>CM065914.1:915000-5915000 GCA_033439115.1 Firmiana major | reverse complement strand
CTCATCTTACTCTCATTTAAATGTAATCAGGCTCTCTGTTATCATCAGAGCAAAAAATTAGAAAGAAAACTAAAAAGAAACACATAAAACAAATAAATACTTCCACTGATTGGAGACTGCAGATCCAACTTTCATCTGAAAGTAATTGCTGTATGAACACTATAGCAACCAATTGTTCCTGTAATCTACCCTTGGTTAACTTATGGCTAATACAATTTGCAACTAATCATTGATATTTTGAAGCGGACATCAAATCAATCAACAGCTTTCAAGCAGTCATTGTGTTGATGAGTGAGCAGGGGACAGATTGTGAATCATTTCAGTTGTCATTATCATTATATGCTTGCTGATTGGGTTTGTAAAGAGAATACCATAACAAGGTGTTCCCATGCAAGATTTAATAGCCTCAAAATGATTCCTGATTCCAGCCAATTTACTAAAATATTTAGCTCCATCAATTCAATAAACTCTAGATTGTGGACGTACCTAAACTTAAAAGAGTTACTCATTTATATATCTGTTACAACCAAAACTATTCTTTTGGGTGAATACAAGAGAACTAGCTAATGTTTCCATCTCTGCAGCTTAATTAAATATTTAAATGGTTGAAAAATAATCTACTTGGATAAAATTATCATAGTTTTGGAATGTTCCAACACATCATATCTACTCCCAAAGAAGACATTTTCCTTTAGTTATCATAATATCTATTCTATGAGAAGGTATTAAGAATATGATTGGTTACTTAAACAAGTAAAGGATAAATTAGTATTAGTCTCTATCACATTGTCATCAGCTAAAGGGTCCATGATTTAAAGCACTAGTTTTCAACAGAGACTTTCTTGGAATGACTTTAATAGCAGCATTTGCATTGTCTGTAACAAGAGTTCGGCCGTGTAACATAACAACATTTAGACCGTCCAGCTTCTGTCTTTTGAACGGCATTATCCAAATCACCTAAGTTATATAAACAGTGTATTACTAGCATAAATTGGAGAAACTCCGTAATATATCTATAATATTCAGTCTTAGATACAAATATTGCTCAAGAGGAATACAAATATCTCAACTTATTTTATTAGTTTCAAAATTTAGCATATGCATACTCTCAAATATCGCTATAAACTCATTTTCTATCCTAAGTAAAACCTTTAGATTAGATTGTGATGATAGCTATCACCTACAAACATTATACCCAAGTAAAACCTTTAGATCTAACTATGTATCACCTGAAAGTATTATAAATCCCAATTTATGCATAAAGGACGAGGGGAACTAAACCTTGACACAGATGAGAACGGCACTTGGAGAGCTTATTACTCTTGTCCTTCCTGCAATAGACATGCATCATCATATGCTTAATCTATAGATGCAAGGAAGGAAGACTTCAACCTTAATGTATTAGTTTTCAATTAATTTGTCCCATACATAATTGAAGGATTCCTGAAGACCTCCTTTCTAACGTGCAGAGAAACATGACCTCAAGCAATGCTCCTTTGAAAACTCAAAACCTATGACAGTATGCATATATTACACCTCCCAAAAAAGTCCTAGACCAGGTCACACCTAATGGAAGTATTCAACAAGCAAAGAGACTTTCTTATATATGCTACTCCGCTACAGAGATATAGTTCAATAATAAATAATCATGTCATACAAGATTTCTGTGATCCTCTAGCAGTGGAACTGATAGACTATCTGCCGAATTTGGTGGTAACTAAGGTTCTTATATAAATATCAGCATCTAAATATGAATTCATTCAACATAGGCACCCACTACTTAAATAGAACAGTTAGTTAAGACCTAGGAAATATTATATCACTGAAACATGCCAAAATAAAAAATAAAGGAAGAAATTTTAAATAGCATTCAGCTAACTCAGACTAGGGTCAATTTTTCAATATAAGCACTTCTAGGTGTCATGCAGTGCATGTTGTTACTATCAAACACTTGAGACAGCAGATGATCCAATAACAAAAAGGCCTATGGTTAGCAAGAAAACAAAGAAGGAAATAACTGAATATAAAAATAAAAAAAGGAAAAGTGTTGCACAACACCATGCATTCCCAAAATAACAAAGAAGAATGTTAATTATGTACCACGTTTTTAATATCTACTAAGAAAACATGTCTCGTAATGCAACTTTTATTTACAGCTAACTACCACACCAATTTTTCACGTGGGTATGTTCGCTAAGTCAAAACCATTTACCAACGCAAATTAGAAGGTTTGCAAAATACACATACATGAATTTGGATGCTTTGGGATTTTATCACCTCTAATTAAATTGCAAATCCTTAGCACATACTGGCCATCCCTGCTAGAAATTTTACCACTCTTCTTGTGCATGAAGAGTGACAATCAAACACAATAAAAGCCAACAAAAGAATTCCATATCAACAAAGTATGGATATTCGTTGACTCTCAAATTGAACTTCTTTCCAACATATGAACCCCTTAAGCCCTAAACTTCTTTCCAACAGCATTTATCCATAAAAAAAACATGATCAAGCAGTACATTCAACATGCAAAAAAATCAACATTCGAGCTAAATTGAAAAGAACCCATTTAAACTGTTAAGCATCAAACAAATTCAAAAGAAAGGAAATGACCTCCAACAGTAAAGTTGACAGCCAAGAGAAGAGGCCAAAGAAACTTGTAACGCCTTGCAAACGATTCCTTTGGAAGCTGAGGTGGCGGACCCATTGAATATGATGCGGCTGCAGCTGATGACGTTGAAGCAATATCCTTCCCTTTTTGTTGCTCTTGAAAGTGTCTCAGTTTAGCTGTAGTTTCTGCAATAACAAAAGAATCAAATTTCAAACACCCATAGACCTCTACTATTTGAGAAGAAAGCTATGACGAAAGTTGAAAAGACGATCACTTTTCATTTTGTTTAATAACAAAAAAAAAAAAAAACAAAAGAATGATGGGTTTTGACTTTTGAGATTTGTTTGAGGTTTCTTTTTCAACCTGTCTTTGGTATGCTAGTGTATAGCTTTGGACTCATTGTTAATTGAGACTCCTTTTCTCTTCCAGCAGTTCTGACTCTGTTGACTGCACCCCACGTTTCCCTCTTAGACCTGCGCCTTGAGACTTAAGAGCCCTTGACTTTTGGGTAACCCACCAAACGTTAGGTATTGAATCAAATCTTTTTCCGTGGAAATCGTTCCGAATCTAGATGGAATATACTAAATCCAATTTTAATTTCTTTTTTTTTGAAGTTGAAATTGTCACCTTATCACATTAGCCATGTGGCAGGGTTACACTAAAGATAATTGAGTCTTATTATGAGTCAGAGTAAAGTTTATTAGACCTCAAATTAGATTGAACTTAATAGAAAAGAGAATTCAAGAAGATCATGAAAATCATATTAAATGATCATTTAAACGGTAGATTTTAACAGTAATTACGCACTAAGCAACTCTTATAAATATGTCGTTAGTATCATCTTTATACTTTAAGCTTTATTTTGCTTACTAAAACTCTATCAAATTTATATCTGACTTAAGCATTGGAGTGTACGTATAAAGGATATCGTTTTCTTTCTTGTAGAGTTTTGAAGAACAAGATAGTGCGGAGATCGAGATTCTTACGTAAAAAAATTCATTGTTGAAAACAAGTTACAACAATTGGGACTGTCTGTGAGAATCTAATCTAAAAACCTAGTTCGAAACCTGATCAGGAGAGCTCTCTCGCAAGTAGATCTAGCTTGTAACTTGAGAAGAAAGTCAGAGGCAGACTTGGAGGAAGAGTCCGTCGCAGACTCAAAGGATTAGTCAGCCATAGACTCAGAGGATTAGTCAGAGGCAGAGTCAGCTGCAGACTCAACCGTACCTAATGGAAGACTCAAAGTCAGAGTCAACTGCAAATACAAAATCAGAGTTAGCCGCAAACACAAAATCAGAGTCAATTGCGCACTAGGAGCACCTCAATTGCAAGCCCCAATCGCATGTCAGACGTCTCAGGGACCTATCCGCGCGCACCAGGCACACCTTAAGCACCCATCCACATGCACCAGACGCACACTAGGGCATCTAGTCGTGCTCACCAACCACACATCTGCGTGCACAAGGAGCGCCCCAAGCACCAATTCGCGCACACAAACCACTCATCCGCACGCACCAGTCGTGCCCCAAGCACTCATCCGCGCTCACCAACCACTCATTGAGCGGCCATGACACCTAGTCGCGCGTATTAGCTCCCCAATGACCCATCCGCACGCACCAAGGCACTTAGTCACGTGCACTAGCCACACATCTGCGTGCACCAGGCATGCCTCCAACACCCATCCATGCACATCAACCACTTATTCGCATGCACTAGTGCACCCCAAGCACACCCATCCGCGCGCACCAACCACTCATTCGTGCGCCTAGGGCACCCAGTTGCGTCACCAAACCACTCATCCGGGCTCACAGCTCCCTCAAGGACCCATCCAAGAGCATCAGAGCACCTAATTGCATGCATTAGCCACACATCCGCGTGCACGAGACGCGCCTTGAGCACCCATCCGCGTGCACCAACCACTTATCTGCATGCACCAGGTGAGCCCCAAGCACACCCATCCGTGCGCCTAGGGTGCCTAGTTGTGTGCACCAGACCACTCATTCACGCGCATCCACGCACGCACTAGGACTCTTCCTCATGCAACTGCGTGCGCACCAAGGACTCACTTGCAAGGCACTAGTACGTGAACCTGCGTATGCACCATGGACTCTCTTACCAAACACTTGCACGCCCACCATGGACTCACTTGTAAGGCACTTGAGCATGTAAGGCTCCTGCATGCACCATTTCCCCCGTTTGCTTAGCTCTCCCATGGGCATGCACTAGGTCTCTTGTAAGGTACCCGCGCGCGTACCAAGTCTCCCGTAAGGCGCCTAGGCACCCATTCGCGAGCATTAGGTGTACCCAGCCATGCACATGCCTAGCACTCTTACACGCGAGGCTTGTCCCAGGCTTGCAAGCATATAAAATTATCGTGCGTGCACCAGGTCTCCCGTAAGGTGCTTAGGCACCCATTTGCGCGCATCGGGCGTGCCCATCCAGGCACACACTTAGCACTCTCGTGCTCGAAGCTTGTCCTAGGCTTACAAGCATATAAAATTATAAGAAATTATGCAACAATTAGGATTCAAACCCAAGAAAACTCCATGGATTAGTAATACTCTACCACTAGCCTTTGTTACTATTTGTGGTATGAAATGATTTTAGTAATACTTGAAGTATTACTAATAAGCATGACTACACCATGGCCCACGCTCTCAGCCACCTCTGGCTACGAGGCTCACATTTGCAGCCATCTCGAGTGATGACCTCAAGTAGTGAGCCCATGGTCTCGGCCACTTTGGGTAGTGGGCTCATGCTTCCAGCCACCTTGGGCTATGGAGCCCACATTTGTGGCAAACTCGGGCAACATGACTACACTTTCTACCACATGGGGCGATGACCCTGGGTAACGGGCCCACCTTTTCAGCCACCTCGGGCTACGACGCCTACATTTGTGACCACCTAAAGGGACATGCCCACACTTCCTACCACATCGGGCGCTGACATGGGTAATGGGCCCACTCTTTCAGTCACCTCGTGCTACAGGGCCTATATTTGCGGCCACCTCAAGCTACGTGCACATACTTCCTGCCACTTCAAGGGATGACCTCTAGCAACGGGCCCATGCTTTCATCCACCTTGGGCTACAAGGCCTACATTTACGGCTACCTCAAGCAACGTGCCCATGCTTCCTATCACCTTGGGCGATGACCTCAAGCAACGGGCCCACGCTTTCAACCACCTCGGGCTATGGGGCCCACATTTGTAGCTACCTCTAGTGACATGCCCACATTTTTTGCCACTTTGAGCGACGACCTTGGGCAGCAGCCCATGCTTTCGGCCACCTTGGGCAAAGACCTTGAGCTATGAGGCCTACATTTTTGGCTACCTCGAACAATTATTACAGCCACCTCGCATGACGGGCCCACACTTTCGACCACTTTAAGAGACAAGGCTCGTAATTTCGACAACCTCGCTATGTGGCCCACACTTGTGACCTCCTCGAGTAGTAAGGCCCACGGCTGCATCAACCTTGAACAATGGGGCCAAGACTCGTTGCAACTCTAGGAGGCAAAGCCTAGGCCAGTGATAAAATTTAGACTAAAAGCTGCTAAATAAGCATTTACTACCATGTTTTTCATTTCAATGTTAGTAAAGTTCAGATATGCGGGGTGGCAGTCAATTATAATAGCTCAGTGGCAAAATTGAATAGCTCTGAAGGCTTTTTGAATTGACTTTCTCGTATGATCTTTGTGTTTAGTATTTTGTTAGGGTATCTATCATGCAATTTAAATTTTCTTTGAAATCTAAAACAGGTCATTGAATACTAATAAGGGGACATGCGACAATCTTCGTCTTTCCAAAAAAGGCAACACGAATCGTGCATAAGGTCAAAAACAAGTAATAATGTGTTATATCTCGTATGCTAAGGGTAAGGAAATTAATATAAATGATACCCTTAGTATCACGAAACGACTAGTGACCAAGCCACAATCCCTTGAAGATATGGAAAAGCCATATTGAATCATGAAAGTGGTAAGGCCATGAGTTTATGTTTTTACATAGTTTAGATAATTCATTTGTTTATTTGACAAATGTATGTTCTATCTACTTTATCCTTATGTTGTCCAGCATTTGCTAAAGCAATAAATTAGTTCTTAATTCATAATTAGGATTTACGATATTTGAAAGGCATGTGATAAGAATGAGGAACTAAACACTACATGAAAAAGGCTTGAAGCCAACAGTGCGAAAAGTAGGCTACATATGGACTTCAAGCAAAAAATGATTGAAGTAAGTCATTCTAAAGACAAAAATGCATGGGCTTAAAGCGAAAAATGTGCGAGGTAAGCCACACACTCAATGAAAAAGGCTTGAAGCAAAAAATGCGCAAGGTAAGCCACACATATATATGAAAAATGTTTGAAGCAAAAAGTGTGCGAAGTAGGCTACACATGGACTTGAAGTGAAAAATGCGCAAAGTAAGTCATGTTGAAGACAAAAGTGCGTGGGCTTGAAGCGAAAATGCGTGAGGTAAGCCACGCGCTCAAAGAAAAGAGTTTGAAGCGAGAAATGCGTAAGGTAAGCCACACAGACAAAGTGCAAGGGTTTAAAGTGAAAAATTTACAAGGTAAGTCATGGAGACAAAGTGCAAGGGTTTCAAGCGAAAAATGCACTAGGTAAGTTAAACACTTTAAGAAAATGGCTTAAAGAGAAAAATGAGCGAGAAAGTCACGAAGACAAAGTGCAAGAGCTTGAAGTGAAAAATGCAAGAGGTAAGCCAAGCACTAAAAGGAAAGGGTTTGAAGTGAAAAATGCGCGAAGTAAGCACTCTAAAAATGGGCTTGAAGTGAACAATGCCACACACTCATAGAAATGGGCTTGAAGCGAAAATGCGCAAGTTAAGTCAAACACATTAAAAAACAGGCTTGAAGCTAAAAATACGTGATGTAAGCCCTAAAGATAAAGTGAAAAGGTTTAAAGCGAAAAATGCGCGATGCAAACATGCACATGAAGACAAAATATTGTTGGAGGTTGAAACAGAAATGTGTGAGATAGGCTATGCATGTGAAAAGAAAGAACTTGAAGCGAAAGACAAAAAAAAGTCATGTAAGTTATGTATAAATGGAAAAGCCTTCAACAACAAAAAAAAAATGCTAGAAATTGTCATAGTTAAGAAAGACTTGAAGCAAAAAATGCACGAAGTAAGTCAGATTATGAAATAAACATTAAGTTCAAATGCATGAAGACAAGCTCAAAGATGTTCTTTACAAAAGATTTAACTCTTTTACAAAGAACTAGGGAGCACTATGTACATACATGCAAATTTAAGTATGAAAATTGAAGCATGAAAGTGAAACCCTTAATTCATTCAACTCTAAAATTGTATTACAATGAGTATTTTTCAAATTGTTTTTAGTATCAACAGGAGCATATGATGCAAATGAGGCACCATAGTGTTAGAAATATGTCGCGCGATTGACCTTCTAATTATCCAGATCGTCTTAAGCATGTGAAAGCCTCGATTATTTCGGATTGATGGCAAGGCTTCCATGGGCCAGTGAGATTAGACAAGTTATTATAGGCAACCTCTCAGTAATGCCTCAACATCTTCATAATCGAGTTCATACTTAGTCTAATCTGGTGCATTAAACAGTTCAACCTCTTTTGTAAATTAGAGTTTCGAAAAAGTTTCGGAAACTCTTTTCTCTTTCTCCAGCCAAGAATCGTGCTAAGTAGAATTCATACCTGATAAATCCAATTGAGTATAATTGCTCTTGGTCATCACATTCCTCAGACATGCGATATTTCTTTACGATCTCAACACGAATGTGGTTGCGCTCCTCTTAACACTTACAAAGCTAATACTGACTTTCCAAGTTTGTGGTTTTTCTCTTCAACTTTTGCTTTCTATCGGCAAAAGCCTGATACTAATGTTAAACTAATGAATTTTAAGCTCAGCAGAAGTGGAGGAGAATTCCTCTATGTACTGCTCCAACGAAGTAGTCCTGGCCTCCACGATATCAAAATCAGCTTAAAGACAACGCAACTGAAGATTCAGATTCCTCTTTCTTTAGATCCTTGACTCTTATTGGAAGAAGGCTCAACTGCTTTTTCTTAGTGATCCATTCGACCTCTTTTTGTAATTGATCAAGCTCTCTCTCGACTTGTGCTTTATGGAAAGTGTTGCATGCAATTACACTTTATGCGACCTGCGAATGAACAAAATCAAGTCAGACATGTCGTAAAGCATGTGTAAATAAGACATCAAATGTAAGCTAAGAAGTACTTCCATGACCTTCTTGTAAGCTTGGTCCTCGCATTTTGGGAAGTTTGAATAACCCAGTTTCATTAAGAGGAAGAATGGTGGACTAACCCAAAATGGCAAGCAACCCTGGAATTTTCTATTAAGTTATTATCATTGGCCCTCGGGTACAATTGAGAATCTTGCTTGTGAACGACACTCCCTCTATCACCTGCGAAGTGATGAATGATAAGCGGAATGATCTGGGGAGCATAGAAACGTCTTTGATTGACAGCTCCACGAATAACTACTCCATATCTTTCACGAGGAGCTTAGATATATTGCACTTAGCTAGATTCTGCCTGTGCAACTCTTCTAGTTCCTCCTATTCGTCAAAACCGATCACTGATGGTTGACAAGCAACAGACTTTCCCCTTCTATGGCTACGGATTAAGAGGAACTTAATCCATCATAATGAGTATAAAGAAGAGTACAAACTTGAGTATGTTATCGAACCACCACTTTAAAGCAAACTTGTCTTCTAAGACAAGGTACTTTCACCAAAGTTCCAAAAGTGTTATTGATTTCTGTCCTCTTGCGAAGGGCTCTCTAATAAAATCCATTTGTGCACATGAAAAACAAAATGTGTCAAGATACCATCTGAAAGCTCAAGGAACTCTTTAAGAGACTCAATGTTGGCCAAGATTCATTTAAAAAAAGTATCACGAAAGGACTTTCAAATTTGATGCTTTTTCTCCCTTATCTCCTAAAGAAGAACCCTCTGATAACGAGTTCTCATAGATGAGATCTATAGGAGTAAGGGTGGATTAACGAGAACATTTACAACGTCCCAACCAACGACTAAGATTTTCTCTTGGGTTAATAGAGTAAATAAATCAATCTCTCTTCCAGAACATAACTGATTAATCTGCTAATTGTATAACCACTTTGGGACCAAAAGAGTATGGTCTTTAGATGATTTATGCCTACAGCACCCCATTGGGTAAAGATACCTAACGATGAACCAATCAGACTTGTACTTACGAGGTTAGCTTGGAACTTCCCTAAAAAGTTCATTTCGAAATCTTTAATGACGACATGATGCCACTTATATAGCAAACTGAGATGAAGCCCACTAGTTAAGCCTAGGGGCGAAGATGAAGAATCTTTCACGATAATTCAAAAAAAGGGGTCGCAAAAGAATCTGAAAAATTTATTGACAAAAATAAAATCTTCATATACTCTTCCACATGGTATACCCAATAAAAGAGTAGGAAACAATTGATGAAGGTCACATTAAAGATAATTGGGCCTTGTTATGAGTCAGATTGAAGGTCATTGGGCCAAAGATAGACTGAACCCAAGAGAAAAGAGAACTCAGGAAGATCATGGAAAACCTATTAAATGATCATTTAAACTGTTGGTCTTAACAATAATTACGTGTTAAACAACTCGTATAAATAGGTCAAGGTATCATCTTTACACTTTAAACTCTATTTGCTTACTAAAATTGTGTCAAAATCTCATCTGACTTAAGCATCAGAGTGTGCACGTAGGGAAAATTTCCTACACCCTTCTGATCATTTTCTTTCTTGCAGAGTTCTGGAGAACAAGTTAGCGCGAAGATCGAGATTTCTACGTAAAAAAATTCATTGTTGTAAACATGCCACAACAATATGAGATTAATCCCCACTTTTACTATATGGTTGGCAGTCGGCCTAAAAGAATACAATATTACTTGATGATTAAATTTATGGATTATTATTATCTAATATAATGTTAATAGAATTTTTAGAATTTATAAATAAGGTTAAAATAGTGACACATACTCAATATTTTTTTTTCATTTTTTAATATTTCAAATGGGATTTATGTTATAATTTTAATCTAGTTCATGAAGTTTAAAAACTCCACAACAGTATATTAAATAATCCTCTTAAATTTATTTAACGATAAATATATAAAATAAGAACTTTTTTTTGGTGATCTAAGTAATTTGGTTCTTTAAATATAAGAAATAATATTCAAATACTATTAGTGGGTTATTTGCCTCCATAAGCGGAGTTTGGATGATAACACATTTTCTTTAAAAATATTTAAAAAATAATAAAATAAGACATGTGTCATTATCCTAACTCCACTTATGGAGTAAAAAAACTACACTAACAGTGTACTAGATAATTTTCCTAAATATAAATTAGATTATATTTTGAGATGATAGAGGTGCTTTGCTATTTGATTTTTCTACGTGGAAAACTTGTTTTATAAGAAATGTTGAATTTTTTTTTGACATATCATGTTATATATTAGATGATAAATTAGGTTTGTCTTGAGACTTTAAATTAGTATTTGTTGTTAGAATATAAATTTCTTATGTGTTTGGTTAATTTTGTTTTGATCTTGTTATAAAATATGGATTATTATTCAATACACTGTCAGTAAAATTTTTTTACTCTACAAGCAGAGTTAAGATGTGTAAAATCGTAATATTCTTATAACGAATGTTTCATTTGCTTATGTTATGTCGAAATTTAATTTGCGGATAGGAGAATCGAATTTAATTAGGAGATAAAATGTATTAAGTTAGGATAGTTATTTTCTGGGTTCACGCCACTTAGTATAAATAACTTTAGTACATTTTAGTTTAGGAAATGTAGAGATGTGTGAGACATTGGCATAGTAGGTCAGTATAAATAATAAATCTGGAAATTAAAATCCAATATAAATAAAAATACAGCAATGATAAATTGTATTGTGTAAACATATTTTAAATGCATAATGTATGTGTATGAATGTGTTCATGAATTCAACTTATTGAGTAGAAATAGATTCATGTTACCAGATTAGGATAGATTAAGGTAATCTACTATTAGTCAGTAAGTTAAATGTATATGAATGTAGAATTAAATTAAATTCATGCAAGTAAACTTAGGTAGTGTACCGAAATTAATAAGAACATAAGCTAAATTCAGTTAAATAAAATTTATATGGATAATTAAGTAGTGATAATTTAAAATTGGGTAATTTAACCAAGGTGATTAAGTGATAAAATAAATTAATAAGGTAATATAATAAATCTGAAATTTTAAGGTTAGTAACAATACATGAGAATAATAGAGCTTATGTATATTTTGCAAATTGGGAAATTTAGGTGTATAAAACCTTATGTCTAATAGTTTTAGGAACATGTACATATATTAGAGATATAAAATCTGAATACATATATATAATATGGTTATAAATCTGAAATAATTACAAATATCTAAACCTTATAAAACTAAAGTAGATAAAATACAAAAAAAATTAAAAAAATTACCAAAACAATTTTTTTTCCCTCTTCTCTTTCCCTTTCACGTTTGCTCCCCCTTAACCAGAAAATTTCCTCTTCTCTTCTTCCCCTCACGCCACCCTCACACCAGAAACTGAAAATCCAGCCAACAATTTCTTTGTTCACGCCTCCAACAACAAGAATCACCCTTCCAAACCTGCATGCAAGTTTCCCCTCTAGCTTTTCTTTGCCTTCCACGAAAACAACCCCTCCTCACTACCAGATTTCTTAAACAGCCAACAAAACTCACTTTAATTAGTTTGCAAGTTAAGATTAAGTGATATTCTGGTTTTCTTAGAGTTAGATTCCTAGTTTTCTACACCTATAAATCATAAAATCCCCTGAAAATTGTTCAGCCAATAAACCAAACTTACCTTCCCAAACCGTGAGCTTCCAAGAGAGGGAGGAGAGCCTAGATGGTTCGAATAGATGGAGACCACACCAAATTGAGCTGAGACATGTAGAGGCTAAGGATTACACAAAGATTTCAGAAAATTTCAGAAAAACAAATTGGGGATTTTGGTTAGGGTAGTCTCGGTTATTGGCATTAAGGTGAGTGATGTTCAAATTATGGTGATTCTTGCTTAATTATTGTTATATTAGTGTAGAATAAGTGAAAATTTTAGTTCAATTTCAGAATTTGATTTCATGCATGAAGTTAGGGATTAAAATAGCGGCCGCGACGCTGCGTCTACGGTTATGAGGGGCACTCTATGGTTAGACCTCCTATGTTCAATGGAGAACATTATGCCTATTGGAAGAATAGGATGATGTTATTTATTCAAGCAAATGATTATGAGGTGTGGAGGATTATAATTAAAGGACCTCAAATCCCTACAAAGAGAATAGAGGGAAGAGATATCCCTAAAGAAGAAGATGAATGAGATTCAAATGATATTAAATGTGCTCAGCTAAATGCTAAAGCTATGCACACTTTATTTTGTGCCTTAGGTCCAAATGAATACAATAGAGTCTTCGGCTGTGATAATGCCAACCAAATTTGGGACAAATTGGCAATAACTCATGAGGGTACAACCCAAGTGAAGGAGACTAAGGTAGGGATGCTCACACATGATTATGAGCTTTTTAGGATGAAGGAAGGAGAATCAATTAGTGATATGTTCACTAGATTCACGGATGTAATTAATGGATTAAAGTCCTTAGGAAAGATATACTCTAATATTGAAATGGTCAAGAAGATATTAAATAGCTTACCTAAATCATGGGAAGCTAAAGTGACTGCAATTGAGGAATCTAAGGATCCTCACACATTGTCTTTAGATGAATTAATAGGATCACTACTCACTTATGAGATGAAATTAAGAAGAAATGAAGAGCCACCCAAGAAAGTGAGAGTTGCTCTAAAATCCACTGCTCAAGAGGAGATTAAGAATGAGAGTGATAGTGAAAAGGACCTTGAGATGACAATGTTTGCCAAAAGATTTAACAAGTTCATGAGGATGAGAGCTAGTGGTTGTAATAGGAGAAACAATAAGAGAGATCAAGAAGAAGTAGGTAGAAAAGATTCAATTGTGTGTTATGAATGTAAAAAATCAGGACACATAAAATTTAACTGCCATCTTCTTAAAAGGTCCAATGATAGGTTCCACAAAAAGAAGGCAATGGTGGCAACATGGAGCGACAGTGACTGCTCCGATGATGGCTCAAATGAGGACATTGCCAACTTGTGCTTCATGGCTATTGAGGATGAAAAGGTAACTTCAAACCTCAATGAATATTCCTTTGATGAATTGCAAGATACCTTTGATGATCTTGCATTAGAGTATGAATGCATGAGCATGAAATATAAAAAGATAATATCCAAATTAAGAAAAGAAAATGAGTTGATGCTAAGGGACAAATTAGAATGCGAAAAGAAACTAGAAATTTCAAATCGTGAAATTTGTGACCTTAAAGAGAAAAATGGCAACCTACATAATTCCTTTAATAGGTTCCACATGGGTCAACAAAAGTTGGATAGCATGCTAGAGACCCAAAGGGTATTCTTTGACAAAAATGGGTTAGGATATAATGCAAAAAGTAGAGAGACTCATCTTAAAAGCTTTGTTGCTAGAAATAGTATAAATAAACTATCAACTTCTTGTTCATATTGCAATAGGAAGGGACATGCATCACATAATTGCAATATAAAAATGAGATCTCTTAAAGGAAAAATAGTAAAAAGGATATGGATTCCAAAAGAAGTAATTCACTCTAAGAATGTTAATGCATTAGCTAAATGGATCCCAAAGGGATCAAGAATTGCATTCACTAACCTCAAAGGACCCAAGAGAATTTGGGTACCTAAGACTTGAGTTGGAATCTTTTTGTAGGTGATTGATCCTGGCCATAAAGCTAAAACAAAGGAAGCATGGTACTTGGATAGTGGATGCTCAAGGCACATGACGGGTGATAGAAGCCACTTCAATTCTTTTAAATCAAAAGTTGGTGGAGAAGTCACATTTGGGGACAACTCCAAAGGCCAAGTTGAAGGAAGTGGCTCAATAGGTAATGACTATTTTTCATTAGAAAATGTATTACTTGTTAGGGGTCTAAAGTATAACTTACTAAGCATAAGTCAACTTTGTGACAAAGGTTACAAAGTAATTTTTGATTGCATGAAATGTCATGTTGTAGATCCTAAGTCAAACAAAGTTCTTTTTCTAGGTCATAGGCAAGGTAATATATATATTGTCTATCTTAATGAACTCAAAAATGAAAATATATGCCTAATGGTAGACAATAAAAAGGAATCTTGGTTATGGCATAGAAGACTAGGTCATGCTAACATGCATGTGCTATCTAAGTTAGCTAGAAAGGATCTAGTCATAGGTTTACCCAAGCTATCCTTTGATCATGAAGAAATATGTGAAGCTTGTGTTAAAGGAAAACATAAAAGGACAACATTTAAGCCTAAGAATATTGTATCCACCACTAGGCCTCTTCAATTACTTCACTTAGATTTATTTGGACCAACTAGAACAACTAGCCTAGGTGGGAAACACTATGGATTTGTAATAGTTGATGATTACACTAGGTTCACTTGGGTGTTCTTTTTAAGAGTGAAAAATGAAGCCTTAGAAAAATTCATAGCCTATACAAAAATTACTCAAAATGAAAAAGGGTACACAATAACTAGCATTAGAAGTGATCATGGCAAGGAATTTGAAAACATAGAATTTGATGAGTATTGCAATGATCAATGAATTAGTCATAATTTTTCAGCCCCTAGGACACCTCAACAAAATGGAGTAGTTGAGAGAAGGAATAGAACCTTGGAAGAAATGGCTAGAACCATGTTGTGTGAGAATAATTTACCAAAGTATTTTAGGGCTGAAGCTATAAACACATCTTGTTATATAATTAATAGAGCTATGATTAGACTCATGCTAAAGAAAACTCCTTATGAGCTTTACAAAGGTAAGAAGCCTAATATTAGGTACTTCCAACCTTTTGGTTTCAAATGTTTTTTCTTAAATAATGGTAAAGATAATTTAGAAAAATTTGATGCCAAAAGTGATGAAGGAATCTTTCTAGGGTACTCATTGAATTCAAAGGCTTATAGAGTATATAACAAAAGAACATTAATGGTTGAAGAATCTATTCATGTTATATTTGATGAGTCAAATAATGTATCTAAAGATTCAACTAATGATGAGGATGTTGGAATATTTGATGAAAACTTGGAGGAAATTCCAAACTTAGAAGATGATTTATTAGAAAAACCTGACTTGAATAAAGAAGATGAAGAAGAAATAGAGATATTAGAGAGAGAGTCTAGAGCACCAAGAGAGTTAGGATATGTAAAAGATTGTGAAATAGTAGGAGATCCAACTCTTGGAGCTAGAACTAGATCATCTCTAAGAAATATGTGTCAATATATAGCCTTTGTATCTCAAATAGAGCCTAGGAATGTCAATGAAGCCTTAGATGACAATAATTGGTTCCTAGCAATGCAAGAAGAATTAAATCAATTTGAGAGAAGCAAAGTATGGAAACTAGTTCCTAGGCCTAGTGATCACTCTATAATTGGAATTAAATGGATATTCAAGAATAAGATGGATGAAAATAGTGTGATCATAAGGAACAAGGCTAGGTTAGTTGCACAAGGATATAGACAAGAGGAAGGTATAGATTATGATGAAACCTATGCACCGGTAGCTAGATTAGAGGCAATAAGAATGTTACTTGCCTTTGCATGCTATAAAAACTTCAAGTTATATCAAATGGATGTAAAAAGTGCATTCTTAAATGGTTTCATTAATGAAGAAGTCTATGTTGAACAACCTCCTGACTTTGAAAATCATGAATTTCCTGAACATGTTTTTAAATTATCTAAGGCACTCTATGGCTTGAAACAAGCTCCTAGAGCTTGGTATGAAAGGTTGTCAAAATTCTTAATAGAAAAGGGATTTTCAAGAGGAAAAGTGGATACCACCTTATTCATCAAAAATAAAAATAAAGATTTACTAGTTGTACAAGTGTATGTGGATGATATTATTTTTTGTTCAACTAATGAGTCTTTATGTCAAGAGTTTGCTAAGATCATGCAAGGAGAATTTGAAATGAGCATGATAGGAGAACTCACATTCTTCTTGAGACTTCAAGTAAAGCAAACAAAAGATGGAACCTTTATCAATCAAGCAAAGTATACTAAGGATTTGCTCAAGCAATTTGGAATGGACAATTGCAAACCTCAAGCAACTCCAATGGGCACCAACATCAGGCTTGATAAGGATGAAAGTGGTAAGTGTGTAGACACTAAACTCTATAGGTCTATGATTGGCTCATTGCTTTATTTAACTGCAAGTAGACCAGATATTTTGTTTAGTGTATGCCTTTGTGCTAGATTTCAATCCTCTCCTAGGGAATCACATTTATTAGCCACTAAAAGGATCTTTAGATACCTTAAGAACACTCCCTCTCTAGGACTTTGGTACCCCAAGGACTCTACCTTTGCACTTCATGCATTTTCAGATGCAGATTTTGGGGGATGCAAAATAGATAGGAAAAGTACTTCAGGTACTTGCCAATTTTTAAGAAATAGATTAATCTCTTGGTTCTCCAAGAAACAAAACAGTGTGGCTCAGTCCACAACTGAAGCTGAATACATAGCAGCAAGTAGTTGTAGTGCTCAAGTGTTGTGGATTAAACAACAAATGAAAGATTATGGTATTGACATGAAACAAATCTCTATTAAATGTGATAATACCAGTGTCATTAATCTATCTAAAAATCCTATTCAACACTCTAGAACCAAGCACATAGAGATTAGGTATCACTTCCTTAGAGACCATGTGCAAAAGGGGATATAATTCTAGAGTACATTGACACTTACATCAAATAGCTGATATATTCACCAAACCCCTTGATAGAGATAGGTTTTGTATCCTTAGAGGTGAATTAGGACTCATGAATATCCCTTAAGATATTTATGCTTTAAAATCTTGGTTTTAAATTGTTTTTAAAAGAGTTTTACAAAAAATTTTCTGGGCAACAAGGATGAGAGATCAATCTCCCATCAATATAAATCGATCTCCATACTTCCAACAAGCCTAAAACATTAAGGTTAAGCTAAGCAGATCGATCTTCTATCCATAAGATCGATCTCCTTACACCTCTGTTAAACAACAGATCGATCTGTGCATGCGACAGATCGATCTCCTTAAGCCTCTGTTAGCCAATAGATCGATCTGTGCATACGACAGATCGATCTCTTTGGGCTTATGGAAATGACAGATCGATCTGTCGTCTCGACAGATCGATCTCCTGTGCCCTGTACTATAAAATCTGGCGAAAAATCTCCAAATTTCAAAACTTCAAATTCTCAAATCCCTAAAGCTCCTGTCACACATCCTCTCTCAATTCTCCATCCAGATCGATCTTCGGTAAGAATCTTGCCTAAATCTCTCATCAATCAGGGTCAAGTAACCTACATTGGTAAATTTTTCTTCAAAATTTGTCCAGTTTTTGTGTAATCTTAGTTAGGGCAATTTTTACACTGTTCCATTGGATAGGTATCTAGAGAACTAGCCTTAAGATTCAAACTAGTGTCTAGAACCATGCCTCGACTTAAGAGAGTAGGCCAAAAACCTCCCCGATCTAATGTAGAACCCGGGTCATCCTCTCAATCCATTCCTCCCTCTTCCGTTGCTACCTTCAACAGGTGTTTTAAAACACCTGCGAAAAGGAAGCGCTTTGAAGAATATTTTTCTACCATGCCAATTAAACATTGGCGTACAATCGATTTCTCTTTCCTAAACCGCATTGATTTTTTGTATCTGTCTAAATTTGAAGATTTTGGTTGGATGTCCTTCCTAAAAATCAATACTCCCGTACCTCCAAACATCGTTCGAGCATTCTTCTCCAATGCTGAACTCACCTATGATCCTATCGACCCCTGTAATATTCTCAGGTTTACAACGTATGTCATGGGAAGATCCATTGCCGTAGATACTGAAAGTCTAGCCTAAGCCTTCAACATACGTGATGAAGGATTGACAAACGAAGATGAGGAAGTCCCTTTGGAGTTTGATATTCCCGGGGATAAGGCGAGTGATCTCCCGATGCACCCTCGGCTACTCCACCTCATCATATCTTGGAACCTTCGACCATTTGGTACCCGTCACTCCACCGTTAGGCGGTTAGATAGGTTTTGGATTCACCACCTTCACTCCACCAGTCAAAAACCCAACCTCGTCCACTTTATCTTTCAAGACTGGTTGAAGATTGTACGCGGCCAAGCCACAACGATCGTGTTTTCGCAACCATTGGCGTACTTTCTCCAACGACTCAAAGTGGATAGCAGCTGCGAAACGTGTGAAATGCCCTCTCCCAATAGCGTCCTCAACATCGGGACACTCCATCACATGGGCTACTACAAGGACTTCCGGGGCGACTGGAAGAAGAAGAGGGAATAACAGTCTGCTGAAGCTATGGAGGAAGATCCCTCCGATGAGCCTATGGATCCACCTGCTGCACCGACTGCGGGTCCATCATCCTCGACTCCTCAGCCCACTGCACCTGCTACCTCAATCACTGATATGGAGTCCATTGTGACAATGTTGAGTGCACTGAACCGAAAGATCGATGAAGGCTTTGCAAACCTTCATGCAACTCAGCAGCGGATGTTCGAGGAACTGAACCGCAAAGTGGATGCATGCTTTCCAAATCTTCACGAGACTCAGGAGGCGATGTTTGATGAGCTTCAAGTCACTCGCACTCACGTTGAGGATCTCATGGATCGATTTCCTCCTCCACCATAGGACTTAGTTGCTAGATCTAGTTTTGTTATATGTTTTCATTACTCTTTGTTGTTTAAACTCAATTTGCTTGAATGAACTGCCTTTTGTGTTATTGAATGAAATGTTAATTTGAAATGACAGAGTATTGT
Organism: Firmiana major; assembly: GCA_033439115.1. NCBI lineage: Eukaryota > Viridiplantae > Streptophyta > Magnoliopsida > Malvales > Malvaceae > Firmiana > Firmiana major. The sequence continues at coordinate 5,895,481 of CM065914.1, read as the reverse complement.
TTAGATTTCCTTTTTTCCATTGATATGACAAAAAGGGGGAGAAGAAATAATGTAAGAACACATGCGTGTGTTAAAACATGTTTAAATCATTTTAAGAATCATATCTAATGGCTTAAAAGGAATGATTAAAATGAGGGGGAGTTAAAAAGTTTAGAGATCAAAAGCCAAAAGTAAGGGGGAGTTTACAGAAAGGGGGAGTTTGTGCAAAATGAAAATAGGCAACTAAACATGTTGATTGAATAGGTTTTTTCATATCAAAAAGGGAGAGATTGTTGAGTTAATGTATTTTGAAATGACAAAACAAGTAAATTCAATAATATAAAGATGACATAAAAACATGTTTAGAAGTTATAAGTACCGGAACTTGAGTTTCTGTAGATGAGAGATTGATCTGGGTTTTTTATAGATGAGAGATCGATCTCCTGGGTTTTCTATAGATGAGAGATCGATCTGGGTTATGAGAGATCGATCTCCTAGGTTTTTCTTAGATGAGAGATCGATCTCAGGAAGACATGAGATCGATCTGCCAAGCTTTGAACCTATACAAAGGTATTGAGAAAAAGAGAGATCGATCTATAAGGGTTATGAGATCGATCTCCCTTAAAGCAAAGACTGTAGATCGATATGTAAGATCGATCCACACTCAAACAGAGAGCTTGTGAGATCGATCTGGTAAGAAAGAGATCGATCTCCTCAAAGTCAGAGAACTAAGGAGATCGATCTGGGTTATTGAGAGATCGATCTCCCCTCTACGAGATTACATGGCAGATCGATCTGTAGATCGATCTTGCCTTAAACAGAGAGATTGGAAGATCGATCTACCTATTCGACAGATCGATCTCCCCTATCATTTTCAAATTAAGAGATCGATCTGCTAACCTATGAGATCGATCTCCTTGTGTTATTGTGCTTTGATCTTGCAGAATTTATAACTAAGAGATCGATCTGGCCAAGATGGCAGATCGATCTGGCACTCTACTGGAGGTACCCAACGGCTAGTTCTGCAAAAATCTCAACGGGAAAAACAGCATTTAATGCTCCAACCACCAATCCTTCAGTATTTAACCAAGCATTGAAGACAATGAGAAGAGAGACACTATTGCTGCACATTTCTTACATTCTCAAGAGTTTAATACTTTCATTCATTGTGTCTTCATTCCTCATTTATTGAGTTTGTTGTATAAGCTTAAGTGCAAAAGCTGTAATTGTCATACCCACATTAAAAGCTTGATTCTGTATTCATCCTTACCTTAAAAGAGAAGAGGATTGTCCCTCAGTGAGATAAAATTGTAAAAGGGTGAATACATCTTTGTATTGCAAAGGGTAGAGAGGTTATTCCTTAACCTAAAAAAGGAAGATTGTAACTTCTGTTGAAGGAGAGAAAGAAAGCACTTGACAAGAAGGTCAAGGAGAGAGGACGTAGGCAAGAGTTTGGCCGAACCTCTATAAGCGATTGTGTTTGTTTCTCTCTTCCCTATCTTGTATTAAATTGTTTAATTTTATTATATTGCTCACTATCATTTGCTGATTAAATTAGGATTAATTTAAAATTTGCCATTAATATTAGAAAATCGATTCACCCCCCCTCTCGATAGAGCCAACACTTATGAAGAGGGACGGAGCTCTCACGGTTCAGTTAGTGACTATTTTGATAAAAGAATAAAGAAATCCATTCCAACTGATTCAGAATTTTCATTAAGGGGAGTCATACCTGAATTGGTTAGAAGCAAGAGTACAAAGCAACCAAAAGTAAATGATTCTTGTTTAAAGACATTGAGAAAGAAATTAGGTGAATCAATATCTAAATTTTTTAAATATGATCGACTCCTTTTTCAGTTAGCAAACTCTCCATGGTTGCACAATTTAGTTTCTGTAGCAGCAGAAATTGGGCAACATGTCAAACTCTCAACACCTTATGAGGTTTCTGATGTGTATTTGGAGTCAGAGTAAAAATAAGTGAAAGAATGAGTTAATGGATAAAGGTTCATTGGAGTGAATTAGGTGCTACACTGATGTGTAATGGTTGGACAAACAGTTTGAACCAAATGCATATAATTAATTTTCTCGTTTATTGTAGTAAAGGGACCATTTTTTGGAAATCTGTGGATGTCTCTAGTGCTCGTACTAGAGATACTAAATTTCACTACAAACTATTAGATCATGCTTTAGAAGAGATTGAAGAAGAATACATTATCCAAATAGTCACTGACAATGAGACAACACTTAAGGCTGCTGGAAAAAAAATTAATGGAAAAAAGGAAACATCTGTACTGGACGGCTTGTTCAGTTCATTACTTAGATTTATGCCTTGAAGATATTGGCAAAAAGTCAAGTGTGGAAAAAGTTTTGGACGAGGCAAAGAAAGTGACGTGTTTCATATACAATCACATATGGACGGTTGATTTAATGAAAAAATATACTCAAGGAAGACAAATACTTCATCCTGGTCTTACCCGATTTGCCACCCATTTCATCCAACTACAGGAGATAATAAAACACAAACAATGTTTAAGAGAAATGTTCAGTTCAAAGGTTAGTACTTAGTAATTGGTTTTTAGTTTTTAAATCTAACAATTTTTTTGTGTATCTTATTCATATTACTTTAAAATTTTATTCATGAATATATAGGAGTTCAAAGAGTCAAAATGGGGACAACAAAAGTCGGGGCCTGCCTATGAAGCCAAAAAAATTGTTTTAGGAAAAGAATTTTGATGAAGAGCACGTGACATAATAAAAGTTTATGAGCCTTTGGTAAAGGTATTGTGGCTTGTGGATAGTAATGAGAAACCAACCATGAGCTTTATTTATGAGGCTATGGAAACGGATAATTCAGGCAGATTTTCGATATTCTGGTGATTATGAAAATATTATTGACAAAGATGGATCTTCATGCATTCTGACTTGTATTCAGCTGGTAAGTAGACTAAAAATGTGGATGGTAATTAAAAACATTTTTATGTTTTATCATTATGTTTAAATTAGTTATATATTTATTTTTATTACTTTTAGATAATATTGTTCTGAATTATTTTTAGGTTACTATCTTAATCCTCAATTTCAATTTGGTGTGGAGCATTCTGAAAGTGTGTTAAGAGAAATATTACAAGGGACAAAAGCAGTAATAGAAAGATTAGAACCTTCTATGGATACTCAAATCAGGATGATTAACCAGGTTAGTGTTTAATACTATTTTATACTCTAAAATTTACTTTGTGTATTAGAAATAGAATTACTTTTTTGTATTTATTTATTTGATAAATTATATTTTTTATCAATATAGTTGATATTATTTCGACAAAAAAATGAGACGTTCAGTACACCTCAGGCACAAAGAGCTTGGAAGTAAATGAATCCAAGTAAACAGTTAATTTATTAAAGTTTATTTAATATTATTTAATTATTTTGGATGTTAAATTTATTTTAAATAATTTTATATAGCTGAATGGTGGATGATATATGGCACATGTGTTCCTGAATTACAAAAATTGACAATTAAAGTGCTTAGTCAAACAACTTCTGCATCAAATTGTGAAAGAAATTGGAGCACATTTAGCTATATACACACTAAAGCCAAAAATAGATTGAAATATGAAAGACTTCAGAAGTTAGTATATACTTATTATAATATGAGGCTAAGGATGAGACATCAAAAAAGAATGAGTCCTGATGAGATAAACGATAGTTTCAATCCTATTAGCCTTGATCATATATTTGAAGACGAAGATCCACTTTTCAGAATGGTTGCAAGAGAGAGAAAGACCTTTGTTAGATGGTTGTTGAGTTAATGTATTTTGAAATGACAAAACAAGTAAATTCAATAATATAAAGATGATATAAAAACATGTTTAGAGGTTATCAGTACCAGAACTTAGAGTTCTGTTGATGAGAGATCGATCTGGCTTATGAGAGATCGATCTCCTGGGTTTTCTATAGATGAGAGATCGATCTGGCTTATGAGGGATCGATCTCCTGGGTGTATCTTGGATGAGAGATCGATCTCAGGAAGACATGAGATCGATCTGCCAAGTTTTGAACCTGTAGAAAGGTATTAAGGAAGAGTGAGATCGATCTGTAAGGGTTAAGAGATCGATCTGCCTAATACTAGAGTTGAGGGATCGATCTGATCTAGGAAGAGATCGATCTCCCTTAAAGCATAGAATGTAGATCGATCTGAAAGATCGATCCACACTCAAACAGAGAGCTTGTGAGATCGGTCTGGTAAGGAAGAGATCGATCTCCTCAAAGTCAGAGAGCTAAGGAGATCGATCTGTGGTATTGAGAGATCGATCTCCCCACTACGAGATTGCATGGCAGATCGATCTGTAGATCGATCTTGCCTTAAACAGAGAGATTGGAAGATCGATCTGCCTATTCGACAGATCGATCTCCCCTTTCATTTTCAAATTAACAGATCGATCTGCCTATTCGACAGATCGATCTCCTTGTGTTATTGTGCTTTGATCTTGCAGGATTTATAACTAAGAGATCTATCTGTCCAAGAAGGCAGATCGATCTGGCACTCTACTGGAGGTACCCAACGGCTAGTTTCTGCAAAATCTCAACGAAAAAAATAGCATTTAATGCTCCAACTACCAATCCTTCAGTATTTAACCAAGCATTGAAGACAATGAGAAGAGAGACACTATTGCTGCACATTTCTTACATTCTCAAGCTGTCAATACTTTCATTCCTTGTGTCTTCATTCCTCATTTATTGAGATCTATTGTATAAGCTTAAGAGCAAAAGCTGTATTTGTCCTACCCACATTAAAGCTTTATTTTGTATTCATTCCTACCTTAAGAGAGAAGAGGATTGTTCCTCAGTGAGATTAAATTGTAAAAGGTTGAATACATTTTTGTATTGCAAATGGTAGAGAGGTTATTCCTTAACCTAAAAAATGAACATTGTAACTTCTGTTGAAGGAGAGTAAGAAAGCACTTGACAAGAAGGTCAAGGAGAGAGGACGTAGGCAAGAGTTTGGCCGAACCTCTATAAACGATTGTGTTTGTTTCTCTCTTCCCTATCTAGCATTAAATTGTTTAATTTTATTATATTGCTCATTATCTTTTGCTGATTGAAATTGGATTTAATTAAAATTTGCCATTAATGGTAGAAAACTAATTCACCCCTCCTCTCGGTAGAGCCAACAATGGTCAAAATTCTGATTGGTTGCCTGCAGATAATTCTGATGATGAAATGAACTATGAACAGTCACATCAATCGAAAGAAAACGTACATCAGTCAAGTACAAATCTGACAACAACTCAGAATGATGATGACAAGGGTTCAACTCCATCTGATGCTGGTGATGGTGGTGGTGATAGTGATGGTGATGGTGATGGTGGTGATCATAGTAGTAGTGCTGATTATAGTAGTGGTGCAAGAGAAAATAGACCATTCAGTCCACTTGGAGCAGAATATGGGCTTGCTGCAACTGGTGGATTATTCATTGATATGTCAAATTATGGAGTAAATCCATCTGTTAGATCTACTGGGGATGGAAGTCAAGATAGAGCTCGATCAAAGGGAAAAGCCAAGAAGTACCAACATGATACTTCTGGAGGCTCTTCGTCTAGAAGGTCAAGTTCTAGTAATGAATCATTTGGTACTCAAGGTCATTATCCATCGAGACCATCTTTACATTTTCAATCTCCTTACGGTTATTATCCCCCACCACAAGATTATTATCCACCTCAGTCATTTCCTAATTATCCTATGCCTTATTATCCTCATATGTATCCACTGTCACAAATGTATCCACCTCAAATATATCCACCCTCACAAATGTATCAAGAACAAGGATATTGTTTGACTTTGGAATAGAGATCACAAAAACCAAATCAACGTGGCTCTGAAAGTGAAAAGGGAGAATATGATCTTTCTCGTCATTCAACTATGTGGTAATATGTAAGATTTGAAATATATATAATTTTTATAGCGGATTGAATTTAATATGTTTTTATTCAGTTGATTATTAATTTTTGTAGAAATTCATATAGAAGAGAAAAAAAAAAGAGAAATGTTGACATAATTAATTTATATTAAAAAATGACAAAAATTTGGTGAAAGAATTCTTTAATATTTTAGATGAAAAATAGTTATATTAATAAGAATTAATTTAGTAATTATTGATCTTCATTTTCTACTTTTGTTATTTTTCAATTATTATAAGTAATTTTATTAAATTATAATGTTTTATTATAATCAAAAAATTATGACTAAATTTTTCACAAAAATATTAGATTTAAGATATCATAAATTACTTTAAAAATTATAAAATAAGACTAATTATGATTATAATTGAAAATATTGCATTTTGGGATAAGTTGTGCAAAAAAAAAATCACGACCGTGATAGCCGTTATGACTGCGATGGTCTCCGTTATATCCGTAACCGCAACAAACGCAACACAACTGAAAACGAGGCCGTGACCGCGTTTTAAATCCATGCATGAAGTTAGGGTTCTTAGCTAGGTGAATTGAGAATTCTGAAATTGGGAATTTAGAGACTTGTATGACAAATTAAAATGTAAACTTGCATGTGAAAATTTAATGAATAAATTGATAAATTTTAACAATTGGGAGAAAATTTAAGATGGCTATGAGAAATAGGGTATTCGACCATTTAGCAATGTTAAGGAAATTTCTGTATTTCATTAAATTCTATATTGTGATTAAAGAAAATAGTAGGATAGCATGAATTAAAACTTGCCACGAAAGTTTGAATGATGGGGGCATAGACTCGGCTGCAACAAGAAAAAGGATAAAACTGATTTTTATATACATGTAAATTAATATGCAACATAAAATTCTGGAATTACATAGTGTGATAGTTTAATTAAAAATGCAGAATTTAGATGTTGGAGGGTTTAGGATTCATGTAATTTGGGGGAAATCTGAATTAAGGGTAAGACTTGATAACTTAGGTAAATTATAATGCTAGGGAGGAATTGGCTATTTCAATGAGTAATTATAATGTGTGCTGGAAATTGTAGATGAATGGTGGAAATTGAGTGCTCGGCCAAGGGAGGAAAATTTAAGGATTTCATGCTTATAATCGGTTTTGAAAAAGTTAGATTATAAAACTATCATGAAATTAGTACATACATTAGATGCATGTGGTGAATAAGGAAAAGAACATTGTTTTGCATGTAGTGAATGAGAATGAAATTCAGAATTTAAATTCTCCTTGGTTGAAATTATAAGAATTTACTAGTTGATATAGCAATGTCAAACAATTGTTGAAATGTTAAATGAATATGGAAGATTAGGTTCGGTCATTTTGAAATGTTTGGGAACAAATTTGGTTGCTGAAATTTAAGGATTAAGTTAGCAAATTTGTGTACAAATAACATAGTTTCATAATTGTAAAACTAGAAATTTAGCCAATGAATAGGGATGGTTTATAGGAGTTTCGGCCACTAAGTAAAATTGAAAATATTAGTTGTTGGAAATTTCAGAAGTTAAAATAGATTTTAGGTGTGGAAATATATATATATATATATATATATATATATATATATATATATATATATATGATTGTATGAATTTAATGTGAAGTTGGGAATATTACTTAAGGCATTCAGCAACCTTGAAATGATTAGAAATAATTAGCTACTTGGATTGTAAGAATTAGGCCATAAAAGCATGATGTAAATGATATTATTCTATGATTGGAATAACCAATGCTTGTGCTAAACAAGTAGAAATATTAGAGGTAAGTCTCGACCATGACCAAATATAGGGGATTTTCCAAGTGTGAATAAATTTAAGGTTTAAAACCAGTGAACTACGTTAGTGTTAGTTAGTCTCAAATTGAACTTGTGAGTGTTGTATGTGCTGAAATTTTATTCGTTCATGTATGAAGGTTAATGACATATGCCCTTAAATGTTATTTCGCAGCAACTACTTCAGCAGGCGCCAAGGAAGTTTAGACGCATATATGCACGTCTAAGGCGAAAAAGGGTAAAGTCAAGCGCGTAGCTGTTGTGTGGTAAGGGGTTTATGTGGCTGTTGTTAGTGAAATGCCTTAGGATAGGATAGATCCATTTTTTTAAGATAGACTATAGGTTGGTTGAGTTTATAGGATAGTTTAGAATAGAAATTCCCTTACTTTATACTACTGATTCTGCAGTATGTTCGTTTTGAAATCGCCATGGTCTAAAACTTTGTCAGAACATGGAGCTTATCGTTTTATATGATATGTTTTTACATGTAGTATCATGTGCGTGTGAGCATTACATTATAATTTTTGTAATTCCATTCAGCTGGTTTGCATAGGCTATTTTAACCACGTTTTTGAGGAAGCTTGAACTGATTTTCTGAATTGTGGATATGACAATACGAGTTGTTTTTATATCGATGGGTTGTTTTCCCTAAACTTTGGAATTGTGAATTTGGGTTGATTTGATAAATTAATTTGTGAACCCATCGTGGAGATTTTTGAGATTGTTGGCGACCTTGTTTATGCCTGTGTGACAGTCATGTCCTGTGAGAGCCATCTCTAGCACCCGATAGGAGGTTCTGTGTGATTGCCCTACGGTGCTAAGTGCTTCACGGGGATGCCTTTGTGGCATTGAGATGTTATTGCTACCTACTACTGTTAGACCCTGATCCTTTCTTCAGTACCCTAGTCCGGAACTTGATCAGTTAGGATAGGGCGGTAGTCACTATGGCCATAGGTGTTTTCATTGATATTGGTAATATTGTTTGAGTACTTAGTTCCATGACTGGTTGCGGTAATTGTCACATTCTCATTTAGTTGTATTGAATTATTTAAGCTTTGCCCATGCATGTATTTTGACAGAATTGCTCATTTTGACAATGGTGTCGACTTTTGAGAATTTCTAAGTGTTTCTTTGGAATTTAAATTTGCGTAACGATGCATAAATTTTAGCTATGCAAGCATGTCTAAATCGAAGCATAAGTAGCATTGTCTTTAACGAAATGTGCATGACGTCTTTACATAATTCTCATAATTTACCACTGCATGGTGTTTTATGTGACAGATGATTTATATATATATATATATATGTTATTTCAGATCATGTACGCACAGTTGTATTTTGTGAGATGTATTTAGTTGGAAGTTGTTTTAAGTATTATTACTATGGAATACACTTAGGTTTCTTCTTTTCGGTTTAAAGTGGATGAACGTCAAACATGTTGTATGGTGTTTGACCAACTAGTCGGGTTTTGTGGTTATGTGATGCATGATGAAAAGTCCTGTTAATACAAATTAAATATTTCTTTAGTTGAGTACATGTGATGAATATGTTGTAAAATGTAGGAAGGACTAGTTCGATTATGCTGTTATGCCGCCAGATTTACAAAAGAAACCTATTATCACAGATATTAAAAAATCACGACTAGAAATTGATCATTTATGAAAATATTAAAAAGAGTAGCATGAATTCCTACATTGGACACAAAACAACAAGTAAAACGATTCATAGAGATACTTACGTTATCTTATAACACGATTACGTTTAACATTGCGTGTCTACATTAGAGGTTAGGGGTGTGACAAGATGATGATATATACCCCACTTTATTTATTTTTTAATATTTCTAGTAAGTTATGTATTATAATCTTAACTTAGCTTGTAAAATAAAATTTTTTTACTAACAATCTATTAAATAATAATCTATAAAATATATATCTACTTAAAATTTTTAACATCAAATTAGTTTAAAGATTTCAAAAACCTATGCCCGTATAAGCAACTAATCTCATCGGCTACCCAAAGGGTTGACTGAGTGTTATAAAATTTCACTAAGTTCTTGAGTGAGGACGATCCATAGAGGGAAGTTCTGTGTTCAAATTCTTACAAAGTCAAATTCCTTTAAGCTAGTGCTAACCACGTTGTGCAAGCGGGGATTAATCTTATACCCAATAATGTGATATAGAAACCCCTTATAGTTAACAAAAAGCTTAATACCCAATTATTCATTCAACGTATACCAAAAAATGAAATTAATCAATGCATGAAAATAAGTCTATTAAGTTTTATTTAAAACAATTAAAACTTAAACGTTTCAGAATAATAGAATTAAATATATTTTTGTTAAATCTCTTTAATTGCTGTTATTTTTGCACATATGGCAGCTGATAAGGATGCTGACATGGCTTGTCATACGGCCAGAGATGACATTGAATTTTTTATTGCTTCAATCAATCATGAATGATTGGTTATGAAATCATGTAAATTCAATTAAAATTAAAAATGAGAATTTTTCCTAAATGATGAAGAGATAACAAAAGAATTTATTCATTTCTAGTATTAAATGTTCATGCAGTCGGAATAAGAGGGGATTGGCCATGTATTCCACTTTATTCGAGTTCTGTTTAGGGATGTAATATTTTGCTGGCATTAATATATATAATTTTTTTTTCAAACTTACATTTACTCAAAAAAAAATATAAAAACCTAAAAAATTGGTAATTTTGAAAAAAAAATTATATAATCACATTAACAAATATTATACGTGGCAAAAAATTCCACACCATTTGATCACGAAGCAAATTAAGTCATGCAACATCCTTATCAGTTGTCCGCTATGCAAGAATAATAGCAATTAGAGGGATTTAATGAAAATATACTTAATTTTGTTATTTTAAAACTTTTAAGTTTTAATTGCTTAAAATAATACGGAGTGAATTTATTTTTATGCAATTAAATGTCGAGAGTTTAATTTTATTTTTTGATAAACGTTGACGATATATTTGAGTATTAAGCAAAAAAAAAAAAAATCTCTTGGGCAAATAGTGAGCAAGTATTTGGATAATTTTGTAAAAAAAAAAAAAAAGATATTTATATATGTATATTACTTATTGATTATTATTCATATTTATACTTAAAATCAATTGATTTTTCATAAATATTAATTCACAATCATATGAATTTAAAAAACTCCAATTTAATTTTATAAATCTGGCACTAAAACTTTCGATCAATTAAAAACAACAAACAAACTTAAAATAATTTTTTATTCAACCAATATAACTTCCCTTTTTTATTTTATATTTTTACAATCTATTTTGCACTTTTATTTATCAGTCGCGTTGGGACCCCTTAAAAACAAAAATAACAAAATTACTAAGATTTGTTAGTTACTTTGTTTTTCTTTATATTTTTATATAATCTTGTCATCACATGTATGAAAAATGTTTAAAGCTTTTATGATTATTCAAAATTTAAGGTAATTTTTGTTAATTTTTATCATATAATATTATATTCACTTGTTTTATCTAATGAAGGATTAATCTTCTTAAAAAAAATTACAAAAGTTTAAATTTATGTATTTTATAGATCTATTTTTGATTAAATAATTAATATTTAACAATTAATTTATACTATAAAATTTTCAATTTTAAATTACCAAATGAAATATGAAGAAAGCTCTCCAATTTATAATTCATTATAAGATTGAGTAAATAAATTTAAAAATCATATTATCCTTTAAAACTTTAGAATTGTTAGAGTTCAAATTCAATTATTAAAGATTTTATCATTTAAAACAAAGATTATTTACAACTTTAGATAAATTAATTATTTGATATTATTTTATTTTCTTATATATATATATATATATATATATTTTATGAGTTGATAACTTTTTTTTTAATTTTTATTGGTACATTACTGGGACATACACCAAATTAGATACCAAGATCCACCATAGCGAGAGTTAGGTAGCCTTATAATTCTACTTGTATTGTATAACTCTTCTAAACTAATACTCTTGGAATTCATCACTAAATATTAATTTAAAAAATTTACCTAACAAATTGTTATTTTATTGTAAAAAATTTATGTGTTTAACTTTTTCACTCATTGAACTTATCTAATAATTATAGAGCATTTAATTTTCTTAAAATCTCGTTTTCTAATATTTTTCTTAAAAATTTGTTTGCAAGTATATTTAAAAAAATATATTTATTACTTTTCTAATTCTTGAAATAAAAAATAGAAAACATGGCAATATTTTACAAATTAATATCTTAAAATGCTTTTCTAGCTTTCAATATTCTGTAATATATATTTCATTTTATTATACGGTTTATATTATATGAATTTGCTATGATGCTAGGGAAAATTTTAGTTAATTTATTTAATTTTTCTCCTTCAATTTTTTTTTTTTGAAGAAATTATTCTTTTGATCCAAATTAACATATCAGAAAACAAGTAAATAACGTTATCCAAATTAACATTTTCTTCCAGCCTCCTATCTATTCTACCTTTGGAAAGGATTTGACAATTTGGGTTTATATTGCCTGCTGAATAGCGGAGCTCACCTTGACGATCACAGGATTTTTGGCCCAGTGGGAACAGTGTTGTTGCATAAATAGGGAAGAATAGATTATCAGAAAGTAAATACAAAATCAATTTACAAGTTTCCATCTATACTCTTCCTGCTAGTCCTATGAGCACGACAGTTGAATCCAGAAAAATAGTACACTGTACCATCATAGTCTTACAGTTTCCCCTTTCTTTATCAGCTCCATGGGCGACCACCTCCATAACCTCTACCACGGTCTCGGAAACCGCCATGACCTGACTCATCAGATCAACAAAATGAGCATAAGAAATAATGTATCAGGCTTGAGAACTTGCTCACAACATGCTAGACGTGTCTATGTATTTAAATAGTAAACCAACCTGACGGCGGAGGAGGTGCACCACGTCCCATCGCTGCTAATTCAGGACTGACCTTTTGTCCAGCTTCCTCAAGTATGGCAATAAGTTCTTTTGCAAATCTGGCATTTGCAGCTGTGAAGAAAGTATATGCAGTGCCTTTTGCCCCAGCCCTTCCTGTTCGACCAATGCGATGGACATAATCCTCAAGGGATCCCGGGAAGTCATAATTGATTACATATTTCACATCTTTCACGTCTGCCAACAACCAAATTTAATGAGTAATCCAGTTAATTAGGCCGGTAATGTTGACAGTCCCCTTCCCTAAAGTGTAGCAGAATGTGTGAACTCATTTATCATTCCAAACATGCAAGGGGTTCTTTCAATCAAAATCCAAAGGCAAGCTGCATTACCCCAAAATGCCATGTAAATTTCTACTTGTAAAAGGAATCAAAACGCTCATACGTGCCAAACAACTTGCAATAGAGAGTTGCATGCAGAAATACAAATGTTGGATACCAACACACATAGGAAACTAAGGATAATCTGCAAAATTCAGGTAAAAAAAACATCATCAGGATCACAATTTAATTTACTAAGGGGAGTAGGAGACTATCCTGGGTTCGCTAAAGATACATGTGAGAAAAAATGCTACACCTTGCAAAACCAGTATAGAGCATATGACGTACATGCATCATATGACAAAGATGGATGAAGGTCTCACGGATTTCTCCCAGAAAAAGCACCTCACATGCATGGGTTTAAATCTACATATATACCATAGCAGATCCTTACAAGTTCACAAAGTGAGATTGGGCACGGTACTCTACCAAAGCGTCATAATAATGAACAAGGATGGCTAAAATGATGATTTGCTAAGATAAAAAAAGCCACTAACAAGACCTCTGCATAATAGCTAAGCAGCAATAGTTAAGGACTTAAACAATTTAAACAGGTGGTGTTTCAGACAACTAAAACAAGGAAATTATCAACATTACTAGCTAGCAGCAAATCAGATGCAAGATTCAAATAAAAGAAGTTCAAAAAAAGCAAATTACTCGATAAAATATAAATATAAATATAAAAATACATACCTAAACCACGAGCTGCAACATCTGTTGCAGTCATTATAGGGCTCTTGCCAGCTTTAAACTCAGAGAGCACCCAATCCCTTTCTGCTTGACTTTTGTCTCCATGGATTGAGAGAGCAGGCCAACCATCCATGCGAAGTTGCCTAGTGATCTGGTCACAACCTTTCTTGGTATCCATGAAAATCAGAATTCTGCTGCCATCCATGATATCCTCCAGTAGCTTCACCAATCTAGAACATCAAGACAGATCAATAAAGTATAAACAGCCTCAATACATCCCACTACTATATGTTACAGCGAAAGAATTTACAAAAATCCTAAGAACAAAGTAAATTGCTCTTTACTTGTTATATTTCTGACTCTCTGAAACAATGTCCACATGTTGACGAATTGCATGGTTAGCTTTTAAATCTGCAGATCCAATTACCACCTGCACAAAGACCAAGGAGACAATAAATTATGCAAATAATAAAGCATCAAAAACAACAAAGTGAATAGCAAAGACCTTAAAAGTAATTATATCATAAAATCAGATTACCACATTTTAGAAACCATGAATTATATAGGAAAGACTAGAAATCCAGAAAGTTATAAAATAACATGGAGAAAGTAAAGGAGATGATACATGTAAATCATATCAGCATTAAATAGAAAGTCAAATGCCAAACTAATAGCAATAGATAACATCTTCTCACAGGAAAAGCCAATGAGTAAATATTACCAAAATTATGAAGCATCTTACTTTGTATGGGTTGTAAAGAAACTGCCTTGCCAACTTTTCAACCTCCTTTGGCCAAGTCGCACTCCAGTACAGAGTTTGACGGTCAGGACGTATCTGCATAAAGTATAACACATAAGTACCACTCACGTAAAGAGGGGCTGAGGTAGAGGGTGAGACTGCCAACTAATTTCAGTGCTTATACAAAAAATAGAGGTTCTAGATAAGCACATACTCTTAGCTAAATCCCAGGTTAATTTGGGGACTAACACTATCTCCTCCTATCATTTTTCCTTTTAAATCATTTTATTTCTTCCGGATGCAAGGCTGCATTGTATTGTAAACGAAGGCAAAGAATCTAATTCTTACATAAACTCTAAAAGCATTAGCTTAGACAGCTCATACATTGAGTGGCATAAAAAAATATTAATGAGGAAGAGAAAGAAGAGAGGTGAGAAGAGAAACCATTACACCCACAATGAACTGTTCTCATACATTGAAAGATGATTCATGACATTTTTCCCAACAATGAATCAAGAAATTGTTCTTTTCTAGGGTATGGGGAGTGAGAGAGATAGAACAAAATGAAAGAGAAAGGTGAGAACAGAGACCTGAGAAACAATTTTTCGTATCTGAGGTTCAAATCCCATATCTAACATCCGATCTGCCTCATCCAAGACTAAATAAGTAACTCTTCGCAAATTTGTGTGATGTGATTCCAACATATCTATTAATCTCCCTGGTGTAGCAATTACAATCTCAACACCTGTTCCAAAAACAATATTAACACTTTTGTTATCAACAAGTGTTAGCAATTACAAATCAAAGATAACAGATTATTTAAACTACTAATAAACATGTCAGAAAAGCATCTTAAACTGAAAGACCATGTATAAGAGACAACAAGCAGTTAAGGAGCAACAATACAATGGTACAGTCAAACCAAGCCTATTACCACATACCTTTTTGGAGATCACGCACTTGAGGTCCCTTTGGAACCCCGCCATATATGCATGTATTCTTGATCCTCGATGATGCCCCAAACTTGGCAGACTCTTGTTGTATTTGAACTGCAAGTTCACGTGTCGGAGCTAACACTAGCACAATTGGGCCATCACCAGGAGCTGAAAATATATATAAAACGATCAAGAGTTATTCTCTGCAAATATTAAAGACGTGCACAGGAAAGCAAATCATAATTATGAGTTACTGTTCACCTAAAATTGGCTGTGCATTGACATGGACAATTGCAGGCAATAAATAGGCAAGAGTCTTCCCTGATCCAGTTTCAGCAATACCAATGAGATCACGGCCCTTCAAAGCCATTGGCCAGCCTTGTGCTTGTATGGCTGTTGGTTCAACAAAGCCAGCTTTTGTGATTTCTTGCAGTACATAATCTGGAGTAAAGAAAAGAACATCAATTATCACAACAGAAGAATCTATGAAGAGATAATAAATACAAAAAACACATATAAATAAAATAATTTTCAACTACGGAAGTGAAATTCTGTATAACTAAGAAACACCCAAAACACTTTGAAAGAAACAACTTCCTTAACCATCATAATGATAATCTTTTTACTATGATATGAGCTGTATATGCAAAATATATTACATGTCAAATCATTCTTTAGACTGATAAACAATTCATAACATGGCAGTAAAACCACCAGTGATTTAACATTTAGAAGCAACAAGAGCAAATCAACAAAGATATAGGAAAATAAGGCTTGCGATGAGCCTAATTCACTGTCCAAAGTAGTAAATCATAAAGGCAATAGATGCCTACTTCCTTGTGAGCATTTGGTAACTACTAGCAACAAATAAGATGACATCAAAATCTTCTATTAACCTCCTTCAAAGAAAAATGAAATTCTATTAAGCTGCTTGTTGGCACTACTTCTAATCAGATGTCATTTAGAAAAATGATCATATTTGATACGAACAAAGCTAGAAGCTGTGACTAAAAACTATTGTCAATCTACAACTGTCTAGTCCAGTCATGAAGCATGTAGATGCTTATATGGGAGCAAATACATATTTGAGAATCTTCAAGTACTAAAGAAATACCAAGCTTGTCATTTGTCATCAACTGCTATGTAAACAATACAGAACCTAAAAGGCAGCTAAGGAAACAGACAAAGGACCCGAAAAAAGATACCTAGGTAAATGCCAAAGGTTAAGCATTAAATAGCAGTCATCAGCTGTGTTAGCATTTCAAAGAAACTTGGCAAATGTATGAATTGAATCTTGGAGTCCAGAGAGCATTGACCAGATAGCAGTCTCTGCCATCTAAAACACTCAGAAAAGAAGCAAAGATCACACCCTTAAAAGCAATAAGAACAAATCCAACAATCCCTGAAGCTTCACCTTTTGTAGACAGACAACCAAAAACTTGGCCAAATTAAAAAGAAAACAGAAAGAAAAGGAAAGAAATGAATACTTAAATGAATAAAAGCTGGACTTATTAAAAGAACTAATAAAAATTACCTGGAAATCCCACATCGCAGAAATTCTTCACAGGCTTTGGAACATCACGACCTTCAACCGTAATTTCCCTCCGTTGCCGATACTCCTCCACCTCCATCTCTGACATTGCCGCCACAGATGGTGACTCAACATAAAATTTTTTCTCAAAAGGAGTCAACCCATCCAAATCCAACTTCCTAGGCTTTTCAGCACCATCAGAGTCCCTTCTGCTTGAGGAGGACCGCACTGAACTGCCATATGCTGAAGCCGCACCAAATCCTGAGTCACTATTACAACCCCATAAAATTAAACAAACAGAAACTTCAAAAAACTAAAATTAGATAAGAGAACAGGAACTTCATAGTACTACAAACTAAGGAGATGTTGCCAATTGCCCAATGCCACAGTGTTACAGAATACTGAAACGCCACCACGTTTGAACTTAAATTCAATCATTTTAGAGTAATGGGTAGCTAAAACAACATAAAAGTCATTGAAATATTTAACAGAAACAACTTCAATAAAATTTATCATTTATCAGTCTTGAATTTTAAGCCAAACTAAACTAAAAAACGCAAACCCCTGATAGAAAACGCAGCTAAAACTAAAAACACATAAGAATTAGTAAGTCCTAATTTACTAATTTGGAACGAAGAAGAATATTGAAAGGAATGAATTAATCTAGATACCCAGAACAATAAATGAACTTCAACATATAAAAAAATGAGAATTATATATTCAAATTATTGGGTAATGCAAATTTGATTAGTTACCTTCTACGGTCGCGGTAGGAGGTGGGATCGCCGGAGCGGCTATCATATCGACTCATTTTTTTCTTCTGTTGTCGATAATATTATCAAAAGTCAGTAAATGTTAATATAAACCAAAAAAAGAACTAGAAATCTGCGTTTTCTGTCTTTTTTTTATGATTTATGGCTTTAGGGTTTTAAGTGTGAGGGTTTTTATTCGACAGTTTTCTTTTTTATTGATTGGGAAGAAGAAGAAGAAGAAGAAGAAGAAGAAGAAGCAAGAAGCCTTTCCTTCTTGTGACGAAGCGAGCTTTGTGTGTGCGCTAAAGCTAAAGCTACAAGGGGAGTAATATAAAGGTCCAGTGAACGAATGACACGTTGATATGTGCTTCCCTGTCGCCGTCCTTCACCATTTTTCAATAAGTTATTGTATGTTTTTAATGGATTTATATTTAATGATTTTTAGGGTGTATAATTACCGATCATAATATAATGCATAGGATAATTATTTATATATAAATTATTAATTCATAAATTTTAAAATAAAATATTTGTACAACAAAATTATCAAATTTTTTAAGTAATTTGATATTATAATACAATTAATTATAAGAAATAAGATTTATATAGATAATGCATCAAATAATCAAATATAAATTTTTATATTTAAAATTTTTTATCAAATCTTTAATGTATAAATTTATACACTAATAAAATTATATCATAATATTTATTAATTAATAATATTAAAGATATTATTTTTAGAATTTAAATATGATGAATCATTAAAAAAAATGTATCAAATATAAATTTTTAAATTTATTTAGAATTAAGATATAAAAAATAAAACAAAGAGATGGGCTGAGGTTGGGCTTAAGGCCGAACCCGATCTTAAACCCTCACCGCCTGTCACCCTCTCTCACCACCCACACCGACAAGTCGATTTTCGACAGCCTCAAGCATCCCATTCAAGGTAATCTCGCTCCCTTAAACTCATCCTCATTACTCGGTTTAACTCCAAATCTACTAGTAGTATGTAGAAATGTTGATTTGTTGTATTCTTGCTTATGATAACTATAGAAGCACCGCCCTTAAAGGTAGATTTGGATGATTCTTATTTGGGATGTTCTTGCAATCTACAGCTATATGCGCACAGGCATTTTTTGTTTCCTCCTCTAAGCATTGAAGAATATAATGATCGCGTGGCATCATTAGTGCGCTTTGAGGCTCAAGTATGATATTTTCCTGCTTATATATTAATCTCTGAGGAGTATTTTGGTTATTTGGGCTTGTTAATATTTTTAAAGTTCTTTTGCTTCTTTAAGGATGCATTGCTCCAAGAACTTCTTGATGGTAGTTTCTTATCAAACGATGAAAGGTTGGTGGAAATGTTCTTCATACTATTATCCTTATTTTTCATATATTTTTGTTTGTATGGAATTTCAGGTTTTGACAAATTAGAGTGGCAGTCAAGCTGTTCACTACCTTGTAACTAAGATAACTGAAAACAAAAGAACTGCTCTAGTTTTTTTGAATTACTAGTTTGAATTAGATGAGATATCTTGGTGTAGAAATCATATCTCTTCGGATTAAAAAGAGCTAAATGTTTCATAGGTTATCCACTTAGAACCACTATAGAAGTTACTTAGCACTGAGAAGTCGATTGATTTCCAAAGGGTGTCAATGTGGTTTTTTTAAGAATATAATATATGCAAGTAAATCTAGTTCAGAGAGGGTGGTGGGTTTTCTAAAGGTAATAGTACAAGGCTAGAAAAATGATTGATCGAAAATCTTTTATAGTAGTAAAAAATTTGCAATGCGCCAATGCCTTTTTTGATTGATTAACAATAAATATTCCTATGACTAGTGTGTTCCTTTTAATAATAATAATAATAATAATAATAATAATAATAATAACCCCCTATTTGATCAATCATTGGTTTTCTTTTGAGCTATCCAAGAAAGCAATATTTTGGATAATCTCAGATAATATGATTTTAGTACAACTTTTATATGGGTTGTGTATAATTAGTGATCCCATAGCAAGAAAATAGTGCACTATTAAGTTCAAGCGGAAACTCTTCCAAGGCATGATGGATGGAAGACTTAAGAAATATCATACAATACAACTCTTCTAAATCAATAATTATGGAACTCGTCATTGAATATTAATTTAGAGAAGTTATTAATTTAAAATGTTTTATCTTATAAATTGTTATTATCTTAGAAAACATGTCAATTTAATTTTTATATTCTTTAAATTTCTCCAATAACTTTATACCATTTAATTTCCTTAAATATCTCATTTTAATTGATAAATTCTTTAAATTTCTCATTGTAAATATTTCTTATGTAATACATTCTATAATATTTTAAACATTGAAATAAAAAATTTTAAATTTGGTAGCCTTCTACAAATTAGTATCTTGAAGTGTTTTTCTTGTTTTTGAATATTATGTAATATATTTTATATTTTTTAATCAAATTATTAATTTTTGCTGTAGTCAGGACTTAAATTTTACAATAATTTTTAAAACAAAATTATTAATTATTACGATAAAAAGGTTTATTAATTTTCTATAGTGACTCAATTTGAGACTATGATTTTTTATTAATTTAGAGAGGTCATTAATTTAAAAGAGAGCAATTTTAAAGGTTTCTACTATATTGTTATTTTTTTCCTATATGCTCTAAATGGTGATAAAACCGTAAGAAAGTTCAACATTTAAGGCTAGAACTTAGTTAAGTGATTTCATGATATGTACAATGTATAGCAATGGTTTGACTAGAAGTCTATATTAGCTCAACCGAGAGGGGGGTGAATCAATTTTTTTAGTCTAAATGCTAAATTTAAACTCTTTTAAATTGAATTGCAAATAATCAAATAAATGATAATATTAAGCAATAGAAAATAGTGCAATAAAATAAAGGAGATAAGGAAGAGAAGTAGCAAACTTAGCAATTTATAGAGGTTCGGTCAATCACTTTCCTACGTCCTCTCTTCTTGACCTTCTTGTCAAGGGTTCTCTTTCACTATCACAATGATTAATACAATTTTCTTTTCAAGGTTAAGGAATAACCTCTCTACCCCTTATACAAGGATATCTATTCAACTCTTACACAATTCTCTCACAGAAGAACTCTCCCCTTTTTCTTTTGGATTAAGAGTGAATATAAATAAGAACTCTCTTTTATGGGTAGGAAGAGTAACTTCAACTCAAGTTATTAAAGACAATACAATGAAGCAAAATGTTGAAGGCAAAAGGAATATTGAGGAATGATCTCTCAAGAATGTTCAGACTTTTTCAGCTCTTTTTCTTTCATCCCCAATGTCTTCAATGCTCGGTTTTATACAGCAAGATGGTAGGTAAAGCATTTAATGCAGTTTTTCCCGTTGAAGATTTTGCAGAGAGAACCGTTGGGAACCTCCAGTAAAGTGCCAGATCGATCTTCCATCATGACCAGATCGATATTCTAATTCAAATTCTCGCAATTACAAAGCAATTCAAAGCAAGGAGATCGATCTCATTATTGTAGAGATCGATCTTATAATCCATAGAATGTTAGTACAAATCGATCTGTCGAACCATCAGATCGATCTCATAAACTCTCTGTTTGAAAGAAGATCGATCTTCAGATCGATCTTTCAGGTTTTCTCGTAAGGTGGAGATCGATCTCTAATTACCCTAGATCGATCTTATAATCTTTCTGTCTTAAGGAGATTGATCTTATAATCTTTCTGTCTTGAGGAGATCGATCTCTATCCATATGAGATCGATCTCATAAACTCTCTGTTTGAACATAGATCGATCTACAGATCGATCTAAGACCTTTAACCTTTGCCTTAGAGGAGATCGATCTCTAACTTGTCCAGATCGATCTCATAAACATTCTGTTTGAACACAGATCGATCTCATAACCCTTGGAGATCGATCTCTTATCCCAGTATTTGTTCTGTGTCTTTATCCTTTGAGCAAATCGATCTCTCATATCATGAGATCGATTTCTCATCCTTTAAAACTTAGTTTTTGGCAAAGACTTGTATCTCAAAGCGTTCTAATTAATTTCTTAACATGTTTTAAACATTCCTTGATTTATCATAACTATTTTTGAATTACTGTTTTGTCATTTCAAAATATATCAACCTAACAGTCTAGAAGTAATAATCAATAATGCATCTAATAGGTACAACAACCAGTTGTTATGTTGCATTAGAAGGAGAGGCATCCCAAAAGAACAGTAGATCTCATGTCAGCATAAATATAAAGATTCAAAATTGCATGTTTATAGGGCCTTTGGACATAATTTAAAAGGGCAATTCAATGCACAAGGCTCCCATTTTGTGGGGTCTAGAGATGGTTATTGTACATGAACATGATTATGCCAAAAAAAAAAAAAAATCTTATGAATATGCTTTTAAATTGTAATTGGTATTTGATCATTTTTACTGCAGGAATGTTCTTTGATGGGGAAAGAATATTACTTCAGCCAAAACACGAACAAAAAAAGGTGTTGATGCAGCAGTTTACAAGAGAGCATCGTCACTTGAAACGCTAGTCAGTACCCTAACTTATTGTATTTCCTTTGAAATAGTGTTTGGTTATTTAGTTATTGTTAGTTTTGGATAAGGGATTAGCACTTGAAATCTTCTTTTAGAGGAAAGTTGTTTCTACCCATTAGGTTATGACTTGGTCCAAAGTATTTGGTTTATTCTAAACACAAAATTTGACCAACTCTTGAATCTTCTACTTGTACGTTGCTGCTGCTAAAAAAATGAGGGAGACCATTCTCTTTCAGCTCAAAAAGATTTTTTGAAAATTTCATTGTATGTGATAATCAATCATGTTAAGAGATTTACTTGTGGCAAAAGAGGATAACTCGTGTTCAAATGATATATCTAAAAGTTTGAATAATTCGACCACTTAGTTTATATGATTTTGTTAAAACAGTTTTCCGCAGAAATGTATATGTATCAATAAATTTCATTTACTACCAATGGAGTATCTGCTCTCTCTGATTCATGCTAGGATCACCATAATTAATCGAGTTTTGCCAATGTATTTTTTCCTTAGAGGTCATGTTTGGCATCGACAATATATTTAGTCACTTTTTTATGCTTTTCAATATTTAAAATTGATATATTTAAGTCATGAGTTATAATTCAAGAACATTTTTCTCTTCATTTAGGTTTTTAATCATGCATTTTTGTAGATTGGTTATCTCTACCTTACAAATGTGAACCGCTTAGAAAAACTCATGGTAAAACTAGGATTTTCCACTGGAGCATCAGCAGAAATGATATTGAAAGAAGTTGTAGAAAATAAAGGAACTGATTTGGTATTTTTTATTTTACTATACCTTCATAAAATACAGCCTAACTCATTGAGTATAAATAGCTGAAGAGACATACCTTAAACAGCTAGATTGTTCTAAAACAGAAACTAAATTACTTAGAGATATTCTCCATAAGATCAATAAGAATATATGCTAGCAAAGGATAATTACTAAAGAGATATCTCGTTTGAAAATCAGGAGATTATCTGCCAGAAAGGATGAGAGAAATCCTCTAGAATTCTACACTCCCCCTCAAGCTGGGTTATGGATGTCAATCATACCCAGCTTGGACTTCAAGCTGTCAAAGTTGTTTCTTAGTAGGGTCTTGGTGAGAATATCTTCAATTTGGTAGCTCATAGGAATGTAGACCAACTTAATCAAATCTCTTTCTAACTTTTCTTTAATAAAATGGTAATCAATCTTCACATTCTTTGTCAAGTCATGGTGCACTGGATTTTTTTGCGATGTTTATAGCTGCTTTGTTTTCACACTGTAACACCATAGGACTGTTCATAAACACCTTTAATTTTTTTAGCATTCGCTCCAACCATATTCCCTCACATATGTTATGACACATAGCTTTGAATTTAGCCTAAGCGTTACTCCTAGCTACCACAGTTTGTTTTTTACTTTGCCACGTGACCAAGTTACCCTACACATAGGTGAAATATCCCGTAGTTGATCTTTAGTCTTCTAAAAAACCAGCCAAGTCTACGTCAGTAAGAATTTTAAGACCCTTCTTGTAGTCTTCTTAAAGTACAATCCTTTTCCTGGACTCTTTTTAAGGTACTGAAGAATTTGTAGTACAGCTTTCATATGCTTCTTAGTTGGGTTATTCATAAATCTGCTAACCAATCTTATTGCAAACCCGATGTCTGGTCTAGTGTGGACTAGATATATAAGTTTGCCTACTAGTTTTTGGTACCTACCCTTCTCCGTCAAAGAACTACTTGCTTCATCTCAACTTTACTAGTTGGATCCATGGGGGTATCAATTGGTTTGTAGCCAAGCATCCTTGTTTCCTTTAAGAGGTAAAGAGTATACTTTCATTGGGAAATTGAAATGCCATCCTCTGACTGAGCCACCTCCATTCTGAGGAAGTATCTAAGCTGACCCAGATCTTTAATCTCAAATTCTTCTGCCAAGAAGCTCTTCAAATGTTCTATTTCCTTCGTGTGATCACCAATCAAGATAATGTCATTAACGTGGACTATTAAGATGACCGTTTTTTTTCCATTAGCTTTTAATAAACATAGTATGGTCTGTCTGACATTGAACGAACCCGTGTTTCTTCACCACCTTCATTAGCCTCTTAAACCAAGCACAGGGAGATTGTTTAAGGCCATATAGGGACTTTTGGAGCTTACACACTTTGCTAGAATTTTCTTGAGTTTCATAACCAGGTGGAACCTTCATAAAGACTTCGTCTTTTAGATCACCATTCAAGAATGCATTTTTAACATCTAGTTGATGGAGAGGCCAGTCCAAATTAGCTACTAGTGATAACAAGACCTGAACTCAGTTTAGCTTGGCAATAAAGGTGAACGTCTCCTCATAGTCAATGCCATAGGATTTAGTGAATATTATAGCAACAAGTCTAGCCTTGAACGTATCTATACTCCCATTTGCATTATGCTTAACAGTAAAGACCCATTTGTACGCAATCAATCTCTTCCCTGCTGGCAGATCAATAATTTCCCAGGTTGAAATCTTCTATAGGATTCGAATTTCTTCCATGACCGTTGCCTTCCATTTTGGTTGAGTAAGCGTTTCTTGCACATTCTTGGGAATTTGTATTTCTATTAGAGAGGTCACAAATGCTATAAAGTTGGGAAACAACCTTTCATATGAGATAAAGTTTCCGATAGGATGTTGGATGTATGATCTTATACCCGTTCTCAAAGCTATTGGTTTGTAAAGATCATCAATAGTCTCAACCAAAATTGATTCAGTAGGAATATTAGAAGTGTTACCTGTGTAAGTATTCTAAGTTTCAGAACCTTGTTCAGATTCTTGGTTTTGTCATGGCAATGCGTGATCCTCAATCTCCCTTTGAGTTTTCTCTTTCTTGGAATAGATAAGCAATTCTTTTTCTTTCACCTGTGTAGTAAGGCCAGGGTTCGGGTTGTTTGAAGAATCAAGTTATGGTGTAGTGTTTAGCTCAAGGTGTGGTTTAACCAAGTTGGGAATAATTCCTACTCAAAAATAAATTAAAACTGTAGTATAATTGAGTAAGGTCGTTTCCCAAGAGATTGGTTAGATTTATTTTTCTACAAAATTATTTAAAAAGAAAATATAATTGGGGATTTGTGAAAATGAAAATAAAAATAAAAATTAATAAATTAAAATGTAGGCAAAGAAATTACTATGTAAAATATTAGGAATAAATCAATATAATGAAAGCATCCAACCAAAGGAATAATCTTAGAATGAGTTCATGGAATTGATCATTGATACAAAAATGAGTTCTTTTAATCTTTGACAAATTGGTTATGGCTATTGGTACGACCTAACAACCTATCCCCCCTTACTTCTTTGATACTCAGGATACGATCTCTAATTATTTCTCTTGCCAGTTAAATAATCTTAGATACGATCTTAAGATTTAATTTACCAGCAGCACTAAAAACTAGAGAGACTACCAATTCTAACTAACAAACACACATGTAGGTTCATTTAAGTTAGATTATATATCTTCTTAACATAGAATTGAAAACCTATCTGAAATCAATTATGCTATTTACCACTTATATTAGAATACATAAACAATTACGGATTCAAGTTTTTAATTGGTGATATATTATCTTGACAATTGAACAAAGGACCCTTTTTGCACAATTAATCAAAACAATAATTTAAACAAGTATAAAACATATATAAATAGCAAAGATATAAAAGAACAGGATAAAAACTAATTAGATCTCACAATTCTTGAAGAACCCAAACTTTAATTATCCTTTGACTAGACTAAATAATTTAGCAAGTCATAAGTTCAGAGAAAAACATTAAAGAAAAATAAAAATATAGAATTGTATGTCTATGATGATGATTCCTCCCACCATCTCCCTTTCCACTCTTAGTCTATAAATATTAAATCTTCTAACCCCAGAATCTATTTCCAAAGGAAATTTCTCTGATTGAGTTTGATTACAATTAAACTTCTTTCATTTTTCAACCACTTGCCAAAGACAGTAATTGCATATCTCTTCCTTAATAATTAAAATCTTCCACTTGTCATCTTTAGACTGGTTAAGTTAACTTCAGCTACAAGTGATAGATCTTGACTTGAATTCACATATTTGACTTGCAATCATTGTCACTGCCTTAGGCGTGCCCACGTCTTATACTAAGATTTCTTCTGATTTTGTAACTTGATCAGAAATTGCAACTTTAGTCCATTTTATCTCTTTTCCTTTATTCACAATACAAAATAGAAAATATAAGTCATATCCAAAAATTAAGGATATAAAAGAATTTAAATCATGGAAAAATATGATAATTAATATGCTTAATATACAACCTATCATTAGGAACTTGTGTCGGAGAAGGAAGGGACGAGGAAGGCTCAGGCTCAAGAATTGAGACTCGTGTTGGAGAAGGAAGGGACAATGAAGGCTCAGGCCCAAGAAACTCAATTCTATCCCAATGATGATATTCTCTAGTGATTGGGTTCTCCCCCTAAATGTCAAATTTGGGATAATGTGGTTGATCTTCAAAGAAAGTAACATCTATGAAGTTATAAAATTTCTTTGTGGTAAGGGAATAACATTTGTAGCCTTTTTGGTGTGGGGAGTAACCAAGAAAGATACATTTTGTGGCTCTTGGGTCTAACTTACTATGATGTTGTTGATGGATGTGGACAAATGTTGTGCAACCAAAAACTTTGATTGGAATGTTGGTTAGAAGACAAGTGTAAAGATAGGTGGTTATTAGTTTATTGCATGGTGTCTGATAGTTTAACACACGAGATGACATTCGGTTAATGAGATAGGTTACTGTGAGAATAGCCTTTCCCTAAAACTGTTTTTGAACATGAGTTGTCATCATTAAGGATTCGGCAACTTCCAAGATGTGCCTATTCTTCTGTTCAGCCACTCGTTTTGTTGAGGATTGTCAACACATGAACTCTGATGTATGATGTCTTGCTCTAGGAGGTATGAGCCAAGTTTTAAATGGAAGTATTCCCTATCATTGTCTGTTTTAAGAACTTGAATTCTTGCATGGAATTGTGTTTGCATCATATTGCTAAAATTATGAAATATTTGTCCCACCTTAGATTTTTCTTTCATAAAAAAAGGCAGGTGATTTGTGTGTGATCATCGATAAACGTGACAAACCATTTAGAATCGGTGATGTTATTTATCCTAGACGGCCCCTAAATGTCAGTATATATCATTGAGAAAGGGTGAGAAGGCTTATAGGATTGATTTGGATAGAAATTACGGGTGTGTTTAGATAATTGGCAAACTTCACACTAGAAAGACTTTTCATGATTCTTGATCAAAGAGGGAAAAAAATTTCTTAGATACACAAAGTTTAGATGTCCTAATCGATGGTGCCATAACATTACAACATTATCCTTATTCTTATTTAAGGTAGAAGCTACACAAGAAATCTTCTGGGTTGGTTTTTGGGGCACATCAACTCTCAAAAGATGGAGACCCACACACATCCTAGCATTGCCAATCGTCTTCTCCGAGTCCAAAACCTAAAATTCACACATATTTGGACGAAATTTAGGAACACAATTGAGATCCTTGGTTAACTTGCTTATAGACAGAAGATTGTAATCTAAATTTGGAACAAATAAAACTGAATCAAGTACTATGTCTTTAGATATCACAACCGAACTTATACCAACCACCTTAGAGTATGTTCCATCTGGAATTTGTACTGTGGTATTATCATGACAAGTAGTATATTTTTGAAACACTGTGGCATCTCTTGTCATATGATCGGATGCCCTTGAGTCCACAATCCAAGATTGTATATTTCCCAATCTAGCACTAAGAGCTATTAGGAAGTTATCTTTTCGTGCAACAGAGGCAGTACCAACCTGAGTTAAAACATTTTTGTAGAGATTCTTGAAGTATTTTCTACAACATCTCTATCCGATCTTTACTGAAAGGACTCAAAAGATTTGGCACAATTTCAAAAGTGACACTGGTCATGGCTGATCTTGGGTATTTAGTCATGGCTGGTATGGTTGATTTCACGATGTTTAAGAGAAGAAGTGGCCTAGATCTTGCTCTGATGCCATGTAGAAAATAAAGGAGCTGATCTGATATTTTATTATTTCACTATACCTTCATATAATACAGCCTAACTCATTGGATATAAATAGTTAAAGAGACATGTCTCAAACAACTAGGTTATTCTAAAACAGAAATTAAATTACTGTAGAAATATTCTTTTAAAGACCAAAATGAATATCTGCTAGCAAAAGATAATTACTAGAGAGATATCCCTCTTGGAAATCTAGAGATTATCTGTCAACAAGAAAAAGAAAAATCTTATAGAATTCTACTGAAGTAAACGGTAAGTTAAAGTTATTCCAGCATGCAAAAACTGTTGTTTATTATGTCTCAAATCATATATCGTTTATCTCTTGATAACATCACCAAATTCTAGGTACTTATTTTTAGGATTTGGTAGGATGGTTCGAGTAACAGCTTACGTGTTGCAAGTACAGAGTAAAATTGTTGGAAAGTTCAACAACAGACGGTAATCCTTTTGTGATCTAATTCTTGACCGCTTCCTTGCAACTTTTACCCATGGCCTGTTGTAAGAAAAATACATTTTCTAAAGAAAAGCAGGATTCATAAAGTTTGTGGTATGAAAATGATGAAAGTTGTTTTACATGGATCATTTCAGAGAAACCCTTGCAAACTGACTGCAATTTTATTTATCAATTGATTTATACTATAAAATTTTCAATTTTAAATTACCAAATGAATTATCAAGAAAGCTCTCCAATCTATAATTCATTAGAAGATTGTGTAAATATATTTAAAAATCATTTTATTCTTTAAAACTTTAGAATTGTTAGAGTTCAAATTCAATTCTTAAAGATTTTATCATTTAATAAAAGGTTATTCACAATTTTAGATAAATTAATTATTTGATATTATTTTATTTTTTATATATATTTTTTATGAATTGATAACTTAGTTAAATTTTTATTAGTACATTACCTGGACATACACCAAATTAGATACTAGGATCCACCATGGCCAGAGTTAGGTAGCTGTCTCGTTCTACTTGTACTTGTACCATATAACTTTTCTAAATTAATATTTTGAGATTTCATCACTGAATATTAATTTAATAGGTTTACGTTGTAAGTTGTTATTTTATCTAAAAAGATTTATATTTTTACACTTATTGAACTTATATAATAATTATATAGCATTTAATTTTCTTAAAATCTCGTTTTGTTGATTTTTTTTCTTAGAAATTTGTTTGCAAATATGTTATAGGTAATATATTTAGGATAATTATCTCATATAATACCAGTGAAATTTTTTAACTTTACAAGTGGGGTTAAAATGATAACATATGTATTTTAAATATATTTAAAATAAAAATAAATAAAATAAGATATTTTATCATCTTAACCCCGTTTATAGAGTCAAAAAATTTCATTAGTGGTATATAACATATTAATACATATATTTATTACTTTTCTAATTCTTGAAATGAAAAATAGCAAACATGGCAATATTTTGCAAAGGATTAATATATACAATCAGTAAAGTTTTTTGAGTCCATAAGTGAAGTTAAGATGATAACACATATTTTAATTTATTTATTATTTTTTAATATATTTAATCGACATGTACCATCATCTTAATTTTACTTTTAGAATTAAAAAACTTCAATGAAAATGTATAGAATAATTATCCGCATATAAATTAATATCTTAAAATTATTTTTCAATTTTGAATATTATGTAATATATTTTGTATTGTTATCAAATTATTAATTTATACAAAAATTAGTTTCAAAATTTATACTAAATTTTAAAACAAAATTATTAATTATTACGATAAATAAACTTATTTATTTTCTCTACTTACCCCACCTCAGTACCATAATTTTTCATTAATTTAAAAAGTTTCTAATTTAAAAAAAATTTAAAAAAATTATTATATCATATATATTATATAAATTTGCTATGATGCTAGGGAAAATTTTAGTTGAATTTTTAATTTTTCTCCTTCAATTTTTTTTTTTTGGAAGAAATCATTGATTTGATCCAAATTAACATATCAGAAAACAAGTAAATAACGTTATCCGAATAAACATTTTCTTCCGGCCTCCGATCTATTCTACCCTTGGAAAGGATTTGACAATTTGGGCTTATATTGCCTGCTGAATAGCAGAGCTCACCCTGAGGACCACGTGATCTTTGGCCCACTGGGAACAATATTGATGCTTAAATAGGGAAGAATGAATTATCAGAAAGTAAATACAAAATCAATTTACAAGTTTCCATCTATACTCTTCCTGCTAGTCCTATGAGTAAGACAGTTGAATACAGAAAAATAGTACACTGTACCATCATAGTCTTACAGTCTCCCCTTTCATTAATCAGCTCCATGGGCGACCGCCTCCATAACCTCTACTGCGGTCTCGGAAACCGCCATGACCTGATTCATCAGATCAACCAAATGAGTATGAGGAATAATGTATTAGGCTTGAGAACTTGCTCACAACATGCTAGACGTGTCTATTTATTTATATAGTAAACTAACCTGATGGTGGAGGAGGTGCACCACGTCCCATCGCTGCCAATTCAGGACTGACCTTATGTCCAGCTTCCTCAAGTATGGCAATAAGTTCTTTTGCAAATCTGGCATTTGCAGCTGTGAAGAAAGTATATGCAGTGCCTTTTGCCCCAGCCCTTCCTGTTCGACCAATGCGATGGACATAATCCTCAAGGGATCCCGGGAAGTCATAATTGATTACATATTTCACATCTTTCACGTCTGCCAACAACCAAATTTAATGAGTAATCCAGTTAATGAGGCCAGTAATGTTGACAGTCCCCTTCCCAAAAGTGTAGCAGAATGTGTGAACTCGTTTATCATTCCAAACATGCAAGGGGTTCTTTC
Source organism: Firmiana major (assembly GCA_033439115.1). Lineage (NCBI taxonomy): Eukaryota > Viridiplantae > Streptophyta > Magnoliopsida > Malvales > Malvaceae > Firmiana > Firmiana major. The sequence goes on along the minus strand of CM065914.1, from coordinate 5,864,366 downwards.
AATCTAAATCCCATGGCAAGCCGGACTACCCCAAACTGCCATATAAATTTCTATTTGTAAAAGGAATCAAAACGCTCATACTAGCCAAACAAATTGCAATAGAGAGTTGTAAGCAAAATTCAAATGTTGGATACCAACATACATGGGAAACTAAGATAATCTGCAAAATTCAGGTAAATAAAATAAAAATCATCATGATCACAATTTAATTAATTAAGGAGAGTAGGAAACTATCCTGGGTTCACTAAAGATACATGTGAAAAAAAATGCTACACCTTGCAAAACCAGTATAGAGCATATGACGTACATGCATCATATGACAAAGATGGATGAAGGTCTCACAGATTTCTTCCAGAAAAAACCACCTCACATGTATGGGTTTAAATCCACATATATACCATGGTAGATTCTTACAATTTCACAAAGTGAGATTGGGCACGTTACACTACCAAAGCATCATAATAATGAACAAGGATGGCTAAAATAATGATTTGCTAAGATTTTTAAAAAAAAGAGCCAGTAACAAGACCTGCATAATAGCTAAGCAGCAATAATTAAGAACTTCAACAATTTAAACAGGTGGTGTTTCAGACAACTAGAAAAAGGGAATTATCAACATTACTAGCTAGCAGCAAATCAGATGCAAGATTTAAATAAAAAAAGTTCAAAAAAAGCAAATTACTCAAGAAAATATAAATGTAAATATACATACCTAAACCTCGAGCTGCAACATCTGTTGCAGTCATTATAGGGCTCTTGCCAGCTTTAAACTCAGAGAGCACCCAATCCCTTTCTGCTTGACTTTTGTCCCCATGGATTGAGAGAGCAGGCCAACCATCCATGCGAAGTTGCCTAGTGATCTGGTCACAACCTTTCTTGGTATCCATGAAAATCAAAATTCTGCTGCCATCCATGATATCCTCCAGTAGCTTCACCAATCTAGAACATCAAGATAGATCAATAAAGTATAAACAGCCTCAATACATCCCACTACTATATGTTACAGTGAAAGAATTAAAAAAAAAACGTAAGAACAAAGTAAACTGCTCTTTACTTGTTATATTTCTGACTCTCTGAAACAATGTCGACATGTTGGCGAATTGCATGGTTGGCTTTTAAATCTGCAGATCCAATTACCACCTGCACAAAGACCAAGGAGACAATAAATTACGCAAATAACAAAGCATCAAAAACAACAAAGTGAATATCAAAGACCCTTAAAAGTAATTATACCATAAAATCAGATTACCACATTTTAGAAACCATGAATTATATAGGAAAGACAAGAAATCCACAATGTTACAAAATAACATAGAGAAAGTAAAGGAGATGATACAAGAAAATCATATCAGCATTAAATAGAAAGTCAAATGCCAAACTAATAGCGATAGATAACATCTTCTCACAGGAAAAGCCAATGAGTAAATATTACCAAAATTATGAAGCATCTTACTTTGTATGGGTTGTAAAGAAACTGCCTTGCCAACTGTTCAACCTCCTTTGGCCAAGTCGCACTCCAGTACAGAGTTTGACGGTCAGGACGTATCTGCATAAAGTATAACACATAAGTACCACTCACGTAAAGAGGGGCTGTTGTTGAGGGTGAGACTGCCAACTAATTTCAGTGCTTATACAAAAAATAGAGGTTCTAGATAAGCACATACTCTTAGCTAAATCCCAGGTTAATTTGGGGACTAACACTATCTCCTCCTATCATTTTTCCTTTTAAATCATTTTACTTCTTCCGGATGCAAGGCAGCATTGTATTGTAAACCAAAGCAAAGAATCTAATTCTTTCATAAACTCTGAAAGCATTAACTTAGACTGCTCATACATTGAGTGACATGAAAAAGATTAGTAAGGAAGATAAAGAAGAGAGGAGAGAAGAGAAACCATTACACTCACAATGAACTGTTCTCATACATTGAAAGATGATCCATGACATACTTTTTTCCCAACATTGAGTCAAGAAATTGTTCTTCCTATGGTATGGGGAGTGAGAGAGAGAACAAAATGAAAGAGAAAGGTGAGAACAGAGACCTGAGAAACAATTTTCCGTATCTGAGGTTCAAATCCCATATCTAACATCCGATCTGCCTCATCCAAGACTAAATAAGTAACTCTTCGCAAATTTGTGTGATGCGACTCCAACATATCTATTAATCTCCCTGGTGTAGCAATAACAATCTCAACTCCTGTTCCAATAACAATAATAACACTTTCATTATCAACAAGTGTTAACCAAAGATAACTGATTATTTAAACTACTAATAAACATGTCAGAAGAGCATTTTAAACTGAAAGACCATGTATAAGAGACAACAAGCAGTTAAGGAGCAACAATGCAATGGAACAGTCAACCCAAGCATATTACCACATACCTTTTTGGAGATCACGCACTTGAGGTCCCTTTGGAACCCCACCATATATGCATGTAGTCTTGATCCTCGATGATGTCCCAAACTTGGCAGACTCTTGTTGTATTTGAACTGCAAGTTCACGTGTCGGAGCTAACACTAGTACAATTGGGCCATCACCCGGAGCTGAAAATATATATAAAACAATCGAGAGTTATTCTCTCCAACTATTAAAGACATGTGGAGGAAAGCAAATCATAATTATGAGTTAACTGTTTACCTAAAATTGGCTGTGCATTGACATGGACAATTGCAGGCAATAAATAGGCAAGAGTCTTCCCTGATCCAGTTTCAGCAATACCAATGAGATCACGGCCCTTCAAAGCCATTGGCCAGCCTTGTGCTTGTATGGCTGTTGGTTCAACAAAGCCAGCTTTTGTGATTTCTTGCAGTACATAATCTGGAGTAAAGAAAAGAATATCAATTATCACAACAGAAGAATCTATGAAGAGATAATAAATACAAAAAACACATATAAATAAAATAATTTTCAAATCCTGAAGTGAAATTCTGTAGAACTAAGAAATACCCAAAACACTTTGAAAGTAACAACTTCCTTAACCATCATAATGATAATCTTTTTACTATGGTACATATACATATACTACACATCAACTCACTCTTTAGACTGATAAACAATTCATAACATGGCAGCTGTAAAACCACCAGTTATTTAACATCTAGAAGCAACAAGAGCAAATCAGCAAAGATATAGGAAAATAAGGCTTGAGATGAGCCTAATTCACTGTCCATAGGAGTAAATCATAAAGGCAATAGATGCCTACTTCCTAGTGAGCATTTGGTAACTACTAGCAACAAATAAGATGACATCAAAATCTTCTATTAAACTCCTTCAAAGAAAAATGAAATTCTATTAAGCTGCTTGTTGGCACTACTTCTAATCAGATGTCATTTTGAAAAATGATCATTTTTGATACGAGCAAAGCTAGAAGCTGTGACTCAAAAACCATTGTCAATCTACAACTGTCTAGTCCAGTCATGAAGCATGTAGATGCTTTTATGGGAGCAAATACATATTTGATAATATTCAAGTAATAAAGAAATACCAAGCTTGTCATTTGTCACCAACTGCTATGTAAACAATACAGAACCTAAAAGGCGGCTAAGGAAACAGACAAAGGACCTGAAAAAAGATACCTAGGTAAATGCCAAAGGTTAAACATTAAACAGCAGTCATCAGCTATGTTTGCATTTCAAAGAAACTTGGCAAATGTATCAATTGAATCTTGGAGTCCAGAGAGCATTGACCAGATAGCAGTCTCTGCCATCTAAGACACTCAGAATAGAAGCAAAGATCACGCCCTTAAAAGCAATAAGTACAAATACAACAATCCCTGAAGCTTCACTTTTTGTAGACAGACAACCAAAACTTGGCCAAATTAAAAAGAAAACAGAAAGAAAAGGAAAGAAATGAATACTTAAATGAATAAAAGCTGGACTTATTAAAAGAACTAACAAAAATTACCTGGAAATCCCACATCGCGGAAATTCTTCACAGGCTTTGGAACATCACGACCTTCAACCGTAATTTCCCTCCGTTGCCGATATTCCTCCACCTCCATCTCTGACATTGCCGCCACAGACGGTGACTCAACATAAAATTTTTTCTCAAAAGGAGTCAACCCATCCAAATCCAACTTCCTAGGCTTTTCAGCACCATCAGAATCCCTTCTGCTTGAGGAGGACCGCACTGAACTGCCATATGCTGAAGCCGCACCAAACCCTGAGTCACTATTACAACCCCATAAAATTAAACAAACAGAAACTTCAAAAAACTAAAATTAGATAAGAGAACAGGAACTTCATAGTACTACAAACTAAGGAGATGTTGCCAATTGCCCAATGCCATAGTGTTACAGAATACTGAAATGCCACCACGTTTGAACTTAAATTCAATCATTTTAGAGTAATGGGTAGCTAAAACAACATAAAATTCATTGACATATTTAACAGAAACAACATCAATAAAATTTATCATTTATCAGTCTTAAATTTTAAGCCAAACTAAACTAGAAAACGCAAAACCCTGATAGAAAACACAGCTAAAACTAAAAACACACAAGAATTAGTAAGTTCTAATTTACTAATTTGGAACAAAGAAGAATAATGAAAGGAATGAATTAATCTAGATAGAAAAAAAAAAAAAACCCAGAATAATAAATGAACTTCAACATATAAAAAAATGAGAATTATATTAAAATTATTGGGTAATGCAAATTTGATTAGTTACCTTCTACGGTCGCGGTAGGAGGTGGGATCGCTGGAGCGGCTATCATATCGACTCATTTTTCTCTTCTGCTGTCGGTAATATTTTCAAAAGTCAGTAAATGTTAATATAAACCAAAAAAGAACTAGAAATCTGCGTTTTCTGTCTTTGTTTATGATTTATGGCTTTAGGGTTTTAAGTGTGAGGGTTTTTATTCGACATAGTTTTCCATTTTTTTCGACTGGGAGGAAGAAGAAGAAGACAGAAAGAAGCCTTTCCCTCTTGTGACGAAGTGTGCCTTGTGCGTGCGCTAAAGCTAAACCTACTTGAGAAATGATAAAAGGTCCAGTGAAAGAATGAAACGTGGATTTGTGCTTCCTTGTCACTGTCCTTTACCCTCATTCTATAAGCAGTTTTACATAAGTATGTTTTTAATGGGTTTATATTTAATGAATTTTTCGGTGTATAAATCTAGATCTTATGAAAAATAATTAGTATTAAAACTATTTTAAAAATGAATGTTTTAGATATTAATAAAATAATAAATTTTATATTTTTTAAATATGTATAATAATTATTTTATATTTATTTTCATTATATAATAATTATTTTTTATTTATCTTTACTAAATTAACATGAATACATTAATAAGATTTGATTCTTAAATTAAATTAATTTAATAAGAATTTATTTAGTAAGAATGAGTATAAAATAATTATCAAATTTATTTTAAAAAAATGAAGTGTTATTATTTTATTAGCATTTAAAACATTAATTTTTAATATCATTTTAATATAAGTTATTCTTATAAATTTATTAATTCATAAACTTTAAAATAAAATATATATAAAACAAATTTATTAAATTTTCTAATTAATTCGATATTATGATATAATTTAATTATAAAGAATGAGATTTATACGGTTACTTCATCAAATAATCAAAAATAAATTTTTTATTTTAAATTTTTTTACCAAATCTTTAATCTATAAATTTATACTATAATTAAATTATAATTTAATATTTTATTAATTAATAATTTTAAAAATATTAATTTTAGAATTTAAAAATGATGAATTATTAAAAAATAATTTACCAAATATAAATTTTTAAATTTATATAGAATTAAGATCTTAAAAATAAAACAAATAGATGGGCTGAGTTTGGGCTTAAGGCCAATCGAGCCGTTTTAAACCGTTCCGTCGAACCCCACTCAAAATCCTACCCCAATTCGATCTCCCAATTAATGGTGAGAAATGGCAATTTTAACCTGGACACCATCTCTAATGGCGGTGCCAATGGTGGTTGAGCAGCATGGGACACCGAACAAAGACCCTGTTACAACCCCAACGCTCCACGAAAGCTCAAACACAACCCCAAGCTTAAACCCTCACCGCCCGTCACCCTCTCCACCTGCACCGACCCATCAGTTTTCGACATCCTCAAGCTTCCCATTCAAGGTAATCCCGCTCCCTTAAACTCCTCCACTTTGCTCGGTTTAGCTCCAAAGCTATTAGTAGTATGTAGAAATGTTGATTTGTTGTTTTCTTGCTTATGATAACTGTAGAAGCAACGCCCGTAAAGGTAGATTTGGATGATTCTTATTTGGGATGTGAGAGATGGTTGCCAACTCCACCAAAAGTGGAGAAGCCTCGATCGGTTTTCAATGCGGCTACATTAGCTTATATTGGTGACTGCATTTATGAGGTTGTTTTTATATACTTTCAGTATGTGAGTGTAGTAATTTGATACTATTCATTTTCTTAATTACTTGGCTAAACCTTAAACAGATTTCTATATTGTTTTAAACTCCTCGTATAGGATGACATAGTGTTAATCTTAAAGTTTGGCTATGCATTTGTGCATATCTTACATGTAATGTTCTTGCAATATGCAGCTAGATGCGCATAGGCATTTTTTGTTTCCTCCTCTTAGCATTGAAGACTATAATGATCGCGTGACAGCAGTAGTGCGCTGTGAGGCTCAAGTATGATCTTTTCCTGCTTATGTATTAATCTCTGAGGAGAATTTTGGTTTTCTGTGCTTGTTAAATTTCAAAGTTCTTTGCTTCTTTTAAGATGCAGTGCTCCAGGAACTTCTCAATGATAGCTCTTATCAAACGATGAAAGGTTAGTGGAAATGTTCTTCATACTTTTATCGTTATTTTCCATATATCTTTGTTTGTATGGAATTTCAGGTTTTGACAAATTAGAGTGGCAGTCAAGCTGTTCACTACCTTGTAACTAAGACAACTGAAAACAAAAGAACTGCTCTAGTTGCTTGAATGACTAGTTTGAATTAGATGAGATAGCTTGGTGTAGAAATCAAATCTATTTGGCTTAAAAAGAGCTAAATGTTTCATAGGATATCTACTTAGAACCTCTATGGAATTTATGTGGCAACTGAGAAGTAGATTGAATTCCAAAGGGTGTTAATGTGGTTTTTTAAGAATACATATATGCAAGTAAATCTAACTCAGACAGGGTGGTGGGTTTTCTAAAGGTAATAGTACATGGCTAGAAAAATGATTGATTGAAAATCTTCTAGAATAGTTAGAAATTTGCAATGCCTCTTTTGATTGGCTAACGATAAACATTCTCATGACTAGTGTGTTCCTTTTATAAATAATAATAATAATAATAATAATAAGAAGAAAAAAAACCCCCTTATTTGATCAATCATTGGTTTTCTGTTGAGCTATCCAAGAAAGCAATATTCTGGATAAAATATGATTTTAGTACAACTTTTAGATGAGTTGCATATGGTTAGTGATCCCATAGCAATAAAATAGTGCACTATTAAGCTCAAGCGGAAACTCTTCAAAGGCATAGTGGACGGAAGACTTAAGAAAATATGATATTGTTTTTTTTTCCCTATATGTTCTAAATGGTGATAAAACCAGAAGAAGTTATATACTAAAGGCTGAAAGAACTTAGTTACGTATTTAAGGCTTGAATTACTAGTTTGAATTAGATGAGATAGCTTGGTGTAGAAATCAAATCTCTTTGGCTGAAAAAGAGCTAAATGCTCCATAGGTTATCTACTTAGAACCTCTATGGAAGTTATGTGGCACTGAGAGGTAGATTGATTTCCAAAGCATGTCAATGTGGTTTTCTAAGAATACAATATGTGCAAGCAAATCTTCCTCAGACAGGGTGGGTTTTCTAAAGGTAATAATACTACATGGCTCGAAAAATGATTGGTTGAGAGATCTAAAAAAGTCAGAAATCTGCAATGCCTCTTATGATTGATAAATGATTAACATTCTTATGATGATTGAGTTCATAATAATAATAATTAAAAACCCCCGTCAATTTGACCAATCATTGTTTTTTTTTTTTTTTTTTTGAGCTATTCTAGAAACCAATATTCTGATAATCTTAGATAATGTTATTTTAATACAACTTTTATATGAGTCGCATATGATTGGTGATCCCATATCAAGAAATTAGTGCACTGTTAAGCTCAAGGGGAGCTCTTTAAAGGCATGATGGATGGAAGACTTCAGAAAATTTGATATTGTTTTTTTCGTATATGCTCTAAGTGGTGATAAAACCAGAAACAAGTTATATATTTAAGGCTGGAAGAACTTATTTAAATGATTCCGTGATTCATCCAAAGTGTAGCAATGGTATGACTAGAAGTCTAGAATTAATAATCGATGATGCTTCTAATAGGTACAACAGCCAGTTGATATGTTGCATTAGACGGAGAGGTATCCCAAAACAGCAGTGGATCTCATGTTAGCATATATCTAGAGATTCAAATTTTCATGTTTGTGCAGCCTTTGGACATGATTAAGGGGAAAAAAAAAATCTTATGAATATGCTTTTAAAGTGTAACGAGTTTTTGATCATTTTTACTGCAGGAATGTTCTTCGATGGGGAAAGAATATTACTTCAGCCAAAACACAGACAAAAAAAAAAACGCGCTGGTGCAGCAGTTTACAATAGAGCATCTTCATTCGAAACACTAGTCAGTGCCCTAATTCATTTTGTTTTCTCTGAAATAGTATTTGGTTTATCGTTAGTTTTGGCAAAGGGATTTGCGCTTGAATTCTTCTTTCGGAGGAAAGTTGTGGCTACCCACTAGGCTATGACTTGGTTCAGAGTATTTGGTTTAATCTAAACCCAATATTTGACCAACTCTGGAATCTTCTATTTGTATCTTGCTGCTGCTAAAAAATGAAGGAGACCATTCTGTTTTCAACTCGTAAAGATTATTTGGCATTTTCATTGTTTTTGCATGGTAATCCTGGTCATGTTAAGGGATTTGCTCGTGGTAAAAGAGGATAAGATCATGTTCAAATGGTATATCTAGAGTTTTGATATAATTCGACCACTCATTTTATACAATTTTGTTAAAACAGCTTTCCACAGAAATGTAAATGTAGCTATGAATTTCATTTACTACCGATAGAGTATCTGCATCTCTCTGATTCATACTAGGATCACTATAACTAATCTGAGTTTTGCTGCTGTAATTTTTACTCCAGGGTCATGTTTGGTATCTACTATATATTTAATCACTTTGTTATGCTATTCAATATTTAGAATTGATATATTGAAGTCATAAGTTATAATTCAAGAACCTTTTTCTCTTGATTTAAGTTTTTAATCATGCATTTTTGTAGATTCGTTATTCTACCTTACAAATGTGAACCGCTTGGAAAACTCATGATAACTCAGATTTTCCACTGGAGCATCTACAGGAATGATATTGAAAAAAGTAAATGGTAAGTTAAATTTATTCCATCATGCAAAAACAGCTGTTTATAATGTCTCAAGCATATATCTGTTTATCTCTTGAACATTGCCTTCTCTCGCCAAATTCTAGTCCTTATTTTTAGGATTTGGTAGGAAGGTTCGTCTAACATCTCACATGTTGCAATTACAGTGTAAAATTATTGTGAAGTTCAACAACAGACAGTAATCCCTTTGTGATCTAATTCTTGACTGCTTCCTTGCAACTTTTACCCATGGCCTGTTGAAAAGAAAAAAAAAAAAAAAAAGCAGAAAGACACCTTTTATAAAGAAAAGCACAAGTCTTAAAGTTTATGGTATGAAAATGATAAAAGTTGCTTTACATGGATCATTTTCTGAGAAACCCTTGCAAACTGACTGCAATTTTATTGGTTGTTCTCTTAAAGTTTCAACTCATTTTTCTTTTCTTTCACTATCATCTGATTCACCGATATTATTATTTTCTTCGCTTAAACAGATGCAAAACCAGTACCATAGAAAGAATAAAGATGGTGTTGAACACTTTTAGTTTCCTACAAGCAGGCTCAAGTCAGAGAGCAACTATATCATTTATTTCCTTCTGGATTTTGTGTTTAGGGTAAAGCTTCAAGATGGAGCCTCTTGTATAATTCTAAGACTACACATTCCTAGGTTTTTGCCTTTTGCTTTTGTATCTAATAGTTTTGTTTGTATATTCACTTGTGACATTGAAGGTGAACATACATGAATACAATTACAGAAAGAACCATAGAAAGCATGATCAGTTGTTCAGAGTTTCCTGCCCTGTAAAACTGAAATAACATAAGCGGGCACAAAGGATGCGGAGAAGCAGGGACAAGCTCATCCAAAAATCAATATAGTTCTCAATTTCTCATGGTTCACAATGATATGTTTAGGCACCCTATGCCGAATAATGCATGTGCAACCCAACACTTTAAATTGTGCTAATTTCAACTTAATACTCGGAAGTTTCTCTTCCTTTCTTTTTATTTTTTTGGTTTTTTTTTTTTTGGCAATGGTCATTGGTCAGCATATTAGGCACCAAAAAAAGAGGTGGATAGGGAGGGTAGGAATGTGTAAGTTATTTATAAGTTATTTGAATTTAACTTATTGATTATTTAAATTTAATTTGTTTATTTTTCAGTTAAATTTGAATTATTCGAGTAACGAATCGAATCAAATTTAAATATTTTAATATTCGATTTAAACAGTTCATGAGTCTAGTTGAATTTTTTAATATATATTTAATATATTATTATTAATTTATCATTTTATTCACATATATATAATTAAAAATAATAATAAATCTAATTTAATGAGTCACGTTTAAATCTTTCAAATCGAGTTTAAGTACTCTATTGAATTAAATTTAAATTTTAAAAATTAAATTTGATTAAAGTTAAATTAATTTTAAATTTTAAATTTTAAATTTTTAAATTTAATCGAATTTAATGTTAAATTATTTTAATTTGATTTAATTACACTTCAAAAGAATTTTGAAGTGAGTAGAGGAGGAGGGATTTATCTATTAGGTAGCTAAACAAATAATCAGTAGTCGGCAATGGCCGACTGCCGACCAAATTTTCCATTATGCACAACAAAATACAAAATATTATTATTAAATCATGTTCATACGTCATACCTTATATTTCTAGAAGAGGAGGAAGTTTTATATAAATATATATATATATATATATATATATATATATATATATATATTGTTAAATTATTCAACCCAGTAGTTCGAGGTAAGGTATGATTCTATATTATAAAAATATTGTACTTCTTATTTACCGACATTTTTTTTCCTTTTTAAATATCTTTAAAAAACAGCAGTTTTTATTTCATATTTTTTAAATCTAGAATTTCCTTTTTTTAACTCAAACACAACTCTCACCTTTGAACCCAATTATTCTATATATTTTGCAAAAAACTTTATTAAAAAGTATCTAATTCGATTTTTAAAGATTGCAAATTTGAAAATATTTGCATATAATAAACAGATAGGAATTGAAATATTAAAGATAAATTACATGCAAAAGTATTAAGAACATTGATCAGGCTGACAGGGAGAGATTGCTATGTCAACTCTTGCATGCAGGACACTTATTCATTGGTCAAACCTTTGATTCTTCGTACTGAACTGATCATAGCCGTCAAAATCTTGTTTGTTTATGAAATAAAACAAGGACAAGAAAGATCCTTCTCCAATTCCCCTACACCATTAAAAAAAATTAATAATAATAATAAATCCTTCTATAAGGATTAATCTACACAGAAGAAAAAGCGTGTGAAATGAACTTCTAGAACTTAGAAAAAGGCAAGCAAGGAACTGATTCACTATCAGCTTTCCTAATAAAGAGACACATTTGTCAATGATCATCTAGAATCCGGTTATAGTTTACAGGTTACAGCAAAGCTGTTAAACATTCAATCTGATGGCGCTATGTTCGTTGCAATCGGAAAATTCTTTTCATGGTTATAGTGGTCATATCATCAAAGTCTATGTGTACCAACAAAAGATCGTCACGTGTCAAACACAAATAGAAGAGATATAAGCTACGCGGCAGGTAAAGAGAGGTGGCGACACAATAACTGGAATGGGCGATAGAGTATCTAGGCGATAGAATTTATGCGAAAGAGTCCCCGACGGCAGAGTCTCTAGGCGACGCAGTCTCTAGGTGGTAGAGACTCTGCGGTAGAGTATGAACGAGACAGAGTAAACCGTGATAGACCTCTACCGCACGGACCGCGACAGAGCTCTACCGCAGGGACTGCGATAGAACTCTGCCGCAGTTTCCGCGGGAGAGGTTCACGTAACTCTGCCGCATGTTAAACTCATCCGCAAGTCGTCTAACTTCAAGTCGCGATAGAGTATCTAATAACTCTGTCGTAGCCCAGACAAGCGTCTGGGCCTCAGACCCGAATCCTATAGTTATGAGCCTAAAATATCCTCAAACCCGAAAAGAACATGAAGCCCGACTTGATCCTAGAAAAAGTCTATAAATACACCAGGTACAGAAAAGGTGAATCTGATATCTTTTTAGATGCAAAAACTCTGCTAAAAGAACTTTCTAACTTAAGTATCGGAGTGCGCGTGCAGGGACAGATCCCTGTACCCCTCTGATTTTCATTGTTTTTGCAGAAGATTCGACACATGTGGAAAGAACCGTATCAGCATCACCTCGTTGTCGTTTAGTGCAACATCAATTGGCGCCGTCTGTGGAAATCAGAACAAAAAGTCAGATTTCATATTAAATGGTGAGGACACGTTCTACAGCAGAAAATCGAGGGGGAGAGAATTCTGTGAGTCCCCCTGTCAGATCAGAGCAAGGACAAAGGCAGAATGAAGAGGGTGGCAGAGTAGCCTCAGTTTCTCTCGATGAATTTGAGGCTTTGAAGCGTCAGAATGAGGAGACTACGACAGCGTTGAGGGCTATGGTGAGCTTCTTCAAAAACGCTCTCCCTCAATTTAGCTTACCCCCAGAAGTGTAACTGATGGTGGGGGAAAACGTCCCGAGGCAGACTTACGAGAGAGGTCGACCATCCACCATGGTGAATGCTGGACAAGGAGAAGGAGCGCAGAATACTGCCAATGGATTGATTCCGAACTTTGCCGCAAGTTTGGAGGATAACCCTGCAACGACCTTGAGAGTAAACTCTACCGCATTTCAGAGGAAGCGCCCCGTGGCAGGGTTACGGGAAGTGAACCCTGTCGCAGGTCTGAGGGGAATGAATACTACCGCGGACCCGACTGAGCAGAGCTCTCCCGCGGAGAACAAGCGGCTGAGTTCTCCCGTGGAGCGTATGCGGCAGAGTTCACCCGCGGAGAATAGGCGGCAGAGTCCTCCCGCGGAGCGTAGGCGACAGAGTCCTCCCGCGGAGTGTAGGCGGCAGAGTTCACCCGCGGCATATAGGCGGCAGAGTTCTCCCGCATGGCACAGGACTTCTTCAGAGGAGTTGGGGCATGAATTCGAAGATCACAGGTCTGGGGAGCGACAGAGACAGAAGAGTCCTGACCCCCGAGACTGTTTCGAGGGTACCAGTCAAATCACGAAATGGGAGGTGCTGGAAGGAAGGATACAGCACAGGCCCCTAGAGGTCGAGAAACCTTAAACGAGGAAGAGATACTTAGCCGGGGAGCTGAACATGTGCAAAGTCTCCGGAACAGATGAAGAAGGAGTGCTTACCACTCGGACTCTTCTAGTCCCGAAGGAAGGGGAGCGTACCCGACTCGAGGGTCGAAAAATGTGGAGAAGGTTGTCGAAAGGATTTTAGAAAAGAGGAAACTGGTGTCTCCTGATGATAGTCAAAGAAGGAGAATTCCGTTCAGTCCGGAGATTATGGACAAACCCTTGTCGAAGAAGTTCAAGATGCCTTCTATGGCCACTTATGCAGGCAAAGCAGACCCATATGACCATGTACAAAGCTATGAGTCCCTCATGTTGCTACATGGATGGGAAGATGAAATCATGTGCAGAGCCTTTTCGCTTATAATGTCCGGGCATGCGTTGAAGTGGTTTAATGGGTTGAGCGAAGGTTCTATCTCATCCTTCGACTAATTGCGAAATGAATTTTTGAGAGCCTTCATGATCAATAGCCAGAGGAAGAAGGACGCTACTTATCTGCTCACTCTTAAGCAAGGAAACAAAGAATCCTTGAAGAGTTATGTAGATCGTTTTCGGGATGCAACCTTAGAGGTGAAAGATCTACCAGTAGGAGTAGCCATGGCTGCAATGCTGCAAGGAACAAAATCTGAGAAGTTGCAAGAATCCCTCTCCCTCGATCAGCCAGTGACACTTTCCGATTTGTTTGCTAGAGCCAATAAATATGTGGCTCAAGAAGAAGTAATGAAGATGGTACAGTCCCGGGAGACAAGGGAAGAAAGAAAGAGAGAGAGAGAGAGATATATATACCTGAGAGAAGCTCCCCAAGACCTGTCAGATTAGACAAGGCTCCTAGACTCAGGTATGAAGGTTATACCAAATTGAATGAGCCTCGCGTCACGATACTAGCAACTATTGAGGGGACGGGATTGTTGAAATTCTCCAGAAAGAAGATTGGAGATGTAGGGCGAAACCCTGATGTCTACTGCGAATTTCACGTTGCTCACGGTCACCCCACGGAAAGATGCAGAGATCTGATGGATCAGCTAGAGAGACTAGCTAAAGAGGGAAAAATTAACCGCTTCCTGGGGAGGAGTGAAAGGCCCCGTTATCCTCAGCGAGATCGAAGAAATGACCATCCGCAAAATGTGCAAAATAATGATAACGGAAGAAATATGCCAATGAATGGAGTAGTTAGGCCTATCCCCCGGGGTAATCATCCAGATAACGAACCTACCGCCCCGGCAATAAATGTTATCGCAGGAGGAGAATCGATGGCAGGAAACTCCTTTGCTTCCCGTAAGAGCCTGAGGTGCAATGCGTCACTGTGGCCGGGCGTAAAAAGTCAGACGAGCTGCAAGAGCCTGAGGCGCAATGCGTCACTGTGGCCAGGCGTAAAAATCAGACGAGTCGTAAGAGCCTGAGGCGCAATGCATCACTGTGGCCGGGCGTAAAAAGTCAGACGAGCCATAAGAGCCTGAGGCGCAATGCGTCACTGTGGCCAGGCGTAAAAATCAGACGAGCCGTAAGAGCCTGAGGCGCAATGCGTCACTGTGGTTGGGCGTAAAAAGTCAGACGAGCCGTAAGAGCTTGAGGCGCAATGAGTCACTGTGGCCAGGCGTAAAACTCAGACGAGCCGTAAGAGCCTGAGGCGCAATGCATCACTGTGGCCGGGCGTAAAAAGTCAAACGAGCCGTAAGAGCTGAGGCGCAATGCGTCACTGTGGCTAAGCGTAAAAATCAGACAAGCCGTAAGAGCCTGAGGCGCAATGCGTCACTGTGGCCAGGCGTAAAAACTAGACGAGCCGTAAGAGCTTGAGGCGCAATGCGTCACTGTGGCCAGGCGTAAAAATCAGACAAGTCGTAAGAGCTTGAGGCGCAATGCGTCACTATGGCTAGGCGTAAAACCAGACGAGCCGTAAGAGCCTGAGGCGCAATGCGTCACTGTGGCTAGGCGTAAAAATCCGACGAGCCGTAAGAGCCTGAGGCGCAATGCGTCACTGTGGCCAGGTGTAAAAACCAGACGAGCCGTAAGAGCCCGAGGCGCATTGCATCACTATGGTCAGGCGTAAAATTCAGACGAGCCGTAAGAGCCTGAGGCGCAATGCGTCACTATGGCCGGGCGTAAAAAGTCAGACGAGCCGTAAGAGCCTGAGGCTCAATGCGTCACTGTGGCCAGGCGTAAAAAGCCAGAGGAGCCGTAAGAGCCTGATGTGCAATTGCGTCACTATGGCCAGGCAATGGAAACACAAAGGCCATAAGAACTAAAGACGCACTCGCGTCATGGTGGTCAGGCGTCAGAAAAAGGTATGTTTATATATAAAATTCTTTCTGAAAATATATCTTTCTATCAAGAATTGGGGAGCATATACGAATAAACAAAACAAACATAAATATACGAGTAAAACAAATAAACAGATAAATGATGATAAATGATAAATAGCAGAGCGATGCGATACGAAACATGAACAGAACTTTGACTTTATTTATTTAAGAAAATCTTTACAAGTACATCCAACAAAAACAAAACAACAGAATGTTCGAAAAGAAAAACAAAAAACAATTCAATCTGCATGAGGAGAAGGCTGGGGATCAACAGCCGACGGACCCTCGCACTCTAAAGACTGCTGACCATCTTCCCCGTCCAAGTCGTTGAGGGCACCAATGGCTTCGGGAGCATTGTCCAGGCTCACAGGCTCCCAAGGACCGGTAAGGTTTGCAAGATCATCTTGTGCAGTCCTCTTAAAAAGCTCATCAAGAGGTTTTACCCCCGGTTCATACTTAGTCCAATCAAGAGCCTCAAACAGCATCGCCTCGCGTGTATATTGAAGCTCAGGGAATTCTTCGCCTTTCCTATGCTTCTCCAACCAGGATCTAGCAAGGTAAAATCCATATTTTACATATGAATTCAAAAAATCCTCCTTTCGCCTCAAGCAATCCCTAGAAAGACGGTACTCCTTCACGGCTTCCGCCCTGATGCTATCAATCTCCACTTGAGCTAGAGAATGAATAGCCCGACTTTCTAGTTCGGTGACATGTTGCTCGAGCTCCTGATTGCGATCAATTAAGGACCCATATTTAGACTGCATGCGGTCCAATTCGGCTTGGGCCTGTTGAAGATCTTCATGAAATTTGTTAGACCTAGCCGCCTCGACAGTAAGATCCCCCTTTGCTTGATTCAAATCTTGGCGCGCCTTCAAGAGCTGATCTTCTAAGTTTCGCACCACGTTTGGAAGCCCGGATAAGTTGTTAACAGTATTTGACAACTCTATGACTTTGTCCTTCAACTCTCAGATCTCCTTGTCAGCTCGCTCCCGATAGGCTCGATGTTGAGCGTTGTTGACCACAGTCCTCTGAGCAAGCTGAAAAGAAATACAAAAAGTCAAACTCAAAAGCACAGCAAAAAGAAATTAAACGAAAAAAGAACGTGAAGATTACCATCAGCGCTTCCACATCAGCTAAGTCCTCTCCCTCTGGATAATTCTTGAATATTCGAGCTTCGTCCCTCAGGAGAATAGTGGCCCAACTCAGTCGAGATGCCACCCCAGGAGAATCCAACGTATCGTTGTCACGAACTCCCAAGTAAACCCGAAACTCAGACCCCCTCATGATATAACCACCGTCTACGGGGTAGGATCTCTCATCAACAGGACCTATCCTTGGGAGAATTAGCCTAGTCCCCATTGACGGCTCGATATACAAATGCCTCTGATTCTTTCGTTGAGACGGAATTATATTGCACTCGGCACGCTCCTCAGATCGAGACCGTCCAGACGAATCAGAAGCCCTCCGCGAAGAGGAAGGAGCCCTCCCTCTATCTCGAGAAGGATCACTTTGTTCCGGGGGAGGGGGCATCACTTGTCTAGGAAGAGGTGGGGTCTGAGCCCGAGGCAATTGAGGCGGAACTGGTGCCTCACTGGGAACATCATCAGCTAAGCGAGGCCTCTTTCTAGCGGGGTCACTAGACGGACTGCCCTCCGAACCTTGACATGCCAAAGATCGTCGAAAATGGCTCATTTTTACAAAAAAGAAAAAGAACAAATAAGGGGTAAAAAACGTAGTCAGAACCAACAAACAATAAAAAAACATGAAAAGTTACCATCAGGAGAATCAAAATGCTCCTGAAGGGACTCTATGTTTATCATATCATCGTCAGGAAGAACCATGAAAGTTGAACCAAATCCTTCCCAGTCATTCAAATCAGCTAAAGGTTCGCTATCAGAACTAGATTCTATATTTGTGCTCCATATATCTTCTTGCGACCTTAAAAGTTCCCGGTTCAACTCAGAGGGAATCGAGGATGAAGGATTTGAGGGAGGAATAGAAGGGCCGACAATAGGGACGGGACCCACACCCCAGCCAGCAGATATTAAATTTTCATTTGATAAAAGACTATCAAGACTAATGAGACTATCAACTAATAACCTATTGACGTCTAAGGACAACTGTTCTCTAAGTGTAGAAATTCAGGGGCCCTTGGGGATTTCACGCCTAGTTTCCCAACGAGTAGGGAAATCCAGGCCCCCAGGCGTCTCCACAATAAGCCACTCCTATTCAAAACCATGAAGCTTATTGACGGGTTTTTCGAATAACCTGTTTTCAAATCCAGGCTTATACAACCGCTGAAGTGAATAAGGAACTAAATCGGGGCTACCTTGAAACCTAAAAAAGGCATCAAGAAGGGGAAGAGACGAAGAGACGCCCCTTAGTCGACAATGCACGGGAAATCCTATTAATTACATCCATGCGTGAGGATGCAGTTGTCCAGGGGCAATCCTGTGCGTCCTAAGGAAAGAAGCCCCAAAGTCGGATAATGGAAAACGGAGTCCTAACTCTAAGGATGCCCTAAAAATAACTATCCCATCAGACACACTACGTATGTCATTTTCTTGGGGGTTTGGAAGCCTATAGGAGTATCCATCGGGCAAAGGAAACCTAGACATAAGGTCTTGGATGTCAACCGCCTTCAAAGTCGATTTGACTCCTAGCTCTATATGCTTCCCTACACCATAACCAGCCATTTTTTTAAGTTCAAGGAAAATCGTGAAGTGGCGACAGAGTTTACCTAATAGAAAAGCAGGAAGACAGTAAACTATAGTGTTAGAGCGTTTGCAAAGGAAGTACGGCAAACAAACACGGGCCGACAGAGTTTTTGTCCATGCGACAGACTCGCGACACAGTGATGGACTATGCAATAGAGGTGCGGAAGAGTATCAGCAACCCACGATAGAGTAGCGGCAGAGTGGCGACAGAGTTACGGTTGACTAGCGGTAGAGTTGCGACAGAGTACTTGGAGAGTGTGCGGCAGAGTGATCTTAAGCGAGGGAACTCAGTAGATGCCGCGATGACTGGGAGCTTATATATATAGCCGCGACTGCATCAACACGTGCACAGGAATCCGCACGTGCTCTGGAACAGTGAATCAAGAATACTCTTTCGCAGGAAATATTCCTACCAAAGAGTGGGGAGCAATTGATAGTGGTCATATCATCAAAGTCCACGTGTACAAATATCGACCAACAAGAGACCGCCACGTGTCAAACACAAATAGAAGAGACATAAGCCACGTGGCAGGTAAAGAGAGGTGGCGACACAGTAACTGGAATGGACGATAGAGTATCTAGGCGATAGAGTTTATGCGAAAGAGTCCCCGGCGGCAGAGTCTCTAGGCGGTAGAGACTCTGCGGTAGAGTATGAACGCGACAGAGTAAGCCGCGATAGACCTCTACCGCATGGACCGCGACAGAGCTCCACCGCAGGGACTGCGATAGACCTCTACCGCACGGACCGCGACATAGCTCTACCGCAGGGACTGCGATAGAACTCTGCCGTAGTTTCCGCGGGAGAGGTTCACGTAACTCTGCCGCATGTTGAACTCATCCGCAAGTCGTCCAACTCCAAGTCACGACAGAGTATCTAATAACTCTGTCGCAGCCCAGACACGCGTCTGGGCCTCAGACCTGAATCCTATAGTTATGGGCCTAAAATATCCTCAAACCCGAAAAGAACATGAAGCCCGACTTGATCCTAGAAAAAGTTTATAAATACACCAGGTACAGAAAAGGTGAATCTGATCTCTTTTTAGATGCAAAAACTCTGCTAAAAGAACTTTCTAACTTAAGCATCGGAGTGCGCGTGCAGGGACAGATCCCTGCACCTCTCTAATTTTCATTGTTTTTGCAGAAGATTCGACACATGTGGAAAGAACCGTATCAGCATCACCTCGTTGTCGTTTAGTGTAACATCACATGGGTTTTTTTAAGAGTTTGAAGATTCTCATCAGGCATTGAACTTGTAAAGATCCTGGTTCTTTTCGATTTTTAAACAAAACTTTTAGTTAATCTAATAAGATTTCAAATTATATTGAGATACTTCTAAAAATTTTTATTTACAATTTCATTTAAAACACAACATATCATATTTTATCAAAATTTTATAATTAATATTTTTGAAATTGTCGTTAATCTTTTTTATAAGATTTAGAGTTTGTCTTAGCTTTAAGATTTGACTTTGGGTTGTGTTTGACTAAGGGTAGGGTTTGATCAAGTTTGGCTTTAAATTTGGGGTTTGATGTTTAGGGTGTATGCCTTGTTTTAAGATTTTAAGATTTAGGGTTTAAGGAATTGATTAGAGTTTAATGTTTAATTATGGTAGGGTTAGGTTTAGGGTTGGTGGATGAATCATTATTAACTCGAGCTTGGCTCAAATTTTTAAAATTGAAATTTCAACTATTCTTAAAATGACTTAATAACCAAACATGAATCCAAAATAATTACACTTGAATTAACAAAGAAAAAATAATTGATTTGAAACAAGAAATCAAACCCATAAATCAAATATCGTTTAATATAAAATAAGATCACAATAACATCAATATTTGATTTCTAGATTCAATCTCAAACTTTAAAATCACCGTTCAAGTTAATTTGGATAAATATTCAATATTTAAGCAAAAAAATTAAGTCATAAAGTTAGAAAACGAGCCAATTTTGCAAAAGCATGAAATTCAAATTTCAAAACTTCATTAAGACAAAATCTCAATCTTATTGAACTAAATTGATAAATTGAGGTACGATTGGAAAAAATGTCTATAAATGCTATACACTACTTATTAGTATCAAATTAACTATAATTAATTATATTATTTTTAATAACTAAATTAAAAATTCTTGCTAATTTATTAAAATAAAAACAGATAGAAACACAAACATAAAAACCTCTTTTTGATTTCTTCACCTTTTTTTATTTTTTGAAGATGAATAAATTAAAAGGATGATATTCAAAACCAACATCAATTGATCATAGTGGTAAGGAGTTCAGTCTCCTTTAAGCAGACAATATTGAACGTTACAGGGAGTGACATGACTATGGAGAAGGCCATGGTAACAGTGGTGATTAATTAAAATCCAAACATGATAGGTATTATGTAATTTTAAAATTTTATCTATATTGATTAAATCCAAATAAAATCACCATAAGCAATTTAAAATAAATTAAGAGGATGATAGTGTTTTTCTTTAATGTAGTTATTAGGAAATAATATAATTAATAAGAGTTAGTTTGGTACTAAATAAGTGCATAGTATTAATTACAGATTTTTGACAAAATAATATAACATGGCATGTTTTAACTTTTAAGTGGTATCTAAAAAACAATTTTTAGATTAAGTTTAAATTATACTTTTATCATCCTATGAGATTTTAAGTACCAATAAAAAATAAACAAATAATCATTTTTAAGAGATATATGATTAGTATATACACTCTCAAATACCATAAGTCATTTTTATTCTAAATTTAATCAAAAAAATTATATTTTATCACTTTTTTAGATAATTTTTATCACTTTTTTATCTCTTATTCTTTGACTTTTTTTTTGTTACAAATTCTCAAAAAATTTTAATTTTAATTGGAAGGTATATTTAAAAATTAGTTCGAGACCACACTACAAAAAAAAGAGACCTTCAGCGACGGATTTTGTGACGAAATTTTCGTCAAGAAAATTACAATTCCGTTACTAGTCACGTTTACAGATGGAATTAGAGACGAATATTTTCGTCGCTAATTCCGTTGCTATTTTCGATGTGGCTAATACTCCTCCGTTGCAAATACATTATTCCGTTACTAATTCCGTCGTTAAAAGTTATAAAATTTATTCTGTTACTGAAATCTTTTAGAGACGGAAATTTTGTTACTGAAAGTTATTGATTTTTCAATTTAATATTCCGTTACTGATACCCTATAGAGACGAAATTCCGTTGCTGATAGACAGTACATATTATTCGGTAGCTAAAGTATTTTAGAGACGAAATTTCGTTGCTGAAAACATATTTATTCTTTTATAATTTTGTGTTAATATTTCGTATCTAAATACTTTCAGAGACAGAATTTCGTGGCTAAAATTATATTTATTTTTTATTATTACTCCGTATCTAAATTCTATCAGAGACAGAATTCCTTTATCGATGCCATATTTTTTAATGCTTTTATACAAAACAATATAAATACAAAAATTTCGTTACAAAAGGGCATCAGAAACGGAATTCTGTTGTTGATACCCTATTTTTTAAGTGTTATATAAAATAATATAAATAAAAAAAATTTATGTTACTAAAAGACATCAGCAACGGAATTCCGTTGCTGATGACTTACTTTTTAATTTATATTAAAAGATAACACCAATATAACAAAAATTTCGTTACAAAAAATTTCTGTTACAAAAAGACATTAGCAACGAAATTTCGTTGCTGATGCCTTATTTTTAAATTCTTAAATAAAATAATTTTAAACACAATGACCCTCTTAGACCCCACACTGTGGGAGCCTTGTGCAATAGGTTGCCCTTTTTTTTATATATAGCAAAAGAACAACAAAATTGTCACCCTAAACACCATAAAGAAAACTATACAACTATAATCATCAACTATATAACTATGATATGTTTAAGAAAATAAAAGTGATACCTTGCATAATTTAAACAAATAAAAACTTGTCAATGGCTGACAGACTCACTTTTTAAAGTATCCCTGTCATCATAAGAAGCAAGTCCCTCAATCTTCCTTCCAGATCTCTTTTTGTCAAGAAAACGCTGCAAGCTAAAATCCCTATTATTGTCATGCTCAGGATCATCCTGATCACGAGTTCTCCGATCCCTGTTGTCCTTTTCAACACGTTTTCTTTGATCCTTTTGTATTTTTATCATAGCTTTGTCCTCATCCAGTTCAGGGCGATCAACGTTGAGATCACGATCAGCATGGGAAGTAATAATCCTATCCCTCCGACGTTGCTGAAAAAAAGATACAATATCATAATCACAAACGCATCAAAATATAGCAAGTACTTAGAAAATAAATATTTAAAAAAAATTGAGAGAGAGAGAGAGAACAGTTACCTTGTCCATTTGTATGTGCCGCAGTGTGGGTGTAGCAGAGCTTCGCTTATTATAATGCTGAGCTGAATTTCGACCAAATGGAACTTGTTGTGTCAAAGGTGCTGCAGAAGAATCTGGTAAAAATCTTGTGAACTCCTCAAGTAGATCTGGATGGTCCTCAAAAAGAGAAGCAACCTAAAAGCAATGAAACAAAAAATAAATAATGTTTTCTGGAAATAAAAATCAAGAGACTAGGATTCAGTTAGTACCAAAGAGCCAACAAACACAGATAACAACCCAAACAAGATATATTACCTCACTATAGACCTCATTTATGTCCTTGTGCTCCTTCCGATACATATTCAAGATATCCAGGAATGATTTATAAACAAGCTCATCATTTTGGAAACGTTTCTGCATTGTAAAATGGATAAATTAGATGGCCAAACATGGACATTGGTGAGGCAAAAGATTATGGCACAATGATTTCACCTTTATTTTGTTTACAAAATTGATGGCTTCTTCAAATTCAACGGTCTTTTTTGGAGGAGCCTCATCCTCATCGAGGGTTATTTCATATCCCTTTGGCAGGAAGGTATTAAATCCATAAATCAAGTTGTTATGCCCTTTGAATAATTCTTTTACTCGGGCAATGACACCAACTGTGTCAGTCCTGCAGTAGATGAAAGATGCATTGAACATTTAGTAGTTTAAAGCAACAATTCATTGTCCATTTACAAACCGTAGCATTTCAAAAGAGGATACCTTTGAGCCTTGAAATCCTTCATGACTTCAAGAAACATGTCATACTTCTCTTTCTGATCCTGAAACCTAGTGCACAGGACATCCGCTTTCTACAGTACTAAATCCATACACAAACCAATCAACAATCCCAGGCTTGATAAGGTAATCAACTTTTCTTTCATTATCTTTAACATTTTGTTTTCACAATTTTCATTTCAGAAATTTCTATCTCAAACATGAATTTGTCAGAAACACAATGTTTCAAGAATCAAACTAAATCCAAAAGATTACATTGACACAAAGAAGACCAGCTCGACAGTTCAAGTCGCTGTCATTCTTGCCATTGTAAGTAAATCTTTTTTCCTCTTTTTTCTGTTTAACTCCATAGTTATACAAATGCT
This sequence comes from Firmiana major, assembly GCA_033439115.1. Lineage (NCBI taxonomy): Eukaryota > Viridiplantae > Streptophyta > Magnoliopsida > Malvales > Malvaceae > Firmiana > Firmiana major. The sequence goes on along the minus strand of CM065914.1, from coordinate 5,840,361 downwards.
TATGAGGTTTTTTTTTTTAACCAGTTTAAGCGAGCAGCCAACATTAGCTGTTATAGGGGTAAATAACCAGCCAGATCTTATCACTGTGATAATTCAACTAGGAATTATTGCTACTGATATTGTAGTTGTTAGTTTGACTCTTCCACATCGTACAACAATGATCATGAATTTCGTATATCCTCTTTGATTTCTAGGCTTCCACAAATTTCGTTTAATTTTTTCTTATCGGAAAAAAAAATTGTTAATTTTTAACTCAAAATATAACGACTGATAAATAAAAATCATGCTATCAATCAACAGATTTCAGTAAATAAATCATAAAATTGAGGAATAGAGAACTAACCAAGTCTGTTTTCGGTATCTTGCAGTTTTTTAGGATTCGGGAAAAATGAGAGGGAGGAAAGTGGAAGATAGCCGGTCAGTGGGGGTCTCCGTGCAGGCGAGGTCGTCGGTGGCAGCGAAGAACGGCAGGAAACTGGGTACAGGGGGAGAGGGTCGCGCGAGAGAATGCACAGGGGGAGGGACTTTGCGTTCGGGAGAGAGAAAGGGGAGAGGGGACGGAATGTGTCTTCGACGGCAGCGAGAGTAGACAGATGACCCTGGATTCAGGCTAGGGTGAGGGGGGGTCAGCGAAGAACATAAACAGGGGGTGCGCGGGCGTTCACAGTGTTGCAGGGGGTGCACGGGCGTGAAAATATTTCAAGAATTGAAAAAGAAAGGGGCCTTCACGGTTTTTATTATTCTTTTTAATAAACATTAAGAAATAGGGCATCAGCAACTGAATTCTGTTGCTGATGCCCTTCTGTAACAGAATTTTATTTTTTTATTATTAATTTTTTTTTAAAAAATAGGGCATCTGCAACGGATTTTCGTTGCTGATGCCCTTTTGTAACGGAATGTTTATTTTTTTTATATTGTTTTTTTATAAACATTAAAAAATAAGGGTATCAGCAACGGAATTCCGTTGCTGATATCCTTCAGTAACGGAATTTTACTTTTGTAACGGAATGTTTATTTTTCACCGGCATTGTTTTTTATAAACATTAAAAAATAAGGGCATCAGAAACGGAAATCCGTTGCTGATGCCTTTCTGTAACGAAATTTTATTTATTTATTTATTATTAATTTTTAAAAACATTAAAAAATAGGGCGTTGCAACGGAATTCCGTTGCTGATGGTCTTTTGTAACGGAATATTATTTATTATATATTGTTTATTTTATAAAAAATAAAAATAGGGCATCAGCAACGGAATTCCGTTTCTGATGCCCTTTTGTAACGGAATTTTTGTAAATTTTATATTGTTTCTTAAAAATATTAAAAAATAGAACATCAGCAACGGAATTCCGTTGCTGATGGTCTTTTGTAATGGAATATTATTTATTATATATTATTTATTTTATAAAAAGTAAAAAATAGGGCATCAGCAACGAAATTTCGTTTTTGATGCCCTTTTGTAACGAAATTTTTGTAAATTTTATATTGTTTTTTAAGAACATTAAAAAGTAGGGCATCAGCAACGGAATTCCGTTACTGATACTCTTTTGTAATGAAATTTTATTTATTATATATTGTTTATTTTATAAAAAATAAAAAATAGGGCATCAGCAACGGAATTCCGTTTTTGATGCCCTTTTGTAACGGAATTTTTTTAAATTTTATATTGTTTTTTAAAAACATTAAAAAGTAGGGCATCAGCAACGAAATTCCGTTGCTGATGCTCTTTTGTAACGGAATTTTATTTATTTTATATTGTTTATTTTATAAAAAATAAAAAATAGGGCATCAGCAATGAAATTCTGTTTTTGATACCCTTTTGTAAAGAAATTTTTGTAAATTTTATATTGTTTTTTAAAAACATTAAAAAATAGGGTATCGACAACGGAATTTCGTTACTGATACTCTTTTGTAACGGAATTTTATTTATTATATATTGTTTATTTTAAAAATATTAAAAAATAGGGCATCAGCAACGGAATTCCGTTTCTGATGCCCTTTTGTAACGAAAAATGGAATTTATCTTTTATTTTTTTATAAACATTAAAAAAAATAGGGCATTAGCAATAGAATTTCGTTACTGATGCCCTTTTGTAACGGAAATTTATTTTTCATATTGTTTATTTTAAAAAAAGTAAAAAATAGGGCATCAGCAACGGAATTCTGTTTCTGATGCCCTTTTGTAACAGACTTTTTATTTAATTTATATTCTTTTTTATAAACATTAAAACAAATAGGGCATCAGCGATGGAATTCCGTTGTTGATAACTTTTTGTAACGAAATTTTTCTTTTGGGTATTAGTAACGGAATTTCGTTCCTGATACCTTTTGTAACAGATTTTTTTTTAATTTATATTAATTTTTATAAAATTAAAAAAATTATTGCATCAGCTACGAATATCCGTTACAAATCCGTCGCTAAATCCATCGTTAAAATTTTGCGTCATTCTGTAACCATTTGTAACGGAATTCCGTTATAAATTCCGTTGCCTTTTGATAATAGTAAATGTACCTTTATTAGTGACGGAAATCCGTTACAAATTGTTTTTGTTTGCAACGGAAAAATTTCGTCTCTAATTTTTCGTTTCTGAAAGTATTTTTTTTTAGTGCCATTTAGATTAAAATTAAATAAAATCGTTTTTAATCAAGATTATTTTTTTTTGTCTTCCTTCTTTATTTTTTTTCAATATATTTAATTTTTATTATTTATTTTTTTATAATCAATTGTTCATTTTGATCGTAATAACTAATACAAGTTAATTGAGTTAATAATAATAGTTGATTTGATGAAAATGAGTTTATGATATTAATTACATCATTATTTTAGTGGTACTTAAAATCTCATAAATGATTTTAATATAAATTACTCTATTTTAGATCGTTCCTATATCATTTAATCATGTAAAAAGGATCTCGATATTTTTTTTTTAAATGAAATTAAACACTCAATAGTTATCCATGTATCATGCATGTTTACCCAATCTTCCACTACTCATTATTATAATATAATTAATTAATTCCAATTTGCATCTCTAGAAGCCAATTTGATGCACAAACTTATTATCATCCAAGTATCGTGTCAGCAAATTGCTTTCTTTGTTTTTTGTCTGAATCCTAAACTGTGTTAATTGGGTGAACTTCAACTAATCGAAGGAACTCACTTTGCATGGAAAAAGGCCGTACCCTTTACTTTGCTCCATTCTATATAGTAATTCCCACTACTACTCCTACATGATAGTTGATGAATAAGTGCGTTTTTAGCACACCCATTGAAGAATTATATATCTTACCGCCGCAGCCCAAATTTGAAAATTTCTTGTCATCTTGTTTGCACAGTGAACTAATTAGAATAGAAAATTTCAGGATTTGACCAAGGAGATGATAGGATTAAGATGCTGAACTCCTCTTAAACCTATCATCTCCTAGGTCAAACCTGAAATTTTCCCTATAAATAAGAGTTCCATGGTTCTTAGCTTAAACAACCAAGCCTAATTGCATTATATCATCATTAGTTTCAACAATGTCTTCTTCAAGATTTGCCTCCCTTCTGTATCCTTTAGCCATTGCTTTCCTTCTCCAAACAGCTTTTGGAGCTGATCCTCTCTTCCACTTTTGTTCGAACTCTGGGAATTTCACTGCCAATGATCCCTATGAAGCAAACTTAAACAAGCTCAATGGTTACCTCTCCATTCAAGCTCCTCCCTCAGGTTTTGGCCGCGGTACCATAGGCCAGAACCCAGACCAAGCATACGGCCTTGCCCTTTGTAGAGGCGATGTGTCAACCGCAGATTGCAGAATCTGTGTCGTTGAAGCAGGCAGTGAAATCCGCAGACGCTGCCCTTACAACAAAGGTGCAATTATCTGGTATGATAACTGTCTTTTCAAGTATTCAAACAAGGAATTCTTTGGACAGATTGATAACCAGAACAAGTTCTACATGTGGAACTTAAATGTTGTGAGTGATCCCGTTTCATTCAATCAGAAGACTAAGGAACTGCTAAGTCAGTTGGCAAATGAAGCTTATGCAACTCCCAAACTGTATGCCACTGGAGAGATGGAGCTCTATGAATCACAGAAACTTTATGGATTGACTCAGTGCACAAGGGACATTTCCAGCAGTGACTGTAAGAAGTGTCTTGACGGCATAATTGGTGAGCTTCCAAGCTGCTGTGATGGGAAAGAAGGAGGTAGAGTTGTTGGTGGCAGCTGTAACTTCAGATATGAAATATACCCTTTTGTTAATGCTTAAGCATTTGGCAAACAAAAGAACTCTAGAGACTAGAGCTATAGCAGAACGCATATAAATAAAGTTTGGAAGACCATGTATCATGTATTAGATAGATAACTTTCCCATCATTTTAAAGCTTTTCGAGTTTTATAATCATGACTGAATAAAATAAAACTTCTGTTACGTACAATCATGCATATATGATGTATCAGTTCCCGTTTTCATGTACCATTGCTGCAGTATCTAGTACTTTTTCTTTTTATAATTTGATGAAAAAAAAAAAATATTCAGAAAAGCCTAATCCCACGTCATAATATTGTGAAAATATATTATATTATATATGCAGAGACTTGAACTCAAATATGTAAGATATTTTGTGGGACAATATTGTAAGATTTTTGGATTAAAATATACAAACTACTATACTTTTGATGTAAATCTTCACAAAAAATATCAAAGCAAGATCATAGGAACTAAGAACTACACCATAGGAGCTACTACCCTCAAAATCGTGCAGAGCTAAGTTGGTTTTGTTCTACATAATTCTTGACAAAGATATTGAGTTTTAAAGAGGGAGAATTTGTAATGCATTAATCCTATAATGAAATATTATGATTTATGAATATATGATATAGAGATTTGAAATTATATTTGTAATATATTTTTTGTGAAACAAAATTATAAAATTTTCGTATCAAAATAAAAAATATCATTTTATACCGAATAAAAGTTTTTCTTGGGTACGATTGACTTTCTCTTTAAGCAAGAATGTGAGGAATTAAAATGAAATGTCCTTACCCTATACTTTCTTGAATTAAACTGCCATTTGTCCATATTTATGTATATATATTTGCAAGTTAATTTTCACAACGAACCAACGATTAATGAACTTCTAGAGCATTTATTGAGAAGACATACATGCTTATTTAGTAGAATAACTTGATAAATATTACGATTAACTAGAAAATTAACTGAAGACAATTTCAATTTACTATCTCTTAATTTCGTTCAAGAATCAAACTTAGGAATGCATACGCTTGCTAGGAACTACCTAGGTTTCTTATCAATTCCCTAGAGTTTGATATCTGATTTCCCTGAGTTTATGTTGTTAACATATATCATGCACAAAAAGAGATCAAAACTATGCGGGCTACGATTTTTTTTTTTTTTTTTCATAAGAAGATACAAGGGAAGATGAAATAAAAAGAGAGAGGAGCCTGGGAGGAATGTCAAAATACATATAGAGCTACAGGAGATTTCAATACTGTAATTTTCTCTTATCTTCCTATCAAAATTATAGAGTACTACATGTTCATGCAAGGGATGGTTTTGCTTTTCCCACTACCTAAACGACATTGACCTGCAGAAAAAAGAGCCACTAGTTCTTGATGTTCTAGAGTTAATGAAAATGCAAATTGGGGGACCAAAAGCCCAAAATGTTGACACACAACAAAGTATATTGTTGAAAACTTACATCTCATTTGCTCTCCATCTGCTGGTTGGGTGCCCAACTTCTTCAAGCTAGCTAGAGAATATGTAAGGTCAAAGAAACTTTCTAGGCTCTAGCTCTCTTCTTGCCTTGATTGATGGAGAATGTCGTCGCATGCATGTTGATGTGAGTGATGATTTACAATGTAATTAATTAAGAAAGTTACTCTTCCAGAAGAGTTCAACCTACTTTTTGCATTAAGCTTTGAATTAGCATTGCGCTAATTGTAGCCCTGTTGAATTAGTAGGTGAATATTATTGCGCTTGTTTCCAATCTTGAATGTTTGGGTATCTTATGTTATTGCAAATCCCATCCAATGTGGGACATTTAAAAATTTTGCCAAGTTTAATATAAAATCAATATATAAAAAAGGGCAACCCAACCCCATTGGGCATCAACCTTAATTATTATTATTATTAGATTATAAAATTTCTATGATTAGCTATTACCCTTCATAAATTCATCTAGCATGAATATCTATCCTTTTGACGTTTGACTCTTCAATGGTTTGTTGACTTTGTTATTATCATCCCCTTTTCTTTTTTTTCTTTTTTTTTTTTTGAGGAAATAAGTTATTGAGAATCAAACTAATCAAATGCAATTACTACTAATGTCTGTAAAGAATTTTCGAAGTTAAGAAACATGCGGCTTTGGATGAATTTATCAACAATTCATGCAATCAAACAGATAATGGACCAACAGATTTTGACTTTAATAGTAAAAGAATTTGTTCCTCTTTTAACTGCTTCCAAACCAAATTCGCTGAAAAACTTGAATTTGTTAAATCTGATCTAAGTAAATTTGTCTAGACCGACTTGAAAAAAAAAATGATATACGTAATTACCGACAGAGTTTTTCGTGGACAATACTATTATCGACAGAATGTTTTCTGGATAATGCCATTATTTTTTGTAGTGATAAAAGATTAAATAATGGATTAATACGATGAGTGTAGGATTGTGATCTTCAACACTGGAAAAGTAAAATTATAAGCGCCTTGGGCTTACAAGGTTGACAGTTGAAAAGTTCTGAACCCACCAATGAAGCCTACACAAAGCCACCTGCCCACCAACTCTAATAGTATCTCGGCCACTTCATCCATCAAGCATGGAGCACCAACCAAGCCCAACACAGCCAGCCTTTAATATCACTCGAGAATTGAACGCTTAAAGAAATCTCTCCTATACAAATAATAATATACAAATAATAAAAAGTTTAATTTTTTTAAGTAAATTTTGAATCCAAGACTTAGGAAAAGAGTAAATAGTATTGAAAAAACTATCTTCATTCATAAGTATTCAAAAGATATTCAACTTCGAATTAGTTGAAACTCAATGTAATCATCAAATCTCGAAGATTCATACTAAAAATGAAACTATAAATAAAAATAATTTCATCAAATAAATCTATATAAAAAAATTAAATTTATACATTGTTTATTTCTACATAATTCACAATATAAGCTCTCTGTGGCCCTCTGAATAGCCTAATTAACTTTTGTTGTACATGATAAAAGAATAATAAAAGTATACCATGTGGTGCACGAAGAATGTACCACGTTGCATATGAAGAAAACATATGAAGTGATACAAGCCCTAAGTAAGATAAAAATGGCAAAAATGTAATTAATGACAGAGTAAATCCCTATAAATAGGGGTCATGTATGATTCGTTGACCTAATTCTGAATTTCCCAACTGAAACTCTGCTCAATTCTCTGGCTGACTTAAGCATCGGAGTGCCAACGCAGGGAAAAACCCCTGCGTCCCTTTGATCTTTCTCTCTTTTGCAAAGGCATTCCAGAACACGTGACGCGAAGATCGAGGTGAAGACGTCTGCAATTCGACATTGTTGCAATCGAGCCACAACAATTGGCGCCGTCTGTGGGAAACGAAGGAAAAGCTTTCGACAACGAAGGTACGGACACATTCAACAGCAATAAGAAGTGAAGAAAGTGAGGACATGGCGAGCTCCCCAATGGCGGACTTAGGTGAGGGAGTTCAGATCTAGAGAGGGTCGAATATGATGACAATTCCCATTGCCGAATTCGAAGCCATGCGGAAGCAAAGAGAAGAGACTGTTCAAGCCTTGTGGACAATGGTTGATCTGTTCAATGGTGTTTTCCCGCAAGTGAATCTGCCACTGGCCGTCCAAAACTTGGTGGGAGAAGGCTGAGCTGCGCAAGACTCTGACGACATGGTCACGCAAGACCCTCTCCGCATGTTCGCAGGGGAGCCTCACGGCAACTTGCCGCAAGACCCTCACTGCATGAGGACGCAAGAGCCTCACGGCATCCTGCCGGAAGAGCCTCACGGCAACTTGCCGCAAGACCCTCACGGCATGAGGACGCAAGACTTTCACGGCATCCTGTCGCAAGACCCTCACGGCATGAGGACACAAAACCCTCACGGCATCCTGCCGCAAGAGCCTCACGGCATGAGGACGCAAGACTCTCACGGTATGAGGACGCAAAACCCTCACGGCATCCTACCGCAAGACCCTCACGGCAACATGCCGCAAGATCCTTACGGCATCCTGCCGCAAGACCCTCACGGTAAGATGCCGCAAGACCCTCACGGCAACATGCCGCAAGACCCTCACGGCATACCTGTATTGGACCCTTGCGGCATGCCCGCACCTGACTCTCGCGACATGCCTGTATTGAACCCTCACGGCATGCCCACGGCGGACTCTCACGGCAGGGGAGCACGAGACCCTCACGGTAGGGGTGCATAAAACTCTCAAGGCATGGCCACGCAAGACCCCCCGTTTTCTTCGTGCGCCACGTGGCGCACTCATAGCGAGGGGATGTCAGCTCACACGAGACCCTTCCACGCTAGACCCTCACTGTAGAGGTGCGCAAAATCCTTGCAACATGACCGCATGAGACCCTATGTGTAAGACTGAGGAAGACATGAGACATCAGGGTATGGGAGACCCTGTGCGTGAGGCCTCGGAAGGCCTATGGCTCCAAGCTACGAAAGACCCTATGCCCGAGACTCCAATGAACTGGAGACATCAGGGTGTCAAAAAATCGCGGTGTCATGGTATAAGGAATTCAACACGGGAGATTGTTGGTGGTCGGAGACGCCAAAGTACTAGAAACCTTGAGGGTCCGGCTCAAGTAGATTCCGGATATTTGGGTGCGAAAGATCTTTGGCCCTAGGACACAAACGGCCCACCAAACAATGGAATCAAAGATGTGGTAATGACAGGGTCTCATGCTGAGAGAGACTCGGAAATAGATCCAAAACGAAACCTTGAAACTGGAATGGCAAACTTTCAATTTCAGACTCGTCAAAATCGAACTCAGGGTAACGGGAAAGAAGCTATGGACTGCGGTCAAGCTGATGCATACAATGCTAAGAAAGTGCAAAACAAACCTGTGTCCAAGGCACAAGTTACCACAGATATGAAAAGAATGGTGGAACGAATCTTAGAAGAGAAAATGTTGGTTCCAACTGAAGAAAACCAGAGAAGGAGAATCTCATTCAGTACAACGATCATGGAAAAACCGCTACCCCCAAAATTCAAAATGCCGCAGATGACGACGTATACTGAAAAAACTGACCCTTTTGACCACATTCAGAACTATGAGTCATTGATGTTATTACATGGATGGGAGGATGAGATCATGAGTAGAGCATTCCCCTTAACTTTAACTAACCATGCACTAAAATGGTTTAACAGTTTGCCGGAGGGGTCTATTTCGTCTTTCAATCAATTAAGAAGCGAATTACTGAAGACCTTTGTCATAAAAAGCCAAAAAAAGGAAGGAGGCCACCTATCTGCTTACTTTAAGGCAGGAGAGCAAGGAATCACTCAAAAGTTATGTGGATCGATTCCGTAATGCTACTCTTGAAGTACATGATCTACAAGTTGGAGTAGCTGTGACAGCTATGCTACAAGTGACAAGGTCTGAAAACTTGCAAGAGTCGCTATCTTTAGATCAGTCGACGACGATCTCAGACTTGTTCTCTAGAGTAGATAAATATATCATTCAAGAAGAAGTGATGAAAAGGATACCGACGCTGAACTACATATAAGGGAGTTCAAAGAAAAGAAACCCTTACCATCGTCGGGCTACCTAAGCCATCACCAATGCCTTGAAAGAAGATGGAAAGGTCACAAGGCAAGAGGATAGCAAAAACGTGAAATATCAACCACTTGCAACTACACTGGCAGCGAGACTTTATGACATTTAATATTATTTTTTGTTAATTCAACTATGGGTTGAAATTTAATTTGTTGAACTATTATTTATGCCATATTGATATTTTATTGGCTGTTGAGATTTGCACATAATTGATAAATGACTGATTGCACCAGCTACACATGTGCAGGGGCTTGAAGCGAAAAATGCGCGAGGTAAGCCACGCACTCAACCAACCAAAGGGTTTGAAGCGAAAAATGCGCAATGTAAGCCATGAAGAAAATGTGCGAGGGCTTGAAGCGAAAAATGCGCGAGGTAAGCCACGCACTCAAGACAAAAGGCTTGAAGCGAAAAATGCGAGAGGTAAGCTTCGAAGATAATGTGCAAGAGCTTGAAGCGAAAAGTGCGCAATGTAAGCTAAGCACACAAACAAAGGGCTTGAAGCGAAAAATGCGCGAGGTAAGCCACGCACTCAAAACAAGAGCTTGAGAATTAGAAGGCCAGAGAATTTAACTTCAGAATCTAATGTAAGGACTTGACATGAGGCTACAATGAGAACATATGTACTCTTCCGCAAGGTTATACCTAGCGAAAGAGTGGGGAGCAATTGTTGTACATGATAAAAGAATAATAAAAGTATGTCATGTGGTGCACGAAGAATGTACCACGTTGCATATGAAGAAAACATATGAAGTGATACAAGCCCTAAGTAAGATAAAAAGGGCAAAAATGTAATTAATGACAGAGTAAATCCCTATAAATAGGGGTCAGGTATGATTCGTTGACCTAATTCTGAATTTTCCTACTGAAACTCTGCTCAATTCTCACTGACTTAAACATCGGAGTGCCAACGCAGGGAAAAACCCCTGCGTCCCTCTGATCTTTCTCTCTTTTGCAGAGGCATTCCAGAACACGTGATGCGAAGATCGAGGTGAAGACGTCTGCAATTCGACATTGTTGCAATCGACCCACAACAACTTTCAAAGTTGAAGTCAAGTTGATTGTTCATATATATGTAGGGACCTTGGTAGCTGAATGTATATACGACGGGCCATAAATGTAGGGATAAGGCAATTGGAGGAATGCAATGCCCTGGCTGTGACGGAAGAATTTGTTGCACAAAGCCCTATTCCCCGCACATGAAAATACAAATTTTCTGTCGAGGATACCACTCTCAATGATAATACAGTCATGATGTTATCCAATTCTGTGCAGTCAATGACTGTTTTTCAGTCACAAAAGTTATGAATTCCGTCACAATGTTTGATCAAGTCAAGTAGTTGTTTGTCGCTATATTTCGTCATCAATCTGTCACTGATAATCATTATTGCGACGGAAATTTGTGAGATTCTCATGGGAAACATTTCCGGTAGTGAGTAGCTCTTTAGTCTTTTCCATGGAATTAAGACAATGAAACTATGAAAGACAAATAGCACAAAAAAAAAAAAAATGACGCTTTTACTACTAAGAAAATTTAGCCACAAATAAATATGTTTATTCCCATGATGTAAGATCAACTTCTACACTAGTTTTTTGGATAGAGCTGTTGTAAAGGGTTGTTCAATTGTAACAAGTCAAATTCGAATGAATATTAGTCTCAAATTAAATTTTAAGTTGAATACTTATTTTAATTTTATATACCAAAAAGGAACTTCATTAATTATCCCTTCTTATCAAAACAAATGTATAATCTTATCTTAATCATTCAATTAAAATATAGCCATACATCATGAAGGTGATGCAAATTTTTCTTTTAGAAACGATGCCCTAGTTTTGGAATAAGGGATGGATTAAAATTATTAGGATTTGAATCTTGTACTTAGGATTACACGAAACATTTGAGTTAAACTTTTAAGTTTATTATTACAGCTTTACATATCTCTTTAACCTCGTATAAAAAGACACTTTATTTCTTTTGCTCAAGGAAAATATGCATTCTGCTACATATACATAGCAAGACAATGAGGCTCCCCTATGTTTTTGATCCTAATTTTCCATAGGCCATGTTGCTGAAGAGATAGCTACCTAGTAGCTAGCTAAAGTTTTCTGATCATATAACAGAAGAAAAGCTAGGCATCGTTTTAGAAATGGTGACGCGTAGAGAAGCAAAGCAATGGCTCTTTACAATGGATAAGATCATTGAGTTGTCATCCTCATCATCTTCCAACCGAATGGAACTTGCTTGAGTCATAAAGGACAGTATATGTCAATTAGCTTAAGTTGTTTCAATTTTTCAATAATTACTTTTTAATTTTTAATTTTTAATTTTTAAGTGAGGATCAAGGAATCTATTTGGCTATTATAACGAAAGGCATTAGAATAGATTAGATCTTGGAATTTGTTTTTTCTTCTCTCATTTCCTCATCAACTCAAGTCTCTGTCAAGATTGAAAGGAACATTAGGTTGCATGGCAAACGTGGGAATGGACCCACTTGGTGACGAAGTTCAAGACGTAAAAGGTAAGGGTGTTCCAAAGGGCACTCTCGCTTTGGGGCTCAAGCAGCCATTGCCAAACTGTATATAGCTTTGAATCCATCCCCATAGAGAGTAGGAAAGGAAATATTTCTTGTGGGGTTTTGGTTGGTTAAAGCCCATGGCCTCAATGGCTTTGACATTGACCGACATGCACCGCGTTAAGAACATGGATTTAATTTAATTTGATCACTTCAATCAACCTAGTCGAAAACATGGATTTTGATTTGATAATGTGGTATAATTAAAATTATTGAAACCCAAATCCAAATTTTACACTATGTCGCAATTTTTTTTTAACGATTTTACCATAAAATAGTTTAGAAACAAATTACTTACTATTTCTCGACTCTCAAAGATCATATATATCTATTTTCACACAAGCAAAACTTTATAAGATGGAGACTCCTATATGAATTCTAATCATTAATTGTATCTATTAAGTTTTGTTATATGTCAATGTCATTGTAGACAAGAATGGCTGTCAAACAATTGAGTAAAAAATTTCCTAATCAAAAGTTGCATTATTCTTCACATAAAATTTTCTTTTTAAAAAAGTAAAGAAAAAATAACAACTTAGATTTTCTTCCACCAATTCAAGTTAATTTGGATGGACGTTGAATTAATTTTAGTAAAATTGAAAAAAAAATGAAATGATCATTCAAATTTAATAAAATAATAAAAAATAATAAAACAAAAGTAAAGAGTAATTTTATTTTTCTCAGTGGTCAAAAACCCCCGCACTTGCTTCCAAACAAAGCCATAGAAGAGCATTGGATCTAATTAAATAAGGATGAATAATTTTGGTGGGATGTCATAGAATGAGATCAAGACATTTTATGTCAATGGATAAATAGTTGAAAATTGACTATTTTGATGTTCATCATGCAAAATAAAACAGAAAAATAGAAGTTATCGATCATTAAATTATGAAAGGCAAACCGAGTTCTCAAATATGTTAACCCCTCGCATTATGAGCAAGATTATACGTTGATTTGATCTTCATCCACTCGTTCGTACTGATAACCATGCTTTCTAATTTCGCCATAATTATCTTTTTTTATTATGTGCTTATATTATTAATTATATTTTTAATTATATAATGACGATAAAAACCGACATTAGTCTAAGCAAAGTTCATGTCAAAAACTTAATGATAACTTAAAATATAAGTGATGGATTAAATAAACACACATTGATTTAGACAGAAGAATCCCTATTGACCCCTTTCATCATATATTACAATCAAATATAAATTTCAAACCAAAGAATTCAAGATAATATATAATTAAATTATTAAGAAAAATGATTTCATGTACTGTCGAAAACATTTAAAATTTTACTGATAAAAATAATAAGATAATGATTATCATTTAAAGAATATTTAAAAATTAAAAAAAACACTAATTAATAAACTAATCTCACTTTTTGGTAGCTACCAATCGAAAGCTAGGAGCAAAAAGACTTGGACTCTTTGGTTTCTCCTTTGCTAAGGGTATAATTTTTTTTTTTTTGCAAAAAGACTTGGACCAATCGAAAGCAATCATGACCATAATTTTTTTTTTTTTTTTGTAAATTAAAAAAAATTATCGCAATCAATATTTTTTTAAATCAAAATTTAATATGTATCCAATTAGCATAGTGTTTTTATGATTAAATTTGTCAATTGCGATTAACTCAATTTTTTGTCAAACGATAATTTTAAATATAAAGATGAAATCATAACACAAGTCAAATTTAAAATCATGATGCTCAAAGTGATCAGATTGAATGTCTAACTTCAAAAAGAAATGTAATTCATAATGACGATGATGGCTCTACTTTTTCCTTTTGTCTTTCAAATTTGTAAAATATATGAAACAGGCGATTTGAATGCCCTCTGTTGGCAAATATTAACATATATTCCCATAAAGAACAAATGGGTCTTTTTTCATGAAAATTCCAGAAAATATCATTAATTTGCACTTTTAGGCCCACTTGTTCCAACTTTTTCGGCCCACTAAAGAGCAAAATTTCCACTGTTTCAATGGATTCACAAGGACCCATCAAATTCCAATGACTATAACACGAAGGATGGAAATTCAGACTTCAATGTTTGTGTGTGTGGCAAACTCATATCCATATTTTAGAAAACTTATAATTTTTAAGGCTACCCAAAATCTTTTTTTAATAATTAAAAGAAACTCAAATCTAATAATATATTATAATTTTTTCTCAATAGCCGTGTCAAAAAATTAAAGCTGTTTTGATGGATTATGTTCATGTCAATTTCAATAGGGACCCATTTGGCTTTTCTGATGTGTCAATCTTACCCTTTAGCACTTTTGATGATGTGTGTAATTCTCATCCAAATTTCCTACTAAAACTTTAGAGGACATTTATTTTTATTTAGAGATAATGCATTCCATTCAATTCATTCAAAAAAAAAAAAAGCCCATAAACATACATATTCAGATCACACATTTGTATTGATCTTATAATACCTTAATTATTTAAGAATTTATATTTGATGCTCTGTTAATATCTAACTTTAAAATGCCACTCCATCCTATTATATATTTTAAAATAAAAATCTTTAATTTAAGAAGTAATAAATTGTCATGATATTATTAAATGACAATATATGCAATATATGCACAATTAGAAAATCAAATATAAACTCTATTTACTCCAAAAAGTTGATTTAATGGTGTAAAATTATACTGAATTTTTTAGTAAGAATGATTCATAATAAAAAAATTTATATTTAAATTCTGATCAAATAAATTCTTTTGAATCAAAACCAATTACGAGAAACGCGAGTGAAAATTAATCTCATAATTAATATAATATCGAGACATCTCGTAATTTACATCTAAAAAGATATAAACTCTATTTTCATGTAAGAACATTAGTCCGTTTTTCTCTACACCCAAAGTTGGATTTGAATCTCCCATCTTAATATATATATATATATATATATATATATATATATATATATATATAAAAGGAGCTCAAAGATTACTCCATGCATTTTTTCCATTTTGCTGCTGTTTCTGCCTCAAACGGGTCCCCAATGCTGCCTGATTCTGAGTCACCAGTGGTTTGCCATACCGGTCGCAGACAGCCTACTGCACGTACAAGTGGACCAAAAGTCCATATGTAGCAAAGTTAGCGGGGGTCTGGGCTTAGTCCAAAATTTTCAATTAGTTAAAGATCCACAGCTGCTTAATTTAATCTGACTCTGCCTTCATAAATATGAAAGTGCAACACTAAAGCAAAGCAAATTAGAATTGAATGTGAAGTTAGGCAACTTCAACTTTAAATAATGTAAGATTGCTTGTTCATTAGGGAACTGCGATGGAAACTGCTTTTCAGCCACAAATTAAAAACATCCCTTAAACTTTTGAACCAAACCAAGTAGTGTTATTGGACTGGCAGTTGTTCAAGATATGGGTTAAAATCTATTCAGCCTTTTGTTTCATTCTTTTGACTCTGTTTGGAGGCCAAGAAAGATAAGGTGAGATTAAGTTTGGCAAAGAAAAAGGAAAAAAAGAGAATGCTTGCTCCATGCCAAAAGAGATAATGTCATGAAGGACAAAGCAGAATTTATAACTTATTAAAAATTATGTTATCTTTCTTTACTTTTTGTGTAGTCCTTTTATATTTATGTCGATATTTGTATTCAACATATAAAATATTAACCAATTTAATTCAAAATTTTAAAATTTTATTTAAAAAAATCTTCAAGTACTCGTACCATTTCGACATGAGATTTGAACTTCACAACACTTACTCGTCAATCTTCCCTACTACAAAGAAAGTTAGGTTAATTTATTGTGCTATCATTTTTCTGATTTGATCACTAATTAATCCATGCCCGTTTTTCAAGTCACGTTAAATGAGAAGTTATAATCATAATTAAATACTATATTTTTAGAACTTGTAGTCATGTATCACTTAACTCAAATACTTAATTAACTAAACTAGTATACATCAAGATTAAATAATTAAACTCAAACTCACACACAATAAAATTTAAATTTTAAAATTTTGAAACCTACAATTTGTCATTAAGCACAGACCTCATTAGCACCTATGCTTATTTTGTTTTGGTTACAAGGAAAATATTTAATAATTAAAGATGGAATAAAGTGTCATAAATTTGAATTTAAATATTATAATATGTTACAACTCTTTTTTAATCACTCTATCAAAATATTATTAGTCATTTTCTTATTAATCCAGTGATTACATTTTTTTTTTCAAATGGTAGAATTGGGCAGGAATAAAAATTATGTTATGTGTCTCAATCCAAATTGTTGCTACTCAAAAACATAGCCAGCAAAATACGCACATTGAAGCTAATAGTAACTAAAATATTAAAGGAACTCAAAGGCAATTCACATAAGCATTTCCCCTGATAGATTTGACACTTGAACCTAAATTATTATCCACTAACTCAAATTGTAAATATTGCAAATTGCATAGAAATGACAAATTTGATTTTTAGCTGATATAAATTCATATGAAATTAAATTTAACATGGAGTTGAAATTTATTACGTTAAAGATTAATTTGGATAGACAGTATAATTGATCTCAAATGAAATTGAAAAAATGATGATTAAAGATAAATATTTTTAAATAAAATATTAAAAAGAATTTAAAAGTAAGAGTAAATTTGTAAATTAGCTTACAAAGTTTTTTTTATCTTATTAGACAAAAAAGCACCGCATTGAGGCTTACCGATACTAACCGGTGAGCCAAACTAAGCTTTAAATAAAGAGAAGCAGGATTGAGTCCAACTTAGTGTAGTAAAATTCATGAACTTTTTTTTTTAATTATGAAGTATTTTTATATCACATTGGATATAAAATTAATCTTAACTCGCGTTGTGTGGTTGTTATTGATCTAATAAAATTTGATATGATAAGGATTCAAATACATGTTCTTAATAACCTTATTTTAAAGGCAAAGGAAACAGCTACAAGTAGAACTTTCATTTTTTCCATGAAATGAATCATATCTCCAAAACCCAGACCCAACAACTCAACAATCGTAACGGACAAAAATAAAAGTGTTTATTTGATCGATTTAATTAATTTTAAGTTGAATTGATCAAAATTAAATTTAATCAAATTTATTTATTTTTATTTCATTAATTAATCAAAATTTTTTTAATTTTGAAATTAATTGAATTGACTGAAAATCATTTTTTTACAAAATCATTTTCATAAGTAAAGCAAAATAATTCGATAATTAATCGACTATAATAAAATTTGATTTAACCAATTAATTCGGTTAAAATTGAAATATAAGCACCTCTAAACCAAAATACACCACAAAATCTATTTTAGAATCAAGAAATGATTTAATAAAAATAAAATGTAATCCGAAGATAAAATGTTAAAATTTTAATGTTATTGATTAAAATTTACATTTTACAATCTTAAACATATAAAATTTTGTTTGGCTTTACATGATAAAATCGTTATATCTTAATACCTTATCATTTTTGAAGGGTTAGGTTGCCTCCTAATTAATAAAATCCCTACGTGCTAGAAATTAAAAAGGACCACCCACTCTCACATGTTGGCCATGAACCATCCAGATTAATTAGGAGTTGGGAATTTAGGCAGGGGCAGCCAATTACCATCTACCCTAATTCACGTGCTAATATATATATATATATATATATATATATATATATATATCGTCAGTAGGATTTTTTGATTCTACAAATAAATCAGATAATAATGCAAAAATATCTTCTAAAAATATTAAAAAATATAATTAGGATTTATATATATATATATATATATATATATGATGCAGTATAACTTATACGCATTATCAATCAACTACATAATGTCATCTTATTAATGATCAAAATTTAAAAATTTACAAACTTTTTTAATATTTTTTTAAGGGTTTATGCATTTGAAAATTTTACTGCTTAATAATGTAGTATCATGTGGTTGGCTGATAGCTTATAATTTGTATACATTGTCAATACATTATATATATTAGTATTATAATTTATTTGGTTTTCAATAAGCCTTAACTCGCAATTTCAGAATAGGTTGTAATTGAAAAGACGAAAGAAATTACTGGTCCTCTGTCTTCTGCATGATTCAAAATCTAGTATTAGATCTTCGTATATGTTTCAAAAAATTATAAATAAACCAAAATTTGATTTTATCGATTATTTGTTTGTTTCGATAAAAAAATATTTCCGATTTGAGAACCAATTATCTCTTATTGATGTTATCCGAAGATATATAATAAGTTGGATAATATAAGTGATAAAATTGCACATGTATGTTTCAGTCTAAGAGTTGAATCAATTTTGATGTTGCACTAAACGACAACGGGGTGATACTTTCCACGTATTGACGTTGCGCTAAACGACAAAGAGATGATGTTGATGCAATTTCTTCCACGTGTGCCTCGAATCTTCTGCAAAAACAACGGAAATCAGAGAGATGCAGGGATCTGTCCCTACATGCGCACTCTGATGATTAAGTTAGAAAGCTGAGTTTCTGTATATAGGAGAAAGGAAATCTGTATTCCAGAATAAAAGAGATTCAATTTTCTTCAGTCCTCTTTTCTGAGTCCTTACCTGGTGTATTTATAGGTTTCTTCCGGGTCGAATCGGGCTTCACGTTCTATCCGGGTTTGAGGACGTTTCGGGTCTGAGGCCCAGGCGCGTGTCTGGGCTGCGACAGAGTCATTAGATACTCTGTCGCGACTTGGAGCTGGATAACTTGCGGGTGAATTAGATATGCGGTAGAGTTTTCGCGAACCTCTGTCGCGGTCTCTGCGATAGAGCTCTGTCGCAATCTATGCGATAAACCTCAGTCGCAATACGTGCGGTAGAGGTCTATCGCGACCTACAGTGTCGCGTAGGGACTCTACGACAGAGTCTCTATCGCCTAGAGACACTGTCGCCTATCAAGTGACAGCGTCGTGCGGAGACTCTATTGCCTGGAGAACTCTGCCGCCCGCAGACTCTATCGCCCTTCTAACAGCCACGTGGCTTATATTCGTGTTTGACACGTGGCGGTCTCTGATCGGTCGATCCTTGTACACGTGGACTTTGATGATAGGACCACTATCAATTGCTCCCCACTCTTTGGTTGGAATGTTTCCTGCAAAAGAGGATCCTTGATTCACTGTTCCTGGGCCGGTGTGGATCCCCGCGCGCGTGTTGACGCAGCCGCGCCTCTATATATATCAGGTCCCCGTTATCACAGTATCCACTGAGATCTCTCGCAAAGACCACTCTGTCGCAGATTCTCCCAATACTCTATCGCATCTCTGTCGCCACTCTGCCGCTACTCTTTCGCTTAAACAACACTGTGCCGCAAGTCTGCCGCGTGGACGAAAACTCTGTCGCCCTGTGCTGTTTGCCGTTCTTCTGTTTCCCTGTTAGGTAAACTCTGCCGCCAATAGTTTTTTCTCCGTGATTTTTCTCGAACTTTCAAAAATGGCTGGTCATGGTGTAGGGAAGCATATAGAGCTAGGAGTCAAGTCGACTTTAAAGGCAGCTGACATTCAAGACCTTATGTCTAGGTTTCCTTTGCCCAAGGGATACTCCTATAGGCTTCCAAACCCTCAAAAAAACGACATACGTCGTGTGTCTGACGGGATAGTGGTTTTTAGGGCATCCTTAGAGTTAGGACTATGTTTTCCATTATCCGATTTTGGGGCTTCTTTCCTCAAGACGCATGGGATTGCCCCTGGACAACTGCATCCTCACGCATAGATGCAATTAATAGGGTTTACCGTGCACTGCTGCCAAAGGGGCGTTTCTCCGTCTCTTCCCCTTCGTGATATATTTTTTAGGTTTCGAGGCAGCTCTGGCTTGGTTCCTTATTCACTTCAGCGGGTGTATAAGCCTGGATTTGAAAACAGGTTATTCGAGAAACCCTCTAATAAGCTTCACGGTTTTGAATCGGAGTGGCTTATGGTGGAGACGCCTGGGGGCCTGGATTTTCCCACTTGTTGGGAGACTAGGCGTGAAATCCCCAAGGGCCCCCGGATTTCTACACTTAGAGAACAGTTATCTCTGGATGTCAATAGGCTACTAGTTGATCGTCCTATTAATCTTGACAGTCTATTATCAAATGAAAATTTGATATCAGCTGGCTGGGGTGTGGGTTCCGTCCCTATTGTCGGCCCTTCTGTTCCATCCTCGAATCCTTCATCCTCGATTCCCCCTGAGCCGAACCCTGAACCTTTAAGGTCACAAGAAGATATAGGAAGTTCAAACATAGAATTTAGTTCTGACAGTGAGCCTTTAGCTGATCTGAATGACTGGGGAGGATTCGGTTCAACTTTCATGGTTCTTCCCGACGATGATATGATGAACATAGAGTCCCTTCAGAAGCATTTTGAATCTCCTGATGGTAACTTTTTACGCTTTTTTATTGTTTGCTGGTTTTGACCATATTTTTGACCACTTATTTGTTCTCTTTCTTTTTTACAGAAATGAGCCACTTTCGACGATCTTTGGTGCGTCAAGTCTCTGAGGGAGGTCCGTCTAGTGATCCCACTAGAAAGAGGCCTCGTTTAGCTGATGATGTTCTTAGCGAGGCACCGATCCCGCCTCAGTTGCCTCGGGCTCGAACCCCGCCTGTTTCTAGACAAGTGATGCCTCCTCCTCCTGTGAAACAAAGGGATCCCACCCTGGATAGAGGGAGAGTTCCTTCCTCGTCACGGGGGGCTTCTGGTTCATCTGGACGGTCTCGTTCCGAAGAGCGCGCTGAATGCAACATAATTTCGTCCCCGCGAAAGAACCGGAGGCACTTTTATATCGAGCCGTCAATGGGGACTAGGCCAATTCTCCTGAGGATAGGCCCTATTGATGAGAGGTCCTACCCTATGGACGGTGGTTATATCATGAGGCGGTCGAGTTTCGGGTTTACCCGGGAGTTCGCGACAACGATACCTTGGACTCTCCCGGGGTGGCTTCTCGACTGAGTTGGGCCACTATTCTCCCGAGGGACAAAGCTAGAATATTCAGGAATTATCTGGAGGGAGAAGACTTGGCCGATATAGAAGCGCTAAGGGTAATTTTCATATTCTTCTTCGTTTAACTTCTTTTTGCTGTACTTTTGAGTTTGACTTTTTGTATTTCTTTTCAGCTTGCTCAGAGGACCGTGGCCAATAATGCTCAACACCGAGCCTATCGGGAGTGAGCTGACAAGGAAATTCGGAGTTGAAGGACAAGGTCATGGAGCTGTCGAACACTGTTAACAACTTGTCCGGACTTCCAAATGTGGTACGGAACTTGGAAGATCAGCTCTCGAAGGCACGTCAAGATTTGAACCAGGCCAAAGGGGATCTTTTTGTTGAGACGGCTAGGTCTACGAAATTTCATGAAGATCTTCAAGAGGCCCAAGTCGAACTGGATCGCATGCAGTCCAAATACGGGTCCTTAATCGATCGTAATCAGGAGCTCGAGCAGTATGTCACCGATTTAGAAAGTCGGGCTACTCCTTCTCTAACTCAAGTGGAGATTGATAGCATTAGGGCGGAAGCCGTGAAGGAGTACCTCCTTTCAAGGGATTACTTAAGGCGAAAGGAGGATTTTTCGAATCCATATGTGAAATATGGATTTTACCTTGCTCGATCCTGGTTGGAGAAGCATAGGGAAGGCGAAGAATTCCCCGAGCTCCAATATACAGACGAGACGATGCTGTTCGAGGCCCCTGATTGGACTAAGTACGAACCGGGAGCCGAACCTGCGGATGAGCTTTTTAAGAGGACTGCCCAGGATGATCTTGCAAACCTCACCGGTCCTGGGGAGCCTGTGAACCTGGACGATGCTCCCGAACCTATTGGCGCTCTCATCGACTTGGATGGGGAGCAGGTCAGCAGTATTTAGAGAGCGAGGGTCCGTCGGCAGTTGATCCCCAGCCTCCTCCTGCAGATTGAATTGTTGTTTTTGTTGTTGTTGTTTTTTTTTTTTTGAATATTCTGCCGTTTTGTTGTGACTTTGATTTTTTGCTTTTGTTGGATGTACTCGTAAAGATTTTCTTGAATGAAATGGAATCCAAATTCTGTTCATGCTTCGTATCACATTGCTCTTCTATTTATCATTTATCATCATTTGTCTGTTTATTTGTTTTGAATATTTGTGTATGATGAATATTCGTTTATGCTCCCCAATTCTTGATAGAAAGATATATTTTCAGAAAGAATTTTTCATATAAACATACCGTTTTCTGAGGCCTGATTACCACGACGCGAGTGCGTCTTTAGTTTTTACGGCCTTTATGTTTCCATTGCCTGGCCACAGTGACGCATAGCGCCTCAGGCTCTTACAGCTCTTCTGATTTTTCACGCCTGGCCACAGTGACGCATAGCGCCTCAGGCTCTTACGGCTCTTCTGATCTTTCACGCCTGGCCACAGTGACGCATAGCGCCTCAGGCTCTTACGGCTCTTCTGATCTTTCACGCCTGGCCACAGTGACGCATAGCGCCTCAGGCTCTTACGGCTCTTCTGATCTTTCACGCATGGCCACAGTGACGCATAGCGCCTCAGGCTCTTACGGCTCTTCTGATCTTTCACGCATGGCCACAGTGACGCATAGCGCCTCAGGCTCTTACGGCTCTTCTGATTTTTCACGCCTGGCCACAGTGACGCATAACGCATCAGGCTCTTACGGCTCGTCTGATTTTTCACGCCTGGCCACAATGACGCATAGTGCCTCAGGCTCTTACGGCTCGTCTGATTATACGCCTGGCCACAGTGACGCATAGCGCCTCAGGCTCTTACGGCTCTTCTGTATCCTGTCACAAGATTTAGATATATAAAGCTGGAGATATATAACAAAAGAACAATCTGCATAATGATTGGATAATAGTATCTTGTGACAGTGTAAACAAATAACAATAATGTGAGAATATAACGTTCAAGGAAGAAAATATAACGATTAGTTCAAATACAATTTTAAGTGATTTGAATTTCATGTTTTCCCTATTTTCTTCCCTTGCAGAGTTTCTAGGATGCAGGTGTTGGGCCCAATCTTATGTTTGATTCTGAATGGACCTTCCCAATTGGCTCTGAACTTTTCATCTTCCTTCAAGGCATTCGTGATATGCTACTTTCTGAGCACCAAATCTCCCTCGGACATTGGTCTATCTCTCACCCGGCTATTATAGTAGTTGACTACCCTCTGATGATAGGATGCCAACCGAATAGCCGCGGCTTCTCTGTGCTCATCAAGTAGATCTAGGCTTTCCCTTAGTGCTTGTGAATTTTCTTCTTCTACTAAGGGCACCATCCTGGGTGACAGTGCTCCAATTTTCACGGGGATCAATGCTTCAGCGCCGTATACGAGACTGAACGGCGTTTCTCCAGTCGACACCGGACTAGTGGTACGATATGACCATAAAACACTAGGCAGCTCGTCCACCCATGCCCCCTTAGCCTTGTCTAACCTGGTCTTCAGCCCATGAAGAATAGTCCGATTACTGACTTCGGCCTGTCCATTGGCTTGAGGATATGACACAGAAGAAATCCTTAGCTGAATGTTGAGGCGCTTACAGAATCCACGGAAGGCATTACAATCAAATTGCTTTCCATGGTCAGCATTTAAGCTGCGTGGGATTCCGAACCGACAGATAATGTCTTTCCACACCATCGCCTCCACTTTCTTCTTCGTGATCGTAGCTAAAGGCTCCGCTTCAATCCACTTTGTAAAGTAATCGGTGGCAACTAACAGGAACTTTCCTTGGCCCGTGGCTAATGGGAAAGGCCCTAGAATGTCCAACTCCCATTGTGCGAAAGGAATTGGCTGTATCGTACCCTGGGAAGGAGTCACTGGGGCTGTCGTTATTGACGCAAACCTTTGATATTTGTCACACTTGCGGGCTTTGTCCATTGCATCTTTTTTCAATGTCGGCCAATAGAATCCCGATCACAGTATCTTAGCAGCAAGGGCTCTAGCTCCTAAGTGTTCACCGCAAATTCCTTCGTGCACTTCAACTAGGACATAATTTGCTTGCTCCGGACCCAGACACTTTAACAAGGGTGATGAATATCCCCTTTTGTACAGTTCCCCGTTGATTAGCGTGAATATCGCCCCTTGAATCCTTAAGCGACGAGCCTCATCCTTATCTTGGGGGAGTGTACCCTCGATGAGATACTGTTTGAATGGGATCTCCAGTCATCTCCCATTTCAATGTCACACACTTCGACCTCTTCAATACTAGGCCGTTCGAGCCTCTCCACTTTCACTATCCTTTCTCCTGTCACATTGGAAGAGGCTAACTTGGACAACGAATGTCACGACCGTTATCGCTGACCTTTTTCCATTTTCATTCCCAAGATTTGGTTGGGCTATGAGTCGATGTTACTCATTTCTATTCAATCATATGTATCAAATATTAAACATAATTATACATTTATTTATATAACCGTTCTTTTTATACGTTACATCCCCAGTAATTTATACAGTACATGTCTGTGCGATTTAGTGTTCAGATACAAAATATGTGTATATATATACCTTTGCGCAGCAAAGAGAGCTGTATAACAAAAGAACTAGCAGGGATGACCACAAGATGCTCTAATGAGCCTTATCTGTGGAGTAAAAAAAGGGGTGAGCTAATGCGCTCAGTAAGGAAAACATGACAGCAGGTAGATAACTATACTATCTACATGCTTATAATGCATGCTTAATATCATCACAAGGCAAATGCATTTTTATAAATCATAGCAATCTATTCAAAAATCATTAATTCGATAGAAAGCTTTTATTTTCACTTTAACCACATTTCAAATCATCACATTTCTCTCTGTTTTCATTTTCGAATTCAATACTCCTCTGGTACTGGTAATAAGTGATTCCATCATAATCACAAATCATAAATTTTTTTTAACCATTTTAGATCATTTTGAGATCAATTTGAAATCAATTTAAGATCGATTGGAGACTAGGTAGGGATATGTAATCATCTGTGGACATATGGCCATAGTCAGTGACCCCAAGCAATCGCTAGCTAAGCGTGCAAGGGTGTCAGTCGCCTAGGGAGGTGGGTCAATCCAACCCATCAGCTCATCTCTACTCTATCATCTGTCCGAAGACGCCAACACGGTACAAGGTACTCCATGTATCGTCTCACGGTACAACGTACTCCGTGGACAATCACACGGTACAACGTACTCCGTGGACCCTGTCCATACACCCTACGCCATGGACTATATTAATATGCTGTATGCTCGAGGCTACCTGAGAGTAGGCAGGCTTTTACGACCTCGGCATTAATCATCAACCATAACCTTGTCTCATAAACCAGTGCGAGCAAGTCAGTGTGACACACAGTCGACACGAGGGCTCCAGCACAGTTTCATCATCAATAACATTTAAAATTTCGTGCAAGTATAATCGTGTAACCCGTTAGTTAACACGCAATTTCAGCACGATTTATTTCATTCACAAATCTGATAGATGGCTCCATTTTCATTGAAAATAACTCAAAATCAGAGTCAGTATAAATAGGATGCTGTCATGATGCAATTCATGTAAACAATAGCCCATCTATCCATATACTTGCTAAAAAGCAGAGTTTTATAGTGAAAAATATCAAAAATATGCAATTCATGCAATTTTTTTCAAATCTAGCATCCTCGATGCTTAACGGTATGTATTTCCCTATAACAAGGGTAATATTGTAATTTATTTATCACTAGGCTCTTTCCTAGATTTTCAGTCTCTATATATTCTATACTATTTATTCTTATACAGGGATTTATTAAAATACGCACAGCTATCTCTATAGCAATCATAAATCCCTTACCTCATTTATTTGTACAGTCTGACCCTTCCTCTGATGACTCGTCACGCAGTCCGATTGGCTCTCAATCCAAATCAAATCTCCTGAACTGTGGATATACATTCATCAGGTCAAATACAATACAATTTAATGTATTTCATAATTTTTTTGGGCTTAATTTTAAATCATTGAGCCCATTTACCCATATTGGGCCCGATTGCACCATAATGGGCCTTAATCGGCTTTAAGCCCGTTTACTACTCTTTATCGAGGCCTATTGGGCTCATTGGACCCATCAGTAATTTATTTAGCCTCGTTTTAAATTTTCGGATATCTCAATTTAATATTTACGACAATTTATCCAATTTTTCAGAATTAAATTCATTTATGCGGAAATTAAATCCGAAATTTATGCGTTAAATATCAATCACGCATAACGATATAAAATTATCGTAAATAAGGGTTACTTACCCGTTATTCCATGATAGTACACAAATCGAGGCTATCTCGAGCTCTCGGTTGATGCCAATTGTCGAGCTACACAATTAAATATATTTTCGGGTAAACTTTCAGTCGATTGTTTAACAAATTAAATATTTCAAAAATTAAATCGATCAATTCGACTGCTTACCGACTTACCCGAAACTCGATTGCATCACTGAAATTTTCCTCAATTTTTTTCTCTTTTTTTTTCCCTTTTTCTCCTTTTTTTTCCCTCTCTTTTTGGCTGAACCGGTCCAATCCGGTTCAACGCGGTTCGGACCGTCGGTTCGGTCTGGTCCAGTTCGACCGGTTGAGTCCGGTTCGACCGGTCCAGGCAACAATTGGTCGTGCCGACGCCGTCCGGTCGGTTCCCGG
Source organism: Firmiana major (assembly GCA_033439115.1). Taxonomy (NCBI): domain Eukaryota; kingdom Viridiplantae; phylum Streptophyta; class Magnoliopsida; order Malvales; family Malvaceae; genus Firmiana; species Firmiana major. The sequence continues at coordinate 5,813,398 of CM065914.1, read as the reverse complement.
CGCTATTCCGGTGCCAATCGGCGCGCCTTCGCATGGGCTCCCTAAATCGGGCCTCGGCTGGGGTCGAATCGCGGCCATCGTCGGCGAATCGTGATTTCTTCCCCGCGGCTTCTCCTCCGTTTTCTGGCATTTTCCGGCGACTTTCACTGCGCTTCGTGGCCGGTGGTGGTTCGCCCGATGCTGGGTTGCGTTCGCCGGCCTTCGCCGGCCCCTCAGCCCTGCCGGTGGTGGCTCTTCTTCCTCGGTTGGCCTTCGCTTCTCTCCGTTTCGTTTCCTCTTCATTCTCTCTCCCCGATATTTCTCCAGTTTCTGTTTCTGTTTCCTTTTTTTTTTTTCATTTCATTTTTTTTTATAATTTATTTTTTATAATATTTTATTCATTAAAATATTATTAAAAATCCAAAATATCCCAAAAATATTCTTAAAAAAATTCTATTTAATTCATTAAATCAATTAATTAATTTCTCGGTATTATTTCGACTTTTCGATATATTTTTCGATTATTTTCGAGATTATTTTTCGATACGAAAATTTCGATTTATCCCCATAAATTCATATCTTGATCAATTTAACCCGAAATTTAATTATTTCTTCGTTATTGATCAAGATTTCTCATTCCCATATTTTTAATTAAATTTTCTTGTCCCGATTAATACCGAATTTTGGTCTTTTGACCGTTTTACCCTTGTACGTGTTCAGGAATACCATTTTAATCCTTTTGCATTTTTTTTAAATGCACTCGAAAATATCGGGTCTTACAATCTCCTCCACTTAAGAAATTTGGTCCTCCAAATTAGAACCAAGGCAAATGAGTCTATAAATTACTCCGGGTACATCTATCGTATCATATACTGTCATCCTCAAGTGACTTTCTCCGGAGTGTAATACTACCAACATACTTAACTAGGGAGATTATCTTAACCCTCAACACTTTCTCTTTCATGTTTAATACCTGAATCAATTCTCCAATCATACGTTATACTTTCATTGAGCTAAGCCGTTGGAGCTCATATCCAATCACATATGCTGGGTCCGGATATTAATTTCGAAACATCATAAGATAGGACACATAGTGTAAGACCCGAATTTCATATTTTTCTTTGAAAATATATCATGTTAAATATGTAATTATGATATATCGGGCAATAAAGAAGAAATTATACAATTTCAAGTATAAATAATTAAAGTGGGTACCGATAAATTTTAAAGTACCGAAATAAGAGTTTGGATAAATTCAAAATAAACCGAATGAAATTAGGTTAAACCGATCGTAAATATGGATTCAGAACGCGAAAATATAGAGAGTCCAAGAAGGAAAATTTGTCCGAAAACGATAAACCGAAAATTTCTCAATTTGACAATTTATCTCGAAAATATCAAGAAATATATTTTCGGAAGGATAAATAAATGCAATAAAATGAAATGGAATGTGCATATATTTTTGTGAAATTAAATTAAACAAAATATATGTACAAGAGTGTATAAATTTTAGTGTATAAAATACACTATGAGGATAAAATATTATTATGATAATATTAAATACTTTATTTTTAGTATTTTTATTATTATAATAATATTTTAATTTTTAAGATATTTTTATAATATTTTATGTATTTTATAAGATATTTATATATTTTATAATATATTATTGTGTAATATATTATATTATATATAAATGAAAAAAAAAGAAGAAGGAATTAAAAAAAAAAAAGAAAGAAAACGAAAAAAAAAAAGAAAGGAACTGAAAAACGCGAGGCAGCCCCCCACCAAACCCGACGTCCTCTGCCTCCTTCCTCCGGCGAGCAACGACGGCGACGGAGAGCGCAAGATGACCGGCGAAAGGACGACCGGCCCAGAGGAAGCGTCCGACAGCAACGACGCGCCCCAGATCGCCGGCGGTGAGGAGATCGGCGAAGGAGGAACCCGCGGGAGAGAAAGGAGAAACGGCGGCCACCGGCGCCGATTTGGGCCGAGCCCTTCCAGCCGAAGCTTCCCCAGGCCGAGGCGCGTCGAACGGCGACCGAACCACCCCGAGAACCGGCCGGCAGCGCCGGCGACGGCTAAAACGCACCTGAACCGGTTCGGACCGGTTCAGTGTGAAAGGGGCTGAACCGGTCCGAACCGGTTCAGCAGGAGAGAGAAAGAGGAGAGAGAAAAAAAAATTTGGAAAAAAAAAATTCAGTGTAATCCCGGCACAGCAGTAGACCGGTAAGTGGTCGAAAATCAGTTGAATTATTTTTCGGATAATTAATTTGAATTTATATTAGACCAGAATTAACCGGTTTAAATATATATTGCTGTGTAGCGAAAACAGTAGGCGACATGTACGAGTTCGAGTGGATCTCGATTTACATGCCACCAAGGAAAGATTTGGCTTCCGAGAATACGTCCGGAGCCAATTAGACTGCGTGATCTGGAGAGATAAAGAATTAAAATTCGCAGTCGACTCATTTCGAGGTAAGGGATTTCGTAAGCTCTTAGAGATAGCTGTACGTATTTTATCGTCGTTTACGTACACCTAAATTTTCGTATAGAATATGAATATGAAATATCTGGATAGTACCCAAATATGAGAAAATTACGAAAATACCCCTAGGTACGAAAAATATAAAAATGGCCGAAATGGCCTATTTTGATGTGTTTTACATGAATAAGCATGTTTTGTGAATAAGTGGTAATAGAATGGCTCTGAATTTGATTATCTGCATTAAATTGCAATGTTTTCAGAATAAAAAAAAGTGTTTGCTGAGTGATTTGATAGAAAATGTTTTCTCTCACTCAAGTGGGTACTACCTTCCGTGGTTGAGGTTGGTTTGTACGCCCCTTATGTGCATCGAGCCATCTATCAGTTTTGAGATTAAAGTCGTGCTAGAGCGTTGCTCGCACTAGACTTTACATATTTGTGCATGATACCGTGCTGGAGCTTTGCTCGCACGGGACTTCGATTTTGTGATGTGCATAAAATCGTGTTTGGAGACGTCGTGTAGGCTGTGTAAGCTTGCACTGATCCTCGCACGTGATTTGATAAAGCCGTGCTGGAGCCTCGTGTAGACTGTGTGTCACACTGATTGATATGCCCACACGTGCATTTTTGGAGACTCAGTATTGATATAGCTGGAGATGGGATGATAAGACCCGTTGGACGGGCACTCCTAATCTCGCTGATTTCAGATATTGGGGTCCACGGAGTACAATGTACCGTGTGGACGCACATGGAGTACGACGTACCGTGTTGTTTGTTTGTGTCTGATGGTAGACTGACCCCCCTATCATCAGCCATCCGGGGACATTCATGCACACCTGATCCGTGATTGCATGGAGTCCATGACTATGGCCATATGTCTATTCGTTTCCATATGCTCTGCTTTGTCTCCATATTTATATGATTTCTGATTTAAATTCTGAGATTTTGATTTATCTCCTATTTGATTTAAATCAGCTTTATGAGAACATCTGTTTTGAGAAATTCGTTTGTGATATGACATGACTTTGAGAAAGCATACGTGTGTGGTTTTGTGATTCAGTTGGAATTGAGAAAGTAAAGATTTTCTGCATGACATGCATGTAGGTAGTATAGTTATCTACCTGCTTGCGTGATTTCTTACTGAGCGTGTTAGCTCACCCCTTTTTTCCCTCCACTCCACAGAGTTACCTAAGTCTTGAGAGCTGCGGTAGTCTTGAGCAGTTGACAACCCACACTCCATTGTGCGTAAAGGTATACACTTATTTCGCTTTTGTATCTAAACTTGTAAGGCACAGTTATGTATATTAAGAATTACGGGGATGTAGACGTACGTATGTAAATACGTATATGAATAAAGAAATATAAATTATCATGTACGGTTTATAATTAAGTGTATAAGGTCAATATCGGCTCGTGTGCCCAACCATCCGTATGTTGTCTGCTCCGTTATGTGTGTGTAATAATGAATAATAATGATTTAAATGTGGAAACGGGGTGTGACAGAAGTTGGTATCAGAGCAGGGTTGGTCTGAATACGAGTCGATATAAGTCGTTAGGAAAGTTTACATCCCTTTGGTACTGTGCCTTGTTTAGATACAAATGTGTATACCGGGCTATTAATATAATATGAATTGATTATGTGTGAATGAAAAATCATCAGTATGACTGATAGACACCGCAATCGAGGGGAAAGTTCTCGATCTCAAGGGTAGAGAGACAAGCCTGAGAGATGTACTTAATCACCTTCTGGCCATGCCTCTCAAGATCTAATAGAGACTACTGAGATAAGCATGGTGAGGTTAGAGCGGACTGTGGAGAACATGACACAGTTGTTTGGATGGGCGATGGCTGGATTGGATAGTCTGCAGGGTATGATTTCACCCACAGCAGCCCCTGTCACGCTTGTACCATAGACCGCTGGACCTTCTGATTAGTCGTCCTTTACCGCTCCACCTGTACAATTGAACACGAAAGAAAACCTTGAGGACCAGTAGGCCCCAAAGAGGACAGTAGGATGAGTAACGATGTCAACAACAGTCGATGTAACAACAGTCGATGTTGTGGGCCCAAGAGGGGTGGCCATGGCCGGCTGGGCTGGTCCGACTGGGCTGGGCCGTTACATCCCGTACCATGACAGAAGTTATTTATTGGAGTCAAAGATCTGGTAGCAGCAAAGAACTGGGTAAACATATTAGAGAAGTTGTACTGGTACTTCGAGTGTTTCCAGACCGAAAAGGTGGCCTTTGCTGCATTTGTGTTGGAAGGTGAAGCGAAATATTTGTGAAAATTCGCCTAACCTATATTGAGGACCTGGAACCAAATAGTGACTTGAGAGATTTTTCTCGATGCCTTTTAGGAGGCAATATGTTCTAGAGACTGCTCGAAGACGGCTACAGAGGGAGTTTATTAGTCTGATTTACTGCAACTAATCAGTGGACGAATATGAGTCCCAGTTTACGTCTCTGGGAAGGTACGATTCTGACTTATGAGGAGGCAGTGCGCAGAGCTCAGTTGTGTGAACAGGATTCTGAGCAGCATGCCCCTGAATTTGGTAAGTTCAGTAAGGACAGAAAGAGAACTGTAGAGTACATAAGTTTAAAAAAGGGGAAGAGGCCGTTTGAGAAACGGTCAAAGTTTAGAAAATTTTGAGGTAAGATAGTGAAGCCCTCTATTCCGCCAGTTTTAGCTCCGTCCAGATGTATAGAAATGGTGAACCTTGACCTACTATTGAGCCATGTAGAGTATGTGGGAAACCTCATGGTGGTAGGCGATGTTACTAAGCATCCGGAGCATGTTTTAGATGTGGAAAGATGGGTCACTTGATGAGAGACTGCCCGAAATCTACAGTCCCTATTTCACAGAGGCGAGAGGAGCCACAGAAAGCTCCTATTATACCCCCACCCCAGAGAAGAAAGCCCACAACTGAAGAGAAAGGGGAAGCAGACTGCTAGTAAGGGACATGTGTAGGCATTGGATCAGGACACGGTAAATGCTTCGTCTGATGTGATTTAAGGTTTTATTGCAGCAGGTCTGTAGAAGGTCTTCTTTTCAAAATTGGTTGCTCCTATGAACTCATCTCACTCTAAAGAATATGGCATCTGAGTGGGATGATACTTGTGAGAGAAGCTTTCAGGAGTTGAAACTTCAACTGACCACTGCATCTATTCTCACCATTCCGACCAGCTTAGGAGGTTTCTCTGTGTACACTGATGCTTCACATCAGGGATTGGGCTGTGTATTGATATCAAGATGGGAAGGTAGTTGCTTATGGATCCCGTCAGTTGAAGGACCATGAGAGGAACTACCCTAACCATGATCTAAAGTTGGTTGTCATAGTGTTTACACTAAAGATATGGCGCCACTATTTGTACTGTGAGAAATTTTAGGTGTATACCTATTATAAGAGCCTCAAGTACCTGTTTTCACAGAAAGAATTGAATATGAGGCAACGAAGATGGTTAGAGCTTCTGAGGGATTACGACTGTGAGATCTTATACCACCCGGATAAGGCTAATGTCGTTGCTGATGCATTGAGCAGAAAGAGCCTTGGGATGATATCTTATATGATGATCAGGGAACACGAGTTGCTAGCAGAGTTTGCGAACCTCAGCTTATATGTGACCCCTTCTGATACTGAGGCCTATTGTGTGATAGCTAGTCTGAGGTTAGAACCAGAGTTGGTTGACCAGATCAGACAAGCTCAGCGAGTGGATCGCTTGTGTATTGATATGGCTAGTCAGATACAGATGGGTGCCGGTGCCGACTGAGAGTTGAGCACCGTTGGTTTACTGAGGTTCCGAGGCAGAGTGTGTATCCCCGATGATCCGCAGTTGAGGAAACTGATTTTGGTAGAAGCTCACTCTTCGAGGTATACTTTGCATCCGGGAAGCAGTAAAATGTATAAGAAACTCTGAAAAGTTGTATTGGTGCTCAGGTATGAAGATGGATAACGCCGGGTATGTTACTAGATGTCTGGTATGCCAGCAAGTTACGGTAGAGTAACAAAAGCCTGCAGAGTTATTGCAGCCTCTACCTATACCGACATGGAAATTAGAGTGTCTCACCATGGATTTCATCATGGATTTACCAAGGACTAGAAGGAACCATGATGCTATTTGGGTGATCGTTGATCGATTGACGAAGTCAACCCACTTCATAGCTATGAAAGCTACAGATACTCTGAGTGCATTGGCGGATTTGTATGTACGAGAGGTTATGAGGCTACATGGCATTCCAGTGAGCATAGTCTCTGATAAGGAGTCCCGCTTCCTATCCCACTTTTAGGGACAATTTCAGGAAGCTATGGGAACCCGATTGAGTTCAGTACAGCTTTCCATTCTCAGACAGATGGTCAGTCAGAGAAGACCATTCAGACTCTGAAGGATATGTTGAGAGCTTGTGCGATAGACTTTAAAGGCTCTTGGGATGAGCATTTATCATTAGCCGAATTCGCCTACAACAACAGTTATCACTTGATTATTGGAATGACACCTTATGAAGCGTTGTATAGTAGCAGGTGTAGTCCTTCCATTGGATGGGAAGAGGTGTGTGATCGAAAGATATTTGCTCCGATCTGAAGAAACAAGCCTCTGAGGATGTCCAATTGATATGTGATAGATTGAGGACAACTCAGAGTAGACAGAAAAGTTATGCTGACACGAGGTGTAAACCTCTAGAATTCACTGTGGGTGAATCTGTATTTTGAAAGTTTCTTCCTCCAATGGTATTAGATAGGAAGGATAAAGTATTACGATGTAAGATGATTCTTCTAGTCAAGGTTCTTTGGCAGTACCACACTTCTGAGGAAGTTACATGGGAATTAGAGAGCCTGATGCGTGAGATGTATCTGCACTTATTCGAGAGTTGAGTATTGGTCAATTTGGAGGACCAAATTTTTTTAAGTGGGGGAGAAAATGTAAGACCCGAATTTCATATTTTTCTTTGAAAATATATCATGTTAAATATGTAATTATGATATATCGGGCAATAAAGAAGAAATTATACAATTTCAAGTATAAATAATTAAAGTGGGTACCGATAAATTTTAAAGTACCGAAATAAGAGTTTGGATAAATTCAAAATAAACCGAATGAAATTAGGTTAAACCGATCGTAAATATGGATTCAGAACGCGAAAATATAGAGAGTCCAAGAAGGAAAATTTGTCCGAAAACGATAAACCGAAAATTTCTCAATTTGACAATTTATCTCGAAAATATCAAGAAATATATTTTCGGAAGGATAAATAAATGCAATAAAATGAAATGGAATGTGCATATATTTTTGTGAAATTAAATTAAACAAAATATATGTACAAGAGTGTATAAATTTTAGTGTATAAAATACACTATGAGGATAAAATATTATTATGATAATATTAAATACTTTATTTTTAGTATTTTTATTATTATAATAATATTTTAATTTTTAAGATATTTTTATAATATTTTATGTATTTTATAAGATATTTATATATTTTATAATATATTATTGTGTAATATATTATATTATATATAAATGAAAAAAAAAAGGAATTAAAAAAAAAAAAAGAAAGAAAACGAAAAAAAAAAGAAAGGAACTGAAAAACGCAAGGCAGCCCCCCCCAAACCCGACGTCCTCTGCCTCCTTCCTCCGGCGAGCAACGACGGCGACGGAGAGCGCAAGATGACCGGCGAAAGGACGACCGGCCCAGAGGAAGCGTCCGACAGCAACGACGCGCCCCAGATCGCCGGCGGTGAGGAGATCGGCGAAGGAGGAACCCGCGGGAGAGAAAGGAGAAACGGCGGCCACCGGCGCCGATTTGGGCCGAGCCCTTCCAGCCGAAGCTTCCCCAGGCCGAGGCGCGTCGAACGGCGACCGAACCACCCCGAGAACCGGCCGGCAGCGCCGGCGACGGCTAAAACGCACCTGAACCGGTTCGGACCGGTTCAGTGTGAAAGGGGCTGAACCGGTCCGAACCGGTTCAGCAGGAGAGAGAAAGAGGAGAGAGAAAAAAAAATTTGGAAAAAAAAAATTCAGTGTAATCCCGGCACAGCAGTAGACCGGTAAGTGGTCGAAAATCAGTTGAATTATTTTTCGGATAATTAATTTGAATTTATATTAGACCAGAATTAACCGGTTTAAATATATATTGCTGTGTAGCGAAAACAGTAGGCGACATGTACGAGTTCGAGTGGATCTCGATTTACATGCCACCAAGGAAAGATTTGGCTTCCGAGAATACGTCCGGAGCCAATTAGACTGCGTGATCTGGAGAGATAAAGAATTAAAATTCGCAGTCGACTCATTTCGAGGTAAGGGATTTCGTAAGCTCTTAGAGATAGCTGTACGTATTTTATCGTCGTTTACGTACACCTAAATTTTCGTATAGAATATGAATATGAAATATCTGGATAGTACCCAAATATGAGAAAATTACGAAAATACCCCTAGGTACGAAAAATATAAAAATGGCCGAAATGGCCTATTTTGATGTGTTTTACATGAATAAGCATGTTTTGTGAATAAGTGGTAATAGAATGGCTCTGAATTTGATTATCTGCATTAAATTGCAATGTTTTCAGAATAAAAAAAAGTGTTTGCTGAGTGATTTGATAGAAAATGTTTTCTCTCACTCAAGTGGGTACTACCTTCCGTGGTTGAGGTTGGTTTGTACGCCCCTTATGTGCATCGAGCCATCTATCAGTTTTGAGATTAAAGTCGTGCTAGAGCGTTGCTCGCACTAGACTTTACATATTTGTGCATGATACCGTGCTGGAGCTTTGCTCGCACGGGACTTCGATTTTGTGATGTGCATAAAACCGTGTTTGGAGACGTCGTGTAGGCTGTGTAAGCTTGCACTGATCCTCGCACGTGATTTGATAAAGCCGTGCTGGAGCCTCGTGTAGACTGTGTGTCACACTGATTGATATGCCCACACGTGCATTTTTGGAGACTCAGTATTGATATAGCTGGAGATGGGATGATAAGACCCGTTGGACGGGCACTCCTAATCTCGCTGATTTCAGATATTGGGGTCCACGGAGTACAATGTACCGTGTGGACGCACATGGAGTACGACGTACCGTGTTGTTTGTTTGTGTCTGATGGTAGACTGACCCCCCTATCATCAGCCATCCGGGGACATTCATGCACACCTGATCCGTGATTGCATGGAGTCCATGACTATGGCCATATGTCTATTCGTTTCCATATGCTCTGCTTTGTCTCCATATTTATATGATTTCTGATTTAAATTCTGAGATTTTGATTTATCTCCTATTTGATTTAAATCAGCTTTATGAGAACATCTGTTTTGAGAAATTCGTTTGTGATATGACATGACTTTGAGAAAGCATACGTGTGTGGTTTTGTGATTCAGTTGGAATTGAGAAAGTAAAGATTTTCTGCATGACATGCATGTAGGTAGTATAGTTATCTACCTGCTTGCGTGATTTCTTACTGAGCGTGTTAGCTCACCCCTTTTTTCCCTCCACTCCACAGAGTTACCTAAGTCTTGAGAGCTGCGGTAGTCTTGAGCAGTTGACAACCCACACTCCATTGTGCGTAAAGGTATACACTTATTTCGCTTTTGTATCTAAACTTGTAAGGCACAGTTATGTATATTAAGAATTACGGGGATGTAGACGTACGTATGTAAATACGTATATGAATAAAGAAATATAAATTATCATGTACGGTTTATAATTAAGTGTATAAGGTCAATATCGGCTCGTGTGCCCAACCATCCGTATGTTGTCTGCTCCGTTATGTGTGTGTAATAATGAATAATAATGATTTAAATGTGGAAACGGGGTGTGACACATAGTGGATGCCTGTTTATTCAAGTGGTAACGCCAACCTACAGGTCTTATCTTCCACTTGTCCAATATCTCTATCTGTATCTCGTTATGTCCTTATGCTCTTAGGACAAGTAACTATCAACAATACTGATTCACCCTCGGTGAATTCCAATGGTTTTCTGTCTCTTGTCAGCATAGTTTTTCTATCTGCTCTGAGGTGTTCTTAATCTCTCATAAATCAACTGAACATCCTCAGAGGTTTGTCTTACTAATTCGGGAACAATTCTCTATCTGTCACCCACTTCTTCTTATCCAAGTCAGGGAACAACTCCCTATGACCATACAATACCTCATATAAAATGTTATCCCGATACTCAACTGACAACTGTCATCATAGGCAAATTTGATTAGTAGCAACTGATCATCCCAGGAGCTCATAAAATCAATGGCACACGCTCTCATCACATCCTCCAGAACCTGTACAGTCCTCTCTGACTGACTATCTGTCTGAGGCTGGAAGCTGTGCTAATACTCAATCAGGTTCCCATAGCTTCCTGAAAAACGTTCCCAGAAGTGGGAAGTGAAGCGGGAATCCCTATCTGATATCATGCTCCCTGACCATCATATGTAATACCATCCCGAGGCTCTTTCTGCTCAAGGCATCAGCCATTACATTAGCCTTTCCTGGGTGGTAAAATGTTCACAATCATAATCATTAGAAGCTCTAACCCTCTTGGTTATCTCATATTCTACTCTTTCTGTGAAAACAGATACTCGAGGCTTTTTATAATTAGTGCATATCCGAAATTTCTTACCATTTAAGTGGCGACGCCATACTTTTAGTGTAAACATTATGGCTGCCACTCTAAATCATAGGTCGAATAGTTTCTCTTATGGTCCTTGAACTAACTGGATCCATAAACGACTATCTTCCCATTTTACATCAATACACAGCCCAATCCTTATTTGGAGGTATCCATACACACTGAAACCTCTTGAGCTGTTGGTTATAGTAAGAATACTTACGGTGGTCAGTTTATTACTTCAATATACCAAAACTCACCAAAGTCATTTATATACTTATTATACCACTCGTATAAAATCTTTTTCCAAACGAGACGTGTCAACTGAGCAACCCATTTCAAGAAACTCATAACACCTTGTCTGTAAGACAGTTTCCTGTTACTACTCATACTCTTCCCTGGACTTTGAATACATCAAAATATCATCACTCAAGATGACAACCAATTGGTCCAGGTATGGTTTAATTACCTTATCATAGTTGACTTCCACTAAATAGTTCATTCACTCATATCCTTGACCTTATATACACATAAACGTATAACGACATTTTGAATTTGCTTTCGTTCAAGATACTAACTCGTGTCATTTTCTTTTTCTTATATTAACGGCTTTTATAAAATTTTAATTTTTAAACCTTCATGATTAATGAATTTCTATATCTCTTTATCGTACCAGCAAAGGTACCCAAATTTTATGTATATATTTTATGACTGTCGATTTTTTTTTTTTATAAGTTATGTGAGCGCTTCTAGACGCTGTCAAATCTTCAGGCAGGGAAGTATTTTGAAATACCTTTATTAACCTTCAGACTTGACCACAATTACTGGGTGCAGATATATCTACCCCTTATCTTGGTCGTAATTCATATTCACTACTTATCGCTTAATCCAATTTACTTTGCATATCAAGGACATCCTTACCTTGCATACGTCTCTTATTCCAATATATTTCGTATGCAGGATCTATCACATCTCCGAGCTCATCTCCTTTCATATATCACTTATAACCAACTCTTTCATTACGTGTTAAAACTTAATTACACCTTTCAGTGATGTTTTCACCCATATTTTCACTTACAATCCCTATACCCATATTCAGTTAGTGAAAATCAGCTAACTAGCATCATCATGCCTAAGAGTACAGGCTTCACATTTTTCACTAACTTATAAGCAACTGAAGGCGTTATGAATAAATGTGTGGAACCAGGATCAATTAAAATAATTACTTCATTATTCACAACCAGTGTGGTATCTTCCACCACATCCTACGAAACATCAAAAGTGTCCTGGTCCAAGGCATACACTCGCCCTCGTCCAACATCTTATTTTCGTGGTATCTACCACACATCTTACACTGTTACACTTGCTACTCTGTTCCGTAGCAGGTCGGGGTCCTCAAATCACAATACCCCTCAAAAGTATTGAAATTAAATACACCGGGGGTTTACCAATCATCTTACCCCTGTGACTCATCAGCTCTAAGCTTTTACCAATCTACCTTTTTCCCATTCTGACATCTCTGTCATTTTCTATTCTCTTTTAGTCTTTATTTCGGCCCTCACTACCTTTCCCAATCTCAGAGGTGTGCAACTCATAATCTTATTCATACAACTGTAGTTTGCGCACTGCCTCGGTATAGGTAGTGATATCTAACGGGCTAATCGGACTCTAATTGACCATCTGAGCCTTTCCATGAACTTTCAAACATTCCGACTCTCACTATTCATCATGTCCGAGTCATATCTGCCCAGGAATATAACCTGAGTTTCATATTCGTTAATCAATCAGTTCCTCTGGGTCAGAGTAAAGAATTTCATATGTTATTTCCTTTAAACAATGTCCGGGATATTTTGTCACCGGAATACATCTAGAATTACTTTTCATGTCCATCTTAGATGTCTAACTCTTAAGATGGGTCGAGTGGACTTTCACCAATGCTCCAACTCGCCCTCAAATCTCACACATGCTTTCAACAATTTGCTCTCAAAATAGTTTCCACACTCCGCTCCAACCTCGTGAAGCGTGTCTCAATACTGTCCGATCTCTCTGTCAGACTCTGTTCGATCTCTCTGTCGGACTCTGTGGGGCATGCTCAATACCAGCCTCCACGTCAATCTCATCTCGAGTCTCACATGGCGACTCAGTACAACTTTCAGGCCTACCTCTACAGCCTTGAGTTCGTGTACTCGCCTCTCTATCATAGCGGCTATCAGTTAATAAGTTTATTCTTGCATTTATAAACCAAATTCTTAGCTGCACTTCCATCTCGATATACACAATTGTATCTAAACAATGCACAGTACATGGGGATGTAAACTTCCTTAACTACTAACACCGACTCATATCAGGCCAACTCTGCTCTGATACCACTTCTGTCACGACCGTTATCGCTTACCTTTTTCCATTTTCATTCCCAAGATTTGGTTGCGCTATGAGTCGATGTTACTCATTTCTATTCAATCATATGTATCAAATATTAAACATAATTATACATTTATTTATATAACCGTTCTTTTTATACGTTACATCCCCAGTAATTTATACAGTACATGTCTGTGCGATTTAGTGTTCAGATACAAAATATGTGTATATATATACCTTTGCGCAGCAAAGAGAGCTGTATAACAAAAGAACTAGCAGGGATGACCACAAGATGCTCTAATGAGCCTTATCTGTGGAGTAAAAAAAGGGGTGAGCTAATGCGCTCAGTAAGGAAAATATGACAACAGGTAGATAACTATACTATCTACATGCTTATAATGCATGCTTAATATCATCACAAGGCAAATGCATTTTTATAAATCATAGCAATCTATTCAAAAATCATTAATTCGATAGAAAGCTTTTATTTTCACTTTAACCACATTTCAAATCATCACATTTCTCTCTGTTTTCATTTTCGAATTCAGTACTCCTCTGGTACTGGTAATAAGTGATTCCATCATAATCACAAATCATAAATTTTTTTTAACCATTTTAGATCATTTTGAGATCAATTTGAAATCAATTTAAGATCGATTTGAGACTAGGTAGGGATATGTAATCATCTGTGGACATATGGCCATAGTCAGTGACCCCAAGCAATCGCTAGCTAAGCGTGCAAGGGTTTCAGTCGCCTAGGGAGGTGGGTCAATCCAACACATCAGCTCATCTCTACTCTATCATCTGTCCGAAGACGCCAACACGGTACAAGGTACTCCATGTATCGTCTCACGGTACAACGTACTCCGTGGACAATCACACGGTACAACGTACTCCGTGGACCCTGTCCATACACCCTACGCCATGGACTATATTAATATGCTGTATGCTCGAGGCTACCTGAGAGTAGGCAGGCTTTTACGACCTCGGCATTAATCATCAACCATAACCTTGTCTCATAAACCAGTGCGAGCAAGTCAATGTGACACACAGTCGACACGAGGGCTCCAGCACAGTTTCATCATCAATAACATTTAAAATTTCGTGCAAGCATAATCGTGTAACCCGTTAGTTAACACGCAATTTCAGCACGATTTATTTCATTCACAAATCTGATAGATGGCTCTATTTTCATTGAAAATAACTCAAAATCAGAGTCAGTATAAATAGCATGCTGTCATGATGCAATTCATGTAAACAATAGCCCATCTATCCATATACTTGCTAAAAAGCAGAGTTTTATAGTGAAAAATATCAAAAATATGCAATTCATGCAATTTTTTTCAAATCTAGCATCCTCGATGCTTAACGGTATGTATTTCCCTATAACAAGGGTAATATCGTAATTTATTTATCACTAGGCTCTTTCCTAGATTTTCAGTCTCTATATATTCTATACTATTTATTCTTATACAGGGATTTATTAAAATACGCACAGCTATCTCTATAGCAATCATAAATCCCTTACCTCATTTATTTGTACAGTCTGACCCTTCCTCTGATGACTCGTCACGCAGTCCGATTGGCTCTCAATCCAAATCAAATCTCCTGAACTGCGGATATACATTCATCAGGTCAAATACAATACAATTTAATGTATTTCATAATTTTTTTGGGCTTAATTTTAAATCATTGAGCCCATTTACCCATATTGGGCCCGATTACACCATAATGGGCCTTAATCGGCTTTAAGCCCGTTTACTACTCTTTATCGAGGCCTATTGGGCTCATTGGACCCATCAGTAATTTATTTAGCCTCGTTTTAAATTTTCGGATATCTCAATTTAATATTTACGACAATTTATCCAATTTTTCAGAATTAAATTCATTTATGCGGAAATTAAATCTGAAATTTATGCGTTAAATATCAATCACGCATAACGATATAAAATTATCGTAAATAAGGGTTACTTACCCGTTATTCCATGATAGTACACAAATCGAGGCTATCTCGAGCTCTCGGTTGATGCCAATTGTCGAGCTACACAATTAAATATATTTTCGGGTAAACTTTCAGTCGATTGTTTAACAAATTAAATATTTCAAAAATTAAATCGATCAATTCGACTACTTACCGACTTACCCGAAACTCGATTGCATCACTGAAATTTTCCTCAATTTTTTTCTCTTTTTCTTTTTCCCTTTTTCTCCTTTTTTTCTCTCTCTTTTTGGCTGAACCGGTCCGGTCCGGTTCAACCCGGTTCGGACCGCCGGTTCGGTCTGGTCCAGTTCGATCGGTTGAGTCCGGTTCGATCGGTCCAGGCAACAATTGGTCGTGCCGGCGCCGTCCGGTCGGTTCCCAGCGCGATTCCGGTGCCAATCGGCGCGCCTTCGCATGGGCTCCCTAAATCGGGCCTCGGCTGGGGTCGAATCGCGGCCATCGCCGGTGAATCGTGATTTCTTCCCCGCGGCTTCTCCTCCGTTTTTCGACATTTTTCGACGACTTTCACGGCACGTCGTGGCCGGTGGTGGTTCGCCCGATGCTGGGTTGCGTTCGTCGGCCTTCGCCGGCCCCTCAGCCCTGCCGGTGGTGGCTCTTCTTCCTCGGTCGGCCTTCGCTTCTCTCCGTTTCGTTTCCTCTTCATTCTCTCTCCCCGATATTTCTCCAGTTTTTGTTTCTGTTTCCTTTTTTTTTTTCATTTCATTTTTTTTATAATTTATTTTTTTATAATATTTTATTCATTAAAATATTATTAAAAATCCAAAATATCCCAAAAATATTCTTAAAAAAATTCTATTTAATTCATTAAATCAATTAATTAATTTCTCGGTATTATTTCGACTTTTCGATATATTTTTCGATTATTTTCGAGATTATTTTTCGATACGAAAATTTCGATTTATCCCCATAAATTCATATCTTGATCAATTTAACCCAAAATTTAATTATTTCTTCGTTATTGATCAAGATTTCTCATTTCCATATTTTTAATTAAATTTTCTTGTCCCGATTAATACCGAATTTTGGTCTTTTGACCGTTTTACCCTTGTACGTGTTCAGGAATACCATTTTAATCCTTTTGCATTTTTTTTAAATGCACTCAAAAATATCGGGTCTTACAACGAATCTGCATGTGTGTTTTCAGACCGATTAATTTGTATTAGCTGGAAGCTCTTAAAAGTTTGAGCCATAGATTGGACTTTCTTTAGGTAGGGGGTCAGCATTGGTTCTCGAACCTCATATTGCCCGTTAAACTGGTTTACCACCAATTGAGAGTCACTATGTGCTACCAAGTGGTGAACCTGCAGCTTTTCTGCCAGCCTCATCTTGGCTATCAAAGCCTCATACTCCGCTATGTTGTTCGAACTAGGGAACCCAAACCGTAAGGAGTATTCCAGGGATTTCCCTTCTGGCGATAACAAGACTACACCTGCTCCACTTCCGTTTGCAATTGATGCCCCATCGACATACAGTAACCATGGTTGAGTTTCCCTTCCACCGCTGTCGCTCGGGCTAGTGCATTCTACTATAAAGTCTGTCAGAGCTTGACCTTTGATAGCCTGCCTGGGTTGGAACGTGATATCATATCCTCCAAGTTCCACTGCCCATTTCACTAGTCTCCCTGAGTGTTCAGGCTTCTGAATTGTCTTAACGGTTGATCCGTCAAGACAGTGATGGGGTGTGCCTGAAAATAAGGGCGTAACTTACGCGAGGCCATCACAAGGGCCAATGCTAGCTTTTCGACCAGCGGATAACGGGTCTCCGGGTCTAACAGTACATTGCTCACATAGTAGATGGGGCGGTACACTATTTCATCCTTCTTCAGTAGCACCGCACTGACGGCGAAATCACCGACTCCCAAGTACATATATAATTGTTCCCCTTCCAAAGGTCTTGTCAATAAAGGTAACTGCTTCAAATATTCTTTGAGGTCTTCAAAGCTTTTTGACAGTCTCCCGTCCATTCGAAATTCTTTCCTCCCCGTAGAGTTTTGAAGAATGGCAAGCTCCTTTCTGCGGATTTTGACAAAAAGCTATTCAGGGCTGCTATTCTGCCTATCAACCTTTGGATATCTCTCACGGTGGTTGGAGGTTTCATGTTGATAACTGCCTGTACCTTTTCAGGATTTGCCTCAATACCCCTGTCAGTGATCATGAAGCCTAAGAACTTCCCTGATCTCACCCCGAATGAGCACTTACCGGGATTTAACTTCATATTGAATCTTCTCAGTACCTCAAATACCCTGGACATCTGATGAGCGTGAGACTCTCCTGCTCGGCTCTTGATAATCATATCGTCCACATAGGCTTCCATGGTATTTCGCAGAAGATCTTTGAACACTTTGTTCACCGTTCGCTGATATGTGGCTCCAGCATTCTTTAAACCGAACGACATTACCCGATAGCAGTATGTTTCATCGTCGGTTATAAAAGAAGTCTTCTCTTCGTCTTCTGGGTGAAGCATAATTTGGTGATATCCGGAGAAGGCGTCTAAAAAACTGAGGAGTTCATATCCGTACGTTTCATCCACAAGTCTATCTATCCGGGGTAAGGGGTACGAATCTTTAGGGCAGACTTTATTCAGATCAGTGAAATCTACACACATTCGTCACTTTCCGCTGGATTTCTTCACCATTACTACGTTGGCTAGCCACTCAGGGTAGTAGACCTCTCTAATGAATCCGGCTTCTAAGAGTTTATTCACTTCTTCAGTGATTGCCTTTTATCTTTTCGAGGTAAAATTTCTCTTCTTCTGCTTGACGGGTCTGTGCCCGGGTAAGACATTAAGCTCATGGCAAATCACTTCGGGATTAATCTCGGGCATGTCAGCCGGGGTCCAAGCGAAAACATCCGAGTTTCTCCTCAGGCATTCAACTATCTCCCTCCTTACTTGTTCATTCAGTTGAGTCCCGATGAATGCCTTCTTCTCTCCATCCCCCCTGATTAGCTCAATGGCTTTCATTTTCTCCACAGGCTGAGGCTTGGGCGGGTCATCTATGCATAAAGTCTCCTTTCTCTGCACTCCTTTGCTAGCGGTAGAAGCGATATAACAAGTACGGACCCTCCTTTGATCTCCTCGTACTTGCCCAACTCCGTTGGGAGTAGGGAACTTCATTAACAGATAACAAGAGGATATCACCGCCCTCATATCATTCAGTACGGGTCTTCCCAGGATCATGTTGTAAGCAGTTGAGGTTGACCTCACTACCATGAACAATACCTGTCGGGTCACATCCTTCGAGTTTTCTCCCAGAGTCACAGGCAACTCTATGGACCCGGCCACCTTCACCCTTTCACCCGTAAATCCGTACAGTGGCGTCATAACAAGTCTTAACCTATCTTCGGATATGCTCATTTTCTCGAAGCCATTCCAATATATTAGGTTCACCGAACTCCCGTTATCGACTAGGATTCTGCTCACTGGATGTTTCGCCACCACTACGGATATTACCATGGGATCATCATGGGGCATGACAATATCACCCTTGTCTGTCGGAGTGAACGCGATAGGTTCTTCATCCGCTTTCTCTTCCATCACAACATGAACCTGATACGCTTGCCTCGCGTAACTTTTACGGGAAGCAGAGCAGTTTCCTGCCATCGATTCCCCTCCTGCAATAACATTTATTACCGGGGCAGTAGGTTCGTTATTTGGCTGATTGCCCTGGGGGATAGGCCTAAACGCTTCATTCCTTGGCCTATTTCTTTCGTTATTATTATTTGGCACATTCCGCGGACGGTCATTCCTTCGATCGCGCGGAGGATAACGGGGTCTTTCACTTCTCCACAGGAAGCGATTGATTTTTCCCTCTCTAGCTAGCCTTTCTAGCTGATCCATCAGGTCTCTGCATCTTTTCGTGGGGTGACTGTGATCAGAATGGAATTCGCAGTAGGCATCGAAATTTCGCCCTACATCTCCAGTCTTCTTCTTGGGGAATTCTAACAATCCTGCCCCTTCGATAGCTGCTAGTATCGAGGTGCGAGGCTCATTCAATCTGGTATAACCTTCATATTTGAGCCTAGGGGCCTTGTCCAATCTAACGGGTCTTGGAGAGCTTCTCTCAGGTACATCTCTCTCTCTCTTTTTTCCTTCCCTTGTCTCTCGGGGCTGTACCATCTTCATTACCTCTTCTTGAGCCACATATTTATTGGCTCTAGCAAACAGGTCGAAAAGTGTCACCGACTGGTCGAGGGAGAGGGATTCTTGTAACTTTTTGGACCTCGTCCCTTGCAACATTGCAGCCATGACTACCCCTACCGGTAGATCTTCAACCTCCAAGGTTGCATCTCAGAAACGATCTACGTAACTCTTCAAGGATTCTTTATTCCCTTACTTAAGAGTGAGTAGGTAAGTAGCGTCCTTCTTTCTCTGGCTATTGATCATGAAGACGTTAAAAAATTCATTTCGCAATTGGTTGAAGGATGAGATGGAACCTTCGCTCAACCCATTAAACCACTTCAGCGCGTGCCCGGACAATGTAAGCGAAAAGGCCCTGCACATAGTTTCGTCTTCCCATCCATGCAGCAACATGAGGGACTCATAACTCTGTATGTGGTCGTATGGGTTTGCTTTGCCTGTGTAAGTGGCCATAGAAGGCATCTTAAACTTCTTCGACAAAGGTTTGTTCATGATCTCTAAACTGAACGAAATTCTCATTCTTTGACTATCATCCGGAGACACCAGTTTTCTCTTTTCCCAAATCCTTTCGACAACTTTCTCCACGTTTTTCGACCCTTGAACCGAGTATGCTCCCCTCCCTTCGGGACTAAAAGAGTCCGACTAGTAAGCACCCCTTCCAGCACCTCCCATTCTGGGATTTGACCTTGTACCATCTCCGAAACAGTCTCGGGGGTCAGGACTCTTCTGTCTTCGTCGCTCTCTGGACCTATGATCTTCTAGCTCATGCTCCAACTCCACTGGAGAAGTACTGCGCCATGCGGGAGAATTCTACGGCCTGTCTGCCGCGGATGAGCTCTGACGCCTGCGATCTGCGGATGAGTTCTGCCGCCTGCGATCCGCGGGTGAGCTCTGTCGCCTATCTGCCGCGAGTGAGCTCTGTCGCCTGCGATCCGTACTTGAGCTCTGCCGCCTATCAGCTGCGGGAGAACTCTGACGCCTACGATCCACGGATGAGCTCTGACGCCTGCGATTGACGGGTGAGCTCTGCCGCCTATCTGCTGCGGGTGAGCTCTGTCGCCTGCGATCCGCGCTTGAGCTCTGCTGCCTATCGGCTGTGGGAGCACTCTGACGCCTGCGATCGACGGGTGAGCTCTGTCGCCTGTGATCCGCGGGAGAACTCTGTCCGGTGGGGTCTGCGGTAATGTTCACTTCTCGTAACCCTGCCACAGGGTGATTTCTTTGAAATGTGGTAGAGTTCAGAATCAGTCCAGTGGCAGTATTTTGCACTCCTTCCCCTTGTCCAGCATTCACCATGGTGGAGGGTTGACCTCTCTCGTAGGTCTGCCTCGGGATGTCTTCCCCCACCATCTGCTGCTTCAGGGGGTAAGCTAAACTGCGGGAGAGCGTTTCTGAAAAAGTTCACCATAGCCTTCAACGCTGTCGTCGTCTCCTCATTCTGACGTTTCAGAGTCTCAAATTCCTCTAGAGAAATCGAGGCCCCTCTGCCACCCTTTTCATTCTGTCTTTGTCCTTGCTCTGACCTGACAGGGAAACTCACAGAATTTTGCTCCCCTGTATTTTCTGCGGTAGAACGTGTCCTCACCATTTTAATAGGGAATCTGACTTTTTGTTCTGTTTTTCACAGATGGCGCCAATTGATGTTGCACTAAACGACAACGGGGTGATACTTTCCACGTATTGACGTTGCGCTAAACGACAAAGAGATGATGCTGATGCAATTTCTTCCACGTGTGCCTCGAATCTTCTGTA
Source organism: Firmiana major (assembly GCA_033439115.1). Classification (NCBI taxonomy): domain Eukaryota; kingdom Viridiplantae; phylum Streptophyta; class Magnoliopsida; order Malvales; family Malvaceae; genus Firmiana; species Firmiana major. Next base: position 5,792,099 of record CM065914.1, on the reverse strand, counting down.
AAAACAACAAAAATCAGAGAGACGCAGGGATCTGTCCCTGTACGCACACTCCGATGATTAAGTTAGAAAGCTGAGTTTCTGTATATAGGAGAAAGGAAATCTGTATTCCAGAATAAAAGAGATTCAATTTTCTTCAGTCCTCCTTTCTGAGTCCTTACCTGGTGTATTTATAAGTTTCTTCCAGGTCGAATCGGGCTTCACGTTCTATCCGGGTTTGAGGGCATTTCGGGTCTGAGGCCCAGGCGCGTGTCTGGGCTGCGACAGAGTCATTAGATACTCTGTCGCGACTTGGGCTGGATAACTTGCGGATGAATTAGATATGCGGTAGAGTTTTCGCGAACCTCTGCCGCGGTCTCTGCGATAGAGCTCTGTCGCAATCTATGCGATAAACCTCTGTCGCAATACGTGCGGTAGAGGTCTATCGCGACCTACAGTGTCGCGTAGGGACTCTACGACAGAGTCTCTATCACCTAGAGACGCTGTCGCCTATCAAGCGACAGCGTCGTACGGAGACTCTGTCGCTTGGAGAACTCTGCCGCCCGCAGACTCTATCGCCCTTCTAACAGCCACGTGGCTTATATTCGTGTTTGATACGTGGCGGTCTCTGATCGGTCGATCCTTGTACACGTGGATTTTGATGATAGGACCACTATCAAATTTATTTATTTTCAAAATACTTGATTTCTAGAATTATATATATATATATATATATATATATAACTATCAATGAATCAGTGATCAAATATTAAATCTGGTAATTTATGTATAAGTATTATATTTATTTCGTGTTAAATAGTATAAAATAAAAAATATTGTGTTGATATATTAAATATTAAATATTTTTTTAATTTTTGTCAAATTCATATAATTTTTTTTTAAAATTTTAATTTATATTATTTATATTATTGAATTGTATTTAAAAATACCCATTTATTATTATATGCTTATGCGTATGTAATGAAATTTAAAATCATATTTGCAAATAACTTGTGAAATTTAGTCTATAAAAAAATCATATTTAATCTTCAAAATTTTCGTGGAAAAAGTGGAGGAAAGTGAGAATATATCTGAATCTGAGGATGAAAAATAATATTTCCGAAAAATTCAAGCAGCTTTTTTGAAAAGGAGGGGCTACAAGAGAAAAAATCGTTTCGACATTAAAAACAACCCCAAACAGTACAATTACAAACGCCGCCGCCTCACTTTCACTGTTTCTGAAAAAAGAAAGAAACCATTCAAACCAAAGCATGTGAATGTGAATGAGATCCAACAATGTCGGGTTACTCTATTCGCAGACATCAGCACGCGCCGCTCGGGAGCTCGTGAACTTCGCATGCCTTGTAAAGCGAAATTGAATGTTTGTGATTAGATGGAAAGTAGGTTTTTGAAAACGAGTTTAATTAGATTTAACATTATTAAAACTCAAGATTAATTTCCTAAATCCCGATTGATGATGAAATTAACTTCAAATTCTAATTTAACAATATTTAATTGATTCAATGTTATTATTTATATTTAAATAAATGAATAAATTACAGAAAATATCTTATCGAGTAAAATAAATTTGTTTCTTGAAGTTTATAATTTAACTATCCTAAGTTTATTTTCATTCTTTTCAGCTTAGAATCGTTAATTGTATTATATTTTTAATACCTTTTTAGTTCAGTTTTATTTTATTGTTAGTATTAATTTAGTGAAATAATAATAGATATTCTATTAATTTTATTTTTAACTATATCAAAAAAATTATAAAAATTAAAATTAAGTGTCAATTTTTTTTAAATAGAGTTAATCCTAATTTAATATTAAATTTATTCTAAAGCTTTAGTTTAATATTGATGATATACTTTGAGCAAAATTTAGTATCAATTTTTTGGTAGATACAAATAAACTAAATGAAGGAAAAAAATTATTTGGATCTAAATTTAATTTTAATAATATTTCATCATTTTTTAATTATTCTATCAAAAAATTACTTGTGAAACAAGCATTGATAATCAATAAATCATGAAAATAGAAACCATTGTTTGGTAACTGTTGTTTCTTGGTTACAACAGTGTCGAATTGCAGACGTCTTTACCTCGATTTTTGTGTCACGTGCCACAAAAGATTCTGCAAGAAAAAGAATGATTAGAGGGACGCAGGGGTTGGTCTCTGGGTTGGTACTCCGATGCTTAAGTCAGCCAGAAAATTGAGCAGAGTTTCAGTAGAAAAATTCAAAATTAGGTTAATGAATCGTACATGACCCCTATTTATAGAGATTTGCTCTGTCACTAATTGCATTTTTGCCCTTTGTATCTTACTCCGTATTTGTATAATTTCTCATATGTTTTCTTCGTGCACCACGTGATGCATTCTTAGTGCGCCACGTGACGTGTTTTTATTATTCTTTTATCATGCACAACAATTGTTCTCCACTCTTTCGCTAGGTATAAACTTGCGGAAGAGTACATATGTTCTTATTGTAGCCTCAGGTCAAGTCCTTACATTAGATTTTGAAGTCAAATTCTCTGGTCGTCTAATTCTTAAGCTCTTACTTGAGTGCGTGGCTTACCTTGCGCATTTTTCGCTTCAAGCCCTTTATCTAGGTGTGTGGCTTATCTAGCGCATTTTTCGCTTCAGGCCCTTACTCATTTCTTCTTGTGCTTATTTTCTTTGTGGCTTACCTCACGTATTTTTCGCTTCAAACCTTTTATTTAAGTGTTTAGCTTACCTCGCGCATTTTTCGCTTCAAGGTTTTGCACTTTTTTCTTTATGGCTTACCCCGCTCACTTTTCGCTTCAAACCTTTTGTTTTGGGTGCTTGGCTTACCTCGCGCATTTTTTGTTTCAAGCCCTTGCACATTTCTTCGTGGTTTACATCGCGCACTTTTCGCTTCAAGCCCTTGGTTGTTGAGTGCATGGCTTACCTCGCGTATTTTTCGCTTCAAGCCCTTGCACATTGTCTTCATGGTTTACCTCGCGCATTTTTCGCTTCAAGCCCTTTTCTTGGGTGCTTAGCTTATATCGCACATTTTTCGCTTCAAGCTTTTGTACATTTTCTTCATGGCTTACATAGCGCACTTTTCGCTTCAAGCCATTTGTTTGTTGAGTGCGTGGCTCACTTCACGCATTTTTTGTTTCAAGCCCTTGCACATTTCTTCGTGGTTTACATCGCGCACTTTTCGCTTCAAGCCCTTGGTTGTTGAGTGCATGGCTTACCTGCGTATTTTTCGCTTCAAGCCCTTGCACATTGTCTTCATGGCTTACCTGCGCATTTTTCGCTTCAAGCCCTTTTCTTGGGTGCTTAGCTTATATCGCACATTTTTTGCTTCAAGCTTTTGCACATTTTCTTCATGGCTTACATAACGCACTTTTCGCTTCAAGCCATTTGTTTGTTGAGTGCGTGGCTCACTTCGCGCATTTTTCGCTTCAAGCCATTTTTTTGGGTGCTTAGCTTACATCGCGTACTTTTCGCTTCAAGCTCTTGCACATTTTCTTCATGACTTACATCGCACAGTTTTCGCTTCAAGCCCTTTGTTTATTGAGTGCGTGGCTTACCTCGCGCATTTTTCGCTTTAAGCCCTTGTACATTGTCTTCGTGGCTTACCTCACGCATTTTTCGCTTCAAGCCCTTTGTTTGTTGAGTGCGTGGCTTACCTCGCACATTTTTCGCTTCAAGCTTGCCAGTGTAGTTGCAAGTGGTTGGTATTTCGCGTTTTTGCTATCCTCTTGCCTTGTGAACTTTTCATCTTCTTTCAAGGCATTGGTGATGGCTTAGGTAGCCCGACGATGGTAAGAGTTTCTTTTCTTTGAACTTCCTTATATGTAGTTTAGCGTCAGTATTATTTTCATCACTTCTTCTTGAGTGATATATTTATCTGCTCTAGAGAACAAGTCTGAGATCGTCGTCGGTTGATCTAAAGATAGAGACTCTTGCAACTTTTCAGACTTTGTCTCTTGTAGCATAGCTATCACAGCTACTCCAGCTTGTAGATCATGTACTTCAAGAGTAGCATAACAGAACCAATCCATATAGCTCTCGAGTGATTCCTTGCTCCACTACCTTAAGGTAAGCAGATAGGTGACCTCTTTCATTTTTTGACTTTTTATCACAAAGGCCTTCAGGAATTCGCTTCTTAATTGATTGAAAGACGAAATAAACCCATATGACAAACTGCTAAACCACTTTAGTGAGTGATTAGTTAAAGTTAAGGGGAATGCTCTACACATAATCTCATCCTCCCATCAATGTAATAACATCAATGACTCATAGTTTTGAATGTGGTCATAAGGGTCAGTCTTTCCCGTATACGTCGTCATCTGTGGCGTCTTGAATTTTGGGGGTGACGATTTTCTCATGATAGTTGTACTGAATGAGTTTCTCCTCCTCTGATTTTCTTCGGTTGGAACCAACCTTTTCTCTTTTAAGATTCGTTTCACCATTCTTTTCATGTCTATGGCAATTTGTACCTTGGACGCAGGTCTGTTTTGCACTTTCTTAGCATTATATGAATAAGCTTGGTCGCAATCCATAGCTTTTCTCCCCTTACCCTGAGTTTGGTTTCGATGAGTCTGAGGTTAGAAGTTTGTCTTTCCAGTTTCAAGGTTCCGTGTTGGATCTATTTTCGAGTCTCTCCCAACGTGAGACCTTTTCATTCTCACACCTTTGATTTCATTGTTTGGCGGGCCATTTGTGTTATGGGGCCAAGGATCTTTCGCTCCCAAATATCCAGAATCTACCCAAGTCGGACCCTCAAGGTTTCTATTACTTTGACGTCTCCGGCCACCAACAATCTCTCGTGTTGAATTCCTTGTACCATGACGCTGCAGTTTTTTGACACCCTGATGTCTCCAGTTCATTGGAGTCTCGTGCATGGGGCCTTCCGTAGGTTGGTGCTGCAGGCCTTCCGAGGCCTCACGCACAGGGTCTCCCATACCCTGACGCCTCATGTCTTCCTCAGTCTCACACATAGGGTCTCATGCGACCATGCTGCGAGGATCTCGCACACCCTTGCCACAAGGGTCTCGCGTGAGCTAGCATCCCGCGCTATGAGTGCGCCACGTGGCGCACGAATCAAATGGGGGGTCTTACGTGGCCATGCCGTGAGAGTTTCGTGCACCCCTGCCGTGAGGGCTCAATGCGGGTATATCGTGAGAGTCCAATGCAGTCATGCCACGAGAGTCAGGTGCGGGCATGCTGCGAGGGTCCAATGCAGTCATGCCACGAGAGTCAGGTGCGGGCATGCCGTGAGGGTTCAATGCGGGTATGCCGTGAGGGTCCAATGCAGTCATGCCGCAAGAGTCAGGTGCGGGCATACCGCGAGGGTCCAATGCAGTCATGCCGCGAGAGTCCAATGCAGGCATGCCGTGAAAGTTAGCTGTCGGCATGTCGTGAAGGTTCAATGCAGGCACGCCATGAGGGTCCAATGCAGGCATGCCGTGAGAGTCAGCTGCGGGCATGCCGTGAGGGTTCAATGCGGGCACGTCGTGAGGGTTCAATGCAGGCATGCCGTGAGAGTCCAATGCAAGCATGCCACGAGAGTCAGCTGCGGGCATGCCTTGAGACTCTTGCGCAACGCTTCATTCTCCTACAAAATTTCGTACAGTAGTCGGTAGATTCACTTGCGGGAATGTGCCTTGGAACAGGTTCACCATAGCGCGCAAGGCTTGAACGGTTTCCTCTCCTTATTTCTTCATAGCCTCAAACTCGGCTACGAGAATTGTTATCATGCCTGACCTTCTTTCCCCTCGGCGTCCATCACCCATGTTATCAATTGGAGAACTTACTGAATCTTCATTCTCCTCGCTTCTTATTGCTGTTGATCGTGTTCTCACAATTACTGTAGAACTAAGAACTTTTTTTCAATTTCCCACAGACGACACCAACTGTTGTTGCTTAGTTACAACTGTGTCAAATTGCAGACGTCTTCACTTCGATTTTTGTGTCACGTGCCACTAAAGATTCTGCAAGAAAAGAAATGATCAGAGGGACGCAGGGGTTGCTACTTGCGTTAGCACTCCGATACTTAAGTCAGCCAGTGAATTGGGCAGAGTTTCAGTAGGAAAATTCAGAATTAGGTTAATGAATCGTACATGACCCCTATTTATAGGGATTTGCTCTGTCACTGATTACATTTTTATCATTTTTATCTTACTTAGTGTTTGTATTATTTCTCATATGTTTTCTTCGTGCACCACGTGGTGCATTCCAAGTGCGTCACGTGACGCATTTTTATTATTCTCTTATCATGCACAACAATAACAAGAACGAAAGATTATGAATTAATTCACTTTCTTTGTTGTGAAATACTTATATTTTTTTTTGTGTATAAACTACAAGATTTCTTTATAATACATTATATATGAGATTAATTCGCATTTACACTTTGTGATTGTTGCTGATGTAAGAAAATTTAATATTATGAAAATTTAAACACGAAATTTATCATTATAAATTATTTTTCTTAAAAATTTGACGAGATTTTATATCATTGAATTAATCTTTTAGATTACAAATATCTTATTAAAAGTTAATTTTTATTTTCGCGAAGTATTGGTCTTGAGCATTAGGAATTTTCAATTTCATCGATGCTTGACAAATAGGTTGGGTCACGCAAGAAAGAGGGAGGTGGTAGTGTAGAAAGGGCAGTTATGACTGTGAATGTATAGGAAATGGGAAGGAAACCTGTTATCACAGTATTATGTAAATATAAAAAAAAAAAAAAAATTCACTTAAACGAAGGAAATATATATATATATATATATATATATATATATATTCCATGTTTCAGTTTTGTATAAATTTTCTATATTTTTATTGAATAATATCATAAAATTTTATTAAATAATTTAACCATATTTATTTTTTAATAAAACTTATTTTAGATTTTATAAATTAATGAGCTAATACGATATAATTTATGGACAATTTATAAAATCTATAATCTAATACTGATACATCAAATTTAAATTTATATATAAATATAAGAGGAAAGATCCACTAGCACATGCGAATAACTTATTCAGTTTTATATATTTTTTATATCATTTTATACCATATATAATTTTTTTACTTCAACTGTTAAATTTTATGTTCTAATCATATAAATTAAGCATATCAAATTTTGAATTAATAAAAAATATTTAGCTATTTGTTTTATGATAATAAAATTCTATTTGTTAATATATATTGAAAAAATACTATTTTCAATTAAAATAATAAAAATATAAAATTGACTCAAAATTTTATATGCATAATAAATACGAATATATTATTAAATCTAACAAATGGTGTAAAAAATATTAATCCAAAATAAAATTTATAAAAAATATATAAAATAATTTATGAATTAATATCTTATTCACTGTTAATAAAAATAAAAAATTTTATAAAATTTTTTATTGCTTATCATGTATCATTTTAAATAAAAATAAAAAAATTAAGATTTAAAAAAAAGAAGAAGATGCGATGCACAATAAAACCTGCTCGGGGAATTCAATTCCACGTACTAATCTATAATTTATTTTACACATTCACGATTGAATCCCTCTAAAAATAAATATTTTTCACATAAAGCCGTGGTGGAAAAGGTCGCCTTGGATAATGGAAATACGTCCAAATCCGACCAAAATTCAAATGTTTCCAAGACTTACGCTTGGTCCAAGAAAGAAAAATTAAAAACTCGGTGTCAAGAAAAGAAGGAAACCTAACAGCCTAGAATTCATGTGATGTATACAGTACGAAATTTATACATATTTTTATTTTTTTTAAAAGAAGTATTTTGAAAAAAAATCGTATTTGTTAGTTTTCACTTTCATTAACAATAATTTTTTTAAGAAAATTGTATAAATTAATTAAATTAAATCTCTTTTCTATTCCTATGTTATACAAGAAAGAATGCCTTTGAGTCTAGATGAGTGCTGATTGATTTTTCACCTGCAATTTTGCATTCTTATGCCAAAACAATAATCGTTGTTAGTTGCCATATTCTAATTTTGCTAAGGTTTTACCAACTGCAATGCCAGATTTTGATTAGGCAATGATCTACGATAAATATTTAGGCTTTTTTTTGTAAACAATATTATGATACGGTAAAATTTATTACTTTGTTGTATTTATAATATTATTTTTATTTTTTTAATTTTAATATAATATTTTAATAATAATTTTATTATTTATTTCATCATTATTATTACAATTAAATCTAAACACATCATCATCATCTGAGAATAATTTACTGTCATTATTATTTTCAATTCAATCAAAATTTATCAGATTATCCCTATAAATTAATCCTTAAACGATATCCTCCGGAAGATTTGTATTCCTTCTTTTCTACCTTTCGTATCCATAATTTTTTATCTTATTTTGTGCTTAAAACGGTTTCCTGCTCTTTTTTCCTCTCCCCCTCTCCATCTCTCTCTCTCAACTCTTGTTCTTTTTAATATTAATAATTCATTAATTAATGATTAACAAGCAAGTAAATTTCTACCAAGTATTTGAGTCGGTGGCTATTCAAAGTACATATATATGATTAGAAGCTAATTATAATTCGAATATTTTTTATCTTGTATTTTATTATACGTAGATAATAATGAATTATCATATAAATATGAAGTGTTATCCAAAGTGCTTCCATGCTTTAATTTGAAGCCTTTGATCATATTATTTCTCTTTTCAATTTGTTCACATGCTTCCGATAGTATTTTTTTTTTTTAAGATTTACATTTGACATGATGTATAATTTTTATATATTATCAACAAATCATAATAATATGTTACATGTCACCTAATCATTTCATAAATTTTAAAATATTTTTTTAAAAATAAATATTATTAAATTTATTAATTAATAAAAATATCATTGTAAAACTGAACGATAATGTATGAGATTTATATACATATTAAATTTAAACTTTTTCTGTAAGAGAACAATATTAAAATATCAGACAATCTAATTGCTTAATATATATATATATATATATATATATATATATATATGTATATATATGAGCAATAACTATGTATGTATGAACCATGGATTTTGGAAGGTATTCCTTAAGTTAAATTCTATAGCATGAAGCACCACACTGATGTATACATATAACAGTAATTGCATGCATAAACTGTTAAGTAGTTTGAAAAATTTAAGTTGTCAAAAGTTATGTCTGATAAATATTGAATATACACATTTTGTTACTTATGTCTCTTAGACAAAATTAGTCCCAATAAACATAATTAGTCCAAAAGTGATGTCTAAAAGATATAACTCATTTTGAAGAGGTATTTTTTGGGCAAAAGTGATAATTTATTTGAAAAATGTATCTTTTGGGCAAGATATATCTATTAAAAGTGTGTTGGCCATTATAAATATCCAAACTTATGTGCTTAATTTAGAGATAGAATTTCATACCTGTATTTAGAGAGTTTGTGAGATTCTGTTGTATCCCGGGGAGTTTTTAAATCCTTAAGGAAAGTGACTAAAGTCCATGCCTTAGAATCACTTCTTTGTCTTCTTTTTGTTCAATTCCTTATTTTCCAAATAATCTTAAGGATTAAAAAATGTGGAGCTTCTTTTAAACACAACTTTCAATATTCCAAATCAAGAGACAATCAAGTTGGATCACTTGCCGCAGTCACATCCTTAATTCTCTCATTGATCGGCTATATGATCTATATGGAAACATGTCAACTCCTAAAGAAAATTGGGCTACATTGGAGAAAAAGTACAGTGATGAAAAAAGAGGTTCGAGGTACAGACAAGTTTCTTGCTATAAATATTTTGAATTTAAAATGAATGATGACACACCTGTTATGAATCAAGTGCACAAGTTGCAAATACTTGTCTTAAGATTGGCAGAAATAGAGATAAATGTTCCTGACTCACTCCAAGTGAGTGCTATTTTATCCAAACTTCCTCCATCTTGGAATGTGTATAGGAAGAAAGTATTGCATTTAAATGAAATTGAAATCATTAAATAGTTTCAAACTTATCTCTGGATTAAGGCTAAAGCCTAAAGAAGATGAAATGAATCTTTCTCACCAAATAAGAAGGTTAATGGTTTTTCATCGAATTACTAGATAAATTGTTTTTACTTCTTGAATTCTATTCATAATTGCATATATTATTAGTTGTTGCATATTTATTTTGGATTATGGGTAACAACTATGTGTAATTATTTTATAGAATCAAATTTTGTCCTCAATAACTTTTATATATATATATATATATATATATATATATATATATATATATATATATATATATATTCTTCCATCATCATGAAAAGATTTCAAGAAAACCATTGTGTATAAAATTGAAAAGAATTGCTTGAAAAGCTTGTGTGTAATTTTCTAATAAGAACTATAGTATCATACGAAACATAAGAAAATGTTAGAATATGAGATGAAAGAAGGACAATCCAACAAACCAAAAAGAAAAATCTTTATTCTAATGCATGCCCATGAGATTAAAAATAAGTAAATGGTACATATTTTTATTATAAAAAAATAAAGTTATTAAAGAATGATATTGTTTTTTTTTAAGAAGGCAAATGCACCTATAGCAACAAATTTAATTTGTTGAAATAATATTCAGGTTGAAAAACTTGAATAAGTGAAACATGGTGGATGAAGACTAATTAGAAAGATTAGGATTTGTTTTAAAAAAAATTTTAAATAAGATAATGAAGGAAATATGAGATATATGAAATTCCTTCAAAGTAACATATAAAAGATATAACTCATTTGAAGAGGTATTTTTTGGACAAAAGTGATAACTTATTTGAAAATGTATCTTTTGGGCAAGACATATTTATTCAAAATGTCTATTGACTATTATAAATATCTAGACGTACATACTTAATCTAGAAATAGAATTTCATACCTGTTTTGATAAAGCTTGTGAAATTCTATTGTATCCTAAGGATTTTTGAATCCTTAAAGAAAGTAACTAAAGTTCACGTTTTAAAATCATTTCTTATTCTTCTTCTTTGTTCTATTTCTTATTTTCCCAATGTAAACAAATTTTGGGATTTTTAGTATACTAGACTCTTTAAAAATGAACCAAAACGCGTCATGCAAGGAATCTTATTATTTCCTTAATCCTCCTATTCTCTTATTGTTGTGCATGATATTAAGAATAAAAAAAAGTGTATCTCGTGGTGCACGAAGAAAATAAGTATATGCATGAGAAAATCTGACATTTAATGAAAATGACATATGTGTAATTAGTGACAGAGAGAAACCCCTATAAATAGGGGTCATGTATTATTCATAAACCAGATCTGAGAACTCCATACTAAAACTCTGTCAAACTCCCTGTCTGACTTAAGTATCGGAGTGCAAACGCATGGAACAACCCTTGCGTTCCTCTGATCTTCTTCTTTTTTGCAGAAGCTCTTGGCAACACGTGACAGGGAACCCGAAGAGAAGACGTCAGCGATTCGTCACCATTGTTTCAGGTAACAACAATTGGCGCCGTCTGTGGGAAACGAAAGAAAAGCTATGGTAGAGACACGTCCAGGAGGGACGAGAACCGATGAATAATACAAAAAAATCAAAATTCGAGGCTAAAACGACGTTTTTTTAGACGAAATCCTGGACAAATCGCATTCGAAAATAGAAGGCAGTAGGCTAATGGTCAAAGCAATCTATTTCGAAGATTCAAGGCCAAATCTTGGAATGAGATATTTTAGAAGAAAACATCCAGTGCAAAGACCCGAGAGAATAAGCTTTAATTCAAATAACTCGGACTCTTCTAGTACCGAGGAAAGGGGAGTACATTCGACTCGAGAATCAGAGAAGAACATGGAAAAAGTCATAGAAAGGAGTCTTTGAAAAGTTATGTGGATCACTTCCGAGATGCTACTTTAGAAGTGAAAGATTTACAAGTAGGAGTAGCTATGACAGCAATCCTGCAAGGAACGAAATCTAAGAAGTAACGAGAGTCTTTGTCCATTGACCAGCCTACAACTATCTTAGATTTATTTATTAGAGCAAATAAGTATGTTGCCCAAAAGGAAGTAATGAAAATGGTGCAGTCTCGACATGCGAAAGAAGAAAGAAAAAGATAAAGAGACATGACTGAGAGGAGTTCTTTCAGACCCGACAGATCAAACAAGACTCATAGGCTTAGGTATGAAAACTATACCAAGCTGAATGAGCCTCGTGCTACTATTCTTGCTATTATTGAAAGGACTGGACTATTAGAATTCTCGAAAGAGAAAGTAGGAAACTTAGGGCGGAACGCGGATGCCTACTGCAGCCTTTATTCTGCTTATGGTTATCCTACTGAAAGATGCAGAGATCTGATGGATCAGTTAGAGAGGTTGGCTAGAGACGGGAAAATTAACCTCTTCTTGTGAAGTGAAAGACCCCGTTACCCTCCGCGAGATCAAAGGAATGATCGTCTGCAGAATAGACAAAATAATGATATCAGGAGAAAGAGGCTAAGAAATGAAGAAGTAGCTAGGCCTGACCCCCGAGACAATCGGCTGGATAATGAACCCACCGGTCTGGCTATAAATGTTATTACAGGAGGAGAATCGATGACAGGAAGTTCCTCTACTTCTCGTAAAAGTTACGCGAGACAAGCGTATCAGATTCATGCTATGATGGAGGAAACCCGAAGGACGTGACTCGATAGGTATTGTTCATGGTTGTGAAATCAACTTCAGTTGCTTACAACAGTATCTTGGGAAGACCTGTGTTAAATGATATGAGGGCGGTGATATCTTCTAGCTACATGTTAATGAAGTTCTCTACTCCTAACGGAGTCGGGCAAGTACGAAGAGATAAAAAGAGCGCTTGCACATGTTAAATTGCCTCTACCGCCGACAAAGGAGTATAAAGAAAGGAGACATTGCCACAGGATACTATTATTATGTTTTCTGTCTAGACTTTTATATTCTCGCATTATTATCTGTTCATTTTAATGCATTTATATGATCATTATGCAAGTTACTTTTCTATTATATATTTAACATTTATGAATATGAATCTTGTGACAGAAAACAAATAACCGTAAGAGCCTGAGGCGCGACAGTGTCATTGTGACCACGCGTAAGAGGTAAACGAGCCGTAAGAGCCTGAGGCGCGATAGCGTCATTGTGGCCAGGCGTTGAAGACAGACGAGCCGTAAGAGCCTGAGGCGCAATAGCGTCACTGTGGCTAGGCGTTGAAGACAGACGAGCCGTAAGAGCCTAAGGCGCGATAGCACCATTGTGGCCAGAAAGAACCTGAGGCGCGATAGTGTCACTATGCCCAGGCGTAAGAGGCAGACCAACCGTAAGAGCCTGAGACGCGATAGTGTCACTGTGGCCAGGCGTGAAAAACAGACGAGCCGTAAGAGCCTAAGATGCGATAGCGTCATTATGGCCAGGCGTAAGAGGCAGACGAGCAGTAAGAGCCTGAGGCGCGATAGCGTCACTGTGGCCAAGCGTAAGAGGCAGACAAACCGTAAGAGCCTGAGGCGCGATAGCGTCTCTGTGGCCAGACGTGAAAAATAGACGAGCCGTAAGAGCCTGAGGCGCGATAGCGTCACTGTGACCAGGCGTAAGAGGCAGACGAGCCGTAAGAGCTTGAGGCGCGATAGCGTCACTGTGGTCAGGCGTTGCAGACAAAGAAACCATAAGAGCTTAAGGCGCACTAGCGTCACTGTGGCCAGGCGATGAAAACGTATCAGCCGTAAGAGCCTGAGGCGCAATAGCGTCATTTTGGCAAGGCGTTGAAGACGGATAAGCCGTAAGAGCTTGAGGCGCAATAGCGTTACTGTGGCCAGGCGTTGGAAACGTATAAGCTGTAAGAGCCTGAGGGGCGATGGCGTCACTGTGACTAGGCGTTGTAGACAAATAAGCCGTAAGAGCCTGAGGCGCGATAGCGTCACGGTGGCCAGACGCTGAAGACAAATAAGCCGTAAGAGCCTGAGGCGTGATAGTGTCACAGTGGCTAGGCGTTGAAGACAAATAAGCCGCAGGAGCCAGAGGCGCGATAGCATCACGACGGCCAGACATCTGAAAGGACTTGCCGTAAGAGCCAAAGGCGCAAAGGCGTTACAGCGGCTAGGCATTTGAAAACAAACATGCCATAGTGTCAGAAGCGTGAATACGTCACGACGGCCCGATACTGGGAGAAGATTTATATAAAAAAGTTTGAAGCGAAAAATACGCAAGGTAAGCTAAGCACTTAAAGAAGGGCTTGAAGCAAAAAATGCGCGAGTTAAGCTAAACACTCCGATAAAAATTTGACTTTAAAATCTAACGTAAGGACTTGACGTGAGGTTACGATGCGAACATATGTACTCTTCCGCAAGGTTATACTTACCAAAAGGGTGAGGAGCAATTGTTGTGCATGATATTAAGAATAAAAAAAGTTTGTCATGTGGCGCACGAAGAAAACAAGTATATGCATGAGAAAATCTGACATTTAATGAAAATAGCATATGCGTAATTAGTGATAAAGAGAAACCCCTATAAATAGGGGCCAGGTATTATTCATAAACCATATCTGAGAACTCCATACTAAAACTCTGTCAAACTCTCTGTCTGACTTAAGCATCGAAGTGCAAACGCAGAGATCAACCCCTGCGTTCCTCTGATCTTCTTCTTTTTTGCAGAAACTCTTGGCAACACGTGGCAGAGAACCTGAAGAGAAGATATTAATGATTCGTCATCATTGTTTCAAGTAACAACACTTATCATTACCTACATCTATAATTTAAACCATGCATAGTCTTGGTATATATGCATCCATATCTTACCAAAATTGAAAAGCATATTTCCCATTTATATAAATGTATACCTATCTGATTTAATTTCTTAATTTCATTTCGCAGATGCATGCATGACATGACACGATTTGAACTAGAATCAATGTGATGGGTACTCTTAAACATAAAATGTCGGTTCATTTTTTATTTTTACATGTCATTTTGAGCATGGGAGGTGGAGTTTTCTTCCTACTACTTCCCATATTGATTTTTATAAATTTCACTTCTCATTTTAAGAATTCAATATTTTCAAGTTGGGATTTTGAAATTTAAACAATTGAGATTCGTTTACTTCTTTATTGTGAGATTTGTTTAAGAAATACTACTTCTCAAGAAATCATGATTTGGTTAAATCTTTGGAGCTTTTGAAATTTGTGTTTGTAATCATGATTTAGGTTTCGAGAGTGGAGAGGAAGCGTGCATGCTATTTTTTTATTTATCTCTATCTTTGCTTATTTTGTGGGATTTCTAGCCGAAAATGTCTGTTTTTTAATTGGAGAGAGAAATTAAAATTGAACTTCAATTTTATTTCAATTTTATAGCATATCACAATTTGTTTTAATCACATGAATCATTTCTTAATTATATTTATTTTAGTTAAGTCCGGACCTAATTTTATGATCTGGCCAACAACGGGTGTCATATACCATGTTTGAGTTCATATTAATATTTCAATCCTTTGATTATTATACATAAAATATATATTTTTAATGGCAATTTCATTTCTTTAATTGATAAGAAAAGCCTTATATACTGTTAAGAAGTCCCATATCCCATTAAAATGAAGTAAGTTTATCTACCACCTGTAGTTATAAGTGTTTGTCCATATATATATATATATATATATATATATATATATATAATCATTTAAATAAAATTTTGAGACATTTGAACGAATAATGATTATTGAAGTTCATAGTCTTAACTTTCTTTAAAATTTTTGAGAGAATATAAGTTAATATCGGGAAGATATATATATATATATATATATATATATATATATATATATATGATAAAATAACAATTCTTTTATTAATCAAAAGTTGGTTGAAAGAGGTAGAAGTGAATTTTTTTTTTTAAGTATTTGAATAATGTTCGAATTTTGGAATCGTTACTACTGAGATTTAGGATTATCTAAATCGACTCTCGATCCAAACAGAATTAATTTTAGATTGTAAAATGGATGAGATAGTTATGGTTGAAAAAAAAAAATTTCTTTCATTAAGCTTATCTGCATTGGCTAGTTAAATCTCTTACACTCTTCCTAAATGAATTATTTAATGAAAAATAACTTAAATATTCACTAATTCTTCATGTACATTTAATTTAGTTTTTTTAATGGCAAGTGGATTTTTAAGTTCCGTTCTATGCATTAATTTTTCTGTGTTAATCCAAACAAATTTATTTATTTTCCCTAACAAAATGTATAATAATAATAATAATAATAATAATAAAAACAAACTCGATCTTTACTTTAAACCATTAATATTCATTAATATTTTTTTGATAATTTTCTATAACTTTAATTCACTTTTACGGTACTACGAAATCGCCAACTTGGTCATTGTCTTATGAATCACCCACCCTTTTTATTTGGATTGGAGTGCATTGAAAGAAACGGCAAAGCATATATCATTGGTCGAAAAGTAACAGCAAATTTAGAAGTTTAGAATAAAGAATCATCAATATTTATAGCAATTACAAGAGGAATTAGAACCTCAAAAGAGTTTGTAAGATTGTAGAAATTGTACTTATAATTATCAAAGTGTACTTTGGAATCATCATTGATTAAAGAAAAATTAGTTCAATATCCTAAATATGTGCCATTTTACCAATTAAAGAAGGGGTTTTAACAAAAATATTGTGAAATTCCTATAGTAATATTTCTCTTTAAAAATAAGCTTAAATATATATATATATATATATATATATATATATATATATATATATATTTTCACTAATGATTGCCCAAATAAAATGCATATGATGCTAAAAGGATTGATTTGATAGGTAGAAGATCCTATTCATTAAATGAAAAATTGGATAAACTGAGTTTACCATCAAGTGTAATTGATGAAACTGATTCAAAACATTCTCATTTATTCTATTATTTAACATTTTTTATCACTACATTAACCTTACTCATAAAGTAAGAATTTTAATATATATATATATATGTGTATTGTAAGGATACGTTTTATTAATGATAATTGGTTGAAGAAATTAGTAGTGGAAATAATCTAAATTCAACAACACGTTTTCAAAACTATTCTTTTCAATCAAGACTTTCGTTTTTGACATTTATGATTTTAATGATTCATGCATCATTTCATTTGTGTCATTTTATGATATACAATTGTCTATCATAATGTTTTGAAATAGTAGTAATTCTTATGATTCATTTTAAATCAAGAATGTTTTTTCATAAATAAATTCTTTTGTAAAATCCTGATTATCCAAGCAGTTATTGAGATCGACCCGAGCAGGAGAGGGTGAAAATGAAGTTATTAGTAAGAGTTAATTTTTTAATTGATCATTTCGTTAGGCAAGGTAATAAAAAATTTGAGTTCGATCAAAATATTTAAGATTTATTTGGATAAATAGTTAAATTAATTTTAATAAAAATAAAATTAATAAGACAGTTAAATTATTATAATGTTGAAATTAAATATTATAATGATAAGATTACAATTAATAATAAAATATGTGCTTAGTTGTAAATGTAATGATATCGGTTTGGTAAGATGTAATAAGAAAAATTTAATTATTAAAGAAAATTGATTAAAATTTATATATTATTTTTTTACAAGATTATAAAGTTATCAATATTTTTTTATCTAATAATAAAATTCTAGATTACTTTTAAACTAGATAAATATAAAATAAGAGATTATTATTTTAAAAATTATTATCTAATATATTATTAATGAAATTTTTAAATTTTATAAATAAAATTTAGATAATAACATATATTTTAAAAAAATTTAAAATTAATAAATAAATAAAATAAATTATATACCATCATTTTAAACTCAATTTCAAAACTTAAAAAGTTTATTGACAGCATTATTGTATTAAATAATAACCATTAAAGGGAACCGAATTATGAATGAAGTTGAAAATGGGCTGTGAACTGAGCTGTGTTTGTGTGGTCTTCATTGTACGAACCGAAACCTATTCCCCTTGACAAATATAACACTAGCCCAAACACATGTTATCCCAACCAGAACATGTATCGTAGCTATCGAATCAAATCCACGCGCCTATAGTACAGGTGCATTCAACTCCCACTGGTTATTACCATTGTTGCCCAATCTGCCAACTAGAGGGAAAAACATTACGTTAGACTTGGCAAATATAAACACTATAAGTGACTCGATATAAAAAAAATTATGTATGAATTTAAAAAATTTATATTTTATATTTAGTTGCGTCGATACGAATTTTGATACGATAATTTTTATATTTATCCGTGTCAAACAGTGCTAAATAGGTGTAAGACACAGAAACACGTTTTTTTAAATTGTGTCACACGAATATATGATTAACACGTACACGACATGAGAAATACATTGAAGGAAACTGTATTACCCGAATACACGATACACGTGTAAGACACAAACACGTGTAAGGTACAGAAACACATTTTCTTAAGTCGTGTCACACAAATACACGGTTAACACGTACACAACATGAGAAACATGTTGAAGGAAACCATATTACATGAATACACGATACACTTATAAGACACGAAAATAATATATGCTTGTGTGAATAGTTAAACCTTGGCCAAAATTTTTTTTTTTAAGTATTTACCAAACGAACCACCATATTATATCGAAATAATATGAAATGAAAATTAATTTATATCTTAAAATGAATTAATACTTTAATAAATATTAAAAAAATAAATTAATAAATTTAATATGAAATTAAATTAGTTAATAACTTTTAAAATAATAAAAATTTTAAATTCAAAAAATAAAGTATTGAAATTAGGAAAAATTGTTGTAAGTTAAGATACAACTAACAATTCTTACATATATGATTTTATAATGTATAAATATATATACATAATATTTTGTTATAATATATAAAATATAAATATTGTATTGTAATAATAAGAGATTTTATAACTAATTATTTTGTATCAGTGACACTAACGCTGTATTACATGATATGATAATGAGAGTTTACACTTTATAGAATTATAAATTTACAATACAGTAAAAGATTTTATATTTTATTCTATATCAGTTATCACATTATAAAAAAATATAATAACATAATATTAACATACAAATTATTATGATAAGAATAAGATATTAATATATATGATTTATTTTAAATAATAATATAAATTTATAACTTATAAGAAATCATTTAAATTATTATATAAATTTGCTGAATCCTATTGAGTTTTGTTAACCTTTTGAATTGTTGTTTATTGCGTTGTATTGAGTTATGATATTTGAGAACTTAATATTTGAATGTTTGTTGACTTAATGTTAACTATTTATATTTTGTTTGTATATTTTGTAATTTTAAATAAATATTATGTGTGGTATGGATTGAAAATTATTATTATGTTATATTTGTTAGTAATATTTGAACGTATGTAAATTAAATTATTGATATAAATCAGTAAATATTATGATTTTTTTATTTTTGATTATGTTTTTTTAATCATTTCATTCGTGTCATATCTATTCGTGTAGTGTTTAATCGTATATGTTATTTTTTGTGTTTATTGTGTCGTATCGTGTGACACAGATAATAATAACGTGTCAATCGTATCGTGTCATATATCACACGTATAAAACATATATCATATTTGTGTTTACATTTCAAAAACGTTTTATAATTTATATCGTATTCGTATTTTATAAATTCATATTGTGTTTTGATTCGTATTTTGTCGTGTTATATAAAATATATATTGTATTTATATTTAAGTTTCAAATACATTTTATAATTTGTATCGTGTTTATATTTTATAAATTTATATCATGTTTTAATTTATATCGTATCGATACAAAGACACGAATCATAAATCTAAGTCTAGATTCAGCCCTTGATTATGATCCAAAAACTGTCAAAAAAAACAAATTTAAAAATATCTTAACAGTGTCAATGACTCAGTGTGTAGTGACTGCCTGTCATTTTCATTTCCCATGTGTTTCACACTATTTATTTTCCACGCGCCGTTATAGCGAGTGAAAATGATATGAAGTAAAAAATAAGGATAAAATTCATGTTCGATTGATTAGGAACCGACCCTCATTGGGATCGTGAAGAGAATCTTTGTGTTTTTAAAAATAAAAACCACGAGAGAAAAAAGGTCGAAAGAAAGAGACCAGAATTTATGTACAGCCAAACAGATCTTTAGCTTTGTTACATTTTTAATACTATTTATAATCAATTAAATTGGTGAATTAATCAAGTTTTAATTTGATAATCAAATATCGAGAGTTTAAAAAAATAATTAATTAAACTAAATTAATTATTAAATAGTTTTCTTAAAGGATGGAGAAAGAAGAAAAAGAAAAACTTTGATTACCCTATATATTTTATATTTATATTATGTTTAATTGCAAACGGAAAATGTTTAAAAGTAGAGATTACAAAACTAATTAAAGCTCCGCGTGAAGAGTAAAAAGTGAGGGCGAAGAGTGGGGTCTAAAGGACTTCGAAAAGGGTCCCACGTGTAACTTTCAAACCCCCCATGCTTCAGTGTTTAAATGCAGCTGCGAAGCACCTTCACTCTTTGCAAGAATCAAACCTCTCATTTCATCTACACAAACAAACCAAAAAACCAACACGAGTAGCTGTTAACACATTGTAATGTGTTAGGCTTTAGGCTTCAGCTAGTTTTTCTCTTCACTGTCTCTCATTTTCCATTAGACCAAAAAAAAAAGAAAAAAAGAAAAAAAAAGGCGCTAATCGGACAAAACAAATACATAACCAGCTAGCTGTTTTATTTTACTTGTCTCTCTCCCTATCTTCTCTTTAGAACTTTTTTTTTTCTCTGTCCCTAGATAGAGAAGAATAGAATAAAGTGTGAACAAGAGAAATAAATAGGCAAAAGAGGGCATTGCTTTGTCTAAACAAGAGGCTCGCTTGTTCATTTTAAAGAAATAGAATTCATTTTTTGCCGTGGCCATGGACTCCAACTCCAAGCTTACTGTAATGTGGAATGCTTTGTGGGTTGTTCTATTAGCTTCCTGGATTTTTTCAGTTACTGCTTCTGTTTCCTATGACCGCAAAGCTATCTCCATTAATGGGCAAAGAAGGATTCTCATTTCTGGATCCATTCACTACCCAAGAAGCTCACCAGAGGTAAACTTTGTACTTCATATTTTTCCCCAAAATGTACTTCTTGGGTCTCTTTTAATTCCCCAAAGCCAAGTTTTTATAGCTTTTTTGATGCATTTCTTCATCTGAGTGCCTCTAAAAAGTTTCCATCTGTATGCATTGTTGCATACACGTATATCATTCTGTTAATGTAGTATGTTTAAGTTTGCTGTAAGTTGTTTGATACTTAAAAAATATTTTTTGTTTCTAAATTTGGGTCTTTTTGTTTTTTGCAGATGTGGCCAGATCTTATACAGAAGGCTAAAGAAGGAGGGCTAGATGTGATTCAGACCTATGTTTTTTGGAATGGCCATGAGCCTGCTCCTGGCAAAGTAAAGAAAAACAACATTTTCTTGGGGGAAAAAATTCTTTTTCTTGGTTTACAGAGCTTGTATTTTTAGTAAAAGGCATAAGAAATTCTGAAATTTCTTTCTAATTTTGGTTATTATAGTATTACTTCGAAGGCAACTATGATTTGGTCAAATTTATTAAGCTGGTGAAGCAAGCAGGCCTTTATGTTCATCTGAGGATTGGTCCTTATATCTGTGCTGAGTGGAACTTTGGGTAATGCTAAAACATTTTGTTTTCTAAAGATATAAAGATATTCACAATAAAGTGTGATTCAAGCAATGATTTTTATTTTATTTTATTTTTTAGGGGTTTTCCTGTGTGGCTGAAGTACATTCCCGGTATCAATTTCAGAACAGACAATGGACCTTTCAAGGTTAGCCAATTCTTTGCGTCCTTCTGAAGTTTCATTGTATTCATTTAATGTTCTTTTCTAATTTAATCTTGTGATTAAATATTAGAAAATTGATTTTTCCCCTTTGTTGTCCTGGATTTTGTTTTTGAGAAACCAATATACTCACTCAGTAAATTGCTATGATGAAGGCTCAAATGCAAATTTTTACAAAAAAGATTGTGGATATGATGAAAGCCGAAAGGTTATTTGAGTCTCAAGGAGGTCCTATTATTCTATCTCAGGTAGGCAAATTGCTACAATATAGTTATAGTTAATTTCTTGGTCTGGCATTTGTTCTAAGTTTTCTCTGTTTAAGATATGGATATTGGCCCTCTGCACTTGGTTCAATTGTCAATTCATTGGATTCCATGATGAGCCAAGAAATAAAGTTTCTTATAAACCCTACTTTTATCAGATTGAAAATGAATATGGACCGATGGAATATGAACTCGGTGCACCTGCCAAAGCTTACAGTGACTGGGCTGCTAAAATGGCTGTGGGACTGGGCACCGGTGTCCCGTGGGTCATGTGCAAGCAAGATGATGCACCTGATCCTATTGTAAGTATACTATGCCTTTTATCTTTTAACCTTGCTTTTTAACCCTTTCTTGTCATGTACCATATCCAATCTTAATGGCTGTAATATTATGTTCAATCTTCTTTTGTGGGGTTGCTAATGAATAGTGTTTTGTCTGCTTGTTGCTCATGGCTGAAATGAATTATTATTTCTCATTGCACATGTCTGTTAGTGTATTTTATTCTTTTTTGGACTTCCAGTTTTTGTAATTATATATTGATGACCATGTTCCTTTCAATAAATATTATTGCACCCATTTGAACTTGCATCGTTAATGGTGTCGGTGAAGAGTACCTCTGCTTTTTAATGCTTGGATATGTCAAAGCAGTAAAGTATTTCCTAGTTGTTATCCTATTGCATAGATGCTCAAGGACTAGATGTTTGATTGAACTTTTGAGTTTTGGCTACTGGAATAATCTAGTCTTATCATGTGTTTCTGTGCTAGGTGAGGTGATCTTTTGAAATTATTCATTTTGAGATTTCTTAACTTTGTTTTCTTCCAACAGATTAACACGTGCAATGGTTTCTACTGTGACTACTTTTCTCCCAACAAGGCCTACAAACCAAAGATGTGGACTGAAGCCTGGACAGGCTGGTAAGCCTGTTTTTGCCTTTCCGAGAAATTATCTTTTGCAGTTCTTCTTTGCTTGAAAGAGCTTCATGCTCACATGAAGATAAAAAAGCTCCTAGCTGATGATTCTTTTTATTTGACGGTCTAGGTTTACAGAGTTTGGAGGGGCAGTTCCTTACAGACCTGCTGAAGACTTGGCCTATTCTGTTGCAAGGTTTATTCAGAAGGGAGGATCATTCATTAATTATTATATGGTAACAAAATCTTTTTTTTTTTTTTTTTTTCAATTTACCAAATTCAGTTACTGGAAGAGTGAGTCATATATGCTTGTTTTTTGTGTTATCAGTATCATGGAGGAACAAATTTTGGCCGAACTGCTGGGGGTCCTTTCATCGCTACTAGCTATGATTATGATGCTCCTCTTGATGAATACGGTATGCACAAAGTATCAATGGTGCATCATTTAGTTTCTATTTTGTACTTAGTTTGAACCATTATGACTTTTAGCATTCATATTGAGTGAAAGTATATTTTAAGGATTACTTCCTTAAGATTTGATTAGAAGGAGAACAATTTCTTGTCATGCAGGACTGTTGAGGCAACCCAAGTGGGGCCATTTGAAAGATTTGCATAGAGCAATAAAGCTCTGTGAACCAGCTTTAGCATCTGGAGATCCTACTGTGATGCGACTTGGAAACTATCAGGAGGTTAATATGAATTATGTTTTTAAGAACCATAATCCTACTCTCGATTGGTTTGTATGCACTCACATATTAATTCAATTTTAAACATACAGGCTCATGTATTTAAATATAAGTCTGGAGGTTGTGCTGCCTTCCTTGCAAATTACAACCCAGAATCATTTGCAAAAGTTGCCTTTGGGAACATGCACTATAACCTGCCTCCTTGGTCTATCAGCATTCTTCCCGACTGCAAGAATACTGTATATAACACTGCAAGGGTGAGAAAAGAGGATTCGATAAACTTGAAATCAGTTTTTTTTTTGGTTCCTGTTTTCTGCAATACTATGTCAATAGTGCTTTCTAGCTGAGCATCTTTCAAATAAAGTTTATCAAATTTAATATCATAACATGCTATTTTTGCAGTATAACCTCTTGTTTATTATTTAGATCGTTTCCACATTGAAATTTTTACGTAGAAATATAACAGGATTCAACCAATGATTTATTTATTTATTTATTTTTGCTTTTCTGTTGACAGTATGAAATAAACATAATTTTGACATTTATAAGAAACTTTCCTATGAAGTAAACATAATTTTAACATTTATAAGAAACTTTCCTAACAGGTTGGTGCCCAAATTGCACGGAAGAAAATGGTTCCTGTTCCCATGCATGCAGGATTGTCTTGGCAGGCATACAATGAAGAGACAGCTTCAGATGTTGACAGTTCATTCACAATGGTCGGGTTGTTGGAGCAGATAAATACAACTAGAGATGTATCTGACTATTTGTGGTACTCAACAGAGTAAGTAGTGAATAGCAATACGTCATTTCAATTTGCATCATCGATCTTTAGTTAACTGATTTATTGCAAAACATTTTTCTCTTGAGGAATAGGGCAAGGTTCTATTGAACTCTTTTTTATTATCAGTGTTCGACTTTCTAATGTTTTTTTACGTCTGTTTCCAGCATTGAGATTGACCCCAGTGAAGGATTCTTGAAGAATGGACAATATCCTGTTCTTACTATCTTATCAGCTGGCCATGCTTTGCATGTTTTTGTCAATGGTCAACTATTAGGTGGGCTTGTCGTTGGTTTTAGGTTGCTTTAAAACCACTTCAGATGATAGAAATATTTAGTAATTGCTGGAGATATAGTGTTATATGCTTATATTTTTGGCTTTTGTTTGATGTTTTAGAACATTATCCTTAAGAAAAATGGGAAAGAGCAGTATGAAAATCATAATGCTTGGTTATTAGGTTAATGCACAATTTTAAATTTCAATAATAAGTAACTATAACATGAAGAAAGTGGTACTAAGTTGGCAACAGACGCATACATACAGAAATTTAATATCCTTGGTTTTGCATTTTTAGACTACCCAATGTAGGTTGATGTTAGTGTTTTGGCTTGTGTTGCCTATCTGTTGATATTTCCTTCCCCTGATTTTTTTTTCTTTCCCTCTAATTGGTTGTCAGGAAGTGCCTATGGAAGTCTAGAATTCCCCAAACTAACATTCAGTCAAGGTGTTAATTTGAGAGCTGGTATCAATAAAATTTCACTTCTAAGCATTGCTGTTGGTCTCCCAGTATGCTCTCTCTCTCTCTCTCTCTCTGATGAAAGCAGCTTCTTGCCGATGGAATTTGTTTTATGAATTATTTAATTTATGGTTTCAATGCAGAATGTTGGTCCACATTTTGAGACATGGAATGCTGGTGTTCTTGGCCCAGTTACATTGAATGGTCTCAATGAGGGAAGGAGAGATCTCTCATGGCAGAAATGGTCTTACAAGGTCTTTTTCTTTGCATACTAGTATTTATTTGCTTAAGTTTTCTTAATGTACTAGAGAGTTATTTGGTTATTTATATCCCCTTGCAGATTGGCCTTACGGGAGAAGCACTGAATCTTCATTCACTAAGTGGTAGTTCCTCAGTTGAGTGGGCACAGGGTTCGTTTGTGGCTCGAAGGCAGCCACTGACGTGGTACAAAGTGAGTATCTCAATATAAAACCAAATGATATTGTTAATAAGATCAGAGTCTACGGACTGTTGTCTGGAGTTACATTAGTGCAAATACCATCATAGCTAGTTAGTGTTTTTAAAGACCTCATGTTTGTACAAAAAATTGCATGGGAAGCGTAAATATTGTTTTGGTGATTACTCAAGCCTGGTTGTTCGGCCCTAAAGCTGATGGTGTCCTATAGTTAAAAAAAAAAAAAGAAAAAAAATTGTTGGCTGTTTTGGCTGTTTTCATAAAAGAATGCATACAAATAAAATGCACCTAAATGCCTTCTTTCGTCAGCATTTGTTGACATTCTTTAATTTTGCAGACTACTTTCAATGCTCCAGCTGGAAATGCTCCGTTGGCTTTAGATATGAGTAGTATGGGAAAAGGTCAGATTTGGATAAATGGACAGAGCATTGGACGCCACTGGCCTGCATATAAAGCATCTGGTAATTGCGGTGACTGTAATTATGCCGGAACATTTGATGAGAAGAAATGTACAACTAATTGTGGAGAGGCCTCTCAAAGATGGTAAGAGTTCAAACTAGTCTGCTTTACAGTTTCTCTTACATGCATGGAGTTGTTGATTGACTTGTATTATTTATATTAGGTATCATGTTCCTCGTTCATGGCTCAACCCATCAGGGAATTTGTTAGTTGTGTTTGAGGAATGGGGTGGAGACCCAAATGGAATTTCTTTGGTCCGCAGAGAAACCGACAGTGTTTGTGCCGATATCTATGAGTGGCAACCAACCCTAATGAATTACCAGATGCAAGCCTCTGGTAAAGTCAACAAACCCCTTAGGCCAAAAGTCCATTTGGAGTGCGACGCTGGGCAGAAAATCTCGGCAGTAAAGTTTGCCAGCTTTGGTACTCCAGAAGGGGTCTGTGGAAGCTACCGTGAAGGAAGCTGTCATGCTCACCACTCTTATGATGCTTTTAACAGGGTATGCTACATTTGCTTACAGTTTTCGTCTTTTATAGTTGGAATAGTGAATAATAAACCAATGACTGAGCTGTGATTACTCTTTGTCCAGAAATTGTTCTTTCGTTCTCTAAGTTAGTCAATGTATAATCCCTATAAGTCATTCAAGTCTATGAATTCCCCCACCCCCATCTTTTTTTTCCCTCCTCATATACACCAAACTATCTGAGTTACCTTTTCCATTCCAAAATAATACTAGTAGCAAATTTATGCTGGACTGACAACCAAGAAACATTAAAATCCGGTATCTAGGTTTGCTGGCCAAGTTAACTTTTCCCTCACCTACTCTATTTCTTACTTTTCTCTGTTTCATTGCTCAATGAACATTGACCTATGTTTTTGTCCTTGTAGGTTTGTGTTGGGCAGAACTTCTGCTCAGTGACTGTAGCACCTGAAATGTTTGGAGGAGATCCATGTCCTAATGTCATGAAGAAACTCTCTGTTGAGGTCATTTGCAGCTGATAAAACACATCAAAAGTAGATGAAATAACCAGGGTCTCAATTCATCTTCTCTCAATCCAACTTGCCATTCAGAATTTTGTCTTTTTTTTTGGGTAAATTAAGTCCACACTCCAAGATCACAACCATTTCTTTCGGCTTTTCCGGGGTGAAGTTGTACAAATACACAACACACCCCTTGGCGAAAGCTCATATAGATTGCGAAAATGATTGCAGATAAGCTCTATGTATATATACAATGTCTGTTCCTGCCTGATATACGGAATTCAAAGAAGTGATGAAGTCAACAGAAGCTCAGCGCATAGAGACGGCGGCGTATACTGAGTCCATGTGCAAAGGTTTTGTTGTTTAGGATATGGAAAGCCTCTTGTTTTCAGTAAAGTCTATGCCTTGCAATCTATTTCAAGTTTGAACTTCCTGGGAAGCAAATCCTTCGATGCTTTGTTCTTGTAAGAATAGTTTGAGAAGCTATTAAAACCAAATCTTTCTGATTGTCTCAAGTAACTTTCTTTCTCATTATAATTACTGATTTGCTTCTAATTTAATCCAACTTTTGCCTTGCTGATTATGCTTAGGGATGTAAATGAGTTCAGTTACACGTGAGCTATTTAAGCTTGACTCAAATTCAATTATTACTTGAATTCGACTCATTCATTTTCTAGTCGAGTTAAAACTATTCAAATAACGAGTTGAGTTGAGTTTGAATTTTTAAATATCTGATTTGAGTGGTTCGCGATTCTTACTGAACTTTTTAAGTATATATATTTAATATTTTATTATTAATTTACTATTTTATTTTTATAATATATATTTGAAAAATGATAAATCGAACTTAATTAGTCGAACTTATCGAATCGAGTTCGAACAGTTCGAGTATTTTATAGAGTTGAACTTAAACTTTAAAATTTAAGCTCGATTGAGGTCGAATCGAATTTTGAATATCAATTTTTCAAGTCAAATTAAATTTAAATTTAATATTAAATCATCTTGACTCGATTCGATTATACTACTACTTATGTTAACGTCACATGAGAATGCCTTATAAAATGAATCATCTTTGAGTCCTTTTCAATTATTTAATGTTTTGAAGTTAATCTTCTAGAATTTTAATAATAATAATATTATTAATATGAGGTAGGGATTGAATTTATTTTATTTCAAATTTATACTTTATCACATATTATAATTCTTCTTTTAACTGTTTAATTAAAAGATTACTGACTTCTGAATTTTTTTTTTGGTAAGTGTAATATCGGATGATTTCATGAAAGCTAAATAGAAGAGATTAGCCAACGGTTTTACCACAATAATTAAATCAGATTGCGTACAATAGTAAAGTACTTGAAGTCTATTAACCCATTTAGACTTCCAAACAAATATTACTCGTAGCTTACTGCTCTTTGAACCTCTTATATTCTTAGAAATGCTAAATTTTCATTCAAAACCTTGACTCCCCTTACCCGACCTTTTGAATGAAAAAAAGACCTTTATATCTTGAGAAGGTGATGGCACTAATCAAGGGATCAAGGCAAGGGTCAAAAAGTAGAATTTAATTTAATAAATGTTAAAGATTATTAATTTGAAGATAAGTATAATTTCAAAAAATTAAATTATTTGAAAGGAATGTGACATCATTATTTAAAATATAAAAAAATATATTTTAATTGAACAATCAACTGTATATTTTTTTAATTTACCCTTCTCTCATATATTTTCATTAATTTAAATATCGAAATATATTTTTAATTTTTAATTTTGACTCCATTTAACACTCTTTCTTAATTATCTTGACCAAACAGCTCGTTAAAGCCTATTTCTCTGAGTACAAAACACACGGCAAAGTCTTTGACTACTAGCCTTGTTTACATGTGTTTTCTCTTTCTTTCCTCTTTTCTTTATTTTTACCTGGATTCTTGTTTGTTGGTTTTTAATTACTTTGTGCTCCATTCTTTTCCAATTTCTAAACCCTATTGAGGGATAAGACATTAAGAATCTGAATTTGACTAGTCTTTTTACAAACCATTTCCTTTCCCTTTTTCGTATCTTAAATTTTTTTTTATTAAAAAAAATTTGACTATATATCTTTAAAGTTTTCCTATATACAAAATAATAACTTAACTTTTTCTTTAATTTTAATTACTTTTTTAGACCAATAGCTTATATTTTTAATCTAAATTTGATAATACAAATTAAAAGGTTTAGCTTTTAATTATTTCATTATTAGTTGGAGTTTTAATATTGTATATATTTGGGGCACTATATGTCCTATGAGGATCAAGAAAATAATGTTTTTTTTTTATCATTTTCGTACGCGAGTCTTACTTTTTATGTTTTTCCATGCACACTATACATCAGTGAATAAGCTCAAGCATATAAATTATTTAAATTATGGAAGTATAATTATATTAAAAATGAAATGACAATGCAAGCATGTTAAACATCATAATTATTAACATTCATTCATAATACAAAAGGTGTAAGTCTAGTAGCGACTTAGTGAATCTGTTTTATATTTTTTTTAATATTAAATGTGTAAAATATGAAAATTACAATAATATATTTATATCATGATATATATATATTAAATATAAAATATATATATTTTTTAATTTTCACTAATTTATTTAACTTTTGTTAAGATTTTAATTTATATCAATTTTATAACTTTTTTTTTATTTAAAATTGACAAATTTAGCTTTTAAGCTAAACAAATTTTAAGTGGATAAGCTAAGATCTTATGGATGAAAAAAATCCAAATAAAAAAACATATAATTGTATATGGAAATTAATTAATAACTACTTATACTTAAATAACTTAGGATGAGGCAAATCAGCTGAGGTAACACCTACCGAAACCGACATACTCGCGTTGACTATATCGTTGACCACATAATCTATTGCTTTAAAACCACTCGCCAAAATTTATCATCCCAAACTCGAATGACCCAAACGTTATCGTACGTAATAGAATAGAAGCTTCAAAAACACTCTGCCTTTGCCCTTTGGCCCTTGTTGTTTGTAGATTGTAGGAGTACGAGGAGCACAAACCACGTCCTAACCAAACAGCCGACTGTATCTCTCCTGTTTCTTTTTTGTCGTGATGAACTGTTTTAATGGCGGCTAAACCTTCAAATCTTCATCTGCTTCTTATTTTCTTTTATTTTAACATAAAATCATAAATAACATTCCTTTTGTTTATCAATCCCTGCAAATGTTCTTCTTCTTCTTTCTCTTTTCTTTCGCTCTCTCTTTCTTACTCTTCTTTTCTTTTTACTATAAAAAACTCCATAAACAACAAGAAGGAGAATCTCAGAATGAACCGGCCCTTTTGAACCGGTCTCTCTCCGATATCGTTGATAAAAAATCTCGAACCCGGGAAAACGACCCGACCCATTCTCTTCTTCTAGAGATCTTGCCTTCTGATTCTGCAAAATGGGTTGGTTTGTTTACTGGTGCTAACCAATCCAGGGGAGATACGGGTCAAGTCGGTTCAGGTCAAGAAGGGGAACGGTGCGAATCAGGCGGTGAGGATCATAGAACGAAGAAGAAGAAAAAAAGGGGGAAGAAGAAGCGATTGGATTCCCAAGGTGAAGAAGTAAATGGGGAAGAAAGGTGTAGTTTAGGTCAGGAAGAGAAGAAGAAAAGGGAAGAATCGGGTAAGGGTGGTCCGGGTTCTCGGGTCAAGCCGGAGATGGTTTGCTTGTACCCATTTACATCAACAAGTAGTGCAACGCAAAGGAAGATCAAGCAACAATATGATCAGCTTGTTAAGTGTCATAAAAACGAAGGATTAACATTCGCTCAGGTTGGTTATATTTTTTTTCCCTTCTTATTATAACCTTAAATTTTTTATTTTTGATGTTTTTTATCTATTAATTTTTTTTAAGCAAGTAATATTAAAGGTTACTCTTTTTTAGTTTGTATTTATTGTAGTTCAAGTTTTTTCTTTTGAATGTTGCTTTAATAAATGGGCTATCTTGACAGTAAAGGATTCCCATAGTTGGTTCTTAGTTTAAGATATCTTGAAGTGCTTTTTGGTTTTTTGCCTATCTTTAGGGTATATGGAGAATAATTTGATTTAAGTTTCTTCTCATTTCAAGCAACAGTTATAAATGAAGAGAAGAGGGGGAAGAGAATCTGAAAACTTTTGCATAAGTTACAAAATCATTTCAGGAAATCTGGGCTACGTTTGGATATGACTTGAAAGCAAGGGTTTATTTACCGTTTAGTTAAGATGACCCGTAAACCATGTGGTTGATTGATGGCATCTTGATGGGGAGTTCACTGATTCCTTCCGTGTAGAGCATTGGTTTAAAATTTGTCATTTAGAAATGGAATATAGATATGATGAAATTACAGCAATGATGAATGTGAGATGATGCTCTTAGTTAAAATGCAAGTTAGAGTATATAAATCTGTTTATTTCTAAAAATGAACTAGATTGCTGGCCTTCTTATCTGTCAGCATTTGAAAAGTCATAAAGACTTATGTTCTCTTCTTGGTGGGCCACTGGGGCCATAATAATTTGTTACTAATGCGGTCCTCATAGAAAGTTGCTAGTACAAGAAGATTGAAGTGAAGCTTTCTTCTTTCCTGATGAATAATAGAAAGTAGATGCTTGTTTTAAGGTCTTATAGGATTTAATTAGGTAAACTTGAGGATTTTGGTGAAGTTTGTGGATTCAAGTTCTTACTGGTAGATCTTGGACTATTGGTAGGTGGGGCTTTAACTTGCTTCTGCCAACCATGCCCTGGAAGCATCAGTGGACTTGAAATTTTATTGGCCAAATGGATATCATTGCTTTAGAAACTTTCAGGATCAAAGTACAAGATGATTTGGTATCCACAACAAATTTTTCCAGCTACATACAGAAGTAATTATATTATTTGTGTTACTTTGAAATTGATTTGAAACATACTGCTGGCATAAGGTGGGAAGGTAGGACCATTTTATTTTTGTATTGAATTTTTTTGGTGGATTTTTGAGCTGAGAGTGAGATTCAGTTGTGACAATGTTAATAAGAAATGGTAAGGCTTACACCTAGACACCCTCTCAAGGCTCTAAAGTTCAAGCCTGATTCAAACTGAGATCTTGCTTGCATCGCAACCTCTGCCTTGTTTTGGTCTATTCATACTCAAAAACATGAACCTGGTATTAGTTTAACTCATGCTTTTTACTTGATATTGAACACTTCTAGATATCTGAGTTTCTGAAAAAGATTACAAATTTCCTATAAAGTTATCTCAAAATTTGTTATTGGCTTCATTAATAAGCTGTGAGATGCCTTTGTCCTCCCCTGCCTCTTTTTTATTATGGTTCATATTTTGGGTTTTATAGTGGGTTTGATTGACTATGCAACAATTGTGACTTACTATCCTACTGTATGTAGGTTGGAGAATTTGCCAATTGCTTAATTGAGGCCAGAAATGAGTTGCAGAACAAGTAAAGTTTATATTCATTGTCAAGCTTTAGGAATCTAAATCTTTAGTTTTGCTTTTCGGCTATTTCCTTTTCGTTTTGTTGTTATCATTCTGGAAAACATGCTGCTCAGTTTTGATCTATGTCATATGTTTGCCCACTCTTTTTCTCCCTTCCAAGTCCTTAACTAGTTGTATTCTGCTCATTATGCAAATTCTAAACTGATTTTATCATCAGACAAATTATACTTGTACCATCTATAAGAATTTCCAGAATGCTATAATATTGAAAATTTTTTCTATTTCTTTCTTCATTACATAAAACATGATTGTTTTTGATGTTTTCCCAGTTTTGAATTTTGATGTTGGCGCTGGTCCCTATGTTCTTTGCCCATATTTTCGCCATTAATCTGTTCTTTGAATGTTGGCATGGTTGATTTCCTCATTTGACTTCCTTGCTATGATCTTACTACAGGTCTGAGGTCATCAAACGTAAGTTTACGATAACAAAGGCTCTACTATTCAAAGCGGATCGATCTTCATTTGATCGCTTGAGGCAGCAGGTGAGCACCATATGAGATAAACTTAAGCTTCTGGCATGAACTGGTTGTTATCAAATATCATTCATCTTGATCTTTTCTAATAGTGGATAGATTTGCATGTTTAGATTTACAAGCTAGAAATGGAACAGAAGAGATTAGAAGAGGATGCATTTGTCTATAATTGGCTTCAACAGCAACTTAAACTATCACCAGCATATAAGAAGGTACAATTCAAACCTGTATTCTTATAGTTTGTTTAATGTAAATTTGGTTAATTTGTTGACAATCTAGTTTCTGAGGAAGGATAACAGAACTTAATTGCTCAAAATATTGCGAATAAAGCTTGTTTGTCTCCATCTCTCTTCTTTTGGCAGTCATCTTAGTGGCTTCTTGTTTTAAACTAAAGCTAGGAAGTAGGAACAATGCATTTTGTTTCATGGAAGTTTCTTTTATCATTGCACTTTTGTACTAGGAACATAACAGCTATTATAATGCGGCTGAATTTAGAAGATTGATTACATTTTGGGTTGGGCATCAATTCTGTTAGATTGCAGTTTTCAACAGCAGTAGACTTTACACATTTTCCAACTTAATTTGTGTTCGAAAGTGAAAATGTGTCAGGAATTTGTTATATATTGTACTTCCAAATGTTGGTTTTCTGTAGTTTGAAACAAGTCCACCCCCCCTTCCTCACAGACCTCACCCAAACCAAATAAAAAAAAAGAAAAGAAAAAAAGAAAAGAAAAGAAAAGAAAGGGAACATCCACACAGAATTAGTGTGAAGGAACCAAAGCAAGGGGAAGCCTTCTTTGGTTGCCCTACTACTGCATGCAAACGAGTAAAAAGGGTAATTGAAATATATGTTTCCTCTCCTTGTTTTTTGGTCTCTTAATGCAATTAGAAATAGAAGAGATATTATTATGGTTTCTGATCTCCCTCTCTGTCAGATGCTTGAAATTGGTGCTTGCATGGAGTTAAAGGCCAAGTCTGGTGAGCTGATGGATGGCACAGATGCTGAATTTACTGACATTTCTTTTGAAGAGTTATTAGCTCAGGAAAAGAAGGATTCATTTTGGTTGGTTTCTCATCTTTAGAGCCCAGTTTATGAATGTATTGGCACCAGCTTTTATCACGTTTTCCCTTGGATGCCCTTTGCAGGAAGAAAAATGGGAAATCAAGATTAAGCTCAAACTGATGACAATATTTGTTCAGCTAACTGTACGCCACAACTGCACTACTTTTTGTAGTATGTATTCTTCGACACCTAATACTAATTTAGTTTCTTTAGGATTTCTAGGACAATGACTGCCATAACTTGCTTTTCATTGTTAAAGGGTTCTCCAGTAGAAGAAGCTATTCAACCTTTAAAATGACAGTACTCTTGAGTATTTCGCCGTGTTCAGCTGAATTCCAGCCCTCCGCTAGCAATGAACACCACCTTCCATGGTC
Organism: Firmiana major; assembly: GCA_033439115.1. NCBI lineage: Eukaryota > Viridiplantae > Streptophyta > Magnoliopsida > Malvales > Malvaceae > Firmiana > Firmiana major. The sequence goes on along the minus strand of CM065914.1, from coordinate 5,757,567 downwards.
CACCGGGGATATGCGGATATGTGCTACAAATCTTCCCTGGTGTTTGCTGGTCTATACATGATAGGAGTTGTTGAGGTTTGAGTAGCTTATTCTATTGCTCAAACATCTGCTTGCAGATGAAGCCTATGAATAGAAGGGGTGGTGAGATTGTACATTTCACCAAACTTGAAAACATTACTGTTGAATGTGAAGAATATTAATATTTAACGGAGCTGATAAATGCTGTTAAATTACTATTATGTAACAAGTCACAACATACTCGATGACCCAGAATACTAACTTAACTGTGTCCAAAAGAAAAAGAGAATGGGCTCAATCAGAACAGAGTGCGAACCTTAGATTTTAAAGAGAAAAAAAAAAAAATTCAGTATGATTAGTCAAAATTTTTAGTTTCATTTTGTTTAAGGAATTTTCAAGTATGAACTAATAAATCAAAACAGTACAAGTATATGGTCTATTTCTTTTTTCTTTTTTTTTTCTTCGTCGGACAATCAAAAGGAAGCAAAGGGTCAGTTGAGTTGTGCTCGTTCATTATCGGTTTATCCGAGCTTTGCATGGAAATGCGAGCTTCTGACTCAAACTATTTTTCTTGCATTTACTTATCCGCAGACCCCGAGTTTAAAAAACGGCTGCTGCCTTTCGCTTCGTTAGTTAAGCCTAACACTAACCGCTGTTACTTCTTATCTTCAGCAGCCATGGCATTGTGCTAAACTTTCTGCCCTCGTACTCCAAACAGCTTTAGCGCCACATCCATTTCTCCTTTTCCTTCTGTTGTTACTTGAAATAATGATGACGAATCGTTGACATATTTTCTTTAGATTTCCTGTCACGTGTTACCGAGAGTTTCTGCAAAAAAGAAGAAGATCAGAGCAACGCAAAGGTTCTCCCCTGCGTTTGCACTCCGATGCTTAAGTCAGAGAGTTTGACATAGTTTTTGTATGAAGTTCTCCGATCTGGTTTATGAATCATACCTGTCCCCTATTTATAGGGGTTTCTCTTTGTCATTAATTACGTATATGTCATTTTCATTAAATGCCAGATTCTCTTATGCTTATACATGTTTTCTTCGTGCGCTACTTGGAGTACTTTTTTTTTTTTAATTCTTAATATCATGCACAACAATTGCTCCCCACTCTTTCGCTAGGTATAACCTTGTGGAAGAGTACATATGTTCTCATCATAAGTCGTAACCTCATGTCAAGTCCTTACGTTAGATTCTGAAGTCGAATTTTCATCGGAGTGTTTAGTTTATCTCGCGCATTTTTTGCTTCAAACCCTTATTTGAGTGCTTAGCTTACCTCGCGCATTTTTTGCTTCAAGCTTTTGCACTTTTTCTTCGTGGCTTAGCTCGCGCATTTTTCGTTTCAAACCCTTTTATATAAATCTTTTCCTGATGGCGGGCCGCCGTGATGGATTCGCGTCTCTCGTACCATAACACATCTTTTTCTAATATCTGGCCGTCGCGACCCATTCGCGCCTCTAGCACTATGACCTACTTGTTTTCAAATGTCTGGCCGCAGTGACGCCTTTGCGCCTCTGACTCTTACGGCAAGTTTTTTCAGATGCCTGGCTGTCGTGACGCTATCGCACCTCTAATTCTTACAGCTTATTTGTCTTCAACGCCTAGCCACCGTGAGGCTATCGCGCCTCAAGCTTTTACGACTTATTTGTCTTCAATGCCTGGCCATCATGACGCTATCGCGCCTTAGACTCTTACAGCTTGTTCATTTCCAATGCTTGGCCATAGTGACGCTATCGTGCCTCAAGCTCTTACGACTTCTTCTGTTTTTCACGCCTGGCCACAGTGACGCTATTGCGCCTCAGGCTCTTACGACTCGTCTGCCTTTTACGCTTGGCCACAGTGACGCTATTGCGCCTCAGGCTCTTACGGCTCGTCTGTTTTTCACGCCTGGCCTTAGTGACTCTATTGCACCTCAGGCTCTTACGGCTCGTCTGTTTTTCACGCCTGGGCACAATGACGCTATTGCGCCTCAGGCTCTTACGGCTCGTCTGCCTTTTACGCCTGGCCACAGTGACGCTATTGCGCTTCGGGCTCTTATGGCTCGTCTATTTTTCACGCCTGGCCACAGTGACACTATTGCGCCTCAGGCTCTTACGGCTCGTCTGTTTTTTACGCCTGGCCACAGTGACGCTATTGCGCCTCAAACTCTTACGGCTCGTCTGTTTTTCACGCCTGGCCACAGTGACGCTATTGCGCCTCAGGCTCTTACGGCTCGTCTGCCTTCTACGCCTGGCCACAATGACGCTATTGCACCTCAGGCTCTTACGGCTCGTCTGTTTTTCACGCCTGGCCACAGTGACGCTATTGCACCTCAGGCTCTTACGGCTCGTCTGTTTTTCACGCCTGGCCACAGTGACGGTATCGCACCTCAGGCTCTTACAGTTCGTCTGTTTTTCACGCCTGGCCATAGTGACGCTATCGCGCCTCAGGCTCTTACGGCACGTCTGTCACAAGATCCATATTTATGAGTATCAGTAAGATAAATATAAGAATAGAGAAATTTCATCTATTTAAAGCATCTCGTGACAATATATTCAAAATAAAAGATAATAATATGAATATGCAAAAATATATAAAGGAAACATAATGTAAATGGCTAATTCCAGTTCAAGTGACTTGAAATCCATGTCCTCCCTGCAAAATTTCAAGGTTACGAGTGTTGGGCCCAATCATCCGTCTGATTTAATGTGATTTTCTCGATTAGCTCTGAATTTCATTCTCTTTCAGAGCATAGGTTATGTGCAACTTTTTCAGCACCAGATCTTCGACAAGTTGGGGTTTTGGAAGGTCAGCTATAGATAACGCCTCATTTCTCTCTATTCCTTTGCATGTAGTAGAGGCGATATAACATGTACGAGCCTTCTTTTGATCCCCTTGTACTTGTTCAACTCCATTGAGGGTATGGAACTTTATTAACAGGTAGCAAGGGGAGATGACAACCCTCATGGCATTCAATAGAGGTTTTCCCAAAATCATGTTGTAAACAGTCGAAGTTGACTTTACGACCATAAATAACACTTGTCGAGTTACATGTTTTGGGCTTTCCCGACTACCTTTACCTGTTCCCCAAACTTCCGTTGTCTACCAAGATTCGATTAACTATTTCATGAGATAACCATGGGATCATCGTGGGGGATGATATTATCTCCCCGATCTGCTGGGGTGAACATAATAGGCTCTTCATCCACTCTCTCCTCCATAACAACATGAACTCGATACGCTTGCCTCGCGTAAGTTTTACGAGAGGTAGAGGAATTTTTCGTCATTGAATTTTCACCTGCTATGACATTTATAGCTAGTCCAGTTGGTTCATTATCTTGTCGGTTACCTTCTGGGATTTGGTCTAGCTTCTTCCTCATTTCTTGGCCTGTTTTGCCTATTTTGTGAGCGATTATCCCTTTGATCTCGGGGAGGGTAATGAGCTCTTTCGTTTCTCCAAAGAAAACGATTAATCTTCCCCCCGCGAACCTTTCCAACTGGTCCATCAGTTCTCTGTACCTTTTCGTAAAATGACCATGAGCGAAATGGAAGTCACTGTAGGCATCTATGTGTTGGCCTACGTTTCCTACTTTCTTCTTCGAGAATTCTAACAGTCCAGTCCCTTCAATATCAGCACAGGGCTCGTTTAACTTAGCATAGCTTTCGTACCTAAGCCTGGGAGCTTTATCCAATCTATCAGGTCTAGAAGAGCTCATTTCAAGTACATCTCTCTCTTTTTCTTTCTTCCTTCACTTCTCGTGACTGTACCATCTTCATTACATCCTCTTGGGCTACATACTTATTTGCTCAAGCACATAAATCTAAGATGGTTGTGGGTTGATCAAGGGACTTTTATAGCATTTCAACTTTTGTTCCTTGTAGCATTGCTGCCATAGCTACTCTAACTTGTAGATCTTTCACTTTTAGAGTCGTATCCCGAAAATGATCAACATAACTTTTCAATGACTCCTTGTTTCCTTGCTTGAGTGTAAGTAAGTAGGTCGCGTCCTTTTTTCACTAGGTATTGATCATGAAGGCTTTCAAAAAACTCGCTTCGTAACTGATCAAAAGACGAGATGGAACCTTCTTTCAAGGTATGCCCCGTTAGCGTGAGCGAAAAGGCTTTACACATTATTTCATCCTCCCATCCATGAAGTATCAAAGGAGACACATAATTTTGCATATGGTCATACGGGTCGATTTTGTCAGTATAAGTAGTCATATAGGGCATCTTGAACTTCTTTGGCAATAGCTTGTCCATGATCTCAAGACAATATGGGATTCACCAGCTTTTTCTTCTCCAGAATCCTTTCTATGACTTTTCCATGTTCTTCTCTGATTCTCGGGTCAAATGTGCTCCCCTTTCCTTGGTATTAGAAGAGTCTGAGTCATTTGAATGAAAGCTCATTCTCCCGTGTCTTTGCACTGAATGCTTTCTTCTAACACCTCTCATTCCAAGATTTTGCCTTGAATCTTTGAAATAGACTAAGGAGTTCAGACTACTCTGACTATTATACTGCTGCCTTCTTTTTTGCTGAGGGAGGGCTCTGCCTCCCCTGCTCCCCAGACAGATGAACTTTGAATTCATATCAAACTTTGCGGCAAGGTTTATCTCCCTCACCCTGATGACAGGGTCTTGAGTACTGATCCCTGCAACAGGGTTCTGAAAATGTACCATAGGGTTGTGCTCCCTTAGCCCTGCGACAGGAATCTAAATCTGCGCTTCAGGGTGCGTGGCATAGTCTTTCATGCGGCAGGGTTTCGGGCGGCAGAGTACGCGATAGGGTTTCTCGCTAGGCAGAGTGTGCAGTAGGGTCTCGTGCGGTAGAGTGCGCGACAAGCCTCACGCGGTAAGGTGCGCGGCAGAGTGTGCGACAGAGTGTCGTCATGTGCGACAGGGTCTCGCATGACAGAGTGTGCGATAGAGTCTCGCCTTTGCGTTGCAGGGTCTTGCGTGACAGAGTGCGCAATAGGGTCTCGCGCGGTAGAGTCTAGCGCGATAGTGTGTGCGTTAGAGTATTGCGCAACAGGTGTGCGACAGAGTCTCACGCTGCAGGTTCGCGACAGAGTGTGCGCAGAGTCTGCAACGGGATGTACGGCAGAGTGTAGAGCGGCAGGGTCTCGCGTGTCAGAGTGTGCGACAGACTCTCGCGCAGCAGGGTGTGCGCGGTAGAGTCTCGTACGGCAGGTTGGCGACAGAGTGTGCGCAAAGTCTGCGGCAGAGTGTGCGGCAGAGTGTAGAGCGGCAGGGTCTCGCATGTCAGATTGTGCGACAGACTCTCGCGTGGCAGGGTGTGCGCAGCAGAGTCTTGTGCGACAAAGTGTGCGGCAGAGTGTGCGGTAGACTCTCGCGTGGCAGTATGCGCGACAGAGTGTGCATAGAATCTGCGGTAGAGTGGCAACAAAGCGACAGAGTTGCGGCAGAGTGCTTGATAGGGTGCGCGACAGAGTGTTGATAGGGCGACAGAGTGGCAACAGAGCGACAGAGTTGCGGCAGAGTCTCTCTCTGTGTTCGAAACTTTGGAAGGCCATAACTTTGTGCTCCGTGGTTCAATTGAGGTGATTTTTTTTTTGCATCCATGTAACTTTTCAAGATCTACGTGATGATAAATTGCCAAAGGCAGTTTGCCCGGGATTTTTTCCCAAAAAAACGTCATTTTGACTTCGAATTTTGATTTTTTCGTATTATTCATCGGTTCTAGTCCATCTCGAACGTGTCCGTATCATAGTTTTTTTCTTTCGATTCCCACAGACGGCGTCAATTGTTGTTACCTGAAATAATAGTGACGAATCGCTGACGTCTTCTCTTCGGGCTCCCTGCCACGTGTTGCTGAGAGTTTTTGCAAGAAAGAAGAAGATCAGAGAAACGCAGGGGTTCTCCCCTGCGTTTGCACTCCGATACTTAAGTCAGAGAGTTTGGCATAGTTTTTATATGAAGTTCTTAGATCTGGTTTATGAATCATACCTGACCCCTATTTATATGGGTTTCTCTCTGTCATTAATTACGCATATGCCCTTTTCATTAAATGCCAGATTCTCTCATGCCTATACATGTTTTCTTCGTGCATCACTTGGAGCACTTTTTTTTATTCTTAATATCATGCACAACACCTTCAAAACCCTTCATTTCTCTTCGTTTCAAGCCATTCTCTTCTTTGTCCCCTGATGCTTCATCTCAAGGCATTTCTTTTATGATTACTTCTTATTCCTTTACTTTTGTCATGTTTTTTGTTGTGTTCTTTTTATTTCGGTTCTTCTTTGATGGGTGGTCCTTTTTCTACCTTAAAAATAAATAAATAAAAGGCTTCGTCCTAGAAGGATTTCCTTTCTTTTAAGAGAAACTTGAATTGGCCTTCTCCATTGGTTCAAAGGGTTACAGATTTATCATACAAATGGCATTGGAACCTGTCTGGTGGCTTTGCAACTAGAAAAGGCGCGAGTAGTTATATTGGAAATTGGTATTCATTGATTTGGTAATGGCTTAGTTCATGGATTAAGGAATGTGGTGCAGCACTTCTCTTAGATTGTAAATTTCACTACTTACTTTAGGTTGGTCTAAATGTTACGGATATTGAGGCTGTAAGCTTTGCATTGTTCAGCTACGTAATGGGGATCACCAGGGAATTGGTGAGATTTTTTTTTTTGATTGAGCATTGAATTGATACGAATACCTTAAGACAGAATGTAAATATTGTTAGCACAATCAAGGCGTGCACCATAAGAGATTACATTATCGTTAGGCTGCATCGCCTGAGCCTCTGGGAAGGATACCTACGAAGGTTTGTGTTGATTTAAGGCACTAGGGATAGGGATTCTTATTGAATCTGTAGTCTAGGGGTGTAAACAGGTCAAATTATTTGCTATTCGAGTTCGACTCGATAATTATTCGAATTCGACATGTTTATTTTCGAACCGAGCTCGATCTATTCAAGTAACAAATTGAGCCGAGTTCAAGTTTCTAAATACCAAATTCGAGCAGCTCGCGAGTCTGATAAAATTTTTTTTAATATATATTTACATAATTTATTATTAATTTATTATTTTACCTCTATAATATATAATTAAAAAAATGATAAATCGAGTTTAATGAGTCAAATTTGAATCTATTGAGTCGAGTTCAAATTTTAAAATTTAAGTTAAATTTTGAATTTTAAATTTTCAAATCGAATCGAAATCAAATTTAATATTAAATCATATTAATTATGCTCGATTACACCCTATTGCTTGTTCTCATGAGTACTGTCATGACAGGTCCTTGGATTTGATATTGATGCAAAAGTTAGAGGAGTAATACCGGCATAAATCGTAAACCTTTTTCAATTCTGTATAGGGTACAACTGCCACTGAAGTGTTATCTAACTCGTGCAAGGATCATGTTGAACCCAACAGAGAGATTTTCAGGCCGAGTTGGTTTTCTGGGGCTTGGATTTATGGGTTCACCCAGGGCTTAGAATCTCATTAAAGCTGGGTATCACTTGGTTTCTCTTTCCATTTAGTATAGATAGAGCAACAACCTGAAATAAAATTTTGTCCTAAACGATGTTGCTCCCATTCACGAGAGCTTACTACGGAACTACAGGATCCTGCGTTTTATTTCCTTTTGATCCTCCTCTCTCTCTTTCTTTGACATAAGCCTATAGATCACTTTTAAGTCAGTTAAAAAAAAAAAAAAACCTTTATAATTTCAATATCTTAAGCATAAGAGATGATTCAGCTCTAAGAGTGATGTGTTTAGAGTTTAATCTCTCTAACATTTTTGTTGCAGATGTGATGTGACAGTAAGGAACGGGACAAAGAGCAATGTGATCCTCTCATCAGCCTCGGTGCGAAGCAAGATTTCAACATCCCTGTTGTCAAATTACTTTTTGATGGCACTGTCTCGCTGTTATGGGATTCCTTAAAGTTTGGATCCTTGGAGTTCCATTTTTATGTAGTATGAGTTAATGCTAGGTTAGGCAGATCAGTATTTCTATTGACTGTTGGTAGATGAGCTTATAGAATCAGTCACTTCCTGCAGGAGACAACTGCTACATATTCCTTTGTGGATAGGATCATAGTCTATGTTTGCTCTCATATTTTTCTTTTCCTATTCTGGCGCTTTTTGTCTCTTTGTCAATAAGCAACAAAAAGAGAGTAAAGATGATACCTGACTTTATATATATATATATATATATATATATGGCATCCGAATGCATAACACTCCAACATTGTGGTATCACATTTGCCATGTTTGCCGATCCTGAAAGTGGCAGTGCGTATGTTTCTGTTATAATTTTCATTGTTATATTTGTTTTTCTTGGACTATTATTAAGATCTGGCAACTCATTATTTCTGCCGTACCAGATTAATGTTGTCTGTGGAAAGAATGGAGCTGTGAGTGGAATGGCTCCTGGAAAAGGGTAAAAGCAACTTCGGCATTATTTCTAGAGCTAAAGTTACAACCAGGCTTTTCACTTTCTAAAATGCTTGCAACTCATCCCAAGTACAAATAGATTGAGTGTGCTTCAGCAATGTGATAATGCAAGAATTTTTGTTAACTAAGCTTCATTGCTTCCTTTACAGGCTCCAATTTCAGGTTCCAAAAAAGCCAGCAGAAGATGGACAACTGATATTTCTTACTGCAGGTATAAGTTATTGCATAGTCATTTTGGTATATGCTAAATGTGTTGTTTAATCCAATTGGAACAAAAATTTTGCAAAATTCGTTGTTCAAGTGTTATATCCTCAAATAGTTCCTCTGTGCTGGTTCTTCTATTGTTCAGAATGTAAGCTTTTAAACCAATGATATCTGTGTCACATAACATGGTGATGGGGGGAACCCATAAAAACTGAGGCCATAGCTTTATCTTTTAGGTGACAGATCGTTATGTGATTCTGTTGCTCCACTATTAGACATATTGGGGAAGGAATTTTTTCTTCTCTCTCACACACATTCATATTCATGCACAATATTTCTTAACTCGACTCCTAAAAGAAGATAACAATCTTTAGATCAAATTTGAATTGTTTGGATAGTCGAATGTTGTCTTTACTTTTCCCGTCTTTACATTATTTTGTGATATTACAGGAGGTCTCACAGGGTGCTATTAGCATGACGGTTTTAGGGTTGGGGCAGCTGCCCCCACTCAAATCATGGAATTTAATATTATTTATTAGTAATATACTAAAAATTTTAATTTGATATTTGTATTTTGCCCCTACTAAAATTTCAAAAAAATGTAAAAATTAATTAAAAGTATATAGATGTATTAATGATAGGTTGTTTATTAAACATATTAGTTGTCATATTTTTTCATTATTTAAATTTTTCTATATGCTTAATTTTTGGATTTGACTTATATTTTGTATTTCGTATTGTGGATGAAGGAATATGAGCAAAATGGATTAAAGTTACAAATTTTGATCAAGTTACAAAATCAGAAGATATCTTGGTGTAAGGCGTGGGGACGTCTAAAGCAGTGACAAGAATTGCAACTCAAATATGTGAATTCAAGTCAAGCTCCATCACCTGTAACTGAATTTGACTTAACCAGTCTAAAGATGGCAAGTAAAAAATTTTAATTATTAAGGAAGAGATATGCAATGGCTTTCTTCGACAAATTGTTGAAAAATGAAAAAAAAGTTTAATTGTAATCAAACTCAATCAGAGAAGTTTCCTTTGGAAAAAGATTCTGAGGCTAAGATATTTAGTATTTATAGATTAAGAGTGAGAAATGATCATCATCATAGAGACACAAGATACATTCTACTATTTTATTTTTTTGTAGGCAATTGAAATTTTTTTTGGTGTTTTTCTCTAAACTTATGGCTTGCTAAATTATTTAGTCTAGCTAAAAGATAATTAAAGTTTTGGGTTCTTCAAGAATTGTGAGATCTAATTAGTTTTTATTTTGTTCTTTTTATATCTTTACTATTTATATTTCTTCTGTACTTATTAAAATTATTGTTTTGATTGATTGTGCAAAAATGAGCCATTTGTTCAATTATCAATATAATATATCACCAATTAGAAACCTAAATCCGTAATTGTTTAGGAATTCTAATATAAGTGATAAATAACATGATTGATTATAGAGACGTTTTCAATTCTATGTTATGGAGATATATAATCTAGCTTAAATGAACATACATGTGTGTTTCTTGGTTAGAATTAGTAGTCTCTCTAGTTTTTAATGTTGTTGGTAAATTAAATCTTAAGATTGTATCTAAGATTGTGTAACTGGCAAGAGAAATAATTAGAGATCATATCCTGATTATCGAAGAAGTAAGGATGGATAGGTTGTTAGGTCGTACCAATAACCATAACCAATTTGGTAAAGATTAAAAGAATTCATCTTTGCATCAATGATCAATTCCATGAACCCATTCTAAAATTATTTCTGCAGCTGGATGCTTAATCATATTGATTTTCTTCCAACATTTTACATAGTGATTTCTCTTTTCTATATTAATTTTTCTTTTCATTTTCATTATAACAAATCCCCAAACATATTTTCCTTTTAAACCTTTTACAGAAAAAAAAATCTAATCAATCTTTGTGGGAAACGACCTTACTCATTTATACTATAATTTTAATTTATTTTTGAGCAAGAATTTATATTGTTGGTCTCGACAGCCACCAATTTTTGGTGCCGTTGCCGGGGATTGATTTTTAATTAGATTTATTTTGATACCCCGTTCTTTTTGTGCAGGTGAATTAATCCTGTACGATCCTGAGATTGAAAAGACAGTTAAGCGGAATAGGAAGGAAGCTAAAGTTCAAAAGGCATAAGAAGCTACTTCTTCATCCCTTGGACTAAATTTAGCACTTGAATTGACTAATTCATCTAGTGATTCTGAGACTGAAGAAATAATGGCTGAAGAATAGCAAACTTTGCGGCAATTTGTTGCATCACCTGTCAGTCAACAACCCCTCTGCATTCAATACCTAACTTTACAAGCAGATTTTGAATTATGGTCGGGATTGATCCATTTGCTTCCCATGTTCCATGGTCTTGAGAATGAAGATCTTCACAAGCATTTGAAAGAATTTCATGTGGTATGTTCAAGCCTAAAGCCACAAGGAGTTACCGAAGAACAAATCAAAATGAGAGCTTTTCCATTCTCACTAGTTGATAGAGCAAAAGATTGGTTATTCTATTTTCCTCTTGGTTCTATAACCACATGGACTGAGATGGTGAAACTATTCTTGGACAAATTTTTTCCTGCTTCAAGAGCTGCCAGCATTAGAAGAAGATATGTGGAATCAAGCAGAAAGGCATTGAGACTCTTCATGAATACTGAGAAAGATTTAAGCAACTCTGTACAAGTTGTCCTCAACATGAAATTTCTGAACAGCTCTTAATTCAATATTTTTATGAAGGATTGTTAGCATTGGAAAGAAGGATGATAGATGCAGCTAGTGGATGTGCTATAGTGAACAAGACTCCTAGAGAGCCTAGAGATTTGATTTTCACTATGGCTACTAACTCCCAACAATTTGAATTCAGACAAGATATACCTCATAGAAGAGTAAATGAAGCAAGTACACAATCTCTTGAAAATCAAATAGCCAATCTAACATCTGTTGTACATAATCTCTTGAAAATCAAATAGTTAATCTAACATCTGTTGTTCAACAATTGGTTATAGGAATGAGAAATGTGCAACAAGCTAAAACTGTGAAATTTGTGCTGCTACTGGTCATCCAACTGACATGTGCCCCACACTTCAAGATAAACCTTATGAGCATGCCAATGCAGTTGGAGGATTTTCGAGTCCACCACAAAAGAATTATGATCCATATTCGAATACTTATAACCCAAGGTGGAGGGATCAGCCCAACTTAAGCTATGGAACCAAACCTCAATTTCAGAGCTTTCAATATAGATAGCCCGCTCCATAGCAACAACAACCATCTTCTAGTTCAGGTATGTCTCTTGAAGAAATTATTAAATCACTTGCTACTAACACACAACAATTTCAACAGGAGATCAGGACAAGCATCAGGAAGCTGGAGGATCAATTGAGTCAGCTAGCCACTTCTGTGAGTAGATTGAAATCTCAAGGAAAATTTTCCTCATAGACAGTTATCAACCCTAAACAGAATGTCAGTGCAATGACCTTGAGGAGTGGAATCGAGTTGAAGGAACCTAGCAAGACAACCCAAAAAGGTAATCTTGAGGAAGAAGCTAAAAAAGAAGTTGCTGCACCTCAACCACAGCTGGATCATCCTAAGGATCCTAATGGCATGTAACAAAAAGTTTTAGCACCAATTCCTCCTTTTCCTTTTAGATCATCCAAATCCAAAAAGGAACAGGAGGAAAAAGAGATTTTTGACACCTTTCGTTAGGTTGAGGTAAATATCCATTCACTTGACGCAATTAAACAAGTACCTTGTTATGCCAAGTTTCTCAAGGAGTTGTATACCAACAAAAGGAAATTGAAAGGTAACAAATTTGTAAGTATATGTGAGAATGTTTCAGCTGTCCTTCAGAAAAAGTTACCTCTTAAATGCGAGGATCCATGTATGTTTACTATCCCTTGTAAGGTAGGTAATGTTAAAATTTAAATAGCAATGTTAGATCTAAGAACTTCAATTAATGTCATGCTTTTGTCTATTTATAAATCTTTGAATGTTGGACCATTAAAAGAAGCTGGTGTGATTATTCAGCTTGCTGATAGATCTAACGTTTATCCTGAAGGTGTTCTAGAGGATGTTTTGGTACAAATTAATGGATTGATTTTTCCTACTGATTTTTACGTATTTAAGATGGACAAGGATGATTCATCTAAATCTTTAATTTTGTTAGGAAGACCTTTCCTAAAAACCTCCAGAACTAAAATTGATGTGCATGATGGTACACTTACACTGAAATTCGATGAAGAAGTTATTAAATTTAATATTAATAATGCCTATGAGAGCTCTATAATTTACAAGGAAGAGATAAAAGCCTTTCATGATCATATGATTTTCAAGAAAAATTTTTATGTTGGTCAGAAAGTTATACTTCATCATTCTAAATTAAAATTATTTCCTAGTAAATTACGTTCTAGATGGCTAGGTTCTTTTATTGTTATTAACGTGTTTCTTCATGATACAGTTGAAATTCAAAGTTTAGATACAGGTCAGAATTTTAAAGTCAAGGGTCATCACTTACAGCTTTTTTATGAAGGTTTTCACGTGCATGAAGTTGAACAAATTAAGTTGGAATATCCAAAATACAATTGAGCATGACTATGTCTAATCAAAGACTTTAAAGAAAGACGCTTTTTGGGAGACAAACCAAAATTCTCTTTATTTTCTGTTTAGCAAATATTTTTCTTGACTTTTTTTTTTTTTTTTTTTATGTTGCTTTGGTGGACAGAAGATGATTTCTTATAAGACATGGGGATGCCTTAGGGAGAAATCTAGACACTTAAAAAAAAAAAAAATTACAGCAGAAGTGTTTTCATAGGGCGTGCCCACGCCCTATTGAAAACTCTCTTATGCCCAAAAATTATTTTTACAGCAAAATGTTTTCATTCTGTCCATCCCCCCCCAAAAAAAAAACAATTTTTTATTTTTTTTTATTTTTTCACCTCCCACTTTCACCTCATTCTTTTGCAAAATTTTAGAATTCTTCTAGCTACCAGTAGCAACCACCATCTCGCCTGAATCCTTCACCCGATTGCAGCAAGCTCGGCACCATAGTAGCCACCAAAGCAGCCATCGACTCCACCGCAATCTCTTCACAGCTCCATCGACTGCCTTACTCAGGGGCTGAACTCCAGCCATCTCCGGAACCGAGAGTCTTGCACCTGTCACCTCCCCATTCCCAGCTTCAGGCTTCTCCAGCAACCATCTGCAGCAGCTCCATTTCCAACAGCAAAAGCTCTACTGACAGCTATGGCTCCCAAACACCGAAACTCCATGCCCGCAGTCTATGGTTTTCTGTTACTAATATTATCATTATTATTATTATTATTATTATTATTATTATTATTATTATTATTATTATTTTTCTTTCTTTCAGAATTTGCAAAAAAAAAGGGCAGATAGTTGGTGGTGGTTGCTTTACTTAACTGACGAGTTTTAGCTATACCATTTTTATTATTAACATTATCTGATTTGGTGTACTTATTTTTTTCTGCTTGTGCTTAACAATCGCATTGTATGATGAACTTCTTAATGGCTAGTAGTGGAAATCAAGGAGTTTTTTTCGCTTGTAAGCGTGCTCGGATTGACAAAGTAGTGGAAATCAACGCAATGCTTCACGCTGTTCAACATTTTTCAGGGAAGTTTCCTATTTCTCTTAATTCTTTTAAAGTTTATGAGTATTTATTTGAAAACATTGGAGACAATGTATAGTCTAAGTGTGAGGGAGGATCTTGAATTGTGGTTTTGCCATTTGTTTCGTTTTCTTTCATTCCTGATTATTGTTCATGAAAATTTTCGCAAATCCAAAAAAAAAAAAAATTTGTTCCAAAATTTACATTAGTTATTGTCTGTGATCTTTTTGAGTTCTAATTTTTTCAATACTTATTCCAAAAAATAATGATTTACATATGTGCAAAATGGTTTTGAATTTTCTTTAAAACATTATGATTAGTTACTTTTGATTCATTGGATGAAAAAGTGTATATGATATAGCACATAACTTTTTTGGTGAGAATTGAGCCTATGAGCATTCATTACATCATGCTTTATTTCCTTGTTTGTGTGATTGTCATGCATAGTTGACTATTCTAGAACTTGCTCTGTCGTACATGTCTCAATCAACCCCTTTGATGAATAGGATGCAATAAATCAAATAAGGGTATTTAGGCTAAACCCTTTTTTCTTGTTATTATACCCTTCGTTTCAAGTCTACCCTTGTTATTATTAACCTCTAGAGAAACCACTTTGAGCCTAGCATTTCTTTGGATTAAACCACATTACACACTGTAATAAGTCATTTTGTTAATTTTTCTCTTTTTTTGAACCTTGAATTAAAGAATCATATAGACTTATGCACATAAAACTTCAAAATATTTTTGGAAAGATTGCAACATGTGGAAAATTTAGTATTTCAAGCTATTACTTTCATTGAATTCTTCTCTTTAAAAAAAAAAAGAAAAGAAGAAAAAAATGATGAATGAAAAACAAAAAGAGAAGTGTAATTTTCAATGCTTAGAACTTCGTTATGGAATTATATGGTTCAATCAAAGGTACTCATTGTATATTTGGATGAATGTGATGTGATTAAAGCAATCTTTTGAAATCATTGAGTTGAGTTTTGTGTGAAAAGTTTTGTATGATTTCTTCAATTTTTTTAACCCAAAAATTCATTTGTCATACCTTACCTAAGCCCCTTTACAACCCTTTTTAGACCCTTAGATTTTTGCATCCTAATTCATTCATTGGTGAAGATGATGTGATGAATTTGTAAGCTTATGGTAAGAAATCTTCTATGTAGTGACTAATAGGCTTACGATTCAACTTTGATCGTTGTGGGCTGATACCAATATGAAGTCCTAGACAGACAGACGTAATTTTATAGTTGGAGTAGTCATCATTATCATCATCATCATCATCAAAGACTTTATCCCAATATTAGATAAGCTATATGAACTTACGCCAAATCGTTAGCATGAATTCTCCTCATCCACTCATTCTTATCTAATGCAAAGTGTTCTTCCAACTCCTATTCTGTCTTATCTTTCCGAATTACTTCCTTCCAAATCTTTTTCGATTTTCCCTTTACCTTAACCCTTTTTACATCATTGATAACCTCCACTCTTCTAACCGGAGCGTCCATAAATCTACGTCGTATGTGTCCATAAATCTTGTCTTTGATAGGTGTCACTCCAATCTTTTTACGAATGTCATTGTTTTTCATTCTATCTTTTCTCGTGTATCCATACATTTATTGCAGTATTAGCATTTCTTCTACACTAATCTTCTGTGCATGCAATTCTTTAGTTGTCTAACATTCACTACCATAGAGTAATGTTGGTCTAACAACTGTGGTGTAAAACTTACATTTTAACCCTAAAGGAATTCCTTTGTCACACAACAACTCTGCAGCGC
Source organism: Firmiana major (assembly GCA_033439115.1). NCBI lineage: Eukaryota > Viridiplantae > Streptophyta > Magnoliopsida > Malvales > Malvaceae > Firmiana > Firmiana major. The sequence continues at coordinate 5,741,536 of CM065914.1, read as the reverse complement.
TTCTCTACTAGCTCCAACCAGCTTGTATCCTATGGTACATTACCATCAATCTCTCCATTTTTTGTACGATCGACCCTAAATGTCTAAAATGGTCCCACTTAAGGATTGTCATCCCATCTAGCATCAATGTGTTTCTATCTTTCTCTTTGTCTTGATTGAATTTACACTCCACGTATTCAATTATTGCTCTGCTTAATCTGAATCCACTTAAATCTAACGTTTATCTCCACAATTCTAACTTGATATTGACCTTCATTCTAGTCTCAACACGCATGACAATATCATCTACAAACATCATACACCAAGATACATTATTCTAGATGGATTTTGTCAGTTCATACTGTAGCGAACAAAAATGAACTTAACATCGACTCCTGAGGTAGTGCTACTGGGATAGAGAATTCACTTGTTTGCCCTCTACACGTCCTCACATGTGTCCTTCCATCTCCATACATGTCCTTAATTATTTTAATATATTTCATTGGGGCTCTTTTCTTTACTAAAGACCACTATAACACCTCCCTAGACACGTTATCATATGCTTTCTCCAAGTCTATAAAGACCAAATGAAATTTTTTTTTTTGTATTCGAGAGCGCTCCATGATTTGTCTAAGCAAGTGTATTGCTTCAATAGTTGACTGACAGACATAAAACCAAACTAATTCTCTGATATCTTTATAGTCTTCTTTGATTTTGTTCTATCACTCTTTTTCATAATTTAATCGTATGACTTACTGGTTTTATACCATGATAATTGGAGTAACTTTGAATATCTCATTTATTCTTATAGAGGTACCGACACACTTTTTCTCAATTCTTCAGGCAGCTTGTTACTACGCCATATCTTATTAAAAAAATTTGTCAATCACCTAACTCTAACCTCTCCAAGGCATTTCCAAACTTCAATATGAATGTCATCAAACCCAACAGTTTTACCTGTCTTTAACCTCTCTAGTGCCTCTTTTATCTTCATTTCTTTAATTTTGCGCATAAAGTATCGGTTCAAGTCCTCAGAAGGCATTGAGATATTGTTCACAATTTGACTTTGCCCGTCGTTAAATAGTTTGTTGAATAATCACACCACCTTTCTTTAATATTATTTTCCTTAATTAGAGTCCTTTAATGATAATCCTTGATATATTTCACAACTCCTAAATCCCAACTCCTCATCTTTCTTGCTTGCACCAATCTACATATCTCTTTGTCTCTCTTCTTTGTATCCAACTTGTTATAAATCTCTTTCACAACCTTCGTCTTAGCATTTGCCACTACCCTATTTGCCTATTTTCTAGCTAACTTGTATTTTGTGAAGCTCTCATCTGTGGTTGTTTGTCTTCAAAGCCCTGTAACAATCTCTCTTAGCCTTTATAGCTTCTTTAACTAATTCAATGTACCATGTTGCACCTTTTCCAATTGGTGGTTTTCCGTTTGATACTTTTAGTATCTCCTTGCCTATCTTTTGAATGTGCTTTGTCATCTTGTTCGACATTATATTCGGGTTTTTCTCTATTGTCTAGTTGTTTTTTTGGGTCCATTTATTTCTAAATATTGCATAACATTTCTTTTAGCTTCCACCATTGCATCCTTGTAACTCTTTCTTGTTGATTTGTACATAGTTGGAATAGTAACAATGAAAATTACTCACTCTTTAGTGAGATTATAGTAACAAATGCCCAAACCTGAATATGCTATTGCTATTGGTGCATGTACAATTACAGGAGGGATGTTTAGTATTAATTCTTATAGTATTGTTCAAGGAATTAATAAGTTAATTCCTACGGATGTTTATTTCCCAAGCTATCCCTTTAAACTCAAGGCAGTTATAGATGTTATAACAAAACTTCGTAAGAAAATGTCTCGCGAAAAACACTAATTTTTTTTGACCTCTTATTCATATCTCTCATCTAACAGTACTATTCGATAATGCTTATCTAGTAGACTTGTTCCACTCTGTCAATATATGAATGAGACGAGGAAGAAAGAGAAACAAAGAGCAATTAGGGTTTAGAGGGAACTAAGGGACTAGGAGTTTTTGAAGTGGATTTTGGATGCTTAAAATCAGAGACTGAAGGCTATAATTAAATTCTCTCTTTACATCTGGGCACCTATTTAACGTACTTAGAATCACGTCCCTCTAGATTAGGATGAACCTCGATGTTGAAAGTATCTAATTATCTTAAAATAACAGGGTGTCAGGTGTCATGATCTTATAGGTTCTGTTATACTGTGGAGACCGCTTGCCTTAATTGTCTCTTGGCTGCCAATTGAATAGTTGGCGCTAAACAATGGCGAGTTGGGTTGATGAACCTCGATGTTGATAGTATCTAATTATCTTAAAATAACAGGATGTCAAGTGTCATAATCTTATAGGTTCTGTTATATTGTGGAAACCACTTGCCTTAATTGTCTCTTGGCTGCCAATTGAATGGTTGGCGCTAAACAATGGCGAGTTGGGCTGGCAGCCCTATAAATTGTTTTCTAGTACAGAGTATATCTTGAGCTTAACAATGTCAAAGAAACTAAGAATCCAACATTCTATTGTTAAATTACACGGTTATCGATTAAAATAAAAATTTATGCTTCTTGGATTTAAACATTCCAAAGTATGAGGCTCAGATGACATATTTCTATCCACGGATATCTAGTATGTTTAAAGCAAATCAGAATACCGATCTTCAATCTCTGATGCAGCAACGCTCGATATGAATTTTCAAAGCGACGAGGAAACTTGAGGATCAGTTATGATCCCACCAACTCAACTGTAACATCTTCTAAAGCTATTGATCAGTGGAGCAACTGGAGGAGCTCTTGTGCACCTTGGCTTGTCATTTCCCACTAACATGGAATATTGATCCATCAGCGTAACTTTGGCAGTTTTATAGTTATGGCAATGTTCATAAAAGCAAATTAAACCAGGAAAGCAGAGTAAAGACCTAACAATTTATGCTCGTACAACATTTCCATGCCGGATTCTCCAATACAGTGTCATTGAGATGGAATACTCGACTCAACAAATAAACAATTGGAGTATACTCAAATCCAATAAGAAGCATTAACGAATTCAATGATTCCTGATTGATTCGTTGAGAGGATATATCAAAGTATCAAAATACCTAAAGACTACATCACAAATTTTAACCCCGACACAAACTACTTAAAGAGTACAGTATATAACTTTGAACATTGTAAACAAAATAAAAGGCCAATCCTACCTATAATGAGCAACATGAAAAAGATAATGTAGAGACAGTAGGAAATAAAGATTTTCATAGATATCTTCATCCCAAAATAGTCCACGTCATGCTTTCCTCTCATCTAGCCTGTATTTCGCAAAGGTCTGATTCTTCTTTCTACATCCTCATCTCAGTCAATTTTCACAGAGGAGTAGATCTTCCTAACAAACCAGAAGCAAGCATAGAACCCAATTGTCCCTGTCAGGACAAAGAAAGCATAAGAAACAATTACCATGTACCCAAAGTAAAGGACGCCTGAAACCAGCTTTGTGATCTCCAACTTGGTAAAGAAGTAGAAAACTGAGTACAGGAAAAGGTAAAGAGCAGAAGAGCCAGCAGTCAAGTAAGACCTCCACCACCAGTGGTAGTCTTCACTGCACAACTGGAAGTAGCATAGCACAATTGTTATCTCGGCACAAGTGATTATTAGAATAATGAACACTATGAAAAGGAAGCCGAAGATGTAATAGAACTGGTTCAGCCATATTGATGTCAGGATGAAGAAGAGCTCAATAAATACAGCCCCAAATGGAAGAATGCCTCCAATGAGTATAGAGAAGACTGGCTTCATATACCATGCCTGCTCAGGTATCTGCCTCGGAATTTTGTTGGTCTTCACAGGGTCTTCAATGGCTGGCTTTTTGAAACCCAAGTAACTGCCAACAAAGACCAAGGGAACTGATATACCAAACCATAAACAAACAAGAGCAAACATTGTCCCAAACGGAACTGCACCAGAAGATTGCTCTCCCCAAATTAGTGCATTCAGAACAAAGAAGACGGCAAATAAGATACCCGGAAACATAAATGCAGTTTTCAAAGTATTTCTCTTCCACTCTGTGCCCTTGAACATTTTGTATAGACGTGCTGAAGAGTAACCAGCAAATATTCCCATGAAAACCCACAAGAGAACCATAGCAGTCATTAGCCCTCCACGATTGGAAGGAGATAAGAAGCCCAGCAATGCAAATATCATTGTCACAAGAGTCATTGCAAAGATCTGGACACCCGTACCAACATATACACAGAGTAAACTGTAATTGATTGGAGCCCTAAAGGCATCCCCATGGACAAGTTTCCATCCTGTTTCTTCCTGAGCCTCGTCCTGGGTTTCCAACTGATTATAGTTCGAAATATCTTTGTACAATGTTCTCATCATGATCATGGCTACCATGCCAGAGAGGAAGAGAACAATCATCAGAGAGTTTATGATGGAGAACCAGTGGATCTGATCATCATTCATCAGAAGGTATGTGTCCCAACGAGAAGCCCATTTGATATCACTTTCCTGCAGAAAACCACAAGTTAGCCCATGCATTAAGATATACAGCAGAAAAAAGAACGACAAGAAAGAGAAAGGGAAGGCAGAGTACCTTGAAAGTTACATCATATGTGAACACAACCTCCTTGCCTACGTCAACTTCTTGTGGAACAGTGCTACCTTGAATTAGATTTTTGGTGTCCTTATTGCATGTTGTTACCTGGGGATTCTTCTCATCCCATTCCTTGTATTCATGATTAATGCTGTTTATAAAAGCCACACAATGAACAATAATGAAATAAGTAAGCCAGTCATTTGATAACCAACAGAGAATATGTTGCAAGTCAAATTTCACAAAGTTTCAGTACCTCTTGTTTTGTAGCATATTTCAAAAGGACAATGCAAATTGCTACTTTAACTATATTTTGAAGAAATTGAAGAATAATAAATCTTTAAGCACATAAAAAACTCTCAAGAAGTTGATAACATTCAGTGACAACATGTATTCAGAATATTATTACGATGTGTTTTCAAATTAAGAAACAAAAAGAAATAATAGAAGTGGATGAACACAGAATTACATGGTTTGGCATCTGTCATGCATTTTTATTAAACCTTGAGATATGATTCAATGTGATCTTAATATAGAATATCCAAGTCTAATGTATATCTATTTCGATAAGGCAACCAAAATATCTGGCAAGACCATTATGTTTCCAGCGATATTAAGCAGAGGAATTACTGTAGAAGAGCACATAAAGAAATTGAGGATTACATTTTAATGATGCTTGATGGCTGATTCATAATCCAAATCCATAAATGCGACTATATATCAAGATTCAACTAAATGTCAAAAAAATGCAAAATGAGCAAAAAGAAAGTGAAGAAACTGGTAGAAAACCTGTTTGGAGTAACCTCAAATCCAACAATTCTAGCAGCATCAGTCTCAGTATCCCTGTGAAACTTGACCCTAAAGCTCAAGTGGTTGTTGATAAAATACTTTTCCTCCTTGCTCTGAAAAAGCATATAAACGGTTAAGATAAGATAAGAAAACAGATAAAAACTTTGAAAAAGGTACTAGCTTCCCTGAGCATACCCCAGCATAATTCCCTTTAAACCCAACATGGAAACCATGTTCATATGTTCTTGACTGACTCCCATCTCTCCTTTGTCTAAGAACAGCAACTGGAAGGTTGTCAAGAATCCTATGCATCAACTCCAGATAATTTAGTATAAACATGCACTGAAAACTTATTAGCAGCAAAAGGAGAGAAAGAGAAAGAGCGAAGGGGGGGTGGGGGGGTGGGGGCACATTAAAAGCAATAAAGATAAAACAAACAAGTAAACATATCTTAGGCATCATATTTGTTACTTACATATTAACTCGATATTTATCATCAATTTTTTCCTTGAAATTCTTTGCAGATCCAGCATCAAGTTTTTTTCGACAAATTACTTTGCAAGGCTGATCCTCCCTCATTTCAAACTAAAGCAAAGCACATGATAAGCAATGAAAAATGAGTTACACAGATATAATCTGTAAAGAGTTTCATTAAAAATCAGTTGTCACCAACTGCAAGTAAATAACACCACAAAAGGAAACAGATGCTCACAGTGTAGACAGAATTCTCTATGCGGTCACCACGAAGCACTTCCCCCAAATTTTCAGCATTGTTCACAATCTTGGATGGCTTACAGTAGTCTAAGTAGTAATAGTCATATGGAAGTTGTGTCTTTGTAGATGACAATTTGTTCACTTTTATATAAAGGGGATCGCCCTGTTCAGAATCAGAAAAAATACAACTTGGAATATTACAATTGGTAACAATAAAGGAGGCTAAAACCATAAGAAAAAAAATCTGAACAAAATTCAGAATTGAACTAATATAATCTGAATATTCACTCCACAGATCCCCTGACCCCAAAATTGGAAAAAGGAAAATACTTTCAGGCAAAGTAATACTAATACGTACCCTTGAGGCGAATGCAACTCCATTAGTGAAATGCAAAGCAGCATTGACAGATTTTCCAACTTTAAATTGTAAAAACAGAGAGCCCAAGCACCAAATGAATTTTTAACACCAAATATGCTTTTATGTTTTTAATCCTATAATCAGTGATCTCTTAGAAATTGAAAAAGTATTGTGATCTCTTTGAGTTTTGGACATTCATTGTAGAAAAGGAAATACAATGTAAGGGATCACATCCTTAATTTCACAAGGTATTAAGAAACACAAAAAGTAAGATCTTGAGAAAGAATGAAGCAGCTTTTATTTTTTCGTATCGCTTATCATTACCATTGTAACTGAGAGCTCTATCCGCCCCTCAACCCACACCAAAACTGCCCCTAAAATGCTAAACTCTAAGCTATGTTCAACTATAATCATGCATTGCCGTGAAATAACAGCCTGAATCCAAAAGTAGATCAGTTTAAGTATTGGCACATAGGGGTTGCCACTCACATTACACAATCAGGACATAGAGACATGCTGCTTATTTGGGCATCATACATCAGAGCAAGTCAAATATGAAGATTCAACTATCATAATAATTAATACAGAAAGTTCTTGGAAGAATGCATAATTGACCTTACATTTTTAAGCCAAAATAGGTTTTACGTTGTTTAAAAAAAAAAAAGAAAAAAAAACAGATACAGTAGCTAAATATCTAGCCACAGAACAATGCAAGCAGGCGATCTGCAAATTGCATTCTTAATAATCCATCATTTGTTCAGCAAATTATGATTCTCCCAACTTTAAGGCTTTGCTTGGTAGGAAGGAAAGAAAGGGTTGAGGATGAAAAATTTGCTGATTCAATCGTTAAGCTACAATCTAGAAAAGTGATTATGAAGTCTAATAATCAGATATACAAATTTTCTATCTTCACCCATTTCTTTCCTTCCTACCAAACAAACCCTAAAATTAAAAACAAACAAATGTTATCGACATATGTATTGATTTTCCCTTAAAATTCACTAGTCTTTTTTTAATTTTAACACTCAGTAATGCTTTCTTCAGCTTACATCTATTACTAGTCCGCCATTTCAGAATTAAAATCCAGAAAAGCAAGCAATCATCAGTAAAACGAAATCAAATCTACATCCAAGAAAAATGAAAACCCAAAAGGAAATAGAACACAACTACAGATCTAAAATAAATGAAACACCACCGCATCAGATCAAACCTTAAAAACCCAGATCCAACTCCAATCCACATAAAAAAAAAATAAAAGCAAAACTGACACACAAATCAATACAAACCCAGATAGAGAGGAAGAGGTAGCGAGAGGGGGTACCGTTTGGAAATCGCGAGGGGCAACACCAGGGAGATAGAAGGAGTGAGCAGTGGATAGCAGCAGCACAAAAGCGAAGAAGAGAGTCTTCCTTTTCGCACTCATTTTCTCCCCTTCTTTACTCTTCTTCTTCTTTGATTGGTATAGTCACTGCTTCGGTGAGAGAGAGAGAGAGAGAGAGAGAGAGAGAGCAGAGTTGAAAGAATTGAGATGGATAATAATCATATAAGCCTTCAGAAAATTGTACGGCAAGCGAAGGCTTATGAACGGTACTACTACACATTTATTCATTTTTTAGATTTTTGGTATCCAAATAGTCACGTTTGAAGTTGAACATATATCGAATTTCATAAAATGTAAAATTTTTATGAATAAATTTAAAAAATATTTGTATTTATTTTGAGAGCTTAATAATTTTTAATCATTAATGAAATGTGAAACTCTTATTTATTAATAATATATAATTTTCATATATATAAATATAAAGAAATAATAATAGTATTGACTATTTTATATTGAATTATGTAAAATATAAATATTATTGTACCACAATTTAAATTGATATAATATTTTTTTTTTGTGCAAAAGACAAATTATAAATTTATTCGTCTAGTATAAGTCTGGTACAACCATTACCTATACAATCATTATACAATAAACTTAAAATCCCCAGAGGACTTTACAATCGAAGTATTCATTCTCCCAGCCTGGCCAATCTTGGCCATGAAGTCAGCAATTTCCTTCTTCTGTAGCATTCGGTTCGAAACCTCTTTATATGATTGAATCTCCTTTACGTAGTTAACAATAATTTGTCTAGCATTAGTCGGCCATACGAAACCATCTTTAAATTCAAGTCCAAACAAACCAGCAAACATAACTAAATGAGACCGACCATTCAATATTAACTCCAGCAACTATATGCTTGGCAAATAAATTATTACTCAACCATTATCAAGCATGACTTCTGCCGAAAAACTGAGTAAATATCAGATTTCCAAGCATTACTCAACCATTGTCTAGCATTAAATCGGATTCATCCCTTCACACTCCTCCATTAAGAGTCTCATTTATCAAACCAGAATGAAACTCTCCGTCCATTACCAACCAACCATGCACAACCTTTTCTAACATCTCTACTTCCTTCAATACTTCTCCAAGTATAGGAAGCTTGCTTCTTCCTTAAGATATTTTGAAGATAAAACCTTGACCCATAAACTCGAGCCCCAGTTTCCAACTCCCCTCCAGGTTTAGCCAGTAACGCCATATTCATGTCCCCACCTCTCCGGAGTCCCAAGCCACCTTCCTCCTTAGGCTTACAAACATCAATCTATTTAACTAATGGCATTCTCCTTTTACTATCTGTTGAACCCCAAAGAAAGTTCATATTAAGCCTATCAATATCTTTCAACACCGAATCCGGCAGTTTGGCAGTTTGCACTGTGTAAGCCGCAATAGAACTCAATACAGATTGAATCAGGGTCGCACGTCCACCAGCTGACTTACCTTCCATGCAGCCAATTTTTTACTTACCTTATTAATAATACATTGATAAGAATCACACCCAACATGTTTAGAGTGTATCGGTACACCAAGGTACCGTCCAAACTCTTTGCTACATTCCATACCTGTCATATGTTTGATCTCCCTCACTAACGTAGCAGAAACATTAGGAGATGTAATAAATTTTGATTTTCCACCATTAGCCTTCTGATCCGAAAATGAACAAAAAGAGTTCAAACATCCCATTATAACCTCACACTATCATCGATTAGCTTTCCGACAAAGATTTTGTTGTTGCCACACAGAATTATGATGTCTTGCTGACGTCTTCATTTTAATTTTTTTATCACGTGCTACTGAAAATTGTGTAAAAAAAAAAGAATGATCAGAGAGACGCAGGGATTATTTCCTGCTAAAGCATTTCGATACTTAAGTCAGAAGAGAATTTGACAGAGTTTCTGTAAAATCAATAAAGACTTCGTTTCACGAATCATATCTGATCCCTATTAATTTTATTTTCAATTACATAGTTATCTACTAATTGAGTATTTTTTACTGTTTTTCAGGTCCTGTATAATAAAAAATATTTAAGCACAAAATTGTCTAAACTGCATAATTTATATCTCTCGAAATATTATTTTTAAAGCGCTAAACACGATCTCACACATATTTTTTTTATATATCACGTGATGTATTTTTTATACACCACGTGAAGCACTTTTAATTTTTTATTTTTATTATTATTTTTATTATACACAACAAATTTAAATCATCAAAAAAAAAAATACGATATAAGAGGACCTCCTCTCGATACCAAAATGAGCTGCCAAAAACCCTCAGAGACAGCTGCCTCAATCATGTCTGACCATTTTTTAAGGCACAAAACAAATAAGTACGGAGATAATGGACCCCATGCCTCAGTCCCCTGCCCGATTTTAAATAATTCGTTACTTCCCCGTTCCAGAATACATTCAGTTCATTTCGGTAGATGTAACACACAACATAATTAAGTCTCAAATTCTGTAGCAAGCTTAAATCTGTCAGCACCCATCGGAGAAAATGCCAATTGACTCTATCGTATGCCTTCTCCAGATCAATTTTCATAATCAGTTCCCCTACTTTCCCCTTGCTTTTCTTCATGGAATATATAATCTCTTGCATCACTACAATATTATCAGAGCTCCCTCTTCCCGGAATGAAGCTACTCTGCGTGGGAAAGATCATGCCAGACAAATAAGGCCTTAGCCTGTTTATCATAATCTTCGACAAGAGCTTCTCAATCACATTACAAAAGACTAATTGGCCCGAACTGCGAAACATAAATCGGATTTTCAATCTTTGGTATTAAAACCACTAGTTCCTTGCTTAATTCAGGATTAAAATGAGCAATAGCAAAGGACTCTTGAACAAAATTACAAACCAATACCATACCACCTCCCAGTTTGCTTTATAAAAAAAAGCTTGGAAACCATCTAGGCCTGGAGATTTAAAAGACGGCATTGAACAAAGAGCTTTATAAATCTCCTCTTCGTTCGGAATTTGTCCCAAACTCTGCATTTCCTGCTCATTAAATGCAAAGTTAGAAACTGGACACTAGCTATCACAATCTTCCTCTACCGGTTCTGCCAAATACAGCTTCCTGAAAAAGTTGCTAATCATCAATTGAAGCTCATTTCGATCATCACACCATGATCCACCTTCTCGTTTCAAGGCCAAAATTCTATTTTGGTTTCTTCTTATCACGGTTGCAGTATGGAAGAATTTCGTGTTCCGATCACCAAACTGAACCCATTTGGAACGGTACTTCTTCAACCATAGCATTTCTGCCTGTTGTAGCACTCTATTGTATTCAAAAGTCAAAGTCTCTTCCAAAGTCTATTCCGATCTAAATTCAAGAGCCTTTTGGACTCTTTCCAGAAGAGCTAATAAATCCCTCTTTCTCTTGAAAATATTACCAAAAACCTTAGAATTCCATTCTTTAACCGCCAATTGCACTTGCTTCGAGTTTGTATAAGTCTAAACATTTGAATTCAAACATTCTGCTAACATATCCTTAAACGTCTCATGTTGCAACCACGCTGCCTCAAACTTGAACGGTTTCAAATTTTTACTACACACAAAAGTTCCATGCAGCTTAAGTAACATCGAGCAATGATCTCCATGTACTCTAAGTTACGAACTACAGCATCATAAAATTGCACTCTCCAATTCTCATTACAAAACACCCTGTCAAGTTTCTTTTTACTCTTTTATTCGACCAGGCAAAACGAGAACCTGAGGCGTCAACATCTATAAGCTTCCTGTGTGACAAAACATGCCACAAAGACACACACCTTCTATGATTTTCCTGAGAACCACCCTGTTTTTCATCCAACGAAATAATTTGATTAAAGTCCCCCAGAAGAACCCAGGCTTTACCATCGAAGTCACTAAAATTTAATAAGTAATCCCATAACAAACTTCTCTGTGCATAAGAAGGGCTTGCATAAATGGCAGTAAGATACCAATAAAAGCCCCTACCATCCAGTATCTCCAAAGAAATAACCTGACTGCAACTTTCCACTACCTTAACATCACCCAAATTCTCATTCCAAAGAATCCAAAGACCTCCCGAAAACCCTACCGCATCTATTTTTGTAGCCTTATCAAACTTGAGTTTACGGATAACAGAATCTGCAATATTACCACTTATTCTTGGCTCAACTACAAAAAGCATGTCAAGCCTATGCTTAGAGATAAGCTCTCTTGCATGTCTTAAAAAATCTTTATTCCCCGCACCTCTGCAATTCCAGAATATTACTGACATGAAAGAAAAGAAAAACAGTACGATGAAAATAACCAAATCCATTACAGGATATTTATCCATATTATTTGTCGTAGCATCCGATACCAATGCCACTCCATTCTCGGCTCCCTCAAAGGAACTACAAACAATATCCAAACATGGATCTTTGTGTGGGCTATGGACCACCTCATCGGTTAGAACTATGGTATCCTTGTTACCATCACCTGCATCTTGCTTATCACTTACTGAAGTATTAATTTTCCTACCCAAGCGCAAATGGATAGGAGCCATGGCAGAAGTTGATCCAGTATTGACCCTCAATAGTCGAAGGACCCCCTTCAATAACATGAACATAATCCTCCTTACGCAAGAACTTAAACAAGAAGTAATCACTACCAAGATCAATTATCTTGTACCTTCCACTTAGCTGCCATAATTGTTTCACCTTAGAGGACAGCAACCGATAGCCTAATGTCCTCCCTAATAATTTAACAATGATGGCCTTATTCCATAGCTTCCTCATCAAGGCTTTCTCCTCTTTCGTGAATGAGATCCTAGGTATCCCAAAATCACCATCATCTTCATCATCCGAGACTTGTTCATCAAAAAACACATCTCCATCTTCCTTCTACTCATACCAGTCTGTATCCTGATCAGTTGGCTTTCCCGTCAATTTGTCTTTGTACTAACTTTTCTCTCCCACATTGGACGACAGAGGATCCGACTCCAACATATCATCCTCACTCAATTCCTCGTTTATAACCCGCAGTCGTTTGTATTTTTTCCTAGTTCGCTTTCTTCCGTCACTAGCTTTCTCACTCACGCCAGAAGAATCTCAGCAGTAGAGTCCGCCGTCTCCTTTGTCTACTTTATTTTTTATATCTATATATAGTGTTTTCTAAGACTTTAATGATTATTATCTAATAAAATGTTAGATAAGTTTTAATGGGGTTGAATTAATTATACATATATATTTTATTTATTTTTTTTATTTTTTAATATTCTTTAGACTAAGATTTAGATAATGAAACATATTCATTTTATTTATTTTTAATTTTTTTAATATTTTTTAAAAATATATGTCATCATCTTAACTTTGATTATGAAATTTATAAACTTCACTAACAGTATATTGGATAATAATTCAAACTTTAATCTGTTTCATTTTTATGTTTTATCATCGTAATGCGTCTAAAATTATAATTACATAAAAGGTGTAAATGAATAGAATGTTCAATGACCAATTTAGAAATATATTTGGTTTCCGTTTATTTATGTTTGTTTATTAATCTTAACAAACAATTAAGAACAGAGTTGTGATTCATTCGATTATGTTTACGAATAAACTTGATTAAGATTTATTTAATACTCGTTTGTTTAATGAATCATTTAAGGTTAATTTATTGTTTGATAATAATTAATATATTAATATATATTAAAATTGAAGACATTCAATATAAATGAAGTTGAAGGCCAATTTGTGCCTAATTGATTTGAGAGGTAAAATAAGGGAATAAAGTTCATTTCAAAGGTAATTTTAGATGTGTGTATATTTATTAAGGATAAAAAAGAGAAAATAGACTGAGAAAACAAGAATCTTTTTGTCTCTTTTTTAAAATGTTTTAACCCTTTTACTTTTTTTCCCTCTCCCTAAACCTATGGAAAAACTATTTGTCCTTCTCTCTTCTTCTTTTTACTTGACACCAATATGTATGGATTGATGTGATTAGATGTCCGAGTAATAGACAGGGGCTAGGATATAAGGAATTGAGGTATTTTAAAGCACACTCCCATTGACACCTTGAAAAACCCTAACCATTTGAAGTCCTTTAGGATCTAATTTGGAGCAGTATATAAATGATTATGTTAATTATATGATATTGGAACCTAAACATGCAGGATTTTATGCATTTGTATTTAGAACAGTATAATCATAATTTTGCATTTATATAAGTAACTTATTGAGCCATCGCTCACTATATTTAATTAATTCCTTTCTATAGATTGAGCATGAGTTGAGAGAACATTTCAGATTTATCCGAACATTGCAAGCGTGAAATAGTGTCTCAACTCTCCGAAGCCTACACTTTTGGATTTTTTTTTTTTTTGTATTTGATTTTATTTTCAAGCAATTTTTGAGTAGTACTATAATTTGTGATGTAAACTAAGTAAATGAACCTTTACTGTGCTTATTAGATAACATTTTATATGTAAATAAAGTATTTCCGCCAGATGTGATTTTATTAATTAATGTCCTGAGATAAACAAGGTTATCTATGGTTGTGAATATTGAGATGGATTTGTGGAGATCTAGTTTGATCATTTTATTTATGGAATAAGTAGGACCTCATAAAGAACTTTAATTCTATATATGTACTTAGACTGGAACATAAGAGCCAAAAACAGATCAATTAGTTAAATTGCTTAACCACTTAGAGCTACACTATGCTTAGACAAACTTAGTGAAAAAGCAAAAAGTTAGCCCACCATTTCGTATATCCACAATAGCTAAGTGTTCAATCACATAACACAATTAATTTAATTTTATAAATAATCTTATTATTATGTTTCATTAAACCATTTTTTTTGTCAACGATGTTTCATTTAACTTGTTAAATAAATTTTAAAGTACAATTTATTTTAAGATAAAAAATTAAATACCAATTCATATCAAAATCCAAGGACACTTCACTTGGGAAAAGAATAAACATAACTTGCCAAGGTTCGAATTTCTTTAGAAGCATAAAATTTTATAAGTTTCAAACACTAAGTAAACAGGTAGCAGGTTCAGGTACCTTATATTAACCAAATTAAAAATTAATCGGGTTTGGGTACAAGATAACTTAGGGGTGCTACCTGAACCTGATACGAGTAGTAGGAATACTACCCAAACTCTATAATTACCTGATTATCAAGTATCTAAACTCGACATAATTGGATCGGGTAATGCCAAGTACCCTATTAAATAATACTCATTTACATCCCTAGTCAAAATTGATTTTTCTCGTGGAGTCGCAAACCTCATAACTATCATTCGTAGTTTTGTACTTTAAACTTTCTCGATAATGATTGTAGTTGCCTCATGTAGTAGTCAGTTTGGGGGCAAAGATTTTTAATATTGAATGAAGAGGAGGATACTTTCACTAGCAAAAAATTAATTTAATTTTACATATTTTTATAGTTCTTTATATGATTTATATTTGTTTAATTCGATAGTTTAATTTTATATTTTTTTCATGTAAATTAGACACACTGTCATAATGTATTAAGTTTTGGAAGACCTAATAGCTAAACACACATTATGGAATCTCTACCAATCATTCAAATCAAGGTGTGATTGACTATCTATACAAACTAAAGACAATGACTGATCTACATCTCATATTTAACGTTCGAAAGTACGGTTACATGTAAAGAAGAATTAGCACTCTCACAACGCCCATCATAGAATGATACATCTTGTGTTATTTTTAAAAGGTTGACTAAATGGTCTTTAATTTAAATATTCTTTATTTTATAATTAAATATTGGAAAACTTTTAAGAAAACTCTCCATCATTCCGGCGAAATCTCTTAAAACTTTGAGTATCTAAGTAGTACCATTAGGCTTTGTTAAAGAGGCTCCGTTGTCGTATTCATTAAATCTTTTTTGAAAAACACTTAATTTGATTTTAACCTAATCTTAATTTTTAATTCTTACTTTATTTTAATTCTTTTTATTTATTTTATTTTATTTTTCCATTTATTTAAGTGAGAACAAATTCTAATTATTTGTATTGAAAATTTCTCTTCAGTTTCACATCATTCTATTGAGACTTTGAAAAAAATTCTCACCTAAAATTTTCAAAATGTCAACAATTTGTAACTCCTTTGAATCTCATATTTGAAATAAGTTTTAAATCTATTCTCAAATTTTTATTAGTAATTTATTATTAATGAGTTATTATATTATATATTATTTTAAAAATAAATATAGATTATTAACCTTTAAAATTTTCCTTAAATCTTCTAACATACTGGTGAAATTTAAGGAAAACATCTCAATTAAAAATTTTCAAATGTCAATCATTCATAACTCTTTGAAATTTCATCGATTTTATTTTATTTTATTTAAAAGAGTTATTACCCAATCTATTTTCCTAATATTTTGCCAGCACTTAATCATAAATATACAAATATAGAATTTTAACAAATTATTAAGTAACCAATATTCAATTTATTAACCTACATAATTTAACTATATTTTCCTGAAGCTAATCAAACCAATTAATTTTTATAACATGCCGAATAAATAATTTTCTAATATCCTAATAGTAAACAATATTGCAGGTTTCTCTCCTCTATGAGAGTTTTGGGTTTCTCTCCACTGTGAGAGTTTTGGTGTTCTCGTATTCAGGATTTTCTGGTTTGTGCTTTCTTTGGCTTAGTTGCAATCTCTTGGTAGATCTGAAATGGTTGAGGAAAGAATGGAAGAGCTACCCGTGGGTAACGATAAAGATGATGAGATGATAATTGATTTGGGTGTAGTTTAACAGAATACTACCCATTTTGATCTCTGCCTGGTGGGTCGGTTTCTCATGATCTATTGAGTTAATATATTTTGAAATGACAAAACAAGTAAATTCAATAATATAGAAATGATTTAAAACATGTTTAGAGGTTATCAGTACCAGAAACTAAGTCTTTAAGGATGAGAGATCGATCTGGTGAGATGAGAGATCGATCTCCTGGGTTTTTTAGTATGAGAGATTGATCTCATGAGGATATGAGATCGATCTGCTAAAGGATTGAATTCTCAAAGGATCTGTACAAGGTATTGAGGAAGCAGAGATCGATCTATAAGGGTTATAAGATCGATCTGTCTAATACATGATGTTTATGAGATCGATCTGGTCCAAAAAGAGATCGATCTCCTCTAAAACAAAGGGTAAAGGGAGTAGATCGATCTGAAGATCGTCTATACTCAAACAGAGAGTTCAGGAGATCGATCTGGTATAGGAAGAGATTGATATCCTCAAAGTCAGAGAGCTAAGGAGATCGATCTGGGTTGATTAGAGATCGATCTCCTCACTAGAAGAATACTTGGTAGATCGATCTGTAGATCGATCTTGCCTCAAACAGAGAGATTGGAAGATCGATATGCTTGTTCGACAGATCGATCTGCTCTAACATTTTCAAATTGTAAGATCGATCTCTACATATATGAGATCGATCTCCTTGCTTCAATTTGCTTTGACATTGTAGAGATTTAAACTAAGAGATCGATCTGGTCAAGATTGGAAATCGATCTGGCACTCTACTAGAGGTTCCCAACGGCTCTTTCTGCAAAACTTTTAACGGGAAAAAATAGCATTAAATGCTCCAACTACCAATCCTCCAATCTAAAATCAAGCATTGAAGACACTGAAAATTAGAGACCATTGCTGCACATTCTGTACATTCTTAAGAATTTATTTCCCCATTCCATTTGTCTTCAATCCTCATTTATTGATATTGTTGTATAAGCCTTTGTGCAAAAGCTATATTTATCCTACCCATATAAAAAGCTTGATCTTGTATTCATCCTTATTTTGAGAGAAAATAGGAGTGTTCCTCAGTGAGAAAAACTTTGTAAAATGGTGAATACTTATTTCTGTAAAAAAGGTAGAGAGGTTATTCCTTAACCTGAAAAAGGGAGTGTGTAACATTCAGTGTTAGAGTGAAAGAAAGCTCTTGACAATGAGGTCAAAAGAGAGGACGTAGGCAAGAGATTGACCGAACCTCTATAAACTACTGTGTTTGATATTTCTCTCCCTTATCTTCCTTTAATTTATTCCATTACATTATATTGATTATTCATTATCTGCAAATTAGACTTAATTTAGTTTAAATTTACCATTAACATTAGAAAACCGATTCACCCCCTCTCGGTAGAGCCAACAATTGGTATCAGAGCTAGGACTCTTTAATTCTAGAGGAATAACTTCCTAAGAGTTAGAAACGATCCAATGACTCACAACAATATAGCAACTAATCTAGTAGGAGAGGGGCATTCTACAGTTAGGTCTCCTATGTTCAATGGTGAACATTATGCTTATTGAAAAACTAGGATGATGCTCTTCATTCAAGCAAATGATTATGAGGTATGGAGGATTATAACTAAAGGACCTCAAATCCCTACTAAAAGAATAGAGGGAAGAGATATCCCCAAAGAAGAAGATGAGTGGGATTCAAATGATGTTAAATGTGCTCAGCTAAATGCTAAGACTATGCACACCCTATTTTGTGCTTTAGGGCCAAATGAATACAATAGAGTCTCCGGTTGTGACAATGCCAAACAAATTTGGGACAAATTGGTGATAACTCATGAAGGTACAACCCAAGTAAAGGAGACTAAGGTAGGAATGCTCACACATGACTATGAGTTATTTAGGATGAAAGAAGGAGAATCAATTAGTGATATGTTCACTAGATTCACTGATGTAATTAATGGGTTAAAATCCTTAGAAAAAATCTACTCTAATATAGAAATGGTCAAGAAAATATTAAATAGCCTACCAAAATCATGGGAAGCTAAAGTGACTGCAATTGAGAATGAGAGCAATGTAAAAATGAGAGTGGTAGTGAAGAAGATCTTGAGATGGCAATGTTTACCAAAAGATTTAACAAATTCATGAGAATGAGAGCAGGTAGTAGTGGTAGGAGAAACCACAAGAAAGATCAAGAAGAGTTAGGTAGAAAGGATACTATTGTGTGCTATGAATATAAAAAACCTGGACATATTAAATTTAACTGCCCTCTTCTTAAAAGATCCAATGATATGTTCCACAAAAAGAAGGCAATGATGGCAACATGGAGTGACAGTGATAGCTCCGATGATGATTCGAATGAGGACATTGCCAACCTAGGCGTCATGGCTATTGAGGATGAAAAGGTAACTTCAAACCTCATTGAATATTCTTTTGATAAATTGCAAGATGCCTTTGATGATCTTGCATTGGAATATGAATGCATGAGTATGAAGTACAAAAAGTTAATATCTAAATTGAAGAAAGAAAATGAGTTAATGCTAAAGGATAAGTTAGAATGTGAAAAGAAACTAGAAATTACAAATCTTAAAATTTGTGACCTAAAAGAAAAAAATAGTAACTTACATAATTCTTTTAATAAATTTTATATGGGTCAACAAAAGTTAGACAACATGCTAGAAACTCAAAGGGTCTTCTTTGATAAAAATGGATTAGGATATGATAGAAAAAGTAGAGAGACCCATATCAAAAGTTTCATAACTAGAAAGAACATGCATAAACCCTCAACTATTTGTTCACATTGTAATAAGAAGGGGCATGCATCATATAATTGCAATATAAAGATGACCACTCTTAGAGGAAAAATAGTAAAAAGAATTTGGATTCCAAAAGAAATAATTAACTCAAAAGATATTAATACTTTAGTAAAATGGATTTCTAAGGGATCAAGAATTGCATTCACTAACCCCAAAGGACCCAAGAGAATTTGGGTACCTAAGACATGAGTTTGATTTTTTTTATAGGTGATTGAGTATTGCCACAAAGCTAAAACAAAGGAAGCTTGGTACTTGGACAGTGGATGCTCAAGACACATGACCGGTGATAGAAGCCACTTCAACTCATTTAAATCGAAAGTTGATGGAGAAGTCACATTTGGGGACAACTCCAAAGGCCAAGTTGAAGGAAGTGGTTCAATAGGTAATGACTACTTTTCATTAGAAAAAGTGTTGCTTGTTAGGGGTATAAAACATAACTTACTAAACATTAGTCAACTTTGTGACAAAGGTTACAAAGTAATTTTTGATTGCTTGAAATGTTATGTTATAGATCCTAAATCTAATAAAGTTCTTTTCTTAGGTCATAGGCAAGGTAATATATACATTGTCTATCTAAATGAACTTAAAAATGAAAACATATGCCTAATGGTAGATAAGGAAAAAGAACCTTGGTTGTGGCATAGAAGACTAGGTCATGCTAGCATGCATGTGTTATCTAAGTTAGTTAGAAAAGACCTAGTTATAGGATTACCTAAGTTGTCCTTTGACTATGACAAAATATGTGAATCTTGTGTTAAAGGAAAACATAAAAGGACAACATTTAAGCCTAAATATAGTGTATCTACTACTAGGCCTCTTCAATTACTTCACCTAGATCTATTTGGACCAACTAGAACAACAAGCTTAGGTGGAAAACATTATGGGTTTGTAATTGTTGATGATTACACTAGGTTCACTTGGGTGTTCTTTTTGAGAATGAAAAATGAAGTTTTAGAAAAATTCATTGCTTATACAAAAGTGACTCAAAATGAAAAAGGATACACTATAACTAGTATTAGAAGTGATCATGGCAAGGAGTTTGAAAATATTAGATTTGATGAATATTGCACTGATCAAGGAATTAGTCATAATTTTTCAGCCCCGAGGACACTACAACAAAATGGAGTAGTTGAGAAAAGAAATAGAACATTGGAAAAAATGGCTAGAACCATGTTGTGTGAGAATAATTTACCTAAATATTTTTGGGCTGAAGCTATAAATACATCTTGCTATATCATTAATAGAGCTATGATTAGACCAATTTAAAAAAAAACACCCTATGAGCTTTACAAGGGTAAGAGAAGCCTAATATTAGCTATTTTCACCCATTTGGTTGCAAATGCTTTGTCTTAAATAATGGGAAAGACAATTTAGTAAAATTTGATGCCAAGAGTGATGAGGGAATCTTTTTAGGGTATTCTTTGAATTCAAAGGCATATAGAGTATATAACAAAAGAACATTGATGGTTGAAGAATCAATTCATGTAATATTTGATGAGTCAAATGTTTTATCTAAAGATTCAACCAATGATGAGGATATTGAAATATTTGATGAAAACTTGAAAGAAATCTCAACCATAGAAAATGATCTTTTAGAAAGACTTGACATTAATATAGAAGATGAAGAAGAAATGAAAATATTAGAAAGAGAGTCTAGAGCACCAAGAGAATTAGGATATGTAAAAGATTGTGAAATAGTAAGAGATCCAACTCTTGGAGTTAGAACTAGATCATCTCTAAGGAATGTGTGCCAGTATATAGCATTTGTATCTCAAATTAAACCTAGAAATGTCAATGAAGCCTTAGATGACAATAATTAGTTTTTAGCAATGCAAGAAGAATTAAATCAATTTGAGAGAAGCAAAGTATGGAAACTAGTTCCTAGACCTAGTGATCACTCTATAATTGGAACTAAATGGATATTCAAGAACAAGATGGATGAAAATAGTGTGATCATAAGAAACAAGGCTAGGTTAGTTGCACAAGGCTATAAACAAGAAGAAGGAATAGACTATGATGAAACTTATGCATCGGTAGCTAGATTAGAAGCAATAAGAATGCTACTTGCCTTTGCATGTTATAAAAACTTCAAGTTATATCAAATGGATATAAAGAGTGCATTTTTCAATGGTTTCATTAATGAAGAAACTTATGTTGAGCAACCTCCCGATTTTGAAAGTCATGAATTTCCTGAACATGTCTTCAAACTGTCTAAGGCACTCTATGGTTTGAAACAAGCTCCTAGAGCATGGTATGAAAGATTGTCAAAATTCTTAATAGAAAAAGGATTTTCAAGAGGAAAAGTAGATACTACTTTGTTTATCAAAATAAAAATAAAGATTTACTAGTTGTCCAAGTGTATGTAGATGATATTATTTTTGGATCAACTAATGAATCTTTATACTAAGAGTTTGCTAAGATCATGCAAGGTGAATTTGAAATGAGCATGATGGGAGAGCTCACTTTCTTCTTGGGACTTCAAGTAAAGCAAACAAAAGATGAAACCTTCATCAATCAAGAAAAATATACTAAGGAATTGCTCAAACGATTTGGAATGGATAATTGCAAACCTCAAGCAACTCCAATGGGCACCAACATCAAGCTTGATAAAGATGAGAGTGGTAAGTGTGTAGACACTAAACTTTATAGGTCTATGATTGGTTTATTACTTTACCTTACTGCAAGTAGACCAGATATTCTGTTTAGTGTATGCCTTTGTGCTAGATTTCAATCTTCTCCTAAGGAGTCACACTTATTAGCCACTAAAAGGATCTTTAGATACCTTAAGGACACTCCCTCTCTAGGACTTTGGTACCCCAAGGACTCCACTTTTGCTCTTCATGCATTTTCTGATGCAGACTTTGGGGGCTGTAAAATAGATAGGAAGAACACTTCAGGTACATGTCAATTCTTAAGGAATAAATTAATCTCATGGTTCTCTAAGAAACAAAATAGTGTAGCTCAGTCCACAACTGAAACTGAATATATAGCAGCAGTTAGTTGTAGTGCTCAAGTGTTGTGGATTAAACAACAAATGAAAGACTATGGTATTGACATGAAGCAAGTCTCAATCAAATGTGATAATACCAATGCCATTAATCTATCTAAAAATCCTATTCAACACTCTATAACTAAGCATATTGAGATTAAGCATCATTTTCTTAGAGACCATGTTCAAAAGGGAGATATAATTCTAGAGTACATTGACACTTTACATCAAATAGCTGATATATTCACCAAACCTCTTGATAGAGATAGGTTTTGTGTTCTTAGAGGTGAATTAGGACTCATGAATGTTCCTTAAGATTTATCTGCTTCAAAACCTTGATTTCAAATTGATTTTAAATGAGTTTTCCAATGATTTTTCTGGGCAAAAAGTATGAGAGATCGATCTTCAATCACTATAGATCGATCTTCATACCTCAAATGGGCCTAAAGTAGAAAGGTTAAGACAGGTAGATCGATCTTCTCAACCATAAAATCGATCTCCTTAAGCCTCTGTAAAATAACAGATCGATCTATGCACTTGGCAGATCGATTTCCTTGAGCTTCTGTGTTTTGTAGATCGATCCTTTGATTCTGCAGATCGATCTCTTCATATCTCTGGAAATAACAGATCGATCTGTCGCAACGACAGATTGATCTCCTGTGCCCTGGACTATAAAAACTGCTCAAAATCCCCGAAATTCAAAAATCCCAAATCTTCAAATCCCTAACCCTTGTCGCGCCTCCTCCGTCAATCCTCTCTCTCAGATTAATCTCGGTAAGGTTTTTGTCAAATCTCTTCATCGTTCAGTGTTCTAGTAACCTACATTACTGAATTTTTTAAAAAATTTCTTATTGTTTACTGAAATAATCATTAGGGTAATTCTAGCACTGTTTCATTGCCTAGGCTTTAGAGAATTCTTCAAACTAAGTCCTTAGGTGTGTTTAGTATAATTCTTGTGTGTCTAGGTCATCTCTTAGTATACAATTATGCCTCGTCTTAAAAGAGCGGCCAATAGAGAGTCTAGACCTTCTTCCTCACAACAACCCACTGCCTCTTCTATCACCACCTTTAACAGGTGTTTTCAAACACCTGCAAAAAAAAAAGATATGAAGAGTATTTCTCCACAATACCAATTAAACATTGGCGAACAATTGATTTCTCGTTTTTAAATTGTATTGACTTTCCATATCTGTCAAAAATGGAAGAATTTGGTTGGCTTCCATTTCTTAAAATCAATACCCCCGTACCTCCAAACATCATCAGGGCATTCTTTTCTAATGCCGAACTCATCTACGACCCTGATGATGACTGCAAAATTCTAGGTTTTAAAACGTATGTCATGTCTAAATCAATCCCTATAGACACATCTATATTAGCCCAAGTGTTCAAAATAAAAGATGAAGGGTTGACTAATGAAGAGGAAGAAGTCCTCTTAGAATTTGACCTTCCCAGGGATAAGGCGAGTGACCTATCGATGCACCCAAGGTTACTCCACCTTATCATCTCGTGGAATCTTAGACCATTTGGTACCCGTCACTCCATAGTTAGGAGATTAGATCAATTCTGGCTCTACCACCTCCACTCCTCAAGTCAAAAACCTAATTTGATTCACTTTATATATAAAGACTGGTTGAAGATCATACACGGCTAAGCCTCCACGATAGTTTTTTCACAACCGCTGGCGTACTTACTACAACGACTCGGGATCAATTATAGCTGTGAAACTGGTGAAGTGCCCTCCCCAAAGAGCGTCTTAAACATTGGCACACTTCATCACATGGGGTATTATAAGGATTTTCGAGGGGATTGGAAGAAGAAGCGAGACCAGTAGTCTGAGGCAGCCATGGAAGAAGATCCATCAGCTGAGCCCACTGATCCACCTGCTGCACCTACTGATGGTCCATCTTCCTCGACTGCTCAGCCCACTGCACCTGCACCATCACCCGATGGAATGGCATCGATTGTGACGATGATCATGAAGCTTAACTGGAAGATGAATGAAGAATTTGTAAACCTTCATGCCACACAGCAGACCATGTTTGATGAGCTACAAGTTACTCGCACTCGAGTCGAGGAACTCATGGAGCGCTTCCCTCCTCAGCCTTAGGACATACTTGTTAGGACTATTTTAGCTATGTTTTATGATTAATGGTTGTTTTTTGAAAACATCATTTGCTTGAATGCTCCATTTGTGAAATGACATGAAAATTTCTTTAAAATGTGAGTTCCTTCTTTTGAAATGCGTTATGTTTTGAAGGTTAAATTGTCCTGTTACCTTTATTGCCATTGATATGACAAAAAGGGGGAGAAGAATAAGAAAATATGTCTTAAATGATTTAAAAGGAATGAGTAAATTAAGGGGGAGTAAAGGGGTCAAAAGTAAGGGGGAGCTTACAAAAAGGGGGAGTTTTGTGAAAGCAAAACATAGTTTGTGCATTATGCAAAAAGGTAACTAAACATGTTTATTGAATAAGTTTTGTCATATCAAAAAGGGAGAGATTGTTGAGTTAATATATTTTGAAATGACAAAATAAGTAAATTCAATAATATAGAAATGATTTAAAATATGTTTAGAGGTTATCAGTACCAGAAACTAAGTCTTTAAAGATGAGAGATCGATCTGGTGAGATGAGAGATCGATCTCCTGGGTTTTCTAGTATGAGAGATCGATCTCATGAGGATATGAGATCGATCTGCTAAAGGATTGAATTCTCAAAGGATCTATACAAGGTTTTGAGGAAGCAGAGATCGATCTATAAGGGTTATAAGATCGATCTGTCTAATACAGGATGTTTATGAGATCGATCTGGTCCAGAAAGAGTCGATCTCCTCTAAAACAAAGGGTAAAGGGAGTAGATCGATCTGAAGATCGATCTATACTCAAACAGAAAGTTCATGAGATCGATCTGGTATAGGAAGAGATCGATCTCCTCAAAGTCAGAGAGCTAAGGAACTACAAACAATATCGATTATTCAAATTGTATGATCGGAAGATCGATCTGCTTGTTCAAAAAATCGATTTGCTCTAACATTTTCAAATTGTATGATCGATCTCTACATATATGAGATCGATCTCCTTGCTTCAATTTGCTTTGACATTGCAGGAATTTAAACTAAGAGATCGATCTGGTCAAGATTGGCGATCGATCTGGCACTCTACTAGAGGTTCCCAATGGCTCTTTTTGCAAAAATTTCAACGAGAAAAACAGCATTAAATGCTCCAACCACCAATCCTCCAGTATAAAATCAAGCATTGAAGACACTGGAAATTAGAGACTATTGCTGCCATTCTGTACATTCTCAAGAATTTATTTCCCCATTCCATTTGTCTTCAATCCTCATTTATTGATATTGTTGTATAAGCCTTTGTGCAAAAGCTATATTTATCCTACCCGCATAAAAAGCTTGATCTTGTATTCATCCTTATTTTGAGAGAAAAGAGAAGTGTTCCTCAGTGAGAAAAACTTTGTAAAAGGGTGAATACTTATTTGTGTAAAAAAGGTAGAGATGTTATTCCTTAACCTAAAAAGGGAGTGTGTAACATTCAGTGTTAGAGTGAAAAAAAAAACTCTTGACAAGGAGGTCAAGAAGAGAGGACGTAGGCAAGAGATTGGTCGAACCTCTATAAACTACTGTGTTTGATATTTCTCTCCCTTATCTTCCTTTAATTTATTCCATTACATTATATTGATTATTCATTATCTGTAAATTAGACTTAATTTAGTTTAAATTTGCTATTAACATTAGAAAATCGATTCACCCCCCTTTCGGTAGAGCCAACATGATCGATCTATAAACTTCAATGTTATGAAGAACCGAATGACGAGCGTGTGGAGGCTAGGTATAGGGGTCTGTCTCAAAGATATTGGCTCAGGCTTATTCCTTTTCTAGTTCTTTCACATAGTCGATCTCAAACGAGTTGTGGAGAGTGGCCCTTGGTCTTTCTACAATCACCTATTGATCCTTCACCAGTTAGTTCTAGGAGATGTACCTACTCTGATTTCGTTGTTTTTCGTTAACATATGGGTGCAGATCTATGACATATTGATTGGGTCTATGTCTAAGAGTGTGGGTAAACAACTTGGCAATTTCATCGGGCGTTTCGTGGAGTATGATGTTAACAACACTGCATCAATATGGAGGTCTTACATGCGAATTAAGGTTAACATCGATGTTCATCTGCCTCTCAAAAGACATAAGAAAATTAGAAAACCAGGAGGAGATTGGTCCATGGTCAAGTTCAGATATGAGAGATTGGGTTCCTTTTGTTTTCTTTGTGGTCTGCTGGGACACATGGATCAATTTTGTGATAAACTGTTTTTCTCTGAAGTAGGTGAAATCAAACAAGAATGGGGAGTATGGCTGAAGGCTCCAACATGCCGAAACAATAAGCGTGGCGGTGAACGGTGGCTGCATACAGACCCAGGAGATGATAGCGATGGCGAGATGGAGGACAAAAGTCTGATGGAGGTCAACGCTGGGAGGGGCGCTGAAGACTCAACACAAGAAACTAATCTGCAAGGAGATTTTTATGGTGAAAAATCAGCTTTTTAATGGCTAAACAGACAATTTCCCATAGAGTGAGGAGAGCGAATTTTTCTGAGGCAGCATTAAATGCAGATGGTCAACACGTCAATGATGCTGATGAGGATGCAGGGATGGATCTGAATAAAGATAGAAAGAGGAGAAGAGGATTTTCGTTTAATGCCAATCAAGTCAACGAGGTGGCAGCAGATATTTAGGCTAAGACCCACGAGCAAGTGAATTCGGTTGCTGGCCCAACTATTCTTTTTTTTACAGGCAGGCCCTGGTTACCAGGCCTGTCAGAAGCCATGAATGTGATAAGCTGGAACTGCCGGGGATTGGGCCAACCCCGAGCAGTTCCTATTTTACGGGAGCTGATTAAAGCTCATAAGGCTGATGTTATTTTTCTGTTTGAAACTCTTGTTCATGCAAATAAAATCGAGGAGATTCGAATAAAATTGGGTTTTGCTTATTCTTTTGCTGTTGATAGAAAGGGGCGTAGTGGAGGTATTGCTGTGTTGTGGAAAAGCTCTTGTCACTGTTCTATTACTAATTTCTCTCAAAACCATGTGGATTTAGAGGTTAAGGACACTGCAAGAGGTAACTGGAGATTAACCGATTTCTATGGATTCCCAGAACGACAACGACGAAAGGAATCCTGAAATTTAATCCGATAACTATATGAAGCTTTAATGTTGCCTTGGTGTTGTATAGGGGACTTCAATGATTTGTTGAGTATAGAGGATAAAAGGGGTCGGGCAGAACATCTAGACTGGTTGTTTCGAGGATTTCGACAGGTAGTGTTGGATTGCAACCTTCACTATTTACCATTGGAAGGGTACCCTTACACTTAGGAACGCGCTAAGGGCACTGAGAGTGGAGTAGATGAGAGATTAGACAGGGCACTTGTTTCCTATTCTTGGCTGGATTTATTTCACCAAGTAAAATTGATCAATTTAATAGCACCCATGTCAGATCATTCGCCGTTATTGCTGAAATTGGAAACTAAGGAGAGTCAGCATTTTCATCGACAATTTCGATTTAAGTACAACTGGCTGCGGGAATCAGATCTTGGTGAGATTATGCAGGGTTGTTGGTCCAGTCTTGGGAATGCTGATATTATTTCTAAATTAAACTCTTGCTCTGGGAAAATCGATGCTTGTAGTCGACGACGACATAACAATTTTAAGAAGGAAGTCGAGGCTTGTCGCAAAAAACTAAACCAGCTTAGACATAAACTGGACACTGACTCAATGCAGCTGTATAAAGAGACTAAAAGTAAGCTTTCTACTCTATTAGTTCGAGAAGAAGATTACTGGCAACAACGAGCAAAGGCCTTCTGGCTTAGAAATGGCGACTCCAACACTAAGTACTTCCATGCTTTTGCTTCCGTCAGGAAGAAAGACAATAAAATAGTTAGGCTTCGGGATGACCGTGGCAATTGGTATGAAGATATTGACGGGCTGTGCTCAGTGGTGAAGGAGTACTTTCATAAACTCTTTACTGACTGTTGTGGTGTTTATGGTCTAGTGATTGATGTAGTCACCCCGTGCATTTCTACTGATGATAACGCTATGCTTTTGGCACCCTTTACAAAAGATAAGTTTAGAACTGCATTGTTTCAAATGCACCCAAATAAGTCACCAGGTCCTGATGGATTTAATCCTGCTTTTTACCAGAGGTTTTGGAATTTAATCGGCGACGAAATTTTTTTAGCTGGATGTCAATGGTTAGATCAAATCGCTTTCCCTTTATCGTTGAATGATACTAATGTGGTGTTAATTCCAAAGTGTGAGAAGCCTGAAACAATGAAAGATTTGAGGCCTATGTCACTTTGTAATGTGATCTATAAAATAGTTTCCAAGGTGTTAGTGAACAGATTAAAAATGATCTTGCCAAGAATAATTTCTGAGGAGCAATCGGCATTTATCTTAGGTAAATCTATCGTTTACAATATGTTGGTTGTCTTTGAAGTAATTCATCATATGAAAAGAAAGCAGCGGGGTAAAAATGGGTAGATTGCAGTCAAGATATATATTAGTAAAGCTTATGATAGAGTTGACTGGGAATACCTAAAGCGGATTTTGACTCGCATGGGGTTTGCTGAGAAGTGAGTGAAATGGATTATGCTCTGTATCTCGATAGTGTCATACTCGTTTGTGGTTAACAATCATCTAGTGGGTCTGATACAGCCTAGAAGAGGCTTGCGTCAGGGTGATCCACTTTCTCCATATCTCTTCATACTATGTGCTGAAGGTCTGTCTGCACTACTTAAGAAAGCAGAGGTAAATGGACTTATTCATGGTGTTAAGGTGTGCAGAGGTGCCCCGACTATTTCACATTTACTCTTTGCGGATGATAGTTTATTTTTCTTCAAAGCAAAAACTTCAAAATGTGTGGCTATGAAGGATATTTTGAGTACATATGAACAGGCTTCAGGTCAGACTATAAATCTTAACAAGTCAGGGATTTTCTTTAGCAGAATGTCATGCAGGAAGATAGAATTCTATTGGCGCGGGTCCTGGGTATCGTGGAACTACTGAATACTGAGAAATACTTGGGGTTGGCATCATTGGTTGGGAAGAGCAAGAAAGTGATGTTCAAGTTCGTTAAGGATAGAATTTGGCAGAGAATTCAACAGTGGCGAAGAAGACCTTTATCTAAGGCAGGTCGTGAACTTATGGTTAAAACTGTGGGGCAGGCAGTTTTCGCCTATTGTATGAATGCCTTTTTGTTACCTACCTCTATGGCAGATGAAATACAAAGGATGCTTAATTCCTTTTAGTGGGGTTCGAAATAGTCAGGCGTACGTGGTATTAACTGGTTAGGGTGGGAAAAGATGTGTATGAAGAAGGAAGTTAGAGGTTTAGGCTTTCACGATCTATGCAGCTTTAATCTGGCTATGCTCGGGAAACAAGGTTGGAGATTCATATCTGATCCTGATACTATTGTAAGCAGGGTTTTCAAAACTAAATATTTTTCACGTGGGGATTTTTTAAATGCCCAATTAGGGCATAATCCAAGTTTTGTTTGACGTAACATCTAGAGTTCTCGAACTATGCTTGAAAAAGGCACTAGATGGAAGATTGGTGATGGTTATAGCATAAAAGTTTGGTCTAAGCCATGGCTAAGAAATTTAGATAATTTGTATATTGAAACTTCTATGAATCCAGATCTCAGTGAGCTAACAGTGCATGATCTTATGATACCTGGTAAGAAGGAATGAAACCTGGAATTAATTTCTGATATCTTTACTGACAGAGATGTGGCAGAAATCAGTAGTATTCCTTTGATCCAGCAAGAAACCCAAGATATGTTACTTTGGAATTATAGTAAGAATGGGCGTTATACTGTGAAGTCCGAATATCGGATTGTTATGGAAAAAAATTGTCCTCATTAGGAGCTTAAGGTGTCGGGCGACTGGAATTAACTCTGGAATTTGCGAGTCCCTCCCAAAGTGAAGGTTTTTTTTTATGGCGAGCATGTAGGGATTATCTATCAATGAGAAGCAAGCTCAAATCTCGAGGTATTTCAGTTCCTTTATCTTATCTCGTTTGTGGTCAGGATGTTGAAAATACTTGGCATTCCTTTGTTAATTGTTCTTTTGCTCAAAATTGTTGGAATCATGCAAAAAATTACGTCTTGTGCTAATGTATCTGAGAGTTTTCCTAAGTTAGTTTTCCATATGTTCACCAAGACAATTGACATCGAGCTTGGGAAATTTGTAATGATATTGTGGAACGTGTGGAGACAAAGAAATAATAAGTTGTGGAAGGGTGAGTGTCAAAATGAAACACAAACTGTTTTCGCAATTTTGGAAGTTCTTTGTGACTGGTTGGCTGTGCAAGAACATCCTAACGAATCTCTGCATGTAGACACCAGAGGTAGCCTATCTTCTGCATGGCAGAAACCCCCAGCTCTCACGATAAAATGCAATGTTGATGCAGCAATTTTCAAAGATCACAGGGCAATTGGCTTTGGCATGGTGCTTCGAAATGATAAAGGTGATTGTCTTGCTTCGCGGACCTCTATGAGGACATGTATGATGAACATTAAGGAAGCAGAGGCTTTTGGCTTATTGGAGGCAATCGAATGGGTGAATAGCATGGATCATCATCAGGTGGTGTTCGAACTTGACTCACAATTAGTAGTAGATGGAATCAACAACTCTTATGATGACTATTCTGAATTTGGATACATTATAAAGAATTGCAAAGTGTTACTGAACCAGGCGACTAATTTTTCTGTGAATTTCGTGCGGTGACAAGCGAATGAGGTAGCTCATGCTTTAACAAGAGTTTCTTGTTTTCATGCTAATCCCACTACATGGTATAAGCCACCATACTTTATAGGTGCTCTTTTATCTAAAGATTGTACTGAAGCATATTAGTAATAAAATTTCAGTTGGTTGTTGTCAAAAATATATATATATATATATATATATATATATATATATATATCCTAATAGTAAAAGAAAATAAATAATTAAAAATACCTTTCTTTTTTACTTCCCTTTGTATTCTTTCCTCCCCCTTTCTTTCCTTTCTTTTTCTACCATTTCTTATCTTCCCTTCTCCTCTTTCACGCAGAGTATGGAGCAAGTAAGGTAGCAGAGGAACGACACGCGAGGCGGCAACAAAGAGCAATGGCGCAGTGCACCTCAAGATGAAACAGTGGAGGATGGTGCATAGGGATGGTGCAGCGATGAAGACATGCTGCGAGGAAGGGAGACAACAGCAACCGGGAAGGGCTGAAATAGCAGCTAGGTGAGGTGGAGCAAAGTGCAGAAACAAAACGAAGACAGGGCAAGGCACCAGGCTACGCAGGAACAGAATGTTGAACAAGGAAGAAATGCAGCAGCAAGGACGGTCACATGATTACAGTAGCAATGCAGGAAAGATGCAGTGGATGTATTTGCGGCAGTGGAACCGGTGCAGTCGATTTACGCAGGGACGATAATGATGATGAGCACTAGTCGGGCCCCAGGAAATAGTGAGGAACGCGGCAAAGGCAGTGTAGCAATGGTGCACTGGAGGGATGCGATGGAGATGATGGGCAGGGAAGGATGGTGCGCAGCAGAAAATGTATGGAGTGAGGTGCAGTGAATGGTGGTTTAGATGAAGTAGGGTATGTGCGATGGTGGAGGAATGGAGGCGAGATGGGATGAAGATGGTGTGCGGCAAGGAGACAAACTATGAAGACTCCGGCTCTGGGTCTCCTTTTTTCTTTATTTTATTTTTCTTAATATAGTGATTGTATGAGATTCATATAAAGTTTACGTAGAAAAGGGTTTTACCAAAATTGAATTATTTTCATTCTTTTATTCTTTTCTTTTTAAAAAAAAATTAAATTATTCGAACAAAATTGAGCGTCTATGTGCATCAAATTTTAAATTAATAAAACATGTTTAATTATTTATGTAATAAAAATAAATTTTCAAATGATATTATATATTAAAAATATTATTTTTGATTGAATGATAAAGATATCGAATAAACTAAAAAATTTAAGTTTCTTTTATATACAAGTAATTTGTTAAATCTAATAGTTGATTTGTAAAAATATTAATCATACATGAAGTTATAAAAGTTATTTAAAACAATTTATTTTTATACTATTGTAACTTGATCTCTCCTCTTGATTTAATTACGGTGAGAAGAAATCCGCTCAATAGATTTAATTTATTAAAATTGATTAAATTAGATTAATTTGGTTTGAGTAAAAGTCGATTTATAAAACTGATTTATCGAGTTGATTATTGATTTTCAAAATTGATAACTGAATCAACTAAACTATTAATTTATTTCTAAAACATATTTTTATATATAATATAAGCATAACATATTTTACATAATATCTTAAAATTCATATTTATATAATTTACATAATATAATATAATATACCATTTATTTTATATATAATATATAATATAATGAATATAAAATAATTTGAACGTTAGAATATAAATTATATATTTTTAATAGTTAAAACCAAAATTATCGACCAACTTAATATGATTATATAAAGTAAAATCGATTAATTCATTTTCAAAATTTTAAAATTGAGCAGACTGAATGCTCTCTTGCTAAATTTATAATAGATTAGTTATTTTTTATATTAAAAGATCATGAATTTCTGCACCGATAATCTTTTCGTAAATAGTGTTGTTCATCTTATATTATTTGGCATGTGATGAAAACTATTGTTTTACTCCTCTCTCCTTCTTGGCAGCAACCATGTAGCTTGATCTTGGAGTGCCATGATCATCACCTTTCCTTGTTTGAGTGTTCAGTTACCACTCTTATATCTCCATGAAGTCTTTTCTTCTTCCTTAATTAAATGATAATTGGATCTATGATCGAACAAATACAAAGCTTTAATTGATCTCAAACATTGGATTAAATGGTTATGTTCGCAACTTTAAGGCGTGGAGTTCTTCAAATTTGAAGTCTATATTCTCCTTTTCCAAAATCAGAGACTTCCATTATAAAAATAAAGTTTTTTTTTTTTTGGTACGAGCTTTATTTGATTTTAAATATTAAATTAAATGATCATATTCAAATTTGTAAGGTATAAAAGTTTTATAAATTTTAAGTGGGAGTCTAACACCTATATTTTCCTTTCTCAAATTCAACGACTTCCATGGTAGAAACAAAAATTACCATGCTTAATTATATCTAAACCTTATACTACAAGATAATAGTAAAAACCACAAGTGAATAACATATATCTAAGCAGAAATTATTTGGATTTAGGAATAACATCAAATTGGTGTCTCTCTTATTGCAACAACAATAAATCCATCAAAATGTCATCATTTGCCATTCTGAAATCTTCATCCTCTATATATTCTGTGAACTATTAATTTCTGTTGATTTTGGCCGTCTTCATGCTCCAACCACTCAACTTTGCAATCTTCACAGCCTCAGTTCCATGATTGAAAACATACAAGCGGGCAGCTTTGTTAATTGCCAAGGTGGGATAAACTCTAGCTGTGATGCAAGCTTTGCCATCTCCACCAAAGCTCTCCACTATGGAATGATCTATCTG
The DNA here is from genome assembly GCA_033439115.1 of Firmiana major. Classification (NCBI taxonomy): domain Eukaryota; kingdom Viridiplantae; phylum Streptophyta; class Magnoliopsida; order Malvales; family Malvaceae; genus Firmiana; species Firmiana major. The sequence continues at coordinate 5,707,580 of CM065914.1, read as the reverse complement.
CAAAATGGATAATTTCCAAGCGTGTAAGAGACAAAACCACTTCCAAAAATGAAGTAACATTAATCCCTTCGTTTCCAAATCCAGAAACTTTTTCAAATGATGTCTAAATTTTGCACTTGATGATGATAGTGGGCCTGATGGCTGTTTTACTAGACAGAGATAGAATTATCAAATGAAATGAAGCAATTGTTTATGCTGAAGAAATGCTACCAAGTACCAACTTCTTTTTCTTGAAAATTTAATTTTCCCATCTAATCCAATCTTACTAAAAAAAATAATACTTCTTTGAAAAACAAGTGAGAAAATTATGTTTAAACATCTTGGCTTTGAAAATTGGTTGGTTTCTTAATACTGTCTCCAGAAAAGATAAAACATGAAATCTCATCGGCAGGACAAAAGAGTTTAGGTAATTGGATTTAGAACAAATGTTCAAGCAACTTCTAGCTTCTGGTAAAGTTAGTGAAGTAGGACTTGATTGACTTTGAACCTTAGAGAGTAAACTATTTTTAATTCCATATTCAACTCGCCAAGCTCCTCAATGACAATTCGTGATGAAGAGGGTCCACATCCAGGAAAGCCCCATATGAAGTCATGTCGTTATCTAGATTTAGGGAGGATCTGGCGACAAAAAAAACAAAGAGCTTAAGAATTTGTATGCTTGGGAGAAAATTGAAAAGGTTCAAAAATGGCAATGGCAAGTAAGGGGACCTGCTTTGGTCACTGCACATTAGTATCACATATTTCTTATGGCCTTTGAAATTCTAAAGAATATTACCGTGTTCTCTTCTGGATCCTTTGAAGCCAAAACTAACAACCCAAATGGACCAAGACTACCTTTAATTGATGCACCCTTTCTGCTGCATAGGAGTTGTGGGTTGGTCCAGCTTGGTTTCAGCACTTAGCTTTCTCAAAATCAGTTACTTCAAATGAAATATCAACATCTGCCTGTAAAAGGAAAGAGGAATAAACATTGGGAAGAAGAGAAACAAGTGGTATTACACGTATGATTTTCATTTTGAACTCTAAAATTTTTCATACGTGGGTCACCTGGCAAAATCACATTCTCTAGTTTTATTGGAATGATTGAATGAGTAAAAGAAAGTATAAAAATCCAACTCACCTGTGCAGGGGTGACACCAGAAACTTCAATAACTGATTCTCCTTTAAGCAATTGGCTCGGCAAGTTTACGTGGTTTGCACGTAGCTTTTCTATTTCTTCTATCGGCCATTGCTCCAAATGTTTTCTAGATTTAGCCAACCAAAGTTTCCTAGGGATTGCCTGCAAAATAAAACCATAATGGAGATTTGATTACTGTGTCAAGAAACAAATCTTTTTGTCTTACTTAAGTTTCTTAGCTAGACTTTTTAACTAGTTAAGGCTGGCATTTTATGTTTGAATGTTGGAAGTTTTTAATTAAGTTGCATGATAAACAATGAATAATTAAATCGAAATGTACCTGAATTCCTGCCCATCCTTTTTTGATATAATCAGCAACACTTGATGATTCATTAATCCAACCCCATAAGATTCTCCTGTTCTTTACATTATCTAAGAAAGTTTTGGAAGCATAAAATTTACCATAATCGTATCTTGAGCCTGAATCACTTTCCACAGATCCTTTATCTGGTGTGTAAATGTCCTTCACATTATCGTAAGATCCAAGAGTATAGTATTCATGCTTGGTATCATCCAAACTGACCTTGAGAACATGTTTGACAGAAGGGCCATTAAAAGATGTATCAATACCATTGCGGCCGTTAATTGACACAGGAAAAAAGTCAGGGCATTCCCACATTCAAGTGTCCTTAGCAGAATGCAAAGGGGTTTGAGCTTGAACCCAATTGACAAAATCTTTGCTTTTAAAAAGGATAGCTAACCCCTGGCGGTTAATTTTGCTTCCAATGATCACCCTCCATTTCTTATCAGGGCCTAACCAGGCTGTGGTTGGATCTCTAAATGAACTTGCATTAATATGATTCTGAGCAGTGGGTTGCATCAAGGGATTTTTTGGTGACTTAATCCATTCTCTAAGGTAAGGGTCGGATAAGTTCTTGGGCACGGCCAGATTCTGGACTTGGCTGTTGTTGGGGTCAATTCCGGTGTAAAGAATAGCTGGTTTGCCCCCAGGGAGGATTGTAGCTGAACCAGACCAGCAACCATTGATATCAAATCACTGGGATGGATAGATGGCAGGATCATGAGGGGTCCAATTCACAAGATCTTTTTTGATGTAGAATGAACCCAGACTTTGTTGCCCTCCACTACACCTTTTGGTCTGTATTGGTAGAACAGGTGGTAGAGTCCCTTGTAAACCAAAGGTCCTGTAAAGAAGGCTTTTTGTTATTCAAGAACATCATAGAAATCTAGGATAATGCATTAGAATTCATATCTTGGTTTTTTTTTTTTTTTTTCATTTTTATCTAAGAATATTTCTCAGACCAAAGGATGGGGCTAACTTAAGGACAGAAAATACTGGAGCAAAAGACAAGAAACTGGAAACGGAACTAACCATTAGGATCTGTTCATCCAGAAGTAGCCATTTGTCAATTCCAAAGTCAGAGACAGAAAAAAGAACTTTAGCAAGATCTAATAAAGTTAATACAGAAAATATTAGACAGCAAAGAAAAGTTTAAAAAAAAAAAAAAAGGAAGTTCAAAATGGAATTGAGAGAGTTTATTAGGTGAAGAAACATATATACCATTTATCCGATTCCTAGGAGGTTGAAAATGATGGCCAGTTCTGTACGGTTGATTTGTAGATGCAGTAGAAGTAGATTGAACAGTTTGAAGGTTCTTGTAAACATGATGTGAAGCTTCAAGTTTCACAATTCCATGGCCAACCAAGAGTGCAAAGAACAAAAAGAACCCAACAGAAAGAGTTAACCATGTTTTCCATAGTTGGGACTTGGGATGGATTGAGAATATAAGGCTGCACCTATAAAGGTAGATTTACTGGAGAAGAAATTTCATTTTTTGGCAGGATTATATAGATGAAGTGAAATAAAAATTAAAAATTAAAAAGAACAAGGAAGTTCAAACCTGTTATAGTCTAGGGAGGGAAAATGCTGAAATTTCCACTGTATGTCAAGTTGTGATATCATTTTGTGGAAATTGATTCCTTCATAATTATTCTCATTGTTTTTCATATCACTCATTGTATTTTATTACAGGTTTTCTTTTATTATTACAGGGATGCGGAGTTTGAACCAAAGAATGCAGCCTTGTTGATCAATTAAACACATTATCAAATTGGCTAATACATAATTTAATGTAGTTGGAGAATTAGTTTAAGCTTTCTTCTGTCGGTTAAAATGTTGGCTTAGCTTGCTCAATATGATTATCCAAATGGAGGCTTAATTTAAGCCTATTGAATAAAATAAAGGAGCAACCTTATTTCCTACCTCAAAATTCTCAAATTTGCCTTGACCAAATGCAAGCTTCCTTGTACTCAAAGTCCATTTATTTTCATGGAAAAAAAGAAAAAAAATCTGTAACACTAAATATAGATTCAAATTATTTTAAGAATCTTTAGTCAATTATTCATCCAACTTAATTAACTATATAAAATAAATGATTATGATTAAACAACATATTATATAATATAAGTTATAAAAACAATATTTCATTTTTTTGACGATTCAAAAATTAGTGCATAGAAAATTAAATTTTTTTTTTTTTGGGCCTAACATGGGATTGTATAAATTTGTGGCTTGACTTATATTATTTTAAGTTGTCAAGTTTATTGGAATATTAAGTTCAAGTTTTGATTAGTAATTCCAAGAATTTGGTACTGACTACTGAGTCCAACCACACATAGAATTATAGAATATTTTGTTACTCGGTTACAACAGTGTCGAATTGCAAACGTTTTCACTTCGATTTTCGTGTCACTTGTTTTAGAATGCCTTTGCAAAAAAGAGAAAGATCAGAGGGACGCAGGGGTTCTTCCCTGCGTTGGCACTTCGATGCTTAAGTCAGCCAAAGAATTGAGCAGAGTTTCAGTAGAAAAATTCAGAATTAGGTTAACGAATCATACCTGTCCCCTATTTATAGGGATTTACTCTGTCATTAATTACAGTTTTATCATTTTTATCTTACTCAGGGTTTGTATCATTTTTCATATGTTTTATTCGTGTGCCACGTGGTGCATTCTTCGTACGTGACGTGGCGTACTATTATTATTCTTTTATCATGGACAACAATTGCTCCCCACTCTTTCGCTAGGTATAACTTTGTAGAAGAGTACATATGTTCTCATTGTAGCCTCAGGTCAAGTCCTTAAATTAGATTCTGAAGTCAAATTCTCTAACCGTCTAATTCTCAAGCTCTTGTTTGAGTGCATGACTTACCTCGCGCATTTTTCGCTTCAAGCTCTATGGTTGTGTGCTTAGCTTACATCGCACATTTTTTGCTTCAAACCCTTGGTTGTATGATTAGCTTACATCGCGTACTCTTCGCTTTAAGCTCTCGCACATTGTCTTCGTAGCTTACCTCGCGCATTTTTCGCTTCAAGCCTTTGGTTGTGTATTTAGCTTACATCGCGCACTTTTCGCTTCAAGCTCTCGCACATTGTCTTCGTGGTTTACCTCGCGCATTTTTGGCTTCAAGCCCTTTGGTTGTGTGCTTAACTTACATCGCGCACATTTTGCTTTAAGCTCTCGCACATTGTCTTCGTGGCTTACCTCGCGCATTTTTCGCTTCAAGCCCTTGGTTGTGTGCTTAGCTTACATCGCGCACTTTTCGCTTCAAGCTCTCGCATATTGTCTTCGTAGCTTACCTCGCGCATTTTTCGCTTCAAGCCTTTTTATCTTGAGTGCGTGGCTTACCTCGGGCATTTTTTGCTTCAACTTTTTAATTGTGTGCTTAGCTTACATCGCGCACTTTTCGCTTCAAGCTCTCACACATTGTCTTCGTGGCTTACCTCACACATTTTTCGCTTCAAGCCCTTTTATCTTGAGTGCGTGGCTTACCTCGCGCATTTTTCGCTTCAAGCCCTTGCACATTTTTTTCGTGGCTTACCTCGCGCATTTTTCACTTCAAGCACTTCTATTGAATATAGCTGAAAGTCTCAATATGAAATAAAATACGTAATAAATCATTATTCAATAAATGAAATTTCAATTCATAGTTTTGACAATGACATTAAATAAATAAAATTTCACTACCAGTATGGCTTCAGGTGATTAGCATTCCATGTTTTTACTATTCTCTTACCTTGTGAATTTTCCATCTTCTTTCAAGGCATTGGTGATGGCTTAGGTAGCCCGACGATGGTAAGGGTTTCTTTTCTTTGAACTCCCTTATATGTAGTTCAGCGTCGGTATCCTTTTCTTCACTTCTTCTTGAGTGATATATTTATCTACTCTAGAGAACAAGTCTGAGATCATCGTCTGCTGATCTAAAGATAGCGACTCTTGCAACTTTTCAGACCTTGTCCCTTGTAGCATAGCTGTCACAGCTACTCCAACTTGTAGATCATGTACTTCAAGAGTAGCATTACAGAATCGATCAACATAACTTTTGAGTGATTCCTTGCTCCCCTGCCTTAAGGTAAGCAGATAGGTGGCCTCCTTCCTTTTTTGGCTTTTTATCACAAAGGCCTTCAGGAATTCGCTTCTTAATTGATTGAAAGACGAAATAGACCCCTCCGGTAAACTATTAAACCATTTTAGTGCATGGTAAGTTAAAGTTAAGGGGAATGTTTTACTCATGATCTCATCCTTTCATCCATGTAATAGCATCAATGACTCATAGTTCTGAATGTGGTCATAAGGATCAATTTTTTTCGTGTATGCCGTCATCTGCGGCATTTTGAATTTTGGGGGAAACGGTTTTCCCATGATCATTGTACTGAATGGGATTCTCCTCCTCTGGTTTTCTTCAGTTGGAACCAACCTTTTCTCTTCTAAGATTCGTTCTACCATTCTTTTCATATCTGTGGCAACTTGTACCTTGGACACAGGTCTGTTTTGCACTTTCTTAGCATCGTATGCATCAGCTTGGCCGCAGTCCATAGCTTCTTTCCTGTTACCCTGAGTTTGGTTTTGACGAGTCTGAGATTGAAAGTTTGCCATTCCAATTTCAAGGTTTCGTGTTGGATCTATTTGCGAGTCTCTCTCAACATGAGACCCTGTCATTCCCACATCTTTAATTCCGTTGTTTGGCAGGCCGTTTGTGTTCTGGTGCCAAGGATCTTCAACGCTCAAATATCCAGAGTTTACTCGAGTCGGACCCTCAAGGTTTCTAGCACTTTGGCGTCTCCGGCCACCAACAATCTCCCGTGTTGAATTCCTTGTACCATGACGCCGCAGTTTTTTGACACTCTGATATCTCTAGTTCATTGGAGTCTTGCGCATGGGGTCTTTTGTAACTTGGCGTCGCAAGCCTTCCGAGGCCTCACGCACAGGGTCTCCCATACCTTGACGCCTCATATCTTCCTCAGTCTCACACATAGGGTCTCGTGCGGCCATGCCGTGAGGATCTCGCGCACCCCTGCAGTGAGGGTCTCGCGTGAGCTGGCATCCCCGCGTTATGAGTGTGCCACATGGCGTACAAAAAATACGCCATGTAGCGCACGAAGCAAACGAGGGGTCTTGCGCGACCGTGCCGTGAGAGTTTCGTGCACCATTGCCGTGAGGGTCTCGCGCTCCCCTGTTGTAAGGGTCTCGTGAAACCATGCCTTGAGGGTCTTGCGCCAAGATGTCGTGAGGGTCTTGCGGCATGTTGCCGTGAGGGTCTTGCGACAAGATGCTGTGGTGGTCTTGCATCCTCATGCCGTGAGGGTCTTGCGACCTCATGCCTTGAGGGTCTTGCGGCAAGTTGCCGTGAGGGTCTTGTGGCAAGATGTCGTGAGGGTCTTGCGACCTCATACCTTGAGGCTCTTGCGGCAAGATGCCGTGAGGGTCTTGCGTCCTCATGCCGTAAGGGTCTCGTGAAACCATGCCTTGAGGGTCTTACGCCAAGATGTCGTGAGGGTCTTGCGACCGCATGTCGTGAGGGTCTTGCAGCATGTTGCCGTAAGGGTTTTGCGGCAAGATGTCGTGAGGGTCTTGCGACCCTATGCCCTAAGGGTTTTGCGGCAAGTTACCGTGAGGGTCTTGCGACCTCATACCGTGAGGGTCTTACGACCGCACGTGAGGGTCTCGCGACCTCATGCCCTGAGGGTCTTGCGGCAAGTTGCCGTGAGGGTCTTGTGCCAAGATGCCGTGAGAGTCTCGCGCAAACATGCCTTCAGGGTCTCTTGGTACTCGGCCTTCACTGTTTCGGGCCATCCTGCCATGAGGGTCTCGAGCGAACATGCCGAAAGGGTCTTGCGTGACCATGCCCTCAGGGTCTTGCGCAGCTCGGCCTTCTCCTACCAAGTTTTGGACGGCTAGTGGCAGATTCACTTACGAGAAAACACCATTAAACAGATCAACCATTGTCCGCAAGGCTTGAACAGTCTCTTCTCCTTGCTTCTGCATGGCTTCAAATTCGACAATGGGAATCGTCATCGTATTCGACCCTCTCTCGATCTGAACTCCATCACCTAAGTCCGCCATTGGGGAGCTCGCCATGTCCTCACTTTCTTCACTTCTGATTGCTGTTGAACGTGTTTGTACCATCGTTGTCAAAAGCTTTTCTTCCGTTTCCCACAGACGGCGTCAATTGTTATTGCTCGGTTACAACAGTGTCGAATTGCAGACGCCTTCACCTCGATCTTCGCGTCACGTGTTCTATAATGCCTCTGCAAAAGAGAGAAAGATCAGAGGGACACAGAAGTTCTTCCCTGCGTTGACACTCCAATGCTTAAGTCAGCCAGAGAATTGAGCAGAGATTAAGTAGGAAAATTCAGAATTAGGTTAACGAATCATACATGACCCCTATTTATAGGGATTTACTCTGTCATTAATTACATTTTTTTCCTTTTTATCTTACTCAGGGTTTGTATAATTTCTCATATGTTTTATTTGTGCACCACATGATACATTTTTTGTACGTTACATGACGTATTATTATTATTCTTTTATCATGCACAACAATTCTATTTTAAGATAAATATTTGTCACGTAGATCTCGAGTCATGGTAAGCTGATAAAGGACCCCAATGCACAAAGAAAAAACCTATGTTTGGAATAATTTTCTTAGAAATCGAGATGTATTTAGTGGAGTTATTTACTCTTGGTCAACTTCTTGATAACAGCAGACCCAGCAAGGCTCAGACAAACAATTAAGTAGCATGATTATTTATCCCTAATTAGCAGATTAACTATCAAAGAACAATTATTTTTAATAATTAATATTAATGTCATAAATCCGAAAGGAATTAATTTAATCTTTGGTAAAATCTTTTTATTTATAAGAATCGATGCTTCATCTGTGATAATTTTTTACGTGACATATCAAATTTTCTCTTCGATAAATTATATATTAAATGTAATAATATAAATATTAATTTGTCATAAAAACAAGTATTTAAATAAAATTGTAAAAATTATCGTACTTCTGTAAAATTATTGAAATTCAGGAACACTTAGGTCCGAGGTTAATTTTTATTCACTTGTTGAAGGTAAACTATAAATATCTGCGAAATTTAAAAAAAAAATAAGAGTATAATTTAGGGAGTTCGATATGACTACATATAAAATAATAAAAATTGTGGAATTAAAGCAAACGGATCAAAATAAGAACAAATAAAACACCATACTCGAAAGTTTTCAAAATAATAATAATAAAAAAAAGGTATAAATATGATTATAATATCATATTAGTAAAATTTTAGCGTTTCGAAGTAGAAGTCTCCTCACACTCTGATGGATCACTCCAAGCGATTAATGTGAGTTTATAAATTTTATGTACATTTTTGTGATAATTTTTATATTAATATAATAAAATGATATGTTGATATTTCATTATAGTGTGTTTCCCTTTAATATATTTGGATTTACTATTATAATAATGGTTATATACATTATCAATGGTAACAATGCTATCACAAACACTTATCTTATTATTTAGATTTAAAATTGTCAAGAAGTTACACATAAGATGTACTCAACTTTTTTGAACCAAAAAAAAATAAAGATGTACTCAATTTTCTTGGTACAACTATTTTTTTTTATAGTAAGGTTTATAACAAAAATCATACTACTACAAATTGTAATTTTTTTGACCAATAATTTAATTTTATCCGATATCAAAATTCATACTACTAGGAATTACAAAATTTATTGTGACCAATAGCTTAATTTTATTCAACATATAATTAGGAATCACAAAATTTATAGTAACTAGTAATCTAATTTTATTGAACATACTATTAGGAATCACAAGATTTATTGTGACCGATAGCCTATTTTTATTCAAACTACTATTAAGAATCACAAAATTTATTGTGATTAGTAACCTAATTTTATTCAACATACTACTAAGTAAAAACCACAAATTTTATATGACCAATAATCTAATTTTATCTACATGATCAATGTCATACAAATTACCTTCTTAATTCTGCATCCTAAGTAGCTTGTCTACAAACAATTCTCAGTTTTAAAATACAATTCAATATACATCATTAAATAGCCAATCAAGTGATAATAATGTCTAAGATATAACAAATAAGCCTTATATTCTTCAGCTAAATTTTGAAGTTAAAAGCATGATAACATACTTTTAGTTGTCTTCTTCTAACAATAACTCCTTAAAGAAGCAAAAAATATGATCTCAAGAAAATAATTTCTTCTGGCTTTCAATTTGCACATCATAACTACACTACTTAGTGTGGCAGCTCATTAGTAATATTACTTGAATAAATACAAAATCCATTTTTTCATGCTATGATTTATGAGCTTGTTTAAAATCATATAAAAATTTAATTTACTTGCATATCTTTCTCTTCTTTTTTTGAGTTGAAACATTTTTTAAAAATTATTAAATCGTCTTAAAATTGTTTGTGCGAAAAGTTATAACAACAAAAAAATGTTAGTAATAAAAATAATATAAAAAATTATAAATTAAAATTTAGTAATTGATGATAACAAGTTAGACTGAGGTAATAGAAACTCAAAGCATATCACCTTTAAGATACAACAATCCAACTTTACTTTCATTATACACTCTAAAATTCTACTCTAACAATCGATTAAAAAGATAAAAAATTAAACACCTTTCTCTTATCGAAGCATTCTATTATGTGTGAAGTATTATGATAAATTGTTATATCTTATTTACACTAACGAAGAATATAAAAAATAATAACGAAGAATTTATTTCATGAGTTCAGAACTTTTCAATAATATAGTAACCGACTATTATTTGAAAACACACTACAACAAATTTAGCAATTTGTGACGCATGAATTAATGTCACAAAATATTAATTTTTTGTCACCAATATATTTTTATGACGAAAATTATGTTGTCATGACGTTCGTCACCTTTGCCACGTCGCTAAAGGTCAAATGTGACGATATTATTATTTCGTCACCTATTTACGAATTTAACGTGACGATAATAAACAACGTCACGATATGATTACTTTTTTGTGACGTCCGAATAAGTCATAAATTAATACAAATATTCGTCACTACATACCGATAACGTCACAGAATATGTGATAAAATTATAAGTATTAGTGACGTCACACTTTAGGTGACATATATTATCGTCACCTATGATAGTAAGATAACGTCAAAAAATCTCTCAAATGTCACTAAAGGTAGTGATAATTTTAATTTTACGTGACGAAATGTTAAATCGTCAAATTATAAGTGACATATTTTCGTCACATATGCTGGTAAAAAACTTCTCAAATGTCACTAAAAAAATTAAAATTTATTTTAAGGTGACGAAACATCAATTTGTTACCATATAACTAACGTCATAAAAACTTTTAAATGTCACTAAAGATGGTTAAAAATTTGATTTTAGGTGACGATATATAAATTCTCACACTATAGGTGACATAAGTTATTGTTATTTATGATAATAATACGTCATAAAATATTTAATGTTGCAATAATATTGACATATTTATTTAAATTTAAATAATGTTTATATTTTTCTTAAATAATCAAATATAAATAATATTGCTCATGCAAAATCAAGTTTAACTAGTATTGCAAAGTAAATAATTGAGTTAAGATTTGCAATGAATCTCAAATGTAATACCTTGAATAAAATATATAATCATAATCCAATAATACTACTATTCCAAATGTAATAAAACTAATATAATCCACATTGTTTAAATCCAAAAGCTCAAATAAAGTACGATGATCACATTTGAATTTTTGAAACAAAATATACCAGAGATGGAAATCACTGGTACAAGTTCATCTCATAGCTCTCAATCCAAATCTTGTGTAGAGAGTGTTTGTGTTGATGGTGAGTTTGAATCACTTGAAGCTGCAATAAACAATTATTAACAAATGATAAATACAATATATTAAATAATAAATAAAATTTAAAGCTATTATTTATGAAAGACAATAAGAAATTAATAGCAAAAAATGATGAAAAAACAACCTATCAAAGGATTATAAAATGAGAAATTAATAGATAACAATGCAAAATATCAGCCCAAGAGAAAATTTCTAAACAAAGAATTGCATTATTGAGTCAATATTTATAGGTTTCTCGATGTGGTTGAAGTCTGCAACTGAGTTTGACAGAACAGAATGTAGGCCCCAAAAGGAAACATAAATCCAAAACAAAAAAATGCAAGTACTAGATATCTAAATTGACAGGGAAGCGAAGTTAGAATAGTTGATGGATCTGTAGGATCCTCCATGATGCACCAATGAAAATTAGAAATATGTTGAATAGCACCAAAGATAATATGTTTGTAAGACATTGGTAAGCAACCCAGAAGCACCCCCCAATGTAAGAGATGAGTCTTGAAAGAGAGAAATACAAGCAGAAACACTCTAATATAATAATGCCAGAGATTTGCTTTCACCACCCAAAAAACAGGGGCCAGGCAATTTTCAATTGCTCTAAACGACATATTCTTTTACCAGGACTGCAAAATTCTAACAAGTAAACAAACTTACAGCATTTGGAATCATCGGAAGATGAAGTATATGATCCTCGGCACCAAGAATGTCACCATCATCTGGGTCTCCATAAAACATTGCTATGGTCCCATCAGTTAGTTTCTCAGACATTATCATTCTAGTTCGAACCCTAGGAACTAGAGAAACAACATTCCCTGTTAAAGTAGAGCAAAGTTGAGTCAAGGGAGATAAACCACTAAATAGTTGAGGGGACCAGAACCTGACAAATAACAAGAAAGCAAACCTTGAACAACACGGTCACCCTGCACAAAATTTAAGATTCTTGTCTTGTAAGTATTCATGCTTCCACAAAGAAGTGACTTTGATAGTGGATTTGATTCATTTTTAAAATCGTCATTATTGGAAGGACTTGCTAGACAGGTTGATAATAGTTGAGGAGAATGTGTGTGTTTCCGGGCATGGTACTCCTCAACCTTGCTCTTTTTGCTAATGAGGTTATACCTGGAATCAAAACCATAACATGAATACTGGCATCTATACAAGTTTTAATGGGAATAGTGAGACATGAATTTTACTTCCTTAAAACTATGAATAACTCAACCAAGCAGATGTCATAATATAATAGTCCTCCCAAATAACATCCATGTTCTGGCCTCGCACCAGGATAAATAAACAAGCATCTAGAGTATGCTTCATAAAAATAAGAGACACTAGCATCCTATAGATGGCAAGTATTTAAATAAGCATAAACTGCTACATGCTTATATCTCTTTCGGATACACCAACAAAGGAGCTAAGTCATTTGTCAGCAAAATGCAAGGTGGAATATTAAAAAGACACAAAAAAAGGGTAGATATGGTGTTCTAGTCAGTGATTTGAGAGTAAAATCTTGGAAAAAGAAGCAGCAGTGATAGCAATAAAGAGCTGGGCTCAAGGACTGGTTCAAGTGAGTTGAGACTTGCTTTGGCAAACACTCATGTTAAGACTTTGGTGATACAAAGGAACTAGCACAGGTTCAATGAAGAAGGATACACTTGACTTATTACATAAAAAGATAAAGGGATATAAAGTATGATACTTTAAAAACTCACCTCACATACAAGTGTCCCTCGCTTGAACATGGTCTATGTTTGTAGGATAATGGCAGCAGAAGCTGTTAATGTTAATGAATTTCGAGAATTAGCGAGGCAATCCCTCCCAAAAATGTACTATGATTTCTTCACTGGAGGAGCAGAGGACGAATACACCTTAAAAGAGAATGAGGAAGCATTTCATAGAATCATGTAATGCCTTAAATCGGGAAATCAATGACAATTAAAACAAGAATTGAACTTTGAAGAAGCCAAAAGAAAGAGCAAAACAAAATTTGACCTTGGTCATGGGACCCTTTGAAGGGGCCCAGAAATCGGAGTCCTCATTCTCGAGACCGTCGAGAGAATCTGGATCAGACGAATAGTAGCAAGCCTCATCGCTGCTCCCGCAATCCTCCATCGACCGATCGATCAATCAAAACTTACCTCAAAATCCTGGCTCACACTGAAATGACCAATTTTCACCCTTCCACTTTTTGTGAGCAGAAGATTTTCGGGCTTCGGCGAGCGAGGAAGGAGGGAGAAGGGAGGCTGGTCGGAGTCCGACGAGGAGTGGCTGCCGGTCTTGGGGTCTCAGTCGGTCGGTCGGAGAAAGGAGATCGGCAGGGATGATCGGGGAACGGATTGGAGAGGGAAAGATGAAAGAGGAAAGAGGAGGGGGGGGGAGGGTTTTTCTTTAGGATCGCCCGATCCTAATTTTTTTTTTTCAGTTTCGTTTTTTTTTTGTTTCATTTGTTTTTTTTTTCTTTTTATTTATTTTATTTTATATATATATATTATATTTATATTTATATATATTTATATATATTTTTTATTTCTTATTATTATTTTTTTATTTTACATTTTCAATTTTGGACAAATACATGTATATATATTTATTGTAATTATTTTTATCATTCATGTATAGATATTTATTTTTTTTATGCATTTTCAATTTAATAAATATATATATATATACACATATTTTCTTATAACATTTTTTCGACTTAAATTGAGTGATATTTTTAATTTTTTTAATTGATATAACTCGAATTTATAAAGATATTTTCTATTTTAGTGTTTATAATAGTCATATTTATCAATATCATATGTATTATACGATATGATTCAATTCATTACAAAATCAATATATATAGCCGATATTTAGCATAATTGATAGGTTTGTTGATAAATTTCGAATCATGTATATTTGGTGATAAAATTTGAAGCCAAATAATTAGTAACGTTTTTACAAAAACGAAACGTTTAATAATTCTTCACATTTGAAGTGCTTATTTTATGATGAAAACAAAAATGTAATCGAAATTAAAAAAAAAAGTCACGAAAATATTAAAGTATGTATATTTGGGGATAAAACTTGGCGCCAAATATTTAGTGACGTTTTTACGAAAACGTCATGAAACGTAATTCATCACATAAAATTTGTTTTTTTTTCATGATGAAAACACAAACGTCACCAAAAATAAAAAAACGTTATAAAAAAATTTCCCACAAATTATATTTCATTATAAAATTTGATGTAAAATATTTAGTGACGCTTTTATAGAAATGTGACGCTATATAATTTGTCACATATAAAGTGTTCATTTATGACAATATATTAAATCGTCACCAAAAGTTAAAACACGTCACAAAAAAATTTCCCTCCATTTATGTTGAGTGAAAAAATTTGGCGCCAAATATTTAGTGACACTTTCATGTGACGATTTTTTTTATCGTCATAAAAAATATTAAAATAATAGAAAATCGTGACGAATTATATTATTCGTCACGTATAATATAGTTTACGTGACGAAATTTAATGCGTCATATAAAACAATCGTCACAAATTGTCATATTTGTTGTAGTGACATTTGTAACCACATAAAGCAATTGTTGTATCTGATTAGCATCATCTACGGCAACCTTTGACCTTTGTAAGATTATGCAAAGCAAATAACATCTAAGCCTTAATGTCATTAATGGTTAATATCAAACGTTTTATATGATAGTAAGGCTTTAATATAATAATGTTATTATAACGTTAAATTTTATTTTATTATTAAAATTATAGTTACAAAGTAAAATATATTTATGTAGAAATTATTTGGATTTAGGAATAACATCAAATTGGTTTCCGCCATATTGCAACAATGAATCCATCAAAATGTCATCATTTGCCATTCTCAGATCTTCATCCTATATATTTCTGTGAACTACTAATTTCTGTTGATTTTGGCCGTCTTCATGCTCCAAGCATTCAACTTTGCAATCTTCACAGCCTCAGTTCCATTATTGAAAACATACAAGTGGGCAGCTTTGTTAATAGCCAAGGTGGGATAAACTCTAGCTGTGATGCAAGCTTTGCCACCTCCACCAAAGCTCTCAACTATGGAATGATCTATCTGCAAAATGGATAAATTCCAAGCGTGTAAGTGACAAAACCACTTCCAAAAATGAAGTAACATTAATCCCTCAATTTCCAAATCCAGAAACTTTCTCAAATGATGTCTAAATTTTTCACTTGATGATGATAGTGGGCATGATGGCTCTTTTACTAGACAGACAGAATTATCAAATGAAATGAAGCAATTGTTTATGCTTTTTCTTGAAAAGTTCGTCTTCCCATCTAATCAAATCTTACTGAAAAAACTAGTAATTCTTTTTTTTTTTAAAATGTGAGAAGCCTATGTTTCAACATCTTGGCTTTGAAAATTCATTGGTCTTTCTTAATATGTGTCTTCGAAAAAGATAAAACATGAAATGTCATCGGTAGGACCAAATAGTTAAGTAATTGGATTTAGTATAGAATGTTCAAGCAACTTCTAGTGAAGCTAGTGAAGTAAGACTTGATCGACTTTGAACCTTAAAGAGTAAATATAATTCCATATTCAACTTACCAAGCTCCTCAATGACAACTTGTGATGAAGAGGATCCACATCCAGGAAAGCCCCATATGAGGTCATGTCGTTATCTTGATTTAGGGAGGATCTGGCGACAAAAGAACAGAGAGCTTAAAAATATTGTATGCATGGGAGAAAATTGAAAAGCTTTGAAAATGGCAATGGTAAGTAAGGGGACCTGCTTTGGTCACTGCACATTAGCACCACATATTTGTTATGGCCTTTGAATATTCTGAAGAATACTGCCGTGTTCTCTTTCAGACGTTTTGAAGCCAAAACTAGCAACCCAAATGGACCAAGACTACCTTTAACTGATGCACCCTTTCTGCTGCATAGGAGCTGTGGGTTGGTCCAACTTGGTTTCAACACTTCTGCTTTTTCAAAGTCAGTTATCTTAAATGAAATGTCAACATCTGCCTGTAAAAGGAAAAGGGGAATAAACAATGAGAAGAAGAGAAACAAATTTTTCACATGAATGAATGAGTAAAAGAAGGTAGAAACAACCAAGTCACCTGTACAGCAGTGACACCGGAAATTTCAATAACTGATCCTCCCTTGAGCAATTTGCTAGGGAAGCTTACGTGGTTTGCACGTAAGCTTTCTATTTCTACAATTGGCCATTGTTGCAAGTGTTTTCCAGATTTGTCCAACCAAAGTTTTCTAGGGATTGCCTGCAAAATGAAACCATAATGGAGATTTGATTACAGATTTTGCAACTGTCGAGCAACAAACCTTTGTGTCTTAGCTAAAATTTCTTAACTAGTTAAGGTAGGCATTTTATGTTTGGATGTTGGAAGTTCTTACTTAAGTTGCTTGATAAACAATCAATAGTTAAATCTTCTAAATGTACCTGAACTCCTGACCATCCTTTCTTGATATCATCAGCAACACTTGACGATTCATTAATCCAACCCAACAAGATTCTCCTGTTCTTTATACTGTCTAAGAAAGTCTTGGAAGCATAAAATTTGCCGTAATCGTATCTCAAGCCTGAAGCATTTTCTAAGGATCCTTTGTCTGGTGTGTAGATGTCCTTAATATTATCATAAGACCCAAGAGTATAGTAATCATGCTTGTAATCATCTAAACTGACCTTGAGAACATGTTTGACAGAAGGGCCATTAAAAGATGTATCAACACCATTGCTGCCACTAATTGAAACAGGAAAAAAGTCAGGGCATTCCCACATTCCAGTGTCCTTAGCAGAATGCAAAGGGGTTTGAGCTTGAACCCAATTGACAAAATCTTTGCTTTTGAAAAGGATAGCTAATCCCTGGCGGTTAATTTTGCTTCCAATAATCACCCTCCATTTCTTATCAGGGCCTAACCATGCTGTGGTTGGATCTCTAAATGAACTTGCATTAATATGATTCTGATAAGTGGGTTGCATCAACGGATTTTTTGGTGACTTAATCCATTCTCTAAGGTAAGGGTCAGATAAATTCTTGGGCACGGCCAGATTCTGGACTTGGTTGTTTTTGGGGTCAATTCCAGTGTAAAGAATAGCTGGTTTGTCCCCAGGGAGGATTGTAGCTGAACCAGACCAGCAACCATTGATATCAGATGGCTGGGATGGATAGATGGCAGGTTCATGAGGGGTCCAATTCACAAGATCTTTTGATGTAGAGTGAGCCCAGATAATGTTGCCCCACACTGCACCTTTTGGATTGTATTGGTAGAACAGGTGGTAAAGTCCCTTGTAAACCAAAGGTCCTGTAAAGCAGGCTTTTTGTTATTAAACAGTATCATAGAAATCTAGGTTTTTTTTTTTTTTTTTTCTAAGAATATTTCTCAGACCAAAGAATGGGGCTAACTTAAGGACAGAAAATACTGGAGAGCAAAAGGCAAGAAACAGGAAAAGCTACAAACCATTAGGATCTGTTCATCCAGAAGTAGCCATTTGTCAATTCCAAAGTCACAGCAGATCAAATGACAATAAAACAAGAAAAACAAATAGTTAGAGACACAAAAATGAACTTTAGCAAGATTTAATAAAGTTAATACAGATAATATTAGATAGCAAAGAAAAGCAAAATAAATAAATAAAAGTTTAAAAAGGAATTGAGGGAGTTTTTATAAAGTGAAGAAACAAGCATACCATTTATCCAATTCCTGGGAGGTTGAAAATGATAGCCAGTTCTGTAAGGCTGAGTTGTAGAAGCGGTCGAAGTAGATTGAACAGTCTGAAGTTTCTTGTAAGCATGATATGAAGCTTCAAGTTTCACAATTCCATGGCTAACCAAGAGAGCAAAGAACAAAAAGTACCCAAAAAAAGAGTTACCCATGTTTTGCATAGTTGGGACTTGGGATGGATTGAGAACTGAAGGCTGCACCTATATATATATGAAGTGAAATAAACCTCTCATAATCTAGGGAGGGAAATTGCTGAAATTTCCACTGTCTGTCAAGTGGCGATTACATTTTGTTGAAATTTATTCCTTCATAATTACTCTCGTTGTTTTTACGTATCATTCATTAATGTATTGTATTATAGGTTGAGTTTATTTAGTACAGGGATGCAGAGTTTGAATCAAAGAATGCAACCATGTTGATCAATTAAACACATTATCAAACTGGCTAATACATAATTTAATGTAGTGGGAGAATTAGTTTAAGCTTTATGTCGGTTAAAATGCTGGCTTAGCTTGCTAAATATGATTATCCAACTGGAGTAAATGAAGGCTTAATTTAAGCCTACCGAATAAACTAAAGGAACAGTAAATGAAAATTTAAAGATACTCATAGGCGGCCGAAAACTTTTTAGAGGGACCCAAGCAACCTTAACGCAAGCTTCCTTGTAGTCAAAGTGCATTAATTTTCCATGCACGTGCAAAAACAATTAAAAAAATCTATTTCATTAAATTTAGATTCAAATTATTTTAAGAATCTTTAGTCAACTATTCATCCAACTTAATTAACTATATAAAATAATCATTATGTTTTAACATGTCAACATATTATATATAATATAAGTTATACAAACAATATTTAATTTTTTTAAGTCATATCCAGATCTGATATTTTCTTTTAACGATTTTAAAATGCAATCTATTTTCAGTATCGCATTGGCAATTTTATTTCAATATTTTTATGGGGTCTAACATGGGATTACATAAATTTGTGGCTTGCCTAATGCTATTACAAGTTGTCAAGTTTATGTACAGCTTATTGGAATACTAAGTTCAAGTTTTGATTTGTAAATTCCATGTGTTTGGTACTGAGAACTAACCACGTATAGAACTAGGAATATTGAGTTAGTTTTCTTTTTTAAGATAAATAAATATATATATATATATATATATATATATATATATATATATATTATGTAGATCTCGAGTCACAGTAAGCTGATAAAGGACCCCAATGCACAAAGAAAAAACCTATAGAATAATTTTCTTAGAAATCGAGGTGTACTGAGTAGAGGTTTTTTTTTTGGGTGTAATCATAAATATTTTATCCGTTTTAGGTTTGAGACTTATTTAAGATGAAAGTGGTATTTAAGTAAATGTCTTTTAATAATTACTGCTTTAGAATTTGAATTATATTCAAATAAGTAATATAATTATTTATCTCTAATTAGCAGATTAAATATCAAAGAACAATTTTTTATTGAATTAATATTAATGTCATACATCTGTAGGGAATTACTTTAATATTTGGTAAAGACTTTTGATTTATAGAGATTGAAACTTCATCTTATGATAATTATTTTATCCGGTAGACTTTTATTAGTACGAGGATTCAGAGTTTGAATGCAACCATGTTGATCAACTAAACACGTTATCAAATTGGCTAACACTTAATTAAGAAGTATTGGCAAAATTAATTAAGCTTTATTTCGGTTAAAATGCTGGCTTAGCTTGCTAATTATGATTATTCAAATGGAGTAAATGAAGTCTTAATTTAAGGTTATTGCATAAACTAAAGGAACAGTAAATGAAAATGTAAAGATACTCAAAGCAGTCTTGACCAAATGCAACTATGCTTCCTTCATATACTCAAATATATATTTTTATGTTCAATGAAATTAAGTGTCATCTTATTGACATTTATTTTTAATAGTTTTTATATATTTTTAAATTTTATTTATTAATGACATCATATTTTGTAATTGATTTTTTATGTATAATTAACTGTATACATTGTTAATGCATTAAATATAAATTTAGTAAGAATATATATTTAATACGGTATAAATGTTTAAATTTATACACTATTATAGAATCATATCTTAAGATTTTTAATTAATGAATTTAATAAGAATTTATATAGCGTACGTTGATAATGTATAACCAACAGTAAGGTATTGCTTTATTAATGAATTTATATTTTATATCGTATTCATTTTTATTTTACATGGAATCCTTATCTTAAGTTAAATGTTTAGTTGAATTACTTTCTTGTGAGTGGATAAAGTTTTGGATTTGAAATCTGAGAAAGATGAATTAGGCCTTTTATTTCCTGTGATTACGGGTGTAAACTGTAAAGTTTGTATGTATAAGTTGGTGGTCAAAATGAAAAGTGTTTAAATGACACGTAAATGATTATTAAATTTTTTAATTTTTACTAATGATATTAATGGGGTGATACATATATAATTTTTTAGAATAAAAAATAAAAATAATAAAAAAATGAGAAGGTGTAATAGTCTTTTATCTCTACTTATAAAATTAAAATTTTATCTTTATTTAGGTGAAAATAAAATTAAAATTTTATCACCATCAAGATATCAAAACCAATTCTTAAAACAAATAAAAAGGCAAAAATAACAATTTTTTCCTTTACTTTTTAGGTTATTTTCCTTTTTTTTTTAACCCTTTTCTATCTTCCCAAAACAGTTAAACGTTTACCCTTAGGAAAGGACGCAAATACTAACTTGAGGTAGTTTGGGATGCTTTTGTTTTTTGTTTTTTTTTTTTTTTTTCAAATTTTAAAAACGGAAAAATATATTTGGTTAATATTGATATCCATTGAAAACAAATATTTAAACAAGTTCAAATACAATAAAATTTTAACAATTAAATAAAAACAATATATTATTAAATAAAATTATTTATATAATATTAAATATTATTATTTTATAGAATTTAATACTTATACTAAATATCTTCATTTAATCATATAAAATGTAATATAATTTAAATAATATTATAATTAAATATAATTTATTGTTTATTAAATAAAATAATTACTTAAAAATAATTCAATTAAAAATAATATTAATTTTTATTAGATGATAAGTGAGATTAATAAAATTCTAAATTTTATATATTAAATAATAATATGAATAACTAATAAATTTATATAAATTATTTAATAGTAGTAGTGAATATTTTAAATTTAATTAAAAAATATAATATTAAATAATAATATTGTTTAGTAAAATAATAACTAAATATATTAGATAATAGTACTTACCAATAATATTAATTATTAACATATCAAAATTATAATAAATGATAATATTTAAAATATATATAATATATTCATTAAATTATTATAAAAATTTAAATTAAATAATGTTATTTTATAGTTTCATATAATTTATATTTAATTACCTTTTACATTTTTCAACTTTTCTATATTAAAATAAATTTATTGATTTTAAACTATTTATTTTTTAATTAAATAATATCTTATATTAAAATTAACGATTAATTCATTTTAATTTATATTTTTATTATAAAAATATATTAATATTATCTTGATATATGGACATTATTCACTCACTTATGAACAGTATCAAAAATAAAAACCACATTTCCAAAAATTGTGGAAACAAAAAATTCTTGCTTCCAATAGTTTTATAAATTCTTGTTTTTGTTTTTGTTTTTAAATAGAAATAAATTATTAAACATGATTTCTAATAATGTTTTAAAAAAGAGATAACAAAAACAGAAAATAAAAACAACGCCTGACGACCTCTTATGTAGGAGATGGAGAACATAATTGCACCATTTGCTCGACCTTTAAAATGCTCTAAGTTTTGCTTTAAAAAATAATAATAATAATTAAAATTCTTAAAAAATAATAATAATGAACATCCGAAATAGATAAATTGAGAAAGTTCTTTAAGAAAATCATATTTAGATTCAGATTCACAATTGCCCACGTTGAGATAAAAAAAGAAAATGAATAAACTTTTATCAGAATATGATTTTCACCATAGATCCTTTTTTTAGGTTTGGAAGTTGAAAATTCATTTCCCGTATGTGTATACCATAGCCATAGTTTTTTTTTTTTAAGTAAATTACATAAAAAAAATTACAATTATAATCAAATATTATATTTTTAGAATTTTTAATTATATATTGTTGTGACTGATAATAATAATAATAAAGAAAAAGTGACAAAAAAGAGTAATTGGCGTTGGATTCAAACTCAACCTCATCTACATGGTTGTAACATTATCAAGATAAAAATCAGAATATATATAGATAAAGAAAGAGAGTTTCAATCAGATATAAACTCATGTCTTTAAAAGCACAATCACCACCAACAAGCGGGGGAGAGATGATACGTGAAACTAACTCTCTATTTTATTTACAGAAATTTTGTCAAATTCTCTGGCTAACTTAAGCATCAGAGTGCTTATGCAGGGGACAACCCCTGCGTCCCTCTGATCATTTGTTTCCGTTTGCAGAGTTCTCGGCAATACGTGGCAGGAAACCCGAAGAGAATATGTCAGCGATTCGTCACCATTGTT
This sequence comes from Firmiana major, assembly GCA_033439115.1. Classification (NCBI taxonomy): domain Eukaryota; kingdom Viridiplantae; phylum Streptophyta; class Magnoliopsida; order Malvales; family Malvaceae; genus Firmiana; species Firmiana major. The sequence goes on along the minus strand of CM065914.1, from coordinate 5,684,906 downwards.
TCAGAGTTCTCGGCAACACGTGGCAGGGAACCCGAAGAGAATACGTCAGCAATTCGTCACCATTGTTTCAGGTAACAACAATTGGCGCCATCTGTGAGAAACAGATAAGCCGATGCGAATTCAAAACTAGTTTATTTCATTTATCGCGTTGGCATGCATGAATTCTCTATTTCGCAACGCCCAGAAGCTATTCGCAAAAATTACCCATTAGTCTCTTTTCCTCAAAAACCTAGATTTTTGCTTCCGTTTGCTGGGTTCTTTTTCTATCAAATACATAGAAAAGAAGTGACTGTGTAAGGGAAAAAGATTGACATTTTTTCCAGTACAAAGTATAAGAGTAAGCAGTTTCGAATTGTCTGTGATGTGCTTGATTGTATGAAGAGGAGTAATGGGAAAGCCATCTCTGTTGAAGTTTTGCTTCCCATTTTGAGACAATATACTAAAAAGCATTTGACAAGGCCAAGGTCGCAGCCTGACCGGTTACCAATATGGCTTGGGATTACATCATTACTTGAGTTCTTGGAACCTCCAATTTTTGAAGAGGGAATATTGGAGCGTTATCCTATCTTTTTTGATATTGTCCTCAACCACATTAGTTGTGATTCACCTGAATTTTCCCATGTTGCTAATTGCTTGAGGGAACTCTTCAAAATGCTTGGTTGTAAGCTTTGACTGAGATCTACATTATCTCCAAGTGTGATGCGCAACACATTGTTCGGTCAGTGTTTTCACACTAGAAATGAGAAGATACATAAAGATATTTTTGATCTTTTCTAGCCATTTTTTCAGTCACCTAAAGCTTTGCAAGATGGGGAACATGAAAAGCAATGCAGGAATTTTCTTTATTTTCTTCTCCACCAAGTCCCTGTGAGCAGTAACTTCAGTGCTTTAACAAGAAAAACAGCCTGCAAGACCGCACTTTTTATCATACACCGACGCTACAAGATGATTCCACCATGTCCTCCTTTTGAATGTGCACATATATGGGGTCCTTCACTTATGTCTTCTTCGAAGGATTCTTCACTTCACAGTTCCCTGCGCCAACCTGCCTTTGATCTCATACAAACCATTTTGGTGTCTGATGCTGCTGCCTTAATAACTTCAATGCTGAATTGCAGCACTGCTACTAGTACTTCGAAAAACACTTCTATTGAATTAGAGAAAATAATGAGCTCCCATCTACTCGGGATGTTCAAGAGAAAGACATTAGTTGTTAAAGTGAATTTAGTGCTCAGAGTCAAATTACTTCTCGGGAGTACAGAGAATGGATGTGTATTCCCATGTTGTGGATTGATGTTCTAGTTGATATTGATCTTCCAGTTCTCCCAATAACATTTTCCAAGGCTGTATTTTGGGCTCGATCTCGTTTCTCTCTGGTAGAACCTAAGAATAGTGCTAAATTGGTTCTTGATATTAGAAGTTGGCTTTCATCCTCTGCTGTAGAAATCTTAAGTACATTTGGATGGAAGTATCAGATCATCCACAACATTACAGCCTCTTTATTTCCTTCTTTCTCAACCTCGACCTAAAAGATCTTCCATGCATCATTACATAGCTCGAAACATACACCTACATCAGCAGTTCACAAAAATGAACCATTTTTGGCCAGCAGTGCTTGGTTCTTCTCTATATGGGGCTAAACTGAACAATCTATATATGGTACCACCTGCTAAGAATTTGATTCCCAGAAATCCATTGCAAGAAAGCTTCCCAGTTGTGAATCTAAATCCTACAGAGGAAAAAGGTAAGGTTGCAGCGAGCTCTCCTGGTATTGCCAAGAAAAATAAAAAAAATCTGACTGCACCAATTTCATGGACACAACACAGAGAAAGCAGGTTGTGGTTCAACAGGCTCCCTAACCAGCACCTACTGGTAACTTGATGCATAGCCCTGCTTTGATACTCCCCTTGAGCCAGCACCATACAACGGCAAATCAATCTAGGCCTTCTAAATCTGCTACCTCAACTAACAAAGCATCATTGATTAATAATTCAACACCTGGAATTTCAACTAGCTCTATGGCACTGCCAGGAGTAACATCAGCTGTGAGCTTTAACTACCCAAATTGGGGTGCTAATGAAGCTCCATACTTTACTACACTACAAAATAGTGGTTACCTTTGTGCTATTGCTGCTCCTGTCAGGAAACTCAACAGTTATGAGAGGAGGAAACCCAACTCAAGCGTTTCCTTTCTTTAATGGGTCTTTTTATTCTTCTCAGATGTTCCATCATCAAACTCACTCTCAGCCTTTGGTTCAACCAATGTATCAGAATGGAGTAATACCTAGTGGCTCGTTATCATGCCACAAGCAACCGGAAAGTCAGTAGCCACAAGGTGCACAAGTTAGTGGCAATAATTTTTCGAGCTCAACAAGCGTGCATTCACAGCACTTGTAGAAGTATCATGCGCTTCCATCTAATCAATCTCCCAATGTGGAACCTGGGATGCATGGGGAGAACACAACTGCAAATGCCCAAAAAAGTGTTTATGGCCAGAACGCAGCACTTCCTCATCAGCCGCTCAACTATGCCCTGATACCCTCTCCAACGTTGGGTGGTGGCAGTGTGAATGGAAATCACAGCGAGAAGCAGCTTTCACAACAGAAAAATTTGAAAGGTGGAGTTGATCTCGTCCCTCCACAAGCATTTGTCATGTCATTTGCCTCTTTCACGGGAAACAATATTGCCTCAAATCTTAACTTCTCATCTATGGTACAAAATCCCACAATCTTTCATAGCCTACCTGATATGGCTCGGCAAGGATACCAGGTTGCTACTGCACCACAAGCTGTACAGAAGAAGAATCACCAAATATCTAATGGAAGGAATGGAGCAGGTTCGACCAGTCTGGATGATGGAAAAAAGGTAAGTTCAGGGAAGTCACATACAATAAATGGGCAAACTTGTGTTTTTGAGAATTCACCTGGATCTTTGAACCTTGTATCCTCTCATGTCACTGGAAATTGGCTTCCTTACTCTGTCACCTCCACTGCAGTAACTATAAATCCTCTCATTGGTGCTAGTTTATCAAATTCCCATATCATGCTTTTCCTTTTCCCAACTGGTCTTTATTTCTGCTGCAAGCGGTTGTCAGATGCCATTATATTTATCGTAATGTATGGTCTTACAAGCATGTATTTTGCTGGTGTCATAGTTCGGTTGATTCTTGTTGCTACGCCTGCAGTCTGCCTTATTAGTGCTATTGTTGTTTCTGCCACTGTGAAGAATTTGACTGTGCTTTTGAGGTCTAAGAACAAGGTTGTCCAGGCTGGTTCCACTAAAGGCACAAGCAGTGGAAGGGCCTCTTCTAAGGCTTCACTTGATCAATCCCAGCCTTTCCAGAAAAATGGTGCTATGGCATTGCTCTTTGGTGCTTTTTACTTGCTTAGTAAGTATGCTACACACTATACCTAGGTCACTTCTGAGGCATACTCATCTCCCTCAATTGTACTGGCTGCAATAGGTGCCCATGGGAATAGAGTTATCTTTGATGATTATCGTGAGGCATACTTTTGGCTTCGGCAAAATACTCCTCCAGATGTTTAGGTGATGTCTTGGTGGGATTATGGCTACCAAATAACTGCCATGGGAAACAGAACTGTTATTGTCGATAACAACACTTGGAATAATACAGATATTGCTACTGTTGGGCGTGCAATGTCATCTTACGAAGACGAGCCGTAAGAGCATGAGGCGCAATAGCATCACTATGGCCAGGCATAAAAAATCAGACGAGCCGTAAGAGCCTGAGGCGCAATAGCGTCACTGTGGCCAGGCGTAAAAAATCAGACAAGCCATAAGAGCTTGAGGCACAATAGTGTCACTATGGCCAGGCGTAAAAATCAAACGAGCCGTAAGAGCCTGAGGCACAATAGCGTCACTATGGCCAGGTGTAAAAATCAGACGAGCCGTAAGAGCCTGAGGTGCGATAGCGTCACTGTATTCAGGCGTAAAAAATCAGACGAGCCGTAAGAGCCTGAGGTGCCATAGCGTCACTGTGGCCAGGTGTAAAAAATCAGACGAGTCGTAAGAGCCTGAGGCACAATAGCGACACTGTGGCTAGGCGTAAAAATCAGACGAGCCGTTAGAGCCTGAGGCGCAATAGCGTCACTGTGGCCAGGTGTAAAAATCAGACGAGCCGTAAGAGCCTGAGACGCAATAGCGTCACTGTGACCAGGCGTAAAAAATCAGACGAGCCGTAAGAGCCTGAGACGCGATAGCGTCACTGTGGCCAGGCGTAAAAAATCAGACGAGCCGTAAGAGCCTGAGGCGCGATAGCTTCACTGTGGCTAGGCGTAAAAATCAGACGAGCCGTAAGAGCCTGAGGCGCGATAGCGTCACTGAAGCCAGACGTAAAAATCAGACGAGCCGTAAGAGCCTGAGGCGCGATAGCATCACTGTGGCCAGGAGTAAAAATCAGACGAGCCGTAAGAGCCTAAGGCGCGATAGCGTCACTGAAGCCAGGCGTAAAAATCAGACGAGCCGTAAGAGCCTGAGGCGCGATAGCATCACTGTGGCCAAGCGTAAAAATCAGACGAGCCGTAAGAGTGTTGTGCTCAAATAGAACACTACTGCAAGTGCACAGGTCAGTTTTCGAGTATAGAGTAAATATAAGTATCGTCCCACAGGGAATTGTGCCTACCGCAAATCACTGTAATCAACAACCTTGAACTTTATTTAGAAAAAGTAATTTATATTGGTTAAGATCATATTTACTATTTTAACTATTAATTACGGAACAAATTAATTAAAACAAATCACAATTATTACGAATGAAAATATCAATGGCAAAATATTCCTAGAACTCGATTTCACCTAACTAAGGTTCATACAATTCCTTTGATCAATTGCTCTTTTGATTTCAAATTGTTTATAGCCGAAACTGTTTCCTGTTTATCTTTCCCGAGTTTTAAACAGTCATATCCAAATTACCTAATCCTAACCTCCCGATTCAGAATTAAATAATAGAGTTCATTAAGCGATAGTAATCCGCTTCTCTATGGCTCATAAGAATTGTCAACCTCCCAATTCAATAATGTCCTATGTTAATCTACCCTTGTGCATATATATAATCCTCTCTCCCGAGTGTCGGATTCCTATACTAATTCATCCACTTGGTGGCCAATCAACTAGAGCATTAAGAACAAGTAGATTAAATAAACATAATTGAGATCATCCAAACAATATCACAAAATAGTTGCAATCTGCCCAAAGTTGGCTACATCGATTCTAGGAAAAAGGAGTTTAGTTCCTAGAGATCATAATAAACATCCCATAATTCTAAAGTATCCTCCCAAGAATAAACATTGATCGAAAAAGATGTAAAAGATGGAGTTTCTATGGAGCTAAATCAATCCTGAAGCCTTCTGCCGCAGCCCCTTTCGATATTCTGATAAAAAGACTATTTATAAGGTTCCCAAGCACTAAAACATGGAATGCCACGTGGAAAAACATTGTTGCCCTAATCAGACTGCTATGTTGCGACAATGGTATTGATTCCCCAGATCTGCTCTGCATTGTCCTGTTTCTTCTATTGCTGCAGCATAAGTCATGATCAGCATCCTGCAATTTCACTTCTTCACAGAATCATCAGAATCAGCTCCAAAAGCTTTAACTTCTCCATATTGTTCTTTTTCCTGCACAAATGCACAAAACACATAAAACATACCTAATATAGCAAAGAACAAATCAAATAACTAAGCAAAAAGGGTTCTAAACATATATAAATTTCAGTGCTAACAAATACCCCCAAACTTAAAAATTTGCTTGTCCTCAAGCAAACACATACTAGAAACAGAACAATTAAAGACTCTCAACCAAACTCAGCTCATATACTTGTCATACTAAATTTGAATTTTCCTCAAGAATTCACAAGGTTCTCAGCTTAAGATAAACTTCAGATTTATATTGTTTAAGTCAATCAAAGCAAACCAATCCCCCTTCACTCTTCACTTTCCACTGTGTGTGTGTACAATCATTTATTCAAATTCATGCACTCAAGTGTTAACACAAAATCTAAATGAAAATTAAACATAAGACTTCATATGCTTGAATTAACTACTACTCTCTACTAATAAAGACTCATGCATAACCAAGAATCAAAAGGACTTTTCAAAGGTTGTAACGTAAGGCTCAGGTTTTAGGTGGGATAAAGGATATAATATGAAGTTTAATCCACCTAAAGCACTGTAATCACCTTTGGATTTAATTTGTTTTGAGCTCATGAATCACTACCCAACTTTACTCATTCTCGAGAGTTTTTTTTTTTTAGAGTGTCACACTCCAGAATTTGATTTTTCATTACCTGTAATTGCATATGACACTAGATTTTCATTAAGACCCGAGAACAAAACCCTTGTTTATACATTTAAGTTCTCAAACCAACAATTTACAAACCACCCTGTTTTCTTTTGAGCTCCTCCCTTAATCCAAAAATTTTGATTGATAGTGCTTTAAGTAAGGGACCAAAAGAATAGGATAATCAAACAATTAGGTCATGGCTTGTAATATGGTTATATAACAACAAAATGGAAAAATTTGGCTCAAAGGGTTTTCCAAGGGATTAATATAATTGGGTAGGCTTGAAAGGCTCAATCTCAAAACAAAAATGGCTTAGATCATTTTCCTAATCATGCATGGTCTATCAATTTCGCCTCAAGTAATAACTAATCAAGTTCTAAAGTCTTTTTAGTTTCACATATCAACACAGTAAATGCATAAACTGAATATGATTGGTGCATAGTTTGAGTGAAAATATTCAAGTGAAGCTTTCTATCCGCATACCAATACTCAAACAATAAAAATCATCCATTTAAACAAAATTTGATCAATTCCTTGCAAAATCCATCTTTGGCCACAATCTAGAAAACTAATCTGTAAAACTGAGTATAATTACACACAAACACTAAAAAAAGACACATAAAAAGAAATTGAAACAGGCACATAAAACATAACAAAGCATGGCAAACATAACAGCAGGCATGAAAAACATAGCAAATAACACAGAGCACAACCGAGCACAACCAATAACTCCCCCAAGCTTAAGATTTTCATTGTCCTCAATGAATTGAAAAAAGTAGTAAAGAGGACTTCCCTGGGGTAGTCTAACTGTCAGAATCGTCTTCTGAGCCATCTTCAGCATCAGCTTCCTCCTGGGCATCTTCTTCCATGTCATCATCAGCAGAAGTACACCATTGTGGCGGCATGGGGAATATCACCTCTCCCACATGACCTCTCATATTTAGGTAGTCGACTAATGATTTATGGTAGGAGGCAACATACACACAGAAAGTCCGATAGTCTCGGTCATTGTTGCGCATCTCCATCCGCAACTCCTTAATCTCGTTTAGCATAGCTGCATTGGAGTCGGAAGTGGTGGAAGGTGCAATAGATGGACCAGCAGAAGTTGGTGGTGGGGCAGTAGGAGGAGCAACTTCTCTCTGAGTTAGAGGTACCCGAGGATTTCTGAAAGTGATTGTAGATTTTCTAGCTAGTCGTGGTTCAAGCTCATCCAATATACGCCGTATTTCTTGTAAAGTCCACAAACCAATGAAGGGTGAGGTAAACCTCTTCTATTTTCCCTGCGTATAAATTCTTGCATGGACCGAAAGATAATGGCTCTAAAATCAACAATCTTGCCAGTCAGAATACAGTAAATGAGAGCAGCTCTATCGACATCAACGCTGCTTTTATGAGTTGTAGGCATGATTCGTAGCAAATGAAATCATACCATTCGTGTAGACCATATTGAAGTCGATTGGAAGGGAATGCCATAGATTCAGTCTCTGGCCTCTTCTGCCAATGGGTGTGAGGTACTGTAAGTTTTTTAATAACCCGGTACAGCTCATCAGCATCAGTGTGGAGAGCTGCAACATAGCTGGTATATTCATCCTGCACCCCTTGCGAAAGGTCCAGGTATAGATTAATGGCGTTGGCGTTGTAAGGAACAAGAATACCCCTAACTTCAGACGTCGAATGGGTGCTCTCCATTGCATTGGCATAAAATTCTCGGACTACATCAAGAATGGCATCTTCAGGTTGTCCTGCTAATTTCAAAAACCCAAAATCTCTCAAAAACTTAGAATACATATCCCAACCACCAATATCAGATAGAAAACTCCTTTCGATAATCATGTTTTTGCCCATAATTTTCTTGAAATTTTCTGCGGCTTGGCTGTTTACAAATCTAAAGGGATCATAAGCAGTGATGATTGGCTCTACCCTCTGGGAAGATGGGGCTGTACTATCAGTCGCTTGACTCGAACTCTCCAGGTTTCGTTTTGCTCGGGTTTTGGGTGTCATTACCAATGGAAGCTCAATGTTGACAAGAATAGTGTTCAGCTGACCCCAATCAGACAAGCACACAAACTAAACTCAAAAATTTACGTCACAACCAGAATTCCTCCAACAACAATTTACCAAACCGAGAAGAGTTTCAAAAATTCAAGTTGTCGAAACCAAAATGAAATCCACTGGAAAATTGAAAACGATTGAAGAAAGCAGTAAAATACCCGGAATGAAAATCACGTAAGCTCAAGTTGGACCACTTTGTATCTTTATCACAATCGGACAAGAAAATGTTTTTTGCTTCCCCCGAGGGTTTCGGGACCACCAAGATCGTGAATCCACAAAAATATTGTTGGCGAAACTACCAAATCAGCAGAAAACAACAGGATCGGAAGAAAGAAAAATGATGGGTGTGGGGTAATCGGTGTACTTTCAAGGGAACAAGGGAAAATGCAAGACTAGAAAAAGAGAGTCTGAGTAAGTAAAAGGTTCGACTGCCTTTTTCAAATCAATTTGGTAGGGTTCTTTGGCTTTACCGAATAGTGAGTGGGGTTGACAGGATAAGGGAATCCGTTTTCCAATAAGACATTGACATGTGGATTCCATTCACCTCACTATTGTAGACATTTGTTTCTTATTTTGACAGAATTTCATCTTATGCCCTTTCTGTCTTTCTTTCTTTTTCTTACCGTTATTGACATTATTCTGCCCTCTCTTCTTCAATTGAAGAATTTAGTTTTCCAGCTTAGGTACTGTTCACGTACTTCTTCACTTTTGTTCTTGAAAAACCATTTTCGTTTCTTTTCTGTTCTGTTTGTCTACACTGAAGCTGCTAAGCCCCTGCAAAATTTTTCTTATTCTTTCACCTGATCACGCACTCATGCATTCTTGCTTGCAGGATCATGATAAGTATTCTTGTAAACTGTGCTCTTCTGATATGCCTGAAAAATAAAATTCAAACTAATAAAATAAAATAAAAAGAAAAACAAACTACTAAAATCAAAGAAAATAAAACGATATGAAAAACTAAGAATCCTAAAAAAAAAACTGGGTTGCCTCCTAAAAGCGCTGAATTTCAAGTCTTCAGCCAGACTGCTTCCAGTCTCGTTAATTCGGTTCACCAAGGGGAATGCTATCTAATTTATGCACTCCCTCTCCATAATAATGCTTTATACGCTGCCCATTGACCTTGAACAAGCTTCCATCTGATTTCTTCAACTCAATTGCTCCATACGGGAAAACTTGGTTTATTTCAAACGGTCCTGACCACCTTAACTTCAATTTGCCAGGAAATAATTTAAGCCTTGAATTATACAATAGAACTTGCTGTCCAGGACTGAATTATCTTCTCATTATCATCTTGTCATGCCATCTTTTGGTCCTATCCTTGTAGATTCTTGCATTATTATTGGACTCATTTCTCAGCTCATCAAGCTCATTCAATTGGAGTGACCGATTTTCTCCAGCCTTGTTATAGTCAAAATTTAGCTTCTTAATGGTCCAATAAGCTCGATACTCAAGCTCTACAGGTAAATGACATGCCTTACCAAATACCAACCTATAGGGGGACATTCCAATTGGAGTCTTATAGGCTGTCCTGTATGCCCAAAGTGCGTCATCTAACTTGTTAGCCCAGTCTTTTCTATTCAGGTGGACAGTGTTCTCCAATATCAACTTTACTTCTCGGTTTGAAATTTCAGCTTGGCCATTTGTCTGTGGATGATAACCGAGAGCTACTTTATATCGAAGTCCATATTTTAACATCAAGCCATTGAAGATTTTGTTACAGAAATGAGTGCCTTCATCACTCAAAATGGCTCTTGGGGTACCGAATCTTGTCAATATATTCTTGTGCAGAAATCGAATTACCACTTTTGCATCATTTGCTGGTGTTGCTATTGCCTCAACCCACTTAGAGACATAATCAACAGCAAGGAGAATGTACAGCTTCCCAAAAGATGGAGGAAACGGTCCCATAAAATCGATACCCCACACATCAAAGATTTTCACTTCTAGAATATTCGTCAAAGGTAATTCATGCCTTCTTGAGATGTTTCCAATCCTTTGACATCTGTCACATGTTTTTACAAACATGTAACTATCTTTGAACACACTAGGCCAATAAAACTCTGATTGCAGCACCTTTGCTGCTGTACGCTCTACACCAAAATGTCCTCCATATGCTACAGCATGGCAGTGGCGCAGAATTTCCTGAGCTTCATCTTTCGAAACACATCGTCTTATAATCTGGTCTGGACACTTCTTAAACAGCAGAGGATCATCCCAAAAATACGAGTTGACATCATGGAAGAATTTCTTCCTCTGTTGGTAAGTTAAACCACTAGGCATTAATCCTCCTGCTAAGTAATTCACTATGTCTGCGAACCAAGGCAGATTTTTATCAATCTTTATTATTGTCGCATCTGGAAATTCCTCTTGAATAGGCTGTTCTTGCTGAATTTCAGATTGCTCCAACCTAGATAAATGATCAACTATAACATTATCAGATCTTTTTTTACCCTTGATCTCAAAATTAAATTCTTGCAAAAGCAAGATCCATCTAATAAGTCTAGGTTTGGCGTCCTTTTTTGCCAATAGATAACGAATAGCTGCATGATCTGTATAGATAATGACCTTGCTCCCAATTAAATATAGTCTGAACTTGTCAAATGCATGTACAACTGCAAGCATCTCCTTCTCCGTTGTTGTGTAATTTTTCTGAGCATCATCTAAGGTTCTGCTTGAATAATAGATAGCCCGAAACATCTTGTCTCTCTTCTGTCCCAAGATAGCTCCAATTGAAAAATCACTCGCGTCGTACATCAGTTCAAATGGTTCTGTCCAATCTGGTGTGATCATAATAGGTGCAGAAATAAGCTCCTTCTTGATCTTTTCAAATGCCTGCAAGCAAAAATCATCAAAGATAAAATCAGCATCTTTTTCCAATAAATGACATAAAGGTTTTGAGATTTTTGAAAAGTCCCTGATAAATCTACGATAGAAGCCTGCATGTCCTAAAAAACTCCTCACGGCTTTAACTGATTTTGGAGGAGGAAGCTTTTTAATAGCAGCGACTTTAGCTCTATTCACCTCAATGCCGTGAGCTGAAATTTTGTGTCCAAGGACGATCCCTTCTTGCACCATAAAATGACACTTCTCCTAATTTAAGATAAGATTCGTCTATTCACATCTCTGTAAAACAAGTGCCAAATTAGATAAATATTGATCAAAAGTCCTACCAAATATCGAGAAGTCATCCATGAAGACTTCCATTATTTCTTCAACCATGACACAACCCGAAAAGCATCCTTCTATATGCGAAAGTTCCATATGGGCAAGTAAATTTTGTTTTCTCTTGATCTTCTGGGGCTATCACAATCTGGTTATAGCCCGAGTAGCCATCTAAAAAGCAATAATAACTGTGTCCAGCTAGTTTATCTAGCATTTGGTCGATGAACGGAAGCGGGAAGTGGTCTTTCCTAGTAGCTTTGTTCAGCTTCCTATAATCGATGCAAACTCTCCATCCTGTTACAGTTCTGATGGATATGATTTCATCGTTTGTGTCATGAACTACTGTCATTCCACCATTTTTAGGTACAACCTGCACAGGACTCGCCCAAGAACTATCAGATATAGCATATATAATATCAACATTTAATAATTTTAAGATCTCAACTCTAACAACTTCTTTCATTGCTGGATTTAGTCTTCTTTGTGGTTCGATAGAGGGTTTATGATTTTCCTCTAATCGAATTTTGTGCATCACAACAGAGTGACTAATTCCTTTGATGTCAGCAATAGACCATCCAATTGCTGGTTTGTGCTCTTTTAAAATTCTAAACAACTTGTCTTCCTCTGCAACCGATAAAAATGATGAAATAATTACAGGACAAGTACTATCATCACCTAAGAAAGTATACCTCAAATGACTTGGTAATTCTTTCAATTCAGTTTTGCCTTCTTTTTCTTCACTTACCTGTGACTTGTCAATCTTCTTCTTAGTTGTTGTAGTCGTACTTTCTAATGGATTGGCTTCCAAAGTAATAACACAACTTTTAATTTCATCAGTTAGTAATTCATCATTTAAATTAGAAACTAAATTTACCAGACATTGAGCCATAGGATCGGTTGGTGCTTCCTTTGTTTCAACTTCTCTTACACAACTCTGCACTACTTCAATCAACTCACAGGTCTCTGGCTCATCAGCAAATTTCATCGCCTTATAGATGTTGAACATAACTGATTCATCATTCATCCTCAGGGTTAATTGCCCTCTCTGAACATCGATTAGTGCTCTCCCAGTGGCAAGGAATGGTCTCCCAAGTATAAGTGGAATTTCTCTGTCCTCTTCATAATCTAAAACTACAAAATCGACAGGAAAAATTAGCTTATCAACTTTAACAAGTATATCTTCTATTATACCTCTGGGATAAGTGATTGATCTATCCACTAGTTGCAGTGTTATGGTTGTCGGCTTTATCTCTCTAAGACCTAGGCTCCTGAAAATAGATAAAGGCATTAAATTTATGCTAGCACCTAAATCACACAATGCCTTACCCACTTTTGATCCTCCAATCTCGCATGGAATGGTAAAGCTTCCAGGGTCTTTTAACTTTTTGTGATAATTTCTACTGTAAAATTGCACTGCATTCCTTTGTCAAGTTGATAGTTTCATAATCTTCAAGTCTCTGTTTCTTTGACAGCACTTCTTTCATGAACTTTGCATAATGTGGCATCTGCTGCAGAGCATCAACAAACGGAATGTTAATATGTAATTTCTTAAATATATCAAGAAATTTCTTAAACTCAGATTCAATCTTCCTTTTATACAAAGCTTGAGGATAAGGAATAGATGGTTTTAACAAATTATCAGGAAAAAGTTTACTAAAAGGTTTAGAATTAACTTCATGTTTTATTGTTTCTGATTCTGCATCCTTTGTCATATCAGGTTCATTCTGCTTCTTCTGCACCTCAGTTATTGGTGCAGTTTCTTCTTTCTCTGCTACCTTCGGTGGCTCATATGTGTTCCCACTTCTCAAAGATATAGCATTGCAGTGCTCTCTCGGATTGAGCACTGTGTCACTTGGAAACTTACCTTTTTCATTTAAAAAACCGACAGCTGCAGCTAACTGTCCCAAAGTGGTCTCAACAGACTTCATCTGCGCACCAAGACTGGTATTCATCTCTGACATTTTAGCTTCCACGTTGTCTAATCGCGCATCAGTTTTGCTAAATCTTGTTCTAGTTTCAACCATTAATTCCTCTAATTCGTTCCTTCTAACTCCACTATAACCTTGGGAATTCCATTGATTATTGAATCCTGTATTGCTGTTACTTGCTGCTGGTGGGTTTAAAACGTTTTTAGAGTCCCAATAAGATAGATTCTCATGGTTTCTGAATCCTGGCTGGTAGTAGTTAGGAACTCGATTTCCTTGAAAACCAAAATTACGATTATTAACATGATTCACTTGCTCCAAATCTGTCCCCATCAAGTTAGGATTTGTGCTGTCCTGATGAATCATAGCTTACGATCCTTGTATACCCATTGAAGAAATTTGTGTTGAAATCTGCTCAAGTCTTGCTAGGATGGCTGTCTGCGTATCTAACTCATGCATACCTGCTACTCTTCTGACATTAGCTCTTTCACCTGGCCATTGGCTGCTGTTTATAGCCATCTCATCAATTAACTGCATAACTTGATCAGGTGTCTTAGACCACAGTGAACCTCCTGCTGAAGCATTCACAGTAGCTCATGTCTGCGGAGTCATGCCTCTATAGAAAACTTGTATCTGGTTTCCTTCATCATATCCATGCTGAGAGCATCTACGCAATAACTCTTTAAATCCCTCCCATGCCTCATGTAATGGTTCTTGATCTAACTGTGTGAACTGGACAATTTCTAATCTCATCTGCATTGTCTTTCCTGGTGGGAAGTACTTTGCTAAGAATTTTTATGCCATCACTGCCCATGTCGGAATGCTTCCTACTGGCAGATTTTGATACCATCTCAAGGCTTTATCCCGAAGAGAAAATGGAAACAATCTCAATCGAATAGCATCATCAGGGGCTCCATTAATCTTAATGGTGCTGCAAATCTGTAGAAAACTTGTCAAATGTGTGTTAGGATCCTCTAAGGCTGAACCTCCAAATTGATTTTGCATAACCATATTGATCAATGCCGACTTCAACTTAAAGTTATTACAATTTACAAGAACCTCTCTTATAGCAGCAAAATTCTGATTCACAACTGGGATAAAGTAATCGCGTATAGCTCGCTGCTGCTGATTTTCATCTGCCATGATTAAATTTCTGTCTTTCTCTTCAAATCTGTTCTGTTGAATTTGCCTGATGGTTCTCTCAATCTCTGGATCTAACTCTTCTTTTATGTTTGTATTTCCACTTCTGCGGGTTTTTACCATTCACCTAAAATAAAAATTTGTAGATAGTAAATTAAAACAAAAATAAAAATCTAAATTAAAGTAAAGGCTATTGGGAAACGGTGTTAACGAAAAACGAAACAACAATTTCTCGACAACGGCGCCAGAAAACTTGTTGTGCTCAAATAGAACACTACTGCAAGTGCACAGGTCAGTTTTCGAGTATAGAGTAAATATAAGTATCGTCCCACAGGGAATTGTGCCTACCACAAATCACTGTAATCAACAACCTTGAACTTTATTTAGAAAAAGTAATTTATATTGGTTAAGATCCTATTTACTATTCTAACTATTAATTACGGAACAAATTAATTAAAACAAATCACAATTATTACGAATGAAAATATCAATGGCAAAATATTCCTAGAACTCGATTTCACCTAACTAGGGTTCATACAATTCCTTTGATCAATTGCTCTTTTGATTTCAAATTGTTTATAGCCGAAACTGTTTTCTGTTTATCTCTCTCGAGTTTTAAACAGTCATACCCAAATTACCTAATCCTAACCTCCTGATTCAGAATTAAATAATAGAGTTCATTAAGCGATAGTAATCCGCTTCTCTATGGCTCATAAGAATTGTCAACCTCTCGATTCAACAATGTCCTATGTTAATCTACCCTTGTGCATATAAATAATCCCCTCTCCCGAGTGCCGGATTCTTATACTAATTCATCCAATTGGTGGCCAATCAACTAGAGCATTAAGAACAAGTAGATTAAATAAACATAATTGAGATCATCCAAACAATATCACAAAATAGTTACAATCTGCCCAAAGTTGGCTACATCGATTCTAGGAAAAAGGAGTTTAGTTCCTAGAGATCATAATAAACATCCCATAATTCCAAAGTATCATCCAAGTATAAACATTGATCGAAAAAGATGTAAAAGATGGAGTTTCTATGGAGCTAAATTGTTGGCTCTACCGAGAGGGGGGTGAATCGGTTTTCTAATGTTAATGGCAAATTTAAACTAATTTGAACTTAATTAACAAATAATGAATAAGCAATATAATGTAATGAAACAAATTAAAGCAAGATAAGGAAGAGAATATCAAACACAGTAGTTTATAGAGGTTCGGCCAATCTCTTGCCTACGTCCTCTCTCCTTGACCTTCTTGTCAAGAGATTTCTTTCTCACTTTCAACGAAAGTTACACACTCCCCTTTTCAGGTTAAGGAATAACCTCTCTACCCTTTTTAAGCAAAGATGTATTCACCCTTTTACAAAGTTTATCTCACTGAGGAACAATCCTCTTCACTCTTAAAGCTAGGATGAATACAATATCAAGCTTTTAATGTGGGTAGGACAAATACAGCTTTTTACTCAAGCTTATATAACAAACTCAATAAATGGGAATTGAAGACAAATGGAATGTAGGAATTAAACTCTTGAGAATTTACAGAATGTGCAGCAATGGTGTCTCTCTTCTCAGTGTCTTCAATGCTTGATTATATACTAAAGGATTGGTAGTTGGAGCATTTAATGTTGTTTTTCCCGTTGAGATTTTTACAAAAATAGCCGTTGGGTACCTCCAATAGAATGCCAAATCGATCTGCCATCTTGATCAGATCGATCTCTTAGTTATAATTCCTGCAAGATCAATACAAAATGAAGCAAGGAGATCGATCTCATTTATGAGCAGATCGATCTCACAATTTGAAAATGTTAGAGCAGATCGATCTGTAGAATAGGCAGATCGATCTTCCAATCTCTCTGTTTGAGGCAGGATCGATCTATAGATCGATCTGCCAAGTATTCTCGTGGTGAGGAGATCGATCTCTTATCAACCCAGATCGATCTCCTTAGCTCTTTGACTTTGAGGAGATCGATCTCTTCCTATATCAAATCGATCTAACAGATCGATCTACTGCCTTTACCTTTTGTCTTAGGGGAGATCGATCTCTTCCTATACCAGATCGATCTCCTCAACATCCTGTATTTAGACAGATCGATCTTATAACCCTTATAGATCGATCTTAGCTTCCTCAATACCTTTGTACAGGTTCAAACCTTAGCAGATCGATCTCATGTCTTCATGAGATCGATCTCTTATCCTAGAAACCCAGGAGATCGATCTCTCATATCCCAGATCGATCTCTCATCTCCAGGAACTTAAGTTCTGGTACTGATAACCTCTAAACATGTTTTTATATCATCTTTATATTATTTAATTTACTTGTTTTGTCATTTCAAAATAAATTAACTCAACATAAATCAATCCTGAAGCCTTCTGCCGCAGCCCCTTTCGATATTCTGATAAAAAGACTATTTATAAGGTTCCCAAGCACTAAAACACGGAATGCCACGTGGAAAAACAGTGTTGCCTTAATCAGACTGCTATGCTGCGACAATGGTATTGATTCCCCAGATCTGCTCTGCACTGTCCAGTTTCTTCTATTGCTGCAGCATAAGTCACGATCAGCATCCTGCAATTTCACTTCTTCACAGAATCAGCTCCAAAAGCTTTAACTTCTCCATATTGTTCTTTTTCCTGCACAAATGTACAAAACACATAAAACATACCTAATATAGCAAAGAACAAATCAAATAACTAAGTAAAAAGGGTTCTAAACATATATAAATTTTAGTGCTAACAAAGAGCTTGAGGCGCGATATCGTCACTTTGGCCAGGAGTAAAAATCAGACGAGCCGTAAGAGCCCGAGGCGCAATAGCGTCACTGTGGCCAGACGTAAAAAATCAGACGAGCCATAAGAGCCTGAGGCGCAATAGCGTCATTGTGGCCAGGCGAAAAAAATCAGACGAGCCGTAAGAGCCTGAGGCGGAGGGGCAATAGCGTACTGTGGCTAGGCGTAAAAAATCAGACGAGCCGTAAGAGCCTGAGGCGCAATAGCGTCACTGTGGCCAGGCGTAAAAAATCAGATGAGCCGTAAGAGCAAGAGGCGCAATAGCGTCACTGTGGCCAGGCGCTGGAAACTTATAAGCCGTAAGAGCCTGAGGCGCGATAGGGTCACTGTGGCCAGGCATTGAAGACAAATAAGCCGTAAGAGCCTGAGGCGCGATAGCGTCACGGTGGCTAGGCATCGAAGACAAATAAGTCATAGAAGCCAGAGGCGTGATAGCGTCACGACGGCCAGACATCTGAAAGACTTGCCGTAAGAGCCAAAGGCGCAAAGGCATCACGACGGCCAGGCATTTGAAAACAAACATGCCATAGTGCCAGAGGCGCAAATGCGTCACGGCGGCCCAGCATCAGGAGAAGATTTATATAAAAGAGCTTGAAGCGAAAAATGCGCGAGGTAAGCCACGCACCCAAATAAAGGGCTTGAAGCGAAAAATGCGCGAGGTAAGTCACACACCCAAATAAAAGACTTGAAGCGAAAAATGCGCGAGGTAAGCTATGCACTCAAAGTAAGGGCTTAATGCGCGAGGTAAGCCACGCACCCAAATAAAGGGCTTGAAGCGAAAAAATGCGCGAGGTAAGTCACGCACCCAAATAAAGGGCTTGAAGCGAAAAATGCGTGAGGTAAGCTATGCACTTAAAGTAAGGGCTTGATGCGCGAGGTAAGCCACACACTCAAACAAGGGCTTGAGAATTTGCTATCAGAGTCTAGCTTGAGAATTCGACTTCAGAGTCTAACGTGAGAACTTAATCTGAGGCTACGATATGAATAGATGTACTCTTCCGCAAGATTATATCTAGCGAAAGAGTGGGGAGCAATTGTTGTGACTGATAATAATAATAAAGAAAAAGTGGCAAAAAAGAGTAATTGGCGTTGGATTCAAACTCAACCTCATCTACATGGTTGTAACATTATCAAGATAAAAATCAGAATATATATAGATAAAGAAAGAGAGTTTCAATCAAATATAATCTCATGTCTTTAAAAGCGTAATCACCACCAACAAGTGGGGGAGAGATGATACGTGAAACTAAGTCTCTATTTTATTTACAGAAATTTTGTCAAATTCTCTGGCTAACTTAAGTATCGGAGTGCTTACGCAGGGGACAACCTCTGCGTCCCTCTGATCATTTGTTCCCGTTTGCAGAGTTCTCGGCAATACGTGGCAGGGAACCCGAAGAGAATATGTCAACGATTCGTCACCATTGTTTCAGAGTTCTCGGCAACACATGACAGGGAACCCGAAGAGAATACGTCAGCGATTCGTCACCATTGTTTCAGGTAACAACATATATAAATCACTTAACTCAACTATTCAATTAACTGAACTAATATATAATTAGGATAAATAGCTAAACTTAAGAACATATATAGCAAGATTTAAATTTTAAAGTCTTAAAATATCCTCATTATTACCAAGCTAAAACCTCATTAACGCCATTGCTAAACATCATATTAGCATGAGAATGAAATCATTTTTACCTTTTCCCCTATATTACCATAGTATTAATTAGTGGCAAATCTTATATACATATAATAAATGAATTATTATCTAATTACTGTCAGTGGGGTTAAGATGAAGATATATACCCCACTTGAAATATTAAAAAAATAAAAAATAAATAAAGTGAAGTATGTGTCATAATTTTAATCTCGTTTGTGAAGTCAAAAAATTTCATCGACAATATATATATATATATATATATATATACATACACAAAGAAAACCCTAAGGCAAATAAGCTGCTCCAACCCCCAAATGTTTCTCCTTTTTATATTAAAAGTTTTAATAGAATTTTTTTTAAAAAAATAATATATTAATAAATTGAATTTACAATTTAAATAACATTAATAAAAGATTATCGATGTACAAATACATGATTTTTTAATATTGTTGTTGCCAAGTCACAACAATGATGAATTGCTGACATCATCACTTTGAATTTCGTGTCACGTGTTCTCGAATGCCTCTACAAAAAGAGAAAGATCAGAGAGACGTAGAGGTTGTTACCTGCATTGACACTCCGATGCTTAAGTCAGCTAGAGAATTTGACAGAATTTCAGTAGAAAAATTCAGACTTATTCTAACGAATCGTACCTAACCCATATTTATATGGATTTACTATGTTATTAATTACATTTTTACCCTTTTTATCTTACTCAGGGCTTGTATCATTTCTCATATATTTTCTTCGTGTGCCATGTGGTGCATTCATCGTGCGCCATGTGGCGCACTTTTATTATTCTTTTATCGTGC
Source organism: Firmiana major (assembly GCA_033439115.1). Classification (NCBI taxonomy): domain Eukaryota; kingdom Viridiplantae; phylum Streptophyta; class Magnoliopsida; order Malvales; family Malvaceae; genus Firmiana; species Firmiana major. The sequence goes on along the minus strand of CM065914.1, from coordinate 5,665,062 downwards.
GCAACAATTGTTCCCCACTTTTTTGCTAGGTATAATCTTGCGAAAGAGTACATATGTTCTCACTGTAGCCTCAGGTAAAGTCCTTACGTTAGATTCTGAAATCAAATTCTATGGTCGTCTAATTCTCAAGCTCTTGTTTGAGTGTGTGGCTTACCTTGCGCATTTTTCGCTTCAAGCCCTTTGTCTGGGTGCTAGCTTACCTCGCGCATTTTTCACTTCAAGCTCTTACTCATTTTCTTCGTGGCTTACGTCGCGCATTTTTCGCTTCAAGCCTTTTATTTGAGTCCTTAGCTTACCTCCCGCATTTTTCGCTTCAAGCTCTTGCACATTTTCTTCGTAGCTTACCTTGCGCATTTTTTACTTCAAGGCTTTTATTTGAGTGCTTAGCTTACCTCACACATTTTCGCTTCAAGCTCTTACTCATTTTCTTTGAGGCTTACCTTCGCATTTTTCGTTTTAAGCCTTTTTCTTAGGTGCGTGGCTTACCTCGCGCATTTTTCGCTTCAAGCCATTGTTTAAGTGCTTAGCTTACCTCGCGTACTTTTCGCTTCAAGCTCTTGCACCTTTTCTTCGTGACTTACATCGCGTATTTTTCGCTTCAAGCCTTTTATTTAAGTGCTTAGCTTACCTCGCGCACTTTTCACTTCAAGTTCTTGCACTTTTTCTTCATGACTTACATCGCACACTTTTCGCTTCAAGTCTTGTTTGAGTGCTTAGCTTACCTCTCGCACTTTTCGCTTCAAGCCCTTGTTTGAGTGCTTAGCTTACCTCACGCACTTTTCGCTTCAAACTCTTGCAAGGCTTACATCGCACACTTTTCGTTTCAAACCCTTTTCTTGGGTGTGTGGCTTACCTCGCGTATTTTTCACTTTAAACCCTTGCACATTTTTTCATGGCTTACCTCGCACATTTTTCGCTTCAAACCCTTATTTGTTGAGTGCGTGGCTTACCTCGCGTATTTTTCGCTTCAAGCCTTTGCACTTGTGTAGCTGGTGCAATCAGTCATCTATCAATTATGTAAAAATCTCAACAGCTAATAAAATATCAATATGGCATAAATCATAGTTCAACAAATTAAATTTCAACCCATAGTTGAAAAACAAAAAATAACATTAAATGAAATAAAGTCTCACTGCTAATGTAGTTGCAAGTGGTTGATATTTCGTGTTTTTTCTATCCTCTTGCCTTGTGAACTTTTCATCTTCTTTCAAGGCATTGGTGATGACTTAGGTAGCCCGACGATGGTAAGGGTTTCTTTTCTTTGAACTTTCTTATATGTAGTTCAACGTCGGTATCATTTTCATCACTTTTTCTTGAGTGATATACTTATCCACTCTAGAGAACAAGTCTGAGATCGTCGTCGATTGATATAAAAATAGCGACTTTTGCAACTTTTCAGACCTTGTCTCTTATAGCATAGCTGTCACAGCTACTCCAGCTTGTAGATCATGTACTTCAAGAATAGCATTATAAAACCGATCCGCATAGCTCTTAAGTGATTCTTTGCTCCCCTGCCTTAAGGTAAGCAAATAGGTGGTCTCTTTCTTTTTCTCGCTTTTTATCAAAAAGGCTTTCAAGAATTCGCTTATTAATTGATTGAAAGACGAAATATAACCCTCCGACAAACTGTTAAACCACTTTAGTGCGTGATCAGTTAAAGTTAAGGGGAATGCTCTACACATAATTTCATCCTCCCATCCATGTAATAACATCAATGACTCATAGTTCTGAATGTGGTCATAAGGGTCAATCTTTCTCGTATACGTCATTCTCTGCGGCGTCTTGAATTTTGGGGATAGCGATTTTTCCATGATCGTTGTACTGAATGAGATTTTCCTCCTTTGGTTTTCTTCAGCTGGAATCAATATTTTCTCTTTTAAGATTCGTTCCACCATTATTTTCATGTCTGTGGCAAGTTGTGCATTGGACGCAGGTTTATTTTGTAGTTTCTTAGCATTATATGAATCAACTTAGTCGCAGTCCATAGCTTCTCTCTCGTTACCCTGAGTTCGATTTTGATGAGTCTGAGGTTGAAAGCTTGTCATTTCAGTTTCAAGGTTTCGTGTTGGACCTATTTTCGAGTCTCTCCAAACATGAGACCCTATCATTCTCACACCTTTGATTCTATTGTTTGGCGAGCCATTTGTGTTCTGGGGCCAAGGATCTTCCGCGCCCAAATATCCAGAATCTACCATAGTCGGACCCTTAAGGTTTCTAGTACTTTGGCTTCTCCGACCACCAACAATCTCCCGTGTTAAATTTCTTGTACCATGACGCTGCAATTTTCTAACGCCCTGATGTCTCCAGTTCATTGGAGTCTCGTACATGAGGTCTTCCGTAGCTTGGCACCGCAGGCTTTTCGAGGCCTCACGCACAAGGTCTCCCATACCCTGACGCCTCATGTCCTCCTCGGTCTCACACATAGGGTCTCGTACGGCCATGCCGCGAGAATCTCGTGCACCCCTGCCGTGAGGGTCTAGCACAGAAGGGTTTCGCGTGAGCTAGCATCCCCGCGCTATAAGTGCGCCACGTGGAGCACGAAGAAAAATGGGAGTCTTGCACAGCCATGTCGTGAGGGTTTCGTGCACCCCTGCCATGAGGAGCTGGCGTGGGTGCGAGAGTCTGCCGCCGAATGTCACGCCCCGAAAATGCGGAAAATAGGGCAAATTTAAAACTTTTTACTCCTTAATTCACAATTAAAGGTGCATTCCTGTGCAGTGTCATACATCATCATAATTATTATGCCTCAGGATCTCATCACTAGAATTTACATATCATATCAAATACATTAATCCATCTCAAGTTAATTAATCCTAATACATCCCATATAATGTTATACATCAAGTGTCTGCAATTACAATAATAGTCTGGGTACATGAAAAGATAAAATATACCTCAATTACACTATATATATGGCCTGGAGCTCAAGTCCTCCACTAGCCACTACTCCGTACGTCACAGGGAGATCCTTTTTCACTTGAAGAACTCTGGGGGGAAAAGAAAACAGGGTGAGCTTCTAAATCGCTCAGTAAAGGGGGTAAGGAATTCATTTCATAAACCAAAACGCACATCACAAAAGGTTTATTTGTATGTGAAACTCATTTGAAAACCATAGCATGAAAATACTCAAAACGATATTCTCATATCTCAAATCATGTGAAAACATGAAGAAAAAGGCTCACTCTAGAGTAATAACAAAGCATGTGAAAATAACGCGTTAAACGCTTTCTCAAATAACGTGGCATAGCCACTGATTTAATTTCTCACGTGGCATAGCCACAAAACACACGTGGCGAAGCCACTGATTTAATTTCTCACGTGGCATAGCCACAGAATAGGGTTTCTCAACGTGGCGCAGCCACCAATGGGGTATAACATGGCACAGCCACCAATGGGGTTTCTCAACGTGGCAAAGCCACCAATGGGGTATAACGTGGCACAGCCACCAATGGGGTTTCTCAACGTGGCACAGCCACCAATGGGGTATAACGTGGCACAGCCACCAATGGGGTTTCTCAACGTGGCAACGGCCACTAAGTATACGTGGCACAGCCACTGAATGGGTTGTTCTCACGTTACCAGAACGGGGAAGAAATCGGGCTTACATGCTACCAGAGCAATGCCCGGTGTGTACTCACAACTACACACCTAAGTCTTATCACATAAGACAGGTTTGCCTTCACGTAGAACTCGTAATGGTTTTTCTCTCATAAAACTCATTTGAAATCGTTTTGTACTCAACACAAAATGTAATAAAACCGAGTTCCAACCGGCAAAGCACACGCACACATTTCTCAAATCTCAATATTGCCTTAACGTAGAGCCCAGTTATAAACTCATAAAAACATTGGGCTCCAACCGGCTATAAAATCGTGTGCAATTAAATCTCAACACAAAACTCAACATGCTTGTTTTATAAACCACAATTCATGCTAAAATAGTTTACAATTCACATACACAAATGGTTTAGATTTCCCTTACCTCTTTGCACCTCGTATAGTGCAATCGTTTCCCCCGTATCACGGACTAGCCTCGCATTCCACTCTGGAACTCCCGAGCTGTCCAAACGATGTTAAAACATCAATACTCAATTATCTCAATTCTCAAAATCGAGCATAATTGCTCACAACTCCTCAAATCTCTTGATTCTCGTAACTCCACCCTAAACTACAACCTCATTCACAATATCTCAACGTTCTATATCTCTAATACCAATTATCTATGCTAATTCATCACATTGTCTATATTTCCATTTATAGCACAAATTCTCAAAATTACCAAAATCACCAAATATCTACATTACTCCAACTACATTGAAATTTCATCAATCCCTAATCATTTCTCAGCTATTTCAACGCAATGACAACCACCAATAACATCAAAATCAGCTCAAATATCAAGATCGAGGTTTAGAAATTACCCAAAGCTTGTGAGACGCACAGCTCACGCCTCGATCCGATTCGTCCTTCGATTTCCAAGTATGTTGTTCTCCCTTTGATGAGGAACAACTTTCCTTCTTACCACAACAGCTGATTCGGCCGAAAATAGGTGATTTGGATGAGTGAGAAAGTTAGATTTTCGATAAAATGGGGGTTGAAAGAGAGAGAAAGTGAAATTTCAGGAGAAAACACGGGTTCCTTATATAGACTGGAGGTAGGAGATCGATCTGCCTCTTGATGAGATCGATCTGCGTTTGAAATTTGGGGACGATCTGGGCAATTTTATGCCTAGAAGATCGATCTGTCGAGGGGTGAGATCGATCTCTTTATGGTTTTATGAGATCGATCTGCTCCCAAGGAGATCGATCTTCTCCCAAACAGAATCATTTGGAGATCGATCTCTTCCTCATGAGATCGATCCTTTCTCAAACAGAATCATTTGGAGATCGATCTCTTCCATTGGAGATCGATCTGCTCCTCAAATTCCTCCTTCCTCGTCATTTTTAGCTCACCAGATCGATCTCTCCTTCTCCCAGATCGATCTGTCCTTATACTTCATGCTCATTTTACACACTTAACATAAAAATCTCCAATTATAATTCTCACAATTCACTTAGCTCAATAAATTACACTTCAAATTATTATTACATCATTAAAATATGTCTGAAATTCTCAGATCTCACATCCTCCCCACCTTAAAAAGAATTTGGTCCTCCAAATTCAACTCAATTAGTTAAATAGATGGGGGTATTTCTCCTTCATGAGACTCTCTAGTTCCCACGTTGCCTCTTCCATTGAGTGATGTTTCCACAAAACTTTCACTAATGGGATGCTCTTGGTTCTCAGTACCTTCTCCTTTCTATCGAGAATCCGGACGGGTTCCTCAGTATAGCTCATATCCTCTTGAATGTCCATCTCGTCATACTCTATGACATGAGAAGGGTCCGGGTGGTACTTCCTCAACATAGACACATGAAAAATATTGTGTATTTCGGACATCTGTAGGGGTAATGCTAATCTGTAAGCTACCTCTCCCACTCTCTCAAGAATCTCGAATGGTCCTATGTATCGAGGACTCAATTTCCCTTTCTTCCCAAACCGCATGATACCCTTACTCGGTGATATTCTCAAAAATACTGCATCACCAACCTCAAACTCGAGTGGCCGTCTACGCACATCCGCGTAGCTTTTCTGTCTACTTTGTGCAGCCCGTAACCTCTCACATATGAGTTTCACACTCTGTACGGCTTGCTCAACAAGCTCAGGAGCATTTATTTTTCTGTCACCGACTTCTTCCCAAGCCACAGGGGATCTACACCTCCTACCATATAGAGCCTCAAAAGGTGCCATTCCAATACTCGCATGATAGCTGTTATTGTATGCAAACTCTGCTAGGGGCAGGTGATCATCCCATGATCCCTTAAAATCCATCGTACACGCCCTCAACATATCCTCCAGGGTCTGAATAGTCCTCTCTGACTGACCATCTGTCTGAGGATGATAGGCGGTACTAAAACTCAATCGAGATCCCATGGACTCCTGAAACTGGGTCTAAAATCTGGAAGTAAACCGAGAATCTCTATCAGAAGTAATACTCACTGGAGCCTCATGTAATCTAGCTATCTCGCTGACATATAGCTCAGCTAAGGCATCCACCGTATCTGTGCTCTTGATGGCAAGGAAATGGGCACTCTTGGTCAATCTATCCACAATGACCCATATCGCGTCACGACCTCTTCGGGTCCTCGGTAAACCCATAATAAAGTCCATAGTGACATGCTCCCATTTCCATGTAGGTACAGGTAAAGGCTGTAGTAGTCCTCCGGGCTTCCGATACTCAGCTTTCACTTGCTGGCATACCAAACACCTGGCCACATACTCTGTCACATCTCGCTTCATACCACTCCACCAATACACCTTTCTCAAGTCTCGGTACATCTTAGTACCACCCGGGTGCATGGTGTATCGCGAGCAGTGGGATTCTCTCAGTATCTGTCTCTTTAGGGTATCATCGTCCGGTACACAAATCCGTCCTCTGAATCTCAACAATCCATCCTCACTGATTGTGAGATTCGACTGCGAACTCTGCTCAGCTTGGCTAACCATATCTATCAACCTCTGATCACTGCGCTGCCCAGTTCTAATCTGATCCATGATCCTGGGCTCTATCCGTAGACTAGCTAAAAATCCAGTCTCTACCTCTTTAACTCTGATCCGAAGTTCGGCGAACTGCTCTAACAAATCCCATTCCCTGATCATCATAGCAGATATCATACTCTTCCTGCTCAGGGCATCAGCAACCACATTCGCCTTACCCGGATGATATAGAATCTCGTAGTCATAATCCTTAAGGAGTTTCATCCATCTCCTTTGTCTCATGTTTAACTCTTTCTGATCAAAGAGATATCTCAAACTCTTGTGATCAGTGAAGATCTGGAATCTTTCCCCATATAAGTAGTGTCGCCAGATCTTCAAAGCAAATACCACAGCGGCTAACTCTAAATCATGCGTGGGGTAATTCCGCTCATGGTCTTTCAGCTGTCGCGATCCATATGCGACCACTCTTCCGTGCTGCATAAGCACACACCCCAATCCTTGGTGAGATGCATCACTATACACCGAGAATCCTCCTGATCCCTCAGGAATAGTTAACACAGGTGCCGCTGTCAACCTCCTCTTTAATTCCTGAAAACTGAGCTCACATTGATCAGTCCATATAAATGGAGTCTCTTTGCGCGTGAGCTTAGTCAAAGGGGCGGCAATCCTTGAAAATCCTTCCACAAATCTTCTGTAATACCCTGCCAAACCAAGGAAACTTCGCACCTCAGTGACTATCCTCGGTCTCTCCCAACTAAGCACAGCCTCCACCTTGCTTGGATCCACTGATACTCCTTCCTCTGAGACTATATGACCAAGGAAAGCTATCCGGTTCAGCCAAAACTCACACTTACTAAGCTTCCCGTATAATTGTTTATCTCGGAGTATCTGAAATACTAACCACAAATGCTGTGCATGCTCCTCACACGACCGAGAGTATACCAGGATATCATCAATAAAGACTATCACAAATTTATCTAGATAGTCTCTGAACACCTCGTTCATCAATCTCATAAATGCTGCAGGGGCGTTCGTCAATCCAAAGGACATCACCAGGAATTCGTAATGGCCATACCTCGTCCTGAAGGCCGTCTTTGGAATATCTTCTTCCTTGATCCTCAATTGGTGATAGCCCGATCTCAAATCAATCTTAGAAAAGACTGATGCCCCTCTTAGCTGATCCAGTAGATCATCAATCCTGGGTAGTGGGTATTTATTCTTCACCGTGGCTTTATTCAACAACCGATAGTCTACACATAATCTGAGACTACCATCCTTCTTCTTAACAAACAGTACTGGCACTCCCCACGGCGAAACACTGGGCCTAATGAACCCTTGATCCAATAACTCTTGTAGTTGTCTCTTCAATTCCTCAAGTTCCACTAATGCCATCCTGTAGGGAGGTTTAGAGATCGGCTGAGTATCTGGTACCAAATCAATGGTAAACTCCAGCTCTCTCTCTGGTGGTAAACCTGGCAATTCATCTGGGAAAACATCCAGAAATTCACACACCACAGGTATATCCTGAATCCTCGGATGTTCCCGCTCATCGTCTGAGATGAGTGTCTCATAACCTTCACATGAACAATCATATTTAATATTCTCCAAAATAATATTAAAATTCTCAAATTACTTACTAGAATTCCACATATTCATTTCCTCAATATCTCAATCGTACACTGTAAGGTTCAGGTAGGGAGAAAGTTACAATCTTAGTGTAGCAGTCTAAACTCACTCGATTGGTTGCCAACCAATCCATCCCTAGAATTACATCAAACCCATGTATATTCAACATGGTTAGATCTGCTAACATCACTCTATCTCACACCTTTATTTCACATCCTTTACAGATTAACTTAGTTCTCTGGGATTCACGCATAGGGGTATTTACATGTAGTATGTATTCTAGAGGTTCAAACTTCAAGTTTAATCTACATGCAAAATGCTCAGAAATAAAGGAATGCGTGGATCCTGAGTCAATCAACACATGAGCCTCACAATTACAGACAGAGAGTGTACCTCTTATAGTTTCTGTCGAAGTGTCTGCGGTCTCCTTATCCAAGGCAAACACACGTCCCTGTGCCACAAGTTTCTTCCCTTTCTCTGCCGCAGTGGCCCGTCTCCGGGGATCCACTCTCTGAGGCTGTTGTCTAGTGGGCTCCGGAGCATGTGGTATCTGAGGTTGGGGATAGTCTTTCACTCTGTGACCCATGTCACCACATCTAAAACATCCATGGATCGACCCAGTACAACTTTCCTCATGCGATCGACCACAGTCTCTACAAACCCTTATCTCCGGCCTGACATATCGAGGGGTCTCCTTGATAATAGGATAGGCTCTGGGTCTCTCCAATCTGTCCTTCTGCACCTCAATCCTTCCTCTTCTGAAGGAACCTCTCCGAGTCTCTGCTTGGAAAAGTGCTGGCCTCTTGCCCTTATCTCTATTCACTGCTCTGAGCTCATTTTGAGATTGTACCATCTCAATTCCTCTTTCAATCTCTTGTGCTCGTCTCAGAGCATCTCCAAACTCAGTAATACATAGCCCTATCAATCTATCTCTGATGACATGCTTCAACCCATACACAAACTTCTCTGTGCGGAGCTCTTCACTCTTGAAGGTCTCTGGGTCATATCTCAATAGCGCTGTGAATTGGCTCTCATAGTCATCCACAGACATGTCACCCTGTACCAAACTCAAAAACTCAGCTTGTTTCTTTCTCTGGGTGGCTCGTGGTACATATTGGGTCCTAAAGGCTGTCTGGAACTCTTCCCAACCAATCACACCATGGTGGGACATCAAAATACCCTGGGTAGTACCCCACCAATCTCGAGCTCTCCCCTTCAGCATATAGGCACTCATACTGACCCTCTCAGCATCGGTGCACCCCAGAAAATCAAATATAATTCTTAATTCCGTCAACCACTCCTCAGCCTCTGTAGGATCCTTCTTTCCCCTAAATGCGGGTGGATTCATCTTCAGAAAATCCCTTAGTCGGACCATACTTCTATCCTCAGGCTGAGTGACGGGAGGCACTGGGGGTATGGGAGGTCCTTGTGGTGGTGTAGGGGTAGTATCCGAGGCATTAACTCCAAAGTGTTGCGCGAATAACGCTGCCATCTGCTCAAAACCTTGCCTCACATCGGTCTCAATCCGATTAAATCGAGAGTTAGGACTCTCTGGTTGTGGGACAGGTGGCGGAGGGGACTCTGCCTGCCTCCTCGAACGACCTCGTCGTTTACTCATTCTCTATCTCAACTCGTCTCCTGCGCGTACATATCACAATCGATTGAAATCTCAATCCTCAATTTTAGTTCACGACCAGACTATTACAGACACTTGGGATGTATTCTATTTCACTTAACTGACACTGACAGTACTAGACACCCTAAGCTCTGATACCAAGAAAACTCTGTCATGCCCCAAAAATGCTGAAAATATAGCAAATTTAAAACTTTTTACTCCTTAATTCACAATTAAAGGTGCATTCCTGTACAGTGTCATACATCATCATAATTATTATGCCTCAGGATCTCATCACTAGAATTTATATATCATATCAAATACATTAATTCATCTCAAATTAATTAATCCTAATACATCCCATATAATGTTATACATCAAGTGTCTGCAATTACAATAATAGTCTGGGTACATGAAAAGATAAAATATACCTCAATTACACTATATATATGGCCTGGAGCTCAAGTCCTCCACTAGCCACTACTCCGTACGTCGCAGGGAGATCCTTTTTCACTTGAAGAACTCTGGGGGGAAAAGAAAACAGGGTGAGCTTCTAAATCGCTCAGTAAAGGGGGTAAGGAATTCATTTCATAAACCAAAACGCACATCACAAAAGGTTTATTTGTATGTGAAACTCATTTGAAAACCATAGCATGAAAATACTCAAAACGATATTCTCATATCTCAAATCATGTGAAAACATGAAGAAAAAGGCTCACTCTAGAGCAATAACAAAGCATGTGAAAATAACGCGTTAAACGCTTTCTCAAATAACGTGGCATAGCCACTGATTTAATTTCTCACGTGGCATAGCCACAAAACACACGTGGCAAAGCCACTGATTTAATTTCTCACGTGGCATAGCCACAGAATAGGGTTTCTCAACGTGGCGCAGCCACCAATGGGGTATAACGTGGCACAGCCACCAATGGGGTTTCTCAACGTGGCACAGCCACCAATGGGGTATAACGTGGCACAGCCACCAATGGGGTATAACGTGGCACAGCCACCAATGGGGTTTCTCAACGTGGCACAGCCACCAATGGGGTATAACGTGGCACAGCCACCAATGGGGTTGAGAGGGGTATAACGTGGCACAGCCACCAATGGGGTTTCTCAACGTGGCACAGCCACCAATGGGGTATAACGTGGCACAGCCACCAATGGGGTTTCTCAACGTGGCAACGGCCACTAAGTATACGTGGCACAGCCACTGAATGGGTTGTTCTCACGTTACCAGAACGGGGAAGAAATCGGGCTTACATGCTACCAGAGCAATGCCCGGTGTGTACTCACAACTACACACCTAAGTCTTATCACATAAGACAGGTTTGCCTTCACGTAGAACTCGTAATGGTTTTTCTCTCATAAAACTCATTTGAAATCGTTTTGTACTCAACACAAAACGTAATAAAATCGAGTTCCAACCGGCAAAGCACACGCACACATTTCTCAAATCTCAATATTGCCTTAACGTAGAGCCCAGTTATAAACTCATAAAAACATTGGGCTCCAACCGGCTATAAAATCGTGTGCAATTAAATCTCAACACAAAACTCAACATGCTTGTTTTATAAACCACAATTCATGCTAAAATAGTTTACAATTCACATACACAAATGGTTTAGATTTCCCTTACCTCTTTGCACCTCGTATAGTGCAATCGTTTCCCCCGTATCACGGACTAGCCTCGCATTCCACTCTGGAACTCCCGAGCTGTCCAAACGATGTTAAAACATCAATACTCAATTGTCTCAATTCTCAAAATCGAGCATAATTGCTCACAACTCCTCAAATCTCTTGATTCTCGTAACTCCACCCTAAACTACAACCTCATTCACAATATCTCAACGTTCTATATCTCTAATACCAATTATCTATGCTAATTCACCACATTGTCTATATTTTCATTTATAGCACAAATTCTCAAAATTACCAAAATCACCAAATATCTACATTACTCCAACTACATTGAAATTTCATCAATCCCTAATCATTTCTCAGCTATTTCAACGCAATGACAACCACCAATAACATCAAAATCAGCTCAAATATCAAGATCGAGATTTAGAAATTACCCAAAGCTTGTGAGACGCACAACTCACGTCTCGATCCGATTCGTCCTTCGATTTCCAAGTATGTTGTTCTCCCTTTGATGAGGAACAACTTTCCTTCTTACCACAACAGCTGATTCGGCCGAAAATGGGTGATTTGGATGAGTGAGAAAGTTAGGTTTTCAGTAAAATGGGGGTTGGAAGAGAGAGAAAGTGAAATTTCAGGAGAAAACACGGGTTCCTTATATAGACTGGAGGTAGGAGATCGATCTGCCTCTTGATGAGATCGATCTGCGTTTGAAATTTGGGGACGATCTGGGCAATTTTATGCCTAGGAGATCGATCTGTCGAGGGGTGAGATCGATCTCTTTATGGTTTTATGAGATCGATCTGCTCCCAAGGAGATCGATCTTCTCCCAAACAGAATCATTTGGAGATCGATCTCTTCCTCATGAGATCGATCCTTTCTCAAACAGAATCATTTGGAGATCGATCTCTTCCATTGGAGATCGATCTGCTCCTCAAATTCCTCCTTCCTCGTCATTTTTAGCTCACCAGATCGATCTCTCCTTCTCCCAGATCGATCTGTCCTCATACTTCATGCTCATTTTACACACTTAACATAAAAATCTCCAATTATAATTCCCACAATTCACTTAGCTCAATAAATTACACTTCAAATTATTATTACATTATTAAAATATGTCTGAAATTCTCAGATCTCACACCGAAGTACCCCGAGAGTGCCGCGAGGGTCTACCGCGGGAGTACTGCAAGAGTCTGTCGCAGGAGGGCCGCGAGGGTCTGCCGCCAGAGTGTCGTGAAGGTCTGTCACGGGAGTGCCGTGAGGGTCAGCAGCGAGAGTGCCATGAAGGTCTGCCGCGGGAGTGCTGCAAGGGCCTATCGCCAGTGTGCCGCGAGGGTCTGCAGTGGGAGTGTCGCGAGGGTCTGCCGCCAGTGTGCCGTAAGGGTCTTGCCCGCGAAGGCCTGCGCTACAGTGAGGGTCTTGCACGCCATGAATGTCTCGCATGCCAGGGGTTTGCGCGGGCATGCCGTGAGTGTCTCACGCGCCAAGGCTTCGCGCAGTTCGCCTATCTCCTACCAACGGTCAGCGACAGGTTCGCTTGCGGAAAAGCTCCCTTGAACAGATCAACCATAGCCTGCAGGGCTTCGACGGTCTCTTCCCCCTGCTTCCGCATGGCTTCGAATTTGGCTACGGAAATCGACATCATATTCGTCTCTCGCTCCCTTTGGACTTCATTGCCCAAGTCACCAATTGGAGAGCTCACCATACCTTCATTCTCATCTTTTCTCATCTCTGCTGAACGTGTCTGTACCATCGTTGTAGAGCTAAAAAATTTTCTTCTATTTCCCACAGATAGCGTCAATTGTTGTTGCCAAGGTCAATTGTTGTTGCCAAGGCACAACAATGATGAATTGCTGACGTCTTCACTTCGAATTCCGTGTCACATGTTCTCGAATGTCTCTGCAAAAGAGAAAAAGATCAAGAGACGCAGGGGTTGTTCCCTACGTTGGCACTCCAATTTTTAAGTCAGCTAGAGAATTGGGTAGAGTTTCAGTAGAAAAATTCAGACTTAGGGTAACGAATCGTTCCTGACCCCTATTTATAGGGATTTACTCTGTCATTAATTACATTTTTGCCATTTTTATCTTACTCAGAACTTGTATCATTTCTCATATATTTTTTTCGTGCAGCACGTGGTGCATTCTTCGTGAGTCACGAGACGCACTTTTATTATTTTTTTATCGTACGCAACAAATATTAAAAAACAATTATATTAAATTTAAGGAAATACATTTAGTTGCATCTGTCAATTGGATTTTGAGAATTCAAAAATTGAATTAATCAACTTCACTTGACATAATTAATCAAACCAAACATAATTAAGATGATTAAGGATTAGTTTGGAAGGAAAATAAAGTTAATTTTAATGAGATTGAAAATAGCAGTAACGATATGATTAGTTAATATAGCGTCAAAATTGAATAGTAAAACGATAATATGTGTTTGGGATTTGGATGGCATTACTACGGTGTCGATGAGATGAGTGTAGTGAAAAAAAAAGTCTATTAAGGATATTGTATTAAAATTTATATTTAATAAAATTTATAATATATATTCTATATTTATAAAATTAATAAAATAATTAAAATTAATAAATTTATTTAAAATCAAAAATTATTTTTTAAATAAATTTAAAATTAATATCAATTGATATTTTTATTATTAAATATTTAAATTTGATTTTAAAAAATATTTTACTATTTCAAAAAATAGAATATAGTTTTAAAAATTATTATAAAAAATAAATAAAATTTAACAAAATAATTAAAAAATCTTTTTTAAAAGAGAGTGGAATAATATTTTACCATTGCACCGGCTCGTGTCCCTCCAAAGGCTCCACCACTGGAGGGACAAAGCTTTCAATTGCACCGCAAGGTGCAGCCGTATGGACCTTGAGGTGCAATTAAAAATATTTAATCCAAATCCATCCTAACAAAAATAATCAAAACCGATTTAAGTCGGTTCGATTAGCTCGATTATTTTAATTTTAGTTATTAAATAATATATAATTTATATTTTACATTTAGGTTATTTTATATTTATATTATAAATTATGTACATCATATATTATATAAAATAAATTATATATACTATATATATGATTTTAAAATATTATAAAAGATGTTTTAAAAATAAATTAATAAGATTAATTGATTTGATTACAAATTTAATCAACTGATTAAATCAAATTTAATTGGTAGTTTAAGGTGTTACCAAAAATTCTCATTGGATGACAATAATTATAGCTTGATTAGGGGTAACATTATGACAGTATTACCCTTAAAGATGTTCTCAAATAAATTTTGCAATTATAACCAATACTTCCTTCTGCATCCAAATCCAATGCGAAATTCAATAGTTACTTTTGACAGAATATCCTTTAAAACCTCTCATTACTAATTAAAACTCTTAATTTCGGTTTACAATTTTGTTACCTTTTTCATTATTTTCAATAAAAATCTAAGTTGAGGACATAAATTGGAAAAATACAATTTTATCTAAATATTTGGCAGATCGTCTCATTTTTCTTTTATTTCATTATTATTCTTTCTTTCTTTTTTCATCAATTTCAATATCCTTAACACAAAAATCTCAATTTTTCATTTTGGAAATAGAAAGTTATAACAAATAAGAGACAAAATAACGAATTGTACTTCTTTTTACTTTCCTTTATTTTCTCTAAGTTTAGATTGATTTCAATAATAAAATTATTAATTATTTACTTATTAAAAATACGTGTCATAATCATATAAATTATTTGTGAAATTAAAAGAGTTTTATTGTCATTATTGATTTTAAAATACTGCCATAATTTTGGGCTTTTAAAAATTGATTTTGTATTTTGAAATTATTTTAAGTAGGAATATGACATAAGAATGATAAAAAAAAATTAAAAATTATATAAATTTAATAAAAAATTCAAAATTTTGATTTAATATTTAAAATACCAACGCAAAATTGTAATATGATAATGTCAGGTTTTGGTACGTGTCAAAATCCATAGCAATTTTAATAAATCCAAAAGGGAAATTTAAATTTGGACCGCCGCATAGTACCTGCTGGCTGCTGTCCATTATCAAGTCGTCAAAGCCCAAACGTTCTGATACACCAAAGCCCAAATCCGCATCTGTCGGTGTTAAAAACGACATCGTTTGTTTGTGTAAACTCGCAAAAGCGCAAATGGAGGAATGAATGCCTCTAGCTTCTCTCAAAAGAGAACTCTCTAAAAATCGAAAAACGACATTTTCAATATTATTTTTTTTTATTTACTTCAAGCTCTGCAGAAAAGAGAAAAAGAAAGTGAAAAATGACAATAAAAAGAAGAAAAAAAAAAAATAACGGTAGCTTTGTCAATGTTTCCATTTCTGGGCACAGTTCTAACGACCCTGCTTCAACGAGTCTTGCTCCTTACAAAGCGCCAAATGTGTACTATCTAATTTCGTTTCGAAGAAACAGGTTTTCCATTCAAGAGTTCAAGCTTGGTTTCAATACAGTATGTATTTTTTCTAACTATTCTCTACTTTGGCAGATCGTTATTCCTTTTTCTTGTAGTCTGTTTTTGCATTTCAGGGAGCAGTATGCAATGAAAATGGGTGATTATCTTTTCTGGGTATTAGTTATTTTCATTGAACTTTTGTTTGCAACGAGATGGGATTCATTCTTTTTAATTTAGATTAATGTTTTGTTTTATACTCACGTCTTAGCCTCATTTGGTTCCTTTTGAACTTAAATACGAATTTAGGCTCTTTTGGAATTGGTCACACCTAACTATCGTTTGATTGGTAAGATGGTATAGACTAGAGTGACAGAGAGGAAGCCTGGTGGATCAATTACTCAACTTTATCTTTAATAAAAGAAATAGCTTATTGTTTAGAACATTCGGTATAAATGAGAAGATGGACTGAATTTTAACTGTTCTTTATCTATCTAGTTGAAAGAGACTGCCGATGAGCTCTATAATGATTCTACTATGCTATGCTCTCCGCGGTTGATTTAGTTATTGTTAGTGACAGTGACTGGAATGCAGGTTTTGCTCATTTCTGCTTTGATTGTTTTAAGACATTCAATAGATTCCTGATTTTCACAAGTGTGCATCAAAGCTGCAGAGCCTGGTAAAAGGAAAAACGGAGACTTAATACAAGCATACTTATTTGTTATGCTAAGCCTTCTGGAAGATGCAACCTTCTAATGGTTGCTGGAAAGTAAGTAAAGGTTCCTTTAATTAAATTGACTGTTCCTTTAGAAGTTAGTTGTAAAAGTTATTCTGATTCTCAGTGGATGCTGGGGGAAGGTGTGATCCAAACAGATTCTATTTTGCATCAGATTGTGCACTGTTCTTACAATTATTATAGATGTTGGCACTTGACTTTTCTACTTCAGAATTGTTGCAGTTAGCATGTAAAAGGAAAAAAAAATGAAGTGCCTTTAAACATACTCAAAAAAGCCTAGCGATTCATTCTTTAAAAAAAAAAAGACAAAGGAGTTGAAACTTGAAACTTTCAACTCAAAAAGTTTCTTAAAACTCAAAAGCCTTGTTGCTTGACTAAATGCCTAAACTGCTATATAACCTGTCCAAAATTTGATGCACATATAATGTCCTTGCCTTAGAGGAGAAAAGCAATGTGTTCTGGCTCCTTATTGTTAAACGTGTTCCTGGAAACCCCTATAAAATGCCTATTGACTGCTCAGTTATTGCTAGCTTCATCAAACCCCAGATAATTATCTGGTATCATTTCTCTACTGTGGCCTTATTTTGTAGGTTTTTCTACCACAGTGCTCTTTGATGGTTTCCAGTATTTCTGTTAGTTTTTACCTGTTCCTTTCTTAAACTTTTGAATTATTATATATTCTAAGACATATAGATATCAGATGGCCCTTGGTGTCAATCTAATCACCTTAGAGTAGGGTCATTGTAGGGAAAAGTTCTAGTCTTTGTGGTAATCTTAGATACTTACACGTTTTGTTTTGGAAATTGTTTGTTGCAACTCTAAGATGGAATATGATCTAAATGTGTTGCACCTTATTAATTTTCCACTGCAATGGCTATAACATGGGGATAGTCCTTCCCTATCTCTTAAGCCTTTTGATGCCAGCCTTATAGGTATAATGTAGGATTTGATTGTAGGTTATTACCATTATCATCAATGCTTTGATGGCGGATCTTATCATGTGCATCTTTAAAATACTCAAGAATATAATTTGATGTTTTTGTAATTATTTTCAGTCCCCCCCATTAGTCCCATACACCTTAAGATGATGAGACGTCCCTTGGGATTTATAGGACTGAAATACAATTTTTCTATTCTTTCGTTAATAGCTTCTAGCTATTGTATTTTGAATGACTGTTTTTTTTAGAGTTCCATGATATTATAATGCTGTCTCCATATAAACTAGGCACCAAGAACCTGCTAGTTTTGTTGTGCTAGTTTGATTCTTCCTAGCAGTTCTGGCAGTCATTTGTAACGAGATTTCTTGTTTTAACATTCAAATTGTGTTTGAATAAAGTATTTTTCAGTGTTTCATCAAATTGTGTTTGCATACTAAAGTTGCAGTTTAAATACTCATCCTAGCAGTCCTGGCAATCATTTGTAACAAGATTTCTTGTTTTAACATTCAAATTGTGTTTGAATAAAGTATTTTTCAGTGTTTCGTCCATCAAATTGTGTTTGCATGTTACAGCTAAGGAGTGCAGTTAAAATACTCATCTTATTATCATTGGTCGTAGATATGAATGTAAACATTTTCTCAATGCCTAAACTAGCATTAGAGCATATCATAATGAAGTGTAGTAAAACATGAATAATGTATACATACACCCATATTGGAGCCATTTTTTGAATAAGTGTATACTGCATAGCTCTAGTAGGAAAGTTAATTTTTCAGTTTATTACCATTTCTTCAAGGTCATTAAGAATCAAAGACCAGTGGAGGAATGTTTCTTGAATATGTTATGGTATAAATGTCGACTGCCGTTTATTTTCCCCATTGTAACTAGTTGAACTTCTGTCAGGATAAGAACAATCGATGAGGTTATAATTACTCATTCTCATGCTGAGGCAATTGGAGGTCCCTGATATGAACACTTCCTAATATTACTCTCTAAATAGATAAACCTATCTACGATGATGTATTAAGTTTTTGCTAATTTTTTCTTTTCTTTTTCCCCCCTTTTACATCGAAACTCACATTGTCAAACATCAAAATTGTCTTTATGCTTCTCCCAGGTCTTGATGATCTATGTGATTGGACAAACAATGTGCAGCCAACCATCCCAATTTATGTTGCAAAGCAAGATTTTGAAGTACAAAATCCAGTCCTACCTTTTTTTTATTATATTTAATAATTTGAACATATGAATATGAAATATATGGATGTGTGATTTGTGTATATGTTTGCTTGTGTCTGGTGATATACTTTGTTATTGGATATATCTTGGAATTTTTGGTATCTTCTAGTAACCAATGGGAATAAAGACTGGTTTTAAAGTAAATCTCTTGAATACAAAGGGATTGTGCTGCACATAAAAGGATCGGTCAGAATGATTCTTATGAAAAAAGCTTTAGCTCTACATCTCCTGATTCCCCGTAAGAAAATTTGATCTGTTATGTCCAGTTGACATTTTGAAAAAATTAATTCATAAACTGATATAATTAAACCATTTAAATGATTTGTTATGCATGAATTATTTCTGGGTTTCTTTGATATTGGGAACAATTGTGTAATGCTGCTGTAACAATTTCAGGTTATGAAGAAGGCTCATTATTATTTGGTCCATTGAGGTGTGATTATTCCTGGTGCCGCCATCTCAGAGCTGCAAGTTAATATCATACACGAAGAACCTTTCGTGGTGCATGATTTACTGGTGATTACTTATTTGCTTAGTGTAAACTGGAAATTTCTTAGTGCCACATGCATTTCAGGAACTGGAGAGGCAGGTACCTCCGTTTCTGACTGCTCTTACCATTATGTAGTAAAAAAGCGGGTTAAAAAGTTCATGATTAAGGCTGAGTTTGGATCACCGGTGGAGGTCGGTGCGGTCCAGTTGGGGGAGATGACAAAATAGTGAGAAAGTAAAATTAGCATTTCGCTCCTGTTTTGTTTTTTTTTTATTATTATTGTTATTAAAAAGTATATATCTTTTTTTTTATTTTATCAAAATTAATCTTACTATCCATCCAAAACTAACTCTAAATCGATTGTCTTCTTCTTTGATTAGCTTAAATAATTGATCCTGAAATCATTTCAATCCAAATGCAAATTGCCAATCCTTGAAACTCGGCCAAGCAGCTCGGTTTTGCTGGATCTAACAAAAAGTGCTTGTACTAGAAGTGGGAAAACCAGTATTTCCTGAGAAAGGTTTGTGTTCTTTTCAGACATTATTCTACTACTACAACAACAGAAGATCTTGTAATTTGCATGTCATCAGTTCGTATAGAATATAGATGAACTTTTAGGAGTAGCAGATACCGTTTACTTCATCCAACCAAAAAAGGGTGTCTCAATTATTATTAGGCCCCTCAACCTCAAAGCATATCCAACAAAATTTTGGGAAGATCCCACTGTCGGTTGTGAGTTTGAATTTTAGACTACTGAAATGATCAGTGTTCAATCTAAATTTTATGATAGTGACAGCTTATGTTTTTCTTTTTCTTGTTTTCTTTAATTATTGTTATAATCAAAATTACACCAAATTATTTACGTGAATATAATACTTTAGTTTTAAACGATTGCTAACATTAAGTTATCAACCTTCAAGTAAGGGTTTCGAATTTAGGGTTTAATCGGTTGGTTTATGGTTTTTTTAAAAAAAAAATGATTTTCAATATGTCTACAATTTAATATCTGTATTTATTTTTGTATTTTCTAGTTGCGAGCTCATGTATATATATATATATATAAATAAACATTTCAAAATATTCATAATTTTTCTGAAAAAAACCGAATTTATTTAGTTATTATATGCTATTAGGAGCCAAAAATGATGGCTTGAAATTGCGATTTGAAAGCATAATTATTGTTCAATCTTGAAATTTTTGTTATTTAACTCTTTATTACTATCTTATTATTTACATTAGAAATGATTTTTTTTATGCCATTCCAAATGAAGAATATATTTATCAGATGCTTAAATAGATCTCACAATTTATGTATATAATTTATTTTTATATAATTTAAAATCGTATTCATACTCCGTAAAAAATAAATAAGTTGAAATTCATGTTGATATATCAAAAATAATTTTCTTTTTACTTTTTGTCATATTCAATAAAAAAAAAATCTGAAACGGTTAGGATATGTCGGTATATATATATATATTTTTAAATCATGTCACATAATCATATTATAAAAAAATCAATTATTTATTACACATCAAATATGATAATTAAATAATAAATATTTATTTAAAAAGATTCTTTAATAATTTTAATAATAAATTATTATTTTTCAATAATTTAATTAACATGATTTAAATTAAAAGAATATATATTGTTAATATGAATTAAACATTTCATACAATTTTTTTGCCCTAATATATTAATTAATTATTATACTGAGGTAGAATCTCATGCTTGAGAAAATGAAAATGTTGTATTTTTATACGTTAATTTTGGTATTTACGTTGCAACTGTCACTGTCCCAGGTGAAGCCTCGGTGCAATATGTATTTTTTCTAGATAATTATCAAATCCACAGAATTTTTTAAATTTCTTTTAAAAAACTTAAGATAATTACATATTTTTTTTTTTGAATTTTTTTAAAATTGTATATATTATTGTCTTAATTTTGTTAAATAAATTAGTCATGAAAGATGTCAAAAGAAAATTCGCCGCTCTTCTGACAACGAACTCAGAGAGAGAGAGAGAGAGAGAATAGTCCAAGTCACGCAGTTTGCATGGGTCTGTCAAACTTTGTCCAATCACCATCATCCATGTGTATCAGAGGGTCAAAGTACGAGTTCCTCGGCTTCACCATTAGTCGTTTTCACGGGTGTGTCGAAAGCATGCCGTGAAAGGCTCTATTGTTCTCTCCACATTGACCTTGAATCAGAACCGTTGATAAAAAGAAGATGATGTAATCTTATCTTCCACGTGTAAGGTGGTGATTTGCCTTGTGGATTGTACTGCATGGCGAATGGTGGAGGTCACGTGTTGTTTGATTTTGACAACGGTGTGCGGGGCCCGGGTATTTCTCAATCATTTAGTGTGGGACCTACTGCTTTTTTAAAATGCCCACTCGTGAACTCGCAATCCACATGAGACATGAAGGACGCAGGAATAAACACTTTATAATATAAAAAAAATAAATATGATCATTCGTAGGTGGAAGAAAAAAGTTTAGATCTTGAAATTATTATTATTATTAGGAAAAATTTATCTAATTTTTTTAATTTAAATAAAATTAATTTTAAATTTATAACAAAAATAAAAAATAAATGTGATCATTTTAATTTTATTTATAAAATTGAAATTTTGCTTTTAGTATAATAAATGAAGTCTATTAAATAATTTTAAATTTTTATGAAAAAATTGAAAGAAACAATTTATTTTAATTATTAGAATGTAAATATTAATTTTTTTCTAATTTAATAACAATAAAATAAAGTTATATCAATATTTTTTTATCAAGTGGTTAAGAAAGAATTGTGTTATATTATAAAATTTAAATTGGAGTTTAAATAATTTTAATTTTATTTTTAATTATTAAATATTTTTTTAACAAAAAAAAAATAAAATTATCATACTAATAAGATTTAAAATTATTTTTTTAACACTTAACGTAGGATTTGTATTAATTATATGAAAGTTAAAATACAGTTTATAGCAGATTTAGTTAGCCTTGTTGTACAACTATTACATAAATCAAAATGTAAGAGTGGTAGCAAAAAGCCAGGCATAGTATTATAAAACTCCAATATGTTTTTTTGATGCCGCTCTCACTGTTAGGCTGTCTACTGCCTGATTGGCTTGACGATACACAAAACTTTGATTTCCGCAAATCCTTCCACCAGGGCTGGAATATCAGAAATGATAGTCTCCGGATGGGAATGGATATCCAATTTCCTGTTTGGCAAATGTAAAGACACAAGGGAGACAGTTTCTACATGTAGATAATTAATTCCAAGCTCTCTTACTCTTACTGTACAAGTCATTTTGAATGCCCTGCAATTCAGCTATGGTATATATAAAATTACTTAAGTCAAAGCAAATGATCTTATTAATTAACTTAATTCATCGTTTTCTAGAAGAAAATTATTTTCAAGGATTTTCCTTTTCTCAATCTTCAAGATTTGAATTTTTTTTCTTTGAATATGTTCACTCCCTTGCAATTAGGATAGAAAGAAGAAAAATTCTACTATCACGCCTTTGATTTCACGTGTTTGATTTTGATGTTGCCTCCTTAAACGACAACGGGGTGATGATTTCCACGTATTCAAGTTGCGCTAACGACAAAGAGATGACGTCAATGCGATTTCTTCCACGTGTTCCTCGTGTGTATATCTTGCAAAAACAACGAAAATCAGAGGGCGCAGGGATTGGTCCCTGCACGCGCGCTCCGATAATTAAGTTAGAAAGTTGAGTTTCTGTATATAAGAAGAAGAGAATTATGTTCTTCCAAAATCAAGAGGGTTCTCTTTTTGTTTCTTTCTTCTTTTTTCATCCCCCCTCTCTCCCAGTACTCACCTGGGGTATTTATAGGTTTCTTCCGGGTCGGTTCGGGCTGAGACCCAGGCGCGTGTCTGGGCCGCGACAGAGTCTTTTTTACTCTGTCGCGGTTCGGAGCTGGACGACTTTGCGGGAGAGTTCAGCGGGCGGCAGAGTATCCGTGAACCTCTGCTGCGGCATATGCGACAGAGCTTCGTCGCAGTACATGCGGTAGAGCTCTGTCGCGATCTGTGCGGTAGAGGTCTATCGCGACATACAATGTCGCACAAAGACTCTATGCAGAGTCTCTGTCGCCTGCAAAAGCCACTGTGTCGCGTGGAAACTCTATCGCCTAGAGACTCTGTCGCTATAACAGCCACGTGACTTATATTGTGCTTGACACGTGGCGGTCTCTGGTTGGTCGATCCTTGTACTCATAGACTTTGGTGATAGGACCACTATCATATTTCACTTAATACACACATTTACAGTTGTTTATAGATTTACTAGAATTTTGTAATCACATAATAAAAAAAATCGTAACATACTAATAGTTAAATTTGAATTTAAATTTAAATAATTTTAATTTTTACTTTAATTATTAAAAAACTATAATAATCATCACACCTAAAGTATAGTTTGTAGTTGCAACTGAAGTTATCTCTCTTCCTTAAAAGAGATGAATAAAGTGTTCTACTAGATATGGTATAAAAAAGGGTAAATTTGAAAGCTTCAAATTTAGTTAAGAATAAGCATTGATACAAGCAAAGCTAGATGGCCTTTCACTTCATGTCCTGCTTGTCTTCCAGCTTTCTCATTTTGTCTTTTTATATATTTTTCCTTTGATTGTTCAATATTGGATTCCTTTAATGGAATTTCAATTGCATAATTAAAAATTTCTTTACATTTTTTAACAAAAAAATTAATTACCAAATCTCTTAAAAAAATAATTTCAAACAAAAATCTTTTGATCAAATGATAAAAATTTTAAAAATTATGATACGATATAATGTTTATATTTAAACTCAAACAACTTTAATACCCATCTAATATATATTTATATGTAAATATATAAATAATTTCATGTACAATTTATGTTTCTTAAAACAAGTTGGATGAAAGCTGTGTGTTACTATAATTTGATCATAATCCAAAATTAAACTCTTCTTTTTCTCTTTATTCAAATGCAATAAAAAACTATTGTGAAAACACTAAATTAATTTCCTCATATATCTTTATTATGAGATCATCATTTTTGCATACGTGTCTGTCTGTGTGAAAATCGTATGTACAAATGGCAATTAGCACATTTTGTACTAAAACACTGTTTTTGTTTTTGTAATCTAATTAATTTCAAAATTTGTTTGCTATATATATAATATTGCTGAAGGAATCATAAAGTAGTAAGCATCAAAAGGCATTGTGGATTATGAGCCGGAAATAACGAGAGGATGCAAAAACACGAGGGAACTCTGTCACCTTGTCTTGCTTAATTTGGCTTTATTTATTTATTTTACAAGAAATTTGAACCGCTTCACTTTTAGGCTGGCAATATATATATAAATATATATATATATATATATATATATATATATATTAAATCAAATTATTATTATAACCGAAACCTTTATCTCGATAAATTGAATAAGTTATAAGAACTTGTTATTATCTGAAATAATGGTGAAGAATCGCTGACGTCTTTTCTTTGGGCTCTCTGTCACGTGTTGCCGAGAACTTCTGCAACAAAAAAGAAAATCAGAGGAACGTAAGGGTTCTCTCCTGCGTTTGCACTCCGATACTTAAGTCAGACAGAGAGTTTGGAATAGTTTTTGTATGAAGTTCTCAGATCCCCTTTATGAATCATATCTGACCCCTATTTATAGGGGTTTCCCTCTGTCATTAATTACGCATATGCCATTTTCATTAAATGCCAGATTCTCTCATGCCTATACATGTTTTCTTCGTGCGCCACTTGGAGCACTTTTTTTATTCTTAATATTATGTACAACAATTGCTCCCCACTCTTTCGTTAGGTATAACCTTGTAGAAGAGTACATATGTTCTCATCGTAACCTCACGTCAAGTCCTTACGTTAGATTCTGAAGTCGAATTTTCATCGGAGTGTTTAGTTTACCTCGCGCATTTTTTGCTTCAAACCCTTATTTGAGTGCTTAGCTTACCTCACGCATTTTTCACTTCAAGCTTTTGCATTTTTTCTTCGTGGCTTAGCTCGTGCATTTTTCGTTTCAAACCCTTTTATATAAATCTTTTCCTAATGGCGGGCCGCCGTGACGCATTCGCGTCTCTCGTACCATGACACATCTCTTTTTAATGTCTGGCCATCGCGACCCATTTGCGCCTCTGGCACTATGGCCTGGTTGTTTTTAAATGTCTGGCCGTCGTGACGCCTTTGCGCCTCTGGCTCTTACGACAAGTCTTTTCAGTTGCCTAGTCATCGTGACACTATCGCACCTCTGACTCTTACGACTTATTTGTCTTCAATGCCTGACCACCGTAACGTTATCGCGCATCAGGCTCTTATGGCTTATTTATCTTCAATGCTGGCCACCGTGACGCTATCGCACATCAGGCTCTTACGGCTTATTCGTTTCCAACGCCTAGCCACAGTGACGCTATCGCGTCTCAGGCTCTTACGGCTTGTTGGTTTCCAATGCCTGGCCACAGTGACGCTATCGTGCCTCAGGCACTTACGGCTTCTTCTGCTTTTCACGCTTGGCCACAGTGACGCTATTGCGCCTCAGGCTCTTATGGCTCGTCTGCCTTTTGCGCCTGACCACAGTGATGCTATTCCGCCTCAAGCTCTTACGGCTCGTCTGTTTTTCACGCCTGGCCACAGTGACGCTATTGCGCCTCAGACTCTTACGGCTCGTCTGCCTTTTACGCCTGGCCACAGTGACGCTATTGTACCTCAGGCTCTTACGGCTCGTCTGTTTTTCACGCCTGGCCACAGTGACGCTATTGCGCCTCAGGCTCTTACGGCTCGTCTGCCTTTTATGCCTAGCCATAGTGACGCTATTGCGCCTCAGGCTCTTACGGCTCGTCTGTTTTTCACGCCTGGCCACAGTGACGCTATTGCGCCACAGTGACACTATTACGCCTCAGGCTCTTACAGCTCGTCTTTTTTTCATGCCTGGCCACAGTGACGCTATTGCGCCTCAGGCTCTTACGGCACGTCTGTCACAAGATCCATATTTATGAGTATCAATAAGATAAATATAAGAATAGAGAAATTTCATCTATTTAAAGCGTCTCGTGACAACATATTCCAAATAAACAGATAATAATATGAAGATGCAAAAATATATAAAGGAAACATAATGTAAATGGCTAATTCTAGTATAATTTCAAGTGACTTAAAATCTATGTCCTCCCTGCAAAATTTCAAGGTTACGAGTGTTGGGTGCAAAATTTCAAGGTCACGAGTGTTGGGCCCAATCATCCGTCTGATTTAATGTGATTTTCTCGATGAGCTCTGAATTTCATTCTCTTTCAGAGCATAGGTTATGTGCGACTTTTTCAGCACTAGATCTTCGACAAGTTGGGGTTTTGGAATGTCAGCTATAGATAACCATGTGATCATCGTGGAGGATGATATTATCTCCCCGATCTGCTGGGGTGAACATAATAGACTCTTCATCCACTCTCTCCTCCATAACAACATGAACTCGATACGCTTGCCTCGCGTAATTTTTATGAGAGGTAGAGGAATTTTTCGCCATTGAATTTTCACCTGTTATGACATTTATAGCTAGTCCAGTTGGTTCATTATCTTTCGGTTACCTTCTGGGATTTGGTCTAGCTTCTTCCTCATTTCTTGGCCTGTTTTGCCTATTTTGTGGGCGATTATCCCTTCGATCTCGGGGAGGGTAATGAGCTCTTTCGTTTCTCCAAAGGAAACGATTAAGCTTCCTCTCGCGAACCTTTTCAACTGGTCCATCAGTTCTCTGCACCTTTCTGTAAAATGACCATGAGCAAAATGGAAGTCATAGTAGGCATCTATGTGTTGGCCTACGTTTCCTACTTTCTTCTTCGAGAATTCTAACAGTCCAGTCCCTTCAATATCAGCACAGGGCTCGTTTAGCTTAGCATGACTATCGTACCTAAGCCTGGGAGCTTTATCCAATCTATCAGGTCTAGCAGAGCTCCTTTCAGGTACATCTCTCTCTTTTTCTTTCTTCCTTCACTTCTTGTGACTGTACCATCTTCATTACATTCTCTTAGGCTACATACTTATTTGCTCGAACACATAAATCTAAGATGGTTGTGGGTTGATCAATGGACTCTTATAGCATTTCAACTTTTGTTCCTTGTAGCATTACTGCCATAGCTACTCTAACTTGTAGATCTTTCACTTTTAGAGTCGTATCCCGAAAATGATCAACATAACTTTTCAACAACTCCTTGTTTCCTTGCTTGAGTGTAAGCAAGTAGGTCGCGTCCTTTTTTCGCTGGGTATTGATCAAGAAGGCTTTCAAAAAACTCGCTTCGTAACTGATCAAAAGACAAGATGGAACCTTCTTTCAAGGTATGCCCCGTTAGCATGAGCGAAAAGGCTCTACACATTATTTCATCCTCCCATCCATGAAGTATCTAGGGAGACTCGTAATTTTGCATATGGTCATACGGGTCGGTTTTGTCAGCAAAAGTAGCCATATAGGGCATCTTGAACTTCTTTGGCAATAGCTTGTCCATGATCTCAAGACAATATGGGAATCACCAGCTTTTTCTTCTCCAGAATCCTTTCTATGACTTTTTTCATGTTCTTCTCCAATTCTCGGGTCGAATGTGCTCCCCTTTCCTTGGTATTAGAAGAGTCCGAGTCATTTGAATGAAAGCTCATTCTCTCGTGTCTTTGCATTGGATGCTTTCTTCTAACACCTCTCATTCCAAGATTTGGCATTGAATCTTCGAAATAGACTAAAGAGTTCAGACTGTTTTGACCATTAGACTACTGCCTTCTTTTTTGCTGAGGGAGGGCTCTACCTCCCTTGCTCCCTAGACCGATGAACTTTGAATTCATATCAAACTTTGCGGCAGGGTTTATCTCCCTTACCCTGACGACAGGGTCTTAAGTACTGATCCCTGCAACAGTCTGAACAGTCTAATGGTCTTTCACGCAGCAGGGTTTCGGGCGGCAGAGTACGCGACAGGGTCTCTCGCTAGGCAGAGTGCACGGCAAGGTCTCGTGCGACAGAGTGCGCGACAAGCCTCACGCGGCAAGGTGTGCGGCAAAGTGTGCAACAGAGTGTCGCCATGTGCGATAGGGTCTCGCGCGACAGAGTGTGCAATAGAGTCTCGCCTTTGTACTGCAGGGTCTCGTACGGTAGAGTGCGCAATAAGGTCTCGCGCGACAGAGTCTAGCGCGGCGTGTGTGTTAGAGTATCTCGCGACATGTGTGCGACAGATTCTCGCGCGGCATGTTCGCGACAGAGTGTGCGCAGAGGCGGCAGGATCTTGCGCGTCAGAGTGTGCAGTAGACTCTCGCGCGGTAGGGTATGTGTTACAGAGTCTCGCATGGCAGATTGGCAACAGAGTGTGCGTAGAGTCTGCGGCAGGGTGTGCCGCAGAGTCTTGCGCATCAGAGTGTGCAGCAGACTCTCACGCGGCAGGGTGTGCTCGGCAGAGTCTTGTGCGGCAGACTCTCACGCGGCAGGATGTGCGCGGCAGAGTCTTGTGCGGCAGAGTGTGCGGTAGACTCTCAAGCGGCAGGGTGTGCGCGACAGTCTTGTGCGGCAGAGTGTGCGGCAAACTCTCACACAGCAGTATGTGCGACAGAGTGTGCTCAGAGTTTGCGGCAGAGTGCTTGATAGGGTGCGCGACAGAGTTGCGACAGAGTGCGCGACAGAGCTGCGGCAAAGTCTCTCCCTGTGTTCGAAACTTTGGAAGGCAATAACTTTGTGCTCTGCGGTCCGATTGAGGTGAATTTTTTTTTGAATCCATGTAACTTTTCAAGATCTACGTGTTGAAAAATGCCAAAGGCAGTTTGTCCGAGAATTTTCCCCAAAAAACGTCGTTTTGGCTTCAAATTTTAATTTTTTCGTATTATTCATCGGTTCTATTCCCTTTCGAATGTGTCCGTACAATAGCTTTTTTCTTTCAATTCCCACAGACAGCGCCAATTGTTGTTACCTGAAACAATGGTGACGAATCGCTGAAGTCTTCTCTTCGAATTCTCTACCACGTGTTGCCGAGAACTTCTGCAAGAAAGAAGAAGATCAGAGGAACACAGGAGTTCTCCCCTGCGTTTGCACTCCGATGCTTAAGTCAAGCAGAGAGTTTGATATAGTTTTTGTATGAAGTTCTCAGATCCCCTTTATGAATCATACCTGGTCCCTATTTATAGGGGTTTCTCTCTGTCATTAATTACGTATATGTCATTTTCATTAAATGTCAAATTCTCTCATGCCTATACATATTTTCTTCGTGTGCCACTTGAAGTACTTTTTTTATTCTTAATATCATGTACAACAGAACTAATATATTATCTTATTTTAAGTTGTTATCAAAATCAAATCAAAATTTTTTTCTTAAAAAAAATCAGCAACCTATAAACTTAGAAGAAACTAGCTAGATTTATGCTATTAATTATAAATATACCACTTTTGCTTTTAATTATGTAATTTCTTTCTTAAAATTGATATTATTTACATGCTGTTATTATTATTATTTTTTAGTGTATTATTGTGCACAAAATGTTATTGATGCTAGCTCCGATAAAATGTGGGTTATCGCCAACAATTTTGGAAATGCTCAATCAACTTAATTATTATCGTGAACAATATCCTAATTAAGTAGTTAAGAAAAATTTATGACAAGAATTATGATAGTAAGTGAAATTTAGGTTTAAATCCAAATAGTCTTAACTCTCACTTTCAATTATATAAAAAAAAAAATATCAGCTGAGTTTTCCCAGTGCAACAATTATCCAAAACAACATCATATTATTATTATTATTATTATTATTATTATTATTATTATTATACCAGAACAGTTTTTATGGACAACAGAAAATGTGTTCCCAAGATGAGGTAGTCAACTTCAACATATATATATAGCCTTTTTCACTGTTAAAATTTTCAGGAATTAGGCTTTATGTTTCTGTCTTGGACAGCATAATCCCGAGCTCTCCACTACTGTTTAGCTACCTTTTCATGCCTATTACATCCATTTGTTGCTATCTTTTTTTTATATATATATTTTCTTTTTTTGGTATATGTTCTCTCTCTTAATATTTTTTTATATTTAAACTCGATATCTAATGATCATATTTAATTCTGATTATTTCAAAATCAAGTTATTATTAGATCCCATGAAAAAAATGAACTCTTACAACGTTGTATGCTTCTCTCTCAATACTTTGCTTATATAGAGATGTGTTTTTTTTTTTGTTAATTTGATTAATTTCTCCCTTTATATATATATATATATTTATTTATATGATAAATTTGAAGATTAATTTGAAAACTAAACTAGCTAGCTAGAAGTCTAGAGCGAAAATTATTCTAAAATATATATTGCCCCACCTACCACCCAAGCAAAAAATATACGTTATATAGTTCTATACGGACCGACTTTAATTAATTTGTTTGCACATGATTATAATTATGTGTTTTATTAATGGTAGCCAGCCGCCTCATCTAATATATATATATATAGTAGAATTTATGCATAATCATGTTTACTTACCACTTAAATGTATATTGTCCACTAATACATACGTGTATATATAAATATATTTATATATGTGTAACAATTAAGTATTTTTTAATATAAGTAACCCGTCGTCCTCATCTAAAGTAATATTATGTACACATAATTATATTTACTTACCACTTAAATGCATTTTAAAAATCTCATATATTTGGTTTGGTGGGCTGCATCAAAGGTTTTCTCCGACTTGGATCATCAACAGCAACTTGGTTTTAATTGTTTCATGTTCTTGATTTTTTTTTCTAGTGATTGCTTCGTCATGGTCGGTTTGAATTATGTCACATTAATAATATATTTTATCCCGATATTTAGGATGGTTTGATCTTTTGGTTTCATTTCACGTTATTGTTTCTATGGACCGTACCGAAACTTTATTTGCTAATTATTCTTAGCTTCAAATCCTTTTGATTATTTAATATAATCTTGGCTAATTAGCAATATATATACATGTCATGGAAGTATATTATTCCATATATTTCATTATGTATTGATATTAATTGTATATATATTATGTTTATGGTATAATTAAAACGGATTATAAACTTATTAGCTATGTATATAATTCCATATTAATATACCATTATCAATAATGTAAAAATTTTCAGGCATCTAAAAGCAATTAATACTCGGTAAACAAGCCTATAACTTCAATTTAAGGTCTCATAAAATGTAGAAATTCAATTTGATATGAATATATGTAAATCGACAAGCATAATCTATATATATATATATATATATAGAATGCTAAGATCGAAATTTTCTTTTCTAAACAGAAAATATAAGTTGGTAGATAACTCTTTGGATTTGCTTGTTCCCTAGTATTTTCTTTCGTGTTAGACATGCAAGAAACTGGCTTTGCAGACAAAAATCTACGGCCCATTTCATGGAAAATGGCGAAAATGAGAAAATACTTGAGGCATGCACATAAAATAAAACTAAAACATGGATAATTCTCTCATACTTTTTGTTTTCCTTTGTTTATTTATTTATAACTTTGTTTCTGCTTTTTATTCATCTTTTGTAGCATGCATATTGTAGTTATTTTAATGACATGGATGAGCTGGGAGAGCATATTTGAGACTTGGGTGGAGTAAGATCCCATTTTGAAATCCCAAATCATTGAAGATTAGAACAAGAAAATGACAAAATAAAAATATATTTGTTTATGTTTACCCCCATATTTTCTTTTCTTTTTGGGGTGAACTGTGAAGGAACATGTACAAACAGAAAGACAAATAGTTCCACAACTACAATTTATTATTAGCACAGGTCACTATGTGTCTAAGGTTATGCATTTCTCATTAATTACTTTAAATTTCTTAAATTAGCAGGGATTTTCTCTTTCTTTCTTTTTTTTTTTTCATTTTAATCTTTTCATTTGTGTCACTGTTGACTGTTGATGAACTTTTAGCGTTACGTGACTTCCTTGACATAAATTCCTTCAATTTTAGACTATAAATAAACGCGAAAATGATTGATCTGAAACACATTTTTGACTAAGACTTCGAGATAATTAAATAGTTCATCACCTCTTATCGATATAAGATATTTTGTATTTTACGAATACATTAGAGCCTAGTGTTGATGAAGGGCAATCGAATCATGCAAATTGTCGAGGTAAACAAGCTTATTATAGTTAACTCCTTATACAAAGGATTTAAAACATTTTGAAGCAAGCAAATTATGGGGTCCAAGAAAGAAAGAAAATTATTGTTAGAACTCACTAATTAGATAAGTCAATCAACCCCACATCATCTATTTTTCCACAACAGAAAAGGGTCAAGTACATTTAACCTTTTAATGTGTGAAGGTGTAGGAGATGTCGGTCAAATTCCCTTGAAGGCTCAATGCTTGCATTCGGATATAGACATTGAAGTCAACTACAGTGTGTGTTGATGTATTCATATCTCTATAATTCCCCCACGTTCATGGTTGAATATAAGCTATGGTCTATAATTACCTTGATTTCTAACAACCTTAACAATGATGACAATTACTTAATTAGCACAGCCTGAATTGATTCTTGAGGTTTTACCAACTCATTATGTTCATATTAATCGTGATCATCATGATAAGACCCAAGAGATCCAAAAAAAAAAAAAACTAAAAAGGAAAAATCAAGTTAGGTATGCTGGAGATCTAGAGAAGATCTTCACATATTACCCCCATTAGTAATTAAAATTAAATTATAGTAAGACTCTTAGATGGAGTTATTTGAATGAAATTTGTGAGATTTTTAATTAAAAATTACAAAAAAATTTAAAAAAATTGTTACAAAGGTTTACCTTTAATCATTATTGATTGAATTTAGGGTTAGAGATGTCTTCAAATTTTACTTAAGCCTCATTCCTTCTCCTGCCATGACCAACTAATAATAACTATCTGTATTTACCTTTTAATAATGGTAATAAGTTACAAATTTCACTTAAAAAACTTCACCTAATTAGAAGTTCCATTCTGAAAATTAAAGTTGATGACCTTGCAATAATCTGCTTGTACTTACTTGAAGAAAACTAAAGTCTGCATTTAAGTTTAGGAATTAAGGATAGGGTCAGGACCACTTACATAAAAACCTAAGAACTTGTTATAAATTCAGGTACCATGCAGAACTGTCAGAGATTCAGAGCTAAGTCTTTAAAGATATAAACAAATATAACAACAGTCGAGTGATAATGAATAAGAAAAAGAAATGTAAGAGGGAAATAGCTTTTGGCCATGCCTGTTAGAAATTTAATCAATAGATCAATCATTTCACTGTAAATGTAGAAAACTGAAAGAAAGGTCTACTTCCCCATGATGTTAATATATATATATATATATATATATATATATATATCTTTTATTTTATTTTCTCTCTCTTTGATTTTTGATATATAAAACATTCTCTCTTTTAACATGGTGTAGGTAGTATAACTTTATTTTTTTTTCCTCTTCTTTTGCTTATTAGAGTTCTTACTTTGCAAGAGGGGAAAGGTGGGTGATTGAACAAAATTATTTATTTTTAGTAGTGGAAATATTTTTGAAAAATAAAATAAAATCTTTGTTAAAGGCAAATAGACAATAAAGAAAGAAGAGATTTTTTTTCTGGGGTTGGGAAGAGAACAGAGGAAAAGACAGAATGCAACATCAGAGGGTTCCCCCCATCTTTGGTTTGTGGCTTTGGGTTCTTGTTTTTGGAGTGCTAGAGGATTACAAAAGGGATCTCTTCTCATCCACAACTCTCTCTGTCTGAGTTTTATGAGCTGAGTCTTTTCAATTTTCATCCTTTTTATTGCTATATTTGTGTGGTTATTGTTGGATTTTCTTGGTATTAGCAAGTAAGCAGGTTTTATTCAAAACCTGAAGCGCAAAAGTGGATAGAGAGAGGATCTGCTTAAGCTCTCTCTGGCTAGTTATTTACTTATTATTATTAGTATTACTCTCTCTCTATCTCTCTATGTCTTCTCTTTGTTTCTTTTGAGAGGTTTTCTAAAAAACAAAAAATTGTCTCTTGGGTTGAGGCCAAACCAAACAAAGAACCATATCAAAGGTGTATGATGAGGATTATGGTATTCATTCATATATGTTAAGCCTAGATACTTGAGTATATCAGCAAGTATCAATTTCTTTTGGTTTTGTCTTGGATGTTTTGTACCCTACTTTTGTATGTAAAACCAAGATCCATGGTCCATGATGCAAACTTGATCAGAGTTCTAGATATATAGCTTATATAAGAGAAGATGATGAAAGGTTTGTTATTCCACCAACAACAGCAACAGCAACAGCAACAAGCTTTGGAAGAGAATATGTCTAATTTGACTTCTGCATCTGGTGGAGCAAGTGTTTCTTCAGGCATTAATATAACTGAAGCTGGCACCAACTATCCTCAACAATACTTTAGGACTCCACCATCTCAAACTCAGCCAGTTAAGAAAAAGAGAAACCTACCAGGCAACCCAGGTTTGGGTTCAAAGTTCAAACCCTTACCTTAACACCATTACTTTTATTACTTACTTTGTTTGTTTCCTGAACTACTTTTACTTCCTTATCTGGGACTCGATTTTTAAAAAAAATTTATGCATTTTTTGGGGTTTTTGAATCAGACCCAGATGCAGAAGTGATAGCTTTGTCTCCTAAAGCACTCATGGCAACAAATAGATTTGTGTGTGAGATCTGCAACAAAGGGTTTCAAAGAGACCAGAACCTTCAGCTTCATAGAAGAGGGCATAATTTGCCATGGAAGTTAAAGCAAAGAACAAGTAAAGAGGTGAGGAAGAAGGTGTATGTCTGCCCAGAACCCAGCTGTGTGCATCATGACCCATCGAGGGCGCTTGGAGACTTGACAGGAATCAAGAAGCACTTCTCCAGGAAGCATGGAGAGAAGAAATGGAAATGTGATAAGTGTTCGAAGAGGTATGCAGTTCAATCGGATTGGAAAGCTCACTCCAAGACTTGTGGCACTAGAGAATACAGATGTGACTGTGGAACCCTCTTCTCAAGGTATGATATTTGATAACTAACCACTCAAAATCATTTTGGGAATTAATGTAAATCAATTTCCATTGAAGCACAACAGTAAAAGCTTCATTTATTGAGGCGTGCACTTGAGTATAATTTTGAAAAAAATAAAGGTTTCTTTTTCTTTTTTCAAAAAAATTCCATTTTCTTTCAGATGATAAACTTTGCATTCCTTGTCGGACTGATACATTGAAGAATTCATTGCAACATGCATCTAGCACTTCCTACATTTCACACCCTAGAGAGAGAGTGTGTGTACATGGAAATTTTATCTGCAGCAACCCCGAGAGGACAATCTGTCCTATGCTCTCAGTGTGAAAGAAAGAATGAGATGCAGAAGGAGAGAGGGGCATGAGAGAGAGAAAGTCAAATATTTCTGGCATTGTCATAGCACTTTATGACTGGTTTTGTTTTTTTCTTAGTTTTCTTGTGCTTTTTTTTTTCTTTTTTAATTTATTTTTGGGTTTTTCAGGAGGGATAGTTTCATCACTCACAGAGCATTCTGTGATGCTCTAGCAGAGGAGAGTGCAAGAGCAATCACAGGAGCCAACCCACTACTCTCACCACATCAACCAGGCACATCATCGGCAGCGGCAGCAGCAGCAGCAGCTCACGTTAATTTACATGTACCCCAATTCAATCCCCAGCCATTTTCACTTAAGAAAGAGCAAGAAAGTTCCACTACAGGTCTAAGGCCAGAGATTCCAACATGGCTCACAAGCCAACCAATGCTAGGGGCTGGCCCTGGCCTACCACAGCCTATAGATCTTTCCTCATCATCGTCAATCTTCTCATCAAGATTAGATCATCAAGAATTCACACAAATGCACCATCAAGATTTAACACTTCATAATAACTCCAGCCGTAACCCTAGTCTTGGCCCCACTCTTCATCCCTACCATCCAACAGTACCTTCCCCACACATGTCAGCAACTGCATTGCTTCAGAAAGCAGCCCAGATGGGTGCAACCATGAGCAGCAAAACTGGCTCATCATCAGCAGCAGCACCAACTACTACTGCCACTGCTGTAGCTGCCTCCCTGATGAGACCCCACCAACAAACTCACGTGTCTGCTGATTCTGCTGGCAGTGACCATAACACAACAGCTGGTTTTGGGCTCGACTTGTCTTCACGTGAAGAACTGGCAGTGGGTAACAGTGGATTTATCCATGGCTTGGCTCCTTTCGGGAACCATAAACCTGCTGCAGCTGCCAAGGCAGGTGATCATGCTTCTGGCTTAGGTGCTCCTCCTTCCTTTCTTCAAGACATGATGAATACTTTGTCTTCTGCCACTGGATTTGATGCCACTTCCTTTGATGATATTGCATTTGGTGGGATCTTCAACGCAAAGAAGGGCGGGAGTTTCATCGACGAATCATTCCCGAAAACAACTACGCCAATGCTAACCACAAGCACCACTAGAAACGATCATGAAACTGGCGGTAGCACTCAAGGTGAAGGCTTGACAAGAGATTTCTTGAGTCTTGGAGCTTTCTCTCATAGCGATATTCTCAATATTGCTGGTCTTAGTAACTGCATGAACACTTCGCATGATCAACGCAATCAGTAAAAACCATGGCAAGGTTAGGTAAAATAGAAACCTTTTTCTTTTTTTTTTCCCCTCTTTTAAACTTCTTTTCAAATACTATATCTTAAATTTTATATTCTCCTTTTGTCTGTTTATTTCTTTATTTTATTTAACCTCCTTCTGCCATTGCTACAATCTTTCCAAAGGGAAGAAACTCTCTCAAAATACTGATATATAAATATCAGTGCCTTCTATGTAGCCCATGTTACAATTTTTTTTGCCTTTTTGTTTAAATTTAATGTTAGTATATTCTTCATATAAACCCTAACATGCAAAGGAAAACCCTAAGGTTAATATTCTATATAGTTATATACTAATAGTACTATAGGGTGATGTTTAATGTATGAAAGCAACTTCCAAATGAAAGCAACTTCATGTTGAATTTGACAACCAATTTATGGGTTTAGTCTTCTAATGTAATCATATTTGTTAGGTGTTTTTTCAATTCTTAATTATCTTACGTGTGTAACTAAGAAACTAGTGTAAATTTAGTCTATAAGTTAATCATAAAACTAATTAATAACTTAGAACACTACCTAAACCCTAACCTCCTTGCCAATTATTATTATATTATATTATTATTATTAATTTTTTATTTATATTTTTATTCATAGATTGGGTTTGTGTTTATCCAACAAAAGACACTGTTTAATCATCCTTTTGCTTTATTTTCTCAATTATATTTTAAATCTAATATACTTTGAAGTTACACAATCATTGGTGGAAACTATGATTATGATTCATGCACAAGAAATCTTAGAATAAATTTATATTAAATAGATAATGTTATATCTCATATGATTTAGAAAGACTGTATTTATTTCTTATTTGTCATCATGAAGTTGAAGACAAATTGAATTGAATTGGTATTATTATTATTCCCTATGCCATTATGATTTTCAACATGTAATGATGTTTTTTTTTTTTTCCTTTCTTTCAAGCGGCTTGAGTTTGGAAGAGAATCCTAAATATAATGCTCCTTGTTTACGTTGCAAAAAGAAAAAATATTTTTATATTTATATTAACCAGCTGTCATGCCTATTTTACCTTGCGAGGCTACAAAATTATAGGTCGGACCGATGAAGGCTCATTTTTATTTTTTTTGGGCTTTATATATATACACACAAGAATTGAAGAGTTACTAACTTAGTATATGGCTTTTTTTTTTTTTTTTAATTTGAAAGCATAAAAAGTTAAAATTTTATCATTATATATGTTTTTAATTAATAGATTGAATTTGTATTCTCAACCTTATTAAAATAAAAATTGTTTATCATCTCGACCAATATTGATTGATACTTATTAGCATTTATTTCACCTTTGACTCCCATATTAATATAAAATGTGAAAGTAAATGGTTAGTTACCATTTTATTGTTCTTAATAATGAAATTATTCATATGATAATTGAATTGATAAGAGATTAGAATATTAAAATAAAATATTTCATCGTCGTCCACTTCAATCTTGATTCTTGAAGTGACATTATACATAGCTTTTGTTTTGGTAAAGACAGGAGATTTTATTCGAAAAGGTCGAAATTAGTTAAAGATGGTACACGAAGAAGAGAAATATAAAAATAAGATGAGCCATAATATAATTAGACCCAAGTTGAAAATAACCAAACGAAAAATCTTAGATTTAGTCAATTCGATGGGTACAGAATTTGCGTCACGTAAAATGCAGTTGTTTTTTAGGCATTCAATGTGGTTAGAAATACGTTTCTTGGGCATTGAGTCAAAGAAAACAGCATTGCTGAAATCACTTTCAATTATAAATTAGCAAGTTGAGATGAGATGGGTTAGGAAGAAGAAAATTGAAAACGGAAGAAGACATTATACATTGTTGAGCATGAGAAAGGAAATATACACAATTTTTAGTATCAAACTAAATTGCTGCACAATTATTTGCCTTTTTACTTCATAAAGGACAAGACTTCCACTGTCTTATTGTGTAAAGGCAAGACTTTCCATTACAAGTAAAGTCACGATGCTCCCACTAGCTATGTCCATACTCAATTACTCATGGTGGCCCCCCAACTCCTCGGATCTCAATCTCTATCTTTTGCTGATTAATCTAATCATGTGAATATCAATGTTCATATCAATTTTGATAAACGAAAACAAACAATCCATCACGCTTTTTTTTTTATTATTATTTTAAGTTGATTTGAAGGAGTGATGAAATTAATTTGAATGAAATTAAGAAAATAAAATCATTAAATAAAAATAATTTTAATAAAATATTTAAAAA
Organism: Firmiana major; assembly: GCA_033439115.1. Classification (NCBI taxonomy): domain Eukaryota; kingdom Viridiplantae; phylum Streptophyta; class Magnoliopsida; order Malvales; family Malvaceae; genus Firmiana; species Firmiana major. Next base: position 5,625,934 of record CM065914.1, on the reverse strand, counting down.
TTCTTTTTTTCCTTAGTCTTTTGTAAGAGGATTTGAAATCCAAACTCAATCCTCTTTCTATCGTGATAGTATCGATCTACCACAGTATTATCTGGAAGAACGACTTTGAATATACATAGGAATAGAGAATATATATATATAAAAGATTAAAGGAATATACGGGACGATCAGAATAAAAGCATTGGATTCTCAGGAGACAAAAAGATTGGTGAAATGTGAAGAAGAGATGGGCAAGTTAACTAGGGTTTCTGAGGGACAAAAAAAGAGATGCTGTTTGACACCTGGTGTGGGTGCAAGTGCCAAGTGGGATTCAATCCCGAGGTAGGATCCATCCCTTTCTGCTCTGTTTATTGGCCTGCCCTCTTCACATTAAAATAAAATTGTTATTTTCCATCTCAATTTCATGTAGTACCTAGCCTACCTAGCCTAACCAGCTAGCTAGCAACACTAGAAAATGTTGTTGTAACGTTACAAGGTCAGTGCTTTCTACAAGTTATGAATCTGCCAACAGATATTCCTCCATTAGTTTGCTTCTTTGGTTTAGTTTATTATTAAATCCATTAATATTGATTGGTTTCTTAATTACATCTAATATATGATATAATAAGATCTGTAATTTATAAGTAGTTTTTTCATGATAATAGTCTTTCATTTTAGTTGCTCTATAATATTTCTTTCCTTCTCTTTGATTTTATTTGTAAATTCCATCTTAAAGGGTGATCTCCACTATACCAAGCAACACCCAAAAAGGTTCCATAATAATGACTCAAAAGTTGTGTGGGAGAGCTAAAGAAAGGAAAATCATGGCTTTGCATAAATTATTATTATAAAGACAAATCTCTCTCTTCCCCTTTTGTCAATGAAAGAGCTATTATAAGAGAGAATAGTGTTGAGTAATCAAAGGATCAGAATGTTATCGAAGTAAGGTATGATTAGCCTATCATAAGAAAAAGTAGTTTTTCTCCGGGGAAAAAAAACACAACAACGGGATGTGTGAGAAAAGATGCTTATCCCTAAGAAATATTGTTATGTTAGGTCAATTTAAATAGATGTATGAGCTAACTTTAAGAAACGGCAATGGCAGCTGTCATTTCATTTTGGTTTAGCAAAAAAAAAAAAAAAAATCTAAAAGAGATTCCCCCCAAATCTGAATTCCCCACTTTTCCTCCTTGATCTCATGGTTTTTTTTGTAAGGCATGCATGTTCATCCTTCCCTAAAAGCACACACTCACTCCCCCCTTCTCTCTCTCTCTCTCTCTCTCTCTCTCTCTCTCTCTCTCATGTGTACAGAAAATTAAAAGAATACATGTTGGAATGTGACATGTTTGCCATTTTTTATTCTGGGTTTCTCTTTTAACATCCATTAGTTAAAAAGAATGGCATGTTTGTCATTTACACACAAAGTAAGGTAATAGTATGGGGAGTGGAGGCTAAAGCACAATCCCCTAAATCCCATATTTTATGTCTCATACCTTTGGTACTTTCTACCATGTGGGGGACTTCTCATCAATCCTCAAAGCCAAAAACACACAAGTTATGTTGGTAGTATCTCCAAAAAAAGCTGCTAATTATCAAAACTGTGATTGTCTAGCTGGGAAAAAATGATGGCCTGGTTTTGTTTGTTGTTTTGAGTATTTCCATGGTGTGGGCATTAAAGCATATGACCACTGAAAATCCCAGTTGACTTCTCACAGTGTTTTATTTATTATTATTATGATACTATATGCCTTTATCTTTGACTTAACTTTAACCCCCACCATTTTAGTTTCTTCATAATTCCCCTTTTTCTCTGCATCCACTGTCCATACCATTGTTTCTGCAGCCTTCGAGGTTTTGGATCTCAAAGTTGATTTCTGGTTTTCACTTTCCCACATTATAAGTATTAGTAAATAAAATTTGCTGGGTTTTCCAAGAGAATTTACTGGTTTTTTTACAATTTATCACCGGCAATTCCTTCTTGGCTTTATATAGTTTAATAAAAGACAAAATCTCATTCCAAAATTTGACTTGCAAGGGAGCCACAGCTATTTGAAAGAGAATTAGTACCATAAATGAACATGACCATGAGCATTGCTCAGTCTTACAAAAACTTTGGTGGGCCATGTGGGTCCAATCTCTTAAATTCAGGCCCACATCATGAAAATTGAAAGGTCATATAAAAAGCCAAAATCCACAGGGAGTGTCTTAAGGACAAATCATGTGCATGGACTCTGTTCATGATTTATCTTGTTTGTTAAAGAGAAGCTTGAAAAAGGAAATGACATTTAAATAAGGCTTGAAAGTACTTTAGAAGTTATTTTTTTTAAGCGTGAAAAAAATACCTTTTTGTTAAAGAAAAAAAAAAAAGCTGCATAAAACTTGAGTTTTGTTGAAGAGAAGCTTGAAATAGGAAACAACATTTAAATGAGGCTTGAAAGCACAAGCAAAAGGCATTAAGAAGCCCAATTTGAATTGTTGATCATAGGGCTTTCATCGCATGAAACGAAATGCCAAGTTTGAAAATTTGTGTTACCTAAAGAAAATTAATTCAATTCTCAAATTTGGGCTTCACTTTGGAAGTTTATAAATCAATCACAAAGAGACAAGCTAGACCTGGCATTTCTTGGTCCAGACCGGATGAAAATGCAAAATAACATGACTTACTGCAACAATCAAATATAAAACATTTCTTTACTTTTGATATATCATATATAATTTTTATTAAATTTTAATTTATGTCACATTCGATATCTATTTTATATTATGTCATTTTATTGTGTTTAAAATTTTCAAGTTTACAGTCAAGAGAAGTCAAGAGATGATGATGTTGTAAGGACTTGCTTTCCTTCCGCAGATGATGATTTAGGAGGACCATCAGTATACAGTGGCCGTTTCTCTATTGATAGAAATACTGAAGTTACAGATGTGCAACATCTCTTCTAGAGGCAGGGGAAATAGGATTGCTTTCGTCAACGAGTTCAACATGGGAAGATATTGGCCAGCAAGCCTTTTTTTTATATTTATGTCATTAAACATTATGCTACACACATTTCTCTCCGGGAATAATTTGTATTACTTCGCAAATCAGTAACTGATTTCCTCTGCAGACTGCAGGACCACAATGCAACCTTTATAGCCAGGAATCCAAACCCCCGCCCCCACCCTCTGCTTCCTATTATTTTCACCTCCTCGTGTGGAAAATGCAGCAGGGGTTTTGCCTTTTTTATCTGATTGCTTGTATGTTAAATCGGTTTGATTCCTAATTTACCATACGTAATCCAAGTTGGTGCATTCGTTCTGTAATTTAGAAATTGTCTACTCCGTTTGTCAATGAAGTTTTCCTCCTCAACTGGTTAGATAGATTCACCACTGTGTAGCTCATGTTTGAGTTAGAATCACCAAACGCTGAGCATGTTGCAGATTCGGTTCATCAGCTGGACTGTTCATGTAAAGACTTAAGTTATCAAAAGTATGATTTTGGCTAAAGGTCTATTAGAATCTTTTCACATTTGAATTTTAATAGCAGTATACCAACTTCTGCTGGCTTTGCTAGTGAAGAAAAGCTGATGATCTTGGACTAGCAGTTAATTATACTGCCTAAGACATATAAAAGAATTACTAGCATTTTAGGAAAATCAGCACCAGGGTTTTTTTTTTTTTTTTCTATTTATTTTATGCATCAAATGGCAATAAGCAAATCAACAGTGTCGGTTTCTCTTATTTCTAGTGATTTTACAAGCTCTATGATGCCAAAATTACAATTCAAACATAGCCATCTGCTCCCAATAAGCTCCTGGGACTAGCCGATTATGCTACATACATTAGTCTACATGCGGCAGAAAAGAAAAAAAAAAAAAAAAGGAAGCTCATTTTGATGGTTGCTTAGATTCATCTTTTGATTCCTGTTTTGATCCTGACATAGCAGCAGATGCAGCCACAGTCATGGCAGCCGCTGCTGCACCAAGCTTTACACCACCGGCAGCCTTCATTGCACCAGCTACTTTTGCAAATACAGCTATCCCTCCTACAAGGAAAGCCCTCAAGGCTACTGTCGGCTTCACTGCCATATTTTATTGAATCTGCAATTTTCCAATATCACATAAATTCATATTTCTATTCTCATTTGAATAACTAAAATAGGACAAAACTGTGAATAAATTCAGTAAACCTAAACTGTAAAATCATGATGCTACATTTTCATGCATGTACTAATTCATAATGAAAAAGAAAAGAACCATGTCCCATAAACAGCTAGAAACCCATCCTGTAGCTCATGTCCATCACTCAAATTTAGGGTGCATTACCTTAACCATTCAATTTGGATCATAGCAGAACCATGGTCCATGCAGTAATATAAAATCAAGTATCAGTCTTATTCTCTTTTCCCTTTTGGCCAGTAATATTTGAACCAAAGATCTAAACATTCCCACTCCAAACATCAAGTTAAAGCTCTACTCCAGTTAAAAATCTAGTTATAAACTATTAGATGAGACTACAGATTTAATACTTGAATAGCAATGCCAACTTGAGACCAAACCATCCATAAGACTGAAATAATCAGCCAGACTATTGAGCTTGATGAATATCAACAATTCATAGATGCTAGCATTCATTGTAGTAAGATTTCTGTTTCTATTCGCATCTAAAGCGCCTCAACTCTTGAGGATCAGTCATGTCTTGAAAGGTAGAACTACAGGACCACAGGACCAATAAGCATACCATTGGGTAACATTGGGAAGCCTCCATCGTCTTGCACCATGACAAACCAAAATTTTTATTCTAGCTATGCATCGAAAAACTAGTATTTCAAAGTTCTGTGACAAAAAAGTTATTTATCCAAAGATAGTAGTAAGAAATATATAAGAACAACTCCATCACCCACTTCAGATCCCTAGACTATGCATTTCAACATACAAAGCATATCTGAACAATCATCTCACATTTCTCTAGGGAGTTTTTCCCTGGGAATCCTTCGTTTTAACATATCTTCAACTTTGTTCTATAGCCTTAAAAGCATCTCTGTGCTACTAATAACAACACCACCAACTAGAGTCAGAAAGCAAAACCGTTGTAAACAAAAAACAAAGAACATTTCTCTGCGGTTTTCTTTCCTTTTTTTTTTTTATTACATTCTCAGCGATTTTCTAAGAAGTAAGAAACAATTTTCACAATGCTAACCAAACAACAATTTTCACAATGCTAATAAAACAATGCCCAATCTTTGCAACTCTCAGCGGCATGTTCAACAATTACAAAAAAGAAGTCAATCAATCTAAAACAAATAAAATCTTATGCTTCAAGCAATGTAGGATAAATTCTACAAGCTCACCTTCATTTAGAAATACAAGAAATACTAGCCTTTAACTTTAGCTATCATCAAGGCCAAAATCCTGAGAAACATTTTAAGTTTAACCCCAAAAGCAGTTCTGGGTAAGTACCCAATTCCTCAAATCAGTTATCTAATATCCTCCTATCCTCAACCCAACTTACAATAACCCTTTTTTCGGTCCCTTCTGCTCCTCCTTCGTTGGTAAACTTTAGATTAAAGAGCAATGAAAAACAGAAACAGCCCCAGATCATATAACAGATAAGAGATAGAAAATCGAACCTTAAAGTTGAAGAGAAAATCTTTTTGATTGAGTCCTTTTGCCAATAATTTGGAGAGAAACGAAAGGAGAAAAATACGTAAATTTCGTTAGGAAAATGAAACCCTAATCTTTAGCCCTTTTTTTTCCCTCTTCTCTCGGCGAGGAAAAAAAAGGATTCTCCTTTTAACGACAAGTTTCACAATTGTCTTAGCACGCGTGGCAGAATGTTATTGGTGTAAATGGTTAAAAGGCGTATATTAGCAATGACCCGCATATCTCTGTCAAACTGTGCGCCGGAAAAGGAAAAACGAAGCGAGGGAGCTGGACAGAGAGGGAAAGACGATGGATCCGTACTCCGGAGGAGGAAGCTGGACTATGATCCCCAGCGTTCCAACCCACAGTAACGTATCTACACCCACCAATCAAGACCATCTATATGTCTCTCCTCCACCTTCACAACAACAACAATTCCATCCACAACAATTCCAACAACAGCAGCAGCAACAGCGTATGTTACAACAACAACAGCAAGTGCAGCAGAATCAGCATCATCAGTCACTAGCTTCTCACTTCCACCTCTTACATGTATTCCTTTAAACCACAACCTTAACAAAGTTGCAGTTCTTCTATTCAAGTGTTTGATTTTCTTTTTTGTGTGTGTTTGTTTGTGGGGGTGGCAGTTGGTGGAGAATTTGGCTGATGCAATCGATAATGGAAGCCGGGATCAACATTCTGATGCTTTGGTTTGTTGGGTTTTTTTTTTTCCCCCAACTTTAAAATTGGTTTAGTGTTTAATTTAAAGATTATTGATTTTTCTTTTGGATGGGGTTTTGGGAAGATTAATGAACTGAGCAATCACTTTGAGAAGTGCCAACAGCTTTTGAACTCAATTGCAGCATCAATTAATACCAAAGCTATGGTAATTTACCTTCTCTGCTTCTTTCTTTTTAATTTTTAATCTCTGTTTTTATGTTATTGGATGTTAATAATGCTCCATTCTAGGGACTGATGAATTTTAATAAACATGAAAGTGCTTAACAAAGATGTATGTCTTTAATTTATGATGATAGATTCTTAAAATCTGCTAATGTGTTAGTATTAATGTTTCTTTCTATAACTTGGGAATTTGTGGATGTTGGATGTAGACTGTTGAAGGACAAAAGCGAAAGCTGGAGGAGAATGAGCAATTGCTAAATCAAAGGAGGTAAGTAGTTGGTCCTGATTTGTGTGTTCCGCAATTTAAGGTTTCTACCTGATGAATGTGGGCAATTTTTTTCATCCAATTTTAGGGATCTTATAGCCAAGTATAGAAGCTCTGTGGAAGAGCTTGTGAAGACTGAGCCATAGTTGCTTCTGACGCTAGTGAGCAGGTAAGAAATTGCATACAGAACAATTTGACTTAAGTATTGTAATAGTTGCAGTTTGCACTGTTTACTGTAACATATCGATATAATTCTCAACTTGAGTGAGAATTGAGAATTGCTCTGAAAGAATCTTGATTCGAAGAAGCAATTTTGCATGAGCTAGTTGCTTTTTGTATACTCACTTTGTGTTTTGTGTATTGTGTAAAATAAGTAAAAAGAGTGTGTATAGTCTTAATAATGTTTTGTTATAGAGTTTCTGTGAGGACATATCAAGATTAGGGCTAGGGTAAGTGTTTTCTGTCAAGGATATAGGGAAAAACTATGTAAATGCTAGGGTAAGTGTTTTCTGTCAAGGATATAGGGAAAAACTATGTAAATGCTACTAAGAGTGAGTCTGTTCTTCTAGATTGATGCATTGTAACTGACTTTGGCCTCTTGGAAATCTGCTCGTGGAAGTTACGCTGAGTATAGTCCAAACTTTGCAATGTGATTGTCTGCCATTCATCTGCACAGCCTGTCCTCTTTAGAGCTCTATTGAGTCAAAGAGAAATGATATAAATTTTTTTATATATTGTCATCGAAAACTCTTTAGCAAATAATTTCCAAGAAAAATTGGAAAGTTGTTCACGGCTTTAGAGTTAGATTTGTATGTTTGGCACTCAACCTAGAAAAGAACTGCTTGCTTCTGCGGTTCTTATATTCAGTTGATGCTGTATATTTGTTCCCACAAAACATGAAATGTAAATATCTTGTTTTTCCTCTTAGATTCTTTACTATTGATGATTGTTTTCTTCAACAAATTTGAACTACAGCTTGTGACCATTATTTTGGCTTTTGCTGTCTTCAGGTCAACAGCTTTCTGTTCAACTCTGAAAGATCAAAAGATAGTAGAAAATTATCTTTGTTCTGCAAGTAGAAACTTTTAATCTCTCGTCCAACTTGTTCTCTATCAAGATTTTCTTTGGAATGAGATTATGTTCAGATGCAATCTTGGCTTCAATTTTTGGTTCCGTTTAATGTTACGAAGCCTTGTCTGTCATTACTGCCTGGCCCTGGGGGCTGGATGTTCATAAAGTTTCTACTGAAAGTTAAATGAAGATTGATAAATCTTGTCTATTTTTTGACTTTACTGGATTAATTAGATCATGTAGTTCTGCATTCAATTTTATTCTCTCTCTCTCTCTCTGGGTTATTTACATCAGAATTGTTAATTGTACCAGCAATATGTTAGTGATTCCCTTATACCCTGCAAAGAGTCATCTTTTTGCTTCACCATCTGATTCACAAATATTAAGAATGAAATGCAATACTCCCGTCAACCGCTGTTTGCCCTTTCGGAAACGTAGGATGCCATGGTTGAAACGATTCCCCATTTGGGGACCTATCCAGTTTTCTTTTGTTCTCAAACCATAGGTACCTAGCCTTCCAAGTTGAGTTCAATCTGAAGCAACAAGGGTGCCTTCTGAATTCAATCTTCAGTTAATCAGCATGCAAAATAAGATAGTGGTTAGAATTTCTCTGCAAATAAACATTCCAAAAAACAAAGTACAGAGTGTTAAGCCCAGAAAGACCAATGAGCTTAGAAAGCAGGATGCTCACCTACAAGCCCGTAGTTACTCATGGCTCAATCTTGTAATCGTCCATGTCAGCTGCTCATGAACTTCTCCGACAATGCCATCTGATTGTCATGTTGACTGGCTCACCCTTGAGCTGCATACTTGTCAAAGTGATAAAACTGAGACACAAGTATAAGAGGGAATCCCAAAACAAGCACAAGAAAGAGACTCACACTCTCAGCCTTGGGCTCTCCTCTTTCTCTTATCATCTTCCCCTTACTTTGGGCAAACATTAACTTGATATCTTTTTCTTCACATAAATCTAAATTCACCCAACTTCGGATATTGAAGAGGCACAAAATGATCTGAACAAGAGTAATGCCAATGATCTTGTAGGTGACTTAATTCCTATTTTAGCAATAGCCATTACAAAAATTTTGAAAAAGACCTCCAAAAAGTAGTTGAGGGGCTGAATCTATTTTAAGTTCACTCTTTCAAAGAGATATCTCGAAGCCAGTCTGCCAACTTGCCAAACTTGTAAAGACCCATTAAACAGCCCAAAAATATCCATCATAACAGAATTTGTTAACTCTCCCTCTGACCCTTTCTGCTTCATATATCAACCTGTCTGTCTGTCATTCCTTTCATTTCTCTGCATCTCCCATTTCCCTCTCCTTTATTCCCATCCCACCAGGAGAAAACAAAGGAAACAACAAAAAGAGCCAGAAATAAACAATATTTCCTGGAAAGAACAAGAAAAACTGCACCATCCCCGGCGGCAACGCATCCGATATCTCATTCTCCCCCCACAAAACAAATACACCAAAATATGTGTATTCCAAGAAGTGTTAGTAACGGCACAACACAAGCTTGCGCTGCGTGTAAATACCAACGCAGGAAGTGCGCCCCTGACTGCATTCTCGCCCCTTATTTTCCTCATGATCGCCAAAGACAATTCCAAAATGCGCATAAATTGTTTGGAGTCAGCAATATCACCAAGATCATCAGGACCCTCAACCCTCCTGAGAAAGACATTGCCATGCGTACCATTGTGTTTCAATCCGATGCACGAGCCAATGACCCTGTTGGGGGTTGTTACAGGATCATCCAAGAGCTTCAGCGTCAGATCGAATACAGCCAGGCTGAGCTTGACTTGGTTTTTCATCAGCTAGCCATATGCCGAGCACAGGCTGCCCAGCAGCAGCAACAGCATGCATCTCAATTGCAAATGCAAATGCAAATGCAAATGCAAATGCAAGACGCAGCTGGAGGTGATTCAGGTTGTGAAATGGTGAATCCTGATTCATTGGCTTCATATAATTCGAATTATTATTATGTTCAAGAGCCTCAAGATGAGCAGTTTGCTGTGAATGATAACAATGTCCATCATCAGTTGCAAGAAAATTATAATTCATGGGGCATACAAGAATCGACTACAGCCTTGTCATCTTTGAATATCAACCAGAGTTCTCCTGACAACGAAATTAAACCAATCTTGAAATACATTGTGAAAGACATGAACTCAAGTTTGAAGCTGAAGAACTAGTTGAAAGGAGGTTTGTTCCATCCACACAGTTGGTTATGTCATCTTAGTTATAAATGTATAATATAAGAGAAGCAATAAATGCATTCTGACGTACACAATAAAAGTTTTGATATATTATTATCTGATGTCCATTCTGCGTTGTTGGCCATGTATTGGATTGGATATCATTTGAAATAATGTTTTTCCAGGCCATTCTCCTGCTCTTTTCTCTCCCTTTTTGAGTTAGTGTACAAAAGACATGCATCTTTCGGCTTCAAATTTTTATTTATTACCAGAGTTTTGTTTATAATTGAGAGAGTCAAGTTATCCTTTGTGCATGCGGAAGAGAACGTGATTTATCCTATGCATCATGGAATATAGATTAATATTCAATATTAAAAAATAATAATAATAATAATATTATCATTTCAACTTTATTTGTGAAATTAAAAAATTTTATTAATAATATATTGAATAATTATCCGATAAAATATATATATCTGTCAGATTTAAATACCATCGAAGGATAAGAAGCTCCTTCAAGTGCCATTGGTTCTCTAATTGAAAAGGAAATCTTCCTTTTACCGGGAAGATCCAAAGACGCCATTAGCTCTAATTAAAGGATCATGTTTAACTTTTCCTTTTTCTTTTCTTTTTCATTTGTCTGCATGTTTGAAAAGAATTAAACCAAAACATAATTTCTAGATGGCCACTTATAACATTTAAGCTTTGTTAAATAGAGTAGGAAGAAAATAAAAAAAAAATTGAAAAATTAAGAGAGAAAAGTGAAAAGATAAAATCTATATTATTTTTTTCCATAAGTGTACCCGAAAAGACAGATAAGAAAATAAATAAAAAATATTTTTTTTCCTTTTATTGCATGATTGAGTTAAAAATAAAAACAAAATAATTAATGATAATTTTGTATTTTCACTTTATTTATCACATGATCCATATTTTTTGCACTTTTTCTTTCAAAATTTGAAAAGTATGAATTTTGAGGATATAGAAAAAAAAAAAAAAAAACACTTATCTCGCATTTTCTTTCGTCGTTTTCTTTTGTATTTAACATTCTCAAAATTCATTTTCTTTCCAATTTTTCAATTCAACAATTTCTTTCCTTCTACTTTTCAACTGTACCAATCATGAAACTAGATATATACTATAGATCCAGAAGGGGGAAAAAAATCTTAAAGTGCAGAAAAGAATAAGAGTTGCAATAAAAGAGTCCTCATATAGTGAGTTACAAAATCCCAGATCACTGGCATCTTACAATGACATGGTGAAGAATGATCCCTATCATCTTTTGTTCATAATTGGTCGCCATCATTGTGTAGAGTTCATCAAATTTGAACACTTTAAACTAAATGATAAATTATTAAGTAATCATAGTCTTACTGTAAGGTTCTCAGAGCCACTCTAGCTAGTAGTCGTTATCTATATCTGGCATGCGACTTGGTGGTTTTTTCTCATCTGGATTTTCCAAGACAGATGCCTCAGTTGTCGTCAATAGCAACGAGACACTGCAGTCGTTAAGCATATTGTTCAGTTTCATGCATAAAACTATTGCGTATGAGCACATGTATATGACAACAGACTCTTCACCTGGCTGCGTCGACTAAGGCTGTTCTAACAACTTTCAGAGGGTCTATGATTCCAGCTTTCACCATATTAACATATGTACCTGTTTTAGCACATCAAACATGATACTGATCAGGACAGAGGAGATGCAAATTCTCATTGCAATAGCAAAGAATGGCAGCAGCGCATTTAGATTAGAATAATGATGCCGCAACATAAGTGTATTTGGGACGGTGAGAACTCACAACATAACTTGATGAATTTAAGTGAGATCATTTTCAAAGCAGTGATATATCCAACTTGGGATTATCATTTTCATAAGATCTAAAGGGACAAACCTTTTGAAGCATCAAAACCCAAATTATCCTCATCTTGTTCCAGTAGTTTTGCGAGAACCAGAGAGCCATCGTAACCAGCATTTGAAGCTATAGTTAAAGCAGGTGCCTAAAGTAAAGCAATATATACTGTCAAGTACTACAGATTTATAATGAGATCAAGAGAGGCACGCTGAAGTTGCCATAAACAAAACCTTAAGAGCATCTTGAATTATCTGAATGCCTCTTTTCTGATCTTCATTTTGAGTTTGAAGGTTCTGCAAAACCTTTGTACTATACAAGAGAGCAACACCACCACCTAACATAAAAATCCATTATGTTGTGACCCAAAGAAACATTGATATTTGGAAACCACAAAGAAAAAATTCTTTACCTGGTACAATGCCCTCTTCCACTGCTGCTCTGGTAGCATTCAAAGCATCTGTGACCCTATCTTTCCTTTCTTCAACTTCTGCCTCACTAGCTCCACCAACCTGACAGAAAATAATTACTCGCCTATGAGGGCATAAGATGCACGTGCCACTTGGAACTTAGAAGGATGAATTACATACCTTGAAAACGGCTACACCCCCAGACAGTTTTGATAATCGTTCTTGTGCTTTCTCTCTGTCAAACAAGGCAGTGCTCTTTTCCATGGCCGTCCTCAGCTGTAGAAGTTTTCAAGAATACATAAGAAAAAAGGAAATTCTCATCTAGGTTCTCCCCAAGAATTTGTAAGACTGCCGACTGAATAACATGGTCTCTCCTTCAATTATAATACAATGAAATTCTTTTCTAATCAGAAAATGAATTAACAGCTGTTAATCCATTAGATAACAATAACAGCTCCTATTACAGAACATGATTGAGGAGATATTCCAGGAAACTTTTAATTTCCTAAATCTAAATCAATACAACACATACCCTGTTTAGAGGCAAATAAGTTCTCATAATACAGTTCAAACTGCAACTACTTCCAGGAAAAAGAAATGCAGAACAACCTTTTGTACAAAATTAAGTAGATCACAAGAGCATTAAATGAGTAAAAAAAAATCGATGCATTTGTATCACCCCCAAGCCCAAATATTAATCCCAATGATTTATAGAGGACAACTAGCACATCTATAGTAGTTTATAAATAGAATGGTATATATATGAGTAGAAGATTGAAAAAAATCAGACGACACAACCAGATCGGGCATCAGAGTACCTGCTCACATCTTTCTTCAATCAGCTTCTTATCCCCTCCCCCATGTAGAACGATCGTGCCATCAAGTGAGATAGTGACCTGTAACAAATAAGGTCAATTCGTTGGAAAGTGAGATAGTGACCTGTAAAAAATAAGGTCAATTGCGTTGGAAAGAAGAACATCAAGCATGTAGCAAAGATACACGCATACCTTTTTTGCGGTACCAAGCAGTTCAACTTTGACTTTGTCAAGAGTTAAGCCACGTTCTTCACTGATAACCTGTACTTTTGATAGTTAATAATGACTCTAAAAGAATATAAAGGAAATAAAATCTGAGCAATGACAACATTATTACCTCTCCACCAGTAAGAATGGCAAGGTCATCTAAATTTGCTCGTCTGTTATCCCCAAAACCAGGAGCTTTGATGGCACACACCTAAAGACACGAGAATCCACTATTAGAAAGGTGGTAGAGGCATCATCGACACTGAAATGTCTTGTAATATTTGATCATGGAAAAGTCAATTCAAAGCAAAGCCAGACAATTACTTTTAAGCCAGCATGATGCCTGTTGAGAATAAGTAAAGCAAGTGCATCACTCTCCACATCCTCAGCCACAATAAGAAGTGGTCTGCTTTTCTGTTCAAATTGAAGAAAAAGAATCAGCAAGTTCACCAGATGCTTCACTTACAGCCAAACATATAAAGGAGCCCTCAGAAGAATTACATTTATAGCCAGCTCCAATATTCTCAACAGCGAGTTCATATCTGAAATTTTCTTATCATGAATGAGAATCAGGGGATTCTCAAGTTCCTGCCAACATAAAAATGAAATTATTGCATTCAACAGAGGTTTAGCAAGTCTATGCTATTTATAACAGAGAAAGAAAAGTGAAAAATTATGAACATAAGGCCGGTCAAAATTTGTATGTTTTTATAAGTGAATGGTCGCTAAACTGTGGTATAGAAAAAGCATCAATTGAACACCAGAACTTGTGAGATGGCAATAATACAACCTACAAGTCACAGTAAGCAAAACAAGGGAAATGATTTATGATTTACCTCTCCTCCAAACTGACAACTTTTAAACAGGAGAAGCAAAAGATCAAATTCTGAAAGAATTTTGAACATGGGATTTACATTGGAAACCCATTTTGGTTCAATGAGTACTCTACTATTTGAAGTAAAAATTATTTGAAAAAGGATACAAATCAGAACTTACACATTTCTGGGTTTTCTGATCAGTGATAAAATAGGGAGAGAGATAACCTCTCGCTAGCTTCATTCCTTCCACCACTTCTAATTCGTTGTCTAAAGTATTCCCATCCTAAAATTTGAGCAGAACATAAGAAACGCCAGATTGCATGTGGTTTAGGAAATGGTCATTACTATTAAAATTGTATTAAATAATGTACAAAAATGTAAAAATGGGCTTACAGTGACAGTAATGACCCCTTCCTTCCCAACCTTCTCCATTGCTCTTGCTATCAATTCTCCAATTTCACGTTCACCATTTGCAGAAATAGTGGCAACCTATTTAAAACATACCCAAAAAGTTTGACAGAAAATAAATAAACGAGTATGGTCAGTAAAGAGTAGCAGAGCCCACATCATCAAACCTGTGTAATTTCTTCTGGTGTGCTTATCATTACTGCCCTGCTTTTCAAGTCAGATATGACAGCATCAACTGCCATATTAATTCCACTTCGCAAGTCCATCACATTTACACCAGCAGCCAATGACTTGCAGCCTTCCAAAAGAATTGCTTGAGTTAGGACAGTTGCACAAGTTGTACCTGTGAATAGATACATAACAGTCAATAGATCTACAGCATTAAGACTGTATAATATGATGGGAGAAATATAAAAAAAATGGTACTTCCATAATTAGAAACCAAAGGTTTCTTCATGTATCATATAGAAAACACAACCAAATCAGATCCATGCTTTGAACATGAATATTATAGAGAATCATCATCATCTTCATCATCATCATCAGAGCCTTTGGATGTTATAGAGAATGCTGATTTTTTATTCTATCCACAGATGAACTGCATATCTAGGATTCTAAAATGACGTCAAAAACCAAAAACACCCATTCCCAAACCACCATGCCATGCTTTCCAGGAAGGTTTTCTAACAGCAAGATCTTATCCAAGAGCTCTCAAATCCAGATTAGCTTGGAATCAAGGCTTGGTTGAGTTGCCTTAAGTACCAAAGAACATCAATTGATATGCAGACAAAAGAGTTACTTTTGGGTTAAAAGTCCAAATAAACAACTATCTAACAAGAAAGCCTATCTTAAACAGTGGTGTATGCATAAATTGATGGCCAATTATAGCATCTTTATGGCATAAGGTTGAAAAAATAATAATTTACCATCTCCAGCAACTTTATTGGTGGCATTTGCAACCTGCTTTACAAGATCAGCACCAACATTTTTAGCCTTATCCTTGAATTTGATACTTTTGGCAACAGTAACACCATCCTTCGTGACTTTAGGATAGCCTCGACCACTCTCAATAATTACGTTGCGACCCTGAAACAATAGATCAGGATGAATATTATGACAAGGAGTAAATAGCAAGCATAAATTTTGAGTTTCTATTCTTTATACAGAAAGAAATCAAAAGTATATAACAATACTATAGTAGTTTTGAGTTTTTACCTATAAAATGTACAGCTAATTGCTAATAAAAGATTCTCAAGTATGCCATCATCCTTCAAATCTTTAATATAACAGGTGAAATAGAGAAAACATTAGTCTCTACAACATGAATTCCAACTTAAAGATGCTGCAAGATAATGTTCCATTTTCTCTTACCAATCAGATAAATCCTCAAAATATCAGCATACAGTTCATTGACCATCATGGACAACTTGATTTAAACAGCTCAATCTACAGATGAACTAATATTAAGTTGCCATAAGAATATGGTGGGCAGTGAATATGCTAATAAAGTACATATTTAACATAAGCATTAGACCTCCCAAAACACAAATCAACTAAACATTTTTCCTATCACTAAGTACAAATGCAAGATGCCCTAAGGAATTCATTATTCACAAAGTCCTGATGTTAGAAGTTTTTTTCTAACAACAAATCCTGCTATCATGTCTTTTTTTTTTTATTACACTAGTATGGAAAAGAATGATAAAAGAAGATTTAATGCTAGTATCCATTACCTTCGGTCCCATTGTGACTTTCACGGCTTCTGCAACCTCAGACACACCCTGCAGCATAGCTGCACGTGCTCCAACCCCAAAATTGATATCCTTCGCCACATAATTCCTATTGCAAATTACCCTGCTACAGACCTGTCCAATTCAAATCATTAAGCAACAAAGGAAAAAAAGGTTAAGATTCATTAATGTCCATCAAAACCAATCCCCAATGAAACATATATTTTTACTTTAAAAAAAACCTTTTCCAACTATTTCGTGACTCGTCTTTAAATTTTCATTGCTGCAAAAGTATCTAAAAGTATATATTCAATTAAAGCTAATGCAACTGCTGGATCGTAGAAATGTTTGGACTTTCCATTTCATTTCTTCTATTTCCCACATTTTCTTACCATAGAACAGAAAGGTAAATGAGAAAATTTTTAAATTCAACAAGAAAAAAACAAAACAAAAATCAAAGATAAATCAAGTAATGTATAACAATTTCTTACCAGTTTCTTCGAAGTCGAGGAACTGTTAAGAAGAAAAAGAAAAAGAGATAAGTTCTCAGATATAAAGGGAAAGAAGTTCATTCAAACGCTCAGAACATGAACTAAATGTCATTACCTGATAGATGAAGCTAATTTTGAAGCTATTCGATACATGACTGAGATGGGTTTTACTCCATATAGCGAAAACGTATAAAGAAGGACCAAAAATGAGACTTGAAAGACAGCTTCCGATGGAGTGTTGAAGGCTTTATTAGGTCGACTTGCAAGTTAATTAAAAAAAAAGTAGGGTTTTAGCCATGGGGTTTTACACTTGGGGTTTTCCTGTCCTATCTGAAAGACGAAATTGAGTCCAATTCACTGAAAAATGAGCTGCTTAAATGGGCCTATCCCTACCAAAAAAAACAAAAAAAAGGGGCAGTTTGGTCTTCGTAATGCTAATTTTTAATTTTAAAAAAAAAGTTAGGATCGATTAGCACCGTTTTTTTTTCTCAATTTTTTTGGAAACGTAACATAAAAATATATTTAATAATGTATTTCTATTTTTAGAAAATAAAAATTTTATATTTTCATTGTTTTTAAAAATATATTTTTTCATTTATGATACTATTCATAAGTGAATAGTCAATTGTGTTTATATATTAATATAATATTACTATAATATTAACATATTTTCATAATAAAAAATAAAAAATAAAATTAATTCATTTTTAAAATAAAAATAACATTAAAATATAATAAAATATTATTTAATTAAAATAGTTTAAAATTAATATATTTATTTTTAATATGAAAATGTTAAGAAATGTAAAAAGAAATTAAATATAAATTATAATAAACTATAATATCATAATATTATTTAAACTTGTATAATAATTTGTTGAATATATTATCTATTTTAAATAATATCATTTATTTATAATTTTGATATGTTAATAATTAATATTATTGCTAATTACTATTATATAATATAATTATTATTTTACAGAAAATATTATTATTAACATTATATTTATTAATTAATTTTAAAACATATCACTATTACTATTAAATAATTTAATATTATTAAAAAATGAATACTTAACATTAAATAATATTATTTATATCAAATATAATATATTTAATTAATCATATAATTTATTATAAATTAATTAGTTGAATTTATATTATTTAATCATCTAATATTATTACAATTAAATTATATAAAATAATATTATTAAATATATTTTATAATTTATTAATTCATATCATTATTTAATATATAAAATTTAGAATTTTATTAATCTCAATTGTTATCTAATAAAAAATAATATTAAAAAATTTAATTTTAATATTATTTTTAAGTAAATTTATTTTTAAGTAATTATTTTATTTAATATTATAGTTAATTATTATATTATTTAAAACATTTTAAATTTTACTATGATTAAAAGAAGATATTTAATTTTAGTATTAAATAGTACAAAAATAGTATTTTATTGAAAAAATATATTCTTATTTTTATTTAATTTTTAAAATTGTATTTTATGAATTAAATTATTATATCAATTTAAATATCTATTTTCAATATGCAACCGCATTAACCAAACATGATTTTTATTTCTAAAATTTGAAAACAAAACAAAACAAAAACAAAAATTTTAAAAATAAGAAAAAAACAAAAAATAAAAAATAATCTCAATGGACCTCTAAAAAAACAATGTTTTCAGTTTGTATGAAAAAAATTTATATGAGATGAAATTTTAAAAAGAGGAGTGTAAAATTAGGGATATTTATAATTAAAACCATTTATTTGTCTTAATTTTGTGTTTGTTGTTTCCAAAATTTTAATTTAAAAGAAAAAAAATTAAAAATTTTAATACTTTATTTTATTGGTATAAAAATTGCAGCCTAAAAATAATATATATATATATATGGACGTCGAAATTATTTTTTAATCAAGTTATATAAATCAATTAAATTAAATTTTATATTTATAATTTTATTACTTTAAATCTTTATCATTTTATTTTCCCAGAAGAATAAAGCACCTCATGTTTCCTTGAGATCTTGCATTTTTTTACAAAATAAAAAAATTATGCATATAAAAACAAAAATTTATAATCGGTTAATTCCATTTTTTATCAGCATGACAAGAAAAAAAAAAAAAAAAACGCTTCAACTTCATTTTTCGGTATATCAAGGTTGACTTTCTCCCTTTCAGAGATTGACCTACTTTTGTAATTATCAGAGTAGTACAGTGTGTGCTCTCGACTACATCAGAATTAATTTTTTTTATTTTAAAAAATATTTTTTTTTAATTTCATAAAAAGTGTAACTATTTAACTTATCACGAGAATTTGGATTTAATTTTTTGAATAAAAATGCAATAATTAATAGATAACATATCTAAATTTTTTAAATTTTCTTAATTATTTTAATTTAAATTTTATTTAATTTTTTAAAAAGTCCAATTATTCAAAGAAATTATTATGTTTTATATTTTATTTATTTTATTCATTTTTTAATATTAACCTTTTTTAAAGCAATTATAATTTGATAATTTATTATATGCATAAAATTATACAGGAAAAAAAATATAAAAATGAGCTAGCAAATATTTAAATTTTTATTGTTTAGCACAAATTTATTAATCAAATTTTCATAGTCAATCATATTAAAATTTTCTTAACATTTTATATATAAACTGATCAAAGTAAATGTTACGAAATATCATCTGTAATCATTGGTAATAAAATATAAGTTCAAACTTGAAATTTTAAAATATGATAAGAATAATCACAAATTCAATTTTCTCTTAAACTATCTATTATTCACATGAAAAATTAAAACTTATTTTTTATCATTTTTTATCTTTAAAAATTAATATTTTTGTCGATCAGAATCAAATACATAATAGTCAATGACTTAGCTTGATGTTAATTGCTTTGAACTCGGCAGAAAAGAAAAAGAATTGTTTACATCAATCTCGATTTTTCCCTTAGAGCTTAATTTGATTTTATTTTTTTGAATTCTATTCGTAATCATCAAAAACCTCTAATGTTTTTAACAATAAAAAATTAAATAAAACTAATAATATAACTTTTTTTATCTTATTATTGTTAAATAAGAAATAATAAATAAATTTATTTTAATGCCCCATTGTCAATCAGGGACTCAAAAAGGGATTATTTTTATGTAGTGTTATATATTTCGTTTTACATGCTTCCAAGTCTTGCAATTTGTCACAGGGTCGTTCTCTTTTATAGAATTTTTTTTTAATGATAGCCTAAGTTCTCCGTAATTTAGTACAACCAATCTCCACACTAACCCAAATCCGAGTCAATACGCATCGATATAACACTCGAGCTGGAAAAAGACTTGACAAAGTATACCAGTAAAGCAAAGAACACTCAAGCTTTAGAGAAAAAAGTCTTTCTATTAATCCGCAATAAAAAGATTACAAACTTAGCCAAGAAGACCGCTATTAGCTATCACTCTCTTTCTCCCTAAATGATTCTCTCACTGAATGATGAATGAATACATTCTACCCCTCCTTAGGGTTTATATAGGCAAGTGAAGACATCCTCCTCACGTAGACAACTGAGTTTGATTACAACAGAAACTCCACATGATTAATTCCTACTAAACTAAGGACTTTCCGGATGATCGCCACCTCAATGCTCTTTAGAGTTTATATCTGTGATAATCTCCAGTAATTCGGTCTGCCAAGACTTCTCCGCTTATCCTGGCTTATGACTCGCATTTATCCTTATCCCGATTTTTAAGGATTCGCCTAAGCTTGCCACCCGCAAACTACGATCATCGTTCGTTAGCATCTCTATTTCATGCTTGGCAATCCGCCCAAGCCAAGTGCCTGTCTTGCTTGTTTTGGTGCGCGCCCCGTTGCGCCCCGTGCAAAGCTTTCCCGCGCTCCGCACTTGTCACAGCTCCCCCAGTCGATCCCTTGCGAGCTGGGCGCTTGGTCAAGTAGTTAGGGTCTAATAAACCCTCCCCCCGTCGAAGGAAGCCGATGCCCTCATCGGAATGAGCTCCAAATACGCCTTGATCTCATCCTTGAATTGCCACAAAGAAGTGTCTTTCTCCCAAGTAGCGCCTGCCTCATCTTCACCTTCCCACTGCACCAAGTAGTAGGTTCTCTGATTCTTCCTACTAGTTCCCTAAACCTTGTGGTTGAGTATCTTCTCCACCTTTTTTCTCGAAATGGCTTCTCACAGTAGGTGGAGCTTTCCTTACCTGTTGTCTCTCCGAATCAACATCTTCGTGGTAAGGCTTCAAAAAGCTCACGTGAAAAGTAGGATGCAACTTCATCTTCTCTGGCAGTTTCAGCTGATAAGCCACTGCGCCTACCCGTTTTATAACTTCAAAAGGGCCATCGTATTTTTGCACTAGACCTTTGTGATACTGCTTGTCTGTGACTTTTCTCCATATCTGAGGCGTCAGTTTGAGCAACACCTTGTCACCCACCTCAAATTCTAGTGCCCGCCTATGCTGATCCGCATATTTCACTATCCTCCTTTGTGCCTTCTCCAAGCTCTCCATAGCCTGTTTCATCAACTCCTGACGGTCTCGCACAAATCTGTATGTCGCTAGGCATTCCCCTTGGGACTTAGTCTTTGTTATCTCCAAAGGTGTAGTAGGTTGATGTCCAAATACTAACTCCGCTGGACTCATACCCGTGGAAGATGATCTATGCATATTATAGCAAAACTGTGCGGAATCGAGCAAACTCACCCAATTCTTTTAGCTCGCGGTCACATAGTGCCTCAAGTATTCTTCCAACAAAGCATTAATCCACTCCGTCTGGTCATCTGTCTGCGGATGATTAACCGTTGAAAACTTTAATTCTGAACCTATCAACTTGAACAAGTACGTCCAGAATCTTTCGGTAAATCGAGTATCTGGATCGCTCACTATATCCTTGGGCAATCCAAAGATCTTCACCACATGATTCAAAAACAACTCTGCAGCTTCATGTGCGGTACATGCATGTGGGGCTGCTATGAACACAACATACTTAGAAAAATGATCTACCACCACCATTATAGATTTCATCTTGTTTATCTCCGAAAATCCTGTAATGAAATCCATTGAAACTGATTCCCATATCCTCTCAGGGATAGGCAGTGGTTGAAGCAAACCCGCTTGCTTCTTCCTCTCGGTCTTATCAATCTGGCATATGTGGCATGTACGGACATATAGTTCGATGTCTTCCTCCATCTTCGGCCAGTAATATGTCCTTAACAACAATGCCAATATCCTCTCCACTCCAGGATGTCCTACCCACTGAGAGTCGTGGGTTTCTTTCAGCAACTCTTTCCTTAGTCCCTCGCCAGATGGAACATAAAGTCGATTGCCTTTGGCATACAGCAAATCCCTCTCGAGCCAATACCTATGAACTTTGCCCAACTTTACGTTCTCCCTGAGCTGTTCATAAGTCTTATCTGCTGATGCCTGCTACCTTATCCTGTCAATCAGGTTAGTCTCAATAGCGGATAATGAAGCAACGTAAGACTGGACTATCTTACGACTCAGTGCGTCCGCCACTTGGTTCTCCCTTCCGGGTCTATGTACCTAGGTGAAATCGAACTTTGCAAGGAATTCTTGCCATCGTGCCTGCTTCGGGCTCAGCTTCTTCTGTGTCTTGAAATAAGTGTTAGCCACATTGTCTGTCACCACCACAAATTTCGTTCCCAACAGATAATGCTTCCACACCTCCAAACAATGCACAACCACCGTCATCTCCTTCTCATGAGCTGAATATCGCATTTTTGCATCCTTCAGCTTGCGACTTTCATAAGCAATGGGGTATCCTTCCTGGACCAGCACCCCTCCAATGGCTCGGTCTGAGGCATCCGTGTGAACTTCAAATGGTAGCTTGAAATCTGGCAGTCTCAACACTGGCTCGGATGTCACTGCTTCCTTGATCTCTCGAAAAGCCCGCTCACATTCATCAGACCACACCCACTTCTTGTCCTTTTTCAAAATATCAGTTAAAGGACTCACCATCTTGCTATATCCCTTGATGAACCGTCTGTAATAGTTGGCCAATCCTAAGAAAGACCACAACTCTGGGACCTTCGTAGGGGCTTGCCATTCAACAATGGCTTGGATATTCTTCTCATCCATCCGTATTTTGCCACTGCTAACTTTGTGACCTAGGAACATAATCTCATGCTGGCAAAACTCACACTTCTCCTTCTTCACACAGAGAGAGTGCTTTCTCAAGGTCTCAAACACCACCCTAAGGTGCTCCACATATTCTGCAAGCATCTGGCTATACACCACAATATCGTCTAGATATACCACCACAAATTGATCTAAGTACTCATAAAGCACATCATTCATTAAGTTGCAAAATGTCGCAGGTGCATTAGTTAAACCGAAAGGCATAACTAAAAATTCAAAAGAGCCATACCTCGTCACACAAGCTGTCTTAGCTTCATCTCCTTCGGCAATCCTTACTTGCTAATATCTTGATTTCAGGTCTAACTTGGTAAAATATGCCACCTTCGACAACCGATCGAACAGATCAGCGACATTTGGAACTGGATATTTATTCTTGACCGTTACCTTGTTCAGGACTCGGTAATCAACACACATTCTCAGTGTACCATCCTGCTTCCTCTGGAACAAAACTGGGGCTCCATATGGTGCCTTTGATGGTTGGATATATCCCACATCCAACAACTCACCAAGCTGTTTCCTTAACTCGGTCAGCTCCAAAGGACTCATCCTGTAAGGTGCTCATGCAGGTGGTCTAGTTCCTGGTTCCAACTCGATCTTATAATCAATGGCGCGTTTAGGTGGTAGTGCATTGGGTAATTCTGGGGGCATTACATCCTTGTAATCATTCAGCACCGTCGCTACTTCATCCGGTACCTCGACAACCGTGTCTGGTTTCACCTCAACCAAGGCAACAAGTATGGTTGTCTCCCCCTTCTTCAACCCGGTGTTTACTTGTGAAGTCGACTGCAGCAACGACTTCCTAGCACCTTGTCCTCTCTCCGTAGGGACAAAGTTTGGACACGTCTCGTCAGATATCATCAATCCACCTAAGTGTGGAATAGCAAATGCCTTTGCTTGCACAAAGAATTCAATGCCCATGATCACATCAAAATCATCTATAGGTAAAGCCAAGAACTTACACTCCTGTTGCCAAGTCTCTATCCTCACCGATGCGGTACCTGTTCTCTGGATACCTTGGGCTTTAGAATTGACTGCTTTCACCTGATTGTTACTCCTCGTGACTTTCAGGCCAAGATGCTCAACTGCGTTTAATGAAACGAAGTTGTTGGTTGCTCCTGTATCAAGCATCGCTCGAATCGGTCTCCCATTCACCTCAGCTTTAACATACATTAGTCCCTTATGAGGAGCTTGTTATTCGGTCCGAATAGCGTTGAGCAACTGCATCGGGGCAACTCTTGGACATTCGTCATCCGAATCCTCCTTACTCATGAGGGCCACCAACTTGGTCGGTCTAGGGCAATCTCGGGCCTTGTGATTCCCATTACACAAGAAACAACTCCAATCTCCCTTACTTTGGGGTGGATCCGATCCCCTCGGCTTAGAAGACTCAGCCTTCTCCTTGTTTCTCTGGTGTTTCTTCCAGTCCTTCTTGCCTTTCTCTCTATTTTTATCAGGATGATTCTTCTTCCTTTCCCCAATGTTCAAAGAAGAACCCAGTTTGTAATCTGCCAAACTGTCTGCAGCCGCAATTGCCTATGGCAAATCCTTCATGTTCTGCCTACGTAACTCAGCCTGAGCCCATGGTTGAAATCCTGAGAAAAAGTTGAATAACTTATCCTCCTCTGACATATTCTTGACGTCCAACATCAACGAGCTAAACTTCTTGACATAATCTCGCACAGAACCCGTGTGCTTCAATTTCTTGAGTGCCTCTCTCGCGACCCATGTCGCGTTCAAGGGAAGGAATTGATCCCGTAACTCCTTCTTCATTGCGTCCCATGTTTCAATCCTCGGACAACCAGCACTATCATCATCTGCTAGTCTGCTTCGCCACCATAGATTAGCATCACCCGAGAGGTACATGCTAGTGATTGTAACCTGGTCCTACTCCGGTATTCGGGCAGCTTTGAAGTACTGCTCCATGTCCCACAGAAAATTCTTAAGCTCCTTCGCATTGCGAACTCTTGCGAACTCCTTAGGTTCAGGCACCTTGATCTTCTTTTGAAGATCGCTACTATCACCCCCTGCTACTACTAGACGCCTCCCCATGGTCTGTAGCAGTCATTACGCATTTCATCAGTAACACGTCAACCTTCAGGGAATTCAACTGCACCTCAAATTTATCCGATAGATCGCGAACATGCTGCATGATGTTGGTGTAGCGATTAGCATGCTCCTTCTGCATGTCGAATGCCAGCTGTGTCAACTCTTGGACACTGTCTGCCATGGCCTGAATCTGCTCAGTCGTTGTACCCGCCTCCTCTTGCGGTACGCCCACCATTGCTTCAAGTACAGCAATTCTGTCAGTCAACTCGTGTGCCATGATCCAAAACTCACCTCTGACACCAAATTGTCACAGAGTCGTTCTCTTCTATAGAATTTTTTCCAGTGATGGCCTAAGTTCTCCGCAACTTAGTACAACCAATCTCCACACTAACCCAAATCCAGGTCAATACGCAGCGATATAACACTCGAGCAGGAAAAGGACTTGACAAAGTATACCAGTAAAGCAAAGAACACTCAAGCTTTAGAGAAAAGAGCCTTTCTATTAATCTGCAATAAAAAGATTACAAACTTAGCCAAGAAGACCGCTCTTAGCTATCACTCTCTTTCTCCCTGAATGATGAATGAATACATTCTACCCCCTCCCCTAGGGTTTATATAGGCAAGTGAGGACATCCCCCTCACGTAGGCAACTGAGTTTGATTACAACAGAAACTCTATAGGATTAATTCCTACTAAACTAAGGACTCTCTGGATGATCGCCACCTCAATGCTCTTCAGAGTTTATATCTGTGATAATCTCCAGTGATTCGGTCTGCCAAGACTTCTCCGCTTATCCTGGCTTATGACCTGCATTTATCATTATCCCGATTTTTAAGGATTCGCCTTAGCTTGCCACCCGCAAACTACGATCATCATCCATTAGCGTCTCCGTTTCATGCTTGGTAATCCGCCCAAGCCAAGTGTCTGTCTTGCTTGTTTCGGTGCGCGCCCCGTTGCGCCCCGTGCAAAGCTTTCTCGCGTTCCGCACTCGTCACAACGTCCCCAGTCAATCCCTTGCGAGCTGGGCGCCTGGTCAAGTAGTTAGGGTCTAACACAATTTGCGTATTTGTTTAGTTTTTATTTTGTATCCAATAATGTAAAAAAAAAAAAAATTATTGTGTCATAATTTATATCAAAAGATTAAAAATTAAATTAATTTTAAAAGTTCTTACGGTCACAATTTTGACAAAATTTTGACTTGTATAAATATCTTGTATAATTTTCGCATTATGTTACAATATATGTTTATAATTACTAGATTCACATGCCACTTAATTTTTGATCATGACGATCAATTTTATTAAAATTTTAATTTGTATTAATATCGTATATAGCTTTTTGTATTGCATTACAATATCATGTTTAGTGTTTACAATTACTAAGTTTGCATGCCTCTTAATTTTTGAACATGATGTATCTGAACAAAATTATTTTATCATCTTTATTTCGGAACTCTTGGTAATTAACTTTGCCCCTATATTTATGTAAAAGAATGAAATCTTAAAAAGTTTTTAAATTATTTCATTATTTTAAAGTAAGCTCATATACCTTTGTTATATTAAAAGAAAAAACTCTTATATTTTGATTTGTATCAAAATAAGTTTTATTTCCAATAAAAGATTGTTTTTTCTTAAAAATTATTTATGTAAAAATTAAAGATTAAAAAACTTATTTGAGTACAAATTAAATGTTAAAATTTTATTAAGATATAAATTAAAAAATAAAAAAATATTTACAAACCCCCAGCCCCCAGATTAGTTGTTGATCTTCTTTATTCTCCAAAGGTCTTTGCATCCTGAAATTCGGAGGAAGAAGAATAAGAATAATTAGTAGAAAAAGAACCACTTGTTCTCTCCTAACCCTTTAATTTTTTTGTAACCAAGAGAAAAAGTCTTTAAATTTTTTTTTTAAGTGAATAAACAATTGACACATATATTTTTAAAAAATACTTTAAAAATAAAATAATTATTAACTAATAGATGATAATTTTTAAAACTTTTATCTGTAAAATTTAAAAGTTTTATACCGACAACATATGAAATAATAATCCTTATTAACATGACATTGTTGTATGTAATCGTGTAGTTGATAGACTAATACAATCATGTTGTATTAAAAGAAAATTTGGTAGACAAGGTACTTTCGAAAATCTATCTTAAGAATAATAGATTTCTCACACCGATACAAACAGTTTAAAAAACGTTGTATTCATGATACAATGCCTACTCCAAGAAGAATTTAATTGCACTTTAAATTTCTTCTGTAAACTCACTTGAACTAAAAACAAGAGAAAAAGATTGCAAGAAGTGTTTAAAAAATTCAAAGTTTGAGAAAAAATGAAATATTATGTGAAATTGAAGGTTTATAAAAGTATGTATAAGCTCCATTTAAGGTTAAAAATACCCTTTCATGATTAGTCTTTTTTATGAAGAATTATGATTTTTGAAATAAAAAAAATATGATTAATGGATTTATTTTTAAAAAAATTTTAAGATAGGCAGTCAGATGCCCAAATAAAAGAGTTGACTGCTCTTATATTTTCTAAATATAAAAAATTTTCAGGCATAGGGCAATCAAGTGCCTTAAGTAAATTTTAAAACAAAAAAAAATTCAAAGATGGTTAACAACTCTTTTGAGAAGTCAACTACCCAAGGCAATTTTCTGCAATTACCCAGTTGAGTATTCAATTGCCACTGCAATCGGCCAAGGTCAATTTTTAACAAATATTCTTCTTTATTCCAAATTCAAATACATACTTCTAAAACTTAATTTTCTTACTTAATACATATGCATTCTAAATAATTTTAAAACTTATTTTATTTTGAATCATATATTATTTGGTAATATATATAAAAAGATATAATGTTATTTCTCTTTTTTTCTTTTTGGTTTATCAAAGGAATTAAAGATCCAAGGAGAGAATTAAAAAAAAAAAAAAAAACCCTTCATTTTGTTCATTCTCAATTTTTTTTTCTGTTGACTTAATGCATTCCAATCACATTAGACAACCTTTTGAAATTTGCAAAGTCAAAAGAGTTCAGGCGCACATGCCTACTTTAACTGGGTTAAATAGATTATAAGCTGAGAAATTTCAATGTACATTAAAAATTTTGATAAAAAAAGTGATTTAATAACTGCACGTGAATAGAATTATTCGCATGCCATCCACATGCTAGTATATCATTATATCTTTTCTCTATAAAAAGATAAAAGGGACAAAGCTTTTCCAAGAAATGGTAGCTAGCTTTGCTTCGAGAATTGTCAATCGAGATTGGAGACTCCTCCACTCCCATAGTCCCATTCCCATCCACTGGCTGGGACCCTAGTTTAAAAGCACACGAACACAGCAATGTTTTTAACCCTTCAGAAGTTCCCACCGACACTAATATTATTGTATGAATTATGCACCAAATAAACCTTTTTCTTTTCATTGATTGATTAGGTAAGGACTTTTGAGGGCAGATTATTTAAGATTTCTTCATATTCGCGAATGACATGACAACCACTATGAAACACCTAAGTTCTATATTTTGAGGATAATATTCTATGGGTTAGTTATTCTCGCTCATGTATTAATAAAAAAGCTAGGGATCTCCATTGCTTGGAGTTTAAGCAAGCCAGCGAAATTACTACATTGTTTTAGTTATTAAAAAAAATAGATTTGAAAATTTTATGGATTTATATTGTATTTATTTCATGTAAAATACGAAAATTAATGTATTATAATTTATATCGATATATCAAATATGAATTATTTTTTAATTTTTATTAAATTCATATATAAATTTTGTAAACGTTTAATTTGTATTATTTTTATATCGTTTTTATATTATATTTAAAATTATTATATTTATAGAAATTTATTTTTTTTAAAATTACTATGTACTATTTTTTAAAATAAAATATCCTTTATTTGTTGATCCACCTACCATTTTTTTCTTTTTCTTTTTTTTTTTTACAGATAAAAAAAAGTTATTGTCAGAGGCAAAAATACAATTTCTCTTAAACCCTGCACGTCTAAGGCGAAAGAGAAAATGTTTGTCACTTAAATCCTGTACGTCTTCCCTTCTAACGTTTCGCATATAGGAGTAGTTTGATATAAGGGAAGTAATCACTTTGCGCTGCAATTTAATTGGGCACAAAGTGATTACAACATTTATTATCAAGAAAGTTGAATGTAAAGTGATTGCAGTCCAAGTAGGATGTAATCACTTTACGGCTTTGGTTGTAAAGTTAATTTTATCACAATTTTACCTAAATTACCCTTTTACAAAAAACAAAAAAATACTTTCATAAATGTTGTAAATAATTATCATGCATAAAAAATATTTTATAAGGACTAAAATAAATTATTATGACATTCATTAAAATTAATAGATGAATTAAAATTTAAATTAATAATACATGAATTTATAAATTAATAAATTTGTAAATTTAAATTAATAAATGAATTTGTAATAATATACTAATTAAAATTTAAATTAATAATCATGAAAATTTAGAATTACAAATAATAAGCAATATTAATAATATAATTTTATATCATTTACATTTTCATTTTAATTAATTTTTTCATTACATTAAAGTTGTTTTTTATAATTATGGATATTTTTAGAATTTGACATAACTTTCTCAGCAAAGTGAGTGCATACCAAACATTGTAAAGTTACTTTCCCTACAATTTAAACATAACTTTACATTACATATCAAACGCTATAAAGTTACTTTATCAATAATCACTTTCTCAGTAATCACTTTCCCAGCAATCACTTTGCGCTACAATCACTTTCCCTCTAAAATACCAAACAACTCCATAGTGTAAAATTAGAGAATAGGCTTTCTTAATCCTATCTTAAAAACATATATGTATTAAAATTGAAAAGGTAGATTAATCTTTCTTCGACTGCAGAGAAAGAAAATTTTAAATAATAATAAATAGTGAAATTTGTTTTCCAATTTAGGTGATAACACACACTGTCGGTGGAATATTAGAAGCCTAACTTCAATGTTATATACATACATATACGCTATAAATATATATATATATATATATATATATATATATATATATATTTATCAGCAAGTTCAAAAGTAAAAGCTTGATAAGAAAATAATAAAATAAAAATTTATATTTAATATATTATTAGTAAAAAAAATGTTATATTGTCAATAAATCATATTATAATATTTTATTAAATAAATTATAAATATTTATTTAAAAAAAATTCAATCCAAACACCAAATTTTGGTTGCAATATCACTGTTGAATATGGTCAATACAATCAAGACAAAGATAAAGGTCTCAGTTAATTTTAAAGTGATAAATAAACATTTTCTAATCAAATTTCATTGGCCAATCCGTGGGATAACCTAATTACCCAATGTCCATGGCAAAGCAAAAAGGGCAAAACGCCAAACAACTCAATAATTTTCCGTAGCTTGTCTACAAAATTTTGACTATCATTATCCATATTTTTCTCTTTATGATAAAGATTAATTTAAAATTTTGTCTATAGAAAACAACAACCGGGGGGGTGGGGGGGGGGAGGAGAATATAGAATACAATATATTTTATATTAAAATAACCTTGAACATTAGTTCTATTTTTATTTGTATCGTGACAAAAATTTTATAAATTTTAAATTCAACTTAACACATTCATTATTTTTTCTTTTAAATCAAATATTTTCATTGTAAAGAAAATAGTTGTACGTTAAAATTCTAATAAATTCCAAACAACAACTACTTATAAACAATGTCTATCATCACATCAAAGGAGAAAAAAAATCTCTGTTATTTAAAGAAAAGACTTGTTTTACTATAAATTTACTCCATGGAAAGATAAATTGTACACTAATGAACAAAGACTAGCAATGAAAACAAAAACCCAAAAATATTGAAAAAAAAGAGTATTCATTACAATTTTCTATATCCTATTATTACAATCAATCACAAAATTTACACAACATATTATCACCCCCAAAAAAATAATAAAAACATTTAAAAAAAAAAAAGAAAAAAGCCGAAGACAAAAGGATAATATAAAATAAACATCAAACCTTTTTCAATTCTCCATCCTTTCTCTTCTCAATTCTCATGATTAGAAAGTCCATTTCCAGATCTTGACCCTGAAATCAACCTTACATTTTGCATTAGAAGTCGAAGCCGTGGTTGCTACTTTCCCCTTCGGAACAGTAGCTTTAATCCCTTCACAAGTAACTCTAATACGAAGCTTTGGTGTATTCAATGCTCCCATCTTTGCCTTCACTTTGGTTTCAAGCTTTATCTTTAATGGCAGCCCGTTCTTGCTCTTCAAAGCAGTCTTTAACCGTCCAGCTGAAGTGTCATCAAGTTCTTGGTTGCTGCTAGTTATGGCAGCTTTTAAAAGGGTCGTGTTTTTAGTGTCCTGCACGAAGGAACCGAATGAACCATCTCCAATATCGACGTCGTCGTTTGTGAGAAGAGATATGGTTATGGGGTCGTAAGTGTAGACGACTTTCTTGTTAGGGTTTTTGGCGGCGACGTTGAGGTTGATGTTGGTTACGAGCTTGGAAGCTGAGGTTACGTTGAGAGTTGAGACTTTGAGGGAGGAAACCGTGAAAGTAGGGCGGTGAGGGCGGTAAATGACGTATAAGATAGCACCAGCTATGGCGGCTAAGAGGACAAGGAGGAGGATAGTTACGGTGGTCCAAATGCAACAAGAGCAACAGCTAGAGCGGCGGTAGCGATTGCCGGTGGGTTGTGGGCGATAGAGAGGGCGAGAGGCTCCGTAGAGTTGAGCTTTAGTGGCAGGAAAGGAAGGGTTGGCGGCGGTGCCATTGTTGGCTTGTTTGGACGAAGGGTAAACCCTGTCGGTCATGGTGGGAAGGAAAGAAAGAAAGAAGGAAAGAAAGAAACGAAAAATGGTGTTCAAAGAGAAAATAGTTGTGTCCTTTCTTTTTATACATTTTTAAAATTCTTTCTTTTATGTAAGTGGGCGCGTGTGTTTGGGAGAGAGTGGGACAGTAAAGTGATTGTTTTGAACCCAAGCAAACCAAGAAAGGCGTTTGGTCGGGCGTCTTTGAGAATTGAAATAAGGGCATAATTGTCAGATTGACCAAAGAAGGTTCTGAAGTGAGCGAGGGTAGAAAAGGGCACTTGAAGAGATTGAAGAGCAGGGGAGGGAAGAAAGGTAGGAGGGCAAAGGGAGACAGCAATGTTGCAACTGAAACCAAAGAAAGGGCTACGCCTACGCGCTTGTTTAGGGAGCGTGAGATGACAAATAGTAGTAGTTCAGTTCCAATTTCATATCATGAGTCAGTCAAAGATGCCTATTTTTCATGAAAATTTAAAATTTTTGTTTTTTATTACATGCATTTTGAAGAATATTTTTAATAATATATTTGACAATCTTTCAATTTCATTAAATTCTAAAATTTCTATTGACTTCGTGAATTAGGTTTTTTTAAACATTAATTTTCCTATGAATTTAACCTTTTTTTTAAAACGGAAAATTTCTTTTAATACATTATTTTTTTTTTCATATCAGTTCAAACAGGTAATTTAAGATGAATCTAATGAATTTATAAAATTTACTTTTTTGTCACAATTTTGTGAGTAAATTCAAACTCTTAACAAATAAGAGAAAAACAAACTCTGATCTTACCACTTGAATTAATATTTATAGGTCATGGCAATTTAGTTTAATTTCTTCCTCTTAATTTCTACCATTGCATAACTTTTGCGATCACATCATACGCAATTTAATATACAAATTGTTGTCAAGTATTTTTCTTATTTCTAAAAATAATTGCATCTACACTAGTTTAAAATGTCCATATTAGAATATCAAGTGCTTATCTATATGTAAGAAATATGTGTTGCAACTATAATAATTTGGAAATGATAATTCATCGCAAACTAATGGACCAAGAATTTCTTTAATTGCTAAAAAAATGATATTACTAGTGAATTTTTTATCGGTAATAATTGTAATTTTGTCGAAAAATTGATTAACGATGAAATTTTTGTTGATAAAGTGTCGGAATTTTAGCTATTGGTGGACAGAACTTTTGTGAATATTTCCATTGGTATTTGATATTAAATTGGTAGCGACTAATTTTAATTAGGATTCTTAAATCAAGTTTTGCTTTCTTCCCTTAATAGAATCTAGGTACAACTTTTCTTTTCTTTTTCTATACACTAATAAAAAGAAAATTCCAAAGTCCATGAAATTAACGTGTGACATGCATGAGAGCTGCAAATTACCTTAAATGTCATACTATATATATATATATATATATGGTGGGAGATATATAGTACTAAATGCAGCAATATTGAGCTTGACAAAGCACCTAACATGACACCATCTTAGGAAATTAATTAATGAAGTCATGTTCTTAGAAGTGAATTAAACGCCTCTTAATGAGAATCAATGAAGTTTTAGCCATCTCATTTCTCAACAAACGTAGATGTTTCCATGTTACCTAATCTCTCTCTAATTAAGGAGGAGGCCCCAAGAAAATTGATAGTTGAAAGATATCAAGATTTAATTAATGAAAGAGTTCGGATTCCAGAGATTCCAATTTATGAAATTACTATAAAGTTAAAATATTTTGATTAAATAAATTTGATTTTAGTCAAAATTTTATATATGACTAAATTACATCAAAATTACATGATAATTCTCAGGAAACTAACTCCATTAGATCAAAACTCTAATTAAGAATGAGGAATTAATTTGTCACAGACATAGTACTAAATTATCATAGGCTGAATATATATAATCAAGGTCATTTGCCAAACCTCACCCAATTAATTTGAGCTTTGTCTCTTTCATTGGCTTTGCATTTTTCCTATCATTGACAGCAAGAAAATCAGGAAACCCGCAAATTGATTCCACACCTAACGAGTGATGACTAAAAAAATATTAAAATAATTTGCCCCTTCCTTTTGCTTTGTTTTTGTATTTTTGTTTATTAATATTGTTACAACATCCATGTGATTGTGATTTTTAAATGTATACAAAAACGAGTCAATCATTTATTTAATACTTATAATAAATTTGATTAAGACCTTCTAATTGCCATCAATGTTCTTCAACCTCTCCCCAAATATGATTAAGACCTTCCTTTTTATGTTTTCTCCATGACATGAACAATTGTTTCTTTTCCCTACAAGATTCAATGATATTAATTTCTAAATAATAATACTGATATATATATTAATATTTTGAAGTTATTGATATTTGAGTATTGATTTAAATGATCTTTTTTTTTTTTAATTTTAAACTGTGAAAGTTTTATAATTTTGAAATTCAAATTTCAAATTTATATTTCTTATTTTTCTTAAATCAAAGGCTTTTATTGTAAAATAAAAAACTTAAAGTTGCCGTTTCCTAAGGAGAACTCTCCCAACAAGTCCATAAGAAGTTGTTGTAATTCTTAGAGAAATTGATGATAATATATTACTAGTAAGCAACAAATCTTTCAAATTAAGCTCAACGCAAGGCCACCTTTCACAATTTTAGTTGATAATTGGGACAGGAAATTTAAAGGATTACTTATACAAGTATATATGAGTGGTACCAAACTTTCTTTGGGATTGTTTCTTAGGTTATTTTTGTTGATAAAAGTGCATGCGTTATATATATATATATATATATATATATATATATATATATATATATATATATATATATATATATATATATGTGCGTGTAATTCGCTTGCAAGTTCATAAGAAAGTATAGTTCCTTCTTGTTAAATTGCATTGATTGTATGTCACGCAAAGTTGTGGTAAGCTACGAGTTTGTGCCTGTACTTTCAAACAATGCCATGCATGCTCTCTTTATATGAAAAGAATAGAAATTTTCAATTTCTTTTGAGTGTTTTCTTTTGATCAGTATTGTACCATGAAACAAAATGATGACCCTATTAAAAAGGAATGCTCGATTGCTAGTACGAACAAGAATTATGTTAATACCAGCACATTGTTATAGCACGCGTGCTTAGAGCGGGGATTTTAACTTATGTCATATAAAATTATATTTATGTCATGTAATATTTAATATTTTTATACAATTTATCTTAAATATAAAATATTTTTAGGTTTTTATTACATCCATGAACAATTTTTATCAAAATTTATTTCATATTATTTTTGTATCTTTTTATTTGTATCATTATCATATAATATTATCGTATTATGTTTAAATTTAACAAATTTACGTGAATGGTTTTCTCCATTAACATTTGTCGGGACAATACATTAGAAGATACCACTGAGTTAAATAGCCTGGGTTGGGCTTTGTTTTTGTTAATCAATCGTCATTTTTATGAAAAATTTCATAATTATGTCGTGTAATAGTAATATTTATTTATTAGTTTTGATGCGTATTTTTACCTCCGAAAAAGAAATGAAATTTTTTGAAATTAGCAAAAAGGAAATGAGAATAATCGTTGCACCCTTAGTAGATTATTGAGAAGAAAGTCACGTATTTCCATTCAGGAAATTAAGTTTAAGAATTTGAATATTTAAAATAAGGTATTTGAATATTTACATATAAAACTCTATAAAACATGTACATTATATAATAATTATATATATATATATATATATATTATGATATATGTATATGTACATTTTTTATAAAAGATATATATTTGAATGTCTTATTTTAGGTACTCGAATACTTAAAATTAATTTCTCTCTTAAATAAATGTACATATGTATATGTTGTAATGTACATATAATTAACATAAAACCTACGTATCTTTATAGAGCTTTGTACATATAAGTATTTAAATTCTTTAGTTTAGGCATTCAAATACCCAACACAAATTCTCTTTTGGTATAATAACAATATATACACTACTCCTTAAATTGACTATATTTAGAGCTACAAAACTCGAAATCAGAATTCATTTAAAGTTTTTGAAACTAGAAATAATCATATTTTCATATACATAAAGACCAATATGTGAATCAATGAACAAAAAATGCAGTAAAATTAGAAATCTACCCCTTATACAGGTACTTGATAGCTTGCATATATAGTCAATGTTAAAAATTCAATATCTTTTTATAGAAAAATCGAATTTTAATTTTTTTTATCCATTAAAAAGTAGGCTAAAATTTTTTTTACAACCATATATAATTTCAATTTTTAAAATTTATAAATAAATATAAAAAGATAAAAAAATGTTACTATTTGAATATACATATTGAGCTCTAATAGTTAAATTGTTTTATTTTTTTTATTGATATATAAAGACTAAATATTCAAATTATATAAGTTTGAAAATATTTTTAGTCTAATTTCTAATGGATTAAACAAAACTAAAATCCGATTTTTATATAAAAAGAAGTTAAATTTTCACTACTCTTTCTATATTGATCTATAAAATTTCAATATTAAAATTATATATGGTTAGAAATATTTTTGAGTCTGCTTAATGGATCAAACTAAATTAAAATATGAGTTTTCTATAAAAAGATTGAATTTTTAATATGCAAGTTGTGGATAGATTGAATTTTTACTATAAACTATGCAGGCTGTGAATAGATTTGGAATTTTACTGAATTCTTTCAACATTGATTCACATATTGGTCTTTACTCTTTATACGTATGAAAAGATAATTAAGTTTAGTCTTCATTTGGTTCATTAAAAATGACTTTCAAAAAATGAATTTTACATTTTCTGGTATTTGATCGGTAGAAAATTATTTAGTCAACAAAAAATTAAGTAATTTTCTTGAAAATAATCTTACCATTTTTAAAAGGGGAAGATATTTATCAGAAAATAGTTATCTATAAGTGGGGTTATTTATTGAACTCGTGACTATAATTTTACTCAAGTGAGACATTATATATAATTTTTAAACTTGAATTTAATTTAATCATTCATAAAATATTATTATATTAATAAAAATATTTTTATTTAATTAGATTAAAAATTTTAAATATTAAAATATTATCATTAAACTTCAATATTTTAAGTTTAAATATCTTATTTTTATATTATTAATATTAACATTTTTATTATTTCAGTAATAAACAATATTCTATTATTATTCTAGTAATAAATAATGAATACTAATTTAATAAATAATATATTTATTATTTTAATAATTAATATTTTTGATAATTTCTTAATATTTTAATTTAAGATATAATATTTTTATAATTTATTCACAAATATTTTCATATTAATATTTTAATAGTAAATATAAGTAAATAATACTTTTTATGATTTTAATAATAAATACTTTTAATATAAAATATAATTATAATAGTATAAATAATTTTAATATTTTACAATAAATATTAATATCTTATTAATATCTTATTTATATATTTGAAATAGTAATATTACTTTAAATAATTTTAATATTTTATTGGTTATATTAATATCATTTGAAAGACGAAAATAAATTTTCCAAAAAAACAATCAAACAACTAAAAACATTTTTCATTTACTCATTCAAATAATGAAAAATCTTTAGTTTTTTCAAAAAATAAAAATATTTTTCAAAAATCATTTTTCGAAACCATTTTTAGTGAACCAAACAAAACCTTATTTTCAGAGACTTTGAATAAATTATGATTTCGAATTTTAGCTCAAGAGACAGTCAATTTAGTGAATAGTGTATATATAATTATCATTCGAAATAAGAAATTATCTTGAGCATTTGTATGCCTACACCAAAGAATTCGAATACCTATATGTATAAGGTTCAATAAAGATATGTACGTTTTATGTTAATTATATATATATATCGTGATATAAACATATGTACATTTGTTCTAAGAGAAAAATTAATTTTAAGTATTTGAATACTTACAATAAGGTATTCAAATATTTATATACAAAGCCATATATGAAAATACATACATTTTATAGTACGTGTG
Source organism: Firmiana major (assembly GCA_033439115.1). NCBI lineage: Eukaryota > Viridiplantae > Streptophyta > Magnoliopsida > Malvales > Malvaceae > Firmiana > Firmiana major. The sequence goes on along the minus strand of CM065914.1, from coordinate 5,588,042 downwards.
TATATATATATATATATATATATATATATATCCTAATTTATTATAAAAGAATACTAATTATAATTAAATAAAAATAATTATTATTTAAAAATAATATGTAAAACATTAATTATTATGATTAATTATTAATTATTAATCATACTAAAATATTAATTAAGAATATTTAATTTTTAAATTTATTAAATATTAATTAATCATTAATTTATATATGAATTATTAAATATTGATTATTAATTAATTATCAATTCATAATTAATTATTAATTAAGAATATATAATTAGTAATTATTAATTAATCATTACGAATTATTTTCAAATAATAATAATTTTTTCATTTAATTATAATTAGTATTAATTTTTATAATAAATCATGAATAATTATATATAATTCCATAAAGATATATACATATGCTATATACCAAATGTATTTATAATTATCATAAAATGTACATATTTTTATATATAGCTTTGTATATATGTATCCAATGCTTTATTGTATATGTGTGTTACCGTATATGTATTGAATGTCATGTTATGTTATCGTATCGTGTTCGAAATTAATAAATTTATTTTTTTTGGTTAATATATGCCTACATGTTAATTGAAGAGATATACATGCACTATTTATTCTTTAGGATTTTCTTTATAATCTTGTTTTTGTTTTTAATCTTTCTAATATGAGCTTTTGATTATGTGAGTACATAGTTTTTTTTTTTTTTGGATAAATAGTTGATGATTTCATAATTATTTTTTTAATGTCTTATACAACAAAAAAATTATTGCTAATATTTTATCATATTTGTAGCAATTACAATTTTTAAATTAAATAGTCATCTCTTAAGATTTTTTTTTTTAATTTTTTGGATAAATCATCTCTCAATATTTTTACCATGTACTATTATAGTATTGGACATAAACCTGAACCAGAGTTTCACTTATTTTTTGTCCTTTTCAGACCTTGGTCGGGACAATCTGACCATGGCGAAGGGTACAGGGCCCACCCATTCAGAACGAAGAATGGGCCAATGGTTCAGATTTCAATGAGGTAGGCCCTACGTTTGCTTACTAGGCCGAGTCTAGATAGTGAGAATTATTTAGCCCACGCAATGACGAAGATTCTGATGTTCCATTAGACCATTTCCATTTTTTGCCATTAATAAAGGGAGCAATTCAATTCAATTCAATTCCCACTCTGAATATTTTATCAGGATAAGATAAAAATCTTGGGTGTCTTTTCTGAATGGACAAAAAGATCGTGCAAATCTTTCCCGAGTATGGACTGCCGTTCTTGGCCGAAATTTTTATGGAAGATTGACATGGATTCCTCTTTTTGAAGTTAGTTGAAATGGAAATCCTTTACAACTTAATATCTTATATACTGTATATTAAAATTTTTAATTATATATATATTTTATTTATTCATTTATTTTTTAAAATATTTTATGATATATTTTTTGTCTTTCTTAATTTTATTTATAAAATGTAAGATCCTCATTAATAATATAATGAATAATAATACATCATTTATTATAAAAAAATATAAATATCATTTGATATAATAACACATACGAAATACTCAAAGTGCTGTATTTTAAGTTTATTTTCTTGGTCTCAACTTTCATTCAAGTTTTTATTTTCTTTTTAGCTTCTCATATCATAGATTTTAAGAATATTTATCTAATATAATTTTTAAACCCTATAAAAAAATTAAATTAATAATACATATCTCATTTTATTTTTTAAATTATTTTTAATTTTTTAAAATATAAATATAATTTATAAATTTTATCGATAATATATTAAATAATTATCACCTGCTTTAATCATCTTACCCGGTCCTATTCGAACTTTAATTACTTTAAAAAAAGGGAAAAGGCCACATATAGAGCCTTCCATTGGTGCCGATCAAACAATATGAAGACTTAAATGAAGTACAATTGAAAGTTTCAATTCCTTCAAAGATGAAAAGACCTCTGTTAACAACTAGAGTTTTATATCACCTAGCAAATAATGCAATGACACAAATTAGCAATTGAATGAAACGAGGTGTTAAAAGATTGATGACTTATGAAAAGTGGGTTAATGTTTAATGCCTTACATTGGGGATGTAGTCACTAATTATATCTAAGCAAAGATTAATTAAAGAGTAATCTACCTAAGCAATGATTTTAGACTAGATCAAAATGTATTTTAATGACAAAAGAAGCATAGCTAGGACAATCTAAAAGGATTTGGAAACTTTACTATTTCACCCACATTTTAAATCAAGCCATCAATGGAAGAACACAATTAATCCATCAAAGGAGTAAATTTCAAACCTAAAGAGGGCCTAAAAAAAAAGTACAACCATTGAGCTGGCTTAGAGTACGGCTAAACTAACCTATTTACCTGAATAGTGAGGGTTTCGACCATCAATTAAATATACGAATCATTCGAATATAATATTAAAATATTTAAATTTAATTTAAATTATTATTCGAATAAATTATAAAAAAATTTGATTGGTTCAACTTTGTGTTCATTGTTGTCTGATCTTAAAAAGAAAAAAAAAAAAAAAGAAAGGAAAAAACAGTGGTGGTGTCCAACATTGCCTTCCAAAATAGCTACCGAACTCTGCCTAGATTGACCCTCGTGGGGACAATACCTACAATTTTGGTTTGCCCTGAATCTATTGAACTACTTGTCATCATCTCTAGTTAAATATTTCTTGGTTTTCCTTTTTAAGTCATCCTTTTAGCTAGAATTCATCCAAATTAACGGGCAGTTTGATTTCTCAGAAGAAAGCCGATGGAAAGAGAAATGACAGTGTCAACTAAGATAAACACTAAATTTATATTTTAAAAGCAGACGTGAAAACTGAAAAGCCTTGAAGGGTTAAATCATTGGAAGTTAGTCCAACCTCTGATCACAAATGTCATAATGCTATAGTGGACTTGTCTCCATATAAACCAAAAACAAATAATTTAGGAAAGTTTTGAAACGTGATATAACAGTCATGAGCCGTGATATTTAGGATGAATTCTTAATTTCTGAACTTTCTACTGTAATCTGAAAAGAATTCAAGCAATGCATGTTAAACAATTGAAGGAACTATCAGAAGAATTCAACCGAATATACCCAACAACAATTCTCTCTCTCTCTCTCTCTCTCTCTCAAACCCACCAACCCTCTCACTGAAAAGTATCTTGCACCAAGCTCCTTTAAGTTCATTGTTCTGCCTTTTTTTTTTTTTCTCTCTTTTGCTTTGATCAGACCCAGTGAAACTTTGAACTTTTTTTTTTCTTTTTCTGTTTTGGAGAATTATAGTTTCCTTTAGTGACTAATGACACCAGCTGATATTCCTTTAGAATTATCAAACTTCTTCATAGATCAATGCTTATTAGTCTGAATGAAAAATACCTGGCTTTTTGCTACCTAATCCAGGCTTACTTTGGTAGTACCATTTGTGGGCTTCTTTTATAGTTTAAAAAATCAGTACTGTTTGTTCCTTCAAGTTATACCCATGTTTTGCTTCAGGGTGTTTTTTCAGTTTCCACTACCTTGTTTTGTTATCTTTTCTTGCTTTGATGGTTGTCTGAGAGAGATGAAACATCTTGGAGATTGAATTCCAGTTTCTTTGGAAGTAAAAATGGGATGGCGATTGACTCTTCTGCTAATGACAACATCTATAACTGTCAGTGCTATGTCAGTTGATGGAACATCAGGTAATGATGTTTATTATGTTTTCTTCTAAGATGGTTATTTTTTACCCATGTATTTGTTTGACAATTTTAATTTAGATTTTCATGAAAACTGAACTTAGAAAGAATTATAGAGATCTGGGCTGTTTAAACTTGGTTTCTCTGATCAAGAAGTCGGATGATATAGTTTAAGCTTGTTCATAAATTGACACAGTGGGGAATTTAACTTTAAGTATCAGGGAGAATCTGCATTTCACGAACACCACCTATACGAGTGAATTGAAATTGGTGCTTTCACATTCCAGCCAGGCAAGAGTTGTCAGTTGTATGATAATTTCATGATTCCTTGATAGTTCTTCTGGAGCTGGTTTTCGGTATATTGTTCTTGGGGAGAATTTCTTGTTCATACATCAAAGTAACAAGTGAACGGTTTTTTCACTGTTCAACTGTCTGAATAGTAAATGGCTCGTTGAGTTTAATGTTGGTGGGTGACTTGTACAGAAACTCATAAATTGCTTGGCCTACATCCTCATGGTGTGACTTTTAACTCCATATTTAGGAAAACCAAAAGATTTATCACTTAAAACTCGAAGCAATCATGATCTGTCGCATCAACGAGTGCTGTTGTAAACTTCAGTGAGATTTACAAGTTGGAAACTCATTTTTTTTTTCAAAAGACAACAACTTTGGGAAACCAGTTCATGTTGATCAACAGATACATCAAAGAATCCAAATTTAATTTCAAGGTAGTTAGTTGAGCACTAGTCTATGATGCTCTTTCTTTTTTCACCTACAATTGGTAAATTTTTTGGTGTTCTGCATAATCATTAATGTATCCCCATATATTGCTTTCGCAAGTAGCGTCCATCCTGGTTTCTGCCTTGTTTACATTCTGTTTTAATCCATCCTTTCGTCATTCCTTATTGAACATGTTAGACCAACAGTCTTCTTCTTTTCCAATTAAAATAATTTTTATGGTTGCGTCAGCCTGATCTAAACAGTATAATTTTGATAACTTAAGCAAGCCCTGCATCTTCATCAGCAATATTGTGTCCTGTAAGTGGAAATCCCCTAGGTTGCTAGTCCTTTAGAATAAAGTTACATTCTGTAATAAAAGCCATCACCTTCTTTAATCTTCTAAGTGATGTATGAGTATTAAACTCTATGATTCTTCGCTCTGAGAATCGTTATTCAAATCTCAACCATAAAGCTTCCTTTGTATTCTGTTATAAGTAAGTTGAAATTAATGAACTTTTGCAATTAGATTCTTGACTGGTGTGCAATAGACTTGTTATCTCTCTCAGGCTGTAATGTGACAATATAATAGCTCTAACTTCTATGCTTCTGCATTCTTAAGTGGAGAAACCTTGTGTAAGCTGTCACATATTGAACCTTAGTCTAGACAGCAACTTATGCGGGGCTGCTTCCCTACTGAACTATATGTATCTTGGACAATTTCAAGTTAGGACCGGAGTTATCATGGAGTTTGGCATTTAGGTTCTCATATATTATAGAAAAATTTATCTTTGGATACAGTTCTAGAACTCAAATGATGAAGCAATAAACTACAAAAACTATTTGAGCAGTCGTAATATGACAGATGGAGACGAAGTTGAATTACTTAGCAACGCTTCAAAGTTTATATGTATACCTTCAAGACAAAATGTCGGTTGAAGTCGTACAAAAAAAATTGCCCCCCAAAAGCCTGAAATAGATATCATATAAGTGTTGCTCTATATTCATCATGAAATTAATCATTGATGTTACTAACTTCAAACCTTTGCAAATGGACTCTGCTGCTTAATCTGCCTCTCTTTTTTGGTTCCTTTTCTTTTTTGATGCAGTAACAGCTTCATGGCCACCAAGCGGAATGCCAACAGCAACACCAACTGTTCATCCTATGGGACTGGGTCAACCACCATTGTCACAATCAGGTGAACCTCACAAAATGAGATTTTTGATCAACTAAGACTGCATATGTTCAAGTGTTTGATTTCTTCTTGGGTCTTAAATTCCATACTGAATTTTATTCCTTAGACCTTGTAATCCACAAATTCCTATTTTGATATGAACTGATACCTACTATCCAAGACCATGGTGCTATCTATATGATCTTATAAAAAAGTTTTGCAAAACCAAGAATGAAACTTTCCAGTTAATTGCGTTTCCTACCATCACTGTTGTTGCTAATTATGTCTAATAATTTGATGTTCCTCAATTAATGTTGGTTGGGTCTGGTTAAAAATGATGCTACAGATCCAGTCCCCTCTCTGACACAAACCCCTCCCAGCTTTAGCAGGACAAGAAATGGAAAGTTAGCTGCAGCCCCTTCTAGCAAAGTCTTCCATCATTCATCTTCCATGGATCACTCTCCGACTAAAGGTGAGTAGATAATCTAGAATGACTTTTGCCTTTCCAAACAGAAACTGTCACAGAATTGACTTTTCTACTTGAAACCATCAATGAAAGTTCTTCTCTTTAATTTGTAGCCCTCCATCCACACCATGCCTTGGAGCCTTCAAGTATTTCAGTTGCACCTACTGCTTCATCTTTTGGTGCCCCTGCAAAGAATTGGATGCATGGTCCTGCATCCTCACCTTCACTTTCGTTTCATGAGCGCCATCATGCAAGGAAAAATTTCAGAAACTCTGCTCCTGAACCCTCTTATTCAATTCATCAACCTGCTTACAGCCGGCAAGGTTCAGTTCTTTCCCTTGAGTAGTCCCTACCTGTTTTTATTTTTTGTTTTTTTTATTTTTATCTCTTAAATGTTTATTTGTTTTGAACTGGTTTATTCTTGAGGATTAAAACTAATGAATATGTATTCATTTACTCCTAAAATGCTTCTAAATCTACAGTTCATGCAGTCTCCCCTTCTCAATATTCCACTCCCAGCTGGGTTTCACCTGCACCCACACCATCTTCTACTGATCCATCAAGGCACTTTCATAGTATGGGGCAGCTTGCTTTTTTCATTTTCTTAACATTGAATTTCTTTATTAACTTTAAAATGGTTATTAACAAGTATCTTACTGTGACCTTATTTGTACAAGTGCCCATTCTTCGACCTGCAATTTCTCCTATTGCTTCTTCCCTGAAAAAGATGAAGCCTCCAACACCATCAGTGGTTATGACACTACCACCTGCACCTCGTGATAAAGGTACCTTTACATTTTATATCATTTAACCAGCAAATTCTTTCTGCATTTCTGTTAGATTTTAGATCATAATCCTATCATCATAAAATAAAGAAAATCTACATTTGACACCATTTGCAGATTGTACGTCAGTGACATGCACCGAGCCCCTAACATATACACCTCCTGGATCACCTTGTGGTTGTGTCTGGCCAATTCAAGTTAAGCTCCAGCTTGGTGTTGCAATATATACAATTTTTCCTTTGGTTTCAGAACTGGCTCAGGAAATCGCTGCTAGTGTAAGACTAAACCACAGCCAAGTTCGCATTATGGGAGCAAATGCAGCTAGTCAGGAGCTAGAGAAAAGTACCGTCCTTATCAACTTGGTACCATGGGAAGTAAAATTTGACTATACAACCACATTATTAATCTATAAGAAATTTTGGAACAGACAGGTCTTCATAAAGGCTCCCCTTTTTGGTCCCTATGAAGTGGTATATGTTCGCTATCCAGGTAATACATCAATTGTCCATTCTTTTAGGATGTTTTCTGGATAATTTCATTATTGGACAGCATGGTGTTCAAGCTGATAACTGTAAGGCTGAAGCACCAGCTAGAAGGCCCATAAACCACCTGGTTTTTAGGCTAGCTGATAGGCTAATTCTGAATTTAGAAGAAAGGAATATTTTCCAAGTTACTTGCCTAAATTTTTTTTAAGATTTTCCTATACCTGCGTTGCTGATACTTCTGTTGGCCTATGAAAGTTGTCTTTTGGCTCCTAGAGAAATAACTTCTTTGATTTTTAAAGACTTTTGGACACTAATATCTTGTGTCACTTGTGTCTTTCAACCTGTGCAGGTCTTCCACCCTCCCCGCCCGCAGTAAGTTCCAGCGTGTCTGCTATGGATGATGGGCCATACTCTGGCCATAACAATCATGGACAAGCAGTAAAACCTCTAGGAGTTGATGTGCCTAGGAAGAAAAGAGATGGGCTTACACAAAGCATGATAGCTGTGATTATTCTGTCGTCTTTTTCAGCCTTTGTATTATGCTTAGGAATCATTTGGCTTATTCTTTTGAAATATCGAGCTTGTGTCAAAGAACCAGAACGTATACCACAGGCTATAACATTTTCTCCATCCAAACCATCAGGTACTTCCATCATGACTGTATTCTTATAGGGCAGTTCAAAATTGATGAACCACTTAATAAGCTCATTTAACATGATCTGGCTTCCACATATACAGTACGTCTGAAGTATCCTCAGCTACTTCAATCAACATTTCCCTTTAGTTTTTAATTTGTTGCTAGATTTTGTTATGGAATCAGGCTTTCTTGTTCCTAATTCCAAATTCTGTTTTTCCATTCTTCTGTTAATCATTCATAATTAATCAAAAGTACTGTTCGAGTGCTCGGGCTAACTCAGACTCATTTTGTGAACAATCATGAAATCTAAATTCAGCGGGGACTACTGGGGCCGTGAGGCAAGGAAACGTGTCCAGTGCTGCATCAATGTCCATGAGTTCTAGTGGGATGACATATACAGGATTGGCAAAGAACTTTACTTTAAATATTATAGAAAGAGCTACCAATAGCTTTGATGCTTCACGGGTGATTGGTGAAGGAGGTTTTGGCATTGTCTACAGAGGTATATTAGATGATGGAGTTGCAGTGGCTGTGAAAGTTCTGAAGAGGAAGGATCAACGTGGGGGACAAGAATTCTTGGCAGAAGTGGAGATGCTTAGCCGCCTGCATCACAGAAATCTGGTTAAACTTATTGGTATTTGCACTGAGGACAATAGACGCTGTCTTGTCTATGAACTTGTTCCAAATGGAAGTCTTGAATCCCATTTACATGGTGAATTTCTTCAGCGAAATCTGCTTACATATTTTCATTCTCTCTGATTAGATTGCTATACATCACAGCATAGAAATTGTTTAATTCTCAATCTATATTCTCTCAGGAGTTGACAAGGAAACTGATCCACTTGACTGGGGTACTCGAATGAAGATTGCTCTTGGCGCAGCCCGAGGCTTAGCTTATTTACATGAAGACTCCAGCCCCCGGGTTATTCATCGAGATTTCAAGTCCAGTAACATCTTGCTGGAACATGATTTTACACCTAAAGTTTCAGATTTTGGATTGGCTAGAATAGCATTAGATGAAGGGAACAAATACATCTCAACACATGTAATGGGAACATTTGGGTATGAACTTCTGTACCATCATTCCTGAAACAATCCTTTTCAATTTTCATGACTAGTTCTCATTTTTCAACAAAGCTTATTTGACACCTGCATGCTCTCTTGCGAATCAGCTGTCTGGTTTGCTTTAAATGTAGTTATGTTAGTACTTTATTGTTCTTTGTTTTTTTTTTCACATCTGGAAGACTTATTACTGATAATCTTCTCTTTTTTTCAGTTACTTGGCTCCAGAGTATGCAATGACCGGTCACCTTCTTGTGAAAAGTGATGTTTATAGTTATGGTGTGGTCCTACTTGAGCTCTTAACGGGGAGGAAACCTGTGGACTTGTTGAAGCCCCCAGGTCAAGAAAATCTTGTTTCATGGGCTCGTCCACTCCTCACAGCCAAGGAAGGTTTAGAAACAGTCATTGATCCAGCCATAAATTCTGATATCTCATTTGATAGCATTTCCAAGGTAGCTGCAATTGCATCGATGTGCGTGCAGCCTGAAGTTTCGCATCGTCCTTTTATGGGTGAAGTTGTTCAAGCATTAAAACTAGTGTGCAATGAATTTGATGAGAAAAAGGAGGTAGAATCAGGAGTTAGCATCCTGGAGGACCTTCCTACCACTGTAGATAGTAAGGTTAGTAGACTCTCAAGAGAGCTTGTGGAAGCTTCAGAGATGTATCAGCCAGTACCTGGCTATGATTTTAGTCATGAGAGCAATGTAGCATTGTCAGCATCAGATTTTGTAAGTATTCCGTTGGGACTTGAGGAGCAAGAACTAGGCTCCTTTAGGAGGCACTCATGTTCAGGCCCTCTTGAAACAGTAAGGAAAAGGAATTTCTGGCAGAGACTAAGAAGTTTATCAAGAGGCAGCCATAGTGAGCACGGATTTTCTATCAAATTTTGGTCAGGGTCTCGATAAAATTTTGCTAAATCCACTCTTGTCATTAAACTTATAGTATCTTCCATGAGAAATTAGAGTTGGTTTGCTTGAACAAGAACTGGAAAATTTACTGAATGCAGACTGATGCTTAATTCTGTCACATGCACCACATGGAAGTTTTGAATTTTTTTTTCTTGTCTTGAAATATGTCAATTTTGGTTTTTGTCAATGCCATGAATATCAATATGATGTGAATCAAATACGAGGCTTATGGTGTGACTTTATTGATCAATGCCTTGGATCTTTTGAGGCTTTCTTGATAAGGCTCTGATTTCTCGTTTGATTGAACTCCTTTAGATGCTGATGTAAGATAAACTTATGATGTGTGACTCTAATTAAATCTAATGAAAATTAATATAATATCACTATCCACTGTCCCTAAAATTTAGGAGTTACTATTTCTAAAATTAAAGAACCACATCCACCCACATGATAGACATGGTTGGAAGTGATAGTTATTTACTTAAATTAAAATAGATCTTCTCTCTAAAAAATATATACGGTAATTTCGTCTGTTCCATATACGAAAGAGAAATTAGAGCAAGGAGAGAAACCTATTTTCAATTTTTTTTATTTGCTTTCAAAGAATTTCTGCAATGACTTATTCATTGACTCCCACCGCAGATAGAAGTACGTAAATTATTTTTTAAATTATCTTAAAAAACATGAGACATCTAGTTTAAAAAGATCCTATGATGTATGTGTAAGTGATAAATATATATACAATTTTTGTTTACATGTAGTATTCAAGCCAAATTGTTCTAAACTAGACGCACTCTGCGAACGTTTTATATCCTATTTGCAATTTTACATGAATGATGGTCATGATTAACAATGATGATTAATATAATGATATTCTATGCAAAATTTATTTACTGTTGAAGCAATTCTCAAGCTAATTATATCCATGTCTAGGCATAAATATATATATATATATATATTAAAATCTAAAATTGATATTTTTCTTAAACATTTTTATTGCCTTCATTACTTGTTTCAAACAAGTTGTTCGCCTCGTCTACCATTTTCGTTTGGTGACATTCATGAAGTAATTATGCAATGTGAAATTCTACAATGTGAAGTTCTGGCCAGCAAATTATCTTAAGATATCATTTATATTCTGACCTTGATAACTGTAGCATTCATGATAGTAATCATGGTTATAATCAACCATGATAATTAATGATGATGGATAGTAAAGTTTCTACATTTTATGTTTATATAAATAGTGTTAATTGTTTTAAATATTCTGCATAACATGTTTAATATTATATAAATGCTATATTTGTTAAAGGAAATTATTATTATAAAAAAATTGTAATTAATGAATGATGTAATTATGCAAAGATAAGAATTAAATACTCTAAAGTCACATGTATGATCCAAAGATTAGTAGCCATTATAATGATAATTGATGAAAATGATAATCATATTTGCTAAATTTTCACAATCCGTGTGGAAATTAATTTTGTTGAATGATCATTTATTTTGTATGGTTTATTATTATGAGTGATTACATGAAAGTTGATAGATTATATGATTATGTCATGACTATTCTGGTGCTATATGTTAAGTTTTCGGTAATGTATACAATTTTATATATTTAAGTGTCTACCAAAAAATTAAAGTTTAATGTAATTAATGATATTACTAAAAAATATATTTATATTCAATTAGATCATAAAGTTTTTATCTAAAAATAATAATGAGTTAAAAATTAAGTTTTCATTAATTGCTAGAACTTAAGAAATTTACCCTAAGGTAAATTTATTATTCAGTAATTAATGATATTAAAGGAGGTGAATTAATATTTTAATTGAATATGTTAATTATCCAAAGATGAAAGATATGTTCAATTTTAAATATTTAGTTACCCGTTAAAGTTATATTTAACTCATTTAAAGGAAAATATATTGTAAAATATACTCAAAGGAATTTTACTTTATATTTGTGTTATATATATTAACGCATGTATATTGTAGTATCTACATAAAGGAGAACTACTATATATCTTAATGATTATTTTATTGAATTCATCATGATTAAATATGAGCCTTATTATTATGTTTTTGCAGTTATTACAATTAATTCGCATGCGTAATCTGTTGTCGTGTTTAATAACATGAACTTTTCAAAATGACGAGAGCAAGTTGATTTCCATTTAGGAGTTTTGGATCTCGATATGGCTCTCATTCAGGACAAACCTCCTAATATTAAGGATACAAGTAATGAGGTAGAGAAGGCACAACATGCTGCATGGGAAAGAAACAACAAATTATGCTTAAAGTTTCTACGAATGACTATTGCCAACAACATTAAAGCTACGATTCCACAAACTAAGAATGCTAAGGAATATATAAGTTTTGTGGAAGAAAGGTTCTGTTCTGCGGATAAGTCACTCGCTGATACCTTAATGGTTGAGTTTACGACCATAAAGTATAATGAGTCAATAAGCATGCAACAACATATCATCGAGATGACTAACATTGCTGTAAGAATTTAGTCCTTGAGTTTAGCAGTAGAAGACTCATTTTTGGTTCAGTTTATTTTGAACTTCTTGCCTCCTGAATATGAGTCTTTTCAAATTAACTACAACACTATAAAAGACAAGTTGAATGTTAATGAATTGACCAGTAGGCTTGTACAAGAAGAAGTAAGGCTTAAGAGTCAAAAGAGTCACTCTGTTAATTTAGTAAGAAAATGAGTTGTTAAAGGATTTAAAGCCAAAATGTTCAAGAAGAAGAAAGGGTCTACTAATGATTCTCAGACTGAAAGGAAGGAACATATGACAGAAAAGTGCCATTTTTGTAAGAAAGCTGGGCACTATCAGAAAGACTGTCATAAACGAAAAGTTTGGTTCGAAAAAAAAAGTATTTTCAATACTTTTGTATGATATGAATGAAATTTAAGTGAAGTTCCTAATAATACCTGGTGGCTAAATTCTGGTGCTACAACTCATGTTACCAATTCTATGTAGGGATTCCTTACGATCCGAACCACAAATCTAAGAAATAACTTTCTTTTTATGGGGAACCGCATGAAGGCCCCTGTTGAAGGTATAGAGACTTATAGATTGGTCTTGGACACTGGATATAAGTTTGACCTTTATGATACATCCTATGTACCATCAATTTCTAGGAATCTTGTTTCTCTAGGGAAATTGGATGGTTGTGGATTTTATGTCAATTTTTGTTCTAGAAGTTTTACTTTATATAAAGACTCTATTCCTTATGGATCAGGTTTTCTTATTGATGGTTTATATAGAATAAAACTTCATAATATTTTCGCTGAATCTATGCATATCACACATGGTAATGTTGGTTCAAAACGTAGCATGTTTAATGAAAACTCTGCTTATTTGTGCCATAAACGTTTGGGTCATATATCCAAATGTTACGAAGATTGGTAAAGAATGAGATTTTACAAAATCTATATTTTACCGATCTTGGAACTTACTTGTATTGCATAAAGGGAAAGCAAACCAAACATATCTAGAAAGGAGCCACAAGAAGCACACAGCTTCTTGAAATAATACACACTGATATATGTGGACCTTTTGAAATTCCATCCCTTAGTGGAGAAAAGTATTTCATCACTTTTATTGATAATTATTCACGTTATGGATTTATCTATCTACTTAACGAAAAGTCTCAATCTATAAATGTTTTGAAAATATCCCTAAATGAGGTTGAGAGACAATTAGATAGAAAAGTAAAATCATAAGATCTGATAGAGCTGGTGAATACTATGAAAAATACGATGAATCAGGACAATGTCTTGGTCCTTTTGCTAAAGTCCTCGAAAAACGTGGCATATGTGCACAGTATATTATGTCAGGTACACCTCAACAAAATAGTGTAGCAGAAAGGCGAAATCGAACCTTAATGGATATGGTTAGGAGCATGATGAGTAACTCTTCCATATCAAAATCCTTGTGGATGCATGCACTAAAAACCGCAGCTTATTTATTAAATAAAGTTCCAACTAAAGCGGTTCAAAAGACACCTTTTGAATTGTGGACGAGAAGGAAACCAAGTTTAAGGCACCTACATGTTTAGGGTTGTCCAGCGGAAGCAAGAGTGTATAATCCACAAGAGAAAAAATTGGATTCTTGAACTGTAAGTGGATACTTTATTGGTTATTCTGAGAAATCCAAGGGATATAGGTTTTACTGTCCAAACCATACTCCAAGAATAATTGAAACTGATAATGCTAAATTCCTTGAGAATGTTAAAGTCAGTGAGAGTGTAGAACGTCAAGATGTAGAAATAAAAGAGATAAGAGTGAATGTACCTTTATCCATTATTAATCTAAAATCCACAATTGACATTAATGTTGTCCCAACACTTGTGGAACGTGATAACAATGTTGGTCAACATTTGAACAATGATATACCTCCATAGTCTAATGTCAGACCCTATGACGATCAAGAATCTGATATTCCACCTAATGAAGAAATGTCGAATACAAATGAATCACAAGAAATAACATTAAAGAGATCTCAAAAGAGATCAACTATTCCAAAAGACTATGTGATTTATTTACAAGAATCAAACTTTGATCTTGAGATTGATAAAGATCTAGTTACCTTTTCACAAGCCATAGAAAGTTCATAATCTGCTAAATGGATTGATGCTATGAAGGAAGAGCTAAAATCCATGGAACAAAATAAAGTTTGGGATCTCGTTGAATTGCCTGAAGGATGTAAAAAAATCGATTGTAAATGAGTCTTTAAGACTAAACACGACTCAAAAGGTAAGGTAAAACGTTATAAAGTCAGACTTGTTGCCAAGGTTATACTTAGAAAGATGGTATTGATTATACAGAGACATTCTCTCTTGTATCTAAGAAAGATTCACTAAGAATAATTATGACATTGGTGGCTCAATATGATTTGGAGTTACACCAAATGGATGTGAAAACAGTCTTTCTGAATGGAAATTTAGAAGAGGAAGTTTACATGGATCAACCTGAAGGTATTTCCATAGGAAGCAAATGTCAAATAGTGTGTAAACTTAAGAAGTCAACACATGGACTAAAACTAGCTTCCCGACAATGGTACATTAAGTTCAATACCATTATTATGTCTTGTGGTTTTAATAAAAATATTGTTGATCGTTGTATATATCAAAAGATCAGTAAGTGAAAGTTTATATTTTTAGTCTTATATGTTCATGATATTTTTCTTGCAGCAAATGATTTAAGTATACTGCGTGAAACTAAAAATTTTCTATCTGAGAATTTTGAGATGAAAGATATGGGGGAGGTTTCTTATGTGATTGGAATAGAAATATTCCAGAAAAGATCAGAAGAAATAATAGGCATTTCTCAAAAAGCATATATCAATAAAATTCTTGAAAAATTTAACATGAGTAAATGTTCACCTAAGGTAGTTCCCATTCAGAAGGGTGATCAATTTAGTCTCATGTAGTGTCTAAAGAATGAATTGGAACGAAAGGAAATGGAATCAATTCCTTATGCCTCCGTTGTTGAAAGTTTGATGTACCTGCAGACCTGTACTAGACCGGGTATAAGTTTTGTGGTTGGGATGTTAGGCATGTATCAAAATAATCTTGGAATTGATCACTAGAAAGCAGCAAATAAAGTTTTGAGGTACCTGCAAGGAATAAAAAATATATATGTTCACATATAAGAGATCCGATCAACTGGAAGTAGTCGGATACATGGATTCAAACTATGCTGGATGTCTTGACAAGATGAAATCCACTTTTGGTTATTTGTTTCTATTAGCAGAATGAGCAGTTTCATGGAAAAGTGCGAAACAGACTGTCACCGCTTCATCTACAATGGAAGCAGAATTTATGGCTTGCTTTGAAGCTACAATTCATGAATTATGGATGCAGAACTTTATTTCAAGACTTGGGGTTATCGACATCATTACCAAGCCGCTGAAAATTTACTGTGATAACTCCACAACAATATTCTTCTCAAAGAACGACAAATACTCTAGACTTGCCAAACATATGGAATTAAAGTATTTTGCCGTTAAGGAGGAGGTTCAGAAACAAACAGTGTTCATTCAGCATATTAGTACTGATCTCATGATTGTTGACCCATTAACAAAGGGTTTACAACCCAAATTATTTAAGGAACATGTTCTTAGGATGGATCTTGATTGTAATGATGTTTTATAGTGACACTTTGAGCTCAATGATATGTTTCAGACACTTATGTTTTCCTGTTCTATGATGTTATGTATACATTATTGTTTTATATTAATAGGGAAAGACTTAACAAGTCATTATTGTGGACCATAATGAAATTATGATATAATTAAAGACCAAATATAATAAATTGCAGAATGTTTTATAAATTAGAACATAACTACCATAACTCACGCTAAACAATTTATATATCATGGTATTATGATGAGAAATAAGAAATTAACTTCTATTATAAAGATTTTAATTGAGTCAAGTGAGAGAATGCAAGATAAACTTATGATGTGTGGATCTGATTAAAGCTAATGAAAGTTAATGTTATGTCACTATCTACTATCCCTAAAATTTAGGAGTCACTATTCCTAAAATTAATGAACCACATCCACCCACATGATTGACATGATTGGGAGTGATAGTTATCTACTTAAATTAAAATAGGTCATCTCTCTCAAAAACATATACAGTAATTCTATTTGCTCCGTATACAAAAGAAAAATCAGAGTAAGAGAGAAACTTGTTTTCAAAAAAAAAAAAAAATTGCTTTCACAAGAACTTCTGCAATGAATTTTTCATTGACTTCCACCACAGAAGGAGGTATGTAAATTATTTTTTAAATTATTTTAAAAAATATGAGATATTTAATTTAAAAAAATTATATGATGTATGTGTAAGTGATAAATACAATTTTTGTTTACAGCTCAATGAGACATGATTGTTTGACACAATTATTGTCTAATGAAGCTGTCAGCCTTCAGTTCCTATCATGTATGGAAGAAAATGTTGTTATTACTCTTTAAGGTATGAGAGAATTTTTATAAGCGGAAACTGACACTCTTTCTGCAATCAGTGCCGTCAACCATTTATCTGATCGATTTACTAATTAAGCACAAAAAATCTTACCAATGTTTGAAGTTCACAAATGTTAGGCATCTGTCAACTACACATGTATTTGACACAAAAGAATTGTAAACAAACACCAAACAAAACAATGAATTATTACTGAAGATCTAATGTTCCAATATCTCTTTATTCAAGCTCCAATTTTGGTAGAGTTGCATGTTCTCGGCATCTGTAACAATATTTATTAAACAGTTCAGCCTGACTTCGGAATCAACAAACTGGTTTGCAGCAGCTGTGGCTGACTCACAAGGTTTAGCAAACTTCCTGTTGTGAAGCAAGGGAATTTCATTTTAGTTTAGCCCATCTAAATTAATTTTTCCTGCCCATCTTCATCAACAGCTTCGTAAAAATTTTTCCCTAGGCCTGTTTTGAGTAAGAGCAATAGAAAATAGGAGATCCTTATCCCTTCATGAATGTTGCAGAGAGAAAGAGTTGGATTGTGATGCTGAAACCACATCAGCCTGCCATTAAACTTCACCATAATTGTCTAAACCAAATATTCATCACCATAAGAAGCTGCGACTGCTTCTTCAGCTGACACATAGCATGCATTTAAATGCTGCTTGAACTTACCTAACTTGATATAAAAGTTCGGTAGCTGTAGGCACAACAAAACACTTCTGCAACTAAAGTCATCTTTAATTATTTTCAAGTACTAGTATTTTTCCTGATAAAAGTTGTTTCTGCTGCATTTATCTTTTTTCGGCAACTAATTTTCCTTGTGTTAAAAATGAAAAACAGAAGAGAACATGTATGATCAGAACCGATGAATGAATTGGAGGAGATGGATTTGGAAGTTATGGTAAATTTTGATTAGTTTATGCAATCTCCATTTGATTGCTTCAACAATGTAAGAAAAACAGTAAGATACGAAGTATGGAACCTTAAATCCTTGATCATATGTTACAAAAAACATCAAACCAGCACATAGCTAAGCCTGATAACCTAAACGATTTTCCCAATTTTTTCTTTTTGGTTTTCACCAGCCATAGGAGCACACAGTCAAAACGAGTTCATGATGTAAATTAACAGCACAAATCAAATAGAAATATTATTTTCTCTTGGCAAGCTAATCTCTACATGCATACGTACGCGCTTGCTAAAGATACGAAAATCACATTTCATTACACACGAGCAGATTTTCCTAGTCTTCTTCTCAAAATCTTGATTCCCATGTACCTGAAAAAATTAGAACAAACCGGGTTTAGCGCAAAAATGATTGTGCTCCACATGTTTTCTAAGTAGTTAATGCTTGTTTAACTAATCAAATTAATGTGCCTTCAAAGCTTACCTGCCCATCATCAAGACAGTGCCCTGAGGATTAGTTCCTGGAGATTCATTAAATGTGGAGGCATCAACAATTCGGAGTCTTTTGGTACCAAGAACTTTGTGGTCAGGATTCACCACCTTGCCAACATGGCACCCTCCATGGTAATGCCAAATAGTGATCACACTGTCTTTGCAGAACTGCTCCATGGACTTAGTGTCATTAGTATGCTTCGGAATAAGGTTAATGTTAGCCTTGACACTCATGTTAAGAAGCTTCTCTACAGTTGGTTTGTCACACTTTGTGAAGTTTGTGAAACGGTCTGATTGTATAACCTTCGCAGCCATGCGAATCCCATCAACGCAGCGCTGCAGATCATGTGGATGGCCGAAGTAGTTGAAGGTGACAGAAGGATTGTCATCAATATTGGTGTTTGCCAGGTTGAGGTGGCCCGTGGAAATGGGACTGGCAATCTTTTCTAAAATGAAGCCTCCTTTGAATGCCTCACGTGGTAGTTCTCGCTTTCTTTTGATGAAAGCTTGAATGGCTTCTGGTGTTCTTTGCTTTGGAGGAATTGTAGAGAGCTGGCCAATCTGGTTCAACATCACAAGAGAGAAACCGTCAGGACAAAACCCTGCATTCTGATAAACCCTCCTACAAAATCAATTCCTAGTTCCTGAAAGCTATGTTACTCTCTGCTTAGTGCTACTGCTTACCTCTGCAGACAATATTCCATGGTGGCAATGAATGCTATCCTGGGACTGTCCAAATCCACTGCTAGCTTCAATATACACTCCCATCTTGGTGATACCTACAGCTTGTATAAGGGAATGTTCCACTGGTCGATTAGTGGGGACAAAAACTGAGTTCATGGGATTATCAGCCATGCCTTTGCCAACAAACTCATTGTGCAGTACCATGGAAATGTTAAACTTCTCAAGTTCAGCTTTCGGTCCAATGCCACTGAGCATTAGCATTTGAGGAGTTCCAATTGCTCCACACGACAAAATCACTTCACTCCTCCGATTATTTGTGAGAAATGCCTGATGCAGGTTCCCATTCTCATCTTTGAAAATCACTCCCATTGCCCTCGGTCTCTTCCCTGCTGTATCAGACATCAGTTTAATTGAATTCGTCCACCTATGAACTTAATCTGATTACAGAAATTTTAATTGTCCAAGACTTGAGCAAAGAAATTTTGAGACCATACTTAAGAAGCCGCAAGTAGTAATACTTTTGTTTAAGTAAGCTATTGGCATGCACACCTGTATTATCGAACAAGACTTTTTGGACTGTGGCATATACCAAGACATTAAGCATTTTGGGGTTTGCAGAAGCAAGTAACTCAGCTGCAGTGTGACGACGGCCAAAGCGGTCGAAAATGGTACCTCCAACTTTAGTTCCATAGATATGATCGTAGGTGAATCCATTATCAGGTGACACACCGACATCCAAAAGGCTGTCCTTGAAAGCATCTTGCCATTGTGCTAGTTTAGGCTGGTGAACAATTTGTTTCTCTACCCATGGATACGACTCATTCACTAGCCTTTCATCCCAACTCACTCTCCGAATGAAACTGCCATACCATAATCCAACAAAGCTTAGACATCAATGCTTAATTTCCACTGCTGGCAACAGGCAACATTAGGCTTCGCTTTGAACTTGCAGCTAACCATTTACTAATATATGCATGCATGCATGCATGCATGTGTGTTAAATGTGATCAAACTTTGATTTCTTGTTTAAAAATGAAAAAGAAAAAGAGAGAGAGAAAGGTCACCTAAGTCCTTATCATAAGGTGGACTAAATATGCAGGGCAAATAATGAAATCTCTACTAAGTGTCTTTATTTAAAATTCACATTCAAACATTAATAGCTACCACAAAAAAAAAAAGAAAAAAGAAAAATATTTATATTTAAGAAGAAAAGAGGACTTCATTTTTTTTCTGTACAATGTATATGCATTTCTTTTATGGCTTATCAGAAAAGAAAACCCTAATAAATTATTCTTGATAACTGAAACACCTTGGCCCATGATTCTTTGTTGAATTTGTTTGGGCATCCGTGATCATCTCTACCTTCAAAATCAAAATTAAAAAAAAAAAAGAAAAGATCACATCACACCAGGACTAAAATTTAGCAATATGGGGCACCCTGAAAGCTCAATAAAGGCCTTGGTATGGACATTCCTAGATTTTCTGTTTTCACATGACTTCAAACTTTTGTCCATTTAATCTTTTCTTATTTCTTCAGCATCTGCAAGATTTACAGGTTACTTTCAGAAGGACTTTGGCGTTTTTTTTTTTTTTTTTAATAATTGTTTGGTTGAACTTCTTTCTGGGCTTAATTAGACTATGGTTTCTCTCTTGCACATATGTAAAGAGTAGAAAGAAATTAACATACTCTGAGTTTGCTCTGGTGTAAAAGCCAGCATTGATGCAAGTGGCACCCCCCAAAGCCCTAGCCCTAGCATTAATGACACCATCTGTGGAAATGAAAGGCTGGGAAGCAGAGCTTTGAGACGTGTCTGCCAAGGCAAAGTGGAAGTTGCTGAGGAAGGAGACATTGGCATTGGAGAAGGGAACTCCACCTCTCTCTAACAGTAACACACTGAAGTTCTGGGAGAGTGTGGCAGCCAAGGGACACCCGGCTGTGCCACCTCCAACAATTATGTAGTCATAGGAAATTTCATCTGTATTTGATGATGATGAAAAAGAACTCGCCCTTTTGATGAACGGATACCGGAATTCATAGAAATCCTTGGCACCTGCACTTTGCAAATTCCCATTGTTATATACAAGATTATCGGATCAAAGTTAAAATTGATTTCCACAAGCAAAATCCAATTATACATATTGGAGATGCTCTTCTTATAAGGTAATATTTTATTCATTTTTCAACCCACCTACCAGCATGCAAGGCAATGGATCAAAGGAACGAAAGAAAAATCTCCATTTTACATATATAAATCTATGGCAGAATATCGGTGTGTGTGCGTGTGTGTGTCTATATAAATATATATATATATATATATATATATAATATCAAGACAAAGACAAGAAACAACATCAGAGTAGCAAAATGATGGGAAGGAGAGGAGCTGAGTGAACCAGAGAAAACCTTGAAGAGAAGAGAGAGTGTTAAGGCAAAGAACCAAAGAGATAAAGAGCTTGAGTGCCTCAACAAAAGCAGCCATTGAAAAGGCACAGCAGAAAAACAACTCACACCAAAAACCAAAAACCAAAAACCAAAAACTACTGCTAAACTGCTTTGATTCCAATAACTAATAACAAATTCCTCTGTCTGTGTCACCGGTTGGCCTTCTTTTGTGTGTTAAAAGCTTAGCGGAATGCTGAATATAAAAACACCAAGATACAGTAGCCAAGCAAATTTACAATGACGTGTTATTCTATGCCTAGTGGCGCAGCTTAAGATAATATTTAAAGCAATTAATGTACAATTAATTTACTTTTTAATTAAAAATTTAGTGAAAATAATGCGTAAAATGTAAAAAAAAATGTAAAATAATATTTTAACTAATCTGAAACTGTGTCTAATAATAATAATAATAATAATAATAATTGCACTCTCGACGAGGAATGCGGCTACCAACAGCATTTAAGATCACTGAAACAAGGGCTGGTGTAAGTCATTCATGGTGAAATGAATGCCACAGTTGAAGTAGGAGACCTTGACCGCTGGACCAAAACCCTACGCTCCAAACTTTGCATGTAGCCGTAGCCATAGCCAGCTCATATATCAAAGATTAATGTTTAAACCTTTGACAAAATGAGATATTGCCATTCCAATTCTTGTTTTTTTCTCTCATCAAAGATTCTACTAATTTAACTCAATTTGTCACAGATGAAAATCTTGTCACTTTCTCAAGAAATCCATTGTTTTAGGAGTAAAATAATAGTTAAGGAAAAAAAATTAATTATAACAAAGGAAGATATTGTAGTATGGCAAATGAATGATTAGGGACAATGTTCTTTCTTCTTGTTCCCCTCTTTCGACCTCGCATCGTTTTAGCTAAATAAATATTGCATGTAGGGCTTACCGTATTTATTAGTAATTAACATTACAAACAATAGTGCATAATTAAGATAAATGGAAATGAAAAAAAATCATTATATATATAGAATTATTATCTCTAAGTTTAGCTGTGTTATTTATGATCAAATTTTGACTTAATTGTAAAATTCTCGTAAGGTATTAGTAGATTGGTTCTAAAAATATTTATGTGCCCAAATACAGTTTTTATATTGAATTCATTTTTAATAAATTAAAATTCGAATATTTTAATTTTACAAGTGAAATTAAAAAAAATCATTATATGCATGTCTCATTTTCTATTTTAATAAAGTTTGTATTTTTAAAATTATATCGTAAAAAATATATATCATCTTATTAATCTTGTCATTAAAATTTAAAAACTACATTTGAAATAAGTTTTCTTTCTTTTTGTTTACTTTTAATTCTCAACAACCCTTCTACTCTTTTTTTTTCTCTCAAAACAATAGAATTATATATTCAATATATAATCAACTAATATCATCATCTGCTTATTAATAAAGAAACACAAATGCTATCAATAGTTGTAATTTATAATTGAAGGTTCCATTTCATTAGTCATGCGTGTTATGATCATTTTTATTTATTTTTATCTTTTGTAATTAATTTTTGTGATGAGTTGGACGCCATTTAATTATAATTAACCAAAATTAATTATAATACCAGGCTGTTAAATCTAAATGCTCTATATATTTATTCCCTTTGGCTTTAATGGGATTTTCATTTCCTCTTCCACACATTGATACTATTAATTAATACTTTATGTGAAATCAAAGAGGTTTATGGAGTGAGGGGAAATAGACAGTTGAAATTAAGGAAAAGAAAGAAAAGTTTTAGGTTTGAACATCTAAATATTCAAAGATACCGTGAATGTAATAATAAAGAGAAAGAAATTTTATGAATTAAAAAAAAAATTTACATTTTTTTCATACAACTGATCTGCCAAACCCAAAGGGAGAGAAAACTTTAATTCTAAAAATATTATAATATATAAAATTCACATTTCATTTTTTTTATTATAAAACTCACACTCATATCGCTATTCATTTGATTATATGATTACTCAAAAATATATAAATACCCATAATTTATTTATTATTATATTATTTGTGAATAACTGAATAATTGAATTATTAATCAAAGAATATTATTTTATTTATTTATCTATCGGTGTTAATTTCACTTGAGAACCCAAATCTACCATTTGACAGCTGACTCACGTACTCTGATCTGTCTCGTCCAGAATGCACATGAAAAGCGTTACTCATGCAGCTGTAAATATCGTGGTAATTTTAAAAATAATAATGTCAACTAACTAACTTTTCTTATTTTTTGATTTTTTAACTAAGCAATGGCATGTTTCATGTTTCTGGCCAACAAACAACTAAAAAAGGTTTGTTCCTCGTACCACAAAAGTTTCATTTCCCACTTTATTTTTTAAATAATTTTTTAAATAATTTTAAATAATATGTGTTTTTATCTAAATTTTATTTGTAAAACTTAAAATTTTATTGACAATTTATTAAATAATTATATTTTTCAATTAGTACCTAAACTTCGTAAAATCATAAATTTCGTACCAAAACTAAAAGGAAAATTTGTAAAACAAATGAGTACTTAAAGATTAGTTTTGTTCAACAAAAATTATATTGGTATTGAAATCAATATTTTCGTGCCAAAAACTTTCTAACCGAGTGATTAATAAAGAATTATGGTATATTGTAAGGTTTAAATTTAAATTTAAGTAACCTCACCTCCAATTATTATATATTTCGTTGTAACAAAAAAAAAAATCAATGTCTTTGCAAGTGGTTAAGGACGATGATGTAAGATTTGAAATTAAATCCAAATTGTCACGCTCGGAACTCGAGCATAACAGATGTCGTAGATCTGTAAGATAAATCTTACAGATATGTAAGGCCTAAATCATACTAAAATATATTCCTTCCAAATGTCTAAATTGAGAAGTTTAAATCTTCAAGGTTTGCATTTGACTTGAAGAACGTTTTCCACTTGAAATGAATGTACCACAAAATGATCAGAAGTAGTTTATAAAATTCTAACTTGTTTCTTAAGAGTCTTAAATGAAAATATAAAACATTCTCAATTGCTTAATGTATAATCACCATATAAGTCCTGAGACACGTCCTACTCCGAGATGTCACTCCCCAATATTTTCACGTTCATCACCAACATCAAAACCTGTAAAATATTAATGAAAAGTTGAGTACAACTACTTAGTAAGCAACCAATATCCTATCAGTTGGATTAAACATGCCATAAAATATTTAGACCAAAATATCAAGTACAATTATTCAAAATCAAAAAACATAATCTCATATTTATTCGCAATTTTTGAAATTTATTTACTCAAATTTCAAAGCTAAATAAAGTCTTCAGATATTAAACTGAACAAAAGATTAACAAACTGCAAATTTCAAGCCTCCAATAACTTGTCATGACACGCTTAACCCTTGTGGCACATGTCAAAATCAGAACAAAAACTATAATTAACTTCAATAGCTCAGGTCAGAATCAAAATAGAAGTAACTAATAGTCACACAGAATAGATATCAAAGAATCACTATTCTCAACCGGTGATAGAGTTACAAATCGGTTTTTTTAAAGAAAATACATGTCAACGGGATCAATGTTTAACCCCCATTCGTAGGGTTAAAGCACAGTCGTACTAGGAGATAAAATAAAATAGATTTTAAGATTACCCAACTATGCAAAGCAATATTCTTATTTCTCAAAACATATTTCATAAAAAAATGGATTTCTTCCATCATTCAAATCAATTTCATATTCAAAAAAAAGATAATATATAAATACATTATATCATAATTTAAATATCAAAGCGATTAAATCATATTCCTGTATTTGAGCAAGATCACATTTAAAGTCAATTTAAAGAATCATATATTTATACTTTACATGCTTAACTCAAATTTAGAAACCACAAGGATAAAATATTATATTTGTATATAATATGTAAAGTATAACTTGTATTAAGGTTGATTTTAAGGGTATTAAAAAATTGAAAATATATTAAGTCACTTACTTTACTAGCTAAACTGATACGAATGACAAAGCCTTTAAAGCTCTCAAAGTCTATTATTTAAGAATATTCAATATTAGAAAGATACACTATCAATTGGACATAAGTTGTGCTATCTGACAAAAACTAAAAGTTAATACTTTTTTTGCTGTAACAACTGTAACTCAATAATCTATAAACTTAATGTTAGTTATGTTATTTGACAAAAGCTAGAAAGTCCATACTTTATTTGCAATATAAATTTCCTTCTAACTTTCAATATCTTATTTTTCCCAAATCTCAATCTTTGACTACACAATATAACCTTAAAATTAAAGAGGAAATTTTTACTCACCTTGATCTTCTCCCCCTTCTCTTACTCTCTCATTAGAAAAATAGCTTTAAATTTCCTATGATTCCTTTTTTTTCTTTCTCCATCCGCTTGGCACCACAGCAACCAAGCTTCTATTTTCTTTCTTTTCTTCTCGGCGTCACAAGAGCTTCACACCACTCTTCATCTTTTTTTTTTAGCAGTTCACCACCTTCAAATTTTCCTTTCCTTTCTCTCGGCGCCACACTCTTCACCCCACTATCTTTCTCCCCCCTTCCTCTTTTTTTTTTTTTTTGGCAAATTAGAACCCAATTCTTCATTTTTTTTTTCAGCAACTTCATCCTTGTTGGAGGTTACCCCCTTTCCTTCTTATTTTTGACCTAATGAAATAAGGGCAAAGAGTAATACTTTTGGCCTTTACGCTTTTTATTTGGACCGAGCATTATATACTCCCCCACATAAAAGAATTTTGTACTCAAATTCAAATATCCATAGGCTCAAGATTTCGAAAATTCTCTAACATTTGTCTTATGATTTCCTCTTAAAAGATTTGTTTATGTAGTATAAGACTAAAGTAAATCACCTCATGATTATTGTCCAATAAATAATCGAATCAAACTGAATTTCAATCCCAAGCAATTTAAATCGACATTTAAATCCTTAATACAAACTTTTAAACTGCAAACACCTACAAGTTTCATGAACTTTAAGTATAAAATTCAAATTCTCCATCATAACATGGTAACCACAATATAACTCTGATTCATTCCTTTTATTCCAAACTAGCAAAAGCAACCATGACAAAATATCATAATTTCATAGCTCATACTAGTTCTCCAAGTTTCAAATATCAAATTTTATATTCTCCATACTACTAATGCATAAACTAGTTCAACTCAACAAATCAAATCAAAGACCAATCACTTTATAATTTAATTATAGTCTCAAAATCTGACCTTTCAACAAATCACGCTTCCATTACGCACTCTAATGTATCTTTTAGATATAACCTCAAAAATATCGAGTTGACTTTCATAGTATATATACACACATATTTTTGCACCAACCATAGAATCTTTCATAATAAAATTTCTAATTCATTAACATAATTATAACCACGTAAATAACTTTACAAAAACTTCACTTCAAATTTTGTATACTTCAAGCAACTACTTTCCAACTTTTCAATCTCCACTTTTGTTACATAACCAGATATAGTTATCTGAAGCATCCGTCTCTTACAAATTTCATTCCCTCCAAAACATACATAACATATTAATTCAAAATCATAGCTAAACAACTTTATTTCAACGTAAGTCTGACTCTATTCAACTAATTCCTTTACTAACGAAATCAACAATAGTAATTACGGCACAATTTCTCAACTAATTTACAGTCTAAAAATTTTAATATTTAAATCACTAATCTCCTTGTTATTAACACAGAAGTGAATCTCTAATTAAAATTTATCGTTTACTATTAAGCAATCATCCAATATTAACCCAATTCATACATATGTTGCACCTTCTAATATTTGGTTCGAATATAACCATAAAACGCCAAATCAACTTTCATAGTATTTCTTACATAAGCAAAATCTCTTGTACATTACATATCTTACAATAGAGTTTCTAATTCCCTAGCATAAATATAATCACATATACCTTTAAATCTTAATAACAATGTCAACAATTCAGTTGCCACAAACGTATCACCAACTGATTTCAGTTTCTTGCACATTGAATATCAACAATTTCCTTCTCAATTGAACCATCACAAAACTATGAAAAGTATTTAACCACTATAGTAGATCTTATCCACAATTTCACACTATACATATTCGAATATAAAACTTGTATTACCCGATATAACTTTGTTTAAACTACCATTGCTTTCTAAATTTGAAGAATCAAATACTATATAATTGCACAGATCACAAGACTTAAATCTCATGATAGATCAAATATTTCTTCAAGTATGTATATTACTCTTTGCTTCAAGTTAAAGTTAAAATTTATGTACCATAAGAAAATCTCTTTATCAAAATTTTAGTCTAGATAACTCCAAGTGTATATTCCAATCAAAATTATAATTATAGAACCCAAAAGTATCCCTTAATCATAGATTTTCTTAGATTCTTAACAATTGCATTCATAATCAAAATACTAAATAATAAAACCATTTCCCTTAATCAATATTACCATAATAAAAGTCATTCCTTGCACTTACTCACTTTTTGCAACTAAAAGATACTTATTCCAAATCGATCAACTTTATTATCACCTTTGGATAGACATAACTTGAATCCTTATCCTTTATACACGAAATTATAACATATATACTTGATAAGTGATAGTTTTCTATGAACATTATTTAATAATTCTCATATTACTTCACACTTAAAACCACAGTCACAACAAATCACAATAACCATTCAAACCTAAAACACTCTAAAATAAAAATAGGATGATCAACTTCAACAATTTAATGAAACATCAATTCATGTCATCAACGCAAGATTTTTTTTTTTTTTTTTTGGGGGGGGGGGACAAAAATCAACCACAACAAATTGAGCAAATAACCTAATTTATGCATCATAATGCTAATTTACTTAAAAGTGCATATTGAAACTCAAAATTTAATAAGAAAGCACACAAACACTAAAACCATATATATCTCTTAATCAAACTCCTACAAATGCTTAATATGTCAATTCTTATCATCAATTTAAGTGCTACCCCAAAGATCAGGACCACACCAATTTCATTGAATATATCCTTTTATATCTTAACTCTGATTGACTACCAATGCAAATTTAAAACAAAATCCATAAATCAATAGTTCACACAACCTAACTCCAATAAATAGCTTGAAATTCTGAATATCATTTCTTGTCGATTATTATATTTCACATTTTGAATCTCAACAAAAATGCAATAGATAGGTGATCGAAGATTTACTGAGTATCCATCAAAAACTGCAAACTCATAGGTTAATAGCTTTCAAATTTCATAAGTTAATTATTAGATAATAATTGAAATCTTCACAAAACTCAAAAACATCATGATGTCCCAAAATTTCATTTTAGTCAAATGTATCCCTATTAACAATATGATAAAAGAATTTTACCTAATATATCCTACAATTAGTAGAATAAGAATACAATTACAATCATAAGGTGTAATATATTTTTTTTTTTCTGATGGTGGTCCTATCATCAAAGTCTACGTGTACAAAGATCGACCAATCAGAGACCGTCACGTGTCAAACACAAGATAAGCCACGTGGCTGTTACTGCGACAGAGCCCCATGCGGCAGAGTAGCTTGACATGCGACAGAGTCTCGAGGCGATAGAGACTCTGTCGCGTAGGCTCGTGCGGCACTGTATGTCGCTACAGACCTCTACCGCATACTCTGCTACAGACCTCTACCGCATATCCTGCGACAGACCTATGCCGCCAGCTCTGCGACAGACCTCTACTCCAGTACTGCGACAGAACTCTACCGCGTAAACCACAGCAGAGGTCCACACATGAACTCTGCCGCCTGCCGGACTCACTCGCAAGTTGTCTAGCCCCGAAACGCGACAGAGTGCTCAATGACTCTGTCGTGGCCCAGACACGCGCCTGGGCCTCAGCCCGAACCGACCCGGAAGAAACCTATAAATACCCCAGGTGAGTACTTGAAAAGGGGACGGAAAAACGAAGACTCTCTTGATTCTGAAGAACACAATTCTCTTCTTCAGATATACAAAACTTCAGTTTTCTAACTTAATCATCGGAGTGCGCGTGCAGGGACAAATCCCTGCGCCCTCTGATTCCTGTTGTTTTTGCAGAATATACGAGGAACACGTGGAAGAAACCGCATCGACGTCACCTTTTTGTCGTTAGCGCAATCTGAATACGTGGAAGTTGTAATCACGTTGTCGTTTTACCAGGCAACATCAATTGGCGCCGTCTGTGGGAATCAGAACAAAAAGTCAGATTCCCTATCAAAATGGTGAGGGCACGTTCTACAGCAGAGGTGACAGGGGAGCAGAATTCTGTGAGTCCCCCTATCAGGGCAGAACAAAGACGAAGACATAGTGAAAGGGATGACGGAGGAGCCTTAGTTTCTCTAGAGGAATTTGAGACTCTGAAACGCAAAAATGAGGAGACGACGACAGCATTGAAAGCTATGGTGAGCTTTTTCAGAGATGCTCTCCCCCAATTCAGCTTACCCCATGAAGTGCAGCAGTTGGTGGGGGAAAACATCCCAAGGCAGACCTATGAAAGAGGTCAACCCTCCACCCTGGTGAGTGTTGGACAAGGGGCAAGAGCGCTAAATGACGCCACGGGATTGGCCCCGAACTCTACCGCATTTCAAAGGAATCACCCTATGGCAGGGTTACGGGAAGTGAATACTACCGTTGACCCAACGCGATAGAGCTCTCCCGCAGCAGACAGGCGGCAGAGCTCACCCGCGGACCGCAGACTTCAGAGCTCTCCCGCAGCAGATAGGCGGCAGAGCTCACCCGCAAACCACGAGCGGCAGAGTTCTCCCGCAGCAGATCGGCGGCAGTACTCGCCTGCGGTCCGTAGACTTCACAGATCTCCCGCAGCACCTGTGCGGCAGAACTCACCCACAACAAAAAGGCGACAGAGCTCACCCGCAGTCAACACGCGACAGAGGTCTCCCGCAGCACGTATGCGACAGAGTCCTCCCGCGGTCTATATGCGGCAGAGTTCTCCCACATGGCGCGGTACTTCTCCCGCGGAGTTTGAGCATGAGTTAGGAGAACATAAGTCTGGGGAGCGTCGAAGACAGAGGGATTCTGACCCACGAGACGGTCTCGAAATGTCGAGTCCCGGAATGGAAGGTGCTGGAAGGGGTGCTTATCAGTCAGACTCTTCTAGACCCGAAGGAACGGGACCGTACTCAGTTCGAAGGTCGGAAAATGTGGAGAAAGTCGTCCAAAGGATCTTGGAAAAGAGAAAACTGGTGTCTCCGGACGATAGCCAAAAAAGGAGGATTCCGTTTAGTCAGGAGATCATGAACAAACCTTTACTGAAGAAGTTCAAGATGCCTTCCATGACCACTTATACCAGCAAAGCAGACCCCTATGACCACGTACAAAGTTACGAGTCCCTCATGTTGCTGCATGGGTGGGAGGACGAAATTATGTGCAGGGCTTTTTCTCTCACACTGTCCGGGCACGCTCTGAAGTGGTTCAACGGGTTGAGTGAAGGTTCAATCTCCTCCTTCGACCAATTAAGAAATGAATTTCTGAAAGTCTTCATGATCCACAGTCAGAGGAAGAAGGACGCTACTTATCTACTCACTCTTAAACAAGGGAATAAAGAATCCTTGAAGAGCTTCGTAGATCGCTTCCGAGATGCAACCTTGGAGGTGAAAGATCTACCAGTGGGGGTAGCCATGGCTGCAATGTTGCAAGGGACGAGCTCCGAAAAGCTGCAAGAATCCCTCTCTCTTGATCAGCCGATGACACTCTCCGATCTCTTTGCGAGGGCCAATAAGTATGTGGCCCAAGAAGAGGTGATGAAGATGATACAGCCCAGGGAGGCAAAGGAAGGAAAAAAGAGAGAGAGATGCACCCGAAAGAAGCTCTCCAAGACCCGTGAGAGTAGACAAAGCCCCTAGGCTCAGGTATGAAGGTTATATCAGGTTGAACGAGCCTCGCACCGCGGTACTGGTAGCTATCAAAGGGGCAGGATTGTTGAAATTTCCCAAGAAGAAGATGGGAGATGTAGGACGAAACTCTGATGCCTACTGTGAATTCCATTGCGCTCACAGCCACCCGACGGAGAGATGCAGAGATTTAATGGATCAGCTAGAGAGACTAGCCAGAGAGGGAAAAATCAACCGCTTCCTGTGGAGAAGTGAAAGACCCCGTTATCCTCCACGTGACCAAAGGAATGACCGTTCACGGACTGAGACAAATAATGATAACGAAAGAAAAAGGCCAAGGAATGAAGCATTTAGGCCTACGGTCCCCCGTGCCAATCCGCCAAACAACGAACCTACCGTCCCGGTAATAAATGTTATTGCAGGAGGGGAATCGATGGCGGGAAGCTCCTCTACTTCCCGTAAGAGTTACGCAAGGCAGGCATATCAGGTTAACGTTGTAATAGAGGAGAGAGCAAATGAAGAGCCTATCATGTTCACCCCAGCTGACAAGGGTGACATCGTCATGCCCCATGACGACCCAATGGTGATATCCGCAGTAGTGGCGAAACACCCGGTGAGCAGAATCCTGGTCGATAACGGGAGTTCGATAAACCTAATCTATTGGAATTGCTTCGAAAAAATGAGCATATTCGAAGATAGGTTAAGGCCTGTCATGACGCCACTATACGGATTTACGGGCGAAAGGGTGAAGGTAACTGGGTCCATAGAGTTGCCTGTGACTCTCGGTGAAAACCCAAAGGATGTGACCCGACAAGTATTATTTATGGTAGTAAGGTCAACCTCCGTTGCTTACAACATAATCCTGGGTAGACCTGTATTGAACGACATGAGGGCGGTGATATCCTCTTGCTATCTGTTAATGAAGTTCCCCACTCCCAACGGAGTTGGGCAAATTGCGAGGAGATCAGAAGAGTGCCCGCACTTGTTATATAGCTTCTACCGCCAACAAAGGAGCGCAAAGAAAGGAGACTTTGTGCATAGAGGATCCGCCCAAGCCTCAGCCCATAGAGGAAACGGAAGCCATTGAGCTAACAAGGGGAGATGGAGAGAAGAAAGCATTCATCGGGACTCAGCTAAACGAACAAGCAAGGAGTGAGATAGTTGAATGCCTGAGAGAAAACTCGGATGTTTTCGCTCGGACCCCAGCGGACATGCCTGGGATTAATCCCAAAGTGATCTGCCACGAGCTCAATGTCTTACCCGGGCACAGGCCTGTCAAACAGAAAAAGAGAAATTTTACCCGAAAAGACAAAAAGCAATTACTGAAAAAGTGAATAAACTCCTGGACGCCGGATTCATCCGAGAAGTCTACTACCCTGAATGGCTAGCCAACGTGGTAATGGTAAAGAAATCTAGTGGGAAGTGGCGAATGTGTGTAGACTTCACCGATCTTAATAAAGCCTGCCCTAAAGATTCATACCCCTTACCCCGGATAGATAGACTTGTGGATGAAACATCCGGATATGAACTCCTTAGCTTTTTAGATGCCTTCTCCGGATATCACCAGATCATGCTCCACCCAGAAGACGAAGAGAAAACTTCTTTTATAACCGATGACGAAACATATTGCTATCGGGTAATGTCGTTCGGTTTAAAGAACGCTGGAGCTACATATCAGCGAATGGTGAACAAAGTATTCAAAGATCTTCTGGGAAATACCATGGAAGCCTAAGTGGACGATATGATCATCAAGAGCCGAGCAGGAGAGTCTCACGCTCATCATATGTCCCGGGTATTCGAGGTACTGAGGAGATTCAATTTGAAGCTAAACCCCGAAAAGTGCTCGTTCGGGGTAAGATCAGGGAAGTTCTTGGGCTTCATGATCACTGACAGGGGTATCGAGGCTAATCCCGAAAAGGTGCAGGCAGTCATTGACATGAAACCCCCAACCACCGTAAGAGACGTCCAGAGATTGACAGGCAGAATAGCAGCTCTGAATCGCTTTTTGTCAAAGTCAGCAGAAAGGAGCTTGCCTTTCTTCAAAATTTTACGGGGAGGAAAGAATTTTGAATGGTCGGGAGATTGTCAAAAGGCTTTCGAGGACCTCAAAGAATATCTGAAGCAGTTACCTTTGTTGACAAGGCCCCTAGAAGGGGAACAATTGTATATGTACTTGGAAATCGGTGATTCGCCGTCAGTGCGGTGCTAATAAAGAAGGATGAAATGGTGTACCGTCCCATCTACTATGTGAGCAAAGTACTGCTAGACCCAGAAACCCGCTATCCGCTGGCCGAAAAGCTAGTGTTAGCCCTTATGATGGCCTCGCATAAGTTGCGCCCTTATTTTCAGGCTCACCCCATCACTGTCCTGACGGATCAACCGTTAAGACAAATCCTCCATAAGCCTGAACACTCAGGAAGACTAGTGAAATGGGCAGTGAAACTTGGAGGATACGATATCACGTTCCAACCCAGACAGGCTATCAAGGGTCAAGCTTTGACAGATTTTATAGTAGAATGCACTAGCCCGAGCGACAGCGACGAGAAGGAAACTCAACCATGGCTGTTGTATGTCGATGGGGCATCAAGTGCAAACGGAAGCGGGGCGAGTGTAGTCTTGATATCGCCAGAAGGGAAATCCCTGGAATACTCCTTACGGTTTGGGTTCCCCAGCTCAAACAACATAGCGGAGTACGAGGCCTTGATAGCCGAGATGACGTTGGCCGACAAACTGCAGGTTCACCACTTGGTAGCACGTAGTGACTCTCAATTAGTGGTAAACCAGTTCAATGGACAATATGAGGTTCGAGAACCGATGTTGGCCCCTTATCTGAAGAAAGTCCAATCTTTGGCACAGGCTTTTAAAAGCTTTCAGCTGATACAAATTAACCGATCCGAAAACACACATGCTGATTCAATGTTCAAGTTAGCCTCTTCCAATGAGACAAGAGGAAGGATAGTCAAGGTGGAGAGGCTCGAACGGCCTAGTATCGAAGAGGTCGAAGTGTGTGACATTGAAATGGGAGATGACTGGAGATCCCCATTCAAGCAGTATCTCACTGAGGCTACACTCCCTCAAGATAAGGACGAGGCTCGTCGCTTAAAAATACGAGCGGCGAAGTTCACACTAATCAACGGGTAATTGTACAAAAGGGGATATTCGTCACCCTTGTTAAAGTGTCTGGGATCGGAACAAGCAAATTACGCCCTAGCTGAAGTGCACGAAGGGATTTACGGCGAACACTTAGGAGCTAGAGCCCTTGCTACCAAGATACTACGATCAGGATTCTACTGGCCGATGTTGAAGAAAGATACAACGGACCAAACCCGTAGGTGTGACAAATGCCAAAGGTTTGCGCCTATCACAACAGCCCCAGTGACCCCTTCTCAAGGTATGATACAGCCAATTCCTTTTGCACAATGGGGGTTGGATATTCTAGGGCCTTTTTCGTTAGCCACTGGTCAACGAAAATTCCTATTAATCGCCACCGACTACTTCACAAAGTGGATTGAAGCAGAACCTTTAGCTACAATCACAGAGAAGAAAGTCGAGGCGATGGTATGGAAAGACATTATCTGTCGATTCGAAATCCCACGCATCTTAAATGTCGACCATGGAAAGCAATTTGATTGTAATGACTTCAGAGAATTCTGTAAACGCCTTGACATTCAACTAAGGATCTCTTCGGTGTCATATCCTCAAGCCAACGGACAGGCCGAAGTCAGTAATCGGACTATTCTTCATGGGCTGAAGACCAGGCTAGACAAAGCTAAAGGTGCATGGGTGGACGAATTGCCTAGTGTTTTGTGGGCATATCGTACCACTAGTCGGGTGTCAACCGGAGAAACGCCGTTCAGCCTCGTGTATGGCACTGAAGCGTTGATCCCCGTGGAAATTGGAGCACTGTCACCCAGGATGGTGCCCTTAGTAGAGGAAGAGAATTCACAAACGCTGAGGGAAAGCCTAGATCTACTTGATGAACATAGAGAAGCCGCGGCTATTCGATTAGCATCCTATCATCAAAGGGTGGCCAACTACTATAATAGCCGGGTGAGAGACAGACCAATGTCTGAGGGAGATCTAGTGCTCAGAAAGTCGCAGATCACGAATGCCTTGAAGGTAGATGAAAAATTCAGAGCTAACTGGGAAGGTCTATTCAGAATCAAACATAAGATTGGGCCCAACACCTGTATCCTGGAGACTTTACAAGGGAAGAAAATAGGGAAAACGTAGAATTCAAATCACTTAAAACTGTATTTGAATTAATCGCTATATTTTCTTTCTTGAACGTCATAATCTCACATTTTTTATACTATCACAAGATACTATTATTGTCATACGTTTCCAGCTGTTATATATCTAAATTCTGTGACAGGATACAGACGAGCCGTAAGAGCCTGAGGCGCTATGCGTCACTGTGGCCAGGCGTACAATCAGACGAGCCGTAAGAGCCTGAGGCGCTATGCGTCACTGTGGCCAGGCGTACAATCAGACAAGTCGTAAGAGCCTGAGGCGCTATGCGTCACTGTGGCCAGGCGTACAATCAGACGAGCCGTAAGAGCCTGAGGCGCTATGCGTCACTGTGGCCAGGCGTACAATCAGACAAGCCGTAAGAGCCTGAGGCACTATGCGTCACTGTGGCCAGGCGTACAATCAGACGAGCCGTAAGAGCCTGAGGCGCTATGCGTCACTGTGACCAGGCATACAATCAGAAGAGCCGTAAGAGCTTGAGGCGCTATGCGTCACTGTGGCCAGGCGTACAATCAGAAGAGCCGTAAGAGCCTGAGGCGCTATGCGTCACTGTGGCCAGGCGTACAATCAGAAGAACCGTAAGAGCCTGAGGTGCTATGCGTCACTGTGGCCAGGCATACAATCATAAGAGCCTTAAGAGCCTGAGGCGCTATGCGTCACTGTGGCCAGGCGTACAATCAGAAAAGCAGTAAGAGCCTGAGGCGCTATGCGTCACTGTGGCCAGGCATACAATCATAAGAGCCTTAAGAGCCTGAGGCGCTATGCGTCACTGTGGCCAGGCGTACAATCAGAAAAGCAGTAAGAGTCTGAGGCGCTATGCGTCACTGTGGCCAGGCAACAAAAATATAAAGGCTGTAAAAACTGAAGACGCACTCGCGTCATAGTAATCAGGCCTCAGAAAACGATATGTTTATATGAAAAATTCTTTCTGAAAATATATCTTTCTATCAAGAATTGGGGAGCATACACAAATATATACAAGCAAAATAAATAAACAGACAAAGGATGATAAATGACAAATAGAGAAGTAATGCGATACGAAGCATGAACAAAAATCTGGATTTCATTTCATTCAGAAATCATTATAAGTAGATCTTTAGTAGATCTTTACAAGTACATCCGATAAAAGTAAAAAATCAAAACAAAACGACAACATAATACTTGAAAAGAAAAAACAAAAACTACAAACAACTATCTAATCTTCAGGAGGAGGCTGGGGATCAGCTACAGACGGACCCTCGCTCCCTAAGGACTGCTGACCCTTCTCGCCGTCCAAGTCAAGAAGAGCGCCAATAGGCTCGGGAGCACCGTCTAGGTCCGCGGGCTCCCAAGGACCGGTGAGGTTGGCGAGGTCATCTAGGGCAGTCCTCTTGAAAAGCTCGTCCGCAGGTTCAGCCCCAGGTTCGTACTTAGTCCAGTCAGGGGCCTCGAACAGCATCGCCTCGTCCGTATACTGGAGCTCGGGAATTCTTCGCCTTCCCTATGCTTCTCTAACCATGATCGAGCGAGGTAAAATCCGTATTTCACATAGGGATTTGAAAAATCCTCCTTCAGCCTCAAGCAATCCTTAGAAAGGCGGTACTCCTTCACGGCTTCCGCCCTGATGTCATCAATCTCCACTCGGGTCAGTGAAGGAGTAGCCCGACTTTCTAACTCGGTGACGTAACGTTCGAGCTCCTGATTACGAGTAAGCAAAGACCCGTAGTTGGACTGCATACGGTCTAGTTTGGCGTGGGCCTCTTGGAGATCTTCATGAAATTTACTTGATCGGGCCGCCTCGACGGTAAGATCCCCCTTGGCCTGGTCCAAATACTGTCGTGCCTTAGAGAGCTGCTCCTCTAAGTTTCGTACCACGTCCGGAAGTTTAGACAAATTGTTGACAGTGTTCGATAGCTCCATGACCTTGTCCTTCAACTCCCGAATTTCCTTATCAGCTCGCTCCCTATAGGCCCGGTGTTGAGCATTATTGGCCACGGTCCTCTGAGCCAGCTGCAAAGAAATACAAAAAGTCAAACTCAAAAGCACAGTAAAAAGAAGTTAAACGAAAAAGAATATGAAACTTACCCTTATCACTTCCATATCAGCCAAGTCTTCTCCCTCCGGATAATTCCTGAATATTCTAGCCTCGTCCTCGGGAGAATAGTAGCCCAACCCAGTCAAGAAGCTACCCCGAGAGTGTCCAAGGTATCGTTGTCGCGAACTCCCGGGTAAACCCAAAACTCGGCCCCCCTCATGATAAAACCACCGTCCACAGGGTAGGACCTCTCATCAATGGGGCCTATCCTCGGGAGCATTGGCCTAGTCGCCATTGACGCCTCGATATACAAGCGCCTCCGATTCTTTCGCTGGGACAGAATTATGTTGCATTCAGCGCGCTCTTCGGAACGAGACCGTCCAGATGAACCAGAAGCCCTCGGTGACGATGAAGGAACTCTCCCTCTATCTCGGGTGGGATCTCTTTGTTTCGGAGGAGGAGGAGGCATCACTTGCCTAGAAACGGGTGGGGTTCGGGCCCGAGGCAACTGAGGAAGGACCGACGCCTCGCTACGAACATCATCAGCTAAACGAGGCCTCTTTCTAGTGGGATCGCTAGAAGGACCGGCCTCTAAAATTTGACGCCCCAGGGATCGTCGAAAGTGACTCATATCTGCAAAAAAGAAAGAGAACAAATAAGTGGTAAAAAATATGATCAGAATCAGTAAGCAATAAAAAAGAATAAAAAGTTACCATCAAGAGAATCAAAATGCTCCTGAAGGGACTCTATATTTATCGTATCGTCGTCAGGGAGCACCATGAAAGTTGAGCCGAACCCTTCCCAGCCGGTCAGGTCAGCTAAGGGTTCGCTGCCAGAACTAGACTCTACATTGGTACTCCCTATGTCTTCCTGTGGCCTAAGAGGTTCGGGATTTAATTCGGGAGAAACTGAAGGTGGAGGATCCGAAGAAGGAACAGAAGGTACGACAATAGGGACTGAGCCCACACCCCAGCCAGCTGATATCAAATTTTCATTTGATATAAGGCTGTCAAGGCTAACGGGTCTATCGACTAATAACCTATCAACGTCTGAGGCTAACTGTTCCCTAAGAGTAGCAACCCGGGGGCCCTTGGGGATTTCATGCCTAGTCTCCCAACGAGTAGGGAAATCCAGGCCCCCAGGCATCTCCACAACAAGCCACTCCGATTCAAAACCGTGGAACTTATTGACAGGTTTTTCGAATAGCCTGTTCTCGAATCCCGGCATATACACCCGCTGAAGTGAGTAAGGGACTAGATCGGGGCTACCTCGAAATCTGAAAAAGACATCGAGAAGGGGAAGAGATGGAGAAATGCCCCTTAGGTGGCAATGCATGGTAAACCCTATTAACTGCATCCATGCGTAAGGATGCAGTTGTCCGGGGGCAATCCTATGAGTCCTAAGGAAAGAAGCCCCAAAGTCGGACAACGAAAAGCGGAGTCCTAATTCTAAGGCTGCCCTAAAAATAACTACCCCGTCGGACACACGACGTATGTCACTCTCCTGAGGGGTGGGAAGTCTATAGGAGTATCCCTCGGGCAAAGAAAACCTAGATACTAGGTCTTGGACGTCGGCTTCCTTCAAAGTCGACTTGACTCCTAGGTCTATTTGTTTTCCTACACCATGGTCAGCTATTTTAGAAGTTCGGGGGAAATCAAAAACAATTATGGACGACAGAGTTTACCTAAAAGGAAGACAACAAAAGTACGGGCGACAGAGTTTCAAGATCTTGCGGCAGACTTGCGACACTGTAACGTCACGTGGCAGAGTTGCGGCAGAGTTGCGGGAGAGTAGCGACAGAGTGTGAGAGAATCTGCGGGAGAGTGGTCTTCGCGAGAGAACTCAGTAGCGATTGTGACAGCAGGGACCCAGTATATATAGGCGCGCGACTGCGCCACACCCGCGCAAGGATCCACCCCGACCCGGGAAAAGCAAATCCGGACCCGGATCCTCTTTCGCAGGAAAAATTCTTACCAAAGAGTGGGGAGCAATTGATGGTGGTCCTATCATCAAAGTCTACGTGTATAAAGATCGACCAATCAGAGACCGCCACGTGTCAAACACAAGATAAGCCACGTGGTTGTTACTGCGACAGAGCCCCATGCGGCAGAGTAGCTTGACATGCGACAGAGTCTCGAGGCGATAGAGACTCTGTGGCGTAGGCTCGTGCGGCACTGTATGTCGCTACAGACCTCTACCGCATACTCTGCTACAGACCTCTACCGCATATCCTGCGACAGACCTATGCCACCAGCTCTGCGACAGACCTCTACTCCAGTACTGCGACGGAACTCTACCGCGTAGACCGCAGCAAAGGTCCACACATGAACTCTGCCGCCTGCCAGACTCACCCGCAAGTTGTCTAGCCCCGAAACGCGACAGAGTGCTCAATGACTCTGTCGCGGCCCAGACACGCGCCTGGGCCTCAGCCCGAACCGACCCGGAAGAAACCTATAAATACCCCAGGTGAGTACTTGAAAAGGGGACGGAAAAAAGAAGACTCTCTTGATTCTGAAGAACACAATTCTCTTCTTCAGATATACAAAACTTCAGTTTTCTAACTTAATCATCGGAGTGCGCGTGCAGGGACAAATCCCTGCGCCCTCTGATTCCTGTTGTTTTTGCAGAATATACGAGGAACACGTGGAAGAAACCGCATCGACGTCACCTTTTTGTCGTTAGCGCAATCTGAATACGTGAAAGCTGTAATCCCGTTGTCGTTTTACCAGGCAACATCATTTTCCATTCTAAGATTCCTCGAATGCCAATTCTATACTCGAGATACCAATATACCAAGCTATCCTTGACATTTAGTCTTAATTACCATTATAAGAATTATTCTCTATACTTATAGCACTATAATTTACTCTTAGCAAAACAAAATCTTGTAACTCAAAATATTCATTCAAAATCTTTTAACGTTCACGATCTTAGTTACCATATAGAATAATCACCAGATATCTTATTCCATAATAAACGATACCTTCCATTACTACTGCTTAAATGAAACTTACGTTATGTCTTAATCAAAATTATAAATGCCATT
Organism: Firmiana major; assembly: GCA_033439115.1. Lineage (NCBI taxonomy): Eukaryota > Viridiplantae > Streptophyta > Magnoliopsida > Malvales > Malvaceae > Firmiana > Firmiana major. The sequence continues at coordinate 5,547,359 of CM065914.1, read as the reverse complement.
TAATCATGTTGGCCATTATTAATGTATATAGATATATTTTTAAACTCCAAATACAGTATAATGATCACATTCAAACTAATTGCATAAGATTTCAACTCATCTCATTAAGGGCAATTTCTCCCAAATACCATAGAATACACCAAAAAGTGAATATTCTCATTTACACATATAGTATCCACCATCGCTACAATATTAAAATAAAAAATTCATTAATACAATTTTCAAACCTTAATATCATAATCATATAATAAGTATATTATCAAAAATACATGGATGATCATTCTTACCATCAAGTTAGGTGCTACTCACTAAAATACAAACCGCACCAATATTATTGAAATCTTTATTTGCACCATAATTATAATTGATCATAAATGCAATTTAAAAACAATATTCGTCAGGGAAAAGTTTGCACATCAATATCTAGAGTATTCAAAATTTTTGAAATACTAAATTTAGTCAACTACAACATTTCATACTTATTATCGTAAAGTACAATTAGTTTAACGACTGAAAGTTCATTTAACATCCATCACGAACGCCAAAATTTTCATAAATTGAATATCTAATCTCAAATCCATAGGATTATCAAAGATTATGGTCATTCTCCCCAATAATCATTAAGCGTAAGTTAGCATACTGATCAAAATCTCACCAAAGTCATTTCAATTACAATATACCTTCTCATGACTTAATACTTCATACTTTGACTCCAAGTAAATGCGGTAATATCATTTTCCAAAGTTCATCAAAGATTCATAAGAAGAATTCAAAATAAAACCCTTAAAAATAGAACTCAAACTTCAATTCTATAAGATCTCCAAAGATCAATGTCTTTCTCTATAATAAGTATAAAATTAAGGCAACTTATCAAAATTCACTTAAAATCGATCACTTACAAACTCATCATTACTCTTAATCAAGTTCACCAAATAGGGGTTCAAGATTCAAATCATAGTCGAAAGCAGAATCCAAAGCTTATTGCAATCCACATTCATCCTTCGGACACAACCATTCTCAAATCATATCACTAATTCCGAATCATATCACATATCAAATATCCATATATCGAAAATATTTCTTATTCAAAATATAACATGTATTCGAAACTTATTACACTTCAAAACTTGTCTTATTTTGAACATCATCTATATCAAAACATTTTCCTTATTCAGAAGGGGTCTCATAACCAAAACATATTCATATTCAAAATATAATCCTTATAATCGAAACATATTTCATATTTTGAATTCTTTTCACATTTCGATAACATAGTTCTTATTTCAAAACATATTTCACAACTTGAACTGTATTTCACATTATCTTTTGCTAACTATTCTAACTAGTTAGCAGAGACACTACTGACTATTATATTCTTCTAGTTGGAACTCCATTACTAACTATTATTATCCCCGTTAGTTAGGGCAACAATATGATTATCTCTCATCGTTAGGATATGTTCTATGAACCATGCTCATGTTCATAAATCATTTTCAAAAATATATATTTCACACTTTAAAACATTTTCACATGGCAAAACACTTTTCAAAACATATTTTGAAATTCAAAACACATTTCATGTACTTGTTATTGTAACCCGTGATCGGGAAAACATATTGAAAATCAGGGTTTACATGCTTCGAAACTTTTTCACACTTACTTTATTCAAATCACATAACCGTACTTGATTATTGTAGCAAAACCATATTTGCTACTTTAATACAAATTATACATACATACGTATTTAGTCAAATTCACGTAGTTGCTTACTTTAAGAAAGCTTACTTTTGTAATTCAAATCATTCATATACTGAAGCATGGAGACTAGACATATCGATATGACTATCATGTGGCAATAACCATACACGTAGCATCCTTAAAAGAGAGCATTCTCCGAAGAGGGAACATAATACCCATGGTCATTAGAGCTGGTGACTGGGCCAGAATCGTACAACATCACATATAACGCCACACAGGCGAACACATAGTACATATAACGCCACATAGGCGAACACGTAGCACATACAACCCCACATAGACGATCACGTAGCACATATAATGCCACATAGGCGACCACGTAGAAGTGTCACGTGGTGGAAACAATAACGCCACGAAGGCGACATGACAGTTATATAGAATTACGCATGTCATTGTCAAGGCCCAGGGGAACCAACTCACCCTCACTCAACTTGACTCACATGCTATAATGCCTTAGTCTCAAAACATAACTTTTAAACTCTTTTTTCCAGACTTATTAGCCTATACACTCGTAGAAACAATACTTTTAATTTATTTCATATACATAAACATCGTTTCATAAACTTTCATTTTCGAGTAGCAAATTACATTTCAAAACATTTTACAAAAGCCACGAATTCGTAAGTAACCAAACATGGGCTACCTGTCATTCTGAAATTCATACTAATCATGGTGTAGATAAAAGCAGAGTTAGCTTAAATTTCAAAACACAGAGATGTATGTCTCACATACTCTCAAAACATGTTGCAAGTGAGATTTTAAAGCTTCTTTAGTGCAGATATAAATCAATGCAAACTTTCTAAATCTCACAAAATCATAATATACATTAAGATGCAAATTGTAGTGTAAAACATGGTTCAAATAAGTACATATCATTTTCGATAATCTTATCACCGATGTTTCCACATACTTGTAACATTTAGGATCCTTGAATATCATTCGGTTCTTACTCTAGGACTTGATAATCAGTACGATACTTCCTCGCATCAACGAAAACTAATTTATACATTAAGATGCTACTTTGTATCTCAAGGATCACTTATCCATCACTCATACCAATTACACCTAGTCCTTGAAACATTCTTCAATTTATTTTTAGAACTCATTCCATTCCATATGATACTATCACGCATCTACGGAATTAGCTTGTATTTTATGGTGCTACTTCGCACCTAAATGAACATTGATCGATTTTATATTCTTATCAATATTCCAATCACGTATTCTTTCACACTTATAATTCTCAACCATTATCTAATTTCTGTTCAAGAACTCAAATTTACTTCATATAATACTGCCTTGTAGCTATGGATTTAACTTAGAATTTTCTAAATTCTGAATTATCTCATATGATGCTTCTTTGCATCCTAAAAGGGAACTACTAACCCGATATCTCGTTCACAGAGTTTGATAATTCGATCTTACGAATATAAGCGACGTCCGCAATTTATATTCCGATAAGGACTTTCTCATTATAGCTATCCATGAGCCGAAATTACCCCAGAGACTAGGGTGTTACCCTGGGTCACAGATCCGAAAGTCTCTATATACTCTATCAGAAATAACTTAACTGGAACGCTCATAACGATAAACGTTCGAAAAATCACGTTTTCGAAAGTCACGTTACAATCGAGACGTAAAACAATTTATGCTTAATTTCGAGACACTAAGCATCAGCTAAAACGAGATTATACAGATAGTATCTGTACTGACTTTTAAATCTTCCACGAATTATAGTGCAATGAATTTGATGTTCTAAAATCATCGCGATGTTCGAAAACATGTCAAAATGAGTCGAAATCACATTTTTGATAGCATAGAAGTCTTAATCCAAAATACCGACAATTTACAAAATTTCTGCAATAAGACCTGGTAACAATTGCTCATTACCCAACTTGCAAGACAAAGAACAATTTATATTCTCAATTCAGTTGATTTATCACTTTTCGTAGTTCAAACCGATTTAAAAGTTCATATACGTCTTTCGAAAAGTTCAAACAGTCATTTACCATGTCAAGTGTTCAATTCCAGAACGTATAGAAATTTATATGGAATTAACCCTCAATTTATGTGATTTAATTTAATCCAGTATAATCATACAGGTTGTAGCAAGTGAGGTTCACTTACCTGAAATTTTGTGCTGTCACGCAAATCGAGGCTAAATCAAACTCTCGTTTGTCGCCTATTGTCGCGCTACACATTTATATATTTAAACCGGGTTAATTTCGATCAATATAAATTTAAATAAATTTTTTAAAAATTAAAACGGTCAAATTCGACCGCTTACCAGTCTATCGTTAAACCCAAGACAACACTGAATTTTCTTCCTTTTTTTTTCTTTATGGCTGAACCGATTCAGCCCCAATCTCGCCGTTTTTAACTCCGACGGTCGGTTCTCGGCTCTGTTTTACCACCAGTGATGTCGCACGGTGAAGAGGAAGCTTTGACTTGGCTTGGGGCAGATCGACGGTGATTTCGCCATTTTTCTCCTCTTCTCTCCCGCGACCTCTTCCTCTCCGATCTTATCATTTTTGGCAAACCAGCGCGCGTGACGGCGCTTAGACGCTCCCTCAAGGTCGGTCTCCGTCTTGCCGTCCGTCTCTCACCTTCGCTGTCATCCTTCGCTCGTCTTCGTCTTCTCTGTTTTCTGATGGGGAGGGATAGGGTCTTTTCCGATCCTTCCTCTGTTTTCGTTATCTATTTATGTTTCTTTTTCTTTTTTTTTCATTAATATATATAATTTAATATAATAGATATATATTTAAATATAATATAATATATTATATAATAAAATATATTATTCATATAATATATTGTTATATTATATTTTATACATAAATATCTAAATATATACACATATATTATTTACTCAATATATATATATATATATATCTATTATTTATTTTATGTATTTTATTTATTTTATTTTACTTATAATATAATATATTAATATATTTTTTTATTTTTTTATTTAATATATATAGACACATTTTTTTGGAAATATTGTCTCATAATTTTGAGATAAATTTTCGAGACGGAAAAGTTTCGGATTATCACATAAACCTTAAATTTGATTAGATAGAATCAATTGTTAAATGTCAAATTTCACTTTTTTTTTTAGTTCGAATTGAAATTATTTTACAATAAATTTAATTATCCACCACAAAAAATCATGGATACTCACTCGTTTTAGGTGTTCATGAACTGAATTGGATTGAGTCAAGTTTGGTCAGCTTTATGAAAGCTCTATTCAAGATTCATGGTGGGTTTGGAACCCACTGATTCAATAGTGCGGCAAAGTGAAAATTTTCACCATGTCGTAATTCAAAATTTATTATTTTTTTAATTTTACTATAATATCTTCAATAATTATTTTATCATTTATTTTATCGTCATCGTTAAAATCGAATCAAAATGTATCATCGTTTGACACCAATTTCATTGTCATCGCTTTTTCAATCTCTCCGTAGCAAATTGCAGCCAATCACATCATCTATCTGAATTGACCTTCAGTATGTTTTGTTGAATTTAAAAGATTTGAATTTTAAAATATATATTAAAATATTAATATTTTTAAATATATTTTGATTTAAAATTAAATTAAAAATATTTTTATTAATAATTTAATATCTTGAGTCGGGCGCATTTAAAGATCTTTATACAAATTCAAATCAAGTCAAACAAAATTTACAAACTAAACAAATAACCCAAATCATGAATAGGTCTATCCATTATTTTCTCTTTTTTTTCTTTTTTATTTTTTTTTATTTCATGAGATGAGATGCTTATTGTTTACCATCAACTACAACTACCCACGCAGTAGGGAAGAAGGTCTGTACAATAGGCCATAAAGTTTTTGTTATATATGTGCCACCAATTTATGGGGAGTAGGAGCTAGGAAGGACCCAAGGCTTAACGAAACTTGAGAATTTTATCTTTTTAAGCTGACCCTATGATAAGTAGTGTAGTAAGGTAAATATTTGAGGTACATAATAATTTCACAATTTGTGGCCAAAACCTATAGCAATCTTAAACACGACGAAAACATTACGGAAAAGAGGTAAAAAAGTAATACAAATTAAAATTTAATAAAAATTATATTCTAATAAAAATTAAAAAATATTTTGTATTTCACGTATCAATATGAAATTTTCATATTTTACATTATCTAAACACTATAAACATGAATTATATACATAAATTACAAGATTTAACTGCAATAAATTCCCTCCCCCACCACCATCTAACGACCTAGAGCAGGAATTAGATAAGTTCCATTATATTGTAGGATAGGCTGCTGCAACTGCAACTGCAACAGCAACAGCAACAAATTAAGAGACCGAAGCAGTTGTTGGAGCAAATGCACTTGCAACTTAGATCTAATAATCTGAGCATTTTTTCAGAGTTTTGGAAAATCATTTGGAAACTTGGTCAGTTGGAGGAGTGCTGTTTATCCTAAATATATAAGTAGACAGGGTTTTCACCTTTTTCATGTAGACTGATCTGAAAGAAATATAATTTAACCTGGAAAATAATTTCTCATATGTGGCGAAGCTGAGTTCTGTAAGAACGGAGTGTTAAACATCAACGTTTTGAAAATTCGATCAAATCAATATTAATTTCAAAAAAAAAAAATTAAAAAGTCCTATTCATACAATTAAAAAAATTGTTTATTAGCTTAACATTTTATTTTGATAATTGAGAATTTAAAAATAAAATTACTTATATTCAAAATTTAAGTCTTACATGATACAATTCTGTTCCTAACCAACCAAGTGGTCGCCTAAACTTTATTTGGAAGCTAATTTTCAAAACCTACCGTTTCATCCAATTTTAGCTTTATCGAAGAGTCCAAGAGGATGGACCAAACAGGGTTAGATGAGATTAACACAACTTCTTAATCGGTATTTATTGCAAGTGTTATTGGTGTACATAAAATTATTAGTAAATTTTTTTCATACATTACCTGTAAAAATTTTTAAATTTACAACATAAGTGGCTTATTAAAATGTATTTAAGATAATTAGTAAATTAATGTAATAAAAAATGATAATCCTGAAAAGATATAAAATAATAATCCTTATTTATCAAAATTAAATTCAGAAAATATGAAATTATTTTCGTACATTTTCCTCTGTTCTTAAGAGCACAAAAGACAGCTTTCATACCTTGACTTTCGATGAAATGAAGCGCCAAACTAGTTTTCTCTTTGCTTTGGTGATTGATGTATTGAAAATGGGAGAGAAGTATAGCCTAAGGCCAATTCATTGTTATTATTATTATTATTATTTTACTCTTTCTCATATTGAATAATTATTTTCGTATCATATCAAGCTAAATAGAAAGAAAAAAGGAAACCCGTACATAAAAACCAGTCAGCGGCTAAAAGTAACCCAATGGACAAGGGGGAGACTGTAGAACATTGATTTCGTAAAATAGGCATATCGTCAGAGCTCGAAACACATTACTTGATGATGAAAAGGGTGAGAAAATTCTTACCCCACCAATAACCGTAGAAGTAAGGGATAAAAAAGAAAGCAAATGACGTTACAATTACCCAGAAGAACAAAATTGGGTTAAAACAAGCATATACCCAAAAAGCCACAAACTTAGCCAACAAACAATAATTATAAAAGATTAAAACCTAGACTGAAGAATTACGTGGAAAAGACAAAAAAGAATAAATAAATAAATAAAAATTATTTAATGGGGGCTTAGCAAGAAACTAGCTGGGCCCCTTTTTATGTGGCACTTGCACAAAAATGAATGCCTTTTCAAGATATGCAACTCTCACATTGCAGGAAGAGTTATATTTCATGGACCATAAACAACATAAAAGGAATCTCACCGTGAAAGCAAAGCGCAAGGCCAGGCAGGCATCTTCGAATCACAAAGAGCATACCTATATTCTGCTCCATTAAGTTACTCATTCTTCTTTGTTGGGGTGGAGTACTCAGTCCCGTTTCCTGATGAAGTTACTCCAGATGCACTGGATGATGTATCGCTGCTGCTGCTTCCATTTTGAAAGCTCTTGGACGCTGCAGCTGGGTTTCTCTGAGGATTGTTAGTTGCAGGCACTTGCCCTTCCTCGGCTAACTTTCTGAGAAGGTTCATAATCGTGGGAAGAAACTTGGTGGATAAGGAAAGAAGCCCAGGTAGCTGCAAGTGTAAGAAGTCGTAAATTAGTCCTTCAATCAAAAGGAAAGGGGTGAAGCAGATTAATCACAATGAAAATAGAAACAATCTGAAGGATTAAGGCAGTTTCATTGTTCACGATGGTCTCGATAACTCCAATAATTAATTTCCAATTACGATACATAAGTTACACTAATATTTATGAGCTGCAAAATGGAGACCAATGGAATATATAAAAATTCGTAAAAAGAAAAGATCAGACAACTATGTCTAAACTGAAGCAAATCTTCTCCAGCAATCTGCTTTTGAATTTCAAGTTTACATACCCTAATTTTTAAATGTTCTAGAAGAAAAATGTTTCAACATATCATACTATAAGAGTCGTGCCTAAGTGTAATATTTTAAGCATGCTCAGAAATAAACAGAGGACAGAAACAAACTTAGTTTGACACTCACAACACCATTGCGGAATTCACCCGAAATGTCAAGCTGCACCCATACAGCCTTCATCATTAGGAAACCAATGAAAATGACACCCAGATATAAGGGATTTCTGCAATGAGGATACTTGCAAGTAAGCACCAGCAACAGACAAGGATAATATCATTGAATACCAATCAAAATTAATTCAAAGCTACAAGTGCAACAAGCACCTTAGAAGAGTCATAAATTCATTAAATCCCAAGACAAGCAAAGCAACAATTGCCCATGGAGGTGGCAACCAGTTGTTGTTACGCTTGTTGGCTTCCTGAAAGTAGAAGAAAACTAATCAGACATAAGTAAAGTCGGGAAAAAAGAGATGCATTACCAATAACATGTCTACCTAAACCAAATTCTGAATTCCAGTGAATAACACTTCATAGTAATAATGTATATGCTACAAAGAGGCAGTAAATGTGCAAAATTAGGGGAATACAACAGAATTTCTGCTGCAATATTTAATTGAAGCAGCAATAAATAATGCAATTATTGCCAGTTAAGGATAATTGCAATTGCAGTATATTTATTTTTCTAGTACTTCTTAAGACGCTCTAATTATTATTAATGCAGCATTAGAATTTAATTTGAGGTCTAAGATTTAGATAACATAATGCGATAACAATTCAAATCAATATTGGATGGGGACGCCGAGAAAATGGAATCCCCAAGATTATTAGAATTTTAAAATTCATGCCTGAGCGGAAATGGCCTGAGTGACACTGTACTCTGTCTCTGCCCTGAATTGCCGCCACAAAGACTTGCACTGGACAGGCGTGATCAATGTCTTGGCAGGTGGAACCTGTACCAAACAAAGTCAGTCATAAGAACTAGCCATGCATAATACATTGAGGAAAAGACAGAGCGTTCATATAATGAAGGTACATCTAAGGAGTGAAGGAATATCTATAAGGACCCTAGGGTTGCTTAAGCATTATACATTTAGTAGAGACTGCCACACAAATTTGGTATTTATGGTACTATTCGTTGCCAAACAAACCCAGAAAACTGCGACTTTCCACATTTAATCCATGCAAGGCATAAAAATGTCGATAAGTAGCATGTATGTATGCAATGATAAAGCAGTTAGTATAGTTCATCTAAATCTCATAAAGATCCTCAGCAAGAACAAGACTTCACCTGCTCCCAAGTGCTTGAGGCCAGCGGATCAAAAGTTGTAATGCTCCTATTAGTCACAGCAGCATTATTTTTGGTATCCACCAAGGCAGAACATAGTATATTCTCAATATTATCAACATTATCATCCAACCGGATTGCAGCCATAACAGAGAGCAACTTTAAGGACTGGCAACAGATAATAAAGAAGTTTAGCAGAGAATAGAATGAGGAATTGTTCTCAAAATCCAACAAACGATAATACATAAACATACTGCAGAGCGAGCTGTTTTAGTGATGGCTCGAATATCTTCTTCCCCAGTCCAAACTCGTGGCATTGAATCAGAATCATGACTAAACAATGTTGAAAACCTGTACGCAAATTTACTTTCAATTTTGATAATATATAGTGTCTAGCAAATCAAATATTTTAACTCAAACATTGGAATGTGTGTTATTACCTGTCCTTCATGCGGATCAATACCCTCCCAGCTTCTTCCCTTGCTTTTGCTTCAACCACACCCCTTGCATAATCCTCTAGACTTGTTAGCATTTTGTCCTTGGTTTGTTCATCCAGGTCAAAACCAGAGAGGGCACTGGACAGTCCAGAGACAGCTAATTCAGTTTCACGCCGGAGAAGATTCCTTATTGATGGCCAGGTTTCCGTATTAGCTCCATCTAAAAGTGCCTCAACAGGTCCAGATAATGCATCGTTCAGCTTTGCCTGCAAATGCACCATAAGTATCAATAGAGTTTATATATGATGCACTGACAGCGTATAACCTTTATATACTGCCAATCAACTATAAAATAACACCTCATTAATAACCAAATTTAAAAAATATGCAGTCCCTTAAAAATAAATATTAATAAAGCTTTAAAAATTATTTTTAAGGACTTATACACTTCAAAGATTTGCTCATTAATGAGTTGGCGTTATGTGGTTTACTGACAGCATATAGAGGTTATATACTGTCAGTGCATCATATATAAATCCTTATCAGTACGCTTCCAAGTGGTAACTAAAATCAGCCATAAAAAATGAGCAGTGGATGTCGCCATGACATATTCCTCAAATGTTATGGAAGTCCTCAACTATATATAACACAGAAATCGAGTAAACATGTTAGGAGTAATCACATCACATGCCAACAACATGAAGTAATTTGTCTTTTACCCTATACTAGGATATCAGAAGAAAAACAAAGTGCCCAAATTCATAATCTTCAAAAGAATTAAACTAGAAAATTCCAGGCCATTCTTATGCAGACCTTAGATAGTAGATAGGATGCCCATATAGTAAAGTTTCTATAACCCAATTCTTTAATATGAAATCTTAGTTAATAGGGTTCGAATTATTTCTAAATTAATTCACCATATGATTGCAACAATGGAAGAACTTCAACTAGAACCACAGCAAAGTTTAACAAACCAACTGTTTAATATGACATCTTAATTGATTGGGCTAAAACTATTTTTTAAACTAGTGCACATCAAATGCAAAAATTTGAAATTTTCAACCAGCAAGACAGTGAAAACAAAGGTCACAACACCATGGTATCAACTTCAGTTCACCTTGCCTCCTTGCAACCCAGCTAAAACAACTTCAAAAACGATACACAAGCTCCTGCTTTAAAATTGTTAGGTTACACTATCCCTAAATTTTCTTAAAATTGCTTCATTGGTTAGGATTACTAAAAAGCAAGTGATCTGGAATGTCGATAATTGTAAGGACAATCACTTAAGAAAATGGTTAGAAAGGATGGACAGATAAGTTGTCATACCTCATATGAAGAAGTAAGCTCTGAAAGCTTGGCTGCTCGAACAGAAGCAACATGTGCATCAATATCACGACGTAGTTTATCCCTGACTTTAGAGGAATCCCAAGTTGCTAGTTCAACAACAACATCTGCAAAAATGTTGTCAAACTCTACATATACTCACTCTACCTTATCAAGCGAAAAAACAAAAACAGCCTCTCTGACTTTAATAGCTCTTGAACTTGTGTTGTGTAGATTTTGTTTATATGTCAGTTTTTAGCTAAGAGAATGATTAATGAAGTTCAACCATACCTGCATATCCTTCATCAAACAAAGCGATGTAAGATTCAGTGCAGTTGCGAGCAGCCATAGAAAACCCTTCCCCTCCATTCAAAGCCTTCTCAAATGCTTCCTTAAATTTTTCAAGAGTTCCAGACCTTAAATGTCCTAACATGGAATGATAGGCTGGTTGGACAAGCTATATCAGAAGACAAAATGAAAATGAGTTGAAAAAATTTAAATAACCGACAAAAATTGGACAAGAATACAGTACAGTGCTATTACTTGAAGCAGTTTTTCTTCAAGGTGCTTTCGCTTTGCAGATCTGACACCTTCATCAAAGTATGTGGCTTCTGCATCATACCTAAAATCAGAACAAAATGAAACAACTCGATGTCACTGATATGACAGTAAACCATGGAAAATAAATACTGAAAAACCAATAATCTTAAATTTGATCATTTGGACTGACTCTTATTTGGCCAAGGCATGCCGGAAGATATATTCTCATCCACCCATTCAGCAAAGCAATATACCATTATCATCATCATGACTCACAATCATCAGGTTGCCAATCAGTTATCAAGACAATCCTAGCTATTCTTTAGTATCAGAGTTCAAAGCAGTCACTTTGATGAACGAATCACTAGTACAATTTCTTTAGGGTGTGTTTGGATGGGGGATTTCAAGGAAGGAATTCATTTCAATTAGGATATTCAAAAATCCAGAATTCAATTTCTTTATTTGCCAAAAATATTTGAAGAATTTTAAAATTTTAGAAGAATTTCAAGAAAGAATTTGAGATACTAAAATTCCTCCTAGAAAATCTACCTGAATAGGCAGTTTTTCAAATTCCTCTAAAACTACTCATACTTTATTACATATAACCCACAATTAAATACAAAAATTAAAAAAGAAATATTATTTTATTTAAATATAACATGTATTTTAATTTTCTCATATTATTAATAATATCTATACATTTTTACAAATCTAATGATACCCCATATTGCATATTTTATTTTATATTTTTCTTTTTCGTATATTTAATATCTTTATTTTTATTTTATAATTTTTTTTATTACTTCATCAAATTCTAATAGTCATTTTTTTTTCTAAAAAAATTTATCAAAACAATACAATTATAAATGCTAGTATTTCGAATAGAAGAATTTTGAAATGCTTGCATTTTGAAAATCTTTAAAATTTTAAATTTTTTATCCAAACGCACTGTTAATGATTAAATGGTCTTTGCCTAAGGTGTTGTTTGATAAAGCAAACAAATTCAACACTAAGAAATTAAGTACTGAATTTTCAGTTCCATAAAATTTATGTACTGAATTTATAATATAAAAGTTGTTTGCTATGATATCGAAAATAAAATATTTAGCATAATTTTTATTAATCTTTTACAACAAAAAAATTGTTTTATAATTATTTTCAGTTAGTAAAAGTTAAAAAAGGAAGGAATGAATGGTTAAAAGGATCAAATAATAATTTTTTCCTTGAATAAAATTGACTTAATGCATTAAGTATCTAAAAGCTACTTAGCATTTTCAATACTTCTTCAGTGAAAATTTTCCAGTAAGTGGTTTCTTAAAATGGTTTATCAAACACATTGAAAATATAAGTCATTGAAAATTTTTATTTTCAATGGTTTATCAAACACACCCCATGTCAGCTCAGCTCTTCCAAATGTCCATATGGATAGTAGCCTATTTATACTTAGAAACTAAAACAATTATCTCCATCGCATGAAAGTAGTCTTACTCTGATACAAAAGTGTAGAGAATTGAATTTAGCTTCTTCCCGAAGCCAGCAACTGGACCAGACAGTACAGCTTCTTCTAACATACACCATGTCTGTCATATGAAGTGATGGGTTGGTTTCAGTTTCTCTTTAAAAAAAAAAAAAAAAAAGGCAGCTCCCACAAAATATGCATCTATGAGTGTGCATGCAGATATATATATATATATATATATATATATATACACACACACGTTTATACATGTCCACATACCTCATTTGCTGTGAAACCAGCATACTTTTCGTCAGCGATTTCTTCGCAGCGTACCGTTGCCACCATGACCTACAGGAAAATTAAGCATGGATAACGGAAAAATCAACAACATTTACAAATTTCATTTAAGTTAGAGTCAAAATAATTTTCAAAAGGTTACCTTATGGGCAGGAAGATCAAGATCCTTATTCTCCTTAATGACTCTCCAGATCTGTTGTGCACTAAAAGAGAACCCTGAAGCAGGTACTACTCCCCTCCGATCTCCAGCAAGCCCCCCCGGGGCAATAGAGTGGAAGAATCGCTGTCTCAAATTAGCAACCTTCGGTAATAATAATAATAAATCAGACAAACTGCCCATTTACATGCCATTTAGTTAAAACATTCAGCATCACCATTCAACATACAGGCAAAATTATAAATAGTAGGTAAAGATATTTTATTTTAGCCATCCCCAGAAAAAGTAAACTACATAATAGAACCAGGAAAAGTGAGAAAGAAATGCGACAGCATGAATGATATCTACTTCTTTCTTTCCATTTAAAGAAACTTCTAAACAACCAATACTATGAAGGTTTCATTAGCACGGAATGAATACTTAATGTCCTTGTGAGATGACCTAAAACACTATACGATACCTGCTCCTTAAATTGCTCTTCCTTTTCTTCATAACTAGAAAGTGCAACAACCTCAACCTGGCCATTATCAGCAATAGCATTAAAGTATCAGAAGTAATACTCATCAGAAAAGGTATAGAGAGACATTAAGCATTTAAACTTATGTAACATCAAATCAAAATCCAACATCACACATTGAAAAATTCACTTAATGGAGTTTCCTTATGTGCTTCTGGCTTAGGAACTGAATCCCATATCTGCAGTTCAAGAAAAATGGGTCAGGAAAAAAAAAAAACATTACTGAGGTTAATCAGAATAACAAGGAAGCATAGGCACCACATATCTGTACCTTCTGAATATCTTCTCTTAAAACGGGTTCTAAATTTTCCAGTGGCGTCTGTAAACAAGGAATAGTTAAGTAACTAGAAAATTGAATTAAGAAAATCCTTAATTAGATATAATAACAATATTAAGCTTAGATACAGAAAATTCTTAAGGAAAACGGTAGAAGAAAAAATAGCTCTCTAAGTGCAACATGCTCCATAATAGAAGAAAGGTACCCACCCTTGTTTTATCACGTATGACAAACATCAAAGTTGTCTTGCGGGGACTAAACAATCGCATCATGACCTGCAATCAAATACAACCAATTAAATAACAGAACCACTCAAAATTCAGGGAACTGTGCAGAAAGAGCAGCAAGATTGTGAAAACCTGGAATACAGTCTTCAAAAGAGGCTTATTTGCAGCTTGCTCACGACCAATATCATGACACCACCTAATGAAAGTTTGCCCAAGAACATTACTTGCACATGCTACTGATAACAATTAGCTAACAATTGAATGTGCAAAACTATATCAAGTACCATGTATGTGCCAAACCTTACATGTTTATCAGTACTATATCTGAAACCGCCAGTGCAAAAAGTGCACTTTGTTTTTCAAATGCAGTGTCATCCTGGAATAAATAAATCAATAAATATATAAATGATATATATAAATATATTAAAAAAAAAAGCAAGAATCTTTCTTCTAACCCTTTTTTTTATAAAACAAAGGAAAATCAGATAAAACTCAACAAACATACACATAGATAATCCACTTCATATTCAACTTTTATAATCTGAATTCCAACTTAATTTAGTTCAGCTTGATTCATCACTCCAGCTTTCACGTTATTAGAGCAGCAAGACCTCTGTTAAGACATTCAAAAGTCACTAAGGCTTCTTTTAACTAAAAACAGTGTAAATTACCAAATTTTATTCTTAAACATGATCAATTTGATTTCTTCAATTTCGCATATAATCTATTAATCAGTGTCCCTGAAAAACAGGTTATGGGATAAATATCACTTATGGTTGAACTTTATTACAGAAAAAAGAAAGTATCATTCAGAATTAAAAGCTTGACCAAAAATAAAACTAATTATTGACCTTTAATTTGATTTTACTCTCTGGTAAAACAAAACTCCATTCATTTTACAACTATTCCTACAACCAAAAAGTCATTAGTGTCGCCAATCATTGAAATTTTGTAAGAATTATTTAGAGGATGTAATGGATATATTGCAAACAAAGCAGGGTCCTACAGAAATACCTACTTGATTAATAAATCAAAACGTGTATCCATAAATAATCTATTATCTTTTCCTTTGTGAGAAGT
The DNA here is from genome assembly GCA_033439115.1 of Firmiana major. Lineage (NCBI taxonomy): Eukaryota > Viridiplantae > Streptophyta > Magnoliopsida > Malvales > Malvaceae > Firmiana > Firmiana major. Next base: position 5,531,538 of record CM065914.1, on the reverse strand, counting down.
GGAAAAGGGATATCATGTATCCTGTGTTTTTTTTATAAAAAAAAGGAAAAAGAAAATCTTTAAGCTAACAAGGGAAAATGAAAGGAAATAACAAAGCAAGCATAACTATTTATCAGTATATAAAACAACATAGTGTCAATTTTTGGACATCATATGTTAATGATAGCAAGCTAGCAATCAGCACCTCCCCACGTTCTCTTCCGTCAGTACCCTCCAAATCCATTACTAGAGTGCAAGGCTCTATACCAGCACAGTTTGCCATCCAAATACCTTTAGTGGTTTGAGACCTGACAAGAAGCGCATCCAATTAGTTGTTTGAGCCAATTGAAACAAAAGCTATGTTTTATTAGATCAACATAACTTACCTTCCCTTAAATGCATCCATCTCCCTGAAATTAGTACCAAACAAATAATTTAACAGTGTGCTTTTACCTGTCAAGATCATGGAAAACAAAGTGAAACTTTCAATGGCACAACTAGAACTTGCACAGCTGGCATAAAATGACAAAGCACCAAATATATAAAACCACCCGTGGTGTGTATTAGTATCAAAATAATGATACAACAAAGATCTAAAACTGATTACAGAAGTAATCCAACAATATCATGCATTAACAACTGCATATCAAAGTGAAATATGAAAAATATGCCTTTGTGGAAAATTGAAGTGACCAAACTTCCAGCTAATCATACTCTCACTTGTATCCCACATATTTCAAATTCAATATCATTAAACAAAATGTACAACAAATAAAGGAAGCAGCTTAGTAGGAACAGACACCTTAGGAACAAGTAAAGCATAAGTATAAAGTAGGATGTCATGAAGATATGCATACCACTGCTTTGGGGTCCCATGATGGAAACCACAGCATAGGACAGCCCGCATTCACCAAGTTTTACTTCCTTGATAAAACGTTCGATTCCAGTATCATTGAATGAACCATCTCCGTCAATAAGTTGAGTTGAACAACATTCCTCACTCTTAGCTGAGAAAAACGAAATTTTCAAAAAATATGTAAGTAAAAAGAAGAAATGGAAAAGCTTCCATAATACACAGCAATAAACTGCATGATTCATTTTTCCTTGTTAATTTAAAATTAAATTCTCCATATCAATTGATCAAGATAAAGATATTTAAGAATATCTCAACTAAAACAAATAGCATGTTCATTGACTTGATGGAGAAATTTGATATATTAAATAGCAAAAGAGCTGATAATTCACAATTCCGATTTTTCTTTTTCTTTTTTTTTTTCATTTTTCTTAGCCTTCTCGGCAACCAAACATGCAATAAACACAAATTTCATCTCCGGTTCCGATCCAAACATCAAAATAAAATTTCAGATTTACACTACTTAAAGAAGCTTTTGAAAGCCTAAAAATCAAATCCATATATTAACATAAAACAAATCGCATCATCCCCGTAAAGAAAATCCTTAAGGCGGAGTTGCATCCTTTAACGCTCTCCTTCACGTTACATTACAGAAAAATAAACAAAGAAACCGAAGAAAATAATTAAATGACGAAAGGAAGAAACGGATCATCATAGAAAACAGCTATAAATTAAAGGAAAATAATAAATCACAAAAGAAAAAGAGATTAAGATGAGACAACGAGAGTGTACCCATTGAATCTTCGCTCAAAAATTGAGGAGATTGATTTCAGTGAAAGACAGATATAGAGAGACAGAGACAGATTTGATCGATCTCAGAGGGGCATTCTGATTTTTGAAGTTCCTCTTCTTTCTATTTTAATTATATTTTTTTCCTTTAGAAGTGGGCTTGACTGGTCCTGCAATAGTATAGTTTTTTTCTTTTTTCTTTTTTTTTTATGGATTTATTTCGATCCTAATATTTTTTTTCCCCGGTTGTTTTCCTCCGGTTTTGTACAGTGACCAATCAGCCTTGCCCAAGCTAAACAGGAAAAAAGTTGATTTATTTATTTTTTTTACTCGGAGAAGTTCTTTGGCTACATTTTTGTTAATTTTTTATTATTTTTTAAATTATTTCATCCACGATCATTTAAAACTTAAACTTCATCTTATAAGAATAACTCGTACTTAAAATATATTAAAAAACATATTATTATTCTTTTAATTTTGATTTATTTTATTTAAGAATCACATCAAAAGTAATAAAAAATTATCTGAATTATTTTCTTATTATTATTTTTGTTTCTAAAGGAGTTTGGTTAAAGACCATTAGCATGAGTAAATTTGAAAGTGTAATTAATTTTGTTTGCTACCCTTAAAGTGCATTTAATTGAATAGTTGTGCATGATGAAAATAATAATAAAAGTACGTCACGTGTCGCACGAAAAAAATAGACGGAAAAAATATTTATATTCATTAAATATTTAATTAAAAACAGAATTAATCCTTATAAATAAGAGGATATATATGATTCATGAAACTAAATTTTTATTTGCTTTACATAAACTCTACCAAATTTTTTTATTTATCGGAGTGCTTACACAAGGAACAACCCCTGCGTCTCTCTTATCATTCTTTTTTTTCAGAGTTTTCGGTAGCATGTGATACAAAAATCAAGACGATGACGTAAACAATTCGTAATTGTTGTAATCGAACAATAATATTAATATAAATAAATAAACAAAATAAATACCTTATAACAAATAACAAACAAGTCAAAAATGCATAAAAGATAACTATTTTTCTCAATGAAATTCAATTTAAATTTTTATTGATTTTCATTGTTTATGTTTAATTAAATTTCAATAATTATTTTCCGATTCAAATTAGTTTAATTGGTTAATGAATTCATATAAATAATTTGATTTTATTTATTTAATGTCTCAATCATTTTCATTTCAAATTATTTGAGTTAAATTGTTACTATTAAAATTGTATTAAAGATTAATAACTAAAAAATTATGATTACAAATTTTTGAGACATATTTACGTATCTTAACATAAAAAATAAAATTAAATAATGAATAATAATATACTAATATTTGCAAGCCAATACTCAACTAAATTTGATAAGAAATTAAAAATGACATCATTACAATTTAAATGTTGAAATATACGAAATTCAAAGTCCAAGATAGGCTAATCCTACATAAATCACTTGTTATAAGGTTGTGGCAAACCCAATTTGAGAGTAGATTTGGCTCAAGTGCATCCATCCCCAAATAATTTCCATACACCTCCAATCAAGATGCAGACAAGGAAGCATCTGATTGCCTATCTAAAGACAAAAGTCAATGGGTAAGCAGTTTGTACAGTTATAAACCAACGGTTTTTTGTTTGTCAGCAAACTCTGGTAGGAAATTGGGGGGGCCCATTTCCGTTTACTCCATGATTAACGACTTTAGCGGGGCCCAGTCGCTGGCATCCATCTTTTTTTTATAACAAGTGGACCGTATGATTGGCTGATCGCAGCTTTCTTTACGAGCGCATCACACGGATTACTAATCGATATGGGGATATTGCCATATTGGCAAAGTACTATCGATGCTTCGACGGTCTGGTCACTGTGTATGGAACCCACACATGTGAATCCAGGATTCAAGCCAACATTCCCTTTGTAAAATCAACCTGAAAAAGTAATGGCTCAGTTTGGGAGGCGGCCAGCCAAGCGTCGAAGCCCAACTTTTTTTTAAGTTTGATATAAATGGACTAAAATACTAAAAAGTCTTTCAATTCTTTTATTAAATAAGGTTCGTTTAATTCGGAAAAAATAATTTTTGAAAAATAATTTTTATATTTTTAAATATTTGTTTGGTAAAAAATAAATTAATTAATTAATTAAAAATAATTTTTTGATTAACAAAAAATTAAGTTTATGTTTTCAAAATTATCTTATACTTTCGAAAACGAAATATATTTTTTGAAAAATAATTATCTATATGTAAAGTTATTTATAAAGCTTATAAGTATAATACTACTAAAGTTATACATTGAATATAATTTTTTGAATTTTAATATAATTTAATCCTATATAAAATATTATTATATTAATATTTTTTATTTATTAGATTAAAAATTTTAGAATTAAAATTTTAACAATAAAATCTTTTAATATTTTAAGCTTAATTATTTTATTTTGTGTATTATTGATCTTAAATATTTTTAATATTTCAGTAATTAAAAATATTATATTATTATTTTAATAATAAATAATATATTTATTTTTTAATAATTTATTAATATTTTTATTTTAGATATAATTTTTTTATATTTTATTTACAAATTTTTATATTAATATTTCAATAATAATTATAAATAAATGATACTTTTGTTATGATTTTAATAATAGATAATTTCAAATATTATAAATATTTTTAATATTCAAAAATAAATATTAATATATTATTAATAGTTTATATATATTAAATATAAATATAACTTCAAATTTTTAAAAATAGTAATATAAGTAAAAATAAATATTTTAATATTAAATATTATTTTCAAAATATAATTAAATTTTATTATTAATTAATTAATTAATACTATATAATTTTTAATATTTTATTAGTTAGTTAATATCATTTGAAAAAAGAAAACAGACTTTCCAAAAAAACCAAACACTAGAAAATTGTTTTTCTTGTCTCATCCAAACATAAAATTTCTTTATTTTTTTAGAAATTGAATACATTTTACAAAAAGTATTTCTCAAAAATTATTTTCAGTGAATTAGAGTCTAAATTTTTATATTTTTAATAAACTTAAATATGTTTTTGTTTTTTAAAATTTACAATAAATAACTCTTATTTCAAATAAAAAAATTTTTATGTTAAGTATTTATTTAAATACAAATTAAAAGTTAAGGATTTATATGAGTATAAATTAAAAATTAATGACTTATTTGAATATAAATTAAATTTAAAACTTTTATAAAGAATCATCAAAGTGATAAAATTTAGGATTTTTTTATTTATCTGTATAAATATATTTATTTATTTAGCGGAATTTAATTTAATGAAAACCATTATTATCTTTTGTAAATCAAACATAATGTTAAAAACTTGAAATAGTTCCCTAGAGGAAGAGGATGTTGTAGAATAAGAACGATAATCACTTCTTTATGAAAGTAGTTGTCTTCATTTTTAAGTTCTATCTTTCAAGCCAATAAAGATCTTAGTTCAATGGTGGTAACGAGAGGTTTTGGGATATTAATGTTTCACATTTGAATCTTATCAAATGTGAGATTGAGTTTAATTTGTTATTTATATAATTTGTTATTGTTATTTGTATTTATAATTTTATCGAATTATCGGTTCATAGAATGTAATACGCTTATAATGACTATAATTTCTATTCTATCTTCAAAAAGTTTTTTAAAAAATAATAAATTTACTAAATGCTACTACTATCTTCTAATTTAAAAAAAATATTTGAAAAATTACTACATGTTACCACTTTTAAGTTGATCATTCAAGGATCCATGGCATTTGGTTTTTTCTTCTACTTATTTTATTTTTGAAAAAAAAAATGAGGCAAGGTGGCAATGGATTTGGTCGATTGTCCCTTTACTAAGTTTATCTTAGAAATAATTATATATATTTTTTAAATTTATATGTATCCTTTGAAAATTATATTATACTAATATTGATGTATGAAAAATGAGAGATTGGGGATCAATTTAATTATGAAAGGCATTTAAATTGTGTTTAATATTAAAAATGTTTAAACATCTCAAAGAAAATCTTTAAACCAAAAAAAAAATTAAAATAGGTATGGATGAGTTGGATTTTTTTTTTCTGGACCACCTGATATCTGGTAGCCACATTAAACCCGACTAATTTGGAGTCGAATATCTGTCAGATACCATGAAAGGTGACAGCTCTCTCAATACTGTTTATTCCATTCACAAAATTTAAATTCGAGATCTTATTTGAGAAGATCAAACTCCTTACCACTCGGATCAATTAATGATAATGGATGAGTAGGATTGGATACATCATAAAAGTTAGCAGTAAAATAAAATAGCGATGTGGCTAGGGAAAAAAGATCATCCCTAAATTAATATCCGACTTTATCCCTTTATTTTACAAGGAAAAGAAATAAAAGAAAATCTAAATATTTTGCATTAATTAATTTCTTGAATACAGAGTTAAGTCTGCACACCAATCCTATAAAATAAAAAAAATAACATTGTTAGCTACTCGTGAAATGTGTGTATTATATATATTTTTTTCGTTTCAAATATATATTATTATATATATGTATCAAGCAGAAGAATACATTTGAGATATAAATGTTATATTAATACAATCCATAGACAGGAGAAGAGCTGCAAATAGTAGCATTACATTTGCAAATACTTACTACTCTCATCAACTCTCTTGGCTATTGCTTAGTCGTTGTATCGTCCAATTTATGTGCATTGATAGACCTTAACTTGGCAGTAAAGTTTAACGTACATTTACGTTGACATTCCCTTTTACTTAGTCACTTGCTTTTAGAGAAATAAAAACGGATGAATTTCCCTTTTACATTTACGTTGGCCTAGATAATGCTTAATGCATCATGTGAGAAATGTATAATATCTATGGTTTGCAATTTTCTTATTAATTTATATAACTGTCTAGATAACATGCTTAATGCCGTGAATTCATGACATGGGTCTGTATATTGTTATTGCACAAAAGAAAGCGGGCTTTAGGGGAATGGTAATGGACTTATGGGCTTTGGGTCAAAAGAGAAATGGACTTATGAGCTTTGTGTCCACTTAGAACAAATGGGGAATGGCCTAATGGGTTTGGGGCTTTGTTTTAATTAATTTGGACCATGATTTTGCATTTTATATAAACTAAGGGATAGTTTAGTTTAGATGAGTAATAGGATTAGTTTTGGTAAAATTAAAAGAAAAATAAATATTTATTATATAAATAAATTTTTTAATAAAATTATAATAAAATTTAATATTAAAAATAAAAAATTAATTTACTTTTCTAAAGATATTTGTGTTTTATAATATTTTTCATTACACCATAATTTATCGGTGTCAATCGATGAGTCAAACGAATAATAAATTTAAAAAACTCTATGAATCAAACAAATTGATCTTAAAAAAAGTTTAGGATCAAATAAATCAATCTAAAAACTTTAATCTATTTTGTACTCATAAAACTCCATGTGCTTTTGAACAAATCACCTTGTTTTATTGGATTAATTAGTGAAAAAAAAAAAAAAAAACAATGTTCAAGGGTCACTGAACAATCTTAGAATTTCATTCAAGGCATAAGCTTAAGGCCCGTTTGTATGCATGGGATTAGAATCTCCACTTTCTTTTATATATTTGTTATATCGCAATTGTCAAGATCTAAGATAAGAGCAAGTTTATACTATCCGCAATAACATTTACTTTATCAAATACCATATGTAAATAAAATGTACGAGGAAATGGAACAAAATTTTAAGTAAAATATATTGAACGTGAATACGATATTTTTTTAGTATATCTTTTAAATTATTGACTCGAATATAAAATATGTTTCAAAATTTAAATTTCGATATCTTTTATTGTTATTTATTTATTTATTTTTGACAGATCCTCACCAACCTTTAATCATGTGGTCGTCAACTTTTACTGATACAATCTTTCCATTAACAATAATTATGAAACATTTTTGCTCTACTAAGATATGAGAAAACTTCCCACGTTTTTTTTATGCATGTCCATTTATAGTATAAAAAAAGAGATTAAAATTTTCAAATAATGAATTTCAAGGAAATATAAAATGATATTAAATAATATTTTTCAATAAATTATTTATTATAAATTTCAATTACAATGAAATTTTTTGTTAAAATTCTTTAAGGGGGCATTTGGTTTGGGGGGAAGAAAATTATTTTGGGAAAAAAATTACTTTTTATATAGGAAAAAAAATTTAAGGAATAAATTTTAGGAAAAAAAAATTACTTTAGATTAAAAAAACATTTTGACTCAAGTAATTTAAAAATACTTCAAGATCCGAAGGTAATCATTTTACACCAAATTTTTTCAAAATTGAGCATTGTAAGTAAAATAAAATGATTGACAAAAAAAAAATCGAATCAAACGGAAGAATCAAATGATAAAAAATATTATGAAAAAAATTTAAAATTTTCCTCAACTAAACGTACCCTAAAACTCACCGCGAAGAAAGCAGATGGCTTTTCTGTCCGCTGTCCCACGCCCCCTTCGCATCCTTCCAATCCAACTAATCTCTCCAAATATTCTAGCCCTTCATCATTATTTTAAATAGTTGATGCCATTGCCACACTAATATGCTCACTTGAAATAACGAATAACTATATGTAATATTATTATTAAATGATTACTAATTTTGGCCCATTGCCATAGTAATTGCTAAAAGCAGTTATAATAAATAATTATGAATTTATATAGGCTGAATTTGGCTCAGCCATTGAAGCTAGTGTCGCATGGTGAGAAATTTCATTGTATTGTATTTATAATTTTGTTATTTTTTAAATATTTTTAATTTTAAAATAATATTTTTAATAATCATTTCATCATTTATTATTATTAATGTAATTGAATTTAAACACATCATCGATTGACACCAACCTCACTGCAATCGTTATTTTTAATTTTAGTGAAACCAATCAAAATCAATTACACAGTCCATCCAAATTCATCTTTAATTTAATAGTTGTTATTTTCTTTTAAGAGATTTGAAATTTAAAATTCAATTCCTCGTAATAATTCCCTTGTATACCTCCCATGAGCAAAAACAAATTATAGATTTGTATATGATATTTATAAAAATAAAATTTTGTAAAGTACTATTAATAAATTCTTTAAATAATGAGCTATTGTGAAATTATTATTCAACCCTAAACACATTAGTGTTTCGAATATGAACTCTTCAATTATATGCACCTATTTAGATTATACTAATTAATAATAAAAAAGAATTGTTATTTAAGAGCGTTCAAAAACAATTTGAAAAGAATTTGAAAATGTATAAAAACATGAATCTATATTCAAATCTCATTTCTATTACAAATTATTTAAAAAAAAAAGATTAGTAGTAGTAATTACCATATGGAAGAAATGAGAAAATGACAATATTTTATATTATGGGGCAATTTAATGTCATACCTACTAATAAATATTTACATTTAATACAGTAATACTTGTAGAAGGGACCAACATATTTAATGATGTATATTGCTGGGAATTAGAATTAGTAGATGCATATGGGACATTGTTTCCAAACCCCACACTGTTTAATGTTTAATTTAACTCTTAGACACAGCAATTAAGGATTGATTTTTAAGTACAACTAACATTAAGTACAACTAACACAATGATGACTCGATTAATCATACCCTGTTGAAAGCAATGTGAATAAATTAAGAGAATAAAAGGAAAAAAGTAATGCAGGCTTAACTTAGCAATTATAACTATTTTAAAAAAAAAAAAAATTAGATTCAAGATTCTATTTTTTCTTCTACCTCCGTATGAACTGAAAAAAAAAAATAAAAGAGAAAACTTGCCAACAAATTTCCAAAGCTAGTGGGGGTATAACTTGATTAAGCGTGTTTGAAAATGTTAATTAAATAAATTAGGTCGGATTTTTATTAAACGAATTTGAGTATTTACTGATGAAAATGGATCTTGAAAAGGCCTATGCTCGAATTAACTGGAACTTTGTTGAGTGGGTTCTTATAGATTTGGGCTTGCCACAGTCTCTTGTCAATTTGATTATGTTTAGTGCATTTCAACGGAGATGAATATTTTATGGAATGGTAAATTAAACGCAGACTTTAAACCTACTCGAGACTTAGACAGGGTGATCCTCTATCCCCTTATCTTTTTGTATAATGTTTGCAGAAACTATATGATTGATAGTGCAGTCAATAGAGGTGAATGGAAGCTGGTTTCCTTTTCTCATGGTAGTCCTACATTATCGCATGTGTTCTTTGCTGATGACCTTACACTATAAGGTAAAGTCTCTATGAAACAATGTCGTGTGATTAAGCGATGCCTTAATGCATTTTGTCATAGGTTGAGACAGACAAAGTTCTTTACGTCCAGATCTACACCAAGCACTTTGATTACACTTATACAAAATCTGACAGGAATGATGCATTGTGTTAATTTTGGAAAAGATTTGGAAGTGCCCATCTCTGCCACAAAATCGAAAAGGGCTGATTATCAATATCTAATTGACAAAGTAAAGAGTAGATTAGCTTCATGGAAAGCCAAACAGCCTTTTTGGCAAGATGTGCTGCTTTGATTCAATCTGTATCAAGTACCATAGCTACGTACATCATGCAAGTAGCAAGACTGCTATGTACGGTCACATTTGTGGGGTTCTACGACTGAACAAAAAAAGGTTCCACTAGTCAGTTGGAAGGAGGTATGTAAGCCAAAGCCATTCGGGGGCTTGGGGTTTCGTAATTCAAAGAATATGAAGTCTGCTCTGCTCTCTAAATTGGGGTAGAGACTAACCTCTTGGGACAAAGGAACATGGGCCAATATATTGGAGGCTAAATATTTCAAGGGTGTTTCCTTAGTTACAATATTCAGTCGGGTTTATCTCACACTATGCGAAGTATTTTAATTTTGTAGGGATATTATGGCTAAAGAGTGTTTAAGACTGATTGGGAATGGCAAGTGGCTCAGCAAAAAACCACTAGCCAAGAATCTTGCTTCCTCTTACCTCAGATAATTGCAAGGATGATGGCACGTGGGCTTGGGACAAACTCTCGTTTCTTTCTACTGACCTTCGAAATCAGATTTCTCTCATTCCAATTCTGAGGAATGAAGTGGATAGAACTTATTGGAATGTCTCATCTAATGGTGAATTCTTAGTGAAATCAACGTACTATTTATCTTTAGGGCATGTTGTTTCTCATTTCAACTAGAAGAACTAATGGTCACTGGATGTTCCGCCCCGTGTGAAACACTTTCTTTGGCTGGTTGTTAAAGATCGTTCATCAACAGCGGCTGCTTGCATGATGAGAGGCATCATCTGTTTGAATTATTGTCAGAGATGAGGAAATCAGGTGGAGGACACCTTTCACGCTCTACGCGACTGTTATGTCATTCCAACAGTTTTGGCGCTCTTGGTTGAATGGCTCAGCGCTGGCTTCATTTAACAATCTCTCTCTTTTAGATTTGATGCAAGCTAATTTAAGGGGCTCGAAGATGGTAGTTGGAAAGGCTTATCAGTGGCATTCTATTTTTGCATGTGGTTGCTGGCTGCTTTTGCAGTGGTGCAATCAGAGCATCTTTGATAGATCCTTTGTTTGGCCAAATAACACTTCCCAACGTTTGTATCGACTTTTAGATGAGTTTTTGCAATTTTATGCTATTAGCTCTCTAAGAGTTCATAGTTAGTTAAACACAACTGTGTGGGAACCTCCCCTTTAGATTACATAGAGGTGAATGTAGATGCTTCTGCCCTATTTAATCCAAGTTGAATTGCTACCGGAGGTTATGTCAAGACAGTTCAGGAAATTGGCTTGTTGGTTTTATGCGCAAGCTGGGATGAGGTTCTATTGAAGGTTGAGATTTATGCCATCTTCTCTGGTTTGATCTTGGCTGGGAACCTGGGATTTAAGAGAGTTAGTCTCTGATTGCGGTACAGAAAATTACTACTCCTATTTGCAATACAGAACCTTTAGCACCATTACTAAAGTCTTGCAATGCTCTCCTCCAACAGGACTAGACCCGTTCCTTATGACATATTTACAAGGAAGCCAATTCTTGTGCTGACTTCTTAGCTAGTAAAACTCATGCTAGTTCCTATGATTTACAAAGCTTGGATATTATGCCGGTTGGTTTAGGTAGTCTGATTCATAAGGATGTTATGGGTATAGGTTTACCAAAGTTTGTGTAGTTTAGTTATACAAAATTGGATTTAAATGAGTTTTCTAAAGTTGCTTTAAGTGCTCTACATGTACCCCTTGAAAGAAAAGGGAAACGTGAGTGCGACATCGGGTCAAGAACGTGACTGCCACGCCATCGTGGGTGCCAATTAAGGCCATAATTCCATAAACATTGTTCCATTATTTTGCATAATTTTCTTTTTTTTTGGGTGGGGGGGTGACTGCACGTGAAAGCTGGAAGTGATCCTTGCAAATGTCATGAATTAAAACAATTAATGTAGAAATCAATGATGTATGGTTCAATAATACAAGTACTAAACGACATATGTTTACTTTAATCATGTTTTAAATTCGAAAATTCACAGCAAGAAACGGATAGAGAGGCAGCCTTGGAAATAAATTAAGGTGCCAAAAGAAATAACATAAAAAAAATGTCTGTTCCATAAAAACAACAATATTACTAATTTAATATTGAATATTTAAATTCTATTCCCAATTTAATTTTTTAAAATATTATGAAAAATACTAAATTTATTTCCATTTTTTTTAACTTCTCAACTCTTTCGTCTATAAATCTTAATCTCTCTAAATAAATCTTAATCTTATCAAAACACTAAAATAAATTTTAAAATTAATAATTAATCGCATATGTCTTCATTTTTTATCGTTGGTCATTGTGTATCCACATTGAAAACTTTTTAAGAGTTGCCTAAGAACTTTTTTTTTTTTCATTTTTGCATCAATTTTTTTAAAAAATCTACTAGTTTCATTGATTTTAAAAAAATTTTAAACTTTAAAAAATACGTGTATATATATATATATATATATATAAATATAAAAGAAGCAAAAGTTTTCAATATAATTTTTTAATATTTAAAGTTTTAAATATCAAATCTTAATTTCTAAAACTAATAATTTTACATTTTATTAAAAAAATATGATTATTAATCTATTTTTTATATTACAACAAATAATAAAAAAATGTAAAATGAAAAAAAAAAAAACATGACATGATTTAGTACCATGATGTTTTTTTAAGACCAAAATCTCGACCCAGTTGTAAAGCAAGTAAAAGTAGCCAAGACAGAGCAAATGAAATAAATAAGTAAATAAAAAGAAAGAAGTGCAAAAGGAAAGAAAATCGCATCCTTCTTCAATAGACAACAGTACTGTTCCTTCTTCCCAACCCCCCGTAATTATTATTCCTCTCTCCTATCTTAAAGTCTTCTCACTCATTCTCTCAATCTCAAAAGCTTTCTCTCTCTGTCTTAAAATCCTCTCTCTTTCTCTCAGTCTCCCGTTAGACCCGGTCTATCCATCTCTCTCTCTCTTATTTGTCTATCCACTCCATCTCCTTTTTGCAATAAATCTCGCTTTTCCCATTTATTGTAATCTCTTCTTTCTTTAGGGTTTTGATTCAAGTCGTTTTTAATTACGAAGGAAAGAATGACGACTACTTCTGTGAAGAACAACATGTTACCTCCTGGCTTGGTTAACAATCTCCAAGAAGTTCTTCTCAGCAGAAAAGGAGGAAAAAACAGCGACAGCAACAACAACGACGATGAACAACGGAAGAATGGTTCTGTTGGTGGTGATTCTACTGAACCATCTACTTCTACTTGTAATGAAAACGCTGCTGATGAAAGTGACAGCTCCAAGCCTGTCGTTTTGGTTACCAATGGGGAAGGGATTGATTCCCTTGGCCTTGTTTATCTCGTTCAAGCTTTGGTCCGTTCAGGTCTCTACAATGTCTATGTTTGCGCTCCTCAATTGTGGGTCTTTCTTTCTTTTTCTTGAAATTTCTCTAATTTCCTGATATCTCTGCTTTGTTTTGCCATAGTTTTTGCATTTGCTCATCTGGGTCATCTTCATTTTCTGCTATTCTGGTTTGCTTCTCATTGTTTATTTACCAGAATGTGTATTTTTTTTCATCGTTTATCAAATTTATTTATTTTTTCCTTTTTGATTGGTTTTGCTACCAGAATAGGAAAATATGCAAATTTTCTTTCATTCATAGTAAGCGTCTTAATTTTCTTATTTGGAATGTCTGTTCTATCAAACTTCGATTGTTCTTTTTTTTTTGGGTATATTATCTAAAAATATTTAATTTCTGATTTTTTGGCTTCTGAATTTGGTAATTTGCTGCGATTTATTAGTTTCTGAATGGATTGCTTTAGGGACAAATCTGTTTCGGGTCATTCTATGTCTGTCCGAGAAACAATTACTGTTACTCCAGCAGAAATCGATGGTGCCACAGCTTATGAAGTATCAGGTGTGATGATTTTGCATTTATGATATTCAATTTTCCAGTCAAGTTATAAGATCTCAGTTTTCTTAAATTGGCATATGAAACCATATTAGCCAAGTAGTGCGTCAGAATCATCATTTATATGATAAAATTTGCTTTTAAAAAAGAATTTTCCTGACTGTTATTTGTTACCCTTTTTTCAGATACGTCAACATATGATTGCAAGCTTGTGTAAATTTGATATGGATTTGAGACATTCAGCTAACTTTGATAATAATTGGCTTCAATGATGGTTCTCTGCTTTCAGGGACTCCTGTGGATTGTGTTTCTTTGGCATTGTCTGGGGCGCTCTTCTCATGGTCAAGGCCTCAGCTGGTTAGGCTTTCATCCCGTTATCAACAAATTAAGAACATAATTTGTTTTCAAGCATTTGTTGACTACTAGTATATTTGATTTAATTTCTAGATAATTAGTGGAATTAACCGGGGATCAAGCTGTGGTCATAACATGTAAGTCTTTGATTATACCTGCACGATGATACTAATTGAATTTTGCTTTATTTTTAACAGGTTGGACTACTATCCTCTTATATGATTATTATAAAAGATACTATAATTTTTCCTTTGATTATTTATCTTGATAATAATGTGTTTTTGTTGTTTTATCTTTTTAGATTACCATCAATCCTTTTTGCTCTTGTTTGGATGCTTAGTGTATTTATAATGTGTAATATACCAGGTTTTACTCAGGTGTTGTGGCTGGAGCTAGAGAAGCATTAATTTGTGGTGTACCATCTTTGTCAATATCGCTGAACTGGTGACTTAATTTCTACTATTATCTTTTCCTTTTTCATAATTGAATTCTCTATTGAGTGTTGGGTACTGTTGCAGGAAGAGGGAAGAAAGCCAGGAAAGTGATTTTAAGGATGCAGTTGCTGTGTGTTTACCCTTAATAAATGCAGCCATCAGAGATATTGAAAAGGGTGTTTTCCCTAAAAGTTGCTTTCTAAGTATAGAAATTCCTACTTCTCCTTCAGCAAACAAGGTTTGTTTTTCTTATTGTAGGGACATAAATAAAATACAATTGTGATAACAATGAAGTCATGTGTACTGATGTCTGTCACATTTTAAATGAGATATAATAGTGGTGATTTTGGTCTTTTAAATTGTGGAAATAATCTAATGTTGGTTTGGGAATCATTGCTTCTTCATCATGCCCTTATCAATCCTGTTCATATACAACTGTTTAAAAGCAAATTACATTGTATTAGACAAAACATTGTAATTGATGGTTATGATAATTTTCAACTGTCTGTTGTGCTTATAATGTTAGGAGAGGTGAAATATTAGGATTGCTATCATCATAAAAAACAAATCTCTTGTTAGAGCTAAGGAGATATATCTTTGCTTATGCCTTAGAGGAATAGATCTGTTCATCAATTCATATTCTTTTGTTTGTTTATAGGTTATAGAATAAGCCTGTGTGGGAACTCTTATTTTGTCATATTACCGCATATCAGGTTCAAATTATTTTTCAATCGCAGAATTCTTTATATAATTGTCCTTTTCAAAGCTCTCTAGCTTGTCTTTTAATTTTCTTAGATGTAGAGATTTGGGTGAGTATGGTTTACTTCCTAATTATTTTGGATGGGTGAAGTTTCATTGCTTATGAATCAAAGAGCTCGGTGTTCCTAAAAGCGACGTTATCTGAGGTTTATACATGGATCTTGCATTATCTTCTTTAATAGAATTGAAATTCTTAGAAAACGTTGTACTAATGTACATTTGGTAGGAAGCTTCAGGTCATGCTCTTTATTGATGAATTAGAAGTTTTTCTGATGTGATTTTCCTTTTAAAAGATCAGCATGCCAAATGACTGGCTATTTGTTTCTTTTTGGGAAAATCAAATATATGAAGCATCAAGTAGATAACATCCAATATTCCAACTTGTGAATGGAAGCCTCATTGAACAGGGAAAGCTTTAAATCACCCATGGGAGGAAGCTTCATCATGGTCGTTGCATTTTCTGCAGAAAATTACATTGGGGAATCCTAGTTCGGAACAACATGTTTACTTAAATATGCTGTTTTGGAAGTGGAAACAGTAACGCTAAACCATCCCAATATCTAACTCCAAATCGTGTCCAACTAGATGCAAAAGAACGACCTTTGAAGGCGGAGTTACACACTATGTCATTGTGTTTGACCAGACACTATTGGGATTAAAAATTTCAGATTGCTTAACATTACTCTTTTAGATAACCTGTCTAACTGTGCCTTTTTGTTTCTTTGTAATGTCTTACACATAAATTATGCTGGATGGAGTTTGAGGCCTAGTTGGCCTTCATAATCTATTCTGGTTGACTCATACTTCTTATACAATTGATCTGCTATATTGCCTTAATTTATAATCTTTCTAACGGTAATATTTACCTGCTTATTTTTGTTCTATTTGGATAACTCTATATGACAACTGCATCAATTAATTTTTTTTCCCCGAATGTATTGTTTTAAGAGCTGATCTATTTAATGACCTTTTATTTCGATGTAGTATCTGTTTCATCAGATTCTTTCATGAAATCTGTTTAGCTCGATATTCCTTCTTTTCTTCAAGCCCAATGTATGATTCCCTTCATCAGCTGCATGCTCTCTCCCCTTCTCTCTGTTATGTGTACTTATTGTTTCATCTTTGCTGTAGACTTTTATAAAAAGAGAGGTAATGCTGCCTATTAGACAAGCATATGTACTGCTATGTGTATGTATATATATATATATATATATATATATATTTTTTTTTTTTGTCAGTATGTAGTTTTATCTGGTCTTGTCCTTCATTTATTCTTGCTTATATATATATATATATATATATATGTGACAGGGTTTTAAATTGACCAAGCAAAGTGTGTGGAGATCTGCTCCAAGTTGGCAAGCTGTTTCAGCTAATCGGCATCCTTCTGCTGCACATTTCATGTCTAATCAACAAAGCCTTGGGCTCCAACTTGCACAGCTTAGCCGAGATGCATCTGCTGCTGTAAGCTTCTTCTTTTTTTATTTTTATTATTTATTGAAAGGGATTGAATCATTTGCTGCCCCTTCCTCAACTCCCCTTTTTCATGTCCACATTTCTCGATATATATATATATATATATATATATAGAGAGAGAGAGAGAGAGAGAGAGAGAGAGAGAAGTCTAGCACTAGCATATACATTTCTTTATATTAATCTCTTCAAGTTGGAGGATCAATATCTTTCTCACTATTTTCCTCAGGGTGCTGCTCGTCGCTTGACCACACAAAGGAAGAATGTGGAGATAGAGTCTGTTGGGGCTGTTAAATCTGATGCCAATAAAGTGAAAAAGTGCTTCCGAATGGAGGTAAGGAAAATTCCAACTAGGAAATCTAGTTCTGTATCCCTGTAAAACCAAAATGTTATTGCTCTTGTAGTTGGTGAACCGAACGACAAGTCCTATTTTTAATCACCTTCCTTTTAAATAAATATTCATTTTGAATATTTTCCAAGTTAAATGATATGTTTCACTATTTCCATAGAATCAGGGTTTGCCTACTTTAGGAATCTCTTAGAAGGAAAGGCAGTTGTCTCACACAGGTTGCATATGCATCCCAAAAGCTTAAAACTTCCCAAAATTTCGCTTGCTGTTTCATCAATCTCTTTCCATATCCATCTCAGCTGATGTGGGTATAAATATTTTGCAGTTTGTAGATAAAGAACAGGAAGATACAGACGAGGATTTGGATTTCAGGGCACTTGACAACGGATTCGTAAGTTAAATCCCTACAGTTGGCATCATCCAATGATGCAAGAATTGAATGATTGATTTTCATTTTCATTTTAACCATGGTCATGAAAATGACCTATGAAATACGAAATGGTTCCTTTTTGTTACCTTAATTGATGTTGATTCGTTCTTTCTTTGTTTTTTGCTTGAAATGATAGATTGCAGTAACTCCCCTATCGGTTTCCCCACAAATCGAGTCAGACATTCAAACAGCTGCATCGGACTGGATCTCTGGCATGCTCCATGGGGAGCAATAGAACCTTGGGACCAACATAAAATCTTAATCAGTTATTTATATACAGCTGCAGGAGCCATTACGTTTAGTCATCAACTGATATGTATTTTCCCTTACCTTTTTTCTTAAAAGGGGTTCTAAGCATCAAGTTGGGTGTTTTGGTCTGTTCTAGTTGTTGATACAAGGGAAATAGCCTGGTACTAATTATCTGACCTTATGCCTTCTGCAAATTATTGTTGTTTTCTGATCACTTTTGTTTTTTCCTTTTTATTTTGGATTTGTATGTAATCTTGGCTGTTTTCTTAGATGGTGTTCATGATTAATCAATTTTTTGAAGTTCATCTGTGTGGCTGACTCATTGTTAAGCAATACTATCATATACCCTCTATTCACTAATTATTTTTATTTTATTTATTTTAACCTTTTTTCATGTTAATCTTAATTTGAAAGTCATGTTTATCCAACAATCATGGTAAATGTGGTGTGCCGGTCTTAGTTCATGAAAATTATATGTTTATAATAATAATGCGATATGAAAAGATTGAAAATGATTTAAAAATTTTGTTGCGTTTAAAATAGGGATTATTAATATGATATTTTTTTTTGTGTTCTATGTGTTTTACATGCTTGATACTAGATAAACATAATATTAAATATATGTCTTGTCAGATACAGATTTAGTACTAAGCAATCAAATTTGGCAATTTATGTATGTTCTATGTAAAGTTATGTTTATGACGAATAAAAGAGATAAAATGTGTTCTATACAGATAACAATTTTTCTTTTCAAATTCTTATTATTTTCGAGTGCAATTTTTACTAAATCTTAGTCGTATTTGTTTTATATATTCTTATTCATTTTAATTTTTTATCATAGACAAGTGGAGAAGCATTATAAGTATTTTGTGTAAAAAAAATATATATATATATGGTTGAAAGATAAGTTTTACGAAACAGTTAGATCAATATTATAGTATGAAAGTGAATGTTGGGCAACTAAAAAATTGTATTTACAAAAGATAAGTATAATAAAAATGTGAATGTTATTATGAATGTGTAGATATACGAGAAAAAATAAAATGAGAAATGATAACATTTACAAAAAAGTTGGAGTAGTACCTATCAAATACAAAATGAGTAAACATTATTTACATTGATTTAGACACATACGAAGTAAACTTTTTGACTATAAATGGCAATGGATACCTATAAAAAGGTACTCGTCACTACTCACCCGGATTAAGTATGATTAGGGTATCAAATAGTTGGGTTTCGGTAGGACTTGAGTAGTAAAACTACTACCCACCACAGGTTCAGATAGTTTTTAATGGAGCTCGCTATCCGAACCCAATTATAAGTAATAATTTTTTATATGCTATTTATATTTTTTATTTATAAATTATTTACTATTAATATAATATTTAATTAAATTAATTCATTAAATATTATAAGTATGATTTTTAACTTTAATTTTATTTTTATGAGTTAAAGTAAATTTGTTAATTCAATTTATTTAGTAATTTGTTATAAAATTGATTTTAAATTTAAATTTAAAAGTCAAATTTTGATTTAATAAACAAATAATTATATTAGGTTCGAGTAGTTAACAAATATTCTTATATTATACGGGTAGAGTTTGGTAATACAAATCAAAATAATCAGATTCGGCCCGTGGGCCAAGTAATTTATTTTTGTAAAATAAAATATAATAAAATACATACAATACAATAAAATTTCAAAAAATATCATTAAAATTCATATATAAATACAATTTGAATATAATTACAATTCATTTATGATGTTTTAAAAATAAATAATTATAAATTTTTAAAAAATATAAATATTTATTGAATATTCAAACATTTTCAAGTTCTCTTTTTGTAATATTATATATATAAAATTATGATTTGAATTCAAAATAAAATTATATGAATTCATATTTCTTTTTGTTAGAATACAATTATATGTATATATGTATTATTTTTATAAGAAATAAAAATACGTTAATAATATAGTTAAAAAATTTAATTATATATAAGTAAAAAAATGGATCTAAATAAACTAAAACTCGTGACGACTCGTCACTAATCAATCCATTTATATCTGTTTTTAAAAGGTATTAAAAATAAAACTAATCTATAAAAAAATTACGAGTTTATCGATTCAATCATTAAACTTTATCCTATTTTAAAAAAAAGTCCTAAAAAATAAAACTGGTCTATAAAAAAACTCACAAATTCTACTACCCAACTTACAGGTTTTAGCTTGTTTTATACTCCTATCTGTCATTAGGTTTAGAGTAATTCGAATCACAATTTTTGTATTACTAGACATATCCTAATTTTAATGAATTTTTTATTACAAAATACCCTTGTATAAAATTACAAAAAACCTCTTAATAACAGTTGAATTCACAGCAGTAATAAATGCTGCGTGAGTTACAATTGTCTCCTGACAGCTTGCTACCGTGAGCCATAGAGTCCTTTGTCAGTAAGCTACCGTGAGCTACTTGATGCTCACTGCAATTCCATGGCGTAAGCATCGAAAATTCAGAAAGTAAAATTTTTATTTAGTACATTAAACTCTAAACCATCGAAATTCAAAAATAATCAATTCACGCCAAAATAAATAATATAAATTCAAAAATAATCATTTCACACCAAAATAAATAAAAATAAATAATATAAAATAAATATATTAAAAAATTTATTTTGGATAATTTTGATTTTGAAAAAATTTAAAATAAGAACAATGAAAAAGTAAAATGAAAGAAAATAAATAAAAAACAAAAAAATTGAAAAAGATGTAAGGTGGATTTAAAGTATTTTGAGTAAAATAAATATAAATTTAAATCGTAAAAAATAAAAATAATAAAACTAAATTTATAACATAAATTGTGTTTAATAAATAAAATGTGTCTAACAATCTTTTAGATTGTGATTAAAATCACTCTTAGACTAACAACAAATTAATGGGAAGTTGTGAGACTACCTTGTCGGGCCTTGACAACTTGACCTATGAACAGACTTGCGGTCCTCTTTCCTTTCTCGTTTCCTCACTCTTTTCTATCTAGGATTTTGCAAAAACCAGAGGAAATAAAAAATGGCGACCAAAGCCCTTATTAGAAGCGGAGCGTCGCTGATGGATTGGCTGATGGCGAATCCGAACCCTATTTCCTGCAATCGAATCGCTAATCAATTCTTCCAACTCACTCCTTAGCTGTTACCATCTCTCTCGAAGCCACAACCATCTCTCCGTTTGCCTCAAAACGATGCCGATTCACTCTCTCACGTCTCCTGATACACTGATGCTACCTGCAAATTTCAGAATAGAAAGGACAAAGAAGAAAAGTGAAGAATAATAGAAGAAGGAAATCGCTCGTTTGCCTATTCTTTCATTTCACTGGAGTATTTATTTACAATTCAGTTTGAAAACAACTTCCTGTATACTTGGAATTGCCGATACCTAGACAATTCGGTCACTACTACTCCAGCTATGCATGACTACCAAAGGACTTTACTGAGGCCCTTTTAAGACTCAGTATAGTCTGCCATCCAAAAAGGTTTCTTGCTTGTGCGTTTGGGCCTGGCTTCCTGCTTCATGTCATTGTTGGTAGATCCATGGTTCATAACATCTCCTCTCTTGGGTTTCTCTATCCCAATGGCCTCCCTTCTCTTCGATTGGTACTCTCTCTCTCTCTCTCTGTGTTTGATTGCTTTGTAACCAAGTGCCAAAACAGTAATTTTGCAGATTCCAGTCTTAGCTTTTAGTTATTCTTAAGAAATCTTCATTTGTTATGTGTTTATCTTCCTTTAAACTATTTATAATGAGTGCCCCTGCTTTTATTCTTCCATTCTCTAATTTCAAATAAGTTCATCTTTTAGAATATATTTATCCAAAAGTTTATTGTTCCATTCAATTGGGATGCTGATCGGATTGTAATCGATGTCATGGAAACTCCTTTCAGTTTTTGGCATACCCTTGCAAACCTTTTTCCTGCAACCCCATTATTAATGCTTTTTAAATGGGATAGATTCATGGAGGTTTGCTTGAGAAATCCTTTGATTGAAGTTTGAGGATTTCGGTTTTGATAATTTGTTAAACGATTTGATTTGCTTCCTCTTGGGATATCTACTTACCTTACTGTATTTCTTCTGCTGTGCAGGAGATTCATCAAGCGTGCCAATGCTTTTATTTCCCAAAAGAACATATCAGCCTAGTCACATCAGGCGCAAGAGGAATCATGGCTATATTGCTCGGTATGGCACTCTTTATTCTCTTAATGTGAAGCAATAACTTTTAGCAATTCATCTATCCTGGTATCAGCATTGTAGTTGGTGATTTTGTATGAGATATAGCTTGATTTGAAAAATCAGAATGGCTGGTTCAATGGCTTGGTTGATTAACCTAATTGCCACTCAATTCATATCTTCATAAGGTTTTCTTAGAATGGTTGAAAAATCTAATTACCACCCATGTCTTTATAAGGTTTTCTTAAAATGGTTGCCTCTGCTACATTACTAGTGCTATTTTTTCACACCTTGACAGCAAGGCAATGAAGAGCGGCTGTCGAGTCATTGCTCGAAGAATAGCAAAGGGCTGTGCAAGAATTACTGCTTAGCATCTGAGTTTTGGTGATGTTTTGATCAGAATAAAATCTAGAAGCTGCCTGTAATATGGCACATACAACTAAGCAATTTCACAGCACCTGCGCATAATTTCGTTGGCTCTGCCTATCCTGATAACGCCTTGGAGGAATATTGCTCTTCCCTCATATGTTTTCTTTAGTGCTATCTAATATTTTGACTTCTAGATTGTCTTTTTGATATATAAATACTTGTGAGAATTAATTGTTACTTAGAAAAAAGTTATGAAATATTGTAGTTAATTATCTAGAAATCTAGTCGTATTTGATTATATCAGTGTCTGGCTGTTCAGAACAATTGAAACTCTGAGTCTGATTTACAGATCAAAGGTTGTGTTAGGAAGGACAAATTGTCTTTGTTGATTCCACTAGGTTGCGTACCTTATTTATTCTTGCTAATTACAGACTGTGCAACTGCTTGTTAACCCTTGGATGAAATTGTATGATGAGCTTCAAAAAATATTCCATCATTGTAAACTTCTAATAATGTAAGTTTGATATATTATTATTGTTTTCTACGAATAAATGAAGTTTCTATTGCTCTATGTAGTTTTTATTTCTTAGGTATTCAGTTCTATGATCTAGTGCAAGGATCAGAATTAGGATGCTTGGTATCTAAAAGCTGACAATGTTCAAATGCATGGCTAAATGATGAACTGCTCTAGATATATTGTCATATCTTAGTAAGCCGTCTGGAGCAAAGTTTTCTTGTGGTACAATGGGAAGTGTTAAATTACTGTCATCTAAGCTAGTACAAAGGCTGCAGTCCCTTCGGTAAAATCTTTCCCAAGTTTGCAGGTTATTGTATAAAGTTGTTGGCCTTTTTCCTCAACCAGGCATTGAGGCTCTTAGTGGTTTCCTAAATGAAGGAATAAGAAGCCATATTCTCAATTGTTCACTATACAAGTTATCGAAATCATTCTGTCCCAATTGGGATAGGCATCCTAGATTTGAGCCCTTCTTTGGTCCGACCCAGAGCAAACCTTGGTAGTATTTGCCCTTGAAGAAGCTCTTCAGTTGATAGTACTATTGCAGAGTCGAAGGCACCTTTAGTCATACAATGGAGTCATCTGGTTCCCTGATGAGATGCAAGCCAAGCAAAAGTTGCCCGGTTCTTCTGCCTAGTTTTCACTGCTAAGTGCCTTAATATTAGGCTGTAGATATAGGCTATATCTTCTGGCCCCCTCCCAGCTGCCTGCTTTCCAGTTCACTACCTGTGTTGAACATTGATGACATGCTGTATCAGTCGAGAAAGTTAACCAGCTCTTGCTTTGTCCTCACTCCTTTACTTGCTCGATAATTGATCTTTGAATTTACCAATCAGAAAAAGGAAAATATAGGCAAATACACTAGTAATCAGTTAGCAGCCCTGGGAATGGGCCTTTGCCTCTCTATGCACATTGTATTGGGCTAATTATAGAAGGACATTACCTTGCAGGCTTCTGCTCTTAAGAACAATTTCCCTCGCAGTGCATAAAGAAAACGATTCTATGCTGGAGAACATACACTGCCAACTTTACAACAGATTGGCAATTTATGTGTTGGAAATTGTTTGTGTTAGGAACACATTATGCCCCTGTCAATTATATACCGGAGCTCGAAGTTCGAGTAAAATGTTGCTTGGGAAATGAAAGAAAATATATTAGAAGAGAATATAAGTAAAAAAACCCTAAATTAGTACAATTAGTTGCATTAGTCTATGTTTAAGGAGTTTCCTTTTTCCTTTTATTTCAATTAGTGAGGAATTTTATCTGGTAAAGTTTTGAATGCGTTTAATAGGTTGATTTGACAAAGATGTTTATAAAAAAATTATTATATACTTTAAAATTTTTGACATAATATTGTATGATTAGTGTTTAAAAAATAAATATTTTAAAATCACTTTAATATAAATTATTCTTGCGGAAATATTTAATATTTGTTCAATGACTTCGCATGACAGAGGGATCATAAAAATGCAAAATTCTTTAAATCGAGGTTTTTTTTTTTTTTTTTGTGTGGTTGTTGTCGTTGTTGTCATCGTTGTGAATTGTGTCGACAAATAGTTGCCGATGTCAGGAAACTATAATTATATCAATGACTAGAAAGCTACGATCGACAACATAGGAGGAAGAATAAGGTTTAAAATTTACGACATATAAAGAGATTTAAAATATATTTAAAAATTTTAGAAATTTTAAATGAAAAATAAAATAGTGTTAAGTATTGATTTAAATTTTATTCGGACTTACTTATAATTTTATCGAAATTCTATTAATTAAAAAGTTAATTGGTAATTGAAATTATTTAGGATAAACATATTTAATTAGAATAAGAATAGGAGTAGGAATTTTTTGTGATTAAGAAATTTAGTTCTATAAATATAAAGTAAGTCTTATCTTTTAGAATATGCCATAGACGAGAGAGATGTAATAACAATTTTGGTCTCCAAATGTAGGAGATGTTGGAAAGAGTTTTGCTACACAGATAACACACTAGATAACAAATCGACTTTATTTCAAGCCTCATATTAGTGTTTGTTAGGATGTTGTGTACTTTTTGTTATCTCTAAACTTAATGGTGGATTTTTTTCTTTCATCAGTGGATGCAGATTCTTGTGCAAACCACGCTAAACATTACCTTTTCTTTTATATATGTGTGATTTAAATTTTTGTTGATCTCATTTCAAATACGTTTATGTTTGAAAAACCGGTATTAGAGTTATGGTTTAAAAATTATTATCATATAATTAGACCAGAAAGTATGATGCATAGGTGATGATTTGATTTAGAGGGATTTGTTATTACAAATTTCTCGTGAGATTTGAGATATGCAAGAAATGATTTTTTAAAAACTAATATTTTTGAAAGAATTTGAGTTAATGTGGAGATTTATTCTAAATTAACTAATCTTATTAGGAGTCAATTTGGATTTTAGTAAGATTCTATTAGTTAAAGAATTAGTAGTAATTAAACCTATTTTTGGATTGGGGGAAAGGAAAGGAAAGGAAAGGAGGGGAAATGTGAAAACATTTCCTCAACTTTTTATTTTTTGCATATAATAATAATAATAATAATAATAATAATAATAATAATAATAGGAAAATGAGGGATTCTTAACTCCCCATGCTTTTCCTCAAAAGTCTCAATTTTTATTTATCCCAATTTAGAGAAAATGCAAGAGAAAGGAAATGTGTAAAAAAATGAATTGTCAAATAACTTTTATCTTTTAGTTTTATTTTTATTTTTAAATTTTAAATAATGTTATAATTATTTATATCTTATAACTTATTTATCAAATTTCTTTTGTTTTAATTTATGTTTGGATCACAAATATGATTTTATCATTTTTATTCTTTCACAAATTTTATTTTATTTTATTATCCTCAAGCATTGTCAATTGATAATACTATGTAAATACGTTGGCTCTAATATATCAGTTATTACTTGGATCAAGTTGAAGACAAAATATAAAATAAAATTTTCTACAAATAAAAAAAATAAAATAACTTAGTATATACGAAAGTTTTATTGTTAATCATATAAATAACGAGAATAAACTATTATATGTTAATTATGAAAGGAAGGCAATAATTTAAATAAATATTATAATCAATTATTTCCTCTTCTTTCCACTCTTTAATGAAATGGTAGTTGTTATGATTCATTTACTTTATTTTTTTATATTAATTTTAATTATCCAAATAAAAGGTATCTGTATCATTTCCTTTAACAAAGTTTTCTTTCTTTTCTTTATTCATGGGATAAACATACTGTTGTTACCAAACAAAATGATGATATGTTACTGACGTCCTCACTTCGATCTTCGTGTCACGTCCTACCAGAGGTTCTGCAAGAAATAAAATGATCAGAGAGACGTAGGAGTTTTTCCTTACGTAAGCACTCCGATACTTAAGTCAGAAGAAAATTTGGCAGAGTTTCTATAAGAAAATATAGACTTAGTTTCATGAATCATAAATGTCCCTTATTTATAGGGATTAATTTCACATTTAATTACGTAATTATCCACTAATTAAGTATTTTTTACTGTTTTACGGATCCTGCAAAATTAAAAATATTTAAGGACAAAACTGTCCAACTGCATAATTTATGTCTCCCGTAATACTGTTTCTAAAGCGGTAGACCCAATCTCCCACCTATTTTCTTCGTGCGCCACGTGACACATTCTTCGTGTGCCATGTGGTACACTTTTATTTTTTATTTTTATTATTCTTTTTATCATGCACAACACATGCTTAATTAGAATAGGAGTAGGAATTCTTGGTGATAAATTAATTTGGCTTTTTAAATATAAAGTGGGTACTAACATTTAGAATGTGTTTTGAAATGAGAGAGATGTAATAACTATTTTGATCTTCAAATGTTGGAGATGTCAAAAAGAGTTTTGTTACACTGGGTTACACAGTAAATAATGAATTAGATTTGTTTTGGGTCTTGGACTAGTGTTTATTTTTTTGGGTATTTTGTACTCTTTGTTACTTTTGTACTTCATAGTGGATATTTTTCCTTTCCCATAGGTGGATGTAGGCATTTAGAGCGAGTCATATTAAATATTACATTTTCTTTTGTTTGCTTGGTTTAATTTATTGTTGATCTCGTTTTGGATACATTTGCATTTGAAAATTCCAGCAGAAAGAGTTGGATAAAATTTTCAAAATTCTTTTAAAAAATGAAATTATATTCTGCCAAAAAAAGGAAGAAGGAAAAACATATGATCCTCACTAGAGGAAAATTAACTTTTACGAGCATTTATAACTGTCGATAAAAGTTTACCAACGGTTAGGCACTCTTACACCGGTATAGAGTTTTTATTTTTTGATATGACTTTTTTAAACGTTTTTAAATGCATTTAAAAGTAAAAAACTTTTACCAGTACTTTAAAATAAAAAGCTTTTGCCAGAGATTTGACACTCCTGCACGTTTTTAAATGCATTTAAGGGGCCGTTTGGTTGGAAAAATTTTAAATTCTCTCGTAATTTTTTTCGTCATTTGATTCCGCTGTTTGGTTCGGTTATTTTCTCTCTTACCGGTCATTTTATCTTAACTACAGTACCAGATTTTGAAAAAATTCGACGTAAAACGATTACCTCTGGATCCTAAGGTATTTTTAGATTCTCCCAACCAATTTTTTTCTTCTATTTTACCCTCAATTTACTTGATATTTGGACCACTTTACCCCTAAACCTATCTAATATTACAACTAAACCAATAGTATTATTACTATTATTATTGAGTGCATGTGTTTTTTTAAAATAAATGAAGTCATATACATATTTATAATTTTATTGTATCCTTTGTATGATAAAAAATTTTGATGGAAAATCAAATAAATGCAAGTGTTACTTTTTCTTTCTTTTTATATGTTTTTAGTTTATTAAATTTTTGTATCAAATATACCAAGATTAAATGATGATAATAGATGTTGCATATAAATAGCTTAATTGACATTTTACAATTAAATAACTTAATTAATTAAATAAATCAAAATAATTTATATATTAAATAAATTTATTAACTAGTGTTAAATAAATTAATCAACATTTGTTAAATGAATAAATTTAAATAATAAAAAATAAATATATAAATAAATATATTAAATATAATTTTTATCAAAGTGTTATTTATCTTAAATCAATTATTTATTAAATTTAATATAGAATGATAACATAGTAAAATACACCATTTAGTAATCTTAAATTTTTTTGAACCAAACGTAATAATCAAATATTCCCCCAATACAATCAAACATAGAAATTCAATATTTTCTGAAATTTACCAGGTAAAATGATAAGAGGTAATTTTTTTTCCGAACCAAACGACTCCTAAAAGTAAAAAGTTTTTACCGACATTTTAAATGGAGATCAAAGTTTAATTTTCAATTTTCAATTTGAATATTTTATATTTATTGAGCTTTATTTTAAATATAAAAATTTTAGAGTGTTGGTAAAAGTTTCATTTTACATTTTAAATTTTTAAATGTATTGATTTTATTTTAAATTTAAAAGTTTTTACTAATATTTTAAAGTGTTGGTAAGAATATTAATTTAAATATTAAATTTTTATATTTATTGAGTTATTTTAAATTTAGAAGTGGATGGCTTGCGGAGAATCCTCTCTCAAGTGAAACAACTGTTGGTACATGACCCTTAATCGGGGCCTCTGATTTAAGAATATCACTTTTGGTAGCATTTATGGTGTAGGGTGTCACACCCTCGTGAGCTGGATGTGCGCGAGGCGCGCGAGATGTGCGCACAACGGACGATGTGTGCGCGCGGGATGCGGGATTGTGCGCAAGCTGGCACTCGGTGGCATCGAGCAGGCCTTAGATGGGGGCTTGACACCAGATGGCAGTTGGCAGCTGCCAAATCTGAGTGGGGTGGACTTCACGTTTGATAGGCATTGAAGGAGTTGACGGGCATTGAATGCGGGTTGATAATCGCCAGCGGATTTTCAGGCGCGCATCAAGGCTCATTGATGGTCAGACATGATTGTGGGAGATTGCGAGAATCTCAGGAGAATCCGTGAGTATCCGGCAGGATCCGTGCTGAGACAGTTGACTTGCCATATCTGGGGCGAGATCTCAGGAGGCAATCTGTCCGTGATCAGTGGGATTCAGTGCATTAATGCTTTCCTTTTCTGGCTGGGGGTGTCAGCCAGTGCTTGCCTATATAATGTTGGTTGTGAATGGTAGTGAGACACAGACCTCCTTGAGTGAGTTGTTGTTGTGTCCCTGCAGCAGACCTATTTTCTTTGTAAAGTGTGAATATAAAGGTTGGGGATTCTTGTAAGTGAGCGTTTTCTTGCGCATTGTCCCTATTGCTTGTGTTGGTGTTCGAGTGGGAGTTGGTTGGCTGACTAAGTGCGAGACTTAGTGCTATCACGAGGTGCGAAAAATCATAGTCCAAGATAACCCCGTGACAGTTTGGTATCAGAGCCCGTGTTTCGATGGCCGGAACGTTGAGCGAGAGAGTTGCCGTCCTAGAAGAGTTGATCGGTGCGCCTGCGCCAGATGCTACCTCACTCTCGGAGCAAGCTGCGCTCCATTCGTAAGCCATTGCAGACCTTCAGCGAGCGATGAGTGACTTCCAGAGTGATCTCACCGATCGCGTCACTGACTTGATGGAGCGATCCAATCGTTGTCCGATCGAGTTAGTGATATTGACACGGATGTCAACTTGCTGAAGTTAGCTATTGGTAACTCACAGCATGGCGGACACAATGGGGATAAATCGCCATCCAAACTGAAGGTGCCTGAGCCTAAGCAATTCCAAGGGAGTCGGAATGCTAAGGAGCTCGAGAACTTCATTTGGGATATGGAGCAGTACTTCAAGGCTGCTCGAGTTGATGCGGATGAGCAAGTTTCCATCGCCAGCATGTATCTCGGTGGTGATGCGAAACTATGGTGGTGGACTCAGCTCGATGATGATGCGGGAAATGGGCGCACCCCAATCCAGACGTGGGATGCGTTGAAGAAAGAGTTGAGGGATCAATTCCTTCCCATGAACACAACGTGGCTAGCGAGGGAATCGCTTAAGAAACTGAAGCACACAGGAGCTGTGCGAGACTATGTCAAGGAGTTCAGTTCCTTGATGCTGGAAATCAACAACATGTCCGAGGAGGATCGGGTCTTCAATTTCTTATCAGGGATCCAGCCTTGGGCACAGGCAGAGTTGAGGCGACTGAAGGTGACGGACCTGCCTTCAACCATTGCAGCGGCAGACAGCCTCAACGACTTCAAACATGGAGCTACCTCCTCCAATGCTGATAAGAGGAAGACCATAGTCGAGGGGAAGCAGATCGAGAGACAAGGCATGAAAGGTCGGTGGGACAAGAAGAGGGATGGTGAGCCATCAAAGCCAAAGGGAACGGATCCACCCCAAGGCAAGAAGACAGGGTGCTTCCTGTGCGATGGACCTCACTGTGCGAGAGACTGTCCCCGAAGGGAAAGACTTTTAGCCTTAATCGCTAAGGAGGATTCGGAGTCAGAAGAGGAGAACCCTCGACTCAATCCGTTGCGGCTACTGAATGCCATCACTGTAGACAAGCGGACTATCTACAAGGGCCTGATGTACGTGCCAGTGTTGGTGAATGGACGAGTGGCACGCGTAATGTTGGACACTAGCGCGACCAACAACTTCATAGCGCAGCGAGCGGTGAATCGATTTGGACTAGTTCTGTCCAAGAGCTCTAGCAAAATCAAGGCAGTAAATTTTGGAGCTCAGCCAGTGCAAGGAGTCACGACAACAGTGTTAAGAGTTGGTGATTGGGAGAAGTCATGCTCCTTTATGGTCGTGCCCCTTGATGATTTCGAGATTATTCTCGGAATGGAGTTCTTTGTAGAAGCAAAGGTCGCGCCTCTACCTAGCCATCACGGCTTATAGATTGGTGATGAAGGGCATCCGGGTTTTGTCCCAGCAGAATATGAGGGACGAGTGGCAGAGAAGTCATTGATGCGATCGGCTTCGCAGCTCAAGTCAGGAGTGAAACGTGGTGAGACCACTATGCTCGCAGCTCTGGTCGAGATCAAACCAGACCATGTTGTGGAAGTGCCTAACTGCATCGCGAATGTGCTCAAGGAATTCCGCGATGTGATGCCACCCGAGTTGCCTAAGGAGTTGCCACCGCGACGAAATGTTGACCACTGGATCGAGTTGGAACCGGGAGCGAAACCACCAACAAAGGCACCCTATCGGATGCCCCCACAGGAGTTGGCAGAGTTGCGGAAACAGCTCGACGAGTTGCTGGAGGCTAGTCTTGTTCAGCCATCGAAGGCCCCATCTGTGCTCTTTCAAAAGAAGCAAGATGGGTCCCTTCGAATGTGCGTATATTATCGGCCGTTGAACAAGGTTACGATAAGGAACAAGTATCCTATACCGAATGTAGCAGATTTGTTCGACAAGTTGACTAAGGCAGCCTATTTCACCAAGCTAGACATGCGGTCGGGGTACTGGCAAGTGCGGATAGCCCCTGGGGACGAATCAAAGACGATCATGGTGACGAGGTATGGTTCGTTCGAGTTTTTGGTAATGCCTTTTGGTCTAACAAATGCCCCAGCTACATTCTGTAACCTCATGAACGACGTCTTGTATGAGTTCTTGGATAGCTTTGTTGTGGTGTACCTAGATGATATTGTGGTATACAGTGAGACCCTTGAGGCACATGTGGAGCACCTTGGGAAGGTGTTCGCTAAATTGAGGGAGCACTCATTGTATGTCAAGAAGGAAAAATGTGAGTTTGGCATGCAGGAGATCTTGTTTCTCGGGCACAAGGTGAGTAAGGGAAGATCCGCATGGATGAGCGAAAAATCCAAGCAATTGTGGAGTGGTCCTTCCCGAAAACAGTGTCAGAGTTGAGATCTTTTCTGGGCTTGGCTAATTACTATCGACGCTTCATCGCGGGATTTTCCAAATTGGTTAGTCCCCTCACAGATTTGTTGAAAAAGGGGAAACCATGGGAGTGGACAGTCGAATGTGAAGAAGCCTTTGAGAAAGTCAAGGAGGCGGTGACCTCCGAGCCTGTGCTCAGACTGCCAGACTTTGAGAGTCCCTTTGAGGTACACACAGACCCCTCAGATAAGGCTATAGGGGGAGTGCTGGTCCAGGAGGGTCACCCTATAGCCTATGAAAGTCGGAAGTTGAAGGAAGCAGAGCAGCGCTACTCGGTGCATGAGAAGGAGATGACTGCGGTGATTCAGTGCCTGAGTGTTTAGAGGCACTACTTGTTGGGAACCAGGTTCATTGTGGTGACAGATAACGTTGCCAACACCTTCTTCAAAACACAGAAGAACCTGTCGGCTAAGCAGGCAAGGTGGCAGGAGTTTCTTGCTGAGTTTGACTTCACTTGGTTGCATCGTGCGGGACGAGAAAATCAAGTGGCTGATGCGTTGAGTCGGAAGGAGGTACAGTCCTTTGTTGCTTCCTTGACCTTGGTCCATTCCGATTTTACTGAGCAAATAAAGCTGGCTGCTGAGGCTGATGTTGCCTACTGCAAGACCAGGCGACAAGTCTTAGATGGTGTTGTTCGGAAGTATTGGGTCGAAAATGATCTCCTCTATGTAAAGGGAGGTAGATTATATGTCCCTAAGGGCGGGGGATTGAGGCGCGAATTGTTGAAAGAGACCCACGATCCGCAATGGGCAGGACATTCGGGTGTGGAAAGGATGTTCGCCCTAATATCGAGAAATTACTTCTGGCCGAAGATGTTGGAGGACATTGAGTTGTATGTCCGCACTTGTCTAGTGTGTCAACTAGACAAAATCGAGAAGAGGAAGCAGGCTGGGCTACTTCAACCGCTGCCAATACTAGAGGGACCTTGGGAGTCTCTTTCTATGAATTTTATAGTAGGCATGCCAGTGGTAGATGGAATGGGATCCATTTTGGTAGTGGTCGATCGATTCTCTAAGTATGCAGTCTTCATTGCAGCGCCTCAAGTTTGTACTGCAGAACTAGCCGCGGAGCTGATGTTCAAATACGTGGTGAAAGTATTTGGGCTCCCTAGAGACATTGTGAGCGATCAAGATGCTCGGTTCACTAGTAAATTCTGGACAGTTTTGTTCAAACTGCTTGGTTCAGAATTGAAGTTCTCCACCACAAACCACCCCCAAACGGATGGCCAAACAGAACAGGTGAATGCTTTGGTGGAGGAGTACTTGCGACACTATGTGACTGCAAGCCAGCGAAATTGGGTAAGTTTACTTGATGTTGCCCAATTTTGCTACAATTTGCATAAGTCTTCTGCAACAGGTTTGAGCTCCTCAGAGCTAGCATTCAGGCGTCAACCTTTAACACCTGCCGAGGTAGTCAAGCAGCAAACGCAAGGAAGCTGCCCAGCTGCATACAGATTTGCCCGTGATAAAGAGGAGCTTATTGATCAGGCACGGGACAGCTTAGCTATGGCACAACAGAGGATGAAGGAGTATGCAGATAGACATAGACGGCCCTTGAAGTTTCAAGAAGGGGACCTTGTGCTCTTGAAACTCACACCTCAGATATGGAAGAAGGTGACGGACAAGCGGTACCATAAGGGTCTTATCCAAAAGTATGATGGGCCATTCAAGGTAGTCAAGCGAGTTGGGAATGTGGCCTATCGGCTTGAACTACCCGCAAGCATGAAGATCCATCTCACCTTTCATGTAAGCTTCCTTAAGCCATTTCATCAAGATGAGACGCGTGAGCAAGAGAAGAGAGCTCCTCCAACTGTCCGGAAAGAGTTTCAAAAGAAGTTGAAGGAGATCCTCGCTCACAACACTCAGGGCGCGAGCAGCAAGAATAGGCGCACTGATTTTCTTGTTCGATGGGAAGATGGAAGTGAGTCATGGGAAATGGATGTGACATTGTGGCAGTTTGAAGACCAGGTGCAGGCGAACTTGGAAACCCACCCGACGAGGACGTCGGATCCATCCGGTGGGGGAGAGTTTGTCACACCCTCGTGAGCTGGATACGCGCGAGGCGCGCGAGATGTGCGCGCGCGGGATGCGGGATTGTGCGCAAGCTGGCACTCAGTGGCATCGAGCAGGCCTTAGATGGGGGCTTGACACCAGATGGCAGTTGGCTGCTGCCAAATCTGCGTGGGGCGGACTTCACGCTTGATAGGCATTGAAGGAGTTGACGGGCACTGAATGCGGGTTGATACGCGTCAGCGGATTTTCAGGCGCGCATCAAGGCTCATTGATGGTCAGACATGATTGTGGGAGATTGCGAGAATCTCGAGAGAATCCGTGAGAATCCGACAGGATCCGTGCTGAGACAGTTGACTTGCCATATCTGCGGCGAGATCTCAGGAGGCAATCTATCCGTGATCAGTGGGATTCAGTGCATTAATGCTTTCCTTTTCTGGCTGGGGGTGTCAGCCAGTGCTTGCCTATATAATATTGGTTGTGAATGACAGTGAGACATAGACCTCCTTGAGTGAGTTATTATTGTGTCCCTGCAGCAGACCTATTTCCTTTGTAAAGTGTGAATATAAAGGTTGGAGATTCCTGTAAGTGAGCGTTTTCTTACGCATTGTCCCTACTGCTTGTATTGGTGTTCGAGTGAGAGTTGATTGGCTGACTAAGTGCGAGACTTAATGCAATCACGAAGTGTGAAAATCATAGTACGAGATAACCCCGTGACATAGGGCTACCTCCCAAGCAAAAAATTACTATTTATAGTTAGTTTTCACGTAATTAATAATTACGTTACAATAATTGAGGAATTCTATAAGATTAATTGTTTCACTACTACTACTGCCAATGCCGTCCAGCCACCTGTATAAATAATCAATATCCATTATCAATAACACGTTCTACCACCATAATTTCTGTTCAATTCTGAGAAAAAAGAACCCGTGGATGAGCTTTCCAAGATTACCCAATCGAACCCCGTCGTGGTAGTGTAAAGTGCCAATCTACTGCTCCTCTTCCTCTTGAATGGTAAGCGATACTGGCCTGGGAGATCTGATTGAGGAGTTCCAAGTGCATTATTATCATGAGTCACCACTGTTGGGAGCTGAACGAAATAACGGTCACTAAATGAAATAGTGATAATTATTTAATAATAGTTATAGTAATCGTTATCTTATTTTTTAAATAATAAATATGAAATTTTTTCATATTTGTAACTATCATAATTATTTATTATTGTTATTAAAAATCGTTAGTATCGATAATTATTATCGCTATCGATCGTTATTATAATTATTATTGATTAAAAAAATTATACAAAATTAAAAAATAATTTACAATCACGATGATCATAATAACTATAATAATTTTTATTATATTTAAAACTATAATAAATTCAATACAATAAAAATATCACCATAATCATAATTTAAATATTTGTTTGAAATCC
Organism: Firmiana major; assembly: GCA_033439115.1. Taxonomy (NCBI): domain Eukaryota; kingdom Viridiplantae; phylum Streptophyta; class Magnoliopsida; order Malvales; family Malvaceae; genus Firmiana; species Firmiana major. The sequence goes on along the minus strand of CM065914.1, from coordinate 5,495,971 downwards.
TAAAAAGGCAGAAAATGAATGGAAAAAGTACCTTAGTTTTGGGATTAGAGTTTAGACACAAAAGTTATCGAGGGAAAGTGATGCACTGATCCTAAACCTGCGCTTGATCTACAGGTAAATATTTATAGCATGGAGGCCTGAGGGTTGAAAGTATGTTCAAGGATACGAGAGAAAAAAAGGTTGCTCAATGCTTTACGGCAGTGCCTCGTGTCCACTTTAGAGAAAAAACAGGCTGGGTTTAAAGCTCTGCCTACGTCCTCGCCACTACCTTTCTTCTCTGACTAGGCTATAGCCAGTAAATATGCTTATTTTAGGACATTGGGGGCAAAACCCTTTGTCGTATAAATGCAGGTTGAACGCTATATTTTATTGTGGTGATGTGACTTGCAAATGTATGCTGAAAATCTAAGCAATTATTGTTGGCCCTGAGAAGAGGCAAGGGTACAGGTATTGTCATTCTTCATTGTTCTGTGGCATGTGTAAGGTCAATGAGGTAGAAGGCTAGATGTTCTAGCTGAAAATAATATCAATCACAGCGGTTACAACAAATGTTTAACAATCAGTCTACCCATTCTAAAACGGTAAAAAATATGTATTTACAAGCTGCAATGACGGCAAAGAGCAGAACAAGTTGTCTTCAATGAAAGTATCTTACCTTAATAGAAAATGGGAAGGAAGGAATAGCTGAATGCTCTTGCAGGATCCAATACTCAGCTAATCACCAACGTCTACCATAAATCAAGGAAAGGAAACAGTATCAGGTAAGAGTTGGTTTTTTTTTTTGGTTAAGTTAAAAAGATTTTATTAATTATCTAAAAGGATAAAGCAAGCAATAAAGCTATTATAAGCCATCAAGAACAAAGTTTTATTATTCTCATAAAGTTTAAAATAAAAAAAGCAAATGTCATGTCCCATCTTTTAACGCCATTTATAGAATTTATAGAATAACTTTTTGACTGTATCTCATGTGCATTTTGCAGCCACTAACTTGACTTTCGAAACAGGGATGTTCAGAAATCTTAAAGAGTAAACTAAGATGCTAAGTACATTATCAACACAGCAAAGCATTATTAGGAAATGCATTCATCAGTTAATAAGCCTTACCAATAAATAACAAATTGACATGATTAAGCGTTTACATCTAACTTCTGCTTTACAGATAACAAATTCAAAAGATAACAATTTGTCACCAACAGATAACGAATTCTCAACATTGAAAAAGACTCCACCTGATTGCCTGCCTGGGACTCTACCTGTCATTAAGCATTTACATCCAAACTTTTGCTTTACAACCTATACCTTAATTTCAGGGATTTAAATTGTAGTTGTAGTTACGTTTTTGATTGTATTGCGTTTATCGCGGTTTCGGATATAATAGAGATTATTGCGGTTATCGCGCTCGTGAAATTTTTTTTTAATTTCGTATAACTTTTTTAATCGACGATATCGGTAATAACGGTTGATAGCGGTCCTCAATAGTGGTAATAACGATCGATAACGGTAATAACGGTTCTCGATAGCGGTAATAACAGATCAATTATGATCGTACAAGTGTGAAAAAATTTCACACCGACTATTTGAAGAATGACGGTAACGATAGTGACCGCTACTACGAAATAGCGGCCGCTATTTCGTTTAGTGACCGCTATTTCATACTTTGTTTCTAAACTAACTACAATGAAGCGATCAGTAGCGTATTGCCACAAACCTGTATTAATTAAGGACTTTAGAAGACGAGAAATCTTCTACTGAGATTTTATAGGTACTCACAGTTTTCGGTAAATAACTTAATAATTTTCAATAAATTGAATTTAGATAAATAGGGTTGAATACTCTAATTTTCTAATTAGAAGAGACTGTTTGTGGATTTCATACTTGGCATGATCCAAGATTTTGTGATAGAACAAGGGAGATTATTCTTGAATTAAAACAGAGAGAAAATTTTTATATAAAGAAGAGAAAATGTTGAGGAATGAAATTGTGAGACCCCGTATATGTATAATTATATAAATGTACATAGAAAGGTAAATGAAATCATAAGTATAGTGATATACTTGTAATGTGAAGTATATGTAATGTAAGTCCATAAGTTTAATGTACACACTTGCAATAAGAGTTGTGATTGTACGTACAAATTTCATTAGGTATGAATGTGAAGGAAAGGACTTTGGTTTGTGATAAATGTGAGTAAAATGGAATATGAGTAGTGTGGTAAATGAAATGAATATTTGCATGAGCATGCACTTCCATTTGGTTTATATTAAGTATCTTTGGTTATACAAGAATTCTACACAAGTTTTAATGTGTATGTAGTATTATGAGATGTCATTTTCAAGTCTTTAAGGTGATCCGATGGAAAAATGACTAAGATAGTGAATTGAGGGATTGTTTGGTATGTGTTGCTGTAGAAAAACTGCAGAAAATCTGAAAATATGAAGGTCAGATCGATCTCATAAGATGAGAGATCGATCTGGAAGACCCAGAATACTCTTATCTGAGTAATGGAATAGAGCAGATCGATCTCCAAGGGAGTCAGATCGATCTCTTAGCTCTTGGGTTGGAAGCAGATCGATCTTTCCTAAGACCAGATCGATCTCCTTAAACTTCTGTTTGACAGCAGATCAATCTCAAGCCTCGACAGATCGATCTCCTACTTCAAAATGTCTTAAAAAAGAGGGATTTAAAGGGACTAGATCGATCACTACCTAAGGCAGATCGATCTCATCAAGCTGGATCTATAAATAGGAGCAGTTGAATCTGCAGATTTCGGGACAAAATCATTTCTTTCCATTCCAAACTAAAAAAAAAAACCTAGCTTTCTCACTCCTAAATCCAACCATTTTCAGTAAGATTTGAGGAAAAGTCATTAAAGACAAAGTTCTTCACATCAAAGAGAAGAACAACATAGTTGGGAGGCATTTTCCCCATTTGTTGAATTTAAGCAACAAGGTGTATTTCCATTGGAGCAGGGAGGAAATCGAGCTAGGTGAGTTTCTAATGCAAATAACCAAGTACATTTGTTTGGATATTGATGTGAAAAATGATTAGTATGCATAGAAATGATAGAAACTACCTAAAAAGTAAAGAATCTACCATAACCTAGAAATGGTATAGTGTGAGAAAGTGGAATGTAGAAGTATTAATGATGAATGAGTTATCTTAAGAGGATGATTGTGTTGTGAGTATGATTTGGATGTGCTGATATTGGGATAAATTGTGAGATTTACCACAAGGGGGTAAAATGTATATTTAAGGCATTGGATAAATGCTTAGTTGAACAAGAGTTAGAAACGTTAACTCAAGTGCTTGATGGATGAATTGCAGTTCCTGATGACACACCGGAGCAAGTCGAGATAAGAACGCGGGAAGCATAAAGGAGGAGAGTCGCACTCAATTAAATCGAGGTAAGAGACTGTATATTAGCTATAGAGATGTTTGTGCGTATTTTACGACAATTTCACAGATATGTTCAGGGATTTAAAAAGCGGTCGCGGCCTCATTTTCGGTTACGCTGCGTTTGTCACGGTTACGGATATAACGGAGATCATTGCGGTTAAAACGGCTATCGCGGTCGTGATTTTTTTTTCCGCACAACTTATCCCTAAATGCAATATTTGCAATTATAATCATAATTAGTCTTATTTATAATTTTTAAAGTAATTTATGATATCTTAAATCTAATATTTTTGGAAAAAATTTAGTCATAATTTTTTGATTATAATAAAACATTATAATTTAATAAAATTATTTATAATAATTGAAAAATAACAAAAGTAGAAAATGAAGATCAATAATTACTAAATTAATTCTTATTAATATAACTATTTTTTATCTAAAATATTAAAGAATTCTTTCACCAAATTTTTGTCCTTTTTTTAATATAAATTAATTATGTCAACATTTCTTTTTTTTTCTCTTCTATATGAATTTCTACAAAAAATAATAATCAACAGAGTAAAAACATATTAAATTCAATCCGCTATAAAAATTATATATATTTCAAATCTTACTTATTACCACATAGTCGAATGACGAGGAAGATCATGTTCTCCCTCTTCACTTTCAGAGCCACGTTGATTTGGTCTTTGTGATCTCTGTTCCAAAGTCAAACCATATCCTTGTTCTTGATACATTTGCGAGGGTGGATACATTTGAGGTGGATACATTTGTTGAGATGGATACATTTGTGGCGGTGGATACATTTGTGGTGGTGGATACATATGAGGATAATAAGGCATAGGATAATTAGGAAATGGTTGAGGTGGATAATAACCTGTGGTGGGGGATAATAACCGTAAGGAGGTTGAAAATGTAAAGATGGTTTCGATGGATAATGATCTTGAGTACCAAATGATTCATTAGTAGAACTTGACCTTCTAGACGAAGAGCCTCCAGAAGTATCATGTTGGTGCTTCTTGGCTTTTCCCTTTGATCGAGCTCTATCTTGACTTCCATCCCCACTAGATCTAAAAGATGGATTTACTCCATATTCTGACATATCAATGAATAATCCACCAGTTGCAGCAAGCCCATATTCTCCTCCAAGTGGACTGAAAGGTCTATTTTCTCTTGCACCACCACTATAATCAGCACTACTACCATGATCACCACCATCACCACCACTATCACCACCACTATCACCAGCATCAGATGGAGTTGAACCCTCGTCATCATCATTCTGAGTTGTTGTCGGATTTGTACTTGACTGATGTACGTTTTCTTCCGATTGATGTGACTGTTCATAGTTCATTTCATCATCAGAATTATCTGCAGGCAACCAATCAGAATTTTCACCATCTAACAAAGGTCTTTCTCTCTCTTGCAACCATTCTGAAAGTGGATTTTCGTCTTCAAATATATGATCAAGGCTAATAGGATTGAAACTATCGTTTATCTCATCAGGACTCGTTCTTTTTTGATGTCTCATCCTTAGCCTCATATTATAATAAGTATATACTAACTTTTGAAGTCTTTCATATTTCAATCTATTTCTGGCCTTAGTGTGTATATAGCTAAATGTGCTCCAATTTCTTTCACAATTTGATGCAGAAGTTGTTTGACTAAGCACTTTAATTGCCAATTTTTGTAATTCAGGAACACATGTGCCATATATCATCCACCACTCAGCTGTATAAAATTATTTAAAATAAATTTAACATCAAAAATAATTAAATAATATTAAATAAATTTTAATAAATTAACTGTTTACCTGGATTCATTTGCTTCCAAGCTCTCTGTGCCTGAGGTGTACCGAACGTCTCATTTTTTTGTCGAAATAATATCAACTATATTGATAAAAAATATAATTTATCAAATAAATAAATACAAAAAGTAATTCTATTTTTAATACACAAAGTAAATTTTAGAGTATAAAACATATTAAACACTAACCTGGTTAATCATTCTGATTTGAGTATCCATAGAAGGTTCTAATCTTTCTATTACTGCTTTTGTCCCTTGTAATGTTTCTCTTAACACACTTTCAGAATGCTCCACACCAAATTGAAATTGAGGATTAAGATAGTAACCTAAAAATAATTCAGAACAATATTATCTAAAAGTAATAAAAATAAATATATAACTAATTTAAACATAATGATAAAACATAAAAATGTTTTTAATTACCATCAACATTTTTAGTCTACTTACCAGCTGAATGCAAGTCAGAATGCATAAAGATCCATCTGTTATCAATAATCTTTTTATAATCAGCAGAGTATCGACAATCTGTCTGAATTGCCCGTTTAGCTCTATCCATAGCCTCATAAATAAAGCCCATGGTTGGTTTCTCATCACTATCCACAAGCCGCAATACCTTTACCAAAGGCTCATAAACTTTTGTTATGTCACGTGCTCTTCGCCAAAATTCTTTTCCTAAAACAATTTTTTTGGCTTCATAGGCAGGCCCCGACTTTTGTTGTCCCCATTTTGACTCTTTGAACTCCTATACATTCATGAATAAATTTTTAAAGTAATATGAATAAGATATCACAAAAAAATTGTTAGATTTAAAAACTAAAAACCAATTACTAAGTACTAACCTTTAAACTGAACATTTCTCTTAAACCTTGTTTGTGTTTTATTATCTCATGTAATTGGATGAAATGAGTGGCAAATCGAGTAAGACCAGGACGAAGTATTTGTCTTCCTTGAGTATATTTTTTCATTAAATCAACCGTCCATATGTGATTGTATATGAAACACGTCACTTTCTTCGCCTCATCCAAAACTTTTTCCACACTTGACTTTTTTCCAATATCTTCAAGGCATAAATCTAAGCAATGAGCTGAACAGGCCGTCCAGTACAGATGTTTCCTTTTTTCCATTAACTTTTTTCCAGCAGCCTTAAGCGCTGCCTCATTGTCAGTGACTATTTGGACAATGTATTCTTCTCCAATCTCTTATACAGCATGATCCAATAGTTTGTAGTAAAATTTAGTATCTCTAGTACGAGCACTAGAGACATCCACAGATTTCCAAAAAATGGTCCCTTTACTACAATAAACGAGAAAATTAATTATATGCATTTGGTTCAAACTGTTTGTCCAACCATCACACATCAGTGTAGCACCTAATTCACTCCAATGAACCTTTAATCCATTAACCCATTCTTTCACTTGTCTATACTCTGACTCCAAATACACATCAGAAACCTCATAAGGTGTTGGGAGTTTGACATGTTGCCCAATTTCTGCTGCTACAGAAACTAAATTGTGCAACCATGGAGAGTTTGCTAACTGAAAAGGAAGTCGATCATATATCAAAAATTTAGATACTGATTCACCTAATTTCTTTCTCAATGTCTTTAAAAAAGAATCATTTACTTTTGGCTGCTTTGCACTCTTGCTTCTAACCAATTTAGGTATGGCTCCCCTTAATGAAAATTTCGAGTCAGTTGGAATGGATTTCTTTATTTTCTTATCAAAATAGTCACTAACCGAGCCGTGAGAGCTTCGTCCCTCCTCATAAGTATTACTGAAACCACCTGTTCTTTGCCTAAATTCTTGCCTCATATGCCATTCTCGTTGTGATTGGACACTATCTCGCATAGCTTGTCTTGTAGCAACCTCTTCGTCCATGAACCCTTCATAGTCATAATCCTCTCCTCTTAATTGTGATAAGAATTCATCTTTTCTCCTTTTGTTATCAAATTTCTTTGATTTACTTTGTTGAAGGAGTTTCATCATACTTTCTCTAACAGTGCCTATTAATAATATAGTTAAGAAAAAGAAAAAATTAGTTGTACATGTTAATGTAATTTTATAATCTTAATTGAGAAATTAATAATAATATTTATAACTAACCGGTAACGTTGGGGCATGGTGCGACATTGCCAGTCTTATGAGCAATATGCTCCTTGAAGCGTGTTATTCCTCCTTTTACAACTTTTCCACAAAGTTTACACGACACAATTCCTTTTGCATTTGGTACAGGCATTTCGAAATGCCAACCGATATCATCACTCGGCGCGCCTTCTACTCCTTTACATGGAAACTCCTCACGTGGTGGCATGCTTGATTTTTTCTATAAAATAAGTAATTATAAACATGAATAAAAAATATTATATTCTTCATACATAAATGAAAACTAAATTCAATTTATCAAAAAATAATTTAATTTGAACAATTAATTATTCATATTTTATTATAAATTTTATTACATTAAAAATTTAATATTAATTGGTCACTATAAAAAATTAATATCAATATTATTTTTCTCTTCAGTCAAAATAATATTTAGTGTTATATTTTTAAACATTAATAACATAAATTTGACAATTAAAATTTATACTGAAAAATTTATATTAACATTTAACAATATTAATTTTACCCTATTTGGGCTAAATACTAAACATTTAAGCTAATTAGTAAATTTTTTTATATAATTATTAAATATTTACTTAAAAAACTATTAATTAATACTAACTTCTTAAAATATTGTATTAATTATACTAATTAAAAAATTAACTACTAAAAGATTATACTAATTGAAATTTTTTTTCAATTATACTAATTAAAAAATTATATTAATTTAATTAAATTATACTAATTAAAAAATTAACTACTAAAAAATAATACTAATTAAAACATTTATTAATTTAATTAAATTATACTAATTAAAAATTTAACTAATAAAAAATTAAACTAATTAAAAAAATTTACATTAATTTAATTAAAATTTAACCCACCCACCCACCCACCCACCCACCCATCTGCTAACCCACCCACCCACCCACCCATCTGCTAACCCACCCACCCACCCACCCATCCCTCCCTGCCTAAACCCGCCCCCAGCGCCCAGCCTTCCAGATCCTTCTGCTTCAGCCTTCTGTTTCTCGACAGTCGAGAGCCAGAGCCCTTCCTCTTCCTCATTTCCACCCATCCACCCATCTGCAAACCCCCCCCCCCCCCCCCCCAACCCCCCCCGCCCAAACCCCCCCCCAGCGCCCAGCCTTCCAGATCCTTCTGCTTCAGCCTTCTGTTTCTCGACAGTCGAGAGCCAGAGCCCTTCCTCTTCCTCATTTCCTCTTCAGTTTCCTTCCAGCCAGACCAGAGCCTTCTGCCATTCCCTTCCCCTGCCGATACCTTTCCCAGATGGCCAGATTTGGTTCCAGTTCCAGATCCAGACTTCCAGTTGCAGTGATTTCCTCCAAAGAGCGCAGACCCCACGGAGCTTGGATACGGTTTTCGGATCGGAGATCCATGGATCACAGACCGACAGACCCCATGGCCTTTTGCCTCCCCTTGTGCCTGCCTAAACCGACTACCCTCACACCCAACTCTCACTGTCGAAGCCTCTACAAACCCAGATCTGTCCTCAACCCGAATACAGATAAGTGTTGAATGAATCTGAGTTAATTTTGTGTGTTTACCTGTCTGTAGTGTGTTGTGTGTAGTACTGTGTGCTGCCTTGTTGCCGTTCCTCTGTGTGTTGTTGTCTGTTCTGTTTTTGCTTCTCTGTTTTCTCTGTGTGTGTGTGTTTGGCTTTGGGGTTTGGGCTGTTTTTATAAACAATAGCAGAACGGAACGGACAGCGGCGGTAACGGTCCGTTACCGTCGCTATCCTCCGTTATCACTGTGTCATCACCGTTTTTTAACCGTTACGGGTGTGAAAAATTTTCACACCCATTTTTTTCCAGAAAACGGTGTCGGCTATTGCCGATACCGTGAAATAGCGGCCGCGACGTTGCCTCGCGGTCGCTTTTTGATACCCTGGATATGTTACTAGAATTAGTACGATACTACGATTCTATGAAATGATATGGAAGCATCAAATGTATTATGATATATATGTATTGGGAAATGAGATGGGGTAAGGAAATAGCATGATATGCATGTTTCAATGTTTTTTCCAATTTTTGTATCGATATTGGTGATTAAGAAATGATGATGATAGGTTGGCTAATTTTACATGTTTTAGCATGAAGAGGCATGCCGCATAAATAAACATGTTTTGAGTTTTAAAAAGAGAAAATAGTCATCTATCGGATTTGAGATGAGATTGGTGTTGGAGCTCTAGCTCACACCCATTTTAATGACTTGACTATGTGCTGGAGTGTTAGCTCGCACATGTTTCTATGCTTTTGATGTGTTGTGCTTGAGTTTAACTCGCACGATGGTTTGAGAAAAGTGTTGGAGCATTGCTCGCACCTGTTTTTAATGAGTTGAGGTAAACCTGGGGGTCTGGGACCCAAGGGAATGCCAGTCGATGGCCTTTGAACGGGCTGGGTAGATCGTACTGCGCTGGAGCCTTGTGATAACTGTGTGTCACGCTGCTTGCTCGCCTGGTATATGAGACATGGTTCAGGATGAAAAGTTCATCGGAGTTGGAGTATGGACTTGGGCCCACGGTTGTACGTAGTACTGTGTAGTTGTCCGTTGGTATACTATGTACCGTGTTGGGTGCACATGAGTACGAGTATCGCGTAGATGACACATGACGTACCTTATACCGTGAGTATATGAAGAGATGAGGTTGATTGAGATGAGCCGGAGGGTAGGACTGACCTATCCCCCTTCAGGCGAAGTGATGCCCTGTGCACACCTGATCAGTGAGGCCTGACATCACTGACTATGACTATATGTCGTGGATATTTGATTATCAAAAATTTCATGCATGTCTCAAAGATTCGAGAAACAGAGACAATCTCAGAAAAAAAAGAGATTTGAGGAAAAGAAATGTTTGATAAAGTAAAGAGATTTTATGCTTTGATAAATCTATGATTTAAACACTTGTGCCGTGAGAGCACTGTTTTATGAATCATGTTTTAAAATGGAAGCATGACATATATGATTTACATGAAAGTGAAAATGGGAACTGCATGTTTACTGCATTTTTCGATGATATTTTCATTTATAATGAAAACATGATTTTGGTTTATACATGCATGGGCTATGTAGGTAGTACGATATCTACCTGCTAGCATTCATTTTCTTACTGAGTTATGGTTTGTTCACCCTACTATTTTCTCCCTCTAGATACTGAGAAGTAAGAGAGCGGTGGTCTCTGGATCTTTTTTGCGTTGGACAGCTCCCATCAATTGTAAAGGTATAAGAACAGTATACACATGAGCATTTTGTATCTATTATCTTGTATCATACAATTATACCTAAGAAATGTAATAGTTTTATGGGGATGTTATGTAAATATATTATTATACAATTAATTTTGTATATATTTACACACACACCTGGGAGTGTGAATTAAATTTTAAATATTTTCGCTGTAAATTCATGATATTATAGTAATTGCATCGCCTCATAGCCCAAATCATAGTTGAATAAGTATGGATAAAGGACACCCAGAAGTGGGGTGTGACAGATTTGGTATCAGAGCATGGTTGGTTTGATGTGAGTCAATGTTTAGGACTAAGAAACATACATCCCCAAGTTACTGTGCGATATTTAGATACAAATGTGTATAAGGAGTTGGTAGTGAGCTAAAAATTTGTTATAAATGCAGGAAGTTATCAGGCTTGTGAGATATGCTTGAAAGACACCGCAAGAGGGGAGAGAGCTCAAGAGCTCAAAGGCAGAATGACAGGACTGAGAGACACAGTAGATCGTCCTCTAGTCACGAGCCCCAGGAACAGATAGAGGCTTTCGATCCTCGGATAGCCCGAGTAAAGGAAGACATGCGCACTATGATGACCATGATGAGTCAGATCATGGCTAGGTTGGAGGGTACACTTGGTACAGCGAGACAGGCTGTACCGAATCCCCCTGCAGCTACACCTGAACCTGAGAATGTTGCACCTGCACAACCTAAACCGGTTAGGCCATGAGAACCTTATATTTGACCAGCACCTCCTCCAATAGCCCCACAACAGTATGATGATGATGATTTGGGGTACGAATACGATTGTGATATGGAGAGGTTGAGGCATTTCATGGATTTCAAGCCTCCTTCTTTTAGCGGGGTAAAGGATCCGACAGTGGCTGAGGACTGGATCGGTCAGATGGAGAAGTTATTTGACTTCTGTCGATGTTCGGCTAGGGAGAGAGTAGCACTTACGGCCTTTGTACTGAAAGACGAAGCAGAGCACTGGTAGAAGTCCACCAAGCGTATGTTAAGAGCTCAAGGTACGACTATCACGTGAGATATATTTTTGGGAGCTTTTAGAGAGCAATACATCCTAGATACCGCTCGACGTAGGTTGCAGATGGAATTTTTGAATCTGACTCAAGGGAATCGAACTGTTGACGAGTACGAGTCACGATTCACTTCTCTCGGTAGATATGATACCGACTCGATCAGGAGTGAAGCTATAAGGGTTCGCAGATTTGTGGATGGATTGAAGTCTTCAATCCGAGCGAAGTTGACCCCATTTGATGTTGCTACCTATAGAGAGGCCATGCGACGAGCCCAGTTATGTGAGCAGGGTTATGACTTGTAGATTTTTGAGTTCAGTTGGGGTAAGGACAAGGGTCCGAGGAAGCTGAGAGATGACAAGAGTGCCAACTTTGGTCAAAAATTCATGAGTAAGCGTCAAAGAGAGACAGATAAGTTCCAGAAGAAAGCTGCTAGACCTTTCGTACCTCAGACTCAGACACCAGCCAGGGGTGTAGTGATTGGTAGACCCCGACCGACTACTGATCAATATAGACTATGTGGTCGATACCATGATGGTAGGCCATGTCATCTTCAGGGTACCCGATGCTTCAGATGTGGTAAATTTGGGCATAATGCCAGAGAGTGCCCAGAGATAGTTGAGGTAGTCCCTTAGAGGGGTAAGGAGTCAGAGAGAGTTCCTACAGTTACACCTCCTGCAAGAAAGAAAGCCTCGACTGAAGAAAAATAGAAACAAGTTGTGGGTCAAGGCAAGGTGTATGCGATAGACCAGGCATCAGTTGATACATCTTCTGAAGTGATAAAAGGTACAATCCTGATTTTTAATTTGGAGGCTATGGCTTTGTTTGATTCTAGTGCTAAGCATTCCTTTATATCACCTGTATGTGCATCAAAGTTAAAAGGTCTTGTAGAACCCACATACTTAAGTAAGACTTTATTAATAAGTACTCCAATGAGAGTTAGCCAATTAGCCGAGCAAGTGTATAATGATTGTAAAGTGAGGGTAGAAGATAAGTGTGCGATAGCCAACTTGATTTTGTTAAATATGTATGATATTGATGTAATCTTGGGAATGGATTGGTTAGCTATCAATCATGCTGTCATAGACTGTCGTTCTAAGTCCATTAAGTTTTCTCTACCCGAAGAATGTGTTGTAAGATTTTAAGAGAAGAAGTGAAATCTTGAATTTTGTAACAAGTAAAGTACATTGGTATAAATGACATGAATGTTGTTTTGAAGGTTTTATTGCTTATGTGGTGGATTTGGACAAAGTACATCCGGATATGAAGGACATTCCAGTGGTTAGAGAATTTTCTGATGTCTTTTCAAACGACCTACCGAGATTGCCACCGGATAGAGAAATGAAATTCGGTATCGACTTGACGCCTGAAATCGAGCCAATATCCAAGTCACCATATAGGATGACTCCAGTTGAGCTAGAAGAATTAAGGAAGCAGTTGCAAGATATGCTGTATAAGGGGTTTATAAGACCGAACGTCTCACCATGGGGAGCTCTGGTATTGTTTGTGAAGAAGAGAGATGGGAGCCATAGGTTGTGTATTGACTACAGGATGTTGAACAAGGCTACCATTAAGAATAAATATCCCTTGCCGCACATCGATGACCTATTGGATCAGCTTCGGGAAGCGCAGATTTTTTTCAAGATAGATCTGAGGTATGGATATCATCAATTGAAGATTCGGAAGGAGGATGTGCCTAAGACAGCTTTCCGCACCCGCTATGGCCATTACGAATTCTTGGTGATGCCTTTCGGGTTGACTAATGCACTAGCAACTTTTACGGCTATAATGAATGAAGTATTCAAGCCATACCTAGACCAGTTCGTGATTGTTTTCATTGATGATATATTAGTGTATTCAAGGTCCAGAGGAGAACATGAGCAACACTTGAGGATTGTTTTGCAGACCCTCCGAGAGAGAAGGTTATATGCTAAGCTTAGTAAATGTGACATCTGGCTAGACCAGATTTCCTTCTGGGCCATATTGTATCGAAGGATGGGGTGTCAGTAGATCCATCCAAGATCGAGATCGTTGTTCAATGGGAATAACTCAGGACAGTCACAGAGATCAGAAACTTTCTGGGTTTGGCTGGTTACTACAGGACATGACATATTTTGAATCATGTTTTATCCTCTCACATGCTTTCTGGGTTATGAATCACGTCTTAAAATGGAAGTATGACATATATGATTTACATGAAAGTGAAAATGAGAACTATATGCTTACTGCATTTTTCGATGATATTTCCATTTATAATGAAAACATAGATTTGGTTTATACATCCATGAGCTATGTAGGTAATATGATATCTACCTACTAGCGTTCATTTCCTTACTGAGCTGTGGTTTGCTCACCCTACTATTTTCCCCCTCCAGATATTAAGAAATAGGAAAGCGGTGGTCTCTGGATCTTTTTTGCGTTTGACAGTTCTCATCAATTGTAAAGGTATAAGAACAGTATACACATGAGCATTTTGTATCTATTATCTTGTATTACACAGTTATACCTAAGAAATGTAATAGTTTTATGGGGATGTTATGTAAAGATATTATTATACAATTAATTTTGTATATATTTACACACACCTGAGAGTGTGAATTAAATTTTAAATTTTTTCGCTGTAAATTCATGATACTATAGTAATTGCATCATCTCATAGCCCAACCGTAGTTGAGTAAGTATGGATAAAGGACACCCGAAAGTGGGGTGTGACAGAAATGTTGTATTTGACGGACAATGTAATGGATGATGTTGAAGAAAAGATGTTGAAGGCTGAAATTTCAACATTGAGGAAGAAATTGAAATGAAACAATAAAGATGAGGTTGTTTGTGTGTTTAGCTGAAAATTAATAGTGTTGTTGTTATTATCAATTGTGTTTTTGTATTTACTTATCTGTAATGACTCCAATAAAGAAAGACTTATTGCCTTACCTTAAGTTGCACTGTTGATGCAATGTATAAACTTCAACTGAAGGAAAGATGGTTTTGTACAAATTTGAAGAGAATGAATGACTAAAATGCTATTTTGTTGTTTTGTGCAAGATTTAAAATGGATGAAATGTTATTTGTTTGAATGAATGAATGTGATTTTGTTGGAATGAGTGAATAAATATATTTGATTTTGTTGGAAAAAGATGAATGAAATGTTATTTGGAGGAATGAATGAAAATTAATATGATTTTGCTGAAAAAGAAATGAATGAAAACAAAATTGAAAATAGTTATACCAAAACAAATGAATTACTTAAAAACATATTTTACCATAACAAATGAATTATGCATTAAAAATGATTTTGTTAACCTGACCAAATAACATCATATAAGACCTAATTTCATTCACAAATACAAAAAAAAAAAAAGATATAACCATTAACACAAATATATAATCATTAATACAAATTTCATCCATTAACATAAATATCATTCATCATACATTAACCAAAATATCATTTAGCTTACATTAAACCTAATGTTATGATTAACCCCTACATTCAGCAATCAGAAAAGAAAAATAAAAGAAAAACAGTTAAAGATAAAAAAAATCATCTGTCACCACTACAAGAAAAAATGGTTACAGCGACGGATTTAGCGACGGATTTTTCGTCGATAATTTTTGCTTTTCGTTGCAAATGAGTATTTACGATTGAATTAGCGACGAAACTTTCCGTCGCTAAAATTTCGTCGCTGAAAGTATGTTTTCTTGTAGTGTGCATAGAATCTCAAACTATATGAACAGTAAGCATCAAACAAAAAGTAAACAAATAAGATCTATGATTTCTTCTTTTTGGCTTTACTTGTGTTCAGGGGACCTTAAGGGTTTTAGGGGAAGGTAAGGGTAATATTCACTCTCTCTTTTCTTTCCTTAGTTTAAAAAAATTAACAAACAAAGGAAAGATTTCTAACATTCTTTTGAGTTACTCAATTTTCCTTTCTTTTCCTTTCCCCACCCCGAATCCAAAATTATCTTTAAGACAATTAAAAAAAAATAATTGGTTATATTTTGTAATATTACTGTGAAAAAATAATTGCATGTTTTGTATTAATTAAAAAATTAAAAATTTAAAAATGATGTTATCTTTTAGAAAATTAGAAAATTTTACTTTTAATCTAATAATACATAACATGTTGTTACATTAATATTAAATATTATATTACATTGTCCATACTGATATTTTATATACATGTTTTATTTTAGAAAATAAAAAAAATAATTGATAAAAACCATAGATATAAATGTTATATTTTGTAATATTAATATAGGTAGAGTTAAATGATATGTGATTTTTATTAAATTTCAATATATGTATACCTTTTAAAAATTGAAATAGATAATTAATTTAAAGAAATAATTAATTTATTTTGTATTTTTAATATATATAAAGAGATTTTTATCTTCTTAAAAGTTGAAAAAGGATAATCATTATTTTATTTTAATAAATTGCACGTATCATACATATAGACTATCTATATAGGATGTTTTACTAGTACTCAAATGCTTTGACTTTTTATTTATATATATAAGGCTATTAAAAATTAAATATTTAATTATTATATTAAAATATAAATAATTAAAAAAATACACCAAATCATTATTGACTTTAAACAAAATCAAACACTATTTTTAAAGAAAATCACACATTATTATATTAAAATGTAAATACTTAAAAAAATGAACTAGACCATTTTTAAATAAAAAAGATATTTTGGGGTTGAAACTTTACATAATTAGTTGTAAAATGATTACAATAGACGATAAAATTGTTACCAAGCATTGCAAAATAATTGTGCTCAAATAAATTAGTGCAAAGTTTATACCCCTCTCGTACCAAACACCCCTGTGAACAATTTCCTTCGCAGTGCATAAAGAAAACGATTCAATGGTGGAAACCATGCACTCCCATCTTTATAACGGATCTCTTTCCAGCATAAAGTACTGTATATCTATTTTGTTGGAACCAATGGACTATAATTATGGGATACTGATCCATTGGCTGCATTACTAACTATACCCAATCCAAGCCAACAACCCTATTGATTATATTAAAAAAATAATAAAAAAAGCTATACGCCTATACCAAACCTAAGCCCAAATTATGTCAATGAAAATGATCAAGGTTGACAAAATCTGCTATAGAAAAAGGTGGAAGTCAACCTTTTATTTTAAAAGAATCTATCTATAAATAATATATCAATATAGATATACACGTGGTTTTAAATCAGAGCAGAACAATCATGCATACATGGTAATTAAAGTTGGATATATATATATATATATATATATATATATATATATATATATATATATATATATATATATGAAGCTACATTATATATATATATATATATATATATATATATCTTTCTCAATTATGTAAGTTCTTTCTTTTTTGACTTTTTATTGTGAAATTCAGGATGAGTAATTAGTTCAATCTATGTCTACTTAGCTTTGTTTTAATCCTTAATTCATGTTCTTCTCCTCTGATCTAAAAGTGCATTTACGAAAATTTAAATAGCTTTGGAAAGGAGACTAACTTTCAAAGTAATCAACCTTAAGGGTGTGTTTGGTTTAGGGGTATATGGAAAATTAAAAAGAAAATAATTTTTATTGGTGCTGGATAAAAAAGAAAAGTACAAGGAAAAAATATAAAAGACTATTATTTTCTTTTTATTATTATTATTAATAAAATCAAATTATTTTAAGTTGAAAGGATGAGTTAAGAGAAAATGAGAAAGATTTGAGTCAAATATGAACATTCATAAAATTATTATTTATTTTTTTAATTTAATTTTATTATTTTAACTAAATAATGGTATATTGATAAATTAATATAATTTCATTTTTTTTTCATTTTTCAACTCTATCAAGTAATGAAGGAAAAATTAAATTAAATTTTCTTTCTTATTTTTTTGTCTTTCTTACTAAGTACATGTAAAGAAAAAAATTAATATTTTCTATCTTTTCGTTTTTCTCTCCCTCTAAGTTTTCATCTTTTCATTTTTTCATCCTACCAACTAAAGCCTAAATGAACCCAATGATTTCTAATTTATTAGGATCAACACGTTAATCTTCTGTATCGTCGTCCACAATTCATAAAACTTTTTTATTAACCATATAAAAATGTATGAATATGAAATTTCCCCATGGTTTTAATGTCTGTACCTAAAATTAAGAGAGGAGAGAAAGCTACATAGTGTGTGTGTCTATATATATATATATATATATATATATATATATATATATATATATATATATATATATATATATTTAGAGAGAGATGATAAATTAAGAACCTGCATTTATTTATGGAAAATCATCAGATTATCCTTAAATTTTCTCTCATAAGATCCTGCACTTATTATATATCTTATGCTTATATATTTCAAGAAAATAATTGGTTTTGAATCGAATGAGGAGCAAGTAGACGAATAGCTAGGTAAATCCAATCCCACAAATTATGTATAAGATGTGAATCCGTCATGCCTAAGGGTCCCAGCTGCTTGAAGGAAGATTAGGGTTTGTAATATATTCCCCAATGGATAATACTGATAAGGATGATGATGACGACGAAGATGATGATGGCGTTGATGTTTTGATGATGGTTTCAATGTACTCCATCTGTTTTGTTGCCACGCGCATGTCATGTGCATAGTTTGAACCAGCCGATGGAAAACATGATGAGAGCCTGGAGTCGACTACTGCGTCGATGTTTTCTAGTGAAACAGATGTTTGGGGCATGGTGCATATGTTTCCTTCAAGGATATCACAGAGTTCGGGTACTGTTGGGGGAGCCATTAACGGATGGTCGTACGGGTTTGGCGCGGTGGTTGGGTTGATAAGTTTCTGAGTAACAAAATTCTGAACTACTTCATTGCTGAAAATTTGGACGTCTTCTTGATTTTGATGATCAAAATCATGTTGAGCTGCAGCAAAGGGAAATGGCCACGAGGGATCGAAGGAAGATGTGTTTAAAGGGGGTTGGAGCATTGGGGTTAACGGCAAATGATGGTGAACCAAATCAATGTTGTAGTTGTCGGGAGGTGGCTTGAAATCTGCATGAGCAAAACTTTGTAGCGCAGGTGCAGCGGGGGAAGGATAGAGCTGCTCTTGCTGAGCACCAAGGATCAAATTAGGGTTTGCATTTAGAGAGATGAGTCCTTCCTCTAAAGGTTTGTAATTGTGAACATCAGTAAAAGAGGCTAAAGCTGGAACATCATGAGAGATAAGCTTCTTCTTGATACTTGAATTCCAGAAGTTCTTCACCTCATTATCTGTTCTTCCAGGTAGATGTTTTGCTATCTGTGCCCATCTGTTTTAGATAGAAATGATCATAAAAGGGAAAAAAAAAAAAAAAGACATGGTAACCAATTTCCATAATACTAGAAAACAAAGTAATGAAAACTAGTCAGAATTATAATTAGGGTAAATAATTGTTGAAGTACCTGTTGCCTAGAATACCGTGGAGTTCAATGATTAGAGCTGCTTCCTGTGAAGAGAAACTCCCACGTTTTAAATCGGGTCTGAGGTAATTTATCCATCTTAATCTGCAGCTCTTTCCACATCTTTGCAGGCCTGAATAATGAAACAACCCAAAAAGGAAAAACAAAAACAGGCAAAACAAAATTAAAAAAGGAATAAAATGTAGTTGGTATTTGCAGTTAATTAGTCTGCAAAAGAGAAGGGTTAGAAAGAAAAAGAAAGGAAAAGAATCACGGTTATGAATCAAGAAATTAACCTGCGAGTTTAGGGACTGAGCTCCAGCAACCAAGGCCATAGGTTTTGATGCAGTTTATGAGTTTCTCATCTTCCTCTGGTGACCACAGCCCTCTATTCACCTTCTGCTTGCTGCAACAAGAATGGTGCCTCATCTTTCTGTCTCTCTCGGAGTATTGCAGCCAATGGCAGGTCAGAATCAGTGCACAGAATTGTTTATTTCTTTTAAAAGTGAAAAAGGAACATATCACAAATTAAGGGTAATCGAGCCTAAGCCCTAGAGGGATGGTTAACACGAAAATGTGAAAAACTTTCAAGTTTGAAGCGACGATGAATATAATTAACTGATGAGAGTACACTGAGGCTGCTGCGACTTTGAGGGCAAAAGGCTAAAATCTGTAGTGTAAACCCGCGACAGCTGCATGGCTTATAATGGGATCCCCTCTCTCTGTGTTCATCCTCAGAGATGGGGTTGCCTTGTACACGTGACACTCACGCAGGCCGGTGGAACCACACGACAAGTCCCACTTTGGACTTATCTGCTCCTTTAGACTCAAACTTGTTGAATATTCATCTAAAAATGCATCGTTTTCAAAATACACAACTAGGCAAATGAGTCTTTAAAATATTATTTATTGTGATAGAATTAATGCTGATGTCACCGGTAAATAAATTAATTAATACACTTTATCTTTATTAATTTCAAACATTATTATAATAAAATCCTAATTTTTTTTTCTAATTTTGAAAATTCAATATCAAAATATGTAAAATCGAACTTCATCTATCAAGTGTTTGGCCGAAAATGTTTTATTAAAATTTTGTAAAATATAATAATTTATTCATATAAATATAAATTTAGATTTTTTTTTATTTATTTATTTGGGAACCTCCACAAGAAACAAAGGCCTTTACCCTTGCCACCATGTATGCTTTCTTATTTATTGTAGTCAATATTTAATGAAGCAAAAGTCCATGGAAACAAATCAGTTGATAGTTTCCTTCTATTTTTCTTAGCTGTCGGGTCCCTTTGTTTTTTGTTTTCTTTTGGCAGTTTGTGTACTTCATTTTTAGAAGATTTTACCGTTCTTGTATCCTGGAAATAGCCATTTCCCTGGAATCACTAAAACAATGCTTATCAATATATATATATATATATATATATATATATATATATATATATATATATATATATATATATAGTCAATATATGACAATCATCATTCATCTGCAATTTTTTTTCATCATGGATGCATGCATGCTTTAATTAATATGCACAACTAGACAATTAGTATTATTAATTACAATTAAATCATTCACTGTTAAACTGAAGAATTCCATATTGAAAATCTTTTGTCTATTAGATTGAAATCGATTGGACTTGGATGTCCATATATATATGGAAAAGAATGCCCACCCTGCCATGAAAAATAAATGTAAACATATAATAAAGCAGAGATGCTAGCTAAAATGATCAATTTAGTACTTTTGAGCTAGCTAGATATTATATATATATATATATTAATTTTCATTAGTGCATGGGTCATATATAAGAATTATATGTACATAATTCTAATTAATTAACGAGATAATGTAATATTCCAGGCATTAATGAAAGGAGTCAAAACAATTTTTTATCAAGGCTTTTTTATGAATGAGTCAATTGGGGGGTCACCTAGTACAAATGCATGCTCTTTCCAAAATGCGGGCAGTTTTTTTTTTTTTTTAATGAAAGAAAAGGGGATAGTGGACTTAATAATTCTAAAGATGACACGGTAATATAACAAGAAAAATGATACGAATAAAAAACGTGAATGTTAAAAGTTGAAAAAAATTATATGAGTATAAAAAAAACTAATAAATAGATTTTATATTTTGGCATGTCAATATAAATCTTGATACAAAATTTTTATATTTTACACAATATCAACATAAATATTAATTAATGATATTGGAATACTAATTAATGAGTGTCAATATAAATTTTTTTTTTTAATTTGTAAAAGCGTACAAGAGAGGAATTGGAGAATCGAACTTTTAACCTAATTTTTCTAAAAAGTGGTAATAATCGTTAGATCAAATTTTGACTGTTAAATACTAAATTAATGGATACTGACAAAGGCAAAATTGAACCTTTTGCAAATAGAATCCAAGTTCTTACAACATTCCATAACAATCTAAATGTTACTTGACTTTAGGCTCTGGTTATTTAATTTGCTGGGTGTATTATTTTAGGCTATGTTTTGGTCCTACTCGACTCTCTTTCTAGTCTGTCCATTCGTAAACATCAACTATACTCTTATCGAAAGTTCGAAACGTATAAAAAGACTTGATTCTTTGTTCATTACCTCATAAGTTTTGTCTTAATATTTTTGTATCATTTTCAAATTTCGAAAGTAAAGGCATTATATGAAATTAGAATTTTTTTTATGAAAATTTGAACTCCAAAATAAAAAAAAAATATTAATATTAAATATGGACTGTGTCTAGAAAGTATGTTTACTGCATTTTGTTAATTAATTAGATGAAATCAATGCATTAATTACTTGCTATATTATCATTAATTCATTATGATCATTTCCTCTAGAGGAAAGTCTCAAACCCATTCAAGTAATATTGCTCCTTCCCTGCCTCTTCTTGCAACGCAAGTATTATATACATATGTAGGAAATTAGTAGATTTGCAATTAATATGACTTCCCTTTTCGATCCTTTCTCATGGGAAAATGATGAATTACATACCTAGCTATGTTAGTTGGCAAATTCATAACTATTTTCCATTGAAATATAAGATCCTCCGTCTTCAATTCACTCACATTTCTTCAACTAGTATAAAATCTAGACTAATTTTGGTAAAACTAGAAATATGGGCTATACTACAATATTTAAAAGAGAATCTTAAATTTAGACAAGCACTTTTTTTTTTTTTTGCATAGCCTTGTTTTGGTGTTTTTGGACATCTTTATTCAAATCAAACAGTTTGTTATTTTATGAACATATTTAACTTGAAATAGATTAAGGTTCGAAACTATCTTAATTGTGGAAACGTATTTAACTTGAAACAAATTAAGGTTCGAAAAATTGTGTTGTTTTTCTCTTTTGGATACTTGGTGTCTAAATTAGCTCAATGAGAACTTGAGCTAAATTTTCTCTCTTTTTGACCTATTATATCTATTTTCCATGAATATATATGCTGTTATAGCCACTAGATTGTGACACAGGTATAATTATACTAAATCTGTAGGCATCTTCGAATAATTAACTTATTAATCAAACTTTATTACCTATTAATTAGCTACAAATTAAAATTAAGGATACTACAACGATATATAATCTTGATTTGAAGACTTGATTATGTTTATTTTAATATTCACAGATCATTAATCATTAGATTTATCACAATTTTTTTAGTATCTACCAATGTATTTTATATATAAGCTGAAGTGTCAACGTTGGAAAGTTGATTAATTATAATGAATTCTAGCGAAAGTTAGGGGGTAGCTAACATTAATTAATAAAAGATCAGTATAAACAAGTTTCAAAAGGACGAATAGACAAAGCGATTCATCTGAGAAGTAGGGATTTATACAAAAGGGTGAGTCTCTAGTAATGTTTTAGCTAGCATTCCGGTTGGACTACTGCATTTATTTTGATAAATAAATGAATTGAAGACAATTTAATTTTGCAAAAATAGCTAGGTTTTAATTTTCACTGTTGATGTGCAATATTCAGTAAGAATTTACTCAAACGTAATTTAAGAGATTAGTGTCATATTTATATTTAAAGAATTCTCACCAAAAAAGAGAATCATCTATAATTACATAGTTTTAGAAATTATTTTAATTACAGTAGCTTAATCTCTTTGTTTATGTTTGATTAGATAATTAAGTAATATTATATTAACATTCGTGTATGATATATGTTCAACTTTCTCAAGATAAATGCTTTCGATCTAAGTCAATAAATCAGTATTAGTATTTGACTAGCAACATTTGTTTTAGTACAAAGGAGGTCATGGTATGAAGGAATTATATACATTGAGATTTGAATCCAAAATTTCTAACCAATTAAACTTGCTTCTCGAGGAGGTTGTATGAATCAATTAGATCAAATCCCAAAACATATTTCCGCCGTCATATGCAATAGAACATTAATAGGCAGCAAAATTGTTGTATAAATTATATACACACACTAATTTCCCTTTGAAATTAACCGATAAAATCCTTAATTTTTATAAAGATTGTATCAAGAATTTGAGAAACAACGTGCCTTAGCCATAGGATATAATACTATTTGCATGTTATTAATTTATATTTACATTTCACTCATAAAACCAATTGATAAATGACCTAAGATTACTATATTTACTTAAGAAAAATAAATAGATAGAAGAATATTATAAATATAAGAGAAAAAAATAATTTTCTTACTATGAAAACTTTTAATTTGAGAAATATAGGTTTTAAGACTCGAACTTTAAATTTATAATAATCTTGCATCTTAAAAATGATGACATACTTATTGGAGGGCTCAAAGTCAAAAGCTATATCCCCGGATGGCTTCCTTTTCCTTCATTTCTTTTAATTATGGCAAGATGAACTAATAAAATTTGTTACTTGTTAATAAAGAACAAATTGAGTCCATAAAAGTCAGAAGAAAATGAGAGGCGGGGCACCCGAACTCCAATGGAGTGTGCAAATGTCGATAGATCAACCACTTTATACCAAGTTAAAGGTTAAAAATTAATGCATGAAAATCGTGAAAACTATAGGCAATCATAAATTTGGCCCACCCGAAGTAACATAAAAGAAAAGAAACAAATAAAAATTATTTTTTATTTGGTTAAACTGAGCTTTTGTTAAAATATGGTACATATTAAACTTCCAAGTTACCTCTCATCCATTCACAATTAAGTCACTCCCTCTATACTCTACCTAACTTGATAATGTTTTGATCCAATCAAACTTACGAGTGCTGAGAAAAAAAAAATTCAAACTTACGAGCATGTAGAAAATTGAAAAATGTTGAGCAATAACGCTAGCTATAGACAAAAATAGGCAAGTACCCGACAAGCTTAATAGCATTCTTTTGGCTGTTTGGTGACATAAGCAAATACCTATTGGGCTAACTTCCATGATGCATTTTGGTGACATAAGATGATTTCGTGTTTGATAGGTGTTTTATGTATTTAAGGGGTATGAGGTTTATTTTCACGGCTTTTGTGACCCAGGCATATAGGGGTTTTTCAGTTGTAATCCTTAACTTCTTTAGTAAAACGATCTTTTGGCTGATCAAAAGCTTAATAGCATTCAAGCCTTTAATTAAAAAAAATGGGCTTAATTCCAAATTTCATCACTCTTCATGAAAATCAACCCATCTTCACCTATATATTTATTTCATTTAGCATTCAACTTAATACAGAGTAGATGCCATCTAAAACTTTTTCAAGTGATTAAGATAGAACAGCGACCTGTTGAGACCCCACTAGCCCACACACTCCCTTCTCTCCATGACAACCCCCCATCACTATAAGAATAGGGCTTCAACGTTGGATTTTGCGTCGAAAATATTTGCATAATGTCGGAAATCACAATCAGCATTGAAATTAACATAAAAAATTTCAATGCTAATTCTGAACGTAATTTGAAAAAAACTAAAAATCTTCTGTTGTGAATGGAAAAAAATCCGTCAATAAAAAAATTCATCATTGAAAGTTTCTACGAAGAAAATTGGATGGTAAAAATCAACTTTTTAAATGTTAATTATTTACTTTTTTATCTAACGTTAAAAGTGTTCAGCATCAGAATTTAAACGCTAAAGAAAAATAAATATATTTTATCTTTTTAAAAATTATTCCATCGTTAAAGGCTTGTAGAGACGGAATTCTTACGCTAAAGTATAATTTTAAATTTTATTTATTTATTCCACCGTTGAAGGTTTTTAGATACGGAATTCCAACACTGAAAGTATTTATGAATTTTTTTTTTAAATTTATTCCGTCACTGAAAACTTTTAGAGACGGAATTCCGACGCTGAAATTATATTATTATTTTTTTTATTAAATATTTCATCGTTGAAGTTTTTTAGAGACGAAATCCTAGCACTGAAAGTATATTATTAATGTTATTTTTATTAAATATTTCAACGTTAAAAGCTTTTAGAAACGAAATTCCGACTCTGATTGCTAATCTTGTTTTTTTTTTTATATATAATTTTTCCTGTTTCGTTTAGAAAACATATTTTGGTAATAAAATAATTCAAAATACAAATAATTAAGATATATATGGGAAATAACAAAAATATAAAATTTGATCATCAAATTCACACACAAATAACTTAACATCGTCAAACATCATCATCAACATCGTCATAATATCCTCCATAATTCATACAAAACAAAAGAAAAAAATGAGGCCTCATTAATTAAATAAAATGAATTTACCCTCAATGTATTTCGTAAATGACCGTTTAATTTGGAAATAAATCTTGCAAGTAAATAAATAAAATTTAAAAACATAGGTTAATCACTATTATATTCGTGACCAATCATATATATATATATATATATATATATATAAAGTATTCTTTTCATAACAATATTTAAGATCTACAACAATAAAATAATTAAAATTATATAAACAAAAATACTAAAACTAAACAACATACTAACAATGAATTTGCAATAAATATTTAAAAATGATATCATTAATAATAATAAATATTTGATTAAACGTAGTATTATTTTACAAAAATAAATTCAAATCAAACCAAAAACTATAAAAACATTAATAAACAATATTATTTATTTAATGATAAATAATTAAATAAATATTGAAACATAATAATAAATCTTTGATTAAACATAATATTATTTTACAAAAATAAATTAAAATCAAACAAAAAACTATAAAAACATTGATAAACCTAAGAAATTTATTTATTTAACGGCAAATAACTAAATGAATATTGAAACATAATAATAATTAATCATAATAAATATTTGATTAAACATAATATTATTTTACAAATATAAATTAAAATAATAATTTCATTTTAATTTTTTTTTTTTACAAATTTATAAACAAAATTTGTATCCGTATTGAAATTCGGACGCGGATACCATTCGCTCTTAGAAATAATTATTAAAAAATTAAGAAATTAAAAACAATTTTTTCATATATTTAAAAATAAGCAATAGATTTTTAGCGTTGAAAAAAATAATTTTTAAATTAATAAAAAATAAAAAATATGTGAGATGACGCAAGTTTTCCTTTTAACGTAAGAATTCCTACGTTAATTTCCTTGATGAAAAAATCATACCATATTTATCATTTTGCACGAACAATTTGGCGACGGATTTGGTATCGAGATTGTTTTTGATGTAATTTTGCGTTGGAATTCCGATACAAATTAATAAGCGATATCTCTATATCGGAGACAAAATTCCGTCGTAAATCTGTCACTGTTGTCTACTTTTTGTGACGAAAAAATTATGATGGTAATATTTCAACGCTAAACGCATTATTTCTTGTAGTGCATGAACGAAAATCCACTTGTTTACTCAAAATTGAAGGAAGCCTACTTCTCGTGCCACTTGAGAATCTTTATCAAGTTGCATCCAAGAAGTTTTTACAGCTTTTAGTATAACATCCTTTCTTTCTTGCCTTTTGTTAGCGCAGTTCCCCCACATGAGAAGCTACGACTGAATTGATCGAGTGCTCCTCTATAGATCATAGTCCAAGCAATTACAAAGATGTCAAACTTAAAACGAGTTGGAGCATACTGTCTAAAATTTCTCAAAAATAAATCGTCGCTATTTGATTAACCATCTCATTGAAATTCGATAGTTCGATTTATTTAATTTTTACAATTTTATTTATATATAAGAAATTTCTCTTCTCATCTCATGTCGATTAAGTGTTACGTTTCTTATGACCTTATATAACTCATGAAATCTTGATTAATTTTAGTTTGGATCGAAACTTAACCCATGTTAGATCATGAACATTGATAAATCGTACTTAATTACTTTAACAAATTAATATGAAGATTTATGTTGGCTCTACCGAGAGGGGGGTGAATCGATTTTCTAATGTTAATGGCAAATTTTAAATTAATCATAATTTAATTAGCAAATGATAATGAGCAATATAATGAAATTAAACAAATTAAAGCAAGATAGGGAAGAAAGTAACAAACACAATCGTTTATAGAGGTTCGGCCAATCTCTTACCTACGTCCTCTCTCCTTTACCTTCTTGTCAAGTGCTTTCTTTCTTACTTTCAACAGAAGTTACAACGTTCCTTTTTCAGGTTAAGGAATAACCTCTCTACCCTTTCAAATACAAAGAAGTATTCACCCATTTTACAATATTTATCTCACTGAGGAACAATCCTCTTCTCTCTTAGGGTAAGGATGAATACAATATCAAGCTTTTAATGTGGGTAGGACAATTACAGCTTTTGCACTTAAGCTTATACAACAAACTCAATAAATGAGGAATGAAGACACAAGGAATGAAAGAATTAAACTTTTGAGAATGTAAGAAGTGTGCAGCAATAGTGTCTCTTTTCTCATTGTCTTCAATGCTTGATTATATACTGAAGGATTGGTAGTTGGAGCATTTAATTCTGTTTTTCCCGTTGAGATTTTGCAGAAATAGCCGTTGGGTACCTCCAGTAGAATGCCAGATCGATCTACCATCTTGGCCAGATCGATCTCTTAGTTATAGTTCCTGCAAAATCAAGGCAAAATGAAGCAAGAAGATCGATCTCATATATGAGCAGATCGATCTCATAATTTAAAAATAATAGAGGAGATCGATCTATCGAATAGGCAGATCAATCTTCCTATCTCTCTGTTTGAGGCATGATAGATCTATAGATCGATCTGCCAAGTAAGCTCGTAGTGATGAGATCGATCTCTTATCAACCCAGATCGATCTCCTTAGCTTTCTGATTTTGAGAAGATCGATCTCTTCCTATACCAGATCGATTTCATGAGCTCTATATTTGAGTATAGATCGATCTCACAGATCGATCTACTGTCTTTACTTTAGGGGAGATCGATCTCTTCCTAGATCAGATCGATCTCCTTAACTCCAGTATTAGGCAGATCGATCTCATAACCCTTAGAGATCGATCTCAATTTGCCTCAATACCTTTGTATAGGTTCACAGCCTAGCAGATCGATCTCATGTCTTTATGAGATCGATCTCTCATCCAAGAAATCCCAGGAGATCGATCTCTCATAACCCAGATCGATCTCTCATCTACAGAAACTCAAGTTCTGGTACTGATAACCTCTAAACATGTTTTTATATCATCTTTATATTATTGAATTTACTTGTTTTGTCATTTCAAAATATATTATCACAACAATCTCCCCCTTTTTGATATGACAAAACGTATTCAATCAACATGTTTAGTTAATTTGCACAAGCTCCCCCTTTTTATAAGCTCCCCCTTTCTTTTAGCTTTTGACCTCATGACTTTCTTAACTCCCCCTCATTTTAATCATTCCTTTAAACCTTTAGACATGTTTCTTAAAGCCATTTTCACATCTTTTAATTAACCCACATGTTCTCTTTTCTTCTCCCCTTTTTTGTCATATCAATGACGCTAAAGGTTAAGGAAACAGTCCAACTATAAACACATTGTGCATTTTAAAATAGTAAATCATTTGAGCAGATGGCAACAATAACTAATATTTCATTCAAGCAAATGCAGTTTCAAAAACAACAAGAAGTACACATGAAAACTAACTAATCTTATCCTAATATTCATATCCTACGGTGGAGGAACTCGATCCATAAGATCCTTAATGTGAGTGTGAGCGACCTGAAGCTCATCAAACATCGCCTCCTGAGTAGCATGAAGATTTGCAAAGCCTTCATCGACTTTGCAGTTCAGTTCCACGAACAGCCGCTGCTGGGTTGCATGAAGGTTTGCAAAACCCTTATCGATCTTCCGGTTGAGCTCACTCATCATGGTCACTATGGACTCCATGCCAGCAGGTGAGGGAACCGGTGCAGTGGGCGGAGGAGTCGAGGACGATGGACCCGCAGTCGGTGCAGCAGGTGGATCCATAGGCTCATCGGAGGGATCTTCCTCCATAGCTGCTGCAGATTGCTGTTCCCGCTTCTTCTTCCAGTCGCCCCGGAAGTCCTTGTAGTAGCCCATGTGGTGGAGTGTCCCGATGTTGAGGACGCTCTTTGGAGAAGGCACTTCACACGTTTCGCAACTGCTGTCCACTCCAAGTCGTTGGAGAAAATACGCCAATGGTTGCGGAAACACTATCGTTGTGGCTTGGCCACAGACAATCTTCAACCAGTCTTGATAGATAAAGTGGACAATGTTGGGTTTTTGACTGGTGGAGTGTATGTGGTGGATCCAAAAGTGATATAGCCTCCTAACGGTGGAATGACGGGTACCAAAAGGACGAAGGTTCCATGAGATGATGAGATGGAGTAACCGTGGGTGCATTGGGAGGTCACTCGCCTTATCCCCGGGAAGGTCAAACTCCAAGAGGACTTCCTCATCTTCATTTGTCAAGCCGTCATTGCTTATGTGGAAAGCTTTGGCTAAGACTTCAGGGTCTATGGCAATTGACTTACCCATGACATAGGTTGTAAACCCTAGAATTTTGCAGGTATCAGCGGGGTCATAGGTGAGTTCGGCATTGGAAAAGAATGCCCTGATGATATTTGGGGGTACGGGAGTGTTTATTTTAAGAAACGGAATCCAACCAAATTCTTCAAATTTGGTTAGATAGGGAAAGTCAATTCGATTTAGGAAGGAAAAATCGTGAGTTCGCTAATGTTTAATTGGCATGGTGAAAAAATATTCTTCATATCGCTTCCTTTTCGCAGGTGTTTTAAAACACCTGTTGAAGGTAGCGACGGAAGAGGAAGGGATGGTTTGAGACGACGACCCTTGTTCTACACTAGATCGAGGAGGTTTTTGGCCCGCTCTCTTAAGTCTAGGCATGGTTCTAGATACTTGAAGATCTCTAGATAATCTTAAAGCTAGTTCACTAACAACCTAACCAATGGAACAGTAGCTAGATTTGACCTAGTGAGAAATTGAGCACAAAACTTAAGAAATTTTTGAGAAAAAAAATCAAGAATGTGGGTTACTATACCAGTAAACGAAGGAGAGATGTGACGATAACCGTACCGAGATCGATCTGAGGAGGAATCGAGAGAGGAGGTGCGAGGGAAGTTAGGGATTTGAGATTTTGGAGATTTGAATTTTGGAGGTTTTTCGCCAGATTTTATAGTCCAGGGCACAGGAGATCGATCTGTCGAGATAACAGATCGATCTGTCATTTCCAGAAGCCCGAAGAGATCAATCTGTGGTTCCATAAGATCGATCTACAGAATACAGAAGCTTAAGGAGATCGATCTGTCGTATCCGCAGATCGATCTGTCGTATCCGCAGATCGATCTGCTGTTTGACAGAGGCTTAGGGAGATCGATCTGCCAAATGCATAGATCGATCTTCAGAATACAGAGCTTGAAGAGATCGATTTGTCGTATGCACAGATCGATATGCTGTTTAACAGAGGCTTAAGGAGATCGATCTTATGGATAGAAGATCGATCTGCCTAGCTTAACCTTAATGCTTTAGGCTTGTTGGAAGTATGGAGATCGATCTATATTGATAGGAGATCGATCTCTCATACTTGTTTCCCAGAAAAATCTTTGAAAAACTCTTTTAAAACCAACTTAAAACCTAGATTTTGAAGCATATACATCTTAAGGGATATTCATGAGTCCTAATTCACCTCTAAGGATACAAAACCTATCTCTATCAAGAGGTTTGGTGAATATATCAGCTATTTGATGCAGAGTGTCAATAT
Organism: Firmiana major; assembly: GCA_033439115.1. Classification (NCBI taxonomy): domain Eukaryota; kingdom Viridiplantae; phylum Streptophyta; class Magnoliopsida; order Malvales; family Malvaceae; genus Firmiana; species Firmiana major. The sequence continues at coordinate 5,464,809 of CM065914.1, read as the reverse complement.
ACTCTAGAATTATATCCCCCTTTTGAACATGGTCTCTAAGAAAATGGTGCCTAATTTCAATGTGCTTAGTTTTAGAGTGTTGAATAGGATTTTTAGAAAGGTTGATAGCACTGGTATTGTCACATTTAATAGAGACTTGTTTCATGTCAATACCATAGTCTTTCATTTGTTGTTTAATCCACAACACTTGAGCACTACAACTACCTGCTGCTATGTATTCAGCTTCAGTTGTGGACTGAGCCACACTGTTTTATTTCTTAGAGAACCAGGAGATTAATCTATTCCCTAAGAATTGGCAAGTACCTGAAGTACTTTTCCTATCTATTTTGCATCCCCCAAAATCTGCATCTGAAAATGCATGAAGTGTAAAGGTGGAGTCCTTGGGGTACCAAAGTCCTAGAAAGGGAGTGTCCTTAAGGTATCTAAATATCCTTTTAGTTGCTAATAAGTGTGATTCCCTAGGAGAGGATTGAAATCTAGCACAAAGGCATACACTAAATAAAATATCTGGTCTACTTGCAGTTAAATAGAGCAATGAGCCAATCATAGACCTATAGAGTTTAGTGTCTACACACTTACCACTTTCATCTTTATCAAGCTTGATGTTGGTGCCCATTGGAGTTGCTTGAGGTTTGCAATTGTCCATTCCAAATCGCTTGAGCAAATCCTTAGTATATGTTGCTTGATTGATGAAGGTTCCATCCTTTGTTTGCTTTACTTGAAGTCCCAAGAAGAAAGTGAGTTCTCCCATCATGCTCATTTCAAATTCACCTTGCATGATCTTAGCAAACTCTTGGCATAAAGATTCATTAGTTGATCCAAAGATAATATCATCTACATACACTTGTACAACTAGTAAATCCTTATTTTTATTTTTGATGAATAAAGTGGTATCCACTTTTCCTCTTGAAAATCCTTTTTCTATTAAGAATTTAGACAACCTTTCATACCATGCTCTAGGAGCTTGTTTCAAACCATAGAGTGCCTTAGATAGTTTGAAAACATGTTCAGGAAATTCATGATTTTCAAAGTCGGGAGGTTGCTCAACATAGACTTCTTCATTAATGAAACCATTTAAGAATGCACTCTTTACATCCATTTGATATAATTTGAAGTTTTTATAACATGCAAAGGCAAGTAACATTCTTATTGCCTCTAGTCTAGCTACCGGTGCATAGGTTTCATCATAATCTATACCTTCTTCTTGTCTATAGCCTTGTGCAACTAACCTAGCCTTATTTCTTATGATCACACTATTTTCATCCATCTTGTTCTTGAATATCCACTTAGTTCCAATTATAGAGTGATCACTAGGCCTAGGAACTAGTTTCCACATTTTGCTTCTCTCAAATTGATTTAATTCTTCTTGCATTGCTAGGAACCAATTATTATCATCTAAGGCTTCATTGACATTTTTAGGTTCTATTTGAGATACAAAGGCTATATATTGACACATATTCCTTAGAGATGATCTAGTTCTAACTCCAAGAGTTGGATCTCCTACTATTTCACAATCTTTTATATATCCTAACTCTCTTGGTGCTCTAGACTCTCTCTCTAATATCTCTATTTCTTCTTCATCTTCTTTATTCAACTCAAGTTTTTCTAATAAATCATCTTCTAAGTTTGGAATTTCCTCCAAGTTTTCATCAAATATTTCAACATCCTCATCATTGGTTGAATCTTTAGATACATCATTTGACTCATCAAATATTACATGAATTGATTCTTCAACCATCAATGTTCTTTTGTTATAGACTCTATAAGCCTTTGAATTCAAGGAATATCCCAGAAAAATTTTCTCATCACTCTTGGCATCAAATTTTCCTAAATTATCTTTACCATTATTTAAGATAAAACATTTGCAGCCAAAAGGATGGAAGTAGCTAATGTTAGGCTTCTTACCTTTGTATAGCTCATAAGGGGTTTTCTTTAGCATGAGTCTAATCATAGCTCTATTAATGATATAGCAAGATGTGTTTATAGCTTCAGCCCAAAAATATTTTGGTAAATTATTTTCACACAACATGGTTCTAGCCATTTCTTCCAATGTTCTATTTCTTCTCTCAACTACTCCATTTTGTTGTGGTGTCCTAGGCGCTGAAAAATTATGGCTAATTCCTTGATCATTGCAATACTCATCAAATCCTATATTTTCAAATTCCTTGCCATGATCACTTCTAATACTAGTTATTGTGTATCCTTTTTCATTTTGAGTCACTTTTGTATAAGCTATGAATTTTTTTAAGGCTTTATTTTTTACTCTAAAAAAGAACACCCAAGTGTACCTAGTGTAATCATCAACTATTACAAATCCATAGTGTTTCCCACCAAGGCTTGTTATTCTAGTTGGTCCAAATAAATCTAGGTGGAGTAATTGAAGAGGCCTAGAGGTGGATACACTATTCTTAGGCTTAAATGTTGTCCTTTTATGTTTTCCTTTAGCACAAGCTTCACATATTTTTTCATAATCAAAGGACATCTTAGGCAATCCTATAACTAGATCCTTTCTAGCTAACTTAGAAAGTACATGCATGCTAGCATGACCTAGTCTTCTATGCCATAACCAAGATTCTTTTTCTTTGTCTACCATTAGGCATATGTTTTCATTCTTAAGTTCATTAAGATAGACAATGTATATATTACCTTGTCTATGCCCTAAGAAAAGAACTCTATTTGACTTAGGATCTATAACATGACATTTCATACAATCAAAAGTTACTTTGTAACCTTTGTCACAAAGTTGACTTATGCTTAGTAAGTTATGCTTTAGGCCCCTAACTAACAATACTTTTTCTAAAGAAAAGTAGTTATTACCTATTGAGCCACTCCCTTCAACTTGGCCTTTGGAGTTGTCCCCAAATGTGACTTCTCCACCAACCTTTGATTTAAATGAATTGAAGTGGCTTCTATCACCCGTCATGTGCCTTGAGCATCCACTATCTAAGTACCAAGCTTCCTTTATCTTAGCTTTGTGGCACTGCTCAATCACCTACAAAAAAAGATTCAAACTCAAGTCTTAGGTACCCAAATTCTCTTGGGTCCTTTGAGGTTAGTGAATGCAATTCTTGATCCCTTTGGGATCCATTTTGCTAATGCATTAACATCCTTTGAGTTAATTACTTCTTTTGGAACCCATATCCTTTTACTATTTTTCCTTTAAGAGTGGTCATCTTCATATTGCAATTATGTGATGCATGTCCCTTTCTATCACAATATGAGCAAATAATTGAAGGTTTATGCAAACTCTTTCTAGCAATGAAGCTCTTGAGATGAGTCTCTTTACTTTCTTCATTATATCCTAACCCATTTTTATCAAAAAATGCCCTTTGGGTTTCTAGCATGTTATCTAGCTTTTGTTGCCCCATATAAAACCTATTAAAGGAATTATGTAAATTACTATTCTTCTCTTTTAGATCACAAATTTCAAGATTAGTAATTTCTAGTTTCTTTTCACATTCTAATTTGTCCTCTAGAATTAACTCATTTTCTTTCTTCAATTTAGATATTATTCTCTTATATTTCATACTCATGCATTCATATTCCAATGCAAGATCATCAAATGCATCTTGCAATTCATCAAAAGAATATTCATTGAGGTTTGAAGTTACCTTTTCATCCTCAATTTTCATGAAGCACAAGTTGGCAATGTCCTCATTTGAGTCATCATCGGAGCAGTCACTGTCGCTCCATGTTGCCACCATTGCCTTCTTTTTGTGGAACCTATCATTGGACCTTTTAAGAAAAGGGCAGTTAAATTTTATGTGTCCTGGTTTTTTACATTCATAGCACACAATTATATCTTTTCTTCCTACCTCTTCTTGATCTCTCTTATTGTTTCTCCTATTATTACCACTAGCTCTCATTCTCATGAACTTGTTAAATCTTTTGGCAAACATTGCCATCTCAAGATCCTCTTCACTACCACTTTCATTCTTAATCTCCTCTTGAGCAGTAGATTTTAGAGCAACTTCCACTTTCTTGGGTGGCTCTTCATTTCTTCTCAACTTCATCTCATAAGTGAGTAGTGATCCTATTAATTCATCTAAAGATAATGTGTGAGGATCCTTAGATTCCTCAATTGCAGTCACTTTAGCTTCCCATGATTTAGGTAAGCTATTTAATATTTTCTTGACCATTTCAATATTAGAGTATATTTTTCCTAAGGACTTTAATCCATTAATTATATCCGTGAATCTAGTGAACATATCACTAATTGATTCTCCTTCCTTCATCCTAAAGAGCTCATAGTCATGTGTGAGCATTCCTACCTTAGTCTCCTTTACTTGGGTTGTACCCTCATGAGTTATTGCCAATTTGTCTCAAATTTGTTTGGCATTGTCACATCCGGAGACTCTATTGTATTCATTTGGCCCTAAAGCACAAAAGAGAGTGTGCATGGCCTTAGCATTTAGTTGGGCACATTTAACATCATTTGAGACCCATTCTTCTTCTTCCTTAGGGATATCTCTTCCCTCTATTTTTTTGTGGGGATTTGAGGTCCTTTAGTTATAATCCTCCACACCTCATAATCATTTGCTTGAATGAATAACATCATCCTAGTCTTCCAATAGGCATAATGTTCCCCATTGAATATAGGAGGCCTAACCGTAGAATGCCCCTCTCCTACCAAACTAGTTGCTACATTGTTGTGAGCCATTTGATCGTTTCTAACTCTTAGGAAGTTGTTCCTATGTGATTAAAGAGTCCTAGCTCTGATACCAATTGTTGGCTCTACCGAGAGGGGGGTGAATCGGTTTTCTAATGTTAATGATAAATTTTAAATTAATCCTAAGTTAATTAGCAAATGATAATGAGCAATATAATGAAATTAAACAAATTAAAGCAAGATAGGGAAGAGAGTAACAAACACAATCGTTTATAGAGGTTCGGCCAATCTCTTGCCTACGTCATCTCTCCTTGACCTTCTCGTTAAGTGCTTTCTTTCTCACTTTCAATAGAAGTTACAACGTTCCTTTTTCAGGTTAAGGAATAACCTCTCTACCCTTTCAAATACAAAGAAGTATTCACCCCTTTTACAATGTTTATCTCACTGAGGAACAATACTCTTCTCTCTTAAGGTAAGGATGAATACAATATCAAGCTTTTAATGTGGGTAGGACAATTACAGCTTTTGCACTTAAGCTTATACAACAAACTCAATAAATGAGGAATGAAGACACAAGGAATGAAAGAATTAAACTCTTGAGAATGTAAGAAATGTGCAGCAATAGTGTCTCTTTTCTCATTGTCTTCAATGCTTGATTATATACTGAAGGATTGATAGTTGGAGCATTTAATGCTGTTTTTCCCGTTGAGATTTTGCAGAATAGCCGTTGGGTACCTCCAGTAGAATGCTAGATCGATCTGCCATCTTGGCCAGATCGATCTCTTAGTTATAGTTCCTGCAAAATCAAGGCAAAATGAAGCAAGGAGATCGATCTCATATATGAGCAGATCGATCTCATAATTTGAAAATAATAGAGGAGATCGATCTGTCGAATAGGCAGATCGATCTTCCTATCTCTCTGTTTGAGGCATGATCGATCTATAGATCGATCTGCCAAGTAAGCTCGTAGTGATGAGATCGATCTCTTATCAACCCAGATCGATCTCCTTAGCTCTCTGACTTTGAGAAGATCGATCTCTTCCTATACCAGATCAATCTCATAAGCTCTCTGTTTGAGTATAGATCGATCTCACAGATCGATCTACTGTCTTTACTTTAGGGGAGATCGATCTCTTCCTATATCAGATCGATCTCCTTAACTCCAGTATTAGGCAGATCGATCTCATAACCCTTAGGGATCGATCTCAATCTGCCTCAATACCTTTGTATAGGTTCACAGCCTAGCAGATCGATCTCATGTCTTTATGAGATCGATCTCTCATCCAAGAAATCCCAGGAGATCGATCTCTCATAACCCAGATCGATCTCTTATCTACAGAAACTCAGGTTTTGGTACTGATAACCTCTAAACATGTTTTTATATCATCTTTATATTATTGAATTTACTTGTTTTGTCATTTCAAAATATATTATCACAACAATTTAGAATTATATAAAAAAATTCTGAGGAGAGTATACACACTTGCTACCAATTTAACTAATGATATGAATTCTTAGGGTATTTATAAGCAAGTATAAGAAAGAAAAGAAAAATCAAACCTTAAATATAATCTCTTTTAAAGTAAGAATAGTTAATCGAAAGATTGATTGTTAATTATATAAATTTTCAGTACTCTCTTTCTATGTTTTGGGATTGATTTTTTAAATCTTTTTATTTGTGGAAGGAGAAAAATATGACCCAATCACATATGGCCATGAGTCTAATGAAATGTTTTTAATAAATTAATTGAAGAATTTTAAGTTAACTATAGAATTAATTACTATACGGATTCATGACAAATTTTAGGTTAATTATAGAATTAATTACCAAATTATTGATTTTCTAATTAATTTAAAGATAATTTAGTTTCCTTGGCCAATCAAATTTAAGCAATTTATTTCTTAATTAAATTAGACTAAATGAGAAATAAATCCAAATTTTGGCCAATCAAGATTTAAGGATTTATGGGTCATCCAATCAAAATTCACCTATGATTCAATAGTTCTATCTCTAATTAATTAAAATTACTTTGGAGATAAAATCAAAGAAATTGAATTCTTTTAAAACTTTTTCACCTAGCACTATAAATGCAGTGCTCCTCCAAGCCATTCAAAACTTGTAGTGAATTTTAAATGAGAAGAAGATTTTGAAGAACTCATAGCCTTTTCAAAGTCTTAAGTGTCAATAAGTTGCTTTTTGATCTTGTTTTATCATACAAAGTAAGATTAATTTCGTTTGTTCAAGATCAAGTCGATCAGACCTTGAAGCAGATTTTTGCTAAAGAGAATAATCAGAGGATTTCTCTTATATTAAGATATTCAGAGATTGTAACCCTCGCATTTGACAAATACAAATTTCTTGCATGCTTGGTGGGACAATCTCTGCCTCGGCAAAATTCAATGGCTTCCAAGAAGAACTCTACTAGTATGCCAACTCTCAACCCTGCTCGAGCTAATCCTACAGTCTACTCTGGTTCATCATCACGTGTTGATGTTCCTGCTCAGCCCTATGGAACTAGAAGAAAGAAAAAAGCTCTAAAAGAGATTTATACTCAAACTCCATTGGTGCTCAACCAAAGCTCACTCCCCAAATGAAGAAGAATCTTTTACTAAACAACTTGCTTATTCTCATGAATCAACTGCAAGCCATCGGTTATTAGTCAAGTAGTGGCTTTTGTCCACCCCTCTTTTCAAAGTCAAATTCTAGAGTAATGGCTATTATGAAAACTGGCACTACATCACTAAGAGAACAAGTTGCTCTTCTAACAAAACTATGGAATCCCTTACTTCAGGCATGAAGGAAAGGGATACCCAAATAGCTTTCATGATGGAAAGGATTAACAATCTCAATGAAAAGCAACAAATGACTTCTAGCGAAAATCACTAGTCAATGCTTCAAGAAGATGGTGATGGTTCTTCGATGGAAATTGTAAAAGATCCTAAACCCATCGAATCTATGAAAAGTTCTCAACGAGGCCATCACTGCCAGTTAGATCAAAGATCTCATCAATGAAGTTATCAAATATCAAGTAAATAGTGTCATCCAACCCTCATACACATATGCCAAGGCGTATTCTCAAATAATTGATCATCTAAGGATGCCTGAAAATTATCAACCTTTAAAGTTCCAACAATTTAATGGTAAAGGAAATCCACGTCAACATGTTGCATACTATGTGGAAACTTGTAACAATGCTAGTATTGATGGAGATCTCATGGTAAAATAATTTGTTCGCTCGTTAGAGGCAATGCTTTTGATTAGCACTATAATCTTGAGTGTGGGACAATAAATAGTTGGGAACAACTTAAGCGTGAGTTTCTTACACGATTCTATAGCACTCGACGTGTAGTTAGCATGATTGAGCTCACGAGTTCATGCCAATAGAAGGACGAGCCAGTGATTGACGACATTCATAGGCGGAGAAATTTGAGTCTCAATTGCAAGGAACGACTACATGAATCCTCTACCTTTAACATGTGCATCTAAGGTATGAATTGGAGATTACGCTACATTCTTCACGGTATTAAGCTTAAAACCTTTGAAAAATTGACTACCCGTGCACAAGATATAGAGTTAAGTATGACAGCTGCTGGGAATTAAGGACCTCCTATGCAAGAACCAAAGAAAGGTAAAGAGAAGTTAGTAGCTTGAAAAGAGGGCAAAACTTTTACTGATAAGGGAGAAAGCAAGCAGTCTATGGCTGTTAACACTAAATCTCTCAACATAGCCTCAAACTTAAAGAAAACCAGGGTAAAGGAAAGATCACCTTGAAAGAAAGGTAAGAAAAGAAGTATCCATTCCCTGACTCCGATGTTTCAGACCTCTTGAAGAACTCTTGAAGGCTAAACTGATTCAATTTCTGAAAATGAAACAACCTGAGGAAGTCAACAAGGTAGATGATCCTGACTACTATAAGTATCATCGCTTGGTTAGTCATCCTTTGGAGAAGTGTTTTGTGCTGAAAGACAAAATCATGCAATTTTATAATGATAGAAAGATCGAGTTCAATGAAGAAACCACAACATGTAATGTGGCATCTGTGAGTATGGTTTCTCAAACCAACTTGTTGAGTAGGACTAGGGGTGTAAGTGATACAGTGGTGCTCGCAAGCTACTCGGACTCGACTCGAGCAAAACGTGAATTCTACTCAATTTTAGTCGAGTCGAGCTCGAGCTCGAGCTACTCGAGCTATCGAGCGAGTCGAATTCAAGTACTTGGATACCCGGCTCGAGTAGCTCGCGAGCCTAATCGAGCATCGAGTTTTTTATATATTTTAATAATATATATTATTATATAATAATATTTATATAATAAGTGTAAGAGCGAGCTCGAGTTCGAGCTCGAGTCGAACCTTAGAATCGAGCTCGAGTTCGAGCAAAAATCAAACTTATATAATCGAGCCTAATCGAGGAAGCTCGAGTAGTTCGAACTCGATCTCGAGCCGAGCTCGAGTTTAAAAAATAAGGTTCAATCGAGTCCGAGCCGAGTATCGAGCACCGAGTTTTCGAGTCGAGCTCGAGCTCGAGCACCTCACTGTATCGACTCGGCTCGACTCGATTACACCCCTAAGTAGGACCATTAGATTTGGTTCCTCTAACCCTATCATGCTATCTTCCAAGCTCGAGTAAAGCATTGAGTCTTCAACAAAATGGGGACAATGCTTTTCCTCAAATTGAAAATCAAGATGACGAAGGATGGACCTTGTGACATGAAGAAGAGGTCAAAAGAAAAATCTGTCAATACCTATCTGAGTGTTAAGAAAGGTTGGGATGATTGAAAAGCCCATCAAGAAACCCATGGCAAAAGTGATTCAAAAGAATGCAATTTCATGTAGCCAAGAAAATTTGATGAAGTGATAGCCAAGTCAATCAATCACCCTGAATGAATTCTTGGCTCTTCAATTTTGAGAAGATGATTTGATTACCATGACTTGCTATAATGTTGGTGAGAAGGACGATGCCAATAATGAAGATAGCAATATTTAAATATGGCAATTCTTGTGCTACTAAGATTAGTTTTTTTTCTAAAGATTTGTTGTTGGTATCTACTCCTCACAATTGTCCATTCTTTGTTGTTGGGCATGTTAATGAACAAAAGATCAATAGGATCTTAGTATATGATAGATCTTTTATCAATATACTTCCTTTGAAGACAATGAAAGAACTTGGAGTTCCTTCTAATGAATTGTCACAAAGTCGCTTGATAATTCAAGGATTTAACCAAGGGGGCAAAAGGCCCTTGGAATAATGAGACTCTAACTTTTTCTTGATGATATGGAATCAAGTCCATTATTTTCATGTGACTGATGCTATAGCAACATATAATATGTTGTTAGGATGACCATGGATCCACCTGTCGCGACGCCCCGGAGACTATTTAGTCCCAAATTGCCTCAACTTAAAATATATTTTTCTTTCGCTTGGACACTTTAATTAGCCAAAAGAGTCGCCATCAATCTATTTTCTCCATATGTGTGATTGACCACCTATTTAATTCCAAGAATAAAGATTGATTTACATTCCATAGATTGAGTTCGTGAGTAACATTGCCCATGGGGAAGGATTAGTTTCCCCACGACGTCTGTTCAATGGACAGTACCATTGATATTGTGTTATCTTAATATTGGTGTTAAATTAGTGGTCTTTATCTAATATTAAAATATATATATATTGATGTTTCTTCACCATTCTGATAAAACTTAAAATTTCACCTCAAAAATATTCAAAGAAATCCTTTTATTTCTCCGAAGTGGTTCTGTCATCGGCTTATTAAATGTTTTATTTTAATTTTACAGTTTTACTCTTCTTATTGATTTATTTTTATTTTTATTTTTATTTTATTTTTCATTACTAATTTTTAATAAATACAAATTGAATGAATTTTCCAATTCTTTCATCATTATGAAAAGAGTATGAGAAAAATATACCTTTACTTAAGAATTTTCAAAATTTCAAACATTTTTGAAATTTTAGAATTATATCATCGGAAGGTTTGTAACGAATTTATTAAAAATTTATTATATTTATAAATGTTATATTTTTTGTTTGAGTCTTATTGTTATTTATTTCAAATTTTTATTCAATTATTTATTATTATATTTTCCTTATCTTTTTAAGAACAAGTTTAATTTATTTATTATTATTTTTATTTATTTTCATTATTTAGTGGTTTTAATCTATTCAATTTATATTTTGTTTATTTTATTTATTTAATTTTCTAAATTTACCATCATTCTAGCAAAATTCAAAAATATTATTTAATTAGAGATTTTCTAAAATGGTTTTTCATTTCTAACCTTTCGGAATCCTATCCTAAGGGAATTGCTATTATTACTACTATTTTATTTCCCTATTGACACGCATATTTTCATTATTTTCTTATAACTTTTCTGTATACCATTTTAATATTTTATTTATGATTTCTTTTATGATTTTGTTTTGTTATTATTTTTTATTTAAATTCTATTCATTTGATTTTCTAATTCTGAAAAGGTTACTCTTTTCTTTTGTAATCTTTTTGGAATCCTATTTTGAGGGAACTACTAAAGGTGTCCATGGCCTGAACTAGGCCTAGTTTAAGCCATGCCTAGGCAATATATTAATGGACTATATGTAGGTTCGAGTCCGACCCGATTTTTGAGCTTGAATTTTAGTTCAGACCCAATTTCATATTTTATTGTGCAAGTTCGGGTTTAGCCCGATTTTTCGTTTTTGATTATTTTGATTATTTATTTCTTTTTCTTATTCTTTTATTCTCTTAAAATTTAATTTAGTTTATCAAATTTTGCATATTAATTTTCATATTATATATATAATGCTTAATAATCAACAATATTTTAAATATATATTTACATTATATTTAATAAAATACATAAAAAATTTAATATTTACTATATTCGAGGCGGGCCTAGGTCACAATGGATGAAGCCGAGCCCGACCCCAAAATTCCTCAAACTTATTTTTTTTGTCTAAGCCCATTCATTGGACTTATTTTTTTTGTCCAAACCACTAAAAAATCGAGTTAACTTTCAGGTTTTAACGGGCCCTTCAACCATGGATAGGTTTAGCAACTACTCTACTACTACTATTATTATTATTATTATCAAATTTTAAATATATTCTTATATGAATTTTTCTTCTTATTTTTATTCATTTTTTATTCCTTATATTATTTATTCATTATTTTTAATTTTATTTTATGAAAATTTAAATTTTAGATTATTGTTAATTGGACCTAACTAATTTCACTAAACATACATTAAATATATAATTTAATAAACTATTTAAAAAAACCAAATAAATAAAACAAAACAAATAAGATAAATAAAAAAAATACGGTAGGGGCAGAATAGTAATTTCACCTTGCTTGGCCTGTCGGCATAACTGGGCGGGTCGGATGTGCGAGTCGTCAGATCTGGGTCGGTTTAGCGCGCGGGTCAGCTGGAAACCATTGTGCCAAAATGGCGCCGTTTTGATATACTGTAAAATCCCTTTGATGTTTCTTTTTTCGTTTTAGAATTCCAAACCTTCAACAAAAAATAACTCTCTCCAAAAACCCTCTCTCCTTTCTCGTGTGTAACCTAGATTTCGGCGCCAAAATCTTCAAATGGCCGCCGGAATCTTCATCGGCGCGGCCGTCGTTGGTTGTCGGGCCTCGCCAGAATCTCCAGATCTACCCACCTTGTCCTCCACCGATCCGAGCTTAAAACTTCCAAAGAGCAGCTAGATCTAGCTTGGCCGAAACTCTTCTCTCTCCTTTTTTGTTTTTCGCTTGCTGATATTTGCACTTTGTTTAGTTTGTTCTCTTTTCGTTTTTGTTTTTATTTGGATATAAAAGTGTTGATTTTGGGTTTGGAGGTCTCAGTTCCAGGGGGTTTTGGTCTGTGTGTGATTGAGGGTGATTTTGGGTTTCGGTGGCTGTGTGAGGAGGTTTCAGTAGGGTGGGAAGGAATCGAACACGAACGAAAGATTAATGTTTATGCTGGTTCGTTTATTTGTTTAGTGATGTATGTATTCGTTTGTGTTTGTTAATACTGTTTGTTTTTGTTTGTGAATGAGTATTCGTGAACGTATTTGTGAATAAGTATTTAAAAATTCTGGTCGAGCACATTAAATATTAATACAAATTAAATATTAAAAATTAAAAATTTTATATTAAGGTTAAATTTTATATAAATAATAATACAATTTGAAATCGTTCAATTAAAATTTTTAAATATAACATAATAAAATTTAAGAATTAATACATTAAAAGTTTAAAAATTCATACAAAAAATTGGTGCTATCGATAACCCTTCGAATCATCTGACAAAATAAGTAAATAAATTAAATAAGTATAAATATTGAGATAAATATTATTTAATCAAATTATAGTTTTTTTCTATTAAAAAAAAGAAAAAAATAAAAAAGAAGGAAAAAAATAAAAAAATATTTTAGATAAATTAATTAAACAATGATCCTTATTAAGTTATTAAATGATTAAATTATTTTTTAAATATAAAAATTTTAAGTATAAAATAAATAAAATATGAATATTTATTTTTAATCTCATAAAAAATAATCTTTACTTTTTAAAAAGGATTGGGTCATCCTATATTAAGATGATTATTAATCCTCTTTGCAATCCAATCATCTTCTTAATGTGTGCATCAAATATAAGATAGGGTGATTATCATCCTATCTTATTCATCATCCTATGCATCAAACACGACCTTAGTATTTTAGTATATATTATAATTATATAACATATAACTTATATAATAATATAATATAAATAAATTTAATACTTTAACGAATAACAAACAAATATAAACGAACGAACAACAAACGAATACTAAACGAATAACAAACAAATATAACCGAACGAACAACAAATAAAACTTTAAACGAACGAACAATAAACAAACATAAACGAGTTTGTTCGCGAACATAAACGAACGGACAACAAATGACACTTTAAACGAACAAATAATAGACGAACATAAACAAACTTGTTCGCGAATATAAACAAACGAATCGTATCCCTGTTCATGTCCATTCGTTTAATAAACGAACACAAAAAATGTTGTTTATGTTCGTTTGTTAAGCTTAATAAACGAACAGAAACGAATAGTAACCGAACGGTTCACCGAACGTTCTGTTCATTTACACCCTTAGGTTTCAGATTTGGCCGAGGGTAGCTGTGTTGGGTCTTGGGGGAAAGTTGTGTCTTCTGTCTTTGGTGTTTTTCTCTGTGTCTTGGCGAGGGTGGCTATATTGGTTGTGATTTAGGCAGGAGCTTTGGTTGTCTCAGGTGTGTGCTGTTTGGTTTTTCTAGGGGCCACGTCCTCTATATAGTGGCCGCTGATGGCTTTCGGACTAGGAATGCTGAAGTGGCTCTTTCTCGGGTGCCTCTGTGTCTGATATTTTGGGTTGGTTATGGAGGAAGAATCATTGTAGGGGCTTTCGGTTTAGGTTTTGGGGTTCTGTATAGTGGCTGAGGGAGAGATTTTTGGTTCTGTATGGAATGAGTCACGGGTATGATGGCTATGTATGGGTGCAGTTCTGGTTATGGTAGTTTGGCTATCTGTTCCCCCTGTGATCTCGGAGAACCTAGGCTTAAATAGTGCTCGAAGGCTGAATTTGATTGGCTATGGGTGTGGTGACGGGTGGTGCACAATGTTAACTTGGTCGGTGACGGGCGGTGGAGATGATAGCGGCGCCAACATCTTGTATTTTCATTTATTTTTATTTTTTTTACTGAATTTTCTTTGCAGGAGGGGTTGATGATGAGTTTGTTTTTGAAACCCCAAAATTAAAACAAGAATTTATTTTTTGTTCTTGAATTAATTTTTTAATTTTTTTATATAATTTTCATTTATTTTTTATATAAATAAAATTGGAATAAAGAAATAAAAATAGAATTAAAAAAATAAATGAAAATGAGGGAAAAGAAGAAAATGAAAACAACATTAAATACGAAAAAATACGAAAAATGAAGGGGGCAAAACAAAAATCGAGAAAGATTCGGACTTCGAACCTTGTTATGCTTCGGGTCTCGGATAGGCTGGGAAATTCATAAAGAACTTTAATAACTAGCGAATGACGGATTAACCTCGAATACAAAAACGGGCTTTTAATGAATTGAATCTCTAATTCAAAAACAGGTTTTTAATGACTTGAATCTCGAGAATTCCAATGAGCTCTCAAAATGATTTAAGCTTTTCAGATTTAGTTAATTTGATTTGTCAGTCTTTTGATTGGAACAAAATTAAGTGTCTAAAATTACTCCTTTTTATCAATTTTGAGAATCAGGAATATGACAAAGATATAGATAACAATTTTGTTCTGACTTTGAATTTCAAGTTGATGCATTTGAGAATGGCTCTCTTTTAACAGGGTTTTGAAAAATTACGTCTCATCTAAAGAATCGTTCTTCAAAAGGTGATTCTCTTTAGTAGAGGTTTTGAAAATTTTTGGAAGATGTGCCCCCTCAATAGAGGCATTCTAAAAGATGACCCCAGCAATAGAAGAAAGAAATGATAGTCTTCATCAGTGAAGGAATGAAATGAGATCCTCATCAATAGAGGAATGAAATGATGATCCTCAACTATAAAGGAATGAAATAAGACCCTCATCAGTAGAGGAATGAAATAAGACCCTCATTAATAGCTGAATGAAATAAAGGAATGACATGCTGACCCTCATTAATATAGGAAAAAAATAGCAATCTTTTTCAAAAAAGATGTTGTGATTTCTAAAGCTTTGGCATAACAAACTTCTTTTGTTGGCGATTGGCAATTTGTTAACAAAATCTATCATACGAAGAACAAAGACTTATTTTTGTGTATATAATATGAAGTGGTCCTAGCTATTACCATGTTTTGCTTGATCTGATATGCAAGAGCTTGTTTATTATCAAATCTTAATTAGATTGTATTTTCAGCTGATGATATGCAAAAAACTTGCTTATTATCAAAATTTGATCAAATTGGATTTTTAGCTAATGATATGCAAAAACTTGCTTATTATCAAAATTTGATCAGATTGGATTTTTAGCTAATGATATGCAAAAACTTGTTTATTATTTTTCATATGTGTATATGTCTCCTCAAAAGAGGCAAACTTTATTCTAGAAGATGTGCCTCCTCGAAAAGGGCGTATAAATACCTTAAAACTTTAAAATACCTTTGAAAAAAAAAACTCCTCTACAAATTTATGCCTTGAATGGCTTTGCAACTTGTGCCCTATGGACTTGAAATATTATGCTTGGAGGACTAGAAGAATTCTCTGAAATCACTGCCTGGAGAACTTTGAATATTCTTGAAATTAATGCCAAAAGGACTTAAAAATATATTATCATCGAAAATGGTGCCTGAAAAACCTAAAAATCTTCGATTATGCTTGAAGGACTTAGAAATCGTGCTAAAAGGACTTAAAAATTATATTATCTTTGGAAATGTTGCTCGAAGGACTTAAAATTCTTCAATTATGCCTGGAAGACCTATAAATCGTGCACAGAGGACTTAAAAAATATATTATCTTCGAAAATGGTGCTAGAAGAACTTAAAATTCCTTGATTATACTCGGAGGACTTATAAATCGTGCCTAGAGGGCTTAGAAAATATGCAATTATGGCTAGAGCTCTTACAAATTGTGCTCGGAGGACCCAAAATTTCTTATCTTCCAAAATGGTGCCTGAAGGACATAAAATTCTTTGATTATGCTTGGAAGACTTATAAATCGAGCTCGAAGGACTTAAAAAATATGCGATTATACCCGGAGGTCTTACAAATCGGGCTTGGAGGACTTAAAATTTCTTATCTTTGAAAATGGTGCCCGAATGACTTAAAATTCTTGGATTATGCCCGAATGATTGATAACATTGTGCCCGAAGGACTTAGAAAATACGCGATTATGCCCGGAGGTCTTATATATCGTGCCTAAAGGACTTAAAATTTCTTATCTTTGAAAATGATGCCCATAGGACTTTAAAATTCTTCGATTACGCCAGGAAGACTTATATATCATGCTAGGAGGGCTTAAAAAATATGCGATTATGCCCGGAGGTCTTTTATATCGTGCCAAAGGACTTGACATTTCTGATATTTGAAAATGGTGCTTGAAGAACTTAAAATCCTTTGATTATGCCTGAAGGACTTATAAATTGTGCCCAAAGGACTTAGAAAATATGCCATTATGCCCAGAGGTCTTATAAATCGTGTCCAGAGGACGTAAAATTCCTTATTTTTGAAAACGACACCCGAAAAACTTAAAATTCTTCGATTATGCTCGAAGGACATATAAATCGTGCTTAGAGGACTTAAAATTTCTTACTTTTGAAAATCATGATTTAACTTGTTTATGTTCATCAAAACTGAAAATGGTGACATTGAGTTTGCAAGATTGCTTGGTATATGACATTTTCATTCTCTTCCATTAAGGTCTATAGTTCTGAAAACCTTGATTTAGAGTGGGTTTTGAGCCTTTAGCTTGAATAATATGTCTTAATTTCAAAATTGTGCTCGAAAATTTTGAATGTTTATGCTACATGTTGCATATATGTTAGACATGTATGCATGTTACATGTTAGAGGAAAATGATCCAATGCCCTCTTCCTTTGAGACATCAACTTTTTGCCTGACTTTGTCCACACTCAATTTTTTTTATTGCCTCATATTCATCATAGGAGTTCTCCGTCATTACACTACCCATATTCTTGCCACAACCTTCTTTGTCTAACTGCATTTGCATTCAATTCTTCCTTTGCCCTAGAATGGTTATAAAGGCTTTTTTTTTGCCTCTTTCTGCATTACAAAACCTATATTCTTCGCGTAAGCCAAATTTTCACATAACTATTTTCTATGATTGAAGCAAATGCATCTATTCTTCACATGTGATTTTTTAGTTCTTTTGAAAAGTTGCGATTACTTCTTCGAGATGAACAATATAAATCATTACTTGATTTATTTATGGATAAGATTGTTCAGTGCATCAAAATCTTAATTTGAAGGATATTTTTTATGCTTGATAGCAAAAATCAATCTTTCCTTTTTAATTGGGCCAAAATTTTTTTCCTCAAAAACATTAATTTGAACACAAATTTTAAAGAAAAATCATGTTAACTCACAATCCATTTTGAAAATTCTCTCAAATTCTCGGATAATGGTATTCCAACCAATGTCAAGACAAGCTATGATGGTATAAGGGTTTTTCTTTTTGAGTTTTTTTTTTTTTTGGAAAAGAATGCACAAGGGAAAAGGTTCAAATTTCAGGGTAAATTTTGAATATTCAAATAGTGACAATATCGTTGAACTAATATGCAAAGAGTTCATAATCAAAATAAATGATGATTTAGATAACAATGCATCACTGGGATAACCTAATTCTAGATTTGAAATATAACACAAGGCTTATAGGTTTCATGTTCATCAAAAGGACATGGAGTTGTCGACATTTTCCTTTAATATGGGTAGTTGGGGAACAAGAAATACTCTAAGAGTAGTTGCCCTTTTAAACTTCATAGGTTACATGATTTTAAGTGCTTTAGATTGCCCTTTTCGAGTTTTCACCCTATAGCTCAATTCTTTCTTCTTTCTCTCCATTTTGATTGATTGATTGTTTCATTATGCACTTGAGAACATCTAAAATGTCCTAAGATTAAATATTTTTCAAGATCTTTTGAGAAAATGATTTTCAATAGGAGTACTTATGATTGATCGAAATGGACTTCAAGGGTACATAGTGGAAATTAGGTTTTAGGGTTCCGAAAGAGATAAACAGGCTTAAACAAATATTGATTGGGTCATTAAACCAAAGATCATTTTATCTTGCAGAAAATTAATTTAAGGCTCTAATTTTTCTATCTCCTGATCATTTATTCCTTAATTTTCTTCCTTTTTTTCCTTTTTTTTTTGAGATTTCAATTTCTAGAATCCAATTTACCCTAGATTTCTCCATTTTGCACATAACTACTTTATTTTAGAAATAGTGTTTAATCATTAACGGTCTTTGAAAATATTATTCCCTATATTTTCTCCCATTGTGGAGGGTGATTCTTGGTTGAGGCTTGTTTCAAAACTATCATTAGACTCAAAAGGGGTGAGCAAACAGATGTTTTTGTTCTTTTTTCAAGAATGAAAAACGGCCACTCGTCATTTCAAACGTAATTACTCCATTGAAGAACCATCCTCGAAAAAACATCTTACATGCCTAATGTCACAATTAATCTTTCCCTTTTTTATTATTTTTTGTCTTTCTTTTTCTACATATATTGTTTTTGTTTACACCACACCAATGATAGACCTTATTCTCATGCACATTTCACTGTTCAGGTCACAATTACTTAAGAAACAAAGAGAAGAATGTTGCATAAATGAAGATTCTATATGAAAAGACATATCTTGCTCTTTTTCGTCGACCTGCCCCAAAATATGGGTGAAGGACAATCTTAAAAGAAAGGGAAGGAAGGATTTAGGTGGATTCAAACTTTAGCATAATCTCGACACGTATTAGATTACCAAGATCCAAAAACCTTTTAAAGATGTTGCAAATTGACTTTCAAATAATTTCCAAAAGGTTTTAAAATCAATCATTGTTGAAGATCATAAGGCTCGTGAAATTTCAAAACTCTTAGCTTTTAAATCTCTAAGTCTTATTGAAGTATGATCCGTCATGAAATTATTTAGATTGTTCATCTTAAATAGTAATTACCAATTTTTTATAATTATAATCAATACGAAGAAAAAACACATATTCTCATATGAAATCAAAAAATAAGTCATGCAAACACTTATGCTCAACTAACCGCTATCAAGACTAACAAAATTTGAGAAGAATCAAAATACAAACTCCATAATCCATTTTTCCATCCCAATTCATTAAGATGATACATTCAACTTAACATCAAAGTGGATTTCCAGTATTCCATCAATTCCAAAGTCAAGACACCACCATTGATAAGTTCTTCAACCTTTCCTTTCAGCTGCTAGCGTTTTTATTTTTTAGAATGCCTCGTTGCCCCTATGTGATACTTGCCTAAGAAAGGTAACAGATTAGGCATTAAAAGTAGAAGCTTCTCTTGATTGCTTTTTGGTCTCTTTTGGGTGTTTACTGGTTAAGTGACATGTGTAAAATAAGAGTTTGAGTAGCCAATGGTGAGTAAGGCTTTGCTTGATATCTTGATCATGGGATGGGATGACAAAGGCATGGATCTTGGAAAGTGTTGCTTATGGCTTGATTGTAAGCTAACTACAGAGAGTAAGGATAGTACGGAGTGAAGCTTCTAAGCAATTGCCCCTCACATGTCACTACATGTGCTTCTCCTTCCATTTTTTTGGATGCACTATCAACTGCCCCATTTACCCCAATTTTGCCTTTCTTGATAGCATTCTCAATCATTTCTCCAGAGAGCACCAAATCAGTGAAATTCTTTGTAACATTTATAATCAACAGGTCAAAATATAGTTCCCGAATAGTACTAAGGAACAAAACTATTGCCTCTTTTTTTTAGAGAGTCGGTTGGACCAGGTTAGCAGCATCTCTCCACCTTTGAGCATATTCTCTAAAGCTTTCTTTATCTTTCTTCTCCATGTTTTGCAAAAATAAACAATCTAGGGCAAAATATACGATCTACCTATAATGGGCAAAAAATGCCTTTACCAAATCTTCCCATGACTGAATACAACCCCCATCTAGTTGGGCATACCACCTCGCAACAGACCCTTTAAAACTATTTTGAAAAACATGAATCGATAACTTGTCATCTCACGTATAAGCAGCCATCTTCCTACAGTGCATGGTGATAAGGGTCTTTGGATGTGAGAACTCGAATTTATGTGCTTTGGACATGCGTAAGATACATTTTGATATGTAGAAAAATGATATAAGATATTTTTATGTGTGAAACGTATGAAATAAGATAAGTTTTAGACATGTGATGAGCTCGGAATGAGGTTTAGAGGGGTGTTATCGGGCAAACGAGGGTAAAGATGCACCTTGAAACCGATTCCCCTTGATTCAACCTTGATTCGACCTTGATTCTATAAGGGAATAAAGTCAATTTTGGCCTTAGGAAGCTTATGGATCGATCCCCTATGATATGGCATCAATCCCCTCGTTTCAGAAGGGCCAATTAGGCTTGAACCGACTTAAGGATCGATCCCTTGTGCAACAAGATCGATCTTCTTTAAACAAAATGCATTTTGGGGCTAAATTAGAGTAGAGGGATCAATGCCCTAAGCTAAGGGTGTGTTTGGATGAAGAATTTTAACAAGGAAATTCATTTCAATCAGGATATTTAAAAGTCCAAAAATTAATTTTCTTATTTAGCAAAATTTTTTTAAGAATTTCAAAATTTATGAGGGATTTCAAGAGGAAATTTGAAATGCACAAACTCTCTCTTGGAATTCCACCTAAACAGGTGGTTTTTCAAAATTCATCCAACACATAACCCACTATAAAATATAATACTAAAAAGAAATATATTATTTTAGTTAAATAATATATATTTTTTTATTTTTATATTATTAATAATATTTACACATTTTTACAAATATAATGAAACATATATTGAATTTTTTTAATATTTTTTATTATATATAATATAATTATATTTCTTTTATAATTATTTTTTATCTTATCAAATTTTAGTATTCAAAAAATTCTTTTTAAAAAATATTTATCCAAACAAGAAAATTATAAATGTTAGTTTTTTCAATTGATGCATTTTCAAATGTTTTCATTTTGAAATGCTTTAAAATTTTAAAATTATCCATCGAAACGCACTATAAGGGATAGATCCCCTCATTGCATTTTATATAAAGGGGTTGCGAAAATTCTCAGGAAATAAAGGAGAGAGAGAAACACCTCATCCGTTTCTCCCTCCATTTTTCACTAATTCTACCTTTTCTAGCCCTCTTTTGCTTCTAATTCCTGCTATGAACTTTCTCTACTCCACCTCCACTATAGCATACTGAAAAATGGAGGTCGAATATGAAGAAACGAACGAGAAAAGCCTTGGGAAAGCAAAAATGGGTAAGTTGTGATTTTTCTCAGATTTGTAGGGATTAAGTTTCTATCAATCCTTCGTTCTTATATATGTTAAATAAGGACTAATGTGAAGCATTTATATGTTTTCTGTTCAGAGTAAAATGATCGCTAAAGTTGTCTTCCATAATTGGCCAAATCAGGTCCAAAAAGAGTAAGCTTAGTTTTAATTGGTTTTGATGCTCCAATTCAATATATGTATAATTAAGATAGTAAGTGAGTGATACTTTGGAAGAAAAACGGACACAGTATATGTATGTGTAAAAATATGCCTTAAGTCAAGTAATGAGTAAAATTACCATTTTACCGCATAAGTGTAATTTGTTATTGAATAAGTGGGATACATGTATATCAAAATGATCAAAAAGTGATGAATTGTGACTTTTGTCTCTATATCATTAATGTGGACTTAAGGCAAAATGTGTTAAAAGCATATTAGAAGTGTTTTATTAGACCATGTGATGTGACTTCTGAAAGTTTGGTACGAAAATGTAGGTTTTGAAACCAGTGGTGGCATGCGACAGCTTTTGGCTTTGCCTTGAAGTACATGCCTACACTGTGTTAACATAAGTGGCCTTCACTCGATACAGAATTATATCATTTAGATAATTGAATTTATGCTCTGACATTGTAGCTAGATGCATGCTAAGTAACTAAACGACATAAGTTACAAATTAAATTCATAAATAATCAATTAGGTAGGAAACAGATTGTATTGGTTATAAGCTAGTGATCCGATATGAAAATTAGCATAATATAACGTACATGGGTGGTTACATGATGCAAATTAGTATCTTACCGTAGAAGTTAATGATCAATGAATAAGAATAAGAAACATAAATAAATATGGATGAATCAACTACCTTTGGAGTTATAAACTGTTTCTACTTTACAAATTGAGTAATAAGCGACTGCTACCTGATTTTATTGTAGAAATTTTATAAATCATTCTCGTTTGTGAACTAAGAACATATGACCAGTTTGGGATAAGGATATCAATAGATAAGGGATCCTTGGGATGAAGGTAGCATCTTAAAGTATAAACTAATCCTATAGGTGCAAGGTAACATCATATGGATTAAAACGGGTCCTAAAACAAGGAAAAGAATAACGTTTAAGGACCATAAGTATCTTACGTGAAAGATGAAATCGAAATATTCGAAGTAAGAAAGATGCTTAGGAAATATTTGAAGAGGACCGATCCCCTTGGAAGGTATGATCGATCCTTGCTTGGCGATACGCCATAAGTATTTGTGGAATGAAAGAGAAGAATGATCCCCATGAGTATAAGATCGATCCCATGGTGATTTTGGCTTCTTTTCATGGGTCTGGAGGTAAAGGGCTGATCCTCATAAGGTATAGAATCGATCCCCTAGTGTGTGAAAACCTTTAAAGGCTATGTTTGGTAGTTCAATGGAACGAACTGCATTTAATATGTTACTAACGTCCAATATATGTAAATGCCTGTAAGGAAGACAGTAAAGCCAATCGAGATGATGGATAATGATGATGATGATGATGATATGATTAAGACGATAAAGATGTGTGCTTATGTGAACCACAATTTTGTATCATTTGCATTTTCATGTATAAAATGAGCTTTATAAGATTTAGAAAGCTCTAAAGTCTCACTTATGTTATATTTTGAAAGTATTTGAGACTTAAGTCTCCATGTTTTTGGATTAAGCATATTTGCTTTCAATTCACGAGATTTTAGATGATTTTAAATATGCACATAAATAGCTTTTTAAAGCTTTACTTGTTTTGCCTTAACTGACTGGTGATAATAGTTAGTCATGACCATTATGTGACCTTAGTTGATAGACCTTATAATAGTTCGTATGATGGCCTTAGCTGATAAGACTTATAATAGCTAGTAAGTTGGCCCAGTTGACGGACATTATAATAATTAGTATGTACGGCCTTACTGGCGGGCCTTATAATAGTTAGCAGTGTTTCGACACCCTACTGACGGGCGTATAATAGTTAGCCATATTTTAGACTTTGCTTATGGGTTATAATAGTTAGGGATGTACGACCTGCTATCGGCTTTATAGATAACCATGATATGGCCTACCTGATGACCGATAATGGTTAGCAATGGACATGTATATTATAAGTTACAATTCAACCCTAATCACGAGTTAGAATAGTGATTATTTTGATATATAAAGGGTTTTACCAAATATGGTTTTACCAAATATGATTTTATGAAAAGAAATGTGTTTTTGATATGAAATGAAACGAGATGTTTTTATAGACATGAGAATGGTTCACAGAACACATCCTATCAATATGACATGAATATTATGTAGTCCATGCTGACGGGATATGATAGTAAATGATGTCCCTGGTGAAGAATATAATAGTCAGCGATGTTCCTACTAACGGGTTAAGTAGTTAGCAATGAATCCATGAAAGATGTCTCGATATGTAAAAAGAGAATGTGGACTATGTTTCAAACTTTAAAGGATGTTCTGATGTATGAAATATGTTTTGAGATGTGACGTATGTTTCAGACTAAGAAGGCATGTAAAAGATGTTTTCGATTGTAAAAGTACGTTAAAGGATGATTAAATTATGTTTTACAGTGATAGTATGTAAGATGTTTTTACGTGTGGAATATGCTTTGGATTATAAAAGATGTTTCAGATGTTGAAAAATGAATATGTGTTTTGAGATGTATATGTGGTTTAAGCACTTTCGAATGGAAAGAGCTTGTATTTTTTAAATTTCAAACCCATATGTGTATTCAGTTTCTGGATGATCAGGTTTGATGGCCAATCAAGGTATTCTAAAATACCTCTCTACTTGAATGAATTGACAGCATCTGGATACTGATCTAGTTCGAAGACCAAAAGGGTTATGATTTTGATGGGGTTCGAAATATGATATAGACGTATGATAAGAAAGATGATATAAAGGAGGATGTGTTAGTCATACATTAGAATTCAGTATCGTATGTTATTATTTCTGTTGAGTTAATATATTTTGAAATGACAAAACAAGTAAATTCAATAATATTAAGATGATATAAAAACATGTTTAGAGGTTATCAGTACCAGAACTTAGAGTTCTGTTGATGAGAGATCGATCTGGCTTATGAGAGATCGATCTCCTGGGTCTGTACTTGATAAGAGATCGATCTCATGAAGAAATGAGATCGATCTGCCAAGCTTTGAACCTATACAAAGGTATTAAGGAAGAGTGAGATCGATCTGCAAGGGTTAAGAGATCGATCTGCCTAAAACTAGAATTGAGGGATCGATCTGATCTAGGAAGAGATCGATCTCCCTTAAAAGCATAGACTGTAGATCGATCTGAAAGATCGATCCACACTCAAACAGAGAACTTATGAGATCGATCTGGTAAGGAAGAGATCGATCTCCTCAAAGTCAGAGAGCTAAGGAGATCGATCTGAGGTATTGAGAGATCGATCTCCCCACTACGAGATTACATGGCAGATCGATCTGAAGATCGATCTTGCCTCAAACAGAGAGATCATGAGATCGATCTGCCTATTCGACAGATCGATCTCCCCTATCATTTTCAAATTAACAGATCGATTTGCTTACCTATGAGATCGATCTCCTTGTGTTATTGTGCTTTGATCTTGCAGAATTTATAACTAAGAGATCGATCTGGCCAAGAAGGCAGATCGATCTGGCACACTACTGGAGGTACCCAACGGCTAGTTTCTGCAAAATCTCAACGGGAAAAACAGCATTTAATGCTCCAACTACCAATCCTTCAGTATTTAACCAAGCATTGAAGACAAAGAGAACAGAGACATTATTGCTGCACATTTTCTACATTCTCAAGCTTTCAACACTTTCATTCCTTGTGTCTTCATTCCTCATTTATTGAGATTTATTGTATAAGCTTAAGTGCAAAAGCTGTATTTGTCCTACCTACATTAAAGCTTCATTTTTGTATTCATCCTTATCTTGAGAGAGAAAGAGGATTGTTCCTCAGTGAGATAAATTGTAAGAGGGTGAATACATTTTCATATTGCAAAGGGTAGAGAGGTTATTCCTTAACCTGTAAAAGGAACATTGTAAACTTCTGTTGAAGGAGAGTAAGAAAGCACTTGACAAGAAGGTCAAGGAGAGAGGACGTAGGCAAAAGTTTGGCCGAACCTCTATAAACGATTGTGTTTGTTTCTCTCTTCCCTATCTTGCATTAAATTGTTTAATTTTATTATATTGCTTATTTTCATTTGCAAATTAAAATAGGATTAAATTAAAATTTGCTATTAACGTTATAAAACCGATTCACCCCCCTCTCGGTAGAGCCAACAATTGGTATCAGAGCTAGGACTCTTTAATCACATAGGAACAACTTCCTAAGAGTTAGAAACGATCAAATGGCTCATAACAATGTAGCAACTAGTTTGGTAGGAGAGGGGCACTCTACGGTTAGACCTCCTATGTTCAATGGAGAACATTATGCATATTGAAAGACTAGGATGATGTTGTTCATTCAAGCAAATGATTATGAAGTGTGGAGAATTATAATTAAAGGACCTCAAATCCCTACAAAGAGAATAGAGGGAAGAGATATCCCTAAAGAAGAAGATGAATGGGATTCAAATGATATTAAATGTGCTCAGCTAAATGCTAAAGCTATGCACACATTATTTTGTGCCTTAGGTCCAAATGAATATAATAGAGTCTCCGGGTGTGATAATGCCAAACAAATTTGGGACAAATTGGCAATAACTCATGAGGGTACAACCCAAGTGAAGGAGACTAAAGTAGGGATGCTCACACATGATTATGAGCTCTTTAGGATGAAGGAAGGAGAATCAATTAGTGATATGTTCACTAGATTCACAGATGTAATTAATGGACTAAAGTCCTTAGGAAAAATATATTCTAATATTGAAATGGTCAAGAAAATATTAAATAGCTTACCTAAATCATGGGAAGCTAAAGTGACTGCAATTGAGGAATATAAGGATCCTCACACATTGTCTTTAGATGAATTAATAGGATCTCTACTCACTTATGAGATGAAATTAAAAAGAAATGAAGAGCCACCCAAGAAAGTGGGAGTTGCTCTAAAATCCACTGCTCAAGAGGAGATTAAGAATGAGAGTGGTAGTGAAGAAGACTTTGAGATGGCAATGTTTGCCAAAAGATTTAACAAGTTCATGAGGATGAGAGCTAGTGGTAGTAATAGGAGAAACAATAAGAGAGATCAAGAAGAAGTAGGTAGAAAAGACTCAATTGTGTGTTATGAGTGTAAAAAACCAGGACACATAAAATTTAACTGCCCTCTTCTTAAAAGGTCCAATGATAGGTTCCATAAAAAGAAAGCAATGGTGGCAACATGGAGCGACAGTGACTGCTCCGATGATGAATCAAATGAGGACATTGCCAACTTGTGCTTCATGGCTATTGAGGATGAAAAGGTAACTTCAAGCCTCAATGAATATTCTTTTGATGAATTGCAAGATGCCTTTGATGAACTTGCATTAGAGTATGAATCTATGAGTATGAAATATAAAAAGATAATATCCAAATTGAGAAAAGAAAATGAGATAATGCAAATGGATAAATTAGAATGTGAAAAGAAACTAGAAATTTCAAATCTAGAAATTTGTGACCTTAAAGAGAAAAATAGCAATCTACATAATTCCTTTAATAGGTTTCACATGGGTCAACAAAAGTTAGATAGCATGCTAGAGACCCAAAGGGCATTCTTTGACAAAAATGGCTTAGGATATAATGCAAAGAGTAGAGAGACTCATCTTAAAAGTTTTATTGCTAGGAAAAGCATAAATAAAACTGCAATTACTTGTTCATATTGCAATAGAAAGGGACATGCATCACATAATTGCAATATAAAGATGAGAACTCTAAAAGGAAAAATAGTAAAAAGGATATGGATTCCAAAAGAAGTAATTCTCTCCAAGGATTGTAATGCATTAGCAAAATGGATCCCAAAGGGATCAAGAATTGCATTCACTAACCTCAAAGGACCCAAGAAAATTTGGGTACCTAAGACTTGAGTTTAAATCTTCTTGTAGGTGATTGAGCATGGCCACACAGCTAAAACAAAGGAAGCATGGTACTTGGATAGTGGATGCTCAAGGCACATGACGGGAGATAGAAGCCACTTCAACTCTTTTAAATCAAAGGTTGGTGGAGAGGTCACTTTTGGGGACAACTCCAAAGGCCAAGTAGAAGGAAGTGGCTCAATAGGTAATGATTACTTCTCTTTAGAAAAAGTATTGCTTGTTAGGGGTCTAAAGCACAACTTACTAAGCATAAGTCAACTTTGTGACAAAGGTTACAAAGTAATTTTTGATTGCATGAAATGTAATGTGGTAGATCCTAAGTCTAACAAAGTTCTTTTTCTAGGTCATAGGCAAGGCAATATATATATTGTATATCTTAATGAACTCAAAAATGAAAATATATGCCTAATGGTAGACAATAAAAAGGAATCTTGGTTATGGCATAGAAGACTAGGTCATGCTAGCATGCATGTGCTATCTAAGTTAGCTAGAAAGGATCTTGTTATAGGTTTACCCAAGCTATCCTTTGATCATGAAGAAATATGTGAAGCTTGTGTTAAAGGAAAACACAAAAGGACAACATTTAAGCCTAAGAATATTGTATCCACCACTAGGCCTCTTCAATTACTTCACTTAGATTTATTTGGACCAACTAGAACAACTAGCCTAGGTGGGAAACACTATGGTTTTGTAATAGTTGATGATTACACTAGGTTCACATGGGTGTTCTTTTTAAGAGTAAAAAATGAAGCCTTAGAAAAGTTCATAGCCTATTCAAAAATTACTCAAAATGAAAAAGGGTATACAATAACTAGCATTAGAAGTGATCATGGTAAGGAATTTGAAAACATAGGATTTGATGAGTATTGTAATGATCAAGGAATTAGTCATAACTTCTCAGCCCCTAGGACACCACAACAAAATGGAGTAGTAGAAAGAAGAAATAGAACTTTGGAAGAAATGGCTAGAACCATGTTGTGTGAGAATAATTTGCCAAAGTATTTTTGGGCTGAAGCTATAAACACATCTTGCTATATAATTAATAGAGCTATGATTAGACCCATGCTTAAGAAAACTCCTTATGAGCTCTACAAGGGTAAAAAGCCTAACATTAGCTACTTCCATCCCTTTGGCTGCAAATGTTTTTTCTTAAATAATGGGAAAGATAATTTAGGAAAATTTGATGCCAAAAGTGATGAGGGAATCTTTCTAGGATATGCTTTGAATTCAAAGGCTTATAGAGTATACAACAAAAGAACATTGATGGTTGAAGAATCAATTCATGTGATATTTGATGAGTCAAATAATTTATCTAAAGATTCAACAAATAATGAGGACGTTGGAATATTTGATGAAAACTTGGAGGAAAACTCAAAATTAGAAGATGATTTATTAGAAAAACTTGACTTGAATAAGAAGATAAAGATGAAATAGAGATATTAGAGAGAGAATCTAGAGCACCAAGGGAGTTAGGATATGTAAAAGATTGTGAAATAGTGGGAGATCCAACTCTTGGAGTTAGAACTAGATCATCTCTAAGGAATATGTGTCAATATATAGCCTTTGTATCTCAAATAGAACCTAGGAATGTCAATGAAGCTTTAGATGACAATAATTGGTTCCTAGCAATGCAAGAAGAATTAAATCAATTTGAGAGAAGCAAAGTATGGAAACTAGTTCCTAGGCCTAGAGATCACTCTATAATTGGAACTAAATGGATATTCAAGAATAAGATGGATGAAAATAGTGTGATCATAAGGAATAAGGCTAGGTTAGTTGCACAAGGCTATAGACAAGAAGAAGGAATAGATTATGATGAAACCTATGCACCGGTAGCTAGACTAGAGGCAATAAGAATGTTACTTGCCTTTGCATGTTATAAAAACTTCAAATTGTATCAAATGGATGTAAAGAGTGCAATCTTAAACGGTTTCATTAATGAAGAAGTCTATGTTGAGCAACCTCCCGGCTTTGAAAATCATGAATTTCCTGAACATGTTTTTAAATTGTCTAAGGCACTCTATGGATTGAAACAAGCTCCTAGAGCTTGGTATGAAAGGTTGTCAAAATTTTTAATAAAAAAGGGATTTTCAAGAGGAAAAGTGGATACCACTTTGTTCATCAAAAATAAAAATAAGGATTTATTAGTTGTACAAGTGTATGTAGATGATATTATTTTTGGATCAACTAATGAGTCTTTATGTCAAGAGTTTGCTAAGATCATGCAAGGTGAGTTTGAAATGAGCATAATGGGAGAACTCACATTCTTCTTGGGACTTCAAGTAAAGCAAACAAAAGATGGAACCTTCATCAATCAAGCAAAGTATACTAAGGATTTGCTCAAGCGATTTGGAATGGACAATTGCAAACCTCAAGCCACTCCAATGGGCACCAACATCAAGCTTGATAAAGATGAGAGAGGTAAGTGTGTAGATACTAAACTCTATAGGTCTATGATTGGCTCATTGCTTTATTTAACTGCAAGTA
This sequence comes from Firmiana major, assembly GCA_033439115.1. Lineage (NCBI taxonomy): Eukaryota > Viridiplantae > Streptophyta > Magnoliopsida > Malvales > Malvaceae > Firmiana > Firmiana major. The sequence goes on along the minus strand of CM065914.1, from coordinate 5,434,663 downwards.
GACCAGATATTTTGTTTAGTGTATGCCTTTGTGCTAGATTTCAATCCTCTCCTAGGGAATCACATTTATTAGCCACTAAAAGGATCTTTAGATACCTTAAGGACACTCCCTATCTAGGACTTTAGTACCCCAAGGACTCTACCTTTGCACTTCATGCATTTTCAGATGCAGATTTTGGGGGATGCAAAATAGATAGGAAAAGTACTTCAGGTACTTGCCAATTCTTAGGAAATAGGCTAATCTCTTGGTTCTCCAAGAAACAAAACAGTGTGGCTCAGTCCACAACTGAAGCTGAATACATAGCAGCTGGTAGTTGTAGTGCTCAAGTGTTGTGGATTAAACAACAAATGAAAGATTATGGTATTGACATGAAACAAGTTTCTATCAAATGTGATAATACCAGTGCCATTAATCTATCTAAAAATCCTATTCAACACTCTAGAACCAAGCACATTTAAATTAGGCATCATTTCCTTAGAGATCATGTGCAAAAGGGGGATATAATTCTAGAGTATATTGACACTCTACATCAAATAGCTGATATATTCACCAAACCCCTTGATAGAGATAGGTTTTGCATTCTTAGAGGTGAATTAGGACTTATGAATGCTCCCTAACTTGCTTGTGTTTCAAAAAAATCTTGGTTTCAAGTTGATTTTAAAAGAGTTTTCGTAAAGATTTTCTGGCAACAAGGATGAGAGATCGATCTCCTTGTAATATAGATCGATCTCCATACTTCCAACAAGCCTAAATCATTAAGGTTAAGCTAAGCAGATCGATCTTCTAACCATAAGATCGATCTTCTTACGTCTCTGTTAAAAAGCAGATCGATCTGTCCATTCGACAGATCGATCTCTCCAAGCTTCTGTATTTCTGAAGATCGATCTATGCATTTGGCAGATCGATCTCTCTAAGCCTCTATTAAACTGAAGATCGATCTGTGCATGTGACAGATCGATCTCCTTAAGCCTCTGTTTGCTAACAGATCGATCTGTTCATGCAAACAGATCGATCTTTCTTGGCTTCTGGAAATGACAGATCGATCTGTCGTCTCGACAGATCGATCTCCTGTGCCCTGAACTATAAAAACTGGCCAGAAATCCCCAAATTTCAAAATCTTAAACTTCAAAATCCCTAACTTCCCTCGCACCACCTCTCTCGATTCCTCCTCAGATCGATCTCGGTACGGCCTTCATTGCGTCTCCGTGTCATTTCCTGGTATAGTAACCAACATTCCTCATTGTTTTCTCAAAAATTTCCTACGATTTGTGTTCAATTTCATTCTAGGGCAAATCTAGTTACTGTTCCATTGATTTTTTTTCGCTTGTGAATCTGTATTAGCATAATTCTCGTGTCTAGAACCATGCCTAGGCTTAAGACAGTAGGACAAAAACCTCTCCGAACCAATGTAGCAACCGGGTCATTTTCCCAACCCATTCCTCCCTCTTCCATCGCTACCTTCAACCGGTGTTTTAAAACACCTGCGAAGAGAAAGCGATACGAAGAATACTTTTCAACCATGCCAATTAAACATTGGCGTACAATCGATTTCTCTTTCCTCAACCGAATTGATTTTCCATATTTGTCTAAATTTGAGGAGTTTGGTTGGATGCCCTTTCTGAAAATAAATACTCCCGTACCTCCAAATATCGTTCATGCATTCTTTTCCAATGCCGAACTCAACTATGATCCTATCGACTCCTGTCAAATTCTTGGTTTCACAACGTATGTCATGGGAAGGTCCATGCCGTAACCACTGAAATTTTAGCCCAAGCCTTTGACATACGCGATGAAGGTTTGACGAACGAAGATGAGGAAGTTCCTTTGGAGTTTGACATTCCCGGGGATAAGGCGAGTGAACTCCCAATGCACCCCCGGCTACTCCACCTCATCATCTCGTGGAACCTTCGTCCGTTTGGTACCCGACATTCGACTGTTATGAGGTTAGATAGGTTTTGGATTCACCATATTCATTCCACCAGTCAAAAATCCAACCTCGTCCACTTTATCTTTCAAGACTGGTTAAAAATTGTACGAGGCCAAGCCACGACGATCGTGTTTCCTCAACCAGTGGCGTACTTTCTTCAACGGCTCAAGATAGATAGCAGCTGCAAAACCGGTGAACTGCCCTCTCCCAAGAGCGTTCTCAACATCGGGACCCTCCATCACATGGGATACTACAAAGATTTCTGGGGCGACTGGAAGAAGAAGAGGGAACAGCAGCCTGCTGAAGCTATGGAGGAAGACCCCTCCGATGAGCCTATGGACCCACCTGCTGCACCGGCTACGGGTCCATCGTCCTCGACTCCTCAGACCACTGTACCTACACCCTCACCTGCTGGCATGGAGCTCATTATGACGATGATGAGTGAGCTCAACCGAAAGATCGATGAAGGCTTTGCAAACCTTCATACAACTCAGCAGCGGAGGTTCGACGACTTGAACCAAAGAGTGGATGCAGTTCATGCAACTCAACAGCGGATGTTCGACGACTTGAACCGAAGAGTGGATGAAGTTCATGAGGCTCAGGAGGCGATGTTTGATGAGATTCAAGACACTCGCACTCACGTTAAGGATCTCATGGATCGCGTTCCTCCTCCACCATAGGATCTAGTTGCTCGATTTAGTTTAGTTATATGTTTTGTTTTTGCTACTTGTTGTTATTTTAACATGAATTTGCTTTAATGAACTGCCATTTGACTGTGTTTTAATGACAATGTTAATTTTGAAATGCCATGAGTACTCTTTAGTTTTCTTTCTATTGATATGACAAAAAGGGGGAAAAGAAAACATGTGGTTGTGGTCAAGAGGCATAAAACGTTTTAAGAAGGTTTTTAAGAAACATCTCTAAATGTTTAAAAGAATGGTTAAAATGAGGGGGAGTTAAGATAGTAACAAAGTCAAAAGCTAAAAGAAAGGGGGAGCTCACAAAAAGGGGGAGTTTTTGCAAATTAACTAAACATGTTGATTGAATAAGTTTTGTCATATCAAAAATGGGGAGATTGTTGAGTTAATATATTTTGAAATGACAAAACAAGTAAATTCAATAATATTAAGATGATATAAAAACATGTTTAGAGGTTATCAGTACCAGAACTTAGAGTTCTGTTGATGAGAGATCGATCTGGCTTATGAGAGATCGATCTCCTGGGTCTGTACTTGATGAGAGATCGATCTCATGAAGAAATGAGATTGATCTGCCAAGCTTTGAACCTATACAAAGGTATTAAGGAAGAGTGAGATCGATCTGCAAGGGTTAAGAGATCGATCTGCCTAAAACTAGAATTGAGGGATCGATCTGATCTAGGAAGAGATCGATCTCCCTTAAAAGCATAGACTGTAGATCGATCTGAAAGATCGATCCACACTCAAACAGAGAACTTATGAGATCGATCTGGTAAGGAAGAGATCGATCTCCTCAAAGTCAGAGAGCTAAGGAGATCGATCTGAGGTATTGAGAGATCGATCTCCCCATTACGAGATTACATGGCAGATCGATCTGAAGATCGATCTTGCCTCAAACAGAGAGATCATGAGATCGATCTGCCTATTCGACAGATCGATCTCCCCTATCATTTTCAAATTAACAGATCGATCTGCTTACCTATGAGATCAATCTCCTTGTGTTATTGTGCTTTGATCTTGCAGGATTTATAACTAAGAGATCGATCTGGCCAAGAAGGCAGATCGATCTGGCACACTACTGGAGGTACCCAACGGCTAGTTTCTGCAAAATCTCAACGGGAAAAACAGCATTTAATGCTCCAACTACCAATCCTTCAGTATTTAACCAAGCATTGAAGACAAAGAGAACAGAGACATTATTGCTGCACATTTTCTACATTCTCAAGCTTTCAACACTTTCATTCCTTGTGTCTTCATTCCTCATTTATTGAGATTTATTGTATAAGCTTAAGTGCAAAAGCTGTATTTGTCCTACCTACATTAAAGCTTCATTTTTGTATTCATCCTTATCTTGAGAGAGAAAGAGGATTGTTCCTCAGTGAGATAAATTGTAAGAGGGTGAATACATTTTCATATTGCAAAGGGTAGAGAGGTTATTCCTTAACCTGTAAAAGGAACATTGTAAACTTCTGTTGAAGGAGAGTAAGAAAGCACTTGACAAGAAGGTCAAGGAGAGAGGACGTAGGCAAAAGTTTGGCCGAACCTCTATAAACGATTGTGTTTGTTTCTCTCTTCCCTATCTTGCATTAAATTGTTTAATTTTATTATATTGCTTATTTTCATTTGCAAATTAAAATAGGATTAAATTAAAATTTGCTATTAACGTTAGAAAATCGATTCACCCCCCCTCTCGGTAGAGCCAACAATTTCAATACTTGTGTTGGTTGGTTATTGCGTTGTCCCCAAAGTTTACCCCTACTTACTTTCCATTGTAGGTTCAGATAGAGATGCATCGGCATTGACATCAATATTCGACTTTTTTGTTAAGGTTTCGGAGATCTCACAGCACAATTTTCAGTACGTGTTCAAATTCTGACAGCTATTACCAATACATGAGTCAGGATGTGTATTATGTTTGAACGTAATTAATTGTATAAAGTTTTATGTATAAGGATGAATGAAATATGTATCGGAAGAAAAGTAAAAAGTTATGACATTAAGTCAATAAATGTATTTTGGACTGAGACCTTAGATAAATTGCTTTAAAGTGTGTAAAAGTATATATCAATTAGATACTACTGTAAGATTGTGCTCACAATACAAATGAATGTTAAAGAAAGACAGAAGTATAAAAAAAAAAAGATAGCATAGAGGAATAATAAAGGAACTTTTGGCTTCAAAAAAAACTTCACCCAAAAAAAAGGAACTTTTGGTTTTTTTTTTTTTAATGAATTTCAACGTCAGTGGGCAACAGCTAGAGGAGTTCATGAGATTCGCCAGGTTGGGGTTAGGTTGGGAATTAAGGGATTGAAGATGAGCCCTAACCTAGCTTGGTTAGTCCAATTTGTCGGGCTTAATTTTTGGCCCAAGTCGATTTTGCATAGAACAAAGCAACCCAAACTCAGCCAAGTTCGCCCAAACATTATTAATTATTAAAAAATATATATATAGAAACACATAATGATTTATAAGTATAAAACCATAAGTTCAAATAAATTCTTACAAAAATATTACAAAAACATAAAAATCTAAATTAAAGTCTAAAAGTACAATATAGAGGAACTTTTATAGTAAGTTTATAAAAATTGACCTTATTGTAAGGTTAGTAAGTTATAACCCTTAAATTAGTTAAATTTAACCTAAACCATTGATTAAATTTTAAAGATAAAAAAATCTTTAAACTTAATAACTTGTTAAACTAGTTGATAAAATTATCATTATATCTTAAATCATTATCAACATCATTAGAGTCTTTATCCCAATACTGGGATAGACTATATGAACTAATATACAAATTCACACTAAGTCGTCAACATAAATTCTCCTCCTCCACTCATTCTTATCTAATGCAATGTGTTCTTCCAACTCTCATTTTATCATATCTATCCAGATTACTTCCTTTTAAGTCTTTTTTGGTCTTCCCCTAGCCTTGACCCTTTTTAAATCATTCATAGCCTTAACTCTTCTAACTGGAGCGTCCACAGGTCTGCGTCTTATGTGTCCAAACTAATGTAAACGTTTTTTACTCATTTTGTCTTTGATCGGTGTCACTTCATCCTTTTTGCTAATGTTGTCATTTCTCATTCTAACTTTTCTCGTATATCTACACATCCATCACAGCATTTGCATTTTTACTACACTTATTTTCTGTGTATGTACTCCTTTAGTTACCCAAAATTCACTGTCATAGAGTAATATAGGTCTAACAACTGTCCTGTAAAACTTGCATTTTAACCCTATAGGAATTTCTTTATCACATAACACACATGTAGCGCTTCTCCACTTTTTTCAACCAGCCTGTATCCTATGGGTCACATCACCATCAATCTCTCTATCTATCTAAACGATCGACCCCTAAATATCTAAAATGATCCCGCTTAAGGATCATCACCCCATCTAACATTACTATGTTTCTATCTTCCTCTCTGTTACTAAATTTACACTCCATGTATTCAGTATTTGCTCTACTTAATCTAAATCTTCTTGACTCTAACGTCTGCCACCATAGTTCTAACTTAGTATTAACCTCCACTCTAGTCTCAGCACATAAGATAATATCATCTGCAAACATCATACATCAAGGTACATTATCCTAGATGGATTTCGTCAGCTCATCCATTATTGTAACGAACAAAAATGAACTTAATGCTTACCCTTGATGTAACCCTATTGTGATAGAAAATTCATTTATTTACCCTCAAAACGTCCTCGCATGTGTTCTTCTATCTCCTTACATGTCTTTAATTATTTCAATATATTTCATGAGATTATTTTCTTCATTAAAGACCACCATAACACCTCCCTAGGCACTTTATCATATGTTTTTTCCAAGTCTATAAAAACTATATGAACATCTTTCCCTTATACTCGAGAATGCTCCACAAGTTGTCTAAGAAAATGTATCGCTTCCATAGTTGACTGGTCAGGCATAAAACCAAATTGGTTCTCTAATATCTCTACAGTCTTTTTTAATTTTCGTTCTATCACTCTTTCCCATAATTTCATCGTATGACTTATTAGTTTTATGCCTCGATAATTAGAATAACTTTGAATCTCCTTTGTTCTTATTGAGAGGTACCAGCGCACTTTTTTCTCCATTCCTCAGGCATTTTATTAGTGCGCCAAATTTTATTAAAAAGATTTATCAACCACCTAACTCTGACATCTCTAAGACATTTCCAAACTTCAATGGAAATGTCATCAGGCCCAACAGCTTTCCATGTCTTCATCCTCTGAAGTGCCTCTTTTACCTCTACCTCTTTGATTCTGCGCATAAAGTATCAATTCAAATCCTCGGGAGGTACCCAAATATTGTCCATAATTTGATTTTGTCCATCATTGAATAGCTTATTGAAATAATCACGCCACCTTTCTTTAATATCATTGTCCTTAACTAGAGTTCTTTGGTGCTCATCCTTTATATATGTCACCACTCTTAAGTCTCGACTCCTCCTTTCTCTTACTCGCGCCAATCTATATATCTTTCTCTCCATTCTTTGTGTCCAACATGTTATAAATCTCTTTCACAACCTTCGTCTTAGGTTCTACCATCGTCCTCTTTACCTCCTTCTTAGTTATCTTGTATTTTGTAAAACTCTCTTCAATGTAGTTTGTCTTTAAAGCTTTGTAACAATCTTTCTTAGTTTTTATAGCTTCTTTAACTAATTCAATCAACCATGTTATATCTTTTCCATTTGATACTCCTAATATCTCTTTACCCACTTCCCGAGTATGTTTTGTTATCTTGTTCCACATTGTATTCGAGTTCTCTTCCATTGTCTAGTCTTCTTTCTGGCTCCCACTATTTCTACATACTTCACGATAGCCTTTTTTTGACTTCCACCATCGAATCTTTGTAGCTCTTTCTTGTAGGTTTTTACAATGTCGTTTATGAATTTTTTAGGTTTAGTACTAATAGTCTATGTTGCGTAATAACACTCTCACTTTAGATAACTTTACAGTCTAGATAACTATGTTTATCCCTCCTCTTAGTCAAAAAGAAGTTTATCTGACTTGTGTTCGATCCACTCTTAAATGTTATCAGGTGAGGTTCTCTCTTCCTAAATAGTGTATTCACTAGGATTGCGTCATAAGATAAAACAAAATCTATAATAGAATCTCCACCTTCATTTCTTACAACTAAACTAAAACCCTCATGTATGCTCTCAAAACCCTCCCTATTAGTACCTACATGACCATTAAGGTCACCACCAATACAAAGATTTTCTCTTATAGGCATTCTTGTACTATCATATCTAAATCCTCGCAAAAGTGTCTTTTACTAACATTATCAAGTTCTATCTATGACGCATATACGTGAATAACATTTAAAATGTCTCTTCCTATAATAGCTTAACTAAAATAATTTCATCACATTATCTCTTAACTTGTACAGCATCCTTTTGATATTCTTTGTTTATGATGATATATTTTACTCTTTGTGGCAGTTTGAATTTTTTTTTTTATTACAAGGGAATATGTAATTATTGGGGAAGGGGTGAGATTGTTTGGATACCAAATCTTATAAAATGCCACAATTCTTATTTAACCACTTGGTCAAGAGGTTGTTAACCGTTTGATTTTTTTTGTTACTTTGAAAGTTTATTATTATATTTATATTTATTATATTTATCGAAGAATCAATTTGGTCTTATCTTGTGGAGACAATATATTTACTTAGAACCTTCTCAAATTTGGCCAAACAAGCGAATTTCTTATCACATGTGAGTACATGGTAAAACTATAGAGGAGAGTGATAGAACAAAAATTAAAGAAGATTATAGAGATATCGAAGAATTAATTTGGTCTTATCTTATGGAGACAATATACTTACTTAGACTACTTGTGGAGCCTTCTCAAGTTTGGCCAAACAAGCGAATTTCTTATCACATGTGAGGACATGTAAGATATATTTTACTCTGTGGCAGTTTGAATTTTATTTTTTTTGTTACAAGGGAATATTTAATTATTGGGGAAGGGGTGAGATTGCTTGGATACCAAATCTTATAAAATACCACAATTCTTATTTAACCACTTGGTCAAGAGGTTGTCGGTCGTTTGATTTTTTTTTTGGTTACTTTGAAAGGATTATAGATATATAATAATATTTATGAAGCCCAAATATGATAAAATTACAAAAATACCCCTAGACCCGGGAAAATTTGAAAATGCATAAAGTGCATGAACACAACGTTTTACATGTGAAAAAGAGGTTTTGTGAAACTAAGATGATAGATTGGTTCACAATTTGACTGTATGCATTAAATTGCATATTTTTATGAAGTATGATATGATTGACGAGTGATTTGAAGGGATGTTGTCCTCTCACTTTGTTTTGCACCGTTTTACGTATCGTACTGGGTTTTGAGTACCACTGTTATGGGAAATAGAGCCAATTGTCTATTTTGTTTATGTGAAATAGTGCTAGAGCCTAGCTGGCACTAGATTTTATATGATTTGATGAACGATAAGGTGCTGGAGCTATGATGAGATCTGTGGATTTATCCAGATCCGCTCACACTTGATTTTGGTATGACATATGAACAGACCGTGCTGGAGCACTACTCGCACTGGATTCTGTTGTGATGCGTGATTGAGATCGTGCTAGAGCCCTCGTGTTGGACTGTGTGTCACACTGACTTGCTCGCACTAGATCTGAGACGACAAGATAGGATTGATAATTTATTTGGTTGTGGTGGTGAGCTTGTGACTCAGGCACCTACAACTGTGTCACGACCCAAACTACCCAAAAATCAGAGTGAATTTTTTGCGTTTTATTTATTTCCTTACTTAAATTCTTACCTGTTCTCGAATCGTGACCAACACTCCACTAAAAATTGGGCTGTGCGTCAATGCCAGTCCCACCATTCAATTACCATCTAACTTATTTATTCTCCAGTCATTTATAATTGTTTATATTATTTATACATCCCCTAGAGACACTTACAAACATGTTATTGTGCTATACTTATGTAGATACAATATGTACAAGTGTATATACCTTATGTTGATGGGCAGCAGCGGATATCCGGAATGCAGTACTGAGTCGTCGCAACTTCAGCTGGAGTTTATCTGTGGGAGAAAATGAAAGGGGTGAGCACATCAAGCTCAGTAAGGCAATCCTACGAACAAGTAGGTAACCATACTACCTACATGAACGTGGTGCCATGCATAAACCACCCTTTCTCCACACATTTTAAAACAATGCTATGCATTATGATGATATGTAAAACACATTTTCACGGAAAATCAACATGCAATTATTATAAATCATTTCTTTCTCAATTTAGATTTTCACAATAAAGTCAGGACTCGACCCCTCCTGCGGGTGATCCTGACTCACACAAAATCATGAAAACGTTTACATCACACGTGGGTTTTGAAAAGCATGGAAATACCATCATGCAATTTAGTTTTGAAACCCAGTTTAAATCATCGTAAAAATCATCAACATGCGAGACTAGGCAACGTCTGTATATAGGCAAATAACTAGGACTATGGCCACATTTGTCCTCGTGAGTTCCTCAGCTACACGGATCCTAGTGTGCGGGTTCTCACCATGATCGGGAACCGCCCAGGAGGTGGGTCAATCCATCCCGTCAGTCTTATCCGATCCCCGGCATCCGAAGATGCTGCATCCGGAGATGCCGTATCCGAAGATACCACACGGTACATCGTACTCCATGCTACTTGCACGGTACATCGTACTCCGTGAACCCATATAATATCTCTAGGTACTCCAGCCCAATTGGCCTGCTTCCCACAGAGGTTTGTTTCTCAATACTCATGCCATGTCTCAAAACGCACGTGCGAGCCTATTTAATCGGTGACACAGTCTACCCGATGCTCCAAGCACGGCTCATCGCATGTTCTCATAAAATCAGTGCGAGCAATGCTCAGCACTCTCATCAAATCACGTAAATCTAGTGCGAGCTAAGCTCTAGCACTCTGTATGCAAATCGTATAAAAATCTGGTGCGAGCGAAGCTCTAACACCCTGTCTCAAAATCATATAAAAATATGGTGCGAGTTAGACTCTAGCACCCTGTCACGAAAATCATATATATATGTATACAAATCTGGTGCGAGTTGGACTCCAGCACCTATGCACGTAAAACTCTAGTGCGAGCTCTCGCTCTAGCACTAATGCATGCATCACACAAATCAAACATCGTGCGAGCTAAGCTCTTGCACGTCAATGTCAATAAAAACACGTAGGCGGCTCTGTTTCTTCAAAACAGTTTTCACAAAACAATATCACGTTGAAAGTATGCAATGCTGTGCATTTTCTTTCAAGGTGAGCCAGCCTACTCATGCATGCATCAAAACACCTCCAGAATGAGCAGGAACCTTTTGTTCTTGCTCCTCCCAATTTTTCCTAAATTTTTAGAATTTTACCCTTAGCAAGGGTATTTTAGTAATTTGCCCATTCGGGGCACTAAAATTATTAATTGACCTCTAGACCCTTCAGAATACTTTAAAGGACTGCATATGAATTTAAAATTGCGTAAAGTTACCTCTAGCAGTCCGTAGAATTCCCTTACCTCGATTCTCGTCGAGTCTGAACTTTTCTTTTCCAATGTAGTCCCGTCGCGCAGTCCGATATGCTTCCAATCCAATGCCCAGAACTGCGTATTAACATTCCTCGGGTCAGATAACATATGATTTAATTGTACTTAATCTTTTCTGGGCTTAATTTAAATCGCTGGGCCCATTTACCCCTATTGGGCCCGATTGCACCTTAATGGGCCTTAATCGGCCTTAAGCCCGTTTTCCACTTAATTCCCACCTTATCGAGGCCTATTGGGCTCATTGGGCCCACCAATAATTTATCGGGCCTCGTTCTAATTCTCGAATAGCTAAATTTAATATTTACGACAATTAATCTAAATTTCCATAATTTAATTCAATTTATGCGGAAATTAAATCAATATCACGCATAACGAGGCAATTGTCGTAAATAGGGGTCACTTACCCGATATTCCATGCTAGTCCGTAAATCGAGGCTGTCTCGAGCCCTCGGTGGATGCCAATCGTCGAGCTACACAATTCCACAATTTTTCCGGGTAAGTTTTCAGCCCAAAATTAATTAAATTAAATACTCCAAAATTTAAATCGGGTCAATTCGACCGATCACTGACTTACCCGAAGCTCGATTACACCACAGGAATTTTCCCCAATTTTTTTCTCTTTTTCTTTTTCCCTTTTTCTTCCTTTTTTCCCTTCTTTCTTGGCTGAACCGGTTCAGTCCGATTCGGACCGGTTCAGACCGCCGGTTCACCCCGGTTCGACCGGTTCACCGTCGGTTCACCACCTTGCCGACCGGTTCTCCACCGGCTTCCACCGCCAGTAGCTCCGCAAGGCTGTCCGCGTCTCGAATCTGGCCTCGGCTTGGGTCAAGCTCGCCGGAACGCCGCCGGTCCGGCTCTTCTCCCTCGGTCGTCGGACCCATTTTCTTCTTCCGCCGTTTTCGGCGCCGTCCGTCGGTTTCGGTGGCTGCCACCACCACCAAACGCATCGTCTGGGCCTGGGGAAGCTTCGGCTGGGGTCGATCGGGCCTGAATCGCGCCGATCGCTGGCGAATCTTTCCTTCTCCCCCGCGACTGTTACCTCTCGATCCGACGAATTCCGGCGATTTCGCCTGCCGGTACTGGTCTCAAAAGGACCGGCTCCTCCTCCTGATCACGCTGGTACCCGCCGTTCGCCCCCAGCTGCCGTGGATCGCCGGTACCGACTCCGTTTTCTCCGCGGGCTTCTCTCCCTCCGTTCCGCGATTTCCGGCCTCCTTAGCGCGCGTCGCCGGCGCCAATAGCTTCGCCGGCCTCTCCTCTTGCTGCTCGGCCCTTCGTCGGAGGTCAAAGGTCGCTGGTGGTGGCTCGTCGGTCAGCCACGCGCGGGTCTCCTTCTCCGTTTTTGTTTTTCCTTTACTTTCTCTCTCCCCGATAGTTTTCAGTTCCTTTTTTTTTTTCATTTCTTTTATTAATTATTTTTATTATTATTATTTATTTTAATCATTACACTATTCCTTAAAATACTATAAATACCCAAAATATCTCTCAAAATTATTATTTTATTCTTATTTAATTAATTTAATTTTATTTAATTTATTTATTATATTTTAACCTCTTTTTTTCGGGTATTATTTCTCCGTATTTTTCGGATATTGTCCCGAATGACTTTTCGGTATATTTTTCGATTATTTTCGGGATTATTCTTCCGAACTAAAAATCCCGATTAATCCCGATTAATTCCAATAAATTAATATCTTGATCAATTTAACCCAAAATAAATTTATTTCATCTTTATTGACCAAGATTTCTCAAATCTATATTTTTAATTAAATTTCCTTATCGAAATTATACCGACCTTTGGTCTTTTGACCATTTTACCCTTGCACGTGTTCGGGATTAATTTAACCCGACTTCCTTCATACTTTCCCCATCTTTTCTTATTTAATTTCCGTATTTTAATTAAATTCGGGTCTTACAAACTGTGTGGTAATTGTACTGTGGTTCACGGAGTATGTTGTACAGTGTAGACAACATGGAGTACACTGTATCGTGCAGCTATGGGATGTGAGGATTGCGTCTTGGACTCGGGCATGTTGTGCCATTGCTCTGATTTGTGATAGTCCTTAGATAAGAGCCGATTGATAGACTAATCCCTTCCTCAGACTTAGAGATACCCTTGCATACCTAGCTAGTGATAGCTCGGGGTCTCGGACTTTGGCCAAATATCTTATGGATTTGTGTGGATCCCTGTCTAGTCTCACCTGTTTTTATTGGTTTCTATAACGAAACTAATTGTGATTTGATTTCTGTGATGAAACCGTTTGAAATGAGAATATGATTTAAATATGAGTTTCAATATTGAACACAGAAATATTTTACTCCGAACGAGTTTTGACATTTGATTTTTGGCAGTAAATTGCTATGTGTTTTACTATAATGGTTTTGTGAATGTCATGGATTTTTCGCTTAAACCATACATTATGAACATCGTAGGTAGTATGGTTATCTACCGACTTTCATTTATTCCTTACTGAGCGTGTTAGCTCACCCCTTTCTCTCATCTCTCCACAGATTAATCCCAGTGCTTCTGAGAGCTCTGTGATAGATTTCTATATTTTCCTTCCGCTAGCAGTTGTTATCACATTGCAAAAGGTATACACACTTTTGATATCTTTTGTATCTAAATATGACATAGCACAATGATGTATTTATATTAGTACTGGGATGTAAACCTATGTAAATGAATGTAAGAGTTCTGTACATTATTACAAGTATAACTTCTTATTATGTATGCTTGAGAAGTGAACGAATTAAAGTATATGGGAGTGATCGATTGACATCGACTCATAGCACAACTATCTGTATATGTAGTCGTGATGTGTGGGAATTTATGTATGAATATAAGGAATTTAGGTCACAACAATACAACATCCTTTTGTTATTCTTTGTTTATGATGATACCTATATCATTTTGGTCTCTATCATTCCCTGTATACCAAAGCTTATACTACCAAGGTGCTATCCCCCTAGCATTCTCTCAAATCCATTTGGTCTCTTAAAGACACAAGATATTAACCCTACTCCTACTCATAACCTCACAAATCTTCACTAACTTACCATTAAGCGTACTTATGTTCTATGATCTTAATCTAAGCTTATGATTATGGACTATCTTCATTACCTACTCCTCCATTATGATGTGAGAACATTTACCTATTGGACACCACATCCAAACGTCAATATGGTGTGTCTCTTCCGAGCAACCAACTAGCAACTCTTGCACATTTTTCACTACATCCGAGCTCCGATGCAGCACGTGTTGAGTAGAAGACACCCCAACGAATTTCATATATTGGTTTTTCTCATAAAAATTAGACAAATTTTAAATGACTGGTTGTCCAAACCTACCGTCAACCCTCTTCTTTTATCCGAGCTTGGGATCGGCTATGTTTAACACAAGCGGAGTTATTATATATTAAATATTAATAAAAATATAATAGTGTATTACTAATTTAACCTTCTCATAATTTCTACATATTTATTTTATTTACATAATCCCTTTATTCTTCCTCTTATATAAGTTCTATTTTTTTCTTGTTTATAAATCCTAAATCATAAATCCTTAGGGTTTTTATTTATTTTCTTATTTAAAACTGAAATTTTAAATCTTAAATCTTGTTATTCTTAAAGTTTATTATTATGAAAGAAGAAAGTAGAAGTAACTATCATATTATTATTATATCATTTTTTTTCATGGATTTCACCATTGGTGCTATTGTGGTACGTAGATGATACCAAATTCATAAAGTATTTGCGTGAAAGTTGCAGATGGTACCTCATTCATAAGCTGAGATTTTTTCCCCCTTTTTTTTTATTTAACTATCAACTATCAAGCGTAGAGATGTAAACGGGGCGGGTACCCGTTAATTTTGGACTACCCGACCCCGAACCCTATTAATAATTACAAAACTCAAACCCTATAATTACCCGATTAATTTTTGAAACAATTACCCGAACCCTACTGTAAATACCCGAAATTTCCTTGTAAATTGGTTCGTAAAAAAAAACGTATAAGTGGAAATAAAATAATAAAATACCCGAGAAATAAATAAGATAAATATATATATTTAATTGATTTAAATATATATTTAAATATTTTGGGTATATTATATATTTTATTATATTTTAATAAAATATAATATAATATTAAAAAATATATATATAAAAATAAAAATAAAAAAATAAAAAAATAATAAACAAATATAAATAAATAACTAAATAATATATAATAATAATAATAATAATAATAATAATAATAATAATAATAATAGTAAAAAAAAAAAAAAGGAAAGCAGAATCGCGATTTGCGATTCTGCAAAGGAAGCAAGAAAGAAACAGAAGGCAAACGAAGAGGACCAAACCCGAGCCCCTTCTGCCTCACGGTCGGACACCGACGAGGAGCCAGGCGAGCGGCTGAAGGAGAAGAAGCAGCCGAGCCCTCGCCGGCATGGGTAGGAGAGAGGAACGTCCGACGAGCGAGAGAGAGGGAGAAACCGAGAGAAAGAGAGAGAAAATGGAAGAGAGGGAGTGACCGACGGCCGGGGGAAGGAGGAGCGACCCACCACCGGCCAGAGGGGGACGACGGAGGCGCCGATCCAGGCGCAGATCGGCCTGAAACGCTGCCGAACGGCACGGAAGAGAATGGGTGCCGACGCCGGAGGAGAGAAGAGGCCGGACCGGCCACTTTCCGGCCAGCTTTGGCGAAGCCGACCCCAGATCCATGCACCGGACTACCCCGCGGACAAGCTGGAGGTGGAAGCCGACGGAGAACCGGCCGAAAAAGCCCCGAACGGCGAGGGAGAAAGTTGGACCGGGACTGAACCGGGCTGAACCGGACCGGTCTGAATCGGACCGAACCGGTTCAGCCAGAAAAAGGAAGAAAAAAAAGAAAAAGAAAAAGAAAAAAAAGGAAAAATGAGAAAAATTCGATGATGCAATCGAGCTCCGGGTAAGTCGGTAAGTGGTCAAATGAACCAATTTAATTTTCGGACTTATTATTTAAATATATATATGTATATTTATTTATTTAGGTACATGTACAAATAGGTGTATATAATGAATTGGGTATGCTAGTATTTGTACAAAAATAAATATGTATGCATAGGTGATAAGGAAAAAATGGAAAACAATGATAATATATATATATATATGTGTGTGTGCATATACATGTGGGGGATATGAAAGGTGAATGTGTGCAAGTATATGTATATACAAAGAATGTATATATATATATGAGATAGGAAAATATGAAAACAATAATAGTATATATATATATATATATATATATATATATATATATATATATACACATATAGGAGTGTATATATATAAATATATATTTATGCGCGTATACATGTGGATGTATATAATAAAGGTATATGTTAATACTTGTAGGAGTAAATATATAAATAGTGAATAAATATATAAACGTGCGTGTCGGCCTAAGGATATACAATAATACGTACACACGCAATTCGCATGAATAGGGTGCTAAGTCTACAATTTCGGTGTAGGTGATTGTAGAAGGGATTAAAGGAGGTACTAGGAGACGTCACCATTCGAATTTGAGATACCCGATAAATCGAGGTAAGGGGTATTACTTAACTTAGTTCTGATATTGCATTCATGTTTCTCTGATAAATGATTTTATGAAAGAGCATATGATTTGAAATGAATTATCAATGCTTCCACACTTGCGAAACTGCTTACAAAACATGATTTTGTTTTACAAAATGTTTGCTAGAACATCTATGTTTATGAAATAAACTTTCGAATTATGAAAATGCATGAAAGTTTTATGATGGCTTGAAAACTCATATTTACGCTTTGAAATGGAACTTTTGACGTTTTCAAAAGTATTTACGAAAAGAGAAAAGATGTTTTGAGACTACAGGCTTTATGCATGGTTACTTCTTGTGGTGTTCCGGCTCCACCGCTTGGGGTGCCGGTACGTAGGCCCCTTTAGCACTTGACTCGACCTGTGTGGAAGATGTCGTGCTACTGGTGGTTTATGATGATGTTTCGGTAGTATCTCGTGCCCGCGCAGCATGCAATTATGTTGCCCACACGGAGAGTGCCTTTGGTGCCCGTGTCCTAGCTAAGTGCTAGTGAAAGTAAGTAAGATGGATACTACCCATATTTTACGAAATGGTTGTACGACCCTGATCCAGTCTACAGCCCCCTTACTATGGCCATAGGTATGATGACTCTCTAATGGAGAATGACACGTATCGCATGACTTAGTTATAGCCTAGTCTCCTCGATTTTAATTATAAAATCGACTATGATGAGAGTTTCTGAAATGATTATGAAACATGCATGAGATGTTTATGAAATGATTATGAAATATGCATGAGATGTTTATGAAATGATTATGAAATATGCATGACATGTTTACGAAATGATTTATGAAAAGTTGTAAAATGGTTAAGCATGTTATTTGTTTTAAAGACACACATGCTTTAAGACGATTATGCATGAAATGACAATTTATGAATGGTATTAAGTTTCGTTCTATGAACAATTTCAAAGGTTTTTATATATCAGAACTGCTTTAAGAGTATTACCTTACTGGGCTTTTCCCCAAAAGCTCACCCCTCTACCTCTCAGATTTCTGCAGTGAATTACAACTAATAAATGCTGCGTAGACGACGTAGGCTGGCGGATATGAGCTTCCCCAGACTACCTTTTTTATTTGCGTAAGGTATACATTCTTATCTTTATACCAGACTATTTGTATGCACAGACATCTATTAAAAATAATGTGTCGGGATGAAATCTGTATAATGATAAATTAAATAAAATATTTTTAAGGATTGACACTGGACAGGAATATAGCCTAAGTAAATAAAGGATTAAGTTGTAAGCCAAAGTTTCAAAAAAAAAATCCTTCGATTTTCAAGGGTCAAGGGTCGTTACACCTACCCTAATAAATTTTGCACTACCCGATAAATACCCGAACCCGTGTAATTATCCGATTATTCAATTTATAATTTGACAACTCGTTTAATAACCCGAACCCGAAACCCGACTATGAAAAAAAATTATTTTAACATCAAAAATCAAAAACATAAAATTAAATAAAAACATACATGTTCCATCATAATTAAACAAACTTTAATAGTTCAACAAGTAACTTGAAACCATTATGAGTGCATAATATATACCATAGTATTTCTAATTTGATACATTTGATTTCTTATGAAGTTATGATATATTTATGTAATGTAAATTAATTTAATCAATGATAATAATATTAAATGATTAAAAAGATGTAGACCTTAAATTAGTACTTAATATTTTCATTATAATTTGTATCATATACATATACTATAGTATCATATATGTAACTGATCATATATTATAATATCATATTTTATAATTATACTATAATATCATATACTATAATATGAAGTTATCAATTTATCATATACTTAAAATTTTAATTTGAATAATTGATTTTTTTTTAGTAAACAATGTTTTATTATAATTGATAATTTCAATTTTAAATACAATTTGTATCATATGCATGTACTATATTAGTATCATATATAATACATGTAAATGGTCAATTTGCAAGAATTACATCTTAATCAAATTTGAAACTTTTATCATTTTAATTTCAGTAGTTTATATTTAAAATTTAAATACTTATTATCTTAAACATAATTTACTAATTTTATTTCATAATTATTTTATTATAATATTTCATTAATTTTTTGACTAAAAAATGTTTTTACTATAATTGATAATTTCAATTTTAAGTATAATTTATATCATATACAAACACTATATTAGTGTGTGTGTGTGTGTATATATATATATATATATATATATATATATATATATATATATAAGAATTTGATTTTAACTAAATATGAAACTTTTATTATTTCAATTTCAGTACCTCGTATTTAAAATTTTAAGACATATTATCTTAAGTATAATTAACCCAATTTAATTTCATAATTATTTATTTTATTATTATTTTTTATTAATTTTTTTAGTCAACAATGTTTTATTAAAATTGAAAATTACAATTTTAAATATAATTTGTATCATATAAATATACTATGAATTGATATCATATATGCAAATAACTAATCACTAATGTGTAAGAATTGCATTATAACTAATTATGAATTTTTTTAATTTAATTTAGTACATTATATTTAAAATTTTAAAACTTATTATTTTAAGTATAATCAATTATTTTAATTTCATAATTATTTTTATTATGCTAATTACTAATTTTTTTTAGACACACAATTTTATTGTATAAATATTTTTTAGAACACATTATGTCAAATATAAGTTATGATTTACTTAACAAATTCATTGTATAAAGATTAAAAGATGAAGGTTCAAGTCCCCACAATCTTAAAAATTATATTTTGTAAATAAAAAATAAACGGGTTCGGGTACCGAGTTCGGGTACCCGAACCCGATTAATAACCCGATTACATTAATCGGGTTCGGGTACCGAGTATCCGATGGGTACTACCCGAACCCATCACGGGTAGTGAAATTACTACCCGAACCCGATTAAAACCTATTTATCGGTACCCGAATCTGACTTAAACGGGACGGGTAGTACCGGGTACCCGTTTACACACTACCCATTTACATCCCTAATCAAGCGTCAGCAAAAATATGAGATTAGTGGTTTGCTTAACAGGCGGTCGACTGTTTTAACAAAGCAGTCGATTGCTGTGGCTAAAAATTATTATATTTTATTTTTGTTAACGGGCAATCGGATACCATCTGCGAGTATTTGATTGCCTATAATAACAAATCACAAAATTAATAAGAATAAATGTAAAAATATAAAAATAAATATAAAATTATAATAATTAATTATAAAATAAATAAGAATAAGTACAAAAATATTAAAATAAGTATAACACTGTGAAATAAACCATTAAATTTGTGAAAATAGACATAAAAATATTAAAATATTACATAAAACTATGATAATTAATCGTAAAATTAATAAGAATTATCGTAAAATTAATTAAAATAATGATGAAAATAATAGAATAAGTATGAAATTATGATAATAAACTATAAAATTTGTGAGAATAAGCATAAATTTATTGAATTAATTTAAAACTATTAAAATCATCATAAAATTTATAAGATTAATTATTAAATTTATGAGATTCATTGTAAATTTTATAAGATTTATCGTAAAATTTATTTTCATAAAATTTACGAGATCCATCGTGAAATTCGTGAAATTTATGAGATCCCTCATAAATTTTATGAGATTCATGTCAAATTTAAGAGATCCTTTGTAAAGATTTATCGTAAAATTTATGAGATCCCTTATAAAATTTATTAAATTCATCATAAAATTTATAATATTTATTGTAAAATTTATGATATTCATCATAAAATTTATAACATTTATTGTAAAATTAATGATATTCATCATAAAATTTAAGAGATTTCTAATAAAATTTATGAGATTCATCATAAAACTTATGACACTCATCGTAAAATTTATGAGATTCATCATAATTGATGAGAGTAAACGTAAAAACACTAAAAAAAGCATAAATCTATAATAATTAACTGTAAAGTTAATATGATTCATTGTATAATCTATCAGAATAAACGTAAAAAGCATAGAAAAACATAAATCTATAATAATGAACCGTAAAATTAATGTAATTTATTGTAAATTTGATGAGAGTAATTGTAAAAACACTATAAAAAATATAAATATATGATAATTAATAATAAAATTTATAGCAATTTATTAAAAAAGTCAAATGCCCGTGTATGGTATTCGATTGCTTTAATAATTTTGGACTACTAAAGCACTTTTTTGGGGCAAAAAACACTACAACATTATCTCTCTAAAACACCATCTCTTCTCAATTTTCTCTTTCTAAATTAGAGTGAATTACTGTAAAACCCGAATTTATTTAAAATATGAAATGAATGAGTATTCGTGAAGGGAAGTCGGATTAAATTAATCCCGAACACGTGTAAGGGCAAAACGGTCAAAAGATCAAAAGCCGGTATAAATTCGATAAGGAAATTTAATTAAAAATATGGATTTGAGAAATCTTGATCAATAAAAGTGAAATAAATTTATTTTGGGTTAAATTGATCAAGATATCAATTTATTGGAATTAATCGGGATTAATCAAAATTTTTAGTTCAGAAAAAATAATCCCGAAAATAATCAAAAAATATACCGAAAAGTCATTCGAGACAATATCCCAAAAATACAGAGAAATTATACCCGAAAAAGGGTTAAAATATAATTAATAAATTAAATTAAATAAATTAAATTTGGGATAAAATAATATAAGTTGTAGATATTTTGGATTTTTATAAAGTATTTTAATGAATAGTATAATAATTAAAATAAATAAATAATAAAAATAAATAAATAAATAAATAAATAAAATAAATTAAAGAATTGAAAAAAAAAAGGAATCAAAAAACGCGAAAGGAGACGAAAACGGAAGCCGAAATCGGGGGGGAGGCCGAAAGACCACCGGCGACCCTTGTCCCAGGCCGCCTACCGGGAAAGGAAGCCCGAAGCAAGGCGATCTTGCTGCCACCGGAGACGCGGGCCAAGGACAACCGAGATCGCCGAAAAACGGAGGAGAAGGCCGCGAGAAAGAAATGGTCACCGGCGGCGAACGGCGGCGATTCGGGCGGAACCGAGGCCAGATTCTGAAAGCCCAGGCGACGGCGGTTCTTTCTGCACCAGTAGCAGCCGGTGAAACGGCGGGAATCGCCTGCGACTACGAAGAGGAAGAAATGGGTTTCCGACGTCAGGGAGAAGAGGCTGAACCGACGGCGTTTCGGTGACCTCGACCCAAACCAAGGGTGGATTCGTGATGCGGACAACCTCGCGGAGCGACTGGTGGCGAGAACCGGCGGAGAACCGGCCGGCAAGGCCTTGACCCGGCGGTGAACCGGCCAAATCGGGGTGAACCGGCGGTCTGAACCGGTCTGAACCGGACTGAACCGGTTCAGCCAAAAAGAGAGGAAAAAAGGAGAAAAAAGGGAAAAAGAAAAAGAGAAAAAAAATGGAAAAAATTTCAGTGATGCAATCGAGTTTCGGGTAAGTCAGTAGTGGTTGAAATTGACCCGATTTAAATGTCAAAATATTTAATTTAATTAATTTTGGACTGAAAACTTACCCGAAAAATTGTGAAATTGTGTAGCTCGACAATTGGCATCCAACGAGAGCTCGAGATAGCCTCGATTTGTGTACTAGCATGGAATCTCGGGTAAGTGACCCTTATTTACGACAATTTACATCGTTATGTGTGATATGAATTTAAATTCCGCATAAATTGAATTAAATTATGGAAATTTAGATAAATTGTCGTAAATAATAAATTTAGCTATTCGAGAGTTAGAACGAGGCCCAATAAATTGTTGGTGGGCCCAATGAGCCCAATAGGCCTCGATAATGTGAAAATTAAGTGAAAAACGGGCTTAAGGCCGATTAAGGCCTATTAAGGTGCAATCGGGCCCAATAGGGGTAAACGGGCCCAATGATTTAAATTAAGCCCAGAAAATAGGAAATACAATTAAATTGTATAATATCTGACCTGAGGAATATTGATACGCAGTTCCAGACATTTGATTGGGAGCAGATCGGACTGCGCGACGAGACAACAGTGGAAAAGAAAAAGGTCAGACTCGACAGGAAAATAAGGTAAGGGAATTCTACGGACTGCTAGAGGTAAACTTTACAAAATTTCAAGTTCATAAGTAGTCTTTAAAAATTATCTGAAGGGTCTAGAGGTCAAATAATATTTTTAGTGCCCGAATGGGCAAATTACCAAAATACCCTCGTCAAGGGTAAAATTCCAAATTTTAGGAAAAAGTGTAAGGAGCAAGAACAAAGGGTTCCTGCTCGTTTTTGAAGTATTTTGGTACATGCATGAGTAGGTCGGCTAACTTTTAAATGAAATTGCACAACATTTCATATTTTCGACAAACGTTGATTTTCGTTGAAATCGATTTGAGAAATGTAGCCGCCTACGTGATCTTTCATAAATGTGACGTGCTAGAGCTCAGCTCGCACGAGTTTTGATTTGTGCAATGATTTCATTAGTGCTGGAGCGAGAGCTCGCACTAGAGTTTTACATGATTTTCATGACACGGTGTCGGAGTGTAACTCGCACCATATTTTTATATATACGATTTTTCGTGACAGAGTGCTTGAGCTTAGCTCGCACTAGTTTTACTTGATTTACCGACAGTGTTAGAGCACCGCTCGCACTACTTTTCAGAGATCATACGATAAGCCGTGCTTGGAGTATCGGGTAGACTGGGTGTCACCGATTAAATAGGTCCGCACGTGCGTTTTGAGACATGGCATGTTAAAACAACCTGATGAGCCCGAACGGGGGATAAGGGTTGGAGATCCACTTGATGAGCCCGAACGAGGGATAAGGGTTGGAGGTCCAGCGCCCGAACGAGGGATAAGGCTGGGGGTCCACGGAGTACAATGTACCGTGCAAGTAGCATGGAGTACGATGTACCGTGTGGTATCTTTGTGATACGTTGGTATCTTTGTGATACGTTGGCATCCTCGGATGCATGGGATCGGATAAAACCGACGAGATGGAGTGACCCACCTCCCGGACGATTCCCGATCAGGGTGAGACCCCGCACACTAGGATCCGTGTAGCAGAGGGGCTCACGAGGACACATATGGCCATAGTCCTGGTTATTGCCGATATACAGTTATTGCCTAGTCTCGTATATTGTATATATATATATATATGTTTTCGGATATTGATGTTTTCGAGAAACACAATTTTATGGATTTTGTGTGAGTCAGGGCTACCCGAGGGAAGGGTTGAGTCCTGACCTTATATGAAATTTTAACGAGAAATAAACGATTTAAAAGATATGCATGTTAAGTTTTCATGCTTTTTGAGATTTCATATGAGTTATTTTACATGACATCATAACATAACATCTGTTTTGGAAATGTGTGGAGAAGGGGCGATTTATGCATGGCACTACGTTCATGTAGGTTGTATTGTTATCTACTTGTTCGTAGAATTGCCTTACTGAGCTTGATGTGCTCACCCCTTTCACTTTCTCACACAGATTTCTTCCAGTAGATTGGGAGGCGACTGGGTACTGCATTCCAGATATCCGCTGCTGCCCATCATTTAAGGTATATACACTTGTACTTATTGTATCTAAATAAGCATAGCACAGTAACATGTTTGTAAGTAACTGTAGGGAATGTATAAATAATGTAAACAATTATAAATGACTGGAGAAGAGTTAAGTTATATGGTAAACGTATGGTGGGACTGGCATTGACGCACAGCCCAATTTGTTAGTGGAGTGTGGTCACGATCAGAAGACAGGTAAGAATTTAAGTAAGAAAATAATAAAACGCGAAAAATTAACTCTGATTTTGGGTAGTTTGGGTCGTGACATACAAAGGTGGTATCAGAGCGAAAATTGGTCTGATGTGTGTCAGTGTCAGTAATTAGGAAATTACATCCCCGTGTTACTGTGCTTGGTTAGATACAATAGTGTATATTGAGATGGATTTTGACTAAGAAATGGTCGAGAATGCAGGAATGCCTAATATGAGTCGCGTTAGATGAGATAGTGCACGAGGCAGAGGTCGTAGAAGTAGACCTGAGTCTGCTAAGTCGTGCTGAGTTGACCTATGAAAACCAGGATGACATTGAAATGGAGGCTAATGTTGAGCATGCCCCACTGAGTCCGATAGAGAGATCGGACAGTATTGAGACATGCTTTGCAAGGTTGGAGCGGAGCGTGGAGATTATTTTGAGGAGCAAATTTCTCAGATTATGTATGAGATCAGAGGGCGCAGCGGAGCATTGGTGGAAACCCGCTCGACCCATCTTAAGTATTAAACATTCAGAGCTGATATGAGAAATATCTTGGATATATTCCGGTGACAGGATATCCCGGACACTGTTTAAAGGGAATGATAGATAAATTTCCTTACTCTGACCCAGAGGATTTGATTTATTGAAGAGTATAATTTATGAGTATAAAACTCAATTATATTCCTGGGCAGATATTACCTCGACACTATGAACAAGTGACAGTCGAGATGTCTAAAAGTTTATGGAAGGGCTCAGATTTTCAATTAGAGTCCGATTGGCCCGTGAGATATTACTTATACCGAGGCAGTACGCAGATTTACAGTTAGGTAAATAAGAACATGAATTGCACGCCACTGAGATTGGGAAAGGTAGTGAGGGCCGAAATAGAGACAGAAAGAGAATTGAAAATGACAGAGATGTTAAAATGGAAAAATGGTAATTGATAAAAGATTTAATTTGACGAGTCATGGAGTAAGATAATTGGTAAGGCCCCAGTGCATCCAATTTTGGCACTTTTGAGGGGCATTGTGATTGGAGGACCCCGACCTGCTACGAAGCAGTGTAGCAGTGTAAGCACTGTAAGCAGTGTGGAATGTGTGGTGGATACCACGGGAGGGTCTATATCTATACTGTATTGATGAAAATGGCCGTTAAGTGTGATAAGACGGACCATTGATTTTGATTGCACAGAGTTGGGCGAGATCGTCCCACAGAAAAGTAAAGAGACAGAAAAACTTCATTGGTATAACTGCAACGAAAAGGGAGGTCATAGCCGAAAAGAAAAAGGAAAGTAGGCTGTTGGACGAAGGCGAGAGGATGTCTTGGACCAGGACACTATTGATGTTTTATGGATGTGGTGTAAGATACCACACTTGTTATGAATAATGAAGTACATATGTTCATTGATCCTGGTGCCACACATTTATTCATACCGCCTTCATTTGTATATAAGTGAGTAAAAGGCATGAATGCCTACATCATTGGGCACATACTGATAAATGAGTACCCCAATAGAGGAGGATTAATTAACGGAATATGGATATAGAGATTTTAAGTGACAAAAAGGGGTGCAACAGTTGAAATTAAAGGATTGTACTCACGAAACGAATAATGACAAGAGTTTCGTTATAATTGATACACTAAGGAGATAATCTCTGAGAGATGCTTGATCCTAAATACAAGATGTATCGGAGTAAGAGGCGTATGCTAGGTAAGAACATCCTTACAATATGAAGTCATTAGGATTAAAGCAATTAGTAGCGAATACAAATTGTAACCACATGGACTGGTATATAAAGTATATGTGGTTAAGTCTGAAGGTTAATAAAGGTATTTCAAAATACCTCCCCGCCTGAAGACTTGACAGCGTCTAAAAGTATATATATAACCTATAACGTGAAATCGATCGTCGTAATAAATACCTTTAGCATTAGGATACCTTTACTAAGACGATAAGAATATTAAAATTTGACAAATCATAAAGGTTATCATAGTAAAAATTTAATAAGAGCCGTTAAGATAAGAAAATAAAATGACGCAGGTTAGTACCTGAAAACGTAAGCGATTTTGGAGGATCTTATACGCTTATGCGTAAATAAATCAAGGATTGGACTGATTTGTAATCATCATTATCGATGATATGTTGGGTGTAGTTAAAGTCTAGGGTAAATTGTAAGCAATAATTGAAAATTGCTTTTACAAATGGGTTGTTGCGAGTTCTCAATATGGTTTACTTGTTGACACATTGAACTAAGAAAACGTGGTCTTTGAATGAGATGATAAATGAGATGATAGATGTGACGTGAATTTCAGTGTAGTGAAGTATGAACTGACCACCGTGATTAATTTCACCATACCCAACAGCTCAAGAGGTTCTTAGTGAGTATGGATACCTCAAAATTATGAAGGAGCTGTGTATTGATGTATAATGGGAAGATAGTCAAATATGGAGTCAGACAACTCCTTGATCATGAAATAAACTATCTGACCCATGATTTAAAGTTGGCAACAGTATTTGTACAGAGGATATGGTACTATTATGTACATGGTGAGAAATTTTGGATATGCACTGATCATAAAAGTCTCAAGTATCTGTTTTCACAGAAAAAGGCGAATATGAGAATACATAGTGGGTTAGAGCTTCTGAGAGATTTTGATTGTGAAAATTGTACCACCCAGGAAAAGCTAATGTAATGGCTGATGCCTCGAGTAGAAAGAGCCTCGGGATGGTACCACATATGATGGTTAGGGAGCGTGAGCTGCTTGAACAGTTGTGGACCTCAGTAGTGATGTGACCCTTTCTGATGACGACGGTGATTATGTGACAGCTAGCCTGATGACTAGAACCGGATGAGAGTGCCCGAATTTGACAGGCTTAGCGTGATGATCGGCATGGTGTCGATAGTGTGGGTCGGATTCAGAAGGAGACAGTGACAGAGTTCACAGTGAGTGATGATGAGTTACTGAGGATTCCGAGACAGTATGAGTGCTCCCCAGGACCATAGTTGATGGGATAGTAATATTGTCAGAAGCTCACTCTTCGGGATATACAGTGCATACGGAAAGTAACGAATAAATATATCGAAATCTCTGAAAGGGGTATTGGTGGTCAGATGTGAAAGAGATATGGTAGAGATTGTGGAAAAGTGCCTAGTATGTCAACAGAATAAAGTGGAATATTAAAAGTCTGCAGAGTTATTGCAGCCTCTACCTATATAGACACGGCACGAAAATGGGAGCAAGTCTCCATGAATTTTATGATGGGTTACAGAGAACCCAGGTGAATTACGAGGCTATTTGGATGATAGTCGATAGAGTGACTAAGTCTACCCACCTTTTGGTTATGAAATCCCCAGATACTCAGAGTGTGTATGAGGATTTATGTAGAAGGAAGATCGTGGAACATGATGTAGCGTTCCAGTGAGCATGATATCATTTAGGGATTCCCGCTTCACTACTTACTTCAGGGAATATTTTTCAGGAAGCTATGAGAACCCGACTGAGTATTAGCACAACTTTTCATCCTCAGACAGATGGTCAGTCAGAGAGGACTGTACAGGTTCTGGAGGATCCGATGAAAGCGTGTGCCCTTGATTTTTTATGCTCCTTGGATGATTAGTTGTTACAAATCGAATTCGTCAATAGTGACAGTTGTCACTTGAGTATCGGGATAACAAGAAATGAGGCAGTGTATGGCTGTAGGGGTTGTTCCCCAAATTGGATAAAAAAAGTGGGTGACAGATAGAATTATTTTCGACTTTGGATAATAAGTCTCTGAGGATGTTTTAGTTAAGAGTGAGAGATTAAGAACACCTCAGAGCAGATAGACAAGTATTGGAATTCACCGACGGTGAATTTCTCTGGTTGAAATGTTTCTTGTCCTAAGAGAATAAGGACATAGCGAACTTTAGGAAGAAGGTAAATTGAGTTGCGCTGGATGGAATATTTTAAGAGATTGGACAAGTGGGAGATAAGACCTGTAGGTTGGTGTTATCACCTGAATTAACAGGCACCCACAATGTGTCTCAGCTTTTGATGCTTCGGAAATATTATCCAGATCCAGCATAAGTGATAGGATATGAGATCTAACAGTTCAGTTTAATGAAAATATAAGTATATTGAAGAAGTTGATTCGGGCATTAAACAGGAAAGAGAAAGTATTGAGGTTTAAGATGATCTCCCTAATTAAAGTCCTTTGGTAGTAATACACTCCGGAGAAGGTCACATAAGAATTTAAGAGTATGATACGATCGATGTACCCGGAGTTGTATATGGACTCATATGAATTGGTTCTAATTTGGAGGACCAAATTCCTTAAGTGGGGGAGAGTTGTAAGACCCGAATTTATTTAAAATATGAAATGAATGAGTATTCGTGAAGGGAAGTCGGGTTAAATTAATCCTGAACACGTGTAAGGGCAAAATGATCAAAAGACCGAAAGTCGGTATAAATTCGATAAGGAAATTTAATTAAAAATATGGATTTGAGAAATCTTGGTCAATAAAAGTGAAATAAATTTATTTTGGGTTAAATTGATCAAGATATCAATTTATTGGAATTAATCGGGATTAATCGAAATTTTTAGTTCAGAAAAAATAATCCCGAAAATAATCGAAAAATATACCGAAAAGTCATTCGAGACAATATCCAAAAATACAGAGAAATTATACCCGAAAAAGGGTTAAAATATAATTAATAAATTAAATTAAATTAAATAAATTAAATTTGGGATAAAATAATATAAGTTGCAGATATTTTAGATTTTTATAGAGTATTTTAATGAATAGTGTAATAATTAAAATAAATAAATAATAAAAATAAATAAATAAATAAATAAATATATAAAATAAATTAAAGAATTGAAAAAAAAAAGGAATCAGAAAACGCGAAAGGAGACGAAAACGGAAGCCGAAATCGGGGGGGAGGCCGGACGACCACCGGCGACCCTTGTCCCAGGCCCCCTATCGGGAAAGGAAGCCCGAAGCCAGGCGATCTTGCTGCCACCGGAGACGCGGGCCAAGGACGACCGAGATCGCCGAAAAACGGAGGAGAAGGCCGCTGGAAAGAAATTGTCACCGGCGGCGAAAGGCGACGATTCGGGCGGAACCGAGGCCAGATTCTGAAAGCCCAGGCGACGGCAGTTCTTTCTGCACCAGTAGCAGCCGGTGAAACGGCGGGAATCGCCTGCGACGACGAAGAGGAAGAAATGGGTTTCCGACGTCGGGGAGAAGAGGCCGAACCGGCGGCGTTCCGGTGACCTCGACCCAAACCAAGGGTGGATTCGTGATGCGGACAACCTCGCGGAGCGACTGGTGGCGAGAACCGGTGGAGAACCGGCCGGCAAGGCCTTGAACCGGCGGTGAACCGGCGGTCTGAACCGGTCTGAACCAGACTGAACCGGTTCAGCCAAAAAGAGAGGAAAAAAGGAGAAAAAATGGAAAAAGAAAAAGAGAAAAAAATTGGAAAAAATTTCAGTGATGCAATCGAGCTTCGGGTAAGTCAGTAGTGGTTGAAATTGACCCGATTTAAATGTCAAAATATTTAATTTAATTAATTTTGGACTGAAAACTTACCCGAAAAATTGTGAAATTGTGTAGCTCGACAATTGGCATCCAACGAGAGCTCGAGATAGCCTCGATTTGCGTACTAGCATGGAATCTCGGGTAAGTGACCCTTATTTACGATAATTTACATCGTTATGCGTGATATGAATTTAAATTCCGCATAAATTGAATTAAATTATGGAAATTTAGATAAATTGTCGTAAATAATAAATTTAGCTATTCGAGAGTTAGAACAAGGCCCAATAAATTGTTGGTGGGCCCAATGAGCCCAATAGGCCTCGATAATGTGAAAATTAAGTGGAAAACGGGCTTAAGGCCGATTAAGGCCCATTAAGGTGCAATCGGGCCCAATAAGGGTAAACGGGCCCAATGATTTAAATTAAGCCCAGAAAATAGGAAATACAATTAAATTGTATAATATCTGACCTGAGGAATATTGATACGCAGTTCCGGACATTTGATTGGGAGCAGATCGGACTGCGCGACGAGACAACAGTGGAAAAGAAAAAGGTCAGACTCGACAGTAGAATAAGGTAAGGGAATTCTACGGACTGCTAGAGGTAAACTTTACAAAATTTCAAGTTTATAAGCAGTCTTTAAAAATTATCTGAAGGGTCTAGAGGTCAAATAATATTTTTAGTGCCCGAATAGGCAAATTACCAAAATACCCTCGTCAAGGGTAAAATTCCAAATTTTAGGAAAAAGTGTAAGGAGCAAGAACAAAGGGTTCCTGCTCGTTTTTGAAGTATTTTGGTACATGCATGAGTAGGTCGGCTAACTTTTAAATGAAATTGCACAACATTTCATATTTTCGACAAACGTTGATTTTCGTTGAAATCGATTTGAGAAATGTAGCCGCCTACGTGATCTTTCATAAATGTGACGTGCTAGAGCTCAGCTCGCACGAGTTTTGATTTGTGCAATGATTTCATTAGTGCTGGAGCGAGAGCTCG
The DNA here is from genome assembly GCA_033439115.1 of Firmiana major. Classification (NCBI taxonomy): domain Eukaryota; kingdom Viridiplantae; phylum Streptophyta; class Magnoliopsida; order Malvales; family Malvaceae; genus Firmiana; species Firmiana major. The sequence continues at coordinate 5,403,585 of CM065914.1, read as the reverse complement.
CACTAGAGTTTTACATGATTTTCATGACACGGTGCCGGAGTGTAACTCGCACCATATTTTTATATATACGATTTTTCGTGACAGAGTCTTGAGCTTAGCTCGCACTAGTTTTCTTGATTTACCGACAGTGTTAGAGCACCGCTCGCACTACTTTTCAGAGATCATACGATAAGCCGTGCTTGGAGCATCGGGTAGACTGGGTGTCACCGATTAAATAGGCCCGCACGTGCGTTTTGAGACATGGCATGTTAAAACAACCTGATGAGCCCGAACGAGGGATAAGGGTTGGAGATCCACCTGATGAGCCCGAACGAGGGATAAGGCTGGGGGTCCACGGAGTACGATGTACCGTGCAAGTAGCATGGAGTACGATGTACCGTGTGATATCTTTGTGATACGTTGGTATCTTTGTGATACGTTGGCATCCTCGGATGCATGGGATCGGATAAGACCGACGAGATGGAGTGACCCACCTCCCGGACGGTTCCCGATCAGGGTGAGACCCCGCACACTAGGATCCGTGTAGCAGAGGGGCTCACGAGGACACATATGGCCATAGTCCTGGTTATTGCCGATATACAGTTATTGCCTAGTCTCGTATATTGTATATATATATATATATATATGTTTTCGGATATTGATGTTTTCGAGAAACACAATTTTATGGATTTTGTGTGAGTCAGGGCTACCCGAGGGAAGGGTTGAGTCCTGACCTTATATGAAATTTTAACGAGAAATAAACGATTTAAAAGATATGCATGTTAAGTTTTCATGCTTTTTGAGATTTCATATGAGTTATTTTACATGACATCATAACATAACATCTGTTTTGGAAATGTGTGGAGAAGGGGCGGTTTATGCATGGCACTACGTTCTTGTAGGTTGTATTGTTATCTACTTGTTCGTAGAATTGCCTTACTGAGCTTGATGTGCTCACCCCTTTTACATATTGTATCTAAATAAGCATAGCACAGTAACATGTTTGTAAGTAACTTTAGGGAATGTATAAATAATGTAAACAATTATAAATGACTGGAGAAGAGTTAAGTTATATGGTAAATGTATGGTGGGACTGGCATTGACGCACAGCCCAATTTGTTAGTGGAGTGTGGTCACGATCAGAAGACAGGTAAGAATTTAAGTAAGAAAATAATAAAACGCGAAAAATTAACTCTGACTTTAGGTAGTTTGGGTCGTGACAACTACCTTTATTAAAATGTATAAATTAAGGTAAAAAATACTATTAAATTTAATATATTTGATAATTTGATTTCATACTTTGAAGGGATAAATTGAAATTTTGATTATTTTATGAATTGATAAAAATGTAATTTAAATATTTTTATTGTCTTTTAAAAAGAATAAAATTGTAATTTATATTATATTTTATTAAATATAAATTTACATGTTGACCTATTAAATCATTATTAACATATTTTATAATTTTTTTATTATTTATTCATTTTCTCATGAGATATTCAATATCTCATGAGATCTCATGATCTTACAGTAAGATCAATATTTTGTGATCTTACTGTAGCTAACTCCTACAATATAGCTAAAATTAAATTACAAAAGAAATCTAAAGTAATTAAAATGCATTAATATATTTTTCAATAACTTTCTTATTTCATATATCTTCAAAAAATATTTTAAAATTCATAAAATAAAACATCATAAAATCAAATATCAAATTAACTAACTTGGTGAAGATAGGAAAATCTATTAAGCTTGACGACTGTAAGAGCTGATTTTATCGTAAGAGCAAAAAGGAATGAATAGAAATTTCAGAGTGCATTTAAAAATGTAAAAGGATTTAAATGGTATTCTCGAACAGGTGCAAGGGTAAAATGGTCAAAAGACCAAAATTCGGTATTAATCGGGACAAGAAAATTTAATTGAAAATATGGGATTGAGAAATATTGATCAATAACGAAGAAATAATTAAATGTCGGGTTAAATTGATTAAGATATGAATTTATTGGAATAAACCGAAATTTTCGTATCGAAAAATAATCCCGAAAATAATCGAAAAATATACCGAAAAGTCGAAATAATACCGATAAATTCATTTATTGGTTAAATGAATAAAATAGTATTTTTTTAAAGATATTTTTGGATTTTAATAATATTTTAATTGATTAAAATATTATTAAAAATAAAAGAATAATAAATAAAAAATAAAATAATTGAAAAAAAAACACGCGAATTGGAAAATCGCGGAAACAGAAACGGAAAAAACGAAGCCGAACCGAGGGAGCCCTATCCCTCACCGGTGATCGGTGGTGACCGCAGGCGAGGGCCGACGAAGGAAGCCGACCCCGCGAGGACCACCAGCCACCGGAGCACGCGCCCCCAGCCGCCGAAAATCACATCAAACGGCGAAGGGAGAGAAAACCGAGAAGAGAAAGAAAGTTTTCCAGTGACTGGCGCCGATTCAGGCCTGGCCACCTCCAGCCGAAGGTGCGCAACGCCAAGATCGACCGATTAGTGGCTGAATCGGCCGGTATAATGGCGGCCAGCGCCGACAACGGAGGAAGAAAGGAAAGCCACCAACGCCGGAGGAGAGAAGAGGCCGGACCGGCCATTTTTCGGTGACCTCAGGGAAAACTAAGACCAGATCCGAGATGCGGACGACCCAGTGGAGCCACTGGCGGCGAAAACCGGCGGAGAACCATTCAGCAAGCCACTGAACCAATCGAACCGGACTAAACCGGCGGTCTGAACCGGGTTAAACCGAATCGGACCGAACCGGTTCAGCCAAAAAGGGAAGGAAAAAAGGAAGAAAAAGGGAAAAAGAAAAAGAGGAAAAATTGTGAAAAATTTCAGTGATGCAATCGAGCTTCGGGTAAGTCGGTAAGCAGTCTAATTGACCGATTTAATTTTTGAAATATTTAATTTGATAAATAATCGACTGAAAGTTTACCCGAAAATATATTTAATTGTGTAGCTCGACGATTGGCATCAACTGAGAGCTCGAGACAACCTCGATTTGAGTACTATCATGGAATCACGGGTAAGTAACCCTTATTTACGACAATTTACATCATTATGCGTGTTGATGAATTTCGGATTTAATTTCCGCATAAATGAATTAAATTCTGAAAAATTGGAATAAATTGTCGTAAATAATGAAGCTGTCTGAGAGTTTAGAACGAGACTAAATAAATATTGTTGGGCCCAATGAGCCCAATAGGCTTCGATAATGTGAATAGTAAGTGGAAAAACGGGCTTAAAGCCGATTAAGACCCATTAAGGTGCAATCGGGCCCAATATGGGTAAACGGACCCAATGATTTAAATTAAGCCCAGAAAATTGTGAAATATAATTAATTGTGATGAACATTTATCCGCAGTGCCGGAGATTTGATTTGGATTTGGAGCAAATCAGACTGCGTGACGAATCATTAGTGGAAAGGTCAAACTGTACAGAAAAATGAGGTAAGGGAATTGTGTGAGTAGCTAGAGGTAGCTACACGTATTTTAAATAGTTTTTCTGTACACTGATTATGTATGTATACAAGGTTATAGTATAATAATCCTAAAAGTGGTTTAAATGATTTTAAGGATCGAAATAGGTGAAAAGACTATTTTACCCCTATTGATGGAAGTTCACCTAAGGATGGTGAAAGCATGACATGCATGAAATGTATAATTTAAGGAATTTTTCGAGTTAAAGAATTTTATTGATTGTAATCAAAGCAAATCGAGAGATTGTCCAGAAACTGCATAAATTTCACAAGATAACACTATGTAGGTGTTATTCATATTTAAATGAAATATTTTTGGAAAAACAGGCCAACTATCAAGTTTATATGGAAACAGATAGTGCTGACATGTAGTTCGCACTATATCTGCGTTTGTGATTGTGCATAAATGTGCTTGAGCGCTTGCTCGCACCGACTCGTGTGGCATCATATGCATGAAATGTGCTAGAGCATGGTGCTTGCACCGATTTTTATTATTGTGAAATGAGAGCTGCTGGAGCCTAGCTCGCACTCTGTTTTGACATGTTTTGATTTGTTTTGACGTGATATGCATAAAAAGGTGCTGGAGTGATTGCTCGCACTAGTTTTTCTGATTTGATATACATGAGAGATGCTGGAGCCTAGCTCGCATCCAGTTTTGATATGAATTATGCATAAAAGCCGTGCTGGAGTGTAACTCGCACGAGATTTGATTTAATTATGCATAAAGCCGTGCTGGAGTGTAACTCGCATGAGATTTGATTTACTTGAGCATTCATTTGTGCTGGAGCTTGCTCGCACAAAGTTTTATATGGTTTTCATAATTCATTTGAATGTCGTACTGGAGTTTTTCTCATACGAGGTTTTCACTGAGTTTTTATGCATATCCGTACTAGAGCATTGCTCGTACGTGGATTTTACTTGAATTTATAATCAATTGAAGTCATACTGGAGAGCTGCTCGTACGCAGATTTTACTGATTTTTATGAAACCGTGCTAGAACTTCACTCGCACAAGGTTTTTAGATATCATGAATATGCATGGAGCCGTGCTAGAGCTTCGCTCGCACAGACATTTATATTACATGCATATAGCCGTGTTGGAGCCTCCTGTAGACTGTGTGTCACAGTGAGATGATATGCTCACACGTGCACTCTGAGACAGAGATGATTTGGGTGGATAAGACCTATTACAAGCACCCCTGACTGAGCTTGGGTTCACGTAGTACGTTGTACCGTGTATGTCACGTGGAGTACGCTGTACCGTGGGGATTGTTGGAGTGGAGTGGCATTAGCCACGAGGCAGTAAGCCTTGCCCTCGCAATCCTGGTGTTATACTGTTCTGGCGGGTAGGACGACCCACCTCCCGTTTCAGGTGTGATACCCCGCACACTAGGTACCGTATTGCCAGGGATCACTAGGATATGGCCATAGTCCTCGATGTTACTGATATAATCAGTTGTTTGTCTCACATGATATAACTTGTGGTCTGTTAGACCAGGGTAGACCCGAATGAGGGGTCAGGCCCCTGATTTGACGATTTTATGATTTCATGATTTCATGATTTTATGATTTGTGACCCTGAAAGAATGGTGGTTTTATAACCGAAGTTTTATAATAAATTTTAAATGAATTGTTTTATGAGATGATTGACCCGGAAGGGTTAGTTTTACTGCAGTTTTAATGAATTGATTTAAATGCAGTAGCATGATGATGTTTTCCATGCTTTCATTTGAAATCCATGATTTGTCTTACATGGTATGAAAGAATGCATGATCTTGTTTTAATTCATGCTAAGTATGATTTAATGATGTCACATAAAATGTTATGAATGCATGAATTACATGATTTAAATATGCACAAATAGTTTTGGATAAACTATGGCATTGAATATGCATGACTTTGTGCGTGAAATTTTAAATGAAAAGAAATGGATTTAAGGGCATGGTATTATGAGCATGTGGATAGTGGAGCTATCTACTTATTTGCATAATTGCCTTACTGAGCGTGTGGTTTGCTCACCCCTTTATTTTCTCATCTTTTCAGAGCACTCGTAATAGTTATTGAGCGGCTGAGGACTTGTATGCTTGGTATCTGCTGCTTTCCATCGAGAGACAGGTATATACGTTTGCATGATTTTGTATCTAAATATGTAATGCACAGTACTGTAAGCGAAAATGATGTCGGGGATGTAGAGTTATAAATACCATTAAGTATGTATTTATTTAAAGTCAAAAAGATAGTAAACTCTGATATGTGAATGTGAATTTAGAAATGGAATGGTAAATAAGTGAAAGGTGACTAACACCGAATCATAGCTCAACTGTTTGGTAAAAGTGTCACAATGAGAGAAAGGTAAGAATTAAATAATAAATAAAAAAGCAAAAAAATTTACTCTGATTTTTAGGTAATTTGGGTCGTGACAACGACATTCCAATTAAAGTTTGAAGATGCTAAGAGGTATGAGTTAAGTTGTTAATAGATCTTTTTAATAAAATTTGACACTATAACAAAATGTCTAATGAATAAAAAAAATATCTTGATACCTTTATATAAAAACAAAAGAAATATTCAAAGTTACTTTAACTTCTAAGACATAAAATTGACAAGTACATGATAAAACTATAAAGGAGGGTGATAGAACGGAAATTAAAGAAAATTATAGAAATATCTAAAAATCAATTTGGTTTTATCTTATGGAGAAAATATACTTACTTAGACTACTTGCGGAGCCTTCTCAAATTTGACCAAACAAACGAATTTCTTATCACATGTGATAAAACTATAGAGGAGAGTGATAGAACAAAAATTAAAGAAAATTATAGAGATATCAAAGAATCAACATCGAAGAATCTTATGGAGACAATATACTTACTTAGACTACTTGTGGAGCCTTCTCAAATTTGGCTAAACAATCGAATTTCTTATCACATGTGAGGACATGTAAGATATAGTACTCTTTGTGGCAGTTTGAATTTTTTTTTTTTTGGTTACAAGGTTGGGGAAGGGGTGAGATTGTTTGGATATCAAATATTAAAAAATGTCACAATTCTTATTTAACCACCTGATCAAGAGATTGTTGGCCGTTTGATTTTTTTTTTTGTTACTTTGAAAATTTATTATTATATTTATTGTAATGACATTAAAGGATAAGAGAATTATAAGAAATAAGACTTAAATCCATTTCTCAAAAAAATTGCCAACACTAATCAAATTTAAAATGAATATCAATTGAACTTTAAAGAGGGCACAAATTTAAACTTTTTTCTTAAGCTTGTTTCAGTTACATAAACTTACATAATTCTACAAAAAAGTCTTTTGTAGGATTTCACTATCGGATACGTAATTCTTGTTGTCGTTACATAAAAAAATTTCCTTCTCGTCTGCCTTGACGCCACTGATTCCTGAGGGAATCTTGTCTTCCTATTTGTCTTGGTCGGTTAAATTCCCTGGAGATGTTGTATGATGGATGAGAATCAGCACAGCTCCTCGTGTCCTCACAAGAAAGTGTCATCAATTTCTTACGAAAATACTGTAAATCATCCTCAACGACATGTCTCCGCATATTATCCGAAGAAAACCTGAAAGTCTTTTGTTTAGCTTTAACAGACTCTGTAGGATTCATGTAGCTTGGTTTCTGGGTATGATTATCTTCAAATGTGCTCGCAACGAGAGTGTTGCTGGACAATGTAGTTGGAGATGCTGATGCTGATGAAGTTGATGTTGAGCTTTCATCATAGACAGACTCAGAACTTGGAGCAGACAATGAACCAGAAGTTTGATTTGCCATAGGAGGCCTTGCAAGAACTCTGGTTGTGACATTGTTTCTTCTTACTTTTAAGGAGTCATGTTCAGAAGAGCTGGAGTGAAAGCTGAAAATCTTATCTTCACTTTTCCGAGAAAATGTTGTCGTCATTTCTGATGGTTCTGTAATCTCTACCATCGTCCCAGTTTCCCAGGGCTTGGTTGTCATCCAGCGGTCTAGCCAATTCCAATCTGGACTATTCCTATTTAGCCTTTGATGCTTGCGAGAGAGTGGCTGCTTGCTTGCTCTAGCATTCGGACTGGCAAACGATCTTGACTCCTGAAAAGAAGAATTAAAACCAATTCAAGTCATTTTTTAACTATTCAACAGAACATTGGTATCCACTTCAATTATCTAACTAAAAGGGCAAAACATAGGGCACAAGTCTCCTGCATTGTGAGATCTGAAAATGGTTAAATGTAAGCAGTCCTCCTTACGCATTAAGGGAGAGTTTGTTTCCGTGACTATTATTAACATACTCTGAAAATGGTTAAATGTAAGCAGTCCTCCTTCAATTACCTGTTTTGAAGCAGAGTATGCTATTGCTCTCTCCCTCTTTATTGCACCTTGTTGCCTCATTTGTTGTTTTGCTCTTAGTTCTTCTAAAGTTCCTGGACTGTTGCACCATCCTTTCTAAAAATTGTTAAGACATACAAGTAAATGGTATTAACATATTGTTATTTCATACAGTTGACAGTAAAATTATACAGAAGTTAAACCCTATGACAGATTATTTTAGAAAAAGAAAAGTAACACATGTCTAACCTCGGCTTCCTTTGTTGGGTCAGTTTGGTTGTGGTATTCATCTTCTAGATTCTGCGTAGCATGTCCTCTTACTCGAGCCTGGATCCTTACAAGAGCTTGCATACACCTTAATGTCACAGCAGCTTGCTTTCGGACCTGACGACCACGGAATATAGCTTGAATTCTTACTACTGCTTTCAAGGCCCTCAGAGCTCGTCTTGCCTGCATTTCATCTTATTACTCAATGAATCATAATTTCCTAAGAAAAAGAAGACATAAAAAGCAGAATGGACAAATTTTCACCAAAAATTCACTCAAGTCCATTAAATTGAACGTTTGAGTACTGTATTTTGTTTCATATTTTTCTATTATTTTTTAATTTAATAAATATATATAATTAAGTACATAGATGATAAATAGACACAACATTGGAAATAAAAAAACTCATTAGTACAAAAGTATGAATAATCACACAACTAAATACATAAATAAGTTAATAAATAATTTGATAGATAACTATGAAACATAAAATCAATTTATTTAGAAAATAAATAAAAACAATCCACATATAACTAATTATATAAAACAAATGTCTATAAATGAATAAATAATAATTGAATAAATATTACTCTGTCAATTTTTTATAATATTTTTATTGATGCTTATTTATTTTACTAGATTTATAAATATCAAATATATTTTTTAAATCACATTTTTTTTAATTAACCTTTCAATCCCACATCCCCTAAACCTTAAAGTTTGATCATCAACGAGGATATATACCTAAATTCTGTTATCTGATGAGAAATATTAATTAATTAATTAATTAATTAATTAATTAATTAATACTACGAAGAGAGAGAGAGAAAAACCCATATACCAACAAGCCGCGAAAAGCAGACTGGATTCGAATCGCCGCCCATTCTCGCTTCACGGCTCTGAATTCTTTGGGTTGAGCACGGACAACGGTAGCCATGGCTGCAGCGAGCATATCATCCACCGGGAAAGAAGAATCAGAGGCCTCCGAAGCAGCCGCGTGGTGCATCTTGAGACCCTTGGATGAGGAGGATCCGAACCCTTCCGATGAGCTCCTCCATAGCCTCCACTTCTTCTTGACCTTATTCTCTTCCACTTTCTCCTACAAAACCAATTTAAAAAAAAAATGAAACCCCAAAACAAGAAAAGAAGAGATACTGGAAAACGGAACCATGAAACCAAATCACATCTTCGGATTGAGCAAAATTACTTGGTTACTGGGATCTTGAAGAGGTTTGAAAGTTATAAGTGATTTAAACCATTTTCCTGAGGCACCCATTTTTAGGAATTTCAAAGCTTCAATTCGCAGGAAACAGAGCGGTGATCTTAGCAAATCGAGTTCGAGAGTTAGAGAGAAAGAGAGTGAAAGGTGAATTCTGGTTAAGGAACCGTTGGGCTTTGTTGCCTTCGGGTGAGCATTTTATTGGGAAAGAAAGATCAAGTTTTGAATTTTTGAAATTCGAAAATAAAATAAAAAGTATTACTTAATGAATTGTCGTAACGGATACATTGACTTTTAGCTTTTGGATGTGATCAGTCCCAACGCTCCTCATGACGTTACATGGTTGTCTACCATTTATATTCAGACAAATCTACAAATTTGAAAATATTTAAAAAAAAAAGAAAGTAAAATCACAAAAATTGATCTTTCTTTTCTTAGGAAGCATCATATTTCATTTGCTGGCTGATCTCTATTCGAATTAGAGTTTTGTGTAATTAAAGAGAGTTAACGGAACAAAATTTAAATAATCATAGTTGATTTAGTTAATCATGTTTTATAAAAGCTTTGTAAATTTTCGCCCAATAAAAAAAAAGTTTTGTCTATTTAAATTTGGAATCTTAACACTTATATTAAAACATAATAAGATTTTAAAATTTTTGATGATATTATTGCAATAAATTTTGTTTAGTATAAAGAGAAATAAAATCACATGATGTTTAGTTTATATATACATATACTATATATATATATATATATATATATATATATATATATATATATATATATATATTACAATTTAAAATGAGGATTTAAGTTATTTGAGTCAAAAGTTAATAGCATGTAACTTAAAAAAAGTCAATAATATGATTAGTAACCGATTAACCTCGATGTGGTGGATTTAGAGGAAAAATAATAAAAATGATAAAAATATAAAATTATTCTTTCACTCTTAATTTTAAATTTTATTATTATTTTATTAATAATTATTTTTTTAATTTCACCAAAACAAATTCTAGTATCTTTTCAAACTATCCCTAAGTCTTACTCAAAATATTACAATTTTGGTTGTTATTAAGTTTCTGTTTTCTTATTTTGGCAAAAAGGGTCCCTTGGGTTTCAATTTTGGCAAAGCAACCTTGAAAACCTTTTAAAAAGCACTAAAGAAATACTACTACATCATTTCTTTTTGAAAATTAAATATTATACTATTACTACTGGATATTTGTATATTTATCCAAAATGAGCCATAAGTCTTCAAATGTTATTTTATCTTCATTACAAAAGGACACTACAAGAAAAAGGGTCAACAGCGACGGATTTAGCGACGGATTTTCCGTCGCTAATTTTAGCTTTCCGTTGCAAATGAGTATTTGTGACGGAATTAGCGACGGAAAGTTCCGTCGCTAATTCCGTCGGTAAATTTGAAGTCGCTAAAAGTTTTCCGTCGTTGAGAGAAAAATTCCGTCGTTAATTCCGTCGCAAATTATTTCCGTCGTTGAAAATTTTTTCCGACGGAATTCCGACGCTATTTCTATTTTTCAATTAAGCAAAAAATCCGTCGCTAAAAGGATTTAGCGACGGATTTCCGTCACTAATATGTATATGTATATATTTTTAAATTAATTAAATTTTTCGTCACTGAATCATTTCAGCGACGGAAAATCCGTCGCTAATTTATATATTTAAATTAATTAAATTTTCCGTCGTTGAAATATTTCAACGACGGATTTTCGTCGCTAATTTATATATATATATTTTGATTTAATTAATTCAAATCCACATTATATGTTTCAACGACGCATTTTCACCAAAAAAAGGAAAAGAAAAACCACATTATATGTGTCTACATATCTTTTTAATTATTATGTAGAAATTGCACAAAGGAAGAAGAAATTAAGACATTTCTCATGTAGTTCATGAACAGCCAAATAAAGATTTTTGGCAAGAGTTCAATTACAGTATCCCAGGTTTACATATCTACATTAGCTAACATGATGAATATACATGATACTAGGATTCTATATCTGATACAGGGAAATAATCATAATAATAGGGAAAAAGAAAAAGAATCTAGCTTGGATTCACGTCCAATCATGCAGCATGCCATGCTGATCGAAGATGAAAATTCCACCTTGTTTTACACCTGATTTTGGTGTGTAAAACTGGAAAACAATGCCATTTTGTCCTCACAGCTCTAAGGATGAATGAATAGTAAGGAATTAATCAGTACTTCCTCAGCTCTCCTCTTGAAGAATGATATAGAGACAACTCCTACTCCAATTAGTGAATTAGCATACAGCTTAGTATTCAAATTTTTCCTCCATCCAAGTAAACGAAGTATTAACAAAAAATGGTAATATGATATCGATATCCTGTTTATGAAGCAAATTAAAGAGAATATTACCTTGGTGCCTGGATCCCAAGAGCAATAAAAGGAAGTGATGTTAACACATTGGCAACTGTCTCTAAAAGGTTCTGGTCTCCTAACAAAAATTTTAAAAGATAAGGATAGGCAAAGAATCTTATACAATAGAATGGAGAGCCACACGCACAAACACAAACAAAGAGAGAGGGAGAGAGCCCACAAGAAAATGAATACCATTATTACTTATTGTCGTACCTTGCATACAACATCGTACAGGCCTTAAACAAGCTGGTCCCTGCTGCCATACTCTGAAAAACATGTTTAGGCGGTATGTTATAGAAGGTCACATGCAGTAATAACATATTCATGAGACTAGCTTCAAATAAATAGACAGACGGGATTTAAACATATCAACACTCTATATACTTTGAACAACAAATATTTTGACAGGAACAAATTTTGATGGATAAGTTGTTCTTTTAACTTACTGCATCAATAGTGATTGATTTGCTGTAATAAATGATTTATCATGCGTAGATGGGAAGTCCCCATGTTGGTTAATCTCCTCCATTGCAAATGGTAAATGAGGAACCACTTGCACCTCATGTACACCCTTGAAGGCTTTTCTAGGTTTCAATGCTGTCAGGGGACTCATAATCCTCAAAGGAATAAGCAAAACTGTTTTACCTGTAAGCAAGAACTTGCTGGCAACAGTAGGAAGAAGAGTGCAAGGAGCAACTTCTACGTATGAAAAAGCAGCAGTGTTAGAATTAAGCAGAAATATGTTGAAATCACATTCAACAAATTAAGCATGAATAAGGCTTTTATAAAACACATTTTTAAAGACTTAACAGTGTCCTATGAATTATTGGGACATATAATAGGACAACAAATAGTTCATTGACCATTAAGGGAAGATCAATTACACAAGTATCCTCTAAAACAAATGAAGAAGATAATCTATCCCAACACCAAACAATAGCCAACCTTATAAGGGGAAAATAAAAAGCAGCACCTATTCATTGTATGGCCTTCATTCAGAAATAAAAGCAAACATTTTATCAACAGCTTCAATCTATGCACCTATTAAAGCAACGTTTAAAATGCCAACCAGAATAGAAACCAAAACACCAAAGTAATACTGGATCGCATATTTTGTACTTAGTTTCACCGTTTGGGAAACTACTCCTATAATATATTTCTCTAACCAATTTAAGCATGATTAAGATGGTGAAAAAAGCTATCATGGACCACCAAATTGTGATATTCTGAAACTTCCAGCACCAATGTCTCAATTATTGCATTAACCCAAATATGAGCACCTCAAGGATCGTGCTTTATCTACCTAGAAAAGTTTAGAGATCAAAATATAAGTGTTTCTGGTCATTAGGGCTAAGTTTTATGTATATCCATAAAAATGAAAGGGGGCTTTGATAAATACTGATTAAGGCTGTACTAGAACTGAGCAGCTAGATGATTTATGAAGCCCTAGAGGCTTGTATGATTGTATCACAGTTTTATTAAGTTCGAGAGATTCACCTGAAACAGAATAGCTAAATTTGAGTCTAAACCTTGTAATTTCTCTAATCTAAAAGGGCAAATAGCTATTTAGAATCCAGCAGTTTTGAAGTGAAGCCATTTGATATGTAGTCCCCTGAGAACTAGATTTAGATAGCTAAGCAGATTTTTTATCCAATTAATTCAACATTAGCAATCCCATAAAAGTAAGCCGAAATCTTAAAACCAAAAATGGGTATTTCCAAGCATCGACATTCCAAAAAAAAAAAAACACATCAAAAACGGGTTATCAAAAAAGACAAAACACAAGCAAAAGTAGTAACTCCACATTGACAAATGGAAAGTATGAGAACATTTTGGAGAATAAAACAATAACTCCCTACAGAAACATACTGTATGGATTATTTACGAAAGAGTGAAGGTGAGATAGATAGATAGAAATATATATATATATATATATATATATATGTATAGCTGGGAAGAGAGAAGTGTTTTCGATTTACGCAAGGGAGGAAAGAAAAAATTTAGCTAAATAAAATTTAAATTTTGACCTTGATTTTTTACCCTGTTTCGGGTACTATGGCCTCTTCCTGGAAAGGGGCAGACTTGACAGATGAAACAGGAGGATGGTGGTCGGCCCGGCTGGTCGGAGGTTCACCGACGTCGTCTTATCTGGTGGCTGCTGGCGCGAAACAGGGAGGAAAGCTTCGGGCTTTCGGTTTTCGGGGAAGGCTGTCGACGATGAAGAGAGCAGGGAAGGAGACGTCGCTACTCAATCGATCGTCTGGCTCGGGTTCGGTTGATCCCCGGCGTTAATGAGGAAAAGGGCAAGAAAAATTTCAAAGGGGGTAGAGGGGATTCGGTCTGATGAAGGAGAAAGAAGAAGAAAAATGAATTGGGCGCGACCCTTTTTTTTTCATTTTCAATTTTTTTATTTTATTTATTGTTTTTATTTTAAATATATATATTTTTAATTTAATTTTTCAATTTTTTTAATATATATTTTTAATTTACCTATTTAAAATATACCCTAAAACAAGTATATAATTCAAATTTTATAAAATTTAAATTAAATAAAAAAATTTAAAAATTTTTTTTTTTTGAGGAATTAGCGACGGAATCCTGTCGCAAATTCCGTTGCTATATGTAAATAGTATATTGACATGTATTAGCAACGGAATTCCGTAGCTGAAACCTTTCAGCGACGGAATAAATATAAAATAAAAATTAAGAAAAATTAGACAGGCTTCAGCGACGGAATTCCGTAGCTGAAGCCTTTCAGCGACAGAATATTTAAATAAAAATTAGAAAGGCTTCAGCGACGGAATTCCGTAGCTGTAGCCTTTCACCGACGAAATAAATATAAAATAAAAATGATGAGGTTTCAGCGACGGAATTCCGTAGCTGAAACCTTTCAGCGACGAAAAAAATTTAAGAAATTTTAAAAAAATAGAAGTGTCTTCAGCGACAGAATTCTGTAGTTAAATATTTTTAGCGACGGAATAATTTTTTAAAAAAAATAAAAAAATAAATGATGAGTTAGCGACGGAATTCCGTCGCAAAGTTCGTCGGAAAATATAAATAATATATTTGAAAATATTAGCGACGGAATTCCGTCGCAAATCCGTCGCTAATTTATTTATTTAGCGACGGAATTATTCCGTCGCTAAAATTCCGTCACTGAAAGTATGTTTTTTTGTAGTGGGATAATGGGGAATCCACTTTTTTGAGGAGTCATGAAAATGGAGTTCCCCTTGCTTCTTTTGAAAGGTTGTACTTGTTGCCTGTTGGGGTTGGGGTCTGCTGGACCCATCTCTTTTTAGCCTTGGCCAGACTTTCTTTGTTTTTGCTAGGATAATTCCAATAAAATTAAAAAATTTTGAGCTAATTAGAGTAAAGAAGTTTCTTTTATCATTTCGTATTCATATTGTTTGAAACAATTATCAATTAGACCTCATAATTCATCTTGGTATAATATAAAATTGTATTATTCTCATATAAAAAATGAAAATTTTATATTAAAATTTATGTTAATATGTCAAATACAATTTTTTTAATTTTTTCATAATTATTTACATTTTTTTTTCAAAATTTCATCCATGTCACCTATATCTTTTTTTATTCGTATCATTTTTATATCGCATCATCATTTTGTTTTTAAAATTATGAAGTCCAACTATGAGTAGTAATAGCAATATGAATAATTATTT
Source organism: Firmiana major (assembly GCA_033439115.1). Classification (NCBI taxonomy): domain Eukaryota; kingdom Viridiplantae; phylum Streptophyta; class Magnoliopsida; order Malvales; family Malvaceae; genus Firmiana; species Firmiana major. The sequence continues at coordinate 5,388,220 of CM065914.1, read as the reverse complement.
TATATATCGTGATTGAAGTTTTTTGACTTTATAAATAAGATTAAGATAATGACACATTTTTTAAACATATTAAAAAAATAAAAAATAAATAAAATAAGATACTTATCATTATTCTAACTCGATTCAAAAAACTCTAATGACGATGTATAAAATAATTATTTTAGTAATATATACCAGCATTGCATGAATTACTGAAAACTATTATTAGAGTGAATCAGTATTGCAGGATGGATGCTGTAACATTGCTATACTTTAAGAACAGAATCTTAAACTTTTTGTCCAAGATTGAAACAAAGGAAAATATTTTATAAGCTTTATTGACGTAGGCAATCTTCTTTTCCATCCATCGGTTTATGTATGAAGGGAAGAAGACTTCTCATAAATCTTATAAATCTTATGGTCAAATTTTTATTAAGTTAAAATTTTTTTTAGATTAAAGTTTATTATGAAACCTAAATAAAAATTAATTTTGTATTCAATGTAATAAAAGATAATTTTTATTTTAAAAAAAAACTTTTGGTAACCAAGTCACAAGAAATTAACTTGAGTAAACAAAACGAATTCTACAAGAAAATTCAATTAAAATACAAAATGACCTGCACAGTCAAGGTCAAAAAAAAAACACGAATTCTATGAAAGAACAATAAATTTTAAGTTAATTCCTGTAAAACACAAAGGCCTATTGACCTAAAACAAGTATTATTGGTTATTTTTCTTGGTTAACCCCGACTAATTCCGAGATGAAACCCGGACTCTTGGGCTAACCAGTCCAAGGTAGGCAAGCCTGGGAGATAAGTGAATATTAGGACTCGGTCTTGGGGAAGGAATCGGGCCACAAGTCAGCGAAGGAAGTCCTGGCTTGACTCTTGGCGATAGATTCACCTGTTCGAGTGCCTTGAATTGTAGCCGCGCTGGGTAGTCTCTCACACAACCAATCCGCGGGCCAACCCCTGTACTCCATTTGCATTTCACAGCCTTCCCCAAATCATACGCCGCAACTTTGTCAACCAACTTGTTTCTCTCACCACTTCCTTCCTTGTCATGATCGTTTTCAATGGAAGTCTCTTTGGCATGAATTGGCTCGGCATTAGAACATGAAATATTTTCGATCGTTTGTTTAACAGGCTCTGGTAATTTCAGTTCCTGGTGAGTTTTAACTTTACTGGGTATATGATCATCATCGATCGGATATTTCTGCAGATGAAAGAAAATTAATTAATTTTAATGGTGGTTGAACGTGTTAGTTAAAGGAAGCTGAAGAGCTACGACCAAGTTACCTTAACATTTGTTAAATCAACATGATGTTCCTCCAAGAAACTGCAAAGTTCCATGAAATTCTCTTCTGTCGGGCGATAATGACCACTGTAGGCCCAGACAGCCTGCAAAAGAAGAAAAAAACAATCAAAATGTTTTTCTTGATCGGTATGTTGAAAAATTCATATCATCGTGCATAAAATCGTCACGCATCCGTGCAAGTATTATTTACGAGTTGACGAGAAGAAAGGTAGCGACATACATCGAGCGTTCCATGAAGAACAACCAATCTGCCGGAAGCAATGGTGGCTCCGCCAGCCAGGAAACTGGAGTGCTGAAAGTGACCCTTCTCTTTCTGCCCAACGTACAGGATTCTTGATGTACTAAGAACAAATATCCATTTGGTTCCTTCTATGGTGTTAACTGCCGCTTTACTTTGTTTGTAAATCAGCCTCCCTCGCTCCAGAATAACTTCGTACGCTTCCCTTTCTTTCTGCGAAACCAAGCAATTAATGATATATATCTGAGCATTGAAAATTCAATCTGATAAGCAAAATAATTTTATTTTCGACTCCTCCTTTACTTGATCTTGTTTTTTGAAAATTACTTATAAAAAATTAAAAATATAAATGAATCAAATTATTTATGAGTTATTTTCGAATTTGATACAGAATATACTTATTTTTTACTTTTTTATATTTCGAATTGAGTTATAATTACTTAAATAATGAATCAAGTTGAGTTCAAATATTTTAATATTTTACTCAAATAAATAGTAAATTATTTGAATTTTATTTAATATATGTTTTATGTTTTATTATTAATATATCAATTTTTTTATATTTTAAATTGAAAAATGACAAATCAAATATACTAAATTGAGTTTAAATTTATAAAATTAAGATCAAATTTTAATAACTAAACTCACTCAAAATCGAATTGAGTTTCAAATTAAATCAAATCTAAAAATATTAAATCATATCAATTCAATTTAAATATACTTGACTGATCTTAATATTGAAAAAAGGAAAAAAAAAATCTTTTCCAGCCAAAAGCCTGTTTCGCGAACTAGTGTCACTGTCCTGAAGTAATTAATAATTATGGAGAAAACTCCGTTGTTGTGCCTTGAATAAAAGGAAACAGCAGCCCGGCATGCGCCATTTCTTTCAATTGGAAAAGACTACCAATGTAGACAAGTGCCAATGGCGAGTTAGTACAGCGGTATAGGTATTAAATTGCCCTTACCGGTCCGAGATATTTGATGCATTCTCGCTGTAGATTGGTCCTTGGACATCTGTCAAGGTTAACTTCTTTGCCATCTCCAACATCCAACCTGCATTTTGATGGAAAATTATTTAATTAATTACTCAAGAATTGTGATAAACAAAATTAAAACTCGAAATAAAAAATATTAATTACCAGTAAAAGAAAGGTTGAGAACTCCCACTCTCAAACCAGATATCATAGTAAAAATGCAGATTGTGACCGTAACGATGGCGTGGGTCAATCTTCGTATGTAACAAAATCAAGAGGTTAAATTGGAAGAATTAATGGATTAATTAATTGAAAGTAGAAGTGATCAATACTCCGAGGTTTGACTTACTGCTTCCAGCCAGTGTCGTAAAGCCAACTGTTGACCTTTAACGTCCTTTGACAAGCCTTTCCCAACCTACGATTTGCCATCATCAATAACAAAATTGAAAATTAACATCAGTTTTCGGCATGGAGATTGTTGTGCAAGTTATACTCGGTCAAATAAGGGTTTTGATTGCCATTTTTTCCTGACAATGTAATTTCCATCTTTCAGGGACAGTGACTTAGATTTGGTCTAAAGTTGAAACATGTGACACCAAAATCAAGACTTTGTCTGAAACAAACAAGTATACCTTGGCTGCTCTTGTCCGAGCTCGTGCCCATCGCGAAACAGCTGTTTCAGATTTATTAGAATTGAAGAATGATACAGAACTCCTTCTAAGAGCTGCATATTCTAATGCCTTCCACCTGAAGAAAAAAAATGGGATTTCGGATTAAGAACTAGATGAACTAAATGAATAAATTTTGCGGGCGAAATTGTATTGGAAGAAAGAAATAATGGTCAAGAGAACGAACCAGAGTTCCTCAACAACGACAGCACAATCTGCAAGGTTTCTTCGAGTACGGTAACTCTTGTAAAACTTCTGCAGCTTAGTAGCAGCTGCATGAAGCTCGCTAGCAGACCTGGAAGACAGAAACTTTGCTTGTTCTGGCGAGGCAAATGTGATTGAATCTGCTTTGTTAACCAGTTCATCATTTGCATCACCTAAATCAGAAGTCCTCGTACTGATGATATCCGACGCTGAAGCAGTCATGAATTGGAGCTCTAGCTTCCCAGGTTTCTTTTTCTTGAAGCTAATAGTCTCTCCAACAAGGACATTGTCTTTCTCATGATCTGATTCATCAGTGCTTTTCTCTAAATCCCTTTTCTGGAAGCTGCTTGTTCTCAATGTCGCCTTCCCCGGCCTCTCATCAAAGTCGACTGATGTCATCAAAACCATTTCGGTGCCTGCTACAAAATAAACTAACAAATTGCATGTTAAAATAGGAAAATCTCATTTACTAAAATGCCTGAACCTGAAAGAAGAAAGAATCTTAATCAATACCTGATGAAAGTAGAAAGCCAGAATCAACAAAAAGAAATAGTATTCAAATGTTTTCAATCAGTGTTCTTAAAATGACCGAGTCTGAGACTCCCTTTATATATATCTATATATATATATACACAGCAAACATGTTAGTTTAAGGAGACTGGAAAATTAATGAAGTTTAATTAGTAAAACATGTATGATACCTTCAAATACGTAAGAGACACAACAGAAAGACGTGACAGAAAATGAGAGCTGCTTTTGAAATCTTTGTCCCCATTAAACCTTGGTGGTTTGAATAGAAATACAGAACACGAGTTGTTTGAAGGTGATGAAGACTTCAAACTTTCCATACTATTTCCATCATCTAAATGTACTTTCTTTGGAAACCAAAGGTGACTAATTATTGTAAACTTGTGGACCGTCCCATGGGAAATCGCTATTCTAAATTAAGAAGTTTTCTTGGTTTTTCGTATGTACGTGAAAGAGAGAGAATATGGTCAAATAACCAACTCGTTACCAATGTAGAAGATAGCGCTTTTTTTTTTTTTTTCAGTACTAGTCCGAAAACTGAAGACTTTGATTATATATATATATATATATATATATATATATATTATTGAAATTATATTCTTCTTCCTTACTATATAGAGTAGTCAAATGCTTTAAGTATTTATATTCTTATACATGAAATTAAATTCAGTTTTTTTAAACAAGATAGTACATGAAACAATTTGATCGATTATAAGTAACGATTTCGTTACTATTACGTACTAAAATACCTATTTAACTCTTAGAAAAAGATCGAGAAGGAGGAATTTGAAAAACAAATTGAAGAGAAAAGAGGAAGGCAAGAATAACAAATTAACGCGGGAAACTACCGACCAACAACCACAAGCTCACACGTCAAACACTTTAAGGAAGAATTTCTTGGATATACATTGTGATGGTCAACATAAATTTAGTCATTATTCATGCATGCGGGACATGCCAATGCTTATCATGACCACGATAGAACATAATTTTCTTCATCTTTAAATTCCTACTACACTAATTAATTAATGTTCTAGTTACTGTTATGTAATTTGATCTGCATGCATAGAGGGAAGTATGTCCTTTTCTTCTCGAACATGACTTTAACTGTACACTGCCAGCAGCAGAGAAAAGATCTATGTGTGGGTGTGATTCACAAAAATGTCTTGTTTTCACGAGAGCTCTCCCTCAGAAGCTTGAAACGTCATTGGCAAAACTAGCTATGTAAATTGAAAGAATTGCTCAAATATTACAAGTTTTTTCTACTATTAGTCTTTGCCTTTTCTGGTATTACTTTCATATTTTAACATTTCCCTATCATGCACATGACAATATCGTAGACAAATTTAACTTTAAAACGACAACGGTGGCTAACAGTTTTGTTTTTGTTTCCTTTTATCCTATCAAAGTGGGCGGCCATGGGCAATCCGCAGAGTCAGCTTTGAAATATATATAATATGACAAAAAATTCATTTATATTAATGTAAAATAGATTATTTTACATGATTTTTATAATTTTATTTAAAATTAATATTTTTAAAAACTAACTATTAATTTAATAAGTTATTCATATCCGTCATGCATGTATAATTTCAAATTGGTCTGATATGTTTATCATTTAAATTGGAATAACATATATTTCAATATATACTGACGATTAAAATTTTATTATTATCAAATAAATAGTTAAGTATTTTTGTTTTTAATATAAATTAAGTTGTGTCTTTATATTATATTAGGTATAAAATTAATTTTTACTCACGTCTCGTAATTGACACTAACATGAAAAAATTTGACTAATGAAAATTCGAACTATATATTATTTTCACTCAATAACTCAAAATGGTTTTACATCACTAAACTAACTTTTTAACTTAATAATAAAGTATTTTTAATTAACTTAAAATTTAACATTTATTATTTACCTAAAAGATTTAAAATTTAACAGTTATATAAAAAATATTAAAAATGTATAACACTAGATTAATTTTACGTGAATTTCCGACCTATATATATTCCTTGAGTTAAATAACAAAGAAATTCGGCAACTGACAGATTTTGGTTTTCCACGCGCTTTGGTCGACTTTAGAGACGACTGAATAGAATGGTTGGACTCTTAAAATATTAATACCTTCAGACTTTCTTCGACCCCATTTATTACCTCTGGGCCATCAAAGAAACCAGGAGATTCATGTGATGCGAGGGATCTCCGACCAAACTCGAGAAAACGCTCGTGGTTTTACCTTTTGAGGATGCGACTTGGCTACTCATTACTATTCGTACATCTCTGCATTGTTCATTGCCATGAACTATACCATTTTGCTCCAACTTCCTCCCATTTCCATTGAAAATTTGGAATGTATTTTTATAGAATAATCACGTTTTTGGTCATGATGATAAGATTTGACTATTGGTACATTGCAAATTACTTTCATATCTTATCATTTTTTTATCTTGGAGACAAGGTAAGTCATTTTTATTTCAATTCCACCTTTATAACTATATAGATTTTTCAATTTTGAAAATTAAGGTAGGGTTTAAGATTAATGTGCGTTATTAGCACATAAATGTTCCGTCTCCGGTGAGAATGAAAAAAAAAAAAACTAACCATTTTCAATCGCAATTTCTTTACAGTACAAAAAGATTTTTCATAATACTGCATTTACAATTTTATTCTTATTTTTTTATTTTTTATTTTTTTTAATATATTTTAATATAATATATTTAATAATCATTTTATCATTCACTTTATCATCACCGTTATAATTGAATCTAAGTATATCATTGTTTGACATTAATTTAATCGTCATCGTTGTTTTTAATCTGAACCAGTCGCAATTAATTGCACTACCCATGCAAACTACTCTAAAAATATATATTTTTTAATACAATAATAAAAAATTAAAATTAAAATGATAATTTTATCCTTTTACTTTTTTATGTTTTAATTATTGTTTATCAACTGATTCTACCATAATAAAGATCTATCAGTTAAGTTAAATCTAGATAATTATTGAATTTGGCTTTAGAAATATTGACACTTAAACTTTTGTTAAATTTTACTGAGTGAAATTAATATATATATATATATATGTTAATTTATAAATTTTAGTAATGAAATTTAAAAATTTTATCAGCGGTGACGCCAGAAAACGATATTTCGTTATTACAACAAGAAGCATGATAGTCCAATCATTTAGGGGTCGTTTGGTATCGTTTCTTGTTTGTATTTTATGTTTTTTGTTTTTGAAATTTTTGTTTTTGTTTTAGTTTGTTTTGTTTTCGATTTCTAAAAACAAAAAACATGTTTGGTTAAAATTGTTACGTATTCAGAACAAATTTTTAAACTGATTTAGATACAATAATTCAATTACAAAATAAAATTTAAAAATTGAACAAAAATAATAATATATTTCTTATATAATATTATGTACATATTATTAAATTATATTATTTATAATATTTAATACTAATATGAAATATCTACTTTTAATCATATTAAAATTTAATATTATTTAAATTTTATTATAATTAAATATAATATTAAATAAAATAATTACTTAAAAAATAATTCAATTAAAATAATAATAAATAAATTTTTAATATTAATTTTATTAGATAATAATGGAGATTAATAAAAATTTTAAATTTTATATATTAAATAATAATATGAATTAATAAATTATTACCTATATTTAATAATATTATTTACTTTAATTGAAATAATATTAAATTACTAAAAAAAATATATTTAACTAAGTAATTTATAAAAAATATATATTATTAAAACATGTTATATTTAATATAAATAATTTTATTTAATGTCAAGTATTCACTTTTTAATAATATTAAATTATTTTATGTTAAGAGTGATATGTTTAAATTTAATTAAAAATATATAATATTAAATAATAATACCATTTAATAAAATATTTATTAAATATATTATATAATAGCAATTAGCAATAATATTAATTATTAACATATCTAAATTATAATAAATTATATTATTTAAATTTATAATATATTCAATCAATTATTATACAAGTTTAAATTAAAAATATTATGATATTATAGTTTATGCTATTTTTTGTTATTTTTTACATTTTTCTATTTTTCTATTTTAAAATAAATATATTAAAATTAAACTATTTTTTAATTAAATAATATTTTATATTAAACATTAATGTTATTTTTATTTTAAAAAATTAATTAATTTTATTTTATAATTTTATTATGAAAATATATTAATATTATATTAATATATAAATACTGTTCACTTATTTATGAACAGTAACAGAAATGAAAACATGTTTCCGAAAATAATGAAAACATCAAATTCTTGTTTCCAATAATTTTGAAAATTTTCATTTTCATTTTCGTTTTTTTAAAACAGAAATCAATACCAAACATATTTTCTGTTTTTGTTTTCCAAAAAACAGAAAACAAAAACAGAAAACAAAAAACAAAAACATTCCCAAACGATCCCTTAGATAATCTTCTTACTTTCAAAGAAGAATCATTAATAATGGTATTTTCTTTGAGACCAAAGTGTTTGGTCCTTGAATCAACCGTTTTACATCTTTTTCTTGTTTCTCGCAGTATTTTGCGTCTTCCCTTTAGACATGCCGCATGCGGATGGACAAGGAAATCACTGAAGAAAACAAATCGTAGCTGCGATTCGGTTAGTAGACAGCCTCTTCGTATCATTCAATGCCCAGTTGAAGCCGCTTTATTAACAGAAGAAAACCAACGTAGAACACATGTAAATGGTTCGATACATCTGATCATTTATATTTATTTAAGAAAACTATCAAATTTAAAATAAAATTTTGTTGTTAAAATGATTATTTCAAATTAAATTGTGTAAAATACCAAATCAATTTTTCGAGCATACCAAATATCAAATCGATTTTTTTTAATTTTTATCAAATTCATATATAATTTTTGAAAAAAAATTATTTTTTTGTTTTTGTATTATTTTTTATTCTTTACACTGTTTTTACAATTACTAAATTTAAATGATACATACCTTTTAAAATATATCAAAAAATAATTAAAAATAAAACATCACTCAATATATGAAATTAAAATGTTTCAATTTCTATATAAAGACGAACTCATATATAATTCAAAACAAATAAATTACTTAAATGAAAATTAGGAACTTGAGATCATTTATATAGTAATGAATCTTTCTAAAAGCATTTGTGGTTTTCATAGTTTGATTTTTTTTTGGGTATGATTTCTATTATTACAAAGAATGCATCAAATCATAGACATTGATTTGAATCAACTTTGTCCATAAAGAGTAAGTTCATATATATTGATGTATTTTGTCACTGTATAAGTTGCCAATTAAGCATAATTACTTTCCACTTCTTTGAATTATTAATATTATTATACGATAAAATCTTTAAAATATCTTTAATAAAGCAAAAAAAAAAAGAATTCATTTCTAATTTATATATACATTGAATATAAAACCTACAAAGGCTTTTAACATTAGTTCAAAAGTTATGTTTTCATGTTGAAATATGAAAATTTTAATGATTTAAAATTTAAATTTCGATATTTGTATTTTTTCGTTTACTTTGACTATAAGTTTCTGTAGATACATAATGTATTTGAGTTTATGACAGCATGGTCTACCGGTCCAATAAGACATAGATCCCATAATTAAAGGAGTCTGGCATGTCAATAAAAAAGATCGAAAAATACACTCGAACTTGAGAACGGTGGAACCTCACCCACAGGAGAGATGGGACATATACTGTGCATAACAATAGCCACAACCCCATTATTAGGATATGTCCTTGACATGGTTGGGAGGGTGGTTCACGTCTAGTCATTTATACACTTTAAGTATAAAGCTCTTATTGTAAAAGGAGATCTCCTGTGAGAGGGTGTTTGATATATGTATTTAATTATTTTGTGTTATAATTTAATTGAATGTAAAGTAATTATAACGTTGGGTATCAAAAAAAAGTTGTAAAGTTAATTTTATTTAAGTTACCCTTTTAATAAAACACCCAAAATTTTTTTATTATGATTTATTATGATTTTTATGAATATTTATAGGGTATTATTATGTATGAAAAATGTTTTATTATGATTTGTATGAATTATTATAACTTCCATTAATGTTATAGGTACTATATTGATATCATGATAATTAAAAATTTACAATTGATATATTAAAATTTCGAATTACATTAATAATACATGAATTTTTAATATTTTATTAATTAAAATTTAAATTAATAATAATACATGACAATTTAAAATTACAAATGATGAGTAATATTAATAATATAACTTTTATTTTAATTAATTTTCATTGAAAAATTGTTTTTATGGTTATAGATATTTTTAGAATTTGTCACTATTTTTTTAGTAAAGTGATTGCATACTAAATACTGTAAAGTTACTTTTCCTGCAATTTAAATAGAATTTTATATTATCATATCAAATACTGCAAAATTACTTTCTCAGCAATCACATTTCCTACAATTACTTTCTCTCCAATCACTTTACACTGTAATTATTTTCCCAACAAATTACCAAACGCCAACTCTACCTAAGTGTAAAGATAATAATCCTCATTTATACCCTTTCAAATTTTATATTCAAACACTTTTTAGCATTTTTACTAATTTGAACGTCATAGCACGTTTTACTCTAAAAATTTTCAATAAAAAATATCCAAGAAGAGAGATAAAAAAATCTTTGAGAGAATCATCAACCTATTTTAACATCAACAGCATAAGGCATCGTTTGACTCACTAATACGAGCTAATGAACCATGGTAAGACAAACATTTGGTGTTAAAAAAAAAAGATATAATTAAATTTTTATTTTTATTTTTATTTAAAATTTTTTATTATTTTATTAAAAATATATATTTTTAATAATTTTTTACTATTTTTAATTTTATCAAAATCAATTTTATTATTTAATCAAACTAAACCCTTAAAAAAAAAACCTAAATAGGAACAATAGCACCCATTTCCTTCAAGAAGAAAACTGTAAATAAAGAAATATCAATTCATGTGGGCCTTGTAGCCCAGTTACCGTGACCCAGTTCAGTGTTTCAATTGTGAACCAGAACCTTCCACGCCGTCAGGCAGATAGGGTCATTCATGACCCTCATGGGGCCTCACGCAACTTTAGATACGCATCCGATCTAAGCCACTCTCAAGGGGCTGTGAATCAAATAAAGTTAAGATCTTCTGTTGGAAATATTGTCAGATTAAATGTCTGAACCAAAACAACATTCGATAGACTCTCTCTCTCTGGTACTATGATTTTCGTCTCAATTTGTTCCTGTCTTATTCTTTTAATTTAACTTATTGTGCTTGATTGTTTCTGTATTTTGTCAAATTTTGTGTGAACATGTGCGCTGATTTGTGAATATTTCGCCTTTTCTGGAAATTTTTTTTTGTAAAGGCTTAGCTTTATGGGCTACTTTATTCATCTGTCAATATTATTCTTACCCTGGGAACGTCAATTGAATTTTTTTTTTCTTTTTTTTTTTAGTAAGAAGTGTGAACTCTTTGCATGTGGCTGTGGCAGTTTCCATTGAAAAAAATGGAGCTTTTATTACTTTTTTTCATCCATGATTTAGGGTTGTTCATTTTTGCGTTGGAGCTAAATTAGCTGACAATTTAATGGGTTTTTTTTTTATAAAAAAAAAATTCTATTTTCTTTTGTATTTTGATATGGAAGACAAAGATGTTAAAGGACCTAATGTAAGTGAAAGAGCTAAGGAAGAGGATGAGGCAATAATCAACACTGATAAAACACCACACCATCACAAATAAACACATGGAAGGAGCGGGGATATTGATGAGGACACCTCTATGCATGATGTTAAAGGCCCTAATGTGTTTGAAGAATGAAGGAAGAAGTGGAGGCCATTGTTGGAGCAATTCATCCTAAGAAAGAATCTAAGGATCATGAGTCATCGTCAATGAAAGAGGTGGGTTGAAACTTCTATCATGACAAAGATATTGTAAAATTTTCTTTGAATGAGGAACTGATGATTGGTCATAGAACTTAAATATATATATATATATATATATATTTATGATGTTTAATTGCTTTAATTTGTTTATTTAACTGAGATTATATGAATTATTGAAATGTAGTTCTTGTTTGCATTCTAGAAGTTGATTATTGTGTTTGACAAGTAACTTGTCTTTTTCCAATCATTTTGCCTCTCTCTCTTTCCCTAAATTTGGATTTCTTTATCTTAATGATGCCTAGTTGTTCTTTGACAGAGTCCATTCTCACAGTAATCATCAGCATCTAACTTATGACCTGGGTAAAAGATTGTATATGACAAGGTGAAACATAAACAGATGTCTCAAAGCTTCCAAAGTTAATTAGGGCATGAACTTGTAAATGTCACATGACAGAAAAGCTGATTTTACTTGTTAAAACACTAAATCGTAAGTGTAGCGACTGTTGCGCTAGATTTTTTAATAAAATTTGGATATTACTCACATATGGAAGATTGGAAACAAACGATGGGTGCTTCTGTTAAATGAGGCATATTAGTTCAAGTTGCGGTTACTAACCCTTACTAATGCATGTCATAAACTGGGAACTCCATTTTCCTATGCAATTTGCACTGCAGTTAAAACTCAAAATCTTTCAGATTTCATAAACCCAAGCTTACAGATCTTTGATTATTGAGCCAATCCTTTGGTTATTATTGCTTGTACATACACCTGAGGACTTCTGTTCAGTATCAATAAGCTGTAATGTTAAGACTACATATATAATCATGTTAGTTTAGTAACTTTTAGGTCAAACGTTTCATAGTTATGTGCATTTAATTCTGATATCGTTTTCGTTTTTGTGGTTGCAGTGATTTCCACTGAAAAATTATATGGCATAGATTCTGCCTTGAACTGTTCCAGTTATGAATAAAGGCAATATCACTGGAATATACATGGAAAGATATGGATGTCATCTCTTTTTCCATTAATGGATTTTTGGTTAATTATGGACATCCTCTGCTTCTTTCAACTCAGTCATGAGCAGGTCCGTTGGATTTTAGTATTGCCTGCTCGAAATTGATTTTTCTTGGACAAAAAGAAAAGGCAGCCTGGTATTTGTGTGTATGGCTCTAAGGGAAGTTTGGTAATTTATGGTCAAATAGGATTTGGACACCCAGATTAGATGGTATATTCCTGAGGTCATAGCCATAAAACATTATCAGATGTTTCATTAAGAATGTAATGATTCCACTTACAAACAGATGCAAGGTACCCTTCATTAGGCGGATATGAGACCTTTCTGCACTTTCAATCTAACTGCAGTAGACACTGTTTGTAGTAAAGCTCAGATTTGGAAACACTCTACAAGAATGGTAAATAAAACATAATGAGCATTTAGTTTATGAGAACAATCATCACAGAAATGATTAAACTCAGCCTTTCATCTCAATAATGTCATCTCAGTTGCACCTAATCCCGATTTTAGATGGGTGACTGAATGCTGTAGACTGTAGAAATAGAATGCGTTTTGTTTTAGATATTTGGAATTTGGAGAGAATGATGACTGAACTCAAAGCTCTTTAATCTTAATTTCTACTCTGTTGGCTTTGAAGTCTGCAAATGCAAGATTACCATTAGAAACTGTTGAGCAAAGTTAAAGTTGTCTTTCCTGCTTTTGGGTGTGAAAATGAATGATGGTAAAAGATTACTCTGAGCTCTGAGCATGGGTTTGCTTACACTTAGCAGCAGATAGAAATAATAGTAAAGTTTTCCTCAGCATAATTCAAATTGTGAATGGTGTTTTGCACGGACAAAGTGGTGTATAATGCTAAAGAGCAGAGACTTGTCCTTGTACTCCAGTGATAATTCTGCAGTGCTCTCTCTCACTTTTGTTCATATAGAAAAAAGATGCTGACTGGGGATAGTACAGTACATTGAAAGATCATATCACTGTAGTCACACACAAATCCATAGAAAACATAGAAAAATATTTCTAATTGTTTGCCAGTGCCAACTGTCATTGATGATAATTTGACTTATCTTTTGAAATCCCCGACCCCCCCAGCCTTTCATTGTGGGAAAATTTTCCCAGCAAGCTCATAGAAATTAGCCTGCAGCAGAGCCTACTGCTCAGACTACTACCAGCTAAAGAGTTTAGAAAGGTTCACTGAATGGTGCAATCAAGATTTCCTTATTCCAAGCTTTGCTTCCCTGGCTCGGTTTCACAGCTATCACGTCAAAGCTTAATATTCAGATATAACATTGAATGAATGGCATCGCCCTTAAAGCATTTGCATGCTTACTGGGTAGCACCTGGTGTTTTTTTCACCATTAGAAGAAAATGGAAAACTTAAAAATGAAATAAGATGGTGATACTATCTGGTACTATGGTACTCCCTATTAAATGTGCACATCAGGGATCTAGAAAAGAATCAAGGGACCACAAAATTTCTTAATTGCCATTGTGGATGATTGATCAAATGGACGACCAAGATCTGATAAATGGTACATCAGTTTGTGTGCTCCCTACCAACCAACCTATGAAAAGTTGACCCCTAGTAGTAGTAATTTTTTAACCAACTCATTTAAAACTTCTGCAGTCCTGAATGTCTCAGTCATTGATGCTTTTCTTTATATAAATGGGACTCTGCCACTGGATTTTCCAACCCTTAATAGGAATGAAACTATCAGAGGTAAAAAGGCACTGCAGTCTAGGCAAAGCTAGGATTTCTTCTGATTTATAGGTCTCTTAGACCCAAAAGAAGCAACTGTTATCCGGGGCTAATGCACCACCTCAAAGAGTACCATATTAGTAGATTGCTTTGAAGGGATCGGAAAGAAAGGTTGGCTTGTGCGGAGAAGCAAGACTGCGAGAGGTCAAGAGGATAGAAGGAGAAAGAGAGAGAGAAACAGATTAATCAGAAGGCTTTCTTGAAGACGCTGAGTTGTCAAATGAGTGAATTTGTTGGCGCTTTTAACCATATGACCAGAAACCAGAATCACTTGCTTGTGAAGCACTATCTCCATGCAAATGCAAGATAAAGGAGGAGTAAAGAAATATCCAAGAAATACTGGAGGTTTTAGCTTGCTTTCTGACTTTGGGAAATGGGATTTCTGTCTGCGAGGCTTTTCCCACCACCTTATATTCCAACAGTCATGCATGGCCTCTTAAAGTGTGCAAGTGCTTAACGTTCTCTAGCTTCCTTAATCTCTCACATTGCTTGCCATCATAATTAGTCAATCAACATCAACATTTGAGGTTTTGGAGAAATGGTGGGAAGATTGTTTTGTTCTCTGTTGGCTCTTCAAATAGTAAGCTGGACTTCTGCAACAAGCAGGCCTTTAGCACCAAATGATGGTTTTGGTGTTCATCAACCAGGTTAGCTAAGTTACTTGCCTGCCTTTGCTTCCTTATCTACCGCCAAAAGGAAGGGTCCACTCTTTTTCTTTCAATGATTATGTCTATAAAGTTACCTTAATTAGCTTATCATCATGTCATCACAAATGATTTTCCCCCATAAACCCTCTTTTCCACTCCATCAGTTCAGCTTTCTCTCTGATCTTGAGTCTCCCCCTTTTTAATCATTTTGTTTGTTGTGTGATGCTGTGATGAGTTCAATAACATCCAAAATTGCTGCTGTAGTACTAATCCAACTTAATTTTGATCAGTCACAGGCCAGAGTCCACAGTCTTTACAAGTTTCCAGCTCAAAAGAAATCTCTTTGCAGAGTTTTAATAGCAATGAAGGACCGGCTGCCATAAATAAAGAAGCATACACTGAAGTGGAGAGCAAACTGGGGATAGGGTCAAGTCCTCCGAGCTGTGAACACAAATGCTATGGCTGCATCCCATGTGAAGCCATTCAAGTGCCTACTACAAGCAAGCGCAGTCATGTGGATCTGCAGTATGCAAATTATGAGCCTGAGAGTTGGAAATGCAAGTGTGGTCCTTCCTTTTACAGCCCATGAAGTAAACCATAGTTATCCTTGATCTAAGCAGCTCACTGCTGAGAGTTCACCATATCCTCTCTTTGAGGCAATTTCTTAGCCATTTGTACAAGAACTGAATTCAACTTGTCTTTGAAAGGTAGTCTTTGTTGCAATGCCATAGTTAGTGTATGGAAAATCATGTGTTTAGCTACTTGTAATTAGCTGTTATAACACCCTTTTCTGTTAAAAAAAAGCACACTTCTCATCTTTGACTGAATTTCAATTCCTTTGCACATTTGAAATATGTGAAATTCTAGACTGACTAGAATGTTTTCAGACCTTTGAACAAACTAAAATGTCCACCAAGATGCAGATCAACATCAACTACAGGAAAGCTGCAGTTTGCTCATTTACACAATTCTGTATTAACAACATCAACAATTTCCATTGCTTGCTAGATCTTGATGAGGATTGAAATATGAATATTTATGATCATCACTAACCTAACAACTTTGTTGGAGTTCACCTCAAGCTATTGAAATAAACAATTAACAATCTTCTACTTTTCCGCACCAGATACCGAGCAAAACTTACTAGGGTGGGAAATGTAGCCTGCACTTAGTAACATCGAATGATGTGAGACCAATGGCTACTGAAGGAACAACCTGCAACAGAGAGAACTTTAGATTGCGACAGGGTGCTAGACTGTTAATTCATCTTTATATTACTTTCAAATCTAGCAATACATCTTCCAAATTGTATAAATTAGTGGACCAATAATCTGTCAATGAATTCCACATATCCTATCTTCGGATAGCTTAAATCCTTGGCGATTTGCCAAATTAATAGCCTTAGATTGATGTCAAAGACCTTAACAAGAGTGATGGACATCTCTAAGCTACCTTTTGATATAATTAATGCAAAAACCTGCGTACTAACTGTCTCCATCTTGATTGCGAATGATGGCTGTCAGGCCTTCAATGGTGTTACTGTACCTGGCTCCACTCTGGCGCAGAATGTGAACCTGTAGCAATCAGTTTAATCACTAAAATAAACAGCTTTGAATTGGAAGTTGAACATAAAGTTGTCCTCATGGTTATCAAAGATCACAAGTGAAATTTACTCATACTTAGAATTCCCTAGCCTCATAAGAAGGCAAATCAACTCGGTCTATCAACATTTAAAAAAAAAAAAAAAAAAAGGAAGAAAATTAGCATACAATGGACAATGAAGAATGAGTTAACATCCATAAACCCCAATTGACTGAAACCCTTCTGCTCTTGTCTATCAGTGCCAATCAATAATAAAAACTAGGCTTTATATAGGAAAGAATCATAACAACTTTATAAATTTGTAATGAAACCGGAAAAGCAACTGATATATTGAATCAAAGTTAAGAATCCGTTAAACCATTGCAATTATTTCATTCAAATCCGTTAACTATAAGATATAACCATGATAATCTTGAAACAATGATTCATTAAAAAAGAAAATTTTATGATATTAACAGATATATCTCCTATTTTACCTGCGTAATTATCATGATTCGCAACCATAGTTTTTGCAAAGGTGCTAAAAGAAACAGAAAGAAGTGATTAACTACATAGAAAAAGGGCAAAGAATGAGCAATTTGAACTTGTTCATTTTCGTAAGAGTCATCCTCATTGGAAAGAACTTTCATTGTCCATCAATGTTAAAAGAGTGCTACATAACCAGTTATAGCCATTGTACAATTTGGTAAGCTTCATGTTTAACATGTTAAGACATATATAAATAACTAGAAACAGTTTGATGTCATCAAATTGTTAGATAAAATTGTATGAATTAAAATTTTTAAGCTGAATGGTTCTTTGATTACGTCTCCTTTCCTTTAGCCTAACATTTTGACGAAAATTTCAGATATTATTGTAAAATAATGACATGAAACTCAATCCGGGGACTATTATTTCTGGTTGTGCTCGGATTAAAAATAATGTAGGGAAGCACTATCCTTTTCCATGCCTTAGCTTCCTTGGTTGGATCAGTTTGGTTGTGGTATTCTCCATCAACTAGTTTCTGCGTAGCTTGTTCTCTTACTCAAGCCTGCAAATGCATGCACTTTAATGTCATGCTTGCTTTCAAACTTGACGACCACAGAAGAATTTGTTTTTTTTCTCAACTCACCGAGCCATAAGAAACAAGTACACATTGAAGAATGACAGAGAATTGGTTTTGGTAAGGATCATTCTTATTCAAAAATTAAATAAATAAAATTCAAATGTGTTTGTCTTGTTAAAGTCTTGGACAATATAAATCAATCAAACACTTCAATTTTCTGGATTTAAATAAGAGCTAAACCAATCCTTACCTTCTCAAGAAGCTAAAATATAAATCAATCAGAAAGTTCAATTGTGTTTTGGACTTTTAAGTCCTACATTTTCTTGCCCTTCTATTTAATATACACTTCCGTTTGTTTTAATTGCATTAGCAACTCTTCCTATTATAACACTGATGGATTCTTCCTATTATAACTTGTTAGATTTCTGGGAGAGAAGAGTGATAGATGATAACCATGATTTGTTTAAGCGTATGAAATTTTAAAATATTCTAAACACCTTTTCCTCTTTGTTTCTGCAGATGGTTGCATGTGATGAGGGATTGGATTCAAATCAATTATAGATGGAAGATCAATGCAGGAGGCTTAAAAACTATAAATGGATCCAAGGGCTGAGAGTTCACTTGTCACATATAGGAAACTTTAGCAGCTGAGAGTAGTTAATACATCTCTGCAAGGAAAGAACTATTCAGGAAGCAACTATGAAGGTTGAATATATGAATTTGACTTAAAAATGGTCCCTGGGTGCTTCTTTGTAGACCTCTTTAGCAAAGATTTTATTTTGATTAATTGACCACACTACAGTTCTCCTCTCCCCCTTTCCATTGCTATAAATATAGATCCCCAGAGTGCTTCATGGCTCGTGGGATTGAGAGAGAAAGGAAGGCACAATCTCGTGTGCAGCGGAGTTAAAATCGTATATAAACAATTCATCAAAAATATGAATTTAGAAATAAAATGCAAGAAAAATAACTAATAAGTACGTACGATTTCCATTGCTCGGCTATAAATCTTTGTCCATCGACAAGAACAATGAGAAATTTCATTGTAATAATAAAATGTAGATTACAAGAGTTTTAATATGAAAAAGAAAGAAAAAAAAAACTGACAAAAGAGATTTACATTAGATATTGGCAAGAAAGAAATGTTGTATTCCTAAAAAAAATTGTACACCTAAAATGCAAAAAAAAACAAGGGCTTTGCTTCCCTAGCTCGGTTTCACAGCTATCATCTGAAAGGTTAATATTCATATATGACATTGAATGAATGGCATCGACCTTTAAGCATTTGCGTTCTTACCTGATAGCTCCTGATGTTTTTTCACCATTACAAGAAAATGGAAAACTTAGAAATGAAATAAGATGGTGCAACTGTTATCCGGGGCTAATGCACCACCTCAAAGATTATGTGTATTGAGTTACCTTAATTAGTTTATCAGCAAAAAATTTCCCCCCATAAACACTCTTTTCCACTTGCTATTTGTCACCACTATTTGGCTTGGTAGTAGCCTCTGTTTTCTCATTCATCAGTTCAGCTTTCTTTCTGATCTTGATCCTTGAGTCTCCCTTCTTTTTAGTCATTTGTTTGTTGTGTGATACTATGATGGGTTCAGTAACATCCAAAATTGCTGCTGTAGTACTAATCCATCTCAATTTTTGATCAACCACAGGCCAGAGTCCGTAGTTTTTACTAGTTTCCAGCTCAAAAGAAATCTCTTTGCAGAGTTTTAATAGCAATGAAGGACCAACTGCCATAAGGATACGCTGAAGTGGAGAGCAAACTGGGGGTAGTGTCAAGTCCTCCGAGCTGTGAACACAAATACTATGGTTATCCCATGTGAAGCCATTCAAGTGCCTACTACCGGCAAGCACAATCATGTGGGTCTGGGTCTGCAGTATGCAAATTATGAACCTGAGAGTTGGAAATGCAAGTGTGGTCCTTCCTTTTACAACTCATGAACTAAACCACAGTTAGCCTTGATCTAAGCTGCTCACTGCTTAGAGTTCACCAGATTCTCTCTTTCAGTTGATTGAGACAATTTCTTAGCCATTCGTACAGCAACTGAATTTAACTTGTCTTTGAAAGGTAATCTGTTGAAATGCCCTGGTTAGTGCATGTAAAATCAGTTTTAGCTACAGAAATGTGTTTTGCTTCTTGTATTACTTTCAAATCTAGCAATACATCTTCCAAATTGTACAAACTAGTGAACCAACTTGCATTTTTAGTCAAATAGACTTCTCTTTAGGAGAACATAGTTATACCTAAGGATTAGTCAATGAACTCCATTTTTCCTAGCTTTCTACTTGTACAGAAGCATTATGAATCGGATAGCTTAAATCCTTGGCGATTTGCCTAATTAATTGCCTTAGATTAATGTCAAAGACCTTAACAAGAGTGATGGATATCTCGAAACTACCTTTATATAATTAATGCATAAACCTGCAGACAGCTGTCATGGCTGTCAGGCTTTCAATGTGTTACTGTACATGGCGCAAAACGCCAACTTGTAGTAATCAGTTTAATCACAAATTTAAACAGCTTTGTATTTGAAGTTTGAACACGAAGTTAGTTTAACCAAGTCCTTATGGTTATCAAAGATCACAAACGAAATTTACACATGATTAGGATTCCCTAGCCTAATAAGAAGGCAAATTAACTTGGGTCTATCTGCATTTGTTTCCTAACAACATCCATCGGATTCATGACAGTCTGTTCGAATAGGGCAGCCAAAGCTCCACAAGAAAGATTCAATGAAACGGAGCTTTGAGCATAGAATTTTAGAATATTGCAAGATAGGATTCCCCCAACTCTTGGACCTGATCTTTAAAATTTAATGATTATCGATTGAAGCTGTCAAGATGCTCCCTTCAACGTATAATGGACAATGAGAGAGTCAGCTATGCATGGATCAAGAGGCTAATCCAACAAACGCAGTCCTGTATTTGATGGGTGAAAAAGGCTTTTACATGAAAACT
This sequence comes from Firmiana major, assembly GCA_033439115.1. NCBI lineage: Eukaryota > Viridiplantae > Streptophyta > Magnoliopsida > Malvales > Malvaceae > Firmiana > Firmiana major. The sequence continues at coordinate 5,367,307 of CM065914.1, read as the reverse complement.
TTGCTATGTATACAAGTTAGATTGCTAATAACTACTTATAGCAGGGATTCTCAGTTTACCGAAAGAAACATTTGGGTAGTGAAACTAACTCATACTTCGTTAAAGCCAAATCCAAGGGGAAAGTGCATACAGATGTTGTTTCTCCAGCTGCAGAGCCAGCCAAAATATCCAACAATGGCTCTGTTCCAACAGAATGGCATCTGTAGTGCAGCAAACAGCCATACTGTTCATCTCTCTCAAAGTGAAATGCAGAAAGGGGTAACATCAAGATACAAGACCTAAGTACTCACACTAGCTAGGCAGCTCATGACACAACATGATTCGCATGGAATGGACCGTACTTGGCATGATTTGCATTAAAATAAGCGGATTAGGCTAAGCATAATATATATATATATATGCCATGTCAAGATAAAAGTTGTTGGGCATGTAAGTTAGCACGACACAACCCATATAGGGTCAGCATTAATATATGGCACACATACTAGTACGGTATAATACACAAGGGCATAAAACAAGTTTTATTGGCCTGTAACTGTTCTAAAAAGGTTCAATTTGTTAATCTTTTAAATGTATTCATGTTATCTTTTTATTCATGATGAAATTATATTTACTTTTGATATTCTATTTGAACTTTATAAAAATAATATTATATTTGAAATTTATAATTCTTTTATTTTGAATATAAAAGGTATGATATGTTAACTTTATATATGTATAGAATAGATAATTATCTTATACATCACTAATGGAGTTTTTTGACTTCACAAACAGAATTAGAATGATTATATATGTCTTATTTTATTTATTTTTATTTTTTAATATTTTTAAAACACATGTGTAATCATCTTAATCCCGCTTGTGAAGTTAAAAAACTTCACTGACAATGTATCGGATAATTATCCTTTATATGTACACTTCTTATAAAACTAAACTACTAATAAAAACCCATAAAACATAAATTATTCAGATAAAAAACTGCTACTTGATTTAGTTGGAGTAAAAATATTTAAGATATCTTTGATAAGCTAAAATTTTTGAAACAAAATAGTGATTAGCAAATATAAATTAATTCCAAGATAGATATAAATTCATTATATTTATTTAGTAGATTCTATTATGTTTTCTGTTAAATGTAGATATTTTTTAATATTATGATTGTAAATCGTATAGCCCATTAGACGCTAATGGGTGATAAAAAAACTATAACAACCGTAAGGACAAATTAACAGGACATAGATCAACACATTGGTGATAAAAAAAAAAGTACTTTCAATCTTGAAAAAATGATTCATTGAAAAAGAAAATTTTAAGATATATTAACAGATAAATCTCTTATTTTACCTGCAAAACTATCATGATTCGCAACCATTCTCTTTGCAAAGGTGCGAGGCGAAAGCACCAGAAGTGATTAATTCCATAAAAAAAGGCAAAGAATGAACAATTTGAACTTGTTCATTTTCATAAGAGTCATCCTCAATGGGAAGAACATTCATTGTCCATAAGAATATTTGGACAGAAAATTATTGAAGAAACAGTTTGATGTCTTCAAGTTGTTGGATAAAATTGTAAGAAATAAAATTTTTAAGTTGAATGGTTCTTTGATTACTTCTCCTTTGCTTTAGCTAATAATTTTGATCAAAATTTCTGATAATATTGGAAAATAATGGGTATATTTTTCTTACTATAATAACGGTAAGCAGTTTGCATTATGTGATTTTTGTCATACTTATCTAAGTGGATCCAAAAATAATGAGTTTTGATTCCAATATTAAAATAAATTACATAAATTAGTATATGAATTCACATTAAGTCGTTAGTAATAACATGAGTGAATATGAAAATGTTGAGACTAATTTCAAGTTAATTGCACTGGTGAAATTGAGAAATCATGCTAGTTTTTTAACAATCTAACTGTTGTTTATCTGCTTTATTTATTGGATTTCTGCCCTGCAGTAAACAACATTCTTATTGTGATGAAATGCTCATATAGAAGGTAATCTGCGTGAGGTATCAAGGGCATGCAATAACATAGATTTCATCCAATACCAATGTCAAAAACTTGAACAGCTCCTCCAATTCATATAATCTCTTACCAATGATTGCTTTTTCCATTGAAAATTTGATAGCCAGATTCATTTGATTTGGATAAAATGTAGAAGTCTTGTCTTCTTTTGCGGGGGACAGGATGATACTTGAAACAGATGCAAGACAAAGTGGCAATCCAGAACATTGACGTTTCAGCCCCATTGTCTGAGCATGATTCTGTTCTTTAATTATAGCCATATTCCTCGTATCTAAAACTTCTATCTTAATATTTTTTCTTTTTTATTTTTATTTAAAATAATTTATTTTTTAATTTTTATTCTATAATATCTTTCTGAATTATTTTTTTCAAATTTTATTCATATTACAGCTAATTTTATATTTTTAAATTATCGATAATTTTTATTCTTCTAACTGAAGCGTACACGAATTTTCTTTCAAAAATATGCTGCATATTGATTTACGCACATTTTTCATGCCAATTACCTCCTGCATTAAGCTGTGATTATATAAAAAAAACTTGCATATTTTTTTCTATCTCTAATAACATTGCTGACCATAAGTCGAGCATTGGCTAAAGCTGGTGAACACTTGACAAGAACCCTTCTAAACTAATTCCCAAAGCCTTCTTCTCTTTGATTTAAACCCTATTTTGTCAGTTCTTCAATATGCAATTCCATTCGTCAGCTCTTTTTCTATCCAATCAATCAAATAAACGAAAGAGATAGCAATTCTGTCTGCTTTTGCTCAATTATTCTGGTTTGGGCTTAAATTCTACAGTTGCCAATTGTTATCTATTCCAGATGTTATAATTGAAGCAAACAAAAACAAAAACCAAGTTATAGAAAAAGCTGATTGCTAAAATCCAGGAAGAAACTCAAAGAAAACCAACCTCGCCGGCTCTCTCGAACTTTCTTTTTCGATGGGGATAGATCTGATAATACCTACAAAATTTGTATTTATATATTATAAAATTCAAAATAAATTATATAAATATAAAATTCAAAATATATTATATAAAAATCTGCATAGATATGTCAAAAATAAAATTATTTATTTTTATTTTTATTATATTTATATATAATTTTTATCAAATTTTAATTAATATTATTAAAAAATTTAAAAAATAATTATTGACTCTTTTGAAGTTTTTTTTTTAGATAATTGTGATTTGATATTTTGTTTTGTGATATGTAAAAATTTTGTATTATATTTTATGTTTATATTAAATATAAAATTATTTTTAAATTTTTATCTCATATATATATATATATATATATATATATAATCGAATTTTAACTTTTTACTTTTGTTTTAATTTTATTACTTTTGTGTTCGTATTTCAAATTATATCACTTTTTTTGCGTCTTTCACGAAAACTAAGAAAAGTCAAGTCAATCAGTCAGCCTCAGCCGTGTATTATACTGCTAAATAGCTATTCCTGGGTCCTTATTGGGTCACTGTAGCATTCAATTGCAGAAACATCTTGTCTTGACTTTAAGAGATGAAGCCTGTACCAGCCATGGACCCAAATGTGGAGTCTTTCCATGCAATTTTTTGTTATCGTGCCTAACACACCTGCATTCTAGATATTTTTAAAGATTTGTTTAAGATTCTTTAAATTTGTTCAACATAAATTTAATACAAATTATTTTAATATATATTTAAAATTAAACAAATAATAATAAAATATTTTCGTGAATCATATAAATTTTTTAACTTAAGTTTAAAAAAGTTGTGATTTTCAAGTTTTAATTTTTTTATTGAGCAATTTTGATTATAAAAATAAATATTTATTCGAAATTTTAAAGAAAAATTGTTAAATAAATTTTTTTATAACAATATAATATAAAAAATAATACATTAAAAATTTTAAAAAATTATATATAAATTTAATAAAAAAAATTAAAATATTCGTTATCCATAACATCAAACGTTAAAAAATAATTAAATTCTGAGAAAAAATAATTAAATTCAAACGTCAAATCCACCTCAAACTATACAAAGATAAAAATAAAATAAAAGCTGAAATCATTGAGGTGTGGTCCACTTGCGTCAATTTCCACGAAAGTCTACAGTCCTTAACTTAGGGGAAACGCAAGAGAAAAGTGAACAACGAATGTGGAGTTGCATGGAAATTTCCCTCCGTTGGACCAACAAATTAAATACTAAAAATAAAAGAATTTCACCATTTCTTTACACCCAACAACACTCCATCTAATGAACAATCTTATTCCATTTTAATGCTTGGGATTTTGACATTTATTACTTATTTAACTTTTCATCTTACAATAATAGGAATTCATAAAAAAAATTTTCTTTTAATGTTTTAATATATATATATATATATATTTGACTTAAAATCGTCATCGTTTATTCTTTTAACAATAACTTAAATATAAAATAATTGTATTATAAATTTTTTTATTATATATATAATATATCCACACAAGCATTAATAATAATAATAATAATAATATTGGTATGGTTGTAGCTAACTAGCTTCCTTTCACATAGCAAATGGAGTATAATGTTGATAAGAGACAAGGGTGATGTCGTGGAACCCATAAACCTCTAACCACTTTAAAAGTATCACATCATTTTATTGTAGGACGTTGCACTTTTCGAACCTAGAATATATATTTATATGTAAATTTTCAATATTTCTTTTGCAAAAGCATACCATGGAAATGAAGTTTTATAAATTAAAAATAATGTTGCACCAACTATGAATCAAATAAAAGATTTTAATCCTCGAGGAAGATTAATCATTAGTATTTTTTTTATTAGAATAAAGGTAGGGTCTTATTATATAATTTAATTATTTTAATATAGGTATATAATTACTCGAGGAAGATTAGTTTTTCTATATAATAATTATGAGTAATTTGTTGAATTTAATTGCATGTTTTTTATAGATATTAATCATATATAAAATTATAATAAATAATTTTGCATTGATATAATTCGATTATTTTTGTATACTTAATTCAAATTAATAGTATTTTTTAAAATATATGTTTTTGAATAAAAATACTATGACTGGCTTTTCCAAGTATATTGACAAATTAATCAAAACCAAACATTTTTCTTATAAATTAATTGGAATAGGTTAAATGCAACTATCATACTTGAATTTATTGTCTTATCCACATACCATATCCACATATTCTGGAATTTCTAGTTTAAACCTAACAAGTTTAAATTGCTCACAGAAAGCAAAGCTTTAACAAATCATCATTGCAAACCTAATATTTATGATTTATTTAGTATGAAAATAAAAAATAAAAAATTAGATTGATAAGAAGGGATTATCCATATGTGATATGACTAGACTAATATTCACTATTAAATTTAGTATTAAGTATCTTTTCTTACTTTTTTCTGTTTTCTTTTTTTAAAGTAGTATCCATTTCACTTTTAGGTACATCATATGCTTAGATACTTATCAATTTTATTATTATTAATTTTATAGAGAAAGAAGACTATGTTATATCATATTTAATTTATATCATATTTAGTTTAGGTCTTGTCCTCAAAATAAAATCATTGCATAAAATCTTGAATGAGACTTCTTAAATATTAACCCACAAATTATGAAAACCACTTTAAGGAAAGATAATCTAATCCTCATTAAATAAAATTCTTGTTAAATAAAATCTTCAAGATAGTATCATATATGAATATTGAATCATGAGTATTTTTAAATAGATGATTATACGTGATAACTCGAAATTTCTCTATTTTTGGGAACTAAATTCTTGTACAAGTGGAAATATTGAAAATTGTTTTAATTAAATATATATATAATTATTTTTAATATTAGATATATGTAAAAAAAATGGGAGATATTTGTTATATAAAAAGAAAAAGAAATGAAAGCTTCTTAAAAAGCTTTATATATAATTAATATAATATATAAAAAAAAACTTTTTCTCCGTTCGAAATAGAGGAGATAGTGGGAGAGGCGATCCCAAGAGGGATCGAGAGAGAGGGACACGTGAAAGGGTATAGGGGGCTGGTAAGGGGAAGGTCGACGCCGCGATGTTGCCCGTGTGCTACCACCAGCTCTGCTTCGTTGGAAATGAGTAGATCAAGGAGAGGGAGAAGAACGGGAAAAAGGGAGAAGAACGGGAGAAGAAGATAAACTGGAGGCCTTCGTCGACGATCTCCCCAAGCCGAACCAACCGAAGTTTTCCCTCCACCATGCGACGCTGCTGGCGAAAGATGGAATTGAGAACACGTCGGCAAGGCCCAGACTGAACCGGTTCAGTAAGGAAAAAAAGAAAAAAAGAAAAAGAAAAGAAAAGAAAAGAAAAGGAAGAAAAAGAGAAAATTTTAGGTGTATCGGTTTAAGAATAAACAGGTAAGAGGTCGGATTTGGTTGTTTTAATTTTTCAAAAATTTATTTGAATTTATATTCAATCGAAACTAACCCGATTTAAATATGTAAACGTGTAGCGCAACGATGGACGATGAACACAAGTTTGGTCGAACTCGGTGTAAACCGAGTAAGTGAACCTCACTTGATATAACTTTTATTAGCATACGAGGTAAGTGACATTCACTCGATACAGAATTGTATCATATAGTATGAATGCCTAATGTCTATCTTTCTAGCTATTGCATGCCATGTACTAAATCCACATAAGTTACTAAATGAATTCATAAATAACGAATTTAAGTATGAAATCTGAAATTTGCTAATTAAATTCATAAATAATGAATTTAATTATGAAATTTGAAATTAGAAATGTTTAAGAATTTCATGCATAATCGAATCGAGTTAATTACCGATAAATTATAGATTGATAGGAATAACTGAGGACGAAGATTTCGAGTTAGTAGCTCTTGTTTAGGATGCAAAGAAGCATCATACAGGATAATTTTAGACTAAAAAAATTCTAAGTTAAATCTATAGATGCAAGGTAGCATCATATGGAGTAAATTTGAGTCCTTGAACAGGAATTAGATAATGTTCAAGGATTATAAGTGTGATAAGAACATATGATTGAATTATTGATAAGAATATGAAATCGATAAACAATCATTGAGGTGCAAAGTAGCACCATGAGGTATAAGTTAATTCCACAAATGCGAAGTAGTATCTTATGAAATAAAATGAGTCCTTGCATACAATCGAAGAATGTTTAAAGATTATATGGGTTATAGACACAAGTGATTGATGAAACAATTGAAATTTCAATTGATGAAAAGATTGATTGTTCGTATGATCGATTGAAGGATCGTACAGATTGATTGAACAAATGATTGAGTGATAGAATTGATTGAACGAATAAGTGATTGATGGATCGATTGATAGAATTAATTGATTTATTTGGATAAGAATATTGAATAGATAAGTGATCCTTAGGATGCAAGATAATATCTTAAGACTTAAGTTAATTCCTTTGATGGGAGGTAACATCGTATGGATTAATTAGGTCCTAGAGCAAGAATCAAATGATATTCAAGGATCCTTAGTGTTATAATTATGTGAAAATATCGGTGATAAGATTATCGGAAATGGTATGTTCTCATTTGAATCTTGTTTTGCATTACATCTATATCTTGGTGCATATTGTGATTTCATGGGATTTAAAAAACTTGCATTGTTTTATACTTGCATTAAAGAAACTTTAAAAACTCACATATAACATGTTTGAAAGTATAAGAAACATACATTTATATGTTTTGGATTTAAGCTAACTCTGCTTTTATCCACGTTGTGATTTGAATCGATTTCAAAATATGCAATCGGATAGCTTTTACAACTAAATGTTTTGTCTTAGCTGACAGGCAACAATAGTTATTCATGACCATTTTCGGCCCCTACTAGTGAGATATAAAATAGTTAGCAATGATGTAGCCTACTATTGGCGATATATAATAGTTAGCAATGATGTAGCATGCTATTGGCGATATAAATAACGATATTTCGGCTCCTACTAACAAGGTACATAATAGTTGTAATGTTTCAGCCCATGCCAACGGAATACACAATAGTTAGCAATGTTTCAACCCCTGCTAATGGGTTATATAATAGTTAACGGAGTTTCTGTAAAACCCGATTTTTATCGAAATTTATTATGATTCAAATGATGTAAATTGAATCACAAGAAGAGTTGTACGTGAATGAAAAAATGCAAATGGAATGAATAAAAATTTTCGAATGCATTTAAAGATCAAATGAAGGATTGAAATGGTATTCCTGAACACGTGAAGGGTAAAACGGTCAAAAACTAAAATTCGGTATTAATCGTGATAAGAAAATTTCATTAAATATATAGATTTGAGAAATCTTAATCAATAAAGAAGAAATAATTAAATTTCGAGTCCAATTGATCAAGATATTAATTTAGTGGAATAAACCGAAATTTTCACATCGAAAAATTATCCCGAAAATATTTGAAAAATATACCGAAAAGATAAAATAAGACTGATAAATTCATTTATGGATTAAATGAATTAAATAAGAATTTTTTTAGATATTTTGAGAATTTAATAATATTTTAATGTATAAATTAATAAGAAAATAAATTATAAATAAATAAATAAATAGAAATCGCGAAAAGCGATTTCTGGAGAGAAAACACAAGCAGGAGAAAGAGAGAAGAAACCGAGGGAGTCGGTTCCCTCCATCCGATGGCCACCGGCGAGAGAGGAGGCCAGGCGAGGGTCGGCAAAGGAAGCTCGACAACGGGCGACCCACCAGGCGTCGACACTCCCGGCACGCGCGTCGATGTCGTCAGAGAACGCCAGATCAAAAGGAGATTGTCGGGGGAGAGAAGACGGAATCCGGCAGCCACCAGCGCCGATTGATCCAACCCAAGGCCCGACGAAGGTTCCCCAAGTGATGGCGCACCGAACAGCACCGAAATCACGTCGAGAACCGGCCGGACGGCGCCAAAACGGCAAAGTTGAGCTTGAACCGGTACGGTCGGTTCAGTGGAGTGATGGTATGCTGAACCGGATCAGACCGGTTCAGCCAAAAAGAAAAGAAACGAAGAAAAAAGGAAAGAAAAAGAGAAAAAATTGAGAAAAAATCTCAGTGATGCAATCGAGCTACGGGTAAGTCGATAAGCTGTCGAAATTGACTGATTTAAATTTCAGAATATTTAATTTGATTAATATTTGACTGAAAATTAACCCGAAAAAATATGTAATTGTGTAGCTCGACAATTGACGTCAAACGAGAGCTTGGGTCAACCTCGATTTGCGAACTATCATGGAATCTCGGGTAAGTAATCCTTATTTACGACAATTTACATCGTTATGCGTGTTAAAAATTACCACATAAATTACGAATTTAATTTTTGCAATGAATTATATTATGGAATTAGAGATAAAATTGTTGTAAATAATTAATTGAGCTATTCGAGAGTTTAGAACGAGGTCAAATAAATATTGATGGGTCCAATGAACCCAATAGGCCTCGATAATGTGAATAGTAAGTAAAAAACGAGCTTAAGGCTCATTATGGTACAATCGAGCCCAATATGGGTAAACGGGCTCAATGATTTAAATTAAGTCCAGAAAATATGAAATACAATTAATTATATTGTATTTGATCTGATAAATATTTATCCGCAGTTTCGGGGATTAGATTGGGAGCAAATCGGACTGCGTGACGAGTCATCAGTGGAAAGGTCAGACTGTACAGAAAAATGAGGTAAGGGAATTGTGTGAGTAGTTAGAGGTAGCTACGCGTATTTTTAATAGCTTTTGTATACTCTGAAAACTTAAAATGTATAAAGGTCTTAGAAATATATTAAAGATTTTAAGGACTCGAAATAGGTAAAGACTATTTTACCCCTATTGAAGGAAATTCACCTAAGGATGGTGAAAGCGTGACATGCATGAAATGCATGATTTGAGGAATTTTTGTGGTTTTAAGCAAATCGGTAGATTGACCAGTATTTTCATAAATTTCACAAGATAACACTACGTAAGTGTTATTTAAATTTAAATGAAATTTCTTTGAAAAATGGGCAAACTATCAAGTTTATATGAAAACAAATAGTGCTTGCGCATAGCTCGCACTATATCTGCGTTTGTGAGTGTGCATAAAAGGTGCTAGAACGGTTGCTCGCATCGATTTGTGTGACATCATATGCATGAAATGTGCTAGAGCGGTTGCTCGCACTGATTTTGGTATTGTGAAATGCAAGAGAGGTGCTGGAGCCTAACTCGCACCATGTTTTGACTGTTTTGGACTGTTTTGACTTGATATGCATAAAACGGTGCTGGAGCGATTGCTCGCACTAGTTTTAATGATTTGATATGCATGAGAGGTGCTGGAACCTAGCTCGCACCCTGTTTTGATTGTTTTGGACTGTTTTGACTTGATATCCATAAAACGGTACTGGAGCGATTGCTCGCACTAGTTTTAATGATTTGACATACATGAGAGGTGCTAGAGCTTAGCTCGCATCCTGTTTTGATATGATAATTGCATAAAAGCCGTGCTTAAGTGTAACTCGCACGAGATTTGATTTATTTATGCATAAAAACGTGTTGGAGCTTGCTTGCACGTGATTTTATATGAATTTATAAATCATTTTAAAGTCATACCGGAGTGCTACTCGTATGCAGATTTTATTGATTTTTATGAAACCGTGCTAGAACTTCGCTCGTACGAGATTTTTAGATGTCATGAATATGCATGGAGCCGTGCTAGAGCTTTGCTCGCACAGGGATTTATATGACATGCATATAGTCGTGTTAGAGCCTCCTGTAGATTGTGTGTCACAGTGAGATGATATGCCACACGTGCATACTGAGACATAGATGATATGGGTGGCTAAGACCTATTGTAGGCACCTCCTGACTGAGATTGGGTTCACAGAGTACGTTGTACCGTGTATATCACATGAAGTACGCTGTACCGTGGGGATTGTTGGAGTGGAGTGGCATTAGCCACGAGGCAGCAAGCCTTGCCCTCGCAATCCTGATGTTGTGTTGTTCTGGTGGCAGGATTGACCCACCTCCCGTTTCAAGTGTGACCCCACACACTAGGTACCGTGTAGCAAAGGATCACTAGGTTATGGCCATAGTCCTCGATGTTACTGATATAGTCACTTACATGTCTTACATGATATAACTTGTGGTCTCGATAGACCAGGGTAGACCCGAGGGAGGGGTTAGGCCCCCAATTTTGTGATTTCTACTATGATGATAAATTTTTATGAGGATTTTATGACTTGTGACCCTAAAAGAAGAGTGATTTTATAACAGAATTTTATAATGAATTTTTAATGACTTATGAGACGATTGACCCGAAGAGGTTATTTTATACTGAGTTTTAATGAAGTGATTTAAATGCAGTAGCATGAGGAGTTTTCTATGCTTTATTTTACATGACATGAAATAATGCATGATCTTGATTTACTTCATGCGAATTATGATTTTACATAAAATGTCATTGATGCATGAGTTGCATGATTTCTATATGCACGAATAGTTTTTATAAATTATAGCGTCAACGTATGCATGATTTTGTGCGTGAGATTTTAATGAAAAGAAATGGATTTAAGGGCATGACATTATGAGCATGTAGATAGTGAAGCTATCTACTTACTTGTATAATTGTCTTATTGAGCGTGTTGTTTGCTCACCCCCTTATTATCCCTCTTTTACAGAGTACTTTCAGTAGTTTGAGCGCGACTGAGGACTTGTATTCTTGGTATCTGCTGCGTCCCATCGAGAGTCAGGTATACACATTTGTATAGTTTCTTATCTAAATATGTAAATGCACAGTATTATAAATGGATATGATGTTGGGGATGTAAGGTTATGTAAATACCATTGTAAATGTATTTAGTTAAAGTCAAAGGATAGTAAATCCTAATGTGTAAATGTAACATGGAAATTGAATGGTAAGTAGTGTGAAGGGACTAACATCGAATCATAGCCCAATTGTTAGTAGGATGGTCACGATGAGAGGAAGGTAAGAATTAAATAATAAACGAAAAAAATTGTAGTGATTTTTAGGTAATTTGGGTCATAACAGTTTCGGCCCCTACAAACGAGGTATATAGTAGTGAGCAATGGTCATATATTTTGAAATTTCTAATATTTCCCTCATCACGGGTTAAAATAGTAATCATACGAAATGTATTTCGGATTTTGAATTATGTTTTGAAATGTGTTTTGAAATGTGAAATATGTTTTGAAGTATAAAATATGTTTTTGAAAATATTTTACAAACATGAGCATGGTTCACAGAACATATTCTATCGAGATGACATGAATATGATGTGACCATTTATGACGAGATTATCTTAGTGATGTGGTCCTAACTAACGTGATATAATAGTCAGTGGGGTCCTTGCTAACGGGTCAGAATAGTTAGCAACGATCATAAAATATGTTTCAAATATGAACTATGTTTCGAATGTATAAATATATTCTGATGTAATATATTTTGGATTAGAAATATGTTTCGAATGTTAAATGTGTTTCGAATAAGGAATATATTTTGACTAAGAAATATGTTTCGAATACGAGATATGTTTCAGAAAAGGAATATGTTTTTATATGAGTCATGTTTCGAAATAAGATATGTTTCGATATGTGATAAGTTTCGAATATAAACTATGTTTTGAATAAGAGATGTTTCTAATATATGAATATATTTTGATATGTAATATGTTTCGGATTGGGTGATGTGATTTTGGAAAATGGTTGTATTTTGAAGATGAATGTGAATGCAAGCAATTTCAAGAGGAAATAGCTTACATGCATGGATTGCATTAAACTTAAGTATTCTGCATTCAACCATGTTTCAAATTTTGAACCTCTATGGGTATATTCAGTTTCAGGTGGTTTGGTTTGATAGACAATCGAGGCATTTCAAAACACTTCTCTACCTGAAAAACTTGACAGCGTTTAGATAATATTCTAGTGTGAAAACTCAAGAAAAGTGTAACATTTGATAAATTTCGAAATGTGAATCAAATAAGTGATAAGAATGAATGATTAAATGTAAATGCGTTAAACATACATTAAAATTCAGTATCTTATTTGCAATTATCTCTGAAGTTATGTGGTTTGCTTATTATGTTCCCCAAGGTCACCCCCTTATTTTTCATCACAAGTTTAGACTAAAGGTGCGTTGACATCGACATCAATATCAGTTTTTAAGTTAATGTTCTGAAAATCTTGCAACTCACATCGGTATATGATTATATTATTTAATTGTGCTTATTTTCAGACAGTTACCTTTCGGTACATGAGTCGAGATATGAATTGAGTTAAGAGATATTTGTGATAGTTAATTATTGTGTTATGAGATGTAAATGAGTTAATAATGACAATTAGTATATAAACCGAGTAAATATAAAATCAATTATCTTGTGGATATAAACAGTTATACTTCGTACCTTACAAGTTAGGTATGATCAAATATAAAGTCGTTATACTGCTTAAATTTTATCGAAATCGATAATTGCTTCTCGGCTTTATAATTGAAAGTTAATAAGAAATCAAACTGAGACATTAGGTTCAAAACCTTAAATCAAGTTAGGTAGTTTGAGACCTAAAAACATTGTATGATTTTACTCACATGATAAATAAGAGTTAAAATAAAATGAAAAATTTAGCCCAAATTTTCATACTTCCATAATAAGTTACTCAAAAGTCGCGTCCTTCGGGTCGTGACACCGTCAGTGAAATTTTTAAATTACACAAACAGGATTAAGATGATGATAAATATTCTCACTTTATTTATATTTTTATATTTTAATATTTCTTAACTCCAAAAAATTATCAACATATAATTGTTCTTTAATAACAAAGGTTGAAAATTTTTATCTCAACAATTAAAACATACATTAGATCGTACGCTATTAAAATATTCAAAATGAACTGTAAGTAAAATATGTGAACAACTAACAAGTTTAAAATTTGTACAAGAGTAGATTTTAGAAACGAGAAATAGTTCCTAATAACCAAAGTCGATATTTCAGCCAATTTTCTCTTAAATTTATTTCATAAAATCTTGGAGAAATTCTATTTTGAATTTTATTATTTAATTTTAAATTTTACAAATGATTGTCTGTAAAAGATTTTGTTTAGATAAATATTTATGTCTATGAATGTTCACATATTTTAAACATAAGTAACATATTAGGTGAATTATATACGCACACAGATTATCAAATGAATATTTTTCGTTTGTTGAAATAATTAATATAAATAATTATTGTTTTTATAAAAATGACTAATTGAGAATGTGAATTAGGAATAATTTTGGTACACTTTTCTTAAGCTTTTTTTTTGGGTTAAAATTACCATTTTTAAAAATAAAAAACACGTTTCATTTAAAACAAATTATAGAATACTATAAATCTCTCGAATTATTGCATATTTTTTGGAATTATTGCCATTACCAAAAAGGAAAAAAAAAATCAAACTCTTCCCAATAAGTCTAATTAAAAGAAAAACTACTTTTCGAATTTAAACTATTTAAAAATTCAACCATAAAGTAGAATATAAAAAATGATAGAACGGTTTTCGTTGATCTTACTTAATTCACTGTAATCGAATTTGGAAAACAATTCTCAAAAGTTATAACCCTATCTTATTAAATTAAATATTCATTAAATATGAAATTTAGTTCAAATTGTTCTTTCACTTCTCTTTTTTAAAAAGGAAATTCTCCTAAAATTGAATTTAACACTTCCAATTTTTTTTCTTTATCCAATAGACTCCAACCTCTCTTTATTAAAAAAAGTAGCATTCAATTTAGATATGGTAACTAATGTATTTGTGCCTTTTGTATTAAATATGATAAAACATCAAAATTATAATTTATTGACAAGCTAAATACGAAATTATTTTTTCAACTTTTATTAACAGAACAAATTACTCTATTGTAAAATAATTTTATTTTATATCATTTTTATATTTTTCTATATGATATTTTTTTAATTTGACTATTGAACTTTATATGTTATTCGAATAAATTATGCATACAAAATTTCAACTTAATTAAAAATGTTTAATTATTAATTTAATAATAATAAAATTTTTACCGTTAATATATATTGAAAAATAAATTAATTATCATATCCACCGTCAGTTGAGTTTTTTGACTCTACAAGTGGGATTAGGATAATAACTTGTATCTTATTTTATTTATTTTTATTTTTAATATATTTAAGGACATATGTCATCATCTTAACCCCACTTATGGAGTCAAAAAACTCTACTGACAGTGAATAAGATAATTATTTTAAAAAATATGTTATTTTTGATTAAATATGATAAAAATATTAGATCACTCAAAACTTTATATACATAATAAATATGAATAAATTGATAAATTTATCAATTGATTTGTATCCTTCACGAAATACTAAAAGTGATATAAAATAAAATTGTTAAACTTTAACTAATGTCACATTTTTTATGTCTTTTTTTTATCATTTTCTTTTATATCTTATTACCTTATTAAATTTAAAATAATCAAATCTAACATTCATTGGCTCTTTGAAAGGGCTTACCTCTGGCAACTTTGAGAACAATCTAATTTCTTTTCCCAAAACCTAAGAAAGTAAATAAATAAATAAAGACAGAGGCAGGAATCTGCCACGTAAGATAAAAAGTGGGACCCGCAAAACTGTAAACGATTGAGGAGACAGGTTTGCCTTTGGCTGTTCCAATTTTTATAAAAATAAAAAATAAAAATAAAAAGAAATGTTTGCCAGGTCATTCTTTGTAAAGATGAACCAATAGAAAAAAAAAAAAAAAACTTGTCTCTGATCAAATTTAACAGAAGAAACCTTAAAATTTACAAAAAAAAAACTGAATAAGCTCAAAGAGAAAAAATAAAATTTGAAAAATAGAAAAAATTAAATTATTTATAAAAGGCAAGGGGACCCCGGGAATTCCTGTCATTGGTTCAAAGACAAGAAATTTATCTCTCTTTAAGCCTAAAACCCTGCCTTTTCCATCTCTCTCTGTCTCTTTCTCTCTCTAGATTTCTTCCCTTAAATCAAAATTAACGAAAATAAAAATTCTTCTCTTCTTTTTTACTTGTCTCCCTTCATTTCTTGATCTTCTAAAGACATTGTCTACTCTTTTTGAATGGTTTTGCAAATTGGGTTTTTTTTATTTGTTTGTTAATTTTGTATTGAAGATGAGCCAGCTTCCATATTTGAAGGTATTTTTTTTTTCTCTTAAATTGGGCTCCCTTTTCTTCTTGGTTTTTTCTTTAAATTCTTTCTTTAGTTAAATTTTCAAAATTTTGAGTATCTGGGTTCTTTTCTTTGGGTCAAATATCAATGATCTGCTCATTTGTTCAAATTTTAAAGTTTTAGCTGGGCATTGTCTCCTTTCTCCATTTCCTCTTTGTTTCCGGGATTTCAATATGGTTTAGTTGTTTATTTGGATATTTGAGGTGAAAACTGGAATTGGGTATGGGATTTTTTTTTTCCAGCTATCAAATTTCATATTTTTATGTTGAATTCTGGGTTATTTTATTTTATTTACGTTGGGAATGGCCGTATGGGGTGTTTTTCCTGTTAACAGTTACTCGGATTTTTTTTTTTTTGTCAATTTTGTAGCATTAACCAATGCAGATATGTTCTCATCTTTGTCTTAGTTTATCTTTTATCCATAGATTTTTATACCTCATAAGACTTTCAAATCCGGATTATGCAACAACATTGAATGTAATTTAAATACGACATATTTTTCAGAATGTTTGTGCTTTTGAATTTTGGCATTTTATGGGGAGCTTTAATTGTTGTAAGCTTCGATTTGTAAATGTTAGTTATGTAATTATGTTTAGTTTCCACATGGTTTTGTGAAATCAGGACGGAAAAGCAAGGGAATTGTGAATGAGTGGCTGCATTAATATCACCTGTGAAGGATAGATTTGGAGCTTCTCTTTGTTCGACAGTTGTGTGCCTTTTTTTCCCCTTAAAGCTTGATTCTGAGAGATGGCACGGGGTAGGATAAGAGCAAGGCTCCGGCGGAGTCATCTCTATACATTCTCATGTCTTAGGCCAAGTGCTACCGAAGAGGGGCCACATTCTATGGAAGGGCCTGGATACTCAAGACTTGTGCACTGCAACCAACCTCTGATGCACAAGAAAAAACCATTAAAATACCGGTCGAATTACATCTCCACGACCAAGTATAATTTTGCCACTTTCTTACCAAAAGCGTTGTATGAACAATTCCACCGAGTTGCCAATTTATACTTCCTTGGAGCTGCAATTATTTCAGTTACACCCCTCTCGCCATTTTCTCCTGTGAGCATGATTGCTCCCTTGGCATTTGTTGTAGGACTGAGCATGGCAAAGGAAGCTTTGGAGGATTGGCGAAGGTTTGTGCAAGATATGAAGGTTAATAGTCGGAAAGTTAAAGTTCATAAAGGGGAAGGCGTTTTTGGTAATAAGTCGTGGCAACAGGTTCAAGTTGGAGATGTGGTGAGGGTCGAGAAGGATCAGTTTTTTACAGCAGATTTGCTACTCTTGTCATCAGGCTACGAGGATGGAATTTGCTATGTGGAGACTATGAATTTAGATGGTGAGACCAACTTGAAGGTAAAGAGAGCTTTGGAGGTAACCTTGCCTTTGAATCAGGATGATGCTTTCAAGGACTTCACAGGAATAATTAAATGTGAAGATCCCAATCCTAGCCTTTACACCTTTATTGGTAATTTTGAATATGATCATCAAGTTCATGCTCTGGACCCT
Source organism: Firmiana major (assembly GCA_033439115.1). Lineage (NCBI taxonomy): Eukaryota > Viridiplantae > Streptophyta > Magnoliopsida > Malvales > Malvaceae > Firmiana > Firmiana major. The sequence continues at coordinate 5,349,551 of CM065914.1, read as the reverse complement.
AGCCAAATTCTCCTTAGAGATTCGAAGCTGCGTAATACAGCTTTTATCTATGGGATTGTGATTTTCACTGGACATGATAGCAAAGTCATGCAGAATGCCACAAAATCCCCTTCAAAGAGGAGCAGAATAGAAAGGAAAATGGATTATATAATATATGTTCTTTTCAGCCTCCTTCTGGTGATCTCATTTATCAGCTCTATAGGCTTTGCTGTGAGAACAAAGTTCTACATGCCAGACTGGTGGTATCTGCAGCCCGAGGATACAGATGATTATTATAATCCCGAAAAGCCTTTACTATCAGGGGTTACCCATCTGATCACTGCCCTCATGCTTTATGGCTATTTAATACCTATTTCGCTTTATGTTTCAATCGAGGTTGTGAAGGTTTTGCAAGCATCCTTTATTAATCAAGACATTCAAATGTATGATGATGAAACTGGGAATCCTGCTCAAGCACGGACATCAAATCTAAATGAGGAGTTGGGCCAGGTAGATACAATCCTTTCAGATAAAACTGGCACTTTGACCTGCAATCAGATGGATTTTCTCAAATGTTCTATTGCTGGTACTGCATATGGTATGAGCTCTAGTGAAGTTGAACTTGCTGCTGCACAACAGATGGCTATTGACCTTGAGGATCAGGATGCAGAAAGATCAACTGTTTCCAGGAGAAAAGGCAAACGACAAGAAATTGAACTGGAGACTGTTGTTACTTCCAAAGATGAAAAGGATCATAAATCTGCCATAAAAGGGTTTAGCTTTGAGGACAGCCGCATCATGAAAGGGAACTGGTTGAAAGAGCCTAATGCAGATGTCATTATGTTATTTTTTCGCATATTAGCGGTTTGTCACACTGCTATCCCTGAGCTGAATGAAGAGACCGGCGGTTATACATATGAAGCAGAGTCCCCAGATGAAGGAGCCTTTCTTGTTGCAGCCAAAGAATTTGGTTTTGAGTTTTTTAAAAGAACTCAATCAAGTGTGTTTATTCGGGAAAGATATTCATCTTCAGGACAAGCAATTGACAGGTAGGAACAAGATGCAGAAGGTTTTTCTCTTTGATAATTTCTCCTGAATTTCTTTTGTTTTAGCATCTTAGAGGTCCTCTGGGTATTTTGTAGGGAGTTCAAAATTCTAAATGTGTTGGAATTTACTAGCAAAAGAAAGCGGATGACAGTAATTGTGAGGGATGAAGATGGGCAGATTCTTCTCCTGTGTAAAGGTGCTGACAGGTTAGGCTCTCTCTATTACACGTTTGACTTCTTCAAGGTATCAACAGATGAACAAAGTAGCCTACACCAGTCCGCACCTTCACTGGCGTGATGTTTTGTGTTTGACTGATTTGTTATCCCTCTGTTTGGCGCAGCATTATTTTTGATCGGCTATCAAAGAATGGAAGACTGTACGAGGAAGATACTACTAGGCATTTGAATGAGTATGGAGAAGCTGGATTGCGTACATTGGCATTGGCTTATAGAAAGCTCGAGGAGTCTGAGTATTCTGATTGGAACAATGAATTTCAGAAGGCAAAAACTTCTATTGGGGCTGACAGAGAGGCAATGCTTGAAAAGGCGGCGGACATGATGGAGAGGGATTTGATTCTCATTGGTGCTACTGCTGTGGAAGACAAATTGCAAAGGGGGGTATGTGTTATCCTTGCTTGCTTTCTTTAAGAAACTTCTGTTTTGGTTTACTTCAACCTGATTCAACTTCTCTTCATTTCAGGTACCCCAATGTATAGATAAACTTGCACAAGCTGGTTTGAAGATATGGGTTTTGACAGGGGACAAGATGGAAACTGCTATAAACATAGGGTCTGTCTCTTGCCTTAGTATTAGGCTCTCTTTGGTACCTCTTCTCTTGAGAATCTCAAATTGGATTTCTCAACGAACGGTGCTCCATGAAAGCAATTTAATGAAATTTTTTTATGTGATGCAGATATGCTTGCAGTATGCTAAGACAAGGCATGAAGCAGATCTGTATTGCAGCAATTAGTTCAGATGCCAAAGAGGTATGCATTTATCTGTGAAAGAGGACAGGAATTGTTCTTCAGGAAATTGATTTCATTTGATGTTAGACTGTCACTTTTTGTTACTGATCAGGTAGTTAAGGAGAACATATTGATGCAAATTACCAATGGTTCACAAATGATAAAACTAGAAAAAGATCCACATGCTGCATTTGCATTGATCATTGATGGGAAGACTCTTGCATATGCCTTGGAGGATGATATGAAGCAACAATTCTTAGGCTTAGCAGTTGATTGTGCATCTGTCATATGCTGTCGTGTGTCTCCCAAGCAGAAGGCACTAGTAAGATTTCGTTTTTCTTTTCTTTTACTCTTTAGTATTTTCTAAGTTTTTTAAGGATCAAATCAGGTGATATTCTTGACAGTGGAGATCTTATTGTGTATATTTATTTAGTCCATTTTCTTGGCACCAGGTAACAAGATTAGTAAAAGAAGGAACTGGGAAAACAACCTTAGCAATTGGTGATGGTGCAAATGATGTTGGAATGATTCAAGAAGCTGATATTGGAATCGGCATCAGTGGTGTGGAAGGTATGCAGGTTGGTAACTTATCTAACTCGCTCTTTCTATGGTTGCAATAGATTCCTCTAGTGATAGTAGTGAGTGAATCTTTTATATAGTTTTATATTAAGGCTATTTCGTATTTATGAACTGTAGAAAAAGGAGAGATTATCTCATTAGAGTTCCTTTGGTCCTTTTCTGAATTCGTGTTATATATATCTCTCTCTTGGAGGAAGAGGTAGTCATGTTTTTGAACTTCATGGTTCTTGTCAGCTGATCTTCTGTTCAGTTAGTAGTATGTAAAGCTTAGCAGTTTATATACAAGCATCCTTGTCGGGAGATAAAGATATTGTTAACCTTATTTTAACTTACTCACCAATGTTTCGGAGCAGTGACTAGCTAAAATGATCGGCATCACATCTTCTTTATTGCTGGTGATTGTTTCCTTCTGTATCTTGTTTGTTGTATTTAACCATTGTTATTTAAGGATTATATTTTAGGCTGTTCTATCTTGACATGATGGTTCTTAAGACAAGTTATTACTGCATGTGAGTGAATTACATAACTTGTCCTCTTTTGCAGGCTGTAATGGCCAGTGACTTCTCTGTTGCCCAATTTCGTTTCTTGGAAAGGCTTCTTGTTGTTCATGGACACTGGTGTTACAAGAGGATTGCACAGATGGTAATAATTAGGGATTGTCTGTAATAATGTTTGTTTTTCTTGCTTTTTTTATGCTTGGTCCTCCTCTAACTGTACGGACTTAACTCTGGTATTTTGGATTCAGGTTTGCTATTTCTTCTACAAGAATATAGCATTTGGCCTCACCCTCTTCTACTTTGAGGCATTCACAGGCTTTTCTGGACAATCAGTTTATGATGACTGGTACATGTTATTGTTCAATGTTGTTCTTACATCATTGCCTGTAATCTCGCTTGGAGTTTTTGAGCAAGATGTTTCTTCTGAGGTCTGCTTACAGGTTAGTCTGTAAACAATTATTTTATTATCAATTCATCCTTATTGCAAGTTACTTCATTATGAGATTTTGCATGCCTATTTGTATTGCAGTTTCCTGCATTGTATCAGCAAGGACCTAGAAATTTGTTTTTCGACTGGTATAGGATACTTGGGTGGATGGGCAATGGTCTATATTCCTCTCTCATCATTTTCTTCCTCAATATAATCATCTTCTATGACCAAGCTTTCCGTGTTGGAGGCCAGACTGCCGATATGGCTGCCTTGGGTACGACAATGTTCACTTGCATCATTTGGGCTCTCAATTGCCAGATTGCACTCACAATGAGCCACTTCACATGGATCCAACACCTCTTAATATGGGGCAGCATTGTCACTTGGTATTTGTTCCTCTTAGTTTATGGCATGGTATCTCCAACTATTTCTGGTAATGCCTACCAAATTCTAGTGGAAGCTCTTGCTCCTGCACCCATCTATTGGTCAGCCACCCTCTTAGTAACAGTTACTTGTAATGTCCCATACTTGGCCCATATATCTTTCCAAAGATGTTTCCACCCATTGGATCACCATGTCATCCAAGAGATGAAGTACTACAAGAAAGATGTTGAGGATCAAAACATGTGGTCTAGGGAGCGATCGAAGGCAAGACAGAAAACCAAGATCGGCTTCACAGCACGAGTGGATGCAAAGATCAGGCAATTAAGAGGGAAGTTGCAAAGAAAACAACCGACTTTGGAAATGCACAGTCCAATTGCTCCATCATAACAAAGCTCATGAATTTTGTTCCTTTCTGAAGATTTTTAGGGGTCTTTTTCCAGCCATTTGCAGTTTTACTTCGAGGCCTTATTTTTATAATTCATTTGTTGATCTTTTTAGATTACAAGTCCCATTCATTATACAAAGGCTTTTGGGACTATTGTATGTACACTACTTGACACATACAAGAGCTGTAGCTTGTGAAAAAACTACAATTGCCTTATCTCGGCTTGTTTCTGTAACTGTATAATGTACAATGTTCAAACAGTTGATGTAAAGAAAATGCAGGATTTGAAGTAAATGAATCTTCCTTCTTTGATGTTTTTGGTTTTGTCTTGTTCATCGATTTTAATGCATACTTGCATGTTTTTACTAATATATTACACAAATCTTAAGACTCAGCCCTAACTCCATAACTGTGGGTTGATTGCAGTTGGTAAGTCTAGTGAATCTAGGTCTCAACTTTCATTGTCTTGTTTCAAACCTTATCCAACAGGTTTTTAGAATTGAAAATTTGCCAATGTAAGCTTTGTTTTGCACCTATTAAGTAGTTATGACTTTTGATTAGATCGATCGATAGACGAAAATAATGCAAAGAATATATGAAATTAATACAAAAAATATATAAAAATTATACAAATTAAAATTTGATAATAATTATATATGGACTTGATAAGAACTTTTTCTTTTTTGTATTTGATGTATCCACATAAATTTCGCTTAAATCTGGATGTTTATGATTATTTTGGAGTTTGGCCTCTAAATGCATCTTAAAGCGAAACTTTTTTCTTTTATATCATGTCTGGTGCATTAACTAATTAACATTTAATGTAGAAATAATTTGGATAGACGATGAAATTAATTTCGATGAAACTGATAAAAATGAAATAATTATTTAAGTTTAATTAAAAAATAAAAAAAATTATAAAGCATAGGCAAAAGTAATTTTACCCCCTGTCCCTTTTGTCTGTTTCCTCTCCACCTCACCGCAACAGTCAACTAAACTCTAAACATCGAGCCAAACTAAGCCTTAGAAAAATAAATCTCTCAAGTTAAGACTTCATTGGATTCAATAAATATAATTTTCAAAAAATAATTTTTGAAATATATTTACATTTTTAAAAAAATTAAATATTCTTCTATTTTGAACAAGTAAATAAAAATATCTTTTATTGTGTGATTATTTATCTAAAAAAATATTTTTTTTCAAATTATTTTAACATAATTAATAAAATATTAAAAGTTATTTATTAATTATTTTATTAATACTAAAAAATAATATTTAATTATTATATTAGAAAATGCTTGGGCTTTCGATTGGGGGAGAAGGTTTAGACACAGCATACTTCTACTGCAATAGTATAAAAGCTTCCCCACAATCTTCTTTACCGTCTCTCTTTTGACTTTCCTCTCAGAGAGAAAGTTTCCCTCTTTTTTCCTTTCCATGTCCCCACTCTCCCCCACAACAACCCATCTCCGCCTTTGATTCCTGATCATCATCGCATCATATATAATCTCGCTCTGCTCCTTCACTGCCTTCTTTATACGGCCCTGGATTTTCCCTTTTTATTTTCTTTCCTTTTTTTAGTTTTTTGGTGAATTTGTGCTTTCGTTTTATGTTAATCCAAATTTGTATTTAATTTTTTTTTCACCTATTATGGAGCCTCGAGTTGGGAACAAGTATCGACTCGGTCGTAAGATCGGTAGCGGATCGTTTGGAGAGATCTATCTCGGTTTGTGCTCTATTCTTCTTCCTTTTTTTTTATAAAGTTTTGTTTTTTTTTTCTAATTTTGTTTAAATTTTAGGTACCAATATTCAAACGAATGAGGAGGTTGCTATTAAGCTTGTAAGTATTTTTTTTTTTAATCGAATTGTGCATCTTCTTATGTTAATTTGTTGAATTTTCATTGCAAATTTTTATTAGTTAGTCTCTTAGTGAAGAATAGAAAAATCTGCTAGGGTTTGGATTACAAGTTGATTAGTTAACTAGCTAATGATTGCTAGTTTATTTTTTACAAATTCGCCGCGAAATGCTGTTATGACTGGTTTATCAATGGTAAATTTACTTCCAAGTATCTTAATTCCATAAAGAAACCAGAAAAAGTGTTTATCATTTACTTCCAAATTTAGTTATTTACCTTATATTATCGATTGTATTTAGAATAAAGGCGGAGATGGAAAAGGAAAAAGGTTTTCCGAGACTAAACGGGCCTTTATAATTTTCTGCTTAGCAAACTGTGCTTTTGAGAGTGCAATGCAGCTTCTTCAATTTCTTCTACTTTAGATTCTTCACTGTTGGATTATATACTCTATTTTAAGTAAGTTCTACTTTTATGGTTTTTAAGCTGGTATTTGTGTACAATGAAAAGCAGGGTTATGGTTAGAAGACCTTAACAGCATTAATGTGATTGTTTTAAATCTGGATGATAGACTATGGTGGTTGTTCAGTTGAACAATGCTAATATTAATTAACCCTGAATGTTTTAGCTCTATTAGGGTTATAGTTTGTGTTGTTTACCCTATTCACATAATTACGGTTGTGTCAATTTACCATTTTTGTTAAAGCCTTTGCATTTCATGAGCAAGCACATGTGGAATTTGCATATATTTCCAGAAGATCATTAAACTATGGGAGCTTGATTCATGGCATTGTCATCCATGGCCTTGAAACTATAATGATTTGAGTTGTTTTGGTTGTGAGCTTATCACTAGCTGTATTGCATGATATCATATTGAACTGTCCAAGGGAAAATGATTCTATTGATGTTTTAGAGATTAAATAATGTAACTATGAATCATACGAAAGCATATCTTATCAATCCAGGTAGCATGACTATTATCCTGCTGTTGTGTACTGAAATTTTTTTTCCATACAGGCATGGATAAATGCAATTTTATTCAGCAACAATTTTGTGATGTGATCTACCATGCATCTTTCTTCTGTTTCTTGTGTTCGTTGTCTACTGAATGGATTTTCATCAATAACATCTAAAATCTATGTGAAGAAATACTGATAAATTTCATTTTGCTCAGGAAAATGTGAAGACAAAGCATCCCCAATTGTTGTATGAATCGAAGTTGTATAAAATATTGCAGGGAGGAAGTAAGGACCACTTTATTTCAAATGAGAAGGGTTAATTTGCACTATTCTGCCCTTGTATATTACATGATTAATGGTGATTGCTACTATTTCTATCTTTGGCAGCTGGAATTCCAAATGTGAGATGGTTTGGCATTGAAGGCGATTATAATGTCCTCGTGATGGATTTACTGGGGCCTAGTCTTGAAGATTTGTTCAACTTCTGCAGTAGAAAACTGTCACTTAAAACTGTTCTCATGCTTGCGGACCAGATGGTAAGTTTTCCCTCATTATGTGCATTTTATTCTGGTATTTTGTACTTTGAGTTTCATTAATTTTTTGTTAATTACGGTATTGTCATCAGATCAACCGAGTTGAATTTGTTCATTCAAAATCATTTCTACATCGAGATATCAAGCCAGACAACTTCCTCATGGGCTTAGGAAGGCGTGCAAATCAGGTATTATTTGCAAACTTGCAATTTTTTTTTTTTGTAGCAGATCTTTGGTTCATGTTGTATACTGATATATACTTGATTTTTAATTGCATATAGGTCTACATCATTGATTTTGGTCTGGCTAAGAAGTACAGAGATACTTCAACCCATCAGCATATTCCTTATAGGTTAGTCCTGAGCACTTCTGACTGGTTGAATTCATTAATTTGTTCAAAGTTGACTGGTGCTTCTGAATTCGTATTAGTAGATGTTGATTTTAGTTATGATATCAATATTCTTAGAAGGTTGTTTATATGTTTTTATGATATTTGGGGTTTTAATCATGATTGCTATATTACTGTATTAGATTATTGCTTTCTAAAATCTTTCCGGTTAAGAAACAAGCTTATTTAAGGCTACTTATTACAGCCGTAGAGGTTCTGAGTTTTGAATGACTTAGAACGAATTAAGAGCTTTTTTCTTCCCTTTCTTTTTCTTCCTGTTTCATCTCAATCCTAGTGTATATCTTTTCCTTTTTCTACTTAGATTCCTTTCCCCTTAGGTTTAATAGCCCTAATTAATTCTTCTTGTTATCCCCAACCCTTCATCTTGTAACCTAAATGCGGGGTTAAACTTTAATTATACTGTCAAACTCAACACAAGAGACAGGACCCTCCATTCTATCAAACCAGTTCTGGTTTTGCTGATGGTTGTCCATATTTAGCTAATAAAAAATTTGATATCAGAAGTTTATTTCATTGGAATTTGCAATTACTGGTCAAGCACTGAGTTGTTACTGTTTAATGCTTATATATATAGATCTGTTAGGCTTTATTGATAATTATTACTAGGCTTATGCAGTTTTTTTTTTTTGTTTGTTTTAATGTTTAATTAAAAGAGCTTAATGGTTCTGTAGCACAACCTTTATGTACTATACTGATGTAGTGTTGTCTAAATTATAAATCTGTGACATAGTTGTTTGATTTTAAAAATTAATGATCTGCTTGTATTTATTACAGAGAAAATAAAAATCTGACCGGAACTGCGAGATATGCAAGCATGAATACTCACCTTGGAATTGGTAGGACATCCTTTTCCATCTCTCTTCCTTTGTCAGATATCATGGAGAGTGACTGAAATTTTTCATTCTAGCTTGCAATACTAAAGCTCTTGTTGTATTATTCTATAGAGCAAAGCCGTAGGGATGATTTAGAGTCACTTGGATATGTTCTTATGTATTTCCTAAGGGGAAGGTAACTGCTGCCCACCACTTTATCTCACATAGAGCAAAGCAGTTGGGATAATTTAGTTATAATCCAATGTCTTTGTAGTCTTCCTTGGCAGGGACTGAAAGCGGGCAATAAGAAGCAAAAGTATGAGAAGATTTGTGAAAAGAAAGTGTCAACTTCTATTGAGGTAAATTAATGTCTGATTGTAGTTATGCTTGTGATACTTGTTCAGTAAGTTGTAACTCGGTGGAAAACTTACTGGTTTCTTCTTAGGCCTTTTGTCGAGGTTACCCTACTGAATTTGCATCCTACTTCCATTACTGCCGGTCCCTACGATTTGATGATAAACCAGATTATTCTTATCTGAAACGCCTCTTTCGAGACCTCTTCATTCGCGAAGGTTAGAACTTGCCTGCAGTTCCTTTTTTTTCAATTTTTTGGAAGATGTTATTCTTTACTGCAGTTGTAAATTTTTAAATAATCAATGAAGCTTCACCTTGGGTTGTTATCTTTTCTTCTTAATTCAGGTTTTCAGTTTGATTATGTATTTGATTGGACAATACTAAAGTATCAGCAATCACAGATTGCCAATCCTCCTACCTCTGCTCATGTAAGTGGTTTTTCAAACTAGGTTACTTATTGGCATCTTGCATCTTTGCGTTGCATTTCATTATTAATTCTCTCCAGGGCCCTAGTGCTGGACCAAGCTCTGGTATACTGCTTGCAGGTGCAGTTGCTGATAGGCAATCAGGTATCTTTGTCGGTATTCTTTGCTCCTGGTTTTGTTTAGTCATATATAAAATTAGTTTCTTTTTGTATTCTTTCTGCCCTTTGTTTATACCTATAATATTAACATAGTATTTTTAAGGGTCCCTGATCCATCTGGAGCACGTGATAACTTTGTGTAATATGGTTGATTTTCCATAGGTGGAGAAGAAGGTAGACCTTCTGGTTGGTCTTCCACAGACCCTACTCACAGGAGACACTCCGGTCCAATTGTAAATTTTGGAAGCTTAGCTAAACAAAAAAGTCCAGTTGCAAATGATCCATCTCTTGCTAGAGACCCTATGGTAACGCTACGATTTTTTTTTTTTCCTCTTGGGTAGATCACCCATAGATTTTCGGTCTGTTTCTCATTGCTTAATATCTTCTGTCCTTGACATAATGACCTGGAAAAAATTGGTCTCTGAAAGTGGTTTTCTCGAATCTGATTGTAGTTTGTTCAAAGTTATTTGTTTCTATAGGCATAGTAGATACGTAGCAAAAATGAGATAATATGAGAGTAAAAACCTGCTGCATTCTTTGTGCTATCAGAAGAACCTTATTGCTTCCCCTTCTTTTACTTTTTCTCCTCTCTTCTTCCATTTCTGGTATAAAATTGCCATATGATGGTTTGTGATTCCAAATGCCCTCTCTAAATAATGGTTCTGGCTTGAAATGTGCAGTTGTCTGGATCTAATTTCCGGCATTCAAGTGGATCTTCAAGGCGAGCCGCTGTCTCTAGCAATCGCGATGCGGCGATCACAGTTAGTGATTCTGAACCCTCTCGCCTTCGCACCACCGATGCAAGTGCAGGGCCTCTCCCGAAAATCTCTAGTGGGCAAAGAAGCTCACCTGTTTTATCATCAGAGAACAAGCGCTCATCTTCTGGTAGAAACACCTCAAATATAAAGAACGTAGAGTCTGCTCTGAGGGGGATTGAAAGCCTGCATTTTAGTAAAGATGAGAGGTTACGCTATTAACCTGCTTCAAATTATTTCCTCCTGTAAATTTTAAGCTGGTATACTTTCTTAGGAACTCGTAATGGAAGATGTGTGATCCTGATTTTAAAAATCTGAGACCATAAGTAAGTAGAAGCCGAGATCGGAAGTCTGTGTTGTGAATCGCAACTGTAAGTACACTAATAAAGTGAGAATCAGGCGTGAGTCAGATGCACTATGATATAATTATAAACCTAGTTATAGTGGGGAGAAAGGTTTTCTAAAATACAGTTATAGATGTCTTCGCTATCTTTTCGGTTTTCGGTTAAAATGTTCTATTATCGTACGCTGTGTTTCTATTCCTTATATGTTTCCTGGCCATTTGTGCTCGGATAATGTAATTTACGAAAATTTCCGCATTATCAAAGTCAAAATTTATTCTAATTTTTATTAAATTTTAGTTTGTTATTTTTGTATTGCATCGATATAGTGTGTTCAAAATTATCAGAACATTTTTGTTTAATTGTTGTTATTTTTATTTTAAAAAAAAAAAATTAGATTTAAAATTTGAATTTTTTACAAACTAAAGTAATGAGCAAAAAGTTAAAAGATATGTATACAGTTTTTTAATTTAATTTTAAGAGCCTATCTTTTACTTTTGTTTAAATAATGAACTAACATTTTGTGATTGAACATAAATGCAATTCTATGTAAACACAAAACTAATTTATTTAAAGTTTCTACCGAAAAAAGAGATTGAAATTCGGTTTATTTGAAAAACGAGAGATAGGCTACTTTAATGTTAGTCCAACTTTGAAAATCTATATTCAAACTTTCAACATAACCCGAAACCATGAACCTAGCAGAGAAAATAGCTAGTAGTATTCTCAAAATCACAAGATCGGTAACAATGCCAGATGACCAGATTCTGATCAGACAACTAGATAGGAGGCAATCTATAAGAAAATCAATCACATGTTCAATTCTGCTAAGGATCTCTATCTTACCCACTTCAAAAACCCAATAAAAAACATCCATTTTCAAATTTCTCAGATTTGACTTTGCTTAGCTATCAAATGAGCACACAGATGAGAAGATAGTTCTTAATTATAATTCCCTAACTACAATTCATGTTATACTATATAAGCATGTAAATTTCAGATTCAAGATTCTTAGATCTTATCCATCATTCACCAACATAGTAAATCACAGAACCCCAAAAGAACTGAGGGAAAAAAAAAGTAGCCATGGATCACCTCCACCCATAGACTACTTGGGTGTAGGTGTTCTTGATCCACCTGAAACTCTTCCTTAAAGACCCTTTCATCTTGCCTTCAACTGCATAGACCTTGTAGCCAGCAACCCTTTTCTTCCTCTGCAACTCAGGATCATTAAAGATCCAGCCTGAGGAAGACGTCCCAAAAGAGCTTTTGCTTTTCTGCATCTTAATCTCTTTTCCAAGCTGATTTGGATGAACAGAATTTGCATAACTGGCACTGAAACACCTCAGGTCTTGCATGCTGCTTGGCCCTCCTCCCCTACCTCCATAGTAACTCTCCATCTGCAGCCCTCCATCCCTGTATGATTTGGATCTAAAATCCTCCATAGAAAAGAAGGTGTTCAAGGATGGAGATGAAGGTGTGGCAATGGAGAAGAAGAAAATAAATACCAATGGGGTTTGATTTTGTTTGGGGAGTTGTTGATGATGTTATTAGTAGTATTATTTATTGACACAAATTTTCTTTTTTTTCCTTTTTCTTTTGGGCAAGGGAAACAACTCAAGTGGGTTTCTTTTGTCTTCCAACTATTTCACATGTGCTTTACTTGGGTAGAGTTTTTGAAAGAGATGTGACATTTTCTACTTTGGTTTCACACCGTGCAAGGCAGTTCACAGTGCATGAGGCAGCTTATTTTGAATGGTCATGTAATGGTTAATATTTGACCAGCTAAATGAATTGAAAACCCAGAAAAAGAAAGATTTGGAGCCTCTAAATCAGTAGACCGAGAGAAAACAGGTGCATTTGATGTTGAAAATTGATTGAGACTGTCTAAATCTTAGAGCATTTGATTTTGTGAACCTTATGGTATTGTTAATGATGTTCTCCCTGGGGATGGCTTTTGACTGCAGGGCTGCTGTGGGTCCAATCTGCTTTGAAGTTGTCAACAGATTAGACAGATGATTCATGGTGGTTCTAATTTTACTTTTAGATTAACCGTTTTAACAAGGAAGTTCACTTGAGTGATGAATTGTTGGAATGAGACGAGCCAATAGGCTGAAACTGCTCTTCTTCTCGGACAGGGGAGGTGAAATATTTGCTTCAGCATTAAAACCGATCCATATCATCGTTTAGTAGTAAATTGCAAATTATTATCAAAAGCAAAGAAATCAAGAGATGATACAAACTGTTCAACAGTAGATAAGATTAGTCTTCAAAGTCCACAGAAAATTCACCTGTTCATACCTAACTTAACTATATGCAATCAAGAATCATGGGGAATGGATTGCAAAATTGGATAAGTGACTAGGACATTGGGTTGGAATGTTGAGTTGAGTGTCCAAGGCTACAAGCTTTGGTAGAGCCGAGTCCGACCCATATATATATATATATGAACTTGTTGATCAGAATCCAAGTGGCAGGATATATGAACTTGTTGATCAGAATCCAACCTTTTCATCATTCATTTTCCAAGATTGGTTGATCTCAAGATGATAGGGGGCTGTATCTGCAGTCTGATTCTCCAGGGAAATGAAACCCATTATTTGCTGCCTCTGAACAGCTGTCGCAGGGGACCCATACCTCACGGCATGTTTATAAATATAAATATATATAAAAGTGTCGAATAATAAATGAAGTTATTTCATTTTTAAAATTATCAATTTATTATTGAAATAAAATTTTTATTAATAAATTTTTTAATTTATAAATTATTTATCAATAATAAATTATCAACAGAGATGAATGATATGAGTGTTGATGGAATAAAATCCAGTTACACGCTGATATATTTTATGCCACGATTCAAGTCATGGAAACTTGGGAGCAATTCCATTAGATAAATGCTTAAGGGTAACGCAATTGCTCCATTATGGCAATTATTATAACCACCTACAGTGCCCGATACCTCCACTTGTTTCGGATTCTTTATTTTTATTTTTATTTAATCGTTTTTAAATGGTCATACTCTGATTGATTAGAAATGATCAATTGATTTTTTTTTATTAGTTTGATTTGAAAAATGAAAGAATTAAATTTATAAAATTTATTTTAAAAAATTAATCGAATCGGTCGATTTAATTTTGTTAACAAAATTGAATTTTATCTTACTTTTTCTATTTTCATTTTCTATCTTTAATATTACAAATATGCTTTCTAATAGTTGAATTCTCATTCTATTTTTGGTTTAAATCCAACAATACATATTAATTTTTAGATATATTTTTTTATTTATATTATTTATAACATATTTTAAAATATATTAAAATATTTTGATTAACTTGATTAATAATTTTAAATACCAAAAATCTATTGAATTAATTAATTAAATAATCTCATAAATTAAGTTTTTACAGAAATTATATTAATCAAACCAACTTAATGCAAATTACCCACATATGTTATTCACTTAATTAACAGTGTTTTATGAGAAATAAATGACTTGAGACTAATTTCATGACCTCTTAAAACTTCCAATTGAATGGTCATATAGTTTGATATAAATATCTAATAATTTTATTAAATATATTTATAAATGATAGATTAATTAAATTTTCTACAGTTGGTATTCGAGAGTTTAAAACCTTTGGCTTGATTCTGTTTGAACAATTTTTTTTTTTTTTTTACATTTATAAAGTGTTTTTGATTTCATTGAATAAAAGTACTTAAAATAAGAAACTTTGCAAAGAAATAAATCAAATTGACAGAATATAAAATGGTTAGTTGCCTTGGGTCATTGTGCAACATTGATAACAATTGGTTTTCATCGTAAGCAATCTTGAAGAAACTTTGAGCATACCAACATGCGACTAAATAATTAAAATAATATAAATTTTAATGCTAAAATGGGGTTGATTGATTACTTTGTTTGATTGAAAAAGTCAAACAAATATAATATTTCAAAATTCTTTCGTAATATAGTTGGTCCCATTATTGATTGGTTTAAACGAAAAGGACCTAATTTTTACTTATGGGCCTATTTAATTGGCTTGATTAATATATATATATATATATATATATATATATATATATATATATAAATATAAATGAGGTGCATTTTCATTGAGTTTATGTTATTATTTTGTTGATAATGTACCTTTTTTATGCTTGAATTTTGTGTAATTAATGGATATATGTATACAACCTTATCTGTTTATAATATGCCGATTGTAAATATATTATTTTTGCATAAAATTTAATGTCATGTGATTTATATTATTTAAATGGTCAAAGTATAGCCACAGTATTTTTGGTTATTTCAAATTATATATTTAGTATATTAGGACACATATGAAAAAATGGCATTAATTGTAATTAATCATTTTAATATAATAAAATTTTTCCCACATGAATTTTTATGATATTTGTATTATTAATTAGGATGAAGTAACAAATTATTTTTTTAAATTTACCCGCAGGAATTAAGAAAATGAATACAATTTGATAGTTTCATCATAAAGTTTTATATGAATCTATTTAAATTAAAACTTCGCCCACGGGAAATTTTATATGTTATTTGAATCATATTTTGAAGCATGATATATGTTTATTTGCTTCAAGTTTTGTAACATAAGCATGAATGTTTGATTTATTTGCAGTTGTACAACCTATGAATTTTTCTAATGAAAAATACGATATTCCCTATTTAAGTGGTGATAATTATAAAGTATGAAAGGAGAGAGTTCTTCTTCAAGTAGGGTGTGAGACCCCGTATATGTAAAGTTGTAATGTGTAATGAATGTGAATGGACTTGTAATGTAAATTATGATCGATGTAAGTCCATGGATTCAATGTATGTATGTGTAATATGATTTGTAACATACATACAAGTTCCATTGAGTTTGAATATGAAGAAATGAGTCCTTATAAGTGATGGATGTGATTGAAATTCAAAATGGGTGGTGTGGTAAATGGAATGAAGTTGCATGAATATAAATGCTTCCATTTGGTTTTATGTAGCATACCTTTGGACATACAATGAATGCACACAAGTTTCAATGTGCATAAGGTATGAATGGATGCCATTTTCAAGTTATAAAGGTGGATGGATGAGAAAATGGCCATGGCAATAGATCAAGGATGTGTTAGTATGAGTTGCAGCAAGGAAACTGCAGGAAATCTGGAAAACATGAAGGCCAGATCGATCTCATAAGATGAGAGATCGATCTGGAAGAGCCAGAATGCTCTTATTTGGGCAATGAAATAGAGCAGATCGATCTCCAGTGGTGCCAAATCGATCTCCTAAGCATTCTGTAATGAAAAGATCGATCCTCAAGCATCCAAATTGATCTCCTTAGCTCTCTGTTTGGGACCAGATCGATCTCATGCTTCGACAGATCGATCTCATGCTTCGACAGATCGATCTCATGCTTAAAATTTCGTGAAAATGAGAGATTTAAGGGGACCAGATCGATCTCCTCTTGGACCAGATCGATCTCCTCAAGCTATTTCTATATAAGGAGGGCTGAAAATCTGAAAATTTCGGGAAAAACACCAATCTTCCATTTCTAACCCAAAAACCTAACTTTCTCTCTCTAAAATCAGCCATTTCCAGCAAGAATTGAGGGAAGACCATTAGACATTAAGTTGCTCATCTTGAGGAAGAGAACAACATAGTTGGAACCCAAAATCCCATTGTGGGTATTGAATGAGATAAGGGCATTGACATTTGGAGCAAGAAGAAAAATCATATTTGGTAAGATTCTAAAACTCCAATCCAAGTACATTGTCTATTTAATTGATTTTGGAGTTGTTTGGCATGAGTATGTATGGATGGAAACACCTAGGTTGTGTTAGAAACTAATGTAACCTAGAAAATGGAATGCCTCTAGTGTGAGAAAGTATGAATTGGGGAGTTGCTGGTTTATAGGTTATGATAAGTTGTTAGATGAGTAATGTGGGTGATTTGGAATGGTTATGTGGAGTTATAATGTGGGTTTAAGTGAAATTATGAAAATGAGCATGTAAATGCTTGACAAATGCCATAGTGAGAAAATCAATGAAATATGAACACTATGAGCTTGATATCGATTTAATATCGATTTGGAATGAGTTAATAGGCCTAAAAGAATCCATAGATTCGAGTTTTGGATAAAGTAATGAAACGAGGCCTCATAAGCGTTAATAGAAAACTATAGGTCTAATCGGCTATAGTGAACGCACGATGTCCTGTTATATGGATCGAATATACTGTGGAATATGATTATACGCAGTTTCGAAGAGTCCGGTGGAGACGAATCGAACCGTACGAGTAAGCAGCTTAAGGAAATGGAATCACGCATCGCGATTCCAGGTAAGGGAATTCTGTAAGTATATAGAGGTAGCTGCTCGTAATTTGCGGGATTATAGGGTGTTTATGAAATGCATGAACGTTTGAGAAATTGGTTGTTTGGTATGCGAAAATAGTTGTGAATATTGGATGATTTGGTTTACATGGATGTATAAAAAGGGATAGTAAGGCTAATAATTGCATAAATCAAGTGTTTTGAACGCTTTCACAAAACATGTGTTTGGTTTCAAACGAATTGATAAATAGGTTGGCTATTATGGTTGATATTTGTAGCACATGTGAAGTGCCAAATATGTTTTGAGATAGTTTTAAAAGCTTATGAGCCGCCTATCATGTTTATGTGAATTAAACCGTGCTAGAGCCTAGCTCCCACCGGGTATTGATGTTTCACTTGTATGAAACGTGCTGGAGCTTAACTCGCACCTTGATTTGGAAACTATGATGATGTTTATAAACCGTACTGGAGCTTCTGCTCGTACGTGGCTTTTGAGTGGTTTGTCTTATGAGTATAACCGTACTAGAGCTATGCTCGTACGCGTCTCTTTATGAGAGGATGTATGAGTCGTGCTAGAGCTTTGCTCGCACAAGTTTGCACATTGTGATACGTATAAGGTTGTGAAAGATTGGTAAAATCCTTAAGCCCTACATCCTTAAGCCCAAAGAGGCGGGAATGCTCTGTTAGGCGGGGAGGCTCTGTTCGGTGGGGAGGCTTTCTTATGGTGGGATCCTTAAGCCAACATCCTTAAGCCCTGGAGGGGCGGGGAGGCTCTGTTAGGCAGGGAGGCTCTCCTACATGGGTACGGTAAGATTCTTAAGCCCTACATCCTTAAGCCCGAGGAGGCGGGGAGGCTTTGTTAGGCGGGGAGGCTCTGTTTGGTGGGGAGGCTCTCTTACGGAAGGATCCTTAAGCCCTACATCCTTAAGCTAACATCCTTAAGCCCGAGGAGGCAGGGAGGCTCTGTTAGGCGGGAAGGCTTTGTTCGGCAGGGAGGCTCTCCTTCACGGATATGGAAAACTCTTGGTATGGGGTAGGTAAGACCCAGGAATGGCACCCCTAATCACGATATGAGTCTGCGGAGTACGCTGTACCGTGTATATCACATGAAGTACGATGTACCGCGTGATGGTTAAGTGATGAGAAAGTCTGGCGAGGGATAATCCATCTTCGTGCCAGTATGATACCCCGCACACCTGGATGCGTGTGGTCTGGGATGATTTATGATGTAGTGGTCCACATAGGCACTTTTGATATTGTGACCTAGTTTTTATACACATGCGTGAATTGTGAAATGAAAATGTGATTGTGATTGTGAATTGATTTGGTGGTATTTATGTGTTGAGAAAGAGGTTTTTGATGTTGGTTTAAAAAGGAGATTTCTTAATGAATTGCCCCTTTTTATGAATTTAAATGAGATTGAGCATGAGATGATTTATACATGATGCTCTTTTTACCATGTTTGATATGCCAATGTACATGATTTTGACACATGATATATATGTATACTCATATGGCATAGTTTTATTCCTCATGCTCTTACCATAAATGATTTATGCATAACACTATCAGCATGTAGATAGAGTAGTTATCTACCATGCTTGCATTATTGCATTACTGAGCGTGTGGTTGCTCATCCCTCTCTATTTCCCCCTACAGAGCGTGCATAGTAGCCCAGTGAGGACTGAGGCGTGGTATTTTGGACTCCGTTGCATCTCCATCGCTTAGAGGTATATACACAGTGATTCTTTTTGTATCTAAACAATGTAAAAGCACAGTATTCTTTGAGTTGTAATTATGGGGGATGTAGATGTCAGTAAAACATGCTTTTGTATAAGTACAAGATTAAATGCAAATGTATGACATCGTTTTATTTAACTGAGAATGAATGAGATGTGGTGTTTATTATTGACTCACAGCCCAACAGTGTGTGGTGAGTTAGTTCACGACCGGGTAAGGTAACAGTAAAACGCGAAATTTTTTTAGTGATTTTCGGTTAAAGAGAATGGAATTGGGTCGTGACATAGGGTGCATAGACATTGATTATGCCATTTGGAAGGATGAACCACTTGTGCCTACTGAAACTAGCTCTCAAGCTACGATTGCCATGTACGCATATATGCTAGTATTCGTGGTTCAATCCCCAAGTGTAAAATTGTCAAGGAATTGTTGAAAGTTATTAATGAACAATTTGAGTTTTCAGAAAAGGCCCTAGTTAGCACCCTAATGACAAAGTTATCATCTATAAAGCTCATCAGTGTTAGAGGTTTGCATGAGCACATCATGTAGATGAGGGATATAGTGACTTACTTGAAGTCTCTTGAGGTTGAGATGCCTGGATCATTTCTTGTGCACTTTATACTGAATTTCCTTCCACATCAATAGGAACCTTTCAAAATTCATTACAACACACATAAAGAAAAATGATCAATTAATGAACTTTTGATCATGTGTGTTCAAGAGGAATGGAGATTGATAATGAAAAGGGGTAAGAGTGTACATGTGGCAACACAAGGAAAGAACAAACAAAAGGGAAAGAGAAAATACATATTCAGACTGAGAAAAAGGAGTCCAAGTGTTTTTGCTGTAAAAAAAAAGGGACACATAAGAAGAATTGCAAAAAATATAAGGCTTGACTTGAGAAGAAAGGTATAATTTAATCTCAGTTGTTTGTTATGAATCTAATATGGTTGATGTTTGTCATAACACTTTGTGGATTGATTCTGATTCTACAGTCCATGTTTCAACTACCTTGTAGGGCTTTTTAAAACAAAGGAAACCAATGCTCAATGAGCAATGCATCTATTCAGGAAACAAGATGCGTTCTAAGTGGAAGCAATTGGGACGGTCAAATTAGTTTTAGATCCTACTTTTGTTTTGAAGTTGGAAAGAACCTTTTATATTTCAAGTTTCTTTAGAGATTTGATTTCAGTTTCAAGACTTGTACTTTTTAGATATTCCTTTGCAGTTTATGAAAGTTTTTATCATTTGTTTTATAAATCTGCTATAATTGGGAATGGTACACTGATTTACGGTTTATTTCAAATTCATTTGCAAAACATTATTTCAAATAATATAATGCACGTTCAAGAAAATGTCAGTATTAAACGTTGTGTTATGAATGAAAAATCCTTTATATTGTGGCATCAGAGATTGAAACATATATCTATATAGAGAATTAAAATGTTGTTGAATGATGGAGTACTTAGTACTTTAGATTTTACTAACTTTGATATTTGTTTGGACTGCATAAAAGAAAGCAAATCAACAAGACAAAGAAAAGTGCCAAGAGGAGTTCAAACATCTTAGAGATTATACATACAGATATTTGTAGTCATGATATGGGCTCATAGGGTTAAAAGTACTTTCATCTTATTCATTGATGATTATTCACGATACATGTATCTCTAATCACTTCAAAATACGAACAAAGCATTGGATGCCTTTAAGGTTTTCAAAGTAAAAGTAGAGAAACAATACGAAAAGCAAATTAAGATTGTGAGATCAAATAGAGGTGGAGAATACTATGTAGATACACTAAGGATAGACAAGCACCTAGTCCTTTTGCAAGGTTTCTTAATGAGCATGGGATTGTGGCCCAATACACCATGCCTGGGTCTCCAGACCAAAACGGTGTAGCAGAAAAAAGAAACCGAACCTTGATGGACATGGTGTGGAGTATACTTAGCAACTCCAAACTTCCTAAATCCTTGCAGAGTGAAGCTTTTAGAATGGCAGTGTATATATTGAACAGGGTTCCAACTAAAGCCTTTACAAAAGAAGCCTTTTGAATTATGAAAAGGTAGGAAACCGAGTTTGCAACATATACGCGTTTGGGATCCTCATCTGAAATAAAAGTTTTTAATCCATAAGAAAAAAAAAATTGGACCCAAGGACTCTAAGTGGGCATTTCATTACATATGTTGAAAAGTTTAAAGGTTACAGATTTTATTGTTCATCACACAGCACTAGAATTGTGGAAACAAAATATGCAAAATTTCTTGAAAATGACTTGATCAGTGAGAGTGATCAATTTTGAAACTTAGTGTTTGAGAAAAATTATTCTGGTATTCAGACTCTCATTTCAAGTTGTAAATTGGTTGTTATTCATAACACTCGTCAAGATGTTGAAATGGTAAAAACAACAAAAGTGATAATCGAAGTAAACACATCGACATTAAGTTTTTAGCTAAAAGAGAACAGGTCAAAAGAAAACAAAGTGATCATTGACCACGTTAGCACTGAATTGATGATTGCAAATCATTTAACAAAAGCATGCCACCAAAGAGTTTTAGGGATTCTGTAGCTTTACTTTTGGTATTCATATTTATTATTGAGAATAACAATAGTTTTTAGGCCTAGAATAAACATAAGGTTTGTTCAATAAGTTATGTTATCACATATGAGCTAACATTGAAGAGATGGAATACATTGTAATATGTGAAAGATACTACTAATTCTTAGAGGACTTATCATCATGATTCATGCATTTGTTTCTTTAATTTAAGTATAAGAATTCATAAATTATGGATAGAATAACAAGTATAATAAAATATACGAACCAAGTGAAAAAATGTAAGTTACCCACATACATAAGTTATCCACTTAATTAACAATGTTTTATGGGAAATAAATGACTTGATGTTAGTTTCATAACCTTTTAAAACTTCCTATTAAGTGTTCCTATATTTTATTATTATCTAATAATTTTCTTAAAATTACCAATTTATATCTACATGTGATAATCATCCACCAATAGAGCTACGTTTTTAAACGGGAAAATATATATAAAGAAAATACAAGATATTGAATTAATAAAATTATTTAAAATTAAAAGATCAAATATGAATATATCATAACATCGTTGAAACTCAATATTATATGTATCAATAGTTAGAAGTTAGTATTTTATTATACATTTTAATCTATGATATGTTATTTATGATATTAATGCATTTAATAGATGAATTAAATTTCTTACATCAATTAACTTCTGCTCACGGTGTAGAGCGAAAAGAGTTTTTAAACAATAAAGCAATACTAGCTTTGAAATCTTGCAACTTCACTCCTCCACTCAATCAACCTCGGGTGACTTGCTCCCCCCTGCTAATTGTGCCCACCGTTCTCTTTTTGGTTTTACTTAGTGCTGACAATCCTACACATGCACACAAGATCACGCGATCCGACAACAATGATTAAAATTTGATAAAAAAGCTAAAAAAAAATTACATCTACCATGTCATTATGAATCTTACTACGAGACAAACACAAATACGAATTAATATATATATATAAATACATAATTCGGGAATGAAGGCTCATCTGCTGAAAAGATCACCAGACTGAATAATCCAATAAAAATCAATCTTCTTTCAATTCGTCAAGAAATGTAACAGAATGAATCTGGCCTTCCTAAGCTTTCAATACCTCAATACAAGATGATAGAACTTGTTCAACGTGATTTCTGTTTCTTGGAAAGGATCAACTGAGAAAATCTCTTACTACAAAAACTGTACATAGATACATTTTCTCAGAGCATGCATGTAAGATGAAGCAGCGAAGGGATAATTGTACGAGCTTGAAGCAACGAAAATATTAACGATCGGGTCAGAGGTAGCAGAGAACATCAAATACAGACTAATGTCTTACTAATGCTTAAGAATGCTAACTGCTGCGGATCAATCAGTCCTTAAGACACAGCTCGATTGCCGATCTGCAAATATGGCGAGAATGAAATGCACCCAATGTAACAGCCTTCAATAATTTATATATAATAAGGATGAAATACTAAAAGAAAAGGGACATACAATCCAAAACCCTAGCTGCATCAAAACTTGAAATAACATACACCCACCACAAAGGAGTGGGCAAAACTGGACAATCTTTATGTAGCAAATGTGCAGGACCCATATAATTAAATGGTCAAATATGTTTAAGAACAACATTATCTTAAGACACTAGATGCGAAAAAAAAAAAAAGAGAAGAGAGTGCGTTAAAGTAGAACTTGCAAAACAACAAAACCCCTTGCCTCAACAATCTTCAACAAAAAGGAAGTCTCATCAAAGGAGATCAGCGACGTTTGATGGCAGCTCCTCGATGACCACATTGTAGAACTTCTGGATGTCAAACAGCATTCTCTCATCATCTTTAGTCACAAAGTTAATGGCAACACCTTTTCTTCCAAACCTTCCACTTCGTCCAATACGATGGAGGTAGTTTTCTGGCTGGGTCGGCAGATCATAGTTTATGACGAGAGAGACTTGCTGCACATCAATACCACGAGCCAGGAGATCAGTAGTGATTAAAACACGTGAAGAACCAGAACGGAATTCACGCATGATGATATCACGAGTATTCTGGTCCATGTCTCCGTGGGTGGCAGAAACTGTGTGGTCACGACTTCGCATCTTATCGGTTAGCCAGTCAACCTTGCGCCTAGTGTTCACAAAGATGACACTTTGGGTGATAGCCAGGGTCTCATAGAGATCGCAAAGAGTTTCAAGCTTCCACTCTTCCTTTTCAACATTCACATAAAACTGCTTGATACCCTCAAGGGTTAGCTCATCACGCTTAACCAAAATTCTCACAGGTTTGTTCATGAACTTCCTAGTGATCTCAAGGGCTTCAGGCGGCATTGTGGCAGAAAATACTCCAACCTGAATCTTGGCTGGCAGAAGCTGGAAGATATCATAGATCTGACAGACATAACAAGATTATCAGAGCACAAAATATCAAAAACCAAAGCTTGCAAAACTCAAAACCATTAAAAAGGAAGATGACAAGATGAAATAACAAACCTGATCCTTAAAACCACGAGAAAGCATTTCATCAGCTTCATCCAAGACAAACATCTTAATATAATCGGGACGAAGTGACTGCCTTCTCAACATGTCAAAGACACGACCAGGAGTACCGACAACAACATGAACGCCACTTTGAAGAATACGCTGATCCTCGCGAACACTTGTCCCACCAACACAAGCATGGACCTTAACACCAAGGTAATCACCAAGTGCCCGCATCACCTTCTCAATCTGTTGTGCCAACTCCCTGGTGGGTGCCAAAACCAAAGCCTGGCACTGGACTACATTATAGTCAAGTTGCTGTAGAATTCCAGAGCAGAAAGTAGCTGTCTTTCCAGTTCCAGACTGTGCCTGCTGAATTACATCAAGACCCTTACAGAAGGGAACAATTCCTCTTTGCTGGATTGCAGAAGGCTTCTCAAAACCTTGGAAAATATTTTGGAAAAGAGAATTGGCATTCAGCATAAATTGGTGAAGATAAAACATAGAAAGAAAAAATAGAAGCCCAAACAATGGCAAACTACGTTACCTAAAGAATTTTTAAAAGCAGAAACAAAATTTATAATTTGTTTTCCAAAGTACTACATACCATATGCATAGATACCCCTCAGCAGGTTTTCTTGAAGTCCCATGGAATCAAAACTGTCATATACTTCATCATAACTTGTGAAAAAATCATTTGCATCGGTTTGGAGCCTGTGCCATTTGAATTTTAACCACATAAAAGCATCAGCAAGTTTAGAAGCAAATAGCATTGTTTTTCTCTCTTTTTAAAACAAAACATACGCAAGGGAGGAAAGCTTCTGGTGTACAAACAAGAAACTTACAACTCACTCATTTTCTGATCATATTGACGAGCATCATATTGGGATCCTTCTGGTGCCAAACCTGCCATGACTGTGCAGAGGAAAGAAAGAATGAAAGCAGATTAAGCAAAGTTCGGCTCACCTCCAGATAGCGATTATAGCTTTTAGATTAAAGATATAACAATATACCAATAAAGAAATCAAGATGTTGCATAATACACAGGCATGTAAGATTGAAAATTTTCATTGCATAGAAGAACAAAGTCTTTTCATATCGAGAAAGATGTAACAGAAGAGCCACACTTGCACACCAGATGAAGAGGAGCACAAGCATTAACTTCTGACTTAGTATCTGGAGAGGATATACAAAGAGGCATATGATTATCAAATATTTTGGTAATAAATCCTTTACCACAGACCCCACATTGCCCACCTCTCCAAAATTTTCAACCAGGGCCAGGACATTAATGGAAATTGTTTATCGCATTGTTATCACCAAATTTTAAATATTAATAGATAAGACACATACTGAAGAAACTGTCTTGGGACACAAAATCATCACTCATCACAACTGGATAAGAGTCTTTATATTCTAGGCAAAGAAGCAAAGACCTACTTTGTCAACTATACATTCACTCTGATGTATACATGGGTTTATGGATGACCAACTGACTATTACCACTATTACCATGGCAGAAGTAACATAGCTAGTATGAAGGTTTTTGTACAGAAAGCCGGTGTTTGTTTATCCTAATGCTAGGTCACACAGCCTAATCCATTCGAACAGTGACAATAAATACACATTTCAACTCAGACCAAAACCACCATACTCTTTAAATATCAGCCTCAGTAATATCAATGAAACAAATTAAAACTAAACTATCATAAAAAACTTTAGCATCATAATGTTTGTCTCGTACCAAGTACCAATAATTTTGCATAGTTAGAGAATAGCAACCAAACATCTCACTCAATTAATCGTGAGATTTCATTCTCATAGCTAGAAGTTACAATACTGACAGTTAAGATCGGTTCACAATCCAAACAAAACAAAAGCTCTTCCGAAACAGAAGCTTGGATAACCATAACAATCACAAATTCCTATTCTTTGGAATCTTAATCACAAACAGAAAGAACCTTCTTTTATTCCTTTTTTTCCTCTTCAACATCCAAACACTTTCTCTTTTGATGAACAAATATAGCAAAATTAGTCTAGCAAGCTTGAAACTTATGAATTTCTCAAATCACGAACAACATAAAGGAATCAACTTACAAAAACAAAAAAAATCATCTACATGAACTAATCAATCTCAAAATCAAAACCCGAAAACATATCAACAAAACAGATCAAACCCAGATCCCAAACAATAAAAATAAATCCAAAACCCATCAAACCAAATCCAACAAAAGAATAAAACATAGACACAAAAGGAAACCAATTAAACACAAACACCCAAAGATAAGAAGGGAAAAAAAAGGAAGAGAGAGAAAAATAGCAACCTTGAAGCAGATGAAGAGTGCAAGAGCAAGAGAAACAGAGAGAGTTTAGGGGGTGGGAGAGTGGATTTGTTGAAGAGATAGAGAGGGGGAAGAAAGGGGTAGTTTTTTGGAGGCTTTTACGGTTGAGAAAGAGAAAGAGTTAGGGTTTCCCAAACTCCTCGGATCTGCGCCGTGGAGTTTTAAGGAAAATAAAAGAAGAGAAGCGTTGGTAAGTAATGTAAGTGCTGCGTATCGATTCTCTTTTAGGTTTTATAGTCCTTCGTACTTGTGGCCGTGGCCTACTTTCCTCCTTAACTTTCCCTTTTTGCCCTTTTTTCTAGCCCTTTATTACAATTCGATGTAAACGTAAATTCAGTTAAATATTTTTATTTTTATGAAACAAGAAAAAATTGATAAATATATATAAAATATTATTAGCGTAACGTAGAATTTTTTAATTTTATAATTGTTGTAAAAATTTATCACATATTTTATTTTATTTTTTAATAAATTATTACTCAATATATTATTATTATAATTTGAATATTTTTTAAATATATTTTTCATTATCTTAATTTTATTTGCGGAGTCTATAACTTTTATTAGATTATAATTATTTTTAATTAATTTTTTATTTTTTAATATTTTCTAAAGAACACGTGTTACTCTTTCAACTCTATTTGTAGAATTAAAAAATTTCTCTGTTATATGTCAATATCTTAACTTCGTTTATAAAAAATAAAAATTTCATTGATAATACATTAAATAATAATTCATAATTAATTTTTTATATTTTTAATATTTTTAAAGAACATATATCATTATTTAAAATATTATTGTAGAATTAAAAAAGTATGTGATCAATATATAAGATAATAATTTATATATATATTCATTGGCTTGTACTTATTCACGTTGTAAATGTTAATCTATTTAATCTAATTTAATTGTTTATATATTTAAAAAGTTGATTTTTTTATTGTTCATTAAATATGAATGGAAATAATAGGAAAGCTATAGATTTTAAATTGTTATAATTTTTCTCTGGAGATGTCCTCGTCCTCCTCTGGTGATGCGAGTCTCCCTTCCAAAGACGAGACTGATGATAAGCGTCTCAAAAGTAATAAAAAAGTCAAGACTGGAGTAGGTGATACGGAGGCGGGTGCGGATGGCTCTATTGATGGGGATTCCAGAGATGTTAGGACGAGCCCGGCGAAACGTAAAGTTTCATTCAAGGACGTGGTAATGGGTGAAGTAACAAGAAACTGTTCTGCACCTGAGACTTTTGGTTGTGTCGATGTGGTGTCTGATGATGAACTAGATAATGGTGATGAAGACGATGAAAATTGTCCACTCATCAAGGTCTCTTTGGATGAGAAGGTGAGGTTGAGAAGCCATTGGACAAATGCACTGGTGATCAAATTGATAGGGCACACCGTGGGTTATAATTTCCTTGTACGCAGATTACGCACGCTCTGGCACATTCATTCCGCCATGGATGTGATAGATGTGGGCTATGATATTTATGTTGTGAGATTCACAAACAAGGAAGAATATGAGAGAGCACTCTACAATGGTCCCTGGGTTGTCGTAGACCACTACCTCTCAGTGAGCCGTTGGTATCCGAATTTGGATCCAGTGTCTTTTAATGTCTCAAGATTAGCGGTTTGGGTCCGTTTTCCAAACCTGCCAATGGAATATTATGATGAAAGCTTTTTGTGGCAGATAGGGAAGAAGATTGGAAATCCCCTGCGAGTGGACAGTACGACACTCACGGCAGTGAGAGGCCGATATGCTCGAATGTGTGTTGAGGTTGACCTGGAAAAACCTCTACTTTCCAAGTTTCGGCTAAAGAGATGGGTTCGTCTAATTGAATATGAAGCCTTACATATGATCTGTTTCAATTGTGGGTGTTATGGTCATCGCAAGGAAGACTGTCGACTTGGAAAGGAGGAAGAAGAGGTGTTGGTGGCAGGTCCGGTGACAGAGGACACTGGTCCATTTACCCATATGGAAACTATTGAGACATATGGTAAATGGATGCTTGCATCCAGAAAATCTCGCCGCAATGGGAAACATCCAATTAAAGATGGAGAAGAGCATCGTGATAATGGAAAAAATCTAGGATCTCGCTTCACTATCTTGGAAAGTCAGGATGTCGGTAGTAATGCCGCTGATATCTTAGAAAATAATGCAAGGAGTGATGAGGGGGATTTGATGATGAAAGAAGGCAATCCTCCTGGGGTTCCTAATGCATCGCGATCTGTCCTGCAAAGGAAATAACATGATGGGATGTCTAACGTAAATCGCAAAGCTCAGCCCAGGGAGCCCACATGCAGGAACGACAAAGTGGCTCAAGGACTGCAGCCTAACTCTACTTTTACCACTACAGACAAGCCTGAAAAAGTTAAGCTCCCAAATGTTGCGGGGTCAATAGATTATCATGTGCTTGTTCAAGGTAATAACAAGATTAACTCCATTACCAGTAGCATGATCACTCATTCACAAGATGTCAGACTTGGATCTCCACCCGAGTCTTCTCTACGTGATGGTGAGCATTTCAAGAATCTCGAGTTTCCCTATCCCTCTAAACATAACATTGAAGCAGTAGTGGAGGGAACTTTAAACCCGTTATTTATGGATGTGAGGGGGGATTCTGGTGTTCTAGAAGATGATGAGGAAGGCACAACTAGGGTCATGCAACCCTAATTCTCTTATTTGTTTTGTTTTATAATGCAGATTCTATCTTGGAATTGTCAAGGAATGAGAAACAAAGGTGTGTTTCGAGTTCTTGCTGATATGTTACACTCTCACAGAGTTGATATCTTGCTACTTGTAGAGACTAAGATCAATGGGAATAATGCTGATAAAGTATGCTCTAAATTGAAGTTTGATCACTGGGTTAGGGTGGAGTGTCAGGGATATAGTGGAGGTATCTGGCTTTTTTGGAATAACTCTATTCGGGGCCTACAAATACTTTCCTCGAACCCTCAATTCATACACTGTCTTGTTTCAGAAGTGGATAATACTCAGTGGTATTTCACGGCTATATATGGGAGCCCAAATGTTCATGCTAGACTCTCCCTTTGGAATCGGCTTTGTTCTATTGGTTCCCAACTTCTCTTGCCATGGTTCTTAGTTGGAGATTTTAATGTCGTTCTCTTTACGCATGAAAGATCTTCGAGTGTGTTGGGACAGGGAAATAAATACTCAAGCTTTATTTCTTTGGTGAATGATATTGGTTTAGTGGATTTGGGTTTCTCGGGTCCAAGGTTTACGTGGAGTCGTGGACAGTCTAATGATAATTTTACTGGTGCAAGATTGGATAGAGCCATTTGTAGTATGGATTGGCAGCTTAAATTCCCCTATACTACGGTCACTCATCTTCCTAAATTACAGTCGGATCATTGTCCCATTCTGATCTCTTTGGCTAATCCAATGATGACCCAAACGTGCCCAAGTAAGTTTAAATTTCAGCTTGCTTGGTATGCACATCCTAATTTTCAAGAATGGTTCCTAGATAATTGGAGCACATCGCAGATTGATATTTGTTCAAAGTTAACGGAGTTCACAGGGACAGTGAAGGAGTGGAGCAAGTTGGTCTTTGGCGATTTGAACAAACGAAAATGACAGGTCTGGGCAAGACTTGATGGAGTTCAAAGCAAACTGAGTTTCTCTCGTTCAAATGGATTGCTTAAATTGGAGAAAAAGCTAAAAGCCGAGCTTGATCATATCCTCAAACAAGAGGAACTTCTTTGGTTCCAGAAATCACGTCGTGAATGGATTGTGTCTGGGGACCGAAATACTCGATTTTTTCATTACGCAGCTACAATTCGGGGGCAAAGAAATACGATTACTTGTTTACGGAATGATAGTGGCGAGTGGATTTCTGACGCAGAGACGTTAAGAAAGTTGGCCGTTGATTATTTTCAAGCTTTATATTCAGATGAAGGCCTTCATGCAAAAGAAAATACGGCGCATGGCTTTCCTAGCCTTTCTCAAGCTCAGCTCGCTAATATTAATAGGCCTATAGAGGTGGAAGATGTAAGGAAGGCCTTGTTTGATATGGCGCCACATAAGGCTCCAGGTTTAGATGGCTCTCCAGCTTTTTTCTTTCAAAAGAGCTGGGGTATATTAAAAGATGATCTACTTAATTTTGTGCGACATTGCTTTAGTAATGAGGCTGTTCCTGGTTCCCTTAATACTACCACAGTGGTTCTTATTCCTAAGATATCCCACCCAGAGTTGATTTCACAATTTAAGCCTATTAGTTTATGTTCAGTTCTCTACAAGCTTGTAACGAAGGTTATAGTCAATCGTCTAAAACCATTGCTCTCAGGTTTGATTTCTGCTACTCAGAGTAGTTTTATTCCTGGTAGACAAAATACAGATAATATTGCTATAGTCCAAGAGGTTGTGCATTCTATGCGAAGGAGGAAAGGGGCGAAAGGCACTATGATCATCAAACTCAATTTGGAGAAGGCCTATGACAGAGAAAATTGGGATTTTTTGCGAGATACTCTAGTTACTGTGGGTTTTCCGGCTTTTTTGATTTCTTTGGTAATGAACTGCATCCAGTCTAACGAAATGAAGATTCTTTGGAATGGGATGCCATCGGATTCTTTTGTTCCTGCTAGAGGAGTACGACAAGGAGATCCGCTGTCTCCGTATCTCTTCGTGCTATGTACTGAACGCTTAAGCCATATGATACAGGATTACATTAGCTCTGGTGCATGGAAACCTGTGTCTGTTACCCGCAATGGGCCTCTTTTGTCTCATCTATTTTTTGCGGATGATATTATTCTTTTTGCAGAGGCTTCAATTCAGTAGATGCAAATTATTAAGGAGTGCTTAGATCGTTTTTGCCACTGGTCAGGTCAGAAGGTAAGTTTTACAAAATCTCAAATTTTTTTCTCAGCTAATGTTCCTCAAAATTTAACTACAGAGATCTCTACATTGGCTAATATTCCGGTGACGAACGATTTGGGATTCTATTTAGGGATGTCAGTGTTGAATGGTAGAACTACTCGAAATTATTTTCAACA
Source organism: Firmiana major (assembly GCA_033439115.1). Taxonomy (NCBI): domain Eukaryota; kingdom Viridiplantae; phylum Streptophyta; class Magnoliopsida; order Malvales; family Malvaceae; genus Firmiana; species Firmiana major. Next base: position 5,318,215 of record CM065914.1, on the reverse strand, counting down.
TATTGTTGATAAAGTGAGAGGTAAGCTTTGTAGTTGGAAGTCTAAAAACCTTTCCTTAGTCGGACGAATTACTCTTGTAAGGAATGTGTTAAATACAATGCCCTTTTACACCATGCAAACAGCTAAGCTTCCAGTGACGTTATGTGATGAAATCGATAGAATTGTCAGAAACTTCATATGGGCCATGATGGCTCTGAACGACGAGTACATCCTGTAGGCTGGGATACTATTTGTCGACCTGTCTCCAATGGAGGTTTGGGTATTCGACCACTACGATTGGTAAATAAAGCAGCATTTGCCAAGCTAGGATGGAGATTGATGACTGACAAAGACATTCTTTGGTCAAAACTTGTTGTTGCAAAGTACGGTAAGAATAAACAGGGTCTTAATCTTTTTGAGAGGGTAGCCAATTCCTCCAATTTGTGGCAGGGAGTGGTGGATGCAGCTCCGGTTCTTTCTCAAGGTTATCATGTAGCAATAGAAAATGGTTTGTCTACCTTATTCTGGTCTGAACCATGGTTGGAGGCAAAACCGTTGCTACATTATGCGTTGAGGGTGCCTTCAGAGGGGGATCTTTGGAGGATTGTGGCCAGCTATTCGAATGGGGACATGTGGGACTTTATTTCGCTCTTATCTCTCTTACCTAGGGATATTCTTCTGAAATTAAATACTGTGGTACTTCGCGAAGATGACGGTGCGGAAGATAGAATTACCTGGGGTCTTACTCCATCTGAAAATTTCTCAGTGAAATCATGTTATGATGCATTACGTGAAGATCCCATTTGGATGCACCTTTAGAAAGTCAAGGTGCCCCAGAGGTGTCGAGTTTTTCTATGGTAGGCCTTACATGAGAAACTTCTGACTAATGCGGAGAGGACAAGACGTGGTTTTACGAGTTGTGACTTATGTCCCTTTTGCAAACAGAGTGCTGAATCTGTTCTTCATACTCTCAGGGATTGTTGTGCAGCTGCCAATGTTTGGAAGTCGTTTCTGAGTGTGCAAGTGTGGTCCCGCTTTTGTAGGCTACCTTTGAAGGACTGATTTATATCTAATTTAAAATGTGAACTTAATGATGGAGAGGTGCTGAGATGGGATACGCGATTCACCACTACTGTTTGGTGGCTTTGGCGCTGGCGTAATGAATTTATTTTTCGAGGTGTAGACTTAAAACTTACTCAAAAACTCGTTTTTTTTAGAAGCTTATGGCAGGAGGTCGATAATGCTTTTCACAGTTCTACGATATCTGCACAACCTCAGCGACGTCTGATTTCAGTTGCATGGATACCTCCACCAGTTTACTGGTGGAAACTCAATACAGATTATGCTCGTAATACTGGCACTGGGCTAGCAACCTGTGGTGGGTTGGTTCGAGATCACTTTGGTATTTGGAGAAATGGTTTTACATGTAATCTTGGTATATGTGGTGTGTTAGCAGCTGAAGTTTGGGGTGTTTATCATGGTTTGAAGGTGGCATGGCGGAGTGGCTGTTGTCGATTGCAACTCGAGGTTGACTCCAAGGATGTGTACCAGGCTCTTGTTGGGGACCATGTTGTTGTGGATGAGGCTAGGAATCTCTTATACAGGTGTCAATCTTTATTGTCTAGGGAGTGGGAGGTATCGATTCTTCATATTTACAGGGAAGGCAATAAGTCCGCTGATTGGTTGGCTGGTTATGGCTTGAAGCTTTCCACTGGGTTCTATAACCTGGAGCTCCCCCCTGACGGTGTTAAGCTGTAATTACTAGCAGATTCCTTAAGACATTCTTCTCTTAGAGTTGTATTCTAGTCTCTCGGGTATCCCCTCCTCTATATCAAAAAAAAAATATATGAATGGAACAAAAATATTTCATCAAAAATGAAAAATTAAAAACAACATTTAACTCAACATAATATCTGAAATCTTAATTAATTCAATTGATTCATGTAAACATTTTTAAAAACTGATATTCAACAAATTTAACGTTCAAATCCCACCTTAAAATATTAGAGAAATAATGATTTTGGATTATCAAAACTTTAAGCTTACATATGATGCATCAACGGTATGTAGACTCAATACACTATCAATTAACCATAAAATAACACCTCATTAATGAGTAAATTTAAAAAATATATAAACCTTTAAAAATAAATATTAATGAAGATTTTAAATTTATTTTTAAGGATTTATATACTTTTAAATTTTGTTCATTAATGAGGTGTCACTTTATGATTAACTGACAGTGTAAAAAGACTATACACTATCAGTGCATCGTAAATAAACTCCAAAATTTATATATATGAAATTATATATGATACACTGACAATACATCAAATGTTGACACCATATTAATGAGCAAAGCAAAAAGATGTTAAACATTTCTGAGCAAATTAAAAAAAAAATTGTATTTATTTTTAAGGGTTTGACATTTTTTTAATTTACTCATTAATGAGCTGTCAACTTCTAGTATAATATTAAAAATATAGAGCCTATACACTATCAGCATCATATATAAACCCTCTATATGTTTTGGTATAAATATATTTTGAACCATTAATAAACTTATTCTATGTTAATGCTTTGCAACAAAAATGGTTATAGCATTTTCAGCATAAAAAACATTTTTTTCTTATTCTTTGGACAGACCAGTCTAATTATATAATGTCTAATACAGAGGTCATACCTTGAAACTGAGTAAGAAATAAAAATAAGAAAATAAAAAATAAAGAGTGGCTAATGCAACACCCTCAGCCTTAGGCCTTAAACATTGCCCATTGCATATTCTTTTTCCAATTGTCACTTTTCATACTCAGCCAAGCATAATTAATCAAAGACTTCAAAAAGCAAAGCATATTTTCACCGTCAAAAGAAGAAAAAAATAAATAAAGCAAAGCATATTAACACTACGTGAAACAATTTTTAGGATTTGTTTTTTTATAGTTCTATTTCAATTCATTTTCTGCATTTTCTTCTCGGCTTAACAATTTTGTTCAAAGAAAATGTTTAATACTATTTTTTATATATATATAAATAACTTAGTAATCAAATTTATTCGAGGGTTAATAAAAAAATTCAATTTCAAGGTCTCCATTTTCATCTTTTTTACGTTTTTGTAGAAAGAAAATTTTTTGTACTTCCTTAAATATTACGATATGTTATAGTTCAATCAAAAAATTAATGATAATTTGTAGCTTTGTTAGCCATAATAAATTTGGAACGTGTTCAACTTTTACCTACAACCTATGAATTTTTTTTTTTTGAGTTTCACTTTTATTATGAAGTGCTTTTGTTTTGATAATGGAATTTGATTAGTCAGCAATAGACTATTCTTCTAGACGAAGGAAAGAATTGAAGATAAGAGAGATCAATCAATGGAGCATTTCGTCGTCACTTTCTTTTGCTCCATTCCTTATTTTTATTATTAAACTTTCAAACAAAAATGACTTCTCTCCACCGACCACATTGATTTATGCTTTTTCATCCATTAAGATTTCATTTCATTTTATTTAATTTGCCTTTTGCCTTATGAATTTCAATTTTCTCTAATCATTGAATATTTATAAAGCCTTTTTTCCAACAGCTGTATGCTCAATTTGATAAAATGTAGTAAAATCTTTCACTTTTTATAACATGAAATTAAGATGATAGATTTTTATTTATGTAAATATTATATATATTTATTAAAGATGATTATTTGAATTTATTTAAACTATGAATGAAAAAAATTCAAAAAAGTATTATTTTCATAATTTTGATGATTAAACTTTATTAATTTATTTTATATTTATAAATAATATAAAATAAAAATTTATAATTTTAATTTCATAAAACAAAATATTGAGATCTTATTTCTATTTTTTATAAAGTTCAAAGATTATTTGAATATTATCTTTTTCGGGAATCATAATAACATAACTCCATTTGATATATGCCTTTGTTTTTTATTATAACTATTTTCATATAAAAACAGAAGTATTTATCGAAGTGTCAGCCTCTACATGCAGAAGGGATACAAATTAGTCTGCTATATATAATAAGATAGAGCATAATAATCGAGTTAACTCACAATTGGCCAAGTAACTCACCTAAATTGGCCTTCAATCAGCCAATCAGGACTTGATAGACTAGAACATGCCCAATTATTAAAATAGACTAAAATTAATTTTATACTCAAATATCAGAGCATCTCATAATTTACATTTAAAAAAAAAAAAACCCTAAGGCAGCCTTTGTCAAGCCCTGGCCCTAGGTGCGTGGGTTGTTTCCATTGATTAGCACTCTTCATTGCCGTGGGACTAAAAAAGTTTATTCAGTATATCATTCTAAAATGTACATTCCCCTAAAAATGCATTGTTTCCGAAGGCCAAAGCTAGTTTCCTCTCTCAATATAATGGACTAATTGTACAATAATACTATACGATGAACTAATTGTACAATAACACTATATGATTCATCATCGATCCCGGATGGATATGAATGCATTCCAACACAATGCCGATGCATTGATCAGCACGATCAATGGATTACATAAATATAGATTCCAAAAATTAACGAAAGACTCCTATCACTTACATCTTAGGAAGCTAAGCTCAAGCCAAAAGAACAATCTCGCCTCGTGAACCTGCAACAGAATGGAAAATACAATTACATAATTAGGTTGCAGGATGCAAAAGAAACATATGCTGTTAATTTTAAGTATAGTCCAAGAAAGGACTGTAATTTCACATACATTGTTCATAGATTTCTTTCACTAGCTGTAGCATTGAATCAGCCTCTTCTGCCATTTTTGAGACTCTTTCTGCCTCCTTAACTGCTTCAGAAGCTAAAAACGATTTATTTTCTGCTTCAGCAATTCTATAGGCTGCCGAAATCGCTGCGTCTTCAACTGTTTCATCAAAAATCAATGCACCAGAATTCTGCCGCAACCTAATGTCTTTTTGTTTAGGGCTAGGCGTTTTAGTTCCAATCAAAGTATCTTTTTTGATCTTGTAGCAATTTTGTATCTGCATTGGATGGTTTTGACATGAGTGAGAAGATGCCATCCGTATATGTAAGCTCACGAAACCCATCACAGTTAAATCATTCTATAACGTAAGATAACATCAAACCTCTTGCATATAATCACTATTTATCATGTCTCCTAAGCTCGAGGCTAGCAAATCATCCCCAGAATTGATTTGCTGAAAGTCATCTTTTAAATATTAATAAAGGAGAGCTTTAAAAGTGGGGTTGAGATTTTTGTCTTCAAAAGAAATTGGAGAATTGAAATTCTATTCACAGATTCTACGAAAGATGGTCATGGTGACAATTCTGGGGGTCAATCTAGAAACTCTTATTCAGTTCAACTAATGTGAATGTGCAGAAAAAAAAAATTAAAACTTGAATAATTTAACTTATGTTCTCTGCCCATTCCTGCGATTTTAAAGGGTTTAGATTAGCATGGGAAAATGCCTGCATGAAAGCATTCAATGTCTGAACTCGAACAACAGATCATCTATCAGAAGCAATTCATTATCGAATTTAGCATAGTCCAGATGATTGCAACAGAAAAGGGCAAACCATCGATCATGAATAAAGTAAGATAAGTTGCTCAATTGTAGCATCATAATTACCTTTTCCAGTTTGCCTTGAGAAACAAGTCTTCTCAGCCTTGAACTTAGTAACCTTCTGAAATTTGGTGGAACCTCATGCCTTTGCTGCAGAATGTGAATCAAGATGGTTAACATCCACTTTTCCAAACATGCGTTGATAAATAGATAATGATGACAGGTTATAACACACACAAAGAAAGAAGACATCAGACACCACAAGACAAAACACAAATATCAAGTTTCACGATTTTAATGGATGTGATGTGCCTATAAAAAGTGAATTGTTGCACTGTACACTTGAATATAAAAATTCGCTTTTAAGGATGCAGCTATCATCCTTGAATAAAAAACTCTGCCTATGTTGAACGCAATTGGTCCCAAACTCAAATAAAAGAGAAGGGTTAGCGATAAGTTTGGACAACCAGTTACTTTAAAACTCGTACAGTTTTTATCAGATGAATCATTATATAAAATCCGTTGGGGCATCCCCTACTCAGCAAGGCATTGCATCAGAGCCTAGGTGCAGTGAAAAATATGCAAGGGTTCCGAAAACGATGCGTCACATCGACGCCTAGATGTGGTGTCAAATAGACAAAGGTTCCTGCATCATAACGGACGGGGTGGATAAAGAAGTTAGTTCATAACCATAAGCTTAGGTTAAGAATTTGGAATATAAGCACACTTAATAATAAGTTAGCAGAGATTTGTGAGATTATGTGTAGGAGGCAGATTAAAATTTTGTGTCTCTAGGAAGCCAAATGAGTTGGGGAAAAGGTTTGGAAGATAGCACATTGGCAAAATAAACTATGGTACACAGGGAAGGATAGAGACCGAAAGTTAAGAGAGAAAGGAGATAAAATTATTTTAGTTAAGCTAGTTCAAATATGGGAGGTTTCGAATGTTATTAGTGCATATGTACCACAGATAGAACTTGATAATGTTAGTAAATGACGATTTTGGGAGGATTTATATAAGATTGTTTAAGAAGTGCCTATAGGAAAAAACCTTTTTTATTGGTAGTAATGTTAATAATCATGTAAGTGCTAGTAGAGAAGGTTTTGAGAGCGTATATGGAGGTTTTAGTTACGATGTAAGAAATAAGAGTGGAGATACTATCCTGAATTTTGCTTTATTTTACGACTTAACCTTAGTGAATACACTATTTTAGGAAAAGAGAACCTTACTTTATAACCTTTAAGAGTGGACTGAGCGCAAGTCAAATAGATTTCTTTATGACTAAGAGGAGGGATAGAAGCAAATATCTGAACCGCAAGGTTATCTCTGGTAAGAGTGTTACCACATAATATAGACTGCTAATCCTAGATATGAAAATTCATAAACAACATAGAAAGATCCAACAGGAAGAAGCTACAAAGATTCGATGGTGGAAGCTTAAAAACTATTGTCATGCAATATGTAAAAATAGTTAAATCCAGAAAAAAGACTAGATAACATAGGAAAACCCAAATACACTATGAAACAAGATGTCAAAACACATTCAAGAAGTGGGCAAGGAAATACTAGGAATATCAAACGGAAGAGCACCGACTGGAAAGAATGCAACATGATGAATTGAATCAGTCAAGGAAGCTATAGAGACTAAGCAAGATTGTTACAAGGCTTTGAAGATTAACAACACCAAAAAGAGCTTCACAAAATACAAGTTAGCTAGGAAAAAGGCAAATAGGACGGCAGTCGAAGCTAAGGCGTAGATTGTAAAAAGGTCTATAACAAGTTGGACAGAAAGGAGGAAGAGAAAGAGATATACAGATTAACGCGAGCAAGAGAGAGAAGGAGTCGTGATCTAGGAGTTGTAAAATGTATCAAAGATGAAAACCAAAGAACTCTAATTAAGAATAATGATATTAAAGAAGGGCGGCGTGATTATTTCAACAAACTATTTAAAGAAGAAAAAAGTCAAATTTTGGATAATATCTCTTTGTGCCTCTCGAAGATTTGAACCGATACTTTATGTGCAGAATTAAAGAAATAGAGATAAAAGAGGCACTAAAGAGAATGAAGATAGGGAAAACTATTAGACCTAATGACATTTCTATTGAAGTGTGGAAACGCCTTGGAGAGGTAAAAGTTAGGACTTATGTGGTTGAAAAATCTTTTTAATGAGATTTGATGCATCAAGAAGATGCCTGAGGAATGGAGGAAGAGTGTCTTAGTACCTCTCTATAAGAACAGGGGAGATATTCAGAATTGCTTCAACTATCGAGACATAAAACTAATGAGTCATAATGAAATTAGGAGAAAGAGTGATAGAACGAAAATTAACGAAGACGATAAAGATATCGAAAGATCAATTTGGTTTTATGTCTAGCCAATCAACTATGAAAGCAATACACTTGCTTAGATAACTTGTGAAGTGTTCTTGAGTACAAGGTAAAAATCTTCATATGGTCTTTATAGACTTAGAGAAAACATATGATAAAATGCCTAGGGAGGTGTTATGGCAGTCCTTAATGAAGAAAAGAGCCCATGTGAAACATATTGAAATAATTGACATGTATGGAGATACAAGGACACATGTGAGAACATGTGGAGAGTAAACAAATAAATTTTCTATTACAATAGGATTACATCAAGGGTCAACATTAAGTCCATTCTTGTTCACTACAATAATAGACGAGCCAACAAAATCCACCTAGGATAACGTACCTTAGTGTAGGATGTTTGCAAATGATATTATCTTGTATACTAGGACTAAAGTAGAGGTTAATGTAAAGTTAGAACTGTGGATACAAGTGTTAAAATCAAGTGAATTCAGACTAAGTAGAGTAAAGATTGAATACATGGAATAAAATTTAGTTCAAACAAAGAGGAAGATCAAAAAATAGTGATGCTAGATGGGGTGGCAATTCCCAAACGGGATCATTTTAGATATTCGGGGTCGATCATATAGATGGATAGAGAGATTGATGATGATGTGACTCATAGAATGCAAGCTGGTTAAAGCAAGTGGAGAAACGCCACAAGTGTGCTATGTAACAAAGGAATTCCTATATGGTTGAAAAACAAGTTTTATAGAACAATTGATAAACCAACAATGCTCTATAGCAGTGAATGTTGGGCAATTAAAAGACAACATACACAGAAGATAAGTGTAGCAAAAATGTGAATGTTGTGATGAATGTACAGATATACAAGAAATATAAAATGAAAAATGAGGACATTCACAAAAAAGTTGGAGTTAAACCTATCGAAGACAAGATAAGTGAAAGTCGTTTACATTGGTTTGGACACGTATAACATAGACCTACGGACGCTCTAGTTAGAAGAGTAGAGGTTATGAATGATGTAAAAAAAGATCAAGGCTAGTGGAAGACCGAAAAAGACTTGAAAATAAATTATCCGGAAAGACTTAGTGGAACAGGAGTTGAAAGAGTACATTCCTTTATAGAGGAATGAGTGGAAGAAAATTCATACTAACGACTTAGCGTGAGTTTATATATTGATTCATATAACTTACCCCAATATTGGGATAAAGGCTCTAATGATGATGATGATGATGATGATGATGATGATGATGATGATAATGATGATGATGATGAATGTAGCTATCACAGAAGAGGGAGAAATACTTAAAGTGTACGAAAGGGTTTTCAACTAAAGTTCTCATTGAAATGGTGCTTGTCAAAAATTTCTGTTGTTCGAGAGCTTAATGTCGTTTCTTTCAGAGATCCCCATACAAATAATAGGTTTCAACAGTGAAGCATTGAAAAAAAAATGTTTTTAACATTTGTAAATACAACCTGTTATTAGCTGCAAGCTACAAAATAACCAACTCTAGAAAACCACCTAAACTTATTTAAAACCTTGTATTTTATCGAATATAGTAGGACATACACACTTGTTGAAACTCAGCGTGTTAGCATTAAGATCATACAGTGAAATCTTCTAATAAATTGTTGGCTTCATGTGGACATGAAATTCAGGATCACCGAGCATTTATGAGGAAAATTAGCAGCTGTAACCTTGCTCTAAACTTTGGTGCATAATAATGGTAGCTTGATACTTGCTAGATTTATATATTGCAATTATCACTTCTTATCTTTTCTAGTTTAAGCTAAATTCTATTCCAAGCAGCAATTTCAAGCCTGATCAAACATAAAAAATACACAAGAATTGCAACTAAAAAGAAGGGAAAAGAAAAAGAAGAAACAAAATCCATCTTACCTCAATGTAGCTTATAATTGCATTAATATCAGATCCATTTGTATCTTTAATGGTTGAAAGAGCTTCAAAAATCATTGTGTTATACCTGGTTAAATGAAAATAAAAAGAAATGGGATCAACCACCCAATGACGAGGGAACATAATGAACAACATATTTATTAAAGCTACTACAACACAGAGTAAAAGAAACTCTCTGCAATTTGAGAAATAAACGAAAGAGAATATACCATTCATATAAAATGGTGAGTCAGTCAACTTGCAAGTTAAGGCGATGCAGCATGAACTTTGGAAGACACCAAAATTAATGTAAAATCAAAAATAGAAATTCAACTTAACCTTGCTAATTTATCTAAGTATTTGATGACAAAAAATAAACTTTTTTTAACAATAATGGAAGCAGGAATGTAAAGCAAACTATAATCTAAAACCTTCATTCATAACATGAGATGTTTCAAATTTCTAATTGACCATTTAAAACCAAATCCAAATAAAATTCTTTTGACATCCAAACAGCTTTTGGGAATTGGGATGTCCTCTATTTTGTTTGACTCTAACATCATATTTACAAGAAGATTAGTCATCAACACATGTGTCTTCTGAATTCAGAAAAGAAAGAACGGATCTACAATACAAACCTAGGAGCATTCTTCACATCCAAGGCATCGTTTGAAGGATCACCCACGACAGTATCGGTAGTTACATTGTTAGCACGTGAAGCAGCTGGAGCAGAATTGGAAATGTTGGGAAGCGAAGCAACAATTGCTTTTACCTTGGGGGCTCTTGATTTGTCTCTGGAGCCTTGGGAAGAAGTACTAACACTCAAATTCCTCCATTTATCCTGCAAAATAGAGCAAAAAATGAGAAAACCATATAAGTTGACCATAAAAGAGAAGGCTAAGAATAAAATTAAAATTACTGATATCAAGCAAAAAACATATGTAAATAGATGACTAGTAGCACACAAACATTATCATTATTTTTAGTTTTGACAGACATCTTTATCTTTTGCCACAATTAACTTTACTTAATTTTCTTCACGACCAAGCAGCAAGGCCCCTGTAACCTTATATTGCCTACCACCACAGTAAGTCCACTATAAGTTCTTACATTCTTCCAAAACAATGAAAAGATTAAATATTTATGATATCACCCTTAGTATTTAGTACAAAACTTTTATTCCCATTGAAGCATTTAAATTCCGATATGCTCCACATGAAATTAGGACTGACTGTTTTGTAGTTTAAACGCATGCATTGTACAAATATTCCAGAATTTCATTCAGTTTAATCTGCTAGCAATTCAATTTTATTCAAACTCATAGCTAGGGTTTCTTCATGTAAATATCATCTTAATTAAAACAAATGTACAGAAGTAAAAATTTCTACTAATCACAAAATAATCCCTATAACCAAACAAGAAAACGGAGCAAATATAACATTTAAGGAAAAATTAAAACTATATTGAAATCCTAGAATCAACTAAAGACAGAAAAAAAGAGGATTAATATTGAAAAGAAAAGGGAGAACCTTGAGGTCAATGTTGGAGCGGTGAGTGAGGTAAGGGGCGAAGTCGGGATCTTTAAGGATGTTCTTCCACTTGCCAGGGCCGTGTTTGGCGACTCCGGCGAGAAGCGCCTCCTCTTCCTTCGCCGTCCATTTTTGTTTCTGATTTCCCATTCTAACCCCTTCTCTCTGTGTGTCTCTCTTTCGCTATAACCCTAAAATACCGAGAAATTGTACTGCGTAACTGCTGACTAAAAGATTTTTGTTTCGCAATTCATGTTTTTCACTAAGCCTCGTTGAAGTGCCAAAATCAGTATTTTATATTATTAATAATTTAATACGTTAATGAAATGAAGTTTTGATTTAGCGAAAATAAAATCTTTGAAGTTTTTTTTTTTAAATTTTCGATATTTAGTGATTATATTGGATTTCAATTCATTCAGAATTAAATATTTATCAAATTTTATAAAAAATGATTCTTCGAACGTCGTTTGTTCTAATTATAAAACTCGAATTCAAAATTTTACTTAAAAAGATCAAATTTCTTACCACTTGAATCAATAAATATTGACATTCTTTAATGTTTTAAGATCATAAATTCAAATCATCATATGTGAGAGTGAATTTGATTTAACTCTGTGTTATTTTTTTGTAAATAATAATTTTATTGAAAAAATAATTTAATATATATTTTTTAATAATTAACAATTATGAATTTTTTTGCATAATAAGACTTTAAAAAAATAATATATTTTTTTAATAATTAACAAGTACTACTTTTTTTTGTAAAACAAAAGTTTTTCGTTTATGAAAAAAATTAAATATCAAAATTCAAATTTTAAACCAATAAAACTTTTACAACTTATGATACTTAATGAAAGCTTTTCAAATGGGAAAAAATAAATGCAATGCAGGAGACTTAATCTCAAACCTGAAAACTCTCTCACATAAAAATGTAAATATGATTATTTGAGTTAAAACTTGAAATTTAATACTAAATGTGTATTTTATGTTTGACAAAAAATATATATTTTTTTACTTTGATATGTTAAAAAATACAAATAAATCAAACTAAAATGATAAAGGAAATTTAAAAAACGAGCAACTTATAATTTATATGAATTTGAATAATGAAACAAATTAAGAGTGCTTCTATTTTAAATTTGAATAATGATAAAGGAAATATATTGAACCATATATTTTAAGAAATAGAACATTTAAAATATTATTAGTATTAATCTCGACATGCTAATGAGGTCTTGACGTACTGGCAAAGAAGAAGTCATAATACTTTGAAGTCTCAGTTTGAACCTCATGAAATTTAAATTTGAGTTTAGTCTAGTTACTTGTTCATGAGATCTAGGTTTAGGTCTCACCAAATTTTAGCTTAAGCTTAATCTAGTTATATAGTAGTTACTTGATTATGAAATATAATATGATAAGTGTAATTGTAACTTTCAATAAAAATATCATGCTCGAAAAGTGCTAAAATATTAACATCTTTCAAAAAGAGTATTAATCTTGACATAGATGTTAATGTAATATTACAGTTATTTCAATTAATTATAATGTTATAATTGACTTAGACTAATTGATTAGGATTTTAATTTTTGATTTGTATCAATTGTAATTATATTTCCTTTATTGTCTTAATCTACTATCAATATAAAAGAAATTTTCTTGTGATGTACAAATAGAAATACAATTATTTCTTTCTTTTCATTTTTTCAATCAACTCTAAGATTACTTTAACACTAGAGATAGAAATATGGGTGTTTCATGTTTGAATTATCTTATATCTTTTATTCAGGTATATTTGCTTAACGGTTTAAAAAACTTGGGGTAGTTGAATAGGTGAAATATGTCTTAGGCGAATTTGCTGCTAAAGAAATTGATGGCAAAGTTCATAACTCGTAGAATTCGTTTGAAAGCCACCGCACCCCCGTGTAGTGGTTTAATAACTGCAAAATTATTATTCATTGTGCTACTGTACGTCTTTAGAATAATTCAAATTATTAAAATGTCTTTGTATGTCTATTTTAGTGCAAACAAGGTCGCTTACGTACGAAAAGAGTCGTGAACCACACGAGAGTGGGCACCTACATAATCAACTCATTTTAATATGATGATATATGATCTTAAGTAAAATTTTGAACCCTCATAGATTTATTTTTTAACTTATCTCAGTAAATGTGTAACAATAGTCAAAATGACGATTTTGTCCATAGGTCAAATTTTCAATAGTGACTAAATGGACACTATGAAATGAATTAAGGGTATGAAATAAATCATGTCAGACCCTTAATTTATTATGTCAGACCTTTTTTTCTGAAATGTCAAACAAAAATATCGAAAAAGATCGAAATAGTTAAAATCAGGTAAATTTCATTCGGAAAGGTTAAGCAGTCTGTATCTTTTGGTTCATTTCACCCATAATACATTATTTACGTGTAATATGCATGTGAATAATGAAAATTATATAAGAATTACAAATGGGCTATGAGAATTTAAGTTTAATGAAAAAAATGACATAAGTCATATTTATGAAATTTTCATGATATATCTTATTAATTAATTAATTATTCTTATAAGTTGGCTCATGATTGGCACATGTCAACATTTATTTATTCATTTCTTAGGACAATGGTCGGCCATCACCAAAAAATAAGCCAAAAACCCATATGAAAAACACCATTTTCATGTACTAACAAACTTCGCCACCAACCTTGCTCTCACTTCTAGCCATTTTTGGACTTTCATTTCTTCTAGAAAGTTGCTCCTCATCACTTCATCTACAACATAATCAAAATAGGTTAGCAAATTCTATATAGTTTGGGAGATCAAGAACGAGTTTTTAACTTTCCTTAAGTTTTGGTTTTTGTCATTCTCAATGGGTTTTCAGTTACTTTCTTTTACAAGCTTAAAGTATGTTGTTTAGGGACTAATGATAAGTATTTGTATGTGTTTAGATTGAAGAAGAATTAACCATTATGCTTGGAGGGAGTTTAGGCCAAATTGGGATTCATTAGTTAAGCTGGATTTCTATGCATGGTTTTGATATATATTGATTACTTTGATACGTATAGATGATTTATGAAGTTAGTTTAATAAAAGAAAACATGTATGATATAGTTGTAGAGTAAAGCTAAACACTTTTAGAGGGCGAAAATAGAATTTCTATGAAATTACATGAAGATTTCTTAAATGGGAATGTGATTCATGTAATAGAACATGAAATGAACCATAACGTGGCTTAAAAATGATTATATAACCATTATGTAATTTCGGCCATAGCAGGGGTATTTTGGTAATTTTATCCTTACAGTGTAATTTTGGTCCTAGGTCAGTATTAAGTATAAGTATAAGCAGTATGTGAAGTTAGAATGATCAAAAAATAAAATTTGATAGTTTTTTTCACTTTGTACTATTATGTGAACTAAACTAAATCGAGTCAAAACATATCCTTTAACTAGTTTTAGAGCATTTCGAACAACCTACTAATCTAATTATGCTATATTTTAGGATTTCAAGTGAAATTATGGTGTGTGGGAGTAATCTGACAAGCTGTGATAAGCAAAGTATTAGTAAAGTTTCAGTAAGTTCAATTACATAAGCTGCGAGTTAACCCGTACTAATTGTTTTATATTTTGAATCGAACTTTTAATTATCGTAAATGCTTTATTTGAACTTTTTGAATAAACATGTCAACATTTTGATCGATTTGAAATATGAAACGTATTGAATCAACTAAATTGGGGATATAAATTTTTCTTTACTTAGCAGGCTGAGTAATGAGCAATTATTACTCGGTCTTATTGAAAAAATTTTGTAAATTGTCTATATTTTTTGAACTAAGACCCTTGTATTATCGAAAATGTGATTTCAATTCGTTTTGACATGTTTTGAATATTGCGATAATTTTCATACATTAAATCATTGCATGACATTGTATGAGAGATTTAAAAACTTGCACAGATTTTTATCTGCATGCATGTATTGCTTTATAATCTCATTTCAAATTTGTTTTGAACTAATTTGAGTATATAGTTTATTTAGCTTATACTTAGTATTTTTTTATTTAAGCATAAACTGTTTTCCGTCTCGATTGTTATACGACTTTTAGAAACATGATATTCGAATGTTTTATCTTTTATGGGCGTTCTGACTATGTTATTCCCAATAGAGTATATGGAGACAACTCTGAGTTTACAACTCTTATATTGGTAGTTTGGTTTGTCCGATATTGTCGTGACAAGTTTCGGTTATAGCTGATCATTAGGACTGGAGACTTTTGGGTCTATGACCATATGTAACACCCTAGTTTTCGGGGTAGTTTCAGCTCACTGATAGTGACAGTGGGAAAACCTTTTATTAGGATATACTTGTTGACTTTGTCTATATTCGTATAATCTAATCATCGAATTTTGTGAATGATATATCGAACTATATGGTTTTGAAAATGTTTTATGATATATGATCATGATATACAAAATTTATCGAACCATACGTCATTGATTTGGTTTACTGAATCTTGTGAAAGTATATGAGAAATGTGTAGTTAAATATATTTTGATGCAAGTGTTCGGTTTAAGAAATTTGATACAGAAGAATTTATGACTTCTGAACTTGCGTTAAACCTCGATTTTCTGCATTTGAATATATTATCGTATTTTGAACTTATGTGTATCGTATTTCGTTAAAGGTGGTTAGGTCTGATGACCAATTGAGGTATTTCAAAATATCTCTCTACCTGAAAGACTTGATAATGTCTAGATAAGATTTTAGTCTGAAACCCAACCAGATGTGATTTATTAAGAGACTCTAATTTATGATATAAACTTTTGACATGATAATTGATTTCAGAATGTGATTTGTACCGCATACATTTTACTTAAACTAGTATTTTTGTTTTGGTTATTTTTGCACTTGTGTGGTTGGTTTACTGAGCTTCCCCAAAGCTCACTCCCTCTCTTTTTCATCACAGGTCAATTGCAGAGTTGATTTTGATCGATAGTAGTGTCTGGTACCGAAGTTTCTAACTTTGGAACTCTTGCAACACATTTATCGATATACATTTAACTATATAATTATTTTCTTTTTAGACAGAATTATATCAGTAACTAAGTTGAGATGTGTACTAAGTGTTTGAATGTTTATATTATCGAAACTCAAGTTATTGAGATGTAAATATATCGATTATTGACCAAGTGTTGGAAATAGTGAATTAATATATTATTCCGTTGTATAATTTTCTGGAGCACAAGATGAACTCCGAAAATTATGAAAATATTTTGAAAAGTAGATATAGGAATGTTATAGATAACTGCGCGTTAAGTTTTGAATTTGGACTGCTATGAAATATTTTCAAGTTGTTTTTCTATATTGATTGACATGGAAAAATACGCATTTACGCGAAAACTCTGTTGAAATTTTTTTAGATCGTAATTTTGATTTAAGAATATGATTAGGACCATAGGCAAAGTGTCTTAAACTGATATTGCATAGATGAATGCACAATATGATTGTAGGACTATACTCGCATAACAAACAATTATTAGTGTTATTAAATAAATTAGTCATAATAGCTATGTTTCCGCAATAAATGATAGTGACGTCATATTTCTCAGGATGTGACAAGTGGCTTCCAGTCTAATAAGACAAAAATATAAAGGGCAAATTTATTCTTTTGTCCCTATTAAATAATTTTTTAAATTATTTTATTGAAAAAATCACATATTCTTAATAGTATTTTCATCGTTTTCAATCTCATCAGAATCAATCTCACTATCGATTCAAACTAGCCCTTAATATCTTATGGCAACAATATGCATAAGCATAGTAACACTTATCTTTGGTTATGACTTGAATGGATGATTATAATTTATTACGGATTATTATGCACGAAAATATGCTAATAGGATTTGAATGAATCGTAATGACTTAATAGATAATTATGACTCTTGATTATCATGCATGAAAATATGTTATTAGGACTTAAACGTCTTATTATGGGTTGATGTTATTTGTTAAGATAATGGTTTTATTACTTATGCCCAGCAGCAAATCGTGAATTGTTTTAAGTTTGACAAGAAAATAATGCTAAGAAAAATAATTGTTTAAAACCTTTGTAATTATAATTTTATAATTATTTTAAACATTTGAAATTATAATTTTATATTATTTAAATTTTAATATAATAATTACAATTTAAACTAATAATAATGTATCAAATTTATTATACAAATGATGAGCCATGTCAATACATATAACTTTATATTATTTACATTTTCATATGATATTTACATTTTAATTAATTCCAATGTATTAAATTTGTTTTTATACTTTATGATATTCATGAAATTTGCCACTACATTAGAAACAAAGTATTAGTTTACCAAATATTGCAATATTACTTTTCTTGCAATTTAAATAGAATTTTACACTGTGGTTGCATTTGGTATCGTGGGAAAGAGCACTTTGTGTTACAATTTAAATGACAACAAAATGATTATAATATTTGTTTTAAGTAAAGTGATCGCAAAGTGACTTTACTTATGCAACCACTGCAAAGTGATTCCATCTATTTGGCTGCAAAGTAAAATAATTTACTCAAAATACCCTACTAACCCAATTATTTCCTCTTTTAATAATCAAACTTTTATTTTATTTACTTGGTAAAATAATTATATTTTAAATTAATAATAATATATCAAATTTTATATTATAATTGGTTAACAAATTAATAATTATAACTTTATATTATTCAAGTTTTAATATAATAATTATATTTTAAATTAATAATAATATATCAAATTTTATATTATAATTGACTATCATATAAATAATTATAACTTAATATTATTTACATTTTAAAATAATAATTATATTTTAAATTATTAATAGTGGATCAAATTTTTTATTATAATTTACAAACAATTAATAATTATAACTTATATTATTTACATTTTAATATGATGATTGCATTTTAAATGCGGAATCTCACGCTAAGACAAAATATGAGGGTAAAATTATAATGTTAACGAAAATTGTTGACGAAGGCAAAACAAAGCGGAACCAAGGTGTCTTTCTAAGAAAACCGTTTTCTATAATACAATCCACCGAACTTTCCTAGGTCTGCCATTCTTCACCGTCCAATTTCCCCACTAGACTCGATCAACGGTAAATATTTATTTTCAAACTTCTTACAAAACATAAGCACCGTCTGCATCACATACACAAAAACAGAAAATTAAAGGCAACGATCTCTGTTGTCTATTTCTTTTTTTCTCTTCATAACAACAGTCAAGCGTGAGATCTACTGATTCTTGTTACCAAACCCTAACCTTCACATTTTTCTACCAAACCAAACAAAAAAAAAAAGAGAGAATTTTTATTTTTCTTACTCTCTTCTTTCACTGAGCTCAAAATTTATTTTCCTTTCATTTTTTCTTTTCATTTTCTGAATAATTTGATTCGGGGCTGAGAAGCATGGCTTACGCATCTCATATCATTAATCACTCTAAAAAGGTTCGTCTCAATTTTTCTCATTTCTCGATTCGAATTTCTTTTTTTTTTTTTTTTTTATGCTTTGGTCAGTTTTAGATTCAATTTCTTTATAGATTTGACAATTTCTTATTGTTGTTCATTAATGGTATCTATAAATTCAATCCATGAGTCCTATTTCCTTTCCTGTGATTGATCATGGTTGGAATTATAGCTATTTAATTATGTAATCTGTTTTTGGCCTAAGCTTCACTCTTTGTTTCGAATTAACTTTTGACTCTGTTATTATTACAGTTAAGAAATGTTCCCAACTTAATGCGGCATGATCATGCCTTTTTGGTTCGTTGGTTTTCTCATGGAGCACGATCATCTGTCTGTAAAAGAGAGGGTACATATACGATGCCGATGGAACAAAGATTGTTTTCTTCTCTGTTTTTTTCATTATATAACTTAAGCAGATCAGCTGTTTTTAGAATTGTGATTAGTCTACTGAGTAGACGCACAAAACGTGCTTCACAAGTCTCCAATCTAGGTGGCTTTAATAGATATCTTAGGTTTATCAGATATTAGAAGTATATTGTTTGCTCATCTTTCTTGCTAGGCTTATTCATAGCACCTGGCTGGCATACTAAATTTTGTTTTGGATTTGCGATTGCAGTTAGTGATAGGTAATAGTTTGTCAGTATTTTGAAAGCACAACAAAGTGGATGAAATTTTGCTTTATGTTGTTTTAAGCAATTCTGATTGTTTTTCAGATGTTGCAAAGACCCATCCTCTTGGTTATGCGCCTGCAGAAAGGGAGAGGGTATCTAATTTTGTTGCCTGTAACCTCGTAAGTGTTTCCATATCTTTTTCCAATCAGTCGAGCGATAAATATTGCAGCCTTTTGGTGCAACTTTTACCTTTTCTATGCTGCAGACTCTCCCCTGCTTGTACGTTACGTTCTTAATTGAAATTAAGACTCAGTTGGCAAACACTAACCGTATCACATCTTGTTCTGCAGGTATCATCTGTTTTATCTAAGAACAATCTTTCAAGGACAACAATGAGATTTGGAAGTCCAATGGGTGGTGTGACATACGGCCGAGAGCTTTTATGGTATTCTTTCTAGCATTTCTTTTGTGACATTATTGGAAAAATTTACTATTTCCTTGTATTTTTTTTCTTCATCATTGCAAGCGTCTAAACATTTTCCCTGTATCCACATCAGTTCGCTGGTACAGTCAAGGAGAGGATTTGCATCTGATGCAGGTATGAATTATTGCTTTAAATATCATAGGTTGAACTGATATTGTATTATTTATATTCTCTCATGGATCCATTGTTTTTCAAATGGTTAAAAATGCAAATTTGACTACTGACTATAAGAAGAATGTGTGTTTAACTGATGAAACTGCTCAGCTAATGCTAAATGGTAAACTGTGACTGTATAACGTGTTTTTCTTGGATATGTCTTTGTTGAGACTGTGATTGGCTGTAAAATTGTATTATTATTAGTTCTTGCTGTGACTTGTTCAATACCTTTCCTGATGGGAGACCTCAGATGATAGGAATTTAGCTTACGAGTAATAAATCTGTGTAATCTGAAGCATGTTTATCTGGTTTCTAAATCGTAAATACGATGAACACACTTTATTTAAGAAGTGAGAAATCGTGATCATCTATTGTTGTAAGGCATTGCTATAGGACTTGTTTTTATTTTTGTTTGTTAGTGCTATCACCTAGGTAATGCTGGATTTATGTAGCATGTGTTGGGTTTTCCAGTATTTTTTTGCCAGTGTACTGGTTTGTTATATTTATGGCTGACCGCAGGGCAGTTGAAATGATGATTGAATGGTCTTTAAGTTTAACCCTACTGCATTATGCTGGTTGCTACATTGTCTATTAACTGTTTCATCATTCGTTGTTGCATGATGTACTCAATAATGCTAATATTCTGAAGCTGCTTTCAGGACTCCCTCCTCACCAAGAGATTGGAATGCCTTCACTCTCGCCCACAATGACAGAGGTTTGAATTGTTCTGGATCTTTCCAAAATATCATAAAAAATCTGTGGTTTTCTTCCAAGTGTGCCATTTCCTAAATGCAGGGAAATATTGCAAGGTGGTTGAAAAAAGAGGGTGATAAAGTGAATCCTGGTGAAGTGCTGTGCGAAGTTGAAACTGTAAGGCCTTCTCCAGTTTATCGGCCAACTGTAGCACCTTATAAAGTTTCTTCTTCATTTTCGTTGTTCATATCGGAAATCGGTATTTTATTTTATAACTTTGTTTATTACTTGAAGGATAAAGCCACTGTAGAGATGGAATGCATGGAAGAAGGTTATGTTGCCAAGATTATAAAGGGAGATGGGACAAAAGAGATCAAAGTTGGTGAGGTATTGATTTTGAGAAACTAATTTGCATATATTTATCTTCTTTGGTTCTCACCTTTGTGGATTGGGGAGTCTATATGACTAATTAGAGGAGATGCATCTTGTTTTCGCACCCCTTGGGTCTTCTGCCTATTGCTTTTTTGCTGCCATAATAAGATACAATTCAAGTGAACATTTCTGCGGTTAATGTTATTTATTTGGTCTTGTGGTCTTGTGTAGATAATTGCCATCACTGTTGAAGAAGAGGAGGATATTGCGAAGTTCAAGGACTACAGTCCATCAGCATCAGATTCTGGTGCTCCTGCAGCAACAGAGCCGGCAGCTCCTCCTCCAAAGCAGGAGCCTATTGAACAACCATTGAGTTCACCAGAGCCTAAGACTTCCAAGCCTATCTCACCTCCTTCTGAAGATCGCATTTTTGCAAGTCCTCTTGCACGAAAACTGGCTGAAGATCACAGGGTTAGTCATTAGAGTGCTGTGACTGGAATTCTCTTGTTCAGAGACCAGACACTATCATAAGCAACTAATCATTTTATCAAACTTTATCTTTTTGACATTTCCAAATTTCTTTTGGATTCAATTTTAGGTACCCCTCTCAAGTATCAAAGGAACAGGAACTGATGGACTCATTGTAAAGGCTGATATAGAAGATTACCTGGGTATCATATTTTAAATTCCACATTTAGTGATTGATGCAGTTGCAATTTTTTGATCCTGATAAGTAATGCTATATGGTAAAGAACCTCCTCTCCCCCCACCCCCCACCAATTCATGCCTTTTCAGTATTCGTCAATTGTTCTGTTTGGTGTATTATTGTCACTTCTTCTGCTTATGGGAGTTTTCCCTTTCATGTAGCTTCCCGTGGGAAGGAAGTTTCAGCACCTACTGCTAAGACAAAGGATGCAAAACCTGTGGGTCTAGATTATGTAGATATCCCTCATTCTCAGATAAGAAAGGTATGTTGAAAAATGTCATTATTTTTACAATTTTCATGAAAGTCCGGGGTTTTTAAGTGTTTATGGTACATGGATTCTATTCTCTGGATCTACTTCATAGAAGATGGTCTGCTTCATGTAGAATTTAAGCATTTGATCTAGTTTTGTGATAATCTTCATTAATTGTAAATAACAGTCTCAAATTCTGGCTACCTTTGGATTTGTCGACTCTTTGCATGACAATGCAGAAAAGTTGTAGTCTCCCGATTTTAACATTACTTTGTTTCTTTCATAACCAATGTGCAACCAATGTGCTATGTGAGTCTAATGTCTGCCACTGAATTTGACAGGTCACTGCATCACGCTTATTATTCTCAAAGCAGACTATCCCACATTACTATTTAACAGTGGATACATGCGTTGACAAACTTATGGAGTAAGTAATATTACTTTAATCTTTGAAATAGATGAGCAATTATATTATATATTTTGATAATTTTAAACTGTTTCTTTACATGTAGTTTGCGGAGCCAACTCAACTCATTACAGGAAGCTTCTGGTGGGAAGCGAATATCCGTCAATGATCTTGTAATTAAGGTAGACGGCTTTCTATAACTTCAATACTGAGCTTGAGGTGTACGAAGTGGATCTGTTTTGTTGCTTTAGGTGTAGTCCAATGTTCTCCAAGAGGCTTTTGTGTATTGGAAATGGTCATTGTAATGTTAATCTAACATGGCAATTCTTGATTAAGCTTCAGAGTACAAAGTCAAAACATATTATATTCCAAGTCACACCTCATCATTTTTACTTGCTTTTTCCTCCATGTGATCCTTCAATCATTTCAAGAAATTATGTAATTCTTTCTTTCTCAAATCACTATTTTTTTTTTTTTTTTTTGAAAATATTTTCTCTAAAAGTTGTCTGAAAAGGCTGCTTTTTATGTAAACGCTAATATAATACTTCTGTAAATAAGAAATTAGTGCGTATTCTCCTTTTTCTTTTCTGAACTGCCGCTAGAATTCTGTGAACTGTAAACATTTCGGTTTAGGATACTTAGAAGTTAGAAATCTTTTGTCAACTACAGGCTGCTGCATTGGCTCTCCGAAAGGTTCCTCAGTGCAATAGTTCTTGGACAGATGACTATATTCGCCAGTGAGTATAAATTACTTTCAAACTGATTAATTCATGAGTGCATAATGCATATCATCATGACTTGTCTTCCTCTGCTTCCAACCCAGGTCTAACAATGTGAATATTAATGTAGCAGTGCAGACAGATAATGGACTTTATGTCCCTGTGATCAGGGTGAGCAATTGTTCCAACTTCTGCAGTTTAATTTTTATCAATAATTTTCTAGTTCAACTGATCAGTTTATCTTACGTATTGCAGGATGCAGATAAGAAAGGTTTGTCCTCCATTGCTGAGGAGGTCAAGCATTTGGCACAAGGGGCCAAAGATAACAGCTTAAAACCAGAAGATTATGAGGTAAAAGTTATTATTTTATTTTAATAAATGATAATTGATTGTGTGATGATCATATGATGTATGTGAGTAAGCACATGCTGGGTTTTTCTCTTTGCAGGGAGGCACATTTACAGTTTCTAACTTGGGAGGTCCCTTTGGTATCAAGCAATTCTGTGCCATCATTAATCCTCCTCAGTCAGGAATTCTTGCTGTTGGATCTGGTAAGATTTGTCCTCAGTTTAGCCTTAACCTCAAGTCATATTAATTTCTCCTTCTTCATGATCACTGGACTTCACTGTATGCAGCTGAGAAGAGGGTTATTCCTGGCTCGGGTCCTGAACAATTCAAGTTTGCTTCATTCATGTCTGTAACTTTAAGTTGTGATCATCGTGTTATAGATGGTATGTAGTTCTATTAGAATCCCAGTACTTTATGATCAACCCAAGTCAAACTTGATTCGGTGTCCTTTATATATACAATCCAAGTAACTCCACTTACTGTTTTTTATAGGTGCAATTGGTGCTGAATGGCTGAAAGCTTTCAAAGGCTACATTGAGAATCCAGAATCAATGTTGCTGTAAATCAACTGCACGTTCTTGTTTCTTTTTGTTTTAGACACATTTCCTCGCTGTGATCAATTCGCCCGAGGGCTTGAATGCAATACTTTGACATTTACTCCCGAGCAATTTTCTCCGGCACAGCAGTAGTGCTTTCATTGTAAACTATTTTTTTTTGGGGGGAAATAAGAATAAGAAAGGAGATCGGCAATTTAGGAACTATACCGCGAACTGGATTTTTGCCTTTTGCAGAGTGTAATAATCCCTTACATACATGTCCCTTTACTAATTCTTGGAATGGTTTTGGGTATGTTATTTCTAATCCATCACATTTCTTGTGCTTTACAAGTCAAAATGCTTTACTGTTATTATGATTTTTTGGTCTATGTTTTTCAGTCTCCTTAACCAGCACCTCCTGGCCAATAGAAGAAGACAAAGGTTGCAAAAATTTCCTTAAACTTAGCACCAGCCACCATTTGCAGAATTTAAGTTTGATTTCGTGAGTGTTCAGAAAGTAATTCTAGTTTAAACCCGTTAAGAGCTGTGCTTTGCGTTTGCAACTTTGCATGTGTTAAGTTAGGTCCTTGTCAGCTTGGTTCTTCATCTGCTTCCACTGTTCTGTTTGTTGGGTACGGGTTTGCCTCGTCCTCGTGACCTCAGAATTGGTTTCACATTTATTGCTCCGACTTGGTTTCGTTGTTGACTAAAACATAAATAGTGAAATATTTGATGAACTCATCATTATAACACAAAACATACACAAATACACGAATCATTATATTTAAAAAATATCTCACAAGATTTTTTTTTTTTTTATTATTTCTGTTAATCCCACAGCCTATTCGCTGTTACAAAAGTCGATTTTTTGGACCTTGGAAAACATGTGATCAAAGAAGATTCCATTACAGTCCCACTTTTATCACCAGGAAAAAAAATGAAAGATAATTTCTTTTCCACCAAGAAAGTTTCGAAAAATAAAAATCTTCCCACGACCCAAAAAGAAAAAACTCTAGTTAGATGCAACAACAGTGCACAACACTGGTAAAATCTACTGCATAAGGGTTGACACCAATTTCCCTGATATTATGAAAACAAAACCATTTCTCTTCTTTCTATCCTGCAAAGAAGAAATCTACCATTTCAATAAGCTGCTAACCAGCCAATACAGAATGAACGCAATGATAGATTTTCCTGTACAGCAACAAAAGAGGTAGAGAGGATTTCAGCAGATACAAGTATTTGTATGCCATTACCATTAATGCATTAAGCTCTAGCATTCAAAATCTTAAACAAGCTAAGCTTGTGCTGTTCCTTTGTTAGCTCAGTTCCATAAACTTTGCTAAGCGCAATCCTTGGCATCCTAGAAGTAGGGAAAGCAGAGGGGCATAAGAATGGGATCATCACTTTTGACCATTACCTACTGGTATACAAGCTAGCAAAAAACATGACAATGATCATCCATGATCGCATCACTATACAAAAAAAATGCAAGACGAATCTCAAACTAAGTTCAACAGAAAGCTAAGCTTGTGCAGTTCCTTCGTTATCTGAGTTCCTCTGCTAAGGTTAGCACTTAGCGAAGTTTATGCATGGGATCATCACTTTGGACCATAAACTACGGGTGAACAAGCTAGCAAACAACACAACACTATATAGCAAAAAATGCAATAAGAATCTCAAACTAAGTTCAACAGATTGTTGATTATCGAACATTAACTTAGAATTTGTTCGCTTTCATTTGCCTCTTTCAATAAACAAGACAGCAACTTAACTAAAAACAAGTTACTTCAAATATGTCTAAACTCCAAACATAGTTTCCATGTATACAAAGACATGCAACAGATACAATACCATCTCATCTTTTCCCTACCATGACTGAAACATATTACCAAGTACACATAAAATTCAACTAGCAATAAGAAAATTCTAACTACCATTTTCATCACATAAACATAGCATTGAAAAAGAAAGAACAAAAGCATGTTCGATCGAATACCGATCCATTAATATTGAAAAAGAAAGTTAGAAAAATCAATAATCCTCAAAGAACCATTATTTATCACATCCACTTCACATATTGCATATAGTAAACCTCTCACAAAAACCTATTGCCATTTTCCTTTCCGAAATTAATCTAACCATCATCAAAATTTTCGATTTAAAGAAATATCAACTCACTGAAAATTCCTCCTTTGTTTTCCTTTTAAATAGGCACGTGTCTCTTCAAAACTTGCTTTCCAGCTACCACTGCTCCAGCCGCCAACCCACCAAGCGCACCCGCAACCGCAGCAGACCTCACCCCTCTCGCCGCCCGACAGACAGCTCCGGTAGCAAGACCTGCAGCCACGCTACTCCAGACATCATCTCGATCAGTCACCGCCACGACACCACTCTCCATCCCCGCATAAATCAGTCCAACCACACCGATCCGGTTCCCCCATGACCGACCCGTATGACCCGAACTATTCAAGATCCGGTTGATTTTCAGCTTCAAAGTATCGCCTTGCTCGAAATTCCTTAAAGCAGAGAAAAGCCCGACAGCTGCGCCGGATACAGAGCCACCTAAATAAGCAGAGCCTGTGTAAAAGGTTAGATTTTCTCCCCAAGAGCGCCGCTGGTGCAGGGATTCCTCGGAGAAAAGGAACTCTGGAGACGTCGGGAGCTTGTAAAGGTTTGTTATGGGAACGTGGAGGTCTAGGTCTTGGTATGGGTTGTAAACTCGAATGTTTGGATCGGTTTCCTGGTCGGAGCCGTGATGACTAGCCATGGTTAGGGTGACCTAAATGGCTCAAGACTTCGAGTTTAGGGTTTGGTTAATGGGAGAGAATGGGGAGAAAGCTAGGTTTTGTGATGTTTATTTTGGAAGTTGGAATAATAATTTTGCGTGTAAGTTTGGACCGTTTGGTGTTTGGTTTCCATATTTTTAGATATAAGCCGGCCGGACCGGTAAACCGGTCTAGCAACCTTTGCCTTCCTAAGGAAGTTTCGTAAGAAAGACGTGCACCAATTAAAAAAATCGTATTTAAAAGAAATAAAAAAAAAAATCATGCACCAATTTTTTTTTTTCAATTTGAATCAAATTTAAATTTAATTATTTGAGTTATTAAATTAATTTAGTTTAAATATTTTAATATGTTATTAGAATAATTCATCAAATTAGTCAAAATATTTTATTTTAATTTATGTTTTATTGCATCAATTATTAATTTATAATTTTACTTTTAATATTTATAACAATTTTAAGTTTCTTGAGATCATTTTGTTTACCCTTCTCTATATTCCCCGTGAACCACATTCAATGAAGCTAATGTTGGAAACAGAATTATTATTAATTTATTACTATTTATCGATCAACCATGAAAAAAAGAAGGCATCCCCTTCACTCCTCTGAGGTAGACTAACTATACGGGCCGGCAACTCGAGATCGGCTCAAAATCGGATTGAGCTGGCACGGTTCAAACTAAAATCAGTTTCATCGGTTTTGGAATTGGGATTGATATGGACTCGGCCTGTTGAAGCACGGAACCGGTCTCAGTCCAAACCGGATCAACTGCATTTTGCGGCAAGCCTACAGCGCAAGCCTGTCGCCTTTGTATTGTAGAGCAACGGTTATATAGTTGCTGCTCTGCGTTTTTAAAATTTAATTTTTTAAAACTTTTTTTTATAAATACTTATTACCATTTTAATTTTTTCTTTATATTTTCTCTCCAATTCTCTCCTATTCCAATTTTCTTCAATTTTTTCATTCTAATTTCGTAATATTATTCTAATTATTTTACTCAAATTCTCTCTAAAATTCAAAATTCATTTATATTACTTTTTTTTATTTTCTAAACATAAATCTAATTTTCTCCAATTTTTTACCTTTTTTACAATTTTACAAATCTTAGTTCTTCCAACTTCCAATATATATTCATCCATTTATTTCTTTCAATTTTCAAAATTTCAAATATATTTATTTAAGAAATAAAAAATGTCAAATTTTTATCATCGTTTATATTCCATTTCTCGCACTTTCAGCTCATCTTAGATCCTCGATTTGGACGAAAAATCTTTCAACGAATTCAAATCGAATATTCATTCACAAAAGGAACTTTATCTAACAACACATGGTGGTCAACAACAATCATCAACTGCTATCATCACTGTTACAACTATAACATCAAAATCGAAGAAGACTCGTCCTAATTAAGAAGAGTGTGGTATAGAAGTATTTCAATATTGTGCATAGCTCCAGTGGAAGTGATGGGGTATAAAAGACATTTAATTAGAACACATAAGTTCTATTCAGATGAGGTATAAGATGAAATTAGTGAAGGTAGGCAATCTCAAATTAATAAATATGAAGGTGGAAAAAATTTTGTTTTTGACAACGATATAGCTAGGCGTGGTTTAATTAGATTTGTAATTAGAACTAAATAATTATTCACAATATGTGAAAAAATTGGATATTTAGAATATATTTGTCAATATTTACCACCTGCATATAAATATATTTTTAGACATACATTGAAAAATGATTGCATGCTAATGTTTAAGGAATATAAGGAAGCTTTAAGGTGTTAGCTTACTAATATTTCATCTAAGGTTAGTTTAACTAGTAATATTTTGATTAGTATTAACGGTTTAAGTTATGTTGTTATAACTCGTCATTAGATAGATGAAGATTGGTATATGCAAAAATGGATTTTATCTCGAGATGTATTAGAATAATCGCATAGTGCATATATTATTACTCAATATATTACTAATATGTGTAAATTGTATGGAATTGAAAATAAAATTTTTTTAATTAATTTAGATAATGCTTTGAACAATACCATAGTTATTCCTATGTTGATTAGAAATTTAAACCCAGTTATGTAAAGTGTATTTCATATTAATTGTGCATATCATATTATAAATTTGTGTATTCAAAATGGTTTTAAAGTTAGTGGCATAGATTTAATTGAAAAAAATTAAAACTTTAATAAAGTGGATCCGGAACCCACGTCACAAACACAAATGGAGGTAGATTTGTCAAATAAATAACATAAATGCTAAAGTATTTCTACTTCTCATAAAAACAATATGGAACTCACTCTATCCTTTGCTTTCTTTTATTTTACTTTAGAAAGATATTATTACTCCTTTGTATAATAATTTTGCAAGTGGCCCAACCTTAAATTTTATATTGATGATTGAAATTTTATTGAAAATTGTTTTAATTTATAATCTACTTTTAAAAGTGCAACTGAAAGATTTTTAGCTTAATATTATCAAACTACACTTTTTTTCCTATAATTTTTACAATGTTTGATAAAATTTAAAAATTTAAGAATGATGATACTTTATCTTCTTTTGTATATGATATGGAGAAAAATTTTAAAAATATTGAAAAACAATTCTTCTTATTCATTATATTGTACATTTATTAGATCCTAATCAAAGTGAGATAAATATAGATTTTTTCTTTGATTTTTATAAAAATTTTCTTAGGCTTGATTATACATATATTTTCAAAAAAAATTCACTTTTTATGAAAGTGAGAAGGAACACTTCAACCAAGGACAAGAATTGAACAAGAAACCGAAAGTAGTGGCGGCAACAGCCAATGACGTATTTTCAAAGCAATTAAGACAATAACAAAGAAAAGACTGAAGCTAAAAAAAAAGTCAGCAGATCCGCTTCAACAACTCGACGAACTCATGGTGGAGGTGGAAGAAGTAACTTTAATGAGATAAGATTTTTCTTAAGTCAAAATTTTCGTATAGACAATAACTTTGATCTTCTGCAATAGTGGAAAGAAAACCAAAAATAATTTTCAATTTTAGTTTCCACAGCACGAGATATTTTTGCGGTATAAGTATCATCCGTTACTTCAAAATCCGCATTCTCAACATGTGGAAGAATTATTAGAGACCATCAAACTTATCTTACTCCAGCTTCATTATGCATGCTAACATACCTTAAAGATTGGTTTGAAGCATAATCATGCAATAAAGAACTTTGAATGGCCAATGAGTTTGCCGATAATATGTCAGAGGCGGAGCAAGAAATTTTCAAGTGAATCTTTATAAATTATGAGAAATAGGAAATATTTTTATTTTTTTATTTGTAAATTGTATATAAAATTGTAAATAAGTTCAGTCATAGTAAATTTTTTATTAACTGCGGTCTTATAAATTGTACCCTTCTAATTTTTGAAAAGATTTTTCACGTAAAAAAATCCTTGATCTCATTTTTTTTCCTTTGCAATTTTCATTTATTATTATATTTAAATACCAAATAAATTAATGTTTTAAGTTTAGAAAATGAATAAATATTTAAAACACAATATGAATAAATATTAAAATACAAAATGAATAAATATATGAAAAAAATACTAAATAAATATGTTTTTTTAGAAGTAAATGATAAGTGAACAAATATTTTTCATAAGAATTACATTGACAAATCTACTAATATTTCAAATTATAAATAATAAATTTAATTATACTTCAAATGTAATAAATAAGTTTAATTTTATCAAAAGAAATAAAAAATTTAAAAAGTATTATAATTTTTTTTAAACTAATAACTTTATTGAATAAGTTATAAGCATTTTATTATAATAACTTTATTATATAAAAATATATTGAATAACTAAATAAATCAATATTTATTTTTATCAATAAATAAATTAAAAAAAACTTTAATAAATAAATTTATTAAAAAATATTTTTATTAATAAATAAATTTCAAAAATAATTTGAAAAAAGGGGCCAACCGGGGATCGGTTCGGTTCAGTATAAGAACCAAAATCTCGGTTCACTAGGTCGAGCCGATCATGCCAGTTTGGTTTTAAGCCCATCTCGAGATCGTCCTCTTAAGGAACTGACCAATTCCTTCTACTAACGAGCTGAAACTAGTGAAACCAACTCAAAATCGACCCAATTCAACTCTGTTGGCTCTACCGAGAGGGGGGGTGAATCGGTTTTCTAACAATTATGGCAGATTTTAAATTAATCGCATTTTAAACACAAATGATAATGAATAAAACAGTGCAATATAACAATTTAATGCAAAGAGAGGGAAAGAGAAACAAACACAGCGACTTATAGAGGTTCGGCCAACTCTTGCCTACGTCCTCTCTCCTTGACCTTCTTGTCAAGTGGTTTTTTTCTCTCTTTCAATAGAGTTTACAAAGTTCCTTTTACAGGTTAAGGAATAACCTCTCTACCCTTAGCAATACAGAAAATGTATTCACCCTTTTACAATAACACTCACTGAGGAACAATCCTCTTTTCTTTTAAGGTGTGGATGAATACAGAATAAGGCTTTTCAGTGGGTAGGACTAACAAAGCTTGTAGTACTTAAGCTTGTACAATAAATCTCAATTAATGAGCAATAGGGATACAAGGAATGAAAGAATTAAAGCTTGAGAATGTTTGGAATGTTCAGTGATAGTCTCTCTTTTCTCTTTGTCTTCAATGCTTGGTTTTATACTGAAGGTTGGGTAGTTGGAGCATTAAATGCAGTTTTTCCCGTTGAGATTTGAAGAAAATAGCCGTTGGGAACCTCCAGTGGTCAGACAGATCGATCTCTTATCTTGGCCAGATCGATCTCTCAGTTTTGAATCCTGCAAGATCAAAGCATAAACACACAGGGAGATCGATCTCATAGGTTACCAGATCGATCTCTCAGTTAGAGTATGAGAAGGCAGATCGATCTGTCGAATATCCAGATCGATCTCCTATCCTCTCTGTTTGAGGAAAGACCGATCTCTCAATACACCAGATCGATCTCTTAAGCTCTCTGACTTTGAGCAGATCGATCTCTTCCTTACCAGATCGATCTCCTAAGTTCTCTGACTTAGAGGAGATCGATCTCTTAACCCTGGCAGATCGATCTCTTTTTACCTTAAACCCTTTACACCGTTTTAAGGCTTGCCAGATCGATCTCTTCCATCAGGAGATCGATCTCTCATCAAGTATAAATCCAGGAGATCGATCTCTCACACCTCAGATCGATCTCTCATCAGCAGAACTCTAAGTTCTGGTCCTGATATCTTCTAAACATGTTTGTATACCATCTTAACATTATTGTATTAACTTGTTTTGTCATTTCAAAATACATTAACTCAACAATCTCCCCCTTTTTGATATGACAAAACTCATCCAATAAACATGTTTAGTGAATTTGCAAAATTCCCCCTTTTTGTGAGCTTTTGACTTTGTTAAAAATTTAACTCATCCTTAGTTAAATCTTAACTCCCCCTTAGTTAGCTCTACCTCTTAGCTCCCCCTCAATTAAATCATCCTGAGTCCCCCTCAATCCTATCATCCTTTTAAACTATGAACACAAACACAACAACATGCATGTTTCTTATCATGTTTCTTATGTGTCTTCTCCCCCTTTTTGTCATATCAATCACACATGGTCATTAACTCACAAAATGCAACATTGTCAAAACCATGGCAGTTCAAAATCAATATTGACTCACAAAATGCCACATTTTCATAAACAATCAATTTATATTGCATTCAAGCAAATTCAGTACAAGGAGCAGTGCGGAATGATATAACTAAACTAAACCATACACCTAAAGCCTAAGATGATGGAGGATCACGGTCCAAAAGATTCTCAACGTGTGTGCGCGTCACTTGAAGTTCATCGAACATTGCCTCTTGAGTTTCTTGAAATTTGTCGAACATCGCCTTTTGAGTGTCTTGAAGGTGATCCACTCGTTGAGTCAATTTGGCAAACATACGCTGCTGAGTGGTATGTCCTTCATCGATCCTCTGACTGAGGTCGCTTATCATCTTCACGATCAGCTCCAAGTCAGCAGGAGACGATGTTTGTGCAGTGGGCGGAGCCGATGATTCCTGAGCTGGTGCAGCAGGTTGGTGTGCTGGTTCATCAGTGGGGTCCTCCTCAGCCTCAGCAGGTTGCTGTTCTTGCTTTTTCGTCCACTCTCCTCGGATATCTTTGTAGTATCCCATGTGATGGAGGGTCCCAATGTTAAGCTCACTTTTAGGAGATGGAAGTTCGCCAGTTTCGCCGCTGCAGTCGATGCCAAGGCGACGGAGAAGATAAGCCACTGGTTGTGGAAAAACTATTGTGGTAGCTTGGCCACGCACAATCTTCAGCCAATCTTCGTATATAAAGTGAGGGAGGTTAGGTTTTTGGCTTGTGGTGTGAATGTGATGGAGCCAAAAACGATCTAGACGCCTAACGGTAGAATGACGAGTACCGAAAGGGCGGAGGTTCCACGAGATTATGAGGTGGAGTAACCGAAGGTGCATTGGAAGGTTACTCGCCTTGTCCCCGGGGAGTTCAAACGCAAAGGGGACTTCCTCATCCTCATTAGTTAAGCCTTCATCGCGTATATCAAATACTTTGGCTATAACTTCAGAATCAATTAAAATGGATTGACCCATGACGAAGGTTTTGAAAGCAAGAATTTTGTAGGTGTCATAGGGGTCATAAACGAGTTCGGCATTTGAAAAGAATGCACGAACGAGATTTGGAGGGACAGGAGTGTTGATTTTCAAGAATTTTGCCCAACCAAATTCCTCAAATTTTGACAGGTATGGAAAGTCTATGTGATTGAGGAAGGAAAAATCAATGGTGCGCCAATGCTTGATTGGCATTGTTGAAAAATATTCCTCATACCGCTTTCTTTTTGCTGGTGTTTTAAAGCACCGATTGAAGGAAGCGACAGGAGGTGGAGGAATAGGTTGTGATGAGGAACCTGCCTCTCCTGTGGTTCTAGGGGGTTTGTTTGCTACTGACTTCCTAGGCATGATTCTAAACTATAGAGTTGCGCTAAACAGATTCAATCAGTGAGAAAAGCAATGAAACAGGACCTAGGTTTGCCCTAGAATGAAAAGCAACGCAAATCAGAGAAAATTTTTGAGAAATTAGTGAGAAATGTAGGTTACTATACCGGAATTTGACACCGAGACGCAAGGAAGACCGTACGAGGATCGATCTGAGGAGGAATTGAAGAAGAGGATGCGAGGGAATTGGAGAATTTGAAAGTTAGGTTTTGTGAGAATTGGGGATTTTTTGCGATATATTTATACTGCAGGACACAGGAGATCGATCTGTCGAGGCAACAGATCGATCTGGTACTTCCAGAAGCGAAGAGAGATCGATCTATCATAGGGACAGATCGATCTGGTCGCAAACAGAGGCTTAAAGAGATCGATCTGGTACATGCACAGATCGATCTGTAGAATGCGGAAGCTTGATGAGATCGATCTGTCGTGTGGACAGATCGATCTGCCTTTAGACAGAGACGTAAGGAGATCGATCTTATGGTTAGAAGATCGATCTTCTTAGATTAACCTTGACGATTTAGGCTTGATAGAAGCATGGAGATCGATCTATATCACAAGGAGATCGATCTCTCATCCTCTTTGCCAGAAAATTTTTGCAAAAACTCTTTAAAAATCAACTTGAAATCAAGATTTTTACAACATGAAAGTCCTAAGGCATATTCATGAGTCCTAATTCACCTCTAAGGATACAGAACCTATCTCTATCAAGGGGTTTGGTGAATATATCAGCTATTTGATGTGTAGTATCAATATACTCTAAGATTATATCCCCTTTTTGTACATGGTCTCTAAGAAAGTGATGTCTAATTTCTATGTGCTTGGTTCTGGAGTGTTGAATAGGATTCTTAGACAGATTAATGGCACTGGTATTATCACATTTAATTGAGACTTGCTTCATGTCAATACCATAATCTCTCATTTGTTGTTTAATCCACAACACTTGAGCACTACAACTACCAGCTGCTATATACTCAGCTTCAGTTGTGAACTGAGCTACACTGTTTTGCTTCTTGGAGAACCAAGAAATTAACCTATTTCCTAAGAATTGGCAAGTACCTGAAGTACTTTTCCTATCTATTTTGCATCCTCCAAAATCAGCATCTGAAAATGCATGAAGGGCAAAAGTGGAGTCTTTGGGATACCAAAGTCCTAGTGAGGGAGTATCTTTGAGGTATCTAAAGATTCTCTTAGTTGCCAATAGATGTGATTCCCTAGGGGATGATTGAAATCTAGCACAAAGGCACACACTAAACAATATATCTGGTCTACTAGCAGTTAAATAAAGCAAAGAACCAATCATAGACCTATAGAGTTTAGTGTCTACACACTTACCACTTTCATCTTTGTCAAGCTTGATGTTGGTGCCCATTGGAGTGGTTTGAGGTTTGCAATTGTCCATCCCAAATCTCTTGAGCAAGTCCTTAGTGTACTTTGCTTGATTGATGAATGTTCCATCCTTTGTTTGCTTCACTTGAAGTCCCAAGAAGAATGTGAGTTCTCCCATCATGCTCATCTCAAATTCTCCTTGCATGATCTTAGCAAACTCTTGACATAAAGACTCATTAGTTGAACCAAAAATTATATCATCTACATATACTTGTACAACTAGTAAGTCCTTATTTTTATTTTTGATGAATAATGTGGTGTCTACCTTTCCTCTTGAGAATCTTTTTTCTATTAAGAACTTTGACAACCTTTCATACCAAGCTCTAGGAGCTTGTTTTAACCCATAAAGTGCCTTAGACAATTTGAAAACATGTTCAGAAAATTCATGATTTTCAAATCCGGGAGGTTGCTCTACATAGACTTCTTCATTAATGAAACCATTCAAGAATGCACTCTTTACATCCATTTGATATAACTTGAAATCTTTATAACATGCAAAGGCAAGTAACATTCTTATTGCCTCTAATCTAGCTACCGGTGCATATGTTTCATCATAGTCTATGCCTTCCTCTTGTCTATAGCCTTGAGCAACTAGCCTAGCCTTATTCCTTACGATCACACTATTTTCATCCATCTTGTTCTTGAATATCCATTTAGTTCCAATTATTGAGTGATCACTAGGCCTTGGAACTAGTTTCCATACTTTGCTTCTCTCAAATTGATTTAACTCTTCTTGCATTGCTAGGAACCAATTATTATCCTCTAAGGCTTCATTGACATTCCTAGGCTCTATTTGAGATACAAAGGCTATATATTGACACATATTCCTTAAGGATGACCTAGTTCTAACTCCAAGAGTTGGATCTCCTACTATTTCACAATCTTTTACATATCCTAACTCTCTTGGTGCTCTAGGTTCTCTTTCTAAAACTTCTATTTCTTCTTCATCTTCTTTATTCAAATCAAGCTTTTCTAGAAAGTCATCTTCTAAGCCTTCATCAAATATCTCAACATTTTCATCATTGTTGGTTGAATCTTTAGATATATTATTTGATTCATCAAATACAACATGAATAGATTCTTCAACCATTAATGTTCTTTTGTTATAAATTCTATAAGCCTTTGAATTCAATGAATATCCTAAAAATATTCCCTCATCACTTTTGGCATCAAATTTTCCTAAATTATCTTTTCCATTATTTAGAACAAAACATTTGCAGCCAAAAGGATGGAAGTAACTAATATTAGGCTTCTTACCTTTGTAGAGCTCATAAGGAGTTTTCTTTAGCATGGGTCTTATCATAGCTCTATTAATTATATAACATGATGTGTTTATAGCTTCAGCCCAAAAGTACTTTGGCAAGTTATTTTCACATAACATGGTCCTAGCCATCTCTTCCAAAGTTCTATTTCTTCTCTCAACTACACCATTTTGTTGCGGTGTCCTAGGGGCTGAAAAATTATGGCTAATTCCTTGATCATTGCAATACTCATCAAATCCTATATTTTCAAATTCTTTGCCATGATCACTTCTAATGCTTGTTATTGTATATCCTTTTTCATTTTGAGTCACCTTTGAGTAAGTTATGAATTTTTCTAAGGCTTCATTTTTTACTCTCAAAAAGAACACCCAAGTGTACCTAGTGTAATCATCAACTATTACAAAACCATAGTGTTTCCCACCTAGGCTAGTGGTTCTAGTTGGTCCAAATAAGTCTAAATGCAGTAATTGAAGAGGCCTAGTGGTGGATACACTATTCTTAGGCTTAAAAGTTGTTCTCTTGTGTTTTCCTTTAACACAAGCTTCACATATTTCTTCATGATTAAAGGGTAGTTTGGGTAAGCCTATGACTAGATCCTTTCTTGCTAATTTGGATAGCACATGCATGCTAGCATGACCTAGTCTCCTATGCCATAACCAAGATTCCTTTTTGTTATCTACCATTAAGCATATGTTTTCGTTTTTGAGTTCATTAAGGTAGACTATATATATGTTACCTTGCCTATGACCTAGAAGAAGAATTTTATTTGACTTAGGATCTATAACATTACATTTCATGCAATCAAAAATTACTTTGTAACCTTTGTCACAAAGTTGACTAATGCTTAGCAAGTTATGCTTTAGACCCCTAACAAGTAATACTTTTTCTAAAGAGAAATGATCATTACCTATTGAGCCACTCCCTTCCACTTGGCCTTTGGAGTTGTCCCCAAAAGTGACTTCTCCACCAATTTTCGATTTGAAGGAATTGAAATGGCTTTTATCACCCGTCATGTGCCTTGAGCATCCACTATCTAAGTACCAAGCTTCTTTTGTTTTAGCTTTGTGGCTATGCTCAATCACCTATAACAAAAAAATAAACACACTCAAGTCTTAGGTACCCAAATTCTCTTGGGTCCTTGGAGGTTAGTAAATGAAATTCTTGATCCCATTGGGATCCATTTTGCTAATGCATTGCAGTCCTTGGAATGAATTACCTCTTTTGGAATCCATATCCTTTTTACAATTTTTCCTTTAAGATTCCTCATCTTTATAGTGCAATAATGTGACTTATGTCCCTTCTTATTACAATATGAACAAGTAATTGCAGGTTTATTCATGCTCTTCCTAGCAATAAAACTCTTAAGATGGGTTTCCCTACTTTGTGCATTATACCCTAAGCCATTTTTGTCAAAAAATGCCCTTTGGGTTTCTAACATGCTATCTAGCTTTTGTTGCCCCATGTGAAACCTATTAAAGGAGTTATGTAAATTGCTATTTTTCTCCTTAAGGTCACAAATTTCTAGATTTGCAATCTCTAGTTTCTTCTCACATTTCAATTTATCTTGTAGCATTATCTCATTTTCCCTTTTTAATTTAGATATTAACTTTTTATACTTCATGCTCATAGATTCATACTCTAATGCTAAATCATCAAATGCATCTTGCAGTTCATCAAAAGAGTATTCATTGATATTAGAAGTTACCTTTTCATCCTCATCAATTGCCATGAAGCATAGGTTGGCAATGTCCTCATTTGATTCATCATCGGAGCAGTCACTGTCACTCCATGTTGCGACCATCGCCTTCTTTTTATGAAACCTATCATTGGATCTTTTAAGGAGAGGGCAGTTAAATTTTATGTGTCCAGGTTTTTTACATTCATAACACACAATAGAGTCTTTTCTACCTACTTCCTCTTGTTCTCTCCTATTGTTTCTCCTATTGCTATTACTAGTTCTCATCCTCATGAATTTATTAAATCTTTTGGCAAACATTACCATCTCAATATCCTCCTCACTGCCACTCTCATTTTTAATTTCCTTTTCAGCAGTGGATTTTAGAGCAACACCCACTTTCTTGGGTGGCTCTTCATTTCTTTTAAGCTTCATCTCATAAGTTAACAAAGAACCTATTAATTCATCTAAGGACAATGTGTGTGGATCCTTAGATTCCTCTATTGCTGTCACTTTAGCTTCCCATGATTTAGGTAAGCTATTTAAAATTTTCTTTACCATTTCAATATTAGAATATATTTTTCCTAAAGATTTTAATCCATTAATTATATCGGTAAACCTAGTGAACATATCACTAATGGATTCTTCTTCCTTCATCCTAAAGAGCTCATAATCATGTGTGAGCATACCTACTTTTGTCTCCTTCACTTGGGTTGTACCCTCATGAGTTATTGCCAATTTATCCCATATTTGCTTGGCATTATCACACCCGGAGACTCTATTATATTCATTAGGACCTAAAGCACAAAATAATGTGTGCATAGCTTTAGCATTTAGCTGTGCACATTTAATGTCATTAGAATCCCATTCATCTTCTTCTTTGGGAATATCTCTTCCCTCTATTTTCTTCGTAGGGATTTGAGGTCCCTTAACTATAATTCTCCATACTTCATAATCGTTTGCTTGAATAAATAGCATCATCCTAGTCCTCCAATATGAATAATGTTCACCATTGAACATGGGAGGTCTAACCGTGGAGTGCCCCTCTCCTATCAAACTAGTTGCAACATTGTTAAGAGCCATTTGATCGTTTTCTAACTCTTAGAAAGTTGTTCCTACGTGATTAAAGAGTCCTAGCTCTGATACCAATTGTTGGCTCTACCGAGAGGGGGGGTGAATCGGTTTTCTAACAATTATGGCAGATTTTAAATTAATCGCAATTTAAACACAAATGATAATGAATAAAACAGTGCAATATAACAATTTAATGCAAAGAGAGGGAAAGAGAAACAAACACATCGACTTATAGAGGTTCGGCCAACTCTTGCCTACGTCCTCTCTCCTTGACCTTCTTGTCAAGTGGTTTCTTTCTCTCTTTCAATAGAGTTTACAAAGTTCCTTTTACAGGTTAAGGAATAACCTCTCTACCCTTAGCAATACAGAAAATGTATTCACCCTTTTACAATAACACTCACTGAGGAACAATCCTCTTTTCTTTTAAGGTGTGGATGAATACAGAATAAGGCTTTTCAGTGGGTAGGACTAACAAAGCTTGTAGTACTTAAGCTTGTACAATAAATCTCAATTAATGAGCAATAGGGATACAAGGAATGAAAGAATTAAAGCTTGAGAATGTTTGGAATGTTCAGTGATAGTCTCTCTTTTCTCTTTGTCTTCAATGCTTGGTTATATACTGAAGGTTGGGTAGTTGGAGCATTAAATGCAGTTTTTCCCGTTGAGATTTGAAGAAAATAGCCGTTGGGAACCTCCAGTGGTCAGACAGATCGATCTCTTATCTTGGCCAGATCGATCTCTCAGTTTTGAATCCTGCAAGATCAAAGCATAAACACACAGGGAGATCGATCTCATAGGTTACCAGATCGATCTCTCAGTTAGAGTATGAGAAGGCAGATCGATCTGTCGAATATCCAGATCGATCTCCTATCCTCTCTGTTTGAGGAAAGATCGATCTCTCAATACACCAGATCGATCTCTTAAGCTCTCTGACTTTGAGCAGATCGATCTCTTCCTTACCAGATCGATCTCCTAAGTTCTCTGACTTCTCGGAGATCGATCTCTTAACCCTGGCAGATCGATCTCTTTTTACCTTAAACCCTTTACACCGTTTTGAGGCTTGCCAGATCGATCTCTTCCATCATGAGATCGATCTCTCATCAAGTATAAACCCAGGAGATCGATCTCTCACACCTCAGATCGATCTCTCATCAGCAGAACTCTAAGTTCTGGTCCTGATATCTTCTAAACATGTTTGTATACCATCTTAACATTATTGTATTAACTTGTTTTGTCATTTCAAAATACATTAACTCAACAAACTCGTTAGCAGCTCTACTCAAAGGTGGAATTTGCATGTTGGAAAGAAAGAAGGGAATTAGAGTCGTGGAAAATAGCTGTTCCATAGGAAAATTTCTAGAGAGATATTGTCACACCCTCGTGAGCTGGATGCACGCGGAGCTCGCGAGATGCGCGCTGGTGGCATCGGTTAGGCCTTGGATAGGGGCTTGACATCAGATGACAGTTGGCTATTGTTGAATCTGTGTGATGCGGGAAATCACACTCGAAAGGCAACAACGGATTGACGAGCACTGAATGCGGATTGATACGCGTTAAGCGGATATCTAGGCGCGCATCAAGGGCATTGATGGACAGACGTGATTGTGGGGGATTGAGAGGATCTCGGGAGAATCCGAAGAATTCGACATGATCCGCGCTGAGACAGTTGACTTGCCATATGTGGGGCGAGATCTCTGGAGGCAATCTGTCCGTAATCATTGGGATTCTAAGCATTAATGCTTTCCTTTTCTGGCTGGGGGTGTCAGCCAGTGTTTGCCTATATAATGTTGGTTGTGAATGATAGTGAGACATAGACCTCCGAGTGTGAGTTGTTGTTGTGTCCCTGTAGCAGACCTATTTTCTTTGTAAATTATGAATATAAAGGTTGAGAGTTCCTGTAAGTGTGCGCATTCTTGCGGATTAGCCATGTTACTTGTGTGTGTGTTTGAGTGGGTGTTGGTTGGCTGACTAAGTGCGAGACTTAGTGTCATTACGAGGTGCGAAAAAATCATAATTCTAGAACCCCGTGACAGTTTGGTATCAGAGCCCGTGTTTCGATGACCGGAACGTTGAGTAAAAGAGTTGCCATCCTTGAGGAGTTGATTGGTGCTCCTGCGCCAGACGCTACCTCACTCTCGGAGCAAGCTGCGCTCCATTCGCAAGCCATTGCAGACCTTCAACGCGCGATGAGTGACTTCCAAAGTGATCTCACCGATCGTGTCACTGACCTAATGGAGTAGATCCAGTCGCTGGCAGATCGAGTTGGTGACATTGACATGGATGTCATCTTTTGAAGGTAACTGTTGGTAACTCGCAGCCTGGTGGGAATAATAGGGAGAAACCTCCATCCAAGCTGAAGGTGCTCGAGCCAAAGCAATTCCAAGGGAGTCGGAATGCTAAGGAGCTCGAAAACTTCATTTGAGACATGAAGCAGTATTTCAAGGCTGCCCGAGTAGATGCGAGTGAGCAAGTTTCTATTGCCAGCATGTATCTTGGTGGCGATGCGAAGCTCTGGTGGCAGACTCGACTCGATGATGATGCGGGAAATGGGCGCACCCCAATCCAGACATAGGATGCGTTGAAGAAGGAGTTGAGGCATCAATTCCTTCCTATGAACACAGCGTGGCTAGCGAGGGAATCGCTTAAGAAGCTGAAGCACACAGGAGTTGTGCTTGACTACGTCAAGGAGTTTAGTTCCTTGATACTGGAAATCAACATGTCCGAGGAGGATCAGGTCTTTAATTTCTTGTCAGGGCTCCAACCTTGGGCACAGGCAGAGTTGAGGCGACTAAAGGTGACGGACTTGCCTTCAGCCATTGCAGCGGTTGACAGCCTCAACGATTTTAAACATGGAGCTACTTCCTCCAATACTGACAAGAAGAAGACCAAAGTCGATGGGAAACGAATCGAGAGGTAAGGCTGAAAGGGTCGGTAGGACAAGAAGAGAGATGGTGAGCTATCAAAGCCAAAGGGGACGGATCCACCCCAAGGCAAGAAGACATGGTGCTTCCTGTGCGATGGGCCTCACCGTGCGAGAGACTGTCCCCGAAGAGAGAGACTATCAGCCTTGATCGCCAAAGAGGATTCAGAGTCAGAAGAGGAGAACTCTCGACTCAATCCGTTGCGGCTACTGAATGCCATCACCGTAGACAAGCGGACTGTCTACAAGGGCCTGATGTATGTGCCAGTGTTGGTGAATGGACGAGTGGCGCGCGCGATGTTGGACACCGGCGCGACCAACAACTTCATAGCGCAGCGAGCAGTGAATCGATTGAGACTAGTTTTGTCCAAGAGTTCCAGCCGAATTAAGGCAGTTAATTCTGGAGCTCAGCCTGTACAAGGAGTCACAACGACAGTGTTGAGAATAGGTGATTGGGAGAAGTCATGTTCTTTCATGGTCGTGCCCCTTGATGATTTCGAGATTATCCTCGGAATGTAATTCTTTGTAGAGGCAAAGGTCGCGCCTCTACCTAGCCATCACGGCTTATGGATTGGTGATGAAAGGTACTCGGGTTTCATCCCAGCAGAGTATGAGGGACCAGTGGCCGAGAAGCCATTGATGCAATCGACGTCGCAGCTCAAGTAAGGAGTAAAACGTGACGAGACGACGATGCTCGCAGCTCTGGTCGAGATCAAACTAGACCATGTTGTGGATGTGCTTGACTGCATCGCGAATGTGCTCGAGGAATTCAACGATGTTATGCCACCTGAGTTGCCCAAGGAGTTGCCACCGCGACGAAATGTTGACCACCAGATCGAGTTGGAGCCGGGAGCGAGACCACCAGTAAAGGCACCC
Source organism: Firmiana major (assembly GCA_033439115.1). NCBI lineage: Eukaryota > Viridiplantae > Streptophyta > Magnoliopsida > Malvales > Malvaceae > Firmiana > Firmiana major. The sequence continues at coordinate 5,275,130 of CM065914.1, read as the reverse complement.
TATCGGATGCCCACAGGAGCTGGCACAGTTGCGTAAACAACTTGACGAGTTGCTGGAAGCCGATCTCGTTCAGCCATCGAGGGCCCCATATGGTGCCCCTGTGCTATTTTAGAAGAAGCAAGATGGGTCCCTTCGAATGTGCGTCGATTATCGGGCGTTGAACAAGGTTACAATAAGGAACAAGTATCCTATACCGAATGTAGCAGATTTGTTCAATAAGTTGACCAAGGTAGCCTATTTCACCAAGATAGACTTACGATCAGGGTACTGGCAATTGCGTATAGCCCCCGGGGATGAATCAAAGATGACCATGGTGACGAGGTATGGTTCGTTCAAGTTTTTGGTAATGCCTTTCGGTCTAACAAACACCCCAACTACATTCTGTAACCTCATGAATGATGTCTTGTATGAATACTTGGATAGCTTTGTTGTGGTGTACCTGGATGACATTGTTGTATATAGTGAGACCCTAGAGGCACATGTGGAGCACCTTGGGAAGGTGTTCGCCAAATTGAGGGAGCACTCATTGTATGTCAAGAAGAAAAAATGTGAGTTTGGCATGCAGGAGATCTTGTTTCTCGGACACAAGGTGAGTAAGGGAAAGATCCGCATGGATGACCGAAAATTCCAGGCGATTGTGGAGTGGTCCTTCCCAAAGATAGTGTCCGAGTTGAGATCTTTTTTGGGCTTTGCTAACTACTTTCGACGGTTCATTGTGAGATTTTTCAAATTGGTTAGTCCCCTCACAGATTTGTTGAAAAAGGGGAAACCATGTGAATGGACAGTCGACTGCCAAGAAGCTTTCGAGAGAGTCAAGAAGGCAGTGACCTCGGAGCCTGTTCTCAGATTACCAGACTTCGAGCAGCCATTTGAGGTACACACAGACGTATCGAATAAGGCCATAGGGGGAGTGCTAGTCCAGGAGGGACACCTCATTGCTTATGAAAGTAGAAAGTTGAAGGAAGCGGAGCAGCACTACTTGGCGCATGAAAAGAAGATGACTGCGGTGATTCATTGGCTGAGTGTTTGGAGGCACTACTTGTTGGGAACTAGGTTCATTGTGGTGACGAATAACGTAGCTAATACCTTTTTCAAAACACAAAAGAACCTGTCCGCCAAGCAGGCAAGGTGGCAGGAGTTTCTTGTCGAGTTTAACTTCACTTGGTTGCATCCTGCGGGTGGTGGCTGATGCGTTGAGTCAAAAGGAGGTACAGTCCTTTGTAGCTTCTTTGACTTTGGTCCATTCTGATTTTAGCGAGCGGATTAAGCTAGCTGCTAAGGCAGATGTTGCCTACTGCAAGACCAGGCGACAAGTTTTAGATGGTATTGTTCGAAAATATTGGGTCGAAAATGATCTCCTCTATGCAAAGGGAGGTAGGTTATATGTCCCTAAGGGCGGGAGATTGAGGCGCGAGTTGTTGAAAGAGACCCATGATCCGTAATGGGCAGGACATCCAGGTGTGGAAAGGATGTTTGCTCTATTGTCAAGGAATTATTTCTGGCCGAAGATGTTGGAAGACATTGAGTTGTATGTTCGCACTTGTCTAGTGTGTCACCTAGACAAAACCGAGAAGAGGAAGCAAGCTGGGCTTCTTCAACCGCTGCCGATACCAAAGGGACCTTGGGAGTCTCTTTCTATGGATTTTATAGTAGGCATGCCAGTGGTAGATGGAATGGGATCCATCTTAGTAGTGGTCGATCGTTTCTCTAAGTATGCAGTCTTCATTGCAGTACCTCAAGTTTGTACTGCAGAACTAGCCACGAAACTGATGTTCAAATACGTAGTGAAAGTATTTGGGCTCCCTAGAGACATTGTAAGCGATCGAGATGATCGGTTCACTAGTAAATTCTGGACGGTTTTATTCAAACTGCTGGGTTCAGAGTTGAAGTTTTCCACTGCAAACCACCCGCAAACAGATGGCCAGACGGAGCGGGTGAATGCTTTGGTGGAGGAGTACTTGCAGCATTATGTGACCGCAAGCCAGCGAAATTGGTTGAGTTTACTTGATGTTGCTCAATTTTGCTACAATCTGCATAAGTCTTCTGCAACAAGTTTGAGCCTTTCTGAGCTAGCATTTGGGCGTCAACCTTTAACATCGGCTAAGGTAGTCAAGCAGCAAACGCAAGGTAGTTGCCCAGCTGCGTACAGATTTACCCATAATAAACAGGAGCTCATTGATTAGGCACGAGACAGCTTGACTTTGGCACAACAGCGGATGAAAGAGTATGCAGATCGACATAGACAGCCCTTGGAGTTTCAAGAAGGGGACCTTGTGCTCTTGAAACTCACACCCTAGATATGGAAGAAGGTGACGGATAGGCGTTACCACAAGGGCCTTATTCAGAAATATGATGGACTCTTCAAGGTGGTCAAAAGAGTCGGGAATGTGGCATATCGACTCGAACTACCTGCAAGCATGAAGATCCATCCGACCTTCCATGTGAGCTTCCTTAAGTCATTCCATCAAGACGAGACGCGTGAGCAAGGGAAGAGAGCTCCACCAACTGTCCGGAAAGAGTTCCAAAAGAAGTTAATGGAGATTCTCGATCACAAGACGCAGGGCACTAGTAGCAAAAATCGGCGCACTGACTACCTCGTGCGATGAAAAAATGGTAGTGAGTCATGAAAGAGGGACGTCACTTTGTGGGAGTATGAAGACCAGGTACAGGCGTACTTAGAAAACCTCCCGACGAGGACGTCGGCTCCATCCGGCGGGGGAGAGTTTGTCACACCCTCGTGAGCTGGATGCGCGCAGAGCGCGCGAGATGCGCGCGATATGCGCGCTGGTGGCATCGGTCAGGCCTTGGATGGGGGCTTGACATCTGCTGTCGAATCTGTGTGATGCGGGAAGTCACACTCGAAAGGCAACAACAAATTGACGAGCATTGAATGCGGATTGATACGCGTCAGACGGATATCCAGGCGCGCATTAAGGGCATTGATGGACAGACGTGATTGTGAGGGATTGAGAGGATCTCGGGAGAATCCGGCATGATCTGCGTTGAGACAGTTGACTTGTCATATGTGGGGCGAGATCTCTGGAGGTAATCTGTCCGTAATCATTGGGATTCAGAGCATTAATGCTTTCCTTTTCTGGCTGGGGGTGTCAGCCAGTGCTTGCGTATATAATGTTGGTTGTGAATGATAGTGAGACACAGACCTTCGAGTGTGAGTTGTTGTTGTGTCCCTGCAGCAGACCTATTTCCTTTGTAAATTGTGAATATAAAGGTTGAGAGTTCCTATAAATGTGCGCATTCTTACGGATTGAACATGTTGCTTGTGTGTGTGTTCGAGTGGTGTTGGTTGGCTGACTAAGTGCGGAACTTAGTGCCATCACGAGGTGCGAAAAAATCATAGTCCAAGAGAACCCCGTGACAGATATCCAGATTGACTCTATGTCCGTTTGAGACCAATATTAGGTGACAACGAGTTTGATAATTCATATTTATATTATATAAAATTATTTTTATATTATATAAAATAAAAAAAATTTATAACAAAATTTTTATCAATACGTTAAATATAAATTCTTTTAACTTTTAAGATATTCATATATAATTCTTATCACATTTTTATTTATATAATCTTTGTAATTTTTTTCTTTTTGGGTGTTATCTCTTTCTATCATGATATTATGTTCCGTTTGGGATTATCATATCTAGGCGGCACATAGTTCTGATCTAAGAGAATGTTTGCCGGCTTGCGGCCACGATGTACCAGCGGCTCTGGCTTTGTGTGGTGAAGGAACAAAAGGCCAGTGGCAATTCAAGTGTCACAATCAATTTTTATGCGGAGATTTTTTATTTATCTATCTAAAGCAGAGAAAATAACCGGCCATCAGAGCTATACATTTACGGATATTTACTTTAGTTTTAGTACAGATAAAGGATAATCAATTTGAGCTTCATATATATGTAAAATAATTAAGCACACATACTAAAGAGATCGGGCAAAATTTTAAATCTTTTTTAATGGAACTGAAGCTTAAGCGTTTATGGCACCAAATGCATTCTTGCTGCATGATATATAAGTACATACATACATTTCACCTTGGAGCCATAGCATGCGACTTTTTGGGAAATGAAAATTTAGGAGATAAGTTTGGGGTATAAAATGGATCTAAATTCGCGGATCGATCTGTTTAGTTCATAGAATTTTTTTGAAGATTGAATTTGTTATTCGATAGTCCATTTAAAAACAAAATTAAATAAATTAAATTTACGAAGTATAATCTATACAGATCGAAATCAATAATCTTCTATCTCTAAACCCATGATTTAAAAATTCAAATTAAATTCAACACATTTTCATCATATTTAAACCAAAGCCCAAATCTTTACCTTTAGACCATAGGCCTTAAGAAAGTTTCCAATAACAAGTACGTGGTTAACAAAATCAATCCCAAAGACAAGAAAATTTACAGGCTTAGAGAGATTATGTTCACTTATTTAAACCGATTTGCTAATGACTCACCCCATTTCGGCGCAGTATCCTTCGTAAGGAAGGAAGGATTGTTGCAACTCAGCTTCAGATGATGGCCGACTCGACCTTCCTTTGGTGCAGCTTCAAAACCCTCTGTGAAAACCAAAGAGCAGAAATCAAATACAACAAGAAATTGAGGTAAATGAAAATGCCCATGATTGATGACACTTTTTAGTTAGAATAAATCAGGATTCTGTTAAAATTCATCATGTGGTGTAAATGTTTTAACAGCTTATGATGCTTCTGGTCTTTGAACTACAAAATTGGGTGATGAATCATTTTATTCATAGACATTGGAAATAGTTTGGCTTACATAGCTAACATATTAATTAGTAAATTAATTTGTTTCGAGTTTTGGTTTACTGTTTATTTTAAACTATTTTGTGCTCATTGTAACATCAATTTTAATATAAGATCACAAAAAATTCAATATATATATATAATAAATGTGATAATATCATTTTTAACCTATCTCATCATGTATTAACGGATAAATAGAATTTTACGTAAAATAAGATCAATTTAAGAGTAATTGATAATGTGGTTAGTTACATTGCTACGTAATGGAGTGAAAAAAAGGCAATATAGGATGGGAGGTAAAATTACTTTACCACCTTTGATTTTTATTTTTATTATTATTTTATTAAAAAACACATATATTTGATAATCATTTTATCATTTTTAATCTCACCGAAATTTATTTCACGTCTATTCAAATTAACTCTTAATAAACTATTTGTTAATCTTTCTTCATATTCCCCACCATGCTAACTTCCATGGCTAAGAAATGCAATTTGTTTTTTTATCTTATCCGTCATTGACAAATTAACCTTGTCATTTTCCATTTTAGGAAAAAGTATATACCAAAGCCACTATTGCTAATGCTTGTTTTTGACACCATAAAAGAACATTGACATATGGTTTATCACTTAAACTGATTAATTGACAAAACTTCACTCTTACTGTGTATTTCTTATTAAAAAACAATATTCTTGTTTTACTGTTAGAGATACGCATTATTTAAATAATTAAAGATAAACCCTAATAGTAAGTAAGGGCAAGATAAGATTCCAATCCAAAAGAACTAAAAAAATTATACCTACTTGTGATAAATGAATAGATGGAATTGGACACTTGGACTTGGGTTCTGACCATTCCAAGTCATGTTATTATTTTATTATGTTTGTATATGAATCATTTCGAACTCTAATTTTTCGAGTTTGATACTTGAATTATTTAGATTTTGATTATTAAATTTAAGTCATTTCAAATCTATTTATTTTATGTTTAAAATAATTTGATCTCAAATTAGATATATTTAAATTAAGCAGATTTTGGATTTTTAGGGATTGTTTGAATATATAGTTTTAGATTATATTTATTATAAGTAGGATTCGTGCTCTTTAAAAAAAAAGTTCGAGTTTGAATTTAAACGAGTTAGATAAATATTTTAAATTTAAATCAAATTAAATAACTCTAAAACTACATTGTAATCTATTATGTTTAGTGTAAGTGTGATTCTTGTTCTTTAAAAAAAGTTCGAATTTGAATTTAAACGAGTTGGATAAATATTTTAAATTTGAATCAAATTTAACCATTTTAAAAATTATCATTGTAATCTATTATTCACAGTATGTAGATTATTTTTGTGGTATAGATAAATTATGCCTAAATGAAAATAGAAGGATTAGATGCGCATTATATTTATCCACTTTTCAATCCAATGATAGATGCGTTTGACTTAATAGTGGAATTTGGAGTAAAAGTAAATACTAATTTATATAAATTTTTTTGAAAAGAGGCAAAAATGCAAAGACCCTATTTAGTCGTAGTTAGCTTAGGTAAAGGGTGAAAATATTTTTAACGTAATTAAAAAGATAAAATGATTATTAAAAAATATATATTTTTAATAAAATAATAAAAAAAATTAAAAAAAATTTACTCATATTTTTATTTATTTATTTAAATTTGACTCATTAATCATACTGTCGTCAATATTAATCGATGTATTAAATCGAACTTACAAAATGAAAAAATCTTTATAAATAAGTAAACACATAAAAAATATTTAAAAAATTATTATTTCTTTCATTTGCTATTTTTTTAATTTCACAAATAATTTTAAAAATTACATTATAATTTATTTTTTATTATTTTTTTATTTTTTCATACCTTTTAAAAAATATATATCATTATATCTATCTCATTTGAAATATTTAAAAAATCGGTGCATGAAATAATTTTTTTATAATTTAAACAACCTGATATTATTAAAAATAATTTAAAAATTTCAATAAATCTATTTTTAAATAAAAAATAATTACAGAATTTATTTATCCTGATATTTTTGTAAAAAACCAAAAAAAGAGTACTTTATTATAGGAAGTAAGAAGCAAAGATAGTGCAGATGGATTAGATCACATGGGGGTGTACAAAGACATTATTGGTGCGGGTAAGACTTTTCAGAGGAAGGGACACGTGTCTCTCCTCAAAGTTTGTCTCATGAAAAATCCATGAGTAGTTGTCTTCATGTAAGCACTGTCCTAAGCATTTTCTGTCCTAAAAGCATTCAATGATGTACATGTATACGTGTCCCCTGAAAGAGTGCATGGTAAAAAAAGGCCATTTCCCACAAACATATTCTTTCTTCTTTTGTCCCTTTTCTTTTTCTTCTCTATCTTGGCCCCCTCCCTCCCTCTCTCTCTCTCTCTCTCTCTCTCTCTCTCCTAAGCCTCCCCAAACCCAGAAGCATAGAAAAAATCTAAGAAAAAAGGAGGCTTCTTTCTTTCACCATTTTTTTTGGAGGCTCCAAAGTCTCTTCATTGCCTAGTGGTAAGCATGTTTTTAATAATTTCTTGAAGTTAATTTGCTATTTTTCCATTGTTTTAAGGGGTTCAAGATCAACTTTTTAGCATATTTCCATGTGGTTTTTAATTTAATATTTTCTTTCTAGAGATATATGATTCTAGTAGCTTGTTGTTGTTATCTGGGGTTGGTGTGTTTTTTGCTAGGAAGAAGGAAAGTGAAAGAGACCCTTGTTTAAGAAAAGGCTGAGATGGGTTACCTTAGATCCAGGGAACCCAACTTGTATGTGGCAAAAAGTTTACCTTTTTAGAGCCTCCCTGTGATTGTCTGGGTTTGTTTTTGCTTTATACTAGGTTCTTTCTCATGACAACCTTTGCTTTCTCTTCTTTGGGTTTATTATAGGTAGAGCCTTGAACTTGGGGCTTCCATTTGTGCTTTATATGTGTCAAGGGTAGGTGGTGTGGATAAGATTTAATTTCCTTGATTGGTACTTCCTCAAAAGGTGAAGAATTTGATAAGATGTGGACTCTTTGAGAACCTCAGTTTATTTGTGTCAACAGTTTGAATTTCAAATATAAGGCTTGATCTGTTGTGCTCGTTCACCAGATCTGAGTAATCCTATCTTCATTCCGCTTGCATGTAACTCGTGCCCCTCTTAAAGTTTTAATCTTGGTTGGTGTACTATTTCTTTACTCTATATATTTGTTATGAACTGATTGGTGGGTCATTGAGATTCATTACTATGGAGAAGCTGTTAGAACCAGCTGGCTTGATCCCTAATTTGTTTCTGGAAGGAGAGAATTAAGATGAATGTTGGTGAATTGGTGAATTTTTTAGAGATTTGAGCAGTAACTATTTGTGGTGTAGTGGGGGGAATTGATGGAAGAGATGTCTCCTGCAGTTGCAGTAACGCTTAGTTTAGGTACCTCTATGTGTGAGAACTCTGGAATTGCTGCCCATGTGGAAATCACACGGATCAAGCTTGTAACTGATGCTGCAAACTTGTTGTCTGATCCTGCTAAGGTCATGTCTCAGGAATCTAATTCTAATAGCAATGTAAATTTTGAGAATGGTAAGAATGGACGTAACATGGTGACAATGTCAGCTTCAATAGAGGGTGGTGGGGAAGGTGCTGATTTGTTAAAGATGTTTCCTGAGAACGGAAATAGCACTCCTGCTAATGAATCCATGACTCAGGAAAGTGAGGAAGATGAAATTTTGTCAGTGGACACAAATGGAATTATCAATGAGGGATTGCTGGTTCTGAATGCAGGTTCTGATATAAGCTTGCAAAATGCAGAAATTGAAAGTGGTCGAATTCTTGCCAAGGCTATTATTTTGGGAGAGTCAAGCATTGAGCAGGTGCCTACAGCTGAAGTTCTTCTCACCACACTGAGTCCAGATGAAAAGACTTCTGATGTGTTTGATTTAAAGGCCTCTGAAGTGGTCATTCAGCTGCCTAGTGAAAAGAATCTTAGTAGAGGTAGCCGGAGTGTTTTTGAGTTGGATTGTATACCCCTTTGGGGTTCTACATCTATCATTGGAAAAAGAACGGAAATGGAAGATGCTGTTGCTGCTGTGCCTCGGTTTATAAAGATTCCAATCAAAATGCTTATTGACGATCGTGTTATTGGTGGAATCAGTCAAAGTCTGACTGACCTTACTGGGCATTTTTTTGGTGTTTATGATGGCCATGGTGGTTCACAGGTATGACGTTCTTCCTAAAAACCTGTTTTACATTTTAACTATACTTTAAGAAATTTTGAAGATTCTTGAATTAAATGGTAGTTGCCGTTTGTACGCTTTTTACGGCAATTAATTTTTAGTTACTGGAAGATCCTCTGCAAATGTGAGCAAATTTGGATGACTGCATACTGCAACATTTTTGTTCTTCTGATAACAAGTGATTTATTGATCTTTTCGTACTTTGTTCGCCATATTTTGATCATTTAAAATTGTTCGTGAACTGAGTCCAAAGTGATCATCCTTTTAGCCTGGTATATTGGAATTTCATGCAGGTGGCAAACTATTGCCGTGACCGTATCCATGTCGCTTTGGCAGAAGAGATTGGGAGCATTAAAGACAATTTATGTGATGGCACTAGTATGGAGTGTCAGCAGGTGCAATGGGAGAAGACATTTACTAGTTGCTTTTTAAAGGTTGATGATGAGATTGGAGGAAAAGTTAGCAGAGGCGAGATTGGAAGTAATGAAGATGCTACTGATGCTAGTCTTGAACCTGTTGCCCCTGAAACTGTTGGGTCAACGGCTGTGGTGGCCTTGGTTTGTTCATCACATATTGTTGTTGCAAACTGTGGTGATTCAAGAGCTGTCTTGTGCCGTGGCAAAGAAGCCATGGCATTGTCAATTGATCACAAAGTAAGGCATTTTAGAGTCTCCAATTTTTCTACAATTTAAAAGGAAGCTATCTGTGTGTGGAAACCAACATGTTTGCTTTGTTGCTTTGCAGCCAAACCGAGATGATGAGTATGCAAGGATTGAGGCATCAGGAGGCAAGGTTATACAGTGGAACGGATATCGTGTATTTGGTGTTCTTGCAATGTCAAGGTCCATTGGTATGTTCATTTATGCTTGAAATGAACATTCTAAAAGGTGAATCTTGATAAATAGTTTTGAGACCACTTGAAACCTTAAATTGTCATCTGAATGTGCGAACTCTGGTGATCTATGACTAGAATCACAACCAGGTTTTCCAGATATATATATATATATATATATATATATTTTTTTTGCGATCAATTAACCTTACTGTTCTGTTCCATTTATCCACCCCCTCCCCCCTTCTCCTGAGTCCTGGCAGAAAAAAGAAGTTAATGCTATCATAGATGCTATAAATTACTAGCTTAATATAGTGAATGACGTCTAGCTTTTGCTTTCAAGATGCCAAGCTTGATATATCGGGCATGTTTGACGAATAATTTTGTGATGGAAATTGAGTACTGGCACTTTTTTCTTTATGTTTCTCACAGGTGATAGATATTTGAAACCATGTATTATCCCAGAACCAGAAGTTAAGTTTATTCCTCGAGCAAGAGAAGATGAATGTCTGATTTTGGCCAGTGATGGATTGTGGGATGTTATATCAAATGAGGAAGCTTGTGAGGTTGCTCGACGGAGAATCCTGCTCTGGCACAAAAAGAATGGGGTTCCTTCTCTGGTGGAAAGAGGCAAGGGAATTGACCCGGCTGCGCAAGGAGCAGCTGAATACCTTTCGATGCTCGCCATGCAAAAGGGTAGCCGTGACAACATCTCTGTAATTGTTGTAGACTTGAAAGCTCAGAGGAAGTTCAAGAGCAAATCGTAATGGATTCTCACCTCATCTTCTAAAATCAAAGTCTATATATCTAACATACTAGAGAGAGTACTTCTAATGAATACGTAGCTCCAGTCCATTACTTTTTCTTATGGGCTTAATGTGTGTACAACAAAAGAAATTAGTGTGTACTACAGCAAGTGTATTTGAATACCATATTGCCTATGTTTTTTGGTCTAAGGTGGTGCCAAGCTTTTTTATGCTTATATCTGTAAATTCCCGGTGTCCCCAGTATACATGGGGAGAAGATTCACAGCCAGCCTCCTCCATCTTTTGTTTTTGTAGATTTCAACTCTTTGAGCACCTGCGTTTGACCTTCTGTTGTGTTCTGAAATCTTGATTCAGGGTTTGACCTTGTGCTGTATCCGGAATTCTTGATTCAGGGTTTCAACATGTGCTGGATCTTGATATCTTGATTCAGGCTCACCGTCCTCAAGGAACCATGGATTTTGTCTTTAATGAAGACATAGCCCTTCATTTACCTACAGTTTTCTGAATAGCAAAGTAATTCTAATCAAAAGCCTATGAAAGCAGAACCTGGACCTGGAGAGTATAAATGCCAGAAAGCACTTTGATTCACTCAATAATTTTAAAAAAAAAAAAAAAAACCTTGAATAACAGTTTATTAATGTCTCTTTCCCTCACATCTCAACCTTTATTTCTATGGTTTATAATTGTTGTGTGTAGTTGTCTTGGATATTTTCTAGCAATTATTATGAACATAACAATCCTATCCTTCTCATTTCCCTTCTCTGACTCTAATACCCCAATATTCCATTTTACTTTTAAAATCAAAAAGAAAAATTATATAAATGATATAATTCCTTCCCAAAATATATATTATTATATATTTTCCCGGACTATCCCAACTTCAAATCATTAATGTAATGTGAATTAAATTTTTGGATAAAAAATTTCTGGTAATCTTTATTTCTTAAAAAAAAAAAATATTCGAGTGTATATTAAAAATAAAAAATTTATTGAAATGTAATAAAGTGAAGGGTTTATTTTTGTTATTTTAGCTTTTTTACATAAACAATTAAGTGTTGGTTTAAGTTTTGTTATTGCTTTTCTTTAGGTCAAATTTATAAGGTTTAAAGTTTAAATTTATTTATTTTTTTTAGAGAAAGTATGGAAATATATAAAAAAAAATCCGCATAAAACATTGGATCATATAATTTTATTTATTCTTGACTATTAGTTTCAACTTCTCGTCTCTTTTACTAGGGTGTAAACGATACAGTGGTGCTCGCAAGTTACTCGGGCTCGACTCGAGTAAAACTCGAATTCGGCTCGATTTTAGTCGAGTTGAGCTCGAGCTCGAGCTACTCGAGCTATCGAGCGAGCCGAATTCGAGCATTTAGATACCCTACTCGAGTAGCTCGCGAGCCTAATCGAGTATCGAGTTTTTATATATTTTAATAATATAATAATATTTATATAATGATTCGAGCCTAATCGAGCCTAATCGAGTTTAATCGAGCCTAATTGAGCCTAATCGAGTTCGAACAAAATATTGAACTTATATAATCGAGCCTAATCGAGCCTAATCGAGTAGCTCGAATTCGATCTCGAGCCGAGCTCTAGCTTAAAAAATAAGACTCGATCGAGCTCGAGCCGAGTATCGAGCACCGAGTTTCGAGTCGAGCTCGAGCTCGAGCACCTCACTGTATCGGCTCGACTCGACTCGATTACACCCCTATCTTTTACAATAACTTTACTTTAAGTTGTGAGATTAATTAAATAATGGTACATATACTTTATTTAATTAAATTATCTTAGGCAAACAATTTTTTTTCTTTTTTTAAATAAAATACTACTTTTAATTTTAGAAAATGGGAATTGAAAATTTTATTCTTTAGAATTTATGTAATTTCATCACATCAAAAGCAAACAAGACAAATTAAATTGATTGATTCATATAATTTTATTTTCAATATGTTTCAAATTTACATCTCAATATTTCTTCCTTTCATTATCAAATTGTAACTTTTTTATTAAAAAAATTATATTAGATACATTTTCACTTTTTCTGTATGTAAATTTCAAATACTGTTTATTAAATATTTTGATTTTTTATTAATTATTATATTTAAAAATATTTATTTTTAATTTGTTTTTAAAATTCATGATTTGATAAAATGTACATATTATATTTATTAGATTTAACGACAATTATCAAATACATAGTCAATGGAGTCTAAAAACTCTACAGGGAGAGTTAGGATGATGATATATACTTTATTTTATTTATTTTTTATTTTTAATATTTTTTAAAGGGTATGTGTCATCATACTAACCTCACTTCTAAAGTTTGTAGACTTTATTGACAGTATATTGAATAATTATTCTAGATATAAACATGTACGATGCGTTGTAATGATTTTAATTTATAATAATATTTTTAAAAATAGAATAAAATTATAAAAAATATTTTGAAATATATGTTGAATAATATATTAAAAAAACTTGATGTATATATATAATACCAATTTGAAATCAAATACTATTTAAAAAAAATATAGAAAAAATTAAATATAATAAATCTTGAATATTAAATAAATTAATGAATTAAATAGCTACTATTTTAATCAAAGAAACTCTTACTACATTAATCATGAATAGATTATTAACAAATATTTCATATTTGAAACTGATTGATTTTTATATTTTGAATCTAAATGATTCCAAAATAATCTTTTAAAATTAATAAAAGTTGAAAATTATTTTTTAGGGTTTTGAAAAACTTTATTTATAATAGTCTCAAATATAAAAGGTAAGTAGAGTAGAAATGTAAATAAAAAATAAAAATAAATTATTATTTAAGTTCTTAAAATTTAAATCAATTCAAAATAATTAAATATAATATTTAAGATAATACACGATTCAAAAGAAAAAATAATCCACATGTTTTTTAATACTTAAGAAAATAATTGAACAAATAAATAAACAAAATAATTAAATAGCTGAGCTATATAGAATTTTATACCATTTTTTAAATTTTTTGATAAAGGATTTAAAACTTTTAGGATAATTCTGATTAAAATATATGAATAAATTATTTTAATTTAAAAATAACAAAAATAGTGATATAAAGAAAAATCAAATTGTAAGATAATTTTTTTTTTATTTAAATGAAGATAAATTGATTGAAATGTAATTTAAATTTCAAATATTTTAAAAATCAAATAATTAATTGAATATGATTATTTTATAGAAAATTAGAATTTATTTTCCATTTTAAGTATTGTTGTTGCTCTTAACAACAATGAAATGATACTGATGTGATCTTCTTTGTTGTCTCCTCCACGTGTATTAAAGATTCTGTAAAAACAGTAAAGGTCAGAGAGGCACAGGGATCTGTCCCTGCACGCGCACTCCGATACTTAAGTCAAAAAACTGTTTAAGCAGAGTTTCAGTAAGCCAAATAGAGATTAGGTTTTTTCTGATCATACTTGGGGGTATTTATAGATATCTCTGAGTTGCTTTGATGAGCTCAGGACTCATATTTGTGTGGACTCCAAAATTTTATTATTTTGGACATTTTGTATTCTGAAACTCAGTCGCGTGACTGGACTGGAGGTAAATTACCTCTATCAATTGCTCCCCACTCTTTTATAGGAAATTTTCCTATGTAAGAGTATAATAAGAGGATTATGTCTTTCTGGGATAATTATTAAGGACGAGACGCTTTATTTGTAAGAGACTTAAGTTCCGGTAAAAACGAAACATTTCAGTCATCTCTGCCGCGACTGTATAAAGGTAAGGTGTCGCCGAATAGTTGAGGAAATTACAACACTGTCGCAAAACTATCTCAAAATCTCTGTCGCACCTCAACCAACACTCTGCCGCAAGTCTGCCAAAACATTGATACCTCTCACAAATCTCTGTCGCTTCCCTTAAACATGTCTGTCGCAATCCTCAGGAAACTCTGTCGCTTCACTTAGAACCATCCATACTTTACCGCAAAAAACTCTATCGCCACATTAGTTATATTTAATATAATTTGTCGCCACATTAGACTCTGTCGCCACTCATACAACTCAGCTGCTACATTGTACTCTGTTGCCACTTACGTTATATTAACATACAACTCTGTCACCACATTGTACTCTGTCGCCATACTAGAGTCTTTGTCGTAGTAGTCTGTCGCCATACTAGAGTCTGTCGCCACACTAGACTCTGTCGCCTCACAGACTTTGTCGCCATACCAGACTCTGTCGCCAATTTGAGTCTTTCTTCTTCCAGTTTTACCCGCCGCATTTAGGTTTGTTTCTTTTTCATTTCGAACCCTAGAATGGTTGGTCCTGGTGTAGGAAAACATTTGGAGTTGGGGCCTAGATCGACTTTAACTGAGTTTGATCTCCAAGATATTATGCATAGGTACACATTACCCGAAGGGTATTTTTATAAGCTCCCTAGTCCAGAAGAGAGAAGTATACGTAGCGTAGCAAGTGGAGTGGCTATTTTTAGGATATATGTAGAACTAGGTTTTCGTTTCCCAATTTCTGATTTTGGGATTTCTTTTTTGAGGGAACAATGGATCGCCTCTAGCCAGCTACATCCTCATAGTTGGATGCAATTAATTGGTTTTGACGTGCATTGCCACATGAGAGATGTTCTTCCTTCTCTACCTTTGTTCTATACTTTTTTCAGGCTTCATGGTAGTTCTGGCTTAATCCCGTATTCTCTTCAGAGAGTGTTCGAACCTGGGTTTGAAAATAGGTTATTTGATAAACTCCCCAACAAACTTCATAGGTTCAAATCAGAATGGCTTGTAGTAGAAGTGCCTGAAGGTCTTAACTTCCCTACCAGATGGGGAGCTAAGCATAGTATCCTCAAAAGCCCTCGTATTACTACTTTGAGGAAACAACTGTCTTCAACTATTAACCAGCTATTAGTTGATAGACCAATCAACCTCTTAGACTTTTTATCATCTGAAAATTTGGCCTCTGCTGGTTGGGGCATAGGGAGCGCTAATGTCATCAATCCTTCTGTTCCTCTCAAACCAAATCCTAGAGATAGGGAATCTAGCCCCGAAGGTGACCCCTTAGAGGATGTGAGTGATTGGGATGAGTTTTGTTCTACTTTTATGGTTCTCCCCGACGATGAAGCATTAGAAATAGATTCCCTTCAGGAGTTTCTTAACTCTCCTGAAGGTAACCCTTTATGCTTTATAATTCATTATTACTTGTTTGTATAGCAATCTTAACAATTTTGTGAGTTCTTATTTTGCAGAAATGAGCAGTGTTAGGCGTGCTTTAGTCCGTCGAAGGGGGCAAGAAGGTTCATCTAGTGAACCTACTGAGAAGAGACCTCGCTCCACAGTGGCTATTCCCAAAGAGGTGTCTCGAGCTCGGACTCCTCCTCTTAGGCAAGTAACGCATCCTTCAGCTCTGATTCAACAACATGAAGGGGAATCAAGAGACCTTTCCTGAGGTAAAGTAAGAGCTTCTTCGTATTCCAGGAGATCCTCAGGCTCCTCAGATCGACCTCAGTCGGGAGATCGAGTTGAATGTAATGTGACCTCGCCTCATCGGAAGAATCGAAGGCACCTGTATGTGGAGTCCTGTGAGATCTGAGAATTTCAGACATATTTTATTGATGTAATAATAATTTGAAGTGTAATTTATTGAGCTAAGTGAATTGTGGGAATGATAATTGGAGATTTATATGTTAAGTGTTAAAATAAATGTGAAACTATGAGGACAGATCGATCTGGGAGAAGGAGAGATCGATCTGGTGAGTTAAAAATGACAAGGAAGAAGGAAGTTAAGGAGCAGATCGATCTGGGAGAAGGAGAGATCGATCTGGTGAGTTAAAAATGAGAAGGAAGGAAGAATTTGAGGAGCAGATCGATCTCCAATGGAAGAGGATCGATCTCCTTATGATTCTGTTTGAGAGAAGATCGATCTCATGAGGAAGAGATCGATCTCCAAATGATTCTGTTTGGGAGAAGATCGATCTCCTCAAGGAGCAGATCGATCTCATAAAGCCATAAAGAGATCGATCTCACCCCTCGACAGATCGATCTCCTAGGCATAAATTGCCCCAAATCGTCTCAAAAATTCAAATGCAGATCGATCTCCTCAAGAGCCAGATCGATCTCCTACCTCCAGTCTATATAAGGAACCCTTATTTTTCTCCTGCAATTTCACTTTCTCTCTCTTCCAACCCCCATTTTTACCGAAACCTAACTTTCTCACTCATCCAAAGCACCCATTTCCGGCCAAATCAGAAGTTGTGGCAAGAAGGGAAGTTGTTCCTCATCAAAAGGAGAACAACATACTTGGAAATCGAAAGACGGATCGAATCGAGGCAAGAGATAAGCTCTCCACAAGTTTTGGGTAATTTCTAAACTTCGATCCTTCTATTTGAGGTGATTTTGGTGATGTTAGTTGTTAGCATTGCGTTGAGATAGCTGAAAAATGATTAGGGATTGATGAAATTGCAATGTGGTTGGAGTGGTAATGATATTTGAAAATTTTGGCAATTTTGAGAATTTGTGCTATAAATGGAAATTTAGACAATGTGGTGAATTAGCATAGATAATTAGCATGAGAAATGTAGAATGTTGAGATGTTGTAAATGAGAGTGTAGTTTGGGGTAGAGTTACGAGAATCGAGAGATTTGTGGTGTTATGAGCAATTATGCTCGATTTTTGAGAATTGAGGTTTATGAGATAATTGAGTATTGATGTTTTAACATCGTTTGGACAGCTCGGGAGTTCCAGAGTGGAATGCGAGGCTAGTCCGTGATACGGGGGAAACGATTGCACTATACGAGGTGCAAAGAGGTAAGGGAAATCTAAACCATTTGTGTATGTGATTTGTAAACTATTTTAGCATGATTTGTGGTTTATAAAACAAGCATGTTGAGTATTGTGTTGAGATACAATTGCACACGATTTTTATAGCCGGTTGGAGCCCAATGTTTTTATGAGTTTATAACTGGGCTCTACGTTAAGGCAATATCGAGATTTGAGAAATGTGTACGTGCTTTACCGGTTGGAACTCGGTTTTATTATGTTTTGTGTTGAGTACAAAACGATTTTCAAATGAGTTTTATGAGAGAAAAACCATTATGAGTTCTACGTGAAGTCAAACTAGTCTTGTGTGATAAGACTTAGGTATGTAATTTTGAGTACACACCGGGCATTGCTCTGGTAGCATGTAAGCCCGATTTCTTCTCCGTTCTGGTAACGTGAGAATAACCCATTCTGTGGTTGTGCCACGTATACTTAGTGGTCGTTGCCACGTGTGAAACCCTATTTGGTGGCCGTTGCCACGTGTGAAACCCTATTTGGTGGCCGTTGCCACGTGAGAAACCCCATTGGTGGCCGTTGCCACGTGATACCCCATTTGGTGGCCGTTGCCACGTGAGAAACCCTATTGGTGGCCGTTGCCACGTGAGAACCCCTAATTAGTGGCCGTTGCCACGTGAAACCCTATCCAGTGGCTATGCCACGTGTGAAATTAAATCAGTGGCCATGCCACGTGTGTTTAGTGGCTATGCCACGTGAGAATTTAAATCAGTGGCCATGCCACGTGTGTTTAGTGGCTATGCCACGTGTGAATTTAAATCAGTGGCTATGCCACGTGTGTTTAGTGGCTGCGCCACGTGCATTACTATTTCAGTGATTTTATCACGTATTTGAGAAGGCGTTTATCACGTTATTTTCACATGCTTTGTTATTGCTCTAGACTGAGCCTTTTTACTTCATGTTTTCACATGATTTGAGACATGAGAATGTCGTTTTGAGTACTTTCATGCTATGGTTTTCAAATGAGTTTCACATACAAATAAATATTTTGTGATGTGCATTTTGGTTTATGAAATGAGTCCCTTACCCCCCTTACTGAGCGATTTAGAAGCTCACCTTGTTTTCTTTCCCCCCAGAGTTCTTCAAGTGAAAAAGGATCTCCCTGCGACGTACGGAGTAGTGGCTAGTGGAGGACTCGATTTTCAGGCCATATATATTGTATTTGAGGTATATTTTATCTTTTCATGTACCCAGACAATTATTGTAATTGCAGACACTTGATGTATATCATTGTATGAGATGTATTAGGATTAATTAACTTGAGATGGATTAATGTATTTGATATGTTATATAATTTCTAGTGATGAGATCCTGAGGTACGATAAATACGATAATGTATGACACTGCACAGGAATGCACCCTTAAATGTGAATTAATGAGTAAAAAGTTTTAAATTAGCCATATTTTCCGCACTTCCGGGGCGTGACAGAGTTTTCTTGGTATCAGAGCTTAGGGTGTCTAGTACTGTCAGTGTCGGTTAAGTGAAATAGAATACATCCCAAGTGTCTGTAATAGTTTGGTCATGAACTGAAATTGAGGATTGAGATTTCAATCAATTCTAATATGTACGCGCAGGAGACGAGTTGAGATAGAGAATGAGTAAACGACGAGGTCATTCGAGGAGGCAGGCAGAGTCCCCTCCGCCACCTATCCCACAACCAGAGAGTCCTAACTCTCGATTTAATCGGATTGAGACCGATGTGAGGCAAGGTTTTGAGCAGATGGCAGCGTTATTCGCGCAACACTTTGGAGTTAATGCCTTGGGTACTACTCCTACACCACCACAAGGACCTCCCATACCCCCAGTACCTCTCGTCACTCAGCCTGAGGACAGAAGTATGGTCCGACTAAAGGATTTTTTGAGGATGAACCCACCCGCATTTAGGGGAAAGAAGGATCCTACAGAGGCTGAGGAGTGGTTGACGGAATTGAGAATTATATTTGATTTCTTGGGGTGCACCAATGCTGAGAGGGTCAGTATGAGTGCCTATATGCTGAAGGGGAGAGCTCGAGATTGGTGGGGTACTACCCAGGGTATTTTGATGTCCCACCATGATGTGATTGGTTGGAAAGAGTT
This sequence comes from Firmiana major, assembly GCA_033439115.1. Taxonomy (NCBI): domain Eukaryota; kingdom Viridiplantae; phylum Streptophyta; class Magnoliopsida; order Malvales; family Malvaceae; genus Firmiana; species Firmiana major. The sequence continues at coordinate 5,255,609 of CM065914.1, read as the reverse complement.
TCAGACAGCTTCTAGGACCCAATATGTACCACGAGCCGCCCAGTGAAAGAAACAAGCTGAGTTTTTGAGTTTGGTACAGGGCGACATGTCTGTGGATGACTACGAGAGTCAATTCACTACACTATTGAGGTATGACCCAGAGACCTTCAAGAGTGAAGAGCTCCGCACAGAGAAGTTTGTGTATGGGTTGAAGCCCGTCATCAGAGATAGATTGATAGGGCTATGTATTACTGAGTTTGGAGATGCTCTGAGACGAGCACAAGAGATTGAAAGAGGAATTGAGATGGTACAATCCTAGAATGAGCTCAGAGCAGTGAATAGAGATAAGGGCAAGAGGCCAGCACTTTTCCAAACAGAGGCTGGGAGAGGTTCCTTCAGAAGAGGAAGGATTGAGGTACAGAAGGGCGGATTAGAGAGACCCAGAGGGTACCCTAACATTAGAGAGACCCCTCGAGATGTCAGGCCTGAGACAAGGTTTTGCAGAAACTGTGGCCGAATGCATGAGGGAAGTTGTACTGGGTCGATCCATGGATGTTTTAGATGTGGAGACATGGGTCACATGGTAAAGGATTGCCCTCAACCTCAGAAACCACATGTATTGGAGCCCACTAGACAACAGCCTCAGAGAGTGAATCCCCCGAGACGGGCCACTGCTGCAGAGAAAGGAAAGAGACCTGTTACCCAGGGACGCGTGTTTGCCCTAGATAAGGAGACTGCTGACACTTCTGTAGAAACTGTAAGAGGTACACTCTCTGTCTGTAATCATAAGGCTCATGTGTTGATTGATTCAGGATCCACGCATTCGTTTATTTTTGAGCATTTTGCATGTAGATTAAACTTGAAGTTTGAACCTCTAGAATACAGACTATATGTAAATACCCATATGCGTGAATCTCAGAGAACTGAGTTAATCTGTAAAGGATGTGAAATAAAGGTGGGAGATAGAGTGATGTTAGCAGATCTAATCCTGTTGAATATTCATGGGTTTGATGTAATTCTGGGAATAGATTGGTTGGCGACCAATCGAGTGAGTTTAGACTGCTACACTAAGATTGTAACTTTCTCCCTACCTGAACCTTACAGTGTACGATTGAGATATTGAGGAAATGATTATGTGGATTTCTAGTAAGTAATTTGAGAATTTTAATATTGTTTTGGAGAATATTAAATATGATTGTTCATGTGAAGGTTATGAGACACTCATCTCAGACGATGAGCGGGAACATCCGAGGATTGAGGATATACCTGTGGTATGTGAATTTCTGGATGTTTTCCCAGATGAATTGCCAGGTTTACCACCAGAGAGAGAGCTGGAGTTTACCATTGATTTGGTACCAGATACTCAACCGATCTCTAAACCTCCTTACAGGATGGCATTAGTGGAACTTGAGGAATTGAAGAAACAACTACAGGAGTTATTGGATCAAGGGTTTATTAGACCCAGTGTTTCGCCGTGGGGAGCGCCAGTACTATTTGTTAAGAAGAAGGATGGTAGTCTCAGATTATGCGTAGACTACCGGTTGTTGAACAAAGCCACGGTGAAGAATAAATACCCATTGCCCAGGATTGATGATCTACTTGATCAGCTGAAAGGGGCATCAGTCTTTTCTAAGATTGATTTGAGATCGGGCTATCACCAATTGAGGATCAAGGAAGAAGATATTCCCAAGACGGCCTTCAGGACGAGGTATGGCCATTACGAATTTCTGGTGATGTCCTTTGGATTGACGAACGCCCCTGCAGCATTTATGAGATTGATGAACGAGGTGTTCAGAGACTATCTAGATAAATTTGTGATAGTCTTTATTGATGATATCCTGGTATACTCTCGGTCGTATGAGGAGCATGCACAGCATTTGTGGTTAGTGCTTCAGATACTTCGAGATAAGCAATTATACGGAAAGCTTAGTAAGTGTGAGTTTTGGCTGAACCGGATAGCTTTCCTTGGTCATATAGTCTCAGAGGAAGGAGTATCAGTGGATCCAAGCAAGGTGGAGGCTGTGCTTAATTGGGAGAGACCGAGGACAGTTACTGAGGTACGAAGCTTCCTTGGTTTGGCAGGGTATTACAGAAGATTTGTGGAAGGATTTTCCCGGATTGCCGCCCCTTTGACTAAGCTCACGCGCAAAGAGACTCCATTTATATGGACTGATCAATGTGAGCTCAGTTTTCAGGAATTAAAGAGGAGGTTGACAGCGGCACCTGTGTTAACCATTCCTGAGAGATCAGGAGAATTTTCGATGTATAGTGATGCATCTCACCAAGGATTGGGGTGTGTGCTTATGCAGCACGGAAGAGTGGTCGCATATGGATCGCGACAGCTGAAAGACCAGGAGCGAAATTACCCCACGCATGATTTGGAGTTAGCCGCTGTGGTATTTGCTTTGAAGATCTGGCGACACTACTTATATGGGGAAAGATTCCAGATTTTCACTGATCACAAGAGTTTGAGATATCTCTTTGATCAGAAAGAGTTAAACATGAGACAAAGGAGATGGATGGAACTCCTTAAGGATTATGACTGCGAGATTCTTTATCATCCGGGTAAGGCGAATGTGGTTGCTGATGCCCTGAGCAGGAAGAGTGTGATATCTGCTATGATGATCAGGGAATGGGATTTGTTAGAGCAGTTCGTCGAACTTCGGATCAGAGTTAAAGAGGTAGAGACTGGGTTTTTGGCTAGCCTGCGGATAGAGCCCCGGATCATGGATCAGATTAGAACGGGGCAGCGCAGTGATCAGAGATTGATAGATATGGTTAGCCAAGCTGAGCAGAGTTCGCAGTCGGATCTCACCATCAGCGAGGATGGATTGTTGAGATTCAGAGGACGGATTTGTGTACAGGACGATGATACCCTAAAGAGACAGATATTGAGAGAATCCCACTGCTCGCGATACACCATGCACCCAGGGAGTACTAAGATGTACCAAGACTTGAGAAAGGTGTATTGGTGGAGTGGTATGAAGCGAGATGTGGCAGAGTATGTGGCCAGGTGTTTAGTATGCCAGCAAGTGAAAGCTGAGCATCGAAAGCCCGGAGGACTACTACAGCCCTTACCTGTACCTACATGGAAATGGGAGCATGTCACTATGGACTTTATTATGGGTTTACCGAGGACCCGAAGAGGTCATGACGCAATATGGGTTATAGTAGATAGATTGACCAAGAGTGCCCACTTTCTTGCCATCAAGAGCAAAGATACTGTGGATGCCTTAGCTGAGCTGTATGTCAGTGAGATAGCTAGATTACATGGGGCTCTAGTGAGTATTACTTCTGATAGAGATTCCCGATTTACTTCCAGATTTTGGACCCACTTTCAGGAGTCCATGGGATCTCGATTGAGTTTTAGTACCGCCTATCATCCTCAGACAGATGGTCAGTCAGAGAGGACTATTCAGACCCTGGAGGATATGTTGAGGGCGTGTACGATGGATTTTAAGGGATCATGGGATGATCACCTGCCCCTAGCAGAGTTTGCATACAATAACAGCTATCATGCGAGTATTGGAATGGCACCTTTTGAGGCTCTATATGGTAGGAGGTGTAGATCCCCTATAGCTTGGGAAGAAGTCGGTGACAGAAAGATCAATGCCCCCGAGCTTGTTGAGCAAGCTATACAGAGTGTAAAACTCATATGTGAGAGGTTACGGGCTGCACAAAGTAGACAGAAAAGCTACGCGGGTGTGCGTAGACGGCCACTCGAGTTTGATGTTGGTGATGCAGTATTTCTGAGAGTATCACCGAGTAAGGGTATCGTGCGATTTGGGAAGAAAGGAAAATTAAGTCCTCGATACATAGGACCATTCGAGATTCTTGAGAGAGTGGGAGAGGTAGCTTACAGATTAGCATTACCCCCACAGATGTCCGGAATACACAACGTTTTTCATGTGTCTATGTTGAGGAAGTACCACTCGGACCCTTCTCATGTTATAGAGTATGATGAGATGGACATACAGGAGGACATGAGCTACACTGAGGAACCCGTTCGAATTCTCAATAGGAAGGAGAAGGTACTGAGAACCAAGAGCATCCCATTAGTGAAAGTTTTATGGAAACATCACTCAAGGGAAGAGGCAACGTGGGAACTAGAGAGTCTCATGAAGGAGAAATACCCCCATCTCTTTAACTAGTTGAATTGAATTTGGAGGACCAAATTCTTTTAAGGTGGGGAGGATGTGAGATCTGAGAATTTCAGACATATTTTATTGATGTAATAATAATTTGAAGTGTAATTTATTGAGCTAAGTGAATTGTGGGAATGATAATTGGAGATTTATATGTTAAGTGTTAAAATAAATGTGAAACTATGAGAACAGATCGATCTGGGAGAAGGAGAGATCGATCTGGTGAGTTAAAAATGACAAGGAAGAAGGAATTTAAGGAGCAGATCGATCTGGGAGAAGGAGAGATCGATCTGGTGAGTTAAAAATGAGAAGGAAGGAAGAATTTGAGGAGCAGATCGATCTCCAATGGAAGAGGATCGATCTCCTTATGATTCTGTTTGAGAGAAGATCGATCTCATGAGGAAGAGATCGATCTCCAAATGATTCTGTTTGGGAGAAGATCGATCTCCTCAAGGAGCAGATCGATCTCATAAAGCCATAAAGAGATCGATCTCACCCCTCGACAGATCGATCTCCTAGGCATAAATTGCCCCAAATCGTCCCAAAAATTCAAACGCAGATCGATCTCCTCAAGAGTCAGATCGATTTCCTACCTCCAGTCTATATAAGGAACCCCTGTTTTTCTCCTGCAATTTCACTTTCTCTCTCTTTCAACCCCCATTTTTACCGAAACCTAACTTTCTCACTAATCCAAAGCACCCATTTCCGGCCAAATCAGAAGTTGTGGCAAGAAGGGAAGTTGTTCCTCATCAAAAGGAGAACAACATACTTGAAAATCGAAAGATGGATCGAATCGAGGCAAGAGATAAGCTTTCCACAAGTTTTGGGTAATTTCTAAACTTCGATCCTTCTATTTGAGGTGATTTTGGTGATGTTAGTTGTTAGCATTGCGTTGAGATAGCTGAAAAATGATTAGGGATTGATGAAATTGCAATGTGGTTGGAGTGGTAATGATATTTGGAAATTTTGGCAATTTTAAGAATTTGTGCTATAAATGAAAATTTAGACAATGTGGTGAATTAGCATAGATAATTGGCATGAGAAATGTAGAACGTTGAGATGTTGTGAATGAGAGTGTAGTTTGGGGTAGAGTTACGAGAATCGAGAGATTTGTGGTGTTATGAGCAATTATGCTCAATTTTTGAGAATTGAGGTTTATGAGATAATTGAGTATTGATGTTTTAACATCGTTTGGACAGCTCGGGAGTTTCAGAGTGGAATGCGAGGCTAGTCCGTGATACGGGGGAAACGATTGCACTATACGAGGTGCAAAGAGGTAAGGGAAATCTAAACCATTTGTGTATGTGATTTGTCAACTATTTTAGCATGATTTGTGGTTTATAAAACAAGCATGTTGAGTGTTGTGTTGAGATACAATTGCACAAGATTTTTATAGCCGGTTGGAGCCCAATGTTTTTATGAGTTTATAACTGGGCTCTACGTTAAGGCAATATCGAGATTTGAGAAATGTGTGCGTGCTTTGCCGGTTGGAACTCAGTTTTATTATGTTTTGTGTTGAGTACAAAACGATTTTCAAATGAGTTTTATGAGAGAAAAACCATTATGAGTTCTACGTGAAGGCAAACCAGTCTTGTGTGATAAGACTTAGGTGTGTAATTTTGAGTACACACCGGGCATTGCTCTGGTAGCATATAAGCCCGATTTCTTCTCCGTTCTGGTAACGTGAGAATAACCCATTCTGTGGCTGTGCCACGTATACTTAGTGGCCGTTGCCACGTGTGAAACCCTATTTGGTGGCCGTTGCCAAGTGTGAAACCCTATTTGGTGGCCGTTGCCACGTGAGAAACCCCATTGGTGGCCATTGCCACGTGATGCCCCATTTGGTGGCCGTTGCCACGTGAGAAACCCTATTGGTGGCCGTTGCCACGTGAGAAACCCTATTGGTGGCCGTTGCCACGTGAGAACCCCTAATTAGTGGCCGTTGCCACGTGAAACCCTATCCAGTGGCTATGCCATGTGTGAAATTAAATCAGTGGTCATGCCACGTGTGTTTAGTGGCTATGCCACGTGAGAATTTAAATTAGTGGCCATGCCACGTGTGTTTAGTGGCTATGCCACGTGTGAATTTAAATCAGTGGCTATGCCACGTGTGTTTAGTGGCTGCGCCACGTGCATTACTATTTCAGTGATTTTATCACGTATTTGAGAAGGCGTTTATCACGTTATTTTCATATGCTTTGTTATTGCTCTAGACTGAGCCTTTTTACTTCATGTTTTCACATGATTTGAGACATGAGAATGTCGTTTTGAGTACTTTCATGCTATGATTTTCAAATGAGTTTCACATACAAATAAATATTTTGTGATGTGCATTTTGGTTTATGAAATGAGTCCCTTACCCCCCTTACTGAGCGATTTAGAAGCTCACCTTGTTTTCTTTCCCCCCAGAGTTCTTCAAGTGAAAAAGGATCTTCCTGCGACGTACGGAGTAGTGGCTAGTGGAGGACTCGAGCTCCAGGCCATATATATTGTATTTGAGGTATATTTTATCTTTTCATGTACCCAGACAATTATTGTAATTGCAGACACTTGATGTATATCATTGTATGGGATGTATTTGGATTAATTAACTTGAGATGGATTAATGTATTTGATGTGTTATATAATTTCTAGTGATGAGATCCTGAGGTACGATAAATACGATAATGTATGACACTGCACAGGAATGCACCCTTAAATGTGAATTAATGAGTAAAAAGTTTTAAATTAGCCCTATTTTCTGCACTTCCGGGGCGTGACAAGTCCACTATGGCAAACAAGCCTATCCTTCCTAAGATAGGTCCTATTGATACGGGGTCATATCAAGTAGATGGGGGCTATGAAGAGAGAGAAATTTTGAGTCTACCCGGGAGTGCTAGATAATGACACTTTAGAGACGTCCGGGGTAGCATCTCGATTGGGCTGGGCCACCATCCTTCCTAAGGACGAGAATCGATTATTTTAAAATTTTTTGGAAGGCGAGGATGTTGCTAATGTGGAAGCTGTTAAGGTAACTTGCAGACTTTCTTTTATTTTATTCTCTTTATTTTATTTTCAGTCTGAATTTTTATATTTCTTTTCAGCTTGCTCAGAGGATCATAGTTAATAATGCTAGGCATCGACCTTACCGTGATCGAACTGAAAAGGAAATCCAGGCATTAAGGGATAGCAATATGGAATTGAGGAATGCCAATAATCAATTGTCTGGGCTGTCAGGGGTAGTGCGAGATCTGGAGGAGCAACTTTCAAAGGCGCTTCAGGATTTGACTCTCGCGAAGGGGGATCTTACTGTTGAGACTGCTAGATCTAGCAAACTTAAGGATGTCCTTCAGCAGAAACAAATAGAGCTAGATAATATGCAGTCTAAATATGATTCCCTAGCAGATCATAATCAACAACTGGAACAGTACATTGCTGAATTGGAGAGCTGAGCCACGCCTTCCTAAATCAGGTTGAGATTGATAGTATCCGGGCTGAAGCTGTGAAGGAGTATAGACTTTCTAAAGACTGCTTGAAGCAGAAGGAAGATTTCTCGGTGCCATATGTGAAATATGGTTTTTACCTTACCCGGTCTTGGTTGGAGAAGCATAGGGAAGGTGAGGAGTTCCCTGAGATTTTATATACACCTGAAGCGATGTTATTTGAAACCCCTGATTGGACCAAGTATGAACATGATGTTGAGCCTGCTGACGAGGTCCTGAAGAAGGTTGCACTGGATGATCTTGCGAACCTAGCCGGTCCTTGGGAGCCTATGAGCCCAGATAATGTTCTCGAATCCATTGGTGCCCTTGATGACCTGGATGGAGAATATCTATCACTTCCTGGTCACCAGCCCCTAGAACGCGAGGGTCCGACGACGCCTGATCCCCAGCCACCAGATCGTGCAGATTGATTTATTTTTCTTTTTGAATATTTTGTCATTGAACTTATTCATACTCTTGAATTTATTCTCGCTTGTAAAGATTTTCTTGAATTTATAAATTAAGTTTATCTGTTCATGCTTCATATTGCTTATGAAACGTTGTTTATTTAACTTTTGCTATTATCACTTATCTACTTTTGTTATTATCACTTATCTGTGTACTTGTTTTACTCGTATGTTTATTTATCTGTGTATGCTCCTCAAATTCTTGATGGAAAAGCATACTTTTAGAAAGAATTACATATATAAACATACATTTTTTCTAATGCCTGACCACTATGACGCGAGTGCGTCTTCAGTTCTTACGGCTAATACATTTCCATCGCCTGGCCACAGTGACGCTATTGCGCCTCAGGTTCTTACGGCTTCTTCATCTATAACGCCTGGCCACAGTAACGTTATTGCGCCTCAGGCTCTTATGGCTAATACGTTTCCAACGCCTGGCGACAGTGACGCTATTGCGCCTCAAGCTCTTACGGCTTCTTCATCTATAATGCCTAGCCACAGTGACGCTATTGCGCCTCAGGCTCTTACGGCTCCTCCATTTATAACGCCTGGCCACAGTGACGCTATTGCGCCTCAGGCTCTTACGGCTCGTCTGTCTTTTTACGCCTGGCCACAGTGACACTATTGTGCCTCAGGCTCTTACGACTCGTCTGTCTTTTTACACTTGGCCACAGTGACGCTATTGCACCTCAGGCTCTTACGGCTCGTCTGTCTTCTTACGCTTGGCCACAGTGATGCTATTGCTCCTCAGGCTCTTACAGCTCGTCTGTCTTTTTACGCCTGGCCACAGTGACGCTATTGTGCCTCAAGCTCTTACGGCTTACCTATTTTCTGTTACAAGATTTATATTTATAAAAGCCGAAGATATAATAGAGAAATAATTTGCATAATGATCAGATGATAGTATCTTGTGACAGTGCAAACAAATAATAATGTGAGAATATAAAAATCAAGAAAGAATACATAATGGTTAATTTAAATACAATTTCAAATGATTTGAGTTCCATGTCTTTCCTATTTTCTTCCCTTGCAGAGTTTCTAGGATGGAGGTGTTGGGCTCAATCCTTTATTTGATTCGATATGGACCTTCCCAATTGGCTCTGAACTTCCTGTCTTCCCTCAAGGCATTGGTGATGTGTGACTTCCTAAGCACCAAATCTCCCTCGGACATCGTTCTATCTTTTACCCGACTGTTGTAGTAGTTGGTCACCCTTTGATGGTAGGATGCCAGTCGGATAGCTGCAGTCTCTCTATGCTCATCAAGCAAATCCAGGTTTTTCCTTAGCCTTTGTGAATTCTTTTCTTCCACTAAAGGCACTACCCTGGATGACAGTGCTCCAATTTCCTCAAGAATCAATGCTTCAGTGTCGTATACAAGGCTAAACGACATTTCTCCAGTTGATACTCGACTAGTAGTACGATATGCCCATAAGACACTAGGCAACTCGTCCACCCATGCTCCCTTAGCTTTGTTCAGTCTGGTCTTCAACCCATGAAGGATGGTTCGATTGCTGACTTCGGCCTGCCCATTAGATTGAGGATATGATACAGAAGAAATCCTTAGCTAAATGTCAAGGAGCTTATAGAATTCACGAAAGGCGTCACAATCAAACTGCTTTCCGTAGTCAGCATTTAAGATACGTGGGATCTCAAACCGGCAGATAATATCTTTTCACACCATTGCTTCAACTTTCTTCTCTGTGATTGTAGCTAAAGGTTTTGCCTCAATCCACTTTGTAAAGTAATCGGTAACAACCAATAGAAACTTTCTTTGACCCGTAGCTGATGGGAAGGGCCCTAGAATGTCAATCCCCATTGTGCAAAAGGAGTTGGTTGTACCGTACTCTGGAATGGAGCCATTGGGACCGTTGTTATCGGTGCAAACCTTTGGCACTTGTCACACTTGCGGGCTTTATCCATCGCATCTTTTTTCAACATCGGCCAATAGAATCCCGATCGCAATATCTTAGCGGCAAGGGCTCTAACTCTCAAGTGCTCACCACAAATACTTTCATGTACCTCAGCTAGGACATAGTTTGCTTGCTCTGGCCCCAAGCACTTTAACAAAGGCGATGAATACCCCCTTTTGTACAGTTCCCCGTTTATCAGTGTGAACTTTGCCCCTTGTATCTTTAAACGACGAGCCTCTTCCTTATCTTGCGGGAGCATACCTTCAGTGAGATACTGTTTGAATGGGGTTCTCCAATCGTTCCCCACTTCAATGCCACATACTTCAACTTCTTCAATGCTAGGCCGTTCAAGTCTTTCCACCTTCACCATTCTTCCTTTGGTCTTATTAGAGGAAGCTAATTTAGACAATGAATCTGCGTGTGTGTTTTCAGACCGATTAATTTGTATCAACTGAAAGTTTTTGAAAGTTTGAGCCAGAGATTGGACTTTCTTTAGATAAGGGACCAGCATTGGCTCTCGGATCTCATATTGCCCATTTAATTGGTTTACCACCAATTGAGAATCATTATGCGCCACTAGGTGGTGAACTTGTAACTTCTCTGCCAGCTTCATTCCAGCAACCAGAGCCTCATACTCTGCTATATTGTTTGAACTAGGGAACACAAACCACAAAGAGTATTCTAAGGATCTCCCTTCTAGTGATATCAAGACTATGCCGACCCCACTACCATTTGCACTTGATGCTCCGTCAACATACAGTAACCACGGTCGAGTTTCTTTTTCAATGTTTTCCCTTGGGCTAGTACATTCTACTATAAAATTTGCTAAAGCTTGGCCTTTGATAGCCTGCCTGGGCTGAAACGTGATATCATACTCTCCAAGTTCCACTGTCCATTTCACTAATCTCGCTGAATGTTCAGGCTTATGAAAGATTTGCCTTAATGGTTGATCCGTCAGGATGGAAATGGAGTGTGCCTGAAAATAAGGACGTAATTTACGAAAAGCCATCACAAGGGCCAATGCTAGCTTTTCGACTAGCGAATAACGGGCCTCTGAGTCTAGCAGTACCTTACTCACATAGTATATGAGACGGTCCACTATTTTATCTTTCTTCAGTAGTACCGCACTGACGGTGAATTCACCGACTCCCAAGTACATATATAATTGTTCTCCTTCCAAAGGCCTTGTTAACAAAGGTAACTGCTTCAAATATTCTTTCAAGTCTTCAAAAGCTCTTTGACAATCATCTGTTCACTTGAAATTCCTTCTGCCATGTAGAGTTTTGAAGAACGGCAAGCTCCTCTCTGCAGATTTTGATAAGAAACAGTTCAGAGCTGCTATTTTGCGTGCCAATCTTTGGACTTCTCTCACTGTGGTTGGTGGCTACATATCTACAATCGCCTGTACCTTTTCAGGGTTTGCCTCAATACCCATGTTGGTGATCATGAACCCCAAGAACTTCCCCGACCTAACTCTGAATGAGCATTTGTTGGGATTTAGCTTCATACTGAATTTTCTCAACACATCGAACACCTTGGACATCTGATAAGCGTGAGACTCTCCTGCTCTTCTCTTGATAATCATATCATCCACATAAGTTTCCATAGTATTTCCCAGAAGATCTTTGAATACTTTGTTCACCATTCGCTGATATGTGGCTCCAACATTTTTTAAACCGAATGACATTACCCGATAACAGTATGTTCTATCGTCGGTTATAAAAGAAGCCTTCTCTTCATCTTTTGGATGAAGCATAATTTGATGATACCAGAAAAAAGCATCTAAAAAATTGAGGAGTTCATACCCAGATGTTTCATCCACAAGCCTATCAATCCGGGGCAGAGGGTACGAATCTTTGGGGCAAGCTTTATTCAAATCAGTGAAATCCACACACATTCGCCATTTCCCATTGGATTTCTTCACCATTACTACATTGGCCAACCACTCAGGGTAGTAGACCTCTCTAATAAATCTGGCTTCTAAGAGTTTATTAACTTCTTCAGTGATCGCCTTTTTTCTTTTCGGAGTAAAATTTCTCTTCTTTTGCTTAACAGGCTTATGTCCGGGTGAAACATTAAGCTTATGACAAATCACTTCTGGATTAATCCCAAGCATATCAGCCGGGGTCCAAGTAAAAACATCCGAGTTTCTGTGTAGGCATTCTGCTATCTCCCTTCTTGTTTGCTCATCCAATTGAGTCCTTATAAATGTCCTCTTCTCTTCATCCCCCTTAACTAGCTCATTAGCTTTTGTTTCCTCAATAGGCTGAGGCTTAGGGGGGTCATCTATATACAAAGTCTCCTTTCTCTGTACTCCTTTGCAGGCAGTAGAGGTAATATAACATGTGCGAGTCCTTTTCTGATCTCCTCGTACTTGCCCGACTCCGTTGGGAGTAGGGAACTTCATTAGTAAGTAACAAGAAGATATCACTGCCCTCATATCGTTTAATACAGGCCTTCCTAAGATCATGTTGTAAGCAGCTAAGGTCGACCTTACAACCATGAATAATACCTGTCGAGTCACATCATTTGGGCTTTCCCCTAGAGTCACAGGCAACTCTATAGACCCGGAGACCTTCACCTTCTCGCCTGTAAATCCATACAATGGCGTCATAACGGGTCATAATCTATCTTTGGATACATTCATTTTCTCAAAGCAATTCCAATAGATTAAGTTTACCGAACTTTCATTATCGACTAGGATTCTGCTCACTGGATGTTTTGCCACCACTGCTGATATCACCATCGGGTCATCATGAGTCATGATGATATCACCCCTGTCCGTCGGAGTGAACACAATGAGCTCTTTATCTGCCTTTTCCTCCATTACAGCATGAATTTGATACACTTGTCTCGCGTAACTTTTACGAGAAGTAGAGGAACTTCCTGCCATCGATTCTCCCCTTGCAATAACATTTATAACCGGGCCGGTAGGTTCATTATCCAGTCGATTATCTCGGGGGATAGGCCTAGCTACTTCATTTCTTGGCCTATTTCTCTCGTTATCATTATTTTATATATTTCGAGGACGATCATTCTTTCGATCTCGCGGAGGATAACGAGGCATTTCACTTCTCCATAGGAAGCGGTTAATTTTTTCATCTCTAGCCAACCTCTTTAACTGATCCATCAGATCCCTACATCTTTCAGTAGGGTAACCATGAGCGGCATGAAATTCACAATAAGCATCAAGATTTCGACCCATATCTCCAATCTTCTTTTTAGGGAATTCCAACAATCCAGTCCCCTCAATAGCGGCAAGTATTGTGGCGCGAGGCTCATTCAATCTGGTATAGTTTTCATACCTGAGTCTAGGAGCCTTGTCTAATCCGACAGGTCTCGAAGAGCTTCTTTTAGGTACATCTCTCTCTCTTTTTCTTCCTTCCTTTGCCTCTCGAGACTGTACCATCTTCATTACTTCTTTTTGAGCCAGTATTTATTTGCACTAGCAAATAAATCAGAGAGGGTCGCTGGCTGATCAAGGGAGAGGGATTCTTGCAACTTCTCAGATTTTGTCCCCTACAGCATTGCAACCATAGCTACTCCCGCTGGTAGATCTTTCACCTCTAAGGTTGCATCTCAGAAACGATCTACATAGTTCTTCAATGATTCTTTGTTCCCTTGTTTAAGGGTGAGCAGAAAAGTAGTATCCTTCTTCCGTTGGCTGTTGATCATGAAGGCTCTAAAAAATTCACTTCGTAACTGGTCGAAAGATTAGATAGAACCCTCATTTAACCCATTAAACCATTTTAGCACATGCCCTGACAGTGTGAGCGAGAAGGCTATGCACATGATTTCATTTTCCCATCCATGGAGCAACATGAGGGACTCATAACTCTGTATATAGTTGTATGGGTCTGCTTTGCCTGCGTAAGTAGCCATAGAAGACATCTTGAACTTCTTCGATAATGGTTTATCCATAATCTCTGGACTGAAAGGAACTCTCCTTCTCTAACTGTCGTCGGGAGACACTAACTTCTTCCTTTCTAAAATCCTATCAACAACTTTCTCAACATTTTTTGACTCTCGAGTCGAGTGCGCTTCCCTCTCTTCGGCACTAGAAGAGTCTGAGTAGTAAGCACCCCTTCTTCCTTTGTTTCGGAGATTTTGCACATAGTCCGCTCCTCGGCTGAAGATCTCCCCCTCGTTCACAGTTTCCCTTCCTCTAAGAGCCTGCACTGTATCCTTTCTTCCTGCACCTCTCATTCCGTAATTCGATCTTATACCTTCAAAATAGTCTTGGGGGTCATAACTATTCTGTCTTTGCCCTACTCCTCCAGATCTGTGGTCTTCGAAGTCATGCTCTAATTCTGTGGCAGAAGTACTAATCTCCACTGCAGAAGTCTGTCGCCTGTACTCTGCGGTAGAGTTCTGCCTCCTCAACTCTGCGCTAAAGTTCTACCTCCTTAACTCTGCGCTAGGGTATTGCTCCTGAATTCGTGCGGCATGGTTGGACTCCGTCAGTCCTGCGGTAGTATTCATCCGTCTTAGACCTGCAGCAGGATTCACTTCTCGTAGCCCCGTGGCAAGGCGCCTCCTCAAAGTCGCGACAGTAGTGTCCTCCAGACCCGCGGTAGGGTTCATCCTCAGAGCTGCGACAGGGTTGTCCTCTAGACCTGCGACAGGGTTCATCCTCAAACCTGCTATAAAGTTCATCCTCAGACCTGCGGCAGGGTTGTCCTCCAAGCCTGCGGCAGAGTTGGTCCTCAGACCTGCGGCAGGGTTCATCTCTCAGATCTCCGTGGTAAGATACTCCCTCAGAGATGCGGCAGAGTTGTCCTCCAGTTTAGCGGTATAGTTTTGCATAAAGTCAACGGCAGTATTCTGTCCCCAATCTCCTTGTCCGGCATTCACCATTGTAGAGGGTTGACCTCTCTCGTAAGTCTGCCTCGGGACGTTCTCTCCTACCATCTGCTGCACTTCTAGAGGCAAGCTAAACTGCGGCAGAGCATTTTTGAAAAAATTCACCATAGCCCTCAGCGTTGTAGTGATCTGCTCATTTTGACATTTCAAAGCTTCAAATTCATCAAGGGAAACAGTGGCAACTCTATCGCCTTATCCATTCTGCTCTTGTCCTCTCTCCGGTCTGGCAGGAGGACTCACAGAATTCTCTTCTCCCAAATTTGTTGCTGCTATTGAACTTGTTCTCACCATTTTGATAAAGAATCTGACTTTTTGTTCTGATTCCCACAGACAACGCGGATTATTTTTGCTCTCAACAACAATAAAATGATGCTGGTGTGGTCTTCTTTGTTGTCTCCTCCACGTGTATTAAAGATTCTGTAAAAATAGTAAAAGTCAGAGAGGCGCATGGATCTATCCCTGCATGCGCACTCCGATGCTTAAGTCAGAAAACTGTTTAAGCAGAGTTTCAATAAGCCAAATAGAGATTAGGGTTTTTCTGATCATACCTGAGGGTATTATAGATATCTTTGAGTTGCTTTGATGAGCTCAGAACTCATATTTGTGTGGGCCCTAAAATTTTATTATTTTGGGCATTTTGTATTCTAAAATCCAGGAGCGTGACTAGGCTGGAGGTAAATTACCTCTATCAAGTATCAAAAAGTTAAGTTATCCACATAAAATATTTTCTTTTTAACTAAAAGTTTTTGTTTTCATATATTTATATACAATATAAGATTACTATCAAAAACTAAATCTTACTGAAGAGGTGTAACCTTGGATTAATGATCACGTGACTTTTGGTGGGCATTTTATATTTTAACGGTAAAAAAAAAAAATTCATGTTACCATACATGACACGTATACATATGAAAAATGTTTTTTTTCAAAAGTTCACCAAAGTAAAAAATTTATACTAAAATTAATAATTTCTATAAATATATTTTTAATATATATTGAAAGCAACAATACATATATATTGATAAAAAATGTGTACAGAAATTAAAAATATTTTTTATCTTAAGATATCACACATGTTAGATATTTAGATTATCCACATACGATATTTTATTTGTGGTCAAAAGTTTTGATTTTTATATATTTATACTAATTTAAAACCCATGCAATGCACGAAAATACAATAATCAAACAATAAATTCAATAATAATATATTTTTTCAAAACTTTATAATATAAATTATTATGTTTATGAAAAAAATAACATTTGTAAATTTAATATTTTTGTATTTTGTATTTTTAATTTGTATATTAAAATATCACAACCTAAAAAATAATATATTGGATATAATTTGTTGAATGAAAATAATATATAAATAAAATTTAACACATCTTTGTTTTTAAAATTTTGAATTTTTTTGCATCTTAAAATCAATTTAGTGTACAAAAATTTTTAAGTGGAGATTTTTCAACGATTTGTTGAGGTAAAAAGGTAACAAATGATTCTTGCGTATTCTTTTCAATCTTTGAATAATGTGTCATTTGATTTGATGATCCAATAAATTCTATAGATAGAATAGATGACATGAACAAAACACTAATATGCAACTTGATTAAATTAAATTTTATAACGTATGTTATGTGAAAATAAAAACAAAGATAATTATATTATAAAAATTATACATACCTACCAGTAATTTTCATCATTCAAGTTTAAGATTAAAGTCATACACCTTAGACACATTAAACTTAATATTTTTAATCTCAATATTCTCAATTGTAGCTGTTGTTTTCGAATACAAAAATTTGGCCTATGAGATATTCAAATATCTCTCGAATTTTATAATCTCTATTTTGCTAAATCATGATTATAGACATAGTATTAATTTAAATTGGATATTAGACAATATTAAAATAGTTGTTAACTAATCAAGGTCATATATATATATATAAAACAATACACAGGAAAGAATGATTACATGCAATTTATATAATAACATTGGAAAAAATTAAGCATTTTAGGTTAATGAGTCAAAAAAGCCTTGAGAAAAGGGGTTAGGAATTGAATTTTTATACTTTTTTCGTAATTAATTGAGTTATTATATTTCAATTTTCACTCAATTGAATCATTACATGAACGAAAATTATTATGTTCATACATGATTTATGTTACACATGACCAAAAATATAATAGTTTCCGTTACGAAAAATGTTTAATTGAGTGAAAATTAAAATATAATGACTTAATTAATTGAAAAAAAATAATGGCTCAATTGCTAAACTTTTTTTTTCTCGAGGCTTTTTTGACCCTTTTGCCAAAATTTTATTATACATAAATATAGATGTCGACAATTAAAAAAATTAATTGGTAAAAGCTGTAGATATAAATTTTATATTTTGTAATATTAATATATAATAAATAAATGATTACATGTTACGTATCAATTAAAAAATTTTAGTTGGTAATCTAATAATGTGTAACATGTATATTAATATTGCATGTTATATTATATTGTCTATACTGATTATAATATATATATAGATGTTTTCTTTTAGAAAATAAAAAAAATAATTGATAAAAGTTATAGATATAGATGTTATATTTTGTGATATTAATATAGGTAGAGATAAATGATATGTGATTTTTGTTTAATATATATATATATATAAATGTTAATTTTTTAGAAATTGAAATAGATAATTAATTTTAAAGAGATACTTAATTTATTTTATATTTTTAATATAAATGTATAGAGATTTCTTTTTTTTTTCTTTAACTTGAAAAAAGATAATTAAAATTTTTAATATTTAGAGATATAAACATTATCATTTAGACAATTAAAAAAAATTAATTGGTAACAACAACAAATATAGATGCTATACTTTATAATATTATTGTGAAAAAAAATTTACATGTTATGTATTAAAAAAATTAAAAATTCAAAAAAGATGTTGTCTTTGATGAAATTGAAAAAATTAATTTCTAATTTAATAATATGTAATATGTTGTGATATTAATATTGCGTCATATATTACATCGTTTATATTAATTTTAATATATATATAGATATATAGATTTAGATGTTTTCTTTAAAATAATTAATTGATAAAAACTATTGATATAGATGCTAAAAATTGTAATATTAATATACGTAGGCATAAATGATGTGTGATTTTGTAATTTTAATCTATATATAGATATAGATGTATATCTTTTAAAAATTGAAATAGATAATTAATTTAAAGAGATAGTTAATTTATTTTCTATTTTTAATCTGTATAATAATAATGGACAAAATTAAAAATATATAGATATAAATGTTATCATTCAGATAATTAAAAAAATTTTATTGGTAAAAACTGTAGATATATATATATATATATTATATTTTGTAATATTAATGCGAAAAAAAATAATTACATATTACATATTAATTTTATAAAATTCAAAAAATGATGTTATCCTCTTTTAAATTAAAAAAATTAATTTTTAATCTAATAATACCAAACATGTTGTTATATTAACATATTGTTATATTAATATTGTATATTATATTACATTTTCTATACTGATATTAATATATAAACATATAAATATAGATGTTTTCTTTTAGAAAATAAAAAATGATTAATTAAAATTATAGATATAGATGTTATATTTTGTAATATTAATATATGTATTAGGTAGAGATAAATGATAAATGATTTTTATTTAATTTTAATTTGGATATAAATGTATATCTTTTAGAAAATAAAAAAAGACAATTAATTTAAAAACATAATTAATTTAATTTATATTTTTAATATATATATATATATATATTTTTATCTTTTCAGAAAAAAATAATTATTATTTTATTTTAATAAATTACACAAATTAGACATATAAAATATTCAAATAAAATATTTTACTGTACCTGTTTTAACTTTTATATATAAATATATATAAAATAAAATAATAATATTAGAATTATTATTTCATCCATTAACATTAAAATTTTCAGATTCCGCATCGAGATTATAAGATGCCACGTGTTTCATTTTTATATTTTAATTACTATATTTTTTTAATTTTTAAGAATATGTGAAGGCTTTGTAATCCCATTCACGAGTTCCTGTAACTCCACCGTAAATGAATGATATGATAATCGGATGATATTACACCCTGGCAAAAGTAATTGCCGCATTTGTTTAATGGCACTGACAGAGTAGCTGATTAACCGTAAGTAAAGGCAGTACCTTTTAGTTTTGAATTATTATTTTTTTTCATTGTTACTTAATCTCTTCAAACTGGAGTTGATTTGATTTAAAGAGAAAGAACGTACCGCCCACATTAATAAAACTCACCAAAAGAACCATTTTTCAACCAAAATTTGGTCTGCTTCGCCTTTTCTCTTACTGTAAATTCCACATCTTCTCCTTCTGTCTGTCACCTTGACAGGTAAGTTTCATTTTTTTCCTCTCTCTTTCTTTCAACATTTTACTGTTTTGTAGTGAAGTTGCTTTGATTTTTTTTTTTTTTTTGCTAAATTTTGTAAATTTGATGTTGTAAACTGATTTTTCTGCCCTGTGTCGTGATGGGTTTTTTTGGATTTTGAAAATTAGTTTACATGGAAATCAAGGTTTGACTTTTTGATGGGATTATTGGCTACCTCTTTTCTTCCTTTGCTATTAATCATAGGGTGTTATGTTGAGGGATATCATGGATTCTTTCCTTTGGTTAGTGTTGATAAAATAAAATTAACTTTACCAAAATTGCGGTGTTTGTGATTTCTTTGCTTTTAACATAGGAGAGTTTAGTTGATTGAACATTCTTTGCGTAATTAAATCAATTCTTTAATAGGTCTTCCTTACGTGTTGTTGCAATTCTTTCAAGTAAAAGGGTCAAGGGTTGGTTGATTTTTGCTTGAAAAATGGTTTTGTAATATTCTCTTTTTTGAGAGAGTAGATTGTAGAACCATTAACAGTTTCAACTGTCCTAAATGAAAATCAGTATTTAGTATTGAGGTATTAGCAGTTTCTTCTTCTTCTTCTTCTTCTTCTTCTTCTTATGAGGCCTTTCTAATTGCTGTTATAGTTGCTAATTTTGTGCATTCTTCACTTGTTCTCCTCAGAGCAGGTCCTTCAAAGGCAGAGGGAGGAGCTGAGGACACCAACTTTCTGTTAGATTTCCTGAATACATGGATCTGAGTACTAAACTTATTCCTTCTACACCCTCCCTCTTTTTTTCCTGCATATAACAGTTCAGTGTTTAGCCCAAAAGTTGCTTATTATTTATTATCTGTGAAACAGTCAAGATCTTCAAGCTTTCTGAATTTTATATCTTCAGTATTTTATGATTTGCATGTTAATTTACAGATTAGTAGCTTTTTTTTAGGGGGGGCTTAATTAAGGCCATTTACTAGTGTGGTTGATATGTAATTGGTTTTGGAATGATGAAGATCACTCAGCTGAAGGATAATTAAAATTTTGTTTGATTCCACCATTGAAGAATATCAATGTGTTCTTAAGAGCCTTCTGTTTCTACCTGCAATGTTGATGAGCAGAACTGAGATGTCGTTGCTAGTGTGTCTTGGCCTATTGTGTAATTTAAAGAGTGCTTGATCATCTTTATGGCTGTTTAAAGCAGAAGCATATCTATTTTTGCTATTGGAAGGTTAAAGATTTCAACTTTAGTTTCTTTTATGTGCGTTAATAACTGTTATGAATGACTGTTAAAGGAAAGCATTGAGCTTACCATAATCTATTCTTTGACAATTCTATGCTTATCACTGCTAGTACATTCCTGTAAAAGTGCCTATGTGGGTTTGCTTTAGTGAGATTTGATTGTTCCAGCTGTGAGTTCTCTTTATCAGATAAATATATGTACAATTGCTGCTCTTGCATCGGCAAACTTCAGATCGAACCATATGTGAATTTTAGTGCATGGATATAAGCAGTTTATTTTTAGTAAAGTATTTTTGGTGCTATATTGTGAAATGAGCACAAACAATAGTTAGATCATGATTTCTGGAGATGAAAACAGCTAGAACAGTGATCATGCATCATACAAAGTTGCTTTCCTGCTCATGCAATATTGTGAACCAATTTATTGCATGCTTCCCCATGGTTAATAATGTAGGAGCACTAATGGTTAACCAGTATTGGAGCTTTCATTAAAACTTGAAATTTGATATGTCTTTTCTGGTTCAAAATAGTTTCAGTTATAGTTGTGTTTTCCTCAACTTGAAATTTAAACCATGAACATCTGCCTTGCTTCATACTGACATCTCTATTAGGCCAATGAATGTGTTGAATTTAGCCTCTTTGAGTAAAGTTTATGTGGTTAATTTTCATGGTTAAATTGATGTGGTAAGCATTTTGGTGAATACAGAGCACACTACAGAAGCAGTAGAACACAGAAACGCCGAATATGCACTTATTAGAGATGCAGAAGATCCACAACTGGGAATGTATGACAAACCTCTTCCTTGCTTTGGCTGTGGAATAGGGTGGTTTTCGTGAGTCCTCTTGTCATCTTCATCTTCTTTCAACTCATAATCTTGTTTTCTGGACTTAATAAGCAGATCTGCTTTTTTTTACAGGCTTCTGCTAGGATTTGTTTTCCCATTGATGTGGTATTATGCTACCATTCTCTATTTTGGAAACTATTATCACAGAGATCCAAGGGAGAGATCTGGACTTGCTGCCTCTGCAATAGCTGTAAGTACTGTGCTAATAAAGGGTTGATTTTTTTTTTTTTTGTTGCTTTTTACAAGGTTCTTAATGCCAGTTCTCTTTTACTTTGAGTTGAAAAGCGTTTTAATGCAATCTAGTCGAAATGATTATCAAAATTATAATTGATTTTCCCTGCTGCAGTACTTTGTTTTGGAAGATATTTTTTGTGTTAATTGGTACGTGTGGCATAGAAACTCTGATAAAACTATTAGGAACCTTGTTATTATTGTTGAAAATTCCGACAAACGAGTCAAACCTAAAAGTAATTGGAGAAATTGCATAAAGTATCTAGTAGAACTTGCTGTGATATCATATAACAAAGGATATGCATCCCCTTTATCCGCCATGTATCTTTAATTCCAGATCGTTATCGTCATTTCTTGCAGGCATTGATATGTACAATTGCTCTGTTAATCACGATACCTGTTCTCATCTTCTAGTTCTTGCCACTGCATTCTGTATCTTTACCACTGCCTAAGGTGCTTCCTCAAGCAACGGACAAGTACATATGTAGAATTTTGATAGTGTTTCCATCGTGTAGTTCTAAACCTGTAACTGGGGCTCAAAAAGAAAAAAAGAAAAATGAAAGAAACACGAAGAAGATACAAGAACCTCAAAAGAAGGTTCTGTTGTCTGCATTGTAGCCCCCTTTAGTCTAGTACATGACACAACCTATATTGCAACTTTCAAGAATGTAACCGTGTAAAACCCATCTTAGGGGAAACTTATGAAGTAGTAACAAACACTATGAAATTACTGATATAAGCGTTGAAATCCAAGAGAAATTTGAATTATTGCTTGTTTTCGACCGGAAGAATGATTATTTCCTGCTTTTAAAAGAATTATAAGTGCATTCTTCATTTTGTGCTCAGAGAGAATGATCATCTAGCTTTCGCTCTTCGTTTCAAAACAGAGGAAAAAACTCATGCTTCATTAATAATGTTTTTTGGCCATTTTTGCTGGGTTTTGGTACAGGGAAAGGGATCGAATGATGATTGATAATGTAGACAACCTTGATATTTTCTTAAAGGAAAAATATTATAGTCTAGTAGGGGCCTGGAAACTTGAGTTTCGCATATTCCCAAGTATTGGCATTTCCCCAGCGAATCTGGAAAAAGGAATCCCGAGCCTGTATTTTCTTACAAACCCACCAGCAAAAAGAAAAGTGGGGCAGAAGGATCTGTTGGATTTAAACTGCAAATATTTGATGCAATTCAAACTAGAATTTCCTACTTGTGTAGGATATTTCAGGCAATTTACCCGAGTACAAGGTTACTTAGCTTTTTGGAACGTGAATAGAGAGGCTATGAAACTCACAAGAGATGCTAAAAGTGAGAAGAGAACTTTTCTAAGCTTTTTTACTTCCCATATTAGGGTTGATGTAAATAGTTAAGATTTGAATATGCGTATAATATTTAAGTTCGAATTTTCACGATCTCTCGTTGATAAATGATCTGTAAATTTAAAAATTTATAAGTAAAAATCTAATAAATTTGTAAATTCAAAATAAATTTTTGTCTCTCCTGATCTTAAACTTTTGTATCACACAAAGAGAACTCTTCACTTTTGAACAAACAAGTTAACCAAGATTCATTTAGTAATCAATTTAGTTTTATATTTAAACACGTATCAAACGTTAAAAGTTTCCATAAAAACATTAAAACCCTCGACTCCATTGTTGTTACTACTACCCCTACTCGAAAATTTTAAATTTGTAAAATTTTCATATTAAAGTAGTGATCAGCCGATCCCAACTGGCTAGGAATAAAAATGGTTGGTCAACTACTCTATTACAAAGTTATTAGATTAATGATGCAAAGGTTGGACTTGGAAAACAAATTGACAAATAAAGTTTTTCAGAATTAAATTGCCAAATTCTTGATCTGGGAGGATGAAAAGGATTTGTTGTCTATTTTGTCACTATCAAGCAGCTCACACTCACACACCTTCTTTTCCTCTCTGTTCAGCTCTTGTTCCCGATTCAATCTACATGCAACTATCACCCTTGAACTGGATAAGGAAATTTATTTAATAACAACAGTGATGATAGCTGTCATATTTTTGCTTTTAAAAACAGTCTTTCAAACTTTGTAATAAAAATAATAATAAAAACAAACTTTGTTATATCAACAGTAATTAAGGGATTATTATATTAATAGTCGAAGAAATAGATTTTTTCACATCTTTGCTACGAAAGTTACTGCTTTGTTTCTATAGATTTGTTTGGCATGTGCCTCTACAGCATTTCCATGTTGCTTCACCTACTTTTTATTTTATTTCTTTTTTTCCCTTCCTTTTTAGCTGTTTTTTTTTATCTAGATTAATATATAATTCATATCTGTTTCGTATTAAATCGTATTTATATCATGTAAAATATAAAAAACTTATATCGACTCGTCAAAAATAATTTTTTTAAAATTTTTATCAATTTCATACTCAATTTTCATTAAATTTTATTTTATTTTTTTCGTGTCATTCCTTTAAATTTTTTTTATTCCCTCTTTTCCCTTTTTTACTATTTTGCAATTTCCAATATTTTTATCCAGAATGGCTATGGGTTTTCAGGACACTTACCAAGATTCCCAACCCTTTTTTGTTTTTTCATAAGAAACGGTATTGCTTAACAAAACATCAGCGTACAGAAGAGCCGCCAATTCAGACGGAGGGGAGAACATCCAGTTCGCAGGACAACATCCTGTCCTAGTTGTAACTAACCATTTTGAAGTAAGCTATAACTATTCTATGAATATTTCTCACCTATTGCAATACTTCGGATATCTCCCTAAACATTAACGTAGCAACTTCACGACGACTTGTCAAGGAAGGATCGTCAGGGATGTCGGAGTTTTGACCCTAAAACGCGTTTTAATGATTAAATGAGTGTTTAAAGAGGAAAGGTAATGCGAGGCAAGATATGAAAATTAAAAGACAAGAGAAACCTTGCTTGTCTCCCTCAAAACTAACTCTGTCCTTTATACTGATACCATGAGAGCAGATACTACCGTTGGAGGGGGCCATTGGACCCTCCGGTGGGAATTAAAATTTCCACCTTATCCCTCTCTTTTTTTTTTTAAATAATAATAAATTATATTTTTAATTGAAAATAATTTAAAATTATAATTTGATAAAAATAATTCAATTTTTATTATTTATTAATTTTTCAAATATAACTTTTAAATATTTAATATAAAATCTTTTTATTATTATTTTTTATTAAAAAATTATTCTTGATTAAAATAATTTTATTAATAATTTTTAATCATTTTATTAATTTTATATAAAATATATTATAAATTTTATTATATATAAATATTAATATAATATCCTCATTGATAATTTTTTCTTCTTATGACATTCATTTCGTGATCTCTTTGCATCCAAACACACTACGGGACTTAATTTCATTATTATTGTTATTTTTATATCATTTAAATCAATTTTACTAATCATTCAATCAATTCTTAATCTTTTAATCTCCCGAAAGAGACATTAAGACACAACAGCTCTTCGATACATGTAAATAAAGAGTCAAACTGAGTTACAGGGGAACATGCATGTCCTAGCTAGCATTGGTTTACATTGATATAAAAAAATTAGTATAAATTTTCCCAACAATAGCTTCTTGGGATTCAGGGGAAATTGAATTCTCATGTGAACATAGAATCTCTAGTTAAGGCAAAATTATCAGTAAAAAATATGACAGAGACAACCTACTTTTCAGAGGTTGTCTTTGTCTTCCCAAGTTGAGGAAGATGAAAGGCATGATCCATGTTTGTGATTTCCTCGATCCATAAAGAAAATTGCATTCTTTTCTAGAAGATCAGCTTCGTATTTACACAAATCTATGCAACAAGTTGTAACTTCTAGGGTCAAAGGTGTATAAAAAATTTATGTTTTTGTGTGCAAGTTAAATGCTCTCAATCCCATATTTACACTCTAAATGAAATAGAATTGTATGCAACAATTTTTTTATTTTATTCAAATAATATAACTAATCGTATTATTAGAAAAAAAAAAATACATGTTCATTTCATTTAGATTATACGATGAATAAATAATTAATTTTTGTTAATAATATTATTACATGACATAATAAAAATAAAATGAACATATATTATATAATATTAAATAATTAAAAATAAATTATATTAGTTGACTAATTTCGATTTTGTTTCAACTAAATGCAGTTCATCAAGAATAACATAATCAAGAAAAATTCCAAATAAAAATTCAATATCCCCCGTTATTTCTAAATTCTGCCATTAAAACCCCCAAAAATAAAAACATGCTTCCATCTAAATTGTTAAGACTTTAAGGCTGTAATTTCTTGCAACAAAAGCAACAAACAGTGGTCCAAATTACTTTTTAATTAATTAAAGATTAGTTGTCATACGCGGCTGCTATGACTTTGACTCTCATTTTCCGAATCAAAACGTGACCAATTGATAATCAAATCATCGCTTCATTTAGATATTGCATTTAAAAAAATATATAATTCTGTTTTTTTAATTAAAGAATAAATTATGTACACATCCAATTATGATGAGAATTATTTTATTTAAGTGAAAATTTTTAAACGTGTTCGGATTTAAGTTGAAGTGGGTTGCATGTCTCAACTGAAAGAAGATTAGAAATAGAAATATAATTAGGATTAATATACTAAACTCACCAAATTATGCATTCTTTTACATGTTAAGCGGTGATCAATATTCAACTAGCTTGTTTTAAGTAAATATTATTTTATTTTCTCAAAAAAAAAAAAATAGAGTAAATGCTATTTTATAGGTTAAATGTACAATTCATATATAAGATGTAACAAAAAATTACTAACAAAATTAACAGAACGACGCGTATTTTTTTAACCCATACAATATGTTAAGAAATATGATAATTTTTATTTTTACTTATGAAATTTAAAAATCTATTATCAATGATGTAAAATTCTAATAAATACTTTTTTAAAGCAAAAATCATGAGATTTTTTAATTAAGATGAACAATACCTTGTAACTTGAGTACAAGTCTCCATAAATGAAATTAAAGCAATCTCTATCCTAAAAGCATAGGAACTAAGTACTACATGTGAAATCTATTTTTAGAATTAGGGGTAAGTGATACAGTGGTGTCCGCAAGCTATTCGGACTCGATTCGAGCAAAACTCAAATTCGGTTCGATTTTAGTCGAGTTGAGCTCGAGCTCGAGCTATCGAACGAATCGAATTCGAGCACTTAGATACCCGACTCGAGTAGCTCGCGAACCTAATCGAGCCTAGAGCTTTTATATATTTTAATAATAGATATTATTATGTAATAATATTTACATAATGAGTGTAAGAGCGAGCTCGAGTCGAGCCTTAGAATCGAGTTCAAGTAAAAAAATTGAACTTATATAATCGAGCCTAATTGAGCGAACTCGAGTAGCTCGAATTCGATCTCGAGCCGAGTTCGAGTTTAAAAAATAAGATTCGATTGAGCTCAAATAGAGTATCGAGTATCGAATTTTCGAGTCGAGCACCTCACTGTATCGGTTCGATTCGGCTCGATTACACCTCTATTTAGAATCTCGTGAGAGAAAAATATTACATAGTGGAAGTCGCCTCTAGAATATCAAGACCTATTATGATCTAGTTTTGTTATGTATTAGGCTTGATGAAAATGTCATGCTTTAACAAGAAAAATTAGTAATGTCCTTAGAATATTAAGTGATTATGCTACGACATATAAATAGCAATTCAAAACACATACTTGTTATGTAAATTATTTTTTGTATGATAAAATCTTAATATTTTCAAATAAAATTAATAATATCTCAAAAATTAGATATAAAAAGAATGTGTTTGATTGAAGCTCCGTTTGACTGCCACCAAACCCCCAATGTGATATAATGATAACTATTTAATGGTTAAAGACAAAAAAGAACAAAAGATCCTCGACTATGCTTTATAATTTTATTTTTTATTAAATTTAAATAATTTTTTTTAATTTTATCAAAATTAATTTTATTTCACCAAAATTAATCTCACAGTTTAATTTAACCAATCTCGAATAAATTTCAATACATATGATACGTATTCTTTGCTTTTGGCTGTCAATTCTGACACTGCAGAAGCCAAAAGGCATCTATACCTTGACTACAAATTGTAATATTTATTTACTTACACTTGCTCTTTGAAGTAATTAAAGGATAATGACCCCACCATTATTATTCCATATCAAAATAATCATTTCACTTACTCCCTATTTTTTCAACATTAAAATATAATATTATTATCGTACTACTTATATATGCCCTTTATATCTTGTAAAGCACTGCATCCATTACAATTATATAAAGCAAAGCATTGGCATTTCCAAAAGCAAAACCAAAAAGCCAATCACTCAAGCACGCAAGCAAAACTGATTGCGAATAAGATTCCGGCTGAAAATCCTGCTTTTCACCAACCAAACGCTCCCTAAAGTGTTTGCCAAAAGTTGGACACCAAAACCCAATTACATGGAGGAATTGGATGAAGATATGACACCGTTTTGGCTTCAAGCCACCGATAACAGCTGTGATCACCGCCGTCGCCGCCGACCTTCATCTATCTTCTTCAACACGGGTGTTCTTGTCATCCTCTTGCTTGTCATTGCATTAGCTTTTGTCTTCGTTATCATCCCTTCGTTTCTGTCTTTCACTTCCAAAATATTCAAGCCACAGCTTGTTAAGAAATCATGGGACTCCGTCAATCTGGTCCTCGTGCTTTTTGCCGTGATTTGTGGGTTTTTGAGCAAAAGCAACAGCAATTGCGACAATGATAGTCGAAGTACTTACGATCATGTCCGGAGATCAAACCCGTCAACCCCGCGTCAACGGTATGACTACTCATCGTCATCGGATCGGACGGCTTATAACTCGTTAAATAGGTTGAGAAGCTTCAGCTCGTATCCAGATCTGCGGCAGGAATCTTCGTGGATGATGAACGGTGATGATCGCTGGAGGTCTTATGATGATACTGATTTGTATAATAATCGTAGCAGGTCGAGGCGAGAGCGTGATGAAGAACAAGTTTACATTAATAGTACAAAGGATATAGCAGTTGATACTGTACACGTGTCTCCGCCGCCTGCGCCACCTTCACCACCTGCAGCAGCAGCAGCAGCTACAGCATCGCCCCCGCGGCCACCTCAGTCACCTCCACCGCAGCCTCCTAAGGCTGTTAGAAGAAAGCCGAAGCGGAATTACGAAGATCTTAAACCTAAGGAGAAAAGTGAACGTAAGGAAGTCATACACAGTGAGTTGAAAATCAAGCATTCTCTTCCACCACCACCACCACCTCGGCCACCGCCTTCACCGCCTCCACCGCCTCCTCCTCCTCCTCCGCCGCGGCCACCAATAGCTGGGTCGGAAAAGAGGAGTAACAAGAGTGAGAAAAAGAGAGGTGGAGTAACTAAAGAATTCTTAATTTCATTAAGAAGAAAAAAGAAGAAGCAAAGGCAAAGAAGCGTAGAAAACCTTGATGAATTCTTTAACCTTTCAACGCTTCCTTTATATCCACCCTCATTACCTCCGCCGCCGCCACCACCACCACCACCACTACCTTCATTTTATCAGAGCATATTTTCTTCCAAGAAAAGCAAAGCCAGAAAGACTCATTCAGTCCCTCCACCACCACCGCCACCATCTTCATGGGAAGCGCGTGCATCAAAAAGAGAACCCCAGAAACCATCGGTAACGACCCAGCAACCTCCTTTGCCAGTCAAGATAAGTAACATCAACAATGTGGAGGAAAGCGTCGAAAGTGGCAGTGAATCGCCGTTAAATCCAATCCCCCCACCACCCCCTCCTCCGCCATTTAAAATGCCGCCGTGGAAGTTCGAAGTGCATGGTGATTTTGTTAGATTAAAAAGCATTAACAGTTCAAAGAGCGGGTCACCGGATTTGGATGATCCATCAAGCGGTGAAGCGAGTCCATCGGAAAATAAAAACTCGGGTGAAATCAATAGTGCAGAACCAACGGTAGCTCTATTTTTTTGTCCAAGCCCAGATGTGAACACGAAAGCCGATAATTTCATAGCAAGGTTCAGGGCTGGTTTGAAGCTGGAAAAGATAAACTCCGTCAAGGGGCGGTCTAATCTTGGGCCTGATCCAGGCCCAAGCACTGTGTAAGAAGAAGAACTCTAAGGCTTTTTTTTTTTTCATTATATATAATATATATATATATATTGTGGAAAATTTGTTTATTTGAGTTGTT
Source organism: Firmiana major (assembly GCA_033439115.1). Taxonomy (NCBI): domain Eukaryota; kingdom Viridiplantae; phylum Streptophyta; class Magnoliopsida; order Malvales; family Malvaceae; genus Firmiana; species Firmiana major. The sequence continues at coordinate 5,225,842 of CM065914.1, read as the reverse complement.
ATTACATATACGGAAGATGTTAAATTATACATAATATTTTATTTTTTTGGCTTTTTCATGAAGTTTTATTGTAATGTATTTATTTATTCTTTTTGGTGTTTTATGATGATAGATATTGTTCTCAATGGGTGATTGTCACTACTCTTGCATGTTCAACGTATAATAATTAGCACAAGATTATCAAACAAGTGGCATGCCACAACTCGTAAAGGGAATCCACGTTAACAATAATATTATAAGAGTTCAATCATAAAATGTAAATTCTAATGCGGTAAAAAGGTTTTGTGTGAAATTCACGTTAAGCGAAATATTAACAATAATTTTAAAAAATAATCAATTTTTTTATATAAAATAATAATAATAACAGTTTTATTTTATTATTTAAATCATGATTTTAATGGTTCAATATAAAACACAAACATCAATTTGATTAAAGAGGTTCGTGATAGATTGCTGAAAAGAATTCGCAGCAAAATTCATATCAATTTTAAAATCAACGATTTAAAAAAATACTGTACATTTGATTCGGAAAAAAAAAATTATCTTGAGAAAAAAAATTATATTTCATTCAGGAAAAAAATTTTAAGGGGTAAATTTTAGGGAAAAAAATTTTACTTTAGATCAAAAAAATTTTTTTGATTCAGGTAATCTAAAAATACCTCAAGATCCGAAGGTAATTATTTTACCTCAAATTTTTTCAAAATCGAGCACTGTAGGTAAAATAAAATGACTGACAAAAAAAAATAATCGAACCAAACAAGAAAATCAAATGACGAAAAAAAAAATTATGGAGGAATTTTAAATTTTTTCCAATCAAACGTACCCTAAGAGTAATTTAAATAGAATAATTAGAGGTAAGTTTTCATTTGTTACAATAATAACACCAATATGGAATATTGTACATAATATATTGTTGAGAGCTTGCAAGATTTACTGAGCAGTGGTCCGGTCCTAAGCAAATCAGATGGACCAAACATATCTTGTCTGAAGATACTGCAAACTTACAATGGTATTTATGACATTCAGATCATAGTCCAAGCTTATCATCCCTTATGACCTAATTGCTTGAGTAGGCCTTGAAGATATTGCTGCTCTTGCTTTATGCTTTCAACCCAACTTCCCTTGATCCGGACCTGCTCAATGCTTTGTAGAAAGATTTAATTATATAAAATCTATGACTATTATTTTATTTTTAATTATTAAGAAAATTAAAATATAAAAATATACTTAGATCTATTAGAATTAATTGATTGGAGATTAACAATCATACACACTTAAACTTTTACGAAAATCATAATTCACTTACTGATGGGATATGAAAATGAGTAAAATTAACGTTTAGATTAGAGATTATAATATATTTATAACTGCAGTATATTTTATTTTATTTTGGCTCATCATTAAAATAGAATAAAATATTGGATCTCTACACATTGCAAAATTTATAAAATTTATATTAATTAAGATATTCTAAAGTACAGTAACTTTATTTGATCACTTTTAAATAAACTGAACAAATTGGATAACTTATAATATATAATCAATTAATATATGTAGACCCATATGAATAATTTTCGAATATGCTTTGCTTCTAATTCATTGGGAACGAAGGTCTCGAGCGGTTTACAATAAATTCTTCTAACTCATCAGCTTTTTCATCGCTGCAAAACTGCAATGTGAATATAAACAGGATCAGTTTACCCCCATAAGACAATATTGGAAAGTTATTCATGGCTCTATTAGGTTAGAACAAGAGTAGCTTGAAGGAACTGCTTTTGCCAATGCAGATGAAGTTCAACACCAAGACAAAATCCCTGCATGTTTGAGCAGTTCTTATTGGAAGATGATGCCTGTTCCACATCCAACCTAAAACCGATTGATTGATTATAAATGAAGGGGTCCAACTTGAATATAAAATTATAAGAAATTCAATATTTAACAAATATAAAAATACCGCTTTAACAAACTTGAAAGAGGTAATAAGTAGAATAATAGAACATGCAGAATCTGAACTCTTATATTATGTTAAGCATCTAACTTAAAACCAATTAACAATAGGTAAAGAGCTAAACTTGAATATAAAATCATAAAAAACTCACTTTAGCAATGCCAATGAAAAGTAATATTCTCATCGGTTCATCATATCATCCCTGGTCTATAGCAGTCAGCTTAAACTAGTTATAATTCCTACATTTGAATAACATAAGACCATGCAGCATATGTTCTAAAGAACAAGCTGGCCAATTCTATGTAATCAGCAAGGGTAGGTACATAGTAGGTTAACAATTGCAGCTCTTGGTTAACTTCCATTTTGTAAATAATGCAAGGATAAGGCATATGTACAACATCATTATTCTATAAGGTTTACTTCCTTACCGGGGTTATAATGTCGCAGATAAAATGTGTGATAAGGATCCTAGCTCCATACTTGTTTACAATAAAGTTCCAGTTCTCCTGCATTCATTTCACATTGCTTGGTGAATTGCAGAATAGAGGATATCCATTCTATAACATTTTTAACAGTCACTGGCATCACAGTGGCCGATTCTTTGATAGTCTTACGAGGATGATCAACTGCTCAAAGGTAAAGTGCACATACGACAGTGTCTATTTTTTAAATAGTTGGGGGTTGCTTGGGTTTAAATCCAAATCTTACCACATATTACAACTATTCTTAACCACTGGGCTAAGAGGCATGTATGAGAGTGTCATTTTGTAGATCTGCATCATACCTTCTTCAATCACCCCCATGCTATTTCATGCCCTTCTGAGCTTATTCCGGCAAGTCCATAAACAATCTTGATCTCGAACCTTGAACAAAAAAAGAGTTAAAATCATGAACAGAATCTCTAATCAGAAAAGGAAACTGAACCTAATTCATTAATACCTCTTCAGATATCAGGAAGTTCAGAACCTCTACAAGAATATCTGGGTCTGGAGTTGAAGCTATGGCATCTACATCAGAGAAAGATATAAAACAACAAATTCAAGTAGCATTTGATATGAATAGGTGAATGAAAAACCACTAATTAGCCTCAAGGTTAACTAAAATGATCAAATCTGACGTAAAACACGTTCTTTCTCCTGAACTGCATCAGCTTCTCTATAAACCTTCAAGAGGGACTCCAGGCCATTCCTACTTGTGTTATGGTTCCTCATAAAAGCAATGTATGCAGCCTGTTGAGCAACTAGTACTTTAATTTCTTTAACGAATCATAATTTTTGTATAAAAGGTTTATGGGAATAAGGAAATAATGAATAAAAGTTTCCATTTTCACCCTGTTTTATCTGCTGAAAGGAGTGGAGTGCTTCTATCATTCAATAATGCTTGAAAGCGCTGCATTGCTTCTTCATGAGTTTCACCATGGTCAAAAGCAGCCCAGGCCATAAAGACCTCTCCCCTCATCAGAGCATTTAAAAGACTCTTTTCAGGTGCAGATTCCCAACCTAATTTTCTGAAAAAAAAAAAAAATCAACTACAATTTCATCTCCAACTGTGAGAGACAACTCACTAAAGTTTTCAGAAAAATAGCTATCAGTACTAGCTTTCTCTGTTACTGCTAGAAAAATTAAATCACCATATCATGCTTATACTTTGGCTCTGGCTACAACACCATTGAAACAATAATGTATCTTATTGCTAAACCATAATTGCCAAAAAAAAAAAAGATACCAAAGTGATAAACAATGTCTGAAACCAACATAAAGTCGAAAAAACTTTTTTTGATATATAGGGATATGTAAGCATCAACTGAAAATGCCAACTGAATTAATAATTTCAGGATTGCATACATTAGCTGTCATCAAAACAAATTTCAATCAAACCCTGCAGAGAAGTCAGAACAAGAAGGCAATTACTTTGTTAATATTTTCTGCAGTCTAGTAAGTTTTCTTACTTGGCAGAAAATTGGAGGACACTGATGAAAATTTCCTTCAATGCATTTACTAAATCTGGGATGGCAACTGTCAAGACCTCCAGAACATTATAGCAAACCTGTCAAATAAAATGTCAGGTTACCAGTAATACTAGACAAGAGGTGTGTCATATTTGAGGTGAAAAGAAGTCCTTACATCAATCAGTTTTGATAACACGATGTAATCGATCTCTTTTCTTTGTACATCCTTCAATGAAAGCAAAGATGATAATGATTGTTCACAAGCCACACAAAGAGCATATGAGTCGTCTAAGATGCCTGAAAATGAGATTGCTTATAATTGATCAGCAAGGAAACCAACAATAAATGAAAATGGGTGGCTTGTCCAATATGATGATTAATATATTTTCCAGAACAAAGTTTATAGATCTACAGCAGCCTAACTGCACAGTTCTTACAATATATTTAGCTATGAAAAGAGCTAAGCCATCCATGTCTATATAAAAGGAATGATATACATACAGAAATATATGGTCTCAACTAATCTAATTCTACTTACAAATTCCAGCACAGCTGTATTTCGAGAGCAGTGGACTTTAATTGATAGACTCGAAGGTTGTAGCCCCCAATTGCAATCCAAGGCTGTGGCTCCATGGTGCAAAACACAGCTTTGATTTGTAACCCCATTGTATTCCCCTGGTTCTCAGCTCACACAGCACACTTAAAACTAAGCTAAACCATCTACTCTTGTGACCCACATGATACAATTCTTGCATGGTACATATCATATTTATCTGTTGCAGACAAGCAGTTGTTCTTTATTGCTTTCCTCAGTCGAGCAGCCAGTTCATCCCCATATTTTACGCTATAGAAGCCACTGCTCAACATTAACCTTGATCCATGATGCTCCACCATAATCATCTTCATTCTTTCCATCTGAAGAACTAAATAATCCAGAGGCGTCTAAATTTTCAAATTTCGATTCCGAAAGAAAACTCTTGCTTCTGTCATATGAACCAAGGCACAAGGTTATTGGGACAATCCACTGTCCATCGCCATGGAAACCAGATGAAGAGAATTGTGACAGCAAATCCCAAGCAATTATCAGATACCTACACACGTGAAACTATTGAAAGTAAAGAAGAGAATGCTGATGCCAGTAGAAACTGCTCAAATTCCAAAATACAGTCTTTGAATTTCACAGAGATAACCGGATACCCCTTCCGCTTTGTCCAATTGTCCATCTTTCAGTTTACTTAGAGTACCAGATACCTCAGAGAGGACACTTCATAAATCTTCTGTCCTTGCATTTTTCTAAGCATACCTTTTCATGTATAAGCTTAAGGATTCCTGGATTGGAAAGGAAATTACAAGATGAGAATTCAAGATATTAAATGCAAACCTATGGCTTAGTAAATAGTGCTTTCCAGACTTTCCAATTCAAGTCTGTACATGCCTAATGCATGCATCTTAAAAATGTAGTTTTCCACAATCTGATTGCATAGAAAAGTAAGAAGTATTATATGGTCCTCCACAGAGATCAACATTCTATAAATCAAATTGTGAACCCACCTGGAATATCTCATCCCCAAGATATCCCTGCAGCATCCTGATGATAGCAGATCCCTTTCTATAGCTGATAGCATCAAATATTTCATCAACTGAATGAGCATGCAGAATCTCCACCTGGAAAAAGGCTGATAAATTCAAGGAGATATTTTGCTTATGTGGAGGGGAAGCTTGCTAGCACTAGCAAATTGCCTATGAACATTTCTATTGAATTTAAATCTGAACTCATAACTTACTTCAGATTTTATGGCTTTAACTAGGAAATATACAGAGATTACTCTAAAAATGAATAAGGATAAATATGACAGAAATAAAACTATGAGCTAAACAACACCAAGAATTTTGGATGAGTCAATCTACCTTAACATGCAGATTAATTATCCATTACCTCAATTGGATGTGATTGCTCCTGTGCATCCAGCTGCAATCCACCATTAGTTTGTTGAAGAAATTGATTCCACATTTTCCACTCAGGGAACATGATCAGTAGCCATATAACTAATCTGGAAAATATTTTATCAAGTTGATAATGTATCTAGCGAAATGACCACCATAATATAAAATTAAAGACTTAAATTTACCCATGTTGCAAAACCTTCATTAAGCCACGAATGAGTCCACCATTCCATTGTTACAAGATTACCAACCACTGGTGGGCAACTTCATGTGCTACAACTATTGTAAGCTGAAAACAAGGAAAAGCTTTTGTCAAAAATATGTTGCTAAGGACCATCTAGGGCGACGGGGTTAAAAGCGTAAAACATTCTTTTTGAAGCAGTAACTGCTTCTATTGGATGTAAATTCTTCATTTATTGGAAGCCTTTCTTGAATTAGAAAAGAATATGCAACTTACAATCTGCTTTTTAGCAGCTGTAGAGCTTAAATCATTGTGAAGCATCTCATTTTCACGGCTTATGATCAAACCATAATTCTCCATAGCTCCACCACTAAATTCAGGGACAGCAACCATATCGAGCTTAGGGAGTGGATAAGGCATCGAGAAGTACCTAACAAAGGTAAAATCTCCATGATCAGTGTTAAAAGTCAGTCCAAAACACTGATTATTCCGAAACTAACAGCCACCAGCCACACACAGCTAAACTAAAGCAGAAAGCGTTTCCAAAATAAATAAATAAAAGGACTAAATTTCCCATTGTTGTTGTACTGTTTGATGATTGTACCTGTCATGTATAGCAGGTTCTTCATTATGTATTCTCAATTAGGTATGGGTGAATCATTCAAAACCACAAAAAAGGGAAAATAGGACTTTTTTAGTGCTTTTGATTTTTTAGGAAGAGATGGGTGGAAGGAACTTCTTCAAACTGTTTTAGATATGCGGCATAATTATATTAAAGACCCTCAGGCATTATCTATCAAAAGCTAAATTTCTTTTGAGGGTGATATTGTAAGCCAATTCTCCTAGACAGAGGTTGATAAAAAACAAAAATCCGACAAAAATCTTCCTTCTCTTTCATTTAATGCTTCTTTACTTAACTGAAGTGTGTTTACCCTGAAATGAAAAGCAACATCCTGACCAGTGACTTTACTTGGTAAATATATCAAGAGACCTGACAGCAACTTCTAGTGCAAACCGCCCTTCACCACTCTTACCAACAGGGCAATATACTCCAACCTTGATTCCTATAGAGGTGTTAAAACATATAGTAAAATATCATTAGATCATGTGAAAAACAAAATAATAATAATAATAATAATCTGGCTGAAAAGCATAGCATCAGCAGTTGTTTCTTCAATATGATCGAATAAACCAACAGTAACTGTGACCAAATAAGTCGACATGATTGGAGATTCCTAAAAATAAACGGTCTTAACATTCCCAGTGATCTGTTCATAATTGATGGACATATTTGACAAGGCAACCAGCTCTGATGGGAAATTCAACGTGATCTTAAAAGTTGGCTGTGGAATTACAATCAGTCATGCTATAGTAGGAAAGATAAATCTCAGTTTCAAGCTCAACATCACAGTGGAAAGGTGCTATAACATGAAAATATCATTGAATGTGCTATCAAGTAGCAACTTTACAGATACAGAAGCATAAACTTAACACTTTTTGCATCATCATGTACCTTAAAATTACTTTCAATTGTATTAAAAATAGGTAGAGTCATTATGCTTTCTATATCTTTCAAAATGCATCAATGTTGGTACTGGTCACTAACATGAAATGCAATCCATAACATTTTAAAGCAAAACAATGAAATTTTCTTCTCGAATTTATAATGTAATACCAGTTTCTATGTAGCTTCAATTTTCTCGCAACAGTTATGTTATCTGAGGAAAGTAGCTATTTATTTCAAGTGAAGTCCTTAGCATACCTTAAAAGCAGGTTCATCCCAGCATGGAAAACACCGCCTTGCTTTCACAGCTTCAAACTGAGTGACTGCCATATTCTTTCTTACTCCTTTGTCCATATAAGTACTTCTAACAGCAAAAGATAATACAGCATGAGAAATAAACAATCTAAATTATACCCGTTTGTGTAAAACAGAAGATAGTTCCATAGAAGAACTTACGAAATTTCATTTGAACCCATTTTTAGTTACTTGTTTTTCCCAGATTATAATGTAAGAAAAAAAAAATCTTCACAAAACACAGCACCATTTGTAAAGGCCCTTCAAGTGCTCATTAAGAGCCCCAGAATACTCAATCCTTAACACTCCTTCACCAGAACCAAGCTTTTCATCATATACCAAGACAAGTATCTCATCATCGTCATCCAAAACCACATCACATGGTGTAAATATCCGCATACAGACACCCCAAAAAAAGTCATCAACCAAATCAATTTACGATCAGAGCTTAATACTATCAAGTATGACTTACATGGTCGAGAGAGTTGGTGAAAAAGACTTGATGCACTACAAGTTCACAAGCATTTAGAACAATAAATTTAGTTGGTTCCACGATGCAAAGATTAATATGAACTAAACCAGAAAAAAGTCAGGCAGAGAGATCAAGTTTGAGATGAAGATCATAACGTTTTGGGATAGCAAACTTTGGTAGCCTTGGTTGGCCTTTGAACTGCTCTATATTTTGTCTATGATCCGTTAATTCTACCCCAACTTTCCTTCTTAGTTATATGAACTATGAGAATGAGAGTTGAGCAGGAGGAAATGAGATATATCTAGCAATCTATGAATCACGGTGTGCGGACGAGCTCTAAAGCCAATCAGGAGACATGAACCGGGTATTATAGATAGCCGCTGGTTGACTATGAATATGGGCTCAAAGTTCTTGCGTAAAATACAAAAGTTATTATATCATAATTTACATAGAAAATGGTACATCAATTACAAAATATTTTTTAGTTTCTATCAAATTTATGTATCATTTTTAAAACTTTAATTTAAATTATTTTCGTTTTGAACATTATTTTCGATCATGTAAAAAATTATCGAATCTAATCTTCCCCTGACATTGTTGTCCCCAAAAACAAAACAAACCTTGGTCCGTGTCAAGTAGGGTGATGGATTATGCTTGAAATGTTTCGGACTTTCCGGCCAAGAACAGAACCAAGTTACCTTTTTCTTGTAGAGCCTGTCCACACACATGCCATTGTCTTAAATACACTGGCTTAAACGCTTCAATCCTTTCGACCACAACAAACAGAACATATTACTACGGTTATCTTCCACTGGTCCTGTTGATATTGACCTGATCAGTTTTAGAAGAAGGGGAGTGTTTAAACACTGGGTTGATCCCAAATCACAGGATGACATGTGACCACTACTGATTGTTTAGGTTTAATTTTTGAGGTTTAAATTTGACTGATAAAATATTCTAATATTTCAAACTCAACTCTATAGGTTTGAATATTTTAATTTGTTATTTTTTAACTTTATATTAAAAAAAATGATAAATTAATAATAAAATATAAAAAATACATATTTAAAAAAATTATTAAATTTATGAGTTACTCAAAACGAATATTAAAATATTTGAACTCAACTCAATACTTGAATAATTCAAATTTAAATAAAAAAATAAATTACATTTAAATAATTATCAAATCGATTTCAAATAACTGACTTAAAATTTGACTTGTTTAAATCCCCGCCCAAAGATTATCGACTCCTATAGTTTAAATACATCATCTGATGAACAAATACTAACACCACAACCTGACTAACAACAATACCGTCTTTGGTTCAGTTTCATGTCATTAATCTGACAACGACGATACTGTCGATGATAGAGTTTCATGTCATTTCTCAAACTAGAAAATCGGCGAGAGTTGTCTGATACAATTTGATCGTATGTCACCATATTACCTCTTGATGATGCCGATCTTCAGGCTTCAAGAATTTCCAGGGCAAGAATTATCTAGTCTCCACTTTTCGAAGAATCAAAATCAAGCAAGCAGCTGGACTACACTGACTTTGCAATGAGACCCATGCCCTTGTAGCATATTGTTATTAGAAAACTTGTAATGGAAGTTGTCTTCTTAGACATCCTTTCCGTGCTTTATACATAAAAAAATTATGCGAGATACAAATTAAAATTAAATAAAAATTATAAATAAATATAATTAAAAATTAAAAATAAAATTTTATATGAATATTACTTACATTCTTGACATGATTAGTTTCTAAATCGTAAAATAAATAAAAATATTTATAATTACACAAAAAATGAATTATGTTTTTTTGTGTCAATTTAAATTTTGACACAAAATTTTTATATTTTATATATCATGAATATGATTTTATATAATATAAACACAAATTATAAATATGAATCATCAAATTTATACTATCCTCACTCATCTTTCACACCTTAACTCCGAACAATGATGATTACAAATAATGGCTTAGATCATATTTCACCTGCATAATAATAAGTATGCATAAATTAGAAGGGACTACAAATAGATTTTTGGAGTCATATTTCAAATTTTGTATTAATAGTTTTCGAATCCAAATTCAATAAACCAGTACCGTGAGCTTTATAAATCTTTGTAGAATTTATCCTCCATCCATCTAAACAAAACCTTTACTTAATTGCTAATCGGCAAATTAGTTTAGACTTTGTAATCTTTATTTACGTATATGTTACAAAATTTAATTAAATTTTGATGTTTTGAGATGGTAACTTGTATAGAATAAATTCCAAAACAAAATAAATAAATAATAAAAATGTTAGCCATATATTGACTAACTAAAGCAATTTTTTACTAGCAAAATATTAGTTTTCAAATATTTCAGACAAGAGAATTTATTGTTATTTATTTAAAATTAAAAACAAAAATTATTTTATACACTATAGTTTGATAGTAGAATTTTTCAAATAAAAATAGTATTAAAAAAATCTACAAATATTTATAAAGATTTAAGGGGTGTGTAAACAAAATTAAAATAATTAATTTGATATGAGTCAATTTTTTAATTTCTTTTGTGAAATACTTCATGGTCAATGCATAAAAAAATAATCTTAAAACAAATTTCTTTCTTTTCATTTAAAAAAAAATTCAAGTGAAGAAATGGTCTTTAAGCCTTGGATCTCTCTTATGAAAAAGAAAATTTCTTTCAATTCCCATGATATTTTCCTTAGGAGTCTCAAAATGTTAATGTAAGAAGACAAAAGTAACCTTCCTGGCTTCCACCGAAACAATTCTACAAATTTATGTTTTAAAGGCTTATTTGGACATTTACTGTCAAAGACAGGTTTGGAATTCGGACAGAAGCTGCCACAGAGCATGTGCGAAATTGCATTATGATTTCGTCCAATTATAGTATTCCTCTCTATTTTTCGTCTTAAAATATAAATAAATACTGCAAAATAAAAAATTCATTAAATATTTAATTTACTATTTCTTGAAATGCCAGCAAGGATGGCCTGATATCCCTATGTCTTGTCGTGAAAGATATAAGTTTTGAAACCAATTTAATGACCTTCGTGTTTGACATAATCACGAGACTGCCCTTTCATTTAACCAAGGCATTTTTAACATTTTTGTAAAATAAAATTAAAAGGAATTTTAATTTTTTAAATAGGAAATGATTTTTTTCATGAGACAAAAATAATGCAATAAGAAACTAATTATTAAAAATTATTGCTGAAATTTTTTTTTTTACAAGATATATCTTTGGTCTAGAAAAAAGAATATAAAAATTGATATTTAACACTCTATTTTAAAAATAAAAATATGATTATTTAAATTAACATTAAAAATAATTAATCGAAATGTTAGTTTAATGAATTAAGATTAATTCGAATGGTTTATTCAATGACTTTTAAGAGATAAATCCAATAAATCTGATATTTAAACTCTAAAATATGGATAATTTTTTAGTTTTTATCATGTTCTTCAGTTTTAAACTCATATATATATATATATAAAGAGTCAATTTAATTTAATTGATTAATTCATCTATTTCAACAATATTAGAAGTTTAAGTTCAATCATTGATAATTTTTTGTAATATTACTCATAATATAAATATTTACAAAATGAATAAATATAATTGTACACCTGTATTTTAATTTAAAAATAAGAGAAATTTTTCTATCTTTAAATTTTCAATTTTTTTTTTAATTTAACAAGAGAAGATAATTACATTAAAATTAGAAACTTTTGGTATTAAAAAATTAAAGAATTAAGAAAACACACAAGCTATTTTTATCAACTATGATGCATACTAGTAAACTAATTATTATATTATTGAATTTTCCAATGCAAGAATTGGGCCAAGAACTTGTAGGATGATTCTGGTTTTGTCTTTAACTAAAGATACAAGTTGTTTTGTCTTGGATTGGCGTGACCAACCTCAAAAGCTTTTGTCATTTTCAATGAAAAATTCATAGGCACCAACCGTGCAATTATTTTTACTTTGTTTATAAAAAAAATATATTTATCAAATATAGTAATAAATAAATTTACATATTAAAGAGGTATTAAATTATGCAACTTTGATATAATTTTGATAATGAAGTAAAAACTTTCTATTGGAATTATGGATAGATTTATGTACACAAGTAAATTTTAAGCACTTATTTTTTTTAATATTAATTAGTATTTAATAAAATTTATGAGTAATATTAATTTGAAAATGAAAAATAAAACTAAGTACTAACAATTATGCTTGTAGAAATGGCTTGATCTTAATTAAATTATCTTTTAAAATTTTTAATTTTATAATTGATAGGTCCAAACAATAAAAAATTATAAATATTTTACTTCAATGTCGATAAATAAGAATTAAAAATTTTTTATCCAAAATTTAATTTGATAAACTTGTTAAGATTTAGCAAATTCATTTATTTATATCACAATTATTTGTTCACACATATATACAATTTAAAAATTATTCTGATACAATTTATGTTAAAATGTTAAATTTAAAATATATTTTATAGTCTTTATTAAACGCCTATGCAAATTTTATTAAAATTTTAATTTTTATTATTTTCTTTTTTTATTGTATTATCTTATTATTATTATTATTATTATGATGATGTTTAAAATCATAAGTTTAAACTTATCACTAATATCAATAAACAATTATATTTAAATATCAAAATTTCCCTCCAATAAAAAAATATTTAGCTAGCCAAAAGGTCGCGTTCCTTGTTTCCAGCATTTTCTTATTTAAAAAGGAAAAGGAAATGGCAATTAAGTAATAAAAGTAAAAAAGATGGCCAAAACCTATAAAGGGGCAATTGAGAACCTCTGTTAATCGTCCTGGGTGGGTTTAATTAACCAAGTAACGACGCTTTCAATGGCGTCTCATTTTTGAAGACTGTTTTGAGAGAAAAAACGAAAGGGAAGGGAACGGAGGAGGAGGAGGAAAACAGACGGCCTCAGCAGAGAAGAGGCAGAGAGAGAGAGAGAGAGAGAGAGAGAGAGAGGGGTTGGTCCATGGGACCCACGTTTGTCCCCACCCTTGCTATCCTCAGCTAACCACACAAAAACGCCAAAAAGCTTTGACACAGGAGAGAGAGAAAGAGAAAACTGAAGCTCAAAATACAAACCTCTTTAGAGAGATAGTGGAAAACTTCAGAAACCCATTTTTTTCGTTCAAAAACAAACAATCCCAAGTCTTGGAGGTGGATTTTTTTTGGTTATAAAGTTCTTCTTTTTTTTTTTGAGAGAGAGAGCAGCAAGAAACAAGAAAAAAAAAGGAAAACCCAGAGATTAGAGAGAGGAGTATATAAATATAGACGAAGTATATAAGTAAGTTTTGGTTTTAAGAGGGAGGGAAGAAGAGAGGATTTCTGGGTTTTGTTCTTCAGTTTGAAAGGTTATCTGGGGTTGTTCATTTCTTAAGAGAGTTTGTACTTGGATGAGTTGAAAGATCAGGGTTCTCTTTGCTGTTTTCAATGGTAAGGACCAGCTTGCTTCAATATGTTTCTCTTCTATCTCTTAGTTTTCATCTCTGGTATTTTGCTTGTATATTTCATTGAGTATATACGATCATGGCATGCGCTATTTGAAAATTTTGAAATTTGAATCTTTTTATGTTTGACTTGACTTTGCATGCAATTCATATTTGAGGAAGTGGGTATTTGATAATTCAAAAATTATGAAGGGAAGTGGGGTTTGGTATCAGAGAAAAAAAAGATGGTAGTTTACTGGGATGAATATACCTCAACTAGCATTTGAAACTTTTAATTTTTTTTTCGTACCTTAACCAATTTATCTCCGGTGTTTTCAAGGCAATTGAGTGCTTTTGATTGATTTAGTAGTAAAATAGGGTTCAAGAAGCAAATGAATGAAGGATCAGCTTTGCATTAGCTGCCTTTTTTTGATATTCGGTTTAGAGGGTGGATGAAGTTGGTTCAGTTACCCTTAGTCATAGGCGAGTTTGATTTACTCAGAATAGCTTTCTGGTATAGCTTAGAAGAAAAATTGCTGTTTTGATGACCGCTAATTTATTCATTTTAGTTTCCATGTTAGGAAGTTAACTAGTATTTCAAAGAGCACTTGTCTGTAAGTGAAGCTTATAAGGTGGCCGAGTTTTTTAGATTACTGCCATATGCTACTTACAAGTTATAATTACTTGTAAAATGTTGAAGAATTTTTATTTTAATTTATTTTTTAAGTTAAAATTTCTCTAGTAATGCTTTAGTTTTCACTGCTTCATTCTTCAATATCAAATGACTTCTGGTTGACTAAATGTTATTTCTAAAATAATGTTACTAATGAATTCTTATCTTCTCTGACTATCCCTAGCTTAATCTAGATTTTGCTTTCTTCTTAACCATCGTAACCTATAACTTCTACATTTGATATGTACTCTATGCTTTCTTGTAGTTCAAGTTTCTACATCTGACTTCCTCTTTTTGGAAATTTGTAATTGCTTCCTAAATTTTTCATTTAATACTTTTGTATTTGATGTTTATTTAGCGGTATCCTGTATTATTTTTTCAGGCTGGCCCAGATAACATAATTGTAGGTTCTCATGTATGGGTTGAGGATCCTGTTTTAGCATGGATTGATGGAGAAGTTATTCGGATCAATGGCAACGAGCTTTATGTTAAAACCACAAATGGAAAAACTGTAAGTGCTCTCCTATTGTTTTTTTATTAAGGATGAGTTAATTTGTCTTTGCATGGTAAGGAATTGTTTCTAGTTGGAAGCTATATGTTTGAGAAGACTATTTATCACGTGCAACTGAAATGTGGCTAATAGAACTTATGAGTTCATATGTCTTATATTTGGAAATGCTTTTATTTCTTCTTCTACTATTGAAAGTGCTAAATTATGAAAAAGTACTAATGAAAACCATATCTAGAGTATCTATTTCAAGGCTCTGCTTTGGCTGGGTTAAAATGTGCAATGACCCTTGCGCAATTTTTGTGAGATGTACATTGAAGTAGAAATTTGAGCGAGGGAGTGTTACATCTTTGGTGAAAACTTATATTGAAGAAATTTGAGTGATGGACTGTTTATTTTTGGCTTAGAAGTTAGTGTCACAAATAATTAATTTGATAAAAGCACAAAGAAAAAATGATGACTTATGGTTAATGTAGATGATACTGGATCTAGAAGTATTGCAACAAATGTAATTTGTGCGATAAAGAAAAATGATCGTTTCAGACTTTGCCTGCAATGCTGAAGTACATAAGACCTACAAAAATAACACATAGAGGTTTTAAAGTCCAAGTCTACACATGTTTTTTCTTGAACTACCTATGATAAATGATCATTTTGGTTAATAAATGTGGTCACAATGCATCTTGCTGTCAAGTCTTCAACCCTCATCGCACCGAGCATAGTATCATGCATTGACTTCTTCCTTTACTATTAATGGTAAAGACTTGTTAACCATAATACGAGTTCTCTTCAGTCGATTGTAGACATGGGGTAAACAATATCACTCTTGCCTTGCCCATGCCAATAAAAGTAAAAGGAAAGAAAGAGAAGAAAAGGAAAAAAGAGAAGTAAAATGAGCACAATATTGCCTATTTCTTAATGAAGATTTTAATGGTGATGAAAAAAATTATTTTTCATGAAAAACACCAGACCCATGGGGTTTTTATATAGTTGTAAGGCATACTTCACACCTATTTATTCACTATAAAAATAAAAAGAAATGCTGAAGATAATTTCCATAGAAATAGGATATTATCTCCTGCATATCAGTAAACAAATCTTCTTTAAAATAGGAGATAAGTCCAACCAAAATATAATCTACAACTGGTCCCTTGGCGTGATTATCTGTCCAGCTCTTTCTACACTCCCCCTCAAGCTGGGTTATGTATGTCAATCATACCCAGCTTGGATTTCAAGCTTTAGAAACTGTTTTTGGACACTGCTTTTGTCAAAATGTCTGTTGTCCGGTGATTGGTAGGAACATAAGTCAGCTTCAGTATACCTTCTTCCGCTTTCTCCTGAATGATGTCGATCAATTTCTACATGCTTGGTTCTGTCATGATGAACAGGATTCTTCGCAATCTCAATAGCAGCCTTGTTATCACAAAGTAATGTTATAGGACCATTGGTGGAAATTCCCAATTCTTTCAGCATTCTTCCCTGCCAAATACCTTCACATATTCCTTGACACATTTCCTTGAACTTAGCTTCAGCATGTTTTTTGCTTCGCCATGTAACCAAGTTTCCCTAAACAAACGTATAGTAACCAGTGGTAGACCTTCGGTCAGTTAGAGAGCCAGCTCAATCTGCATCAGTGAACACTGCCACATCCCTTTTGGTGGTCTTCTTAATAAACAGTCCCCTTCTCGGATTCTTTTTCAAGTATTGGAGAATACAGAATATAGCTTCTATATGTTTTTCTGTTGGCCAGTTTGTGTATCTACTAACCTTCCCAACAGCAAAGTCAATGTTCGGTCTTGTATGAGAAAGATAAATCAGTTTGGCTACAAATCTCTGATATCTACCTTTGTCGGTCAATGGCTCCTCTTCCTCCATTTGAACTTTGCTGGTGGGATCTATAGGAGTGTCCACTGGTTTACTACCAAGCATACCAATTTCTCTAAGTAGATCGAGAGTATACTTTCATTGTGAAACTGCAATACCTCTTTGTGACTGAGCTACCACCATACCAAGACAGTATCTAAGCTGACCAACATCCTTAATCCCAAATTCTAGGGCTAAAACACACTTTAGGTGCTTGATCTCCTCCAAATAATCACCTCTTAAAGTTATGTTGTCAACATACACTATGGCCCTCTTTCCTTCAAAAGAATGCTTAAGAAACATAGTATGATTAGTTTGACATTGAATAAACCCAGGTTTCTTAACCACCCGAGTCAACCTCTCAAACCACGCACGAGGGGATTGCTTAAGACCATAAAGTGATTTTTTGAGTTTGCACACTCTACCAAAGCTCTCTTGAGAGTCAAGTCTAGGAGGTACTTCCATATATACTTCCTCCTCCAAGTCCCCATTCAAAAAGGTGTTTTTTCATGTAATTGCTTTAGAGGCCAGTCTAGATTAGTAGCAAGAGATAACAAAACCCGTACGGAATTAATCTTTGTTGTTGGTGCGAACGTCTCCTCATAATCTATACCCTAGGATTGTGTAAATCCTTTGGTGGCAAGTCTAGCTTTGAAACGATTTGGACTCCCATTGGCATTATGTTTAACTGAAAATACCCACTTACATCCAACCACCTCCTTTCCTACAGGTCGCTCCATATACTCCCATGT
This sequence comes from Firmiana major, assembly GCA_033439115.1. Taxonomy (NCBI): domain Eukaryota; kingdom Viridiplantae; phylum Streptophyta; class Magnoliopsida; order Malvales; family Malvaceae; genus Firmiana; species Firmiana major. The sequence continues at coordinate 5,208,263 of CM065914.1, read as the reverse complement.
TTTGTTCTTCTCAAGAGCGTGTAATTCTTCTAAGACAACCTTCTTCCACTCTGGTTGACTAAGAGCTTCCTTTACATTCTTAGGAATTTTTATGTCTGTCAAGCCTGTAATAAAGGCCCTTTAACCAGGAGACAGTCGTTTTGCTGATTGAGTACTAAGTACATGATCTCTTCTTCTTCCTCAAAGCTATAGGCTAATCAAGATCCTCTAACAATTTAGGAGAGCTAGAATTTAAAGGAGCATTGCTTGTGTGAATTGAGGGTGGTAGAGAAATCGGATCAGCCTCTTGACATTGCTTTGAAAAAGTACAGTCCTCAGCCTCCTTTTGAGTTTTCTGATTCCTAGAATAAACAAGTAAATCTTATGTTTTCTTTTGAACAGTTTTTGGATTGGTATGGGTAGGTTCAGACTCATGAAGTTTGACTAGGAGTGGATTTTAGTGAGGGGCTAGGATACGACAAAGGTAGAACAAAACTAGGACAGGATCCGAGACTGGGTGTGCTTAGTAAAGGACTAGGTGTGATGGATTGATCAAGACAGGACCAAAAATGAGATTCTTCTTCACGAGTCTCACCCTGAACATTGGTTTTGGGATAAAATGGCTGATCTTCGAAGAAAGTTGCATCCATTAAAGTGAAAAATTTCTTGGTGAGAGGGGAATAACATTTGTAGCCACTTTGATTTGGTGAGTCCCCCAGAAAAATACACTTGGTGGATTTAGGATTGAGTTTACTACGATATTGCGGGGTAACATGAACAAAGGCAAGACATCCAAATACCTTAAGGAGGACATTAGACATGAACCAAATGTGGGGATAAGTATGAAGAAGAGATTGGTAGGGAGTTTGAAAGTTTAGGATACGAGATGGCATATGGTTGATGAGGTAGGTTGCTATCAAAATTGCTTCCCCTCAGAATTGTTTAGGAACATTAGTGGCCAACATAAGAGAGCGGGTTTTGAGGATCTGAATTTTTGTTTGAAACTGGTTTTGGATCATTTTGTGAAATGTTCAAAAGATTTGTTCAACCTCTGATTTTTTTTCATGAAAAATAACCAGGTGATCCTAGTATGGTCATCAATAAAGGTAACAAACCATTTAGAACCTAAGATGTTGTTAATCCTAGAAGGTCTCCAAATGTCACTATGAATCAAATAAAATGGATCAGAAGGTTTGAGTGGTTGATAAGTGTGGAAAAAAAGGGTTTATTTTCTACACATGTATAGTTAGCTATTTTAGGAGATTTTGTAACAGCTTGTATCCCTAGAATTAAGCTGATTTAATTAGTTTCCTTTTCTGTTAGAGTATCCCATAAATCATGGGATCTAATGTGATCTAGTTAGTTTCCTTTTTATTGCTAGGTTTTTTGTATAAAGCTACCTCTTTGGTGTGCAATAGAAAATATGAAAAATCACGTTTCTTTTCTCTGTTTTTCACATGGTATCAGAGCTTTAGGTTCTCTTAACATTAGAAGCTTTGGCCTTCATCGTCACTCTGCTACTCTGTTTTTTTGAGTTTAAAACAGAATATCTTACAAAAATTCTGTTTAGCCCATTCAGTCTTCTTTCTGCTTCACACGATCTGCCTTAATAGCCTAGAGATCGCGTGGAAGATGTCGGAAGTTGCAGAGATGACCACTACAGCACAATCAGGGGAGATTGTTTGTTCCCAAAAACCAGGAGAATTACAAAATATCCAGGCTGCATACAGGTTGGATGGAAAAAATTACCTTAAATGGTCTCAACTTGTTCGTACTGTGCTAAAAGGAAAAGGGATGATCAGCCATCTTATGGGTACGGGGCCAAAACCAGGAAATCCTTGTTTTGAAGCATGGGATGCAGAAGATTCCATGATCATGGCATGGCTGTGGAATTCTATGACCCCTGAGATTAGTGATACATGTATGTTCTTGCCTACTGCCAAGGATATTTGGGATGCAATTCAACAGACGTATTCTAAAGCCAGAGATGCGGCTCAAGTATACGAGGTTAAGGTGAAGACGGTTGCTGCAAAGCAAGGAAGTAAAACAGTTACTGAATATGCCAATCAATTGAAATATTTGTGGCAGGAACTTGATCATTATAGGGTGATAGAAACCAAATGTTCTGAAGATGCTGCTGTTCTAAAGAACTTCATTGAGCAAGATAGAGTCTATGATTTTCTTGTGGGACTTAATCCAGAATTTGATCAAGTGAGAATCCAGATTCTTGGCAAGCAGGAAGTTCCATGTTTTAACGAGGTAGTGGCACTGATTCGAGGTGAGGAAAGCAGAAGAGGCCTAATGCTTGAACCACAGAGCATGGACAGCTCTGCTATGGTGGCTAGTGGTGGCAATAATTCAGCCACGAAGGTGGAAAGGGCATTTAGCCAAACAAAAGCTCAAAATTCTGATTACAAGGATAGCTTGTGGTGCACTTATTGTAAGAAAGCACGCCATACTCGTGAACGATGTTGGAAGCTTCATGGAAAACCTCCAAGCCGAGAGTGGGGACAAAAAGGAGAACAGTCAAAGAACAATAGGCAGGCCCATGTTTCTTCAGTAAAACATATTGAAGTAACACCACAGGAGTTAGGCGGTCTCAATCCGGAAGAGGTCGAGAGAGTGAGATCTCTTATTGGTAATCTAGACAAACCTTCAGGTACTTGTTCATTGGCATATTCAGGTGAGTTTCCATCTTCTATTGGATTAAATGTCTCGGGTACAACCTTTTCCAACTCTTGGATCATCGATTCAGGAGCTACCGATCATATGACCCACTCACCAAAATTTTTTTTCACATATTTCCCTTGTCCAAGCAATAAGAAAATAGCCACAGCCGATGGTTCTTTGACCACTGTAGCAGGTGTAGGAGATGTCAAAATAAGCCCATCAGTGATCTTAAAGAATGTTCTCCATGTCCCTAAATTGTCCACAAACCTTGTCTCTATCCAAAAACTCACACAAGATTTATGTTGCAATGCGGTTTTTTATCATAATTATTGTGTATTTCAGGACAAGGATTCGGGGAAGATGATTGGACATGCTAGAGAACGGGATGGGCTCTACTACCTCGAAGCACCAAGTCAGTCAAGCATTACCAAGGGCAAATTACCTCATTCTTTTGTTTCAGAGTTATTTTCATCCAATAAAGAGCAAGTTTGGCTTTATCATCGCCGACTTGGACATCCATCATTTAGGGTTCTTAAAATTCTATTTCCTTCTTTATTTAAAGGTCTAGATGTTGAAAATTTTCATTGTGAAGTGTGTGAACTTGCTAAACACAAACGGGTATCTTTTCCAATTAGTAATAAAAGAAGTTCCATTCCTTTTTATCTCATTCACAGTGATATTTGGGGTCCTTCTACTATTCCTAATGTTTCTGGGGCAAGATGGTTTGTTTCATTCATTGATGATTGTACTCGTGTTACTTGGATTTTTTTGCTCAAACATAAATCTGATGTCAGTACTGTTCTCCCAAACTTTTGTTCTATGATTAGGAATCAATTTGGGGTCAATATCAAGAGGTTTAGGTCGGATAACGCTAGGGATTATTTCAATCAAGTCCTAACTTCATACTTTCAGAAGGAAGGGATACTACATGAGTCATCTTGTGTTTATACCCCACAACAAAATGGAGTAGCAGAAAGGAAAAATGATCACCTTCTTGAATCAACCCGAGCCTTTTTGCTCCAGAAAAATGTGCCTAAATCTTTTTGGGGGGAAGCAGTTCTTACAGCTGCTCATCTTATAAATCGTTTGCCTTCCAGAGTCTTAGGATTCAAGAGTCCAATGGACATACTCTCAACATTCTATTCTAATCTACACACTACAAATAATCTTGTCCCTAGGATATTTGGGTGCACGTCATTTGTCCATGTCCATAGTCAAAATAGGGAGAAGTTAGATCCAAGGGCATTAAAATGTGTCTTTGTGGGATATTCTTCGACTCAGAAAGGTTATAAGTGTTACCATCCTCCATCAAAGAAGTTCTATGTCTCGATGGATGTTACTTTCAATGAACAAGAGTCTTATTTCACCACTCCTTATCTTCAGGGGGGGAATTCAATAATGGAAGATAAGGATAGGGGAGATTTTTTACTTGATCTGTCATCCCTTCCCATGTCTAAACCAGTTTTCTCGCCTTGTTCACCTTGTTCCACTATGTCAAACCCTGTGACTGTGTCTGAGTCCGTATACGAGTCCGAGTCAAATCCTGTGTCTGAACCTGTGCCAGAAAATCCCCCAGAAAAAATAGACTCTGCTCTTGAGAATGTGAGATTTGGCAAGGGCAAGGTGTTTTCAAGGAAGAAGATGGTTATCCCTGAATCTGTGCAAGTCCAAGACTCCAACCCAGATCCTGAGAATGAGGTAACAATTTCTAATCCATCACTACCAGTTGAAACTGAATTTTGTGTAAGCAATAATGACCAGGACCTTCCCATTGCTGTTAGAAAAGGGACTAGAGAGTGTACAAAACGACCTTTATACCCTCTTGCACACTTTTTGTCTTTTAAAAACTTTTCACCATCTCATAGAGCCTTCCTTGTGAGCTTAAACACCATTGCCATTCCTACCACCTTATCCGAGGCTTTGTCCAATGAGAAATGGAAACAAGCTATGAATGTGGAGATGGAGGCGTTAGAAAAAAACAAAACTTGGGAGTTGGTGAAGTTGCCGGTAGGAAAGAAACCTGTGGGATGTAAATGGGTTTATACAGTGAAATATAAAGCAGATGGATCGATAGAGAGGTATAAGGCAAGGTTGGTAGCAAAGGGCTATACTCAAACCTATGGAATTGATTACCTAGAAACCTTTGCTCCAGTTGCGAAGATGAATACTGTTAGAATCTTATTGTCATTAGCAGCTAATTATGGTTGGCAATTGCAGCAATTTGATGTCAAGAATGCATTTTTACATGGAGAACTAGAGGAGGAGATTTATATGGAGGTCCCGCCAGGTTATGGAAATAATTTGGCTGCTCATACTGTGTGTAAGTTAAAAAAGGCCTTGTATGGACTTAAGCAATCACCACGAGCATGGTTTGGAAGATTTGCGAGAGTTATGATGGCCATGGGATATAGACAAAGCCAAGGGGACCATACGCTGTTCATTAAACACTCGCCTTCAGGGGGAGTCACAGCTCTCTTGGTATATGTAGATGACATAATAGTAACAGGGAATGATGATAAGGAGAGAGAGTTTCTAAATCAGTGTTTGGCTAAGGAGTTTGAGATCAAGGCGCTAGGGAGGTTGAAATATTTTCTTGGGATTGAGGTGGCTCACTCTAGGCAGGGCATTTTCATCTCCCAACAGAAGTATGTTACAGATCTCCTCAAAGAAACAGGCAAGACAGCTTGCAAACCAGCAAGTACCCCAATAGATCCAAATCTTAGACTTGGAAAGGCAGAGGAGGATGCTCCAATAGACAAAGAAATGTATCAACGCCTAGTAGGAAGACTCATTTATTTGTCTCACACACGACCTGATATAGCATATGCGGTGAGTGTAATTAGTCAATTCATGCATAGCCCGAAGGAAGTTCATCTGCAAGCAGCCCACCGAGTGCTACAGTATCTCAAGGGCACACCAGGAAAAGGTATTTTGTTCAAAAGGAATGGAGGTTTAGTACTTGAGGCATACACGGATGCCGATTATGCTGGGTCGATTGTTGACAGGAGGTCAACCTCTGGATATTGCACCTTTCTTGGCGGAAATCTTGTGACGTGGAGGAGTAAGAAACAGAATGTGGTAGCACGGTCTAGTGCGGAGGCAGAATTCCGAGCAATGGCTCAGGGGTTGTGTGAACTACTTTGGTTGAAGATCATCTTAGAAGACTTGAAGATTAAGTGGGATGGTCCAATGAGACTCTATTGTGATAACAAGTCTGCAATCAGCATAGCTCACAATCCAGTACAACATGATCGAACAAAACACATTGAAATTGACAGACACTTCATCAAAGAAAAGTTGGAGAGCGGGTTGATTTGTACACCTTATGTGTCTACACATGGCCAACTTGCTGATGTGCTCACCAAGGGATTAAATAGTTCAATCTTTCAGAATATTGTATCCAAGCTGGGAATGGAGAATACCTATTCACCAGCTTGAGGGGGAGTGTGGAAAAAAAGGGTTTATTTTCTACACATGTATAGTTAGCTATTTTAGGAGATTTTGTAACAGCTTGTATCCCTAGAATTAAGCTGATTTAATTAGTTTCCTTTTCTGTTAGAGTATCCCATAAATCATGGGATCTAATGTGATCTAGTTAGTTTCCTTTTTATTGCTAGGTTTTTTGTATAAAGCTACCTCTTTGGTGTGCAATAGAAAATATGAAAAATCACGTTTCTTTTCTCTGTTTTTCACAATAAGGATGAGAGTTTCGAATGTGTTTAGATACTTGACACACCTCACATTGCAAATTTATTGAATTTTTCTTAAACAATGATGGAAATAACCTTTTCAAGTACAAAAAGTTTGGATAACCTAACCTATAGTGGCACAACATTATAGCACCATTTTTATTTTGGGTAGAAACGACATAAGAGATTTTCTGTTTTTGTCTTTTTGGGACATCAACTCTTAGAAGGTAGAGACCCGCATTCATCTTAGCACTGCCAATCGTCTTCCCCGAGTTCAAAACCTGAAATTCACACATATTTGGAGAAAATTTAGTAATGCAGTTCAGATCTTTAGTAAGCTTGCTAATAGACAAAAGGTTATAGTTTAAGTTGGGAACATATAGAGCTGAATTAAGTCTTATATCATTTGATATCAAAATTGAACCTATACCAGCCACAGTCGAAAAGGGCCATTTGTAACTTGAACTGTGGCACCATTGTCACAAGGTCTGTATTCGTTAAAAGCAGTAATGTCTCCAATCATATGGTCTAAAGCCCATGAATCAACAATCCATGATGTTGTGTCTTGTTTTTTAGGACTAAGTGCGGTGAAGGAATTACCTTGATGGGCCATGGTTGCTGTATTAGTCACAGCGGGATTTAATGCACTCTGCATTGTGGCCTGAAGCATTTTTTGCAACATCTCCATTTGTTCCTTGTTAAAAGGACTTGGTTCTATGGAAGTCTAGGGTCCGGTTGTGGCCACATTACCTTTGCTATTGCTGCTGTCTTGTGTCGGACGAGGGAAGGACTTCCAATCAGCTGGTTTTCCGTGTATTTTTCAGCAAGTTTCTCTTGTGTGACCAGTTCTCCTGCAGTGATCACACCATGGGCAATTGCTCCGTCTTTGAGAATTAGAGTTATTTGGTTGGGTTTCTCGGGTAGCATTAGAGTGCGGTCCTCGAACAACCAATGCAGGATTTTCAGAATTGGACTGATTGTTTGTGGAGCCTAACATGACTTTTCTCCTACTTTCTTCACGGCGCACTATAGAAAAAACTTCTTGAACATTAGGCAACAGCTTTATGTTAAGAATTCTTCCACGAACATCATCAAGGTCACTATTTAAACCCAATAGGAATTTATAAATCCTTTCTTTTTCCTGAATTTGTTTGTACTGCTTTCCATCATTAGAACAGTTCCATGAAACATCCTCCAACATATCTAGCTGTTCCCAATAGCGGATAAGTTTGTTGAAGTAGTCGGTAACAGTTGAATCTCCTTGCCTAAGATCATGTAAAATGCCTTTTATTTCAAAGATTGCAGAGGTATTGTCTTTATTGGAACGTGTTTCTCGGGCTGCATCGTAAATCTCCTTCGTGGTATTGTAATACATAAAGTTTTCGCCTGTTTCATTGGTCATTGAATTTAGAAGCCAAGAGATTGCATGTTGTTTTCCACCTTCCATGTACGGTAACTAGGACTATTCTCCTCTGGTTGTCCTGTTGTTCCGGTTAAATAGTCCTCCTTTCCTTTCCCACAGACGAAGATCATTACCGAATGAGACCATTGGTTGAAGTTGTGACCGGTGAGCTTGTGTTCGGTGATGGGAAGAGTTGCATAAGTGACATGAGTTTGATTGGAATCTAGGTTGGGCGTGTTGCTATCGGTCTCACCTGCCATGGCAGCTCTTGGGTACTTTGTCATAGGGATATTGCGATTTTGGAATTTCAGAGAGGGTGAAGGTTCAGATCAAGCTCCGACATGAAGATTGCCATGGCAGCTCTTGAGTACTTTATCATAGGGATATTGCAATTTTGGAATTTCAGAGAGGGTGAAGGTTCAGATCAAGCTCCGACATGAAGATTTTAATGGTGATGAAAAATTATTTTTTCATAAAACTCTTACTGAAATAAACACCAGACCCCATGGGGTTTTTATATTGCTGTAAGGCATACCACACACCTATTTATCCACTGTATAAATAAAAAGAAATGCTGAAGATAATTTCCATGAAAATAGGATATTATCTCTTGCAGATCAGTAAACAAATCTTCATTAAAATAGGAGATAAGTCCAACCAAAATATAATCTACAACTAATCCTTGGACGTGATTGTCTATCCAGCTCTTTCTACACTTAAATATATTTTTGGTCATACCTTTGGAAATTAAGTCTGTAGGGTGGAAAACAGTCTATTTGATGTTTTCAGCTAGCTAAACTTGAAGGTTATGGTGTGTTTATTTGAATCGAATCTATTTGGATGACTTTGTGCAGGTTGTCACGAATATATCAAAAGCTTTTCCAAAAGATACTGAAGCTCCACCTGGTGGTGTAGATGACATGACAAAGCTGTCATATTTGCACGAACCTGGTGTTCTGCAAAACTTGGCTACTAGATATGAACTTAACGAAATATATGTGAGTCATTTTTACTCATATATCTTTTTATATATCCCAGCAAACTAAAGAGATATTAGACACTTAAGGAAGAACTTTTTTAAAATATTCTTATCATGTTAATACATGTACTGTCTTAGACGTACACCGGCAATATCCTGATCGCAGTTAATCCATTTCAAAGATTACCTCATCTTTACGACACTCACATGATGGAACAATATAAAGGAGCTACATTTGGAGAACTAAGTCCTCATGTTTTTGCTGTTGGTGATGCTGCATACAGGTGATCAGATATAAGTCGCTTTCATGCTATGGTAAATATTTGTTTCTATTTTGTTTGAGGGGTTCTAACTATGTGCCGTTGCATAAAAATTTAGGGCAATGATTAATGAAGGGAAAAGCAATTCTATTCTCGTTAGTGGAGAAAGTGGTGCTGGTAAAACTGAGACCACAAAGATGCTGATGAGATATCTTGCATTCTTGGGTGGGCGATCTGCAGTAGAAGGACGCACAGTTGAACAGCAAGTTCTGGAGGTAATCTAACATTTTCTTTCCCTTAGATTAGCTTCAAATGTCTTCTTCTTCTTCTTCTTTTTTTTTTTTTTTTTGAGAACAAATTTGATCAGGGTTTTGTCCTTATTATTTCTGGTTGTGCTATTGAATATTGCAGTCCAATCCAGTTCTTGAAGCATTTGGCAATGCTAAAACGGTTAGGAACAACAATTCAAGGTGTGTGCTTGTTATCATGGAGTTTTACTTGTAGAACTCTGTTAGAGCAATATGATAACTAATGAATTTTTAATGTTTTTAGAGTAATGTTTAAAGTATTTTTTAGTTTTGATTACAGCTGATTATGCATGTTTAATGTGCATCTTGACATTGTTTGCTTTATGTTAATTGTGACTTTTCAATGCAGTCGTTTTGGTAAATTTGTTGAAATCCAATTCGACAAGAATGGAAGGATATCAGGGGCAGCTATTAGAACCTATTTACTTGAAAGATCTCGTGTCTGCCAAATATCTGATCCTGAGAGGAACTACCATTGCTTTTACCTTCTTTGTTCTGCACCACCAGAGGTATGTTGCACTACTGTGGTTTCCATTTGATGTCCTGCATGTTCCTTTCATTGAGCAATTTTAATACTTCTAGTGGTCCCCTGTATCTATAGAATATTTTATTTTATTTTTTGTAACTTTGCAGGATATTGAAAGATATAAGTTGGGCAGCCCGAAAACTTTTCATTATTTAAATCAATCTAGTTGCTATGAGTTGGATGGTGTAAATGATGCTCATGAGTATCTTGCAACCAGACGGGCTATGGACATTGTTGGAATCAATGACGAAGAGCAGGTTTCTATATTTTATATTTTAGAATAAGCTGTTTGGTTTTCTGTTATTTTTTGTTGATATAGATGATACACCATAAATTTCAGGAGGCAATTTTTAGAGTAGTAGCTGCAATTCTTCACCTTGGGAACATTAATTTTGCCAAGGGAAAGGAAATAGATTCCTCAGTCATCAAGGATGAGAAGTCTAGATTCCACCTTAATATGACCGCTGAACTTCTTAGGTATAAATCTTTAATATTTCCATATTCAAAGAGTGTATGATGTATTGTTTTGATGATTGCTAAATGTAGTCATATTTTCCTTCTTATCAATCAAAATCATTAAATAGGTGTGATGCCCAGAGTTTGGAAGATGCCCTCATCAAACGTGTCATGGTTACCCCAGAAGAAATCATCACAAGAACTCTTGACCCTGAGAATGCTGTTGCTAGCAGGGACGCTTTGGCCAAAACAACATATTCTCGCTTATTTGACTGGTATACAGCTAATTAAAACCTATGCCCTTTTCCCTTTTGCTACATAGTGCTTGGAACTATAATTATCTTCTTTGTTGTAAATTTAAATATTAATTATTTTGTTTGCATTATTTTTTCCAGGCTTGTGGATAAAATTAACATTTCGATTGGACAGGATCCAAACTCGAAGTCGAAAATTGGAGTTCTTGATATTTATGGTTTTGAAAGTTTCAAGTTTAATAGGTAACACCTCAACTTTGCAAACTTGGAAGTTGGAAGATTTTTTTTTTTTTTAATAATAATAATAATATTAAACAAATATGTGCATGAATTGTGGTGCACTAAACAGCTTTGAACAGTTTTGTATCAATTTCACGAATGAAAAGCTGCAGCAACATTTCAATCAGGTTAGCAATCTTCGTCAATAGGTTTGGCCATGATTTTGGAGATATAATGAGACTGATTTTTATCTATTGCAATATGTTTTTGCAGCATGTATTCAAAATGGAGCAGGAAGAATATACAAAAGAAGAAATAAATTGGAGCTACATTGAGTTTGTTGATAACCAAGATGTCTTGGACCTAATTGAAAAGGTTTATGGCTTGTTTCTCCTGTGCTACTTAATTTTTTTTTTTTTGTTCTTTTTTTATTGCAAGGTCCTTTTGTTCAGCTGATATGTTTGCGTAATTTCTTGTTCTGTCTTTATTAATGTATTTCCTTTACTCTGAGATGTCATTTTGTGAACTTTAATATATTACAGAAGCCTGGAGGAATAATTGCGCTTTTAGATGAAGCCTGGTATGTTCTTGGTTCAAAATTATTATAGAATTTTATAGTTGGTTAATTCATTCACTCTTGTGCACTTTATCATGGACTATATTTCTGTCGTTTGACCAATGTTCTTGAGTTTGTTTTCTCCAATGCAGCATGTTCCCCAAGTCTACCCATGAAACTTTTGCTCAGAAGTTGTACCAGACTTTCAAAAACAATAAGCGATTTATTAAACCAAAGCTTTCCCGTACTGATTTTACTATCTCACACTATGCAGGGGAGGTAAATATTTTTGTTTCATTATTTTAACCTTATCTTTGTTGGCTGTGGATTGTTAATCGTTTCTGATATCTTTCTCCATTCTGTAGGTAACTTATCAAGCAAATCAGTTTCTGGATAAAAACAAGGATTATGTTGTGGCTGAACATCAAGCTCTGTTGACTGCATCAAATTGCTCCTTTGTGGCAAGTCTTTTTCCCCCACTTCCAGAAGAATCATCTAAGTCATCCAAATTTTCTTCCATTGGATCACGTTTCAAGGTAATGTATCCTGGTGTTCTCTTCTTCTGATGCAGAGCATATGTGATTTCACAATTCCATTTGCTAGTTGCCCTAAGTGTCTTATGTGGAGGTTCATTTTTCCTTTCTCCTTACCTGTTAGTTTGCTTGTGGCATATAGATGTGATACAGATGTCCTTTCATTTGTCCTTTACTTATCTTTTGTCTATTGCTAATGAGTAATGACATGGCTTCATCATCTTTTACTCTTTTATCCAATAATTTTGCTTACCTTTCCAATCTTGTGAACCTTCGTGTCTGCTTATGCCTTTTTTTACCCCTTCTATGGTTGTGGGATTTTATATGATTAAGTGCTGTTGACACTCCTGTTTTACTTTGACCACTTTGCCAGAGCTTGAAAGATGGTAAATTCATGGTGACTGGCATATGAAAACTGATGGAAAATATGACTTGTCTGAATGACTATCTTTTGGCTGTCGTATTTAAATCACGAAATTGAGTTGCCAAGACATGGCAGGCATTTACCACTTCCAGTTTGTAGCAATCAAATTATGCTTTTAACCTTGCATTCTATTTCTCCAGTAGAGTCATGTTCTATATGCTTCTACCCTGCTTACACATTTTGCATTATGTTGTTTGCTCTTGTTGGTCATTTTAGATAGCACATTGTCTATTCTCTTAACCTTTAATGATTTTGTTCTCTTAACCTTTAATGATTTTGAAAGACTTACTGGTTGCCATGCATGACAATTTTGTTGTTATTATCTTTTATGCTCTGATCCTGAGAAGTTGTTAACAATTTGTCTAAATTGCAGCTACAACTTCAATCTCTGATGGAGACCTTGAGTTCTACAGAACCTCACTACATTAGATGTGTGAAGCCGAATAATGTCCTCAAACCTTCCATTTTTGAGAATTTCAATGTCATTCAACAATTACGCTGTGGTGTGAGTGTTTGGGTTTTATTGATGCCATTGTTTAATCTGACTGTTACTTGTCAAGATGCTCTGGGTTCATTGTTTTTGGGTTTCACCCTGTCTGATATTGACTAAGATCCGCATGTGTTCCTCTTCTAGGGTGTTCTTGAAGCAATTAGGATCAGCTGTGCTGGATATCCTACCAGACGTACATTTTATGATTTTCTTAACCGTTTTGGTCTACTTGCTCCCGATGTTTTGGAAGGAAAGTAAGTTTCAGTAACTGTTTCAGGTGTTTCAAGGAATTTGTAGATTTTAGAAGTATTTGTAGTATTGTTCTTTTAATTGAACTATAACTAACTAAATAGAGTTTCATCTGGTTTTATCTCTGCTCATCAGTTATGATGATAAGGTTGCATGTCAAATGATACTTGATAAAAAGGGACTGAAAGGATACCAGGTAATCTCCTGTTATCAATTTTTTTCCATCTCCATTCACTCGTATTCCATAAATCTTCTGACAATGTATTATTTTGATTGGTGATTGCTATTCTTGAGGCTACCAAACTTAACTGCAATTCCTTTTAAGAGGATTTTTAATTTGCTTTGTTATTCTTGGAAAACGTTATTTGCCTTGAGAGAAAGTTACCTTTCTTTTTAACTTTAACCATCTGGAACTTAAGCATGAAATCTCTACTTAAAATTTATTATATAAGCAGTTGAATCCTCCTGAATCCCTTCTGTTTCATTTTTCAAAAAGATAAAAAGAATAATTTTGTTAATTATTGGAGGTTCAGTAATTTTCTTTAAAGTAAATACATTCATTGTAAGTAAATTGTAGGGTTGCTAGAAGCTGATTTAGCTAGCTTCAGAAATTGATATACCTAGTTAAACCGCATCTTTGCTGCACGCTCTCCAATTTTTTGTTTAAAGAAAAATAATATAAGTGATAGAAAATCTTGTCACCAATGTTTTCAAAGGGAAGAAAATCTGGTATGCTCCTTCCTTCGCCCCTTAAAAAAAAAGGATGGCTGCAAGTTGTGAAAGCTGCTTGCAGAAGGATCAAGCGCATTTCCCTAGCATGGCTCATAGACATCTTTTTAAGTTTCTTAATGTCTCTATCTACCTTTAATAAAATGTATTTTCGTTGGTTTTTCAAAATAATAGTGCTTTTTGGGTCTTGTGTTCGCAGATAGGCAAGACAAAGATTTTCCTCAGAGCAGGTCAGATGGCAGAGTTGGATGCTAGGAGAGCAGAGGTGCTTGGGCATGCTGCCAGGACCATCCAACGGCAGATTCGTACATATATTGCTCACAAGGAATTCATTTCATTACGTGGGGCTGCTATCAATCTGCAGTCTTATTTGCGAGGTGTTTTTCTAAACTCTGTCAATGTCTACCTTCCCTATTGCTTGTTGCATTATTATTTTTATTTTGAATTTATTGTCATTAGATGAAAAAGCAGTGACAATTATTTTGGCTGAAATGGTCATTTAGAACTTTCGCCAGTTTTCATTATAAGTTATCTATTGGCTTTGTCAGTGTGATAAAGTCTAACCATCCTGATGCATGAGGTGTCGAAAATAGTTAATGAAAAAAAAAGAGCGATAAGAGAGTAGCTGACTCTACCTTTTGTTTTGTTTCTTAAAAGAGTAGCTTTTCCCCCTTCTTCAGTTACTAGGTTTGTTGTTTCCTTATTGACCTGGTTCACATTTTGTAGGTAATATGGCACGTAAAATATATGAAAATCTGAGGAGGGAAGCTGCTGCTTTGAAGATTCAGAAGAATTTCCGCCGACACATTGACAGAAAATCCTATTTGACAATGAGGAGATCTGCAATTACATTGCAGACAGGATTAAGAACAATGAGTGCCCGCAATGAATTTAGGTTCAGGAAGCAAACTAAAGCTTCCATAATCATACAGGTATAGTAACTTGACATCTCTATCATAAATATAAAAGGATAGTGTAACTCATCATTTAGGGAAGTTCTATGATTAACTTCTTAGTGCTTTAAAGGAAATTGACTCTTCAATTTTGAGAAATATTATATATGAAGTGTTGGTTCTTATTTCTGGTGGTCTGCAGGCTCACTGGCGTTGCCACAAAGCTTATTCCTATTATAAGAGTCTCCAGAAGGCTGTATTAGTTTCACAGTGCGGCTGGAGATGCCGAGTTGCTAGAAGAGAGCTCAGAAATCTCAAAATGGTTTATATTTTGCTGTTTAACTTTGTTTTATAACATGCCAAATTGTTACGGTGCAATATGTGGTTAACTGTCCAAGCTTGGAGCAAATTCTGACCTCTTTAAATTTATTCAGGCTGCAAGAGAAACAGGAGCTCTGAAAGCAGCAAAGGACAAGCTAGAGAAGCGAGTGGAGGAACTTACATGGCGTTTGCAACTTGAAAAGCGTTTAAGGGTAGCATATTTATATTCTTCCTCCCAAAGCATTTATTTTTCATAAGTCTAATATGATACCTTGAACAGACTGATGCCATACATGGGTGCTTCTAATAGGTCTATGTTATTCTTCTTTGAACTTATATGCAGACTGATCTTGAGGAGGCAAAAGCTCAAGAAATTGCAAAATTGCAAGATGTGCTGCATGAACTGCAATTACAAGTGGAAGAAGCTAACTCTATGGTTATCAAGGAAAGAGAGGCAGCACGAAAAGCCATTGAAGAAGCACCTCCAATCATCAAAGAAACCCCTGTTATTGTTCAAGATACAGAAAGGATCAATTCTTTGACATCTGAACTTGAGAAGTTGAAGGTATGCATGCATGCTTTTCTGAATGAAAATATCTTATCTGCAATTATTTTTAGCTTGAGAAATCATACATTTGAGTAATGCCAGTAGAATGTGGGTTTTTGATTCAGCTGAGGCTGAAAAATGTTTTGACATTGCAATTCCATAGAAAGTGCTTTTGAATATTAAAATTGGATTATGCAAGTTTCTGAGGAGGGCATGAAAATAAAGTATTTGAGAGAGCATATTTCATGCATTGTGTCTGGATATTCTACTCATATGAAACTTGCATGGTGTGCTCAAATTGATTTAGCTTCACTGTAAATCTGTAGCTGTTGAAAAGAGAGGATTTGGGTAAATTCTTTTAGTAGTCAATTTCTGGATTGGCTTGATTTTAATCTAGACAAGAGGAAAGAAGATATTAATTTTTGAAGGGATTTTTCCTGGTCCAGATGCTTGATCGAAAACGTTGCAACATAAACCTTTGGTGTTTAGAGAAGGCATCGTGGCCTTTGGTGTCAAATATTCATTTCTGGCATCTGACAAAAAATTTTCGAATTTGTGCAGGCTTTGCTAATGGCTGAAAAGCAAACAGCTGAAGAGGCAAAGCGAGCTCATGCCACTGCACAGGCCAAAAACGGGGAACTGACTAAGAAGCTTGAAGATGCAGAGAAGAAAGCAGATCAGCTTCAAGATTCTGCGCAGAGGTTTGTTACTAATACCATGATATCCAAAATGAAATCCTTGGTTGATCACCACCCTTTTTGGTAGGATTGGCTATGGTTATGTTCCTTGTATATGGTGTCTCCACTTCTTTTCTTGTGAGTGGCTACTTGGATATTTGCAGCCATGATATTCAGTCTACTGGTTGTCCTTCTTTTGCCTAAGTTTTATTAATTACATTAGGGTTGTCCCAATCTGTGTGTTACAATTTCGTTTAGATTGACTAGATCTATATTAAATATAGAACAAATATCTTTTTGCTGCCAGCTTCTGTTCTTCATGTTGATTTTTGCATGTGTAGCTGTTTACATGCATGAGTCAGATTCGATAAAATGAACAACTTAATCCTTTATTAACTTTTTATTTTCCCCATGCTTCAGACTCGAAGAGAAGCTCTCTAATTTAGAATCAGAGAATCAGGTACTCCGACAACAAGCACTCACCATGTCACCAACAGGCAGAGCTTTAGCTGCAAGACCCAAGACAACTATTATTCAGGTACTGGTTGCATGGTTGCATGAGAAGCCTTTTAGTTGAAGCACCTTGGAATTTAGGAGATTTATGTTGTCTGCTTTCTTGAAACTGCAGAGGACTCCTGTGAATGGAAATGTTTTGAATGAAGAAATAAAAAAAGCACTACCAAATCCGCAGGTAACAGAGACCGAGGGGAAGCACCAAAAATCTCTTAATGAAAAGCAGCAGGTTTGTTTTGCAAAATTATGACAAAAGATGGATACCTTTTTTCTTTGGCCACTAGAAATATGCGTAGTTATTAACATGAAGAATGATCTATGCTGAGGTTTACATCTTTGATTTTGTTTCTTGGACTGTTTTACATTTCTTCTATTGGTGCAGGAGAACCAGGAGCTGCTAATAAAGTGTATTTCACAAGATTTAGGATTCTCTGGGGGCAAGCCAGTTGCTGCTTGTCTAATATATAAATGCCTTCTCCGTTGGAGGTCATTTGAAGTTGAAAGAACAAGTATTTTTGATCGAATAATTCAAACCATAGGTGCATCAATAGAGGTAATTCACACATTAGCAATTTCTCATTTTGTGGCTGATCAATTTCACTCCGATTCATCACATGTAAAATTTTCAGTGTGATTATTTCTCAAGTATTAAGTTTCTTGTGTTTCTATTATTGTTATCAAAATATTCATGGTTAAAAAGTTTCCTTACTCTAGGTTCCGGATAACAATGATTTGTTATCCTATTGGTTATCAAATTCATCCACTTTACTCTTGTTGCTTCAACGTACACTTAAAGCAAGTGGAGCAGCAAGCGTAACTCCACAACGGCGAAGATCAACATCAGCTTCTCTGTTTGGAAGGATGTCTCAGGTAAGGAGAATCTTTAATCCATTTTTAATTAGCTTTTCAGGCTTACCTCAACCTGCAGTTTGATAGAGTTTTTTCTTTTCTTTTTATCTTCTGACTTAATCTCTTAGGGGCTCCGAGGTTCTCCACAAAGTGCTGGTTTCTCATTTCTTAATGGGCGGGTGCTTGGTGGTCTTGAAGACCTGCGACAAGTTGAAGCGAAATATCCAGCTTTGCTCTTCAAACAGCAATTGACAGCGTTCCTTGAGAAGATATATGGAATGATAAGGGACAATTTGAAAAGAGAGATATCTCCAGTGCTTGCGTCGTGTATTCAGGTAATATAGAGCTATTCAGCCTACCATTATTAGCAATTACAATATGAGAGAACAATTGAATTTGCTTCATTTAATTGCATTTTTGAAAAATTGAAACCTGAGTTTTTAATACCCCCCAAATAAATAAATAAACAGAGAAATAATAATCAACCCTGAGTTAGTCTTTTGTCCATTGATTGTTCTATGTGTGTCTATATGTTTTCCTTAACAAGCTTTATTGTGGATTTTTTTGTAACCTATGACTGTTTCTGTCTTGCTTGTGTTTAATTTATTTATTCTAAGACTATTTTTGTTTTGCTCACATGTTTGATTTATTTGTCATTGCACATATTGCTTTTAATTAACATGTTTTATGTAGAATAGGATAGATAGTTAGATACATATTATAGATATTTGAAATAATCTGAGATTTTTTTTTTCCTATTTATATTGTACAAGTTTAAGGGGAAATATATAGGCTGGAACAGACTAAGAATCAGGAAACTAATCCCTGATTTTATGGGGAGAAAATCTAAAAAAATCAAGGATAATCTACAGCTAATGCTAATCAGGTAACAAACTACCCAATCCTATCGAAAGGTGGTAATTACAATAGTAACATCATAATCTCTAAGAATACAACATTCCACTTTCCCCCTCAAGCTGGGTTGTAGATGTTAATCGTTCTCAACTTGGATTTAAGATCTTGAAAGTTGGTTCGTGGCAAAGCTTTGGTGAAGACATCAACAGTTTGAAGTGAAGAGGGCATGTTGATCAAAGAAGTAATTCTCCCTCTATTTTTTCTTAGATAAAATGGTGATCTATTTCCACTTGTTTCATCCTATCATGATGAACAAGATTCTTGGCAATACTTGTTGTTGCTTGATTATCATAGTACTTCTTCATAGGTTCGCCTTAAGGAATTTTTAATTCATCAAGAGCCCTTTTTCATTCACAAATTCCATGAGCCATTGCTCTGAATTATGCCTTTGCGCTACTCCTAGCAACAACAGATTGCTTCTTTCTCCTCTACAGAACCAAGTTTCCCCATGCATAAGTGCAATAATCTGAAGTAGACCTTCGATTAGTGACGGAACTAGCCCATCCTGTGTCTCAATAAATCTGAACATTTCGATTCTGAGTTCTTTTGAAGAACAGTCCAATACCTGGGGTCATCTTTAGATACCTGAGAATCCGGTAGACCTCCATGTCTCTCAGTTGGGTTGTTCATAAATTGACTTGCAACACTCACTAAAAAAGTGATGTAGGTCTTGTGTGGGAGAGATAGATAAGCGTATCACTAGACATTGTTACCCTCCTTTATCTACGTGATTACTTTCTTCAATGTAGTTGCTTTGCATTGGAGTATCAGTAGGTTTGCAGCCAAGCATCTCGGTCTCCTTTAGTAAATGGAGTACATACTTTTGTTGTGAAACTACAATTCCCCTTTTTGACTAAGCCACTTACGTCCCTAGAAAATATTTTAAACCCCCAAGTCTTTAATCTCAAATTCAGGTGTCAAAAACTTCTTTGAGATTGCTAATTTCATACTCTGTATTCCCTGTTAAAATAAAATCATCAATGTAAACAATGATGATGGTAATTTTACCTTCACAAATAAGGTAAGGTCAGCTTGACATTGTGAGTATCCAAACTTCTTGATGGACTTGGTAAACCTACTGAACCAGTCACTAGGTGACTTTTTGAGACTGTAAAATGACTTCTTCAACCGACAGACCTTGTTGATGTTCATTTTGTTCTCCAAACCCGAAGGGATCTCCATGTAAACTTCTTCCTCCATACCACCGTTAAGTAATGTATTCTTAATGTCCAACTAATGGAGTTGCCAATTCTGATTAACCGCCAAAGAAAGGAGAACACGTATGTTTTCAGGTTTGCTACAGGTGTGAAGGTCTCTTGGTGATCCCATTGGATTGAGTAAACCCCTTAGCAAAAAGGTGAGCCTTGAATCTGTCAAAATCACCATTGGCTTCGTATTTTATGGTGAATACCCATTTGCAGCCGACTGGATT
The DNA here is from genome assembly GCA_033439115.1 of Firmiana major. Lineage (NCBI taxonomy): Eukaryota > Viridiplantae > Streptophyta > Magnoliopsida > Malvales > Malvaceae > Firmiana > Firmiana major. The sequence continues at coordinate 5,188,393 of CM065914.1, read as the reverse complement.
TTTCTCTTTAGGTAGACTGGTAAGTTCCCATGTATCATTTTTCTCAAGAGCACACACTCCACCTTAAATAGCCTTCCTTCGTTCTGGTTTCTACAATGCTTCATGAACGCTACTTGTGATTTGAATATCAGTAAGGCTTGTCACAGGTGCTCTATATCCTGGAGACAATTTCTCATAGGAAATTAAATTGCTAATATGATTATTGGTGCATGATCGGACCCTTTTACAAACAGCTAGAAGTAAATCAAGATCATCAAACTCTCTAGGCTTAGGTTCTATGTTATCTAAGAGTGTCTCTGTTGGCGTTGAGTTCAGCTCTGACTCTTGAGCAGTAACTGGATGTGGTTTACACTTATTATCCTCTTGAGTTTTCGTGATCCTCCTTGTATGGACAATGAACTTATTATTTTGGAAAGTTTTGGAGCGTGTTTTGGATAAGGATGGGGAGATGCAGACAAATTGAAGTGGAGGATGAGGCTCGGCGGTTTGAGGGACTTGAGAATCGGTTTGGACTTAAGACTCAGTTTGAGTAGTTTGAATGGGAGTTTGAACAGGTGATTGAGCAACAACGTCCCCAAACTGGTCTTCTATATCTGTAATGTGATTCTCCACCTGAATAGTGACTTGGGAGTAGTAAGGTTGCACTTCAAAAAATGTTACATCCACTGGGTTGTAGAATTTTTGGTGACAGGGGAGTGGCATAACCTTTTTGATTTGAGGAGTAGCCTAGGAAAATGCATTTAATCGCTTTGTGTAAGGGTGTAAAACAAATGGACTCAATTGGATCGGGCTTGGACCGTGTGGAGACGAGCCTAGACAGGCTTGGTTCGATTAGGCCTGCTTTAAAACAGGCCATGGACAGCAAGCTGGTCTGGTCCTAATGCGGGCCCAACTGGTTTGTGGTCAGTCCTTTTTTTGGCAAAAAAATGAAATACGTAAAAATTAATTTGGACTTTTTGCATTCGTATCCATGTAGAATATGATATTGTATAATAATATAAACCATAGTGATTAGTAAAATATATGAATGCAATTTAAGTAATGATTAACATTTCATGTGAGTTGGGATAAACAATCAAAGGAAGGGGCTAGTTATACCTACTCATTGGAAACATATCCTACATTAAAATTATAAGAAAGGCTGAAATGTTCCTTTTGTATTTTCAAGTGTGCAAGTATGGTCAGATATTGATTTTCCAGATAATTAACCAAAGCCAATAAGATTTTCTCCTGTCAATGGTGCAAAATGAAGGAAGATGATATTTGTCATCCTTAACACAGTGAGTTAAACACAGTAAAACCCAGAAAAAAAAAAAAGAACTTTTTCTTGGGCTTGAAGAGGCAAAGCAGACTAGATTGGAGGGAGGGAGTGCAGCAAGCCAGCGTGTAGCAATTGTCGATTGGACCGAAGAGTGGGAGAGATGAGAGAGAGGGAGGGAGCTTTGTGCCTTTACCTTTGGGAAAATTGGGAGGAACAGGAAATGAGTGAATCATCACTTTAGTCATCAAGAATCAAGTGCAATTAGGGGAATGGCCAATCGGGATTATGGCCTATTGCAATAGCCAGTAAGGAATGAAAATTCAGCCTTTTGGGCTTAGATTATTTGGACCAAGTAAGGGCTTGGGCTTTGGATTTTTGGTTTAAATTAAATGAGAATGACATTGGATTTGGCAGGTTGGAAATTATTTTGGACTATGGCCTATGGACTGGTGATGGACCTTGATTTGCGGAATGGTCCCTGTCCACATGCACTGGTCCACATGGATTGCGATCCGCAAGGACCATAACTGTTTAGGCTCGTTTTTAAACGGATCATAAAATCGAAAATTCGATCTGAGCAAAGTCCGCGGACCAAACGTAGTGGTCTACAAACTCTGATCCATTTTACACCACTAGCTTTGGGGCCAATTTTGCTTTGATTTTGATGAGGTATTTGAACAAAGACAAAAACCCATACACTTTAGGTGGAAGGAATGAAAGGAGTTGAGACTTGGGATAGGATTTAAAAAAAAAAAAAACTTGGCTAGGTGTGTTGAAGTTTGAAACACGTGAAGGTATCCTATTGATGAGATAAGTGGCTGTTAAGACAGCTTCCTCCTAGAAAAATTTAGGAACATTTGTTGCAAACATGAGAGCTCTAGCAACCTCTAGAAGGTGTCTATTTTTTCGTTTGGCTATCTCATTTTTTTGTGGAGTGTCAGCATAAGAACTTGGGTGAATTATGCCCTCCAATTTTTGAAAACCTTCCAAAACAGAATTGAAGTAGTCTTTTGCATTATCAGTCCATAGGATTTGGATTTTTCTTAGAAAATGGGTATGAATCATGTTGCTGAAATTTTTTTAGATTTGACTAACTTAATATTTTTCTTTCATAACTAATATCCAAGAGATTCTTGTGTGATCATAAACAAACGACATAAACCACCTAGCCCTTGAAATATTTTTTTTTATTTTTGCTGGCCCCCATATGTCACTATGGATCATAGGAAAAAGGGTGGGATCACCTATACGGACGAATAGGATAATTTGTACGAGAATGTTTAGAAATTTGACATATTTCACTTTGAAAAGAATTTGAATTTTTATTGCGTAAAGTACAAAACATTTTTTTTTTAAATGCAAGAAATTAGGGTGTCTTAGATGATAATGCTAAAGCATAACTTCCCTATTCTTATTGGAACTAAAAACTGAAAGAGACCTTTTTTCCATGGTTGTCTTTAGAGGTTGTCTTGTAGAAGGAATTTTAAGGATGTAGCGTCTCAGCACTGCCAATCGTCTTCCTCGAACTCAACTCCTAAAAAACACATTGTTTAGAAGTGAAATTAGCAACACATTTCCTTTCCTCCACGAGTTTACCAATAGACAACATATTGCAATCAGATTAGGTGCCAATAAGAATGATTCAAGTACAAGATCCTTGGAAATTACAACTGAACCTAAACCAGCCACTTTAGATAAGGTACCATCAGCAATCCATACTGTTAGATTTTCTAGGCATAGATAATATTTATGAAGAACGCTAATGTTATCTGTCATGTGATCCGAGACACAAGAGTGCACAATCCAAGGATTCTTATTCTTTCCTTGAGTTACATTGAGAGCACTTAGGTGATTACCTTTTTGTGCTAAAGAACCAGTAGCAAAAGGAGGGGCCACAGTGCCTCTAACTGGTCTCTGCTGAATGGATTTGACTTGGTGGGAACCTGGTTTTCAGTGGCAGCAACATTTCCATGACTCTTTTGAGAATGAACCTGGCTTCCAATCCAGCATTTTTCCCTAGTGTGGCTTGGTTTCTGATATAGATCACACCAAGGTCTTCCTTTCTTTTCATTAAGTGAATTTGTAGGACCCCTTGCTGCATGTGCTGAACCTTCAGTGATATGTTTGCTGGGTTGTGAGCTAAGAAAAGTTTCTTTCTAATTTTTTCATGGTGAGGTCATCAGGTGCCCCTTGGGAAGAGGTCATGTCTAATGATGAGGATTTGGTGTTGGCGGCCATCTTGTATTTAGTCATGGTTGTGTTCTGGTCTGGTCGGAGCAAGATAGGAATGCTCGGATTTGGACGGGAAAAATAAAAGAAGGCGAAGGTTGGGGACATGTTGATTTGTGGGTTGTATGGAAAACGGGTAGGCAATTGAGAAGAAAGAACTGAGAAATAATTTTGGACAAAGACAGATACCAGAACTGGTATTAAAAATTTCTAGAGATGGAGATCTGGACAGAACAGATCGGAAACCTTAGAAATAGAAGCCGTTTGTCCGGCTCTGATATCATATTGATATTTGAAATAATTTGAGATTTTTTTTTTCTATTTTAACTGTACAAGACTGAGGGAAAATATAAAAGCTGGATCAGAGTAAGAATCAGGAAACTAATCCCTGATTTTATGGAAAGAATCTCAGAAAATGAAGGATAATCAACAGCTAATGCTATTTGGGTAACTGACTACCCGGTCCTATCTAAAGAGAGTAATTACAATAATAACATCAAATAGAACTTTCCACACGTATGAAGATTTTGGCTTGTAACGTCTAGGATTGTTTAAGATCAATGACAGCTAACAGTTCAAATGATTAATTGATGACCCAATTCTTCTGCTTGTATGCAGCATATACCTTCTGTTCATGTTAATGGTGTATGTTGTTAAGTATTCTCTTTTTTGCGTATCTAAATATATTTTTGCTCCCTATTCACTGATGCAGGCACCCAGAACTTCCCGTGCTAGCCTAGTGAAGGGACGTGCTCAAGCTAATGCTGTAGCTCAACAAGCTCTTATTGCTCACTGGCAAAGCATTGTGAAGACTTTAAATAATTACTTGAATACAATGAAGGCCAATTACGTGAGTTAAATTCCAGATACCTTAACAACAAATGAAATGTTTTCTGTTATGGCAACATAATTCTCTTTGCTCTCTTAACTCTGCAGGTTCCTTCATTCTTAGTTTGCAAAGTGTTTACTCAAACATTTTCATTCATTAATGTTCAATTGTTTAACAGGTAAATGCCCTAAAAAAATACTAAAGATTGAGGTTCTACCTTCTTATTCTTGACTGCTGTTGTATTATGTTTCAAATTGTTTTGCATGACATCTAAATTTGTTTTTGCAGCCTTCTTTTGCGGCGTGAATGCTGCTCATTTAGCAATGGGGAGTATGTTAAAGCTGGGCTAGCTGAGCTTGAACAGTGGTGCCACGATGCAACTGAGGAGGTAGCAACACATACTCTTACATACCAATAAAACCTCAAAACTTTTTTGTTCTTATTTTCCAAAAGACTAAAAGTTGATTATCTGCTTACATTCAGTTTGCAGGCTCAGCCTGGGATGAGCTGAAGCATATTAGACAAGCTGTTGGCTTCCTGGTTCGTCTTAGCATCTGTGTGGGGTTTATTTTGCATTTTCTTAACTTTCACTTATTGACCTTCATTTTTATTTGGATTTTTTCTGCAAAAAATAGGTCATACACCAGAAGCCCAAAAAGACCTTGAAAGAAATAACCAACGATCTTTGCCCAGTGAGTTGTTTACACACCTTTCGAACCGTCCTTCCTCCTCTTCCTTCATTATCCGATTTTCCTTATGCTTTTCTTAAATGTCAGGTGCTTAGCATACAACAGTTGTACAGGATAAGTACAATGTATTGGGATGACAAATATGGTACACACAGTGTATCTTCAGATGTAAGTTATAGTTTGTTTTTTTTTAAATCACCTTTCAACTCTTTTGTTATCATTAGGCTGATACAACATGCGTTGGTAGTTTTGATTATGAGAGCGCTCATTTTCCAATTTTCAGTGCCACCATTTCAGGATTAATATTAGTCACTGGAAACCTTGCTCTATTCTACTAATTCCTAGCAGTTCCTTTATGAACTTTGCTTTACTGTATGGTATTCTTGATTTTGATTGCATCATCTGTTTCCAACTTTTATCTCTGTTAGCTTAGATGTTTAAGCACACTACTTGACAGTAAAGAGAACTATTGTCTGAATATGGAGCCTAGCTCAAATTATTTATTTAGCTACTTTTAAGAGATATCATCTAGCGGATCTAAGTTCAAATCTTAGCAGCGGCAATCCCTTCTGTATCTCAGGCTACAATTTCCTTTGTAACCCCCCAAAAAAAAAGAACTATCATTTGCTAACTGCTGCTTTTATGTCTTAGTTTCACCCAAAATGTTCTCTCGCTACAGGTAATTGCGAGCATGAGAGTTATGATGACCGAGGACTCTAATAACGCAGTCAGCAGTTCATTTTTATTGGATGATGATTCGAGGTACTAGTTCTTAACAAATGTACCTTAAAAACATTTTTATCAAAGGTATCCTTGCCCATGGTTATAAAACAAATCATATGCTCTTTCTACATGCAGCATTCCATTCTCCGTGGATGATATCTCCAAGTCAATGCAACAAATAGAGGTGCCTGAAATCGATCCTCCACCTCTGATTCGCGGACACTCTGGTTTCACATTCTTGTTACAACATTCAGAATGAAAGAAGCAATCCCTTTGTCGCAGTCACTCTACTGTTACAACCTTTGCACACCCCCAAGGTTGATGTGCTGCAAAATATGTGCATACTCTGTAATTATGGTAGGATTTTGTTATACAAAATACAGTCTCTGGACCAATTCTTTTCTTCTCTTATAATAGTATGTATGCGGTAGTGTCCAGCTTACTAGTTTCAGGTTCGGGGTTTATTGGATTTTACTCAAGTCTTGTAATCTTTCATTCTTTTGTCATTCTTAGTATTTTTATTGTAATTTGGAAACAGGAAAAAAAAAGGTGCCGCTTTTTTTAGGCCAATGCAAATTGTAATAAAGTCTGTAATTTTATATGACGAAGACTATTTAGGCTATTCTTTAGACCTTGTTCGTGTATTTGTTAAAATTTTAACTCTTTGTATTCTTTTTGGTGTTATCTTCATATATTCAAATAGAATAAGTTTTTTTTCTTAAAGAAATTTTATTCACAATTATTTTTTTCTTCAGAACCTTTTTTTTTTTTTTTAATTTTATAACAAAAATATTCATAAAAAAGTTGATAATATTGACCTTAGGGTTTCTGGAAAATAGACGTTCAGAAGGCTTTCAGAGTTCACAGAAGACCAGATGCTCAATTTCAGGAAGTCTTTGAAATATGAACTTAGCTCTCACCTTATTATTTGTCTTAGATTAGAGTCATTTATTTTTTGTGTAATTACAAATATCTTTATCCGTATAACGGTTTGAAGTTAATTCTATTCAGATTTAGAATGAATTTGGATAAAATTTTTTCAATGATGTCAATCCTAGAATTCGAGCTTTATTTAAATATGCGAGAAAGAAGTTTACTTTCATTTTCTTGAACCAACCATTGATTACAGTTCTATATTTTCTTTTATTATTTTTCATCAAAACTTGAATTTTGCCTCTTATTTTACGAAAATCCTATGTTTTCAAGAATATTTTCGTACTTCTTTATTTATCTTTTTTTACATTTTATTAAGGTCGTGATTATCAAATTAAAAATAATAGAAAGCCAAAAGAAAAAGGAAGGAACATTATCAAATAAAAATAAAATTATTATTTAATATATTGTTAATAAAATTTTAAAATTTTATAAGTAGGTTAAGATTATGAGTTAGGAATGATAATTGGTACCTTATAAATGAGTATTTGGTGTTATCTGATTCAATTCATAGGATTATGATATTATAATCGAGTTCCGGTAAGGTTTAAATAATAAAGTTATTAGCTATTACAAGTTCGAGTAGAGTTCGAATAATGATCTTAGACTACCCATTACTCGAATCCAATTTATAAATAATAATTTTAATATGATATTTATATATTTTTTTATAAATTATTTATTATTAATGTAATGTTTAATTAAATTGATTCGTTAATTTTATAATTATGATTTTAAAATTTAATTTATTTGTATGAGTTAAATTAAATTTATTAATTAAATTCAGGCGAGTATTTAGCGGGTTTTAGTTAATGAATATTTTCTATATTGTATATGTAAGGTTCAAGTAGAAATCATAATAATCAGATTGTTTTTTTGTTGAAGCGATAATCAGATAATTAATTAAGTCGGATATAAATATCTCAAAATTAGTGGACACTTTACTCATTTACATAGTTAATGATGACACATATTCATTTTATTTATTTTTATTTTTGAATATTTTTAAAATGTATGAATTATTATCTTAACTTTAATTGTAGAGTATAAAAAATTTTACTGAGAATGTATTAAATAATAATTCATAAAAATATCACTATTCACCAAAAAAACAATTATTTTTCAATTTCAAAATGAATTTTCAAAAAAATTTAATATTTTTTGATAACAAAGCAGACATGAGAATTTTGGAAATTAGGTAATTTTCATAAGGTCAATAAAACTATTTTCATGGGCATTTCTTAACATAAAATTGAGAAAATAGATTGTAAAGAGAAAAAAAATAGTTTTGATTTATCAATAGAATTTTTCCTTTTTTTTTTTTTTAAATAAAATCATTATAACAAGAAAATTTAAAAAATCTTTGAAGTAGGGCTTGCATTTTCGGATAAAGAAATTGGGCTTGCAAATTTATAGTCCAACTTCGTTGTTTCAATCGGTGACGTGGCAGGAGCTGTCCGTTACAGTCCATCTCACCACATAGAATCAAAATGCGGATGCCAGGTAAGCAACGCAGCCGACTTGCGTCGCAGAATCAAATGCCCAAAAAAAAAAAAAACGTATATATAGAAACGGCGCCTTCATTTGAAAAACCCTAAACCCTAAGAAAGTAAGAAGGCCAAGAAAGAGGGAGCAGAGCGACAAAGGAAAGTGAACCAGAAACACCCAAAAGCAAAATCCGAAAAGACCCTAAACCCGGAAACAAGAAAGAGCTAGTCTTTCTTCGATTGCTCATTATATTTGCATACAATTTTGATTTGAACTTGTATTTTTTACTTGAAACTTTTTTTATGTGATTTTGCAGGTTGAAAGCGCATAGAAAAGTGGAGTTGTTTTCGGCTTGTATATCTTTTTTGTTGTTTGGCTTTTTTGGATATAAAAGAAACGTTTTTGTAATTAATATAGAGTATAGTTTCTTGCTTTTTTGGGGGGGATGACTATGGACGGTAGTTTTAGTCTTGAATTTTCTCTCAAGAGGTTTCTTGCTCGTTGCCCTAAGGTTAAGAATGTTCCGCGATTCCAGTCGCTTGCAGAAAAGGTATGTCATCAAGCCCTTTCCACGAGGTTTTGCATTTGTTTGTTTGATTCTTGATTTGTTGAGAGATGATCGAGAAGCGGAAAAGAGAAAAAGAAGGCAAAGGAAGTACTAAAAATTTTAGAGATTTTGTTTTTGAGGAGAGTTGGTAATGAAATGCTAATGTTGAGTCCATAGCTTATCATAAACCAATTTTATTTTATTTCCCTTTTTATTTTTATTTTTATTCCAATTGCTTTTGTGGGTTTTTTCCTATGTGTTGAGGGTTATATATTTCTTGTGTCTTCTTTCAATTAGTTTTTGATTGATGAGAGAAGGAAAAGATAAAAAAATTGAGTCTTACAAAATTTATTTTAGCCAGTAAATTTGGCATATATTGGATGGTCAGTTTAGTGATTTCTTTGTTCATATTTTTCTTCCAATAATTTTTGTCTTAAATATTCTCAAATTATGAGGATTTTGTTATTCCCAGTAGTTGGTTTAATTTTAACTAATTTGCCATTTTCAATTGGGTTGGGACAGGGACACGTGGTGATTGAAGAAGAAGTGGTGAGTTCTGTGGCAGAGTTACTTCTGCATCCTAAATATACAATTCCACTGATTGGGTGTTTTCGCCCCATAGCACATAAAGTAGTGGACAAAGCTGTGACTTTGCTTCGGCTTGTGCCGAATTTGAGGTCAAATTTAGATGTTAACGTTGCTGAATCAGGATATCTTGATGATGATGAAATTATTAATGTTATTGAGTTCCATATTCAACATGGGAGGGGTTTGGATCTTCATGAGCTTGCTTGCCTGGCGTTCTGCCGTGCCCTTGATTTGGCTCCTTTTCTGTTGGGGTAAATTTATGTTATTTATTATTATTTTCTGTTTTAATCCTGTTGACAAAATAACTTTGTTGCATGCAAGAATTAGTAACGGTATCTAATGTAGCCTTCTATTTGTACTGTAGCTGAAGAGAACATTTTTCTGTTAGCTTGTTTTTTACTTTTTTAATTTTACGTTTAGCTAATTTTGAAGAGGAAGCCTACTCTATACCACTTTTCCTAGTCAATTCCTGATTGCCACAGATGATAAAAAACCTTTTATCTTTACACTTATTACGGATGAGCAAGGCAAAGCATGAGACGATTGCTTGTCCTTTTGCTACTTCCTTGCGTTAAGGCTGTTAATGTAATAATATGAAAGCAAATATTTTATTTAATCTTCTTCTTAGGAGATGGTTGTTATGCCTAAAGTTGTTAACAGCTCATTGCTTGAATAATCTGGCTATATTTCGTTTTAGAAAGTCTGCTAGGACATTTGCACTTGGTTTTCCTTCATGCATGCTTCAAGTGGTTGTTATCTGAGTTCACTTGGTAAAAAATTTAATCTTTACGCAATATTCATCATTATTGGATATGGTTTGTAGTAATATTTGAAATTAAGTTAATCTCTCTTTTCTCTGGACCAGGTCTGTGTTAAATTACTTCAAATTTGCTCCTCCTCCTTTTCAGCGCATTTTGGTGGAAGGAGTTGTTTTTGAGCTATCAGGCAAGGTATATATGATCTTAACTTATTTCTCATGTCAGAGCCAAAACTGTTTTTCTTTCTTTCGATGTATGTAGCTAAGATATCATGTAAATGCAACATTGGTGGTTGATGCATGCTAATTTTGCGATGATTGTAGTGCATAATAAAAATTGTTGAACTGGGAGATAAAGGCATGGTCAGGGTTGTATTTTGATTGATATTCTGTTGAGTTATGGTGTTCTGACAGCATTTATATACATCTGATTTAGATGGTGCATCTGCTGAAGGGTTAGCATTTCTTAATATTTACTCTAACTAATGTGGTCGACTATAGTATCTAGTGAAGAAATAATCATTATAATAATTTTTTTCAAGTCTGTCTTATTTTGTACTTGAAGACTAGAAGTTGACTATTTTATAATTCTTCCCATTCACTGTATAGCTTTTTTTTTTCCCCCAGATTATTAGATATTACTTACAAGTTGTGCGGACATCTTATCGCCTTCTGGTTGTGGAAACCGATGTTTTCTCTAAATATTGGGATTGGTCATGTTTCTTGGATTTTGTAAAGAAGGTTGTAAAAGTCCATCAAGACAGTTATGTCCTGTTTGAGGAGGATATCTCAGACATAAGATGGTGTGGTATACAAATACTATCTGTCATCTTGAATATGAATGACAGAGCAATTGCAAAGTTTGGTGTCGGGGCTGAAGAAGCACATTCATGTTTATTGAGGTTTGTTTAGCTTTGTAACAAATTGTTTAGACCAGATAAAGCTTACATAGTTTGTTTTTTTTTGTTTTTCTTTTTTTGTTAAATCTTGTTTCAACTTTTTTCAGATGGGAGGAGTTCTGTCAAGATATAGCTTTAGAGAAGGCTGGTGCATATATTGGAACCTTTGAACACAATAAGCCAGATTCTGAAAATAGAGACCTTGGTCTAAGTCAAGAAAACTGCCTGCCATCATCTGGCCTTTGTTCTTTTACATCATCACAGTTTCATGAAACGAAGCCACCTTTAAGAAGTCAGAGGCTGGTAAAATGGTATGTGACATTGACATAAAATGGTTTGAAGATTTCCCTTTGTTTTAAAAAAGAAAGTATCTATTATTTTCCAGTGATATTCATTCATGGATGTTGGTTGTTTTACTGTAGAGAAGCTCTGACAGTCATTCTAGCTTTTAGTATTATACTTATTTCATTTTGTGATTTAGGGATGATAAATCAGCTGGAATTCCTTTTGTCATGACATCTAGATTGAAGCGAAGTTTTGAGATGGTGCTTTTGGCAGTCAGTCAAAAGTGGCCTGTTCTTCTGTATGGTCCTGCAGGTGCTGGGAAATCTGCCCTTATTAGCAAGATGGCCTGTGATAGTGGGAACCATGGTATTTTCTATTTAAATATATTCCTTTAGTATTTTTTTTTATTGTTATGCCTATTTATAATCATAGAAACAGAGTGATGGTCTGCTGAAAGCTTAGACAATACCAACCATTTAGTCACTTTTAGAGATTACATTTTTATAGTTATTTCACTATGCTGTGAACAAGGCTAGTAACATGGAAAAGTAATGGTTCAAATTTCATAATTTGGTCTCCTTTCTTATAGAAGCATTCAATTATCTTGGATAAAATTTAGGTAATGTTTCTTATATTTTCTCAATAAAAAATGATGCTTTGTTAGGATTTCTGAATCAGCATTCCTTACTGTTAACAGGATTGTTAAGAAGGGATAAATTCTATGTCAGTTTACTTTGACACATGGTCTGATTTTATTGGAGATGCAGAGAACCTAAAGAGGTTGTTTATAAGGAACTCTGCCCAAGTCTTATTCATTTATCTTTGGTGGCTAATTGTATTACAGTCAAACCCTAGGTTACTGTAGCTTCATACAGTCATAATAGGATAATTTTCCTTAACTAATGAGAGGGCTTTTTTGCTCTTGTTGGTTAATACTAATCATAGTCCTGCTGGGGCTAGAGATTCTACATAGGAAACTATCAAATGTAAGTCCTAGAAATTTATAAGCTATAAGTAAACCATTAATACTGTAAGGAACTAAATTGCACCTCTTGTTATTTCAAGAAATCCTGGAGATCTTGAATTTTAAATATCTTTAGCGGTACTACTGTGTATAACTCAAATACAGTTGCTAGTTGCTAACTTAAAGAACTGCGGAAGCTAAAGCTTAATAATAATTTGCAAATATGTATGGTCCTAAAAAATGGTCGAATATTAAGCAGCGATCCTTTTTTTTGGGGGGACGACTTGATTCTTAAGTTTGCTTGCCATTTTTGTGCTCTGTATATTTGTCTCTCTTTTTGTCTGCTTGTCATTTAATGTCTTGCTTGTTTCTTTCCACTAACTTCATACCATGCTTCTATATATAGTACTTTCTATTCACATGGATGATCAAATTGATGGAAAAACATTGGTTGGGAGTTATGTTTGCACTGAGCAACCTGGTGAATTTAGATGGCAGCCTGGGTCAATTACCCAGGTTTGTTTCCCTTTAAATTAGTTTCTGTTGCTTTTCTTATTTTTGCTTCTTGTTTCTTATGGTCCTGCTTATTTGTGATATCTTCTAATTCTATTTTCCCTCAGGCTGTTCTACATGGATTTTGGGTTGTGTTTGAAGATATTGACAAAGCACCATCAGATGTACTATCTATGATATTACCATTGCTGCAAGGTTCAAGCTTATTTTTAACTGTTTTTGGGGAGGTATGTGACTTTGTTCTAAAATTTCATCATGAAACTAGTGTTGTTCTTGTTCGACCATGTTGTAGCTTCATGGATAGGAAGTTCTCTTTGAACATTTTGAGTGGTTTTAGGTAATTTGTCTCCTGGCATTTACTTGGTCAATTATATGTGTGTTAATCTTGCTTTGACTTGATTTGTCTGTTTGCTATTTTGACTTTTTTTTTTTTAATTTCTTTTATTTTCTTTTTAGAACTGGCTGTTATTTGCAAACTAATATAATGCTTATGTGAGCTAATGATTCTCTTATGTTTATGAGAATAAGCAGGTTTAATAACAGTCAGGCATCAATAGGATCCTTATCTGTTAGTATATGCTTGTTGATGCTTAACTTGAATCGAATTAAAGTCATATTTATCTGTAGCTTTCTATAATGTTGAAAAAAGTGTTGCCTTTTCTTTTTTAAAATAAATTTCCTTGAAAGTGGTGTTGTTACCAACTTATCTAATTTTTTCAATTTGAGTTTGAGGAATGAGCTTCCTTTAAATTGTCTTATCTTGTCTACATCAGTGGCACATGTTGTGACAGACAGAACAAGATAGAGAAAATGACTTAATTCTCCAATTTATGTTTTGGAAACTAATGGAGCATCTGGTGCTTGTGCAGGAAATTAGGGTGGCAGAAAGCTTCCGTTTATTTTCAACTATTTCTACATCCAAAAGTGATATAGCTCGTGGAATAGAAGGTCTCTTAATCCTTTCTTATTCTCCATATAACCTAAAAATTTCTCGTTGCATTTTTTGTGCTTGTTTAGCACATGATTTTTTGGCAAATTAAATGCCTCGTCTATTTATGGTTGTGGTGTGAAAATGAATTCTAGATTCTGCTGGAGTGTTGCTCATATGTATTTGCCCGCTATTTTTACGAAGTTTCCTGCGTGTACCTTTTTAATTTTTAATTTTTTACTTAAACTGAGTTCTTTCTAGGTTACCTTATTTTCTGAAAGTTATTTCTAGTTTGATCTTAGTTTTGAACAACCTTAATAACTACACAGGTTTTGGTTAAAATTGAAAGAATACTGCTTGTGCTGAATCTTATTGAAACCAGCTGTTTGATTGTGTATTTTGAATGGCCATAGTTTCTCTCTCTTTTCATATTACAAGGGACTGCTGGACAATGTTTTTATAATTCTTTTCCTTGGTAAAGGGTCTATTGGCATAAGTTTCTTGGCCATAGTCCTAAGATATCCATTGAGAATCAACTATTAGAAAGAATTGGGAAAGTCACTACATCATTTAGAAGCTTGTCAAGAAATTTTTTGAACAACTCTGGTTGTTGATGTCGTTTTGGTTCTGGACGTTGAGCTCTTCATGCAAACCTCTTGGGCGAGTGGACTTTTCCTGTCAAGAAGGAAAGAATGGTCAGGGGGCATCAAAGTTTGTACTCCGAGGTGTGCTCAGATGCTCAAGTCAGTAACGGTAAGAGGTGAGGAAGAAGAAAGAGCTCTGAGAGAAGAGAGAAGGCATGAGGAGCTTTGGGAAGGTGTTAATAAGTTAGCTTGCTTGTTTCCCTGAGATCCTGCCCCTTATACCGGTAGTCTGGGTCAGAATTAAGTCACATCCCCTCATGAGGAGCTTTGGGGAAGGGTTTATTAAGTAAACTTGCTTGTTTCCCTGAGATCCCGCCTCTTATACCTGTTCTTTTGGTCAGAATTAAGTCACATCCCCTCTTTTGTTTGGTGGTGCATGTGGCTCGAGTGTTCCTGCTCAAACATGTTATGGTCTGGGCCCTTGTTTGGAATTATCTGGGCCTAACACAAGTTATTATAAAAGATGACTCTGATAATTCTTTATGTTACCAAAGACTTAGTAATCCTAAAAATATGAGCATTTTGATATGAATTTGGTGTACTGTTTGATGAGATGCCAAACTGAAGTTGAATGTGAAAGGTTTACTATCTTTTAATGTGGTTATGCATTGTACTTCTACCTGTGATTCTTATGCCGTAACTGCCTTATTATTTAGATATTTCCTTGTCAAGTATTTCTTTGGCATAACTTGTGTGCATTGAATATTTTATGGACCGTTAAGATTCATATACTTGTTAGTTATGGCTTCTACTGTAATTTTTGTTGTAGTAGGTGGGAATTTAAATGGAGTCTTGTGGAGGAAAGTGATGATTGAGCCTCCAAGTAACCAAGACTTAAAAAATATAGTAAGAGCATGGTATCCAAGTTTGGAGCCTCTTGCCGAAAAGCTTGTAGGTAGGTCCAACCATGCCTCCAGAAGTTCTGGTCTTAGACTAATTTATCCTTTCCCTACTAAATAACTCCAAGTAATCATGTTTTTGCTTCAGAAACTTTTGAAGGGGTTAACTCCATCTATCAGCACCAATTTGGGGATTTTCATCCTGGCAACTCTGTTTCCTTCAGTTCGATCAGCAAGTTTTCATCAAGGTAAAAGCTGGCACTAAAGATACAATGTTTGTTGATAGCAGCAACTAGATTTGAGTGCTCTGGCTCTTGATGACAGGGATCTACTCAAGTGGTGCAAGAGAATTGCTGGACTGGGTTTTAGTTCCTCGCACGATGTTCTGACGGCTTTTGAATGTTTTTGTATTTATCGGGAGGTATGATTTAGCATATGCATCCTGTTTCCTTGATATTTTTTAAGTTGTTTCTGAATTTTATTATTGCTATACTGTGCATGTTATTCTTAGTGACTTACTATCTCATTGTTGTAGGCTGTGGAAATTTTTGCCGCCTTTTCAACATCCGTTGGAAATCGGTTGACTATAATGAAAGACATTGCAAAGAAGTGGGTGGTTCCAACTTCTGAGGCAGAAACTTTGTATCCTCGAGATGAACCTATAATTCAGGTGGCTATTATTTTAGATTGTTGTGAGTTATATCACATATGATTCATTAGGTGATAATTTGGTTCTCATATTGAATTTAATTGCAGGATTTGCTTTCTGAACTTAGGATTGGACGAGTCTCGCTTCAACGAACTGAAGCAACTGTTAGTAGCAAACTTTTTGAATTGCATTAATTTAGCTTAGTTCGTATTTAACTTCTTTTTGATGTTGTGATTCTTGCAGTTATATGATGAAAAGAGACCTTTTGTTAAGATTCGTAGTTCTTTGCATGTACTTGAGAGAATAGCTTGCTCTGTTAAGTACAATGAGCCTGTTCTCTTGGTTGGTGAAACTGGCACTGGGAAGACTACACTCGTGCAGAATCTGGCCATGAGGCTTGGTCAGAAACTTACCGTTTTGGTATGATGTAGAGTATCTCTGTGTCTCTCTCTTACACACACAGACACATGGTGTATAACTGATTGGTTCTTACACATGGTACACTCACATGATTATGTTTTTTGTCCCAGAACTTAAGTCAGCAAAGTGATGTTGCTGATCTCTTAGGAGGATTTAAGCCTATGGATGCACGGTCAATTTGCATTCCCCTGTACAATGAGTTCAAATTTCTTTTTTCGAAGGCATTTTCCATGAAGGTATTCTTAATTTTAGTATTTTGTTTTCTTTTGTTCTTATTTAGGTTGTGAAGTAAATTTTACTTCTATTTGCTTCTTATATGCAGGGGAATGATGAATATTTTGCTCGTTTACAAGAGCTTCTGTGCAGTAAGAATTGGGAGAGGTTACTTCGTAAACTTAAGAATGGTGTTAATTTATTCAAAAAATTAGTGGAAGAAGAGAGGTCAGGGTCTGCTAGAAAGCGGAAAAAACCTTTAGATGTAGAAGAAAAAATTAAAGCTTGGGAGGACTTTTCTGGAAGACTTGAAACTGCCTACAGGCAGATTGCCTCTTCTGGTATGGTATTTTCTTTTGTAGAAGGTGTCTTTGTGACTGCACTTAGAAATGGTCAGTGGATTTTGCTTGATGAGGTGAATTTGGCACCTCCTGAGATATTGCAGAGAGTTATTGGTGTTCTTGAGGGGGACAATGGGTCACTTTGTTTAGCTGAAAGAGGTGATGTAATTAACATTAACAGGCATCCTAATTTTCGTGTGTTTGCCTGCATGAATCCCGCAACTGATGCTGGGAAGAGGGATTTGCCACACGCATTACGGAGTAGATTTACAGAATACTTTGTTGATGATATATTGGATGACCAAGATTTGGACCTATTTATTCAAAAATTTTTGGGTGACAGTGGATCAAGTAGTGAATTAGTAGAAAGAATTAGGTGTTTCTATAAAATAGCCAAGAAGGATTCCGATGAAAGGCTGCAAGATGGGGCTAATCAAAAGCCACAATACAGTTTAAGGTCTCTGTACAGGGCACTAGAATTTGCAAAGAAAGCGGAAAGAAAATTTGGTTTTCAGAATGCAATTTATGATGGATTCTGTATGTTTTTTGTTAGTTTATTAGATAAGCCAAGTGCGAAGAAAATGAAGCAAAGGATTTTGCAGTATCTGCTAAGAGGAAATAAACCTTCACATGTACCTTTTTATCAATACTTAATGATTAAAGAAAATTCCAGCTCTGATGAATTCTTAAAGAACTATGTTCTGACAAAGAGTGTTAAGAAGCATCTTAGAAACTTGTCACGTGCTGTTTTTGTAAAAAGATATCCTGTTCTTTTACAGGGCCCAACTTCTAGTGGGAAGACTAGCCTTGTCCAGTATCTTGCTACAATCACTGGTCATGAATTTGTGAGGATAAATAATCATGAACACACTGATCTGCAGGAGTATTTGGGTACTTACATAACTGATAGCCAAGGGAAGCTTGTATTTCAGGAGGGTGTGTTGGTTAAAGCTGTTCGAAATGGTCATTGGATTGTTTTGGATGAGCTAAATTTGGCTCCAACGGATGTTCTAGAGGCACTAAACCGATTGCTTGATGACAACAGGGAACTATTTGTCCCTGAACTGCGTGAAACAGTTCGAGCACATCCAGATTTTATGCTTTTTGCGACTCAAAATCCGCCTACATTCTATGGTGGGCGTAAAATTCTTTCGCGAGCATTTCGCAATCGATTCGTTGAGATTCATGTTGATGAAATTCCAGAAGATGAATTGAGTACAATTTTAAAGCAAAGGTGTCAGATCCCTGAAAGTTACGGCAAGAAAATGGTTGAGGTTATGAAGGAGTTGCAGCTACATCGACAGAGTAGCAAAGTATTTGCTGGAAAACATGGATTTATAACTCCAAGGGACTTATTCCGTTGGGCTGATCGCTTCAGAATTTCTGGGATATCTTATGAAGATTTGGCTAGAGATGGATATCACCTTTTGGCTGAGAGGCTACGGGTTGATGATGAGAAACATGTAGTTCAAGAAGTTTTGGAGAGACATCTCCGAGTCAAACTTGTCAAAGATGACTTATACAAGCAGGTGCATTGACTAGATCTAGATGATTGTATATTGCTTGATATATAAATATATATTTTAATTTCTGTTTTTGTGCTCTTTGGTTCTGGTGGGTTTAGTATTTACGGACTACGTGGTAATTGTGCATTTCATGTTGATGCATGATGGGGGCAGGTTTGCATTTTTATGTGCATCCTATGTAACATTTTGAGAGATTTGTTGTTTGTTAAATTCTGCAGAATTTTGCATGCGGTTGTTGACTGTGTAGGCTAAGTGCTCAATATTATTCAAAGAGTGCAAGCCCTATAGGCAACGAGACTCTTATGTGTTTTATATGCAGCTCCAGGAATCTCTTGGGGGCTGAACATTACCTCCCTTGCTATTACTATTAGTTTGTAGCCCTTTTTTTTTAATTTATTTATGCCGGAAGTTACTGATGCTCTTTCTTTCCAAACACCCACCATCAATTGTTTCAACTTAATTCAATAAATCCTGGTTAATAAATGATAATAATGCATTTGTAAAATGTGATATTATTTTGTGATGCATTTAGTCTCCAGCTTTAATCACTTGCTAATTGGAAGTATAAATGTCATCATACCTGATTAGGCATGTTTCTCTCCAGCCTGAGATTTACTTAATGGTTGTAGACCTTTTATCTTGTCATGACCTCTACCTTCGTTTTATTTGCAGTACCTGTAAGAACATTGCTAAACTTGCTTTCTCTATTTCTTTTAATGATCAAAAGTAGCTTAGAAGTAACCTGGATTGGGTTGATAATATTTCTGTCTAGCATTTTAGAGGTTCTAGAATCTAATACACATTTTGCTGTACTTTTTTTCTGCAGGAGTTGCTTGGAGAGGACCCCATTCCGGAGAGTCTTGGAAAGTATGGACTTGTAGATCTGTTTTATATTATCTTTGCTCTGCTAATTTGTGTTAAATTTCATTTAACCCCAAATGATCTCATTCATTGCAGTGTGATCTTAACTAAAAGCATGGAAAGATTGTACTTCCTTGTCAGACGTTGCTATAAGTTCCGTGAGCCGGTGCTCCTTGTTGGTGAAACAGGTGGTGGGAAGACAACAGTGTGCCAGTTACTGAGTATTGCGTTGGGTTTAAACTTACACATTTTGAATTGTCACCAGTACTCTGAAACGTCTGATTTTCTTGGGGTTTGTTTGCTTTTTTTCTCACTAGTTCTTGTTACTTGTCTGAAAGTTAGATTCCGTTTGAAGTTCTAATGAAATGTTTAACAGGGTTTCTATCCAATTCGAGATAGATCAAGGTTGTCCTCAGAATACAAACGTGTGATTGAACGATTGAAGCTGTTGAAGGCCCTTATTAATTTCCCTCAAGACTTGGTTAGTATATTTTGGTTAAAATAGTCTATTGTTATCTTAGCTTATTTCTATTTCCTGTGAGATGACGACTAGTGCCCCAAATATGTTTTTGTTTGCAGGATATTTCTTCAGATATTAGCCATGCTTCCTCAACTCTTGACCAGCTGAACTTTGTTAGCAGTAAGTACAGTGAAGGCCTTCTTTCGAATCTTGATGTCACTTTGCAAGATATGAATAATTTAGAGGAGGTGAAGAAGGAGCTTGATCTGCTTTACCGCAAGTGGCAGACAATTTTTACATGGCAAGATGGGCCTCTTGTGCAATCTATGAAGGCTGGTGACTTGTTTCTTGTTGATGAAATTTCCTTGGCTGATGATAGCGTATTGGAAAGGTTGAACAGTGTCTTGGAGCCAGAAAGGAAACTTGTAAGTAATTCTTGTTTGAGGATTTTGGTCTTCACAGTGCATTTTGAGTTAGCTAGTTAAAAAACATTAGATTATGTGATATCCTGATGCTGTTTTACTTCTGCATGTCGAATTTTAGCCGTTTCTCCAGCTGTTGTTGCCATTTCATAGTTTAGGGAGGGCATTTCTTGATATCAGATTATATTTAACTCTTTCAGCTGTTTTCTAGGAGCATCTTGTTCTTTAGTTGCCATTGCTTCCCCTTTTACCCGGTGTTATATTTTGTGTGCAGTCTTTGGCTGAGAAAGGAGGAAGTGTTTTAGAGAAAGTTACCGCTCATGAAAACTTTTTAGTTCTTGCAACAATGAATCCTGGTGGTGACTATGGGAAAAAGGAATTATCACCTGCTCTTCGTAATCGGTTTACTGAGATATGGGTTCCATCTGTTGCTGATTTGAGCGAGCTTAGGAGTATTGCTTTGAAAAGGTATCCTTGTTTTCAGGAAAAGATGTTGACTAAGGTCATTGAGCTTTTTTAATAATATTTTACTTATATTGCAGATTATCCCGTCTTGAACTCTCTTGTTTTATTAATCCTATGGTGAACTTCTATGAGGTATTCTTTTGATCTAATTCCTCATTTTGGCTGCTAAATATGCATCTACAATCACTATAAGAATAGTTAACTTTGCAAGATTAAAGTATCATTCCATGTTTTTTCATCATAAAGCTCCTGGGAATTATCTTTGTGAATGGTTATAATTCTCAAAATATCTCCTTTTTAATTTATTTCATACCTTCCCAATTCTTATAATAAATAATGATATAATTGCCTGTTTGTTGATTTTTCCTATGAGTTGGGGGTAGCTCCCCACATATCTTACATTTTTTTTCATTTTTTTCTAATAGTTGTGAAATTAGACTACGTGTTTTAAGTTCCTCTTTTTCCTTGTTCGTTTTTTTCATGCTCCTTTTTTTCCTTGTGAGACTGCCGGTGGATTGTGATTGTCGTAATTTTTTGACCCATTGAATTGTTGTTGTCTTTTTCTGTTCCTTTTATTTTTTATCATCTTTGATCTTTGTTGGTGATGGACCATGAAAACATTTCCATGGCGCTTGATATGTGTTGGAACAATCTAATTTAGTGAACTAATTCATTTCTTGTACCTTACAGTGGTTTAATCAATTGCAAATTGGGAGGTTCCTCACTGTCAGAGATCTTCTCTCCTGGATTGCATTTGTTAATGTGTCTAAATTAGGACCAGAGCATGCGTTCCTCCATGGTGCTTTCCTTGTTCTTCTTGATGGACTAAGTTTAGGTATACCTTTGCTATATCAATTATTTATTGCAATTCCCTCTAATATCTTGACACTAAAATCTTCCATATACCGCTTTTGTTTCTTTCAATTATGTACATTTGTTTTGTCATTATCAGTGAAAGATTTCTCATGCATTTATGCTTTTTTTCTTCTCAATTTTGGATTTCCTTCCCTTTTCTTGTCACAGATATTTTTCTTAAATTCCCTGACAATTGAAGTTGTCATGAATTTCTTAGGATGAGACTTGTGTTCTTTTATTTCTGGATGCCTTCTACTAATGCCTTAGAAATACAGCTGCCAACCATTGTTCCTTAGAATCTGACTATTAACCTAGGTTTATCTATATTGTAGACTTTTCCTCCGTTTCTTCTTCCCACTAACTAATATTCAATGATTGGCAAAAGCATGGTGGGAGAATTAATATTTGGTAACATGCATAATCTATGTATTAGGTATTCAACAAGAAATTGGAAGCAACAAATTGACATTTGTTCTATTATAATGGTTGCATCCAAGAAAACAAGACCATTTGCACAAGTAAATGATAAGACTTGCAAAACATTAAATTTGTAGAACGAAACATCACATTTTAACTTGAATATGGGAACACCTCGGTAGTGTCTGTATTCTGTTGTACGCATAGATGGCATAGAAGAATCGTATCTTAACTTTAAATATGGAAACAACTGTGCTATAAGCTGCTGTATGTACGGATGATATAGACAGGTGTTGCACTTCCTGAAACAGATGTGTAGAATATGACATGAATTTCATGATAGTATTGACACAGAGAACTATGCAAAAAACGTTTTCTGTAGTTAGAACTGTGACTAGCATTCATGGTTAATATTGGCTTAAGCATTTGTTTGCTGGTATTTTGTAAAACTTGTTTCTTTACAGTTTTTTGATGATGATGTACACTTTTTCATTTTTTGTCTCTCATGGCTCTTTAATTTTGTTTTTCAGGCACTGGTCTTTCTAGAAAGGATTGTGTAGAGTTAAGGGAAAGATGCTTGTCTTATCTTTTAGAATTGTTACAGGTAATGTGGTCTTCATGCTTCTTGTTACTCTTGCTTGTAGTTAAAGGACTGTGCCAATGATGTTGGTTTGCATGTGAGTGCATCTGTTTAGTTCATAAACACAACTATCAAATGGTCATGGCTTGGCATTGGCACAACTACCTTAATAGACCTTGGTATTGAAATTCGTCAGTTGAACTGAAACCCAGGCATATTTACTTCTTAACTCTTCTTTAATAGTTATTACAAGTGATTATTGGATTTTGCTATCATTGCGTCTTTTTGTACATTTCTTGGAGCTGTTAGTTTGAATCATTGCAAGAGAAATAAGGTTGTATGTGTTTCCCTTGTAATAAAGCGTATGTAAAGAGTCAAATGACTGGTGCTGGATGGGAAAGTCTGCTTACTAAGTTTTTATAGTGGGTTAGGGCTAGAAATTAGAGATTGAGGAGTTTATGGCTATGATAGGAAATGTAATTATTGAATTAAGATTTGATTCCAAGTGAAACTGCAATTACTGAGAAAGGGTTCTTGAATCTACAGAACTAGAATAAAGCTGGCCATTTGTGTGTTCCTTTGCTATGAAGTATTTGGAAGTGCTCTTGTGGTAAGGAGAGAAAGCAAGTTCAAAATGAAGAAAAAAGAAGGAATAATCAATTCCAAATTCTGCAAGAATTCTCTATTAACTTAGATCTTCATTAAAAGTAAAATATTCTCTAGAAGAAGAGAAGAAATACTTTCCTCTAGTAGAATGGACGATACAAGTAAAGTTCAGAGGAGGCATTTCATCTATAATCAAGTTTGTGTCTGAATGGTAAAGGAAAGTAGGGAATTGTGAACAGATGTTTTTTTTTTTTTTTCTCACTTTTCCTGTCAAATTGAAGCCAATAACTTTTTCCAGTAGCCTGTCACTTTTAGAAGGAACTATACATTCAATAATTTATGTTATGTTTTTTACGTTGCTTTTTGAGATGCTTTAGTAGCTCAAAAGTTATTGTATAGCATTTGATTGAACCATCCGCTGTCTGTAATCCTAGTTGACAAGTGATTAATGGTGCTTGCATTTTCCGTTCTGCTCTGCAGGTGGACAATACAAATTTGTTATACTCAAAACTTTCAAAAATGGAGAATTACGGTTGGGGTGATCTTGAAACACCTGCAGAGATGAACACTGACAGTATGCTATGTGAAAATATCTTTGGTATTGATCCATTTTACATTGAAAAAGGTGATTATTTAATTCAATGTAAATAATGCACTTTTTTTTTTCTTTTCAAATACAACAAATGCATTTTAATTGTAATTTGTCGTCATAGACGCTTTTATATAACTGTGGAAGTTCTCTTTCACAATTAGAATGAATTCTATGACTCTATGGCAGTTTTAAATCTGCTTTATTTAAAGTCAGCTAGGGAAACTTAGGTTAGCAATAAAAAATTGGCTCAGGTTGGAGATGAAACTTCAGTATACTAGATCAGATTAATCTATAAAACTTCAGTATACTAGACCAGAGTAATCTAGTTGAGTTACGGTTTTATAAAGCTTCTTTTCTTCCATGATTGGAGTTTGGAATCAACTATGTAATAGTGTGGCAATTGGAAACTGGGAAATGAAATATCTTAAAATCATTTTCAAGTTTAGCTTATTAAGCCATTTAACACTAAACATTTGACTTTTTATCCTGCCTTCCTTAAAATGAAAGGGCTTTCACAACTTGTTTGTGTGTCTAGGTTCTGAAAAGATTGAGGCGGGTGGGTTTGAGTTTTTGGCACCAACTACACGGAAAAATGCCTTACGAGTGTTGCGGGCCATGCAGCTTTCAAAGCCTGGTATGCATCTATCAACTGTATTGTTAGTTTGCATCCCTTGATATCTTCTTGCTTATCTGCTGAAATTCGTCGTACTTTCCAGTTTTACTGGAAGGTAGTCCAGGTGTTGGGAAAACAAGCTTGATAGTTGCATTAGGAAAATTTTCAGGGCATAAAGTTGTGCGCATAAATTTATCTGAGCAGGTTTGTAATTTTCATTTCATAAGTTTTGAATGTGTTCAATCTTACTCTTGCAATCCATTCAAGTAGATCTAGTTGTGCATCTGCTGCAGACGGACATGATGGATTTGCTGGGGTCTGACTTGCCTGTTGAGAGTGATGAAGGGATGAAGTTTGCTTGGTCTGATGGAATTTTATTGCAGGTAATGCATTTGAGAGTTGTAAAGCTTTTCTATCATTGTTGGACATGGAAGTACCTAACGTCGTTTTGTTTGGTGCAGGCTTTAAAGGAGGGTTGTTGGGTTTTGCTGGATGAGCTTAATCTTGCTCCACAATCTGTCTTAGAGGTATGGTTGCCATGCTTTTTTACAGTATACTTGTTTATATGATGAGCCTACTCCTTCTGCAAGTCCTTTCAGGCAAAAGAAAACTGTTTGATATATTTCATGTTTATTAGGGTTTAAATGCTATTCTGGATCATCGAGCTGAGGTCTTTATTCCAGAACTGGGTTGTACTTTTAGGTGCCCATCATCTTTCCGAGTTTTTGCGTGTCAGAATCCTTCTTATCAAGGTGGTGGCAGGAAAGGTCTACCAAAGTCTTTTCTTAATCGTTTCACTAAGGTTGGTTTGATATGCTGCCACTGCTCCAATGAGTGTATACCATATGCTTGGTTGATGAATGATGAACTGACCATAACATTCTATCATTTCAGGTATATATTGATGAGTTAGTTGAGGATGACTATCTTTTCATCTGCAGCTCACTTTACCCATCAATTCCACGTCCTGTGCTTTCAAATCTGATCTCATTTAATAGACAGTTACATGAGGACACCATGTTGTATCACAAGTTTGCTCAGAATGGATCACCTTGGGAGTTTAATCTGCGTGATGTGCTTCGGTCATGCCAGATCCTACAAGGTGTAATATGTATTCTGTAATTTTTGTTTCAATAGTTGCTTTTCAACCGGACGTACTGAGTTTTTTTTTTTTTTAATTTTATTTTAATGAAAGCAGTTACTAAGTTCTATCTAAAATAATCTAGGTGCACCGGTTGGTAGCTTTGTCAATCTTATCTATGTTCAAAGAATGCGAACTGCAGCTGATCGCAGACAAGTTATGCAGCTCTATGAACAAATTTTTGGTGTTAAACCATCTATAAATCCTTATCCAAGAGTGCAGCTCAATTATGATTACTTGATTGTTGGGAGTGTTTCTATTAAAAGAAATTTTTCTCGGCCTTTCAGAAGTTTTAGTCAGCTGAAAGTTCTGCCCAGTGTTCGTTGCAATTTGGAAGCTGCTGCACATTGTGTACAAGAAGGATGGTTATGCATCTTGATTGGCCCACCATCATCTGGAAAAACTTCGTTGATAAGGTTGCTGGCTCAGCTTACTGGCAATGTACTGCATGAATTAAATCTGTCATCTGCAACTGACATTTCTGAACTGCTTGGATGCTTTGAGCAGTATAACGCTCTTCGCAATTTTCGTTCGGTTGTTGCTCAAGTTAGTCGTTTTGTTAATGAGTATAGCAATTTGGTGTTGGAGGCCTCAATGGAGGCATTTTTAAATGACAGAAAGGATTTAATTGCCAGATGGGTTGCTTTTTTATCTGATGTTGATTCTGACATAGTGCCAAGTTTTTCTTTTATGTGCCCAGAGACGGAGAATAGTTTTTACAAGTCTCTTTCTTTGTTGATTGAAATTATCGAACAGCTGAACTCTGATTTGGAGAAAAATATTTTACCTAGTTCATGGGCAAGCGAGGACCTGGACGGAACCATGAAGACTATATTGAAATTGCAAGATTACAAGAAAAGGCCATATTCTGTTAAGTTTGAATGGGTTACTGGATTATTGATAAAGGCTATAGAGAATGGAGAATGGATTGTTCTCGAGAATGCAAATCTTTGTAATCCCACGGTATGTGGAGTTTTGTTATTTTATCTTTAAAATCTTCTTGTAATATGAATATTTTTGTTACTGTCTTGTTCACTAGCTAATGATATTCGTAATTTTCTCCAGGTTCTTGATAGAATCAACTCTTTGGTGGAACCGGATGGAACAATTACTGTGAATGAGTGTGGCATTGTTGATGGAAAACCTGTGGTTCTCCATCCACACTCTAATTTCCGAATGTTTCTCACTGTAAACCCTAGCTTTGGTGAAGTATCCCGAGCAATGCGAAACAGAGGTGTTGAAATATTCATGATGGATCCCTATTGGATTTTTGAGGAAAGAAGTGGATACAATTCTGAGGAGTTAGAAGTGAAAGATGTGAAGAGATTTCTTGTTCTTGCAGGCATTCCTGGTGTTAAATTGGTTGACTCAATGGCCAAAGCACATGCCTATGCTAGGGTTGAAGGTGTGTGTCTTAACGTACGCATCACTTATCTTGAGCTTGCACGATGGGTTCAATTATTTCAGCACCTTCTCATGAATGGCAATCAGCCATTTTGGAGCCTCCAAATAAGTTGGGAGCATACCTATCTTTCATCGTTTGGTGAGGCTGAAGGGGTAAACATTGTCAATCATGCAAAGAATGCTTATCTGTCACTGACTGAATTGTATGCATCTGATACGTTGCTGGAGTCTTCTCTTTGTTTGCCTGGAGGATGGCCAATGCCATTAACTTTGAGGGATTTTGCATGGTATTCAAAAGAGGTCTCTGTCAAGCAGAATTGCTCCTATCTGGAGTTCTTGGGAGCACAGTGTGCATCATATAAACTTGCAATCAGCTGTGGTATCTGTCCTATTGATGATGTGTTACATAGGTGTGGACGCAGGGAAACTTATTTATTGGACTGGAAGATGTTATATGGGACTCTCTATCCTCAAGTTTCTAATGGATTGACTTCAGGCTCTGATGACAAAACAGAATTTAACTTAAATATTGCTAATAAGATGATGTTGTTTGCTGCCAATTGGGCAATAGAACAGGCGACGGAAAATGATTTTCAGCTGTATCTTCAGTGGTTTAGTTGGTTCAGTTTTCAATTGGAGCCATATGGTCAGTTTTTCAAATCTTTTTTAACTTCTCTTGAACAGGAAAGGAGGCATCCAATTTGGACCTATATAATTCGTTGTCGTCAAGAGCTTATATCACTTAATCAAGTAGATATGGACTTGCATCCAATCCCTATGCTTTCTCAGGAATTAGTTGAGTTAACATCGTCAAATCATTTGTCAAATGCATCTAGTGAACTCCTCCATAATGCCGTTCGCTGTGTTGGCCTACTCAGACTCAGTTATCGACAGTGGAATGCTGAAAGTAGGCATAAATACACAGATAAGTCACGTTGTTTCGCACCATTTTTGGAAACTCTTCACAGTTTGGAGGAGGAAATCTTAAATATGCTTGTTGGGTCTCCTTCCTTTGATTTGCTATATGAGTTATACACCAATCTCCTTGAAGATCACATAATGTTTTGGGAAGGTCTTATCTCATGGCAGATTGAACAATTGCTGATATCTTGGCGTTCTTTGTTGAAAGATGCTGGAAAGCTGAAAGAATTTTGTCCAATAGCAGTTAAGAATATGCTGGTGAGCTTACTCAATTTGTAGTTTGCTACTTTTTTCCTCATTTCTATTACTGTCATTTTAATCATAAATTTGCTGCTTTGTTAACTTTGATGTACTTGAGGGGTAAATCATTTTGTCAACCTGCTGCATAGGTAACCATGAATCTAGCTGAAGTTTCATCATTGCACTTCCATTTGGAGAGATCACTGCTATGGGTTCATGGTGGTCACCCTTTTCTGCCCCCATCTCCCAAATTGTACTATCAACAGCATCAACTTTTACAGTTTTGTGAGTTAGTTTGGCCAACAAAGGGAATATTATTTAAGCAGGGTATGCTTCTTTGTGGAAACTCTTTCTTTTTCTTGCTTTACCATGACTTGGGTTTTTTATTTGTTGAACGTATCTGATATAGCAGTGAATGAGTTTCCCACTGAGATTGTGGCATCTTTTGATCCTGAACTTCGCTTCCTTGCATTGGAAGGTAGAGTTGGAAAACTTTTCACTCTTCTAAATTTATTTGTTTTCTATCTTTTTAATCTTTCTATTGCTGTTGCATGTTGCATTAAGATAGGTTTTGTGTTGCGTAATAATGGTAATGATGTACCTGCTAACATCATGCTGTTCATATTTACTAAATAAGAAGTTAAGTACTTTTAAAATAGTTTTTTTTTTTTTGGGTAGTTTGTGATGCAGCATTGAAGACCTAAACCTAAGCATTTCTCTTTGTTATGTTATTTCAAATATAGCATGTTAGGATTTTATATTATTAGAATTCGGTATTTTAGAGCATTATAGTTGCAATTCCTTGATCATAATGGTTAACTTTGATGTTTTCTTGGAGTCAAACACCACTATTACTTGTTTATGGTGACTTTCCTTCTATGAATCTTTATCTAGCTGGTTAAGTCATGAGGCTTTAAGGTTTGGTTAATGATATGAAGGAAATGGTTGCTTGTCAATTGAAACAAACCTAACTGGTTCTGAATCCCATTTATGTCGCTTTGCACATGTCTATCTGCATATGGTGTATATGTGGAATTTTTGTGTTTCATCGTGCTTTCCATTCAGCACTCAATGTCATATCTTTATGCTTCTCACTTTCTTTTCTTATCTTCCTTTTTTTTAGGCGTTTGCATGTCATCATTTATTATGGATAAAGGTGGTGAAGATGAAATCCGTGTTTCTCATCAAATGGAGGAGGTGTACCAGGTTGTGCCCTGTTTGTATTTTATTTGTATTTGTTTACTTTATTTTGAACATTCAGGCCAAAAAAAAAAAAATTCTTGTAAACATTTATCGGCTGTATTATCTGATACTTATGGAGATGTACTTTTTGTATCTAGATGCTTTTGAAAAGGTTCGAATATGAGAAACGCAAATCATTGAGCAAATATGGGGTTGATGATGCTATTTTTGAGGCAAACTCAGCTGCTTGTTGTGTTCTTAGTTCTGAAATGTTATGCACTAGGTCTGGCTTTGACAGTTGGCTGGATATACTTCCAATAATTGACTGTGCTAGTTGTTTCCTGGACATGGAGCTACTTCAAGAGCTATCATTGCTCAATTTGGTTGATCATGGGGAACTACAACTAGTAAGTGAAAAACTTTTTGCTTCATATTATACTCTTTTCTTGATGAATACCAAAAAAAGAAAAATGCTTTATGACTTCTTTTAAGACCATAAAGTGGCACACCTAACTTCCGGTCTTAACTACAGCGTTTAGTTGGTCTGTCTAGCCTTCTGGAATCGAACTTGAAATATTCACTGACTTATTCGACAAGGCCTCCGCAATCTTTTGTACCGCATAAAAAACTTTTATGGTTACTTGATGCATGGACATCAGTGGATGCAGGTTAGTGTATTTTTGTCTGTTTGTTTATGTTTCTTATCAAGAAGCTTAATGTTCTGTATCCTTTTTTCTTATATAGTGCATGCAAAAGTTACTAGTTTTGTCCTTGAGATGTGGTTTTGGTGGCATTCATTATTGTGGAACCAATGCCCTGCTTCTGTCAAGGTATGTCTATCGAAAAGCTCTAAGCTTTTGTTTTGAAGGATATGTTTTTCATTTCATGATTTGCTTCTTCCCATTTCAGGATTTCTCAATAATTGACGGTTATGATGTCCCACTACCAAATGTACTGATTCAGCCTGTGAGAACAGCTAGCGTTGCCAAGATATTGTAAGATAATAATTTTTACTTTTAACATGTTTAAAATCTTCATAACATAGATAAAATTGTGCCTGGCAGATTCTATTCTATTGTAGAAATTTCATTCCACTATCATGATTTTGGTATAAAATATAAACAGTGGATTGAAATTTCTCTGTTCTCTTTACCATTTGCTTTAGTTCTTTCTATATTTGCAATTCCTTTGCTTATGATTTGAGGCTAGATTATGTGATTAGATGTTTTTGACTGTTATTTTAGTAATATGCGTAGCAAAACTGTCCTTTTTTAACTAATCTGGCCAGTAGAATTCCATTTAACAATAAAATACTGTCATTTAACTTTGCATAATTTTAGAATCAAAAGTAATGTTGAAGCCAGTGCCATGTTGACTTTCATTCTCATTTTTTCCCCTTCTAACTTAATTTAGGCAAGGTACAAATGACATCAAGAATTTTTCCATGCATTGTTTGAAGCGTAAGATTGCTTCATGTGTTCTCTGGCAAATTTCTTTCCCGCGGACAAATACACATAGTTTTCTATTTTCTGCTGCCCGCTCTCTTTTCCAACAGGTAGCTCCTTTATGTGAATTTTTACAATTTCTTTTTGCGTTAACAAGAACGTTCAAATCTAATATCTTAATGTTCCAGATTATATATGCACACAAGAAATCTTTTGATGCTGAGAAGTTTGCTGCCATCATGTCTATTCTTTGTTCTTCTGTGAACAGTTTAACGGTATGATTTTTATCTGTGGAACATGTGTTATCCTGTGGTTAGGTTCTGTTTCTGTTTCTTTTTTCCCGCTATTTAAGTATCCTTTCTTTTCAATGAAAACTATGCTTTTGCAAATATGATATAGCAGACTTGCGTGTTGTGTTGAAACTTTTTAATTCTGTTACAGAGATTTTGACTTCTCTACTGAGGCATTTTCTATTTCTTAAATATGTGATATTTTTCATTTCTGAGTACCGCATCTTCTTTTACTGATCAGGAAGAAAGCATAGGGCTTGTGAGCTTGCTTATTGCATCGTCAAGTCATCAAAGTTTGAAACAGTTGATCCATTTACTCATTGAGCCACTGCTCAGACGACTATATTTTAATTGCTCAACTGGTGAGTATTTCATTGTTGTCATCTGGTTCTTTTGTTTCTGAAAATAGTCATCTGGATTAACTCTGAGATCCTTTTTTGTAGAGTCATACTTGGATCTTGGTATTGCTTGGTTACATATTGGAGGATTACGTTTCCACCTCTTGCTTAACTGTGATAGTCTGGATCCTGCCAGCAAATATTCTTTCAAATTATCTCGTTTAGAGGAAAATATTATTTCTTATAAACTTGAGATGAAGGTAGAAATCTTGCTTTGCTCTCTTTGAAAGGTTATCTGTTATTTATTGGTTGTTTATTCATCAATTATCAGTTGTGACAAACCTTGTAATGATTTGGGTTGACAATAAAGTGTAAATATGGACAACAGTATCCAGAAAAGGATATTTTTGTGTCAATATGCATAAATATGTCTATTTAACAGTTTAGGCATTCATAAAAAATGAAATACTTATTCATACCATCTTTTTCCCAGTTTGATTGTCTACCTTTTTCAATTAAGGATGCCCCAAAAGGCTGAAACTGCCATATTTCCTTTTCTTTTCAACACCTAAAGCCATCAACTTTTGATATTCCATGTTCATTTCTTTATGGTTTTTGTTTTTTTTTTCTTTTTCTTCTGAACTTCTAGCATTAGAAACTTTTAAACATCAATATTATTAAAACATTTTGAAATTTTGATTAAAAAAAAAAAAAAAAACCCTTAAGAGTTTTTTCCTTGAACCATATACCAAGTGAAATAAGGTCTATTGGAGATGGGCAAGTATTAAACTTTCCTGGAAGTTGTTTGTCTGACTCTTGAGTTAACTTTTATTGGCCTTTTATAGGTGCGGCAAGAATGTAATTATTTGGCAGGATGGACTTCTTCAAAAGAAACTAATAAAAGGATATCACAAGCATTAGAAAAGCTTGAAATTGAACGTAGAAAACTGCTAAGGAAGGTCAGAACTTAACTTTTTCTTTAGTTCTTGAAGCTTTGGTTTTATTTTATTCTTTCCCATTTATACATTTGTGAAGTTTTATTTTTTATTCAGATTGTCTTCCGCCCTAATCCTGCAAAATACCAAGCACTGAGAAAAGAATGTGATGAGTTTCTTGTACTAGTTAATTCTTCAATGAGTTTGGTCAATAATACTGAAGGCATGGAGTTACAGCAGGTTGTTGACAAAGTGGGCAACTGGCAGGTAGAATTTCTTAGACATCCTTTGACATTTTTCCCATTGAATGCAGTAAGGTTACTTGGCTATGCTTATCACATTCTTATCTGATTGATTTTCTCAGGAGACAGCCAGCTGTTTCATTGACCGTCTGTCAAATGAATATTCTCAGTACATTGATGTAGCCCAGCCAATTCAAGTGGCTGTCTATGAAATGAAGTTGGGCTTATCACTAGTTCTGTTGAGTGCCTTGCAAAAAAAATTTCTTGACAGAATCCAGGAGGACAATATGGATAGAGTTATGGTGATGTATCCGTTTATTTATTTTTTGTTATTAAAGTTCTGTGTTTGTTGATTATGTCTATTAGCTTCCTTGACTGACTTGAAGTTTCTTGCAGGAGTTGATTTACTCATTTATGAGATTCCCTAGGGGATGCACATCTGAATTAGTTTCTATCAGTGACAGAAGAAGGCTGCTGATGTTTTCTTCCCTCGACATTCCTTGTAGTATAAAATTCTCCGAGAGAGAGTTGAGCCTATTGGAAAAGATGGTTACTGTTTCCGGTGATGTCAACACTGAAAAAGTATTGTGCTTCCTGTGTTGCTGCTTTTTAATATTGTATTCCTTGTCATTCTTGCATTGTGCCTGATGTGTTTTCACGTTTGTTATAGGTATCTGTTTTGCAACTGAAAGCTGCTCTTTATAACAATGTTCTTGTTCGTGTTGCACATTCGGTGGCTACTGAAAGATTGATGGATAATGCATCTTTTAAGGTAAGTCCTCTGGTTGAGCATGTGCACATATACGTTATGTTGGTCTGATGCTTCATTATGTATTTTCAATCAGCTATTGGACAGAATTTTCTTGGAATTTGCAAGCATCTGGATGCATATGAAAATTCAAGGGAAGAATCAAGAAGACCTTGATGGTCAGTCTTATAAGTTCAGGCCTCGTGCATTTAGGATTGAGAATGTAATGGAAGTAGATATATCAGCTCTTGGCAAGTTGATTGCAAATGACAACTTCATTGAATGGCAAGAATTCCTGTCAGAAGAAGAATCCACTGAAATGGTGATGATTCTATATTGTTATGCATCATTTACCCTTTTTTTTTCCTTTATCTTTTAATATGTGACTTGCCCATTGTCGGTTCAGATGGAAGAAGGAGAGAAACATGAAAATTTACAGGAAGAATGGAACCTAATGGAAGAATCTATTCTGATCAACATGATCAATATGCACAGTCGATTGTTTGGTTCCAGTGATCTTGTACTTGCTGTAAGTTGTCCTTGAGAGTGTCCTAAGATAGATTAATAGAATGTCAGAACTGGCTTTTTCTTATTTCATAATGAATGTTGCCAAGTGCAGCCACTCTTTTTAAAATTGATGGTATAAATGCTTCTGTATTTGTTAATTTGAAGTTTTTATTTTTCCATAATCTATTACTTAGATATACTTTGCATTTCTCTCTTTAAACTTTGGATCTATGCTCTGGCTTTTCTTCAAGTTGTAGTTACATTATTTTATTCACTGCCAGAGCAATGTCCATGAAGATGTTATTTCCTATTCTCTCTGTTTTGTTGCATTTTTGGCTTTTAAGTTAACTTTTAATTTCCTGTATGAACTTTATGCAATCTACCTATATGTTTTCTTTGGTTCAGCCTGGATCTTTCCAAGTCACTGATGTGGACAGATTGCATTCCTTCATTGGTTCTTACAATTTGGGAGTTGGAATAATCAAAGGTGTTTAAAATTGTGGTTTACAGTAAATATTTGGTATTTTCCTCTCTGGAGAAACACAAACCTGATCTTGTCTTCTTATTTGAAGGTCTGGGAGGCCTATTTTCTTCCACTTTGGATGCCAAACTTGTGCAAGAGCATCTACTTCGACTATGTTGCGAGTATGAGCTGAAGGTTCCTTCGTTTCATAAAGCAGCCCGCACATACAATTTTTACAAGGTTTTGCAAATAATTGCATCACTGATACGGCATTAGTTTTTGTTCTTATTTTCATCGTAAAGAATTTTCAGCTGTATTTATTTTGTTTTTTTTTTCTAGGACTCAAATACTCATATAATGACCAAAATGGTAGCGTTACTCACCACTCTTAAGGAGCGTGTTCTCACCCTGTTAACTGAATGGGAAGATCACCCTGGTCTCCAGAAAGTGTTGGATGTGATTGAAATGCTTTTGGCCATTCCTCGGAGCACCTCTCTAGCTAAGGTAGGAGAAATAGTCGATGCTTGCTGACTATTGAGCTATTTGTGATGGTTATTTATATGAAGTAATGGTTAAGCTGGTGGTAAATTACTTATGGACCTGTCTGAAGATGAAAAGAAAGTAATTTTTACATCTCTCTTCCCCCACCCCAAAAGAAATGAAAGAGAGTAAAATTTTCAGAATAAAATATCCATAAAAATGTTTTGCTTCCTTTTTATCTTGAATAAAATTCCTCTAGTGTTTTCTTCACCTAATATGGGAATGAAAAAGATTGATCTTCAAATTAATCTTTTTGACTTAAGTGAAACTTTGTATTATTCTCTATACCAATCAACTTTGCTTTGTATTTAACGAGTTTGATTGTCATCTCTTACATATATTTAGGCTATTTTAGATTATTTAGGTTATTTGATATTAATTTGTATTTTTTTCTTTTCCAAGAATTAGGTTTTAGGGTTAGATTTGGTATTTTGCGGGTTTAAGGTTTAGCTTATTAATATCTATGTTACTTTAGTTTTGATTAGGTTTTGGATGGTGAATATTCGAGATTTTGTGATGTATATTTTTGGGATTTTCACCCTCTTGATTCTTTCTGCTCCTCTTCCCGAGTTCTTTTGTTTCTGTCCTGATTTCCTCTGTTCCTTCTTATTCGTTTCTGTCTATTTCTGATTTTCCCTCTAAATTTCTATTTTCCATCTATTTGCCGTACTTGTTCTACAGTTCACATGGATGGTTGAATTAGTTGATGATTCATTGATTGAAGCTAACCTTGGCTCAAAGAGGCTTGTATAAAAGGCTTTGTTTAACATACTAATATTTCTGAATGAGTTTCCAATTGCATGCTTGTGGCATTTATTAATAAAATAAGGGATTTTTTTTTTTTGGAGGAGGGGGGGTTACTGGTGGAACTGGCATATTTTACGGTTGCAGTGTATAGGAATGTGACATACATATTGTT
The DNA here is from genome assembly GCA_033439115.1 of Firmiana major. Taxonomy (NCBI): domain Eukaryota; kingdom Viridiplantae; phylum Streptophyta; class Magnoliopsida; order Malvales; family Malvaceae; genus Firmiana; species Firmiana major. The sequence goes on along the minus strand of CM065914.1, from coordinate 5,152,942 downwards.
CAGAGACTTTAGCATCTGCTTTTGAGGACTAAATTCTATCTTCTTGTTTGTGAAGGCCCTTTCAGGATTGCAATTTCTACTTAGCAGGATCTGGATGTTGCAAGAAAATGGCTCAAAATTTTCACTCTCTGGTAAGTTTTTACATGAAATAAATCTTGGGAACTCTTTGTTGTACTTGTGACAATGTTTTTATCCATTCCTCCCCCCTGTTTTTACTTGTAGATCAACTCGAACCCCTTATTTCTCTGGTCTGCTCGTGGCAAAAAATGGAGTTCGACTCTTGGCCTGCGTTGCTTGATGAGGTTCAGGATCAGTATGATGTAAACGCTGCTAAGGTACAAAGTAGTTGTTTTTTGTATGTTTGGGCTATAAATAAAGTTAATTGAGAAAAATATCCAGATATTTGACTTGATACATACATACATATGTATGTGTGTGTGTGTGTGTGTGTAAAGATGCATAAGCATACACTTGTAGAAAGTAGCGTTGAAGGAGTTTTTGTGTTATAGTTATGGATGCTTTTACCATTCGTTATCTGGAAAATTGAGGCCCAAGGATTCCTATACTTTGGTAGATAATCTGACTTAGACACCTTGTTTAAGCTCAGAACTTCTGAAGGATTTAGTTCTTCAGTGTTATTTTGGAATGAATACTAACTAGTCATGCGTAACTATTTAAGGCAACATAATTGTTACAGATGCTTGAGTTTAAAGGCTCCCAACATTGCTGGGATTTTCTCTTCTTATGGTTTAATATTCTTTGTTCTTTTCATTTTCAATTAATATCTGTTTTTGACCATTCAATGCAGTTATGGTTTCCACTTTTCTCTGTTCTTCATTCAAGGCATTCTTCTAATACTGCTGGACATGATCCGTCTACAATTGCAAGGCATGTTTTGATTTTATTTACTTCTATATTTTGTGTTTGCAAGAGCTAGTGTCTAATGCAAATAGAATTTGCAGTTTGGAGGACTTCATTCGAACATCAAGCATTGGTGAATTCAGGAGACGCCTTCAACTTCTTTTTTCTTTCCTGGGACAAATAATTACTGGTAGAACACTTCAAATTTATTCAAGGTCAGTCGTGCTGGACACCGGGCACCTTTATCTTCTCTTTTGCCATTTGTTTGGATATTTTTCATATTAGTTGTTAATAATAACATTTTCTGGAGAAAGCTGAACCCTTGTTTACATTTGGTACTTAATATAATTTTATTATTTTTTACTCTTTTTAATGGCATTTTCATCATAATTAGACCATATTGCTATATTTAACTTATCAATTTTGAGCTCTGTGATTTGTTCTCATTGGAAGCATTCTTATTCAAAATTTTAATGCAGTCCCTGGCAAGAGGAAAACATTAAAATTTTGTACAACTTATTTGGATTCTACGTGCAATTTTTGCCAATGTGAGTTACACCTTAGTTATCATCATCCAGAATATCTAAACCCTAGTTCAAGAATCTTTATATTTATTTGGTTGCTCATCATGCTTTTACCTTCCATAGTGTAATAGAGTTGATAGAAGCTAATAGAACAAAAATAGAGACTGAATTGAAAGAACTTCTGAAGCTTTGTCGTTGGGATCGTTTTGAGAGTCAATTTTCGGTTGACAACTTGAGAAAGCCTCGGCAGAAGATCCGGAAACTAATACAGAAGTACAGTGTAAGTTGCATCCTCTGGCAGTTATAGAGGATATTCTTTCAGTGTCCTTGGTCTATGCTTAAATAACTATTTTTGGAGACAACATTATCAATTGCTTTTAATGTGTTGGACAGGATATGTTGCAGCAACCTGTTGTACTTATTCTTAATGAGCAGGTGGCGCAGAAAGGATTAAAAATTGTTCCACCAGAAAGCTCAAAGCCACTCAATCATATCTCTGAAAACATTAGGGTGTTAAATGCCATATTAGATCTGGCACAGTTCAATGATGAAAACAGGTTAAATTGTTTGTGCTGTTTTCAGTTTTTTCATTCTGTATTTGTCTCATCTTCATCAAGAAAACTCTATCTTTGAGATGATTTCCTTGTTCTAGGGATCTATGGTATACCAAATGGGGGAAGAGAGTAAATGACACTCTTCAAAACATGCACCTTGAAGGGATATCTGAATTACATTTTGTTAATTCTGAAGGTTTTCTTCTTTTCTCTCATACTCGTCTCCTTTAAAATTCCTTTTAAAAGAAATTTTCTTTAGGAGTCTTTTAAAGCATAATAATAAAAGGAGAGAAATATCTTTCGTTGTCAGAGGAACCTTAAGAATTTAAAATTTTTGTAGACATTGCAGGTGTCATCAGGAAGTTCCCCTTCTCCCAGTTTGCGTGTTTATCATACCAGGATGAGTGGAAGGATGTGTGGCACACACTTGAAAAAATAGGTAGAATGACTATAGATTGCGGTGATCTTTGGGCGGATACTAACAGAAGTCAAGGGAAGAAGAGGGCGTTGTCTGAGCTTCTAAAGCTGTTAGAAGGCAGTGGGTTACATAGACACAAGTTTGAAATTATGGAGGTAATAGATTCCAGATTGAACTTTTTGTTGTTTTCTTTTTGGATTACTGTTTAAATTTTATCATATGTATACTAATTGGCTGTACTGGTGTTTGGTAGTTATCCAATCCTTCAAGCTGGTTATTCCTTCAGCCCTCATATGATGCAAAGCATTTGTTAATTGAACAAACTAGGCTGCCTAATGGAGTTGCTGATGTTGCTTCTCATATGAAGAAATGTTTGCCGAAGGAAACTCTGGAAGCTGAATGGAAAACAGCCAATGAGTTTTACTTCAAAAGCTTAGCTGCAGTGCTGCTTCTTCAACAGATTCGTCTGAAACATCATCAAGATTTTACATCTGAGCAGGTAGGATTTGTGGCTATAAATGCTACTTTGTAATTTGGTTATTAACCAAGTTCTTAGCACATGCTTGTTTATGGTTGTTTGCTTTCAGGGATTGTTACCCACTTGCTGCAATTGTGCAGCTTTTTTAGTTACTTCATTTACCTGAAGCTTAAAGTTTCGGGCCATGTTAGCAAATGGGATTGAGAACAACATATGATACATTTTCTTTGCTTCAACTTATGCAGGTTAGCCGGTCGGTCTCTTATCTTAGCCATCTCATGCTTATAGAACAGATGCAAAGATCAGCGCTCTATGATTTTGCTAAACAATCAAAGACTTTGCGCAAATATGCCACAGCTCTGGAAAGTTCATTTTCAGGTTGCACTGATTTTGAAAAAACAAATGGTGGGTGTGTTTTTGCTAAAAGTCAACATACCACCATTAACTGCATGTGGCAACAGAAGGTATTATATAAGCTTGTAATTTTTGTTTTTGCTTGTTCCATTTTCTTTAGAGCTTTTGCTAAAGTCCTATGGTTGGTAATTTGCAGCAACTTTTTGATAATCTGGATGCTATGTTGGTTGAAGAATCTCTGTTGCTCAAAACTGTAGAAAGCTCCCACTTGAATTCTTGTCAAAAAGTCAGAGCTGAAGCAAATAGCATCCTTGGTTTCATTGAAGAATTTATTCCAGTTTTCAAGAAATCTAAGGTGCAAAAACTTTTCTTCTGAACTATATCGGCCTTTGCACTAGGGTTTTCTAGTCTGATTGAAATTCTGTTACAGGAGTCACTGGACAACTATTTTATTGGTTGTGATGGATCCATAGCCACATTGGCTGGTACCATTCACCCTTACGTGATTTCAGAACAGATGGAACAATTGGTACTGCATAACTTTGAAGTTGTTCAGGAGTTTGAGGAGCAGCTTGGTGTTTTTATTAAGCAAGGTTTTGAGAAAAGTTCAATTGTAGAGTCTGTGCTTAGTCATTTTGATGAAAGATTCAGCCAGGTATTTTCTGTTTCTGAAACATTCGTTGGTCATCTGTTATGGTAAAGTTTGTGGTACATTTGACTTCAAATTATTTAGTGGTCAATGTATCTTTGTCTCAAAATAGTCAAATGCATTCTGTGCCTGGTTAGTATATTTAAGGGGAGCTTTAGTGAACCAGGTTATCATTTTTGCAGGGGAAATTGATTGCAAAACAGTTCAGTTTAGCCTTGCAGATGGAAAATGAATCCAAAAATCATCATGAGCTAGCTGATCCTTGTTGTGAAAAGTGTACTGAAGTTGAAGCTCAGTTTGGTGATGCGTTCAAAAGAACAATTAGACATGTTATCAATGTTTTACAAAAGCTAGGCTCATTGGGTAATCATGGTTCTCAACCCGAAGTGCCATCAGGGAGTATAACAGCATGGGAGTCCCTATTCAAATCTGTAAATTTGGGTGTGGATGAAGTATGTGATAAGCTTCTTGAAACAATTCAGTTTGCAGTAAGTTCTTTGATTTTTCTGTTTCTCTAAAGTTTTCCTAGAAGCTAGTTTTATCTATTTAATTTTGTCTTCCTTCTGATTTAATTCTATTGGCGGCAGGAGAATCTGATAAACCATTCTGGCATGAAGGTTTCCAGCCTTTCTTTCCATTTTGGAGCACTCTTAAAGCACATACATGCCTTGGTGGACCTATTATTGAGCTTTATTGATAATTTCCTTGAAGACTTCTTAGTTATGCATAAAACAGTAAGTTGCTTCGTTATGAGTTCTTACTATTTATTCTGTCTTGTCCCCTTATAAACGTTTAGAACTTTTGGGCTGATGGAAGTTAGCTATTTCCTTGGAGGGAGTTCCAAGGAGTCGTTGAAAATTGGGCTGATGGTACAAGATGGAAAAAGTAGTTTTAGCCTTTTATTCTACAAGGCCTGTTATATCTTTGTTGATCAAATTTAATGTATTCATTGGTACCATCTTTTAGAGACAAGGAAAGTGGCAACAGTTTCCATAGCTGGCTATTTCTAAGACTTCATCTTTGTACTTTTGTTCAGGTGTCTGTAGTTACTCTCGGACTTGCAAACGTTTTAGCTGCATTGTATGCCAAAGGGTTTGGAGTTTCTCCCAAAGACCTGGAAGATGATACTAATCATGATGTGTCTAGAGATGCCAGTGGAACAGGTATGGGGGAAGGTGCAGGGGTGAACGATGTCAGCAACCAGATAGATGATGAAGATCAACTGCTTGGGGCATCTGAAAAGGTACAGTAGTTTAATAAGTTGAAATGCTAGTGTACTCTACTTCAACACGTAATATTTAGAAATCATATTGAATTTTCACTCAATGCTATCACAGCCTAGCGAAGAACAAGCTGCCCCAAATGATGTTCCAAGTAAGGATGCAAAAGGAATTGAGATGGAGCAGGATTTTGCTGCTGATACGTTTAGTGTCAGTGAGGACTCTGGAGAGGATAACGATGAAGACACTGAGGATCAGCAATTGGACTCTGCTATGGGGGAAACTGGAGAAAACAGTGAAGTGGTTGATGAGAAGCTTGGGGACAAGGATGATGATGACAATCCAAATAACAATGAAAAGTATGAATCTGGGCCTTCAGTTAGGGACAGTGACACAAGCAGAAGGGAGTTAAGAGGCAAGGAAGATTCTGCTGGTACTGCTGATGAACCTGAAGAACATAAAATGGATGAACTTGACAAGGAAACTAGTGAGACTGAAAACCAGGTTGATCTTGATGAGAATGCAGGCATTGAAGACATGAGCCTGAACAAAGAAGAGGCATTTGCTGATCCAGCTGGACTGAAACTTGATGAGCTGAATCAAGGTTCTAGTGAAGATATCAACATGGATGAAAAAGAGGAAACTGATGTCGAGGAGGAAGATGGTGCAGATGAGGAAGAAGAATCTGCTAAAGATGGGAATAATGAACATAAATCAAATTCTGTTGATGAAACTATGGAAGAGATGGAGAGTGAAAAAAATGGAGCCTCTGAAAATGATGAAAAGGTGGATGCAACTTCTGAGAAGGATGATCTTGAGAGAGATCACAAGGAGGATCCTGAGATAAACCAAATGGGAGCAAGGAAAAATGTTTCTGAATCGGAAATTTCTGATGTCAATGGTGATCATGTTCCTAATGCAGGAGCTGCAAGACAGCCAAACAGTGAGGTATTAGAGGTGAGAAATGTTGCGCCTGAAGCAAACTGGGCTAATAACAGTGACATTTACAATGACCTTGCTCAGAGAAATTTCCCTTCCACTAACAATTCTGACTTGAATATCATGGTTGCTGACTCATCAAATAATGGGAAATTTTCTGATGATCATCCAAAACAAGAGTTTCCTCGTCCAGATGCTCCGATTCAGAAAAAACAATCAAACCCTTACAGAAATGTTGGGGATGCACTTCAGGAGTGGAAGGAAAGAGTCAGCATCTCTGTTGATCTCCAAGATGATAACAAGGAGTCACAAGGAGAAATTGAGGATGATAATGCTAGTGAGTATGGTTATGTCTCTGAGGTCGAAAAAGGAACAGCTCAGGCGTTGGGACCTGCTACTGCTGAGCAGATTGACACTGATGTCAATGTCAATAAGCCTGATGAAAATACGCTTGTTGAAAACAAAGATGATGTCGTTAATATGGAAATAGATGAGCAAAATTCTGAAGAATCTCTCATTAAGCATTGTTCCTCAATCATTAAAAATAAGATGGAGCAGGTTCAGGTTTCAGAGATTGAGGAGCCTGCAAATCATCGATCTCCTAGCAACCATATTCATTATGATGGTGACCCAGTAAATCTTTCAGAGTGCTTGGTCTCTGTAAAGAAATCTTGCTTGAGTGAGGATATACATCAACTCAACAGACTTTCTATAAGTGAAGAGGAAATGGGACAAGCCCGAGACCTTGAGGAAGTTTCAGGTGATATAAAAAATAATGCAACCGCTCTTTGGAAAAAATATGACCTACAAATGACAAGATTATCTCAGGAGTTGGCTGAGCAACTACGTATTGTAATGGAACCCACTCTTGCCAGCAAACTCCAAGGGGATTATAAGACTGGCAAAAGAATTAACATGAAGAAGGTGGAGTATATGCAAACATACTATATATTTGTTATTTGTTTTGCAAAATATTCTTTTTCTCTCAATTCATTTATGAGCTTGTAAATTATAGGTCATTCCCTACATAGCAAGCCACTACCAAAAGGATAAAATCTGGCTGAGGCGGACCAAACCGAATAAACGAGATTATCAAGTTATTATTGCTGTTGATGACTCGCATAGTATGTCAGAAAGTGGTTGTGGTGAGGTTGCAATCAAAGCTTTGGTGACCGTCTGTCGTGCCATGACTCAATTGGAAGTTGGAAACTTGGCTGTTGCCAGCTTTGGGAAGAAAGGGAACATTAGGTTGTTGCATGATTTTGATCAACCCTTCACTGGTGAATCAGGGGTTAAGGTTAGTGCTCAAAATATGTCCTTCTAGCAGGAGAACAAGATCATCTAGTTTGTCTGCCTTATCGCTGTGTCTTCCATTTAGGCTATATGTGTGTCTAATCTCTCTCTCACATCTGAGAATGTGTATTTTTATAATTTTTCTCATTTGGATCTTGCGAAGTTGTATTCATCTATGGTATGACTGATTTTCTTTCCTAAATATTTGTCCGACAGATGATTTCTAGTTTGACATTCAAACAAGAGAATACTATCACAGATGAACCGGTTGTTGACCTGTTGACATTTTTAAATAAGAAGCTGGATGCTGCTGTTGCAAATGCTCGACTTCTTTCTGGACAAAACCCACTACAGCAACTTGTTTTAATTATCGGGGATGGCCGGTTACATGAGAAGGTACCATATTTTGCTGAAAGAAAATTAAGATGGGGTTCGCATGCTGACAGTTTTTCTTTCCAATCCTTGCTGATTAAAAATGCTTGTTTATTTACCTGTGTATATTCATTATGCATGCAGGAGAAGTTGAAGCGGTGTGTTAGGGATGTCTTAAGCAGTAAGCGAATGGTTGCTTTCTTGATTCTTGATAGCCTGCAGGAATCAATAATGGATCTTCAGGTACGTTGAGCCCTGTAATCTTTGCCTGAGGAAGATTAAAATTCTCCTCTGTTGTGTTGATTTGATTCTCATGACATTCTTGTATGGTCTACAGGAGGTAATTCCTATTCAGGACAAAAACAATCAATTTAAAATCTCTGTTTCCAAGTATCTGGATTCTTTTCCTTTCCCATATTATGTTGTATTGAGAAATATTGAAGCACTTCCAAGGACTCTTGCTGATTTACTGAGACAGGTAATTTGACTCTACCCAATTATTCCAACGTGTTGATCTTATTCATTTGGATTTGGCACGAGTAAACTTTGGTTTTTTCTTGCTGGGGGCAGTGGTTTGAGCTTATGCAGAATTCAAGAGACCAAGCACTCTGACTGAATTGAAGGATGAAGATGTAAAGAAAGATAAATGCCGAAATATCTATAACATTTTAGAGCTGTCTAATGTCTATGAGAAGCAGAAGATAATGAAGGAATCCATACTTTGTATAAATTTTGATACACAACTGTACATAAAAGGATTTAAGTAAAAGCTCATTCAATCATATGCTCAAGTTATTATTTTGTTTTCCATTCTATTTCTTCTTTTCATCATTAGATTCACTGTTTATGTTTATTACTCTTGACTAATTAACTCTCATAGAAAATACGTATTATTAGATTATCTTTCACTTTTTCTTATAGTTTTTTTTATTTTCATTCTTCTTCTCAGTTGGTTTGCTTACTTATTAATTAGTTTTTTTTTTCATTATTCTATTGTCTTTGTTTTGCATCTGAAATTGCTACAGTGTGTTAGAGTTTTTAGGCTTTGAAAGCGGACTTTTGGACTTACATTTTCCGTTATTTGTGCTACTTGTAGATCTTAACTATCAAGTACTGGATTTAGTTATAAAGATTATAGTTCTTTATATGTTTATTTTTTTAATCAGAATGTGTTATTCCCCGAGCGTATATCATAATCTTTAAACCTTTTTGAACATCGCTACGGCACTACAACAACAATATTTAATAATTTATATCACCCGGTAATAAGGCTATATTTTACAATATTGCCTTATGATTTATATCCCACATCCATGCTGTGTACACAAGGAGTGTCTAACGTATAAGCAAATGTGACAAAAGAGGATATGCCTCGTGCAGAAATAAAACTGGCTTCTGAGAATCGTGGAATAGAGAATTTCACACACTCAATCCGAGCCCTAACGAAAGTGATCTGGGACTAGTAAGAAATTGGGGAATGAGCTAATTGTCTAGTAAGAATACGTCAGCGATTTCTTTCTCTTTACAATGTCGTTCCTTCACCCTCCCCAATCTTTGCCTCAACGACACGTTTTTCTCTCGCTTTTGCTTTTTTGTTTTCTCTCTGAGTTGTGTCTTCTCTGTCCTCTCTACCAATTTTGCTACATCTGCTTCCTCTCTGTCTACAGTTCCAAACAATGGGTCAGGTAAGAAAAAAAACAAAAAAAAAAAAACATAGGGAGCGCACCGATCGACTTTCTCTCTCGCTTTACGCTTTATCTTTTTGCGGCTGTCTCTATCTACAGTTTCAAACAATGGGTCAGGTAAGAAAAAAAAGAAAAAAAAGAAAAAAAAAACAAAGGGAGCGCACCGATCGACTTTCTCTCTCGCTTTGCGCTTTCTCTTTCTGCGGCTGTACCAAAGTTATTTATCTCTCCATGTCTGCCTGGGCCTTCTCCCTATACAGTCCCCAACGATGGGTGAGGTCAGAAAAGAAGAAAAAAAAATAAAAGGAGCGTCATGGATTTAAGATGAATGTTTTAAATAGGTTAAGCAGTAGAAAAATGGATGAAAATCTTAGCATAATAGGGAGAAAAATGATGAACAACAGTTTCTGAACCATCTACTCGAAAAATAGAGTAGGGAGAAAGATGGTGAGTTCCATCAAGGAGAGAAGACGTAGAAGAGAAGAAAGAGATTTTTTTTCACGCATTGGGAAGACAAAAATGAGTTTCGCTCCCATTTTTTTTTTCATTTTAAAACCAAATTAAGATGAGTTCCATTAAGGAGAGAAGACGTAGGAGAGAAGATATATATTAAAAGTGAAGTTACTATTCACCATTTTGATACTATTCACCTCTTATTTTATATTTTATATATATATATATATTATATATTTTTATATATTAAAAGTGAAGTAAATGATGGATTGTATTTTATATTAAATTAAATATATAAAATAAACTTGTAGAAACACACTGCTGAACGTTCAACCACGTCTTTTTGTATCATCTTGATACTATTCACCTCTTTCGCTCCCATCGGTCTGTCATGCCCATCCTTCTACCTCACCTAATCTCATTTTCGGTACATGTATCAGTTAGCTACAGTCGTTCCTGTCTACGTGTTATGTTCCCCTTCTAGAAGGTTGAAAGAGAATAGCAAAACCGAAAAATCCTCGATTTCTCTCTCTTCTAAACGGATCTGTGTCTTGATTTTTCTCTCTGCAATGGGTTCTGTGGCCAAGTGTTGTCCATCTCTCCATCTCTGCCTGCGATCTTCGCTACACCTGCTCCCCTCTCTCTCTACACTGGCGAAAGGATGGTGTGCTCGAGCCGTGCTTTCTCTCTTCTCTGCCTTCTGTATCAACTCTTTGCCTCGGTTTCTCCGTCTTCTCGAGGGATCTTGCGTCTTGCTTTTTCTCTTTGCAATGGGTTATGTTGCTAACTTCTCTTTCAAGACTTATCCACTGTGTAGATCAAGGTTTAGAATACCCACTTTCAGGGCTGTGTCGACATCCTTCTCAATCTCTTCTATTCATGATTGAGATTGTTACTTGCTGCTGACTGTATGATGAATGACTCATTTCTCCTTAGTTGTTTTTGTACCATTACGAATTGGTCGGCTATTGTTGGATTGTTTTGTCTTTTGCCTGTGGTTATTGTGTCATTTTACTTTAGCTATGTTCTAGAACTCCTATTTCACATGCTAAATTTTCATTTTCTCCGTGCTCTGTCTTTGTTTCTTTATGTTGCCTTCCTTTTCCTTCTCTTCGTTATCTCTCCTTCTCTTTTGCCTGTCAACTTTTCCATCTATCTTTTCGTTGTCATGAGCTGTTGCACTACACTCCACCTGCTTTATTTTGTGGATGGATGCAAGGAGCCAAATTTATTCTTGCGTTTTATCCTCATTGTGGTCAGTGTTTCTTTTGGGGTTTATTTGGTCTGGTTTGTTTTGACTGATTATGTACCCTGTATTGTTCTCCAGTTTGAAATCTTATGGTCTCTCCTTAACATTTTCAGTGACATTTTTTTTCTTTGGTCTTCTATTGTTGGTATCTATTTTTCTGCAGCTGCTTCTGTAATGTTTCACGTTGTTTCCTTTCATGTCTTTGCAGGATAATGCCCATTTTTTTCTTTCCATTTTTACTTGCTGAGTTCTCTGACAACTGGTCAGCCATTTTGATTTCTTTTTTTGCTATTTTCTATTTTTTGTCTATTTTTTCTCAGTTCTGATATCTATCATTTGCAACAACTGGTCCAAATTTGGGTTGTTTATTGAAGATTGGGAACGTGCTGTTGTTTTCAAGGTATATGTTCTTTTCCTTTATTTCGTCATGTTATGTTGATGTTCTTATGTTCGCTCTTGATTTCTGAGCTCTTCTGTTGTTGCATTTTTGTTATGTTCTTCTGTTGATTTATGTCTGCGTTTTTTGTCCGGGGAGCTTTGTTGTTCTTTGATATTTTTTGGATTTTATGGTTTTACAGGATCATGCACATATTTTCTACCAATTTTTTGCTAAATTTTTTTGCAGCCAATATCGTGCGCATATTTTCTGCCTTTTTTTTTCCCTATCTCTTTGCACACTCGATCAATCTTTCTGATTTCTTTTTTTTTTGCATTTTTTATGTTTCTTCGATTTTGATTTTGTTATAATGTCTTTGTTCTACTTGGTTATTGCTCAACTCTGCGTTCGTCATCCAAGATCTGATAGGTGTTGTTCTTTTTAAGGTATATGTTTTTTGTTCCTTTTCCTTTCAATTGTTGTGAAAGATGGTTACTTTGTCTGCCTTTTAACATTCTTTGGCTATTTTCATATTCATGTTTTCCCACTTTTTGATGTGCTCTTTACAATCTCCTCTGCACCTTTTGTTTGCTATGTTGCCTTTTCATTCTTTGAGTTTTTTTACTTCCTCTGTATTTTTAAACATATGCCTTTTGTTGTTTATTTTCATGTTGTTGCTTGCCTGTCTCTGTTTTGTATTATTCCGATACCGATTTCTGTTCTCAGGTGCTTAGCAATGATTGATAAGGAGTTGAGTAAAAAATGTAGGCTAGAACGAACTCATTATCGTAGGAACCAAAGAGCTAAAAATAGTGATTATAAAAGTTGTGTTAATGTTGACACAAATATAAATCAAACTTTGTCATGTCCTTCTCAAGCAACGGAAAGTTGCCTTGCAATGTGCTCTGCTCCTATCCATCCGATCGATTTTGTTGTTACTGCTGCCCAAGATGCAATGCAGTTTGATATATCATCGGTGAACGCCAGCACATTTCATGCAAAGGATTCGTATCTCTTTTTTGAGACTTTGCAAATCAATATGACTTGTATTTTCGCTGCTCAACCAACTGTTGGACAAGATTCATTACTACTCACGAACAGCTCTCATGCTCAGTCAATTTGTCAATCACCTAGTCAGTATTTTGCCCTTCACTTGATTCTGCATTCAATCATTTTGTATTTATTTACATTATTATTCAAATGAAATTTTCTTATCCACCTTGTTTTCTGCACTCGTATATTTATTCATTTGTTTCTTCGGCTGGTCTCTATTGAGTGTTGTGTTGATGTTCATGATTCTTTCCCTTTCGAAGCAGCATTTATTCTGTGTTCATGACATTCGTGGTCAACGCATTTATTGTGCTATGATAAAAAACTTGTCATGGGACTTGCTATGGTTGAGTATATATATATATATATATATATATATATATATATATATATATATATATATATAAAATTAAGCTTGATGCTTACAATGTTCATATTTTTCCGCTAATCCTTTTGACAACAACGAAAAGAGTTTTGCAAAGACAATGTTGAAAACAATAAGAGAATCTATTTAGCAAATTATATGCAAAAAAATGCAGTGCGCATCATTATCAAAGAACAACAAAGAAATAATGTATTCATTCAGCTTGGATTCTAAATAAATTGAGATTGTTGTTCATCCTATGGCATCTTTTCCTCCTGTTTATGAGTTTTCTTGCTTTTGGAAATTGCAAATTGATTATTTCTGTTTGTCTACCATTTCCATTTAAACTGATATATAAATTATTCTAATCATTGTCCTTTTTCACATCCTTAACAATTGTTCTATTACTCTGGTTTCCATTTGCTCTCCCTAAATTTTCTTTTCTCTCTTTTTTGTGTGGTTGGCATTGTTCATTCAATTTATTTCGCATTTTTCATTCTTATTATTTGTTATTGTTTGATTACAACTGTTTGCTTGGTTTAAGTGAATCAATATTGTCTCAGTATGTGTTTTATTTGCTTTCAGAAATTGTGCAATCTTATAATGCGCGATGCAATGCAATGAATATAATCAAATTGCATTCTACAGCTAATTCTGCTGGTGACTTGGAAACCCTTTCTTGTGTCAAAACAATTTGCTATGTCAATTGCGATTTGGTCTTCCCTATTTACCCTTTGCCTGTCAATTCTCTTTATGATCCTGGTTCCAATAGCAAATCCAAAGATGACTCTATTTTGCAATCAGATGTACATCTAAGTATCCATACCATTGGTAGGTCTGTTTATGGATACACTTTGATTCATTAACTTCATAACTTAATGATTGTTTATTGGATGCTTCCATCTCTTTTGACACCTAAATTCTGGTTTTTCTTCAAATTCATTGTATGCATCCCTTCAATGTCGATAGTAATCTCATTAAATGTTACTGTGTGGTTTTGGCAGATTCAGCTTATGCAAAAGAGCAAACTTACCCTGCTAATTTGCATGCAAATTATCCTATTAATTTATGTGATCAATTCCGACTGCTCTTGGTTCTCATTCTCTTGGTAATCATTTGTTCTCATTTATTTATGAAAGCTGCTTTTAATTGCGTATCTTATTCAACCTTTCTCATACCTTGGTTTATCATTTGCTGCGTTCCGCGTTAATGTCGTTTATTATGGTTCACAACTTATTTGCAGGCCCTGTGGACAATGTGTGTGAATTCCAGCCATTGCATCGTGAGCTTGTCATTTCCTTTGCTAATTTCTCTTTTATTGACTACGTACATTTTTTCTATTCTTATGACCTGTTAAACTTCATTTGTTATATTTAAATGATGGAAAGAAAAACATATATACCTTTGTTTAATATATTTTATGCAGGTCGATATTTTGAACCTTTGGATATAGGTGGGTTGGATTATCAGTGTACATATTGTGGAGCCATGATGTGGTATGATGAAAGACTTAAAAAAGGCAGTGTCACAGCATACCCAGTTTTTGCTTTATGTTGCAAAGGAGGAACGGTTGCTTTGCCTTCAATCAGGATAACGCTTCCTTTTCTTGATTCTCTGTTGGATTATCATGGTGGACAAAGAGCATGACAGTATCAATAATCGTTCAGGCCCTTATGTTGTTAAAATTGGTGGACAAGTTCATCATCGTATAGGATCTTTACTGCCTGCAGTCAGTGAATCTCCTAAGTTTGCACAATTGTACATATGTGATACCAAAAATGAAGTCGCTAATCGAATCAAAGCTTTTCAGCGCTCTCCTATTGCTGATGATATTGATCCTGCTATTGTTCAGGGATTGATTCAAATGCTGGATGAAATTAATATGATTGTCAAAGTTTTCAGGATGGCAAGAGATAGATTTGCAGAGGATAATTATGCTCCTATTTGGATTCGGTTGATTGGTAATAAAGATTATCATGATCGTTACTATGATTTACCTTCGAACATGGAAATAGCTGGTTTAGTTGTTGGTGATTATGATGGACCTCAGGATGATCGAGATATTGTTGTTGAACATAGGTGTGATGGTTTAAAATGAATAAGTGAACTTCATCCTGCTTTCATGGCCATGCAATATCCAATACTTTTTCCTTTTGGTGACAATGGTTTTCAATTAGTCATCAAATATAGACATCCAAATGGAAAAAAAACCAAGGAGCGAAAAACTGTTACGATGATGGAATATTATGTATACCTTATTCAGCAACGACCTTCAACTAGCCATACAATACTTAGAGGAGGGAAGTTATTTCAGCAATTTATTGTCGACGCTTATCTCTGTGTTGAGCGCATGCGTTTGCAGTGGATTCGAGACAACCAACAGCAGTTAAGATCTGAAATATATCGGGGAGTTCAAGATGCTGTAACTCAAGGGGATGTTGACAGTCGTGCTATAGGTAAACGTATAATTTTGCCATCAAGTTTTGCATCTAGCCCTTGGTTTCTATTTCAAAATTATCAAGATACAATGGCAATTTGTAGACAATTTGGCCAATCAGATTTGTTCATTACATTTACTTGCAATCCAAAATGGATTGAAGTTAAGAAAGCATTGTCCATGATTTCTAGGCAGAAGATTGAAGACAGACCGGATATATTAGCAAGACTATTTAAACTCATACTAAAATACCTTATGGATGATTTGATCAAAAACAAACATTTTGGTCGAACAACAGCAGGTAAATCATTATGTTTTCTCAACTTTTTGTTTATAGATTAAACAAACGCTTTGCTAAGTCATTTTAAAATGTTTGATTGACATTCCTTTCTTCTTCTGTTTTGTAGTTGTCTACACTATAGAGTTTCAAAAGCGAGGTTTACCTCATGCTCATATACTGTTGTGGCTACACCCTCATGACAAACACTCAACACTGGAAGAAATAGATAGAATAATATCCGCTGAAATCTCGCACAAATTGCAAGATCCTGTTGCGCATGAAACTGTTGCTAACTTTATGGTTCACGGTCCTTGTGGTGCTGTGAATACTCAAGCTGCATGTATGAAAGATGGACATTGTTCAAAACATTTTCCCAAACTGTACGAACCGCACACAATTATTGCTGAAAATTCTATGGTTTCATATAAAATGCGAGCTCCAACAAGTGAACATATGATTGTTAAAAAAAATGGTGTCAATCTTGATACAAGATTTGTTATTCCATATAACATCGACCTGCTTGTCAGACACCAAGCTCATATCAATGTTGAGATCTGTGCAAAAACAAAATCAATCAAATACCTGTTCAAGTATGTTAACAAAGGACCTGATCGAACAAGAGCAGTCACTGAAGAGGCTCCGCTGAACCATGGAAATAACAGTGTTGCAGTATCGGGCAATGCAAACATTGACCAAAATCAATCTGGTCAGATTGATAAGATTAAGACTTTTCTCGACTGCAGGTACATTTCAGCACATGAAGCTTGTTAGAGATTATTTGGATTTGAAGTGCATCATAGGGACCCTGTAGTCATTCGGCTTCTTGTTCATTTGCCTAATGAACATTATATAACCTTTCCTAAAAATGTTGATTTGTCAAATGTGCTGCAACAGCCAATGTTACATAAAACCATGTTTACTGAATGGATGGAGACAAACAAAATCTATCCAAGTGCTCGAGATTTAACATACACAGATTTTCCTACACAATGGGTTTGGTATCAAAAGGAAAAACTATGGAAACCAAGAGAAAGAGGAAAAGCAATAGGGAGAGTTAACTTTGTCCATCCTGCTGCTGGTGAATTGTACTTCCTTAGGTTGCTCCTAAATGTTGTCACTGGTGCTACGGGTTTTCAAGATTTAAAAATGATCAACGGTATTCTACATGATACTTTTCAATCAGCTTGTCGCACATTGGGTCTTCTAGGTGACGACAAAGAATGGGATCATGCTTTGGAACAAGCTTCGATTTAGGCAACGGGACTTAAACTTAGGCAGTTGTTTGTAACTCTGATACTTTTTTTGTGAAGTGAAAAATTCGATGGCTTTATGGAACAAACATTGGAAGCTGTTAGCCAAAGGCATCCAATATCATTTAAGCAATGGTTTAACAACAAACCAAAGCTTTTTGTCTAAACAAGATTTGAAACATCAGATCTTGATTTCCCTTGAAGAAGTCTTCAATAAGAATGGATCATCACTGTCAAACTACAACTTGCCATCATTATCAATCAATTCTGCACATCTAATACGAGATAAAATGGCAAGAGAAGAATTGGACTATAATGTTCATGATTTACAGAGACAACTTGCATCATTTGTTTCCATGTTAAATAATGGACAAAAAATTATATATGATGCTGTATTAAAATCAATCAGAGAAAATGAGGAGAAAATGTTCTTTGTTTATGGCCATGGTGGAACAGGGAAAACTTTTCTGTGGAAAACAATCTTAGCAGCCCTTTGTTCAGCTCAAAAAATTGTATTGGCTGTAGCATCATCTGGAATTGCATCTTTGTTATTATCGGGAGGTCGCACGGCTCATTCTCGCTTCAAAATACCTTTGAATGTTGACAACATATCAACATGCCAAATTAAACGTAATTTGGAGCTTGGAAATCTCATTCGCATTGCAAGTTTAATTATTTGGGACGAGGCTCTAATGGTTCACAGACATTGTTTTGAAGCTTTTGAGAGAACATTGTGTGATATCATGTTATGTGATGCAGATACACAAGAAAATCTTCCATTTGGAGGCAAAACAATTTTGCTTGGAGGTAATTTCAGGCAAATCTTGCTGTCATTAGCGGAAGAACAAGATCTCAAATTGTTAATGCATCGATTAGCAAATCTACTTTATGGAATTATTGTCATGTCTACACTCTCAATGTGAATATGAGACTAAGATCTGACAATTTGAGTCCAACATCAATAAAACAAATGCAAGAGTTTGCAAAGTGGACTTTAGAGGTTGGTGATGGTAAAGTCAATGCTGGTCAATGTCAATTTGATTCTGACAAGACATAGATTAAAATACCACCAGATTTACTGCTTCATGACACAACAACACCTATACTTACCATCATAAATGCTATCTATCCAAATTTGCAACATTCATTTTGTGATGTCCTTTATTTAAGAGATCGTGCAATTATTACTCCTTTTAATGATACAGTTGATTTGATCAATGCTCAAGTTCTATCAATGATACCAGGTGAAGGACACAATTATTTAAGTTTTGATTCCATTTCCAACATTGATGGTGATCTTCATGATCAGGACATCTTGTATCCACCAGAGTTTCTCAATTCATTGAAATTCCCAAATGCTCCAAACCATGACTTGTGCTTGAAATTAGGTTCTGAAGTTATGTTGCTTAGGAATATAAACCAAATAGCATGCCTATGCAATGGAACCAGGCTTATAATCACCCAATTAGCTGCCAACGTTGTTGAAGCCCAAATTATTACTGGCAGTCATATTGGTGACAAGGTTTTTATACCTCGAATATGTTTTGTCCTTAAAGATCCAAAATGGCCATTTATGCTAAAAAGAAAACAATTTCCCATTCGCCTATCATATGCCATGACCATCAATAAAAGCCAAGGACAACACTTGAATTTGTTGGCCTATATTTACCAAAACCTGTTTTCACCCATGGCCAATTATATGTGGCAATTTCCAGAGTAACAAATAGAACAGGTTTGAAAATCTTAATTGAAAATTCAGATGTCCAATCCCATGACTTGACAAAGAATATTGTTTATACTGAAATATTTGATGATTTACCAGTAGGTTCCCTATTTCGATTAGAATTAGTTAGCTTCTATCTTTTTGCATGCAGTATATTTTATTTTTCCTGTTTGTTTTCAATGCAGCTTGTAAACGCTTGAATGTTTTGTGTCTGCTGCAACTTTCACTCAACCCTTTTTATGATTAATGGTGCTGCTGTATCAATTTCTCATATTTCTTTTTATTACCTTTGTGTAAGAAATAAATGTTATGTCAATTATTATGTCACAAAAATACATTTTTCCTTGTCCTAACTTTTGTAACTCTACAGGTAAACATTTTGCTATGCACCTTGCCAAATGAAATCGGCCTTTATTTTGTTTGCTCATTTGCACTATTTATATTTAGATAATGTTTTTTTTTTGCTTTGATCGTTCCTCTTATGCACCTACTTTCTTGTTGATGGTTTCAATTTAAAAAACAACTTTCTTCACTTAATTAACCACATTATTCTTGCTAAATATGTGCAGATATTCATCACATTGCATTATGAACTACCAACTTCTTGACGAGCTTCGACCTTTACAACCTGCAAAAAATGTTCGAGTTCGTGTTTTGAGAATTTGGGACAGCATTCTTCCAAACTTTGAAAACAAATTCTTATCAATAGATTTATTAGTCGTGGATGAAAAAGTAAACTTTTTTTACTGTTACATATAATTTTGTACGATTTTTTATCCCATTATTTTTGCATCATTATTGTTTCAATTTTACTTTTACTATTGTACAGGGAAATGGCATGCAGATTATCATCCAAAAAAAAATGAGCATCTTTTCAAACCGTTGTTGAAAGAGAACTCTGTTTATGACATTACAAATTTCTTTGTTGGAAAAGTGAAAAGTTCGTACAATGTGCTCTCTGCAAAAGCTCTTATTAACTTCAATCGCAGCACAAAACTGACAGAGATACCTAATCCTGCATGGTGTTTTCCTTTTTACTACTTTGAGCTCCAACCATTTTCTTCACTCGCAGCTTGAGTTGATTGCAACTATTTGCTGACAGGTTCTGTATATATTTCGTATTATATTCACTAATTTTAACAATACTCATTTTAAGAAACTATCTCTCATAAATTAAATAAGATTGATTAAAATTTGTTACCATTTTTATTACCACTATTTACACATATACATTTGGTGTTTTTTTTTCTACCTCAGATGTCATCGATGTACTGACCAATGTTAGTAATACTGTTAAATCAGTTATGAAAAATAGTCCAAATTCTGTTTATCGCAGGAATATCCGAATTCAAAATGAAGAGTTTGTATTTTTTAATCTAAACTCATTTGCATATCCAGTTACATAAAAATCAAAATACTTATTATGTTTGTACATACTTTTGCTATTTCCCAATGGACAGACACTTGAAGCAACATTATGGGCAACCATTGGTCAGGTCTTTGACAATTACAATGATATTTTCACAAAAACAAATGTTGTTGTTATGCTTGTTGCGATGATCGTTCGTAAATTTTCAGGTATAAAACTACCACTTTCGGTTTTTCTTTTTCACATTTTTTATTATATATATAACACAATCCAGCTAATGTTTGTTCTGCTATCCTAGGGTTGTGCACTTTGTCAACTTCAACTGCTTCAAAAGTTTATATTGAACCTGACATTCCAGAAGCAGAGCTGTTAAAAAATCGGTTCATACTTTGTTACAATTCAATCCAAATTTATAATCTGATTTTTCAAATTGATTCATATGCTTTTCCTGGTTCCCTTTGTCACTATTAGGTACTCTGAGCAACCGATAAGAATTGGTCAGCTAGACGAACACATTCGAGCAAGACGAGAAGCAGCAGATGATATCCATGAAAATAGAATGACAATGGACCAACTCCTGAAACTGGATATCTCACGTTCAAAGGTGTTCTTTTTTTTTTTTATCTTATCTTGTGTATAACACATAAATTAATTCAAGATGTTTCCATGTTTATCATCACCATTGCTACACAAATATGTAATTTTAATATACTTCCCACCTGCAGAATCTCTTCTTCACATGCAAAGCGAAAATCTGCAGCATTGATCGTTCTGCTGGTTGGTTCTATAATTGTTGCAATTTTTGTAACAAAGCTTTGAAAAACATAGAAAATAAACTACAATGTGCAGCTCATAACCAAGCTAAACAAGTACCCAAACTATGGTAAGATACATATATGTTTCATGTTTAGTCAAAATAAAGTTTCAAAATCCATCTTTATTCGTTATAATTTATTTATTATCTACTCTAACATTGTTATGTCTCTGGAATAAGTTCAAAATCTGCATCAATGTTCAAGATGATACTGGTGAAGCAGATTTTATGGTGTTTGCTAAAACAGCTGAACAACTCATCCAAAAACCCATCAGTGAACTAGCTGCTGAACAACAACTTGATTAACAAGTTTTGCCTGAAGCTGTCAAAGATTTGATCAATCAGGAAAGAATCTTTAAAATAAATCTCGCAAGACAATCTTTCAAATCGGGTGTACCCACATTTGCTATCAATAAAACATTCTTGGTGGATGAGGAACATGCCCCTTTCATGGACAGACTACAATCTAGATTGAGACCAACAGCTGCAATACAAGACTTGCAACATCTTGAAACGTTGAACACAGACTCTATCTCAATACAAAATGCCAACCTTGAAATTCCACCAGATCTATTCCCACTTGAGTCACCTGCACAACAAATGGGAATCAGGTTTGCTAATCCTATGTTTTATCATTATCGGAAAAACAATAATTTATTATTTCTTATCAAAGTACGTAACCTACACTTTTTCTTGGATTTATATGTTAGGATTCAAGGACAGAGAAAGCAAACAACACTTGCAGGACCAACAAGTGGATCTAGCACATTGAAAAGAAGACTTTTTAGATAAAAATTTAATTAAACAAAGAAAAGCAACTCTAAATTTCTCATTTAGTCTTACTTCCTATGTACTTAAATCTACTCTCATTATTTACTCTGCATTTGACAGCAATGAAAATGAAGAAGACATATCAATATCAGTGGCCGATCCAAAAAAACAAACAATGATTTATGATGTGCCCATGAAAAAGCTTAAATCTAGGTACAACATTTGCTTATTCTTTAACATTGGTAAAATGCATTTCTGACAATCTTGATAGCCTTTTACAGTCTCTAATGCAAAACATATTGTTACAATTTTAAGTTCTTGCATGCATGCATATGAAAAAAGCAAAATAAATTTGGAATGTTGAATTTACAACATTTATGGATTTCAATTATTACATAAATTGTAATTAATTTTTTTATCAAAATGGTTACTCTTCATAAGCATAAAACTATATTCATATTCATATTGATCTTTTCAAACTCGATTATTTTAATGCTTTGTTATTCTATATGTATTTCTAAATACTCTTATCAAATCTTGCTGATTTATTTGTTAATGAGATGTTCATAAAGTACAATTATTGTTCCCATTTTTATCTTGCAGGGGATAAGAGAAAGTAAAGGAATGAAACATTCTTGCAATTATGGATCTCCAACCTGTCCAAACTTTTGTTCCACTGTATAGGTTGAATGTCAGTTCTGCAAGCACCAGCTTTTGATGATAGTTAAACATCAGCTAAGATGCACATGTTTGACTTATCATCATTTTGCCTTTGTATCTATATGCAGTTTATTCTATTATCTACTCTGCAAGCGCTAGCTTTTGATGATAGTTAAACATCTGCTCAGATGGAAACTTATCATCAGTTTGCCTTTTTTTGTACTATCCATCTGCAGTTTGCTATGTTATTTGACCCAACTGGACTAATATAAAACAAATTTGCTTCCTACGTTACCTGCAATTGGGTTTCTATCAATCTATAATGTACTCAAACTTGCACATTTTTATATTTCACCTGTTTGTTTAATCAATTGTTATGGTCGCACAATTTACAATTTTTTTTTTTCATTTTATCAGCGAGTCTTTCCATTAGACTATAAGTAATATCTCTTTTCATTTCATTATAGGTATTATCACTATGAAGCAACAACGTGTGCACAAATTTTTTAAACAATTAAATGAATTTGACACTAAACAACAAAAGGTTGAAACAAGAAATTAAAACCAAAAAAACAATAAACTTAAACTATTAAGTGAAAATTTTGTCAAATTAATATATATTTTTAAATTTTGACTTTATAAAAAACATACTTAAAAAACACAGTGAATTAAGCTTTTATATTTTCCTAATCCTTGCTACCAAAATTTGGTCTCTTTCTATATTTTTTAAGAAAAAAAACTCAAATCTTAAGACTAAACAAAAAAAAATGTTCATTTTGTAAAGTTCTAATATACTAATATTTTATAAATATTGACCATAAGTTTAATACGCCTTACTGTGATGGTAACTTGGGTGGCGAAAGATAAGCAAACCTGCATTGAATATGGCGTATCAGTGTCAGACTCATAGAGCAACGAGCGTGGTCCCTTAAAGCTAAGGGGCTAGGGTGCAGGCCGACTGGCAATGTACCCTCCCTCTGTTTGCAATCAAGAGATAAAGGAGAGAACAATGGCGTGGCCACTCTCTTCACCGTCCACTCTCCTCCCAAATCAAGACAAAGATAACCCCATTCTACATGGAGGTCAGTTTGATCTGACTTGGTCACTTTCACCTTTTCAAATTAGACAACAAAACTTGTCCACTCATATCAAATTATCAGGTATCAACTTTTCCCTTCCCACAACCCCTGCTCGCATACTTTCGCTGTATTTTAGTTTACATTTTTTTCAATTAATTCCCTTTTTTCGCTAATTCAATTTTTTTAAATTTTTTTCTTTTAATTCTCCAAGTGATTTTATTTATTTATACGATAATTTATATAGTAGAAATGATCGATTACAAATTAAAAAAATATTTTTTTAATTATTATATGATAAATTTGTTCTCTTTATATACTTACAATTCATGAAATTTGTTTTATTTTTTACTCAATTTGCGTCAACCTTCTTTCTTTTTTTTCATTTACATTTTTCAATCTTTATTTGAAATACACAACACTGAAATTGCATTGCATATAAATGTCCTTTGCAATATAAAAAAAATATTTTCTTGTGAAACGTCCTTTGTAATTTTTTTTAACAAAGGAAACAACACTCCTCAATATTTTTTTACAACGTTTGCATTCCAATCTTTTTAACAAAGATTTAAGAAAAAAGAAACTCAACAAAGAGACCTTTCAATTAGTCAAAATCTTTAAAATAAAAAATAAAATAAAAAAAGAGATTTTTTTTTTCAATTTCTCTCTCTTCAATTTTTTTTTTACCTGCAAATCTCCATCATTTCTTTATCTCTTCATGTGAGACTAACATGAAAAAAAGTACAAGAGCAATAGATGTCACCATTCAACAAAAGCTGACACAATAATAAACACTAAAACAACTCATAAAAAACCTCACAAATTTATCAAAATATATAACAGAAAATTATGCAAAGCAATATATATATATATATATATATATATATATATATAACAGCAAATTATTTCTTCCCATAAGACAATAGTGTAGTGGTGCATCCAATCCACGTGTTAGATTATTGTAAAATACTTTCTTTTCCTTAATTGTCTTAATCTTACTGTGAAGATCAAATGGCGGACTTCACACAGTAGTTCCCTAATGTTTTAGTTCACAGATAACGTTTGACCATTTTTTTTAAATCGAATTTAAAAATATTTTTAATATTAAATTTCAACGGTACAAGTCAAAGTTTTGTTTATTTCACACTAAAGAAGCAACATGTTTTGTCTGTTTTGTTTTTGCCACATCGACCTTTAATTACTGTTGTAGTTTTACCAAGAAACCAAAGCATAAATACTGGAATAAGTCTTAAGCTTCTGCTGCACATTTCGTTTCC
Organism: Firmiana major; assembly: GCA_033439115.1. NCBI lineage: Eukaryota > Viridiplantae > Streptophyta > Magnoliopsida > Malvales > Malvaceae > Firmiana > Firmiana major. The sequence goes on along the minus strand of CM065914.1, from coordinate 5,128,446 downwards.
ATTCCTTTCTTGGGTACTCAAACTAGCCTCTGTACCAATGTTTCACTCATTTTCTTACCATTTCACTGCAAGCGTCCTATAGTATTTATTTTTTTCCTACCTTGCCATCCCTTCGACTCGGTTTCATCTTCCCATGGCAGCAGTTTCTGCCATCTTCCCCTGTTTGGAGTTAGACTCCCCAAGCCTCATCCTTTACTATAATTTCAGTCATTTTCGATCAGTCCTATTATAGCCTACATCATGTCTTCTCCCACCAATCCACTGTAGTCTCAACTTTTACACTTCTGCTACCTTTCTTTTCCTACCGATAGAACACTCCCGTAAATTGAGTGGTGTAATAAATGCAAAAGTCCTTAATAAATGAATGTGGAGTCCGTAATTTAATTAAAAGCATAATTGGAATATAAAAATATGGTTTAGACAACAAGTTTAGTTTTATACACATAACAACCATGAAAATTGGCAAATTACAGTCCAGCACAAAGTCAATAATAACTTTTAAATGATGTATCATATTTTACTCATTAACAGATTTGGGATCTAAAATGTCATTTGTAACAAAGCTAGCTCTTTTGTCTACTTTCGTTTTGTTTCTTTATTTCAGATTCGGTTTGGGATTGGCTTTGGTCTTTGCTGTGGCTTCCAACGATGGAACAAATCGGTGTTTCAGGTGCACCAAATCCAAACTTCAGAGACCAAAAAAGGAGATATAGAGAGAGAAACGTTTCTTTTCTGTCCATTTTTCAGTAAAGTATTTTATGAAAGAATAGGCACAGTGTCTGACCAAGAAAAACTTGTGAATGGGTCCTAAACAAAAGAATGGGATTCAGGTAAAATTAATGAAAGCAAATCTTGTGAAAAACATACGTAAGAATCTAAAGCAAAGGAGAATCACCATGAACTCGAAAGGCAATATCTCTAAGGTTCCAAAGTTCTCTGTCAAATATTAAAAGGGTTTAATACTATTGAAATAATAATTACTTAATGCCACAGGTACAATTTGTCATAGTTTATGCCTAAATTTTTAATTGTGATTTAATTGTAATTTCATAGTTTGGCTAATTTTTAATTGGTGGGTACCGGTTATCAGACCATTTGGGTTCTTTCATTTTCAAAAAATTCTCATAAGCATTCAATCTAAACTCCAACATCCAATCAGGTTCTTCCTTCAAAGAAGAAATTAAACGAATTGTTTCCTTAGAAAGCTGTATTGAAAAAGACTCAATATCCACAGAAAATCAAAATTTTTTATTGTAATCACGGTTTCGAAGAATTTCTTGGATTTTTCCATCGTAGGATTTACCTGATAAAAAGCTGGGATCTGACGTCAGGGTCTGAGAATCGATTCCGTCAAACCCATAGCCCCAAAACCTCCAAATTCAAGGCTTTTCAAGGTCAGAGCAGATGTGGGCAGAGAGAGATGGGTACACTGATATTGTAGGGCTCAAGATATTGGGAGTTGTGTTTTGATTTGGGAAAAAGAGTAATATGAAGTCGTCTTCTGCATCGCATGATGGCTGGCAAAGATTATCACAACTGTTTGACCGAAAATAAAAATAAAAAACTTGCACAGTAAATATATAAAATACAAATATTTATAAAGTACATTAATTCTTTCAGACTTTTCAGTTTACAATCAAATCGTTTGTATAGTAAATTATCATCAATCTTTTCCATCAATAGTCAAAAAAAATTATTCTTCACTTTGACTAAGACATCCCGAACAATTCATATCTCTTCTCTAGATTTTTTGCTCCCCAATTAACTGCAACGCAACTTGTACACGCAAGTCAGTTAATACATTTTCACACACTATCAATTATTGTTCCACACATCTTGTCACTTCTTTTGATTTTGTGTCTGATTTTACTATTTGGCTTGTGATTTTACAAACTAAGCTTTGTGTTATTGCTTTTTTTTGTTGGGCTTTGTGCGAAATTTCTTTTTTTTTTTGTCCTTATTCGAAATCCAGTGAAGAATGTGACTTGTTTACCCAAATGGATATAAAAAAGCTTTAATCTTATTAATTCATTTACAATGCAGGTACTTTTCCAATCTTTTCTTCTGTCACATTATTTTTTCTGCCAAATAAATTTCATGCTTTTTCCCAAGAAATCAGGGTCAATCTTTTTTTTTCTAACATGCATCTTACCGAGTTTCAGTGCGTTCGTCAGCTATAGGCAGGCAGATCAGCTTCTTTCTTCCTTTGTCTATTCCATGTCCATTCTCCTTTTCTTCACGTAAACTCAGTTTCAATACTTGCTTCTGTCATGTGCAGTGTTTCTTGTCATGTGGATTGAATATATATTGTATAATATATTATTTAAAACTATATGAGGCGTACGATTGGCTTCCAAAGGAAGCCAATCCGTATCCCACCATTTTCTGGATAAAAGCTTGTGGAAGAAGAGTTAATTCATTTAGAATGCATGTACTTTTCCAGTCTTTTCTTTTGTCAGTCTTTTTCACATTATTTTCTCTGCCCAATAAATTTCATGCGTTTTCTCAACAAATCAGGGTCAATCTTTTTTTTTTTAACATGCATCTTATCGAGTTTCAGTGAAAAATAATGGACATAAAAAGTTTTATTAATTAATTTAGAACGATAACTTTATTTCTTTTTAAAATTATATTATGAAACAATTTTAAAAAACAAAACGATACAAAAAACTACTTATCTTCTTCATCTTCTTCTGTTCTCTACAAACATAGTGCACATCATGACCGATCCACAATTTAACTCGCTGCCCAGTTTTTGTATACCGTTCTGTTACAGCTCCACGAACAAAAAACGTCAAGTAAATCAATGACTAATGCTTTGTTTACTGTTTATACTGCTTTTCTGCAACTTTCGGCCCTTCACCTTTGCACTATTTGGTGGTTTTTCCCGTATAAAACCATCGTCTCGTATTGTTTGCCTCTTTTTTCAGCTAACCTTTACGTACGTATGTCTTCTCTTCTTTTGCTAACTATTTTGGTGCTTTCGGCACAGTCATTTGCAGGCGGTTGTATCTGTTCATCATATAGATCCTTGTCTTTCTTTTTTTGTGCTATTATATGTATTTACCTTCCTCACTTAGTTTTTATATGACTTTTCTTTTCTGTTTTTCTTTCTGTTATCTATGTATGAAATGAGTTTTGATCATTTGATGAAATTTGGTACTTTCATGTTCGTTTTCAATCCCTTATGTCTCAAGTTTCTTTTCTGCTTGCCAAAAAAAATAGACAACAAATCAATATTTTCGATGTTTCAAAAAATATTCATCCTAATTTGTGCTATATTTAATTAATTTCTATAATTATATGCAGCTTATTCCCAAAAAATTCATAGATCAGAATGCAGATTTATTCTCTTCTACGTCTGAAACCATCATGTTTAGCAATCTTTTTGGACCATTTCAACTCAAATTAAAATATCAGGATGGAGAGTTATATTTTACAGATGGATGGAACAAATTTGTTAATGCCCATTGTTTAAGATATGGAGATATATTGACGTTCAGTTTAAATTCAAATATGCACTTTGGTGTCACTGTTTATACATATGAAGGCATATTTTTGACCCATGAAGACATCAAAAAAAGAACTGGTAAGTAACTTGATTCTTTTGAGTTTTTTATACTTTGCCTTTTTGACTGCTCCTTATGCTGCATAAACACATCCACCCACTACAACAGTTAAAAACGTACTGACGCCATCCTCTTCTCAACTGCAACAAGAAAAAAATCAATCTAATCCAGCTTGCAATAAAAATCCACCTTCTTTTAAGATTACTATGACAAAAAAAATGTTCAAAGCTCATTTGTACTGGTAAATTTTATAAACTTTATATATATATATATATATATATATATATATATATATATATATATACATATTTTTTTTATATATTTGCTAAATTTATATCTCATATCTTCAAAATAGTTTTATACATATTTGATACATATTATCTTAAAATCTTAAAATGTATTAAAAATCATTTTTTCTTTATCAGTATGTGCCACGATCGTTTGCCACTGAGTACCTTCCAAAATCATATGCTGACTTCATCTTTACCATCTCTGCAAAAGAGCAAACATGAAAAGTTCGCTACATTTGTACTGATCAAAACAAAGTTTTTTTTACCGGGTGGAAAAAATTTGTTACTGACAATGTCATCATTGTTGGACAAACTTGCACTTTCACTCTGACTGCCCCCACTACATTTCAAGTCTACTTCCATACAGGTTATATTTTCGCTCAGCCAATTCTTTATTGTCACAATGTTATATAATTATTATTATTATTATTATGATTATTAAATATTATTATATTAATATTAATTATCAAAATAATAAATACTATATGAAACTATAGATGCATATAAAAATATGCATAAAAGATACCATATACATGATTTTTATATGCAAATATAATTTTTTTAAAAAGTTTTACTGAATATATTTAGCACTATTTGCAGCTCATCTGTCAAAAAAACAACGTAAACCTTATTACGGTTGGATATCTAGCTATGATCAAGAAGATGAAGAAGATTTGATGGAACTTCCAGCACTACCACTTTTTTAGATGTTCTTTCAATTGTAAAATTTATATATGACTTATATTAAATGCTATTATAATATATATATATATATATATATATATATATTCAAATATATATATAGACACAAATATATATATATATATATTCCAACAAGTATAAACTTTTTGTCAAAAAAATGTTATAAATCTTATTATATATATAATATATAATATATATAATAGTAATAATAATTATATAATTATATACCAAATATATACTCATGCTTTTTATCAAAAAAATTTATCTGAATACATTAAAATTAAAATATCAAATAAAAATTATTTTTATTATTATTATACGTCATATTTTTACGTTTTTCTCCATTTATGTAATATATATATATAATTATTATTATTATTATTATTATTATTATAAATATTTACAATTTATTCAAATATAATAATAATATATATAATATAATATAATATGATATTTAATAATAATAACACAATAAAAATAACATTTAACAACTATTTACATCACAATTTTTCATATTTTGCACATATTGCAATACTCTGTACATAAAACTGTTGTTCTTTTGAATGCTTTACTCTTCCTTCCTCGTGTGTGTGTGTGTCTATATATATATATATATATAAACCTAACAACTATTCACATCACAACTTTTCATAATTTACACAAATTACAATGTATCATACCTGCACAAAAAACTGTTCCTACTTTTAATTATTTGCTTCCCTTTATCTTCCACCTTACTTATAACCAAAAAATAAATCCAAACTCAATCATCCCTCTTCTCCTCTTTCACCTCTTCTCCTCTTACACCCAAACATCCAAATTCGAATCTAACTCTCCCATCCCTCTTCTACCGCATAACTGAAACCAAAAAAAAACTTTTCGATCGTCCCCAATGGCAACCTCCAATGAACAAGACAACGACAGATGCTTTAGAATCGTGCTCGAGTCTGAAATCAGAAAATATACACTGATAAGCCAACTCATTACATGATAATCTGCTTTAGTTTCCCTGATATCTGCAACTCCTTTACAATTATATCGCTCTTTTTTATGGAAACCATTATTCAACAATTTTTTCGATATAATATTATTCTTGTAATACTGATTGTTCTGTCCATAATGCTATATGATCTTTCCTACATTATTACTTACATTTTAACATATCGACTTTTTAAATACATTTGGTGTTTAAACTTAGTCATCTACTTGATCATTTATTCCGATTTCATTCTTTGTTTTCATAACTGATGCAATCTGCTGCATATAATAACCAAACCAATAGATATAACCCTCTGCTTACACATTTGTTTCGCCAAACTATTAAAATTTCTGTCATATCTACAACTCTTTAACAAATATATCATCCTTTTTACAAAACCGATCATTCTTCATTTTGTCTAATGTTGTATTATCCTTGCAATACTGGCTGTTCTGTCGATAATGCAATTTCATCTTTCCTAGGTTGTTACTTTTATTCTGACATATCTACTTTGCAAATAAATTTATTTAAACTTGCTCTTGTTCTTCATTATTTACTCCAGCTACATCCTTTGTCTTCACAACTTATGCAATATATGCATTATGCTTAAACAAAACAAATGCATATACACCACTGCTAGAGTGCAGATCACAGAAACACTGGGACGCCTTACCTTGGCACGTGGTTGGAACACATTTGTTCAAGACCATGCATTACGCCTGACAGATTCACTTTTCTTTGAATATAACGGAAACATGACATTTACTATTTACCTCTACAACAGTGCATCTTTTTTGCTCACCATTGAGATGATTGAACAAAGAAAAGGTAAATGCATTTCTCATTCTTACCTCACTATTTATATATTTATATATAATTGTTGAATTTGATTCTTTTATATTTTCACTTTTATATTTGCATATAAACATTGATGACCAAACCGTATCAGAACAAAGTTTATCTGAAGATTCTGAAAAAAGTTTACTTGAAGATCCTGAAGAACAAGATCATTATTATGATCATTATTATGTTAGCAATTCCCCAATCAACATTTGTTCTCCAAACTCTAATCCACCTTATTTTGAATGCACAATGACAAAAACCAACGTTGAAACTTCATGTGTCCTGGTAATTGCCATATAATTCTGATAAACTCTTATTGCTCTAAATTACACTTTCTAATCATAGATATTTTTTGCAACATGTGCCCAAAAATTTCCATAAAGAGTGTATGCCTAAACAATCAACCAACATGACCTTCATTGTTCCAAACAAACATCAACAATTGCAAGTTTGATATATCCGATCAAAACACAACAAATTATTTTCTGGTGGATGGCAAAAATTTGTTATGGACAATTACCTCAGAGTTGGAGACGATTGCAAATTTTTGATAATCGAACCTGGACTTTTTAAGATCGAAATCTATAGGAGCAGGGCTGGTTTATTTCAATACATGTAAAATAAACTTTTGTTATATTTTCAGTTGAATTAAGATCTTATCAATATCATTAAAATTTTTATTTTTGGATAATTTATTATGTATTTTATTTTTTATATCTATTTTTATTCTTCAATAATTTGTTATTTAATTTATTTTTGTTAATATGGGCAACGCGTGGGTCTAACCTAATATATATATATATATATATATATATATATATATATATATATATATATATAATGGGACATTTGGTTCATATAGAACTAATATACATGCATGTATGTGTAAACCAAGTTAATGGAATATAAATAATAATTTATGCAATGTAGTAGTTTTTCTTAACGCTCCTCGACTTTATCGCAGTGTGTCCTGCTGGCTTAAGGAGTATTAATCAAAAGGATATTTTAAACACTTCATTTTTCCAGGCACTTAACACTTACCTAATATGGTTCCCATACAATATCAAGAATCCATGAGCCATGCATAACTAATCGTATTAAAATCAGTGTTTTCAATGCGATATTTTTAATAAATCACTGCGCAATATTTTCAAACAATAATATTTTGAAATTCCGTATAAGTATATTTATAACAATTATAATTTTACGAGATACGGTAATTATCCCCAATTCAGATAACAATTAAACAATATACCTTAAGGCATCCCATGATAGCAAGTCATGGTCGATTACCCATAGAACCCTATGTTCATAGATCTTTCCAGTATCAATGTCACAATAACAATTTTCCGTCACTAACAATTCTTCATCACAACATCAATAATAAATACCACCATCCCAAATCACCAACATGCCGTATAGGCAACAATATATTAGGGTACCTTCTGTCTCAAAAAAGTTTTTATTTCATATGACAACCTATATATATATATATATATATGATCCAACAAGAATTTCTACAAAAATAAAACTAAAATAGTATCAATCCCATAAAAATAATTACAAATAAATCTTTTTTATTTTGCTCATAAGGACTTACAGATGAGGCGTCAACTTCTAATGCATTGACAATATATAAAAACTATACAGTACATTGTATATAAACTCTTTTTTTAATATGAATTTGTAATTATTTTTACACTAAATCAATGTTACTTTTTTTATAAAAAAAAATTCTCACTTAGTTTGCTCATTTATTAGTTTTTATTTTCCTTTTTTTTTTTTTGTTTCATATCTATTTCTGGTGATGTCTGTGGTGTAATAGACTTTTGCGACTCCACATAAGAGGCTTGGTAATATTTGGTTTAATTAAATCGTAAGCTATTGCTTATTACAATATCATGATTACTTACTTCTTTCTTAAAATTATATATATAAATTTTATTAATATTTGTAGTCAGGAATAGATTTAAGGTGGGGGCAGTGGGTCAAATCCTTAAAATTTATTTTATATATTAGTAATATACTATAAAATTTATTGATATTTGTATGCCCCTACTAAAATCTTAAAAAATTTAGTAATATTATTAGAAACAAATTCAAATTTTATTTTTTTTCTCTTTAAATTATAAAGGGAATATTTAAATATGGATCTTTAGTAATATTTAAAAGTATATAGTCGCATTAACAAAATAAATGAAAAAAGTAATAAAGTAAAGTAATGATTCATAATGTAAATATAAAATTTTGTTGGTATTTAATATAATAATTCTCTTGACATTAGTTGAAATTAGCTTAAAAATAAATTCAAAAAGTTATGACAACTCTAGAAAGAAAGGAAATTACAATGGACCAAAAAAATTACTTGTTAGAAATCAAACAACTAAAAACAAAAAACTTATTGAAAGGAAATGTTAATTAATTTAACGTAAATACCGAAATAAGCTTTCTATAGGAAAAACTAAATATATTTTATTATATTTTTCCGTCTTAATTCGATCAAGAAAGCCTTCTTTGATAATTTCAATTTTTTTTGCTTAAATTCTTGATTTAGAAAAATTTTCATAGACTGATTTAAAAAATTCAATATTTTATGGAATTATCGAATTTTTTATTCTTTGAAATTGTGACAAATTTATTTCTTTGTAAAATGAATTTATTTATAATTATCATATCTCAAAAGTGAATATAATAACCCTTTGAACTTTGAAATTTGGATAAAAATTTGTTTTTTAAAACAATTATATATGAAAAAATGTCAAAAAAATTTCTTGTAAAGAGGTTTTTCTATATAAAAATGACCTTTTATACTTTTATTTTTAATTTCTATATAAATATTTTATTATTTTATATTTCTAAAAATATTTGTAATTAGTTGTTAATAAAATTAATTTTAATTTATAATAATTTTAAATAAAATAATCTAAATATATATTACATATAAAATCTACCACAGTGACTATAAATTCTAGATCTGTCCTTATTTGTAGATGATATTAACTAATATATTTTGATATAAAAAAAAGAAAAGGAAGCAATGCAACTTCTCTTACATTTCTCGTGGAAGGGCAATATTAGAAAATAGATGGTTGAGTGACAGTGACTTTGAAGTATACAGTGAGGCAAAATGTACATGGACCAGGGCAGAAATATTTCGAGATTCAATATTAATTTTTGAAAGCTATGCTGTGGAAATTCCGAATAGCTATAATGATTTTCGTGTGGGTCAGTCGCCTGTTAGACTTGAAAATTCTATGTACTTTAGCTATGAGATTACAATGTGAGATTCATAATTTGGTGAATGTAGTTATGATATTTCGATATACACGCAAGTTTTAAATTTAATGAAATATAAGAAAATAAAGTTTTTAAGTCTTAAATGTGTATGGATTGAAATATGACCTATGGAGTAGATTGTAGTAAGTTTTACCTTGAGTTTCCTGTAAAATTATGCAGTAACAATGAAGTTTATGAAGGCCAGATCGATCTCAAGGGATGAAGGATCGATCTCATAGGGAGGAAGATCAATCACATGACTCCAGAATTGCAATAAGTATACTATAGAAGACAAACAGATCGATCTCATAAGGGAGCAGATCGATCTACTACTGCCTTTGTCTACAAGAATCGATCCTGTCACAAGGGTAAATCGATCTCCAATTGTCTCGGCCTGAAAGAGATCGATCTCCCTTATAGAACAGATCGATCTCCATTTAGTTATGTGAAGAACAGATTGATCCCCACCCTCTACCAGATCGATCCTGTAATTGGTAATTGAGCATTTGGAGTAGTTGAAACCAAACAGAGATCAATCTCCCCACGATATCAGATCGATGTCACGCGCTCTATCTATATAAGAATCATGAGATTTTTGCCTGAAACTGAATCTCTCTCACCTGCAAACACCAACACGCACAATTTTTACCCAAAACAAGCTTTCTCTCTCTAAGATTTATCACATTCTGGATAGAGTAAGAAAAAGAGGTAAGAGGCAAAGTTGCTCCTCTTGGTAAAGAGAACAACATACTAGAAAATCAAAGGGGTGGTTTGAACAAAAAGGGAAAAGACAAGCATTCTACAAGTTACTCAAGAAAAGACAAGCTAAGTGAGCTCACAAGACCCTTGTTTTTAAGTTTTATCATTTGATATAGATATTGGTGAATAAATATATATATTTAGGTGTTGATAAAGAATGTAAAAAGAGTTTTTAGACAATGTATGTATGTAAGATTTTGTAGATTGGATGTAGTTTAGGGTGTATGGGTATAAATAAGATGAAAAGAGAAATGTTTAGTTAGAATAAGTAAGAGAATGAAATCGACAATGAGAAAGATGTATATTGACGATTTGATGATATTTGGACAGCTTGAAAATTCGACACGAGAAACGAGGTTGATTCGAGACCCGAGGGACATTGCACCACTCAGGGTGCCAGAGGTAAAGGAAATAAAACATTTGTGCATGTGAGTTTCTAAATGAAGAAAATACCTTTTTAGTGTAAAAAAAAGTTTGATGAATGAGCTTGTTTATGAGTTGATTTGATACTTTGATGAACGTGTGAGTGTTTTGCCGGTTTAAGCTCGATTTTGATGAATTTTGCGTAATTGTGAACACAATGTTTTATAACAGAAATGAGTTTTCAAGATAACCAATATGAGCTCTACGTGAAGACAAAATGGTTTTAATACAATAATGGTATACTTTACTGAGACTATGGCTTGTCATGAGATGCACATCGATACTCCGCTTGATAGCGTTGAGTGGCTTGTTCTAGTAGCATGTAAGATCGGGTCTTACTCTAGTAGCATGTAAGACCGAGATAACCTTGCTCTGGTAGCGATGGGTGGCCTTGCTTTAAAAGACCGAGCCTTGATTTGATAACATGTAAGACCGAGGCTATACGACTCTGATCAAGTCTAGAGCGATATTATGGTCATGGATAGATGTCGACGTTTCCCTCTTTTGAGGATGCCTCCATTCTGGTAATGAGAGATGCCTCCGTTCTGGTAGCGTGAGATGCTCTCCTTGAGGATGATTTGATGTGATGTGCTTATGACGTTGTTTTTATCTAAGTTTTATTAGCCTTGACCATTTTAATGAATGACGTGTTTTGATGACGGTGATTTCTATCACACATTGAGATTTGATATTATGACAATTTGTGATTTTATCACGTAAACTATACGGATGCAAATTAATGCCATTATTATTGTTATCATTATTACCATGATATTTTACATGCTCGAAATACTTCTATCATGTTTTTACATGCCTAACTGATGAGTTGTGATGTGATGATGATTTCATAAAATCTCCCTTATTCTCCTTACTGAGCGTTTTGAGAGCTCATCCTTTTTCCTCCCCCCTCCAGATTTCTTGCAGTGATCAAGCTAGTACCTGCCGCGTACATGATATAGGTTGGTGGACAAGATCTCCCCAGGTTATCGCTTGTACACGCCCAATGTATAAATTCAGTTCATTTTGTATCCAAACAATAATGTAATACAGATAATTGTGTTAAGTATTTTTGCGATATAGTTAGGACACTATGAAGAAAATGAATTGAGTTTTGTGGGATGACCTTTTTGGATATTATGTATTTGATTTTATGAAATAGAAATTGTGTGATCTTGGGGTTAATGAATTATTATAAACATAAGTGATTAAATGATATTGTACAGGAATGCAACCTGAGTAAAAAGTTTGATGTAAGAAAAGTTTAAATTTGTCATATTTTTTCGCGCTTTCGAGCTGTCACATCGCCTCTCAAAGCAAGCCGTAAGGACGGGTTGAAACAAAGGGATTGAACAAAGACCTTGATTTCCAAAGCAAACTTGTTAAATTACCATGATTTATCCAATATGAAACAATTGGACCTTTTTTTGTGAAATAACGTTCTTAATTTCAATCTCTTTTTTCTTTCCAAAAGAGAATCAAAGTGGAAAATTTTGTCATGCAAGTTGTGGATTTAAATTTTAAGATAACGAATTGACAATGACAACGGAAATTTTCATGCACTCTACATGTTAAATAATGACATTTATTTTTTAAAAATATTTAAAAAATAGGGTAATGTTTGTGTCAAATCTTAATTTTATTTATGAAATTTGAAAATTTTATGAGATAATTATCCTAATTATATAGTACATAAATTAAAGAATATTATATAATATATTGTCAGTGAAATTTTTAGATTTTATAAATGGGGTTAAGATTATGATTTATATTATTTATTTTTTTTAAATATTTTTTAAAAACTGTGTTATCATCTAATTTCATTTATAGAGTTCAAAATTTTCATAAATATCATATTAGATAAACTAAAATTTAAATAACTATTAAGATTGACTCACTTAAAATTAAATTAAAAAAAATAAACGAATCAATAAAAATACATTTTGTCGACAACTTTATATTGTCCATTGTTAACAACTATTATTTTTTAGGAGGATTAAATTCAAAATTGAATTTTTTTTTAATCTTAACATTATGATAGTACGGAGAGTGGTATGAAAAACATTTTAAAAGGACTCTTCCTTTTTATAAGTGGGATTTGCTCTTTGTAGTTCCATTGACCAGAAAAATTACACAGAAACATCCACGAAGATCATTTATGAAGACTTTAGACAAGGAGAGGAAATGTGTGGCTAAGCTGAACATGACAGAGTAGATGGTGACGATGTCCAAAATTTGTCCACCATCCAAACAAATAAAGAGTAAGAAAATGAAAATGACAAATGAATCCACGTCATTGATCCTCGGGCCTTGCCACCGTCCAAACCTTACATCATGGTGCTTTTCCAAAAGCCAATACTTTTCCAGGCCTTGAATAGAAATTAGAGAAGTTACGGAGAAGTTACGTACTTGATAGTGATTGCTACAGAACAACAATGCCTCCATAAAAATACAAGGGACCTGCTTGGAAAGATCATTTCAGTTTTGAAAGGCTAACAAATTAGAGTGAGATAGTATCGGATATCAATCAAGATGAGACCCAGTGAAGGTAATCCTTCTATAATCCTTGAAGAAGTAGAAATGATGCCCTGTTGTGAAGACTATATGCTTCAGCTCTATCAAGCAGCTGTGAAAGGTTCAGTCGCCACCTTGACAACCTTGATGAGAAATGATCAGCTCATCCTCAATAAAATCTCTCTCACTTCCTTCAGTGAAAGTCCTCTGCACATATCAGCTTTGGTTGGTCATCTTGATTTTACAGAAGCTCTCTTGAGGGAAAAATCTGAACTTGCCACCCGATTAGACACTAAGAATCGCTCACCCCTTCACCTAGCTTCAGCCGAGGGCCACACTGAGATTGTCAAGGCATTGTTGCGAGCAAATGTTGATGTTTGCTTGGTGCGTGACGAAGAGGGTAGAATTCCACTACACTTAGCGGTGATGAGGGGACATGTTGAAGTTATCCAAGAATTGATCACTGTGAATCCTAACTCGATTCTTGAGAGATTGAATGGGATTACAGTTCTACACTTAGCTGTGAGATACAACCAGTTAAAGGCTTTAAAACAGTTAGTGATGCAGCTGAATGGGGAAGAACTTTTCGACTTCACAGACCACCTCGGCAACACTATACTCCATTCAGCTGTTATGTTGAAGCAATCTGAGGTAAACGGAATGCAGTTAATCTCTTTTAATTTTGTTCACTCTTATTTATCTTACTAACAATCATCGGGAAAATTTGTTTGTTATAGAATATTTGATTATAATATCAAGAATGAAATCATCAATAAAAATAAAATTTATCGACTGAACAACTAGTTGTGCTTCTGCAGACCATAACATACTTGGTTTCGGTGCCTAAATTAAAAGCAAAGGTAAATGCCTTAAACAAGATGGGTTTCAGCGCTCTAGATTTGTTGGAGCATCATCCAAGAGATTTCAAAAGCTTTGAAATTGGAGATATTCTTATCAAAGCTGGAAGTACAAAATCAACTGAGGACCCAAATCTAAATATGGTTCCAACCGAATCAAAATTAGCTACAGTTTCTCTTGGTGGCGAGAGCGAGACGCAGTCAAGGTCGCTCACCTTCAGGCTGAAAGGGAAAATAAAATCAATGTACCACAAATGCAAGAACTACTTCACATATCAAGGTAATTGGGTGGAAGAGATGCAAGGGACACTGATGCTGGTGGCGACGTTAACCGCAACTATTTCTTTCCAGGTTGCAATCAGCCCACCCGGTGGCGTTTGGGACCAAGATTATGTTGTGCACAAGCGGAAGCATAAAATACAACTATAACTACTAATTATTGAAGCAGACAAAAACAAATGATCAAATGCAAAGTGTAAAGGAAGAAAAGAGAAAAACACAAGATTTTACGTGGTTCGGTATAATTACCTACGTCCACGGGCGCTGCTGAAAACCTTCACTAATTCCAAAATGGAATTATTACAAAATCTGGACACAATTGCAAAATCCAGAAACTAATAGGGAAAAGCCAAAATACAAATATATAGGCTATTTATATTTCTCTCAGGGATATCTAACCTATTAGCCCAGGCCTCAATTTATAAGCCAAAACTCTTTCTCTCCCTTTGTGATTTTCCAATGTGGGATTCCTTACTAGGCTAATAAGCCATTAATTTCAACAAATCTCCACCTTGGCGAATTAGCCTTCAGCAATGCCTTCAAATGTATCTCTCAGACTTTCAAAACATTAATCAAGTTCAAACAATGATTGAACTTGATTGCTGTCACCACTTTGGTCATCATATCTGCGGGATTGTCAGCAGTCCCAATTTTCTGTAAGAGAATCTTCCCTTCAGTCAGAATTTCCCGCACGAAATTATATCGAACATCAATATGCTTAGTGCGAACATGGAATACTGGATTCTTTGCTAAATAAATGGCACTCTGACTATCCGAATGAATAGTGATATTCTTTTGTCTCATTCCCAATTCTTTCAGTAATCCTTGTAACCAAATTGCTTCCTTTACAGCCTCTGCTAACGCCATGTACTCTGCTTCTGTTGTAGACAAAGCAACTGTTGACTGTAAGGTAGACTTCCAACTTACTGGAGCTTTTGCAAGAGTGAACACATATCCAGTAGTTGACCGACGCTTATCCAAATCACCAGCATAATCTGAATCAACGTATCCGATTGCCACCTGACCAAGTGAGTTCTCCTTCTGAAAGACCAAACCAATATCTATAGTTTTCAACAAATACCGCAGTATTCATTTCACGGCTTGCCAATGTCCTTTACCAGGATCATGCATATACCTGCTCACAACTCCAACTGCCTGTGAAATGTCGGGTCTCGTACACACCATAGCATACATCAGGCTACCAACTGCATTAGCATATGAAACTCGAGACATATATTCTCGTTCATCATCTGTACTAGGAGATAAAGATGCACTAAGCTTCATATGAGGGGCAAGTGGTGTACTTACAGGTTTCGACTGCTCTGAAATGCCAAAACGTTGTAATACCTTCTTCAAATATTGCTTCTGATTCAAACAAACCTTGCCTCTTCCTCTATCTCTGCTAATCTCCATACCTAGTATCTTCTTTGCTTCACCCAAATCTTTCATCTCAAACTCTTTATTCAACTGAGTCTTCAACCTTTCAAGTTCTTCGACATTCTTCGAAGCTATCAACATATCATCAACATACAAGAGCAGATAAATGAAAGAACCATCATGTAGCCTCTAAAAATACACACAACTGTCAAATTTGCTTCTTGTGTACCTCATACCCATCATAAACTGATCAAATCGCTTGTACCACTGCCTCGGAGATTGTTTCAAGCCATAAAGCGATTTTTTCAGTTTGCAAACCCAATTCTCTTTTCCAACAACCTTGAATCCATCTGGTTGAGTCATATAGATTTCCACCGTCAAGTCTCCATGTAAAAATGCAGTTTTTACATCAAGTTGAACTAGTTCCAAATTCATCTGAGCTACCAAGGCCAACAAAATTCTAATGGAAGAATGTTTCACAACTGGAGAAAATACCTCATTGTAATCAATTCCTTCCCTTTGAGCGTAGCCTTTAGCCACCAACCTTGCCTTGTAGCGGACATGCTCCTTGTTAGGAAATCCATCTTTCTTTGTGAATACCCATTTGCACCCAATTGCCTTTTTATCTTTTGGTAATTGAGCTAGCTCCCAAGTTTCATTCTTTCGAAGAGACTGCATCTCTTCATCCATAGCATTCTTCCACTTATCTATTTCAGAACATTGGACTGCTTCTCTATAAGTGGAAGGAACTTCATCGTCTACAATTGGAAGTGCATAGGCCACCATATCAACAAAACGAGCAGGTTTGCAAATCTCCCTTCTTGGCCTATTCATTGCAATTGATTCTTGTTGCAGTAGAGGTTCTTGGGCGGAAACCTCTTCATCATCTTTAATAGTCTCATTTTCAACAATTTTAACTGGATTAATTGTTGACTCAAACTCCACCTGTTCCGTGTAGACTCCACCTGTTGCAGAATATCCTCAGCATTCTCATCTGTTTTCTTCATCAACATAGGAGATTCATCAAAAGTAACATCCCTACTAAATATTATCTTCTTCGAATTTGGATATAACAGACGATATCCTTTTACCCCTGATGAAATCCCCACAAAAATAGCTTTCTTAGCTCTCGGATCCAACTTAGATTCTTTTACATGATAATACGCAGTACACCCAAATACATGTAAAGAATCATAATCATTAACAGGTTTTCCAGACCAAACCTCCAATGGAGTTCTACCATCAATTGCTGTTGATGGTAACCGATTAATGAGATGACACGCATAAGTCACTGCCTCAGCCCAAAACTCCTTGCCCAACCCAGCATTGGACAACATACACCGAACTTTCTCCAGTAACGTTCGGTTCATGCGTTCTGCCACCCCATTCTGTTGCGGTGTGTTTCTGACTGTGAAATGACGTACAATGCCAGCATCTTGACAAATTCTCAGAAAAGGATCACTTTTATATTCACCTCCATTGTCTGTTCTGAGGTACTTAATCTTTCTTCCAGTCTGAGTTTCCACCATCTTTTTCCAATTAATGAAAATCTCAAGTACGTCATCCTTCGTCTTCATCGTATACACCCAAATTCTTCTGGAAAAGTCATCAACAAATGTGACAAAATAATGTTTACCCCTCATGGATGCTGTCCTGGTAGGTCCCCAAACATCAGAATGGACATAATCCAAAATACCTTTCGTATTATGAATTGCAGCCCCAAATTTCACTCTCGTCTGCTTTCCCAGAACACAATACTCACAAAAATCTAACTTGCAGGTCTTTGCTCCTTTCAACAAGCCTTGATTCACCAAACTGCTTAAGGCTTTCTCACCTGCATGTCCCAAGCGCATATGCCATAGCCTGATCGAATCTGAATCAACATCCTTCTCTAAAGCTGCTGCTGTTGATCCAGTAACTGTACAACCATTGTAGTAGTACAAGTTATTCTTCCTTGTGCCTTTCATAGTCACCAAAGCACCAGACACAACTTTCAAAACTCCATCTCGAATAATTACCCCATAGCCTTTAGATTCTAAGACTCCCAATGAGATGAGATTCTTCTTCAACTCTGGTACATATCGAACTTCAGTCAAAACTCTAGTTGATCCATCATCATTCTTTAAATGGATTGAACCTATTCTCAAAGTTTTACATGAGTTATCATTACCCATGAAAATAACTCCACCTTCTAGTGCTTCGAAGTTGAAGAACCACTCCTTATGTGGACACATATGATAAGTACAACCCATATCCAAAATCCACTCATTACTTCCAGATGTGGATGGTTGACCGACCAACGCGAAATCATCATTAATATGTTCGACTACATATGCATCAGAAGTAGCTTTGCCCTTACCCTTATCTTTCTTCTGCAGCTTCGGACAATCTTTCTTCCAATGCCCGTTCTCATGACAAAAGGCACATTCATCTTTATTAGGTCTTTTCTTCGAACGTGATCCCCTACTTTTTTGTCTTCTGCTTTGGCTTCTTCCCCTAACTACGAGCGCCTCTGCTGATTCATCCCTATTCTCTTTCTGATCTTTCTTTCGAATTTCATAATTAAGCAAAGCTGCACACACTTCTTCAAAGGATAATTTTTCCTTTCCATGAATAAGTGTAATGCACAAATGATCCAACTCATCAGGAAGAGATCCTATTAGCAGCATAGCTTTTTGCTCATCTTTGAAGGTTTCATCCAAATTCAACAAATCAGCTAACAAACGGTTGAATTCATCGATGTGATCACTGATATTCATACCCGATTTCAACTGAAGGCGATATAGCCTCTTCAATAAATAAAGCCGATTCTCGTTGCTTTTCTTCATATATTTATTCTCCAGCCCCTCCCACAATATTTTGGCAGAAGTTTCCTTCATGAATGGATACTTCTGTTCTCTGCAGAGACATGAACGAATCAACCCACATGCTTTTGCATTCAGTCTCTCCCAATCTTTTTCTTTGACCTCATCGGGTTTCTTTTCTTCCAGAGTGATGTCTAAATCTTGTTGACACAGGACATCCTTAACTTCACTTTGCCACAAGCCGAAATTATTTCGACCATCAAATTTCTCAACTTCAATTTTTGTTGATGCTGTCATTTCTGCTTCAAACTATTCTCCCAAATGTATACTAACCGTATACCAAAACGATGTGACACTCTAAATAGTACCGTATACTAGAATAAAGAACACAACTTACGTGAACAGTACACCAGGTCAGCTCCCAGGAAAGAGAGGTGGGTCACCAGGACACACTTAAATACCAAGTCTTTCCTTAGCCAGAGCCTTCCTAGACATGCACTACCACTTTATCTCAGTTCTGACGTACACGGTATAAATAGAGTATAACAGAGTGCTCTTAATCAAACAGCTCAGGAATAATTTTTCTTTTCTGATGTGGAGGATCAGACAACGCTGCAACCACAGAGCATACTACGACAACCAAGAGCTCTGATACCAATTGTTGTGCACAAGCGGAAGCATAAAATACAACTATAACTACTAATTATTGAAGCAGACAAAAACAAATGATCAAATGCAAAGCGTAAAGGAAGAAAAGAGAAAAACACAAGATTTTACGTGGTTCGGTATAATTACCTACGTCCACGGGCGCTGCTGAAAACCTTCACTAATTCCAAAATGGAATTATTACAAAATCTGGACACAATTGCAAAATCCAGAAACTAATAGGGAAAAGCCAAAATACAAATATATAGGCTATTTATATTTCTCTCAGGGATATCTAACCTATTAGCCCAGGCCTCAATTTATAAGCCAAAACTCTTTCTCTCCATTTGTGATTTTCCAATGTGGGATTCCTTACTAGGCTAATAAGCCATTAATTTCAACAGATTACACCTACTTATCAGCTGGTAATTACACAATATGCAAGGAATATGACTTATGTCAAGCAGGAACTGCTGTACTGGCCTACGTTTATCCCGTAAACTACCGCTATCTCACAAGATATGCCATTGTCTCTTTCATTGCATCTCTGGGTGTTGTCCTTCTAGCGATCAGTGGGCTTCCTTGAAGAACAAGCTTTGTACATGGCTTATGACAATAGCTATGGTATGTGCAATTACATTTGTCTGTCTTACCTTCCTACATGCAATCAGTATTACCACCCCAGACCATATCTTTTATTCAACTGCCCAGGCATTAGGTATTCCGGAGTATTTCTGGATTGGTTTTGTTGGAATTGTTGCTGTGTTTGCTACGGTCTACCTTCTCTTTTGGCTAGTCAGTCTTCTGGGCAAGTTGATACGCTTGGTAAGGAAAATACTATCACGTCCAATAAAAAATAATCAAGATACCATATGTTGAGAAGTTAAGATTATTGTATTGAGTAATAATAATATTATTAAAAAATTTCGCGTTCCTAGCTATGAGAAATATATAATTTGTTTGTACTTTTTGATGTGAAATTGAATATTGAACATTTTGAAACATTCATGTGGTGAAAAAATATAGAAGAGAAATTATGTGTAAAAAATAACGCTTAGCTGTGGGAAAAAAAATGCAGAGAAAAAAAAAAGGCAATACAACAATATGGAAAAAGAGCGGTCATGAAAGCAGAATGCTATGATAATCCCAGGTCATGGAATGCTTAAAAATTAAGGCAAGGGAAGCATGAACTTGCAACTTTTCATGAAGAAAAGAATAAGTAAACCAAAGGTGTAGCTTGATGCGGTATGCATCTGAATCCCTGTTATATTAATAAAACAAAATTGATATTCATTACAATGCAAGGGCCTGCTTTAGCAAAGAATCATCCTCATCTTGCCATAACATCAGTTGGCCGACAAATTTGAAACAAATTTGAAACTTGAGTCGTACTACCCAATAGTAACAGAGAGCAATTTCTGGAACAGTGCAATAAAACTGCTTCCCATAGAAAGGTCCTATACAGCATACAGCTATATTTGACTTCTTTGGTACATACCATATCCGAATTTCAGATCAGATTCTGTAAAATGTATATGGGATCAACACATCAATCCTAACAACTTCTTGTCTTCATAATATTATAGCTCCATCCTATTGAACACAAAGTCCAGAATTTTAAAGGACACATGCTCTCGTGACCCGTAAAAAGTTTTGAGTACATTCCATATTCTAGTTAAAGATCGAGGCCTTAATATCACAGGTCAGTTCTTCATCAACAGCACATATTATTACCAAAAGCAAAACTTTTATCTTTTTTTTCTCATAACACAGCATTCTATTTTCTATTTTCTATTTTTAATTCCAGCACAGAGCAAAAGGTGGATCTAAGTAAAACCTGATAAACACATTAGAATGTGCATTTTGGCAGGGAGGGAACGTGTAAACCTTGTTTTCAGCAACTGTAAATCCCAAAACCCTAAAACCCAAAGCTTCATGTACCTTCCCATTTCCAACATTCTCTCAAAAATCAAACTATTATCCAACATACAAAAAAACTAACGAAATTGCTTCAATTCAAAATCAAAGGTTCCATCTCCCCTAATTTAAAGCAAAAAAACCATTAGTTAACTTATTTCTTAAAATTTTGAACTCATATAAAGCTATAAAATCCAAGTATTTTTATTCTAAAAATTACAAAAATCAAGACATTAATACTTCACTTCAGTACTTCATTATAAAAAAATTATCAGCAAAAAAACTAAACTAAAACTTTAAAATCCCCATAATCAAAACTTTTAATTCCTTAATAAAAAAATTAAAAAAAAAGAAAAAGCCAACATCTCTAAACCTCTGAAACTGCTGATCCAATCTGTCCAGCCCCTATTCTGGTGACTTGATTCCAAGAACCTGAACAAATCTTCGCAAAATAATGCAGCTGTCCCATGACCAGCAGCAGGTGACCCACGATCATGAGAGCCCAATCAAGCCTGTCAGCACAGGTGAAGAGTCTTGAAAATGGAACAACAATTGTCAGGAGCTTAATCTAACACCAAAGCTTTATTTCTAAAGTTAAGGCAGAAAACGAACATACTTGTTTAAGTGTATAAGATGGCTCCCTGTTTTTCAAGCTTCTTTAACAAAATCAATACCTACAATTAAAAGTAAGTACAGACTTATAATAAGCGGACACATTGACATTTATCCTTCAATTGAATTGTGCTTCAACGACATCTATAACCTACAGTTAGTACAGACTTTTAATAAGGGGACACATTGACATTCATCCTTCAATTGAATTGTGATTCAACGACATCTATAACCTACAATTAAAAGAGCGACAGCCAAGCCAAGCATCTATAAAGAAATTCAAGTTGATCAACCTAATTCATTTCTATTGTTGAAGAAATCTAGTTTTAAGCAAATCAAAGCAATATGAAAAGCTAAATGAAGCATTAAATATGGATGCGATGCAGCTCGTAACTTGAAAAATATTTGCATGCAAATAATAATTTGAAGATGAAATTAGAATGACCACCTATTTGGCCTAGCTATAACCTAATGAGTTTTGCGACATTAAGCGCTTCCTGCAGTACTTACTTAAGTAGAGCTCCTTAAAGATGTCCTAGTACACCAAGATAAAATATTGCGTTGGATAACTTCTAGATAAAAACTTCTTGCTGTCTCTAACAACGAACATTTCATCCCATTTCCTGCAGCGAATGATATACATTCAATTCATAAGGAAGCCTAACATTCATAGGTGTATATGTTGGCCAATATCTACGCAGCTCAACAACCAAATATAACTAAAAATCTTCTTTTATTATTTCTTTTTAGCCCATGGATCAATGCCTGCAAAGAAAAAATAATGAGATGAGATCATTCCCCAAATAAAATAATCCATTAGGAAGCACTCTTTGAGAGTATTCTTGACACATCTTTACCAAGCATCTTTACAAAGTATCCACTGTGCCATCCATAAATGTCGTAGGGTCTACATTAGATTCAACCAAAAGTGGTGCCTAGTAAAAAAACTCTAAAATGTAAATAAACTAACTAAAAACAAATAAGTAAATAACTTCTAAAGAGATCCAATTTGAAATGTTCAAGAATATAAAGAAGTATTAAAAGAAAAAAAAGGTGGTTAGGTACTTAAGTAGGACAACATCCATTGAAAACTTTAAGTACATTCAGCTAGTAAATATGATATATCACCCATTCCAGGCTACAAGCATTTTTCTGCATTTGCATGCTCATCGGAATTCTTTTATATGTATTTGCAATAATACCTTTCCCTTTGAATATAATTAATGCACTTCTCCCTCAACCTTACTACTTTTTTTCATCTTAAATGCTGAATAATCATTTTCAGAATCATTAAAATCATGCATCTTTAGAACTGGAAAAGAAAATCTAATATTTGTTTACTGTTTTATTATTGATGCTCATGATGCAGGAAAGTGATCATTCTTTATTGGTTTCCAGTCCAATTTAATCTCTCATTGACATGCAATTATAATTTCATGTTAAGGGGATTTTAACAATCTAAATTCATTGAATCAAGGTGATTGAGCAGCATAGAAATTGCAAATTGTCATGTATAAAGCAAACATATGTATTCATAAACCTTCACAATAATACCTTAATGGCCAGTACGCATACTATGTATTTTAAACTTTCACAATAATACCTTAATGGCCAGTACCTATTATATGTATTCATAAACTTTGTCACTAGGGAGAACTTAGGACCATCCTTTTTCCTTCCTTCAGTTCCAAACGATCCTACTGGCAAAGCAAACATAACAGGATAAGGACATACAATGAATTCAAAAGTAACACTCCACGAAATTGCATCAAAGAAATTATAGCAGCACATTCCGAGAAAGTAAACAAATTTGACCAATCAATACTTCAATTTGGTAAGAATGAGTTGATGCCCATTTAGTAATTAAGTTGATTTAGCTGGTAAAACCAACAAACCCCAGCGAAAACAACGTGCTTTATTTCAATTCAATGTCCACGTAAATAGTGATAAATTCTTTTATAACCAACATGAAATCATCTACTATATAAGAAGAACTAATAGAATGATCGAAGCTCAAAAAAAGAGAAAAGAATAGAAGAGGGTAGAGGTGGCAAACGGATGGGCTCGGTTCGGGTTCTTTTCGGGTTCGGATTTTTTCGGGTTCGGGTTTTTTCAGATTCGGTTATTTCCGGGTTCGAGCTTTTTCGGTTTCGAGCTTTTTCGGGTTCGGTCCCGGTTCTAGTCGGGCGGGTTTAGCGGGCCGACTTGAAATATTTTGAAATTTTATTAGTTATAATTTTTTTAAGAAAATATTTGAATGCGATAATTAATTTAATTTTTATATGATTTTATATTTTAATAAATATTTATATAAAAACAAATTTCTATATTTTAATATTTATTATTTGACAAAAATAATTTACTCTTTTTTAATTTCTTACAATATTTATTATAAAATAGTAGATATAATTATATTCATTAAATGCAAAAAAAATATTACATATAGATATTATAGGAAAAAAAGTACCAATTAATATTATCATTTACCAAAAAAATGCTTAATATGAATAAATAATCAATTAATTAGCTCTATTTTATTTCTAATTTGTTTTTTATTTGTACATAAATCATAATTAATATTATTGCATTAAATATAATCGTTTACATTAATTAATCAAATGTCTCATTAAAAATTTAGAATATTAAATTAAAAAAATTATATATTTTTAATATTTGATATAATTATATCATATACAATTATACACTACCATATGATTGATATTTTGTAGTTGATATAATACACTAAAAAAAGTAGATAATTATGATTAAATAATAAATTTTTAAATTTTAAACAGAAGTCACTAAAATTATATTAATAAAAGTTTCATAATATTTTTTTTATTTCCTCTGTTAGTTTGTTTTTAATTTTACAGATTTCCTCCAACTTCTAGATGTTATCTTCTTCACTTCTTTTTTAAATGAATGTTTTGCTTATTTCTTTGACCTTGGCCAAGAAAAATTGAAGAGTATAAAAAATCTAACTGGACTACAAATATAATCTATCTATAGAATAATTGAAATTGTTGATATGCTTTCAAATAATAAGAAAAGAAAAGATATGATTTTATGATAAATTATTAAATTATTATATAAAATGGAATAAAATAAATATTGCACGTTAATGTATATATATAATTAATTTTATAATTTTCAAACAGAATTATCATATTGTATAATAACATGGTTAAAAAATTAATTATTTGTTATCAAAATAATTATTAAAATAAATATTTACTAATCAGTTATCATATATAAGTATAACAAATTTTTAATTTTTAATAAATTAGTTACATAATTTAAATAAAAAAATTAACTTAAAATAATCATTTTTGCACAATCAAGTAATGATGCATATTTGTCTTGATCACCACGTTACATAATGCACAAGAAAAAATATCTACTGATATTATTTTAGTGGACTAGTATAGATATGAACCGATAAAGTAGACAAATAAATAAATAATCATATATGCTTAACAAAATTATACCTAATTAAAGTTCTATAATTGTAACTAAATTTTCAATTGATAGATTTAATTAGTTTAAGTTTGAAAAAATTATTAAATATAATATAAAAATTTAAATAAAATTATTAAATATATGCTTATTTCTTTGGCATTGGCCATGAAAAATTGAAGAGTATAAAAAATCTTACTGGACTACAAATATAATCTATCTATAAAATAATTAAAATTGTTGATAAGTTTTCAAAGAATAAGAAAAGAAAGGATATGATTTCAAGATAAATTATTAAATTATTGTATAAAATGAAATAAAATAAATATTGCACGTTAATGTATATATATAATTAATTTAATAATTTTTAAATGGATAAGGAGAGAGACACAAGAGACAAGAGACGTTCGTGCAAAAGGAATTAAAGCAGCGTTTTGTAACTTTCAAAAAAAAGTGATAGTAAGAAAAGTAATTATAAAAGATTTATTTATTTTAGATTATTTTTTAATATATTATTATTTAAAATAATTATTTAAAATAATATTAGTAAAGTGGTTAGATTCGAGATTCAAATAAAAATATATATTTTTAAAAAATATTAAGAAAATAGGATAATGTTTGTATTATATTTTTATTTCATTTAAGAAGTTTATAAAAATTATTGACAATATATAAGATAATTATTCTAATTATATAATATATAAATTCAAGATTATTACTTAATATATTGTCAGTTAAATTTTTAAATTTTATAAATAGTGTTAAAATTATGAAATATATATTATTTATTTATTTTTTTCAAATATTTCTTAAAAAGTATATACTATCATCTAATCTCATTTGTAAAGTTTAAAATTTTCATAAATAACGTATTAGATAATAATTAAAATTTAAATAATTATTAAGATTGACTCACTCAAAATTAAATTTAAAAAAAAATAAAGGAATAAATCAAAAATACATTTTGTCGGTAACTTTACAATGTCCATTGTTAACCACTATTATTTTTTAGGAGGATTAAATTCAAAATTGATTTTTTTCTTTATGCTACGTTCTATCAAAGGCTCTGCAAGAAAAAGAATCATCACAGAGACGCAGAGATTGTTCCATGCGTAAACACTCCGATGCTTAAGTCAGCAAGAAAATTTGGCAAAGTTTCAGTAAACAAAATAGAGACCCCCATTTTGTAAATCATACATGGCCCCTATTTATAGGGATTTATTTAGCTTCCAATTACGTATTTATCCGCTAATTAAGGATCTCTTACTGTTTTACACATCCTTCATAATCAAATATATTTTTGGATAAAATTGTCCAAATAAATTTTCATGCAAGCCTCCATCATGATGATTTTTTTCATGATTTTTTACGTGGCCTGCCACCTCTTTTTTTCGTTGCGTCACGTGGTATATTTTTAACACATCCCGTGGCGCGTTGAGTGACGAGGCGGGAGGAGTCTCCCACCTCTGTTTGGTGGGAGATTCCTCCCGCAAAGGATACCCACCGGCCAATGTGTGGGAGGGTACTCTTCCGCCCCCTTTCTTTTCTTTTTTTTAATTATTACGTACAACAATTGTTCCCCACTCTTTCGCTAGGTAAAACCTTGCGGAAGAGTACATATATTCTTATCATAGTCTCAGGTCAAGTCCTCACATTAGACTCTAAAGTCGAATTCTCAAGTCAAACTCTGACGTCAAATTCTCATGCCAAACCCTGTGGCCAAATTCTGAGGCCAAACTTTGAAGTCAAATTTTCAAGCCAAACTTTGACGTCAAATTCTCAAGTTAAACTTTGAGGTCAAATTCTCAAACTCTTCGGCTGAGGATATTTTCTTAATTTTTCATATTTTCTAATCGTTGATTTTATTGCTTGCTCCCCAATGGTCGGATAAGGTAGCGAATAAATTTAGGTTCCTCTTTCAGGCTTAGGGAATCTGACCTTCGAGTTAGGCGTAACACTTTTCCTCTTATAGGCTCCAAACTAAATGTAACACACGCTCCTCAAGCTGTTAGTAGTGGTGTTCTTGTACATTGAGCCTCATTTGGATTTTGCTTTCTTTCACTAGTATGACTTATTTTAAGAAGGTGGTTTTCTTGTGCATTTTATACTTTTAGCCTTTATTAATTCGACTGTGTGGCTTACTTCACGTATTTTTCGCTTCATGAACTTATCTGAGTGCATGGCTTACCTCGCGCATTTTTCGCTTCAAGCCCATATTTTAGTGTGTGGCTTACTTCGTACATTTTTCGCTTCGAACCTCTTGCACTTTTTCTTTGTGGCTTACCTCACACATTTTTCGCTTCAAGCCCTTATTTGGATGTGTGGCTTACTTCGCGCATTTTTTCGCTTCAAACCTATATTTGGGTGCGTGGCTTACCTCGCGTATTTTTCGCTTCAAGCCTTTGCAATTTTTCTTTATAGCTTACCTCGCGCATGTTTCACTTCAAGCCCATATTTGTGTAGCAGGTATGATTAGTTACCTGTCAATTATTAAAAACCTCATTGGGCAAATCAATATGGAGTAAATGAAATTTCAGACCATAGTTCAATAACATTTCAAACCATAGTTCAATAATAGGAAATAACATTGAATAAACCAAAGTTTCACTACTAATATGATTTTAAGCGGTTGACACTTCATGTCTTCGCTATCTTCTTGCCTTGAAAACCTTCTCAAAGTACAAGAGTTGAGTCCAATCATCCTCCCAACTCTGTAAGGCCCTTTCCAATTTGCCCTGAACTTTCCATATTCCTTCAAGGGATTGGTGATGGCTTAGGTGGCCTGGCGACAATAAGGGTTTCTTTCCTTTGAATTTTGTTACATGTAGTTGATGCGGTATTGCATATTATTGCTCTCCTTTGATCTCCTCTTACATGTCCCACACCTTCAAGAGTTGAAAATTTCATCAACAAATAATACAGAGGAAGTACGACCCTAATGTCGCTCAACAATGGTCATCTTAGAATAACGTTGTATGCTAGAGAAGTCAATTTGACTACCATAAACAGAACTTGTCTCGTAATACTTTTAGGGTTCTCCCTTAGAGTAACAGGTAGCTCAATAGATCCTGCCACTTTCACTTTCTCTCCTGCAAAGCTAAACAGGGGGATAGTCACAGGCTTTAATCTGCCTTCACTTAAATTTATTTTTTTCAAAACAGTTCCAATATATAAGGCCCACCGAACTTCCATTATCTACTAGGATTCGACTTATTGGATGTTTGGCCACAACTATCGATATGACCATAGGATCATCATGTGGGGTAATCACTTCACCTTGCTCGATGGGCGAAAAAGTAATCGTCTCTTTTTTTCTCGGTCATTTTCATAACAAAATGGACTTGGTACGCCTGCCTAGCATAAGCTTTTTTGTGAAGCAGATGAGCTACCAGCTATGTACTCTCCGCCAAAAATGACATTAATAGCAGCTCATGTAGGTTCATTGTCTATCTTTTGATTCCTACGTTCTCCCCTTCTAGCCTCATTTCCTCTTTCTTCCATTTCTCCTTATATTTTCTCTGTTATTATCGTGTCTATTACGCGGTCTATTGTATCCTCGACTATGCAGCGGATATTGATTCCTCTCACTTCTCCACACATAGCGGTCTAACTTCCCTTCTTTGGCTAACTTCTCAAGTTGATTCATTAGATCCCGATATTTTTTAGCTGTATGACCGAAGGCAGAGTGGAAAATATAATAGGACCCAAGGTTTCGTCCTAAATTTTCCTCACTTTTTTTGGGGAATTGAAGCATCTAGTTCTTTTTATTGCTGCTAAAATTGAAGCTCGCGGTTCGATAAACTACGTGTAATTAACATACTTCAATTTTCGGGCTTTATCTGATCTTCCTGTTTTTATCATCATGCTCTCGTTCTCGCTTCCTTCCTTGAGGTCGCGTGTTGGTATCATTTTCATCACTTCTTCTTGATCAACATACTTATTTGCTCTAGAGAACAAATTCGAAATCGTCGTTGGCTGATCCAAAGATAGCGATTCTTGTAATTTTTTAGACCTTATCCCTTGTAGCATAGTTGTCATAGTTACTCTAGCATGTAGATCACGCACTGCAAGAGTAGCATTACGAAACCGATCTATATAGCTTTTCAGTGATTCTTTATCTTCTTGTCTCATGGTAAGCATATAAGTGACCTCCTTCTTTTTCTGACTATTTATCATAAAGGTATTTAAAAACTCACCCCTCAATTGATCGAAAGATGAAATGGACCCTTCTGCTAAACTGTTGAGCCACTTCAGCGCGTGACCAGTTAAGGTTAGTGAGAATGCCCTGCACATAATCTCATCCTCTCATCCATGCAATAGGATTAACGACACATAATTCTGAATGTGGTCATGAGGGTCAGTTTTCCTAGTATATGTCGTTATCTGTGGTATCTTGAATTTTGGAGGCAGTGATTTCCCCATGATCGTCGCACTGAATAAGATTCTTCTTCTTTGGCTTTCTTCAGCCGGGACTAACTTTTTTTCTTCCAAGATTTGTTCCACCATTTTCTTCATATTTGTAGCTTCTGGTGCCATGGATGCAAGTCGATTTTGCACCTTTTCTATGTTACAGTTGTCAGCCTGATCGTTATCAGTAACCTCTTTTCTCTTATCTGGTGGGATATTAGTTGGTCTTCGATGAGTCCTAAGTGGCAAATCTACCATTTCCATTTCAGGAGTCCAAGTTAGATCTATTACTGAGCTTGTCCTCCGAGTATGGGATCTTATCATTTCAACACCTCATATGTCATTCTTTGGCAGAACATTAGCGTTCTGGATGCAAGGGTCTCCCACATTCAAATATCTCGAATCTATCACACCTTGACTCCCAAGATCTCCAACACCTTGACGTCTGAGGTCCCATGTAGTCTCCCACGCAGGGTCTCCTGCACCCTGATGCCACGGCTCTCCAAGACCCTGATGTCTCAAGCCTGCCACAGTCTCACGCACGGGGTCTCCCACGGCCTGTCGCCATGGCTCTTTCACATCCTGACGTCTCAGGTCCGTTGTAGTCTCACGCACGAGGTCTCTTGCAGCCTGACTCCATGGCTTTCTGACATCCTGACATCTTAGGTCTGCTGCAGTCTGACGCACGGGTCTCCTGCAGCCTGACGCCATGGCTCTCTTACATCCTGATGTCTCAGGTCTGCTGCAACCTCACGCATGAGGTCTTTCGCATCCTAACGCCATGGCTCTCTGATACCCTGACGTCTCAAGTCTGCCACAACCTCATGCATAAGGTCTCCCACAGTCTTACGCCATGACTCTCCAATACCCTGACGTCTCAAGTCTACCACAGTCTCTCGCACAGAGTCTCTCGCAGCTTGACTTACAAGGTCTCCCACAGTCTCACGCCATGACTCTTTCGCAGTCTCACACCATGACTCTCCTGTAACCTGGCGTATAAGGTCTCCTGCGGTCTCACACCATGACTCTCCCGCAGCCTGACATACAAGGCCTCCCGCAGCCTCACGCATAAGGTCTTCCGCAATCTCACGCCATGACTCTCCTATAGTTTGACGTACAAGGTCTCCCACGGTCTCACGCCATGACTCTCCCGCAGCCTAACGCTAAGGCTCCCTAGCACCTTGGCGTTCAACAATCGCTACGTCTGAAGTACACCTGCTTTAGCTTCCTTCTCCCACCAAGTTTTGAACAATCGGAGCCAAGTCCATTTGTGGGAAAGCACCTCTAAACAAATCAACCATAACCCGTAATGCTTAGATTGTTTCTTCTCCTTACTTCTTTATGGCTTGAAATTCTGCCACAGAGACTGTGTTCACAGGTGCTTCTGTCTCCATTTGAGCCCCATGTCCTAAGTTACGAATCGGGGAACTCACGGTATCTTCATTTTTATCATTCCTCATTGTTGCTGATTGTGTCGTCACCATTTTTATAGAGCAAATGGTTTTTCTTCCATTTTTCACAGGCGGCGTAAATTGTTGTTGCCAAACACAACCGTGATGTATTGC
This sequence comes from Firmiana major, assembly GCA_033439115.1. Taxonomy (NCBI): domain Eukaryota; kingdom Viridiplantae; phylum Streptophyta; class Magnoliopsida; order Malvales; family Malvaceae; genus Firmiana; species Firmiana major. The sequence continues at coordinate 5,097,175 of CM065914.1, read as the reverse complement.
TGACGTCTTCACTTAAATATTTGTGCCACGTGCTATCAAAGGTTTTGTAAGAAAAAGAATGATCAGAGGGACGCAGGGGTTGTTCCCTGTATAAGCACTCCGATACTTAAGTCAGTAAGAAAATTTGACAGAGTTTCAGTAAACAAAATAGAGACTCCCTTTTGTAAATCATAATTATCCCCTATTTATAGGAATTGATTATGCTTCTAATTACGTATTTATCTGCTAATTAAGAGTCTCTTACTGTTTTACACATCCTGCATAATCAAATATATTTTTAAATAAAATTGTCCAAATAAATTTTCATGCAAACCCCCGTCAGGATAATTTTTCCATGAGTTTTTATGTGGCCTACCACCTCTTTTTTTGTTGTGCCACATGGTATATTTTTAATGCAACACGTGGTGCGTTGAGTGACGGGGTGGGAGGAGTCTCCCGCCTTTAATTCTGTTATGCCACATGGCGCAACAGAATGTTAAGGCGTGAGGACTCTCCTGCTTCTGTTTGGCGGGAGATTCCTCCCGCAAAGGATACCCTCCCGCACACCAAAATTGTTTTTAAAACAATTATGTATGAAAAAATGTCAAAAAAAATTTCTTTGTAAAGAGGTTTTTCTATATAAAAATGACCTTTTATACTTTTATTTTCAATTTCTGTATAAATATTTTATTATTTTATATTTCTAAAAATATTTGTAACTAGTTGTTAATAAAATTAATTTTAATTTATAATATTTTTAAATAAAATAATCTAAATAAATATTACATATAAAATCTACCCCGGTGACTATAAATCCTAGATTCGTCCTTATTTGTAGTTTATATTAACTAATATATTTTGATCTCTTAATATTGCAAGAGAATACTACTTCTAAATCAAAAGAAGCCTAAATTTAAGGTTAGAAGGTTTTTCTATTCTCTTTTTATTTGATTTATGGCACCTTTATGCTGGTTATGCACAAGAATGCGGGTTTTAATGTTTTAGTTAGCCTCGATGTTTTTTTGCTAAAATTTTGCGTTAATTCGTTGAATTAAATTGTACATTTTATTTCTTAATTTTCACTCGTAAATTCAAAAAATCTTACAAACAATATATAAAATAATTATTTTTATAGAAATAAAATTCCATTAAAGTTTTTCGGTAAATACATTCCACCAACCTCAATCAATTCATTCTTTAGTCGAAAGTTGGAATCTGACAACAAAAATATATCCATCCTAAAATAGTGTATAAATAAATATTTTACAAAATTCATTGCAACTGACAATTCTATTTTCCATATCCATTTAATTATAACCATTTCTGGAATAAAATAAAGAAAAAACAATGGGTTAAACACTCGATTATACTAATTCTCTGATCATCATAGTGCTCCCTTATCTTACTGATCACCTCATTTTGTTTTTAATTAGTTTCAACATCAATGATAAGTATTCGATATTTTTCATATATATTTTCCCAAATAAGAGCAACAACTTTTTCTCAAAAATTTTATTCCTCGTTTTGCGATGCATGTACTCTTCCAAGCATCCAATTCTTGACTCACGAATGAGTGCAATCTGACGCATGCTTTCAACTCTCCAATGAATTTTTATTGGCAAAAATTGAGGAGTGTTGACGGGTAGGTGAGATGAAAGGCCATGGAAACAAGCCTGAAAAGACAACACTCGAGAAATTTTAACGACGATGGCTGACATAAATGGGTAAGGAGAGAGACACAAGAGACGTGCGTGCAAAAGGAACTAAATGTAGAACATTTGGGCAATTTACCCATCTTAGATTACTTTTTTATATATTATTATTTAAAATGATTATTTAATATATTATTGATGGTGGTCATATCACCAAAGTCCACGTGTACAATGATCTATCAACCAGAGATTGTCACGTGTCAAACACAAGATAAGCCACGTGGCTGTTATAGCGATAGAGTCTCCACGCGGTACACTTGCTTGGTAGGCGGTATAGTTTCTGTGCGACACAGTAGATCGCGACAGACCTCAACCGCATGGATCGCGACATACCTATACCGCCTACACTGCGAAAGAGGTCTTCCGCATAGACCGCGACAGAGGTCTTCCGCATATGCCGCGGCAGAGGTTCAGGGATACTCTGCCGCCTGCCGAACTCACCCGCAAGTTGTCTAGCTCCGAACCGCGACAGAGTGCCCAATGACTCTGTCGCGGCCCAGACACGCGCCTGGGTATCAGTCCAAACCGACCCGGGAGAAACCTATAAATACCCCAGGTGAGAGCTCAGAAAAGAGGACGAAAAAAATTGAACCCTCTTGATTTTGAAGAACTTAATTCTCTTCATTATATATACAGAAACTCAGTTTTCTAGCTTAATCATCGGAGTACGCGTGCAGGGACAAATCCCTGCTTCCTCTGATTTCCATTGTTTTTCCAATTGCAGAATATACGAGACATACGTAAAAGAAATCGCGTCAACAACATCTCTTTGTCATTTAGCGCAATTTGAATACGTGGAAAACATCACCCCGTTGTCGTTAGATAGGCAACATCAATTGGCGCCGTCTGTGAGAATCAGAACAAAAAGTCAGATTCCCTATCAAAATGGTGAGGACACGTTCTACAGCAGAAGGGACAGGGGAGCAGAATTTTGTGAGTCCCCCTGTCAGGTCAGAGCAAGGACGAAGACAGAGTGAAAGGGATGACAGAGGAGCCTTGGTTTCTCTAGAGGAATTTGAGACTCTGAAACGTCAGAATGAGGAGGCGACGACAGCGTTGAAAGCTATGGTGAGCTTTGTAGGCATTAAAAAAAATAATAATAATTAATTAGTATTATTAGTTAATTAAATTAAATATTTAATTAATTGATAATTTCTAATAAATTGGTGATAAATAAAAATTATCAACCAATTGTATTATCTCTAATTAAATTAAATTAATTAGAGATAAATCCTGGGGTGATCGAGTCCCTTTAGAACTCTCTACCATCAAGCATTATAAATAGAGAGCTCTTCCACACTCAGAAAACACACAGAAGAATTCAGTCAGAAGACTCAGAACACTCAGAAGAAGCAGACAGAAAGCACTGAAGAATAGAAGTCTCAGCCTCCTCAGAGAATTGAAAGCCTGCAGAATACCGGCCGTTCTCCGATCAAGCCTTCTCTTCAGTCAAGTCTTTTCTTCAACAAAGCCGTCAGCAAATCTACAAGAGGACAACAAGTCACAGACCGTTCTCTCAACAATCAGCCGTGCCGCTACAAATCCACGAGGAACCACAAACCGTTCTCTCAACGATCAGCCACGCCGCTGCAAGTTCAAGAGGAACAACAAGCCCCTCGGTCATTTCTCTCAACAATCACTCATTCCACTCCGTCGGGATCAAGCGTCACGCCCTCGACAAATGCAATCAGGAGACCGAATCAGAGGATCATAATTCTTTTTGTAAAGAATTTAAAACAGAGAATTGTACTCACGTATAAATACAAAAATTGAATTTTATCACTAATTCGTGTTTTAATTTTACAGACGCGAAAATTTGTGTATACAAATTTCTGGCACACCTAGTGGGACATCTCTGCCTCTCATCTCGCTCTCCATTATCAATCAAGATCAACCAATTGATCAGATCTATGGCTCCGAAGACTGCTGCACCAAGTCACAAATTCAACCCTGCTGCGACCGTGCAACCTGGTTACACTGGACCGACGACTCGTGCTAGAGTACAATATCTTGCAACACAAGGTCAAGAGTTAATGGGGCCAACCAACGATGCTGCTCATCAACCTGTCATTTCAATGGATCTTCTGGCAGGAAGAAAATCTGCTTCACAAGTACCAACAGAGCATTCAACGTTTACTCTCCAAACCATGTCTGCGATGGTTACCAACGCGACTACTCTAGAGGAAAGGATCTCTGAAATGGAGAGGATGATGTCAACTCTGCACAAGATAGTCGAAGAAAAGGATGTTGAAATTGCGATGTTGAAGAGTCAACTAGAAGCTCAACACAATGAAGAATCCAACGATAATCCAACACCAAACAGACCAACTGCTGAAGCCGCTAGGAAACTGAAAGCAGTTCATAGTGCTGAAAACCCCGAAAACGGATCATCACCGATATCAGTTGGGTCTTTGTCTGTTCAACAACTACAAGAGATGATTGCAAATACCATCAAGGCTCAGTATGGTGGATCGTCATCTAAGTCCTATTATGCATACATTAAACCGTACACGAGGAGAATTGATGATTTAAGGATGCCGACAAATTATCAACCTCCTAAGTTCCAGCAGTTCGATTGGAAGGGAAATCCACGTCAACATGTGGCCCATTTTGTGGAGACGTGTAACAATGCAGGAACATACGGAGATCTTCTGGTTAAACAGTTTGTAAGGTCGCTGAAAGGAAATGCCTTCGAATGGTATACCGACTTGGAATCCGAGTCTATTGATAGCTGGGAACAACTTGAGAGGGAGTTTCTCAATCGTTTCTTTAGTACTCGCCGCACAGTGAGTATGACAGAGCTAACCAATACCAAGCAAAGGAAAGACGAACCAGTCGTCGACTACATCAATAGATGGAGAGCGTTAAGTCTTGATTGCAAAGATAAGCTCTCTGAAATTTCTGCTGTTGAGATGTGCATCCAAGGTATGCATTGGGAACTTCTTTACATTCTCCAAGGGATAAAGCCGCATACTTTCGAAGAATTGGCCACCCGTGCTCATGACATGGAGTTGAGTATTGCTCATTCTGGTAACAAAAGTTCTTCGATTCTTGATCCTAGGAGAGACAAGAAGGATTTCAAGAAGGTTGAGAGGCCTTTAAAGAGCACGGCTAAGGAGTCTCTGTTCGTTGAGACTAAACCTTTAAAATTTTCCTCCAAAGGCACTAAGAAAGTTGAGGAAAATGTCAGGCGGCCTCAAATGAGAAATATACAATGCCTGAGCTTCGAAGAAAAAGAAGCAAAGAAATATCCTTTCCCTGATTCAGATGTACCTGATATGCTGGATCAACTCCTGAAGCAAAAGCTGATTGAACTTCCAGAGTCCAAAAGGCCAGGAGAAAAGGGAAAAGTTACTGATCCAAAGTATTGCAAGTATCTTGGAATCATTGGTCATCCCACTGAAAAATGTTTTGACCTGAAAGATTTGATAATGAAGCTAGTGAATGAGCGCAAGATTGAACTTGATATGGACGACATAGTAGAATCAAATCATGCTACTTTCACTTCTTTGCCGTCCATTTTGTGGAGACGTGTAACAATGCAGGAACATACGGAGATCTTCTGGTGAAACAGTTTGTAAGGTCGCTGAAAGAAAATGCCTTTGAATGGTATACTGACTTGGAATCTGAGTCTATTGATAGCTAGGAACAACTTGAGAGAGAGTTTCTCAATCGTTTCTTTAGTACTCGATGCACAGTGAGTATGATAGAGCTAACCAATACCAAGCAAAGGAAAGACGAACCAGTCGTCGACTACATCAATAGATGGAGAGCGTTAAGTCTTGATTGTAAAGATAAGCTCTCTGAAATTTCTGCTGTTGAGATGTGCATCCAAGGTATGCATTGGGAACTTCTTTACATTCTCCAAGGGATAAAGCCGCATACTTTCGAAGAATTGGCCACCCGTGCTCATGACATGGAGTTGAGTATTGCTCATTCTGGTAACAAAACTTCTTCGATTCTTGATCCTAGGAGAGATAAGAAGGATTTTAAGAAGGTTGAAAAGCCTTTAAAAAGCACTGCTAAGGAGTCTTTGTTCGTTGAGACTAAACCTTTAAAATTTTCCTCCAGAGGCACTAAGAAAGTTGAGAAAAATGTCAGGCGGCCTCAAATGAGAAGTAAACAACGCCTGAGCTTCGAAGAAAGAGAAGCAAAGAAATATCCTTTCCCTGATTCAGATGTGCCTGACATGCTGGATCAACTCCTGAAGCAAAAGCTGATTGAACTTCCAGAGTCCAAAAGGCCAGGAGAAAAGGGAAAAGTTACCGATCCAAAGTATTTCAAGTATCATGGCGTCATTGGTCATCCCACTGAAAAATATTTTGACCTGAAAGATTTGATAATGAAGCTAGTGAATGAGCGCAAGATTGAACTTGATATGGACGACATAGCAGAATCAAATCATGCTACTTTCACTTCTTTGCCTACAAAAGGCATAACGTATCAACTGATTCAATTTGGCTGCTTGGAACCTGTTGCCCTGCCAGTTGAGGTAACAAGCTTAATTACTAGCTCTTTTAAAGATGTTGAATCTGCTGCGGATGATGAAGAACAATGGACACTGGTAACGCGACGAAAATCGCGAAAGCGATGTCCGATCCGCAAACCTTCCTCTTCAAAAGGGAATTCAGCAGATGAATAACTCGCATCCACGTTGGGGACAAAGGAAAACTATGAGGCATCCCCAATTCCAAAATTTTTTAAGGCAAAAGCCTCGAAAACAAATAACACTAAAAGAATTCTTTCCTAAAGGTTTTCTTAGGGAAGAACAAGTGAGTGTTGGTGTTCATACGGTTTTGTTTAAAGAGGAGTCAGAGGGAGAAAGTTCAAAGGCTATTAAGGCTCGAGGAGATGGCCAGATCGAAACAGTCCGGGAAGAATGCCTTAAGATCTTGAAAGGGATCTCTTCTCATCTTACCATCTACGAGTTGTTGCAGTATCCAAAGGCAACACGTGACGCGATTGCACATGCTTTGGAAAACTCAGAAAGTTACGCTGCACATCTTCCAGCTCCCACGAAACCTGCTTCAGATGATGGTTTTTGTGATTACTGCTTGACAACTCTTGCATTCACAGATGAGGATCTGTTGTTAGGATCAAAACCTCACAATCGGCCACTTTATGTTTATGGATACATCCGAGAACAAAGGGTGAATCGCATGTTGATTGATAATGGGTCTGCAGTTAATATCATGCCCAAGGCAACAATGGAGGAGCTTGGCATAACAATTAATGAATTGTCAAAAAGTCGACTTTTGATCTAAGGTTTCAATCAAATGGAACAACGTGCCTTGGAAATAATACGAGTGGATGTCGCGATCGGTGAATTAATGTCGAGTACAATCTTTCATGTCATCGACGCCAGAACTACATATAAGTTGTTGCTCGGGCGACCTTGGATTCATGCAAATGGCGTTGTACCTTCTACATTGCATCAATGCTTAAAGTTTTATCGAGACGGACCGAGAAAGGTTGATGCTGACTTAAAACCATTCAATAAGGTCGAGTCTCACTATGCTGATGCGAAGTTCTACTCAAAGAACTGTGATATAAAAGAAGTCTTACCCACTCAAATGCCAAGCACCGGAAGAATTGAAATTAAGGGTAAAAAGAAAATAAATCTTAATGTGATGAAAGAGCCTTTAGATACATCCCTTGAAGGTGTTCCCAAGCTTACATTGGAAGACGTTGTAAAGGACAACCCAGTCAAATCTTCACCCAGTGAGGCAAAAGAAACTCCAGTCTTCGTTATATTCCAAAGGCTCGTCGCAAGGAGGGTCAATCGCCATTCTTGGAATGCTCAGAATTTAATCAAGCAGAGTGTTCTCCTGACAGGATAAAAGAAGATATAAAACTGTTGAAGGATGCTTGCACATTGCCTCTAACTAACATGGCTCATAGTCAAGCCAAGAAACCATTGAAAGGGTTTGTTCGATCGTCCTAAGGCGCAATAGAACATGGGACTTTGCATCAAGGTCGTACTGTTGAAAATTACGATCCAAAGGCTTATAAACTAATCGCTAAGGCTAGGTTCGACTTTTCCAAGTCATCATCCATGAATGAGTTGCATGATGGGAAGACGACTGCAAAGTTGCAAGGGATCATCGAAACTCATAAAAAGCTGATAAATAAGTCGGATGGGAAACCTTTTCCAAAAGATGGATTAGGATGTGAATCCCAAAACCCGGTACGAATTCGTGTTGGCAGGAAGAATAAATCGGTCAGTACCCAACACATTTCGGTGGAGGTTGGTGAAGAATGTGATGAGCCAAAAGCTTCTCCAACTCATCCTTCTCAAAACACTACTCGTGTGTCAATATTCAATCGTTTGGGAACGTCAGCAACTCATATTTCAGTGTTTGATAGGCTCAATGTCCCTCACCCTGAGTTACGTCAAGTACCCAGAAGACGCAATTCAGTTTTTGATAGATTGAATGCTTCAGGCAGTGAAGTGCAGCAAGAAGAAAGTCAAAACTGCACTGAATTGAAGGATGATAAAGAAATCCGAAGCTCGATTCCATCTCGCATGAAGAGGCGTTTAGAGCTTGAAATCTCTGCAGAAGGGCCATTGAAAGTGCGACGTCATACTGTTGTGAACACCAGTTCATCAGTACATCTCAAAGAAGATGAGACAGAGGTTTATTCAACATATCATGTAACCATCCAAGAAAGTGCAGATGATGAATCATCAGAAGATGAGTCTGAAGAACCATCTGAAATTAAAGAAGAAAAAGCTCCCGCTGCTTTAGAAGATGGGGGCAAGCAACTGTCGATAGGCTGGAAGAGGTAAATCTTGGCACCTCGGATGCACCACGCCCTATATTTTTGAGTGCACTCCTTAACCCAGAAGAAAAAGAAAAGTATGTCGCACTATTGTTAGAATACAAAGACGTCTTTGCCTGGACATACAAAGAGATGCTCGGACTTGATCCGAAAGTTGCAGTTCATAACTTGGTTGTTCAAAAGGGAGTAAAGCCAATTAAACAGCCCCAAAGGCCCTATAGACCTGATCTTATCCCGCTCATAGAAGCCGAAGTCAACAAGTTAATTGATGCAGGATTCATACGTGAAGTGAAATATCCATCTTGGATAGCTAATATAGTGCCAGTCAAAAAGAAGAATGGACAACTTCGCATCTGTGTCGACTTTCGCGATCTAAACAGTGCATGCCCAAAAGATGACTTTCCACTACCCATCACCGAAATAATGGTTGATGCTACTACAGGGCATGAGGCTTTGTCATTCATGGATGGATCGTCTGGTTATAATCAGATTCGAATGGCACCAAAAGATGAAGAGCTAACCGCATTTCGAACACCTAAGGGGATTTATTGCTATAAGGTAATGTCCTTTGGTTTGAAAAATACTGGTGCAACTTATCAACGTGCCATGCAGAGAATTTTTGATGACCTACTGCATAAAACAGTAGAATGTTATGTTGATGATCTGGTGGTCAAGTCAAAGAGAAGAAACGACCATTTAGAAAATCTTCGTTTAGTGTTTGATAGGCTGAGGAAGTACCAACTGAAGATGAACCCGCTGAAATGTGCCTTTGGAGTGACATCTGGGAAGTTCCTTGGTTTTATCGTGAGACACCGAGGCATTAAAATAGATCAGTCTAAGATAGACGCTATCCAGAATATGCCAGAGCCTAAGAACTTAAAAGAGCTCCGAAGTCTTCAAGGTAAATTGGCATACATTCGAAGGTTTATTTCAAACCTAGTTGGAAGATGCCAACCATTCAGTCGACTAATGAAGAAGGACGTACCATTTGAGTGGGATGAATCCTACAGCAATGCTTTTAATGCGACTAAGAGATACTTGCTTAATCCTCCAGTTTTGGGAGCACCAATTCATGGAAAGCCATTAGTCCTTTATATTGCTGCACAGGACAAATCCTTGGGGGCATTACTCGCACAAGAAGATGAGCAAAGGAAACAAAGGGCTTTATACTATTTAAGTCGAACGCTTGTAGGGGCAGAATTAAACTACTCCCCTATTGAGAAAATGTGTCTTGCTTTGTTCTTCGCCGTTGATAAATTAAGACACTACATGCAAGCGTACACTGTCCATTTAATAGCACGAGCAGATCCTGTGAAATATATTTTGTTTAGACCAGTTCTTTCTGGGAGATTGGTAAAGTGGGCGGTAATCCTTCAACAATATGACATTGTTTATGCTTCCCAAAAGGCGGTGAAGGGGCAAGCCTTGGCAGATTTTCTAGCAGATCATCCTATCCCGTCTGATTGGAAATTGTCAGATGATTTACCCGATGAAGAAGTCTTTTTTGTCGACTTAAAGCCAAGCTGGAGGTTATTCTTTGACGGTGCTTCAAGACAAAATGGAGCAGGAGCGGGGGCAATTCTCGTTAGCCCTTACAATCAAGTCTTGCCATATTCTTTTATCTTAAGCGAATTATGCTCTAATAATGTTGCTGAATATCAAGCATTTATTTTAGGCTTAGAAATGGCACTTGAAATGGGGATTAAAGAGATTGAAGTGTATGGAGACTCTAAGCTGATAATACACAAACTCTTGGCAGAATACGAAGTCAAGAAAGAAGATCTGATTTCATATTTCAAATATGCTAAACGGTTGATGGATAAATTTGATTACATAACGTTGAAACATATCCCAAGAGGTGAAAATCGGCAGGCAAATGCTTTGGCTAACCTGGCAACAACTTTGACCATCAATGAAGATGAAAAGTTGAGTGTTCCAATATGTTGCAGATGGATAGTGCCTCTACAAGACAAAGTTCATGAAGAAGTCAGTGCGATATCGGTATGTACAATTGAAGTTGAAGATTGGAGACAACTTATTATTGATTATCTTCAGCATGGCAAACTTTCGAATGATTTACGTCACAAGTCTGAAGTGCGACGCAGAGCAACAAGGTTCATCTATTATAAAGATACCTTGTATCGTAGGTCATTTGATGGGCAATTCTTACGTTGCCTAGGAAGTGAGGAAGCCAAACAAGTGTTAGAAGAGATCCATTCTGGAATCTGTGGCGCACATCAATCTGGGCCGAAAATGCATTACAAGATCAAGAGAATGGGGTATTATTGGCCTATAATGGCGCAAGATGCTATAGATTTTGCAAAGAGATGTCAACCATGCCAGTTCCATGCCAATTACATACATCAGCCACTAGAGCCTCTTCATCCCACAGTTGCATCGTGGCCTTTCGATGGATGGGGTCTTGATCTTGTAGGACCATTGCCTAAGTCTTCACGAGGACACTTATACATTCTGGCTGCAACAGATTATTTCTCAAAGTGGGCAGAAGCATTACCTTTCAGAGAGGTCAAGAAAGAACAAGTGGTAGAATTCATTCGTGTGCAGATCATCTATCGCTATGGAGTTCCTCGGTACATCATCACTGACAATGGCAAACAATTCTACAACAGCCTCATGGATAAGTTGTGCGAGAAATTTAATTTCAAACAATATAATTCTTCCATGTATAATGCCCCAGCAAATGGCCTTGCAGAAGCATTCAACAAGATACTTTGTAATTTGTTGAAGAAAGTTGTTGCGAAGAGCAAAAGAGATTGGCATGAAAGAATCGGAGAAGCACTCTGGGCGTATCATACTACATATCGAACACCCACGCAAGCTACTCCATATGCCCTTGTTTATGGTGTCGAAGCCATTCTTCCATTGGAATGTCAAATTCCTACTTTAAGAATCGCCATCCAAGAAGGCTTAACACAAGAGAGCAATGCCCAATTGCGCCTTCAAGAGCTTGAAGCGTTGGATGAAAGACGTCTGCAAGCACAACAACATCTTGAATGTTATCAAGCACGCCTCTCTAAAGCTTTTAACAAGAAAGTCCGCCCACGTTCCTTTCAAGTAGGAGATTTAGTGCTCGCCATGCGCAGACCAATTAACTTCCATCATCATCCTGGTGATAAGTTTACTTCCAAGTGGGATGGACCTTATGTTGTGCAAGAAGTTTATATAAACAACGCTTACAAGATAGTCGACAGTGAAGGATTGCGAGTCGGCCCTATCAATGGGAAATTTTTGAAACGCTATTAAGGTAAAACCCCATTGGGGCGATCTAGGCAAAAATTAAGGTAAAACCTGCTAGATTGAAAACCCCATCAGGGCGGTCTAGGCAAAAATTAAGGCAAATAAAAAAATAAATAAATAAATGAACTACGTAATGACTTGATCCTTCTCTAAGAAGGTACGTAGGCAGCTTAGGAAACCCATCCATCCTATGTTCAGTCACACCAAATAAAAAAAATCATTATAATGATTAAAATCTTATATGACATAGAGGAAATGCTGAAAATGTCTGTTACAAATGAAATAAAATAAAATGCTAAAAGCAATATCTAGGACTTGCTACTCCAACTATCGACCAAAGAGTCTCGATGAGTCTGCAATGCTCTCCTGAGCTCTTCAGTATTCTCCATGTCTTCATCAGCAATGGAAACTGTGGCTTCTAATTCAGTCATCAGCTTTTCAAAGGAAGCAATTTCATCACTGGCCTTGCTTACTTCAACAACTCGAGCATCCAAATCAGTCTTCGCCTTCAATTCCTCCTTTCAAAGTAAATGCAACTTCTCTTCTAGTGCAGCACGTTCATCTTGCAAAGCTTGAAGCTTTGTGGCTTGTGCTTCATAATGTTGTTGCTTCGACGTCAATGAAGACTTAGCGCATTCCAGCTGTTCTGTTACTTCAGCCCTCTTCCTTTCTAAAGTTTTTTTAGAAAGACGACCATCAAGTTCTTTCTCAAGGCACAACAATGCCTTCATCTCCCCAACATAGGAGTCAACAATCTTTTTTAAGGAAGTCGGATCACCATGCAAACTTTTAATGCCTGAATAAACAGTGGAAGCATCTTCGTAAAGCTTACTAACTTGAGAAAAAGAGGTATCTCTAAGTCGAAGCAAGAAATCATGTCCGATCCCTTTAATGGCTTTTTTAAAAATCTTGGAAGAATACTTAGCAGGATGATAAGTCAAAACAGAGAGAGTATCTCGTTCAAGAGAGTGATTGATTGGCAACTGGGGCGGATCCTGATTAGGAGGTTTATTCCCAACTGTGTCGTCACCTCGAGCTCTCTTAGTCGATGAACTGATTGAAACAGACTTAGAGCTACCCTTGGCTGAAGATGTGGAGCCTATTTTAGCAGACAACTGTTTCACTTGGTTTCGAACTTTACCAGCATCACTTACAGATTCCTCACTTTTTGAAGGCTCATCATCGGGCATGATGTTTTTAACCTGGTCATCAGTGTTTTTCTTTAACATCTCTGTAAGAGGAATTGCATCATCACCGGTCGAATCAGCAACTTCTTCCTGTACAATCGAAGTCCTCTTCTCAAACTCCTCGCGATCAGTTTCAGGACATCTCCTCTTTAAGGAAAGACGAAGCCTACCATGACAAGATTTCTTAGGGGAACCAACTCTTGTTTCTTGACTTGAAATCTTTGGTTGCTCGGAGACCGTCACTTTTCTTTTCAAAGATAATCTCACACCTCTCCTAAGCCTTCTGGGATTGCATCTGTCACTATCATGATCACTGATAGGTTCCACAGGTCTATCACTACAATCATCACACTGACGAGGTTGTTCATCTCTGACAACGAGAGCCTCTCTCCCATCCACAGCAGGGGTTAAAGAACCTTTGCTTTGTTCAAATTGCCCCATGTCAAGGCGTTGCGTCATAGTAACATCATCAATATCTTCAGCCTCAAGGTCAGTAGTCTCAATCAAAGGCTGCTCTTGCTTCGATAATCTTTCTTTACAAGAGCCAGAAGAAGCAAGTCTGAAATTAGTACTTGTGCTATCCTTCAAGATAGGTATACTAGTACGATAGTAATCTCCTATTTGACCTTGTCACGATACAAAGAATTTTCTTGTAACAAACAAGTGTTCATTGGTGCTACTCCATTTAGGAATAGTCACTTCACAGCTTGGACCTCTCAACACGTTACATCGCCAATAGCGCAACAACCCTCTCAAACTGGCAGTTCTAATAGCAGTTGTCAAAGATCCAGGAACATCTTGACAGTATCCAAATTGCCTTGCAAAGCGATGAGGACTATATGATTCTACCAAGTGAAAATTACCTCTTCGTAAAGTCAAAAATGAAGATCGAATGCTGATCAAGTATTCAAAATCATCGGTCTTAAGTCGATTCCCAGGAGTGTCCAAGAGTTTAGTCTTACAAGTGTCAAATATGCTAGTGGCTTGCCAATCTATGCCAAGCAATTGTTGAATAATTTCTCAACTTTTGACCTCACCATAAGATTTGTGACCAAAAGATCCCCCGAACTTGCACATTTTAGGTCTTCTTGGTGCTCTATTTGATCCAGGATGAGTCCCAAAGTAAGATGCCATCCACACATGCACAAAATGCCAAGGAAGAGCAACATTGCATTGACCAGGACCATCAACGCAAGTAGCAATTTGATTCAGTCCATTGTATATGCTTGCCAAGACAGGAATAGCGAGACTAAATCTGGTACCTTTTGCTATGAAAGAAGCCACTTTGAAAGTCTCAGGCCGAATGACATCACCACGGGTACTCGGAAGAATAAAAGAGCATAGCCAGACTGATAAGAATGCGGCTAAGAACACCTCATCTCTATCAACGTCAAGAACACCCAGATCAATGAAAACTTCATTTTCCTTTCTAGTACGAAGGCGGTGTTTGAAACGACCATCGGGAGTATATAGAGAATTTTTCTTGCCTTTGATCGTGATCGAATCATAAGGATCATTGTATTTGCTTTTGCCTCGAAACCAAAATCTCACCCAAGCAAAAATAGAAACTCCATTGCCTTTCGAAGTCCCATGATCCTCCTGCAGCCTGATAAGGTGATATGCAAGAAAAAGGTATCGACAACTGACCGAAAGAATGGGACACGAAGATTCATCAAGACCGGTTATTTCTTCTAAGCTGGGAGCAACCTCGTCGTAAAACTCTCCAACAATAGGAAGGCCTCCTAAAACCTTCAGATCCCACAGTGAAATGAAAATCTCCCCACGAGAAGATAAAAATGTATTGGTGGTTGGACACCAAGCTTCGCACAAGGCATGAATCATATTTCGACCTTGGTCATAAACAAACAGCGAAGCGAAGATCGATTCATAGACACCCGCTTGCTCTAAAATCTGCTTGTGCTGACTCAAAATAAGCTCTAACCATTCCCAATATCCGGGAGGAGGAACAAATTCTCCACGTGGTTGAAAGCCATGCCAAGAAACTTCGCGTCTACAAATACGGTGACCCAAAGTGGTGAGGGCAGTGTATTTGACGCTCTCTTCATGGTGACTATCTTGCAACTTCAGCACTGTCTTAAAGACACCCTTTTGAGCAATGTGAGAATTGCAAGAAAATACCTCATCGACCTCTTCAAAAGTCCAGACATCCAAATGGTAAAGAGTTGCCACATCGGAATCCCAGTTATTTGCATTACTACCAATAGTTGGAGTGTGAATTAAACACCTAGTAGCTTTCTTTATATCCTCATTGGATTTGTCTCGGATAAGTAGAAAATCACGTAGACGACCTTTACACTCCTCTTGAGTCTCTGAAAAAAAAAAGTCTACCCTTAACTTCATCTTGGCAATGCTTGACAATAGAGGGTCTTGGAAGGCGATACGAAGGAAATTCGTCCATGACTAAAAAAAAAAAAAGGTAAGAAAAGAGGATCAAGTAACTTAAAAAAAAATTCAAAAAAAAAATTCAAAAAATAAATAAATAAATAAATAAATATACATTAAAAAAATCAAAAAAAAATAAAAAAAATAAAAAAAAAACGTAATTATCACAGCTGTAAAAGAGGAAACAATGTGTCAGAAGCAATAGCATGTAAGCTGACGCGTGTTGATAGCTGTAGACACATCAAATCCCTTTACACTATCTTTACTCTGTAAAGTCCTACAAATTTTGCTGCTCTCAGTCTTTAAATGCCCGTGATCTGTGAGCCAGAGTTAGACTACCACTATTCTCTTCTCTTCTGAATTGCAAGAAAACAAAGCAGCCGTCCTGCATTCATTAGCTTCTTCCACAACAGACATTCAAGTTCAGTCTCTCACACCGACTTTGCATATGCAAATCCTGAGTTCACTACAAATTGGAAGCCTTCAGAAAAGTGGCGAAAATAAAAGTTTCATCTCTTCTGAACGGAGCGTAGGAATTCCACCAAGTTCAAACCAGTATTCTGCTCGCGCACGTATGGGTGTTCGCTCAAGGAAATCAGCCAGGACTTTGTAAGCTGCCTTAATTGGATGAATGCTATCCCAAAATAGGAATCGAGAAGGCTTTCCGCATGTAATACTCTTTGGATTACACAAGAATGCAGCTTCCACTACTCCAGTCCCGCAGCATCCTCGGTTTGGGTTGATGAAGCCTGCTCATAGAAAATAATTCCTTAATTTTTCTTTCCCATGAAAAATACCGATTTGGACAAGTTATAAAAGCATATCGTTTTACCGTATTTGTGTGGATTGTTGACCATGTCGATGAAAGGTGTATATGCATCAGCATATACAATTCTGCTCCCGGGTAGCGACGCCTGCAGCTGTTGTAACAAGTTCACGAGCTTGTGATTGTAAGACCGAGCGTCTGCGTTCTCATCCTCCGAACAGGTACGATCCAGGGGGGATTTAAGTTTTGCCGTGATTACAAGGGGGAGACAACCCACTGGAGGAATCCCTGCTACAATTATTGTGCGACAACCCTGATTAAAATCTTGATAGCTGCTAACGTCAAACACCGCTCTCCGGAAAGGCAAGAGGTAGTAATTTAAACCAAAGTCGTTAGTTCCTGCACTGACAACTACCAAAGAATTTCGAATGATGTTTATAGCTTCCATGTTGCCAACAATCCCACTAAGCTTTGCTTTATAACTCTTGAAAAGATCAAGTTGCTAGGACTTGGAATACACATTGCAGCTACAGTAAACTGCAGTTCACAGAGAGCCACACGAGGACAGTAACATGGATGCTTCTCTAGACTTGTCATCACGTCCTTTCCAGTGTTTTCCTTCGAATAACTTACCAATCGATAGTGACTTTGAGCATGCGAAACCGTGAACTTCCAAGTGAGAACGTGCCAGCATCAATTGCTAGTGATGGCAGCAAACAGCAGAACAAAAGCTGCAGAGACTGCTGTGATGGAAGTCTGTAGAGGCTGCTGGAAGGAGGTGCCATGCTACCCACCAGATGTCTCGCTGATCAGCATAGAAACATATAGATGATAGCCAAGTCTATGTGAAACAGTTGAGCAGTGACTCTGTGACAGCAGCTTGATTCACTGTATAAAATTACTGCGATGAAGATAATCACGGTGGCAGAAACGCAACAACAAACAGAGAAGATAATGAGCAATCGTTGAGGACAGCAGTAACTCTACAACTGCAGTCCGATTCACGGTATAGGTCCGCTGGAAACAATGAAACAGAGAGTTGCTGTGTTGAAGAGCTAGCTCTGCCACAATGAAGATGATAAAACAGAGAACTAGCTACTGTGATGGAGAGCTAGTTTCCGCGAAGAAGATGACGAAGCGGCTAGCTACTGTGTTGGGGAGCTAGCCGCCGCAATAAAAACAACGAGACAGAGAGCTAGCTGTTGTGTTGAAGAGCTAGCATGGAAGTGCTCGGGGAAGATGATGGCCGCAACAATAGCACAGTATAATAACAAAATTCAAGCATGCAAAATAACAGTACAGATGGCCATATAACAATCATTCAAACAAAATTCAAACAATACAGATGGTTTATCATGGGCTGTATGAGCACATATTCAAAAAAAAAAAATCTTACCTAAAGATCCGTAAAATTGATGAAAGAAGATCCAAACTGCTTGAATTTTATGAAGAGGAGTTTATGATTATTAGTCAATATATAGTTTGACAGAAGAATTTAAGATGAACTCTAACTGAAGAGATGTAATTGTAATCTACTTCTTTAGTTCAATTTGTGTTAAAAATAAACACAAAACTCAATATATATATATATATATATAAATATAAAGCACAAAAAAAAATATTGTGCTATTCAAAAAAAAAATTCTAAAGGAATTTGTCAGAACACGCATGCTTTTGACATTGATGGACTTCAAGTTCCATACGTACTTCATGCCTAGCATACGCACACCCGTATCTTGAAGTGGGGGCATTTGTAGGCATTAAAAAAATAATAATTAATTAGTATTATTAATTAATTAAATTAAATATTTAATTAATTGATAATCTCTAATAAATTGGTGATAAATAAAAATTATCAACCAATTGTATTATCTCTAATTAAATTAAATTAATTAGAGATAAATCCTGAGGTGATCGAGTCCCTTTAGAACTCTCTACCATCAAGCATTATAAATAGAGAGCTCTTCCACACTCAGAGGAGACAGAAGGATTCAGTCAGAAGACTCAGAACACTCAGAAGAAGCAGACAAAAAGCACTGAAAAAGAGAAGTCTCAGCCTCCTCAGAGAATTGAAAGCCTGCAGAATACCGACCGTTCTCCGATCAAGCCTTCTCTTCAGTCAAGTCTTTTCTTCAACAAAGCCGTCAGCAAATCTACAAGAGGATAACAAGTCACAGACCGTTCTCTTAACAATCAGCCGCGCCGCTACAAATCCACGAGGAACCACAGACCGTTCTCTCAACGATCAGCCACGCCGCTGCAAATTCAAGAGGAACAACAAGCCCTTTGGCCGTTTCTCTCAACAATCACTCATTCCACTTCGTCGGGATCAAGCGTCACGCCCTCGACAAGTGCAATCAGGAGACCGAATCAGAGGATCATAATTCTTTTTGTAAAGAATTCAAAATAGAGAATTTTACTCACATATAAATACAAAAATTGATCGTCGACTACACAATAGATAGAGAGCGTTAAGTCTTGATTGCAAAGATAAGCTCTCTGAAATTTTTGCTGTTGAGATGTGCATCCAAGGTATGCATTGGGAACTTCTTTACATTCTCCAAGGGATAAAGCCGCATACTTTCGAAGAATTGGCCACCCGTGCTCATGACATGGAGTTGAGTATTTCTCATTCTGGTAACAAAAGTTCTTCGATTCTTGATCCTAGGAGAGACAAGAAGGATTTCAAGAAGGTTGAGAGGCCTTTAAAGAGCACGGCTAAGGAGTCTCTGTTCGTTGAGACTAAACCTTTAAAATTTTCCTCCAAAGGCACTAAGAAAGTTGAGGAAAATGTCAGGCGGCCTCAAATGAGAAATATAAAACGCCTGAGAGAAGCAAAGAAATATCCTTTCCCTGATTCAGATGTACCTGATATGCTGGATCAACTCCTGAAGCAAAAGCTGATTGAACTTTCAGAGTCCAAAAGGCCAGGAGAAAAGGGAAAAGTTACTGATCCAAAGTATTGCAAGTATCATGGAATCATTGGTCATCCCACTGAAAAATGTTTTGACCTGAAAGATTTGATAATGAAGCTAGTGAATGAGCGCAAGATTGAACTTGATATGGATGACATAGTAGAGTCAAATCATGCTACTTTCACTTCTTTGCCTACAAAAGGCATGACGTATCAACTGATTCAATTTGGCTGCTTGGAACCTGTTGCCCTGCCAGTTGCGGTAACAAGCTCAATTACTAGCTCTTCTAAAGATGTTGAATCTGCTGCGGATGATGAAGAACAATGGACATTGGTAACGCGACGAAAATCGCGAAAGCGATATGTCCGATCCGCAAACCATCCTTTTCAAAAGGGAATTCAGTAGATAAATAACTTGCATCCACGTTGGGGACAGAGGAAAACTATGAGGCATCCCCAATTCCAAAATTTTTTGAGGTAAAAGCCTCGAAAATAAATAACACTAGAAGAATTCTTTCCTAAAGGTTTTCTTAGGGAAGAACAAGTGAGAGTTGGTGTTCATATGGTTTCGTTTAAAGAGGAGTCAGAGGGAGAAAGCTCAAAGGCCATTAAGGCTCGAGGAGATGGCCAGACTGAAACAGTCCGGGAAGAATGCCTTAAGATCTTGAAAGGGATCTCTTCTCATCTTACCATCTATGAGTTGTTGCAGTATCCAAAGGCAACACGTGACGGGATTGCACATGCTTTGGAAAACCCAAAAATTTACCCTGCACATCTTCCAGCTCCCACGAAACCTGCTTCAAATGATGATTTTTGTGATTACTGCTTGACAACTCTTGCATTCACAGATGAGGATCTGTTGTTAGGATCAAAACCCCACAATCGGCCACTTTATGTTTATGGATACATCCGAGAACAAAGGGTGAATCGCATGTTGGTCGATAACGGGTCTGCAGTTAATATCATGCCCAAGGCAACAATGGAGGAACTTGGCATATCAATTAATGAATTGTCAAAAAGCCGACTTTTGATCCAAGGTTTCAATCAAATGGAGCAACGTGCTTTGACGAGTGGATGTTGCGATCGGTGAATTAATGTCGAGTACAATCTTCCATGTCATCGACGCTAGAACTACGTATAAGTTGTTGCTCGGGCGACCTTGGATTCATGCAAATGGCGTTGTACCTTCTACACTGCATCAATGTTTAAAGTTTTATCGAGACGGACCGAGAAAGGTTGATGCTGATTTAAAACCATTCAATGAGGTCGAGTCTCACTATGCTGATGCGAAGTTCTACTCAGAGAACTGTGATATAAAAGAAGTTTTACCCGCTCAAATGCCAAGCACTAGAAAAATTGAAATTAAGGATAAAAAGAAAATAGATCCTAATGTGAAGAAAGAGCCTTTAGACACATCCCTTGAAGGTGTTCCCAAGCTTACATTGGAAGATGTTGTAAAGGACAATCCAGTCAAATCTTCACCCAGCGAGGCAAAAGAAACTCCAGTTCTTCGCTACATTCCAAAGGCTCGTCGCAAGAAAGGTCAATCGCCATTCTTAGAATGCTCAGAGTTTAATCAAGCAGAGCGTTCTCCTGACAAGATACAAGAAGACATAAAACTGTTGAAGGATGCTTACACATTGCCTCTAACTAAGATGGCTCATAGTCAAGCCAAGAAGCCGTTGAAAGGGTTCGTTCGACCGTCCCAATGCGCAATAGAACATGGGACTTTGCCTCAAGGTCGTACTGTTGAAAATTACGACCCAAAGGCCTATAAATTGATCGCTAATGTTGGGTTCGACTTTTCCAAGTCATCATCCATGAATGAGTTGCATGGTGGGAAAACGACTGCAAAGTTGCAAGGGATCATTGAAACTCATAAAAAGCTGATAAACAAGTCGGATGGGAAACCTTTTCCAAAAGATGGATTAGGATGTGAATCCCAAAACCCGGTACGAATT
Source organism: Firmiana major (assembly GCA_033439115.1). NCBI lineage: Eukaryota > Viridiplantae > Streptophyta > Magnoliopsida > Malvales > Malvaceae > Firmiana > Firmiana major. The sequence goes on along the minus strand of CM065914.1, from coordinate 5,076,212 downwards.
CGTATTGGTAGGAAGAATAAATCTGTCAGTACTCAACACATTTCAATGGAGGTTACTGAAGAATGTGATGAGCCAAAAGCTTCTCTAACTCATCCTCCTCAAAACACTACTCGTGTGTCAGTATTCAATCGTTTGGGAACGTCAGCAACTCGTATTTCAGTGTTTGATAGGCTCAATGTCCCTCACTCTGAGTTACGTAGAGCACCTAGAAGACGCAATTCAGTTTTTGATAGATTGAATGTTTCAAGCAGTGAAGTGCAGCAAGAAGAAAGTCAAAACTGCACCGAATTAAAGGATGATAAAGAAATCCGAAGCTCAATTCCATCTCGCATGAAGAGGCGTTTAGAGCTTGAAATCTCGACAGAAGGGCCATTGAAAGTGCGACGTCATACTGTTGTGGACACCAGTTCATCAGTACATCTCAAAGAAGATGAGACAAAGGTTTATTCAACATATCATGTAACCATCCAAGAAAGTACAGATGATGAATCATCAAAAGATGAGTCTGAAGAGCCATCTGAAATCGAAGAAGAAGAAGCTCCTGCTGCTTTAGAAGATGGAGGGCAAGCAACTGTCGACAGACTGGAAGAGGCAAATCTTGGCACCTCGGATGCACCACGCCCTATATTTTTGAGTGCACTCCTTAGCCCAGAAGAAAAAGAAAAGTATGTCGCACTATTGTTAGAATACAAAGACGTCTTCGCCTGGACATATAAAGAGATGCCCGGACTTGATTCGAAAGTTGCAGTTCATAACTTGGTTGTTCGAAAGGGAGTAAAGCCAATTAAACAGCCCCAAAGACGCTATAGACCTGATCTTATCCCGCTCATAGAAGCCGAAGTCAACAAGTTAATTGATGCAGGATTCATACGTGAAGTGAAATATCCATCTTGGATACCTAATATAGTGCCAGTCAAAAAGAAGAATGGACAACTTCGCATCTGTGTCGACTTTCGCGATCTAAACAATGCATGCCCAAAAGATGACTTTCCACTACCCATCACCGAAATAATGGTTGATGCTACTACAGGGCATGAGGCTTTGTCATTCATGGATGGATCGTCTGGTTATAATCAGATTCGAATGGCGCCAAAAGATGAAGAGCTAATCGCATTTCGAACACCTAAGGGGATTTATTGCTATAAGGTAATGCCCTTTGGTTTGAAAAATGCTGGTGCAACTTATCAACGTGCCATGCAGAGAATTTTTGATGACCTACTACATAAAACAGTAGAATGTTATGTTGATGATCTGGTGGTCAAGTCAAAGAGAAGAAACGACCATTTAGAAAATCTTTGTTCAGTGTTTGATAGGCTGAGAAAGTACCAACTGAAGATGAACCCGCTGAAATGCGCCTTTGGAGTGACATCTGAGAAGTTCCTTGGTTTTATCGTGAGACACCGAGGTATTGAAATAGATCAGTCCAAGATAGACGCTATCCAGAATATGCCAAGAACTTAAAAGAGCTCCGAAGTCTTCAAGGTAAATTGGCATACATTCGAAGGTTTATTTCAAACCTAGCTGGAAGATGCCAACCTTTCAGTCGACTAATGAAGAAGGACATACCATTCGAGTGGGATGAATCCTGTAGCAATGCTTTTAATGCGATTAAGAGATACTTGCTTAATCCTCCAGTTTTGGGAGCACCAATTCATGGAAAGCCATTAGTCCTTTATATTGCTGCACAGGACAAGTCATTGGGGGCATTACTCGCACAAGAAGATGAGCAAAGGAAACAAAAGGCTTTATACTATTTAAGCCGAACGCTTGTAGGGGCAGAATTAAACTACTCCCCTATTGAGAAAATGTGTCTTGCTTTGTTCTTCGCCGTTGATAAACTAAGACACTACATGCAAGCATATACCGTCCATTTAATAGCACGGGCAGATCCTGTGAAATATATTTTGTCCAGACCAGTTCTTTCTGGGAGATTGGCAAAGTGGGCGGTAATCCTTCAACAATATGACATTGTTTATGTTTCCCAAAAGGCGGTGAAGGGACAAGCCTTGGCAGATTTTCTAGCAGATCATCCTATCCCGTCTGATTGGAAATTGTCAGATAATTTACCCGATGAAGAAGTCCTTTTTGTCGACTTAAAGCCAAGCTGGAGGTTATTCTTTGACGGTGCTTCAAGACAAAGTGGAGCAGGAGCGGGGGCAATTCTCGTTAGCCCTTACAATCAAGTCTTGCCATATTCTTTTATCTTGAACGAATTATGCTCTAATAATGTTGCTGAATATCAAGCACTTATTTTAGGCTTAGAAATGACACTTGAAATGGGGATTAAAGACATCGAAGTGTATGGAGACTCTAAGCTAATAATACATCAACTCTTGGCAGAATACGAAGTCAAGAAAGAAGATTTGATTCCATATTTCAAATATGCTAAACGGTTGATGGATAAGTTTGATTACATAACGTTGAAGCATATCTCAAGAGGTGAAAATCGGCAGGCAGATGCTTTGGCCAACTTGGCAACAACTTTGGCTATCAATGAGGATGAAAAGTTGAGTGTCCCAATATGTTGCAGATGGATAGTGCCTCTACAAGACATAGTTTATGAAGAAGTCAGTGCGATATCGGTATGCACAATTGAAGTTGAAGATTGGCGACAGCCTATTATTGATTATCTTCAGCATGACAAACTTCCGAATGATTTACGTCACAAGTCTGAAGTGCGGCGAAGAGCAACAAGGTTCATCTATTATAAAGATACCTTGTATCGCAGGTCATTTGATGGGCAATTCTTACGTTGCCTAGGAAGTGAGGAAGCCAAACAAGTGTTAGAAGAGGTTCATTCTGGAATCTGTGGCGCACATCAATCTGGGCCGAAAATGCATTACAAGATCAAGAGAATGGGGTCTTATTGGCCTACAAGGGCGCAAGATGCTATAGATTTTGTAAAGAGATGCCAACCATGCCAGTTCCATGCCAATTACATACATCAGCCACCAGAGCCTCTTCATCCCACAGTTGCATCGTGGCCTTTCGATGGATGGGGTCTTGATCTTGTAGGACCATTGCCTAAGTCTTCAAGAGGACACTTATACATTCTGGCTGCAACAGATTATTTCTCTAAGTGGGCAGAAGCGTTACCTTTCAGAGAGGTCAAGAAAGAACAAGTGGTAGAATTCATTCGTGTGCAGATAATCTATCGCTATGGAGTTCCTCGGTACATCATCACTAACAATGGCAAACAATTCTACAATAGCCTCATGGATAAGTTGTGCGAGAAATTTCAATTCAAACAATATAATTCTTCCATGTATAATGCCCCAGCAAATGGTCTTGCAGAAGCATTCAACAAGACACTTTGTAATTTGTTGAAGAAAGTTGTGGCAAAGAGCAAAAGAGACTGGCATGAAAGAATCGGAGAAGCACTCTGGGCGTATCGTACTACATATCGAACACCCACGCGAGCTACTCCATATGCCCTTGTTTATAGTGTCGAAGTCATTCTTCCATTGGAATGTCAAATTCCTACCTTAAGAATTGCCATTCAAGAAGGCTTAACACAAGAGAGCAATGCCCAATTGCGCCTTCAAGAGCTTGAAGCGTTGGATGAAAGACGTCTCCAAGCACAACAACATCTTGAATGTTATCAAGCACGCCTCTCTAAAGCTTTTAACAAGAAAGTTCGCCCACGTTCCTTTCAAGTAGGAGATTTAGTGCTCGCCATGCGCAGGCCAATTAACTTCCATCATCATCCTGGTGATAAGTTTACTTCCAAGTGGAATGGACCTTATGTTGTGCAAGAAATTTTTACAAACAATGCTTACAAGATAGTCGACAGTGACGGATTGCGAGTCGGCCCTATTAATGGGAAATTTTTGAAACGCTATTATGCGTGAAAGGTCCAATTTCTATGCACAACATCAAATAAAAAAAAATAAAGCCTGCTAGATTGAAAACCCCATCGGGGCGGTCTAGGCAAAAGTTAAGGCAAAGCCTGCTAGATTGAAAACCCCATCGGGGCGGTCTAGGCAAAAATTAAGGCAAAATAATAAATAAATAAAAAATAAATGAACTACGTAATGACTTGATCCTTCTTTTAGAAGGTACGTAGGCAGCTTAGGAAATTCATCCATCCTAAGTTCAGTCACACCTAAAAAAAAAAAATCATCATTGTAATGATTAAAATCCTATATGACATAGATGAAATACTGAAAATGTCTATTACAAATGAAATAAAATAAAATGCTCAAGCAATATCTAGGATTTGCTGCTCCAACTGTCGACCAAAGAGTCTCGATGAGTCTGCAATGCTCTCCTAAGCTCTTCAATGTTCTCCATGTCTTCATCAGCAATGGAAACTGTGGCCTCTAATTTAGTCATCAGCTTTTCAAAGGAAGCAATTTCATCATTGGCCTTGCTTACTTCAACAACTCGAGCCTCCAAATCAGTCTTCACCTTCAATTCCTCATTTTGAATTAAATGCAACTTCTCTTCTAGTGCAGCACGTTCATCTTGCAAAGCTTGAAGCTTTGTGGCTTGTGCTTCATAATGTTGTTGCTTCGACGTCAATGAAGACTTAGCGCATTCCAGCTGTTCTGTTACTTCAGCCCTCTTCCTTTCTAAAGTTTTTTGAGAAAGACGACCATCAAGTTCTTTCTCAAGGCACAAGAATGCCTTCACCTGTAAGACCCGAATTTAATTTAAAATACGGAAATTAAATAAGAAAAGATGGGGAAAGTATGAAGGAAGTCGGGTTAAATTAATCCCGAACACGTGTAAGGGCAAAATGGTCAAAAGACCAAAGGTCGGTATAATTTCGATAAGAAAAATTTAATTAAAATATGGATTTGAGAAATCTTGGTCAATAAAGATGAAATAAATTTATTTTGGGTTAAATTGATCAAGATATTAATTTATGGAAATTAATCGGGATTTTTAGTTTGGAAAAATAATCCCAAAAATAATCGAAAAATATACTGAAAGGTTATTCGGGACAATACCCCCAAAATACAGAGAAATTATACCCGAAAAAGGGTTAAAATATAATAAATAAATTAAATAAAATTAAATTAGTTAATTTGAAATAAAATAATAATTTTTGGTGGATATTTTGGGTATTTTAATGTATTTTAATGATTAAAATATTAATATTAATAATAATAATAATAATAATAAAAGAATCTGAAACAAAAAAAAAGAAGGAAGAGAGAGAGAATGGGTCGGGGAGAGAGAAAGAGAAACGGAGCCGGAAAGGGGGAGAAGATCCTGCGATCCTTGATCGCCGACGACCACCGGGAAATGGAGAGGAGAGGCCGGCGACCTCACTGGTACCGGCAGCATGCCCAACCGACGCCGGAGGAAGCCGATCGGAGGAGAGAAAGGCCGACGGGATTGAGGGGCTCGGTCCCGACGAACGGCGGCGATCCGGGAGGAACCGAGGTCCGATTTCGGAAGCCCAGGTGATGGTGAGCAGATTGGCGGTGGTGGCAGCCACCAAAACCGACGGACGGCGCCGGAAACAGAAAGAGAGGAAAGTGGGTACCGACGGAGGAGGAGAACGGCCGGACCGGCGACTTTTCGGCGGCCTTGGGCGAAGCCGAGCCCAGATCTGAGATGCGGACGACCCAGCGGAGCGACTGGCGGTGGAAGCCGGCAGAGAACAGGCCGGCAAGGTAGTGAACCGGCGGTGAACCGGTTGAACCGGAGAGAACCGACGGTCTGAACCGGTCCGAACCGGACTGAACCGGTTCAGCCAAAAAGAAAGGAAAAAAGGGAGAAAAAGGGAAGAAGAAAAAGAGAAAAAATTGAGAAAAATTCCTGTGATGCAATCGAGCTTCGGGTAAGTCGATAAGAGTCGAATTGACCCGATTTAAATTTCGTAGTATTTAATTTAATTAATTTTGGGCTGAAAACTTACTCGAAAAATTATGAAATTATGTAGCTCGACAATTGGCATCCAACGAGAGCTCGAGATAGCCTCGATTTGCGGACTAGCATGGAATCTATGGTAAGTAACCCTTATTTACGACAATTACCTCGTTATGCGTGATATTGATTTAATTTTCGCATAAATTGAATTAAATTATGGAAATTTAGATAAATTGTCGTAAATAATCGATTTAGCTATTCGAGAATTAGAACGAGGCCCAATAAATTATTGGTGGGCTCAATGAGCCCAATAGACCTCGATAAAGTGAAAATTAAGTGAAAAACGGGCTTAAGGCCGATTAAGGCCCATTAAGGTGCAATCGGGCCCAATAGGGGTAAATGAGCCCAACGATTTAAATTAAGCCCAGAAAATATTAAATACAATTAAATTGTATAATATCTGACCTGAGGAATATTAATACGCAGTTCCGGGAATTTGATTGGAAGCATATCGGACTGCGCGATGAGACAACAGAGGAAAAGAAAAGGTCAGACTCGACAGGAAAATAAGGTAAGGGAATTCTACGGACTGCTAGAGGTAACTTTACGTAATTTTAAGTTCATTTGCAGTCTTTAAAAATTACCTGAAGGGTCTAGAGGTCAACCAATAATTTTAGGGCCCTGGATGGGTAAATTACCAAAATACCCTTGTTAAGGGTAAAATTTACAAAGTTAGGAAAAATTGGGAGGAGCAAGAACAAAAGGTTTCTGCTCATTCTGGAGGTGTTTTGATGCATGCATGAGTAGGCTGGCTCACCTTGAAAGAAAATGCACAGCATTGCATACTTTCAACGTGATATTGTTTTGAAAACTGTTTTGAGGAAACAGAGCCGCCTACGTGTTTTTATTGACATGTGACGTGCTAGAGCTCAGCTCGCACAATGTTGTCGATTTGTGTGATGCACGCATTAGTGCTAGAGCGAGAGCTCGCACTAGAGTTTTACATGCATAGGTGCTAGAGTACAACTCGCGCCAGATTTTATATGCTTTTTCGAGACAGGGTGCTAGAGTTTAACTCGCACCAGATTTTATAAGATTTTCATGTGATTTATATACAGAGTGCTGAGCTTAGCTCGCACTAGTTTTACCGGATTTGTGGAGTAGCGCTGTCTGCCCTTGGAGTCAGCCAAAAGGCCCAACAGGCTCAAGAGACCTCTTAGGTGGGGTGAGAGTGAGGGATGAGGTTGGCGTCCTTGTGGGGATGTAAAGCGGGCTCTGCCAGTTTCATTTGAGTTGATGAGAGTGCTGAGCATCGCTCGCACTGATTTTATGAGAACATGCGATGAGCCGTGCTTGGAGCATCGGGTAGACTGTGTGTCACCGATTTAATAGGCTCGTACGTGCGTTTTGAGACATGGCATGAGTATTGAGAAACAAACCTCTGTGGGAAGCAGGCCAATTAGGCTGGAGTACCTAGAGATATTATATGGGTTCACGGAGTACGATGTACCGTGCAAGTAGCATGGAGTACGATGTACCGTGTGGTATCTTCGGATACGGCATCTCCGGATGCAGCATCTTCGGATGCCTGGGATCGGATAAGACTGACAGGATGGATTGACCCACCTCCTGGGCGGTTCCCGATCATGGTGAGAACCCGCACACTAAGATCCGTGTAGCTGAGGAACTCCCGAAGACAGATATGGCCATAGTCCTAGTTATTGCCATTATACAGATATTGCCTCGTCTCGCAAGTCGACGATTTCGATGATTTAAACTGGGTTTTTAAACTAAATTTGCATGATGGTATTTCCATGCTTTTCAAACCCACGTGTGATGTAAACCGTTTTCATGGTTTTGTGTGAGTCAGGATCACCCGCAGGAGGGGTCGAGTCCTGACTTTATTGTGAAAATTTTAATTGAGAAAGAAATGATTTGTAATAATTGCATGTTGATTTTTCGTGCAAATGTGTTTTACATAACATCATAACGCATATCATTGTTTTAAAATGTGTGGAGAAAGGGTGGTTTATGCATGGCACCACGTTCATGTAGGTAGTATGGTTACCTACTTGTTCGTAGGATTGCCTTACTGAGCTTGATGTGCTCACCCCTTTCATTTTCTCCCACAGATAATCTCCAGTTGAAGTTGCGACGACTCAGTACTACATTCCGGATATCCGCTGCTGCCCATCAACATAAGGTATATACACTTGTACATATTGTATCTACATAAGCATAGCACAGTAACATGTTTGTAAGTAACTTTAGGGGATGTATAAATATTGTAAACAATTATAAATGACTGGAGAAGAATTAAGTTAGATGGTAATTGAATGATGGGACTGGCATTGACGCACAGCCCAATTTGTTAGTGGAGTGTGGTCACGATCAGAGGACAGATAAGAATTTAATAAAGAAAATAACAAAACGCGAAAAATTAACTCTGATTTTTGGGTAGTTTGGGTCGTGACATCACCTCCCCAACATAGGAGTCAACAATCTTTTTTAAGGAAGTCGGATCACCATGCAAACTTTCAATGCCTGAATAAACAGTGGAAGCATCTTAGTAAAGCTTACTAACTTGAGAAAAAGAGGCATCTCTAAGTCGAAGTAAGAAATCATGTCCGATCCCTTTAATGGCTTTTTCAAAAATCTTGGAAGAATACTTGCCAGGATGATAAGTCGAAACAGAGATAGTATCTCGTTCAAGAGAGCGATTGATTGGCAACTGGGGCGGATCCTGATTAGGAGGTTTATTCCCAACTGTGCCGTCACCTCGAGCTCTCTTAGTCGATCAACTGATTGAAACAGACTTAGAGCTACCCTTGGCTGAAGATGTGGAGCCTATTTTAGCAGACAACTATTTCACTTGGTTTCGAACTTTACCAGCATCACTTACAGATTCCTCACTTTTTGAAGGCTCATCATCGGGCATGATGTTTTTAACCTGGTCATCAGTGTTTTTCTTTAACATCTCTGTAAGAGGAATTGCATCATCACCGGTCGAATCAGCAACTTCTTCCTGTACAATCGAAGTCCTCTTCTCAAACTCCTCGCGATCAGTTTCAGGACATCTCCTCTTTAAGGAAAGACGAAGCCTACCATGACAAGATTTCTTAGGGGAACCAACTCTTGTTTCTTGACTTGAAATCTTTGGTTGCTCGGAGACCATCACTTTTCTTTTCAAAAATGATCTCACACCTCTCCTAAGCCTTCTGGGATTGCATCTGTCACTATCATGATCACTGATAGGTTCCACAGGTCTATCACTACAATCATCACACTGACGAGGTTATTCATCTCTGACAACGAGAGCCTCTCTCCCATCCACAGCAAGGGTTAAAGAACCTTTGCTTTGTTCAAATTGCCCCATGTCAAGTCGTTGCGTCATGGTAACATCATCAATATCTTCAGCCTCAAGGTCAGTAGTCTCAATCAAAGGCTGCTCTTGCTTCGATAATCTTTCTTTACAAGAGCTAGAAGAAGCAAGTCTGAAATTAGTACTTGTGCTATCCTTCAAGATAGGTATACTAGTACGATAGTAATCTCCTATTTGACCTTGCCACCATACAAAGAATTTTCTTGTAACAAACAAGTGTTCATTGGTGCTACTCCATTTAGGAATAGTCACTTCACAGCTTGGACCTCTCAACACGCTACATCGCCAATACCGCAACAACCCTCTCAAACTGGCAGTTCTAATAGCAGTTGTCAAAGATCCCGGAACATCTTGACAGTATCCAAATTGCCTTGCAAAGCGATGAGGACTATATGATTCTACCAAGTGAAAATTGCCTCTTCGTAAAGTCAAAAATAAAGATCGAAGGCTGACCAAGTATTCAAAATCATCGATCTTAAGTCGGTTACCAGGAGTGTCCAAGAGTTTAGTCTTACAAGTGTCAAATATGCTAGTGGCTTGCCAATCTATGCCAAGTAATTGTTGAATGATTTCTCGACTTTTGACCTCACCGTAAGATTTGTGACCAAAGGATCCCCCGTACTTGCACATTTTAGGTCTTCTTGGTGCTCTATTTGATCCAGGATGAGTCCCAAAGTAAGATGCCATCCACACATGCACAAAATGCCAAGGAAGAGCAACATTGCATTGACCAGGACCATCAATGCAAGTAGCAATTTGATTCAGTCCGTTGTATATGCTTGCCAAGACAGGAATAGCAAGACTAAATCGGGTACCTTTCGCTATGAAAGAAGCCATTTTGAAAGTCTCAGGCCGAATGACATCACCACGGGTACTCAGAAGAATAAAAGAGCATAGCCAGACTGATAAGAATGCGGCTAAGAACACCTCATCTCTATCAACGTCAAGAACACCCAGATCAAGGAAAACTTCATTTTCCTTTCTAGTACGAAGGCGGTGTCTGAAACGACCATCGGGAGTATATAGAGAATTTTTCTTGCCTTTGATCGTGATCGAATCCTAAGGATCATTGTATTTGCTTTTGCCTCGAAACCAAAATCTCACCCAAGCAAAAGTAGAAACTCCATTGCCTTTCGAAGTCCCATGATCCTCCTGCAGCCTGATGAGGTGATATGCAAGAAAAAGGTATCGACAACTGACCGAAAGAATGGGACATGAAGATCCATCAAGATCGGTTATTTCTTCTAAACTGGGGGCAACCTCATCATAAAACTCTCCAACAATAGGAAGGCCTCCTAAAACCTTCAAATCCCACAGTGAAATGGAAATCTCCCCACGAGAAGATAAAAATGTATTGGTGGCTGGACACCAAGCTTCGCACAAGGCATGAATCATATTTCGACCTTGGTCATAAACAAACAGTGAAGCGAAGATCGATTCATAGACACCCGCTTGCTCTAAAATCTGTTTGTGCTGACTCAAAATAAGCTCTGACCATTCCCAATATCCAGGAGGAGGAACAAATTCTCCACGTGGTTGAAAGCCATGCCAAGAAACTTCGCGTCTACAAATACGATGGCCCAAAGTGGTGAGGGCAGTGTACTTGACGCTCTCTTCATGGTGACTATCTTGCAACTTCAGCACCGTCTTAAAAGCACCCTTTTGAGCAGTGTGAGAATTACAAGAAAATACCTCATCGACCTCTTCAGAAGTCCAGGCATCTAAATGGTAAAGAGTTGCCATATCGGAATCCCAATTATTTGCGTTACTACCAATAGCTGGAGTGTGAATTAAACACCTAGTAGCTTTCTTTATATCCTCATTGGACTTGTCTCGGATGAGTAGAAAATCACGTAGACGACCTTTATACTCCTCTTGAGTCTTTGAAAAAAAAGGTCTACTCTTAACCTCATCTTGGCAATGCTTGACAATGGATGGTCTTGGAAGTCGATACGAAGGAAATTCGTCCATGACTACAAAAAAAAAAAAAAGAAAAAAAGAAAAGAGGATCAAGTAACTTAATAATAAAAAAAAATCAATCAATCAATCAATCAAAAAAAATGTGTATATATATATATATATGTATATAAATAAATAAAAAAAAAGGACGCGTTATCACAGCAACCCCGATGTGCCCAGGATTCTTAGGCAACCATTTTTATCAACTCAGAACATAGTCGAAAATTTGAGTATACACTGGCATGGAGAGATGATTGATTAAACATGAATAGGAGAGATGAATGATTGGGTGCTTCACACCGGCATGGAGGTACTGCAATCCACGGGCGGCGCCAATGCAGATTTCCAACCTCCTTTTCCATGGTAAAGGAGGGTTTTTGGTTTTATAGAGATGATCACGAAGGGTGCCTCGCGATTTGTATTCATAAACAAGAATCATCTCACCATGATCATCGCAGAATCCAATCAAGGACACGAGATTGACATGGCGTAGCTTGGAGAGTAGCTCGAGTTCAATTTGGAACTCTCGGGTGCCTTGCCTTGATGATGAATCTAACCTTTTGATTGCAACTGTGGTCGACCCACCATCGATGCAACCTTTATAAACGTGACCAAACCCTCCCGAGCCAGTGATGAATTGCTCATCGAAATTAAAGGTGGCTTCTTTAATCTCAATGAGTGAGAACCGTCGACAAAGATCAGATGATAACAAGGAAACGGTAGTGGTACAGGTGGAGTTTGATGGGCTAGACCGTCAATGGTTCCAGGGCTACCAAAGGATCAAGTCGGCCTGGCTCGATAGGCCAGGATTTGCCATGCGAGAGGAAACCTTGAACAAATCATGGACCCAAATCCAGTGGGTGATATTTCACCTGTGTGCCTGAAGAAATTTGGTGAGCTTGCCGAGAGTTGTATTCGGGAAGAAGGACATGAGCTGCCATTGATGAATGATGTGGTTTGGGGCTTAGAATTTACACTGCAAATCCAAGAGGCAACTAAGAGGAACATGAACAGAGGAAATTATCAAGTGGTCAACACAAGCCAAGCTAATCCTTTGATCCCGCAAGGAGCGGTCAGTTCTACGGATGATGATGTTGATGATGGAGACTTGTTCAAGTGTTTCAGGCGTCCATGTATCAGAATCAAGGAGCCTAGAGTTCGCACTGGAGTTGCAAGAAAGCGGCTTTGAAAGGAAAAGCTTTGGGTATGTCGAAACCGAGAAGATAGGACACATTAGAGGTAAAGTGGAAGATGATAATAAAAGGTAGTCCGATGCCGCTGACACGTCACCTGAAGAAATCTGACACGTGGGAACAACACACACCGAAGGTTCAGTACCGGCAATGCTGGGAAACAATGGGGTTTGAGAGATGGGTTGAGAATTGTTGTGGACCGAGGCTACAGCAACATCATCATCAAAATCGACTTTAAGGTTTGCTTCTGAAGCTATTTCACAGACACACGCTTATGGTGGGAGCAGAATCAATTGCAGAGAAGGAACCGGGAACGATGGTGATAAAGGTGGAGAACCAGCTACTGTGACAGAGGGCTAGCTGTTGTGTTGAAGAGCTAGTTCCCCGCAATAAAAAACAACGAAACAGAGAGCTGCTGTGACAGAGGGCTAGCTGCTGTGTTGGGGAGCTAGCCGCCGCAAAAAGAGATGACGAAACAGAGAGTTGCTGTCATGACCAGTTTTGAAGGCGAAGGCAAAACCAATTTCACATCAGGAAATATAACTCTGGAAACAAAGCAGAGGCATGGGCAGCAGCTAACAGAGAAGCGCGACGAAGTAAGGCACTGCATGGGCTCGGGGAAGATGATGGCCGCAGCGATAGCACAGCATAATAACAAAATTCAAGCATGCAAAATAACAGTACAGATGGCCACATAACAATAATTCAAACATCGACATACAGATGGTTTATCATGGGCATACAAGCATTCATTCACAAAAAAAAAAAAGTCTTACCTAATGATCCGCAGAATTGGTGAAAAAGGATCTGAGCTGCTTGAAATTTATGAAGAGGAGTTATGATTATCAGTCAATATATATAGTTTGACAGAAGAATTTAAGTTGAACTCTAATTGAAGAGATGTAATTGTAATCTACTTCTTTAGTTCAATTTGTGTTGAAAATAAACACAATATATATTTTTATATATATATATATAAAGCACAAAAAAAAATATATTGTGCTATTCAAAAAAAAAATCAAAGAATTTTGTCATAGCACGCATGCTTTTGACATTGATGGACTTCAAGTTCCATGCGTACTTCATGCCTAGCATACGCATGCCCGTATCTTGAAGTGGGGGCATTTGTAGGCATTAAAAAAATAATAATAATTAATTAGTATTATTAGTTAATTAAATTAAATATTTAATTAATTGATAATTTCTAATAAATTGGTGATAAATAAAAATTATCAACCAATTGTATTATCTCTAATTAAATTAAATTAATTAGAGATAAATCTTGGGGTGATCGAGTCCCTTTAGAACTCTCTACCATCAAGCATTATAAATAGAGAGCTCTTCCACACTCAGAAAACACACAGAAGAATTCAGTCAGAAGACTCAGAACACTCAGAAGAAGCAGACAGAAAGCACTGAAGAATAGAAGTCTCAGCCTCCTCAGAGAATTGAAAGCCTGCAGAATACCGGCCGTTCTTCGATCAAGCCTTCTCTTCAGTCAAGTCTTTTCTTCAACAAAGCCGTCAGCAAATCTACAAGAGGACAACAAGTCACAGACCGTTCTCTCAACAATCAGTCGTGCCGCTACAAATCCACGAGGAACCACAAACCGTTCTCTCAACGATCAGCCACGCAGCTGCAAGTTCAAGAGGAACAACAAGCCCCTCGGCCGTTTCTCTCAACAATCACTCATTCCACTCCGTCGGGATCAAGCATCACGCCCTCGACAAATGCAATCAGGAGACCGAATCAGAGGATCATAATTCTTTTTGTAAAGAATTTAAAACAGAGAATTGTACTCACGTATAAATACAAAAATTGAATTTTATCACTAATTCGTGTTTTAATTTTACATACGCGAAAATTTGTGTATACAAGCTTTTTCAGAAACGCTCTCCCACAATTTAGCTTACCCCTTGAAGTACAGCAATTGGTGGGGGAAAACATCCCAAGGCCGCCGTACGAGAGAGGTCAACCCTCCACCCTGGTGAGTGTTGGACAAGGAGCAGGAGCGCAAAATAATGCCACTAGGCTGATCCCAAACTCTACTGCATTTCAAAGGAATCACCCTGTGGCAGAGTTACGGGAAGTGAATGCTACTACAGACCCAGCAAGACAGAGTTCTCCCGCGGATCACGGGCGGCAGAGCTCACCCGCGGCGCATAGGCGGCAGAGCTCACCCTCGGACCGCAGGCGGCAGAGTTCGCCCACAGCACCTGTGCGGCAGAGCTCACCCGCGGACATCATGCGGCAGGGATCTCCCGCAGCAGGTAGACCACAAAGCTCACCCGCGGACCGCAGGCTGCAGAGTTCGCCCGCAGCACCTGTGCGGCAGAACTCACCCGCAGGAGATAGGCGCCAGAGTTCACCCGCAGACAACATGCGGCAGAGGTCTCCCGCAGCACGTATGCGACAGAGTTCTTCCGCGGCCTATAGGCGGCAGAGTTCTTCCACATGGCGCGACACTTCTCCTATGGAGTTGGAGCATGAGTTAGGAGAACATAGGTCCGGGGAGTGATGAAGACAGAGGAGTTCTGACCCCCGAGACTGTCTCGAAAGGTCAAGTCCCGGAATGGAAGGTACTGAAAGGGGTGCTTACCAGTCAGACTCTTCTAGTCCCGAAGGGAGGCGAGCATACTCGGTTCAAGGGTCAGAAAACATGGAGAAAGTTGTCGAGAGGGTTTTGGAAAAAAGAAAACTAGTGTCTCCGGATGATCGTCAAAGGAGGAGAATTCCATTCGGTCCGGAGATCATGAATAAGCCCTTGCCGAAGAAGTTTAAGATGCCTTCTATGGCCACTTACACAAGCAAAGCCGACCCCTACGACCACATACAGAGTTACGAATCCCTCATGTTGCTGCATGGATGGGAAGACGAAATTATGTGCAGAGCCTTTTCGCTTACATTATCCGGGCACGCACTGAAATGGTTCAATGGATTGAGCGAAGGTTCCATCTCATCCTTCGACCAATTGCGAAACGAATTTTTGAAAGTCTTCATGATCCACAGCCACAGAAAAAAGGATGCTACTTACCTACTCACTCTTAAACAATGGAATAAAGAATCCTTGAAGAGCTACGTAGATCGTTTCCGGGATGCAACCTTAGAGGTTGAAGATCTACCGGTAGGGGTAGCCATGGCTGCAATGTTGCAAGGGACGAGGTCTGAAAAGTTGCAAGAATCCCTCTCCCTTGATCAGCCGATTATACTCTCCGATCTCTTTGCTAGAGCCAATAAATATGTGGCCCAAGAAGAGGTGATGAAGATGGTATAGCCCCGAGAGGCAAATGAGGGAAAAAAGAGGGAGCGAGATGTACCCGAGAGAAGTTCTCCAAAACCCGTCAGATTGGACAAGGCCCCTAGGCTCAGATATGAAGACTATACCAGATTGAATGAGTCTCGCACTGCGATACTAGTAGCCATCGAAGGGGCAGGGTTGTTGGAGTTCCCCAAGAAGAAGATTGGAGATGTAGGGCGAAACTCTGATGCCTACTGTAAATTCCATTCTGCTCACGGTCATCCCACAGAAAGGTGTAGAGACCTGATGGATCAGCTAGAAAGACTAGCTAGAGAGGGAAAAATCAACCGCTTCTTGTGGAGAAATGAAAGACCCCGTTATCCTAGGCGCGATCGAAAGAATGACCGTCAGCGAAATGTGCCAAATAATGATAACGGAGGAAATAGGCCAAGGAATGAAACATTTAGGCCTATCCCTCGGGGCAATCAGCCAAACAACGAACCTACCGCCCCAGCAATAAATGTTATTGCAGGAGGGGAATCGATGGCGGGAAGCTCCTCTACTTCCCGTAAGAGCTACGCAAGGCAAGCGTATCAGGTTAATATTGTAATGGAAGACCAAGCGAATGAAGAACCCATCATGTTCACTCCGGCTGACAAAGGTGACATTGTCATGCCCCATGACAACCCCATGGTGATATCTGCAGTAGTGGCAAAACACCCGATGAGCAGAATCCTGGTCGATAACGGGAGTTCGGTGAACCTAATCTATTGGAATTGCTTCGAAAAAATGAGCATATCCGAAGATAGATTAAGGCCTGTTATGACGCCACTATACAGATTCACGGGCGAGCGAGTGAAGGTGGCCGGGTCCATAGAGTTGCCTGTGACTCTCGGAGAAAACTCGAAGGATGTGACCCGGCAAGTATTATTCATGGTAGTAAGGTCAACCTCCGCTGCTTACAGCATGATCTTGGGTAGACCCGTACTGAACGATATGAGGGCGGTGATATCCTCTTGTTATCTGTTAATGAAGTTCCCCACTCCCAACGGAGTCGGGCAAGTACGAAGAGATCAAAGGAGTGCTCGTACTTGTTATATCGCTTCTACCGCTAACAAATGAGCACAGAGGAAAGAGACCTTGTGTATAGATGATCTGCCCAAGCCTCAGCCTGTAGAGAAAACAAAAGCCATTGAGCTAATCAGGGGGATGGAGAGAAGAAGGCATTCATCGGGACTCAACTGAACGAACAAGTAAGGAGGGAGATAGTTGAATGCCTGAGGAAAAACTCGGATATTTTTGCTTGGACCCCAGTGGACATGCCCAGGATTAATCCCGAAGTGATCTGCCACGAGCTTAACGTCTCACCCGGACACAGACCTGTCAAGCAGAAAAAGAGGAATTTTACTCCGGAAAGACAAAAAGCAATCACTGAAGAAGTGAATAAACTCCTGGACGTCGGATTCATCCGAGAGGTCTACTACCCTGAGTGGCTAGCCAACGTGGTAATGGTAAAGAAATCTAGTGGGAAGTGGCGAATGTATGTGGATTTCACCGATCTGAATAAAATCTGCCCTAAAGATTCGTACCCCTTACCCCGGATAGACAGACTAGTGGATGAAACATCCAGATATGAACTCCTCAGCTTCTTGGACGCTTTCTCCGGATATCACCAAATCATGCTTCACCCAAAAGACGAAGAGAAGACTTCTTTTATAACCGACGATGGAACATATTACTACCGGGTAATGCCGTTCGGTTTAAAGAACACTGGAGCCACCTATCAGCGAATGGTGAGCAAAGTGTTCAAAGATCTTCTAGGGAATACCATGGAAGCCTACGTGGACGATATGATCATCAAGAGCCGGGTAGGAGAGTCTCACGCTCATCAGATGTCCAGGGTATTCGAGGTACTGAGGAAATTCAATATGAAGCTGAATCCCGAAAAGTGCTCATTCGGGGTGAGATCAGGGAAGTTCTTAGGCTTCATGATCACTAACAGGGGCATTGAGGTAAATCCTGAAAAGGTACAGACAGTCATTGACATAAAACCCCCAACCATCGTAAGAGATGTCCAGAGATTGACAGGCAGAATAGCAGCTCTGAATCACTTTTTGTCAAAGTCAGCAGAAAGGAGCTTGCCATTCTTCAAAACTCTGCGGGAGGAAAGAATTTTGAATGGACGGGAGATTGTCAAAAGGTTTTTGAGGACCTCAAAGACTACTTGAAACAGTTACCTTTATTGACAAGGTCCCTGGAAGGGAAAGAACTGTATATGTACTTGGGAGTCGATGATTTCGCCGTCAGTGCGGTGCTACTGAAGAAGGATGAAATGGTGTACCGCCCCATCTACTATGTGAGCAAAGTACTGTTGGATCCCGAGACCCGTTATCTGCTAGCCGAAAAGCTAGCGTTAGCCCTTGTGATGGCCTCACGTAAGTTGCGCCCTTATTTTCAAGCACACTCTATCACCGTCTTGACAGATCAACCGTTAAGACAAATCCTTCAGAAACCTGAACACTCAGGGAGGCTAGTGAAATGGGTAGTGGAACTTGGGGGATATGATATCACATTCCAACCTCGGCAGGCTATCAAAGGTCAAGCTCTAGCAGACTTTATAGTAGAATGCACTAGCCCGAGCGACAGCAGTGGAAGGGAAACTCAACCATGGTTACTGTATGTCGACGGGGCATCAAGTGCTAACGGAAGCGGAGCGGGTGTAGTCTTGGTATCGCCAGAAGGGAAATCCCTGGAATACTCCCTACGGTTCGGGTTCCCCAGTTCGAACAACATAGCGGAGTATACAGCTTTGATAGCAGGGATGAGGCTGGCAGAAAAGCTGCAGGTTCGCCACTTGGTAGCACATAGTGACTCTCAATTGGTGGTGAACTAATTTAACGGGCAGTATGAGGTACGGGAACCGATGCTGGCCCCTTACCTGAAGAAAGTCCAATTTTTGGCCCAGACTTTTAAGAGCTTCCAGCTAATACAAATTAACCGGTCCGAAAACACACACGCGGATTCATTGTCCAAGTTAGCCTCTTCCAATGAGACAAGAGGAAGGATAGTGAAGGTGGAAAGGCTCGAACGACCTAGTATTGAAGAGGTCGAAGTGTGTGATATTGAAATAGGAGACGACTGGAGATCCCCATTCAAACAATATCTCACCGAAGGTACACTCCCCCAAGATAAGGACGAGGCTCGTCGCTTAAAAGTACAAAGGGCGAAGTTCACACTAATCAACGGGGAACTGTACAAAAGGGGATATTCGTCACCCTTATTAAAGTGTCTGGGATCGGAGCAAGCAAATTACGCCCTAGCTGAAGTGCACGAAGGAATTTGCGGCGAACACTTAGGAGCTAGAGCCCTTGCTACCAAGATACTGCGATCGGGATTCTATTGGCCGACGTTGAAAAAAGATGCAATGGACCAAACCCGCAGGTGTGACAAATGCCAAAGGTTTGCGCCTATCACAACGCCCCAGTGACTCCCTCTCAAGGTACGATACAGCCAATTCCTTTCGCACAATGGGGGTTGGACATTCTAGGGTTTTTCCCATTAGCCACGGGCCAAAGAAAATTCCTGTTAGTGGCCACCGATTACTTTATAAAATAGATTGAAGCAGAGCCTTTAGCTACAATCATGGAGAAGAAAGTGGAGGCGATGGTGTGGAAAGACATTATCTGTCGGTTCGGAATCCCACGCATCTTAAATGTCGACCATGGAAAGCAATTTGATTGTAACGCCTTTCGTGAATTTTGTAAGCGCCTCAACATTCAGCTAAGGATTTCTTCTGTGTCATATCCTCAAGCCAATGGATAGGCCGAGGTCAGTAATCGGACTATTCTTCATGGGCTGAAGACCAGGCTAGACAAAGCTAAAAGGGCATGGGTGGACGAATTGCCTAGTGTTTTATGGGCATATCGTACCACCAGTCGTGTGTCGACCGGAGAAACGCCGTTCAGCCTCGTATACGGCACTGAAGCATTGATCCCCGTGAAAATTAGAGCATTATCACCCAGAATGGTGCCCTTAGTAGAAGAAGAGAATTCACAAGCACTAAAGGAAAGCCTAGATCTGCTTGATGAACATAGAGAAGCCGCGGCTATTCGGTTGGTATCCTATCATCAGAGGGTGGCCAACTACTATAATAGCCGGGTGAAAGATAGGCCAATGTCCGAGGGAGATTTAGTGCTCAGAAAGTCGCATATCACGAATGCTCTAAAGGAGGATGGAAAATTCAGAGCTAATTGGGAAGGACCATTCCGGATCAAACATAAGATTGGGCCCAACACCTGTATCCTGGAGACTCTACAAGGGAAGAAAATAGGGAAAACATGGAATTCAAATCACTTAAAACTGTATTTGAATTAATTGTTATATTTTCTTTCTTGAACGTTATAATCTCACATTATTATTATTTGTTTACATTGTCATAAGATACTATTATTGTTATATATCTCCAGCTTTTATATATCTAAATCTTGTGACAGGATACAGAAGAACCGTAAGAGCCTGAGACGCTAATCGTCACTCTGGCCAGGTGTGTAATCAGAAGAACCGTAAGAGCCTGAGGCGCTATGCGTCACTGTGGCCAGGTGTGTAATCAGAAGAACCGTAAGAGCCTGAGGCGCTATGCGTCACTGTGGCCAGGCGTGACAAATCGGACGAGCCGTAAGAGCCTGAGGCGCTATGCGTCACTGTGGCCAGGCGTGAAAGATCAGACGAGCCGTAAGAGCCTGAGGCGTTATGCGTCACTGTGGCCAGGCGTGAAAGATCAGACGAGCCGTAAGAGCCTGAGGCGCTATGCGTCACTGTGGCCAGGCGTGACAAATTAAACGAGCCGTAAGAGCCTGAAGCGCTATGCGTCACTATGGCCAGGCGTGACAAATCAGACGAACCGTAAGAGCCTGAGGCGCTATGCGTCACTGTGGCCAGGCGTGAAAGATTCAACGAGCCGTAAGAGCCTGAGGCGCTATGCGTCACTGTGGCCAGGCGTGACAAATCAGACGAGCCGTAAGAGCCTGAGGCGCTATGCGTCACTGTGGCCAGGCGTGACAAATCAGACGAGCCGTAAGAGCCTGAGGCGCTATGCGTCACTGTGCCCAGGCGTGAAAGATCAGACGAGCTGTAAGAGCCTGAGGCGCTATGCGTCACTGTGGCCAGGCGTGACAAATCAGACGAGCCGTAAGAGCCTGAGGCGCTATGCGTCACTGTGGCCAGGCGTGACAAATCAGACGAGCCGTAAGAGCCTGAGGCGCTATGCGTCACTGTGGCCAGGCGTGAAAGATTCAACGAGCCATAAGAGCCTGAGGCGCAATGCGTCACTGTGGCCAGGCAATGAAAACATAAATGCCGTAAAAATCGAAAATGCACTCGCGTCGTAGTAATCAGGCCTCAGAAAACGATATGTTTATACGAAAAATTCTTTCTGAAAATATATCTTTCTATCAAGCATTGGGGACCGTACACGAATATATTCAAAACAATATTCAAAACAAATATTCAAAACACGAATACATTCAAAACGAATATATACAAGTAAAACAAATAAACGTTCAAAGATAATAAACGATAAATAGAGAAGAGAGAAGTAATACGATACGAAGCATGAATAAAACTTGGATTCCATTTCATTCAAAAAATATTACGAGTACATTTAACAAAAGCAAAAAATCAAAACAAAACGACAACAGAATATTTGAAAAGAAAAACAAAAAACAAAAACAACTATCTAATCTTCAGGAGGAGGTTGGGGATCAGCTGCGGACGGACCCTCGCTCCCTAAGGACTGCTGACCCTCCTCCCTGTCCAAGTCAAGGAAAGCGCCAATAGGCTCGGGAGCACCGTCCAAGTCCACAGGCTCCCAAGGACCGGTGAGGTTGGTGAGATCATCCTGGACAGTCCTCTTGAAAAGCTCGTCCGCAGGTTCAGCCCCGGGTTCGTACTTAGTCCAGTCAGGGACCTCGAACAGCATCGCCTCGTCTGTGTACTGGAGCTCGGGGAATTCTTCGCCTTCCCTATGCTTCTTTAACCATGATCGAGCAAGGTAAAATCCGTATTTCACATAGGGATTCGAGAAATCCTCCTTCCGCTTCAAACAATCCTTGGAAAGGCGGTACTCCTTCATGGCTTCCGCCCTAATGCTATCAATCTCTGCTCGAGTCAGCGAAGGATTAGCCCGACTTTCTAACTCGGCAACGTAATGCTCGAGCTCCTGATTATGATTAAGTAAGGACACGTAGTTGGACTGCATACGGTCCAGTTCGGCGTGGGCCTCTTGAAGATCCTCGTGGAATTTACTTGACCGAGCCGCCTCGACGGTAAGATCCCCCTTGGCCTGGTCCAAGTCTTGGCGAGCCTTCGAGAGCTGCTCCTCTAAGTTCCGTACCACATCAGGAAGTTTGGACAAGTTGTTGACAGTGTTCGATAGCTCCATGACCTTGTCCTTCAACTCTTGAATTTCCTTATCAGCTCGCTCCCGATAGGCCAGGTGTTGAGCGTTATTGGCCACGGTCCTCTGAGCCAGCTGCAAAGAAATACAAAAAGTTAGACTCAAAAATACAGCAAAAAGAAGTTAAACGAAGAAGAATACGAAAATTACCTTTAATGCCTCCATGTCAGCCAGATCTTCTCCCTCCGGGTAATTCCGGAATATCCTAGCTTCGTCCCGGGGAAGGATAGTGGCCCAACTCAGTCGAGAGGCCACTCCGGGAGAATCCAACGTGTCGTTATCACGAACTCCCGGATAAACCCAAAATTCGCCCCCCTCATAATATACCCACCGTCCACAGGGTAGGACCTCTCATCAGCAGGGCCTATCCTCGGGAGAATAGGCCTAGCCCCCATCGAAGGCTCGATGTACAAGTGCCTCCGGTTCTTTCGCTGGGAAGGAATGATGTTACATTCAGCGCGCTCCTCAGAACGGGACCGTCCAGATGAACCGAAAGCCCCCCGTGAAGATGAAGGAACTCTCCCCCTATCCCGAGAGGGATCCCTTTGTTCCAGAGGAGGAGGCATCACCTGCCTAGAAACAGGTGGGGTCCGAGCCCGAGGTAACTGAGAAGGGACCGGTGCCTCGCTAAGGACGTCATCGGCTAAACGAGGCCTCTTTCTAGAAGGATCGCTAGACGGACCGGCCTCCGAGATCTGATGCGCCAGGGATCTTCGAAAGTGGCTCATTTCTGTAAAAAAGAAAGAAAACAAATATGTGGTCAAAAATTGATCAAAAATAGTAAGCAGTAAAAAAGAATAAAAAGTTACCATCAGGAGAATCAAAATGCTCCTGAAGGGACTCTATATTTAT
Organism: Firmiana major; assembly: GCA_033439115.1. Classification (NCBI taxonomy): domain Eukaryota; kingdom Viridiplantae; phylum Streptophyta; class Magnoliopsida; order Malvales; family Malvaceae; genus Firmiana; species Firmiana major. The sequence goes on along the minus strand of CM065914.1, from coordinate 5,053,311 downwards.
CGTGTCGTCGTCAGGGAGCACCATGAAAGTTGAGCCGAACCCTTCCCAGCCAGTCAAGTCAGCTAAGGGTTCGCTGCCAGAACTAGACTCTACATTGGTGCTCCCTATATCTTCCTGTGGCCTAAGAGGTTCGGGGTTTAACTCGGGAGAAACTGAAGGTGGAGGATCAGAAGAAGGGACAGAAGGGCCGACAATAGGAATGGGACCCACACCCCAGCCAGCTAATATCAAATTATCATTTGATAAAAGGCTGTCAAGGTTAATGGGTCTATCGACCAATAACCTATTGACGTCTAAGGCCAACTGTTCTCTAAGTGTAGCAACCCGGGGGCCCTTAGAGATTTCACGCCTAGTCTCCCAGCGAGTAGGGAAATCCATGCCCCCAAGCGTCTCCACAACAAGCCACTCCGATTCAAAACCGTGGAGCTTATTGGCGGGTTTTTCGAATAGCCTGTTTTCGAATCCCGGCATATACACCCACTGAAGTAAGTAAGGGACTAGACCGGGGCTACCTCAAAACCTGAAAAAGACATCGAGAAGGGGAAGAGATGGAGAAACGCCTCTTAGGTGGCAGTGCACGGTAAACCCTATTAATTGCATCCACGCGTGAGGATGCAATTGTACAGGGGCAATCCTATGCATCCTAAGGAAAGAAGCCCCAAAATCGGATAACGGAAAGCGGAGTCATAACTCTAAGGATGCCCTAAAAATCACTATCCCGTCAGACACACGACGTATGTCGCTTTCTGGAGGGTTTGGAAGCCTATAAGAGTATCCCTCGGGCAAAGGGAACCTAGATATAAGGTCTTGGATGTCGGCTTCCTTTAAGGTTGACTTGACTCCTAGATCTATGTGTTTCCCTACACCGTGTCCAGCCATTTTTAAAAGTTCGGGGGAAATAGAAAATAAATATAGGAGACGAAATTTACCTAAACAAAGAAAGACAACAAACAGCACAGGCGACAGAGTTTATGGACTCGCGGCAGACTTGCGACAAAGCAATGATCAGGCGACAGAGTGGCGGCAGAGTTGCGAGAGAGTAGCGACAGAGTGTTGAGAGAATCTGCGGCAGAGTGGTCTTCGCGAGAGAACTCAGTAGCGATTGTGACAGCAGGTTCCCTGTATATATAGTAGCGCGGCTGCGTCAACACACGCGCGGGGATCCGCTCCTGCCCAAGAACAGCAAATTCGGGTCCTCTTTCGCAGGAAAAATTTCTACCAAAGAGTGGGGAGCAATTGATGGTGGTCATATCCAAAGTCCACGTGTACAATGATCTACCAACCAGAGACTGCCACGTGTCAAACACAAGATAAGCCACGTGGCTGTTATAGCGACAGAGTCTCCATGCGGTACACTTGCTTGGTAGGCGACAGAGTCTCTAGGCGATAGAGACTCTGTCGCATAGTTTCTGTGCGACACAGTAGATCGCGATAGACCTCAACCGCATGGATCGCGACATACCTATACCGCCTACACTGCGAAAGAGGTCTTCCGCATAGACCGCGGCAGAGGTCTTCCGCATATGCCGCGGCAGAGGTTCAGGGATACTCTGCCGCCTGCCGAACTCACCCGCAAGTTGTCTAGCTCCGAACCGCGACAGAGTGCCCAATGACTCTGTCGCGGCCCAGACACGCGCCTGGGCATCAGTCCAAACCGACCCGGGAGAAACCTATAAATACCCCAGGTGAGAGCTCAGAAAAGAGGACGAAAAAAATTGAACTCTCTTGATTTTGAAGAACTTAATTCTCTTCATTATATATACAGAAACTCAGTTTTCTAACTTAATCATCGGAGTGCGCGTGCAGGGACAAATCCTTGCGCCCTCTGATTTCCATTGTTTTTGCAGTTGCAGAATATACGAGACATACGTGGAAGAAATCGCGTCAACAGCATCTCTTTGTCGTTTAGCGCAATTTGAATACGTGAAAAACATCACCCCGTTGTCGTTAGATAGGCAACATCAATTATTAATAAAGTGGTTAGATTCGAGATTAAAATAAAAAAATATATTTTTAAAATATATTAAAAAAATAAGATAATATTTGTATCATATCTTAATCTTATTTATGAAATTTAAAAATCTTATAAAATAATTATTCTAATTATATAGTACATAAATTCAAAACTACTATTTAATATATTTAAGTGAAATTTTTAGATTTTATAAATGATGTTAAGATTATGATATATATTATTTATTTTCTTAAATATTTTTTAAAAAAGTATGTGTTATTATCTAATCTCATTTATAGAGTTCAAAATTTTCATAAATAACGCGTTAGATAATAATTAAAATTTAAATAAATATTACAATTGACTTATTTAAAATTAAATTTAAAAAAATAAAAGAATGAATGAAAAATACATTTTGTCGACAACTTTATATGTCCATTGTTAACCACTGTTATTTAAAAAAACATCCACGAAGACCATATAATATGACTTAGACGAGGAGAGGAAATGTGTGGCTAAGCTGAACATGACAGAGATTGTAGATGGTGACAATGTCCAAAATTTCTCCCCCATTCAAACAAATAAAGAGTAAGAAAATAAAAATGACAAATGAATCCACGTCATTGACCTGGGGCCTTGCCAACGTCCAAACCTTACATCATGGTGCTTTACCAAAAGCCAATGCTTTTCCAAAAGCCTCGAGTAGAAATTAGAGAAGTTACGGAGAAGTTACGTACTTGATAGTGATTGCTACAGAACAACAATGCCTCCATAAAAATACAAGGGACCTGCTTGGAAAGATCATTTCAGTTTTGAAAGGCTAACAAATTAGAGTGAGATAGTATCGGATATCAAGCGAGATGAGACCCAGTGAAGGTAATCCTTCTATAATCCATGAAGAAGTAGAAATGATGCCCGCTTGTGAAGACTATATGCTTCAGCTCTATCAAGCAGCTCTGAAAGGTTCAGTCGCCACCTTGACAACCTTGATGAGAAATGATCAGCTCATCCTCCATAAAATCTCTCTCACTTCCTTCAGTGAAAGTCCTCTGCACATATCAGCTTTGGTTGGTCATCTTGATTTTACAGAAGCTCTCTTGAGGGAAAAATCAGAACTTGCCACCCGATTGGACTCTAAGAATCGCTCACCCCTTCACCTAGCTTCAGCCGAGGGCCACACTGAGATTGTCAAGGCATTGTTGCGAGCAAATGTTGATGTTTGCTTGGTGCGTGACGAAGAGGGTAGAATTCCACTACACTTAGCGGTGATGAGGGGACATGTTGAAGTTATCCGAGAATTGATCACTGTGAATCCTAACTCTATTCTTGAGAGATTGAATGGGATTACAGTTCTACACTTAGCTGTGAGATACAACCAGTTAAAGGCTTTAAAACAGTTAGTGATGCAGCTGAATGAGGATGAGCTTTTTGACTTCACAGACCACCTCGGCAACACCATACTCCATTCGGCTGTTATGTTGAAGCAATCTGAGGTAAATGGGATGCAGTTAATCTCTTTTAATTTTGTTGATCCCTTATTTATCTTACTAACAATCATAGGGCATATTTGTTTGCTATAGAATATTTGATTATAATATCAAGAATGAATTCATCAATAAAAATATAATTTATTGACTGAATAACTAGTTGTGCTTCTGCAGACCATAACATACTTGGTTTCGGTGCCTAAATTAAAAGTAAAGGTAAATGCCTTAAACAGGATGGGTTTCAGCGCTCTAGATTTGTTGGAGCATCATCCAAGAGATTTCAAAAGCCTTGAAATTGGAGATATTCTTATCAAAGCTGGAATTACAAAATCAACTGAGGACCCAAATCTAAATATGGTTCCAACCGAATCAAAATTAGCTACAGTTTCTCTTGGTGGTGAGAGCGAGACGCAGTCAAGGTCGCTCACCTTCAGGCCGAAAGGGAAAATAAAATCAATGTACCTCAAATGCAAGAACTACACACATCAAGGTAATTGGGTGGAAGAGATGCAAGGGACACTGATGCTGGTGGCGACGTTAACCGCAACTATTCCTTTCCAGGTTGCAATCAGCCCACCCGGTGGCGTTTGGGAACAAGATTACACCAACTCATCAGGTGGTAATTACACAGTATGCAAGAAATATGCGTATTGTCAAGCAGGAACTGCGGTGATGGCCTACGTTTCTCCCGGGGACTACTACTATCTCACAATATTTGCCATTATCTCTTTCATTGCATCTCTGGGTGTTGTCCTTCTAGCAATCAGTGGGCTTCCTCTGAAGAACAAGCTTTGTACATGGCTTATGACAATAGCTATGGTCTTTGCAATTACATTTGTCTTACTTACCTTCATACAGGCAATCAGTCTCATCACCCCTAATCATATCTTTCGTCCAACTGCTGAGGCATTAGGTTATACGTCGTTTGTCTGGATTGGTTTGGTTGGAATTGTTGCTGTGTTTGCTACGCTCCGCCTTCTCTTTTGGCTAGTCAGTCTTCTGTGCAAGTTGGTACGCTTCGTAAGGAAAATACTATCACGTCCAATCAAAAATAATCAAGATACCATATGTTGAGAAGTTTATAAATTCCAAAAAAAATGTTAAAATATCTAGTTATTAATGTTTAATGCTAGTTTATGTTTAAGATAAGTCTATGTTCACTGTACTATTTAATTAGGATTATTGTATTGAGTAATTATAATAATATCATTGTGAGTCTAAGTTTATTGTGGTACTTAAAGTTATTATATCGAGTAATTATAATAATATTATTGTGAGTCTATACTCATTGTGGTATTCAGAGTTATTGTATTGAGTAATAATAATAATATTACTAAAAAATTTCGTGTGCTTCTCTATGAGAAATATATTTTCTTGTATACTTTTTGTTGTGAAATTGAATATTGAATTTATTTTGAAATATTCATGTGGTGAAAAAATATAGAAGAGAAAATATGTATAAAAAATAACTCTCAGCTGTGGTAGCAAGTTAAAATGCAGGAAAAAAAATGCAGAGAAAAAAAAAAGCAATACGAAAAAAAAGCGGTCATGAAAGCAGAATGCTATTATAATCCCAGGTCATAGAATGTTTAAAAATCAAGGCAAGGGAAGCATGAACTTGCAACTTTTAGTGAAGAAAAGAAAAAGTAAACCAAAGGTGTAGCTTGATGCGGTATTCATCTGAATCCCTGATATATTAATAAGACAAAAATGATATTCATTACAATGCAAGGGCCTACTTTAGCAAAGAATTATCCTCATCTTGCCAAAACATCAGTTCGCCGACAAATTACAGACAAATTTGAAACTTGAGTTGTACTACCCAATAGTAACATAGAGCAATTTCTGGAACAGTTCAATAAAACTGCTTTCCATAGAAAGGTCCTAGACAGCTTACAGCATACAGCTCTATTTGACTTCTTTAGTACATAACATAAATAACAGCAGCTAAACGAAATAATGGTCCTATAATAGTTGTTATTATTGTTATTTCTTAAATAGTAGATGTAAATTTTTTTACACTTGATATTATCACTATCAAGAGTTATTATTATCTCTATAAATCATTATTGTTGCTATTGAGAGCTGTTATTGTTATTATTAATTATTTTTGGTTAAAAAAATTATACGAAATTAAAAAAATCCACAACCGCGATGGTCGTAATGACTGTAATAATTTTCGTAATGTTTGAAACTGTAATAAATACAATACAATCGAAAATGTTACCGTAATTGCAACTTAAATATTTAATCATATCTCAATTTCAGATCAGATTCTGTAAAATGTAAATGGGATTACCACATCAAATGCTAACAACTTCTTGTCTTCATAATATTCTAGCTCTATCCTATTGAACACAAAGTCCAGAATTCTAAAGGACACATGCTTTCATGACCCATAAGAAGTTTTGAGACACATTCCATATTCTAGTCAAAGATCGAGGCCTTAATATCACAGGTCAGTTCTTCATCAACAGCACATACGATTACCAAAAGCAAAACTTTTATTTTATTTTTTTCTCATAACACGTCATTCTATTTTCTATTTTCAATTTTTAATTCCAGCACAAAGCAGAAGGTGGATCTAAGTAAAACCTGATAAACACATTAGAATGTGCATTTTGGCAGGGACGGAACGTGTAAACCTTGTTTTCACCAACCCTAAAACCCAGAGCTTCATTTACCTTCCCATTTCTAACATTCTCTCAAAAATCAAACTATTATCCAACATACAAAAAAACTAAGGAAATTGCTTCAATTCAAAATCAAAGGTTCCATCTCCCCTAATTTAAAGCAAAAGAATCATTAGTTAACTTATTTCTCAAGATTTTGAACTCTTATAAAACTAAAAAATCCAAGCATTTTTATTCCAGAAATTACAAAAATCATGACATTAATACTTCACTTCATTACTTCATTATAAAAAAATTATCAGCTAAAAAACTAAATTAAAACTTTAAAATCCCCATAATCAAAAATTTTAATTCCTTAATAAAAAAAAAAAAAAAAAGCCAACATCTCTAAACCTCTGAAACTGCTGATCCAATCTGTCCAGCCCCTATTCTGGTAACTTGATTCCAAGAACCTGAACAAATCTTCGCAAAATAATGCAGCTGTCCCATGACCAGCAGCAAGTCACCCACCATCATGAGAGCCCAATCAAGCCTGTCAGCGCAGGTGAAGAGTCTTGAAAATGGAACAACAATTGTCAGGAGCTTAATTTGACACTAAAGCTTTATTTCTAAAGTTAAGGCAGAAAAGGAACATATTTGTTTAAGTGTATAATATGGCTCCCTCATTTTCAAGCTTCTTTAGCAAAATCAATACCTACAATTAAAAGTGAATACAGACTTGTAATAAGCGGACACATTGACATTTATCCTTCAATTGAATTGTGATTCAACGACATCTATAACCTACAATTAAAAGAGTGACAGCTAAGCCAAGCATCTATAAAGAAATTCAAGTTGATCTACCTAATTCATTTCTATTGCTGAAGAAATCTAGTTTTAAGCAAATCGAAGCTATATGAAAAGCTAAATGAAGCATTAAATATGGATGCAATGCAGCTCGTAACTTGAAAAATATTTGCATGCAAATAATAATTTGAAGATGAAATTAGAATGACCACCTATTTGGCCTAGCTATAACCTAATGAGTTTTGCGACATTAAGCGCTTCCCGCTGCACTTACTTAAGTAGAACTCATTAAAGATGTCCTGGCACACCAAGATAAAATATTGCGTTAGAGAACTTCTAGATAAAAACTTCTTGCTGTCTCTAACAATGAACATTTCATCCCAAAGCCAGTGAATGATATACATTCAATTCATGAGGAAGCCTAACAGACATAGGTGTAAATGTTGGTCAATATCTATGCAGCTCAACAACCAAATATAATTAAAAATAAATAAAATAAAATAAAACAAAAAAAAAAGTAAGTGGAAGAGAACACTAAGCAAGTCTTAAAAAAGAAAAAGAAAAAGAAAGAATAGGTGTCAACAAATTTTGAGTATTACCACTGTCTCATTCCCAAAAAAAAATAAAAAAATCTGTCAACCCACTAAGAGCCCACTTGAGGCAAAAGTTTAGACCAATTGAACAGTAAAATCTACCTTCAACTTTCACATGTATATATTGATTATGTTCATGTATTTTTCATACAATTATATGTAAGTCAAGACTCGAGAATTTAATTATCTTGAGAATTATCTTGAAAAGTCATACAATTATCTAACAGCTAGTGTGAAGATGATGCAAAAGACCATGGAAATTATGGTCTTCCTTCTGTGATATTGTCAAGATGGTGATGGAAATCGGACAGGCCTGTTTTTCACAAAAATCCATCTAGCAGGAATACTATGACTGATTCAATGGCAAAGGCCGGTTTCTTCAAAGCGGATTTTTTTTCTTTTTTAGCCTGCTGAAATTGGTTTCGAAGTTATTGGATTAATTTTATTCTCGTAGTGGTTCTCCAGGTTTATTGTTTAGTGTTGATTTTCTTGAAGGTGTTGTACTGTTATAGGAGTACTCTGTTATTGGCTTCTTTTGGCTGCTTCTTTATTTTCTACACATACCTGGTTTAGGTGTGCTGTTATGCAAAGGTATCCATGAAGGTTACTACATCCTGGAGCCACTTCAAACATCAATAAAATCTATGCTTATCAAAAAAAAGAAAAATGGTAGGTTCAAAATTTTAACGTTTATGATAATTAACAGGGAAAATGATTATCATATTTCCAATTACAAAATTAATAAAATTACTTTCATATTAAACCTCCATTATGGTTAACCTTTGATAAATCATAAGAAAATGATTTATCATCTGGCCAGCGATGAGTTTGTTTATCAGGAACTCGTTTTATTGTCCTACGCCTATTCTGGATTGCTCAAAGTTTTCGCAACTATATATCTCTTCATTTCGTCCATGAGCATTGTCCTTTTAGCCGTCAGCAGACTCCCTCAAGGTTTGTACATGGCTTAATTATATGACAGTAGCAACGGATATGACTATTTCCATAACATTTACGGCACTTACCTACCTATGAATCTTGTCGCCCCTGCCTGATCAGTTGTAGGATCAAGCCAACATCGCGTACAAATACATAAGAAATTTTCTTTGTTATTTATTACGATAAATGTCAATTGGAATATACATGAATTTGTTAGCTGTCCAAAATTATATAGCAGAGATAAATGCCCTGGGTTTCTTACTTTCATTGCCATTGATGCATTGAAACATTGTTGCGATGAGAAAAAATTGTATGAAATAGTTATATCAAAATACGTCATTTTCATTCAAATTATATTAAATAATCATTATGAGTTTTCGCAATTCAATGCCATACGCATGCGCTGAGGCAACAAGCACGAATGTTGATGTTTGCCTGATTCCTACCTCCTCATCAAAATGGATTAATTCAAGCCTAAATTAGACTAAGGGCATTTGTAAGTTTTTGAAGTGAATATGGCAATGGAAATGCACTTGTGGGCACAAAAAGCAACGGTCAGTATGAAACAAAGTTCTCTCATCTGTCTTATTATGTGCTTGCACGAGCTTTAAAATGCCACAGTGTGCCATTAGAGCCACTATAGATGTTGATCAGTAGGAAAGCGGGAACTAGCAACTTGGGGAGCCTCGAGGCGATGGCACAGCTAGAATCCACTCTACCTAAAGCTTATTCCCAGAAACCATCTTTGAAAAGATATTGTTTTCGTTAATATCCTACAGGAAATTGCCATGTCCATGTTAATAGGATGAAATGAATGAGGAAAAATCTGTGAGATTCCAAATTTATTGGATATCAGAAAATAAACGAGAAAGTAGGTAGTGATTGCTACAGAACAGCAATACCTATATATATATATATATATATTGACACACAGACAGTAGTAGTTTAATAGTATCATGCATTAACCAAGGTAATTCTTCTGTATTCCATAAAGAAGTAGAAACGATACCCACCAATGAAGACTATATGCTTCAGCTCTACGAAGCAGCTGTGAAGGATTCTGTCACCACCTTGACTACCTTGATGAGAAATGATCCGCTCATCCACCATAAAATCTCTCTCACTTCTTTCAATGAAACTCCTTTGCACATATCAGCTTTGGCTGGTCATCTTGATTTTACGGAAGCTCTCTTGAGGGAAAAATCTCAACTAGCCACCCGATTGGATCTAAGAATTTCACCTAGCTTCAGCCGAGGGCCACACTGAGATTGTCAAGGCATTGTTGCGAGCAAATGTTGATGTTTGCTTGGTGCGTGACGAAGAGGGTAGAATTCCACTACACTTAGCGGTGATGAGGGGACATGTTGAAGTTATCCGAGAATTGATCACTGTGAATCCTAACTCGATTCTTGAGAGATTGAATGGGATTACAGTTCTACACTTAGCTGTGAGATACAACCAGTTAAAGGCTTTAAAACAGTTAGTGATGCAGCTGAATGAGGATGAGCTTTTTGACTTCACAGACCACCTCGGCAACACCATACTCCATTCAGCTGTTATGTTGAAGCAATCAGAGGTAAATGGAATGCAGTTAATCTCTTTTAATTTTGTTGATCCCTTATTTATCTTACTAACAATCATAGGGCATATTTGTTTGCTATAGAATATTTGATCATAATATCAAAAATGAATTCATCAATAAAAATATAATTTATTGACTGAAAAACTAGTTGTGCTTCTGCAGACCATAACATACTTGGTTTCGGTGCCTAAATTAAAAGTAAAGGTAAATGCCTTACACAAGATGGGTTTCAGAGCTCTAGATTTGTTGGAGCATCATCCAAGAGATTTCAAAAGCTTTGAAATTGTAGATATTCTTATCAAAGCTGGAAGTACAAAATCAACTGAGGACCCAAATCTAAATATGGTTCCAACCGAATCAAAATTAGCTACAGTTTCTCTTGGTGGCGAGAGCGAGACGCAGTCAAGGTCGCTCACCTTCAGGCTGAAAGGGAAAATAAAATCAATGTACCACAAATGCAAGAACTACTTCACACATCAAGGTAATTGGGTGGAAGAGATGCAAGGGACACTGATGCTGGTGGCGACGTTAACCGCAACTATTTCTTTCCAGGTTGCAATCAGCCCACCCGGTGGCGTTTGGGACCAAGATTACACCTACTTATCAGCTGGTAATTACACAATATGCAAGGAATATGACTTATGTCAAGCAGGAACTGCTGTACTGGCCTACGTTTATCCCGAAAACTACCGCTATCTCACAGTATGTGCCATTATCTCTTTCATTGCATCTCTGGGTGTTGTCCTTCTAGCAATCAGTGGGCTTCCTCTGAAGAACAAGCTTTGTACATGGCTTATGACAATAGCTATGGTCTTTGCAATTACATTTGTCTTACTTACCTTCGTACAGGCGATCAGTCTTATCACCCCTGATCATATCGTTCCTCCAACTGCCAAGGCATTAGGTTTTACGGAGTATATCTGGATTGGTTTGGTTGGAATTGTTACTGTGTTTGCTACCGTCCACCTTCTCTTTTGGCTAGTCAGTCTTCTGGGCAAGATGATACGCCTGGTAAGGAAAATACTATCACTTCCAATCAAAAATAATCAAGATACCATATGTTGAGAAGTTTATAAATTCCAAAAAAAAATGTTAAAATATCTAGTTATTAATCCTAGTTTATGTTTAAGATGAGTCTATGTTCACTGTAGTATTTAATTAGGATTATTATATTGAGTAATTATAATAATAATATTGTGAATCTATGTTCATTGTGGTACTCAAAGTTATTATATCGAGTAATTATAATAATATTATTGTGAGACTATGCTCATTGTGGCATTTAAAGTTATTGTATTGAGTAATAATAATAATATTACTAAAAATTTCGAGTGCTTAGCTACGAGAAATATATAATTTTTTTATACTTTTTGATGTGAAATTGAATATTGAACTTATTTTGAAATATTCATGTGATGAAAAAATATAGAAGAGAAAATATGCGAAAAAAATAACTCTCAACTGTGGTAGCAAGTTAAAATGCAGAGAAAAAAAAAAAAAAAAAGCAATACAGCAATATGGAAAAAAAGTGGTCATGAAAGCAGAATGCTATGATAATCCCAGGTCATGGAATGTTTAAAAATTAAGGCAAGGGAAGCATGAACGTGCAACTTTTCATGAAGAAAGGAATAAGTAAACCAAAGGTGTAGCTTGATGCGGTATGCTTCTAAATCCCTGATAGATTAATAAGACAAAAATGATATTCATTACATTGCAAGGGCCTACTTTAGCAAAGAATCATCCTCATCATGCCATAACATCAGTTAGCCGACAAATTACAAACAAATTCGAAACTTGAGTTGTACTACCCAATAGTAACATAGAGCAATTTCTGGAACAGTACAATAAAACTGCTTTCCATAGAGGGGTCCTATACAGCATACAGCTATATTTGACTTCTTTAGTGCATACCATATCCGAATTTCAGATCAGATTCTGTAAAATGTATATGGGATCAACACATCAATGCTAACAACTTCTTGTCTTCATAATATTATAGCTCCATCCTATTGAACACAAAGTCCAGAATTTTAAAGGACACAAGCTTTCGTGACCCGTAAAAAGTTTTGAGATACATTCCATATTCTAGTTAAAGATCGAGGCCTTAATATCACAGGTCAGTTCTTCATCAACAGCACATATGATTACCAAAAGCAAAACTTTTATCTTTTTTTTTCTCATAACACAGCATTCTATTTTCTATTTTCTATTTTCTATTTTCTATTCTAGCACAGAGCAAAAGGTGGATCCAAGTAAAACCTGATAAACACATTAGAATGTGCATTTTGGCAGGGAGGGAACGTGTAAACCTTGTTTTCAGCAACTGTAAATCTCAAAACCCCAAAACCCAAAGCATCATGTACCTTCTCATTTTCAACATTCTCTCAAAAATCAAACTATTATCCAACATACAAAAAAACTAAGGAAATTGCTTCACTTCAAAATCAAAGGTTCCATCTCCCCTAATTTAAAGCAAAAAAATCATTAGTTAACTTATTTCTTAAATTTTTGAACTCTTAAAAACTAAAAAATCAAAGTATTTTTATTCTAAAAATCACAAAAATCATGACATTAATACTTCACTTCAGTACTTCATTATTACAAAATTATCAGCTAAAAAACTAAACTAAAACTTTAAAATCCCCAAAATCAAAACTTCTAATTCCTTAATTTAAAAAAAAGAAAAAACATCTCTAAACCTTTGAAACTGCTGATCCAATCTCTACAGCCCCTATTCTGGTGACTCCATTCCAAGAACCTGAACAAATCTTCGCAAAATAATGCAGCTATCCCATGAGCAGCAGCAAGTGACCCACGATCATAAGCCCAATCAAGCCTATCAGCACAGGTGAAGAGTCTTGAAAATATAACAACAATTGTCAGGAGCTTAATTTGACGCTAAAGCTTTATTTCTAAAGTTAAGGCAGAAAATGAACAAATTTGTTTAATTGTATAATATGGCTCCCTCATTTTCAAGCTTCTTTAACAAAACCAATACCTACAATTAAAAGTGAATACAGACTTATAATAAGCAGACACATTGACATTTATCCTTCAATTGAGTTGTGATTCAACGACATCTATAACCTACAATTAAAAGAGTGACAGCTAAGCCAAGCATCTATAAAGAAATTCAAGTTGATCTACCTAATTCATTTCTATTGCTGAAGAAATCTAGTTTTAAGCAAATCAAAGCTATATGAAAAGCTAAATGAAGCATTAAATATAGATGCGATGCAGCTCGTAACTTGAAAAATATTTGCATGCAAATAGTAATTTGAAGATGAAATTACAATCACCACCTATTTGGCCTAGCTATAACCTAATGAGTTTTGCGACATTAAGCGCTTCCTGCTGTACTTACTTAAGCAGAACTCATTAAAGATGTCCTGGTACACCAAGATAAAATATAGCGTTAGATAACTTCTAGATAAAAACTTCTTGCTGTCTCCAACAACGAACGTTTCATCCCAAAGCCTACAGCGAATGATATACATTCAATTCATGAGGAAGCCTAACATTCATATGTGTATATGTTGGCCAATATCTCCGCAGCTCAGCAACCAAATATAATTAAAAATCTTCTTTTATTATTTCTATTTAGCCCATGGATCAATGCCTGCAAAGAAAAAATAATGAGAAGAGATCATTGCCCAAATAAAATAATCCATTAGGAAGCACTCTTTGAGAGTATTCTTGACACATCTTTACCTAGTATCTTTACAAAGTATCCACTGTGCCATCCATAATTGTCGTAGGGCTAAAATGTAAATAAACTAACTAAAAACAAATAAGTAAATAACTTCTAAAGAGATCCAATTTGAAATGTTCAAGATCATAAAGAATTATTAAAAGAAAAAAAAAGGTGGTTAGGTACTTAAGTAGGACAACACCCATTGAAAACTTTATGTACATTCAGCTAGTAAATATGATATATAATCCATTCCTGGCTGCAAGTATTTTTCTGCATTTGCATGCTCATTGGAATTCTTTTATATGTATTTGCAATAATACCTTTCCCTTTGAATATAATTAATGCACTCCTCCCTCAACCTTACTATTTCTTTTTTCATCTTAAATGCTGAATAATCATTTTCAGAATCATTAAAATCATGCATCTTTAGAACTGGAAAAGAAAATCTAATATTTGTTTACTGTTTTATTATTGATGCTCATGATGCAGGAAAGTGATCATTCTTTATTGGTTTCCAGTCCAATTTAATCTCTCATTGACATGCAATTATAATTTCATGTTAAGGGGATTTTAACAATCTAAATTCATTGAATCAAGGTGATTGAGCAGCATAGAAATTTCAAATTGTCATGTATAAAGCAAACATATGTATTCATAAACCTTCACAATAATACCTTAATGGCCAGTACGCATACTATGTATTTATAAACTTTCACAATAATACCTTAATGGCCAGTACCTATTATATGTATTCATAAACTTTGTCACTAGGTAGAACTTGAGGACCGACCTGTTTCCTTCCTTCAGTTCCAAATGATCCTACTGGCAAAGCAAACATAACAGGATAAGGACATACAATGAATTCAAAAGTAACACTCCACGAAATTGCATCAAAGAAATTATAGCAGCACATTCCGAGAAAGTAAACAAATTTGACCAATCAATACTTCAATTTGGTAAGAATGAGTTGATGCCCATTTAGTAAATAAGTTGATTTAGCTGGTAAAACCAACAAACCCCAGCGAAAACAACACGCTTTATTTAAATTCAATGTCCACGTAAATAGTGATAAATTCTTTTATAACCAACATGAAATCATCTACTATATAAGAAGAACTAATAGAATGATCGAAGTTCTAAAAAGAGAAAAGAATAGAAGAGGGTGCCGTTTCTTAATCCAGCACTGGATTTAAAGGTCAAACTTACCCAAGGAAGGAAGGAGACCGTTGGCCTCGAGCTGGACAGAAGGAGAGAGCGTGGCTCAACCCCTTTCGGCTCTTGTTGGGTCTCCTGGAAGGAAACCAGGCCGGAGGAAGGACGACCGCGGATGGCTGCCGGACAGGAAGCTGGAGGCTTGGTGCTGCGCGACTGAAGACGATGCAGATCTGACGTGACTGGAAGCGGAGGAAAACCCGACAACAGGCTAAACGACGCCAGCTTGGAGGATTTGGAAACCAATGGAGAGGGGTAACAGAGAGAAAGGTAAAAAAATAAAATAAAATAAAACAAAACAAAAAGAAAAGAAAGTGGAAGAGAACACCTGGCAAGTTTGTTTTTTTAATAATACGTGTCAACACACTCCGAGTATTACCACTGTCTGATTTCAAGAAAAAAAAAAATCTGACAACCCACTAAGAGCCCAATTGAGGCAAAAGTTCAGACCAATTGAACAGTAAAATCTACCTTCAACTTTTATATATATATATATATATATATATATATATATATATATATTGATTATGTTCATGTATTTTTCATAAGTCAAGACTCAAGAATTTTAAGAGTTAAATTATCTAATAAGCATGGTGTCTTGAGAATTATCTTGAAAAATCATACAACTATCTTTGGGAGAGTGAGATGATATAAATATTAATGTTGTTTTAAAATTAAATTGAAAAGACGATAAAAAAAATAAAATTGATTCTAATTAAATTGAAATCATTAAAAATATATTTTTCAAAAAAAAAAAAAAAGAAAGATGAAACAATAATTTTACCTCACTTTTTATTTTGTCTTTTAGTCCATGGCCACGAGTGTCAACAAACATACTCTTAGTTTTATTCAAATCAATAGCATATTTTTATGGTGATATTTCAAAAAATGATTTAAAGTATTTTTTGATTAGTTTAAATTAATGGTGAGATTGATTCCGATAAAATTGAAAACGATAAAAAAAGCTATTAAGAATGTGTGAATTTTTAATAAAAATAATTTTCAAAAATATTTAATATAGACAATGACCAAATACATTCAACTCACTCCAATCATTTTAATCTTTTAGTTGGAACTTTATCCGGTTTCGAAAAAGAATAATGAAGCAAATTTTATCCCTAAAATATATATTAAGATGAATGTATAAATCTATACTTCTATAAATTTGATCGTAATTAACGATTATATTATATGTTCTATATCTGTTTATTTCGATTTAATTTTCTAATAAAATAAAGAAAAAAGCAGCCATTTTAATCAAGTCTTCCATTGTTTTTATGCCAATTACTTTGAATCTCCGATCATTGTTGTACTCTTTTATCTTACCGATCACCTCATTTTGTTTTAAAATTTGTTTCAACATGGACAATTTGTATTTGATATTTTTCATAATTTCCTAAATAAGAGCATCATTTTTCTGAAACTTTATTTCATATTTTGCTACGCATGCACTCTTTCAAGAGTCCACTCCTGACGCACAAATTAGTGTAATGAAAAGTCTTTCCTCATCACTAACTCAGTGCTCTCAAATGAATATTTTTTTGAAATTATTCTCATTCAAAATTACAATAATAATAAAAATATTATATTTAATAAATTGATAACTTGATAAAATAATAAATACATAAATAATAACAACAAACTATGTAAATAATAAATTAAATAAATCTCACAATTAGTGAGACTCAAACCTAATGATTTCAAAAAGATAAGGCTTTAATATAATGATGGTTTATTATTTCACACAGATTAAATATGTAATTGTGTTAAATCAATATTATTTAGTATCATATTTGAATTTAATTCAATTTAAAATTTAGTACAAATTCAATCAAATTAAATCTTTAAAAATGGATTCAACAAAATAACCAATTATTTTAATTTGATTCAATAGTTTCAAATTTTTAATAATATATTTTAAAAATAAAATAATAAATTAATAATCACATATTAAACATATACATATTAAAAATATTAAATTTATGTTTGAATTAAATATTATATTTAAATTTAACTCATTACTTCGATAGTTTGAAATTAAACACATTTTGAAAATAAATAAATCAAAATCCAACAATCAATGAATTTAATTAAAGTTAAACAGACTACAAGTAATCTCGGCTCATATGTTTCTTGTTTCAACTATATTTTATTGGGCCCATCATGAATGGAGGCTGCTGCGGCCTTTCTAAGGAAAGCTGTATTAGGAGTTTACACAAAGTGAGCTCAAAACAAAGAGAAACTTACACGTGTCCAGTTACCACTGATCAATAGAAAATTTCTCTCACCGTTTTGTGGGCTGTAATTAGTGAGGACCTGTGACCGTACGGACGAATATAAATGAGGGGAAATATCCACTGCGGTTAGCTCTACCGTTCCTTAGGCTGCTGCGCCATATGGTTTTTTTGTTATTTTATTATTTTATTATTTTTGTTATTGATTGTTCTTGAAATATTTTTTAAATTAATTAATTAATTGAGGTACTATATTTTATAGTATTTTATGTTAAATTTAATAATTTACAATTAAATTGAACAATTTAACATATTAAGAAAAATATTTAATATAATAACTGGAAAAATGTATTTTAAGGCACTCATTAATAATTTACCATTTTGAAAAATATTTTACAAATTAAAAATAATAGAAAAACAAATTCCAGTTTTTCATAATTAAGCACTTAATTTTTATAAAAAATGTTTAAATATAAATGGAAATACTAGTATTTTTTTAATATATAATTACATCTTAACATTAATTACTTGTAATAAAATGTGATTTTTCATATTCGTAGACAAAGAGAGCTCTAAAACCTCAAAATATATTCATCAACAGAAATTCTTTTCAATATAATTGAACACTTTATTATTAGTGATAATAGGCACTAACAAAAAATGTTGAGAGTAGCCATTTGGATTTAAGTGCAATATAACAAAGTAATTTTTAGAATTTAAATAAAAATCTTAAATTCAAACAATAAAAAAAACTAATTTTTTAAAAATAATTTTATGAACAATTTTTTTTTCAAAAGTCTCAATATATATTTTTATTGCGTAGACAAATTGATTATGAACAAATTTTATAAAGCTCGTGATTTTTTTATTTTTAAAATTATTTAAAATCAAATCGAATTTAATAAAAAAAATTATATTATGTTCTAATTCAACTCTTTTAGATATTCAAATATTATATATTAAAAATTAATTTTGAAAATTATTCATAAACAATAAATAAATATGCTCTCAAATATATAAAACAACCCAACACATTCATAAGCTATTGAAACTCCACATGTATTACGTACCAACGAACTAATACAACCTACTTACAAATACAGTACTAGTAACTAGCAGACCAGCTTGCTACAGGGCAAAAAGTTTTGCTTACTATGAAACTGCATACACACAACTGTAACTCAGCTTCAATGGATATGGATTACACGTCATCTTTCATTCTCTCCCTCGTATACAATCCGTATTGAATTCACCCCGGCTTAAATTTTCTGCATCACAGCTTATACTGAACAAATATACAAATCCCCTTTCTTAATCGAGCCCATCAATCCCAATCTTACAAGCCATCGAATGGTCCAAATCTTATTCTTACAGGTTACAACCAAAATGAGCGCGGACAATCAAAACCTTTGGGAAACCGGCCCTGACATCCAGAACATTAAATAAAAAAACTAATTAACAACCGACACGTGTCCGTTCCCTCTTCATTCACTTTGCGTCTCATTCTCTTTCCTCCCCATTTTTGTAACCTTTAATCTCCGGTCCGACACTTCCCTCCCTTCCTCTCTCATCTCCACCTCTCTCGCAACATCGAGAATTTCTGTCTATAAACATCGTTTTTTCCTTCTTTTTTTTTTCACTGCTGTTTGTTTCATTTGTGAGATCCGAACTTATCGGGTGAAAGTTCCGTCGACGGGGACGACGATGGTTGAGTCTCCGGTAAGCTGAAGTTTTTTTGCTCTGATCGATCGATCGGTCTCTTTTTCTTTTGTTTACCAAAAGAAATGATTGATCCATTTGCTGTGATTCGCGTTCGATCAAAGACCTGGTTTCGCAAGAGGAAAAAAACCCCTTCTGCTCTTACTTTGCTTTTAATCGTACCCGGACGGTGACTGTTGACTGTGATAGTGGTGTTAGGTTTTTGTTGAAATTGTACAGTTTCAATGTCAAATTGTTGATTTTTGTACAGTTTTTTTTTTTTTAAATTTTTTGTGATACATAAAGAAAGATATTATCTTTTCTTTTCATTTTTTTTTTTTTAATTTTGGAGTTTTGGTGTTCGATCTTTAAAAGTGGCAAAGATGAATATAAGCGCGGCCGAGGAAGAATCGGCGCAAGAGATTCATATCCCGGCCGATATAGATTGGGAAATGCTTGATAAATCCAAGTTTTTCTTGTTAGGTGCAGCTCTGTTCTCAGGTGTTTCAGCTACCCTTTATCCTGTAGTTCTGGTTAAAACAAGGCAACAAGTTGCTCAAGCTCAACTTTCCGGTGTCCGAACCGCCTTTTCCATTGTTAAACACGAAGGTTTCAGGGCTTTATACCGCGGATTCGGTACTTCTTTAACGGGAACAATCCCGGCTCGAGCTCTTTACATGGCCGCTCTTGAGGTTACCAAAAGTAATGTAGGGAGTGCCACGGTTAAGTTCGGTGTTCCCGAACCAACGGCTGCAGCAATCGCTAATGCTGTTGCTGGATTGAGTGCTGCAATGGCTGCACAGCTTGTTTGGACCCCAATCGATGTGGTTAGCCAGAGGTTAATGGTTCAAGGAAGCCACCCAAGTTGTAGTTCACCTTGTAGATATGTAAATGGCATCGATGCGTTTAGGAAAATAATTAACACAGATGGTCCAAAGGGATTGTATAGAGGTTTTGGGATATCGATTTTAACCTATGCTCCCTCTAATGCAGTGTGGTGGGCATCTTATTCAGTTGCTCAGAGGCTTGTTTGGGGAGGCATTGGATGCTATATTTTGAAAAAAGATGATGAGAGTAACGAGAATAGGAATAGTACTAATAATACAATTAGGCCTGATTGGAAGACAGTAATGGCAGTTCAAGGAATCAGTGCAGCCATGGCCGGGGGTGTATCAGCTTTGATTACAATGCCACTTGATACAATTAAGACTAGACTGCAGGTTTTGGATGGAGAAGAGAATGGCAGGCGTGGACCAACAATTGGGCAAACTGTAAGAAATTTGATTAAAGAAGGTGGTTGGTCGGCTTGTTACAGAGGATTGGGGCCACGATGCGCGTCTATGTCAATGTCTGCAACAACAATGATTACTACTTATGAGTTCCTGAAACGACTTTCAGCCAAGAATCAAGACAGCTTGATATAACAAAGAACAGCGGAAAACATAACAAGGAAACAATGGGAAAAACAGAGGTTCTTTCTTTCATTTTCTTCCTTTTGGGTTCTTTGATCTTCCTCTAAATCATGGCTTTAATATATCTTCTCTTATCTCTGTTGAAATCTGTTATTTTTCTTTTGCTGCTTTCTTTCAATGGTGAATGTAATTTGGCTGCAGGTTTATCACAATATGAATATAAAGCTCTTTGCTTTCTTCCCACCATACTTAAATCATGGATTAACTGACTAATTTATTCAAGGATTTTAAAACTTGTGGGTCATCTTCATCTGTTTGACATGTTCCATTTATCATCAACATATAATATAATATTCCTTTGATAGAAAATGAGAGTGGGCATCTTGTCAGGGATGGAGGAATCTTAGGTTTTTGATGGATTTGATTGAAACCTTACAGAGGCATGATTTTATGTTTCCTCAGTTGATTGAATCTGAAGCGTTGTTGAGATCTTGAATTAAGCATTACCGTTGGATTCTACATGTCTTTATATACTTTTTGTTTTTTATGAACCGGCAGATGTTAGTGGGTGGGAAAAGGCCAAAAGGAGTTGGGATAATGATAATAGTCCTTACTTCTTCAGTGTGTGTTGTTTTATAATGGATGGTGACTTTGTTTTGTTGTAAATTTGTAATGAATGGATATGCAAATTGGGAATTTTGGGAGTATTATCTAAATGTTTAACTAATTAGTCATTGGCCCCACTTTATCTATTTTTTTTCCTTTCCATCCCTATTTTATTCACATTTTGACTTATTTTAGATATTTTTTTCAGTGTAAGAGAGTTTTTTAGGTCTTGTTTAATACATTTTTTTTTTCAGGTTGATTTAATAATGTTTATCTACATAGGATGTAATTGAATAATAATAAAAAATTTTATTAGTTTCTTAATAATTTTTAACTTGAAATGATTAAATGAAAAATAAATTCTCTAATCACTTGAATCAATGTGCTTACTTGGTATGTTTGCTTAGCCGTTATCCATCCTTAAATATCTTAGTTTTAATAGTCAAATATGTTTTTATTTTTTGCACAAATGAATCTAAATTTTTAATATTTTATTTCATACAAATTAATTCGTAAAATTTTATTTTAAATTTATATAATCAAATTTATATAATTAAATTCAAATATGTTAAATAATATTAATTTTTATTTCATACAAATTAATTCTTAAAATTTTATTTTTTAATAAATAAAATTTCAATGTTTCAAATTTATATAATTAAATTCAAATATGTTAAATAATATTAATTTTTATTTGTATTACACACGTGGTATGTTACATCATAATTTTTAAAATTATCAACATCATCACGTAAAATATTTAAATGGTAATTAATATTACTTAAAAGAATTTGATTTAATGTATTATTTTGAAAAATTATAAACAACAATTATTTATAAACAACAATTATTTTTGAGTATTTTTAAATATTAATCCATTATCTTTTAAAAGCAAATGGAATGACCAAATTTAAAATTTGGCAATATCAAATAAACAGCCTTGAGCCAAATGTGATCGATTCAATGGAAAAGGCTTTGACTTAAACCTAACTTTATGGTGGCGTTTGGTATTAGGAATTTTTTCACTTTGCGCTGCAATTTAATTGGACGTAAAGTGATTACAACGTTTGTTATCAAGAAAGTTGGATGTAAAGTGATTGCAACTGCAATCACTTTACATCCAGAAGCTGCAAAGTGATTGCAGTCCATTTAGGTTGCAATCACTTTGCAGCCTTGGCTGCAAAGTTAATTTTACTCATTTTACCCCAATTACCCTTTTACCACAAAAGGGTATTGTCATGTATGAAAAATATTTTACATGGATTTATATGAAATATTATAACTTTCATGGATGTTATAAGTACTATGTTGATGTCATGATAATTGAAAATTTACAATTGATACATTAAAATTTCGAATTACATTAATAATATATGAATTATTAATATTATACTCTATAAAATTAAAATTAATAATAATACATGACAATTTAAAATTACAAATAATGAGTAATATTAATAATACAACTTTTATTTTAATTAATTTTAATTGAAAAATTATTTTTATACTCAGGGGTATTTTTGGAATTTGTCACTACTTTTCCAGCAAAGTAACTGGATACCAAACGCTGCGAAGTTACTTTCCCTACAATTTAAACAGAATTTTACATTGTCATACCAAACACTGCAAAATTACTTTCCCTGCAATCACTTTTCCTGTAATCACTTTCCCTGCAATTTACCAAACGCCACCTATGGGACAACAATTTGACAGCTTAAGTCTCACGATAATCACCCGAACCCGGCCCTGATGATGCATTTCTTTACCACAAATCCACAATGTACTAATACTTCGACCAAATCAAAACTGGATGAACTCTTCACTATAGCTTCACAATGACAAACAAAATTTCATAATTTAGTTTGTTTTTAGATGAGTTTGATGCATTGTAAGAAAAAATAATCGTTACGTAAAGTGATTATTGAAAATATAACATTATAATATTTTATATGTAATGTAAAATTATATTTAAACTACAAATAATATTACAGTATTTGATATACAATATTTTTGACAATGTAATGGTAAATTTTTAGAATAGTCGTAACTATAAAAATAAATTTAATATAATAAAATTAATTAAAAATGTAATTATCATATAAAAATATAAATTATATCAAATTATAATTATTGATATTACTCATCATTTGTAATTTCAAATTTATATACATTATTATTGATTTAAAATTTAATTATTATATTAAAATGCAAATAATTAGAAAATGCACAGAACCATTTTTTACTTAAAAAAACAGAACACTATTTTTAAAGAAAACCAAACATTATTATATTAAAATTCAAATAATTAAAAAATGCACTAAATTATTTTTGGCTTAAACAAAACCAAACACTATTTTTAAACAAAATCAAACATTATTCTGTTACAATGTAAATAATTTTTTTTTTTTTAAATGTCATGCATGACGACAGTATTTCAACGTCTAGAAATAATTATGGCCACGGCCACAATTTAATTAATCCCTTCATTGATAAAGATAATATAAGATATATGATCTAAAACATATACACCAAATTTCAAATATTAAATTTCAAAGTCATAATAATTCATCTACCTCCTAATGAAATAAATTTCATACATGATAATTACTGTAAAAATCTATGAAAGTTATAATAATTCATCTAAATTCTAATAAAATATTTTTATATATGATAATCCATAGAGTCATAATCATTCATCGAGACATAATGATTCAACTAAATCCTACTAGCAAATCCTCACACATAATAATCCATAATAGTTATAATAATCCATCAAGTTATAATAAGAAGTCATAATCATCTTAATAAAACCATCAATATCTCAATTCCCTCTATCTAATAGCTGATGAACTTGACAAAGGTACTTCTTCACGTAGAGCTTTCTTCTTTCATTAGAACAAGAGAAGAAAACATCAACTCTGGTCGGGTTACTCAAGATGATTTCTGTAATCTCAACTATATCATCCTCCGTCAATCCTACATCATCCTTCAACTCCGATATTAAATCCATCACCTTCATTCTTCTGGCAGCATTATCAGCCATAAATTGAAAGCAATCAGCCAACTTACCAACCTCTTGACTTGCTCTCTCACATAAGTTACGAAGACCAATCATGTTGTCGACTAATACTCCCGCAAGTGTCTCCATATTAGAATCTCTAAATTTTCTTTTCTTGTTTCTAGTGCTAGTGACATTACTATCAGCATTGAAAACTGAAAGTCTTTGAGTATCAACGGATGGATCACTGAATGGTGTGTAAGGTGTGAATCCATCATTTTCACCTACATCAGATTCAAGATTCATATCCTCAAGCTTTGCTTCTTTAGCATCTGCATTTTTAGCTTTGATATTGTCAATAGCCTGTGCAGGACTTTCTGCTACTACTAAACCAGTGGCCCTATCCTTGCCAAAAATGAGCGCTAACTTGTCAAAGTGCGGGAAAGACTTATTCCTTAGTCCCACAGTTCCAGGATGACCCTGCAATTCAATTCAAAATCATGCAGAATCTTTAATTAAACAATTAATATCCGAAAAGCATATGAACTGCATTTAAGTTAGAATTTGTAATACCTTTACCCAATCAACCCAAACATCAAGCTCACATGTTACACACTTTTTATTGTCATCCCACTCAAATCCAGATGCAGCATTACTTAACATATCTGCAATCTCTCTGTATTGTGACTTAAGTGTTTTCATCCTAGAGTTGATGTGAGGGTTTCCTTTAATGACACAATTGGGGATTTTTTCAGCCATCCATTTCTCAAGTTGTGTCAAATATTCAGCCTTGAATGTGCCGTTGTCTTCACTCCAGTCACCGTGGTTAACAAGATCTACACAACAGTCGATTAAGATGGCATCCTCAGTTGCTGTCCACTGGTGAGTGGACCTTCTATTTGCAACTTGTTGAGATGATTCACCCCAATAGTCCAAAAAAGCTTGTTCTGCCTGGGCTCTAGTAGGAAATGATTCATGAATAGCTCCCGTAAACCCATGAACTTGTCTTTGAGCTTCTGGCCAACTGTTATAGATGCCCGGTTTGAATCCAACAAACACTACGTGTGTCCTTGCCATATCTAATTAACAAAATTATAGAAACAATATTAGAAACAAACATTTAGCCATCTAGCTACCTATATAATTTTAACTTTGAAAATTGGAGGCCTAATCTATTAATTTCATGAAATGTTATTGCGTGCAAGTCAGAACAGTATGCGGTTCTCATGTATATGAACAGTATACTGTGTCTGTTCTCAATGACACTGCTTAAGTTCAGATTCAATGAATTCTTGTAAAGTGGCCGCTATATATGAATGACGAGGTCTCTGAAAATTCTTCATCTATGCAAAGAGATGAAGATGAGGGGACAGGTGATTAGTTTGTTGTCAGATAATTCTTTAGGTTTTCTTATTGCATGCATGCTGCTGCTTGTCTAGATCATTTGTGTATTTTACAAGTTACATAAATGCTGCCCTAGAATTTCAAAGGTTTGAGATCCCAAAAATTTTGCAACAAATGTTTAATAACGTCTTTTGATTATGCTGCAATGATAGGTGCATTTGCCTTCTGTATTTGTTTCCTCTGTTACTCATTTACTACAAACTCCGACTAGTACTATGGATATTCTGTTTGTGATTCTGATGCAGTTGAGTTGAAGGTCTGTAGACCTTGCATTCATGGCCTTGATGTTTCGGTCAAAATTTTTGCAAAATTTCAACTCATAAAGGAGCTTAAATTTATACCACAGTTAGCTATTAGAGAATGCTGTAGCCCTCTCAGGCATGCTATTCTTGAAATTCAAGGACTAAGTGCCAGTACCTGTTATATTTCAAGTAAATCAGCTCTCATCTATTAATCATGTAGTGTATGTTATAACCAGTATAGGCATCTTATATCCACATGGTCCAAATATTAGAGGTGGAGGCAAATTGCAAAGTTGGTCAAGATCAATATCTCTAAGGTTCATATGTCTTCTTTCATATGTTAATCATGAAACATTATTCTAACTAGTGTAGGTATCTTTTATCCAGTCTATGTTATAACTAGCATAGGTATCTTTTATCCCCATAGTCCAAATATTAATGGTGGAGGCAGTTTCCAGAGTAGGACAAAATCAATATTTCTAGGATTCATTTTGAGGTTCTTTTCTACCAAAAATGTTAGGTGGTCTGGATCTATCTTGCTACGGTGCATTTTGAGGTTCCCTTTTAAAGAAAATGTTAGGTAAAGGCCAGTGACGAAAATCTTAAGGTGTTTTTTGCATTATTATAAGACGTTAAGGTGCATTTTACTTGTTTGGGAACATGATTTTATATCAATGGAGCATACAAAGCTTGTGACATAATCGTTTTGCTTGGGTTTAGCTTTATTTTTATTACAAAATGGTAATAAATATGTTATTGTTTACCCAGCATAGCGCCTTAAACCTTTAAAATTCCAGGGCAGCATCTATCATATGGCTATATCGATAGGTGCCTTACTTGTGATTATGCTTTTCTATCTCTCTCCAACCTCGAATCAAGACTGCAATCAAGAAGTTTTAAGGAAATGATCATGTAAGTCTGCAATTATTTCTTAAACAGTAATGTTTAATTTGGCAATTGGGTTGGGACTATCAACAAGCATTAGTGGTAATTAAACCCTAAAACCCAATAAACATCAGAAGAATAAGAATATAGGATAATATCGACATTTTCATTCAAGAAGGATAGAATACTAAAGCATATAACAGAATAACCAAAAGAAACGAGATAAGAAAGACTAGCATCCAATTTAAACCATCATCCACAGAACCCACAAGAACATCATCACAATCACCCTAATTTAAGCAAATCTTAACCAATTTCAACAAACCCTAAACTAAAACCCTAAGAACCCTAAACCAATTTCATCAAAATCATCCTAATTTTGACAAATCCTAAAAAATTCAACAAACCCTAATCTAATATCAGCAAAATAATCCCAAAAAAAAATCAACAAACCCTAATCTAGTTTCAGCAAAGTCATCACAACTAAAAGCCTGGATAGTTGAGGAAACTGACCTGTAAGAGAGACTCCGTGAGAGACCAGCCCCACATAGGAGACGAACGAGAGCGACAGAGGTTGCTTTGGGTGAGGTATTTGCAGCGAGAGCGAGAAAGTTGAGAAGTGTCGAGGTGTTCGTAGAGAGCAAGGGTTTCGTTTCTGGTAAAGAATGGTAAAGAAGGTGAGAATTTGGGTGAGAACTTTGCAACCAGGATGCAAAGTAACACAATCACTTTGCAGCCATACAACGTAACTTTCCAGCTGAAAAGACTTTGCGCTCTTTTCCTTCTTGGGAAGTTTCAGTTTGCCATTTGATGGTTGAAATTGGATAAGATTGTTAGGTATGAATCAAAATCTGACATGATCTAAAGCTCTTCATAAAGAAGCAGTAGGCCGGAGTGGACCCAGTAATCTCATTTCTCAGTTCTACACTAAATCCACTAAACTAGCCAGGATATGGTGGAGGCATGGTCCCCTAAATTCAACCAAAAGGGATATATTTTCTTTTTAATGCACTTTTTTCCTGGGAAAAGTTTTGTGTTTAGAAAAAAAGGAGAAAACTGATGACGAAGCATGAATTTCTGAGCCCTTTGGATGCAATGCAGTCTAGTGGCTTTCAGTTTTTTTTTTTTTTTCATTTTTTATCCTCATTTTTTTTGCCTTTTTAATATTTGATTTATTTTTTATTCCGTTTTATTTTATTTTTTATATCTTTCAAATTACTTTATTATAATAAGTAACAATCATTTATATATTTATATAATAAATTTATTAGTAAATATATATTTAAAATAATAAATATGTAAATAATTATTTTTATAACAAATAAATGACAAGTAAATAAAATATATATATTTTTATAACGAATAATTAGTTAAAATAAAGAATTACATGAATAACATAAATAAAAATAAATAATTTTACTTTTAAAAGTATAAATATATTATTTTTTAGATAAATTTTATTATTTATTAATAAAAAATTATTAGATATAAAATAATTTCAGCAAATTATAATTATTAATTAATTTTACATATACCGAATAAATATTATAAATTTCATAACGAATAAATTTTAATTTAATATTTTTAATAATTATTTTTTTTTACTAATTTTAATCTAATCGCTATGGTAATTAATTTCATCTCCATCTCCATCGTAGTTTTTCATTTTACTGAACTTATCTCAATCTCTCCAACTGAACCTTTAACATTTGAAAATGAGACCTCCATCATCAAACAGAGAGAAGAATCGTGAGGCAGGAGTCCTGTCATCATAAAATCTTAAAACATGACAGAATTCCCTATCAAAATAAAAGGATTTTCAAATGTTTCACAACGGGACTATCATAAACTAAACTACAAATAAATAGTACTGAAAACTGAGATTTCCTAGACCAAGAGTGACCATTCACATGCTGCACTACAGTACTAGTCTACATGGAAGACACAGAAACTGATTAACTGGACAGTTAGCAGAGTACACCCAGAGTAAAATACAAACTGGAGAGAGAGAGAGAGAGAGAGAGACCATTTTCATGATATCAAGGGCGAGCTCTCTTGTTGCTGCATGATGGGCACTTGTACTGCTTAATGTGCTCAGCTCTAGCTGGAGTGATCTTCACACACTTCCCATGGAACCACTTCTCGCAGACATCACAACAAATCCAGAACTCATCCGATGCATAGTTCTCACCACAGGCCCCACACAAGGTCTCTCCATGCTCCTCTTCATCTTCCTCGTCCAAGCCTTCCTCTTCATCCTTCGGCTGTGATGCTTTTGAAAACTTCATCTGAGATTCCCGCTGATCAGAACAAGGCCAACAGCACATAAAATGAGCTATAAAGACTATGCTGTAATGCTTAAGCCATAAAAGTAAACTTCAATTAGTGCTAATCTTTGAACTGAAACAAGAAAAAGAAAGTAGTAGCTCTCCAATCTTGAATAACAACACAGCAGGAAACAATCAAAAGGACTACTTTAATTAAAATTCAGAAGAACCGCACAACCGAACATGCTGTCTATATATCTTGCTGAAAGCTCTTCTTCACAATCTAATACCATTTTGACGACAATATAATAAATGAAAATACAATGACTCATCCCTGAACACAATGATGGATAGTTGCCACCTATATATTCATTACAATTATCCATACCAAAAAATAAGATTTATGCACAGAAAGTTCCTTTTACCACTTTGGAGTTGGACTTTGATTTGATGCTACTATGATTTGAAACTGATGACTTCTCCTTTGCTTCTTTCTTGGCAGCACCAGTTACAACTTCAAATATTGTTGGAAGATCATTAATCATGTTGAAAAGCCGTTTCCTATATCAAAGGAAAGACATTATACCAGCATCACATTTAATAACCCGACGCATTAACAGAATACTATAAATATTGGGAAACAACTGATTTCATTGTTGAGTTTATCAAACTTCATTTAAATTTCACCCTGCAATCACTGATATATTAAGCAACTAAAATCAGACATGCCTTTGGTGGACTGACAAGATTCAACCAAATCCACCTAAACCCTTTTTCATTTTACTGTTTTAGGTCCAAAAGATGGCTAT
Organism: Firmiana major; assembly: GCA_033439115.1. NCBI lineage: Eukaryota > Viridiplantae > Streptophyta > Magnoliopsida > Malvales > Malvaceae > Firmiana > Firmiana major. The sequence continues at coordinate 5,023,876 of CM065914.1, read as the reverse complement.
TCAATAGGAGGCAACCTTGTCCTAACCCTACTGGCCAGGCCTGCCCAAACCAAGTTACATTACAAGGGAGGGAGATGCAATTAGACCAGGTCATTGATATCAACTTTGTGAGTAAACTTAATAGCCCAATAACCCAAAAGCATGCAGGTAATGCATAAAATATTGCATAATGAAGCAAACCAAAAAGGGTACATATAAACAAATATTATTCGTTTTTCTATGTCTCAGCACTAAATGCTTGCACCTTATGAGTGAAACATTGCAAGTCATGCACATATATCTCCACTTAATCAGAAGATCAAACTCGATTCTATTGTCACAGAGAGAGAGAGAGAGAGAGAGAGAGAGAGAGAGAGAGAGGGGGGGGGGGGGGGGGGGGGGAGGGGAGGAGGAGGAAAGAAGAAGGTAAAACCAAAAATGGTGGATAAACCTAGTTATTGGCCAATCATCTAGTTCCAAAGACCAAAAATAAGAAAAGTATTCCTACACAAGAAAAAAACATCCCCAAGTTTCAACTGAAACTAAAAAACAAAAGACCATCTATAACTTGCATTTGCTTCAATTAAGAACAGGCTTAAGAGAAATTTTGCATCAGTTGACATACCTGTCGGCTTTATCAAATCCGAATCTTGCACCAAAATAGAAGGCAACTGAAAGCAGCCATGCATCACTATGGACAGCAACTAAAGATAACCAGTCCTTTTCTTGCATGCCATCCCTCGCAAAGTTAATACCCAAGGCAGGTTCTGGTAGCTCTGGAGGGACTTCCTCGGCAGGTAAATTGACTTCCCATTGTTCACTTGGGAAACCATACAAGCACAGATTCTCCTTCTCTGAAAATAGAAGAACATAGCTCATAAAGGCTAGGTGGAGACAATCAACAATCTCGCAAACACTAGCAACTAGATAAAAGAAGATTACAACCTAGCTATCAACATAAATTTAGAAAGTAATAACATAAGCAAAAGCCTCCAAACTAAGAGGTTGATCTGTAGTAAAGAAGTTGCCTCAAAACTAAAACACCTTTTGATTGATTAAGAACCCACCTCTATGTCCAGGACAATCTAACCGACTGCACACTCAAGTTTAAAATTATAACAACAACTTTCCATAAAAAAACAGAGAAATAAAACAAAAAGATGCAAGTTATAATATCATAATAAATGCACATACAAGTATGGACAAAAAGCATCCTCCAATAATGAAAGCATAATGGAGTGAAAATTTTGAAGAGTATTAGGAAAGATTATGTCCCACACATACACACGCGTGCATATGCACGCACTTGCACACACAAAAGATAAGGCTACAAGAATCTGTCTTGGATATTAAGGAGCAGATACAAACACAGTTGAGCACTTACATATACAAACTCCATAAAATGGGAAAGGACCGCTAAAGTACAGTAATTGAGAGAATTCCATCACTCAGTAATCAGATATTTACAGATTACAGACATAAAAGGCATAAGAGCATGTATTTCAAGCAAATTTAAACAATCACCAAATCATGCCTTTGAATTTTATGCATTTTTGTATATGACTCATGAAAATTGACAAAGAGGAACATAAACCATACTACCAGAGTTGATTATATTTAATATTTTGATATTTAAAGTGAACAAAGCTACAGGAAGTGTAGAGAGGAGACTCAACATGCAATTCAATAAAGCAGCATAAACTTTGTGGTCAAATGCCCAAGAGCCAGGTGCTCATAAGCAAGTATATCAGCACCACATTACACACTCCATGTATCTTAAACCAAAGGTAATAACTACAAAAGCTTTAAAGACCACTATCTGCAGGTCCTATCAATCCCAGAACAAATTGAGACAACCACCAAAAATAATAAAAAGCATCAATGTGAAGTTGACAGTTTGAGAATAAGACATGCCACGTTTCCTTTGTTTTTCCTTTAAAAGGGACTTACAGCGTATCCAACTCTAGCAACGGCATACAAAAAAAATTTGACATTACGAAAAAAGTGATACCAACTCTGCACACATTACAACCAGAAAGTAAAACAAATTAATCTATCACTGCCTAATAAATTATTGTCAGAGCATTCGTATATATAACAACGAAACGAACAAAAGAATCAAACCTTACCAGGATCACACTGCTGATAAAATTCTTCAACATCTACAACAAGAGAACCAGAATCCGTTACAAAAACAAATAAAGCTCAAAAACCGTTATTTATTAACAGCAGAACTTCAAATTCTTTTCTCTTCATATTAGCTATAGAAGACAAATCCATCCGTTTAACTACCCAAAAAAGAAAGTTAGAATTCTATGAAAATGTTCATTAATATAACCAAAACAAGAAACGCTAAATTCGTGCTTAAACCTCCATTTTTTCTGCTAAACTTTTTTAGCATAAAATACCAACTCTAATGTATAATGAAATGCATATTCTTTTATCATTATTATTTTGATAATGAATGTGTACTAAATATAAAATTTAAACTGACATTGCATTTTACAAAGCAAAATGAAAGAGAGAAACATAAAATTAACGCCCAATGAAATGCATATAAGACTTTGATAAAAGTTTAATAAATTTGAGTTGCGTTTGTACTTTAACAATTTTTTTGATTCCATACTTTCTCAGGAATCACATTAAGCCAATTCAAACTAAAGTGCAAAGCATGGTAAAAATTCTCAAAAGAAAAACAGAAAATTTATCAAATATTAAAAAAAAAAAAAAAGCAAGGCAATAATAGGGAAAATTCTTTAAAAAATAAAGATTAAAGAACGAAAAAATAAAACTATCAAAATAAAAACAAACGAAAAATGGAAAGTTTTCTCCCTCGTTTTCTTACAATTCCTTGCCAAACAAAGACAAAGCAAAACAAGAAACAGAAGAGAGACCAACATAACTGCATTTTTTTTAAAGAAACTGGGAAACATAAAAGAGCGAAACCCAAAACAAAATTTACTTATTATTTTACATAAAAAAGACAAAAAAAAATTCACAGCGAGGTTTCAGAAAAAAAGAATGAAGACATTAGCTTTCAGTTTTCTCAGGAAACAAACAGAAACCTGTGGTGAGAGCTTTGATCATGCCAGCTCTTCGGCCTTTGAAATCCCTAAAAACCTCTTCCACTGTGCGAGGATTATAATGAACTCCTCCTTCCATTTCTCTCTTTCTCTGTTCGCTAGCCAAAAAACAATTTACTCTCTTCGTTTTTGTTCTTAGTCCAAAAGAGACCAATTTTTGTACATAATTTTAATGTTCTGTTGCCGAGGAGGGGAGGACAGAGTGGGGATTCTTTGATTTGTTGGTGGAGTTAATGGGTAGTTAAGTTTGAGTTGGAGCGGATTTGAATCTGGGTTTGTTGGTCGGGTTAACTATATTTGAGAGAAGGGTGTTGAGTCCGATTATCCAACACGAGGATGAGAAAAGATTCGGCGCGGTCAGTTGTTGTTTTCGTAAATTAATTTATGAACATATATAATAAAATTTTCAAAAGCATTAATAATATTCGAAAAGAATATAAGTAATACTAAACATATTACAAGATTTTTTTTTTTATTTCCTTGTTAAGAATTTTATGTTAAACGTCTATAAAAATACATGAAAAATGAAATAAAATTTTTTATTAATCAAATTCACATATATTTTCATTAAAATAAAATTTTATATTTTAAATTTTGATAAAAATATAAATAACTTATTTTAAAAAATTACGATTATAATCAAAATATTATATTTTTAAATTTTATTTTTTTATAATTAAAAATTAAAAAAATATAATTATATTATATTCAAATTCAAACTCTACGTGCTACAACTCTTTATATCTATATGTAAATCATTTAATTCAACAATTCGACTAGTTGAACTAATGTATCACTAGATATCTGAACTTAAGCTATTCATTTCGTAAGAATGGAGAGTAGAGAGTTGGTGGAATCGAAATGCATGCCTCAGGCAAGCATTTATGTTAAATAATGCCACCAATTACCAATTTCAACAGAACTCTTGAATGTAAAGACAAACAGTAAAAGGTCGCAAATTACAAGTTCCTGCAAGAAATAACCCCATGTCCATGGTTGGAAACAGTCTGTGATGACGGATAAAGTAAACTAAACAGCAAACTAAACAAAGCCAAGGATGACTTCCCATGGGAACAAAGCAGCCGCATTTTCCATTGAAGCAGCAAATACGGACTGCTTGGACCAGACTCGTCCGTCAGCAGAGACCAGAAAGATGATGGAGGTTCCCACCACCATGCAGATCGCTGGCATGACCCAGCATGGCTCCACCAATGTGAGAAGGAAAACCAGAGAACCTGAAATCTGGCTGCTGAAAAATTTCGTCGCTGTTGGAGGCACTTGTGACATCAGAGCAAGAGGTAGTGGAAGCAGCATCTTTGTAATTTTCCAGCTGATGAACTTTGGATTTGGAGATATTTGCAGACAAATGCAGCTGAGGAGACCTGGACATGTCCAGACCATCGCTTGTCGGAATACCTTTGGATTCCTGGAGCTTCTTTGTGTTGAGAAATCGCCCACCATTTCCTCTAGCTCTTTTTAGAGCATGAAGATGCCGAGACTCATGCAGATAAGGCTGCAAGCATTTATAAAAGAACTCAGATAATAATATCATTGTAAGCCAAATAACCAGACTACCATCACGGACCGCGCTGCCATTAACATTCAGCAAGAATAAAAAACTTGAAAAGACTACGTACCTTTCGAGTTTTGATGAGCTTGTTCTGAGTCTCAAGCCTCGCTCGATACTCTCTTCGCCTGAGAATAGCATGATACTGCTTTGCATTAACATAAATAGGTTCATCTTCCGTAAGATCCAGAGGCAATGGAACTCGAGCAGGAAGCATAGCCATCATATGAGGATGATGAATCTGCTGACAATGCAGTGACAAATATCTCACAAATGGATAACAAAGGAGAAACATTTTTGTCTGGTTATATATAGCAAAGGCTGTGGCTTAAATAGATTTTTAGGGCATATGATTTAGCAACACAAAAATGGGAATCTAAAAAAAACCACTTTCGTGCAGAAACAACGAGGCTGGCATCTTAGAATAAAAATAAGTAAAATTCGATTACCAGTAACCTCGAGTTTTTTTTTTTTTTTTTCTAGTTAAAGACAGTTGACAAGAATAAATCTCACTTCAGCAATACTTTTGCATCATTAATGCTTCATATAGTAAAACCACTTCATACAATAAGAGCATGAAACAAAAGTTTCTCTCTCTCATAAACAATCAATTTGATAAGAAAAGCAAAGAAGAATAAGAGTAAAGTAAGATGCAAAGTGAAATAGAATGACCGAAATTAACAAGAATAATTTATGGATGTGCTTAATTAACATTAAAGAATCCACAGGGCCAGCTTAATATTTTTTTGTGCACTCATTATATAAACAAAGAATGCATCATGCCAGGAAGGCAATAATGGGTTTAAAATAAAGATCTACAGCATCTACATTTTATCGAAAATCAACAACTCACCCTCTGACTTGTGCTTTCAAATTCATTTTCTAAAGCATCATGGTTGGATTTATGGTAATGAAAGGACTAGATACTTTAATCTGGTCTCAAAAGTTTAGGTTCCTTTGACTACTTTTTTTATGAGATTCCTAGAAGCGAAGACTACATATAGGATAATCACAACTAAAGGTATAATTGACTCCTAAGGAAATCAATTACGGGTTAAATGATGTTTTAAAAGCAACCATCCTCTTTTCTATGAACTGACTGAAATGGCTGCCGTCACACAGGGATCAATGCTGCAAAGAAAGCTGATAGACACAGCAAAACTCTTACCATAGCTTGCGGTTGGTAAGCAGCTGCCACCAGACCACCAAAATATGGTTCAGCATAATGGAGGGGAATATGAGCCTGCAGTAAAAATTATATATATGAATATAATATATAAGACTACAATGCATCTACGTAGCGGCCAATAAGTAATAACTTACAATTGATTTGCTATAGTCAACTTGTGAAGGGGGGAAAACATAGTCCTGAGTTCCCGTTGCAGAGGCTAATTTAGCATGACCTCCAACAAGCTTCCCATGAGTTCCATTAGCTCCTGAGTAGGAGCAAGAAAAGCTAATTAGATATACCCTTGGTCAGGTGACAAGAGAAAGGAAAATTCCCATTAATTTAACATAAGAACTAGTTATATTTCATTAAGGGAAGCTCTGTCAGGGGTGTAGCAATATATTTTTAGCTACAGTCAGGTGGCAAGGTGAAACCTAACAGTCCCCTAACTGTATAGATTAGCGACTCCTCTTTTAAACAATATACTCAGAAAAAGAGAAGAAAGCCCATCAGAACATGCGTATGATTTAAAACCATAAGACGTTCCTGGTAACAAATAAAATAACAGTTGCTAAGAAACAGAATCCAAAATATATATTTAAGGAAAAAATCACACAGATCATATCATTATCCAATTCCACAACTACAATAAGGGATACATCAAAATGAGGAATACGGGAAAAATATAAAGACCTGATGATGCTGAAATTAAACTTTGCCCATAAGCACTGCAGTCTCCAGCACTAGCCACTTCAGGGTAAGATTGACCAGTTGACTGAGTTGATGACGAGTCCTGCTCTTGAAATTGAAAACTTAGCTGCTTGGTGTTATGAAAGTGTCGAGGCACAACTCCCATCTTCAGGCTTAAACTTTCAGACATGGATGATTGCTGGACGTGAGAATCAGTTGAATTGCCCCAAGATGAGCAGCCAAAAACATATGTGCTTGTCGATTGAGAACTTCCGGCTGAATCGTTTTTATGCAAATTTTGCATTGCAGTAAACTACTGTTCAAAATGTCTTGTCTTACGAGGGCAGCCCCAAAAAAATTCTTAAAAGAATGCAAATCTTTGCTGCGATTTTTTAGTGTGCTCACACATCAGTGCCCTGGCACCAAAGCAAACATTGTGAGCGTGTTAGATATTTAAATTAGAAAAGATAAATAAATTATTGCAAGCCTTCCTTCGCTGGGTATTGGAAAATTTATTAGACCGAATTAGTAGACTTTAATGGATAAGGAGAAACAAGTGTAAAAAGCAACTTGACCTTAAAATCAACCATGGAAATTGCCAAATTCAAATACAAACATGAAACGGTGGAAAAAGAAGGCTAACTCGGATCCTCGAGCAGATTCAGAGAGACATCAAAAAATATAGAAGAGAAACTTCCAAGGATCAGATTATTATATAATAAACAGATAATTGTATGAGTTCCACACCCCCCAATTGCAATTCATCATTTGAAGTTATATATACTCATGCCATCAAATCGATTAATTAGACAACATATTTCAAACGAATTCTGTTTTGAACTGATAATGCCCCACTCGGCACAGAAAGTAAAAAATGAAAGTTATGATAAAAATGATGAAAAAAAAAAAGAAATTCCATTTTCACTTATCAAAATGCACAACTTCTATTGCAAGAATTTCTTCTCGATTATGCAGGAGGGAAGTGGTAGAAGGATGGGGAGACTATCGAAAACCAGTAAATAAGTAAACAGAAGTAGTAGGTGCCTATATTAACACCGAATTGTTTGATACAAGAACACCAAATAATATCAACGTATTTCCCCAGGAAAGAGATTTTAAGACAAGAATGGTCTAACAGGGGAAACAAGAAAACAATGGCAGAGAAAGTTGAATAGATTCTTCCTCAAATAAATTCTATTTAGTCTCAGACTCAAAAGTCTGTCCATGCATGCAAAACCCACAACAAAAAATCCAAAGAGAGTGCCGAAAGTTGAACCAAGAAAAAAAAAGAAAACCCATTAATCAGCTAGACATGCAAGTTCCAACTCACCATCCCAGTCTCCAAATCCAAGCATATTCAAAGCCTATAGCCTTATAGACCCAACAAAAACTTTCATAGCAATCCAAAAAATTTTATTAAAAAAAAAACATAGCTTGCAATGCAATCTAAGCAAAAAGATATGGAGAAGAAGAATTAGATAAAACAAAAGAGTAAAAGAATCCCAGACGAACAAAAGCTAGGAAAAACAAAGAAAAAAAAGAAGAAGAAAAGAAATACCTTTAGGATTTGATAAAGTGAAAGAGAAATAACAAGTGGGTATTCTTCTTCTAAGCTTGGATTTGTGCATGTCTCTCCTTTTCCTTCCTTTCTTCTTCTCTCTGTTTCTCAAATCCTCACTCCCTTTCTCTTTTGGCTTTGGTTTGGATAATATGACAACATTTCTCTCCCTAAAAACTCATTTTTTTAAAGCTTTTGTCTTTTCAGCTCACCACCATTACCTCTACACCACCACCACCATTATCAACGCTCTGCAACTTCAAAATATTTTAATGTATTTTTTTATTGTTGCATTAATATAGTATTTGTTGGGTTTTTTGTCGTGTTGTATTAATGTGTAATGAATTGGTTTTTGCAATAAATTCTATTCTCAGAACTGCTGCAAGACGCCTTTTTCTTTCTTTTATGTACTCTCTCTTCAATAACCTCTGCCGCCCGCCTCCCTCAATTTTCACTGTACTTTTTCTCACGCGTTGTTAGATCGCGTGTGCTCTTATGCTTTCCCTTTTATTTTCTTATCTAATTTTTATAAGCTGTTTTTTATATGAATTTAATCTGATTTTATATGAAAAATATAAATATATATATATATTTTTTTTTGTTTGATGTTTTCTTTTTTAGGAAAAAATTAAAACCATCTTGTAAAAGATTTTAATTTATAATATTTTTAATATAAAATAAAATTATAAAAAATTATATTGAAATACATGTTAAATAATGTATTAAAAATCTTGATTTATATATTCTCATAAAAAAAATTTGATGTATATATAGAATGAGATTATTATATAATATTTTTTTAGTTAAATTTTTTAACTCTACAAGTGAGATTAAGATGATAATATATATCTCATTTGAAATATTAAAAAAGTAAAAAAATAAATAAAATGAACTATGTGTTATTATCTTGATCTCATTTATAGAATAAAAAAACTCTATTGACGAGATATTGTATAATAATTTGAATACATTATACAAAGAAAAAAATTGAAATCAAATGTTAATTAGTAAAATTATAAAAAATAAATAAATAGAATAAGCATTAAATATCAAAAAAAAAAATTACAATATTAATGATAGCAATTCTTACTAATTAGGTTATTGTTTTATATTTGAATTTGATTTATTTTTAAAATTTGAATTTAAATATCCCCAAACATAAAAGGTAAATAAAATAAAAATGTAAATAAAGATAATTTATTATTTGATTGTTTTTTAAATTTAAATCAATTCAAATGAATAAATAAACAAAACTAAATACAATATTTAATATTTTAAAAGAATAAATAATTCATATGAATATTTTTTTTTACTAAAAAAATGATTGAACAAATAAACAAATTTTTCTATGTGGTATGTTTGAACAAATAAATAAAATAAAGTCAATATAAACAAAAATGAAGAAACCAAACTGTGAAATAGAATAGATATTTGAAAAAGGAATCTAATGAAAATTGAAAAAAAAAAAAGCATAGAAGTTTAATTCAATGCTAAAATATATAGATTTAAATATTCAATTTTAAATTTTTTGAAAAAATATTTAAAATTTAAGGATGATTTCAATTAAAATATATAGATAATTTCTAATTTAAAAATAACATAATAATTGATAAAAAAGAAATCAAAATTCAAAATAAAATTCATTTGATTTAATGGACATAAAATAGTTGAAATTTATTTTTTTTAAAAATAAATATTTTAAAAATTAATAATTAATTGAATAAGATTATCTTATAAAAAACTAAAATTAATTTATTATCCTATAAGTTAAAAAGTTAAAATATTCACATAGGATTTTTTTGGGTAAAAGTTTTAAATATTATATATTTGATATAAAATAAAATTATAAACCATGATTTAAAAATCATAACTTTTTTCCGGATAAAAGCATTGGTTATTTGGATTTTCTTTTGGCTGTCATTTGTACTTTTTTATCATGTAATTTCAATAAGATATCACCACTTTTTCACTCTCTTTAATAATTGTAATGACATGCCATAGCAAGTAATTTAATTTGTTCCCATGCTTTAAATAACAATGTAAATGGTTACATTCATTTTGAAATTTAAATAAAGGTAATTGTAGGTTACAGTGAAATTGGTGTCAAAAGATAATATATTTATATTTAATAATAACAATGAACTGAATAATGAAATGATATTAACGATATTATATTAAAATTAAAAATAATAAAAATAATAAAATTGTAAATACAAAATTGTGAGATTTTTTTGACAAGCCACTTAGCCAAACTCTTTCTTAATTGATTTCTAATGATTCTGCAAGCAAAAATCCAAAATATTAATGGTGTTGTGATTATTATCTTACATTATATTAAAATTAAAAAAATTAAAAAAAAAACAAAATTGTAAATGTAGTATGGTGAAAATTTTCACCATGCCACGTTGACTCCAATCACTTAGCCAAACTCTTTCTTAATTGATTTCTTATGATTCTACAAGCAAAACTCCAAAAAATTAATGGTGTTGTTATTATTAATAATTTTTTTGCAAAAAATAATAAATAAATAAAGGAAAGCTTTGATAATGATGTAGGTTTTCTATAAATGAAATAAGTTAATCCAATTCTTTTGAAAGATAAATTGATTGAAAGTTTTATATATAAGTGATAAATAGATCTTTATGTATTTCTCTTATCCAATATTTTTTTAATTGAAAAAAAATATTATAAAATTAATTAAATTATTGAAAATTTTCAATACTTTATCAGGCCTTAAATTTTTTTTTTTAAAAAAAAAAGAAAATTGTTAAATTGGTATGCATGTCAAAGTGAAGAGGATAAATTTGCCAGCTGCAAACAGTACATGAAACCATATAATACTTTTCATCATCAATCATCATTAACAAAAGAAAACTAAAAAAAAAAAAAAGTAGGAATGAGAAAAGGCTTCTAAAAACATCAGTGGCCTTTGCCTTTTGCGCCTTTCATTTGGCATTTGCTTACAAAAGAAGCATGCTCTCCACTTTAGAAATTAGAAGTAACTAGTTTTTGTATTAAAACTGTATAATAATAATTTTATATTTAATGTATTAATATTATATAATTTTTACATATTATTATTCAATCACAAAAAATCAATTTATTAATAAATAATGTTAAAAAATATATATATTATTAAAAATAAATATTATTATTTTTAAATTTTTTTATTAATAAAATAATATTTTACGATTAATTAATAATGTATAAAAATTATATGCTATCCACACATAAAATATAATAGAAAAATATTTTTAATTTAAAACAAAAGCAGCAAGTAGTCAAGCCTTCTAAACTCTCCCAATTCCCTCTCAGGATTCCAATTTTTTTTTTTAAATATTTTAAATTAATAGTAATAACATATTTATTAGTTACAACATCTACTTGGTTTTGATTCCAAATAACAGTGCAAATGAACTTTACCAAATGTAATAAATATGATGGCAATCTTATACGTTAGATGTATAAAAAGTAAAATGAAATTTTGGATAGGAAATGTTGAATCGATTTTATTTTGTATAAAAAAAAAATAGCATTTTTACATTATCCATTAACTCTTATGTGGATTTCAATTAATATAATTATCAAAATAGAAATACAAAAATTTATCAACAACAAAACTGATCATTCAGGTTTATAATTTGTATTTGGGTCATATAAAATTGTATTCGTATAGTGTAATATATGAAAATTTTATATGAAAATTTTATATCAAAATTTATGTCAATACAAAAAATACAAAACATTATTTTTAAATTTTTCATATTTATATACAATTTTTATTTAATTTTAACTCATATCATCTTCGTATTTGTTATTTACATCATTTTCGTGTCATGTAATCGTATTATGTTTAAAATTATCCTTTAATGTCTTATTCAAATGATAAAAGAGTTTGTTTTTCTTCTAGTTGCTTTAAGCATGAATCCGTTGAGAGGGTATGGAAGATAATAAATATAAAAGAATGTATTATTGGATGAAACCTTAAAATCTTTATTTCTTGATAAAATTAAAGAGATAACAAAAATTTGAAATCAATTCAAAATCTTCTTTAAAAAAAGTTTCAAGCTTTTTTCGTTTACAATAAAAACTTATAACACGAAGAAAAAGGAGAATATAGTATTGAAACTGAACATCAAACTTACTTAATTCTTACGTTTTTAAAAGTGAGAACAAAATTAGAAACTTCAATCATGTATTCTTTTTAATAACGGAATATAGGATAAATTTCATTTAGGTCTATTAGTTTTGTTCATAATTTAATTTTAATTTATTAGTATAAAAAAAGAACCCTAAATTTTTTTATTTTGTTAGACAAGTTAATTCTTTCATTAGTCAATTATTTTTAAAAATTTATTTTTGAAATTATTTTACTGCTTAAATCATTTGAAATGTTTTATATATTCGAACCAACCAAATAAAGAATACTAAGAGAATGTTAGTTTTTTTTCCGAGCCAATCAATAATGAATAAAGAATACTAAGAGAAGGTTATTTTTTTTCTTTTTAATTTATTTTTTGTTTATTTATTTATTTATTATTTATTGTTGATTATTTTCATTTATTATTTTTTATTTATTATTTTTATTTATTAAGTATTGTATTAACTAGCATTCTGTACTAACTAACCAATAATATTTCTATAAATAAAACAACAACAATACGCTATTAAGTACAACACTTAATAAATAAAAAATAATAAACAAAAATAATAAGTAAATAAATAAACAAAAATAAATTCAAAATTCAAAATCTAGTAGCCCTTAATATTCTCTTATTCATTATTAATTGGTTTGAGTATTTAAAACACTTCAAATGATTTAAGGGATAAAATGGTCTCAAAATTAACGATTGACTAACTAAAAGATTAAGTTATCTTACGAAATAAAAAAGTTTGGGACGAAATGTTCATTTATTATACTAATAGATTAAAGTTGGATTAGAATCAAATTTTAAAAATGTAGATGGAATTTACTCAATATTAAAAATAAGGTTATTATTATTACTATAACAATTAAGTTTTGGTTTAATAGTTGTTATCCTTCTTAATATTAACTGCGTCTAAAGTTCGAATCCTCTCTTTATGAACCAAAAACATAAAAATAAAAACAAAAATATTAATTTATTTATTAGTCTTTGAATATGATAATTCTTTTTATAAGATAAATATTTAGTAATAAGGGTGAGATTTATTTCAATTTGAACCTAAATTTACAATATACCAAAAACTCTTCTTAAACCACACCACTGTATACTTAATCATAACTTCAACCTAAAATGATAAAATGTTAAGTTGCATGCTATAAAAATTATGTTTCGAGGATTGGTATGGCCTTCACTTTGAGTTTGACGTGTAATTTCAAGCACCAAGCCTCCCGGGGATTGTTCTTTACATAGGAATAGGAATGACTCAGTTAACAAAGAAAAAAAAAAAAATTGTTTTATTTCCTTTGGGTTCGACATCCATCTACATATTTTATGTATCTCTCTATATTTTTAATAGGTTACTAAATTTCGATTTAGATAAGTTTTTCAATATTAAAATAAAAAAAATATATTCTATGAAAAACGTGAATTAAAAACTACAAAGACAAACAAATTTATGAATAGAATCGAATTAATCTCTTGTTAAAATATTTTTTATATCCTTAATTATATATTCTAAGCAATGTATAAGAATAGTCACGTGGTCCTACATTGCTTGGACAACTAACATGAAGCAGTTTATTCCAATGTTTATTCATTATATATTATATTGTAAGCTATAAGGCTTTCTAGTTGGTATGTCGGTAATAATCTTTGCTTATATAAAGGTTGGTGATAATTCATAGGCTGGGCTTAACCATGATTATTTATTAATCAACAAGTTATTGGAATATTAATTATGATTGTTTTCTGGTATTAGCTCAATGGATTATGCTTTAACAGCTCAGACTCATCATGCTCACAACGTTTGAGATCATGGAATACATATGTATTTGTTCAACTCAATTCTACATTTAGTCTTCCTTAAGGGGTCGTTTGGTTTAAAAAAAAAAAATACCTTTCATCATTTTACTTGGTAAATTTTAAGAATATTGAATTTTTGTATTTGATTATATTGAGAGAATATTTGATTATTACGTTTGGTTCAAGGGAATTTAAGATTACTAAAGAGTGTATTTTATTATGATACCCTTCTATATTAAATTAAATAAATAATTACTTTAAGATGAATAACACTTTGATAAAAATTATATTTAACATATTTATTTATATATTTATTTAAATTTATTCATTTAACAAATGTTGATTAATTTATTTAACCCAAGTTAATTTATTTAATATGTAAATTATTTTGATTTATTTAATTAATTAAGTTATTTAATTGTAAAATGTCAATTAAGCATTTTTATATGCAACATCTATTATCATTATTTAATCTTGGTATATTTGATACAAAAATTTAATAAAATAAAAACATATAAAAAGAAAAAAAAAGTAACACTTGCATTTATTTGATTTTTCATCTAATTTTTATATCATACAAAGGATACAATAAAATTATAGATATGTATATAACTTCATTTATTTAAAAAAAAACACATACACACACAATAATAATAGTAATAATACTATTGATTTAGTTGTAATATTGATAGGTTTAGGGGTAAAGTGGTCAAAATATCAGGTAAATTGAAGGGAAAATAAGAAAAAAATTTTGGTTGGGGAAAATTTAAAAATATCTCAAGATCTAGAGGAAATCGTTTTATCTCGGATTTTCTCGAAATCTGATACTGTAGGTAAAATAAAATGATTAATAGAAAAAAATAATCGAACCAAACGTCAAAATCAAATGACGAATAAAAATTACAAAAAAAATCTAAAATTCCGCCTACCACACGGCCACTAAATTTAATGTTGTCTCCATTTTTGTAGGTATTGGTTTAATATTCTTTATCTGTCTTGGAATTTCATTCCAGCATGAGCCATTTATAAACCATGTAAAATTATTGATACGTAAAGATTGGTTAAATAAAATATTTCTCGTCTTATCTTAATTAATCACAAGGTCAGGTCAGAAAACTTATCAGTAGTGACTGGAGTAAAATGTAAACCGTTTTGATTACTTGCTTGAATTTTTACTAGCAATTACTCGAATTTAAATAATTTATTTTTAAATCAAACTTAAAAAAATTAAATTAAACTCAAATATTTTAATATTTTGCAGCTCAATTAACTCACCAATCT
This sequence comes from Firmiana major, assembly GCA_033439115.1. Classification (NCBI taxonomy): domain Eukaryota; kingdom Viridiplantae; phylum Streptophyta; class Magnoliopsida; order Malvales; family Malvaceae; genus Firmiana; species Firmiana major. Next base: position 5,008,602 of record CM065914.1, on the reverse strand, counting down.
AATCTAATATTTTTAATATATATATTTTATATTTTATTATTAATTTATCATTTTACCTTTATATTTCCTTATAATATAAGTAAAATCAAATTGACTGAATCTAATTTGAGTAGTTCAAGTATACGGTCAAATTAAACTTAAACTTTAAGTCAACTTGAACTTATTATTGGTTCATATGAAAAGTGAAATAAAATAGCATGTCCAAAACTTTGGGGAGGTTTTACTTTTTGAAGGACAAACAATGTTTAGGGGCACTGCAATAGTCTTAAGTCTAAACTTTCCATTTGAATCACTTCAATATAATAATCTCAAAACTGTCTAGCTTCCCACTTTCTAAAGGGATGCAACATTTAACAGTTTCCTTGATGACAGCAGAATTCTAGACTTTAAATAAATGTATGAAAAATGCCATGTTCAATTTTCAGTACCACAACAGCTCCTAAAACATCCTAATACTAATAGATAGTGAAAATGAAAGATCAAATCCTACATTGCACATTTAATCAAAGTTCACATCATGGCATTCAGCGATGAATGGTAATTCAATCATCGATATCAAGAGACGAACAGTATTCATAAGCACCAATCTGTTCCACTAACTTAATTCTTAACCCATCTATGAGACACAGACAGATCCCAGGCTACACTAACCAGAAAAACAAAAACAAGTGGAAAATAATATAGAATATTTGCACCACACATTGATCCAAATCTATCATCAATATTAGAACAACCAATCAGAGAGAGTACAGGTTAGTAAACGTTGGCTAGAAATCCAAAGCCACGATGTTAATGAAACATACAGGGTTATGAAATTATCTCCCATGATGAGTAAACATCCCCTGGAACATGGCGTGTGATGAAGATCTATCTATGATCTTTCTCAGACTGCTAGGCTTTGTTTCGGGAAAATTTATCCCGGCCGTCTCTCAAAAGTTTATTCTTTGCAAGCAGAGCAGAGCTCCCAGGAATGTTGTCAGCAAACTAACTGGTTAATAATCTCGTCCTTTGTATTGCATTTCCTGCAAAGAAAGCTTCAGTTCTATCAGGATCCAAAGATGCAGAATGTTTTGGATAACAAATGAAACACCAAAGAGAGGCTTTCATTTTTATTTTTGTTTTTAAAAGAGAAACTGGTCTATAATGTTAATCATGGTGTTTGCCCTTTTGAGGGACGAGATTTAATCTTGCATTATGTTTAAATTTTACAAAAGTTCTTCTCAAGAGAATTCTCCAGGAAGCGCTATTCGCAACTACAGAAGTATTAAACAACAGCGTGTTCCCCGTATGCAAACTAAGTGTTATAACCATTAAGCTAAAGATAATATGAACCAACAAGTCTATACAAACTCAGAATTTTCAGAGCCACTTACAGGTTGGTAGTACATCACTTGCCGTTGCCCAAGAAACACCTGCTGTCCATACTGCAATTTTGAAGAATATAAATAATGAATAAGTATATAAAATGTGTCGATCAAGATAATGGTAAATTAATGGTAAAGTTGCACCTGAGGTGCATTTGGATGAAAATATGCTTGTGGTGATTGTACTGGTGCCACCTGTGGATTGAATATATAAGGCTGGTGCCCAGGAAAGGAGGGTCCAATCTGCAAAAAACATGTGATCATCAACAACACTCCACAGACAGACTAACCCGGTGAGCCACTGGCAAGTGAGATTTTGTAGAAAATGACTAAATTTTTTCAAAGGTAAATACCATTTTACAGTTGATATTAAATTCATTTTATTATTTTATTAAAAAACATATATCCTTAATAATCTTTTTATTGTTTTCAATCTTACCAAAATCAATCTCACCGCCCATCCAAATTAGCCCTAACAAAAATACATTTTGGACTGAAAAGAAAATAGAATAAATCTACAATGAAAATAAGCACCAGGTGCAATAAGGAAAGTTAATCTTAATACTAAAACCATATACCAAAGTTTACCATCTCATTTATTGAAATATATGATGCTAAATTAAGTTGCATCTTGTAAAAGAACTACAGAATACAAGATTATTTATGTATAAGAAACAGGATTTAGTAAATATCCTATTGACCTGGAAAAAGAGATTGCAAATGTACCTGACCTGAGATAAAAGTAGGTTCAACCCAGGCAGTACTTTTCCATATTGAATCAAATCAACCTATCTTACCCCACCCAAACCATCAACCCACAAATGTAATAACAAAAGGGGAAAAGAGAGAGAGAGAGAGAGCTATCTTCTATATCATTTACTGTTTCCTTCAAAGGATTATCATGATGCTGGACAAGTGCTATTAAAGAATAGATGCAACAGTATCAAAGCTATCCTCAGAGCTGAGAGTTCCAGCATTAACAGATGCATAATAAGAGCAACCAAAGGATAACATTAGGAAACAAGCTTCAGTAAGCAGCTACATCAGGAGTTTTTAGATTCATGAATTCAGAAGAAGAGAAAAAGCCTAGTTAATACAATCACCAGTCAATTGCATTTCTTACTTGTAAAATTAGTGTTCATAGAAATTGCAATTACTTTTGACTTACCCCAAAATTAACAGGCATGTGCATGTGTGGTACAGGAGACATTTGAGTTGGATAGTAGAAGGAACCATCAGATACTGGGGATGGAGGCTGAGGTGGCGTTTGAGATGGTTTGAAACTCTTTGCATTGGGATTGAGTTTGAATTCCTGATAGCATTAACCGTGTCATATGCATGAAAAGACAACCAAAGTAAAGCAACAAATCAAGTTAAAAGGTACACAAAAAAAACAGTTGAAACTCTTCATGAGTTTATAAATCTGTATGTGTTGGAGTCTGCTTATCATGGACCTGAAAAGGAAAAAAAGAAAGAAGAGAACACACCTTTGCATGGGGATTAAGTGTTGACTTCTCAGAAGATAACGAACCCACTGACGAACTTGGTGATAAGCCAGGGCCACTAGATGCTGAGACAGCACCAACACAATCTGAATTTGATGAGGTAGAACTACCAGGTCGCCCACGGGAGTTTACAGATTGTGTTTCACCAATTATTTTGCTAGAAGCTGGACCCTCTGAGAGTTCACCGGAAGAACTTGGGTTTTCACTAACCCTTGACAAAGAATTAGATGGAGCATGAGTAATAGCAATTGCAGAAGGCCCAGCTTTATCAGACGCATCAATCTTGTCATTCAATAATGACTGAGAATCTGCATTACAAATTGCACTATATTAAAACAACCAGCTCCAGTTTATAGGGTACAAAATTAAGAGCAGTTTATAGGGTACAAAATAACAAAAAAGACAACTGCAGTTTCAATTTATAGGCTATCAATCAGGCACCCAGGTAGTAAAGCATACTCACCGACAGAATTTGACAATTGCAGGTCCTCAGATGGCTGCATTAATAGGAACGTAAATTCAAACAGAAAACATGAATGTTAGAAGTAAATAGACTAGAACTAGAAGCACTAGAACAAGGAGGTCAAATGGAGACATGAATCAGCTATGGAAGTTAAAGAAACAAAACAAGGAGCTACATGTTCACTACACAAGATTTGCTTATCTTTGGAAGTTTAACTTACAGACAGCTTTTCAGCGAACTCTTTAACATCACAGCTTCCTCCACGTTCACCAAGCGAATTGTCTTGGATCCTATGTTAGAAGTGATCATATTAGGAAAAATAAAGAGTTAATGCCTATATTATTCCAGGGAACCGATTCTTATAGTAATTACTTCTAATATTGCCTTACACTGTCTGAGAGAAACATGTAACTAAAATATACATCAGCAAATATACATCACTTGGCATGTCCAAAGGAAAAAGATTAAAGACCTGCTTTCACTTCTAGAAGGAAGTTCAGATGCCAGCTGTCTGGCCTGATCATTAAAGCCAAATCGGTTCAAATCAGCAGTAGTGGCTGCTTGAGAAGATGTCGCCTCATCCTACAAACCAAAAAAAAAAAGTTATGTTATAAAGGGAAAGGTTTACACAAAGGAGTAAATGCATGCACAAAAAAACATGTTGGCTGGTACAACTATCTTTTATGGCACTTTGTACCTGACATGCAACAAATATTTAGCAGTTCAATTATGAAAAATCCTTCACTAATTTCCAACATTTAAATTCAAACAACAATCAAAGTGCAGACAGAGAAAATTATGATTAAAGACAAGATGGAAAAGAAAAAAATTGAAATAATAGCATTGTTGAAGCAAGCACCCAAAAGTAAACAAAATTCTTTAGCCACAAGATCTATTATACAAAATTAATCAAATTTGCACAAAAGTAAAGGAAATTCAAGTAACTAACTCCGCAATAAGAAGCTTGAACTAAATATAATACTTAATTCTACCTCAACCCCTTTGCTTCCAACAATCAACCTATATTCCTTAACTCTCCACTGCTAGTCAAATTATCAGCTCCTTCAGCATTCAAATTCCATAAGCATCTTCACAACATCCTGAATGCTCAACCTCCCCATTGTTGTCAACAAGCAAATTAAGATTCACTTTGTCTAAGTTATAATCTAAAGAACCCAGAATAGCAATCTATAATGTATGTGAACCTTCTCAAGTAATGTCAGTTATGATAAACTTCAGAAAACATTCCGAACTGTAACTGATATCCAACCACTAATCTACCTTTCAAACCAATTCATCATCAATAGAAAACCTGTCTACATCAAAATTAGAGTAAAGAACCACCAGGAAGATGACTCACTCGCCATAGGAACCAATATTTAATTTTCTTCATCAAGAATATCAAAAGAATAGGTGGTTCTACTCTTGTTATTTTATTTCCCAACTTTTTGCGTACTGGCAGTGCACAAACCCCTTTTTAAACAACCCTTCTCCGTCCACATTTCCTTTAAAAGGAAAAGAATACATTTTTGCATTGAAAGTGAAAATAGATAACAAATCTTTGTTACCATGGAATGGAATAACTACTCATTCTGAATGCCTATCAATTTAACTACTCTACGCATATCCTGGTATTGATAATCACAGAGAGATAGTAATTTGCACAATAATCCCTCAAAGAAGGGGTTGGGATCCTGTCCATTACTTTTAATACACTCATCATTACCATTCACATGTGTAAGACCTACTCATGAATTGTGAAAAGTTACGGAGGCGAGCCAGACCTCTCAAAAAGGACATCAAAATTCCAGCTCATATGGCAGGACCTTAAGCTTACATAAAATATATTATTCATAACATTCAAAGGCCCCCAAACTTAATATATGTCATCGAGTAAGATTATACTTTGAAATGTGCCTTGCATTAGAATTTAATAATCTTCTAGACACCATCTATGCCAAGGCCAAATTTTTATCTTGTGTTGTAATCCCAATTTGTAGAGATGGTTGCCTGATTTTTCTTCTTCTTCTTCTTCTTTTTTTTTTTTTTTTTAAAAAAAAGGCACAACCTAAAAGTAGACACAACTAATAACAATATATATTTGCATTCAAGAAATAAAGACCCGGAGCATCTCAAATTCCACAGGTATAACTACCAATAATGAAGAGCTTGATGGCATTCGAACTTCATCAGTGCTTTGCAAACAGGTCAAATCAGCAGGCCTTTTACTAACAGAACCAGAAGAATCTCCAAAGGTCTCAATATTGTGGGAATCGAACATAATGTCCTCCTCTTCTTCATAACCACTATCATCAACTTCTCTACCCCTGTAGACTGAGGAAAATCTCATCTCCTCATCAATATCAAACTTATCATGAAGATCAAAGCCTCTCTCCTGGAAGAAATTCAATAGATTCAAAAGAAAATTTGAGAGGCAAATTAACCAAGAAAAAAATTAAGAGGCAAACAATTTATATGAAAAAATACTTACCTCTGCTAAATGAATGTCCATGGTCTCCTCACCCTCAATCTCTCTTGCTATTCTCATTGCTTCCTTCTCCAACTCTCTCATTTGAGGACCTTTCTCAAGTTTTGTTGTGTAAAGTTCCTCATTGAATGTACTTTTTACACCAAATAGCTTTTGATTGGTTTCAAATTGATCCCAGTTCCTAATAGTGAAATTTTATATTATACATATATATATATATATATATATATATATATATATATATATATATCAATATAAGGTTAATATGACAAAGAGAAATGTAACAGATAATAAGAGAGAGAAAAAAAAAGGGAATAATTACGAAAAACACATGATTTCAACAAAATGATGATGGTCTCTTTTCTTCTTAGTTCACAAACCTTTCTATCTGCCATTAGTAACAAAATCAGACTCCACCTTAATATTGCAGCACTTGGCCATCAAGAACACAAAAAAATTTTAAAATTTCTTTACCAGACTAAATTATTATAACCAACTCAAAGTCTCAAACAACAGCTCCATATCAATCTAATCTTGCAGAAACAAATATCAATTTTGAAATCATTTTTTTTTGGTCAATATCCTTGTTTCTCTCAATATTAAAGCCATTAAACGACATTTCCCTGAGTAATATCACATCTTGAAATTCCTATAATCTTTTTTTAGGCAATTTATTAATGAGAAATAACAAGGCAAGACAGTTAGAAACAAAGGTATCAAGTCTGATGCACAGGAATAGAGATTGCAGTAGAAATGACAAAAACAATTAAGATGCAAGTAGGCTGAAGTAATTAAGATATTGGAAAATAAAACTATCGCAAGACGTATTTTTGATAGGAGAGAACATAATCGCAACCTATTCCACGGGCCGTCAAAAATATTTTCTAGTTCAGGACACTTTGGATCATCCTCATCAGGAACCCAGGGTTCCAACTCCCTCTCCATCTCAACATAACGGGATTGTGATATCACAGAATCTATCAAAAGTTCCTGATGTTTTTCATGTTGGAGCTCACTGGCAAATCCACCCATGGTTACAGCCACATCCTGCAATCATTTTACCAAATTAGTATTGAGGAAACAGAAGATGAAACTGGCCACAATTTTTGTTAACCAAGTTTTAGCTCTTCAAGTACCATTCACAATTATCCAACAGTAAAACACCCTTTAAAGCTTATGAAAGCCCCACATAAACTGTAAAAACAGGAAAATCAGCAGAACCTTTGCTATAACTTGCACAAGTTCTTTAGCAGGTATAATTAAAATCTTTGAGGGTGCCTTGCTAACAAATTCTGTAATAGCCCTGTGCCCTCGCAAAGTGCCATCTTTTACCAAGCGAGCCATTTTCAAGATGATTCCTGAAGAGAAAAGGAAGTTGATGTTAGAAGATAAGTCATTTTATTTCAAAGATTAATCCATTTGCAAAAGAATTCTAAGAGAACCAATTTCTATATGTAAAACTAATTACAGATGCATAATTACTATAAAAAATAAAAGACCATACCAAAATCTTTTTCTGCATCAGTTGCATGAAATATTCCAGTGTAAATCGATCCATTTTTCACATGGACTTCCACCGGATGCCCGATAAGACATGTTGTAAGATAAACTAACCGGTCATGTGAAGAACTCTCATAAGCTCCAGTTTTTCCACCAGGCAGTGCACCTATACCAAGTAGTATTAGATGAAGAATAAAATACAATAACAAAGTAATTCAAGTTAACATGTCACCTGTAGTTTGTATTCTTCCTTGATTGGATTTTCCAGACTGCACCTTGTTCTCCAACCTAGCCCCAACCTCTCTATCACCTCTTCGACGTCCAAATCCATTAGCAGAAGATTTTGGCAAGACAGCTTGTTGCATATTCATCTCTGGAGGAAAATAAATATATAAAGAAAGAAAGAAAATAAAGAAAAAGTTTTTAAAATACAAATTCGATACAGTTCTAATACATTAGCACTTATTTTTTTTAGTTTTCAAATAATTAAGCGGCTTTAGAAACCACTACACCATTAAATCTAAAATTAAACCAATAAAAGAGTATATCCCCTTTCTTGTGATTGTTTCATGAAACTCATGCATACATGAGTGTGCATTATCAAAATGCAAAAGCAAGGTGTCTTTCCTGCACAGCCACACACTCTAAAATCTCTTCGCTCTCTTTCAATCTCATTGACTTTACACTGGGAAATGTGACTTATGCCTCTGGGGATTAATAACAATATAATGGACTATCTTCACAAATTCTGCTTGTTATACATGTAGAAATCTCATCATCTAAGCAAAATAGAGAAGTGTTCCTAGGATACTGATCTTCTTAAAGATGTTAGCAGCAGCAAAACATATAGATTTCTCATCCTATAAGTTAACCTCAATTGCTGGAGGCACCCAAGCTCCCATATCAAGAATGACAGTTACTAAAGCACAAATTCCTTATTTTCTAGACTAAAAGAGGTTTTAGCTTGCCTGGAGGAAATTATATAGCAAAGACAGCAATCAAGAGAAAGCAAGATCAATATAATACAAAACAAACTGCATGAAGCAAAAAATGGTAGAAGTATAAAATTGTATTGGCTGAGAATAGAGCACAAAATGAAGCCAGGAAAAAAAATAGAAAAATAAAACCCAGCAAGGCTTTAATCAACTTGTGAAGCACACTTCTTAACATTGGATTAATGTTAGAAACGATTGCTAAGCGCCCAAAACTTTTGTGGTTCAAAATTTTCAAAAATCTTTGGCCTGATAGATGGATGCATTATCCTTAACTAACTTATTATTAAGATACCAAAACCAGGCACCAGACACCCTAAATGGAGATATTAGTTGCCAATCTTTAGTTAGAAGTTGAAAAATTGCATTCCATTAGCAAATATACTAAGATAATAGATTCCTAAAAACATTCATGTATAACAGCAAGTTGAACATAATCAAAGGTTATATATGGAATTTTATGTCTAAAAAAATTATTACAACTGATATAGCTATACCAGCTTCAATATAAACAAATAAATTACTACAAAAAATTATCCCAATCAAGAAAAACCTAATCATTTTCAATAACCTCAACTTTTTAACAGCAGATTAAAAAGGAAATAAGATAGCTACCTTTTTGTATCCGTACCACCCACCAAAAAACTTCTCAAGTGTTAAGATAAATACACCTGCATCGAAGAGAATGCAAGACTTTATTAATTGAATTAGCAATAGTTTACCAAAGGGAAAATGCAAACATCTAAGCCGGAGACTATGAAAATGGTTTAACTATAGAAAGAAAAGCAAAGCAAATCCAAATAAGATATAAGTATCAATTAAAGAGTAAAAATAACGTACAATTAACATATAAAATATTACTGGAAAACAAAATTTTAATCTCTAAAACCCTAAATTGAAATTTATAATAGCAAACAAGTAACCCTAAAACTAAAACTGCTAAATGCATTGGCATTCAAACTTTTCTAACAAGAAATTGAAAAACGATAATATAATGAAATTGGATAAGTATAAAAAAAAAAAGGAGATGAAACGCAATCCTCACCTTAGAAAACTCAATTAAACGATAATCTCGGAACAAAAACGATATAACTACGGAGTTGGGAGGGAGGGAATCGGACTCAGTGAGTTAGGGTTAACGAGTTTTAAATATAGTGAGGAGAGGGATCGAAGCTCAAAATACAAGCGAAGGGAGTGGGAAAGGAAGAGAGTGCTCTCGATTGTGATCGAGTGAGAGAAAATATAGAGTGTAGTTTCAGAAGAGTTTTATTTTTTGTATTATTTTGATTTTAAAGAGAAAATGGGGTTAAAAAAAAAATACAATGGTGAAAATTATGAATTGAAAGATTTTGAGGGGAAGGCAATAATAATTCACTCTACCCAAGTGTATGTTAATATCGTAGGTCCTATACTCCTATTGGCCATTGTCGTTGTCTTCTTATTTTTCTTCATTTATCCTCTGGCGATTAGCGTTCGAGGAATAATATTTAATAATAAGATAATTATTTAATCAGTCTAAATTATATTCGGATTATTTTTTTAAAAATAAAATTTTAAATATCAATAAAATTTTAACAAATAATCATTTCTAAAAGATTTGTAATTAATATTATACACTCATAAATATTAAATAAATCATTTTAATTTTAATTTAATCAAAAAAATTATTTTATCGTTTTGGGATAAAATTTTTATCTCTTCTTCTCTATTTTCTTACCGTTTCTTTACAAATTTTGATTTTAATTGAAATAATTTTAAGAATTTGTTTTAAATCCTTAACTAGAAATAAAATTGTATTTTATCGAGATTGTTGGTTTATTTTTTTATATTTTTTTAAAATAATATTTAATTTTTATTATGTATTTTTATAAATGAACTGTTTATTTTGATGATAATAATTCATGTGAGTTAATTGAATTATTGATAATTGATTTGATGGAATGAGTCATTATACTAATTACATGTATTTCAAATTATATTAGCGGACATTATTTTAATGATGCATAAAACTCACTTTTTAGAATAATTTTAATATAAGTTACTCTCTTATTTAATATATTATGAATAATTATTTTATATACCGTCAGTCGAGTTTTTTATTCCACAAGTAAAGTTAGGAAGATGACACATGTCTTTTAAAAATATTAAGAAAAAATATATGTGTTATTATCTTAATCCAGTATATAGATTTTAAAAACTCAGATGATGATGTAAAGAATATTAATTCATATATTATTAGTGAAGTATTTAAATTTCAAAAATTAAATTAAGATAGTAATACATGTTATTTAAAAAATATTAAAAAAATATATGTATCATCATTTTAATGATATTCGTGGAGTAAAAAAAAAAAACTCCAATGTAATAAACAATTATTCTTTATAAATTTTTGAATTTTATTAAAAAATAAAATTAAGTTTGTAATTTTGATTTTAATGGAAAGGAGGTTTTCATCAAGGCAGCACTGCAGGCTACCCTCTTATACTATGAGTTGCCTCTTATTGCTGAAGTCTCTTTGTCAGGAACTGAATAGCACCATAAGTAGCTATTGGTGGAGCAATAAGATAACCAAAAAAGGGATTCATCGGACGAGAAGGCTAAATTTATGCAGGGGAAAAGACGATGGAGGACTTGGTTTTCGAGATATGGAAAGCTTCAGTAAGGCTTTCTTGCAAAGTAAGGGTAACGGTTCATGCAAAGATCGGGGACGCTGGCATATGAGGTCCTAAAGGGTTGTTACTTCCCTTTTGTAGATTTCTTGAATTCTGATCTGGGGAGGAACCCGAGCTTTGTTCGGAGAAGCATTTGGGAAGCCAAATCAGTTCTTCAAGCAGGAATCCGATGGAGAGTTGGGGCTGGCCAATCCATTAAAATATAGAAAGATAAATGGCTTCCTGGCAGACAACCAATGGAGTCGACTGCACGTAAGTCGAGTCTCCGGGAGTTGAGTTTCACTGCTTGGGCGGAATGCACCTAACAACGTGACAAAGAGGTTCACGACAACGAGAAGGGTGATGGACGTAACACAGTTTCCTTCGTTAAGAGATATATTGGTGTATTTAATTCAGTTACAGCGGAGGAAAACCCCTTGGTCAGAAACTAACAGATTCTCTAGCTAGCCCTTATGGTGCACACCTCATCTCCAGCAAGCCCCAATGGTGTACATGCTCCAGATATTCCTTCTGTTAATTCTTCAGATGCTCCAAATACTTCTTTTGTTGGATCTCGAATACTACAGAAGATTAGCTAACTTTTGTAATTAGTTCTGTGTAATTAGCTAGAAGATTAATTGAGTATTCCTAGTTAATTAATTTTTAAATTATGTAGAAGCTAATTATAAAAAGGCACAACTTGTGTACTTGTAAGGTATGAATTTCTTCTTCAAGAAAGAAAATAAAAGGTTCTCAATCTTGAACTTTGAAATTGTATCAAAGCCAGACAAAATTCATCATCGATTCTTGTTTTCTTCCCGAATTTCTTGCTAACCAAACACATTTTCATCTCTAGCTGAGTTTTCCTCCATGGCCAAAGAATAAGCTGATGATCTCTCAAATTCTCTTTATATGCACGCCAATGAGAATCCAAGTTTAGCTTTGGTTTCGCCTGTTTTAGATGGCTCTAACTATCATTCATGGAGTTGATCTATTTGAATGGTGCTTTTGTCCAAAAACAAGCTTGGTTTCGTTGATGGTAGTATTCCTCCTCCGAGAAAAACATCATCCATGTACTCTGCTTGGCAACGTTGCAACAATATGGTGTTTTCATGGTTGATGCACTCTATTAGCCCCTCGATCGCTCAGAGTGTTCTTTGGCTCGACACAACTAGAGACATTTAGCTTGATCTAAGTGATAGATTTGCACAAGGTGACTCCATTCGCATCTCAGATTTGCAGGATGAAATTGGAAAATTTCAACAAAAACAGTTGAGTGTTACTGAATATTTTTCACATCTCAAAATTTTTTGGGATGAATTAGCAACTCTAAGACCTCTTCCTGTATGTGTTTGCGATCCTCAATGCTCATGTGATGCCTTGAAAACTATGAGAAAATATTTACATAATGATAATGTCATTAAATTCCTACGAGGATTGAATGAGGAATTTTCTACAGTTCGTTCTCAAATATTGTTAATAGACCCACTTCTACCAATCAACAATATGTTTTCTATGGTGGTCCAACAGGAAAGGCAAAACAATGCGCTATCAATACCTCCAGGAATTGGATCTAGCATTTTCAATGCTAAAAGTGTTGGTCCTGCGAATGTACATCCTACTGGTTTTAAGAAATCGAGTTTCCCAAATCCCAGGCGTCCTGTTTGCACATATTATGGCTACAATGGCCACACAGTTGACAAGTGCTATCGTAAACACGGTTTTCCTCCAGGATATAAGCCAAAGGGTAAAAGCACAGCTATGGTGAATCATGTTGAAGCTGCAGCTATTGATGCCACTACACTCACAAAGGCAACCAGTAGTAATGAAGTGATATCTTCACCACAGATCACTATGGACCAGTATCAACAGCTTTTGTCGATGCTCAAAGAAGCTGAATTAGCTTCTTCTCCAGCAAATCAAACCAAATTCATCAATGCTACCTTCACTTCCTTGTCCACCTGTGCAGGTACCCTTAACGCCACCTCTACCGTTAATAAATCTATACATTCTAAAATATGGATTTTTGACAGTGGAGCTACTTATCACATTAATTGTTCCTTGACTAATTTTGACACATACAGAACAATAGAAAATGCATTTGTTAAGCTCCTCAATGGTTTTCATACTCCAATCACTCATATTGGTAGAGTTAGGCTCAACCCCAATTTAATCATCACTGATGTTCTGTTTGCTCCTACGTTTAATTTTAATTTGATTTCTATTCAACAGTTAACTAAGAAACTCTATTGTGTTATTACTTTTTATCCTGACATTTGTGTGATACAGGATCATCCACACTTGAAGATGACTGGTTTGGGTAAGCAAGTGCAGGGTCTATACCAATTTGTCAAGCAGATACCAAATGGCAATTCCACTCGACAACCTTTTATTCCTGCACATACTTTTCCTTGTGTAAATTCTCTACATTCTACAAATTTTGATCTATGACATTTTCGTTTAGGACATGTTTCACACCCTAGGATAAGGTTGTTGCAAAACATAGACTTTTCAATACAAAGTGAAGAAAATTTGGTTTGTGATGTCAGCCATTTTGCAAAACAAAAACGAAATCCATTCCCTGTTAGTACATCTATTAGCAAAAGCAAATTTGATCTTGATCACATGGACATTTGGGGACCATACCATATAACTTCACATTATGGTCATCTCTATTTTTTTAATTATTGTTGATGATTTTTCTAGAGCTACTTGGGTTTATCTTATGAAGAATAAATCAGAAACTAGGAATTATGTCCAAAACTTTTGCAATATGGTTACTACTCAATTTTTTGTCAATATCAAAGTTATCCAAACAGACAATAGACAAGAATTCAACTTATCATTTTTCTAATCGAAAGGAATTGTTCACCAAACTTTCTGTGTCCAAACCCCACAGCAAAACAGTGTTGTAGAATGCAAACATCAACACATTCTGAATATAGCTAGAGCATTGCGATTCCAAGAGGCTATCCTTGAGTCTTTTTAGTCTGATTGTGTCTTACATGCAGTCTTCCTTATTAATAGAGTCTCATCCCCTGTCATCGGTAATAAAACACCATTTGAGTTGCTCTACAATAAACCTCATGTTTTTGCTTCACTTAAGGTTTTTGGGTGTCTTTGTTTTGCAACTACCTTAGCATTTTCCAGACTCAAGTTTTATCCCCGAACTCGAAAATGTATATTCCTGGGTTATCCATTGCACCAAAAAGGCTACAAACTTTATGATCTTTATTCTAAGGAAGTATTTGTGTCTCGTGATGTTATCTTTTATGAAGATATTTTTCCTTACAAAGATGAAAACTCCAATAATCCTCATGCTATCTCACCATCAAAAGATCATTTTGTGTTTCCAAATTTTCCTTCAAATTCTTGTTTTTCATCTCCTACCCCAACGTATAACCTACCTGATAATCATGCTTCCAATGAGGATGGTGCTCCCTTATCTCATGAACCTCAATCCTCACATTCCACCGATGAACCAATTCCATGAAGGTCTAATCGAGTTAAACAACCACCACAATATCTACAAGACTATCATTGCATGATGACCACTGCACATGTTTCTCCAACTAGATCTTCTTCAGGTACTGCTCATCCCCTTTCTCATGTTTTATCTTATAAGTCTGTCTCCTACTCACAAAACTTTTTCTATTAACATCACTACTTTAGTAGAACCTAAAACCTGTTGTGATAATATATTTTGAAATGACAAAACAAGTAAATTCAATAGTATAAAGATGATATAAAAACATGTTTAGAGGTTATTAGTACCAGAACTTGAGTTTCTGTAGATGAGAGATCGATCTGGGTTATGAGAGATCGATCTCCTGGGTTTTATTGGATGAGAGATCGATCTCATGAAGACATGAGATCGATCTGCTAAGCCTTGAACCTGTACAAAGGTATTAAGGAAGATTGAGATCGATCTATAAGGGTTATGAGATCGATCTGCCTAAAACTAGAGTTGAGGAGATTGATCTGATCTAGGATGACATCGATCTCCCCTAAAGTAAAGACAGTAGATCGATCTATAATATCGAGCTATACTCAAACAGAGAACTCATGAGATCGATCTAGTATAGGAAGAGATCGATCTCCTCAAAGTCAGAGAGCTAAGGAGATCGATCTGGGTTAATGAGAGATCGATCTCCCCACTACGAGAATACATGACAGATCGATCTCTAGATCGATCTTGCCTCAAACAGAGAGATTGAAAGATCGATCTGCCTATTTGACAGATCGATCTCCCCTAACAAGTTCAAATTGTAAGATCGATCTGCTCATAAATGAGATCGAGCTCCTTGTGTTATTTTGCTTTGATCTTGCAGGATTTATAACTAAGAGATCGATCTGACCAAGATGGCAGATCGATCTGGCATCCTACTGGAGGTACCCAACGGCTAGTTCTGCAAAAATCTTAACGGAAAAAACCAACATTTAATGCTCCAACTACCAATCCTTCAGTATTTAACCAAGCATTGAAGACAATGAGCAGAGAGACTATTGCTGCACATTTCTTACATTCTCAAGAGTTTAATTATTTCATTCCTTGTGTCTTCATTCCTCATTTATTGAGTTTGTTGTATAAGCTTAAGTGCAAAAGCTGTAATTGTCCTACCCACATTAAAAGCTTGATATTGTATTCATCCTTACCCTAAGAGAGAAGAGGATTGTTCCTCTGTGAGATAAATATTGTGAAAGGGTGAATACTTCTTTGTATTTGAAAGGGTAGAGAGGTTTTTCCTTAACCTGAAAAAGGAACGTTGTAACTTCTGTTGAAAGTGAGAAAGAAAGCACTTGACAAGAAGGTCAAGGAGAGAGGACGTAGGCAAGAGATTGACCGAACCTCTATAAACGATCGTGTTTGTTATTCTCTTCCCTATCTTGCTTTAATTTGATTCATTTCATTATATTGTTTATTTATCATTTGTTGATTAAATTTGAATTAAGTTAAAATTTACCATTAACATTAGAAAACCGATTCACCCCCCCTCTCGGTAGAGCCAACAATTGGTATCAGAGCTAGGACTCTTTAATCACATAGGAACAACTTCCTAAGAGTTAGAAACGATCAAATGGCTCACAACAATGTAGCAACTAGTTTGGTAGGAGAGGGGCATTCTACGGTTAGGCCTCCTATGTTCAATGGGGAACATTATGCCTATTGAAAGACTAGGATGATGTTATTCATTCAAGCAAATGATTATGAGGTGTGGAGGATTATAACTAAAGGACCTCAAATCCCCACAAAAAGAATAGAGGAAAGAGATATCCCTAAGGAAGAAGAAGAATGAGACTCAAATGATGTTAAATGTGCCCAACTAAATGCTAAGGCCATGCACACTCTCTTTTGTGCTTTAGGGCCAAATGAATACAATAGAGTCTCCGGATGTGACAATGCCAAACAAATTTGGGACAAATTAGCAATAACTCATGAGGGTACTGTCACGACCCCTACCCTTTTCTCGTGAATTTACCTTACTACTTACCACTTACAGTTGGGCTGTGAGTCAAATCCAATCCACCTCTCATATAAATTCATTTTAATAAATGAAATAGAATAGAAACTGAGGTAAACGCTTCTGCATAGTTATAAAAGTCCAGTTTCTATTCTACTTCATTTATTAAAATGAATTTATATGAGAGGTGGATTGGATTTGACTCACAGCCCAACTGTAAGTGGTAAGTAGTAAGGTAAATTCACGAGAAGAGGGTAGGGGTCGTGACAGAAGTGGTATCAGAGCAGAGTTGGTCTGATGTGAGTCATTAGGAAATTATACATCCCTACAGTACTGTGCATTATTAGGATACAAATGTGTATACCAAGCTGAAAAATGTGACTGAGACACTTATTTGAGTATGCAGGATATCTGATAGACGACGTACTCGTAGAAGAGAGAGTTCACGCTCTCAGGGGCATAGAGATGAGCCCGAGAGGCATAGTGGGTCTAGTTCTAGTAGAGATCCACCAGAGCTTAGTGAGGCTACTGAGGCCCATATAGCGCAGTTACAACGCAGTGTAGACATGGTTATGGAGATGTTTACACAAGCTATAACCAGAATGGAGGGTAGAGGGGAAAACCCTATTGGTCAGGCTGCTGCACTTAAGAGAGATGAGCCAGCACCACCTGCACCGAGACCTCAGGTTGCAGAGGTAGAGATACCTGCACCTCACCCAGTTCAAGACATTCCCCCACCAGTTGAGGATCTTGTAGTTCCACGACAGGTTGGTAGAGAGGGAATTTATGATTGTGATCTGGGAAGACTGAGAGAGTTTCAAAAATTCAGACCACCTTCGTTTAGTGGGGTGAAGAACCCAGTGTCAGCTGAGCATTGGATACGCAGTATGGAGAAATTCTACTGATTCTTCCATTGCTCTGACACAGAGAAGGTCACCTTTGCGGCTTTTGTGTTAGAGGATGAGACCGAGCATTGGTGGGTGGCCACACAGTCGATGTTGAGTGCACGACACCTGGTTGTGACTTGAGATATATTTTCGGATGCCTTTCAGAGGCAGTACATTCCAGCCACTGCACGGAAGAAGATGCAGTTAGAGTTTATGACATTGACTCAGGGGAACCGGACAATGGATGAGTATGAGTCTGGATTCACATCCCTGGGTAGATATGATACAGTGACTATGGGCCTAGAAGAGAGAAAGGTTCAAAAATTTTTAGAGGGATTGAGACTTTCCATTAGAGCTCGACTAGCTCCACTGGACATTACCACCTATAACGAGGCAGTACGCAGAGCTCAACTGTGTGAGCAAGATTATGATTTGCATGCCTCAGAATTGAGTAAGAATGGTAAAGGTAAAGATAAAGACCGAAAGAGGTTAGTTGATGATAGAGGGTTCCGAAAGGGTCGAAGGTTATTCGGTAAAGTGCCTAAGGTTGAAGAGATGAAAGAGGGGCCTGTAAAGCCTCCAGTTCATCCAGTACCAAGGGCCACAGGCATTGTTATTGGTGGACCCAGACCTACCACCGAGCAATGCTGGATGTGTGGTAGATATCATAGGGGTAGACCATGCCCTATGACGAGATTATGCTATAGATGCCATAAAGCAGGGCACATAGCTCGTGAATGCCCAGAGTTGATTGATACAGCCCCACAAAAGGGCAAAGAGCCGAAGAAGGCTACAGTTGAGACATCTACACCTAAGAGGAAAGCCACAGCTGAAGAGAAAGGGAAACAAGCTGTTGGTCGTGGGCGAGTATTTGCTTTGGACCGGGTTTCTGCAGAGACGTCTAAGGATGTGATAAAAGGTACCATCCTAGTCTTTGATTTTAAAGCATTAGCAGTGATTGATCCTGGTGCCACGCATTCATTCATATCGCCTACCTGTACATGTAAATTGATTGAACATGTACTACCTGTACATCTAGGTAGGACTTTACTTATAAGCACTCCACTTGGAGAGGATGTAATGACAGAATATGTCAGTAATGATTGTAAATTGAAAGTAGGGGAAAAGGAGATGTTAGCCAATTTGTTTTGTTAAACATGAGAGATTTTGATGTAATCTGAGGAATGGATTGGTCAGCTGTAAACCAAATTGTCTTAGACTGTTATGCTAAGACAGTAATGTTTCCTACCCTTGAAAATCATGTTGTAAGCTTTACAAAGTAAGGAAAGAAATAGTAAATTATTTTCAAGGATAGATGATTTTACTAATCAAATGTGATTGTGATGTGTTGAAGTTTTTATAACCTATGTGGTTGAATTGGATAAGGAGTATCCAGATATGGTTGACATCTCAGTGGTGCGAGAAGTCCTTGATGTCTTTCCGAAAGAGTTACCAGGGTTGCCACAGATACAGAGATGGAATTCTGTATTGATTTGATGCCTGGTACTGAACCGATATCCAAATCACCGTATAAAAAGGCTCCAATGGAATTAAAGGAGCTAAAGAAACAGTTGCAAGAGCTGTTGGACAAGGGGTTTATCAGACCGAGTGTTTCACCTTGGAGAGCACCGGTTCTGTGTGTAAGGAAAAAAGATGGGAGTCTCCGACTGTGTACAGATTACCGGTTGTTGAACAAAGCTACCATTAAAAACAAATATTCCCTTCCACGGATAAATAATCTATTGGATCAGTTGCAGAGAGCACAGATCTTTTCAAAGATTGATCTGAGGTCTGGGTATCATCAGTTGAAAATTCGGAGTGGAGATGTACCCAAGACAGCGCTCCATACCCATTATGGCTATTATGAGTTTCTGGTTATGCCAATTGGGTTGACGGATGCTCCTGTAACGTTTATGGCTTTGATGAATGATGTGTTTAAGCCATACCTGGATAGATTCGTGATTGTCTTTATAGATGACATACTGATGTACTCGAAGTCCAGGGAAGAGCATGCGCAGCACTTGAGAACAGTATTACAGACCCTCCGAGATCAGGAGTTGTATGCTAAATTGAACAAATATGATTTCTGGCTGTGTGAAATATCATTTTTGGGTCATGTAGTCTCGAGAGACGGTGTATCAGTGGATCCGTCTAAGATAGAGGCTGTGGTACAGTGGGATAGACCCAAAACGGTTACAGAAATCTGAAGTTTTGTGGGTTTAGTAGGTTATTACCGATGATTTGTCGAGGGATTCCCTAAGCTGGCTGCTTCATTGATACGTCTCACTCGGAAGAATGTGACATTTGAGTGGGATGATAATTGTGAGAAAAGTTTCTGCGAGTTGAAGCACAGACTGACCACCGTACCTATTCTCACCATAACCACCAGTTCAGAAGGTTACTCAGTGTACACAGATGCCTCAGAACAGGGACTGGGCTGTGTGTTGATACAGAACGGGAAGGTAGTAGCCTATGGATCCAGACAGCTTAAGGACCATGAGAGGAACTACCTGACCCATGATTTAGAGTTGGCAGCCATGGTATTTGCATTAAAAAAATATGGCGCCGCTACTAATACGTGAGAAATTTAAAGTGTATACAGATCATAAGAGCCTCAAATATCTGTTTTCACAGAAAGAGTTAAATATGAGGTAGAAACGATGGATAGAGCTTCTAAAAGATTATGAGTGCGAGATATTGTACCATTCAAGAAAGGCTAATGTTGTGGCTAATGCCCTAAGTAGAAAGAGCCTCGAAATGGTATCGCACATGATGGTCAGGGAATATGAGCTGCTCGAGCAGTTTGCTCACCTCAGTTTGGATATAGACCCTCTTGATACTGACAGTGACTGTGTGATAGCTAGCCTACGAGTGGAACCGGATTTGATTGACTGGATACGTCAGGCTCAGCTAGCCGATCCGCTGTGTGATGATCGGGTTAGTCAGACTCAGAGAGGTGATGTGGCTGATTTCTTTGTAAGTGATGATGGCCTACTGAGGTTTAGAGGCAGGATTTGCATTCCCAATGACCCAGAGTTAAAGAGATTGATATTAACTGAAGCTCATTCATCGAGATACACTTTGCATCAGGGAGGTAATATGATGAACTAGAATATCCGAAAAGAGTATGGGTGGTCAGGCATGAAAAGAGATATCGCAGAGTTGTGGCAAGATGTCTAGTATGTCAGCAAGTGAAGGTAGAGCATTAGAAGCCTGCAAGGTTATTGCAGCCTCTATCAGTACCAACATGAAAATGGGAGCATGTCACCATGGATTTCATCATGGGATTGTCAAGGACTAAGAGGAACCATGATGCTATCTGAGTAGTGGTTGAGAGATTGACGAAATTTGCCCACTTTCTAGCTATGAAGATTACAGATACTTTGAGTAGTTTGGCAGAGTTGTATGTACGAAAAATTGTCAGGCTACCTGGTATTCCAGTGAGCATCGTATCGGATAGGGATTCCCGCTTCACTTCTCATTTTTGGGAACAATTCCAGGAAGCTATGGGAACGCGATTGAGTTTTAGTACTGCTTTCCATCCTTAAATCGATGGTCAATCAGATAGAACCATCCAGACGTTAGAGGATATGTTGAGAGCAAGTATTATGGATTTTAAAGGCTCCTGGGATGATCACCTACCGTTAGCCAAAATTTGCATACAACAATAGCTATCACTCGAGTATCAGGATGGCACCATATGAAACCTTGTATGGTAGAAGGTATCATTCCCCTATTAGTTGGGAAGAAGTGGGTGAGAGCAAAATGTTTGCTCCTGATTTGGTACAGCAAGCCTCTGAGATTGTTCAGCTAATATGTGAGAAATTACGAACAGCTCAGAGTAGGCATAAAAGCTATACTGACATAAGACGGAGGCCACTAGAGTTCACTGGAGGTGACTCAATGATTTTACAAGTTTCTCCCTCGAAAGGGATTATGAGGTTCTGTAAGAAGGGTAAGTTGAGCCTCGGTATATCGGACCATTTGAAATATTGGAGCGAGTGGGAGATAAGGTTTACAGAATTGCGTTGCCACCGAAGTTGGCAAACATTCATAATGTCTTCCACGTATTGATGCTTCGAAAGTACTATCCAGATCCAAGTCATGTGATTCGGTATGAGCCATTAGAGCTCAAAGATAATTTGACATATGTAGAGAGATCGATCCGGATACTGGATAAGAAAAAAGAAAAAAAATGTTACGGAATAAGACGATTCCTCTTGTTAAGGTTCTCTGGCAACACTGCACTTCAAAGGAGGCTAAGTGGGAGTTAGAGAGCCTGATGTGGGAGAAGTACCCCCGACTCTTCGAGGATTAACTTGGCTCTAATTTGGAGGACCAAATTTCTTAAGGGGGGATGTAAGACCCGAATTTAATTAAAATACGGAAATTAAATAAGAAAAGATGGGGAAAGTATGAAGGAAGTCGGGTTAAATTAATCCCGAACACGTGTAAGGGCAAAACGGTCAAAAGATCGAAAGCCGGAGTAAATTCGATAAGGAAATTAATTAAAAATAATGGATTGATAAATCTTGATCAATAAAGGTGAAATAAAATTATTTTGGATTAAATTGATCAAGATTCGAAAATTTTAAAAATACCAAAAATTTACCGGAACGGTATCTCGAAAAGCGTGAAGAAATAATATCAAAAATTTAGAGAAAAATATAATTAATAAATTAAATTAAATAAAATAAATTGAATTAAAATAAAAATAATAATTTTGTAGATATTTGGGATTTTTTTTTTGGAGTATTTTAAGGAATAGTAAAATAATTAAAATAAATAAAAATAAAATTAATAAAATTAAGAAAAAAAAAAAGAGAATTGAAACCAAAAAAAAGGGGAGAGAAATTGGAAAACTATCGGGGAGAGAGAAACCGAAGCAGAGAAACGGAGCCGAGCAACCCGAGGAGCCCGATGAGCCACCGGCGGCCGATGGTCCCAGCTGCAGGTCGAAAAACGTAGAGCGACGCCCGACGAACACGATGGTACCGGCGGTGCAGCTTACCGACGCCGGAGGAAGCCGAATGGAGGAAGAAAAAGTCGCGGGAAAAATGGGGTCGGTACCGGCGATCCACGGCAGCTGGAGGCGAACGGCGGGTACCGGTGTGATCAGGAGGAGGAGCCGGTCCTTTTGAGACCAATACCGGCCGACGAAGCCGCCGAAATCCGCCGGATCGGGAGGAAACAGCCGCGGGGGAGAAGAGGTAATTCGCCGGCGATGGGGCTGATTCGACCCCAGCCGAGGCCCGATCTAGTGAGCCCAGACGATTGCGCGCCGATTGGCACCGGAATCGCGCCGGGAACCGGCCGGACGGCGTCGACACGACCAAAGGAGGACTGAACCGGTTGAACCGGCCTGAACCGGCCAAAAGTGAACCGAACCGGACCGAGCTGAACCGGCGGTCTGAACCGGTCCGAACCGGTTCAGCCAAAAAGAGGAGAAAAAAAAGGGAGAAAAAGGGAAAAGGAAAAAGAGAAAAAAATCGGGGAAAATTTCGATGATGCAATCGAGCTTCGGGTAAGTCGGTAAGCGGTCGAATTGACCGATTTAAATTTCAGAATATTTTATTTAATTAATTTTCGACTAGAAATTTACCCGAAAAATGTAATTAATTGTGTAGCTCGACGATTGGCATCCACCGAGGGCTCGAGACAGCCTCGATTTGCGGACTAGCATGGAATCTCGGGTAAGTGACCCCTATTTACGATAATTTTCTCGTTATGCGTGATATTGATTTAAATTCCGCATAAATTGAATTAAATTATGGAAATTAGATAAATAGTCGTAAATAGTGAATTTAGATATTCGAGAATTAGAACGAGGCCCAATAAATTATTGGTGGGCCTAAAGAGCCCAATAGGCCTCGATAAAGAGAAAACTAAGTGGAAAAACGGGCTTAAGGCCGATTAAGGCCCATTAAGGTGCAATCGGGCCCAATAGGGGTAAACGGGCCCAATGATTTAAATTAAGCCCAGAAAAGATTAAGTACAATTAAATTGTATAATATCTGACCTAAGAAATATTAATACGCAGTTTCGGGCATTTGATTGGGAGCATATCGGACTGCGCGACGAGACGACAATGGAAAAGAAAAAGGTCAGACTCGACGAGAATCGAGGTAAGGGAATTCTGCGGACTGCTAGAGGTAACAGTACGCAAATTTTAAATTCATTGGCAGTCATTTAAAATATTCTGAAGGGTCTAGAGGTCGAATAATAATTTTAGTGCCCCGAATGAGCAAATTACTAAAATACCCTTGCTAAGGGTAAAATCCAAAAATTTAGGAAAAATTGGGAGGAGCAAGGACAAGAGGTTCCTGCTCGTTCTGGAGGTATTTCAACGCATGCATGAGTAGGCTGGCTCACCTTGAAAGAAAATGCACCGCATTGCATACTTTCAACGTGATATTGTTTTGTGAAAACTGTTTTGAGGAAAACAGAGCCGCCTACGTGTTTTTATTTACATGTGACGTGCTAGAGCTCAGCTCGCACGATGTTTGAATTGTGTGATGCATGCATTAGTGCTGGAGCGAGAGCTCGCACTAGAGTTTTACATGCATAGGTGCTGGAGTCCAACTCGCACCAGATTTGTATACATATATATATACGATTTTCGTGACAGGGTGCTAGAGTCTAACTCGCACCATATTTTTATGTGATTTTTGAGACAGGGTGTTGGAGCTTCGCTCGCACCAGCTTTTCATATGGTTTGCATACAGAGTGCTAGAGCTTAGCTCGCACTAGTTTTATTTGATTTACAGACAGTGTTAGAGCACCGCTCGCACTACTTTTCAGAGATCATACGATAAGCCGTGCTTGGAGTATCGGGTAGACTGTGTGTCACCGATTAAATAGGCTCGCACGTGCGTTTTGAGACATGGCATGTTAAAATAACCTGATGAGCCCGAACGAGGGATAAGGGTTAGAGATCCACCTGATGAGCCCGAACGAGGGATAAAGGTTGGAGATCCAGCTGATGAGCCCGAACGAGGGATAAGGCTGTGGGTCCATGGAGTACGATGTACCGTGCAAGTAGCATGGAGTACGATGTACCGTGGGGTATCTTCGGATACGGTATCTTTGTGATACGGGGTATCTTTGTGATACGGTATCTTTGTGATACGGGGTATCTTCGGATACGACATCTTCGGATGCGTGAGATCGGATAAGACTGACGGGTTGGATTGACCCACCTCCCGGGCGGTTCCCGATCAGGGTGAGACCTCGCACACTGGGATCCGTGAAGCTAGAGGGACTCACGAGGACATATTGGCCAGTCCTGGTTATTACCGTTATACAAATATTGCCTCGTCTCGCATGTCGACGATTTCGATGATTTAAACTGGGATTTAAATTAAATATGCATGATGGTTATATTCCATGCTTTTAAAACTCATATGTGATGTTAACGATTTTCATGATTTTGAGTGAGTCAGGATCACCCGAAGGAGGGGTCGAGTCCTGACTTTACTGTGAAATTTTAAACGAGAAAGATATGATTTTGAATATACTTGCATGTTGAATTTTCCATGCAAATGTGTTTTACATAACATCATAACGCATATCATTTGTTTTAAAATGTGTGGAGAAAGGGTGGTTTATGCATGGCACCACGTTCATGTAGGTAGTATGGTTACCTACTTGTTCGTAGGATTGCCTTACTGAGCTTGATGTGCTCACCCCTTTCATTTTCTCCCACAGATGATCTCCAGTTGAAGTTGAAGCGACTCAGTACTGCATTCCGGATATCCGTTGCTGCCCATCAACATAAGGTATATATACACTTGTACATATTGTATCTACATAAGCATAGCACAGTAACATGTTTGTAAGTAACTTTAGGGGATGTATAAATAATAAAACAATTATAAATGACTGGAGAATAAATAAGTTAGTTGGGAATTGAATGGTGGGACTGGCATTGACGCACAGCCCAATTATTAGTGGAGTGTTGGTCACGATTCGAGGACAAGTAAGAATTTAAGTAAGAAAATAATAAAAACGCGAAAAATTAACTCTGATTTTTGGGTAGTTTGGGTCGTGACAGGGGAGGAAATGTAAGACCCGAATTTTGTGTTATTTCTTTTCGAATATGTCATTTGAATATGTAATTATGATATATCGAGCAATAAGGAAGAAATAATACAATTTCGAATTTATCTGATGTGATTGGAAGTCGGTAAGTTTTAAAATACCGAAATAAGAGCTAGGTTAAATTCGAAATAAACCGAATAAAATTTGGTTAAATGAACTGAAAATATAGGTTGTCCAAGAAGGAAAGTTAGTTCGAAAATGATAATCCGAAAATTTATCCACAATGGGAATTTAGCTCCGAAATAAAGAATAAATACATTTTCGGAGAAAGAAAAATAAAAATTTGACAAACATATATATTTGAAGAAATAAAAATGATATATATGTACATGTGTGTGCGGATATCAATGTACATAAAATACATTGTAATAATATTATTATTATAATAATAAATAATAATAATAGATATTTTATTATTATATTATTATTATAATAATATTATAGGATATTTATACTATGTTATATTATATTAAATTATAATATAGTATATATAAAAAAAAAAGGGGAGAGAAAGAAGGAATATGAAGAAAGATAAAAAAAAAGGGGAAAGTGAAAAAAAAAAAAGGAAATTGGAAGCAAAATCGCGAAGAGAGAGAAAGAGAGGGATCGAAGCCGACCCTGCCTTTCCTCACCGCCGGCGAGCAACGGCCAGCTCAGGAGAGCGCGAGACCACCGACGAGTGACGAACGGCAACCCAGGAGGCTATTGGACGCCGGCACGCGCCGTGAAAGCTGTCGGAAAGGCAGATCGGGGAGGAGAAGCCCGCGGGGGAGAAAGGGGGATTCGCCGGCGACGACGGCGATCTGGGTCGAGCCAAGCCAGGCGAAGCTTCCCCAGGCCGAGGCGCACCTATCGGTGGTCGACCCACCCCGGGAACCGGTCGGCAGCGCCGGCAACTGCCAAAATCAGCCTGAACCGGTTTGGACTGGTTCAGTGTGAAAAGGGCTGAACCGGTCCTAACCGGTTCAGTAGGAGAGAGAAAGAGGAGAGAGAAAAAAAAATTTGAAAAAAAAATTCAGTGTTATCCCGACACAGCAGTAGACTGGTAAGTGGTCAAAAATCGGTCGAATTATTTTTCGGATAATTAATTTGAATTTATTTTAGACCGAAATTAACCGGTTTAAATATATATTGCTGTGTAGCGGAAAAAAAAAGTAGGCGACGTGTACAAATTCGAGCAGATCTCGATTTACGTGCCACCAAGGAAAGATTCGACTTTCGAGAATACATCCGGAGCCAATTAGACTGCGTAATCTGAGGGGATCGAGGAAATTGAATTCGCAGTCGACACAATTCGAGGTAAGGGACTTATGTAAGCTATAGAGATAGCTATACGTATGTTTTCTTATCTGCTGTGTGCAATGTATGCGATAAATACATAGATATCGGTATATCTAAGTAGAAAACTACGTATAAGAATAAGTCAAATGTTGCATGACTTCTATGCTTGTGTGAAAAGAGGTTTTTGCAAACGTTTTGAGAAAGAATGATAATAGACAGGCTTTCGATTTAACCAAGTGCATGTAATATGTTTTAAAGAGTGATTGAAGGGAGAATTGCCTTCTCACTCATGATTATACATGGAGCCTTTCTATATCTTTTCTGTGTGAAATAGTGCTAGAGCAAAAGAGGCAACGGTAGATTAACCAGCCTCGCTCGCACATTATTTTAAAAAGGGATTTTGAGAAAAACAAAAGAGTGCTCGATGCCTCGAGTGACGTTGTGTGATTCCACTCAAGCGGCTTGCACTAGATTTTGGGAATCATGTTAGAGCCATAGAGTACTTCTTATTGATCTTACTCTGGTTATGCTCACAAGTGACCCTTTCGATTTAAAGTGATGAGACAACAGTGCTTGATGCCTCGGTAATACTATGTGTTCCATCCGAGAGCTTGCATTCGTGCTCGATGCCTTAGATATACTGTGTTCTACTCTGAGTTACTCGCACGTAGTCTCTTGAGCTTCTGTGTGATAAGCAAAACCGTGCTTGATGCCTCGATCATACTGTGTGTTACATTCGAGAGCTTGCACGAGGGTTTATGATATTGATGTGTGATGAATAAACCGTGATGCAGCCGTCGTGTGATGCTAAGTGTTCTTGCACTGACCTGCTTGCATGTGATTTTGAGACATGGAAATGGATGATAGTGATACTGAGATGGTAGACCTCGAGATTACTCGGTCCCTTCAGCTATGTCACAATATATAAGGATCCTCGGAGTACGCTGTACCGTGAGGTAAACCACGGAGTACGATGTACCATGATATCTTAGTGATCTTAGTGAGCTGACGGGATGGTTGATCCGCCTCCCTAAGCATGAGATTCCCGCACACCTGATCCGTGATTGCCTGGAATCCGACTATGGCCATAAGTCTTGATTGTCACTACTGTGTGAGGTGACATATATCTTCCCTTACTGTGTGTTTGGGGATATGTTAATCCATGATGTATGTCTCAACATGTAATTGATTTACAAAGTATAAAGCATTTTCTATATGTGATTTGTGTAAATAGATTATGCTGTGTAAACCTATGTGGTTTTGAAAGATGATTTATGTAAAGCTATGTGCTACTGTGTGAAGTTAAACTTGTGTGGTTTTAAATGATAAACTGTGTGGATATGCATAAACCCATCTAGCGAATTAATGGTTTCGCATTGATGGAAATTGTTTTTAAAGAACATGCATATTGTCTTATAAGGAAAATGAACATGTATGTATTTTAGCATGTAGATAGTGTGGTTATCTACCTGCTTGCATATTTTCCTTACTGAGCGCGTTATGCTCACCCCCTTATTTCTCCTCCACAGATACTACGCAGTAGTGAGTACTGCAGTCGTCCCTGCTACGGTGTTCTCTAGTTATCCAGCTGTACAAAAAGGTATACACTTGTGAAAAAAATGTGTCCTGTAAATTAATGCACAGTCTAGTAATATTTTGTACGAACGGGATGTATAAATTAATAGAAACTGAGGTAAACGCTTCCGCATAGTTATAAAAGTCCAGTTTCTATTCTACTTCATTTATTAAAATGAATTTATATGAGAGGTGGATTGGATTTGACTCACAGCCCAACTGTAAGTGGTAAGTAGTAAGGTAAATTCACGAGAAGAGGGTAGGGGTCGTGACAGAAGCTCTTGCTGAACCGGTTCGGACCGGTTCAACCCTTTTCACACTGAACCGGTCCAAACCAGTTCAGGCTGATTTTGGCCGTTGTAGGCGCTGCCGGTCGGTTCCCGGGGTGGGTTGACCACCTATAGGTACGCCTCGGCCTGGGGAAGCTTCGCCTGGCTTGGCTCGGCCCAGATAGTCGCCGTCGCCGGCGAATCCCCCTTTCTCCCCCGCGGGCTTCTCCTCCCCGATCTGCCTTTCCGGCAGCTCTCACGACGCGTGCCGGCGTCCAATAGCCTCCTGGGTTGCCGTTCGTCACTCACCGGTGGTCTCGTGCTCTCCTGAGCCGGCCGTTGCTCGCCGGCGGTGAGGAAAGGCAGGGTCGGCTTCGATCCCTCTCTTTCTCTCTCTTCGCGATTTTGCTTACAATTTCCTTTTTTTTTTCACTTTTCTTTTTTTTTTTTATCTTTCTTCATATTCCTTCTTTCTCTCCCTTTTTTTTATATATATACTAAATTATAATTTAATATAATATAATATAGTATAAATATCCTATAATATTATTATAATAATAATAAAATAATAAAATATCTATTATTATTTATTATTATTATAATAATATTATTACAATGTATTTTATGTACATTGATATCCGCACACACATGTACATATATATCATTTTTATTTCTTCAAATATATATGTTTGTCAAATTTTTATTTTTCTTTCTCCGAAAATGTATTTATTCTTTATTTCGGAGCTAAATTCCCATTGTGGAGAAATTTTCGGATTATCATTTTCGAACTAACTTTCCTTCTTGGATAACCTATATTTTCAGTTCATTTAACCAAATTTTATTCGGTTTATTTCGAATTTAACCTAGCTCTTATTTCGGTATTTTAAAACTTACCGACTTTCAATCACATCAGATAAATTCGAAATTGTATTATTTCTTCCTTATTGCTCGATATATCATAATTACATATTCAAATGACATATTTGAAAAGAAATAACACAAAATTCAGGTCTTACAGGTACAACCCAAGTAAAGGAGACTAAGGTAGGAATGCTCACACATGACTATGAGCTTTTTAGGATGAAGGAAGGAGAATCAATAGTGATATGTTCACTAGATTCACGGATGTAATTAATGGATTAAAGTCCTTAGAAAAAATATACTCTAATATTGAAATGGTCAAGAAAATATTAAATAGCTTACCTAAATCATGGGAAGCTAAAGTGATTGCAATTGAGGAATCTAAGGATCCTCACACATTATCTTTAGATGAATTAATAGGATCACTATTCACTTATGAGATGAAATTGAGAAGAAATGAAGAGCCACCCAAGAAAGTGGGAGTTGCTCTAAAATCTACTGCTCAAGAGGAGATTAAGAATGAAAGTGGTAGTGAAGAGGATCTTGAGATGGCAATGTTTGCCAAAAGATTTAACAAGTTCATGAGAATGAGAGCTAGTGGTAGTAATAGGAGAAACAATAAGAGAGATCAAGAAGAGGTAGGAAGAAAAGATACAATTGTGTACTATGAATGTAAAAAATCAGGACACATAAAATTTAACTGCTCTTTTCTTAAAAGGTCCAATGATAGGTTCCACAAAAAGAAGGCAATGGTGGCAACATGGAGCGATAGTGACTGCTCCGATGATGACTCAAATGAGGACATTGCCAACTTGTGCTTCATGGCAATTGAGGATGAAAAGTTAACTTCAAACCTCAATGAATATTCTTTTGATGAATTGCAAGATACATTTGATGATATTGCATTGGAATATGAATGCATGAACATGAAATATAAGAAAATAATATCTAAATTGAAGAAAGAAAATGAGTTAATTCTAGAGGACAAATTAGAATGTGAAAAGAAACTAGAAATTACTAATTTTGAAATTTGTGATCTAAAAGAGAAGAATAGTAATTTACATAATTCCTTTAATAGGTTTTATATGGGGCAACAAAAGCTAGATAACATGCTAGAAACTCAAAGGGCATTCTTGGATAAAAATGGGTTAGGATATAATGGAGAAAGTAGAGAGACTCATCTCAAGAGCTTCATTGCTAGAAAGAGTTTGCATAAACCTTCAATTATTTGCTCATATTGTGATAGAAAGGGACATGCATCACATAATTGCAATATGAAGATGACCACTCTTAAAGGAAAAATAGTAAAAAGGATATGGGTTCCAAAAGAAGTAATTAACTCAAAGGATGTTAATGCATTAGCAAAATGGATCCCAAATGGATCAAGAATTGCATTCACTAACCTCAAAGGACCCAAGAGAATTTGGGTACCTAAGACTTGAGTTTGAATCTTTTTGTAGGTGATTGAGCAGTGCCACAAAGCTAAGATAAAGGAAGCTTGGTACTTAGATAGTGGATGCTCAAGGCACATGACGGGTGATAGAAGCCACTTCAATTCTTTTAAATCAAAGGTTGGTGGAGAAGTCACATTTGGGGACAACTTCAAAGGCCAAGTTGAAGGGAGTGGCTCAATAGGTAATGACTACTTTTCTTTAGAAAAAGTATTGTTAGTTAGGGGCCTAAAGCATAACTTACTAAGCATAAGTCAACTTTGTGACAAAGGTTACAAAGTAACTTTTGATTGTATGAAATGTCATGTTATAGATCCTAAGTCAAAAAGAGTTATTTTCTTAGGGCATAGACAAGGTAATATATACATTGTCTATCTTAATGAACTTAAGAATGAAAACATATGCTTAATGGTAGACAAAAAAAAGGAATCTTGGTTATGGCATAAAAGACTAGGTCATGCTAGCATGCATGTACTTTCTAAGTTAGCTAGAAAGGATCTAGTTATAGGATTGCCTAAGATGTCCTTTGATTATGAAAAAATATGTGAAGCATGTGTTAAAGGAAAACATAAAAGGACAACATTTAAGCCTAAGAATAGTGTATCCACCTCTAGGCCTCTTCAATTACTCCACCTAGATTTATTTAGACCAACTAGAACAACAAGCCTTGGTGGAAAACACTATGGATTTGTAATAGTTGATGATTACACTAGGTTCACTTGGGTGTTCTTCTTAAGAATGAAAAATGAAGCCTTAGAAAAATTCATAGCTTATACCAAAGTGACTCAAAATGAAAAAGGAT
Source organism: Firmiana major (assembly GCA_033439115.1). Lineage (NCBI taxonomy): Eukaryota > Viridiplantae > Streptophyta > Magnoliopsida > Malvales > Malvaceae > Firmiana > Firmiana major. The sequence goes on along the minus strand of CM065914.1, from coordinate 4,976,951 downwards.
ACACAATAACTAGTATTAGAAGTGATCATGGCAAGGAATTTGAGAATATATGATTTGATGAGTATTGCAATGATCAAGAAATTAGCCATAATTTTTCAGCCCCTAGGACACCACAACAAAATGGAGTAGTTGAGAGAAAAAATAGAACATTGCAAGAAATGGCTAGAACCATGTTGTGTGAAAATAATTTACCAAAATATTTTTGGGCTGAAGCTATAAACACATCTTGCTATATCATTAATAGAGCTATGATTAGACCCATGCTAAAGAAAACCCCTTATGAGCTATACAAATGTAAGAAGCCTAACATTAGCTACTTCCATCCTTTTGGCTGCAAATGTTTTGTCTTAAATAATGGTAAAGATAATTTAGGAAAATTTGATGCCAAGAGTGATGAGGAAATTTTTCTGGGATACCCCTTGAATTCAAAGGCTTATAGAGTATATAACAAAAGAATATTGATGGTTGAAGAATCTATTCATGTTATATTTGATGAGTCAAATGATGTAGTTAAAGATTCAACCAATGATGAGGAAGTTGGAATATTTGAGGAAACTCCAAATTTGGAAGATGATTTATTAGAAAAACTTGACTTAAATAAAGAAGATGAAGAAGAAATAGAGATATTAGAGAGAGAGTCTAGAGCACCAAGAGAGTTAGGATATGTAAAAGATTGTGAAATAGTAGGAGATCCAACTCTTGGAGTTAGAACTAGATCATCTCTAAGGAATATGTGTCAATATATAGCCTTTGTATCTCAAATAAAACCTAGAAATGTCAATGAAGCCTTAGATGACAATAATTGGTTCTTAGCAATGCAAGAAGAATTAAATCAATTTGAGAGAAGCAAAGTGTGGAAACTAGTTCCTAGGCCTAGTGATCACTCTATAATTGGAACTAAATGGATATTCAAGAACAAGATGGATGAAAATAGTGTGATCATAAGAAACAATGCTAGGTTAGTTGCACAAGGCTATAGACAAGAAGAAGGTATAGATTATGATGAAACCTATGCACCGGTAGCTAGATTAGAAGCTATTAGAATGTTACTTGCCTTTGCTTGCTATAAAAACTTCAAGCTATATCAAATGGATGTAAAGAGTGCATTCTTAAATAGTTTCATTAATGAAGAAGTCTATGTTGAGCAACCTCCCGACTTTGAAAATCATGAATTTCCTGAACATGTTTTCAAACTATCTAAGGCACTCTATGGTTTGAAACAAGCTCCTAGAGCATGGTATGAAAGATTGTCAAAATTCTTAATAGAAAAAGGATTTTCAAGAGGAAAAGTGGATACCACTTTATTCATCAAAAATAAAAATAAGGATTTACTAGTTGTACAAGTGTATGTAGATGATATTATTTTTGGATCAACTAATGAATCTTTATGCCAAGAATTTGCTAAGATCATGCAAGGTGAGTTTGAAATGAGCATGATGGGAGAGCTCACTTTCTTCTTGGGACTTCAAGTGAAGCAAATAAAGGATGGAACCTTCATCAATCAAGCAAAATATACTAAGGACTTGCTCAAGCGATTTGGAATGGACAATTGCAAACCTCAAGCAACTCCAATGGGCACCAACATCAAGCTTGATAAAGATGAAAGTGGTAAATGTGTGACACTAAACTCTATAGGTCTATGATTGGCTCATTGCTCTATTTAACTGCAAGTAAACCAGATATTTTGTTTAGTGTATGACTTTATGCTAGATTTCAATCCTCTCCTAGGGAATCACACTTATTAGCAACTAAAAGGATCTTTAGATACCTTAAGGACACTCCCTCTCTAGGACTTTGGTACCCTAAGGACTCCACTTTTACACTTCATGCATTTTCATATGCAGATTTTGGGGGATGCAAAATAGATAGGAAGAGTACTTCAGGTACTTGCCAATTCTTAGGGAATAGATTAATATCATGGTTCTCTAAGAAACAAAACAGTGTGGCTCAGTCTACAACTGAAGCTGAATACATAGCAGCAGGTAGTTGTAGTGCTCAAGTGTTGTGGATAAAACAACAAATGAAAGATTATGGTATTGACATGAAACAAGTCTCTATTAAATGTGATAATACCAGTGCTATCAATCTATCTAAAAATCTCATTTAACACTCTAGAACTAAGCACATTGAGATTAGGCATCATTTCCTTAGAGACCATGTGCAAAAGGGAGATATAATTCTAGAGTATATTGACACTTTACATCAAATAGCTGATATATTCACCAAACCTCTTGATAGAGATAAGTTTTGTATCCTTAGAGGTGAATTAGGACTCATGAATGTCCCTTAAGATGTATATGCTTCAAAATCTTGATTTCAAATTGGTCTTAAAAGTGTTTTTTTCAATGATTTTTCTGGGCAAAAAGTATGAGAGATCGATCTCCTATCCATATAGATCGATCTCCATACTCCAAATAAGCCTAAAGCATTAAGGTTAAGCTAGGCAGATCGATCTTCTATTCATAAGATCGATCTCCTCAAGCCTCTGTATTTTGAAGATCGATCTATGCATTTGGCAGATCGATCTCCCTAAGCCTCTGTCAGATAGCAGATCGATCTGTGCATACGACAGATCGATCTCCTTAAGCTTCTGTATTGTGGGGATCGATCTTGTGGTACCACAGATCGATCTCCTCAAGCTTCTGAAAATGACAGATCGATCTGTCGTCTCGACAGATCGATCTCCTGTGCCCTGGACTATAAAAACTGACGAAAAATTCTCAAATTTCAAATCTCCAAAATCTCAAATCCCTAACTTCCCTCGCACCTCCTCTCTCGATTCCTCCTCAGATCGATCTCGGTACAGTCATCGTCCCATCTCTCCTTCGTTTACTGGTATAGTAACCCACATTCTTGATTTTTTCTCAAAAATTTCTTAAGTTTTGTGCTCAATTTCTCACTAGGTCAAATCTAGTTACTGTTTCATTGGTTAGTTGTTTAGAGAACTAGTTTTAAGTGTGTCTTGTGTCTAGAAAAATACCTCGTATTAAGAGAACAGCCAATAGAGAATCTAGACCAACCTCCTCCCAACCACCTTCCACCTCTTCAGTCACTACCTTTAACAGGTGTTTTAAAACACCTGCAAAAAGGAAGAGATATGAAGAGTATTTTTCCACCATGCCAATTAAACATTGGCGAACCATCGATTTTTCTTTCTTAAATCGCATTGATTTTCCCTATCTACCCAAATTTGAAGAGTTTGGGTGGATTTCGTTTCTCAAAATCAATACTCCCGTACCCCCAAACATTGTCAGGGCATTCTTTTCAAATGCCGAACTCACATATGATCCTGACGATACTTGTAAAATTCTCGGGTTTTCAACGTATGTCATGGGTAAGTCCATTGCCATAGACCCTGATGTCTTAGCCCAAACTTTCCACATAAGCAATGAAGGCTTGACGAATGAAGATGAGGAAGTCCCCTTGGAGTTTGACCTTCCCGGGGATAAGGCGAGTGACCTCCCAATGCACCCACGGTTACTCCACCCATTATCTCATGGAATCTTCGTCCTTTCGGTACCCGTCATTCCACCATTAGGAGGTTAGATCGTTTTTGGATCCACCACATCCACTCCACCAGTCAAAAACCCAACCTTGTCCATTTTATCTATGAAGATTGGTTGAAGATCGTACGTGGCCAAGCCATCACGATAGTTTTTCGGCAACCGTTGGCGTACTTTCTACAACGACTTGGAGTGGACTGCAGTTGTGAAACGGGTGAAGTGCCCTCCCCAAAGAGCGTCCTAAACATCGGAACACTTCACCACATGAGATACTACAAAGACTTCCGAGGCGATTGGAAGAAGAAGCGGGAATAGCAGCCTGCAGCAGCCATGGAGGAAGATCCCACAGACGAGCCCCTTGCTCAACCTGCTGCACCGACTGAGGGTCCATCGTCCTCGACTCCTTCGCCCACTGCACCGGTTCCCTCACCTGCTGGCATGGAGTCCATAGTGACCATGATGAGTGAGCTCAACCGGAAGATCAAAGAGGGTTTTGCAAACCTTCATGCAACCCAGCAGCGGCTGTTCGTGGAACTAAATCGCAAAGTCGATGAAGGCTTTGCAAATCTTCATGCTACTCAGGAGGCGATATATGATGAGTTTCAGTACGCTCGCACTCACATTGAGGATCTTATGGATCGAGTTCCTCCACCGTAGCATATAAATATTAGGATAAGATTAGTTAGTTTTCATGTGTACTTCTTGTTGTTTTTGAAACTGCATTTGCTTGAATGAAATATTAGTTATTGTTGTCATCTGCTCAAATGATTTACTATTTTGAAATGCACAACGTGTTTACAGTTGGACTGTTTCCTTAACCTTTAGCGTCATTGATATGACAAAAATGGGGAGAAGAAAAGAGAACATGTGGGTTAATTAAAAGATGTGAAAATGACTTTAAGAAACATGTCTAAAAGTTTAAAGGAATGATTAAAATGAGGGGGAGTTAAGAAAATCATGAGGTCAAAAGCTAAAAGAAAGGGGAGCTTATAAAAAGGGGGAGCTTGTGCAAATTAACTAAACATGTTGATTGAATAGGTTTTGTCATATCAAAAAGGGGGAGATTGTTGTGATAATATATTTTGAAATGACAAAACAAGTAAATTCAATAGTATAAAGATGATATAAAAACATGTTTAGAGGTTATTAGTACCAGAACTTGAGTTTCTGTAGATGAGAGATCGATCTGGGTTATGAGAGATCGATCTCCTGGGTTTTATTGGATGAGAGATCGATCTCATGAAGACATGAGATCGATCTGCTAAGCCTTGAACCTGTACAAAGGTATTAAGGAAGATTGAGATCGATCTATAAGGGTTATAAGATCGATCTGCCTAAAACTAGAGTTGAGGAGATCGATCTGATCTAGGATGAGATCGATCTCCCCTAAAGTAAAGACAGTAGATCGATCTATAATATCGATCTATACTCAAACAGAGAACTCATGAGATCGATCTAGTATAGGAAGAGATCGATCTCCTCAAAGTCAGAGAACTAAGGAGATCGATCTGGGTTAATGAGAGATCGATCTCCCCACTACGAGAATACATGACAGATCGATCTCTAGATCGATCTTGCCTCAAACAGAGAGATTGGAAGATCGATCTGCCTATTCGACAGATCGATCTCCCCTAACAAGTTCAAATTGTAAGATCGATCTGCTCATAAATGAGATCGATCTCCTTGTGTTATTTTACTTTGATCTTGCAGGATTTATAACTAAGAGATCGATCTGGCCAAGATGGCAGATCGATCTGGCATCCTACTGGAGGTACCCAACGGCTAGTTCTGCAAAAATCTCAACAGGAAAAACAGCATTTAATGCTCCAACTACCAATCATTCAGTATTTAACCAAGCATTGAAGACAATAAGCAGAGAGACTATTGCTGCACATTCCTTCAGTATTTGAGGCAAGATCGATCTAGAGATCGATCTGTCATGTATTCTCGTAGTGGAGAGGTCGGTCTGCCTATTCGACAGATCGATCTCCCCTAACAAGTTCAAATTGTAAGATCGATCTGCTCATATATGAGATCGATCTCCTTGTGTTATTTTGCTTTGATCTTGCAGGATTTATAACTAAGAGATCGATCTGGCCAAGATGGCAGATCGATCTGGCATCCTACTAGAGGTACCCAACGGCTAGTTCTGCAAAAATCTCAACGGAAAAAACAGCATTTAATGCTCCAACTACCAATCCTTCAGTATTTAACCAAGCATTGAAGACAATGAGCAGAGAGACTATTGCTGCATATTTCTTACATTCTCAAGAGTTTAATTCTTTCATTCCTTGTGTCTTCATTCCTCATTTATTGAGTTTGTTGTATAAGCTTAAGTGCAAAAGCTGTAATTGTCCTACCCACATTAAAAGCTTGATATTGTATTCATCCTTACCCTAAGAGAGAAGATGATTGTTCCTCTGTGAGATAAATATTGTGAAAGGGTGAATACTTCTTTGTATTTGAAAGGGTAGAGAGGTTTTTCCTTAACCTGAAAAAGGAACGTTGTAACTTCTGTTGAAAGTAAGAAAGAAAGCACTTGACAAGAAGGTCAAGGAGAGAGGACATAGGCAAGAGATTGGTCGAACCTCTATAAATGATCGTGTTTGTTATTCTCTTCCCTATCTTGCTTTAATTTGATTCATTTCATTATATTGTTTATTTATCATTTGTTGATTAAATTTGAATTAAGTTAAAATTTGCCATTAACATTAGAAAATCGATTCAGCCCCCCTCTCGGTAGAGCCAACAAAACCTACAACCAGGCTACAAAATTTGATCACTGGAAAGATACTATGCAAGCAGAAATTGATGCATTACAGAAGAATGATACATGGGATATAGTTGATTTGCCACCCTCTGCTCAGCCTATTGGGTGCAAATGAGTATATAAGATAAAATACAAAGCCGATGGATCAGTGGAGAGGTTCAAGGCATGTCTTGTTGCAAAGGACTATACTCAGCAGCCTGGAGTTGACTACATCGATACTTTTTCACCAGTTGCAAAGATAACAACAATCTGCATGCTTCTTGCTATTGTTGCAGCGAAAGGCTGGTACCTCCATCAACTAGATGTCAACAACGCCTTCTTATATGGCGATTTGACTGAAACAGTCTATATGAAGCTTCCTATTGGCTTTACATCTACTGCTCCCAATCAAGTTTGTAAGCTTAAAAAGTCCCTCTATGGACTTAAACAAGCTAGCAGACAATGGTTTTCTAAGTTGAGTAGTGTTTTACTTTATAAAGGATTCTCTTAAGCTAATACTGATCTATCTCTTTTCCTCAAGCACACAGATACCTCCTTTATTGCTTTACTGGTATACGTGGATGATGTGATTTTAGCTAGTGATAACATCCAATGCATCACAGAAATGAAGCATTATTTGGATGATACTTTTAAGATAAAAGATCTGGGTGTGCTAAAATACTTCCTTGGATTTGAAGTCGCACGTCCTAGTCAGGGCATCAATCTCTGTCAACGCAAATACACTTTAGACATTCTCCAAGATTCTGGCATTTTTGGTTGTAAGCCTGCTAAGACACCTATGGTTCTTCCACACAAGAAAGCTTCAGCTACTGGCACACCACTCTTTGATCCTTTGGAATATAAAAGAATTGTAGGAAGGTTACTTTACTTGACCTCTACCAGATCAGACATAACTTTTGCAGTGCAACAACTTTCTCAGTTTGTTGATAAACCGTTTTCTCATCATCTTCAAGTTGCACATCGTGTCCTGCGTTATCTCAAGGGTGCACCAGAACAAGGTCTCTTTTTCCCAGCCAACTCTGACCTTTCTCTCAAGGCTTTCTCTGATTCTGATTGGGCAACTTGCAGTATTACTCGCAAGTCAATCATAGGATTTTATGTTTTTCTTGGTTCAGCTTTAGTCTCCTGGAAATCAAATAAACAAGCCACAGTTTCAAAATCATCTTCAGAGGCAGAATATCGAGCTCTTGCCACTGTCACATGTGAATTGTAATGGCTTAAATACTTACTTGACGATCTTCATATTTTTCATCCAGCAGCTGCAATTATATATTGTGATAATCAATCAACCATTCACATAGCTAAAAACCCAGTTTTTCACGAACGAACCAAACATATAGAATTAGATTGCCATATTGTTCGTGAAAAGCTTCAGACTGGCCTCATTCATCTTATTCTCATTCCTTCTTTAGCTCAGTTGGTTGATATCTTTACAAAACCTCATTCTTCCACTACTTTTCATTTCGTCATCTCCAAGCTGGGTATTCAGAATCTGTAGCTTGTGGGGGTGTGACAGATTCTCTAGTTAGCCCTGATGGTGCACACTCCTCATCTCCAGCAAGCTGATGGTGCACATGCTCCAGATATTCCTTATGTTAATTCTCCAAATGCTCCAAATGCTTCTTTTGTTAGACCTCGAATACTGCAGCAGAAGATTAGCTAACTTTTGTTATTAGTTCCGTGTAATTAGTTAGAAGATTAGTTGAGTATTCCTAGTTAGTTAATTTTTAAACTATGTATAAACTAATTATAAAAGGGCACAACTTGTGTACTCTAAGGTATGAATTTCTTCTTCAAGAAAGAAAATAAAAGGTTCTCAGTTAGTCTTGAATTCAGAAAGAAACCACCCTCAAAAGTGGAGGCCTTCGAATGGAAACCACTAAAAAATTAACATTGACAGAGCAGTGGACCTGACAAACGGTGTTGTAGGAATTGGAGTGGCGGTGCACAACTAAATGGGGGAGGTTATGGGAGCCTTTGCAAAAAGAGTTCCATGGGTTTCTGATCCAGAAATAGCAGAGCCTGCAGAGGTACTCGCAGCGGGGAAAGCTATGGATTTTGCACGGATGATGGGTTTTAGCGAAGTAGAGGTGGAAGGTGATAGCTTGAGCTTAGTCACAAAGATCAAGGCTCCAACAAAAGATCTATCCACAATAGGAACTTTGGTGACTGAGATTCAGGCGAAGGCTACTTTGTTTTCTTTTTGTTCTTTTATGCATATTTGGCGTACAGGTAACGAAGTGGCTCATCGATTAGCTAAATATGGGTTGAATCGTGCTGAAGAGGTTGTATGGGTAGAAGATTGTCCAGCATTTTTATTAGATGTTGATAACAAGGATGTAATCTCTTCATGCAATGAAAGTTAATGAATTCCCTTGATAAAAAAAAAAAAAAGGTTTGTAATTTTTTTATTGTATAATATTAAAAATTAAGATTATAAATTTTTGTTTTATTGTAATTAAAATATTATTTTTTTTTGTTTTTTGTTTTTACTTGAAAATGATTTAATTTGTAAAATATATTAATTTAGATTTATTTGGATAAGATCAATGATAAATATTTGAAGGAATGATATTTTAAATAAGATTAATATTTTATACATCATCAATAGTATTTTTTGATTTTACAAATAAAGTTTGAATGATGATGCATTTTATTTTATTTATTTTTATTTTCTTAATATATTTAAATGACATGTATCATCATTTTAATATCGTTTGTGGAGTCAAAAAAATTCCACGATGTATAAGATAATTACTCTTTTAAAAAAATGTCAATTAAATGTCATTCATTTATTATCAAAATTTAATAAATAAATTACAATTAAATAAAAATTTATAATCTTAATTTCATTCAATGGAATATCAAAAATTTGTTTTGTATTTTTAAAAAAAATTTAAAGATTTACCAAAGTTCGTTGGATCAAGTGGTAAGGAATTTGGTCCTTTTAGAGGTCTCGGGTTTAAACCTTACGGATGAAACAAACAACACTTCCACGATGTATAAGATAATTACTCTTTTAAAAAAATGTCAATTAAATGTCATTCATTTATTATCAAAATTTAATAAATAAATTACAATTAAATAAAAATTTATAATCTTAATTTCATTCAATGGAATATCAAAAATTTGTTTTGTATTTTAAAAAAAAAATTTAAAGATTTACCAAAGTTCGTTGGATCAAGTGGTAAGGAATTTGGTCCTTTTAGGTAAGGTCTCGGGTTTAAACCTTACGGATAAAACAAACAACACTAAAAGAACCACCTCCCTTATTGGGGTTCGACAGAAATTCAATTTCAAATTAATCGAGATCCAATATAATCACAAAAAATTGAGGGTCTAGACAAAAAAATAATTTAAAGATTTATTTGGAAATTAATATAAATATTGACTTTACTACCAATTATAAGTAAACACAAAAATGCACTTTATTAAAATTACTATTGACAATGAAATTATTTTCATTAGTGATATTTACCACTAAGTTAATAACTTAATTTTATAATTGTGGCTCAAAATGAATAGTCAAAATCAAATATTTTTTTTTAATTTATATTTAATCGTTATTATATAAAAAATAAACTCTACTTTCATATAGAAAAAATAGAAAAAATGCTATATATAAACAAAATTAGAAGATTAAAATATATTTTATTCAAGAGTATTTAGATTCTAGTTTTTAACCATTAGATTCATTGACAAAATTAAAAAGAGCTTAATATCGAATTATATTTTTAACATTTTACATAAAATGTACATGAGTATTTAATGTTTCCTCGCATATAAATCAATTCATATATTTTTATTTTACTATAAATAAATTTTAACCTTTTAAAATCATATAATTAAATTCATGTCGACTGTAAAATGTTCTAACAACAATTAATGTCATTTAATAGATTTAAATATAATTATATGTTTTTCCAAATTTATGATTTAATTTATACCAAATGAAAACTTATGAACTGATTTGTTGCATACAATAAAATATTAAAAAAAATTATATTTATTTTATGCAAAAAAGTACAAAATATATTTTGCTCTTATTTTTAGTAAAAAAACAACAAAAATCCAATATTTTTTTGTAGATAACAAACAATCCAAATACATAAAAATCTTATTGACAGTCCAATTGGGCATCCCTCTAAGTACTTTAATTAATTATACCTACAAACAAGTAACCAGGCTTAGAGGGCACCAACCAATCACTTCTCCAAAAACAGCCATTCTACGGCATCACTTGGACAATTATACTGAAGTCACCTTCTCCTGCACATAAGCAAGTAAAAGAACACAAGCAAAAAAAATTCAGCCCGCTCTTCATACAGCAATTAATTAACTTGGAAGTTGGTTTTTTTCAAAAAACAATTTGAAAACCTTATTAAATTAGCCCGAACGATAAGCGCATTCGAATTTGTCAGTTTAGAGCTCAGAAAGAATGCTGTAATAGTTCAACTGGTGAGAACAAAATACAAGACACAGAACATCATGGTTGTAAATGTCAAAGGCAAGATTATGGACCAGACAGTCCAGACCAGTTGAAACATAGAACAATGACAGAAGTGGAAGAGGCAGGTTAGAGTATGTATGTACCAGTGCAGGTTATAACTGCAAGTCGATCTTCTCAGACCAGTTAAAGATATCAGAATAAACTTGATCCCCTCCCAATCCTTCTCCTGAAGCCCCGGTTGCAATCCTTATAACGTCCTCAATTAATGCAAAATTTCCCATTATATCGACATGAGCCCCGCTAAGGGTGCCACGTCCTTCCAATAGGTTGGCTGGAGGAGAATGATTGTATTCCCTAATATATGTTCGAATTCCATAAGGATTAAACCTGGTTTTACCACGCCAACCTTTAGCACACATAAAACCGGCACTTAGAACCGGTACAGTCTCGTCTCCATCCACGGTATACACGCCATCCTTCAGGCAAGTATCTTCATCATTAACGGATGTATCAATCTGAAATGGAATATAACACTCAGCAGCATGAGATAACTTGTACACGTATGCTCTTTCAGTTGGTATGCCAACTCCATATAAAGAAAAGATTTCCATGTCAGGAGCATTCGGCAACCTACAAAATAAGAGTGACAGTGAACAATGATAATGCACGAACATTTACAAACCAAAAGAGTATATACCTACATAGTGCAATAGACATTAACTAGAGCAATTATCGGAAGAACAAAAATCACAGCCAATCCAAGAGTAATTATATCACAGCCATATACCCCAAATTGAAAGGAAAATTAAGAAATTAGAGTTCAAGAAAACAATCAATAATGTAGAACCAGACACCCTACCACAAAAAAGATTTCTATCAGCTTATTGGCCACAAATTCGAGCAAAAGGAGATATAGTGCAACAAAATTTGACTCAAAGGGAAATAGAATATTAAATACCATGCAACAAGAACAAAATGAAATAAAGTTATAGGATTCTCACGTTGTTTCCAAGGGGTTTGACCAATACTTGAAGTGTTTATACTTAGGGTCATCCAAATTGTCAGCAATTCCATAGGAGAAATGAGCAGCACCACGCTTCATCATTTTTGGAGCAACAAAATAAAGCAGGTCAACAATCGATCCAGCAGTGTAAGTTTTATACTCTGCAACAGCTTTGATACCAGCAAATCCCATATCATGGTACTCAGTCCACACATCTCGACAAGTTGAGTTTGCAGCATTATTACCCTTAACAGCATCCTGAACATTGCAAAGTTAAGAAAACAAGGCGATGACTTTTCATAAAACAAAGCATTCATACAGCACAACATGGTGATCATTTGTACTATTTGCCATAGAAAGTAGAATTCTGAACATGAACTCTGAGTACACTTAGACATAGATTTCAAAGAATTCTTAGATATAAGTTGGTATTTCAACATTCCTATCTATTTCAAAGCCATATGTTAGTTGATTCCATTATAAGTATGCCAGTCATATCAAGCAATAATTGATCTTTATGTTAATCATCAATCATCAGTATCCAACACTTAAACTAGAAGCATGTGTCCAAAGTTACCATAATTCAGGGCAACTAGTGCTTATTCTCCAAAAATTATCGATCACTAGAACTTTTTCTGACTCTCTTTTTTTTTTTTTGGTTATATTGAGTTCTTTTTCTGGGCAATAAGCTAACAGGGGAGCCTCCTAGATTACAAGAGAAAATAAATTACCCTGAAGTCTATTCTCTCAATGTCAGGTGAAGGTGCCTCAGCAACATCTTTTCCAAAGGATATAAGCCTTCCGTAATTTGCACCTCTTGCTTGAGAAACTGCACTTTCAGCACCAGCTTTGTCTGCAATCTGAGAGTCATTCTTCCTTTCCCTTTTTTTGCCACAAGAATAGCCTTCCTCTGGTGACCAGTCTAGACCACCCCATATTGTGTCCCCACCTCTTGGTATCATCGACATGGTTGAATCCCAGCTGCGGCTCATCCTCATCACATATTGCAATGTTTGAATCTGAAATATATCATTATCCAAAAATCCCGGTGCAATAGCCCTGCATTTTGGGTTCATTCTTAGTACCATTGTAAGAAAGATAAATTTACATTTGTGTGCTTCGAATATAATTGAGGTGATCGACTAATAAGTAAATTGCATATTGACCAATTTCCTAGCTCAAGAAATTCAGCAAAATTATAGGAAGTTCTTCGGCAAGGAAAACTGAAAACTTCTTCCTAATATGGACGAAGACTAGAATAGATCACTGGAGTTTCCATCCAAAGGGTGGAGGAAGAAAACAGAGGTGTGTACCATGTACAGTTGTAGGCAGATATTCTTTTCACATAATCTGCCATACAACTTTCTGTGATTTAATATAAAAGTAGAAAGGGACTAATGTTATGAGAGTGACAAATAAATGAGATCTAATGTTGCTTTTTGGCATATTTAAAAATATAACAACTAACCACATTTCTAAGGTAACCTATAATGTACTAGAATGTGGTTTAAAGGCATACTGGTCCATGTGTTGTACGACCAATTTAAAGGAACCAAATTAGTGCTTGATTAAACCTTTCACATATTCTCCACACTGTGCAACTCCAAAGTTATTACTCTGAAAAGATATAATGAGATCCCAACAAACCATCATAAGATAGCTGCTCAATTGCTACAGCTAGTTGCTTCCGAGAATGTGTACTTGTTAGTTACCTGGCAACTGCAATATCCTTTGCTTCAGCAGAGAAAAGCCCAGCAATAGTTTTTGGAACACCCAGAAAAGGCCCACCAATGTTAACCACAGCTTTAATATGCTTAGCACACCAATCTGGTCCACCACCACCACCCATTGGAGCTGGTGCCTCAACCCACTTCATGAAATGTAGGAAATACAGAACACCCATGGAATGTGGAATGACAACAGCTTTTTTTCCTCCATTTGTATTAACCATCAGTTCTATATTACTCTTAATACGGCTCAGTGTTTGGTCACGTACCTGATTAATTGCAGATGTCAACATCTTATAATGTTCCAAACAAGATCAGAATGATTGAAAAAAGGTGCCTAATCAATTAAGTCCACTGCCTAGGTGCACCACCCAAGAAATTCAAGTTCAGGAAAGTTCACCTCGGTGTTTTGAAATGAGAGTCTCCAATCATAGGCAGCCATATACATGTTTTTCTCCTCATATCCAAGGCGAGCCAAGTTAGCAATCAGAACTGCCCACACGAAATACCCAGGAGCAAAGTAATCTGCAGCCACTAGTCCAGAGACAGGCCTCACTCTTATACCACAAGGATCTAATCCAGTTTCATTATCCAATGATATGTGCTCCACCCAGCATAGAGGTCTACATTGATATTCAATAAAACCATTGAGAACACCAATTATCCAAGCATTAGTAAGAATTCATAACTTAGACACATAACTACCACTAATAAAAGAGCAAAATGCTACAGAACAGGAACAGGTTTTATTCTAATACAAATATAATTTTTTTCATTTTTACTGGATTGCAAGTTATTTATACAACTGTAATACACTTTACATTCTAAAGAAATTGTTCTTGATTTCAAAATTTCAATTAAATAAACAAAAGTTAAACTACTATCATACATTCCTTGCATGCAGGGGGAAAAAAGGAGGTTAAGTAGTAGTCAACATCAAATTCCTTAATGGTACCATGGTGACAAGTTTTGCATGGATTGAGTGAGTATGCTCTTCCACTAATGTTGCTTTCAGCATGTATACATTGAAGAAGAAAGATGTCATTTTCCACACTTGCAATAGCCAGCCATATGCATCACACAACCTCATGTTTCAATTTAGAACAGAAAGGTTAAAATTAGAAGAGTAAAGATGTCTATCCAACAGATCTTGTTTGCTAATTCAAGAAAAGCAAGAGAGGCTTATGCGAAACAACGAGAAAATAATAAACTGATGGCCCTCAGGACCATATAAGCGCATGTAGGCCTAGCATGACATTCAAAATCAGGTCCAAAGAAGAGTAAAATGAGAAAATCAAATTACGTCCAAATGCAGAAACTAATTAAGAAAGATAGCTAGCATAAAGTTAGACTAATCAAACCAACAATTTAGCCACTATAAGTAACAAACCAACAATTTAGCCACTATAAGTAACAAACCAACTTACAATACCATTCAACAACTACACCCCCATATCATCATAAATCACAAAATATCATCTTCAACTTTCCATATAACTTATAGCAATTGCAAATTTCATACTCATCAGTAACTAAGCACAATCAATCAACAAGAACAATAAATGACCCAAAATTCCAAAATCCAAATCAACTAAACTTCATAACTTATAACTGTAATCAGAAACAGCAGTACAACACCAAAAATTGCAAATTTAACTCTCCAATATAGACTTAATCCCTAATTACCAAAAATTCACAGACTAGACCTTTTATCACAAATCCAAAAAAGCAACATTAAATCATCAATACCTGTAGTAGAAAATCAACAAGCAATCCTAAAAACAGCATCTAGATCATCAGTACCCCTTATCCAAAACCATACGTTTAGTGCAACCATGCAAGCTGAAAGAGTTGAATGCAAACCTCGTTTACCCAAAATTATACCTTGATTAAAGGAAAAAACATAAAACTACCAATAAAAGAAATAAGCAGCCAAAAATTGGATACCTTTTGTACACTTCACCAAAAGTGCCACCCCACAGCCGCTTCCTAAACAACCCTTCAGCACACTTCCGCCCTTCCCACAACTCAAGCCCACCAGTCACAATCCCAGGCACAAACACCACCGGATGCTTAGCCTTTAGCCCTTCTTTCTTCAGCTTCACACCAGGCGGGTCCTGTAACGGACCCGTTATGGCCTCCGTTACGTACTGAGGAAACGAAGCCGGCATTGCATTGTAAAGAAACAACAGCAGCCACCACGACACACATATGCAACCAATTAACCAACAGCACGTGTCCAAACACGACCACTTGGGTGGTTTCTCTCCGTGTTTCTCCTTTATCTTGGGTGGGATTCTTTTCTTGCTTTTACCATTCCCATCGTCATCTTCTTGTTGTTCATCTTCTTCTCCTTCCACTTGGGGTTTTGATTCTGAAGCTTCCGAGGTCTTGTCGGATTCATTAATGGGTTTTCTTCTTCTAAGAAAAGACATGCTTTTTGATCCAAACAAGCTGGTCTTAAATGCACTTAAGTGTTCTGAAGCAATCCAAAGGATTTTTCCTTTCTGGAAAATCACTTGAAGGATTAAAGAGAATAGCTGTTAGCTTCAGATATAAAAAAGGAAAGTAGCTTTACGCATCAAAAGTCAAAAGTCAAAAGTCAAAGGTCCAAAGCTAGAAAAGCTTAGAAGCAAAAAAAAATGTTATGGGGCAGGCAAAGCCAAGCTATGGCGTCTTGGGAAGGGCAAGACCGGTAAGTCGAAGAAGGAGAACAAGGACTTGTTTTCGTGTATGATTGGTAAATTGATCGGATGGATGATTCTTCAGCCTTGGAGCGTTGCCGGTTTTACAATGAAGTGGGCTCCATAAAATGGGCCAAGTAACTGTACGAGACATGAATATTGTCCTTTCCCCCCATTTCTTATCCGAACGCAATGGTCGGGAATCATTGTTCTCTTTTAGATCTTATCTTAGGACTTAAGCAAAGCTTTACGACAGCGTTTTATCCCGGTGCAATGCAATTCCATAAATCCTTCTCCAACAAAAAGCAGGTGAAAATTGAAGAGGAAGGTGCGCCGAAGCACTTAGTCGAATTGAATGGTAGATGGAAAGGTTGAGCGTTTAATTAAACGTTTAGACTATAATATTGAATTCAGCATTAAATGTTTTATTATGTACAATTCAATAATTAAAGGTTATTGACTCGTAATAAATAATTTTTTTTTTGTGACAAAAACACATAAATATAATAATGCATTACCTATTAAATTAGAGATTTTTTTTTTGGATTTATGAATATTAAGTATTTCATAATTTTAAGAATTTTTGAGTTATAGGATTAAAAGAATGGAAAATTTTAGGCATTAAGAATTTTTGTTAAATTTAGTCAAATTGATTTGCCACATTAAACCCATAAAACCAACTTAACGTACAATTAAATTTCTCCCATTTAGTAATTATGCGTGTTATTTACTATTGATATTTCGTCATAAGAGTTCTTAATTATTATAAATTAATAATGTTTAATTTATAATTACGTAAAATAAAACGTTTAATCTTAAAATAAATATCACCCTATATATGCATAGAATCTTTAATTCAACATTCATTGGTTTTGAAACATTGAATGAAAGACTAGTCCCAATCCCAATAATTATTTTCAAATTAAAATATATATATATATATATATATATATCTTTTTCATAAGCGGCTAGGAATTTGTTTTTAACATGAAAATATCATTTGAATTAGCTGTAGTATATAAATTATATAAAATATAAATATTATTATTTATCAATACAAATCATTGGTCGACAATTGGCATGCCACGCCTCAGCTAATGACTTTGAATGAAAATAATTTTTATAAAATTTATATTTGATAAATTATCGGTGTATAAATTTAAAACATTGAATCATATTATTATATTTTATTAATTAAAAATTAATTTTATTTTTAAAAAATGTTTTATTTTAAAATTTATAAACTAATTAGGTGATATGTTATGATTCATAGATAGTACATAAAATTTATACACTAACATTACATCAAATATAAATTAATTTTATGTATGTATAATTATAAATTATTAATTTTAAATAAAAAAGCTTATTACATGATGAATAAATAATTGGTTACTTGTCAAGCATATAATCTTAAAAAGATTGTTTTCATCTAGAGATATAAAATAATAAGATATATTATTTTAATTAGTTTTAAGAAAAATATATAAAAATTTAAATAAAAAATCAATAAATTAAACTATTTGAAAATATATATTTTAGTATAAGCTATAGATAAATATATATAAATTTAGGTGAACATATTCATTACTAATTTAGATGAATAGTAAAATTAATTCTAATAAAATTAAAAATAATAATAGCAGTAAGGTTAATTACTACAACTTTAAGATTAAATATTATAATGGTGATATGTAATAATAAAATTAAAAAATAAAAAAATTAAAAATAAAAATAAGGTATGTGACAATTTTATAATTTTAATTATGAAATTTTTTAAACAAATGATGAAATAATAATCCCAACGGAATCGGAACCTTATGCTGGATTGCAACCTACTTTTTATCTTATGGTGTCGGCTGTCAGCTTATGATATTAGTTTGCCCTTCGCGCCATCCTGGTCTCAGCTGGTAAGCTTACCCAGCGCCCAGCCCGCCACTGGTAAGGCCCGATGGTTTTGTTTCAACTTATTGAATGCTAAGAGCCCAAATGCTTTGAAAAAAAACCCAACAAGAGTCCATCAATTTGTACTCGTAGAACCAAACAGGGACTTCAAGTATTTCGCTTAGATCGATTATTTAAACCATGATTCTGCAGTTCATGTCTGCTATACATTATACCAACAGCATTACCTTTTAGCTTTTTCACTATTATTATCAGAAAAATAACTTTATTTCTTAATGAGAATACTTAGCAGCAAATACAAACAAAACCCAACTCTAAGGCAAAGTTTGTTCTTTATGCAAATGCAGAAAGTGCATTTGATCACATCTGCAAGCAAAGTATATGTTTCAATGTAAAGTTTTCCAAATTAAAATCCATGCAGATCAGCAAACAGTGATCTGATCTGCTTTACTGCTTGCTTTAAAAGTGTTCTATACTTTATAGCATGCACATTTCAATTGAAACTTTGACTGAAAGAAAGAATACGGCATATATTTTTTAAAACTCGAGTTTCACATTTGCAAAATTCTCACATATAAAAATATTATCATTTGAGTCAATGTTCAAGGTCTTAGTATATATTATTTGTAGTAAATATTATTTGTTTTTAGATATAATTTATGTTTATGTTGCGTAAAACGTGAAATTTTTTTATTAAAATTCGTATTGACATATTAAATATATTTTTTAACTTTTGTCATATTCGTAAATAATATTTATCAAATTTTAATTCATTTTACTTTTATATCTTTTATTTTTGTATCGTATCTAAAATTAGCAGATGTAATTATACTTTCTTAGCATTATCCAATATTTGGATTAAAATGAGAGACAAAAAGGTGAAAGGACATTCCCGGGCTTAGTGGGAACTTGGAAGACAGCATCGCCTAACCTAATTAACCTATGTTATATAAATATACTCCCCACTGAACCCAAACCTCCATTGTTAAGGAACATTTGAGCTTTTCCACTTTGGAAAAGAATGAATTAGAGGTTGTCTCCAAAAAGGAAAGCAATGGCATGATAGAGCTTCCTTCTCTTAAGTATCTTGGTTCCCAATTTTTGTTGCTGGCTGGCTGCACATCATTCTGAAGGCAACTCCTGTCTGCTGCCTATACAAGTAATTGAGATTAGGCCACTATCTGTCATTATATTATCATAAATAAAAATAATTTAAAAGCTTTTCACCAAAATGCTTGAATTCAGAGCTCCAGCTAAGAGCCTAGCAAGAAGATATTGAACCTCATTTGCCAGTAAATCTATCGGCATATCGAAGAATGTGGCAAATTTGATGATTTTAAATGAGATACAATGATTCAATATAAAAATAAAAAATAAAAATTGTGTTAGGCGTTAAAATGTATTTTGATTTGATATTTTCATATTTTACAAGATATAAATACGATTTTATTTTGATATAAAGACAAATTATCGGGTAAAATTTGATGAACATGCACCAAACAGTTAATTACCATGATGTTTCAGAAATTTAAGACAAAAAAAAGGACAAAAAGAAGATGTTTCTTTTGAGATCTCCAAAATGAAATGAATAGTGGAACAGTTGATCTTTCTGATTTCTTAAGATTCAATGTTTCTCCTTGCTTCTTGGTTCAAGGTTATTAATGTGACACAGTATTCATTTTGGCCCGTAAGTGGTGAAAAAACAGAGATATTTTGGCTTTTACTCAGCAAAGAGACAACATTTCCTGATTGGTTGGGGTCATTGCCCCAGCAGAAAAATCATTAATAAACAAGGGTAAAAAGTACTAAAATTTGATAAAAATTATATGTAAATATATAAAAATTATAAAAATTTGATTTAATTGTCACATATACATTTAATTTTTTATACAAAATAGATATAAACTCTGGATATTTTATTTTACTGCAAAAACTTCAAACTTTTTAAAATAACACAATTAAATCTAAATTTATTAAATGATATTAACTTCTGTTTGTATCGACATTTAACATGTCATAGGACAACCCTCAAAATTATTCACGTCAACTGCCGTGTAGAATGTTCAAATGATAATTAATATCATTTAATAGATTTAAATTTAATTATATTATTTTGAAAGTTTTGAAATTTATTTAAATTAAAATAAAAGTTTATAAACTTTTACAAAAAAATAAAAGATTATACGTTTATTGGATATTCATGCAAAACGTTGAAAATATATTTATCTTTTAAGTCAAAAAAATTTTATTTACCGTATAATTATAAATTTTTTATATTTTACATAATACAAAATACAAATTATATACCCAAAATTATCAATTTATTTTACTTTTTATCAGTATTAATAATTAACTCTCTTTAACAAACTCAAAGGTGATACTACAATCACACATGATGTTCAAGTAAAGAAAAGAAGTAATTTGTGTTTAGTGGGGAGGTGGGGACCTAACAGAGATTATAACTTGCCAATGTGGGTTGAAGGCAGCCAACCACTACTCCATGTGGCATAATTAAGGCTGAGGTTTTTCATATTTTTCATGGCAGAGAATGCATTCAACTTCAAAATCATTTCAAGATTTGTTACCACTGTATTAATTTCAGTGAGGGATGACCCACACTTGGTCATTTTCATCCATAGTTTTGGTTTCTGTATCCTATGAAAAGTCAGATTGACACAGTCCATAAATGTGAAAACTTCATAGATATATATGTAGTGATTGAAACTGTTCTTTTCTTCCTTCAATAATGCTTGGTTAACCCAAACCCATACTGCAGAAATTAACTGTATATGAACAATAACATATATTTTTTATTTTTTCCCTTATTCTTTTTGATTTTCTTCAATCACCAAAGAAAGATCTTCCAAACATAAATAATAAGTTACCCCAGGAAGTGTGAATTTGATGTGAACCGACAGGCAAAAGCCACAGGAAATCTTGTTTTCCTTTATTAGTCAATGATATTCTAGCTATTGCCCCTAAGTGTTTGCCAAATCATGTTATTAGCCTACTTTGTGATAATTGAAAATGAAGAAGTTGTTAAGGTTCTAACACAAGTCAAATAATAATTCATCATATTTAATCACATTTAGATTATTTGTTCTAATATTGAATTGATTATATAAATTTACGATAAAATATCAGTATAATTTTTTTATTTTTTTTGTATTTAAAACAAATTTTTTTTATATAATTCTTATTTTGTTCGTATTTTTTTTAATAATGTGCTATAATTTTTTTAACCACTCCATCGATAAGGACAAGCCTTAATAAATTTGTTTGTGTCTCTTAAATTGCATATTCTTTGAAATTAATGCATTGGTGGGTTAGTCTTGTGACTCTTGCCTTGGCTAAATGGTCCTTCACCACTTGGCAATAATTGACTGGTCAATTGCATATACTCTTTCTTATTGATTGACACCCATGTTTTGGGGGAAAGAACCTATTACAATCAAATTAAAATCTTTAAAGTTTCGCACACAAGGTGAAAAAAGAGGTGCCTCTTCATTCAATTGATGTCTCTTGGATCACCTCCTCTCATTATTGCAAGATTCAAGATTCCCTTTAACCCATGCCTTGAAGTTGACATGAACATTTGAAGAGGCAGCTTGTTCTCTCAATTGGGAAACAAAAAGAAAGAAAACCCATGTCAACTTTGTTACCAAATATAAAAAGTTGTTTAAATAAAATTTGAATTTGAATTTGAATTTTGAGTACAAATCTAAACACATTAGGAACAAGTATTTCTACTAAGGATTTTCTTCCTAATTTGATAAATTTCCTAAATGAAAAAATTGATTTTGATTATTTAAAAAATTATATTTTTACATTGTTAATAAATAAATTCTAACATTAACAATTAATCATAACATATTACATCATTAATTTATAAATTTTAAAAGGAATATTATTAAATTCATTAATTAATAAAATATAATAATATGATTCAATAAGGCAAAATAAAAAATAGCTCCTAAACTTTATCATTTTATTTAAATAGGATTTTACATTTTTATTGCATCTAGATAAATTTTAACCTTTTATTTATATTTGAATAATCCTTTAAATTTAAATTTGTACTCAAATAAGCTTTTAACATAAACCGATTTTTTACAGGACTGAGCAATTGTTTTTTTTTTTTTTGTAAAAAAGGGTTGGTTATATTATATATAATATTTAATTATTTATATTATATAATATATATATAAAATAATCGATTAAATTAGTTAATTCGATTTGTAATTTTAAATATGATCTTAATCGAATAAATTGATATAAAACATAAACTTAAACTCAGGAATAACTTAACTTAACCGAATTAACTGAATTTTTATAAGTTAAATTGACTTGAACTAATTTTTACTCATTTGTAATTTTTTATTTAAAATAAAAACTTATTTGAATATAAATCAAAAGATGAAAACTTATTTAAATAATAAAAATATAAGAACTTATTCAAAATGAAATAATATATTTTTTTAATATTTTAACCCTTCACTAGCATTATATCGGATGTAAATTAAAAAAGAAAAAACCCTTTGATTTGCAAAACTTAAAAAATACTTTTTCAAGGGAAATTAAAATCAACCAATAGCTTGAGAAAAAGATGCACCACCTTACCTTGCAAAGGCATTTACCATGCATGTGATAATTAGGTCAACCTACTCAGTCGTTAGTCCTTTATTATTATTATTATACTATAAAAATGGCTTCATTGTTTACATCACATGCGAAGTGAAATACTGGAGGGGAATGACAGTTCAACCATCAGAAT
This sequence comes from Firmiana major, assembly GCA_033439115.1. Classification (NCBI taxonomy): domain Eukaryota; kingdom Viridiplantae; phylum Streptophyta; class Magnoliopsida; order Malvales; family Malvaceae; genus Firmiana; species Firmiana major. Next base: position 4,954,135 of record CM065914.1, on the reverse strand, counting down.
TAGAACAAAGTTGGTGGAAATTAAAGATTTCTCTTGTAATCAATAAAAAATATTTGCATGTATTTTTTAAAAATTAAAAATTAAAAAATTAATATAATAAATAGATGCAATATTTTTTTATATTTTATGAAAATTTATATCATTATAATAAAATAAAAATTTAGAATATAATTTCTCTAATAAAAAATAAAAAATTCACATCAAGAATGACAGATGTCAGCCGGGAAAGATATCTTGACGCTTTCAGTAGAGAATAAATAAACTCGACAAACATACACAAAATTGACACAAAAACTCACGCATGATAAGGAATTCAGCAGAAAAAGTTAAAAGATTTTTTTTTTTTTCAGTCCCACTGCATGGCTGCCATCCCAGCCACCAGTTGGAGTCCCACTGCCACAGGACCGCTGGCTTGGGCGTCTCTTTTTAGTTTTTATCAGCTTTTGCTTTCTTATTTCTCAACCCGATCTCGGCGCTGATCTGGTCCATAGGGCGGCGCCACCCCCCATAAAGACAATCCTCCTCCCCCTCTAACCTAATCTAATCTAATGCCTTTTTCCCGTTTTCGTGCATGTCATTTTCATTCCAAAGATAAAAACTTAATCAGCAGTAATATTATTTATTTATTTTTTTGAAAATATTAATTAAGTAAATTTATTTATGTTAAATCTAACAAGTTCCTTAAAATTATTAAAACAAAAGTTAGTTTAAATCTATTTAACTAGTCGAATTAATTAATTTTCAATTAAATCAGTTCAGTTTAGGTTTTTTTTATTTAAATTGATTTATTCACTTAAATCAATATTTTAGCTTTAAAATTGTAAATTAAATCGACTAAATTAATTAATTTTTTAAAGATTATATTACATTATATATAATATAAATAATTATAAATATATTTATTTAAAATAAAAAACATAGTGAAAAATATGCATATTCGTAAATTAGATTTTCAAACTAACCAAATCAAACCGATTGATTTTGCTTCAATTTTTTCAATTTATATGGTAAAGTTTGTTCTTTTTTTTTTAATTTAAATTTATTTGGTCAATTTATTTTTTTATCAAATCAACCAAAAAAAAAACAATTGTTCACCCTAGATATTATTTTTCTTACAGTCTCCTAAGTTATAAATTCCAATTTGAAACAAAAAAAAAAAGTCCTTGCTACTTAAACCAATATCCATGGATAATTTATTTATGTGAAATGTATGCTATTTTTTTAAAAATAAAATATATGCTAATATTTAATTGTATCATAGAATATATTATGGGTTTAGTAGTTTCGTCTTAAAACCAGTGGAGCAAAAATCCACATCGGAATAAAAATTGATAAGTTAATATCAGTCACGTAATATCAAAAAAAAATTAATTTCATATTTAATGTAATATAAAAATATTTTTTAATTTATATAAAAAACAGACCTAAGAGCCGAAGAGCTAAATATTGTAACAAAAAAATAAAAACCAAAGGTATCAATTTAATTAGTCATTACTCGTGACCACATTAATTCTACAATCAACTCTACAATCGTTACCATGCAAAAATAGAAGTTTGCTATTAATGATCAAAGGCAGAGAAAAACATTCTTTTTTTTTTTTTTTACAATTTTTTTCAGCTGACACCTGATTTATTATACTTTAATTTATTCTGTTGAATTTTCATTATACTTCAATTTTAAAACTTTTTTTATTACTTTTGTATTTATTATTAAAGGTATTTTTTTGATGTCTTTAAGATTTAATTCTTTCTACTGAAAAAATCTTAAAAGCGTATAAGATTGTACTTTTTCTTATCGATTTAATACATTCAATAATTTATTGTAGAAGTGCTTTTCAAAAAGACGAGATCTTATTTGGTAAAAAATAAAAAATAATTTTTTTATCAAGTAAATTAACATTAATAAAATTTGTATATAAAATAATGAAGTTGGTAAAAATTTTATTTTTATTAAAAAAATGAAAATTTCAATTATGATAACAAAATTTATTATTTGCATTAACAGAATATTTGGAAAAAATTATTATTTTATTAAAATTTATAAAAATAAAAAATAATGATAAAATTTAGATTTCATCTCAATTAAGAAAAAAAAAGGAAAAAAAATGGCTACAAAGACAAATTGATGGTACTAGTTGCCGTAGTAGCCCAAATCTCAATAGCCATCCCCAGGAAAGATCCAGTGGCAGTAACAAAGAGAAAAAGAAAGAGAAAAAGAAAGCTGAAAGACAATAGACACGGAAATTATTTGTTTTCTCTTTAGACAGAGTGCAGAGGCAGCGGCAGAGACAGAGCCAAACAAAACAGAGTATTCCTTACTCTTTCTTTTATTCATTTCCATCCCTAAAAACCATGCCCTATTTCTTCCTCCATTAACGGTCACTTCTTCTTCTTCTTCTTCTTCATGACCTGGGATCTCTCTGATTCTTCTTGTGTTTCTTTCTTTTTGCTCTTTCACGCTATGGGAAATCTCGCGGACGACTCATTCGTTCTGAAGCTTGAATATTCTAAAAAGCCTTGACGTGTCGTAACCGAAGAAAAATTCCCATACACAAGCTTCCTTCTCGCGTTGACATAGCCACATACATTTGTTTATGGAATTTGGTTGTTGAATCTGATCTGGGTTTTTGTTGTTTGGGGTGTAAAGGAGGGAGAACTGAGAAGTTAGAAGGGAAGATGTTAACGTGTATAGCTTGTTCAAAGCAGTTAAACAATAAAAATGGATCTATTGGGCGCCAACAGGATGAAGATACTCTGGAGACTCCTAGGACTAGGCAAGCCATTAAGGCCCTCACTTCTCAGGTAACGTTTTTAGTTTCTCCTCCATATATGTGCTCAGAAATTTGCAAGTTCTTATTTGCAGAGAAAATGCGGGAAAAAAACGACTAGGAATTTTTGAAATTCTGCTACGAATCCACTGAGTTTTTCACTCTTCAGAAGGAAAGAGTTTTCGTTGTAATTTGACTTTGATGGGTTCAATGTTGGTTTTATGGGAAAATAAGTTGGGAATCATTTTTCTGTTCTGTTGCTTTTCTCTATCCTCCGTGGTCTTAGCAACCAAAGATAGTAATCCTGAGTCCGCCGTGTTTCTTAAATCTTCAGAGACTTTGTTTTTCTGTTTTCATTTCCAATTTTGAAAACAATATGAGAAAAGCAACAAAACGCTGTTTGTTTTGTTTTGAAAAAAAATAAAAATTGACAGAGAACCTTTTCTTTTTATATGATTTTCAGATCAAGGACCTTGCATTGAAAGCGTCGGGAGCTTATAAAAACTGCAAGCCTTGTTCTGGTTCATCAAACCATAACCATAACAGGAACTATGCAGACTCTGATGCCGCCTCTGACTCGGCACGCTTCCACTGCCCTTACCGTAGAACAGGAAGCTCGAATTCAACGCCCAGAATTTGGGGCAAAGAGATGGAATCAAGACTAAAAGGACTTTCCAGTGGTGAAGGTACCCCACCCTCGGTTAGTGGCCGTGTAGAATCAATAGTGTTTGTGGAGGAAGATGAGCCTAAGGAATGGGTTGCACAAGTGGAGCCTGGCATTTTAATCACTTTTGTTTCATTACCTGAGGGTGGGAATGATCTGAAACGAATTCGATTCAGGTACTTTATTTTGTTATTTGGATATATGATAGTGAAGGTTCTGATTTGTTTGTATGTGACCACATGATTTTTTTTTTTTTTTTTCGGGTATTGAAATGGTAGCCACGTTTGTACTGTCCTCTACTTTTCTTATATATCATATATCTGGTTTTGAACTGTTATTATTGTTTTGTTTAGAAATTGTCTCCTTGTAGTTTGATGCCATTCTTGGCTCTTGACTTTGATATTGAAGGTTTCAATTTGTTTGATTGTGATTGCATGTGGTTAGGGGTCCAGTCATAAAACGCAGGACCGGCGAGGTGGAGGGCTCCCACCACACATCCAAATCAGGCCTTAGTATGATGGTGGTGGTAGTTTGAGCTTGGGGCATTTTGACATTATCCTTTGTCATTTTATGTGTGTGTGTGTGACTGTGGCACTAAATTTTCATGTGAGGTTTTATGTGAAAATCTATATAGCATCATTGCAGTGGCCCCATGTCTCTCTCTTTATGGCTTGACCCACTTGGCAATGGCATTACAGCTTTTTTGCATTTCCAGTGAATTATGCCATACTAAGGGCAATAAGTCCTTTGTCTACTGCCTAAATAAGCTAAACTGGAGCTTGATGTTTATACCATTTATGGATGTGTTTCTTACTCCTTGGACGGTTGGGTTGTAATCTTGGTATTTGCATAAGTTAACTGGAACTTAAGATGACACTTTGGGCCAAGTTCTATGTTATCATTCCGTAGACTGTACACTGATTGGTGAATCAAGTGTAACACTAAAGGACTAAAGAAATGTCTTCTTCACATGTGATGTTGGTACTTAAAATTCCCTTTTTGTCTACCAGTGTGTTCACTGGCAAAATTACATTACTTGATGATAGTGACCATACAAAGAATTTATTACAATCACAAGACATTGATCTTTTGTACATCAACTCATTGCTTGTCGATTAACAGTTCTTTTATGGCCAAAAAATCGTGTGAACCACGTAAAGCTTTTAATTGCTTACTTGACTCCTTCAGGAATTTTGGACAATCTTGATCAGGATATATTTTCCCTTATTTTGTGCTTTCATGTAGGAACCTTGATGGTTTCAGTTTTTAAGCACCAATGGTTTCTAATAATGTGTAATTTCCTAGCATCTCATAATTTTCAAAAGTTTATAAGTTGACAGATTTATGAATGGATAATACCATAAATTTCTGGATGTATAATAGCCAATTTTATTGCATTTTTTTTATCTCCTAGTATTTTGACAAACATGCTTCTTTTGCTCAGAGGAATGGGTATATAAAAAGATCTCATCTTGCATAATTTATAGAAATGATGATAATATATTTATCAGAAATTTTGAAAGTGAAAAATTTACACTTCTTTTTAGTTCCTTTTCATGTTCTTCTTTTTTCTTTTTGGGTTTTCTCCTTGTATTGCACTTTGAAACATTCTTATTTCTGCCTTTCATCTAGAAAATATTGGCTATACTAGCTATAGTTGCAGAGTGAAAGTGATTACCAACAATATGTAAAAGCATAAGATTGCAAATTGTGCAATGGTTGTTACTGGCCTTGTAGCTGACCCACCTTTTATCTGCTGATTAGGCTGCTAAATTCATGGGATATTTAGTTCTGATAATTATTGTTTAATAACTATTTTTGGACAATATGGCACAAAGAGCACTTTGGCTATTATATTATCAGTTGGAGACTTAAACATCTATGACTTTGTCTGTTAATCACCTGGTTCTTCTTGATGACAATTTGAATGCCAACTGATGGTTTTTTTTTTTTTGAACCAACCAACTGATGTTCTTGATTATCTTGTTAATGGGTTCAAGTGTTATCATCAAAGCATTTGCTTCTGCTATTCTGTTAAATAACCAATCATTTATTCATTTCTTCTGGTGCACACTTGTTATTTCAAGGATTATGAAACTTCAATATTGCAATTATCGGCTTCTGCTCTTCTTTCATTCTATAATTTCTTGTTGATTGCCTGGAGTGCTAATCTATCCTTTTGTTAATTTTATCAGTCGTGAAATGTTCAACAAATGGCAAGCTCAAAGGTGGTGGGCAGAGAACTATGACAAGGTCATGGAATTATACAATGTTCAGCGCTTTAATCATCAAGCAGTCCCACTTCAACCTCCCCCAAGATCTGAAGATGAAGTAAGCTTCTTTTCTGCACTTGTTTTTAACTTTTTGTTGTCCTTATCATGAGTTGATAAAGTCCAAGTGCATATCTTTTCCAGCACTTCTGCTTCATTCTATCTTTTTTTAAGTGAACAATGAAACTCCTTTAGCATGCTTTGGGATGTGGATTGGGCACTTTATTTTGTTTGAAAGTAAGAAATCTAGTTAAATAAATTTGATTACCACACATTTAAAAAGACGCAGTCATTTTATTTTTGGGATATGGATCTTTTCTCTTTGGTTTTTATTTTTCGGTGAACTATAAGTTTGACATTGTCAGGGTTTCAAGCAATATTGTTCTTTGATGTCATGCTGCCCACTTTGGGGTTTAGTCCATTCACAAATAGTGGGCTGCCCTTCAATTTCATGCAAAGATCACCACAATCGTCTTATTTTTAGTAAAATGAAATGTCCATGAGCATTTTGGTTTTCAAATTAATTTTATGTCCTTCCCTTTTAGGTCTCAAGAATTGAATCTGCAAAGGACAGTCCTGTGACTCCACCCCTGAACAAAGAAAGGCCCCGCAACTTTGTCCGGCCAACTGGAATGGCCTATTCATTGTCAGATTCCGTGGATCATAACCCGATGCATTCCCGTCAATATTATGACACGGCTGCACTTGCTTCAACGCCAAAACTCTCCAGCATTAGTGGAGCCAAGACTGAGACATCATCATTAGATGGCTCTGTTAGGACTAGTTCATCGAGAGAGGCAGATCGCTCTGGAGAGCTCTCCTTCAGTAATGCTAGTGACATGGAAACTGAATGGGTTGAACAGGATGAGCCAGGGGTTTACATCACTATTAGAGCACTTCCAGGTGGCACTCGGGAGCTTAGACGTGTCCGCTTCAGGTATGTGGTTTGTTCTACATAGAGGATAGATGGATTAAAGGTCAAAAACTGTCAAAATAGTCTTATAGTAACTAGGTGACTGCATTTTTTTTTTTGGCTTTGAGACGTGAGAATGGATGGAAGCAAAAGCCAAACTGTTGTTTTGGTCCTATGTTTCCTTGCTGATTATTATAACTGGTCATTGCATCATTCTTTGCTATGAAGTTGGCTTGAAACCATTCATGATAGGCTTTATTAATTAGTAGCAGGACTCTTAAACTCTGAAGCTGAGATTTGAGGCCAAGGCCTTATTTGCAAAAGCAAATTGCTAGTGTCTGATATTTTGAATGTCTGACTACTCGTAAGAAATATATTCCTATGAATTTGTTGTTTATTACCTCTTTATCATTTGTCAGTAGTCGATTTTCGACCGTCAAACATAATAGCATTAACTGCAAATTTTGGATAAACAGCTAGAATGTATGTATGTTAAATCTAGAGTGAAGCAAATAATACCTGATAATAGTTTGACCATACCAATTATTGAGAATACAGCCAACCCATCCTTTCTTATTTCCTCATGCATTATGGTCCATGAATTAAGCTCTGATTAGAGGGTTTTCTTTTTCCTTCTTCATTTTAAATGAAGTCTACTGTCTTGTGTTATGTCAGCTAGAATAGATAGATATCATAGTTAGCATTTGAGTTTTATAATTTCCAGTGAAGTAATGGAACAATCCTTACAGAAGCAAATCAAACCAGGTTCCTATAAGATTCAGTTTAGTTCTAGTGTGAGTGCAAACAGCTTCCCTAGTGCGCATGGATTCAGTGAATGATCCAAAAACCCAAGCCTTATTATTGCTAGTTTGACTTGCAATGCTGGTCCCCTCACCTCCTCACCCCTTTGTGTCAGCTAGGACTCTAGTCTTCCATTTCTCCATGGCCCGATTTTCAAACAGCAGCACAGAGCTTAATATTTAATTCTTCAAGCATTCTGCTATGGCAATAAAATCTGTTTTATTTCTTCATGTGTGTGATGCAGCCGAGAAAGGTTTGGCGAAATGCATGCGAGGATGTGGTGGGAAGAAAACCGAGCCAGGATACAAGAACAGTACTTGTGAGATTTAGCAAACCAATAGGTATGGTGGCATTGGGTAGTTTTCCTCTTGTTAACAACTGGTGTTAGACAATTCTGTGTGCCTGGGCAAACTAATCACAAAGCTTACTTGCATCAACTCTACTTATTGTTCTGCTTAGATAAATCCTCCATTATTGATCTTCTTTCTTTCTTTCCCCATATTTGGTTGGAAGCAATTGTTGGGTGCTTTGGAGTTTCTTTGTAAAGAAAATAGAAAAAAAAAAAAAAACCTATCAAAATTTTTTCTACTGAATTAACAAATGAACATAAATTCTTGTTTTTCTTTTGGAGCTTTAAAATCTTTCAATTGGATTCTTTCATTTAACTTACATAATAATTTTAGTCATGATAAGATTATACGATACCAAAAAAAAAAAACATGAAATGTCATCGGTTAAAGTTTTCGAAAAAAAAATTATATGTGGATTTAATCAAAGTTGAAGAATATAAACTTGATATTTGACACAAAATAAACATAACACAATTATAATTGAGTTTGTTGGTGAATATGTTCAATGAAAGCATGGTTTATTTACAATCTTAAGCAGCCAATTGGTTAATAAATTTTGTGGAATTTTTTTTTTCAAAGGGTTTATTTTTTAGGAAAATATATTTTGAATTTATTTTCGGAAAATAAACTTATTTTACTAAAATCTCTATTGAAATTTGAAACAAATATATTGTTTTTGTAGTTTTCTTATTCTTTAGTTTTAGCACATTGAAAATTCTTGCTTACTGCATTGTTGTTCCAATTCTAAACAAAAATAAAAAAAATAAAGAAAATCATTCTTTAAAAAAAAACAAAAAAAAGAAAGCCAATATAACTCATAATTGCGTAATCCTCCACTATTCTTAGTCCACAAATGGCTTTACAAACGCAAAATTTTCAAGTCAATTCACTTTATTCCTTTCCTTATCATTTGTTATAAAAAAGAAAAAAAAAAAAGAGAAAACTCTCTGTTACCTTTAAATAATTAACCGTTTTAAAAATTAAAAAATATATAAATATTAAAATTAAAATTTTAAATTTATTAATAAAAATAATCTCTTAAAATAACTGTCTGAATAATTGAAAAAGTTTGAATTCAAATTTTTTAATTTTTTTTCTTTACTAATTCTCTAAATATCATCTAACTTTTCTTCTATATTTTTTAAGTCAAATCAAATTAAAATTAAAAAAAAAAAGGAAAAACTCATTAACCCCACATAAAAGAAAGACCAAGACTATCATTTGAGTCAACAAATAAAGGATTTTTTTTTTTTTTAATATCTAGATTCAACTATGCATCTATTATGTTAAGGGTTATGAAAAAAATAAAACAAGAGCAACTATTTTTTTTTTCTAAACAATTAAAAGAAGATTATGATTAGTAATGAAAAAGTATATTAAAATAAGTATATATTATGATTATGATTAATAAGTCAAGAAAATGGTATTAAAATAATAAACTTGATTTTAACTTAAAAAGTATATATCAAAAAAAAATTATTTATAATTTTATTGTACACCAAAAAAAAGTTACTATGCACCAAATCACATAAACATGGTTTATAATCATGAATAACATGATTAGCAATGATAACTCAATTAGTTTAAAAATGCTAATTAATTTTCTTTTTTAAAAGTTAATAAAAAAATTTAATGCATAATTAGCAAAAATTTTAAACCATATATTTTTTTAAGATATATTAAAAAATAAATCACATGAGAAAATTTTAATTTCACTAGTGTAATTAAACTTTTTTAAAAACCTAATTAAGGTAAAATAATTTCGTGTAAATCATACGTTAAGCAATTGTAGTTAGCTTCATAATACTTCGCCCAATTGTCCCTCAATTGACACTGGTAAATCCAAGGGCAAAATAGCTAGTATGTTAAAATTTAAGGGGCAGATCAGTCATTAAGCAGATACTCAATTAGGATTTCTCCCAAGTAAAAACAATTTCAAAACCCTCGCTCCCAAACCCCCCCCCCCTCCCCCCCCCCCCTCTCTCTCTCTCTCTCACTCTGTTTCTCTGCACATGCAAACCCTAGCTCTTCTCTTTTTAACGGTTTTTTTTTTTTTTATAGTAATAACAAAAACATCGAAACCCTCTTTATATTCAAAGTAAAATTTGGATTATCAAACTGGGTTTTTTGTTGTTGGCCAAAAGAAGAAAGCTGGATTTTTTGTTTAATAAAAAACAGTACTGTCGAAAGTGAGAAAGTCTTTTTCTTTCCTTTTCTGAAGTAATTCAGAGAGAGATGGTAAGTGGGGTGAGAACCGAAAGGGATATCTCAGCGCCAGTGAAGAAGACAATACAGTCAATCAAGGAAATAGTCGGCAATCACTCTGACGAAGATATCTACGATGCCTTGAAAGAGGCCAACATGGATCCTAATGAAACTGCCCAGAAATTGCTTCATCAAGGTCACCTTTTATTTCTAAAACCCTTTTGTTTTCATTATTTATTTTTTTGCCTTTTCTTTTGGTGTTTTAGGAAATGAGTTTTGTTTGCTTTCCGGTGGTTTTGAGGGTCGGGCGTTTGGGGTGAAGGTTGTCTGGTTCAAGTTGCGCTTTTTTGTGGGGTTTGTTTTAGGGTTTTGGGTTATTTGAGTTTGTGTTGGACCGTGTGATGGTTGATTATTGTTTTATTCTTGGGTTTAGAGCCTGTAGATTATTGCAGGATGTTTTAGCATGCTGAGAAGGCCGTTTTTGCTTGTTTAGTGATACTTCTTTTGGTCTTTTGCTTTGTCTGGGTGCTCTCTTTCTGTTATAGTAGGTGCATTTAGTTGAGTTTGAAAGATTGTGTACTAAATCTTCATTTCGTTATAATAGTTGTATTTTTCCTAGGCGATCTTCTTCAATTTGAGTTTTGAACCTGCCGATAAAAAATAAATCCGTTTTTTTCTAGAACTTTGTTTGGTTACTGCAATATAGTTGGGGTATAGTGCTGTTTTAAATTTGATTAGTGGAATTATTTAGTCCAGTTGAATCCAGTGGGTATAGAAAGCAAATAGGTATCCTGTTATGGTAATTAGTGTACTATTTTACAATCAGTGGCCAGTGATTTTGATGCTTGACTAGTAAGCAGCTTATCTTTTTGTATGTCATAAATTAGCATTATGATCCTTATTGGCTAGTTTGCGGATTTATTTCTCTGTTTTGGCATTATGACATTGGATAGACTTGAGTGTTATGCATGGTGAACTTGTGACCCTGGGAGGTTCATACATGGAATGGTTGGATATTTTAGCATTTTTTTTCCTCATTTTGTTACTGACCTATGTTAAGAGGGGATTGGTTGTGTTTTGTGTTGTCTAGGCAACTTTCGTCAAATTGGTAACTTGGTCAGCAGAGGTCATTCTTCTTGATCCTTGTATGAGTTCTCACAGTTGGATAATTTATTTTTACCTTTTGGATACATTGTGGTTTCAGTTTGCATCTTTTGTTTAAGATGATATCTTAAATGAACTGTTGTATGTGTTTCTTATTTACATCTAGTCTCATTGTTTCTTCTCAGATACCTTTCATGTTGTAAGAAGGAAAAGAGATCGGAAGAAAGAGGTATAATCTTTTATATCATCCTAAAAAGGTTTTTAGAAATTTTTTTCGTGCACTACTATGCTTTCTTTAGCAATAGAGGGTTGTTTTCAATCGTGCATATTTTTATCTTATTGTTGGTTGTTGATTTGCACATATTCTCAGTATTTGATGGGTGCCCCTTTTCTTGAATTTTTAATAGTTTTTGTTACTCTGCTATTAATGTAGCCTTTGATATTTATGCATTTAATTAAACTTGTATCCATAGTTATGGAGAGAATGTTGATGTCTTGAATTCTTATTACATGTTGTATCTTGAAATGTGAACCCACTAGAGGAGTTGACGTACAGATGTGAAAAACTTGTTCTGATCTGACCTTTCATTATGATAGAGCATTGGGTACAAAGGTTCCATGGATCCAAGAAAACATTCCGAGAATGTTGGTCAAGGGATTAAATTTCGTATATATCCTGAACGTGGCTCTCGGAGAGGAGGCTATACACAGAATGCTTTGCCTGGTAATGCAGCAAGATAATGTGTTTAGTGATTTGACCTTTATTTTTTGGTATGTCAATACATGGTTATATAATCTCTACCAGCTAGACATTATACTGCGCCATTTTCAAGGAGTGAAGAATTAAAGTTAATTGTCTTTAATGATTTCCTTCACTGTTAATCTAGTACAAAGTAGATTTTGAAAGTTTGGATGAAGATGGATAATAGAGCAATTAGTGACTAAGGATTTTTACTATTGTACAATAGTCTTAGTATATTGATGTCTAATGTCAAAGTATTGCAATTTGTACAATATGCTGATCTGGCGAGGTTTTCTCGGTTCCCTTTTACTCACCTTCATCATTTATATATGTTTCTTTTCATTAATATTCATTTATCAAAAGCTGGCTGCCGTTAAGAATTCAAGTCTTCTTACTCCATCCTTCCATGAAAACCTGCAGGTTTAGGTTCCTTTGTGTGTGTGTGTGTGCGCGCGCGTGTTTTATATAAATTTTACTAATGTAATGTGTGTTAGTTTCTTTTTTATGGGACCGCTAATTATTGCACTGTTTCCTACCTACTTCTACGTGATATCCTCAACTGATTATCAATTATCATGAGGCACATTTAACCTTTTTCTGCTATTTAATGGGTAGTTCCTTATTAGACGCAGGAGTCAACAGAGGGTTTCGTGTTGTAAGGGACAACAGAGTTAACCAAAATGCAAATAAAGATATTAAGCCTCCTTTCTCACAATGCACAACTTCTGTAAATGAGCAGGTGCCCGTTAATGTTGCTGAAAAGAGGTAATGTTTATTTGGTAGTTGTTTATTAGCTGTTCCACTCTAAGCTTTGTTTGTTCTTTGGTGTATTTTCTGATGCCGTGGTCCTTGTGAAATCAATGTATTGAGTATACTCCTTATGTGACCATTCTGCAGTTCAACAAGAATACCAAGCTATCAGAGACCCTTTAGTTCTCAAAGTTCATCTCGAGCTTCTAATGCAACATCCAGTTCACAACCAAGACATGCTCGGGTTACTAATTTGAGTGGTATTGATAGGAAAGAAATATCAGAGGAAAAGCGAATTTTTATTCGTAATGCTGTTTCACGGTTGCATGCAGTGAAGCCCAATAATAGTCAAGCACATTCTGCTGCTCAATCTTCAAGCAGCTCGGTTATTGGGGTTTATTCGTCCTCTACAGATCCTGTTCATGTGCCTTCTCCCGATTCCAGATCCCCCGGTGCTGTTGGAGCTATCAAGCGTGAAGTTGGGGTTGTGGGTGTTCGCCGTCAACCTTCTGAAAATGGTTTCAAAGATTCATCTGCAGCAAGTGGTTCTCTCTCCAATTCACTTGTAGGGAGAGACACTTCATCGGAGGCATTTCGACCTTTTCCTGCAAATTCTAGGGCAGACCAGCTAAGTCATACCAGTGCAACTGAATCTGTTGTGCCTGGGATTTCTGGAAGCAGGTCATTTGTAAGCAATCATTATGGGACCAAGCATCATCAACAAGTTTCAGGTCATCAAAAAGGTACCTCCTCCTGACTATGAGCATCCATCTCATAAGATGGCCTTTTCGTCGGTCAAGGGGTAAGCTTGATATGATTACTATATCTTAAAAAATGTTTTCGTGGATATTCCTTTTCACTTTTATATAAAATAAAAGTTTAAATAACTTGTATATACAGAATATTGGAGGAAAAAGAATCTAAAAAAGTATAATTCATTATGTGCTGGTTATTGCCATATAATGTGGCTTCGACGCCTTTCTGTCATTATTAGTTTGTTATTACAATTTCTTTTTTGCAAATATTTTACTGCTGTGTTAACAAGAACCCAAATGCAGTTTCTTTTTTTTTTTCACTTAATTTTAAGCTTCTTCAAGGTTTGAGGAACTTCTGCATGTACTGGTGTTGTATATTTAAGAATGTATGACACAATTAACCAGTAATCATATTATATATCAAGCCAATGCATCATCATGATACCTTAGAAGCTTCTTATTGTAGTGTTGTCGTCTTTTCTTTGACCAAATTAGTTATCATTTTATCACTTTAAACTGCTAATTTTGCAAATGACTGTCAGCAGGTTGCAGTTATTAGCTTTTGACATTAACTTGTTGCTTAAGGTTAGGTGAGAGTTTAACATGCATATTTGATGCAGCTAACCAACATAATAAAGAGTGGAAACCAAAATCAAGCCAAAAGTCAAGTGTTAATAATCTTGGAGTTAATGGAACACCTAAGAAGTCTGCATCACCTCGTGCTGATGATGCCAAGGACTTGGATTTAGAAACAGCTAAATTGCAAGATAAGTTTTCTCAAGTAAATATCTATGAAAATAAGAATGTTATCATAGCACAGCACATCCGAGTCCCAGAGAATGATCGCCATCAACTTACTTTTGGCAGCTTTGGAGTGGAATTTGATTCTTCAAGGAATTTTGTGCTGGATTTTCAATCCACTGGTGTTGCAGAAGACTCCAATGAGGAATCTGCTGCAAGGTTGGTATTTTGCCACAAGTAATTACTTACACTTTGTAGAGTCTAAGGTTAAAATTTTGTTCATGTCAAGACCCTTTGTCTGGTTTCATTGTACTTGTATTTGATCTAAGTAGTTTGTCTGTGTCTGCTCCCGATACTTCCAGTGATGATGCTGCTGGTGACCAGCCCTTTGATATTTTAGATGATCAACTTAGAAATTCTGCATCTGATTCTCCTCCCTCTGGTACTGCATCTGAGCATCAACTGCAAGATAAGAGAGATACTTCAACTCCCCAGAATATGGACAGTTATGCTGATATTGGTATTGTCCAGGACAATAGTCCATCCTATGCTCCTTCCGAGTCGCAACAGCAGCAAGAACCCCCTGAGTTACCTAGTTTTTCAGTAAGTGGAATAATATAATAATGACAGGGGTCATCTAAATTTAAATCTTTGATTTTTCCTGAATGAGTATTTATGGAATTTATCAGTCAGTGACTGATATAAAGCAACTCTGAATTTCGGAGTATATACCCTCTTCTTTATTGCTCCTTGAATGGAATTTCTGATGCTATTTTGGCTTGATAGCAGGCATATGATCCCCAAACTGGTTATGATTTACCATATTTCAGACCGCCAATGGATGAAACTGTGAGAGTACAGGGTCTACCATCCCCTCCGGAGGTTAGTGCCATTAACATGAATTTAAGATGCAGAATTTGATTCGGTAAAGGCTTGTTTGTTGTTATCACCTGAATTGATGTAAAATCTAAATGATAATTGTAGGCCTTAAGCATGCATGCTGCCAACATACCGGCATCAACAATACCAATGGTTCAGCAGCAACAACCACCAGTAGCGCAGATGTATCCTCAAGTTCACATGTCCCATTTTGCTAATCTTATGCCATATCGCCAGTTTGTCTCCCCAATTTATTTACCGCAGATGGCAATGCCTGGTTATTCCAATAACCCTGCTTATCCACACCCATCGAATGGAAGCAGCTACTTGCTAATGCCAGGAGGTAGTTCTCATCTTAATGCAAATGGCCTCAAGTATGGGATTCAGCAGTTCAAGCCAGTTCCTGCTGGTAGTCCTACTGGGTTTGGAAATTTTACCAATCCATCTGGGTATGCAATCAATGCATCTGGTGTAGTTGGGAATGCAACAGGTCTTGAAGATTCATCTCGGATCAAATATAAAGAGGGCAATATCTATGTTCCAAATCAACAGGTAAATAAATGTTCTTCACTCTAATATCAAGTATAGTGTGAACCACAGAAAAACTAAATATCGAGGCATTACTGACTGACTTGAGGGTTCTTGAATGTTCTGTTGTATCTGGTTTTGGGTTAGCAGTGTTGTTGGTCTGCTAGAGCAAACATCGTATCTAGTTATCTTCTTAAAGGAAGTCCCAACCAGTGAGAAAAAAGCACTGCACATTATGAAGATAAATAGCTAGGTTATGTTGGATTCTTCATAGTTTTTCGAGTGATTGACCTTTGTGTTAGCTGAATTAGATATCAGAGTAGTGAACCCTGAAATATGCAACTAGACTGCTCTGATGCTACTTATTGAGTCAGGCCATTCATGTTTGGATTTGACTTCCCTCAATTACTTCATCAGTTTTTTTCAGTGCACCCATATGGACTGTTCATACACATGGAGTCCCAATTAATGACTGGGCCCTATGAAATTGTGAATCATGATATAGAATATATTGGAAGTAACGGAGAGTTTCTCACTCATGAATTTTGCAGTTTGATTTTTACATTTCATTAACGAGTCATGATATAAAGTTGTTCCTCTTGGAGGTGTAACTAGTTATTGCTAATTATGGTGTGATGTATCTCGGCTCATGCATCATGAGTTTGTGTAACTCTGCTTGTGTTTCTTTGGTTCGATGAATGGTGCCTTTGTCCTTGTCGTGTATAGTTATTTGTTCAGTTGGTGAGTTGATTATCAATCATAGCATTTCCATTTTCATGTGACAGGCTGATACATCAGATCTCTGGATTCAGAACCCGAGGGAGCTACCAGGCTTGCAATCTGCTCCATTCTACAATATGCCACAAACACCTCATGGTTATATGCCATCTCACACAGGCCACGCATCTTTTAATGCCGCTGCAGCCCAATCTTCTCACATGCAATTCTCAGGGTTGTACCATCCTCCTCCACAGCCTGCTGCAATGGCAAACCCACATCATCTAGGCCCTGCAATGGGTGCTAATGTTGGTGTTGGGGTTGCCCCAGCTGCTCCCGGGGCTCAAGTAGGCGCCTACCAACAGCCTCAATTGGGTCATCTTAACTGGACAACAAACTTCTGAATAGTATCAAGCTAACACTTTCTCGTGTAAGGGAGTGAAGTTGCTATAGAAAGTTTAAAGTTTTCTTTGTGAAATAACCTACAATCTTTTTAATTCAATGCATAATTGTTTAATCTCCACCTATCTTCTTCCAACTGTTCTTATGCACTAAGCCACCCACAAAACCATATGTGCTGTCCAGCCTATCTTTCTTAACTAATTGGAAGTTTAAGATAGAAGAGAGATAATAACAGTGCATATTGAATTACCAGAAACCAAACGTTCTGTCTAGCACATTCTTTTCCTTCTAGAGCATTTAAGCAAATTTGGCTTTACTTGATACGAAAAATGGAAATAGGGGTTTTGGTTGATATGAAAGATGGAAAGAAGAGATGGGTTAACAAATTTTCTATTTTCAATTTTTTTTTTGGCTTTTCTATCAAGCAAAGCTTTTATCTATTGGTATTACCAAATACCAATCATGCTAGTCTACAGCCAATTATGGTAAACAGAGCAATTCTAACTTATTACCCACTCTGCTCGTTCACCAAAGCTTTCAACTTTGATTTTCACATTCATTTATGTACCAGTCAGTGGTGGATCCAAGCACGTGCTTTTGTTTCTGTCATCCTTTTGTTTAATAGTACCCCTTTTCGTTGGAGGGTTGCTTTGCATCAGAATTCAGAGGTTCTTTATGTTTTTTTGGGGATAGTTGCCTTGCCTTGGTCATTCAGATGTTTAAAGGGAAAGCAGGAGGGAATCGTTGTGGGTGGCTTTGTGTGCAGAGGTCGTAGGTGTAGTAGGACTGTAGGTGCTTTCTTCCTCGGGATCGCCAACACATTAGCTTTCTATGTTTGATGCATTACCATTGGCCATTGGCACAGCCAAAACCATCAGCTTGATTCATCCATTTAAGACTAAGCACGAAGCCTGAAACCCCAAACTCCTTTTTCGCTTTCTTCTTTTTCTTTCCCCTACTTACTTTTTTCATTTCTCCTGGATGGAATAATCTTCCCTTTATGCTTTATCTCCTACCAATGCCATTGCCAATGCTTCCTCTTTCTTTCATGTGGATTCAAATTCTTACACTTGCTTTGTCTGTCTACCAACTTTCCTTCTTGTTTTGTGATAAAATTAATTTCCTGCTCTTAATTTAATTACGTTTGCATCCATGACATCACCAACTCATCAAAAGACACGCTCTCACCATGTCCCAAGCTTTGCTCCCGTTTCATGTTTGACAGCCATTGACATTCGTTTGTCTCTTCTCTTATACTTGCCACACTTTAAATGAACTGGACTTGGGAGTTATGGATTTTAGTAGAGATTTTAAGTGTTAAGTTACAAGTTTTTCATGTTATTAAGGTCAGAAAGGAATTTAGGGTGAACTTTGATGAACAGTAATTTCTTTTTTTTTTTTATAATTTTTAAGTTTATCTTACCTAAACAATCTTTTCATTAATACGTATAAATTATATAATCTTTCATAAACACATAATATGTGAGTTTTATGCATAAAATATAATCTATATGCTTAGAAAGGCCTTCATATTATTCGATTTCAATTAGGTTTGTTCAACTATTACTAATATTTTTGAAAAAAAAACCCTAACCCGATTTTGAATAAAAATAAATATATTTATAATTAAATCAAATGTTCAACCATCATAATCTAATTTTTTTTATCGTATTTCAATGCATATCCTTTTTTTTTTTTCCTTTGTAAGGGAAGAAGACACAAATTAAACAGTTGCATGAGTCAGATCCGACTGAGTTGGTAGAACTTCTCTGATGGTTTCAAGAATTCCAATTCCACCAGTGTTTCACGTGTGAATGTCATATATGCTAAAAGTTCGACTAAGGAATTAAGCAGATAATCATTGGGGCTCGTGCTAGCTTATATACTATATTATTCCATATTATGCAGTGCTTTGAATGCTTTAAGATTTTGATTGACTCTTTTTTTTAGTCTTAGGAAGCTTTCCGTACGCCAAAAAACCTTTCACACTCCCAACCCTAACCCTCCTTCGGTTGCTCATAAACAAAACTAATTAAACCCCAAAAATTTAATGCAATTTGGTAATTTTTCTGATTCCTTGTATCTACAAATCTCCTAATCCATTTTGCAGATTACTTCCTCATGATGGGTTCACACAATATAACTCTGGCTTTTTCTCACTTTAATTAATGAAAATTAGGGTTTAGCTTGTTAAATATTTATAAGCTCTTTGTGAAATTGATCGAAAACTAAATAATGGTTAATTGGATTGAATGTGGTTGCTTGATGACATGTTAATGTCGAGCCCTGAAGAACAATCAAAGATCACCTCTAAGAATTGCATGGCAACCGCATACTTCAAGGATATAATGAGTAGCTTAATAGAATCTTATATTAGAGGAAAAAAAATAATAAAGCAATTAGTTGATGAGGTAATGTTCCACAATAAAATTTTGTATGTATCCATTTATGTTGATTTCGGTTTGTTTAATTTGTTTATTGATTTCTTTTGTCGATACTAGTGGAAGTTTTTGGCATTTGCAAAATTTGCAAAATTTAAAGGCGATGATTTAATCATTTGAGCTAATGGGATGCTTAAGATCGTTTATTAATTTCTTTTGTTATTTTACACACATAACAAAGTAGGTTAAGCTAAATTTTTTTTTTTTTTTTAAAAGGATGAAAGATGGGGATAAAGCTATCAACTTAGGGTTTCAATTAAAGGGGGTGAGGTGAGCCACCCCACAAATGAAGATCCAAGAGAAATGATGAAATGCATGGGGTCCTTCACTTCATCAAAAGCCATCCTTTCCATTTCTAAGCCTATGTAGAGGGGCGGTTAAGTTGTGGTCACAAGGCACCATCTTTTCTTCTTTGTAATATATGATGACGAATTCGCTTCCATTTCCAAAGCCTCCACAACACAACCATCCTAGCGCAAAATTAGCCATCAAATGATCCCTGGCCTCACCACCATCTCTTAAGTCACTCATGCCAATAGCTTCACCCATCAAGTGTATGCAACAATAATCATTTCTTTTTTTCCCTATTTTGATAAAGTGCGGTCCTTAATATTTAATCATAATATATATAGAGAAAATAATTTAGATAATAATAACATACTGACTCCAAACGAGTTTTACTTGTCAAAAAATTAGAGTTCAAAACTTAAAGAAAATTTTTATTAAGAGGGGAGGTAGTAGTCTCCACTTTTTGAAATGATTGCCCATTTTTGTAACCATTTTGACCAATGTAGTATTGGGTTAGTAGTAACATGCTGGCTCAAGTGAACTTTACTTGTAGAAGGGTAAGGGTTTAAAACTTGGAGAGAACCCTTATTGGGAGGGAGGTACTTTGTTGCTTCACTCCCTGAAATGGTTGTTCATTTTCGTTATAATTTTTTGAACAACAAAAACTTAGCGTAATGATTGTTATCTCTCTTTAAAAGAGATTAGATCTAAGATAAAATTTCTTCGTTCTCTCATTATATTTCTTATTAACCAAAATAAATAAATAAATAAATAAATTCACGTATTTTAAGACTGATTTGAAATTAAACGTGTTTTTGTTTGATTGTACATTGAACTCTTAGTTCAATAATTTCAATAATTGAAATATAATTTTTGACATCTTCAAAATACTAAAAAAGTATAGTATTCTGATTCTTTAAGAGAACTCTAATTTTCATGCATAATCAAAATCAAATAATGCATATATATATACATCCACATATGCTCATGCACCTATATACTACTCTTGGGCAAATCCTAGTGATGCCTTTATGATATGAATTTGCATGAATAGGAGGACAATTTTACTTATGTGCAATCAAACAAATTCTCTAAATTTTCATCATATATCTATAAATACCCTATGAGCTAATTGCATATGCATTTAGACATTCCTAGCAAGCTAGCTAACGTGCTAGGAAACAATACATCGTGATCTGTCAAATCTAAGAGCATGGTGGAGGCTGGAGTCTACATCCACCGGGGAATATACCTTTTGATAACATTCTTTGGTGGTCATGGCAGTGAGAAGATGGGGGTAAGAAACTTTTTCCTTGTTAGGGCATGTCAATGAACATTTAGTCGGAATTTCGGGTCCCCAAAACATTGGTTTCCATTGATCTGAATGGAATCTCTTGTGTCTCATTTAACTCCCATCAGCCCCCCATGATCTGAAAGGAATCTCTCCACCTTTTTTTGCACAAACATAATCGATTTAGTACTATCTCTAAGAAACTAAACCTTCCTTAATTTGCTGTCTCCCTTCTCATGTCCCATAAAGTACCATTATAGCTCTTCCGTTGCTTTAGAACTATGGAAAATAATGGAAGGGAACAATATTAATCATAGTCTTATGGAAAGTTGATGGTGATCAGATACTTCTTATACTCATGCAACAGTTCTTAAGCCTATGCCATTGTGTATATTTTAGTCTACAATACTTGATGACAGTGGGAAAGAAAAAAAAAAAGTAAGTCTTCTAAGAAACGATTAGAGTCTAAAGCTTCATCTTTGAAATATCATATTCAAATTTCAATTAATATTATAAATCTAAAGAAATTTACAAATGAAGTTACTTTTCTAATTATGTAATTTAATAATACATGTAAAAATATATTTTTGCAGACAAAATACTTGGTGGAGGTGAGAGAAAGAAAAAAAAAAGTTTTCGACGAGACGATTATGTAATGTAATTTTATAATACATGTAAAAAATGTCTTTTAAGAAGAATAAGAGTATTTCTTCACAAGGAGGACATTGAATTCAATGTTGGATTTAGATTATCCTCTCTCATGAAGGAAAGTACAAGACGGCTAACTTGCTTTTATGTTTAAACTATTTCATGCTTAGTAACTACATTTGTGCATAACAAAATGCATAGTTCTAGCTACCCAGAGGGATATCTATTCATATCGAAACTTGATGATTGGATGCAAAGATGTGATCGATCGATCGAATGGTATAATGAAGGGAGAAATTTCGTGAGTTTGAAGGGAAGATGAGGGAAAGAAAGAGGAAAAGTGATGATGATCAGAAGCAATGCCCACGCACTGCACGTTTGCTTTCTTTGGAACCTTTAATTTTCAGCTCATAATTAATTATATCTAAGCTAAGCTAATCTTCCTTCTTTTTCTCTTTCTTCACACTCATTCTTTTGTCCTGATTCTTTCGATTAGATTTATCAAACAATCACATTTGCTTTGCGCTTGGTTTTAGCTTATAGCTAGCTAGCTAGCTCCCCACCCCCTCTTTCATAAAGTTTAGGAAGCCACGAGTGTAATCATTGTACAAATAAGCACCATATCCCCACATCCAACATGCTAGTTCATCTCTTAATTTAATTTCTTTTGTTGATCACCCAAAACCCTAACAACAAAAAGTTTTGCCAACAGAAAATGTTCAGACACATCTTCTATAATTCCATATAAAAGAAATTGAATAAAATCCCATTGTCATTGGCATTGCTAACCATACCAAAATCTCAAGTAGATTTGATAATCTTAGATACGACATAAAGATATTACACAAAAACGACATAAAACATGAGTTAAAATTTAGTAAAAGTTAAAAAACCCTAAAAAAAAAATTATATTTGATGCATCGACATGAAATTTTTATATTTTACACCATACAAACACATGTATTGTCAGATCTAATCAAGTAAATTACTAAATCCCCGTATCTTTATGGGATATACTATATTTTAATTTGCTGATACATTTGCGGATGGGCACTCCAAAGAAAAATGGTCCTGTGCATGAATCATCTCAACAGCTCATTGAAGATATATGTGCAACCAGCCAGCAGGCATGCACCAAGTTGTTGTCTGATTATGAATCTGCTTCATGGGTGCGTCATGCGTGCACGCATACATGTTTATATGTATGTATGGAATGTACATTGAGGCTTATGGCAGAAACTGTTGACTGATTTAGCACTAAAGTGCTAATGATGAATGATCATCATATGTTACTAAGCTTGTAATTCTAATACTAAAGCTAATTAAATGTCTAATGGTTTCCATGACAGAAAAGAAAGAAAATCTAGCAGATTCTATAAAAAAATCTAGCAGAAATATATTATGATTTTCAAGAACAATAAATATTGAAAAGCTTGTCTACCATTTAATAGGAATTGCTTATTGCTGGGATGTTAGGATCTGGGCAGCAAACTGAACATGCAAAAGAGGCCCAAGAGTCCCCACTGGTATGGGTAAAATGGTGACAATCTATAATAATTTATATTTTAAGATAAAATTACTAATAACAAAAGGAAACATGGTATATGATTAATATATTTTCCTTAATTGTTAACGAAATGGACTGTGTTTTTGTCAATTAGCGAAATTAAGGCACTGTTTACCATACAACCACATAATTATTTTCCATGTTCACCGCTTAAGGGTCATAAAATGGTGATCTCTGTTAATTATGATATTATAAACTAATAATGCTTTATGTTTACTCCCTGTTCAGTGTTCACCATATCAAGCATGATTATATTTGCTGATTTGCAACAAAAATAGATTTAGCATATAATCATAAAAAAAGTTAGATTTTTGCCGATCATCACGGTAATATTATAATATCATAAAATCAGAACAACATCATTTTTAACTATTCGATCGTTTAGTTAACAACTTCTTATTTGAGTGGGAAAAAGTTATAATATTTAGTAAAATTTGAATTCGAATCTAAATACTCTTATAGTATACTTCAATTATAAAAAAAAAAAAAACCTTTTCAGCTTATTCAATGATTAATTGTTGAATGATATCAAAGCTTTTAACACATGATAAATACTCAAAATTCTAACATATCATACTTATTTATTGACAACTACATTATTGATGATCTTCAGAAATACTGCAAGTGTTTTGAATGTGACAATAAAAAGAATTCATAATGAGTTGAACTAACTGGAAAATGACTAGTGTTTTGCTTAACACTCTTAATGAATGAGGTCTGTGTGAAAAGTATAAACATGAAATTTAGGGAAGGCATTTGATGTTGACTTCTCTAGATGGGTCTTCAGTAATAGTCGCCCCCATTGCAGCAAAACCTTCGTATCCCATGACTACTGTGATTTTAAGATTAATGGGCAGTGCTTTATTACTGTCTGTTCATGATCAGATTGCTTCATAATCTTTTGCAGAAGTCAAAATATCCAATGAGCCGCAGTAGTTGACTATGGAACTAGTTAGACAAAGGACATATATTAATACTACTGCTGCTGCTACTCACCTAGCCTTGGACAATAATGCTGCTTTCTCAACATAATTGCTCCAAATCTTTATATAGTATCCAGTTTGACTCCAAAGTACTACTACTAGTCTTTACCAAAAAGGAAAATCCCAAAAAGAAAGAACTCTTTAACTGTATGTAGATGGAGATCAGATTTTGAATAATTGTTCAGTTATTTTTCATATATAATATATATATCTTCAAAGAAAAATAATTTTTTTATTAATGTAGAGAAAAAATTATGTATATATAATTTTTATAAGATCTTAAAATATGGGTATTAAATTATTTTTTTTATCAAATAATTTTTTTTAGTATAAAAAAATCTCTAGTGTGAGAAAAAAATATAGATATTACATTTTTTTTTTTTACATTTTAAATGTAGAGATATGATTATTTAAATTAATATTTAAAATTTTATACTTGATTATTTCAAATGTAGAAAAATATTATTTTTCTATTACTAATTTCAAGGGGGGAAGAAACAAATTAAAATGGACCCTGAAGATCAATCTTGGCTTTTGCTGTTATACTTCAACAGCTTCTCTTTCCAAATTTAACAATCATCATGCACATTAATGAGTTTTATCTTTCTTTCCTTTTTTTTATCTTTATCTTTTGCAAGGAAAAGCAAGGATCTTAGGTCAGTTCATATGAGGGGGGATGCTGGGGAGAGGCAAATTGTGTGTGTAACAGTTCATTAACAATTTAACTTAAATAAAGGCCAAAAAGTTATAACCTAATTAAATTATTAATTAATTTGCCACGTCATCATTCCACCCTGGCATTGGTTTCAGCTAGACCCACTTTCCCAAGTGTGTAAGGATATTTATAAGTGCTTGTGAAAGAGAGAGAGCCTTAAAAAAAAAAAAAAAAACCCTCTCTCAAATCATCTTCTCTGTTTCTCTCTTCTCTTCAGGCGTGGCTTTTGGCTTTCATTACTCTTTCTTTTTCTTTTTGCTCTCTGTCTCTCTCTGGAAGCCATCAAGAACCCATCAATGAAAATGTCTGCTTTCTGTTTTTCATAGGGATTTTTTTTCAGCATAGAGCAAAAAAGAAGAGAAAGGGAAAGAGAGAGAAGTGAGATAGAGTCAGTCTTTGTCTTCAAAATGTCTCCCTGTTTATTTTCACATAATTAATCATGGTTGCTGCCATTAATCTCTTTCTCTTTCACTTGAATTCAGCTTTTGACACTCTTTGAAGCAGACAAGAAAGAGCAAACAATATCATTCAAATCCCACTGTTGGATTCTCTGTTTCTCCTCTTTCCTCAATTTCTCTTCTCTTTTGTTTTTTTAATTTTCACCCTATAAAGCCATGGAGATGTGGGATAAGCTGCCAAGAGAAGATCGGTATCGAAACAGGAGAGAAAACCCATCTTTCTCTTCGACTCTTCTTGATGCTATCTACCGTTCTATTGATGAATCCAACGGTAGTAAAGGAGAGGATGAGCTGATTTTCTACAAAGAGACTGCCATGAGGAAGAAGCACAGCAATAACAGTTCATTGAAAGAAGAAGAAATGACGAGCCTTCAACGTGCTTGCATGATCGAGAAATGGATGGAAAAGAAAGTTAGCTGTGATAATAAAGTTGACAGTAGACGAAAATCCATGGCTGATTCTGAAAGAAACTCTAGAAATGAGTTTGATCCTGTGTTGTTGAACTCGAGCTCCAGCTCTTCCGATTCTAGCTGCGGTGGTGGGTTTTCATCCTCGGAGTCAGATTCCTTTTATGGTGCAAAATCAAGGTCATCATCTTCATCATCGAGTCATTACACTACTCATAGGCCTAAGCCTATTCGGACGAGCGTCTCAGCTCGGCCTCAAGTTGAAAACAGTTTCCATGCCGCTACACAAAAGCCAAAGAGCGAAGGTGGTTTTGTGAGAACAAAATCAAAGGCCTTGAAGATTTACAGTGATCTCAAGAAAGTTAAACAGCCGATATCTCCAGGTGGTCGGCTTGCAAGCTTCCTCAACTCGCTTTTCACTGCAGGGAATGCAAAGAAGGCAAAGATTTCATCGTCAGGGTACGAGGAAAGGAAGTTAAGGCCCGAGCAAGCAACATCAACATGTTCTTCAGCTTCCTCGTTTTCAAGATCCTGTTTGAGCAAGACGCCATCGTCAAGAGGCAATGGGACAAAAAGGTCGGTCAGGTTTTGTCCTGTTAGTGTTATTCTCGACGAGGATTCCAGGCCATGTGGGCATAAAACCATCCTCTACGAAAACGATCAAACGCCCATTAGAAAACCAATCAGCAACAAAGAGCTCGAGTTCCGCATCATGGAAGAAAACCGCCGGGTTGTGGAAGCTGCAAAAGATCTTCTAAAGAGTTACCAGAAGAAGAAGGAAGAGTATGACATGAGAGATATCTGCAACGGCAATGGCGAGTCTAGCGACGATGAAGGCGACGACGACGATGACAACGACGAAGATGCAGCTAGCTATGCAAGCTCCGACCTCTTTGAATTAGATAATCTTTCAGCCATTGGCATTGAAAGGTATCGAGAAGAACTTCCTGTGTATGAAACAACCCATCTCGATACAAATCGAGCCATTGCCAACGGTTTGATCGTGTAATTCCCATAATTAATCAGTTCTATTAGTTAAATGATTTGGGGGTTTACATCACATTACATTAACGAATAATATTAATTTCTCTTTTGGTTTCATTCTCATGATTATCTTTGTTAGCTAAGACAAACGAGGGAGACAGAGAGAGAAAGAAAGACAGGGCATGAACAAGTGAACATGATTATCATTGTCTAAAGCGAAAGAAAACAGTGGTAAAGTTGTAGGGTGTAATAGAAAGAAGGTGATTGGAGATTCTGAAAACCGTGTTCACACGCGAGAGGGATGAAGAAGATTAAGATGAGGCGCAAAGCAAAGGCAGATTTTCTACTCCTATCATCCAAATAAGCTTTTTCTTCTTTTGCTGTCAAATTTGTGGGTCCTTAATTGCTTCAACATAACACTACTCCAACCTGACAATACCATCTATTTGGGTTAACTAGTCAAAAAAGAGGCCGTTATTACATCCATAGCTTTAACAATTTTTTTAAATAAATTGATTTTTAATATTTTCATTCGGATAATTTAATACACAAAACTCATATTGTGTATTAAAAAAATAATATTAAAAATTTATATATTATTAATGTAATTCAAAAATTTAATGCATCAATTATAAATTTTCAATTATCATGATATCAATATAGTATCTATAACATCTATGAAAGTTATAATAATTCATACAAATCTTAATAAAATATTTTTTTATACATGACAATACCTTATAAACATTCATAAAAGTCATAATAAATCCTAATAAAAAATTTTTGAGTGTTTTGTTAAAAGGATAATTCAGGTAAAATTAATTTTGCAGTCAAGACTGCAAAGTGATCGCTGTCCACTTGGGCTGCAATCACTCTACATCCAATTTTTTTTTATATCAAACGTTATAATTACTTTGCTCATAATTAAATTACAGCGTAAAATAATTATATACATGATACCAAACGTCCTCTTAGTGTAACAATAAAGATTATTTTTTGTGTATTAAAGATCACAGATTCAAACAAAAATAGATTTTCTCTAAACGAAAAAAAGAATATTATGTGCATTGATTTTTTTAAAAACCCCACAATATGAGTTTTGTGTATTAAATTATCCGAATGAAAATATTATTATTATTTTTTTAATTCGGTGTCAAAGTTTTCTATCTAATTCCCACCTAAAACATTACTTAAGAACCTGTTTAATTTTCAGCCACCACTATGTTTTTCAGCAAAAACACTACACCTACAATCTATATATGCGCGTCGCCTAAAATCATTAGTAATCACTGTAGTCTACTATTCCTTTGGAGACCATAAAATCTACGTAGTTTACCAAATACATCGCCACCTTCTAAAGCACGTACATCCGCCGTTCTTTCCAACGCCGGTCATCGACTCTCAATCGGCAACTGCATGCGTCGCCACGTACTGGAGAAAGTTCCCTCCAGATTTTAACCTTTTTGAGGGCTTCACTAGCTAACATGTAGCATCTGCTCTATGCAACATGTTTACTGTCACGTTTTCAACATTTCACGTGTCTCAAGTACCACGTCAGCATTTTGCCACGTCATCTATCGTGTGTCTGCCACATCAACTATGGATTAGATTTTGGGCTCTGTTTTTGTTCAATACTAGAACGTTGCCCCTGCTTCGCATGGTTTCTTTTAAAAAAAAAATAATAATAATAATATTTGAATAGTATTTATTAAATATAATAATAAATCAAAATAGTTATTTTAAAATATTGATTTTAAAATCAAAATGATAATATTTAATTTATCAATTAATATTTTTTATTCGATAAATTTCATTTAGATACTTTATTTTAATCTTAATTCAAAACTAATATATTAGTTTCAGAAATATATATTTCAATTCAAAATTATCAATTTAACAATATAAAAAAATTGTTTTGTTAAGTCAGTTAAAAAATTTCTCAACTTAAACATTTATTTTTTATGTAATGTTCATAATACTTATTTTTTGTATAAAATTAAAAATTTCACATAAAATAATTTTTAAAAAATACTTAAAAATAGTAAATTATAATAATAAACTTCATTGATGATACATGAGAATATGAATATTATTAATGCACGTTTAATATGTAACCGATGTATGGTAACATTATTTGTGGATTTTGGGACAAAATATTTTTAAAATTAATGATTATGGCAAAATTTTAAAGACCTTGGGGGAATTTATTTTTTTATTAAATAATATTTAAATATTTTATTAAAAATAATAATAAATCAAAATAATTATTTTAAAATATTGATTTTTAAAATCTAAATGATAATATTTAATTTATCAATTAATATTTTTTATTGGGTAAATTTCATTGAGATCATTTGTTTTAATCTTAATTAAAAACTAATCTATTTAGTTTGAGAAATGGATAGTTAAGTTCAAAATTATCAATTTGACCATATAAAAATATTGTTTCATTAAATCAGTTAATTTTTTTTTTAAATTAAACATTTGTTTTTCATGTAATGTTCATTATACTTATTTTTTGTATAAAAAATAAAAATTTTACATAAAATATTTTTTAAAAAAATAATTTAAAATAATAAATTATAATAATAAACTTCATTAACGATACATGAGAATATGAATATTATTAATTCATGATTAGTATTTAACTGATGTATATTAACATTACTTGTGGATTTTGGGACAAAGTATTCTTAAAACTAATGACTATGGCAAAATTTTAAAGACTTTGGTAAAATTTACCCTTTTTAATTTTTTATTCTTACCTTTTTTTAATAAAAAAAAAATTAAAATTTTAACACAAAGTTAAAAAAAATTAAATAGACCAAATTTTTTTTTTAAAAAAGGGTTAGAGAATTTTAAATTGTTAATGAGGTCTATCCAAATTTGATTTGGATTAGATTGAACCCCATAACCACTTTTTCTTTCTCTCTCTCTACCCTGAGGATTTAATGTTATCTGTTTTTCAATTGATTTGCTCTTTTATAATTCATATTTAAAGAATTTTTTTGGAAAGTTTTAAATCGTAGATTTATTTTTTTTAAATTTCTTTATTGTGTTTAATTGTGTTTAGTTCTAAAAAATAATGGTTTTTGGAATTTCTTGCTT
Organism: Firmiana major; assembly: GCA_033439115.1. Classification (NCBI taxonomy): domain Eukaryota; kingdom Viridiplantae; phylum Streptophyta; class Magnoliopsida; order Malvales; family Malvaceae; genus Firmiana; species Firmiana major. The sequence continues at coordinate 4,924,656 of CM065914.1, read as the reverse complement.
TATTCTATAATTTTATCATTTTTTGAATTTTTATATTATTTGTAATTATTATATTTTTTTAGTTGCTTTTGTACTTTTAGATTTTAAAGAATTATAGATATAAAAAAAGGGAATTATAATTTAATTTAATTTATTTTTTTAGGTATTTGATATTTGAAGTTTAGTATTGATTTGAAGTTTTGCAAACCAAATATTTTGGGAATTTGATTCAAAATTTTGGAAAATTTTAGAACATATTTTTGAATATTTGATTAAATTCTTTACAAAAAAATATTAGTGCAATTTTTTAGTTAAACCATTTTTGTTTTATTTTTTAATAATAATTTTACTTTGTCTTGCTTTATTTTTTTCGTTTATTTTTTTTTTGTTTGTTTTTATCTTGCTTTGTTATCTATTGTAGATTTTGTTGAAATCGTGATTTATTTTACTATTTTTTGGTGATTTTCGAAAAAATTAACTAAATTAAATTATTATATTTTTTATTATTATTTTAAATAAAAATAAAAATTATTTTTTAACAATAAATAGCTCATCACGTAGTAGTAGTAATAATAATAATAATAATAATAATAATAATAATAATATGCAACCTTAATTTCACACATACATGCTCATATAATCCAAGAAAGAAATGAAATTAGGACACTAACCTTCCTTAATTAAGATCAAGAAGCCAAGTCTATAACCTATATATTAAAAGAACAATATATTGGTGCTTGATAATAGAAGCTTTTGTATGTTGTTGTTTGGAATAAAAAAAATAAAAAATAAACAGGTGTCGGGCTCACCTTAATGGGATTCTTTTAATATATAGATTATAGATATACACAAATTGCAAAGTTTTTTTTTTTTTTGTTCACAATACACAAATTATCAAAGTCCAAGAAGTAACTGACTCAAGCTAAGATCAGTGAAGAACATTTTGACCTTATTCAAGTTCATGAGTATCACTTCTATGTCTTCTTTAAATCAAATTGTTGATAATTCCATTAAGATAATTCTTCTTAATCAATTTCAAAAGTTATTAGTTACCAAACTCATATCAAGTTGACATTTAAGGGGTATATATGTCATTCTCGTAATTATTGTAATTATATGAATTATAATATGATTATAATAACTAAAATTTGATTCTCTTATAGTCTTATTTAGTTAAGTGAATATAAACACATATGATTAAATGTATTTTTAAAGTCATATACGTAAAATTAGAATTAATAAACATAAATAAATATTAATTTATTATAAAATGTGTTCATGTATATTCTGTTGCATTTTTGCAATACTTTTTAATATATTTTATTTTTAAAGATGTCAAATTTACATATTTAATCGTGTATATTTATATTTGATTTTATTGTAAAAATTTTCAATAAATTATTGAAAATGATTAAACACTCCTTTAAAAACTTTTTTTTTTCTTGCAACATTTAAGTGAAATTTGTCCGGGGGATAATATATTTTCCGGTGAACGGCAGAGTTTGTGTACGGCTATTGGGAGAAGGTAAAATCGAGGCAAATAGAAAAGAAAAGAGTGGGAGGAGAGAGAGAAACGACGGTCTCAAAAGCGGTGGACAAAAGGATCTGATCTTTGATCTTCTGAGCCCCGATGTCAAATTTGGTTGGCTTCCAAGTTACAATACCTCAAACATGACAATACCTCTCGTTTTCAAACCAAAGTATTACAATACCTCTCGTTTTCAAACCAAGATACCAATCAATTATGCTTTGAATTAAAATTTATCTTCTTTGATCACTTTTGTTAATTAATTAATATTATCCATTTGTCTTTGGCACTTAAAAAGTGCATTACATGCCTCCATTAATTTTTTAATAATTAAGGTTTATATTATTTGAATTTAAATTTAAATATTACATTATATTATAACTCAATCAAAATATTTTAACTTACTTACATAAATTTTTAAGATAAGAAATTTACGCGCTTAATATTAAACATTTAAATATTTTATTTATAACTTTAAAAAATATAAAAAATTTTGAACTCGAGTTTGAATCTCAATTTTTCTTACTTTATCCTTATATAGCTATTTATGATGGGCTTTTTTTACATTTAAAAATATATATATATATATAAACACCCTCCTATCATTGTATACATGTGGTCTTTTAAAAAAAAAAAAAATTATTTTACATACAAGAAAGAGGTTTTGTGTTTGACGACCACTCTAATTTAAGAAACAAAAATAAAATGGTTTTTTTTCTGGCCAAAAAAATATAATGGTTTAGTACTATGTACATTATACAAATTTAAATGTAATACATTTTAACTTTTCGATCCTTTTTTTTAATTTTTTTTAATATATAAACTTAAATTAGTGCAGTAAGAAACCCGAAAACCCTACTTTAGAAATTAAGCCCTCTGTTAAGCAAAAGACAAAGTAATCTACCTTTCAAAGCAATTCATAAAGGCAAATACAAATTGCAGAATGTGTTTTGCATGAAAACGTAAAATCAAAGGTTGATTAGAGAACACTAAAAGGCTTCATAACTTTTTCAAATCAAGCGTGCTATATTATGAAGTAGCCATTTTACCTTCTAGCCTATAGTATATGCTTACATATATTTAAAAATTAGCCTATAATTTCGAATTTATTTGAAAAAAATAAAAATATATCACTTCATTAACCACTAGTAATACTACTATACTCTCCTTTCGTATATAAGTTAATTAAGTTTATTCGGAATTTTTATCCTTAATGTTCTTAATAAAATTTTAGTCAACAATATAGAATATGAAAATAAAAAATTAGTCAAAATTAAAAAAATTGATCAAACTTGAGATTCAAAGATGTACTGATCATTAATGTAATTGGCTTTTTAAAAAAAATAAAATGTTGACTAATTTTATATATTATGTTATTCTTAAGAAAAAAACTATATATATATATATATATTAGACATAAAAAAAAGAGAAAGCATATATATATATATATATATATATGTATGTATGTATTTGTTAATTATCATATAATTAAACAAAAGCAAATGGGCAGTGGCAATAATTAATAAATTATTTCCTTCTTGAAATATTAGAAGAAGCAAGATGTTAAGATATAGAGTTAAGAGGTTTAGGACCACTAAATCTTAACAGTTTTGATATCCTAAACTAAGTTATCATAACATATATAATTAATACTAACTATTAATTAATTGGCATATTTTAAGGCAAAATTTTAGAATTAGCTTGGAATATAGGAAAAGAAAAGGCTATCCTATCGTATCCTATAGTCAAAAGTGCTCTAGGCTCTAAATTGCATTGCCTATGGAATTTGGAAAAATAATAATTATAATAAAAATTATTAATAGGGGACCATCTAGCTATTTTGTTTAGTGATAACCAAGCTAATTAAGCATCAAGACATGACATTGAGAAAAGGCAATTTGCATGCAACCACCATTCTGTTGGGTTTCAAAGACAATTTACTTTTTCTTATAGTTTCACACATTAATAAGATTATAAATTAATTAATTACCTAATCAAGATTTAAGATCTTCTTTGATATATCAACCGCAATTCTTTAATTTTATATTTTGTCCCCTACTCCATCCCCATGGAAAGCTTTTGCTTCCATTTTCATAGGGTTGGTGGTGAGGTGGGGGAAGTTTAGTTGATCACAATCATTATATCTTCTCATATGTGACTCCGACACCACCTACTTCTTCAAGCTGCCGTCCACTATTGTTTCTAGAGATATAATTACTTCAAGTTAAAATATATATTTTATTCAAATTATATCACATAATCATATTGTTAAAAAAATTATTCATTTATTACATATTGTATGTGATAATTAATTAATTTTTTAAATAATATGATTACTTGACATAATTTAAATTTTTTTTGTTATAAACGAAATATTTGATAATTAGGAGTAGATATAAAGTTATTTGAATTCAAATTCAAATTCAAATTTTACGATAAATTATAACCTTTTTTTAACCACTCAATAAAAAATTATTAGTCATGGCATCATTGAATGAAAAAAATATATGTTGATCTAAACTAACTATTTCATGTAACCTTTTTTCCATTTTTTTAGCATAATAGTTTGTTCATGCCAATTAGAGAGAGGTAAAGGGTTACTTTTTAAGTAATTCCGTTTAATTTGGATGCATGTACTGTCAATTTTTTCCTCCTCAATGAATCGTTGAGTGGAGAGTGTCTCGATGCACTCCACTATTCGAATGAATCATACTTTTTTTAAAAGAAAAAAATCAAATGATTTATTTTTTAAAAAAATTTTTACAAGATTAAAGTCTATTTTTAATTTTTGATTTTTAAAAAATTCTTCTTAGACTTCAAACCTCTTTTGTAAAAAAAAAAAAAACTTTTATATGTATTCTAATAGGTAAAATTGTAATGAGCAATGTATTTTAATATGCATAAATTAACATAATAAACACACTAATATTTATATATAATAATTAATTGTAACATTGAATCTTATAATTTTTTCTCATCTTTTATGCATTTTGACGATAGGTTACTATCCATTACATTGTTATTAGAGTTATTAAACATTATAAATGGAATTAAGATGATAGCATATAATTTTTAGGACTATTAAAACATAAATAAAGTATTGGATAATAATCTTTTCAGAAATGTATCTTGTATTGAAGTTTTTAAACATTTGAACATTAATGGTTATAAATTTTTAAGAATATTGCTCATATGAACAATTTTCAACTTTATGTTGGGTTCATTCTTAATTAAAAACTTTAATCACTAATTAGAGATTAGTTTAAAAGGTCAACATGCCAGTGTCACGTGACCATTACACTCTCTTTGCAAAATTAGTTTATTGACATATGCAGCACCACCTCGTGTATGTCAAATGATCTTTCTTTTCGTATTTGATGTGAGATTGAAATATTCGACTTATTTTCTTTTAGAGCGTGTGACGTAACACTAACACCAACGAATTTAGATTCATAGATTTTAGACAAAGATATTTGTCATAAATAAAGAATTAAGTTCTCAAAGAGATAACCAATCATTTAGGGCTTGATACGTCATGAGAATTTGAATTTTTTTTTTTTGTAATGAACGTTTTTGGTCAATAAAAAAGAATATAAATATTAAAATTTAAATTCAAGTTTATCTGCAGAACTTTCATACTTTAAATATGAATATATAATCATTGGAATCGATATTCAAAAATAAAAATTCCAATTTTGATATAAGGGAGAATTCCCCTTTCATTTTTGTAGCTCAATTGTATGTTCAAAAAAAAAAAAATCAGAAAATTAGTTTTTGGCAGATTCATAATTATTTATTGACCCCTTTTAGTTCCCCGGACAATGAATTAAAATCAATTAACAAAAACAAATTGTAATTATCATCAACTTAATTACTCATCTAGACAAAGCCCTTGACGAGGCCTGTAACATACCGACCATGCATATCTCCGCTGGCACACCTTACTGATATAGGAAAGGAGCAATGTGGAATTGTGAATCTCGCACTGTCACGTGGGAAAAGAGAGATAAGGTGACCTGCTAGATATGAAGAATAGAAAGAAGTTGATACAACGGGAGTCAGTTGACTCGGCGGGAAGGATACAACTGTTAATACAGTTGAAGTTAGTTGTATTGAGCGGGAAGATCATAACTGAAACAGTTGAGATAGTTAATACAGTTAGTCTTTAGCTATAGCTTTAAATACTCAATTTGCAATGTACATGAGAAGGAAGTAAATACAACTCAAATGTCTTCTTCTCATCTTCAATCCTTCTCTGCTTTCTTTATCATCCCTTCTTGTTAACCATTTTAGTTCTGTTGAAGTATAGATCTTGATTCAAGATCTATCATCGATGTATTCAAAAATAAAGAAAGAATGCCTAATTCATTCCGCTCTAACCTCTTATCAATTAAGGTAGGGTTCGATGTATTCAAAAATAAAGAAAGAAAGTCCTAATTCATTCCGCTCTAACTTTTTACCAATTAAGGTAGGGTTTGAATCTGATCACACTTTGGTGCCGTGAGATCAATTGCTGATTTGTAAATAAAGACAAAAAGTGAAATGGTATAAAATTATCCTTTCACCTTTTATTTTTTATTATTTTTTTCAAAATTTTATTAAGAATAAAATATATGTTTAATGATTTTTTTTTCAATCTCACTATCCATCTAAAATATCCCTAAATTATGAAGCATTTTTTCCATGAAAGAAGTAAAATCTAATTTTGCAATAAAAGTATTAAAGATTAAAGGAATATATAGCCTTAAAAGAATTGAAGCAAAGCTTCCCAATTATACTTAGCGGTACAGTCAAATTCTCTAGTTTCAACTTTTAAGAAGTATATATTTACTCTAATGAAAAATTTACTCTCCTCTTCACTCTTAGACTTAACCTTTTCAAGGACAATGTAAAAGTTGTGTTCTAAATCTGTCTATAAGCTAATTTTATTAACATCTAATCATTGATTTTTTCGAATAAAACAAAACAAAAGTACACTTTTCACTCCTCCAATCTTGATTTTAAAAGAAGTGCTGATCGATCCATTAATATCAAAATCATGGGTAATTACCAAGAATACTTCTCCTACGCACGATATCAATATTTGTGCCAAAATATATATTTATGATGCTATTCGGTTTCACTTACAAGAAAGTTGAAAAAGAGTTAATTTAGCGATTAAATTTTAGATCATTTTCTTATTTTATAATTTAATTATTGAACAAATTTTTCATTGTTCTTGCAAAGCAAAACCTTTATGTGATGGATAGTTAAAAACTTACATAAAAAAAAAATGCAAAACTGATAACATATGACCCGTTTGGTTTACTGATGCGTTCCATTGAGCCATAGGCCAGTGAAATTTGGCACATATGACAAAAAAATTTTAAAGATAAATTATTATTTTATATCCTAAATATTAATATTTTATTAAAAAAATATATGCTTAATAATCTTTTTATAATTTTTAATTTTATCATTCTCGAACTTTTAATAAAACTTTCTCACTATAAATTAGCAGTTACTGCGTTTTCTTGACCCGGCATGTACCCTTTTGTATGGACAGATATAAAGATTGTCGAGCCAATGATCAATGCAATTTTTGTTGGACTCCTGCCCCTAATCCAAAACTGGTCTGCTATCAAATATAGCTCCTTAATTAATCTGGTAGGGATTCTCTGGCTAATCGGGTAAGTGGTAGACCTTGAATCAAGATCTGTACTTCAACAGAACTAAAATGGTTAACAAGAAGGGATGAGAAAAAAAAAAGCAGAGAATGATTGAAGATGACAGGAAGACATTGGAGTTGTATTTGCTTCCTTCTCATGTACATTGCAAATTGAGTATTTTATGGCTATAGCCAAAGACTAACTGTATTAACTATCTCAACTGCTCACTTTTTCTTTATGGGTATTCCTTTCCTTTCTTTTCTTTAAGTGGAATGGTAGAAAATGGCTCTGTTCAAATTCAAACTAGAGAAAAATGTAACGTAAAGAAGGGGGAAAAAAGGAAAATATTCTAACGTAAAACAGAAAAGAAAAGATAGAAGTAGCTAGGCTAGGAAGATGAAAGTAAGTCAAACACATGCATTGGCATCGAAGCATATGCCACATAAAGAATAAATGAATGAAAGCAACGATCCAAAAGACACAAATTTTTAATAATTTATTGTTGAAGTATGAAAATTTGGGTTAAATTTTTCATTTTTCTTTTAACACTTATTTGTTATGTGAGTACAGTCGTACAATGTATCTAGGTTTCAAACTACCTAGTTTAGTTTAAGGTTATGAGCCTAAAGTCTCAATCTAATTTCTTATTAACTTTTCTACTCATGTCTTGATTCAATGCACATCCCGACACATGCATTGAAGGGTAATTGTATGAAAATAAGTACAATTAAACAATATAAATAAATATACCGATATAAGTTACCAGATCTCGAAACATTTACTTCGAAGTCGATACTGATATCGATGTTAATGCACCTCTAGTCTGAATCTGTGATGGAAAATGGAGGGGGTGAGCTTTGGGAAAAGCTCAGTGAGCAAATCACATAAGCACATAGGTAATAGCATACATGACACTGGATTTCTAATGCATATCTAACGCATTCTCATTCGATCATTCTTTCTTATCACTTATCCGAATCACAATTTGAAACTTATTGAAAGTCACATTTTTCATGGGTTTACGGACTAGGATATTATCTAGACGCTGTCAAGTTTTTCAGACAGAGAGGTATTTTGAAATACCTTAATTTACCATCAAATTTGACCACTTGAACTAAATATACCCATAGGGGTTTGAAATTCGAAAAATAGTTGAATGCAGAAAATCAAAGTTTAATCCAATCAAAGCAGGTATGCTATTCTCTTTTGAATTGCTTACATCTACATTCATCCTTAAAACACAATAATTTTTTTTCAATATCACATCGTACAATCCGAAAACATATCACATATCGAAATACATTCATGTCTCGGAAACATCTCTTATTCAAAATATAACTTGTATTCGAAACTTATCACACTTCAAAACATGTCTTATTTCAAAACATAATCTATATCGGAACATCTTCCTTATCCGGAACATGTCTTGTATCTGAAATATATTCACATTTGAAACATATTCCTTATCTGGAATACATTTCATATTCGAAATATATCACATCAAAATATATTCATATATTCAAAACATATTTCGTATTCCGAAAACCCTCTTCATAGTTCGAAACATGGTTCTTGTTCCAAAATATACTTTACAATTCGAAACGTATTTCATATTTTTTTTTTTGCTAACTATTCTAACCAGTTAGCATGGACACTATTGACTATTATATCCTGTCAGCTGGGGCTATATTAGTAACTATTATCATTCTCATTAGCAGGGGTCACAACATATTTATTTCATATCATTAGGGTATGTTCTATGAACTATACTTTTGTTTGTAAAACATTTTTGAAAACATATTTCATACTTTAAAATTCATTTCATATTTCAAAACACATTTCAATGCACATTTCAAAATCCGAAACACATTACTTGTGATTACTATTTTAACCCGTGATCGAAAAAATATCAAAATCTCAAAATACATGACTATTACTAACTATTATAACTTGTTAGCAGGGCCCGAAATTGTCAAATATTATTTACCCCGTTAGTAAGGACCGAAACATTGCCAACTATTATATCCCGTCAATAAGGGCTGAAACAATACTAACTATTATGTACCATGTTAGTAAGGCCGAAATATTGCTAACTATTATATATCCCTTTAGCAAGGGCCGAAACATAGCTATGTATATTGCCAATTAGACCCGGCAAAAGTAGACACGACACGAGTGACACGACACGAACACGATACGAAAAAATCGTGTACGTGTTTGAAAAATTAGTGTTTCGTGTTTAGTCGTGTTGACACGAATTTTGACACGGTAATTTTCGTGTTTAGCCATGTCAGACACGGCTAAACACGTATAAGACACGAAAACATGTTTTTTTAAATCGTGTCACACGAATACACGGTTAATACATACACGCCACGAGAAACACGTTTTCTTAATTTATTGTTTCTTACATTGTATTGAGTTGGTATAAGTGAATTTAATATTTGAATATTTGTTGACTATTTATGTTTTATGACTTAATGTTAACTCTTTATGTTTTGTTTGTATATTTTGTAATTTTAAATACATATTATGGATGATATGGATTGAATATTATTATTATTATTATGTTATATTTGTTAATAATATTTGAATGTATGTAAATTAAATTATTGCTATAAATCAATAAATATTATGATTTTTATTCATTATTGGTTATATTTTATTTTTAACCGTGTCATTCGTGTTTATTCGTGTCATGTTTATTCGTGTCGTGTCGTATGACACGGATAATTATAACGTGTCAACCGTGTCGTGTCACGTGTCACACGTATAAAATACATGTCGTGTTCGTGTTTACGTGTCAGACACGTTTTATAATTCGTGTCGTGTTCGTGTTTCATAAATTCGTGTCGTGTCGACACGACACGAATTGCCAGGTCTATTGCCAATGATATGTATATTGCCAATGGCAGGCTACATCATTGCTAACTATTATATACCCCGCTAACAGGAGCCGAAAATGATCATAACTAACTATTATCGCCTGTTAGCTAAGGCAAAACGTTTAACTGTAAAAGCTATCAGAATGCATGCTTTAAAATCACTTCTAATCATAGTGTGAATAAAAACAAAGTTAGCTTAAATCCAAAACATAAAGACGTATGTCTCACATACTTTCAAAACATGTCATGAGTGAGATTTTAAAGTTTTTTTAATGCAGGTATAAATCAATCCAAGCTTTCTAAATCTCACAAAATCATAATATGCATCGAGATGCAAATGTAATACAAAACAAGGTCCATATAAGAACATATCATTTTCGATAATCTTATCGTCGATATTTTCACATACTTATAACACTTAGGATCCTTGGACATCATTTGATTCTTGCCATAGGACCCGATTTAATCCATTCGATGCTACCTCGCATAAAAAATTTTAATTCGCATCATGTTCATATATTAGAAAACAATTCTGAAACCATATAGTTCGATATATTATTCACAATGTTCGATAATTAGATCATACGAATATAGGTAAAGTCCACAAGTATATCTCGATAAAGACCTTTCCCACTGTGACTATTTGTGAGTCCAAACTATCCCAGAAACTAGGGTGTTACCCATGGCCACAGATCCAAAAGTCTCAAGTCCTAGCGATTAGCCAGAACCAGAACCTGTCACGACAATGTTGGACAAGCCAAACTGCCCGTATAAGAGTCGTAAACTCAGGGCTGTCTTTATATGCTCTATCGGGAATAACATAGCAAGAATGCTTATGAACGATAAAACATTCGAAAATCACGTTCCTAAAAGTCATATAACAATCGAGATGAAAAACAATTTATGCTTAAATTCAAAAACACTAAGTATAAAATAAGTTATATGCTCCATTAAGTCCAAACAAATTCTAAATGATATTATAAAGCAATACATGCATACAGATAAAAATTTGTGCAAGCTTTTAAATCTCCCACACAATACCATACAATGATTTTAATGTATAAAAATTATCGCTAGATTCAAAACATGTCAAGATAAATCGAAATCACATTTTCGATAACATAAGAATTTTAGTTCGAAACATATAAACAGCTTACGAAATTTTTATAGTAAGACCGGGTAACAATTGCTCATTACCTAGCTTGCAAAGTAGAGAATAATTTATATTCTCAATTCAGTTGATTCAATACGTTTCATATTTCAAATCAATCAAAATGTTCACATATTTATTCGAAAAGTTTAAACAAAGCATTTACGATAATCAAAGGTTCGATTCAAAACATAAAGTGATTGATACGGGGTTAACCTGCAACTTATGCAATTGAATTTACCTTATATGCCAATACAAGTTGTATCAAACGAGGTTCACTTATCCAAGATACCATGATGGCACGTAAATCGAGATTTGATCGAACTCACATTTGTCATCTATTGTCACGTTACACATTTATATATTTAACCCGGGTCAGTTTCGGTCAAATATAAATTCAAAAAAAATTTGAAAAATTAAAATGATCAAATCCGACTGCTTACCGTTTTATCCTTAACCGAACCATTCAAAATTTTCTCCTTTTTTTTCTTTTTTTCTTCTTTTTGTTTATGGCTGAACCGGTTCCGGTTCAGCCTTTATCTTCTCCGATCAAGCCTCACCGGTTGGTTCTCGAACGGTTTCCGCTTCCAGTAGCACCGAACGGTCACGCGATGCATAAGGTTGGCAGTGGGAAGCTTGGGCTGGCGAGGATGAGGCGAGTTCGGTCTCTTCTCTTCACGGCGTCACTCATCCTTCTTTCTCGCTATCTACCACTTCCTACATCGCCGATGGTCGTTGCCTCTTTTTTTCGGCTGGTCGGTGCTGACTCTCTTAGCTTCTCTCTTTCTCTCTTCCTGTTTCTCTTCATAGTTTTCTCCTCTATTTTACAGAGGAGAAAACAGGAGAGAGTGAGATTAGGTTTCCCGATCCTTTTCCTCCTCATTTTTTTTATATATATTTTAATATATTATATATATTTATATAATATATTATGATAATATATTATATATAAATATCTATATATATATATATATATATTATTTTATATAGTTCTACATATATATTTATTTAATATACATATATGATATATTTTTCTGAAAATATTATCCCGTATTTTCGAGATAAATTTTCAAAGTGGAAAAAATTTTGGGTTATCACAGAAAACAATGGCTTTCCTTGATAGGAAGAATGAAAATTTCTGAAAATGAAAATTTTGTTATTTTAAGGCTTAATAGCCAAATATATCATCGGTCTTTTACACAAAATGGATATAAACTCTCAACATTTTATTGTATGGAAATAAGTTCATAAACTTTTATTTTATTGTAAATAAACCCCCAACATTTCAAAAATCATGCAATGAAATCTAAATCTGTTAAATAACATTAACTTCTGTTAGTATTGAACACGTGGCATGCCATGTAGAAGCCAACTAAGCTATCTACGACAGCTTCTACATGAGATATCCAAACAGCAGTTAGTGTTATTTAATAAATCTAGATTTAATTATATGATTTTGAAAGTTACGAGTTTATTTACAGTAAAATAAAAGTTTATGAAAGAATTTTCATGCAATAAAATGTTAAAAACTTATATATATTTTGAGTAAAAAGTTGAAGGTACATATGGTTATTGATCTTATTTTAATGGTTAGGTTTGACAATTACTTTTTTATTTATAATGTAAATATTGAATTCGCAAATTTTATTTTCTTACTTTTTTTTCCTTATCAAATAAACCCGAAATGAATGAAAGTGTGAAAAGAAAAAAAGAATTTTCTTTCTTTCGTTAAAAAAGAAAATAAATAACACTTTAAGGCGCATGTGATGGGGTGACCAGCATGCTCAAAACTGTAGCACATGCACACGTGTGACACTCCCTTCACAGATCCCCGTGAGATTCGTTAATAAAAGCGAACATCTCCAAACCCTAAATCCTCTTCTCTTTTATCCTAATTGCCTCCCTCATGCCTAGCATTCCATCACCCCTAATCATATCTCGACACGTGAATCCTCTCCACGTGTGGGTACCCCGATTTTTCTAAGATGACCTAAATGCCCATGGCAAAATGTAATGGTAATTTGCTTTTTGCAGGGGTAGTTTTAGAAATAAGTTTAAAAAACTAGAGAGAGGGAGACAAAAGCAAGCAGCTTTAGTTAAAGATGAAAAAAGTAGGCTTTTTTTTTTTTTGAGGGAAGAGAGAGGGAGACTGTAAAATGAAAGAGGAAGAGAATTTCGGTGATCCCGAGAAGATTATAATGAAACTGTTTGTTGGTTGCAGCAGCTTTTTCTTTTTTTCTTTTCAATTCTTAATTTATCTTAAATTCCTAAAATTTAATTTATTTAACCTACTTAAAAGTTATTATACGGTTAAATTTTTTGGTAGTAGTAAATTTTTTAAAATTTTTTAATATACATATCATATGAATTAATATTTGATTAGCATTTTTATTTTATTTTATGAAGATTGGATTATATTCATCTATTTATCTTTCATCATGACCACATGAGTTCATGGCAATAGATCCACTCAATAGATCCACTCGGTTTAATTAACAAGAAATAAATGAACAAATAACGATGAGCATGCCATGTTGATTACATTTCCTTAATCTTCTCGAAGTTTGTTAAGGAAAGAAAATGTAGAGAGATTTTTACAAAATGAGGCTAAATTGCACAATAATAGGAATAAATTAAGTTTCTTTAATGATGAATTGTAAATTTTAATAGAATTATTAATGAAATAATTTTTTTTACAAACATTATTGATGTGGACATTGATTTTGATTACAAAGTATTGATTTTTTTATTGTAAATCACATTATGTTCTTGTATCACAATTGGTATAAAACTACTCTTTACTTGTTCTACGTGACTGATACTGATCTAAAGAAATTTGATTTGGTTAAGATTTAAACATGAGATTTTTCGTTGTGGATCATCTTCACGCAAAAATTTAGAGAGACTTTACAGCATTGAGCCAACCCTTTAGGTTACAAAATATTGATTATGTTGACGTGATATTTTTATGCAATGAATATCAAAATTAAAAATTAATAATATGAAAATTTATTAATAACATAACTTGCATGCAAGAATATTTTTTCACCCTTTTTTTTATTTTTTATTTTTCTTTATTTTTAGATCTCTTCTCATATGCTAATTGTCACAGGGTCGTTCTCTCCTATAGAACTTTTTTCAGTGATGGCTTAAGTTTCCCGCAACTTAGTACAGCCAATCTTCATACTAATCTAAATTCGAGTCAATACGCAGCGATATAACACTCGAGCAGAAAAACGACTCGACAAAGTATACCAATAAAGTAAAGAACACTCAAGTTTTAGAGAAAAGAGTCTTTCTATTAATCTGCAATAAAAAGATTACAATCTTAGCCAAGAATACCGCTCTTAGCTATCACTCTCTTTCTCCCTGAATGATTCTCTCAATGAATGATGAATGAATACATTCTACCCCCTCCCCTGGGGTTTATATAGGTAAGTGAGGACATCTCCCTCACGTAGGCAACTGAGTTTGATTACAATAGAAACTCTATAGGATTAATTTTTACTAAACTAATGACTCTCCGGATGATCGCCACCTCAATGCTCTTCAGAGTTTATATCTGTGATAATTTCTAGTGATTTGGTCTGCCAAGACTTCTCCGCTTATCCTTGCTTATGACCCGCATTTATCCTTATCTTGATTTTTAAGGATTCGCCTTAGCTTGCCACCTGCAAACTACGATCATCGTCCGTTAGCGTCTCCGTTTCATGCTTGGCAATCCACCCAAGCCAAGTGCCTGTCTTGCCTGTTTCGATGCGCACCCCGCTGCGCCCCGTGCAAAGCTTTCCCGCGCTCCGCACTCGTCACAACACCCCCAGTCGATCCCTTGTTGCGAGCTGGGCGCCTGGTCAAGTAGTTAGGGTTTAACAAACCCTCCCCCCGTCGGAGGAAGCCGATGCCCTCATCGGAATAAGCTCCGAATACGCCTTGATCTCATCCTCGAATTGCCACAAAGAAGTGTCTTTCTCCCAAGTAGCGCCTGCCTCATCTTCACCTTCCCACTGCACCAAGTAGTAGGTTCTCCGATTCTTCCTACTAGTTCCCTCAACCTTATGGTCAAGTATCTTCGCCACCTTCTTCTCGAAATGGCTTCTCACAGTAGGTGGAGCTTTCCTTACCTTTTGTCTCCCCGGATCAACATCTTCGTGGTAAGGCTTCAAAAAGCTCACGTGAAAAGTAGGATGCAACTTCATCCTTTCTGGCAGTTTCAGCTGATAAGCCACCGCGCCTACCCGCTTTATAACTTCAAAAGGGCCATCGTATTTTTGCACTAGACCTTTGTGATACCGCTTGTTTGTGACTTATCTCCATATCTGAGGCGTCAGTTTGAGTAACACCTTGTCACCCACCTCAAATTCTAGTGCCCGCCTATGCTGATCCACATATTTCACCATCCTCCTTTGTGCCTTCTCCAAGCTCTCCCTAGTCTGTTCCATCAACTCCTGATGGTCTCGCACAAATCTGTATGCCGCTGGGCATTCCCCTTGGGACTTAGTCTTTGCTATCTCCAAAGGTGTAGTAGGTTGATGTCCAAATACTAACTCCGCTGGACTCATACCCGTGGAAGATGATCTATGCATGTTATAGCAAAACTGTGTAGAATCGAGCAAACTCACCCAATTCTTTTGGCTTGCGGTCACATAGTGCCTCAAATACTCTTCCAACAATGCATTAATCCGCTCCGTCTGGCCATCTGTCTGCAAATGATTAGCCGTTGAAAACTTTAATTCTAAACCTATCAACTTGAACAAGTACGTCCAGAATCTTTCAGTAAACCGAGTATCCCGATCGCTCACTATATCCTTGGGCAATCCAAAGATCTTCACCACATGATTCAAAAATAACTCTGCAGCTTCATGTGCGGTACATGCATATGGGGCTGCTATGAACACAACATACTTAGAAAAACGATCTACCACCACCATTATAGATTTCATCTTGTTTATCTCCGGAAATCCCGTAATGAAATCCATAGAAACTGATTCCCATATTGTCACGACCCGAATTACCTAAAAATCAGAGTAAATTTTTCGCTTTCTCATTTATTATTTAATTCTTACTTTTCTCTCGTCGTGACCATCCTACAACACAGTTGGGCTATGATTCGGTGTTAGTCACCTCACACTATTTAACATTTCATTCCCATAATCATATATCAGAGTCTACTATCCTTTTTACTTTAAATAAACACATACCCAATGGTATTTACATGACTCTACATCCCCGACATAATATCCGTTTACAGTACTGTGCATTACATATTTAGATACAAAATCATACCAATGTGTATACCTGTCTCTCGATGGGTAGCAGCAAGCAGCGGATATCAATACATGCAAGTCCTCAGCCGCTCAATAATTATTACAAGTGCTCTGAAAAGATGGGAAAATAAGGGGGTGAGCAAACCACACGCTCAGTAAGGCAATTATGCAAGTAAGTAGATAGCTCCACTATCTACATGCTCATAATGCCATGCCCTTAAATCCATTTCTTTTCATTTAAAATTACACGCACAAAGTCATGCATATTCAATGCCATAGTTTATCCAAAACTATTTGTGCATATATAAATCATGTAACTCATGCATTCAAAGCATTTTATGTGACATCATTAAACCATATTAAGCATGAATTTAATCAAGATCATGCAGTCTTTCATGTCATGTAAGACAATTCAAGATTTTCAAATAAAAGCATGGAAAACACATCATGCCACTGCATTTAAATCAATTCATTTAAAACGCAGTATAAAATAACCCCTCCGGGTCAATCATCTCAAAACTCATAAAACAATTCGTTATACTTCATTATAAAACTTGAGTTATAAAACCACCCTTCTTTCAGGGTCACATATCATAAAATCATCTGAAATCATCAAATCATCAAATCGGGGGCCTGACCCCTCCTTCGGGTCTACCCTGGTCTAACAGACCACAAGTTATATCATGTGAGACAATTAGGTAAGTATCAGTAACATCGAGGACTATGGCCATATCCTAGTGATCCCTGGCAACACGGTACCTAGTGTGCGGGGTATCACACCTGAAACGGGAGGTGGGTCGTCCTACCCGCCAGAACAGCATAACACCAGGATTGCGAGGGCAAGGCTTGCTGCCTCGTGGCTAATGCCACTCCACTCCAACAATCCCCACGGTACAGCGTACTCCGCGTGACATACACGGTACAAAGTACTCCGTGAACCCAAGCTCAGTCAGGGGTGCCTGTAATAGGTCTTATCCACCCATATCATCTGTCTCAGAATGCACGTGAGAGCATATCATCTCACTGTGACACACAGTCTACAGGAGGCTCCAACACGGCTATATGCATGTAATATAAATCCCTGTGCGAGCGAAGCTCAAGCACGGCTCCATGCATATTCATGATATCTGAAAACCTCGTGCGAGCGAAGCTCTAGCACGGTTTCATAAAAATCAGTGAAATCTACGTACGAGCAGCGCTCCAGTACGACTTAAACTGATTATAATTTCATGTAAATTCCACGTACGAGCAACGCTCTAGTACGGATATGTATATAAATTCAGTGAAAACCTCGTACGAGAAAAACTCCAGTACGGCATTCAAATGAATTATGAAAACCATATAAAACTTTGTGCGAGCAACGCTCCAGCACAAATGAATGCTCAAGTAAATCAAATCTCGTGCGAGTTATACTCCAGCACGGCTTTATGCATAATTAAATCAAATCTCGTGCGAGTTTCACTCCAGCACGGCTTTTATGCATAATTAAATCAAAACAGGATGCGAGCTAAGCTCCAGCATCTCTCATGCATGTCAAATCATTAAAAGTAGTGCGAGTAATCGCTCCAGCACTATTTTATGCATACCACGTCAAAACAAATCAAAACATGTCAAAACATGTCAAAACAGAGTGCGAGCTAGGCTCCAGCAGCTCTCATTTCACAATATTAAAAATCAGTGCGAGCACCATGCTCTAGCACATTTCATGCATATGATGTCACAAGTCGGTGCGAGCAACTGCTCAAGCACATTTATGCACATTCACAAACGCAGATATAGTGCGAACTACGTGTCGGCACTACCTGTTTCCATATAAACTTGATAGTTGGCCTCTTTTCCAAAGAAATTTCATTTAAATATTAATAACACCTACGTAGTGTTAATTTGGGAAACTTATGCAATTATTGGCCAATCTATCGATTTACTTTGATTAAAACCAATCAAATCTTAAATTCGGAAAATTCCTTAAATCATGCATTTCATGCATGTCATGCTTTCACCATCCTTAGGTGAACTTCCCTCAATAGGGGTAAAATAGTCTTTTCACCTATTTCGATCCTCAAAATTATTTAAACCACTTTTAGGATCTTTATACATCATCAAGGCATACATACATATTCAGTGTACAGAACACTATTAAAATACGCGTAGCTACCTCTAGCTACTCACACAATTCCCTTACCTCATTTATCTGTACAGTCTGACCTTTCCTCTGATGACTCGTCACGCAGTCCGATTTGCTCTGAATCCAATTCAAATCTCCGGCACTGCGGATACATATTCATCAGGTCAATTACAATACAATTAATTGTATTCACAATTTTCTGGGCTTAATTTAAATCATTGGGCCTGTTTTCCCATATTGGGCCCGATTGCACCTTAATGGGCCTTAATCGACCTTAAGCCCTTTTACCACACTTTATCGAGGCCAATGGGGCTCATTGGGCCCATCAGTAATTTATTTAGCCTCGTTCTAAATTCTCAGACAGCTTATGAATTATTTACGACAATTTATCCAATTTTCAGAATTTAATTCATTTATGCGAAAATTAAATCCATAATTTATGCGTTAAATATCAATCACGCATAACGATGCAAAATTGTCGTAAATAAGGGTTACATACCCGTTATTCCATGATCGTACACAAATCGAGGCTGTCTCGAGCTCTCAGTGGATGCCAATTGTCGAGCTACACAATTAAATATATTTTCGGGTAAACTTTCAGTCGATTATTTATCAAATTAAATATTCTAAAAATTATATCGGTCAATTTGACCGCTTACCGACTTACCCGAAGCTCGATTGCATCACAGGAATTTTTCCCAATTTTTTCTCTTTTTCTTTTTCCCTTTTTCTTCCTTTTTTTTCCCTCTCTTTTTGGTTGAACCGGTCTGGTCCGGTTCAACCCGGTTCGGACCGCCGGTTCGGTCTGGTCCGGTTTGGCCGGTTCTGTCCGGTTCGGCCGGTCCAGGCTCCCTTTGGTCGTGCCGGCGCCGTCCGGTCGGTTCTCTGGCCGATTCCGGTGCCGTTCAACGCGCCATGGACTGGGCTTCTCAAATCGGGCCTCGGTTTGTCTCGAATCGACGCCATCGCCGGCGAATCGGGGTTTCTTCCCCGCGGCTTCCCCTCCGTTTTCCGACGTTTTTTCGGCCACTTCGCCGCGCGTCGCTGCCGCCTGTGGGCTCGCCTGAGGTCGGCCGACCTTCGCCGACCCTCGCCTGGGGCCCTTGGCCGCCGGTGAGGCTCGTCCGTCGTCTTCTCTTCCTCGGCTCGCCTTTCGCGTTTTTCTTCTTCTCTGTTTCTGTTTCTCGCGATTCCAATTCGCGTTTTTTTTTTTTTTTTTTTTTTTTTTTTTAATTTATTTATTTTTATTTATTTATAATTTATTTTTAATAATATTTTATTCATTAAAATATTATTAAAATTACAAAATATCCCAAAATATTATAAAAAATTTCTATTTAATTCATAAATTAATTTCTCAGTCCGGTTTTACCTTTCCGGTATATTTTTCGATTATTTTCGGGATTATTTTTCGATGCGAAAATCCCGGTTTATTCCAATAAATTCATATCTTGATCAATTTAACCCGAAATTTAATTATTTCTTCGTTATTGATCAAGATTTCTAAATCTCATATTTTTAATTAAATTTCTTGTCCCGATTAATACCGAATTTTGATCTTTTGACCATTTTACCCTTGCACGTATTCGGGAATACCATTTAAGTCCTTTTGCATTTTTAAATGCACTCGAAAATATCGGGTCTTACACATATCCTCTCAGGGATAGGTAGTGGTTGAAGCAAACCCGCTTGCTTCTTCCTCTCGGTCTTATCAATCTGGCATATGTGGCATGTGCGGACATATAATTCGATGTCTTCCTCCATCTTCGGCCAGTAATATGTCCTTGACAACAATGCCAACATCCTCTCCACTCCAGGATGTCCTGCCCACTGAGGGTCATGAGTTTCTTTCAGCAACTCTTTCCTTAGTCCCCTGCCAGATGGAACATAAAGTCGATTGCCTTTGGCATACAACAAATCCCCCTCGAGCCAATACCTACGAACTTTGCCCAACTTTACGTTCTCCTTAAGCTGTTCATAAGTCTTATCTGCAGATACCTGCTACCTTATTCTGTCAATCAGGTTAGTCTCAATAGTAGATAATGAAGCAACATAAGACTGGACTATCTTACGACTCAACGCGTCCGCCACCTGGTTCTCCCTTCCTGGTCTATGTACCAAGGTGAAATCGAACTCTGCAAGGAATTCTTGCCATCGTGCCTGCTTCGGGCTCAGCTTCTTTTGTGTCTTGAAATAAGTGTTAGCCATATTGTCTGTCACCACCACAAATTTTGTTCCCAACAGATAATGTTTCCACACTTCCAAACAATGCACAATCGCCGTCATCTCCTTCTCATGAGTTGAATATCGCATTTCTGCATCCTTCAGCTTGCGACTTTCATAAGCAATGGGGTGTCCTTCTTGGACCAACACCCCTCCAATGGCTCGGTCTGAGGCATCCGTGTGAACTTCAAACGGTAGCTTGAAATCTGGCAGTCTCAACACGGGTTCGGATGTCACTGCCTCCTTGATTTCTCGAAAAGCCCACTCACATTCATCAGACCACACCCACTTCTTGTCCTTTTTTAAAAGATCAGTTAAATGACTCACCATCTTGCTATATCCTTTGATGAACCGTCGGTCATAGTTGGCCAATCCTAAGAAAGACCGCAACTCCGAGACCTTTGCAGGGGCTTGCCATTCAACAATGGCTTGGATCTTTCTCTCATCCATCCGTATTCTTCCACTGCTAACTTTGTGACCTAGGAACATAATCTCCCGCTGACAAAACTCACACTTCTCCTTTTTCACATAAAGAGAGTGCTTCCTCAAAGTCTCGAACACCACCCTGAAGTGCTCTACATGTTCTGCAAGCGTCTGGTTATACACCACAATATCGTCTAGGTATACCACCACAAAGTGATCCAGGTACTCATAAAGCACATCATTCATCAAGTTACAAAATGTCGCAGGTGCATTAGTTAAACCGAAAGACATAACTAAAAATTCAAAAGAGCCATACCTCGTCACAGAAGCTGTCTTAGCTTCATCTCCTTCGAAAATCCTTACTTGTCAATATCCTGATCTCAGGTCTAACTTGGTAAAATATACCGCCTTCGATAACCGGTCGAACAGATCAGCAACATTTGGAACTGGATATTTATTCTTGACTGTTACCTTGTTCAGGGCTCGGTAATCAACACACATTCTCAGTGTGCCATCCTGCTTCCTCTGGAACAAAACTGAGGCTCCATATGGTGCCTTTGATGGTTGGATATATCCTGTATCCAACAACTCACCAAGTTGTTTCCTTAACTCGGTTAGCTCCAAAGGACTCATCCTGTAAGGTGCTCGTGCAGGTGGTCTAGTTCACGATTTCAACTCGATCTTATTGTCAATGGCCCGCTTAGGTGGTAGTGCCTTGGGTAATTCTGGGGGCATTACATCCTTGTACTCATTCAGCACCGTCGCTACTTCATCCGGTATCTCAACAATCGTGTCTGGTTTTACCTTAACCAGGGCAGCAAAAATGGTTGTCTCCCCCTTCTTCAACCCGATGTTTACTTGTGAAGCCAACTGCAGCAACGGCTTCCCAGCACCATGTCCTCTCTCCGTAGGGATAAAGTTTGGACACGTCTCGTCAGATATCATCAATCCACCCAAGTGTGGAATAGCAAATGCCTTTGCTTGCACAAAGAATTCAATGCCCATGATCACATCAAAATCATCTATAGGTAAAGCCAAGAACTTACAATCCTGTTGCCAAGTTCCTATCTTCACCGATGCGGTAGCCGTTCCTTGGATACCTTGGGTTTTAGAATTGACTGCTTTCACCTGATTGTTACTCCTCGTGACTTTCAGGCCAAGATGCCCAACCGCGTTCAATGAAACGAAGTTGTTGGTCGCTCCTGTATCAAGCATCGCTCGAATCGGTCTCCCATTCACCTCAGCTTTAATATACATTAGTCCCTTATGAGGAGCTTATTGCTTGGTCCAAATAACGTTGAGCAATTGCATCGGGGTAACTCTTGAACATTCGTTATCCGGATCCTCCTTACTCATGAGGGCCGCCAACTTGGTCCGTCTAGGGCAATCTCGGGCCTTGTGATTCCCATTACACAAGAAACAACTCCTATCTCTCTTACTTTGGGGTGGATCCGATCCCCTCAGCTTAGAAGACTCAACCTTCTCCTTGTTTCTCTGGTACTTCTTCCAGTCCTTCTTGCCTTTCCCCCTATTCCATCAGGATGATTCTTTTTCCTTTCCCCAATGTTCAAAGAAGAACCCAGTTTGTAATCCGTCAAACTGTCTGCAGCAGCAATTGCCTGTGGCAGATCCTTCACGTTCTGCCTACGTAACTCAGCCTGAGCCCATGGCTGAAGTCTTGAGAAAAAGTTGAACAACTTATCCTCCTCTGACATATTCTTGACGTCCAACATCAAAGAGCTAAACTCCTTGACATAATCTCGCACAGAACCCGTGTGCTTCAATTTCTTGAGTGCCTCTCTCGCGACCTATGCCGCGTTCAAGGGAAGGAATTGATCCCGTAACTGCTTCTTCAGTGCATCCCATGTTTCAATCCTCGGACGACCAGCATTATCATCATCTGCCAATCTGCTTCGCCACCATAGCTTAGCATCACCCGAGAGGTACATGCTAGTGATTGTAACCTGATCCTGCTCCGGTATTCGGGCAGTTTTGAAGTACTGCCCCATGTCCCACAGAAAATTCTCAAGCTCCTTCGCATTGCGAACTCCTTAGGTTCAGACAGCTTTATCTTCTTCTGAAGATCGCTACTATCACCTCCCCTGCTACTACTAGACGCCTCCCCATGGTCTGTAGCAGTCATTGCGCATTTCATCAGTAAAACGTCAACCTTCAAGGAATTCAACTGCACCTCAAATTCATCCGATAGATTGCGAACATGCTGCATGATGTTGGTGTAGCGATTAGCATGCTCCTTCTGCATGTCGAATGTCAGCTGTGTCAACTCCTGAACACTGCCTGCCATGGCCTGAATCTGCTCAGCCATTGTAGCCGCCTCCTCTTGCGGTACGCCCACCATTGCTTCAAGTACAGCAACTCTGTCAGCCAACTCGTGTGCCATGATCCAAAACTCGCTCTGATACCAAATTGTCACATGGTTGTTCTCTCCTATAGAACTTTTTCCGGTGATGGCCTAAGTTTCCCGCAACTTAGTATAGCCAATCTTCACACTAACCCAAATTCGGGTCAATACGCAGCGATATAACACTCGAGCAGGAAAACAACTCGACAAAGTATACCAATAAAGCAAAGAACACTCAAGTTTTAGAGAAAAGAGTCTTTCTATTAATCTGCAATAAAAAGATTACAATCTTAGCCAAGAATACCGCTCTTAACTATCACTCTCTTTCTCCCTGAATGATTCTCTCAATGAATGATGAATGAATACATTCTACCCCCTCCCTTGGGGTTTATATAGGCAAGTGAGGACATCTCCCTCACGTAGGCAATTGAGTTTGATTACAACAGAAACTTTATAGGATTAATTTCTACTAAACTAAGGACTCTCCGGATGATCCCCACATCAGTGCTCTTCAGAGTTTATATCTGTGATAATCTCCAGTGATTCGGTCTGTCAAGACTTCTCCGCTTATCCTGGCTTATGACCCGCATTTATCCTTATCCCGATTTTTAAGGATTCGCCTTAGCTTGCCACCTACAAACTACGATCATCGTCCGTTAACGTCTCCGTTTCATGCTTTGCAATCCGTCCAAGCCAAGTGCCTGTCTTACCTGTTTCGGTGCTAGCCCCGTTGCACCCTGTGCAAAGTTTTCCCGCGCTCCGCACTCGTCACAGCGCCCTCAATCGATCCCTTGCGAGCTGCGCGCTTGGTCAAGTAGTTAGGGTCTAACACTAATCAAATTCCAAACTTGTCCTCTATCATAGGTTTTTTTTTTTTCACTCCTTTCTTATATATATATATATATATATGTGTGTGTGTGTGTTTTTGGTGTATATAATAATTTTTTTTTCATTATCAAATGATAATGATGGATTTGATTAATCAAATAATATTGCAATATTGTGATCAATGCCTTTTAACTCGTTTAAAATATGCATTTAACCAACCATAAAATTCGTTACCACTGCTTTTAAGAATGAAAAAGAAAGGCTTGTGTTATAGTAAGGTGAGTCATGATTTGACAAGAATGGCTTGAAAATGAAATCACACTATTGCCAATTCCCAAGCAATATAGAAAATTTTAATAGGCTAGTCTCTGGAATTTCCAAGCTCGAATGTCGGCAGTCATGATATAATATAGTGCTTTTCGGATCGTCGATCTCTGTCAGACAGACTACTGCCAAATAAACATGATAATTACTAATTGAAACAGTAGCGGCCTAAAATTGGCCATGCCATGGGCTCGACGGAACAATAATTATGGAGATAATGATGGCTAAGGGCTCGGTGCATGCCCTTGAGTTTTTTTAGCGAGGGGCTGATATATTTCGTACAGCGAATTAATTATAGGGCGAGTTATTTTGAGAGTTGGAGAATTTAGATTTAAATTTTATTATATATGAATTTGAGTTTAGTTAAAAATTATTATTTAATATATTATTAGTAAATTTTTTTAAAATTTTATATATAAGATTGTGGTAAAAGCATATTTCTCATTTTACTTATTTTTTATTTTTTGATATTTTTTAAGACCTATGTCATTATTTTTTTTGGTGTAATCAAAGGTATTTTTAGACCTTTTTTGATCTGAGATTAATTCTTTTCCGTTGAGAGCGTAAAAAGTCAAAATTTTCCTAACAAATATGCTTTCGAATAATTGACCTAATTATATTTTCACATTTATCGAAATATAAGTTGTTTACCACATCGATCAACACTTATTTATATATGTCACGATCTTAATTTTATTTATAAAATTTAAAAATTTTACTTAATAATATATCTGATAATAATAAATCAGTTGAACAACAAAAGCTGACAAGTTATTGCATTACCACCAGACCATGAATAAACTTTGTCTAGCCACACCAACATTAGCTGACGCATCAGCCATGGTGGTAGCCACACCAACATAATTAGTTATTAATTCTAATTATTTAATTATGAATTTAATTAATTTAGTAAGTAATCTTCATATAATTACGGGTGCAATAATTGTAATACTCAATTATTATTGTAATTTTTCATGTATCGTGCCCTTCCAAACAAATTATAGCGTGATGGTAAACCAGCCGCATGACAGTGACTTGCATGCATAAGCAAGTGCGATAAATATTAGGACAAAGCAGCAATTCGTTAATTGCCACTTGTCACACATGTCATGAGTTTTGCTCGGGTCATTTTGATGATCTTTTCAAATCACAAATGTAGAGACACGTTGCATGTGAAAACCCTTAGTGGGAAAAGCCAATAGTGTATGGAAACAAAGAATAATATGTGTGCGGTAACTATACAGGGCTAAAGGCTGAAGCATGGTTATGCAGTGCCCCACCGTTGCCTGCCTTTCGATGGTTCATATGGTTCCTAGCTATCTTAGGTTTGCATTAATTAGTGTTTCTTTTTCTGCATTGGATTCATACTCTGAACATCATTTCTCCTTTTCAAACAATCCATAAACTGTAGTATTTCATACCATATATTAGAGATATGTTCATCAGTCTTTAAACACTATTTCTTAGTTATGAAACTTGAAGAGATAACGATATCTCTCAGCAACAGAATTAACTTTCTAAGTGGTCCATAATAAATATTACCTTTAACGGGACTTGATGGAGGAAGATCTATAATTAAGTGAATTTAAGTATTTTGTATTGAATGTCGAGTATTTTTCTTTATACATTTTGTATATAAAATATTGTATGATATTAATAACTAAAAGTATCTATGCGTTGGATTGAAATTTGAATCAAATTTAAATTATAAATTAATAGATTATATACAAATATTAACTCGATTCGAAAATTTATTAAATTTTTTTGTCCAAATTAACTCATGCAAACCTATTGATAGATCTATTAATAACCATCTACAAAGATTGATTGTCTTCACAAGAACATCAAATAATAATAATTCACATATTTAACATAAAATCAAAATATTTTAACTAATACTCAAACCTCAAGCGTCCTTTTAACATAAATATTCAATTGTAATTTAATTTTTATGAAATTATATTTTTCACGACGATAGTTTACTTACGGAACCCTCGGTACAAAGTTGAAAGCTGAACCATCAACAGATCCGCAGGCGATCATGAGCGAAAGCAGGCGCCCAATTTTCGAAAAGAGTTAATACACATGCCGATGCTTGAAGGTGGTGTGAGAAAACCCCATGTTTTAGGTGTGGACTGAGGCCTAAGCTTGAAGTTATTTTAGTCATTTTCTTTGATTTTTTCTATGAAGGAGATAGCCAATGATTTTTCTTTGAAAGTGAGAGACAGATTGCACTTATTAATTAGTCCCTTGGTAATCATATCGACCTTGTCACTTCATTGATTGAGACTACAAGTAATTAACCAGTACTGTAACACTGATTAGCCAAATTAAATTAGTGACGACAAAAAATGGCGATATTACTGTTTTGATGGAAAATTTTCATGGGAAAGTTTTATCATTGATATATGCGGCCACAGTTGAGTGGTTGGTTTCTGCATCATGGCAATTAGCTTGGCAATGTCTAATTATAAAGATGTAAAATTAAATATTTAGGTATCTGTCTTTTATATGTAAGTTTGATTTGAGTTATGTTTTTTGATCACTTGAACTGCAACTGTGAGAATATAAGCTCAAATACCAGTACCGGCGAAAATTTTCGTCGGTAAATACTTTCGAATTACAGACTAATTACCAATGAAAAAATCGATAAATTTTACTGATCATATTTCATAGTTATTACAGAAAATATTCGTATAAGCAAATGAAATGGATGAGCTTTTCCAACAGCTTCTGAAATTTATCTGAGCTTAGCTCTGTTTCTGGGATAGAATGCATGGACTTTGGGTCTGACACTGTTGCACTGGTCTCGTCTCAACTTGTTATGGGCTTTTGAGGATTGGCCATAGCTCGGTATATCACTTTCGGCATCATCTTTGTAGACTGCAAGCACATTGCCAGGTTGCTTTACATTGTATTTCAGCATTGGTTTTAGCATTGGTTTCCCTTGTAATATCTTGTGTAGAATTAGAATAAACTTGAATGCACCTATGGAAATAGAATATAATCTTTTTCCTTTTTAATTTTTATTTATTTAACTCAAATATTTAAATTCTCTTCAACTCGTAACTTAGTATATTCATCGATTAACGTTTATGTTTAGAGAAGACAAGCATTTTAAATTTCTTGAAACGGTCATATCCATGACATTATTCAGGATTCGCTTCAATATTCCACAAGATCATTTGGTTTTTGAAAGAGAAATAATTTTCAAATATAGTTGATCATCCAATAACTACAGGAAAAAAAAAATTAATAAAAGAATGGTAAAGTGAAAAAGATGTCATCAAACACAGTTCTGAATCTGAATAAAAATGTTCTTTGAATAGGATGAAATTAAATGGAACTTGGGATTGCCTATTAATTTATAAAGACTAAACTTGTATTGAAGATGAGGTTAAGACCAAAATGAAAATGTTGCGAAAATGTACCGCTGTGATTGTCTAAACAAGGCATGGAACAAGAACTGGCAGTTTTGGAACAAATTGCACTTGCTTTAACAATTGTAGACCTGATTATTGTTTTACACTTACCAGTTTGAGAGTTCTGAGTTCTGAGAAATGAATTATGGGTTCATTTGGTTTTTTTTTGTTAGTCTTCTCGAATCTTTGTCTTGATTTGTAGAGAGGTACGCAGGAAAAGATAGAATTAAACTTTAAATATATTTTTCTTAAAAGAGTAACAATTATTAAATTAAATTTTAATTAGTAATTATTAAATTTTTAATCAAATTAACCAAAAACCAATTTTTTTTAAAATCATTTTTGTTAATTGATAGATTCATCATTACTACAGCATTTATTTTAATAAATTGGGTGATTGATTATCTAAATTTATCGTCACCCTCCTTTTTTATTCAAATTTAAAATCGATTGTATTTTCATGTAACATTCAACAAAGATGAAATTTAGATTGATTAATTTAATTAAAATCAAATTTTAAACACCCTAACACATACCTTCTATTCACAATTAATTGAACTAATCTACACGTTGTCATATCATGATCGGTCCGTTTTTATTAAAGCATAAAATCATCAATTAATAATAATCAACCAATGGTAAAATTGTAACACTGATCAGTTAAGGTGATGAGATACTGACATCTGTGAAAGCGTCCATGGAGGAGTTGTCATCTGAAGTACAATCAAGAGCAGCCCGTCGATCAACAGGTGTGCGGCAAATCGGGCAATTGGAATGAGAGTACATCCACATATCAATACAAGGAGCATGGAATGAGTGCTTACAGCTATGAAGCTGTCGTATCTCTTCATCATCTTCAAATCCTAACAGGCACACCACACATTCCATTATTTCCTGGGTTGCTTTTGCTTCTTCGTTTTCCAGCTCTTTTCTGAACTTGAACGAGGAAGCTGAATATGGGCTCAGGTTCAACTGAGCTGACGAACCCTTATCAGAGACATGGCTAGTGGGCCTTGGAAGAGGTGACCAGGGAGGATTGGCACAGATTCCAGTCATGACGAAGGTGAAAACCAAGATTGCAATGACTATGGTTCCGATTATTATAACCAGAGCGGGGTAGATGAGAGACATAGTTTGATTGATACAGTGTAAAGGGTGGCCTGTAAAAGCCTAAAATTGGAGTTTGTATGTCGGAACCTGGCAAGCTTTTCTGGGAAAGTATAGAGAAGTAATGGATGAGGTTGTCAAAGACATATTACGGCGGACATGTCCACCATTTTTGGAGTCTTCCTGTTCTCCTTCGGAAAAGACAGGATAATAGCCGCTGCATGAAAGATTCATGAAATAAAAGACTAATTAACGTTGGTTTCAAGAGCTGCCAACCAAAGAAGTCACCAAGATGGAAAAAGTAGACGAAAGAAACGCTTTGATTACTTATAATAGCTATACTTATCATCATAAAATAAAGTTGATTAAATATATAATTAGCTATGCCGTCGAGACCATCTAAGAAAATGAGAATATAATTCTGTCAAAAAGTCATCAATTATTTGAATTACGCTCCAAATTCTTTGCAATCATAATTAAATTCATGAACAAGATATACAGCCGACCATTGCATTGAACCGTTCAGGAATAGAGCCACCAACAAATATGAATCCAAAGCAAGAAACAACTTCAGATAACATCGAAAAGACGGCGAGGAATCTAGATTTGAGATTATCAAAATCCTGAGCATATTTAGCAAAGAGGGTATCAGCCACGTTTCCTGTTGGAAAAAGAAAGTAAACCAAACATACAAGAAATCCACACTCTATACCACTATTTAATTGTTCAACTTACATTCCTACGAGTAACATAAACATAGTAGACATAAACAAACAATCAAACTCTCAGGTAAAACGACAAGCAACTTTTATCATATTGTGGGTAGGGATTAGATTCTGATTCTTGTCTGAACTAACTGATATATAGCTGCTAAAGCACTGACCAACTTTAAACTGCCAAGTAGTCAAGTACTGAAAACATCGCAGTAACTTATAGTCAAACTGCCATTGACACCTTGGTTTAATGGTGCAAAAGAGATTTTGAAACTTTAATAAGACAACGAAATTTTATGTTCAAATTTTACTCTGTGTGAGAAATATGGCGAGTTATATATCGGTTTGGTTGATTTATTTAGGGTTTTGTTTGGTAGAATGAAAAGATGAAAAATTAAGAAGGAAAAATAAAATGAAAAAAAAAAATTATTTCTTTCCACAAGTGAACTTGACAAGAAAAATGAAAAATAGGTAAAAAAAACATATTTTCTTTTTTTATTACTTGGTAGAAATAAAAAGTGAGAAGAAATAAAATAAAAGTGAATAAAGATAATTTAATATTTTCATCTAATTTACTCACAAAGATCACATCTCTCTTTTTCTCTTCAATTTGGATGATTGTATTTTGTGAATAAGGAAAAAAAAAAACCCGTTCCCCTCATTTTTCTGTTTTCTATTTTCTATTATAGATTTTCCATCCTTCCTCTTTACAACTATGCCAAACATAGCTTAACATTTACCAACTAGTTTGAGACCGTGCAATGCACAGATTTTTTTATTTAAATGTTTTTGAATATATAAAAGTTTAACTTAAAACATAATAATTTATATCTTCAAAATAAAGCTAACATAAATATAATATAGAAAATATTTAAAATGTTATACTATTTTTTAACGATGAATAATATATATAAAAAAAAGGCAAATAGTTTAATTCAAATATCCCAAAAAAGTCATAAATAAAAATATTTATGAAATTGTTGAATTAAAATCTAAAAGTTTTGTCAAAGTAATAATCATTTTCAGTTGTCGATACTTTCGACTGGTGCAAAATTTTTTGTAGAACTGTAAATATAAAATATTTCAAAAACTTTTTAATTTATTGTGTATATACGATCATTTTATGTAATAAAATAATGTATGTAAAAACTTACTCACATGTACATAGTTTTTTTCAGGAGTTTAAAGTGGATGAATAATTTAAATATTTATACATATATATATATATTTAAATAAAATTATTCCCATGCATATGCTTTAGCTTGTGCCCAACTAAAATATGTATATTAAGTTAGTTTTGACTTTGAGTATCTAATAGTTTTAGTCTTTCGTAGATCAGCAATTTTCGAACAAAAATAGTTGCATTCAAACATTACTTAAAGCGGCTTCGCTATATAGGTTACTATTGTTAAATTGTAATATAAGATGAACAAAGCTTGAGATTATAGTAAATTTTTTGTGTTAATCATTTACACGAAAAAGAAATTACTAATGTTAAATATTAGTTTAAAAAGATTAAAAAAACCTTGAGATTTGTGTTGATATCTGCTGTGATCGTAGATATGATATTGTTGTTTGTTGTATGAACAAAACTTGTGTACTGCGATATGCCTATGTGATTTTTTTTTTTTTTGTATTAAATTAAATTTTTTGTGTTAGTCATTCACATGAAAAGAAAATTACTACAGTTAAATATTAGTTTAAGAAGATTGAACAATTTTTTAATATAAAAATATATTTAGATACGATTATTTTTATAAATAAATATAAAAACATAATTTAGATACTTAACATATTTAGCACATAAATAATCATGTATAATATTTATATAAATAAATGTCTAATTAGTGCCAATCTATTTTCAATTTTTTACCTTAACTTTGACTATATAATTTTGGGAATTATATTATTTTGACTATATTCAATATATATGATATTTAATTGGCAGTAAATATTGATTGAAAGTCTATTATGAATTCCTATTTACACTGTAAGAATATTTTTAAATTTTTCTACATTAACTTAGATTATATAACTTTGCAAATTATATAACTTTGACAATATTCAATATATTTTTAATATTTAATTGATAGTAAATATTAATTGTCGGTTTAATTATGAATTTCATGCTTAAGCAACAAGAATATGTTTAATAAGTAATAAATATTAGTTGGTAATCCAATTTTAAATGCAATAAGAATATTTAATTGACAATGTGATTATGAATTTCACATTTATACAAAGGCAATAAAGTTTACTCTACTTTTGCCACTAATGAAGTGTTGATTTTGTAAGAATAAATTGAGTCAACATTAGGGTATGGTTTACTATATATTTAATAATTATTGCATAGCTTACATGTCAATAATGTAAACCATCCACATAAGAATCCATAACAACAATATTTAGCACGCAAGCAAACATGGACGTTGTAAAAGAATATATATTAGATTAGATGTAATACTTTATTATTGTAAGCTCTATTGTAATGTATCTTGTAGTCCAACTTATGCTCACAACTAGAAGAGTAATTAATATTCCATATTGGGTTGGCAGGTAATCTTATTCTTTAAGAATGACTACAATGTGTCAAGTAAAATACGTATTTTGATAATACTGGATTCTAGTACAAAAGACCAAAATTTGGATCCAAGTATATAATAAAATACAGCTACTAAGAAAAGAAATGGAAAAGAGAACAAAACAACTTGATCATACTGCTCGATTAAATTGCTCATAATACAACAGAGGAAAACAAATCAACTCTTTTCACTTCCTGCTCACTTCTTTCCTGAGCAAGGAACATGGACATGGTTAGGTCTTCAAGGGAGCCTTTTTCTCTCTATCAGATATTCGAGCTGGAGCTGTTGAATGTGATTTGAAGCGGCCTCTCCCTCCTTCCTCTTTTTCCTGGAAAACCCAAATCCCTATTGTTCAATTTCCTTTTCATTATAAAATGCACCGGTTCGTTCCCACAGCCAAGCGAGTTCTTAAACTTTTCAAAAAGCATTATCATGAAGCCATTCAGACAGCATTAGATTACTATGAACATTAGCTAGCAGTTTATGATACCTTTTTCTTGACAATCTGAACAACATCTTCATCCTGCAAAACATGCCCAAGGCCACAATGTTGAGGGAAGTGCCTTGCACTTGTGCCCCAGACTAGCACGTATTTGACATCCTTTATCAAACTCCTGTGAATGTGATTACAAAAGTCTTCCACTGTGCAGCCACCCCTATCCTATCTCATGGCAAGAAAAATGGGATAAGAGAAAGAACAGTCAGGAAACTTCCTGCATAAATTTAATGTTACAGACTATTAGAGGTAAATGCAATGACATGAACATATGTGACATACTGCAGAGAGGACCACAGGATCAGTGAAATCAGGTTGCTGGCCTTGTGGTTTTGTATATACTCTCACAAGCCCCATCTCTTCCCACATTTTTGAAAGTAATCTATCCAAGTTCAGCTGCACAAGCAACAGACATATAGGTCAGCATTTTACTCAAACCTCACATGCATCAAATGTGAAACTGACAAGCAATATTAGACAGCATCCTAGTGTCCTTTTGGCAGGAACTGGACAACGAACGTCACAAAAGTAAAAGGAAGAGATATGCAGTAAGTATCAGATCTTATCAAATACACAGTTAGTACTGACTAGCCAAAAGCAATAGCATACTCCTTAACTGGCCATTCACATTTAAACAAGGATCGAAATACATGCCTTCAGATTGCAGCTTATGACAACAGAATTTGGCTGGCGAGCTAACTTATCCACATCATCGATACCAATTACATCTATCTTGTTGTAAACATATACGCACTTAATGTATTTGCGGTTTCCTTCAATTACATCTATAAGATCATCCACTGTGGCATCCTCACGGAATAGAACCTGAAAAGAATCCATCAGGAATACCTTAGTAAGGAAAAAACCATTTGTAAGAATGAATCAGTTCAACCAAATACGAAATTTAATCAATACAAGACTGCATACCTCTGCATTGTGAATTTTGTATTCATGCAGAATTTGATAACAAAGTTTCTCATCTACATGAGTTAAAGGTAAAGTGCTGTTGAAAGAGATGCCTCCAGTTTTTTTCTTTTTGAAATATATCTGCAAATGAAGTAAAGAAACCGATAATATTTCAAAAAAAAAAAGGAAAAGCAAAGAAACCCATAATAAAGCAGACCACAGCAATACATATTTGAAGATACTGTTAAAATAATTCATCCCAATTTCCTTTTACTTTAGGCAAACAAAAATGCAATACCTTAAAACATAGAGATGCATGATGCACCTAATATGTTAATAATGATACCACATAGACAATGGTTCAGGATGAACTTACCTGAGGAGGTCTCTTGTTTAAACGCAAACCCACAGCTTCCAGTTCCTTGGTTAATATCTGGCGATGACCCTCACTCTGACATTTTTGTAGCAGATTACACGGGCATAAAGGAAGAGTTGGATAAAACAGGAGAAACAACAACAGCAAAATAACATAACTCCTAAAAGTTTAATGGTAAAGCAACTCGACAACAATGAATATTCAGGATTCAGGAAATAAATATAAGTAGTGACAGCACTGAAAAAACTATAGCTAAAATAAACATTAAAACTAAATCATCTGTCGACAATCTAAAGCGCTAGTAGTCACTTGAAAGCTTGAAGTATGCAAAACTACAAGTGCATGAATAGAAAGCCTAGTTAGAGTAAAAATGGAAGAGTGAAATGAGTATTAAAAAGAAGAGAGAAAGAATGAATGAATGAATGAATGATTCTGGACAATTACTGACTACTGTAGAACTAAAACCTCCTCTGACAGCAATCCAGAAGAAATACTGTATGTCATGACAAAACATTACACACATGCAGGTAATAGGGAAGGCTTCAAACAAGAAAAATAATTTTGCATCTTATAATCACATAATCTTAGATGTTCAATACCAGGCAGTTTTGCGTTAAATTAAGGAAAAACAGAGAAACTGATTTCCTCCAATGCTTATCAATTATCTCTTTTTGAATTTCACAACCAAGCCTAACACTGAGATCAGAACGGTATTAACCACTGTTCTATTAAGTTCCTAAGTTACAATAACATCTTATGAGGATACTAATCAAGATTTTACCATACTATTGTAAGCAAAACCAACAATTCTTCAACCCCAAAAACTACTACTATGTTATAGATACTTACTTTAGAGGCATCAAGAACCATAAGAACAAGATCTGACGACTTGGAAACAGCAATAACCTGAGAAATGAGAAGTCACATAAAATATCTTGAATTAAAAAAACTAGAGCATAAGAATGAATAGAACAGATCACCAGAGCAGAACAGTAAGTAAATAAACCACATAATATTAGCTTTTTCTTTGTAGGAATATAAAGATGCAGGTGTACACCACCCTGAACCCCCAACTTCAACATGATACTCACCAAGGAGCATGTTAAGCATTTAATCAAACAATAAAAAATAAAAGGGCAACTCAATACACAAGGCTCCCATATTGTGGGGTCTAGGGAGGGTCATATATACACAGCCTTATCCCTGCTTTAACAGAGAGGCTGTTTCCACTAAAACCTTTGACCTCCAGATCTCAAAGGAGCAACAACAACAACGGCAGCAGCAGCAGCAACAACAACAACAACAATAATAATATTTTATCAGGATTTCCCTCATTTGGAAACAATAGCTTTTATAATTTATACCAAAAGATGACAACAAGTTTCACCACGTAAGACTAGAAGCCGCAAATTTCTACCTGCCTCCCACGACCCTTTCCTTCAGAAGCACCTTCAATAATTCCAGGAAGATCAAGCAGTTGAATCTTAGTATCATTGTAATGTATGATACCAGGAATGCATGTAAGCGTTGTGAACTCATAAGATGCAGCTTCTGAATGAGTTCCTGTTAGCATTGTTAAAAGGGTTGATTTTCCCACACTGCAATTGCAGTACAATGCAATAGTTAGCTTCCTCTCCAAAAAAAATGTCCACAGAAAGCACAAAGTGCAAGTATATACATGTACAAATGCATGTTTTCACTAATCTGAAAGCACGGTTATTTTCCTACATATTTGTGCAAGTAGATGGAGCAAGCAGACTAGAGAGGGATGGCAGAATGAAGGTACTGACAGTGAGTAATATCATCAATATATTAATCTTAAGTCAGATAAAAAATAATAATAATAATCTCACTACAGGACTGGGCATAGTTCTTAGTTTCTTATTAAAAAATAATAATAATTCATGCATTCAAGTGACAAAGGTACAGACCTTGGAAATCCTATTAGTGCAACACGTCCATGACCAAATTTTGTAACTTCAAAACCATCTCCACCTCCGCTAGAACCCTGGTTCATAGATTAACAGCCAGACAACGAACAGATTAATCATTTAGTACTTTTAAAAGTATACAAAATATCTAGCCAACCAAGCAAGAAAAATTAACTTATAGGTAGTCATGGTAAATAGAGACCAACCCACCTAAGCAGTGGAAAAGAAGCTACAGCTTAAACAACGAAAAACAATTAAAATAATAGGAAACCGATAGTCTATACAAGACTTTGGAATTGTTAAAAAGAAGTTAAGATATAAGGTAATATTATTAGTAAGCACAAACACACAAGTAAATTAAAATGTGGCAAAAGTAGAATTTAGAGAAAAAGAATACAAATATCATGATATGCATTAAAAAAAAAAATTTGACTCCATTCATGTCAGACAAGAAAATTCATACTTTCGGTGGCTCTAGTAATTGTGTTCTTAGCTTTGCAATCTTTGCCTTGAGCTGACCGAGATGGTACTCTGTGTATTCCATAAAAGAAACATTAGTCAACACATTCAATGTTTTCAACAGGATCAATAATTATCAAATAATAACACCTAAAAATGGATTTGAAAAAGTAAAAAGAAAATTCAGTTCATATATACACACACACAAGCATGTGATTGGAAACAGTTATAGATAAATACCTGTGGCCTTATTTTTCTGCGTTCGAGCCATCTCGGCTTCAATTTCTTTAATCCTCTCAATAATCCCCATTTTTTCCTGATCCCAAGACTACCAACTAAGATGAAATAAGAACAAGGACACAGCTTTACAACCTAAATGGTGTAACTATAGATGTATGTAAAATACAAATAAATAAATAAAGCTTACATAATCATGAATATATATTGAAAGAAAAACTAAACTTGAAAGAGAACCCAATTATACACTAGATGAAGAACAATTTGGGGAAAAAAAATCAATGAAGGCGCCGTGTTTGGTTGATGAGAAAATGATGGGAAAAGATAGAAAGGCAAACTTGATTCGATTCCTTTTCCTTATTTTCAATCTCTCAATAAGTACATAAATGTGAATAATCAGAGGGAAAAGGAGTTGATTGTTCATCATAGATCCGTTAAAAAAGCAACTAAGTAACAAAAATCATTATGCAAAAACCAGAAACGAAAAACTTTTCACGCACATCATAGAATCTTCATAATTCTATAGAACTGATCGCAATATAGAAATAAAGAGAGAAAATTTGTTTGGAGAATGACTCACCGGAACTGAGTGAAAGGTGATCGAGAGTAAAAAGAAAAAGAAGAAGAGAAGAAGAAGAGCAAATTGAACCTCACAGTAGCAGCAGCAGTAGTAGGGCTTAATTCTCAAAGAAAAAGAAAGAAAAAAAACGCACTTGCTTTTAAAGCCCAATTAAGGTATTAACCTTTTTGGGCCATTCTGGACTATTGGCTCTGCATGTTTAGCAAGTACGCTGTACACAAATTTCGTATCATAATATTAAATGTGGAATGATATATTGTGCGAAAATAATACGTAAATGGATACAAAGGATTAAAATTTTGATAAAAATTTTAAAAAAGTTATTTCATAGTTGATGTATTAATACGAAGTATTATATAATAATATTCATATTTTATATGTTGTATATATTTTCATGCGTATATAATTTACAAAGTATAAGGTTTTTAACTTTAAACAAATGTTTATAAATAATGTAGTTGCCTATGCGTAATGAAAATGATATTTTAGAAGTGTGAAAATGAGTTTTGGAATGGTGTTTAGTAAGAGCATTCGAATGTCTTGAAGAGCTTATATTATGTTTAAGGTTTGCCTGAAGGCATTTGGATATCCTAAAGAAGGCTTTCGAATGCCCTGCCTTAATTAGTTTCTATTTGAAAAAAATGCTTTAGGCATCTATTTGGGAAATTTACATAGGGCATTTGAATGTCTTGAGAAGACATTCGAATGCCCCTTTCAAAAAGTGAAAAATAAATCCATTGGACATAACTTTTCATTTCAAAGAGTGGTGATTATTCATCAAAGACATGTCTTCTTATTAAAGGGTGTTTATTACACCTATTGAAAGTTA
This sequence comes from Firmiana major, assembly GCA_033439115.1. Taxonomy (NCBI): domain Eukaryota; kingdom Viridiplantae; phylum Streptophyta; class Magnoliopsida; order Malvales; family Malvaceae; genus Firmiana; species Firmiana major. The sequence goes on along the minus strand of CM065914.1, from coordinate 4,886,279 downwards.
TAAATACTTCCTATAACATTCATTTTCATATACACAATCATCATTTTTACATTCGTTCACTCAAAAATTCAGATTCTTTTCTTGCACTATTCTTTTGGTTTCTTGGTTTAAGTGAGCTCATAAAGAAGATTCAAAATTCAATAGAAGCTATCTAAGAGTAGACATTGTATCTTGGGAACAACATTTCCTAAATCATTTGCACCGTGTAGAGAAACTTTTATTCTTAAGAAAGGTTCCTATAAATCCCCCGCTTATACAAGTTCTTCTTCTAGTATTCTTCACTATTGTTTACGGCAGCCAACCACACCAATGAGATCTTTATATAACAATTTAAGAATAAGAGTATTTCAAGATGGCAACACTTGCATTCAAGCCTCATGTTTATGAAGTGGAGAACTACAAAGATTTAACGGGTTGAATTACAAGAGATAAAGCATGAAGATATACTATCAAATTAGTATCTTAAAGGTCGCATATGTTTTACATGAGTACTTTCCTCAAGAAGAAAGCAACAATGGACAACTCACAATAAAACAACAAAAGTGACTTGAAGATAACTACATTTGTGGACTTTCATCCTTCAAGCACTTAGCAACTACCTCTTCAATGTATTTCACAAACACAATACTGCATTGGAGTTATGGCGTGCTATTGAGAAGATGTATGAGAATGAAGATGCTGGCAACAAGTCCTTCCTTGTGAACAAGTATGTGGACTTTAAAATGATAGACTCTAAACTTGTCATAGATCAAGTTAATGAGTTAAATGATATTGCTACTGAGTGCAATGATGTTAGAGAACCAATTTTAGAAACTTTTCAAATATCTACCATTATTGGTAAATTGCCTCCTTTTTTGGTAAAATTACCAAAGGTATTTGAAACATAAAAAGAAGACATTTACTTTGGATGAATTTGTTAAGCATATTCAAATTGAAAGTGCAGCCCGAATGATAGAAGAAAATGACAACAATGTGCATAAAATTAAAGATCCTAATGAGAACAAAACTCAAAGTGAGAACAAAACTCACCAAAACAAGAAGCAGAAAAGCTCCTCAAAGAAGAAGGGGAAATTCAACAAGTTTGACAAGAACTTCAAAATGAAGAAAGGTCCCTACAATGTGTGTTAAAAGAATGGTCATATTACAAAACAATGTCACTTTCAAAAAGGTAAGAAAAATGAGGCCAATCTTGTAACTGAAGATGATATGGTTGCAACGGTCACCGAAGTTCTCATGATTGCAAATTAAAAGGATTGGTGGATTGATTCTGGTGTAACTTATCATGTTAGTCCATTTAGAGATGTCTTCAAGACATATGAAGAGATCAATGAGGACAAGTCAGTCTTCATGGGGAACTCTTCAACATGTAAAATTGTTGGCAAATGGACCATCAAACTTGCTTTGACCTTTGTGAAGGTTTTAACCTTATAAGATGTGTATTACATCCCAAACCTTAGGAAGAGTTTAATTTCTGTGAAGAAACTAGATGACCATACGTTTAAAGTAGTATTTGATTCCCGAAAAGTAATCATCTCTAAGAAAGGATCATTTGTGAGGAAGGGATATGCTAAAGACCATATGTATGTTCTCAATATCAATAAAAATGTTTCTAATTATGCTTATGTTACTGATGTGAATGATTTAAATTATTTGTGGCATCATAGGTTAGGACATATTGGCATGAATGCATTAAATAGAATGTCTTCACGTAATTTAATTCCTAAATTATTATCTATTTTAAGCACTAAGACTTGTGAATGTCGTGCACAAGCAAAGATTACAAAATCACCATTTAAATCATTTTTTAAAACTAATTCTTTATTAGAACTATTACATACCGATTTATGTGATAACAATGAAATTCTTACTAAGGGAGAAAAAAATATTTTATTGCTTTTGTAGATGATTTTTCTAAATATACTTATGTGTACTTGTTAAAAACAAAGGATGAAGCATTTGAAAAATTTTAAATTCTTAAGGAAAAAAATAGAAAACTTAACTAATAAGAAAATTAAGAGACTTAGATCTGATAGGGGGGAGGAGGATTTCTCTCAAATGAGTTTTATGATTTTTGTAAAATGCCTGATTTTGTAAGATAAGATTCTGCTCCTAATAATCTATCATAAAATGGAGTAAGTGAAAGAAAGAATAGGTGTTTGCCTGAAATGGTAAGTGTTATGTTGTTACATTCTAAGTTACCTTTGAATTTTTGGGGTGAAGCTTTATTTACTGCATGTTATATTACTAATAAAATCTTGCACAAAAATTTTGAAAAATCTCCTTATGAATTATTAAAAGGGAGGAAACCAAATATTGATTATTTTAAAGTTTTTAGATGTATTGCATATGTTCTCGATGTTACAAATAAGATATCTAAGTTATGAAGTAAAGCTATTGAATCTATATTTATTGCTTATGCTTTAGGAAGTAAAGCATGAAGATTTCTTAATCTGAAAGCTAATAGTTTTTTTGAATCCACACATGCAATTTATTCTGAACACCTTACAATTAAATATGCTAATAGTAATGAATTAGAAAAAGAGTTGTCAAATGAGTTGGTTGAACATAAGCATGTCATTGATACATCTCTACATGAAAGTGAAAATCATGATAGTAATGATTATGTTAATACATCTCATGCATCTAATGATATTAAGTTAAGGAGAAGTAAAAGGAAAAGAAATGAAAAGGATTTAGGACCGAGCATATATACTTACATGTTAGAAGACAATCCTAAAACTTTTCAAGATGCCATGTTATGGAATAAGGCTATAAATGATGAAATTAAATCCATATATGAGAACAATACATGGTCTTTAGTGAATTTACTCCCTAACACTAAACCAAGAGGCATCAAATGGGTTTTGAAGAAAAAACTCAAAATTGATGGGAGCATTGATAAATACAAGGTAAGGTTGGTAGTTAAAGATTATAGTCAAAAAGAAGGTTTAGATTACTTTGCAACATTTTCCCTTGTCACTAAGTTTACTTCTATGAGGGTAATGTTTGTTATTGTTTCAATTACAATCTTGAGGTACACCAAATGGATGTAAAGACATCCTTCCTCAATGGTAATCTAGATGAGGATATCTACATTCATTAGCCAAAAGGTTATGTAGTTTAGGACAAAAACACAAGGTATGTAAACTCAAAAAATCTCTATATGGTCTTAAATAAGCACCTAGGTAATGGTATAAGAAATTTAAGAAAGAAATAAAGAAATTTGGCTTTGAAAGTAGCAAAGTTGAAAATTGTGTTTTTACTGAAATCACAATTGGTTATAAAGTATTAGTTACTCTTTACGTAGATGATTTACTAATATGGATTGCATTAATGAGACTAAATCATATTTAATTAATGTTTTTTTTTATATTAAAGACTTAGGTCAAGTTGATGTTATTTTAGGTTTTAAGGTTTATAAAAAAACGGTAAGTTTATTCTTTCACAATCACATTACATAAAAAATTATTTAAGAAGTTTAATCATTTTTATAGCAAACCTTACAAAACACCTATAGATTCAAATCACAAGTTAGTACCTAATGAAAGAGAACGGGTAAACCAAAAGGAATATGTTAAGATTATAGGAAGTTTAATTTATACCATGAATTACACTAAACTTGATATTGCATGTGATGTTGGTATATTGAGTAGGTTTACTAGTAATCCTAATAATGAGCATTGGCATGAATTAAGTAGATTACTTGAAGCATACATTAAATTATGGTTTGCACTATAAATGTGAAACTCCAGTTTTGGAATGTTATAGTGATGCTAATTGAGGTTCGGATAAGAGAAGTTCAAAACCAAGTAGTGGATGGTTGTTTACCATAGTGGAGTTATTGTTTCTTGATCATTTAAGAAACAAACTTGCATGGCATTATCAATAATGGAGTTTGAGTTCATTGCTGTCACAAGCCACTAAAGATTTACTTTGGTTTAAAAGGTTTCTAAGAAGAATACCTTTTTATTGAGAAAACCAATGGACCAATTACTTTATATTGTGATAATAAAGCTATTATTTACAACACAAAGAATGACAAATTGTCAAGTAATAGCAAGCATATTGCTCTGAGATACAATCATATGTGAAATGTTATAAAGAGAGGTAAGGTAAATTTAGAATATCTACCAACCGATCAGATGTTAGTTGATCCCCTAACTAAACCCTTATTAACACTATGAGAGGCATGAGATTACTACAGGTTATCAGAGACAATCTTGATTGATTCCAGCTCTATCTCATTGATGTCATTTAAGAAATTGATCCTTTAAGTTTAAAAGATAATTTTCTCTTTTGATGATCTTTGTGTATAAAAGTTCAAAAGGTTTTCAATCATAAATTGTCAAAGAAATTCATATATGAGATATATGACATTCCCAATGCATCGCTTCTTAGAATTGTAGGGTAATTAAATTAAATACTATTCCTTATAAGATCTCATATCTAGATGCATTGTTAATCACAACATTTGATTGGACTAAGTCCGTAATTGACTTATATCTCTTCTAAGTGGAGTGTTTGTAAAAAGTATGATTGTGATGCACTTTTGATAAGTTTCCCTATGCAAGTAGAGAAGAGAGAGGATGCTTCTTATGGATTTTTGGTTAAAATCCTAGAGTACTTGCTAACACAGGATCAAAGCAAAGTCCCATAACAAAAATGTGTTGTCTTTTGAGGAACTCACGAACCAATATAAAGGGTGAATATGTTTTTTTGTGTCTTATATTCAATCTAAAGGTTCAAGCCTTAGCTACCTTTAGACATGCACCTCACATATGAACCAAATTGCATATTTTTTATATGTTGCATACATGCACATGTTTAGAATTAAGTGGGGGATTGTTCTATATGTTTCCAAACGTATATAATTTGCAAAGTAACTATAAGGTTCTTAACTGTAAACAAATGTGTATAAGTCATGTAGTTGCATATGTGTAATGAAATGATGTTTTGGAAGTGTTGCATGAGTTTTGGAATGATATTTAGCAAGAGCATGCGAATGCCCTACGGAAGGCATTCCAATGCTTTGAAGAGTTTACATTTTGTTTGTGATTTGCCTTAAGGCATTTGGATATCTTGAAGAGGGCATTTGAGTGTCTTACCTTAATTGGCTTCTGTTTGAAAAAAATACTTAGGGCATCCGAAAGCCCTACTTGCAGAATTTTGCTTATGTTTACGAAATTTATATAGGGCATTCGAATGCCCCTTCCAGAAAGTGAAAAATAAATTTGTTATATATAACTTTTCATTTCAAAGAGTAGTGATTATTCACCAAAGACATGTCTTTTTATCGACGGGTGTTTATTATACCTATTAAAACTTATAAATACTTCTTATAACATTCGTTTTCATATACACAATCATCATCTTTACATTCTTTCACTCAAAAAATCAGATTCTCTTCGTACACTCTTCTTTTGGTTTCTTGGTTCAAGAGAATTCATAAGGAAGATTCAAAATGCAATTGAAGCTTTCTAAGAGTAGACATTGTATCTTAGAAACAACATTTCCTAAAGCCTTTGCACCAGTGTGGGGAAACACTTGTTCTTTAGAAAGCTTCTTGGAAGTACCTTGCCTACACAAGTTTTTCTTCTAGTATTCTTCACCATTGTTTGCAGCAACCAACCACACCAAAGAGATCTTCATACAACATTACAAGTGTTTGATATGAAATGTATATAAAAATAATGGCTTAACTTTCGGCGCAAATTGGGACATATGAATGAAAATCCTAAACCATTTGCACCAGTGTGAGAAAACTCTTATTCTTAAGAAAGTTTTTTGGAAGTGCCTTGCCTACACAAGTTCTTCTTCTAATATTCTTCACCATTGTTTGCAGCAACCAACCACACCAAGGAGATCTTCATACAACATTACATGTGTTTGATATGAAATGTATATAAAAATAATGACTTAACTTTCGGTACAAATTAGGACATATGAATGAAAAAAAAAAGAGATTTCTAATTGCACCTCTTTTTTTACTGAGTATATTACACACTAAACATACTGCACCAAACAAACCAAGTAAATTACATTTTTAATCTTACTTGATTTTTATTGAGTTTACTGTGCGCAAGTAAACTTGCGCTGCAACAAGCTCCGTGCACAAATTCACCAAAGCAAGTTCACTTGTGCGCAACCCTTGAACCTGTGCAAGTTCACTTATGCATGCTGTAGGATTTGTAGATTTTTTTTTTTTTTTTAAAATTCTAAATGATTTTTTAAAACATAAATCTTCTTCTATGTTTTCATATTCTTTATAACTATCGTAATAGATACATTTCTTTAATTTTTTTCAAAATTTTCAAGATTTTTGGGTAAAATTATTGGGTTTGAAGAATAGTAGGAGTCCAATTAACATTGCTTTCATTTTTTCTACTATTCTTCAAACCCTAAAATTTTACTCAAAAAACTGAAAATTTTGAAAATTTTAAATGAAGACAATTATTATGATAGTTATAAAGAGTATGAAAACATGAAAGAAGAAGATATATGTTTTAGAAAATCATTTTAAAAAAAAAAATTAAAAGGAAATCTATAAATCCCACAACCTGCACAAATAAATCTGCGGAGGTTCAAGTATTGCGGTGCAAGTGAATTTGTGCTGCAGCAAAGCTTGTCGCAGCACAAATTCACTTGCATGCCGTAACTTAGTGAAATATAAAATAAGGTTAAAATTACAATTTATTTAGTATATTTGATGGAGTATATTTATTATGTAATATATTCATTAGAAAAAGGGATAAATTTAGAAATTCTCAAAAAAAAAAAAAATTGCCGAGTCCTACTCTTCAGATCCAAACGAGTGCCATTATCATTTTACTCCTCTTTGGTGATAGATAATTCGTTTTAGTTCTGGTTTAAGTAACGGAGAGTTCGATCATTAGAGACTTGCCGCATTTACCGATGGCAATCACCAAATCAAGAGTAGATCGGATACTTCACGTTAAACGTAAACATTATTATATTACAATTCCTATCGATACATAAAATATGTTTTTATTAATTCGAACCTAGATAGATATCATTTGGAACGTGACCGTTCGAACGTTAACGCATCAGTTCCGAGTTCTTCTACGTTGTGTCAAAAGGCCATTCTGGTTCAAAAACCAAGATTAACTAGTTAGCACAGCATTATGTTAAGCAAACTCCTCATCTGTCCATCCAGACAAAATCGTCAATTTGAAGAAAACAGTTTTTTTCTAGTTAGTACAGAGGAATTCGAGTAATCTTATTTCTAGTTTAGACAACTAAAATCTATTATTTACAATGTTACAAGTATCCTGGTCTGGTTTCATTTACACTTCTGCCAATGCCATCGCATGCAGCCAGCTTGGTCGTGCTAAGATTTGGTGGCGGAACCTGTGCCTGCATCTCAGCAAGCTCTCTCACACGTAACAAAATCGATGCAGGGATGGGCATCGAAGGATGTTTCCGTGGGTTTACCTACATTTTTAACCACAACAAAGCCACAAGTGTGTTGAAACAAATGAAACTTCTCATGTTTGGTGTTCCAACAGTGATTGCTTCCAAGAAATTATAAGATGAAACATGCAAAAAAACAAATGCAATGGAAAAAGTTACTCATTTATGACCTGAAAGTCACGAATTCAAGTGAAAACCTCTATTAATACAGAGAAAAAGCTACATACATATGACCCTTTCCGAACCCTATAACGTGAGAACCTTGTGCACTGGATAGTCTTTTTTTATGCAGAAAAACAATCCAATATTCACCAATGAGACATAATAAATTAGGAAAAAAAAATTAAAACAGCTTGATTACTCACTCACCCCTTTTTCCACGGGTGTCTGGGCAAAGCTAGCTTTCAGCAGATTTCTCCATTTGTCCTGCAAAATAGCATTTATAACTTTACCATTGGATTAACAATTTTTTTATCCTTCTCTCTTTCCACCTTTCTTCCATCTTTCTTACCATGCAAAGCCAAAGTCCTAACCAATTCTATATGGTTTTTCTTAAGCAATTCTTCCGTTTAACCATATGGTATAAATTCATTCCTTTCAGCATGATTTACTTGCTGACAAAAATACCATATCAATACCTTGAGATCAACAGAAGTTCTATATGAATAGGATGCGAAGGCAAGCCTTTTGATCTCAGACCATCTGCCAGCTCCATACTTAGACACACCCTCCACTAGCTTCATAACCTCAGAGAGAGTCCAAGCTCGATGATGTTTCCTTCTAATTCCACCTTTTGCAGTTGGCACAGTAACAATGTTATCATCTGAAGTGTCTTCAGATGGATCTACATGTTTGAGCCTCATATTCTGCCCCAGTTCAGCTGATGGCTTCTCTATCTTGGATTCAGCTACAAACTGAATATAGAAATAGAATGCCGAATAAGCAAAAACAGTGCAGTTACAATCAGCTAAAAAGTCCAAGGTGTAACATAGTTCATGTTATAGATGTCATTTATTCTTTTTACCAGTTGTGGAGTTTGCTCAGGAGTAGATTTCGCTTCCAAAACTTTGTTTACAGTCCCATCATCGATTTCCAAACTTCGTACATCAGGACCCTTCCTTACAAACGTAGCTGTCATGCCCATGCCACTAGGACGGAATTTCTGCACAAGAAATTTAACCTGCATCAGTACCATAACCTCTACCATCCACAAGAGACCAGTAACACAGGTGATAATGTCCCTAATAAAGCATGAGCTAACACACTTTCCATAAGAGATGAGTCAAAGCAAGAAGTAACAAAATATTCAATTCACAGCTCATACTTGACTTCCTGAATTTTAGAAGTTATTGTTATCTATTCAAGTTGAAAATGCTCAGGCCAGAAATGGAAACAGATGAATAAAGTCATAAACCAACTAGAGTGCAATACAAATGCAAATTTTTGCGCAGGACTTTGAAGCTAGCAGGGAATATCTCAATGTTCTTTCCAACAGAAAATACCAAGTTAAAAGACCAAGACATTCAAAGCCAAATTCCAATTGCAGAGATAGATAAGCAGATTTTATCCTTTTCACCTACCAAAAGAGCCATGACATTCTTCCTTGGTCGGCTTCTTCGAACCCGATAAACACATGGAACCTTAATCCCAGATCCTCCAAGGGAATCCAACCTCATGGTAACAGTTCTCCCTTCTGAGGACACATTTCTAGCAGGCCTAGCATGAGATTTTGAAGCCAAGGGTCTAATCTCAATGTTTTTAGTTGACGTAATTAACCTGCCACTGTACTCTTTGGACTCTGCTTCAGAAAGTTCTTCAATATATCGCTTTGTTGGCTTCCGGACTCTCTTTGCAGCTCTCTGATCTGCAGCAAGATCTTCACTTCCACAATTGTTTTCCACACCATTATTTCCCAATCTTGTCCCAGAAGTAGTTTGATGCTCATCTATTTGACTATTATGGCTATTCAGCAAGTCCTCATGGTATTCAACTCCAGCTGCCACAAGTTCTTTGCCAGTAGCAAGATTCACATTGTTACAACTATCTTCTTTACCCTTTTTCGCCAATTTATTGTCTTTAATTACAAAAGTTGTAGTTGAAACTTCACAAGAATTAGTCAATCCCATGGCAATCCTTCTTTTAAGCCACTGCTTGTCCTTGACAGTAGTATCTCGCCCAAATGTTGCCTTAAAAACTTCATGAAGTTCTTTAATAGATAATTTATCCAAGCATATTTCACCCTTCAACTTGGAAAAATCAGGTTTCGATCCACCTTCTATTGGCCCATCCAGAGGTTTTGAGTACCCCCCAACACTCCCAGATTGAGTAACATGATTGTCACTCAAGCTTTGTACCCGAGAAGGGACTGTTTCCTGCAAAGGAATTTGAAATTGTAGTAGCTTCTCATCAATACCAGGCAATTTATCATGTTGTTCAGAACAGTGGCTGTCTACATTCATATAAGCAGAAAAATGATCAGGAGATCAACATGCTAAGCGGAGCCCCTCTTCGTGTCTGACTTTGTACAACATTTCCTCGACGTACTATAGGAGATATTAATGCGAAGAAGGATCCAAGATAATTAATAGTTCAATTAATACTAAAACAATTAACTTCAAATGATCAAATGCTTGAAAATGTTCAAGTAGGTAAAAAAATGAAGCATCAAAACCAGTGAGAAAAAGGAACCTAAAAACTATAGAGAATTACAGGAGTAGATACCATCCCTCTCTCCCAACCCCATAAAGATAACATTGTTCACTTTAAATATTTGTTAACCCCTTCTTACTAGCTAGCATGTAGTTGCTAAATTATTACATGTTCAAAATTCTGAAAAAGATACCATATACTGACATGAGTAATGAAAAAAAAAATTAACCCTATGTTAGTGAAGAAACTAGAGGTAGGCTTGATTTCTTCATTTTCTTCCAAGAAAATGAAAAAGGATAGGTCACGAGACATGATGAGGACAAAAAAAATTAATGCAAAAAATATAAGAATGGATGTAACTTTAACAACTAGACAGTCATCCACACCAGACACAAGTTCTGCAAATTCCAAGAAGATATTTCCACTAAAACTGGGGTATAATTGCCAAAAATTAAGAATTAAGGCCCTCCTAAAGTATCAAAATCCATGAGTAAAATATCAACATAAACTCCATCTCAAACTCAAAAGTAAAGCTTTGACAAAATGTTCTTCAACAGAAAATGCAGAGAAGATTAAACACTCAGCAATGTTTTACATGAAAACATGGTAAGCATCCACTGAACCACTTAAAGAAAGTTAAGAATCCAAGTGTAGTGAAAGTTGGAAATACCTCAAGGCGTGCACTTAATTTCTCATCACCAGCTTCTGTGTTCTCAGAATGTGACAAACCTGCAAGTATTAATCATACAGAAAATTAAAAATTATAAAATATCACAACACAAAATACATGGAAATGTTCATCCTGTGAGCATAGGAGCTAAAACGGCAAGACCAGAAGCAACACCAAAAATAAATAATTGAAGAAAGCTACCCACTACATCTTCAACTACAAAGCAAGATTTTCAACTAAGCTTTTTTCGATGCTGTATTGCTCATATTTTTATGCTCAAATGACTATTTTGTGAAAAATACTTGTTTTCTGTTTTTGGTTTAGCCGACTCCATGAGCTTTGCTTACCTCTAGGGAGTTTCTCTTGCACAAGTCTTTGTTAGTCAGACAATATCTACTTCACATTTGGCATCTTTTTATTTATTTATTTATGTATATCAGGAAAAGATGTAACATACATATTTAAAAGTTGATAAAAATGGAAAAATCTATGAAACCGAACAAAAATACACAAGAAGCATTAAAAAAAAATCAGCCCTGACCGTCAGCACAAGATAAAAAGAAAATTAAAATCACAAGCTGAGCGAACTTAGAAATCCCAATTCTCTAGTCACAATCAGCAAAGATAGACTTTCTTATCCGATTTTAATAGGTGTTAAAACTTTTCATGACGTAGGGCAAAGAAAATTGTACCTTCTGAGCTTTCTAACTGAGGCATGCCGGAGGATGACACCTCATTAGATGTGCACCCTAAAGCCTGACCAGTGTATGAAACAACATGGGAATTACACTTCTCATTTTCCAGCAAACCCTCAACCTCCATGAGTTCATCATCTGTTGCAGGCACTAATCTCCCATCCCCTGCAACCTATATGACATAATTTCAATTTAAGATTGCAAACAAGAATAAATCAAACCTGAAGCTACATGTCCACATTTTTAGCATAGCATTAAACTAGGAAGTTAGATATTATTTTTGCTTTATCATCATCATTGATCACCTATATTTGTTAATCAAATAAAAACTTGAGAGTTTCAATACTTTAGGTAAAACTCAAGTGATCTGTGTGTGTCGATAGATTGAAGCCCAGTATGCATGAATAACATTTTCAAAATCAGCAGAAGAGGCTGAATTTTTTTATTTTAAAAAAGAATATATCCTTTTCATTCCAATATGTAAAAAGCATCACTCCTTTTATTAAGCAAACTTGGTAACCAAGCACACTTCAAAAAAGAGATAGCTAATCAAGGCAGGTCAAGTTGATAAAACTAACTGTTTTACCAAACAAAAGCTCAAACCTAGTAACAGCTATACACACACACACTCACACAAAGAAAAATTCACATTCAGAAAAATGGTATTACCCTTCTAGAAACCTATAGTTTCTACACTTATCATAAATATATTACTCCCTTCTAAATAATATTTTGATATGACCACATCATTTCAACCTCCAGTCTAGATGATTCTAATCTTGTAATTCAACCAATTTCTACATGTTGTTTTCTAAATGAACTGATCGTAGATATTCACCACATTAATTTTTCTTTCTCAAACCAGCTAATCTAGCCCACACAAATGATGCTTTTTGAATGACAAATAATCAAAGACAGTTAGTGTAGAAAACCCGATACTGATAACACATTTAAAATTTTTTATCTGAAACACAGTCAAATGACTTCCTCATTAATTCTTACATTAATGTAGCTCAAATATCAAACTAAATCAAATGCATGTCAACATTCATACACACATGTGCGCACGTGCACACAAAAAAGAAAATGTGGCAAGAAGGAACAAGTTCTTTATACATCAGTAGAATAAAATAATTAGAATAACATTGGCAGAAAGTGGTACCCGAACGAGCTTGTAAACAATCGGATCAGCGACACGTTTTGGCAAAGATAAAACTGAGTTACTTTTTTCAAGGCCAGGCTCTTTAAATTTCGCTTCATCACTCACCTCAACTTCAACCACTGTTTCCATGGAAAATCCAGGACAGGCAGCTCGAAAACAAAAACTGGAAACCAAAACCAAAAAATAGCCCAAATAGACACATCAATCTCTTTGCCATCTCAAAATGAAAACTTCATTCATGCATAGGAACACAAGCAAAGAGAGACAAAATTCAATTTTTGCAGTTCCATCTTGATATAATTTGTTAGATCGTTTAAGCTTTACCTGCTCAACAGTTAAAAAACCTAGTTTCTTGAATTGACTAGCAAATTCAATCAAAATAATCCAAATTTTGACACATGCCTAGAATATAGCAATCTAAACCAAAAAGAAATTATATTTCAAAGTAAAACGCAATAAACCCAACAAAATACATTAAAACTGCCATTTCTATTCAAAATGAAATAAAAGAACTCCTTTCACGCACCAAAATTTCCAAATTCGACGAATTGAAACCCTAATTCTCAAATTCTAACAACCTAAAGTAAATTAAGCTCGTTCTCTAACTAGTTGTATTTCCACATATAAATAAGGAAAATAAAGAATGCATAAAAACTTAAGAGATTTCCTTGATTAATAAAATAAAAAGCATTTAATTTGACAGGACGGGAAACGACCGAAATTTCAAAGAAAAAAAAAATTAAGTTTGACTCACCATAGGACTGTGATTGCAGACCGAGTTGACTCAGCCCTCCAAAGGACGAACACAAAAAAACGGACTGAAAGTTACCGATTAGGAGTGAGTTAGAGGCGCGAAAAACTGAGTTGATAAAAGGAGGTAATGATGTATTTGGGTAGAGAGAAACTTGGAGAATAAGATAAGAGGTATTTCCTTTTTTGCCTTTTTTTTTGTGTGTGCGTGTGTGTGTGTTTTCTTTTTCCCGAGCACCGGGTCGAGTGAGTGAGAGTTCCCCTTTTGGCTCGCTTTTCCAGTACGCGGTGTTTCCTTACTGACATGCAGTTCCGGATTCGAAATTCTCTCAATTGTGTTTTATAAAATGGTGTGGAGTCCGGGATAGTTTTTCAGGTCTTGGCCTTTTCGTACTGTTTGCAGAATACTTTTTCTTCAGTTCGCTTCACATGTAGCCGTTGACACATGTTTATTTATGGTTGATCCTTCGATTTTAGAGGAAGTTTCGACGTACATTAAATTTCATTAGCATGGGTTTGACGTACAGTTTTTTTAATTCATATATTTATAGATAAAGTAATTTAAAATATTAATAAATATTAATATTAATTATTATATTTAATTATTCTAATTTTCAATGGAGTTAAATTCATTATTCATTATTATATTTAATGTAAATTAATATTTTCAATATATTAAAATTCATCTAATTAATTATTGAGTATATATTATATTTAATTTATAAAATATCATTCTAAAAAACAACTTAACTTTCATATCAACCTTGATTCAAGCAAAATCTATTGTTGGGCTATCGGATTTCATCTGTGTTCAGTCCGGTAAATGTCTTCTTAAATGCCAGTGCAGATTTCACCTCCGTTCAGCCGCGAATGGAAAAAAGGTTTTTGCGTTTCCGGGTTTCATTACTCGGCAGCCAAAACTGGTTTGGATTCCAGGTGCCGGACATTACAGCTTGAGCCTAAGGTTCCATTGGGACTTATGCTGCAACTCCAATGGGAGCAGTGATGGCTTCGAAATGCAACCATAGAAGCAAATTCTTCACGTCTTTCGTAGCCAGAAATGCCACTCGACTAGGGAGCCACTGTCGAGGAATTACAAGCTGCGACGAAAAATTTTAAAAATATATATAAATTATATTTCTTTCCTTTTAAGATGAATTTTTTAAAAGGAAATTAGTAACGGATTTCTTTTTTTTGCGATGGAACATTTTAACGTATTTAAAACGTCGACGCTAAATCCAACATTAACTATGATTTCCGGCATTTTTATCAGCGCAAGATCTGAAGCTGAAGCCCCATTTTCTTGTTATACTCGCATTGACTTAATACCAAAACATTCTACAAAGATTACACGGGAAAATATAAGCAATGAAAAGAAAAAATCATGAAAGCATCCATACTTCATGGACCATCAGCAAGCCCTGCATGAACTTAAACAAAAAGTTCTTGTCATTTGTCAATAAGGCGTAAGCGAAGGAACACAATCTCTGTTCTGTTCATATTCATACCTCGCATCCTTTTTCATGATAAATCAAAGAGCAAGACAGAAAACAGGTCATTCAAAAAACCCTAGATTCTTTAAGCTTCCATTGAAAAACTTCAGCACACTAATGTCATCTAAATAGGTAGTAAAGTATGTAGATATGTATATGCAAGTATACACCCAAAAAAAACGCAATGATGGAGATGTAGGAGTTCCCGAACTCCAAGAACTTGAATGAATAGTTCAGAGAGACTAACAAAACTCCAAAATTTAATATAAGCATCGTTGAGATCCGCTTAACCCATCATCGTTGGGAAAGAGGAGTAATAGAGATGCTAACAAGGAAACACAACTATCAAATTCCACCGTCACAGCAACCTCTCCTCAAATGTGGGGAAATTCCTTAGAAGCTAACTATTGTTATAAAACATGGATTTAATTGAGATTTCTTACCTTTCGTTTCTGCAGACCTGGTTGACCGATTGGCCATGGCGGAGGGTCGAACTGGAAGAGCAGAGTATCGAATAAAAAAAAACCCTAGAAAGATGAAGCAGGTTATGCCATATTTAATGGGGAAAGATGGGGAAGAGCGGACGGTGGGGATCTCAATTTGAGAATCCGACGGTTCTGCTTGAATTGAAATCATTATCATGTGGGGTCGAGGAGAAAATTTTGACCCCACCAAGGGTAGATAAGGAATTTCATGTGTAGATAGAGTTAACCGCATTCGCGGGAAGGGAAACAGCTGGACAATAAAAGAAAAACGGATACAAGTTAAGCAAAATGGCGAATACTTGTCTTATTCAACTCTCTCCGGCCAAACTTATCTTAAGTTTTTTCTAAAATATATATTATTGATTTTATTGTAAAATTAATTTATTTTATATATATATATAAATGTATTAATATTAAATTTATATTTATTTTCATATATTTACACTTATTTAATAATCTATTTACACACTAAATTTATATACTTAATTTCATATATTTACATTTATTATTAAATATTTAGTCTAAATTATATTGTTTGACTACTTGATTATTAAATCAAAATTTAAATTCCTAAATTATCGGATTTGCATCCAAAGCCTAACTTGAACTCAAAAAAAATGCATTTATTAGTAATCAAAATTATAATTGACATAAAATTAACAATAAACAAATTTTCAAGTTTTAAGTACTAACATATAACTTAAATAATAGATTTCAAAGTTTGGGAAATTAAATATCGATATATAAACTCATAAAAAATTATTTATAATCTTCTTTAAATTTACTAAAACATGATCCAACAAATGAATAAATATTTAAATTTATCTCTTAAAAGCAAATGAATAAAGTTATAATAATTAGATTATATACTTTTTTCTTGCCCTACATATCAGAAAATGGAAGCATTCCAGAATAGAGAAGAGATTTTGAATGTTATATCTGTGGTCTTTTAACTTAGATTTAGAGACATTTTAAAAAAAAAAGGATGCTAGAATGTGTGAGGAGATTGAAAAGAAAAAAAAAATTAGATATTTATTTTTGAAAAATTCTTAATTCTTATTTACCATCATATTAGGAAAACTTTGAATCATTATTCTGTAATTTTGAAAGATGCTACAGAGTCTGAAACAAACCAGCAATATATTTATTCTGATGTCTAACCTCAAAAGACTTAAAACATCTTACTCAAATGAAAACTCAAACAACATGGTGTGTTGGTACTTGTTACCAGGTTGAGCAACAACAGATGGGAAGTTCGGTTGGTTTATGGCATTCGGAAATCCCTGTGTCTCCAAGCATAACCCTGCATGCTTATTATAAACAGCACCTCTTTTCCCGACAACTCCATTCACATAGTTACCAGTGTAAAATTGCATCCCAGGAGCATTGGTCCACAAGTTAAGGACCCTTGAGCTTGATGGATCCTTTACTTTGGCAGCATGTTTCAAACCCAGTTTTTCTTCCCCACCGTCAAGAACATAGTTATGGTCATAACCCAAACCTACCTCATGGATTGAAGTACCGATCTTTTTCTCTGCAGTGAAGTCGAAAGGGGTGCCTTTAACCGGAATGATTTCACCGGTTGGAACTGTGTTGTCGTCCACAGGAGTAATTTGCGATGCCCATATCTGAATTGAATGGTTGAGTATGTTCCCTGAGTCGTGGCCGGCTAGGTTCCAGTAAGTGTGTTGAGCTAAGTTGATTGGAGTGGCCTTGTTCTCAGGCACTGCTTCCATTTCAAGCTTCATTGTTGTGCTTGAAGTTAGAGTGTAGGTTGCAGTCACAGAGACATCACCGGGGTAACCTTTAAAATAGAAAACAAGACTATTAACAAGAAATAGAAAAATGTATGCCCATATGAGAGAGAGGAGAGAGAGAAGGTGGGAACTTACCCTCCTCACCATCACTGCTGTGATATTTAAAAGTAATTGATGGATTTTCCCCTTTCTTATATTCTGCCACCTCCCATATTCTCTTATCAAAACCCTTGAATCCACCTAAAGGAAAGAAACAAAGAAAAGATACAAGGGAATAAATTTAATTGCTTTATATATTCCTAGAATAAATGCCTTAGTGCACTGATCCAGATTTATCATGGTTATTCAAGAATCTCAATCTTTGAATTGAGAGTTTGTTCATAGTGTAAGACTTATCTAATCTTTTCAATTGTTTGAAATATTTTCTTGAATAAATCATGAATTTTTCTAAGACAGTATTAGGTATCACATTGAAAACTTACAACAGCTAAGAGAAAAAGAGAACAGGTATTATTGGCATAAATCTAGCATAGGATTCAAGAAATCCTAGGTCTCGAGGCAAGTAAAACACTACTTGAAAAAAGGCAATATTAAAACAGATACAGATCAAACATCAAGCATAAGAAAATTTTGTTCTTACAGATAATTTTTATAGAGTTATTAATATGCATTTTTATATAAGGATAATAAGGCAGAATATATAATACTTCTTTGAATTCACTCAATCAAAAAGCCTTCAATTCTTACAAGAGAATAGAAGAAATCATACTTTCATATAATATCTTAATTGAATTAAAAACATTAAAAATTTAGGAAACTAGTACATCTAAAATGGTATCAAAGTCCGACAATCCACAACAAAACTATTCATGACCAGTGAAACATATAAGAGGTTGATATAATGCTCCCTCTGACTGCCAACTAAAAAACATATAAGAGGGTTGAGTTAGCTAGTATAAATTTGTTCTCCCTATTTTACATCTATCACTTGTACCGAAAGAAGATGCATATCTGCTTAGCAAATGATTGAGCAAACAAAAGTTAGGATGAACTCTCGTGCAAACCTTTGAAAGTTTAGAACAGAAATACTTTCACAAATCAGAAAAAAGAGGAAGAGCGTTTCTTTTCCACATTTCTTTCTTGCCATTTTCTTTTTTTTTTTTCTCTTTTCTGGAAATTCAGCAGGTTTTATATCATTATGTGCAATGACAATAGTGATTTTTTATATTATTCACAGCAGCTTTATCATTTGTATGAAAATAGACAAGGTCAAATAAAAACGTAATATCTTGAAGAAAATATATTGTTCATTTTTATCTATATAAAATAAAATAGTATGAGAATAAGTTTTTGATTTAAGAAAGAAAACATACAGGGGAGGAAAAGAAGAAATTTAAAATTAATTAACCAAGCCAAGACAAATTACTAGATTTTTTCTCTCATAGAATTAAAAACATATAAAATGAAAAACACAAATGCTTTCTTTTGCATTGCCTATCAACAAAAGCGTGCAGAAAATTAGTTTTGATCTAGCTACTGCAATCTCATTCTGTTCATCCAAAATAAAGAATCTGAATAAGATAATGAAAGTTCCTTATCATTCCTATATATAACAATTAGAATCAAGCTTAAGAGAAACCATTCTTTAACTGACCATGGTAAAATTTTCTCTTTCAAGAGAATTAAATAGTGTAGGAACAGATTAATGAACAATGGAAGTTGCAAGGAATTGAGCAGCAGAAAAGATAGAAGAAGAACAAGATTGAGGAAAAATAAAAGAGTAGATTGTATACCGTGGAGACTATTTGGGGGCTTGTTTATAGGCAAGGAGTATTCAACTCCATTAAGAGTAAACTTGCCATCTTTGATCCTGTTTGCCACCCTTCCCACAATGCAGCCAAAAAAAGGTGCAGCACCTTGCTGATCACATATTAATTAACCCAAAACATATTAAAAAGATCAATCAAAAACCAATTCACTACGGCTTTGCTTGGTATAAAGGATGAAAAGAGGTGTGGATGAAAATTTTGTTTATCCATGGTTACCTTTCATATCAACTTCTCTACTTTGTAGCTTAAGTATTAGATTAATAAAACTTTCCATCTCATCCCTTTCTTTCCTTCCAATCAAGCAATGCCTAAACAAAGAAACTAAAAAGAGATCTCAAATTTTCCATCCCAGTTCCCATATCTCAAAATTTTCTTTCATTTCAAAGAGATCAATATATCCAGAAAAGAACCATCGTCTACTTAAGACTCCAATCATGATTTTGCCAAAAATGTTGATAGAATATATATAGCATGAATTGAATGGGTTTTTTTATTCATCCAAGAAAAAACAAAATCCAATTCATTAAACAAGATGATAATCAAAACCTTAAAAAAAAAAAAAAGTAAATAAACAGAGATCGATAGACAGAATTTACCAGGTATGGTTCGAGAGTGTCGAATCCCAATACAACATCAGCTAATTGACCTACAAATCCAAATAAAAATAATTTAAAATTCAGAAGAAAAAAAAAAGGAAAATTGAAGATTTGACTCCAAAAAAACGAAAAGAAGAAGAAACAAAATATTTGAAATGGAGATACCGTTTCTGTCAGGAACAGACAATGAAGTGATAGTGCAGCCATAGTTGGTGATCTTAACTTGCATGGTTCCATTGTTGAGTTCGAAGATTTGCGGTTGGTCTGCCATTGAAGAATCTGAAGGGGATATCTGATCTGAGAGTTGTAGTTCGTAAATTAAAACACTTTCTCGGAGTGTATTCACTTATCCTTATCAGCATGCCACGTAATTTTTGCGATTTAATAATTATCCAAACAAATCAGATCTTTAAAATCTTATTAGGTAAGTAGACATTTGATTTCTGATTTTTCAAATATTAATTTTCATAAAATCTACAACATTTAAACTTTTGTTCCTTTTGATTTTATTGAAAATGATTTTTGAAAGACAACAATTTACGTATTTTTTGGTTTTATTTGGTATTTAATTGGTAAAAAATAATTAACTAACAAAAAATTAGATAACTTTTTAAAATTTGTTTTACATTTTTGGAAAGAGAAAATATTTTTTGAAAAATAATTATCAATGTGTAAAATTATTTATCAAGTTCTTAAATAAAATTTTACTTGAATTATACTTGGATATAATTTTTTTGAATTTGAATATTATTTAAACCTACATATAACATTATTATATTAATAATTTTTTTATTTAACTGGATTAAAAATTTTAAAAATTAAAATATTAACCTTAAAAATCTTATAATATTTTAAGTTTAAATATTTATTTTTTTATATTATTAATCTTAAATATTTTTAATATTTCAATAATAAACAATATTCTATTATTATTTTAATAATAAATAAAATATTTATTATTTAAAATTTTTTAATATTTTAATTTAAGATAATAATGTTTTTATATTTTATTTACAAAATTTATATTAATATTTTAATAATAAATATAAATAAATAAAACTTTTATTCTGATTTTAATAATGAATAATTTTAGTATAAAATATATTATTTTAATATTATAAATCTTTTTAATATTTTGAAAATAAATATCAATATGTTATTAATATTTTATGTATATTAAAATATTCATATTGCCTAAAATTTTTACAAATATTAATATAAGTAATAATAGATAGTTTCTTACAAATGTTTTAATAATATAATATTTTATTAAAAATTTTATTTTCCAAATATAATTATTTTTAATATTAATAAATTAATTAATTACTAAATAATATATAATTTTTAATATTTTATTTGTTAGTTAATAACATTTAAATAAACAAATTTTTCAAAAAAGACTAAACAATAGAAAAATATTTTTTATTGACTTATCAAAACAACAAAAGTCTATAGTTTTGCAGAAAATAAAACATTTTCTAAAAATCATTTTTTAGAAGTCATTTTCAATGAACTAAACAAAACTTTATTGCAATACACAAATTTTCGCATCTGAAAAATTAGAACACGAATTAGTGATAAAATTCAATTTTTGTATTTATGTGTGAGTACGATTCTCTGTTTTGAATTCTTTACAAAAAGAATTATGATCCCCTGATTCGGTCTCCTGATTGCACTTGTTGAGGGCGTGACGCTTGATCACGACGGAGTGAAAAGAGTGATTGTTGAGAGAAACGGCCAAGGGGCTTGTTGTTCCTCTTGAACTTGCAGCGGCGTGGCTGATCGCTGAGAGAACGGTCTGTGGTTCCTCGTGGATTCGTGCTGACGACTTTGTTGAAGAAAAGACTTGACTGAAGAGAAGGCTTGATCGGAGAACGGCCGAAATTCTGCAGGCTTTCAATTCTCTGAGAAGGCTGAGACTTCTTTTCTTCAGTGCTTTCTGTCTGCTTCTTCTGAGTATTCTGAGTCTTTTGACTGTTTTCTGCTGAGTCCTTCTGAGTGTGGAAGAGCTCTCTATTTATAATGCTTGATGGTAGAGAGTTCTAAAGGGACTCGATTACTCCAGGATTTATCTCTAATTAATTTAATTTAATTAGAGATAATAAAATTGATTGATAATTTTTATTTATCACCAATTTATTAGAAATTATCAATTAATTAAATATTTAATTTAATTAACTAATAATACTAATTAATTATTTTTTTAATGCCTACAAATGCCCCCACTTCAAAATACGGGCATGCGTATGCTAGGCATGAAGTACGTATGAAATTTGAAGTCCAACAATGTCAAAAGCATGCGTGCTATGACAAAATTCCTTGATTTTTTTTTGAATAGTACAATTTTTTTTTTGTGCTTTATATATCGTAGACCTCGTATTATTTGTTATTTTTTAGTTTAAATCTTAATTGTTTTTAAATCATATACATGTGTATATATATTAATTACAAGATACAAACATATTTATTCTTTTCGACAATAGTAGTATATCTTTCATATTTTTAAATAATTATTTTTAAAATTATTTTTTATTAATCTAAATATTTCTTTAACAACATTTTTAAGCATTTAATTTTTTTTCAAAATTGATTTCATGATTCGAATTTTTAATTTCAGATTTTATTAAAATATTTAAAAAATTAGTTTACACAAGACACAAACTAAGTAATAATATTCCTTAAACATTATACAATAAAACCTTCTAAATTAATATGCATGAGGACCGTTACTAAATATTAATTTAAAGGGATTATTAATTTAAATGGTTTACATTGTAAATTGTTATTTTTATCATAAAAATGTATCTTTTTAATTTTTCACTCATTGAACTTATCTAATAATTTTATAGCTTTTATTTTTTTTTTAAAAATTCATTTTGATTGATAAATGTTTTAAAAAATTTATATATAATTCACTGACAGCGTATAAGTCTTATGCATCATCAATCAAAAATATTGTGCTACCTCATTAATATGCAAAACTTAAAAGTTCATAAGCCATTAAAATAAATTTGAAAATTTTATTAATATGTATTTTTAAGGACCTAAATATTTTTTAAAATTTACTTATTAATAAGATGTGACTAACAGTGTATAGAGATTATACACCATCAAATCATCATATATAAACTTTTATTTAAAAATCTTCTTACATGTTAACAACTTTTTGATCAAGTGATTAAAAAAAAGTTATAGCATATTGTAAGGTTAGGGTTCGAATCCAAGCAGTTTCATCCTTATTCCCAATTGAAATATTTCATTTGTAACAAAAAAAAAATCTCCTTACATATATATATCATAGATAATATATTTATTACTTTTTTAGCTTTGAAATGAAAAATCATATATAACATTTTACAAATTAATATAATGATATATTTTTTAGTTCTTGAATATTATATAATATATATTTTTTAATTTTATCAAATTATTAAATTATACAAAAGTTGATCAAAATTTTATAATAAATTTTAAAACAAAATTTTTAATAATTTTGATTGGAGGATTTATTAATTCCCTATTCGTTTAACCTGGACTAAGAATTTTTATTATTTAAAAGAGTTGACTAAATTAAATAATTCATATTGATAGAAGTCATACACATTAAAGTCCACGTAGATAAACATTGGTTAACAGGTGACAGTCACGTGTCAGATTATAAGCACCGCAGGGTATACGCCACGTGGCAAATAATGAAAGGTGGCGACAGAGTCGACCAGCAACAGAGTCTATCGACGACAGAGTGTGCATCGCGAGAGACCTCTGCACCTTAGAGTCCAGCGACAGAGGTCGTGCGATAAAGTGTGCATCGCGACAGACCTCTGCGCCCTAGAGTTTAGTGGCAGAGGTCGTACGACAGAGTATGCCTTGCGACAGACCTCCGTGCCCTTGAGTCTAGCGGCAAAGGTCTTCAGACCTCTGTCTCCTGAAAGTACTTATTCGCACAAAGGCAGACTTCTGAGTCCTGCGACAGAGTTTCTCAGAGTTCTGTCGCTGCCCAGTCGGCGATTGGGCCTCAGATCCGGATCATCCAAAACAATATAGTTTTGGACCCAAATATTCATAAGCCCTAAAAAAAAAGCCCGACCAAAATATCTATAAATACCTCAGGTATGATAAAAAAACCCTAAGCTCTATTTTGCTAATTGAGACTCTGCTTAAACAGCTTTCTGACTTAAGCATCGGAGTGCGCGCGCAGGGACAGATCCTTGCGCCTCTCTGACCTTTACTGTTTTTACAGAATTTTCAAGACACGTGGAGAAGACAACAGAGAAGACCACGTCAGCATCATTCAATCATTGTTGTTCAGTATAACAATAATTCATATATATATAATTTATGTATTATATTATATTATATTATATTATATTATATTATATTATATTATATTATATTATATTATGTTAATAGTTATGTAAACACAACAATCATAACCTAAAAAAAAACACGACAATTTACCATTAAAATTCATCTCTGTCAAGATATAAATTATATATATATATAATTATTCTATACATTATCAGTAAAATTTTTAGATTTCATGAATAGGGTTATGATGATTACATATGTCATATTTTAATTTTTTTAATATTTTTAAACGACATATGTAATCATGTTTGTAGAATAAAAAGTCACACTAATGATGTATAAAATAATTATCTAAATATATAATATTAATATATATAATAATATATATTTTTTAACAATCAATCAAGGCTTGATTTTATATGATTGATTTTAATAAAAAATTTAACCATTTTACTTTCATATTTTTTCCAAATCAGCCATTCTTTAGAATTAATCAATATCATTTTTAAAGGCTAATTTGACTGTCATGTAACCCTTAATGCGGTCCAATGATGGCTTAATAAATGACAAAATATTAAAAAAAAGGTAAAATCACTTTTCGACTCTGCTTTATAATTTTTTCTTATTTAATTAAAATTTAATAAATATTTTATTTTTTTAATTTTATATTATCAAAATTAATCTCATTTAATTAAATCTAATTTTATTATCTATTCAAATTAGTAGCAAAAGACGTAACTTTTATCATTATTACCATTATGGGCTAACTGGCTAAGTGATGGTAGCAACGTCTGTTCATATCTCATATCCTCTCCATGATAAATCAAAGGAGCAACACAGTTTTTACACAAAGGCAAAGACTATTCCAATTGACCACTTGAGTATGATACTTACATTTTTCAATTTTTTCTTGAAAATTTCTATACATTTATGCAATTTAAGTACGTACTGATGTATAGAATATGATCTATACATTTATGTCATTGAGGATTTTCTTAATCCATCATTATTGGGAAAGGGAGGAGTAATGTCACACCCTCGTGAGCTGGATGCGCCCGAGGCGCGCGAGATGTGCACGGGGCGAGCGATGTGCGCGCGCCAGATGCGCGATTGTGCGCAAGCTGGCACATGGTGGCATCGAGCAGGCCTTAGATGGGGGCTTGACATTGAATGGCAGTTGGCTGCTGCCAAATCTGCGTGGGACGGACTTCACGCTTGATAGGCATCAAAGGAATTAATGAGTACTGAATGCGGATTGATACGCGTCAGCGAATATCCAGGCGCGCATCAAGGGGCATTGATGGTCAGACATGATTATGGGAGATCACGAGGATCTCGGGAGAATCCGTGAGAATCCGACATGATCCGTGCTGAGACAGTTGACTTGTCATATGTGCGATGAGATCTCTAGAGGCAATCTGTCCGTAATCAGTGGGATTCAGGGCATTAATATTTTCCTTTTCTGGCTGGGGGTGTCAGCTAGTGCTTGCCTATATAATGTTGGTTGTGAATGGCAGTGAGACACAGACCTCCTTGAGTGAGTTGTTGTTGTGTCCCTGCAGCAGACCTATTTCATTTGTAAAGTGTGAATATAAAGGTTGGGGATTCCTGTAAGTGAGCGTTTTCTTGCGCATTGTCCCTATTGCTTGTGTTGGTGTTCGATTGGGAGTTGGTTAGCTGATTAAGTGCGAGACTCAGTGCCATCACGAGGTACAAAAAATCATAGTCCGAGATAACCCCGTGACAGTTTGGTATCAGAGCCCGTGTTTCGATAGCCGGAACTTTGAGCGAACGAGTTGTCGTCCCTGAGGAGCTGATCGGTGCTCCTGCGCCAGACGCTACCTCACTTTCGGAGCAAGCTGCGCTCCATTCGCAAGCCATTGCAGACCTTCAACGCGCGATGAGTGACTTCCAGAGTTATCTCACCGATCGCGTCACTGACCTGATGGAGCAGATCCAATCATTGTCTGATCGAGTTGGTGACATTGACACTGATGTCAACCTGCTGAAATTAGCTGTTGGTAACTTGCAGCATGGCAAAAACAATGGGGAGAAACCGCCATCCAAACTGAAGGTGCCCGAGCCTAAGCAATTCCAAGGGAGTCGGAATGCTAAGGAGCTCGAGAACTTCATTTGGGATATGGAGCAGTACTTCAAGGCTGCTCGAGTTGATGCGGACGAGCAAGTTTCCATTGCCAGCATGTATCTCGGTGGCGATGCGAAGCTCTAGTGGCAGACTCGGCTCGATGATGATGCGAAAAATGGGTGCACCCCAATCCAGACATGGGATGTGTTGAAGAAGGAGTTGAGGGATCAATTCCTTTCGATGAGCATATCGTGGCTAGCGAGGGAATTGCTTAAGAAATTGAAGCACACAGGAGCTGTGCAGGATTATGTCAAGGAGTTCAGTTCCTTGATGCTGGAAATAAACAATATGTCCGAGGAGGATCGGGTCTTCAATTTCTTGTCAGGGCTCCAGTCTTGGGCACAGGCAGAGTTAAGGCGACTGAAGGTGACGGACCTACCTTCAGCCATTGCAGCGACAGACAGCCTCAACGATTTTAAACATGAAGCTATATCCTCCAGTACTGATAAGAGGAAGACCAGAGTCGAGGTGAAACGAATTGAGGGGCAAGGCAGGAAAGATCGGTGGGACAAGAAGAGGGATGGTGAGCCATCAAAGCCAAAGGGGACGGATCCACCCCAAGGCAAGAAGACAATGTGCTTTCTGTGTGATGGGTCTCACCGTGCGAGAGACTGTCCCCGAAGGGAGAGACTATCAGCCTTGATCGCTAAGGAGGATTCGGAGTCAGAAGAGGAGAACCTTCGACTCAACCCGTTGCGGCTACTGAATGCCATCACCGTAGACAAGCGAACTGTCTACAAGGGCTTGATGTATGTGCCAGTGTTGGTGAATGGATGAGTGACGCGTGCAATGTTAGACACCGGCGCGACCAACAACTTCATAGCTCAGCGAGCAGTGAATCGATTTGGACTAGTTTTGTCCAAGAGCTCTAACAGAATCAAGGCAGTAAATTTTAGAGCCCAACCGGTACAAGGTGTCACGACAACAGTGTTGAGAGTGGGTGATTGGGAGAAATCATGCTCTTTCATGGTCGTGTCCCTTGATGATTTCAAGATTATACTCGGAATGAAGTTCTTTGTAGAGGCAAAGGTCGCGCCTCTACCTAGCTATCACAGCTTATGGATTGGTGATGAAGGGCATCCGGGTTTTGTCCCAACAGAATATGAGGGACGAGTGGCAGAGAAGCCATTGATGCAATTGGCTTCGCAGCTCAAGTCAGGAGTAAAACGTGGCGAGACCACTATGCTTGCAGCTCTGGTCGAGATCAAACCCGACCATGTTGTGGAGGTGCCTGACTGTATCGTGAATGTGCTCGAGAAATTTAGCGATGTGATGCCACTCGAGTTGCCTAAGGAGTTGCCACAACAGTGAAATGTTGACCATTGGATCGAGTTGGAGCCGGGAGCGAGATCACCAGTAAAGGCACCCTATCGGATGCCTCCACAGGAGTTGGCAGAGTTGCGGAAACAACTCGACGAGTTGTTGGAGGCTGGTCTTGTTCAGCCATCGAAGGTCCCATATGGTGCCCCTGTGCTCTTTCAAAAGAAGCAAGATGGATCCCTTCGAATGTGTGTGGATTATCGGGCGTTGAACAAGGTTACGATAAGGAACAAGTATCCTATACCGAATGTAGCAGATTTGTTCGATAAGTTGACCAAGGCAGCTTATTTCACTAAGCTAGACTTACGGTCGGGGTACTGGCAAGTGCGGATAGCCCCTGGGGACGAATCAAAGACGACCATGGTGACGAGGTATGGATCGTTCGAGTTCTTGGTAATGCCTTTAGGTCTAACAAACGCCCCAGCTACATTCTGTAACCTTTTGGATAGCTTTGTTGTGGTGTACCTAGATGACATTGTGGTGTACAGTGAGACCCTTGAGGCACATATGGAGCACCTTGGGAAGGTGTTCGCTAAATTGAGGGAGCACTCATTGTATGTCAAGAAGGAAAAATGTGAGTTTGGAATGCAGGAGATCTTATTTCTCGGGCACAAGGTGAGTAAGGGAAAGATCCGTATGGATGAGCCAAAAATCCAAGCGATTGTGAAGTGGTCCTTCCCGAAGACAGTGTCAGAGTTGAGATCTTTTATGGGCTTGGCTAATTACTATCGACGCCTTATCGCGGGATTTTCCAAATTGGTTAGTCCCCTCACAGATTTGTTGAAAAAAGGGAAACCATGGGAATGGACAGTCGAATGTGAAGAAGCCTTTGAGAAAGTCAAGAAGGCAGTATCCTCCGAGCCTGTGCTCAGACTGCCAGACTTTGAAAGTCCCTTTGAGGTACACACAGACTCCTCAGATAAGGCTATAGGGGGAGTGCTGGTCCAGGAGGGTCACCCCATAGCCTATGAAAGTCGAAAGTTAAAGGATGCGGAGCAGCGTTACTCGGCGCATGAAAAGGAGATGACTGCGGTGATTCATTGCCTGAGTGTTTGGAGGCACTACTTGTTGGGAACCAGGTTCACTGTGGTGACATATAACGTTGCCAACACCTTTTTCAAAACACAGAAGAACCTGTCAGCCAAGCAGGCAAGGTGGCAGGAGTTTCTTGCTGAGTTTGACTTCACTTGGTTGCATCGTGCGGGATGAAAGAACCGGGTGGCTGATGTGCTGAGTCGAAAGGAGGTACAGTCCTTTGTAGCTTCTTTAACTTTGGTCCATTCCGATTTTGTCGAGCGGATTAAGCTAGCTGCCGAGGCAGATGTTGCCTACTGCAAGACTAGGTTACAAGTCTTAGATGGTGTTGTTCGGAAGTATTGGGTCGAAAATGATCACCTCTATGCAAAGGAAGGTAGATTATATGTCCCTAAGGGCGGGGGATTGAGGCGCGAGTTGTTGAAAGAGACCCACGATCCGCAATGGGCAGGACATCCGGGTGTGAAAAGGATGTACGCCCTAATATCGAAGAATTACTTCTGGTCGAAGATGTTGGAAGACATTGAGTTGTATGTCCGCACTTGTCTAGTGTGTCAACTAGACAAAACCGAGAAGAGGAAGCAGGCCAGGCTGTTTCAACCGCTGCCAATACTAGAGGGACCTTGAGAGTCTCTTTCTATGGATTTTATAGTAGGCATGCCAGTGGTAGATGGAATGGGATCCATCTTGGTAGTGGTCGATCGATTCTCTAAGTATGCAGTTTTCATTGCAGCGCCTCAAGTTTGTACTGCAGAACTAGCCACGTAGCTAATGTTCAAATACGTGGTGAAAGTATTTGGGCTCCTTAGAGACATTGTGAGCGATCGAGATGCTCGGTTCACTATTAAATTCTGGACAGTTTTGTTCAAACTGCTTGGTTCAGAATTGAAGTTCTCCACCGCAAACCATCCGCAGACAGATGGCCAGACGGAGCGGGTGAATGCTTTGGTGGAGGAATACTTGCGGCACTATGTGACCGCAAGTCAGCGAAATTGGTTAAGTTTACTTGATGTGGCTCAATTTTGCTACAATCTGCATAAGTCTTCCGCAACAGGTTTGAGCTATTCAGAGCTAGCATTTGGGCGTCAACCTTTGACACCTGCCGAGGTAGTCAAGCAGCAAACGCAAAGAAGCTACCCAGCTGCGTACAGATTTGTCCGTGATAAACAGGAGCTCATTGATCAGGCACGGGACAACTTGGCTATGGCACAGTAGCGGATGAAGGAGTATGCAGATAGACATAGACGGCCCTTGGAGTTTCAAGAAGGGGACCTTGTGCTCTTGAAACTCACACCTCAGATATGGAAGAAGGTGACGGACAAAAGGTACCATAAGGGTCTTGTCCAGAAGTATGATGGGCCATTCAAGGTAGTCAAGCGAGTTGGAAATGTGGCCTATCGGCTTGAACTACCCGCAAGCATGAAGATCCATCTGACCTTCCATGTAAGCTTCCTTAAACCATTTCATCAAGACGAGACGTGTGGGCAAGGGAAGAGAGCTCCTCCAACTGTCCGGAAAGAGTTTCAAAAGAAGTTGAAGAAGATTCTCGCTCACAACACTCAGGGCGCAAGCAGTAAGAATAGGCGCACTGATTTTCTTGTTCGATCGGAAGATGGAAGTGAGTCATGGGAAAGGGATATGACACTGTGGCAGTTTGAAGACCAGGTACAGGCGTACTTGAAAACCCTCCCGACGAGGACGTCGGCTCCATCCGGCGGGGGAGAGTTTCTCACACCCTCGTGAGCTGGATGCGCGCGAGGCGTGCGAGATGTGCACAGGGCGCGCGATGTGTGCGCGGGGCGCACGATTATGCGCAAGCTGGCACATGGTGGCATCGAGCAGGCCTTAGATGGGGGCTTGACATTGAATGGTAGTTGGCTACTGCCAAATCTGCGTGGGACGGACTTCACACTTGATAGGCATCGAAGGAATTGATGAGTACTGAATGCGGATTGATACGCGTCAGCGGATATCTACGCGCGCATCAAGGGGCATTGATGGTCAGACATGATTATGGGGGATCGCGAGGATCTCGGGAGAATCCGGCATGATCCGTGCTGAGACAGTTGACTTGCCATATGTGGAGTGAGATCTCTAGAGGCAATCTGTCCGTAATCAGTGGGATTCAAGGCATTAATACTTTCCTTTTCTGGTTGGGGTGTCAGCTAGTGCTTGCCTATATAATGTTGGTTGTGAATGACAGTGAGACACAGATCTCTTTGAGTGAGTTGTTATTGTGTCCCTACAGCAGACCTATTTTCTTTATAAAGTGTGAATATAAAGGTTGAAGATTCCTGTAAGTGAGCGTTTTCTTACGCATTGTCCCTATTGCTTGCGCATTGTTCCTATTGCTTGTATTGGTGTTCGATTGGGAGTTGATTGACTGACTAACTGCGAAACTTAGTGTCATCACGAGGTGCAAAAAATCATAATCCGAGATAACCCCGTGGTAAGTAATATGATGCTCACCATGGAAGAAAACGATCAAATTCCACTGTCACTGCAACCTCTCGACTCTCGTCTCGTCAAGCCCCGTGAAACTGGCTAACGTTATAAAATATGGGTATAATTGAAATTTCATACCTTTCGTTTTCGCTGATCTGGGTGACCGATTGGCCATCGCGATGGGGTTGATTGAATCGGAAGAGCAGAGGATCGAATAAAAATGAAACTGGGACGGTAAAGATCTCAAGTTGAGAATACCGACGGTTCTGATTGAATTGAAATCAATATCATCTGGGGTCCACAAAAAATGTTTGACCCCACCAGGGGTAGACAGGGAATTTCAGCTGTCGACAGGTCGAGTTATCCGTTTTCGCGGGAAGGGAAACGGTTGGTCAGGAAAAGAAAAACTGATAGAACTGGTTAAGGAAAATGGCGGGGACCCTGTCTTCTTCCACTCTTCTTAGCCAAACTCATCTAGCTTTCCCTTCCCAGAATCCCTGGAGAACCCTGAATTCTTCTTTCCTCATAAACATCGAGAAGCAAGCTCTTACCCGTTGCTCGGCCAAGAAGAAAATCGGATTTGTGGATCAGATTCTTGATTATATTGAAGGTTTTAACCATGTTCTTTTTCCATTGTGCTTACGCTCGATATATTCACTATTACAACTTTGCTGTATTTGGGTTTGCATTGTCTTACAGGCGGTCCGAAGTTAAGAAAATGGTACGGGGCACCCGAACTACTACCGAAAGATGGATCAGTCGTGGAAGAGGAGGAGGAGGAGGATTATCCAGGTAATATATTCTAGAAACTGGAAAGATGTTATTACTTCCTGTTAGATTTGGTGATTTTTCTATATAATCCGTATTTGGTATCATGTAAAATTGAGTGACCATAGCGTAAAACATGAAAATTTTTATGTGTACAATCCAAATACACATCTTTTATTAGCTTTTCTGTATTCATGTACTATTTTTTACCGAATTTTAACTTATGTTATTTTCATATTATTTGTTCGTATCGTGTCTAACCATCATTAGGTCTACTTTTAGTTATAATTGAGGAAAAAGTAATGATGAACCATTCTTGAATTTTCAGAAGATGAAGTCAGGGATGCAGTTTTAGTAACAGATGGGGATAGTGAAATTGGGCAGGTAAGTTTTCTTGTTCACATGCATTTCTTGTAGTCTTTTAGCTCCCTAATGGTTAATGCATTTTGAACTTAATTGTATATAGATGGTGATATTGTCATTGATTGTCAGACGAACTCGAATTAAAGCATTAGTGAAGGATAAGCGTACAGCTAATGAAGCCTTTGGAACTTATGTTGAGGTTAGCTGATATAACTTCTGGAGACATATAACTTATGTTGAGGTTAGCTGATGTAACGTCTGGAGTCAGTTAATGGAATGCTGTTTTGTTGTTTTTGCAGTCAATTTCTGGAGATAGAAGTAACAAGATATTTGTGAAGAAAGCTCTACGAGGAGTTCGGGCAGTCATATGCCCAAATGTATGTGTATTTTGATCTGTCTGGTTCAATTTTTACCTGTACATTGCTACTAATCAACATATTGACATAGTGGTAGCCGGTTTCTCTATCTTTTCCAGTAGCGAATGCCGAATGCTAGATTATATTGTGTTAGTATTGCTAGTCAGAAGCAGGAGAAAACCATAAAAGAGAGCAGAGTGATCTGGATAGACCATAGGTAGTAATTCTTAGTGAGACAGATAGTGAACTGGAGAATCCAAATGGTTGTGTAAACTTGCAGACTACATGTACTTGTGTGCATGACCCCGATCCGAAAATTGTGGGTAAATGTTGTCATTCTTGTTGCTAAGTTCCAATTATAGCTTTACACTTAGTGCCTTACTGCTTTCCTACGTTATGCATTTGAACAAATTTAGACGAAAGTGCTATTGGTTCTTCTGTTGCCATCAACATTCACTAAATTTCCTCTTTCTTGTCTGGCAGGAAGGTTTTTTATCCAATGTGGAGAGCTTGAAAGGTGTTGAACATGTAATTCTCTTGTCTCAGGTACCCTATCTCTTCCTCTCCTCCCTCCCCATCCAGCATGTACGTGTAAACAATAGGCTTTAGACAGTGTTTCTACATGATTGTGGTTTACAAAGGTTGCAGTTGTCTTTTTATAAAGCTAGCAGTGGCATTCAAGCTCTCATGACAAACAATTTAAGAAAATTAGCCGAGAAAGATGAATCAGTACTGATGGCTTCAGGAATTCCATACACCATAATTAGAGCAGGAATGTTGCAAAACACTCCTGGAGGAACACGAGGTTTTAGCTTTGAAGAGGTATTTGTTTTACACCTCTTGCATATTCACAATGTTAACTACATAACTAATCCTTTCTCCTTTGTAACTTGTTCCTGAAAGAAGCAATTCTGAGAAACTTAAGACAATCCAGGAAGCTATTGTTGAAATTGAACAATTTAAAGTCAATATTCTATAGTAAATGGTACTCTTATTACTGGCTAATAAAAGGAAAAGAAACTTTTAAAAGGTTTCTCAGATGCTTTTTTCAATCACTTGATGCAGCTTGTTTGAAATCTGCAAAAATGGAATGAGTCTGTTTGGTGAATTTGAGAACACTAAAAGTAATCTTTTCATTGTAATAGATTCAGACAAAAAGCGCTAACAATTCCTACAAACGCTGCCTTTGACAGGGTAGTGCAGCCAATGGACGCCTTGGTATGGAGGATGCCGCATCTATATGTGTGGAAGCACTTGCAGTAGTCCCACGAGCAAGATTCACATTTGAGGTCTGTGAATAATCATGTCTGCATCTGGTCATTCACTGAATAGTTCATTCCACTGCTACTTTCTAGTCCAAGGTTCTGAGACAACTGTGCTGTTTTTCTTTGTCATTCAACTGCAAGCTGAATTTAGTCATTGCCAATATAATTCCCAAGTTTCATGAGAGATTCTAGCTTGATTTTTAAGAGTACTTGAGTTATAAATTCCTTAAAAACAAGCCAAAAGTATTCATCAACAAAATGATGTCTAAATTGAAGTGGGAATAAAAGAATATCTGTACAATGTGTAGTGGAACCGTTCAAAAGCAACACGAGAAAAGCAATGGAATATATTACCAAAAAAAAGCAATGGAATAAGTAAATATTTATGCACAAACATTTCAATTTCTTGTGCCATTTGTCCCTCTCTTTCCATCCTTTGGTCCAGCTGGTAACCAGGGTATTGATGTGTTCAATTTCCTTTGTGAAAATAGGTTGTCAATGGAGGAGAGAAGGTTTCAGATTGGAAAGAGTGTTTGACTAGATTGATGGAGAACACAGAGCTGTAGCTGCCATGACCATATTCAAGCAAAAGACAAAGTTCACCATTGGTGGAAAGAGCTGTAGCTTTATTGTTACTAAATTGGTTAATAGTAAAGTTGTTTGTCCTGCATTTGGACTGCAAAAGTTTACATTGAAGTTGGTCTATTGCAATTTTACATGATAATTTCCAAACCAGTATGAATGCTGATCTTGACGGCAAACCGAAAGATTTGAGCCTAAAGAAGCTACCATGAATCTCATGGCAGGTGACACATTCAACGTCTGTTATCATTTTTATTTATTTTCTACAACTTTCAGCTAAAAATCAAGACTTAAATGAAAGTTCATTTCCTTTAAAGATTCAATATGACACTTTTCAATCGAAAATCTCGAATGCTAAAAAATTATGCTAAAAAATTATGTTATTTTTTTAGAAACTATCTTAGTTCTTATTTACTATTATGTTAGGACAACTTTGAATCCTTATCATATAAATCTCAAAATACGCATAATTTGAGACCCAAAAAAAGAGTAAACATAGGAGTTTTCATGGAAATGTTGAAATAGTAAACCATCCATGTTTGAGAAGTAATTGCAGCCATTGAATCAACATGGTTAGGTACTTAGTTTGCTCGAAAACGAAGTTTGCAAGAAGATGCAGGGGCAGAGCAATGAACATGAGCATCTTTTGCTTGAACATAACTAAAAGAATCCTTCTTCTTCCCACCCACCATTTCCTTTTAATTTAATAATCATGGAAGAGAACAGAAACATAGAAGGCTACAAAGGAGTACGGACACAATCTTGCATTGTTTGTTGTCTGATTCCTCCACTTCATGTGGAGAGCATGCCCATCCTTTTAAAAACCAAAAGTCTTCTCTCTCCCCCCAATCCCCATCCTTTTCAAAAGCCCTTTAGGTTCTCCATATTTGCGTCATTGCCTTATTCTTTTCTACAAAATGTTATCTTTGGAATATTATTAACTCTCGTTATCTTTTTTCAGCATGAAATTGACTTTAATAAGGTTAGGTGGAGACCCATTGATGTTTATTTAAGTCCAAAAAAAGTTAAAACTCTGTTCCTCCTTTTCTTCTTTGAGTGAATCCTATGCAAGGGATTGATTGCATTCAAGAATTCGTTTCAAGCGCATATTGGAGATTATTTTCCATTGTTCCAACTATCGTAATCCTTATTGTTAATAAACATTGAAACTAGAATTTTAAATATCCAGGATTTTTTTAATGCATGTCTATGCACAGAACGTGATTCATGCCGGGAGGCAAAGAATTGCAATTGCTTTTGCAGGGTGAAAAATATTAGGCAATGATTTAATTAAGTTTGATTAGACTTTGCAGCCATAAAGGTTGAGAATAAGTACCAAATGGGAATACCAGCCTGATGGGCCTGACAAATGGTGCTGATGAGCCTAACTTTTTTAATGTAGTTGTAGGTACTAATTTATTGTTCAAGATGCAGCAAAGTTTAGGTATCTATGATCCACTATATAAAAATCCTTTTAAAAAATGATCTATGGCTGAAAGGCATCATTGTTATGCCAATCCAGATGAAGAAAGTGCAATAGTATTCTGATCACATGCTTCAGACAGTGCTGGTCTGACTTTGATTTTGTGCTAGTTGTCACAAAGCATAATTGATCTCCTTTGGTCAAAATCTATAACTGATCTAATCTTTAATGATCACATTAAACGAAAAGCAATAAGCCAAATCTGCTTGGTGGAGTTTCCTCCGGATGCCAGGAAGAGTTTGAACTTTTGCCTTCATTGATTGGCTGGAAAATTGATGTAAGGTTCAATTATATGGGTTGAAAAAGCTGTCAAGAAAGACAAAACTCAAGCAAATATCCAAGGATAAAACTTTAAAGTGCTCAACAGAACATCCTTGTCCTTTGATTTGTTGATTATTTCAAGATTTTACTTCACTTGAGCTGTTAACAATAATTGTAGTGAACCCAATGCAACAATGTTCATTTCTTCCCTTTTTTTTATTTTTATTTTTTAGAGGCAAAAATGTGGAGAATGTACACAAGAAACTAGCCCTTCACAGCTAAACATTCAGGCATGGGTCCTCCACCCAGATCTAGAAAGGTGATAAGTGGTTCTGAAATAAAAAACAGAGAAGAAAATGAAAGAAAAGTCCAGGGGTCCACTAACAAAAGTGTTTGTTCTATCAACTTGCCTTTGTTTGTGGATAGAAGAGGGAGAAATGAAATGTAATTAAAAAATATGCCCTCAAAACCTTGAAAAGAGGAAATCAGCTAATCAAGTAACCACTGGACCCTGGCTTTGTTGTCTGATTATCTCTCTCTTTCTATAAGCATTGGTTCTTTCTTTTAAACTACCTTGGGTAGAATCTTATCTATTGTTAGCACTTAATTTTACTTTCACCACACCTTTTTCTCAAAAGATGAGGTTTAAGCTTATGGTGTTTCAATCAAAATGAAATATGAACTAAAAGCTAAAGCTGCTCTCTTCAATTTGACTTGTCCCACAGCATCTTCAACCCAAAAAGGCAAAAAATTGTCAAATATCATTGCAGAATTATATGTTAGTATTTACTCAGTTCCCCAGAGAGACACAAAGCTGAGAGAATCATGAACAGGAGCTTCTGAACTTAGAGAACTTGCAATCTGTGGGTTATAAAAACAGTATATACCAACCCTTCACTGCAATCTACAAGGGTCAAAAAGGAATCTCTTTTGACAAACATGGGAAAAGAATAAAGTGGGGTTGTTGAAAGTTCCCATCAAAGGCAGATCAACTCTTAATGAATGAAAATAAAAAGATCAGTGGAACTGAAAAATGCTTCAAAACTGTTTTTAATGACAGTTAAGCACCCACATTAGGTCCATTAAACAATAATTAAAAATGCAGACTAAGTACAGATAAGATAACCCTATACTCATTTATTAATAAAAAGGTCCATATAGCAAAAAAAAAAAAAAAAAAACCACAACACAGAAACCAGGCCACAATTGGCAGATGTTAAACAAGATAATGATTGATTTCAACAAGATACCATAGTTATACATGATTACAAATGGTAAATTTCTAAGACGTTATTCTAATGGAAAGGGTGAGGACTGAGGGCTATGCAGAAGCTTCAATACCTCAGATGCATTTCACACTTTCATTGAAAGAGTTACAGAATACTACCAAATTATGTTTTTTGACTTCAGTATCAAAATACTCCTTTTATTCCACAGTGAAAAGAGAACAGAATTTACCCAGATCTAATTCTCTTCTGACTAGCTTTTCCATCCGATTTGAATGTACCGGCTGAATCACCTTCCGATGAAGCCTCCATTGACCTGGTGAAAGAGCTTGAGAGATCGGCATAGAGATCAACTACTCTTCTAATATTGTTATTCAACTCTTTAATTAATCCCACGTTCCGGCTCAAGTTATCAGGGATCTTTGACTCATGGTTTTGGTTAATCTCGTTGATTAGCAACCTATTTTGGTCTAGGATGTCTTGAACTTGCACAAAACTCTTCTGGAATGTCTGCAAAACCTTGCCATCTACTTGAGTTCCATTACCAAATCCTGAAAATATATCACCTTCCATTCCAAAGTTCCTTCACTTCAATCAAAAACCAAACTTATTCCTGCAACCAATAGTACACTTCCAAATTAGGCAAGAAAAAAAGGATGATTCCTCTCATTATCGTTTTTATCTCATCTCAGAATTACTACAAGAAAGGCATGAAACAATCCAGCCTCTATTTGTTGGCTGAAGAAAATGAAACCGAGAGAAATATAAACCAAAGTTTTAAAATCTTAACCCTCTAATCTGGATTATGGGA
The DNA here is from genome assembly GCA_033439115.1 of Firmiana major. Lineage (NCBI taxonomy): Eukaryota > Viridiplantae > Streptophyta > Magnoliopsida > Malvales > Malvaceae > Firmiana > Firmiana major. The sequence continues at coordinate 4,848,393 of CM065914.1, read as the reverse complement.
GGCAGAAAATCTTACCAAAGTTAGCTAAATCAAAGAGTTTAACAGTTTGGTAGGATAAAATCACTACCAAAAGATTTTCCTCTGCCTTTCTCCACCTTTTCTCGGCAACCAAACAGAGGACTGCGAGTGTGACAATGTATTAAGCACAAAAAAACAGACATTGGCATGTTTTCTGTCAAGAAAAGCAGACTCCTTTGCCCATAAAAAGAAAACCTTTTTCCTATCATTATCTTGTTTATAAAAAAAAAAAAACAAGTTCTCATTTTGGGAGCCCCCCACAAAATCATTAACCTAAATCTAAAAAGACATTATTAAAAAAAAAAAAAAAAAGGAAGAAGAAAACACAGGACACAAAGGAAGATTAAAAGAAGACGAAGGAAAGAAAAACAAATATTGGAGTAAAAGAAGCAAGGGTCTGTTTTTTTTTTTTTTTTGGGGGGGGGGGGGGGGGGGGCGCAGTTGTTTCAAATATATAGCTATTATATAAAAAAAAAGGATTAATTACCTTAATTACCATTAAAACATCACAGATATGGCAAAATAAAACCTGGGTTGAAATGCATTTTCCGGTTCTTACCTTGAAACGGCAAGACATGTCTTGGGACAAGATAGAAGGACAAAAGCAGCAGAATCGGAATCTCTTTCGATTTTGATTTATTTTTCCTCACGAAACGTTTTTGAAAAGATTGGAATGGAATCTCCTCCTTCTTCTGGAGATGGCTGAGAAAGAGAGAAGCCCTGAAATCGCGAAACCAAGAAAGAGAGAGAAAGAAAGAGAGAATATAAGGAGGAAGATATGATTGACACGATCAGAGAAACACAACTATAACGTTGTTGTTGTTGTTGTTACTTTCTCTCTCTGTTTTGTCTCTCTAAGACTTTTCCTTTAAGAGGAGGGCTAGGCCGAAAGGCAGAGATTTTTTGTTTTTTTATTTTTTATATTTCTTTTTAGTTTTATTTACTACCAGTCTTAGTTCTCTCCTCGTTTACTCCACCTGCTGCAGTACCTCATTGATTGTATTGCGTCTGCTTCGGGGATGCTGAGGTTTTATACCCCATATCAGATTTACCAGACTTGTTTTCATGGAGATGGAGGAAATTGAAATAAATAAAAAATTATTAAATTAATATGATTTTAAATATAATAATAATAAAAATTAAAGTCAACGTAAAATTGTGATTTTTTTATATTTTATTTTTGTCTTATTGAATTAAAAATACGTTCACTTATTCGAATTAATAAGTCGAATAAATTCGTATTTTTATAGTATAATTAAGTTAAATTTAAATAATTTTAGTATTATATTAAAATTTATTCGAATTTAAAAATTTGAAGTTGATAGTTTGGTTTGAATTTTAAAAAATATTTAATTTTTTATTTTAATTAAATTTAATATTGTAAAATAGTCGAATCTAAATCGTTAAGTGTTTTAACTTTAGAGTTGTTTTAATGTAAATAATATGATTATTGAGAAAAGTGATTCTTGGGAAGTGAATGATAAGAAGAAAGCGTCATAATGTTTTGTATACATGATAGAGCACTATTTATATTGGAGAAAAAGTAATTTTATATTAGAAATATAATATTAATGGGTAAATTTCACTTAAGCATTTAATTATAATCTTAATTCAAAATTAATTTATTAGTTTGAGAAATAAATATTTTAATATAAAATTATTAATTTGATGGTAAAAAAATCATTTCATCAAGTCACTATTAAAAAAATTACTAACTTAAACATTTGTTACTCATGAAATATTCACGATGTCTTTTTTATATTAAAAAATTATTATATAAAATAATTTTTAGTTGAAAATACTTAAAAATAATAAATAGTAATAAAATTTATTATTGATAGTTGGAAATGTGATACAATTAATTTAAATTTAATAATTAACTAATATATGTTAACATCGTTTGAGATTTTTGAGCAATATGTCTATTATCAAAACTAGTAAATTAGAGTTGAATTATGACAAAATTTCGAAAACCCCTAATGGAGTTTACTAAATATTAATTTTTGAAAATATCTTTAGACTTAAAAAAAAATGATACATTAGAAATGATAATAACGTAATTATCAAATTGTTCTTCCATTTTTTTCTAAATCTTTTAATTGTCATAAAAAATTATTATTGTTTTCACTTTTTACTCTTAATTTTTTTATAAAAATAAATAACGTAAAAAAAAGATTCAATTTAAAATATTTTAATTTTTATGCAAAGTCCAACTTAAAAAGTGGTTGGCTCAAACTTTATTTTTTTATTTATCCAATTCTGTTAATAATTGTCTTATTTTTTTTATATATTTCTTGTTAATATATTTATTATAATATTATTTTTTATATACATCACATTCTAACAATTCTCATTTTTTTATATCAAATGAAATTATATAACTAATAATTTAATATTTAAGAAAAGAAAAGTTCATAGTATTTATAAACTGGATTAAAATTATATTTATATAAAAATTATGAAATTAATATATTACATTTTTTTTAAATGTGGTAATGGTATATTAAATAAAAATATTTCTAAAATAATGTTTTATTAAAATTGAAGAAACATAATCATTAACTGTGTTGAGAAGAAATGGCAAGAAAAATAGCATATGAAAAAAAAATGTTTAACTTGCATAGTCATTGCAAAATTATTTTATATAGGGAAAGGAATATAATCACATTGCCGTCTTTAATGATAATGTGATAACAGTTGCAAAGTAATGTTATAGCTAAATGAGTTAACCAAATATTGTAATCACTTTACAACAAATTAAAATACATGCAATGTACTAAATACTACCGATACCAAACAGTCTTAAGTTCAAACTCGATTCTAAATTTAATTGAACTTAATATCCAAATATGTTATCCACTATTAATGCAAAATGAATATAAGTTTTTAATTTTTTATTTTATTTTATGTAAATTATTTTATAAATTTTTATTTTATTATAAATAAACTTTCAACTTTTCAAAATTATGTAATTAAATTTAAATTTATTAGATGATATTAACTTCTTTTTGGATCCTACGTGACAATTGATATTAATAATTTTATGGGTTATCATATGTGTGATACAAAATGGAAGTTAATATCATTTAACAGATTTGAACTTAATGATATGATTTTTAAAAGTTAAATGTTTATTTACAATAAAAAAAAATTTATGAACTATCTGCATGTAATAAAAAGTTGAAGACTTATATCATTTTTATTCTAAAAGATGAAAGACATATTTAAATATTAAGCCTTTAATTTATCATTTTTCGATAATACATTATAAGAGGAAATAATAAATTAATAATCAAATTTTACAAAATTATATTAAAAAATTTGTTTAAATTTATAAATTATTTGATTCGAATATTAAAATAATTAAATTTTACTCAACTCATAACTAAAATAACTAGAAAATAAATGCACCAAAGCAGTCTAAATTTTCATTTTATGGCATCAAACCATACATAAATTATTAATTATTGTTCTAAATTTAAAAGTATTGAAAGGTTCGGCTCAACTACAAAAAAATTAAGCCCAAAGGTATTAATCTGTATGGGCCGGCCTACCGCCAAAAAGAGCCGAACTAAGCCGAAGCATAGACCTACTACTCGTAATCTTTCAGGCTTTCAGCAATCTTTCCGTTTGTCCAACTTACTTCTCTTAACCGTGTTTCCCTCCGTACGACCTTCCCTCTTGCCGCCGTCTCTGGCGGACGCTGCTGCAAGCGAATGGCTTTTCTTTTTCATCACGTGAGGATGTCGTTTTCTCCCTCAAGACTTTCAAAAGCAACCTCGACGAGATTTTGAAAGGAATTGGATGGAACCGATACCGCTGTAGACCAAATGGACTCGATTATCTCCTCAGCTCTCGAAGAAATCTGCTTCCACGGACAAGGAGGCATTTCTCTTTCCTCTCTCTGCTCCAAACTCGAACTCCCTCCTCCTCTCAAATCCTCCCTTTGGAAAAACCTCCTCTCCATCCCCTCTCTTCGGTTCAGGCCACGGGATGCCGAGTTTCTTAGCCCTAAAGATGCCTCCATTCAATTCGCTGAAGATGCTGAGAAACTTGATGTTAAAATCTTGGCCAATGAAAAGCTTAGAAACAATTTCGTTGGACTCTATGATGAAAATGTTCAAATTTCCTCGCAGCAACGTCGCACTCTCGAGCGACTCGCAATCGCTAGGTTTGGTTTTTTCTGTTTATCTAATTTCGTGATAGAATTCTGAAAATGGCACGCGTTTAAAAGAATTTTTAAGTTAGATTGCGTACGCGGAACTAATAAGTTATGCTGATTATTCCGATTAATCGCCAAGAAATTCGAAATTCAATGTATTGCAACTGCATACAAATTTTTTGATTATTAGCCATGTGATTTATTCCCATTAATCGCCAAGAAATTCGAAATTCAATGCATTGCAACTACATACAAACATTTTGATTATTAGCCTTGTGTTCATAGTTGATTGTTAAAGCAATACAGTTTGAAGCAAATTCTTTCTTCTTGTTTCGATGAAGTACGAGGCTCATGTACTCGTATATTATTTATGGATTAATGGGTACATGCAGCATGAGAAAATTGATCAAAAGACTGGAAGGTAGTAACCGCTTGAAATAGACAATGGATACTTGTCATGGACTCCACATCCACAAAGTGTTATTTAATTATGGTTTAAATATTGCAGTTAGAGCATAATAGTGGTATGTTGGTTGGTGAAATCTTAAGTCTCATTATCTTCTTTTGAAAATACAACTTTTAGCAATGTTAAAATGAAATAGGTTATTAATCAGATTGTACTTGCAGAACAAATGGGGTGACACAAAGTCAGCTTGCGAAGGAATTTGGAATAGAAGGGAAGAACTTCTTTTATATTTTGAAGAACCTTGAATGCAGAGGGTTGATTGTGAAGCAACCAGCAGTTGTTAGGAAGATAGAACCTTGCACGGAAGGGGAATCCAGAAACAGCTCACCTGTGACCACCAATTTGATATACTTAACTCGATATGCAAAGCGTTTGGGCTCTCAACAGAGATTTGAGATTAGTAAAGAAGAACAAACTGAGGAAATTCTTGGGTACGGTGATGAAGATGTTCCAGATGATGATGGTTTTGCTTTAGAAAATGCTAAAGAGAATGTTCTCGTGAATGATTATCTACCAGCAATGAAAGCGGTCTGTGATAAACTTGAAGAAGCCAATGGAAAGGTCAATTATATTCAAAATGTTGTTAGATTCATGGGTTTGATGTTATGCCATTATGCTGATTTTCCGTCTATTGAAGGTTCTTGTTATCTCAGATATTAAACGAGACTTGGGTTATACGAGATCCTCAGGCCACAAAGCTTGGAGAAATGTAAGAGTGCTATCTTCACGTCTTCTAGTCCGCAATTTTCGCTTCTTTATTTAGTCCACAAAGCTTGGGGGGAGGTGGTCATTGTAATTTTTATCTACTCCACAATTTTCTCTTCTTTAATGTTTTTTTTGGATTTGTCTTCCTCATACCATGTCCTGGATATATGTTTTCAGATCTATCGCAGGTTAAAAGATGCTGGACTTGTTGAGGATTTGCGTGCTGTTGTGAATGAAAAGGTGATGTAAACATTTACTTCTTAGTTCATGTTCTTGCAAGACTTCATATGTACTTTTTCTTCTTTTACCCTGAATAGAAATCCCCAGAAACAGTTGTGTTGATAGGTTTACCTCTTGTGAGGAATTTTAATAAGATTTTCTAGCAAACTCTTCTTCCTCTCTCTCTCTCTCTCTCTCTCTACTTATTCTTTGTTAAAATTTTCTCATAAATATTGTCAAATCATACTCGACTCATCTAAGTTTTACCTAAATTGGGGGCAGTTGGTTAAATGAATCCTTTGGTTCTATTCTCTAACAGGTCAAGAGCTGCTGAATCCTTATTTAATACAACTTTGTGCTTATTTCATTTTATTTTATTTCTAAATCTTCTATTCCTACTTATATATGTATTCCCTAATCTAGCTGATATTCTAATTGTTTAACCTTCTATTCCTCTTTATATCTTTACTGTTAATTTTGTGCTTAATTTTTTTTTCAACCTTCTACAACTTTGTAACTGTTGACTAATTAATAGAATTAAATCAATGCAGTAAGCTGTAGTAAGCACAAACTAAGTGAACAAGGTTGGATATCTTTTATGAAGAATTATTTTTTCCCTTGGACACACATAAGATCTCTATTGTTTGAAAATTAATGCAACTTTTCCATGCCTTTGGTCATTCTTTCTAGATTGATATTGTCAATACAGGTCCTTGAAGTCAATTATACCATATAAGATCATGTAAAACATTTGTCTATGTTGTGATATGTTTCTATTTCTTCAGGTTGAGCTTTGCCTAAGGTTGGTGAAGAGGTTTTCTGAAAAGAATTTTGAGCCAAAACTTCTTGGATGTGATCATCATGACAAAGGACAACAGCTGAAGTTTGGAAGGACGATTCTAAATGTTGACCAGATTGTAGAGCTTCCCATTGATAATCAAATTTATGATATGGTTGATGCTGAAGGATCTGAGGGTTTGCCTGTTATGACGGTTTGTGCAAATATTTGTTTGACTTTGCTTTATTGTGATGGTGCCAATCTTAATGGTTATGATGCTGTTTTTTTGTCTGATATTTCCTCAATAATGTGCTGTAAACTGAAAGACGGGGTCGTCAAATTTAAATTAAGGTCTCTTGATATTTACTAATCATGCTTTAATAAAGATGGTTCATGAATTTGAATATTTACTGCATGATGTTAATGGAGTAAAAAAAGCACGAGCAAGCTTGTTATTCAATCAAGTCTTAGCAATTCTTACAGAGTATTCTTTTTACTGCCTTAGTTGAAGACATTCACTTGAATTTATGGTTTTCACCTAGTTCACGCTATATTAATATAATTGCCTCCATCAGGGAATTTTGATTTTGATCAGCTGTAGCATTGCCTCAGAGCTCAATTTAATTGTAGTATTCTCTTGTTCAATGCTACATGGATGATTTAAATTGCTTAAAATGCATGTATATTATGTATGACATTCATGTGGTTGTGGCCAGTTGACCATTTGTTTGTCCAAAGAAGTGAAAGATGAACTACTGACTTTAAGGCACACTAAGTGATTAAATGCACGCCGATTTTAATGCACTACAGTGTACTGATGTACACCTGAATAATGCTGTAACTGGTAGATAGCAGTATTTCTATTTTGTAGTTATTTCAGGTTTTGGTTAGGCTGCCTTTTATGCTTATCTCTCTCTCTCTCTTTTTTATTTTATTTTATTTTATTATATATATATGCGTGTTTACTTATCTGTGTCTTTTAACTGGCTGGTACTTTTGCATGAAGCATCCCTGCAAAGCTAACTTTGCATGTTCACATGTGGTATGAGCAGGTGTGTGAGAGGCTTGGAATTGATAAGAAAAGGAGCTATTCTCGATTCTTTAATATGTTCTCTAGGTTTGGCATGCACCTGCAAGCTGAAAACCATAAAAAAACTACAGCATATCGAGTTTGGACATCTGGGAATTCTAATCCTAAATCATCAAATGCATTTTTGATTAAACCCAAAAATGCCAATGATGAAAATGAGATTTTTAATCTTGATGTTGTCAATTCAAAAGTTCCTGACGGATCAAATCAAAACTATCTAGAGTATGTTCCTTCAACTTCTGCAGGCGGTTTTTCTACTCCTGTGAAAGTGGGCAATATGGAAACTGATACTGAAATTTCTTTTGGCTCTCCTGGAGAAACCAACCATATTGCTGTATATTCTGACAACATGCAAGAGTTTCCCATTGAACCAAGTAATACTTCCCTTGATGCAGAACTTGATTTAGTGAGTAGAGAAAGTGAAATGCATGCTCCTCCACCAGAATCAACAGGTCTTGCTCTGTTGAAGCCTCCTGATTCTGGCTCACGTCAGACATATTCAAGTCAAGTTTTGACTGCTGATGGTGCTCGAAGGGAGCAGAGGATTCTTGAACGTTTACAGGTATTTTCGTTTATGCCTAGCACTTGAATGAAGGCTTATATTGGTAAACTAACCTTGTTTTCCATCCTTATAACAACGATTAGTAAGATACTGTAAAAATTGAGTAGAAATCTGATCTTGTTATTCGTAGGGCATAATACCCAAATATATACAATTGAGAGAACAAGAGTCAAAACCCGCAAAATAGGAAACTACCCGAAAATAGAATCAGGAAAATAAATATAATAAAAACAGAATAAAAAAAGTAATATTAAATCCCTAACAATCAGGGAGTATCCTAAAATAAATAAACTGCATCTTTTCAACACTCCTCCTCAAGCTGGTGAGTGAATGTCTCCATTCCAAGCTTGCTTATTAATCTTTGGTACACAACATTGTGAAGTCCCTTTGTGAGGATATCAGCAAGTTGATCACCGATGGACACCAAAGGAGTGCAAATTAAGCCACTATCTAGCTTTTCCTTTATGAAGCGTCTGTAAACCTCAATATGTTTTGTTCGGTCATGTTGTACTAGGTTGTGAGCAATGTTGATAGCTGACTTATTATCACAATAGAGTCTCATAGGGTCCTTCCATTCTATCTTCAAGTCATCCAAAATTATCTTGAGCCATAGCAATACACATATTTTCAGGTCCATTGATCTGAACTCGGCTTCTGCGCTTGACTGGGCTACCAAATTTTGTTTCTTACTTCTCCACATCACAAGATTACACCCTAGAAGCGTTCAATACTTGGAGGTTGACCTTCTATCGATGATTGACCCTGCATAATTTGCCTCTGTTTTAGCCTCAAGAGTCGGCTCTTCCCCTTTCTTGAATAATATCCCTCTTCCTGGTGTTCCCTTCAAGTATTGTAAAATCCTATGCACTACTTTAAGATGCAGTTGCTTAGGATTATGCATAAACTGGCTCACCACACTCATGGAATAGGCTCACCACACTCATAGAATAGGCTATCTCTGGCCTTGTATGTGACAAGTAGATAAGCTCCCCAACAAGCCTCTTATAGGATCCTTTATCCATTGCAACATCTTCTGGAACATCTCCAAGTCGATGGTTAGGCTCTATAGGTGTATCAGTAGCTTTACTTCCCAGCTTACCAGTCTCAGTTAACAAGTCTAGGATATACTTTTGTTGAGATATAAAGATTCCTTGCTTTGAGTGTGCAACCTCAATGCCTAGAAAATACTTCAACTTGCCTAACTCCTTGATCTCAAATTCTTTGATCTTGTACCTTTTTCAATCTCTCCATTCCTTCCTCATGAGTGCCATCTTTAGTTGATTTCTCTGAATTGGCCACATAAGCTTGCCCTTGTCCCCTTTGTTATCCATTCTTTGGAGGCTTACCATGAAGACGCCAACATTATTCTATGGTGTGTCGAGGCTTCTTGCAGTAGGTACACCATGGAGAGTCTTTGATATTTGATTTCGACTAGTCAGATGATTTCTTATCTTCTTTGGATTGCTTGTTTGGACCTAAACTCCTTATAGTGACCAAAGTTGAACTTCCTGCAGTAGGCATCTCAAGCATCTCCCTCTTCTCCCCTCCTTAGCATGAATGATGGCAATCATTTCATTTAAGGAGTGCGGATCCTCTTTTCCTAGTATTGTACCTTGACTGCATCAAATTCAAAATTCTGACCAATAAGAAGATCATAAATTCTTTCCTTTTCAACAAACCTTTTGAGGAGATCTGCTTCATCTCTACACTTCATTTGTATGCACTAGTAATGTTCCATCTCTTGCGATAAGGTTTGCAAAAGATGGGCACATTTAGTGATTGACCGAGTTTCCTGTTTGGTATATGTCACCTTCGTTTTAATTTCATAAATCTGAGCTACATCACGTGTGATGGACCACAGAGCCCAGCCGGCCATGGCCACCCACCTATGGCCCACAACATCGACTGCCTATGAGAACTCACTCATCCGTATTGTCCGCTTTGGACATGGCCGGTTGGGTTTTGCGGTCCATCACATCACGAACTTTGGAATAAGTAATCTTGAGTTCTTGACAATGTCCCAAATCTCTTTGGCGTTGCTTAAGAACGTGAAAGTATTGCTTATTTTTGGAATTATGAAATTCCACAGCCAAAACATCACCATAGAGTCTTGTTCATCACAAGCAAAAAATTTAGGATCCCCTTTCTTAGGCCTAGTAATGTGCGAATCAATTTAGACCCCTTTAAATAATTTTTTCAATATAAGCTGCTTGGATAGTCTGCAACTCTTCGCTTTGAGCAGTGACGTCTCCTCCAACAAAGGACATCTTTGATGTGCCGCTTGTCATGGTTGTTGACGCGGTTGTGTATGTCGTGATTTTGCAATTTTAAGGGTGATAGTAGAAAAGGGTTGAAGATCGAGATAGGCAAAGAAAAAATTGCTCTGCTCCAAGAATGATGAACCAGGGCTCCAAAATCCATGTAAAAATTGAATAAAAATTTGATCTTGTTATTCTTAGGGCATAATACACAAATATATACAATTGAGAGAACAAGAGTCAAACCCCATAAAATAGGAAACTACCCAAAAACAGAATTAGAAAAATAAATATAATAAAAACAGAATCAAGAAAATAAAATTAAATCCCTAAAATAAATAAACTGCATCTTTTCAAAAGATACAAACATTATTCTAGTTTTCTCATGTAGGATGAGAAGTTCATTTTAAGACCTGAATTGTATCGATGGCTCGTGGAACTTGAGAAGGACAAGAGCACAAAAATGGACAGAAAGACAGTTGATCGAATGTTAAAGAAGCTTCAGCAACAAGGGCACTGCAAATGCGTGCACATTAATGTGCCTGCTGTCACGAACTGTGGGCGAAGCCGTATTACTCAGGTGGTTCTGCACCCATCTGTTGAAAGTTTATATCCAGAGCTGCTGAGTGAAATTCATGACAGATTGAGATCATTTGAAATGCAAATCCGTGGCCGCGGATCATTGAAGTTGAAAAACAATGATTCAATTCCTGTATTAGATGGTGTTCAGAGATCTCAGAACCATGTTGTTTCTGATGCCAAAGCTGCTAAATCAGAAGCCATGCGGGCTAATGGTTTTGTGTTGGCAAAAATGGTACGCTCAAAGCTGTTGCATGGGTTTTTGTGGGGTTTCTTGAGTAGTTCTCATAGTTGGGATAATGCGTTTTCACTTGAGAAACACCTGCATGATCAGAAAAATCTTCATGGCTCATGCATTTTATTTTCATTGGAAGCAGCCATCAAGGCCCTTCCACTTGAACTTTTCTTGCAAGTCGTGGGAACTGATCTAAAGTTTGATGATATGATCGAGATGTGTAAGAAAGGTTTTTCTCTTTCTGATCTTCCCATTCAAGAGTACAAGCTTCTAATGGATAATCAGGCAACTGCAAGGCTTTCATTGCTCATTGACGTACTACGGCGCCTGAAGGTACAATTACTTGGTCAGATTTGCAGTAGGTTAATTATGTAAGAGTGTTTCATACTTCTGGAAACTTTTGTGTTTTTCCTTCATTAAAGTGGTTTGCATTGTTTTATTTGGAGATCGTGTAGTTTATATAGAATGGTGTTACTCCTATCCAATTATGTAGTTGATATATTGGTGGCATTGTTGTAAGACAATTATGGCTGTTTTAAGTTATTGATCCTCCATTGAATGTAAACTTTAGCGTTTGATTTCTAGATAAACAATGTTTAAATATTTTCTTGCCTTCAATAAAATATGACAGTAGCTGCTTGGGAAGACTGCCTTTTTTATGGTCATTATTGTATGTGGTTTAATGTTTTATCGGTTAATATGTGCTTGAAGAATTGCCCTTCTTATCTCTTCTGCCATGATAGTTGTCTCTGTGAACCTAGGTTATTAGGAATATAATGATAGCAAAATGGATATGCATTAGTAGAATTCTGATTTGAAACTGTTCATATATAACAGATTTCTATGTTGAAACCCAATTCTGAGCAGTCTTATGTGAATTTAAATTCACTTGATAAGTTGCATCCAATTTTATTTTAGGTTCTGGAAAATACAAGAGATGAAATATGTTCCAATAATATATTGGTAGAATATAGAATACTGTAAGAGCCTGCAAATGTTCCTGAATGTATTAATACAAAAATTTCTGGACAGAATTTAAGACAGTCTCTAGGGGAGCATGCCTTTTGGTTGGTATTTTTTTTTTAAATTAGAATAATTCAGTTAAGATTCTGTTTTCATTAATTTCTCTCTATGTTCCTGCATCTTATATTACTGTTACTTTGCTGAAACTTTGTTTGATGGTGTAGTTAATTCGGCTGGTTCCTGATGAACGTTCAGATATTAGAGTCAAGGTACCACATGCCAATTTGACCCATGCTATGGAGTTTAAACCTTACATAGAGGAACCACTGTCATTGGTTGCCACATCTACTTTTATATCTCTTGATCTTCGTCCTAGAATCAGGCATGATTTTATCTTGTCAAATAGAGAAGCAGTTGATGACTATTGGAAAACTTTGGAATATTGTTATGCAGCTGCTGATCCAAGAGCTGCCTTGCGTGCATTCCCTGGATCTGCTGTTCACGAGGTATAGACTAGACAGAAATGTAAAGACAAAATTCATTGCACATGTGTGGTTAAATGTTTAAAAAACGAAATAAAAATTAACATTTTAGAATTTTAGTTGTAAGAATAGATTGTAAAAATAGGAGATACTTTCTGTTAAATTAATAATTAAAAAGGCAGGGAGCGTGGAAGGGATTCTTGTCAAATTATATTAGACTCCAAATCATTTTAAAATACTTACAATGATAGTACCAAGTTGGTGTGACACTAAGTTCAGCTGTCACTTTAGGTACCAGTGTGTGTCTGTATTATTTAATGTGGATGATTAAAAATTTTCCATTTTTAGGCTTTATTAAATTGTTGTCATAGGCTATTAGTATTGGTTTGATAACTTTTGTGTATTTTGTAATTATATCCACTGTGCTTGCACCTATATCCATTGCTATGTGAAATGTAGCTCTCTCAGATATAGTGGTTACTGCAGGTTTTCCTTGATCGATCATGGGCCTCAGTTCGAGTTATGACAGCTGACCAGCGTGCTGAGCTCCTAAAGCGAATCATGAAGGATAATTTAAATGAAAAACTTTCATATAAAGACTGCGAAAAGATTGCAAAGGATCTGAATCTGACCTTAGAGCAGGTTAGATTTTATTTTGCTCTGATGTTATTTGATTTCCCCACCTTTGTGACCAATCAGTTATAATCAATTGTTTGCTGTAAACAAATTTATTTACTCTTTCTGTAGTGCTTTTTTTTTTTCATTATATTTCCTTTATCTGTGAACTTTTTTCTGGTTTTGGTTGGAATGATACATTGTGACTTTTGAGTTCTATTTACAGGTGCTCCGTGTGTATTATGATAAGCACCAAAAACGTCTCAATAGATTTTGTGGTGTTCCTAATGGCAATGAGGAGCATCAATTACAACGAAATAAACGGTTGTCTGCTCGGAAAAGAAAGAGATCTTCAAAGGTGAAATTGGTGGAGAGTGCAAGAGTTGATGCAAGAACCATGCAATTGGACGAACAGGAGGTTGCTACGCTACCTGATGGCATTGATGGATTCACTCTGAAGGAATGTGATTCTTTAGCTTCTTCAGTGGGACCTGATGTCATCCAAGCATGCATGGAAGCTGACCATGTTGAAGCTGGGAATAAACCGGGATCACTTGAAGAAGATGAGGATTGTTATTCCTTAGTTAGCCAGTATGCCATTTCAAAAATGAAGCCGACACGTAAAAAAAGATTCTCATGGACTGATGAAGCAGACAGGTAAACAGTCAACAGTTAACAACCTGAATTGCAAGTGGACATCTGAATACTATTTAAAAAAGATAGATTTACCATATCCTTCTATTTTTCCCATGTGTAACTTATATCCGACTATTGATGCTGGCCTAACAGGAATTTAGTTAAGTTATGAAATGGTTTGAAAACTACATGATTGGGGAATTTTAGGATGTCTCAAACTCAATTTATTGTTTGTTTTTAGCTTTTTCTTATGTGCATTTGGTGGTTGTCTACCCGGTATATAGTTTTGTGGCTGTGAGAAGAGAAAGATGTTAACTATATATTTTGTTATTTGCTTAGGGTATATTATGGTTCTTTGTGTTTCACATTAATATCTTCTTTGCAGGGAATTGGTAGTCCAATATGCAAGATACCGTGCTGTTCTGGGGGCAAAATTTCACCGTGTAGATTGGAGTTCAATTGCTGGCCTCCCAGCACCTCCACGTGCTTGTGCAAGAAGAATGACATCCTTAAAGAGAAGTACAAAATTTAGGAAAGTATTAATGAAACTATGCAATATGCTTAGTGAACGGTATGCGATGCATCTTGAGAAAAATCAAAATAGGTCATTCAACAATAATGACTGCAGACTTCTTGTCCGATCTTCATCGATTCAATTCTGTGATGACATTGAACATGGTGAAGATCCAGGCTTTGAGGTAGAAAGATGGGATGATTTTGATGACAGAATGATAAAAAGAGCTTTGGAGGATGTTCTTCGGTTTAAACAGATTGCTAAATTGGAGGCCTCTAAAAGGGTTGGATCTGTATCTACTGAGTGGTCAAATATGAACTTGAATTCAGAGGATTATGTAATTCCTGATCTTTAGGACTCACATCTTTAATGTTTTTTTTTTCTTTTTTTGTTAATGCTCCCAAAGTTTCATAATATTTATCAAATCGCTGTTGAAAAGATTTTAGTGATTTTCATCAGTGGGCTGTATTTCGCAATATATGATTATAATTATCTTACTTTTAAGTAATCTTGGAAACTAGATTGCTGAACCTGTTGTGTTCTTTCTTGTTTCCCCTAGCAGGATCTACAGGGACCTGAAATGGTTTCACCAACTACCCAAGATGAGGATATAGGAAGGCCTGGTGCTGGGCAACGTAAAGGCTCTATCCCAAGTTTAAGACGCCGTCGCTTTAATCAAAAGTTAGCTAAGCTTTGGAATGTAGGAAATGGTGTTGGCAGACAAGTACACGAATCTTTGGCTGTTTCTAATGCTGTTGAACTGTTTAAGCTTGTTTTTTTGAGCACATCTACAGCACCACCTTTTCCAAATTTGCTGGCAGAAACTTTGCGCCGTTACTCAGAGCATGACCTTTTTGCAGCTTTTAGCTACCTTAGAGAGAGAAATATCATGGTAAATAGCTTATATACTTTATAATTTTTAAGTCATAGTGTTACTGTTCTTGACTTAAGTCAGAACAGTATTTCTTAATGGTATGGAATTGGATGCATGAGGATGCAATAAAGATCTCCTCTCACCAATTACTCTGCTCTTTTCATTTCAGTCAAAATCTTATGATATTCAAAAAGATGATTTTGCCTTGCCTTATCTTTACTTGGTGCCACCATGCCATCACCTTTGAACTGCATTATTTTTTTTTTTATCTTCTCTCTTCTGTGCTGCTACTAACCTCATTTTCACTCCTTCGTTTACTCCCTTTTTGAATCCTGACTCTGAATTTCCTTCAACTTCTGGCAGATTGGTGGTACTTGTGGTCAGCCTTTTCTACTTTCTCAACAGTTCCTGCACAGTATTTCTAAATCTCCATTTCCTCGCAATACAGGAAAGAGAGCAGCTAATTTTTCTGCTTGGCTTCATGAAAGAGAAAAAGATCTTATGGAAGGGGGGATTAATCTTACTGCAGATTTGCAATGTGGTGATATTTTCCATTTATTTTCTCTGGTTTCTTCTGGTGAACTTTCTGTTTCACCATGCTTACCGGATGAAGGTGTTGGAGAAGCCGAAGACTTAAGAAGCTTAAAGCGTAGAGCTGAGGATAATGAATTATGCGATGCTGACAAGGCTAAGAAATTAAAATCCATAGCAGAAGGTGAATTTGTTTCACGACGAGAAAAGGGTTTTCCTGGCATCATGGTATCTGTGTACAGCACAACATTTTCTACAGTTAATGCTTTAGAATTGTTTAAGGATGAGGAGACTTGCACCTCTGAACTTGTGAATGACGAAACCCTAAGTCAGAAGCTTAACAGTTGTTCTATTAATGCTGATCATATGAAGGAAATGCTCGAGTTTGGAAGTAATGTCACCTTAGCGTCGAAGTCTAGTGAGTCAGTTTGGGTAGCTATGGCTAGTTATGCAGAGCATCTGTTGTCAAAACCTTCTGATGAAAGACAAGGCAGTCACTTTGATCCTGAGATCATCAAGGCTGTTTGTGCTGAAATTAAGAATGCTGGTGATCAAGGTTTGGGAACAGAAGATGTTTATGGTCTTGTGAATATGCCAGGTAATTTTTTTTTTTTGTTGTGTATGGGTATTTTTGTACTTGTGATTCTCTACATATTTGAGAACAGAGGATATATGCATGTAAATTCCAGTTCATTGAGTGTTTTGAGATGTTCCTCTGCAGGAGAAAAGACACCTGAAATCATCATTGATACACTACAAGCATTTGGAAGAGCTTTAAAGGTTGTTATAATTGACCATTGGGAATATTCATTTTGTCTAATATGTATTTCCTCTTTGACCTTCTTGCTAACGGTGAAAGGGAGGGGTAATTTTGGAATGGGTGTCTTAAATGATTAATGGTCATGTTCCAGCAATTACAGTAGAAAAGGTTAAAAAAAAGAGAGGATAATTTGTAGTTTTTCTGTTAGAAAGCAGTTTTGTGGTCGATTTGGGCATAAGGGAGAGAAGAGCTGGGCTTGGTATCTTGTACTTTCTTGTCAAAGCACTATACATTTTCTTAACTTTTCACTACCAAATTGTTGTGCATTGATGTCATGATGTCTTTCATACAGGTCAATGCTTATGACTCTGTTCGTGTTGTTGATGCTTTATACCATTCCAAGTATTTTCTTACCTCAACTTCTTGTTCTCATCAAGATTTTAAACCACCTTCGCCGTTAACATTTCATGAAAAGGACGATGGCAACCTGATCCTTAAGAAAGAAATTCAGAATCTTGATACTGCTAAGTTATCAAAGAGTGGAACTGTTGGTGATGTGCACAAAGTTACCATTCTTAATCTTCCTGAAGAGCATGCTTTACCTTTGAATGAAACTGGCAATGTGAATCAAAGCTGCACGACCGATAAAGTTGGTTCATTGGAAGGGGATAATGAAATCTATGTGCCTTCCTCCAGTGAACAATTGGTTCCTATATTGCCTTGGATAAATGCAGATGGGACCATCAACAGGATGGTTTATAATGGACTTATACGCCGTATTCTTGCTACTGTGATGCAAAATCCTGGGATATTGGAGGTACCGGCTTTTCTGCTATTCTATTGATTTAATGTCATCTTTTTTTGAAAGCAAGTGATGAACAAGAATTTCTGAATTTAAAGTGATATAACCGACTTTTACAACTTTTAATTTCGCAAAAGAGGGGACTCTTTTAACGATTTGATTGAACTGCTTGAAATTGCATAAGAACTTGGGAAAGTGTCTGCTTGTCAAGAATTCAGTTTGGTTTGGTTCATGTATCTGAAAAAATTTGAACTCAATTAAAGTGTTTGTTTTCTTAATATAAAAACTGAACCTAATCAAGTTTTAACAGTTTGATTCAGTGAGGTATTTCTCAGTTTTTGGACTTTTAAAGGGCTTTCAAGTTTGCAATGAGTCTTTTGAGCCTACCTATTTGCATTCATTTTTAAAAAGAAAAAGTCAATTTCAAATTTTACACTAGATAAAATAAGCATTTAAATGAATGATGTCTTTGGACTAATTTGGACATTAAATAACAAAACTTGAAATCAAACTGAACTCAATG
Organism: Firmiana major; assembly: GCA_033439115.1. Lineage (NCBI taxonomy): Eukaryota > Viridiplantae > Streptophyta > Magnoliopsida > Malvales > Malvaceae > Firmiana > Firmiana major. The sequence continues at coordinate 4,830,621 of CM065914.1, read as the reverse complement.
GATTTTGCCGTTGTCAAATTGAACCCTAGGAAAACATTAAGATTAAAAGAATCAATTTATTATTGTTTTCTCTTTTTCTTTTTTCGTATATCTGGCATGGTCTTGGGTTTTTTGCCCATGGCTTTGGATTTTACTTTCCTTCTCATTGTTTGTGGTTTGGGCAATGTAGCTGGCTTTGTCAAGGTGGGGTGTTGACAAAATGTGTTTTTTATCATATTCCTTTCTGACTTTCTTTTTTTTTTTTTTTTTAAATCATTAAATCAGGAGGATATTATCTGCAGAATGGATGTATTAAGCCCCCAGGTTTGCTGTTGTACTTGTATTTTCCTTTTCTTGAGGTTGAAATTAGAAGTTTGTAGCCATCAGACTGGATGTCGTGCATCAACCCTGATGGTTAAGATGGGAATATGCTTAATTGATTCCATCATATAATAAATGAATTAGGTGTTTTAAAAAAAAAAAATTGCACTGTTTTATTTAACTTTTTCTGCCTTGTAACTTGCAATTGTGGATGGTTAGAACTTTGAAGTGCCAACACAGTTGCAATTCTTTTCTTTTTCATTTTTTTATAGATAAGTCACCATGTCATGGTCTAGCCAAAGTAGGATCCTTTGACTTATAATTCCCCCCACCCAAATACATACAAAGGAAAGGGGAGAAAGAAAGGGATAACATCCTGAGAAAATAATAAAATATACATTTTTATATATAACCGCCATCATTTATCTATGAAAGGTGTAACGAGTCCACAACTCTAATATGCTTACCTGTACTTTTTGCCTCATTTAATATGCTTATCTGCTGATATAAAGGACTTACTCTTTGACATGAATTCCCTCTAATGCACATCTCTAAACTTTCTGCAGAGCTGTAGAAAGTTGCTGGAATTGATGATATTGGATAGACACCTCATGGTGAAGCAGATGCTTCAAATGACAGGTACTGGTCCTCCTGCCCTTCTGGTAACTCTTCTTGGGAGTAGCCATAGAAAATCAAAGATGGTATGCCGCAAACATTTCTTTGCCAATCCTTCAAGTACATTTTTGCTGTAGGAATGTTGTCATTGGCATGTGTAAATATATACCATAGGTCCCAAGCTTCAGTTAGAAGCTGGAATTTTGTTTGCTTGTCATCGCATTGAAGCAGCTGTATTCTAAAGAATGCTGATATGAAATCACTCATATTGAATGTGTATAATATGTATAAACCGAATACCGAATGTCAGCAGGGAATTTTTGTGCAGCTATATGATTTTGCAGTCATTCTTGCTTACGAATGGTATCCAGGCTACTTTGCCAACAATGCAGCAAAAAGTTTGCAATTAAACTTGACAATTTGTGTATTTTAATCTCATTAGTATAATGTCAAATCGTATAAAACATAAAAATTTTATATCAAAATTTATGTCGATATGTTAAACATAAAATATTTTTTAGTTTTTGTCAAATTCATATAATTTTTTATTAAATTTTTTGTTCGTGTCACTTTCATTTTTTTACACGTCATCTTTATATTATATTATCATATCATATTTAAAATTGTTTGATCAAATTGTAAATCAATATGGATATTAGATCGTAACCTTGCAATGGTGTGGAAGCTGTTAGTGATGTCTCTTAACTTTTGCCAGGCTATTTATACGGTTAGATTTGATAATTTGTGTATTTTATACTTTTAGTATGTAAATCGAATTCGTATCAAATAAAATATAAAAATTGTCTTAAAATTTGTATCAATACATTAAATACAATATATTTTAAGTTTTTATTAAACATATATACAATTTTTATCATATTTTAATTTATGTTATTTTCATATTTTGTTTTTTATCTCCCGTTTTTTAAAATGGTCATCATATATGGGTATTTACAATTTGTTTTTCTTCGTCTTTCTAACTAATTAAAGCGCAGAGAATTGCCGGGAGATAACTCTGTGTTCTGAATACACAAGAATAAAACAATCTTCGATGCACCCACGTTGACATTCTCAAATAGTACTTTCAAACTAAACAAAAAGGTAAGAAGAACAAGCAAGCGAGCAGCAACAACTAAAGCCTGAAGGTTTGTTTGAAACGCTCCCGTTAGAAAAACAGCTCAATGCTGTTGGAAAAAAACATATAGAAACAAGCTAGCCAACCATTGTTGCATCAGATTCAGAATCAGCATTAAAATTAAAAGGAAAGTGTTTTCCATAAATCATGGTTAAACAGAACAACTCTTCTCGAAGGAAGACACTGAGAATCATGCAAAATTCCATAAAAACGACAAACAGCAAATTTATGGTACCCTACTGTGCTGTTCCTCAATCTAATCGAAGCCTATGTTTTTTTTTTTTTTGACTTCTGAGTTTTGACTTGTTCTGCCAATTAGATTACACACGTGTTAACTCATCGATCCCCTTCATTTTGCTTACGTGTACGGTCCAGATTCCGTCTCTCTTCAAAGTATCACTTGAAAGATCTTTTTTTTTTTAATAGAAAATGAAAAATAAAAATTCCAATTCCACCATGGCTTGGCAATTCGAGCAGCCGTAGGAGAGGAAACCACCCAGAAAAGAAAACAGAGCATGGCTGAAACTACATCTTCAACGTCCTCTCCACGACCCCTTCAGTCGCCAAATCCCATGATGATGGACCCTTCGTCGTCAACTGCGACACTGATATCATCATCTGCGACGACGATTATTAACCCAACGCCAACAGCAATACCAGCACCTCAGACTGCAACAGCTACAACAGCGATGTTATCACCAACACCCTCGACGAATTCCTCAATTCTTACTCAAAATAACAACCCTTCCCCTCAAATCCCTTCTCCTTCTCCTTCCATTGATCCCTTACTGCAAAATCCACAGCAAAATTTACAACAGCAGCAGCAGCAGCAAATCTCGCAAATTTCATCTCCACCTCTCCCTCCTCTTCCCCAACAACAGCAGCAGCAGCAACAACTTTTACAACAACAACAAACGCAACAAAATGTTGCAGCTTTATCCAATTTCCAAATCCAGCAAACCCTTCAAAGATCCTCATCTATTTCACGCCTTAACCAACTCCAGCAACAACAACAAAGTCAGCTGCAGCAGCAACAGCAGTCTCAATACGCCAACGTCTTAAGACAACAAGCTGGGTTATATGGGCAAATGAATTTTGGTGGGTCAGCTTCAATTCAAGCAAACCAACAACAGAACCAGCAGAATCAACAGATGGGGAATCCCAATTTGTCAAGATCAGCTTTGATTGGGCAAAATGGTCATTTGCCTATGCTCAGTGGTGCAGCTGCTCAGTTTAGTTTGCAGTCTCAGCTTTTAGTTTCGGTATGAATCTTTTTGGATACTCCTTCCAGCCAAAAAAAAAAAAGTCTAGCTTTTAAAGGCATTTCCTTTTGTTGATTTTAGTGTTTAGAAATATAATTTTAATGAATTTGTTGTTTTTTAAATCATCATATATATACATATAGTAAAATTGAAGAAGTAGTTTAAAATCATGTCATTGCAACTTTGATTGCTATTTTGGGTATGAATTGGATGAGTTGTTGATGCTATATTGTTGATTCCATTGATAATTTGGTTTTTCTTTTTGAAATATATTTCTCCATTTTGGATGCAAGTTTTTCGTATTGATTTTATTGTATCTAAATATGAGTTACTAAAAAAATTAGTGTCATAACAATATGAACTGAATAAATCTTTTGGGATAACTTGTGTTTGAATTATTTTCAAGGTGCAATCTGCAATTTTAAGAGCATCTTTGTCTCCTTTCATCTTTTTCCCTCCTGCAGTTTTTTTGGTTTTTTTTTTTTGGGGGGTGTGTGTGTTGGGGGGGGGGGGGGGGGGGGGGGGTTTCGAGGAGAATTCTTAGCTAGTCTTACTAAGTGATTTAAGTAAGTTAAAATTTGTACTTGAGATTTACTGTTAGCTAAGGTTGGAATTTATTGATAACGGCCGATGTTTCTATTTATTTCCAAAAGATAATCGTTACCTAGTTGATGGTTATTGTTGATGAGTGTCTCGATAAGTCAAGTTTAATTGATGCTTATGAGTGCTGTCCTTGCTTTTTGAAAGTAACAATTGGATTGTTTCTACTCGTTAAGCACTTTGGAGTTACTAAAGGGTATTTTTTTTCTGATATGCTTTCTTGCATCAGAGCAGTTTAAATCGCCTTTTAATTTTTAACCATCTAGATTTGTAAGATTATAGTCATGTCTTGAAATAGACGTAGTTTCATATTAAATTCATAGTAAATAGGTTTTATAACGGTATTGATAATCTAATTATTCTGGAACAGATTACTAGATAGGGCTTGATAGAAAACACTCCTATCTAATTACATGTTTTTTCTTGCTTACAGAAGTGGTTATTCTTTTCTAAAAGCATTTGAGTTTTTTATGTAGCCGAGGCAGAAAGCTGGCTTGGTGCAAGGGTCTCAGTTTCATACTGGAAACCCCACCGGGCAATCTTTGCAAGGGATGCAGGCAATGGGGATGATGAATTTGAACTCACCACTAAGGGCTAATGGAGCTCTTTATGCTCAACAGCGGATAAATCAGGGACAGATGAGGCAGCAGTTATCACAACAAACTCAACTCTCATCTCCTCAGGTGTTGTTTCTTCTAAGAATGCTGTTATGGCCACTTTCTCCTTGATGAATTCATGAACTAAATCTCTCTTCTTTTTTTTCTTTTTTCCTTTTTTCTTTTATTTATTTTTTTAAAAAATTTTGTTTTTTTTGTTTTGTTTTTAATTGTTTAATTTGAGAAATCATTGTCATCTGTTGTTTTAGTGGACTCTTTAAGCTATGATGCATTTTGAGACTTAAATCCACTGATATAAAATTGGAACAAGTAGAGTTATTTTACATTGCTGCTCCCTTTATTTTTTGGAAAACATAAGTTTACTATTCTGTGACTTTTGTCTGCTCAGATTAGATCAAGAAAAGTTGTAATTATGTATGCTTATAATTGTAAATTTGTAGCTTTAGGTTACACAGACTTTCTGTAATACGTATAAGATTAATACCTAAGAAGTGAAACAGAAATCATGTATCTCTTCGGATACCATAATGGCAACAATTTTTTGAGGTTAGTACAAACTGGGCTTACATAACTGTTAGTTAAGTGCCATGATTATTGTATATACTAATTGTTAATTATGTTTAAAATCTTATGCAAATGATACATATTTTATCAAGCCATTATAAGGTTATCTGAATGACCTGTGAGACATTCTCCTTCACCTTTTATTAATGAAAAGTGAGATCTTCAGTTTTATATTATGGAATTGGATAGTTAGCACTATTCATAACATTCATCTAATTTTTTGATTGTAGAAGATCATTTTATGTGTTTAATAAGAAGGGCATGGACTTCATTATAATCTAGTATCTTTTTTGCTAGTGAAGACTTCGAAATTAGTGGCATGATCTTGCAAACAGATAGCCTTTCATATTGTTTGATAAACTTTTTTATATTGCATTTTGGCAGAATTAGAATCTTATCTAAGATGTTTTGACAGATTTTTCATTCTCAGCCAAGAGATTCGAGTGTTGACGAATGATTGCACATCTTTTGGTGCATAATTATTGTATTGTATTCCCCTAGAATACTTTCATGTGGAAATGGCCTAATCAGTTTGGCTATACTGGGACCGATGCAAGATTTACCCATGGCATGCTATTTTAGGTTTATTAATAAAACTAAAGTAAAACCAAAATGTTATGTTATCCCTTTCAACTGGTTTTTAATTTTGAACCTGTCTTGTTATGCCATTGCCACCTTTGATGAAAATTTTCTGGGGGTAGACAATAATTAAGAGGTTTTGTTTTATGTTTTTTAATGCATGTCTTCCAATTAATTTGTATACATGATCTCAGTATGTGATATCCCCTCTTTAAACCACAGGGTCAAAGCTTACCAAGAACATCTTCTCAGGCATTTATAAACTCTCAGTTATCAGGGCTGGCTCAGAATGGACAACCGGGTATGATGCAGAACTCTCTCTTACAGCAACAGTGGTTGAAGCAAATGCCACCAATATCTGGTCCAGGCTCATCTTCATTCCGCCTTCAGAGGCAGTCGCAGGTCCTCTTGCAACAGCAATTGGCTTCTTCTTCTCCTCAGTTGCATCAAAATTCTATGGCCTTGAACCCTCAACAATTGTCTCAGCTAGTACAACAGCAGTCACAAATGGGACAGCAACATCAGCAGCAGCAACAACAACTACAGCAACAGCAGCAGCTACAACAACAATCTCAACGACAATTACAATCACAGCAACCACCATCGCTTCAGCCACAACAGCAGTGTTCTCCAAGGATGACTGGACCTGCAGGCCAGAAAACTCTCAGTTTGACAGGATCACAGCCAGACGCAACTGCATCTGGTGCAACAACACCTGGGGGAAGTTCGAGCCAAGGAACTGAGGCAACCAATCAACTTCTTGGAAAGAGAAAGATTCAGGATCTTGTTTCACAGGTTTCTCCTGCATTTGACCATGTGTCTTTGTTTCTTCCTTTTGTGATAAATTTGGCATTCATCTTATTGGCTGTTCTCAGGTTGATTCACAAGGAAAGCTGGAACCAGAAGTTGAAGATCTACTTCTTGAGATTGCTGATGACTTCATAGACAATGTAAGGCTCTGCTTAGCTAGAATGTGTCTTCTGTGAAGGCTTTACCTTGTTGGTATTTCCTTTCTGTGTTTGGGGTTGTGGGTATGTGCATGTGTCACTCATATTTTCTTAGTTTCTGGTCGTAATGAACCACAAATCAATATACAAACAATGCCAGAGGGGTGAGCTGTTATAAACATAGCATTAGGGTACTGTTTTGTGTCAAATATAGCTTGGATAGTGCAGAATCTTATTAAGAACTACAGGATATTTTTCTTATAATATTTTCTGCTTAGCCTGAAGAGAAATTGAATGTTCTGGACTGACAGTGGATGGTTTGGAAGACGTTGAGCTAGTTAAAGTTAATTGGTTTTTATAACTACATTTTACAGACCAAAAGAGTGTTTTAATTGGTATAACCTTATACTTTGTTATAAAATTTTAGCTTTTTTGTCGGTGCTAACTACCATTACTTGTAGCCTGTACAAGTAAACTGTCCCTATGTAATGTTCTATTGTCTTTCTTTCAATCTTTTTTCTTATTCTTCATCATATCTCCCCTCCTGGGTACTTTCATCTGTAGTTTAGTAAAAGTCTTCTTTATTTAAAACTTACATCATTTTGCTCATTTTCAGGTGACTACATTTGCGTGCAGTTTGGCAAAGCATAGGAAATCATCAACATTGGAGCCCAAGGATCTCTTGCTACACTTAGGTTTGTGCTTAACTATTTTGTTTTTCTTTGGAAGAGTTATATATTGACGTGAGGATACAACATATATTTAGTTAGTGCTTTTATCTTTTATTATATGGGGTAAAATTCAGGAATAGTCTTGGTTTTATATGATTTGAACTTGGCATACCTGATTTGTCATATGAACTACTATTTGTTATGATGAAATTTGCAGTCTGTTATTACTGTTTTTCATAATTCTGAAAAGTTGCTTTGCGCTTTCTTACAAGAAACAAAACAATGGTCCAAATTTATATTTACAACCAAATATATGCAGTTGCTGGCTGTCATTAGAGTTTTTTAAACTTACTATAATTTATGTATAATTTTTTCCTTATGTGCATCTTATCTCGTGTGTATCATGATAAATTAAGTTTTGCTGTGCAGCCAATAGTGCAGCCTTCCAAAAAGTTTTAGATGTTGAGTCGGTGTAAGACAGCCTGTTATAGTTTATTTTTACTTCAATTTTAAGTGAAGCTAATGGAGCTTTAATGAATGTTGCACGTGGGATTATGTGCAGAGAAAAACTGGCATTTGACTATTCCAGGATTTTCAAGCGAAGAGCGGAACCAACCGATTTCTGTAAGGATTTCTGTTTTTTATTTTTGAGATGTCAATGCAGAAATATGTCTTGGAATCTTGTCTTTATTGTACGTGAATTCAAATTTCCTTTTTAGGGTGATTTTTTCTTATTTAGGAAGTCTTAGTTTAACACATATCTATGGTAGTTAAAATCTATCCTCTCAATATTAATCTTTCACATTTTATGTTTTACATTTTACAATTTACTTTGCCTGTTAGGTTGAACCATTTTGATCTATATTCTCTAGCATTTCTGCTGATTAGCATAAGTGCCTTTTATTTTATATGGAAATCTTTGATTATTAGCAAACTAAGAAAGAGTACAATTGATGAATTTGAATCCTGGCTTTAACACGCAGTTATCAAGTGACATCCACAAGAAACGTCTTGATATGGTGAGTTAAATTTTCAGTAAAAAGGTATAATTTCCATTCTACTCTCCTAAAGCATTAAAACTTTTCTTTCTACGTAAATTACTTGATCAGATACGGGCACTGAAGGAATCATCACAGCCTGAAACAAATGCAAGCAATCCTAAAGAAATGATAAGACAAGGGCTTGGCAGCCCAGTTGGTGCAAACCATTTAATGAGACCTTCACGAAGTTCTGAGCAGTTGGTTTCACAAGCAGCTGGTTCACAAATGCTGCAGCAAATAACTTGATATTGATGGACAGAAGTTAATAATATGGACCCAAATTCAATGTGTATGACTATCTGGGCATTGTAGGTGAGCAACTTGATTTGCTTTCCCTAATAATTTAGTGTCTCTCTCCACTTGTCACCATCCCGATAGGTATTACTTTATTGTCTGCTCATTTATGCTGTATCGAGCTTATAAAATCCATGCTAGATCATATCACATGCCTATTAATATCTTATCATCAATGAGATGCATTCTCCGCATTGTAGGGTTATGAGCTGAAGAAAAATCCACATGCATTATTCACGTTCAAAGATGAAATATAACTCATTTCGTTGCAGGGAAATTGTGACAACCTTCTTTAAGCATTGTTACTTAAGTCATTCGAATGTCATCCGTTGGTCTAATTAGCCGGATAAAGATTGCATGTTGACAATCCTCTTATCATTCAAGTCATTCTTCCTTAAATCTCATTTGTATATGCCATTTACTCATTATCATTTTATTCGGCTGCCAAGATTCATCATTTCTTCTTGATTACTCCTTTTATCGGGCCTTTATTTAGTTTCACACTTTTTTAATTTGACCATCTTGGTAATTATAAAAAGTTCTTTAATCTTAAAATAGATAACATCTTTTAAGAAGTGGTAATTTAACAACCAATTACTGGTTGGAAGAAGTGAAAGTGAACTTCTTCTCTAGGCATTTAGACAAGGTTAGAATTTTGGAGTCGTTAATGTTGATAGGATTTTACTTGAATCCATTTTCAGCCCGAACAAGATTAGTCTCAAACCGTAAAACGGATGAAGATATTTGTGGTTACACAAGAAAAAAATAGATAACATCTTTCTTAATTTTGTCTGGCTGCTGGACTTCCCCCAGACACAGTTCAATGCCGTCTAGGTCATACTATGTTCCTTAAGGTCTTATTTTTCTCGTTAATGCAGTATAATCTTTCATTCCTATGTCAACTGCCTTGTTTGCAGGTTAGGGTAACTGAAGCTTAAGCTTGGTGGATTGACAAAAGCAAAGCAGCTGTAATTACTTGGTACGTATCAGAGACATGGAACGACTAGTAGAAGAGATTTACACCATTTGACCATTTAATTCATCTTTTTCCATTCATGATTTATGTTCTAAGTGAATTTATCAATGGGGTCTATGAGCAGAGTTTGCTCCCCAGTTTAAGCTTGTCTGCCTCGGTGGCATCATCGAGCTTGGCCTGGAGCCTGGATTCGAGTAGTATTCTTCTGTATTATTTATTTATAAAAACAAATATATATTTATATTTTTCATGATTTTACTTGATGCCTCATTTGTATTTTAGACATAAACTAGTAGGCGGCCAAAAGCTAATTGATTCAGTGATTGATTAAGATGAACATTCTTGTAACGTTTGATCGTGGAATTTCATAGCTGATTATCAATCTATCCGTCTATCTATCATTTCCCTTAATTCATCAAGGAACAATTATACAAAACCATATCTAAAATTATCAACAATAATAATTTCTAAAATTACAATAAATTTATTTGCAAATAAAAATAAATGATCTTATTTAGCAAATTGGATTTTTTTTTTGTTGTTATTGTACATGGATGAGATTATCATCTTATTAAACTAAAATTCATGTGTATTTATTTAGATCGTTAATCTAATTAGTCATAATTAATTTTGAGACTAATATCATGGACCTGGAGTCTGCTTATTCTATATTTGTTTGAAATGAATCATAAAAAAAAAAAAAAAATCTAATCTTAATTATCTTTTCGTGTCAAACTGAAAAAACTGGCACTGTCATTGATGTCTGGTTGCTTTACATCTAGCTGCTTTACTACGTAAGAATGTACGTTGCTTAGCTACGTAGGAGTGTTAGTTTAGTTTGATTTGATGATAAATTGAATTTAAATATTTAAATATTTAATGTGAAAGATTTATAATTTTAATTGAGTTTTTTTATATTTTTTATAATATATAATTAAAAATTAATAAATTAATTTAAATATTTTATTAAATTAAATTTAATTAAATTTTAAATATTAAATATTTAAAATAAATTAAATTAAATTTTAATATTAAACCGTCTTAATCCTATCCGATTAACCATTAAACTTGTTCACATAATCAAGTTATCTAATCATAAACGTCTAGTGTATGGGGTAATATTTCAGTCCAACATTAAGAGAATAACTGGTCTCAATTATCACAGTTGGTTGACATTGCAATTATATTCGACACGTGAGGGATGAATTCTATTAACACGAGAGATCGACAACATGTAAGACACTTGAGTACATCTGACGGGTACTGATATGAAGCATGAAAGAAAAAATCCCAACATTAAGAACATCATTCTTCTTCACTCTCTTCTTTTTGTTTCTTCTGATCATTCTCTTTTATACTCTGTCTTTATTAAATACTAATTTAAGCGTCGAATCGCATTTCTAAAACCAATATCTGATGTTATTCTGACTGTTTTGTTGTTTGATTTGATTACAAACAACTTCCCATTAAACATAGTACCATAAAAATTTCGTTGTTCGAAATGCAGGTCTATTAAGTTTAATACTGTAAGAGATGACTCTATAGTTAAAACAAAAATTATTATTTAATTCATCGTAAATAAAAAATTTAAATTTTATAAATAATATTAAGATAATATTATGATTATAATTAAAATAATATATAACACTTGATCTCACATAAAAAAACGTAAAAATTTTATGTACGATTTATATGGATTCGAACTCTCTCACTTCATTATAATTTTTAAAATATAATTTTTTTAAAATCGTATTAGATGACAATACATATTTTTAATAAAATATTAAGAAATACAAAATAAATGGAATGATAATCTTTAAAATAATTATAGGTTTCCATGCATCAAGATGAGGGCAGTTGCCTTTTCTTTATATATATTATATCAAGTTGATGTTCATTAATTAACGACTCAGATCTTTTATTTAGTTGAAGGGATTCTCTACCTTGTTATCTTTGTCTTATGGCCCAATTTTATATAGTTTTTTTTTTTTTAAAGAGAGAGAGAGAGAGAGAGAGAGAGAGAGAGAAGTTTCCTATTAGAAATTGAGCATAGACAGCTTATGAACGAATTAAAGAAAAATCTACCCACGCCTGAGAGTATTAATTTCAATAATAGAAATCCTTTGATGGTTTCTTCAAGAATTCAGATTAATCCAATATTTGTTAGGCTCATTCCAAAACATTTACGATAAAGTTTTAAAATTTTTTAAACTTCATCAGAAAATTTAATTAATAAGTAAATATTTTTCAACTCTTTAATATGTTTAAACTCAGAGTATAAAAATCGAAAAAAAAAAACAAGAAGATATATTGATTGGTCTATTTTCAGTCCTTTTTATTTGTTCTACATAGCATTTACTCCTATATGTCAATTTGTACAATTGGACTACACATATAGAAAATTAATCTGAAGGTATATATATATATATATATATATATATATATATATATATATATGTTTATTTAGTACTTTAACAGCGGTCGACAGCAAAACGAAAGAAATAATACAAAACATTTATTCAAAAAAGGAGACCCCATAGCTATCTTTCAATTATTACTTAACAGCAACAAAAAATACTAGTTTTGTCTGCATGATCCGAGAGTTGGTGCATTTTTACCTTTTTATAAGTAATCCGTCTTGAGATTAATTTTGTTCGGATCGAGAATAGTATTCAATTAAAATCCTCTTAACAATAACAACTCCAAAATTTGAATCTTATCCAAATGCTTAAGAAATAAGTCCACTCCCACTTATTTCAACTAACCATAAGTGTAAATATACATAATTAAGTGTAAATTTAATGTATTTAGATGTAATATATGTTAAAAATATCATAAACATATGAAAAAAATATATAAATACATCTTATAATAAAATTATCAATTTACAGTCATTAATTATAATTTTACTATTACTGATACAATCATTGTTACAAAAGAGTAGTAAATCATAGAAAACTTACCGGTTATACTGCCCAATGACAATAAATTTCCTTGTCTTGTTTATGGACCACTGCTAGCAGCCAAATCCCTATGAAATAATGAGTGAGTTGGCTCAAGGATTGATTCTTTTGTCATTTGTTCAAACCCCATATAATTATTGGTTCTTTATGGATATTATTAGTACAAATCTGCATACTCACATGGGGTTTCGTGTGTATTGTCTTGTTTATAGCTTGAGAGTGAGTGAAAGGGTTTGGCTCCTACTATTTCTCAGAATAGAAATTTTGGGTGTAGGCAGGCCTAGGAACCAGGACAGGAGAGCAATGGATCATTTCCATTAGTGAAAAGAAGTTGGCCTGGTGATAATGTTGCGAGCAGCTGAATAATTCTGAATTTGAATCTTTACAAACATATAACGACGTGATTTGAACTTGCAAATTCGAATTTTAATTTTTGTATTTGAATCATGCAGTTGATAAAAGTAAAAGCAGATTGGTAGAACAAATTACGAACTTCAAGTTCAAAAGTCAGAGATGAAGATAAGAAAGAGACAGCGAAGAAAAGGCAGAATTGAAGAAGTTTGTGGCATTTCCATTTCGTGTTTCATCCTGAATTGTAATCACTAGAATTAAAAAAATAAAAAAATATAATCACTATATGATCTCCGTATGAAAAGTAAATTTAAGAAAATATCGAATTAAATACTAATGTTTGTTTTGAAATATTTTTTATGTTTTTTTAATCTCTACTTCATAATAAATTTTTCTTTTATTTGTGAATATAAACACTTAAATTGACTTACATTAAATTTTATTTTCACATAATTAATTTAATTTTACAATAATCTTATTCGCTTGTGAAATGCAATCCTACTTAAAATTCTATAATGTCCCTAGCATCGTCGAGGGGTTTTGCTGGTGCAGCTATAGACTAATCATCGTAAACATAAGTAGAGCATTTATTTCCGTATGCAAAGCCCTTTTTACTGCGAGAGATGGTTTAGTTTTTCAACCAACTTTCAAGATCATGAAAGAAAGTTAGATTGAGAGGAAAACAAGCAGCCTGCAGAACTTGAAAAGAAAGGCAGGTGAAAATTTAATTTTTGTACAAGGTAACATAAAAGTCTACATCCAATTAATATACAAATTAATGTGTCTGCTTATTTTTGTAGTTTAACAGTCTATTTATAATTGCTATTTAATCTGGATTTGTTCTTTATATTGCTATTACAACAAAGACGATTAAATTTAGTAATTTTTGTATATGATTCATGTTCGTATTATATAAAATTATATGTATCTCAAAAATGGTGTCGGATACCGTAAATATAATTTTTTTTTTTCATATTTTAGTATGCTATTTTTTAACGAGCATTCGATAGTTTAAATAAATTTGAATGGTGAAACAAGTTGATAAACGAAGTGAGGGTTTAAAGAATCCAGGACAGCCTAGTGGGGAGACTATATAAATAAGAACAACTTACCAACCGTTAGTACGAACACCAGATTCAGAGTCGACCTTATTTCAGTCTCCTGTCCTGGCCCAAATCTTTGGGAACTAGTAACAGAAATCACTGAGAAAGCTACAGACAGTTGTGTTGGGTTGCTTGGATATGGGGAGGAGTCCTTGCTGCTCAAAAGAAGGGTTGAATAGAGGAGCATGGACAGCTATGGAAGACAAAATACTGATAGATTACATTAAAATCAATGGCGAAGGTCAATGGAGAAACGTTCCAAAAAGAGCAGGTGAGAGAGAGAGAATTTGGCTTAGGTTTCAACTTTCAACACATCCGAAACTTGAAACAATAAATTTATGGCTCATGCAGGGCTTAAAAGATGCGGGAAGAGTTGCAGGTTAAGGTGGCTGAATTATCTCAGACCTGATATCAAGAGAGGGAACATTACGAGCGATGAAGAAGAACTCATTATCAGACTTCACAAGCTCCTGGGAAACAGGTCGGCATTCTTTTTTTTTCTTTTTTTTTTCGCTTTCAAATCAAGCTTCTGACAGGTATTATGAGGAATCATGGAGGTCACTGTCATAACAGTTGATGGTCTAATGGAAATTGTGTCGAATGCAGATGGTCTCTCATAGCTGGGAGGCTCCCAGGGCGAACAGACAATGAAATCAAGAACTACTGGAACACCAACATCGGCAAAAAGTTGCAAGGCCGCCAACAAAGTCGATCTTTAAGTGACAGAAAACCATCTGATTATCAATCACAATACAAGGCTAACCCCACCATTGAAGCATCCTTTAAGCAGCCTCCTAAAGAAAATTCAAGTTCATGCGTGATCAGAACCAAGGCAACAAGATGCACAAAAGTTTTCATTAACAGGCCAGAACCCCAGCTCGAAGACACTAAGCCATCACTGCAACAATCCTCTTCCCAATCTGAGGAACCTAAATCATCAGAGTCTGTTCCCAAGGAGGACAATGATCCATCGAGTTTCATAATCGATTTAGAGGTGGATGAAAACATTTTATCAGAATTTCTCAACTCTGAATTCTCACAGCTACAGCCACCTCACTTTCAAAACAAAGGAGACAGTGACAGTTACACTTACACTGAAACATGTGACCAAGCTCAGTATTCATTAACTAATTCCGATCAATCCCTTTTCTTCTCTGATGAAATGATGCAAGATGTGGATTTTACATCCATGGCTTCTTTAATGGAGTCTGAATTGGACTGGCTCCAAGACCAAGCAGATCCTGATTAATTAGTCAAAGCCATTGAAATGATCTGTATCAGCCAAACAGATGCATGTAGGAGAATTATTAAATTTCATGATGTATATAGTAGACTTTAGACATCTTGAAGTAGTAGTACAATTAGTCATGCGGTTTTCTTGATTATGTCTTGCAAGGCCAGACACTTAACTATATGTACAAGGAATTTCTGTCTTGGATCCACTTTACTTTGGTGGCACTTTAATGGTCGGAGTCGAGTCAATTTTGTTTACGTACAAATCCAATGAAATGAAATGCTAGATCGATGCATGAATCTTCAAAGTTTAGTAATTTGGGCATATAATTCAAGTTTATATTATATAAAATCGAGTATATATTATATAAAATATAAAAATATCTTATATTAAAATTTGTTTTGAAAAATTTTATATACAATTTTTTTAAAATTTTTATGATATTTAAATAAAATTTTTATTAAATTTTAATTCTAAATTATTATATATTTTAATCTTATAATTTTTATCTGTCTAAAATTATTAAATTCACCTCCGGTTAAAAGTCAGGGTTTATCAGGAAAACAAAAACTATCCAAGTTAACTCGAAGGTAAAAATGATATCTTATTTAGCAGTTCCATAGGTTATGCTCGGTCACCATGCAGGAACTAAGATCTACATGTGATTAATTATTTCTAAGATATAAATATAATTTGACACAATACAAATATAAATTGTCAAATATTTTACACGAATAAATAAATATACAATTACTTAAAATAAGAAAAGATATGTACTTACCTAATTGAAAATTTATTTGATACATTTTTTTATTTATTTTATCAAAAGAACCTTAACAAGTATTATTGCCTATCTTTTGTTTCTTTTTCCCCCGTTATTATTTTGACAACATTGGCAAAACTGGGCAAAGCTTATTAATGACTAGGTTTTGTGGGTAGCCAGGTAGATATGTCTAACTTTTTTTGGACTGTTATTACTGAAATCATTATTATTACAAAAATTTTTGAATTATACAAATAAAATTGAAGAAAATATGCATGTTCATTTAATAATTTATTATTTATTTATTACATATTTTTAAAAATATATTTTAATGAAATACTTGTCAACTCTCTGTTTATAAAATTAAAATTTTCATTATCATTGTATAAGATAATTTTTGCATAATTTAATGCACTGACTAAGGATAGAAACCATATTTAAGATTAGAAGGTTAAAGTTAAGAAAAATTGTTTTATACATTATAATGGTCATATCCATTAAAGTCTACGTATATAAATATTGACCAACAGAGGATAGTCACGTGTCAGATACAACCACCAAGAGGCATAAGCTACGTGGCAGATACCGAATGGTGGCGATAGAGCCCAATATGCGAGAGAGTTACTATGCAGCAGAGTCCCCTGACGATAGAGTTACTATGCGAGCAAGTTACTGTGCGGCAGAGTCCCTTGGCGATAGAGTCACTATGCGAGAGAGTTACTATGCGGCAGAGCCCTCTGGCGATAGAGTCACTATGCGATAGAGTTACTATGCGGCAGAGTCCCCTGACGATAGAGTCACTATGCGAGAGAGTCTTTTGGCGACAGAGCCATGTGGCAGAGTATACACGCGGCAGACCTCTGTGCCTTTGAGTCCAGCAGCACGAGGCGATAGACCTATGCGGTAGAGTATGAATGTGACAGACAGTATGGCGACAGAGTCACTGCGACAGAGTGAGTCGCGGCAGAACTCTACCGCTAGGATTGCGGTAGAGGTCTTCGAACCTCTGTCGCATGTTGAATTCATCCGCACAGAGGCAGACTCTGAGTCCGCGATAGAGTATCTAATAACTCTGTCACAGCCTGGATACGCGTCTGGGCCTCAGATCCGAATCCTATAGTCTTGGGCCCAAAATATTCGCAAGCCCTGAAAAAATATGAAGCCCGACTTAATTCTAAAAAAAATGTCTATAAATACACCAGGTATGATAAAAAAAAGGCCTAATCTCTATTTTACTTACAAAAACTCTGCTTAAACAGTCTTCTGACTTAAGCATCGGAGTGCGCGTGCAGGGACAGATCCCTGCGCCTCTTTGACTTTCACTGTTTTTGCAGAATATCCAAGACACGTGGAGAAGATCACATCAGCATCATTAAATTGTTGTTTAGAGCAACAACAATTGGCACCGTCTGTGGGAAACAGAACGAAAAGTCAAATTCCCTATCAAAATGGTGAGAACACGCTCGACAGCAGCAACAAATCTGGGAGAAGAGAATTCTGTGAGTCCTCCTGTCAGACCAGAGCGAGGACAAGAGCAGAATGAAGAGAGCGGCGGAGTTGCCTCTGTTTCCTTTGATGAATTTGAAGCTTTGAAGCGTCAGAATGAGGAGACCATGACAGCGTTGAGGGTTATGGTGAATTTCTTAAAAACGCTCTGTCGCAATATAGCTTACCTCCAGAAGTGCAACAGATGGTAGGGGAGAACATCCCAAGGCAGACATACGAGAGAGGTCAACCCTCTACCATGGTGAATGCTGGATAAGGAGATTGGGGACAGAATACTGCCACTGGCCTGATTCCGAACTCTGCCGCAGGATTGGAGGATAACCCTGCCACAACCTTGAGAGTAAACTCTACCGTAGGTCTGAGGAGGCGCCCTGCGGCAGGGTTGCGGGAGGTAAACCTTGCCGCAGGTCTGAGGCGAATGAACACTGCTGCGAATCCAACTGAGCAGAACCCTCCCGCAGAGCACAAGAGGCAGAGCTCTCCCACAGAGTATAGGCGGCAGAACTCTCCCGCAGATCACATGCGGCAGAACTCCCTCGCAGAGTACAGGCGGCAGAACTCCCCCCAAAGTACAGGCGACAGAACTCCTCCGCAGAGCACAGGCGACAGAACTCTCCCGCAGAGTATAGGCGACAGAACTCTCCCGCAGGGCACAGGACTTCTGCAACAGAATTGGAGCATGACTTTGAAGATCACAGGTCTGGGGAGCGACGGAGACAGAATAGTCATGACCTCCGAGACTATTTTTAGGGTACCAGGTCGAATCACAGAATAAGAGGTGCTGGAAGAAAGGATACAGAGCAGACCCCTAGAGGCCGGGAAACCTTGAACGAGGAGGAGATATTTAGTCGGGGAGCCGACCATGTGCAAAATCTCCGGAACAGAGGAGAAAGGAGTGCTTACCACTCAGACTCTTCTAGTCCCGAAGAGAGGGGAGCGTACTCGACTCGAGGGTCAGAAAATATTGAGAAGGTTGTCGAGAGGATTTTAGAAAAGAAGAAGCTAGTGTCTCCTGATGATAGTCAGAGAATGAGAGTTCCTTTCAGTGCAGAGATTATGGACAAACCCTTGCCGAAGAAGTTTAAAATGCCTTCTATGGCCACTTACGTTGGCAAAGTAGACCCATATAACTATATACAGAGTTATGAGTCTCTCATGCTGCTCCATGGATGGGAAGATGAAATCATGTGCAGAGCCTTCTCGCTTACACTATCGGGGCATGCGCTAAAATGGTTTAACGGGTTAAGTGAGGGTTCTATCTCATCCTTCGATCAGTTACGAAGTGAATTTTTGAGAGCCTTCATGATCAATAGCCAAAGGAAGAAGGACGCTACTTATCTGCTAACCCTTAAACAAAGGAATAAAGAGCCATTGAAGAACTATGTAGATCGTTTCCGAGATGCAACCTTAGAGGTGAAAGATCTACCAGTGGGAGTAACCATGGCTGCAATGCTACAGGGGACAAAATTCGAGAAGCTGCAAGAATCCCTCTCTCTTGATCAATCAGCGACCCTTTCTGATTTATTTGATAGAGAAAATAAATACGTGGCTCAAGAGGAAGTAATGAAGATGCTACAATCCAAAGAGGCAAGGAAAGGAAGAAAAAGAGAGAGAGATGTACCTGAAAGAAGTTTTCCAAGACCTGTCGGACTAGACAAGGCCTCTAGACTCAGGTACGAAGGCTATACCAGATTGAATGAGCCTCGCGCCGTAATACTTGCAGCTATTGAGGGGACGGGACTGTTGGAATTCTCTAAAAAGAAGATTGGAGATATGGGGCGAAATCCTTATGCCTATTGTGAATTTCATGCCGCTCATGGTCACCCTATTGAAAGATGCAGAAATCTGATGGATCAGCTAGAGAGGTTAGCTAGAGAGGGGAGAATTAACCGCTTACTGTGGAGAAGTGAAAGGCCCCGAGATCGAAGGAATGATCGTCCGCGGAATATACAAAATAATGATAACGAAAGAAATAGGCCAAGGAATGAAGTAGCTAGGCCTATCCCTCGAGGTAACCAGCCGGATAACGAACCTATCGGCCCGGCAATAAATGTTATTGCAGGAGGAGAATCGATGGCAGGAAGCTCCTCTGCTTCCCGTAAAAGTTACGCAAGATAAGCATATCAGGTTCATGTTGTGATGGAGGAGAAGGCAGATGAAGAACCCATTGTGTTCACTCCGGCAGACAAGGGTGATATTGTCGTGTCTCATGATGATCCCATGATGATATTCGCAGTGGTGGCGAAACATCCGGTGAGCAGAATCCTAGTCGATAATGAAAGTTCGATGAACTTAATCTATTGGAATTGCTTCGAGAAAATGAATGTATCCAAAGATAGATTAAGACATGTTATGACACCATTGTACGGATTTACGGGTGAGAAGGTGAAGGTAGTCGGGTTTATAGAGTTGCCTGTGACTCTAGGGGAAAGTCCAAAGGATGTGACACGACAGGTATTGTTCATGGTTGTAAGGTCAACCTCAGCTGCTTACAACATGATCCTAGGGAGGCCTGTATTAAATGATATGAGGGCGGTGATATCTTCTTGTTACTTATTAATGAAGTTCCCTACTCCCAATGGAGTTGGGCATGTGCGAGGAGATCAAAAGATGGCTTGTACTTGTTATATCGCTTCTATCGCCAGCAAAGGAGTACAGAGAAAGGAGACTTTGTGCATAGATGACCCTCCTAAGCCTCAACCTGTGAAAAAAATGAAGCCATTGAGCTAGTCAAAGGGGATGAAGAGAAGAAGGCATTCATAAGAACTCAGCTGAATGAACAAACAAGAAGGGAGATAGCTGAATGCCTACAGAGAAACTCAGATGTTTTCGCTTAGACCCCGATTGATATGCCCAGGATTAATCCTGAAGTGATTTATCATGAGCTTAATGTCTCACCCGGGCATAGGCCTGTCAAGCAAAAGAAGATAAATTTTACCCCGAAAAGACAGAAGGTGAGCACTGAAAAAATCAATAAACTTTTAGAAGCCGGGTTTATTAGAGAGGTCTACTACCTTGAGTGGTTGGCTAATGTAGTAATGGTGAAGAAATCCAATGGGAAATGGCGAATGTGTGTGGATTTCACTGATTTGAATAAAGCTTGCCCTAAAGATTCGTACCCTTTACCCCGAATTGATAGGCTTGTGGATGAAACGTCCAGATATGAACTCCTCAGTTTTTTAGATGCTTTCTCCGGATATCATCAAATTATGCTCCACCCAGAAGATGAAGAGAAGACTTCTTTTATAACCGACGATGGAACATACTGTTATCGGGTAATGCCATTCGGTTTAAAGAACGCTGGAGCCACATATCAGCGAATAGTGAACAAAGTGTTCAAAGATCTTCTGGGGAATACTATGAAAGCATATGTGGACGATATGATTATCAAGAGCAGAGCAGGAGAGTCTCACGCTCATCAGATGTCCAAGGTGTTTGATGTGCTGAGAGAATTCAATATGAAGCTAAACCCCAGTAAATGCTCGTTCGGAGTTAGATCGGGGAAGTTCTTAGGATTCATGATCACTGACAGGGGTATTGAGGTAAATCTTGAAAAGGTACAGGCAATTATAGACATGAAGCCACCAACCACAGTGAGAGATGTCCAAAGGTTAACAGGCAAAATAGCAGCTTTGTACCGCTTTTTGTCAAAGTCTGCAGAAAAGAGCTTGCCATTCTTTTAAACTCTGCGGGGCGGAAGGAATTTTGAATGGACAAATGATTGTCAAAAAGCTTTTGAAGGCTTAAAGGAATACTTGAAGCAGTTACCTTTGTTGACAAGACCTTTGAAAGTGGATCAATTATATATGTACTTGGGAG
Organism: Firmiana major; assembly: GCA_033439115.1. Lineage (NCBI taxonomy): Eukaryota > Viridiplantae > Streptophyta > Magnoliopsida > Malvales > Malvaceae > Firmiana > Firmiana major. The sequence continues at coordinate 4,809,282 of CM065914.1, read as the reverse complement.
TCGGTGAATTCGCCGTCAGTGCGGTACTACTGAAGAAAGATGAAATAGTGTACTATCTTATCTACTATGTGAGTAAGGTGCTACTGGACCCGGAGACCCGTTATCCGCTGGCCGAAAAGCTAGCATTGGCCCTTATGATGGCCTCTCGTAAGTTGCGCCCTTATTTTCAGGCACACTCCATCACTGTCTTGACAGATCAACCGTTAAGGCAAATCCTTCAGAAGCTTGAACATTCAGGGAGACTAGTGAAATAGACAGTGGAACTTGAAGAATATGATATCACATTCCAACCCAAGCAGGCTATCAAAGGCCGAGCTTTGGCAGACTTTATAGTAGAATGTACTAGCCCGAGCGACAATAGTGGAAAGAAAACTCAATCGTGGCTACTGTATGTTGACGGAGCATCAAGCGCGAATGGAAGTGGGGTAGATGTAGTCTTAGTGTCGCCGGAAAGAAAATCCTTAGAATACTCTTTGCGGTTTGGGTTCCCTAGTTCAAACAATATAGCAGAGTATGAGGCTCTGGTTGCTGGAATGAAGCTGGCAGAGAGGTTGCAAGTTCACCACCTGGTGGTGCATAGTGATTTTCAATTAGTGGTAAACCAGTTTAGTGGGCAGTATGAGATTCGAGAGCCGATGCTGGTCTCTTATCTAAAGAAAATCCAATCTCTGGCTCGGACTTTCGAAAACTTCCAGCTAATACAAATTAATCGGTCTAAAAACACACATGCAGATTCATTGTCCAAATTAGCCTCCTCCAATGAGACCGGAGGAAGAATAGTGAAGGTGGAGAAACTTGAGCGGCCTAGCATTGAAGAGGTCGAAGTGTGTGCCATTGAAGTGGGGGACGATTGGAGATCCTTATTCAAACAGTATCTCACTGAAGGTACACTCCCGCAAGATAAGGACGAGGCTCGTCGCTTAAGGATACAAGGGGCAAAGTTCACACTGATAAACGGGGAACTGTACAAAAAGGGGTATTCATTGCTTTTGTTAAAGTTTCTGAGGCCAGAGCAAGCAAACTATGTCTTAACTGAGATACACGAAGGAATTTGTGGTGAGCACTTGGGAGCTAGAGCCCTTGCTGCTAAGATATTGCGATCGGGATTCTATTGACCGACATTGAAAAAAGATACGATGGATAAAGCCCGCAGGTGTGACAAGTGCCAAAGGTTTGCACCGATAACAACGGCCCCAGTGACTCCCTTCCAGAGTACGGTACAACCAACTCCTTTTGCACAATGGGGATTAGACATTCTATGGCCCTTCCCATTAGCTACGGGTCAAAGAAAGTTTATATTGGTTGCCACCGATTACTTTACAAAGTGGATTGAGGCAGAGCCTTTAGCTACAATCACGGAGAAGAAAGTGGAAGCGATGGTGTGGAAAGATATTATCTGCCGATTCGGGATCCCACGTATCTTAAATGCTGATCACGGAAAGCAGTTTGATTGTAACGCCTTCTGTGAATTCTGTAAGCGCCTTGACATTCAGCTAAGGATTTCTTCTGTATCATATCCTCAAGCTAATAGACAGGCCGAAGTCACTAATCGAACTATCCTTCATGGGTTGAAGAACAGATTGGACAAAGCTAAGGGAGCATGGGTGGACGAGTTGCCTAGTGTCTTATGGGCATATCGTACCACTAGTTGGGTATCGACTGGGGAAACGCCGTTTCGCCTTGTATACGGCACTGAAACATTGATTCCCGTGGAAATTGGAGCACTGTCATCCAGGGTAGTGCCTTTAGTAGAAGAAAAGAATTCACAGGGGTTAAGGGAAAACCTGGATTTGCTTGATGAGCATAGAGAGGTCGCAGCTATCCGACTGGCATCCTATCATCAAAGGGTTGTCAACTACTACAACAATCGGGTGAAAGATAGACTGATGTCCGAGGGAGATTTGGTACTTAGAAAGTCACATATCACGAATGCCTTGAGGGAAGATGAAAAATTCAGAGCCAATTGGGAAGGTCCATACAGAATCAAACGAAGGATTGGGCCCAACACCTGCATCCTGGAAACTCTGCAAGGGAAGAAAATAGGAAAAACATGGAACTCAAATCATTTGAAATTATATTTGAATTAATTATTATGTTTTCTTTCTCGACCCTTATATTCTTGTATTATTGTTATTTGTTTACACTGTCACAAGATACCATTATCTGATCATTATGCAGATTGTTCTTCTATTATATCTCCAGCTTTTATAAATCTAAATCTTGTGACAGGTGATAGACGAGCCGTAAGAGCCTGAGGCGCAATAGCGTCACTGTGGCCAGGCGTAAAAAATCAGACGAGCCGTAAGAGCCTAAGGCGCAATAGCGTCACTGTGGTCAGGCGTAAAAAGTCAGACGAGCCGTAAGAGCCTGAGGCGCAATAGCGTCACTGTGGCCAGGCGTAAAAAATCAGACGAGCCATAAGAGCTTGGGGCGCAATAGTGTCACTGTGGCCATGCGTAAAAAATCAAACGAGCCGTAAGAGCCTAAGGCGCAATAGCGTCACTGTAGCCAGGCGTAAAAAATCAGATGAGCCGTAAGAGCCTGAGGCGCAATAGCGTCACTGTGGCCAGGAGTTACAGACAAAGAAGCCGTAAGAGCCTAAGGCCCAATAGCGCCACTGTGGCCAGGCGTTACAAACAAAGAAGCCGTAAGAGCCTGAGGCGCAATTGCGTCATTGTGGCCAGGCAATGGAAACGTATTGGCTGTAAGAACTGAAGGCGCACTTGCGTCATGGTGGTCAGGCCTCAGAAAAAGGTATGTTTACACATGTAATTCTTTCTGAAAGTATATCTTTCTATCAAGAATTAGGGAGCATATACGAATAAATAAACATACGAGTAAATAAACAAACAAGCGATAAATAGCGAAAGGTTAACCAACAAAGCAATATGAAGCATGAACAGATAAACTTTAACTTTATTCATTCAAGAAAATCTTTACAAGCATGAATAAGTTCAACAAAAGAACAACAAAATGCTCAAAAAGAACAAAAAAATGTTCAAAAAGAACAAAAAAAAGAAAAAGAGAACAACAAAATGTTCAAACAAAAAAAGAACAACAAAATATTCAAAAAAAACAACAAAATGTTCAAAAAGAAAAATAAAAAATATTTCAGTCTGCACGAGATTGAGGCTGAGGATCAAGCGCCGACGGACCCTCGCATTCTAAGGACTGCTGAGCATCTTCTCTGTCTAGGTCGTCGAGGGCACCAATAGGTTCTGGAGCATTATCCAGGCTCGCAGGCTCCCAAAGATTGGTCAGGTTTGCGAGATCATCCTGCGCAGCCTTCTTAAATAGCTCATTAGGGGATTCAGCCTCTGGTTCATATTTTGTCCAATCGGGAGCGTCAAATAACATTGCCTCGCGCGTATATTAAAGCTCAGGGAATTCTTCCCCTTCCCTATGATTCTCCAACCAGGATCTAGCAAGGTAAAAATCATATTTTACATATGGCACTGAAAAGTCCTCTTTTCGCTTTAGGCAATCTCTAGAAAGATGGTACTCCTTCACGGCTTCCGCCCTGATACTATCAATCTCAACTTGGTTAAGAGAGGGAGTGGCCCGACTTTCTAGCTCGACGACGTATTGTTCCAGCTCCTGATTGCGATCCATCAAGGACCCATATTTAGACTGCATACTGTCTAGTTCGGCTTGGGCCTGTTGAAGATCTTCATTGAGTTTGTTAGACCTAGCCGTCTCGACAGTAAGATCCCCCTTGGCATGATTCAAATCCTGGAGCGCTTTCGAGAGCTGATCTTCTAAGCTTCACACCACGTCTGGGAGCCCGGATAAGTTGTTGAATGTATTCGACAACTCCATGACTTTGTCCTTCAACTCCCGGATCTCTTTGTCAGCTAGCTTCCGATAGGCTCAGTGTTGAGTATTGTTGGCCACGGTCCTCTGAACAAGCTGAAAAGAAACATAAAAAGTCAAACTCAAAGTAAAGCAAAAAGAAATTAAATGAAAAAAGAATATGAAGATTACCCTCAGCGCTTCCACATCAGCTAAGTCTTCCCCCTCTGAAAAATTTCTGAATATTCGAGCTTCGTCCCTCGGGAGAATAGTGGCCCAACTCAGTCGAGACGCCACCCCGGGAGAATCCAAGTTATCGTTGTCACGTACTCTCGGGTATACTCGAAACTCTGAACCCCTCATTATGAAACCACCGTCTACGGGATATGATCTCTCGTCAACAGGACCTATCCTAGGGAGAATTGGCCTAGTCCCCATTGACGGCTCAATGTACAAATGCCTCCGATTCTTTTGTTGAGACGGAATTAAATTACACTCAGCACGCTCTTCAGATCGAGACCGTCCAGAAGAATCGGAAGCCCTCCTTGAAGAGGAAGGAGCCTTCCCTCTATCCCGAGAAAGATCCCTTTGTTCTGAAGGAGGAGGCATCTCTTGTCTAGAAGGAGGCGGGGTTCGAGCCCGGGGCAATTGAGGTGGAACTGGTGCCTCACTGGGAACATCATTAGTCAAGCGAGGCCTCTTTCTAGTAGGATCGCTAGACGAACCTCCCTCCATCCCTTGACGCGCCAAAGAACGTTTAATATGGCTCATCTCTACAAAAGAACAGAGTAAATTGTTAGAATCGTGGTCAAAACCAACAAACAATAAATCACATAGCGTGAAAAGTTACCATCAAGAGAATCAAAATGCTCTTGGAGGGAATCTATATTTAGCATATCATCATTCGGAAGAACCATAAAAGTTGAACCAAACCCCTCGTAGTCGCTCAGATCGGCTAGGGGTTCACTCTCAGAGCTAGACTCTCTATTTGTACTCCCTATATCCTCTTGCGACCTTAGAAGTTCAGGGTTCAACTCAGAAGGAATCGATGATGGAAGATTCGAGGGAGGAACAGAGGGGCCGGCAATAAGAATGAGACCCACACCCCAACCAGCAAATGTCAAATTTTCATTTGATAGAAGAGTATCAAGATTAATGGGATTATCAACTAATAATCTATTAATATCTAAAGACAACTGTTCCCTGAGTGTAGAAATCCGGGGGCCCTTAGGGATTTCACGTCTAGTTTCCCAACGAGTAGGGAAATCCAAGCCCCAAAGCATCTCCACAATAAGTCACTTCGATTCAAACCCATGAAGCTTATTTGCAGGTTTTTCGAATAACCTATTTTCAAATCCGGGCTTATACACCCGTTGAAGAGAATATGAAACTAAACCGGAGCTACCTTGGAACCTAAAAAAAGTATCAAGTAAGGGAAGAGACGGAGAAACACCCCTTAATCGGTAATGCACGGTAAAACCAATTAATTGCATCCATGCGTGAGGATGCAGTTGTCCAGGGGTAATCCTATGTGTCCTAAGAAAAGAAGCTTCAAAGTCGAATATTGGAAAACGGAGTCCTAACTCTAAGGATGCCCTGAAAATAACTACCCCGTCGGACACACTACGTATGTCGTTTTCTTGAGGGTTTGGAAGTCTATAGGAGTACCCATCGGGCAATGGAAATGTCGACGTAAGATCCTGAATGTCAACTGCCTTCAAAGTCGATCTAACTCCTAGCTCTATATGCTTCCCTACAACATGACCGGCCATTTTGGAACTTAAGAAAAACCACAAAGAAAAAAAACTATCGGCTACAAAGTTTTACCTAACGACCAAAGATGCACTTGCAAAGGCGAAGGTAGATACTGTCAGAATGTTTGCGATAAAGGTGTGGCAAATAGTACAAGAACGGCGCGACAGAGTATTGGTTCACACGGCAGAATCGTGATAGAGTTGAGAAACAGTAATGGTTATGCGGCAGAGTTGCGGTAGAGTAGCAATAGAGTTGCGACAAAGTGAGAGCAGAGTAAGCGACAGAGGGATCCTATGCGAAAGAACTCAGTAGATATCGCAATGTCTGAGACCTTATATATAAGCGCGACTGTATTTGCACGTGCACAGTAACCTTCACACGCAGTTGAAGTAAACAGGCACATGTCATGAACAGTAAACCAAAGGTTAAAAAAAAATCAAATAAAAAATCAGACGAGTCATACTGTTTCGCAGGAAATTTTTCTACCAAAGAGTGGGGAGCAATTGATAATGGTCATACCCATTAAAGTCCACGTATACAAACATTGACCAACAGAGGATAGCCACGTGTCAGATACAACCACCAAGAGGCATAAGCCACGTGGCAAATACCGAATGGTGGCGATAGAGCCCAATATGTGAGAGAGTTACTATGCGACAGAGTCCCCTGGCGATAGAGTTACTATGCGAGAGAGTTATTGTGCGGCAGAGTCTCGTGACGATAGAGTTACTATGCGAGAGAGTTACTATGCGGCAGAGTCCTCTGGCGATAGAGTCACTATGCGATAGAGTTACTATGCGGCAGAGTCCCTTGACGATAGAGTCACTATGCAAGAGAGTCTTTTGGCGACAGAGCCATGCGGCAGAGTATACACGCGGCAGACCTCTGCGCCTTTGAGTCCAGCAGCACGAGGCGATAGACCTCTGCAGTAGAGTATGAACGTGACAGACAGTGTGGCGACAGAGTCACTGCGACAGAGTGAGTCGCGGCAGAACTCTACCGCTAGGACTGCGCTAGAGGTCTTCGAACCTCTGTCACATGTTGAACTCATCCGCACAGAGGCAGACTCTGAGTCCGCGACAGAGTATCTAATAACTCTGTCGTAGCCCAAACACGCTCTTGGGCCTCAGATCCGAATCCTATGGTCTTGGGCCCAAAATATTCGCAAGCCCTGAAAAAATATGAAGCTTGACTTAATTCTAAAAAAAATGTCCATAAATACATCAGGTATGATAAAAAAAAGGCATAATCTCTATTTTACTTACAAAAACTCTGCTTAAATAGTCTTCTGACTTAAGCATCGGAGTGCGCGTGCAGGGATAGATCCCTGCGCCTCTCTGACTTTCACTGTTTTTGCAGAATATCCAAGACAAGTGGAGAAGATCACATCAATATCATTTCATTGTTGTTTAGAGCAACAATAATACATATTAATAGAGTGTGAAAATTATGTTGATGAATATATTAAAAAAAAAAAAAAGCAATCTCACACGTAAAATTTAAATTTTTCAACTGAAAAAAAAAAATCTTTGAAACTTGTCCTCGAAAAATTTCAAAAAGTTATCCAAAAATTCTTAAACCACGTCTTTCCGATTTTTGCATTACTTTTGCTAAAAAAGTTTCTGTATTTTTAGATTTAATTTTTAAAATTGGATATATCTTTCCAGATCAATGAAAATAGAAGTATTTTTGCAAAATAATGCAAAAATCTGGGGAAAAAAAAAAAAAAGAGGTCCAGAGGATTATTTTTTTGGAGTTTCTCGGCGTGGCAGCTGATAGCCCATTTATGATTTTAGACAGAGGAGAGAATTAAAAGTAGAATGATATTTTTGTCGTGACATTAAAATAATTTAGGTTATGAGTACTTATTAATTTTAAGTTATTTGACTATTAATTAAAGAACTCGAATTGTATTATTATCTGAATAATAAAAAGAAATCTGAATTTTATTCTAATAAATTTCATATTATTCGTTTGTTATTTGAACTCATTTAATTAATTGATAATTCAATTAAAATTTTTAACAAAATCGATAATTGCCTGAATTCGAACTTGAAAATTAATTATTCTAATATTTAATTTTTTTATTAATTAAAAATATAAAATTAAATAAGAACATACAAATTTCATCATAATTCAATAAATTTTAGTAATTCAATACTTGAAATTCATATAATTATGTTTATAAAATTACAAACAAACATAATTTATAAAAAAACATAAATTTATTTAATACAATGCTAATAGGATTCGAGTTTAGAATATCTTTAGAGTGTTATTTGAAACTTACTCGAACTCGACACAAGTAATAAAATCACTATCCTAATTTGATTTAAATCCCATTATAAAGGACCCAAGTCGACTTAATCAAGATGAATAATTCTAAATAGTCGTTTAAATGGTACTTATTTACATCTTTAGTTAAGAGGAAGTTAAAAAAAGAAAAAAAATTGTTAATAGATTTACTCTTTAATTTGTTTAGATTAAAATCTAAAACCGTGAAATAGATTAAATTGGGCTCCTTTGGATTTGATCAGCAAAGGTTATTCTACATAGGCTCGGCCCATAAAATATTCGAAACTTAATGACATCTCCCTCTACCTGGAAGTAGCAATTTCATCACTCCAAAACTCACAACTTGACTCGGTTTTTAGCTCAGATAACGATGGCGGCTGAGTCACCCAGTTCTGCTCGTAAAGGTCAATCATTGAAACCACACCTAACAACCCCATGAAACTTAGTTTTCCGATTTTCCATTTGGATTTATTAAAACTCTTCACTTAGGCATATAACTTTGAGTTTTTGAATTTTTTTTTATTAATTGATTTTTTCCCAATTTTTCTATCTGGAATTTTTAATTTGATGCAGTTGTTGTTCATTTGAGAGCAACTGGGGATGCCCCAATACTAAAGCAAGCCAAGTTCAAGGTATTTCTTTGATTTTATTTGAATTGAATAATGCCCTCTGGAGGGTTTAATGTTCTTCAATCCAGATTCTAGAATACTTTTTTTATGGGAAAAATTGCAACTTTGATCAAATAATAGGATAACTTTCTATGCCCATTAGAGTTTTGATCTTAAAAATGGATTCTTTATCAGGATTAAATTATACTTTGAGTGGTATTCTAATTAGGCCTCAATTATATTCTGTACACTAGTAATGAGGAGGAAGGTTTTTTTTTACAATTTATGTTTTCTTTTTACAATGTGATTGCTTGACTTAATCGCCTAGAGAAACAATTGAACTTTTTTGCATAAAGTTTTGGTAGTGTTTTTATTTATGGGAAAAAACATAATTTAGAGAAAGCATATTGATTCATGCATTCTTAGACATGCTAAGCAAGTTTTAATTTCGTACCAAATCATATGAAGTTAAATATATCTATTTTTGGGGCTTTTATAGAATTGGCTTTGAATTATGTAAAGCAATTGCAATTTGCAAACCTATGAGGATGTTTTTGATGGCACACAGGGCAGGGACTCTTAATTAGAAGCTTGGTTTAGTTTGCGCACAAATAAGTTGTAGGGTTTTACTTGATATTGCAATTGGAGTTCTGTTTTTCAGTGTGAAACCGTTTCTGAAGTTATGTTCTTGAGTATACTTTTTGGTCCAATATTTCAGGGTTTCCATGTGAAATAATATAGATAAATAATGCATTTTTGAAGCCTGTTTTTTTTTTTTTTTCATTCAAACACTTCTTGCATGTAATGGTTGTTATTTAATGAAATGTATTTTTCCTTTGTTAAAATCTTTTGACTTGACAGATACTTGGAACTGACAAATTTGCGAAAGTAATTGATTTTTTACGCCGGCAATTGCACCGGGATACGCTGGTAATATTTGTATATGGTATAGTTTTGACAAGTTAATTTCAATCTGTTGCTTGCATGGTACTAATTTCTTATTCTTTGTTTTGTAGTTTGTGTATGTCAACAGTGCCTTCTCACCAAACCCAGATGAATTGGTGATTGACCTGTATAATGTAAGTCATAATACTTGCATACTTTCTCAGTTTCTCTTGCTGATGTTTGTTCTGTGAATTACTCTTTTGGGAATATTTGTTGATTCTATATTTTGGATTTGACTTGGTGTGTCTTCATTCATAAGTAGATGTTTCCAAAAACACAAACCAGAATAGGAAAGGACCGAAATATTTAGCCTAGAAATTTACTTATTTTTATTCAAAATGTGTCATCGTCAAAGACACTGTTTTTTTCATTTATATAATGATAATGACAAAGATCACTGTACTTCCTACTTTATGGCTTTAACTTGGGCATATCATATATTAACAAATGATTTATATAGGACGCATTTTCTGATTGTATGTATTGCCTTCATGTATAGAGATCATTATCTATCTTAAATCTGTAATTATTCTCCTTTATTTAACATTAAAATATTAACATTCGGGCCCAGAATGGAAGAATCAGTAGCTTGGTCTTTGTATTCTGACAGAATGTTTATTTCATTGAAAGTAGATTCTTTTTTGCATCATCTATCTTAATCACCATTAGAAACTTTTGATGTTTATAAGAGCCCCTTGAAGATGATGTCTGCTATATATCAGCTGCTTCACATTGGGATTAAAATGAAGAGAAGTTTTGTTCACCTTAATGCATGATCACTGAGAAATGGAGTGAATTTCTTTCTTAGGGGAGGTTGCCACTCCATTACTTGCTTGTGTCTCCTAATAAAGTTCAAAATACACATAAGCTTCATAGAAAATTTAATTGCTTAGCTGGCCTTGCCTATGTTTATTTGTTGTCTAACCACTGCTGTATTCGCATTGTAGAATTTTGGTTTTGATGGTAAACTGGTGGTTAATTATGCTTGTTCCATGGCATGGGGCTAAACTCTATGATGGATCTGCAGAGAAAACTTTCAACACGTAATACCCCCAATTCATTTGTTTCCTTTACTTCTCCATTATGCATAGTCCTTGCAGAGCCATCCTCTTTTATATTGCTATTTTTTACTTTTCCTCTCAAACAATGGTGCTTTTCTACCGCAGATACTTCTTACTTCCACACAAGCAAGGAAATATTATCGGTGGTATTCTGAAGATTCGGATCAAGGAGACATTGATTGGAACAGCAGTTAATGTGTCTCTTTCACTTTGCTTTTTCTTCTTTTCGTTATTGTTGATCTCATTAACACTTTTGAGATATATATATATATATATATATAATTTGGAGTTATGCATCTTGTACATTCCAACTTGTTTATAATTCAATTCTAGAAAACTTCTCTTGGTTCACACGCTTCAGGTACATCCATTGTTGATTGACAGCAATTATAGAATATGTTTTGGTGTCATGACAGATTGTCTTTGAAATTCTTGCTACTTACCTTTGCTCTCTTCAGAAATTATGTCTCTTTAGTGCTTGCCGCTAATGCATCAAAAACTTTATCGAGTTTGCTTCCAATGTGTAATATCATTGTACCCATCTAATGAATTTATAGTTCAGAGATGCCATTTTAAAGCAGTAGATGATTGTTAGTAGGACTTCAGTCCTTCATTTACACGTGACACGTGGGGCTATCCTAGCTGTTTATTCGACATTTATAGCTGGTCACCAACTCTATTGATCAGGTTTTTATAGGTGGGAACCATTAAAATGTGGGGGGGACTCTTGTTACTACAGTTTTATGGTGTGGAAGTAAATGTTAGATTGATATTTTGCAATAATGCTTCTTCAAGCTATATACTCTGTAGTAAAGAAACCGCGAAGGTGACATAAGATGAAAATGTCACAGGGGAATGCAAAGTTTGTTCTACTTGATCTTTGTTGCATTTATCTTTAAAGATATAAATGAACAGAACTCATATGGTTGATTTTTATTTGTTTATGTTTGTTTATTAATCTTAATCAATGATCACAAATAGTAGTGTAGTTTGTTTATTTATATTCGAAAACAAATTCGTTTAAGGTTTATTTAAATCTCATTCGTTTAATAAATCATTTAGTATTTTGATAATAAATTTTTAAATTCCATATTTATTCATATTTACTCATAAAACATTTTATATATAATTATTAAAATTATATATTTATAAAAAAAAATTTAATTGTGCATAATATATATTACAATGAAAATTATTTGTTTGTATAATTTTTTTATATAATGTTTACAAATATATTCATTTAATATTTACGAACACAAATATTTACGAACAGTAGTATTTTAAAAAAATTATGAACTTATGTTTATAAATATATTTATTAAAGTTTATAAACGAAATGATTTAATAGTTAAATGTATCTTCAACTTTTTACACAAAATGAATATAAGCGTTTAACGTTTTATTGAATGAAAATCATTTCATAAATTTTTATTTTATTGTAAATAAACCTTCAACTTTTTAAAATTATGTAATTAAGTTTAGATTTGTTAAATGACACTAACTGTTGTGGAAGTTAACGTGAATAGTTTAGTTGGCTGTCACGTGATATGTTACGCGTGCAATACTAACGAAAATTAGTATCATTTAATAGATTTAGATTTAATTGAATGATTTTGAAAGATTGAGAATTTATTTATAATAAAACAAAAATTTATGAATTAATTTTTATACAATAAAATATTGAGAATTTATATATTTTTAATAAAAAATTAAAAATATATTTAACAATTAAATCAAACAAACAAAAATAAAATACAAATGATATTAAAAAAATTAAACAAATGAACACATGCATAACATGCACAACGCAATAAATTGAAGTTTGACTCTGTTCAACTTTCTTATGCCTTTACTTATATCGAGGCCCACTGCCTAAAAACTCAGCATGTAGAATTCCGTGCTAAATGACGAAACTCCGTACCACTAAAATTCAGTTCCAAAACAATTTAAGATGATGATGAACAAATGTTCTTTACAAAAATCTGTAAGACATGATCTTTGACGGAGCTGATATCTTCCATGTTCCAAATCGTTATCTTGCTTATGAGTTGAATCTGGCTGCATTTTTGTCTTTTGACAATTTGCTGTTCATCTTTACGGTACCGGAATCTTTCTCATTGCATTAAAGTATGCCTCAGAAAACGACAAAGGAGAAAAAGCCCATGAGTGCCAATGTTACGTATATCACTTTTAGATGTGTTCCTTGGACGAAATGTCTCTCATTTTGCAAACTCTAACCTGTCACCAAAGCTCTGTGTAAGGCTACCTTCTGATGTTGCAAAAAGTTGCCAGGGTAAAACAACAGGAACAATCCATGCCCACTATTTCTATACAATACAATCTTTGTCACCTTGGATGAGTTTTGCAGTATTGTGTATCAGATATGGCCTTGCCCTGGCTATCGGTTGTCATTAGGCTAAGCTGAATGACTGATAATATCAAATCAAAGATGATCTCAACTAAAATTTCATATCATATAAAATATAAAAAATTTTGTATAAATATATTAACATTATTTTTTTATCTTTTGTTGTATTTTAATACAAATTTTATCAAATTTTAATTCAAATCATACTCATAATCAATTTTTATTTTTTTTATGTCGTATTTAAAATTATCAGATCTAATATAATCATTCTTTAAGAAATTAAGAACAGTTAGAGTTCAAACCAAACTTTTACAAATGTTATTTAGAGATGAAAAGAAATTATTAATATTTAATATACATCATCATCAATGGAGTTATTTAATTCCACAAATTAAATTAAAATAATGAAATATATTTTTTTTATTTTTTTAATATTTTTAAAAAATATATTTTATCATCCTAACTTTCAAGTTAAAAATTTTTACTAAGAATATTTTAAAAAAAATTACCAAAAAAGAAAACCTCTTTTTTTTCAGCCAAAAGTTTTTTTTAGCTCTTAGCCTGTAGTAGTATTGGCACATGATTTTAGCTTACAAGGGGCCTTTTGTCTCATCAGATTAATATGATATATTATTGTGTCCACAGTATTTCGGACGGTCCTATTTCACCTTTATCCTCACTCTTTTGTCATCTTTTCCGCCAAGTTTTTATCATATGGAAAGAATCTCCATGCTCGTTTGAGAACTACAGTCCAAAAAATACAGTGTACAGTTGCTTTTCTGATTCTTCCTGAATTGCCTTGTTAATAATCTATTCTTAATTCTATCACTTTTTATTCTTGTCCGTTCACCCTAATTTTTCTTTACATTTGGACCACTCAAAAGATTCATGTCACATTATAAATAAGTAGAGTGAAGTCGTGATAAGTTAATATTAAATTTAAATTTAATTCGATTCAAAAATTTAAAAAATAAATTTCAATTTGAATTCGTTTAAGTTTAATTTTTAAAATTTGAATTCGATTCGATAAAATATTCGAATCAATTGAGTTCGATTCAAACTCAATTCATTAAACTTAATCATTTTTTATAATATATTATGAAGTAAAATAATAAATTAATAAATTCGACTCCATTAATTACTAGAATAATTTCAAAATAAGAGAGGAGACAGAAAACAAGAATCTTGCCAGATTCATGAATAGACAACGATGTTTCACAGATTGGCAGCGATTGCATCAAATTCATGATCATGGAGACGGAAACAATCTGGCGCTTTTATTAAGTTTCAATTAATACCCTCATCAACTTCAAGATATATGTTCATCAACTCAAGTTCAGGGGATTCTCATTGGAGAAATCAAAGAACTCGTCCACATCGAAGCTGATATTTGAGTCCTGACCTCCGATGGAAGCATTCTCTTCCCTCGCTTCTTTATTGGCATTCTCCACTAATCTCTTTCGAACTTTGCAGCCTCCTCTTGTCGAAGCTCCACTTTGTTTCTCCGCCTGGCTTATTTTCTTGCTCAAATTAGAATTCCAATAGTTCTTGATTTCGTTATCTGTTCTTCCTGGCAATCTTCCAGCAATCAAAGACCACCTGTCGGAAAAACCATCAGAGGAATAAAGCTGTTCAATCATAATTAGAAGAGAGGTATTGCAGTCATCCAATTCTGAATTAACCTGTTTCCTAGAAGTTTATGAAGCCGAAGAATCAAGTCCTCTTCTTGGTCTGATATATTTCCTCTCTTAATGTTAGGCCTCAGATAATTCATCCATCTCAGCCTGCAACTTTTGCCACACCTGTTTAAACCTGCAAGAAAGAAAAACCAGAAAACCCCATTTTTCAAGTCTCAAACTAATCAAACAGGCTTCAATTCAATCAGGGATTAGACTATGTTACCTGCTTTGATTGCCACTGTCTTCCACCTTTTTGCACCATGAACTGAAATAACCTCAGCCAATTTTCTATCTTCTTCTGCAGTCCATGCTCCCTTGTTGACTTCTCTCTTAAGGGTCACATTTGTTTCCATTTTTATGATCTCATCCTCCACAGCAGCCATTCTTTCTTATTGCTTGAGAACTGTGAATGATAGAAAGGGAGAGAGAGATTGGATGACTTGTGGGAGAAGAACCTCAGCTACCACTTAAATACATGCATATGTATGTATATATGTTTAATATGAGAAAGATATAGCTTTGACATGGCACCAGACATCATGAATGAGCACAGTGATGAATGATTATGGCATTGATGATTGAAGTGATGATTATACTGTAAAGTTTGTAAAAAGCTGCAGATTACTAAAAAGGCTGCAGCTGCAAGACCATTGATAAAAATAATACTGCTTTTAGGAAAAGAAGACAAAAATCTGATGGCCATGGAGTAGTAACAAGAATCCATGTGTGATTGCAGACAAAATAGTCGATCCAGGTTCTAATAAGAAAACCTGCGGCTCTTATGTTAGGATGGCTAATAATAGTTTGGAACCTTGTGGCATGCTATGTCACATGCATAACAACATTTTATTGGTTGCCAGTTCCCCTCAACAATGAAATAATGGAAGAAAAAGAAATCACATGCAGAAAGAGCCAGAATTTCATAATCTATTTGAGTTTTCTATCATCAACACCGAAAAAGATTGGATTAAATTATGATTACAAGACATGAACTATATATTAACTAAAAGACAAAAACAACTATGCATGAATCACATAGAGTGACAAATTGAATTTTTTTAAACAGGTAGAACCATCGAATTGAGCTTTGTACCTATAGAAATGAGCATTATTTGTCAAACCATGGGGTAAAGGAGCAGGTCGATACCTGGGATCATATAGAGCGGCTACTCTTCAATGGTAGAAAAATCCTATCTACACTACAAGAAAAAGAGGCAACAGCGACGGAATTAGCGATGGAATTTTCGTCGCTAATTCTAGCTTTCCGTTGCAAATAAGTTTTTGCGACGGAATTAACGACGGAAATTCCGTCGCTAAATTTCAAGTAGCTGAAAGTCTTCCGTCGCTGAAGGAAAATTTTCGTCGCTAATTTCGTCGGAAATAAATTCCGTCGATAAAAATTTTTGTCGACGGAATTCCGATGCTGTTTTTCCGTCGCTAAATGTAATCCGCGACGGACTTCTGTCACTAATAATTTCGTCGGTAAAAAGAATCAGAGACGGATAATGTTCCGTCGGTAAAATAATCGGAGTCCGTCGGTAATTTTTCCGTCGCTGATATTATTAGTTGATTTAATGAAATTTCCGTCGGTAAAGTGTTTCAGCGACGAAAAATTTCGTCGCTAATAATTCCGTCTCTGAAACATTTTAGCGACGGAAATCCGTCCCTGATTTTTAATGAAATTTCCGTCCCTAAAATGTTTCAGCGACAGATTTCCGTCGCTAATTTATATATTCATTTTTGTTAATTAATTAAATTTTTCGTCGCTAATAGGATTTAGCGACGGATTTCCGTAGCTAATTTAACTATATATTTTTAAATATTTTTTCTCTTAAATCCGTATACCTAAAATAATGAAACAAAGCTGTAGAAATCGATAAAAACAAACATAAAATATATATCACAATTATATGTCAAAACTAACATCAACTATTAATTGCAAATCATCATCATATACAGTCCGATTAAATCATAATCACAAATATCATCCAGAATTCATAAGAAAATAAAATAAAATGTGTACTCTCACTGATTAGGGTGACCTCCAGATCCAGACGGTCCAGGTCCAGGTGCTCCAGTGTTATTGGCATTCCTTGCCATCATGTTCATCATCTGATCCATAAAATCAGACAACTTTCCTTTCAGATTATCAATCTTGTTTGAAATGACTCTGACATCCTCTTTCACTTGCTGCACCTCTGAATTTGTTTCAGGAGTACCCATCACACCAGGAGTAGGATAAGGAAAAGGACTATAAGCTGAATGAGATGCGCAAGAAGATTGGGTGGAACCAGAGGCAAATGCAATGTTTGTGCCCATTTGTAAATCAAGGCGATGTGGCCTAGTCCCAAATCCGTACGTATGTGTACGCGTACTCTCCATCCCTCCAATTACCTCACACCATGCAGCTCGATCAAAAGGAGGATGGGTGCTTTTATATCCTCGCCGTATTTCTGAGTCAATGAAGTAGCGTACTTTTCCTACAATGTAATTAGAAGAAGGATAATAAACAATAAACTTTAATAACGGGAAAACCATATTAGAAGCCAATAGAATGCATTTACGTACACTGACAGATTTGGACTTGTTGTCCACATAATCACCATCTCCACCTAAACGTCTATGCGTCCGATCAAACAATTCTTTATATGTCAGTGCTCGACCTAGACGTTTCGTCTACAATACAAGATATGCAATTTTATGGATTAGATATGAAATTCGAGTAATGAATAAAAAATACATTTAAATAAAAATATATGAAAGTCAACAGTAAAATAAATAAAATTATTATTTGGACTTACCATCCTATACTCATGTACCGGAAAAGAAACAGAACCACTCGTATGCTTTGTTATCGTTCCTTCTTTTTACGTCAACCGATTTTGTTTTCCTTTTTTTGACTTCGCCTCCCACCTTTCAGTCCCCCATTCATTCTCAATTAATTGATCCCATATTTGGACTGAAATCCACTTTGACTTGTTGTACCCTTTACATTCAGATATTTTATCCGTATTAAAATATTGCATTGCTTGTCTTTTCTCCATTTGCAGCAGGTCTCTAAAACATGACTTGCATAAGTGCTCCCAAATTGTATAGACATTATTGGTTTGGTCAGCAGACCACCTAAAATTCTCCTGCAAACAAAAACAAAATAAATAATTATCATTTCGATACGTTTATGACAAATTATAAAGTTATTTACTTCAAAGTAATGTACTTGAAATTTATTCCACATCTGTGCTTTCACTTCATTTGGAACCGTTTTCCATGTTGGCCATGGTTCCGAGTAATGTTGTTTAATTAAATTGGATATAGTCCTCACATCCTTCGAGTCTTCAAAAGAACTGCCAATCAACAAAGAAGATATCGCCAAATATTATACCATATTTAATATCAGAGTTGTATGAAAATAAAACAAAAGTAGAAGCAATATACCTGTTACCAAGTGGCGTCAGAAATAACCTATGCTCTGGGTTTTGCGGTGTTTCAAGGCTTTGATTTGGGCCTCTTGTTCTTTTCCGACCACTACCACCACTCCCACTCCCACTACCACCCGCAGTTTGTGTAGCCTCCTCATTAGATATTCTTCGCCCGGGTAATGGTTCTTCTACCGCTGATGGAGGAGCTGGAATGGCATCATCATCGTCGTCGTCATCATTATCAGGAGCTAGATCAGGTCGACTCGAAGATGGATTTGGTTGGGCGAGAGGCCGAGAACGAGGCTGATTTGGACGGTGAGCTAAAGGTCGATCACGAGCCTGAGCATCAGACGGAGTAGGCTGCTGAGATTGAGGCTGAATGTCAAAGTCAAGATTATAGTCAAACTCCAATCCAGGTAGAGGAGACTTGGACCTCTCTGATCGTTGTGCTAACTTTTTCAATCTTCTCATCTGCAATACAGATAAAAAAATTATCTTTAGAAATAAGTAAATGAAGTCCAATAATATCTATTTTACAATCTAATGTTTAATTCTTACTATTCATTATTGTAATCACTGTCATCTTCTCTATCATTACCAACTGTTTTATCATTCCATACTTCATCCTCCTCCTCTTCTTCTTCTTCCGCTTCCTCTTCCTCCTCTTCTTCTTCTTCTTCTTCTTCTTCTTCTTCTTCTTCTTCTTCTTCTTCTTCTTCTGCTGCAAATTGATCGACTTCTTCATATTCGCCACTACTATGAACAGTTGGGTTGTCCAATTCGTCTGAATATGCAACTATTCTAGGGTTCGAAACTTTCACTTCTTGGTAAACTCCTTCGTTCAAATCTAGAATCTGTCCACCGTCATTTCGTCGAAGATTAAATCTACTTCGTGCCTTTGTTTTGAATACGGCCCACCAATGACGACGATCTTTTTTTGTAGAAGGATAAGTACTAAAGTACACTTGTTGGCTCTGTTCAGCTAATATAAAAGGTTCGTTACTGGCAAGTATAGATTTATGCTTGATATCAACAAGACCGTGACGGGGATCAATATGAAGACCTCGTTCTGTATCAAACCAATGACACTTGAATAACACAACTTTATTCCCAATTCCAAAGTACTCTAATTCGATTATATCTGTCAGTATGCCATAAAAATCACGATCAATATCATTGTAGCAGCTGCCTTTGACACAAACACCACTATTCATTATTTTTCGAGATCGACCATAATCTAACGTATGAAACTTGAAACCATTTACAAAATAACCTTGATAACTCCTGATCATACGTCCAGGACCATGAGAAATCTCAATAATACGTGGATCTGTTTGAGTGGCATGTTCAAATACCTGAAACCCCGCAAAACCTAGCATTAAAATTTTACAATTTAAGTTCAAACTACTGATTGTTCTATTTTTATAGTACTTACAAATTGTTTAAGCCATTTTGGAAAATGATCATGACGTGCTTTCTCTAATTATGCATCGCTGATATTCGGATGATCTCTTTTAATCATATTATCAAATGACCTACAATATCATTTGAAACTAAATAAGATAACTATATCAGCCATATTATTTAACATTAAACGAGGAGTTAGATTTAGATAATTTTTTTGTCGGTCCAATTGGTCGACCTGGACGTCTAAAAATGGACAAACGTCCCATCGGATCGACATCTCCTCCATCATCATTACGTGGTGGACGGGTCAATCTTGTTTGAACTTCAGGTTCAAAATACAAGGCACAAAAGTTTCCAATCTCCTCCCTTATGTATGCCATACATATCGACCCTTCTGGATGAGCTGAATTTTTCATTTTCTTTTTTAAGTGATGCAAAAACCTGAAGTGAATATTGTAAGCAATAAAATTTTATTAACTTTTTCAGATAGAATATTTGGGATGATAAATATTAGTATAACATTGAATAATAATTAACTATAAGTGATTACCTTTCAAAAGGATACATCCATCGATATTGCACTGGACCGCCCACCATAGCCTCATAAGGCAAGTGGATTGGAAGATGCTCCATACAATCAAAAAATGAAGGGGGAAAGATCTTCTCTAATTTGCAAATGGTTTGTACAATATTCCTTTGCAAAACTTGCATGTGATCTACACGTATTTTCGGTGAGCATACATCTCTGAAAAAATGAGATAGCTCTGTGATTGCATCCCAAATTGGATTTGGGACAAAATTACGAATAGCTATGGGAAGTAAACACTGCATAAAAATGTGACAGTCATGAGATTTCATTCCGTAGAAATTGCATTCATCGACATTAACACACCGAGCTATATTTGATGCAAACCCATCAGGAAGTCTTAACTCTTTAACCCAAGCACATAGTCGTTTTTGCTCCTCCTTGCTTAGAGTGAATGAAGCTTTAGGCTTTAATATTTTTCCATTACTGTTCACCAATTCTAATTCTTTTCTTTTGCAAATGAAGGTCATATCCATTCTTGCATTTGTATTATCTTTAGTTTTCCCCTTAACATCCATCAGGGTGTTAAACAAATTGTAAAAAATATTTTTCTCAATATGCACGACATCCAAATTGTGTCGAATAAGATTGGTATGCCAATAAGGTAATTCCCAGAATATACTCTTCTTCACCCAATTATGAGATACCCCAAACCCTAGAGGTTTTTGTGGACCACATTTTGTACCGTATGGTAAATCGTCGATTGCATCTAATTGTTGCAATACTTCTTCACCTGACAATCTCTGCACTGGAGGATCTTGATCTGCCCTTTTACTAAATTTGTCACATTACCTCCTGAAAGGATGATTAGGAGACAAAAATTGACGATGACAATCGAAAAAGCAAGGCTTTCGTCCATACTGCAACCTAAAGGCCTTTGTACGTTCCATGCAATAAGGACAAGATAATCGACCATGGGTGCTCCACCCAGACAACATTCCATAAGCAGGGAAGTCATTAATCGTCCATAACAATGCGACCCTTAACATAAAATGCTGTTTTCTGTAAGCATCATAAGTCTCAACACCATGTTCCCACAACACCTTTAACTCATCAATTAAAGGTCTCAAGAAAACATCAATGTTATGTGATGGACTTTTCCTTCCCGGAATTATCATATTGAGAAACAAATATGGTTGCTTCATGCACATCTATGGAGGTAAATTGTAAACAGCAAATATTACTGGCCAACAAGAGTATGATCTCGATGCCGGGCCATAAGGACAAAATCCATCAGTACACAAACCAAGTCTTACATTCCGAGGATCAGCAGCAAACGATTGGTGGATACTATCGAATTTTTGCCATGCCTCCCCATCAGCAGGATGATTGAGCACTCCGTTAGTATTTCGACTTTCAACATGCCATGTCATAAACTTAGCATTTACTGACGACATAAAAAGCCTTTGCAACCTCGAAATTAATGGCAAATAATGTAAAACCTTATAAGGTATCTTTTTTCCTCGTCCACCAACTGTTGAGATAGGTTTATATCGAGGTTGACCACATATTTGACAATACTCATCCTCTACATATTCTTTATCAAACAACAAACAATTATTCTTGCATGCGTCTATTTTAACATAACTAAGACCCAATTTTTCTAGCTTCTTATTCATTTCATAGTTGGTTTGTGGCAAATTATCATCTTCTGGTAACATTGGCTTCATAATCCCCAATAAACGATTGAAGCATGCTTCACTTATATTAAACTCTGACTTCCAGTTCAAAAGTTGTGAAACAGCCGATAATGTTGTGTGCATTGAACAACCAGGCCATAGTTGTTCTTCGACATCATTCAATAGAGAATAGAAGTATGTAGCAGATGAATCTGGATGTTGCTCCTCACTTCTTGAATTGTTAACCGAATTACCAATTACGTCATCATCCATTTGAAAAGCATCCGTAACCATTCTAACATATGGATTTTGTCCCTCAGGTCTCACCTCAGATAGTGGATCAACTGTTTCATTTATATTTTGTGATGACTATCCTTCTTCAATTTCTCCGTGTTGATTCCAAGTCGTATACCCAACAACAAAACCTTTGTAATAAAGGTGTTTCCGCACCTTATCGACTTCCAAGAATTGTTTATTCATACATTTGCTACAAGGACATTTAATTCTATTTCCACTAACTACCTCAGGATGACAAAATGCAAAACTAATTAACTCTTCAACTCCATTCAAAAATTCATCTCTGTTGAGTTAATGTATTTTGAAATGACAAAACAAGTTAATACAATAATGTTAAAATGGTATACAAACATGTTTAGAAGATATCAGGACCAGAACTTAGAGTTCTGCTGATGAGAGATCGATCTGGGGTATGAGAGATCGATCTCCTGGGATTATACTTGATGAGAGATCGATCTCATGATGGAAGAGATCGATCTGGCAAGCCTTAAAACGGTGTAAAAGGTTTAAGGTAAAAAGAGATCGATCTGCAAGGGTTAAGAGATCGATCTGCTCTAAGTCAGAGAACTTAGGAGATCGATCTGGTAAGGAAGAGATCGATCTGCTCAAAGTCAGAGAGCTTAAGAGATCGATCTGGTGTATTGAGAGATCGATCTTGCCTCAAACAGAGAGGATAGGAGATCGATCTGCCTATTCGACAGATCGATCTGCCTCTGCCTATTTAAACTAACAGATCGATCTGGTAATGTATGAGATCGATCTCCCTGTGTATTTGTGCTTTGTCATTGCAGGATTTAAAACTAGGAGATCGATCTGGCCAAGATAGGAGATCGATCTGTCTGACCACTGGAGGTTCCCAACGGCTATTTTCTTCAAATCTCAACGGGAAAAACTGCATTAAATGCTCCAACTACCCAACCTTCAGTATATAACCAAGCATTGAAGACAAAGCAAAAAGAGAGAGAGACTATCACTGAATATTCCAAACATTCTCAAGCTTTAATTCTTTCATTCCTTGTATCCCTATTGCTCATTAATTGAGATTTATTGTACAAGCTTAAGTACTACAAGCTGTGTTAGTCCTACCCACTGAAAAAGCCTTATTCTGTATTCATCCTCATCTTAAAAGAAAAGAGGATTGTTCCTCAGTGAGAGTTATTGTAAAAGGGTGAATACATTTTCTGTATTGCTAAGGGTAGAGAGGTTATTCCTTAACCTGTAAAAGGAACTTTGTAAACTCTATTGAAAGAGAGAAAGAAACCACTTGACAAGAAGGTCAAGGAGAGAGGACGTAGGCAAGAGTTGGCCGAACCTCTATAAGTTGCTGTGTTTGTTTCTCTTTCCCTCTCTTTGCATTAAATTGTTATATTGCACTGTTTTATTCATTATCACTTGTGTTTAAATTGCGATTAATTTAAAATCAGTCATAATTGCTAGAAAACCGATTCACCCCCCCTCTCGGTAGAGCCAACAATTGGTATCAGAGCTAGGACTCTTTAATCACGTAGGAACAACTTCCTAAGAGTAGAAACGATCTAATGGCTCTTAACAATGTTGCAACTAGTTTGATAGGAGATGGGCACTCCACGGTTAGACCTCCCATGTTCAATGGTGAACATTATTCATATTGGAGGACTAGGATGATGCTATTTATTCAAGCAAATGACTATGAAGTATGGAGAATTATAGTTAAGGGACCTCAAATCCCTACAAAGAAAATAGAGGGAAGAGATATTCCCAAAGAAGAAGATGAATGGGATTCTAATGACATTAAATGTGCACAACTAAATGCTAAAGCTATGCACACATTATTTTGTGCTTTAGGTCCTAATGAATATAATAGAGTCTCCGGGTGTGATAATGCCAAGCAAATATGGGATAAATTGGCAATAACTCATGAGGGTACAACCTAAGTGAAGGAGACAAAAGTAGGTATGCTCACACATGATTATGAGCTCTTTAGGATGAAGGAAGAAGAATCCATTAGTGATATTTTCACTAGGTTTACCGATATAATTAATGGATTAAAATCTTTAGGAAAAATATATTCTAACATTGAAATGGTAAAGAAAATTTTAAATAGCTTACCTAAGTCATGGGAAGCTAAGGTAACAGCAATAGAGGAATCTAAGGATCCACACACATTATCCTTAGATGAATTAATAGGTTCCTTGCTAACTTATGAGATGAAGCTTAAAAGAAATGAAGAGCCACCCAAGAAAGTGGGTGTTGCTCTAAAATCCACTGCTGAAAAGGAAATTAAAAATGAGAGTGGCAGTGAGGAGGATATTGAGATGGCAATGTTTGCCAAAAGATTTAATAAATTCATGAGGATGAGAACTAGCAATAGCAATAGGAGAAACAATAGGAGAGAACAAGAGGAATTAGGTAGAAAAGACTCTATTGTGTGTTATGAGTGTAAAAAACCTGGACACATAAAATTTAACTGCCCTCTCCTCAAAAGATCTAATGATAGGTTTCATAAAAAGAAGGCAATGGTCGCAACATGGAGTGACAGTGACTGCTCCGATGATGAATCAAATGAGGACATTGCCAACCTATGCTTCATGGCTATTGATGATGATGAAAAGGTAACTTCTAATATCAATGAATACTCTTTTGATGAACTGCAAGATGCATTTGATGATTTAGCATTAGAGTATGAATCTATGAGCATGAAGTATAAAAAGTTAATATCTAAATTAAAAAGGGAAAATGAGATAATGTTAAAAGATAAATTGGAATGTGAGGAGAAACTAGAGATTGCAAATCTAGAAATTGGTGATCTTAAGGAGAAAAATAGCAATTTACATAACTCCTTTAATAGATTTCACATGGGGCAACAAAAGCTAGATAGCATGTTAGAAACCCAAAGAGCATTTTTTGACAAAAATGGCTTAGGGTATAATGCACAAAGTAGGGAGACCCATCTTAAGAGTTTTATGGCTAGGAAGAGCATGAATAAACCTGAAATTACTTGGTCATATTGTAATAAGAAGGGACATAAGTCACATTATTGCACTAAAAAGATGAGGAATCTTAAAGGAAAAATTGTAAAAAGGATATGGATTCCAAAAGAGGTAATTCATTCCAAGGACTGCAATGCATTAGCAAAATGGATCCCAATGGGATCAAGAATTTCATTTACTAACCTCCAAGGACCCAAGAGAATTTGGGTACCTAAGACTTGAGTGGGTTTATTTTTTGTGTTGTAGGTGATTGAGCATAGCCACAAAGCTAAAACAAAAGAAGCTTGGTACTTAGATAGTGGATGCTCAAGGCACATGACGGGTGATAAAAGCCATTTCAATTCCTTCAAATCGAAAATTGGTGGAGAAGTCACTTTTGGGGACAACTCCAAAGGCCAAGTGGAAGGAAGTGGCTCAATAGGTAATGATCATTTCTCTTTAGAAAAGGTATTACTTGTTAGGGGATTAAAGCATAATTTGCTAAGCATTAGTCAACTTTGTGACAAAGGGTACAAAGTAATTTTTGATTGCATGAAATGTAATGTTATAGATCCTAAGTCAAATAAAATTCTTCTTCTAGGTCATAGGCAAGGTAACATATATATAGTCTACCTTAATGAACTCAAAAACGAAAACTTATGCTTAATGGTAGATAACAAAAAGGAATCTTGGCTATGGCATAGAAGACTAGGTCATGCTAGCATGCATGTGCTATCCAAATTAGCTAGAAAGGATCTAGTCATAGGCTTACCCAAACTATCCTTTAATCATGAAGAAATATGTGAAGCTTGTGTTAAAGGAAAACACAAGAGAACAACCTTTAAGCCTAAGAATAGTGTATCCACCACTAGGCCTCTTCAATTACTGCATTTAGACTTATTTGGACCAACTAGAACCACTAGCCTAGGTGGGAAACACTATGGTTTTGTAATAGTTGATGATTACACTAGGTACACTTGGGTGTTCTTTTTGAGAGTAAAAAATGAAGCCTTAGAGAAATTCATAACTTACTCAAAGTTGACTCAAAATGAAAAAGGATATACAATAACAAGCATTAGAAGTGATCATGGCAAAGAATTTGAAAATATAGGATTTGATGAGTATTGCAATGATCAAGGAATAAGTCATAACTTTTCAGCCCCTAGGACACCACAACAAAATGGTGTAGTTGAGAGAAGAAATAGGACTTTGGAAGAGATGGCTAGGACCATGTTATGTGAAAATAACTTGCCAAAGTACTTTTGGGCTGAAGCTATAAACACATCATGTTATATAATCAATAGAGCTATGATAAGACCCATGCTAAAGAAAACTCCTTATGAGCTCTACAAAGGTAAGAAGCCTAACATTAGTTACTTCCATCCTTTTGGCTGCAAATGCTTTGTTCTAAATAATGGAAAAGATAATTTAGGAAAATTTGATGCCAAAAGTGATGAGGGAATATTTCTAGGATATTCATTGAATTCAAAGGCTTATAGAGTTTATAACAAAAGAACATTAATGGTTGAAGAATCTATTCATGTTATATTTGATGAATCAAATAATATATCTAAAGATTCAACCAACAATGATGAAAATGTTGAGATATTTGATGAAGGCTTAGAAGATGACTTTCTAGAAAAGCTTGATTTGAATAAAGAAGATGAAGAAGAAATAGAAGTTCTAGAAAGAGAACCTAGAGCACCAAGAGAGTTAGGATATGTAAAAGATTGTGAAATAGTAGGAGATCCAACTCTTGGAGTTAGAACTAGGTCATCCTTAAGGAATATGTGCCAATATATAGCCTTTGTATCTCAAATAGAGCCTAGGAATGTCAATGAAGCCTTAGAGGATAATAACTGGTTCCTAGCAATGCAAGAAGAGTTAAATCAATTTGAGAGAAGCAAAGTATGGAAACTAGTTCCAAGGCCTAATGATCACTCAATAATTGGAACTAAATGGATATTCAAGAACAAAATGGATGAAAATAGTGTGATCATAAGGAATAAGGCTAGGCTAGTTGCTCAAGGCTATAGACAAGAGGAAGGCATAGACTATGATGAAACATATGCACCGGTAGCTAGATTAGAGGCAATAAGAATGTTACTTGCTTTTGCATGTTATAAAGATTTCAAGTTATATCAAATGGATGTAAAGAGTGCATTCTTGAATGGTTTCATTAATGAAGAAGTCTATGTAGAGCAACCTCCCGGATTTGAAAATCATGAATTTCCTGAACATGTTTTCAAATTGTCTAAGGCACTTTATGGGTTAAAACAAGCTCCTAGAGCTTGGTATGAAAGGTTGTCAAAGTTCTTAATAGAAAAAGGGTTCTCAAGAGGAAAAGTAGACACCACATTATTCATCAAAAATAAAAATAAGGACTTACTAGTTGTACAAGTATATGTAGATGATATTATTTTTGGTTCAACTAATGAGTCTTTATGTCAAGAGTTTGCTAAGATCATGCAAGGGGAATTTGAGATGAGCATGATGGGAGAACTCACATTCTTCTTGGGACTTCAAGTGAAGCAAACAAAGGATGGAACTTTCATCAATCAAGCAAAGTACACCAAGGACTTACTGAAGCGATTTGGAATGGAGAGTTGCAAACCTCAAGCCACTCCAATGGGCACCAACATCAAGCTTGACAAAGATGAAGGTGGTAAGTGTGTAGACACTAAACTCTATAGGTCTATGATTGGATCATTGCTTTATTTAACTGCAAGTAGACCAGATATATTGTTTAGTGTATGCCTTTGTGCTAGATTTCAATCCTCTCCTAGGGAATCACATCTATTGGCAACTAAGAGAATTTTTAGATACCTCAAAGATACTCCCTCACTAGGACTTTGGTACCCCAAGGACTCTACTTTTGCCCTTCATGCATTTTCAGATGCTGATTTTGGAGGCTGCAAAATAGATAGGAAAAGTACTTCAGGTACTTGCCAATTCTTAGGAAATAGGTTAATTTCTTGGTTCTCCAAGAAGCAGAACAGTGTTGCTCAGTCCACAACTGAAGCTGAGTATATAGCAGCTGGTAGTTGTAGTGCTCAAGTGTTGTGGATTAAACAACAAATGAGAGATTATGGTATTGACATGAAACAAGTGTCTATTAAATGTGATAATACCAGTGCCATTAATCTGTCTAAGAATCTTATTCAACACTCCAGAACCAAGCACATAGAAATTAGACATCACTTCCTTAGAGATCATGTACAAAAAGGGGATATAATCTTAGAGTATATTGATACTACACATCAAATAGCTGATATATTCACCAAACCCCTTGATAGAGATAGGTTCTGTATCCTTAGAGGTGAATTAGGACTCATGAGTATGCCTTAGGACTTTCATGTTGTAAAAATCTTGATTTCAAGTTGATTTTTAAAGAGTTTTTGCAAAAATTTTCTGGCAAAGAGGATGAGAGATCGATCTCCTTGTGATATAGATCGATCTCCATGCTTCTATCAAGCCTAAATCGTCAAGGTTAATCTAAGAAGATCGATCTTCTAACCATAAGATCGATCTCCTTACGTCTCTGTCTAAAGGCAGATCGATCTGTCCCCACGACAGATCGATCTCATCAAGCTTCCGCATTCTACAGATCGATCTGTGCATGTACCAGATCGATCTCCTTAAGCCTCTGTTTGCGACCAGATCGATCTGTCCCTACGACAGATCGATCTCTCTTCGCTTCTGGGAGTACCAGATCGATCTGTCGCCTCGACAGATCGATCTCCTATGCCTTGGAGTATAAATAGCCGTGAAAAATCCCCAAATCTCCCAAAACCTAAAATTCAAATTCTCAAATTCCCTCGCACCATCACCTTCGAATCCTTCTCCGATCGATCCTCGTACGGTCTCCCTTGCGTCTCGGTGTCAAATTCTGGTATTTTAACCCACATCTCTTACAAATTTCTCAAAAATTTTCTCTGATTTGTGTTGTTATTCATTCTAGGGCAACCCTAGGTACTGTTTCATTGCTTTTCTCTCTGTTGAATTTGTTTAGGCGAATTTAGAACCTAGAATCATGCCTAGGAAGTCAGTAGCAAACAAACCCCCTAGAACCACAGGAGAGGCAGGTTCCTCATCCCAACCCACTCCACCTCCTATCGCTTCCTTCAATCGGTGTTTTAAAACACCAGCGAAAAGAAAGCGGTATGAGGAATACTTTTCAACTATGCCAATCAAGCATTGGCGCACCATTGATTTTTCCTTCCTCAATCACATAGACTTTCCATACCTATCAAAATTTGAGGAATTTGGTTGGGTGAAATTCTTGAGAATCAACACTCCTGTCCCTCCAAATCTCGTTCGCGCATTCTTTTTAAATGCCGAACTCGTTTATGACCCCAATGACACCTGCAAAATCCTTGCCTTCAGAACCTTCGTCATGGGTCAATCAATAATAATTGATTCTGAAGTTATAGCCAAAGTATTTGATATACGCGATGAAGGCTTAACTAATGAGGATGAGGAAGTCCCCTTTGCGTTTGAACTCCCCGGGGACAAGGCGAGTAACCTTCCAATGCACCTTCGGTTACTCCACCTCATAATCTCGTGGAATCTCCGCCCTTACGGTACCCGTCACTCTACCGTTAGGCGTCTAGATCGTTTTTGGCTTCATCACATTCACACCACAAGCCAAAAGCCTAACCTCCCTCATTTCATATACGAAGACTGGCTGAAGATTGTGCGTGGACAAGCTACCAGATCGTTTTTCCACAACTGGTAGCCTATCTTCTCCGTCGCCTTGGCATCGACTGCAGCGACGAAACTGGCGAACTTCCATCTCCTAAAAGCGAGCTTAACATTGGGACCCTACATCATATGGGGTACTACAAAGATTTCCGGGGAGAGTGGACGAAAAAGCAAGAACAGCAACCTGCTGAGGCTGAAGATGACCACACCGCTGAACCAGCACACCCACCTGCAGCACCCGCTCCAGAACCGTCGTCCTCCACGGCTGCGCCAACTGCACAAACCTCGTCTCCTGCTGACTTGGAGCTGATCGTGAAGATGATAAGCGACCTCAGTCAGAGAATCGATGAAGGACATACCACTCAGCAGCGTATGTTTGCCGAATTAACTCAACGAGTGGATAGGATTCAAGACACTCAAAAGGCGATGTTCGATAAATTTCAAGAAACTCAAGCGGCGATATTCGATGAACTTCAAGTAACCCGCACGCATGTTGAGGAACTTTTGGATCGTGATCCTCCCTCACATTAGGCATTAGGCGTTTTAATTGAGTGTAGTTACAACATTATTAAGCTACTTGATGTTTTATGTGAAAAATTTGCTTGAATGAAATGTGATTTGATTGAATATTGGATGTGTTAATGCAAATATTGATTTTGAAATGCCATAAGTCTTCGATCTTTTGTGACTGATATGACAAAAAGGGGGAGAAGAAACATGTGTTAAATGTTTAAAAGGAGTTATAGGTTGATTTAATTGAGGGGGAGTTATAGGATGATTTAATTGAGGGGGAGTTAAGAGCTAGAGCTAACTAAGGGGGAGTTAAGATTTAACTAAGGATGAGTTAAATCTTTAACAAAGTCAAAAGCTCACAAAAAGGGAATTTTGCAAATTCACTAAACATGTTTATTGGATGAGTTTTGTCATATCAAAAAGGGGGAGATTGTTGAGTTAATGTATTTTGAAATGACAAAACAAGTTAATACAATAATGTTAAAATGGTATACAAACATGTTTAGAAGATATCAGGACCAGAACTTAGAGTTCTGCTGATGAGAGATCGATCTGGGGTATGAGAGATCGATCTCCTGGGATTATACTTGATGAGAGATCGATCTCATGATGGAAGAGATCGATCTGGCAAGCCTTAAAACGGTGTAAAAGGTTTAAGGTAAAAAGAGATCGATCTGCAAGGGTTAAGAGATCGATCTGCTCTAAGTCAGAGAACTTAGGAGATCGATCTGGTAAGGAAGAGATCGATCTGCTCAAAGTCAGAGAGCTTAAGAGATCGATCTGGTGTATTGAGAGATCGATCTTGCCTCAAACAGAGAGGATAGGAGATCGATCTGCCTATTCGACAGATCGATCTGCCTCTGCCTATTTAAACTAACAGATCGATCTGGTAATGTATGAGATCGATCTCCCTGTGTATTTGTGCTTTGTCATTGCAGGATTTAAAACTAGGAGATCGATCTGGCCAAGATAGGAGATCGATCTGTCTGACCACTGGAGGTTCCCAACGGCTATTTTCTTCAAATCTCAACGGGAAAAACTGCATTAAATGCTCCAACTACCCAACCTTCAGTATATAACCAAGCATTGAAGACAAAGCAAAAAGAGAGAGAGACTATCACTGAATATTCCAAACATTCTCAAGCTTTAATTCTTTCATTCCTTGTATCCCTATTGCTCATTAATTGAGATTTATTGTACAAGCTTAAGTACTACAAGCTGTGTTAGTCCTACCCACTGAAAAAGCCTTATTCTGTATTCATCCTCATCTTAAAAGAAAAGAGGATTGTTCCTCAGTGAGAGTTATTGTAAAAGGGTGAATACATTTTCTGTATTGCTAAGGGTAGAGAGGTTATTCCTTAACCTGTAAAAGGAACTTTGTAAACTCTATTGAAAGAGAGAAAGAAACCACTTGACAAGAAGGTCAAGGAGAGAGGACGTAGGCAAGAGTTGGCCGAACCTCTATAAGTTGCTGTGTTTGTTTCTCTTTCCCTCTCTTTGCATTAAATTGTTATATTGCACTGTTTTATTCATTATCACTTGTGTTTAAATTGCGATTAATTTAAAATCAGTCATAATTGCTAGAAAACCGATTCACCCCCCCTCTCGGTAGAGCCAACAATCTCTAATGAATCCATCTACATCTAATCGACAATACATCCAAGATCTATCCTTATCCATTTTTCACACAGAATATAGTATCTGAAAAAATAGAATAACAATTACACTCTATCACAATTACACTCTATCACCAAATAAATTTTTTCAATTAAGTAAAATCAATTTAATTTGTAACATGCATATAAGAAAATTTAACATCTACACTAACAAAATAAATAATTGAAAAGGATAAATCCATCCTTATTACAAAATAAATCAAATTAGGTAACATACATATATTTAGGTTTAAATATTCGAACTGAATGTGTGGAGTTTTTATTTAAAGTCCTAAGTTCCTTAGAAAATTCGGCAGCATAACGACTGTAATTTATCTCAACCCAACCTACAAATAATACTATATAGCAGTCCAAATCATCAATACAAATCATGCATATTAAATCATCTCAACAACCTTAGTTATCCACAACTAATAACTAAGGTTTTACAATCACATCAACAACCACAATATCATAAATCAATTTTTGTATGAATAATAAATCATTAAAGAATAATTCATAATCTTAGCTAAAATAATTATAAATCAATTAACAAAATGAAAATAATTTGGCTCTTATCACATTATTTTAATCATTTGACAGAAATTTGAACCCAAAAATTATGTCAGAAGCGTGTTCATATGTAGCATACGCCAAACCAAATAATCACCAACAACAATAATAATAATAACATTTATATAACAAATATATTAGTTATAATTAATAAAAAAATTGATATCATAATAATTGTTACCTTCAGAATGAACTTATTTGCTCTTGCCTTCTAGTTCAATATGGCTTCAAATCCTTTGTTTTTTGCTTGCTTTCATGCACGCACGTTACCTCTCTTCCTATGAAGGAGAGAAACAACATCATTTTGTTAAGGCATACATAGAGTTTTATTTTATTGTTCAAATACTCAAAATCTTCAAATAATCCAAAATTAAACTACAAATTCAATTAAATATTCCAAATTTAAACAACAAATTCAATTAAAATCACAAAGACAGCGAACGAATTGCACTATGAGGTGCAGTCCAAATTAATGTTTTCAACCTTTAATGTTCCCATTGATTTGGGGTACCACCGTGTTATAAAGAAATATTAATAATAAAAAAAATAAAATAATAATAATCATAATAATTTAACGTTATTAGATAAAGTTGTCAACACTTTTAATAAGAATTTTATGTTTTGTTTAAAGGTTATTTGGTTATAATTGTAAAATGATAACGTTAATCTTATATTGCTTTGCTACTTTGTTAGGTTAGTAAAGTTTTGATTACATGTGATTAGAATAATTATTTGGTTTTGTCCTTTTTGTTGAATGACTAAGTATTAGAAGGGATAGACAAATCAGCAGGATAGTTGAAGTTATATATGGGGAAATTGTAACCGTCATCCGAAATTTTCTTAATTTAGTTTCATTCTGATCTATGACATTTCAATTTAAAATCGTATCATAATATGTGTGGTCACTTAAGCAACATGTGGTGTTCCATGTCAATGTGGTAAGTGTGAGTCAGAAAGAATAGGGGGTAAATTACACCTGTAATCCATGATGTTTCCATATATCATGTATTACTTTTCAAGAACCTGGATCTTTTGCACCGGTCATCCATGATATTTCCATATGATTTCATCCATGATCTTCCCATAAATAGAATAACCTATCTGTCACGAATTTATGATATTGTGGTGTGAGTAAAGCAATTAAATTTATAATTGTGGAAAAGTATTTCGTGAAATTTTGAAAGGCATTTGAGGCTAGTGAGAAAACTAAGAACGATGAGTTGGTTGGAAAAAAAAATGAAAAAGTGGGAAAAGAAAGTAAAAATGGGGTTGTACTAGTGCCAGCAGTGAACTACTGGAATCATTTGGCTGATTCTAGTGAGTGGAATAGTGGATAAGAAGTAGAGGGATTTAACTTTGTTAAAGTGCTGAGAAAGATAGAAGCCATTCAAGAAAAGTGCATAAAAAGGGAAAAAGAAAGAAATGAAGAAAAGGAAAAATGAAGGATAAACAATTTGGCTGTCACATCGATGCTTATTTGGGCATTTATAGAAAAAGTTTCATCCTTTTTCCGACAACAAACAAATGATGGAAACGTCAAAGTGCTTGTAAGAAGTTATGATACATTATGCTAAAATTGATGATAATACAATTTCATAAAAAAGTTCACAGACCACGGGTGCACTTTACCTCTTTTATCACTTCCCTTACTTGTCACATTGGATGCTACTTGTTGCTTATGTGACTACTTATTTAAAATTTCTGAAGTCTGACCAATTAAAGGGTGAAATCGACACAAGTGAAATGCCATGGGGTAATATGTTAAAATTGGCAGTTCTGGGTGATAGATGTAATTCGTTCTATCCTATTTATTTCACTAATTTTCACAATCGGTCTATCTGAATATTGTCTATCAGTTATCATTCGCTCATAATACAATACACAATACATATAAAAAACACTATCTCTTATCATTGAATATGTAGAGAAATTATAAATGATAAAAAAAGGTAAACCTAACCTTTTTGACCTGAATTCGATTCACGCCAGGGAGGGGGGAGATCGTCGGCGGTGAGGAAGAGAGGGAGATCCAGACGTTCGGTGGAGGTGGGTTGTTGCCGCTGTGAAGACAAACAGCACAGAGGGCAGAGATCGGGGCTGGACGGGCGAGAGATCGGGTGAAGCAGAGGAGAAATCGCGTGAGGAGAGAGGGGAGATCATCGGCGGTGAGGAAGAGAGGGAGATCCAGACGTTCGGTGGAGCTGGGTTGTTGTCGCCGGTGAAGACAAACAACACAGAGGGCGGAGATCGGGGCTGGACAGGCGAGAGATCGGGTGAAGCAGAGGAGAAATCGGGTGAGGAGATGGGGAAAATCGGGTGAAGCAGAGAAATCTGGGAACTTAAAAAAGATATCCCCTACGGAATTCCGTCACTGATAAGTTTCAGCGATGGAATAAAATATTAAAAAAAGGGTTTAAATTAGCGACGGAATTTCGTCGCTGATAAGTTTCAGCGACGGAAACCTTCACCCACGGAATTCCGTCGCTGATAAGTTTCAGCGACGGAATAAAATATTAATAAAATAAAAAAAAGGGTTTAAATTCGCGACGGAATTCCGTCTATGATAAGTTTCAGCGACGAAAACCTTCACCCACGGAATTCCGTCGCTGATAAGTTTCAGCGACGGAATAAAATATTAAAAAAATAAAAAAAAGGTTTAAATTCGCGACGAAATTCCGTCTCTGAAACTTATCAGCGACGGAAACCTTCACCCACGGAATTTCGTCGCTGATAAGTTTCAGCGACGGAATAAAATATTAAAAAAATAAAAAAAAAGGTTTAAATTAGCGACGGAATTCCGTCTCTGAAACTTATCAGCGACAAAAACCTTCACCCACAGAATTCCGTCGCTGATAAGTTTCAGCGACGGAATAAAATATTTAAAAAAAAAAAAGGGTTTAAATTCGCGACGGAATTCCGTCGCTGAAACTTATCAGCGACGGAAACCTTCACCCACGGAATTCCGTCGCGGATAAGTTTCAGCGACGGAATAATAGAAAACTTAAATTTCAGCGAATTCGATCGTCTTCAGCGACGGAATTCCGTAGCAAAATCCGTCGGAAAATGTAAATTATATATTTGAGACGTATGGCGACGGAATTTCGTCGCAAATCCGTCGCTAATTTATTTTTTTACCAACGGAATTATTCCGTCGGTAAAATTTCGTCGCTGAAAGTATGTTTTCTTGTAGTGCTAGTAGCTTCAATTTAGACTCAACTTGTTTCTTAGAAATATGTGGATTAATTGATTTTAAGTACATCTAGTGATTTTAGATACACTGTAATGATATAATAGGAAAAGACAATGAAAAGGAGTCATAAAAATAATACGAATTAAAAATTAATAACACGTATATAAGAATTTAACAATAATTAAAAAATATTTTGTATTCAGTGTGTGACAAATTTTAAAAATTTCATATTTTACATTATGAACACGAAAATATATATACAAATTAATTTGTATCCTGTGTAATTCACAGATTTTTAAGTTCTTTAATGGCTTTTAAAACATCTTAAGAAAAACCAAAATTTAAAAAAAAAAATTAAAGCATGAAATTAAAACTAAAAAAAAAAAAGATAGACATGAGGAATAAAGTGGAGAAAATATTAAAGAGATTGTTAGATTTAAATAATTAAAATTGATTTTAAAAATATTTATTTAAAATGTCAGTGATAATAAAAAGTAGTTAATTTTAAATGCCATATCAAAAGAGAATGTGCTGGTGGCTTTATAAGCTTATACCTAGTAATATACACAAATATATCTTTACATATTCAGCCCGTATGTTTTTCAGTCATAAGCGGGCTGGGGTTGAGCAATGAAAGAGGCTCAAATTAAGAGCAAGCTTAAATCAAAAAGCCCAATGAAAAATTTGTGAATAGATTATCTGTATATTTCAAGTGCCAATTGCATGTAACTAAGATACACTTTTGATCCATCAATTTTTAAATTTCCTCCCTTTTTTTTCAATGAATTTTCAGGTATTGACATCTATTTTCCTAAATGAAAGTTTATAGGACTATAGAAACCTTTAGAAGGATCCATATCTTAAATTTTTTTACCTTGATTTGCAAGAGTCAAGACTAAACTTAGATAAGCTTGAGATTTCTTAATGCTTTATAAGAAATTATTATTTTTTTTATAAAGCCAATGAGATCATTGAGATCATAACTTCTTATATAGCGTACCGCTTCAAAAGAAAATTAAAAATTAAATTAAAAATTGAAACGATAAAATGCTCGATTTTTAATTTAATTGATCTGATTTGATAATTTATTTAAGACATTTACTTAGTAAAGGTCTATTTAACATCACATTTGTACTAAAAAAGTTTAAATTATCATGTCAAGATATTGATTATGGTGTGGAAATCCTCTTACTTTGATTGTTTTCCTTTGAATATGGGATTTGGGAATTGAATTTAACCTTTCTGTTGAAATCCATTTCCACCTTACTTGGGTTCTCCCTTCCTATTCCTATCGAGGTCATCGAAGCCTGGTCCATGAGCTTTCTATGTATATAAGATTTTCTGGACATAGATTCCAAAGTCTTGGGCCTCCATCCGCAGTTGAACATCAAACTTTTTTTTTAATCCAATTTTATGAAAATAATAAAAAAGTATATATAATTTAATAAAAATTAAAAGAAATTTTTTATATTTGATGTACACAATAGTTTTATGTTTTACCCATCTAACATATACAAACACAAAATAAATACACAAATTTCAAACCAAAAGCTTATCAAGCTTCTCCCAATTCTTTGTAATTTTGTTTAAGCATTTTGTTTTATAATTAAAAAATATATAATAAAATTATTTAAATTTAAATTTAAATTCAAATTTTATAATATTATTATATACAATTCTTTCTTGCTTGATCAATCTCAAGCTTGTTACGTAAACGCCCAGTAACGGGTTCAGAATAAGCTCAATTTCAACGAAGGCAGCGAGTAGAATCTTGACTTTACCCACCTAAACCAAATACAGATTGCATCGCATCGTTTGCCACCAGCTTTACGTGGACCAATTGTTGACAAAAGCTCTAAACATTTTTTTTAGCAGAGATTTGCTGCTTTTTTTTTTCAAATTTCCACCGGGCAAAGGGTTACCCTCAATCAAATCCTGACGCTCCATCAAATTCTCAGTTGATTTTCAGTGGACCACAGTCCTGGAAGTTCAAAGAATTCATGGATCACCGTTGTAGCGAATTGGAGCCCTAATGCTTTGGCCACACTCCCAATTTCTTTTTTTCTTTTTATTTTTTCCACCATAATGATATATTTATGTGATGGCTACCTCTGCAAAACTCTGAAGGAAATGAAAGAGATGGCACGAAAGCCAATGCAACCATTAGCAAATACAGTGCTGAGAGAATATAAGACGAGAAGAGCTTTGTTTGTGTGAAGAAGAAAATATCTTTGTTTTCGAAGTTTGAGCGCTTTAAAATCCACATTCTACCCACCCAGCACCCAAGTTACAGCTTCCAAATCTCTCTTCTTTTGTTGTGTGTGTGTGTGTTTTTTTTTTCTTTTCTAGAGAAGGGTGTGAAAAAAGAGATTTCATCAACATCATCATGAGTAATTGGTTGGGTTTTTCTCTGACTCCCCACCTTAGAATCGATGAAAGCTTTGGCAGAGAAGACCATGGAGGTTTCTCTCCTGTCATGCCCTTGCGTTCTGATGGCTCCGTTTGTGTTGTTGATCCTTTTCGTCACTCTTCCAATGGCGATGAAGGTTTTCTGCTTACTCTTCACATTTCTTTATCTTTCGCTGTGAAACAATATGTTACTGCTTTAACTAATTCGCACCATGCATGTTCTCTTCTAATGGTTAAAAAATCATGGCTGCATGCGAGAAAGGTTTCCCTTTACTCTCATCTTGTTCGGGATAGATCGGAAAACAAGAAATGAATCGTTCTTTTATTTGTTTTCCGACTCTGATTTGCAGATTGGAGATATGAAAATGGTATTGGTGGTGCAAGTGCAAGTGAGGAGGGTCCCAAACTTGAAGATTTCTTGGGGTGTTGTTACTCAAACTCTCCATCTGAGGACACCAAAGGTTATTGCCAAACCCAAGATGACCAAAACCAAAACACTGTTCCAACTAGAATCAATGTCAATGTAGCACCAAGTTATAGCATTAACGGGGATATGGAAGCTGGTGAGAATTTCACAAATCCATCTTCTTTGATCCAGACATACCATTACAACGAAAACCCTCAAACCCTGATGGCTAGTGATCACAACCTCCAACAGCGTGATCCAAACCCTAACCATAACCAAAACAATGGCATGTACCATGTGCCTTTCGAGAGTGCAGCTTCTGTTTCTGGGTTCAAATCCTGGTTGAGACAAACCCCATTTTCGGGTGGGAAGGGTTCAGGTGAAGCAAGTCATAGTTGTAACTTTCAGACACTATCTCTCACCGTGAGCCCAAGCTCCCAAAATGGGTTAGCTGCAATTGCACCATTGGAAGAGGTCGATAGCCGTAAACGACCTGTCGGGAAGACACTCACCAGAGAACCTTTTCCTCGTAAATCTATTGATACTTTTGGTCAAAGAACTTCTCAATATCGTGGTGTCACAAGGTATTTTATATGTCTTTTGATTTTCATTGTTATCTGAATTTCAAAATATTGAGAAACTCAGTTCTTTTTTTTATGTCATTTTTGTTTCTGAAATTTTACTAGGCATAGATGGACCGGAAGATATGAGGCTCACTTGTGGGATAATAGCTGTAGAAAAGAGGGACAAACAAGGAAAGGGAGGCAAGGTAAGAGCAGCAAAACAAAACATTCATTTCAATCGCTAGTGTTTTTCTCTATTACTTTTTCTTTTCGATTTCCGATTAATTTTAGTTTTTTGGTTCATTGATCACTTTCCTGGTTCTCTCGTGTCCTTCGATTATCTGCAGTTTACCTTGGTAAGTGAACTCCCGTATCCCTTTGCATGTCTCCTCTTTGTTAAACATTTTAAATGATTCTTAACTCTGTGGAGTATTTAATAAGAACAATGAACATTGGGTTCTGTGTATTTCCTAATCTAATCCTTAATTCTTTTTGTTTATATTGTCTATGGCCAGGTGGTTATGACAAGGAAGAAAAAGCAGCAAGGGCTTATGACTTAGCAGCTCTGAAGTATTGGGGTCCAACAACTCATATAAATTTTCCCGTAAGTTTTCTTGCTGAACTCAATAGTTTATTTCATGGGCAAGTACCAAACAGAATCATTTATATATATTATGGTATATGAAAGTAATCTTTATTTTACTACCATTGTTATTTTAGTTGAGTACTTACGAGAAGGAGCTGGAAGAGATGAAGAACATGACCCGTCAAGAATTTGTTGCTCATTTGAGAAGGTTACAAAGTCTTTGTATAAGTCTTCTACATTTAAATTTAAAGATGAAGAGAGATAAAAAAGGACAGAGGAAGTTGTGACATTGATAGACATTGTTACTCTTTTGACAGGAAAAGCAGTGGTTTCTCAAGAGGAGCTTCAGTGTATAGAGGAGTGACAAGGTAATGGCTGAAAGCGACCTCAATGACAAAGTTTTCCATTATTTAGTGCAGTTTTTGCACCATTTTTCAATTATACTAGACAATAACAGGCAAATATTATTATACGAAAGCACAATATATAAAATCTCAACTTGTCAAGCTCATTTCTTTGTCTGGTTAGGCATCATCAGCATGGAAGGTGGCAAGCTAGAATAGGAAGGGTTGCTGGAAACAAGGACCTGTACCTTGGAACATTTAGTAAGCTTCACTTCCTCTTTTTCCCCTCTCTCAACTGGTGTTTCAGTGTTTAGATATTGCCTTGTTTCAACATCTCTCGTGACTTTTCAATTAACTGAGTTGTTCTACTTCTAGACTTTGATTTAGTGATTAATGGTAGATATTAAATTGAAGTGCTAATGTATGCAATGAAAAATTTTGTTATGCATTATAGGCACACAAGAAGAAGCTGCTGAAGCTTATGATATTGCTGCAATTAAGTTTAGGGGTACAAGCGCTGTGACCAACTTTGACATAAGTAGGTATGATGTGAAGAGAATTTGCTCAAGCTCTACTCTTATTGGTGGTGACCTTGCAAAACGCTCACCAAAAGACTCTGCCCCCATTGCTATGGAGGATTATAATTCATGTGCTTCATCAACATCCGCCCAACCCCTTCTAGCTTTATCAAGCGGCGAAGCATCTGATGAGTTGGCTGACGTGGCTTGGAGTACAAATTCAGATGATCAGCAGCAGCATCAAAGTGCTAACCCTAACAATGACGCATCTTTGGCAACTTCAGCTAGCCGAAATTCCTCTAATCCGCAAAGTCCAAGATGCTCGGTTGGATTAGCTAGTGACCAGTTTGGCATTGGTGGAGACTACTCTCAACCTCAGGGCTACTTATCATTACAGGGTGCTAAGTATGAAGATGGCAACAATGAGACTGAGAATTCAAATGAAAACCGGCTAGGGAACTTGGGTTTAGTTCATCAGGTCCCGATGTTCGCACTTTGGAACCAGTGAAGACAGTGGTTCAAGAATTTGAGATACACTAGTTGATGTAGAGAAGTGATTTAGTTTCACCATAGAAATCTAACTAGGAAGAAGGTAGGATATGTCACACAGAATATCATGGAATTGAATGGGTGTTTTTGTTTCAATACGAATTTACTGTTCTCTTCATTTGATCAAAAAGTCTACCGGAATGATGAGGGCTTTAGGTGTTTTTTTTTTTTTTCTCCTTTTCTCTCTTTTGTTAGTTGAATCTTCAATTGCATTCAAATATGTTCGGTAGTCGAGCATAAAAGAAGAATTTAATGTATTAGGTACGAGAATCTTCCAAATTTAAATATTTTTTCATAATTATTATTCGTAGAATCAATTTTATTTCATGATATATATTTGAGATTTCATGATATGTGTTTTCAACCTCATTTCATGATATATATATATATATATATATATATATATATATATATATATATATATATATATATATAAAATCTCAATTAAACTCATCGAGATAAATTTTTATCATTATCTTTATACGAATGAATTTGAGTAATTTTCATGACATGTAGATCTATTTAAAGGTTGAATTATTCATCTAAATTTTAAGATTCGTTTGGAATTTGATCAGATTTAAATAAAAATATCGGATGTAATTAACGAATTTAAATAAAAACTTTATACTTGATAAAAAATTAGGTCGAACTCGAGTTAACCCTTCAAGACCCGAGTCAAGCTTGAATATAATTAAAATTAAAATTTTTTAAAATATACTTACTAAGTATAATATAATTATATGTATATAAAATATTATTAATTAATAAACATGATTATATATTTAATATAAAAATATGCAAATTTTGGTAAATCTAATTAAACATTAAAAGCATTAAAAGAATAAAATACAAAATAAAATACAAAAAATCAGTTCAAATCAAATCATAAAATAAAAATAAAATTAAATAAAAACTCTAAACCGAATTCAAGTTTATATAAAAATTATTATTATATAACTTGCACCTAGCCCAAACCAAACCCGTACCCGTCCATAATCAACTCCAATGGCATGTAACACTTTAACGAGGAATCTAATATAAGTTCAAAATAGAGTAGAGACACTATCTGATGATCTACCAATTATTTTTCTGTATTTTTATTTAATTGGTTTGCTTTGTTTATTTTTTTAATGGGAATTTTTTACATGAAAAAGACAAAAATATAAAGGCAGGCTCAGAGAAAAACTGAAGTATCGCCTGTCGTGGGGGCATGCTCAATTTCATTTCCAAGCCATTCAGCTAGCAAAATGTTCTTTCTCTGCCACAAAATATATAACCCACAGTGCCCTTGTAGGTAGAGAGACAGCAGGCCGACCAGCCTTTGCTTATATAATCGGAATCTTCCAATAATTGTAACAAAGCTTGAAATATGGTTTAAGTCCTTAAGGATTAGTCTTGCACTCTTGCTGTTAGAGAATGTTTTCCTTTGGAACTAGCTTTGACTCGCTTGAGAATCGAAGAGAGAGAATGAAGCCCTGCTTGCTCTAGCTACTGAACCGAAGGGGGTGTGCCACCGTGCCTTAACTTGCGTGCCTTGTGGCTTTATGGCTTCTCTCTCTCAGTTACCTTTGTTCATTGCTAACCCCACGCTCTCTTCAAGCCACGCGATAGCACCTTCAACCAGGCGACAAAAAAATCTTTCGTATGGCATCCGGCTGGCTCCTCTGATTTTTGCCACGTCGGTGTTAAACATATTGGAATCACCGTTGTGTGTCCTTGCCATACCACTGAATAATATATATGGTAAAAGTTTATTGTTTTTTTATATTGTTTCGGAAGAAGAAAACTTCTGTTTCGAACCTGTAACTTTGCACTACAGCATGTGCGTGAGAGGTCACGGATACAAATATTTCAGAATGGGAAAATAAAGGGATTTCAGTGATTTAATTTTGCATATACCAAAGTTGAAGATATGTACGGACTGGGAAGGTGATGCAGAAGGGAAAATTTAGTGATAGATTCGGGGCAGAAGGGGAATCAACATAAATCTAGCAGATGAAAAAAAAAAAAAAGCTGGCAGACTAGGACATTCAACTGAAGAAGAAGAAGACAAAATTCATAGGACAAGATACTT
This sequence comes from Firmiana major, assembly GCA_033439115.1. Classification (NCBI taxonomy): domain Eukaryota; kingdom Viridiplantae; phylum Streptophyta; class Magnoliopsida; order Malvales; family Malvaceae; genus Firmiana; species Firmiana major. The sequence continues at coordinate 4,766,419 of CM065914.1, read as the reverse complement.
CATGCAGAGACATTTCGCCATCAAACTCTCCCCAAAACACAATCTACAAGCCTACAACCTGTTACATCTATGTAAATCTAAGTAGATTGTAGTAGCTATTAGTGCTAGAAAGGGTCAGGAATCTAGGTCTACCTAGCCATGTAGGGTACTTTCTTTTTGCATGGTTTAGGGTTCTGTTATGATCTGTTGAAATCTGTGAGACCTTACCAGCTATGGGTGTTACTTGCTTTGTGCTTTTGGTTCTGATTTAGACAGGTCAGAGCTATGCAATAGAGTTATTTGTAGTATTATAAAAGTTGCATGAACCCATTTTGTTTTATTTGACTCTTTTGAACATCATTTTGCATTGTCCTCTTTGACAGTCAAGATCAAGATAAAAATTGGATAAGATTGATTGTTTTCAATTATGCACTGACATTTAAGGGCAACTTGGAAAATCAGGATTTTGAAATCAGTCAAAAGGAAAAAAAAAAAAAAGAAGAATGTAATAACATTACTATGGCAGAAGAATGTAATATATTCAATTGCTTATAATATCTACTAATGCTATGCAAATTTGAGAATAAATGACAGGGAAAATGGATCAAAAGAGAGAGTAGTAATATCTAAAACATAACTGTATTTAGGGGTAAATGGTTAGTACTAAATTCTTTCGGAAATCATTTGTCCAAGGGCAGCTACATTTCTTTCTTGTGGTTGTGGACACCCCGCGTGCCCTTGGCTAGTTTCTGAATGCAGGCCTCTAATAGAAACATAGCATCAATTTCCAAGGCAGTTCTTCGTAATAATGCATTTCTATCCTTGAAAAGATGGAAGTGAATAGCCTTTTGGCCCATCCCCTCCATTTATTTTCTAATCCTTCGCTGTCTCTGCAATTCCAACACCTAGCTCCCCAAGCTCTCCCTCCCTGTTTCTCTCTCTCGCAGAAAACATTGAAGAAGAATTACTAATAAACTTGGTTATGCAATGACTGGTTTGCCACTGAGATATGACATCACTTTCGAGGTTTTTGACGAGACGAGCAAACCCTTTGCCATAGATCCTTTGTTGAATTGTTTATTATTATTATTATTTTATTATTATTGCTCTGGGGGTTTAGGGTAAAAGATAATTTTTGCATGCGCTGACAAAATTTAGGACACTGTAAATAGACCGCGGTGCTGCGGCTGGTGACGCTGGATCTGGCCAGACATACTTCTTGCTCTACCTGCAGTGTACACTGTGCACCAAAGGGCTGCTCTGCTCAGCTCAGCTCAGCTCCTCTCCTCTCCATCTCTCTCCCATGTGACCCTTGCTCTTAGGGGAGTAAACGAACCGAACGTTCGGTGAATCGTTCGTGAACCGTTCGGTTACTGTTCGTTTATGTTCGTTTATTAAGCTTAACAAACGAACACGAACAACATTTTTTGTGTTCGTTTATTAAACGAACGAACATGAATAGAGGTGTGGTTCGTTCGTTTATGTTCGCGAACAAGTTCGTTTATGTTCGTTTATTATTCGTTCGTTTAAAGTGTCATTTGTTGTTCGTTCGGTTATGTTCGTTTGTTGTTCGTTTAATGTTCGTTTGTTGTTCGTTTGTAATTTATTAAAGTATTAAAATTGCTTATATTATATAATTATATAAGTTATATGTTATATAATTATAATATATACTAAAATATTAAAGTCGTGTTTGGTGTATATTTTATTTATTTTATACTTTAAAATTTTTAGTATTAATTTTTAAACTATTAATGTATTAATTTTTAAATTTCGTTGTGTTATATTTAAGAATTTTAATTGGATGATTTTAAATTGTATTATTGTTTATGTAGGATTTAGTATTTATGTAAAATTTTTAATATTTAATATTAATTTTCAATTTGTATTAATATTTAACGTGTTCGCGAACACGTAAACGAACATGTTCGCGAATGCTTAAACGAACACGTTCGCGAACATTTGTTCGCGAACATGTAAACGAACATGTTCGCGAACATGTTCACGAACGAAAACGAACAGTATTTAAAAATAAACGAACGAACACGAACGAACACATTAACGAACACAAACGAACACGAACAACACTAAAAAATAAACGAACGAATATGAACATCAATCGTTCGTTTGTATTTGGTTCGTTTACAGCCCTACTTGCTCCTTGTCTAGGGTAACCTTGCCTGTCTGGCTGTTTGCCTGCTCAACGAAGTCAACAAGTTCATAGAATCTTGCTTCTAATTTTTACAGTCAAAATATAATAATAATGAAATTGACAAATTATTGTACATGTATTTTAACTTTTAATTTTCAACCTCTCATGAAAAAATGAAAATGTATATGATGAATTCAAATATGAGGAGATTTCCCCATATTATACATATGTCATTCAACACTATACAATTTTTTTTTTCAATGAAAGTGTTTTAATATAAAATTATAAAATATAAATTTTGAGACTCGAATCATACCTGTATAAAAGTTTTATGCTTTAAAGATAAGAATATATTTCACTTTTAATAATATAACTTGTATTGGAAATTAAAAATATACTAGTTTTAATTTATATAATCATATCCACAATTAAACATTAGAATAATGTCGTTTCTACCGAAAAAAAATTTGCAATACTAAAAAAAAAAAAAACTAGTATTGTTGTTTTCATAAGAAAAATGGTATAGTTATGAGTATAAATGAGCATAATATTCGACGAATCGTTAGTAAATATGTTTGATTTCTATTCATTTATTATTTTTAATAAATGATCACAAATAGAGATATAATTTGTTAATTTATATATGTTCGCAAATAATCTCGTTTATAATTTGTTTGAAACTCATTTGTTTAATGAATCATTTAATATTTGTTTATTATTCGATAATGATAAAATTTCAAATTATATTAACTCATAATTTATTTTAATATATAATTAGTAAAATTACATATTTATGTAAGATATTTTACTTAAGCATCATATATTATGTCAATACAATTTATATAATTTTTTTGGTTTGTTTAATTCACAAATATGCCAGCTTAATGCTCACGAACCCTAGACAATGCCAATATTATTTAGTAACGTTTGTTCATTTTTATTCGTTTACACCTGTCGTATTTGTATTATTATTTGGGCTTACCTTTAAGCCCATGGCATGCAAATGCAACCTCTTCCCGATCTCCAGCTCTAACTCAAAACAAAGTCCGACCCTGCCTGGCTGGCCTGCTGTATTCGGCCATCGCAAGTCTCGTTTCACTTGCTTAATGTTATTGTTCAACTAATTAATATTGACTTGTAATAATTCAAGATAATGACTGATGATAATCATATCCTACTTCCATCAAGGAGATTGCAAGTTGTTTGTCACACACAAGTATTTACTGTTGAGACATATTTAATGAACTAATAATGTTTTCATATTATTAATTAATAATAAAGTATCACTTCATTAACAATTAAAGTTAAAAAAATTTGCATATTTTTTAAAAATAAATTCAAAAATTTAGTAAATTTTTTAAAAGCTATGTATAATTTTTAATTTAATTTATTAATAAAATGATATTTTTTTGATTAATTTGCAGTGTAGAAAACATAGATCAATCACTAACTCTTATTTTGTTAGTATATTTAGTTAAAATTTTTTCAATACAATGATTTCGTCTAAATCATCAATCATTGTCCTTCTATTCTAAACAACCAAAGAAAAAAGCACATGCAACGTCACTATATAAGTAGTTCGGACTTCCTTTTATTTGTACTTGGCTAGTATATTTTGACATTTGAGTTAGATAGTTATTCAAATAGATATAATGTCAATTGCATTATTATGTTCTAGAGTTTAATAAAAGTGGATGACAGTCATTATTATCTCTTTTATATTGATAATAAAATTTTTTAAATTTTATAAGTGGGATTAAAAATTTGTTATAAGTCTTATTTTTTATTAAATTTTAATTTTTTTAATAATATCTAAAGATATATATCATTATATTAACTCTATTTGTAGAATTTTAAAAATATTATATTTAATACATTGACAATGTATAATCTCTATATAATGTCAATTAACCACATACGATCACTTTATTAATGAGTAAAATTAAAAATTATATAAATTATAAAAAATAAATATCAATAAAGTTTTTTAAGTGTTTTGTGTATTTTAAACCTTACTTATTAATGTAGTTATAACTTGTGATTGACTAATAATGTATAAAGACGGAATATAATATTAATGCATCAAATATAAATATTTTAAAAATTTCATATATCCAAAGTTTGATAATTTATATATTTATATTGTATTTGTTTTATGTCATATATATATATATATATATATATATATATATATATATATATATATATATATATAACATGAAAATTATTATGTTACAATTTCTGAAAAAAAAAAACTAAATGCAAAACATATTTTTTATTTTTATTAAAATTTTAATTTATATCACTTTTAATTCATTTTAATATTATTTTTTATCGTACCATTGCATTGTAGTGTGCCTAAAAACATCAAATCTAATTTTCTGATACAGCACAAAAACCCTTTTTTTTTCTTTTGAAATTTATTGAGATGGAAATGTCTGATGCAGGGAAGAAGCCAAGGAGAAGATTATTCACCTCCTCTTATGGCATATTTCCCATACCAAATAGAGAAATATTTATGGTGGGACAATGGGCATGTGACACAAAATTTGGGCTGATCATTATTATGTACCCTAATTTTACAACCCAGAAGTCCAAAATCCCATGATTAACCCAAGGAAAGGCGTCTACACAATCCATGCTCCTTAGTCTTTGATAATACATAAAAAAAAAATATATATTATACACGTCATCATTGATATTTTTTATTTTATTAATAAATTTAAAATGATAATATATATATTATTTTATTTTATTTTTATTTTTTAATATTTTTAAATAATTTATATAATTATTTTAATTTTATTTATAAAGTCAAAAATTTTTATCAATAATATATATAATATTTATTAAAAAATAATTTTTAATTTCAAAATATAGATAAAAATAATTTAAATTAAAATTTGATAAAAAATATATATAATAAAGATTAAAAAAAATTTACTAACCTATCAAAACAAAATTTAAAATAATTTTTTTATATTTTGTAGTGTATAAATATAATTTTACGTAAAAAGGCATAAATTATATAACCGAATTATGGTTAAAAAAATCTTTTCATTTCTGTTTATTGCCCATCTCTATTTCTCTCTCTTCTAAACAGTAAAGACAGGTCTTTAGATTCTCTTCCTATGCTAATCAATCACCCAAAATTAGCCACCAACCGTTGAAGCCCGCGTAGACTCTCTTTCCCTCTCTTTCTAGCTGTGGCATATCTGAGAAGGTGAAATTACAATGATAACAAAAGAAAACCTTAATCACCATTAATCACGAATCTGTTTTCTCAACAACCTGTTTGACCCATTCCTCTTAAGATTTTTTTTTTTTCGGGCACTTGTCAAGAAATCAAGAATATCTTTGGAAAAACCTTGGTTTCATTGAACATGTCCTGGAAATGTCCCCGCCTCTTTTGAATCTTCACAGAAAGACAGGAAGTCAAGCATAGGCGAAATGCCCGTTGTTTGGTTCATTACCTTGGTCCTTTTAAAAAAAGGGAAGGAATCTCAAAGACCCTGATTCAAGAAAGCTCTCTTTCTTAGGCCAAACCCTAAATTTTTGGTACCAAATCTTTGAAAAACCCTAGATTTTGAGTTGGGGGAAGCAGAAGTTGAATCAAGTCAAGGATTTGGAGGATACCCATTTTGACCCATTTGCTGGATTTCTCAAAAGATGCAAAAATCCGCCGTATGTTGAAAGCCTAGTCCAAAGTTCTTAGATTTTGAAAGCTGAAGAGGCAAAAAGCAGGAAATTTGGGTCATAGCAAAAGCAAGAATGCTGCAAAATCCTTAATTTTAGCCCCTCTCAAAAAGGCTTTGGATTTGCTTAGCTTTCGTTGTTATGGAGCCGCCGTTATCACGATTGGTGCTTTTATGTTTCGGCCTTTTGTTTACAGTTTTTGCTGATTTAGTTGAGTCACAATCATCTAATACAAGTCCACCACCTCCATCACCAGTCCCTCCTCCTCCTCCTCCTCCTCCTCCTCCACCACCACCACCTCCACCTCCGCCTCCCATGGCGCCTTCAACGCCACCACCAGCGCCTTCTCGTCCCCCTCCGCCTTTTCCTCCACCGCGGCCACCAAAGCATCACAACAATGCAAACAACACCCATAGGCGGCGACACCCCCCTCCTCCACCACCGCCGTCACATGATTTGAAGCTCAATACGGGGAAAAAGATTGGGCTTTTGTTCATTGGCATTGTTATCATCTTGCAGATTGGTGTTGTTGGGTTCTTGGTTTACAAGAGAAGGCAGTTGTTGAAAGTCAAAAGCACATACGAGACTTGCTCTTCTGCTTCATGAAATTTCCGCCAAGTTTTTCAGATACTTTTGCGATTCAATTCTTTTTAGGGATTTCTTTTATTGGATTGAGAAAATTTCTTTGATGAGCTGAGAAAGAGGATTAGGTATATTGCGGATATGGGTCCTTTCTGAGATCCTCTGTAAATGGGTAATTGTTGATTGACCTTTTGCTTTTTCTTTTTTCATTCTTGTTGTTGTATTGCATGTTGATTCTTGCTCTGGGGTGCTTTGGTTCTGTCCACAAGGTTTGTAATTCAACCTAGAAGAAAAGCATTTTAACTTTTGCTTCAACCGTTCTTTACTTTTTTCTACTAACTTATATGACACTGTAACATTGATAGCGATAATGGAAGGAGTATAATGATTTGGTAAACATTTTCTATCGTCTTTTCTTTGTTTATCTTTTACCTTGCTTTTTTACTTATAATTTAAAGAAGAATTGATTCTTGTATCATTGACTAGTTGTCAATTATTATGTAGTTGCTGCAAAATTTACCGGTTTACTTCAATTTTCTCTGGGATATAAGTATTTGATAGAAGGTATAATTTGCCCAATAGTGCAACAGATTCTAAAGCTTGGTTAAGCAAAAGCTTCAAGGTAAGAGTTATGGTGTCTCGAGGACACTTTTGAGATGGAACTTAGATACCTTATTGGTTGTCTTCTCTTATTGAAGGATGCATATTATATGCTCTGATTCACACTATAATGTTGTGAATCTTAAAGTTTATTTCCTAATTTAGGCCTCTTTTTACCCCAAAAGAAGGAGCCTTTGGGTGTAGAATAATCTAAGAAATTATTGCTAATGACAGTAATGGAACGACAAAAAAAACCGGCTTGTTGGATGAAATATATGAGTGCTAGGCCTTGGAGAATCAGACTGCCTAAGTATTGCGGATTTAGAGGTTATGGCATTATCTTCAGTGAAGCAAACGGATTTAGAGGTTATGGCATTATCTTCAGTGAAGCAAACTTTCAACGGTGTGACTGTTGAGAGGTTGAATTGTGATTGTGTTGTTGATATTAAAATGCAGTGCGAAAAATATGTGCTTTGTGCTAACATTCTTAAATGCCTACCATATGAAATGTTATGTATGTCCTTTTGTGCTTGTTGTGGGTAGAATAGGTGATCAGCTGAAGATACTTTTGGTATTGGAATTATTCGAAGAATGTGAAGTTTCTAACCGTTCAAGAAGTTGTGTTGTTTTCATTAATCTTTATAAGCTTACATTGAAAATACTTTCTGCATTTGCTGCTACTTGCCAGAGAAAATATAGTGAATATTCCCATGAAGATATATATCTACACCATACCTAGAATAGCTGTTGAATTTTGGTGTACAGGGCAGTTATCTAGTTGTTTGAGTCAAATAAACAAAACTTCTATAGCAATTCATCTTCTGGTTTTCTTAGCTCCAGTTTCATGTATCTGCAAACAATCACCAGTCTGAGAGATGTGAGTTTAGGCAGTTCTTTCTCATACGCTACATGATGAAACTCATTCATAACCAGAATGGCTGGCAAGAATATGGGGGGTCTAGTTCGATTTATAGGGGATTATTTGTTATATTAGTTCTAATGTTATATTGAAAGTTAAGACTCTAAACTTTATTTTCCTTTGATTAAGATGTGATCATGCTAAAATTTAAATTTTTGGCAATTTGAAAGTTCTGAGCAACACTGCTGTTGATGAGTATAGGTTTGTTCTGTTACATCAGCTCTCTTGGTGGATGTAATATAATCATGGATAACGTAGAAAACAAATTTAAGTACGGATTTTGTTTCATTTGGTGATTTGTTTAGCCTTCAAATTAGTGAATAGAGTGGTTAAACCTTAAAGGTGGCCAATGACTTAAAATATTGTGTTATTAATGTTAAAAAGTAAAACAAAAATGTCGAAAGATTATTAAAACGACAAGCAACTGAACTTTCCTGAATACCAAAAGCTTCAATGTGTGGGTCTTCTACATCTCTTTGAAGCTGGTTTTGGCATCCTACTTTAATACCAAAGATGGTTAAAATATTAGCTAAGATGAGGTGGAGAGGACTTTAATGAAAAGAGTAGTTTATCTTTGTTTGTTGAAGACAACTAACAAGTCATCCAAGTATATACTTTGCCCATTCTTCTCTGGACAAGGTATTTAACTAACACAAAGATCTTTACAGACAGGTCAGTAGCAGACAGTAGGCACTATTCCTCTTTTATACCAAAAGCCGCCGGGGCTTAGTTACTTTCGATGATTTTCTTGTTCTTTTGGCTGATGTTATTCCATGGGTTTTGTTAATTAATCTGTTTCTCAAAACCTTGGGAATTTTGAAAGTGATGGAAGAATTTCGACCCCAATTTAGTTTAAGGCAAGATTGAAAATTTATAGATATGGAAGAAACTAGTTAGTCTGTAAAGCCTTGCATGGAAAAGTTTTAGCAACGATTGTTTCGTTGTGGAATATAATCAATTTCTGCTCTAGGAAGGGATAACACACAATGTCCATGGCGTTCGATGCTTAATACAAAGTTCTGATTCACATGCTGCCTTTTGGGCCTCAAAGGAATGAATATGGGAAAGTCTATATACAATCTACCGTTAACTAAATTCATTCTATTTTTAATGAAATTTTTTTAAGACTTAAAAACCTTAATTAAATGATTATTTTGCCCTTATAATTAAATGTCTAGATACCCTTTTATTTTGCCCTTATAATTATCGCGACATATAAGAGGCTGGTGGTTGTTGCGACAGTTCACTGTAATGACATATAAGAGGCTTGCAGTAATTTATTGTCGTGAATATTTTGTCCCTGTATATTTTTTTTTTTTTGAGTTGGCCTGTGACAATGAATTGCCACGACACATAAGAGACTTGCGACAATACACTACCGCGAACCCTAAGAGGTTAGAGGCAATTCACTGTCGCGAGGCAACTCAGAAAAAAAAATTTAAACCCCATTCGATAATCGATGAGATTTAAAACTAAAATCTATTAATTTTTCACCAAAATTCTTAAAATTAACCAACAAAGTATGAGTTTATCAAATGATTTACTTGAAAAAAAACTTAAATTTGAAGATATTTCAATAAAAAATGGAGATAAATAAAGATTGTAGAGATTAAGGAGATGGTTTTTAGAGAGAGACAAGTGAGTGAGTGAGTTAGTAGAGTGTGAAATGGGAAAGATATTTTGGGTACAAAATTTTTAGTAATAGCTCGTGTTTAATAAAAATTATAAGAAAAATAGAGTGTTGGTAGTAAAGAAGGTGTGTTTATCCCTATATAAATTGTATTTAAAACCACTCGATGGATATTTTTGCAGGACAATGTAGAAACCAAAAGGAATAAACAATCTTACAAAAGTTTCAGACCTTTAAAGCATAATATCAGGAGGATAAGGATTTCCAGTCAAAGAAGATATTCTACAAATTTGAAACATGTTTCCTCCAGGGAAGAAGATATTTTCCAGTGGCCCTACAGTCTTAGATTCACATCTTTACAAGAACGAAGCAGTCCTAGCCACAATTTCAAGAGCTACGGAATTGACCCACCAAACAAGTGCTTTTTCGGCCATGATATAGATATATCAGATCCATTATCGAGACCTCAACTATCTGCAGTAGCAAAAATATCAGGCGTGAGAAGTGGACAAAACAATTGTACAAGAAGATCTATGACAGTGAGATTGAATTGCCTGAATGGGCTCCTGAATTGGATGCAGGATCAAGCCAAGAGTCAGTGTTCCTTTTGTCGCCAATCCCCAAAAAATTGGTGCACTGGTTTTTGAGTTTCCTCATCTTTTTCTAACTTGATTGGCCTGGCTGACTTGATGTCAGTACCCAAAACAAAGAAATGCTGTTCTTGTAGTTGTTGTTGCCGGTGTTTTGAAGCACCGTCACCAAAGCCCTGATACTCGGACTGAGGGTAGCTTTTGTAAGAACTCACTGTCAATGGCTGATAAGAATCATCAGGTACAACTCTTACACTCCCAGAAGCTTCAGGGAAGAAAGATTTCTCATCCAGAGCCTCTCTTGTCCCATGATGAACATAACTATTAATAAAGAATAACAACTTTCACGGGCTATTATAAAAAGATGGCAAACGTTTAAAGAGGTAATTTAATCTGCTTTAAGCTATAACAAAACCTGTAATCTTTATCAGCCTGAGAGGAAGAATTTCCTGCTCCAGAGTCGAAGAAGCCTGAACCAGGAGCTCTTGCAGAAGTGGAAGAATGAGAATAAAGGAAAGGGTTCTGATGGGTGTAGTTTTCAGAAGCCATAGGAGGAAAGAGTGGTGAAAAAGAGAAAGAAGAACTGGAGAGTAAACTACAACTGCTGGAATTGGAAATGGGGAGGTTTCTGTTGATTGATGAGAAGGATGGTGTCGTTGTTGCATGAACAGCTGCTGTTGAACTAACTTCCACAGGCTTTCTTGAACGGTTCTTGCCTCTTTGCATGTGCTTTTCACAGTATTTGGAGTCTAGGTATGCTTCTTTCGAGCACCTCCATTTTTTCCCATCGGTTCTCCTGCACCTCCCTCGCTCTGGGTCTGCTTTTCTGGAAAAACCTACCGGAAAACAACCCCACCCAACTGCAACCACCGTGACACCAAAATAAAAGAAAAGCAAGATGAATAGGAGAGTCGAATTTGTTTTTGCATATACACTTACTGGGATGGTGGTGAGGGAAGAGGCGTGAAGCCAAAGAAGAATCCGAACTTGTTTTGACAGAATAAATGAGTTCAGATGGGATTGGAACTCCTGAAACCATGTATTTGAAGATGAGAGCTTGGTGTTCAAGCTCTTGCAACTGATTTGGAGTAAAAGGACACCTATTTCTGGCACTAATCATCTTTGAAGTGTAATTATATAATCATAGAAAGAACAAGTAGAACAAGAAACCAATCTTAAGATCAGCTCTCAGAAAGAGGGGTTTAAACTTTCTACTTGTCGTTCAAGCTGGTAGGTCTGAAGGGTTATTGTATTTCCCTTTTGCAGGCCATTGGGCAGCAGAATCTTCTTCTGTGCTTGGATAAAACGAACTCATGGCTCTGATGGTAAAATTGCTGCAGCTTCTTCCTTTTCCCTTCTCTCTCTTCTCACTCAGTAACTCTGCTCTGGTATTCTACATTATGACTGCAACTCTGTTGCTTCTGTGCTGCTGCTGCTGCTGTCTCTGCTTCTCTGTTGCTGCTTTTGTCTCTGACATCTTTACAAAAATCCACAAACGAATTAAATGTGTAAAGAAAAAAAAGCACAAAAATAGCACCTGGTGGGAAGTTCCCGCCTGGTTTTTGAGGCATCATCATTTCATATTTGAATTTTTATTTATTTAATTTTTTATCGTGAAGCGCGAAAAAAATTAATAAAATTATTAATATGATATAAAAATATTTTATAATTTTAAAAAAAATTAAAAGATTAAACCAAATGTGGTAAATTATTTTTTTTAAAAAAATAAATATATAATTATATAAACTTTTAAATTATATAAAATTCTTTAATTGATAATAAACTGTCATTACTATTTAGAACAATTGGCACTTATGTTGGTATGATGAATTTGAAAAATAAAATTATCTTATCAATATATTATTAATTTTTACGTTATCAGTAGAATTTTTTTATTTTGATTAAAATCGTTATATATAAATATATCTTATTTTATTTATTTTTTTACCACATGAGTTTGATCAACAAATCTCAACATTGATCTTATGATAACCTTAATCCTAACTCTTCATCCAGTAAGTAACTAAATTGATTTGATATCTGTTTATATATATATATATATATATATATATATATATATATATATTTCAATCCTTTAAATTCCCTTCCATTCCTGTTTTTTCTACACTAAAATCTTTCAATTTCTCTCTTATTTATTCAAATTCTCTTAATTTCCTATTATATTTTTCCAATTTCAATTTCTTTTGGTCTATTTACTTAGGGGTCGTTTGGTATCGTTTCTTGTTTTCTATTTTGTGTTTTTTGTTTCTGAAATTTTTGTTTTTGTTTTAGTTTGTTTTGTTTTCGATTTCTAAAAACAAAAAACATGTTTGGTTAAAATTATTACGTATTCAGAACAAATTTTTAAACTGATTTAGATACAATAATTCAATTACAAAATAAAATTTAAAAATTGAACAAAAATAATAATATATTTATTATATAATATTATGTACATATTATTAAATTATATTATTTATAATATTTAATACTAATATGAAATATCTACTTTTAATCATATTAAAATTTAATATTATTTAAAATTTATTATAATTAAATATAATATTAAATAAAATAATTACTTAAAAAATAATTCAATTAAAATAATAATAAATAAATTTTTAATATTAATTTTATTAGATAATAATGGAGATTAATAAAAATTTTAAATTTTATATATTAAATAATAATATGAATTAATAAATTATTACCTATATTTAATAATATTATTTACTTTAATTGAAATAATATTAAATTACTAAAAAAAATATATTTAACTAAGTAATTTATAAAAAATATATATTATTAAAACATGTTATATTTAATATAAATAATTTTATTTAATGTCAATTATTCACTTTTTAATAATATTAAATTATTTTATGTTAAGAGTGATATGTTTTAAATTTAATTAAAAATATATAATATTAAATAATAATATCATTTAATAAAATATTTATTAAATATATTATATAATAGCAATTAGCAATAATATTAATTATTAACATATCTAAATTATAATAAATTATATTATTTAAATTTATAATATATTCAATCAATTATTATACAAGTTTAAATTAAAAATATTATGATATTATAGTTTATGCTATTTCTTGTTATTTTTTACATTTTTCTATTGTTCTATTTTAAAATAAATATATTAAAATTAAACTATTTTTAATTAAATAATATTATATATTAAACATTAATGTTATTTTTATTTTAAAAAATTAATTTATTTTATTTTATAATTTTATTATGAAAATATATTAATATTATATTAATATATAAATACTGTTCACTTATTTATGAACAGTAACAGAAATGAAAACATGTTTCCGAAAACAATGAAAACATCAAATTCTTGTTTCCAATAATTTTGAAAATTTTCATTTTCATTTTCGTTTTTTTAAAACAGAAATCAATACCAAACATATTTTCTGTTTTTGTTTTCCAAAAAAACTGAAAACAAAAACAGAAAACATAAAACAAAAACAACACCAAACGGGCCCTTATAAATTTATCCAAGTTCTTTCAATATCATTTTTTTTAACTTACAAATTCTCTTAATTTTGTTTAATATTAGTAATTTGTGTAATTTAATTATTTTAAATGACAAGTAAAATTTTTTATGTATATTGTATAAAATTTATAATTATTATAAATCAATAATTATAATTGAAAATCATAACAGATAAAAATTATTTAAATGACAAGTTTAGAAATCTAATAAATAAATATATCTTTTGTTATCAATTAAATTTACTTATAATATATATATATATATATATATATATATATATGTAATGTTTTATCGAATTGTTTGGTAAAAAAACCTCATTTTCGATTCTATGAAGCAAATCGGTTTCACTCGAGCTATAGTGAAATCAGAATCTAAACCAATACATTAACTATCCAGATCAGAATCTAAACCAATACATTAACTATCCAGAACGATCGGATTCCCTTGGCTAATGGATTGGAAATAGTAATCTGGTTTGGAATCGATCCTATCCATTAACATGTTTACCTCTAACCGATCCATTAGAGATGTCAACGGTGTGTGTATCTATTAATTTTAAGATATTCGAATTTGATTATGTTTTACAATATTCAAAGTCTAATTAAGTACTTGAATATTTTTATTTTTTCTACTCGAATTCTTTCAATATAATATAAGAAATACTTATTAACTATTTGAATCTATTAAATATTTATACTTATTTGTTAAGTCAAAGTTTGACTTTTAAATTTAAAATTAAAATCAATTTTAATGCTTGTTATTAAAAATTAATTAATAAATTTAATACATAAAAATAAATTAATGTTGAAAATCATTGAAATGCTTAAAGAAATAGTTTAATTAAGTATTATATTAATAATAAATAATTTCTAAATAAAAATAAATATTTAAAAATTATTATTTATAATCGAGTTCAGATAATAAAATATTTTGAGATTACTACCTAAACTTATGACGGATAGTAAAATTACTGTTCAAATCTTATCCAAACCCAATTAATAAATACTCTAAACTTAATTAATCTGATCAGACAATACATGATATCCATTTATAAAGTACACATTTACGACCTTAGGCCCCATCCCTTCCCTATCTTCCTTCCTCTCTTTTTTCCTTTTTTTTTTTGAAAAATAAATTTGATCTAAATATTTTTTAATATTTTCTAGCTGATAAGATATTGACATGTCACAGTTACAAGCCAAATTTTATTTTAAACTTTTTTTAATACCATGTGTTTATATTTATGCCATGTCATCAGTCCACATGTGCTTCATTTTCTATGCCGTCGTGACATTTATATGTCAATTGTCGTAGATTATGGCAGCAAGTCTCCAATTAAGTCATTCACCAAAAATAGAGAACGGTCCCTAATTAAGTCAATTACGTTTTCGCGTAATTTTAAAAATTTCTGATTATATTTACTACGAAATAAAAGATTATGTCTATTTGCATAAAATAAAAAAACTTAATTTTATATTATACTAAGAATCGAAAACACACTTTAAATGTCAAAGTCAATTTAAAACGAATTGCAATACTATTATTTCTACTAGTATTATGCTTAGTTATTAATACAGTACGATTTTCAATACAGATGTATGAAGTAATTCAATTCAGCAAAGTTGATACGTATCTATACGAACAAACCGGTCAATCGATATACAAATAATTTGATGCATATGTTAGATCTAACGAAAATTTAATCAAATTCAATTACTTAAAATACAATCTAATAATTTTTTACCTAAAAAAACTTATAAATATATTCTTTAAATATTTTAAATTTAAAAATATGAAAATTTTAAATTTTTATTTCAGTTTGTAGATTAACATTAAAAATATATAAAATATATAAAATATACTCTATCAATGAGTATATTAAGAGTTTGAAAAACAACAATATTTTCTATTTATGTATATGCTAACTCAGCTCTGAGTGTGGCCAAACTATTGAAGCAACATGGAATTCTGGGACATTTTCTGGGGGTTGTGGTATAGTTGACAAAGTACGTCGGACCAGGGTGGCTTTATTGAAGTGGAATCGCCTTTCTTTTCGAAATGTCCAACGCAATATACAACAGCAAGAAAGGGAATTATTACATGTTACTGCTCTGCCAGTTACTGAGGTTACCGTCCAACAGGAACGACTTATCCGAAGAGAGCTTCATGAATTCTTGGGTAGAGCTGAACTGTTATGGAGACAGAGATGGCGCATGTGCCGGTTACGAGCTGGTGATCGCAACTCCAAGTTCTTCACTCGTATGCCTCTGAACGATGACGCAGAAGTGAAATGACAGGGCTCTATGATATACACGGGGTTTGGCAAGAGGATGAGGATGTTCTGGGGAGTATCGCTGCGTCTTACTTTCAAAACCTGTATGCGTCGAATGGGTCTTCCATGGTGTAGTCAATTGTTCAAGCTTCGTCCCCACTGTGACCACTGAGATGAACTTGGCTTTAGCGGCACCCTTCATCGAACAGGAGCTCACATCTGCACTTTTCCAAATGTATCCCACAAAGTCTCTGGGCAGGGGTGTAAAAGGGGTCGGGTTGGCCCGAACCCATAGTTTTGAGGATCGAACTCGGTAAGTCCCGATCCAGACCGACTAGAACCAGTCTGACCCCTTAATCTATTGCCATTGGCAGCAGCAGAGCAATGGCATTATTTCCATTACTCTACCCAAGGGAGGAAGGTGGGCCTTCTCTCTTTTTTTTTTTTAAAAAAATTTTTATTTTTAAACTTTTTTCAATAAACACTTAACTATATTTCATTTCTTTCTTTACATTTTTTCTTCAATTCTCTCTAACTCCAATTCTCTTCAACTCTAATTTTTTTCAATTCTCTCATTCTACTAAATTCTTATTATTATTTTAATTATTTCACTTAAAATCAAATTCTATTTTCTCTATATTGAAAATCCATTTACATTTTTCTTTTTTAATTTCTAAATATAAATCTAATTTACTTTTCTCAAATTCTTTTTTTTTTTTTTACAATTTTACAAAATTTAGTTCCTCCAATTTTCAATATATTTCTCCAATTATTTCTTTCAAATTTTCAACTATATTTATTTTAAAAAATACACAATATTAGATCTCTATCGTCGTCGTTCATGCTCTATTTCTTGCCTTTTCTATTCTACTGAAATCTCCAATTTAGGTGAAAAATATTTTAATGAATTTAAACCAGATATTCATCCGAAAGAGAAGCTTCCTCCGACGTGAACGGCTATTAAAGGTCAAACACAATTATCAACAGCTGTCACCACCGCTACTACTATAGCAGCTACATCATCAAAATCGAAGAACAATTGCCCTAAGAAGAATAAGGTATGAAAGTATTTCTACATTATCCAAGAAGAAGGTACGAATGAAAACCTGAGCTCCGGTGGAGGTGTTGGGGGTACAAGTGCGTAGAAAAGACATTTAGTTAGTAGATATAACATTGATCCAGATACGAAAAAAAGATAAAATTAGGTGAGGTAAACAATCTCAAATTAATTTGCTTGAAGGTGGAAAAAATTGTTTTTGACAATGAAAAAACTAAATGTGATTTAGTTAGATATGTAATTAGAACTAAACAACCCTTCAAAATATGTGAAAAAACTGGATAATTAGAATTTATTTGTCAATATTTGCAACCTGCATATAAATTTGTTTCTAAACATATATTAAAAAATGATTGCATGCAAAATATTCATGAATACAGGGAAGCTTTAAGGCATAAAACTTAGTAATACATCATGTAAGATTAGTTTAAATAGTGATATTTGGACTAGTAATAGTTTAAGTAGTGATATTTAGACTAGTATAACTTGTATAAGTTATCTTGTTATAACTTGTAATTGGATAGATGAAGAATGATGCATGCAAAAACACATTTTATCTTTAGATGTATTAGACCAATCATATATTGCATATACTATTACTTATTATATTACTAATGTGTGTAAAATGTATGGAATTAAAGATAATTTTTTTCTATTACTTAAGATAATGCTTCTAATAATACTGCAGTTATTCCCCTATTAATTAAAAATTTAAACTCAATTATGCAAGGTACATTTTTTCATGTTAGATGTGCATAACATATAATAATGTGCAAAATGGTTTTAATGTTAGTGACATTGGTCTAATAGAAAAAAAAAAACTTTAGCAAAATGGATCCGCGCCCCAAATTACAAACGTGAATAGAGACGAATTTGTAAAGCAAATAACATAAATGTTAAAGCGTTTCCACTTCCCATGGAAACAAGATGAAACTCTATCCATCATTTACTTTTTTATGTTTTACCTTATAATGATATTGTTCCTCATTTTAAAAATAATTTTGCAAATGACGAATCCTTAGAAATTTCTAATTATGATCAAAATTTTATTAAAAATTGTGTTGATTTATAATATACTTTTAAAGAAGTAACTGAATGATTTTCAGTTCAATATATCCAACTACACCTTTTTTTGTTCCCATAGTTTTACAATGTTTGATAAATTTTTAAAATTTAAGAATAATGATACTTTATTGTTTGTGATATGGAGGAAAAATTTTAAAAAAATTGGAAAGTAATTTCTCTCATTCATTGTATTGTGACTTTATTAGATCCTAGTCAATGTGAGAAAAATATAGATTTTTTTTTATTGTTATAAAAATTTTCTTGATCTTAATTATATTGAGAACCAAAAGACCTCAATTCACATATATTTTTGTTTAGTTTTTATGAAGGTGAGAGAGAGAACAGCTCAACCAAGGAGAAGAACCGAATGAAGAAATCGAAAGTGGTGGCGCTAGCCGCCGGTGATGAGGCATTCTCAATCCGATTAAGCCAACAATGAAAAAGAGACTAAAGTTAAAAGGAAAAGCCAGCGGCAGCGGATCCGGCTCAACAACTCGATGATCTCATGGTGGAGGCTCCAATGAGATTGAATTTTTCTCAAGTCAAATTTTTTATATAGATAACAATAACTTTGATATTCTCTAATGCTGGAAAGAAAACTAAAGACAATTTTAAATTTAACTTCCATGGCTTGATATGCTTTTGCAGTGCAAGTGTCATCTTTTACTTCAGAATCCGCATCTTGACATGTGAAAAAATCATTGGAGACTTTTGAACCAGTCTTGAACTGGCTTCAGTATGCATGTTAACATGTATGAAAGACTGGTTTGAAGCGAAATCCTGCAATAAAAAATTTGGAACAACCAATGAGTTCGCTGATAGTATGTCAGAGTAGGAAGAGAAAAAAGTTTTCAAATCAAACCCTATAAATTATGAGCCATAGAAAATGGTTTCATTTTTTTATTTGTAAATTGTATGTAAAATTGTAAATAATTGTAGTCATATGGACTACAGTCTTGTGATTTTTACTTAGAGAGGTTTTTCATGTAAAAAAAACTTTGGTCTCCTTCTTCTCTCTCTTTTTTATTTATTTATTTCCATTTATTATCATTTTTAATTGTTAACTACCTATTAAATTAATGTTGGTAACTATAAGTTGTAGTTTGGAAAATGAATAAATATTTAAAATACAAAATGAATAATTATTTGAAAAAAATACTAATTAAATATGCTTTCTTAAAAGTAAATGATAAATAAATATTTTTCATGCAAAATGACAAGTTTTTAAGTTTACTTATATTTCAAATAATAAATGATAAATGAAATTATATTTCAAATGTAATAAATAAATTTAATTTTATAAAAAAAATTAAAAAAAATTGAAACTATTATAATTTTTTTAAACTCATAATTTTGTTAAATAAGTTATAATAAATTTTTTATTATAACATTATTTATATTCATTTTAATGATAACTTTATAATATTAGGTAATAACTTTATGTTTATTACAATAACTTTATTAAATAAGTTATAAAGTTTTATTATAATAACTTTATTATATAAAAACATGTTAAACAAGTTAATGTTTATTTTTATTAATCAGTAAATTTATAAAATAAAAAATACTTTAATAAATAAAGTTATTAAAATTTTCTATTAAAAAATTAATTTATAAATATTTTGAAAAAAAAAGCGGGTTGAATCAATTCGACCCAGTTAGGAGCTCAATCTTCGGGGCCCGATGGTATGTCAGCCTTCTTCTACCAAAGGTACTGGAATGTGGTAAAACAGGATGTGGTCCACTAGCGTTTGGAGTTTTTAAATGGTATTGGTGATATATCTAATATTAATTATACTCATCCGGTGCTTATTCCAAAAATATCTGACCCGAAAGTATGTCACATTTTCGACCTTAGCTTGTGTAACGTATTTTATAAGATCATTTCTAAAACAGCTAATAGGTTGAAGCAAATTCTGCAAGTATAATTTCTGATACTCAGACTGCTTTTGTGCCCGAGTATTTAATACTGACAATTTTATTGTGGCGTATGAGTTGCTCCTCTCTCTGAAACAAAGGCGTTCTGGTAGGGAAGGGTGTTGTGCTTTGAATGTGGACATGAGCAAAGCTTATGACAGAGTCCAGTGGAATTGCCTGGAAGCAGTAATGAGACGGATGTGTTTCTCTGATAGTTGGATTACTAAGATCACGACTTGTGTTCGCTCAATTTCTTTCTCAGTCATTCTCGAAGGGAAACAGCATGGTTATTTCCATCAGAGCCGGAGTTTGCGCCAAGGGGATCCCATTTCTCCCTATTTGTTTTTGATCTGTGCAGAAAGTTTTTCTCAATTATTATAGCAGGCTCAAGGTCGCAATGATATCAGTGGCTTTGCAGCTAGTCGATATGGTCCTCGGGTTTCTCATTTGTTCTTTGCTGACAACTGTCTTTTGTTCTTCAAGGCAACAACCCAGGACTGTGGTAAAATTGCAGATATCCTTCGACTATACGAAATGGCATCCGGACAACAAGTGAATTTCGAAAAGTCGGCTGTCTTTTTCAGCAGTAATACATCTCTTCAGGACAAGGGAAAGAAACTCTTTCACAGGTAGGGAAAGAAACACTCATTAAGGCTGTTTGCCAAGCTATTCCCACCTAAGTGATGAGCGATTTTCATTTACCAAAGAGTCTTTGTGATGATATTATGAAACTGATTAGCAACTTTTGGCGGAAACATGGTAATACCAGTAAGGGGATCCATTGGCTTCCATACAATTTGCATTCCGAAGCATAAGGGTGGTATGGGATTTCGTTGTTTACACACTTTCAATTTCGCGATGATGGCAAAACAGGGGTGGCGCCCATTACACTCCCCCACATCCCTCTGTTCACGGGTACTAAAGGCTCGGTATTTCCACGTTGTAATTTTATGGAAGCTCACTCTTCTCCTGGCTCTTCTTACATTTGGAAAAGCCTCTGTGTGTAAGTCAAGTTGTACTTGAGTTGGGTTTGCGTTGGAGGGTTGGGAATGATGCTAGCATCCGTCTATGGCATGATCCTTGGATTCTAACACAACATATGACAAACAGAAAATTGTTTTTTTTTTTTTTGTATTTATTGTTACTCAGTTAATTCAGTTAGTTAGGCTAATTAGTTACAATAGTTAATTAGCCAACTCATCATTAGTTAGTTCTTGTTCATTTTTCTCTATATATAAATAACCTCAGCTTTGTAATTCAAAACAGATACATATACAAAAATTAGTTTTCTCAGCAAGATTCTCGAATTCTCGCATGGTACCAGAGCCCGGGTTTTTCCTCTTCTTTTCTCTCGTTTGATTTCAATTTTTTTTCCAGTCATTTTCTTTCTAGCCAAACAGTTATTTGTCTTTCTTCTTTACACAATGAAATCCGATAATTCCAGCAAATCTGATGAATCTTGTAAACTAGATGAATATAGTCCATTCTTCATTCATGCCAATGAGAGCCTAGCGTTGGTTCTTGTCTCTACCATTCTCACTGGATCGAATTACCATTTTTGGTCCCGAGCCATGATTATGGCGTTACTGTCAAAGAACAAGTTGCAGTTTGTCGACGGCTCCATTTCTCCCCTAAAAAGACAGATTTGTTGTTTCCGGCATGGCAGAGGTGTAATATGATGGTGCTTTCCTGGATCTTTCACTCAGTCTCTCCATCAATTGGTCAAAGCATTCTCTAGATCGACACTGTACTTGATGTTTGGAATGATTTGCGAGATCGCTCTTCTCAATGCGATGCTCTTTGAATCTCAGAGCTTCAAGAAGAAATTTACACTTTCCAGCAACATTCTTTGATGGTAACTGACTATTTTACTAAGTTAAAAATGCTTTGGGATGAGTTGTTAAGTCACAAACCTATTCCTTCTACATGTAGTTGTGGTGCAGAGAACATAGCTCACACATATCAGTCTAATGACTATGTAATTCAGTTTCTCAAAGGTCTTAATGGCTCATACTCTACTGTGAGAACACAGATCTTATTAATGGATCCATTACCTTCCATTAACAAGGCTTTCTCGTTGGTTATTCAACAAGAAAGACAGTTGAATGCATTAGTTGCTTCTCAGTCTGTTGAAACAGATGTTCTTGCTAGCAAAGTGGTAGCAGGAAATGGTTTAGGCAATGGAGGCTTTAGACGAGCTATGGCTAATAACAGAAAACCAGTTTGTTCCTATTGTGGATATACAGGGCATACCATTGACAAGTGCTACAAGAAACATGGTTATCCTCCAGGATTTAAACCACGAATCAAATCTGCTGCAACCAACTGTGTTGAAGTAACAAAAGGTTTTGCTGCTGGTGCACAAGATGAGCAGCCTATGATTCAATCATTATCAGTTGATAGTCTTTCGAGAACTTTTATTGATAGTCAGTACAAAAAATTACTCTCTCTGGTTCAACCTACTGAAATGGACTCCTCTCCAATGCCTTGTGTGAATGCAGTTACTGATTTTAGTCAACAGTCAGGTACATTGGTTAATACTTGCTCAATTACTTGTTCTACCATTTCCTCAAATTTTATATTAGATATAGGTTCTACAGACCATATAATCTATTCCATTGATCATTTTGAAACATATAAACCAGTTAAAGCAACCTCTGTCAAATTACCTAATGGTTACCAAGTATCAGTATCACACATAGGTATTGTTAGACTTTCACCTTACCTTGTTTTACAGGATGCCTTGTTTGTTCCTAGCTTTTCTTTCAACCTTATCTCAGTAAGTAAACTTACTAAGATAGCTCATTGTGGTGGTTGTCGAGACCAACAATAATAATTCCTACTCAAAATAAATTTAAACTGTAGTATAAATGAGTAGGGTCATTTTCCAAGAGATTGGTTAGATTTATTTTTCTGCAAAGGATTTAAAAAGAAAATATAATTGGGGGATTTGTGAAAATGAAAATTAAATTAAAATATAAGTAAAGAAATCGCTATATAAAAATTGAGAGAAAATCAATATAATGAAAACATCCAACCAAAGGAATAATTTTAGAATGGGTTCAGGGAATTGATCATTGATGCAAAAATAATTTCTTTTAATCTTTACCAAATTGGTTATGGTTATTGGTACGACCTAACAACCTATCCCTCCTTACTTCTTCGATAATCAGGATACGATCTCTAATTATTTCTCTTGCCAGTTAAATAACCTTAGATACGATCTTAAGATTTAATTTACCAACAGCATTGAAAACTAGAGAGACTACCAATTCTAACTAACAAACACACATGTAGGTTCATTTAAGTTAGATTATATATTTTCTTAACAGAGAATTGAAATCCTGTCTGAAATCAATTATGTTATTTACCACTTATATTAGAATGCCTAAACAATTACGGATTCAGGTTTCTAATTGGTGATATATTATCCTGACAATTGAACAAAGGGTCATTTTTTGCATAATCAATCAAAATAATAATTTAAACAAGAACAGAAGACATATAAATAATAAAGATATAAAAGAACAATATAAAACTAATTAGATCTCACAATTCTTAAAGAACCCAAACTTTAATTATCCTTTGGCTAGACTAAATATTTAGCAAGCCATAAATTCAAAAAAAAAACACAAAAGAAAAATAAAAATATATGAAGATTCAAGATTTCAGAATGAGATCCCTAGCCACTCTTAGTCTATAAATACTAAATATCCTAGCCCCAGAATCTGTTTCCAAAGGAAAGTTCTCTGATTGAGTTTGATTACAATTAAACTTCTTTCCTTTTTCCACCACTTGCCAAAGACAGTCATTGCAAATCTCTTCCTTGATAATTAAAATCTTCCACTTGCCATCTTTAGACTGTTTCAGTCAACTTCAACTACAAGTGATAGATCTTGACTTAAATTCTAAGATTTCTTCTGATTTTGTGACTTGAGCAAAATTTGCAGCTTTTAATCCATTTTGTCCATTTTCCTTCATTCACAATAGAAAATAGAAAATATAAGTCAAATCCAAAAATTAAGCATATAAAATAATTTAAATCATGGAAAAATATGACAATTAATATGTCTAATATGCAACTTATCAAATTCTCCCACACCTAAACATTGCTTTCCTCAAGCAAACACTAGTCTAAATTTATAATCTCTTCTCATCATTCCTTCATACTCTTCCTATGCTCATCCAAAACAAATTATTCTTGAACAGAAGTTCTTATAATGAATTCTCATAACACACATGAAAAGTACCTTAATGATTCAATTAAGTTCATAAAATGCATAGGATCCAACACTCTCACAATTGGATTTCACTCATCACATTCTTAGTGTTTAAGGTATATATCAATAAACTCTCAAGTCACTGCATAGAAGATTTCTTACCATAAGCTTGCAATTTCATCAAATCTCTCCACCAATGAATAAATTAAGATTCAAAAATCTAAGGGTCTAAAAGGGTTGTATCGGGGTTTAGGTAAGGTATGATAAAAGGATTTTTAGGTTTGAGAAATTGAAAGAATCATACAAAACTTTTCACATAAAATTCAAATCAATGATTTAAAGATTGCTTCACATCACATTCATCCAATTATACAATGCGTACCTTTGATTGAACGACAATTAATTCCATAACTAGCTTCCAAGCATTGAAAATCGCACATCTCTTTTTATTTTTCATTTTCTTTTTTTTCTTCTTTTCTTTTCTCTTTTTTTTTTCTTTTTTTTTCAACTTTTTTTTTTCGTTTTTCTTTTTCAAAAGAGAAGAACTCAATGAAAGCAATAGCTTGAAATACTAATTTTTCAATATATGCAATCTTTCCAAAAATATTTTGAAATTTCATGTGCATAAGTCTATATGATTCATCAATTCAAGGTTCAAAAAGAGGGAAAATCAACGAAAGGGTTTATCATGGCTTGTAATGTGGTTTAATCCAAATAAAAGGTCAGGCTCAATGTGGTTTCTCTAGGGGTTGATAATAATAAGGGTAGGCTTGAAAAGAAAGGTATAATGTCAAGAAAAATGGTTTAACCTAAATGTCCTTATTTGATTTATTGCATCTTATTCATTAAAGGGGTTGATTAAGACATGTATGACAGAGCAAGTTCTAGAATAATCAACTATACATGACAATCACACAAACAAGAAAATAGAGCATGATGTAATGAATGCTCGTAGGCTCAAATCTCACCGAAAAGGGTTATGTGTGCTAGATCTTATACACTTTTTCATCTAATGAATTAAAAGTAACTAATCAGTGTTTTAATGAGAATTCAAAACTGTTTTGCACATATGTAAATCACATTTTTTTTTCATGGGATAAGCATTGGAAAAATTTAGAATTCAAAGAGATCACAAATTATAACTAATGTACCTTTCGGAACAAAATATTTTTTAGATTTGCAAAAATTTTCATGAAAATTAATCAAGAATGAAAGAATAATGAAGCAAACAACGAAGTCACAATTAGATACTCTCCCCCACACCTAGACTATACATTGTCCCCAATGTATCAAAATAATTGCTCATTAACTTTAAAAGAATTAAGGAAAATAAGAAACTTCACTGAAAAATATTGAGCACCATAAAGCATTGCGTTGATTTTGACGACTTTGTCAATTCGAGCACACTCATGACCGGAAGAAGCTCCTTGATTTTCACTGCTAGTCATTGAAAAATTCTTCACCCCTGCGATTGTTAATTCCAACATACATAAATAACTGTATCAAATCAAATAATGATAATAATAAAAATGGTATATTTGAAACTTGTCGACCACCACCACAATTATTAATTCACTTTATTATTATTATTATTATTATTATTATTATTATTATTATTTTCAATTTTTTTTGAAAAATATAATAAAAATAATATAAAAAATCAAAGGGTGCTCGGTTCGGCTGGGTAATTGGAGTTTGGGAGCTCAGGAGGAGACTGGAGGCTGGCAGAGGGGAGATCGAGAGTTGCTGGGTTGCTGTTGTTTGCTGCTGTCGGTTGCTTGGTCGGCGGGGCTGCCGGATCTGTTGCAGATGGTGTTTGCTGCTGATTGTGGGTCTCAAATTCGGGAGAAGGGAGAATCGCTGCCGTTTGGAAGTTGAAAGCTGGGAAAATAGAGATCACGGGCTGGAGTTGTTGCCGACTGGGGTCTCTGAAGCCGGAAGAGGAGAGATCACCGATGCTGCAGAGGGGCTGGAAAGAATGGAGCTGTTGCAGGTACTGCTCGGGCCTACTACCGCGTGGGGTTCGGATTGGTGAAGCTCGGTTCGGTTGAACTGGTGAAGATGGTGTCTTCGATGGGTACTGGTCTGGTGGGGCTCGGGAATAGGGAGTCTGGCGTGATTTCTGTCGAAAACTGGCGAAGGGATCGGTTCGGTGCTGCCGGAGGCTGTCTGTTTGTGGTTGCTGGTTGGGCGTTGTGTGGAACGGCTCCGGTGGGTGTTGAAGCTGAGTCAAGATCGGTTGCTGTCATCGGAACTGCTACAGTCGGGAGAAGCTGGTTGGAATTGCTGAGTTGGTTGTCGAAAGTAGCTGCTGGGAAGTGGTCTACAGCAGTCGGGACCGGTTGGAGAGTGGAGATCGGGGGTCGCTGGTCTGCTGGGTTCGGGGGTCACTGCCGAGAAGTGGGCTGTGATGGTGTCGGTAAAATGGGGTGGAACTGAAGATGGAGAAGGGGAGATGACTGGTTGTGAATGGGTCTGCAGTGGAGATTGTTACAATCGGGACGATGAGTGGGTTTTGGGTCTGCTGCAGTCGGTGTCCTCCGGTTGGTGTTTGCTGTGCTGTTGAGTGGTGATTGGAGGGACTTGCAGCTGGAAACTTGATGAAGCTCGGGAAGAGGGGGATCTGCAGGAAAGAAAAAAATAAAAAAATAAATAAAAAATAAAAATAATAAAAGCTAATATGAAAAGAAGAAAAAAAAATTTCTATGTTGGTGGCAGAAGAGATGTTTTGATAGGGCGTGGGCACGCCCTATCAATAATGCTCTTCTGCAATAATAACTTTTTTTTTTTAACCAGAAGTGTTCTCAACATAAGGCGTGGGCACGCCTTATGCAAACACTACTTCTGTTTTTTTTTTTTTTTACATCAAAACACATAATTTTTTTTATTATTAATAAAACAACAAAAAAAATTAAGAAAAATAATTGTGAATCAGAAAATAAATAAAAATTTTGGGTTGCCTCCCAAACAGCGCCTTTCTTTAAAGTCTTTGGCTAGACATAATCATGCTCAATTATATGTTGGACATTGTAACTCAATTCGTTCAATTTCATGCACTTGTAAACCTTCGTAAAAAGGCTTTAAGCGATGACCCTTAACCTTAGAGATCTGACCTGTATCCAAACTTTGAATTTCAATTTTACCACGAGGAAACACGTTAGTGATAACATAAGGGCCTAACCATCTAGAACGAAATTTACTAGGAAATATTTTTAATTTAGAATGAGATAGTATAACTTTCTGACCAACATAAAATTTTTTCTTGAAAACCGTATGATCATGAAAGGCATTTATCTCTTCCTTGTAAATCACAGAGTTTTCATAGGCATGATTAATATTAAACTTAATGATTTCATCATGAAATTCCATTGTGAGTGTACCATCATGCACATCAATTTTAGTCATAGATATTTTTAGAAAAGGTCTTCCTAGCAAAATTAAAGATCTTGATAAATCATCATCCTCCATATCAAGCACATAAAAATCAGTAGGAAAGATCAATCCATTTACTTGCACCAAAACATCCTCTAGAACACCTTCAGGATAAACGTTAGATCTATCAGCAAGCTGAATAATCACACCTGTCTCTTTTAATAGTCCAACATTCAAAGATTTATAAATAGACAGAGGCATGACATTAATTGAAGCTCCTAGATCTAACATTGCTCTTTCAATTTTAAGATTACCTACCTTACAAGGGATAGTAAACATACCTGGATCCTTGCATTTAGGAGGTAACTTTTTCTGAAGGACAGCTGAAACATTCTCACCCATGCTTACAAATTCATTACCTTTTAATTTCCTTTTGTTGATACACAACTCCTTGAAAAATTTGACATATCGAGGTACCTGTTTAATTACATCAAGTAAATGGATATTTACCTCAACATTGCGAAAGATGTCAAAAATTTCTTTTTCCTCCTCCTCCTTTTTAGATTTTGATGATCTAAAAGGAAAAGGAGGAATTAGTGCCAAAACTTTTTGTTGCGTGCCATTAGGTTCCTTAGGGTGATCCAACTGTGGTTGGGATGCAGTAACTTCCTTTTCAGCTTCTTCTGGAATGTGCTTTCGGGTTGTCTTGCTAGACTCCCCTACCTCGGTTCCACTCCTCAAGGTCATTGCACTAATATTATGTTTAGGGTTGATAATTGTTTGTGAGGACAATTTTCCTTGAGATTCCAGTCTGCTCACAAAAGTGGCTAGCTGACTCATTTGATCTTCCAGCTTCTTGATGCTTGTTCTTGTCTCCTGTTGAAATTGTTGTGTGTTAATTGCAAGTGATTTAACAATTTCTTCAAGAGACGTACCTGAACTTGAGGATGGCTGATGTTGCTGTAGTTGTGGAGCAGGCTGGCTATATTGAGAATTCTGAAATTGAGGCCTTGCTCCGTAGCTAAAGTTGGGATGATTTCTCCACCCTGGGTTATAAGTATTTGAATATGGATCGTGATTCCTTTGGGGTGGACCTGAAAATCCTCCAACTGCATTTACGTGCTCATGAGGTTCATCTTGAAGTGTGGGGCACATGTCGGTTGGGTGTCCAGTAGCAGCACAAATTCCACAGGCTTTAACTTGTTGTACGTTTCCCATTCCTATAGCCAATTGTTGAACAACAGATGTTAGATTAGCTATTTGATTCTCAAGAGAATGTGTATTTATCTCATTTACTCTCTTGTGAGATATATCTTGTCTGAATCCAAATTGCTGGGAGTTAGCTACCATGGTGGAAATCAAATCTCTAGCTTCTCTAGGTGTCTTGTTCACTATCGCACCTCCACTGGCTGCGTCCATCATCCTTCTTTCCATGGGTAACAATCCTTCATAAAAGTATTGAATTAAGAGCTGTTCAGAAATCCCATGTTGCGGACAACTTGCACAAAGTTGCTTAAATCTCTCCCAATATTCGTGAAGAGTCTCAATATCTTTCTGCTTGATTCCACATATCTCTATTCTAATGCTAGCAGCTCTTGAAGTAGGAAAAAATTTGTCAAGGAACAATCTCACTATTTCAGTCCACGTGGTTATAGAACCAGGAGGTAAATAGAACAACCAATCTTTTGCTCTATCAGCTAGTGAGAATGGAAAAGCTCGCATTTGAATTTGCTCTTCGGTAACCCCTTGTGGTTTCAGGCTTGAACATACCACATGCAATTCCTTCAAATGCTTGCGAGGATCTTCATTCTCAAGACCATGGAACTTGGGAAGCAAATGGATCAAACCCAATCTTAACTCAAAATCTGCTTGCAGAGTTGGGTAGTGAATGCAGAGGGGTTGTTGATTGACAGGTGGTGCAGCCAACTGCCTTAAAGTTTGCTCCTCTTCAGCCATTATTTCTTCTGTCTTAGAATCACTAGATGAATTGGTCAAATCAAGTGCTAAATTCAGTTCAGGGGATGAAGATGTACCTTCTTGTGCCTTTTGAATTTTAGTTTCCTTCCTATTCCGCTTAGCTGTCTTTTCAATTTCAAGGTCGTATGGGATTAATTCACCTGCACGAAAAGAACGGGGCATCAAAATAAATCTAATTAAAAACCAATCCCCGGCAACGGCGCCAAAAATTGGTGGTTGTCGAGACCAACAATAATAATTTCTACTCAAAATAAATTTAAACTGTAGTATAAATGAGTAGGGTCATTTCCCAAGAGATTGGTTAGATTTATTTTTCTGCAAAAGATTTAAAAAGAAAATATAATTGGGGGATTTGTGAAAATGAAAATTAAATTAAAATATAGGTAAAGAAATCGCTATATAAAAATTGAGAGAAAATCAATATGATGAAAACATCCAACCAAAGGAATAATTTTAGAATGGGTTCAAGGAATTGATCATTGATGCAAAAATAATTTCTTTTAATCTTTACCAAATTGGTTATGGTTATTGGTACGACCTAACAACTTATCCCTCCTTACTTCTTCGATAATCAGGATACGATCTCTAATTATTTCTCTTGCCAGTTAAACAACCTTAGATACGATCTTAAGATTTAATTTACCAACAACATTGAAAGCTAGAGAGACTACCAATTCTAACTAACAAACACACATGTAGGTTCATTTAAGTTAGATTATATATCTTCTTAACAGAGAATTGAAATCCTGTCTGAAATCAATTATGTTATTTACCACTTATATTAGAATGCCTAAACAATTACGGATTCAGGTTTCTAATTGGTGATATATTATCCTGACAATTGAACAAAGGGCCCTTTTTTGCATAATCAATCAAAATAATAATTTAAATAAGAACAGAAGACATATAAATAATAAAGATATAAAAGAACAATATAAAACTAATTAGATCTCACAATTCTTAAAGAACCCAAACTTTAATTATCCTTTGGCTAGACTAAATATTTAGCAAGCCATAAATTCAAAAAAAAAACACAAAAGAAAAATAAAAATATATGAAGATTCAAGATTTCAGAATGAGATCTCTAGCCACTCTTAGTCTATAAATACTAAATATCCTAGCCCCAGAATCTGTTTCCAAAGGAAAGTTCTTTGATTGAGTTTGATTACAATTAAACTTCTTTCCTTTTTCCACCACTTGCTAAAGACAGTCATTGCAAATCTCTTCCTTGATAATTAAAATCTTCCACTTGCTATCTTTAGACTGTTTCAGTTAACTTCAACTACAAGTGATAGATCTTGACTTGAATTCCAAGATTTCTTCTGATTTTGTGACTTGAGCAGAATTTGCAGCTTTTAATCCATTTTGTCCATTTTCCTTCATTCACAATACAAAATAGAAAATATAAGTCAAATTCAAAAATTAAGCATTTAAAATAATTTAAATCATGGAAAAATATGACAATTAATATGTCTAATATGCAACTTATCACATTGTGTGCTTACCTTTTATCCTAACCTTTGTGTTATTCAGGATACACAGACTTTGAGGATGATTGGATCAACTAAGCAGTTGTCTGGTTTATATCATTTAGTTCCATGTAAACAGTTCGTTCCATCAGATTTAACATCAGTACTCTCATGTCATGTTTGTTCAAATATTTCCAATAATGTTTGGCACTATCGTTTATGACATCTTTCTCATAATAGGATTAAGATTTTACATGATCTTGATTCTTCCATTTCTGTACAAGAACACTCTCCTTGTGATATTTGTCACTTTGCTAAACAAAAACATATTCCTTTTTCCAATAAGTACTTCAATTTCTGTAAAGTCTTTTGATTTGGTTCATATTGACATATGGGGACCTTATCCCATTGCTTCTTTGTATGGACATCACTATTTCTTGATTATTGTGGATGATTATAGTCGTTATACTTAGGTGTATCTTATGCGGTTAAAGTCTGAAGTTAGATTTTTAGTACAGAATTTTTGTAAACATGTCGAAACTCAATTTGATAGTAAAGTCAGAGTTGTTAGAATAGACAATGGACATGAGTTTAACATGGTAGATTTTTATTCATCTAAATGGATAATTCACCAAACTTCTTGTGTACAGACCCCACAACAAAATAGTATAGTTGAGCGAAAACATTAACATATTTTGAACGTAGCTAGAGCTTTAAAGTTTCAAGCTCAATTACCTGACAACTTTTGGGGTGATTGTATTTTACATGCTACCTATCTCATCAATAGACTACCTACACCAGTGCTAAAAAATAAAACTCCTTTTGAGTTGTTATTTCACAAACCACCTAGTTTTTCTCATTTGAGAGTGTTTGGTAGTCTCTGTTATGCTTCTACTTTATCCCATGGCAGAACCAAGTTTGCGTCTCGAGCCATAAAGTGTATTTTAATAGGTTTTCCTTTAGGACAGAAAGGGTATAGATTGTATGGTCTTAATAAAAACATAGTCATAGTGTCGAGAGATGTAATTTTTTATGAGCTTATTTTTCCCTTTGCATATGAACCAAAATCAACAGACTCATTCTTTGATACATATTTTACCACTTCTTTCACTTTACTTGTCCTTAATCATTCTAATTCAGAAACTAGCTCTTCTCCTGCAGATTCTATAATGTTTGATAATATCGATTCTTGTTTACAAACAAATTCTTCTCCAGCAAATTTTGATCCTTGTTATGATTCTTCTCATGTTACTAATTTTACTACTCAAACACCTGTTTCTGACTCTTCACCTCCTCTTAGAAGGTCAAATAGAGTTAGGACTCTTCCATCTTATTTGCAGGATTATCATTGTGCCTTAGCTGCATCTCATTCTCCTCAATTTGTTCTTGCTGATACTAAACCTGCCATATATCATCCCTTATCCAAAGTCCTTTCATATGACAAATGTTCCCCTTCTCATAGAATTTTTTCTGTAAGTATTACCAGTGTAGTTGAACCTAAGACCTATAATTAGGCTGTACAACATGAGTGTTGAAGGAAGACTATGGAAGCTGAGTTAAATGCATTGAAAGCTAATCATACATGAGAAGTTGTTGATTTGCCTCCTACTAAAGAACCTATTGGCTGTAAATGGGTGTATAAAATTAAACATAAAGCTGATGAGAGTATAAAAAGATTCAAGGCACGTCTTGTTGCAAAGGCGTACACACAACAACATGGCCTTGACTACATTGATACCTTTTCACCCGTGGCTAAGATGAGTACAATTAGAACATTGCTTGTTGTTTCTGCTGCTAAGGGCTGGTATCTTCATTAGCTAGACATCAACAATGCCTTTTTGCATGGGGATTTAAATGAGGAGGTTTACACGCATCCACCTATAGGTTTTTCAACGGCAAAACCAGGACAGGTTTGTAGACTTCTCAAGTCCTTATATGGATTGAAACAGGCTAGTAGGCAATGGTATTCAAAATTGACCACTGCCTTACTTGCCAGAGGATTCACATAGGCTGTTTCAGATCCAAGTTTATATCTTAAAAGTTTCGGTTCTTCTTTCATTACCCTGTTAGTTTATGTGGATGATGTGATTTTGGCAAGTAATGATCATTTTCTCATTCAGGACATTAAAGGCTATCTAGATACTGCTTTCAAAATCAAAGACCTAGGAGTTCTTAAATATTTCCTAGGCCTTGAAGTGGCACGATCATCTACTGGTATTTATCTTTCTCAACGAAAATATGCATTGAAAATTTTATAGGAGGTTGGTTTTTTAGGTTGCAAGCCTGCCCCTTCTCCCATGATAGCATCTCTCAAACTAGCTAAAACATCTGGAGTGCCTTTATCTGATCCACTTCTTTATAGACAGTTGATTGGGCGATTACTTTATTTGTCCACCACCAGGCCTGATATTTCTTTTGTTGTTCAACATCTTTCTCAGTTCATGGAAGCACCTATTGACTTGCATTTGAAAGCAGTGCATCGAGTCCTTCGCTATTTGAAGGGTCATCCTGGTTCGAGACTTTTTTTTTCCTGACTTGGTGTTGAAGGCCTTTAGTGACTCTGATTGGGCCAGTTGCCCTGATTCCAGGCGTTCGGTGACTGGTTACTGTGTTTTTCTTGGGGATGCTTTAATTTATTGGAAGTCAAAGAAGCAAACTACTGTTTCTCAATCATCTTCTGAGGCTGAGTACTGTGCACTTGCTTCTCTGACTTGTGAGGTTCAATGGCTCCTTTACCTTTTGCATGATCTTCAAGTTACTCATGCTACACCAGTCTTACTTTACTGTGATAATCAATCTGCCATAGCTATTGCTGAGAAACCTGTCTTCCATGAGAGGACAAAACTTATAGAGATTGATTGTCACATCATTAGACAAAAGATTCAAGCTGGAGTACTACGATTGCTTCATGTTCATTCTTCAGCACAATTTGCTGATTTGTTCACTAAGTCTCATCCACCTGCAGTGTTTCAACCTTTGGTTGCTCGATTTCCTTTTCTCAATCTTTATACTCCAGCTTGAGGGGGGCTAACACAACATATGACAAACAGAAAATTGTTTTTTTTTTTTTGTTTTGTATTTATTGTTACTCAGTTAGTTCAGTTAGTTAGGCTAATTAGTTACAATAGTTAGTTAGCTAACTCATCATTAGTTAGTTCTTGTTCATTTTTCTCTGTATATAAACAACTTCAGCTTTGTAATTCAGAACATATACATATACAAAAATTAGTTTTCTCAGCAAGATTCTCGAATTCTCTCAGATTCCTAGGCTGTGGCGCTTTAAACCTATCTCTATTCCCCAACCGTAGCTGGAACACTGAATCTTTGATAACCAATTCTGGCCGAAGCGAAGATGAGAGCTCAAACCCAGTATCAATTCACAAATAGGGGTTAGCAAAAATGATAGGTGAAGGTTTTTGGGAACTTACCAGCATGTGGGAGTTGAGTAGAAAGTGTTGCTCTTAGGGTTAAAAGGGCATGAATCCCTTATTCTCTCCTCTTTGGCTCCTTTCACATTGTTTAGGATCACATGCCAACACTACAGGACAAAGGGAACATCCTCTGTTTTGATAGGATTCAGGTCTTTCAATTTGACAAGTGACAGGTATCGTTATGTACCAATCGCTGTCTGCTTGTTGCCAACTGTGAAGGAGCCGAATTCCTTTTGGCGAGTTAGGCCTTCTCAGCATGCTAGGTCTGCATGCTCAAGCTAGGTTGATATTTATGTTTTAGGCCCTCTAGCACATTAGGTCTGTCTAGGCCTATTTGCCTAAGTTGAGTTGGTGTTTATGCTTTAGGCCCTTTACCACATTAGGCCTGTCTAGGCTTATTTGCCAAAGTTGAGTTGGTATTTTTGCTTGAGGCCCTTTAGCATATTAGGCTTGTAGGCCTATTTGCCCAAGTTAGGTTGGTATTTATGTTTTAGGCTCCTTGGTCCATTAGGCCTATCTAGGCCTATTTGCCCAGACTAAGCTAGTGCTTCTGTCTTGGGCTTTTTAGTTAGGGCCTAACAATATCAATACCATGCATAGTAAAGAGAAAACAATATAATAGAGAGGCACAAAAAAAATTAATTAATCAACTTAATTAATTCATCTTAAATATGGCCAAAGTGAATAATTGACATATGAAAAAATATATAGTAAAAATTAACATTATCTTGAAAAAAATAAAAACGGTATAAAAGAAAAACAAACAAGCAATTTTGATAAAAATAATTTTATTTTTAATTTAAAGAGTTTGAAATTAACTTATAAAGCCGCTCTTGATTAAAATGAAAATAAAATTTTCAGGAAATTGTAGAAAAAAATCAAAGAAGAGAAAAAAAGATTTGATATAATAATTTATCCAAACAAGTGATAAAATTAATTTTTTGTTAAATTTTATTTGGTATTTGATAATCTTTAATATTACTAGTCACATGCTTAAAAGCGATCGTATGTCATTTTTTAGTGATACCTAAAAACTTACTTTTTGATCACCCTAATATAATTTATGCTCTATATCTTAAAAAGTATCTTTAAAATATTGGCTGTTAGCAAAATTTTTTACCAATTCCATAATTTTCTTTTTATAATTCAACTTGCTATAAAAAATAATAAATTGAGTCTATCTAGTCAAAATTGATTTTACCAAATTGAGTTTGAACGATTTAAGTATTTTATCAAATTGAGTTTAGTTTTCAAAAAATTGATTGAATTCTAATTAAATTTTGAAATTTCAATTTAAAATAAATTCAAACTTAAAATAAAATCATCTTCACTTATTGAAGTATATCCTTAATCTCTCTGTATTATTTCTCTAATAGACTTCTTTTGTTTCTTTGAATTTTGAGACAAAGCTTCAATTATCCAAAACAAAAATGTAAAAGCTTCTAAATTGGAGCCTTAATGTCGTTCCAGTGTTACCAAAACATCAAATTAAGTGGAAATAAAAGTGAGAAGAGGATATAAATTTTTTTGCTGCTGCTTTTTTTTTTTTTTGGTATAAGACAAGTGGGAATACAATTACAATTGCATCCTTTTTGCAATTTCTCTAAGAAGTGTCACATCGTCTCCTCTGAAAGAAAGAGATTGGCAGTTTGGCATTGGCTAAAGAATATTCCGGATTTTATGCATATTGTGAATTAAATTTTATGAACTGACTGCTAGAGGACCAAGTACCTATCAATTAATACTTAAGACTCCTCAATCATGGTTTATCATGGAGTCATTGTGCAACCATTTATTTTTTTTATAATAAAAATTGAGGGGTGGGTATTTATATTTTTTTTTTATATTTTTAAAGTAAAAATATAATTATTTAAATTAATATTTAATCTTTGCTAAAATCATCTTTGAATAAAAGCGTGAAACCTTGAGTCACCAGGGCAGCTTACTGACTTGCTTTCAAGAAGCCAAAGAAAACCCTCAAAATTAAGTTGATTATGAGCATCGGAAACCAAAGAAATTAATATTGCCTATTATCCTTGACGGTGAAATCACTTTGATTAGGGCAGATGAAGTAGCAAAGTGTCCTGATAATTTGACAGATGGCAATCTCTGGTTGGAGAACTTAGCCTTAAGGGAATTCTTATAATTGTCCACACAACACTTCCATGGTTGCAATTTGAAGGACAGCAAGACCTGTTTAATAACCTCTTAGGCATTTAGCTGTCACGATGTCTTCTTATGAGTCCCCTCTGGCTCTTTTGCGTTGTGACTTTGGACCACGTTATCACAAATTGCCTCTCTATACATGCTT
Source organism: Firmiana major (assembly GCA_033439115.1). Taxonomy (NCBI): domain Eukaryota; kingdom Viridiplantae; phylum Streptophyta; class Magnoliopsida; order Malvales; family Malvaceae; genus Firmiana; species Firmiana major. Next base: position 4,729,657 of record CM065914.1, on the reverse strand, counting down.
TCAATAATGTCTTACGTCCATTTTCGAAGGAAGGGGATTCCAAAGCGTTGTTTAAAGGAAAAAATAAAGAAAGTTTCTCAATATACTTCAAAAATTACTCTTTACACTTCAAATTATTTAAAAACAAAAATATAATTTTAACTTCACTTAAATTGCTAAATTAATAAAAAAATCACTTTCTTTTTCTTCCTTCTTATTGCTTTCTTCTGTCATTTCTCTTTTTCAACTAAACTGTATTTCTTCTTGATTCTTATTCTCCATTAACTCTACAAATCAAGAAAAAAAATGAAAATATTTGATAGATTGAGTGAAAATAACTATTATGATAACATGAAAAAAATTAAATAGTATAGAAACAAAAGAAACGGTGAGATTTAGGTAAAAAAAATCCAAGTTCATATTTTTGCTAAGCCCATGAGATTCTTCTTTCGGAAAAGTTAACTCAATAAAAAAAGAATGAGAACGTGCAAGGCGAGAGGATGAGAGGTTGTAGTTGGTTTAGGCTAATCCTTGCAATCAATGCAGTATTTGCTACAAAAAGGAAAAGCCAGGAAGCTTCTCCTGCGCAAGGCATGTGGTCCTCGATCATTTGTCTTGTCTCCTTCGCCAACTTGAGTATGTTAGATTGCACCATTTACTATATTCCATTGGAATTTGTTACCAACTTTCCCTTGGTTGATAGTTAAAAAATGTTGTTGGGATTACATATAAAATCACCATTAGACAAATGCATGTCGATAAATTATCTCATATATAGCTATAGCTAGTAAAATTTTTAAATTTGGATTCATAAGATTATAAGCACAACATATCTTAATGTATATTAAGAAAAGTGATAATTTTTTACTCTCACTTATAAAATTAAAGAAAATATTATATATATATATATATATATATATAAGAATCTATAAATGGCAATCATTTAATCATATGCAATTGGATATCTTTTCTTAAAAATGTATTCATAACACTTAAGTTAAATCTAAAATGAAAAATTATTTTAAATTCTAATATCATGTTAATTTTTTTTAAAAAAAATTAAAATCTATTATTCATAAATGTAAAATTTCTCTTCATTTACGTGCTTAGAATACATCACATTTAATTGATGAAAAATTTCTTTTCACGGTCATTTTAATAAATAACAAGCACAATTATAACCTGTGATATGAAAATATTAAATAATAATGGAAAAAACTATTTATAATCAATATTAATTATATATAATAACTAGACTTGAAAAGAATAAATAATAATTTTTTTGTTTCTCCATTTATGTGCTTAAAATACATCACATTTGATGCAAAATTTATTTTCATGATCATTTTACTAAAAAAACAAGTACGATAATCTGATATGAAAATATCAAATAATAATGGAAAAATAACAATTTAACATCAATATTAATTAATTATATACATATATTGTAACTTGACGTAAAATTATTAACTTTTTTTTTTTGGTTTCTTTATTCTCAAGTTTCTAACTCTCTATATATTCGTACCCAAAACCCATAGAAAAACCGCACTACCAAAAGTAGACAACAATATCCCACTCAAAAAATGCCTCACATTCTCTTCCTGTTCTCTCTTATCCTGAGCTCCGCCCATGTCCTTGCGCAGGACTTCTGCGTTGCAAACCTGAAGGGAATCCAAACTCCTTCTGGCTTTGCTTGCAAAAAGGAAGAAATTGTCACCATTGACGACTTCGTGTTTTCGGGCCTAGGCGTGGCAGGAAACACCACAAACATCATTAAAGCTGCAGTGACCCCTGCGTTCGTGGCTCAATATCCAGGGGTGAATGGGCTAGGCATATCTGCTGCACGGTTGGACCTGGCTCCGGATGGTGTTGTGCCAATGCACTCTCACCCTAGTGCGACTGAGCTTTTGTACGTGCAGCACGGCCACATTACTGCAGGTTTCATTTCTTCATCTAATAAGGCTTACTATAGGACACTGAAGAGGGGTGATACTATGGTTTTTCCTCAAGGGTTGTTGCATTTTCAAATAGCTGCTGGTAAGAAACCAGCGCTTGCAATTGTTAGCTTTAACAGCCCATCACCTGGTCTCCAAATCCTTGATTTTGCTCTGTTTGCCAATGATTTGCCTTCGGCCTTGGTGGAGAAAGCTACATTCCTTGATGATGCTCAAGTCAAGAAGCTTAAGAGTGTTCTTGGTGGTACTGGCTAGGCAGGCGCATTGCTGCAAAGATAGAACTATTGACTCTTAATTTCTTTACTATTTCATGTATTTGCTATTGGTTTGGACTCATTTTATCCATTTATTCATGTCATCATGGATTTCTTTGTGCGTTTTTCAATTCAAAGCTCCCAACTTTTATTTTATTTAAATTGATGAAGATATCTTTTTTTTTTATAAGAAAATGAAATTTTTGATGCATAAAAACACCAAAGAAGAAAAAAGAATAATTATATAATATACTGTAAGTAAAATTATTAGACTCCATAAACGCGGTTAAAATGATAACACATATATACTTTTTTTAAAAATATTAAAAACATAAATAAATAAATAAATAAATTATGTGTCATCATTCTAACCCTGTTTGTAGAGTCTAATAACTTTATTAACAGTGTATTGGATAATTATAAAGAATATGTAAGACCCGAATTTAGTTAAAACACGAAATGAGTATGTTCGTGAAATGAAGGATTTAAATGAAATTTTCAAATACGTTGAAGGGCAAAACGATTAAAAGATCAAAAGTCGGTATAAATTCGACAAGAAGATTTAATTAAAAATAATGGATTTGAGAATCTTGATCAATAACGAAGAAATAATTAAATTTCGGGTTAAATTGATCAAGATATGAATTTATTGGAATTAATCGAAATTTTCACTTCGAAAAATTATCCCGAAAATACGAAAAAAATATACCGAAAAAGTGAAAAAATAGATTAAATAAATTAAATTAATTAATTAGAATAAAATATAAAATTTTTAGATATTTTTGAGATTTTTAGAATAAAATAATGAATAAAATAATAATAAAATAAATTATAAATATAAATATATAGAAAAAAAGAAAGAATCGAAAAACTGAAAACGCAGAGAGAGAGAAACTCGCGGAAAACGAAACCGAAGGGTGACCAAGGAAGACTAGCACCGGACGATCACCAACGACCCAGCGGCCAAGCGAGGGGCCGAAATATGAAGAGGACGTCGACGCGACCTCCCTGGTACCGGCAACGCGCCCCACCGGCGTCGAAAAGAGCAGATCGGCGAAGGAATAGCTGCGGAGAAGAGAAGAGAATTCCAGCGGCCACCAGCGTGATTCGGCCAACCCCGCCCCCAGCCGAACACTCTCCCAGTGGAGGTGCACCGATTGGCGCCAGAAACGACCCCAGAGCCGATCGAAAACACCGTGAACGGCGACGAGGAAGCCTGATCCGATACGGATCGGTTCAGCAAGAAGTGAACCGGTCTGAACCAGGTTGAACCGGACCGAACTGGTTCAGTCAAGAAAGAGAGGAGAAAAGGAGAAAAAGGAAACAAAAGGAAAAATTTTCGGGGATACACCGGACTTCGCGTAAGTCGGTAAGAGGTCAAAAGTAACCGATTTGATTTTCGAAAAATTTATTTAAATTATAATTGATCGAAAATTAACCCGAAATTAAATATAAAATTGTGCAATTCGACGATAAATTCCGAACGTGAGCCGATCGAACTCCGATTTGCACACCATCACATAATTTCGGGTAAGTAAAGTTCAATTACGACAACAATATGATTATTACGCAATTGGAATTTACTTTGCAGATTTCGGATTAATTTTTGCATAAAAATAAATTATATTCGTATTTTTGAATTAATTGTCGTAAATGATATACGGGCAACCCAAAGAGTTGGGAACGAAGCTCAATGGGTATTGAGAGCCCAACAGACCTGAAGAAGGGATTTAATAGTAGAAACGGGCTGAAAATGGGTCGAGGCCCATTAAAATCAAATCGGGCCCAATAAAGTAAAACGGGCCCAATGATTTAAATTAAGCCTAGTAAAAGTGAAATATGAATAATTATACTTGAATTTAACCCGATAAATGATTATCTGCAGCTCCGGAGTACATATTAGGAGCTAAATGGATCGGGTGATCGGTAGAGTTAGAAAAGGTCAGACCGTACAGAAAAATGAGGTAAAGGAATTTTGTAAGCGCTTAGAGATATCTGAGCGTATTTTTTGGGTTATTTACATTACGTAGAATTTCATAAGGTATCTAGAAATAGAATAATAATTTTTACGAAAATCGTGGTATATGTGAAAATTACGATTTTGCTCATAGTTAGGAAATTTTCAAAAAATGGTAGTAAGACTATGAAATTGCATGATTTTCATGTTTTTGATATTCATATAATTATATTGCTTTAATTTAAGCAAATTATGGATAGGTTGGCTGTTTTTTTCATCTTTTTACATGAAATGGCACGAATTAGGTGCTAGTTGTGATTTTTGATTTGTTTTAGTGAAATTGAGCCGCCTATAATGTGTTTATGAGTTTTAAATCGTGCTGGAGCACTGCTCGCATTGGATTTTATATTTTAACTCATATACTGAGTGCTGGAGTACTACTTGCACTGAGTTTTACAAACTTGCTTTACATGACTACCGTATTGGAGCTGTGCTCGTACATGAATTTTACTTGGTTTTATGCATCCGTACTAGAGCATTTCTCGTACGTGAATTTAAATTGGATTTATAACTATTTTAAGTCGTACTGGAGCACTGTTCGTACGCAGATTTCATTGATTTTTATGAAACCGTGCTGGAGCTTCTCTCGCACGAGGATTTTTCTGATATCATGAATATGCATGAAGCCGTGCTGGAGCTTCGCTCGCACAAGAATTTTATGACATGCATATGACCGTGTTGGAGCCTCCTGTAGACTGTGTGTCACAGTGAGAAGATATGCTCGCACGTGTAGATTGAGACATGGGTTGGTTATCGACATGGTTTGGAGTGTGATAAGACCTATGACAGGCATCCCCAGACTGTGATTTTGGGTTCATGGAGTACGTTGTATCGTGTATGTCACACGGAGTACGCTGTACCATGTAGTCATGACTATTGTATTCACGTTACTTGATATTCTGGCGGGTAGGATTTGACCCACCTCCCGTTCCCGCACACCGAGATCCGTGTAGCCTAGGATCACAGGGACATAGTCCTCGATTGTTTCCATACAGTAACCTGCATGTCTCACATGATATATATTTAATTGGTCTTGTTATACCAGGGTAGACCCGAGGGAGGGGTCGAACCCCGATTTGTGGCGATTTTTATGAAAAGTGGTATTAAATGAGAAATTGATGGGTTTTATGGGGATATTAATGATTTTAAAGATGTGTTGAATCCCTCTGGGATTGTTTTGAAGAGTTTTACTGTACCGAGCATGAGAGGTTTTACATGAGATGTTTTTCATATTTTACATGCAGATTCATGTTTTACGATATATGATATACTCATACATGACATGGTTTTAATTTCCTCATGCTCGAGATATAAATGTTTCACATATCATGCTTTTACCAGCATGTAGATAGTGTAGTTATCTACCTGCTTGCATTATTGCCTTACTGAGCAAGTTGCGCTCACCCTTTCATTTTTCACCCTACAGGGTACATTCAGTAGAAGAGAGTGACACTAGTCTTGCATTTTGGTTGTCCGCTACTCACTATCAAGACCAGGTATACATATTCGTATCATTTTTTATATCTGAACATATAGAGACACAGTACTGTACACGGATGTAATATTGGAGATATATTTAATTAAAATAAATTGATATGTAAATGAAATATGAAAAATAGATGTTCAGGTAGGTAACATGACAGGAGGGACTAACATCAACTCATAGCCCAACTGTTAGTAGTGAAACTGTTCACGACGGGTAAGGAAATGAAAAAACGAAAAATTTGTAGGGTTTTTAGGAAAAATGGGTCGTGACAGAATATCATGTCATCAATTATTTCCAAGTTTTTTAATGAAATTATTACAAAGTGTTAGAACTATAACTTAAAACAAGAGAAATGGTTAGTAACAAAAATAATATAAGAAAGTAGAAATTAAATTTAAATTTACCATAATAAGAAGAGCTGAGTTGAGGCACGAATCTCGCTTTCTTTAAGATGATTCATGCCTCTACAGAGATTATATCAACCGATGCAGCAGAAACTCTATGTGTGTCTTCTCCATGATACAACAGCCCAACATGATATTCGTTGTACATTTTACAGTTTTGTACTAACATGTAGAGTAATAGCTCTAAGATCAAATACCTTTCTCTTGTCTAAGAGTATTTTTTGTATTATAATAGTGTCACGATTCGAAAGACGAAACTTTTTAGTAACTTATTGAGGAATTACGAAAATTTGAGCTAAATTTTTTTAATTTTTTTATTTTAATACTTGTTTGTCTTGCGAGTACAACCTTACAATGTCTTTAGGTCTCAAACTACGTAGTTTGGTTTGAAATTTTAAACTTAAGGTCCCTATCTGATTTCTTATTAACTTTTTTTTTTAATATTAAGGTGAGATGTGATTATCTGTTTTGATAAAAATTTTGCAACATAACGGCTTATGTTTTATTATACCAAACCTATAAGGTACGAAGTATAACAGTTTATATCCACAATGCAGCTAATTTTATATTTACTTTTTCAATCCACAACTTTATCACAATCTCAATCATAACAAATACCCAACAATCCACATGTCACTGCTATATTTTCGATGTTGAATTCTTAACCCATAAATGTTCATTTACGTCCCAAAACCCAATAACCTACATACTTAAACATATTTTGACATAATACACATCCCGACTCATGTATTGATAGTAAATTGTCTAAAAATAAACACATAAAGGACATATAAATGTGTACTGATATGAGCTGCGAGATCTCTAAAACTTTAACTTCGAAGCCAATACTGAGGTCGATGCAAAGGCACCTCTTATCTGAATCTGTGATGAAAAATAGATGGGGTGAGCTTGGAAAGTTCAATAAGCAAACCACACAAGTATAGAGATAAAATACACAAGATACTGTATTCTAATGCATGACTAAGACAGTCTTATTCATATTATCTTTCTTATCTCATATCTATATCATATTTCAAAAATTTATCAAAAGTCGCATCTTTCGGGTTTTATGGCTCGAACAGTATTTAGACGTTGTCGAGTCTTTTAGGCGATGAGATATTTTGAAATACCTCGATTGACAATCAAACCTGACCACTCGGAACTGAGTATACATATAAGGGTTCAAAATCCGAAATATAGTTGAATGTAGAAAGCTGAATTTAATGCAATCCAAGCATGTAAGCTATTTTCTTCTAAAATTGCTTACATCCACAATCATCCTTAAAGCACAAACATTTTCTGAAACTACATCACCTAATCTAAAACATATCACATATAAAAATATATTAATATATCTGAAACAAATCTCTTATTCAAAACATAGCTTATATTTGAAATTTATCACATATCAAAACATATTTTATTTCGAAACATAACTCATATTGAAACAAATTCCTTATCCAAAATATGTCTTATATCTGAAATACATTCATATTCGAAATATATTTCTTATCCGAAACATATTTCTTATCCAAAACACATTTCTTATTAGAAGCATATTTCTTATTCGAAATATATTCCTGATCCAAAACACATTTCATATTTGAAACATATTTCTTATCTGAAACATATTACATCGAAATATATTCATATATTCCAAACATATTTCATATTCGAAACATATCTTATTTTTGAAACTTTTCCATATTTCGAAATATATCTATATGATTGTTGCTAACTATTCTAACCCGTTAGCAGGGATCCCACTAACTATTATATCCCGTCAGCTGGGACCACATCACTAAGATAATCTTCGTTAGCAAGGGTCATATCCTATTCATGTCATCTCGATAGGATATATTCTGTGAACCATGCTCATGTTTGTAAAACATTTCAAAAAATATATTTCACAATTTGAAACATATTTCGCATTTCAAAACACATTTCACATATCAAAACACATTTTAGAGCATATTTCTAAATTTGAAACACATATATGATCACTATTTTAACCCGTGATCAAGGAAATATTAAAAATATCAAAATACATGATCATTACTAACTATTATATACCCCGTTAGTAGGGACCAAAACATTGCTAACTATTATATACCTATTAGCATGAGTCGAAACATTGCTAACTATTATATACCCCGTTAGCAGGTGCCGAAACATTGCTATTTATATCGTCAATAGTAGGCTACATCGTTGCTAATTATTATATATATCCACTAGTAAGAGCTGAAAATGGTCATGACTAATTATTATCGCTAGTCAGCTAAGGCAAAACTTTTAGCTGTAAAAGCTATCCGATTGCATGTTTTGAAATCAGTTCAAATCATAATGTAGATAAAAGCAAAGTTAGTTTAAATTCAAAACATAGAGACGTATGTCTTATATACTTTCAAAACATATCATAGGTGAGATTTTAAAATTCTTTAATGTAAGTATAAACCAATGTAAGTTTTTTTTAATCTCACGAAATCATAATACGCATCAAGATGCAAATGTAATACAAAACAAAGTTCACATGAGAACATATTCTTTTTGATAATCTTATCATCGATATTTCCATATACTTATAATACTTAGGATCCTTGAACGTCATTTGATTCTTACTGTAGGGCTCGATTAATCCATACGATGCTACCTCGCATCGGAGGAATTAACTTACACATTAAGGTGTTACCTTGCATCCCAATGATCACTTATCCAATCAATATTTTTATCCAAATTTATCAATTTTTTCATAAATCGAAATTTCAATCGTTTCGTCAATCACTTGTACCTATAACACATATAGTCCCTAAACATTCTTTGTTTATGTCTTAGGACTAGTTTTATTCCATCTGATGCTACTACGCATCTATAGAATTAAGTTATACCTCATGGTGCTACTTTGCACCTCAATATCACTTATCAATAATCCAATCACATATTCTTATCACATTTATAATCCTCAAACATTATCTGATTTCTGTTCGAGGACCCAAATTTACTCCATATGATTCTACCTTGCATCTATGGATTTTACTTAGAATTTTCTAAGTGTAGAATTATTATATGATGCTTTTTTGCATCCTAAAAGGGAACTACTAATCCCATATCTGTTCACGGTTATTCCTTATCACTTTATAATTTATCGTTAATTAATTCAATCCGATTACTGAAATCCTTAAGCATTTCCTAATTTTCACCTTCATAATGAAATTCATTATTTATGAATTTAATTTGTAGATTTCATATTTCTTATTAAATTCATTATTTATGAATTTCATCTGTAGCTTATATAATTTAATTACAAAATATGCAACCTCATACGTTAATTGATTATATGCTTTCATATTTAAATTCATTAATTATGAATTTAATCGTAACTTTTACAATTTAATTAAATAAAATATCATAGCTGTTGGAGCAAGGTTTACTTACTTCTTATGCTATCAAGTGAGATTCACTTACTTTGTTTACAAATTTCGGGCTTAGAGCGTGCATGCACCGAGTTTGGCCAAAATCGTGTTCATCGTCTATCGTCGCGTAGTTTATTTTTAAATCGAGAAACCCAAAATTTTCTTTTTTTCTTTCTTTTCTTTCATTTTCTTTTATTTTCTCTTTTTTCCTTGCTAATCCGATTCAGACCGGTTTAGCCTATTTCTCTTTAAACCGGCTCGACATTTGCTTTGGTTGGTCTGGGCCTTGTTGGTCTGTTCTCGACCTGGTCTTCCTCCATCAACATTGGACAGTCACGCAGTATATGGGGTTGGCGACAACACGCTTGGCAGACAAGGACAAGGCTGGTTCAACCTCTTCTCTCCTTCGTGCCATTTTTTCCTCTTCGATTTGCTCATTTTACTCCTGTCGGCACCGATTTCATCCTTCCATGGCCGGCGATGATGGGCCCTCTCTTTTTCCGATCTCGATTGGCACTCCCTCAATCTTTATAACAGAGGAAGCTTTGCTGTTGAGATATTTCCCACCGACTTATTCTTTTATATATATATATATATTAATATGTTATATATAAATATCTATATATATAATATTTAATATATATTAAATATATAATATATATACCTTTTTATTATATATTTTCCATTTATATAGTTGTATATAGATATATATTACTATATATTTTTATTTTATTTTATTTTATGTACATATTTCATTTCTTTTAGTATATATTGTATACACAAATTTTCGCGTCTGTAAAATTAAAACACGAATTAGTGATAAAATTCAATTTTTGTATTTATATGTGAGTACAATTCTCTGTTTTGAATTCTTTACAAAAAGAATTATGATCCTCTGATTCGGTCTCCTGATTGCAATTGTCGAGGGCGTGACGCTTGATCCCGACGGAGTGGAATGAGTGATTGTTGAGAGAAACGGCCGAGGGGCTTGTTGTTCCTCTTGAACTTGCAGCGGCGTGGCTGATCGTTGAGAGAACGGTCTGTGGTTCCCCGTGAATTTGTAGCGGCGCGGCTGATTGTTGAGAGAACGGTCTGTGACTTGTTGTCCTCTTGTAGATTTGCTGACAGCTTTGTTGAAGAAAAGACTTGACTGAATAGAAGGCTTGATCGGAGAACGGCCGGTATTCTCCAGGCTTTCAATTCTCTGAGGAGGCTGAGACTTCTATTCTTCAGTGCTTTCTGTCTGCTTCTTCTGAGTGCTCTGAGTCTTCTGACTGTTTTCTGAGTCTTCTTCTGTGTGTTTTCTGAATGAGGAAGAGCTCTCTATTTATAATGCTTGGTGGTAGAGAGTTCTAAAGGGACTCGATCACTCCAAGATTTATCTCTAATTAATTTAATTTAATTAGAGATAATACAATTGGTTGATAATTTTTATTTATCACCAATTTATTAGAAATTATCAATTAATTAAATATTTAATTTAATTAACTAATAATACTAATTAATTATTATTTTTTAATGCCTACAAATGCCCCCACTTCAAGATACGGGCGAGCGTATGCTAGGCATGAAGTACGTATGGAACTTGAAGTCCATCAATGTCAAAAGCATGCGTGCTATGACAAATTCTTTGATTTTTTTTTTGAATAGCACAATATTTTTTTTTTTGTGCTTTATATATATATATATATTGAATTTTGTGTTTATTTTTAACACAAATTAAACTAAAGAAGTAGATTACAATTACATCTCTTCAGTTAGAGTTCATCTTAAATTCTTCTGTCAAACTATATATTGACTAATAATCATAAACTCCTCTTCATAAAATTTCAAGCAGCTCAGATCAATTCTGCAGATCATCAGGTAAGACTTTTTTTTTTTTGGTGAATGTATGCTCGTACATCCCGGTGATGAACCATCTATATTGTTTGAATTTTGTTTGAATTATTGTGATTTGGCCATCTGTACTGTTATTTTACATGCTTGAATTTTGTTATTGTACTGTGTCATTGCTGCGGCCATCATCTTCCCCGAGCCTATCCAGTGCCTTACTTCGTCGCGCTTCCCTGCTAGCTCTTCATCACAGCAGCTAGTTCTCATTCAGTCGCTAGCTTTCTGTTTTGTCATTTTCATCGCGACGGCTAGCTCCCCAACACAGCAGCTAATTCTCTATCATGGCAGCTCTCTGTTTCGTTGTTTTTATTGTGGGGACTAGCTCTTCAACACAACAGCTAGCCTTCTGCCGCAGTAGTTGATTCTTCGCCTTTATCACCATCGTTCCCATCCTCGTCACTTTCTACACCATCAGGATCAGAATCATCAGTCGGCCTACGGCGACCAATTTCGCAGACTCTGGCTGACGAAAACATCTCTTCTTGGTCATCCATTGTAATCAACCCAACAAAGGAATCGTTTGGTTCAGTTGCAAAATCAAGAACACATCGATCCACCGGAATAGTGGCAATATCAGAGTAGTTGATGGCGTCTAATGTGCGGAAAACTGCAAACAGAGGGTGCTTCACTCGACAGGTGTGAACTGCTGACATCACGTCTTCAAGATTTCTCCTCAGGATTGTATAAATTACATCGCCACGTGTATTGAAAGTTATTGTTGTTTGATCTAAAGAAGGTACACTTCGGAGTAGCCTGAATTTTCGCTGATCCCAAACCCCAGAATTTATTATAACCTCGTTCCCAGCAGGATGAAAAACCACCGCTACCATAATCTGTAAACTGATCAAAGCGATGAACAGGACGACCTGTGGAATTAGCTGAGGCATCAGAAAGCTTCAATTCCAACTGATAGGAGTCGCCACGCTGCCTTGTTGGCCATTACAGAGACATGCAAACAGTAGCCTAATCTGTGTAAAACAGTTAAGCAGAGATGCACTGATGAGGGTCAGTGGAACAGATCGCCTATTCATTGACAAGGTTGTTCTTAGGAATGGAGAGACTCTAACTGGATTTTCAATAAATTCTTTTAGTCTTAATAGAACAAAGTTTCCATTAGTTTATGGACAACAAGTTGTAACATCTGATTGCAGTGAGGACAGTGCAAGGCAGTGCGAGCCTGGTTGCTTGGACAGTAATTTGGTAAAGAATAAGATTGTTCTATGCGATGTCTCTAGTGGAAAATACGAAGCTTATAGTGCTGGTGCGTTAGGATAAATTTCGCCAATTGCAATTAAAAAATGTTTCATATGTTGTTCCATTTCCAGCTTCAGCTTTAAACACCGACGACTATGAATCAGTCAAGTCGTATCTGAGTTCCACCGATGAACCTGAAGCAGAATATTAAAAAGCGAAACAATTGAAGATTTTTCTTCTCCTATAGTTGCAGCATTCTCTTCACGGAGCCTGGTAAGCTAATAAGGTTGCCAGATTCACTTGAGAAGCTCAAGATTTTTGACAAGTGGAATTGTTGCTCTTATCGTGTCAGCTGCATTTGATCATGCGTATAAAGCACCTCCATATTTCATTAACCCAACAGGCTCAATTGCACCTGAAGCTGATTATATTTGGCGCATCATTTTGATATTTGGAGCAGTTCCTGCTCTCTTCACTTACTACGGGCGAACGATGCTGCCGGAAACAGCTACTTGAAGACCACGTTTCTCAACTTCCTCATAAATTCGAGCTGCTCCATGCTGGGTTTCATCTTCTCCAATAATGTAAATGCTATCAACAATCTTTAGGGTATCGGGCCGCTTTGTTTATGCAACGAAACAGCATCCAACAAGTTGGAGAGAGGTAACAGGACTTCCATTAATGAGCATGAAAGCTTAACTTGGCTTAACTCCAGAAGCCAAGATCTGTAATTTATGTTTGCTTTGGTAACCCTTCTCACATGTTGCTTCTACAACCTCCTAAGAGTTCTAGGGTTACCACTAATGTCCTTCTTGTTCTTTCTCTTGAACTCCTGCACAAAGTGGTTCACCATTCTGTGATTAAAATCTTCACCTCCAAGGTGAGTGTCTCCAACAGTGACCTTCACCTCAAAGATACCCTCTTCAATTGTAGAAAGAGAGACATCGAAAGTACCACCACCAAGATCAAAGATCAAGACATTCTTTTCGCCGACACTGGTAGCCTTCTTGTCAAGACCATAAGTAATGGCTGCAATCGTGGGTTCATTAATTATACGCATCATATTAAGACCAGCAATGACACCAGCATCCTTTGTTGCTTGACGCTGAGAGTCATTAAAGTATGCAGGGACAGCAACCATGACATTCTTAACTGTAGAGCCAAGGTGAGCCTCAGCAATTTCACGCATTTTCATGAGTACCATTGAAGAAATCTCCTCCGCAGCAAATTGCTTATCCTCACCCTTGCAAGAAACAAGAATCATGGGCTTGTTACCACGTCCAGGGATGACCTTGAATGGCCACAATTTAACATCACTCTGAACAGTGGCATCACTGAATCTACGTCTAATCAGCCTCTTTGCATCGAAGACAGAGTTCACGGGGTTCATGGCGACCTGGTTCTTTGCTGCATCGCCGATCAAACGCTCGGTATCAGTAAAGCCAACATAAGACGGCGTCGTTCTGTTACCTTGATCTTTGGTGATGATCTCAACACGATCATGTTGCCAAACGCCAACGCAAGAATAAGTGGTTCCGAGATCGATTCCGATCGCTGGGCCTTCTCCTTTACCAGCCATTACTTATATATATATATATATATTTTTTTTTTGATTGATTGATTTTTTTTTTGATTGATTGATTTTTATTATTATTATTATTATTTTTTAATTAATTTTTTTTTGATTGATTTTTTTTTATTATCCTCTTTTCTTACCCCTTTTTTTTTTTTTTTTTAGTAGTCATGGACGAATTTTCTTCTTATCGTCTTAAAAGACCATCTATTGTCAAGTACTGTCAAGACGAAGTTAGGGGTAGACCATTTTTTTCAAAACTCAAGAGGAGTTTAAAGGTCGTCCACGTGATTTTCTACTTATCCGAGACAAGTCCAATGAGGATATAAAGAAAGCTACTAGGTGTTTAATTCACACTCCAGCTATTGGTAGTAATGCAAATAACTGGGATTCTGATGTGGCAACTCTTTACCATTTGGATGTCTGGACTTCTGAAGAGGTCGATGAGGTATTTTCTTGCAATTCTCACATTGCTCAAAAGGGTGTCTTTAAGACGGTGCTGAAGTTGCAAGATAGTCATCATGAAGAGAGCGTCAAATACACCGCCCTCACCACTTTGGGTCACCGTATTTGTAGACGCGAAGTTTCTTGGCATAGCTTTCAACCACGCGGAGAATTTGTTCCTCCTCCTGGATATTGGGAATGGTCAGAGCTTATTTTGAGTCAGCATAAGCAGATTTTAGAGCAAGCGGGCGTCTATGAATCGATTTTCGCCTCGCTGTTTGTTTATGACCAAGGTCGAAATATGATTCATGCCTTGTGCGAAGCTTGGTGTCCAACCACCAATACATTTTTATCTTCTCGTGGGGAGATTTCCATTTCACTGTGGGATTTGAAGATTTTAGGAGGCCTTCCTATTGTTGGAGAGTTTTACGACGAGGTTGCCCCCAGCTTAGAAGAAATAATCGGTCTTGATGACTCTTCATGTCCCATTCTTCCGGTCAGTTGTCGATACCTTTTTCTTGCATATCACCTCATCAGGTTGCAGGAGGATCATAGGGCTTCGAAAAGCAATGAAGTTTCTACTTTTGCTTGGGTGAGATTTTGGTTTCGAGGCAAAAGCAAATACAATGATCCTTATGATTCGATCACGATCAAAGGCAAGAAAAATTCTCTATATACTCCCGATGGCCGTTTCAGACACCGACTTCGTACTAGAAAGGAAAATGAAGTTTTTCTTGATCTGGGTGTTCTTGACGTTGATAGAGATGAGGTATTCTTAGCCGCATTCTTATCAGTCTGGCTATGCTCTTTTATTCTTCCGAGTACCCGTGGTGATGTCATTCGGCCTGAGACTTTCAAAGTGGCTTCTTTCATAGCTAAAGGTACCCGATTTAGTCTTGCTATTCCTGTCTTGGCAAGCATATACAACGGACTGAATCAAATTGCTACTTGCGTTGATGGTCCTGGTCAATGCAATATTGTTCTTCCTTGGCATTTTATGCATGTGTGGATGGCATCTTACTTTGGGACTCATCCTGGATCAAATAGAGCACCAAGAAGACCTAAAATGTGCAAGTACGGGGGATCCTTTGGTCACAAATCTTACGGTGAGGTTAAAAGTCGAGAAATCATTCAACAATTGCTTGGCATAGATTGGCAAGCCACTAGCATATTTGACACTTGTAAGACTAAACTCTTGGACACTCCAGGGAACCGACTTAAGCTTGACGATTTTGAGTACTTGGTCAGCCTTCGATCTTCATTTTTGACTTTACGAAGAGGCAATTTTCACTTGGTAGAATCATATAGTCCTCATCGCTTTGCGAGACAATTTGGATATTGTCAAGATGTTCCGAGATCTTTGACAACTGCTATTAGAACTGCCAGTTTGAGAGGGTTGTTGCGCTATTGGAGATGTAGCGTGTTGAGAGGTCCAAGCTGTGAAGTGACTATTCCTAAATGGAGTAGCACTAATGAACACTTGTTTGTAACAATAAAATTCTTTGTATGGTGGCAAGGTCAAATAGGAGATTACTACCGTACTAGTATACCCATCTTGAAGGATAGCACAAGTACTAATTTCAAACTTGCCTCCTCTAGCTCTTGTAAAGAAAGATTATCGAAGCAAGTGCAGCCTTTGATTGAGACTTCTGACCTTGAAGCTGAAGATATTGATGATGTTACCATGACGCAACGCCTTGACATGGGGCAATTTGAACAAAGCAAAGGTTCTTTAACCCCTGCCGTGGATGGGAGAGAAGCTCTTGTTGTCAGAGATGAACAACCTCGCCAGTGTGATGATTGTAGTGATAGACCTGTGGAACTTATCAGTGATCATGATAGTGACAGATGCAATCCCAGAAGGCTTAGAAGAGGTGTGAGATCTTCTTTGAAAAGAAAAGTGATAGTCTCTGAGCAACCAAAGATTTCAAGTCAAGCAACAAGGGTTGATTCCCCTAAGAAATCTTGTCATGGTAGGCTTCGTCGTTCCTTAAAGAGGAGATGTTTTGAGACTGATCGCGAGGAGTCTGAGAAGAGGACTCCGATTGCACGGGAAGAAGTTGCTGATTCGACCGGTGATAATGCGATTCCTCTTACAGAGATGTTAAAGAAAAACACTGTTGACCAGGTTAAAAACATCATGCCCGATGATGAGCCTTCAAAAAGTGAGGAATCTGTAAGTGATGCTGGTAAAGTTCGAAACCAAGTGAAACAGTTGTATGCTAAAATAGGCTCCACATCTTCAACCAAGGGTAGTTCTAAGTCTGTTTCAATCAGTTCATCGACTAAGAGAGCTCGAGGTGACGACACAGTTGGGAATAAACCTCCTAATCAAGATTCGCCCCAGTTGCCAATCAATCGCTCTCTTGAACGAGATACTATCTCTATTTCGACTTATCATCCTGGCAAGTATTCCTCAAAGATTTTTGAAAAGGCCATTAAAGGAATCGGACACGATTTCTTACTTCGACTTAGAGATGCCTCTTTTTCTCAAGTTAGCAAGCTTTACGAAGATGCTTCCACTGTTTATTCAGGCATTGAAAGTTTGCATGGTGATCCGACTTCCTTAAAAAAGATTGTTGACTCCTATGTTGGGGAGGTGAAGGCATTGTTGTGCCTTGAGAAAGAACTTGATGGTCGTCTTTCTCAAAAAACTTTAGAAAGGAAGAAGACTGAAGTAACAGAACGCTAGAATGTGCTAAGTCTTCATTGACATCGAAGCAACAGCATTATGAAGCACAAGCCACTAAGCTTCAAGCTTTGCAAGATGAACGTGCTGCACTAGAAGAGAAGTTGCATTTAATTCGACAGGAGGAATCGAAGGTGAAGACTGATTTGGATGCTCGAGTTATTGAAGTAAGCAAGGCCAATGATGAAATTGCTTCCTTTGAAAAGCTGATGACTGAATTAGAGGCCACAGTTTCCATTACTGATGAAGACATGGAGAATATTGAAGAGCTCAGGAGAGCATTGCAGACTCATCGAGACTCTTTGGTCTATAGTTGGAGTAGCAAGTCTTAGATATTGTTTTTAGCATTTTATTTTATTTCATTTGTAACAGACATTTTCAGCATTTCCTCTATGTCATATAAGATTTGTAATCATTACAATGATGATTTTTTTTTTTATTTGGTGTGACTGAACTTAGGATGGATGGGTTTCCTAAGCTGCCTACGTACCTTCTAAGAGAAGGATCAAGTCATTACGTAGTTCATTTATTTATTTTTGTTATTTTGCCTTAATTTTTGCCTAGACTGCCCCAATGGGGTTTTCAATCTAACAGGCTTTGCCTTAACTTTTGCCTAGACCGCCCCGATGGGGTTTTCAATCTAGCAGGCTTTGCCTTAACTTTTGCCTAGACCGCCCCGATGGGGTTTTCAATCTAGCAGGCCTTTTTTTATTTGATGTTGTGCATAGAAATTGGAGCTTCCACGCGTAATAGCGTTTCAAAAATTTGCCATTGATAGGGCCGACTCGCAATCCGTCACTGTCGACTATCTTGTAAGCATTGTTTGTATAAACTTCTTGCACAACATAAGGTCCATCCCACTTGGAGGTAAACTTATCACCAAGATGATGATGGAAGTTAATTGGCCTACGCATGGCGAGCACTAAATCTCCTACTTGAAAGGAACGCGGGCGGACTTTCTTGTTAAAAGCTTTAGAGAGGCGTGCTTGATAACATTCAAGATGTTGTTGTGCCTGCAGACGTCTTTCATCCAACGCTTCAAGCTCTTGAAGGCGCAATTGGGCATTGCTCTCTTGTGTTAAGCCTTCTTGAATGGCAATTCTTAAGGTAGGAATTTGACATTCCAATGGAAGAATGGCTTCGACACCATAAACAAGAGCATATGGAGTAGCTTGCGTGGGTGTTCGATATGTAGTGCGATACGCCCAGAGTGCTTCTCCGATTCTTTCATGCCAATCTCTTTTGCTCTTCGCAACAACTTTCTTCAACAAATTACAAAGTGTCTTGTTGAATGCTTCTGCAAGGCCATTTGCTGGGGCATTATACATGAAAGAATTGTATTGTTTGAAATTGAATTTCTCGCACAATTTATCCATGAGGCTATTGTAGAATTGTTTGCCGTTGTCAGTGATGATGTACCGAGGAACTCCATAGCGATAGATGATCTATACGCGAATGAATTCTACCACTTGTTCTTTCTTGACCTCTCTGAAAGGTAACGCTTCCACCCACTTAGAGAAATAATCTTTTGCAGCCAGAATGTATAAGTGTCCTCTTGAAGACTTAGGCAATGGTCCTACAAGATCAAGACCCCATCCATCGAAAGGCCACGATGCAACTGTGGGATGAAGAGGCTCTGGTGGCTGATGTATGTAATTGGCATGGAACTGGCATGGTTGACATCTCTTTGCAAAATCCATAGCATCTTGCGCCATTGTAGGCCAATAATACCCCATTCTCTTGATCTTGTAATGCATTTTCGGCCCAGATTGATGTGCGCCACAAATTCCAGAATGAACCTCTTCTAACACTTGTTTGGCTTCCTCACTTCCTAGGCAACGTAAGAATTGCCCATCAAATGACCTACGATACAAGGTCTCTTTATAATAGATGAACCTTGTTGCTCTGCGTCGCACTTCAGACTTGTGACGTAAATCATTCGAAAGTTTGCCATGCTGAAGATAATCAATAATAGGCTGTCGCCAATCTTCAATTTCAATTGTGCATACCGATATCGCACTGACTTCTTCATGAACTATGTCTTGTAGAGGCACTATCCATCTGCAACATATTGGGACACTCAACTTTTCATCCTCATTGATAGCCAAAGTTGTTGCCAAGTTGGCCAAAGCATCTGCCTGCCGATTTTCACCTCTTGGGATATGCTTCAACGTTATGTAATCAAACTTATCCATCAACCGTTTAGCATATTTGAAATATGGAATCAAATCTTCTTTCTTGACTTCGTATTCCGCCAAGAGTTGATGTATTATTAGCTTAGAGTCTCCATACACTTCGATGTTTTTAATCCCCATTTCAAGTGCCATCTCTAAGCCTAAAATAAGTGCTTGATACTCAGCAACATTGTTAGAGCATAATTCGCTCAAGATAAAAGAATATGGCAAGACTTGATTGTAAGGGCTAACGAGAATTGCCCCCGCTCCTGCTCCACTTTGTCTTGAAGCACCGTCAAAGAATAACCTCCAGCTTGGCTTCAAGTCGACAAAAAGGACTTCCTCATCGGGTAGATCATCTGACAATTTCCAATCAGACGGGATAGGATGATCTGCTTGAAAATCTGCCAAGGCTTGCCCCTTCACCGCCTTTTGGGAAACATAAACAATGTCATATTGTTGAAGAATTACCGCCCACTTTGCCAATCTCCCAGAAAGAACTGGTCTGGACAAAATATATTTCACAGGATCTGCTCGTGCTATTAAATGGACGGTGTATGCTTGCATGTAGTGTCTTAGTTTATCAACAGCGAAGAACAAAGCAAGACACATTTTCTCAATAGGGGAGTAGTTTAATTCTGCCCCTACAAGTGTTCGGCTTAAATAGTATAAAGCCCTTTGTTTCCTTTGCTCATCTTCTTATGCGAGTAATGCCCCCAAGGACTTGTCCTGTGCAGCAATATAAAGGACTAATGGCTTTCCATGAATTGGTGCTCCCAAAACTGGAGGATTAAGCAAGTATCTCTTAATCGCATTAAAAGCATTGCTACAGGATTCATCCCACTCAAATGGTATGTCCTTCTTCATTAGTCGACTGAATGGTTGGCATCTTCCAGCTAGGTTTGAAATAAACCTTCGAATGTATGCCAATTTACCTTGCAGACTTCGAAGCTCTTTTAGGTTCTTAGGCTCTAGCATATTCTGGATAGCGTCTATCTTAGACTGATCTATTTTAATGCCTCGGTGTCTCACGATAAAACCAAGGAATTTCCCGGATGTCACTCCGAAGGCACATTTCAGCGGGTTCATCTTCAGTTGGTACTTCCTCAGCCTATCAAACACTGAACGGAGATTTTCTAAATGGTCATTTCTTCTCTTTGACTTGACCACAAGATCATCAACATAACATTCTACTGTTTTATGTAGTAGGTCATCAAAAATTCTCTGCATAGCACGTTGATAAGTTGCACCAGCATTTTTCAAACCAAAGGGCATTACTTTATAGCAATAAATCCCCTTAGGTGTTCGAAATGCGGTTAGCTCTTCATATTTTGGTGCCATTCGAATCTGATTATAACCAGATGATCCATCCATGAATGACAAAGCCTCATGCCCTGTAGTAGCATCAACCATTATCTCGGTGATGGGCAGTGGAAAGTCATCTTTTGGGCATGCATTGTTTAGATCGCGAAAGTCGACACAGATGCGAAGTTGTCCATTCTTCTTTTTGACTGGCACTATATTAGCTATCCAAGATGGATATTTCACTTCACGTATGAATCCTGCATCGATTAACTTGTTGACTTCGGCTTCTATGAGCGGGATAAGATCAGGTCTATAGCGCCTTTGGGGCTGTTTAATTGACTTTACTCCCTTTCGAACAACCAAGTTATGGACAGCAACTTTCGGATCAAGTCCGGGCATCTCTTTATATATCCAGGCGAAGACGTCTTTGTATTCTAACAATAGTGCGACGTACTTTTCTTTTTCTTCTGGGCTAAGGAGTGCACTCAAAAATATAGGGCGTGGTGCATCCGAGGTGCCAAGATTTGCTTCTTCCAGTCTGTCGACAGTTGCTTGCCCCCCATCTTCTAAAGCAGCAGGAGCTTCTTCTTCTTCAATTTCGGATGGTTCTTCAGACTCATCTTCTGATGATTCATCATCTGCACTTTCTTGGATGGTTACATGATATGTGGAATAAACCTCTGTCTCATCTTCTTTGAGATGTACTGATGAACTGGTGTCCACAACAGTATGACGTCGCACTTTCAATGGCCCTTCTGCAGAGATTTCAAGCTCTAAACGCCTCTTCATGCGAGATGGAATCGAGCTTCGAATTTCTTTATCATCCTTCAATTCAGTGCAGTTTTGACTTTCTTCTTGCTGCACTTCACTGCCTGAAGCATTCAATCTATCAAAAACTGAATTGCGTCTTCTGGGTGCTTGACGTAACTCAGGGCGAGGGACATTGAGCCTATCAAATACTGAAACACGAGTTGCTGACGTTCCCAAACGATTGAATACTGAAACACGAGTAGTGTTTTGAGAAGGATGAGTTGGAGAAGCTTTTGGCTCATCACATTCTTCAGCAACCTCCACCGAAATGTGTTGGGTACTGACCGATTTATTCTTCCTGCCAACACGAATTCGTACCGGGTTTTGGGGTTCACATCCTAATCCATCTTTTGAAAAAGGTTTCCCATCTGACTTGTTTATCAGATTTTTATGAGTTTCAATGATCCCTTGCAACTTTGCAGTCGTCTTCCCATCATGCAACTCATTCATGGATGAAGACTTGGAAAAATTGAACCCAGCCTTAGCGATCAGTTTATAAGCCTTTGGATCATAATTTTCAACAGTACGACCTTGAGGCAAAGTCCCATGTTCTATTGCGCCTTGGGACGGTCGAACGAACCCTTTCAACGGGTTCTTGGCTTGACTATGAGCCATCTTAGTCAGAGGCAATGTGCAAGCATCCTTCAACAGTTTTATGTCTTCTTTTATCCTGTCAGGAGAACATTCTGCTTGATTAAATTCTGAGCATTCCAAGAATGGCGATTGACCCTCCTTGCGACGAGCCTTTGGAATATAGCGAAGAACTGGAGTTTCTTTTGCCTCGCTGGGTGAAGATTTGACTGGGTTGTCCTTTACAACATCTTCCAATGTAAGCTTGGGAACACCTTCAAGGGATGTAGCTAACGGCTCTTTCATCACATTAAGATCTATTTTCTTTTTACCCTTAATTTCAATTTTTCCGGTGCTTGGCATTTGAGTGGGTAAAACTTCCTTTATATCACAGTTCTCTGAGTAGAACTTCGCATCAGCATAGTGAGACTCGACCTCATTGAATGGTTTTAAATCAGCATCAACCTTTCTCGGTCCGTCTCGATAAAACTTTAAACATTGATGCAGTGTAGAAGGTACAACGCCATTTGCATGAATCCAAGGTCGCCCGAGCAACAACTTATATGTAGTTCTGGCGTCGATGACATGGAAGATTGTACTCGACATTAATTCACCGATCGCGACATCCACTCGTATTATTCCCAAGGCACGTTGCTCCATTTGATTGAAACCTTGGATCAAAAGTCGGCTTTTTGACAATTCATTAATTGTTATGCCAAGTTCCTCCATTGTTGCCTTAGGCATGATATTAACTGCAGACCCATTATCGACCAACATGCGATTCACCCTTTGTTCTCGGATGTATCCATAAACATAAAGCGGTCGATTGTGGGGTTTTGATCCTAACAACATATTCTCATCTGTGAATGCAAGAGTTGTCAAGCAGTAATCACAAAAACCATCATCTGAAGCAGGTTTCGTGGGAGCTGGGAGATGTGCAGCGTAAATTTCTGAGTTCTCCAAAGCATGTGCAATCACGTCACGTGTTGCCTTTGGATACTGCAACAACTCGTAGATGGTAAGATGAGAAGAAATCCCTTTCAAGATCTTAAGGCATTCTTCCCGGACTGTTTCAGTCTGGCCATCTCCTCGAGCCTTAATAGCCTTTGAGCTTTCTCCCTCTGACTCCTCTTTAAACGAAACCGTATGAACACCAACACTCACTTGTTCTTCCCTAAGAAAACCTTTAGGAAAGAATTCTTCTAGTGTTATTTGTTTTCGAGGCTTTTGCCTCAAAAAATTTTGGAATTGGGGATGCCTCATAGTTTTCCTCTGTCCCCAACGTGGATGCGAGTTATTCATCTGCTGAATTCCCTTTTGAAAAGGAAGGTTTACGGATTGGACATATCGCTTTCGCGATTTTCTTCGCGTTACCAGTGTCCATTGTTCTTCATCATCCGCAGCAGATTCAACATCTTTAAAAGAGCTAGAAATTAAACTTGTTACCGCAACTGGCAGGGCAACAGGTTCCAAGCAGCCAAATTGTATCAGTTGATACGTTATGCCTTTTGTAGGCAAAGAAGTGAAAGTATCATGATTTGACTCTACTATGTCGTCCATATCAAGTTCAATCTTGCGCTCATTCACTAGTTTCATTATCAAATCTTTCAGGTCAAAACATTTTTCAGTGGGATGACCAATGATTCCATGATACTTGCAATATTTTGGATCAGTAAATTTTCCCTTTTCTCCTGGCCTTTTGGACTCTGGAAGTTCAATCAGCTTTTGCTTCAGGAGTTGATCCAGCATGTCAGGCACATCTGAATAAGGGAAAGGATATTTCTTTGCTTCTCTTTCTTCGAAGCTCAGGCGTTGTATATTTCTCATTTGAGGCCGCCTGATATTTTCCTCAGCCTTCTTAGTGCCTTTGGAGGAAAATTTTAAAGGTTTAGTCTCAACGAACAGAGACTCCTTAGCAGTGCTCTTTAAAGGCCTCTCAACCTTCTTGAAATCCTTCTTGTCTCTCCTAGGATCAAGAATCGAAGAACTTTTGTTACCAGAATGAGCAATACTCAACTCCATGTCATGAGCACGGGTAGCTAATTCTTCGAAAGTATGCGGCTTTATCCCTTGGAGAATGTAAAGAAGTTCCCAATGCATACCTTGGATGCACATCTCAACAGCAGAAATTTCAGAGAGCTTATCTTTGCAATCAAGACTTAACGCTCTCCATCTATTGATGTAGTCGACGACTGGTTCGTCTTTCCTTTGCTTGGTATTGGTTAGCTCTGTCATACTCACTGTGCGGCGAGTACTAAAGAAACGATTGAGAAACTCCCTCTCAAGTTGTTCCCAGCTATCAATGGACTCGGATTCCAAGTCAGTATACCATTCAAAGGCATTTCCTTTCAGCGACCTTACAAACTGTTTCACCAGAAGGTCTCCGTATGTTCCTGCATTGTTACACGTCTCCACAAAATGGGCCACATGTTGACGTGAATTTCCCTTCCCATCGAACTGCTGGAACTTAGGAGGTTGATAATTCGCTGGCATCCTTAAATCATCAATTCTCCTCGTGTACGGTTTAATGTATGCATAATAGGACTTAGATGACGATCCACCATACTGAGCCTTGATGGTATTTGCAATCATCTCTTGTAGTTATTGAACAGACAAAGACCCAACTGATATCGGTGATGATCCATTTTCGGGGTTTTCAGCACCATGAACTGCTTTCAGTTTCCTAGCGGCTTCAGCAGTTGGTCTGTTTGGTGTTGGATTATCGTTGGATTCTTCATCGTGTTGAGCTTCTAGTTGACTCTTCAACATCGCAATTTCAACATCCTTTTCTTCACTATCTTGTGCAGGGTCGACATCATCCTCTCCATTTCAGAGATCCTTTCCTCTAGAGTAGTTGCATTAGTAACCATCGCAGACATGGTTTGGAGAGTAGACGCTGATTGTTCTTGCGAAGCAGATTTTCTTCCTGCCAAAAGATCCATCGAGATGACAGGTTGATGAGCAACATTGTTGATTGGCCCCATTAAGTCTTGACCTTGTGTTGCAAAATATCGTACTCTAGCACGAGTCGTCGGTCCAGTGTAACCAGGTTGCACGGTCGCAGCAGGGTTGAATTTGTGACTTGGTGCAGCAGTCTTCGGAGCCATAGATCTGATCAATCGGTTGATCTTGATTGATAATGGAGAGCGAGATGAGAGGCAGAGATGTCCCACTGGGTGTGCCAGAAATTTGTATACACAAATTTTCGCGTCTGTAAAATTAAAACACGAATTAGTGATAAAATTTAATTTTTGTATTTATATGTGAGTACAATTCTCTGTTTTGAATTCTTTACAAAAAGAATTATGATCCTCTGATTCGGTCTCCTGATTGCACTTGTCGAGGGCGTGACGCTTGATCCCGACGGAGTGGAATGAGTGATTGTTGAGAGAAACGGCCGAGGGGCTTGTTGTTCCTCTTGAACTTGCAGCGGCGTGGCTGATCGTTGAGAGAACGGTCTGTGGTTCCCCGTGGATTTGTAGCGGCGCGGCTGATTGTTGAGAGAATGGTCTGTGACTTGTTGTCCTCTTGTAGATTTGCTGACAGCTTTGTTGAAGAAAAGACTTGACTGAATAGAAGGCTTGATCGGAGAACGGCCGGTATTCTGCAGGCTTTCAATTCTCTGAGGAGGCTGAGACTTCTATTCTTCAGTGCTTTCTGTCTGCTTCTTCTGAGTGCTCTGAGTCTTCTGACTGTTTTCTGAGTCTTCTTCTGTGTGTTTTCTGAATGAGGAAGAGCTCTCTATTTATAATGCTTGGTGGTAGAGAGTTCTAAAGGGACTCGATCACTCCAAGATTTATCTCTAATTAATTTAATTTAATTAGAGATAATACAATTGGTTGATAATTTTTATTTATCACCAATTTATTAGAAATTATCAATTAATTAAATATTTAATTTAATTAACTAATAATACTAATTAATTATTATTTTTTTAATGCCTACATATATATTACCCGTATACTCGTGATAAATTTCAAAAAGTGAAAAATTTTCGGTTATTATACATAGTGGATAGATTATGTATACACTAATGTCACTTTGTTTGAGATTTGTTCTCCTATTTGTATACTTCACACATTTGTAACTCACATCAAACATTAATATAAAAATTATGAATATATCCGTTTAATATAAAACAAATTGTTATCAAATATTAATGGTTAGCAAACGTTTCATAGTTTAAGTTTTGAAAGTCATAAACGGCTAAACATATTGAATACCAGCAAATAAAAACTGCCTAAAAACTATAATTACGTTTAGTAATGACGTTAACAATAATGTCTCAATCAATTTCCAGCAAGTTTAAAATAACATATTTATAATGTTATTATAATAATGTTAAGCTTTATTTTTATAATTAAAATTATAGTTCTAACAATTCCCTCTCCATTTTAACAATAAAAAAATATTTTAAAAAGTTTTAATCATATTATTATAATTTTTTATTGGCTTGGACAAAGATGAATTATTATGCATAATAAAGGTGTGCAATCGCATTGAACCTTTACTTAGTGTGCTAGCAAATCTTATTCCAAAGCCAATTGTTTGCCGTGCATTTTGAACTTTGACTATACAAGGGAGATAAGATATTGTAGTACACACATAACAATTCTGGTGTTTAAGAGTTTCTATTAAGTAAGCACGTTTCGGCCTTATGCTTGATCCCAGACTTAGTGAGTAATCTAGAAATTTGCCCAACCAAGTTTCATAGGAGTGGGTCCACTCTAATACTCATATAGGTGAAATCTATCAAGAGTGCTCTTGTAACCAATACGTCCCCCCACTCATAACGAGCTACCGACTTCATTAAGATTTCAAAAAATCAACCCTCCAACGTTACAAGATGGATGTACTTACATCATAGGGATTGGCCATTGAGCTTTAAAACTTCTTATTATGTACGATTCATTTTTTTCTTTTGAACCTAACTCTCAAGATCTTTAATTATTAGGTTGGGTATCCTTGTAAGAGATTCCAAATTATTTGGGCAAAAATTCCATCCCCTTGATGTATACTAGTTCTTTTCTCTAGAAAGAGATCTTAAAGAATCACCAAAAATTTTATTTCACAATTGTAATCCCTTTAGTCAAATCGTAATTGTGCTATCACATAAATCTAGATTTACCATTGTAATAATGGTTATGCACTCTATCAATCGTAATTGTGCTATCACAAGTACCTGTCACATAATCTATATAGATTTAAAAACTCAGTAGTCACAAACAATATATACTTTTCTAATTTTTTGGCTACAACTATATTTCTATAGTAGGGGTTATAGCATCTTCATGCTCCACATCATAACATAAATTATACTACTAGGAATCACAAATTTTTGTGACCAATAGTATAATATTATCCCACGTCAAAGTCGTACTTCTAGGAATCACATTTTTTATGTGACCAGTAGTTTATTGACATCCAACATCAAAATTTATACTACTAAGAATTACAAAATTTATTGTGACTAATAATCTAATTTCATTAACAGCTATACTACTAAGAATCACATTGCGACCAATAGTCTACTTTTATCAACATGATCAACGACATGCAACCCTTATCAATTTTCCATCTCAAATAGCTGTCTCGATTTGATAATACAACTCAAAACGCATCATTACGTGAATACAGACATCCTTATGGTTTTCTTCTCCAAATAGTTATGGGCTATTAAACCAATAAATGTTTTTAACTGACAATTTTGCACACAGCAGCCTCTTATTGATAAGTTTCAACAAATTTATAACTTAATTTAAATTATTATTACGAATTTATTTCATTAATTCATTTCAAATAAAACAATAATAACCGGCTAATGAATAACAGTTATACTTTTAAATTTGACAGGAAACAGACAACATAATAATAATAATAATAATAATAATAATAATAATAATAATAATAATAATAATAATAATGTTATTAAAGGGTTAAAATTTTCAAAGCCATAAATGGCTAATACATGGCTGTATTTTAAAAGACAACAATGGTTACAAATCAAAATAATCAAAGCTAATATGGTAATTGAATAGCTTTGTACCAATTAGCATTAAACTCAAACTAATGTCACTTCTACATATATAATATTAAAGCTTTCAAACGTTATTATTAGCATTATTATATAGTAATTCCAAAACGTTAAGATATTAACTTCGGAATATTAATATTTGTAATATTAAACAATAAAATATTATAAAGATGTTAATGATGTAATTTTCAAACTACAAGTAATCGGGCAATGTACAATGACATTTCTTCGTAATGAAATTTAGACATCAGTTAGAGAAGTACACTAAAACTCTAACAGGCAAGACAAATTAATATATCAGCAAGGAGCAAACCAAGGAAATTAACAGCATGCCTTATTTACTTATCCCACAAATATGGGACACCACCACAACTAAATTTTCTCAAGTCAACAATTGAATTTCAAGAAAATAATTTCCTTCGCCTTTCAATTTATGCTACACTATTTTGCTACAGCAGCTCTTTAGTAAAAACAAATAATTATTGCATGAATAAAAATAATCAATAACTAAAGCTTATAATGAAATTCAGGGCAACAAAATACTCATGTTTACTTTCTACAGTTTCGTGTCTAATGTTTAAAATTACTTATAGTAATTCTCATACAAGTATAAAATTAATTTCACCGAGATAATTCATCATTTCAATTTTTTTATTGCAAGATCTTAGTGACACTATAATGGCATCGCCACTACTTCCAAAAATAAAAAAAATAATCTACCTATAAATATATAATCAAATAATAATTATTGAAAGACTTAAAATAAGTCTTATTTTCCGAATAAATTATGAAATTCAAAGCATGATAACGTACCTTCAATTATTTAAAGTTTTATCTTCTAGCAATTGCAGCAACAAATCTTTAGATAAGCAAGAAATATGATCTCAAGAAAATAATTTTCTTTGGCTACACTACTTTGCTTATCTTCTTGAGTTGAAAATATTTTCAAAGATTTATGATTCAGCTTAAAATTGTTGGAGCTAGAACCTAAAAAAAGAGAAATGGTTAGTAATAAAAATAATATAAGAAAGTAAAAAATAAATTTAAATTTATTGTGATATAAAGAGTTGGTCTGAAGTATGGATCTCGCTTTCTTTAAGAAGATTCACGTCTCTATGGAAATTATATTAACCAGTGCAGTAGAAACTCTAAGCATGTCATCTCCATGATACAACAATCCAATTTGATTTTTGTTGTAAACTTTATAGTTTTGCACTAATATGTAGAATAAATAGCTCTGAGATCCAACACATTTCTCTTGTTCAGTAGTATATTTTTTGTATTATCATAGTGGATATATTATATATATATATATATACTAGTGTCACTTTGTTTGAGATTTATTCTACTATTTATATACTTCACACATTTGTAACTCATATCAAACATTAATATAAAAGTTATGAATATATCCATTTAATACAAAGCAAACTGTTATCAAATATTAATGGCTAGCAAATGTTTCATAGTTTAAGTTTTGAAAGCCATAAACGGCTAAACATTTTGAATTCTAGCAAACGTTAACAATAATGTCTCAACGAATTGCTAGCAAGTCTAAAATAACATATTTATAATGTTAGTACAATAATGTTAAGCTTTATTATTAAAATTATAGTTCCAACACAAAGTTCTTCAATACTCTTATTAAGAAGGCAAATTAACAAGTTCATTATTATAGGAGATAAGAAAAATGATAGTATTTTTTTTAAGGAAGAAAAATGATAGTATTTTTTTTTTTTTGAAGTAAGAAAAATGACAGTATTTTTTTTGAAGGAAAAAAATGATAGTATGAATTAATAGTTATTGTATGCTAAAATATTTTTTTAATCAAATCTTGTCACTTAATCCTATTATTAAAAATGTTAATCATCTATTTTATACATCACATATGATAGTTAAAGTGCAAATCTTTACAATATATTCATTAATGATTCTGATAATAAATGACTGAATTTTTCTAAAAATATAATTACTTAAGGTGATTTGAATTAATGTAAGAGACACTTCTCATATGTTACGTACCATTTTATTCAATTCTTTTTTCAATAAATAAACGCATTTGCCTAACATAGTATGTAAATCATACTTATAGTGAACCTTTCTAAGATAATGCATTTTAATTTTTTTATTAGAAAAAGAACATTTAACTTCAATTCTTTTAACAGAAAATACATATTTTAACTATAAAATCCAGTGCTCAATCATTTCTTATCTATTTTCTAGGGTTGAGACATCTTTGCATGTCAACATATCGCTTAGCTAGCTATACCTTTATCCTTTTTGGTCACTAGTTGTATTTTTAATTTTTATAGCTGCATGGTCCCAAAAAGCTATAAACCAAATATCTTTTTTTTTTTTTCTTTTTAATATTTTAACTTTAGAAATTACTAGTATTGCATGTCAACAACCAACACAATTCATGGTCTATGGCATTCCTTTTTCTTGTTTTTTACACACACACACACACACACACACACACACACACACATATATATATATATATATATATATATATATATATATATATATATATATATATTCTTTTAGAAACTTCAATTTTGCAATCTTGATTTCCATTTGGCTTCTATTAAAAAGACAAAAAATGGATTTGACCTCTCCCTCTAAAAAAGATAACATAATTTGACTAGAAAAAAAACAATTACTGCAGTATCAGATAAAATGATAAAATAGCACCTAGAAAGGAAGAATAAAAATTTGCATGCAACATTGAACTGGTATCTTTTCATTCCCTTGAGGTTAATTCTCGGGATATTAGATCTGTCAACTTTAGAAATCAATTATAGGCGTTTGAATTTGAAAATGAGCATAATTGACTCAAATTGAGACAATTCATATAAAAAACTTTTTAATTATATTATGCAAAACTCTTAACAACATACACGTTAATTTCAAATCAATAAGATCATATAGATAAAATTAGTAAGTGTACATTGCTTCATGAAAAGTTTTGAATTGAAAAAGATTATCAACTATTAGACATTAATAAGAATAATTGTGTTTATCTCTCTTTTCTGTAATATCTTTTAGCATTTTTTAATAGAAGAAGATGCATTACTTTTATACTATAAGAGAACCTTTTTTTTTTTGCTCAATCATAGAATTCATTAAAGAAAA
Source organism: Firmiana major (assembly GCA_033439115.1). NCBI lineage: Eukaryota > Viridiplantae > Streptophyta > Magnoliopsida > Malvales > Malvaceae > Firmiana > Firmiana major. The sequence goes on along the minus strand of CM065914.1, from coordinate 4,698,331 downwards.
CGAAGGTTACAGTAAAAGGATAACACCCTTGCTCCATTACAGTCACCCCACCAGCAAAACAAGAAACCAAATAAAAACCCCCTTATACAGCAGTACTCACCAGACATTAGCAAAACAAGAAACCAAACAGTAACCCCCTTGCACAGCAGAGCTCACCAAACATAAGGACACATTCAAATACAAGCTTTACCACAACAAAGCAAGAAACAGCCACCAAAATTGATAGATTAGAAAAGAAAGAAATAGCTACCAAAATGCAGAAAACATGGTCGATCTATCAACACTCATTCTTGCTTTTATATGTTAGAGAGAACCTGCTTTAATAGTCTTAATTAAAAAAAAAAGTTATTTTGGGAATTCAAATCTTGTACTTAATCTCTCTGAAAAAAAAGATAATTAATAACAAACGTTAAGGTATACTTAGGTTGTTCTATAAAAGTGTATGATTATCTTTTATAAAATTACCAATTTTCAAAATCGGCCAATAGGATTTTAACAATTATCTAATTAGCGCTTCCTCTGCTGGTGGAGCTTTTGCTTATGCCAATCTACTTCTAAATTCTTCCTACTTGTTATCTTGAGATAAGCCCGGTAAGAATGGTGGTCTGATTCAATGCCTGAATTCTAGACCCTATTGCGGCAGAACTAGGTGCAATCAAACATGGTCTTGTTTTGATCTTCAAATCTGGATAGATGGGAAGCAAGAGTCCTTTCATCAAATCTGATTCTGATGTAGCACTTATATGGTGTGAAGTTGAAGCAAAAGACCATGGAAGTTATGGACTTCTTTATGATACTGTCAAGAGGGTGATGGAAATCGGACAGGTCTGTTTTTCACAAAAATCCATCTAGCAGGATTACTCTGACTGATTCAATGGCAAAGGCCGGTTTCTTCAAAGCGGATTTTTTTTTTCTTGTTCAGTTTGCTGAAATTGGTTTTGAAATTCTTGCATTAATGTTATCCTCGTAGTGGCTCTCCAGGTTTATTAGTTAGTGTTAATTTTATTGAAGGTGTTGCTCTGTTATAGCTGATAGGAATACTCTGTTATTGGCTTCTTTTTGGCTGCTTTTGTATTTTCTGTACTTACCTGGGTTAGATGTGCTGTTATGCCAAGGCATCCATGAAGGTTACCTCCTCCTGAGCCACTTTAAACATCAATAATATGTATGCTTATTTTTTTTTTTGAAAAATTATATATATATTTTTTTTATTAAAATATGAGATACTTGATTTGTCTTTTTTTAATTATATATTATGATAGTAAAATGATTAATTATAACTAAATAATACATATGTATTCAAAAAAAGCTTGGTCAAATTTATAAGTTAATTGAATTAAGTATTAAAATACTCAAGTTAGACTCATCTGGATTCGTCACTCAAGTAGCGTAAGTTTGAGTCGAATTAAATAACTTACGAATAACTTGATTTGAAATCAAATAATTATTGAGTTGAGTTAAATAACTTATGAATAACTTGATTCATTTACATTCTTAAATTTAAACTCCAAATTTATAAAAATTATCTCTTAAATAATTATATGAATCAATTGAATTGAAGTTTAAGTTTTCAACTAATTTTTTCTTTTTGTAAGTCGAACATCATTCATTTAAGGATATTAGTTACACCGTTCAGCTGACTCGAATTGGAAAATCCAGGGAACAAAACATACAAAACCAGGAAATAGGGAGAAAAACAGAGAACACGAGCGAAGCAGCTCAAAAAATCAGATCACTTTTGAAGAATCACCGCCAAGCTTTCAGCCAGTCAGAACGATCAACTCCAGGGAGAAATAAAGCAGTATTTTAATCAATGAATTTTTTATGTTTAAATTCTATAAATCGGATTAATATGATCATAAGTAAACTATTTTTATTTTTTTAATATTCTTTAAAAAATATATATCGTCATCGTAATTTTATTTGTAGAATATAAAAACTCTACTAATAATGTATTAAATAATTATTTATAAAATTTTTTACAAAAAAAATGCAATATACTGTTCTTATAATTTGGTTGAAAAGTCTACAAATTGTGTGAGGTTTCGGAGATTCTCTACTTGATCACATGCAGAAATCTTGAAACATATGTATCGTGAACATTGATCATCCTCTCCTCTTGGTAGTTATAAATACATTTATCAGACCTCAACTGAATTTCTATTAGAACGTCATGTTATAATTTTGTGTGTCAGAGTCCCACTGATAGTATAGTTTCAAGATAAATATGTTATATATATGGCTCTTTGGTAACATATTTTTGGTTATGGGATTCATATCTTGGAACAAACATTTGTTGCCAATTAAGCAAGCTTTGCATTCTCTCCTATGAAACCATCCCTTTCCCCCAAGAAAATATTTTTTTTTATAACATTTTCATATATCTTTGGCAGTTGCTAACCTTTTATTGCCTTTTTTTTTTGGTTAAGGTAGAAATTAATGGAAATCGATAACAGCTCAAACATTGCATTTCCACCCAAGTCTCCAGCACCAATCACGTAGACTAAGATCAAGATCAAGTGACTTTCTTTTTCATTTAATTAATTTATTAATTGTGTAGTTGCATTTATGTAGAATTATTATCAGATTGCAAGCAGTTTCAGAAGGGTTGTCAAGACTGAAAGCGCTCAAGCTGCTTTTGAGTTGAGGATCAGACACATCTTGCATATCTCAGATGTATTTTGGTTCCATAAGCACTGCTGCAATGATAGTTACCCCCACCCCCCGGAAATTCAGAGGGATAAATTTGAAGCTTATATCATTTCTTGTTTGGACGATTTACCTGTTAGCAGATTGGTTGCCAACAGTTGCCCTAAGCACCCTTCTTACTGTTGCATCTTGGACCCCGTTCCTACTGTTGCATCTTGGTGGTCCCGATACCATCACTGCTTACTATTTGTCAGACAATGAGCTTTGGAACAGACATTTCTTAGGGCTATATTTCCAGCTTGGAGTGGCTATCTATGTCAATGTCAAGTTTTGGACCCTAACCGTAACTACGTCACCTTTATGGCCATTCCGATATTCATTGTTGGAATTATCAAGTATGCGGAGAGGGTTTGGGCTCAATTCAAAGCAAGCAGCTTTCAGTTTAGGAAGTCTGTGTTCTCGGAGGCCACAAGTTTCCTTCCTGAAGTTCTTCATGAGCCTTCAAAGGAAGAATTGAGGCTGGAGGAATATTTAGATCAGCAACAAATTAAGGGGAAATACAGATATCTTCATCAAGCTTTTCTTTTATTTCAATTGTTCAGGCCTTTATTTTTGGAACCTCAAGCTCAAAATTTACAACAATTTCAGTTACGTATTTGAAATAGGGCCAAAAGTGACAGCAGAAGAGGTTTTCAAAATGGTGGGGGTTGAACTTGGTTTCTTGTATGATCTGCTTTATACGAAGATTCCTATAGTTATATCCCGAACGGATGTAATTCTCCGTTGCATTTGCTTGTTATTCACCGTTTCCACACTGATTGCCTTCTTGATCATCGTTGGTAAGCACGGCTACTCCAAAGTTGACATTGGCATATCCTACTTGTCAAAGGTTTGAGCTATCTTTCTTGAAATTTATTCTGCCATTCTACATCTCAGCTCTGATCGAGGAATTATATGGTTGGTTAGTCAAAAAAACAGGTTTCTTGAGGTCATTGCTTCTAAGTTAGTTCCTTTGACAAAACCCAACAGGGGAATTCGATCCATGGCACAACACAGCCTACTAGAATGTTGCCTCAAGCCTAGGAAAATCAAGCTTGCTGCAGTTTTATCCATATTTGACCCAGAAGACAACTTGGAAAAGTCCTTCCATACCAGTTGGAAGGATGTGAGTCCTGAATTGAAAGAAATCATCTACATTCATCTCCGAAAAAAGCGAGAGAAATATGAAAATGCATATTTTAAATTGGAGGCTCTTAAGCATTCATTGAATGAGAGAGGTTACAATGTGCTTAAAGACGAAGGGGTTGGAAAAGACCTTGGTTGGAGTGTATCTGACGCAGAATTTACCCACAGTCTCCTCTTATGGCATATTGTTACAGATCTTGTTTACCATGATGATCATCTAAAGTTTCGAGTGGGTGACCTTGGTCCATATTGCCAAATCAGTAAGCTCTTATCCGATTACATGATGTATCTCCTCTTTCATTGTCCAGCAATGCTTCCTGAAGGTATTGGTAACAAAAGGCACCATGACACCTGCATTGAAGCAAAGAATTTTTTCATTAAAAGATTAAAATTCAGGGATGCTATTAATGGATTGTTAGAATTACCTGCTGATATTGAAACTCGATCGTTCTTTGTCGAGATGGGGAGTTTGAGGAAGTCAGTACTCTTCGAAAGCTACCTAATTGCCTTCCAATTGCGAGAGTTCGTATCACTTCTTCGATGGGATCCCCAAGAAAAATGGGAACTTATTGCTAAAATGTGGCTAGACATGCTGACTTATGCTGCAAGCCGATGTTCGTGGATAGAGCATGCAAGACAACTTCAGCAAGGTGAGGAATTGCTTACCCATGTCGCCCTCCTCATGGCACATCTTGGTTTAAGTAAAAAAATCAATCTGGTAGATTTACCCCCCAGATTTTGGGAAACCGAGTTTAAGCCTAGCTGGGATTGGGATAGGCTTGACCGATTAGCTTATTACTTAGCTTAGATATATCCTTCCTCAAATCCAACTTGCTTTGGGTATTCCCTTTTTATAATTTTCTTCACTATATTTAATTTGGCTTTCCATGTTTGTCTTTTTCAATTTCAAATAAGCTTATATACTTTGGTGTACACCCAAAAGAAATAAATGAGCAGTCTTTTCTTCTGTTATTTTATTTTGTTAAGAAATTCATGCACACATATGTACTATAAATAGGATTTGGATTCATCAATTATTCGTCGCTTACGGTGAAAAGATAAAAAAAATAATATGAATTAAAATTTTAACAAAAGAATTTGTATTAAATAGGAAGAGTTCAAAAAATCGGTTTGATCTTTGATATATTAGTACGAATTTTTTCGCAATAATTTTTTTCTTTTGACACAAAACAAATTAGATACAAAGAAAAAATTTGTCGGACTTGATTCAATTCAAAGCTCTCTAATTTTAAATTTAATATAAAAATAAAATATTTTAACACATAACAAAATAAGAGGGGAAAAATATATTATTTATCTCAAATTTTTTTTAATTCATCTCGAAGTTCTTTGATGCTCTGTCACATGAAATTAATGAATTAGACAAATTTAGAAGTTGATTATTATAGAACCAGTTTTAACTTTTAATAAAGTACTAATTAAAAAAAGTTATCTTTTATAAAATTATTACATCTCAAAATATACCAAATGATTTTAACAATCATCTATTTAGATATTCCTTTTATAAAACATGAGATATGTAGGTAGCACATTAATTTTATAATTCATTATTAAATTCGAACTCGATTCGATACAAATATTTGAAATTTAAAACTTTACTCGAACTCAATTCGAGTCACTCGAACTTGACTCAATAAAATATTATTTGTTTCTTTCACTAATATATTATGAGAGTAAAATGATAAATTATAATTAAATATTAAAATACTTGAATTCGGCTCATTTCGTCTTGTTACTCAAGTATCTCGAGTTCTAGCTTGATTCAAAAATAAAAAAATCAAATTCGAATAAAAATTGAATTGAATTTAAATAGTTTACGAGTAACTTGATTAGTTTATATCAATAAATTTGAACTCCGAATTTATTAAAAGCCACCCCTAAAAGAGATTGCATGAATCAATCATTTTGAACTTCAAGTTCTTAATTAAAGCTATTTTTTAATCAACAAATTAATGTCGATAACATTTCCTTTGTTGCACAAGCATAGGAATCAAAATTCTGTACTTTTTTCTTTTAAGTGGGAAAAAAAAAGGAGGGAATCTTAAGGGTTTGGTTATAAGTTTTGCATATTTTCATTCCCTTTACTAGTACATATTCATTGCTTATTGGCTAATTAATGTAGTTGTTATTATTATTCTCTTGCGGTCACGAGTATATTAGCTTTTTATGATTTGCAAGTTATCTCAACACTTTAATGCCAAATTGAAACTCCACAAGTCCCAGACATTAACAAACCTATTATGGTATTCTACATAACATTCTAGTGTAATATACACTAAAGTAGAAGAATCATCTTCTTTCACTTTTGAATTTTCCCAATTCTCTGGCCTTGCCTGCGAATCCATTCACTTTTATCTTCTTTTACTAAGTGAAGTTACCGAATTAGGCCATTAATAACTTTTTTTCTTCTGATAAACATTTCTAAAGAAACATGCTACTACTACTAAATTGTTTATTGTACATGTAAGTAAAATTCCTTACAAAAAATGCAGAGCATTGTTCTTAAAGTAAGGTTGGAAAGTCTATAGATTGTGTGAGACTTCGGAGGTTTTTTTACTTGGTTGCATGTGAAATCTTGAAACACACGTATCATGAAAATTGTTCATCCCCTCTCTTCGAAGCTATAAATACATTTATGAGATCTCAATTGCATTTCTATTAGAACGTTATTGTTATAATTTTGTGTCAAAGTCCCAATAATATTGAAGTTTCAAGAAATATATAATATATATATATAGCTCTATGGTCACATATTAATTTTTGGTTGTGGCATGCATAGCCTGCAACAAAAGTTTGTAACCGATTAAGAAAGTTTTGCATTCTCTATTACGAATCCATCCCCTTCCCTCGATAAAATAAATTTGTTTATAGCATTTTCAAATGTCTTTGGCAGTTTCTAACCTTTTGTTGCTTTATTTATTTTTTTGTTAATGTTCGACTCATTTTATCACTTTTTAACCATTCAAACTCGATTCATTAAATTAGATTTATCATTTTTTAAATCATATTTTATGAGAATAAAATAGTAAATTAATAGTTAAACATTAAATATATTAAAATTTTTTTTATCAGATTTGCGAGTCGATTGAATTGAATATTAAAATACTTAAACTTGACTCGACACAACTCATTACTCTAGTATCTCAAATTCAAACTCAATTCAAAGATAAATTAGTTAACAAATAGTTTAATTCATTTACACTTCTAAATTTAAATTCCAAATTTATTAAAGATAACATCTTATATTGCTTGAATAAATAAGATTGAACTTCAAGTTCCTAATTAAATCAATTATTTAATCAATAAATTAGTGTTGATAATTGGCTCCCAAAATATTAAGATCTTTCTAGAACATATACGTCTATAACATATCCTTTGTTGAACCAAATATAAGAATCTAAATTCCGTATTACATGCTTTTAGGTGGAAAAGAAAAAGATAAAGAGAGGAAGAACATTGGAAGATTGAAACTCTACCAATAATCATTTGGAAATTTTAAGGGTTTGGTTATAAGTTTTGCATATTTTCATTCCCTTTACGTTAGTACATATTCATTGCTTATCGGCCAATCCATGCTATTGTTATTCTCTAGCGGTCCTGATTATATTTGTTTTTAAGAATTTGTAAGTTATCCCAGCACTTCAATGCCAAATTGAAACACCAAGTCCCAGACATACCTATGGTATTCTATGTGACACTCTGGTTGTTAATGTACGCTAAAGCAGAAGAATCATCTTTAATTTCTTTCTTTTGTATTTTCCCAATTCCCTGCCCTTGCCTAGCTAATCCTTCACTTTTACACTCTAAAAATGCAGGACATTGTTCTTATAATTTGGTTAGAATGTCTATGGATTGTGCGAGACTTTGGAGATTCTTTACTTGATCACATTTAGAAATCATGAAACACATGTATCATGAACATTGGTAATCCCCTATCTTCGCATCTATAAATACAGTTGTTGTAATTTTGTGTTAATGTCTCAATCATATTAAAGTTTCAAGAAGAACATATAGCTCTTGGTAATGTATTTTTGGCTATGGCGTGCATATCTTGCAAAAATGTTTGTAACCAAAATTAAGTAAGCTCTGTATTCCCTCTTATGAATCCAACCCCTTCCCTCAAGAACATACATTTTTTACAACATTTTCATATATCTTTGACAGTTGCTAACCTTTTATTATCTTTTTTTTTTTTTTTGGTTAAGGTAGAAAATAATGGAGATAGATAACAGCTCAAACATTGCATTTCCACCAAAATCTCCAGCAGCAATCACCTAGACTAAGATCAAGTGGCTTTCTCTTTCGCTTAATTAATTAGTTATATAGTTGAGTTTATGCAGAATTTGTACTTAATCACATTGCATGCAATTTCAGGCGGGTTATCAAAGGGCTCAAGCTGCTTTCAAGTTAAGCATCAGACAGATTTTGCATATCTCTGGTTTATTTTGGTTGCATAAGCACTGCCACAATGATAGTTACAAGTAAGTATAACTACAATTGCATATATCCAAGCAAAATTAAAGTTACAAATCAGATGCTTCTCTAGCATTTTAGACATTTTGATGTTTCATTTTTGTTCTTATTTAAGAAAATCATTCAACTCTAACATTTGTTTAACTTTTGTTATTTGTAAAATCTTTTGACTTGAACATGTTTCGATTTCCAGTTGCAGCAGCTCTACTCTTTGTAGAGATCAAGGATGCAGCATTTCTGAAAACGTTGTCAGAGGTTATGCTATCTCTTTGGCTCAAATGGGAACTCCGGGCAATGGTTGTACTCAGTCTAACCGTTCAGCTTATATTGATAAGATATGGAAATCGACGGAAATTCAGTGGGAGAAATTTGAAGTTTATTTCATTTCTTGTTTGGACGATGTACCTGTTTGCAGATTGGTTGGCAACAGTTGCCCTGAGTACCCTCCTTCGGAGCAGAAAGGAACAAATAAGCAGCCCTCTGGTTATATTTTGGACCCCATTTCTACTGTTGCATCTTGGTGGTCCTGACACCATCACAGCTTACTCTTTGTCAGACAATGAGCTTTGGCCTAGACACTTCTTCGGGCTATGTTTCCAGATTGGTGTGGCTATCTATGTCTATGTCAAGTTTTGGACCCTAACCGTAACTACGCTCACCTTTATGGCCATTCCAATATTCATTGTTGGAATTATCAAGTATGCAGAGAGGGTTTGGGCTCTCTTCAAAGCGAGTAGCATGCGGTTTAGGAAGTCCGTGTTCCCACCTGCTAAAAGTTTCCAACTTGAAGTGGACATTCCCCAGGGGGCTTCAAAGGGGAACATGACGTTGGAGGAATATTTAAATCAGCTCCAAGTTAAGGACAAATACAAGTATCTTCATAGATCTTTTCTTTTATTTCAGGTGTTTAGGCCCCTGTTTTCGGATCTCAAGCTTAGAATTTACAGAAACTTCAGTTACATTTTTAATATGGAGCCCAAGGTGACAGCAGAAGAGGCCTTCAAAGTGGTGGAGATTGAACTTGGTTTCTTATATGATCTGCTTTATACGAAGATTCCTATTGTTTTATCTCGAACGGGAGTAATTCTCCGCTGCATTTGCTTGTCATTCACCGTTTCCACACTGATTGCCTTCTTGATCATCGTTGGTAAGCATGGCTACTCCAAAGCTGACATTGGCATATCCTATTTGTTAATGGTGGGAGCTATCTTTCTTGAAATTTACTCAGCCATTCTACATCTTGGCTCTGACCGAGGAATTCTCTGGTTCGTTGATCGACGAAATAGGTTTTCCGATTTCATTGCTTCTAAGTTAGTTCGTTCGATGAAACCCAATAAGGGAATTCGATCCATGGCACAACACAGCCTACTTGATTATTGCCTCAAGCCAAGGAAATTCAAGCTTGCTTCAATTTCAAACATATTTGACTCAGAAGACAATTTGGAAAAGTACTTCCATACCAGTTGGAAAGATGTGAATCTTGAATTGAAAGGAACCATCTACAAGCATCTGGTGAAAAAGCGAAAGAAATATGAAGAGGCAAATTTTGAGTTCGAGGAGCTCTCAAAGTTATTGGATGAAAGAGGTCACAAAGTGCTTAAAGACAAGGGGATTGACAGTGACTATGGTTGGAGTGTATCTGATGCAGAATTTACCCACAGTCTCCTCTTATGGCATATTGCTACAGATCTTGTTTACTATGACGACTATCAAAGATTTCGAGCTGGTGATCTCGGTCGTTATTGCCAAATCAGTAAGCTCTTATCTAATTATATGATGTATCTTCTGTTTCTCTGTCCTGCAATGCTTCCTGAAGGTATTGGAAACGTAAGGCACCAAGACACTTGCATTGAAGCTAAGAATTTTTTCCGTAGAGGGTTAAAATTCAGAGAAGCTATTAATGGATTGTTTGGAATTGACATTGAATCTCGATCTTTCTTCATCGAGATGGGGACTCAGAGGAAGTCAGCTTTCTTCGAAGGCTGCCGAATTGCGTACCAATTGCGAGAGTTGGTATCACAATTTCAATGGGCTCACGAAGAAAAATGGAAACTTATTGCTCAAGTGTGGTTGGACATGCTGACTTATGCTGCGAGTCAATGTTCATGGAAAGAGCATGCAAGACAACTTCAGCAAGGTGAGGAATTGCTTACTCATGTCGCCCTCCTCATGGCACATCTTGGTTTAAGTAAGAAAATCAATTTGGTAGAATTATCCGGCAGACTTAAGGAAATCGAGTTTGAGCCTATCTGGTATTGGAATAAGCTTGAGCGATTAGCTTATTACTTGGCGTAGCTTAGATATATCCATCCTCAAATCTAACTTGCTTTGGGTGTTCTTTTAGAATTTCGTTCTCAAAATTTTAATTTGGCTTTCCTTGTTTGTCTTTTTCAATTTCTAATAAGCTTACTTCGGATTTGGATGTACACCAAAAGAAATAAAAATGAGCAGTCTTTGGTTATTTTATTTTGTTAAAGAATTCATGTACACATGTTTACTTTAAATAGGATTTGGTCGAGCTCATCAAATATATACTCTACAGATACACGTACAATTTGCCAAACTTAAAAGGGAATTGTAGATCTCAACCACGACAACATCCGAGAGAATGAGTTAATACCTAAAACCTGAAACAAACAAAAGCTTCTGACATTTCTTGCAGGCTTAAAGACATAGAAATCTTTGAAAAAAAAATCACATCTTTCAAATAAAAAGCACACCAGCAGTTTCAATATTCCCTTTACCGTCTCCTACCAAGCTGCATCACTGCCTAAAACATTATTTAATGATTTAGTATTCCTCAGAAAACAACTCTACAATTACAGCATTGTCTTCTCTTTCTTTGGTCAATGATCAAACAACTCCGTATTTCTCAACCCTTTTCTAAACTTTTTGTGTTTCAGAACTTAAGAGTTTCAATTAAGAATCATGACGCTTGAAGAAGCAGAACCAAATCCAGCCCCGGATCATATCTTGGATTGGCTTGAGGATTCAGTATCATTCCTTCCATCTTTCTTGGATGATTTTTTTTTCTCGGTCAAATGATGAAATTTAAGAATGAAGAGGAAGACATATAATATATTCATCAATAATTCTGATAATAAATGATTTTTAATTTTTTTTAATAAAAATATAATTACTGAAAATGATTCGAATTAATGTAAGAGACATACCATTTCATGCAATTCTTTCGCCAATAAATAAATATATCTTTATGTAACATATCATATAAATCATACTTATAATGAATCCAATTCAATGCATTTTAATTTTTTATTAAAAAAAGTTAACTTCAATTCTTTTAAGCAGAAAATACATATTTTTACTATAAAATCCAATATTCAAATTCATTCCTTACCTAGTTTTCTAGGGTTGAGACCTCTTTGCATGTCAACATATCGCTTAGCTATAGTTATACCTTTTTTCCTTTTGGTCTTAAAAATTATAGCTGCATGGTCCCAAAACTGTCAATAAGTTAATTCTTGGGATATTGCAAATGTAAGACCCCGTATATGTATAAGGGTAATGTGTGTAATTGGATCAAATAATATGAATGGACTTGTAATGTAAAGTATGATTGATGTAAGTCCATGGATTCAATGTATGTATGTGTAATATAAATTGTAACGTACATACAAGTTTCATTGAGTATGAATACGAAGAAATGAGTTCTAGCAAGTGATGGATGTGATTGAGACTCAAGATGAGTAGTGTGGTAAAATGGAATGGAGTTATGCTTCCATTTGGTTTTATGTAGCATACCTTTGAACATACAATGAATGCACACAAGTTTCAATGTGCATAAGGTATGAATGGATGCCATTTTCAAGTTATAAAGGTGGATGGATGAGAAATTGGCCATGGCAATAGATTAATGATGTGTTGGTATGAGTTGCAGCAAGGAAACTGCAGGAAATCTGGAAAACATGAGGGCCAGATCGATCTCATAGGATGAGAGATCGATCTGGAAGAGCCAGAATGCTCTTATTTGGGCGAAAGAATATAGCAGATCGATCTCCAATGGAGCCAGATCGATCTGTCAAGCATTCTGTAGTGAAAAGATCGATCCTCAAGCACCCAGATCGATCTCCTTAGCTCTCTGTTTGGGACCAGATCGATCTCATGCTTCGACAGATCGATCTCATGCTTCAACAGATCGATCTCATTGCTTCGACAGATCGATCTCAGGCTTAAAAATGCCGTGAAAAAGAGGGATTTTAAGGGACCAGATCGATCTCCTCTTGGACCAGATCGATCTCCCCAAGCTATTTCTATATAAGGAGAGCTAAAAATCTGGAAATCTCGAAAAAACATTTAACCTTACAATCTCAACCCAAAAACCTAACTTTCTCTCTCTAAAATCAACCATTTTCAGTGAGATTTGGAGAGAGATCATTAGAGGCAAAGTTGTTCCTATCAAAGAGAAGAACAACATAGTGAGAGGGCATTTTTCCATTTTTGGAATTGAAAGAGTTAAGGGCATTACCATTTGGAGCAAGAAGAGAAATCATATTGGTAAGATTCTAACACTCCAATCCAAATGCATTAGCTATTTAATTGATTTTGGAGTTGATTGATATGAGTATTGATGGATAGACTACCTAGGAACGTAGTGAAATTGGTGTGACCTAGAAATCTAGAAGGGTATAATGTGAGGATATGTGGGATCAAATGAGCCTATGATTTATGGCATGCTAAAGTTGCTATTGGGGTAGTATTTATGATTTTAAATGGTTAAATGAGATTACATTGTGAGTTTGGAAGAATTGTGGAAATGAGTATGAATATGCTTGATAAAGGCCATAGTGAGGGAATTCATGAAATATGAACGCTATGAGCTTTATGTCGATTTGATATCGACTTTGAATAAGTTAATAGGCCTAAGAAGGTCCATAGACTCGAGCTATGGGTAAAGTAATGAAACGAGGCCAAATAAGCTTTAATAGAGGCTATAGATTAAATTGACTATAGCAAGCACAAAGGTTGCAATATGTGGATCGAATATAATGCGGGATACGATTTTGTGCAGTCCCGAAGAGTTCGTTGAAGACGAATTGAACTGTACGAGTAAGCAGCTTAAGGAAGTGGAATCACGCATCGCGATTCCAGGTAAGGGAATTTTGTAAGTATATAGAGGTAACTGCTCGTATTTTAAACTCGTGGGTATATATAGGGCTTTGGAAATGTGCATGGACTTATAGAAATGTGTTTTGATGGTGTATGAGTATTTGTATGAGATTTGGTGGTTTGAGATGGTTATTGAAAAAGGGATAGTAAGGCTAATAATTGCATAAATCATGTGTTTTGAATGCTTTTACAAAACACAATACTTTGATTTGAGCAAATAAAAGGATAGGCTGGCTAGTACTTGAATGATGTTGTGAAATAGCCCATATGAGGCACTAAGCATATTATGAGATGTTTTGAATTCATGTGAGCCGCCTATCGCGTGTATGTGATATAATTCGCGTTAGAGCCTCGCTCGCGCGAGATTTCTATGTTTTCACTTGTGTGAAACGTGCTTGAGCTTAGCTCGCACTTTGAAATTGAATTGTGATGATGTTTATAAACCGTACTGGAGCTTACGCTCGTACGTGGATTTGAGTGGTTTTTCTTATGCATATAACTGTACTGGAGCTATACTCGTACATGGTTTCTTCATATTTTATGCATAAATGTCGTACCAGAGCGTTGCACGTACGAAGTGATTGGTTTAGATGCATGAATTCGCGCTAGAGCGTAGCTCGCGCTGGTTTTCACACTGTGGTATGTATGAGGCCGTGGTGAGAGATACGGATTAACTCAGGGAACCCAACAGGCCTGACAGACCTCTTAGGTGGGGTGAGGGTGAGGGGCTAGGACCTGACATAATCCATCCAGGGAACCCAACAGGCCTGACAGACCTCTTAGGTGGGGTGAGGGTGAGGGGCAAGGACCTGGATCAGGGAACCCAACAGGGGCGAGCAAGGCCATGAGGGGCTAGGACCTGGTATTGAGGTTACTCCCACGCGCTTTCGAGACTATAAAGGTTACACTTGGTATGGGGTAGATAAGACCTATGGCAGGCACCCCCAACCATGTTATGGGTCCGCGAAGTACGATGTACCGTGTATATCACATGGAGTACGATGTACCGCGTGGTGGTTACTTGATTTGAGAAAGTCTGGCGGAGAACTAACCCACCTTCGTGCCAGCATGATACCCCGCACACCGGAATCCGTGTGGTCTGGGATGATATGTGACGATTGGCCAACGTAGTCACTTGAGATATAGTAACCTGTCTCCTTGCTTGATTTACTTACTACCACATGATTTTAAATCTCTAAGTGTGATTTGTGATTGTTTAAGGTAGACCCGAAGGAGGGGTCGAGCCTCGTGGATTTGATTTGTGAAACGAAAATGAGGTTGTGATTGTGAGTTGATGTGATGTGATTGTATGTGATGAGAAAGAGTTTTATTACGTGGGTTTAAAAAGGAGGTTTCTTAATGAATTGCCCTTTTTATGAATTTAAATGAGATCGAGCATGAGATGATTTATACATGATGTTTTACCATGTTTTATATGCCAATTTTACATGACTTTGATACATGATATATATGTATACTCATATGGCATAGTTTTATTCCTCATGCTCCTATCATAAATGATTTATGCATAACACTATCAGCATGTAGATAGAGTAGTTATCTACCATGCTTGCATTATTGCCTTACTGAGCGTGTGGTTGCTCATCCCACTCTATTTCCCCCTACAGAGCATGCATAGTAGCCCAGTGAGGACTGAGGCGTGGTATTTTGGACTCCGCTGCATCTCCATCGCTTAAAGGTATATACACAGTGATTCTTTTTGTATCTAAACAATGTAAAAGCACAGTATTCTTTTGAGTTGTACTTATGGGGGATGTAGATGTCAGTAAAACATGTATTCGTATAAGTGCACGATTAAATGCACATGTATGACATCGTTTTAATTAATTGAGAATGAATGAGATGTGGTGTTTATTATTGGCTCACAGCCCAACAGTGTGTGGTGAGTTTAGTTCACGACCGGGTAAGGTAACAGTAAAACGCGAAAAATTTTCAGTGATTTTCGGTTAAAGAGAATGGAATTGGGTCGTGACAGAGATTGGTATCAGAGCTGTGTTGGCCTGATGTGAGTCATTAATAAAACGTAGGAAAGTACATCCTCATAGTACTGTGCTTTTGTTTAGATATAACTGTGTATACGGTGATGGATTGAGCTTAATGAATTATTATAATACAGGAAGTTAGGCACTATGCCAGTTACACGCAAAGGTAGAGGGGTGAGAGCACGTGCTAGAGGCCGTAGAGGTAGGCCTGAGAGCCGTGCGGAGCCACAGATTGAGCAGGCTCCACAGAACCCTGCTGAGAGAGCAGAGGATATCGAGGCTCGTTTCGCTAGGTTAGAGCGGAGTATCGAGAGTTTGGTGGAGATAGTCACGCAGGCATTGGGAACCGGTGATAGACGAGGTCCCGCAGCACAGCCTACTACTGAACAGGCAGCTGCAGAGGCGGAGAGACCTCATGCTGCTGAGATAGCTACAGTTACACCACCTCCAGCCCAGGATACAGCTTCTCTTATCTCTCCACAGCAGAGCGGTAGTGATGTGGGTTATGACTGCGACTTGAGCAGGTTGCGAGAGTTTCAAGCGCTGAAACCCCCAGTGTTTAGAGGGGTGAAGGACCCAGTGATTACGGAGGATTGGGTGTACGAGATGGAGAAACTGTATAGGTTTTTCCGATGTACTTCAAGTGAAAAGGTTGCCTTTGCCGTGTTTATATTGAAAGGCGAGGCCGAGCATTGGTGGAGGTCCACCGAGGTTATTTTGAGGGCCAGACACTCTGAGATCTCGTGGGAGATATTTCTAGAGGCCTTCAGGAGACAGTATATTCCAGCTACCGCACAGAGAAAATTGCGGATGGAATTTATGAATTTGGTTCAGGGGAACCAGACTGTGGACGAGTATGAGTCCAAGTTTATGTCATTGGGGAGATATGACCCGGACACGATGGGTAGTGAGACTCGAAAGATACAGAAGTTCATGGATGGATTGAGATTGGCCATCCGGACTAAGCTAGCTCCCTTCGACATTGTGACTTATGAGGAGGCTGTACATAAGGCTCAGTTGTGTGAGCAAGACTTTGAGCGAAATGCCTCCGAGCTTGGAAGGATCAGTGTCAAGAAAGACAGAGACCGGAAGAGATCCGGGAGGGATAGAGTGGCCAGGAAAGGAGGCCCAAGGTATTTTGAGAAGAGACCTAAGATCGAGGAGGTGCAGGAGAAAGCTGCTAGACCTCCAGTATAACCAGCTTTGACTGCACCGAGGGGTATAACTATTGGAGGACCACGACCTACCACAGATCAGTGTAGGAGATGTGGGAGATACCATGGGACTAGGTCATGTCAGGCGCCCCCTGTTTCGTGTTTTAGGTGTGAGAGGCCAGGACATATATCGAGGTTCTGCACTGAGATGATTGAGGTTGCCCCACAGAAGGGCAAGGAGCCTGAGGGAGCTCCAGTTGAGACAGCAGCCCCGAGGAGGAGGGCTACAGCTGAGGAGAAAGGGAAACAAGCTGCGGGTGTGAGCAGAGGAAGAGTACATGCACTGGATCAGGACACCGCAGATGCTTCGACTGATGTGATTAAAGGTACCATCCGAATCTTTGATTTAGAAGCATTGGTATTATTTGATCCTGGTGCCACGCATTCTTTCATATCACCTTCCTTTGCACATAAATTGTTGAAATATGTGAAACCAACATTGTTGGATAAAATGTTGATGATTTCCACACCCATGAATGATAGTCAATTGACTAAGCATGTATGTAGAGATTGTAAGTTAAAGATAGAGGGGAAGGAAATGATAGCCAATTTAATTTTATTAAATATGAATGATTTTGATGTAATTTTGGGAATGGATTGGTTGGCTACCAATCGAGTTGTTATGGATTGTCATGCCAAGACATTGATATTTTCAGGATTAGACAATCTTATTGTAAACTTTGATGAAAAGAAATGATATGAAACTTGTATACTTGTGGTAAATAAAAGAGTATGATTTTAAATGCATAATGCTTGAGAGATAAATTATTTGTTTGATAAATGTTGAATGTGGAGTGATGGTTTATGTTACTAACGATGGAGAGGATAATGTGAAGGGTTCATTACCTATGTGGTCGATATGGATGAGGCACACTCGGAATTGAAGGACATACCCGTAATTACGGATTACCCTGATGTCTTTCCGGATGAATTACCAGGACTACCACCTGAAAGGGAAATAGAATTTTGCATTGAGTTAGTGCCTGGTACAGAGCCGATATCGAAACCACCCTATAGAATGGCTCCGATAGAATTGGAAGAGCTGAAGAAATAGCTGCAAGAATTGCTGGAGAAGGGGTTTATTAGACCGAGTGTCTCACCTTGGGGAGCACCGGTTCTATTTGTAAGGAAGAAGGACGGAAGCCTCCGACTGTGTATAGATTACCGGTTGTTGAATAAGGCCACCATTAAGAACAAGTACCCCCTTCCAAGAATCGATGATTTGTTGGATCAGCTCCAGGGAGCCGAAGTATTTTCTAAGATAGATCTGCGATCAGGGTATCATCAGTTGAGAATCAGGAGTGGAGATGTACCCAAGACAGCATTTCGTACCCGTTATGGCCACTACGAGTTTTTGGTGATGCCATTCGGATTGACGAATGCTCCCGCAGCATTTATGGCATTAATGAATGACATATTCAAGCCATACCTGGACAAGTTTGTAATAGTGTTCATTGATGACATTTTGGTGTATTCCAAGTCCAGGGAGGATCATGAGGAGCACTTGAGGATAGTTCTGCAGACCCTTCGAGAGAGAGAATTGTATGCCAAACTCAGCAAGTGTAACTTTTGGTTGGAACAGATCTCATTTCTGGGGCATGTTGTGTCAAAGGATGGGGTATCAGTGGATCCATTCAAGATAGAGGCAGTTGTGCAGTGGGAACAGCCCAAGACAGTTACTGAGATCAGAAGTTTTCTGGGATTGGCAGGATATTATCGGAGATTTGTAGAGGGTTTCTCCAGACTAGCTGCTCCGTTGACACGCCTCACGCGTAAGGATGTTAAGTTTACATGGGATGAGGCATGTGAGAGGAGTTTTGAGGAGCTTAAGCGTCGATTGACGATTGCTCCAGTTCTCACCATTCCTACCAGCTCAGGAGGATTTTCGGTGTATACGGATGCATCGCACCAGGGACTGGGCTGTGTGCTTATGCAGGATGGGAAGGTAGTTGCCTATGGATCTAGACAATTGAAAGATCATGAGAGAAACTACCCGACACATGATTTGGAGTTGGCGGCTGTAGTATTTGCTTTGAAAATATGGCGCCACTATCTCTATGGTGAGAAGTTTCAGGTGTTCACAGATCATAAGAGCCTTAAGTACCTGTTCTCGCAGAAAGAGCTGAATATGAGACAGAGGAGATGGCTCGAACTCCTGAAAGACTATGATTGTGAAATCATGTACCACCCGGGTAAGGCAAATATAGTTACCGATGCTTTGAGTAGAAAGAACCTTGGGTTGGTGTCTTATATGATGGTACGGGAACATGAATTGTTAGAACACTTTGCGAACCTCAGTTTGGATGTAACCCCACCTGGATCTGAGAGACTTGAGATCATGGCTAGTTTGAGACTAGAGCCAGAGTTGATTGGCCGTATTCAGCAAGCCCAGCAGAGTGATCGACGGTGCATCGATTGGCTGAGGCAGGTACAGACAGGTGTGGGTATTGATTTTGAGCAGAGTGCTGATGGCTTATTGAGATTCAGGGGCAGAGTATACGTTCCCAGGGATCCTGAGATCAGGAGAATGATTTTATCAGAGGCTCACTCATCGAAATATACGATACATCCGGGAAGTACCAAGATGTATCAAAACCTTCGGAAGGTTTATTGGTGGTCTGGAATGAAGAGAGACATTGCTGAATATGTCGCTAAGTGTCTCGTTTGTCAGCAAGTAAAGGTAGAGCATCAGAAGCCTGCAGGATTATTGCAGCCTCTACCGATACAGACATGAAAGTGGGAGCATGTCACCATGGATTTTGTGATGGAGTTGCCGAGGACCCGTAGAGGTCATGATGCCATATGGGTTATTGTGGACCGATTGACTAAGTCCACCCATTTCTTGGCTATGAGAGCTACCGATACACTGAGTCAGTTGGCGAACCTGTATATTCGAGAGTTAGTACGGCTACATGGTGTACCAGTGAGCGTTGTTTCTGATAGGGATGCCCGCTTCACTTCCTATTTTTGGGAACATTTTCAGGAAGCGCTGGGGACCCGACTGAGTTTTAGCACCGCTTTTCATCCTCAGACAGATGGGCAGTCAGAGAGGACTATACAGACCCTCGAGGATATGTTGAGAGCGTGTGTGCTGGATTTTAGAGGCTCCTGGGATGACCACCTGCAGTTAGCCGAGTTCGCTTATAATAATAGCTATCATGCTAGTATCGGGATGGCACCCTATGAGGCATTATACGGGCGTAGATGCCGTTCCCCTATTGGATGGGAAGAGGTTGGTGACAGATAGATTTTTGCTCCGGACTTAGTGCAGCAGGCATCTGAGGACGTCCAGTTGATATGTGAGAGATTATAGACAGCTCAGAGCCGGCAAAAGAGTTATGCTGACAAGAGACGAAGACCACTGGAGTTTGATGAGGGTGAGTCGGTGTTTCTGAGGGTATCACCATCGAATGGTATTATGAGATTTGGTAAGAAGGACAAGCTGAGCCCTAGATATATCGGACCCTTCGAGATTTTGGAGAGAGTGGGAGATAAGGCGTATAGATTGGCATTGCCACCGGACTTGGCAAATGTCCACAACGTCTTCCACGTCTCGATGCTTCGGAAGTATCACCCGGACCCGGCACACGTGATGAGCCGTTGGAGCTCCATGAGAGTATGACGTATGTTGAGAAGTCGGTTCGGATATTGGATAGAAAAGAGAAAGTGTTGCGGAATAAGACAATTCCCTTGGTGAAAGTACTTTGGCAACACCACACGGCGGAAGAGGCCACGTGGAAATTGGAGAACTTGATACGGGAGAAGTACCCCCAACTGTTTGAAGAGTGACTTGGTTCTAATTTGGAGGACCAAATTCCTTGAAGGAGGGGAGAATATAAGACCCCGTATATGTATAAGGGTAATGTGTGTAATTGGATCAAATAATATGAATGGACTTGTAATGTAAAGTATGATTGATGTAAGTCCATGGATTCAATGTATGTATGTGTAATATAAATTGTAACGTACATACAAGTTTCATTGAGTATGAATACGAAGAAATGAGTTCTAGCAAGTGATGGATGTGATTGAGACTCAAGATGAGTAGTGTGGTAAAATGGAATGGAGTTATGCTTCCATTTGGTTTTATGTAGCATACCTTTGAACATACAATGAATGCACACAAGTTTCAATGTGCATAAGGTATGAATGGATGCCATTTTCAAGTTATAAAGGTGGATGGATGAGAAATTGGCCATGGCAATAGATTAATGATGTGTTGGTATGAGTTGCAGCAAGGAAACTGCAGGAAATCTGGAAAACATGAGGGCCAGATCGATCTCATAGGATGAGAGATCGATCTGGAAGAGCCAGAATGCTCTTATTTGGGCGAAAGAATAGAGCAGATCGATCTCCAATAGAGCCAGATCGATCTGCCAAGCATTCTGTAGTGAAAAGATCGATCCTCAAGCACCCAGATCGATCTCCTTAGCTCTCTGTTTGGGACCAGATCGATCTCATGCTTCGACAGATCGATCTCATGCTTCGACAGATCGATCTCATGCTTCAACAGATCGATCTCATTGCTTCGACAGATCGATCTCAGGCTTAAAAATGCCGTGAAAAAGAGGGATTTTAAGGGACCAGATCGATCTCCTCTTGGACCAGATCGATCTCCCCAAGCTATTTCTATATAAGGAGAGCTAAAAATCTGGAAATCTCGGAAAAACATTTAACCTTACAATCTCAACCCAAAAACCTAACTTTCCCTCTCTAAAATCAGCCATTTTCAGTGAGATTTGGAGAGAGATCATTAGAGGCAAAGTTGTTCCTATCAAAGAGAAGAACAACATAGTGAGAGGGCATTTTTCCATTTTTGGAATTGAAGGAGTTAAGGGCATTACCATTTGGAGCAAGAAGAGAAATCATATTGGTAAGATTCTAACACTCCAATCCAAATGCATTAGCTATTTAATTGATTTTGGAGTTGATTGATATGAGTATTGATGGATAGACTACCTAGGAACGTAGTGGAATTGGTGTGACCTAAAAATCTAGAAGGGTATAATGTGAGGATATGTGGGATCAAATGAGCCTATGATTTATGGCATGCTAAAGTTGCTATTGGGGTAGTATTTATGATTTTAAATGGTTAAATGAGATTACATTGTGAGTTTGGAAGAATTGTGGAAATGAGTATGAATATGCTTGATAAAGGCCATAGTGAGGGAATTCATGAAATATGAACGCTATGAGCTTTATGTCGATTTGATATCGACTTTGAATAAGTTAATAGGCCTAAGAAGGTCCATAGACTCGAGCTATGGGTAAAGTAATGAAACGAGGCCAAATAAGCTTTAATAGAGGCTATAGATTAAATTGACTATAGCAAGCACAAAGGTTGCAATATGTGGATCGAATATAATGCGGGATACGATTTTGTGCAGTCCCGAAGAGTTCGTTGAAGACGAATTGAACTGTACGAGTAAGCAGCTTAAGGAAGTGGAATCACGCATCGCGATTCCAGGTAAGGGAATTTTGTAAGTATATAGAGGTAACTGCTCGTATTTTGAACTCGTGGGTATATATAGGGCTTTGGAAATGTGCATGGACTTATAGAAATGTGTTTTGATGGTGTATGAGTATTTGTATGAGATTTGGTGGTTTGAGATGGTTATTGAAAAAGGGATAGTAAGGCTAATAATTGCATAAATCATGTGTTTTGAATGCTTTTACAAAACACAATGCTTTGATTTGAGCAAATAAAAGGATAGGCTGGCTAGTACTTGAATGATGTTGTGAAATAGCCCATATGAGGCACTAAGCATATTATGAGATGTTTTGAATTCATGTGAGCCGCCTATCGCGTGTATGTGATATAATTCGCGTTAGAGCCTCGCTCGCGCGAGATTTCTATGTTTTCACTTGTGTGAAACGTGCTTGAGCTTAGCTCGCACTTTGAAATTGAATTGTGATGATGTTTATAAACCATACTGGAGCTTACGCTCGTACGTGGATTTGAGTGGTTTTTCTTATGCATATAACTGTACTGGAGCTATGCTCGTACATGGTTTCTTCATATTTTATGCATAAATGCCGCACCAGAGCGTTGCTCGTACGAAGTGATTGGTTTAGATGCATGAATTCGCGCTAGAGCGTAGCTCGCACTGGTTTTCACACTGTGGTATGTATGAGGCCGTGGTGAGAGATACGGATTAACTCAGGGAACCCAACAGGCCTGACAGACCTCTTAGGTGGGGTGAGGGTGAGGGGCTAGGACCTGACATAATCCATCCAGGGAACCCAACAGGCCTGACAGACCTCTTAGGTGGGGTGAGGGTGAGGGGCAAGGACCTGGATCAGGGAACCCAACAGGGGCGAGCAAGGCCATGAGGGGCTAGGACCTGGTATTGAGGTTACTCCCTGATAAGTTGCATATTATACATATTAATTGTCATATTTTCCCATGATTTAAATTCTTTTATATGCTTAATTTTTGGATTTGACTTATATTTTCTATTTTGTATTGTGAATGAAGGAAAATGGACAAAATGGACTAAAAGCTGCAAATTCTGCTCAAGTCACAAAATCTGAAGAAATCTTGGAATTCAAGTCGAGATCTATCACTTGTAGCTGAAGTTGACTGAATCAATCTAAAGATGGCAAGTGGAAGATTTTAAGGAAGATATATACAAAATCTGTCTTTGGCAAGTGGTGGAAAAAGGAAAGAAGTTTAATTGTAATCAAACTCAACCAGAGAATTTCCTTTGAAAACAGATTCTGGGGTTAGGATATCTAGTATATATAGACTAAGAGTGGCCAGGGGATCGGAATTCATCTTCTTGAATCTTCATATATTTTTATTTTTCTTTTGTGTTTTTCTTTGAACTTATGGCTTGTTAAGTATTTAGTCTAGCCAAAGGATAATTAAAGTTTGGGTTCTTTAAGAATTATGAGATCTAATTAGTTTTTATATTGTTCTTTTATATATTTATTATTTATATGTCTTCTG
The DNA here is from genome assembly GCA_033439115.1 of Firmiana major. Classification (NCBI taxonomy): domain Eukaryota; kingdom Viridiplantae; phylum Streptophyta; class Magnoliopsida; order Malvales; family Malvaceae; genus Firmiana; species Firmiana major. The sequence goes on along the minus strand of CM065914.1, from coordinate 4,674,707 downwards.
TTCTTATTTAAATTATTGTTTTGATTGATTGTGCAAAAAGGGCCCTTTGTTCAATTGTCAGGATAATATATCGCCAATTAGAAACCTGAATCCGTAATTGTTTAGGCATTCTAATATAAGTGGTAAATAACATAATTGATTTCAGATAAGATTTCGATTCTCTGTTAAGAAGATATATAATCTAGCTTAAATGAACCTACATGTGTGTTTGTTGGTTAGAATTGGTAGTCTCTCTAGTTTTCAATGCTGTTGGTAAATTAAATCTTAAGATCGTATCTAAGGTTGTTTAACTGACAAGAGAAATAATTAGAGATCGTATCCTGATTATCGAAGAAGTAAGGAGGGATAGGTTGTTAGGTCGTACCAATAACCATAACCAATTTGGTAAAGATTAAAAGAATTTATTTTTGCATCAATGATCAATTCCCTGAACCCATTCAAAGATTATTCCTTTGGTTAGATGTTTGCATCATATTGATTTTACTTGCCTAGATTTTAATTTAATTTTTATTTTCATTTTTCCAAAATCCCCATTTTACTTTTTAATTATTTCGCAGAAAGATAAATCTAGCCAATCTCTTGGGAAACGACCTTACTCATTTATACTGCAGTTTTAATCTATTTTGAGTAGGAATTATTATTGTTGGTTTCGACAGCCACCAATTTTTGGCGCCGTTGCCGGGGATTGGTTTTTAATTAGATTTATTTTGATGCCCCGTTCTTTTCGTGCAGGTGAATTAATCCCATACGACCCTGAGATCGAAAAGACAGCTAAGCGGAATAGGAAGGAAACTAAAATTCAAAAGGCACAAGAAGGTACATCTTCATCCCCTGAACTGAATTTAGCACTTGATTTGACCAATTCATCTAGTGATTCTGAGATTGAAGAAATAATGGCTGAAGAAAAGCAAACTTTAAGGCAGTTGGCTGCACCACCTGTCAATCAACAACCCCTCTGCATTCACTACCCAACTCTGCAAGCAGATTTTGAGTTAAGATCGGGTTTGATCCATTTGCTTCCCAAGTTCCATGGTCTTGAGAATGAAGATCCTCACAAGCATTTGAAGGAATTTCATGTAGTATGTTCAAGCCTGAAACCATAAGGAGTTACTGAAGAGCAAATCAAAATGCGAGCTTTCCCGTTCTCACTAGCTGATAGAGCTAAAGATTGGTTGTTCTATTTAACTCCTGGTTCTATAACCACGTGGACTGAAATGGTGAGATTGTTCCTTGACAAATTTTTCCCTGCTTCAAGAGCTGCTAGCATTAGAAGAGAGATATGTGGAATCAGACAGAAAGATATTGAGACTCTTCACGAATACTGGGAGAGATTTAAGCAACTCTGTGCAAGTTGTCCGCAACATGGGATTTCTGAACAGCTCCTAATTCAATACTTCTATGAAGGAATGTTACCCATGGAAAGAAGGATGATGGACGCAGCCAGTGGAGGTGCGATAGTGAACAAGACTCCTAGAGAGGCTAGAGATTTGATTTCCACCATGGCTGCTAATTCCCAACAGTTTGGATTCAGACAAGACATACCCCACAAAAGAGTAAATGAGGTAATTACACATTCTCTTGAAAATCAAATAGCTAATTTAACATCTGTTGTTCAACAATTGGCTATAGGAATGGGAAATGTACAACAAGTTAAAGCCTGTGGAATTTGTGCTGCTACTGGACACCCAACCGACATGTGCCCCACACTTCAAGATGAACCTCATGAGCACGTAAATGCAGTTGGAGGATTTCCAGGTCCACCACAAAGGAATCACGATCCATATTCGAATACTTATAACCCAGGGTGGAGAAATCATCCCAACTTTAGCTACGGGGGAAGGCCTCAATTCCAGAATTCTCAATATAGACAGCCCGCTCCACAACAACAACAACATCAGCCGTCTTCAAGTTCAGGTATGTCTCTTGAGGAAATTGTTAAATCACTTGCAACTAACACACAACAATTTCAACAGGAAACCAGGACTAGCATTAAGAAGTTGGAAGATCAAGTGAGTCAACTAACTAATTCCATGAGTAGATTGGAATCTCAAGGAAAATTGCCATCACAGACAATTATCAACCCCAAGCATAATGCCAGTGCAATAACCTTGAGAAGTGGAACCGAGTTAAAGGAACCTATCAAGAAAACCCAAAAACGTAGTCTAGAGGAAGAAACTGAAAAAGAAGTTGTAGCACCCATACCACAGTCAGATCAACCTCAAGAATCTGATGGTGAGAAACAAAAAGTTTTGGCACCAGTTCCTCCTTTTTCCTTTTAGATCATCCAAATCCAAGAAGGAGGAAGAAGAAAAGGAGATTTTCGAAACCTTCCGTAAGGTCGAGGTAAATATCCCTTTACTTGATGCAATTAAACAAGTACCTCGATATGCTAAGTTTCTTAAGGAGTTGTGTACCAATAAAAGGATATTAAAAGGTAATGAATTCGTAAGCATGGGTGAGAATGTTTCAGCTGTTCTCCAGAAAAAGTTACCTCCTAAATGCAAGGATCCAGGTATGTTTACTATTCCTTGTAAAGTAGGTAATATCGGAATTGAAAGAGCAATGTTAGATCTAGGAGCTTCAATTAATGTCATGCCTTTGTCTATTTATAAATCTCTGAATGTTGGATCATTAAAAGAAACTGGTGTGATTATTCAACTTGCTGATAGATCTAACGTTTATCCTGAAGGAGTTCTAGAAGATGTTTTGGTACAAGTCAATGGGTTGATTTTTCCTGCTGATTTCTATGTGCTTAATATGGAGGAGGATGATTCATCTAAATCTTTAATTTTATTAGGAAGGCCTTTCTTAAAAACATCTAGAACCAAAATTGATGTGCATGATGGTACACTCACAATGGAATTTGATGGTGTAGTCATTAAGTTTAATATTTATGATGCTATGAGATATCCTTGTGATGTATCTTCTGTACTTGTCATAGATGTTATTGAGCCTCTAACACAAAAGATTCTTGCCTTAAGTGAAGATGACAAGCTAAAAATGGTGCTTAGCGAGAATTTTACTGTTGAGAGATCACAGGAGATAAGGAAAAAGTTTAAGTTGGATTTCGACTTGCAAGATACAATTCATGATCTAGAGTCACTACAACCTGCAAGGTATGATGTTTCATATGTTGAATTGCCTCTTGCTCACACAAAACTTCTTCCTTCTATTGTGCAGACACCAATCTTAGAGCTGAAACCCTTGCCAGACCACTTGAAGTATGCCTTCTTGGGAGAAGGAGAGACTCTTCCAATCATAATCTCAAAGAGACTCTCTCTTCTAGAAGAAGAAAAGTTGATTCGAGTTCTTAGAGAATATAAGGAAGCAATTGGTTGGACTATTGCAGACATCAAGGGATTGAGTCCTTCCACATGCATGCATAGGATATTATTAGAGGCGGAATGTAAGCCTTCGAGACAAACCCAACGCAGACTAAACCCACCTATGATGGAAGTGGTAAAGAAAGAAATCTTGAAACTCCTTGATGCAGGTATGATCTATCCAATTTCGGATAGTAATTGGGTAAGTCCTGTTCAAGTTGTTCCAAAGAAAACTGGTATAACAGTGATAAAAAATCCTGATGGTGAGTCGGTAGCCACTCGTGTTCAAAACGGATGGCGAGTCTGTATAGATTATAGGAAGTTGAATGCATCAACTAGGAAGGATCATTTTCCACTTCTTTTTATTGATCAAATGCTTGAACGATTAGCGGGTCGAACTCATTATTGTTGTCTTGATGGCTATTCAGGTTTTCATCAAATTCCAGTTGCACCGGAAGACCAAGAGAAAACAACTTTCACATGCCCATTTGGTACGTTTGCATATCGACGCATGCCATTTGGACTTTGCAATGCTCCCGCTACATTCCAAAGGTGTATGGTTAGTATATTTTCAGATTATGTAGAGAACATCATAGAGGTATTCATGGATGATTTTACAGTTTATGGTGATTCTTTCGATACATGCTTAACTAACCTTATAAAAGTTCTTAAAAGATGCATAGAAAAGAACCTTGTCTTGAACTATGAAAAATGTCATTTTATGGTTAATCAAGGTATTATTCTAGGCCATATTGTATCCTCTAAAGGTATTGAAGTTGATAAAGCCAAAATAGATGTTATTAAATCTTTACCTTATCCTGCAAGTGTACGGGAAGTTCGTTCTTTTCTTGGGCATGCAGGATTTTATCGGCGCTTTATCCAGGATTTTTCAAAGATCACTCAACCATTATGTAGGCTGCTACAAAAAGATATGATATTTGAATTTGATGAAGTATGCAAGGTTGCATTTGATAAATTAAAAGATATGTTGACCTCTGCGCCAATTATCCAACCACCAAATTGGGACCTTCGATTTGAGATCATGTGTGATGCAAGTAACCACGCAGTTGGTGCCGTTCTAGGACAAAGAGATGGAAAAACTCCCCATGTCATCTATTATGCCTCTAGGACACTTGACCATGCACAGAGCAATTATTCAACAACGGAAAAAGAACTTCTAGCTATTGTGTTTGCTCTGGAAAAATTTCGTTCATATTTACTTGGTACTAAAGTAATTGTTTATTCTGATCATGCAGCTCTCAAGTATTTGCTCTCAAAGAAGGAGGCGAAACCGAGACTCATTCGGTGGATACTCTTGCTACAAGAGTTCGATTTGGAGATACGAGATAAGAAAGGAGCAGAAAACTTGGTTGCAGATCATCTAAGTAGACTAATCACAAGTGAAGAGTCATCCCCACTGAAAGATGACTTCCCAGATGAGCATCTCTTCTCTGTCCAAAAGACAAAACCCTGGTATGCTGATATTGCTAATTATTTAGTTACTGGCATACTATCAGGTGATTTATCTAGAACTCAAAAGGATAAAATAAAAAGAGATGCTAGATATTATGTTTGGGATGATCCTTACTTGTGGAAATATTGTTCTGACCAAGTTATTAGAAGATGTGTGCTTGAACATGAGATTCCTTCTATACTTAAATTCTGTCATTCTTATGCATGTGGAGGACATTTTGGTCCTAAGAGAACAGCCCGTAAGGTGCTAGAATGTGGATTGTTTTGGCCCAAATTATTTCATGATTCATACAATTTTTGCAAAACTTGTGAAAAATGTCAAAAAACTTGAAATTTAGGATACAGAGATCAAATGCCACTTACCCCTATTCTTGTCTGTGAATTATTTGATGTTTGGGGTATTGATTTTATGGGTCCTTTTCCTACCTCTTGCAATAATACTTACATCCTTCTGGCTGTGGATTATGTGTCCAAATGGGTTGAAGCTAAAGCCACCAGAACTAATGACGCTAGAGTTGTTGTAGACTTTGTCAAATCTCATATTTTTGTTAGGTATGGCACGCCAAGAGCTATCATAAGTGATCGTGGAACTCACTTTTGTAATAGAATAGTGGAAGCCTTGTTGAAGAAATATAATATTACCCATCGAATTTCCACTGCTTACCATCCACAGACAAATGGGCAAGCTGAGGTGTCTAACAGAGAAATCAAGTCTATACTCGAAAAAACTGTTAACCCAAATAGAAAGGACTGGAGTATGCGACTTGAAGATGCACTATGGGCTTACCGCACAGCCTACAAGGCTCCTATAGGTATGTCTCCATATCGTTTGGTATTTGGAAAACCCTGTCATCTTCCAGTAGAGTTAGAACATAAAGCATATTGGGCGATACAACAATGCAACATGAGAATGGAGGAAGCGGGTGAATTGAGGAAATTACAATTGCAAGAGCTGGAAGAAATTCGGAATGATGCCTATGAAAGCTCTAGGATTTATAAGGAGAAGACAAAGACCTTTCATGATCGTATGGTCTCCAGGAAAAATTTCTATGTTGGTCAGAAAGTTCTACTTTATCATTCTAAATTAAAATTATTTCCTGGTAAATTACGTTCTAGATGGTTGGGTCCTTTCATTGTTGCTAACGTGTTTCCTCATGGTTCAGTTGAAATTCAAAGTCTGGACATAGGTAAAATTTTTAAAGTCAATGGTTATCGCCTAAAACCTTTTTATGAAGGTTTTCAAGTACATGAAGTTGAAAGAATTGAGCTTGAAAGTCCATACTACGATTAAGCATGACTATGTCTAGCCAAAGACTTTAAAGAAAGGCGCTTCTTGGGAGGCAACCCAAAATCTCTCTTTACTTTACTTTATTTTTATTTTTATTTTTATTTTTATTTTTGTTACTTTATTAATAGTAGATAAAATTTATTTTTATTAAAAAAAAAAAAACACAGAAGTAGTGTTTGTATAAGGCATGCCCACGCCTTATGTTGAGAACACTTCTGTTTTTAAAAAAAAAAAAAAACCACAAACAGAAGCCATGTTTTCATAGGGCGTGCCCACGCCCTATTGAAAACCCTCTCCTGCCTTAGAAAATAAATAATAATCATATTTGCAGAAGAGCATTTTTGATAGGGCGTGCCCACGCCATATCAAAACATCTCTTCTGTCAAAAAAAAAATTTAGAACTTATTATTTTTTATGATTTTTTCTTTCTCTTCGACTCTTATTATTTTTATTCTGTTCTTTGCCTGCAGACCCCCCTTCTCAGCACCATCTTCATTCTCCCAGCCCCAAGATCCTCTCTCGGTCACAGCAGCCGACCAGCACTCCTTCAACTGCAGTCCGTGACTCTCCTCTTCCGATTGCAGCAGCAATCTCCACGACAGCCCCTGTCTTCACGCTTTCTGCAGGACAGAACCGAACAAATCGGTAGCAGTCCCAATCCAGCATTCGCTCCTGCTTTCCCCCTCTCCCCACGTCGCGCATCATCAGCTCCTGTTCACGGTCCAATCATCTGCAACAGCCCCCCCCACCAGACCAAATCCTTCTTCCCGGTCCTTTACCCGAGCTTTACGCAGCAACACTGCAGCCAATCACAGCAGTCCCATCGTCCGGCAACAGTCCCGCAGCAGTCAAGCTTCTTCACAGCCCCAACAGAATCCACCGATTGCCTCATTCTTCACCAGGAACGAAAACTGGTCCCCTCTCCCAACTCCCACCATCGGCAACATCTCCGCCAACCACTGATTTTCCACCGGAACCGACCAGCACCGACCGATCCCCTTACCAGTTTCCGACAAGCATCACGTCAAGCTCCCTCCACAGACTCCATTATTATTATTATTATTTTTCTTTTTATTATTTTATTTTTACCTTAAAAAAAATAAAATAAAATAAATTTTTGATCTTAACAATAGTGCAGGTGTAAGAAATTTTTCTATGGCTAGTAGTAGCATTCAAAAAATTTCTTCATCTCGTAAGCGTGCTCGGATTGGCAAAGGCAAAACAATACTTCCACCATCGGATTCGGCTTTAAGTGGGCATCTCACTTTTTCCAAAAAGAAACATCAAAATAGGTACTCGGATATTTGTCATCGATCGATAATTCCCTGTAAGTATATTGATCACCCTACTATGGAAGTTTTACATATTACCGATAATGTGATGCAACTGATTGCCAATATAGGGTGGGAGACATACTTTTCTGTACAATATCCTGCCTATATCGAGCTTGTTCGTGAATTTTATACTACTTTTGAGTTCACCAGACCTAGCTCAGAATTTAGACTTGATAGTCCAAAAGTAGTACAGTTTCGATTACTGGGAAAAGATTTCAAATTATCCATCACTGAATTCAATATTGCACTAGGATTTATCACTACAGAATATTCTAGAACTGCAGAATACCTCAACAGTGCATGTGATTTTAGTGAAGAATTTGAACCGTCTCGCTGATATAGTCAACTCTCTAATTGTCCTTATGGATATGATCCTAGCAAATCCAAGGATTCTTACCTTTATGACCCAGCCCTGAAATATGTCCACCGGTTCTTAGCTTTCACCTTTTCGGGTCGGAAGGACTCTGCTGCTTTACTATCCAAAGCTGAATTTTTCTTTCTATGGTGCATGCTTAACAAAGTTAAGGTTAATCTAGGCTGTTGGTTGGCTTCTCAATTTGATACTGTCGTCGCACATAAACGACCATTGATCTTAGGCTCATTGATCACTCATTTGGCAATCCATGAGCAATTACTTGATATTGAACATAATAGTCTTCATATTGCTTGTCCTATGTTGCCATTAGATTTACCTGCTTTGACAAAAATGGGCCTAATTGAAAAACAAGAAGGAGCTTTCTGTTTTTGTTCTCCAGGACCTATCCAAGCTTCCAGACAAAACCATTATTATGCCATTGCTACCGGCGAACATTTTGCACAACCTGAGCCAACAGCCACTGCTGACATTCCTCTTGATGAGCGACTTGAAGGACTTGCTCTTCGATTAGAACGAATGGAATTGAATCAACTAGCTTTCTACCGCCATATGGGGTTCAATCCACCCTTTCTCCCTCCTCAGTAGTCAATGAAATTCTTCATGGTGCTCAACATTATTTTTCAGGGAAGTTTCTTAATTTCTTTAAATTCTTTTACAGTGTTTGAGCAATTACTTTGATACATTGCGGACAATGTATAATCTAGGTGTGGGGGAGAGTATTTAATTGTGACTCTGCTGTTTGCTTCATTTTTCTTTTGTTCTTGATTAATTTTCATGAAAATTTTTGCAAATCAAAAAAATATTTTGTTCCAAAATGTACATTAGTTATTGTTTGTGATTTCTTTGAGTTCTAGATTTTTCCAATGCTTATCCCATGAAAAAAAAAATAATTTACATAGTTTTGAATTCTCATTAACACACTATGATTAATTTCTCTTAATTCATTAGATGAAAAAGTGTATTGGGTCTAGCACACATACCCTTTTTTTGTGAGATTTGAGCCTAAGAGCATTCATTATATCATGCTCTATTTTTTTGTTTGTGTGATTGTCATGCATAGTTGATTATTCTAGAACTTGTTCTGCCATACATGTCTCAATCAACCCCTTTGATGAATATGATGCAATTAATCAAATAAGGGCATTTAGGTTAAACCAATTTTCTTAACATTATACCTTTCTTTTCAAGCCTACCCTTATTATTATTAACCTTTAGAGAAACCACTTTGAGCCTAGCCTTTTCTTTGGATTAAACCACGTTACAAACCATGATAAACCTTTTTGTTGATTTTTCCTCTTTTTGAACCTTGAATTGATGAATCATATAGACTTATGCACATGAAACTTCAAAATATTTTTGGAAAGATTGCATATGTTAAAAATTTAGTATTTCAAGCTATTGCTTTCATTGAGTTCTTCTCTTTTGAAAAAGAAAATCGGAAAAAAAAAAGTTGAAAAAAAAAATGAAGAAATGAAAAATGAAAAAAAAATGAAAAAAAAATGAAAAAGAAAAAGAAAAAGAGAAGTGTAATTTTTATTGCTTGGAAGTTCGTTCTGAAAATTATGTGATTGAAGCAGTCTTTTGAAATCATTGATTTGAATTTTATGTGAAAAGTTTTGTATGATTCTTTCAATTTCTTTAACCTAAAAATCCTTTTATCATACCTTACCTAAGCCCCAATACAACCCTTTTAGACCCTTAGATTTTTGCATCTTAATTCATTTATTGGTGGAAGAGATATGATGAATTTGCAAGCCTATGGTAAGAAATCTTCTATGCATTGACTTGAGAGCTCATTTATATATACCTTAAACACTTAGAGTGTGATGAGTGAAATCCAATAGCGAGGGTGTTAGATCTTGTGTACTTTATGAATTTAATTGAATCATTAAAGTGCTATTCATGTGTGTTATGAGAATTCGCTTTAAAAACTTATGTTTTAATTCTTGAAAGGAATGTGTTTTGGATGAGCATAGGAAGAATATGAAGGAATGATGAAAAGAGATTATAAATTTAGACTAGTGTATGCTTGAGGACAAGCAAGATTTAGGTGTGGGGGAATTTGATAAGTTGCATATTATACATATTAATTGTCATATTTTCCCATGATTTAAATTCTTTTATATGCTTAATTTTTGGATTTGACTTATATTTTCTATTTTGTATTGTGAATGAAGGAAAATGGACAAAATGGACTAAAAGCTGCAAATTCTGCTCAAGTCACAAAATCTGAAGAAATCTTGGAATTCAAGTCGAGATCTATCACTTGTAGCTGAAGTTGACTGAATCAATCTAAAGATGGCAAGTGGAAGATTTTAAGGAAGATATATACAAAATCTGTCTTTGGCAAGTGGTGGAAAAAGGAAAGAAGTTTAATTGTAATCAAACTCAACCAGAGAATTTCCTTTGAAAACAGATTCTGGGGTTAGGATATCTAGTATATATAGACTAAGAGTGGCCAGGGGATCGAAATTCATCTTCTTGAATCTTCATATATTTTTATTTTTCTTTTGTGTTTTTCTTTGAACTTATGGCTTGCTAAGTATTTAGTCTAGCCAAAGGATAATTAAAGTTTGGGTTCTTTAAGAATTATGAGATCTAATTAGTTTTTATATTGTTCTTTTATATATTTATTATTTATATGTCTTCTGTTCTTATTTAAATTATTGTTTTGATTGATTGTGCAAAAAGGGCCCTTTGTTCAATTGTCAGGATAATATATCGCCAATTAGAAACCTGAATCCGTAATTGTTTAGGCATTCTAATATAAGTGGTAAATAACATAATTGATTTCAGATAAGATTTCGATTCTCTGTTAAGAAGATATATAATCTAGCTTAAATGAACCTACATGTGTGTTTGTTGGTTAGAATTGGTAGTCTCTCTAGTTTTCAATGCTGTTGGTAAATTAAATCTTAAGATCGTATCTAAGGTTGTTTAACTGACAAGAGAAATAATTAGAGATCGTATCCTGATTATCGAAGAAGTAAGGAGGGATAGGTTGTTAGGTCGTACCAATAACCATAACCAATTTGGTAAAGATTAAAAGAATTTATTTTTGCATCAATGATCAATTCCCTGAACCCATTCAAAGATTATTCCTTTGGTTAGATGTTTGCATCATATTGATTTTACTTGCCTAGATTTTAATTTAATTTTTATTTTCATTTTTCCAAAATCCCCATTTTACTTTTTAATTATTTCGCAGAAAAATAAATCTAGCCAATCTCTTGGGAAACGACCTTACTCATTTATACTGCAGTTTTAATCTATTTTGAGTAGGAATTATTATTGTTGGTTTCGACAGCCACCACTCCCACGCGCTTTCGAGACTATAAAGGTTACACTTGGTATGGGGTAGATAAGACCTATGGCAGGCACCCCCAACCATGTTATGGGTCCGCGGAGTACGATGTACCGTGTATATCACATGGAGTACGATGTACCGCGTGGTGGTTACTTGATTTGAGAAAGTCTGGCGGAGAACTAACCCACCTTCGTGCCAGCATGATACCCCGCACACCGGAATCCGTGTGGTCTGGGATGATATGTGACGATTGGCCAACGTAGTCACTTGAGATATAGTAACCTGTCTCCTTGCTTGATTTACTTACTACCACATGATTTTAAATCTCTAAGTGTGATTTGTGATTGTTTAAGATAGACCCGAAGGAGGGGTCGAGCCTCGTGGATTTGATTTGTGAAACGGAAATGAGGTTGTGATTGTGAGTTGATGTGATGTGATGTGATTGTATGTGATGAGAAAGAGTTTTATTACGTGGGTTTAAAAAGGAGGTTTCTCAATGAATTGCCCTTTTTATGAATTTAAATGAGATCGAGCATGAGATGATTTATACATGATGTTTTACCATGTTTTATATGCCAATTTTACATGACTTTGATACATGATATATATGTATACTCATATGGCATAGTTTTATTCCTCATGCTCCTATCATAAATGATTTATGCATAACACTATCAGCATGTAGATAGAGTAGTTATCTACCATGCTTGCATTATTGCCTTACTGAGCGTGTGGTTGCTCATCCCACTCTATTTTCCCCCCTACAGAGCATGCATAGTAGCCCAGTGAGGACTGAGGCGTGGTATTTTGGACTCCGCTGCATCTCTATCGCTTAAAGGTATATACACAGTGATTCTTTTTGTATCTAAACAATGTAAAAGCACAGTATTCTTTTGAGTTGTACTTATGGGGGATGTAGATGTCAGTAAAACATGTATTCGTATAAGTGCACGATTAAATGCACATATATGACATCGTTTTAATTAATTGAGAATGAATGAGATGTGGTGTTTATTATTGGCTCACAGCCCAACAATGTGTGGTGAGTTTAGTTCACGACCGGGTAAGGTAACAGTAAAACGCGAAAAATTTTCAGTGATTTTCGGTTAAAGAGAATGGAATTGGGTCGTGACAGCAAACGTTTGCATTTGAATAGATAGAGAGATTATCAGTTTTAATAAAATCTTAATTAAAAAGTTACATTCCACCAAGATATAGTAATTTATAAAACTATAAACTTTTCACGCAGAGTGGAGTACCTATGGAGGTTTTTAGACTCAACAAGCTCAGTATTTAAAGGATGAGAGAGCGAAGAAAGAAGCATGATGGAAGGAGAGGCAGCAAAGGCATTAACAAACCAAGGAGAGATGAATGAAGAAAAAGAGAAATGGTGTGAGAGAATGCGAACTGTGGGGTTTGCGGGAGAAGTGTTCGGAGAGGATGCCATAGATGGAGCTCGAGCACTGTTGAGGAAGTATGATAGCAATTGGGAGATGAGAATTGAAGAGAAAGACGGTTGTGTCGGATTATGGTGGAAAGGGCAGCCTGTATCTTTTTGTTCCTTGTGGAAACTATGTATAAAGGAAGAGGAGAGTTAAAAGCAGTTCTAGTATGTAAATTCTTAAAGCATAAAACCGTGTGAAGAATCCTTTGTAATATAGTGTTCGATCAGCATTGATATAGCCAATACTGCAATTCTTTTTCCTACTTTCTATGTCCAGAGAAAATGGAGACGATGCTTACTTCCAAGATCTCCACTATAAATTTAGAGGCAATGGTAATTTTCTCGTTTCTAAAATATTTCCATCTCCGCACAAAAACTGGGAATCTACAACAAAACTCAATAGCTTGCTCTGGTTCACTGTCCAACGAATTCTTTCCTTTTATTCGGAAGCATAGGCAAGCGAGTGAGCTGCTGCCGAAAAGATCCCCATGTTTGTCGTCAGGAGTTAATTCAAGCAGAAGCTGTAGCCTGTAGGGGCAACAATGAGATAGAATTAACTTTTTCCAAATATTCCAATTCACAGCATATCCAATTTCTTAAAATGATAAGTCCAATCATTTCAACCAGGAATTTAAATTATGATAACGATCACTTTTTCGATTGCATTATATTTATTGCAATTTCAAACATAACGAAAATTATTATAATTATTACGTTCATCGCAATCGTAAATTTTTTTAATTTCTTATAATTTTTTTAATCGACAATAACGATAATGATGTTCAATAACAACAAAAACAATTTTCGATAACGATAATAATGGTCGATAACGGTAATAATAGCGATAATAATAACGATAATAACGACTCTCAATAGCGATAATAACAAATAATTACGACAATTGCAGATGTGAAATTTTTTCACACCCGCTGCTTAAAGAATAACGATAGTAGCAGTGACCGCTAACGCTAAATAACGACCGCTATTTGATACCTTGATATCAAGAACATTTAGATCAGCAACAAATTAAGGGGAAATACAGATATATTCATCAAGCTTTTCTTTTATTTCAATTGTTCAGGCCTTTATTTTCGAATCTCAAGCTCAAAATTTACAACAATTTCAGTTACGTATTTGAAATAGGCCCCAAAGTGACGCCAGAAGACGCTTTCAAAATGGTGGGGGTTGAACTTGGTTTCTTGTATGATCTGCTTTATACGAAGATTCCTATAGTTATATCCCGAATGGGTGTAATTCTCCGTTGCATTTGCTTGTCATTCACCGTTTCCACACTGATTGCCTTCTTGATCATCGTTGGTAAGCATGGCTACTCCAAAGTTGACATTGGCATATCTTACTTGTTAATGGTTGGAGCTATCTTTCTTGAAATTTATTCTGCCATTCTACATCTCAGCTCTGATCGAGGAATTCTATGGTTGGTTAGTCAAAAAAACAGGTTTCTTGAGGTCATTGCTTCTAAGTTAGTTCCTTTGACAAAACCCAACAGGGGAATTCGATCCATGGCACAACACAGCCTACTAGAATGTTGCCTCAAGCCTAGGAAAATCAAGCTTGCTGCAGTTTTATCCATATTTGACCCAGAAGACAACTTGGAAAAGTCCTTCCATACCAGTTGGAAGGATGTGAGTCCTGAATTGAAAGAAATCATCTACATTCATCTCCGAAAAAAGCGAGAGAAATATGAAAATGCATATTTTAAATTGGAGGCTCTTAAGCATTCATTGAATGAGAGAGGTTACAATGTGCTTAAAGACGAAGGGGTTGAAAAAGACCTTGGTTGGAGTGTATCTGACGCAGAATTTACCCACAGTCTCCTCTTATGGCATATTGTTACAGATCTTGTTTCCCATGATGATCATCTAAAGTTTCGAGTGGGTGACCTTGGTCCATATTGCCAAATCAGTAAGCTCTTATCCGATTACATGATGTATCTCCTCTTTCATTGTCCAGCAATGCTTCCTGAAGGTGTTGGTAACAAAAAGGCACCATGACACCTGCATTGAAGCAAAGAATTTTTTCATTAAAAGATTAAAATTCAGGGAAGCTATTGATGGATTGTTAGAATTACCTGCTGATGGTGAAACTCGATCGTTCTTTGTCGAGATGGGGAGTTTGAGGAAGTCAGTACCTAATTGCCTTCCAGTTGCGAGTGTTCGTATCACTTCTTCGATGGGATCCCCAAGAAAAATGAGAACTTACTGCTAAAATGTGGCTAGACATGCTGACTTATGCTGCGAGCCGATGTTCGTGGATAGAGCATGCAAGACAACTTCAGCAAGGTGAGGAATTGCTTACCCATGTCGCCCTCCTCATGGCACATCTTGGTTTAAGTAAAAAAATCAATCTGGTAGATTTACCCCCCAGATTTTGGGAAACCGAGTTTAAGCCTAGCTGGGATTGGGATAGGCTTGACCGATTAGCTTATTACTTAGCTTAGATATATCCTTCCTCAAATCCAACTTGCTTTGGGTATTCCCTTTTTATAATTTTCTTCACTATATTTAATTTGGCTTTCCATGTTTGTCTTTTTCAATTTCAAATAAGCTTATATACTTTGGTGTACACCCAAAAGAAATAAATGAGCAGTCTTTTCTTCTGTTATTTTATTTTGTTAAGAAATTCATGCACACATATGTACTATAAATAGAATTTGGACTCATCAATTATTCGTCGTTTACGGTGAAAAGATAAAAAAGTAATATGAATTAAAATTTTAACGAAAAAATTTGTATTAAATAGGAAGAATTAAAAAAATCAATTTGATTTTTGATATATTGATGCGAATTTTTACGTAATACTTTTTTTCTTTTGATACAAAACAAATTAGACAAAAATAAAAAATTTGTCGGACTTGATTCAATTCAAAGCTCTCTAATTTTAAATTTACGTCGATATCATATTTTTAATATAAAAATCAAATATTTTAACACATAAACAAATAAGAGGGGAAAAATATATTATTTATCTCAGTTTTTTTTTAATTCATCTCGAAGTTCTTTGATGCTCTGTCACATGAAATTAATGAATTAGACAAATTTAGAAGTTGATTATTATAGAACCAGTTTTAACTTTTAATAAAGTACTAATTAAAAAAAGTTATCTTTTATAAAATTATTACTTCTCAAAATATACCAAATGATTTTAGCAATTATCTATTTAGATATTCCTTTTATAAAATATGAGATATGTAGGTAGCACATTAATTTTATAATTCATTATTAGATTCGAACTCGACTCGATACAAAAATTTGAAATTTAAAACTTTACTCGAACTCAATTCGAGTCACTCGAACTTGACTCAATAAAATATTATTTGTTTCTTTCAGTAATATATTATGAGAGTAAAATGATAAATTATAATTAAATATTAAAATACTCGAATTTGGCTCATTTCCTCTTGTTACTCAAGTATCTCGAGTTCTAACTTGATTCAAATATAAAAAAATCAAATTCGAATAAAAATTGAATTGAACTTAAATAGTTTACGAGTAACTTGATTAGTTTATATCAATAAATTTGAACTTCGAATTTATTAAAAACCACCCCTAGAAGAGATTGCATGAATCAATCATTTTGAACTTCAAGTTCTTAATTAAAGCTATTTTTTAATCAACAAATTAATGTTGATAACATTTCCTTTGTTGCACAAGCATAGGAATCAAAATTCTGTACTTTTTTCTTTTAAGTGGGAAAAAAAAAAGGAGGGAATCTTAAGGGTTTGGTTATAAGTTTTGCATATTTTCATTCCCTTTACTAGTACATATTCATTGCTTATAGGCTAATTAATGTAGTTATTATTATTCTCTTGCGGTCACGAGTATATTAGCTATTTATGATTTGCAAGTTATCTCAACACTTTAATGCCAAATTGAAACTCCACAAGTCCCAGACATTAACAAACCTATTATGGTATTCTACATAACATTCTAGTGTAATATACACTAAAGCAGAAGAATCATCTTCTTTCACTTTTGAATTTTCTCAATTCCCTGGCCTTGCCTTGCAAATCCATCACTTTTATCTTCTTTTGCTGAGTGAAGTTACTGAATTAGGCCATTAATAACTTTTTTTCTTCTGATAAACATTTCTAAAGAAACATGCTACTACTACTAAATTGTTTATTGTACATGTAAGTAAAATTCCTTACAAAAATTGCAGAGCATTGTTCTTAAAGTAAGGTTGGAAAGTCTATAGATTGTGTGAGACTTCGGAGGTTTTTTTACTTGGTTGCATGTGAAATCTTGGAACACACGTATCATGAACATTGTTCATCCCCTCTCTTCGAAGCTATAAATACATTTATGAGATCTCAATTGCATTTCTATTAGAACGTTATTGTTATAATTTTGTGTCAAAGTCCCAATAATATTGAAGTTTCAAGAAAAATATTATATATATATATATATATATATATATATATATATATATATAGCTCTATGGTCACATATTAATTTTTGGTTGTGGCAGGCATAGCTTGCAACAAAAGTTTGTAACCAATTAAGAAAGTTTTGCATTCTCTATTACGAATCCATCCCCTTCCCTCGATAAAATAAATTTGTTTATAGCATTTTCAAATGTCTTTGGCAGTTTCTAACCTTTTGTTGCTTTATTTATTTTTTTTGTTAATGTTCGACTCATTTTATCACTTTTTAACCATTCAAACTCGATTCATTAAATTAGATTTATCATTTTTTAAATCATATTTTATGAGAATAAAATAGTAAATTAATAGTTAAACATTAAATATATTAAAATTTTTTTTATCAGATTTGCGAGTCGATTGAATTGAATATTAAAATACTTAAACTTGACTCGACACAACTCATTACTCTAGTATCTCAAATTCAAACTCAATTCAAAGATAAATTAGTTAACAAATAGTTTAATTCATTTACACTTCTAAATTTAAATTCCAAATTTATTAAAGATAACATCTTATATTGCTTGAATAAATAAGATTGAACTTCAAGTTCCTAATTAAATCAATTATTTAATCAATAAATTAGTGTTGATAATTGGCTCCCAAAATATTAAGATCTTTCTAGAACATATACGTCTATAACATATCCTTTGTTGAACCAAATATAAGAATCTAAATTCCGTATTACATGCTTTTAGGTGGAAAAGAAAAAGATAAAGAGAGGAAGAACATTGGAAGATTGAAACTCTACCAATAATCATTTGGAAATTTTAAGGGTTTGGTTATAAGTTTTGCATATTTTCATTCCCTTTACGTTAGTACATATTCATTGCTTATCGGCCAATCCATGCTATTGTTATTCTCTAGCGGTCCTGATTATATTTGTTCTTAAGAATTTGTAAGTTATCCCAGCACTTCAATGCCAAATTGAAACACCAAGTCCCAGACATACCTATGGTATTCTATGTGACACTCTGGTTGTTAATGTACGCTAAAGCAGAAGAATCATCTTTAATTTCTTTCTTTTGTATTTTCCCAATTCCCTGCCCTTGCCTAGCTAATCCTTCACTTTTACACTCTAAAAATGCAGGACATTGTTCTTATAATTTGGTTAGAATGTCTATGGATTGTGCGAGACTTTGGAGATTCTTTACTTGATCACATTTAGAAATCATGAAACACATGTATCATGAACATTGGTAATCCCCTATCTTCGCATCTATAAATACAGTTGTTGTAATTTTGTGTTAATGTCTCAATCATATTAAAGTTTCAAGAAGAACATATAGCTCTTGGTAATGTATTTTTGGCTATGGCGTGCATATCTTGCAAAAATGTTTGTAACCAAAATTAAGTAAGCTCTGTATTCCCTCTTATGAATCCAACCCCTTCCCTCAAGAACATACATTTTTTACAACATTTTCATATATCTTTGACAGTTGCTAACCTTTTATTATCTTTTTTTTTTTTTTTGGTTAAGGTAGAAAATAATGGAGATAGATAACAGCTCAAACATTGCATTTCCACCAAAATCTCCAGCAGCAATCACCTAGACTAAGATCAAGTGGCTTTCTCTTTCGCTTAATTAATTAGTTATATAGTTGAGTTTATGCAGAATTTGTACTTAATCACATTGCATGCAATTTCAGGCGGGTTATCAAAGGGCTCAAGCTGCTTTCAAGTTAAGCATCAGACAGATTTTGCATATCTCTGGTTTATTTTGGTTGCATAAGCACTGCCACAATGATAGTTACAAGTAAGTATAACTACAATTGCATATATCCAAGCAAAATTAAAGTTACAAATCAGATGCTTCTCTAGCATTTTAGACATTTTGATGTTTCATTTTTGTTCTTATTTAAGAAAATCATTCAACTCTAACATTTGTTTAACTTTTGTTATTTGTAAAATCTTTTGACTTGAACATGTTTCGATTTCCAGTTGCAGCAGCTCTACTCTTTGTAGAGATCAAGGATGCAGCATTTCTGAAAACGTTGTCAGAGGTTATGCTATCTCTTTGGCTCAAATGGGAACTCCGGGCAATGGTTGTACTCAGTCTAACCGTTCAGCTTATATTGATAAGATATGGAAATCGACGGAAATTCAGTGGGAGAAATTTGAAGTTTATTTCATTTCTTGTTTGGACGATGTACCTGTTTGCAGATTGGTTGGCAACAGTTGCCCTGAGTACCCTCCTTCGGAGCAGAAAGGAACAAATAAGCAGCCCTCTGGTTATATTTTGGACCCCATTTCTACTGTTGCATCTTGGTGGTCCTGACACCATCACAGCTTACTCTTTGTCAGACAATGAGCTTTGGCCTAGACACTTCTTCGGGCTATGTTTCCAGATTGGGGTGGCTCTCTATGTCTATGTCAAGTTTTGGACCCTAACCGTAACTACGCTCACCTTTATGGCCATTCCAATATTCATTGTTGGAATTATCAAGTATGCAGAGAGGGTTTGGGCTCTCTTCAAAGCGAGTAGCAAGCGGTTTAGGGAGTCTGTGTTCCCACCTGCCAAAAGTTTCCAACTTGAAGTGGACATTCCCCAGGGGGCTTCAAAGGGGAACATGACGTTGGAGGAATATTTATATCAGCTCCAAGTTAAGGACAAATACAAGTATCTTCATAGAGCTTTTCTTTTATTTCAGGTGTTTAGGCCCCTGTTTTCGGATCTCAAGCTTAGAATTTACAAAAACTTCAGTTACATTTTTAATATGGAGCCCAAGGTGACAGCAGAAGAGGCCTTCAAAGTGGTGGAGATTGAACTTGGTTTCTTATATGATCTCCTCTATACGAAGATTCCTATTGTTTTATCTCGAACGGGTGTAATTCTCCGCTGCATTTGCTTGTCATTCACCGTTTCCACACTGATTGCCTTCTTGATCATCGTTGGTAAGCATGGCTACTCCAAAGCTGACATTGGCATATCCTATTTGTTAATGGTGGGAGCTATCTTTCTTGAAATTTACTCAGCCATTCTACATCTTGGCTCTGACCGAGGAATTCTCTGGTTCGTTGATCGACAAAATAGGTTTTCCGATTTCATTGCTTCTAAGTTAGTTCGTTCGATGAAACCCAATAAGGGAATTCGATCCATGGCACAACACAGCCTACTTGATTATTGCCTCAAGCCAAGGAAAATCAAGCTTGCTTCAATTTTAAACATATTTGACTCAGAAGACAATTTGGAAAAGTACTTCCATACCAGTTGGAAAGATGTGAATCTTGAATTGAAAGAAAGCATCTACAAGCATCTGCTGAAAAAGCGAAAGAAATATCAAGAAGCAAATTTTGAGTTCAAGGAGCTCTCAAAGTTATTGGATGAAAGAGGTCAAAAAGTGCTTGAAGACAAGGGGTTTAACGTTGACGTTGGTTGGAGTGCATCTGAAGCAGAATTTACCCACAGTCTCCTCTTATGGCATATTGCTACAGATCTTGTTTTCTATGATGACGATCAAAGTTTTCGAGCTGGTGATCTCGGTCCTTATCGCCAAATCAGTAAGCTCTTATCTGATTATATGATGTATCTTCTGTTTCTCTGTCCAGCAATGCTTCCTGAAGGTATTGGAAACATAAGGCACCAAGACACTTGCATTGAAGCTAAGAATTTTTTCCGCAAAGGGTCAAAATTCAGAGAAGCTATTAATGGATTGTTTGGAATTGACATTGAATCTCGATCTTTCTTCATCGAGATGGGGACTCACAGGAAGTCAGCGTTCTTCGAAGGCTGCCGAATTGCCTACCAAATGCGAGAGTTGGTATCAAAATTTCGATGGGCTCACCAAGAAAAATGGAAACTTATTGCTCAAGTGTGGTTGGACATGCTGACTTATGCTGCGAGTCAATGTTCATGGAAAGAGCATGCAATACAACTTCAGCAAGGTGAGGAATTGCTTACTCATGTCGCCCTCCTCATGGCACATCTTGGTTTAAGTAAGAAAATCAATTTGGTAGAATTATCCGGCAGACTTAAGGAAATCAAGTTTGAGCCTATCTGGTATTGGAATAAGCTTGAGCGATTAGCTTATTACTTGGCGTAGCTTAGATATATCCATCCTCAAATCTAACTTGCTTTGGGTGTTCTTTTAGAATTTCGTTCTCAAAATTTTAATTTGGCTTTCCTTGCTTGTCTTTTTCAATTTCTAATAAGCTTACTTTGGATTTGGATGTACACCAAAACAAATAAAAATGAGCAGTCTTTGGTTATTTTATTTTGTTAAACAATTCATGTACACATATTTACTTTAAATAGGATTTCGTCGAGCTCATCAAACATATACTCTACAGATACACGTACAATTTGCCAAACTTAAAAGGGAATTGTAGATCTCAACCACGACAACATCCGAGAGAATGAGTTAATACCTAAAACCTGAAACAAACAAAAGCTTCTGACATTTCTTGCGGGCTTAAAGACATAGAAATCTTGATTAAAAAAACATCACATCTTTCAAATAAAAAGCACACCAGCAGTTTCAATATTCCCTTTACCGTCTCCTACCAAGCTGCATCACTGCCTAAAACATTATTTAATGATTTAACACTCCTCAGAAAACAACTCTACAATTACAGCATTGTCTTCTCTTTCTTTGGTCAATGATCAAACAACTCCGTATTTCTCAACCCTTTTCTAAACTTTTTGTGTTTCATAACAAAGAGTTTCGATTAAGAATCATGACGCTTGAAGAAGCAGAACCAAATCAAGCCCCGGATCATATCTTGGATTGGCTTGAGGAGTCAGTATCATTCCTTCCATCTTTCTTGGATGATTTTTTTTTTTTCTCGATCAAATGATGAAATTTAATAATGAAGAGGAAGACATCTGTAAATGTTCATAATATATTCATCGATGATTTTGATAATAAATGATTTTTAAATTTTTTTAATAAAAATATAATTACTTAAAATGATTCGAATTAATGTGGGAGACATACCATTTCATGCTATTCTTTCTCCAATAAATAAATACATCTTTATGTAACATATCATGTAAATCATACTTATAATGAATCTAATTCAGTGCATTTTAATTTTTTATTAAAAAAGTTAACTTCAATTCTTTTAAGCAGAAAATACATATTTTTACTATAAAATCCAATATTCAAATTCATTCCTTATCTAGTTTTCTAGGGTTGAGACCTCTATGCATGTCAACATATCGCTTAGCTATAGTTATACCTTTTTTCCTTTTGGTCTTAAAAATTATAGCTGCATGGTCCCAAAACTGTCAATAAGTTAATTCTTGGGATATTGCAAACGTTTGCATTTGAATAGATAGAGAGATTATCAGTTTTAATAAAATCTTAATTAAAAAGTTACATTCCACCAAGATGTAGTAATTTATAAAACTATAAACTTCTCAAAATAGATTAATAAGATTTTAATAATTATCTATTTAGGTATCCGATTTATTAAATATAATATATAGTGGGCCACACATTAATTTTACAATCTAATGCTAAAAGCTTGAACTCACTTCAATACAAAAGTTTGAAATTTGAAACTCCGTTTGAATACGATTCGAGTTATTCAAACTCAACTTAATAAGTTTAATTTGTTTTTTTTTCAATTATATATATATAATTAGAGTAAAATGGTAAATTCTAATTGAATATTAAATACATATTTAGAAAAACCCGATTAGGCATGCAAGTTGTTCTAACTGAACATTAAAATACTTGAACTTGACTTATCTCAAGTTACTTACTTGAGTAATTCGAATTTGAGTTTAAATTCGGCTTGAAAATAAAAAAGTCAAACTCAAATCATCATAAAGTCAAATTCAAATATCTTACAAGTATAATTTGACTCGATTACGCCTCTAACTTTAAACTCCAAATTTATTGAAAAATCACCTCTTGAGCAGATTATATGAATCAATTGGGCTGAACTTAAATTCTTAATTAAAACAATTTTTTAGTCAGCAAAATAATGTTGATAATTGACTTCCTAAATATTAGATTTATCTGGAACATACATGTCCGTAATATTTCCATTGTTGCACCAAACATAAGCATCAAAATACTGTACTACATCTTTTAAGTGGGGAAAAAAAGGAAGAAATTATAAGGGTTTGGTTACAAGTTTCGCATATATTTTCATCCCCTTTACGTTAGTACATATTCATTGCTTTTAGGCTAATCAATGTTGTTAATATTATTATTTATTCATTGCTTATAGGCTAATGAATGTTGTTAACATTGTTATTTATTCATTGTTTCTAGGCTAATGAATGTTGTTAATATTATTATTATTCTCTTGCGGTCCTGAGTATATTAGCTTTTTATAGTTTGTAAGTTATCCCAGCCATTTAATGCCAAACTGAAACTCCCAGTCCCAGACACTAACATACCTACTACGGAATTCAATATAACATTCTCTAATGGAAAGTACAATAAAGCAGAAGAATCATATTCTCTTTTGTATTTTCCAAATTCCCTAGCCTTGCCTAGCTAATCCTTCACTTTTATCTTCTAACAATGCAGAACATTGTTCTTATAATTTGGCTGGAATGTTTTCGAATTGTGTGAGACTTAGGAGATTCTTTGCTTGATCACATTCAAAAATCTTGAAACACATGTATCACGAACATTGATAGTCCCCTCTTTTCTTATCTATAAAATGCAGTTGTTCTAATTTTGTGTCAAAGTCTCAATCATTTTATGGTTTCAAGAAAAAACATATAGCTCTTTGATAATATATTTTTGGTTCTATCATAGCATGCATATCTTGCGAAAAAGTTTGTAACCAACTAAGTAAGCTCCCAATTCCTTTTATGAATCCCCCTTCCCTCGAGACCATAATTTTTTATAGCATTTTCATATATCTTTGGCAGTTGCTAACTTTTTATTGTTTTTTTTTTTTTTTTTTTTTTTTTGGTTAAGGTAGAAATTAGTGGAGATTGATAACAGCTCAAACAGTGTATTTCCACCCAAATCTCCAACAGCAATCAGCTAGACTAAGATCAAGTGGCTTTCTCTTTTGCTTAATTAATTAGTTATATAGTTGCATTTATGTAGAATTAATACTTGATCACATTGCATGCAGTTTCATGCAGGTTATCAAAGGGCTCAAGCTGCTTTTGAGTTGAGCATCGGACAGATTTTGCATATCTCTGGTGTATTTTGGTTGCATAAGCACTGCACAATGATAGTTACAAGTAAGTTTGACTGCAATTGCATATATAAGAACGAAATTAAAGTTACAAATCAGATGTTTCTTTTTCATTTTAGACATTTTTGATGTTTTATTTTGGTTTTTATTAAGAAATCATTCAACTCTAACATTTGTAATTTGTTTAACTTCTGTTTTTATTTGTAAAATCTTTTGATTTGAACATGCTTTGATTTCCAGTTGCAAGTGCTCTACTCTTTGTAGAGATCAAGGATGCAACATTTCTGAAAACATTATCAGAGGTTATGCTATCTCTTTTCCTCAAATGGGAACTCCGGGCAATGGTAGTAACCAGCCTAACCATTCAACTTATACTGATAAGATTTGGGAATCGACGGCAATTCAGCGGGAAAAATTTAAAGCTTATTTCATTTCTTGTTTGGACGATGTACCTGTTAGCAGATTGGTTTGCAACAGTTGCCCTAAGCACCCTTCTTAAGAGCAAAAAGGAACAAATAGGCAGTCCTCTGGTTATATTTTGGACCCCATTTCTACTGTTGCATCTCGGTGGTCCTGATACCATCACTGCTTACTCTATGTCAGACAATGATCTTTGGCACAGACATTTCTTCGGGCTATTTTTCCATATTGGAGTTGCAATCTATGTGTATATCAAGTTTTGGACCCTGACCGTAACTACGCTCACCTTTATGGCCATTCCGATTTTCATTGTTGGAATTATCAAGTATGCAGAGAGGGTTTGGGCTCAATTCAAAGCAAGTAGTCTGCGGTTTAGGAAGTCTGTGTTCCCGGATGCAAAAAGTTTTCAACTTGAAATTGACCTTCGCCAGGTGCCTTCAAAGGGGGACATGAAGCTGGAGGATTATTTAAATCAGCTCCAAATTAATGAAAAATACAGGTATCTTTATCGAGCATTTCATTTATTTCAGGTGTTCAGGCCACTTTTTTCGGACCTCAAGCTCAGAATTTACAGAGATTTCAGTTACATATTCGAAATGGATTCCAAAGTGACAGCAGAAGAGGCCTTCAAAATGGTAGAGATAGAGCTTGGGTTCTTGTATGATCTGCTCTATACGAAGATTCCTGTTGTTTTAACTTGGATGGGTGTAATTCTCCGTTGCATTAGCTTGTCATTCACCGTTTCCACACTGATTGCCTTCTTGATCATCGTTGGTAAGCATGGCTACTCCAAAGTTGACATTGGCATATCCTACTTGTTAATGGTTGGAGCTATCTTTCTTGAAATTTATTCAGCCATTCTACATCTTAGCTCTGATCGAGGAATTCTTTGGCTGATTGATCAAAAGAACAGGTTTCTTGGGGCCATTGCTTCTATGTTACTTCTTTTGACTAAACCCAAGAAGGGAATTCGATCCATGGCACAACACAGCTTACTAGATTATTGCCTCAAGCCTAGGAAAATCAAGCTTGCTGCAGTTTTATCCATAATTGACTCGGAAGACAACTTGGAAAAGTACTTACGTACCAATTGGATGGATGTGCATCCTGAG
Source organism: Firmiana major (assembly GCA_033439115.1). NCBI lineage: Eukaryota > Viridiplantae > Streptophyta > Magnoliopsida > Malvales > Malvaceae > Firmiana > Firmiana major. The sequence goes on along the minus strand of CM065914.1, from coordinate 4,649,073 downwards.
TTGAAAGAAATCATCTACTCTCATCTCCAAAAAAAGCGTGAAAAATATGAAGAGGCAGGTTTTGATTTCAAGCGTCTCTCAGAGTTTTTGGATGAGAGAGGCCACAATGTACTTAAAGACAAAGCGGAAGCAATAGATGACATTGGTTGGAGTGTATCTGATGCAGAATTTACCCATAGTCTCCTCTTATGGCATATTGCTACGGATCTTCTTTTCCATGACGATCGTCAGAGTTTTCGAGCCGGTAACCTCGGTCCACATTGCCAAATCAGTAAGCACTTATCCGATTACATGATGTATCTCCTCTTTCGCTGTCCAGCAATGCTTCCTGAAGGTATTGGCAACATAAGGCACCGTGACACCTGCATTGAAGCACAAAAGTTTTTCCTCAAAAGGTTAAAATCCATGGATGCTATTAACGGATTGTTTGGAATTGACTTTGAATCTCGATCTTTCTTCATCGAGATGGGGAGTCAAAGGAAGTCAACATTCTTCGAAGGCTGCCAAATTGCTAGCCAATTGCGAACTTTGATATCAGATTTTCGATGGGATCACCAAGAAAAATGGGAACTTATTGCTGAAGTGTGGCTAGACATGCTGACTTATGCTGCGAGTCAATGTTCATGGAAAGAACATGCAAAACAACTTCAACAAGGTGAGGAATTGCTTACCCATGTCGCTCTCCTTATGAATCATCTTGGTTTAAGTAAGAATATCAAACTGGTAAACTTACCCCAAAAACTTAAGGAAGTCAAGTTTGAGCCCAGCTGGTATTGGAATAGGCTTGACCGATTAGCTTATTACCTGGCTTAGCTTATATGTATCGATCCTCAAATCCAACTTGCTTTGGGTTTTCTTCTTTTTAGAGTTTTGTTCTCAAGGTTTTAGATTGGCTTTCCTTGTTTGTTTTTTCAATTTCAAATAAGCTTATTTTGCATTTGGATGTACACAAAAAGAAAATAATGACCAATCTTTGGGGTTTTTTTTTTTTTTGGTTAAAGAATGCATATATAAACATGTACTAGCATGAATTTTATACGAAAATTCAAATGCAAATGAAAATTTGGAATCAAAATGATACGAATGAAAAATTTTATACGGATCAAAGAAAAGTGAAAGAATTAATTTGATATTTTATGTATTAGCATGAATTTTTGCCTAATAACTGCCATGTTTGACACAAATGCATAAATCAAGGGAATAAAAACAAGAAAACCCTCCAACTGTATAGCATTGCCAAGCCAAAACAAAAAACACACACCCACATTTTATAATTAGCAAAAACAGAGTTTGCCGTCTCTTCAAAGAACCTAAAACCTGAATCAGACAAAAGCTTCAAACATTTCTTGCAGGCTTAAAGACGGAGAAATCTTAATTAAAAAAAAAAAAAATCACATCTTCCAAATAAACAGCACACCAACAGTTTCAATATTCCCTTTACCGTTTACTACCAAGCTGCATTACTACCCAAGACATTATTTTATGTTTTAACAATCCTCAGAAAACAGGTCTACAAGCACAGAACTGTCTTCTCTTTCCTTGGTCAATGATCAAACAACGCCCTATTTCTCAATCCTTTCCTAAACCTTTTTTTTTTTTTTTTTTTTTTTGTGTTTCAGGATTTAAGAGCTTCCAATCAAGAATCATGACGCTTGAAGAAGCAGAACCAAATCCAACCCAAGATCATATCTTGGATCTGCTCGAGGATTCGGTATCATTCCTTCCATCTTTCTTGGATGATGCCTCCAACTCAGGCGGCATCAATAGTTACCAATGGAGGGATCAGAATGAATATATAGATCAAGATCTGAATAACGTAGGCGCTACTGCAACTTCTGTCACCAGCCCCACAACTGTAGCTGCTGGAAATACTACCTACAGTGGCCTGATACAGTCTAGTTCTACCATTCCCAATCCACCCTTGCCATCCAATTCATCCAACAAAAGCAAACCCTCTGATGATCTGGTTCCAAAGACATCTCAGAATTATCAACACAATAGGAATCAGAGCAGTAAGATTAACGAAAACGAGGACGGAATTGGAAAGGCAGGAGTTGAGGAGGTGACTGCAAATAAAAGGTCAACAGGAAACAAGAAAAATTCATACAAGCCTTCAGGAAATAACTGTAATAACGGTAATAAGAAGGAAGAAAGATGGGCAGAACAGTTGCTCAACCTTTGTGCCACAGCCATAACTACCCATAACCTGACGCAGGTGCAACATCTATTGTATGTTCTCAGCGAGCTCGCCTCATCCACCGGAGATGCCAACCATCGCCTTGCGAACCATGGCATACGAGCCCTGACTCACCACCTATCATCCTCCTCTGCTTCCACAGGGCCTGTTACTTTTGCTCCAACGGAGCCTAAGTTCTTTCAACGATCTTTACTCAAATTCTACGAGGTTAGCCCTTGGTTTGCATTCCCTAATAACATAGCAAATGCTTCCATACGCCAACTGCTTGCCCAAGATCCTGATAAAACACAGAATCTCCATATTCTTGATATTGGGGTATCCCATGGTGTTCAATGGCCTACGCTTCTTGAGGCCTTGTCTCGCCGATCTGGAGGGCCTCCTCCTCTGGTTCGCATCACACTTGTTGCTGCCACAGCTGAAAATAATCAAATCATGGACACCCCATTTTCTGTTGGTCCACCAGGTCACAATTTCTATTCTGGACTACCTGGTTTCGCCAAGTCCTTGAACATCAACTTGCAAATAAATACACTCGAGAACCACCTATTACAAAACCTGAATGCACAACCCATTGACATCTCACCCGAAGAGACTTTAATTGTTTGCGCGCAATTCAGATTGCATCAACTAAATCACAACACGCCTGATCAAAGATCAGAGTTCTTTAAAGTACTGAGAAGTTTAGAGCCAAAAGGGGTGATTCTAAGCGAGAACAACATGGAGTGTAGCTGCAACAACTGTGGAGATTTCGCAACAGGATTTTCACGCAGAGTGGAGTACCTATGGAGGTTTTTGGACTCAACAAGCTCAGCATTTAAAGGACGAGAGAGCGAAGAAAGAAGCATGATGGAAGGAGAGGCAGCAAAGGCATTAACAAACCAAGGAGAGATGAATGAAGAAAAAGAGAAATGGTGTGAGAGAATGCGAACTGTGGGGTTTGCGGGAGAAGTGTTCGGAGAGGATGCCATAGATGGAGCTCGAGCACTGTTGAGGAAGTATGATAGCAATTGGGAGATGAGAATTGAAGAGAAAGACGGTTGCCTCGGATTATGGTGGAAAGGGCAGCCTGTATCTTTTTGTTCCTTGTGGAAACTATGTATAAAGGAAGAGGAGAGTTAAAAGCAGTTCTAGTATGTAAACTCTTAAAGCATAAAACCGTGTGAAGAATCCTTTGTAATATAGTGTTCGATCAGCATTGATATAGCCATTACTGCAATTTTTTTTTCCTACTTTCTATGTCCAGAGAAAATGGAGACGATGCTTACTTCCAAGATCTCCACTATAAATTTAGAGGCAATGGTAATTTTCTCGTTTCTAAAATATTTCCATCTCCGCACAAAAACTGGGAATCTACAACAAAACTCAATAGCTTGCTCTGGTTCACTGTCCAACGAATTCTTTCCTTTTATTCGGAAGCATAGGCAAGCGAGTGAGCTGCTGCCGAAAAGATCCCCATGTTTGTCCTCAGGAGTTAATTCAAGCAGAAGCTGTAGCCTGTAGGGGCAACAATGAGATAGAATTAACTTTTTCCAAATATTCCAATTCACAGCATATCCGATTTCTTAAAATAATAACTCCAATCATTTCAAACAGAAATTTAAATTACGATTGCAATCACATTTTCGATTGGACGTTGTATTTATTACAATTTCAAATATAACAAAAATTATTACAATCATTGCGTTCATCGCAATCGTGAATTTTTTTAATTTTGTATAACTTTTTTTTCCGACGATAACGATAATGATAATCAATAACAGCAATAACAATCTTTGATAAAAATAATAACAATCGATAACGGTAATAACGACTCTCAATAACGATAATAACAAACAATTGCAACAGTTACAGGAGTGAAATTTTTTCACACCCGCTGTTTAAAGAATAACAATAGTAACAGTAACCGCTACCGCTAGATAACGACCGCTATTGTTTTTAGTGGCCGCTATTTGATACCTTGATTTCAAAAACATTATAACCAGTTCAATGTTTTCTACTCAAAACTATAAAAAGAGCATGTCTTTAGACATTTAGTATATCAAGAGTATCAAGAATGAGAATAATAAATCCAGATATATTTTTACAAATTCGGATTTTAAATCCAATCAAATTCAACTTAAGTGAAATTTTGCTCAACAGATTAGCAGGTTAATAAACAATTTATTACTTGAATTTGGCAAAAGTCAATCTCCTTTTCCTATTTCAATTTTTGACAAGGTAAATGTATCAGCAGATAATCAATCAGCTCCATTCCCGATGAAAAGTTACCAATCAAGAGATGCCTAAGTAAATGGATTCAAAAGTTCTGAAATGCTCCCTGAAGCAAAGCTGAATCCTGTAATCTTATCACAATCCTTATCCTGCCAAGCATACTGACAGACACTCATAGCCAAGCAAATAAGAACTAATACTGACTGCTTAGCCAACAACCTTGATGGTACCACATAACAAATATTATTACTTGGCTCCAGCTACATTGGCATTTCTTCGTATTATCATATTCTTTCATCCAATTCTTTCATCCAAATGGTAAACTAATAACTCAATTGAAGAATTCTAGCACCAATTTCAATTCTCTAAAAGTTTATTACAGGCAAAGATAGGACAATGGAATGTACATTTTGCTTCAAATCTTCCCTAGCCATATACACAAACATTGGTTCAAGTATCTACTACATAAAGTGTCGAGAATGAAATTAAATTCAAAATCAGAAATTAACAGGGTTGGAACTTTTTTCCCAAAAAAGAAGAAAAAGAAAGATTAACCACAATAATCTCTAGCTCGACTTAATTCCGTTTGTATCACCAAACCATTATATGCAGCTAAGTCAACTCCAAATAACTCCAACCCCTTTCAATGCTATGGAAACAAGTTAGAAATGCTATAGCTAAGGCATTAACCGCGGAAAATGCTTTAGAATTATACCTGAAGCTTTTTCATGTCACCCTGATGTCAATATCTAGTGCAATGATTAAAAAGTTGAAGACAGTAACCATTTTCTCCTTAATTAAGATGCATATATTCGCACAGAACTACGGATTGCCATGCGGCAAACAGGGCATTTAGGCACCAATTCCCGTTCAACTGATATAGCACAATGTTGGCAACAAACCAGGTGCCCACATGGAATAAATGCAGAACGTCTTCTCCTCATCAAGCAGATCACACACAACTCCCCATCTGGAACATCACCTGCCTCCTCATCTGCAGCAATCTCAGAAGTGACATCATCAGTGGCAGCAAGGGTTGATTGCTGAAACCGTCTTAGCCTCCACTCTTTCCATTTATTCCAGTTCCTGAAGGCAATTCATCATCCAAATTATGTTTATCTTTAACAAAATGAACAAGGCAATTTTGTAGTCAAAATGTTAAGATAAAAATGTGCAAAACTGCGCTATATTTGAAACGGTCATACAGGATTTGATAGGAGATAAATCGAAGAATGAACCCTTCAGCAGAAGTAGAGAGAAAAGAACAATCATTAGAATAAAACCAATACCTTACAAAAGCATAGCCAAGGATACCAATAGACAGTGAACCAAGAACTATACTACTCCAAAATAGTATTTTTGTCTTGAAGGCAAGATCTAACAACATCTGATCCTTTGTCATGTCAGAACTGCAGTTGCATGCATGAAAAGGTCTGTAAGATATATATTTGGAGCAAGAAATATAACAAAATATTTAAGGTTAATCTGAGTTATGGGCATTTTAAAGTCATTGTTCTTCTTATGCTTGCTAAGTAAAAAAAATGAAACTGAGAATGCAACATGAAACTTAGAGGGGAAAAACAACTAAATCAGCAAGAAACTGATAAGATAACAAAAAAACCTTGAGACAGAACTAAGCTTTTTTATTTCACTTTACGAGAACGAAAATTTGAATAAGCCAAGTCCAAATAACAAACCAAAATTTTTAGGTGCACTACGCTTTTGGATTTCACATTACAAGCATGAAAAGTTACAAGTTCCAAAAGTAAACAAATAAGAAGCTAGCAAAATAGGGTCTAAAGCAGAACCCCTTACAGAAAATAAGGAAGCTCCTTGCTTGACTTGATTTCAGGCACTCCATTATTGAAACCGCAAATACCAACAGCACTGATTTCCTTTCCCAAGGGAAGAATTTTCTCTTCATCAAGAAGACCAACCTTTAAAAAAATTTATGAAATTTAACACAGGTGAGCCGTGAGCATGCTATATGACATAATGCAACACCACAATCAATAAGGAAAGTAAATTGTTAGTTTCAAAGAAATACAAATTTTAAATTTTTTTTTTTAACTCACAGGATATTCATGACCGAACAAAGCCTGAAGGAATGTATAAGGAGAAGCATTGATAGGCTGCAATTGATGATATACTGTAGTAAGAGGCAGGGAATGCCTTGAGCCATCCATGTTCACAATGACACAATCAGATTGCGGCCATTGACCGCCTTCAACCAGTATGAAAGGAACCTGCAACATACAAAAACCAGAAGGCCCAAAAAAAATTACCATAACTAAAACAGAACAAAATTCCAATGCTTGCACATAATAAACACGGAAAAAAAAGGAAATAGCATTAAAGAAAATACTTTTCTTTTTCTAAAGTTCAAAGGAAAGAAATCTTACTTTTCTCATTGAAGTTAACTCTTTTTTATTCCAAGATCTTCCAATAATAGCACGTAAATCAGAAGTCCATCCAAAAAGTCCCCTCCATTCATGGTAAATATACTTCATATAAAACAAAAAATTAAACAAAATCAAAACTCTAAAAATCAAATTATATAAAATAGTTTTTTGTTTGTGTCCATACAGTTTGAGTTCTTTGGATGATAACAGCTTTATCACCGGACTCTTGAGAGACGAGGACGTTATTCTTGAGGCTCTTCCAGCTCCATCCATCGGCCGCTGGTCTCACATCGACGGTAACGGCGCCGCGAATTACGACTACAGTTTCTTCCGTAGAATCGGACTTCTCCTCTTCGAGAAGAGAACGGAGGTCGGCCACGCCGAGGGATGGTGCACCACGAATTTTTCGGAGGGCAGTGGAGGTTGACTTGAAGCGGAAGATTGTGCGAAAGGCGGCGTAAGCTAGGGCTGCGCCTACAACGGCGCCGTCGAAGGAGAGGGCTAGTTGTGAGATTAAGGACGCTAGGACATGTTCATGCGAGGACATATTCTTAATTAACTATTCTTTCTTTTTCTCCTACATCGGAGGTCAAGTGATCGGAGCAGAGAGTCTGATTAGACGCGCGAGAGCGAGAGAGGGTGGTGGGAGCCTCTCGGTTGCGGTTTAAGATTTTGTGATGGGGTGGTTGGTGAATATGAATTAGAAAGAGGTTTTTTGGTCATTAACTGTTGATATTCACGAGGCTTGGCGGTTTTCCATTTAGAGATTTTTATTTGAACGGGTAAGGGTCAGTGGGTCGGTTTTCACCCGGCCAGAATTTTATATTTATCAAAATAGTTTATTTTTACTTTTTTTTTTTCATTAGTTTTATTGGAAGTTTTTGAAAAATAATATCTGAGAAGTATTCAATATATAAAAATTTATTATTTAATATATTGAAATAAAATTTTTAAATTTTATAAACAAAATTAAAATAATTATATTAATTAAGAGGGGCAATCTGAAACAAAGGATATTGTCATCTTATTAACCAGATCAGGTGACTCCACATTTGGAGCATGTCCTGAGCCCTGGATTATCTCAAGCCTTAATTTCGGCTCCAAATGTGCATCCATGGACATTGCCACAAAAATATTCAAACTGAAAATTAAGCTTACAAGTATAGTTAGTAAAAGAAATAGATTTAACTCAAATGGTTTAATTAAAAAAATTAAAATGTTAGTTTGGTGTAAAATTTTATTAAATTTTTGAATAATCATAATAAATTGACTCTTTCAACAAGTTAATTTTATTTTAACTAACTTCAAACGAATGAAAATTATTCTCATAATTAATATAATATAAAAATATTTCGTAATTTGTGTCAAAAAATATAATAGATTTAGAGCTATTTTAAATAAAAAGTGATCAAAAACATAAAATAATTATTAAAAAATATATTTTTAATAACATAATGAAAAATCAATATCAAGAGGAAAAAAAAAAGGCTTGTTTATTTACCATTGCAACTGATGTGCAAGTTATAACGAGATATCCTTACCCTGATCTCCCCAAAAATTATTAGGGTTTCATTCGTCCAAACATATTCCATACTTAGATTCAGAACTGGTAATTTTACTAGAATTAATAAATAAATCGATATTCAAAACTTAGTTTCAATTTGATATTATAATTTTAGATACGATAAGATGATATAATATAAAAATAATATGAAAAAAATTAAAATGATATCAATTAAAATTTAATAAATTTTATATATATATATATATAGTAAAAACTTAAAAAATAATTTAAATTTAACGACTTAATCCAAATTCTAACATCAAATTTTGATAATCTACACTATTACAACGTGATCAAATATTGATTATATAAGCTAATTACCAAATCTCGTTGCAAACAAGGAACTTGAGTTAGGACAGGAAGGTTGGTATCTGCTTTCTTCTCCACCAAGTGGTCTACAAGCTCTGTCTTTTGCTTCCGACAATGGTCATACATCATCTGAAAGACTTCAACTTGATTTGTCATTCTTAGATACCTAAGATTGATTGAGAATGCCAAATCCAAAGACAGTAACTCACAGTTATGAACTGACAAAGTAATATTAATTCAAATAATTATTCAAATAATTATACTTTTATTTTTAATGTGAGTGTTTTATAAATTTAAAATTCCAACATAATCAATCGCATTTTTCCTCTTTATACCAAAAGCCTTGATTTGCATTTTTCCAAACCAAAAGCCTGCATTGTTAAAAAAATAATAATAATAAAAATCATTTTATATATCCATTTAATGCTTTCAGTAGACATTAAACAAATAAAATTAATCTTAGCATAGGCAGGCAGCCATTACAAGCTGCGAATTGCAATAAATAATTAGGTATAAATGCATGCTGAGGTGGTCAAGAAATTGAGGGCGGTGGATTCCTCAAAGCTCAGCTATGGAGATTGCCAGTTGGTCCATAAAAAAAATGTCAAATAATCTATTAAAAGATGTCTTTTCGCATCAAAGACAACAAAATCAAATATCATTTATGCTTAGTTTCATAAGAAAGAAAATATTTTAATTTAACTATTGAATTCAAAAATTATACAAGAAATCATATTTTTCTAAAACAATGTTTGAAAACAAAGCAGAATCAGACTTCCAAGCAGACAGCGACATTCCAATGAAAAAAAAGTACTGCTTATGATTATAGCTGAGAATTTTAAACTTTATGATAAATTCATATGAAAATGATATAAAAAATAAAATAATATGAATTAAAATTAAATAAAAATTATTTTATATTTAATTAACGTCAACAAAAATTTTAATAGATAATTTTTATGTTTTAGGTAATGTTGTTGCTCCAAACAACAATGAAATGATTCTGATGTCGTCTTCTCCACGTGTCTTGAATGTTCTGCAAAAACAGTGAAAGTCAGAGAGGCGCAGGGATCTGTCCCTGCACGCGCACTCCGATGCTTAAGTCAGAAGACCTGTTTAAGCAGAGTTTTAGTAAGCAAAATAGAGATTAGGGTTTTACTGACCATACCTGTGATATTTATAGATAATTCTGAGTCGCTTTTTAATTAGTTCAGGACTCATATTTATATGGGCCTCAAGATTTTATTATTTTGGGCCTTTTATATTCTGGAGCCCAGGCGCGTGACTGGACTGGAGTAAATTACCTCTATCAAAAATAAAGACTATTCAAGGGTCAAAATGTCTAAAAACTTCAATATGTGATTTCTTCATTCTCGCCAAGTGGCGCACTCCCCTTGCGCCACGTGGCATCAAAACATAAGTTTCTTTGGCGGCAGGGTAGTCTCCCGCCAATGCTCCCATGCGTGCCACGTGGCTCGTTCCTCAAGCGCCACGTGGCGCTCCTAAAACAGTTGGCGGGAAAGTGGTCTCCCGCCAACATGCGGGAGACTCTCCCGCCCACATGCGGGAGACTCTCCCGCCACTGTGCGGGAGAGTGGTCTCCGGCCCACATGCGGGAGACTCTCCCGCCACTGTGCGGGAGAGTAGTCTCCCGCCCACATGCGGGAGACTCTCCCACAACTTTCCCATGCCACGTGGCGCGCATTGAACGCGCCACGTGGCACCTTTTATATATATTTTTAATTATTATTATTTTGTACATAACAATTGCTCCTCACTCTTTCGTTAGGTGTAACCTTGCGGAAGAGTATATATATATTCTCTTCATAGTCTCTCGTTAAATCATTATGTCAAACTCTGAAATTAAATTTTCGAGTCGAACCCTCATGCCAAATTCTTAAGCCTTTGCTTGAGTGCATAGCTTACCTCGCGCATTTTTCGCTTCCAGCTCTCGTACTTTTTTTTTTTCTTGGCTTACATCGCGCATTTTTCGCTTCAAACCTTTTGTTTTGGGGTGCTTAGCTTACATCGCGCACTTTTCGCTTCAAGCTCTCGCAGTTTTTTCTTCTTGGCTTACATCGTGCACTTTTCGCTTCAAGCTCTCACACATTGTCTTCGTGGCTTACATCGCGCATTATTCGCTTCAAGCTCTTGATTGAGTGCTTAGCTTACATCGCGCACTTTTCGCTTCAAGCTCTCGCACTTTTTTCTTCTTGGCTTACATCGCGCACTTTTTTCTTCTTGGCTTACATCGCGCACTTTTCGCTTCAAGCCTTTTGTTTGAGTGCTTAGCTTACATCGCGCACTTTTCGCTTCAAGCTCTCGCACTTTTTTCTTCTTGGCTTACATCGCGCACTTTTCGCTTCAAGCCTTTTGTTTGAGTGCTTAGCTTACATCGCGCACTTTTCGCTTCAAGCTCTCGCACTTTTTTCTTCTTGGCTTACATCGCGCACTTTTCGCTTCAAGCTCTCGCACATTGTCTTCGTGGCTTACATCGCGCATTTTTCGCTTCAAGCCCTTGATTGAGTGCTTAGCTTACATCGCGCACTTTTCGCTTCAAGCTCTCGCACTTTTTTCTTCTTGGCTTACATCGCGCACTTTTCGCTTCAAGCCTTTTGTTTGAGTGCTTAGCTTACATCGCGCACTTTTCGCTTCAAGCTGGCGCACTTTTTTCTTCTTGGCTTACATCGCGCACTTTTCGCTTCAAGCTCTCACACATTGTCTTCGTGGCTTACATCGCGCATTTTTCGCTTCAAGCCCTTGATTGAGTGCTTAGCTTACATCGCGCACTTTTCGCTTCAAGCTCTCGCACTTTTTTCTTCTTGGCTTACATCGCGCACTTTTCGCTTCAAGCCTTTTGTTTGAGTGCTTAGCTTACATCGCGCACTTTTCGCTTCAAGCTCTCGCACTTTTTTCTTCTTGGCTTACATCGCGCACTTTTCGTTTCAAGCCTTTTGTTTGAGTGCTTAGCTTACATCGCGCACTTTTCGCTTCAAGCTCTCGCACTTTTTTCTTCTTGGCTTACATCGCGCACTTTTCGCTTCAAGCTCTCGCACATTGTCTTCGTGGCTTACATCGCGCATTTTTCGCTTCAAGCCCTTGATTGAGTGCTTAGCTTACATCGCGCACTTTTCGCTTCAAGCTCTCGCACTTTTTTCTTCTTGGCTTACATCGCGCACTTTTCGCTTCAAGCCTTTTGTTTGTCATCTGTCAATAATTAAAATTCTCAATGAGAAATATCAATATGGAATATATCGAAATTAAGTCCCGGAACATGGTTTAATAACATAAACAAAAAATAAAAGATAACATCGAGAAATTAAAATTCTATTGCCAATATGGTATTGAGTGGCTAGCATTCCGCGTCTTTCGTTATCCCCTTGTCTTACGAACTTTTCATCTTCCTTCCAGGCATTGGTGATAACTTAGGCATTTTTTTTTTCTTTTTTTTTGAACTTCCTTGCCTGTTGTTGATGTGACATTACATGTTCTTATTTTTCTTTGATCTCCTCGAACTTGCCCCACACCTCCGGGAGTCGGGAACTTCATTAACATGTAACATGGGGAGAGTACGGCTTTCATATTACTCAATAATGGTCGTCCGAGAATAACATTGTAAGCTGGAGACATTGATTTGACCACCATGAACAAGACCTGTCTGATAACACTCTTAGGATCTTCACCCAAAGTAACAGGTAGTTCAATTGACCCTACCACCTTTACTTTCTCTCCTGTGAAGCCAAACAGGGGAGTAGTCACGGGTTTTAGTCTGTCTTCACTCAAATTCATTTTTTTGAAACAATCCCAATAGATGAGGTTCGCTGAGCTTCCGTTATCTATCAAAATTCGACCTATCAGGTGTTTAGCCACAACTGCTGATATGACCATAGGATCATCATGTGGAATAATAACATCTCCCTGATCTGCCGGTGTGAAAGTAATCGTTTCTTCGTTTTCAGCTATTTTCATCACAGAATGGACCTGGTTCGCTTGTCTAGCATAAGCCTTCCGTGAAGCAGATGAGCTACCAGTTATGTATTCTCCACCAGATATTGCATGAATGGTGGCTCCTGTTGGTTCATTGTCTATCTGTCGGTTCCTACGCTCTCCCCTTCTTGCCTCATTACCTACTTCTTCGTTTCTCCTCATATTTTCTCTATCATTGTCGCGTCTATCACGCGGTCTATTATCTCCTCTGCCATGATTGGGGTATCGAATCCTTTCATTCCTCCATACATAACGGTCTAGCTTTCCTTCTCTAGCCAATTTTTCAAGTTGGTTCATCAGTTCTCGACATTTATCGGTTGTATGACCAAAGGCAGAATGAAAACTACAATAGGACCTATGATCTTGTCCTAAGTTTCCTTCACTTCTCATGGGGAATCGAAGCATCCCAGTTCTTTCTATCGCTGCTAAAATTGAAGCACGTGGTTCAATAAACTGTGTGTAATTATCATACTTCAATTTTGGGGCTTTGTCTGATTTTTCTGCATTTCTATAATCGGGCTCTCTTTCTCGTTTCCTTCCTTCTTTCATATCCCGAGTTGGTATCATTTTCATCACTTCCTCTTGAGCAATATATTTATTTGCTCTAGAGAATAAGTTCGAGATGGTCGTTGGCTGATCCAAAGATAATGATTCTTGGAGCCTTTCAGATGTGGTCCCCTGAAGCATGGCTGTTACCGCTACCCCAACTTGTAGATCACGTATCTCAAGAGTAGAATCACGGAATCGATCGACATAACTTTTTAGTGATTCTTTGTTTCCTTGTCTTAGGGTGAGCAGATAGGTAGCGTCCTTCTTCCTTTGGCTATTGATCATGAAGGCTCTCAAGAATTCACTTCGTAATTGGTCGAAGGATGAGATGGAACCTTCACTTAGCCCATTAAACCATTTTAGTGCATGCCCAGACAATGTAAGCGAAAACGCTCTGCACATAATTTCATCTTCCCATCCATGTAACAACATGAGAGACTCATAACTTTGTATGTGGTCATATGGGTCTGCTTTGCCTGCGTAAGTAGCCATAGGAGGCATCTTGAATTTCTTCGGTAAGGGTTTGTCCATAATCTCTGGACTGAAAGGAACCCTTCTTTTCTGATTGTCATCAAGAGCCACTAAGTTCTTCCTTTCTAGAATTCTCTCAACAACTTTCTCGACATTTTTCGACTCTCGGGTCGTGTGTGCTCCCCTTTCTTCCGCACTTGAAGAGTCTGAGCAGCAAGTATTCTCCCTTCCTCTAGGGGCTTGCTCCGTACCTTTTCTTCCTGCACTTCCCATTCCACAATTTGACTTCATACCTTCAAAATGGCCTTGGGGGTCATAACTGTTTTGTCTCTGCCGCTCCCCAGATCGGTGGTCTTCAAAATCATGCTCCGACTGTGTAGCAGAGTTTTGCCTCCTCAACTCCGCGTTAGGGTACTGCTCATGAAGTCGTTCAGCTGGGTTAGACTCTGTCAGATCTGCGGCGGCATCCATCCGTCTCAAATCTGTGGTAGGATTCACCTCTCGCAAGCCCGTGGTTGAGTGTCTCCTCAGAGTTGCGACAGGGGCGTGCTCCGGTCCTACGGCAGGGCTCGATGCCAGACCTCCGGCAAAGTTTGCCCTTAGACATGCGTCAGTCTGCCTCTCCCTCAGACCTGCGGCAGAGTGTACCCTCAGACCTGCGACAGAGTGTATCCTCAGACCTGCGGCAGAGTCATTCTCCATCCCTGCGGCAGAGTGCAGCCTCAGACGTGCGGCAGGGTCATTTCCCAGACCTGTGGCAGAGTGTATCCTCAGACCTGCGGCAGAGTGTATCCTCAGACCTGCGGCAGAGTCATTCTCCATCCCTGCGGCAGAGTGCAGCCTCAGACGTGCGGCAGGGTCATTTCCCAGACCTGTGGCAGAGTGTATCCTCAGACCTGCGGCAGAGTCATTCTCCATCCCTGCGGCAGAGTGCAGTCTCAGACGTGCGGCAGGGTCATTTCCCGTAGCAAGGTACTCCCTCAGCGAAGCGGCAGAATTGTCCTCCAGTTCAGCGGTAGCATACTGCATCAGTCCAGCAGCAGTATCCTGTCGCCAATCTCCTTGTCCCGTATTCACTATGGTAGAGGGTTGACCCTTTTCGTATGTCTGCCCCAAGACGTTCTCCCCTATCATCTGCTGCACTTCTGGAGGTAGGCTGTACTGCGGCAGGGCATTTTTGAAGAAATCTACCATAGTTTTCAGCGCTGTGGTGGTCTGCTCGTTCTGACGCTTCAGGGCCTCGAATTCATCAACGAAAACAGTGACCACCCTGCTACCTTCACCATTCTGCTCTTGTCCTCTCTCGGGTCTGGGAGGAGGACTCACAGAGTTCTCTTCCCCCAGATTCGCTGCTGCTGTCGAACGTGTTCTCACCATGTTGATAAAGAATCTGGCTTTTTGTTCTTTTTCCCACAGACGGCGCCAATTGTTGTTGCTCCAAACAACAATGAAATGATTCTGATGTCGTCTTCTCCACGTGTCTTGAATGTTCTGCAAAAACAGTGAAAGTCAGAGAGGCGCAGGGATCTGTCCCTGCACGCGCACTCCGATGCTTAAGTCAGAAGACCTGTTTAAGCAGAGTTTTAGTAAGCAAAATAGAGATTAGGGTTTTACTGACCATACCTGTGATATTTATAGATAATTCTGAGTCGCTTTTTAATTAGTTCAGGACTCATATTTATATGGGCCTCAAGATTTTATTATTTTGGGCCTTTTATATTCTGGAGCCCAGGCGCGTGACTGGACTGGAGTAAATTACCTCTATAAAAAATAAAGACTATTCAAGGGTCAAAATGTCTAAAAACTTCAATATGTGATTTCTTCATTCTCGCCAAGTGGCGCACTCCCCTTGCGCCACGTGGCATCAAAACATAAGTTTCTTTGGCGGCAGGGTAGTCTCCCGCCAATGCTCCCATGCGTGCCACGTGGCTCGTTCCTCAAGCGCCACGTGGCGCTCCTAAAACAGTTGGCGGGAAAGTGGTCTCCCGCCAACATGCGGGAGACTCTCCCGCCACTGTGCGGGAGAGTGGTCTCCCGCCCACATGCGGGAGACTCTCCCACAACTTTCCCATGCCACGTGGCGCGCATTGAACGCGCCACGTGGCACCTTTTATATATATTTTTAATTATTATTATTTTGTACATAACAGGTAACAAAAACGAAATTTAATAATATCAATATAAAATTATTATGTTTACCATTTACTTTTGTTCATGTATGAACACAGTTCGGTTTAGATGAAAAAGATACCTTAACTTCCAAGACTTTGGAATTCCTTTCTTTTCCTTCCCATCCTTTTTCACCTTTCTCCTTTCTTTACTTTTTGGACGGCTGTTGATTCATCACTTTTGTCATCATATCACAAGCTTTCCAACTGGATTCCTTCACTCGTTTTATCTTCTTCCTCCTATAAATTCAACCCCCCATTATAATCTTATTGCAAATTAGCAAGAAACCAGACCAAAAAAGTTCATTTTAGTTCAGTTGAGCTATAGCAATGGCCACATATGCTTACGCAAGCCGAAGCAACACATCGCAAAGAGGAGTCGCCATGGTGCTGGCTCTGATTACAGCAGTAGTTCTGTCTCCCTTGTACGTCGGCAGGAAAAACGAGACGCGTTACTATGAGATAAAATTGAGCTCGGGGTTTGTTCTTCCAATGGTTCTAGCAGGGCTTATTGTTGCCATTAGAACTACATCGTCTTCGTCTTCATCGATGCAAAGTGGAGGTAGAGCTTCGATAATTCCTTCTCCAGACCCATCGTGGGTGCTGAGAATTGGGGGTTCTTCGTGGGGACTAGCTGGTATCTTGGTGATGCTTATGCTCGTGCTGTCATGGCAAGAATCTGTCCAAGAATTCTTTTGGAGATAGATTATGAATTCTACTTCATTTTCACTGTAGTATCCGAAAAAAAGAGAAGCGATTTGCTTAGTTAAAGCTGGCATCTCGCTAAATCTAGTGTTGTTCTATTCTGAACCAGCTGGGATCTTGTTCTGCAATTTTCATAGTTAATTAAACAAATATTATATATGTTTACAAAACCACCATTTTGCTATTACAGCAAAATCTTTCTCTTCTCCAAGAATACATCAAGCTAATAGGCATTAGCAATCACTGTCAGCTGTGATTTTTTTTTTTTTTTGGTTATAATTAAGATTGAGGATAGTATTATTATTTGGATTCCATTTTAAACTTTAATATAGGTCACAAATCTTTTTAAAACAATCAATAAAAAAGTTGTCTACACTATCAAGAGTGAATTGATAGGAGATTTTTTTCACTTGATATATTATATATTTGTTATAACGTGTAAACAAGTAGCGAAAATGACAAGCGTGCTGTCGGTAGGAAACAAGGTCTGCGCGGCGTGACAGTTCGCTGAACTAGGGCAAGGGAGGGAGTTGACAGGCCACAAGTCGGGCTTTACTCAAGAAAAAATTGAGTTCAGCTCAATTTTTTTAGTTATGAAAGGAGTTAAATTTGAATATTATAATATTTTGTTTGAGTTGAGATAGTAATAGATATTTTATAATTGTGTGCTCGACATCCAATTATATCGAGTTTAGGTACCTATAATCAAGTAATTATTAAGTTATGAAACACATGTTGAGTTTGAATATTTTTTTTTAAAGTACCTTAAACTTAAATTTGATTAATCTTTATTCGGATAATATAAATTATCTGAATCGAGTATCCGTTTACTAGAAACTTAAATGTTTGACAAAATATAGGTTTATAGGGATTTGAACCTTGGCCACCAACTGAGCCAAACTTTTGTTTGATATGATTTCTAAGAAAATAAATTTGTATCATAAAATATTGTGATTTTTAAAAAAATAATAATGAAATATAATAACAAAATAATTATGAGATTAAATTAATTAATTACGATTAAAATAATAAATTTTTAAATTTTAAACATAAATATTATTAAATTAATAAAGATTTCATAATAAGTTAAATTACAATTTTTACATATTACTCATGTACGTGCATATGTATGTATATGTATATTGTTTTATTTTTAACTCTTTATAATAGATTACAAAAGTTTTTCTAACCTAAGAGAGAAGCGAGAAAATCAATATTCATTTAATCATCTAATATGATGATCATCTATCAAATCAACATTAATTATATATAATATGTTTTTTGAGATTAAACGTTTAAAATAAAAAGTGAATGGTATATTTTAAGGAATTGTATAATTATCCTATATTTGGATTACACATAATAAGAGACTGTTATAACTTATCATGTAAATAATTATGATAAGATGCACGTATCGATAATCTATAATATTTACTTTGCTCTAAATCACATGATAAAAGATGATTTTAAGTTAACAATAATGTAAAATAATTATGATAATATATAATTTATTATATATATTATGTATTTTTATTTTAAATCTCATGATAAGAGTTTATACTAAGGGATTATATAGTTCATTCCATATCACATAACAAGAGATTATTATATATGACATTAACATACAAATTATTATGATAAAAATAGAATATACATATTAATTATCTATTTTATGCATTGATAAAAAAAAATGATTTGTTTTAAATCATATTATAATTTATAAAAACATTATTTTAATTACACATAACATATATTTTTATTTTTATTATTTTAGTAGACATAACCTATTTTAAATAAACATAACATAGATCATTGTATTAAAGGTATTAATTTACTATTAATATTTTTTAAAAACTATTTTAATTTTTTGATATTTTCTGAACAATTAATTTAGAAAATTAATGATACTATAATTTAATTAAAATTTAAAAAATCCCTATAGGCCTATTTGTTATTACTCATTTACACTAACCCAAACCCAACACCCCAAACTAAATGGTAAATCTAGAGGTACCACTACCCAAGTTGTCAGTTTCTGAAATTGTTGATAGTTTGGCAAGTGTTTGAACAGTGTACTCATTTCTTTCTATACCAAGTATCTACTAATGGAGTGACTTTAGAACTGGTTGTGTGTTGCATGTTTCTTTTGTTATCAGACAACTGTGTTCTGGGTTGTAAAGCTGTCTGTTCTCAATGGGGATTCCAGTCTTGTAATTGATGGCTGGCTGTTATAAATAAAAATTTCCTATTTTGAGTGAGCAAAAAAATGTCTATATTAGGTGAAGAGACTAATTGTATTCAAATTTTTGTTATAATCTCAAAACATTTTCAAATATTTTGTCATAGATTACAATTACATAATCTCATACATTAAATAGACGCTTGCTAATTTTTTTGTTAAAAAGAAGTGTATAAGCTCCAGCATCAACTTAATGACATTTAGAAAATAGGAATATATAAAAATAATTATCGAACAAAATTTAGATTAAATGATAAATCGGTGTTTATTTATTTATTTATTTTACAGATTCATATATAATGCACTATTAATATAATCAATGCATCAAAAATTGACATCTTATTAATGAACAAATTAAGAAAATATTATACTTTTAAAAATAAATTTAAATAATTTCATTTCAATTTGCTTAGTTTGTTCATTAATAAAATATCAACTTAGATTGATAATATATAGAGATTATACATTGTAAGTGCATTATATATTAACTTTTATTTTATTCAATATTTTTTTAATAAAAAATTTTTAAATTAATTTTAAAATATATTATCAAACACAAAACACATTAAAAATAATTGTTGAAAACTTTGATTTTCAGTCAAATGAAATTTTGAATGGTTTAAGAAAACCCAGCTTCAGTTTAAGAATAAATTCAGGTATTCTTTTAGACCCGACCCGAACAAGTCTTCTCTGCGATTTCTCACCAACACGCTCCGGTTTCCATGTTTCAAGGTTTTCGATTCTGTTTCTATCTCTTTATCTTTATCTTTATCTCTATCTCACTCTCTGCAGCCGAAACTTGCAATCTCTGTTCCACGCGATCTCCTTTGCAAAGGTAATTTCATCAGTTCTTTCTCCACCTAGGGTTTTCTTTTGCTTTCAATTTCGAATCCTTTTCTTCTTTGTTTCGTTAACTTTACTAGTTTAAAATCTGAGAGAAGCTTCGTGGTTAGGGAAAAAAACCCGTGATTATTCTAACGCTAAGTTCCTAATATGGGTGAAGGGCCTTGCTAAGGTAATGGCAGAAGGGGAAGAGGACCTGCCAAGGGATGCTAAGATTGTCAAATCACTGCTGAAATCAATGGGTGTTGAGGACTATGAACCTCGCGTTATCCATCAGTTTCTTGAGCTCTGGTATCGCTATGTCGTTGATGTATTGACAGATGCACAGGTCTACTGCGAGCATGCTGGGAAGCAGACCATCGACTGCGATGATGTCAAGCTTGCTATTCAATCCAAAGTCAATTTCAGCTTCTCACAACCCCCACCCCGAGAGGTAAATTTGCTCAAACTTCTTTTCCCCATACTTGATTTCCAACAAAAGAGTTTTAATTTTATGGGTTTTGATCCATTTAGTGCTAAAATAACATAAATCTCTTTATGCTTTACTATCTTTTCCTTTGTTAGGTGCTATTGGAGTTAGCGAGAAATAGGAATAAAGTTCCATTGCCAAAAGCAATTCCGGGACCTGGTGTCCCCCTCCCACCGGAGCAGGATACATTGATCAACACAAACTACCAATTAGCTGTCCCTAAGAAGCAACCTGCTCAGGCAATGGAAGAGACAGAAGAGGATGAAGAAAGTGTTGAACCTAATCCCTCGCATGAGCACGAAGATATGCCACAGCCAGCATCTCAAAGAGTGTCATTTCCCCTTACTAAGCGATCAAAGTGAGGATTCTTATTCCTGGATTTGTAAGATGTCTCAGCAACCCATTTATGTAGGATGTGCATTAAGTGGCATCATTATTAAAGAAATGAAGAAAAAGAGGGATGGTGTTTCATCTGTTAGCATTTTTGTGTGTAATGGATCATTGTTATCTTATCAAAGTTCTGCTTTCGGTGTTGGTGTTAATGTTATTTACCCATAGTTCGATTCATCTTTGGCAATTCGAGCACCGTATTGCTGTGTCCTTATAGCTATCAGTTAATGAGCTAATGAGATTTTTGTTGTTTAACATGGACTAACGTATCTGTTGTGAGATTATGAAAATCTAACATAAAATTGCATTAATGGCGGAAACCATCGAATAATTCAATCATTTAATTCTTTGTTGAGTAATTCAAATGTTTCCTAGTGGCAGGATGTACAAATATTTTATCCTTTATATACAATAAAACCCATTGCTTTCTTTTTCTTTTTCTGTTTTTGGGGGGGGTTAAGCATAAAGAAACAATTAAAACAAGGTCAACTTCTTGAGGCAAGCCTACGACTAGCTGGAGGCCCAGCACTGGAAACAGAGAGACCCCTGTTATACATGCGCTGTATCTCTTCCCTGTACTCTGTCAAAGACTTGTCCGGAATGGCTGGTGTTAGCTCTACCACATCACCCATCTTCAGCCGGCACGTGGGATCCTTAACTGGCTCATGGTTCAGCCTTGGCCTCAATTCTTCCTTCACAGGAAATCCATAGGGAGACCATCTCGAGTTTCCCCGCCCACTTCTTTCCAGCAAATACATCAATGTCGAGTTTGCAGGAATCTCTTGCACTGACATCTGCAATATTCATGAACCATAAATATTTAGACCAAAGTTCCGATTGATACAAGGATATCAAATGCATTGTTTTTCCGTAGTAATATGAGAACCTCCAAAGCACCGAAAGCATGGATTCGCTTCACATTTGACTTCAATTTGATTGGAAAGATAACATTTAAACATGTGGCAACAATGGCCTTGCCAACATGAAAGAAATGAAGCTTCACTTACAAAAACATACCTTGTCATTTTCAATCATGATGACAAAGACAGGTCCATCCTGGCTGCACTGAGGCTTATAAGAAAATGGGCATTCATCAGAATGAGTAGGAAATGTGCAGGGTGGTTTGACTGAATCAGTATAGCCAATTGAAGATTGGTCCTTGCTCATTGTTTCACAGTGCCAAGTCACAACCCATCGAGCCCACTCAACCATCTGAAGTACAAATGAAGAGTACTTACACTCACCCTCCTTATATCTCCAATGAGCTGCAATTCCAAATTCAGCTTGCAAATGCATTTCCTTTGTTCGAATTTGAACTTCAAAGGGAACTGTGCCTTCACCCTTTACTACTGTGTGCAAAGACTGATACCTGAAGATTAAAAGGAAGTTAGAAGGAACATCCGCATTTCTAGGTCCATATAAGAACAATACCATGGACATATTAAGCTATACATACCCATTAAATTTAGGGTGACTTATATAGTCCTTCAGCTTGCCAGGTACTTCAGACCATAACTGGTGAACTACTCTCAAAGCCTCGTAACAGTCTTCCTCACTTTCAACAATAACACGTAATCCATGAATATCATGAATTTCATCCATTGTCAACTTTTTCCTGCAAATAAATAAATAAATATAGTTGGACATGCACACAACAGCATGGGGGGTGTTCATGTGAGTGTCTCTCAATGAAAATCATGCTTGGGAGTGAATGTGCATGTAAATGAATCTCTCCATCTTCCTCTGCCTGATATGAGAGAGAGAGAGAGAGAGAGAGAGAGAGAGCATACTTCAACATCTTTAGATAAATGCTATATAAGCCTTTATGTCGTCCAGAGAGAACATGATAAGGAATTTCTTCTTCCTTAAGAGCTCTCTCTAGTTTCTCTATAGCAGAAGTAATCATCGCATTATCAAAGGAGTCCACAAGCCTAGAGGACAGTTCTTTGTGCTGATCTGGATTGAGATGCTTGAAACATAGACTCTCTAGTTGCTCTTTCCAACTAGAGATTCCTAAACGATTGGCCAAAGGTGCAAAGATTTCCAAAGTCTCCTTGGCAAACCTCTGTTGCTTGAGCGGAGGCAAAGCATCTAGTGTCATCATGTTATGCAACCGATCTGCCAATTTAATGAGAACAGCTCTTGCATCTGTCATGGCAAGGAACAGGGTGTGCAGGCGATCTGCTTCTGCAGTTTTGCTTGCCGTGTTACTATCTCGTGCTAGTTTACTCAATTGGCTAAGCTTGGAGACCTACATAAATGCCATAATATAATAATTAGAAGCTTATAATCTCACATCTTTACCCATAAGATGTTGATTGATATAATGCAAGAAAATTACTAGGAACTTAAAACCAACCAAGTGGCTGCCATTAAGATGATGCATATAGTGCTCTAGTTTGGGAAGCTTATGACTAGATATGTTTCTTTGTAACTACGAAAATGAAATTCAAACTATTTAATTGAATTAACAAAAGGAATAAGGACTACATATACTACAAAGACCATCCAATAACTCTGTATTTTGTCAGTAGCAATCTGATCCACAATCATTTATTTACAGCAAGCATAATAAAGCTACAGCTATTTTCTCAATTCAAATATGGTAATAGTAATCATATACATGTCCTATAATATGAGAAATTAACTAATATGACATCACAAATACTTCTTTCATTCATGCAACATTCGATCATTTGTGAATTTTTCAAAAGTTAGGATGATTATATCTGAAAAAAAGCTGCCTAAAATTTCAGATCCCCAAGGAAGGGAAAACAATCTTAAAAGTGAAATCATCGAGTTAACATAGACATCAGGTAACACTTTACACAACAGAAATTCATATCTCTTACCCCTTCAACTAAATCAGCAACCCCAGCACCAAATGTCCTGAAAATGTAGTCATAGCTCAAAAATGAATCATCAAGGGTGTCATGTAAAAGCCCTGCAGCAACTACAGTGGAGTTAGCACCAATGGATGCCAACAACACTGCAGTTTCCACACAATGTTGCAAATAAGGATCACCACTTGCACGCATCTACAAGATAAAGAACTTCACATTAACCTTAAGAAATCTGAAACCAAAAAAAAAAAAAAAAAAAATCAAGATTAATATTAACATTGATTTCTCTGTTTGTACCTGCCCTCTATGCGCCTTCTCGGCTTCATAAAATGCTTTTAGTACAAAATCTTCACGAAAGATTTTGTGCCTCATTTGTGCACCTAAAAGCAACTCTTTAGCATAAGGATTCGAATTCACTTCCTCCATGAAATTATCCTCCATAGTAAAAGGTAATTCATCAACAGGACCACTACTTTGCGCCTCAAA
Organism: Firmiana major; assembly: GCA_033439115.1. Taxonomy (NCBI): domain Eukaryota; kingdom Viridiplantae; phylum Streptophyta; class Magnoliopsida; order Malvales; family Malvaceae; genus Firmiana; species Firmiana major. The sequence goes on along the minus strand of CM065914.1, from coordinate 4,625,240 downwards.
ACCCGGGGAATCATAATCAATACAAGACCTTAACGCACCCCTAATGAATCCATTGAACAATCCATTAGTTCCGCCACGAATCGAACCCTGAAAATTCCCATCGCCAGCCTTTTCGCGAACAATTCTCATAGGAGGACTGCTGCTACTACACGAAACAGGGCCCTGAAACACCGATACTGGGCTCTGATTGGTTTTCAAAGAGGAACCACCGAATTTACTCGAAGAATAACAAAATGAACTGCTTAATTCCTTTAATTCTCCCACTCTATAGGACCCTAAATCTTCTATTCCACAGCTAGAAAAGCCTGATTTCACCGAAGGTGAGGAGAAGAGGCAGGATAGGCCACCGACAATGGGTCTCTGCGAAGAAGAGGAAGCAGTTGTTGAGGACGTCGAAGATGAAGATCTTGAATTCAAGTCGAAATCGTAGGAACCGTGAGAATTGATGTTGATCTGGTGCGGCGTGGAGCACACGCTGCTCGGTGGACTCGCGTAAAGAGCTATGGTCGAAACCGCCATGGCTTACCAGCAACCAAGATCGATTCCAAAAATACAAATGTCTTTATTAATTAAAAATCAAAACCCAGTATTTTCCTCCAGGGAAACCACAGTTTTCTCAGATACGAATCCAACCCACTAATTTTCTCAAGAATATAACAAAACCCAGAATTGTTCTCACAATCCAAACAATTTCTGCAATGACACAATAAATTTTGAATTATCCCAAAAAAAAAAACCCACTAAATTTCTCTATAAAAACCCGACAATTTTGTTCAGCACAAGGGTTTTTTCAGCTATTAAAAACAAATGAATTTTGTTAAAAGAGACCCAATGGCGATCTGAAGAATAATTAAAAAGCCCAGAAATTTCTTTAAAATTCTAATCTTATATTTCTATACATATACAGAAGAAAAAATCCAAATAACGAAAAGGAAGAAATTGCTTGAAGAGAAGAAATTTTAAGCTACAGTATTTACAGATATATAGGAAATTTTCTACTCAGATATTGACAATTTAGAAAACACAAGAAAATTAATATTACAATTTTTTCTTGAAAAAGAGACAGTCAAAGACGCTGCAGATTGTTGAAATGAAACCTTGACAACGAGAGCTTTCTTTTCTCATTATTGCATTGTGACCAGAGAAAAGAATGGCTTAAATTACATATTTATCCTCGGTGATTAACGGAATTAACTGAATTGGACACGGAAAATTTAAATTAAAAATATTTTTTATTTAGAAATTAAATTCAAATAAAAATATATTTATTTTTACAATAAGTTTTTAAGTAACACATAATTTCTAACGTGTCTAAAATCTTAAACTTGTTCAAATTGAAATTTTAGTGTGAAATTATAATGCTTTGAACTCTAATCTAATTAGATTTGATTATGTTTTAATTTTTTGAAATCTTCTATGTTCGATTAACCCTATGTCTTGTTACGTGAATTTAAATCCATATAAAATAAATAAATAAATATTAATTAAATATAACATTAAAGATCCCACGGAAATTGAGAGAGACGAAAATAATAAAAAAAATTAAAAGTAAAATCATTGGAATCATTGAGAATGAAAAGAGATGAAAATAACATAAATGTTTCGATTTAATGATTGAGATATAAAATAAGGTACATTTATTTTGGGTTTTTAAGTTTTAATTTTATTTAAAAATTAATTTATTAATCTGAAAATAAATATTTTGATTCAAAATTATTGTTTAATAATAAAAAAATTGTATCTATAAGTCATTGTTACAATATCTATTAACTTAAATATTTATTCTTTATATAATGTCTATTGTGCCTTTTGGCATTGAAAAATAAGAATATCACATAAAATATTTTTAAAAATACCTTAAAATAATAAATAGTACTAAAATTTATTGTTAATACTTGAGAGTATGATATTAATTTTAATTTAGCAATTTACTGATATATGTTAATATTATTTGTGATTTGAAGCATAATGTTTATTTTTAAAATTAATAAATTAAAATTAAATTATGACAAAATTTTTAAGATAATTTGGTAAATTTACCATATAAAATAACATATTTATATATAATGCAATCATAATCTTAGTCGACGGAGTCAAACAAAATCACAATCTAAATTGGGGAATTTATTTTATTCTATACGAGAAACATTACGCTGGCAAATTATAATTAATTAACGAAAATATTTAATATTTAAGACACTTCACTTTGTTCTTATCTCTTCGACATGGCTTTCTTTATTTATTAATAATAATTGTTTTGATTAATATTTAAAGAGAGTGTTGGAATGGCAATGCCATTGGAGCTCAAGTGAAGGGATTGTTGCTTTACAAGAAAAGCAAAGCAAAGCCAAAGATTGTACAACTTCTCCACACTTTGCCCACATGATTTTAATGTCGTTGCTTTTGGTGCACGACAACTTGGAGTGGGGTCCCTTTTTTTTATTTTTTTAATGGGAATCTTTGTCGTGGGCATGCATGAGTCACTTTAAGGATGAGGATCCCACATTGGAATTTTCATAATTTTTATGACGTCATATTTCATGGCTGTTATAATAATTAAAATTATTCTATTTTTAGCCATTATCCACCTTGTAGGTAATAATGGTTAAAAAATATAAATTATTGAATGATAGTATTAACTAATTATGATTACATAACTAATTATAACTGTAATTATAATTATTTCTTTTTTTATGAAAATGTAAAAGTATATATAATTACACAAACGTAAAGTGTATGTTTTTCTAAGTAAAATTGTATGAGAATAAAAATTATAAACGAATAATTTTGTATTACATATTTATATTATGCATTATTATTTCACACACTGATTCAATATAAAAATTTTAGCTCTATAAGTAAGGTTAAAAGGGTCATTTACACTCCTCTTAACAACATTACAAATATAAAATTTTTGATAGTTTTTAATATTAATTGTAGAGTTTAAAAAATTTTACAAAATAACAATCTTTTATTTAAAATTATTTCTTAAAAGAACGTATGATATAATTATTATATTTGAATTATTATCTAATATACTATTAATAAGTTTTTAAACTTTACAAGCTGGACTAAATTGATGATATATATAATATATCTCTTTTTTTTTAATATCCCTATAAAGTTATATGTCATTGTCTATCTTAACCTCATTTGTGCTAAAAATTTCATCAATGCTACATTGGATAATAATATTTATTATTTTATTTTATTTTATAATAAAAATATAAATTATTATCCAATAGAATAATACAATATCATTCGAGTTTTTAGAAGGTTTAATAGTTAAATATAATCTCAATCTTTTGCACAAAATGAATATAAACTCTTAATTTTATCGTAAAAAGTCTATGAATTTTTATTTTTACTATAAATAAACCATCAACCTTTTAAAATAATGTAATTAAGTAAAATAAATAAGAAATTAAAGTCTTATAAGCCCTTAACTTTTTATTTTATTATAAAAAATTATAACTGATTTGAATTTAATTATATTATTTTGAAAATTTAAGGGCTTTATATAGTAAAATTAAAGGTTGAAGATTTATTTTCATTTTGTGCAAAAGGTTATGATATATTTTATTATTAAACCTTTTTAGAACTCCAAAAATTTGATTAAGATAATAACACATACTTATTTTATTTGTTTTTTATATTTTAAATATTTGATAAAAGATTTATGTTATCATTTTAACTCTATATGTAAAATTTTCAAACTTAATTAACAGTATATTAGAAAATAATTCAAATAATATTTATTCTCTAAATTATATGCATACACAGAATTTGTTTTACAGCATATACAGAATTTTTTATAAGATTCATTAAGATTAAATTTTAAGTTTTTTTTTTCAAAGAATTTATCACGTCTAGATTATGGTCCATGGTTCATTTTATATAAAAAGTCAAATTTACCCTAAAATATACGCTTCCAATGCTAAAAATTTAAAACAGCATTCTTTCTTAAAAAAATTAAAGCTCTGAGACTCCAAACTTTGAAGCTTGTCTCATAACTCATGTCAGATTTATAAAATAAAAAAATTATTAAATATATTTTTAATGAAATTTTAATTTTCTAAATCTTGTCAATGAAATTTAAGAATTGCTATATATTTTAATAAAACATATTTTTAAAAAATTAATAATTAAAATAAAAATATCTGTGATAATTTGGAATTTAAAATTTTTACTCATGATATAAAAATAAATCGAGCACTATAAATAATTTACGATATTAAACAAGGGTAGAATGGGAAATCTGTAATTAGATAATGATGATAATAACTCCCTCCGCCTGGTTAAAGAAGCGCTAGAGTACACTCAAGTTCACGATAAGGACTTCCCACCTTCCCCACTTTACTTCCATCTTTCTTCATTGTTTTTTTCTGCCAAAATCATAGTTTCCTCTTCGTTGTTGACGGCACGTGGCGTGTAAACAGCGGCCGCCGCGGCCATATGGTCAGCGTATTCGGTCGACACGTGTTAATTGTGCAGACGGGCAGATTTAAACGGTTAACTTTAGTGAGGGCACGGTTACGGTACGTGACTGTCTACCTCGGTCCACGTGGTGTCTTGTGTGTCGGCTCAGCTCCGCGAATTTAGGGGATTCCGTTTAGGGTTTGGATCCTGAATGAGCGCTGTTAAAGCCGGAACAATCATGGACCGTTTTCTTGTTTGCGGTTGGACTTTTGTGATCCGTTTAATTGAATAGTGAATATGGAATATTCTTCTTGTGGTCAAAGTCAACCGGTCGGTACCGCACAATTGCATATCCACGGTCAAAGAAGCTTGCACCTATTACAACTTGGAAACAGGGTTATAATTTTCGGAGGGGATTAAGGTGATTTGTGAAATAAAAAAAGCAAATAATTAAATAATGCAGTTCAGTATTTTTTTTTTCTCATACAATATATCTAATCGAATGACTGATGTTTTTTTTTCAAAGAATAAAGTTTAAATTTAAATTTATTGCTTAAATGTGAATTAATATTATTTTTTTTTATAAGTGAGGATATGAGTGGAACGGTTTAGATTTTTAGTCAAATTTTGTAATATATCACAACTTTTTTTTAAAAGAATTTTGACAATTAATATTAAATTTTATCATTATAATATGTCTATAATTTGATTTTTTAATAAATTAATATTCAATATACTGTTTAGAGTTTTTTACTTTACATATAGGGTTACGATTTTTTTTAAAATATAAAAAAATAAAAAATAAATAAAATAGAACATGTCTCATCATTTTAATCATTGAATCAAAAAATTCGATTGATGATATAAAGGATAATTATTTTTTTAATTTAATTAGCATTTTCATGCACACAACCTTATATAAATATATAAAAAGTCAAAATTTTTAACTAAAAAATATTTTACATAGATAGCTTAATTTTTGAAATTATCCTAAACTTTCTTTTCTCAAAAAGATTAAAACCAAGTGTTTAAGATTTTTTTCTAAAAAAAAGTATTTAAGTCTATATATTTTTTGGTTCACAAGGAATTACAAGGGGACATGGGGATTCAACCTTGTTTGTTTAAATTTAAATATTTTAGTATTGAATTAAATCTCCATTTTTTTCCAGTTTTCATTCCATACCTTTTCAAAATTTTCTCTATTTAACAATTCTCTTTCTTCTTTTTGGTTCATATTGACTCCATTTTGTTTATTTGTTCAAACATCCTCTAAAAAAATCGCTTATTTGTAAGTTCATTTTGTTTATTTATATTTAATTATTTTTGATTAATTTAAATTTCTAAAAATTCATATATATATATATATATTGTATTTAATTATTTTTAATTGATTTAAATTTTAAAAATAAATTAATTTTAAATATGAAATATCATTATTAGAGTTTTTATCTCAGTATTAGAGTAACTTAATTTCAAATAAGAAATAGTAACCAATAATCTATTAATAACTGAAGTAGTAAGAATTATTTTCATTAAGATTATAGTTATAAATTATTATTTTTTTATAATTTTTAATTAGTAGTTGATTTCAAATCATTTTTAACATTGTGTATTCAATATATGCATCAAGATTTTTAATACATTATTCAATAAGTATTTAAAATATTCTTATAATTTTATTTTATTTTATTTTTAAAAAAATTATAAATTAAAATTATCATCATGCATTGGGTTTAATTTAGTCAATTGGTAGCAACGTTTGAGTTAGTCCCAAGAAACAAATTTTCTAAAATTAAGAGATGTTTGTAAATTTGTGGAACATTAGGTTTGTTAGCAACCGAATAACTTAGGTCCATAAAGAGCAGAGAGGTCCAGACGTTCAATGAAAACGTATTTCAAGCAATTGAGACTCAATAAAGCAGATGTCTTGGGCATGCTTGGAGTGGTTCCCAATCTTACAGAAATCCGCTCAGTCAGCACACACTGCATGCAATCATGTGGGGACATGATGGGTTTCTTGTACAAGAAAGGCTTACTATGTTAAAAAGGGCCTCGAGGTAAGTTTACGGTGTGAACACTTTAAAAAGCTCTTAATGTGTATTTAGGTGATAAATTTCAAAGAAAAAATTTAATTTAATAGGGATATTTAAAAGTTTAAAAATTAAAATTTTTTTGTTTAGTAAAAAGTTTTGAAATCTTTAAAACTTAAGAGGGATTTTAAGAGAAAATTAAAAATGCACAAATTTACTTTCAAAATTCCACTAGAAAAGATTATTTTTTAAAATTTCTCAAAAACATAATCTACTATTAAATATAATACTAAAAAAATATATAATTTTAGTTGATATAAAATATATTTTTTATTTTTATATTATTAATAATATTTATACTTTTTTACAAATCTAATAATACTTGTATTGCATATTTTTTTAATATTTTTTATATATAATATAATGATTTTTTTATTTCATCAAATTTTAATATTCAAAAATTCTTTTAAAAAATCATTTATCAAAACAAGACAATTACAAATATTTGCATTTTAAATTGATGTATTTTGAAATATTTTCATTTTGAAATGTTTTAAAATTTCTAAATTTCTCATACAATTACACTATTATTCTCTCTTAAATCCTAAAGCATAAATACTCTCAAAATCCTCACTAACCAGAGAATGAGAGTAAATTTCACTGAAAAAACCTTAACAACCTTTCTGTTTGGCATGATCATCCAAAAAATTTATAACAAAAAGGAGATTCGGAAGCTTGCCACCTCTTCAAGTTTCGACAAGGTTATAATAAAATATCTTTTTTAGGTTATGATAATGAGGAGCAAATAAAAAGTGGAATCCTGGAGAGATAAATAGAGGAGTTAATGAATTAATTAAGCAAAATATTCTTGCAATCCACTCCTTTAAAAAAAAAAGAAAAGAAAAAGAAATGTCAAATTATGAGTTATGCCTCTATTAGGTGAAACATTGGTGACAACCTTCATGCTTGCATACCCTAATTGCAATGAAATCATTACAAATTTTGGTTTAAAGCTATCAAAAAAGTTGGCACAACATGTCAATTTCCCTATTTTACTTAATTGTTGGAAGAATTTTGTTTATGGGAAAAAATTGGCAAAAAAGAGAGAAGTCTTGGTAATTAAAAGGAAGAGAAAGGAAAAGAGAGAGAGAGGAGGAAGATGAATAACACATAAGGAAGTGTTTGTGTTTCTCCCTAAAGAAGCTATGGAGCTAATGCTCATGGCTTAGCAGAACCCAAATATGTAGTGAGGGTTGCACCAAAAGTTAAAACCACCATTTCTCATTTTCAAATTGAGAGGAAGTCCATAGTAAAATACCTTTGATAAAACCTCATCAAAATGGCCAATACATGTAAAGAAAAGAAAGGGGAGTCTACTAAAAGATTATTAATTAGTTAATTAATTAATTACTCAATTTAATCAATTAACAATATTAATTTTTGATGCCTACATATACCTAAAGATATTTCCTGCATTGGAGCTGTAATTGATGATATAAAGGAGCTTTCCACACTTTTTCACTCTTGCCAATTTGTATCGATTAGGAGAAGTGCTAATGAAGTGGCTAATGTTCTTGCCCACTATAGTGTACACTGTCACGAGGCAAGCTATTGGGTAGAAAGAAACCTCAGATATATTAAATAATTTCTTAGCCACTAACGTACTTTTTATATATATAAAAAAAAAAACACAAGTTCAATTGTAACTTTAAAAATCAATCAAAATATTGAATCGAGAAGTTGCTTTGTTTTGAAAGTTAGTAGCACCATAATTTAATTGGATTGGTTTATAAGATGGTGAAAATAAAAAATGAAATTACTCACATATGTTTAAATTTAAAAATTCATAAATTTATTACGTCAAATCATCACGTAAAATATAAAAATTATTGTGTCATAATTCATGCAACTTGCGAAACATCAATTTGATTTTTTTTTTTTTTTAAGTTTTTAGTTTTATATAACTATTTTTTTCTTAAAATTTTAATCCATATTATTATTTTTCATTATTTCAATAATTTGTCTCGGATCTACGACATGTCCACATGTATCTACTCCCTAGACTCCGCACTACAATGTCGGCATTGTCACCCAAAATAACAAATCGGTTTCAAGACAATATCACATGATAACAGAATGTTTGATATGTTGTGTTGAATTAATCTCACCTCACCACGCTCTTCACTTTCCCATAGACATGATAACAGTTTCATTCGGTTTTATTTATAAAAAAAAATAAAAAAATCCAATTGGTTTAGAAACAAAGTAAAAATTTTACAAGTTCAAAGTTGATTGGTTAATTAAGAATTTTATTATTTTAACATTATTTATCATTTATTTAAATTCATAAATGATACATTTTATTTTATAATAATAATAATAATAAGATAATACAATTAAATTTGATTAATTTCAATTTCTTGTATCATACCAAAAACAATCAAATCAAAATTAGTCAAAATAAAAAATGGGTGAGTTTGGAACCTTTCTGTAATCCTGATTATGTCCTTACAGAATAAAGAATGCATACCGCTTTGAATTGATTAAAAAAAAAATAGTGAAAAGAGAAAATTATCTTTCTATTTGTATTTTTATTATTTTTTTAATAATTATTTTTTTTAATTTTATCGCTTATCAAAATTCACCTTATATCTATTCGAATTGATTTTAAGTTTTTTCATTTATTTGTCAAAAATGTTGATTTAGTTTGTAAAACTTAATTTCAATTCTGGATAAATAATTTATAAATCTAATATAAATTGAGAAATTCTCCACTCTCTTAAACTTTTTCCTTTTTCAAAAGAAGTTTTTTCATTTATTTTCTCTATATCTACTTGCCCACATTGCTTGATTTGTGGGCCTAGAAACATTTTTCCAGAATTAAACTCATTTAGCCCAAAGCGCTCCGGTTTAGGCTTTGGGCAGTCAACTTCTCATGGGCTAACACTCGACCTTTACTTCATTCCCAAAATGCCAGGGACGAAAGTCGGTTTCCTCCATTGTCATCGCCAAGGGTTAAAATAGTCAATTACTCATCCCTAGTAAAAGTCTCGACCACCAGTCCACTTTTCTTCCTCCCAAGTAAAAATTACTTCTTTTTCACAATTTTTTTTTTTCTTCTGATGAGAAAAGAAACTAAAAAACTTATAAATTAGAACCGCTAATCCAAACATGCCTAGGGTTTCTTGTTTTTCTTCTTCTTCACTTGTCTCTTCAGCGCGCAAACAAAGAAAAACCCTAGCCTTTAAACCTCACATTGTTTAATATATAGAAGAAGAGCTTCCCTTTTTATTTGATCTCTTCCCTTTAAGGTAAGCTCTCAATAACCCATATCGCAAAATCCATTCTTTTTTCTTATATCTATTCCAAAATCTCTTCGAAAACCCAGAAATAAAATCAATTACAGTTCCAAACCGAGCTTTGGGAATTAATCTATATAAAACAAAAGTTTAAGGAAAATCAGTATGGACGATGTTGAAAAGGCAATACTGATTAGCTTTGATGAATCGGGTACCATAGATTCTGAGTTAAAATCAAAAGCAGTGAACTTTTGTCGGCAAATTAAAGAAACCCCAGCAATATGTAGCCTTTGTATTGAGAAGTTGTGTTTTTGCAAGCTCGTTCAGGTTCAGTTTTGGTGTTTACAAACTTTACAGGAGGTTATTAGGGTAAAATATGGGTCCATGAGTTCGGAAGAGAAGAATTTCATCAGAAAGTCGGTTTTCTCAATGGTATGTTCAGAAGGTATCGATGATAAGATGTCCGCTATTTTGGAATGTCCTGCATTTATAAAAAATAAGCTTGCTCAGGTTTTGGTTACTTTGATTTATTTTGAGTACCCTTTGATTTGGCCATCAATTTTTGTTGATTTCCTGCCTCATTTGAGTAAAGGGGCTGTGGTGATAGATATGTTTTCTCGGCTTTTGAATGCATTAGATGATGAGTTGATTAGTATGGATTATCCGCGGACACCTGAAGAGGTGGCAGTTGCAGGAAGGGTTAAGGATGCAATGAGGCAGCAGTGTGTGCCTCAGATTGTTAGAACATGGTATGACATTGTGTCTATGTATACGAATTCCGACCCTGAAATTTGTACTACTGTTTTGGATTGTATGAAAAGGTATATTTCCTGGATTGACATTGGGTTGATTGTGAATGACGCATTTATTCCGCTCCTGTTTGAGTTGATTTTGGCTGATAGTTTGTCTGAACAACTTTGTGCCGCTGCTGCTGGATGTGTTTTGGCAGTAGTTTCTAAGCGAATGGATGCACAGTCAAAATTATCTCTTTTGAAGAGTCTTCAAATAAATAGAGTTTTTGGTTTGATATCTGATGATAATGATTCCGAGTTAGTTTTGCGAGTTGCAGCCTTAATTACTGGGTATGCGGTGGAGGTTTTAGAGTGTTCCAAGCGGGTCAGCTCAGAAGATGCGAAGGTGGTTTCCATGGAGCTTTTAGATGAAGTTTTGCCAACAGTTTTCTATGTAATGCAAAATTGCGAGATGGATGCTGCATTTAGTATTGTCCAATTTCTTTCAGGTTATGTTGCCACTATGAAAACCCTTTCTTCTTTGCAAGAGAAACAAATGCTTCACGTAAGTCAGATACTGGAGGTGATTCGCACACAGATTCGTTATGATCCCTTGTACCGCAATAATCTTGATATATTGGATAAGATTGGAATGGAAGAAGAAGACAGGATGGTGGAATTTAGAAAGGATTTATTTGTGTTGCTACGAAATGTGGGTCGAGTAGCACCTGAAGTTACTCAGATCTTTATCAGAAATTCATTAGCTAGTGCTATTGCATCTTCATCAGATAGGAACGTGGAAGAGGTAGAAGCTGCCCTTTCCCTTTTGTATGCACTTGGAGAGTCTATGACTGATGAGGCAATGAGGGTTGGAACTGGAATGTTGAGTGATCTGGTGACAAATCTTTTGTCAACTAGATTTCCTTGTCATTCCAATAGGCTAGTTGCCCTTATGTACTTGGAGACAATAACAAGGTATATGAAGTTTGTCCAGGAGAATACACAATATATTCCTTTGGTTTTGGCTGCCTTTCTTGATGAAAGAGGCATACACCACCCAAACATCTATGTGAGTCGCAGGGCAAGTTATCTGTTTATTAGGGCTGTAAAATTGCTGAAATCGAAGCTTGTGCCTTTCATAGAGACAATTTTGCAGGTAATAAATCATCCATGTTTCATATTGATTTAGGTTACAATGTTTAATTGTTTCCTAGTATATGTTTGTGAACGTGAATGTGAATGTGCCACCTCATTTCTAAAATTGTTTACGGAGTTCTTTTATTGGTGGTCAGAGCCTGCAAGATATAGTTGCTCGATTTACGAGTATGAATTTTGCATCAAATGAAACTGCCGGATCTGAAGATGGTGCTCACATTTTTGAGGTTTTTATCTCATTCTTATGTTTCTTCCAGTTTCCACCTTTTCCTGTTTTGATGTGTTTACACATATTTCCACTCTTAATGTTCACATGGATAGACATTCATAAATATCCCTATTGTTAGCAATTGATGACTCATTTGTTGTCTTTTACTGAGATTTTTCACAGGCAATTGGCCTGTTGATAGGAATGGAAGATGTGCCCCTGGAAAAGCAATCTGATTATCTCTCTTCATTGCTCACTCCTCTTTGTCAGCAGGTTTTGATTTGTAGCATGATATCTTTAATTGTTTTTGATAGTCTTCTATGTTTCACGTGACCAGCTTATGAGCATATTGATGTTTGACAAATAAGTTCTGCAGCATTTTACTCATATGGCTTATTTCGCAGGTTGAGGCGATGCTGATGAATGCAAAAGGATTGAATCCGGAAGAATCTTTAAAAATTGCTAACATCCAGCAAATAATTGTCGCAATTAATGCTCTAAGCAAGGTTATCTTCTATCCTTTTACCATCCAATATGCTCCTTGGTGAAGAGTTTTTCCCTTACATATTGTTGCCTTTCATAAAAATTTCAGTATTACCGTCCTAAACTTCTAATAATCTACAGTGTGAGATTTTATTCCCTTAGAATTGTTGTGTTTCTTTTTATATCCTATCTATGATGGTAGAACTATTTACTATAGCATATAGTTCATAATTGTGATGTAAATATCCTTTTTTGCCTAATCTTTTGTAATTTGTAATTTGGGAATTGGGATGCTTTTGTTAGGAAATATATGAAATTATAGTTCTCTTTGAGATTTTGTTTCTCAAATCCTCTTTTGCCAGGCTACATGGAAACATGTCTCGCTTGTTAAAGCTTTAAGCTATCTTTTAATTGTTAATTTGAATCTTGACATTGAGTATACTTTATCTTCATTATTTTATTTCAAATCCAGGGCTTCAGTGAGCGCCTTGTAACTGCGAGTCGCCCTGCAATTGGTCACATGTTTAAGCAGGTTAGTTTTAAGATGGATGATTTTATTTGTACTTTAACGGCACCTTTTTTGGAGCTCTTGGTTGAGAAATTTCTGTCATTATCACTGCCTCCAGTAGTTCATAATGTATCTTTTTTGTTTCTTTGTTTTAAATTAACTATATGTATGTGCTGGAAGGAAATCATGCCATTGTTTTAGTTCTTTTTTTTTTCCTTATTATTTGTTTAATTTTCTTAATCTCTTTGTGATCCAGACATTGGATGTTCTTCTACAAATCCTTGTTGTATTTCCGAAGGTAGAGCCTTTGCGGACTAAGGTAATTGTTCAATTCTGAGTATCGGACAAATTTTGGTTTTGTTCTGACACATTGCCTAATGCTAACCTTTTTGGTTTTTAGGTTTTATCATTCATACACCGTATGGTGGACACCTTAGGAGCATCTGTGTTTCCTTACCTTCCAAAGGCATTGGAGCAATTACTTGCAGAAAGTGAGGTAGAGAACAGTTACAATTTATCATTTTTTTAATATTTTCATTTTTCGTAAGGAAAATAGTTGTGTCATTAAAGGAAAATCCTTGAGGGAGTACTTTTTTAAATTATTAATCAGACAAACTCTCAAACTGGTGTTTGCAATCTGCATAATTAGCTTTATGCAGAAATAGAAGCAGGACTTTGTCATGTCAAATGATATTGTTCCTGATGTTGGGTTCGAGTTCTTAATTAATTAATACCAAGAAGAATGTGATCTGAGTGGAGTTACTTGTCATAAGGAATTTAGTTTGATATATTTCAGTTGCCTATTTATTTATTTATTTGATTCTAGATTATGTCCTTTTGCAGCCGAAAGAAATGGTTGGTTTCCTCTTATTGCTCAATCAACTTATATGCAAATTCAGCACCTTGGTCCATGACATATTGGAAGAAGTATTTCCTGCTATTGCTGGTAGGGTATTTAGTGACATCCGAAGGATTGCTGATTCTTCAGGACCTGAATCCAATACTGAGGTAAATAATCATTAGTTGTGGGCATTTTTGAACTTATCAATTCTTTGGGTCCTTGGCTCAAGTCTGACTTCTCTTTGTTGTGTGAAACTAAATTATATTCTTGTTTAGAGTTTTATATCTAATATTTGCATTCATTGTATTGCTTTATGATTTGATTTCAACTAATTTTCTTCATGATATTTCCCAGCTACACTGTTGTTTGTCCAAACATAGTTAATGAGTTCTCTGTAAGTACTAAATAATGTTTTTAACTCTAGCTCAACTGCGAAACACTGCAATAGTACCTCTCATGAGTGTCTGCAAGCATATGCCACAAAATGCAAATGCTATTCTTTCTGAGTTCATTGAAATTCTTCTTATTGTAGGAAATTCGTGAATTGCAAGAACTTCAAAAGACGTTATTTACTTTTCTTCATGTGATAACTACGCATGATCTGTCTTCCGTTTTCCTTTCCCCCAAAAGCCGGGGCTTCTTGAATTCAATTATGGAGTTACTTTTACATACGTCTTGCCATCATAAGGATATTGTTACACGAAAGGTGAGTGAATAGCTTTGTTGTTTTATTCATTACCTAAAGGATTGGACATTTTAGAATTCTAGTATGATCAGGAACTGGATCTAACTTTCTGTTTTTGCCTTCTGTGAGATAGGCTTGTGTACAGATATTTATTAGATTAATTAAAGACTGGTGTGCCAGGCCTTATGGTGAAGAAAAGGTTTGTTTCCCTTCTAAAGTTTCATGCTTAGCTTTGTTGTGTGGATTTAATTATGTTTATGGCTCTAAGGGGTTAAACCTTTTTAGGTACCTGGTTTCCAAAGTTTTATGATAGATACCTTTGCGACAAATTGCTGTTTGTACAGTGTGCTTGACAAGTCCTTCGAGTTTGGTGATGCAAATACTGTAAGAATAACCTTCTTATGAATTTGTTGTCTTTGTTTTGCAGTTGTTGGTGTCATGCATGATATTGACATTACTGACTGACAGTAATAACCTTTATTAATTTATTTTCTCATTGTGCTTGGCATTATGCATTATATTCTTGTAGAATTGCTTAAGCCCAAAGAAAAAGAAAAGGAAATAACAATTTAATTATGCGTTTTTTAGACTAATAAGATAGTAATTATGGTTGGTTGTTCTTTTCTAAAAAATTGGGATCCATTACCTGTCCAACATGATATGCAGCGCTTTGCATATTTTTTTTGTGCATTGTTGTTATCTCAAGAAGATCTGAATAAATATTTCAGAAAAGGATTCCAGCATGATAATTTAAAATGGTTTGAAGGTTTTTCTTTATTACAGAAAAAAGCTTCTTATGCTGGTCCATTACATCTTTGTATCCACATGTTTTCTCAGGTAGTTGGAACTTATCCTTCATTGAATGTTTTAATGAGCATGTGATTTGAAATAGTGAAAGCTGCATTTGAGTTTGGTGTGCATTGAAGTAACAATAGAAGAAACTTTTATTGCCTTTTCTGTGGGCTGAAAAATCATTACCTTCTTTGTACATTGCCTGTAAAGACTGTTAATATGCTTTGCTTAGTTGATAGATAATATTGCTTTACATAAATATGGATATGTGATGATTGATGCTTATTTCTTCATGCTTTCTCTTGTTATATCTACTCTGTTTTCAGCTTGTTTTATTTGGAGAAATTGTGTTGGCTCAGAAGGTAATGTATGAGAAGTTTGGGGATGATTTTCTTGTTCATTTTGTATCAAAAGGATTTCCATCTGCACACTGCCCTCAAAATCTGGCAGAGCAATATTGTCAAAAGTTGAAGGTACTGTTCTTTATAATCTGTTTATATTGTATTTTCTGTTCATATTGTTTCCCTATTTTGAGGGGGACCTTGATACAACGGTAAAGGTTGCTCTTTTGTGACTTGGAGGTCATGGGTTTAAGCAGAAATAGTATCTCTGTTAATGCAGAGAAAAGGCTACTTACGCATGATCCTTCTCGGATCTTGGAATGTGGGAGCTTTGTGCATCGGATTGCTTTTTCTTTCTTTTTGTTTTTTGTTTTCTTGGTTTATTAGTAGGTACAGCTCCATATATTCTTTGATTTTTAATGTGCTTATCTTTTATTTTATGTTGTATTTAATTCATTTTGGATAATAGGATGAAATTGACAGTGACATGCACTAGAACAGCCTGAAA
Organism: Firmiana major; assembly: GCA_033439115.1. Classification (NCBI taxonomy): domain Eukaryota; kingdom Viridiplantae; phylum Streptophyta; class Magnoliopsida; order Malvales; family Malvaceae; genus Firmiana; species Firmiana major. Next base: position 4,609,240 of record CM065914.1, on the reverse strand, counting down.
CTGTGACCTAAACCTGGTTTCTGATAACCTTTCCATTTAGAATTTTACTTTCATCAGTTACTTTTCTCTTAATTGTCTGTCTCACCAATTGGGTTTGGTCCTTAGGTATGAGTATGGTACTATGTCTTGGAGAATCCATTTAAAGTTCCCTATAAAACTATAAAAGTAAATGTAGAATGTTAACTTTAATTGAAGATCTCAAGGATGGAAAAAAACACTTGCCGCTAAGTCATACTTATTGTACTAGTTAAAATCTACACTTGAATTCTGACATGTTGATTGCTTCATCCCTAATTGTTGGCACGTATTTTGCAGCAGCTGCTCTAAGCTTTCTCTATGCTTTGATGGTTTATATTTGCAGGGTAGTGACATCAAGGCATTGAGATCATTTTACCAGAAACTTATCGAAAGCTTACGACTCCAACAGAATGGAAGCCTTGTTTTCAGATAGCAGCATCAAGATGCGCAAATGATTATTTCTCATCAAAACTCCATACTTTTTTCAGTTTTCTGGCGAACCCTCTTATGTTCATCAAAGGTTCCTAGCATCTTGCTATTGTGTTGCTTCCGCTTTCAGATAAATTCTCTTGCAATTGCTCATCTTAAGTTAACATTGCAGGGTTTCTTTATGTAAATACCATTTGTGTGCCCTATTCCATGGACAACGAGGTATATTTGAACCCCAGCCCTGTTCAAATTGCTGAAATTATAGGTCTCTTTTAGGCAATAATTGGCTGATTTATTTCATTTTCTTATGGAATGATTGTACAGTTGTATAATTCCGGCAGCAAGCTTTTTTATTTTTTTTAATCACGAAGTTTGGTTAAATCCTTGGGTTTCAACAACATGCTGAGTAGGAGGAAAGTTTTTGTGAGAGCTGTTCATAGATTTTTTTTCTTTTCAGTACATTTTTTCTTGATTAATTCGACATTTTCAATTGAGTGTATGTGACAGATTTAATTGTTACATTTTTCTTTTATTCATTGTTACATTGCAAGTAAGTTTATAAAGTGAATTCTTAGAAAGGCTAATTTAAACTCCCATGATTTTCTATTTGGAGTTGCATGTGTTGGAATTTAAGTTTTATAAGTCTTATACTTTGTGGTGAATTTTTCTCTTAATTATCATGTACTTTTTTCTTCTTGAGCCGTTTGCATCAGTTCAGGGCGAATAATTATGGAATATTTTTAATAATATACTTGTTTATTAATTTTTATTATTAAAATGGAAGAAAAATAAATGCATTATATTTTCACAAATCAATCATTAAATTTAATAATTTATTTATTATAAATTATATAAATATTATTATAACAAATATAGTAAATTATTAAATATTATTATAACAAATATAGTAAATTATTAAATATTTATACTGTTACATCAAATTTCATTTTAACTATATGGAAATATTTATAAACTATATTGAAAGAAATCTCTATGAATTAAAAATCAGCTTAACAGCTGACAGGTGTTAATTCAGTTCAATTTTTTTTTTTTTTGGTTACAACTGATACTGCTTCTTGCTTTTACGTTTTGTTGCCTTCACCCATACCTTCGTTCTTTTAATAAAATAAATAAAAACAAAAACACCTCAATTCTTATTTCACTCAAATAAAGCAAGTTTAATTTTTTCCTTATTAAATATTATTAAATTTATTAAAATCAAGTATTTTTAAATGTTACTGTTTTTTATTAAAAATAAATAATAATAAATTATATAAAAATAAAAAAAAATAAGTTTTACAAAAAAATAAATTATAATTAAAAATTAAAAAAGTTGTCAAGGTCTAATTGAGTGATTATCAAAAACAATTATTATCAATATTTTTTTTGCTTTTGTTTGATTTTTTTTAAACTTATGTCAATAATATTTTTTTTTAAAATATCATTTTTAATTGCCTATTCAATTAAAATAATTTTATTTTTATTTGTTAGCAACTCTTAATTGTTTTTAATTAATAACATATGTTTTGCATTAATTTCTTATTTACTTTATCACATTAGATTTCAAGTAGTTCATGTAATTGTTAAAATATCTTAATTTTTTTTTTTTGGCTTTATTTTTAAATAAACATAAAATTTTCATTGCATGATCATTGAACCGCAGCAAAGGGCAGGAATTATCTACTCCTCTATGCTGTTCTTGTAATCCTATCATTCTGCCTCGAGACTCGTTTGAATCCAATCGAGTTCTTAACCATAGCCTCATTTTATTTACTTTTATTTCACTGTTTTAATTTCTAATTCCGGGCAGCTGCCATTGAAGGAGCTGAAAGCAGCTTGGTTACCGACTACGTTACGTTCTCAAGGTAAGATTGAATAATACTCATTTATACCCAAATACCAATATTCAAATTTCGAACGAAAATTTAATTTCATTTTGATTGAAATGTTTAGATGTTGGGGCTGGACATATGCAAGGATACAATTATTCGTGACCATATGATTTGAGGAGCATCCCATGGACAGAAAAGACTAGTGAATATTATTTCAATTTAGAATAATATTTTTCAATATATATTAGTAGTTAAAATTTAATTATAATTGAATAAATAATTAAAATTTTTTAATTAACTTAAATTAAAATATGCATAAACTATGTAAATGTAACATAAAATTAAATTAATTTTTAAGTGTGCCCTCCTCGGTTAAGATAGTGTGCTAATATATATATATTTTTTAAAAAGCGGTAAGTCATTAGTGTAAATTGTCACCAATTACATCATCTGTAATAATCTATGGAAGAAATTGATTGTAAAATGGAAAATATAAAAAAATGGAAATGTAATTATTTTAGTGTTCTTTTTTTCTAGAATTTCTTAATTTAATTGCAGATTTTCGGTTAACTCAGTCATAGCTTCTAAGACTAACCATCCTCCATTTTCTTCCTTTTTTCCATAAAATATATTGACTAATAATATTACTACATAACATTTCAAGGTTGTTCAGCTATATGCATACAAGACTATAAAAAAAAAAAATCAAAGAAAAAAATATTTATAATTACCTTAATGTAAAAGTTTCAAATTTAAAGTTGGAATCTTCAAAAATTTACAAGATAACAAAGATTATTTTATGTTACATAGGTAGTCCAAGATTCATATGTATTAAAAAAAAAGTATCATTAGTCGTTGTCTATCCAGTTAAATTAGTTGTTAAATGTAGCTTAATCAATATTTAATTAACATTCAATGAATTAATGGTTTCCCCATTGACCACACTAAATTTAAATTGTCTTGTGGGGAATTCAGAGTCTAGAAAGTGCATATTCCAAACAATTTTATCAAACATTTAGAAAGTTTACTTGGTTGGATTGCAGTCATTTTTGATGCTATCAAGTCTTTATGAGAAGTTGGATTAGAAATTAGAATTAATAATTTGGAAATTTCACTTTGACATTGCTAAGAAAAGCAAAATTTTATTGTAAATTAGCTTAAATTAAATAATAATAGATCGAATTCTAATATTCGACGTATTTGAGTATTTTATTCAACGATATATGTTGAAAGAATTTTTTAATGAAAAGCACATATTTATAAAAGTACAAAAAGTACATATATAATTGTATTTATTATTTAAGATTTTGATGAGAATGTTTGAAAATATGATTACATAAAAGTAAATATATTTGATAATTTGTGTATATATTTTTATATATGTATTATATTAAATTATATTTATATTATGTGAATTATTAAATTTATGGAATCAGAATTCATACCAACGTGATAAACATAAAATATATTTTTTAATTGGAAGCCATCCAAGCAATCTGAAGGGATGGGATTGGATGGAAAAGACGAAGAATAATGGAAGAAAAGGTAAGGGAGATATAATCAACATGGACCAAAAAGAGTAGTCAATGGTCAGTCATTTCATCCTTGGTGCTTTGGTGCTTGTGAAGAAAGCAATGGGCTGGTGTGCTTGAATTTTATATATATAGTTGTGCCAATTCAATCAACCAAAAATTACCCAAAAAAAAAGCAAGAATTTTCGGAACCAAGATAGTGATATAGAGGAAACTGGTGGTGATTATCATCTAGATTTTGTATGGTCAAAGTCTATTGAAAAATATTGGCCATACATGAATTATAAAGGTCGATATTTGATTTTAGTTACAAATATTTTCTCTCTTTAAATTTTTTTAAGAATCATGACGTAATGAACATAATTAGAACAAATAATAAGGTTTCTATTAAAAATTTTTGACTGTTCATAGAAATTGTTGACTGCCGTGCACACAATATTTCAGAATCTGTTCTAATCTTTCTTTCCACCATGTCTCTCGACGCTTCTTATTTTACTTATTTGCAACGGTTACTCTTCTTAACAAGAGAAATCATTTGCAGTAGCCAAGAATGCAGTCTCAGCTCTTGAAAGCGAAGTTAATGTTCTTCATGTTGACAGGATGCAAGAGAGGCTATAATTTAGTGAGAATTTCATTCAATATTTATAGCCAGCTAATACCCTGATCAGTACTGTGGCTTTGGCTTTGGTTTAGAATATACCATTGCAGTTATTTACTTCGAGCATGTGTTGGATTTTGAGCGTGTTACAATCAATACTACAAGGCGCTTGTTGACTGTTTTCATACAAAATTCTGAGTGTTTTGGTAACTTATTTTGGTAGTTGATGCTCAAGACATGAAGTATGTATGTAGCCGGTTTTAGAAACAGCCTTCCTTCTGCTGTCATGCTTCCTCCAAAAATTAATATTGTCTGATAATTGTTGAATTGCATGATTTTGATATGTCAGTTAATATAAAGATTTACACTTAACATAGAGATATTATATACTTCGATCCGAAATTCTCACACGCCTCATAAATATGAATTCCAATCTTTACGCATTTGTAATAAAATAATCTCGATATAAAATTGGATATACGAGAGACGCATGAAAGTGCGGAGAAGATCCAGCAGCCACATAGACAAATTACTAGATTTTATAGTATGAACCATTTGGACAAGTGCTCTGATCATCAGCCGGTTCAGACAGACAGTCCCCAAGAAACCAGCTATGAAACTACACAGAAGCTCAAATTTATGCAATTTGACTGTAAAAACAGAGCCAATTACCTTAACTTTTTTTTTAATAATGTGAATTTTGCTTATAAACCTGTTAGCAAGTCTTGAGGCAATCCCAAAGTCAATCTACTTTCTGGCCAATATAGAGACTTTTGGTTTCCAAAAGTCATTAATTAAAAAATCCAACTTCATTATCCATGAGCTATAAGATTTTTTTTCTTGCTGGAAAATATAGTCAGGTCATATATATATATATATATATATATATATAAATTCTTTTAATCCAAACATATAATAAATATATATATATATATATATATTTATCTATATAAATTCTTTTAATCCATACATATATTATTCTACTTCTTTCCTTTTCTGCTCAGCCTTATTTAAACCCATCTTTCAGCTTCGACTTTAAGCCTGACACAAAGCATTCAACCATGGCCCTGAAAAGGTATTTGTCATGGAAGAATATCCTCCCCAACTGCATCAAACCCAAGGATCGATCCTCAGGGCCTAAAGTTCATGCTTCCAAACAAAGTCCTAGCCAAAGGCTATCACTCTCTGATATTAGTCATCCTGGACCTGGAGGTTCTCCACTGTCACTAAACGATCTATCAAATTCTCTTATAAGCCTTCATGTTTTTACCCTCAAGGAGCTAGAAGAGATAACGCACAAGTTTTCCCAGTGTAATTTTCTCGGTGAGGGTGGGTTCGGACCTGTGTACAAGGGGTTCATTGATGACAAACTCAGGCCTGGCCTGAAGGCTCAATCTGTTGCAGTGAAGGTCCTGGATTTGGATGGCACTCAGGGACACAGGGAGTGGCTGGTAAGCCCTCATACATTACCATTTCATTTCTCTCCCTGATGAAGTTGAGTTGAAGATAGGAAAATGATTGGTAATTCTGATTTTCCACAGGCTGAACTTATTTTCCTGGGGCAATTAAAGCACCCCCACCTGGTGAACTTAATAGGATATTGCTATGAGGAGGACCACAGGCTTCTGGTGTATGAATACATGGCGCATGGCAACTTAGAAAACAAACTATTCAAAAGTTCGTTTTGCTTTTCCCTTCGAAATTTGGGATCAGCTTTTAACATTGGAATTGATATGATTTTGAACATTTAGGAATAACTTAATCTTCATCTCTTGACTGAAAATTGTATAATTCTTGCCTTCAATGCAGGATATGGTCCTCCATTGCCATGGCTAACAAGACTGAAAATTGCGGTTGGAACTGCAAAAGGCCTAGCTTTCCTTCATGAGGAAGAGAAACCAGTCATATACCGGGATTTCAAAACTTCAAACATCTTACTAGACTCGGTAAAACATCCCTGTCTTAATATTACAAAAGGAATATAATATCAACTGTCCATCACGTTTTCATTTATGGTTAAAGGCTAAAGAGAAACTGAAACATATTGTCAGGCTTACAACGCAAAGGTCTCTGATTTTGGGTTGGCAACAGACGGTCCAGAAGGAGAAGAAACTCATGTTACCACTCGCGTCATGGGCACGGAGGGCTACGCAGCTCCTGAATACATAACGACTGGTACTAGGATTCTTATGATCTTATCTCAGCTTTGCTGTTATCATTCTTAATTTAATAATAGTTGACATGAATTAATGCGATTTCTGATTTTCCAGGGCATCTGACGACTATGAGCGATGTGTTCAGCTTTGGAGTAGTACTTCTAGAACTGCTGACAGGCAGGCGATCGGTGGACAAGACCCGGCCTGGTCGAGAGAAGAACCTTGTTGAATGGGCACGGCCTTTTCTGAAGGACCCTTGTAAGCTTCATGGAATAATGGACCCAAGGCTCGAAGGACAGTACTCAACCGAGGGGGCTAGGAAGGCTGCTGCATTAGCTTATCAGTGTCTGAGCAACCACCCCAAATCTAGACCAACCATGAGCAATGTGGTCAAGGCCTTGGAGCCTCTCCTGGACTTAACTGACGTCCCAAGTGGACCCTTTGTATACGTAGTTGGAACTCAAGGCAATAACCAGCCGGTTATGAACAAGATTGGAGGAGAGGGAAAGCAATGTGATGAGACAAAAATGGAAGAAAACGGTGGTAAAAAGGAAGAAAAGAAAGAGAAAAGCAGAGCACCGCGCCAACGATGTCGAAGGCATAGACGTCGGCTTAAGCCATCAAGGTCTCAGGCTGTCTATTCAGACACTGATTTGTATAAAACGCTAGGATCCAGTTTGTACTCTCCCAAGCACCTGAGATAATCAAGGCGAAAAAGCATACAGTAATCAGACTGTATATTGTCTATCTCTTTAAGAAGAGTCCGGAAAATTGATGGAATAATAGAGGTTTCCATTTTGTTGCTGTTGGACTTAATACATTTTGCCTTAGGATCCTGATTTCCAATCTTTTCCGGTGTTTCCATAACTTTTCCTACGAAAAACATGTTTATTTCTGCTTTGAAAAGACATGTTTGTTCTCGTACGCTATACCAGAAACACCGATTAGCCTAAGCTGTAGGTCAAATGGTTTCCATTCTTTATTTCTAAAACCAATTCAAATCTTGTAGTGATGCTAATTATACTCAACATGACATAACTGCTGACTTTCCCTGAAACTTCTTCTTGAAGGCAACTGACTGCAATTCATTTGATTGGGACCTTGTTAAATGGTCAATATTCCACGATCAGATTAACTGACAAATCTAGCGTGTTGTTCAAAGTCATGTTAGCAAACCAAAAGCTGCTGACTAATTCCATGAGTCTGACGTTGAGCCTCAAATTCTTTGGTGCTAGATTATCATACAAGACTTTGCCATTCCACCACTCCACCAACCCCATCTTCACCCTCCAGCCAGACTCGGCGCACTGGGTTTTAGCCTTTCTCCATTTTGAACGCGCCATCTCTGTTTCAGAAGTTAGGCACCAGAAGAAATTATAGTAAACTTTAAACTCATCATTGCTAATAATTCAGTAAAACAAGATTATACAAGAATTTCCTGGCATCACGTAGAAAAATGAGGCAAGGAACAAGCATTAGCAACATGACTTGCCGGTTGTTATCCACCATTAGTGTGAAATCAATACAAAGGCCAAACAGTTAAAAACTATACATATTCAACCATGAAATGTTCATACTACACAACTTCAATAAAAAGAGGCTTCCCTGGATAAACCTTACATGTGGGAAAGCCATGCATTAATGTTCAAAACATGAAATGAAATAAAAATCCCTCAAGGAAATGTTTTCGTATTTAATGAATTTGTTAATGGTGTTGAATTGGTAAAAACCATGCTCAATTTAACTCACAAACCACCGCACTAGCCATCCATACTGCATAGTTTACGCTGGAGTCTTCGATAATTGCATTAATATATATCAAAACTTTGTGGCACATGTCAAAATTCTCTTACAAACTTCTACAAAACAGATGTAGTAGCAAGGTTGCTGACATTCTTATATTTAGCAGGTATTTTCTTGTTTTTGGATATTAAAAAAATAATTTATTCTCAATATAGTTGATTTTTTTTTATTTCTTAATTTTCTAATTAGATAACTAAAAGGTGAACGTTCTGATTTACCAGACAAGTCGAGGGCATTGAAGCAGTCAATTTATAGACAGAATACCAGGTAAATATTCAGAAAGAACTCGATCCATCAATGTCCTAAATTCATTCTTAGATGAGTAGTACAAAGGATTTACGAACTTTTTGCTATACCCAACTTCCCAAGGCATATGAATCTTCATACTAGAACAGGCTTACCGTCATACTAGTGGCTGTGGCTCTGCACACTGGAACTTCAGGAAACTAGTTAGCATCTACCTTGTTCAAAGAAAAATGACCGTTAACTGCTTAAATTGTCTTTTGAGATTCTATTTGATTCATGCAGATTCTTTGCTAGGCTTATTTTTTTCTCATTTTGCTTCTCGGTAAGTAAATTCTATTATCAGATCATCAGATATAGACAGGAAGCAAGTATTGAGAACGACTCCATTGGAAAAGAAGGAATCAACTCTCTCAAATAAAAAAGACCTCAATAACAGAACCAAAAAAATATTCCTCCAACCAAATAGTAATTAAAGATACAGCTGGCATGAAATCAAAAGAAAAACCTCCAGGCTATAGCTAGAAAATTAATCTCTTTCTCTCGCCTCACTATCTGGAAATGAAAATTACTAAACAGTGTTACCTTAAAGGGTTTTTCTTCGGATCAAAGGCATCAGACTTTTTTTTCATATCTAGTTATATATCAACTGGATGGTTATTCTTCAACATTTTCCGCACAAGCCAAGACTTGCCAGGGCTTAGCACTATCGCCTGGTCAGTTTTCCCTCCCTTTCAGTAAACCAGTATGAAGGCTAATGGCTGGCGATTGGAGCCTCTGGTCCTTTTAATTGCAGTATGAAGCCCACATTACAAGCCCATGCTATGATGCTACAAAGCTTTGACCTGCAGTGTAAAGATTTATTTTGACAATCAGTTTCACCCAAAAGCACTATTCTAAACAGCACATAAGTGAAATAAAGATCTGAGGATCCACTTACAAGATGATCTAAATAACATCTGATCTGGTGCATTTGAATTTTTTTTTTTTTTCCTTTAATTCTCCTAAAATATTGGCTAAGCTTCAAAAACCAAATAAGTAGGAAGCTAAAGCGCAGCAGCATGCCTTCAATAACACTAGTTTTTCTTTTGTTTTTCCATTGCTTGATGAGTTGTTCCTTTACTTTCATCATAATTTTGAACTTGGATCCAGTCAGAATGATACTTGTCATCATATGGAACAACCTTCCCATCAAGGAACGGTTCACCTGGAAAAAATTGCACACATGTTAACGCAAAAAAAGAAAAATTCATATGTGGTTAAGAACTTAAGACATTATAGAAAAGACTACTTCGTTACTTGACGCTCAATTCTTATGAAGGCAGGAAGAATTTTTTGTGAATGAAATTAACATGAAATGGAGGAAAAAACTGCATGCATATTAGCAGAACAAATGACCATACAACTGCAGAAAGTTGCAATTTTTATAAAGGGATACAAAATAGCTCGTATATAATAGGCTTCAAACTATCAAGGTTTGTAAAATGAGTGAATTCAATGCCATTCAGATCTATCAAGTGTAGTGCATGACAAATTTGTCTCCTGCCACCATATGAGCTACTGACATTGATTGCTGAGCGATAAAGCTTAACACCTAAGAAAAGTGAGGACTAGTGGATTACAACAAAATATAGTAGTCATTTTGCTACATAAAGGCTTAACATAAGCATCAATGATTGACTTCCAACTCGTGAAATTGACATTTCAGGGCACATGAACTACCTCACTTAGATGTCTCAAGTATTCCAAATTATTGTTAAGTAAACAAGAACAGCACCAACAAGTTCTAATAATGTGAACAACAAAATTGTATCGCTGGTGGAGGACAAACACCTAATCATGGAGTAATCCATGAAAGGAGTTCACAAGTAGTCAACTAAGGATGCATCATCATATGCGCATAACTGCATTCTTTCTAATGCCTGTCCATTTATCTTTCAAACTACTTTCTATCACCCTCCAAGAAACAAATTGAAATCATTAGTCTTTTAACCAGCAATCGCGCATAAGCAGAACCAAAAAAAAAAAGGAAATCTACCATCTTGATAAATTGCATGTAATTAAATATCTTAATAACAGAATAATATTGCATAATGAGAAGCAAGTAAGACAAAGAAAAGCAAAAACTTTACCTCCATAGCCATTGTCACCATGGCCTAAATAAGAATCTGGTAAAACCCATTTCACATTAGGCAGCGCTGCAAGCAACCAACTCAATTCTGTGTTACTTTACAATCTTGAAAAAGAATGAATTTGGAAAGGGAAGCACACGAATAGAATTGAAAAAGCTTACATTTAATTTTATAAGTCAAATCTTCCGGGACTTTGCAACCAAATGCATAGTAGTACTTAGTGGAAACAGAGTACATAGACTTCTTGGCTTCCTCCTCACTGCGTATTAATACCAAAACAAAAACCCTAAAAAAAAAACCATTTTTGGACAGCAAAAAGGAAAAAAAGCAAGGATTTTTACCTTCCCAAAGCCATTGCTAGGGTCTTGATGTAAGTATTAACAATCTCATCCCGAAGCGGATATCCCTTGGGAGCCTCCATCACCACGAACCAGTGTTCATAGTCACATCCCTCCACCACAACAGGCGTCCGAGTCAACTCGGTCCTTTCAGGAAGCATTGAGTTATTAGATCCCGAGTCGCTCGAGAAGTATCTTGAGAGTATACAAGGCGGATAGGTTGAGAAACGGCGACGGATTAACTTTTGAACCACGCTGGACAACATTCTATTGTTATTGTTTAAGGGGTTTTTCATTTTTTTGGTCGATTGTTATGATTTATACATAAATTATCAAAATAATGAATTGGGTCGAGTTGGGAATTTATCGGGCCAAAATTGTTTCAACAAGCTTAGCCCAACATGTACAAAACAAAACAAAACAAAATAAAACATCCTTGACTTGAAGTCTGAAGTTTGAATTCTGAAGAAGATTACTATTATTATTGGAAAAATAGTACGAAAAGACAAGTGCAATCAGAGGGGACAAGACAAGACTACTTGTTTCTGCCTGCCATTGTTGAAAACTAGAAGATGATTTGTTTTAGAATACCAAAACCAACACCAATCACACTTATTTTTTTATCGCGCTCCCAGGCCCCGGCGGACAGAGTCTAGATTGTTCTAAAGGTGCATAATCACTGAGAATACATATGAAGTGGGAGCCTAGGTTCTGCCACAACCTCAAGTGGGTACTTTTTCGGGGTGGACAGCCCGAAGATTTCCTCCATGTTCAGTTCTTCTTTCTTCATGTTGCTGGGCAATTTCCAAGTAAACCCATGTAAAAGATTTGCCAGACTTGTTTGAATTACCTTGATCCCGAGAGGGTATCCAGGGCACATCCTCCTTCCAGCTCCAAATGGCAACAGCTCATAATCATGACCTTTGACATCAATAGTCTTTCCAATGAATCTCTCCGGGAAAAATTCATCGGGGTTTTCCCATATGGTTGGGTCTCTGCCGATTGTCCAAACGTTTACAAGAGTTCTAGTGTCCTTGGGGATGTCATAGCCAGCTATCTGACAGTCTTCGCGAGAAAGGCGAGGAACCAACATTGGGGCCACAGGGTGCAAACGCATTGTCTCTTTAGCAATTGAGTCGACGTAAGGTAGGTTCACAATGTCCTTCTCTTCTACCCATCTTTCCCTGCCAATTACCCTGTCTAATTCTTCCGTGGCCTTTGCGAACTTTTCTGGCTTTTTCAAGAGCTCCGAAATTGCCCACTCTACAGTCACTGCTGAACTCTCGGTTCCACCAGCTATCAGGTCCTGAAACATCATCAAACATTAGCAGATTAGCTAATGTTCTACAAAATGAAAATCTAAGAAATATATTTATTATCATCCCAGAAAGGGATAAAAAAAGATTTTCGTTGTGGTCAGAGGGAGATTTAACTATTACCTGACTAAATGCCTTGACTCCATGCCTTTCAAGCTTGACATCAAGATTGGGATCATCAGCAAGCTGCAAAAGCACATCCACCATATCCTTAGCAACATAATCTTTGACCGCTTTTCTCCTAGCGTTATGTTCATCCAAAACATGCTCCAAGAATCTGTCGAACTTCTTGTTCAATGCCTTCATTCTCTTAATATAGCCTTGCAAATCCAGGAAACTCAGCCAGGGAATTGAGTCCCCGATATCCAGCACCCCGTTAAGCAAGAACAGCTCATCGAGCATCTCCTTGAACTCCTGTGGGGTTACAATCTCATTTTCACCGGTATCCTCCGAATATTTTTTCCCTAACACCATCCTACTGATTACGTTAAGACTCAAACTCGAAAGCCGATCTTTCAAAAGAACTGGGGTACCAGATAATTCGCGCAGCCCTTTTAAAAACAATTTCATTTCTTCCCTTCGGATATACTCATATGACTCTAGGCGTTTTGCACTAAAAAGTTCCGTCAGGCACATTTTTCGTGCTTGACGCCAGTATGGACCGTAGGGAGACCATGTAATATCAGAGTAATTGTAAGTAGTGTATTTGCCTGCGGCAATTTTCGGCCGGCCAGCGAAGGTGACATCATGGGTTTTGAGGATGGCTTTGGCCATCTCAACGGATGAAGCCACGACAACAGGGAATGACCCAAATTTGAGTTGCATGATGGGCCCATATTTTCGGGAGAGGGCATGGATCGACCTGTGGGGAAGTGAGCCGATGAGGTTGAGGTTGCCGATTATGGGCCAGGGTTTTGGACCGGGCGGCAAGTTGAGCTTTCGACGGCGGCGAAGACGGAGGGAGAGGAGGATGAGAGCTAGAGTGACAAGCAATGCTGGTAAGTAAGAAGCCCAGGATGGAATCTCCATTTAGTTTAGTAATATGCTTAGTTGATTGATTGATTGTGTTAAGAGTTGGAAATGTGGAAAGTTGTATTTATGGGCAAAAAAAAGGCAAAGGACCAAAGTCTACGGTCAATATATTTTAAGATTAAAACACTAATATACATTATTTTTATTTTGTATGTTGGTGGGGACAATGGGATTGGACGCGTTTCTCGTTATTTTATTTTTTTATTGTTTTAAAATTAATCTTTGTTATGTCGTGTAAGCTTGGAAATAACATAGAAAATTTATATATATATATATATATATATGTCGTAAAATTATAATTGTGTTATATAAAATATAAAATTTTTATGTTAAAATTTGTATTTATATTTGACATGTCTAATATAAAATTTTTAATCTTTGTTATATTTATATATAATTTATACAAAATTTTAATTTGTATCATTTTTATGTTTTTTATTCATATCGTATTTGAAATTGTCAAATTTACTCGTGAATGCGTTGCATGAATTTTTATCTTATGCACAATTATTTTTATATTTATATATTTAAATTTTTAAAGCTTATGGTATTTAGCGAGAAGAAAAATAAACTTATAAATATTTAATTAACAAATCATAAAAATTATTATAGATAAAAATTTTTTTACAAATTTAAAAAAAAAAAACTCTTACATTAAAAGAATGGATTTTGATAAAACTACAACTAAAAATATCCAATCAGTGTCAAAATTTTTACATTGGAGTAATTTTTTTTTATATATACAACATGATCCATCAACAATTCTAAAATATTCCAAATCCATATATATTTATATATATATATATATATATTTCAAAATTTAAATTTAAATTACCTTATGTGTTACTAAAAAAAAAATTCATTTAGCATCCATGTCAGCACACTTATCAAGTAACATTGTTTTGATATAAAAAAAAAAATGAAAATACATAGATTAAAATTTAATAAAAATAATGTATGAATCCAATAAAAGTTAAAAATATATATGTTTTTTTTGCATACTGATATGAATTTTAACTTACGGAATACAAACACAACTCGATAGAAAACAACACTAAAAAAATCAGAAATTCTGAGCGAGTTATGAGTTTAATTTGGTGAAGTCCCAAATCTTTTTTCCCATTAAAGCCGAATGGGGGAAAATGGGCAATGCATCACGTTGGAAGTGGGCGGCGCGTAACGTGTTTTCACTGATGAAAATGAAAGAAAATGAAACTCTGGTGGTTAGTTCTTAAAACCAATTCATGCGAGTTTTCATGCATAAAAGAAAATGAGAGAATTGTGAATGCCTTGACTATTGACCACTGACTTTTGAGTACTGAATTGAACTTTGTGGAAAGCAAAGGAAAACGCTGCCCTGCTGCTGCTACCTTTCTCCTCAACTTCGTGGAAGCTCTACAATGGCGTTTCTCACGCTTCATGATGAGTTGAGAGAAAGATAGAAATGACTAAAGAAAGCATTAAAGCCACTTGAAGTTGACCTTAGTCAATGCAGCCGGTGGCTCTTTACTCCTCAGTTACTTTTTGGAGACAATTGTGTTTCTTTTTTTCTTTTTTCTACCTGAAATATTTAAATAAAGGGAAATCAAATTTATGTACATTTTATTATGTTCGTCTCAAACTAGGTTGTTTTGGAAATCATGTCTGAAATTTTGATTGTTCTTAATATTTACGGTAGAGATTTAGACTTATACCTGGGCACTCAATTTATAGTACATTTCAATATAAATATATAAATATGTGTACATTTTATTATTAATAAACTTACATTTTTTAAAATTGTCAATATAAATGCAGAGAAAAACATAACACAGAAATTGGCTATGCAAAAAGAAGGGAACCGACTTGGGAAGAAAGAAAAAGAGGAAATTTATGTTTTTAGCTTTGTGAAGACAAAAAGATTATGAATTAATTCGGTAAAATTAATTTTAGTGAGATTAAAAAAATACAATAATTTTTAAACATGTATTTTTAATAAAATAATAAAAAATTACTTTATTTTTATCTTCTCATCTTCCCTCTCATTTGACAACACCGTGGATCACGATGCCAAACCCCTCTAAATGAAGAAAGAGGGAAAGGGGAAGATTTTTTGTCTTCTCTTAATTCATTAAGAGTAAGATTGTAATTACAATTTCCTTCTTACAAGTTTGTGAATTAGTCATTTCCTTTCTAGTAAAATTGTTTAGAAGTGATACCAAATATTTATAATTCATATTATAGTCGCCCTTTTTGTAATTCCTCCAATAAAATATCTATCATTTATGTGTTAAATAACAATTCGAACATTCATTTTAATTTTTTAACTTTCTTTTAAAGCTTTGGTCCCTTTTATGGTAAGAAACAAATATAGTCGTATTTGGTAGTAAAATTATAATATATTTATATCTATTAATTTTAATTTTAATTTTATATTAAGTATCATTTATAATATAAGTTATGTTTAATAATATTAAATTTATATTTAATCATATGTTTTTATATTAACTTTACAATAAAATTTTTTATCTTTCCCTAAAATTCTAAATTCTTAATTTAATTTATCACAAATGCATCTTTAATAATTTTAATTATACCATATCTTATCTTCTTCTATTTACCAAAAAAAATTAATCCATCAATTAATTGTAGATTATTATTAATATCATGAAGTGAACATTTTTTACTTTACAAACAATTTAAAATAGTGATACGTATCTTATTTTATTTATTTTTAATATTTTTAATATTTTTTAAAATGTTTTTAATATCATTTTAATCACATTTAAAAAATTTAAAAATTTTAATGATACTGTATTAAATGATAATCAATTTATTATTAACTGAATATTTTTATTTGAGTTTTAAAAAGTGACAAGGAATCTTAATTAGAAATATAATAACTATTCATAGTCAAGGTATGATTGCATTTAAAGATCGATCAACCAACCGAAAGATATATAAATTTACAATTAAAAAATATATTCCTATGATAGACCTATCTAAACAACCCAAAAGTAAACATCACCCTTTAATGAACCCAAGAAAAAAAAAAAAATTAAACATCTCCTTTAAGTATTCCTATCCTATGTGCTTGATTTGATTTGATTTTTTTTTTTTTTGGAATTAAGATAAGCAACTTGTAACAACCATTTCTTTGGACTCTTCTCCTTCACACCTAATTCTTTTGTTAATCAATTACTATAGAATTTCTACGTTTTTGTCTTGCCTCACCATAATATAAAAATTAAGCTTTAATTACAGTTTATATTTTTATTTTATTGTGTGAAAACTACAAGGGCCTATACAATATACAAATACTCTTATTATATGAAAAAAAAAAGCAAATAAAATATACAAATACTCTTATTATATGGAAAAAAAAGCAAATAAAATATACAAATACTCTTATTATATGAAAAAAAAAAAGCAAATAAAATATACAAATACTCTTATTATATGGAAAAAAAAAGGAAATAAAATATACAAATACTCTTATTATATGAAAAAAAAAGCAAATAAAATATACAAATAATTATACTTGTACGTATGCTACATATCTTTTTTTTTTTTTTAAAAAAAGCTTTTTAAGTGTTGTCATTTCATACTAATACAAATATTATTTCACATTTAAACTATTCATAGCAATATTTTCTCAAATTTTTAAACTTTTTTCATTGACAAGAAAGTGATTAGCATAAATTATTTTTGCCCAATTGCTGCTGGCAACGTATATATAGTATATTAGTATGTAATGGAAAATGACGGAAATTAAAAAATAATTCACTAATTGCCCGAATGCGGACTTATTTGGCCCAAAAAGGCCCAACAATTTTTGTACGATCTGCCCATTGCAATACCATTTAAGTGTTACTGGGCTTTGTTATGTAGGGTCAGGCGATATTATCGAGACGGTAGAATATTTTTATTTTTAGTATTTATTGAAATTGTTGTATTTTTATTTTTAAAATGTTTAGGATATAATCAATCAACTATGAATAAAATTTATTATATACATGCTTGCACGTTTTTTTAATATTGTCTAATTTGTATTTGATAAAAAAAATTTATATTTTGTTTGAGCTCGATTTGTTTGAAAATTATGATATTTATGTACAAAAAAATTTGTTTAAATTAAACGAGTTTATTTTTAAATATTAAATATTAAATGAACGTGTCACAAATACATGATAGAGAATATTAAAAAATTTATTCGAAAATAAATCATAAAATAAACTTAGTAAATTCATCACCATTAAACAGATACTATAAAGATAAATAAATAATATAAAATAATTTATTATTAGAACATCAAACAAAATATCAAACAAATAAGTTTTAAATCTTTAACAAGAAAATAAATAAATGAGTTTTAAATAAAATTTTAAATGAAGTTGTTCTCAAATATAAGTGAAGAAAACATATTTATATTAAACGAATATTAATTAAAATATTATTTAAATTTTTTTAAAACTTAATAACGAATAAAAATAAACAAAAATCAAACATATTTTCAAACTATTCATCAAATATTATGTTAATTTATACTCTTAAAAGTATTATAGTTTTGCAAGTCTTAAATTTAAACTTTAATATTTATATTTTTCTTTTTGTTAAATTGAAAACTTCCATGGTACAAAAAAAAGAAAAAATATTGTTTTTTTACTCGATTAATAAAATCAACCAATAATTTTCTTTTTATTTTGATAATTCGGGATAAGAGATGAGATAAGATTTTTTAGGACACAAATCTTATACTATACTATGATACAATTATTTTTTAATTACACAATCAAAAAATTATTAACCAATTCATAATCTTCGACTCTAAGTGATTTCGATTTCAAACTTATCAAAGTACAACTCAGTTTAGGAATTATTCATTGAACAAGTTTAGGATAATTATGCTTAGAAAACATGCACCAACATCATGAACCAATGATAAGAACAACATGCACCAACAGCATGAAATAATAAATGGCATATTTGTTTAGCAATGTTGAAATTTTGAAGTTGTGAAAAAGTGCACCAATATGAGCATCGAGTACCATTGATCATGAGAATCCATGACCAACCGAAGCAAGACAAGTTGGTGTCATTGCCCGAGAGTTTTCTTACAAACCTTTTTACCGATCCCAATGTAATAAAAATTAGTATTTATATATGTACGCAAATGAAATGTAATGGAAAATAAATACCTTTTCTTTTATACTTGCATTCATATAAAATGAATGAAGTCCAAACATTTCAAAAAATACCTACTTTACCTCCATTAAAATTTGACATTTGACTAACAAGAAAAAAAAAATGTTCCATTCATATAAATGCTTAATTGTTTATAGGGAAGTCATTGTAAGATTACTATATCAGTATATTGAAATTGGAAAAATATAGAAAAAATGAAAATAAATTAAAACTAGAGAGAAAATCAATGTATTTTAAACCACCAAAATTTTGTTTGATGAAGACAGAAATAACCCTTTTAACTTTGAATCCTAATAACTCGAGCTTCTTGTCCAAAACCAAATCTTAATAGATGAGCCAACTTCCTCTTACTTTGTAGTTAAGGAAAAATTGCAACGTGCTTTAAAATTTATATTTAAATTCAAACGATTCCAATCTACTAATTAAAAAAAATTAAAAATGAATTAGATTAGAGGAACCTAAATTGGACTATGTTATGTTATACATAAGTTGGAAGACACAAAGTTAGAAAGTATATTTTAGTCTCAAGCCCATGTGCAAAGCTCAAAAGTTGTTTCCAAGGCCCATGTTTGAAAGAATTCAGAGCTTATAACTGTAGTTTGGCGGCCTTTGTTTAGATCACATCTGTTGGCTCACGTATTGAGCAAATTCTTAGAAGTTGCAAGTTCTACGTGACTTACTTGTAATGTTTTTTGTAATGTTTTTTCCAAGTGAGTTGAATAGATTAAGAATTGAGGGTTTTTGAGTAGATTAAAATTTTCATAAAAAATCCACGCATCTTAATTTCAACCTTAATTTAATTGCATAAGAATTGTTATGATACAACAGTATGCTACTCTGCTTAAAAGCATTACTATTTCATATACACCTCTTCTCAATGCTGAACGCTATTGGGAGCTAATCAAAGTTCTAATGAATTTTACACCTAAGTTTTTTTAAAAAAAAATAAGAAACATGATTCTAAATCGAATTATATTGAAACACTGTTAGGTACACCCCTGCATGTTACCCCAGGGCCTGAGCTAGGTGCAAGCAGCTCATATGGTAGCACCCCAGCTCCACACCGGTTCCTGAGGCTAGGATCAGCATTTTTTCTCTCAATCTCCTTTTCTATCCGTCTGATCTCAGCCGAAAACTCGTAAAATGCCTCGATCATCTCAGCATCGCCGGACCAAATTGATGGATGCTGTCGTTCCCCTAGGTACTCCTCATCAGGTGAGTGTGTCGACAAGGTGTCCACCACGGCCATGAACTTTGTAGCTTGTAATAAACTTGGCAATGCTGAGAGGAAATATTTTTGTGGATCAGCTAGGAAATTGGCATACTCAGGGTCACTTTCTTCGGGTATTAATCTTCTCACTAGGGGTGGACGGTTAGGCACGTAACCACCATAAGGGTACTGTCCGAAATTAAGTGCAGCATGTTGTGCGGACGCTAGCCAAATGATGGTCGTGAGGATGGAGACTAGATCATCAGCAGTGTTCAATGATGGCCACCAGTCCTTGTGGCAGATATCAGCATGGCCAACATGGATGGACTCATGGTACCAACATTGTAGCTCTCTGTCACTGCAAATTACGCTCGAACTCGGGTAGTAACGGTTCACGTATGTTCGAACCCAATTCTCAATCGCGTACCATATTGGTAGCCCATCCGAGGCGTATGGGTAGTCTTTGATTAGGAGCTTTAGACCATATGGCTGCGTGGGGTCAGGTACCGCAATTCCCCTGCACAATGAAAGGACAATTCTTCTGTTAGATTTACTATAAGATTTTCAGCCCCCAAACGTAGCAAAACATAAATTCCATGTTAAGAAAGAACTCAAGGTCCTGTACAAGAATTTCCATATGCTCCAATTGATCTCCTGTTGGAGTTGAATTATTAGTTTTGTTTTTCTCTGGAACCAAATTCCTTTTCTGTTTCAATGTTAATAAAATTAAAGACTACTCAGTTGCTTACCTGCGGATTAGATCAGCAGGAAGGCCCTCCTTGTCAAAGCGCCAAAGGCTCTGATAAGCTGCAGCACTAATCTCCATGCAGTAGCGACCGGGAGTGAAGCAAGACTCAATAACGCCATCAGCGTTGATCAAGCTCTGGCGAGCTAAAGCATTGATCTCTAGTGTATATCTCATGTGTGGATCCAAAAGCTTAAAAATTGGGTGCATTGCGCTCAATTGCCTATGCGCCGCCAGTATAAAGGGCTCCAAGCATGCATGCGTACGTAACCTATTATCATCAAAACAATTCAGTTATTTCAGCTTACGAAAACCAAACCAATACAATTTGATATTAAGAAACTTAAACTTTGCTCACCAGTGGTTAACCAATTGGTGAACTCCAGCATCGTTGGAGCAGACATGAGCCTTAGCGAGCTGCCATTTCCAATTCGAAGTTGCATCAACAGGAGGTGTGACAACACGCTTGGCTCGTGAAAGTGGTGCAGTGTGAGGGAGGCTTAGTTCAATGGCGATCGGCTTGAGAGACCCGCAAGGAGTCAAGAAAAATAAGGTCCGGGTGGCATATGATTTCCGCCCATCAAGTGCATTAATCCGATCAAGGAATGGTAGATAAATGTCATGATAATCCACCATAAACAGCTTGTTTTCTTGCAAAGCCTGAATACAAATTACCAAATACAAGAAAAATTAATATCTTCTGCAAAGAAGGGAAAAAAAATAGTGGACTATGTCACTATGATTTGATAGATTTACCATAAACTTACCTGTTGAATCGACATGCCATTAAGCTGGCCTGCTATATGCTCTTCCTCAAGGGCAGATTCCTGTGGACCATAGATTTCAGGATCGAGCTTGCTCACTGGTGGAAAAGCAGTGACTCTCTCGACGTTGACAGGGTTGACACCAGCCAATACTTGACGGCCAAATTCATCATCTCTTAACCACGCAAACTTGTCCTCTGCATATGTAGATCACATGTTGCCTTAGCAAAGGAATCTTAAAAATCTTTTTGACCCACATGGCCACATGTTAAATGCATACATTATTATAGTCCACCTTGTTATCATACAAAAGATTGTTTGGATATGGAAAACTTCTTAATAAGTAGAAACGAATTGAGTACTCACTGGAAATGACTTTGGGGGTTTCATATTTGAGAAGTCCTTCGCTAGATTCTTGTATTTTGCTGACAATTTTTGGCAGTGGAAGGTTCTTCACGGTCTCTTCTTGCAAACCTAGTTTCAGAAGGAGCCCTTCTCTGTAAAGGTCATCGATGTCAGCAAACGAGTTTATGTCCTGGTTGTAGGATGAAATGCTGGCTTTTAATTGCGGCAGCAAGTTGTGAAGCACTGCTCTAAGCCTCCCAGCAGAGAAAGTGTTCTGCTTTGACTCCTCAAATTGTTCATCTCTGGGCACATAAATTGGCAATGGCTTCTCAACTCTGCTCTCAGCTCGCATGTCTGCCATTTACAAGGTAGAAAACGTTTTAAAAAAAGGTTCTTTACAAAAAGTAATGAAAGAGTGTAACTGTAGACCACTAATTCTGGTCACCAACTTTTTTTTTCAGACAATCCATTCCCATTTATAATTGACAATGAAAGAAATTTCCCACAATGATCCCACTTTCTTTCTGAAAGAGCAGCCATGTTTATCACGTGCTTTTTTCCGATTTTCCCAGTAATTCTTAAAGCATACAAGCAAATCTAAAATTGGTATTAAAAGACGGAAATGGATATGCAAATCTAAAATTGGTATTAAAAGACGGAAATGGATTGTCTATGTATATATTTACCGGTTTCAGTAGGAAGACGCCCTGTTCGACACCGTCTTGGATAAGGAATTTTATCACCTCCAAGCGTTGGCCTAGTAAAGTCATTTCCCCTGTCTGGATTTCCCAAGTCATTGTATACATCGAAGTCGTAAATCCTGTCTGACAGTTTTCTGACTCCTTCGCCATTACCCCTCAGCTCCCTCAGCTCCTTCTCTCTTAATGCTCTAAGACCTTTCGGTGTCTCGCTCGGTAAATAAGGCTGCCCAGACAAGGCCAAGTAAACATAAACTGATCATCATTGTACATAGTAAAACATTAACTAGACTGCAGCCGAAAAATGAGATTTTGACTTAGCAACAAGAATGAATCAATTGAAAATTCACATTCAGTCTATCAATATAATCCAGCTTGTATGCAAAAAACTACTAGTTGCAAAAGTAATTTGTTTGACTTAAGGGATGAAAAGAAATTTCAAGATCTGAATGGTTCAACTTTGTGGTTTTGATGAACATATGATTTTGACCTTTTGTAGATTTCTCCTTCAATAGATGTCAATTGTCATCTAACTGGCATCGTACAAAAAAGTCTAAACATTTGAAAACAACAAGCATCGACTGAATCAAATTGGAACCACTTAATAAAATACTACTTTATGTTATGAATAGTAAAACTGAGCAAGATTTACCAAGCGAATACCTGATTAGAGAAGAATATCCTTTTTCCGGGATGATCTTTCTTGGATTGTACCCAGGAATTACAAGGAAAATGCACAGGACCACATGCAAATCCTTCAATGGTGATGCTCTCGAGGAAAAACTCCTTCTGGTGCTTGTTTGTCACCGTGATTGCCCCTGGAACCCCGAAGTCTGAGTCCACAATGAATTCAGCAGTGTAATGAACCCTCTCTGCTTTAATGGTAGCTTTCTTGGACCAATCCTTCAGCGCTGCTTCACTGCTTCTCTTTGGAGCCTTGGTTTCTTCAATATAGAAATTAAAACAAAAAAAAAAAAAACCATTATCAAACAAAATAGTACAAATGAAGAAAAACCAGAGAATTTTTTTTATTAATAATTAAAGACAAAATCCAGAAGCAACTGAGAGACTTACTAGGATCTTCTTCAGTGCTAATGAGTTCCAAAACAACATTTCTTCCAATCATGTCAGTGAAAGCATCCAAATGCTTGACCAAAGTCTCTTTAAGATCTTCCTTGTTCTTATTCCTGACCGTTACAACCGCCCTGACCTTGAATGTAACTGCTTTTTCCTTCTGATCAGGCACAGCCTTTATCAAATCTTCACTAACAGCAGCCACAACAGGAACCTTGGAAACCTTCCTAAAATGCACCCTCTTTTGCTTTAATGGAAGCAAGACAGGGTTAACCAAGAACCTGTTCTGCTTCTGCTGGAAAGTAGCATTATTACTAGTCAGACACAGTTTTGATGAAGATGAAAATGATGATTTCTCGATCAAAGAACAACCCATGATTTCTTTAGCCAGTGCCATGTTTCTAGTAAATTCCTCTCTCAATCTCAGGAACAGTTGCTTTCCGTTGTCAGAGTTTTTGTGTTTGCAGAGCAGAGATATGGAAGTTTTCTTTTTTCTTTTTTGAGGGGGGCAGTCTGAGTCTCTTATTTATAAACAAAAAGTGAGAGGAAAAAGTGTTTATTTAATTTTCATGAAAAAAAAAAAAAGAAAAGAAATATTACACGTTTAAATTTTCTATATAATTGAAAGAGTCCGTTCAATAAATTTATTATTTATTATTTTTCTTTTTTAACATAAAAAATTAAAGAAAATAGGCTACTGAGTCAAAACGAGTTCCAGCTTTCCGAGTAAACAACGCGGTTGTGGGCAACAAGTAAGTGGGCTGTCATGTTAAAAGACACTTATCTCCTTGACTTGTTTAAAAATGACAATAAGTTCTTCTGCGTTTAAAGATGCATTAAATTAATACTTTAGTTTAATTAGTAATTATAGTTTATTAGTTTATTTATTTTTATGTAAAATAATTTTTATAATTATTAGTTCATAAAATATAATATATTGATTATTAGTATAATTTTTAATAAAAATGTATTAAAAATATTAATAATATTTACTCTATTATTTATTTTTTAATGAAAAAATTGTATAAATAATTAATATACATCATTATATATTTTTTAAGTAAAATAATATTACATAATTATATTATTTTAAAATTTTAATTATTTATTATACATCACATACACATATTAAGATTAAATCATAAATATTTATTTTATTAAATTTATTAATAATTTTGATAATAAACATTTAATTATATATAATAACATGATTAAATGATATGACTAAAATAAAAAATATATATTAATATGCAGAATCTATAGTTACAGTATAATTATAAGAAAAAAAAAGAAAAAAAAAAAACAAACATCTTCGGTATAAAACATTGAAATAAGCTAGTGCAAAATGTAAATTGAGAGAGTAAACAAAACCACAGTAAACCGTAGAATGTTTAGTTGCAGTATAATTGTAAGAAACAAGGGGAAAAAAAACAGACAGACAAACAAACAAACAAACATCTTTGGTATAAAACTGAGCGGGCAGGATTTACCTTGAAGGAAATCAAATTTGGACAAGAACCGCAGAATACGAAGGAGTCAAGTGTGTGTAGTGCAGCTTGCTTCATCTTGTAAAGGAAAATTCTAACGGTTAACTTTCCTTAGCAGCTTTGGCTTTTATCAATGAATGATTGTGCTTTGTCAAAAAAAAAAATAAAAAATTGGATAATTTTGCAAGAAGATTATGGCAAATACCCTTATATATATATAGCCAGCATTAGGCCTGGGAGTTCTGCGCTTAAAATAGATTTTGATTGGCCGAAAGATTTCTTGATAATCAAGTTTCTTTAACGGCCAAATCTATTAAACTTATCCACTTTTTTTTTTTTTTTTTTTTCATAAAATTTCTCTAATCTAATATATATATATATATATATATATATATATATTAATTATATTACAATGCATGTAATAAATTTGGTAAATATTCTCTTTGGATGATATGTAAACATTCATTAACTTTATTATACATAAATCAAAACTAACATATAAAATTTAAACTTATCCACTTTTCCCTTTTCTTAAAATTTAAATCCTATCCAATTAAAAAATATTTACAAAATATAATTTGAATATTATCTAGTTAAAATTATAAATAAAATATTAATTAATATATATTTAAGTTAAAATTTTTTAGAGCTTAAAAATTAAAAACCCTACTATATACATAATAAAATAAACAATACACTATTAGCTCTTATGAAAAAAAGTACATGTCATCTCCAAGTACATGTATATTATTTAAATATTTAAAATTTTTATTTTCTTAAATAAATAAAATCATATATATTATAAGGTGCATGCACACGTCAAAATTTTGCTTACGTGATTGTTTATGTGTATACTTTAATTTTATGACGCATACCATCAACTTGTGCTTATTTTATTAGCATCCCATGATTTAATAGGCTATCAAGGAGTTTTTGCCGGTCTTCTCTTGAGTTGTGGATATGTATTACTAGATATGGATCAAAGATTTTGTAATTGTAATAAAGTTACTTGATGGATAAGATAAGTTTATTAAAAAAAGGTTTTGTTTTTGATCGAAAGATATTGTTTGGATAATATGAAATTTTTACAAGGAAAGAGAGTCTTAATGCATTGATGATAAGATAAGCATAAAATGTTATTTTTCATGTCGGTCGGATTAATATACTTTGTTGTTATAAGCTAATTGATTTTGGGTGATGTAACTGCAATTTTAATAATAAAACAAATATAACATTTAAACTAATTTAACATTATAAATTATATATGTATATTAAAGATATATGTTATCATTTTAATTCCGTTCGTGAAGTCAAAAAATTTTACTGATAGAATATAAAATATTTATCTTATATGTAATTTGCCTTTTTCTTTCTTTATGTAAGCTTTAATATTATAAAAGCATTAACTTTTATGGTTTAGGCTGTTATAATATAAATATAGCCGTTTACATATTAAACTAGATTTGGAGGTAGCAATATTTTTAATGTAGCCGTTTATGGCGTTGAAACGTTAACATTATAATCTTATACCATTTACTATATGTCATAAACGTTTACATTTTGTATTTTAATTGAAATTATGCTTTAATGGCCGGTTAGTATATTTCTTAGTTAAGTGATCATTGTGTGAATAAATTCATAATTGTTATTTTAAATGAATTACAAATGATTGAAGCCTCTAAATAGGAGATCAAAGCTCGGGCAATATACACCTATTCACAAGTCATTTTATTCACTAATTTGATAGTACAAACATAATCTTATTCATGAATGAGAGAAGTGTGTTTGATTTTTGATGATTTTTGCAGAATTGTAGAGTATACAACGAAAATAAAATTAAACTATTGTATTATGAAGGCATCAAACTTTAAGTTTTTACTGCACTGGTTAATATAATCTCCAAAAACGTAAATCATCTTAATAAGAACAAAATATCCATACCTCAATCCATCTCTTAGTAGTAAATTTAATTTAATTTTTATTTTTTTATATTATTTTTGTTACTAACATTTTTCCTTATTTTAGCTTCAAGACTAACATTGGAGAGAAATTAATTTCTTGTTGTTTATATATATAAAATACCAAGTAGTAGATAGAAATAAATAGTTTGAAATGCTAAGAAATTTAAAATGCGAAATCAAGAATCTCATGTTGAAAAAGAAAAGAAGATAAAAACCCTATATATATATATATATATATATATATATAAATAATTATCATATTCATTGTCAGTAAAATTTTTTTATTTCACAAATAGGGTTTGAATAATGACATATGTTTTATTTTATTTATTTTTTATTTTCTTAATATATTTAAAGGATATGTGTCATCATTCTAAACTCACTTGTGAAATCAAAAAATTTTACTGAAAATGTATAGGATAATTATTATATATATATATATATATATATATATATATATATATATATATATATATATAAGCCTCTTAATACTTAATAACTCAGTCAAAAACCTAGGATTTTGATCTATGAACTTGGATTAAGAGTCTTAGACCTTTATATTCATTTATAAAACACACGCGGGCTTCTGAATACAGCTAAAAGTTGATTTGTTTTTTTATTTTATTTTTGAATTTTGAAAATAAATAAAGTTTCTAAAAGTTATGTGTAATACATAAATTTTGTAAAAAGCCAAAAGAGATGATTAATAGACATAACTTTTAGTTTTTGACAAATTATATCTCTTAGACATAACTTTTAATTTCTAAACTATTAAATTTATATATACTCGACATAACTTTTAATTTCTAACAAATTATATCTATTTGACAAATTATAAAATGATATCTTACTACCTATATTCACTAAAAGTTAGATATAGTAATCTTATATACGACATGATAACACGATACAAATAAAATATACGAATATGACACAAATTAAAATTATATAAAAAAATATATGATATGATAAAAATTAAAATAAAATTTATTTTTTGTATCGACATAAATTTTGATATGAAATTTTCATATTTTACATGATACGAACATAAACTATTATCACGTAAACTTCTATACTTAATATTCATTTTAAATTTTATACTTGTATTTAAAAGAGTTTGAGAGATTTTATTGTATTTTGAGATATTTTTGAATTTTTTAAAAATGATTAAAATTCATCCTAGAATAATTTCTTCTTTCTTGTTATGTTTGTCTAATTTTCTAACAGATATTATACCCCAAGATCAATCTTATTTAATTTAAAAAATGAATCTATCAAACTCGATTAACCATTAACAAGTAAAGTTTGGTCATCAAGATATGCAAAAATTGTATCCAAATCTCAACAAAATTTTCATGTCGTTCAAAAATGACTACAGTAATTAGAGTAAAACATATCAGTTTCCCATTTTTTTTATTGTTCAAAGATGAAAGATCATTTTCTAGGATGGAAAAGAAGAGGAAATTGCCAATATATTGAAAGTAAAAGGAAAGCATTGGTAGGACTTCGGTACTCCTAGTTAAAAGATATTTTATTATACACATGTTAAATGTTTTTATGTAATTCAATCATTCGATTAACTTTTTTTTCTCTTTAATTGCCAAATGGAATATAATAATATAATAATAAACCATTTATGGTGTGCCGAAATTCTTTGGTGGTGGCTTTGCATATGAAATTAAAAAGGGTGTGCAAAAAGCTCACAACATGTTGTTAAATGCTAATGAATGTGCAGGCTGCAACCAGTTTTGTAGATATACATACAAATAGTTTAGAAAGCAGTGCTTTGCTTTCATCTGTGCTTCCAAAGTGGACTCTTTCCTTACTCTACTCCTACTTTATACTATAGAATATCCTAAACTTCGTGTTCTTTCTCTCTTTTTTTAAGGGTTTATCATTTCTTTGAACTCAATTTATGATTAATTTAATGGAGTGAGAATTTTTTTTTTTTTTAAAGTCTATCCAGTTTAGGATATATATAGACACATGCATTGTTAAAAAAAAAAAATTCAAGATTAATGACGATGTGCCTAATGTTTATCACGATGTGCTTTATTAATATTTTTTTAGTTTATATTTGATATATTATTAATGTATAAATCAAATATATTATTATCGAATTAAATTAAGATGATTAATTAATTAGTAAATTTAATAATATTATTTTTAGAATTTTTTTTATTTTAAAATTAATGAATTATTGGAGTTTTTTATTGCCATAAAGATCAAATTTTTCTGTTAAAAGTGGCTCTACTAAATTGATTTACGCAATTACCAATTATCTCTCATTCTATTGAGGAACTTCCTTAAATGGTCAAAAGATCTTCTTTGACAACACAAATAAAGATTCATGGTCAATTTTGGAGCAATGAAATAAAATGGAAACTATTAGAAGGATTAAACAAAAAGTTTACATTCGATGCAAGCAGTGAATAGTATTTAAACACTTTCAATCAATTATAAAGTGTTCTACTAGTAACCAGAAAATTTATAGATCTTTAAAAATAAACATTAATAAAAAATTTTAATTAATTTTTAAGGACAAGTTTATTTTTTTAACTTTTTTTGGTGCAAAATAAATAAATGTGTATTTTTAACTTTAATCATTAATAAAGTAACACTTTATGGTTAATTGATAGTGTATAAAAACTATACATTAATAGTGCATCAATTATAAACCTTTAAAATATTGCACTTAAATGCAATGGAAACTATTAAAAGGATTAAACAAAGAGTTTATATTTGGTGCAAATGGTGAAAAGTATTTATATAGTATCAATTAACTTACTATAGAGTTCTATTTTATTAATGAGAAAAATTTAAAAATTTATAGGCCTTTGTAGCCAAAAAAATTTATGAACCTTTAAAATTAAATATCAATAAAATTTTTAATTTATTTTTAAGAACACGTATATTTTTTAAACTTTACTCATTAATAAAGTAGCACTCTTCGATTAACTAATAGTTTATAGAAGTTTTTTTTTTGTTAAAGATAGTGTATAGAAGTTGTACACTAATAGTGTATCAAATATAACCCTTTAAAATATTGCACTTAAATAACACTAAAATATTGTATTAAAATTATAATTTTTTTATTTTAAAGAATTAAATATATGTCGTTTTCCGTATAAATATGATGTTATTATCCCATGAGTAAAGTTTAGTGGGAGTCTTGTGAGGTCTACATTTTCATATCCGTGTGCTACATTATATTGATATATTTTCTAAAGTTTGCATTCATGTGATTATCTTGTACCAAAAGAAGATCGTCACGCTTTAAATTAAGGTTGAATTTCTACTGAAAATGAAATTCTAAATGCAACTAATTTTTTATTTCGTATAACCATTTTGCTTCTATACCAATACTTTTCTTCTTCTTTAATTTGGTTGTACGAAGAGAAAATGGTTGTATTTAGCAACTCTTTTATTGACATCTTTTTTCACTCATTTCACTTTTTTATTTTTTGAATTTTTATTAATGTTTATATATTTTTTGAATTTTTATTTTGTAAATTGGATACATATGATAAAAAATAGCTATTTAAATTTATTGAGAAAGAAGTTGGATAATTCTTCTTAAATTCTCTTAAGTACATAAATAAAAGGTATGGACTTCCTGTAAATGAAAAAAAATAATTATTCATATAATATCCAAAGAAATTGTAAGAAATTAGATTTGCTAGGTCGTGTGTGGTAGATAGTAGGCATCATTAAAGCATGCAAATATATATATATATCTATCTTCGTCCAATCTCTCAACTCCCCACGAACTTCTTTTATGAACTTGAAAGCAAAGTTGTCAGCTTCATTAAATATTAACAGGATCTTAGAGCATATTTCCTTTAATAAATTAAATTAAAATCATTTCATTAGAAACAAAATAAAAATCAGAAATAATATATCGAGTAGGTGGGCATCTAGATCTTAAGTAGTTTTAGTTTGTCTAATTAATAACATTTACAATATAAAGTTTTATGATATAGAAATTTAATTCGAGATTTATTTTTTAATGAAAATAAATTCTCATAAAATTATATTCAATTTTCAACATTTATATTGGTATCTCGTGACTTTGACCCTTTAGCACAGATAGAATTTTTAGGTATTCAATAACTGAATTCAATTTGAAGAAATGGTCTAATCTTAAGATCGTTTTTTTTTTTCAAAGAAAATCTTACTTTGAAAAAAAAATACAAATGGATATGACAAATCATTTATTTATATATGTTTATGTCTTGTCAGTTAAAATTATCATATCATAATTCATGTTCACACATCAAATATCAAATTAATTTTTTAGTTTTTTTATTGTTATATAGTCTTTTAACAAAATTTTTTCATATATTTATGAATTATTATCTAATAAACTGTTAGTGAAGTTTTTTTATCTTCACAACTAAAATTAAGATGAAGATATAAATATATATATATATATCAAATTATTTATTATTTATTTTTTTAATATTCTTAAATGGTTATGTGTCATTATCTTAACTCTGCTTGTGGAGTTAAAAACTCGATATATTGAATAATAATCTTATATTTTTCGTGTCTTTAGTTAGGATTATTATCCAATACACTTAGTTAGTTTGAATATGTGATGAGATTGGCTCTAATGAAATAAAAAATAATGAAAAGACCATTGAAAATATATATTTTTTTAATAAAATAATAACACAAACAATTAAAATAAAGACATTAAAATAAATTTACCACCTAAAAACTTTGTCCAATATAAGTAGAAGCCACTCACCGAAGGTGCGGTGACTTCCAAGTTAAGCAATTTTTATTGAAATTTTTTAATTTTACAAACGAAATTAAGATAATTACACATAATTTACATTATTTTTTATCTTTTTAATTTTTAAAAAAAATTATGTGTCATCATTTCAATTTTAATTATGAAATTAAAAAATTATACTAATATGTATTGAACAACCATAACTTTATTTATATAATTTTTATATCATACCACTATATCGCATCTATAATTATAAGTCTATGGATTAGTTACCGAATTTTCTCAAAACCTGCTTTTCGCGAATGGATTATTAAATCCAAAATTCTAAAGCCGATTCTTTGAAGAAATAGATAGGTAGCAAATTTAATGTTTGGACCCGGTATACTAATAAAAGCATTGACTAGAAAATCTGTGGTCTGACCACATCACCCCCGGTTTTCCCATGTATATATAAAACTCAACTACCCAATAAATCTCTTAACATATAATACAATATACACTAATAGTAACTTGAGTGATACTAACGAAACACAGCAAATATACACCGATTTACCAACAACTTAAGGAAAACCAGCATTAAAATTTACCTTAAATTCTCTCTTTGACTAGTTTTTTCCCTTCCAAATTAGTCTACATTGACTATAGCAAATTAAAAATAATAAATAAAAGGAAATTGTTTAATTAAGAAACATCCTGGGTTTTTCTTAATTTTCAAAAATTTTGACTTTAGTTTTCTATATAATATATTTTTGGTGTCGATGTGCCATTTTGGTCGCGGCGTGCAGCACAAAACCAGCTTTTGTAGGGTATAAATGAGGCAGATAACCTATTCAAGTAAGAAAATAAGCAAGAAGTATTTGACTAATCTATTGTCTAATCTTTGGGTAATATTCTTGACTTTGGACCAAAGATTATGTAAGCCAACTTTTATGGTACTTTTCTTTGGCTAGGCCGAATGGAATTTCATTAATCTTTTTGAGAAAATACAGAGCAAATAGACTGGCATCACAACTACTATTTTGATCAACAGAAGGATGAAAATGTGAGATAATCATGGCCAAAGCAATAGAAGATTTATAAAACCCACGACTAGAGTATTTCTGAAACCTTAAAAAATATTGAGACAACCATCACGGCAAGTTTATGCAGTTTATGATTGAGACTTTAACGTGTAAAAAGAGAAAGATGTAATTCAAATGATTGGTTCAAAAATGTAAAATCACGTTAAATTTTTGAATGAAAATAATTTATAATAAAAAATTTTATATTTGAATTTTTATCAATTTAATTTTTTTTTAACTAGAGACAATAACAAAAAATAAATAGAGATTAATCTCATATTTAATGTAATATGAAAATATCTCATAATTAAAAAAAAATGCTAAGCAAAAGTACATTATAAGAATTGGTTTGTAGTGCTTTTCCTTTTCTTCCCCAAAAAATTATCTTCAAATATAGTCATAATTAAGATTATTCTAATGTCATCAGGCAGTACATGATATCTACCTATTTCATTCACATTATTGGATTATAGTTTTAAGCGTATAAAATGTTTAATTTTATGTTATTAATTTGTTTATATGGATTGATGTCACATTTATTGAGGCATTAACTTAAAATCAATAAATAATAATACGAAAATTAGGGGTGTAAAACGGGTCAAATGGTGCAAACCGATGCGGATTAATACGGATACGGATTTAAGCGGGTTGAGCCCGTTTAGGCCCGCATTTAAACGGATTAAATTTGTAGAGACCGATCCGATTCTAATACGGGTCGGATTGGCCCGCGGGCTAACTTAACTTTTTTTTTTTGGAAATAAAGGATTGGATTTTAAAAAATAATGAATTGAGCCTAAACACTTAATTAAGTCTAATTTTAATTTGTTAAATGATTATTGGGTTTTGGGAATTAACCAAAATTGTTATAAAATCAAATCACATAGATTTGAGACTAAAATACAAAATTTAATTTGTAATTTTTTTTAATAAGAGGAATATTAGTTCATTCATGATCAAATATAACAAATTCAAAACAAAAACCAAAATGATTTGGAGTTCTCCACTTAATTTCAAATTGTAAGTTAGTCACATAAAACAATATATTATGTACAAAAGCAAATTATGGGTTTGTAATATATATATATATATATATATATATATATATATATATATATATATATATATCAGCATAAGCAATATATTATATCATAAGCAAGCAAGTCATAAAATTGTGAAAATAGTTCTACAAATATTATTATATTAATCTCAATAAAAATAAAATCCACAAACATAACATCCATTAAACAAACTCGCATTACAAATACAAATTACACATGACATAATATTATGGTCTAAATAATTAAATAAAGAATAGTAAATAAGTTTAAAAGTCATAAAATCTATAAGTATCCATTAAACTCCATATCAAACAACATTAAACTTGTGAGTTAATCTCATTATTCAAATGATTTAAATCATTTGATTCTTCCACCAATTTATCTTTGTTTTCCTCATCATTTTTCCAACCTATAAAATAAAATTTTCAATTATTAAATAAAAATACGATAACATTATTTTGGTAAATTTTCAATTTTTTACTTTTGTAGTTTTGTTTGTTTAAACTTTAGAAATTAGAATAGGTAGAATAAGAATGATTTAGGACTTAAGTTTGATTGGTGTGTTAGTAAAATAGCCCGCGGGTCGACCCGTACCCGTACGGGTTGGCCCGTATAAATTATTTACCCGACGAACTTGACCCGTATAAGCTCGTTTTTAAACGGATCACATATTAATGGACCGGATCGTTAAAAACCCGCGATTTTTACGGACCAACTCACAGACTTGAGTCCATTTTACACCCTTAACGAAAATCAAACTAAAATATAAATATATAAAGTTTGCAATGTACGTCAACACACATGTTAGGGATAACATAACATTTTATTAACTCAAAAATTAAGAGAAATATTTATGAATGTTTGTGGTTTAATAATGTTTAAAATTTCTTTTCTTAATTGATGTTCATAGGCCAAAAAAATTGACAATTGAAGAAATTGAACCGTAAAATTTGATTTCTAAATGTCAAAATTTTCTATTCAAAAAAGAAAAAATCTATATTCCTCCTTTTCCTTTTTCCTCCTTTGAATTTGATTTGTCATAATAAAAATGCTTTTAAAATCTTGAGCAAAACGACCAATTCATGTCTTAATTTAAAGACGTAGACAAATTCAGTACGTTGACCTAAAAGAAAAGTCAAACTCTACCGAACAGCACCGTCCAAAAATGCCGTGAGGATGACCAGAAAAAAAAAAACCGGCTACCCGCGGTTACCATTCGAATGACCGAATTGCCCCGTGAAGTGGGCCGCTCTTCGGTGCCGTCCATTACTTCCGATATTGATTGGGCCACCGGCCTAAGGTCTTCGTTGTCCAGAAGCAGCCGATAATTGAGTAAGGGGACCATAGAGATTTGATGGGCCCTGCAATGATTGGTGATAATCGAAATTCTCAAATTCATCGTTTACCGACTGCCGTCCAGGTTCAATATGTTGTTCCTTATTAAACAGAATAGGCTGCCTACCATGTTGTTAGAATTTCAAAATAAACCTAATTTTTACTGTTTACACTTTATTTTCTTTTACCGGATACTGTTTAAATTAAATTTAAAAATTTTAGATACGATATAATAAAATAATATGAAAAAGACATGAATTAAAATTAAATAAAAATTATATATAAATATGATTAAAATTAAAAATAAAAATTTGTATTTTTTTATCGACATAAAATTTTCATATTTTATATCATATGAATACAATTTTACATGATATAAATATAAATTGTCATATCTAACTTATATACAAAGAAATAGAGCGCGAAGTGTAAAAAATTGGATGTATTTATAATTTTTTTATGTTGTTCCAGCATCAATTTAAAAAAAAAATTAACATGATTTTTAAAAATATATATATTTTAATTGATAGTACGAGGTATTTATTATAAAAAAAAAAGAAGAAGAAAGTCTATCATCTTTCAATTAGGTCTTGTTTAGCATTAAGGTTGAAAGTGGATTTTGTATTCAAAAACTGTTTTTGATACAAGTTCAATGTTAAAAATACAAAAGAAAATATAATTTTTGTCTTTAAAGTCATGATTTATAGAAAATTTTATGGATAATATAATTTTATTATCTCTACATGTCTAAACTTTTTATTATTTTATACATATATTTTTAAAATATTTCAATTTACCATAATATTTTTTTTCACATTAATCCCAAACATTTAAAAAATTTTAATTATATTTTTCCTTTTAAAAATTAAATTTTAAACTTGAACCCCTCAATAATGGTACATAGCAAACATCAAATTTTATATTTAAGTTGACAAGACATTTTGATGTTGATATATATATATATATATATATACACCACAAAGGACTAGTATTAGTCAAATTTAACAGTTTGCCATTACATATATATTATGAAAAGTGAAGTCCTTCCCTACATAAACCACAAAAGAAAATGTTCATTTTTTCAAAAATTAATTAGTTGCTTTGGTTGTCATGTAAAAATGTGATTTTAAGAAAGGGGGAGAGTGACAAGTTAAAATTCAAAGGCTGGATTATGAAATATAAAATTTTATAGTGGTATAGCTGCAAATTTTGACCTTAGGGTAACAAAAGTAAACTATAATAGAGTGACACGTTGCCTAACATAATCTACAAACTCAAGATTCGTATTATTTGGTAATCAATAGTGTTCCTTAATTATATGATGATTTGTCCCATCACTAAAAGCATCATTTCTTTATCATATTAGTCAAAGCAAGTGCCCATATGATTTGTAAGTTTACATCATATCAAAAGACTCAAAATCTTTGAAAGTTTATACAATTTAACTATTTTGGCGGTAATAATAATATGATAAAAATTTGAAGTATTTAATTGTTTAAACTTAACTCAAGTGATATGAGTGTGATAAACTTGAGAGT
Organism: Firmiana major; assembly: GCA_033439115.1. NCBI lineage: Eukaryota > Viridiplantae > Streptophyta > Magnoliopsida > Malvales > Malvaceae > Firmiana > Firmiana major. The sequence goes on along the minus strand of CM065914.1, from coordinate 4,572,610 downwards.
TGAGAAAGAAGTCTTCTGTTCCAACCTAAATGTTATTATATATATATATATATATATATATATATTAGAAAGTATTTTCTTAGTATCTTTTATCTTTCCTAGCTTTATTAATGTTGTAAAGTAATTATCTAAATAATCTAAAATGATTGGTTCAATAATATAAAATTATTTTGAATTTTTGAAAGAATACGGTCCATATAAGAAGTCTTTTTGATTAGTATCAATTACAATCCATATAAGAAGTTTTTTTGATGATGTATATAAGAAATTTCGTGTTTAAATTCTCATTAGGTAGAATTTTTTTAAACCAACATCGATCACGAAACATCGAATAAAAATTAATTTCATAATTAATATAATATTTAAATATATAGTAATTTAAAAAAAAATAAACATCTAAATAATTGTAAAATTCTACTTTTAAATAACCGTAAAATTCTACTTTTAAAAGGATGAAAAATGATAATCTTTGAAAAGTAAAAGATAACAATGGCACTGTACTATATAAACATAGCCCTGGATTCACTTCCACTCAAAAAGTATGTACAATTTTTTTGTTATTTTCTGACAGTTTTGTCTGTCAATTAACTGCATGGGACAAAACAATAATTCAAAAAATGAAAATTAATTTTCTTAGGTTCTATGGCCTATGTATGTACCAGCAAATTATGCAAATCTATCTACTTTTTCGACAATTGCATGCACTCGTAAATTTAGTTGAGTAAAGGTGAATGATTGTATATCATTTCAAAGTTAACATTTCCGAACCCTAAAAATTTGCTTTGTTTAGACATGATGCAATCTTTTATTTTATTTGCAGAGTTTAAATATTTAATAACACATATGAAATAATAATCCTAAAGTAAATATATATTCTTGGGAAGAAAATAATATATGAGAACGTACAATGTTTGAAAGGACATGCAATATTCTCAGGAAATGCAAGATTTAGGTTTTGATCATTATTATCCCCTTTGTAAATAGAAAAAAAATCATCCTATCTTTTTTTTTTTTTTATAATTTGATTATTGAAATTCATAACAAGATGTAACATCTGTTATTTTATAAATCGACCACAATTAGAGTAAAACCTTTTTTTTTCCTCTTTCCAAATCTTAATTTTGTTTTTTCAGTCCTGGGTTCTTGGTTGAGTGTTGTTGGGTTTCTTTGGGGTGAGCTGAGCCCAATGGCTCATTGAGTTTCTAATCAGGCCCAAAACCTATTTATCCAAAATTTATGGGTAATTGCAACTTGTGAAAGTATGCTCATTCATTTATATTTACATTACATTATACATGCACATATAATACATATAAAGAAAGTCTTAAAAAGTTAATAAAAAACTAATATATTACTTAAAAAATGTGGCAATTATAGTGGCGAATTGGGGCTTAGATATGAGAAAGCGAGTATCAAGACAGGGTCTAAGTTTACTATTGAAAAATGCCATTTGGTCTGATTAATTAATAGTAGAATATAGAAATAATTTAAGAGAATACAATTTGTAATTTAAAAAATAATTTAAAAAATCACTTTTAAGATGATCCAAATTTTAATTAATCTCATGCTTATTGTTTATGGTGTTTTTTTTTTTTTTTTGTTATAAGAGAAATATTTGATAATTGAAGATAGAGATGAAGTTATTTGGATTCAAATTCAAGTTTTACAATGTGTCATAACTCTATTTAACCATCCGATTAAAAGATTGTTAGCTGGTTTGCAGTGTTATTCCGTCTTTTAAAACCTTGTTATTTCATACTACATAATCAATAACCTATGCACATTTTTTAATTTTTTGCCTGCCTTCATCATCAAATATATCAAGAGAAGGAAGTTTGCAGTAAATTTCCATGACCATTTCACAGACTTTGACAGTAATTGCAATTAGTACTTTGCCATTGAATGACATAATTGAGAACAGAAACTTCTTTCACCAAGTTTTTCTCTTCTGGTACATTTTCAGAGAATGCATATGTTGCAAGAAACTCTGGAGTGAGGATTTGCTAGCATTGTTGATTCTTGAAACCAGATGGATCAAACTGGCAAAACCAAGGCTTGAAAACCATTCTCCTGAAAGATTTCCTTCATCCAGTTCAGCAAACATGGTGAAAGAGAAACCATAGTACAACCTTTTCACATTGTATTGAGAAAATATTATGGTTGCAGCAGAGAGATGACCTTTGACTGATTGTTAGGAATTTGATATTGAGGAATGAGATTATCTTTAAAAAAAGTTTAAATGGATTTGGGAGGTCACTGGAACACATGTGACAGCTGACAAATAATAATTAAAACAAAGAAAAGATGTCCTTGTTGAATCAACCTTTACCTAATAGGCTAATAGCTACATGTTAGGCAGGCTACAATGATGAGGCAATGACCGGAATGTCTGGCTGGTTGGTGGAACACCTTCCATCTTTGATCAAATAGCATAGATTATTGAGATCAGATTCATTGAGCAGTGCTTTCAGTGGGATCTGATCAGGATAATGGCACTTTTATTTTTGTTTTCCTTTGAGAAAACAATCCACCTGGAGGCCAGTCCATGTGATTCGGAATACCAATTGTTTAATAATTGATTTAGTAATCTATAGCACATGGTGTTAGTTTGGTGTTTTATTGGTATGAAATCAAGGAATATACATAGATCATGCAGGAGTTGAATTCAAAGGGCTGTATTTGCAAAATCTTCCAAATTTCAATCTGTAAAGATATGTGGAATTGCATCTCAGATTCATTTAGAATTAAACGTATCTGTCATGAGGGTCATGGTGCTGAACTACTTTTACATAAACATCAAACATCACATAACATGAGCATCAGCTTTTGCTTAAATGGTTGGTGTGTAACTCCCTATTCAAAGATATAAGTGGTTTTATGGTCCTATCTTGCATTCAAGATATTATGAGTATATGCATAGAAACCTGAATACATACTTGCAATGTATTTTTTATTGGATAAAAAGGTGAGATCTTCAGATCAAAACGAACAATACTTCACAAATTAAATGCAAATCTACAGTTCAAATCTTCTTTCCCATTTCTTTAATAGATGATATTATAAAAACCATAGTTGTCAAAACATTAGTTTTATTGGCTACATGCTTACCAGAAAATGCAAATTGAAGTGGCCCTTCAAAAGCCTACTCCGTGAGAGGACAGATCACTAGAAAAAATATATAAGATGAAGATGTTGGAATTTTTTGAGCAATTTTGATGTAGTTAATGACGTATTCAAAGTACTCTGCTTTTATTTATACCCCATCTGACAGACTCATAAGAAAAAAGACAAGACCAAGTTGAATACAGAATCAATATAAACATAAATGTTCCTTCTGCTCACTTCATCAACTCAAGCATTATTTGAGTTCTAATATTGAATTGATGAAACATGGTGTTTTTACCAGAGTTGATTCAATTATATAAAATTTTATTAAATTTTTAAATGAAGACGATATAATGAGAGATATGTTTTTAAATCTTTATCAAGTCAAATTTTTTTGACTCAACACCAACCACAGCTCGTTAGTAAAAATTAATTATATATTCAATGTGATATAACACCTAGTGGTTAAAAAGAAAAAGAAATATGGTGTTTTCACTGATTGTAGTTTCACTCTTAATCCTCATGGAATCCAGCAAATGACATTGATGTTGTTGAATATATTGGCTGAACATTCTCTTCTTCAAGTTTTATAAAATGGTGGATGAGTCATTTTACCTGTTAAGTTTTAAGTTCTGTTCGGCTGTCATGTCCAATATTAAATTCTTTCATAAAGATGCTGAAGAACAAGTAATTTTCAATACGTTAGAATCAGTTGTCAAGTCACATGTTTAAGTTGTTTAAGAAAGCAAAAGATCACTAGAATCTATTAATTTAAGGCAACAAACACTTAGAATTCGTCGGTTCCCCTGAAACCAACCCTGGGGTTTTGAGCTTCTTGACAAACCGATCACTGAAATTGCTAATCACACATCTGTTTGTTTACTGAGAAAGACTATGCAATGGAAAGGAAAATAGTAAGTACAAGGAAATACTCCTACATAGATTGATTCGAAAGGGAAGGGAAATCATTTGTATATTTTCATTTGACTATCTTATATGGATTGATTGAACCTGCAATCGCAACACAACAAAGAGGGAAAGATTCCAACAAGAAAGAAAACAAATTTTTCAAAGGAACAATGGTCGAGGACGATCTGATCCAGTTGCAGAAGGGAAGCTAGAGAAGGAAACACCCATAACCGGGACAGTGAAAGTTGACTCCATAAACATTCTTTGCTGTAAAGCCTCCGCAGTTGCGCTTGCTTCAACAATTTCCTTAATCAAATTCCAGTAATATTTCTTAAGCTTCCTAAATATGCACGTATATTGCAACTTCAGCCACCTCAGTCTCATATTCTTCAAAACCCTCACTAGGAAAAGCCCTCGCCGCGGTTTCTTCCCACCAAGGCGAACCGTCGGTAACTTGTAAGTACGCCTGCGCAGGAAGAAGGTTCTCGGCCGTGCATGGCATTGGAATGTGGTGGCCAAATGGGCCTGAGGTGGAGGTTTGGGGGTGGTTTGGTGATCGACAGCCATTTTGGTGGAGTGTTACGGAGAGGGATGAGAGAAAACTGAGAGAGAGACAGAGAGTTGATTAGATATATGCAGAGAAGAAGAGCGACTTGGAGCATTGGACTCCCTTCAGCTTTAGTTTTCTGTTTCAATAAAAAGAATCTTGGCGTGAAGATTTTTTAACCTTACGAAAGATATATGTCTATTTTTTTTTATTTTTAATCTTAAGTATATGTAATTTTTTTTAATACCTTTATTAAATTTAAAAAAATTCTTGATAGCGAGTGAAATATTTTTCATATATATATATATATATCAAAATTTTTTTATTTTTTTTATTTTTAGGGAATTTTTTGATAGACCTTAAGATTAAATTAAAGCTTAATGTATGGAATTTTTTTTTTTACCATTCTTTTCTATTATCATATTATATAAGTTTATATTTGTCAAATTGTTGGTGTATAGATTTTATAGGCTTGAATCATTTTCATAATACTTTATTAATTAATAAATTTAATAATATTTATTTTTACATTTCTTATTTTAAATTTTATGAATTAGTAAGATAGTATATTATGATTTTAATTCATCGATATAACATACACAGATAATACATCAAATATAAATTCGTAATATAATACTCTTTTAAAATGAATTTTGAGAAAGAAATTTGATGCTTATTTTTTGAAAATAAAAATAAGTATCAATAACTAAATTAAATATTCAAACATTAATGTACATTTAATGTTTTTAATAAGGGTTTAAATGTTATGTACAGATAGTGTATATAGCATCTATATATTGTCAATGCAATAGAAATTGATACTTTATTAATGAGCAAACTCATGATAATGAGCGTTTAAAAATTAATACAAATAATATTTTTTTAAAAATTTGCTTGTATCTTTTTATTTTACTTATTAATGAGACGTTAATTTTTAGTGCATTAATAATGTATAAAGATTATATTGTCAGTGTATCTTATATAAACTCTTTCAATAAAATATTTGATTTGCTTTGATTTTTTTCGTTAAGTAAACACAGAAAGAATCCTTATCAATTTCTAAAAGTGTTGAAATATTATGCAATTGCATCACAATTGGAGGAGTTTATGGTGGGAATGGTTTTAGATAGGATACTAAAATAAAAGATATATAAAAACATAAAATATATATAATATTTAATAAGTATAACATAATAAATTCAAATAAAAATTTACAAAAAAAACTATAAAAGCATAAAAATTTTAATAGAGAATAATATAAACTCATATTAAATTGTACAAAAATATTTCTAAAATAATAAAAAATGTTTTAGTATAATTTTCAATAGTTTATTTATTTGACATATCTTCAGAGATCATTTTAAAATTTCCTGAATATAACATCATATCTCAATTAAATATTAAATTAACTAAATTATAAAAAAATAGAATACAAAATTATAATTAACAAGTCAAACTTGAACTTTAGATAATGAGCTAAAGCTCGAACTAATTTTTTTATTGATCATCAATTTTTTGGTCCAAATACATTTAATAGGTTTAATATTTTTTTTAGACTCTTCCAAAAAATTGAGATAGGATTTAGATTTGAACGAACTATTCAATTCATGAACATTATCTAATTTATTTTTATTTTTTAAAATTTAATTCCCCTTTAGAGGCAAGTAGTACATCTACATCAATAGCCAATATGCCTACCAATCCGACTAAGATAATTGCTTACTGTTGTTGCTCAGTTACAACAGTTACGAATTACTTACGTCATCGCCTTGATTTTTGTGCCACATGCTATTAAAGATTCTGCAAGAAAAATAATAATCAGAGGGACGCAGGAGTTTTTTCCTGCGTAAGCACTCTGATACTTAAGTCAGACAGAGAATTTGGCAGAGTTTCTGTAAATAAAATAGAAACTTAGTTTCACGTATCATACATGTCCCCCTACTTGTTGATGGTGATTGTGCTTTTAAAGATTTGAGTTTGTACCTGATTGAAACTCTCTTTCTTTATCTATATATATTCTGATTTTTACCTTGATAATATTACAACCATATAGACGAGGTTGAATTTGAATCTAACGCCAATTACTCTTTTTTGCTTTCTTTTATTTATTTATTATTATTATCAGTCACAACAATTGCTCCCCACTCTTTCGCTAAGTATAATCTTGTGGAAGAGTACATCTATTCACATCGTAGCCTCAGGTCAAGTCCTCACGTTAGACTCTGAAGTCGAATTCTCAAGCTAGACTCTGACACCAAATCCTCAAGCCGTCCAATTCTCAAATCTTTGTTTGAGTGCGTGGCTTACCTTGCGCATTTTTCGCTTCAAGCCCTTGAATAATTCTTTGTGGCTTACTTCGCGCTTTTTTCGTTTCAAACCCTTGAACAATTCTTTGTGGCTTACATTGCGCACTTTTTGCTTTAAGCTCTTTGTTTGGGTGCGTGGCTTACCTCGAGTATTTTTCGCTTTAAGCCATTGCACATTGTCTTCGTGGCTTACTTCGCACATTTTTCGTTTCAAGCCCTTTGTTTGTTCAATGCGTGGCTTACCTCGTTCATTTTTCGCTTCAAGCCATTGTATGAGTGCTTAACTTACGTCATGCACTTTTCGCTTCAAGCTCTTGCATTTTTTTCTTCATGGCTTATATCGTGCATTTTCGCTTTAAGTATTTTGTTTCGGGTGCGTGGCTTAACTTGCGCATTTTTCGCTTCAAGCCCTTGTCTGAGTGCTTAGCTTACCTCGCTCACTTTTCACTTCAAGCTCTTGCACTTTCTTCTTCATGATTTACCTCGCGTACTTTTCGCTTCAAGCCTTTTGTTTTGGGTGCGTGGCTTACCTCGCGCATTTTTTACTTCAAACCCTTGTCTGAGTACTTAGCTTACCTCGCGCACTTTTCACTTTAAGCTCTTGCACTTTCTTCTTTATGGCTTACCTCGCTCATTTTTTTACTTAAAGCCTTTGCACATTTATTCGTGGCTTACCTCGCTCATTTTTCGCTTCAAGCCATTGTCTGAGTGCTTAGTTTACCTCGCGTACTTTTCGCTTCAAACTTTTGCACTTTCTTCTTCATAGCTTACCTCGCGCACTTTTCGCTTCAAGCCTTTTGTTTTGGGTGCGTGGCTTACCTCGCGCATTTTTCGCTTCAAGCCCTTGCACATTTCTTCGTGGCTTACCTCGCGCATTTTTTGCTTCAAGCCCTTGTCTGAGTGCTTAGCTTACCTCGCTCACTTTTCGTTTCAAGCTCTTGCACTTTTTTCTTCATGGCTTACCTCGCGCATTTTTCGCTTCGAGCCCTCTATTTGGGTGCGTGGCTTACCTCGCGCATTTTTTGCTTCAAGCCCTTGCACATTTGGAACAACTGATAACTCATCATCTTTGAAGCTGCTTTGAGAATAAAACTGTCTTTCTTGCTCGATGTACTCTGAAAGCACTGGACTTTCATCTTTCTGATATTTGTTATTAAGGATATCTTTAGCATAATCTACATATTTATGGAATAACCTTATGTCAAAATTATTATTAGTTCCATTAAACGCAATCTTTTCCACCACAATCTTTAGACTTCGTAATACTTTCTTCAAAATGATTGTTGATTCATTTTGTATGAGAGAACTCAATAAACAATTGAATCTTTGAGAAGAGGCCATAATTCCTTGAAAGGTCTCCAATTTAGGCTCCCACAATAACCATGCTATATCTAAAACAAGTTCAGAATAAGCTCCTTGTCGCAAAGTTGATGCTTCACATGCCTCAAACAATGACCCAGAGGCAGGAACTTTTGATCCTCCCTGAAAAAGAGATGCATCAAACCCCCGCTGTATCGACTTCATTTCAGAACAAAGTTCCTTGTCTCCAATTAGGACATGAATAAAATTTGATAATCTAGACTGATTCTCAACCTCAATGAATGCAGGATCAAAGAGATCTGGTTCAGTTTGAGGGACATATATTTTGTATAATTAATGACCACAACTAGAGGAATCCTCTTTACTCTAAACATATGTGGATGCAAGGGAATAACCATACGACAGATACCTTCAAGCAAAAGATACTAGGAACCTTCAATCAACATTTTCAAGTCTCAACTTGCTCCCCACACAACAAATCTTAGCCTAAGAGAAGCAGAGAGAATACGTCGATGAACTGTTGAATGGATCTCTTAGGCTTTTGGATGTGTGCTCCACCGCCAAGGTTGCCCTCTAGGAAGACAGCTAAAAAGGCAATCTTGAAGGCCATAAAAAAATTTGGAGCATAAGGAAAATAAACAAAGCACTGTCTGTAATGAGACTAGAGCCATGATTAGCCTCTTAAGGAGGCGCAAACAGTCACAGTCAGTGTGCTAGACTCCTCGTTGTCCTTCATTTTTGGGTATTACTATCCCTTGCAACAAGAAAATCTGACATCATGCAAATTGAGAATGTTCAAAATGAACTGCAAAAATCAGTCTTGCATTCAAGATTTCAAAGAAGGACTTGAGGGTCTCTTGAGGCACCTGATCAAAGTTAGAGTCAATATTCTCAACATACTCAACCATTAGATAGCCTTAAATATCATGTGAATTCATCCTGTATAGTAGATGCAACACAAATGTAATATTCTTACGTCAAATAAAAATATACTTTAGAAAATTTTGCCTCTATTGCATATTCCTCCTTTCATATTCCTCTTTTTGTATCTTTCTTGTATTTAGAATCTCAAACTTTCTCTTTCAAATGCATTGGAAATAACCTCGTGACTCAAGATAACAAAAATTAGCTGATAGGATAACACAAAATTTGTATCAGCAATATGACTAGAGGAATATAATGTGACTTGAGGGTCTCTTGAGGCACCTGATCAAAGTTAGAGTCAATATTCTCAACATACTCAACCATTAGATAGCCTTAAATATCATGTGAATTCATCCTGTATAGTAGATGCAACACAAATGTAAGATTCTTACGTCAAATAAAAATATACTTTAAAAAATTTTGCCTCTATTGCATATTCCTCCTTTCATATTCCTCTTTTTGTATCTTTCTTGTATTTAGAATCTCAAACTTTCTCTTTCAAATGCATCGGAAATAACCTCGTGACTCAAGATAACAAAAATTAGCTCATAGAATAACACAAAATTTGTATCAGCAATATGACTAGAGGAATATAATGTGTCTTCCTTATCAAAATAAAAGCAGTCTAAAATTCAAAATTCTCATTGTCTCAAGGAAAATAACTGAATTCTTACAATTTAAATATACTTATACACATACTTTTACAATACTGGCTCATATCTCACTTCTTCTGAGAAATGACCTATGCCCTGCATATGCAATTGTTAGCATCATGCTATTTTATAATATCATGTAAAGATTACAAAACCAAGTAAAAGGATCTTGCCTGCCTCTTGCATAACAGGCTTATCTTTAGTTAGAATAAATAATAGAGACTACCACAAGCAGGAATCATAAGCATGTGGCCATTAAGAGCACTTCAGAAGCAGTGTTCATCTTCGTCGCGAGGTTATTGTTGCACAAAAAATTAGTTCATCCAAGGGAAAAAACAGAGCATATAAAAATCAAAACAAAAGATAGAGTCGAATTTCCACAGACGGCGCCAATTGTTGTTGCTCGGTTACAACAGTTACGAATTGCTTACATCATTGTCTTGATTTTTGTGCCACGTGCTACTAAAAATTCTGTAAGAAAAATAATGATCAGAGGGACGCAGGGATTTTTCCCTGCGTAAGCACTCCGATGCTTAAGTCAGACAGAGAATTTAACAAAGTTTCTGTAAATAAAATAGAGATTTAGTTTCACGTATCATACATGTCCCCCTGCTTGTTGATCGTGATTGTGCTTTTAAAGATATGAGTTTGTATCTGATTGAAACTCTCTTTCTTTATCTATATATATTCTGATTCTTACCTTGATAATATTACAACTATATAGATGAGGTTGAGTTTGAATCTAACACTAATTACTCTTTTTTTTTTTATTATTATCAATCACAACACTTACTAATCGATGAAATTCGAAGCCCATAACTTCTTTAATTTGTATGCACTTTCTCAACTTTGTTTTAGTTTTTTTTGTCAAGTATAACCACATAAATTCTTATCCGTTTTACCGTATGATACTTATTTTAGCTTCGGGTCCTAATGACAACGAAGCTAATACAACTTGTTTAATGTTCATTGATGTCGATGTAGAAATCTTACTCAATTCCCACAAAAACTATTGTAGTGTTTTACAGAGCTTTCCTTGGCCTGGCCGGTGGCTCTCTAGTTTATGCTAACTGCTTCAATTTTCAAGTCATTAAAAACTTCAATCTGTTTAGACTCTCTGGACTTTGTTTCTTAATGTTTATCTTTTCTTCCAACTCATGAAATTTAACTCTCAAAACAAAGCATTAAGAATTAATATTATTGTCGTGCATAAATGATAACACACAAGCTACCCAGCCAGTTAGCTCCACCATTTAATACGATTTTTTTACACAAAAAATATTATAATTTGGAGATAAAGAAAAAAATAATAATGCTGAAATTTGATTTTTAGGCTCAGAAAAAAAATTAAAAAAACTTAGTTGAAAATAATTTCAGGCCCGGAAAAAATCGCAGACGAAGGCAAGTCCGGACAGTGTGGTAGTTGTGTAATTTTGATAATTCGAGGCCCAAGTAACGTAAGCCGAAATCCTCCTATTTCGACCTTTTCCCAATTTCAGTCTCATGTTTCTGATTCGCGCTGTAGACGTCTCTCAACTCACTGCTTCGGCAAAATACTCCCTCAATGTTGACCGACGTGGCTATAAAGTATAAACCCAGCTAATACCGAAGGCTCGGACGTCGCCGTACCTTATCCATCATCGACTCCGCCTGCCACCGAGAAACGTAAACGATTCGAAATTAAGAAGTGGAGTGGTTTCTAATATTCATGAAATTTGGAGATATCGTTGGAAAAAAAATTTGTGGTTGTATTGTTAGTTTTTGGTGTAGACATTGTTGAGAACAGTGCAACTAGTAGTAGGATCCCTGGGAAAAATGAAACGACGCCTGAGAGATTCGAACTCTCGCGGGGAAACCCCATGTACTTAGCAGGCACACGCCTTAACCACTCGGCCAAAGCGTCGTTATTGAACTGCTTCTCTAGCCATTTATAAAAAATAGTTACTGTGTTTCTCCTGAATGAGGTTTTTCTGGGTGTAATTTCTCTGTAGTATAAATATGTTCTCTCTTCTTGTAAAATGTTTTATAAAATTAATTAGAAAAATCTAGTACAGTTAGACAAGTTAGGAAAATCTTCAATAATTCTTGTTTTTATACATATATATATATATATATATATATATATATATATATATATATATATATATATATACATATATATATATATATATGTATATGATTGTTCTTTTTTTTTTTTTTTTGTTTACTTATCCATATAAGTAAACAATGAGCATGAGCATTGAGCATGTACCATGTAGACAGAAAACGGTCCAAGCATTCTAATTTTCTAGGCTCATCCGTTTCCCCTCAAATAAGGCCTTTCACTTGTACAATTGCAGTAAATGTAATGGACTCGAATCAGATTCACTGTTGTTAATGAAGCGTTCCAATACTTCAATACATTCATCGATCAACTCTACGTTCCGTGTTGCAAAAACATCCTAAAGCTGCAGATATGATTACATTACAGCCACAGCGTTTCGCAATGCTAGACGAGGGTCGTGCTCAGATTAGTTACTGCATCGACCTCAATCTGCAAATGAAATGGAATCCTTGAGTCCCTGAAGCCATCGAACAGCAATTGGACTACTCACAAGATGAACTCCATCACTCTAATTCAATCAACCCAAATGCTTGTGAAGCAACAGCAGACAAGGCCAAGCCATCACTTGCAACTGCAAATGTAATGCCATAGGTTAGCCTTTCGTTTTCTGCACTGAATGCAAGCTTACTAGGGGAAACACTGATTTTAGCACCACGTGGAGAATTCAGTTCAGCTTCATAAACTGCATCATCAACTGAATTCCCAACATTCTTCACGGTCCTCCAACACTTGAAAACAGGATTATTACAATAAAAAACAACAGAGAATGATTGATAATGAGTCTCACTTGTTTGCTGTTCAAAATTTGCAGAATACAAGTCATCAATATCTATTACTCTCAAGTTATCTTGATTGCGAACTTGTGTTTCTGCAAGAATGAATGAAACACATGGAACATCTAACATTCAACAATACAAATTGATATACAAGGATTTGGTCTATTTGTCTTTCACGGCAAGCCTGGCACATAAACTTTTAAACAGTTTTTGAAAGACTACAATACACCCTTGCAAAGCAGTGATAATTTTATGTAAGAGAGTTTCTGTTTATGCAACTTAACATTATTGTTGTTGGTTAAATGAAAGCTCCGTAACCATTCAAAGAATGAAAGAGTGTTAAGCGTATGAAAGTGGTGTAGTTGAGTTGAGAGCTGAATTTGGAGTTATGGAGTCAGAAACACCGAAAGCTCTGAAACGTTGGCTTCTGGGTGTCTGCAGAAAAACGCAGATGCTGAACTGATTATAATAACCTGATTACATAACATTTGCTTAGCGTTCAATTTATGATTTTACTCAAAAAAATTATGATTCGAATGTCCATTCTTTCAAATAAAAGAAAAAGAATAGTTAAACTGTAAGTTGTAAAGTGCGTTCTTCAGCTAAACAGACTATCTTAATTCCAGATTTTGATTTTATCTCGCCATCCAGCCTTTTTTTTATTTTTTTTAAATTTTTTATTTCCTTCCTTGATGTAATATGTTTAGAGGGTAAAAATGTAATGGGAAAGAACGGAGAGTCAAAACCTGGAAGGAGAATGGAGGAGAGCAGGGATTCATCGAAGTTGACAAAAGACCAAATGGCATAGAATTCAGAAGAGGTTGAATTGTTTGATGACTTCTATCAACTTATTTCTGCAACATCTTAGCAACGAGGAAATATCAAGTGAAAACATGTTCATGTCAGAAAAGGAATCAACAGTCATATGGAAAAGAGACATTGGCAAACAATTAGCTGTAACCTGGTGCGAGATAAACCACCACTGTATACAAGGAGATTCACAGGGACAATCAAGTCCAAGCTGCGATAAACTAATGATCAAACAAATGATTTTGTTATGTTCCAAATATATGAATGGTGGTAGAATTTACTGATGGAGTGGTTTGACAGATTTTTCCAACAAATACTGAAGGCCCGCAATGAATTCAGCATGGTTACATCTTTTGCCTATGTGGCCTTACAGTATGTCCACCTGATGGTCGAATGGTTATTGGAAACTCATATATTGATAAGCTAATCAATCTGACCACTCTTTTCAAATATGTTTGCATATCCATCCGTCTATTTAGAACCAAAACAAAAATCAAGTTAAGCCACCCAGTGATAGAAGTCCCATAGCACTGCTCACTCTCAGAGAAAGAAATATCATATAGAGCGTTATAAGACCCAATCCTAATATCTTGCTAGGACGCATATCATTCCGAGGCAAAACTATCAGTGCCCAGATTAGTCCTGACATTAGAAACCCCATGGTATAAAACAAGCTGCTATCCTGTGGAACCGAGAATGAAGAAGGGCTCTTTGACCAAGCTCCGAGCAGCATTGAGATTCCCAAACCAACAAGTGTGTTGAACATGGGACCTGCGTAGCAGCCAGACAAGGCAATCTGCACACCATCGACACCACCATTCATTGCTAGTGCAACATTTGACACCAAATCACCCATTGAATTGCCCCACGCCAGAATAGTTACCCCAAGAATGGATGGATTAATCCCCAAAATCAGACCAAATGCTACCAAAAGAGCAAGAAGCTCATTAGCAATCATATAAAACCACACAATGCTCATAAAAAATCCCCCAAATACCCAAGGAATTAAAAACCTCCGAGGTGGATGATCACATACAGTATGCTGATATGCAAGAATACCAAGAGTGCAACCAATTGCAACACCAATAAGCCATGCGACCACTTCGCTCTGGGAGCCCACATCACCTTGGCTATTCCACAGAAATGCCAATAGAACAGGTGCCAATGAAGCACTAGCTACAGCATATGGTTTCGACCATGATTCCTGCTCAACTAGAGGAATTGTTAGCCGCCTTGGAACTGTCAGTGGCAACTCCGCAAGTAATATTAATTTAGAACATGAGAATGATGAGTCATTAGTTTCCATGCCCTCTTCAGTCCAACCCCATGGAGGCCTCTCTTCATCTAATGAACTGACCTTCAAGAAGTGATTTGAATATATAGCAACATTTGAAGCCCACATCCACTGTGGCAGGGAACTAGGGAGTTGGGGCGGATCATTTCCAGTGTCCATATCAAGCAGAGAACTATATACAAAAATGTCATCTTCACTTCCTTGTGAAAACAGACTTCCTCGGACGGGAAGCAATGGTGTAACAACATCCAACTTCAACATTCGTGCATGTTTCCTCAAAATCTCATTTGCAGCCACAGAAAATGCATAAATCACATATATCATGACAAATGCAATGGCACCCGCAACACTCACCTTACCAATTACCAATATAGTTGTAAGTGACATGAGTGTAAAGAGGAAGAAACAGATATCCCTAATAAAGCATCTTTTATTGATCTCAACCCCTTTATCCGCTACACAAAGAGAGACAGCCCCTACAACAACACAAGTAACAAAAACTGCACCACCCAACACGCTATTAAGACCCACTCCACCCGTATCCGTCCCCAAAAAAGCAGCTATACTCGCAAACACATCTGGTGCCCCATTTCCTAATGGAAGGAGTGCAACCCCAGCAACAGTTGGAGGCAACCGAAGCAGATGTGAAAGCTTCTCCAATGAACAGCAAAAGTAATCCGCTGCGGTGTTTCCCAATAGATAAAACAAAGCAGCAAGCCAAAAACCCAATATCACATAGCCCACTATTTTAAATTCTCCACAACCACAATAGAAAAACTTAAAGTAATCAAAGAATCCATCCGAAGAACATTGTGGATTAGCTTTCAAGAACTCACATTCATTAACAAAACCCTTATGATCAAACAATCCAGTGCACAAAGCAGGGTTGAATAAGCTGGCATTCATCTCATTCTCTTGACCATTCCTAACGGATAAATTTGATGAAATGGCATCAAGTTCACTAATTTTTCGATGAATTACACTAACATGATCAAAACCATCAGTGAAACCAGTTCTTTGATTCAAATTATGGCTAATAAGCCGAGATGATTGGCTAATATGAGGGTTTCTTAAGAAACCTTCCCGCGTGTAGAATAAGAAAAATAGAATCACAGCTGATAATCCATTGAAAATCCCACGAAATTTGGGATTTTTCGATGTATAAAAACAATAATTCCTCATTGATAATCTACTTATCTAAACTAAAACATCAATGTTTTAAAAAATACCTATAAAGTTGAATTAGACTAGGGTTTTCAGCTAAGAAAACCCCAGCCTAGAATTCACAAGAGAAATTGAACACTCACCGATAATCAAAGCGAAAATTAAAGACTTTCGAGGGAGACTGGGGTTCGAAGATTTAAAGAGAACGAAATTCGATAGCTTTTTCTTCCTGGGGTTGAACAGGAAGTTCATTGATGAAAAAGAGAAACAGAAATGGAACGAAAGGTTGTTGCTCGGCAATTTTCCAAAATTTTGGATTTTTTTTGCTAAAATTAGACTTTCAATTGAATAATTTTTTTTCTTAAAAAAATAAATTAAACCTTTCATCAATATTTTATTTTAGCATCACTTTTTTGCTTATGTACTCCTCCATCACGTGGTTGATGTTTTATTTTAATTTCTTTTTTCAGAAATTTTAATTTTTAATAAATAATTATCTTAAAATAAAATGAAATCAAAATAAAAAAAAATTGACCATAAGAAAATCAAATCAAAACATTATGCATGAGATGGAATAATAATTTTATTTAAAAATTAATCATATTTTATATTATTATATTATAATAATCTAATACCAAACACTGTTTACTTAACAGAGTGTTAAAAAAATTTATTACTTCTAATATTTAAGAAAAAATTGTTTTTGTTTTTTGGAAGACCCCTTAATATTGGAAAGTCCGGGCAAATTACTACCACACCATGACAATGACAAGTCCACAAGTATGATACGCGCTGTGGTTGAGAGTGGAACAGAGACCCAACTAAACTCATCAAGCATGAAAAACAGCAAGAGTAGGTCTAGCCATAAAAACTCCAATCTAAAACAAAGTAGAATCAAATTCCCATTTTTTATCTGTTGTTGGGGATTTTTACGTTTGCCGTATTATTGGTTAATTTGATCTTCTCCATGGATGCCGAAGTGGTAGTTTATCTTCTCTCAATGAAACTGCAAAATCTTCTCCATGACGAAGCAATAGCCATGACCCCAAAGGTGAAAGATCAAGTTCAGAGAACCATTCGCCAGCTTAGCTTGTTCAGACAGATGATGAAAGATGGGGAGAAGAATCGAGCTCTCGCTGTTGAAATGTGCAGCAATCAGTGGACGACTCGTCTCTTGCGTGCTCTCCACTCCATGGATGATGCCATTGATACCTTTCTCGTCAGGAAAGCAGTGCAAAGTCAGAGACAGAATCGTCTCATGATGATGTGCCAGCAGCCTTTCACTTCTTTTTTTAACCAAGTTACCTTCAACAAACTGATGAAAGAATTCATTTCCAAGACCAACGACTTACTCAAAGACAAGCAACAATTGGATATTCAAGATGTTGCTGATGGCAATATCCCAGGACCGAGCCAACACCGACGCTGGGGAAGAATTTCTGGTTTTTGTTTTGACGATGAAAGTCAAGTGGTTGGCCTTGAGGAACAGGTAAAGAATTTGGTTGCTCTTGTACTCCAGGGGGCAGAGCAAGGAAACCAACCAGCTGTTGTTTCGATTGTGGGGGAGGGAGGATCAGGCAAATCGGCCATAGCCAGAATAGTATTCAACAGTCTGGATATTAAGCGACAGTTCTCTAGCCGTGCATGGGTTCATGTTACAGAAGATTTCAAAGTGAGAGATGTCTTGGTTGACATGATAAGCCAGCTTGATGAAAAGATAGCAAAAGGGCCACTACTGGAAGACGAAGTAAAGTGGAGACTTCATAAACTTCTAGGACAAGAAAGATATCTAATTGTCGTCGATGATGTTGCTACTCCTGAATTTTGGGAAGCAATCAAGGAGGTCTTTCCACCCTCTTCGCACGGCGGTGTAATTATTGTAACTACTCGAAAGATGGATGTGGCGGTGCCTGCTGGTTCAACTGTACAGGTACGTCCATTGAATGATGAGGAAAGTTGGGCATTGTTCTTAAAGAAGCTAGAACTAACTGAAGATAGATTACATAATTCTCAGCTAATAAAATTCAAGGAGCAAATCTTGAAATCATGTGGTGGTTTACCTCTGGCAGTTGTCTTAATGGGAGGTTTGTTGTCTGCCAAAGAATTAACAGAGAGCGAATGGTCAAGAGTGATTGAGCATGTGAATGCTAAAGAAGTTATCTTGGCCTTAAGCTATCATGAATTACCATCTTGCCTAAAGCCCTGCTTTCTTTATATGGCACTCTTTCCTAAAGCAGTTGAGATCCCCATAAGGAGGTTGATTCATCTCTGGGTTGCTGAGGGATTTGTCACATCTTTGTCTGACCGTGACATGGTTGAGGAGGATCTGGCAGAAATGTATTTTGAGGATCTAGTTTGTAGAAAAATTATCGAAGTGGTAAGATGGAGGCTGGACGGGAGCCCCAAAACCTGTCGATTGCCAAGCTTTGTTCACGATGTCTTCTCCTCAAAAGCAATGGATATTGGATTTTTTCATATCCAAAAGAAGTCATTTTCAGATAAGAAATCGCATTTACCAGTCCGGAGACTAGCAACATATTCAAACATCCCTTGTTCGAAACTTAAAACCAGCCATTTACGTTCTTATGTATCTTTCAACACTTTGAAAGGAGGTATCCCTGCTGGAAATTCAAGCATGTTTCTAGACAAGATTATGAATAAGAGAAACCTTGGGGTGTTTAGAGCTCTTGATCTTGAGAATGTCTACAAACCTCAGCTTCCCAAGGCAGTGACTGCTCTGTTGAACTTAAGGTACCTAGGCTTGAGATCAACTGCTATTAATTCACTTCCAGTCTCTATTGGTGCTTTGCAATGTCTGCAGACTTTGGATGTGAAGCACACCAATATAACCACTTTGCCTGATTCTTTCTGGAAGCTCGGGAACCTACGCCATCTCTATCTGAATGGGATTTTTCTCGAATCACTGGAAAGGCATTCTGTGGAGTCCTTGAACAAGCTTCAGACCTTATGTGGGTTGTCTATAGGCACTCAATCGTTAGTTGCAGAGACATTCAACAAGTTTACATGCCTCAGAAAGTTGCAGTTGACATTCTATTTCTCAAATGCAAGAAGTATAAACATTGATTGGATTTCACAACTGAACAAACTTCAATCTCTAAGGATAAAATCAGTAAGAGAGACCGGTGAGAGTGCATCCATCAAGTTCAGGAGCTTGGAGAAGCTTGACAACCTGGTTAACTTGTATATTTTTGGAGCACTAGTAATACCACTTCGTTCTATAATCCTTCCTCCAAACCTGAAAAGCCTCACTCTATCAAAGACAGGATTGAATAGAGACCCAATGCCAGTGCTAGGAAAACTGCCTCACCTAAATATACTAAGGCTTTTAAATTTTTCTTACATAGGGGAAGAAATGAAGTGTGTCTCTGGAGCATTTCCTCAACTCCATGTCTTGAAACTTTGGCAGCTGACCTACTTTAGTAAGTGGGTTGTGAATGAAGGAGCCTTGACTAGTCTCAAAGAACTAGAAATTCGGGACTGTAGACGTCTAAAGAGGCTGGATGCAATCTGCCAGCTGACCAACTTGAGAGAATTGATACTTACTAATATGCCACCAGATGTTGTAGACTATGTTAAAGGCATCAATAACGCAGGCAAGGATGTATTTATCAAAGAATATTATTGGAAACCTTCTCCTCCAATGGTGAGTCTCCCTTGCCTTTGCTCATCTTTCTCACCAAACTGGACTAGTTTTATCCTTGATAAAAGAGCTTGCAAACAAGGCACTCACAATCACAGGCACTTAGATTTTGCGCCATCTTTGCATATCTTAGCTAGACTGATATTTGTTATTTTACTTAGGAGTAGGAAAGAGCTCGCGGAGGCAAGAATTGGACAGAGTATATATATAAGTATGTGCTGATCCATGCGAAAGACCGTCACCGTATTCTGCATGTATTTCATGTTACTTGCCCGTATAAATTGTGTAGTAAATCTACTTGCTCTATTCCATTGATGTTGGACTTCTGAAGCAATATGCAATAGAAAGGCCCCAATAACCTCTTGTTTCAAGTTTGCCTTTGCTCAATAATCGCGATCAGTAACCATTGATTTCCTTTCGAATTTCTTATGCTATATTCTTTCCTTTTTTTTTTTTTGCTGACTTCCCAAAAGAAGCCAAACAAAGAAGATGACAGCTAAACCTCATGCATTAATGAAATCTCACTGTCAACAAAATATTAATAAATTGTATAGCTCTGAATTATATTATACAGCGAATGCACTTGCAAAGTCGGCAACATGGATGAAAAATATGAATGCTTAGGAGTCCGAGTCGTGTGAAAATGAATCCTCCACAGATCAATTATTGTTGTCTCATTAATATCGGAAAAAGACATATAATCCGTGGATGGGACCCGACTGATCAAAGCATGAAAAGCGGTGAAAGAGCTTGTAGAAAAGTCCACACGTTATAATACGCGTGGTGGGTGAGGCACCATTCATTGATTGTATATTGTTTCTCTGTCACCACAATATTTCAAAAACAAAAAAAATAAAAATAAAATTCTTACAGTCACTTTATCATTTTTGTCATGCCAGAACAAACTCTTCAAATCCGATCAAATAAAATTTAAGTTAGGAACAATAATTCAGAAGTTTTTTTTTCTTATTTATAGAAAATTACAAAAAAATAATTATTTGATCAAATTTTAATTTATTACAGTTTAGATTTTTTTCAAAATTTTCACTATTCAATAATCACTTGAAAATGATTTTATTAATATTATCCACTTTATAAATTTAATTTCAGAGATACCAAGTTATTATTTTCACTTGGACCACCATGCGTCGGTATGCGGATGCTTTTTCTTACTCGGTTTAATGTAGATAACTCGTCTACACTATACATGAAGTCATAGTCAAGCAAAGGCTATCTTTTTTTCCTCAGTGTCATCAGTGATTCACGCAGCCGCAGGTACTTAATCTTCCCTTCATATTACCTTCTCACCATGCTTGAATATAACTGTACCATAATCTTGTTTGGGTTGAGCCAATTTCTTGAGTGCATGGTTAGCCATCATCAAGCAGGGACTTTTTCGATTCTTGTTGCTCGTTTGTTTCTCTGTGTTTGTTTTCTGAACTTGTTCTAATGGTTTTTTATTTTTACTTCTTAGGCTGCTTATAACATTTTTTTGTTTCTGTTATTTTGGATCATGATTTGCTTTTCTTGCCACAAAATAGTACTTAATTAGAAACCGTATACTGATATTGCACCATTACGTATTTCATCGTCTGTTTCTACCTTTATGATGAGAACTTGATGGCTTCTTTCAGTAGTCTTCCTTTATGATTACAGTTATCGGTGAATCTACTGTTTATAAATATCAAATTATAGTTCTTAACTGATTGATTTGTAAAGATAAGAGGGGAATTATGGGGGATATCGTTCAAACTTTAAGAAATCTATGGAAGCAGTGGCAGCTACGAGGACTGGTTCTACTTAGCCTCATTTTTCATACAATACTAATTGTCGTGGGCAATCGCAGAAAGTATAGTCACCAACTTTTAGTCAGATTTGCAGTATGGGTTGCTTACTTAGCTGCAGACACTGTGGCAACAATGGCTCTTGGCATTATGTCAAGCGACGTGGGAGATGTTGGTGGTAACGCTGAATTGGATGCCAGCCTTGAACTACATGCATTTTGGGCACCATTTCTGTTGTTACATTTGGGTCGCCCGGACACCATCACTGCGTACTCGTTAGAAGACAATGAGTTGTGGTTGAGGAATCTGCTTGGGTTGGTTCTCCAAACTGGAGTCGCATTCTACATCTTCTTCATGGCACGGATTCCATGGAGAGGCTCTCGTCTTTCAATTCTGTCCACCTTAATGATTTTTGTAGGCCTCAGCAAGTATGTAGAAAGAACTTGGGTCCTCCGTTCAGCAAGCAGCGAAAGGATTAAACGCTCCATGCTTGCTCGCCGTGATCTTCCAGGCCCTATTAACCCAAATTTGCTCAAGGAGTACGATGTAAAGAAAGAAGAAGGATATAATGTAATACCAAACAGAGTAATTGATATTCAGCAGCTGCCTCTGGAGGCCTTTGCCATCGAAGACAATTCCATTTCCAAAACCAATGAACTACTTAAAGCTTACGGACTACTTCAGATATTCAAGCGTATTTTTGTAAATCTGCTACTTAGCTCTCGGGATAGAGACACCAGCCTAGCTGTATTTCAGAATCTGTCCTTCGAAAAGGCTTTTGAAGTAGTTGAAATGGAGCTTGCATTCATGTATGATTTGCTCTACACAAAAGCATCGGTGGTATATTCTCGCTGGGGCATTAGCTTGCGTTGCATCAATTTGTCACTTACCTGCTTTGTATTAGTCCTTTTCTCTTTGGCTGATGATAAGCACAAGTATGAAAAGGCCGACCTTGTCATAACCTTCCTACTGCTGGTAGTAGCCATTGTGCTTGACATATATGCAGCATTGGTCATTGTGTTCTCAGATTGGACAATTGTCTGGTTGAGTTTGCATAAAAGAAATTCTATCTTGAAGGCCATAACTTCTATCCAATTATTTAAGAATCCTCGGTGGTCAAATTCCATGGCTCAATACAATCTACTAAGCTTTGCATTTAGAGAAAAACCAATGATTTACGATCCAATCTTAAGCGAAGTAAAACCTCACTTTTGCCATAGAATTCTGAAACAGTTCAAGTGCTTAAGCATTGTGGAAAAGCAAGAAAAGGAGAGATATGTAACTGAGGAAGTGGTACCCAACAGCTTAAAGGAATGGATATTCAAGCATCTCAAGGAGAGACTTAAAGTTAAAGCAGCAGTTCATGGAACCTCGGATGAAGGCCGACGAAAATTTGCAGTGGAAACTTATGGTCATGGTGAACTTAAATGGAGCGTGGAGAAAGGATTTGATGAAAAAATTTTGATTTGGCACATTGCTACAGACATCTGCTACAACTCGAAGGAATCAACAGATCAGGCCATTCAATCAAAGCGCGAAATGAGCATTCTCATGTCGAGGTATATGCTACATTTGCTTGTTAATTATCCTTCCATGTTGCCAGCTGGGCTTGGTGATATTCTAATTGAAGACACTTGCGCCGAAGTTATTGATTTTTGTAATACACCAGAGCCACCGAAGAGAAAAACCGATGCATATGTTTTGTTGCTTGATATTCCTACCGCGACTGAATTGTTAGGAAGGAGGTATACAGCAAGGAAATCTATGTTATCAAACGGAAGTTGCCTTGCAAAAAGCTTGAATGAAATATCAAACGAGGAAGAGGTAAAAAACTAATCATCCTTGTTTTTATTCACTTCCCACTCTCCCCATCTTGGAGCTTGAGTTCTCATTACGGAATTTATTACTACCATGTTATGGCAGAAATGGAGTTTAATTGCTGATACTTGGGTAGAAATGCTCGCTCATGCTGCAAAGCATTGCGAAGGAATTGAGCACAGACAACAACTGAGGCGAGGAGGGCAGCTTCTAACCCATGTCTGGCTTCTGATGGCGCACCTGGGCTTAACTGATCACTTCCAAATATCACTACCTCGTGACATTACCAGACTGACTGCCAAATAGCCTACCAGATGACTTTATATTAGTATATCATAACTCGTTGTGGTACTTGATTTTAGAAATTAATATTTTATCCTTTTTAAGTTTCATATTATAATAAAAGAAAGTCAAAACAAATAATAAGGTTATTGTACAGAACAATTTCTTTTTTGAATAATTTTCACAAAAATAATTTTTTCTTATAATAACTCATTCACAAGACAATTCCTTCATAGAATAACTATTTTTATAACAATTTCATTACAAAACAACTTTTTCGCATAATAATACTTCCATCAAAGAGTAGAAGTGGAAATAAGCTCGGAATAGAGCAAAATTTTTATGTTAATTTCACTATTGGAATGTCTTGAAAAGTTTAGCATAGTAGATTAGTGTGGAAATATTTAAGATTTCTCTTTTAACTTTTTTTTAAAGTACGAGTGTTTTTCTATATTTTATCATATACATTTTTACTTTCTACCAAAGTTAAACTCTCATTAGACAAATATTAATACTCTTATAACTGTTAATTTTTACCGTTATACTTATTAATGCTTATGATTTGCTACTCCTATTCTGGATATCTCTATATAGCTCAAATATTCTTGTGAAAATGACTTTTGACAACTTTATCTAACTTAGAAGTTATATCCAACTCTCTCTACATCTTTCTCTCTTTTAAACTTTATTCAGTCTTTAGTCTTCTCTACTTAGCCTTGTTTTTAGCCTTCTACCACCACTCCCCATCTCACTCAATCTTTAGGGTCTACTTCAGTTTTCCTTTTTGCCACCTCCCACTCTAGCACATCTCGTTCAACTGGTTTGCAATATTTCTCCTACACATCAAAGAATTAATTTACGCTCATAAGCGTTTAAAAGCTTTTATCATTTTCTTGGAATTACATGTATAAATTTGCTTTTCTTCAAGGCTAGAAATTTTGTAATAAATAAACGATCTTTCCTCTTATGTTCTCTTTTCGAGTAGAGAATTCACATTTTTGATTTGTCATTTTTCCCTTGTTTAAATTATGGTTAGTGCCATGCTTGAATTCTTAAAATTTCTTTGAAGTATGAGTGTTTTTTATATTTCTTTCAAAAACAAAATTACTTTCTTCCAAAACTAAACTCTTATTAGACAAGTATTAATATTTTTATAATTGTCAATTTTTATTGTAATACCTATTAATGTTTATGATTTATAACTCTTATTCAAGAGATCTATATATAACTCACAATATTCTTATGAAAAAAACTTTTGGCAAGTTTATCTAACTTAGAAGTTATCTCTTCTACATCTTTATCTCTTTTAAGCTTTATTCAATCTTCAGTCTTCTCTACTTGGCCTTATTCTGAACTTTCTATCACCACTTGCCATCGCACTCAACTTGTTCTCATCTTTCTACCACCACTTGCCATCGCACTTAATCTTTAAGGTCTACTCCAGTTTTTCTCTTTGTCGCCTCCCACCCCAGCACGTCTCGTTCAACTGATTTGCTACGTTTCCCCTACATAGTAAAGAACTCATTAACACTCATAAGCATTTGAAAGCATTTCTCATTTTCTTGGCATTACATCTATAAATTTGCTTTTCTTCAAGGTTAGGAATTTCGTAATAAATAAACAATCTTTCCTCTTATATTCTCTTTTTGAGCATAGAATTTCCATTTCTGATTTGTCATTTTTTCTTTGTTTAAACTATAGATAGTACCATGCTTGAATTCATGTACTCTGTCAGACCTTGATCAGTGTTTGGAGACAAAAATAATCAGTAGGTATCTTCCTACAGTTCAACCTCGATAACGAATTTTAGTTGTTTTCTAAAATAATGATATTCCAGATTTTGTTGGAGTTAGGTCTTGGACCTCATAGTCAGTAGAATTATACAAAATATTTTCAATATTAAGGGCTCATATGGATGGTGAGTAAGATTGACTTCAATAAAATTAATAATAAAAAATGATGATCGAAAATATATGCTTTTTATAAAAATAAAAAAAATTGAAACCAAGGGTGTTCTTCACCCAGACGAAATATATGTAGACAAAATAGTTGGACAAATTATAAAATCATCATTCCCTGTATTTATATCAAAATAGACTTGACTCATTTTAATATTATAATAATTCGAATAAATTTAATATTTTGTACATTACGAGATTTAAATTGTCAGTCCAATATAATGGAATTAAGAAACTATTATTAAGTTACTAATGGGATAATTTTTTTAATCATGTTGATTGATAATGTGCATTTTTTAATAATAAGTAAATATGGTCTTGTCTTGTAGTTTAGATTTACTGTTTAAGTATTAAGATTAATACCTATTAAATGTCTTCTATTGATGTGAGTGGAAGATGCACTTTTAAAATTATTTAATGAAGAATTAATTTTGAAATACAAATTAATTCAAAAATATCTTGATCATAAAAAAACAAAAGAATACATAAACCTAACATCATCATTCTATTACGTTACCATGTGAATCATGCGGATTCAGGTTGCAATTTGTAGGCGCTAGAAAAAAAAATAGAGTTTGAACAGAGAGATAAAAGAGAAGGAAAGTGAACAAATATATATAAGTTTTTTTAAGAAAAGTTTAATATTTTAATTTAAAAATATTATTATTTAATACATTATTAATATATTAAATAATAATCTATTAAAAAAAAAGCCACATCTAATAATTACATATTTGCGGATAATCATATAATTAGATTGTATAATAAAAAAGGTACTCTCTTGACTACTTAAGAGTGATTTTATAACTCTGTTATATTTTAAATTAATATTTTATTTCTTAAAAAAATATAAAAACAAAAGAGGAGATCTATTTTTATATATATAAAATTAATATTTTTATAAACCAACCATAAAATTTAACAACTCATTTATATATGATAATTAATATTTGATCTAACAATTTTTACTTCTTTTTACGAGAGATTTGATCTAAATTTCGAATCTTTTTCATCTTTTATCTCCATATTGTATTTATCATATAAGTAAAATTTCAAGTCGATTCGATATTTCAATCATGTCAATGGAGAATAATATTTTTTCAATATATATTAATAAATAAAAGATTTATTATTATTTAACAAATAGTTAGACATTTTTGTTTAACTTAAAATTTGATGTGCATGATCTAAGTAAACAGAATCTAAATTTTAATGGTCATATAAGAAAAATAATTATCAAATACATTGTTAATAGAATTTAATAACTTTACAAGTGATATTAGAATGATGATACATACCTCATTTGGATTTATTTTTTATTTTTAATACTTTTTAAGGGAATGTATTATCATCCTAATCTCATTTATGAAATTTTTAGACTTTGTTAATAATGTATTAAATAATTATCTTTAAAAAAAATATAAATTATATAAAAAATGAAAATGTGTAAAACACATTTAATTTACACATGTGTAGGTAAATTCTTAATTTAAAAAATTAAGGTGTACAAATTATTGTGTAGAGATTAAATTTTGATTTTTACCTAATCATAAGTATTGTTCCTATAATATATAATTAGTGGAGTTTTTAAATTTTATAATTAATAAAATTTTAGATTTTGTAAACAAAATTAAAATAATAATTTATATTTCTTAAAAATTATTTAAAAATAAAAAATTAAGATATACGTAGCACCATTTTAACTCTCCTAAATAATACATCGAATGACTCTACCATAATTAGACCAGATCGGTCTTCAAATCTAATCTATGGAATTCCCCCATACTGTACGACTCTCCTCACATATCTCCGAGTCATCATAACCCAAACCTCAGTCTCTATCTGTCTCTGCCCTTGGCTCCTCCTTTACTTACGGCATACGTCTCTCTTTGCTCCACATCAAAACTACGCCTTCGCTGCGAAAACAAGAATTCTTACTCTTCTTAAGTTCAAGATTTTAGCTTTATCTCTTATCTGTTTGGTAGCCAATAAAATCTTTGAGAAAGCTAGGTAAAGGAGACCAAATTCATCAAAAGGGTGCTGAAAGTCTTGTTTTTGCACTTTGTTCATTGAGTTTTTTTGGGCTATATTCTGGTTGGATTTTAAAGTAAGTTTTTTTCTTTTATTTTTATAGCAGATATGGGTTTTGCAAGGAAAGAGTACGAGTTCTTGAGTGAGATCGGGTTGAGTTCTAGCAATTTGGGATGTCTTGTGAATGGCACCTGGAAAGGAAGTGGCCCTGTGGTTTCTACTGTGAATCCTGCTAATAACCAGGTTCTTATTCCATGAATGTGTTTATTCATGCTATGTGGTTTATATTAATTCCAGTGACAGAGATCATGATTGATGGAACAGTCCCTTGAAAAAGATAATGCATCTTATGCTATTCTTCTATCTTTGACCCCTTTTAAATTAAACGAAGAACTACGCTAAGACCTTGTGTTCCTTGTGCTTCTATTGATCGGCGGTGTACTTAATTTCAATTTCTTTGACAATATTTATATCTCTATCTTGGCATCAGTTTGGGGTATTGAAAATTTTATCTTTCACTTATATGTTGTAGGTTTTCTCTTATTTTTGCTTGTGCATTTTCAGACAAGTGTTATATAAGCATTTTCAAATAATAGTGTTATACAAGCACAATTTCTAGTAACAGAGTTTGAAAACCACAGATGCATTCATTTGAAATCACTACCATTCTTCACTCTTCTGAGCTCTGAAGTTAGTTTGATTTCCATGTTGTTGATGCAGAAAATTGCGGAAGTTAAGGAGGCTTCGATCCAAGATTATGAGGATGGGATGCAAGCTTGCAGTGAAGCAGCAAAGATTTGGATGCAAGTAAGATAAACAGATATAAACTTTATAATCTTGATTGGAAACTTGCTTTTAATGACATTTTCACTTTTCTGAACCTTTATTAATACTTGATATATTGTTTCAGGTTCCAGCCCCTAAGAGAGGTGACATAGTTCGACAAATAGGTGATGCGTTAAGAACCAAACTACAGCAACTTGGCCGCCTTGTCTCGCTTGAGATGGGAAAAATTCTTCCTGAAGGAATTGGGGAAGTTCAAGTAAGTTTCACAATTTTGCGACTGTTGTTACATTGGTTCTTTGCATAATGTGTTAGGTGGCCCATATTGAATAACTATTTAGCTGTTGTGAATTCTCAAGCCATGTATTATTTAGTCAAGTTAGTTTAAACATTTTCTTCAATCTTCACCTGAATTCATAGTTATTTGGTAATGGGCATCTGTAAGTTCTATTGTCAGAGAAAAAGCACTATTTGTTAAAAGAAAACATATTACATTTTTTCTATGTTAATCTCATTCTATCCCACATTACCTATCATGAAATAATATTCAAATAATATTCCTATAATTGTTCTTTATTGACTGGATCAATTCTGTTGTTTTTCTCGCTTATTCCCTAAATCTATAATACTGCATAACAATTATACTATGTATGTAGTGTCTTTTTTATTATAACTATAAAGTGCTACTTTTGCAGGAAATCATCGACATGTGTGACTTTGCTGTGGGGCTAAGCCGGCAATTGAATGGATCAGTAATACCTTCAGAACGTATGTGCATATTCTCATTAGTCATAATTACTTTATATCCTCTTCTGGTTGATTTCTAAATGGCTCAAATTCTGTTTTACGAGCTGATGAACTAAAGTACAGAACTTTTGCTGGAATGTTGAAATTTGCATGCTTGTTGCTGTTGGCATTTCCTTACTATGACAAAATGTCAACAGTTTGGATTTTATATTAAATATAGTATAACATGAGAATGATAGTGCAGTATAATTTGTATGTAGATACACATGATACTGTAGATGGTAGGAATTTGTCCTAAAATCATTGGTTCTGTTGTTAACAGGTCCAAATCACATAATGTTGGAGGTGAGCTACATGTCTAAACGTTTTTAATTTGGACTCATAGATGAAATCTGAGACTAAGGTTGACATACTGCGCATGAATTCTGGTAACAGATGTGGAATCCTCTTGGAATAGTTGGTGTAATAACGGCATTTAACTTCCCATGTGCTGTTCTTGGTAAGCTGCTTTCCTTTTATTTAGAAACTTCAAACTTTGTATTTTGGTGCTGAGGGACTTCAACTTTTATTTTCTTTTCATGCTTAATCTTGTTTCTCCTGGGTTTTATTCAATTAGTTTCTTATCTATGAATCAATGCAATGCTTTTAGATAATTGGTTTTCTTCTTATTAAAAAGATGGTTCTAGTAGAGCATAGAATCAAATTATCAACTGAACTTGCTGTTAGTATTCTGATAGCTGTTCTATTTATGATTTTCCCATTGCTTAGGATGGAATGCCTGCATTGCGCTGGTGTGTGGAAACTGTGTTGTTTGGTAAGGCTTGATGTCAATCTTTTCTAAGATTATTACTTTCCACCTTTTTGGGGATTATTTAATCCATTGAGTTGATATAAACTGTTTGTGGGTCCATTATGCCTTATAATAGATTGTAAATTCCAGTTATATTAACTCATAGAATCATATATATTAAGTAGTATGCCTTCTTTTGTTGATGAAATATCCTTGGCTTTTTTTTTTTCCATCATTGAAATTACTTTCGGCACTTATTTGTGGTTTTTATATCTTTGATTCTCATTTGGTGGAACTTCATCTTGCCATGGTGAATTCTACAGTTTTATTTCTCATTAAGGAGCTTTACCGTGTATATCATTGCTTTCCTTGAACTATAAATTGGTTTGATGCTATAGTGCTTTAATGAGACAATTACACATTTTGAGGATCAGAAAAACTCTTTGATTTTTCCACATCTTGTACTGATGCATTAGCCATGGTGATCAGCAGCTTATGTGTTAACATATACAATCCAATTGTATAATCTGCTTTTCGTAAAAGGATTACTACTTAATAGTTTTGTATTACTACTTAATAACTTGTGTCTTCTTTAGTCAGCGTAATTTGCATTAAACAAGATTTAGGTTCTCTTCCACATGTTAACTTACAAACTTGGTGCTTGAAAACTGGCATGAATTGTAGGAAAGGTGCTCCAACTACTCCTTTGATCACTATAGCGATGACAAAGCTAGTGGCTGGAGTTCTAGAAAAGAATAACTTACCAGGTGCAATTTTCACATCATTTTGTGGTGGTGCTGAAATTGGGGAAGCAATAGCAAAAGATAGACGCATTCCTCTAGTTTCATTCACTGGGAGTTCGAAGGTACCTCTATCTTTTTCCTATTTGATGAATTATTTTAGTACTTATTGTATTTTGAATGACAGCAGAGGATATTTTATGTTCTTGTTGAGTTTAAACTGGGAAAAAAGAAAAAAGAACTCCTCACTAATTGTTGAAGAAACATTACAAATTTAATATTTTTGCTTATCAATTAACAAGAATTTTCTCTCTATATCTATTAGATATATGCAAACTTTTAATCAACCAAGATTTTAATTAATATTCCACATCTAACTGCAGGTGGGTTTAAAGGTGCAACAAATAGTAAATGAGAGATTTGGTAAATGTTTACTTGAACTAAGTGGAAACAATGCAATAATTGTCATGGATGATGCCGACATACAGTTAGCTGCTCGTTCTGTATTATTTGCTGCTGTTGGTACTGCTGGTCAGCGCTGTACCACATGCCGTAGACTGGTATTTATTAATTAAGTTAATCTTCTTCCAAATTTGATATATATTGAGCATTGACAGCTACCAATACTTTTTCTGCTGATTTTTTGTTTCCTTGTATTGAAGCTTCTTCATGAAAACGTATATCAGACAGTACTTGATCAGCTACTCGAGGTTTACAAACAAGTTAAAGTAGGGGACCCATTAGAAAAGGGCACCTTGCTTGGGCCACTACATACTTCCTCATCGAGGAAGAACTTTGAGAAAGGAATAGAGATTATCAAGTCACAAGTGTGTTCTTTATTTATTTGTTTATTTATTTATTTATTTATTTTTTTCACTCTTGCGCCTTGTTCCATCCATGACTAAGCTTTCTCTCATCTTCCATAAAATAAAATTTGGGTGTTAGTAAATAAAATTAATGCTAGGGACTCATTTTGCATGAATTCATTGGCACGATATTCCACCATATATTTATGGGTGTCATGGACTTGCATGAAATGTTCAGTGTTCAGAAAGGCAGGTCATAGTGTCAAAGAAGACAATCTATACCTATAATCATACTTTGTGCACAAATGAATATCTTTAGCTTTCTATTGTTCCTAATATGATCTCATAAGTTACTGACTTTCATCATTTATTAGGAGGTAATCTTGAAACTCTCTATGTTGCAGCGTGAAGTTCTATGTGTTGACTTTATGTATAGTTTTGTTTGATGTCACCTGGAAGCTGATTTGTCAGATTTTCAAATGTTCTGTATTTTGGCTGTGGTTCCTGACCTTATTCTACCTTTTGATGTTCTCCAGGGAGGGAAGATTCTTACTGGTGGTGGTCTGCTAGAGTCTGAAGGGAACTTTGTGCAGCCCACGATTGTTGAGATTTCTCCAAATGCCGACGTTGTTAAAGAAGAGTTGTTTGCTCCGGTTCTTTATGTCATGAAATTTAAGGTAGCCTCGTTTTTCCAAGTTTCCTCTCTTGGGGTAGGTTGATGGCGGCTAGCCCTGTTCGTAGGATACATCTTATGCAAATTCTGTCATGTTTTAATGATATCCAAGGAGCTAGTCTCTGAAAACCTTAACTACTTGTGCAGACTTTGAAAGAAGCAATTGAAATAAACAATTCTGTTCCTCAAGGACTTAGCAGTTCTATCTTCACACGTAAACCTGAAATCATCTTCAAATGGATTGGGTGAGTCTCTACCTTGTGTCTCCTACAAATTACTTATATTCAAAAGCTTTGTTTTTGCCTTTTTGCTGAAATCATATTACAATAATCAAAATATGTGTGTCGCCTTCATGAAACTTTAGATCATTGATATTTGTATGGCATTATAATCTATATATCATGCTTGTCACCTAATTACATGTGCAGGCCTCAAGGAAGTGACTGTGGTATTGTTAATGTGAACATACCAACCAATGGGGCTGAAATAGGTGGTGCTTTTGGTGGCGAAAAGGCTACAGGAGGAGGCCGTGAAGCTGGAAGTGACTCTTGGAAACAGTATATGCGACGCTCGACCTGGTAAGCTTGATTATGAAGTCCAAGACCTCTTTTTTACATCATTTTCATTTCTATACTGAATGGTTGCCAAAGAAAAAGGATAGGTTCAGCATTGTGCAGATCTTCAAAACTGGGTTTCAGTGTTTGATATTCTTCCGTTAACATTCTGAATGAACCATTTGTTTGATGCATTCGGCAGCACAATAAATTATGGGAACGAGTTACCTCTGGCACAAGGAATCAATTTCGGCTAGGAATACCATATGGTTAAGTGCATGTTATCCATTTTTACATAGCATTAGATTCTTTTTTTTTTTCTTTTTTCTCATTTTTCACTATCTTGCATGCAGGATCAGGCCTAAGGAACACAGTTTTAAACACTGCTGGCCTCATGGTTTCGGATTGTTGGCTCGTGATCTTTATGCTCTAGAGACTGAGCTTTGTTTCACATAGTTGTGGCCTCAAAATATGAATTATAACAATATAGAATAAAAGAAAGAAAAAAAGCCTGCAATCTTCAAATGGCATAATGTTCCTATGCCTTGCTATGAAGAATCCTATGAAGGTTAAAAAATCTTGTTTTTTAAATCTGCTGGTGTAGTGAATCTGCTGTACTGCACACTTCTATAATAATTCTTATTATAAAAGAACAGTATGAACCTTCCCCCCCCCCCCCCCCCCCCCCCCCCCCCTTCTTTTTTTTTTCACTTTAACTTGCATATTTTGTCATTCTCTTGCTGATTCATTACATCTTGAACCGGAGACTATGTCCGTGAGAAGGATAGAAAGAGATAAAATAAAATAAAATAAAATAAAATAAAAAATCTAATGATTGAGGATCATAATGATATTAAATGTAGAGATGAGATTATTTGAATTTGAGATTCAATTCTGTAAATTTGTTGCAATAATTCATTAGTCCATTAGTCATTCGATTTTATCAAAAGATTGTTGGCAGAATTATGTTAATCTGAATCTAAATTAAACCTGAATAAGATTACCAATGGAAGCCCTCACATGATTATCAAGAGAGAAAAGTGTTGGAAAGTAGGTAAGAAAGACATCAAAATTTAAGGTAATAAGAGACGAATCATGGTGCCAAACCAGTTGGTGCTTGTCGGGTAGACAAACAGTAGCTCTGTTCATAGTAAAACAAACCATATTCTTTGTCATAATACCATATATTCAGAATGTCTAAAACAATAATACTGCTATATTTAGGTTTCTATAGTGAATAAGTTGAAATTTTATTATATATATTTAAGATTGTCAAAAATCAAATCTTGAACATTAAAACCAATTTAATGCAACATTCTACAAACCAATTTAACCCGACGAGAAATTGATGAAGGAAAATAATTTTTTTTTTTTTTTAAAAAAAAAACAAAGTTGGGTGATTGGGTCTGGTTTGATTTGATAAAATTTCTGACCTGACTCATGCCTTCTTGATTTACCATAGAAAATAAGTAGTTGGTAGTTAAAAACATAAAGTTAGAAATAGAGCTGAGAAAAAAAATTTGAAAAAATTGAAAAGTTAATTTGAATCAAAGGTTGATAATTCCATTACGATTTAAAGAATAAAAAATTTATTCAAATTTGAATAAATAACATCAAGTTACACGTGTTCGAGTTAAATATGAATTATATTTAAATAAAAAAATTTAAAAATTTTATTTTAATTAAAATTTAAGTTAAAAGTAATTGATTAGATTCGAATTGAAATTATAACAAAATTTAAAATTATTTATCATAAATGATATGAACCTTAAGAGATCCGCATCCAAAAAATTATTTATTGAGGTGAGAGAGCTTAAATTCATGTATGTGAGTATTATTGCAAATGAGAATTAAGAGATATAATGAATAACTTTTATACCAATTGAAATGGATTTTACAAAACGGCACTTGAAATACTTGCTATTGAAGTAAGAGAGTTTAAATTCATATAATTTTACAAAAAATATTTTATATTTTTCATGTCAAATCAAATGTTTTATATTATTTTAATTAAGATTGAAACACGAAAAAAAAATATATGAATGAATTTGAAATAAAAATTTTTCTTATATTATTTAAAAAAAATTTATATGTAATTTAAATACGAATAATAAAATAAAAAATTATCATATAAATCAATCTAATAAAAAGATTTAAAAATTCAAATTGATTTCATACTATTCGATATGAACCTAGAAGTTACCACTATTTCTTATAATTAAAATCAATAACCAACTTGGGTTTTAATCATTGAAATAGATGATAATTATATTATTGAAAAATAAAGGTAGAACAAGAAGACAAAAGAATCAAAATCATTATCCATCTTATCCATATAATAATTAAAAAAAAAAGAAGAAGAAAGATTTAGATGAACAAGGCAACTATCGAGTAAGGCTGGAAGAGAAAGCTGTTTAATTATTGAAATTATATTAGATGCTTATTCTTGGAGGTTTTAAGATTATGGCATTCGGCACCAAAAAAAAAAAAATATTATGACATTCATAATTAACTAACTAATCACAAATTTAGAGAAAAACGACAGTTAATTTTTTGTTATTATATTTTCTGTCAGCCTAGCTGGTGCCTCATAAGAAATATCCATTCTCCATCCTTGAGCAATAAAACAATTTTGGTCTTTAGTAAAATATAATTAAAACTTTATTATATCAATTGTCAACAATTTTTTTTTTTAAAAAAAAAGTTAAAAAACAATGATAATAGGCAATATAATTTAAATTTGAACTGAACAATTTCAACTTCAATTTATTAACTTAATTTGAGAGAAAAATATTTAATTTTAAGATCTTCAACTCATAAAATGTACAAATAAGTTTTATGTTTTATCAATTATTATTACATGAATGGAGAGGAGGGACCAATTAGTGGTCTACATGCTTCAACAAACCTTAGGCATATGTTTCTCTTGATTGGATTGATTTAACAATTTTTTTTTTAACAAAAGAATTTAGGGAATTGGGTAATTTATATGGATAGGAACAACAAAAAGATAGCTCCATTTTGAAAGTAATGACAAAGACAACAGAATATTTAGAAGAAACCCAAAATTTTTTACTACTATTCCATTCAATCCAAAACTTATGCTTCTCCAAATCCATATCATACCTTGCAAAGATCTAACTTAGTACTTTAGAAGAGTGAAAGTGTAGACAAAACATGTATAGCCTAATTCTCCTACCAAATCTCCTTAGCAACTGTTTTACTATTTAGCTTTATCAATAAAACAAACCAACAGTTTAATCTTGATTTGAATTATTTTAGATCAAGATAAACAGGTTTGCTTTTGACTAAGTTAAGAGGATTGGTGGGGTCCAATCTGAGTCAGATGATCTGTTCTAGATCCCAGTTGCTATTTTTAGACAACTATGTTATAAGTTTCATTTGACAACCATGCACTGAATGCATTTCCTGAAACTTCTGTCTGTCAAGGGTTAACAGAGAAGAGCTGTCCACAACCACAACTGGTTCTAAGGTTGCTATTTTGGGTGTCATTGCTGCAACAATGGTGAAGATGTTCAATCATACTGAAAGCTTTCTCATAGAAGACAAGCTTTCCCATGTTTCTTGGCTGGCTTTTCTCTTATAACATTTTTTGTTACCACTGTAAAAGTACACTCTTCAGCTTCTGTTTGAAGAGTTGAGTCGCTCTCTAGTCCAAATCTTGCATTTCTATGGTTCATAGGGTGAAGTCTGTCTAAATATTAATAATACAATCATAATTTTACAATATACTATTATTTAACTATTCTAGATATAACACAAAAACGACATAAATAAAAAAAATAAAAATGATATGGATTATAATTTAATAAAAAATATATATATGAATATGACAAAAATTAAAAAAAAAATTATTTAACGTTGACACAAATTTAACATTTAATTTTTATATTTGATACCAAACAAACACGATTTTAATACTCTTTTTACAGGTCATGCTCCATTCAAAATCTTAAATCATTTTATTATCTGCCATGATTTACTTTGCCCCACCCCTCCCCTCTCGAACCATCAAGAAGGAATCCCAGGAAATGCCATGCACCAAAAAAGAGTTATTCATGCTCACACTTTCAATCTAATTTATCATGTTTGGCTCTAGACTGGTTTTAGGCAAAATGATTTAAGCTAGTGGAATATATCTCATAATAAAATGCCATTAAAGGCATCTCAAGCATAAATAGAATCACATCTAGGAACCATGGTAGCTTTCCACTATTAACATAATTCCAGATTACCTTGAATTTTTGTGCAACCCAACTTTGGAAATGTATTCTTCGATTTAATCATGCAAATCCCAAATCATATATCATTTTTTTCAATCTCTTGCCAACAGAATCTTAGATTTCAGGTCGTGTAAATTCTGTATAGAATAATTTCACTTAGATAGGTCATTTTTTTTTAACAATTAAGTTCGAAAAAGAAGAACTGAACCAAAGCTTTTCCCTTTCGAATACCAGTATTAAACTTGAATATCATTATTGACCAACTTAATTTTGAGTTCAATTTCCAGAAATCAGGGGCGGCAGAAAAAGGAAAAGAAAAGAACCCCAAGTTCATAAACAACATCTGCAAAACCCCACAATTGGTAACAAGTTTTCCATTTAAAATGTGATTCAATTTGGTTAAAGAAAACTGCAAATTCCATTGTAGAATGCTTCTTCAAATCCATACTCAAAACTATTTCAATTAGTCTAGTCCGTAAGAAACTTCTCTAATCATAATGTAATGCTTGTTGTTTAAAGCAAGCAGATTCAAAGAGTAGAAAAGAGAACTGCAATTTTTCTGAAATAAGAATTAGATTTCTAACAACAGAGAAGTTCTATATTTGACATTAAAATCTACATAAGCTTCTAAGTCTAAACTTACACATTGATTTCTTTTTCCTTTTTCTTCTTTCCCTTCATTCTTAGTTCTTTACCCTCTTTGTTTTTTCATCAATGATAGAATTATAAAGAAAGATGAACTCAAATCCAACTATGAGGAACATATATATATGTGGCCAAACATAAGCTCTTTCCTCTTTATTTGCAGCATACCAAGGTGAACTCCCTTTCACCCCAATGGTCACTTCCATTCTCTTTATTCACCTTCCATTGTCCTTTACACCTCAATCACCCAGAAAGGGTAGGGAAGCAACTTTCAGAGCGAGTAAGCGCTGGACCCCGAATTTCGCCAACCTTTCTCGTAGGACTAGTTGGGGTTGATCTTAAACCTCTTGGAGAATCCAAACTTCTTCTAAGAATACTTCTCATAGCAGATATCAGATGAACTGTAGGATCAGGAGGTGGTCCAGAGGAAACAAACTTTTGGCAGAAGTTCATGTGCCTTGCCATTGCTTCCTCAGTGCTAATAAGCCTTTCTGTCCTTACAATCTCATCTTTGATAGCTTCAGCACAAAGGCCACAAATCCATTTACCTTGGTATCTTTCGCGTACCCTTTCGATGTATGCTGGGGTACACTCCTCGGTTAGTCCACAGCAATCACATTTGGCAAACTCAACTTCACTCTGTGCAACAAGTTTTGCTGATGTTGCTTGAGTTTCTGGTGTTGCTGCTGATACCACCATTGGATCACTGATTATTGTAGCAGACATTGCCAACAGCCCTGTTAAAAAAACAATACAACAAACATAAATAAGGCTTATAAATATACCTTTAAATTAAGTTTCTGTCAAGTTCTATTTTATTTCCTTCTTTTGGCTTCAAGCTTTTGTTTTGATGTGAACATGGTGAAGAAAGAAGTGAAAGAATAAAGTTGACTTGAGTTAAATTACGTACCTAATATTTAGCTGGCATTTGCATTATTAACAACTAAACCAATAAATTCTCAGTCTTTTTCTCAACTAAAAACAGAAGATTAGGCAGTTTTGGTATTGTGTTAAAAAAAACTTAGCTTTCATACAGACTAATTATCACAATAATCTTAATGCATTTAACATAAGCAGGAGAACACAGAACATAACCTATTAAATAAGAAAAAGCAAAGACAAGAAAAGAATTGAGAAGAAAATGAGAATCAAAGAAAAAACTGTGCTAAAAAGAATTACCAGCAGAGAAGCAGATGAAACAAAACTTTGGGTTCTTGTTCTTGCTAACAATCTCCCTTTCTACTTCTTCTACTATGGCTTTTCAGGCAAATTAAACGTCTTTTTTTCTTCTATTATCTCTCCTTTTCCCACTCTCCTTCTTCCAATTTCCCTTCAGTGAAGAAAATCTCACTCATGAAAACCATTTCCTTGAAAGTAGAAACCTTCCTTTCCCTTCCCTTTTCTTTCTTTTTTCCTTCACAGAAACCTCGAAGATCCTTTCTTTGATCACTTTGAAAGAACCCCAGAACCCAAATCTTTAAAATAACACCAAGAGATTGCTTTTTTGTTTCTGTTGGCAAAATTCTCCACTCAAAAGCACTTATAAACGGGAGCAATAGTGGAGAAAGAAAGAGAGAGAGAGAGAGAGAGAGAGAGAGAGGGGAAGAAAAGCCAATCTCCTTTTTCCTTTTTTTAGAGATGGGAAGGGAGCCCAATGATTGAAACTTTAAAAGGGTGGACTCCTGTATATTCCACGTCATCAATATTTTGAGTGAATCCTGACCGTCCATCTCTTGATTGCCAACTAAGCATTATCATCGTGGAAGGATTATTTCGTTTCTCTCCCAATATTGGGCTTGGTTTATGCAATGGGCAATTCTACACCAATCATAGTTTGCCACGTACTACCCAAAACGTGCAAGAGACAACTTTGAAGATTTCCCTTTGAGCGTATTTGCTTAGTATGTTAGTATATATTAATAAATTAATTTAAAAAATGAGAAAAGAAAAATATTACCGCTTATTATTTGTACTGTCAGTACTTGATTAAGATGATTAGCACTAATTATGGCTTGTTTGCTGTCGTTTTGTTCAGTTGCTTTTGCAGTTTTTGGTAATTAAGAGGCTTTGCCGTGTCATTAGCTGGACAAATTAATTGTTCTTCTGTGCTTTGTTGGATTTGTGTTGTCAAACCATATTCTATTTGTTGAAAAAACAGAAAGCGTATTTAAGTGCACAAAATTTTAATTTCTTAAAATTTGAATGAAGTTACAAGCAACTAATTTTTTATTAAAAAAGAGATTATTTTTATTTAAATTTGTAAATTTTAAATTATAAAATATAATTTTTACTCTTACATCTATATATGTCTTTGAAAAATTACATTGAATTAAAAAAGTAATTTCATTAAGAATAATTATCTTATATATCGTTAGAAAAATTTTTTTAACTTAACCAATGAAGTTAAGATAATTACATATTCTTTACAAATATTAAAAAAAATATATATATATAATTATATTAACCTTACTTATAAAATTAAATAAAAAAATTTTACTAATAATATATAAGATAATTATTTTATCATTAATATATATATTTGTTAAATGAAAAAAAAAAAAAAAAAAACTTCTAGGGAGATTGAAACCAAGCTAGAAGAAGCTGGATTCTCAATTCATAAAGGATGCACGGTACTAGAGTACTGGGTGCCCATATTTTGGGTCATATTGCCATTTTTTTTCTCCTTTGTGGATGAATTTTAGCTTTGTTTGATTTCTAAAGATCTTATTTGTCTGCAAGATTGTTGTCGTCTCTTGCGCTTTTTAATTGTTTTTTTTTTCAAAACCATGCAAAATAATAAGATTGTTATGCTCAATAAAAGATCCAAGAAAAAAAAATCATATAAAAAAAATCAAGTCAAATTCACGTTAAATATTCTCTTGAATTAATATCAATTATACAATATAAATAAAATTTAATTTTATATTTAATATCATATATAAATACTTCATAATTAAAAAAAAAAAATCATATGCAAGACATTTAATAGCCTGTGTAATAAAAGTGCAGAGAAGAAAATGTTAAGAGAGATACTTTCGCAAGCAATTCTCTCTTAACAAAAAATAATCTGTTTTCTCTACTGTCTTCTACTTGTTTGAGTTTTCTCTGTATTCGAGCAAGGACGTGATTCTTCTTTTTATCTCTTATATTATCCAATGATTTGTCAAAAATAATATCTCGAATCACCCTTGACTATTTTTTTTGCTTATAGAGTATTTGATAAGATACACGGACAATCTCGATCAACTTTACCTCGTCTTTCTCTAGACAAGTGATGATTATTCTCTTACAGTTAAATTTGACGAGAAATGCAGATAATCTCGATCAACTGCCCTTTATCATTTCCTAAATTTATTTTTTTAATAATCAAATCTACCTTCATTTTTTTTTTTCTAAAAATAAATCTAAATCTTCGTCGTTTTAAAGTATATAAATTAGTTTATAAATTTTTATTATCTGTAAATAAATTTTTAACATTTTTAAAATCATATAATTAATTCAAATCTATTAAAAGATATTAATTTTTATTTATATTGCATATGTAACAATTCTTAAAATTATTTATGTTAACTGCTATATAAGATATCTAAACAATAATTAATTACATAATTTTAATAAGTTAGAAATTTGTTTATAAAAAAATAAAAAGTTTATAAATTTATTTAAATACAATAAAATATTGAACATTTATTTTCATTTTTTTTTATAAAAAATCGATAGTATATTTGAATATTAAACTTTTTTTTTCAAAATTATATGTGGAGAATCCATTTAATCTGTATGTTTATGACAATCAGTTTATGTGGTAAAGTAACTAGTTTTCTCAAGCCAAACAGAAATTAAATAAATAAATAAAAACTTTTGCTCCCCAAATTAAATTAAATGATATATTATGTCATGATTAAAGGTAGCTAATTGGCATTATTGTATTGTTAGCTCCCAAGGACCGCAAGTGAAAGTTGCTTTGAATCAATGCAGCACAGTAGTAGGGTTAGGAATTTAACAAAATCTAACTCATGTCACATTAAAAAACATTGATGAGTTAAAATGAATAATTAAAACTCTTCATTTAATTGTCTTGAAACTTAAGAAAAACGTTTTTCCTTTTTAATATTTTTTTTATGAGAAGTGAAAGCACTACCTTTTATATTTAAAATCTTTATCTCAACCCCATTTGCTCTTACCAATTAAATTTAATCTAAATAATTATATTAAAAGTTGGTTTGAAAGAGTAACCAACACGGTTTTTAAATCTTTAATCTTAAATTATAAATTTTTAATATCTTTGAATGTATTTTTTGCACTCTTAAATTATAAAAAATATGCTTGATTCAAATCTATAGTAATTTTGACATATAAAAAAATGGAAGTTAATTAAGTTAAAATTTGTTTATTAAGACTAAAGTGTTGCTAGGAAACAAAATACATTGAAAACTTTATCTGAATTACAGTAATAATTTTTGGAATGAAACCAAGGAAAAAATAAACACTTGCTAGGCAAAAGGAAATGAAGTTATCACATCACACCTGTCAATTATTGGTTTGAATAGCAGTGCAATTTACGCAACCCCACTCGGCAACTCCCTTATTGTTTTTTTGCCTAGCACGAGGAAGAAATAATATATAATACACCTTGTTGGCTTGAAACAATAGTAGCAGGTGGTAATGGTTCGAGTATTGTAAGGTAAATATTTAAGTTCGAATTTTTATTATTTTGGTAATAAATAATTTGTAAACTTAAAAAATTTATTGATGAAAGTTTAATCATTTTGTAAATTTTAATAATAAATCAATATTTCTTTTAATTTTAAAGATAAAGAAACCCTTCTCAGTTTTTCTTCATGGTTCGAAAGCCCTCTCTTAACTCCGATCACTCAAGCCTCAAATCAATGTAATTTTAGTTTAATTAGTAAAATACATGGACTAAGCTTTCCCAAAGAAAATGAAAAATCATGGGCATCGATTGTGACAGAGACCAGACAACCCACCCCTTCATTCATTTCTTTCCTTGCTTGTCACAACAAACAAAGGAGAGAAAGAGAGAAGGAAACAGAGAGATGAGATTAATGGAAGTGTGTTGGGAGCTTTGGATTGGCTCACATGGGGTAGTAGGGCACACCCTTTTCTCATTTTGTATTCTCATGCATGCTTCACATGCATTTGTCCATCTAATATAAGCCATTGTCTTTTATGTATTAACTATTTCTTTGACCATTTGAGAAACACTGAGTTTGATTTGTCGATGATATTAGATTTAGGAACATGTAGAGCTCTTTAGCTATATCCATGGCCATGGTTCCTTCCGGTGTTGGTTTCAATGTTTTGGAAACTTGGATGAGTTGTTTCTTTCGTTGTGTTTTTTTTATAACAACCCTATATGTACATAAACCCTAAACCCGATTACTTTTAGATCAATTGAAAAATAGAAAATGAAAATGTCGATGTGAATGATGACATGTTGATTATTAATCATAAATTAAAAATATAGGTATTTAGGGGTAATAGATTAGGATTCCGTGTCATACACTATCTGTTTTAATTATTGTAATAGATTATTTGGTATACGCTTTTATGATGTTTATAATTGTATTTCATTAATGGTCATGTGACCAAATTAAACATATTTTATTGCTCTTGTTTCGGAAAAGTTGACTAATGATCAATTGTTTTAAAACAAACATATAGTTCTTTTAACTAATGCTTTTTGCCTTTTTATTTTTTTCTTT
This sequence comes from Firmiana major, assembly GCA_033439115.1. Classification (NCBI taxonomy): domain Eukaryota; kingdom Viridiplantae; phylum Streptophyta; class Magnoliopsida; order Malvales; family Malvaceae; genus Firmiana; species Firmiana major. The sequence continues at coordinate 4,529,456 of CM065914.1, read as the reverse complement.
TCATTTCATTTTCTCTGTCACCAAATTGCATTAATTTTTTTATGATACACATGCACGGATGAGCTTTATCATGACAAATTTTAAAATGAAAAAAAAAAGCTCTTTCACAATTGATTAAATAAAATGATAAATATCCACATTAATTAAAAAAATTAAACAAAAACAAAGTGCATAAAAAATAAAAGAATAATTATTCAATATACTCTTTGTGAAGTTTTAGACTACACAAATAAAGTTATAATGATAACACATATATTTTAAAGAATTAAAAAATAAAAATAAATAGAGTGATGTATATGTCATCATTTTAATATCGTTTGAAGAGCTTAAAAATTGAACTGGTAATGTCTAAGATAATTATATAAAATTATATTGTATTAGGTACAAGTATATATATACTTTGTAACTTTTTATAAGAAAAGTCATATTTTGATTCATTTAGCGAAAAAAAGAAGAAAAGAGGATACAAATAATAAATATTGAGATTTATACTTTAAATTTAATTAAAAAATTTTATCAATCAATTATTAATTTTACATACGTATATATAATTACTATAGTACAAAGTTTTTGAAAATTATTTTCAATGAGAACATGTTTCATATCAATCATCAACATTAAATAACTTCATTAAAAAGCAACTCGAGTTCAAACTAGAGAGAGCATCTGTTTTAATTGTCACCGAGAGAAAAAAAAAAAAAAACAGAAAGCAAGCCTAAAACACAGATATCTATCTCTTGATGTGAACTAATATAAACATTTGGCTGCGCAGACTTAAGATTTGGGTCTGATTTTTGTTTTTCTTAATCATGGGTAATGAAATAATGCCAATTGGACTTGGGGTTTTGGATTTGACTTTGATATTCCAATTCTAGTTTTATTTTTGCAACTCTCCTACTTTTCCCTCTTTGATTCGCTGTATTTAGTGTTTACCTTCGCAAAATGATTAATTAATTTGTTCAATTTTGTTGCTTAATCATTACTTAACTTCTGCCATCAAGGTTTGTTTTTTTCCCCCTCACATGCTTTTTTTGCTACTTGAAGTTAGGATTATTGTTAGCTTATAATTAGCATTATCTAAATTTATATCTCACCTCTTTCTAAAAAAAAAATTGATGGTAAGAAACTTTTTAATTTAAAAATTTGACGATGTAATTTAGGAGTTCGAAAAAAAAAAAGTATATGTGTATATATATTATCATTATTATCTTTAGAACTTTTATCTTAATACTAAGTAGGTTACATGAACTATTATATGAACCATGTTAAATTGTCAAAATGAAATCTTTTTTTTCTAATGTGATATGTTCTTCTAATTCTCGTGTTACCATATATTCACAAATAACTTTCAAGTTTTTTTCAATCTTCTCATAATATTGATCATTTTTTCATTATTCATAACAACCACCTCTTCTAATTTGTATTGACTTCTTTTCTAATATCAATCGTTAAAATAATATTATCTACAAACATTATACATTAATTTTTGGATGGATTTTATCAATTTATTTATTATTAAAACGAACAAAAAATTGATTTAACGTTAATCTTATATGTAGTTCCACAATGATAAAAAAAAAAATTTATTTGTCCTTTACATATATTTACATGTATTTTTAAATCTCTCTATATATATAGACTTAATTATTTCAATATAATTTCAAAAGATTTTTTTTTTATTTGGTTAAAAACCGTCCCAAGACTTACCTTTCAACTTTTTTTTTTCCTTCAAAAAGCGTACATATGTATTTAGGTAAAAATAAATTTTTATTAAAATTTAATGTGATTGATTGAAGTGAATCAAGGACCATAAGGAATATTCATTTCCAAAAGAAAAAAATCCATTTCGTATTATATTTTAATTTTTATATTTGATTATAAAAATTAAATATAAATCAATTATTATTTTAATATACGTGAAAATCAAAGAAAAATACTTTTTTTTTTTTCAAAGGGTTTGGTGAATTTGGAAGGGATAATTAATGAACAAGACAAAATACTAAAAGTTGAGCCTATTTTCAATAGTGGACATGAAATATTCTAGAGTGACTCATCCATCATCATTCATCAACCTAGTTTAGCAGTAGTTGGTAACGTCGCGTACGTGGGTGATGGATAATTTTCACAAGAAGGAGATTTTGGTGATGGAGGACCATCTGGAAATTGGAAGCATTACCTTGTGATTCCTAAATCACTTCCTCTCTCTCTCGAATTGCTTCAATCATGCTTTGATGATTTGACTGAAAGGGAAAAGAAAATAATGAGGAAAACAAAAGACTAGTAATTGTTCTTAAGTATAGCCATAGGAGATTATAATAATTATTAGCCATAGGAGATTATAATAATTATTCTTATTATTATTATTATTATTGGAATAGATCGCTTGATAGCTACTGAATTAACTTATTTAAAAAGATAAAATCTTATTATTATTTGAAATTTAATTTATTTAATTTATATAATTTTTTAAAAAATAATTCTCATTAAAATTGAAGTTTGAATTTGATCACTTTGAATCTTTTTATCTTATTTGTGTATTGTAATTTTTTTAATATAAAAAATGTAAATTTTAATTTCTTAAAAACTATATGTCCAATCACGTTATTAAAAAAAAGATATAAATAAAATTGTTGCATTAAGCAAAATTCATTCAAAAGGATTTGGTAACCTAAACTCTTGGGACCTTCGTAGCTCTCCACGGAGCTTTGACTTTACATCTGATCTCTATCTTCTGGATCTTCATAAATAAACGTGTAAAATACTCAAAACTCAAAAGCACCCCATGGATCATTGACTTCACATATCATCTCCATCTTCTTAAATAAATGAAAAAAACTCAAAATTAATTTTTTGAGCGAAATTGATTACAATAAAAATTATTTTTATATCTAAAAAATATTATTGTGATTTTTTTTTTTTTAAAAAAGACGTAAAACAAAACAAATGATCATCAATCAAACAGAGCCCCTGGCTCTGGGAAGGCTTTGTCAAAGCATGTTACAGATGTGGCAGGAACTCTTTTAGGGTTTGGGGTTCGGATTAAATAAACCACTAAAAATTAAACTAAAAAGGTAAAGAATTGTTTATTTTATTTTATTTTATTTTTAAAAAAGATATTCGAGGCAATTCACGTTTAACATTTTCACAGAGCATTTTAACAATTATAAAGCGATTCAAAAATAATTTGTTTTCCCATCCAAAAAATAAGAGGGAAAAAAAATTGTTTCCCTATAAGACTGCCTGTCCAGTATATTCACCATGATTTTGATCATTCAGAGCTTGTTCCTCCTCAAGCTCCTTTATTAGCTTTTCCATATGTCTTCTGTAAATAGGCATGAAATGATCACTTATCATGGTTTGGGAAAGCCGCAATTTACTATACAGAGATCTCGGTGTTAAAAAAATCCCAATCTTAGCCTCCGTTGTCCTTTGGCCATTATCAGTATCGCTTGAGGTGGGGGAATCACCTTCAGGCTCCACTGCGTCAGAGTGAAGTGTGACAATATGCATTATCTTTCCGGCTGGGAAAAACCTGTGAACTTCCTTTGCTTCTGGAACAGGGCTATCTGGCTGGCCCTCACCAACCTCTGCAATGGCAGCTGCTTCTTCTTCCCTTATTTGCTTAGCAACATCAGCCTCCTCATCCTGGGTTCTATCATAAAGTTCATGCTCTAGTTGTTGCCACAACTCCACTTCATTCATGCGGTCTTCATGTGAGTTGTGGGTTATGAGGTCCTCACCATCATCTAGATCAGCATCCCTATCATGGTGTGGTTCATCGGAACACGAACACTCATTTTCAGAAGTCCACTCAACTCCTGATGAAGAAACGGGAAGTTCAATGGCTTCTATTGTACTTGAAGATGAGTTTCTTTGGGGCGTTAGAAAAGGCTCAGACGTTTCTGCTTTGTTGGCGGAAGATTCCTGGGAACTTCCCTCTTCCTTTGAGTTTGATCGAGCAGCTGTGCCACGATGACGAGGCCCAATGCATGACCAAGAGGACAACTTAATGGCAGGACGGCTCCATGCAGCCTGAGCCATGCTCTGGGCTCTTCTCATCACGACCTGCAAATAACAAAAACACAATTAAACACATAAATGTATTTAATCATAATTAGCAACACATTCACGGGTATTTGAGCTATGCTTAGGAGTATAAACTACGCGTGAAATACATAAAATCCCCAACACTTATATTAAAAGGACACAATCCCCCTCTAGTTTTAAAATACCAACTTTCCCCCCTTTAACTAGGATTCATGGTTTAAAATTTAAGGGTTAGGGTTCAAAATTTAAGGGTTAAGGTTTAGGGTTTATAGTTTTCCGGTTTAGAGTCTAGGATTTAGTGTTTACAATTTTTGATCTAAGGATTGTTAAAAGGGGGAAGTTGGTATTTTGAATCTAAAGGGGAGTTGGTGTCATTTTGGTATAAACATAGGGGGCTTAATGTATTTAACCCTATAAACTACCAAAACTCAACCATAATTTTAAGAGACAATAAAAAAGAGATCACAAACAAACAATGACTTGAGCTCAGCTAGAATTAAAGGTCAAAAGAATGAGAAATAACTTTCACATCCAAAGACTAAGGAAAGATACGATTTTTAAGGTAAATTAAGCTCGAATAACTTTTAAGACATAAATAACATAAATAGCTTACTGGAGAAGCATGAACAACGATATCAAAAGTTCAGCTACCTGTGTACCGTTAGAAACCGGGCGCAAAATTGCCCCAGCCCCAGCAACTTTTGCTCTAGCACTGGCTATGGATGGAAGACGAGAACCCAATGCCGAAGCAGATCGATAAACAGTACTCAGAATTCTTGTACGCTCAATTTGATTCCTCAGATCATTCAGCCAAGCAGAAGCCGTCACCTGAAAGAGAAAAAAATTTCTTTAGGAACATATTACGTATACCTGAGGCAAATGAAATAGACACTGTCCAGTACAACATTTCAACAAAATTAGTTTTGCCAAGCGCCGAAAACTTGTCAGCTGCCAAAAGCAGCAAACCATGTCAGCCAAGTCAAGGCATATGTTCAGTACAAATGTTAATGTTATTTGTTTGACTTACTGAAGGGTATCATTAAGCAATTCCACCTAGGAAGAGGACCATTAAACCACAGCACAAGAAGGGGGGAAGGAGAGGAAGAAACAGAGAGAGAGGCAGAGAACTGAAGGTAAGGCCAGCAAGAGATAGCATGCCAATTGCTTATCTGCTATTAAGGGCTCCAAAATCATTCCACTATCATTATTTGTACACACAGACTTATAATCATTCCATTACAAATTATTATTCTTCATTGAAAATAATGGCAACAAAAGCTTAAGGAGAGCAGATATATTTACGTAACTAACTCTAGCAGCATATTAAATAAGCTACTAATGTGTTCTGCCTACAGTTAAAATATCTCGTCATCCCTGTCTCTTCAAAAAAAGGAAGTAGTATAATTCCTAAATAACAACTATCAGGAATGTTACCTCAGCACGCAAATCATCCACAGAAGCTGCTGAGAATGTAGGCACTAAGTCTGCTCCATTTATAACAGAAGTAATAAAATCACTCCCTGATTCTGCTAACTCCCACGTCATACAAGCAGCTGCATGCAGTATATATATAGTCAGTTTTATAACTACATCCAAGGAATGAAATTATCACATTTACCAAACCTCCTAACCTAAGGGTATCATACCACATTAGAGCAGATATGTTCTATATATAGCCTAACGAGGCATCCGTTCTTGAAGGCTAACAGCGGATAGAGAGCACAAACCTGGAGCAAATGTAACACAAGTAGTTGTTGATAACTCCTTTTGCTCCCGCAGCACATAAGTTAAAAGTGCACCTGTGCCTCCCCCCAATGAATGCCCTACAATCTGTTAAACCGAATTGAATAAATCTATTAATTTTAGCAATTTTAACCATGTAGATTGGTTCCTTTTTAAGACATTTAAAAGGTAAGAATATAGTCATTTGATGGTGGAATTTTTCTTAAATAGCATTAGCACCATTCTCATCAACATCAAGCAAAGATATAAAAAAACAATAGGCACAGGAGGAAACTATGAACTAAATTGCAAATCATGCCTTACCTTAACTTTATAAGTTGGATATTGACCGAGCGCTTTAATAAGACAAGGAGTGGCAAGCTTTGCTATCCACCGAGCAGCTGCTACCATTCCACAATGTGCATAACCTAAAACTAAATCGCTTACTCCTCCCTCTCGCACTACAGAGTGATGAAATGGAACTACAGCTCCAGTTGCAGCTGTCAGAGTATCCTTGATACTATGTGTTCCACGAATCAATAGAAGAAAATGTTTTGTTTTGTGGTCTATTAATATTGTAAATGCAGGCTTCAAAATCTGCAAGATGTAAATACATATGATAATATTAATCGTGAATTTGAAAGTATATTGACAGTAAAATTACAGTATAATAACTCCAAAATTGACTAAAATATTAAAAGTCTATGCACATAAAGAATGCAAAAAAGTGACAGCAAATCAATTGAATGATCACAATTTCAAGTCCAGATGGGACTTACTCCTGCTTTGGGTTCTTGAAGAAGAACATCTTCCTCATCATAACCAGTCTCCTCCAAAAATAGAGGAAATGGTTTTTTCGAAAAATGCCAACAGAGTGTCAACAAGGTTAACAAATATCTAAGTTCTGCAGTTATATCTGGTCCTTTGAGCTCAATGCTATCTTTACCACCAAATACACTCGCAACATGTAAATGTCCCTGAAAAAAAATCATAACCATATTGTATATAGGGCCAATAAAAAATAAATAAAACAAATAACAAATTATAAAAGAGTTTCTTCATATAAACATTGCTTCATATAAACATGTAAAAGGACTGACCTGGTGATTTAATTAAAGAATACAAGAAATTCTTTGACATTATACAACTATTGCTGTTGTATGGACATGAGAGGTTTTAACTCCTACATTTGAAAAACGTGCACGGTTTTACAAGCCACAACACAGATAATGAGATAAAAATAGACCGAAGTCTTTGCAATGGATTCAGCCTTTCAATGAAAAATCTTCCCATACAGTGCCATCTCAACATTAAAATATGCCTACAATGATCTAACTACAGATTAGGTTCATGACGATAGAGGCACAATAACAGGAATCACAATTCGTAATTCTGATAAAGTTAACATCTCAAAAGCACTGTAATTAACTAGAAAGTTCAATGACAGTAAATAAAACCTAACTATCCAAAGAAAAGACTGTAAATAAATACTAACTGGAACAAAAGATATAATTTGTCAGAAAAGGGAACATTTCTCTGTCTCACTTACCATACCTCTCACGTTAATGAAACAAACAACTTTATTATGAGAAAGTCCCCCTCCCTCCCAACCCTCCTCTTCTCCTAGTGTGTCTATTGCCGTCCTCAAAGTAAGTAACAGAAACAAATAAAATAATCATGCATTCCACTGTACAGCTATGATAAAGATCAAACGATGCATACCTGCCTCTTCAATAAGAAGTTAATTCCAAATGCCAAATCTCCAATGGGCCACTTCCCCAGAGTCTCAGAGTATGTAAATCTAAGAGTTTCAGACAAAGTAGAAATCGTATCAAACCACGTTGCTGGAGCCTGAACTAATCTATGTGAAACACGGTTGATTGCTAAAGGAGCATTACTGGAAAAATCACTTCCACTTTCATTGTCATCCTCCCCAGTCCCATTCCTTTGCAGTTTACGATTCAATGTATAGTACAAAAGAGCAGCTGCACCGGCTGCGGTAGCCATAGTTGCAGTTGCCATGAGTTTATCCCTAAAAAAATTAAAAGCACAATTATAATTACCTCAGCCGAATTCATCAACCTAAAAAGCCTGAAATATCATATAATTTGATTAAAATTCAATAAATTCAGGTTCAAATAAATATATAGAAGAAATTAAGCGAATGACTGAATGCCTCGAAATAAAAAAATAATAATAGAAAAAAAACGAATCATGACCTCCAGCATTGCAATCTTCTATTTTGGCTGCTAAGAAAATTAAAGAAAAACGCAATTCAAATCCTTTTTCTAATAGTTTACGTGCTTCATCGCAATACAAAGCTATTAACTTCACTTACATATAATCTAAGAAATAAACAAAAAAAAAATACGAAATTCGAGAAAGAATCGAAAAATTATAACCTAAACAATAGGAAAATCTGGAAAAGAAAACCCTAATAATCCATCAAATCGGGGGTTAAAAATTAACAAACCTGAAGAACTCGATTTTCTCTGATTTTTTCCGGTTTATTACGATCACTAACTTCGTTTGTAAGGAATCAGACTAATATATAGTCAAACCTTCTCTGCCCAGCTTCGTTCGAAAACTTCAATTTTCATTTTTTTTTCTTTTTTTTTTTTTTTTGGGAGAGGGGGGGTGTCGGGGGGTGTTGTGGAGGGTTTAATTATTGGAAGTTTTGTAATTTCGTTTTAATGGAATAAACGTGGAAGAAGTTGATTGGAGGAAAGCAGGCAAATGGAGATCAGATTTCTAACAAACCTTAGCTTAAGCTAAACCGGGTTTAGTTATTGGCGGATTTTCTTGAACGAGAGGTTCAAGGAATTGTACTTGCCGGTCATCGTGTCTTCATCTGGAAGGAAAGGGCACGCTTTGACTTTAAAGTACAAGTTTGGATGCACTATTTATTCAGCCGTGACCAACCTAAGCTGACTAGATGAATCTGGTTTCTTGTTTTTTAAGTAATAAAATAAAATAAAATAAGACTTTTTTTTTTTAATTTGACAAATTCAGTGGGAAACATTTGGATAAAATTTGGAAATTATGTAAAACTTATTTATCATAAATATACTTTTAGAAAATTTCAATTTTATTTATAAAATTATTAAAATGATACGTATTTTATAAGATGTATTAAAAATAAAAATAATAATTTTTTTCTCATGTTTCATTAGAAATTACAATCCTATTTAAACTGATAATTATGAAAATTATTTTATTTAAATTAAATAAATCAATAAATAATTATGATTAAAGAAATTAGTAAATAAACTACTAAATCCAAATTCATACATAACAAAACTTAATATCTCAATGTTTCAAAACCTTCTACTTATCACTAAATCAAAATCTCTTTAACAAAACATAACAATTTCTTAATTTTATTTGTGGCATTGAAAAATTTTACTTTCACTAAAATAAAAATAAGTTTGTTTATCTAGTAAAAAAAATGAGCTCAATTTCTTCAACTTCAAGTTAAATTACTTGTGCTTTAGGTCTCGATCAAACTCGAACTAAAATTTTTTACAATATTTTACAAATATTAAGAGTAAAATTATAAATTAATGATTAAAATAATAAAAACATATATTAAATGAAAAGGCTCCCTTAATCACACCCAAATAATTTTTGATTAGATATTTTTTTTATAGAAAGATATAAAAAAAAATTTAACCTTAAACTTAATCTAAATTATTTAAGTCTATATTTTCTTATCAAAACACATGGTTTTGAAAATAATCTAAGCCAGTTTTGATCTCAAATGCTTAATATTTTTTTTTCCTAATTAGCATGACTTAGACTGGTTTCACTTGGGCCAAAACAAAAGACTTCGGGTTATGGTTTGGACTAGGGTGTATAACATGGGCCATCTCGCTGCTTCTTTAATCTGATGGACCAATTGAATTTTCACGTTCCCTGCTTGCATTCCGATTCTTGTTCTCTGCGCATGGAATAAAAATTTTTGTTTAGAGAGGATTTAGTTCAAATGAAATATATTTGTTAATGTATTGTTTTAATTATAGTATCGTAATTTTTTAAATTATATTTCAATATATAATTATAAAATATTACATTTTGTACAATTTTCATTCAAACATAAATAAAAGAATTTTTCTCTTCTAACAATATTAAATTATAAAAAAATAATAATAACAACAATAATAATAAATAAACTTTTATATCCAATCATTAACAACAAATAAACATTTGTCTCAAAGTATAATAGGATTGTCAATTCTAATGTCAATAACAAATAAATTAATAAATTTATATATGATATAGTGATTATGTGTTGTTAATCAATCATAAAATACAACTTCATTAATGAATAAAATTTAAAAATATTAATGTCCTTAAAAATAAATATTGATAAAATTTATTAATTTATTTGTAATGGTTCATTCATTTTTAAATTTTACTAATTAATGAAATAATACTTTGTAATTGATTAATATTGTATAGAGATTATATAATATCAATGCATCGTACAAAAATCCTAAATTGATAGATATTATTTATATTATTTTTTTCAATTTCAATCACTCTTATAACACGATCATAAATTGTTTTTGACTTTGAAAATTCAATACTAAAATATATCTATAACATTATAAGTTTTGATGGTAGTCCTATCATCAATATTCACGTGTATAAGGATCACCAACCAGAGACCGTCACGTGTCAAACACAATACAAGCCACGTGGCCGTTAGAGGGGCAACAGAGTCTCGAGGCGATAGAGTCTCCACACGACGCTGTTGCTTGGTAGGCGACAGAGTCTCTAGGCGATAGAGACTCTGTCGTAGAGTTTCTACGTGACACAGTAGGTCGTGATAGACCTCTACCGCATGTACTGCGATAGAGCTCTACCGCAGAGACGCAGCAGAGGTTCACGGAAATTCTGCCGCATGCCAAACTCACCCGCTAGTCATCAGCTCCAAGTCACGACAGAGTATCTAATGACTCTGTCGCAGCCCACACACGCGCCTGGGCCCCAGACCCGAAACGCCCTCAAACTTGGATAGAAGGTGATACCTGATTCGACCCGGAAGAAACCTATAAATACACCAGGTAAGGACTGAAAAACGGGAGAAAAAAAATTGAATCTCTTTTATTCTGCTTAAACAGATTTTCTGTCTCCGATATACAGAAACTCAGCTTTCTAATTTAATCATTGGAGTGCGCGTGCAGGGACAGATCCCTGCGTCTCTTTGATTTCCGTTGTTTTTGCAAAAAATTCGAGGCACACATGAAAGAAATTGCATCAGCATCACCCCGTTGTCGTTTAGTGCAACATCAAATTTGAAATTAAACTTCAAACGCCAAAATTTTCATTGAAAACAAAAATAAAAATCAAATGCTTATCCATGACATGTGATTTTATTTTTTATCCAACGAAGCTTAAGCCCCTATTGGACCCCATTGAACAACTCCACTCTGTTCGCAAGTTAAGTATCTAGCCATGAGCCCCCAACCCACGGCAAACGCGGACAAAATGCTATCCGACAAAATCAAATTGAAAAGGTAAAGTCTTCTAAGGTTGGAAATATTGAAGGGTCAAAGAGAGTGACACCGGGGCAGCCACATATATGCAACTTTCTTTCTATCCAAACACTCGACATTCTTGGAAAGATTTAGCGACCCACAATGTGATCAGTATATGGTCGACCTCAATTCTCAAACAAACGTCACATTACAACCATGCAAACTATGAAGAATGAAACATGGGCAGCTCATGCTCATCTTTCTATTTAATACCAATTTCCATACCCCACTTTTTGGCTCATATCATATAATATAGAAGAAAAATGAATTTTTTTTTAATTATACAATTAGGATTAGAGAATTCACAAGTATTTTATTAAATATAGTAAGAAAAATTCTAATATATTTTTGGTAAAAAGTAAAAAAAAAAAACCCAAAAATATGATATTACCAATTGAGTTTTTAACATTTTTTTCTATCAATTGAGTTATTAAATTTTAATTTATACTAAATTGAGTTATTTTCGAAAAAAAAACCTATTATGCTATGTGTAACGAAAATTATGTATAGATATAATTATTTTTATTATCAAAATAATTTAATTAAGTAAAATTTAAAATATAAAAATTTAATTAATTGTAAAAAAACATTAAAAATTCATTCAATAAAATTATTTTTCAAAAACATTTTTTATTATTTAACTTATATTTTGATAATAATAACATAAATATACGACAGTATTTTAGTTTCGTCAATAAAAATTTTACTATTCAAATATTAATTTTTATGTAAGACTCTAATATGGACTAGCAATGTTACATAAAGACACGACAAGATGTGACTATGCGGGTGAATTATAATAAATTTTGTCAGAATTTGTAGACTAGATTTTCGAGAATTTGATGCAGGAAATTTATTATATAATATATATTAAAGTAAATTTATGAAGCCATTCAGAATTTTTTATTTCTTCTAATTCCTTACAAGTATAATACATTTTATTTCCACTTTTTCTATGTCGTGTATTGAGACCGGGTATGACCTACAAAATAATTAATTTTGTCGTTGTGTTTATCTTGCTTTTGTTTTAAGCATGAAATCAATGTGTTCCATTAATTTATCCATTTTTATTATCTTAATCAATAAAATAATTGAATATGTAATGGTTGAGTAGCAAGACATCTCCTCTTTACTCTTTTAAAATTAGAAATATTTTTTTTTATTTTTTCATCATTTAAATTGATTGTCTTGTTATAAATTAAATACAAGACCATAGAAAAATAATAATAATTTTGGCAATTAACAACCTTACTCACCACCTAGTCACCTATGCATGGTCATAAAAATCATGTTTTTTTTAAAAAAAAATTACTTTTCTAAATATAAAATAAATAATTAGTATTTAAATTTTAGAAGCGTGCTAATTAAAAACTATTACAATAATGCTTTTCTTCTTTCATTATTGTAAGTTAGTAATTATTCTCCACGCTAATAGAAATAACATATTTATGAAAACTAAACATGATCATAAGTTGGACAATTTATATAAATTTTTTGAATTCAAAATTTATCATCTATATCTAAGATATTATTTTAGTAATAAAATTATTTTTATTTAATTCATTTTTTAAGAATATATTTAAAACTATAAAAATAAAAAATATAAAAAAAAAGCTAAAATAAAGTAATTCAACTCATTTTACATTGAAAAATTAATGGTGATGCTACTTAATTTGACTGTTGATCTATAAACTTTGTTGCCCCAAAAATAAAGTCACATTAAGACACATTTGAACAATTGCCAGGTTTTGTTATTAAGTTAAACCAAATCATAACTTTTGAAAAGCTTTGAACTTAAAATCACATCAAATAATAAAAATACAATGACAATAACGTAATTTGAAAATAACATAAAAAATATAAATATTACGTAAAATAAATTTTAACATAAATTATATATAAATTTAATACATATTAAAAATATTTTATATTTAATATGTTTTTACAAATTTAATTTTATTAATTTTTATATTTTTTTACGATAAAAAATATGATTTAATATAATAAATATAAAATATATAAAAAATTATCAATAATCCTACGAAAGATAAAAAATAATTTATAGTATAATAATACATATATCCAGGCAAGCCCAGCTTGTCAAATAATAGGTGGGTCCCGAAGAGTTCTAATATTCCAATCTCGATGATGATCTGACGGTTGAGCCGAAGGGAAGTACATTGCTGAAACTTTTTTATTTTAATTTATTTAACAAATTAATGTAACGCAAATGATTGGTACCATTGGACCACAATTTTGACAGCGGTGGCACTGGCCCAGCATGTAGCAGATTGATTACGATGTTATTTCCTATAGTAGATTATATAGACAAAAAGCCTCGCAGTTATTTGCTGTTTCCTTACGAGTCCATTTTATCATAAATCGAAATTTTTTATTTGATGATAAAATTAATATAAATGTACTATAATAAACATAAATTTAATTTTAATAAGAATAAAATATATTATAAATATGGTTGATGAGGGTCGTACTAATGATTTTTGTACTTTGACCTAAGTCATATTAAAAAACATTGAGTTTAAAGATAGATTGAGTCTAAAAAAGAGGATAAAAGGATAATAAAAATTCATTAAGTGATTATTTAAATTATAGGTCTTAATAACAATTACACGTAAAATAATTCTTATAAATAAGTTACAGATGTCATATTTACACTCTAAACTCTATTTAGTTTATTGAAATTCTGTAAAAATCATGTCTAACTTAAGTATTTAAATTTACGCACAGAAAAAAAAAAACTTTTGTACCCCTTTAATGGTTTTTTTTCTTATAGAATTTTTGAAGACAAATTAATGCGAAGATCAAGATTCATATATTATCAAAATTTATTATGGTAAACGGGTAATAATCATGATAAACACAAAAAAATATAGACCTAATTACAGCAAACTACTCAAGATGCCAGAGAATAATTGTTTGATGAAATAATTAAAGAAAAATTATGGGATAATTTAAGTCTTGGACTCCCATTCTCAATTACAAATATTTTTTTAAGTAAAAAATGTAAAATTAATATCACTAAACATAAATACATAATAATTTTAATTCAAAATATATTTATTTTAATATCATATATTTATATACTTTCAAATTTATTTTTATTAAGATTAAATTTATTTAGATTAAGTTTATAATAAAAACAAAAAGTTTGATCTGATCAAAAGTTTCCCAACATTGTGATGTCAGCGAAAATTAACCTTTTTCACTACCGTGTGGTGTCAGATTCCTTCAAGGAGTTGGAGATAATCGTATGTGTACGATCCCATGCAATTCTCATGGGGTTAACAACGGATTGGTCCAATCAGTATCAATAATTTCTGAAATATATTAATTAATGATAATTAGTGATAATTTTACCTTAAGTATTGTAAAATTAGATTTGATAATATCCTTTGGTTATTTCATTTTTTTCCTCACAATTCGCCTGTCACACAATTTTTTTTTTTTTAATTTCTTTGACAGAGAATCAGTTTTGATTATGTTTTTTTTTATAAGTTTTTTTAAACTTCGGGCGATTACATAGGTGAGTCAAATTCATACATAATTTGAATTTTTATTAGATTAATTTTTTTACTTCAATGCTAGTTATAAAAATAAAGACACATTATAAATTTTTTAAAACTCTATTCATCATCAAATTTAAGCCATATTTTTAATTAAAAAAATTCATAGTCAAAGCTATGGCTCAAATTTCATCCAACTAAAGCATTTTAAACTATAATATTAAAACAATTAAAACTCAATTAAGGTTTTTTATCTCTCAAATTTGATATTAAAATAATCAAATAATTTGTAATTGGTTCAATAATAAACAAGTAAGACTTAAATATTCAATTAATCAAATTAGAAAAACTCACATGCATTTCACTCAATTATGCTCTATCAAATTCAACTTAAATAAATGATCATAATTAATAATTATATAGTTTATTTTGTGCAAATAGAGGTAAAATTTTTGTCAATTTGAAAACATATTACCATGTATTAAGAATATATCTTTTTTATGTAACTAACACTATATTTAAATAGATATTAATAAAGGAGAGGAAATGAAATGAATGTAAAACAAAGAAAAAGAATAGAAAGGAAAATGTACATGTACCATTGTTTAGATAGCTAAAATTAATAAGAGAAAAAAATAATTTTAACGATCCATGTTTAGTTAAGTAGTAGGTAAATGATTCATTATAATTTTTTTTTTCAATTATAACTTTTTTTATTTTAAATGTTATAATAAAATAAGGTTTAAATTTTTTTTAAGTTTTCTTACCTTTTGGTATACCTAGAATTGAAGTATTAAAAAAATGAGTAAGTCAATAAAAAGTGAGGGATGCTCACTCCCCCTCTTTTCTTTTCTTTTAATTTTTTTTTCAAACAAATGAAAGTTTTCAACATTCCTTTGATTTATTTAGCTTTCCTTTCCTTTCCTTTCCCACCTCCAATCTAAACGTAAGGTAAAGAAAAATAAAGTTTAGAGTAGCTTATTGTTCATGAAATTAATAGGTCACACTGCAATGGATTTTTTCTAAAATTAAAATTGTAAAATTATTAGTTCATTGTCATTTCTACTCAATTTTTATAATTTTATTTTAAAGTTGACAATTATTAGATGAAATAAAGTATATTAAAGAATTATTACTTAATGCACTGTTAATGAAAATTTTAAACTCTATAAATTGAATTAAAATGATAATAAATATTTTTAATGAAATATTAAAAATATAAAAATAATAAAATAAAATATATGTTATTTTATTTACGGAGTTTAAAAATTTCACTAATAGTATATTAGATAACAATTCTTAAAAAAATAACTTCAAATTTGATGAAAGTTTAATTGTTTTATTAAGTACAAGAGCAATTAATATTCAATAACTCAATTAATTAAAAAAATTATTAAATGTATCATAAGTAAAATTTTTAGATTTGCTAACAACCTCTTAATTGAGTAGTTAAGGAAGAGGTTGAAGTATATAATAAAACTTGAATTTGAATTCAAACAATTTCACGTTCATGCATAATTATTAAATATTTTTCTTGTAACAAAAAAATTTAGATTTCAAATAACATTAAAAATAACACATTATTCTTAAAATACATTAAAAATAAATTAAAAGCAAAATATGTAGTAGCCTTTCAATTTTAATTGTAAAATTAAAAAAATTTAATATTTGAACTCATTAAATAGAACTACAAGTGACTAAAGGCTAGATTTGATGGACAGTACGATTGATTTTAATAAAATTAAAAATAATAATGTCAATAAAATTTGTATTAAATAATAATGTATTTACATTCAATTACAATAATACTAATATGATAAATAATAAAATAAATATTAAAAATATTATATTAAAATTAAAATTCCTAAAGCCACGGTAAGCCGGCTTTAAAGTACACTCAAAATGATTAAAGTTCATCAATCAATGTTTAGACACACTGGAATCACATGGACGACTTCAATCAGCCAGTTCATTAGCAAGCTAAAAATTGATTAATTAAAAAGAAAGCAACATTTGACGTGGCAGGATATTATTAGCTCTTATAAAGACGGGGATATTCCTCACCGTAGAGTATGACTCCATGAAAAATGCATCCCTGGTCCTGTAAAGCGCCTACCTCATAACAACCCGCCTTCTCCACGTGGCAATATATAATTGGTTTATTTATAGATAATAAAAAATACTCATTTCCGGAAAAGCCACTTCTTCCGTCTGCACTTCTTATAACTGCATTTCAAAAATAAAAGATATAACAGTTACTTACCACCAACTTCACTTCTTTCATGTTCCTTCTCAATCCTTAACTGCTCCAAAATCACCCGAAAAACCGTCATGGCCGACGAGTTCTCGACGTCGGTAACTTGTGGCCTCATGTTATCAAAGCGACTATACTATGGCAAAGGAGCTTCGCCGGCGCCTTCGGTAATGTCGAGGTCTTTGTCGTCGTCGACGGAGAGTTATCTTCCCACGGCGGTTATGGCGTACGCGGTGGTTCCCGAGCCTGAGGTGGTGGAAAACCCTGACGTCCCTAGCTACCAGCCGTACGTGCATGGCCGGTGCGATCCGCCGGCGTTGGTTCCGTTACACATGCACGAGGTTTCCATGGAGGTGGACTGTTGTATGGATACTGCGTTCGTTACCGTTAGCGGCGCGTGGCGCTTGCACTGTATAATGGCCGGTCGGAGATGTGATTGCCGGATCGCTATTCCAATGGGAGAGCAGGTAGCTGAAGAAACCAGTAATTTTTAAAATAATTCTTCCTTTTGGAGTAATAATTTTAGTTTATTAGAATATTATGGAGTACTGAAAATGATTTTTTTTTTAGTAATTGGTGAAATGGTAATTTTAGTTCACCAAAAAATAAAGGGTTAAAACAATGTGAATTTTGCTTTTGGATGGCTTAATACTTTTTAAACAAGTGGAGAGTTTGTCTGTGGAAAAATGAAAAAAAATAGTTTTTTACCGAGAGTTGAAAAATCGATATGATCTTTGTTTACATAAAAAAAATGTATTTATCAATTGGACCAATTTGTAAAAGGCAGAGCTGAGATGAAATTTTTGTTTCTTGTTGTGGATCAATTTCGGATTTATTAGCTAATTAATCTTTTTTTCGAGAATAGCATACACTAGAAATGGATTTGCAATTGCCTTTTCACTGTTCCTTAATCCTTTTCTTGTCTAAATTATGATAAATGGAGACTCACGTATTTTCTCTAGGGCCATATATCAGAGAATGACAAATTTTTATTTCATTTCTGTTTGTTAAAAATTTGATGTAACCTGTCTCTGTTCGTAGATTCTCAAGATAAACATGATGTGGCTGACAGGGTTCACTTCTAGGTGTTGAGTTTGACATCTCTGAGACTGAGAGGTCCTATAATTCGAAATGGGTCACATTAGCTGATTCAAAGGAGACAGAAAAAGTTACCAAATCTATAGATGGTTGCTTCTTGACACCCCATATATATACTTTCAGAATTCCACAAGTAATTACCTTTTTTTTTCTCAATTTATTACTAATTATCAATTATCGTTCTCTTCACAAACATTTTGTGTTCTTAATATGTTTTAGGTCGATGGAGGGTCTAATGTTTCCATTAAAGTCAGTTGGTCACAGAAGTTTTCCTACCAGGATGGTCAGTTTCGCCTCAATGTACCTTTTCGTTTTCCGGCACATGTCATTCCGGTTGGGAAGAAAATCCCCAAGAGAGAAAAGATTCAGTTGAATGTTAACTCTGGCATTGGAACGGAAATTTTGATAAAATGTACTAGCCACCCTCTACAGGTATGACAATCTCAGAACAAAATCTGGCATCTGAAATATGAAATAAATGACATGTTCTTATAACTTTCTAGGAACTAAGTCGGGAGGTCCGTAAACTAAGTTTTATATACGAAGCAGAAGTGCCAGCATGGTCAACTTCCGACCTCAGTTTTTCTTATACTGTAAGATAATTTAACGACTGATCATTCTTTGATTGACTATTTAATTGAAGAAGTTATTTTGGAGTTTGAGGGTCATATAACATCTGAGAATGCTTAAGTGATCCTTGCTTGACTGCTGCGGCAATTACAGGTTTCTTCGAGTGGCATTTTTGGTGGGGTTCTCCTGCAGTCTCCATCCTTGGGTGATTTTGATGAAAGGGAGATGTTCTGCTTCTATCTTTTCCCCGGAAATAAACCTAACAGTAAGGTTAGTTAGAATCATCACTTATCAATGGTTTAAAGTTCTTTTTTTCTTTCTTATAGCAGTCCCGGAAACATCTTTTCTTGGAATTTTATCCCTTCTAGGTGGGCATAGAGAAGTAGTTTTTCTGGAGATTCATCTCTAATAAGTTGCATTTGGTTTCAGAGCAAGTAACATATATAGAGCAATGTAGACGTTTTTAATTCAAGCAATAATGATTTTTATAATGGTAGACTCTTTTTCTTTTTTCTCTCTCTGAGGAGAATTTGCCAGTTTTTTTTTTCTAAGGAGAGATTCCATAATCCCCATGAAAGGAAAGGTAGCTTCATAAAAATCAAATAACGCAAGAAGATAATCAAGGTGAATGAATGGATGAGAAGAGAACAGGTCAATCAGTGTAAAGAATAAATTATCAAAGTTTCTTGTCCGTTGTTGAACTGGCCTATCTGCTATACCATTAATTTCTTTTGAATCTTTGAGGTTGCTTTAGGCTAGACTCCATGACATATTTGTTAAAGATTCTTTTATATTTGTACCTAGGCTATTCTTATACCATAAAGTGAATCTGACAGGTATTCAGAAAAGAAGTGGTTTTTGTGGTTGATACAAGTGAAAGCATACAAGGACGCCCAATTGAGAATGTAAAGAATGCACTATTGGCATCACTCTCTAAGCTCAATCCACAAGATTCTTTTAACATTATTGCTTTTAATAGTGAGATTCGCTTATTCTCACCAACAATGGTTCTGGCTACTCATGGATCAATTTTAAATGCTACTCAGTGGCTTAGTTGCAATTTGACCACAAATGGTGGTACGAATATCATGCTTCCCCTTAAGCAGGTACCTATAATATCAGCATTTTCTTCAAGTGACTGCAATTCTATTAGTTAACTCTTTAACATTGCTAGCTTTCAAATCTCTAAATATTTAACGACTCATCGAAGGGTTTTATCATCTAATTTTGTTTTATTGTAGGCAATGAAGTTATTGTCTGAAGCAAGTCAGTCAAATCCTCTTATTTTCCTTATAACTGATGGGTCTGTTGAAGATGAGAGAGAGATTTGCAATGTCATGAAAGGTTATTTGACAAGGGGAGGATCAATTTCTCCTCGTATATGCACTTTTGGCATTGGTGAGTTTTTAGGTGTTTGAAAAATCTTTCCCTCTTTTTTATATTGCTTTGGCCTCAATTGTTTTTCTCAGTTGATTTGGTTTCTTCATGGCATATAAATGTATTCTTTTCTGAAATTGGAATTATGTTTCTAGAAATAGGTGCTAGAACACTGTGTTCATTGTCAAGTATTGAATATGTTATACATGTTCATGCCATTTCTTCAGTAGTTTATCCTATTGCTGTCTTGTTACTAATCTGCTTCCTGTGGACCTTAACACACTGCCATTGTGATAATCATAGACTTGTACCTAAGAATGAGTTCCATTCAGCCATGGTCTCAGCCATTGGGCTAAGGTCAAGTCCATGTTTTCTTTCTGGAAAATCTAAAACCTGAACATGTTTTCTTGCTTGTGCTGCAAATTGTCTTTAATTTGTCTTCAAAGTGCCGTAAATCTTGCTTCATTGTGCTGGAAATTCTTTTTCTCTGCTGTAAATAGACCCATTATGGTGAAAGCGTTAGTAGTTTTCCCTTCCTTTTTGTGTCAATAACAACTGATAATCTGTCACCAACTCTTTCATTTTTTATCAACCAATGCAACGTATCGACAGATTCGACTCAACTGAGCCATATTTGTTTGTCCACTGCATTCTTGCAGCATTATTACTTAATTTTTTTTGTTTAAACCTTTTCTAGGTTTGTATTGTAATCATTACTTCTTACAAATGCTGGCTGAAATTGGGAGAGGCCATTATGATTGCAGTTACGATGCAGGTTACTTTTCTCCTAATTCTTCTTTCTTCTTTCTGAATCTTTTATAATAGTACTTTTTTTTTCTTCTTCTCCACAACCGTGCTCAAGTATGATTTTGTGCTCTATTTCTATCAAGATCAAAATATTTGAATTTATTGTTTATAAATAAACTGCTATGAATTAATTTGTGGTCCAAGTGAAAGAAACATTGGGAAACTCGAGGCAAAACTAATACAGAACAATCGCTTAATCACTAATAAGGGATTCTCGTAATGTTTTTTCTGATTTCACCTTTATTGGCCAGATAATATTGAATCACGAATGGAGAGATTATTTACTACATCTTCTTCAATTGTTTTAGCCAATATAACCATGGACATGCCAGAAAATCTTGATTCTCTTGAGGTACATCAGAGCTGTTTTCAATTGCCTAGCTCATCCTTTTTGTCTTTAGCTGTTATGTGTTTGTCTCACTAATACTCTGTTTTAATATGTTTGTCCAAATATATTATCCTCCTAGCCATTTGAGTAAGATATTTTACTCTTTTGTGGTCTTGCAGTTGTTTCCATCTCATATTCCAGACCTTTCATTTGGAAGTCCTTTGATTATGTTGGGCAGATACAAAGGGGACTTTCCAGACATTATTAAAGTTAAAGGAATGTTACCAGATAAGAGCACTCTTATAACTGACTTGAAAGTGCAAAATGCAAAGGATGTGTCATTTGATAGAGTAATTTTTCTACTACTGGAGTTAATGCCGCTGAAAGTTTCAGTGTTTATACTTGACAATTGGTTATGATCTTTTTGTTTCCACAAGCAGTAGTTACTTCTATTTGAAACGAAACATCTCTTTTTAATGCAAAAGTTGAAGCTTCTTTCTGCATGTAACAAGTCTGCTTTAATTTCCATTTGCCTCTGCCAGCTCTTATATGTTAAATGACCTGTTTGCTTACAACTTGCATAGTTTGCTTTAAATTTTCTTATGTGCTTAATATGCCTTCCACGTGATATGATCAAAGTATTTTTCATATCCACTTAAAATAATTGTTTATCAACTAAAAATGAGGGTATAAATCTGTTTTCCATAAGAGCCAGTGTTGGGTCAATTGAACGAGTTTTTAAACCCCGTGATTCATTTTTTTCCCCTTAACACATTGCTTTTTCCCCTAGGCACTTAACTGTTGTGGTTCCGCTTTGTTATGTAGGGAGTAGTATTTATATCTTTTTAGAAAGTACCTTCAAAATTATAGGAAAATCTTAATTGAAGCCTCATTCAACCATAGATTTTGATCACTAAATGCAGATATAGAAGTTTGGTTTCCGATGCATATGCTTTTTTTCATTGTTATGTTTATTGGCAGATACTTGCAAGGAGGCAAATTGATATTGTGACATGTCATGCATGGTTGTCAGAGAGTAAAGAGCTTGAAGAGAAGGTATGCTAGCTTGACCTTAAATAACACATTGGGTCTCAAGTCAAATGTTTTCTGGCATATTTACACTTAGTCTGTCATTGTTCCTGGGCTGTAAAACTATTGTTTTTTCTGCAATCACAATGCTGAACTTCCTAGGTTTAGATGGATTTTGTTGTTATGATCACATTCACACCCTGATGAATACATGTAATTTATTGAAATTATTAACCTTTATTTGATTATCATTTCTTGCTTTCTGCTTTATAGTTTTACTTGTACATCTAAATATTTTAGAGTTGTTTCTGGTGTAGGTTGCGAAACTAAGTGTACAAACTAGTTTTCCATCTGAGTATACCTGCTTGATTTTGCTTGAGACTGATAGTGGGAAGAAAGTGCCAGAACCGATTCTAGTACGGGAGGTATGTACGTTTTTTTTTAATGCGCAGGAGGTATGCACTTGCCTAAGGTTGTGCATGAATTTTTAAGCTGTTTCAATATTTCCCTTGGATTCAGTAATTACTATAACCCGTTCTTTATTTATTACATTGATCTTATTTTCTTTCATTAGAATTTTCTTTACATCTCTCAAGTTGAGACTAAGAACTTCTACCATCAATCATTCTGGATGATATCAACTTAAGATTTTTGAAGTTTGGCTGTGGTTTTTAAAAAATTGAAGATACTTTCTCAATAGAAGAATTGAGTAGAGTAGATGATAAGGTCCTGATATATAATTTTTTTATACATACCCTTTGTATATTTTAGGAAGAAGAAGAATCGGTGTATGCTCATTTACTTAGTTTTTTTAAATTTAACCAGATATTCAACAAAATAAGCCTCCCAAAAAAAGGAGATTTGAATAGCCAGAAGATAGTTTTCCTGGGATGCCTTGGTCGAGGCTTTGGTAACTTGACTGCTACGGCTAAGAATACCCCTCCAGGAACTGAGGAACCAAAGTCACCTGAAGGTGCTGAGATTTTGGTTAAGGCTGCTTCCAACTGTTGCAGTATGCTGCTTGATCGCTGCTGTTGCATGTGCTTCCTCCAGGCTTGTTCATTTATGAATAACCAATGCTCAATCGTTCTCACACAACTCTGCACTGCTCTTGCTTGTTTTGAGTGTTTCAATTGCTGTTATGAAGTCTGTGCTTGTGTCTAGAAATACTAATATTATGATTATTGTATATGTATAAAACGTTTTTATTATTACAATGTTATACGATCTATTAACCCAATGCGCGACTTTGTTAACTTTCTACAGTGGGCTGACATATGATTCTGATATCTTATGCCAAGTAATAAGCCAAACGATTGAGTGTAGCCCAATTCCAAGGGGGATTATAGCTATCTCTCTGTGCTGCAAGTTGGGGTGGAAGACCCGTCATCCGAATGTGCTTGCTTAAACCAAGATGAGCCATGAGAAGGGCGACGTGAGTGAGCAGCTCTTTGCCATGCCTCAGCTGTACTTTGTGATCTTTCCAATCGCAATGATTTGCAGCTGAGACCAGCATCTCTAGCCACACACAACTGATGATTTCCCACACCTCGTCCTCATCCATCCGCTGGTATTTATTCCCTGACGACCATCCATCCCGTGACAACCATCGTAGCCGGATGGCAAGCGCACTCCCTTCGAAGAATACCGACTTCCCTTGCCCATTCATCTGATAAAGGAACCCTCTCCACTCAGCGTCGATAGCTAGAAGTGTGGTTGCAGCTAATGTAACGCCTTCTATTTTGTCCTGGTTCAGAAACTGGACAGCTTCCATGAAAGTGTCTCTGTATCTCAACTCACCAATACCTTTTCGAAGCATAAATGGAGCTCTAAGCAGGAGGTGCATCATATAATCAGACAAGCGCTTACTAATTCGGCAGTGGGTAGAGCAACTCCCTCGTGGATACCTTCTTCGTTGATCATAGTAAAGAATATCCGTAGCAATATGCCAAAGAAGGAGGCTATGGGTGAACTCTAGATCCTTAAGGCTCCAACCCACTGCATCATGGAGTTCTTTTGTTTCCAGCAAATCATAAGCTCCCTCGTTCAGTAAACGTGAGAGTGACTTGAAATCGAAGTTCATTCCTGAATATTGCTTACGTTTCTCTTTGAGATGAAAGTAAATGAAATCCTTCAGTTCAAGGTCTATGTCTATCCAATCAGGAGGCTGCACCTTCTGATCTAATTGAAGCAGGGATTTTTCGAAAAATGTGTTTCCCAGGTGAAGTTTCTTTGCAACTGCAGAAATCGTGGTTGCCTTGGATTTGAGGCAATAGTTCAGAAAGCTGCTGTGTGCCATTAATCTGATTCCTTTCATCTTTCTTCCATGACGTAACCAATAAGTAATAGCTCGATCGACACATTTAGGTACCTTCTTTTTGCCTGGTTTGGTCAACCGGCGTATTGTCCGCTTGGAGAATAGATGTGCAATGAGTGCAAAGGTGTCTGCAAAAATGGCTACAACCAGCAGCATGTAAGTTATGGCAATGTCGACTTTTGGGTAGCCACGGCCACGGTTGCTAAGGATTGAGAAAGCAATGAATCCTGAAACACAAGACAGTAAGCTGCTGGAAAGGAGTATGAGACCCGTGACAGAGTTAAGGATGACAGTCTTGGTGTAAAGCAAATCGTACAAGAATTCTAGTTCAATGTCGACCAACTGGAAGGCCTCTTCGGCAGACATGGGCTCCTGTAAATCGAAGATGTCATGTAACTTTTTGTAAATCCGAAGCTTGAGGCCTGAAAACAGTGGCACAAACATCTTGAAGGAAAGATATGCTTGATGAAGATATTCAGCTTCTAGACTAATGCCTTCCCTTTTCAAATAAGGCAGCAGTAGCTCATGCTTTGGTAAATCGAATTTGCCCTCGTAGGTGTGTGAAATTTCAGGGGGAGGAACTCTCAACAATGAATTCTTGTATTTGTCGAAGCCTGAAAATAGAATCCAAATTCTTTCCCCACACTTGATAATCCCAGCTATGAAAATAAACATAGCTAGAAAATCGAACCCCGGAGGCACATTTTGGAACATCAAGCAGATATACAAGGCCATTCCAAGTTGGATGAGCAGGCCAACCAGGTATCTAAGCCATAGTGCACTTTCTTCAAAGTAATTAGCAGCCATGGTTTCGGCTCTGCCAAGATGCAAGAGAAGGAAAGGTGCCCAAAGCATTTCAATGGCATTGATCTCGTCGGTTTGGCGCTTGGTTATTTGGCGCTCGAGGAGGGTAGTGAGTGCAACGGTTGCAATCCCGTCTCCCAAGAAGTAAGCAACCCAACCAAGGAATCTAACCCAAGGCTTACCTTTAGTTTTGCTTCCATGGCCAAATCCAATGAGAACAATGTGCAGAAAGAGGCTAAGCATAATGAGTGAACATAGCTCCACTTTGTTCCACAGTTCCTTTTGGGCAGTTGAAAGCGAACTTCTGTCGGCCGACCAGCTACTGACCTCCGCAAGGATCAGGCCACTGGCAACTGAAAAATTCGGGGGTCGAAGCATTCAAGGCAAGGGAAGAAAGAATAAATTATAAATAAGACCCATGCAAAGTAAAAAAAAAAAAAAAAAATCAAAAGGAGATGCAAAATATAGTAAAGCATACTTGTAAGCAGCATGGATCACTGGTTTTGATTTTCGTATGACCAGATGAGCTGATGATCTTGTATGCTTAATGCTCTCAACATGCATATGATCAACCTGCTGACCAACAAAACTTGTGAAAAGCATATTTTAATTTAATTTCCAGTGGCTAACAATTTTAATGTTTTTTTTTATAAATTTTAGAATTTAATTTTTAGATCTATGACTTTAATATATTTCAAATTCATCTATATTTGTATATGTTATTAAAATATAATGAAATTTACTAATTCATGTGAAACATAGTTTCAATTATTTTTGAGTTGAAATTTATGTAACATGAGCATTCAAATAACGAATTTTGTTATATTTTTAACGTTGATTGATTAAATAAATGTGTAGATACTAAAAATTGATAAAAAAAAATATTTTAATCGAATAAACTAAATGGTTAATTGGTTAAAACATTATAAAAGAAAAAGAGACTTTCAATGTTTTTTGTGAGGTTTGCGACGTAATAACCAAAATAATTCATCTCAAATTTGCAAAGAACAATTTCTGTCGGGAAAAATGGCGTCAATGAACAGTGCTTAGTTGCCTGATTTAGTGACAGATTTTCGTTGATCCCAAAAATTAACTTTTAAAATAAAATTTTCAATTTTTGAAAAAAAAAAAGTTAAAAGCGTTTGCACAGAAAATTCGTCGTTAATATCGTAGTTAAACTAGTTGGGATGAAATTGGCTACTGAGAATCCGTGGCAGATTTGAAGAAAATAAGAAAATAAATAACAACAGATTAAAACATTTGTGACGATATCTGCGACGAAAAATCTGTAGCAGATTCAAGAAAAATAATACAAAAATACAAAGGAATTGATATATATCTAAACTCCTTTGTAGATTTTATAATAAATCATTTAATTAAGGCTTTGAAAGATCAAACAAATTCAAGTTCAACGTTAAGCATTCGTTTAAAGTGGTTAAATGAAAGGAAGTATTTGCATGAGAAGCACACAAAGACTCATGCCTTGATGTGGAGGCATTTGTAGAGATTCAAAATTGAAAAAAAAAATAATCAATTAAATTAAATGATTAATTGGTTAAAAACTAATTAAAAGTTAATTAAAATCACTTTATAGATCAAGATGAAAACACATGATAAAAATTCAATGACTCGTGAACTGTCCAATTAAAATTTATTTATGAGTCATCTTCATCCATCTTTAATTTAGTTACAATTAGAGATAAATTTAAGTGATTAAGTTGTTTTGAGCTCTCTCACATAGTATTACTTGAGCTTTATAAATAAGGGTTTCTTCTAGCTATTGAAGCGTCCAATTCAAAGCAAAGGAACCTTAGCCCCTTAGAAAACTGTTTCTTGGAAAAGTGTGAACAAATACTTACAGTGTCTTCAACTATGAAGGCAAAATAAGTAGGATGTATAATGCTACATGCCAAGTTTTTGGGCCCTTAAACTTCATCTTTGAATTGAATCTTGTTATTTCCATTCCGAAACCATTAAAGATGTTTTGTCATAATTCTACGGCTGTTGTTTTTTTTCTCATAACACTAGGAGTTCCCTATGCTCCAAACATTTTGATAATAAATTCTTATTTGTAAGAGAGAAAGTAATGTTGTCCATTATTAGTATAGAGCACATCCTTAAATGGCTAATGTTAGCAAATCCACAACTAAAGGTTTAATTGCTAAAGTGTTCAGACAACATGTCACTAATATGGGCTTGTTAGAGCCTTTTGTTGTAATGAGTTAGTGGGAGTCATGTATAGTATAATCAATTGCAGTTGTTTTAATGAATTTTTATACGAACATCCAAAATTTATCATTTTGAGAATTTATTTCGAAAACATATGATAATATTTTTTTTTAAAAAATCTAAAATATATATTGAACGAATATATATAGAAATATACATAAAAGAACACATACATATATATATATATTTATATAATATTATAATAATACATTATATATTTAGATATTTAGTTATACAATACATTATATTAATATATATATATATATATATATATAGAAAAAAAAAAGAAAGAAAAGAGGAAGGGAATCAGGAGATTCCCTCCTTGTTTCTCCTTTGTTGAAAAATAGAGGAGAAAATCGACAAACAAGAAAGGAAAGGGAAATAGCCGCGACAAAGGGGAGACCGAGCCAAGGAAGGAGAGGATTGGCTTCGGCCAGTCAAGGGAAAGAGCCGACGACGTAGGAAAAGGGAGATCGGCGAAGAAGACCGACGAAGAGAGAACATGAAGAAAAAGGGGAAAGCGACGTTGATCTGTCTGAACCACCCCGGCGCTGAACTCCCCCTGATGAGCCGAAGCTACTGGAAGCGAAAACCGACCGAGAGGCCCAGACCGGCCAAAACAGAGCTAAACCGGTCCAAACCGGTTCAACTAGAAAAAAAGGAAAAAAAATTATGATACCTCGATTTAAGGATAAACCGCTAAGCAGTTTGATTTGACCGTTTTAATTTTTTAAAAATTTATTTGAATTTATATTTGATTGAAACTGACTTGGTTTAAATATATAAACATGTAGTGCGACAATAGACGACGAAACGCGAATTTGATCAAGCCTCGATTTACGTGTATCACAGAATCTCGAGTAAGTGAACCTCACCTAATACAACTTGTATTGGCATACGAGGTAAGTTCAATTGCATAAGCTGCGAGTTAACCCTGTACCAATTGCTTTATATTTGAATCGAACCTATAATTATTGTAAATGCTTTATTTGAACTTTTCGAATAAGTATGTGAACCTTTTGATTGATTTGAAATATGAAACATATTGAATCAACTGAATTGGGGATATAAATTGTTCTCTACTTTGTTGGCTAGATAATGAATAATTGTTACCCGGTCTTATTACAGAAATTTCGTAAATTGTCTATATATTTCGAACTAAGGCCCTTGTGTTATCAGAAACGTGATTTCGATTCGTTTTGACATGTTTCGAACTTTGCAATGATTTTCACACATTAAAATCGTTGCATGACATTATGTAGGAGACTTAAAAGCTTCCACAGATTTTTATCTGCATGCATGTATCTCACTTCGAATTTGTTTTGGACTAATTAGAGCATATAAGTTATTTAGCTTATGCTTAGTGTTTTCAGATTTAAGTATGAACTGCTTTCCGTCTCGATTGTGATATGACTTTTGGAAACGTGATTTTTGAACGTTTTATCATTTATGGGCATCTAGTTATGTTATTCCCAATCAAGCATATGAAGACAGCTCTGAGTTTACGACTCTTATATAGGCAATTTGGCTTGTCTGACATTATCATGATAGGTTTCAATTGTGGCTAATCGCTAGGACTGGAGATTTTCAGATCTATGACCATAGGTAACACCCTAGTTTTCGGGGTAGTTTTGACTTACTGATAGTTACAGTGGGAAAGCCCTTATCGGGATATACTTATAAACTTCGCCTATATTTGTATGATCCAATCATCGAATTTTGTAAATAATATATCAAACTATATGGTTTCAGAATTGTTTTCTGATAAATGAACATGATACGAATTTTATCGAACCATGCATCTTTTGATGCAAGCGTTCAAATTATGGGAAGATTGATTGCTTTGGATAAGAATATCGATGGATAAGTGATCCTTGGGGTGCAATAGCATCTTAAGTACAAATTAATTTTTTTGATGCGAGGTAGTATCGTATAGATTAATCGGGTCTTAGGGCAAGAATCAAATGATGTCCAAGGATACTAAGTATTATAAGTTTGTGAAAATATCAGCGACAAGATTATTGAAAATTATATGTTCCTATACGAACCTTGTTTTGTATTACATTTGCATCTTGCATGCATATTATGATTTTGTGGGATTTAGAAAGCTTGCATTGATTTATACCTGCATTAAAGAAGCTTTAAAATCTAACTTATTGCATGTTTTGAAAGTATGTGAGATATAGGTCTTTGTGTTTTTTATTTAAGCTAACTTTGCTTTTATCCACATTGTGATTAGAAGTGATTTTAAAACATGCATTCTGATAGCTTTTACAGCTAAATGTTTTGCCTTAGCTAACAGACGATAATAGTTAGGCATAACCATTTTCGGCCCCTGCTAGCGGGATATATAATTGTACGACCCAATTTTTATCAAAATTTCTTATGATTAATGTGATGTAAACATTGTATTATGTAAATTGAATCATAAGAAGAGTTGTACGTGAATGAAAAATGCAAATGGAATGAATAAAAATTTTCGAATGATTTAAAGATCAAATGAAGGATCGAAATTACCACAAATTAAACGAATGAGATTCGGACTGGAGATAAGGATTTAAAACACGAAATGAGTGAGTGTTCGTAAAGGGAAGTTGGACTGGTTTGATTCTGAACATGTTGAAGGGTAAAACGATAAAAAGATCAAAATTCGGTATAAATTCGATAAGAAAATTTCATTAAAAATATGAAATTGAGAAATCCTGATCAATAACAAGGAAAATATTAAATTTTGAGTCCAATTGATCAAGATATAAATTTATTGGAATTAATCGAAATTTTCACATCGAAAAATAATCCCGAAAATATTTGAAAAATATACCAAAAAGATAAAATAAGACAGATAAATTCATTTATTGATTAAATGAATTAAATAAGAATTTTTTTTAGATATTTGGAGATTAAATAATATTTTAACGAATAAAATAATAATAAAATAAATTATAAATAATAAAATAAATTATATAAAAAATCAGAAATCGTGAAATGTGATTTCTAGAAAGGCAAAGGAAGCTGAAAAACTGAGGGAAACGAATTCCCTCTGGCGACCATCGGCGTGATTCGGTCCAATCTGAGGTCAAACGAAGACTCTCCAGGCGCAACCGAGTCGAACAACATCGGAATTGTGTCGGGAATCGGCCGAAGACGCCGTGAATGGCGAAGTAAGGCCTGAACCGGTACGGACTTTGTCAGTGCAGTGCAGATATGCTGAACCGAACCGGACCGGTTCAGCCAAAAAGAAAAGAAAAAAAGAAAAAAAGGGAAAAAGAAAAAGAGAAAAAAATTGAGAAAAAATCTCGGTGATGCAATCGAGTTACGGGTAAGTCAGTAAGCAGTCGAAATTGACCGATTTAAATTTTGAAATATTTAAGTTGATTAATATTCGACTGAAAATTTACCCGAAAAAATATGTAATTGTGTAGCTCGACAATTAATATCAAATGAGAGCTCGAGTCAGCCTCGATTTACGTACTATCATAGAATCTCGGGTAAATAACTCTTATTTATGACAATTTACATAGTTATGCGTGTTAGAAATTTACCGCATAAATTATGGATTAATTTCGTATAAAATGAATTAAATTTTGAAATTTAAGATAAATTATCGTAAATAATTAATTGAGCTATCCAAGAGTTTAGAACGAGGCCTAATAAATATTGATGGGCCCAATGAGCCCAATAGGCCTCGATGATGTGAATAGTAAGTGGAAAACGAGCTTAAGGCCGATTAAGATCTATTATGGTACAATCGAACCCAATATGGATAAACAGACCCAATGATTTAAACTAAGCTCAGAAAATATGAAATACAATTAATTATATTGTATTTGACCTGATGAATATTTATACGCAGTTCCGGAGATTAGATTGGAAGCAAATCGGACCGCGTGATAAGACATCAGTGGAAAGGTCAGACTGTACAGAAAAATGAGGTAAGGAAATTGTGTGAGTAGCTAGAGGTAGCTACGGGTATTTTAATAGCTTTTGTATACACTGAATATGTATAAAGGTCTTGAAATGGTTTAAAGATTATAAGGACTCAAAAATAGAAAAAGACTATTTTACCCCTATTGAGGGAATTCACCTAAGGATGGTGAAAGTATGACATGCATGAAATACATGATTTAATGAATTTTCTGATTTAAGAAATTTTCGTGGTTTTTAAGTAAAGTAAATCGATAGATTGGCTAGTAATTGTATAAATTTCACAAGATAACACTACGTAAGTGTTATTAAGATTTAAATTAAATTTATTTGAAAAATGGGCCAACTATCAAGTTTATATGGAAACAGATGGTGCTGGAGACTTACTCGCACTATATCTGAGTTTGTGAGTGTGCATAAAAGGTGCTAGCGCGGTTGCTCGCATTAATTTGTGTGACATCATATGCATGAAATGTGCTAGAGCGGTTGCTCGCACTGATTTTTACTATTGTGAAATGCATGAGAGGTGCTGGAGCCTAACTCGCACCCTGTTTTGACTGTTTTGACTTAATATGCATAAAAATGTGCTAGAGCGATTACTCGTACTAGTTTTAATGATTTGACATGCATGAGAGGTGCTGGAGCTTAGCTCGCATCCTGTTTTGATATGATAATTACATAAAAGTCGTGCTGGAGTGTAACTCGCACGAGATTTGATTTATTTATGCATGAAACCGTGTTAAAGCGTTGCTCGCACAAATTTTTGATTTACTTGAGCATTCATTCGTGCTGGAGCTTACTCGCACGTGATTTTACATGGATTTATAATTCTTTTAAAGTCGTATTGGAGTGCTACTCGTACGCAGATTTTATTGAATTTTATAAAACTGTGCTAGAGCTTCGCTCGCACAAGGTTTTCAGATATCATGAATATGCATGGAGCCGTGCTGGAGCTTTGCTCCCACAGAGATTTATATGACATGCATATAGTCGTGTTGGAACCTCCTGTAGACTATGTGTCATAGTGAGATGATATGTCCACATGTGCATACTGAGACATATTTGGTATGGGTGGATAAGACATATTGCAGGTACCCCCTGACTGAGATTGGATTCACGGAGTACGTTGTACCTTGTATATCACATGGAGTACGTTGTACTGTGGGGATTGTTGGAGTGGAGTGACATTAGCCACGAGGTAGCAAGCCTTGCCCTCGCAATCTTGATGTTATGTTGTTCTGGCGGCAAGATTGACCCACCTCCCTTTTCAGGTGTGATACCCCGCACACTAGGTACCGTGTAGCCAGGGATCACTAGGTTATGGCCATAGTCCTCGATGTTACTGATATAGTCACCTATATGTCTCACATGATATAACTTTTGATCTTGATAGATCAGGGTAGACCCGAGGGAGGGTTCAGGACCCCGATTTTGTGATTTTTACTATGGTGTGATTTTATACTATGATGATAGATTTTTCAGATAATTTTATGACATATGACCCTAAAAGAAGGAGGATTTTATGACATATGACCCTAAAAGAAGGATGATTTTATAACAAAATTTTATAATAAATTTTTAATGAATTTGAGATGATTGACCCGAAGGGGTTATTTTATACTGAGCTTTAATGAAGTGATTTAAATGCAGTAGCATGAAGAGTTTTCCATGCTTTAATTTCAGATTCATGAAAAGAATTGTTTTTCATGATTGGTGTCATATGGCATGAATTAAAGCATTATCTTGATTTATTTTATGCTAATTATGATTTTATGATTTTACATAAAATGTCATTGATGCATGAGTTGCATGATTTCTACATGCACGAATAGTTTTTATAAACTATGACATTAATGTATGCATGATTTTGTGCGTGAGAGTTTAACGAAAAGAAATGGATTTAAGGGCATGGCATTATGAGCATGTAGATAGTGGAGCTATCTACTTACTTGCATAATTGTCTTACTGGGCGTGTGGTTTACTCACCCCCTTATTTTCCTCATTTCCAGAGTACTTTTAGTAGTTTGAGTGCGGCGGAGGACTTGCTTCTTTGGTATCCGTTGAGTTTCATCGAGATACAGGTATACACATTTGTATAGTTTTGTATCTGAACATGTAAATGCACAGTACTGTAAACGGATATAATGTCGGGGATGTAAGGTTATGTAAATACCATTGTAAATGTATTTAGTTAAAGTCAAAGGATAGTAAATCCTGATGTGTGAATGTAAATATGGAAATGAAATAGTAAATAGGTGAGAGGGGACTAACACCGAATCATAGCCCAACTATTGGTAGGATGGTCACGATAAGAGGAAGGTAAGAATTTAAAAACAAATGAAAAAAACGAAAAATTTATAGTGATTTTTAGGAAATTTGGGTCGTGACAATAATAGTTAATAATGATGTAGCCTGCTATTGACGAAATAAATAGCAATATTTTGCTCATTGCTAGTTAGCAATGTTTCGGCCCTCGCTGACAGGATATAATAGTTAACAATGTTTCGACCCTTACTAACAGGGTATATAATAGTTAGCAATATTTCGACCCCTGTTGACGGGGTATATAATAGTTGACAATTTCGGGCTCTGCTAATGGGTTATAATAGTTAGCATTAGTCATATATTTCAAGATTTTGATATTTGCCCAATCACGGGTTAAAATAATGATCATATGAAATGTGTTTTGGATTTTGGAATATGCATTGAAATGTATTCTAAAATGTGAAAAATGTTTTGAAGTATGAAATATGCTTTCGAAAATGTTTTACAAACATGATCATAGTTAACCGAACATATCCTAACGATATAAAATAAATATGCTGTGATCCTTGCTAACGGGGATGATAATAGTTAGTGATGTAGTCTCAGTTGACGGGATATAATAGTTAGTAATGTATCTACTAATGTATTAGAATAGTTAGTAAAGAAAGTATGAAATGCGTTTCAAATTGTGTAGTATGTTTTGGAATAAGGACTACATTTCAAACTATGAAAAGAATTTTTGAAATATGAAATATGTTTCGAATATATGTCGATGTGATATATTTCGGATTAGAAATATGTTTCGAATATGAAATGTAATCCGGATAAGGAATATATTCATATGTGAATATATTTCGGATACGAGACCTATTCCAAATGAGGAAGATGTTTCGATATAGATCATATTTCAAAATAAGACATGTTTTGGAGTGTGATAAGTTTCGAATACAAGTTATGTTTTGAATAAGAGATGTTTCCGATATATGAATATTTTTCAATATGTGATATGATTTCAAGAATGGTTGTGTCTTAAAGATGAATATGGATTGCACTAAACTTTGGTTTTCTACATTCAACTGTGTTTTGAATTTTGAATCCATATGGGTATATTCAGTTTAGGTGGTCAGGTTTGATGGCTAATTAAGGTATTTCAAAATATCTCTCTGTCTGAAAAACTTAACAGTGTTTAAATAATATTTTAGTTCGTAAGCTCAAAAAAAGTGTGACTTTCAATAAGTTTCGAATTGTGATTCAGATAAGTGATAAGAAAGAATGATCGAAAGTGAATGTGTTGAACATGCATTTGAAATTCATTATTTTGTATGTTATTACCTCTGTGTTGTGTAGTTTACTTACTGAGCTTTCCTCAAAGCTCACCCCTCTTCTATTTTCCATCACGGGTTCAGACTAGAGGTGCATTGACATCGATGTCAGTATCGACTTTGAAATAAATGTTTTGAGATCTCGTAGCTTGTATCGATATATTAAGTTATACAGTTTAATTGTATTTAATTTCAGACAGTTATCTTGCAATGCATGTGTCGGGATGTATAGTGAATTAAGAAATTATTATGAAAGTTAATAAGAAATTAGACTGAGACCTTATGTTCATATCCTTTAACCAAGCTAGGTAATTTAAGACCTAAAAATATTGTAATATTGTACTCACATGACAAACAAGTATTCAAAGAAAAATAAAAAATTTAACCCAAATTTTCATACTTTCGTAACAATTTTTTTGAAAATTCGCGTCCTTCAGGTCGTGACATTCTATTTGCTATATTCTCCATAATTGCATATATTCAATTTGTGAACTTTTTTTTGTTGATTATGGCATTTTGTTAGATGAGATATTTTGTCTTTTGTGTTTCTTTTGATGCAATGCATCATTTGGTTTAGATGCATAGATCTTATGGAAATAGATATTTGATTTTGTTTTCATATCATTTCCATTTCATTATTTTATATTATTGTTTTTGAGGTGTTTATGAGTTTATGCATTTGTACTTTATCTATACAATGCATTTTGGGGCTCATAAATACTTATTGTTATTGAAGTGTTTATAAGTTTTTACATTCGTACCCTATTGTTACTATGCATTCTGAAACTCATAAAACCTTATTGTTGTTAAAGTGTTCTTGAGTCTATGTACCCTATCAGTACAATCATCTTGGGACTCATGAATGCTTGTTATTGATTAAAGTATTCATAAATCTACACATTTGTACCCTGCTATTATATGTATTTTGAGGTTTATGAATGCTTATTGGTGTTATATGATGTTTCATTTGATAACTTAATTGTCCAAGTGGGAGCATTGAATTAATCTCTATAATTTAGTGGATTGGTTAAGGTTTATTAACATCATATATTAGCATATTTAGCTTAAAGTGTAACCCTATATTGTGTATATTCAGTACATGTCTTAAACCCATTATGGGATGGATTTAATACGTATAACATATGTGGGAGGTCCGTAATCTTGGCCCCAAGTATAAGTGGTAGCCCATTAACGAATTACTATAGTAGCAGTGCACAGGAGTAGTCTCTGATATCTCTTCTTGATTCAAAGCGTTTTAATATTTTGGTGTTGTTTGGTTCACAGAATGGAATAAAGAAGGAACGGAAAAAGAATTTTGTGGGAATAAAAAAGAGGAAGAATAAAATAGAATATATATTATGATATTTGGTTCATTGAAATGGAATATAATAGAAAATTGTATTAATATGTTTGGTTAGTTTAAAGAATAAGAGTGGAAAAACTTAAAAGACCATTTTACCTTTTTAACAAATTGATTATAATTTATTATATAAAATAATAATCATAATTAACTAATAAAAATTAATCATTAATTAAGAATAAATATTAATTATTAATTTAGTGTTAATTATTTATTACAAATAAATAAATATTTATTATTAATTAATAATTAATTATTAAATTAATTATCAAATATGAATTATTAATGTTTAATGATTAATTATTTGTTAATTAGTCTTATTATTCTTAATTAATAATTAAGTATGGAATATGGATTATGGTTTTTTTGTTATAAAAGAAATATGTAATTGAAAACTGAGATGTTGTTGCTTGAATTTGAACTCAAGTCTAAAAAATGACATAATTTTTCTTTAACTACTTAGTTAAGAAATTGTCAGCGAATTATTTATTAATTAGATATTATTAATTATTATTAAATATATATTAATTAGTTATTATTAACAGGATACTTATCAAATGCATTGTCAATGAAGTTTAAAAATTTAACGAGATTAAGATAATGACACATACCTT
This sequence comes from Firmiana major, assembly GCA_033439115.1. Taxonomy (NCBI): domain Eukaryota; kingdom Viridiplantae; phylum Streptophyta; class Magnoliopsida; order Malvales; family Malvaceae; genus Firmiana; species Firmiana major. Next base: position 4,492,322 of record CM065914.1, on the reverse strand, counting down.
AGTTTATTTATTTTTTATTTTTAATATTTTTTAAATGATATGTGTCATTATCTTAACTTTGGTTGTAAAGTTTTTAAATTTCACCAGCAGTGTATTGGATAATTATCCTTATTAATAATTAATTATTAAAAATATGAATGTTAAGATGGGATTTTAAAAAATTTATGTTTTCATCCAAATTTTAAATACATCCAAATTTTTTCTTTTGACACCCACTTTTCCTTGTATGTAAAGGGTAAGATATCCAGAGAACTGGGTGGAGAGAGAAAAAAAATTGGGTTCACAAAAAAATTCTCTACACAGAATTGCAAATATTAAGGGCACTCAAAGATTGGAAATTTCACGAAATGTCTATTGGCAAGTGAACCAACTAAAAGAAAGTAATGACTTTAAATGGGAAAAGGGGGAAATGGAATTGCCATTGCCCCAACCAAACATGCTGTTTGTTCTGCTTCCTCCTTAACAGCATCCCAAATAAAACATGTAAATGGAAGACCCCAACCAGTATGGAGACAGTAGCCGTCGGAGTATCCCGAACCTTTAACTTTTGATATGTAAAGTTTGCTTGGGGCAACATGTTACTACTGAACCAACACCTCATTGGTTCTTTTGATTTATGTTAGTGGCTTTGTGAGCTTATACAAGCTCAATCATTGTGAACATCCAGGGGACAAATTTAGTTGAAATATTAACGGAGATTAATTAAATGTGAAATTAAAATATTTTTAAAAAAATTGCTGATGTAAAATTTAAGCCTTATAGATTACAGATGAAAACAAAGTATTACATAAAAGTCATGAAATCAAAACCAACGAACTTACAACCCTAGGAATGAAGCAGTGCCCAGTCGAGGAATGCAGTGTTTTCTTGTCCAAAACAATTGCCAAAAGCTGCTGCAGTAACAAATAAACCATAATCCCCTGAGAGAGTATTTTTGGTGATTATTTTTATACTTTTTTTTTTTTTTGTCTTTTCCAGTTTGAATCAAAGGAACAAAACCCTGCATATGCTATGCTATTAATTGATTAAAGAACTGTTCAAAGTATCATGAAATGGATATAAATCCTGGTGTTCATAAGAGGGAATGCAGAAGAACTTACCAGGTTCTCAAACTGTTGATTCAAGGTGAATGTCTATTGTCATTACCAAGAACATTACAAGAAGAATTAATTGGAATTTTCGGTGAAACTGTACTTCCTTCCAAATGGAAATTCCACAGTTTATGAGTCTCAGAATGATATTTATGCTTGAAACATGGGAAGATGATCACGTGAAACACTGTCCGCAGTACACCACTTTATAGAAACATTCCTAATGAATTTGATGAAGAAAAGAATCTATTGCATCTAGTACTATGTTAAATTTCCCTCTCAAAGGAATTAAGAAAATAAAAATAAATTTTAAAAATTAAATAAAATAATTATATCCTCATCTTTAAAGTATAAAAATATTATAATCGTGTTTTAAATTTTATCTCTTGTATTTTTTCTTAATTCAAGTCTGTTACCATTGGATTAAAAAAAAATTGTTTGCTAAAAAATTAAAGGATTACCTGTAATTTGTTGACAAAATGATAAATTTTTTAATTCTAATAATTATAATTTAATCTTTAACAGTTTCGAATTCATAAAAAAATTTTAAAAAATGTACACTCTACTTTTGCCAGTACAAATATGCCAAGATAACTTGCGAGCTTTAAAAGCCGGTGTTTGGTTATATCGTTGTTGTGACTCGTGACCTGTGAATGGTACTGCTCTTTAGCGTTAGAATATAATCTGCAATGAAAAGAAGAAAAATACTTAATTAACACACTTGATTTAGACTTTTTGCAAAAAACGTGGAGATATCTAATTTTGTCAATCTTTTAAAATAAAAAATTTAAAAAACTCAAATTTATCTTTTTTTTTTTTTCCCTTTATTCAAATATCTATTTTGGTTATATTTTAGACAAAGACAATATAAATTTAAAAAAATTATAATATACTATAAAATTTAAGTTTAAACGTAAATAATCTTTATTTTTATTTTTTAATTATTTAAAAAATATTATTCTTAATTACGATTAATTTCTTGTTTCTTGGCCTACAAAAATTATTGTATGCAAATGGAAGGAAATGCTATAATTTAGTAGATGAAGGGGAGTATTATGCTTATGAAGAATTTGCATGGCGAACATGGGACACGTTTCATTGTCTACTAGATAAATGCTCGCATTTCATTTCATTATAGGAAGCGAAGATTTTTAATTTGGTTTTAAAAAAGAATTATTAAATATATATATATATATAAAGTGAAAGTAATTTTTTTTAAATATTTAAATAGAATTTAAATATTGAAATCGTCACTATTAATAAAATTTTACTTGAATAACATCTTCGATTTGAATATGATTAGTTTTATACCGTAAAATGGAGGAAGATGCATATGATTATATAAAAAAATTAAATATATAAATAACATATCAGAGCATAATTAAGTAAAATATAGAAAATAAATAACAAAATATATGCAGAATGCATAAACAAAAAAAACATTTGTTCATATAATGTATATAATGAGTGCAAAAAAACATATGTTCATATAATGTTCCAAATGCCATAGAGTGCAATTTACCAAGGCACTCAGCCAGCCACCACATTACGGACCCCCTCTTCCTAGCTTTTGCATTAACAAATGGTTTATTTCCTAGCTCTCATGAGTTAGACAGCCGACTCCAACAAGGGAACTAAAAAAGCTCTGCCCTGTTTTTCCAGAATGTGCCTCTTTGGGTGCTGCCAAGAAACATTGATTTTTTACTGTAAATATAGTATAGCCCCAATAAATTCACTATAGAATGTAACAAACATCTATCTGATGTCAAGCAGAAAGCAACTGTCAATGGAAGAACACACAACAACATCATGCTAGAAGAAAACCTCATCAGTTACCGCAAGGTTACAGCAGGTCAATTATATAAAATGGAATATAATATATATATATATATATATATATATATATATATATATATATATAAAATAATGAAGTCAAAAGCTACCACATACAGTTTGCTGAGCATTATTGATTGTACACTGATATTTGAATCGTTTTAATTTTCTAGAAATTAATTTAAGTATTTGGTTTTTGTTGTTTTATTTTTCTTTCAATAGTTAATTGTTTTCATGCAAACTTAAAAGTTTCTTTTTATTTTATTTATGTTCATGCATATTTAATTTTAAAATTTTAATTTCAAGTAGTTTAAACCTATGCTTTAAGTATGTGGTTAAAAGACAGTACATGACATGTTTTAAAAAATGCTACCAACATGTCATACTGACTTTTAGCGGCATGGTTTACAGATGTCCATTCAAAATATAAGGAAAAAAACAGGTGGCACAGAATGAAAAACATCAATATAACAACTGAAAATTCTATAATTATAAATGTACAACCCTCCATTGATAATTGATTTTAAAATTAATCAAAATTGATTTCAAAATTATATTCCAAACTTTCGTACATGTGTTATTTAATTACTATTTAATTGAATTCAAATGGTTAAGACATCATTTTAGTGGCACGTTCTTGATGTGTCTAGAGTGAAAAGTTAACTTATATTTTAACGAAAATTTAAATAGTTTTTTAAAAAAGATTATTCGGACCGAGGGTTCAACTTAAATCTTGTAAATAAAATGAATAATTTTTACCAACTCAATTAATATATGTTGTTCAAACTATGTGGAAATTCATAAAACAGGATCACTGCCTAACTATAATTAAGCATATATGCAGCCAGCTGACTAAACCTCCAGACATACACATAGGTTAGCTCAGTGTGAGAGGCTGTCCTCCTGTCAAAAGTAAACAGACAAACAAATTGTCCTAGTAGCGGCCAGGAGTGGAGGAATCCCTTTATTATTGAGAAAGGGCCGTTCTTTATTCTCATCCTGTTAGAGTAGATTTTATGTCTAGCAGCTTCTCTCATGGCCTTTCTGGAAACACACAAACTTTTGCTTAATCTTAATGCAAAGATTTGATGAAGTAATGGAAGTACTGACGATCCAATAATAGGCGACCTATGGTCAGAAACATGATGACCTCCACTTCCTGGAGGATAGAGGTACATGTCACCGCATGCAGGCCTTGGTTACTGTTAGCAATGTACTGCTCGAAAACATTCCAGAATTAGTAAGCTTTGGCATATTTTAGTTTGGTTTCTAAACCCTAGACGTCTTGTAGGTACAATAACTCACATGGCTTTGCTTTGATGACTCTCCTTTTTTGTTTCCTTAATATCACATGCATATTTAGGAATTCACTTTTCTTCACCAAAAACCCTAGTTTATTATGTTTACGTTTAGAGCTTGTGAACTTGTGAAGTCTGATAAAAGTCAATTCATATTATATTTACGCAAAATTAGTATGAGTAAAGATTTAATGAAACTCAGTTACTTTATCTTTTTTTTTTGTAAAAAGTTTTTGAAAAATTAATAAAGAAAAAATCTAATATGATTGTAAACGTAAGCAAATTATTAAATCACATAAATTTTAGTTTTTGAGTGATTATTTTTTTTGTTTATTTGTTAAATTCATTCTTAACACATTACATTGTGAACAATAAATACAAATTAGACAAAGATTTTTATTCTAATTTGCATTGGTTAAGCAATCTAATTAACCAAAGAGGAGGCCATGGAGTTTTAAAGTTTCACATTTGATTCTCTTCAAATGTAAAATTGAGTTTAATTTGTTATTGTTTATTAATATTATTTATATTTACTAATTTATTTAATTATTGATTCACTGAATATAATATTTCAATTATGATTATAATTTTAAATAAAAATATAGTATTCAAAAAAATTAATCACCATAATACACATAGCTTATCGTGTTTTATGCTTAATTAAAGCGACTGGTCCCTGTTAATCCATGCGTACCTATAAACCACAAAACTTAACCGATACGAATTTTAATAATCCGACCCTGGCTTGGAGACCGGCACGAGCTCTCATGTACGAAGGTTTTCATATAAGTGGTCCAAAGCTGAATTGGGTGTCAGCCAATCAAAATGGCTTAGATTAATCCAAAAGTGATAATCTTCATATATATATATATATATATAATTGTTAATTGGCCTCTCTCTAGTTTTGTCTAATTACTATCTTAATTGGGTTTGCTTAGATACTGTTTCAATCTATTGATTATGAATGGATGCATAGGTGTAATGGACAGATCATATTGAGAACAGATGGACAGTTGTGGAAAGTCAAAGCTACATTGGGGACACATGTTGGACCGACAGCAGCTGATGTCTTTGACTGTTTGACACGTGGCTTCTATTGTCACCGAACCCCAACCTTCTTTGACGGACAGCCATTTTGACTGTCTTACCTGATTGGCTTGTGCCTTACGGGTCCCAATTTCTTTCCCGCTTGAAAATCCCTTGTTGTATTGGAGGCCCTGTGTGCTCCCTTTTCTGGGAACTTACTGCTAAGCTTCGTGCCTGGCACTGTCTAATTGTCTGGAAGGTCTTCCATTTCTTTCTTCAGTGAATGACCTGTAAGATTTGAAGTACAATAATATGAGCCAAAAGGGGAAAATTTTTGTATCCGCACTGATTTTGGTTAAAATTTTGCTCAAGGTTGTAATCTTATCATTTATCAAATCAAAGAATGAAGGACGTGTAAACTAGCTCAATCAACATGGGGATTTGCAGTAGAATTAACAACGGTTCGATCGATCTGTGTATATTTCAACAGCATTTTGCAATAAAGTTTGGATTTGTATTCCTTTATGCTTTGTTGTGTTTCCTGTTTCAAGTCAAGTAATCAACTTACTAACTATGAATAAAATTTAATATCTAATTACTAATGAAAGTTGATATAAATGATTAAAATTTAAATAATGAATACAAAACATTCAATTCAAATTTTTGTTGTCTTTTATTGATTGATAATTTTTAAATTTCAAAAAATTCGTAAATAAAAGTTTAAGAGATCTGTAAATTTTAATAATGAATTGATAGTATATTTTAATTTTAAAAATAAGATAATTTTTTCTACTTTTAAGCTTTTTATGTATGAAAAAAAGTTTAATATCTAGTTATCAATAAAGGAGAGGTCAGCATTTCGAGTATCAGACATGAAAACATGAAAAATGAAGTGAGAAACACGTAGCTTATCGATCATGCTAGAGCATTACTCTGGTATATGTACTAAAATAGCTCTTTGTCGTTGTCATTGTGTTCATGGACTCAAGGAAGTATAGGATCTTGGAAGGCTTCGGGTGCCCTTTATTCTGTAGCAGGTGGGATTGATGAGCTGATTTGGTCGGTGAAGGGGGACATTCCCATGAGAGAGTAGGGTTTCTTCTCTAAAAGATGACTCTATATAGATGTTCATGCAAGGTAAGAAAAATCATGAAAACTATAAGGAAACAGTGTATAACACAAGACTTGTTTCGAAAATATCATATTACAAATTGTCGTTTAAACCTTTTTTGCAACAATATCTTCGATCAACCTCCTTGTGTCACTCCCACAACCTTTGATAATTTATAGAGATTGATTCTTGCACTTTTACCAGAAATATTGCCTTGGAATCAGCATTTTTCATGATCTAATGGACTAACCCGGAGCCACGAGGGCGCCTGCAGCCGGATGTTCCTCAACACTGCCCACGGTATCCCCAGCTCATGTGTCTTTAAGCTGGAATTATACATTTAAGAAGAGAATGCATGTCTTTTAGCCATGGTGGCCAGGATAAAAATGCAAAAGGCCGCTGTTTAGGAACTTGAACCAGTTAAGGAATGGAATGGTCATGAAATTCATCAAAATGCCAATGACTAATCCATTTTTTTGCACACCCAAAGCTCGATTCTTATTGGCTTTTAAGATCTGCTTGCTTACACCCCGCGTGTTCCAAATACATTTCCACCAGCACCTCCATATTCCAGCTAAAGCGTAGTTAGCTTGTCCTCTTCTACATCTGGAAACGAAGGTAAGTTTGTTTTGCTATATCCTATATGCTTCTGATCTACACCTGCGTTGTTCAGAAAGAAAGTGTCCCAACTACAGTTTTGATGATGTTTTTTTGACATGTTTGATTGCAGTTCTTTGGTTGGATGCAAAATAAGCTTAATGGGAAACAAGGGAGCAGTAAACCAAATGCAGTTTCTGCTACTCGTAAGCATTCATTTATGTTTAACATATATTTTTCATGTTTATGCAATATCTGCATTTTAATTGGCCTGAATTATGATCATAAATGACCATATCAAGGTCTGCAGCAGAGTTGTCAAACAGAAGTGATTTCCACAAACAGTTTAGTCAATACTCAATAGGGTAATATAGATTGAAGTTTCAATTGAAGTTAATAATAAACAAGTATTGGAACTGTTCCAAGTCACATGAAATAGGGTAGTACTGTAAGGTGTCTAATACATTATTCTTGTTTATCGGTTCTTGATTACTCGCTCACTTACCCGAGAAAGTTCTCGTTTCCTGTTCCTTTTCCTTATAGATCATGTGGAACAAAAGCCTCGAGAGGAGTTCAGTGATTGGCCTCATGGATTGTTGGCAATTGGAACTTTTGGTAACAAGGATCTCAAACAAAACCCACAATGCCAAAATATCGGTCGACAAGATCCGTACCATTTTCAGCCATCTTCATCCGAGGAATTACAGGAGTGTACACCTGAAGAAGTTGGGAAACTACAGAAGGAATTGACAAAACTCCTGTCCAGAAAACCGACTTCTGATGTGGGGAAAGAACTGGCAAACCTACCATTGGATAGATTTCTTAACTGTCCATCGAGCTTGGAAGTGGCAAGGAGGATCGGTAATGCACTTTGCAGTGATTCATGGGATAGAGAGGAAGACATTGATAGGACCATCAGTGTTATTCTTGGCAGATGCAAAGACATTTGTGCTGAAAATAAGAAGAAAGCAATTGGGAAGAAATCAATCTCTTTCCTTCTGAAGAAGATGTTTATTTGCAGAAGTGGATTTTCTCCTGCACCAAGTTTGAGAGATTCACTACAAGAATCAAGAATGGAGAAGGTAATCAAGCAGAAATGATTGATATTACAGTCTTCGTTAACTTCCTTGATTGAATTTTTTTGTTAATCAGATATTTTTCATCAACACAGCTTTCGAGGGTAATGCTTCATAAGAAGATATACAGTCAGAAACCTTCTCGAGCATCATCCATGAAGAAATACTTAGAGGACAAGCAAAAACCAAGAAGGCAGAATAATCAAGATGAAACACAGGAGGAGAGAAAAAGTGAAGATGGATATAAATGGGTCAAGACAGATTCTGAATGTAAGTTCATCTTGGATTATTTCATGATAGATTTAATTATTAGCAAAAACATCCACTAAGTAAACCTTTAAATTAAAAGAAAAAAAAACAACAAATCAATATTATTTGATTACTTGTTCTTGCTTGAATTATTGCTTTTCCGTATTGCAGATATTGTTCTGGAGATCTAAAAGCACCAAGATTACAAGGTAAAAGGAATATTTCTGATAAAAAGAGAAAAACCCTTCATTTATCCTATTTATGCTTCGATAATTAATATTCTAAAGTGTCCATCAATTTCTAACTCCATGGAAATCGAACTTTGCAGCTTTCAATGTTCAAATCTAGGAGTCAAGAACTTATGAATATTGATTCAGAACAGAAATTTCAGTGGAGTAAATCTCTGAAAAAAATTGATATGTGGTGGCTCAAAATCACAGGACAAAACAAAGTGTCTGACTCAGACAGCAATCTCTGTTTTGTTCTAGCTGTGCGTCCCTTTTTTTCATGGTTGTAACTGTGGATGCAGTGCAACCCATGTTCTCAGATATCTTCAATGGATATCTAATTAGCACTGACACAGCTAGGCATTATATTTTTTATCCTATTTTTCTACATTGTTTTTGAAAGCTTCACCTTTTGTAAGATGAATTTGGAGGTGAATAATAGTTTGATTGACAAGAAATAATTGAGATGTGGGACACTTGGTTGTATAGATAGATAGGATAATGTCATGAATAAACCTTGAATTATAAAATTTTTTTTTAATGTGATATCCGTATTTTAAAAATCCAGTGTGGTATTTATATTATCACAGTGTGTTATAGTGTAATATATGAGCATCATCGAAAAATGACATGATGACAATGATATGTGATATCTTTATGTCATATTATTGTATTATATTAACAAAACAATTTATGATTTATACATAATTATTCACATGAAGCACACATGATAGTGATATGACTGCACACTAACATAAAAAGATTGTGTAATTCAATGAACAGCACGCAAAAGTTCAACTCTCGTTGCTTCACTGATTAAGAAATCGAGCACATCATACCAACACCACTTGATTATAACTAATTTTGATACTTATCTTTAAATTCTTAAAGCAAATTGGCAACTCGGCATTATAACTCCTTTGTCAAATCATCAAATAGGGATAAAAAAAAAAAAAAAAGGCCATACCCCATGAATATTCTTTAAATATAATATTCTCAAGTGAGAAAAACTAGATTTGAGTCATAAAAGCACTGATTTGATCACAATTATTGATCCCATTGTTCAAAAGTCTATTTCATAAAGATTGGAGCCTCGTGTTGATTAGAGCCGTGGATGGCTTATCAGGTCTTTTTCAGTTTTTCTTCAATAATTTAGGACGGTCAATTAGTTTTAGGCTCATAAAAACAAAATATTTTACTTTGATTATTTCATAGATTAAAAAAAGAAGTAAAAATAATATAAAATATTATTGGATACGTCATTAATAAAAATTTTATATTTTATGAATGATGTTATAAGTTATAACATCTCAATTTCACCTTAAAATATTGTAAAGATATGTTATATTATATTTATATACATAAATTTATATTTGTGAGATTTTTTTAGACAAAATCACTAGATTTGCATATCGAAATAGGTAATATTTTTTAATTTAAATACGAATTTTCATAAATAGTATCAAATCGTCACCAACTAAAACAAGAGAATTAAATTTTACGAAATTAAATCTCCTTTAAAATCCTCTGGAGCTAAGTCTTACAAATTACAATGCATGAGCCACTTATAAGATCCCAATATTTGATGTGATTTTGATTATATTATGTTTTGAAGTTGACGAAGATTAAAAATTTTAAAAAATTAGAATTTGTAATGTACAATTTTATATTCTAATATTGTAAGTATCTATTATGTTATATATATATATATATATATATATATATATATAAATTTAAATTTATATTTATAAGATTTTTTTAGATAAAATTGCAAAACCTTCCAAATAAAAATAAATAATATTTTGTAGATAGAATTTTTTAATCTCGCATGCAAAGCTAAAACTTCCGAGTAGTGTATCAAATATGGACTGAAAAATAAATAAGAGTAGAACACATTTTGAATAGTAATTATATTTTACCAAAATTTTAACCTTTTTCTCAGGACTACACATTCAACCAATGAGCTTCTCCCACGTAACCAAATCAATGGTTTGTTCCCCTCATCTAATCACTTCCACACTTCCATCTAGGATAGATTTATTAAAATAAAAAATAAAGAAAAATCCAAACTTTTTTTTTTTTTTTTTTTGCTCTTCTTAAGTTTTAACCAATCAACCAAAAATCAAACAGAAGTAGAAATGGAAAACCCAAGAGCCAAATCTACTCAAATAAACTCAATTTGCACCATGTTAGACTCCACACCCTAATCCCTTGTTCATTTTACCCTCTTTTTCTAATTTTCCCGCATTTTCTCGAGTTTCCTCTCAATTATCTCTCTCTTCCGGCTAGACTGGATCTGAGTGCTCTTAGTTTTTTTCTCCAAGTCCACTTAGTTCCTTCGAACCGGAAGAGAAAACGAAAGCCCAATTTTTAACTCCCCAGGGTTTACAAGTTAGGGTTTTTTAGGATCTAGCAATATTGGAATTCAGGGAATCTCTTTGGGTTTTTTTGGTAATTCGTGATCTTTACGTATCTGGATTGCTTTTGTATTTCTTGGAAGATTTTTATTTTGTGATTTTTATTTATATTTTTGGAGATCGGGTTTAGATCAAAAAAGGGAAAATTTTCATTAGCATGCCATATCTGGGTAATTGGTATTTGAAAGGTGTACTTTTTTCGGCGAATATTTTGGAGAGACCGAAAAAAAGTTGATCAATGTCTTGGGCAGGCCCTGAAGATATCTATCTTTCTACTTCTCTTGCCAGTTATCTTGACAGTATGCTCTTTCTCTCTTTTGTTTTTTGCTGTTAAATTTATGGTGTCTTGAGGTTTATATTTTGCTGCAAAAGTCTTTTTAATTGGCATTGACTGTGGAACCTTTTTTATGTCGTGAGTAATTGTAGCTGTCATATGTTTATATGTTGATGGGTTGTTGAATTTTTGTTTTATGCTTAAGCTCATGTAGGTAGGGTTCTACTTAATTTAATTGTTTATGGTGGAAGATTCTGCAATTAACTTTGGAATTTGGATGTTGTTTTTATGCTGTCTTTTAGGACAAGCCATGTATTATTTTAAAGCAGCAAATAGTTTGGGGAAGTTATCAGTTGGAAGTTGATTTGATTCTGTAAAGTGTTAATTAGGATTTGAAGATGGATAAATTTTCAGGATTTTATGTGGAAGACAATTGAAAAACTTTTAATATTCAAGGGATTTGGTTGCATGATTATTTAAAGTATTTTTTTGGTCAACAATGGCTAAATTATGATATACTTATGAACTGCGATGAATCGTGGTCACATTAATGCTTAATTGTTCTTTCTTCTGAAGCTTTCTAACATTGTCACAAGCTTTTCAAATTTTATGTGACATATCTTTCTTTTAATCATCAATTTCTGCAAAGCATAGATTTTTTGCACAGAAATTAGATGTAATATTAGATTCTAACTAAGGAGCACTATTTTGTGTTTCCAGTTGCTGACATCTCACTCTGCTATATCTGATGCAGAAAAACTTTTAGTGCTGCTACGAGATGGTCGAAAGCTCATGGGAACATTACGTTCTTTTGACCAATTTGGTACTGATTTCATCTTCTGAACTAACTCTTCTTGGCTTCTCGTGGTAGCATTTTGCTCTGATTCCTAAAACTTTTAAATTTGTCTCAGCCAATGCTGTTCTTGAGGGTGCTTGTGAAAGAGTTATTGTTGGCGATCTTTATTGTGACATTCCTTTAGGTCTATATATAATTCGTGGGGAGAATGTTGTCTTGATTGGTGAGCTGGTATGACTTAGCTAAGTTATTTTGTTTCATTGATTTCCATGAGCCTTCCCTTAGTTTGTAATTTCATCCTGCTGTCCTTTAATTTGCATTTCATGTGTTAGGACTTGGAGAAAGAGGAACTTCCTCAACATATGACTCGTGTTTCAGCAGCAGAAATTAGAAGGGTAAGTCTTTTAAGTCATTTTCTTGTATGAATTATGTGTTTCTAGTAGCAACAATAAAACAATTTTTGTGAAACACATTTGGCTCACCGAATGCCCATCACCCCCTCTTCCCTTTTGAACATCATAAATTTCTATGTTGACATCCATCACTTTTTTAAGTGTTACCATGTAGAAAAACCAGAGAATAAAACATTAGTAATATTTGAAGTCACGAAATACAGATTTTTAGATGATCTTAACTTTAAGCATTCACATGGATCTTGAACATGAGGGTGGTGGAGATAATGATAATGCGATGAATGATTTTGGTGTTTATTAAATATGGCTAAAATGGAGATCTTAACTAGGTGTTTCTTGTGATTCTGTCTATATGTTCTGATATTTGTACTGAGGAAGAATAAATCAAGGAGATTATAACTATTTAGAATAGTACACAAAGAAAAAATATATATATGCTGCATATTTCTTGACACTCTGGAAACTGACTGCCTCACCTCTTACGGAGGCCATTTTGCAATGGTTTTACATACATCAGTTAAATGTTTGAATATGTTATTGGTTGATAAATATTTTGCTGGAATGCAGTGTACACTATATTGTTTAGAGATGGAAACATTCTGTTTTTGCAAAAACTAGTTCATTGCTTACATGTGTTATGAAATATCTTATGTTCTGAAGTGATTGATAGTCTGTAATTTTCCATTAAAGATACCTGTTTTGTTATTGGATTTTGAGTTTCCTTAACAACTAGCATTGTTACCTATGCAGGCACAGAAAGCAGAAAGGGAGGCAACAGATCTCAAAGGTACAATGAGGAAAAGAATGGAGTTCCTCGATTTGGATTAACTCATGTTTCCTGCATCCTGTTTTAGCGATCCGCAAATTTTATGGCGGTTGGCGGTGTAGGAGATATGTAGGGTAGAAGATGCTCCATTTCCCTTTGTTTATCTCATTTCCCTCGCAACATTAAATTCTTGTAACAATTGCAAACAAAGTATTTGAGTCTGACAAAGCTTAGCGTGATTTGCCAGTGCTCTGATTTAGTTTTGGCTCTACTAAATATTAGTAAGAGATTTCACTTGGGGGAAATCTGCAAGTTATCTTGAATTCTCGGATATGATTGCTTTGCACAGCGATAAACATTCATCTCTTGACATTATGCTAGACCGGGGAGTGTGCATAAAATAAAAACAGAGAACTAGGAGAGAAAAAAGTTCACCAAATGGAATTCCAGCAGAGGATAAAGTCAAGGTTCATACCAGCATCATTTGGCTGAAAGCCAAGTTGACCTTTAGAAAGGGGGAAAAACTAGAGGCTACTGGGTGAATTCTGTATTTTCTGGCTCCCCAAGAAAAGAACAAAGGCAGATACAAACTCTGTATTCAAAGGAAGACAAGGTTCATATGAAGGCTTTTGGAAAGCTTTCAACATTCATAACTTATAAGTTGTGTCTGAATTCAGTTACATTTTTTTTTTTTTGTTAAATTTAATAATTTTAGATATAGGATGATAATACAATAAAAAAAATTAAATACAAAAATTTCTAGAATAAAAATTTGATGAAAGTTAATATGTGATTTTACATGGTGCAGTAAACACGAATTATGGAATCCAACTCGGTGCAGTTAGAATCACAGCTGCATCCATTTGTAGCATAGGAGCAGACAGGATAGGACATGCAATTTAATCCAAAGGGGTACCCCCATTGCCCACGGGCCAGAGTCGATTGCAAAAAACTGGACATGGCTGCTTCCCAGCCTTTGTCAAACGATTACCATGTCATTAGTTTTATTTATTGACAAAACTGGGGAGTGGGTATGAATAAACCGACAGCATTGCCATTGAGTTCACATGACATTGTTCTTATTTGCTCTTCCAATTCTCACTCCTTAATTTACGCATTGCTTAAGCCAATCCTGATGATTGGACTAATCTTATATTAAACCCAGAAGTCAAATATCCAATGGTCAGGATTCAATTGTCTTCAGCTTTGCCAGTTTCCACCGTACCTCAGCATTCTCTCGTTCTTACTATTATAAAATTATAGTTTCACTGTTAACTTAAACCGTTTACTTTGGCCTTTAGCTCCCACTGGAGAAAGAAGAATTTCCTTTCACTCTGCAAATCTGCAGATCTAACCAAAACCTCCATCTCTTTTTTCTGTCTAACAGAACTTTGGTTGACAATGCTGCAGCTTCAACCAAAATCTCCATCTCTTTTCCTTCTATCCCTTTTGTGCTTCTGCCTTGTTTTCATCAGTGACGCTTCTGTTCATGAGTACAATGGAGAGAAATTCGTCAGTAAAGGGAACGCTTTTGTCGTTCACGGCGGCAGCGAAGGCATTTATTCTTCTTTTGCTGACCCCAACAATGAAACTGCCATTGTTGGTGACTCTTACATCCGGTAAATTTGTACTTGCCTTTTTTTTTCTCTTTACAGTTCCCATGTTGTATTTAAGTATTTACTGATTTTAGCTTTTAGATCTCTTCATTTTGTTGATGGTTTTAGTGGGGTTTTGTTTGAATTGTGTGGGATTTGAGAGCTGTTGGGATCTGATACTGAATTAGAATTGGGTTGCAAGACGAGCTTTAGTAGAAACAGAACAAAAAAAAATGGATGATTGTGTATTTTAAGTGAACGAAACGAAAAGATAAGCATTTTTATACCCAAAGAACAAAAGATCTAATTTTACTCAAAATTAAGATTCCTGCTGATTTTTCTTTGCTTAAGTCAGTGGTCCGGTCAAGTCAATTTGAACATAGTGAGAACTAGAGAAACCCAGAACAAAAAGTTCTCCGAATATGATTTTCAATTTGTAATTGACTTAGAATTAGAGCTTTGAAGATGTTTCACATTTTTTTTTAATCTGAATGCTTGTATTTGTGGATAATCTTGAACCAGTTTTGAGAAGATTACATTCCACAGACCCAAAGAATTTGCTAACTTTAGCTCGCGATCAATCCAAGCAATTGTTTTTGAAGTGGAAGATAGAGAGACTATTGGGGGTTCAGCTTATGGGGGTCAAAGAGCTGTTTGTTGCACGGCAGATCTTGCAAAACTAGGTGTTTGTTTGGAGGGAGAAGTTATACATCGCCCTTCCACACAGAATCCTAGCTGGCCCAAAGTGTTTGGCGTCTCCTTTGATGGAGATGATGAGGTTGCAACATTGGCATCAAAGACTATACAGATTACTAAAACTGGGATGTATAACTTGTACTTTATTCACTGTGATTTAAATCTTAAAGATTTGATTGTAGAGGGAAAAACTATATGGAAAAATCCTACTGGCTATCTGCCTGGTAGAATGGCACCTCTGATGAATTTCTATGGTTTCATGTCCCTTGCTTTTGTGATCCTCGGAATCTTTTGGTTCTCGCAGTATGCAAGATTTTGGAGAGAGGTTCTTCCTTTACAAAACTGTATGACATTAGTGATAACGCTTGGCATGCTTGAGATGGCTCTTTGGTATTTTGATTATGCTGAATTCAGCGAGAGCGGAATCAGGCCCGTTGGGATCACCATGTGGGCAGTCACCTTCAGTACTATTAAACGTACAATTGCACGGATTATAATTTTGATGGTTTCCATGGGTTATGGTGTTGTAAGACCTACCCTTGGAGGGCTTACTTCAAAAGTAATCATGCTTGGAGTAACCTTCTTTCTGGCATCTGAAGTTCTTGAGTTGGTAGAAAATGTTGGTGCAGTGAGTGATCTTTCTGGAAAGGCAAGACTGTTTTTGGTTCTTCCTGGCGCAATCTTAGATGCCTTCTTCATTCTTTGGATATTTACTTCTCTCTCTGCAACTTTGAATAAACTTCAGGTATTTTTTTTTCTTTAACTTTGTTTGTGATGTCAAGTTAATAGCAATATTCATATTTTCCTTGGCAATCTTGTTCGAGTGAATTCTTTATATCCTTTATGATAAAGATGCCCATGATTCACTCTCCGCAAGTGGATATATACAAGTGATGATTGATACTGGAAGCATTTGAACGTATGATTTATTTTAGAATCCTCAAAAAAAAAGAAAAAAAGAGAGTAGGTCCTTATAAGTTCCTTGATGTTTAGTTGATCTGAAGGAAATGGAGATGGAGATCCTTATAAATTTACGTTGTAAGATTAGGTAGTTTAATGACATCCAGCGACAATATTTATCATAATAAATGGAAAGAGGCATTGAAGCTTCAGATACGATCTTAAATTAAAGAAAACTATGCCTTGCCTATTGCAACTTTTCCCGCACTAAAATCCAGGCGCATGGATTTGTTCCTATTCATAAAAACAATTGAAGGTGTATCAAAGAAGGTAATAATAAAGTGTGGTTCCTAGATAATATTTGCTGCTTGATCTCTAACACATGCTTATGTATGAATTTGATTATTGAATTTATCTCTTTCTAACACCCGACAATTAAATCTTTTGAAATTCTATGATGCAAGTGTAACAACCATATATCACCCATCTTTTATTGTTTTGTTGTTAAAAGTAATTACAGATGCACTTTAAGTAAAACATTGCTTGGATTCCTATGCAAGTTTTTCTCACTAATGAGTGCACAGGCAAGAAGGATGGTGGTAAAGCTGGATATATACCGGAAGTTCACAAACGCATTGGCCGTAGCTGTTATTGTGTCTGTGGGTTGGATATGCTATGAGGTAGGATAATCCACTATATTTGATGCTTTTTTGGCTGTTTTATGAGTAGAATTATGTTCGCCACATATTTCTAACAAGTAAAGAACATGCTAGAAATTTAATTGTGCAATCTTGCACCTTTACAATAGGAAGTATGAGATGGAGTAATGAGAAACTGCAATGTATAGTGTGAGGAAAATGTAAAACATTTTAGAAATGGCATTGTTGTCAAACCTCTTGCATCTTACAACTTAATAACTCTGTATTTTCAGCTTTATTTCAAGTCAAATGATGTTTACAATGAGCAGTGGCAGAATGCGTGGATCATCCCTGCCTTTTGGCAAGTCTTATCTTTCTCTCTACTATGTGTGATATGTGTTCTTTGGGCGCCCTCTCAGAACTCAATGCGGTAAATATCTAGCCTGTTGAGCTCTAAGCGTCTCTTTCTTCCATTCCTTTTTCGATATAGTTCTTTTACTTAGTATTTTATGGACATTCAGAAAAATTTAAAAAAAAAAAAAAATCACGCCTTCAATTGTTTAATAAATTCACCGATTGTAAATCAAGGGGCCACTCAGCAACTTGAGATGCCTATATAGGCTAGATCACTTATGCGTTGATCAATTTTAATCAATATTGCAGCTCATATTGCTGTTCCAGCATTTTTTTTTTTAATTTTATGGAGCTCAGAGAACATATTTCAATGTCTTTGCAACCTCTTAAGCGCGCACTTTTTGATTGTTCTGATCTTAATAGCTATGCTTACTCCGAAGACGGAAATGAAGATTTTCACAAAGATGATGCTGCTTTGACACTCATAAAACCCTCTCCAACACCTTCAAAAGAATTTAGGAGTGCACCAGAAGCTAGACCGGTGCAGGGCAGTAATGGAGCATCGAATGGCGATTTGGAAGAAGACAAGACAGAGTGACATAAAAACCCTAGTTGTGTATCTGTGATGCTTAGAACTGGGTTCAACATTCTGATTCACTTAATTTGAGGCCTTGTTATTGTTGTAACAATAGTCCAACTTTTGTTTGAACCATGATGATATCAGGGTGGCACTCATTACTGCCAAAAGTCAGCTGTTGAGATTTTTCTTTCCCTCCCAGTGGTCAAATCAGAGTATTTCTTTGTAATTGTTAAATTACTCATTACATTGTTCATCACTTTGTTGTTCCCACGAGAACAGGCAATCCTCGCTATGTCCGTTTTTGATATTAATATAGTTTGTGACATATTATCTAGCAGGCTCTCTTTTTCATTTTCTATCAAATTAGTGCTTTCAGTATCTGCTAATATCGGAGAAAATTCAATGACGGAGGATTAGTTGAGATAAACGATAAGGTAATTTTACTAAAAAAAATTATAGTGAAATCCAAATTTTTCAAAATTAATTCAGTTTTTTTAGAACATGAATTATCTTTAAAATAAATTTGACAATCTTACATACGATACAAAATGGATAATAAAAAATATATGAAAATAATATTAATTAAAATTTAATAAAAATTTAGTAAAAATTTTTGAAAAAAAAAATGTTAACATAATAAAATAAAATTTTCATATTTTATAATGTACAACTATGATTTAATACATAGTTACAAATGGCTACTTTGGAATCTTCTGTCAGAAAGAAAGAAAATACGGTAAGAATTTTCTTCCAACCTGTCATACTCTAGACTGAAAGGGAGAGGATGATGGACTTCATAATCCTGGTAAACACAGAATTAAATAGTCTTTCTTGATTGGTATTGTCCTTCCCTTATTCTTGGGTTGGCCGTTGTCCATTGCTTTCTGAAACTGTAACATGGAATTTTCATATTTATATCATACAAAATATTAAAATTTTATGTTAAAATTTATATAGATATACTAAATACATCTCTTTTTTTTAACTTTTATTTAATTTATATACATTTTTTTATTAATTTTAATTCCTCTTATTTTTGTATCTAGTTTTTTTAAATTATTTTAATATATTGTCATGATATCGTGTTTAAATTACAAGCTTAGCTAAAAGTGAAAGGTCAGGGATGCACCCTTGGTTTCAAGTCCATCTTCTGCGACTGCATTAATTTTGATAAAGCAGACATTTGACCCTTACCAATACACTTTCGGATGATCAAAGACAGGAATTTTATACATGCCAATGAAATCGTGCAACAGTAGTGCATCGGCGGCAGGCCTTGATTTGAACTAAAAGCAAGCTGAATTATAGAAAGGCAAGCACAAAAGTTGACCTGAAAGGCCAACTTCCAGGAGTATTAGTCTCCATCTATACGGATAATTTAACTCGATTCAATATCAATGCTGGCGATACTTTCCTTTCTGAGAATGCATAATTCTACTTCAATTATCCATCAGGTATACGAACCTAAAATGGGTTTACTGCAACAAAAGCTAAGAGGGAAGAAAGAGGGGAAAAATGCTTCTCATATCATTAATAATAGTAAGCAAACACACATACAAAATTAAAAATTACAAATTACAGATACAACAATAAGCATATGAACAGAAGGACCAAAATCTAGAATGTGGTAACAAAACCAACATAATAATGCTTACAGTGCAGAAAGCATTCAGGCTCCAGGGCCTGGCTATTCTGGAAAGCTAACACCTGATCTTGTTGCTTCCTCAACCGTGGACATAATTCAATCCGCCATTGTTAAAATAAAAATTGGAGAGCTCAGGGCAGCCCCAGATTCACCAGCACCATATAGCCCGAATACCCCACAAAGAATTGAAAGAATGTCTCCTAGTTTCTACCATGGCTAAACTCATCTCATCTCACATCACTCCTTCACTGAGATCTCCTCCTCAAGTGCTGGGACACAGGGTATCCCTCAAAGAAATCCAACACAGCAGTTTCCAAGTCCTCAACTGAATACTTGATGTAATTCTCTGGGTGCTTTCCACTCTCTATATGGCTCCTGAACCGCCCAAGAAATGACCTGTAAGCTGGGATTAACTTCTCAGATATAGAAATCCTTAGCTCCTCCCTGAGCTGAGCATCAGGTATCAACCAAGTTGCTTGAGTCCTATGAACCTCCTCGAACATAGCATTGAAAGTCTTGAACCTTTCCCTCAATGCAGTCTTTGACACCCCAGATGAAAAACCCCCACTCACATGCAATCCTTCAGCTCTCAAACAATATAAAACACTCACCCAGGTAGCTCTTTGATAATTCGTCGCCGCCTGTCTAAACCTCCCAGTCAACTTCCTCAAATAATCATCCCCAATCATTTCCCTCAGCTCGGGTGACCCTTTAACCTTCTGAACAATATAATGAACATTATTCAGTATAAACAAATGTGCCAAGGAAGCATCTCTATAATGCTTAGACTTCCCGTCCAAATTGAATTGCAAAACCACAATAATCCAAATCAAATGCAAAGCTAAAGGAGTTTTCCCTTCCAACTCAGCAAACTCCATATCTGGGGTCGTTGGATCAGCGGAATACCTCGAACCCGTCGATGGTTTCGACATTATAAGCTCAAACAATGTCTGTTTATAATCAGATATCAAACTGATATAATTCATAACATACCTAGTCAAAGGATGGATCGTCCCACCAGGGACGGGCACGGTGGAGGGCTCTCTTAAAACTGCGTTTTCGAATTCGGACAAAATCCCTCGTACGGCCTCAGCTAACCTGGACAATATCTCGGCAGCCTGAACTCGAATGGTATCAGATGATTTCGAATCGAAAACAGCCTCAATATCAGGCAATAAATCCATCAAAGCATCGTGTAAATCAAGTATCTTAAAAAGCTTTTCGGGAGATCTCCTACTTATACTAATGGCTTCCGCGAAGTTAAATAACTGAATTGCAGGCCCTTTGACGGTTTCCAAAAAACACGCGTCATCAATATCCGTCTCGACACACTCAAAGATTTGCTCACAAAGTTTCTTCTCGCTCGCAAACAAAATCCTGACGCAAACTTTCGCGGCTCGAATCCAACGCCGAATTTTACTCTCCAAAGCTTCCCATTCAAGTCTTTGGATATCTCCGATGCTCAGCTTCTCGATTCCGAGTTTCCTAAAACTCGAGTCAAAGGCGGATTTCCTGACGCTCCCGTACACTTGAATACACTCCCGTAAGTAACCAGACGAGATCATCCTCATCGCAATCGCTTGTAAATCGGAAATTGCTTCGGCCGGCATCAGATCTACTTCTCGGATACTGCTCGAGGATCGGTGACTCGAACTATCCGAAGATTCACAGTGCTGAAGGTGAAGGAGATTGTTGCTACTGCTATAGTCGTTTCTTGAGCTGTCGTCGTCTTCGAGCTCGTGACGAGAAGTTGATGTTGAAGACGACGTCCTATCGAAGAGGGAATCGGTTTCTAAAGCGGAGGTATGAATAATGAGGATGTTGCGGAACTCGTCTTCGAGACGAGCCATGGCGATCTGGATTGTGGTGTTGACTTTTGACTGGTCATCGGCGGCAATGTTGTTGTTGGAAGAGCTTGAGATTGATGCGTTGGATAAGGACCGTTGGATTTCATCAACGGCTTGGAGGTAAAGATCGGCTTCTTGACGATCCATGTCGAAGATCATTCTCTCCCTTGCTTCCTCCGATGCCGTTGAGTCCCAGCGCAGGATTATTTTCTCCGCCGATATGTAGCCGTTACTATCCTTATTACTATTCTCCGGCGGCTCCATAACTAACGAACCAAACGAACAACAGAATTTGGAAAAAGAAAAAAAAAACTTTTTTGGAATATTGGAAAAAGGTTTAGGAAAAGTAAAAGAATGAATTTGTAATTTAAATTTTTGGCTGTTATAGAGAATGTTGAGGAAAAGGTAGTGGCTTCAGTGGTGGCTACGGCGGTGTGAACGGAGGAGGTAGCGGTGGGGTGAGGCGGAGGAATGTTTTTGCAGAGAGAGTGTTAATAATGAAATGTAAAGTCGGTGGTCTGGTAAAACAGCTAATGGGATTTTTGTCTGAAAGCGAGAATTTAGAGACAGAGAAAAGTGGGTCTCTTCGTGGAATTTTTTCAAGGATGATTGAGACTTCTGACTTTTCTTTTGTTTTTATTCGTCCATTTTAGATATCTTCTCTACATTCGCCGACGATTGGGTCTTTCGCGGCTAATACCGGAGAATTTGCGGCCTCCCGCTTCTGCTTTTCCTGGAATTTTTGTAGGACTTCCGCACTCTGTTTTTGCTTTTCTTTCATATTTATGCTGTAATTTAGATGAATAAATAAATAAATTCTTATATACTACCACTATACTATCAATAAATTTGATTTTAGACTTCATAAATACAATATTAAATAAATAAAAAGATATAAATTTTACTCTTAATCTTATTTATAAAATTTAAAAATTTTGTTAGTATTATGATAAAAAATTATATTATATAGAATAATAATTTAAATAAATAAATTATATTTTAGAATTTAGAGTGGGTCGGTCTCACACTATATTTCACAATGGTCTCCATTTGTTGGACCTAAGGCGGGCCTTCTTTTAAGGTTTTGATGGGTCGTGGCCCATCTACATCCCCTCCTGCCGATTGGGTAGGCTTCTCGCTCGGTTCGCCGCATTTTTTTCTTCCTTAAAATAGAGTCTTTAAATTTGAATTTATATTCTAATAATTATATTAAATTTGTATCTAAATTAATTTTTAATTTTTTATTTGTAAATAAATTAATTTTTTATTTGAACTGAACATTTATTCAATTACAAATGAAAAGATAAAAACTTATTTAAATACAATAAAATATAAAAGTTTACTAAGAAAAAGAGCAGTATAAAAATAAACTTATTTCTTCTTTTTACTAATTTCATAACAAAGACAGCTATCATCGTCCATTACATGCATAAATTAATCGCAGGGTCAAGCTATGCTACTATCTGATGATCAAGAAGAGTTCCAAACTACCTATTAGCATTGTATGATCTTATTTATCTAGGATAAACTTTGCTATGCTAAGTGGATTATTAATTCTCAATTAAAATGCCAATTCCTCACTTAATTACTCATTTAACGAATAATTAGTATATATTTTTCTTGTGTTACCCTTGCTGCCTTGGTCATGCACGCAACTAACATGACAACATAAATTAATTATTTTTAATATCGGTTGAAATTATCTTATTTTCGCTTATAAAATAAAAATACTTTTACAAACTTGAAATTGATGTCCTCTTATTTCTTATATTTTTCTTTAGCCAACCAAAAAAAAAAAAAAACCATAATTAATCAAATGAATTCAATGAAGTCAACTAATCTACTGCCAAATTAGGCTGACATTCACGTGCATGCATGCTTTTTTGGACGTACTCTTTCGATTTCATGAATCTTCATTATCCCTAAAGGAACTATAATACATATACGTTCTGGAAGGGAGATTTTAAGTTCATAGTTGCACGAGTGGCTGGCTGGCAGGCTGCAGCCTGTATAAAAAAACATCTTTTTAGGCTTTTGCTGATGTACTTTTTCCCTAATCATAATCATCTTCTGCTGTTCACAAGCCCCAGGGCCCCGAATCACGGACCTGGTTCAATGTGCAAGTATGGGAATCTGGGAAGATGTTAGCATATGAGTCTTTGATTCCTACTTACGGTGTTCATATATATATATAATGTGATTTTCTAGTGCAAAGGTAGGCCTATTGTTCTATGCCAGGTTAGTGCTCTGGAATTCTATAAATTGGGGTCAGTTTTAATTATTCATTTGTGAAATCTCCAGCTGTATTCTGCTGTATGAGGCAGAGATCAGTTGACTAATCTAATGTTTTAATCTGTCAATGAGTTGGAAACTTGGAAGTCTCAAAGGGTTCTAAACTTTCCCGTCAGTAGCTCAGTGTTTAGCGCCAAGCACTTGGGCTTAAAGCTTGATGTAATGCAGGAAATCCCAATGATCATGGTTTAATCAGAATTAGATTAGATTTTTTTTTCTTTTAATTAGAAATCCTGTTGTGGGATTAATCTACCTCCCCCTGTAATGAAGAGAGTTGAGGTTCAAATGTAAACTCTTTCCTCGCCCATATCTCAATTTGCTATTCAAAGTTTCAAACAATATAAAATTGCTGATAAAACGTGTTTCAGGAAAGTTCAAACAAGGCAATTTACAGGTTAAAAGAAACTGGAAAAAAAGTTACATTTCAACATGTTCTTTTTCACTCGCCTTTAGCTTGGACCTAAGATTTCTACGATAGGGGCCTACAGATCATTGCAGATGCCACGGCAACTCATTCTCCGCTTAGATTAAAGTCAACATCAAGAAACCGAAACTTCTCTTTCTCATGGTTGTGCATGTAATTGCTTTGTAGCTGGCGCAGACCTGGATTCCCCGCATTGAATTTTGACAAACCAGAAGAAATCTCTCCTTGAAGTACTTGTGTTTGATAAATTGATTGACTTCAAAGTTGGGTGATTAAAAAACTGGAATATGTCCACTAAATTGACTGTTCATAACACTGAAAGAACGCCAACCTTTCATCCCAACCAGAGGATCAACGTCAATATTTCCTGGTAATCCCATTCCCTCACGCAATACCGTAACGATGGCATCCGGCGGATTTGGAATTCCGATTTTAACACAATGACTCGTTCTCTCGTCTTCGTAAAATTATATATATTTTAAAGAGCTTATGTTATATGTTTTTACTATATATAACTTCTATGTTTCGTCGATTAACCACACAATATTACCTTATTAATTAGCAATATTTAAAAATCTATAATTCTTTACTTTCATATTATATTGACATAAAATTAATCCTTACTCACATTTCTATAAATAGTTTTCACTCAAAAATTCAACGAAATTTCACATCATTTATACAACCTCTTAGGTTTGTCTTTTTAAATTTTTTTCATTAGTAAAGTGAAATTATATATTGATTAACAGTGTATAATATCTATACAATTAGTGCATTATATATAATCTATATTTGAAGGGTTAGTTTGGATTAATTATGAAATTATTTTTGATGAAATTAAAAATAAAAAAAATTAAAAATATATTATTTAATAAAATAATAAAAAATTTATAAAATAAAAGTAAATAGATAATTTTATCTTTTTACTGTTTTTTTTTTCTACTGACCCACGCTAATGACCATCGGGCTCTCAAAGTGGTTCTAAATCAGAAGTAATCTGATTCTTGTTAGGAAAGCAAGTCCATTTGCAGGTCCTGTCTGGGCTTGAGGCCGGAGAAAAAGTTGGCTTTACAGAATATCCACTTATCCTTGGATCAATTTGTAGTCTATTTAGGATGTTGATGGCTTTATGATTCAAAAATCAATCTCAGGCTAGCTTTAAGCTTGTCAAAGTGATGGGCTAGTTACTTGGATCAAATACCATAGTTACATTATCCGCATAATTACTTTTAAAACAAAATTAAAAATAAATAACAAAAGAAAATTATCAAACGCAATGAATAGAAATTAAGCAAGGATTGAGAGTAAAATCAACTCCAAAAATTTTCGATGCATTTGCGTGAGAAATAGCTAGCTTGCGACTTGCAAGGAGGACTCAAACAAGCCATCAACTGCTTCTTTTTCAACTCAAACAGAAGCCTTGCTCGGATCACTTTTAGAATTTCTTTCAAAATTGCTTCTCATTACAGTATTTGGGATTACTCACAAATGAAGGAGGGCCAAATTTTTTATATAACCGAACTTGATATACATTTTTTTTCTTTAATGTTGTATACATATGATTGTAGACTTTAATTTAGATATGATAATTCGTGCATTAATGTTGTGTTTATTTCATGTTAAACACATGTAAATTATGAAAATTATCTTATTATAATTTGTGTCAATTAGATTGAAAAATAAAAGAAATAGTAACAATTTCCAAACTATATGTCTCAAATCTAAGGTAAAAACAATTGTTGAAAATTCTTCGTTTAATATATGAATATGAAAAAAATTAAAAAAAAATTTACCCATACTTGTTGGTTCGAGTGATAAAAGTTCGATTTTTCTTAGTAAAATTTTTAGTTTGAACCTTTTGAATTGAGTAAATAACGTTAAAAGAGTTTTTTTTATTTCATGGGATCCAATAGCAGTTTGACTTCAAATTAATTGATATTTAATATAATCACTAAACATCAAGGATCCAAATATTAAACAAGAAAAACTTAAAAAATTATTTTAACGTGCTTACATGAATTTTTATATTAATTTTTTTATTTCTTACACAATACAAATATAAATTATATATAAATTATAAAATCTATTACACTTGAGGATAAAAAATTCTTATAATATTTATCATCCGATCTTAAGAAAATGAAACGAAAGGAATGATAACATTTAAAGCAATAATGCATAATGAAAACGGAGTATAGGCTTCAATTCCTCAACATGAGTAAGCGACGTACGGTCAGATGGCGAGTCCACATTGATGTTGCAATTAAGGGTGTAATCGAGTCGAGCCGAGTCGATACAGTGAGGTGCTCGAGTTCGAGCTCGACTCGAAACTCGGTGCTCGATACTCGGCTCGAACTCGATCGAGTCTTATTTTTTAAGCTCGAGCTCGGTTCGAGATCGAATTCGAGCTACTCGATTAGGCTCGATTAGGCTCGATTATATAAGTTCGATATTTTGCTCGAACTCGATTAGACTCGATTAGGCTCGAATCATTATATAAATATTATTATATTTTTAAAATATATAAAAACTCGATACTCGATTAGGCTCGCGAGCTACTCGAATCAAGTATTTAAGTGTTCGAATTCGACTCGTTCGATAGCTCGAGTAGCTCGAGCTCGAGCTCGACTAAAATCGAACCGAATTCGAATTTTACTCAAATCGAACCCGAATAATTTATGAATACTACTGTATCATTTACACCCCTAGTTGCAATGTGCATCATTTATTCTTATCTGATCGGTTTAACAACTCACATCCAAACCAAACCATTGGCCCAAACTCCAAGCTTGGAAACACTAACCATGGTCAAGATTGAGAATGACAGCTAGTGATGCAACTCTCAGACAAATCACCTCAAGGACTTCAGTTTTTCTTTTTTGTTGATGTGATGGGAGCGGGAAGCATGCAGGTTTACTGTTGCTTAACGTATTCCACACTCGGACGCAAGGCAGACGCATTCAAAATAATGCTTGCCCGACTAGCTAAGCTAGCAGCCTGCCCTGCTCGCTGAATATCAGCAATTTGCTTTTGTAGATTACGATTATGGATTGGTGGGATGTTTTGTCTTTCCCATTTGACCTTGTCGATATTCATTCTCTCTCTCTCTCTCCTATCCACGTCCAAGAAAGAACGGTACTTAAAAAAAGAAAATTCCAAATCCCACGTTTATAGAAGATACTTGAGATAGGGTTAATTATTAGACATTATTTGATGGTATAATAAAAAAAATTAATGCGAAGAGTGGTATTAATTAATTTTTTTAAAATTATATATAAATTAATAAAATTAAAAAATAATTTATATTTAATTTCTCAATAAAATTTTTTATATTATAATTTTTATGTTTTTTATGATGCAAATAGAAAATATAATATTAAGTTGTCAAAGTACGGTATATACTTTGGTTCAAGAAAAAATTAATGCACTTTGCCATTAATTGAAGAAGAAAGCAAGAGAGTCTATTTGAATGGGTAAAATTATTTGTTTGGATGTAAATTATTTGAAGTTTGGATTTCGTTGATAACTTGTTCCGATGCTATTCAATAATTTAAATAAAAAATTACTTTTACTTCTTAATCTAATAAACAAGTCAATTTTTTTAACAAAAAAATAAAAGCACTATATGTAATTTTTTTAAAAAAGAAATATAATAAACAAAAATGATAAACAATAAATAAATAAATAAATAAATAATTAATTAAAAAAACTAAAATTTTAAAATTTAGTAACTCTTGGTGTTTCTTTATTCATTATTGATTAATTTAAGTATTTAAGCACCACGAATAGTTAAAGGGGTAAAATGATTTTAAAATTAAGTTTTTAATGGTTGATTAACAGAAAGATTAATTTATCCTATAAAATAAAAAAGTTTAGGACGGAGTGTTTATTTTTTATACTAATAAACTAAAATTAAATTAGCGTCAAAATTTAGGAACCTAAATGGAATTTATCCCAATAATTTTTTTAAGAAAATTACATTTACTTCTTAATCTAAGAGTTGGAGTATTCTATTTTATTTTTATTACAAAAAAAAAAAAATAAAAGCATATATGTAATTTACATGTTTGAAGATTTGAGGTCTGCATAAGACTTAATTAAGCTAAAATTTCTATAATATAATTATATTTTTTCCTTAGTTTTCAAACAAATATGTAATTTTTTATGTACAAATAGCTAATAATAGAAAAAATTTAATGTTTAAGAAAGAGTTTTTATATATTATAAAGTTTAAACTCAAATTTAAGAAACCAACTTTCAATTATTAAATATTTTCTCTTAAAAAATAAAAACAAATGAAACATGTAGTTGACAATAACTTGTTTCAATTTTTTTCCTTTTACTACCAACAAAACTTGATATCAGAGTTAAAATTTTATTTGAAAACACATAATATTTTCATTGAGAAATCGATTTAATTTTAAAGAATTAATATATATATATATAAATATATGTATGGTCCATTGAAATTAATTAGATTTCAAACGTATGCATTTGTATAATAAATTATTTGTGTCAAATACATGTAAAACATAAAAATTAATATGTTATGATTTATTTTAATACAATAAATACAAAATAAATTTTTCAATTTTTATCAAATTTATATATAAT
The DNA here is from genome assembly GCA_033439115.1 of Firmiana major. Taxonomy (NCBI): domain Eukaryota; kingdom Viridiplantae; phylum Streptophyta; class Magnoliopsida; order Malvales; family Malvaceae; genus Firmiana; species Firmiana major. Next base: position 4,463,563 of record CM065914.1, on the reverse strand, counting down.
TTTTATTAAATTTTAATTCATATTTTATTTTATTTTTTTAATATCCTATTTGCATCATATTATATCTAAGGAATCTAATTTTCTTTAGCTTTTCAGTTTGTTTTATATTGAAAAACTATTCATTTTTAATTAATTGTTTTAACAAGATAAACAACACCATCATGGTAGGTAGAGGTGGCAAACGGGCGGGCTCGGGCGGGCTCGGTTCGGGTTCTTTTTGAGTTCGGATTTTTTCGGGTTCGGGCTTTTTCGGGTTCGGTTATTTTCGGGTTCGGGCTTTTTCAGGTTCGGGCTTTTTCGGTTTCGAGTTTTTTCAGTTTTGGGCTTCTTCGGGTTCGGGTTTTTTCGGGTTCGAGCTTTTTCGGGTTCTGTCCCGGTTCTAGTCGGGTGGATTTAGCGGGCCGGCTTGAAATATTTTGAAACTTTATTAGTTATAATTTTTTAAAAAAAAATTTTAAATGCAATAATTAATTTAATTTTTATATGATTTTATATTTGAATAAATATTTATATAAAAACAAATTTCTATATTTTAATATTTATTATTTGACAAAAATAATTTACTCTTTTTTAATTTCTTACAATATTTATTATAAAATAGTAGATATAATTATATTCATTAAATACAAAAGAAAATATTACATATAGATATTATAGGAAGAAAAGTATCAATTAATATTATCATTTACCAAAAAAATGCTTAATATGAATAAATGATCAATTAATTAGCTCTATTTTATTTTTAATTTGTTTTTTATTTGTACATAAATCATAATTAATATTATTGTATTAAATATAATCGTTTACATTAATTAATCAAATGTCTCATTAAAAATTTAGAATATTAAATTAAAAATATTTTTTTTAATATTTAATATAATTATATCATATACAATTTTACACTACCATATGATTGATATTTTGTAGTTGATATAATACACTAAAAAAATATATTTATACAAAAAAACTTTGTGAGTTTAAAAAAAAAGCATAATATAAATAATTATGAAATTAAAGTAGATAATTATTAATTATGATTAAAATAATAAATTTTTAAATTTTAAACAGAAGTCACTAAAATTAGATTAATAAAAGTTTCATAATATTTTTTTTATTTCCTCTATTAGTTTGTTTTTAATTTTACAGATTTCTTCCAACTTCTAGATGTTATCTTCTTCACTTCTCTTCTAAATGAATGTTTTGCTTATTTCTTTGGCCTTAGCCAAGAAAAATTGAAGAGCATAAAAAATTTGACTGAACTATAAATATAATCTATCTATAGAATAATTGAAATTGTTGATAGGCATTCAAAGAATAAGAAAAAAAAATGATATGATTTCATGATAAATTATTAAATTATTGTATAAAATGGAATAAAATAAATATTGCACGTTAATGTATATATATAATTAATTTAATAATTTTCAAACAGAATTATCATATTACATAGTAACATGGTTAAAAAATTAATTATTTATTATCAAAATAATTATTAAAATAAATATTTACTAATTAGTTATCATATATAAGTATAACAAATTATTAATTTTTAATAAATTAGTTACATAATTTAAATAAAAAAATTAACTTAAAATAATTATTTTTGCACAATCAAGTAATGATGCATGTTTGTCTTGATCGTCACGTTGCATAATGCACAAGAAAAAATATCTATTGATATTATTTTAGTGGACTGATATAGATATGAACCGATAAGGTAGGCAAAGAAATAAATAATCATATATGCTTAACTAAATTATAACTAATTAATTGTTATCAATTCGTTTAAATCATACCTAATTAAAGTTCTATAATTGTAGCTAAATTCTCAATTGATAGATGCAATTAGTTTAAGTTTGAAAAAATTATTAAATATAATATCGAAGTTTAAATAAAATAGATAAACCAAAAAGCTGATATAATTTAATCATAATGATTATAAGACAAAATATAATTAAAATGATGAAATATGAATTAATGAGGAAAAAAATTATATAATTTAGTAATAAAATTTATACAAAAGACAAGACATTGCAAAAACTTAAATTTCCTAGCTAGAAATAAAATTTGAAACATATAAATATTTATTGTTAATTTGATAACATATTTATATAAATTTTTTGTTCAAAAGTTTAATATAAATTGCTTTAGTAACTTATTAAATTATTATTTTTTTATATTAAGTAATTCTTTTTTAAGTTTTAATTTATATTTGTTATTATAATTTCATATATAAACTTATTTTGTTATTGTAGGGATTTAGAAACTTCAATTCTAGATATCTTTTATATAGATTAGAGTTAAATGTATATTTGAATGAATCAAGAGAATATTATAAGATTCAAATTGATGTTCTTGATTATTGGAAGAAAAATCAATTTCGACACCCTATACTTTCACTTATGGCTAAGGATATACTAAGTATTCCAATTACCACAGTTGCATCTGAATCAGCATTTAGTATGAGTGGTAGAGTTATTAACAAATGGAGAAATTGTCTCATAACACATAATGCAGAAATTTTGATTACCACTCGTAATTGGCTGTATGGATTTGATATAGATAAAGGTGGTAAGATTTTAGTGTCATTATTATTTTATTAATTTTTTATTATTTAAATTCTTATATGATTATTTTTATATATTTTATTAGATGAAGAAGATGAAACAATGAGATTTGGAAGGAAAGTTGGATTAAATTGAACTAGTTAGTTTATGGATGAGGATGAAGAGTTCTAATTGTAACGTATGTTGATATTTTATTTCTTACTATTTATATTGTTAAAAAATTAAATTTTTTTATTAAGAGTAATTATGATTGATCATTGCCTCATTAATCTTATTTGAAGACAATGTCGCTCTTAGAGAGTTTAGTTGCTTCCTGCATTTACAATATTTTCGAGTATATTATTCATCAAGCCGCTAGCGTTGAATGGAATGATCGTATTTTTCTGTTTTGTTCATCATGCAATGTATGACTAGGGATTGGTTTCTCCATGACTAGGTGGCTGTGTATGAGAATGATTGTATATTTTCTATTTTGTTGTTCTTGTAATGTTACATGTCATAACTTTAAGTGTTTGATGTTTTCTTTACTGGTTTGTTTTTTACTATATTTGGACTAATTTAGAATATAACAATCATTGACTTGTTAATGACATGAGAATTTGGATGCAAACATGTCATAGTTGAGTCTGAATCTTTTTTTACAGTGAAAAAGTTATTACAACCTTTAAAAGGGTATGATCCCCTTTTTTAATTTTCAATTCTTATTTTTAGTATAATCACAATTTAAAAAATAAATTACTATTTTTCTATTTACGAGTTATAGGAGTCAGAATTTAAATTCTAATTTTGTTAATAATGTATTCAATATTTTATATGAAATGTCAAATTTAAATAAATGTTACAATTATATAATGATTTATATATATATATTTGATTTATTATTGTATTACAATTAAAATTTTAATATGAAATAAATATAATAAAATAGTATAATAATTGTTTTTATAATAAAATCAAATGTTATATTTAATAATATATTTATTATTTATTATTACAAATATAATAAGCATAATATTGAAAATTATTTGATATTGAACATTATATTGTGTTTTAAAATAATTTTATTTAATAATTGAATGTAAATATTTAATATTTATTTTGTTGATAATAAATTATTGATATAATTATCTAATAAATAAATAATGATTGTTTTAAAATTTTATAAATTTTAATTAGAAAAAGTGTATTATTATTTATTTATTTAATTATTTTTTAATATAATAATTATATAATTATAATTCGGGCTTTCTCGGGTTATAAATTCGGGCTTTTTCGGGTTTCGGATCGGGCCGATTTCGGGTTCGGGTCGTATCGGGTTCGGGCTTTTTCGGGCTCGGGCTTTTTCGGGTTCGGGTTTTTTCGGGTTCGGGCTTTTTCGGGCTCGGGTTTTATCGGGCTCGAGCTTTTTCGGGTCGAGCTTTTCTCGGGCTCGGGCCTTTGACTTTTTGATCAATTCGGTCCGGTCTCGGATTCGGTCTCGGACGGGCTCGGGCGGGTTTTCGGGCTCGGGCCAACTTTTGCCAGCTCTAATGGTAGGTGCTTTAGGCTTTTGGCACGTTTCACGCAATAAAGTATTACTTTTAACTTAAATTTTACGTTTTAATTGAAATTTTAACAATTTCCTGAGATATATTATGATTTTCATTTACAAGATTTTTTCTGATATATATATATGAATGATGGTGCTGATATTAGTATGAAGTTTTTTTTTTTTTTTTTACAATATTGGAAACCACTAATCTAATCTCAAAAAAAAAAAACAAAAAATCGAATGTAAATATTAAATTTTAAATCTTAAATTTGAAAAGTTTCGCATCTTAAAGGTAATAAATAATAACATGATGTTTGAATTAATTGAAACTTTTATTTTATTCATTATTGTTCATACTTTTGTCCATTTAAATCTTACATTTACACATTTAAAATGTGAAATAAAGCACTATGAATTTTCAAATCAAGACCTAGAAAGTTAGGTATGCAATGAATGCACATGGCTTTTCGTGCATAAATTGAATTTTAACTTTATACTCTAAACATTTAAATATCACATATTATTTTCTTTCATAATTTCCATTGAGATTTACAATTTCTTTTGAATAAAACTCAATAACATATACCATAAAATTACAATAATTTCTTGCATGAATTGTTCTATTCAACGTAAATCCACCTACATTATTTAACACTACTTAAAATTCCAAATTCTAATTCACAAATTTCAAATCATATATCGTTAGTACTAGATATTGCTCAATTTTAGATTTAATATTACAGTTCATTATCATTCTAAAGAAAAACATTTGCAATTAAAAAAATAAAGCACTGGTTATGAAAATTTTAAACTCAATCACTAAGATTGAAGAGTTATCATATACCTTATGATTATATTTAATAAATCAATATAATATATGATAATATTTTAATTTTACTTGCAAATTAAATTTAATTATTCCATGGAAGATTTATAAAATATAGTAATTTGCCATTAAAAAAGCCCAATATATATTAGGTATTTGTAATAAGCTATATATATATATATATCTGTCTTTGTTTTTTTCGATAATTCTTTAGTCATGATTAAAGAAAAATTGTGATTTATTATAAAGTTTAAATTCAAATTCAAATGATTTTATTTTTATTTTTATTTTTAATTTAATATTTTTATTGTAAAAAAAGAACAATTGTATCTTTCCTTTAAGCTGCAGGCATAAAACATGTACAAAATAAAAGTTGAAGAGACTAAATCAACTCGTTTCATTCTCATTAATAATTTTTTTTTTATTTTTCACTATTGGGAAGTTTCTTTTTTGACAATTCAGATTAATCTTTTTATGGATCATATTCCGTAAAATTAAATCAGTCCGAATTGAAGAATTTGCATGTGATAATACTTGAAAACTTTTACTAAGATTTTAACTTTTATTACTCCAACGCAAGAAAATCTCGACACTTGACTCTTAAGAAATCAAATTTAATCACACTTTACGACTCTCACCACTATTTTGACTTCTATTCAGCAATTGGACAAAATTTGGTGGAAAAAAACATCTGCCATACATTTATGGGAAGAACAGCCATATTAATTAGGTAGGGTTTAGGGTTTGAAGCATGTTGATATATATATAATACATTTGACTGGAATGAGGGCATTCAAAGACGGCAATCCACGACACAAAGAGGATATAATTGGTTTTGTAAATCATGATATTTTCTTTTTCTTTATACATGTGACATAATAATGGTTGATTTGTTCAAACCTTTGGATATTAAAGTCGGAATTGGAAGGTAAGACAAAGCTCCACACCTCACAGCATATCAAATGTTGATGTTGGTCTAACAAGTGGCAGGGGTGGGAAGTGGAGTAGGTAAAATCCCTATTCCCTACCATGTCAATTATTTAATAAAAATAATATAAGGACCATAAATATAATATATTTGTCACATGCTATATTAAAATATAATGAGTGAAAATTTTTACTACTTTTGAGTAGGAGATTTCGGATCTCAAATTTTTATTATTGTTAATAATTTTTAAAGCTAAATTAGTATTCAAAATTTTTATTTTAAAAAATTGTAATGATTAAAAATTTTAAAAAATTGATCATCGGATATTATTTTCAAGTTTTCGAAAACCGAAGAAGGAGGATTATTATTGTATATTCCAAAGCCTACTAAATCTCTATATATAATTTAAGGTCGTTTTTCACATGAACAAACCTCTATTATTTAAGACAGAAATTTTATAGTAAAAAAATGTCGAAATTGAATTAATATCTATAAATTCTAAATTTTTTTTGTTCAAGATTATTAATATTATTTTTTTCTCAAATTTTTTGAACTTTAATTACCTTCATAAACTCACAACATAAAATAGTACATATATAAATAAAGTTTGTATGTATATTGATAATGAATTTTTTTTTTAATTTTATAAATTTGATTAAGAAATTGTTGTATATCTCCTTCTAATATCTTCAAAATTTGTATCACCTTATTAAACTAAGTCTAAAAATTTTATTAATTATATATAGTAAATAACCTTTCGTAAATAAATAAATAAACATAGATATATAATAATACTAGTAAGTGCCATCATATTATTCTTATATCTAATAAAACAGGGAAAAAAAATGGAAAGCGGAGAATCAACAAGTCTCAATCCTTATGATCCTGCCACATATTATTATTGATTTACCGATTGCCCCATCATGTCCTTTCTACCGTCAGATGAAAATTGTTTATCACGTGCTGTATTATACTGTACCGAAGGTCAGTCAAAGGAGCGAATATATCGAAGAAACGTGAAGGAACCGTTTTATCTTTTAAGAGAAAAAAAAAAAAAAAACGCGCGTGGGCCCACGTAGCTGTCTGCTTCTGTCGGCACATAACTCCACCCAACTAAACTAACGCCATCATTAAAAGCGCCTAACTCCGTCCGTATATTGCGGTCGCCAAAAACGCACCCATAATTGCTGTTAATTACCAAAGTACCATTTTATTCATATTATACATATATCATATATTTATGAAATTATGTTTGGTAGGTTATTGATGTATAAATTTTTTTATTGATAGTAAATTGTAAAAATATATCTTTTTATTAATTCATAAATTTTAAAATAAAATTTTTTTGAAAATAAATATTTTTTAGTAAAAATACTCTTAAATTTATTAATTACTTAATGTTATAATGTGATTTATAACGTATAAATTTACTAATTATAATATCTCTATTTTAATCTTCTAAATACTTGGTCACAAAAATATCATGTTTGGAAAAAATAAATAATAAAAAATCAAAATTAAAATTTTATTCATATATATATATATGTGTCTGTGTGTAAATTTCATGTAGTGTGTCTAGAATGAAGAAAAGTTTTTTTCCCAATTATTAGTACGATTTTTTTTTCATAAAATTCTTATGAACCAAATTTCCGGTCAAATTTCTATACATAGTTTAGATAAAACAACATGTGTTTGTTTTATTTAAATTTTTTTTGTCAATTTATTGGTTTTCATTTTTTATTTTAATAAATAAATTTTTTTAATAAAGATATAAATTCTATTGACAGAATCTACCTACAAATTGTCTCCCTTCCTTCATCATTTTCCTTTGTTAAATCTAGAAGTTAGAAGATATCTTTCAAATTTCCATCCTACTTCTTAACCAGTTTGCATTATAAGTAAAAAATTAGATCATTTGTTTTTTCTTCCTCATGTTCAACATTTCCACCAAACAAATTGTAAATGTTTTCCAAGATTAAGCCAAGAAAGATTCCAAAATTTTTCAATGCATTACTCTAGAAGTTTCCTAGTTTTTTAATGCATATTAAAGGTTTTAGTTAGGACCTAAACATATAATAATTTTTCTTTCAAATTCAAAATTTGAAAATTTCAAATTCAGCCTTTAATCGATATATATATATATTTATTTATTATCGACCGAAATATTCATGTGTAATAAACCGAAAAAAAAATCATTGAACCAAGGTGTATTTCATCAAGGTAATATCATAATTTTTTTAAAAATTTTAATATTGAAATCCCCCATATATTAGCCATGAAAGGATAATTAAAATGTAACATGATTATGTATTAATATCCATAATCATGTTGCTTCTCTTTCTCACCCATTTGTAAGAAATGAATTTAAAAGAAAAACATCAAAGGTAAATAGGTTGGGTTGGGTGTCATTTTTGTTAGTGGTTTTGTACTATTTGTGGACAGTTTAAATATCTTAACTTTGGTATCAAGTAGGAGAAAAATGTGAGATTATTCCATGTTGAGTATGAATTGGGGAAATGGATCATAATTCTAATTAACTTTGTCCATGAACATGTTAAGTTTACTTCAAGGAATGAGTTCTAAAAACCTAATTGAATTATTGATTTGATTTGTGTACCACTTTCTGTTTATGTTTTAACTAATTTTTAAAAAGAAATTTTACCATAAATGTTTTCATTTCACCTCATAGGCTTATGTACACAAAATTTAAAAATTATCACTTAATAAAGGAATTGAAATGATAGCATGAAACTATGTTCTTAGACCATTCGTTCTTAAAATCTTAAAAAAAAAAACTTAAATTTGATTAATTTTAATGCATGCCATTAAAACCCACAAATTTTTTTTAACTTATTGTCTAAAATCTTTTGGATCTATATTTGATAGACTACCTATGTATACATTCATATATTATTAGTGAACCGTAAACCTAAAATCTCATTAATTCATTTAAAAAAAATTATAAATAAATATTTTTAAATTTATCAATTAATAAAATATCATGATATGATTTAATGATATATATAAGATTTATATATGTACAGCACATTAAGTACAATTTGATCAAACTATTATTATGTTTAAGAAAAATTCAATTATGATAAATCAGCTAAAAGAAAACAATAAATTTAATCATTATTCTAATACACAAAAATTTAATGCTTTTGGTTCATAGCATGAAAAATGTGAGCAAAAACCATGACAACCCAAAACCATTGACTTGGACCACCGAAGTTGCTGTTTTTCTTTTTTCCTTATCTGTGAATATTGTGATTGGTTCAAAAAAGACTTGGTCCTCAGGACCACAAGAAGAGGGCAACCATGGAAAAAAATGAGGTCGGCAATTGGCAATTGCGAGGAAAGATCCAACTTGAATCTTCTTCTCCCCACCACTGCCGTGTTCAGAGTTATTATATTTAGTATTTTCTCTTTCTTTACCATTTTCCCTGGTGCAAAAAAAACGTGCTTTAAATAAAATAATTAATTATTATATTTAATAGCTCCATGATAAAGAAGCAAAGACAACTCAGAGTTATTCAGGTTCAAAGCACATGGTGGGATTTGGAGAAACATGCTACCCCTTATATTTTCTTCCACACTCTTTCACAAGTAATCTCTCAAAGTGGCAAAAAACTTAGAGAAGATCCTGAAACTTGACGTTTCAATTGATTTATTTTTGACAGTTATTTCATTCAGCTTTTGTTTGAGAGATTTCAGACAACAAGAGAAGTAAAAAAGAAGGAAGCAATGTCCAATTCAGGCCAAAAGTCCGGTAAGTCTCCTGAGAGAGCTAGTTTTGTCAATGTACTTAGCAAGTACTTGAAAGAAAAAAGGAATCTTGGAGATATCAGCATTGGAATGACTTCAAAACCTGAAGCTAAAGGTACCCTTTTGTTTGCTTTCTTAATTTCTAGGCTTCTGTATCGGTTGCTGAAGAAAGGGTTGTAGTAAAATTCTGAGCTTTTCTCTGGGTTTGGGTGGGGGAGTAATGAGTATGAAGAATTTATGACTGGTTTCCTTTTTCCTGGTGAGACTGCTGGAAAGAAAAGTTCTTGGGTTTGGGAAGAATGGTGTTTTATAATCTTTGTTTGGTGATTTGCAGGGCTTGAAATAATGAACTTTTTGCCCAATATGGAAAATTCTTTCGAGAGTTCAAAACCAAATCTTGTGGCATCTACATCAAATGTGAAACCATCTGTTTTCTTTCCAGAGATTGGCAGTTTTGGATCCTCCGGTTACAAGGAAGATACCACTGACAAGGCAGATTTCAGGTTCGTACACAAGATATTTAGATTCCTCTCATTTGATCTTTCACAACCCAAACTTTAAATTCTTTTAAAATGTTTTAAATTGGAAGCAATATGTGTTTAAGAGTTAGGGTGATTGCAGACTGCAGTCTGCAAGTATCTTCTAGTTGAGGAATTGTCACAGTTTAATGCCTCAACTGTTCAAAGATATCTGTGAACTGAGAATATTGTTTTTGTTGGTTTAGGAAACCAGCAATAGTGGAACCGAAGAATGCCCCGCTGACCATAATTTTCGGTGGCCGAGTGCTGGTATATAATGACTTTCCAGCAGACAAAGTCAAGGACATCTTGGCCTTAGCTAGCCAAGGATGCTCAACTGCATCTAATGGTGTTGTTGCTGATTCTGGCATGGAAAAAGCAAATTCTAATGTAGACAAAATTGATTCTAGCATTTCTGACATTCCTGACCTGAACATCGCCTCCACAACTGCAACTAGTCCTGCTCAAGATCCTTCTGTTGAGTGCCGTCAATATGGTGGTTCAGGTAATTGATAAATGTGGCTTTGAATCAAATCATTGAACGTGCTTTTGGAGACCAATTCTGATCTGTTTGTATTTCTTCGTTCTCTGCAGACTTGGGTATTGCAAGAAGAAATTCACTTCACAAGTTCTTTGAGAAGAGAAGAGATAGGTAAGAAGGTTTTGCTTGCATTAGATTACGTTTGGATGCTAAGCTTCCTTTTCATATTTAATCTTGTTCGTCTCTAAGTTGATCCTTGGCTTCATTTTCAGAGCTGCCGCAAGAGCACCATACCAAGTTCACAACCCTAGAGGATCGCCTCCTCCACCTAAACCTGATGAAAGCAAGTCATCTCATGAGCAGGAGCCAGAGGGTCAATCATCAACAGAAGCACCAACAGATCTTGATCTCAAGTTATAGGAATGATGACCACTTCAATTTGCTGCAACTTAGGATACCTTAGTAATACAGGCTCAAGGATCTTTTAACTACTGTTGTTAGGCATTTTCTTCATCCTTATCATTATATTTTCTGTAGCTAATTTGTTTCATTTAAATTGAGATTTGATATCTTTTTTCCTGTAAATTTAAACTATTTAGTGCAAAATCATGTTGAAACTAGATAATTGTTAAAATTTGAATTTTAAATTTATGTAAATATTTTTTATTTTTATTTTCATTTTCTTATAATTGGATTCGGAATTGAAATTACTTGAGTTGGATTTTAAACTTAATAACTAACTATCTTAATTTAATGAAAGAAAAAGTATCCACCATGGTTCCTACCGGGCAGAACATTAACAAGAAGAAAATGCTACAGCAACAGCAAAAGCAAACCAAACAAAGCAAGAACGCAAGAGCATGTGAAAAACCCAAATCACAATCGAACAGGCCAAGCAAACATTTTTAGGCACCATTTTCTTGTCTTATACTTTTGGTAATTAACAATTATAAGCTACCGTGACTGTGGGTAACCTTGGTTGCTTTAGACCACCAGCTCCTGCTATATGAAGCAAGAAAATCTGATTTTTAACCTGCCATTAGAGGAAAGGGAGTGCAATAAGAACAATAATACAACAATCTGCTTCGTTTGAATCATTTCGTGCTATTGCTGCCTAGACGACAACCAGTAAACATGAGATATTCAGATTCAAAGCCACAAATCTTAAAGCAAAGAATAGAGGATGGGTAGCCTAAACCTAACAGGAGGCCCTCCTATCATTAGGCTTAAATGTCAGTGACGTTTCTTTCCGTTTTGCTGAAAGGAATCATCCGTCAGCCCGCAACCTTTTTAGCGTCAAGAGTCTTTATGCCTATAATGCTAGGCTATGAGCCTATGACTAACACGTCTTTGGTTTCTGAAGAAATTATGGAGTTTCCAACATGACATAAAAGCTTTACCATCTTAGGATTAACAGGTTTTCTTTTTCGAAGCACAAACAACCTAACAGTGGTACTTTAGACTAAAATGGTAAACCGTGAAGCAAAGCATGAATCAATGTGGGGGACCATCAGCTGCAGCAGCAGAGAAATCATTTGTTCAACTTCCCTTTCAAAACTTTGCTTCTTTGGCAGTAGTAACCAATTCACCAGTTCTAATGTACCAACATGTGTAATCATAAAAGCAGTCGTCTATATCCGAAGGGAACATAAATTCCAGAAGAACAGGATTGGTTGCAGAAGCATTAAGAAGGTAAGAAACTGAAATACAAATTGTGACTGAATTAATTCTGTACCCATCATGGACCAACTAGTTCTTCCCCTTCTTGAAACTCCATTCATACTTTTTAACAAAGAAAAAAGTATAAATTGTGATCAATGTTAGATTGTTGAATCTATGTTTCAAGAAGAAATCTTGATTCTTGAATAACAGTTCAATTTTTCAACTGATATCATCATGTCTTTATTTCAATATATTAAAATAAATTACATGAATTAATATATATATATATATATATATATATATATATATATAAAAGAAGGGACAGTTTCATTAATGCTATGAATCTAGAAACCAAAGAACATGAGATGGTGGGGTTAAACTCGCATGTGGCTTTCAAATATACCTTAATATCGATCTTCTGCCAGTGAATTCACAAGCTACCCAAGTTCGATGCTGGTACCTGGCTTCTTTCTTTCATTTAGATTCTTGTCCATCAAAATGCTACTTCCTGAACACGTACATGGATTGCTAGTTTACAACTAAAACTCTCACATGTTAACTAACATTATTGATCTGAAACCTACATAGAAATTTTATCACGTGCGTTAGAAGGAAGACAAAATTTACAAATCAAACGCTTTGATCTAGAACTTAATATAGTAACAATTATATGTGTTTATATTTCGGTTATAGCCGTATTAATTGAGAATTAATCGATTGACCTGATTTAATTTAATTAAATGGTTGATTATCAAATTAATTTCCATCGGTTATAGAAAATAATTTTGAGATAATTTCAAATCTAGATTAATTTGGTTCGATGATTGAATTAATCCATATTTTAAAGAAAATATAAAAATATAAAAATAAAAAAACTACATAAATTATAATTATATGTTTAATATTTGAAGTTTGAATGATATCATGAATCTGATGTTGTTAGAGCTATTAATTGAATACTTTGGTATTTGAATATTTTATTTGATAATTTTATTCAATTTGTTTGAAATATAAGAAATTAAGACTTAAAAATATAATTAAACTTAAATGTATTTTATTATTTGATAAATTCAAAAATTAAACTAAAAAATAAAGTAAAAGTTACATAAAATTGAAAACTATGTTTAATGTTTGGAGTTTTAATGATGTCTTGAAATTTAATATTAGTTAGTGTTTTTAATTTATTTAGTATTAAATATTTCATTGGATAATTCTATTTAATTTTTTCAAATATAAGAAATAAAAATAATTTAACATAAACATTTTTTTATTATTCATTTAATTCAAAAATTAGTAAAATTAAATTCCAGTGATTAAATTTTTGAAATTAATAAATTCATTTTGATTAATAAAAATAGAATAATATAATTCATTCAAAATTAACGAGACTGACCGAATATTAAAATGATAAATATATATATATATATATATATATATATATATACTCAAAAAAATGATCAATATATATTATAAATTATTTAGAATTTTTTGGTTAAATATAAATTATTTACATTATTAGATACAGATAGAGATTAACTAGCCCAAAGAAGCCCATTATATGGCTGTAACCAAGACCATTGGGCTGAAGTTTTAGTATTTTTGTAAGCCCATTCGCAATCACATTTGGTCCATTGGACATGGATTTTGTTGGATATAAAATAACCTGCAATAACTGAAACGATCGACATCGAACCAATATATTCTAAGATATATTACACTTGGCAATATTTGATTTGCTATTGAAAAACCCAAAGGTAACTTTATCTTTTTCCTTCCTCAATAATACCCGCCTTAAATACTTTTTTGGAGTCACACGTTTTACCTCCTCTCTTTAGAGGCCTCATTTCCTCTCTCATTTTTATTTTTTTTTCCTCACTGTGTCGAGGCCCCTTCCCCTCATACTTTGAACCCTAGCAAGGGAGAAAAAGGAAATCAAGCGTAATTTTCTTGGAAACCGAACACATCGATTAAGTTTCCCTAGAAAATCTACGAGGAAAAATGCAGCACCAGAGGCTGAAGCAACAGCAACAAGCCTTGATGCAACAAGCCCTCCTTCAACAGCAGTCTCTCTATCACCCAGGCATCTTGGCTCCTCCTCAGGTTTTCCACTCTCTTGTCTTTCTTATCTCTTTTATTTATCGTTAATTTCTGTTTTCTTCTATCATCTACGAGTTTATGATCCGGATTCTAGGAATGATTTGTTGGATTTTTCGAAATCTTGTTTTGATCTTCGAGCTTGAGTTTGGTTTCTTGTCTGTGATTGATTGGCAATGCTAAGGTTAGTTTGGGAATTTTATGCGGTGATGGTTTGGCTTTCGAAAGCTAAGCTTTTTCCGTAGGATTTGCTTGAATTTGTGGAATTTGTTTCTTTTCTTTTTTATGACTTTGAATGTGATTTTTTTTAAAAAGAGTATTCTTCACCTGCTTTTGTGGTCGGAAAGTTGAATGTTTTGCATTTGGTTTTCGGAAATGAGAAAGTCTGTGTCCTTAAAATGCTTTTGGTGTAAAGTGAAGCTCATTGTTTTGGGTTTGAAATTTGATGAATGATTGCTTTGCGTCTTAATATATTACCTTTTCATTGCATGAAGTTCCAATGTTGTTTTCTATGTTGTTGTTTCTCTTCTAATAAGTTTGGTTTTGGTGTTTTCTTTCTCATTTACTTGGGTTTCTCAATACTTTGGTTTTATTTAGTTTACTGCTAATCCAAATCATCACGTTGTTTGCAAATGTTGAGAAATGATTGAATGTGTCAGGGTAACGGTAGTTGCCATCTCTCTTGTACTCACTCACTATCAATCAATCAATCAATCAGTCTATTTGTTTATGTTTATAATGTTGGATAAAAATGTGAAATCTCTCTCTCTCTCTCTCTCTCTCTCTAGTGTTGGAGTGTAAAACATGGTTCCTGAATTTTTGGAACTCTTTAGGTTTATGGTGCTGGAATATAACAGCATGAAGCAAATTTATAAAGTATATGGTACTTTTGAATTTGCATTCTGTGGAAGCCACATTTCTTGTAGTCCTTTTTGCTTGAATTGTTTAGAAAGATCTAGATGTGTTTTTCAATTTGGAGAAGATAGTTCAAATGGTTGTAGTTAGCGTCTGGTTTGTTCTAGGTTGAATGTTGGAAACCTTCTATAATTCGTCTTCTTTCCAGGATTTGAGCGCCTTAGAATTGTGTTGAGTGGGAAGGGATTTCTTTTGTACATCATTTCTTCTTTTCCCCTCTTTTTTGTTTTCTTTTCTTTTTTTGTTTTTCACTTTTTTATTTTGCAGATAGAGCCAATCCCAAGTGGAAATCTGCCTCCTGGTTTTGATCCAAGTACTTGCCGCAGTGTGTGAGTGTTTGCCTAGATATTTGTACTTTTTTTCCTTTTTTTTTTCTTTTTCCTTTTGTTTCTTTTGTATTTTGTGTGTCTGTTACTTCCCCTTCTTGCTTAAGAAACTACCCTAGTCACTTTTATGCTTATGACTGTATACATTGGAAAAGATTTCCGTCATGAATCTCGTGATTGAAAGTGCTACTACTACCCTTAGTGCAAAATTCTAAGCTAATGTCTCCTTAAATTGATAGTTAAATGGTTTGGGAAGGTGATAGATACTTGTATGTTCTTGCATTTTTCTAACAACTCTGAAAGTTACTTACAGCCTTTTATTTATTTTTTTGTTTCTTTTTTTAAAACTTCTAGTTTTTCTATTTTTGAGAAAATGCAGGTATGTTGGAAACATCCATACACAAGTGACTGAACCACTACTCCAAGAGGTTTTTGCAAGTACTGGTCCTGTTGAAGGTTGTAAGCTTATCAGAAAGGAAAAGGTATTTTTTTTTTCAATATTATATTCTTTTTTTCCATATGAAGCTGTGAGGATGCTTTAATTATGCAATAATTAATTCTCTTTACTTAGTTTTTCTCCTTTTTCCTTTAGCCTCTGATTGCCATATAGTTGACATATCTTTTGTTTCTCACTCTACTGAAGCAGTCATCATATGGATTCATCCATTACTTCGATCGCAGATCAGCTGCTCTTGCTATATTGTCTTTAAATGGAAGGCATTTGTAAGTATTAACTTTTAAGCTTTACAACATACCCCGTTTTGAGTGTGCTTTTTCATCATATCATGTAATCTGCAGATTTGGACAGCCTATCAAGGTCAATTGGGCGTATGCTAGTGGTCAGAGAGAGGATACATCAGGTTTTCTGATGTTATTGTTTGCGAAATTTTGCTCTATAATATTTATAATTTGCTTGCGATTACTTTTTAATTTTATACAGTTTGACACTATCATAATTGGTACAGGTCACTTTAACATTTTTGTTGGGGATCTTAGTCCTGAGGTTACTGACGCAATGCTGTTTGCTTGCTTTTCTGTCTATCCCAGTTGTTCGTAAGTGTCTTTTCCTTTTGATCTTGATTTCAGTAAATTCATGTGCCATAACTTATTAAAAAAAGTAGATGCAAATTTATTTTTCAGGATGTGCAAATTTATTAGTTAGTAAACCTTGATTAATGTTTTCGTGTTGCTTACAGTAGTGATCTACTGGTGTCACAATGAATAACAAATCTGATATCTTTACTTATTTCAGGGATGCGAGGGTTATGTGGGATCAGAAAACTGGGCGTTCAAGAGGATTTGGGTTTGTTTCATTCCGCAACCAGCAGGTACCATTCCTTGGTTAAGTTTCTGGTGGCTCTTTGTGTTTTGCTTCCATTATAACTTTGTTTCCTCTATTGGTGTTCACTTTTTTCTTTTTTCTTTTTTGTTTCTCCTTTGTTCAGGATGCTCAAAGTGCAATTAATGACTTAAGTGGTAAGATTGGATTTTTTTACTCTATACCTGTATTTTGCTTTCATCATTCCTCGTGGTTTTAGCTCATCAAATAAAGCTGTGACTTTTAGTTTCCAAGTGTTTATTTTACATCTTTCATGCTTTGGAATAATCTTAATAAGTTGCTCTCAAAAAGCTTTTCCTTTTCTGTAAAATCACCATGAGTATTGGTTCATTAAATTATTGTGGCTGAATTGGAAAAATTGCATTTAATGCTAATTTCTTATTGGAATTATTACTTGCATGAATTGCTGTTATTAGATGTTGCAGTAAAAATTCAAATGTGCTTTTGATTTATTTTTCTAGGAAAGTGGCTTGGTAGTAGGCAGATTCGTTGTAACTGGGCAACAAAGGGTGCTGTTAGCAACGATGACAAACAGAGCTCTGATGCCAAAAGTGTGGTGGAACTAACCAATGGCTCTTCAGGTTCGTTTTGTTGCAGCAAGAATCATTATCTTTTGTTCAAAAATCAAACTTGCACATTAATCATTACTTTTTTCGATGAGAACCTCAAAACTACTAGTATTTTGTTATTTTTATTTAACCTTTTATGGATGTTTTAATGTTTGCCTAATGGGAAATAAACTTACATGATACATCTATTACCTTGGTATGCAGAGGATAGTAAAGAGACAACCAATTCTGAGGCTCCTGAGAATAATCCTCAATATACTACTGTTTACGTGGGCAATCTTGCTCCAGAGGCAAGTAGCTATCTCTAGTGGCTCTTCTATTTATAATTTTCCACATGCAATTTAATCCTGAAATGCGTGTTACAAAGCATTATGAGTTTACTTTAATAGGACTATTGAAATGGGCATTTCTTTATCATTTTTAGGAAAGCTTATATTTCTAGACGTGTGGAGAACACAAATGATGGTACTTTATTCATTTATATTTTTAAAACCAAGCTAGAGTAAAAGGAAAAAAAAGGGCTTTTACTTATCAATCAAACTTCTCAACCAATGGTGGTATGAAGCTTGAACCAGCTGTCTACTATTGGACCCTGAGAATTCCCATCTTCTAATAAAGTTTCTAGTGCATGTGCTGAAAGCTCCAATTAGTTTGTACTGTAAAGGAACATGTTAGGTTTCTAAGAAAACCAATTATTTTTATTACTTCAGGTCTCCCAACTTGAACTCCACCGTCACTTCCATGCTCTTGGTGCTGGGGTGATTGAAGAGGTTCGGGTCCAGCGTGATAAAGGCTTTGGCTTTGTGAGATATAGTACTCATGCTGAGGCAGCTTTGGCTATTCAGATGGGGAACACTCAGTCATTTCTATGTGGCAAACAAATTAAGGTTTGTTCTATGCCTTTAGTCAAAATTTTACTTCCTTCAGTATTTGAGGAATATAAAGACGCAACATAATGTGTATTATTGATGTGTTTGGAGGAGGGTGTTTTCAAAATTCTTTGCATAGTTATTATTTTCATTGAATCATTGACCCTTAAGTATCCTAAAATGAGATTGTTTGGGATGGTAAATGTTCTTTAGATGCAACTTGCTTGTCTAAATCTTGTAGTAGTAGTTTCAACTTTCATTTTTAATTCCTTGGATAATTAGAAATTGATGTCTTAAATTTGTTTGTGAAGTGCTCTTGGGGCAGCAAGCCTACACCATCAGGGACAAGTTCAAATCCGCTTCCCCCTCCTATAGCCGCACCTTTACCTGCCCTTTCAGCTACTGACCTTTTAGCTTATGAGCGGCAACTTGCCATGAGCAAAATGGGCGTTCATGCCCTAATGCACCCTCAGGGACAGCATCCTCTCAAGCAAGCCGCAATGGGAGTGGGTGCTGCTGGAGCAAGCCAGGCCATATATGATGGTGGATTCCAGAATGTTGGTGCTGCCCAGCAGCTAATGTACTATCAGTAATAAAAGATAGAGTATGTGTGGTAATATCCTTGTTCCCTGCATTTGCAGGTTTTATTTGAGTTCTAAACATAACATTTAGGAGGCTTTTTAATGTATTTTTCCTTTTTTAGCAGTGAGGTTGCGCCCTGCTTTTATTTATAGCATATGTTTATGTTTGCCGAATGTATCAATCCTACACCCTTTCCAGGTTTTATTTGAGTTCTAAACGGCCAGGAAAGCTTTTAAATGTATTTTGTCCTACGAATTTCGTACGATAACTGTCCCAATGGATATATAAGCCTATTTGCAGCTTGCTCTTTGAGTTCTACATATTTAGATATATGTATTTTCCTAATGGAATGTTTGTTTTTCGTTATATTTGATTTTTATGATTCGAAAGTCAAAAGTTTAAAAAAGAAATAATTTTTTTATTAATATGACTATTCGGACGTCACAATATGATAATTTTTTGCATTGAATTTGATGATTAATATCGTATGCAGAAATTCTTTTTCTGGTTGACATTTAACAGGATACATTTCCTGGAAGCACGCAAATTGAAAGAAAAGGCTATTTGTGAGAATTTGGTTTTGGAGACTCACCATTGATGATCCATTGTTGGAACTTAATAGGGTTAATTTCATGGCACTGGCCGGCTGGCCTGTAATGCTCATACGCAATACGCACACCTGTGGAGGAATGATATTTTGTTCAACTGGCTGTGGCTGGAAATGCAAACATTCTGAAACCTTAAATGATGGGGACTACACATCATCAGTCACAAAGATGATCCAACCAATAATGAAATAAATTCATAATTCCAGTATCTGCAACAAACATGGATACCGAAGACGGGGAAATGAAATGGGATCATCGGAAGAAACTACCATATCAGCAAGACTGCAACTAACAATGATAATAGAGGTGGGAGAAAAGGGGTAAAAGGCTATAACCGCAAGCTGTCTGCAATCTCTTCATCCTATTTAGAATTACATAAAAGATTAGTTCATCAGTCTGTTTCCAACCTGGCAATATATTTGTCATAGAATTTCCCAGCTTTCTCGAGATCTCCAAGTTCAGTGTAGCAATCGGCAATTGCTCCATAAGCTTCTGTGTTTCCAGAGTCCTCTCCTTCTTGCTCAGAGATTTCCAAAACCTTTAGATGGTATTTAATGGCTTCCCGATATTTGCCTTGCCTTTGCAATGAGGCACCTGGATAAAGCAAACTTAAGTTAGAGACTTTTATACTTTCTGGTAACCTTTATGGAAACGAATTAAGATCCGAGCTATAAGAAAAGAAAACTACTGCAGACTCTCCAAAATAACCACATAACATAGTACAGTTTAAAGGCTCTTTGATTTCATCTCTTTATGCTTTGGCACTGCCACTTGTATTCATAAATGACTTGGAAATTCTTTTTTACCAAATATATGGTTCCCAATGGAAACACAGTTTTGAGCATAAGCACAGATCCAAGGCAATGCCATAATGTATTATAATCCTTAGTTCCTCTTCTGCCACTTGCTTTGGCTTAAACCATAAAGATTATAATATTATATATTACTAAATCAGGGGTGGAGACAAGATGGATAAACAGAAAGATACAGACCTAAACCCCTGGCAGCCTTCTTCTCCTCAGTAGGATCCTTTAGACTTTGAGCAAGCTCCAGAGCTGTCTTAAACTCTGGAAAAGCCTTCTCAGGGTCTAGATTTCTTAAAAAATTCTTTCCACTCTTCAACCGAGAAATCAGCTCTTCCTTTTTTGGATCAACTATCACTTCATTCTCTGATATTCTACCAACAACTGGTGCATAACTCAGGCTGGGAGCATATGACTCTATCTTGGCCTGCCTTCTTAGAGCAGCATTAATCTGGCGCAGCTGCTCATTCACTCGCTGCAATTCCCCTCTCCTCTGCCGTGCAAGCAATCCTGAGGCACAAGTTACGGATTATTAGGGAAATAATAATTTTTGCACCATGGTCTTTAATGAATTTTTCATGGATATCTGCATCACATCATTTTCCAAAGAGTGAAAAATATAAA
This sequence comes from Firmiana major, assembly GCA_033439115.1. Classification (NCBI taxonomy): domain Eukaryota; kingdom Viridiplantae; phylum Streptophyta; class Magnoliopsida; order Malvales; family Malvaceae; genus Firmiana; species Firmiana major. Next base: position 4,442,553 of record CM065914.1, on the reverse strand, counting down.
AGGAAAGGAGAGGGAACAACTAAATCCGACATGACAGAGAACAAGACATAGAAGGTTTATTTTCATGAGTTGTATAGACTGCTCAGAATGAATTCCAGTGTTTGGAGGGGTAAAATTACATTTATATTGTTTCCATCACCCAGTTACAAATTGGGATTTCAAACTGTAAACAGCAATCTAATTTCTAGGCTTCTGAGACATACCTTCTAACTTTGTAAGTTAGCGATTTAGAATCTCTTCTTCATGATATCTTAGAATGAATCTAACTCTGGGTATTTTAGGATTAACAATATTTTCAAGCACATCAAATATAGTTTGAACAGTCAAATACCAATTGCTGACTGTGTTCGTCTCATTGTATATTCATTTGCAAAGCACAAAGAATAGCATGTTATTATGGACCACAACTAAAGACAAACAAAAGTTAAAAGATACCTCCAACTGTAGCACCAATAAGGGCTACAAATAACAGCGAAGGCATATTGAGAATGGAGTTATCAGCCTCACACGTTTCTGCCAGGGCTTTGAAAGGTGCAGTAAGTATCAAAATGTTGGTGGCAAGAAATGCTATCACCGGGACTCCTAACCTTAAGCCTCCCTGTCCCAGCAGCAGCTTCAATCAATTAGACCAGTTTGATCAAAATGCAAGAAAATTCTTCTAATTTTCAAAGTGTGACTTGATACACCATAAATTTCCAAAATTCAAACAAAATCCGAGTAATTTGAGGCATATGCACCTTTCCTTAACTTCAAACATTGAAATTTAAGTATTCTAAAAATCTTATCGCATCCAAATTATATAGTCAGGTGCGAAGGAGAACATTTAGCTCGCAATCATATCCAAATAAACATACACTATAAGTACCTAACTATCATAGTTTTGTAATCAAGTCTAGAAATAATAAAAAGCAAAAAAGCTGTCCAGAGGACTCACCATCATACCTCAAGAGCAGATAACTGTTGTAAAATTTCATCATAATGTGACGAAATCTGATCCAAGACACGCTTTCCCTCTGACTTTGGGCAATGGAGTAAGGAATGTTTTCCCCTTTCTTGCAAATGAATCTCAATTGGTTTATTAACATCTTTAAAGGATGATCCAAACTTTCTTACTTTACATATAATAGATGCTATCTTCCCTGTTTTCAATCATCAATTTAACTGTAAATTTATTAAACATAATAGTTTACTACACCATTAATGCAATTCTATTAGTAAGCCATTTTACTCTTCATTTATTTTTTTTCCATCCACTATTTAATCATTCTTCAAATGCCCATTTCAAGACCTCAATTTATTTTCAATTCTGCATGAAAGTTTAATTTTTTGAGAATAAAATACCAAAAAAAAATGACATTTTGCTAAATTAAAAAAACCCAAAGTCTACATTGCAGCAAAAGTAAAGAGCATAAAAGTAATTACAAAATGTTGAGTTTTTTTTTTTTTAAAAAGGCAACGAGAACAAGAGTGAAAGAAAATGGAAAGAGAAAGGGAGCACTGACCGGGAAATTGCGGTTTGACGGAGGAAGGAGACGGAAGGGAGCTTGGGCGAGTAAGGAAGCCAGAGCAATGGATTATCACTGCCATTGCTTAGGATAAAAGATGGATTCTCCGAAGACCAGTAGTTTATATAGTGTGCCCATTGGAGGACATATGTGACCTTGGAATTTTACAAATGTTACACTTATGCCATTCATTATTTTACAAATCTGTTCCGTTAGTCCATGGATTAAAAGCTCAAGAAGCTCAAATCAGGTGGCGACCCTGTATGTATAATTCTATTGACTATGAAGTCCAAAACCTTGTTCCAATAAAATCTGGAGTATCATTCTTCTAGAAAACAGCTAAAACTTGTTGTTGAGGTTGAACTATGGGAAGATATCTGCTGGTGATTTCTGTCTTCTAACACTGATCAAGGTTTGGCAGAGTACATGAATTCAAGCATGGCACTACCCATGGTTTAAACTAGGGAAAAAATGACAATTCAGAAATGGAAATTCTCTGCTTAAGAAGAAAACATAAGAGGAAAGATTGTTTATTTATTAAAAAATTTCCAGCCTTGAAGAAAATCAAATTTATAGATGTAATGCCAAGAAAATGATAAAAGATTTCAAACACTTGCGAGTTATGATATACTAATATAAAGTCATTGGGCAGGCTATTTGGCAGTCAGCCTGGTAATGTCACGGGGTTGTAGTATTTGGAATTGATCAGTTAAGCCCAAGTGTGCCATTAAAAGCCAGACATGGGTTAGAAGCTGCCCTCCTCGCCTCAGTTGTTGTCTGTGCTGACTTCCTTCGCAATGAGTTGCAGCATGGGCCAGCATTTCCACCCAAGTATCAGCAATTAAGCTCCATTTCTGCCATAACATGGTAGTAATAAACTCAGTAATGAGAACTCAAGCTCCAAGATGGGTAGAGTGGCCAGTGAAAATAAATAAGGGTGACTACTTTTTTACCTCTTCTTTGTTTGATATTTCATTCAAACTTCTGGCAAGGTTACTTCCATTGGATAACATAGATTTCCTTGCTCTATATCTCCTTCCAAGCAATTCAGCCCCCCTAGTAGCTATAACCAACCTATTATATGCATCGGTTTTGTTCTTTGGTGGCTCTGGTGTATTGCAAAAATCAATGACTTCGGCGCAAGTGTCTTCAATTACAATATCACCAAGCCCAGCCGGCAACATGGAAGGATAATTAACAAGCAAATGCAGCATATACCTTGACATGAGAATGCTCATTTCGCGCTTCGATTGAATGGCCTGATCTGTTGATTCCTCCAAGTAGTAGCAGATGTCTGTAGCAATGTGCCAAATCAAAATTTTTTCATCAAATCCTTTCTCCACGCTCCATTTAAGTTCACCACCATGACCATAAGTTTCCACTGCAAATTTTTGTCTGCCTTCATCCGAGGTATCATCAGCTGTTACTTTAGCTTTAAGTCTCTCCTTCAGATGCTTGAATATCCATTCCTTTAAGCTGTTGGATACCACTTCCTTAGTTACATATCTCTCCTTTTCTTGCTTTTCCACAATGCCTAAGCACTTGAACGGTTTCAGAATTCTATGGCAAAAGTGAGGTTTTACTTGGCTTAAGATTGGATCGTGAATCATTGGTTTTTCTTTAAGCGCAAAGCTTAGTAGATTGTATTGAGCCATGGAATTTGACCACCGAGGATTCTTAAATAATTGGATAGAAGTAATGGCCTTCAAGATAGAAGTTCTTTTATGCAAGCTCAACCAGACAAAGGTCCAATCTGAGAAAAGAATGACCAGTGCTGCATATATGTCTAGCACAATAGCTACAGCCAGCAATAGGAAGGTTATGACAAGGTCAGCCTTTTTATACTTGTGCTTATTGTAAACCAAAGAGAAAAGGACTAATACAATGCAGGTAAGTGATAAATTGATGCAACGCAAGCTAAGGCCCCAGCGAGAATAGACCACCGATGCTTTTGTGTAGAGCAAATCATACATGAATGCAAGCTCCATTTCAACTACTTCAAAAGCCTTTTCGAAGGACAGATTCTGAAACACTGCTAGGCTGGTGTCTCGATCCCGAGAGCTAAGTAGGAGATTTACGAAAATACGCTTGAATATCTGAAGTAGTCCGTAAGCCTTAAGTAATTCATTGGTTTCGGAAATGGAGTTGTCTTCGAAGGCAAAGGCCTCCATGGGCAGCTGAATATCAATTACTCTATTTGGTATTACATTGTATCCTTCTTCTTTCTTTACATCGTACTCCTTGAGCAAATTTGGGTTACTAGGACCTGGAAGATCACGGCGAGCAAGCGTGGAGCCTTTAATCTGTTCGCTGCTTGCTGAACGGAGGACCCAGGTTCTTTCTACGTACTTGCTGAGACCTACAAAAACCATTAAGGTGGACAGAATCGAAAGATGAGAGCCTCTCCATGCCATGAGGAAGACGTTGAATGCGACTCCAGTTTGGAGAGCTAACCCAAGCAGGTGCCTCAACCACAACTCATTGTCTTCTAACGAGTACGCAGTGATGGTGTCAGGGCCACCCAAATGTAACAACAGAAATGGTGCCCAAAATGCATGTAGTTCAAGGCTGGCACCGTGACTACCTGGATCTGCCAGGTCATTTGAGATAATGCCAAGAGCCATTGTTGCCACAGTGTCTGCAGCTAAGTAAGCAACCCATACTGCAAATCTGACTAAAAGTTGCTGACTATACTTTCTGCGATTGCCCACGACAACGAGTATTGTCTGAAAAATGAGGCTAAGTAGAACCAGTCCTCGTAGCTGCCACTCCTTCCATAGATTTGTTAAAGTTTGAACGAGTGCTTCCATTATTTTCCTCTTATCCTTTACAAATCAATCTGCTAAAGAACTATATACTGATATTCATAAACAGCAGATTGACCAAGAAATATAAACATAAACAGTATACTGATAAGAACTATATATTGATAAGAACTACATACTGATATTCATAAACAGTAGATTGACGAAGAAATATAATCATAAAGGATGGCTCTGATGGGTGGGTAGATTGAACTAACTATTGAAAAGCGGCCATCAAGGTCTCATTATAAAGGTAGAAACAGATGATGAAATAGATAATGCTGCCATATCAGTGATACTGTTTATAATTAAGTACTAGTTTGTTCTATGAAAAACAAATCATGATCCAGATAACAGAAACAAAGAAATGTTACAAGCAGCCTAAGAAGTAGGAATAAAACACATTAGAACAAGTTCAGAAAACAAACACAGAGGAACAAACGAGCAACAAGAATAGAAGAAGTCCCTTCTTGATGATGGCTAACCATGCATGCAAAAGGTTGGCTCAACCCACACAAGATTATAATACAGTTATTCAAGCGCAATGAGAAGGCAATATGAAGATTATGTACCTGCGGCTGAGGGAATCACTGATGACACTGCTTTATGGTCTAATCACCTCTGCTTATCCCCTCCTCAAGGTGGTAGTGCCTCACTGCCTCTCTAAGCCAAATATCCGAAGAAGAGAGAGAGAAAAAAGATAACTATGGATCCATCTGTAATGGTCTGCTTGATTGCTCGGAAGTTATGTGCATAATGATCAGTGTTGCTTGAGTTTGACTATGTATAGATAAATTTGTAATCAAACACTCTTTCTAGAAAATGGAAAAGAGAAAGGCATCCGAATCAGAACAGATAATTGATACTTGACGCCCTCAAAACAATGTAAAGAGAACCCTCCATGGCTTGCATTAGTCATTGGTTCAAGAGCTATATATTCTTTCTTTTCAGAAACTTCTTTATTCTTGCTATGAATTATATCTATCTTGTATAAACATAAACGGGATTAGCCGTTTAAACGTCATTGTTAATTTGATGTGGTGTGGTTGTGCTTCCGCTGGCTCCAGCTAAAAATTTTCGTACTAACTGTTACTTTGTTTCTTTCTTCGTCATAGTATAACTTTGTTTCTGATACCTTGCCAAAGTTTCAAGTTCAACTTGATTCTTTAGTGCCTTTGTCAATATCGAATGTTGTTTACCATCAAAGAAAAGGATAGGAACTAATGACTTTACTTACTATCTGGTTGATCCATGGCCCGCATGGCCACATCTGTTCTTGTCCTTTCTCTTCCTTCTAGAGACAAAAAGCAAGATGGGATTTCTTGTGGAAATTGGGCTTCAAAGGACTATTAGAAAGCATCTAAGTTTGATTCAAGATCACTGCAGTTCAACTAATCTAGTAATTTAAACCAGTAGTTATTCACGTTAATGAAATTTTTTTTTTTAAATTCTCATTCCCAGCAATTCTTGCAGAGTTTAACATAGAAGAAAGACATGTGAGTCAAACAGAAACATGGGGTTATTGAGGCCTTCCTATTGCTTATTGCTTCAGACATCCAATCTCAATGGAATTAAACAAGTAGATTTACTACACAACTTATATATGATAACACTCCGAAATATAAAACAGACGACAGAATATTATTTCCGGATATAACCGTAGAGTGATGGTCTTTCGCTTGGAACAGCATATTTGTCCCAAATCTTGCCTCCACGAGCTCTTTCCTACAACTGAGTGAAATAACTAATATCAGTCTGGCTAAGATACGCAAAGATGGTGCAAAATCTAAGTGCTTGTTAGTGCCTTGTTTGCAAGCTTTTTTATTTGGGGTAAAACTAGTCCAGTTTTGTGAGCAAGATGAGAAAAGGCAAGGGAGACTCACCATTGGAGGAGAAGGTTGCCAATGATATTCTTTGATATATATATTCTTGCCTGTGTGATTGATACCTTTAACATAGTCTGCAACATCTGAAGACATATTAGTAAGTATCAACTCCCTCAAGTTGGTCAGCTGGTAGATTGCATCCAGCCTCTTTAGACTTCTACAGTCCCTGATTTCTAGTTCTCTGAGACTAGTCAAGGCTCCTTCATTCACAACCCACTTACTAAAGTTGTCCAGCTGCCAAAGTTTCAAGACACGGAGCTGAGGAAATGCTCCAGAGACACAAGTCATTTCTTCCCCTATGTAGGAAAAATTAAAGAGCCTAAGTATGTTTAGGTGAGGCAGCTTTCCTAGCATTGGCATTGGGTCTCTGTCCAATCCTGTCTTTGATAGAGTGAGGCTTTTCAGGTTTGGAGGAAGGATTCTAGAAAGTGGTGTTAGTAGCCCTCCAAACAAATACAAGTTAACCAGGTTGTGCTGCTCCTTGAAGCTCTTGAACTTGATGGATGCACGCTCACCTGACTCTCTTATTGATTTTATCCTTAGAGAGTGAAGATTGATCAGTTGTGAAGTCCAATCAATTTTTATACTTGTTGGGATATAGAATGTCAACTGCAACTTTCTGAGGCATGTAAACTTACCGAAGGTCTCTGCAACTAAGGATTCAGTGCCTATAGACAGCCCACATAAGCTCTGAAGCTTATTCAAGGACTCCACAGAGAGAGTTTCCAGTGAATCAAGACAAATCCCATTCAGATAGAGATGGCGTAGGTTCCCGAGCTTCCAAAAAGAATCAGGCAAAGTGGTTATATTGGTGTGCTTCACATCCAAAGTCTCCAGGTATTGCAAAGAACCAATAGAGACTGGAAGTGAATTAATAGCAGTTGATCTCAAGCCTAGGTACCTTAAGTTCAACAAAGCAGTCACTGCCCTGGGAAACTGAGGTTTGTAGACATTCTCAAGATCAAGAGCTCTAAACACTCCAAGGTTTCTCTTATTCATAATCTTGTCTAGAAACATGCTTGAATTTCCAGCAGGGATACCTCCTTTCAAAGTGTCGAAAGATACATAAGAACGTAAATGGCTTATTTTAAGTTTCGAACAAGGGATGTTTGAATATGTTGCTAGTCTCCGGACTGGTAAATGCGGTTTCTTATCTGAAAATGACTTCTTTTGGATCTGAAAAAATCCAATATCCATTGCTTTTGAGGAGAAGACATCGTGAACAAAGCTTGGCAATCGACAGGTTTTGGGGCTCCCGTCCAGCTTCCATCTTACCACTTCGATAATTTTTCTACAAACTAGCTCCTCAAAATACATTTCTGCCAGATCCTCCTCAACCATGTCACGGTCAGACAAAGATGTGACAAATCCCTCAGCAACCCAGAGATGAATCAACCTCCTTATGGGGATCTCAACTGCTTTAGGAAAGAGTCCCATATAAAGAAAGCAGGGCTTTAGGCAAGATGGTAATTCATGATAGCTCAAGGCCAAGATATCTTCTATAGCATTCACATGCTCAATCACTCTTGACCATTCGCTCTCTGTTAATTCTTTGGCAGACAACAAACCTCCCATTAAGACAATTGCCAGAGGTAAACCACCACATGATTTCAAGATTTGCTCCTTGAATTTTATTAGCTGAGAATTATGTAATCTATCTTCAGTTAGTTCTAGCTTCTTTAAGAACAATGCCCAACTTTCCTCATCATTCAATGGACGTACCTGTAGAGTTGAACCAGCAGGCACCGCCACATCCGTCTTTCGAGTAGTTACAATAATTACACCGCCATGGGAAGAGGATGGAAAGACCTCCTTGATTGCTTCCCAAAATTCAGGAGTAGCAACATCATCGACGACAATTAGATATCTTTCTTGTCCTAGAAGTTTATGAAGTCTCCACTTTACTTCGTCTTCCAGTAGTGGCTCTTTTGCGATCTTTTCATCAAGCTGGCTTATCATGTCAACCAAGACATCTCTCAGTTTGCAATCTTTCGTAACATGAACCCATGCACGGCTAGAGAAATGATGCTTAATATCCAGTCTGTTGTATACTATTCTGGCTATGGCTGTTTTGCCTGATCCTCCCTCCCCCACCACCGAAACAACAGCTGGTTGATTAACTTGCTCTGCCTCCTGGAATACAAGAGCAACCAGATTCTTTACCTGTCCCTCAAGGCCAACCACGTGGCTTTCATCATCAATACAAAAACCAGAAATTCTTGCCCATCGTTGGTGTTGGCTCGGTCCTGGGATATTGCTATCAGCAACATCTTGAATATCCAGTTGTTGTTTGTCTTTGAGTAAGTCTTCGGTCTTGGAAATGAATTCTTTCATCAGTTTGTTAAAGGAAACTTGGTTAAATAAAGAAGTGAGAGGCCGCTGGCAGATCATCATGAGACCATCCCGTTTCTGACTCTGCTGCGCTTTCCTGACGAGAAAGGTGTCAATGGCATCATCCATGGTGTAGAGAGCACGCAGGAGACGAGTCGTCCACTGACTGCTGTTCATTTCAACAGCTAATGCTCGATTCTTCTTCCATTCTTTCATCAACTGTCTGAACAAGTTGAGCTGGTGGGTAGTTCTCTGAACATGGTCTTTCACCTTCGGGGTCATGGCTAGTGCTTCATCACGGAGAAGATTTTGCAGTTTCTGTGAGAGAAGATAAACTACCACTTCAGCATCCATGGTGATCGAACAAACCAAGAATATAGCAAACACAAAAATCCCAAGCAACAGATAAAAAATGGGAATTTGCTTCTGTTTTGTTTTAGATTGGAGTGTTTAATTAACTGTGTGGAAGTCTTGGAAATCCTGATCTTTTGCCTTTTTCAGTACTTGCCTTGAATGCAGAGGCAAAGCTAAGATGCTTGTCTCCTTTAATAGTTATAATTCAATGTAAAAATCATTCTTCAAAGATAAATGGAGACGTTACATTACCATTATACAATAAAAAATTCATGATAACTGGGTTATACCAATGCATTGAATTTACATGTGTGTGTATAAACATATTTTTAACTTGTGAATTTACATGCTATTTATATATATAAAAAAGTACTTATTATAAGTATTGAGGGTCTTACAACAGCGAGGAGAGATTTTTTTATAAGATAAATAAGTCAAGTTACTTATGAGTTATTTGTATTCAATTCGATAATTACTTGAATTCGATTCGATTATATTCGAAACTTGAGATTAACTTATTCGAATAATTAGTCGAGTTAAGTTCAAATTTCTAAATATACAGCTCGAGAGGTTCGCGAACTTTATTGAGCTTTTTACTATATATATTAAAATATTTTATCATTAATTTACTATTTTACCTAATAATATATAATTGAACAATAATAAATTGAATCTAAAAAGTCGAATTCGAATTTATTGAATCAAGTTTGAACACTTCGAGTATTTTATTGAACTGAGTTCGAATTTTAAAAAATTAAATTCAATCAAACTTGATTCAAGTTTTCGAATTGAACCGCGTTCAAACATGATATTATATCATTTCAACTTAGCCTGTTCACAAGATTTTTCTCGATAAGTGTTTGGTACCTAAACATAGAGGAGAAGACAATGATGGCCAAAGCAAAAGGTGAATTGGGTAGACTTTTGGATTTCAAGAGGTCGTTCAATTTATAAACAAGTTTAATGTGTCCAAACAGTAATTAATATCATTTAATAAATTTATATTTAATTGAAAGTTTCAGAAATTATTTACAGTAATAAAAAATTAAAAGGTTATTCATTTTGTAAAAAAAAATTGAAGACATAGATATCTATTAAGCCAAATATATATATTTTATCAATTTTTAATGTCTACATTATATTCCGTACATGAAGAGTTATAAGTAGATTGAGAACCAAATTATATGGCAGACTCTGGTAATTCTACAATTCAACATGACGGAAAAAAAAAAGTACCAAGCACTCATCTGGACCTTCAAGATTGCTGTTTGGATGATTCCATCCTGTCTATATTGAACATTTGAGACGGAAATCTTGCAGGTTAGTATCTAATTTGTGACGCTTCAATATCATATACAAATTTATTATAATATATAATATAAATATAAATTTTTATTTATAAAATAAAATTATAAAACATGTCATTTGAATCAAAATAAATAATACTTTATGAGATCAAATTCGATATCTCATAATATGTTGACGTCAGGTTTAAGTGTTGTACTGCATATGCATTAGAAACCAAATCAGCTGCAGATTTGAGTATTTGAACCCTAGAAAATACTAAAGCTTGCTGCTTTCCATTAATTTAATTACAAAACAAAAAACTATATAATTTAACATATAATTTAACATACACTATTAATAAATTATAATTATTATTTGATTAATTTATTATTTTTAAATATTTAAAAAATATATATTATTAAATTTATTAATTAATAAAATATTATGATACGATTGAATTGACATTAAATAGGATTTATAATATATAAATTAAACTCAAAACAATTATTACCCTAAACTTTAAGTCATTTTGACCTTTTTTCAATGCATTCTAATTGTGTTCAATCCAGTCCATATTTTAAATTTCTTGGAAGGTTAGAGTTTAGTGGGCCTACTTTTTATGGTCCAACAAAACTTTTTGGGCCCATTAGACACTCCAACGGTTAAATAACACTTGAATTTCAGATTCTTTTGTCAAAGCCGAGAGCCTGAGCTCTCTTTTTCAGGATGGAACCTTGCTTCAGGACCACAGGACGGGCTAGGGTCCCGTTCAATTATACTTGCTTGGTAAATCAAGCCACAGAGGGTGTTTTTTACCTTTCGAACAGATACATGCAAAGCTCCTTTTTTTTTTTTTGAAGATTTTAGGACTCCTAGTCCTGTCCTACTGCTTACCTTCCTCCAGGAGTGAAGTTCCTAAATAGGAAGATAAGGGATTCTTTTAAAAATGAATCTCAGATGTCGATTCAATCGGAATTGATTTGATAGAGTCAGATTCATCTGCAGCTCCTTCTTTCACACTTGGATTGCAGCATTCTGATGCCATTTATTCTAGCACACCGGATGAATGTGCAGCTTCTTCTATACCAGCTAATTCAATAGCCGGAGATGAAATAGCAAAGGTTACGGATTCAATTGCTAAGAGCGCATTCTGTCCAGAAATCCCATTCGATGCTTATTATAGGATGAATCTTCTTCACTGACTTCACCATCAGCAGTTGATTCTGGGCATGCCCCTGAGACTATTGATTCAATTCCTTCTCTCAGGGCTTTCGATGCACCTGATGATTAACGTCCTTCAAAGAGCCAAGCCAAAGAGCGTATTCTTGCAAACAACAACCCGGTATTCGTAGATCTGAGATTGGCACGGGATTTGTAATAGGAGCAATTCCATAGCTACCTTTTCACCTTGCGGACAATTCTGGACATCAAGACTAGTTTGCTGCCGCTGAAGTAGCAATGACTTTTGAATCGGGACTCCATTTAGTACCACCCTTAACCCCCAGTCTCACCTTGCGCCGGCTTAACAATACCGGCACGCTTGCTATAACTGCCTTCACACCTACCAAAACTACGTAGAATCATTGTTGTGGTCATTACGTGTCCAGCATTTCACACACAGCTCAATCGAGGGCACAGCTCCTACTCGTTACTCCTTCCGTGACTTTCGGCCTAACAATCATCCTTGGTCCTTATCCACTACGAATTTTGATCCGGGCATTCTTAACAATATACGATTTTTCCAATTAAAGATCAAGGATTTTTTCGGGCTTGTAGTTAACTAAGATCTTTCTCTTCTCCAGAAAGATAAAAAATGGAATTATGTACATTAACCGCCTCCAGTCCCCCTCGGGGGGAGTTGTTGAAGCATTCCTCTTAAATAGCCTTTGGCTTACGTAAGATCTATCTTTTCTCTAACAGCTATTCTTTGAAAGAGCCACGCACAACAGACTTGCTCCCATGTAGCGAAGAAAACCTAAGGGAGCTTTTTTACCAGATTTGCGCAGAAAGAAAAGGTAGGATTTCAGCTTCCAATCGGGCCTTATTCCCTTCAAGGGGGAAACCTCAAAGAACATGTCCTACAACCGCATACACATACCCTCGATACAAAGCAAGAAAGAAAGCAAACTCAGTCCTCGCCTCGGGTGAGCCAACCTGTCAAGCAAGAATCGACTTCACACACTAAGAAGATAATCATTATCTGAGAAAGAGCTTCAAAGAGAAGTGTAATAAAATAAGATGAAGGATTTTCCCTTTTTCATACTACGACATTTCCTACGAGACGAATTTAGGACTGACGGAGAGACTGAGTCAAGCACTACAAGAATTAGCACAAGGATTAGTGCTGGAAAGGTTGATACGATTGATTCGCTTGCCTCGAAGACTGGCATTAGGCCCCTACTGATGATAGGATTGATTCGAAGCAAAGCCTTCTCCGCTACGGGAGATGCTAGAAGAAAAGAAGAGAAGCCCCCGGGGGCTATTACACAGGCTAGCAGACAACCGTCCCGCTATTCCCTTGCAACAATCAAAAAGCAGTAAGCCTTCCTTCCAACAATGGTAGGGTTTGGAATGCTTACGGAATGGAAAGCTAGGACGAAAGGGCCAGCATCAGACATAGGGACTACGGGATATACGTAATAGCCGGACTAAGAGATTCTAAAAACTAGTAAAGAAAAGGCCCCTTCCACGACTAAGAAAGTTGGCAATGGGGATAGACCTGAAGCCTTCGCTTTTACGGAATACGGGAGAGTACGGTAGTAATGGGCGGAAGAAGGGCGGGATAGAGGAAAAGAGAAGTATGGTTACACGATCGAATACATCAACTGAGGAAAGAAAAAGGATTCCTTTCGACGGTAAAGCTGTTAACAAGCAGTAAAGCATTGAAAGCGGAAAAAAAATGAAACCTTACCACAATACGACCATCGGGGAATGGAGATAGACCTCCAAGCACATGAACTCGATCTACTGGACGGACTAAGAAACGGGAATCAAGCATGGAAGCACTCAAGCTAAAGCTAATGATAAGGTACCTCACTAAAGGGGCTAGGGAAATGATCCTAGACAAGGAAGAATATAACATCGATCGGACCTTAGTCTGGATTCGAAAACAAAGAAGAAACTGCTTTGACATTGGCAAGTCACACATTTTCTCCCTCTGAGTCCCTGTTCCTGAGTCTCAAAGAAAGAAAAAGAGATGTACGATTCGAGGGGGATAGAAAAGGAAACCCGTAACCACGCTTTAACTTAAATAAGACATTTCAACAACTAACGGAAGAGGGAATGCACCTTTCCTGTACCATAGGGCAATGGAAATAGACCAGGAAAGCCATTCACTCACTTAGACTAAAATACGACATTGACTACTCGACGGACTGTCGGCCTACGTGCTGCTAGACAAACTCTAAGTAGGGGCCAGACGGATTGGAAAGCTGCGAAGCTGCTGACCTAAGGGAATGTTGAAAGACACCAATCACTAGTCCCTGGCTTTCATTTACATAAGACATTTACACCACTAAAGCAAAGGGAAAGAGGCCCTCTACGATAGACCGGGATAGAACTCCAAGCCCAAAACCTAGAGCGAAGAATGGAAGGCTTCGAAGAATTGACCGAAAAGAGTACTACATGGACCACTCGCAAGACCACTTTTTTCCTTTATCACTTTGATTGAAAAGCATGATTTGAGATCCGTCGAATTCACACCATAAAGTAAAAGGGGACTTAGTAAAAGGATGACTCTACCAATAAAGAATACCGCAATGGGCAGGCAAAGAGATTAGGCCTTGGAATACTACACATAGGGGCTAGAGGGAATCGAATACTCGACTTAGACACAGAGGATAGTCGGAAAGAGGAAATCAAAATTAGCCTTTAGGGGCTCCCGTAGGGTCTATTACACCAACATCAACTGAGGGAAGAAAGAGAAATGAGTCCTTGATGGATGAAGAGCTAAGGGACCAAATGGACTGATGCCAAAGATTGAATTCTAATTGGAGTGGAAGTTCTTCTTTATCGTCTGAATTTAGGTATTCCTTATTTTCTCTTGATTGATTGTTACTTCCTTTCTTTCTTTGCTGCACTCATTCACTCCGGAATTGACTACTTTACTTTCAACTACTAGCTATTTGAAGATCTACCTTATCTTGCTTACCGCGAATACTGAAAGAACTGGCGATTTTTAAGAATAGGATTTCTCGCTAGCTTGTTTAAGAAGTGGGCTTGCTTTATTGATTGAAGTTGAACCGTTTGATTGTCTCTTTGAAGCCTTGCTTGTCCTATTTCGATTGCTTCTCCTACTTATTCGTATGACGATGCCTACACCAGCTCCAGCTGCTATACCTGCTCCTACTTGTCTTCCTGTTCCTACTCCTAACAAGGCTCTGACAAGACCTATTGCTTGCTTGTGTAACGGATATTCCTATGTTGCCTTATGCCGATTGCAATGGCGATTGCTAATACATACGAGATGCCGGTGCCTCTTGCCTTTCCTTCTGTTGTGCCCGAGTTGCAGGTTCCTGCTGTGGCGATGACTATTATGCCTTCCATTTTCATTCCTAGTCCTCTTCCTAAACCCCTTCCTGCTCTTTGAATATTCAGATTAGATTAAGCCTTCCGCCGATGGATCAAGGTGTGCCATTTGTTGATGTGCGAAAGCGTGCTTCCGTTTGCTGGTCTTCGAGCTCAATCAATAAGGATCTTTTCCTGAGTCTGCCCTTGGTCCAAAAGGATTGAAAACCTAGCCGGGCATGGAATTATCTCCTATCCTATTTCCGACCGAGGATAAGCGATTGTTGTTTTTAACTTTACTTAACTTAATATTAATTTCCCGGGTTGTTCGCCGATTCAAGTGGTACGTGGGTCAGGTTCATCAGACGTGTTTCAGACGTATGAGTCCGCTTGTTCTTCCTTGTACTTCGACGTTGCGATATGTTGCCCCCACCCCAAGTTCTTTAGCTTTGGCGTCCGTGCTCGCGCATTCATTTATATAAATAGAGATTTGCCTACGGATCCTTCGTTCCCTTTGTTCTTGACCCATGAGGAAAGATAGCCCTTCATTTCTTTCTTACCTGGTGCCGGTTGCTGATTGGCCAAATTTTGGATTGTCCCAGCTAGGCTAAAAGTCCCAGTCAAGACTCTGGCGACTAGCTCTTCCGGCTCTTTCTCGCTTGCAGCTGTTAGTAGTGGCTCTCTCCGAGCTCCGGGGCTCTGCTGTTAATAACTAGGGTGGTTCGGGTTGTTGTTAGGTAGGCGCTGCCCTTATTCCCTTCCCCAAGAATAGAGTCCCTAGCCCAATATAGGGCAACTCACCATACCCTCGCTTATACGGTCCTGAGGGCGTTTACATATGGTAATTTATATGATTAAGCATCCTCACCTGAAACAGGAAAAACAAGCTAGAGAATTCACCTTCGGGAAAGATAAATGGGGAACTGAAGTCGTCAACGAATAGTCCTTGCTGAAGGAAAAAGGATTTCTAGAATTGCGTAGGGTGAAGAGGTCAAACAACTTACTAACGGAAGAAGGCATTGCCGCTGACTTCGAAAAGTCGGAAGGCTAAGGTACTACATGGAATGTTTGCAGGGCTTTCGGTCTAGTAACAGGCTCAAGGAAAAGCAGGCTAAAGGGCTGCGCTAAGCCTTACGTAAAAACCAACCTTACCTTACGACTGCTTCGAGAGCGGATAGAGCATCCTCTTTTGGGCATGAATCCTATTTTCATCAATCCGAATAGTAAATGCCGTTCTTCAGCTGCTTCCTCCTTTCATGCTTCCTGCTGCATGAGATAAGTTCAAAATCGGGATAATTGGCATAAATGCCTTGCCCAGTCGTCACTAATGGATGCCTTGTCCAGGAATGAAATAGTCTGGAAAGTACGAACCAGGAACGTAGTCACTCGACCGGAAGGCTACGAGTGTTCATTCTTTTCTCTTGCTCTAGTTCTTTTTTTTCTCTCGCGTAAAGTCTGACACTCGTTCGCTACAAGTATTGAAACTCATCCCGTAGGCTACTGCTAGCAGCTTTCTTCTCTTATGATTTTTGTAGACAGACAATATCTAAGTCCTATAGAACCTGATATTTAAAACCCTGGGCTAACCAATCCCTCTGGTGGGGAAGGATGGTAGTGAATGAAGACGAATACCAACCCACCCGGGGAGTGAGATCATACCTCGCTATGAAGCATCCTAGAAGCAGGAAAGCTTACTTTCAATAAATATTCCTATGGTAATGCAACTCGCTCCAAGTGATCTTTGCTACAGAGGAAAGAGAGCCCCTACTGGATAAATGGGAATTATTCCACTGCTATTGTTCATTAGTCCACGCTTACTGACAGATAGCGAACCCGACGAAGCGCACCGCCAACATGCCTACCAAAGCTACGGATCGATCCATACGGGTAAGTTAAGTAAAGGGGTGTTAAGGAGTCCCGACCATTTATCTAATTCACCATCGAAGAGGGCAAACCGTGGATCTAACGGACGTCTCTGTCTCCGTCGGGGGGCGGGTGTGTTCCGTGCCAATCAAATATCTAATAAGCAAAGTCCAGTCGTTTGTGTTTTTGCCGGTTGCTCGAATTCGGTTGAGGCACGGAGTCTGTCGGAGTTCTCTTTCTCGTTCTCCTTATAGCTTACTTCGGTTCTTCTTTCTGGATCAAGTCCCAGGTCAGATCTGAGGGCGAAAGCAGTAGGTAGGGTTGGAGACCCACGAGGCTGGAGCTGTTCTCGAGTCCATAGTCTCGACCTATTATATTCTATTATTCTCGATCCGGTCATGCGAATATCAAATAATCCATTTTCCGCCTAAGGTTCGAAATCTTCTGGTTGTGGGCTGCCGCGATCATGATGAAAAGGGCCTTTTGAAAAGAAAGGAAGTAAGGGTTTTAGCTTACGGTTTATCTTTCCTCATCTAGTCCAACTAAGAGATCTGGCGGAGAATCCAGCTTCAAGGTGTCGGCATCTTTCCCTAAAGAAATTAGAGCAAAAGCAAGGGCGGGCCTGGTCAAGTAAGTAAGCAGTGAGATGAACCAAAGCACAAGCTATTCATAGCATGAGACATGACAAGCCCAAGCTTGGAAGTACAAAGAAAGATAGAATGCAAGCAAGAAATCACTAACGGATGAATGGGCTATTATCGCTATATAACGAACGAAAAGACGAATGTTAGGAAGTTAAATAAAGGAGGAGACAAAGCCTTAGAATAGAAGGACTTTAGCCTTAGTTAGAACAAGATAGGGCATGGATAGAAAAGACTGGCACCGGTTAGTGATCAATTGCCAGTCCTCTACCACCGGTTAGAAGACCCAGATCTCCTCAACGCAGACGCTCTTGGTCTGACCGGTGCTTTAGCCATATCTGTTGTTTGCCTTTGCCTACCTACTGTTGGTGTAAGCGTAACCGGTGTTACTGCTATCGAATCAGCTCTTGGGAATATCATAGGTAAGAAGGAAGCCAATGCTGGTGATTCAGGAAGTTAATCAGAAGAGGTTGTTCAAAAAGGGATTGACCTAAGGAAAGGCTGCGAACTTCACTTCAAGCTGGGTAAGGCAAAGAACTGCACTAAGGCTAATTATTTAAACTAGGGCTTTTTTTGTACTACCAGGGTGGGAATTAGAAGCTGTTCCCCCGTCTGATAACTCTGCTATTTAGAAAAAAGGGAGGGAGGAATAAGGAGTGTAGCCCGGTGAAGCTCTTTTTATGAAGACCGATTTTAGTCAACGCTGGGCAGATTGTTCTCCTACTCGAGTAAAGGGAAGTGTTTCGTAAGCCAGGAAGAAAAGAAAACGAAGCTTAGACAGCATAAGATCAACAGAAATCGGAGAAGGGGGACGCATTCGATGTCGATCTTTATCTTTCTCTTTTGGATCCCTTCATCCTAGGTAGGAACCAATCAGCCCTCCAAAGATCGAAACAGAGCCAGACCTCATTCATCAATGGCTATCTCTGACTATGATAGAGATAGCTCTAAAGATTACAGCGAAGGATTCGAAGAAGAAGATTGCTGTAGTAACTATGTATCCGACCCCGATTACTATTCGGATACGGACCAAAGTTACAGCGTGGAAGAGGAGACTCGCTCCAAGTTCCAGAACTTGTCCATCAACAAAAAATTAAGGTCACGGTAATACCCCATATCCCCATATTCAATGGCAAGTAATTGGGTTTTCTTTTAAATTTAATATAATGTGATGGATTGTGTTAAAGTTTTGGCCTTTTTTTTTTCTTGCAGTGTTGCTAAGGGTTCTGATTTCATTATTAAGAAAGACCCAGAACAAATGGGGATGGATTTTCCAAACTTTGATGATAAAAGCTATGAGAATGTTCAAGAGATCATAAAAGGTTATACTTGATCTCAATAGAAGGAATGGGGATATAAAAAGAACGATCATGAAAGATTTTCAAATTCATTTTTCAATGAAATCAAATAGTTTTTTGTTTTTAATTTTTCTTAATAGACGCTTGGCTGAAAGTAGGAGAATGTAAGGTTTATCAAAGGAAAAATGGACTTAGATTGAGTGGAAACAAGGATATGCTTATTCGACGCATAAAGAAGCATTTAGCGTAATACCCATATTCCACAGTAGCATCATGATCCTGTAGACTTGCGTAATTTATCTTTTTTTAATAATTTTCTTATATATTTTAGGATTTTAAATGGTGGAGGCGAGAAAAAGTATCCCCTATCCAGCTTGGTATTGAATTGTAAAGGTACAGATTGTAGCTCATGATTTACTAATTTCAGAATTTTTGGAGCAGCTTCAAAATGAAGAAAACAATCCATATCAATTTGTACCTTCTGTATCATACAAACTAATGGAGTTAGTTTTTTATTTTAATATTTCAATTACCTTGTTTACGCATAAGGTGGTCTAGATATGTGCCCACTTTCGTTATAGTTTTGTTCTGAGAGTCAAAGGAATCTAGTGCAGGTGATGGGTGCACTGGCGATGTTGTTATGTTTGAGCAGAATGTTTATGAAATGTAAGTGTTAGAATTATTCTTTTATAATATAAGGAGCATACATGCAAAGTAGCCTTTGATATAATTCTGATCTATCCAATGCGTATTACTATTACACACAACTATAAGAGTACTAATCATATTTTCCAACTCTTTGTATAAGTATGCTTGTGTTAAATTTTATATTTTGTTAGTCCTGTCTTATATGTATACTAAATATTTCAGGTTTAACATGGCATTGCGAAGTGCTTGTGGTCCTCCATGTGGTACAAGAGTTGTTGTAGGCCGCATTGTCACAGAAAGTTATGGTGCTGCCAAGCAGCACCATACATTTACAGTGAGTCTGTGGCCATATATTAACATGTTTAGATTAGAAGTGAACAGGATGTTAAATCTGTTTATTGTTCTTCCTAGTTAGGCTACATCCAAGTATGGTTTAAGTAACATTTTAAGACAATAATTTGAATGAGAAAGAGAATTGAAGGAAACAATCGATTTATTTTTACCTGATACCTTTGTTTCGTCAAACTTTAAGCAACATTGATACAGAGTTTTATGTAGGTGTAAAGTTTTCCAACTTATTCCTGATTATGTATAGCAATCACCTAAACAAAAATCAGATCTAGCATTCTTTGGTTGCTTTTTCCATTAGTATTGTGGAGAGGTAGGGCACATGATTAAGGATTGCCCATTAATGAGACCTTATGAATCTTGGGAACAACCGAAACAGCCTGAGAGACAAGTACAGATTCCCCAGAGATATGTCCCGCAGTGGAGAGCAACAGTTGCAGAGAGGGTAAGAGGCCCATTGCACAGGGACATGTGCGAGCGATAGACAGAGAGACAACTGACATCTCCTCCGATACTATCAGAGGTACGCTTATGGTTTATAATTGCTACGCACATGTTTTATTTGATTCAGGTGCTACACACTCTTTTATTTCCCCACAATTTGCATGTAAATTGCATTTAAAACTTGAATCCTTAAATCACATGTTACGTATCAGTACACCTATGCATGGCTCTCAATTGACGGATATGATATATAAATATTGTGAAATTGTGGTAAGAGGTAGAAAGCTGTTAGTAGATCTAATTTTATTGAATATGTCGGGTTTTGATGTAATTTTGGGTATGGATCGACTAGCTGCTAATCGTGTAAGTTTAGACTGCTACACTAAGACCCTGACTTTCTCCTTATCCGAGAGGTTTGATGTATATTTTGTTAAGAATAAATAAAATGCATGGTGTTAAATTTTACGAAATTATTGGGTAAAAAAAAATTGCTAACAGTATGATTCATATGAAGGCTATATTGCCTTTATTTCTGACAACAGTCGGGAACCACCAAGTATTCAAGATGTTCCAGTTGTATGTGAGTTTCTCGATATCTTTTCAGAAGATTTATCGGGGCTACCACCAAAGAGAGAAGTTGAATTTGCAATTGATATGGTGCCTGACATTCAGCCTATTTTCAAGCCACCTTATCGAATGATATTGGTCGAATTAGAGGAATTGAAAAAGCAGTTACAAGAATTGCTCGATAAGGGATTTATTAGGTCGAGTGTGTCTCCATGGGGTGCTCTAGTACTGTTTGTCAGAAAGAAAGATTCTTCGCCTGTGTATTGATTATAGACTGTTGAATAAGGCAACGATAAAGAATAAGTATCCTCTACCAATGATAGATGACTTATTCGATCAATTAAGAGAGGCATCAGTGTTCTCCAAAATTGATCTGAGATCGGGTTATCATCAGTTAAGGATTAAGGAGGCTGATGTATCGAAGACAGCCTTTCGGACCCGATATGGGCACTATGAATTTTTGGTGATGCCCTTTGGGCTGACAAACGCCCCTACTGCCTTTATGAATTTGATGAATGATGTTTTTCGAGAATATTTGGATAAATTTGTGATTATGTTCATTGATGACATACTGATTTATTCTAAGTCTCGGGAGGAGCACGAGCAGCATTTGAAAATTGTGCTCCAAACTCTTCGTGAGAAGTGTATGGAAAATTCAGTAAATGTGCATTCTGGTTGGAACAGATTGCCTTCCTCGGACACATAATATCTAAGGATGGGGTGCATGTGGATCCGTCCAAAGTGGATACAATATTAAAATGGGAGAGACCAAGGACAGTGAAAGAGATTCAGAGTTTCTTGGGATTAGCATGATACTACCGAAGGTTTGTCGAAGGATTTTTTCGGATTGCAGCTCCACTGACTAAATTGACCCGTAAAAATGTCCCTTTTGAGTGGTCTGATCAGTGTGAGCGGAGCTTCCAAGAGTTTAAACGCTGGTTGACCACAGCACCAGTCTTGATCATTTCGAGCAGTTCAGGAGGATTTGCAGTTTACAGTGATGCCTCCTACCAAGATTTGGGCTTTGTGCTAATACAGAATGGTAGAGTGATTGCTTATAGGTCTCGCTAGCTAAAGGACCATGAGGGTCTCGCTAGCTAAAGGACCATGAGCGTAACTATCTCACTCATGACTTGGAGTTGGTTGCAGTAATTTTTGCACTGAATATATGGCGGCATTAGTTGTATGGTGAAAAATTTTAAATTTTCACCGACCATAAGAGTCTCAAGTATATTTTTGATCAGAATGAGCTGAATATGAGACAGCGGAGATGGATAGAGCTCCTGAAGGATTATGACTATGAGATTCTGTATCATCCGAGAAAGGCGAATGTGGTAGCAGATGATTAGAGAATGAGACTTGTTAGGGCAGTTCGTCGAGCTCAGACTCAGTGTTGATGAGGTTAAGTATGAGTTTATGGCTAGCCTACAGATAGAGCCCAGTATACTGGATCAAATCAGAGCATGACAAAGGAATGATCAGAAATTACTGAATATGGTTAGTCAGGTTGAGGAGAGATCGCAGTCAGAATTCTTGGTCAGTGATGATGGGTTGTTGAGATTTCGGGACCGTATTAGTGTACCCCATGATGACACCATGAGACAGAGTATTTTGAAAGAGTCTCATTGTTTTCAATTCACCATACATCCAGGTAATACTAAGATGTACCATGATCTCCGATAAGTGTATTGGTGGACATGAATGAAGAAAGATGTGGCAGATTTTGTGGCTAGATGTTTAGTCTGCCAACAGATTAAGGCTGAGCACCAGAAGCCAACGGGACTACTTAAGTCTTTACCAGTGCCTACTTGGAAATGAGAGCATATTACTATGGATTTTATTATGGGGTTACTCAGGACCCAGAGAGGTCATGATGCAGTCTGGGTGATTGTAGACAGACTGACAAAAAGTGTCCATTTTCTTGCCATTAAGAGCACTGATTCTTTGGATAAACTAGCAGAACTGTATGTCCGAGAGGTGGCACGATTACATGGAGCTCCTGTGAGTATTACCTCTGAAAGAGATTCTCGGTTCACTTCGAGGTTTTGAACTCATTTTCAGGAAGCCATGGGATCTCGACTGAATTTGAGCACCGCCTATCATCCTCAGACAGACTGTCAGTCCGAGCGGACTATTCAGATCTTAGAAGATATGTTAAGGACATTTGCACTAGATTTTAAGGGCTCATGGGATGATCATT
The DNA here is from genome assembly GCA_033439115.1 of Firmiana major. Classification (NCBI taxonomy): domain Eukaryota; kingdom Viridiplantae; phylum Streptophyta; class Magnoliopsida; order Malvales; family Malvaceae; genus Firmiana; species Firmiana major. Next base: position 4,419,871 of record CM065914.1, on the reverse strand, counting down.
TGCCTCCCTGAATTTGCTTATAATAACAGTTATCATGCTAGCATTGGTATGACTCATTATGAAGCTCTATATGGCAGGAGATGTAGATCCCCGATTGCATGAGAAGAAGTGGGTAATAAGAAAATACTTGCTCCCGAACTAGTTGAACAGGCAGCTAATGGTGTTCAGTTAATTTGTGATAGATTGAGGACAGCACAAAGTAGGCAAAAGAGTTATGCAGATGTGCGAAGACGTCCTCTGAAATTTCAAGTTGGAGACTCTGTATTTGTAAAGGTGTCTCCAATGAAGGGTGTCACACGTTTCGAAAAGAAAGGGAAGCTTAGTCCTCCCTTCATTGGTCCATTTGAAATATTAGAGAAAGTGGGAGACGTTGCACTACCTCCACAGTTGTCGGGTATACATGATGTCTTTCACGTTTTCATGTTGAGTAAGTATTATCCGGACCCTTCTCATGTCATAGAGTACAAACCATTGGAGATTCATGAAGACATGAGTTATATTGAACAATCGATCCGGATCCTCGACAGAAAAGAGAAGGTACTTCGATCTAAGACGATTTCACTGGTAAAGATTCTCTGACGACACCACTCGACAGAAGAAGCTACATGGGAGCTAGAGAGCCACATGAAAGAGAAGTGCCCGCAATTATTCAATGGATCAGTTTAAATTCGGAGGACTGAATTCCTAAAAGGTGGGGAGAAATGTGAAACTCAAATATATCTCAATTTATTTTTTATTTGAAAAACTAAGAAGTAATTGAGAACTTGGAATAATATTATGTAGGCCCGAAACCACCAAAACACTCGGGTTAGTGACGTGGGGCCCGTTGGCACGTAAATTGAGGTAAAGCTCTAAGCTCGAGAATTTCTTAAGAATTGCATGTTCGAGTATGAATTGATGTGTAGAAATGAAAACTAAGGAATTGAAAGTGAAAAAGTTAGTAAGGTTCGGGTTTTGCACTAAATCGAGCAAATGGGCTCGAAAAAGAGAATAAATTCGGAATAAATTTTAAAAATTTTTGAAAATTATTTCGTAGCCATAGAAAATTAATATAAGATGAAATTTACTTGAGAAATTAAAATCAAGTGGAAAATGGAGGTTTCGGGGATCGAATTAATTTTTAAGGTAAATTGAAAACTTTAAGCCATTTTGTTCGGTATTGATCAAATTGCGCAAAATGGGCTCAATCGGGTAATTTTTCTTAAACAAGTGACCCTCAAATTTTTATGAAATATACTAGAGACATAGTATAACACTTGAGAAGTGAAAATTTGGAGAAAATTGGACTAGAATAATTTTTCTTGAATTCTTCTAGAAGAGGACAGAAATCTGTCCCCTTCAGCCTGCCGACCCAGACCTCATGTTTGTCAAATTTGAAAACCTTCCGGTATTCAATTCGAGCTAAGTTTTTCAAGTCTGAAAGTAGACTTAAGGAGCTTTCAGTGGGCATAAAAATCAACCCCAAAGGACTTCTAGGCCGAGAGATATCCCCCTCCCTTTCTTCCCGCAGGCGTCCTCCCTTTGCCCTCAGTGCGTGATTTTGTCGGCCACCTTCCGGTCATATTCAGGTCTCGGCCAAGAAGGATAAAATCTTCCTCATCCAGTCCTCTACAACTTATAAAAAATTCAGCCACAAAGAAGTTCATTTACTAGGTGAAAAATGCAAAACAAAAACGGTCGACAGATCTACCCTGTTTTTGGTAAGTGAAGAACTTGGAATTTTTTATTCTTTGGCTGAGTTTTTTTTGTAGTTTTTGATGATTCTAAGTTCTATACATGTTAAATACCAGTTGAGGATCAATTGGAAGAATAAAAAACGTGGTCAACCTTAGTCAAACTCGAGGTAAAGTTGATGGATAATGATGAAGTTCATATATGTTGTTATTTGGCGTTGTTAAAAGATTTTTAGTTAAGTGGACTTGGATGATTTAACTTCTAAGAATGATTTGAGATCTGGACAACAAGGTGTTGATGTGTTTATGTGAAAAAATTGATGGATCTAAGGTTATTAATGGTTAAATTTATACCGAGAAAGCTCGATTTATAGTTTGACTCAGTGTAAAATCGAAAAACGAAAGAATTGAAAATTTTACAAAGTGACTAGCTTGATTTATGAACTTGAATGAGTCATAAGGGTAATGAAGTAATGAAATGAGAAATTAGAATAACGAAATTTTTCAAAAACAGCACTAAATCAGTAAAACCGAGAAAACTGAAAAAGTTGATCGAAAAATTAAAATTGGTCAAACTTTGAGAAGATAAATTAAAATTGAGTATGTTAAGATGAAATTGATCAATATATGATGAATGAATATCATTTTGGGCAGTTCGAGAATTCGGCATGCAAATCGAGGCAATCTTGAGACCCGACAAGTTTGCGCTGTCCTACGATCTAGGAGGTAAGGGATGTGATTTAAAGTAGTATTGGTATTCAAATACCTTACTTCAGTTTAAAAATGTGTTGAACATGTTAGTTTTTACGAATAATAATTTCGAACCTAGAAAAGAATTACTATGCATTCGAAAATCGAGAAACCCAAAAGAAAAACCCTATGTTTCGAGCTCTTCAAAATATACTTTTGATATTTGTGAAATGTTTTTAAATGAAATTTGTTATGTGTAAATGAAAATTCATTATTTCTACAAGTTACGAGTGAAAGAACCCGAATTATGATTAAAAATATGATTTTTACGAGTTTACGGGTGAACGGACCCGAAATATGGTTAAATCATTATTTCTACGAGTTTACGGGTGAACAGACCCGAAATATGATTAAAAATATGATTTCTATGAATTTACGAGTGTACGGACCCGAGAAATGATTTAAAAGTTCACGAGTGAACGAACCCGAGAAATGATTTAAAAGTTTACGGGTGAACGGACCCGAGAAATAATTTCAAAGAAATGTTTTGAGACTAAGGCTATATGTAAGCTATGAGAGTTATCTTAAATTACCGTGTGGGGTCTAGACCGTCATGGAACATGCCTCATACCACTTGGTGTACGTTTAGTCCCTTGTGGTGCATGTTGAACTGCGTCGGGTATTTGTACCACTCGGTGCGATGTTTATGCCACTCTCCGTTAAAGGAAATATATGTATAGTGGCGAGGGGCTCTGTACGACCCTGATCCAGTCTACAGTCTCTTACCATGACCATCAGTACTAAGTATAAGTGAAGCATCTATGCAAATTTCTTATGTAAAATGCATACATGAATACGACTCTTGTCGTAATGAAAATGCTGCCTAGTCTCCATGAAAAAAAAATCAGTATTATTTGAAAGAAATAGTACTAAATTTTATGATTTAAATATTATGTACTCTGACTTGATTTGCTCTTTAAATGAGTTATGTGATATATGCTATGTGAATGATTTCCTATGGGATATTTGTTACATGTTTTACATGCTACGTGATTTATAAGATGCATGATTTATAAATTACATGTTACCATTATGATATCACAAGTACTTTGACTTTTCTTTCTAAACTAAATATATTTCGGTTAATATTCACGTGCATGATATTTTATAAAGCTTATATCACAATATTTTGCATTTACATGTTTTAATGCTAAGACTGCCTTAAATGAATGTCTTACTGGGCTTGAAGAGCTCACCCCTTTATTTTTTACCTCACAGATTTTCTTAAGTAAATTGTCACATCTACCTGCCGTACAATAGTTGTGGACAGGCGGACCCAGCCCTTCTAGGCTATCCTCAGTACTAGTAAGATATATTTTACTTTATCTACCAGACTTCCTGTAAAGTATAGACAATGTTGTAATAATGTTTTGGGATGTAAAATAAGAAATATGAATGTAACTAAAGTAGTAGTAACGCAGTTTAAACCTTACTGTATATTCTAGATATATAAAGTGTGAAAATGAGAATAGACGTACTGATAAGTAGAAGAAAAGACATTGAAATCGACTAGGTAAACTACGTCTCGGTGCATTAACGAAAGATTAAAAAATTGGCACTGATAGGAATACAACTTAAGTAAAGGATATAAAAAAAAATAGCTCATTTTTTCGCGTTTTCGGAGCGTTACAGTACGAAAGTTGGCTCGCACACCATCAGCAACAGCAAGATTATGTTGTGGAGGTTACCTCACCTCACACCAGTGGGGTCATGGTGCGTAAGGTTGCCTTATACCTTCGGCCCTTGGTGTTTCCTTGCACCATCGGCCCTTGGTGTGCAGTCCTTTTGCACCAGCACCAGCAATGGTGCGCAGCCTTGCCTCTCACACCATCGACCTAGGCCATGGTGTGTAGGTTTCCTAGCACAAGCCAAACCATGATGCTCGCACACCTGAGCCATGCTGTTGTAATACCCGGGCCCACCCCAAAGTCCCACATCTAATAGAGTAAAAGGGGTAAGTCTTAGTGAATTAGGGTTAGAAGAAAATGATGAAGAGTGGCGTGAGGGAGCTAGCGGTGCCGGGAGAAAAGAAAGAAAAAGTGGTTGTTCAGCCAAGCCAAAAAAAAAGGAAAAAGGGAAAAGGGAGATTGGGTTCAAGTTTAAGCTAAAAGGTGGAAAGGATTCTTCATTCTTTATCCATTCACTGGTAAAATTTCGGAGCTTGCTTTTAGATTTCAAAGTTCAATTTGGATTTGTTAAGTATGGTTATCATTAGACTTACCAATGCTCAAAATTTTACCCTTTAGGAAAGAGTTGACTAATACCCAATGTATATATTTATTTTTAAGTGCAATTGTTTAAATATATATATATATATATATATACATGTATTTTGTTTTAGCTAAGCTAAGGTTTGATTTTGTTGGTTAAATATATATATATATATATATTTCAAATTGAGAATAAGAAAGCATTGTGTAGGGAAATTAGAAAAAAAAAAGGTTAGAGAATTATGGAAATTTATTTAAAGAATATGGGTGATGAGAGATAGGTATAAATGGAAAATTCAATGAGCCATTAAAGATATTTTTGTAACTGAGATTAGTATTACTTTTGAAAAAGGAAAAAAAAGATTTGGAAATTTATAGTTGTTTAATATATGTGGAATTTATTTTAGATAAATAAAGAATTTATGATTGGACAATTTGATGATTTTAAGAAGCTTTCGAGGAAACCTTTAAGCTCTATAAGATGTCAACTATAGAAATTAGTTTTGAATTTATTTATTAATATACTTTTTAAGTACTCTACATTTTCTGTGGACTGAAAGAGAAAGTAGTTTTTCTCAAGGAGCAAAGGTTGTGAACTAATTAAGAGAAGATGTTTAAAGTATAGGCTCCTAACTTTTGTTAGATTAGCTTAACTCGTGTTAGATTAGTAGCTTTCTAATATTGAATGTTTTCAAATGATAGGCTTCGAGAGGTTTTAAAGGCTTTGTTTTTTATTTTGGTTTAGCGAATCAAGTAAGTGACTTGACCTCCCTTCAATAATTATATTCTCAAAAGCTAGCCATATATTATTTTTTATTATGTTGCAGTGTATAACTATGTGTATAATATTTTGTCCTTATTTTGTTAAAGCGAGTTAAGCATAAAAGCGTGTGATTTGTTTCAGTGATGGAAATTGGTTACGCAAGGTTTATGAAACTCTTTGATTTAGTTTATCATGAAATTTAGTTTTACAAGAAGTTATTTGAATGCGATTTGGAACTTTTGTAATGGTATTGCATATTGTGGATAATCAAAATGATTTGATTTAAATAGTTTATACATTGTTTGGAAAGTTTTATTGCAAATATGAAAATGTGTTATTTGCATATTGTGGATATCTAAAATGATTTGGTTTAAATGGTCTCTTGATATACTATGATATTGATGACCCTGCTAATAGAGGTTATATATTGGCCATGTCGACTTATATTTTTGTTTTTGGGGATCGATTCCAACCGAGCCATCGGTTAAGAATAGTGGACCGTTGCTTTGTGCAACCATTAATCCTTATGAACCGAACCACCGGTTGAGAATAGTGGATAATTGCTTTGTGCAACCATTGATTGTTTTCATTATTGATGACATGTGCCACAGAGGTTAAATATGGTCTTATCTTGTTAAGGGAGATAAATTTATTAAACTGATTTTTGAAATGTTTGCATTGTTTTTGTCATACTGATACGATTTGGAAAAGTTATTTGTAAATATATGAATATCCGTAGAAATTGTTATGAGAAATTATATGGTTTTAGCCTAAATGATTTGATTGTGCTTAACCTGGTTGAAGGGATGTTGGTTGCTTACTAAGTGATTGTACTCATTCCTTTCTTAACATTTTATAGGTTTAATGTTGGTGATGAACGCGAGGATGTTAGGCTGTGATATCTTTGGAGTTAGAGAATATTTCAAGATTATAGGGTATTGTCAATAGAAAAATTAAGAATGTCTTTAGTTGTGTATCCTAGACTTTTAAGTTAAGATTTAAAATTTCATAAATACCTTTTTATCCTATATCGTGGTACACAGTTTTTAAGCATATGGGTAAATGAATAAGATGAGCATTAGACTCTTCGACTTGGACAGTAGAAAGAAACAAATTTTTTTATGACGAAAGCCTTGCATGTCTGTAAGTCTATATCTTACAAGTGCGGCGTATGCTACATCTGGGGTTCGGGGTGTGACAACTGTGCAGGCTAGCTTGCACACCATAGTTACCAGTCGACCTTGGTACACAAGTTGCCTTGCACACCATCAGCACTTGGACTATGGTGTCGGGCCATCGTGCGAAGCATGCCTCACACACCATCAGCCCTTGACACACATAAAGCCATTGGCGCGCAATCTTTCCTCGCACACCATTAGCCATTGCCAGTCCTCGGTGCACAAGTTGGCACGCACTCCATCGACACCAATGTGGCCATGGTGCGCATGCTGTCTCGCATATCAACATCGCACGCACACCATGGCACCAGTCAAGCCATGGTGCACAGGCTGCCTTGCACATTATTAGCACTAACTGGACTATCTCTTACTCACCATTGGCATTGTCCTGCATACCATCGACATTGGCCTCGTACACCTTTGTCACAAGCCAATCTTTAGTGTGCAGGCTAGAGCGCGAGCCGCCATGGTGTGCATACCTGCCTCACTCACCATCGGCACTGGCCGAGTACATCATCGACACTAGTCAATCCTTGCTCCACCTGCATGGCTCGCTTAGTAACGGCACGCCTTGCCTTGGTGCGCTCACCAGCCTTGCATTGTAGGGTGCATATCACATTGGTAGGCTTGTCCCCTGGGCACGTTCCATGCCTAGTTAACATGTTGGTTTAGGATAATGCCATAAAATTTCTGGCTTCTAAATTTATTCCATGGTCCCATAAGGCCCATGAAGTTTGAGCTCAATAGGTGTGGCGTTGTTTTATAATTTTTAAATTTTTTCAGGATCGAGTTATGCCCCGAAAGTTAGATCAAAATTTGAAGCACACAACTTTAAAATTCTCTGAGGGAGGATTTCTCTTCAATAGGAAAAGTTGGTCCTTAATGATTTAGAGGATTGACTTGGTAGTCTTTGCAGTTGGAGATTTGACTTGATAGCCTTGAAACTTTGAGAGACATGGTAGTCTTGGAGAACTTGGAGAGATGACTTCGTAACATTAGAAGCTTGAGAATCTTTGTGTAGGCTAAGGTTTTCCCCACTTTGAATTGTGCACGCAATAAATACCGTGGAAGAATCCTTATAGTGTGAGAGTCCCATAAGAAATTAATCACTTTTGACTGGTTTATCATCTAGTAAGATCATGTTTGGTGCATAGGATGATAAATAGGATAAGATGATAATCATCCTAGCTTATATTTGATGCATACATAAAGGATGATTCAGTCATATCCAAATGGTAATGATTATTTCTAATTCCATGTAACGATAATTTTACTCATATTTTATTTATTTTATCCTTAAAATTTATATTTAAATATCCTGTTATAAATTTATATTTTTTCTATTTTTTTCCTTCTTTTTTATTTTTAGTATTTTGATAAAAATATATATTCTTTAACCTTTTTCAAAAAAAGGTTTTTTTGGAAATAATCAAAATTTTAAATATTTTTTAGAAAATAAATTCACAAATATAAAAATTACTATAAAATATATTTTTAACTAGTTTTTTCTTATGTTTAAATTTCATTTTTTTCTTCTCTTTTTTATTCTTTCTTCCTAGGGTTTTTTTTTCCATAGGAAAAGAAAAGAAGTCAGAGAAAAAGGAAAAAGTTGTTAACCATAAAATTATTAGAATTTAGTTTATAAAATTTGAATTATTAAATTTAACTCGTATTTTTTCTCTCTTTTTTTTCCTTCTAATTGATAAAAATTTAAAAAAAAAAAAGGAAGAGGAAGAAATCATTAGAATAAAGAAAAATATTTAAGCATTGTCTTTTTGGAAAATTTGTAATTAACAAAAATAAACTTATTTCTTAAAAAGATTCGTTTTTTCTAAAATATATTTGAACTTGCAATCAAAGAAAATCATGATTTAGTAGACTTCCTTAATTTTTCTCTCTTTTTTTTTTGTTTTTTGTTTTTTCTTTCTAATTAAAAAAAATAAAAGAAAGAAGAGGAAGAAACCATAAAAATAAAGAAAAATATTTAAGCATTGTCTTTTTGGAAAATTATTAACAAAAAATAAACTTTTTTCTTAAAAAAAAAAACTCATTTTTCTAAAATAAATATATTTAACTTACAATCAAAGAAAATCATGATTTAGTAGACTTGCTTTAATTTATCTTTTTTAATTAATTTCATATATAGTGTAGGTAAATTAAAAATACAAAGAATTTTTTATAAAAATTAATTGTTTAAAAAATGTATTTTTTGAAAAAGTAAATTAATTTTTTTTTAAAATCAAATTTTGTATCAAAAAATCAACTCATAAGGTTTTATATTTAATTGGGAAGTTAAATAATATTTAACTTTTTAATTTTTGATTTTATAACAAAAAAAATTATAAACTTGAATTATGTTACTTTAAAAAAAGATTACTACAAAAAAAAATCATTTTATACTTCTTTTAACTTTACACCTAACAAATACGATGAAAAATATAAAAACTCATTCTTTCTTATTTTTAATTCTTATACACATCAAATATAAAAAAGAATGATAACCATAATATTATATGATCCCATTTTATCTAAACTCATCCCATGGACCAAACATATCCTAAGTGATTTTGATAAACTTTCAATTAATTTATTTAACCAACTAAATTGTTTGATTTAATTGATTAAAACATTTTTTTACAAATTTTCAGTATCTACAAGGTAGTGCAGTAACCTACAAGTTAGTGCAGTAAACTAATTTTCAATCTTTTGAAATACAGTTAGAACAACTTACCTATTGTCTCTGAGCATTCCTCCTTTGCTTTTCTTGGAACCTCACTTCTCTATCTAACTCGGCAAGTGAATCCCTTGAATGCTTTTACATAAAAAAAAATTTCGCCTTTCCCCTTCACCTTTCCACCTCTGATGAACAGTATAGATAATTTAGTTGTAAGCAAACATTAGATGGCTGAAACTAAAACCATCAAAATGGCTCAAACCTGTCTCAAACTCTTCAGTCAATAAAGGTTTTCTGACCTTTAATTAAGAGGAGGAAGTGGTTTCCCTCCTTAACTCCAGAGGACTTCTATTTGATCACATTTGCCACTAATATCATGTTAATTACAACCTTAGCTTTGAAGTTATATCTCATCCTCTTACATGGGTCTGCATATTTTCTGCATGCAGGTGTAGGATAAACAAGGATTAGAACTTTGTCATTCTGTAATCTAGACTAGTAACATAATAATTAAGCAAATGGGTACAAGTTTTCCAAAATTTTGTGAAAAAGTTAACCTTGCTTGGGTGATTGCTGTACCTGGTATAAGTTGGAAAACCTTTAACACCTACAGAAAACTCTGTACCAAGGTTGCTCAAAGTTTCACAAAACAAAGATAATATAAATTGATTATTTCATTAAATTCTCTTTCTCATTCAATTATTACCTTAAAATGTTACTTAATCCATACTTCTATGTAGCCTACCTAGCAAGAAAATAAGCAGATTTAATATCTTGTTCACTTTTTCTAATCTAAGCATGTTTATATGTGGCCATATACTCACTGTAAATGTATGCTGCTGTCTGGCAGCGCCATAACTTTCTTTGACAATGCGGTCTGCAACAACTCTTCTACCACATGGAAGACCACAAGCACTTTGCGATGCTATGCTAAACCTGAGATAATTAGTATACATATAAGATAGGGCTAAAAAATATAAAACTTAACTCAAGCTTACTTATAAGTGAGTTGGAAAATATGATTAGTACTCTTATAGTTGTGTGTAATGTGCATAGTATATATGCTGCTGTATAGATTAGAATTATAGCAAGGGCTACTTTGCTTGTATGCTGCTTATATTACAAAAGAATAATTATAACACTCATCATAAACATTCTGCTCAAACATAACAACATCACCAATGCATGCATCACCTGCACCAGATTCCTTTGACTCTCAGAACTAATCTATAAGGAAAACAGGCACATATCTAGGACACCTAATGCACAAACAAAGTAATTAAAACAATAATAATAATAATAATAATAACTAATTAGCTTGTATGATATAGAAGGTACAAACTGATATGAGTGTTTTCTTCCAAAAACTCTGAATTCAGTAAACCAGGAGCTACAATCTGTACCTTTACAATTCAATACGAAGCTAGATAGGGGATACTTTTTCTCTCCTCCACCATTTAAAATCCTTGAATACATAAGAAAATAATTAAAAAAGATAAATTAAGCCAGTCTACAAAATCATGATACTACTACGGAAAATGGGTATTACTTTAAATGCTCCTTTATGCGCCGAATAAGCATATCCTTGTTTCCACTCAATCTAAATCTATTTTTCCTCAGATAAACCTCTCATTCATCTACTTTTAGCTTCGCTAGCTTCCCAGTTGCCAAGCGTCGTAACAAGAAAAATAATTAAAAAGAAAACCAGAAAAGTATTGGATTTCATTGAAAAATAAATATGAAAATCTTTCATAATCATTCTTTTTATTTCTCAATTCCTTGATCCTTCTGTTGAGATCCAGTCTAACCTTTTATAATCTTTTGAACATTCTAATGACTTTTATCATCAACCTCCGGAAATTCCATCTCCATTTCTTCTGGGTCTTTCTTAATAAAGAAATCAGAAGTCAGAACCCTTAGCAACACTACAAGTATAAACCAAAGAAGAAAAAGCTAAAACTTTTAACACAATCCATCACATAATATAAAATTTTAAAGAAAACCCAATTATTTGCCATTGCATATATGGGAACTTTTTTTTTACATAAAATCATGATGCATCTTTAATTTTTGGTTGTTTCACTAGGGTTTTCTGGTGCTTTCTTTATATTGTTTTTTCTTAATAGGAATTGTATTTAATGTTAGAAATTGATGGGTTCGAGTCTAATCCATCAAGCCCATTTCACAAAGCAATGTTTTATGTTTGTTTGGTGATGGTTTTGTTCGTTTTTTATCGTTAGATTCTGGGTTTTGAGCATGACTGATGTGAAAAGGGGTTTTATATTCAGACTTTGGATTGAATTTAACAGTGAAATCTGCTAATTAAAGACTTGAGAAGTGGGAATCAAAACAAAAAAATGGCAAAAATGGCAGGGAAACTTGGGGAAATGAGGGGAGGAAAAGCAATAGAAGATGTTCAGTATCACACTATTTTAGATTATCTTTATGTTGTTGAATGAGTATTGCATCTCTACTTGATTCTGCTCTTCAGGGTGCTTGAAGTACTTTCACTTATATTAAGTGCAGAACTCAAAGTTGAAAATATTTAACCAGCTTTTCTTGTTTCAACCAAACATAATGTTACTGTTGATGATAGTTTTTAGTCAATATGTCTTGGGATTTGTTCGGGACCCTTGATTAATTTCAGCTGTATTAATTTCTAGTTGTTAGGGAACTGATAATTTGCATAAAATTAGGCTTGAACGTGTTAATGCAAGATCGATTGAAGGTCATTATGTTATGCACATCTACGAATAAAGTTCTACTTTGTGTTTTTGTACAAGTTCACCAAATGTTGCATTCTAGGAAATCTGAGAATAGTAGTTGAGAAGTATTCAAACTTATGAAAACCTAATTAATTACTGGGTTCATGATGCGTGTATTGTTAAGTGTATCGCATCATTGACTGACTGATCAATATATCTATATTTCTATATTGGAGCACTATTATTTTGTTGCAGTCACAGAAAAAAGAAGATCCAATGGTCATCTATTTAATGTGCTTTTGTTTATACATTGTTATCTACAGATGGATAATAATTTAAGTCTGTCTTTTATGAGAGTCAAGGATGCCAACCGGTGCATTATCATTTATCACTTAAAATCATGAAATAGAGACTTGTGTTTCTGAATTTTTTTTAATTCATCAAGGAACTAATCGTGCATTTTCTTTTTCAACTAGGTAAACATCCATTTCTTGGATGGCCTTCTGCTTGCACAGATACGAATCCAACATGAGCCATCGGGTCGAGGAGGATAAATTGAAGACGTGGGAGGCTCAACTTCTGCTTGATGAGGCTGCTACATGGTGGTACCTTTAGAACAAAGATTGTTTTAAATTACAAAGTTTTCAAAGTCATCCTGCATCTTGTTTCTCAAGTCACATTGTTCCCAATCTGTGCATTATCTATTCCAAATAGGTTTTTTTTTTTTAATATTACTTACTGCAAACTTCATCCTTGAGCTTTAAAATTTTTGATGACAGGTTCCATTGTTCTTGGAGTGACTAATGAACCTCCTGAAGAGCTCATTCTGGATTTTTTTTTTTTTTTAACATTTTGTCCTCAGAACTTAATATTTTACTGCTACTAAATGCTAGTATTATTTTAAAATTATTTTAGTGTGCCTCTGCCATCAATTTTTAATATAAAATTATTTTAAAATTTATGAATTAATAATCTGGTATATTATGATTTAGTAGGAATGTATTTTATATTAAAAATTGATGGCAGAGGCTAAGGAAGCTGCAAACTTTGTTGTCGTCTAGGAATTTTTTATTCAAGTCTGCAACTGTTTTGCTTGAAACATGCATGTTTTAATGCGTGTGTTATATGTGCAGGATACATGTTAAACTTTTTTTTTTTAAATAAAAAAATTTAAATTCCTAGTGAATTGTTACAGATGACTAGTCGAATACTCAAATTGTGACTGATTTGATTTTTGATACATATGCAAATGCAAGATTAGTGTTAATTACCATATCATTAGTGTAATTTCTCAATTGATATTTATTATTATATCATTAGTGTAATGCTTCAATTTCACGTCGTGACATTATAAGATTATTTTTTTTTTGTTACAAGAGATATTAAATTGAAAATGGAAATGAAATCACTTGTATTTGAATTTAAACTTTATAATATATCATAACTTTTTTTAAATCACTCGGTTAAGAAGTTGTTGACTATTATGTAATTTTTTTAATGATATCATTAGTATAACAGCTAAATTAATATTCATTACTATATCATTGGTGTAATGCTTCAATTTCATGTTATAATATTATATAAAAAAAATTATGACATTAGACTAACTTATGGATATTTTTCCATTTAATCTGAAATTTCTATGATTTTGTCCTATAAAAACAATGTACAAATATAAGTTTAAATATTTACATATATAATATAACAATGCGTCAATATGAACTTGAGACGTTGCAATTAGATTCTAAGATACAAATTTTTTCTTGTATCTTAGAATCTTGAAATTCTAACAGACAGGATGGAATCACCCAAACGTCAATCTTGACGTTCGTGATGAGGGCTTGGTTTTCCTTGAAGATGAATTGTATTACTATAGTCTTCTGGTACAGCTATGAACGGTGTCTCAATCTGAGCACATATTTTGATTCTCAATACTGAACTCTTCGTATGTGGAACGCGGGATCCAAAAAGGAAAAATTGGACTTTAAGGGGCACTGTCCAGCTCATTTGGCTATGGCGGATAGAACTCATCCATCTTATTTGCAACAAACAAGTGAATTTTGAGTAGTTTGGGAATCATGTTTTTTGAGGTTTATTAGCAGAAAAATAGGAAAAAACTCCTCCAAACTATAAATGTTACAACTTTTAACATCTTAAAAATCACTACTAATTAATAATATTGAACTCTTCGTATGTGGAACACAAGATACCAACATTCTCGTTGGCCCCAAAAAGGAAAAACTGGGCTTTAAGTTGACACTCTCAAGCTCATTTGGCTATGGCGGACACAACTCATCCATCTTATTTGCACTGTAATGAATTTTGAGTAATTCAGAAATCATGTTTTAGAGGAGAAAATAAGACTTTTCTAAGGAGATTCCTCCAAGCTTTATAAATGTTACGAATTTTAACATTTTAGAAATCACTAATTAATAATGAAACCTGCTGTTATGCCATGGCCACTGTAGATTTGTTTTTGCCCTTTACGTAATGCAGACTCAGTTGCATGCATTTCGCACTTTTTTTTCTTTACTTTAATTCCTGTTCTCTTACGGAATAGGCTATTTGTTGCAGCACTTTGTATATAATATGATTGCTCCATCTGCTTTTCTTTCCTTTGATCTTCAACTCTTGTTCACAGGTTGATTCTGATCAAACTCTTCAATAGCAACTCTGAATTCTTTGTTTCTGTCTATGACCGTGGCCTCCAGGCCTTCTCTCATTCCATTATTTCTACGTACAAATTTAAGTTTGGTTTAGCTGGTTCCATGGCTGCATCCTCTCTTGCCTATCCTCTTTGTACAAGGCTTGTTTCTAGTTACCCTGCAAGCTCTCCTATGTTTCAATATCCAAAGAGACAGAACCAAGGGCCCACTCCCAAGAAGAAACTTCTGTTAATAACCTGCAAGAGAGGTGATGATTGATGAACTCAGTATGTTAACTGTAACTATCCATGTTTCAATTCCTGACTAGTTATTTATGCTTGTAGGTGGAACAATGGCTGTTTCCGTACAACCTGAAATTAAACCAAATATCCATGAAAAGCCTGGTGGGGAGAAGCGGCGGGTTGTTGTGACAGGGATTGGTCTTGTAACCGCACTTGGTGATGACCCGGATGTATTTTACAACAATGTTCTTCAAGGTATTAGTGGCATAAGTAGGATAGAAAATTTTGACACTTCTCAACTTCCATCGGTATGTTACTTTTGATCTAAGTGAGTTATAAATTCTTTTTCATAGTAACTTCTCTGAAGATTGAACATTACTATTCTATCTGTCCGGTGTTGATTAACAGAAAATTGGTGGAGAGATTAAGTCTTTCTCGGCAGATGGTTATGTCTCATCAAAGCTTGCAAAGAGGGCAGATAATTTCATGCTTTACCTTCTAACTGCTGGCAAGAAAGCTCTGGCAGACGGTGGGATTACAGATGAAGTTAATAGAGAGCTTAACAAAACTAGATGTGGAATTATAATTGGCTCTGGAATGGGAGGTTTGAAGGTAAACAAATCTTTTTTTCTCACGCAAGTGCGGTAATTTTGTGCCATTCAAGTGCCAAATAACTCATAGTTTCCTTCAAAGTCTAATAGAGTTTTAATAGAGTTTAAGGTCTACGAAACCACCATACCACATCGACCTAATAAGGTATGCTAATGGCACAAACCCTAGTAAATCAACTCCGGTAATAGTATCAACTTCTCTTCAGTTGCTCAGGTTTCTAACTGTATTTTGGGGATTTCAAACAGATTTTCTACGAATGGGTTCAAAATACGTTGACTCAAACAAAAAAGCCAAGTCCTTTCTGTGTGCCTCTGGCATCACACAACATGGGATCGGCAGCATTAGCAATGGATTTGGTAAAGCACTAAACTTGAAATCTCCCTGTGTCAAAAACAGCAAGAGTAAACCTGATTACAAGGTTACTTACTTACGCCAAATCACAGGGTTGGAGGGGTCCAAACTACATAATTACTGCAGCTTGTGCAACAAGTAATAATTGTATAATTAGTGCGGCTGGTCATATTGCCCGGGGAGAGACAGTGAGTAGCTCACTTCTATCTCTTGTTTGTAGTCATTGATCTTGAGATCAAGTAACCCTTGTTTCATCAACAAGTTTTCTAAATGACATACAAACCAGACCAAACATTTTAAGTCAGCGTTATCTCTAATTTAAGATTGTTTGCAGGACATGATGCTTTGCGGTGGTTCTGATGCAGGAGTTCATCCAATTGGTATCATATCAAATGCCTTTTATATAAAAGATTTGGCTAAATATTTATAATGATTTTTAGTTCATGGATTTTCTTTTTTTCTTTAATTTGTAACTTTGGGCTGCAGTCCTGGCAGGTTTGGCATCCTGCAGAGTTCTGTCAAAGAGGGATTGTTGTCCGACGAAAGCTTCATGCCCTTGGGACGCTGTAGAGCCTCCAACTTCAAACTTTCCAGTTTCTGCTTTCTGCATAAATTTTCATTTACACACATATCTATAACTAGGATACGGTTTTGCCATTTGAGCAGGATCGTGATGGAATTGTCCTTGGAGATGGAGCTGGGGTTTTGCTTTTGGAAGAGTTAGAACATGCCAAGGTACACTTGTCGGGTATAATATCAGATTTGCAGCTCATTTTTCATTATCATACCATGTGTATTTCCTACAGACAGAGATTCGCTTGATTATGTCACTGACTCACTGTTAAATGTGACAGCAAAGAGGTGCAAAGGTTTATGCGGAGTTTCTGGGCGGAAGCTTTACTACCGATGCTTATCACATGACTCAGCCCCATCCTGATGGTAAACATGCAAACATTCTCCTGCATTGTAGCTTTATTATAGTTTCTGCATTGAACTTTCTGAAATGTACATTCATCTGTGAAAATTACTTATGACAAGATTTTTTTTTTTTTTTTTTTTTTTTTTTTGGCAATCCAATGCCAGGGAAAGGGTTTGTTCTTTGCATAGAGAATGCCTTGGCTAATGCTGGAGTAGCTAAAGAAGATGTAAACTACATAAATGCACATGCTGCATCTACACAAATTGGTGATTTGAAAGAATTCAGAGCGTTAGTTCATTGTTTTGGTAACAATCCTGAGGTAAAGATTACTGTTTATATTGCTTACTTTAGCTTTAATTCATTGTAGAATGGAATGGATCGCTTTCTAATTTTGATTCTTGAGTCATCATCACTACTTGATTTCTACTTGCTTCAGCTAAGAATTAACTCTACAAAGTCCATGACCGGCCATCTGCTGGCAGCTACAGGTGCTGTGGAAGCAATCGCAGCAATTAAGGTAATCAATCAGACATAAAAATTTTCAATTGGACTTTATTCTCCAGTTAATGCTTTCCGGGAATCCAAAACCAGAGAATATGACTCCGCAGTTGGATTTCTAAAATGGGTTTCCTTTGTTGAATGTAGGCGATTCAAACAGGGTGGATCCATCCAAATATCAACCTTGTTAATCCTGACAAAGGCGTGGTATGAACAATGAACTACAACAAAGTGAATCACTGAAAAATAGACTTTATACCTTTTAAGTTTACAAGGACTGAGAGTTCAGGATTTGTCATTTCAGGATGTGAATCTTCTTGTTGGTCCAAAGAAGGAACGATTCGACGTTAAGGTAGCACTGTCTAACTCCTTCGCCTTCGGTGGACAAAATTCATCTATCTTATTTGCATCTTACAAGTGAATGAGAGTAAGAGTCAACAGAGCCTTTGAGCAAGCAGCCATTAAGCATGATTGCTATGCATCTAATCCTTTCCACTGCACAAACTGAGCTGCTGAACCTTATTGTAAAAGAATGCAAATAACGGGATAATATGCATGTTATGCTGGAATGGAGGTTAGGCAAATCGTGGTGCGCCATCGAAGGAAAATAGCAATTAATGTGCTAGTACTTAAAATAATTACCACAAGAAGCTTTTTAGTAGTTTACTATTTGCAGTTGTATTCTGGCTTTTACAAATAGAAAGAATAGTTATCTTGAACATATGCTCTTAAGGTAAGTCTTTTTCACAATTCCACCTTGCAAATTTGTCCCTATGCTTCACCGAATTGTGTGGAACAAAAACCAGAATTCGTTCCAATGTTGGTCTCCGAGGCGTGGACAAGCTACCCACAGCAACACAGAGGAACCCAAGAAATTCCATCATGAGTTCTTTGTAACTATGAAGCACAGTTGAATCACCATAACTTCGATTTCACCCAGAAGAGGAGGAAGACAACTCCTAACACAATGGCAACAGGAGCCCATTTCCGAATTAAAGCCTACAGGCGTATAGATGAAACAGATAAGGAACTTTCAAACTTTGTATTGCTGACAATGATAATCTCTAAAATGAATCAAGAAAGACTGCCAAAGTAATCCAGCCACAACAAGAACAAGGAAAATTAACTTAAGCTCTAGCTAAGGACACCTTCATTAAAAGAAAAAAAAAATCCAGATTGAATAGAAGGAAATTAAGCAACAAATTTAACCAAAGCATCTTTCATCCATGGTACTTATGGCAACTTCACTCAAACTGTACAAAATAATTCATACCAGATTCAAGTGCTAAATCCATTCTTTGTGATGCTTATTTTAACATGTAAGGGGCATTCAAACTTCAAAATGACTTAACAAAGAAATACTTATGCAACTTGTCAAGGCCCAGCCCATTCATAGGCCTCGGCTGTGATCTCCTTGAGACTTAGATCCCCCAGGTTTACCTTGGATCAAATGATACCATGTGTGTAAGAACAAGGAACTTAAGAGTCCTAGGTTCGAACCTGTGGGGACGCGAATTGAAGTATTTACCTTGATAAAACCGTGCGGATCAGTGGACCCAAAACGGACAGTCCGTTTGAGCCAAGGTAAACCTGGGGATCTAAACCCCAAGGGAATGTAAGCCGACAACCTATGAACGGGTTGGACCTTAACACAACTACCTCATGCCTGTCTTCAAGATAATCAATAAAGCCTAGAAGTTAAACTATTGAAGCATTGATTTTCCATTTTTTATCCTAAGATGCCAGTCCGTGTTCAGGGAGTCATTCTGAGACTGATTAAGAATGTTATATCAATCACCACCTACGTTTTCCACCAAGAACATCATGACCTTGTGGCAAACCATTAGTAACGCCAACAAAATGTCAAAAAGCAAAAGCTAAACGCCTCAACCGGAAAGAGGATAGAATGAAAGAGAGAAAAATGCCCCAAAATAATGAGACTTCACTCTTCACCAAACAGAGAGAACTAACCTGCCGATTTAAATCTCTAGCCTTGTCAGCATATATACGAGATTCTGATGTCAAACGACTGGACATTTGACTGACCTCTGTAGAATCCAAAAAAAAGTGAAAAGCACACTCGGTTAATCAAAAAGTAATACAATCTATCAGCCAGTGAAAAAGAAGAGAGAGAGAGAGGAGAATGTTGCAAAATAAAACCATCTCTAAAGAGGAAAAAATAATTACGTGAGTTCAATTTGAGAGCAACACTTATAAGTAAACTAAGGCGGTAAGTGTAAAAAAGTGCAACTGTAATTAATTCTGCCCTTAAACCACATGCCAATTGCTAGTAGAGAAAAAAAAAATACTAGAAGTCGAGTTATTTGAATATTAATTGGCATAATGTGAACTGATAAACAACACTAGAAGCAGTCAACGAGAAGCAAAGACCTGCAAAGCAAGCTTTAGTGCAATTAATGCAAATTAAAGTTTTATGTACAGCTAAATCTGACTATCAAGAGAACATAAGTTACAAAACCTGCACATGCATTCACACAAGAAACTGAAATTTCCTTTTTAAGAAAAAAAAAAATATATATATATATATATAATAATAAAAACTAAAATCATCAAGTTATCAGTCCATTGAGGGTATTTTATAAAAGTTAAATTGGGGTAGAACTGGATATAGATGCAGCAGTCTGGTCTCACCTACAAGATTTCTTCCCCATCTAACCAGCACATGCAATACAAACAGATGCGCTAAAATTGTAACAGCAGAGTTACCGAGCTCATGATTGTAAAATTCAGCATTCATTATGGTGCATTTATTTAGACAAATTCAATGGTGCAAAAATGGTCGAAAGTAATTCTGAAAGGAAAAAGGAAATTGTCTTACGATCCAACTTTTCACCAACACCAAGAACTTCTTGTACATTGCGAGTCATTATTTGGTGAACTTCATAGAGTTCATCATTCAACTTTGCAACATTCCGTTGAGTACGGGTGTCCTGGTACAATTTTTTTGTCTTCTGAATGAATGTATCTTAAAGACAGAAAAAAAAAAATCAAGCCTAGTAAGAGAAGCAGAACAAATCAAAGTGGAAGAAATGCTAGTTGCATAAGAAAAGCATAAAAAAGCCAAACAATAAAAAAAAGTAACCTACCAAATTTAATAAAGGCATAAGGCCTGGCAGCTGTTTCAATTTGAGCTCCATTAACACGCTCAAATTCATTCCTAAGGTCTTCCAGGTATTGAAAGGCAAGTTTCTTAGGATAAGAACGGTCACACATTGTCAAGTAACAAACACGTCCTTCAATGATATAGCTAAGAACTTAGGTCAAGGTAACATTACAACTCAGATGCACTTGCAAATAATACCAAAAGAATGCAGCAAAACCTATTTTGTAACTCAAGAAATATGGCATCCAAAAAATAGATACCAGGGTAAGGATACTGGAATACATAAGGGCCAGTTTCAACAGACATCCTTGAAGCCTCATTCTGGCCTTTGGAGAGATTCTTAAACAAAGCCTTAATTTGTTGTTTGTACATTTCAACATCTACCAGATCACGATCATCATCTAGTCCCTCCGCCAGAGGAAGACCATCAGTCACACGAGCAATCATCGTCATCTTCACCATATTTACTCCCCTATTTCTCAGCTACACAAAATCCCTTCAAACTAGAATGAAAGCAAAATTAAACCCCTGATTAGACATTGAGAAAAAGAAAGATACAGCAAATTCCGTTGACTAGATTCCGGCAATTTGGTTCTCAAATCTTAATGGTACAACATTCCACCACAGTGATGAGAATACAAAACTTTTAAGGTCCATAAATCCAAAACAAGATCGACCCAATTCTTTTTTTTCCAATCAAATGATCATGAACGTAAACAAAGAAAACTCATCCAGTCAATATCATCACGATCCAACAAAGAAGTATTTATTTACTTTTTCCGGGATTCGAACAAAACCCAGAAATACAATTATTCAGAATTGTATCCACAACATTGCAAACAAAAAGCACGATTCGTTCAATTTTCAAATAACTATAAGCATATCTACAAATTGATAGACAAAAACTATAGCTTTTACAGGAGTACCTGATTATATAGCATGTGGGGCGTTGGGTCTCTTCTTGATTTCAACGATCTGAGAAAGGTGAAACGACCGGCAGTCCGACAAGTCTAAAGATGTGAAAATAAATGAAAAGATAGAGATAAAATAGGGTTTTTATCTAACCATGGCTTTTTTTATCTAACAATTTTCATTTTTCTGCGTTTCGTGTTATTTAGGGATTGTACTTTTGAGATTGCCATGCGAAGTTTTAAAGTACAACGCGATTCGGGTATTTTTGGAGACTGAATAGTTTTAATTTTCTTAAAAAAATATTAGAGAAATTTTGTGATCTATTTTAATTAATCTTGCTTTTCATTATGTCCAAGTAAGATTTTTCAATTAATATGGATTTTTTTTTTCTTTCTTAGGTGAGAAAAAATAGTTTTTTTTTTTAGTTTTTATTTTTTTTTTCATTTATTTTCTTTTTTTCACAAGTCCAATAGGTTCATTGACCATAAAAATGCCTCAACACATTTGACATCGTCCATAGAAATTAGGAAACGATATTCATATGTCTGCCTCAAACAAAAGTTATTCTCTTTACCATCGAATTTGATCTCTTCCATCTAAAAATACTTCAACAAATAGATACAATTATAAAGATGATACTAAGTGTAGGTGAAATAAAATTGCTTGAAAATTATTTTATGTTCAAAAAACCTAAGTAATTGAATATTAAAATTTTGAATTTAAATTAGCTATTTTGGTGAGAATTTGATCAATTAAAGTAATTAAATGTCTACTACTATGATCCATATTAGAAAACGGGCTTTGAAATTTGTTTAAAAAATTAATAGATATCTAACTCATATCTAGCATGATATTGTGTATGCATTGTTTTTGTTCTTTTTTTTAATTTTTATTTTTATTTTTGGATTCATATTTGACGTATGAACATGATGTAAATTTAAAAAGTTATTAAATTCAAAAGCTTTCGTACTCGAATAGTTAAAAAGAATTGTAATAATGTATAAAACTTGAGTTAAGGTTACCAAATCTAAAAGCTCAAATACACAAATAAAATTTCAAATCTCAATGCCATCAATTAAATCACATATTATTATCTTAGATTACAAATCAGTTCAATCACCGTTATATGAGGCTTGATTGTCCACTTATGATTTCCACTTGCAAGACTACTTCAGAAGTGACTTCTAACATAACCGCACTTTATTAATGCAACCGCATGAGTCATTTGACTAGCACTTAAAACTCTGTAAAAATGGAAATAAATCGAGCCACTCTAATCAAAGTATACAAAAGCTAAAATATTTTGAGAAAAGAATCATCAAAACATTTCTTCCTCTGCTAGACAATAATTCCATACTTGCCAATAGCTCTTGGCCTTCTCTCACCTCCTTTTTCGTCTTCCTTTACTCATTCATAGGGATGTAAATGGGTATCCTCTAAACGAGTAATCAGCACTATCCAATTCAATTGAGTAGAGTTATAGTATTTAATAATCGAGTTTGGATAAAATTCAGCTACTAATTTTACTATCTCTCACTGGTTCAGGTAGGGTTTGAATAGTGATTTTAGGATACTTTACTATCAAACTCGATTATAAATAATAATTTTTAAAATATTATTATATATATTTTTATTTATAAATTATATATTATTAATATAATATTTAATCAAATTAATTGATTAAGTATTTTAATTATAATTTTTAATATTAATTTATTTTTATGACTTAATTTAAATTTATTAATTTAATTTTTCCTAATAATATTATTAGAATTGATTTTAAATTTAAATTGAAAAATTAAACTTTGACTTAATATACATGTATTTAATGAATTTGAATAGTTAACGAGTATTTCATATATTATATCGATAGAGTTCAAGTAGTAAATATCAAAATATTAAGATAATTAATCGAGTTCGAATATCTCAAAATTAAAAGATATTTGTTCCATTGATATTTTCGTTGGTTACTTGTTAACTCTTGATCACCCGTATCTTTTATTGATTTAAGAGTGCATTACTCACTGTTTCTGCTTCACAGATCGGAATGGACTCGTCCAAAACGACCGGATTCGTCCAAGGCAACCAGACTCCGCAGCAACCTTCCTGACATCAATAGAACCTAGGGTTATTTACTATGGGACTTTTGTATGACTTTGTGCTTAACCATTGCGGTGGTTGATCTGCCATCATCTGGGAAATGTCACTTAATGTAGACCCCATTGTGCCTAAACACAATGGTAGCACCCAGCTACTGCGCTGATCACCCGTTTTGGCAGCCAAACTTCAACAGTCAAGTAACCAAAAGCTTGTTAGCCCTAGGCTAAGCTTATTAAATAAGCAAACACAAGACCAACCACTCTGTCCACCAACAATATGTTGTTTGCCATTCTACCTTGTCGGGTCTTTGGCTATTGCTCTACATTCAACTGCTCTTGAACCCTTATAAAATCCCTTCGTAATTTCTCCCATTCTCCTGGCCTTTTAATGTCCAATGTTTCTTTCAAGTCTATACATCATGCTTAATTTCTATGATCGACTGAGCCACCTTTGTAACTAGGTTTATCATTATTGTTGCTGTTTCTATAAGATTTAACTGGATAGGTGTTTTATCAGTCTCTATCAGAATTATGGCAACCACAAATGGGAGATTTAGAGAGGGTGAACCATGCTGGAGAAGCAGGGCACATGCCAACGCTTTCAGACAAGAATCTGTGAGATTTTGCATGTGCCCTGGCTCTCCGGCTTGGACACTCTCCCTTGCTAAGCACAAGGCTGCAAACATCTAGCAGGTTTTTGAGGCTTATTACATTCTGATATCGTTAGAACAAGTAGAATCTCATACAATTTTCAAGTGCTTGGTTCTTAAGCTTCGTTTCTGTCCCTTGGTCGCTCAAGGATGCAAACATCAAGTATTGAGCAGTCCCTAAGCGCAAGGTGATTTATCTCAGTAGTCAGTACATCCTCTCAAACCTGGAAATCTAAAATTTCAAATATACATTACGTGCAGGCTTAAGTGAAGTTTCAATGACTTTATTGTTCTACACAAAAGATTTGCATTCATAAGTTAACAGACAAAACAACTACAACTTAAATATGGTTTGGTCAAACTGTCTATACTTCTGTTTGGCTCAGGTCATCCAGAAAACCAGTATCACCTTTAGGTGACAAACAACGTTGTAAAATCATCCTTCCATGCTGAACGATCAAGGTCGATTCTCTAGAGCTGAGGCTGCGGAGTCCGCATGGCTAAGCAAACAAGCATAAACTTTTGCTTCAACCTTTCAACAGTTTCCATCAGTCCATTATCATTTGAGCTCAAATTGTTTCCTACTTTATAGTGTATCCAACTTCCAAGTTCCAACCGTTTATTTGCATAAAGCATTAGTTGTGACAATTGACAGCAATATGGTTGCGCTGCTCCATCAGTCGCCCGGTAGGCTTTTTCCTTTCTTCTCCAGGGTATCGATCCGAAATTGAACGTCCAATGCTACCTCTGGCCTACTGCGGGAGCCGGGAAGGAGTTACCGGGCGTGCCTGTAAGGCCAGTGCTCATAATTGTCACTAACTGGTGTATACATACACCGGTAATTGTAAAGAATGAACCATCTATGGGTATTCAATGTTATGCTCTGTTTCATAAGTATATTGTCATCAACATGAACCTGTACATGAAACAAGAATCTTACCTGACCTTTGGGGTCCTGTTGCTTGCTTTTTGCCTCTTTACCTGCTCCACCATTCTCATTCTCAGTGCTCTTCACTCAACTGTTTGAATCAGATCCACTTGCTTTAGAATTTGATGGCAAAACACTCTTATTAATATATGTTGACGCAACGACAGCTTTTTCCTCTTTGATAACGATTTTCTGTCTCGGGCTCTCCTCTTTCACTTTCACTGACTCTTTGAACCATTATTTCCTCCAATCTCAACCGCCACTGGCCCCTTGGATGGCACCAAGGGTGTAGCAGTCAAGACAACTCAATATCTTATTCAACTTGGACCAAAAAATTCGATGTTTTAAGTTCAACTTGAGCTTAGTAGAGTATAATTTTTAAAATTCGAATTCTAGATGAAATTTTCGAATTATTCGAATTCAATTTAATAAATTTGATTTATAATTTTTAAAGAAAAATAAAATGATAAATTAATAATAAAATATAAAAAATAAATATTAAAAAAAATGATCGAATTTGTAAACTGCTCAAATTGAATATTAAAATACTCGAATTCGACTTAACCCGTTACTTAATTATCTCAAACTTTTCAACTTAAAATAAATAAATTAAAATTTTAAATAATCATTGAGTCGAAGTTAAATAACTCACTGAATAAATGTAAATTATTACATGGCACTAACATCTGCACCAAATCCTTTTCTGAACAATGACTTTAGTAGGTGTTTTCCTGTAGAGATGTGGGGTTCATTCTATAATTTAAGAAGCAGAAATACGGATAACATTGAACAGGTCTCACCCTATTTGATGCAGTGTCCATACAATGAAAACAATGCTCTGCGAGAAAGGCTTCTCCATTTGTCATGAATTACAATAAAGAAACAGACAGTGGTTTTGTTGACCAGACTAACATCGTTTTGGATTTTTCCGAAGCAATTGTCCTCCGGGATAGCAAAAAGGTTCGGCCTAAACATCTCTCGAAAGACTGTTAATGATCTCAAATTTCTTATATTTGCAGTGTGACCGAGGCCAAGCTGAAGGACTGTTACTACAAAATCTTGATCACTGAAAGTTTCTTTCTAATTGCCTTGACATGTTTGATTCTGTCCCGCTGTCCTACCTGTTGAATGGTTACAAACCCGAGCAAAGCCATGGTATTGTGCGGAGCGACGACGGGGAGGATACAGTTTCTCAATAAAGCGGTTAGAAGAGTGAAGATTATAAAACCGAGCAAAGCCATGGCATTTCCACTGATGAAAGTTTCTACTACTAGTCTCAAAAACTGAGATAACTAAGGCAAAAGCACCTTTAACAAGAAAAAAAATGTCCGACCAATGTCACTTGTAAGTCATATGAACCCTGCTTGTAGATAATAATGACAAACATTTGAGACCCCAACTGAAAATGGTAGGATGTGAGAGCTTGATACATTCATCCATAGATTATTATAGGAATCCAATGTCGGTTATGCCATCAAGATTCAGATAAGAACAAAGAGAATAGTGAAGTACAAACATTTCTAGAATTAAATTCACTCAGGCAAGAGAAATATTGGCAGAAGTAAAAGGGGTAAGAGAGTATTACTCAGAAAAAGGGGTAATATAAATTGCTACTAGGATGAAAGTAGTTTTCTTTACTCCGCATAGTCAATAACTCTGTTCTTAAACAAAGAGTTCAATTTTTGATATACATCACAAGGTAAGAGCAAATTATAAGGACAAAAAGAATGCCTCTGGACTACCAAAATCACAATGACTTTATGCCACTAGGCGATTTCTTGTTCAATACAATATACAACATATCTCAGACACAACTACAGAAAATTACTCACTAGATCATGAAGAAAGGCCTCATGACTCCATGAAGATTTACAAGTCCCATTGTAGATGTTTATACTGTTCACTGTATGGTGCCTACCTCAAGCATCTGTACCTTTATATATGTTCCTTTACACCCTACTGTTTAAGATGATTCCAACCACTTGCCCTGGTCTTTCCTCAGACGAAATTTATCTGGGCTTGGAGTCGCTACCCTTGCTTCGAAATGTTGAGAGTGAAAAGAATGATCGCGGTGCTGCAAAAATTTTCATGTATACCATTAGAATTAAAATCATGAATTCAACAGAAGAACAAACTAAAAGTTTCTTCTCAAAATGCATAAAAGAGTCTCCAATTGTACTGAAGTTATAAAACATTGCTCAAAAAACGAGTGTTGAAATAATTATCAATAGCATTAGCTTCATACTGTAAGATCTTTCAGTTAAGATTTTTCTGAGGCAAAAATGGGATAGCACCTAAAGATTGCATGACGATTCAATGGAAAAGACAGATTCCAAAAAGGTTAACTTTCATGTAGTATACTCTTTTGGTTCAAGATGCAGTTTATTTCTTTCAATGGGAAGCCCTCTGGCTTCAAATAAATCCAGACTTGATCATAAAAAATTATAGGAATTGGATGATAGCTATAATCGATGAGAGGATACCATTTGCTCAATAGAAACCTTCATAAATTACTTCCAAGATACAGGAGCATCAGATAACAGGATTAACATTAAAGAGTCACCTTTTATGGAGCTTCCTGACATATGATCTTCCCTTAATTTGAAGTTTGCTGGTGGAGCTGGAATAGAACTATGTAAGGATTGAACTGCAAGGGACCATTGATAACTACATTGAAATCAGGTTCATATATACAACAAAGAAACGGAGAAATTGCAACAATAAAAAGAAATATGCATCATCGATTTCAATTCACAAACCAAAATCAAATTTAAAAATTTGCGTGTATGTATAACGAACTTGGAAAACTGCACACTTAGGTTTATTTCCTTGATGTAAGCTTACTTCTAAACTATCCTTTGCCACTCATGTGCTAGTGACTTGCTCCATGTAAACAATTATAACCTTTTTGACTGACATAAGATAGCGATCAACCAATATGCCTAAAGGTTTCTTATTCTAACTACAGCAGAATAAGATATGCAAGGGTCTCTCCTTTAACCAAATTGATTTGTCTTTTTCCTTCATCAATTACAGGAGAATGAACCTCAGAAGGACTGAAGCAATCACTTGAAACTGTTTTGAATTCAACTCATTTTTGAAAAAGTAATTGAAGAGAGCATAAAAGCGTATCCTATAGCTTTGCAAGAGAGGCAATATATTCTATGAAAGGAGAAAGCCCAGAGTGATTCTTTTATTAGAACAAAAATTATTGAACCATGCGATGCAATCAATGAATATTCAAAATGATTAACAGATAAGGAAAAATTGAAATAATCATCAAATAGTCTAAGCAGGTAACAAGGTAATTAACATTTAAGGAAAACTTAGGAGTTACCCTGATCATTGAACAACTCGCCTTCGTTGAAGCCATCATCAGAAGGGTGGCCTTGCGAAAATCCCATTCTTGATTTCCTCAAGTCTTCTGATGATCGATTGGCAGAATCTCTGCCATCCTCTGTGTCATCATCTCCTTCAGAAGTTGTAGCAGAGATCCAGTCCACGAAACTGTCTGCCCCACGGCTTTTCCGTCCAAATTTCAACAACCTTTTGAACCCTTTTGTCACATCCCTACGTGACTGATTATGGGTTGCATTAGCAACAAGAAAAGGTTTCTGAGCACTTCCCCATTTCTTCCTCATTCGAGCAGCTTCCACCTCTGTTTGAGCAAGTGAGTGAGAATTCCAAGATGCAGGGCTCCCAATGGGAGAATCCATGGAAGCATCAATATCTGAAGTCTCAAGATGCACGCGTGAATTCCATGATAAAGGGCTTTCTCCTGGTGAATCCTGCCGGAATACTGCAGTATGGAATGTAGTGGGCACCGCAGCTGGGAGTTCAGCAACCGAAGCAGGGTCAACCTGAGAAAGAGACCTCAAAGAATCACCATTCTCAGATCCAGAATTATCCAACTTGTCGGATTCTTGGCTCAGTCTTGATCTTCCATATACCATGTCCGCAGAATCGTCAACTGCCATAGTTTCAAGCTCATCCTCTCCATCTTCTCTGGCTATATCCAAGGAATCATCTGCTTCAAGTACTATCTCATCAGACTCTTCATCTTTTGAAGTCTCAGATGCCTCTGATGCTTTGAACTTTGCAATATTTACTCCAGCACCAGGACCCATGCCATTAACTTTCCTGAGGAAAGGCTTTGTTTCCACATTCTTCAAAAATTTGTCATTGAAGCTCTGCTCCATCTGCTCTTTATCAAATTTCAAAGGAGCCAAAACAATGCCGTCAGAGTTCAAGGCAGACAAATCTGAAAATTCTACAGGACCAGCAGAGCTTTTCCTAAGGGATTGAGACAATCGAGGCCGTTCATCCTTGCCAATTGCAATCTCTTCGTTAGTACTTTTGCTCCGCGCATAGTTTCTCACTTGGGAACGGCTAGTAATCTTGCCAGATCCAGAAGAGGGCTTTGTATTTTCTTTTCTGAGATCAGAGAAGTTGGGCACAGACTGCACAAGAGGAATTTCAGATTGTGCTCTTCGCCTTCCGGAATTGGGATTTGAAACTTTGGCTGCTGAGCGGGGAACTGCAGCCGCTGCTGTAGTGCGAGGAGTGGATAAAGACACATTTCTATTTAGTAAAAGCTTCTTAGTGTTGGAGCTCTTAGAAAAACTATCAACTAAAGATGCTTCATTTAATGACCCATCCTGTCCATAGTACTTCTGATCAGGAAACTCAGAAAGATCTTCATCTTCACTCTGAATTGAATTTATTGGATGCTGCCAAATGCATAACCTTAGCAAAATTAGTAATAAATAATTCAATCAGACGTTTTTGAGTTTCCCGAAACATAAAAACGAGGATCCAACTACACCAGTTATGAATTTTAGCATTTATTTCCCAAAAACATAACTGCAATAGCCAATAGGAGATACCTGATCCCTCTGCAAACGAAAATTGAATGACCTCACTTTCTCTGCTCTTCGACGAGCACTAGACAGCGAATCCTGTCTATCAGCAGAACCAGAAAATTTGGCCTTCATCTCAGCTTTACTTTGCTCAAGAATATCCTGCATAGCCTTCAATTTGGCTTCCTTCTCAGCCCTCTTAGAACCCCATTCTTCCTTCAGCTTTGCATCTCTCTTTTGCATGTACCTCTCATAAAATTTTCCTCTAGAATCATCTGAAAAGCTTATACCAGAGAAATTCTGCCTCAAACTATCAGCAAACTCCTGGCTATCTACAACGTTTGTCAGAGGAGTACAAAATTTAGCCTTATTACTCAAACTCCCCACTGGTTCAGACATAGAGTTTCTGTCAGGCATCTGTGGAGGAGATACATCTAACGCAGCTGGTTTCTTGAACTGTGTGCTTGAATCTTGTTCAACCTGAGCATCTGCAGGCTTGCTTCTCCTGTCAGAACTCAATTGATCACCAGGAACCCGAAGTCTGTGCTCTGCAAAAAGCTTTTCAAGTTCATTTGCCTTCATTTTTAACTCATCGTTCAGCTCCTGGTTTCCCCTTGACTTTCTTATCCTCTGAGTTTGATCTACTGGCATCATTGGGGCACTAAAACTCTCTTCACTCTCAGGAACCTTTTTACCAAGAACAGACATGTTATTTGCATAAAAAGAACCACCTTCATCCCTCCCACCCTGTGACTTCTTGCTCTGTTCAAGACCTACTGGAACCTGTTTCTTGAACTTCATTTTAAGGACTCCAGAATCCTCGACTTTGCTTATTTGCTTCTCAGAGGATGGTAAGTCTTTCTTTCCCACTTCCTCAACTTCCCCAGCAGAAGATCTCCACTGTGGTGAAGGAGTGAACTGATCACCTTCGTTACCTTTATGAGACTCTTTAGTTTTTAGTCCAATACCACCTTCAAACTGCCCTGATAATGTTCGGGAGCGGCATTGAGCCCTAAGACGCAATTGTGTTACCGATTGGTCTTTGCCTTGAGCCTCCACTCTGTTCTTTAATTCACCCTCAGGTGTGGCATCCCCCGCTGTTTCTGCAAAGACTCCAAACTGCAACTGAGAAGTGGGTTGGTTTTTAACCCCAACAATCACAGCCCTATCAGGAAAAACTCGAGACTGCACCTCTGAACCCCCCCTCTCTCCCATTAAGGAACCCTTAATCTTCTCCTGAGAAACCACTTGATCAGCCACCTCAACATGCTCTGACTTACCTGTAAAAGACTGGTATTGGTTGTTCTGTGATCCCAATTGGTCTTTCCAACTCATCCGCCCCTTCAACTCCACATCCTCCTCTTTCCCCAAAAGATTACCAACCTCTACCTGTACTTCTCCCTGATCTTTCAACCCAGAATCAGCAGCTCTACCAGGACCACTCTTAGGTTCAACTTTAACTGAACTTACCTTCTCACTCAAACCCTTCTCATCTTTTGGTTCCTTATCCTCAGATAAACCTTGAAACACATTGCTTTTACCCTGAGACATAGAAGATGAGGAGGGTGTACACAAAGGGCTACCTGAATTACCGTCCTTCTTGTCATTACCTAAGTCAATGCTCATGTCACTTGCACCACTCCATCTTCTTAACACAGCCTTTTCAGCAACTGAAGGCGCAGATGATACATCAGACGAAAGTCTTCTAAGTTCTATAGATTTGCCAACAGTAATGGATTTCCCCCCAGAGATTGAGGTCTCCTTCTGTTTGTTCTCAAAGAGATTGATTCTGTCCTGCACGCTAAGCCGCCTAGCAGGTTGACTAATTGGACTAGGTGATGACTCAGTCACCCCCTCCTCTTTCTTCTCTGCTTCCTTTTTTTCATTTAGAGAACGTTGTTGTGTACTACTTGAGGGCTTTGGTTGTTGAAATGTTGCTGGCTTTGATTGGTCTATATGGTGCTGGGTCTGCATAGTGTTTGGTTGTAGTTGTTGTTCTTGGTGCTTATCTTGGGAAGGTTGGTGGGGCCTGCTATCAACATGGGACCCCCCCATTTGGTCTTCATTGGGGTCATCAATTGACATGTCAGATCCCCACGAGGCTCTGACCACTTGATCATCAAAACCTTGTTTCCCTGGGCTTAGCAGTTCTGGTCTTCTCTGGCAGAGTGATATGAATTTGGTGCAAGCCTCACTGTACAAGTATTAAAAACTTACATGAGAACAATTATTACTAACATTTTCTTATTTATTTAAAAAAAAAAACACCCCTGAAAGAAAAGTAAAGGTGAGAACTACAAAAAATTGTTGGAACACTGAAACTCCCACTCATGATCTGGATTTTTTTATTAAATTACCAGGTCAGATTCCAAAGTGGAGTGAATTAGGCCATGTCTGACGAATTTATGATACCCACTTTGTCCTTAACAATATGGACAATATGACAAAATTAATTGCAGAACATTATAGGCTAATATCAGGCAGTATGTGATGCTATCCAAGCAAAATTGACCAGCCCTCGTTACCATGAGTTGCTTCAACATGACAGTTTTGTCCACAATTGAGGGAATTCCTCAGGTGCACTTGCCACTACCCATCAACAATTGAACATTTTCAGTCCTTTACCTGCTCGTTGTCACGAAATAATCTACTTTGCAGGGAAACGCAATGCTCCCAAACCCAAATATTTAAAAGAAATCAAAAAGAATAATTTTGGCGAGTTTTCTAATTTCAACAACTGAAATCATTCAGATCTGCCGATAAACATGACTACAATTTGGACCTTCCATGCCCAACAAATGGAAGACGATCATCTTTAAATTAACCCTACATCGGACAACAGGATATTTAGATCAGTTGATGAAATTTAAATAGGAAAAAATACGAAAGGAATGTCATTTTAGGATATCTGAATTCACTGAAGGTTGCCTGCAACTAGGCACATGGTAAGATTTCATTTTCAAAATAGCTTAGCTGTTAGATGACGTTTTCACTAGGTACCATTTTGGGCACCTTTTAGACCCCTAACCTACTAATAATGATTATAGCTTAAAACAGCTTGACAAGTCTGGGTATTAGCCAAGCTAGCCTCACTACAAGGACACCAAAACACTGTTTCCATAACAATAAAGCCCTTTCCAAAACGATCAAAACTGCAATGGAAAAGGAAAAAATAGGAAACAAAAGTTCTTTGATTTGAAAATATCTATATATGCTTTAAAAGGAAGAAAATTACATATAAAGGCCTATGTCAGTTCCAACTCCTCTATTAATCCTAATATACATAGTCAAATATTTATGGAAAACCTCTGACCCAAAAGAAACTACTGAACACCCCAAACTGATATGGTTATATCTCTTTTGGACTCTCCAAAATCAAAAAAAAAAGAAGGATTGAATCTACCATGTCAGACATGGTTGTTGCTAAACAAGCATATCAACTTAGATTGAGTATTGAAATGGTTAAGAGAAGGAAAACTTAGCCAACAATTAATCCTGCATAGAATTACTCTTTTCCCGTCCTTTTGAGCCCTTAGAGAAAGGGCTCATGACCTGTGCAATTTCTATACACACTTGGGAAATGGATTAACATCATCAATTCCTTTACACAATGTTCGGTAGGAAAGGAATTGATGAAGACAAAGAATTGTTTGATGTAAAGGCTAGGTTTGTCCACCTCCTTTATAATATTTCGAGTAGCCACTGGATGAGACAATTTTCCATCTACTTTTCCTACTTACCAAAAGCCTGAAGATAAAGCTGAGAGCATAGCTAAAAGTAACATTGTACCCTCTCACATTATTTTCATACGCCCGGTCAAAATCAACAAACAACTTCCAATCTCACCTCTAATGATATGCAGGACAAAAATACGGCAAAAGCTGGCATTTACTATAAGAGATATACGGCTGCATAGTGTCTCACCCTAACCAAGACCCACTTAACCATAGGCACCCCATGCTAACATGAAGAATAGCGGACTCAAGAGGCAACAGATGGACAAACAGAGACATAGCATCTCATTGAAAAGGATTTCTAAAGTTCTTACTTCAAGCGATGAGCACGGAACCGATCTGCAAACTGTTGGAGTTCAGATACAGAGTCAGAGTTAAAACCAGCGGCAGATGCACGAGCAAAAGCTGTTGCTAAGTCCTGCTGAACTGCAATAAGACGTACATCAATAGCCCTTAAAAGCTCCCTCCTGTGTAAATTTGACATACAACAAATCATATTAGATCGCAAAGTTCATGATGCAAATGAAAATTCCAATACTACCAAGAACAGCTGTTTAGCATGAAAATTTCAGACACTCAGAGTAACTTTTTGTTCATTTCCTTGATTAACAACACTCAGGCAATTCATTAACGGTACGCAGACTAGTTAAAACCAATATTTCCTAAGCAAAGCTTTAATCAATCAGCCCACATCACAAAAGTGAAACTTAATCATTTCAATAGTTTCTGTACTGTCCAATACAAATTCTACTTGGACAACTCCAAACTTCCTAATACTAGAAAAGGCAGGCCAGCCTTGCATTCCTGAGCATGTCATCATGCATTGATCGTAGGAGGGCCCATCCCTCATGATTAACTTCACTGACAATCCCTTCCATTCCTAAAGCGTAGAAAATGTCCAGCGGTAAAATATTTCAACAGAAATCAACTTAAAAGCTTCAAACATGTCAGTGCAACTGTAATTGATGTCAGAATCATCCACAAGTTTATTTAATCACAATTCAGCCAAAAAAATTATACCATCACATATATGAAAAAGCTAAAAAAAAGAAATGGAGTTACTTTGTTGCATCAGCTGCTGCCATCATTGCTGCACCATCCCCACCTATCACAAATTATCCAAACAGTCCATCAGTTTTCAACAATGACTTGCAACAGGGATAGAAACCATCAAACAAGATCATAGACTCAAGATTATACCCACTGCACATCTCAACCAAGCTCTGAAGAATCATTATTAATATTTGTATCCAAAACAGTAAGGCTAATTCAATTACATTTTATAGGCAGACTTAATTATATAATCAAGTCTTTGATTAATGAAAAGAAGCATGACCATCCATAATAATTTTAAATCAAGGTGAATTTAAAACATCATCTCAAGCCACAAAATAAACTGAATTCAGAAACATGAGATAAAACCACAATAACTTGTAAAGTTAACAACGTGGGCACTATACCAACCCAAGAACAAAAAAAAAAATTAAGGCTGCTAAATCGCCCAAAAAGCTAATAACTCATATCAATCAATTTTGTCCAAGCAATGTTCTTTATAAAAGAAGAAAGTTAAAAAAAAAAAAAAAAAAAAAAAAAGGCTATCCATCAATCACTGAAGACAATAAAGCACAACCCTTTATCTACCTTTCCAAAGATTTCAAAACAAAAAGTAGAAGACATGGACAGAAAATTTGAAGATCATGCAATCCAACTGCTAAAACTCCCCATATGTTCCTTAAACCAAATTAGCTATAGATTTCACCTTGCCAACAAAATAATTGAACTCTAATTGCATATAAAAGTCAGCTAAACTTAAGACTGAGCATACAGCCATCATGAGCCAACTCCTGATGGCTGCATGTAAGCAACAACTCTCATTATCAAGGTATCTTATGTGTGTGCTTTTAGTTGCCAAGACATGCACAAACCAGAGCCACACGGTTCTTATACCAAGTAATAGTCCACATTACTTCACAATGAACTCAGACTACCTAGGCAAATGCCTTTACAGGACAAGCTCTGAAAGAAAATATCGTGGGCCATAAAATCAGCTAGAACTAGAATAAGGCAAACCATGCAACTTTTATTCAGCACAGTCACGGTTAAATTCAAGAGACATCCCTCCCTAAACTTAATCTTAACTACAAGGAATTCTGTCATAACTCAGTTGTTTTTTCCTTTATAATCAAGCTTCATACCTGATATTTCTAACCAAATAAATAACTAAGCATACAAATATTAAGACCCATTGATGGTTACAGTGATTGCAAACAGCAAAAACAGAATACTGGCATCTACATCCCACTAGATTAAAGATTAAGCAGAACCTTGACGTAGCCGCCAATGAAAAATAAGATGGTAGATGGGGGCAAAATCAGGAACCAACTAAAACTAGTCATTTCTCAGTTGGAATAGTCGCAGTGAGAAAGAAGCATCAGAATAGCTTTGGCTTTTCTACAATCCCCATTTCTTTTCTTTTTTCTTTTATTTTTTTTTATTTTTATTTTTTTGGTGAGAGAATCCATGTTCGTTGTTTTTTATTCATTTTTTCTACATTTTTTCTCAATTTGAAGAAGGCAGCAACAAAAAACTTTACACAAATGCTTAAAAGTTCATAAAACACATTATTATTTCTTTTCAATAAAAGTCACATCAAATTTAAGTATTGTCCCAAATATCCATCCTTATGCACATGTCAACATTGGGAAATAGTGAAAAGTAACGCCAATAAAGCATTTTTTTTTTCCTTTTGCATTTGTCCTTGTTCTTTCTCATAATCTTTTTCAATAATATGAGACCCAAACACAACAAACATTTTTTCAACAAGATTATAATGTATTGATCAGGTAAAAAAATTGAAGGAAGAATGACCATATTTCACAAGTGTATCTCATGGTACAACATTTATAACATATTAATATCTAAGCTGTAGCAAATCTCGCTTTTATACTTAATGCATACTCCATAAATACGTGCCTTGAAAAAGTCATATTCACATCTTCAACAAAATCATAGATGTATTCTACTTTTCAATAAACAACCATATATTTTTATTCCTAACGAGATTCCTAAGCCACTTAAATGCTTTACCAATTATGACACAAATAAATGTAATAAAGATTATTTACATATATAAACACAGGTATGTTGCCGTATCATAATAGTTAATGGATTTGGTGATATGCTACACTTTAAACTAGTTCATGATATAACGACTTTCCATAATAATAACAAATCATCACTTCACAATATCACGCTATAACTTCAAAATGTCTACCAGGACCCAAGTAAGAAATACATCAATATTTTCCGATAAATTAAAGCAACACCAAGCAGCAATATGTCAGGAAACACATATCTAAAACTAGTGAAACATAATTTCGTAATAAAAGATACTTGATCACCTCCATCAAGCTCGTAAGAAAAATAAATATTTAAGTAGCATGTCTCAGGAATCTAAAACTGAATTTGTGACAAGTAAAGGAATCACAAATACCGGCAAACATGATCTATATTGGAGATAGAAAGAAAAATGAATTAAAAAATTAACGAAAAAAACACACCTAATGAACCAGAGGGCTGATCTCCCATTCCCTGAAACATAAGGGTCCCGAGATTCAGTAAAATTGCAAATTAAAACAGCACCAAATTAACAAAGCAAAGCTTCCCTTATATGCTATAGATGAAGGCCATTAATACCTGAGAATATATTCTTCGAGCTGCTTCTAACTGAGACATCTCTGCATCCAATGTGTTCACCAATTCCAAAACCTCTGGTGTACTAACAAACTGCACAAACCTGGAAACAAGTGCCAATCATATCAAATTATGAAGCTAAATATCCCTGCATGAAACTGCAAGAAATGCCACAGTTGTTTTATATTTCTAACCTCTCAAGTGTTCCTTTTGTGAACCACGTCTCAGCATTTTTGCGCTTTTCAACTTCAAGTTTAATTGATTGAAGTGAAAGTGCAACCTGTTCTTCTGCCAACTTTAGATGAGTAACAAACGGCTTTACTAATCCAGAAGCAAGCTTTTCTGTGTTTCCATTGCTTGAAACAAACAATTCACATCTGCCGATAGGTAAAAAATAGCAATGGTTATAAATAGAAAGAAAATTATGAACAATATAGAACGTCATAGAATGATATCCTCACCTCGAGCGCTTTGGTGATAATTGGAACACAGCATAATCAAGAAGCGTGTCGGATTTCATCTTCTCTGATATTTACAAAATTCCCTAGTCCAACCCCTTCACATTCGCAAATATACTTCTAAGAACAAGAAGAAGCCACTGTCTGGGGTCATAATCAGCATAACTTCAAGTCATATGACCTCAAAGCAACAGCGCAAATTCTGGAGTAAAAAATAATGAAAACCATGAAAATCAATAATAAATCCTACAAAAATATGCCAAATAAGATTATATTATGTAACAATTTCAATTACAATTTAAAGTTTTAACTTAACCCTACATGTGCAAATCAAACAAGGACACCAATAACTAAATTATACACATTTCAAATAAAAAAATTGTCATTATACTAAAAACAAACTTGGAGTAAAGATAACTAGAAACCCCAAAAACTTCACCAAGAAACTACTAATTTTAGACCCAAGCGCTTACCAAGAATAAACAATGGATCTCAATCAAAACCTGAGATGGAAGCGAAAAAAATGCACATAGAAAACTAAACTCTTCGCACCAAAAGAGAAATCCATTCTTCACAGATATAAATCAGCTTACAACCCAGATCTGAGTCCACACAAAATACCCAACTTCAAGTACTGAAATAAACTAAATCATTTCCAAATAACCCAAGATAAAGAAATTGCAAATGCAAGCACAAGGAAAACAAAGTAAAAGCCACCCACTTACACAGAAAATAAAATGCAAACAATTGCATGTAAAAAGCAGATAACTGAGCTTTATTTGAAGTGAAAATGAGAGTGCTGGATTGTTTGAGAATCAAAGAGTTACCTTATAGAAGCAAAAAAAAATATATATATATATATATATATGGAGAGATCTTGGAATAGGGAATCGGATCCTGAGAATCAACTCTCAAATGGGTACCTGCATTTGGGTTTTCTCCTTTCCTTCTATGTTGTTTTATTTGAGGAAGTTAAAGAATTTAACTTTATGGGGTTTTTTTAAATTTTTTTAAGTTTGAAGAAAATCCCAAACAAGATTGTTTTTGCTTTACTCATTTCTCATTTGGCAATCTTTTCTTTCTTTTTCTAAGGGCGGTGACTTTGCTTTCTCTCTCTACACGACTCTATCTGTCCAAAATGACACAGTAGAGAGAGAAAGAGACAAGGTTACGTTTTTCTTCGGACAATTGTTTTTGTTGTTTCGGTGTATTTTTCTGCTTTTAATTTTGAACTTAGGATTCTGATTTCTTCTAATGTCTATTTACAAAAATGGGCTTCAGTTTTTGTATTTTGAAATTTACAGTATTTTTTTTTTATATAAAGTACGAGGGAAAAAAAATTGAAACTTTTTATCTAATTCTTTTTAAGTTCTAAAAAAAAAAAATCATTAAAGAAAGTTTTGATTATTAATTTTCACTGAATTAATGAAAAATTGTGGTTCCAATTTTGAGCACTATAAAAAAAATTAATCAATTAAATTTCAATCTTGACCGTTCCATAAATTAATAATTTAATAGAAATATAAAATATATTATATAATATTTAAAAAATAGTAAATCATTTCAATAAGCTAATTTGTAGGAGACCATAATATTTAAAATTTTATTTCAATAACTAAAAAAAATTTGTGAGGTTTTGTTTTAAAGAACTTATCAATCAAAATAAGATTTTTAAGAAAATTAAATATAATAGAATTATTGAAGTAGGTTAAAGAATGTAAAAATTAAATAGATGTATTTTCTAAAAAAATAATAATTTACAAGTAAAACTTTTTTAAATTTATAACACATCTAAATTAATATTTACAGTGATGAGTCCCAAAAGTATTCATTTATAGGAGTTATACTGTATAAATTTTTAACATTTTATTGTATACAAATAAATCTATAAATTTTTATTTTACTATAAGTAAATTATCAATCATTTAAAATCATATAATTAAATTCAAATCTGTTAAAAATCATTAACTTCATTTGTATTGCACACATAACTTTTTCTTAATTTACTTAATTTTTTTAATATCTTAATTTGAAGTAAACTAGAAATAAAGGAATTTGAAAAAAAAATAACAAATAAAAGTTCAAATTTAACTTTATTATATTGTAAAATTTAAAATAAAAAATAATTATAATTAAAAAACAATATAATAATTTTTTTTTATTTTTTCGCTGCTTAACCAAATAAAGATGGTTAAAATTACTTTTTTTATTAATTTTAAATATCAAAACAAAAAATACATATACCTTTACTTTCATTTGCTTTACTCTCTTTTCATTTTCTTCCCTATAGTAATACCTCTCCAAACACAATGTTAGTGCAAGTATCTCAACCTCAATTTTTAATTAAAAGAAAAAAAAATCAAATATTTGAGTTCACAAAACTCTCTTAAGTTATACTCTCTTTTTTTTCAATTTTAAAAGTGGAATTATAATTTTAGCCTAATCCAACACCTACTATCATAATCTTTTTATCACCATAGGTCCATGTCTTTCTCCAAAGGGGTATTTAGGTCATTTCAAGTAAAATTGAGGTGTGGTCAATTGTCTATATTAGTATTATTGAAAAGAATGAAAGATGTTTAAAACTTAGATTCCATTTAGATTATTGAAAAAGATTTTTGAAAAATATTTATATTTTATAAAAAATTAAAAAAAATTTATTGTTTAGATAAGTTAATGAAAAACATTTTTTATTGTTTGTTTTTTATTTTGAAAATTTTGCTTATTTTTTCAAATGATATTAACATAACAAATAAAATATTAAAAATTATTTATTATTTATTAATTAATTTATTAATATTAAAAAAATTATTTTGAAAATAATATTTAATATTAAAATATTATATTATTAAACATTTAAAAGAAACCTATTTATTATTACTTATATTAATATTATAAAAAATTGGAAGTAATGTTACTATTTTAATATATATATATATAATATTAATAATAAAAAATTAAAAAAATTAAAAAAATTATATTTTATATTGAAATTATTTATTATTAAAATCATAACAAATGTATTATTTATTTATATTTATTATTAAAATATCAATATAAAATATTTGTAAATAAAATATAAAAACCTTATCTCTTAAATTAAAATATAATAATATATTAAATATTAAATACATACTATTTATTAAATTAGTATTTATTATTAAAATAATGATATAATATTGTTTATTATTGAAATATTAAAAACATTTAAGATTAATAATATACAAAGTAAAATATTTAAACTTAAGATATTAAAAGGTTTTTAATATTAATATTTTAATTTTTTAATCTAATTAAATAAAAAATTATTAATATAATAATATTTTATGTAAAGTTAACTTAAATCAAAGTTTATTATATCCAATGTCTAACTTGACAGAATAGATTCAGGTATTTTTTAAAAAATATTTTTCATTTTCAAAAACGTAAAATAATTTTCATGAAAATGGTTTAATTTTCTATTAATTAAAAAATTATTTTTCATTGACCAACTTATTTTCTACCAATCAAATACAAAAAATAAAATAAAAATGATTTTTCGAAAGTTATTTTTAGTGAACCAAATAAAGTTAAGAGTATATTCCAAAAATTTAACGATTCTTTACTTTAAAAATTAACAGTTTGTTAAAAAAAATTGAAAATGAGAATGAAAATAAAATTAAAAAAAGAAAATAGATGTTTAATATTGGGCTCTTAAAACACAAATCTCAATTTTTTTGAACAAATATTGTTATTCAATACATTGTCAGTGAAATTTTTAATCTTTATAAATGATATTAAAATGATGACACATATCCCATAAAAATATTAAAATTAATAAATAAAATAATTATATATCATCATTTTAATATTGAAATATAAAAATTCGTATCAAATAACAATCCTTTTAAAAACATATATATTTACTTTTCATGTAACTTTACCATATTGCCCTTAATTGTTTTATCACATGTGAGCCATTCACCCTATTTGACTTTTGTTGAATACTTATTTCACTACTTAGCCAACTCCTTCGGGTGCTGATAAAATAATGTTATTTATTTCCTAATTTTGATTTTGGCGAATGTGATGTTTGAT
Source organism: Firmiana major (assembly GCA_033439115.1). NCBI lineage: Eukaryota > Viridiplantae > Streptophyta > Magnoliopsida > Malvales > Malvaceae > Firmiana > Firmiana major. The sequence continues at coordinate 4,378,117 of CM065914.1, read as the reverse complement.
ATGTTTTGTTTTTTTTAAAAAAAAAAATTAGGCAACTATTATTAGAATTTTTATTTAATACATTGGTAATGAAAATTTTAGTTTTGTAATCTAAGTTAAAAATTAATACATGTTTCATTTTTTAATTATTTTTTTTATTTTTAATATACCTTAAAATGTATATATATATATATATATATATGCCACCTTATTAGCATCTTTTATGAAATTTAAAATTTTCACAAATGATATATCAAATAATTTTTTACATTATTATATGTTTTTTTGATAAAATGCAAACTAGTCTTAAATTTCACTATTCGATTTAACAGTTTGTATCAATTTTTTTTTCTCGGAAAGAATGGTATAATGTGATGTAAAATGCAAACAAATGAATGAAAGATTAAAAAATAAAAAGAAAATAAAATAAAATATTTTTTAAGAATATAAGATTAAAAAATATAAAACAAAAGAAAATTTATTTCATATATTATTGATGGATGGATCAGTAAAATGATATATATCTTTCGGGATATTTTTAATATAAAATATGTGATAACTTTTCATTTTTAAAATTAAAAAATTCCTCTATCAAAAATATAGGGAAACGAACTCAAAACAAAATTTCACCTTTTTAAGATTATTATTAATGATGGAGAAAATGACTAAAAAAGGATCTAAAAAAAAGGGAATATGTCTGAAAATTAAAAATTCCCAGCTCACATGATTTTCAATTTTTTGGTCACTATAGTGCATACATCAAGAATCACAAGGCCACATTCTAACTTTGGTAGGACCAACAAAGTTAGTGATTTCTGACATTTTATTCTGCAAGAATATTATACTTCTTTTTCTCATATTTGTGATTAAAAAATAAATAAATCATAACAAAGCATAACCTCTGAAGGAAATTTATGTTTTTTGTCACTAAAATTAAAAGGAAAAAAAAAATTATCAATTGACAATGAGGTTTTGTTTGTTTATGGAAAATTTCTTTCTCTATCTGTCTACCCAACAAACAAAATTAGTACTGATTTTCTACCTAATTATGCTCTCCCCATCAAGAAGTTGGTATTTGGTTAGCAAAATCAATGCAAGGTAAATCACAAGAAAATGACTTTGCCTATTCATCAATTATCACAATGAAGAGATTGGGCAATTAGGCATAAGCAAACAACCTTTTACCATGTCCATTATTTCCATTGCAATTTTGTTTTACTTACCCAATAATATATTTTTTTGGTGTATAAGACGAAACGTCAGGTTTTAAATTTGAGATATCTACCAAAATTTATTCCAAATTTACTAGCATGATTGTTTTTAAAAAAGTTTTTTTATGCAATTTAAAGAAAATTTGTAGTGTTACATTTTGACTTTGGAGGATTTGGCACTTGAATTTATGAAATATGGTCATAAAAATAATTTAGTTTATAGCAATTGTTTACTTAAACATACATATAAATAAAGATCGAGATTTAATTTAACGATTACTATCTCTTATGTCTTCTTATGAAAAAAAATCATATAAATTAAGATGTTGATGATTTCATTCTACAAAATTTTTGTGAATAAAATATGAGAAATTATATCATATACTATCACTTAAATTCTTAAATGAGGTTAACGAGTAACACATAAATATCTATAAAAGATATATCAAAAAATAAATGAAGGAGTGAAATGTGTAGCAGATTCTTAACCTTAGTAAAAAATTAAAAAAAAATTGTGAGAATGAAATATTTGTTAATTTAATTATGTTTTATAATCACTTTATCACTTTATAGTTTAACTATTAGATTAATAATTTTTTTTATTTCCATTGTTTTTTTTCTTATCAAATAAAATTTTAATTTTATTTGTAAATTTTTTAAAAAAATTACTGTATATCAAAAATGAATTAATGTAATTTTCTACTTCTAGTTTTTTACCAAACCTGATTAAGAGATGATAATTACCAATTGATTGAGATTATTATTGACAACGAAACATCAGGTATCAGAACTTTTGGATACGATTCTAAGATTTAAGGATTTAACCCCAAATCGCTAGATCAAACTACAACAACAAACAGCCCATGTGATAAGTAAATTAACGGCTGTGATTCACTAAAGAGTGGAAAGGTAGCTCGGAGAGGTCGCCTTCAGTAGCCATCAATTGCAGGTAATGGGTAGGTCCATCTAAAATCATTTGAAAATGGAGGGTCCTGATTGGATCATGATCGTCACCTCGCATCAGCTCTCCCACAACTACCTTAGATTTGAAATTTTGTGATGGCCCTCTCTACTCAACTCTTGAATGGTTGGTGTCACATAGATTTTTTATGTATATGGATTAATAATTTACTAAAATTATATTCATTTTTCAAGCATTTTTATAATTGCATGTAAATGTGAAGATGTACGTATTTTGTTGTCTGATTATTTTAGAATAATATAAATAAAATATACGAAAATGATACTTATTAAAACACAAATGCATGAAAGGAGTAAGAGTTTCGGAATAGGACAAAGGTTTTTCATAGCTTTTTCTATTAAGCATGCTCTCACAACTGATAATCAAAGAGTACATTTACTAGATAAGTTTGGTATAGGATATGAGCCAGATTTGTATTAGATAAAATTTCGTTTCTAGGTTTTATTCAAGATGTAATAGCAATTGATAATAATTTTATGAATTAATGAAGTTTCAGATTTTATTTCGAAGGAAAAGAAAAAATTAATATGATTTATTAAAATCTAATACATCATTTTATGATCTTATGTTTTAAATTAAACTTTTTATCTAATGATATGGTCAACTGATTTTATATCATATGTTCAATAGAAAAAGAATGAGTTATTGTGATGGGTTTGAAAGCAACTTTTTACATTTTTATTTTGCAAAAACTGGATACAAAATAAATAATTAGAAAATAAAATAAATTTAAATATGAGAATAACATAAAACTATTTTGTTAAAAAAATAATTTGCTTTAGCCAACCAATAAATGAAGCCCAACATTGAGAGATTTTTTTTTATAGATTATATTTTATACATTATACAATTATGGAGTTTAAAACTTTCATTAACAATTTATTAGATAATTAATTGTATTATATTTTTCAAATAAAAAGTTTTGTTGTATTTTTATTACTTCTAATCTATGGACTAATATCTTTTAAGTTTAATAGTCAAATATACCCTCAACCTTTTACACAAAATAGATATAAATCCTTAACGTTTTATATATTGAATAAAAATTAATTAATAAACTTTTATTTTAGTATAAATAAATCCTCAACTTTTCAAAATCATGCAATTAAATCTAAATCTATTAAATGATACTAATTTCTGTTAGCATTGTACACGTCTCATGCTATGTGGCAGTCAACTAAGTTATTCACATCAGCTTCCACATAAAATGTTCAAATGACAATTAGCGTTATTTAACATATCTAGACTTAATTACATGATTTTAAAAGGTTGAAAGTTTATTTACAGTCAAATAAAAATTTATGACTGATTTCTATACAAAAAAGTGTTGAAGGTTTATATTCATTTTGTGTAAAAAAATTAAGAGTACATTTGGTTATTAAGATATCTTCTACAACCTTGCATTTATTCTCTTTAATTTTTGCAAACATGGCAAGAAGAGTTTTTTTTATAACAGATATCACATTTCATTTATTTTTATCATAATTTTATTTGTGAAATATAAAATCTCTCATAATAATGTATTAAATAATAATCTTTAAAATGATGAAAAAGTAAATCGAGCAGCTCTTCGTATTTCAATTTGTTATATGAAATTCAACCATAAAGTATTAACAAATAATGCAGCTTTAATTATTATTCTTCTTTAAAAAATTCAAAATCCAATTCTTTTTTTTACTTATATATATAATTAATTTTTTTTTTGTTAATTCAACTTAAAATTTCGAGTACAAATCCAATAATAAAAAAAATAAGAAAGTCATAAAATAAAAAAATTATTATAAATAAGACTACAACAATGAAGCAATTTATTATTGTATTTATTTATATATATAAAAAAACACTAAAAAAATGAACATGATATCCAAATTCAATCAATGATAAAAAAAAAAAAAACTCAACATTTAATTTGAGGCTATGACAAGCGATGTTTCATCCACTTTAAAGCCCCGGTAAGCTCTTACCTTTTTCGGCCTGACTTGGTTACAACTTTCTCTGTAGTTCTAGCTTATATAGAGTCATAATCCTTAATGGGTTTTCGATGACATAGCTGTTTGCATGATCAGAGAACTCTGGTTATTGAATTTTATATGATGGTTAACTTTACACGTTAAAACAAAAAATATTTATGGCTGAAACTTGACTAAAAGTGTTAAGCAAAAGCAAAAGCATATTATAGGATTGCTTGGAAACTAGGAGCGTATCATTTAGTCGAAGTAATTGTTATATTTATTTGGCTTTCTTTCCGACAATTGATATCATTCAACTTGGACTTCGGGATTTGTTACTGAGACCTTTTTTGCTTTGCCTGGATTTTCTTGATATGTCTAGGATTTCAATGTTGTCAACTTTGTTTCTTTAGGTGCACTATATTCTGGGACATAAGTGCAAAGGGAGTTTCAAAAGCCAAAGGAATAAAGAATTCATAATCTTCCAACTTTCTTACGGTTTGGACCATTGCTAGACTATTTTATCATTGAAAAGTTGCTTCTTGTTGTCATTGAATTAGATTTGTTCCCCTTTCTAAAGTAATCATCTGATTTAATGAAGAATTACAGCATGAGACTCTACCAAGGAGACTTGTTTTTGTCATGAAACTTAAAAGTTTATTCCTTAAACAATCACTATATTACATTCGATAAAAAAGCACCTCCTCAATCAGAAAACTAGTATTTCTGTAACCCATACAAGTGATGGTAAATTTTCACTTTGACGATGCTTCTTCCTTACCCCTTTTTTTCCTTTCTACCAAGCAATTGTTATAGTTTGCTTAAAACTTTGAACTACTCATACTTGATAAATCATAGATTTAAACTTTTTTCTTCAAAGGGTGATGCTTTTCGTTTTTCTTGATGGATGGCCCGACCATTAAATCTGCTTACTATTCTAAAATCAGATAAACTATGTAGGCTAGAGTCATGCTTTTTGATTAGACTCATAATATGTTTTGAGATCCTTAACTTGTTTATAGTGTCATGCTGATAGATTGAATTTTACAAATATCTGTATATTGTCCTCTAAACCATATGTCTTGCTATGACACCTAGAAGTAAAGTTACTGCTATGAATGGTTGGACTTAGACGTTACTATTAGCTATTGTATCAAAATCTTGGTGTATAAGATTTTGTGGTCTAGAGTCCTTTTATCTGATCTTTGTAGGTTGTCTTTGTCTAGAATATCTTAAAGCGTATAGATATGGTTTTTGATATCAATTTAGCTCTTCTTTTTTCTTACATTGGCCTTCCTGTTTTGAGAAAGGAAAAATAGATCTACTGGATATAAATCATTGGTCCAAGTCTCTAAGAGATGCTGGTCGAGTCTCATATACTTATTGTTCAATGACCACAGCAAAGTCCACAAGTTTTAAGTTAAAAAGGCCTATGTCCTTGTATTGTTCAATGTCCATATCAAGGTCCATAAGCTTAAGTTTAAAAAGCCAATATCTTCAATATTTGTTTTTTTTTTTTGTGTTAATCAAATTGTTATCTAAAATTAACTGCATAATTTGCTCCATCATCAACTCTGATTTGGGCATCTATGTTAACTTTGATTTCTTTAGGTTTCTCTGTGTGAATGGGTGACTAACCTCTCTTAATTTACAATATAGAGGCATAACAGAAACTGTCAACATTTTGTTCTCCATTAGTTATGCTCTCTGCTAAGATTGGTTTCTTTACATATGTCTGACAGTGTAGCTACGTAGGTAACATGGCTTGTCCGGCATGGATGAAACAGCTAGTTTAAAGTTTACATTTAAACTAGAAAGATGTAAACTATCTTACATGGATGCTGCTCATCTGAGGAAGTGTGTCTCCTTTCCAATTTGTATGCCATGGCAGCTGTGTTCAGAGTGGCTTGTCTCACCTGTAATCCCATAGCTGTATCTTGGGAGGATGATACTACTCTCTTTCAGATGCTTTCCACTTACACCTGGTATACTTGTTACCCAACAAATATGAAACTCATGTCCCTCTTGGTCCACATAAGCTACATATTATGATCTATATTTTTCTAAGCGTTGTTGTTGAGCAGCCCCATTCACCAGGAGTTTCAAGGAAATCATTTTGGGATCCATATATATGGATTTGATTTTAGATCTTTGTTCATGGACAAGTAAACTCCCTGCTGTAGGAGTAATGTGCATGCAAAAGAAAGAATTTTCTTGTTCATATCGATGATTTATTTAAGAACTTGTCATTTAGTATAATTCCTGGAAACTTGGGATAAAATCGCTTAGGGCATTATTTATCTGTGTTAGACAAACGAAAAGTAGAAGTGTGAAAAGCAAATTGCAGTAAATTTGGAATGTTTCTTCTACTGATGATTGTATCACAAATAGCAACAGATGACTTTTTCAGATTTTTCATTGTATATATGGGCAGAAATTTGTAGTTACTAGCATTTGAGCAGTTAGCTAATATTGGTTTAGTACCCTTCACAATGAGAGAATGAGAATACTAGACTCTACTAAGTGGGCACAGTATCCACATGCACTAAGCTGAAATTGTTGATGCCATGATTTGGAGAAAACAGGAAGAATCTAATTCCTGCTAAACCATTTGTTTCTGAATTTATTGTTTGTGCCAAAATTTCCAGCATGCTAATCTTTGATGAAAGCTCTCTGGCATCGATAATTTCCATTTCACAGGGGATGTAATAAGGTTAAATCTAATTTGTTATTGCTATGTAGCGTAGGTGTTTATGGAGATACTTTTTGTTTGATTTATTTGAAGTTGCTCTATCACAGGGAAAAAAAGTCATATGCATAATGATTTCCATATTACCTCAGTTGATATGTTATCTTCTGTGAATAATATAGTGCGAATTTTGTAGCAGATTACCTTAGAATGGCTTGCCCAACAGCGAAAGATGGTCACTGCATGGGATGAACAATATTGGAGTTCTTTTTCTCCAGAATTGTTTAGTCACTGAATGGACTCTTTCTAGCAGTTGAAGAACGTTTTTGGTCAAGTGAAGTAGTCTCTTCACATTCCTGGGACGAAAATAGATGCTGGGTATTTTTAGTTTGTGGTCATCAGCTCACCAATCAAGAAACTTCCAATCTTGGATAAACGTAAAACCGGTTCATGCCCTTCTTTTAGTATGACCAGCTTCATCTTCATATCTTTCTAAATCCAAGCATATGCTGCGCTTTTCCAAGAAAAAAAGGGAATTATAACTACTTATTACCAGGGTCTTTAAATGATATTTTCATTGTTTATGCATTTCCGAGCTATCGGTTTCACCAGGCATATCAGTAAGGATTAGGAGACTATCCACCAAGATCTTAGCTTCCGCCAAGCACAACATCGACAGTTTAAAACAAGGTTTCTCCCAAAAAATTCCTTTTTGTTCTGAATCATTGGCATTATGGAAAACAAACAGCCAAACTAATCGATCATTCTGCACTGATTGCAGATGATTGCATAAAGAATACAGCAGCAAGAGGGTCAGTTCTCCAGTGGGAAAAACTTTACCATCAGCAGGCAGTAAACCAGAGTATTGCTCCAGAATCACTCATACGCAACCAGAAGATTCAATGCTCACCATACACAAGCACCGTAGCCATCAACAGATTTGATTTGAAAATATCCAACTACATTCACAATGAATTAAAGAGAAATTTCTTTTGGTACAAAATAATTGAGCATCTACTCACTATCTTAGCAACGCTTCAAGTTAAATTGTGATAAATTCAGTACAAAGAAAGCACGAAATTACACTCGAAAACTACCAATGCAAATCAAGGGTCTTTACCCTTTACTCGAGAACACATACAATCTAACTCCTAATCCAATTCCAAACCTACTGAATTTAGTTATTACTATCACTATTGTTGTTATTATTACAATTATTAATGTTGTTATGATGATTACTTGAATTCCCAATTCCACCACCTCTTCTCCCATGCTTCAACTGTGAAATCTCTAACTGGGTCTTCATGAAAAACTGCATCCTCTGCAACTCCAGCTCCTTTGCAAACTTCATCCTCTGTTTCTCCATCTCCACCACCTGTTGCAGCTTCGCACTCTCCGCCTGCTCATAAGCTTCTCCAAACCTCAATATCGCCTGAGTCAATTCTCTAACAGAATTTCCCCATTTCCTTCCTTTTCCCCCTGAATTGTCACCCTTATGAACCCCCCTCCTTGCTCTCTTCCCCGTTGGAGGTGGTGGTAAACTGTCCAACGAATCCCCTTCCTCTTGCTCCTCCTCCTCTTCCTTCTCAGAATCCGTATCCACCGAACCCCGTTTCCTAAGCCGCGTCCTATTCTGATTGTTTAATACAACCATCCTCGGCTGCTTTTGTTGTTGTTGCTGCTGCGGTCTTTCTTGAAGCTGAGAAACTCGAACTGGATTCAAACTGGACCGTATCCCAACCGGAATCCCCATGGGTACTTTAGACAACAAGCCTGTACTTACACCACTACCTCCACCCACGGCTGCAGAATTAACAGCAATCTTCGCCGTGGGTCCTATGAGTTGATCCAATTTCTCGTAAAAGACCCACTTACTCGGCACACCTCCACCTGCAATCTTAGCTTTCTCTAGCTTATACTTCTTCTTAACCGTGTCGATTCGATTCTTACACTGAATATCCGTTTTAGGAGTCTTCGTATAGTCCTCTCTGCCACTAACAATATCGGCCACTTCTTTCCAATGCTTCTGCTTTAAATTCCCACGGCTCAGCTCCAAATACCTCTCTCCCCACGCGTCGATTAAAACACCCGTTGCGCCTTCGCTCCAGCAGTCTTCTCTTCCGCCTCCACCGCCTCCGCCATTGTTCTTGGGCTGTTGCTGCCGCGGAAGTATCAATGCAAGCGGGTCATGTTGCTGCGGCGGAAGTGCCAGTGTAAGAGTATTTACATGTTGCAGCAGCTCTTGTGGATGTGGTGGTTCGGAAGGAGGCGCGGCGGCTACCGTTACCGTTATACGACCATTAGACGGCGGTGGCGGTGGCGGTGACGGTGAAGACGGAGACGGATATCCGGTAGGCGATGGGTGCGATTGGATCTCTTCGTCTTCCTCCATCGAGATCCAAGATTAATTTGAACAAAAAGGAAAAGGGAAAAAAAAATTTAGGGATCCGACGAGAGAGAGAGAGAGAGAGAATTAGGGATTTTTCGGTTCTAGTTTGTTTTCGTTTTTTCTTTGTTCTTTTTATTTTTTTTTCATCGGCTGACGGGAGGGAAAGTGGGGGGAAAATGACGGCGTCGGTGAAGGAGGGATAGGAGCGGGGACACGTGGGGAAGAGAGACTGAGGTGGAAGGATTTGATTGGCGGATCGTAGGAATCCCGTCACCGGCGTGAAAGCTTTGCCGGCTTGGTTGTTGTACCGTCTTGTTTTTAAATGGGGAATTGACGGAAAATGCCATCGTTTTCGTTGAATTATCGGCTTGCACGCTTTCCTTCTTACGCTATTATTATTACCATGCTGTACCTAAATTACCCTTTCGCATCTGATGATTTTGAGGCAATCCATGCACGTGGCGGATTTCATGGGGATTCCGTCCTGACTCCTAACGTAGAGTTTATTTTGTCCACGTGTCAAATAATAAGTGGAATATCTGGTAACGGAGAGTCACGTCCGGTTAACGTTAACCGGTGTGGCGAGATAACCTGGTGACGTTGGTGGAGAAACGTAAGCAGTTGAGCTGAGGAGGGTGACGTGCTCTAGCCGGTAATGACACGGTCGAATGCATTGCGCCTTGCGCCCGTAAACTTGCCAGCATTCCAAGCTGCCCCGTTTGCTCTCTTCAATCCTCCGACAGAAAACTCGTCAATTGATGAATGAATGTAGTTGATAATTTTTTTATAAGTTTATTTATGTATACAAGTAATTCAAATTAATCAAATAGTTTTTTAATTGGTTTATTTTTAGGGTAAAATTATCATTATATTTTAAATTTTGAAACAAATAAGAAATATTCAGTAAAAATAACCTTTTTATAATTAAAATAATACGGAAAAGAAAAAAAGTCAAGTCCAAAGAAAAAACTACTATATGCTTGGTCTTATATGTATTAGAAAATGTCATAATGCCAAAAAAATAGATTATGTGGCATTATATTTTATAAAAGATGCAAGGATAAAATATAAAATAAAAAAATTTAGCTTCATGATTTTTTTATCATATTATTTTTAAAATTATAAATAAATTATAATAATTTTATTTTATTATTTCTCTTTTCATAAAGATGTATAAAAAGAAGAGGATTCAAATTTTAAATTTAACTTTTTTTTAAAAATAAATAAAAACTGTTAACTTTAAATTGTTAATTATTTTAAAGTTTGAAGTGTGATGTTAAAATTGTTTCAAAATTAAAAATATAACGATAAAATAGCATCAATTGAAAGACATTTGAATTATCCATATATATGAATACTTATAAATTTACATCTTATCCCATTGATAAAAATTTAAAAAAAAAAAACTACTAAAAGATTAAGTTGGAGTTTTCATATTAGAAGTTGTTGTGGCGTCCTAACTCAGCCGGTAGTAACTCACTCAACCGTAGTCTTCACGGTTTTATCGTATCTTTAGGGGTTCGAATTCGAACCCAAAACCTTAAAGACTTTAAGGTCTTGGGTTCGAACCCTTGAGGACGCGATAATACCGTGAGGACGGGCCGGAAAAACGAGGTCCAAAGCAGATAATACGGTTGAGTGGGTCGCTACCGGCTGAGCTAAGACATTACAACAAAAGTAATTATTTTTTTAATTTAAGAATAAAATTATTTGAAGAAAAAAAATACAAGTCATGCTATTCGAGAAAAACAAAAATTATATGTTAATTTTTGAATCAAATACCGAAATAAAATAATAGGCTAACTGCAAATTAAGAAACTCCCCCATTGATGATCACTTGACACTGCAATCTGCATATTCTCCGAAACCATCCCTATTAGCTCTACATAGATTTCTTTTCGACCTTTTCATTGTTGGGAGTATCAACTCTAATTAATTAAATTAATTAATTAATTAATCAGATCAGATTGAAATTAAACAATGGACTTGGAATTAGGGCAGCTTGGCGTGTCAACTGGGTGAAGGGGAGCAGATGACATCCCAAGTGTATGCAAAAGACTGCAAATGTTGTCATTGTGAAAGTGAAGTAAGCTGCAACTTAATTAGTCAAGTTTTCTTGTATAAGTGAATATTAAGCAAAGCAAATGACTAAATTTCTCCGAGTTTTCTTGTAGGAAAAGTGCCTGTAAAAATCGGATCAACATTTTAATTTGGATGTGTTCACAGATGTGATTATTTGTATATTTATGTTTTTTTATTTCGTATCAAATAATTTATATAAAAATTATTAAAAATTATCGTGAGATAAATTTCAATAAAAACTTACAGATCACTCATTTAAAAAAAAATTATTAATGATGACAATTAAATTTAAACTTAACAAAAAAATAGATAATTGGTAATAACTCAACCAACCTCTCTTAATTTTTTTTTTTAAATTTAGCATCATATTACACTGTCTTAAATTGTTAGGTGTGCTCATACTTGTATATATGGTTGATGAGACGTTTTACCCAACACTATCTAAAACAAATGAGGGAACTTATGAAGTCAAAAAGCCGCTCACATTTAGATGATATTTATATCTTAGAGGAAAAGTGATTGCAGTATAAAGTTATTGTTGTAAAAGTGATTACTAGTAAAGTAACTTTGCAGCGTTTGGTATGTAATGTAAAATTATGTTTAAATTGCAGGTCAAATAATTTTACAGCATTTGGTATGCACTCACTTTGCTGAGAAAGTAGTGACAAATTTAAAAAATGCTCATAATTATAAAAACAACTCTAATACAATGAAAAAATTAATTAAAATGAAAATGTAAATGAAATAAATTTATATTATTAATATTGCTCATTATTTGTAATTCTAAATTTCCATGATTATTAATTTAAATTTTAATTAGTATATTATTATAAATTCATTTATTAATTTAAATTTAAAAATTTATTAATTTACAAATTCATGTATTATTAATTTAAATTTTTGGTGTTTTTGTTAAAATGGTAATTGAGGTAAAATTATTTGTAATTCTAAATTTCAATAATTATTAATTTTAATTTTAATTAGTATATTATTAGAAACTCACTTATTAATTAAAATTTACAAATTTATTAATTTACAAATTCATGTATTATTAATTTAAATTCATGTATTTTTTTGTATTTTTGTTAAAAGTGTAATTAGGGTAAAATTAATTTTGCAGTCAAGATTATAAAGTGATTACAACTTATTTGGACTACAATCACTTTGCAACTTTTGAATGTAAAGTGATTGCAGTTACAATTATTTTATATCAAATTTTCTTGATACTAAATGTTATAATTATTTTGCGTCCAATTAAATTATAATGTAAAGTGCTTACATTTACTGTACCATACGCTTCCTTACTTACTGTAATTTCATAGCTAACGTAGAGGGACCGTCGGCGTGACTGGTTTTTTTTTTCCCCTACTTTCCTCGGAGCAAATCAGGCAAAAGCAGAGTGGAAGAGAGACCAGCCATACAAGAAAAAGTAAACAATTAATGGTAAAAATGCTTAAAATCCGAATAACTTAGGCTCAACTACGCTGCAAATTAACGAGTTTCATTGATTTTAGAGGATTCCATAGAAGACACAACAAGAACAAAAGATATCATATGTACAAAAACCTGAAAGGGAGAAAAAAAAATCTCTAGCTAGCCAGAAAGATTTCTTCATGCAGAAAACAGCTATCCTACGTCGTCTTTCTTCTCTAGGGAAACTCCACGAAGCAGTGATTTTCTCGATCGGTTGGGATTGTTCATTCGATGAATTTCCACCAAAGTTTTTGCTGATTATTCAAAAGAAAATTCGCCAGTTTCCTCTCTCAACGATCCAAAGCACTTATCACAATCCTACAGTATGAACACGAATTATGAATCATGATTAGTTAATTACCAACAAGGCTGATTATAACCATTAATCCAACAGTTTATCATTCATTTACGTTTCTTAAACATTAATCATTCTCCTTTGCCTCTCTTAATTAGTGTTAGTGAAGATCAAGAGAAGCTTGAGCTAGAGTGTGTTTAATTCTAAAAATAAGTAACAAACGAAAAATAGAGAACCAGTCGCAAACAGTCGGACTTGTAGGCTCGGCGGATTCAAGTGCTTCAGCTGACGATTTTCTTCTCCCGAATCTCCCCGCTGCAACCATTAACAGATGTTCTAAGTACATATACAGCCTGGAAAAAAGAAGTTAGTACTATTGCTATAAAGAAACTAAGATCTGAACTTTTCAAGCCCATTTTAATCTAAGGAATTAAGGAAGCAACCCATTTGTTACTACGGCAGCTAAAGAAGAAGTAAAAGAGAAATTGAAGTGACCATGAAAATGAACTTACGTGACAAAGGTGTCCCAGGAGTGCTAGACCCGGAAGGAGTACCCTGCTCCACAGATAGGTTTCTAAAACCACAGTTACTCTTACGAATCGTAATACTCCTTGTTATATTGACCTTATTATTATTAGCATCAACAACAGGAGCAGGCGATAATCTTGTGCCTGAAAACGAATCATACTTTCGTAGTTTTCCGAGTCCGGTTTCAGGAACCGGCCCGGCAAGCGTTTCGTCCCAAAGTTTGTTCAGGAACCCCATGATCGATTTGACGAGCTCTTCTCTAAAACGTAACACCCGCAAAAAAATTAAGACAGTAAACTACAGCAAACAAAATATTATTACTAATATTTGATATATATAAATGATTCTTAATTTCTACATATCTTTTTGTTCTTGTGCCCAGCCGAAACGACTGTTACTAAGAGAGGGGAAGGAACGAAACGAAAGATTTGGCGAGGAGATGGGGATATGTTGAAAGAGTTTATTTTTTTTCTAATTCTCACAGAAGAAATGGCGGATTAGGGTTTTTATAGAGGAAGAGTGCAGAGAGAGAAAGAAGAGATAAGGTGTTGAAGTTCATATTTGTAGATGGCTAAATTGGGGTGCGTGGCTCCGGCTAATATGGCTTCATTTGGAGCCGTCAAACAAAACATTGGTTAAGTAGGGTTAATGTCTAAAACTAAAGTCAAGTACTAGCATAGCAGTAAGCCAAATTATTCGATACATTGTTATTTAAATATTTAAATTTTATAAATGAAATTAGTAAAATAACATATATTTTATAAATTATTTCAAAAAATAAAAAGTGAGAGATATATTTTAATTTTGTTTATAAAATTAAAAATTTTTACCGTAAAATTCATCAAATACGAACTCTATTAGTAAATAATTAACAAGAGATTACAAAATTTAATGGATAATTAGTTTATTCATTTGGATTTAGGAATTTATCTTAATTATGATATTATACATATATTCAGTTTCTTCAACGGTACTAATTAAACTCAAATGTACAAGACTATTATGAGATACATATGATATATTTTATTATAATATATATAGTCTGAGAGACCATATATTTTAATTTTAGCTGAATAATTAGCTATATTTATTAATTTAATTATTTTCAAATTATTTTTATCACAAAAACATTTTAATAGTAAATGAGATATGAGCATTGCATTAAATAAATGTAAAGTTTTTGTTTTCTTTATTTATCGAATTCTATACATGTCATTAAGATATTAATTTTTTGTTAAAAATTTTGTTTCCTATTTTCAAATTTGAGACTTCAACTCATAATGTAAGAATTTAATTGTTGCCTCCCTCTACTAAAAGTATATAACATTTTTAACATTAATCATAGTATCAACAATACATGTAACAATTAGAATTAAACGTTCATTTTTTTTTTTACATATGAAATTTTTTATTTTCATAACCATATACATCATTTAAATAATTTAATTGATATTGTATGAAACAATTTTTCTTAAAATTATTAAAATTAATGGGTATTTGAAACTCAATGAAGCCGAGAGAGGAAATGATAACTGAGGCTCACTCACACCCCAAAGCAATTGGAGCCATTAGCCAAAAATTAGGAGAGACTTTATACTTGGTCAAGTGGGCGAGAACATGTGGTTCCCACTTTGATAGATTTAATATCTACACGTCAAAGGGATAAGAATGGAGTAAATCTTTGCTAGATCCACCAACACTGGATAATCATGAAATTGAGTTGAGGTGGTAAGTGCTAAGTAGGGCCCTTTTCCTGTCACGTGACAGGAATCGTGCCTCTGCTAAATACCTTTTCCACCTGCAAAATCCGATTAGAAATTAGATTAGATTAATTTAATCCAATGTTATAATGCCACATATGTTGGCATAGATTAATGATTTTACGTTTAACCTCATTATAATTTTTTTTTTAGAAAAGAGGATAAGAAGTAATATCAATTAGGGTTACAATAATATAAGAGGACGTTTAGTATCATATATGTAATCATTTTATATTATAATTTAATTGAGTGTAAAATAATTATAACGTTTGGTATTAAGAAAATTGAATGTAAAGTGATTGTAGTTCAAGTGAGCTGCAATCACTTTATAACCTTAGCTGCAAAGTTAATTTTACCTGAGTTGCTATTTTAACAAAACACCCAAATTTTTTTTATTAGGATTTATTATGATTTTTATGAATATTTATAGGTTATTATCATGTATGAAAAATATTTTATTAGGATTTGTATGAATTATTATAACTTCTATGGATATTATAGGTACTATATTGATGCTATGATAATTGAAAATTTATAATTGATATATTAAAATTTCGAATTACATTAATAATACATGATTTTTTAATATTATATTAATTAAAATTTAAATTAATAATAATACATGATAATTTAAAATTACAAATGATAAGTAATATTAATAATACAACTTTTATTTTAATTAATTTTTATTGAGAAGTTGTTTTTATAGTTATGAGTATTTTTGAAATTTGTCACTACTTTCTTATCAAAGTGACTGCATATCAAACGTTGCAAAGTTACTTTTCCTGCAATTTAAACATAATTTTACATTGTCATACAAAACACTGCAAAGTTACTTTCTCAACAATCACATTCCCTGTAATCACTTTCTCTACAATTATTTTACACTACAATCACTTTCTCTGCAAGTTACCAAACGCTACCTAAGTTCATAATTGATTGTCTTTGGTGGAGCTATTTTGTATGTCAAAAGTAATAAGCAATAGTCATGAATGATCATCTATTCTTTAGAAAAAGGTAAAAATGTTACTTATTAGGGAACATACGATGCATTATAAGCATAAGATCATTACCTTCAACTTTTCTTTGAGGATTAGATCGAATATGGCTTGGGGTTTATTGATGCATATAAATTAGTAATTATCTTTCTAAAAACAGTGAAAAAAATAATTTTTATTTTTGAAAGATAAACCAATTCGTATTGATATTCAAACTTTCGGCTTAATTTTTATAATTTTTAGTTTCAATGAATATGGTTGATGATTAATAGCTAAGTTTAACAAATGAGCTTCTAATAAGTGGAATAATGAATACCAATGTCAAAGATTCCAAATTAAGGTGTTTGCATTAGTTTTAATTACTTTGGTTCGCCTCATCAGTGAACTCTTTCCTCGTCAGGTTGATAAGTTGCATATTAGACATATTAATTGTCATATTTTCTCATGATTTAAATTATTATATATGTTTAATTTTTGAATTTGACTTATATTTTATATTTTGTATTGTGAATGAAGGAAAATAGACAAAATGGATTAAAAGCTGCAAATTTTGCTCAAGTCACAAAATCAGAAGAAATCTTGAAATTCAAGTCAAGATCTATCACTTGTAGCTGAAGTTGACTGAATCAACCTAAAGATGGCAAGTGGAAGATTTTAATTATTAAGGAAGAGATATGCAAAGTGGTGGAAAAAAGAAAAAAGTTTAATTGTAATCAAACTCAATCAGAGAACTTTCTTTTGGAAACAGATTCTGGGACTATGATATTTAGTATTTATAGACTAAGAGTGGAAGAGGCTTGGGATCTCGATCTGAATCTTGAATTATCATAGACATAAACAATTTTATATTTTTCTTTAGTGTTTTTTTTGAACTTATGGCTTGCTAAATTTTTAGTCTAGCCAAAGGATAATTAAAGTTTGGATTCTTCAAAAATTGTGAGATCTAATTAGTTTTATATTATTTTTTTATATCTTTATTATTTATATGTCTTCTGTTCTTGTTAAATTATTGTTTTGATTGATTGCGCAAAAAGGACCATTTGTTCAATTGTGAAGATAATATATCACCAATTAGAAACTGAATCCGTAATTATTTAGAAATTCTAATATAAGTGGTAAATAACATAATTGATTATAGATAGATTTTCAATTCTATGTTAAGAAGATATATAATCTAACTTAAATGAACCTAGATGTGTGTTTGTTGGTTAGAATTGGTAGTCTTTCTAGTTTTCAATGCTGTTGGTAAATTAAATCTTAAGATCGTATCTAAGGTTGTTTAACTGGCAAGAGAAATAATTAGAGATCGTATCCTGATTATCAAAAAAGTAAGGAGGGATAGGTTGTTTAACTGGCAAGAGAAATAATTAGAGATCGTATCCTGATTATCGAAAAAGTAAGGAGGGATAGGTTATTAGGTCGTACCAATAACCATAACCAATTTAGTAAGATTAAAAAAATTTACTTTTGCATCAATGATCAATTCACTGAACCCATTTTAAAATTATTCTTTTGGTTGGATGTTTTCATCATATAAATTTTCTCCCAATATTTTTACGTAGTAATTTTTCTTTGCTACATTTTAATTTTTTTCTTTTCATTTTCATTACAACACATCCCCATTTTTATTTTCTTTTTAAATCTTCTGCAGAAAAATAAATCTAACCAATCTTTTGAAAAATGACCTTACTCAGTTATACTACAGTTTAAATTTATTTTGAATAAGAATTATTATTGTTGATTTCGACAACCACCACAGGTACAAGAAAATCCTTCCCACCATGCATTGAAACAACACACAATTGATAATTAATCTACTTTAACATTTGGGTCCTTTTTGCGTACATTTATGTTTAACATATGGACGATATTGTGTAAACTATATATATAAACTATTACTAGTGGTTCAAATAAATCAGGTGCTAAATGCATTCATCTCATTTCTCTTTACATTTCATTTTCTTTACATTGAATAGTAATAATATTGAGGAAAATCGATGTATAGAGCAAATGATGGAGTGCTTTTAACCACCTTCTAAATAATATTTTATACACTTAAATAGTAGGTTAAAATAAAAATTATTAATAAAAATATTTAAATAACAAAAAGGTTTCTAAACTTTAATTACTTTAATGAGTATGTGTACTTTCATTACATCAAAATAAGTCTTAACTTTTATATTACACCCGATACTCCTTAATTTTTAACTTATATTCAGACAAACTTTTAATATAAATCAATTTTTTATTTGAAATAATAAAGAGGTTATTTGGATACAAATCAAAAAAAGAAAAAATTATTTGATTATAATAAAAATATAAGGACTTACTTGAGAAAAATGGAATAGTTCAACATTTTTAATTTTTTTTTGTAAAGAAGAGTTGAAATTTGATATATATATATATATATATATATATATATATATATATATATATATATATATATTTCATCATGAGACGAAATTAATGAGCTTATCATTCATTTTTTTTTTTCTTATTGAATTCAAAAAGATGGTAGTATTAAAATATTGTCCTTTGAGGGCATGGAACAAATTTTCAAAATTCAATGTCTTTTGCTAGAATTCAAGCAAGGGGCCTATGGATCATCTAAACCTTATCTTTGTCTAAAGAGATATATAAAATATTGAAAGAAAGAGACCCCGTTGTTTGGAAAGACTTCTCTTTATTGACTAGAACCAAAAATGTCTGGTCATGGAGAATTTTGATTAGATATTTCAATTTCTTATTTACTTTCCCAAGTAAACATATGATATCTTATGAAATTATTTATGTTTGGCAAAAACATTACTAAATAAGCAGTGCCAAATTCCTAGTGGCTATTGATTAGAAAAAAACACAATAACTTTATGAATGTAATTGTGATCATAGAAATGTGGCAGCAGAAGCTAGAAAATTTGATTTGATTCTTCAATAATTCGATTGGGTCAGTGTCAAATTAACATCAGAAATGGTCCCCTTTGCAATTTCACTAGTTTCTTAAATATTTCTCAACGACTTGGTTTCCTTCTTGTAATTCAACAAGCAGACTGAAGAAGATTAACAGATATATATATATATATATATATATATATATATATATATATATATATATATATAATTTTCTTGAAATTTTCCACAAATAATGTTTCAATGTGGTTAGGTAAGCTTTGATAGCGATAGAATCATTTTTCATTTCTTGTATTGTTAACGTTGAAATACATATGTATTTTAACATTAATTTAAATGTTCATATTTTCACTTTTAATGTACGAGATTTTTACAAATTTAAAATTCAAATATCAACATCTGTATTTCTTCTTTCATTCGATTAAAGATCTTCAATGTATCATTTTGTTTACTTGCTTTCTGTTTCAATTTCATTACTCTTTTATTAAAAAAAAATTCAAGAATTTTTAAGTATTAATGTTAAATAATTTGTAATTTTGTAAATGATTCAAAGAATTGGGTTTTGCAAAAATACTATAAGAGCTAACCCTGTTTCATTCTTCTATTTTAGTCTATATATTCAGAATGTCAATATAATTAAATAGGTTGATGGGTCTCTAGCAATTCAAAATATTTGTTTTTGACTTTGTAACCATAGCATTGAGAACAGTACTTGTCAATGTAAAGAATCTCCCAACTGATTTTCATTATACTAACACTATAATCTTCTTGAAATGTAGAAAATTCTTCCTAATGTTTTCACAACAATAATGTGAAGACTATTTCTCTTTTCTCATTGTTGACAGCCAGTGGTAGTATTTTCCAGGTCTTAGATTCCATGAAGACGAAAACAAGCCTTGCTTGATGGCCTCATTCTCACTCATATGAACTTACAGGCCACAACTCAGTAGGAGTCACTCATACATGCTGAGAGGAAATGGCAGTCACCGGCCCATTTAGGTCCATTATTCTCTTTTACAGCTGTGTTAGGCCCATTCAATTCCAATGCAAACCGAAGTTAGGCCTAGATTAATCTTGGATAGTTACTCATAAAATAATTTTATTTGACAGTTGCTATTTTTTAAAAACAGATTAGATTTAGATTTAAGATTTGATTTTTTTAATTTTTAATTTTTATTATACTTTTTTTATGAACCAAAAAAAATATGCATCAACTTGGCCGAAAATCTGATTACTAAAATACAAATCTTACAACTGAATGACTCAAACCTTTCTTAACATTTCACATTAAAATAGAACCACAAATCTCCTTATCGAGACTTGAAATAGCATTTTTTTTCCTTTGTCGAAAACTTTCAATTAACACTATTAATGCCAAAGAGACCTTCACTTTGTGGTAAAAAGGAACTCCTAAAATTTACCAAAAAAATAAAATTGTAACTCTTAAAATTTTAAGATCTTAAGTTCAAAATTCACTTTGTATGAGTTTGATTCAATTGTTATAAATGCATTCTTTTATTTTGATCTAAGTTTCAAGCGATTTTTTATCATCATCATCATCATCAGATCATCATTATTATCAAAGCCTTTATCCCAATCGTGGATAGGCTATATGAATAAATATATAAATTTACGCTAAGTCGTCAGTATGAATTCTCTCTCTACACATTCCTATCTAATCCAATGTATTCTTTCAAATCCTGTTCCGTCATATCTTTCCAAATTACTTTCTTCCAATTCTTTTTCGGTTTTTTCCTAGTCTTAACCCCCTTTATATCATTTATAGCCTTCATTCTTCTAATTGGGGCGTTCACAGTTCTACGTCATATGTGTTCAAACCAACGTAAACAACTTTCACTTATTTTGTCTAGGTGCCACTCTAACCTTTTTGCGAATGTCCTCATTTCTCATTCTATCTTTTCTTGTGTATCTATACATCTATCATAGAATTCACATTTCCGCTACACTCATCTTCTGTGTATGCACTCATTTATTTGCCCAACATTTATTACCATAGAGTAATGTAGGTCAAACAACTGTCCTGTAAAACTTTCATTTCAACCCTATAGAAATCCCTTTGTCACAGAATATATCTGTAGTGCTTTTCCACTTACTCCAATTAGTTTGTATCCTATGGGTTACATCACCATTAATCTCTCCATCTATCTGAACGATCGAACTCAAATATTTAAAATGATATCGCTTAGGGATCGCAACCTCATCTAGTATCACTATATTTTTATCATCATCTCTGTTTGAACTGAATTTACATTCCATATATTCAGTTTTTACTCTGTTTAATCTAAATCATCTTGACTCTAATATCTGTCTCAACAGTACACAAGACAATATCATTTGAAAACCTCATACATTAAGGTATATTATCTTGAATAGATTTTGTCAACTCGTCAATTATTATAACGAACAAAAATGGACTTAACGTCGATCCTTGATGTAGACCTACTATGATAAAAAAAATTACTTGTTTGTCATCCACACGTCTTCATTTGTGTTCTTTCATCTCCATATACGTCCTTAATTATTTCAATATATATCACTGAGATTTTTTTCGTCATTAAAGACCACCATGATACATTCCTAAACATTTTATCATATGCTTTCTCCAAATTTATAAAGACCATATGAATATTTTTCTCTTATACTCAAGAATGCTCCACAAGTTGTCTAAGTAAGTATATCGCTTCAATAATTGACCGGTCAGATATAAAATCAAATTGATTTTCCGATATTTTTACAACCTTACTTAATTTTCGTTCTATCATATTTTCTTATAATTTTATTGTATGACTAATTAATTTTATACCCCAATAATTAAAATAACTTTTAAACTATTTTTATATAAATATAATATTTCATTATAATTATAACTTTATAAAAAAAATAATAGTTGTAATAAGAGACAAACCATAGAAGTTGCTCAAGTTGTACGGCAACTGGGAAGTGATGGAAAATGAGGAGAAAAGTAGAGGATTGGGACTAGGCATTGAATATTTTTGGCAACTGGCAAGGTTGGTGACCGGTTTGGGGGCCCATGACTTTTTTCCCTTCATCAAACTAAAAGGTGGTGCTGGAATCTGGATGGCCATTGATCGAGGTTGAGGGGGACAAACTCAACTTCTCCCCGTGAAAACAAAAAGCAGATGGAGGAGGCTTTTTTGTGTTAGAAGTCGTGTGGTGCATGTCTTGGAAAATCACTCGGCAAAAACTCTTTCTGGGTCCCTAACCCACATGAAGTTTGACCCACCCAACATTGCAACTTTTCTGGCTGTCCATTACAACAGCAGCTGCAAGTGCGCAAGAAGCCAAGAACTGCCCTGTTTACAATTACCCTGAGAATAATGAAAACGAATAAAAAAATGGAGAATGCACCAGGACTATAACCAATGAGTTTTATGACTAATACTGATGATCTTATTGGTGCTGGCTAGCAATAATAAATAGCTTAGGCTAAGTGGAGGCCCATCGATTAGCATTTTAGAGTACTATAAACACGGCAAAACAATTGAGTATAATTAAGCTACAGAAGAAGATTCATAGACATGGTTACCACAGCTGGAATGGAAAACCATGATAAACCATGACAGGCCATGACAACAAAGGTAAAAATCTACTAGCTGCCTCGTTTCGTTGTAAACTTCAGGTGAAAGGGCCAAGTTTATCTTCTTACGATAGTTTTGGCTTTTCCCTTGTGGTGGTGATGTTTGTAGCGACCTTCAACTTCTGACCCACTGGCTCCATATTGGCCACTGGATGAACCTTCGAGTCCCTAATTGGTCCAGTCAATATGGTAAGTCGGCCAGAATGGTAACGTTGAATTTGCATTAATCAATTAATAAAATCTGGTTTAAATCATGAAGCAGAAATGCCATAGTCCTTGGAAGAAACATCGTGGCTGGTCGAACCCTTTTGTTTCCTGCCATTTCTCCGTCTACTGCGACTGGCTGCTCCTAGAATTCCCTCCCTGGCTCCTCTCTGTTGCTTCATATCTTGCTTGTGTTCTGCCTGTCCTCAATAGACCAATCAGAAACAATAGCATTCATGAGAATTTACATTTACTTGAGAGAATGGTGGGAAAGAAAATTGACAAAGTACTTCAAATACATCAACCAAATTAACCTGCATATGATTTGTTCAAACATTTAGTCTGGTTTCAATCTATACTTTAGACGTATACCGTATATGTTCCTAGTCAAATAAACAGACAAGAAGATACACAAAATACACACACACATATACCTAGTCCAGTGTTTCCTCCCTCAATGATAATGTTATCTTATGACACATGCCTTGACACAAAAGTTTGACAAAGATCAACCAAAGACTGAACTAGATGTCAGGGCTTTTAAATACAATCTATAGTTCTAAATGGAGATCTAAAGCCATGTAATGAGTTTCTATATATGCCTCAAATCACACAACAAAACCGGCTTACAAATAGAACATACAATCGCATCAGGCATAGTACAGATTATAGCCGTATTCTGTTCTATTATTCAAGCATTAACATGCAACTTACCCAATCCAATATTACGGTTAGAATGCCATGAGCCCATGACACACTATAATTCACAGATTAAATAGAATATATTAGGATAGGATAACATGCAGGAAGTATTGCACTTACCCCCAGACAGAAACCCTGAAATTGTGCATCGAAGCTAGAAGAACTCTCCTGCCTGGTCTCCCCAGAACTCATTTCAGAGGAATTCCGCTTGTTGGAGCCGGAACTTTCACCATAAGACGCAACCGAAGATGAAGCAGAACTGGATGTATTGGACTGACCATTAGAGCCAAATGAATCATTGTCCACTTGGAAAATTTCTTCAAACAACTCCTGTAATTCCTCAAAACTTTCCTCTCCATTTTCCTGTAAATTCAAAATTACAAAAAGAAAAAATGGTCAAAAGCACTATTACTTGATGGTCCTAGAGATTCAAACTTGGTTATTCCAAAATGGCTTGGCCTGTAACACCAAGGATTAAAACTTTGCAGTACATTATTAGCATCATTACTTTAACTATGCAATTGAATGAACATAATCACAATAATTATATTTTGTTTACCTCTCACATTCATAAAAGCTTGAAACATACAAATATAGGTAATTAAATCCACTTTCCAAGGGGCCACAAAATCTTTCTTTCAAGTGTCCTTCACTTAAGGCAGGGAAACCATTGGCGAATCCCCAGAATCTCAACATGCCGACAGCTTACATTGTAAAAAAACAAAAGAAAAAAAAAAGTTTTGGGCCTATGCAGAAGGAGATAAATCATTTTTATTTTGGACTAGTTAACTCAAACTGACCCATTTGCAATCTATTTTGTTAACTAAAACAGTAAATGCCATAAATAAAGGTTAAAAACAGCCAATACCTAGGATTTTCCAAAACCAACCCTACACTTTGTTTGTGTTCACAAAAATAAGAGCAAACTTGATCCAAAAAACCATGGAATCTCCTCCTCGTTTTAATTAAAATGAAAGAAGCTTACACTAGATTTTGTCTGGCTCATCATAACCACCATTTCGTTCAAAAAATCTCCCATGCCCTGCAAATAACCATTCCAAAAGAAAAAAAAAACATTTATTCTTTTTTGTCTTAGAGTTTGCTTTGTTTAAAGCTTAATCTCATCTACATGAATTAGACAAGGGATTGAAAGGAAGAGCAAAAGAAAAATAAAGGGGTTGAGAACAGAAAAGAAACATTTTCGTCATCATCACTGTCATAAGCTCCTACGTCGTACAGAAGCCTCTTGTTTGCGTCAGACAGAACTGTCAGAGCAGAAAAAACAAGAAGAAAATAAAAAGAAAGTGAGTCAGAAACAGCATCTCGTGAACGTGAATCCAAATAATTCCCACTCAATAAAGAAAAAAATGAAATCAACTTTATTGCAATGGCATCGAGGAATAATACTAAAATAATAGAATTAATAATAGGACAAGAAAATTACCAGAATAGGCTTGTTGAATGGCCTGGAATTTCTTCTTGGCTTCTTCCACGTACTTTGAATTTCCGGAGGCCAAGCAACGATCAGGGTGCCATCTCTGTTCCAACAATCACAAAAAAGAAACTTACTTTTACTATAAAAAGCATTCATATAACTTTCCCGGGAAAATTTACAGCCCTATATTCGCAGCTTTTATATAGAACCCATGATTTCAAAGTCTGAATAAAATCCCAGAAGTCTACATGATGAGTTTAAAATTTTGGATATTAATTGAATAATGAAATCCAGGTTCAGCATGCACGAGTGTTTACATTAAGCCCACGACAGAAACCATTGAAGTCAAATGCCATGACCAAGTTGATTGAATTCTGAAGAAAAAAAAGAAAAGAAAGAAAGAAAACAAGAATTAAAGAGAGATGGTTCAAAGAAGGATGGCTAAAACTCTGACCATGGCAAGTTTCTTATAAGCAGTCCTAAGCTCTGTTGGAGTGCATTCCTTATTCAACCCTAAAACTGCATAAAAATCATTGCTTTTCTCTTCTCCATTTGCCATTCTTCAAAACTCAAACCAACAAGAAAACAAAAACCCAACACTAAACCAACAACACCAACCCAACTCAAAACCAAAGTCCTTGTCTTGTCGACAAATTTTGTAACTAACAACAAAACTTAAAACCAAAAACTCGAAACCAAGCCATGCCCACCTACGATATAAACGTCAATACAAGTCTAGAATTTTATAAACATGAGTAAGTACTACATCTTTGTAGAACTGCAACGCGGACTCTTAGCCTACGTTTCCGTGACGGAAAGGTTGAATCGAAAAAGAGAAGAAAAGATAAACAGAGAGAGAAAGAGAGATAAGAAAGAGTCCCCCTTTCTCTCCCTGCAACGCAGAGCCCCAGGAACTCTCCAGAAACCGGTCATTTATAGAAGTTTTTCATGGTGCGTTTGTTGGTACACAATTGTAATTGTCTATTATTTCTTATACTGAGTTATACTAATAATAATATGATAAAAAATAAATAATAGTAATACAAGGAATAAAAATATATGTATTTTATATTGTGAGGGAAGAGGGTAACTTAGATATGGTTGATGGACGGTGGGGATTGGATGATAGGGTAGATATTTTGCAGATTTCTGTGTCCAGAAGGTTCTGTGTTTACTGTATCCATCTTGACGGCGATTTAATTAATTAAAATTTTGTATTTCATAAACTAATAATAAAATTTTGTGGTTAAAAAAAGGATTTAAAGATTGTCTCTCATGTCTATTATTTTAATTAATTTTTTATATATTTTAAAAAATAAATATTATTTTATTAATTTATTTATGAAACTTAAAAATTCCATCAATAATAATACTGTTTAACTTTTGACATTATTATAATTTTTTGATAGAATAATTTTTCTTTCATATTTATTTTTTTAAAAAAGAGAAAAAATGTTGGGGTCCCACATTTGATGTTACTGTTTAACAGCTTAGCTTACAACTGCTTGTGGATAGGCTCCTGGGAAATGATTGGGATTTGGAAATAATTTCACTATTGATTCTTCCGTTTTCTATTCTTTCATTAGTTATTGGTGGAAATTTTTAGACCAGTTGATTTTAGGGTAGCTATTTTCTCATTGTTCATTTGCTTTTCTTATTAGAATTTATATTTTGGGGAAAAAAAAGTTGAAAATTATAGGAAGCTTGGTGAAAGATCCAATCAAGCATAAAGAAAAATATTGAGGGTGGGTAAGTTGAGAGAATTATTCATGTTAATAATAAAAATTTAAAAAAATCATCAATTTAAATAATATTTCATTAGAAAAAAAATTTGGATTAAAAAAAATGATGGTACAAATTTTAAAGTTAGGGGTACAAAGATATGAAAAGGGATTATAATTCAACTCTGATTCAATTGAATATGAAAATAAACCAATTTCTATCAACAATATGACAAGAATCCCATGTGTTAGTTTAATTAGTAAAGAGATTTTTTTTTTTTTGTCAATCAATATTTGATCTTTAAAAATAATTAAAAATTTAATTTTTAATATTAAATCGATGAAAGGATGTATGCAATTAAAATCATGCGAGAAGAGATAAATGTAATAGCATCAAAATCTATATGACAAAAATAGTAAAAGAAAAGTCAATGAAGAAATATATAGAATTGTATACAAATATTAGATTTTTTTTTTGAAAAGGTATAATATAAATCATATAAATGAATTAATATATAACTTAATTCAAACTCGCACGATAAAATTAGATTTTTTTTTGAAAAAGTTATAATATAAATCATCTAAATGAATTAATACATAATTTAATTAAAACTTACACGATAAAACTTAAATTTTAAATCTCAAACTTTTTTCTTTTAGTTGATACAAATATTTTTTGAATAATATATTTTCATTTTTAATTATAATCATAATTAGTATAGTAACTTGATAAATTAATAATACAAATAATAATAATAATAAATTTAATTTAATTTCGAATTGAATAAGATTCGAATCTAAAAATTCAAAATTTTAGGACTCTTTCTTATCACTAAACTAACATATATAATTGACTTAATAATACAAAAATTAGGTTCAAGCTGTCATGATTGATGACATTGTTGATTCTTTTAACCTAAGATCAAAGTTGGGCCAAGTTGAGGCTCCAGTTGAAGGGACCCATCCATGGAGGTAAGATGGTACGCTTGATCAGGTGTTGTCATTCTCATTCCCAATGGCATTGGCAAATCCAAAGTGGTTTAACTTATCCATTACCAGCTCACATCTCACAACTTGATTGAAATGGGGGGATTCATGTTTTCCTCTTTGTCCTTCTCCTCCTCCTCCTTTCTACACCGTCCATACCCAAGTTGCCATTACTTTTAGGTTTAAATAACGTTACCTCTTAAATTTCTAGAAAAAAAGACAATCTTTTTTATTATTATAAATCTTTGTTGGTGCTGTCATTTGATAGTGGTCCGAGGAATTGTTTATGTCAAGTCAAGCTGCTAATTTGGCTTTAAAATCGTGTAAAAGCCACCAATGTTGTTTCTGCAAATTGAAGTACTTGTTTTGACGCAATCCTTGTTGGGATCATAAACATGCAGAAAGAAGAATGAAAATTTTATCAATTTAATGGTTAGTTATGTTTTTATAATTTATTTTTTATTTTGTAATTTAATTATTAAATTAATAATATTTTATTTTATTTTTTATTAAATAAAACTTAAAACATTTTCCTTTAATTCTTTAAAACTCGAATTTAATTTTTTAATAACAGCGTAAATTGTGTTTCTTTGGAAGAAAATGTTTACGATTTATATTTTAGATAAGCATCTAACTTAAAACGTAAATATTAAAAGATTTTTTTTAACACTTGATTTTAAATTAAATATTTAAAATTTAATTCCTTCATAACATGCTGTTATCTTTATGTATAGAGTTCATGTCAAGTGATAAATCTATTATTTTATATAGGCAACGGAAATATTAAAGCGAAAATAAAGCAAATACTACATAAATTAAATCAAGTCTTTTTATTTATTCTTGATTAATTTTAAATTGAATTTTTATCTAAAATTTAACAAAAATGAAAAAGTTGACCAAAGCCATTGATGAATTAATGACAAAATGATATTCCATGGCCTTTGATGGAGTGGCGCGCAACCAATCAAGATGGCATTGAGAGAGAGAGAGAGAGAGAGAGAGAGAAAGGAAGTTGGTTGATATGACGAATAGCAAGGCTCAGAAAATACAGTGGTCCAAACTCCAAGAGGGTGTTTGAAATGCCCACGTGATTTTGGGTTGGAAAGCCCTGGAAGTCACGTGCTCTTTGCTTTCTGTAACATTGTAGAACCAACAGGACCTTATTACTATCATTCTCTCTCTCTCTCAAGGCCCTTTGCAATTTGCAAATTGCATTGATATGGAAAGGATCTTGCATGCAAAAACACTGGAAAGAAGCTTTCAGAAGCAAAGATTTTGTTTCGTGACCGACAGATCCTATGTATAGTTTTAGTTTTGCGTGTCTGTGTATGAGTATTATGATTTTAGATATAATATAATAGTATTATATAAAAAAATAATACAAATTGGATATCGATAAAAATTTATATAAAGTTGATAAAAATAAAAAAAATATTTATGCAATATGACATAGAAAAATATATATATATATATATATATATATACTTGTTTTAATATAATTTGATTGTTTAGTATATTACATTGAATCATTGAAACATAGGAAGATTGTAATATTAAAGAGAATTATATAAATTAATATATAAATTTATGTTAAATTATTCGTATAAATTTTATTCTTTTGCTTAATTTTATCTCAAACAATGGGTTTTTTAGTTATTCTTTATTATCCTATGCAAATTTAGTGATCCTAAAGATAGCAAAAAGGTACATGAACTTCAATTATTTTATATATTGGATGAATCATGATAATGACAATGTCTCAAATCATTGAATTTTGGATCACTTTTCTTTCAAAAATTGTTATACCATGCTCTGTTCATTCACATCATCCAATTAAAACATGTTTAGCTAAGGATGACCTTTTTTAAGTTTAGTTTTGATTAAGGATTAAATTAATTTCAATAAATTAAAAAATTAAAATTAAAGACTTCCTACTATTTTGTTTTACGTGGCTGGACGCGATGAATTCTAAGGAGGCCTAGGCTATAGCAAACGTTTTGATGAAACAAAATAAGGAAAAAAGAGAAATAAGGGGACAAGGGCGGTGCCTCCATAAATGGAAAAGGAAAGCTGATAAGATATCGAGGCAAGTAGCTAGCTAGGCTGCAACGCAAGGGGCTTTCTGGAAAACACTGATAGTGGTAGTAATAGCTTGGAGATAGCGGTCAAGGTTTGCAGTCTGTTGAAACAAGATTCGAGGTTGCGGTTGTTGCATGCGTTACGTTTGGAATATATTTGTCCACGTCATTCCCATGATTTTCCAAATTTCTAAAGCCACATATTAGGGCCCTTTCAAGTGTCTCTGTCCGTCGTTCTACACTACCTTCGGAAGACATGTCACACACTTACTTATGCATGTCAGAATTTCATTAGGGAAATTTTTCACCAGAGACTGGAGCCTGGAATCTGAATCTGGAAGGCATCGGAAAGACAGCTTAGCAAAAAGCAAAGCAAATGTGCGGAGGAGAGCGAGGGGGACAGAGGACAGTGGTAAGTTTGGTTAGTTTGTTGGAAAATTCAACAGTAGATTGCTCATTTTTATATTTATTATATATTATATAAAAATATAAAATTTTATACCAATATAAAAATATAAAATTTTACTTTTAAATTTTATTATTATTTTATATAATTTTTACCTAATTATAATATTTTATATTTTTATTTTTTATTGATATACTTCCGATAATCTGTGCTTGCAGACAGACAGGCAATGTTCTATTGATCTGCACGAGTGACGTTTCATACTGTTATCATAGCACGTTTAGATCACTTTTTTTCTTTTAATGTTATATCTTGTCAATTCCATGTAGTAGAATCCGAATTATTATTTTTTACGGCTATTATTAACTCTTAAATTTATATAGAAAATAATAATACTTGAATATTTAATTTAATGATAAATACGTATATTTTTTTTGTTAAAAAAATGAGCTTAAATTATTTTTAAAAAATAAACTAAGATTGTCAATAATAGAAATCATTTAGGACCTAACAATGTTGAAACTTAAATGTCAAGCAGCCAGGTTTTGTCTTGGGATGAAATTGACACTGAAACGACCATTTATACCTTTCGCATTATCGATTCATCATAGATTAAGAAGAGAGTATCTAAAAAGAAAAGGGAATATTTTTATTCGGCCACCCATAAAACAGAAAATGGATTGGAATTGTTTAAGAATGAACCATTTTTACTCCCCATCAGTCCCTTTCTGACCTCAATCAAGGGCTAATAAGTGAGGGCTTCCTCCAGCAGTTGAGGCTTTCAAGGGCCCTAATAGTTGTGTTAGGTTCTAAGAGGAATGCATTTGATGTTTAACATGCAAATGAAAAATGTTCTAGTGAAGGAAAAACCTAGTGGAAATATAATTGCAGTGATCGGGAATGACATGCTTTCATAATAACCAAAACATTTATTTTGGTCTTTTGGGCTACTGGCTGGAGTTGAAACTCGAGACCTTCAGCCCTGGAGCCGACTCCAGTATCATTGAGTAATAACAGCAAATTGGTAACCAAACCTTTTTTTCAACAGGACATGTGAATACAAAATGTTACTCACAAGATTTAAGGCCTATTCAGCCTGTCCGCAGGGCCTTAATCCAATCAATTTCTAATCTGAAATCACCAGGCCCAGTTTTAGCACCTGAAAAGCCACCCTCAGCATTAACTGATAGAGACATACCAAGAATACGAGATGGATTCATCTCCAATTTTGCATCTATAACATTTCCTCTCCATGTTGGCAAATAATGAGCAAGCGGGATCTGCAAGATGATATAATGTATGAAGCAAAAATCCTAAAATTTATTTAAAGAGAAGAAACAGTTAACGCAATTAGCATTGCTGATAGAAATCAGTCCCTTAATCTGCAACCTAGAATAACAAATCACATGGCATGGAACCGAGTAAACTGAGACCCGCTCTTTAACTCAAGTTAGAAACCTAAATGTGTTATTTGCAAACTACTTTGTATTGCAAATGGATGTCAGCCCATAATAGAAAAATATGTCAATAGTCTTTAGTTTGACATGTGATCCATTATCAGGTAGGATATAACAGTAAATAACTAGTAGTTTTGCACAGAAGTTTTTAGATTTCTTTTTCCACTCATATATCTAACAGCATCCACCGGTAAATGAAGAGATAGAGCTTCATCCATCGCAAGCTAATTATGTTCACTAAAGCACACAGACATCAAATTATGATCCTTAGTACTCTCCTTTTCTTTTGCCATGCGTTATATATGCATTTATTTTGTTAGTAAAGCTGCGATATGACACAATAAGGACATATGCATAATGCTAGTCACTCAAATGAGTTAAATTAAACAAATCCTTTGTAAATCCTCTTTTAATTGGAAAGAAAGCATAATATAAAATCATTTTTAGATTCTCCAAAGTGAGTTAGAGTAACAAGGTGTGGCATGAACTGATGGCATCACTTGCTTACAGGGCGATTGGGCATAGTGTTATGGAACTAACTATAGTTCATCTCTGAACAGTTATAAAGAAAGATGGTGTATACCATGAACCAAAACCTCCATAAGGAATTATTGAATTTCATGTTCAAAGCCCATTATCAACTTAAATTCTTTGTTCAAGATTGCGGTGGTCTTTCCAAATGCAGTAATAGACGGAATTCATGGAACCTCCTGACTTGAAACCAGTAACATCAATCTCTAAGAATATGAGCTTGAGGAATATGACAGTTTTACCTTTGCAATATACCAGTTGTCTTTGGGTACAAAAACAAAAGATTGCCATGAATTATCTTCTAGCTGTCCAGGTGAATTCACCCAATTTTCTGTATAAATCTGCACATAAGTTAAAAAGATACAATACAACAATTGTCAGTTATATATAACATCATAACTAAAAAGCCTTGTTATCTGTTTATTTCAACATGAGGAAAAACAACTCACTGTTGATATGTAGCATCTCCCATCTCCTTTCAGCTTTAGTGCTATTGTATCATATGCATCCAAATCAATGAAGCCATCAAACTTCAGAATAAAAATAGAAAAAAGAAATGAGTCACTAAATGCAAATATATTACAATAAAAGAAACAAGGTTATGGTGCTTATACAATAAATGAAAATATTCTGCTTTATCTATGAGAAAAACTGTCCGAAAATTGGAATGATATTCACTCATTTGAAACAAAAAGAATTAAAATCTCTCACATACTATATAAACACAAATGCATTCAACTCCATGAAACGCCTAAAGAATGGGAAGATAGAGCCATAAGGGTCCAAAAAAGGAATTGTGGATACTGAGCTTGCAAAGGGCATTGTATATTTGCGTGGCATAAGAAAACAACTCCGGAAAGCAATAAAAAGTAAAGAGAAAGATCAAGTTTTAATGGATTAAGTATGTGCATGCAAAAAAAATATAACAAGCCTCGATTAGTGAAAGCCTGCATATAGATTCCGTGGGGACTATTATCACTTGAAATATCTGTATATGGAAGTGTAAGTTAAAAACAAGCTTTTATACATCATTTATAAAGCTAAACAGCCATTCAAGAGATTTATCCATATACATTCAGTCACTAAGGATCATCCTTCGAGTAATACCTTTTATTTTCTGGAAAATTCCTACTATCCATTTGGTTTCCAAATCCAGAGTATGTACTAAAGACTCAATGAGATATGATGAAGGAATACGAAAATTGGCATTTCAAAATTACTTCAGACAATTAATTTATAGAAGCAAAATGAACTGTAATTATTGTTTACCTTCTTGGACCGCATTCCACAGAAGCCGCTCCTACTTATATTCCATTTTGTACCTTCACTTACATCCAAGGAAAGGTTCCCAGAGAAAAGTCCTAACAAAGAGGTTATCCATTATCAGTGATTAGGAAAACAAATAAGATAAAATAATAAACAATTTTAAAAACATGAAGTTGGCAAGGTAATTATTGGCCCAAAATCATCTCAATAGAGCCTTTCCAATGAACCCTTATTGACAGTTGCATGTATAGTAATATGTTGATCACTACCACTGGATTTATTTCCATCATCTTTGATCTCCAATGAAGCCGAAGACAACCCTGAAAAGTAAAGCGATTAGAAAAATATTGCAAAAGTTTAATTTAGAAAAAAATCATGTTAAGAGACAGAAAGTTTAGTGTGTGCAGATTTACCTCCAAACTCAGAATCAGAATAAAGATGCCATTTTTTGAGCTCTTCTTTTGAACTGAAATTGAATATGAATCTTTCAGATGGAGGAATCCAATCTTCAACATTCCATGTCAGAGCTACATTTAAGAAAAAAAATACAAAAAATCAAATAAATTAGCAAGGGAAACAGAGAAAAGTCTCGAATATTTTTTTTTTTGATTTAAGCCCTAAAAAATATACAGATTATTCAGATTAATAATAAAAGTTTTACCTTTCTTGGTAGCATTCAAAGAAGCTTGCCATAACCCACGTAACCTCGACATTTCTTCCGAAATCCTCAAACAAAATTCAAACTATTTTAAGAACTCCACCAAAAACACTTGAAAGTTTAGAATAATTTGGTAATAATACAGAAATAAATTTGGGATAACGAAGGCAAATAATGTTTAAAGCAGTTGCAGTAGCAGCGCCCTTAACCGTTCATCGTCACAGTAGTCATCGAAGGAGAAGCATCTTTTATTTTCCACTTCTCTCCCTCTTTCAGATCTGGGCTTTCATTCCTGGTTTTACACTTATTGGACGTTGGGAGAAATTCAAGGCCCAATTTACAAAAAGGATTTTCTTTGTGGTTAATGAAAAAAAAAGAAAAAATATATTTTTTATTTTTTAAAAAATATGATAAATAAAAGCATTAGTTTATTAGGAAAATATATTTCATTAAACATTTTTGCTGCTTGTTACTATCAAGAAATAAATTTTTTATATAATAACCTGTCCGTGTCTATAATAATATTTAAATAATTTTTTTTTAATAATAACGATTTCAAAATTTAAAAAATAAAAAAAATTAAAATTTATATATTCATTTTTATGATGTAATAAAATTATAAAAAAATTATTTTTAAAAATAATTTTAAATATTAATTCAAATAATTATGTATTTAATTTTAAAATGTAAAAAATTCTATAATGGTTTGATGTAAAGTTTCATCAACTCGCCATAATATATTACGGTTTTTTTTTTTTTTGGCTTTTAACGGGCTTATAATTTATAAATGCCTTTATAATACTGTTTCTTTAAAAAAAAAAAAATTGCGGCGTTTATTAAGAAAACCGCTGAGTTAAATAATTCAAAGCTTGTAAAAAAAATTCGAAGGCCACCACCATGCCATAAAACTGAGAGCCATCTACGCAGAAAATACTGTTGGTCCCAAAGTGTCAGCATTGTGACAGTAGCAAAGCAATTGCCATAGTTTTTCAGCTTGACACGTAATGGCAGAGAAGAGACTGCAGAAAATAATTCCAGCAAAAGAAGCTCTGGACAATTGGTTCTCAATAAACAGATTTTCCAAGCACCTAGCTAAATGCAATGGTGTAATACCCTGTTCTTCATACGTCACTTGTCTACTAAAAATAAAGGCATCATGAAAATTTTTTGTATGCAAGTTAAATCAATCTCCAAACATCTCCTACTGTAGGTACCTTTCCAGAAAATTTTAAAAAACCAAGGTTTACAAAGAAATCATGAAAAATATATTTTTTAAAAAAATAATAAAGGAGAATATTACTCGAATCCAGGCTCCAGGCCAAGCTCGATGATGCCACCGAGGCAGATAAGCTTAAAATGGGGAACAAACTCTCCTTAGAGCTCCCATTGATACATTCACTTAGAACATAAATCATGAACAGAAAAGATGACTTAGAACATGCACAGAAGGTCCACATTCCTCTGTTTAGAATTAGGGATCTGAGGGATTATTACCTCGAATATCTGTAAAACTATTTCTTATTTGAGTGATGCTAATCTGCGGTGATGCGAATGTGGCCTTATAGAGATTTGGGAGAGGAGACGCAGAATGGTGAGAGGATCAGATATGGAGATTTGGGAGAAGAGAGACCGCAAAGAGATGAGACGCGCATATTTTTTTGGGGTTTGGGAGAGTAGACAGAAAAGAGGGATTTGGGTTTGGAAAAAGAAAAAAATAATAATAAACGCTGCTATATATCATTTTATATTTTTACAGATGAGCGGAAGAATTATTATTTAATAAATTGTTAATAGATTTTTTGATTTTATAAATGATGTTAAAAGGGTGATATATATAGATTAATTTTTTTTTTTTAATATTTCGAATATGTTAACTTTATGAAATTTAAATTCTTTATTTATTGAGTAATCATCTTAAAAATAATTTACTCCTTTTTTTACACCATTTATTTGCACATTTTTAATATAAAATGTTATTTTGTGTTATGTCATTGAATAAATGCCATTAAATTATTTATTTAAAGGCCAATATGTGGATAGTTTGCCGCCATTAGATATATTTTGAGTAACCAAAAAAACCCTCTTACTAGTCCACATATTTTGACCAAAAATTTACATTTGTTTTCTTATTATGATAATATATTTTCTTTTTCATTATAAGTAATAATAAAGTAGTTTTTGAGTATAATAAATTTTAATTGGTCACATTAAAACACTAATTCTTGGCCAGTCATTGCATCACTTGGATGTGATTTACACATCATTCATGAAACTTTCTATATTATTGCTTCTTATTTATTCAAAATTAGTCAGTTTTAGGGACACTTGAATTTGTCCTTGCGAAGCCAACAAATCATAGTATAATAACAATACATTAATTAACAATTCAGTAAATTAAAGTCATGTAACAAAAATATTCATTGAAGTACAATACTTGTACCGTGTAGTCAAATTGATAAGGTAATTTATGTTCGTATGGTGTTTTATATTATGTAAAATATAAAAATTTTATATTAAAATTTGTGTAAATATATTAAATAAAAAATAATTTATTTTAAATTTTATCAAAGTTATATGCAATTTCTTTTTTTAAAATTTAAATTTTTTGTCAAAGGTATAAGATGCAAGCCTTCATTGAACAAAAACTTAAATATCCCATGATTATGGACAAATTATTCAGAAGAACTACTATTGGACATTTAATTTGACTAGGTATAATCAACCTACTTGTCACAGTATGTTGCCTTTCACCTGTGACAATTTAGCTCACTGGATATAAGAAATTGCTTTCACTAACTAAGATCACTTAAAAATAAATTGATTTACAGTGCGTAGTGAAGAATTTTAAAATTTTAAAGTATTTTAAAATGAATGTATTTCAAAATACATCAATTTAAAATAATAACATTTATAATTATCTTATTTGAATAAAAATTTTCTTAAAAAATTTGCGAATATTAAAATTTGATGAAATAAAAATAAAATTATAAAAGAAAAAATATTATATTATATATAAGAAAAAAAATATTAAAAAATATGCAATATGAGTATCATTTGATTTGTAAAAATGTGTAAATATTATTAATTACAAAAAAATAAAAATATATATTATATTAACTAAAATAATATTTTCTTTTTAATATTATCTTTAATAGCGGATTAAGTGTAGGAAAATTTTTGAAAAAACCATCATTTCAGATGAAATTTTAAAAGAAAATTGTGCATTTCAATTTCTTTTTTGAAATCTTTTCTAACTTTTGAAATTTTTTAAAATATTTTGTCAAACAAAAAATTGTTTTTTGAACTTTTAAATATTCTAATTAAATTGAATTTTCTTCTTAAGATCCTTGGGAATGGCAAAGGGTTAGGCGGAGAAGAAAGTATGGCATCTTTTCCATATATCTTTGTCTACCGAAGCTTAGCGAAGATCGATCAAGACTGTAGAGGGTTTTGATACTATGGGAGTAAGAGCTAGTAAGCTGCACAGATTGATCGGAACTCGAAGGATTAAGCAATTCGGGGTTCCTCCTTTGACCCCGAAAGGTTATGTTCCGGTAAGCGTCGGGGTCAACGATGATACAAGGCGGTTTATCGTGCATACAACAACCCTACGTGACGCAGATTTCTTGGAGATGCTATGTAAATCGGGTGAAGAATATGGTTTTTGTGTTGAAGGCGTTCTAAGGATTCCTTACGAAGCAAAGGATTTTGAAGAGTGGATTATGAGAAGGGCTAAACGAAAGATTGTTCGTGTTAATTGAAGGTGTCTGGATTTTTCTGTTAATGATTATTATCTCTCGCTTGATCATGTCGAAGATTCGTAAATGTATTTCCCAGGAATAAATAATCAAGCACTGCCCATGGCAGCCTGGGTTTAGATTTGCTTGCTTGTGATTAAAGAATGAAGCCATGTGAATCTTTCTTGTAATGGTAGAGATGTGTAAATAAAAGATCCTTTGGTTAATTACCTTTTCTAACTTTAACCTTTTTAGATTAATGATCAACTTTGGTCAACTGCATGCTAGGAGTGCAGGCTTAGATATGGGGATCTGAAGAACAAATCTGTGTTGGGACAACATCGTTCTATTATTGCAGCTGGCAAGACAACTTGCTTGTCGATACAAAGAGTGCTACAAAAACTTATTTGCTATTCAATTATTCATGTTAACATTCTTTGCATCTAGTGAAAAAAAACAAAAGCATGCCTGATTCCAAGCCACAACTTGCGCTTATTGTTGCCAGTTGGGAAGCAAGCATCGATCCATCATAGTTCATTACAATTTGCCCAATTGCCACAACAATATTCTAATTTCCTCTATTCCTTATCTGTTGATTGCATCTGAAATCTTCTTTCTGCAGATAATAAATTAGGTAAGCAATTCAGCATATATTACAAATGTTTCACAGTAAAAATTTTTCTAGAAAAGCTTTTCACAAAATCAATGAAACTTAATTAAGTCGTGAATGTACGTATGTAAATTATTAAATCACGTTATTAAATCTTATTTTGTGTATGTAATTATTATTTTTATTATTTTTGTTTAATGTGAAAAGAGATGATGCCGGGTCTGATTGTCTTACCTAGGAGGAACTTTGCAGCGAAAGCTGTTTAGCCAGTCTAGGCATGCAGCCCATGGTAAGCGCACACTGACAGATCATTCGGCGGGCGCAGGGCGCTCCCCAATCATATACTAAAACTACTGTGCTGGCTAGCTTGTGGTGCTTGGAGTGCTCTTTGTCTCTATCCAAATGGAGACAAGGGAACATGAAATAATTGACCATACTCAAGAAATTGTCACACTCACTCAATTCCCCATGACCTTCCAGTAAGAAAAAAATGAAAGAAAAGTCACATACCCATTATTTCACAGCTGTTTTCTGCATGAATGATTTGGACGTGCAATCTTCTTTCTTTAGCAAGTGGTAAACAGAGTGACCTCACAGCTTTGAGTGTTAAACCTGTTTTTGGTAATTATTTCCTAAAAATAACTAGAATTGCTAAGAAACAGGAAGCTTGAGATCACCAAAGTTGCACTTCCAATAATTTAATAGCTCCATTTCTGAATTGGTGGCATAATAATGTCGACTGAGTGTCAATGCGTGGATGTTACAAAAGAATCTCCAACTACTCAATCATTTTGCAGCTTAAAAAACTATTCATTTCTTATTAATTTATGTCAACATGTTTTATAGTTAAATTAATATCATTTTAGACATCTAAACTATGATTTCTCACTCTAATTCCCTCCTTGTTTCCGTATAATACTGTTGATTCAAAGTCCACTATCCCTTGGATTAATATATAGTGTTTGGTGCTCAACCTAACTCCTGAAAGCTCTAATTAATTTGCAAGAATATATTATGCCAACCAACAGAATTTTTTTCCTTTTGGTGTATGATGAAAATAAGATTTTTCCTTAGATTGAAATAAGGAAATTAACTCGAAAAATGTTTCATCTGCTAGCAGCTAGCTGGGATAATATTAGCTTTGGGGTGGAAATCAGAAGCACTTTCACTGCAGATTCCAGGAGATGTAGAAGAAAAGGTTGAAATAACTTACTCAATTGCATCAACCATGGTACAGTAAGAGAAGCCTTGGGATAAGATGTATTCGAGATAACCCATAAAGTTTCTATGACCAATCTTGAATGAGATTTAGTTGTCTGGGGATCATGACAAAGAATAGGAGACCAACTGAAATACAAAACTTTCCTCAACATCAGCATCTACAAGACTGCTAAGTTTTTCACTCTGAATTCATTGAAGCGGCTCAAAAATTAGGAAAGTCGTGCAGAAAAACATTGTAGAGGTTTGTAGAGCTCGCAACATGCTTTGGTGAGCTTGAATATGGTAGCTAGCTTCTAGCAAAGCAAACAGCACTTGCTGAAATTTTCCGGAGAAGGAGGGATTCCTCTTCTTCTTTTAATCATTTTTTCCAGGGAAAGTAATTATAAAGCTCTTAGGAGGATTGTCTACTTTTAAAATATCAGCAAAGTGAACTAAAGTAGCCCATCTGATTTGATCTCTGTCCAGATATCGCTTGCCAACCTTATTCTATGATGGCACAAAGGGTTGATAAAATGAAAAAGTAAGAAGAAATTGGAAGATTGAATAGCAGCCAAATTTCAATTTCTCAACCATTTTGGTTCTGAACATATGAGAGTAACAGTTCTTACCAAGCATTAAAGAGAAAAAAGATCAAAGAAAAATGAAATTTCTTCATAGTGAAGTTCTTGATAAGCAACATCTTCCCGCAGTAAAATCAAATGGGTTAATCCTCACCGTCCCAAAGGACACCACAAACACTAAAATAACTCCCTATGCTACTTAATTTTCATTATTGTTTTCGTCGTCATCTTCTTCTTCTTCTTTTTTTTTTTATTTTTTTATTTTTTACAGCTTTGACAAGGCTTTAGCTTTGTTTTTTCCTTCCCTTTTGTTAGCAAGTGTAGAACTCGACCAGCTCTTCCATGGACCCCAACTGAGCCCCGTCATTCTCAAGCATCCAAAGCAAGTGCTCAAACAAAACAACCTCGCAAGAAACCACGATTTCATGACCATCATCGTCAATTCCATTACCTCCACCAGAGGACCTATCAATCAGCTCTTGCAACAGAGGATGGCAGATGATCTCAGACCCCACCAGGTATCTCCGCCGCGACTTTCCAACATAAACTGCATGTAGATCCTTCGGGAATGACTTGTCTTCGGATTCTGCAGCCGCTATGGCACTGTTGCTGCGGGTCAGCTTCGTTAAGGATGGCCATCTTTTCATTGCAGACTTCAGCCTTGTTAGCTTCCCAACTTTTGCCATGGCTACCTTCTGCTATATACAATCGCTTCCTAGTTTGTTATTGGGTTTTGGTATGTAAAAAGAGAGGAAACTAGTAAAAAAGAAAGAGGGTTTTGTTTCAGAGAAGAACTGCATAGAACCATGGAAGGAAGGTTCGTATATAAAAGAATGGAAGGTGGGCAAAACAAAGAGCAAATACGTGCATGGCCCACTGTTTGATATATACCAGCTAAGCTAGAAATGAGATATTTGGGAGTGCAAAAACCAGTTGCCCCCTTGTTGGGCATTTGGTAGGGATTTTCCTTTTTCAGTGAAAAGACTCAAATGATCTTTGTTTTTATACATATTTACACGAATACCCTCTAATCATTTTTTTTTCTATTTCTATTTTGTTATTTTTGGTGATTGGTGACTGTGAGAGGTGAAGATTAATAAATTATAATGGATTTAATTTATCAAAATCCGTTAAATTTGATTCGGATTATTCAATTTGATATTAATTGATTGAGAAAAATAATTAATTTGATTGATTATTGATTTTCAAAATTGATAATTAAATGCATCAAATTAGTCGATAATATTAATTTATTTTTAAATATAATATAAATACAATATAATTTACATCATATTTAAATTATATATAATATCATTTACTTTATATAATATATAATGTAAATATAAAATTATTTTTATGGAATTATATAATTTTTAATAGTTAAAACCAATGAAACAAATCAAACCAATTAATCTAAGCCAATTTCAATTTTTTATTAATCATTTTAATTAAATTCAATTTGATCAATTATTTCAAATAAGATTGATTGACTAGATTTTTGAATTTTAAAGATCAAATTGATTGAATTAATGCTTTTATAATTTTTTTACATAAAATATCATACAATAATCACTAAATCAAATTATACTTTTAAACGACCATTAACAACTTTAATTTCTAGTGGTATTAACTTAAATCTTACTACTATGCTAGAATCATAAACCATATCTAATCGAGGGAACATTTCTTATATAATCTTGAAGAAGACTCTCAAATTTCACATGCTGCTAACATGATGAAAAATTATTACCAAACAACTCATATCTTACAAATCAATTAGGGTAATAAAAGGGAACAATTTTTTTTTTTTAAAGCAAGGGTAATAATGTAACAAGAATCATGTAGTAGGGCAATGGAGGTTTCTTCGTTCTTGTTCATGTGTCATTGAAGACAATAAAATCTGTTGGTTGGTAAGCAGTCACCACTTCCATCTGCTAAAAAACCAACTGGTTTATTTAATTTTTCTGCTTCAAAAGCCATAGTACAAACAAAGCTTCGAGCTGGTGGCTATGGCATCTCCCTTCTTATGCGTTACAATTTGTACTAACTTTTGTCTTCACGTGTTTTATATATGTTATCGAAAAAGTATAAATTAGGTATGCATGGAGCTGTCCAGTGTCGACAAAATAAAGGCTGCACAACTCAGTTGCCAACCCCTTCATTAGCAGTTCATCACTACACACTGCTTTATCTTAATCTTTGCTTTGCTAGCTTTTTGACAATTGTTCTTGGGTTTCGAGGGTTGGAAGCCTCTTAGAAGTCTTATCATTAATAAAATCAAATGCATTATTTAGAAGTTTAGCACATAGTTTTTGGTAGAAAAGAGAAGGAAAAAAGTAGACGAAAGAGAAACAAATAGCTTCAAGTGACAGTGAAGTGGGTTCAACAGTGGTCCAGTGGTATATCTGTTCTGTGATATTAATTAACCACGTACATCTGCTAGATATGGTCATGGATGTTCTATATATATATATAAGATTAATGGTATATCTACCTCACCTGCGTGTATGCATTTGCCTAGTTTAAGCTTAATGTAAAATAGCACTAAAATCTGAGGCAAAGACTCGGGTGTCATGTAAAACTCAAATGGTTCCCGTTGTCTTACTATAAAGTGGGTATGTTAGTGATTTGTGTTTCATCGTCATGGCTCTGAAAAATTAGCAAATGATTGTTAGTTTCCTTTCATACTTTGATTATTATTTTCTCTTTATTCTCTTGTTCATATTTTAAGTGTGGGTTTAAGATGATTGTGTATTTTTTATCTTATGTATTTGTCTTAAGTATTTGATTGCTCCTCTTATTTAGTTGATTATTCTAATCGGCTAAAAAAAAAAAAGAAGCAAAAACAAGATTAATCACCAACTTTAATTTGCAGGTGAAATAAACTGTTTCATAATCTTCAGTCTCACATGCTAATTATGTAGTCAAAGAGATTCTCAATTGATAAACAATGAGTTTACAAGGGGTATAGGGTAGGGTTCTTTGCTAGGTTCCGGCATAAAGCAGTTGGGTAGCAAATCTGTAAGTTAACATGAAACAAGATTCAGACAGCATTTGGATCATGTGCTTTACAAGAAACATCGTAGGATTTATGTCATGTGCCAGGCGGGATCATATCAGCTTTACTAATCATGGTTAATTAGCTTCATTTTCTTAATTAGCCAATAATCATAATAAAATATTTTCAAAAGCTGGAATTAATGTTTAGACATTCTGGGATATTCAACCTATTACCATAAATGAAGTCAAAATTTCAGTAGTAGAGCTTATCATCCATGTTTGTATTATATAAAATATAAAAAATTTATGTTAAAATTTGATGTAACAAACAATTTTTTTTAAAAATTTATTATTTTATATATAACTTCTATTAAATTTTAACTTCTTCCCTGTTTCTGTACAACTATCAAATCTTCAGTCTTTTTCTCTGAAGTCCTAACCAAATCCGTATGTCTACTTGGGTACAGGAGCTCGGACTGCACCATTGATAACCAATACTGTTCCCTGGTCAGGACCGAAAGTGAAAGCCATGGTTTGGTGTAGTGGACTTGGTTCAATCAAGAGTCACTAGTCAGTAGTCAATACCCAACCCAACCTTTAAAATTGAAAGGGAACAAATGGCTTTGTTTTGTGGAAACCCATGTCTTGTTTCTGAAATTGAGAAAGACAGAAGCCCAACTAAGGATCCATCAAACTTCAAACCCCAATTATTCGGAAGACATGGTCACATGGAAAGTGATAATATTCCTGAAACCAGTAGGTTACGTGGCAACATCTTAGCTCCACGTCACATCCATAGAAGGATACAAGGGTTCCACAGTAATTCTACAAAGGACGCGTGTAAGCACATGAAGATTCCGAAAGAATTGAGATTTTTCCAGATCGTTCTTGCAACTTTTTCCCTGTTTACTCCCGAACTTTCTTTCCTTCTACTTCTATTTATATTCTTCTTCCCACACGGATTCTTCGCTAGCCAAGCAGGCAAGAGATAGAATTTGTTAAATCTTATCTTTAAAGTGGTCATTCAAGTCAAAGAATCTAGCATTTCTCTTACTGTCCCTTCCAACAACGTTGGAAAATGAGCCGAGTGGCTGACCCAATGAACCATTGGTTTAGCTTCCCAGAAAGCATCGAGAAATTCATGTTCCAATCACGGACCCAGGACAGTCAGGAGAACGAAAACAAAGGGTTCAGTAGCTTGCCAGCTGACATCTTGGAGACTCCCAAGGAGTTCACTTTCTGCTTGGATGTTCCAGGCTTGTCGAAGTCGGATATTCAGGTAACTGAAAATACCAGAAAATGCCAT
Source organism: Firmiana major (assembly GCA_033439115.1). Taxonomy (NCBI): domain Eukaryota; kingdom Viridiplantae; phylum Streptophyta; class Magnoliopsida; order Malvales; family Malvaceae; genus Firmiana; species Firmiana major. The sequence goes on along the minus strand of CM065914.1, from coordinate 4,333,377 downwards.
TCAGGGTTTTGATTTTGGTATCCTAGTTTTGCTAACATGGATTCTTGCTCTGAGTTTCAGGTAACTGTTGAAAACGAGAACATATTGGTGATCAAAAGCGGCGGGAAGAGGAAACGTGACGAAGTTGAAGAGGAAGGGTGTAAATATATCAGACTTGAGAGGAAGACACCCCAGAAGCTGATGAGGAAGTTCCGGTTGCCTGAGAACGCCAATGTGTCGGGTATCACAGCTAAATGTGAAAATGGGGTTTTGATTGTGGTTGTTGAGAAGCTTCCCCCGCCACCAAAGCCTAAAACAGTTGAAGTTGCCATAGCTTAATGGATGAATGAGGACCATAGTTTTGTGAGAAACAAGAAGTTCTTTGCATTTCCATTCGAAATAACAGTGAAGAGTGAGGGTAGCTAGGGTTAGGCGTTGGGGGGCTTGAAATTCTGGACTTTGAAAACTCGAGGAATCAAACATTGTTTCACGTATCTGTATGTATCTGTATTTTTGTTTGCAATCTAATGCAATTCCGCAGATTTCAGCTTCTTCACCTTTCATTTTGGTCTCAAGTAATAGAAATAGGTAAATCCTTTGTTATAAGTTAAGATTTTGAATCTGAAGGCTCCATGGCTTGCTTAGGAATAAAAGTCAGCATGCATAAAAGAGTTAATTCAATGAAACACTACACCTTTTGGTTCTGTTTGTAAGAATTCGTCAATCCCCGATGACATAAACTACCACTTGCCACCCAAATTTCCATCCAGCAGACATTTGTTTATAAGATGACAACAAAAACAAATAACTAATACAATGATATCACAGCATGTAAAAGGCATAAAACAAAATTTTCTTACTTGGCCAATTCCATTCCCTCTACTCACCAGGCATGTTGCTCCCAGATAATGGAGTAAATGCTAGGAACCTTGTATACGAGCTTTAGCTTCACTCCAGAAGTTGGGGTCTTCCATCATTGATGGAGGGTATAGTTTCAAGGGATCAATAATCTGGCACATCATAAAACAAGGCATTCGCAATGTAATACTATGAGATTCTGAATTAGTTAAGTACAGTATGGTTCACTTAGATGACTTCTTTTTCCCTGACTTGGATTTTTTCTTTCTTAGAGGTTCCTCGTTCTCTGTGGGACTATCCTCTTTTAGCATATGCTCATAGTCTTCAAAGCTTGCGAAGGGAGATACCGAAGCCTTTTTGCCAGATTTTCGTTTTCTTTTTCTTTGATGAAATCCATCCTCCTCATCGCTAAGATCATCTGCATCTCCGATATCAATGGCACCGCCACCATTATCATCTTTGTCAGCATCAGCATCAAATTCCTCTCCATCAGCATCGTCTGAGTGCAAGTCCATCTCTGCATCACTGGCATCACCAATCAAGTCATCATCATCTTCATTGGCAACCTGGTCTAGATCATCATAATCATAGTCCCCATCTGCATCTAGAGAAGGATTGGTCGAGTCCAACATATTCTCGATCTCCTCGTTATCACTTTCATCGCCACCATTCACATAATCATCATCCATGTCATTGTCACCAACATCAAACAATTCTTCAGCAGCTTCTTCCTCTGCGCCTTTATTCTGCTTCTTCTTCTTTTTCGGTTTCTTTGAGGAATTCATTTTGTTCACATAAAATTTGTGGAAGACAAGATCTTCTGGGGGAACATCTGTTTCAGCTAACGACAGAATCTCTTGTCCAATCAAATGGTTGCTCATATCAAGCTGAGGAAACAGAACAATAACAAGTCAGCATATTTTTGAAGTTATTGGCAGCTAGCTCTTCCACCATGGGTAATTCAATCAATCAAATAGCATGGCACAGAAACCAGAAAACTCCACTGTAAAACCTCAAAGCAAAAAGTCTTTGAATGAGAAGTTTAAGCTAACCTTCTTGGCAGGTTCAATTTGGGATCCACCATGCCATGAGCTTGCTTTTGGTTTCTTCTCCATAAACTTGTCTAGAAAAGCAGTAAGTGATAGGTCATTCAATGGGTTTCCATTGTAGACAATGTTTGCCCCAGACAGAAGGGTGGCAGCCATGGTGGCAACGGAAGGGTGAACATGTGTTGAAAGTACCAAGAGCTCCCACCAGCTTGCACGATCTGCATTGCTGTTGAGACAGTGATATACACGTAGTCATAGTAAGAACAAAATCGCAGTTGAAAAAAATCCATCAAGATAATAATGAAAATAAAATATGAAATTCCTGGTACAATTCATACAATGACAATTTTAAAAGGAAAAAAGGCCCATAGACCATGTAATTGCCTTGCAGTTGCTCTCTTCCTTGATTGACAAAAAAAAAGAAAAAACTCCCCTAATAACCAGTATGATAATGATGCCAATTCATACAAAGAGTGGAAGACCAAATAGTTAGTCACGCAAACTTAGATATAAGCATTTTAACTGCATAGAACAGCAGAAACTAGAAAATGGTGACAGGAAGCATACCTATAAGAAGGTTCCCTGTGCCTTGGATTGTATCCTCCAGGCAGGAAAGACTGGGTTGAAGATACTTGAGGTTTCTGCGCATTTTGATCGGATATTTTCTTGGTTTTATGAAGATCCTTTGAGCTATCTCTTGTAAACAACTCTCCCGCATCATCTGAAGCATCATCATCAGAATAAGGGGATGGCAAGACACCTTCATCTTCTGAAGAATCAGTATCAGAGTTAGCAGCTTCATCACCATGGATACCAGTATCATTTTCTTCTTTCTTTGATGCCAAGCTTGGTTCAGTGTCTGTTTCATCCACAATATCTTCAAAATGTTCAAGATCATCGTCAACCGACTCATTCTGGAGCATCATATTCCTGAACAATGGAAAAATCTTTCTACTCAGAAGAGAAAATTTTCTAAAATTTGGTGCATTAGTACATCTAAATGAAACCAGCCTTACCACAATTGTGGCCTTGCTTTGAGAACTTCTGAGATAAGAAAAAGGCAACCACAAGCATATTGGGGTGGTTGTTGAAGTGCAACCTGGCAGATATTCAAATTGTTAAATTCTGAAGACTTACACACTATAAAAGATATAGAAATCAGACAGCACCCAGTTCACCCGTAGAAATACATGTTATACAAACTAAGAAAATCACAAGAAACTGAACAAAAATATAAAACTGCTAATTTTTTTTTGGTGTAAACCACGATGAGTCCCTATACTATATTGGGTATGAGATTGATTCCCGCTCGCGCTTCGTAACTGACGCTAGCCTAAGAGAATTTGACTTGGTGAGGATTCAAACACAAGACTTCTCACTATGGATCATCCTCACTACCATTCTATAGATATAAAACTGCTATGCAAAAAGAAGAGATGTCCTCTTCTATAGCCATCAATATCCAGCCCCATTTCTTGGCAACCAGAAAAGGCACAGGCAATATGGGAATAAAATTGAAAATAACAAAAAATCAATTACGTCAATCATAGCCAAAAAGGCAAAAAAGTTAATGATTATACTTGCAGAAATGCCCACACAACATTCATTACACTGAAATGGAAAGGACTTGTACAATCATCCTTACATGTTCTCTTTAGAAAATCAACAAACAAAAGGAGCCAGCAAAGAGAGAATTTAGTGCATCACTTACCTGCAATACACGTTTTGAAAAGGCAGACACACGTTTCAAATTGACATCGCTTTTCATGGCTCTCAGAAGAAGTCCAATAAACATTTCTGCCTGAAAAAACATGCCATGTAAATGTAGGGATTTTTTTAAAGTAATAGAATCCACAAAGGCATCTGTATGCTAATATACTATTTTAAGTGAATTGCGATACTGTTTGAAGAAGTAATAATCAGAAGCAAATCATCATGTTCCACATAATTATGAAGTCAATGAATAGCCAGGAGGTCAAACAATATGCACCAAGGAATCTGATTGAAAAAGCTTTGCAATTAATTTTCCAATAATTCTTATATCTGATCACAAGACCATGGTTCTATACTCTCGGAAACATTAGATCACAACCATATTGCATCGAAAAAAAAAAAACCAAACTCAACTTCACTTGCCTTAGAAGAATTCATAGCAGCAGGAAGTAAGAGTTTTGAGTACAAGGCCCGGTAAAATCGATCACTGACAACCTGATTCTTGGATGAGATTTTATCCAGAAGCATTAATGCTTGAACTCCAACATTGAAGTTCTTGGAATGAACCTGCAAAATAAATTGTCCATGTTGACATCCAAGATTCATGATTATTTTAATGCTCATAAATGACTAGCATCTAACATCTATCAATCACATGTTCTGACTGTTTATTAGTAATAAAGAAGTGCCAAGTCCTGTTGCCTACCAGTTGGAAGAGCATTGGTGTTTCAATATCAACTATGTCATCAGCTTCATTGCTTGAAACATACGGAAATGCTCTATTAACTCCCTGTGGATATGCAAAAGGAGAAGTTGGGGAAGTTGGAAAAAGTTGCAAGTATATTTAAAAATCATGAATATTAACTTTCACACAGACAATACTGACCGTTAAGAGAGCTGACAGAAGCCTTGAATCCAATTCAAAATGAGAATCTTCACCACCTTTTTGTTTGTTGTCCATAGACCTAGGAGTATATTTTACTGCTTTTTTGCTTTTGTTATCCGATGCCTGACTTGTTCCTGCCTCAGTAATCAGTACCTGAATTTGCGAAATATAAATTCAAATGTCGTCTTTTCAAAATCTCACTAATCAGGACATAACCATGTGTCTAGGGAAACATATTAAAAAAACTTCATCCATGTAGTTAGTTACGCGAGTAGGACACTGGACATGCAGCCATACAAACTAAAGCATGTAACTAAATAGAAATTCACACATACCTTAAAAAGTGCAAAGTAAACATCTATCAAACGTTTTGCTAACTTTGGTCCATCTCCTTTGTGACTCAAACGAATCTGGCTCAAAAAATTGACCTATGCATGACAAAGGGCATATTAGAAGTTCCCAGGTAAAACCAATTAACAAAATGAACTGCATGATAACTTTGATAACAGAGTCCAAAAAAGTGACTGGCAGAACTTAAAATAAGACCCTTATCAACAGTCAAATCAAAATCCATAAGAATACAACCAGCTCAATCACTGACAATGTTATATTTGTAAAACAAAATAATTCAGGTAATAAAGAGACAAACTTCTAATTATCACAAGCAATTCCAAATAATTGACAGCAATAGAACTTTTATGGCAAGTAAAATCACAGAAAAACAATAGCAGTGAGAAATGTGATTTGATAGATACAAAAAACTTTTTTTTTCTATGTACATTTTATATGACCCTCCTATGGTTTTTAAAATGAGAAACGAAATTTTCTCCCCCATTTGATGGCTCAAAAATAAGATGTAAACCACATGCACTAATCAGTATTACCACAATTAGGCACTTCACTGTCAATTTTAGTGATTCACTAGTCATCATCATCATTATCATCATCATCACCACCAGAGCCTTTATCCCAATACTGAGGTAGGCTATATAAACTAATATATAACCTCACGCTAAGTTGTGAGCATGAATTCTCTTCCTCCACTCATTCCTATCTAAAGACTGATAGTATGCGAATAGTATATAAAAATGATGGTACCCCGGTAGAAAAGACTGTATGTTACAAGTTTTATAATATCATGTTAGCACAAGAACTGATGGACATACAGCATGGTACTTTGCACGTAGTCCTAAATGAGGCCGAAAAAGAAAAGTATCCACTTCATCGATAACCACAGCCTGCCAAAAAAAGGAAGTTCTCAGCATAAATATAATGCTACATGCATCACTAAAATGCAAAAAATTCCTGAAAACTTCTCCCAGTAAGGTATGCAGGCAATAACACCACTGATCATTCCTGCACATTCATTTCAATAGTTTCAAATTTTTGGTCCTATAATTATGTCTACATTGCCTTCTATGCCAAGAGGCTATAGAAATGCTCTTATACACCACAATACCAATGATCTCAAACTACAAATTTAGCTAGTTTTAAAATATATCCTACTTCAAAACAAAACTCTCACCTTTTAACTTGGTGTGCATAATGTAACATATAAAAACCCCACCAAGCGACTATAAAGAGCACGGAATTAGAACGTGTACCTTCATATTAGGGTGGTCAGATAGAAGGTTTGATAAATAAAAGTCAGCATTTGATGCACCCTTATTTTGAGGATCTCCAAGCTTTAGATAACCAAAAAAATAAATAAACAAAATCAGAACAGCCTAAAAGGCTCTTGCAGTGCATATGGTTTCAAAAGAGAAAAATGAATTTAGTGTCCAAGTAATTCAATATCAACTTACTTTGTTGACTAGTGAAGATAGCAGCTTGCGTTCTTGCTCTGATTTGCTCTTTAGCAGTACATACATGGTCTGTAAAATGAAATAAAGTTAAGACATTTGTAAAATAACCTATTGAAACAACAATGGAAAGAGAACAAGAATTTCTAAGTACTCATATTAGGCGATATCTGATTCCAGCCCTACAAGTAAAACCTTGACCTTGCAAAATTTGGAGCAAGATGCTCTTGACTGATCTAAGATCCATTTTCAGTCCAACTAAGTTAAATTAGATGACTTCCAATTAGCTGCACCCACTCAGCTTAAACTACCATGAAATGGGAATTACAACCAAAGCATTCCATAAAAGGTCAAAAAGCTTCGATGATTGCACATTTTATAAACAGGAAAAACTCGTTAGTTTTAGTGGATCATTCACAAAAATTAAGATATGCCAAATCATCACAAGTGATGCACACATTAGCAAAGAACACTAACCTTCAGTGCCTTGTCTTTCAGAGCAGGCAACATATCTCTTGATGCCTCCTCAACAGCAATGACATATCGTTCATACCTGAAAAAGTTGTACAATATGTGTAAGACATGAATTTATTTGACTGAAGTATACCATCAATTCCAGTTGACAATGGCATGAAGGATTTGTAATATAAAGGAAATTTAGGAATTGCAATCAAGTAAAATAGAAGATAGTATCCTCTGCTTTAAAAGGATGCAATCCTCCACTCTCATCAATTACATAATGCCTAACTCTCGCAATAGCCAGAAAATGAATTTATTAAATGCAAATAGAAGACTCAATTAATTTAAAACCCATTTTGCAGTTGCTGTTACTGATTCTAACATCTAGATTTTCTAAAACTAGAAATTAGATGCTTAATGATGGATTAAAGATTTAGCTTTTACTTGATAAAAATTAAAAAAAGGCCTCACTATTAAATAAAATTAAATTTAATACGTGCACATTCTAAAACCATATATATGAGAAAAACTTTAATATGTAATCTTTGGATAAATGTCTTTTCCTTCAATTATAACCAACAGATGAGACATAGCAGCATTACTTACTCCAGAAATATCTTATCTAGCCAGTCCAATAAGATAGATCATACATAAAAGAGCACTAACACTAAGCTTTTTCTTACATATTCAGTTGTTTACAAATATAGACAAACAATAAACATGCCAAAACAAATCTTAATCGACTAATGCTTGCATGATCAGCCAAGTTATAGGAATCATGAACCATACACATGCCTAAATTAATGTATTCCGGGTTTCAACGACCATCCTGATTAATATTTGACCAAGAAACCAACTTATAGGAAGCTTAATAACGCCACATGACTGCCATCAAGTAAAAAAAAAAATGTTGAATATACCTCTGCTTCAAGCAATCCTCCCAATACCAGAAAAGTAGAAGAGAATAACCATCTTTTGTCTCTGGCAGGTCATTAACAGGACGCTGTAAAAGTGTTTTCAGCTTACGGTCAGGCAATAACCTGAGAAAATTGAAGTGTGTAACTAGTAAATAGGAAAAGTACATAAAAATTACAAAACCCAACAGATTATGTCAAAATACAATTCCCACCTAGGATTTTTGGAAAATCTACCCAGAGCTACTAAAATCTAGATATCGTCTACAAGCATATAGTCAAGATTAGCGTCCATAATGTAATTAGCTTGAAGAGTATTAAAGAACAGTCACTCTAGACAGGAGTCACCAATCTTGGGCACATTTTAGCTCAAAGAAGCTCCATACACCCTACCTAAGCCACTATTCACCTATAATTTTTCACTAGTATCTTGAAGTAGCACATGAATTACATGCATGCACAAGATTGAGAAGGAACTCAAGTACGAAAGATGAAGGAGGTTAGCTAGGGGGGAGAGAGAGAACTAACTTTGAAATAAAAAGTTCTTTTAATGCTTCAAATCCAGTAAATGCATAACGCTTTCCTACTTTTGATGTTACTAACCCTGCAACAGAGAATTTCATTAGAACAACAGCAGTTCTACAAATACGAGGAAGTATCGGGGACATTAAATCAAAAGCATATCATACTCTAGATGTAAAGAAATAACATTTTTGTAGTTGGTACATTATTCAAAGAAACTTATTAAAAGAGCATTAAGCGTGCAAAATTCAGCATGTAGAACTAAACCCCACTGCCATATATTTATTAAATGCACCAAAAACACATAATTGACAACATACTTATAAATTTTGCAGGCAATCACAACCAAAAGTTCATCAAATGAGCATAAATTCAGTAACGGGTCAAACATCACAAACATTAAAAAAAAAAAAAAAAAAAAAGCATTCAAACCATAAACTCAACAACAAACATTCTCAATTCCTTAAAACTTAATAAGGACACAAAAAAAACCATACCCAAAAGCCCATCAAGCGACTTCAAATTGGCAACAGGATTATCCGCAACCACAAACGAAAAAGCAGAAACTTTATCAGCAGCAGTCCCCGACCTCTGACTAGCCAACACCATCTTCATATCACCAGACTTCCCTTTCGATACCTCATACTCTTTCGCATATTGCAACATCAATCTCTCCCCAAGTTCCCTCTTTCTCTCTACCAATCTCTTCCACTCGTTCACATTTCTAACTTCGACAGCCTTCTTCCCCTTCCCTTCTTCTCCAAACACTTTCTTCTCCAACTCCAACTCATCCTCGTACCATACACTCAAAGCACTCGCTCTCACCAAAGGCAAAGCTGGCAAATTCTTAAACTTATCACGTTCTCTAAAAAAACCATTATTCTTATTAGCATCTTCAAGTGACAAGACTGGAGGCTTTGGCTTCGGTCTTTGATTGTTTTTGGTGTTTCTATCAGTTTTTGAGACTTGGGTATTGTTAGGTTTCTTCTCAAGTTGGGAACCCTGTTTTTTGTTGTTTGGGGTTCTCGGAGGCTTTGGAGGTTTAAGGGAACCAGTTTTCTGAAAATCGACATCGTTGAAGCCAGAGAAAGGATGTGAAGCACCGGTAGAGAAGCCGAGAGAGGAAGCAAATGAGGCTATATCGGATTTCAGAAGCTCTACGTCTTGTGGAGATTTTGAGTCCGACATTTTTGCATAAGGGCTTCAAACAGAGAAGAGGGCTTAGGCAGTAGGGTTCAAGTTTGAAGGAAGCTTTGTATAGAGAACAGGATTTGAGGTTGTTTTCTAATTCCATTAAATATGTGGGCTTTTTTGGAAAATTGACTAAATGCATAAATATTGGGCCATTCCCCAAAAAAATAGTTGGGCTTTGGTCCTTTAAGAAAATATGAAGAAACAAGAATGTTAATTTGGTCATTTAACATCAATTAGGGTTTCCTTAGTACTTTAAACTGTAAACTTTCTCACCTGCTTATCTCTCCATCTTCATTGCTTTCTGCACGAATTCCTATCCCCGCAAGGTTTTAGCAGTTGAGAAACAGAACATGGCGACCACAACAGCTTCGGGAACCGCAAGGCAGCTATCTCCTAAAGAAGCCGACATCCAGATGATGTTGGCCGCCGAGGTCCATCTCGGTACCAAGAACTGTGATTTCCAAATGGAGCGCTATGTCTTCAAGCGCCGCAATGACGGTACTCTTCCCATATCTACTTGTTTCTGCTGCAGAGCTTAAAGTTTCCCTTTTTGTGGGATTTGAGATTTGGGATTCATTTTTCAGTGTTATAATTGTGAAGTTTTGGGCTTTCTTAGTTAAACATCTTTTTAAGGATATCTAAGATCTGTTAAAGGCTTTGATATTAGTGTCTTTTCTCGTTTTATTTTTCAGAATATTTTACATGGAGAGAATATGTTTGTACTTGTATTATCATTTTGTTAACTTATCAGATGAAAATTAGCTTGTCTTATCTCGCAGTGGTATTATGTGCAGAATTGGTGTGAAATATGGAGGCTTTTATCCTACTATAACTTTTGAGTTGGCTTGATTGCATTAGACAATTTGTGGGTTTTTCTACCAATCTGTTGGTTGCAGAAATGCCATTTTGTTATTTATATGTTGGGTTCTTTTAAGCTTGTGTATATTTGGTGATTGATTGGTTGCAATCAGAGACACACGATTTGAAAGTGCATGCTAAACGTAACTGACTTAATGGATTAAATATGTTCATTCTACCGAGAAGAATTGGTATATTCAGAATATTTTCTTAAGAATATCATGGATTATCTTAGTCAGTTCCATGGTCATATGGATTCGTTTTTGTTGTTGATGTTGGAATTCTCGTTTTACCTTCTATAGGAATCTACATCATCAACCTTGGCAAGACCTGGGAGAAGCTGCAGCTTGCAGCCCGTGTAATTGTTGCTATAGAGAACCCCCAGGACATCATTGTCCAATCTGCAAGGCCTTACGGTCAGAGAGCTGTACTGAAATTTGCACAGCACACTGGTGCTCATGCAATTGCTGGAAGGCACACTCCCGGTACATTCACCAACCAACTTCAGACATCTTTCAGTGAGCCTCGTCTTCTTATCCTTACAGATCCTAGGACTGATCATCAGGTAAATTGTGCTTTACCATTGAGTTTTAATGTGTATCATTATGTAGGAGATTGATGATACTTTCTATATACAATTGTTTTGGATTAGCTAATGTTTGAGTATATCATCTGCAGCCTATCAAGGAAGCAGCTCTTGGAAACATTCCAACCATTGCTTTTTGTGATACCGACTCACCAATGCGTTATGTTGACATTGGTATTCCTGCTAATAACAAGGGAAAGCACAGCATTGGCTGTCTTTTCTGGCTGTTAGCAAGGATGGTTCTTCAAATGCGTGGCACAATTGCTCCCGGACAGAAGTGGGATGTGATGGTAAAAAGAAAAACACCATGATCATGTGTCTATATAATTTGGATGTTTCGTACTTGCTTGTTCTCATACTTTGACACTGTATGTAGGTGGATTTATATTTCTACAGGGAGCCTGAGGAAGCTGTACAGCAGGAAGAGGAGGAAGCAGTTGCAGCCCCTGATTATGGGGTCCCTGCTCCAGATTACGGACTGGGTGCTTTAGCAACTGACCAATGGCCTTCACAAATAGGTGATCAGTGGTCCACTGACGTGGCTCAGCCACCTATTGCTGCTGTTCCTGCTGTTAACTGGGGTGATCAACGTAAGAAAATGTTTTACGACTGTGCATCATCAAATTTAAATCTTAACGTTTGTTTCCTTTGCGTAATCTGCTTTAAAATTTCAAATGCAGCTGCTGTTGCCACTACAGATGAATGGGATACTGCAGCTGCACCACCAATTTCCAGTACTGGCGCTGATGTAACTGCTACTGTTGCCACTGGTTGGGAATGAGATTTTTATTTTGACAAATGTTTTGCTTTTAAAATGCTATTTTGAACTTCTATCATCAAGATGGAATTGTGTTTTTTACACAGCTTAGAGTTTTCTAGACATCAATGGCTTAGAGAATTTTGTTGTTTGTGTTAAAGTTATGAATTACTTTGTTATATGAGGCAATGACTTGTTATCAGAAAGTTACCTATATGCTTTTCATTTCTTCCTACTGCAGTAATGTTATTCACTAATTAATATAAGAACGATGTCACCATTAGTTATCAATTGAATTGGTTAAGGTTTGAACTTCTGTTTTAAAATGTTAAGATATTTAGGTCGGCAATTTATTTTACATTATGGAATTTGAGTTCCCCTTAAAATTTTCCCCTATAGCATCGTTCTCAGGCTTTCAAACGCATTGTGGCTGCAGTGAAGACAGAGATGGTTTTGAATGCTTTACTAAATTCGCTATGTTTATTCAGGAAGCAAAACAGAGTGTGGTAGGCAACTGATTTTATAGCATTAAAGCCTACCTCCATTGACGAAAAGGGTTCTTTCTCACCTCTAAAATTTTCTAGTTCATGTCTATTTTGATTTCATTGAAGAATCATGGATGATTAATCCTCATCCGCCCTCAATTAGGCAACCAATTCATAAAAAATTCATCAATAAAGGAGGAAAGTTTGCCTCGTAATTACTTTTTTTTGATACGATTGATTAAAGTTTTTTATATTGAAATTTGAATATCAAATTTACGGTCTTTATATATTTTTTAAATATTTAAACATATAATTATTCGAATTAATACTAAAGAAACTTGATTAACCAAAATACTAATCAGACCACGTTATCAATATCAAAATCTGAATTCCAAACCTCAGGCTGATGGTGGAAACTCTGAAATCTAGAACAAGATGGGATAAATTTTGGTTGTGGATACGCATGCAATTCCCAAAAAGTTATAACGTAGGAGGAAATACAAGCATGCCTATAAGGTCGAGGGCTCTTAAGGCATTCATCTAATTAATGAAATATTTACAGGTTTGAAGCCTATGGTGATTAGAATCTTTGCAGAGTGAGGTGGTCAGAGCTCCAAAATGAATTAGCTATGTACCGCTTCAGCTTCCTCTTATGACATTCCTCCTAAGAAATTTCATGATTAAGCAAATGCTGTCAGTATTACATCAGCTGAAAATTACTTCTCTTCAGCAGATGCCACAATTCTTCTTTCAGTCAATCTCATCAGTTTTATTTTCAAATGAACTCGCATCCTTCGGATCGGTTCAGTTTGGTTGTAGCTGAAACAAATCTCGTCGTGGAACTACTTCGAAGTAAACTTCAAGGGAATAAGCATATCTCCATGAGTTATCCAGTTTGCAAAGCTCTCAGAAAATTCATCCAGAATACCATCACAAGTGAGTTCGGATGAAGTTCGGTTCCCTCCCTAAACCATGAAAAAATAGATTGTTTTCAACCAATGGCATGGAAAAATCAAAACATTAGCAACTCTAAACTTTCAACCAATGGCATGGAAAAATGAAAACATTAGTAACTCTGAACTTAAAAAACAACAAAGTACTAACCTTGATGCTCGAACCGGACTCACTTGGAGATGAAATCATATCAAGCTTTAAATCAGCACCAATATTTTCAGAGGATAGGCCCGTGGTAGACCTGCAAGCGATAACACAGACACATTTATGAGATTTCAACAGTCAAATACAGAATTGCAATCTTTGCAACGATGATAAATTTAGAGAAGTTCAGACACGAAGAAGCACACATAATTGGTGGTTGGCACAATGATCATTGATTTCAGAGAAAAATATTATCTGGAAAGTTTTCCGCTTTTCTAAAGTAACCTTAATGAAGACTTTAACTACCTGTCATATATATCATCGTCACATGAATTTCCTGATGAAGATAGCCAGTCGAAATTGGTGCAATTACATTCATCCCCGTTTTCATCATAACACATGCGATTACTTTCAAGAAAATGGTCCTTCTCCATATCTCCGAAAAGCTGCCTGCAAGACATTTTTTGAGTAAACCTAGAAAACCAGCCAAAGTTTAGTCAGTAGGAGCTGATTAAGACTCTGAATCAGTATAAATTATTTTAATGAATGTGGTCTGTTATCATTGTTCCTTGGTACGACCAACAAGACATGTCAAACTTTTAAGATGTTGGCACCTTTAGGATTGCTACAAACCTCTAGCAAGAACTATAATCTCCACTGAAAATTTAAATCAAGAGCTACTATTTTATTTTATCAACTACAAAGACAATAAACTTGGAAAAAAAATGTTGGGCGCACCTGGAATAAGAAATTTCACAAGTTGGCATATCTGGAGTGGACTCAGAAAGACCATGAGTGGCTCCTATATTTTCAGACAAACGCTGATGGTGTCTGACACTTGGGGCATCCATGGGAGAGTGAGTTCCACAAACAATGTTGCCATCAGACAGTGATCTTTTAAAAGATGTCCTACAGATATTTGGAAGTGATCTCATTAGCTGTTTTTTGCAAGAAATGTTAGGTTTACCATATTAAACTGAGATCACAAAGCAGCAGGTCAAAAATATCTATTACCTACCCTATAACAAACAGATGAATGAATATTGACAGTACTATTCAAAAGCAGCACTCCTTATTGGTTGCAATCATTGCGGTACAATCTTAAAAGTTAATAGATTTACAAATACAACATTGTATATAAAAATATTTCAGAATATTGCTAAATATCTGCATATTATATCTAGAACTAGAATTATTTGCAATATATGGTCACAGAAATCCTTGGAACTGGAAATTTGGTACAACAGGCATTCGCAATTCAGAGACTCGATATACCTAGCATTCTCATTAAAAAGATTAGGACCATGCCTTCCAATGCTGTAGTGTTGGTCTGAATCCAACTCCCAGAGTGCTGGTTTACCCTGTTGTGGCTGAAAGTGACCCAAGAACCTGCATAGCATATTGCCAAATTCTAGGAGTGTTATCCATCACCATCCTTATGCACTATAAGATAGCATTTGGTAGCGATGGAGCTGTTCCCCCATTGCATGGACCCTCTGTGCTACCAAACATACCCTAAGTATCATTTATGAAGAAACGCAAAATGCACGAGACTACAAGCATTTCCTGTCATAAGCTACTAATGGCATGCGAAGAATAAGGCTTGTTTTCATCTTACAAATTAATGGCACTTTGCTTCTCTGCATCCATATATGCATTGCTATAGTACCGCTGCAAAGTTCTAAAAAACTCCTGGGACTGCGTTGCTGGTTTCCATTGACCTCTCCTTTGGCTAAATATCTGTACATGACCAAAGCAGAATAATAAAATGTACTCAGAAACTAATACTTTAAAGGTTTCAGTACAAGCAAGAGAAGATAATGATCTACGGCTCTGAAGCCCAACTAGTAAACTCTATTTTCATTATAACAGGCCAACCACTCCATGTTACTACCAGAAATTTTCAAAGTTTACTCTGCCATCTTATAACCCTAAATACTTATTTGATAGCCATGGATGGAACATGTATTAAATTGAAGAAGAAAATTGTTTTTTTTTTTTTATCATAAATTTCTTTTGCGATGATTAAAAAGCTCCCTAAATCTATAAGGGTTACCTTGTTGTGCGCTGCAGAGCCACCATACTGCAGAGCAAGGGTGTCACCCATTGTTTCATAAACTCCCATTAAATCCTCAGCCAAAGGACTATTTTGATCAATAGTATGGGAGTCTGTGAAGCCCATAGCATGGAGCTGGCGTCCAAGAGCCATCAATCCATAGGCATATTGGGCAACATTAGTGCGATCTAAACAGTCAATGCAGTTGGTTCTAAGAACTCCAGTTTGAAACATGGGGGATTTTATATTCTCACTAGAATTCTGTTTATCATCACCAACATTAGTTTCCAACTTCTCAACATCCTGACTTTCGTCAGAAGGGATCTGAGCACTGCACTCGTCATTTTGCCTGCAAAAGATTTGCATGCAAAGTTGCACAAGTAGTTAACATGAATAATCAGCAAAAGCATCAGCAAACCAAATCGACAAAAACCTAAAAGGCAAGCACTGTAGGTTACACGGGTATAAATGATGTGCATTCTAGCATAATTACAGGTTGAGATAATTCATGACAGAAAAGGCAGAGCAAACAGATATTCTCAGATCAAACTAGTAGCAAAAAGATTAGGAATGTTACATGTTTATATTTGAAAAATATACTTATAACAAAGGAAGATAAAAATTACAGCATCGTGAAAATATTATCAACTTCATGGTGCAAAACTTACACTAAGCAAGATAAATTCAACAACCCCTCTGGTCTACAACTTGGTGTTACTTGATAGTAAAAACTGCCCATTAAGCATAATTACAGGTTGGGATAATTCATGACAGTAAAGGCAGAGCAAACAGATATTCTTAGATCAAACTAGTAGCAAAAAGATTAGGAACGTCGCATGTTTATATTTGAAAAATATACTTATAACAAAGGAAGAAAAAAATTACAGCATCATGAAAATATTATCAACTTCATGGTGCAAAACTTACACTAAGCAAGATAAATTCAACAACCCCTCGGGTCTACAACTTGGTGGTACTTGATAGTAAAAAATGCCCGTTAGGTTTAATGCATAATCAGCCACTCTGCCTAGAAGTTCCAAAACATTTGTACCTCTGCAGAAAATGATCAAGCTCTATTAAGTCAAACATCCTTCGAAAGATTAGTAAGCATGAATTTTGCATATGAAAGGGGGGTAGGGGACATAGAAGTACTTTCTGGAGTGTCTATTCAGGTCCCAGTGAAGGAACCTCAGTCGATTCTCCTTTGTTAAACTTTTATTGATAAATCTGATGGCATTTGAAAACTCTGCGCGAAGAATAGTTTCTCGAGGTTTCTTCTCAAACCTCTGTTAATCACCAGAATGGAAAGCAAGAACAAATCAGGAAACTATAGCAGATAGAAAAACGTCACAAAGTTTAAGGAAACTGACAAATAATAAGCATAAGGTCTACCTTTATCAAATTCAATATGATTATTGGATTTCCATATCTCCTTACAAGATTTTCAAAATGTAGTCTTGTGGCCTCATAGTTTGGATCCTTCTTTGATACTGGAAACAAAAGGGAAATTAGGAAAATCTACAGTAGTTACTGTGTAGAACTACAGATTTATGCCTCTCACTCACTGTGTTTATTCAACAAGAAAGAATTCATACATATGATGTCAGGTTTCAAATTCAAGCGTGAAGTTTCCTGGGACCAGAAGAGTGGGATAGAGCCTCTATTCTGGACAACAGAACTTATTTGAGTAGGGCATCCTTCAGGAACATCTTCAAACACGATTTGTTCGGTCTCAACATCATTTGCTACTCTACCTTTCTCATTCACACCTCGTTTCAAATATCTATGTAATTGAAAAAAAAATAAGACTCACGTCTGAATCAAGACCAGCCATAAAAGTAGGGGAAAAAAAAGTTTATCTATAATATGACAGGAGCAATCATAAATTAGAACTCAAAATTGAGCAAAGAAAACACAACATGGTGAAATCACAAAGCATTGGATAATAGAAACTAGCACAAAGCTAATTTTCCTAATGAATTCTGGGCCAAATTAAATGGTTAAGTGCATTCCAAATTATACAACTAATCCAGCAGAGATTTCGATAAGTAGCCTGTAAAGCACTTAACCTTGTTCCAGCATAATGTCGAGAACGTCTTGCAATGACAGTTAACTTAAAGTCTCTGCCAGACACAGAAAGTTTGACCTGGACACCAAAGCAGGAGAAAATGAATGTTAGATCAAAACTTTAAAACTATGCATCAAAAAGAAACATTCCACAACTGTTTGAATATGGTAATAAAGTTCGGGGTTATCTAGATTCCTCTAAAGAAACAAACGAGCATTACAGATATAGAAACTGAAAGAAAATTAATAACTAATTCAACTAACCATCTACTTGCAAATCCTACTTCCATTTTCACTTATAACAAAATTAATGAATAGAAGAAGCCTAAAGTGTATCATACCTGCTTGAAAAAGCCGTACACCAGTGCAACAGTCCACAGAGTATTCTTGAGATTATTCCGGATTCCTCGAGTTAAGAACTCATTCCATACAAACATCGTTTCATAGTGTACCAGTCCTGTCTCATTCTTACATAAATTTCTTTGAAGACTATGCATGACATTGTATGAGTAGCTGAAAAAGAAGTCCTTGGTAAGATCCACCATGCAGAGGAGCTTCTTGTACCTATGTCAACAACAAAAACCAAGAAAGTAAAAAAACAAAAGGCAAGCCCTGTTAATGCAAGTTTAATTATCATTTGATGAATAGAGGACTGAATAGAAATGAAACAACTGCTTAAACTATAAAATTTAACCAGGAAATCAAGAGAAAGTAATTTCCCCCCAAAAACCTGATGATACCTTGTCTCATTCAAGGTCTTATACTAACATCACACAGCAATGGAGTTTGCCCCTGTACATATGCAGGAAATGAACTGACAATAGCCTCTACAAATGATATTAACTATGAAAATGCAACACTAAACTGCTTAAAGTTGACTTCATTCTTTCAACATAAAAAAAAAAAAAAAAAAGGAAAAAATTTAATCAGAAAAGTGCTTTAGACAAGTTCAAATTGCATAGGCCCACTCGACGGTGTAACATGAAGTGTGTATCAACAAAAATAGTACAAAGATTACCTCCACACTGTTCTACCTTTGAAAGAGAAATCCAAAACTCAACTTATTGTCCCAAAGAACATAATAATTAATTGAGAAGGAGATAAATAACTACAACATAACACAATTCCATCAAAATAGAAGTGGACAATAAATATTTCAGTGCTATTCGCATATGTCTCTTTATAAGTATCAAGGACATATTACATTTACTTGCAGAATTGACAAAAGACCTTTTTTCATTCTTAGAATAAGCCATATTGGACTGGACAGAAGAATTTGGAATTTGAATCATCTCCCTCTTGGCAATGGCATATATAGTGTGGCCACAAATTGTGCCAATCTTCCTTCTTTTCGTGATCAGCAGCATGTAATAAGGGCCCAAAAATTTTACAAACCCTAAATAAATGAGGAGAAAATCATTAGCTTACTGAAAACTACTAGTGAGGAAGGTGGAGAATGTGAGAGATATTACGTACCAACAATTCCATAACAAGCTGTAACAAATTTAAGTCCACCTGTGGACCTGTTCCCTTCATGTATCCGTCTTAACAGATCACAGCATTCAATTTCTGAGTATGTTGTAGAATCTTCAAGAATGATTAGTTCAGACAGGTCTAATCGATCGATCTTTAATACCCTCCAAAGAGTCCTATTTTTGTCTCTTCCAATCATATAAAATTTCTGTTGTACACCAGGAATACATGAATTTGCATTAATATTGTCTGATAGAAATGGAAACCACATAATCATGGAGAAGAAGGGAAGAGATATAAAAACAAAAGCAGCTCTACTATTTCTATCAGCATCGTAATTCATAGCAGATAAATAGGGAAAAACGACAAGTTATCGGATAATGCAGAAAATGCTCTGAGCATAGGGTCTATTTCTATATCACACAAGATGAAGTTTTGTGTAGCTTCCAAGCAAGCACATTAACAGACTAAAAAAAAGGCAAAGTCTGGGGGAGGGTCATTGTAGGCAGCGTCTCCTCTGCATTAACTTTCCGCTTAAAAGTGAGACCTTCAAGTCACAAAGGAGCAACCTTTACGTTGCACCAAGTTCCCCTCTAAGCACATTAACATACTTTATGAGAGAAAACAATCATAGGAGATGATTGCAGATAAAGAGAATTGTACACAAAAGAAAATCCAAACAAAAATATAACTAAGATCATGAGCCTACATATTAGATAAAGACTTCATTACTTTAAGTTGAATTTAGCACACTAAAAATTCCAAGAAGTGGATATCAAAAGAATTCTGAAGCGTGAATTCAACCAAACCAGTGCAGATACTTTTGACAACAGAATTTAAACTGCATATTGAACTTTTTATTTCGAATTAAAACCAGTTCCATAAACATAAGAGCCAAAAATCTGAGTCAGCCTCACAACAACACAAACAACAAAATCAAGATTTCGGCAATTATTTCCTATGCAAAAGAAATTATACACCCGTTTTTAAATATTTCAAACTTTATTTAAGCAAAAAAAAAAAAAACTAAATCATTCCAATATCAAGCCAATCAAGTGAAAAAAACAGAGCAAATTATAGAGCAGCTTTCAAAGCTAAAGCTAAAAATGCAAAATCCTCATAAATGCTCAAAAATAAAAAATAAAAAGAATAGAAAAATTTGGTAAAAAAGTCAGGTAAAGGGAGGGAAAATAAACAAAGGTTCAATTAACAAACAAACAAATCAAAATCCTTAAAAGCAGCAGCCATATACACAAGCAGGGAAAATAAAAAAAGGTTCAATTACCAAACTAACAAATCAAAATCCTTAAAAGCAGCAGCCATATACACAAGCATACCAATACACGTAGTGAGAAAGGAATTATACCGAGTGAGTCTCATAAAGTCTGAATTTCTGCAAATAACAAGGATTCTGGTCTGGTATCCCACCATCATTGCAATACTCGGCTGCCATTAGCTTTTCAGATGCAGAGCTCCCCGAGCCTGCTCGGGTCCGCTCAAAACGCAGATCACTGAACCAAAAAAAACCTCTCTAGCTTTACAAAATTCAATCTATAAATACAATAATACCGACAAAAACAGCGCAAAATAAAATTAAAAACGCGTCAGAATTCAGTGATTCAGTACGGAAATCGCGAGTTTACAACCGACCAAAAAACTCAGAAAAAAAATTCAGAAAATAAATAAATAAAATTGAATAAAAGGTGGTATTAATATGAGAGAAAAGCCTGCGTTTCTGTCCGGAAGCAGAAGAGAGATCAAGAAAGAAAAGGGGAAGAAGAACGAGAAACAGAAACGAAAGGCAACAGGTAATGAAACTGAAACCACTCGATGTAACAAAAAATATATATTATGAATGTATAAATATTTTTATTTAATAAAATATAAATCCGAGATTTCGGTGTTTTAAATTTTAATTTTTTTCTTTTCAGAATAACAGATAGTAATAGGAAAAAATATAAAGTCGTCTCAACTCTCAACTCAATAGTAACATCTGTTTCTATTTTGTATATGACTCGGTTGAATCGGTCTGTGGACGAGATTGATTGTATGAATCTCTTACTTCTTTTTAGCATTTTGATTAAGATTTAAGACTGATTAAGGATAAGCAGAAAGTCGTTTTCCATCAAATTTGATTTTGTTTAAAATATGTTAATACTTATGAGATTAATTTAATCGGTTAATGATGTTTAAAATTATAATTTGATTTAATTTTTTAAATAATTTTAAATGTACTAATATACGTAAAACTTAAATTTAATAACAAAAAGTTTATTTATATATATTACAAATGAAACTCACTAGTCATTGTAGAATTTTTACTCAAAAATAAGAATTTAGAAATTTTAAAATAGATTACGCAAATCAAATTTCAATAAATTATTTTTTTAGTAAAAATAAAATCGATCAGAATTAATTAATTCAATTTTTTTAAATCAAATTAATCAGAAAATCAGCTACTCTTTATTTTATAAGATAATTTTTTTAAAATATTTGATAATTCTGTTAGAAAATAATGAGATAATTAAATAATAAAATTTGGAATATCAATGAAATATGATAATAAGTAAATCATCATATTTTAAATTTTAAATATTGTGGATAGATATCGCACCATTACAAGATTAGATGTCTTTGTTTTTTTTTTTTAAAAAATTATCTATTCATGATTTTACAATCTTTTTTCTTTTATTCAAAATTGGGTAATCCCATTTATATGTTGTTCTTATAAAATCAAGCGATTGTTTATAGATGTCCACGTGAATATCATCAATGAAAAGAGAGTTGGGCAACCAAGTTTTGCTTGATAATTGATCAATCAATATCGAAATATTTGATTGCCCATTTTATAACGGTCCTGATAAAAGGGAACAATTTATTTCAAGTAAGATATAAGGTACTTTAGTCTTACCATTACTAACTCGGTCCAGATTTCGAGTCCACTCAACTCAGATTTGGAGGGTTTTTTTTTTATTTTTTATTTAGATTAATATAAAAAATTGCTTTTTCGGAACATTAGCTTTGATTGTACATTTTATTTTACATTTTAACTGTTAAATGTGGTCCAATTCCAATAATTGTATTATTAAAAAATTAGAAATAATTATAATGATAATCTCATGGTGAATAAGAATATGCCAATATACCATTCCTCTGATAATTGATGAATAAAATATTTTTTTTAATTATGGGAATTGCAGAGATATCCACGCTGGATTTTCTTTCTATTTTCTATTTTTTGGCTTATGTTTTTCTATGCATTTGCTTGGCTCAAGTCATAAGGAAACTTAGGACACATGCCGTACACTTCATCTTTAACTAATTCTTGCCTATTTTGTTGCTTGTATTTATTAAATTCTCAAAAGCAAATTCAAATGGTAGAAAAAACTCTCGAGAATTAATACTTATTTTGGTTTTGAAACAAAGGAGTTGACAAGTATAATTTTTTGTAAGTACGCTAATGGTTTTTAGTATAAGAAAGAAAAAAAAAATGCATTTATTCGAACTTGATATGAGATTTACAAAATTATAACGTGTTAAAAATAAAAATATAATTATTTAATTTAATGACTAATATCAATAAATATAACTTTCATTAACAAAAAAAAAAATTATTTTTGTTATTGTTAAACAGAATGATGACGTATTACTGACATTTTCGCTTTGATTTTCGTGTCTCGTGTTACTTGAGATTCTATAAGAAAAAAAATGATCAAAGAGATGCATGGGTTGTTCCATGCATAAGCACTCCGATACTTAAGTCAAAAGGGAATTTTAGTAGAGTTTTTTAAGAAAAAATAGATACTTAGTTTTATGAATCATATCTGACCCTTATTTATAGAGATTAATTTCACCTTCAAATACATAGTTATCCACTAATTGAGTATTTTTTTATTATTTTTCGGATCCTATAGAATCAAAAAATATTTAAGGACAAAATTGTCCAAACTGTATAATTTATGTCTCTCGTAATACTCTTTTCAAGGTGATAGATCTGGTCTCCCACCTGTTTTTTTCGTACGTCACGTGATACATTGTTATTTTTATTTTTATTATTTTTTTTATCATATACAACAGTTTTAATGATGGTTTTTTCAAAAAAAAAGAAATTAAATTTACAATTTTATTTTATTTTTGGCTTTTTTATATAAGAGATTGTAGTTTAGTTGTAGAAAGAAAAAAATTATGAATTTTAAGATTTGTACCATAAATTTGTAACATTTTGTGCTATAAAAATGAGAACATAATTAATTGAATCAATATTCAATATAGGAATTTTTTTTTTGCGAGTGTAATATAGTTGGCTTTTTCTTTAGAGTTACCGTATAATTATAGTGATTATTTGATATTACAGCCTTTTAATCATGGGAAAGAGTTTATTATTTACGGAAAATAGGGGGTAAATTTTTTATTTTTTTTAATATTGTCAATAAATAAAAAATACAAATCAAAAGTACAAATTGCATGTACTTGCGAAAGGAAAGTTACAAGTACAATATCTGTGTACTAGTGTCATATTCTCATGTTTCATATTCCTGTTTGTTTTAACGAAAACCTTTAATTTTTTATTACTTATAAACTTTTATTTCATTAAAATTATACGAATTAAATCTTGAAAATCAATAAGGGGGCGTTTGGTTGGGGGTAATTTTTTTTCCCCCGTAATTTTTTTTTCCGTCATTCGATTCCCCCGTTTGATTCGTAAATTTTCCTCTTTACCAGTCATTTTATTTTACCTACAGTGCTCAATTTTGAAAAAATCTGGGGTAAAATGATTACCTTCGAATCATGTGGTATTTTTAGATTACCTGAGTCAAAAATTTTTTCTTTTGGATCTAAAGTAATTTTTTTTCCCTAGAATTTACTCCTTAAAATTATTTTCCTGGATAAAAGGTAATTTTATTTTTCAAGGTAATTTTTTTTCCCCGAACCAAACGCACCCTAAATGGCATCCAATTTGTAAAATTTTAAAAATGATATTCTTTCAAATATTTACCATTTAATTCATCTAAATAAATATAAGTAAACATTTTTCAACTAATCAAATCCCCTAATTAAAAATTTAACAAAAAAAGAATTATATATATATGAAAATAAATTCGTAAAAGAAATCAAAGATCATTTTTATTTTTGCTGTAATAAAATGACAAATTACAAAATCAAACATTAAGTTTCAATCACTTTCGAAAATCAAATAAAATGCTAAAATTCTCGCCATAAAAAAAGAAAGAAAGAAATGTGAGTGCAAATTCAATGTCAATTAAAACCATATTAAGTAGAATGACGTTTTGAATATCATTTAAAAAAAACTATTGAAAAAAATTAAAATTAAATGAAATATTTTTTTTCATAATAATCAACAAAAAAACTCTTAACTAAAATCTGTAAAGTAGGTAGAGTAAATATATTTTGAAGGCTTAATTTCTTCATTGATACTCGGTGTGTATATATACACAATTACAAGAGTAAGTGTTTAGACTTAACTTAGTCGACAAGAATAAAATCTTTACAAGAATAAAATCTACTTAATTTAGTCTACAAGAATAAAATCTCAATGAGTGTTTAAAGGAAACACAATCTCATAAATAGGATTAAGAATCAAAATTATTATCATCCTTTATTAAATTTGGTAACTTTTGATTCTTACTCTTAATATCCCTCCTCAAGACCGGAGTTCCATCATGGACTCCTGTCTTGGACCTTAGAAACTCAAATCTCTGCCTTGTTAAAGGTTTTGTAAATCCATCCGGAAGCTGATCTTTGGAAGTGACATAGGTGACTTGTGTTTCATTGGATTGAACCTTCTGCCTCACAAAGTGGTAATCTAGCGCAAGATGCTTCATCCTCGAGTGGAACACCAGGTTTGCACTTAGATAAGTAGCCCTTATGTTATCACATAGAAGCTTAGGTGTTCGATTAAGCTTAACATGAAGCTCATGTAGCAGATTTAGTAACCATAGAACCTCCAAGGCTGAATTGGCGAGAGCTCGATATTCTGCTTCAGTTGAGGATCTTGCAACTGATTTTTGTTTACTTGATTTCCATGAGATAGGATTTGAACCAAAACAGACAATGTACCTAGTTGTAGAAGATCTGTCATCAGCATTACCTCCCTAATCAGCATCACTATAAGAATTAATTTCAAGCGTTGTATTCTTGTTGAGAAGAGACCATGGTGTAGTGTGCCTTTGAGGTACCGCAAGATCCGTTTCAAGTGAGGCCAATGAGATTCAGTAGGGCTATGCATCTATCGTGCAAGCTTATTCACCGAGAAGCTTATGTCAGGACGAGTCATGGATAGATACTGTAGAGAACCAACAAGTTGCCTATAGCTTGTTACATTCGTTGGATTGGAGCCATCTTTAAGTTTGATCTGAGTTGAGGAAGCCATAGGAGTTGCGACAGGCTTGGCATTTGTCATTTCAAATCTATCCAACAAATTAAATATATATTTATTTTGGGAAAGAAACATACCATTGGCTAGATTGACTACCTCAACATCAAGAAAATATTGCAAAGGGCCGAGATCTTTCAAAGAGAACCTTACTGCCAGTTGAGTTAAGAAATCATCAATAAACCTTTTCAGTGTTTCCTGTAACGATTAGATCATCCACATATACTAAAAAATATATGATAATATTGTCATTGTGATACACAAATAGTGAAGCATCAGATGTTGTATTGACAAAACCAAATTGAAGTAGAAATTTACTTAATTTGGTATACCAAGCTCTTGGCGTCTGTTTAAGTCCATAGATCGCCTTGTTCAATTTACAAACATGTGTGGGATGATCCTTATCTTTAAAGCCTGTAGGTTGCAACATATACACTTCATCTTGTAGGGTGTCTTGTAAAAAAACATTATTGACATCAAGGTGTTTGATTAACCAACCATTTGTTATAGCAATACAAAGAATTGTTCTTATAGTACTTGGTTTTACAATTGGACTAAATGTTTCCTTGAAATCAATATATGGTCGTTGATGAAACCCTTTTGCAACTAGTCTAGCTTTCAATCTTTCAACACTACCATCTGACTTTCTCTTGGTCCTAAAGACCCATTTATTCCCAAGCACGTTTTGTGTATCTTTTCTTGGAACTAAAGTCCATGTTTGGTTTACAACTAGTGCATTGAACTCTTGGGACATGGCTTCACGCCAATTAGGATCCTATAAAGCTATTGAAACAATTCTTGGCTCAACCGAGGATGCTATGAGGTGTTTGGTTATGTTGTACATGTATTTTGGGTTCGGTTTAATGGTTCCAGCTTGAGCTCTAGTTTGCATGGAATGTGTTCTAGCAGGTATAGGCATTGGGGTTTCAGATTCGGTGTTTGTGGGAGAGATAGGCGTCGAGCTTTCTAGGGGATGAAGTGATATAGGCGTCAGTTGTATAGGTTGAGGTGTCTCAGCTGCTTGGGTAGTAGTGTTAAGTTCAGTTTGAGATTCTATTTAGATAGTAAAGGTACGGGTCTGATGGTTTCTAGGTGTGACAAAAGAATCAGGTTGAGAAGAAATCATACATGGTTGGACGAACATAGGGGTAGTGCTGATGTTGGGCACAGCTGAGGTAACCTCCGAGCTAAGAACTATTAAATCATCATGTTTCTCATGTACTTTCTCATTGTTCCTAAAAGGGAAATTAGTTTCGATAAAGCGAATATGCCTAGATAAAATAATTTTTCCATTGTTTAAGTCTAGGCATTTGTAAGAACTTTGATTAGAAGAATAGCTAAGAAACACACACCTTGTGGATTTAGGTTGCAACTTACTATCATTATATTGTTTTAACCAAGGATAGCAAAGACAACCAAATACCTTTAATTTTTTATAATTGAGTTTCTTTTTAAAAAGTAACTCAAAAGGAGATTTATTGTCCAAATTGGCTGACATCATTCTGTTAATTAAATAAACTGCCGTTTAAAAAGCATGACTCCAATATTTTGTAGGAACTTGTGATTCATGTAAAAGAGTGAGACCAGTTTCTACAATGTGTCTATGCTTTCTTTCAGAAATCCCATTATATTCAGGTGTGTGAGGTGGACTTGTAAGGTGTGTTATTCCATTTTGGCTAAGATACTTAGCTAATCCAATATATTCACCCCCTCCATCAGTAAACAAAGAAATAATGTTTTCTCCCAATAATTTTTCAATTTGATTTTTAAAAATAGGAAAAATATTAATAACATTAGATTTTAATTTCATAGAAAATATCTAAGAGAAACGTATAAAATGATCAACAAAAATAACATAATAATGGTAACCATTAGATTGTAACTTAGGGTTTCCCCAAACATCACTAAACACAAGTTCTAAATGTTTGGTACTATGAAAACTTGACTCTTGAAATGACAATTTGTGACTCTTATTGCATAAACAAGAGTTACAAAAATTTATTGGTGAGGAAACTTTATCACTAAGAGAAAAAGCTTTAATCATAATATTCAAAGTTTTTAGAGCAGGATGCCCTAAACGTTTATGCCATAAATCACTAAAGGAAATAGAACTAGAAAAAGTAACATGATTTGCATTGTTGATTTGATGCACCAACTCGTAGAGATCATTTCGGTTGTATCCTCGCATCAGAATTGTCCCCGTGTCCAAGTTCTTCACAAGTAATTTATTTGTAAAAAATTCAATGGAAATATTGTTAGTTTTGCAAAGCTGAGAAACAGATAAAAGATTTCTTTGCAATTGAGGGACATGTAGAACATTAGAAAGCAGTATAGGTTTCGGTTTACTATGGAAAATGGTTGAGCCAGAATGTTCAATAACCAAACCTGATCCGTCAGCGACGAGAAGCTCATCTGTCCCTCCATAGTCCGAATATAATGAAATGTTTTTTAGATCATTAGTTGCATGAGTGGATGCTCCACTGTCCATCACCCAGGTTTGTGCATGCGAGGGGTGTGAGGTCTGCACAAAGTTGGAGGTTTGTTCCTGCACTTGGGACACATTATAATTCCACCAGTTTTAAGCAACATGGCCTACCTTACCGCAAAGTTGGCATACTGGTCGGTTGTGGTTGCTATTGTTGTTGGCATACTGATTTGGTCGTCTACGCCCCCGATTATTAGAAGACCTTTGGTTATTGAAAGCATTGTTACCTTGGTAATTAGAGTTATTGCCGCCATAACTCTGTCGGCTTCCTCTATTGTTTTGTACATAACCCGGTTGCTGGTTCGAGTCTTAACCCTTGCTTCTGCGAGCAAAGTTGGCGGTCATTGGAGGTGCTTCTTGCTGCTTTAACGCATCTTCAAAATCTATCAGCTTGTCGTGGAGCTCT
Source organism: Firmiana major (assembly GCA_033439115.1). NCBI lineage: Eukaryota > Viridiplantae > Streptophyta > Magnoliopsida > Malvales > Malvaceae > Firmiana > Firmiana major. The sequence continues at coordinate 4,305,336 of CM065914.1, read as the reverse complement.
TCATATGAGATCGAGGTCTCTCTCGCACGTAGGGCTGTAGTTATCTCTCGGAACTCAAGGCGGAATCTATTCAGAATGGAGATAACGAGATCATCATCATCAACAGGGGCTTGTGCCATGGCTCGTTCATCAGCAAGGCTTTTGACGATTTGTAGGTACTCATCAATGCCGTTGTTTCCTTAGTTTACAAGAGAAAGTCTCTTCTTCAGCGTCATAATACGCGATCTGGTTTTTCCAGAGTAGATGTTGACAAGTTTTGTCATTGCATCTTGGGATGAAACTGATCTAGCAATAACTGGTATGACTGTCTCGAACAGGGAAGAAAGGATTGCATATAGGATTAATTTATCTTGCCTAATCCACAATGAATAGGCAGGGTTTGGCTCGGGGTCTTTGCCAGCGGTGAAAATTGTTTTGCTGGGACATGGAGTATCGCCAGATACATATCCTATAAGATCTAGGCCAGTGAGAAGGGCTTCAAGTTGTAGATGCCAGGAAGGGAAATTGGAAGAGGTCAATTTGAGTGGAAGTTGGGTGAAAGAGTTGATTTGGATCACTTGTGAGATAAGTGAGGCAGAGGAGGACGAGATAGTGGGGATGGTGGCCATTAGGATCTTACCGCTGTTAAGCGTAGGCTCTACTGATACCATGTAAAGTAGGTAGGATAATTATATTTTGAAGGCTTAATTTCTTCATTGATATTCGGTGTGTATATATACACAATTACAAGGGTAAGTGTTTAGACTTAACTTAATCTATAAAAATAAAATCTACTTGATTTAGTTTACAAGAATAAAACATCAATGAGTGTTTAAAAGAAACGCAATCTCATAAATAGGATTAAAAATTAAAATTATTATCATATTTTGCTAAATTTGATAACTTTTGATTCTTATCCATAATAAAATGAAATTTATTATTTTAATTAAGAATAAACATTTACAAACTTCCAATTTCCACCCAACCAAACATAAGACAACACCTCGTGGTTTTGCATGAAAACTGAAGACCCCCTATCATGGGTTAGCAATCTTGTCCATCACCAATTATCTAATATAATTGAAAATAATTTTATATTTATATTATATTTATTTCATATCATATATATATATATATAAAATAATCATATTTTTACTATTAAAAAAAGTTTTATCTCAATATTATTCTTGATTTTTTATTCGAATAAAATTAATTTTAAACGGATGAAAATACTTTTAATTATACAAAAAATATATATATAAAATAAAAAATTATTATATCTCAATTTTTATCAACATGCAAAAAAAACAAAATGAATTTTTTAATTTTTTGTCACATACATATAATTATTATCAAAATTTTAATTTATATTATTTCCATACATGTTATTATATTTAAAACTATCAAATCATCTATTTTTTAGGAAAGGCAAACTTTATTTTGAGTTTTACACAATTTTTATTTTTAGAGAAATAGTTATTGTTTATCTTTAAATTATTAAAAGAAAAAAAGGTTGACCGAAATAAAATAGACTCTCGAAAGATGACCATTTCAACGTGGCAAAGATCTCTGGCGTAGCTGGAGACAGCTGGTAGATGACGTGTCAAACGTGGACGTGTCATCCTCCTTATTAGGCAGGTGAATGTGCTGTGCACGGTTTGTATGGAGTACCACTCCCGTTTTCATTTGTTTTCTTGAGCCGACAATTATGCCACGTGTATCCGACGAAAGGTTACGACGAAGAGAAGGAAATAAATAATTAATTTTTTAATAAATAACTATGCAATATAATTTAAATTAAATTGATATATATTAATATAAAATAATCTTTGTATAATTTTTTCCGAAAATCCGAAAAAAATGTGCTGGGTCGTGCTGTATTTGCAGGTATTCCACTTTCAATTCCATGTTTTCCTTTTGTCTTTTTCCTTTTTTTTAATATTTAAAAATGGAAATTTTTTTCTCATGCATGCTTAAAATTTTGTATAGTTGTATTGTATTTATTAAATATATAAATCATAAAAATTAAAAAATTATAATTTATATCGATTTATTAAGTGTGAATTAAATTTTTTTAATTTTTATCAAATTTATAAAAATTTATTATTAAAACTTTAATTTTTAACATTTTTTTAAATTTTTATTATTTTTATATTGTGACATTGTATTGTATTTAAAATTATAATTTTTTTTTAAAAGATTTGCCATCATAATAGTTTATGGATTTACCATTAGAAGTATTTTCTTATTTTACATTAAGGCTTAATTAGTTGGTCTGTTCCTAAAAATAGAAAGTTTTAATTAAGTACGATGAATTGGAATCAGATGCTAATGTTGTAATGTCAAATTAAAAGCACTAATCTATAAAGTTATTAAAAGCACAAATTTATTTTCTCAAAAATAAAAAAGCACTAATTTCTAAAGTTTAATTTCATATTCATCTTTATTCTTCAAATAAAGCTTTTAGATTGTAAGGCCCTGTGATATTGGGTGCTCCACTCCAAAATAGCTCGGCAATCTGCTTGTTGGCCTTGTCAGAAAGATGATCATAGTCGAAGAACAAATATTCAGTAGGATCTGAACATAATTCGTATTCTGTCACACCCCTCATTCCCCCACAGCTTGAATTTCCTCTGTATGGACCGCTCCCGCAGCATGCTATTTCTGCCTCCTTGAAACCTTGAAATGTTTTCCAATCAAAAGATCTTAGATTAGAAAATGCTTGGTTTTCCCTTCAAATAATGTAAGAAAACAACTCGCGCATACCATATTTTTCAGGATTGTTATATCTTTGGCTGAATGAAGTATTCAAATCATGCATTGCGTACTTAAATTCTGCTAGTTCCGTCTCCAGCTCCTGAATAGCTTTGGAAAAAGCTGCATTATGCAGTCTTGCTATTTCTGTAATTTCTTCAAGGCAGGCCCCTGTGTTTCCCACAAGTACTTTCAGGCCTGGCACACAACCCAGTGACCCATAGTTTAGGAACCCGAATTTCCTTCCTCCTTTCCTGTATATTTCCTGAAAGATCATGTTATACACCATATCTAAAATCAATTCACAATAAACAAAAATTCAATTTGAATATAAAATTATAAAACTTTAAAATATTTAGCAAATATATTATAACATCTCTTTAATGAACTTCTATTATATAATTATAGACGAGATATAAAATTTAACGTGTTATAATTTTATGTAGGGTGACAAGCAAAAATCAAAAAATAAAATTTAACTTTGTTATCATATTAAGTATTCAATTTAAAATCAATTAATAATAAATAAAAAAATCAACTTGAATATAAAAAATTTAATAAATAAACATCAATTTTTGATTTAATGGTTGTTACTCTTCTTTAAAAGAATCTAAATCTAAAGTTTAATTTTCACTGTCTTTGTACTTCTTATGATATTGCAATCAATTTAAACTCAATTTTTTAAGCATATAAGACAAAACTTTTAAAAAATAAATATATCTCCTTATCCTTATTTTTAATTTTTAATTTTATTAAAAAAATATTTATACTCAATAATATTTTTTTATTTTAATTTAAAGTCAATTTTATCGTTCCTTTAAATTAATTTGGGTTAAAAAGGGGAGCTATGATGAAACTTACTTCTATAGCGTCGGTTATATTGCCAATCACCATCCCTACATATTCTTCTTTCGAGAAGAACTCAAGTACGCTGGAGTTCGTGGTGAAAGGGAGTACATAATCATTGGCTCCAAAGTAAATTAAGTAAACAGCTTTGGAGAGTAGGGTCTTGGCTTCTTCATCTCCTATTTCCTGTCTCAATTGCTTTTCCACCTCTTTCAAATAACTTAACTGAGTTTTCAAATCTATCACCTGGAATCAACTCATGATTTGTAAGAGAGAGAAGAAATCATGTCGAACAAGAACCTCAGAAATTGAAATACAACAAAATTGAAGATATCCCATACATATCCTTGAAAAGTCTCAGCCAAAGCACCAGCTCCAGCCGAGGCAAAATTCACCCCATTAGTGAATTGATTTCCAGGTTGCAGATATGGTGGAATCAGTGGTAAGTTTGCATAGTCGGCTGCAAGAAAACCAAAAACACTCAGAACATATATACAGTCATATTCCATTACAAAAATGAAAATTGAACTCGTGTTACCAATGAAGTCTGGGATTAAACGACCATCAGAAAACCTCCCAGTGGGGTATTTGAAGAAGGTTTCCCCATATGGCCAATAATTTGCCCGAGCAATCGTGTTGAGGTAGTTGTTATTTCCAGGATCAAACACTGAATCCCCCAAGATAAACACGGCGACATGGTTTTTTGGCAGACCATGGCTGCATACGAGGTTGAGAGAGCTTCCACAAAAGAGAAAGAAACATAAGAACAACCTTGAACTCGCCATGTTGGAAAATGGATTTTAACTCTGACATTCTCCCTAGTTTCCTCAGATGAAGCAGAATTCAATCCTGTGAGATGCCAGAAATTTCCATGAAATATCGCAGGTTAAGGTGTGAATTTGAAAGGAAAAAAGCGAAGGAAATTTTCACTGGACCGTACGGCCAGTTAATTGTTTGAGTGAAATAGCTGAAGTTGTAAACTTCAACGGATAAGATTGATAATTTGAAAAGGTGGAAAATAATTTGGTTTTGTCTTTGGTCGCAATTTCTACAGAAGAAAGTTTTTGTGGCTACGCATTGATGAGATTATTATTGCCCATGTTCTCGTCATTGATGCACTACAATTTCATTTATTTTTTTCTATCATTTAAACTTTTAAAAATAAATTAATAAAAAAATTAAATTATAATCAATAAATTAATTGAGATATGACCCAACCAGTATATGTAATATCAGGATAGTTAAGTAAATCAAGCTCCCAACAACTTGTCGAAATTTTTTTGAATCTTTTAACAACTTTCCTTTTTCTTTCTTCAACTTCAAAAATGGCTCCTCTGGTATAGCCATTTGTTTTGACTCCTCCATGCCAAATCGCTCCAAGAGAGATCTTGCATAACTTCTTTGAGATATAAAGTATCTTTGATCTGATTTTTCAACTTCAAGACCAAGAAAACATCCAACCTCACCCAAGTTCTTAATTTCAAACCGAATCAGTAAATCATTTCTTAGGTGAGAAATTTTAGATTCATTGTCTCCACTAATTATCATATCATCCACATAAAATAATAGCAACACACATATATTTGATTTTGATTTTATAAATAAACTTGAATTTGAATCAGAAACTTTGAAGCCACAAAAAATAAGATACTGAACAATTTTACCATACCAAGTACGTAGAGCTTGTTTTAAACCATATAAAGCCTTTTTCAATCGACAAACATGATGAGGAAACTACCTTGAAACAAACCCTTCAGGTTGCACCATGAAAACATCACGATCTAGTTCTCCATAAAGCAATGTACGTTGAGCTGCTATAACTTCCAAACTTTGAATGCAGCTAGCGAAAAAAATTGTTCTCACTGTCACCATCTTTGTTACTAGACTAAAAGTTTCTTCGTAGTCTAACCCATAGCTTTGAGAGAAGCCACGAGCAATAAGTCGGGCTTTGCATCTCTTGATTGTTCCATCTGGTTTCTTCTTCAATCAATAAACTCATTTGCAAGTGACTAGCTCATGATTCTCTGGTTTGGGTACAAGCACCCATGTCTCATTTTTCTCCAGGGCTTCAATATCCTCTTGCATTGCGTTTTCCCATTCCAAACGTCATTTGGCTTTATCATAGGACTTCGGCTCTTCATTGAGCATTCTTGAAAAGAAACAAGAAGTGATTGTACATTGGTTAAGTTGCACTTCGTAATCTTTCAGATGGTTTGGTTGCCTTCTTTCCCTTGTTGATCTTCTTATGACTTGCCCAACACTTTCTGGATTTGTGTTTTCCCTTCTAGATGTTAATGAATAATCATCTTCATCATGTTCAGGATCATGGTTACTTGGAACTAGCACCCATGGTTGTGGGAACAGTTTCAATTTCATTGGATCATCATCAAGGGTGATATTATTTCTAGTGAGCTTTGGAGTGAGGCATGAGGATGAAACCTCATCAAACACCACATTCCTTGAAGTGGTGAACTTCTTTATCTCCGGATCCATACATCTCCAACCTTTCCTATATGAGTCATAGCCAACAAAAACACATTTTTTTGCCCTTGTATCAAGTTTAGTTCAATTTTGTTTTGGAACATAAACATAACAAGTGAATCCAAATACACGAAGATAATCAACATTTGGCTTTATCTTATACAAAAGTTCAAAATGAGATTTTTCTTTACCTAGCCATGGAGGTAATCGGTTTATCACGTGGCATGAGCACTGAATAGCTTCAGCCCACAGCTCTCAAGGAAGACTCTTGTCATGCAGCCATGACGAGCTTGTTGCACATAGATGCCTCAACTTTTTTTCAACAACTCCGTTTTGTTGAGAGGTGTCCGAACATGTCATTCGTCGTTGAATGCCATTATCATCACAGTACTGAAAAATTCATCTCACATATATTCACAACCATTGTCACTCCTCAAACATTCTATTTTTTGACCAAATTCCTTCTTTATGGTGTTCTAGAATTTAATAAAGGTGGACAATGTTTCACTCTTTTCTTTCAAAAAATACACCCAAGTGTACTTGGAGTAGTCATCCACCAACACCATTGCATAATGGTAACCACTATAGCTAGGTGTTCTAGTTGGTCCCATTAAATTTGTATGAACCAATTCAAAACAACTTGTCCTTTGATTTGTTGAATTTTTGAAAGGGAGACTATGTGTATACCATATTGACACCTTTGCCAAACCACATTTTCTTATACATTATTGAGGGCTAGAATTCCATCTAGAAGCTTCTTTAATGAGATGATCTTCAGCAATGGTAGCCTAAATGGCCTAACCGAGCATGCCAAATTGCATCATTGTCAGTTTGGCTTGTTTTCTTTACATAAGCTTCTCATGCTGTCATTACGAATAATGACCCTTTCTTTTCACCAGTCAAAACAACTTCAGCTTCCACGTTTCTCACTTTGTCAAGTACCTTAACATCATTTGGCCCAAACAGAACATACTTTCTAGAGTTAGTAATTTGAGAAACCGAAATTAAATTTTTCTTCAAACCTAGAACATGGTAGACGTAGTTTAGGAGAAGACTTTTAGCTTTGGACTCATCACCTATCTTCACAATGCCTTCCTTTTCCACTGGATGAACTGAGTTATTTGCTGTAATAATCACCCTTTCCTCATCATGCTTTCGCAATTTTGACAGCAACGAATCATTCCCAATGATGTGATGCAAACACCTTGAATCAATGATCCAATCATCTTCATAGTTGACATAGTTGACAAAATTTTAAATTTTGAATTTGTGTTGATTTGACAACAACATTGTCTCTCATTTCAATCATTTCAGTAACAAAACACTGCTCCCATTTAAGTTGATTTTCTCCCCCCATCTTCACATGCGACATTTGCCTTTGAGAGCTTCACTCGACAATTTCTCTTGATGTGCCCAATTCTTCCGCATAGCACTTGAAGAAACTATTTTGCGAGTTATTACCAGCTTTCTCACTTGATTGCTTCTTTGAGAAAAGGACAGCATCTGGTTCAGCACTTTTATGAATTTGACAAAAATTAAAAAATCTCTATTGATGGTTGATTTGCCCATCCTTGGATGGAAGTAACAAACGGCATGTACTCTTTTTTTAAGCCACAGATAAGGTACCGTCGTAATCGCCCTTGACTAACTTTCTCATCTAATTTTGAAATTTCAAAATAGAGATTTTTTATTCGCAGGAAGTATTCCGCAATTGACATATTTTCTTGGGTTGTTATTGCTAATTCATTCTCCAAGAATTGCAGCCTTGTTATGTCTTTTTTGGTGAACACCCTCTCAGGAGTCTCCCATATTTGTTTTGGTGAGTTAATGTCACGTACATGATCAATAAGTTCTTTGCTAATGGATGTCCTCAATGCGATGGAAGATTACGACAAAGAGAAGGAAATAAATAAATAATTTTTTAATAATATAATTATGTAATATAATTTAAATTAAATTGATGTATATCAATATAAAATAATCGTTCTGTATAATTTTTTTCGAAAATCAGAAAAAAAAATGCTGGGTCGGGCAGTATTTGCAGGTATTCCAGGCCACCTGCACTCTCGCTTTCAAGTCCATGTTTTCCTTTTGTGTTTTTTCTTTTTTTTTTAATATTTAAAAATGAAATTCTTTTCTCAGGCATGCTTAAAAATTTGTATAGTTGTATTGTATTTATTAAATATATAAAACATAAAATTAAAATATTATAAATTTTTTAATTTTTGTCAAATTCATAAAAAATTATTATTAAAAATTTAATTTTTAACTTTTTTTTTAATTTTTATTATTTTTATATTGTATAGTTGTATTGTATTTAAAATTATGATTTTTTTTAAAAAGATTGGCCATAATAATAGTTTATGGATTTACCTTTAGAAGTATTTTCTTATTTTACATTAAGGCTTAATTAGTTGGACTGTTCCTAAAAATAGAAAGTTTTAATAAGTACGATGAATTGGAATCAGATGCTAATGTTGTAATGTCAAATTAAAAGCACTAATCTATAAAGTTATTAAAAGCACTAATTTATTTTCTCAAAAAAAAAGCACTAATTTATAAGGTTTAATTTCATATTCATCTTTATTCCACAAAAGAGAAAGAAACATAAGAACAACCTTAAACTCGCCATGTTGGAAAATGGATTTTCACTCTGACATTCTCCCTAGTTTCCTTTATATTTATAAAGTTTCTTGCTCCTCAGATGAAGCAGAATTCAATCCTGTGAGATGCCAGAAATTTCCATGAAATATCGCAGGTTAAGGTGTGAATTTGCAAGGGAAAAAGCGAAGGAAATTTTCACTGGACCGTACGGCCAGTTAATTGTTTGAGTGAAATAGCTGAAACGGATAAGATTGATAATTTGAAAAGGTGGAAAATAATTTGGTTTTGTCTTTGGTCGCAATTTCTACAGAAGAAAGTTTTTGTGGCTACGCATTGATGAGATTATTATTGCCCATGTTCTTGTCATTGATGCACTACAATTTCATTTATTTTTTTCTATCATTTAAACTTTTAAAAATAAATTAATAAAATAATTAAATTATAATCAATAAATTAATTTATTATTAAATGAAATAACAAACAAGTGATTAAAGTTCAAATATGCAAAACATTTAAATTCAATTACTCATTATTTGTCATCGGTAGATAAATTGGATTTATAAATTTTATAATGAGTTGACAACTTACTCAAACATTATAGATAAATATAACTTTGAAAAAGAAAAAAAGTTGAGAAAAATATTGTACTCTGTTTTACCAAATAACAACAAAATAAGGTGGGGATATCCTATAGACTTAGATTTAATTGGATGATATTAGCACTTGGACCACATAAATAGAAATTTCACATGTTATCTAGAACATTAATACTAGTATTACCTAACCTTTTGTGTATATATTCTTCAATGAGTTTGTATTTGATTCAATGGAAGGTTTTAATTCTATAATCGAGGTCAAGATATTGATATATGTTCCTTTTTTTTTTCGAAACTAAATTCAGATTTTTATGAATAACTACTATCCATCATCTTTGACAAGAAAGGAATTCACAACAGCATTTGGCTCGAAAGAGTGCTCCAGAGGATGTATTTCAATTGATTGTTGTTGCCATGAGAGTTTGAGCCAGCAAGTTAGAAGTATAATAGCTTTAGCTCTCTTTGTGACCATGTAGCTGACCGGTATTTGCTGCTTTCTGGATTTTGAATAAAATTTTCATTTATCCAGAAGCAATGATCCAACACTTTTCTGACCATTGCCTTGAACTAACTAATAATTCCTTCCAATGCTTATTAAGTAAACAGCTTCAACTGTTTCTCCACATCCTCAAAAAACATTATTGTGTTTTGAGATCGATTGGTTTGAGCTGGAAAGAAACCAGAAGGGCAAAGGGAAGTTTGGGAGCTGATTTATATAGAAGTAAACAAACAAGCCTAACCATAACAATAAGTCAAAAGGGTATATAGCAGCCAAACAAATGCTTAAAGACTATTAATAAGGAAGATAGATACCAATTTTCCTTGAGTTTCAAGCAGAGCATCAGTTCCATTCGATGCAAAATCCTCTTCTTGTGTAAAATCATGAATACCAGGTTGTAAATAAGGCAGAATATGGTGATTTTTGCATACTCAGCTGCAATAAATCACCAAGAATTAGTTGAGTAGCATGGTTTTCAGATGAGCAATGGCAGCTAATTAGACTTAGAAAGCTTGTGGATAGAAGGAAAAGAATGATACTAATTAATCCTTAAACTTGCCATGTTCTGTTTATGCTACATTAGTTCAATGTTGTTTACAGGATTCCCAATTTTAGTTAGATACCTGAAGAATAAAAAATAATTAACAAGAATAGAAGCAAGATTTGAATAAACAAATCACCCTGAAAGTGAAAAATGAAGAATTTCATGGGCTAGAAAGTTCTGGTAATTAGCTGCCTAATCTATAGAATTAGATATTTTAATATCAGATATTCAAGGTTGAACTACAAGGGAAAACGATCTGATTCAGAAATTAATGAATCACTCTCCAAGATGATCCTGCTTTAACCTTGAGAAGCAGCTATCTCTCTCACTGAATGCATGCAAAGGTCGATCAGAATGGGGCATCCGAATGGCAACACTTGCCAGAACTTTGCCTTCATGGTCCCTGGCCACAGCACCCAACCTGCACTCTTAGCTTCTATCAAAACACCTACATTTATCTTGACAAGGCCCGGTGAAGATGGTAACCAACGAGTTGTGCTGACCCCTTGCAGTGAAGTAGAAAGTGGTATGTTGGTCATGCCAAAGTTCTAGATATTATAATCTTTGCTCGTATCATGCAGACACTTATTTCGATTATACCACCTGAACTATAATGTAACCAGAAACACATCTAAATCCACCCCATTAATCTATTTCAGTATTTCCCCAAACCAAGCAGTGGAAGAACCTGGTAATTCACAAATATATTTCGTATTCGTGTAATGTTAAACATGCATACCAACGACATGCCAAACACAATGTTTTCAATTTTCTCAAATTAATATATAATTTTTGTTTTAACTTCAAGAGGCATTATTTTTGTAACGTATCCAAAATTATCAATATTTGCATCAGATTATCTCCCATATGTAAAAATAAAAAATAAAAAAAACAGAAGAAATAAATTCTTAAGTGGAATAAAGAGACAGAAAGCTATTAGTTGAAGAAGGATTTTATTTTTTTTTGCGGAATTGCTTGACTTACAACTATATTTTGAATATATATAGAGTTTGTCAACTATGATTCCTCCTAAAATCTCTCTAAACTATCCAGTAAAATAACAAACAAATCTAAACAGAATACAAAATACTTGGTCAAGTAGTCCTAAAAATTAGAACAGATACTTGACTTATTTAAGAGAGTAAAAGCCTAAACTAGAACAAGTAAGATGTGCTAATTTTTTTTTTAGCACTCCCCCTTAGCACATCTTACGATCTACTACTTCAAGTGTAGCTCTAAAAATCTCAAACTTAGATTTTGCTAGAGCTTTTGTCAAGATATTCGCAACCTGCTCATCAGTCCTAAGACCCTTCAACTCAATTTCTTGGCTTAACATCTTTTTCCTTACAATACAAAGTGATGTTGGACTTCAATGTGCTTTGTCCTTCCATGAAATACTGGATTTGAAGCAAGCTTGATGGCACTCTCATTGTCACATTTAAAAGCACTAATTTATAAAGTTATTAAAAGCACTAATTTATAAAGTTTAATTTCATATTCATCTTTATTCTTCAAATAAAGCTTTTAGATTGTAAGGCCCTGTGATATTGGGTGGTCCACTCCAAAATAGCTCGGCAATCTGTTTGTTGGCCTTGTCAGAGAGATGATCAGAGTCGAAGAACAAATATTCAGTAGGATCTGAACATAATTCGTATTCTGTCACACCCCTCATTCCCCCACAGCTTGAATCTCCTCTGTATGGACCGCCCCCGCAGCATGCTATTTCTGCCTCCTTGAAACCTTGAAATGTTTTCCAATCAAAAGATCTTAGATTAGAAAATGCTTGGTTTTCCCTTCAAATAATGTAAGAAAACAGCTCGTGCATACCATATTTTTCAGGATTGTTATATCTTTGGCTGAATGAAGTATTCAAATCATGCATTGCGTACTTAAATTCTGCTAGTTCCGTCTCCAGCTCCTGAAGAGCTTTGGAAAAAGCTGCATTATGCAGTCTTGCTATTTCTGTAATTTCTTCAAGGCAAGCCCCTGTGTTTCCCACAAGTATTTTCAGGCCTGGCACACAACCCAGTGACCCATAGTTTAGGAACCCGAATTTCCTTCCTCCTTTCCTGTATATTTCCTGAAAGATCATGTTATGCAACAAATCTAAAATCAATCGACAATGAAAATTTAATTTGAATATAAAATATTTAGCAATTATATTATAACATCTCTTTAATGGAACTCTATTATATATGTATTATATGTGTAGACGGAGATATAAAATTCATCGTGTTATAATTTTATATAGGGTAAGAAACAAAAATTTAAAAATAAAATTTGGTTTTGATATCATATTAAATATTTAATTTAAAATCAATTAACAATAAATGAAAGAACCAACTTGAATATAAGAACACATGAAATAAAGAATTTAATAAATAACAATTAATATTTGACCTAACGGTTGTTACTCTTCCTTAAAAAAAATCTAGATCTAAAATTTAATTTTTCTCTCATTGTATTTCTTATGATATTGCAATCAATTTAAGCTTAATTTTTTAAGTATATAAGACAAAACTTTTAAAAAATAAATTTATCTCCTTATCCTTGTTTTTAATTTTTAATTTTATAAAACAAATACTTGTACTTAATAATAATTTTTTATTTTAATATAAAGTCAATTTTATCTTCCATTTAAATTAACTTGGGTTAAAAAGGGGAGCTATGATGAAACTTACTTCTATAGCGTCGGTTATATTGCCAATCACCATCCCTACATATTCTTCTTTCGAGTAGTCCTCAAGTACGCTGGAATTCGAGGTGAAAGGGAGAAAATAATCACCGGCTCCAAAGTAAATTAAGTAAACAGCTTTGGGGAGTAGGGCCTTGGCTTCTTCATCTCCTATTTCCTGTCTCAATTGCTTTTCCACCTCTTTCAAATAACTCAACTGAGTTTTCAAATCCAACACCTGGAATCAACTCATAATTTGTAAGAGAGAGAAGAAATCATGTCGAACAACAACCTCAGAAATTGAAATACAACAAAATTGAAGATATCCCATACATATCCTGGATAAGTCTCAGCCAAAGCACCAGCTCCAGCCGAGGCAAAATTCACCCCATAAATGAATTGATTTCCAGGTTGCAGATACGGTGGAATCAGTGGTAAGTTTGCATACTTGGCTGCAAGAAAACCAAAACACTCAGAACATATATACAGTCATATTCCATTACAAAAATGAAAATTGAACTCGTGTTACCAATGAAGTCTGGGATTAAACGACCATCAGAAAACCTCCCAGTGGGGTATTTGAAGAAGGTTTCCCCATATGGCCAATAATTTGCCCGACCAATCGTGTTGATGTAGTTGTTATTTCCAGCATCAAACACTGAATCCCCCAAGATAAACAAGGCGACATGGTTTTTTGGCAGACCATGGCTGCATACGAGGTTGAGAGAGCTTCCACAAAAGAGAAAGAAACATAAGAACAACCTTACACTTGCCATGTTGGAAAATGGATTTTCACTTTGACATTCTCCTTAGTTTGCTTTATATTTATAGAGTTTCTTGCTCCTCACATGAAGCAGAATTCAATCCTGTGAGATGCCAGAAATTTCCATGTGCTAGGTGCGAACGTGCAAGGAAAAGAAAAAATCGAAGGAAATTTTGATTGGACCAAATGGCAAATTAGTTGAAAACTTGGATACGTAAGATTGAAAAAAATGAAAGTATTTTTCAAGTATGCAAAATACGTTTTCCTTTTCATTGTAAATTCGAGAGACGAAAGTTTTTTCAACTCTTTTGATAAATATATTATTCATCATTTTCTTGCTATTGATGCGTTACAATTTCATTTTTTTTCTCATTTATACTTTAAAAATATAAATTAATAAACAAATTAAATTATAATCAGCAATTCATAAGTTTAAGATTGGCTACAATTCAATTATTGGACAATAACAGTACACTTTGGTATATAATTTTCAAAGTAATAATAACAAAACAATTGTCTAGATAGCCTATGGACTTTGGACCATATATATAGAAATTTCACATGTTATCTAGAACATTAATATTAATATTACCTAACCTTTTGTGTGTATATAATATTCAACAAGTTTGTGTTTGATAATAGTGAAAAGTTTTAACTCAACAAAAGGAATTCAAAAATTGTCATTTGATTTGGTTCAAGCTATAAGGAATAAAGTATTTAATATTTATAAGATAATACATTTTATCACATGTAGGAAGAGATAGAATATTAGAACGTAAATAAAACTCTAATATTAATATAAAATCAATTGACAATTGATAAGGAATTCAATTTTAATATGAAATCATAAAAAACAAAGTATTTAATATATGTGAAATAACATCATTTTAACATGTTTATCCACATCCCGATAAATTTTAATTGACTTTTGAGATCAATTTAATCGAGCCGGAAAGAAACCAGAAGGGCAAAGGGAAGTTTGAGCTGATTTATAAAGAAGTAAACAAGTCTAATCATAATACCAAATAAGAAGTGTATATTGTAGCCAAAGCAATGCTTAAAGACTGTTAAGAAAAGTAGAGAGACACCAATTTTCCATGAGTTTCAAACAGAGCACCAGCTCCACTTGATGCAAACCGTGAATACCCGGTTGTAAATAAGGTAGAATATACGGTAATTTTTGCATACTCAGCTGCAATAAATCACCAAGAATTAGTCGAGTGACATAGTTTAGCTTAGAGTTTGACTAAAAAAAAGCTTTCTGAAATGTCCTACCAATAAAATCTGGATTTAGAAGCCCATCTGAAAATCTCCCTGAGGGGTACTTGATATAGGTTCTCCCATAGGGTCGGTAATTTGCACGAGCTGTAGTGTTGATGTAGTTATTAGTCCCAGAATCAAATATCGAACCCTGAAGATCAACAAGGTAACATGGTTTTCAGTTGGGAATGGCAGCTAATTAGACTTAGAAAGCTTGTGCATAGAAGAAAAAGAATGATACTAATTAATCCTAAAACTTGCCATGTTCTGTTTATGCTACATTAGTTCAATGGTTGTTTACAGGATTCCCAAATTTAGTTCGCACCTGAAGAATTAAAAAAAACATGAATACAAGCAAGATTTGAATAAATAAATTACCCTGAAAGTGAAAAACGAAAATATTAGAAATTGCCTGGCTAGAAAGTTCTGGTAAGCTGGCCAATCTATAGAATTAAGAGAAAGATAATTTGACTTTTCGCTACATTACATCTAGAATCTTATCTGTTGTGTTTATCCCATCAATGCTAAACTTTTAGAATCTAGATATTAAAATCTTTGCTTGGATCCTGCCGACACTAATTTAAGATTAATTTTATTCAGGCGAAGAGTAATATTTAACTAAAATTTATTCAATCAGGAGTGTAATTGGTATAATGGTATTCACAAATTATTCGAGTTTGACTTGAACAAAACTCGAAGTTGGTTTGATTTTAGTCGAGTCGAGCTTGAACTCAAGCTACTCGAATTATCGAGCGAGTTGAATTCGAACACTTGGATACTCAACTTGAGTAGTTGGCGAGCTTAATCGAACTTCGAGTTTTTATATATTTTAATAATATATATTATTATATAATAATATTTATATAACGAGGAATCTCAAGTCGAGCCTTAGAATTGAGTACGAGCTCGAGTTCGAGTAAAAAATCGAACTTATATAATCAAACCTAATTGAGTGAGTTCGAGTAACTCAAACTTGATCTCAAGTCGAACTTGAATTTAAAAAATAAGGCTCGATTGATTTCGAGTCGAGTATCGAACACCGAGTTTTCAAATCGAGCTCGATATTGAACACTTCACTGTATCAATCCGGCTCGACTTAACTACATCCCTCCTTCCAATCACGATAAAATTTTAAAATTTAAATTTTATTCAAATATTTAAAAAAACTATTTACTTTTATTTTTTTCAACTAATTATAGGTGACTTTTACTTTGATTATACTGGATGAACTATAATGTAACCAGATACGTCAAAATCCACTCAATTAATCTGTTTCAATATTTCCCCAAACCAAGCAGTTGAGAACCTGACAATTCTTGTTTATCTTTCCTATTCATGTAATGCCATTTTTTCACTCAAAACATGACTCTGGCAAAGTAACTGTCAGAAAAGAAAAAAAGAAAGAGAGAAAGGACAATACCCCACCATCTAACATTTACCTCCTTCAATGAATCTGAATACATGCGTTGAAGGGTTTTTGAGTGCTTGGTAGGTGGTGATGTGATGTGAATACGCACTCCAAAAATATGTGGTAAACGCCATTAATGCCAGTAAGCACTGCCTACCCAACAGCTCCTTCAAAGTGGAATTTGGTCGGACAAATATAACTTAAAGCTGAACCAAACTCACATATACTGTGATGAGACTTGAATTACATCTCAAAGTTTTAGAGCCTCTTCTTCACTGAACAACCCTTATGGTTTATTCTTTATAATTTTCATTGCCATATGAGCCCAATCGGGATTTAATTCAAGACCATGAGTTTGTTCATTATTAGGGAAATGAAACATAGCACATGCTTATCCTCTGATAATTATATGGATTAGAAATCTTGTTTTCAAGGTGAATAAGAAGATCTTTGCCAAAAGAATTCTTCTAGTTCTCTGACTTTTGGGACAAAATTCGCTTAATGAATCCGGAAGAGTTGCCTCATATTGTAAGGTCCAACATCATGGGAATTGCTTGTTCCACTCCACATTTGATCTGCCAATTGTCTGTAAATCTTTTCTGTGAGATGGAAAGAGTCCCAAAACACATAGTCATTCGGATTCTTACAGAGTTGGAATTCCTTCACTCTCCTTTTTCCCCCACAGCTCAATACTCCTCTATACTGCCCCGTTCCACAGCATGCTGCCACCCCTTCCTTAAAACCTTCATCAAACAAATTTTCCATCCAATTAATTAGAATGATTTCTACTTTTGGAAGTCTGTAAAAGTTTTTCTCGGGAAACATTCATACAATTCCATTAGTAGTTAGCAGTGTCCCTTGTATATACTGTGTAACATGAAAGTTGTGCACTTAACCCATTAATACAATCCTTTACTAAAATATTTCTAGGCTTTAACCTACGCGAGGCTCTTTATTAAGAACCTTTTAGACAAGGTTATCATTTAACCCTTAAGCTCTCAAGCTTTGCAAGATCTCGAGGTTTCAAAGAAGTTGATAGATTATGCCTTTTCCCTCTAAAATTCTTCTTTTGACCAGTCCTGGCATCTTTTTTGAGGTGTTCAATCAATAATCAATGTTCAATGCGTGATTTATAGAAACTTTCAAACTTAAAAAATATTACGAATCATAGATATATATGTATGTATCATGCATGTCAAAGGTCCCCATGATCAAATCCATTAGGAGAAATGCTTAATTTGGATGTTATGTTATTTGTACGTACCATATATGGAGGGATGAAACATTCTTTGTCTGAGATTGCTGTTGAAGTCATAGAGTGAATACTTGAAACCCCTCAATCGTTGTTCTAACCCGAAGAGGAGATTGGAAAGAGCTTTGTTGTGTAATGTAGCAAGTGATGTTACTTCTTCCAAGCATCTCCCATTGTTTTCAGACTTGAGTATCCTCATTGCCGGAAAACAACCTAAATCCGGCAGGTTGATGAACGCAAACTTTCGACCTCCTCGTGTATATATTTCCTGCCGAATCAAAACCAAAACATAGCTTTTTAGTCACAACTTTACCGACAAAACGGGCATATTCATACCCTTAAAAGCTAACCAACTTTACTAACCATGTCCATGTTCTTCCTAAAAGAAGAAACTTCGATTTAGACAATCTACCATTCCATAATTGCATAAACGAGTCGAGAAAAGAAGAATTCTTACTTTAATGACTGTTGTAAGGTTGCCGATTACCGTCCCAACATATTTGGAGTCAGAGTAGTTGTGTAAGAGAGTTGAATTGGTCAAGAAAGGGCTCATGTAATCATTGCTACCAATGCTAAACAAGTAAACAGCTCTCGATATTGTCATCTTCGCTTCATCATCTCCTAATTTCTGCCTCAGCCAACTCTCTACCTTGCAATAGTTGTTTAGCTGTGTTTTAAGATCGATCACCTGAAAAGTAAAAAGTTGGTAACCATTTAAATACAAAAGGTAGGTCGAGCTGGTTTCAACCCTGCTATAAAAATCTCCACACAATTCATGGCTGTACATTTGACACATCATTCATTCTGTCTGGTCTCCATACATGTCCATGTTGACCTTGGTTGATCTTGTACGAATTCTTCTTTAATGTTTTTTGTGAACTAGATGGGACAGGATACCAATAAGTTTTCCTTTCGGGCCTCACTTGATGTTTGACAAATCAAAGGATACATTAGTGGAGCCAAGGCATTTGGTGCATCCAGCAAATTAAAGTAAAACTTGTCTCAAAATTTCACCATGGCCACAAGGTTTTTGGTCAGGACTCTCTCCAGTTTCTGGACTTTCACACCATAGAAATCTATTCTCCTAATCCTTCTCTTTCTATGGCATGTTGTAGAAAATGATGAAAAGCTTATTGTGTAAATATATATCTAGAGAGAGAGATATATATGCAATTTCATTCCAATAATGTATAAGAATTCCAGTAACATATTAGAAAAATGAAGAAATGAGAAAGGAAGAAGATAATACATACAAATCCTTGAAATGTCTCAGCTAGAGCACCTGCTCCTGCAGATGCAAAATTTACCCCACGGTAATATTGTTGAAAACCAGGTTGCAGGAAAGGTGGAATCAATGGCAAGTTTGCATGTTGAGCTACAAGAGGAAGAATGAAAAATGTATAAAGAGATGAGCCAAGAAGGAAGATCATGTTAGGCAGAGAGAAATATATATTTTCCGGTTAACCAAACGAGAGAGAGAAGAAAAGGTTTTGCAAATCTCACCAATGAAGTCTGATATCAAACGCCCATCAGAAAACCTTCCAGTAGGGAACTTGAAATAAGTTTCTCCATAAGGCCAGAAGTTTGCTTGGTCAAGAGTTGAAGTGTTGATGAAGTTGTTGTTGCCAACATCCAGAAATGAATCACCGAAGAGGAAGAAAGGCACAGTCTTCTTGGGCTGCAGCTGCGATATCCCTGTGCAACATGTTGCAAAGAGTAGTAGTTGAAGTAATAAGGAAATGAAGAACAGAAAGCTTAGTCTCGCCATGATTAAGTTCTTCTCCATAGCTTCATCAATCACACAGTTTCCCTCTCAAAATATATTGACTTTGCCTCTAGTTGATGTGTGAAAATGACTAAACTACATGGTTTTCAAATAAAATGCAAACTAAAGATTTCTGCTTTGCATTTAAACAATGACTTGGGAATGATTAATATATATATATATATATATATATATATATATATATATATATATATATATATGGACAAGTTTGTTTGTTAAGCTTGACCAAAGAGGAAAAGAACATTTACAAAAAGTAAAATAAACTTGATCAGTGGTAAACAAAATTCACAATAAGCCGTCCGTGAAGATGGTGCAAAGCAGTAAAAAATCATGGTTGGCTAATTGGATTGGTGTAGGTGGTTAAATTTTAATATTTTGTGTAAAATATTCAGAATTAAATATTTACGATAATTTATTAATAAAGGATTTGTAAATACAAAAAATTTACAAATAAAAATTTATAAAAATTGATAAATTTCAATAATAGATTCACAGCTTACATTAATTTTAAAAATAAAATAACCTTATTTATTTTTTAACTTCTTTGTTAAGAAAAAAAACATGGTTTTGTTCCATTTGTGAATCATGACCTACTCATAGGTGAAATAGAAGAAATGGGCTTAGAAATAACATGCCTACCATCAATATTTGACTAACATAATATTATATACTATAGAGCAATATTTAATATTTAGATTGAATAAAATATTCAACATGATCGTACATGTATTATATATATATATATATATATATATATATATATATATATATATATGGATTTGGGACTTGGGTTATTTAATTAAGACGAAATCTTTTTTTAACAAAAAAAAAATTATTAGGATAATAAGTAGCTAAAGTCGGTGGTGACTTCAATTTTAAGAATAAAAATGTATGAACTGAAAATCACGTATATCAACCGTCAATTGGATCATTTGAGAAACGCTCGTCTAATGTGAAACAAATCAGTGAAGGGCGAAATACAAATTATTTATTTTTCACGTGTGAAAATTTTATAAATACAAAATTTAAGTTTCAGCCTCTAAATTCCTCTTTTTCCTAATAAAAAAAATTTATCAAGAAAATCCAAAAAATTCAAAAGAGCAATAATTTATTCTCTCACCGATGAGCTATATAAGTAATTAATTACAAATATCCTATAAATCATCAATGAAATTTTTTAACCCTACAAGTGAAGTTTGGATAATAACATATATCTTAATTTATTTATTTATTATTTTCTTAATATATTAAAAAGACATGTATTAAAGTTAAAAAAATTTATTAATAGTGTATAAAATATTTGTAATTAATTACTTATAGCTCATCAGTGAGAGAATAAATTATTGCTCTTTTGAATATTTTGGATATTTTTTGATAAAAACTTTTTATTAGGAAAAAGAAGAATTTAGAGGCTAAAACTTAAATTTGTATTAGGAAAATCAAATTTTACTTATGAGTATTTTTTTATCTCTAATTAAATTAAATAATATAAAAATAAAATTGAAGAGATTTAAGTTTTTAAAGAACTCTTTCACCTTGCATCACGTAGTACTATAAATAGAGAACTGTATATTATTTGAGACACAATTAGGAAAAAAAAGACTCGAAAACAATTGGGAAAAGAAGAAGTCCTAATAGAAAGAATAGAAGATCAAAGTTTGAACATCCAATAATTTCTAAATTGAAACTAAATTCCATTGGTCTCTAAATTTGGGATTAAATTTCAAGATTTCTAAGACTCTAGATTTTGAGAGCAAATTTCAATATCTAAAATAAACTCTAAATTTTGGGTCTAAATAAAAAGTTAAGATGTTTGAAGCCAATATCGAATTTAAGATATCAAGTAAAACTTTAAAATTTGGATTCAAATCTATTCGATTTAAGATTAAGTTATCAAAATCCTTAAACAAGTACCAAATTAAATGCTAAAGTTTAGATCGAATTTGTTCAATTCAAGATTAAGTCATCCAAACCTTTAAAGCAAATAACAAATTTATTTTTTAAAATTTTTATATTTATTTAATTTGTTTTCTATTTTAATTAGTAAAGTATTTTGTATTCTATTATTTGCTTCGCCTAAAATTTTTTATTTAATTTAATAAATTTTATTATTTTATTATTTATTTATTAAAAATATATGAAAATTCTATTATTACGTAGTTTTTAATATACGAAAATTTGTTAGATTATCAAACAATAATTTAACTTCTTTTATCAACACTTGTAACAAAAAAGAAAATTCCTCTTATCAATACTTTTAAAACAACTCTACTCGTACAATAATTTTTATAAAAGTTTCAATTAAGCCGAACATGTCCATATAAATATTCATTCAATACATTAAAATCAAGAATAAAATTATCAAAATTACCACATTTAATAAAAAAAATAAAGTTATATAAGTGTTTTAAGACATTAACAAAACTTCTAATTTTTTTCGGAGTTTTATTGGTTATGGTGGTTTTTTTTGGTTGGATTTGTATATTTATTATTTGTGATCAAAGGACGAAAATCAACCTTGCTTTATACACAAACACCAATATTCAGAATTATTATTGGCCTTTATCAACTAATAAAGGCTAAGACGAGTTAGTGGAAAATAAAAAAGCAGATAACAAAGAGAGAATTTAAGAAAGTGAAAGACTATTGTACATTGTGATTATTTCTTTCATTCTTTTAATTTTTCTAACTATGTTCACATTATTGTCAATACACGATTTCTTTCACGTGATTCAGAGTCAAATGGCACCATTTTTTTGGGAGACAGAATACCCTACCCCATTAACAAGGATCTCAATCTTCCTCCAGGAAGAAGGGACTCAGGGTACCTGACCATTAACAAATCTCATCCATGAAAAACCAAACTTTCTTATCAAGAAAATTTCCCATTTTGTTTATAAGTAGATAGCCAAGGCACACTTCTTGAGGAACCATTTGAAAAAGATGCCTGCTAAGTCAAGTAATTTACAAATGAATCAATGAAAAGCACGCAGAGAAAGTTTCTAACCATGCATGGTGATTAATGAAGGGAAAGGGAGCATTTACATGGAGATTTGTAGCTGCTTTGTTGCTGTTATAAGCTTCATTTAAGAATGCCAATTCCTTATACTCGAAGTTTATGTTACAATCCAGGGGAACCTGCAAGATAACGGTCACTGTATTTGAGTAGTACAGATCTAAATCACCCAACTCTGAATTCATATGGAGAAAATAAAGCAAAGCTCTTATTGTGTCAGATGCTAAACAATTATCTTATGAATTAAGAAAGAAGGGTTGTGTCATTGTGATGGTCTGAAACTTGAAAGCCTTGAGAAGCAAGGAATTCAGAAAGTTGTGTAAACTACAAACCTTGATCTTAAGCAGGGTTATGTGTACAAACTCCAGATATTCCTTTTCTTTGCTACTACAGACCAGAACCAGGTTTTATTATTCACCAACAGCCGGGCATTAGATTAAACAGATATGTGCTGAGGTGTAGAACTTGGCCAGGAAATGTACGTGACTATCGGTTTTTGGTTAGTGGTCACTTATTATGGGCAAAGGGCCCTGGTGCTGACGATGATGGTGGTGATGCTGCTACTGCCTTGCTTTTGCAGCAAAGTTAAGGAAAATCAGGCACGAGATCACTTGGAAGTTAGTTTCAAGTCCTTTCTTTCACCATTTTCTTCACAAAGTATGTTATGAAGTCAGAGAAAAGGAGAAGGGGGAGGGCGCTTATGTTTGTAGGGTTGCCACTTATATAGACTAGACAAATCGGGTATATGCTTCATATATGTGTCATTTAAAATCATTTGTATCATATAAAATATGCAAATTCGTATCAATCTATCAAATACATTTTTTCTAACTTTTATCATATTTATATAATTTTTTATCAAATTCACCCACTATACTAAAAACTTATGATATTGGGACCAGAGTACCAGCACACCTGATCCCAGCGTGGTCAGCCCACCAATGTGGCCCTGTCGACACGTTCCTTCCATGTAGACAATAAACTTGCCGTGCTCCTCACATGGAAGAGAGCAGAAGATTTGCACATTTCACAGCTAGGTATGGCTTCACGTGGCTACTGCACACTGACGTTATCTCTTACTAGTTCTTTAAATTTCCCTGAGACCATCTTTCTCTCCTCGTTTGACATGTGAAGGAGAGCCTCGTCAATTGCAAAGTCAGCAACCAAATGCAAAAAGCTTCGTTGCATCACTCCTGGTGGTAAACTTAGATAAAAGCAGAAAATGATTGCAGACCAGGAAGAACAAAGGCAACAATGCTCAGTGATTTGTTAATGAACCAAACTCGTAAAAACTACAGCAGCAGCCAGCAGACACTAAGGAAGCCGCTGGCTATTGTCTAAACACCTTAGATTGCAGATATCATAAGACAGTAGTGGCCTCTACTTGGATCAAAAAAATGGCGTATTATTTTTCTTTTGTAAATCAAAACTGCGGCCTCCTGTTAGAAACTGAAGGAGTATGGGAGAAACAAATAGCAAGGTTAAACATTCATCAGCTTTCCGTATTTCATCACAAATCATACATGATCACTGATATGGTCACTCATATATAAAATTCAAAGTTCAATGTCTAGAAGACAAAAAGGAACACACATTAAAAGCCTCTGAAAGCACTGCAGACAAGGCTTAAGGATGTAGAGCTTTTTTACTCCAACTTCACAACAGATTTGACCAATTCCTGAGAGCAGTAAAGAAGGAAAAAAGCAAGATGTAAATAACTGAACATTCGTCCGAAAAAGAAATAGTTCAGAGATAACACAATTGAAATAATAAAGCAGCTGTCAGACGGGTGAAACTCACTAACATGTTGCCTTATTTACAAAAACTAGTAAGTAGGGAAAGCTTGCTCAGAAAACGCCCCCGGGAATGGAAGGGAAGTCATCAAAGCTCCAAAGATCCATTGGGTTTCCACCATCCTGAGTTGCATCTCCATTAAGGAAGGCATCGATTGAAGCTTCCCAGTTCCCCTCAATGACGGGCATTTGAAAGTACTTCATCTGATCATCCAAACCCAATAGCTCATCCGACAAACTCTTTGAAGAATTGTCTTCTGTAGGCATAACATTGTCAGAATTTGGTTTCAGCTTCTTCTTAGGGTTTGCATCCTCGAGGAACTCATCACTTTCTATACAAGCTTCAAGAACAGATGATATTTCAGGAGTCTTGGCACCCTGTTCTCCCCAACCAAGGTCAGAACAGTCAAAGGAGTTACTTCCCTGGTCTGAACCAAAATATAAGGGGGCATTGTCAGATTGAGCAAAGGATTTCAATCCAGCATCTAAAGTAGGAACAAGGTCAGCATATGCAAACTGATCCATTGCCGGCTTCTCTTCTACGAAACTCATGGTATCAAAGTAGTCCTGCTCTGGTTTGTTCAAGTAATTGAAATCATGGTTGAGATTTGGTTGAACAGGGCTCAAATTTGACTTGGAAAGTGGTTTCTGAGAACTTGTCTTAACTGCACGTTTTGGAGAGGTACACTGACCCTCATCTGGGAAGTTCACCTTTGCTTTCTTACCCCGTATTCTCCGTGCCTCGGCATCGTAAGCTCTAGCAGCTTCTTCAGCAGTATTGAAAGTTCCTAGCCAAACCCTAACCCCTTTCCTTGGGTCTCGGATCTCAGCAGCCCATTTACCCCATGGACGCTGTCGAATTCCACGATACTGGTTCTTCCTCTTTCTTTTTGCAGATTTCTCGGCTTGACCATTGAATTCCACAGATGTTACAGAGTTCGAACCTTCAAAAATTGAAAAGAAAATCTTAACATCATACAGATGCATATACCATAAATAAATATTATAGCAAATGATAACACCGTGTATCACTACATAACTTTCACCAGGCAACAGCATGTAGGACCTTTTAATGCAAGAAAATCATGAGAAGAACATATTTAAATATCATCCAGAAAATTATAACTTGAGGTATTCATTCTCAAATTCCTTTTCCTCCAAATTAATCACAAGAAAAAAACTTTGATTTTACCTTTTGGACATGGGAAACATGACCGTCATACATATTATGATTTGAAACACCGATAGACCAAAGGAAAGTAGAAATATATGAAACCATACAGATCGTTCAGACTGAAACAAGGAAAAGTTAATTTTAACAAGTTTGTAAATAAATAACAGCAAAATCCAAAAAAGGACCCTTTTATAAAATGAGATGAAAAAAATTCTAATGGTTGAAAAACGTAAAATTCCTTCTCCAACTTCTCAAGGAAGGATGAAAACGATGACCTAACATAAACAATACACTTGAAATATCAAAAAGTGAACAAGATACCAAGGAACCAAAGCATTCACAATTATGAGGGAAATAATTAATCTCAGAAAACAGGCTACATAATCAGCCAATGTGTGCTTATAGAAAAGCCTGCTATTATTACAGATCTTTATTTATTAAAATTAAAGAAGCTTTAAATTGCTAAGATTTTATGATCTAACTTCCAAGTATTTTTTTTTTCCTGCCATTTTTCAGTTTAAAGGCAAATTTTAAAGGGCAAAAGGCAAACAATTAACTTTGTAAAATAAATAAAGCATAGAAATACAGCAGGAAAAAGGGAAATAGAAAGGAAAATCTTATGTGCATAGCCAGAGACAGAATCTAACAACAACTGAAAAGAAATAAAGGAGAATTGAAAAAAAAAAAAAAACTTTTAGCAAAATTTATTAAAAAAATGTAATTCAATCAAATAACCAGATAAGCAAGGAAAATTCAATAACAAGAAATCAGTAGCTATATTAATTACCCAATGACCTAACCCAATTAAACCTTCTAAAATATTCCCCCAGGAAGGAATAAAATAAAGAAAACGAAATTTTATAATAAAGCAAAAAGGACTAATTCTGACCAAAAGTTGCAAACTCATTAGACAAGGAAAAAAAAACCCATTTTTGCAAAAGGATCAACAGACTAAACCCCCAAAATAAAATTGAAAGAAGGGACGAAATTTTAACTTTAATTATAATTACCACGAGACACAGCAGATGCTGGTTTCTTTGTAGCAGAAAGAGCAAAGGGCTTAACATCAGCCAAAACATCATCAACATCATCGACGTCGGATTCCTCATCCTTAAACTCCTGAAAGTCTGCCTCGAAGTCATCGTCCAAATCGATCACCGGCTTCGAGTACCTTTTACCCGACCCCTTTTTCGACCCAGATTTTTTCAGACCGAGCCACAAGAAATCAGCAGTCAGCCGTCGCGACCGC
Organism: Firmiana major; assembly: GCA_033439115.1. Taxonomy (NCBI): domain Eukaryota; kingdom Viridiplantae; phylum Streptophyta; class Magnoliopsida; order Malvales; family Malvaceae; genus Firmiana; species Firmiana major. The sequence continues at coordinate 4,278,658 of CM065914.1, read as the reverse complement.
GACGGGGGGATGAAATCGGAGATAATCGCACCTCCACACATGGCGGTTTGATCAGAGTAAGGGACTTGAGTGAAAAGATTTTCAGAGATTAGAGAGTAAAATAAGAATTCTGTAGAACTTTTGGTGGTTGTCTTGTTGGGTAGCGAAATGAATGACTTCTTTTCTTAGGGGTTTTAGAGTGGGTTGGTGTTGCCTAGTTGCGCGTTTTATATTTCTTGCGGAGGAAATTATGGAATTGTGCTATTTTACGTTCTTACCCTTATTTATTTCTGAAAATTACTAATTTAGAGATTACTTTTTTACTAATATGGTAAAAGAAATATTAAAAGGGTAAATATATAGGTTATTAAAGTTTTGTGCCAACCAGGCTTTGACTTAACGTCGGGAATATGCTCCGGTGTTTCGAGGTTCGGATTCAACATTAATGGTGCATGAGTGTGAATTTAATTATCGAATTTAATAATTTTTATTAATTTAATTATTAAAATTATGTAATTTTTATAGGATTATAAATTTTATTATTATATAAATTAATACATAATTATAATTATAATTTTTCATATAATATACCACTTCAAAAAAAATTCATTAAAGTTTTGTTGCCGTATTTTGTGTATAAGATTCGTACATTAACCCTAATAAAAAAAATATTATTTTATCAAAATAATTTGCAATTTCATGAGATTCATTAAATAAGAAATATTCTATTTTACTACAATATTTCGTATGTATATATTATATAAAAGTTTTGTATTAACAACTTAATTATTTTCTTGTAACAAGATAGCATGTTGTATAATTTAAAATTTTTTTCATTTGAGGTTTAACTTTAATAAGGTTTATTATCCTAGAACATATATTGTATCCCAAAAGATTTTTATGTTCATGACTAACAATAATGAAGAATTCCTTTTAATAAGTATGAATTTGAGATCAGTTTTAATGAATTGTGTTAAGATTTTGTTTACAAACTTAATTATTTTAGAATTGAATGCTAAGAAGAGGATGAACTCTTCTCTTTATGAATTACTCCGTAAACTTTGTTTTTGCATTTAATTTTAATTTTAAATGAAATATTTTTCAGATAACTTAATCTTGATTTTAAATAAATAATAATAAGTTTATTTATTTAATACCTCAAAATATAAATTTAAATATATTATCATTAAAAAAGGATAGACAAAATAAATGTGGATGTGATATATCTTATAAGATATTTATATATTCTGCAATATAATATATGATTTGCAAAGTTTTTGCATGTCACCTTCAATGGATGAATAATTCATATGATAAGACTCCATATCAAATCCAATGCATTTCTAATGATATTATAAGAACTTCAAAAACTTGGAAATTAATTAAGTGGCAACTTTAGATTTGTTGATAAATTATTTCTTTTAGGTACAATATTACACACAAAATCGTTACAAATTAATGAAGAAAAGGATGATGACAAACAGCATTATAGCCATTTCTTGTATGCTAGCAAACATGTGGTTACCTTTGCTTTTTATTTAGAAAAATACCAAAAATAATGAGCAAGAACATGAAATATGAGTTGGTATTCAAGACCCTTGGTTTCAATTATTAAAATTAGTAAGTACTAATCAATATTTTATAACCCTAATCAATCCTCAATCAACTTTTTATAATTTTAGATAAGAGAATAGAAAAAAAAAAAAAAACTAGTTATTACATTGTTATTTATGGTTCCATCTTCTCTATTTATTTATTGTACGTACCAATTTTTGATATAAAACAATTTAATCTGAGTGGTGGTATTTTTTATTACATGTATTAAACTTTATAATATTCTCATTGTATTTTTTTGGTTGTCGTTACATTAATTATTTATCTTTTATTTTATTCATTAATGGAGTTAAAGAAGAAATATTAATCAACAATTAATCCATAAAATCAGACGAAGGCATATGCTGCCATCTGCTAGTCAATGAGATGGTTTCAATACTTGCCATTGAGTTTCCTTTGTTTTATTTCTCCCTTCTTCTATTCTCAATCTCAAAGTCAATGGCAGGTAAATCAAAAGTCAAAACTATACAAATTCTTGCAAAGAAAAAAAAAAAAAGCTGGGTTTCTACGTATTTCAGATCTAACCCTAAATATTAAGGTCTTTTGAAAAGCACCCAATTTCTAAAGCCTGTGTTTAGCTAATGTTGGAGAATGAGTTTGTTTAACCAGAATTGACCAGTGACTAAATACTTGGCTGATTTGCACCTAACTTAATTTTCAATGAATTCAGGAGTTTATTTCTAACTTATGTTACACAAGTTCGAGATAGAGTATCGGATACGGATATATGTTTATTTCGAGTATTTTATATTTTTTTATAACTTTTTACATTAATTTTGAGATCAAAGTATCCTACACATACAAATAATGAAGTTTTTTATTAAAGATCCCGGATATATAAATAAAAATTATTATTCAATACATAAAATTTTTAGATTTTACAAGTCAGATTAAAATATTGACACGTACCTTATTATTTTTTTATTTTTTTTAATAATACTTATAGTGCATATGTCAATATTTTAATTATGATATTGTAATTTAAAAACTCCACTAATAATATATTTTTTACGTGCTTAAATAAGTCTCATATTAACAAAGCACGAAAAATATAATGGATATATAAGTTAATATACTTTATATTTTCAATAAAGCCTTTTAAAACCGTGAGCTTCAATAAGCCGAAACAGAAAATATCACTAGTAGGTTTAGTCATTACCTCTTGGACAATAATGGGGCAAATCTCAATGACAATAAGGGCATTGTGTCCTAAAAGGGGTGTATGTTACACCTATAGACAAATCCCACATAAGTTAACATACTCTTAGTAAAGTCTTTTTTAAAACTGTACGGTCTAATGGATCAAAACGGATAATATCTTTGTATTAAATAATAATCATATAAATAATGAAATATATACAATATATATTTACACACATAATAATTATACAAATTTAAAAATATATCATATTTAACTAAGATTTGACTTAGTGAATGTTACTTCTCTTTAAGAAGATTAAGTTCAAGGTTTCGAATCCTCTCTCCTCCTTGTACCCCATATGAATAAGAAAATATACATAATATTTTGATAACATTTTTTTTAATTTAATTAAAATAATTATTTTATATACAGTTAGTGAAATTTTTTTGACTGTACAAGCACTACAAGAAAACATACTTTCAACGACGGAATTTTAGCGACGGAATAATTTCGTTGGTAAAAAAGTAAATTAGAGACGGATTTGCGACGAAATTCCGTCGCTATTCGTATCAAATATAAAATTTACATTTTCCGACGGATTTTGCTACGGAATTTCGTCACTGAAGACGATCGAATACGCTGAAATTTTAGTTTCCTATTATTCCGTCGCTGAAACTAATCAGCGACGGAATTCCGTAGGTGATGAGTTCCGTCGCTGATAAGTGTCAGCGACGGAATTCCGTCGCTAATTCAACGAAATTTTTTTTATTTTTTTAATATTCTATTCCGTCGTTGAAACTTATCAGCGACGGAATTCCGTAGGTGATAAGTTCCGTCTCTGATAAGTTTCAGCGACGGAATTCCGTCGGTAAGTCAACGAATTTTTTTTATTTTTTTTGAAAATTCTATTCCGTCGCTGAAATATATGATTATTATTCAATACATAAAATTTTTAGATTTTACAAGTCAGATTAAAATATTGACACGTACCTTATTATTTTTTTATTTTTTTTAATAATACTTATAGTGCATATGTCAATATTTTAATTATGATATTGTAATTTAAAAACTCCACTAATAATATATTTTTTACGTGCTTAAATAAGTCTCATATTAACAAAGCACGAAAAATATAATGGATATATAAGTTAATATACTTTATATTTTCAATAAAGCCTTTTAAAACCGTGAGCTTCAATAAGCCGAAACAGAAAATATCACTAGTAGGTTTAGTCATTACCTCTTGGACAATAATGGGGCAAATCTCAATGACAATAAGGGCATTGTGTCCTAAAAGGGGTGTATGTTACACCTATAGACAAATCCCACATAAGTTAACATACTCTTAGTAAAGTCTTTTTTAAAACTGTACGGTCTAATGGATCAAAACGGATAATATCTTTGTATTAAATAATAATCATATAAATAATGAAATATATACAATATATATTTACACACATAATAATTATACAAATTTAAAAATATATCATATTTAACTAAGATTTGACTTAGTGAATGTTACTTCTCTTTAAGAAGATTAAGTTCAAGGTTTCGAATCCTCTCTCCTCCTTGTACCCCATATGAATAAGAAAATATACATAATATTTTGATAACATTTTTTTAATTTAATTAAAATAATTATTTTATATACAGTTAGTGAAATTTTTTTGACTGTACAAGTAAGATTAGGATGATAATACGTGCTCTTTGAATATATTAATAAAATAAAAAATAAATAAAATAAAACATGAATTATCATCTTAATCTCACCTCTAAGATCAAGAAAATTACATTAACAATACATAAAATATTAATCAATTTAATTAATATAAAACAAAGAGTCCGTTTAACACGTTAATTTAGATAATTTTACCAACTTCTAACCCAGTTTAAACGTGGAATTACACAGGCTACTTCTGCATTTTTTTCATTTTTTTTCTTCAAACATGTCAGGTGCTAAGCTATTTTTTTTCTTGATTGTGAATTTATACTTTGTAAAAATCTTCACAAAGTTGTTTTTGTTTATTGAAAGAGTCAGCAACGCGTTTGTAATTTGTGTTATGGAAATACACGTGGCACAGTCTTTTTACTGCTAAATTAACCATCACTGCCATGGATGAAACCCTACCAGCAGTATCATTGCCGACTTGTTTTTAAATTCAAGTTAAGATTTTCATTTTATAAATTGAATTATTAAAATTCAACTTTTACTTTATAATTCTAGCTTACTATTCATTTCAAGTTGGATTTTATAAATTGGTTCTTTGTTTTCTTTTTTCAATTAAAAAAGAAAATAAAAAATTATTTGAACTTTAATTTAAATTTTATAATGTATCATAATTTTTTTAATTATTTATTGAAAAGATTATTGATTTTTTTTCCTTTTTTTTGTTTTTAGATAAACTTTGGTTCAGTATGATGGCTTTTAAACATATATGACAAATTTTTAAAAAGTTAATTTATTATTTTATTAAAAATATATATTTTTAATGATAATTTTTTTAATATCATTAAAATCAATTTTAACGTTTATCTAAATTAGCCTCAACAGGTCATAAGAAAACATTGACTCCAAACAAATTAGGCATCATGACATATTTCTTGTGCCTCACCTAAACTCATCATGGCATGTGATGTTATTGCTTCTACCAAACCTAGATTCTAAAGTTAGCCCTTCAATTCGGCATTGAGAAAATTCTTCAATTCAATCCGTGATCTGTTTCCCAACACATGCTATAATTAATTTATTATTATCAGTATGCTATTAGTAGTAGGTGATCTAATCTATTGTTAGATATAGAGGAGTTAATTAGCCATATAATAATAATAAAAAAAACATACATAAAATAATAAAAAATTTATTGTTCAGGACTAATAAAATCATTTTATCCCTAAGAGTTACAGTTGAATCACAAAAACTCTTTTTTTTTTTTTAATTTTTGTTTGAGTTTGTAAATCAAACTTGTAGACAGAAAAGTTAAAACAATAATTTTTATCAGAAAGACATTTTCACCGTCAATATTAAATTAAACTTAAATCTCGAGTTTTTAAGTTTTATTTTGCTTTACTTCTATCTAATTTTAAATTGATTTGTTTATTTGAATATTTATTATTTTATTATAATATGTTAAAACATTTTATTATTTAATTATAGTGAAAAAGCATTATAAGTGTGAGTAAGTTTTATAGGACAGTAGGTAAACTAACATTGTTTTATAATAATTAATATTGGGTGACTAAAAGATAGAATACACAAAAGAATAATATAGTAAAAATATAAATACTGAGATGAATACGTGGATATACAAAAAATGATAAAATTAAAAGTGAGGATATTCGTAAAAATGTTAAAGTGACACTTATCAAAGACAATCTAAATAAAAATTGTCAATGTTTCAATTAATAAAGTAAAGTTATGATTGATAGAAATGATCTTAAACCTAAACAAAGACCGAAAAAAATTTTTAAAAAAAATTATTCAAAAAGATTTAGTGAAATGAGAGTTCAAATAATTATAATTATAATTATAATCATATCTATACATATAATTTCGTTAAAAAAAATGAAATGAACGACAGCGAAGTATTTATATCAATAATAAATACATTTACCTGTTGATCATTCCAATATTAAGTTCATGAATATCATAATCAAAGAGTTAGTTTCAATTTCTCTTTAAAAAAAAAAATCGAGACAAATGTACTAATCTTCGTTAAATTGTGAAAATGGAAGGGTACGCTGGGAAGATCGGAAAAGCATGCAACTGTGTTCGAATCGAAACTTCCACGCAATTGATCGAAACACGAATTCTTTTTTTTTTATCATGAGACCGCAACACGAATTCAGGGGATAGAATATTAGAAAAGAAAATAATGTTGAGTAAAAGTTAAAATGGTGAAAAGGTCGGTTCATGCACCAGAATCTGCCGTAAGGGAGGAACAATAGACAAATGAATATGGAAAAAAAAAAAGGAAAGGAAGGGACCTGTAAGCAGAAAATTATGGCGTCGTGTTGTAGGGCTAAAAGACAAGGTTTTGAGTCGGGGGTGCGCAGCCCTAGACGACTACGACCTTGCAAGTTGTGTTGTTTGTTGGTTGCTACCGGCCATTCCTTTTGAAGATTAATTTATGTTTTTTCCTTTCATCCTGTGCATGAAAAGTAACCTGGATAATATTTACTTAAAAATTATATATCATTATAATAAAAAATTATAAAAATAATTTATTTGATACATTAATATAAAATTTTTATATTTTATACTACATAAATATAAATTGTCGATCCACTGATTTCTTTTAATTTGCTTGAATTTCTCTGTTTTCTTTTAATAATTAGCACTTTATCTGTCTCTATATATATTATATGATCAATGCATAATCTTTATGTTTTTTTTTATATTAATTATAAATTTATTTGAACAGATATTACGAATAGTTCAAGTGAAATTAAAAAAATATTAAAAAATATATTTTTAAAAAAATTAAAAAATAAAGACCGAAAAAATTGCCTTTCAAAATTTTTGTTTCTTTCTTAGCTCATCATGCCATTTGAATCTCTCAGCAACTCCAATGATGTCCAATCCGAGCATAATTCTTTATTATCGTCCTATAGAAAACTTAATTTCTTTATGTGTTTTCTCGTATTAAATTTTCTGTAGCTAAAAGCATTATACAAAGATTATCACAGCAGTTCATTGCAATTATGCAATGGTACAAGTAGTCTTAATTGCCAGTCATAAAAAAAGAATTATATAAAACGAATATTACTATGTTTTGATTTGATAAGAATAATGAATTTAATATAATAAAAATATGTTTTGAGAGGGAATTTAAATGAAGAGTCATTCGAAATTATTTTTTGTTAAAGAGAATTTAATTTACCATCAACACTATTGATACATAAAAACCATTAGGACGGTATTTGTTATGAGATACTGTATAAAAAAAGTCACTATACATAATTTTTTCTTTGCATCAAAACATAAATTATTTTTATTTAAATTCATGACTTAAAAATAATAATAAAAAATTTTACTGTTACATTAATTCTTTTGATATTATATAATTTAAACATTTAAAATATTGTTTTTACGATTTTATTTCTAAAAAAAGACACTTCAATTTAAAAAAAAAAAAAACTCTTGTACATAAAATCATAATCCAATCTATCATCATTAGGCGTAGGAACGTTTCTCTCCACTAATCTAAATCAGAAAATGTTTATTGGTAGAGTTACTGCAACTATCAATGCTATTTTCTAAAGTGATTTCACCGAAAGTATAAGTAATAGTTAGAGGAAACTACATTATTCCAGGCCTTCCCAAGAGAATTTTCCATTTCTTAATCAAGTTTTTAGCAAACTGAGCCAATATTTCTTGTCAAAAAATGGTGAAAAGATGGCACTTACTAAAGAGAATAATACGTATCTCAGATAAATCTAAAGTCTTAATCAAGATTCGGAGAAAATATCAGAGCATTTGGACAATTGTCAGATAGATTCGATTGAATCCGATTAAATAAAACAATTAGGCCGTACGGTATATTAGAGAAAAAAAATGATTATAGCGTAAAATTATTATTGAGAAAGTAATTTTGTAGTATTTGGTATGTAATGTATAATTATATTTAAATTGTAGGAAAAATAACTTTACAACGTTTGTTATACACTCACTTTACTGAAAAAGTTGTATTAAATTTCAAAAATATCCATAATTATAAAAAATAACTTTAATGCAATGAAAAAATTAATTAAAATGAAAATATAAATGATATAAAATTATATTATTAATATTACTCATTATTTTTAATTTTAAATTTTCATGATTATTAATTTAAATTTTAATTAGTATATTATTACAAATTCATTTATTAATTTAAATTTACAAATTTATTAATTTACAAATTCATGTATTATTAATTTAAATTTTAATTCATCTATTATTTTTAATGAATGTCATAATAATTTATTTTAGTCTTTATAAAATATTTTTTATGTATGATAATTATCTATAACATCAATGAAAGTATTTTTATGTTTTTGGTAAAAGAGTAATTTGAGTAAAATTGTGATAAAATTAACTTTACAGTTTTTGGATGTAAAATGATTGCAGCTGCAAAGTGATTACAATCTATTTGAACTGTAATCGTTTTGTAACTTTTAGATGTAAAATGATTGCAGTTATAATCACTTTACATCCAACTTTTTTGATAACAAACGTTGTAATCACTTTACACCTAATTAAATTGCAGTGTAAAGTGATTACTCCCCTTATACCAAACGGCCGCTTAATACAAAGAAAAAAACGACCCCTTAATGCAAAGAAAAAAAGGGTTAATGCAAATCACTCTCTGCTCTGATAATAAAATTTAAATTTGAATTTAAATAATATTATTATAATTTTTAATTATTAAATAATACCAAAAGTTGAAGACAGAAACATAGAAATGAAACGTAGCAAACCTAATGAAACAACCGACCAGCCCCAGGATATTGGGTTTGATAGCCCTCTGCTCTGTTTCGAAAAGCCCGGTTGAGTTGGCCGCCCCGTAAGTATGCGGGCTTTTAGATATGAGCTAGACCCAGACCCAATCAAACATTATGAAGTAGAACACAAATGAAAGTTAAGACCATGGCTTGATGATTTGAACATAAACTTTATGACACGCACGCAACTCATCTCATACCTTTTGTTGTTTTGTTCCAAATATTTACAGGAATTGTTTTTGATACAACAGAGATTTTCGGATTTTTTATTTGAAAAAAAAAATTGTAAGTGCTGCTATTAAAATTTCAAATTTATAAATTTTTTATAATTTAAAAATAAAAATATAATTATTTAAATCAATATTAATTTTACGCTTAAAACTTGTTTATTCGCAATAAGCTAGCTTTTGCCCTTGCGTGTAGGGTATTTTTCTCCTCACTGACTTCATAATTTGCAATCAAGGAAATGATGACAAGATGTTAGAACAACCAAAAATGTAAATTAATCAAACTTACAACTTTTAAGCATGCGCAAAGCTAAGTAAAGAAAAAAAAAGAATAAGAAAAAACAGCAAAGCTAAATAAAGAAGAAAAAGAAAAAGAAAAAACAACTAAAAACCGCGTTATAATAACCCAATTTTGTAAAGTGGCAGTTTTCCAGCTAATCTATTTTCTCGGTAGGAAAATAGGTATTGATTTTATTTGAATTTATTCTCTATTTAAATAAAATTAATTTTCGACCATCAAATAAATTAAAATATTTATGATTACACTCAAAAATATTTCTTGATTTTTTTGTATTTTTTTATCATATGAGATAAAAATGAAATTGCATAAATTTAAATTTAAATTTTACAATATATTATAAGAATTACTCGTCTAATTTGGTTAGAATAAATTACTTTAAGGATTTATTTGGTTGGAGGAAATTTAAAATCTTGTCGTAATTTTTTTTTGTTATTTGATTCCCCCGTTTAGTTTGATTATTTTTTTTTTATCAGTCATTTTATTTTACTTACAATGCTCGATTTTGAGAAAATCTGAAGTAAAATAATTACCTTCGGATCTTGAGGTATTTTTAAATTACTTGAATCAAAATTTTTTTTTTGGATCTGAAGTAAAAATTTTTTTCTCTAAAATTTACCCCTTTAAATTTTTTTCCTGGATAAAAATTAATTTTTTTCCCCCAACCACGCACCCTAAGATATTGTTATTAAAGCAAAACTTTGAACCTGTTCTCCTTCATGTTCTAAAACTGTTTTCCGAAGGATGTAGTTTTCCTGATGACAGAAATTTTCTTTAGTTGAGCTGAAAAGATATCTGAAAAGTTTAGCATAAGGGCATTTAAATTTCCATTGATACTGACTGAAAACATGATCACCTACGGTGCTGTCAGTCGAGAAGCATGATTTATTGCTCAAGGTCTTCTATCTCATTTCCATTTTCAGGAAACAACATCCCCCACCAATACTGGCAGGCAACCTAAATGCGCAAAACAAACAAAGAAGTTCGTCAATTTTACTTGATCAGGCAACCCCACTTGATTCTTTGTCCTCATCTTTATCACTACTGTGTTGCCTTTGCTGTTAACCAGTTAAATTACATGCACATATATATATATATACTTTGCCTAGAAGATTACATGACAATAGGCAATATACTCAACACAAGTTCTACAACACATTCATGCTTGCTTCTTAATCTCACAGTAGAGATACACTAGATCTGCACTTTCCGATAGTCTGCGCAGATTATACCTTCCTTTAGTTCTTCACCTTGCATTACAAGCCAACTTCACCCGCTTTCTGATGTAGAAAACGCCAGCACAATATAATATAATAAAGCGAACAAAAATTCTAAAACCCAAAACCCTAATATACAACAAGTTACAGAGGTTGCTGCATTGTCACAAGTATGGGACTAGTGACGTCGTGCTTCCCGTCAGACCACACTATTGAACCACTTTTCATGCTAGTACTGCCAGGAGCGAGCTTGACTGCCTTGGCCTGCACTCTTACAAGGAAGTTCAGTTTCTGCCCAACCCTCCTAAACACAAGCTGCTCTGGTTCTACCGTCACCAGGGTGCCACTAGGTGGCCTGACTGTAACTTTATACACTGAATTTGGATCCCCAACATTAGTCACTTGCCTAATGAAATGTGTAGACATCTTATGCTTGCCATACTGTTGAAAAACAGCGGAAAATGATGGGTAATTCAGGTTCCCAATATGGCCAGCCCTTTTTGCCCCACTGCAATCCGCATTCCTCCTGGTAATCACACGAATATTGTTAATCGTATAATTCGAATTGCACAAGAAATCTACATAATTCATTGGAGTAATATCATAAACCAGCCCAGGATCCATAGCCTTTGTGGGATGAACATGACCAGATCCAAAATCCAACACAGTCGAAGTATTCCCACTGGATTCATCACGCATTGTTTCGCCGCGGTTATCAACTGAATAAGCAGTGGTCATCAGGGCTGACTTTATGGCTGCAGGGCTCCATTCAGGATGAGCAGCCTTCAACAAAGCAGCCAATCCAGAAACGTGAGGACAAGCCATTGAAGTGCCCGAAATTATATTAAACTCAGTCCGTCGCTTGTCTGATGGAACCCCAGATGGCCCAACTTTATCAGGCCAGGCAGCGAGAATGTTCAATCCAGGAGCTATCACGTCGGGCTTCAAGATCTCGGGAGTCTCCGGATTAGGCCCTCGAGCTGAAAACGAAGCCACAACAGGAGCTGGCTGAACCCCTAACCGAGTACCTTTAAAGACAATAGTGGCTGTGGCAGGTGACTTGGATTTCGATGCAGAATCAATATATCTCCTGATTTCATCCCCGTTTGACGCACCAACAGCAGTAGCTGGCAACACATGGCAATCGGCAACTAAGCCTTCCCCGTCAAAAACCCCATTAGCCAAAATCATTCCAATGCCTCCAGCTTTCTTCACAACTTCCCCTTTAGCAGCCCTGGAATTAATCCCTCTATCACACAACACAATTTTGTCTTTCACAAATTCAGGATGCAAAGAACCTTCCAAACACAAAGAAGAAGAATACCCATCACCGCTGCCAGTCCCAGCATACACCAACGGGTACATCCGACCCGCAGATAAACCCGGTCCATTATACAGACTGACTCCAGGCACAACTTTCCCATTTCCAAGCTTAACATCAGCGGGAAAATCTCTATCAATCGTCCCAGCACCAATCGTAGCCACCCAAGGAGCCACGTTAGTAACAGTCAATCCACCAGGACCTCCATTCCCGGCAGAAGCTGACACAAAAATCCCTTTATCAGCAGCACCGAAAGCAGCAATCGCAATGGCATCAAGATAATAAGGCACCACAACACCACCAACACTCAGCGAAACTACATCAACTCCATCAGCTACGGCGGAATCAAAGGCAGCGAGAATATCGGAGTCATAACAACCTTCATTCCAGCAAACTTTATAAGCAGCAAGTCTTGCCTTTGGTGCCATTCCAGCAGCTACTCCTTTAGCATAACCTAATGCAGATGCTGGAAACACATACCTTCCAGCAGCAATAGAAGCAGTGTGGGTCCCGTGGCCATCCGAATCTCGTGGGGAGCGAAATTCCGAGGTCTTGTTCATTTTCCCGTTAGTTGCTTCGTAACCATTGCAGAAAAACCTCGCTCCTATCAGCTTTTTATTACAAGAACTGGAACTGAAATCTTTTGTCGTAACACATTGGCCTTTCCATTTAGAAGGAATAGGCCCCAAGTCACGGTCGTTGAAGCTTTGACGCTCGGGCCAAATACCCGTGTCGATGACTCCGACAACAAGATCGGACCCAAAGTCGGATTCTTTCAAAAGGCCAGCGCTGTCGGTGGTTTTGAGGCCTAAGAAGAGAGGAGAGCGCGTGGTTTGCAAGTGCCGGACTTGTTCAGGGATGACAGAAATGATGTGGGAAAGTGTTTGGAGCTTGAGGGCTTCAGTCGGGGAAAGCTTAGCAGAGAAGCCGTGGAAAACGCTTTCGTAGACATGAAGAACTTGGGTGGGAGTTGAAGGGGAGAGAACAGAGGAAAGGGAAGACTCGTACCAGTGCTTATGAGTCGGGAAAATGGAGGGCTTGGCATCATTTTGTACTCCAACGATGAAGGTTTTCTGATGCTCCCTGGAGGCTGCAGAAGCTATACACAGCAAACAAAGAAAGAAGAAAAGAAAGAAACCCATTTGGGAGGGAAAGGTGAGATCTTCGAAGGGAGGGTGTGCTAATGGCGATGAGAGAGTGAGTGTGGATCAGAACTTGCATAAAAAGGAGAGACATTTGAACTGTGTGGCAGCTGGAGCCTGGGATGCAAGATGCAGCAACAGAATGTACCATACAAGCTTACTAGGCAAAGCAGTGCGTGGAGAGAGAAGGGTATAGTTTTAAATACCTCGGGTTTTGGCAGAGGAGTTGTCACATGGGGCAGCATTTTTGTCTCATTTTTTTAATTTTCAGATGGAATGTTTAGGGCATAGAATTATATATAGTGTTTTTTTTTTTAATTATTATTACTACATCTTATATTTTATTTTTTTACACTTAGAGAAATTAGTCCAACATCCACAGAAAAGTTTTAAAAGCCTCATATATATATATATATATATATATATATATATTTATGCTTAAAATTAAGATCAAATTTATAAAGTTTCAAATTGGCTGACCGAGAATGATGGAAGTAGTAAAGGTTATTTATGTCGTTTTTTAAATTTAAGTTTAATTTTATCTCTTATAATTTTTTTTTATGAACGATCTATACAAACTCTTATTGAGATTTAAAGCATGCTTTGATTCTGAGCTAGAGAAGCCTCTCCTAATCTATTTTTTTTTAACGAAAAAATTTGGCATTAAAAATATAATGACGAAGTGTTGCATTTGCAAACTAGATTAGGCCTGTTCATTGGGTCGATTATTAATTTTGAATTGAGTTAGTAAAAATTAAATTAAATCAAATTAATATATATTTTTATTAATCAATTAGTGTTTTTTATTTTGAAATTAATCGAATTAAATTAAATTAGGTTAATTAATTAAAATAATAAAATACATTTAAATTAAATTACTAAATATTTGAAAGCAAACTAAATATATTATTCAACAAAACATTTATATATCAAAATATTAAGATAAAAACTCAAACAATATTAAATTTAGAAAATAATCTAAATTTCAAATATTAAAAATATTTTTAGTTTCATGTATTTTAATTTTATTTTTAAATTTGTATATTTCAATTAAAATTTCTATTAATTCAAATAATTATGTTAATTAAATGAACTAACCAAAAATTTAAATTCCTTTAGAATTATTTTCAATAACAGACTGATTAACTAAATTAAATTTTCATTCAATTAATTAATTCGGTTAAATCTGAATTTTGAACAATTGGATGACAATCATTTTACATAAATTTATCGAATTATGTATTCTTATTATGTTTGTAATATCAAATATGAAATAAATATTTTAATTTTTGTTAAATTTATATAATTTTTATTAAAATTTTAATTTATATCATTTTTCATATATTTTATGTCATTTATATAATAAAATTATAAAATCTAATTTTTACATGTCATCATATACCTAATCCAAAAGGTCATAATTCATATGCCTTACGTCATAATAAGAATTATCCAAAAGACTTAAATGCGGGCATCAACAATAATAGTCGAAGGAGAATCTACCAAAAAAATTTAGCATTGATCCCATGTCACGTGACATCCTATTTCACGAATATTTGTTGGTAATAATAAAACTAGTAAAAATAAACTATAATTAAATTAAATTACAAATGTTGGTATAAATTAGTCATACATACTGTTCCACTAATTTCAAGATTTTATTTTTAGTGAACTTAAATAAAATGGAAGTATGGTCCGTGACGACCAGATGTAGCTAAAGTATTTGTTTTCCTTTCTTTCCATTAATTAATTGCATTAATTTATTTAAAGTGTAATATTTGTTTTTGTTAGCTCATATGCACACGTGTTAGGCATCTAGATATGCTTTGTTAATTTTTTTTTTTTGGCTGAGTCAGCAGATATATATCATGCAGTCCTTCACGATTTCTTGAATATACTTCTTTCGGTTTCGGTTCATTTTCTTTGTTTTTTATTTAAAATAAAAACATGACAAAAAAATATATGAATAAAATAATGCGAAAAAAAAGTGATAGGGTTAAAATTTAAATAAAAACTGCATTAATTTTGAAAAAAAATTAAAAAATATATTTTTATACTGGGTGGTTTAATATATTAATTGACATCAACAACGTAACGGTAGGTGGACCAAACTCATAAAAAACAAAGAAGTGGAAGGAATTTTTATTATTATTTTATTTAAAAATATTTTTTTAATAATTATTTTTTAAAAATTTACTTGTATATTTAAATTAAATTTTTAACTGATATAAATTTTGATAATATAATTTTTATATTTTATATAATATGATTTGATATAAAAAATATTTTAGGTTAAAATGTGAGTATAAAGAAAAAAAAAAGAAAGTCGCGGCAGACAAGGGACACATGGTCATGGGGCAATGTCAAATGGAGTCTTCGGTAATGATCGAACTGGAGAATCGAACTCTTTTCCGTTAACACTGAGCTTATTTTGCTTTTTATTTTATGCCTTTTATTTATCAAAGCTCATCGCTTTTTCTGCTTTACTTTAATTCAAATAATATATATAATATATTTATTCAACATTTAAAAGGCGATCAAAATTCATAGTTACCATGGAATTTCTTAAATTAAGAATGGTTAAAGAACAACTGAAAAAAACAAAGAATTAAGATTATCATTGATGGATTGTAATTTGTACATGCATGTTTTATACTTTAAAATACAAATGAAGACATTTTTTTTTCCCATTCAATTATTACTCTGTATATAATATATAAGATGCATTTTGTCATTTAGAACCTTTTTTATATATATATATATATATATATATAGTTAAAATTTCAATTGTTTATTACTCATGTGATATCTATAAGAAATTGTGGAAAGTTAAATAGTTATAAAAATCAAGAAATATATATATTTGTTCAACTCCCTAAGCTATTTATATAGAAATGTAGGGTAGCAGTTATAAATTCATGTGACCCTTGCCTTCATCCTGTTATCGCTAGAGTCATAAGCAAACTTATGCGTATCTCCTCTCCCATTTATATTTAAGCTCAATATTAAAAGATTTTTTTAAAAAAACAATTGTTTAATTTTTACATCCGTATTCATAAATTCATATATATATATATATATATTGATTAAGATGATTATACATATTCTTTAAATATATTAAAAAAATAAAAAATAAATAAAATAATATATATTATCATTTTAATCTCACTTGTGAATTTAATAAAATTCACTAATGATATATAAGATATTAATCATGTATTTAATAATAATAATAATCCATAATATATTTACATTTATAAAAAAAAAACATTAAGGTTCAAATCTAATTAAAATCATCATCCAAATTCTACTTCATCCTTAACACTTGAATTAAATCCAAGTTCAAGTGCCTTACATGAATCGTTTTCCTTGTTGGAATGATCCATTAGCATCTAACAGTGAAGTGGCTAACTAGGTTCAGACTCAAGTTATAAATTACTCGTCGTTCCTCCTATAGTTTGATCAGGTAGATCAATCACAAACATCGGTTTGCTCACGATTTTGAATGGAAATATTTCAGGGAAGGCAGCGCGTGGGGTGGACAGTTGTGAAATAATGATCATTACCGTCAAGGAAGGGCTAAAATGGAGGCATGGGTCCATCGCCATGGCAGTAGAAACTAAAACCACATGTAATTAATAATGTAATCATCATTTATTGGTTTGAATTAAGCCGATATATTGATTGACTTTGCGCTAAAATGTTGCCCTTTCCAGCTGCACGTTATGCAAATCTCAACCCCCCATGCAAGATGGTAGGGACTCTCTCTCCTACCTGCAGAAGCAAACTTTCCATTGCAGATACATGTTAGATTGTATAGTTCCTTCTTGCTCTCTCTCTCTTTCCCGCGAAGAAACCCACAGTGAAAAAGGAGCTCAGATATTCTTACTTTGTGGCGAAAAGCTTTGAATTACTGTGGAGAAAGCGTGGGGGAATGATCATAAAAAAACAAAGCTAATGTGGCATTTGCATAAGTTTACAATAAGTTTAGTCTTTTAATAAAGATTACCATAATTTGATGATGAGAATGGAGTTGTTAACCATCTTAATTATGTCTTTAAGTTGATTTTTAAAGATAGCTAGCTATTTTTTTATAATAAATTTTAGAGTAAAAGAAATTATCCCTATCTAAAATTAGGATAAACTATTAATTTATTATTGAATTTTATGGATAATAAATTTTCATCTATTATTTTTTGTTTTTACACTTACAAATTATTTAATTACCAACAAAGTAAAAATTCGAATTTAAATATTTTGCTTACAATATTTAAACTTTAACTATTTGCATGCACCAAGTGAAATGACTATAATTAACTAGTTTGGTGAAGAATGTTTTGTATTTAATTTACATGAAATGGTGTAAAAAGGCATCCTCTTGCCATAAAAAACAAAACATAAAGGAAAGCCTATGTAGGCAAGGGATCAACGAGACACTGAGGCCCCAATGAAACTGTAAAGCAAACAAGTTGAAAATTAAAGATTGGGGGAGGGCGTGGGTGTGTTTACGAGGAGGTTGAGAAGTGGGGTTTGGTACAGATAACAAGCAATTATTTGAAGTTCCATTATTAGTGGTAAAGAAGGAGAGGGATGGGCCTCAAAGGACTTGATTTTGAATCAAAGCAACTAAAAGCTTTCATATGTTTGACAAATCTTCTTTTACTAATTATACCCTTTTTCCTTATTCTTTCCATGATCTTATCTCTAAACCCTTTTGAAAGAAGTATTATTTTAGACTTTAAAGCAGGTTTGAAGCGATAAAAGTTGTATATGTAGTGTTCAAAGAAGGTTCTTGCATCGTCCATGCTTATGGTCGTATTCTTTTCCTTTAATTATTGTCACCTAAGCCTTATTATCAACTTTGGCTAAGCACTAGGTTTTGGAAAGTACACGTTAAAGTAATAACATAAATATTACATCAATTAGCAAGGCTTAAAGCTGAGTTAATTAATTATCGCGATCTTTCATATATAGTAAATTACCAATTTAATCAACCATTAAAAAAGATTAATTATGTCAATGATATTGCCTTAAAGAAAAGGAAAAAGTCGTTAAAGATTTAGTTCTCGAATTCAAGTTCCGTGCAGGAGTTTGATCCAATTTTCTATGTATATATGTTTGTCCATTTATTAGTTATTCATTTGACTTGTTTATTGATTCTTTCTTTTTTTCTGTTTATTAAAAAAATATTTGATTATAATTGATATTTTTCAAGAGAAGATACAAAGAGGTAAAAGGGAATCTAATCTTTGATTTAATCTCTCTTAATAAAAGATAATAATTGTTATTTTTATTAAGACATATATGATTTCATAATAAAAAAAATAATTGTTCATAATCTACTTGATGATTTTTAATTATTCTATAAAAAAACATTTTTGTGTCAGAATCATTGTAGAAGTGCTGAAATTGTTGAAGACCCTCCTCTTTGTCTGTAGCCAGGCTACAACTTTGGTAACATATATAATGTATTACTACAATAGTTAATTTGTAAATACTCATCATTGATACTAATAAACTGCCCCCCATAACATATATACTAGTAGATATTAATTAAAGCTCAAATTAAGTCTTTTATATAACCCCTCAGAGACCACTAACTTATAATTAATACTATATGTAGGTATAATCATTTTGTTTATCAGTCCATCTCTCATTTGCTTATTTAGATTTTGACAAAGTTTGGTTCTTATGTGGTAGGGAGAGTCATAGCTTTGGTCCCCTTAATTTGAAATAAAGGGTGCATGCATGCATCTTTATTCAACATTCAGCAAGATTAATTTAATATATATGCATGCCCAATCAATAGCTTAAATGATTAAAATTGCTTAGAATTAGAGCATCCAATGATGAAATTGGAAGTCTGAAGATAAATTAATGTTTCATTTGAAACAGGCTTTTGCCCCAAATTTAATAGAATTTTAGTGCTTGATTATTGGTAACAAGTTTGCATGTTTCATGGGGTGAAGAGACAGCACATTGCAGCAGTGGTCAAAGGTCATCTTGAATCTATGATTCAAAGTAAATGCAAAGGATGGCTTTGGTGACCCACATATGTTTCCCCTTTCTTTCTCTTTATATTCCCATATTTTTTTTTATTGGAATCAATAGGACATATAACCGGTCTAATAAACTTACAAACATAATTAAATTTAAACTTAAAATCTTAAAATTTCATAAACTTTTTTCTTATTATTAAATCAAATTTCGTATTAGTGTGCATTGATAGCGAATTTATAGATAATGATCTTTCTTAAAAAATAGTTGTCCCAAAGCAATAAATGGTAAAATTTTGGAGTGGAATTCTGAATAAGGATATGGTAAAAAAATAAAGAAAAAAAAAACAGTTTTAATAACTTGGAATCGGCTTAACTTGTAACTAGAACCTGTTTTGGCATGGACGCCATGGGGCGGACAGGTTCTGAGGTTCTTGTCTCTTGATATGTGCAACCTGCGGGGCTCAAATTTAGGCTTATCTCCAAGAAGCCGAAGGCCAAGCCCACCAATTAATGATATCCCAAATATAAACAGTATTTTTATTTCTACACTGTCAAATTACCATGCAATTAAAAAACTCAATCAAACATAGAAGATTTCAATCCCCCAAGCATTGAAACTGCTTAAATTGATCAAATCTGCTGCAATGTTCTTAAAACCTGCTAGAACGATCCAACTGCCTCCTTGACATAACCAAGCACCTCTATAAGTCCATGGAAATTTTAGAAAAGATAATTAGAAAATAAAAATTTTAAGAACAATAATTTCATAAAATCTTTTGATTTGATTCCAGGTTTAACTTTTCATACAATTTTTTAAAGAGATAGCTTCCAGTAGTTCCGGAGATCAAACCGAAGCTTGCAGTAAGAAGTTTAGTTCTTTTAAGAAAAATATTAAATTTGAATCATGTGAATAGAGTAAATGAAATTGATAGAGCTATCATTTTATGGAGACCGATAGATACTCTATTTTGAATTAATCAAGACTCAATATATCCTTCGAATATGGAAGGACCTAGACCAAAAAAAAAAAAAAAAAGGTAACCATACTTGTTCTATGAAAGGAAATTAATTAAAGTTGCAAGTCGGTCACGGCAGAGAGGGACAAGTTAAGCAGAGTTATCAGTCGAACTATATAACCCTAGCAGTCTGTTGGTTTATTAACCCCTAAATACAAAGTTTAAAAACTCATTGTTGTACTATTAATTTTTTAATTCACACAACTTCATCCAAAATATATTATTTACAATTATAATCATAATTAATCTTATTTTATAATTTTAAAAGTAATTTATGATAATTACTAAACATTTAAGATAATTACTGAACGTTTTTTAAAATAATTAATAAATATATACTTACAAAATTATTAATTAATACTAACTTTTTAAAAAAATATATTAAAATTATATTAATTAAAAAATTATACTAATTGAAAAAATTAACTACTTAAAAATTATATTAATTATATTAATTAAAAAAATAACTATTAAAAAATTATATTAATTATATTAATTAAAAAAATTAACTACAAACAAATTATACTAATTAAAAAATTATATTAATTTAATTATCAAATATTTATTTAATCTCTATCCATAACCAAACCCACCCACCCACCCAGCTGACACCTTCCCCTCACCCTCTCTCCAACCCAGTCACCCAATTTCTGATTTTTGCTTCGATTTTTTTCAGAGCGCCCACACCCCCCCAACGCCCACTGAAATCTGGGGGAAGGAAGTGACATGGTTTTTTACAAGTAAGGGGTCTGATTGTCCATCTTAGTCCATCCATCGATATGGGAGCATACCATAGCGAAAAGAGATCCTCAAAGGCCGCTGAAACGAAGAAAGAAAAAATCATGATAGAAGATCGAGCCAAGAACACTGCCTTCCCCTTCTTGATCAGTTCTTTCCCAGCTCTACTCTTTGCTCTCTGGTTCGATTAGTAATCACCTTCGATTTTCTCTGATTCACACCCGTTTTTTCATTAGAAGCGATGACTGCTGCCGCCGAAACCACTAAATAGCGGCCGCGACTCGTGTCCCGGCTGCTATTTGGAACCCTGCTTACACCACAATACCAGATTGCATGGTAGCTTCTAAAGTTTGTTCTTGATGATGGTTGCCCTTACGTATGTTTGCAGTGATGACTGATGAGTTTGATTCCAACGAGATCCACAACCGTAGCAGAAGTGAAACCCGCACCTGTAAAAAGAGAAGATTTTTCATAGATTCGTACTAAATATCTGTTTTAAACAGTAGGAGGAGAAATAATGAAACCTGCATGTAAACTGCAAGCAGCCATGAATCTTTTCCACACAGATCTTACAGTTCGGACATCTTCTCCACTTATTGTTCTTAGCAAGCTCCATCACCGTGATATCTTCCATTGAATTTTCGTCCTTGCTAAGATTCTTAAACTCATTGCATGAAATTCCAGCATGCCATGCGACCTTGCATTATACACAGAACAGCCTGTGACAATTCGGACATTCTAATTCAACCACGACAGGCGCTCCATCATCCACTAACATGGCTGAGCAGTCCTGGAAAGGGCAGTAGAATTTCTGCAACCCGAGAATCAGTGATTCACAAAGGGCATTTCCCATTGATCAAACACTTCTCCAGGAACAATTGAGCGACAAAATTGTGGTTCTAAAGGAGCTTTACAGTTTAAATCTGGGCATTTTACCAGTGCTATATTTTCCTGTATTTTTTGCAGCTAGATATTTGCCAACGCAATCTGTGCAAAACAAATGGCTGAGAGTGTTGCTTCTAAACATCTCCTCAATTGGTTTGACATCAATGCGAATGCGAATAATACATAATCCTCCATGAGATTTAGAATCCGAAGACTCCGATTTCTTTCTCCTTTCCTTTACGGGTATGCAAGACTTCAGATGATCCATTTGGCACTCTAGAAGAGATTGCAGAAGCCATTAAAGCCTCTTGCAACTGTAACTCCAGTGCATATTTCTCATCTGATATTGGAAATACTTCTTCATCGTCATGCTAGGCAGAGAAATAGAAATCATCAGCCAAATGATGGTTGTCGGAGTTTGCTACCCCTACCATCTTAATAGAAAGCATTTTGATATAGAAATATTACAATTTCATATGCATAATAAGCCCACATCCAGTCCATGAAAGTCGATGGTTTTGCCTTATCTCATGGATTGGATTAATTAGCGACTAATGTTACAAGGGAGATGCACTCTTTCGAATATGAAAATCGATTTCCCATGCATGTCTTCCATTGGAAGAATAAATTCAAGTCACTTTTTCCAGGAAAAGGCCTCGACCGTGGCAATTGTTGATTAGTCATACCCATTCATATTCTTTGTTTAGGATCAAATAATAAAGGTAACTATACAAGTAGTATATAGCTTAGTCCTATAAAATTAAATAGCAATTAACTTACCTTAATTCCGCCATTATTGTTCAAGAGACTAAAATTATTCCAAGAAAAACAGTCCCTCAGTGTTTGTATTTTCAAAGTCTATGCCTGTTATAGACTAGATTATCTTGATAATTTTTTATTTTGTTCCTATCATTAACAAAAAAAAAAAAAAAAACATTTATCTAAATCAATTAGTGAGCTATTATTCTTTATCTTAAGATAATATTATCTTTTAAATAAAACAATAATCAAACAATTACTAAAAATTTATTAATAAGATCAAGGGAAGAGAAAAGAACTATTTCCCCCTTCATTTGAATTGGTAATTTTCTCAAATTGTTTTTGTCAATGTTGGCATATGAAATTCCCATTGTAACTCAACTTCATTTCCCTTTAAATTCCTATTTCATCGAATCTAGAACATTTTTTGGGTAGAATTTAAGAGATTAATGTTTCAAGAATGTTAAGAAACTTGATTAAAAATCATAAGTTGGAATTGATTGGTACCAATTTAAAGGCAATGACAAGTTAAAATTGCCATTAATGAAAGTGATGACTCTTAACCACTGAGGAAAATGCCAAGATAGATAGGAATCTCGAAACACTCTTAAAATCCATGTAACTTTCTTCCCTTGTAGACATTTGATGTCAACATCAAAGTATATGACAGTGCAAAAGGGCGAAACATTGTTAATGCTGCATCCACCAAGAGACACTGGCCCTTACCAGCTTTCATTGTTGCAGTCTTGCAGACAAAACAAAGGAAAGTGATGGGCAAGAATAACAAGGGATTCTCATCTTAATTAGAATTTCTCAAGCATCATGTTTATCCTTTAGTTCTGCCTACATGACATGTCACAAAAATATCCAAGCCTAGTCACTTTTTCTTTCACTTTACAGCATTACACAATTATCTTCCAATCCCTCTTAATTCCCAGAAAATTAGGAAAAAAAAATTAAAAGTACATCCCTTTGCTGAAATCTGTGATTTCTTATCATTTTATATATATAAACCTATGAATTATGAGACTACTGCCCAATGCTTTTGGTTTTGATGATGGGATTTGTTTCTCCGGCGGAGATCCTCAGGAGGATGCTGGTTTCTCGTCGGCCGGCGGTGCTACAATGCCTGGAAGATGCTAGCATTTTTTTGGCAGATAGTTCAAGTTCCCTCATTTCGTCCAATACAATTTGCCTCTCCCTGCACTCTATGCTGCAGAAGCCTTGGTCTCCCCTGCATTAATTCACATAATTTCTAAGAGAATTTAGCTTGAAAAATTCACACTTTGCATAAACAGACAGAATTTAAGCACAGAACAATGCATCCAAAAAAAAAAAAAAAAACAATATGGTATGAAATCATTTACCTGTACATGTAAACTTCTTTATCCAGGCTTAAGTTCTTGTGGCATAGATGACATGATTTGAGAAAGCAAGAGTTATCGACCGGCGACCGGCCGGAACTGCCATGATGCTTTCTGGATGTGGGAAGGCTGATTTTGAATGCAGGTTTAACAACAACGTTAGGTTTTCCTTGTGAAATTTGTGTAAGGATTCTCAACCCAACAACAACTGATGATGAGTCCTTGCTAGAGCAGCTTGCATAGTTTGGCTTGCTCCTTCCTTCCCCACTGTCTCCTTCCAGCTTGCAAGGGCTCCGATGTTTCAGAAGCATTGCGGTTGTTTGAACAATAAGCCAAAAGAGAGTAAGAGAGAGAGGGAAATTGATGGGAATGGTGAGATTCCAGAAGTGAAGGAGTGATGGATATTTAAAAGCACTTCGCTTTTACCCAAGATTATGTACAGATTTTTTTCATATATTATATTTTTTTGAGTTTAAATGTTTTGGTACAATAAGTTTTAAAATTTTATTTTATTTAAATAAATGATCAATTTTTTAAAAATAATTTAATTAAATTTAAAATAATTATCGTTTGAATATATTAACGTAAATAATTTTATAAATTATTATGTAACATGTTATATGCATAATAAATATAAAAGTGATTGATGTTTAATAAATTAAAATATAATTACATAATTTTAAAAATTTAATGATTTATTTAAAAAAAATATAAATTTATAAACTAATTTACAAGTAAAAAAAAAAAAGTAAAAAGTTTATAAAACTTTTTAAAATTATATAGTCAATATATCATTCAAATCTTAATATTTATAAATTAGATTATAATTTTTTTAATTTATAAAAAAAAGTTACATGTTATGTAAACGTGGAGAAACTGTATACCGCGTTTGGCATTTTGTTTTTCCCTTTTACCAAAGTGATTGGTAATCAGTGAATTGAATGCTTTTTCAGTGTTTATATGTGTACATTTGGCCCACCATGAATAAGACCTCCTGACATTTTTCATTCCAAACCATTCAATTTTGCCAAAGTGTGAGAAACGTGTCCAAATAAATAAGCCTCTTCCTTTCTTTTTTTTTTTGTTTATATATTTTGGTAATTAATCTCTCCAAATTAATGCATAACTTCCTAACTTCTCAGCATGCAAAATCCATTCCTTCAATAAATAAATAAAAATTAAAATATGTCGCGAGTAATTCATCATTTTCTTATTAACCACGTGAAAATGACAATTACAAATTTCTAATTATATTATTAAGATTTTCTATTACAATTGAAAGTAATTAAGAAGCTTTAAGGCTTAAAAAGCATGCTGTCAAGTTAGCACATTGAGCAGAATTATTGGTATATTGAACAAATGGAAGCATAGCTAACTTTACAAAAACGTGTTACCGTGTTACTTGCTTTCGTATGTGCTCCTGACATTGAGTACCTCCTATATGTTTAGGGTCTTGGGCTACATATTTATAAATTTATTTCATAGTCGGTAAATAAATTTTATACATTATCAGTAAATTAAAAAATATTATTTTATTAAATTATTAATTTTTTAAATAAATAATAATAAATTTAAAAATTAATAGAATGTCATGATATGATTCAATTATAATTTATAAAATTTATACAATGACAATAGTGATCATTGTATTAGTCTTTTTATAAGTTTTTTTAAAAGTATAAACGAATAGAACATTTGATAAATAATTCATCAATATGTTCATTTTTTGTTTGTTTATGGTTATTTTTAATCTTAACATATGATCATGAACAACAATATGGTTTGTTCGTTTATATTCGCGATAAACTCATTTAAGATTTGTTTAAAACTTATTTATTTAACGGATCATTTAGTGTTTTTCTGTTATTTGATAATAATAAATTTTAAAATTACATATTTATTTATAAATCATTTTGATATGTGATTATTAGAATTACATATTTATATTTTTTTAATGTGGAATTATATATTAAGATATGTAAGATTAATGTGACTCGGTACATCATATTTTAATAAAAAAAGATATATAAATAAGTAATTGTTAAAATTTTATTGGTCTGTTTTGAGAAGTAATAGTTTTATAAAAGATAATTGCACCTTAATGAAAGTTAATATTTTTTAATTAGAACTATTAAAATTTTTTATCTTTTTGTCATATTTTTTTCATCACAAAGAATATAAAAAAAACGTTACAAAAAATAGAGAAAAACATTTTATTATAATAAATATAACTATAGTGAAAAAGTTTATTACTTTATGCTGGTGGGGGCGGTGGCCACAGGGAAGACTGAAGAGCCGGCCAAAGGGAGGAAAAAAAAAAAAAAGGACCGGCACTCACAAGTCACAATTCAAAACACTTTGGTTTTCTTGCTGTTTTCCAAATTTTTAAGAATTTTTTTTTTGAAATGCTAAATATGCAATTAGATTATAGCATAACGTCCCCTTTTAATATGTGTATATAATTTTTTTGAGCATATGTACAACTAAAACTTATTTACAAATACAATATTTATTAACAAATTAATAGTTACATATAAACAAACCAATATATATATATATATATATATATATATAATTCAAATAAAATCGAAACAAACGCTCATATTTAATTTCTTTTTTTACCATAAAGATAAAAGAGATTCACCTGCTTTTTTTGTTAATCAAACCTCTTTCAAAAATAAAAAGCCATAGTTAGTAGGATTAAGAAATAAGTAAAAAAGGCAATATATAATACACATATAAAAAAGGGGAGAGAGCTTTTATATCATTTTTATAATTTTATATATGATTAATATCTTTACTAACTAATATTAAATTTAACAATCTATTTATATAGATTTCAATATGTCACGCCCCGGAAGCGTGAAAAAATGGGGCTAATTTAAAATTTTTATCCATTAACTATGTTGTTTTCCTGTCCATGTCTAAAATTAAAATCTTTTCATTTTCCAGGATCTCATTACATCACATACATTCTGTTTATATAAAATCATTTATAACTATTACATCCCGACTATTATATACAATAGTGTCTATTATGTATCACATGTCTGGAATATAAGTAAGACAGTACCTCAAGGTTACAAAAGTATCCGATGAAAGGTCGGACTACCTTGTCAATGACCACAGTCTTGTATGTGCAGTAGACTCGCTATAGATAATCTGGGAGATGGAGAGGAGGGGGTGAGTTTTTCAGACTCAGTAAAAGATACATTTAAAATAGCTTTAAATACTCAAAACATGGTAAAACGCATGGTTTTACAAATCAGCATAAATATGTACTGGAGTAGAGATGCTTACATTTCATAAAAGCAGTAAAAACATGCTTAAATCATAAGTTTACACATCATGCATCCTTTTTAATAAAACTCATATATAATATGCATATCACACCGTGTAAACAGGTAAAAAGCATCTCAAAACTTAATCATGCATATCATAACATGCTTATCACTTTAAAGTGAAATTGTATTGTCATATGCACATTTCGTAAAACATACTCATAGCTACCTTTAAAATCTCATCATAGAAAATATGTGCTCAATAGCAAATCATAAAATAGGTAGCATGAAATGTGCGAAAACATATATATATATTATTCCGTCAATTCATCGTGTAGGGTCAGGCAATTGTCTCATATACTAGTCCCGAAGGACATCATACATCTGGTCCCGTAGGACAAAATCATAGTACTCATGGCCATAGCACAAGGGAGTCGTAGGACTGGATCAGGGTCGTACGCTGCCCTATCTCTCGTGCACCACTAAATGGGGACTATACGCACGAACTCACGTGCATCACCAAGTGTGGTCTATACGCACGTTTCTCATATCAAGTCAGAGCCTGCCCGTTCCCTGGCCGTCGGCTAGGTAGATCCTCGATCGTCTCCATACGAGATCGATCCCAGATCCTCTGACTTTCTTCATGTCATGCCTTTTTACCCCAAAAATCATTTTGGGCCTCTTACCCAATTTATCAAAATCATTTCGGGCCTCATACCCGTGTATTAAAATCGTTACGGGACTCTAACCCGATTTTCATAGAAAACATGATTTTCATAAATCATTGCGGGACTCTAGCCTGTGTAAATATGGAAAGCATAATTATCAAAATCAATTCTTGGGACTCATACCCATACCGTGAAAATATAGCTTAAAAGCTGTTTCGGGACTTTAACCCGTATCATGAAAACATTGCTTTGGTAAAGCATTCTCAGGGACTTCCCCGTCATTTCATGAAATGAAACCATGTTTTCTTTTTCATATTGAAAAATCACATTTTCATAAACATGTGAAGTAAAATGTATCTCATGCATGTAGCAAACACGTTGAAAAACTCGGGAAACGGTTTAGTTTCAGTTTCTAAGGCATTGCAGCATATTTCATAAAATCCCATTCAACTAACATACATCAAGTCATTGGTAAGGTAGGTGGAGCACTAACGCTACTCTAAATTATATCTCTTACCTCTTAGCGACTGATGTAGAGCACTTTCCTCGATGCTCGAATTTACCTCGTAAAACGTGTCGATAGACCGAGCTACTGCAAAACAAGTTTAACTTATCACATATGGCTTAAATTCATTTCAACATATCCAAATATGTGATTATATCGAAGCTTTGACCAAAAGTTGACTTCTATTGATTTTACTCTTTTTGCTCGGTTTTATCGGTATAAACCTCGATTTAATCGTGTTTAACTCAATAAATATTTTCCTCATATTTATTACTGTCGATTTAGGTAATTGGGCCAATTTCTCTCTTATTGGGCCCGATTGCACCTTAATGGGCCTTAATCCGTTTTAAGCCCGTTTTCACTTATTAATTCTTTCATCGAAGCCTATTGGGCTCACTGGGCCCATCAGTACTTATTGGGCCTTTTTCTAAATTCTTTGAATAGCCGTATATCATTTACGACAATTTAATTAAAAATCTTGATTTAATCCACTAAATGCGCAATTTAATCCGTAACTCGTAAATTAAACTTTTTATGCGCAATAATTACATAGATTGTCGTAAACGAGCTTTACTTACCCGAGATTTTACGATAGTGTGCAAATCGAAGTTCGATCGGGCTCACGTACGTTATTTATCATCGAACTGCACAATTTATATATTTAATTTCGGGTGAATTTTCGATCAAATATAATTTAAATAAATTTTCTGAAAATTAAATCGGTCACTTTTGACCTCTTACCGACTTACCCGAAGTCCGGTGTATCCCCGAAAATTTTTTCTTTTTCCTTTTTCTCTTTTCCTTCCCTTTTTCTCCTTTTTTCCTCTCTTTTTCGGCTGAACCGGTTCGGTCTGGTTCAGACCGGTTCAGACCGGTCCGGTTCAGTCCGGTCCAGTTCCGGTTCAACTTCTCCGTCGCCGTTCGAGGCGTTTCCGACCGGTTCTTCGCCGGCTTCCGTCTCCAGCTTGTTCGCGGGGTTGTCTGATGCATGAATCTGGGGTCGGCTTCGCCAAAGCTCGCCGGAAAGTGGCCGGTCCGACCTCTTCTCTCCTCTGGCGGCGGCACCGAATTTTTCTTCTTCCGTTTTCGCCGTTTCCGACCGTTTCCGGCGTCGATGGTGGCAGATCGGACCTCCTCCTGGCCGGTGGCGAGGTCCTCTCTCTTCCTCCAGCCTCCATCCGCCGTCGTTCTCTCTCTTTCTCCCTCTTTCTCTCTCTTTCTCTCTCGGTCTCTCTCCTTCTCTCTTTTCCGTCGTCGGTCGCGTCTTCTTACCCTCTTCCGACGCCGACGAGGCTCGGTCGGTCTGCTGGGTCACTTCTCCGGCGGTGGCTCGCGGTGACCGGGGCAGACGGGGCTGGGTTCGGGTCCTCTGCTTCGTTCTCTGTTTCCCTTCTCCAAATCCCGATTCCCAGTTTCAATCTTTTTTTTTTTTTTACTTTATTATTATTTTATTATATTTTATTATATTTTATTTTAACCCAATAAAATATAATTTGTTGTACAAAATATCTCATATTTATTTTATTAATTAATTTATTTAATTAATTTAATTTATTTTAATCATTTCGGTGTATTTTTCGCATATTTTCAGGATAATGTCCCGGCGAAAATTACGAAAATTCGTAATATCTTCGTATCTTGACCAATTGAACTCGGAATTTCATAATTTCTCCTTTATTGATCAAGATTTCCTAAATCCATATTTTTAATGAAATTTCTTCATCGCATTTACACCGAAATTAGGATCTTTTGACCATTTTACCCTTCTACACGTTCGGGATTTATTTAGACCGATTTTCCTTCTCGGACTCACTATCTTTTCTCATTTAAATTTTGTATCTTTCGTCCAACGATTTAAATCCCTTAATTTAAATTATGGTCCCAAATAATAAACATGGTGGGAAAAATTCGGGTTTCACACAATACTTTTTTTTTAGAAAGTATTTAGTAAAAAGAAAATTTATCTTACCGTACATACCATTGTTCATATGAAATATATATTCTTTTCTTTAAAAAAATGTATCAAAATAACAAATTTATACCAAAACTAATTATTTTTATAAATATGTTTTTAATATATATAAAGAGCGACGATACGTATATTTTGATAAAAGATGTGCAAAAAAATTGATAAATAATATTTGATTTTTCTTTAACTTTAATATATATAAATATAGATGTTTATCTTTTCAAAAATTAAAATAGATAATTGATTTAAATATATAATTAATTTATTTTGTAATTTTAATATATATAGATTTTTATCTTTTTAGAAAATAAAAGTAATTATTATTTTTAAATATTATATGTGTTGGATATATAAACCATCCACATAATATGTTTTACTTGTACCCAAATGTTTTAACTTTTATGTATATATAAGATTATAAAATTAATTACTAAATTATTAATTTTATGATTAATTTGAAGATAGATACACTTGACTTATCCAAACAATCAAATTTCAAGGATTCATGGTCATCCAAAAAATTTTCACTCAAGTCCTCATTTTATATCTAACTAGTTTTAAACTGAATGCACGAAAATACATTCATTGATCAATAAATTAATTGCTAGTATATATTTTTTAAGACTTTATAATATAAATTCTTAAGTTGATGAAAAAGACAATATTTATATACTTAATATTTTTTTATTTGTAATTTGTATATTAAATATAGTAATATAAATAAATTATATATTGAATATAATTATGCAATTTTTGTAAAAGTTAAATAAAAATCATATTGTAATTTATTTAAACAAAGTAGTATTAAAGAAAATTCATGTCTTTATTTGGAAAAAATGAAATTTTCCTCATCTTAAAATTAATCTCATGTACAAATTTTTCTTAATGAAGATTTTTCAATAAATTCTTGTTGGACTAAAAATGTAGTAAATGATTCTTGAGTATTTATTGTTATATTTGAATGATGTACTACTTTACTTGATGATCTAATAAATTTCATAGATTGAATAGAAAATATGAATAAAACGCTAATATACAATTTGATTCAATTAGTTTCAGTTATAACATTGGTTATATGAAAATATAAAAAAAAAAATAGTCATATTATAATACTTTATATCCTTAAAATCTAAATAGTTCACTCATCGACATTTTTTAGGTTTGAATTAAGATTTACCATTTGTAAACTTAAAATTTTCTATTAAATATTGATATTTGATATACAAACTCATACATTAGTTATATATGATGCACTAACAGCATAAAATCTCTATATACTCTCAATGTACTAAAAGTTAAATACAAAGAAGTTTTTTCTTTTATTTGTTGATAAGAGCTTAGTATTTTTTTTTAATTTTCTCATTAATGAGGTATAAACTTTTGGTACATTGATAATTTATAGAAACTATACATTATCAATGCATCATATAAACTCATACATTATTTCTTTATTCATCTTATATAAATATATAATAGTTAAAGCTTTTGACTAGAAGTAAAATAGTTATGTGAATAATTTAAATATTTGACATGTATATTATCTTTAAATAAAAAACAATTTTTTTCAGTTTGCTAAAAATAAACATCTATATACATTAAAACTACAAAATAAATCAATTATCTATTTCTTCAATGTATTAATTTGAATCAATATACTACTAATTATATTTTTTAATTTTTTTAAAAAGATATTTCTTTTGTAAAGTTTTAGATTATTACTAACAACTTATTAACTGAATGGTTAAAAAAGAGTTGTAACATATTGTAAATTTTAGGTTTGAATCCAAACAATCTTGTCTTCATTCTTATTTATTAAATATTTCATTCATAACAAAAAAAAAAGTTTTAGATTATCCACATACATCGATAAAATTATTGTTTAAAAAAGTTTTTTAAAAAAAAGGTTGTAGCCAAAACTTTGATTTTTATATATTTTTATAAGATTAAATTAAAATTATTTAAAAATAAAATTAAACAATTTATGGAACTCAAAAGTTAAGTTCTTTAAGAATTCTGTCTCAGCTAACACTATATAATTGCAGTGCTCTTCACGGTCATTTAACACTTTTCACAGTTTTTTTAAGACTCAAAGCCTCTCCAAAAAGTCTAAAGGAAACTCCCAAGAATTGAAAGTTGAAGAACATAGCATTGGGTTCCAAAGAATTTCAAGAAATCGCAATTTAATTTTGTTTTATTAAAGAAACAAGGTAAGCTTTGTTCATTCAAAATCAAGTATTTTTAGACATTTGAAACGGTTTTTGTTTTTTTTTTTTTTTGTGAAGATTATAATTAGAAAATATTTTTTATTTTGAAATTTCAGAAATATTGTTTTTTTTTTCAGAAATTTGTGTACAAATTGTTGGTACACCCAATGAAACAATTGTTGCAAATTCAAAATTTAATCCTATCGTATTGCTAAAAAATTTTTCACATTAAAAAAAATTGTGATAAGAAACCAAGTCTTAATTATTAAGCATAATTAAAAGGTTACTCAATCTAATTAATATATAGCACATAATTAAATGAATATTAGTGGGAAAATATCTAATGTTTTTATAAAAATAAATTCCTCTTCATCTTTACCTCTGGAACCCAACTACTGTTTATTTTTTTCTTTCTAGTAACATCAATGTCGGTCCACATCAGAAACAAAGAATCATTGGTGAAAAAGGGTCAGAATAGATGTTGATTCTAAAGGATAATTTTCAGTGCATAATCGCTTACCAAACAACAAATGGTTGTGCTTTGCCTACTCATATATAGCTTTTGATTATTGATACAATCCTAATCAAATTTGGCAATATTTAGATTTAGACTTTATTTGAATTTTATTTATGAATTTTCTTACAACCCTGATCTTGTTGTGCATGATAAAATGAATAATAAAAATAAAAAATAAAAAATAAAAATACACCACGCAGCTCACGAAAAAAATAAGTAGGAGATTGGGTTTATCGTCTTGAAAATAATATTGCAAGAGACATAAATTATGCAATTTGGATATTTTTGTCCTTAAATATTTTTATTCTGCAAGACCTGTAAAACAGTAAAAAATAATTAATTAGTGGATAACTACGTAATTAAAAATGAAATTAATCCTTATAAATAGGGACGAAGGATGATTTATGAAACTAAATCTCTATTTGCTTACAAAAATTTTGTCAAATCCTCTTCTGACTTAAGCATCGGAGTGCTTACGCATGAAAAAACTCCTGCGTCTTTCTGATCATTTTCTTTTTTGCAAAGATTTCAGTAGCACGTGGCACAAAAATCGAATCGAGGATATCAACAATAAATCATCATTTTATTTGATAACAACACCTGATAATTACATCTTCGATGAAATTAAATTAAAGATTCAATCATAAAACATAATGAAATTCAAATGAAAACAAAGATGATTTAATTGAACTTTTAAGATTTATCTATTCTTATGTGTTAAAAGTGATTGCAAGATGTTCATGAAAGAATTAAATCAAGATTAAGAAGTGATGGCATATGGTAAAATATTTCAATTTTTGGAAGCGAAAAAAAAAAATCAAGTCAAATTTGTAATTCCCCATCTTACATTCACTGTTTATGACGAATTTAAGTCGATTTTTTTCCAGATGTCTTTATTCCCTACAAAAATCAGATATGTGCACGCAAACTGTTCGGAGAAAAAGAAAAACAACCCAGCAAAAAGAAAAGATGCATATTTTTCCAATTTGTACGCAATTTGCATTAGGAATAAATGTACCAGCTGAACCCAAATTAATAAATAGTATATTATTCTCGTTCACTATTAATTATTAAACTTTATATTTGTTGTATTGAAAACATATAAATCTGTCATCGAATCAAACATATCTAGTGAATTTAATAATATGATTTATGCATTAATAATATGTCAAATATTAATTTTAATTATTATCACTTAGAAGTTTTTTAAAGAATTATCATTTAATATACTGTTAATATAACTTTTAATGTTTAATTTTAATAGATATTTTTTTAAGAAATATTAAAAAATAAAAAATAAATAAAATGATATATATGTTATTGTTTTAACTGTATTTTTTTAAATTTAAAATTATATATTGAATTATTTTTAAAACCATTATTTTACTTACACATAATTCTGATTGCTGATGCAATACTTGTGATGCAGATTAAGTGATCATCAATGACAATCATATTTACATAAAGCAATGTGAAAAATAAAAACCCGAATAATAAAGGAGACCAAAGACGCTGGAATTTCACTATTGTTTAAGTCAATAAGTCATCCTATTCAAGATAAATTCTTATGCTTTTTTTTTTTTCTTAACATTATTCCCACAAAATTCTGTTTCTCATTGATTAATATAAATAAATAAATAAATAAATAAATAAAGATGCTTCATCTCTCGATTCAAAGCATTCTATTTCCTAGCAAGAATCTCACGTTACAGTAATCTTAAATCATTGAATTGATATATTGTTAAATTATTATTTAATAAAATAAAAAAATTAAAATTAAATTTGATAATTTTAAATAGGATATGAAAATAATACATACAAAAATAAAATGAATTAAAATTTAATAAAAATTGTAATGAGTACAAAAAATAAAAATATATATATATTTTATTTATCATGTCAATACAAATTTTGACACAAATTTTCATATTTTACAATAGAAACACGAATTGCAAATTAAAATCTCATATGACTTTCATCAAAATGATATTGGATTCTCTATATTACGTATCTTTCTAAGCAGGGAAAAGGGTCCCTAATATGCTTCAACTCTATTCTAGCTACAACGAGTGCATTTATAAATAATAATCGGCTTATGCCTTCAAACTCAACCCTAGTATTCTCTTTTCTTCTTCTCAACTCTAAACCTCCATTCAATTTTCTAAACAAAAGCATGGCTGAGCTTTCCATCAAGAGCTTTCAGCTGTTCAGGTTATAAGTTTTTGTTTATTATATACTTCCCTTTTGTGTTTCTTACCCTTGTTTTCTTACCATTTTTCTTAGCTTGACATGTTTGATGTTCTTGGGTTTGATCTTTTTGGTTTTGACATGATGAATGATCGTGGGATCCATCGTTTTTGTTATGTTTTTGTGTTGTTTGCAGACGATCTTATGCAGTTGCAGCGGAGAACATGAAAGTGAAACCTGTGGCATCAGTTGTGAGGAAAGCAGCAGATTTAAGGGCAGAAATTTCGGTCAAGCAGAAGGAAACGTTTTGGATGAGGGACCCCAAGACCGGAAACTGGATTCCGGAGAATCATTTTGGCGACGCTGATGTTGCAGAGATGAGGGAGAAATTTCTTTCAAAGAAACAGAAATCAAGCTGCAAAGACTTGAGTTCTAAACCATAAATGAATAAATATATATATATATATATATATCGCTTTGGCTGATAATTTGTGTTACTATCGACTCAGGAGTGGCCGCACCTCGGATCTGAAGGAATCCTCCAGGGCAAAATATCCGAGAAAGACAAATAAATTAAAGGGTAAAATTACTCTTAGGTTCTTCTCTATGCTACTTTTGCCATGCAATGAGGCGCTTACTTAATCCAACAGCCTTCAGAAATCTCTTACCTATGATGAAAGATAGTTAATTTCCTTTCGTTTGTGTTTATTCTAGTTTAAAAATAAAAAATAAAAATCGAATCTTAAACTTAACTTCGAACTAGAAGTAACACAACACCACGCAGTGCGAACAAATAAACGGATAAGACATGTTCCGTAACAAATTCAAATGGATTGATTGATCATCACAATTTCATTTATCACTTTTGCAATTTCAAAGGAAACCTAACAATCTTTGTAACACAAGATAAAATCTAGTAAAAAATTATATATAAATTTGATAAAAATTTAAAAATTGTTGTACGTTTTTTTTTTTAACACAAATATAATTTTACATAACAAAAACATATAATATATATACACAAATCAATTTTGAGCTCTCTAGAGCGTGTGCTCAAACATGGAGACAAAATATTTACTGTTTGGTATTAATCCAATCCACCGATATACGATCAGAGATGAATTTCAAAGCATTGAATGCAAAATTGTCACCTGAGATATAAAGCAGCTTACATATAATATAATCCTGAAGAGTAAGCGCGGAGGAGATTATCTGAGAAATTTTTAAGCAAAATTACATTCAAGTGTCACTATAAATATAGCTGAATAAGCTCATCACTAACCACCGAAGGAGAAAGAACACCCAAATCTGTAAAGAGTAGAGTAAGATATTGAGGAGGAGTGTAATCCCGAGCAGATTTTTCAACCTCGACTTTGGAAGGTATGGGCACCCCGAAATCAATGGGGCATAAGGCAGGAGCCATATCCTTCTGGTCCAATGGATAAAGACGGGCGAACTACAATGAAAAATATCACAACTGAAGTGAGTATGCTAGTTGCTAATCCAAACCCTTAACTTCAATTCTATATCCATTCTTTCATGGGTATGTTGCATATAGGATGGTTTTCTAGTTCACATACTTCCAAAAACAGAAAAAGAAAAGAAGCTTTAATCACCTTGTAGCTTTCAGCAGCCACATAAACTGGTTTGTTCATGCTATGCGCCACCAATGCAATCTGGTACGTCCCCATCATATTTATGATACCCCCACTTTCAACCACTCCATCAGCCCCAACAAATACCATATCCACCTCATCCATAGAATATGCCACAGCAGAGTCTATTAGAAGCTTCACAGGAACATCAAGCTTGGCCATCTCATTAGATAATCGTAATCCTGTTCTGTCCGGCCTTCCTTCTGCATTAGAGCGAGGGAAATTTTAAGACTAACTTTGTCATAAATACATCATCTAATATGAATAACTAAGATATAATCACTTGTCAGAACTAGAACCTATGCATAAATAGAAAAAGGCTAACTCCTCTTTTTTTTTTTTTTTTTTTTATCACAAAACTTTTGATTCAGTCATTTTAAAAGACAGATGCATACAGATGACAAGGCACATAGAAAGCAGAACCTGTGCAGAGAACTCGAAAGTGTTTCTTGTTTTGTGCTGCTGTCTGCAAAACTTCTAGAACAACTCTGGAGAAACCATGTACCAAAATGGTACAACCATCAAATATAAAATCTTGACTAAGCATTGCAATAATCCTGCGTGCCTGCAAATGTTTGGCAACCATGTCTTTCAAATGGGGTTGCTTGAAATATATTTAAAGTGAAAAGACACAGTAGTGAAGTGGTTATTTAAAATGCCACAATTATGTGAAATACCTTACAAGATATTTCGCCAAATTTCTCAGCACGTTCGATCAGGCGTGACTTAGCTGAATTAAAGTCCTCGTACTCTAACGCTGATGTTCTGGTTACGTATCGCATGAAGAGATCACAACCTGCTGTCAAAGAGATAG
Source organism: Firmiana major (assembly GCA_033439115.1). Classification (NCBI taxonomy): domain Eukaryota; kingdom Viridiplantae; phylum Streptophyta; class Magnoliopsida; order Malvales; family Malvaceae; genus Firmiana; species Firmiana major. The sequence continues at coordinate 4,240,675 of CM065914.1, read as the reverse complement.
AGGTTGTGTCCCATGACTGGAAACCAAACATATGGTTAGCAGTGAGGCAAACTAGAAAGACAGGTAACATTGTATAAACAGCATGCTTAATGAACAAGGTTAGTGGACAGCAATTCATTTTCCTTGATGGATTTATCATTTTTTCTTTGTCATGAGGAAGCTAACCATAAATCAGCAGTAACTGTGATAATTTCTGCATTTTACCTGAGAGGCAATTCTATTTTCTACACACTTGTAAGCAGAATTCCTCACCCAAAGTATTCTAAGAAAATATATGTTTAAATTCCTACCAAGCCTAATGAATTCATTCAATTGTAAAAGACCTTATGCCATTAAAGCACTCTGCTTTTATTACTACCATGTTCGAATTCTACAAAATTAGGTGTGACTCTGTGTTGGAAGATCAAAACATGTATCTGTCATTTACTCAGGGGTATATCAGATACCATAAGGATATCTAATAAATCTAAGAAGTATTGGCACCAGATATAGACAAAGCATCTTCATTCATAGATTTATCATTCCACTCAAATCCTTTCCTTCAACACCATTATATCATAATGCTAAACACATAATATGTCATTCTTTAACTTTCTAATTAACAATATGATTTCTCTTAGGCAAGAAAACAATTAAAGATCTGGAAATAACATAAAAAATTTGATTGAGAACCATTTATTTACTTAGTTACACAAATAATCTTGTGGCCAAAAAGCCTCTGTAATATCAAACCACACCAAATTACTAATGCTTATTGCAATGCATAAAATCACAGAGACCTAAGAGTGCCAAAGTGCCAATGGTTTTATACCACAAAAACCTAACAAACATATAATATACTTCTGTAACCACGGCACCATTACCATTCATAACGTCCATGAGAAAAAAAATCAAGCAAAAAACCAGAAAATAATACAAAAATGCAGTATTTTTAGGCTTTCACAATCATAAAACCCAATAATACATGCATTGGCATTTTCACTTAACAGACTCACAAAATTTAGTCTGCAAGGAAATTGTGGCTCTGGTAAATTTCAATTTCCTAGCAATATAGTAGACACTAGACATAGAAAACTAGAGCACATCTTCTGCATTTACATAGCAAATTAGCAATGATTTGAGAATGTTGTCCGCAAGGTTCCATATAACACAGACAGCCTCATTGAAACTCTGATATCTTTTACCTCGAAACTTTCATCTGGCAGTCTACAATAAGCCCTCATTGAAACTTTCGTATAGATAAATACACATATAACCCTCTAAAGATCCCAACGTACCCATTGAAAATGAACTCAAAAATGCCACTATAAGATTAATACAATTATGATGAAACCGTGATAATTTAGATCATCTAAACGAGAAAAGCTAAATTAAATTTTAGTATTTCACTAAGTTTTACAATATTAATATAGTTTATGTCATAATCGAAACAAAACATATTCACTAACTAAAAAATAAATGATTTTTTTAAAATTTAAAAACAATCAAGAGACTCACTTTAAGCGAATCAGAAGCTCTTTTAAGCTCAATTTCAAGTTCCATCATGGTGGTAGCCTGGCTAGCCCTAATAACAGCCGCGAGGGCGCGAATAGCTGCCACGGCCTCCGCCAAGTTGGGCTGCTTCCTCCAGCTATTGAACTCATCAATAACAGAAAACGCCTTCTCGCCTCCTCCTCCATTTGAGGCGGCTCTAGCGTCGCTTTCCGACAAGTCGACGTTGTCGGGGTGAGGGCCAACGGCGGCCTGAGCCTGGGCGAGCCAATCGCTAGTTACAACGGCGTGGTGGGAGGCGCGGGTCTGATAATAGGCAGAAATATTGGATTTGGGGTTTTGGACAGAATCGGCCATGGAATGAGGCGGAGATGAGAGAAAGAGGGATTCAGGATTTGGCGCAACGCTGTTGTTCTGTTGCTGTCTGTCGAGAATGAAAGAAGGCGATCTCCACCACATTTAATAAATTTTGTGTGTCTTATTTATTTTTAAGGTCTTTTTTTTTGTGAGTGTACGAGTGTCTGGGAGCGTCACTTTCTCCGGAAAATTTTAAGGAAAGTGAAGGAGAAAAGAATAAGCAAGGATTCCGGCAGGCGGAAGCGGTGGTTGTGAGTGAGATTCTGATTATCCGCCTGGTTAGAAAAAGTAATTGGGGGATTATCTACGTTATTAATTATTTTTATTTATGTTCCTCAAACAGTATTCATATAATATAAAAATATCTATTAACTATATGAATTCGTTAAATTATTGTTTGTTAAGTTAAAATTTAATTTTTAATTTAAAATTAATTTTAAAATAAATTATTAAAAATATTAAATTAATCAATTTAATTTAACTTATAAAAATAAATTAAAATTAAAATTAAAAATCATAATTATAATATTTAATGAATTAATTTAATTAATATTACATTAATGATAAATATTTGTAAATAAAAGATATAAATATTTCATTAAAAAATTATTAAATATAATCGAGTTCATGTAATAGGCATCCTAAAATCACTATCTGAACTCGTGAAAAATAATAATTTTATTAGACGAACCCTATTTGAACTTGGTTATATAATACCATAATCTTGTATAATTAGATTAGGTAGTGTCAGATACACTTTGCATCCCTACCTACGGTTTTGATTTTTTTTTTTCGTTCCAAGAGAAATATTTAATAATTGAGGAAGAGGGTGGAGTTTGTTTAGATTCGAACTAAATCTTACAATATATCATAATTTTTCCTTAATTTTTCAGCCAAGAGATTGTTGGCGATTTTGAGGTATTAAGTTCAACTATCACTATATTAGTTTTAGTTTAATTCAATTATTTACTAATTTATTTAATTTAAATAAAATAATTTTCATAATTACCAATTCAATAAATAAAATATACTGTACTGATAAAGATGTATTATTCAAAAAAAATACTTCAACAATTCTCTTTCTCTTTATTTTCTTTGGTGTACAAAGAATAAATAAGCAACAAATATAATAAAAGAAAATTATAAAAATAATCATCAATTTATCACCCAATAAGGAAAGGTAAATTAATATAATATTATTTCTTTACTTAATCCCATCAATGAAAATTTGGTCTCAATTCGAAGTATTCAAAGCACTTTAATTTGTTCGTTTAATAAAATTTTAATTGAACGGACATATTCCATTTTTTTTATAATAAAAATGTGCATTTTGAAAGGATAATTAGAAGATTTTTGTTAATTAATCCCAAAAGTGATCACAATAAACACTAATTTGTATTATATATATAAAGTAATTTGTCTGAGTAATCAAAGATTTGGTTTATATAGTATCCATTAGGCTTCGACAACTTCACATCTTGCAGTTGATGAGACTATACACTACTACGGGGCCGTTTGGTATCTTAGAGGGAAAGTGATTGCAGCGTAAAGTGATTGCTGGGAAAGTGATTGCTGGGAAAGTGATTACTGAGAAAGTAACTTTGCAGTGTTTGGTATGCAATGTAAAGTTATGTTTAAATTGCAGGGAAAGTAACTTTACAGCGTTTGGTATGCATTCACTTTGCTGGGAAAGTTGTGTCAAATTTCAAAAATACCCACAACTATAAAAAAACAACTTTAATGCAATGAAAAAATTAATTAAAATGAAAATGTTTATGATATAAAATTATATTATTAATATTATTCATTATTTATAATTTTAAATTTTCATGATTATTAATTTAAATTTTAATGAGTAAATTATTACAAATTCATTTATTAATTTAAATTTACAAATTTATTAATTTATAAATTCATGTATTATTAATTTAAATTTTAATTCATCTATTATTTTTAAATAATGTCATAATAATTTATTTTAGTCCTTATAAAAAATTTTTTATGTATGATAATTACCTATAACATCCATAAAAGTATTTTTGTGTTTTTTGTAAAAGGGTAATTTGGGTAAAATTGAGTAAAATTAACTTTGCAGCCAAGGCCGCAAAGTGATTACAGCCTACTTGGACTGCAATCACTTTGCAGCTTTTGGATGTAAAGTGATTGCAGTTGCAATCACTTTACATCCAACTTTCTTGATAACAAACGTTGTAATCACTTTGCGCCCAATTAAATTGCAGCGTAAAGTGTTTACTTTCATGATACCAAACGGGGCCTACAGTTAAGACCATGATGAGAGTGTGGTCTATTTGAGGTTCCACCACCATTGTCAATACATCTCATAAACTCATTCCACATTTCGATTGCTTTCTCTTCACCTGTTCATGCAACAACACATGAAGAACCATGATTGATAATACTTCCAAACAAGAGGAGCTTTTTCTTTTGCTATAAACAATTCATGCTTGTTGTATTTGCTTAATAGAAACTCTCTTGTATGTGTAGGTCTAGGGTTAGTTTGAATGAGGTGGTGTGATTGGTTATAATTTGTTTTAATGAAATTGAAAACAGTGATAATAATAATATTGATGTTATATAGTGATACATTTTGATTCAATCTTAATGATAACGATGGAGTAAATGATAAAATCAATATTAAAGATATTATTTTAAAAATAAAAAAAATAATTAAAGCAAAATTGTAAATGCAGCGTTATGAGAAATCTTACTGTGCTGCAATAAAACTTTATTTGGAATAAATTTTTTTATAATTTTATATTCAAATTAAACTTTTTCTTGCATAATCAATTAATTTTAAATTTTATTCTGTAATTTATGTCTATTATTCTTTTTGAATTTACCCTGTGATATGCATTTTTATATCGATTTATATGTAATAAAAATTTATTTAAATATATCATCTTACATTCGATAAATATTGAATGAATTTTCTGTGATCTTATATTTAAATTAAACCAAATTTACCTCTGCGATGAACCCGTCAAGCTCGTCTACGATCTTGATAAATGTAGACTTTGCCCGGGCAGGTTTCAATCTGGTAATATTGACATGGTTGATCTTTATCAAACCAGACAATAACTTCAAGAATCGAGTCACCTCTTAAAATCCTGAAAGGTTTTCTCACTTGGAAAGCTGGGTTTTCATCTTCATCTTTAACTGTTCCATTGATTGATCTATACCCTTCCCAGAACCTAACCAGCTTAAATTTCTGCAAGAAAAAAAAAATCACCTTAATTTCCATATTATAAAAAGATGATGCAGAGAAATTAAAAATTATCGATTCTGACCTATCTCCGAATGGTGAATAACACTTTGCCAGTGAAATCCATCAGGTAAACTTCATCGCTGCACTTGCAATTGTAGTTATCAACGCGATAACAATATGGCCGCTTGAATCAAACACAGTGCAGCCTTTGCCACTCAGGATCAGAGATTTCATCCAAATTGTGAAAGTTTCTTGTTTGGATGTCGTGAAGGGAACATGGGGATGGATCTTTGCCATCTAAAAGAAAGTTAACTTGGATTTTCAGTCCAAAACCTCTGGAGGTTTTATACAAATTCTTATGTACTCTCTGTGGGGTATTGGCTTGATAATCACTGGTGATTACCTAGATAATTTTTTTTTAAATGCTATTTTCTTAATTACTTATTAGATTAAATTATACAAAAAAATTAAAAAAAATATTTGAATTCTCAAACTCTTTAATACAAATGTTGAAACTCGAATTTCAAACCTATAAGACATGATCGTTTGAATTAATATTTGAACTCGTTTTATTCTCACACTTTGATATACTGAATGTAACCTAATTATAATATCGGCTGAATCTACCTTATTAATTTCATAGATTAATAAGGGATTAGATCAAGAATAAGAATGATTATTAATTAGGGTTTTCGTTTCTTGACTTGTTCTTTAAGCATTGAGAGATAAAGCTATAAAGAATGTGATCATTAGTACTATAAAATTGCAGAATGTTTATATGTTTATCTTCAACCTATAATTTATTGAAACCTCATCGTTTTGGTCGGATGTCATGAAGTAGGCTTCACTGTTTCAACTTGAAGATAAAGTCAGGCCACGCCCTAGATCACCAAAACCAGATGTGCGAAACACCTCAGTTAGCATTTAGAAAAACAATGTCGTACGTGCTAATGGGGGCTTTCATAATCAAATTTATCTGATGCTTCAATCAGTAGAATCTTTGTCTGGTTCCTGTGTGCCTTTGTTTGATTTAATAATAATCAGGCTCATGCTTTGCTATCAGAAACGATGCAACGTTGTCCCAATACTTGATTAATTAAAGCCTAAAATTGGTTTACAAGCTTCAACTCATTGGAAACTGCTATACGGAAGTTTGAAGATAATAAACTTTGAATTTTAGAATAGATATGTCTAAATTTTAGTTGCTGTTGCCGGCGAATTTAGCTGGTTTTAGGTTTAACAGATTTCAATGCTTGATAGAAGTTGATTGAAGATCATTTTTGCCAATCATGGACCTCGTATTTTATGGAATATTTTCCTCACAAACTATTAATATTCTTTTGTGTAAGGTAATTTATATTTCAATTTTAATCAATCGAATTAACGTTATTGTTAATTTAATTCGTTTAATTCGCTGACTATCAAATTAATTTTAATCAATTATGAAAAATAATTTAAAAAAATGATTTTCCATTAAGTTAATTTAAAATCCAAGTTAATGAAATAAAATAAAAATTTTAATCCAAGAAATCCAAAGATTAAAAAAAAAAAATACTTTAATGGAATTAATCTAAACATATATTTGAACTAGGACTTTCTGTTGCTTACCTAGGTAACGTGCCTGAATGCAAGAAAACTACAGCTGGAAGGGTAATCTAAATATATATATTTAATGATCCGAATTTAGATTATATTTTAAGTTTATTGATGTTAGAATTTTTAACTTACAAATGCTTTGTTATTTAATTATTTTATTCAACTTTTTTTAAATGTGAAAAATAGGAATTTAAAAAAAAAAATAGGAGGCATCTCTCAGTCCCAGGCCTTCTTTCTTAGAATAAACATGGGCCTCTCATGGCGGGGAAGTTGGTCAATGGTTGGTTGACCAAAGTACCAAGCAAATGACTTGCAAGTTTTTGCCAGTTGGCTCCTCCAATGTCAACCCTTGGATTTGGTTCCTCCGATAGAGGAAATTTCCAAGGCTTTTCCTAGGAAGGTAGCCTCATCATTAATTTCCAATTCCTTATCTAACTCAAATGCTTACATAAAGTTTTTTTTTTTTTTTATATATGAAGTCTAAGATATGAGTCCACCGAAAAGGGGTAATACTTAGGTATTATTTATTTCAACTCAATAAATATAATTAAGTAAAAAAAAGTATGAAACAATTATTTCAGTTCAATAAATATTATTTTCATTCAAATCATATCAAATGATCACATTATTTAAAAAAATTAATAATTATTTTCCTATAACATGTGATAATTAAATATTTATTTTAATCGATACATTAATGATTTTGATAATTAATACTTGATGTCTTATAATAATGTGATTTGGTGATGTGATCATATATATGTTAACGTGAAATAATCGTTTTATATAATCATTTTTCAGTTTATTCCCATAAAGACATAATCTTTAATCAAGATTGTGATTTATTTTATCATTAAAATAGAAAAAAAAGGAGACTTTGTCTACAAAATACTGAATTTTTTATGTTTTTCATTCCATAAATCTCTTTCCTTACCTTACCCACTTATATTAGTTAATTCTGTCCATCAGCATCAAACTCCCTTAATTTGTACATTAATGATATTATATATGATTTTTGTATCAAAAAAATAATATTATATACGACGCCTTCTTTTTTTAAAAGTAATATGCAATCCTTATAAATAAATTTGGTGGATTTCCTTTCTTCTTACTTTAATTTTTTTTATTAACTCAACCCTATTCAGAATCAACATGATAATTACATTATTATTATTATTATTGAATTCGTTCTCAATACATAGATGATACATTTTTTTAATTTTAAAAATAAAATTAAAAAAATAATTTTATATTTATTTTTTTAATATATTTTAACAAATATATACTAAATTTCGTTATCGTGTATAAAATAATTTGTCATTGTATCATAGCTTATTCACAATCTCAACCAAAGAAATATGTTTTGTATTGATTATTAAAAAAATAAAAATGAATGCTTTGTTCCCAAGAAAAACTTTTTTTTTTTTAATAAAAATTATTGCTTTCCAAAAGAAAGCCAAACCAGTTGAGCGATGGAGTGTTGCAGTGTCGAAAAATCCGCAAACGCGTTTTCGTCTTTGTGGTGAGAGACAGCAAATGATTGACCCTGCAAACTCTCTTCGCTACTGTCGCACAGTTGTCTTCTAAATAAAAAAAAGTCCAAAACTTTTAACGTAAGTATCAAATCTCTGTCTCTTCTTACCAACTCTTTCAAGGCGATTTTTGTCCTTCGGCCAAAAATTACCCGAATTTTAATTTTGTTTGCATGCATCAGAGTCTACCGTCCACATCATGTACCCTCGTTAAAGCAGAGTCGCTTTCTCTGCCACAGGATTAAGGGACAAAATAATATGAATCGGCACTGTCAATGAATTGAAAAACCAGAAAAACATAAAAAATGATTATTTTATAGGAAAAGAAGGGGAAATTTTGACTCAATTGTGTAGATATAATCTTCCCAGATTGTTATTTTGTATAGATACGAATACAATGCATAGGCATTTTCAGGGATTTCTTTATATTGACGACGACATTTTCATGATGAAGATCAAGAATTTTATCGTTTTGCTGGTTTATTGATGAAGAATCGCGTTCTGGGCTGTGGGGCTTTTTCTTTCAATTGGCTTTTTACCTACCTTTTTCTTTATAACGGATTGTTTGCGTACATGGCTAGAATCTGTTGGCTGGCTGCGTCATTGATCATTGATTGATTGGCAATCTGAGGTAAACTGGTTTTCTATCTAAACCTGGATTTTGTATAAATGTGTTTGTTTTTATCTGCGGGGAAGGAAAGGATTGGTTTATCTGTATTGTTGGTTGTAATTATGAATTGATATTTCTATTGGTGTTGTTTTGATGGATGATGGAATTTTCAATTTACGCGTGGGAGTAATTTGTGACAGATGGGTATGAGTTGGTTCATGAGAAAGGGCGTGTTTTCATCTATATTTAGTGGCTGAGGATCAGTCTTTTACCCTTTGTAAGGTTTGCTTTGTTGCAATCTGTGATTTTGTTCGACTATTTTTTGGTTCAAGAATTTTCAGGTGCCTATGTCGAAATTTTGAATTCATTTTAGTTGAATTCTAGAGTAGATTGGATTGCCGGGCTAATATCTGGATCAGGGTTTAATGAAGTCGTGGCGGTTTGTTAGAGTTTCGATTCTGTTATATAGTCATTCTTGGATTGAGATGGAGAAGTAAGATTAAGAGCTGCTTTGATAGGTAGCTCGGTGTACATGATAGTCGGTTCTTGATTCTTAATTTCTTAGAATTTTCAAAGTTCTGTTGCTGCTTTTGCTGGGCTTGTGTCTTCAATTGGGGTGAATTGCATGGTGTCTAGTTTATGGTTTGTTACGAGTGTCAAATGAACATAGCATAATGAGTGGGGGCTGTAGGATTGTTTGTAGATGGGTGCCCCTAACAATACATTTTCTGAACTAGTTACTTTAGTAAAGTCGTGGCTCCCTTGGCAATCGGAGCCTGCTAATGTGTCTAGGGACTTTTGGATGCCTGATCATAGCTGCAGGGTATGCTATGATTGTGATTCCCAGTTCACATTATTTAACCGTAGACACCATTGTCGACTCTGCGGCCGAGTTTTCTGTGCCAAGTGTACAGCAAACTCTGTTCCTGCTCCTTCTAATGACTCAAGAATTCCCCAAGAAGAGCGGGAGAAGATTCGGGTATGTAACTATTGTTTTAAGCAATGGGAGCAGGGCATAACTACTATTGATGATGGTGTGCAAGTGCCCAATCAGGATCTTAGTTATTCACCTTCAGCCGCTAGTTTTATCAGCACTAAATCTAGTTGGACGGCTTATAGTAGTGGTTCTACTCTTGGCTCAATGCCATATCCAACTCAACCGTATCAACAAGTTCAACCGAGGCCTTTTCCCAGCCCTCATGAACTGTCCTCAAGGAATAAAAGCGTAGATAGGTCTGGCAGGAGAGAACCAAAGAGGAGCAATGATCTTACAATGGACGCAGCAGATCCAACTTCAAACCAATATGAGTTTTCACTGAACAGGTCAGAACTTGCCCTATTAATTGCATTTTCTTTTCAGGTTTTGTCTATCAATCAAGCATAAATTAAATCTTTACATTTGTCTTAGGCTGTTTGAGTTGGAAACCTGAGTGTGCATGTGTTTGTGCAGCACTGCCAGCATTAGATATATGTTTTTTATTTTTGATCATTGTATCTTCCGAATAGATCTCTTAAAAGCAGAAATAGAATAAGTGAAAGGGGAAATAAGTAGCCTTTAAAACCAGTTGAAGAATTGGAGAAAAAAGAAGGTCGTAATGTGCTATTCCAATTACTTACCTGTTGCTTGCTTTTCTTTTGGCATCAGGAGTGATGATGATGATGATGATGAGTACTGCTTATATCTGTCTGATTCTGAGACAAAGCATTTCTCTCAAGATAATGGCTACTATAGTCCTATTGACTTTGATGAGATGAGCAACGATGGGTCACATAAATTTCATCCTGATAGAGAAAATATTGACACAAAATGTTTAAGCTGTTCTCCTATGAACCACAGTTTTCCTTCACCAGGTTCAGAAGGAATGTCACAGCTTGTGAAGAAAGATGAGCGTGAAGTTGGTGATGAATGTGAAACATCGGCGTCTTTATATGTTGCTGAGCCTGTAGATTTTGAGAATAATGGACTTCTCTGGCTCCCTCCTGAACCCGAAGATGAAGACGATGAGAGGGAAGCTACTTTGCTTGATGATGATGACGGGGATGCTACAGGAGAGTGGGGATATCTGCGCAACTCAAGCAGCTTTGGAAGTGGGGAGGCTCGCATTAGGGATAGATCAAGTGAAGAGCACAAGCAAGCAGTGAAAAGTATAGTTGATGGACATTTTAGGGCTTTGGTGGCTCAGCTTTTACAGGTTGAGAGCCTTACAGTGGATGATGAAAATGATAAAGAGAGCTGGTTGGAGATCGTCACTGCTCTTTCATGGGAAGCTGCTACACTTTTGAAGCCAGACACAAGCAAAGGGGGAGGGATGGACCCTGGTGGATATCTTAAAGTGAAATGCATAGCTTCTGGACATCGCTGTGATAGGTAAATGCTACACAAGATAATAAATGTTTCTACATGACCTATTATGCCATTTGGTTATAGTAAATTTAGAATCTCACTAGTTAATCACTGAGATGACCACTAAGATTGCTTTGTAAAAATGGATATCATGTCTCTTGTCTACATCAACTCTTGATTTTCTCCTTATGGCTTCAGCAATCAATGTAGTGCAGACAGCAGCCTCAAGGCTAGCTGCTGAATGGCAGGCTTCTAATTTAATAACTCACATATAAATCTAAGAAGTCTGTGCTAGGATTTTCGTGAAATGCAACTTCTTTGTTTTTTTTTTTTTGGTCAAAAGAACTACTTTCATTCATATAAAAAAAAACCAGTACACCATAGTGCCTCAAAAGAACAAAGGGACAACTTAGCAACATCAATTCAATTCTTCGTTTCTCCTGATAACATATAGTGCAGCAACTTGAGAAGGTCATCAATTACTGATAAAAACAACAGAATTTGATGATTAAGTCAGGAGTGGCTTGCCAATTAGTTGGAGGCACCTCTCATTTAATTTTGGGAGCCTCACTGTTTACCCCTGCTGAAATGTGGCAATATCTGCTACATCCCATTCTTTCTTCTAGCTCAAGCTACGACTAAACTGCAAGTTTTCATAATAGTACATCATTGACATTAGACTATCAGTTGCTGCGTTATACCAACATCCCAATTCAAGTATGCTGCTGCACTGGTTGTCAATGTTTTTTTTTTTTTTTTTTCTGTTTCTGATTTTGCTATGGTTCTTATAGTATGGTTGTCAGAGGAGTTGTTTGCAAGAAAAATGTTGCTCATCGACGAATGCCTTCAAATATAGAGAAACCTCGACTGTTGATCCTTGGTGGAGCTCTTGAATACCAGCGGGTCTCTAACCAATTGTCAAGTTTTGATACTTTGTTGCAGCAGGTGCTTCATGTTTAGGATTATTGCTCTTTGTCTCAATGATTCTAAATTCTATTTTTTTCCCTTATATTTCTTTGTTTGACATCTTTATCCAGGAAATGGACCATTTGAAGATGGCAGTAGCCAAGATAGATGCACATCAACCTGATGTCCTTCTGGTCGAGAAATCAGTTTCTCGATTTGCCCAGGAATATCTTCTAGAAAAAAACATATCACTTGTTCTCAATATCAAGAGGCCATTGTTAGAACGCATTGCTCGCTGCACAGGTGCTCAAATAATACCTTCGATTGATCATCTATCTTCTCAGAAGCTGGGTTACTGTGAAAAGTTGCAAGTTGAAAGGTTCATGGAAGATCTTGGCTCTGCTGGACAAGGAGGGAAGAAATTGGTCAAGACATTAATGTTTTTTGAAGGCTGCCCAAAGCCATTGGGTTGCACTGTAAGTTATTAAAACTAACCAAAAACAAAAGGAAATGGAAAATAACAGTAAAATTTACACTGACTTTTTTTTTTTGGAGATAATATCTGTGTTCTTAACGGTGTAGGTCTATACGAAATATATTGCTATGATTGATCATTTTATTTGCCTAACTGAATATATAAATACTTTGCTTCAGATATTACTTAGGGGCGCTAATGGAGATGAATTGAAGAAAGTTAAGCATGTGGTCCAATATGGAATTTTTGCAGCTTATCACTTGGCTCTGGAGACATCGTTTCTTGCTGATGAAGGAGCCTCTCTGCCAGAATTCCCTCTAAACTCTCCCATTAATGTGGCTCTTCTGGATAAACCATCAAATATTGTAAGGTCCATATCAACATTTCCTGGTTTTACTATTCCGGCGGATAAAATATCTCAGGAACCTCAACCTAGTAGTGAACCGCAAAGAGCTAACAGTATTCCCAATTTAAATCTGTCATCCTCAATCATCAGTCATAATTTTCAGAATATGGAAGAAACTCCACCACCTTGTTTACCTAATGATACAAGCTTGTTGTCTGCTCGATCCACTTCTATAGAGTCCACTGCCCTTTTACCATTTACTACTGAGAAAGTTGTTTCAGATGCATTTTCCAAGGAAAATGAAATGGGTCCCAAACAATCCTCTGTTATGGAAGTTTTTCTAGACAAAAATGAGTCAGCTTTCATGAGTAATCATCTCACTTTTAGTAGTGTTGAGCCATTGGAATCTTTGCAACAATTTTCTATGGCACACATTGACCAAGAGAATCATAGCGCAGAGGTTGAGATTCTGCCAGGTGTTTCAGAGGAATCATCCGTGCAACAAGATAGTAAAAACCATAATAACCATAATAACCTTGCTGAGGAACCAAAACCATCAAAAGAAGAATTTCCTCCATCACCCTCAGACAATCAGAGCATTTTGGTTTCTTTATCATCACGGTGTGTGTGGAAAGGGACTGTCTGTGAAAGATCCCATCTCTTCCGAATTAAGTACTATGGCAGTTTTGATAAACCTTTGGGTCGGTTTTTACGGGACCATTTATTTGATCAGGTAAACCTCTCTTCCTCACATTTATATATTTCATCATACAGACCCCGGCAATTCTCTTGAAACTAAGGAGACTACTGATTTTTCAGAGTTACCGATGCCATTCTTGTGACATGCCTTCGGAAGCACATGTACACTGTTATACTCATAGACAAGGAACCCTCACCATATCTGTTAAGAAACTCCCCGAAATTTTCCTACCCGGTGAAAGAGAGGGCAAGATCTGGATGTGGCACAGATGCCTGCAATGTCCGAGGATCAATGGTTTTCCTCCGGCCACTCAGAGAATAGTGATGTCTGATGCTGCTTGGGGTTTATCTTTTGGGAAGTTTTTGGAGCTTAGTTTTTCAAACCATGCAGCTGCAAGCAGGGTTGCAAGCTGTGGCCATTCTTTACATAGAGATTGTCTCCGTTTCTATGGGTAATTTCCTTTTCTTATTGTTCTTATATTTATCAACCGGATGTCATATGTGAGTACAAATAGTTTCCCTAACAAAGAATTTGCTGAAAAAACAGCTTTTGTGCGGGCTCTTGACCCATAATCATAATTCACCACATTGTGTTATTAATCTTTTTTTGCATATCTTTTGAGTAGACATCAACCTTTTTGGCCATACATACTGGTTGGTCTGATGATATCAATCATAGCATTTCTTTGAGTGGTCTAAGAGACTTTGTGAATGTTTCAGTGAACTGATTATAAATTTGACATATTAAATTGAATGATGTAGATCATTACCTGGCTGATAAAATTGCCAGAATTTTAGTGGCAAAAAAACTCCATTTATCGACTCTCTTTCTCTACTCACTGTTTCAATATCTGTAGATTTGGGAGAATGGTTGCTTGCTTTCGGTATGCTTCAATAGATGTTCATTCTGTCTACCTTCCACCCCCGAAAGTTGATTTTGACTATGAGAATCAGGAGTGGATACGAAAGGAAACAAATAAGGTGCAAGGATAACAGTTTTGGTATTTTGAAGAAGCCGATTTAGATCTCTCTGCATTTGTGTAATCTATTTTTATCTTTTTTATTGTAAACAGGTGGTTGATCAAGCAGAGCTTCTGTTTTCTGAAGTACTCAATTCCCTAAGTCAAATTGCTGGAAAAAAAATTGGCCCTGGGACACCTAATAGTATCATGAAAACACCTGAATTGAGACATCAAATTGCTGAACTAGAAGGGATATTACAAAAGGAGAAACTGGAGTTTGAGGTGAGACTTCCTTTATGCGTTTTATATTTTTTTCCTTAGCAAGACAGATTTTATTTCTCTGCCAGATTGCCAGCAGACTGCTGATTATTCAGGCAGTAAAGTAACTGTTGGAAAAATTCTCTGTATTTTGTGAACTTTTCAATACACAATGTTTAGATATTCAGCAAATAATTTCTGAAAAATTCATGTGTGGAGGTCAACCATGATAGCCCTTTGAAATTATCAATTAAAAGCTTTCTCTTTTGGGGAAAACTTACTCGGTGTTATTATTTTTCGATCAATGTAATTCTCGTAAAGAACAAAACTTTTAAAATTTTCTCTGAACATACCATAAAATGTGGATAAAAATATTTTGAGGTGAAAACTCAAAAGGGTTTATAACTGAAAAAAATTGTCAAATTTCCCTTGCTTCTGTTTGTTTGAGTAGAAAGATGTCCATAACTGAAAAACAAATGTCAAATCTTCATTGCTGTTTTTATTGTCTGGTTTTTCATTTTTCTTGGACTTGGTTTAGGATTCATTGCAGAAGGTTTTGAAAAGGGAAGCGAAAAAAGGGCAACCTGTTATTGACATTCTTGAAATTAATCGGTTGCGGCGGCAATTACTTTTCCAATCTTACATGTGGGACCATCGCTTGGTTTTTGCAACCAATTTGGAAAATTACAGCCTTCAGGACAGTTTCAGCAATTCTATTTCAGAACATGAGGGGAAATCCCTCACTGATCATGAGAAGCTCAAAGACATGGATATGTTGGAACTTGGAAAAGGCTCCGAATGCTGTGACTCTGCTTTTATGGATGCAAAGCTTGATAGGGGATCTGACCAAAGAGAATTAAATGGCAACACAAATCAGTCAGATGCTATACATCAAGAACCAGACATAAGTGAAAATTCAAATTGTGGAATCAAAGACTATGGTAATCTTTCTGCTAGCCAGAGCATGTATGACCGGTCGGACTCTGAGAAACATAGGGCAAATGTTCGCCGCGTCCTGTCTGACGGCCAGTTTCCTGTCATAGAAAATTTGTCAGATACCCTTGATGCTGCTTGGACTGGGGAAATTCAGCAAGCAACCCCAATACCTAAGAAAATTTCATGTTCTTTTTCTGATTCTGCTACTGCAGATATTGCTGCTGTAGGTGCAAGAGCAGAGGGGTTAAATTTAGAAGACCATTCTGAAGAAAAGATTGGGCTAAAGGTTCTTCATTCTCTTTCACCTGCATTGTCCACTAGAGGTTCAGAAAATATGGAAGACTCTGTAAGCTGGTTAAGAATGCCTTTCTTAAGTTTCTACCGTTCATTGAACAAAAGCTTTTTAGGAAATACTTCAAAGCTTGATACATTCAGTGAGTATGATCCAGTCTATGTTTCATCGTTTAGAGTGTTGGAACTGCAAGGTGGGGCTAGACTGCTTTTGCCATTGGGTGTTAATGACACTGTTATTCCAGTTTATGATGATGAACCCACAAGCATGATATCATATGCTCTAGCATCACCTGAATATCATTTCCAGCTAAGTGATGATGGGGATAGACCTAAAGACAATGGGGAGTTAACAGCCTCAATATCTGATGCAGTGAACTTTCAGTTGTTCTATTCTTTTGATGAATTGACCTTTGATCTTCATAGAAGTCTTGGTTCAACAGATGACATTACTGGATCTCACAGCTCCCTGATTACAGATCCACTCTCATGTACGAAGGATTTGCATGTCAAGGTGTCTTTTGGAGATGATGGTTCATTTGATAAAGTGCAATATACTGTGACTTGCTATTATGCAAAGCGGTTTGAAGCATTAAGGAGAATATGTTGCCCATCAGAGCTAGATTTTATAAGGTCTCTGAGTCGTTGTAAGAAGTGGGGAGCTCAGGGTGGCAAGAGCAATGTTTTCTTTGCGAAGACCTTGGACGATCGGTTTATCATTAAACAGGTCACTAAGACAGAGTTGGAATCATTTATAAAATTTGCACCTGGATATTTTAAGTACTTGTCTGAATCAATTAGTTCGGGAAGTCCAACATGCCTGGCAAAGATTCTTGGGATTTATCAGGTGCTTGTTCGCAGGATATTTTAATGCTTTAATGCTCTAATGCTACATATCATAATAATTAATCTATTGGTCATCATTTAAAGAAGCTGGAATAATCCTGACATTTTCTTTAGTTTTGGCTCCCATAATAGCTTATTAATGCCCAAATAACTGGAAGATGAATCCCGAACTTACTTTTTCCTTTGTACTTATAGACTTCTTATTTTGTTTAGTATGTGCTAAGAAATAGGGTTGTTTCTGCACAATTAAACTTTAAGCTTTCATCTTGAACCTTGCCTCTTTATAAAATTGAACCATAATGAGAGTAGTTAAGATATGCAAAATTATGCAGTTTTCCAATTTATGAGTTAAATAGGTTTTGCTACCATTAACATTTAGAAGTCAGCTAGTGTTATGAGTTAACTAGGAAGTTAGGTGGTCGCTTAGGCAGTCTGATGACAGCACTGCTACATCTCCTGTACAATATCTGCATAGTTCTGGCAAGTCTTATGGGCTTGACCTCTTTATACTTGCATAGCTTCTGACATTTATATAACCTAAGAAGTAGTTTTCAATTTGTGGAAGGAAAAAGCTTGAGAAGGAGTAGCTGAAACTTGGAGCTACTTCTAAGGGGCACAATCTATCTTCTTAAGATTTAAATTTTCCTGGGTGTTTGATGCTAATTGCTGATACTTTTGAATGAAAATGATCGAGAGGACATAGAAAGAAGGACAGAAGACCTTTGCTTTTTCATGCTTTTATGAATGAGATGATGTCAGGAGTATGGTTAACTTATTTCTAGATGGCAAATTGCACATATTTTCAGGGATCATTATTTGCTTCTTATTGTTGGTTTTTTCTTGAAGGTTACCGCAAAACATCTTAAAGGAGGAAAAGAAGCAAAGATGGATGTTTTGGTCATGGAGAATCTTCTGTTTAAAAGAAGTGTCACCAGGCTATATGATCTCAAAGGATCTTCTAGATCTCGTTATAATCCTGATTCTAGTGGAAGCAACAAGGTTCTGCTAGATCAGAACTTGATTGAATCAATGCCGACTTGCCCTATTTTTGTGGGTAATAAAGCAAAGCGGTTATTGGAAAGAGCAGTCTGGAATGACACTGCTTTTCTTGCAGTAAGTTTTAGATCTTCGCCTGTGTACATGGGCTCTAGAAGGGAAAGGGGTGTAGTTTACATGCCTGGAGATCTTTTCACATGACACACATTTCTAGTTTAGATTAAATAAAGTGCATGTCATCCAATTTTACTCATTTGTTTATCTTTTGCACCTTGCAGTCAAGTGACGTGATGGATTACTCGTTACTGGTTGGAGTGGATGAAGAGAAACACGAGTTAGTTCTCGGAATCATTGATTTCATGAGGCAGTATACCTGGGACAAGCATCTTGAAACTTGGGTGAAGGCTTCAGGCATCCTTGGTGGGCCAAAGAATGAATCACCGACGGTAATTTCACCGAAACAATACAAGAAAAGGTTCAGGAAAGCAATGACAACTTATTTTCTAATGATCCCAGATCAGTGGTCTCCTCCTATCATTCCAAGCAAATCTCAGTCAGATATAGCTGAAGAGAACGGACAAGGTGGGACCTCAGTAAAGTAATTCTGTGAGTCTGAGTGTATATTCCAAGAAGTAATTTGGGAGTTACTCTGCCATTCTGTTTTTCCTTGTTCATATGATTGATTTCCATTTTCACATTCTTTTTAAGGGCAGTTTTTCTTACACAACAAAAGAGAATTTCCTAATTATTTGTTAGGAGATGCAGAACAAGGCTGCTTAAAGCCATGGGAATTTCTGTCAGAGGTCCAATATTTGATGACCTCTGCATGAAAGTTTTTGTACAAAATATTTGTTCTTGTATTTAGCATTCCATCATGTAAATGGATTTTATATCAACTTTTTCTTTTGCATGTATCACAGTGAATTAGACTCGTGTGAATTCCCAAAATCTTCATATAAAAAATATACTTTCTTTGCATGTTGCCTTTCTGCCATTAACTGTTAGGTTTTCGTTTACAAAAGTCAATGCTGATGGGTGTTAAGTAATTGTGCAAACTGGACTGGATGATTCGGAATTGAATGGCTATGAAATGTTTCCAGTATTCAATATCTGCTGAATATATTTTCTTATCTGATGTTGCTAATCTGAGCAATCAAATTATTCAATAATATAGTTCATAATAAAGTTCCAAACTCTGATTTGTTTGATCTATTATCACATAAATGGCATTCCAGACTGCTGTTTCTCTATATTACCATGAGAGATATTTCATGAAAAATAACAAGAAACCTGAAAGGGCTGTGAGGCTTATTTTCCGTAAGGTAAAAACAAAGTGATTACAAGAGAGAGCCTTTCTGCTATATATATACAATATTAAGTGTGTCTTTATTGTACATGCTGCAGAAACAATTATTTCATGAAATCTGTGGAATCTGGAAATAGCCAGGCTTTCTATTAGTGGAAATTGTTAAAGTCATTCCAATTGGAGTCATCTTGCACGATAAAAACACCTTTACTAGCATTGCTGAATCCACCACCATTAACAATTTGAAGCCATCTTTCTTGAAGAAGATCAAGGATTTCTGCATCTCTGGATGCAGTTCAACATTGGCAAAAACTTCATTTCAGACAGGTCACAGTAATTTGAACATGGCTTAACATGGAACCTGAGACAGGCTTCTTACCTCAGATGATAAAATGTTCCAGGAACCTGTTGAGGAAAACGAGGGCCCTCATCATACCCTTCACAAACTATTTCTCCATTCTCATCTCTATAGCAGATTACACCCTTGGACTGATCCTCAAAAACCTGTTAAAAACATGAGAGGAACTTGGTTGCAAAGATCTCGTTAGCTTCAACAAAAAGAAACATGGAAGACAAGGGTATATCTTGAATTCTAACAAGAAAATCAAAGGATATGGACCTTGTTCTTGGAGAAAAAGGATCTGATCCGAAGTGCTGATGCTTTCCTCCCTGGAACTTGGTTGTGTTTAAGCATCACAATCCGGTTGGCATGTTTCACAAGTGGACCAGAAGTTGCAACTGGAACATGAAGAGGAAAGGAACATGTTACAGACATTGATTTCCTGCTACAAGGAAGGAAGAACAGTGAGTTTATGTTAAAACCAAGGAAAGGAGGACTATGACAAAGCAAATGGCTATGGAGCATTTGCAAAGTTTATGTTATAAAAAAAAAAAAAAATGAAACATGATTCTACTACTATATTCAATTATTGGGTGGTAAATGTCCTATCATGGTTTTGCAATCAGGGGTTTTTTTTTTAGGTAAGTGGGTCCCAGATTGCTTATCTTCTACCTGTTGCAGCTGATGAAGCCTGAGTCAGCTTCTTTTTGATTCAGCATCTGATTTCCTCAGGAATTTGTTGGTGGGTCTACTCACAATTCTTCACAGGATTAATTCCATTTGTTTCCATGTCTGCACACATTAAATTAGAAGTTTAGGTAAAAACATAGAACATGATTTTAGAACCAAAATTGAACTGGTTTTTTAAGGTTTTTACATTACTTTCGAGGGAATTGCCACATCTACAACTAATATCTCAATAAATATAAAAATTCAATTTTATAATTCTAAATACAATATAATACTATAAAAAACAACATAAGTAAAATAAAATAAAATAAAATATTATGAGTTACAATTTAATAAAATTTATAAATAAATTAAAAAATATTTATATTTAATACATCAAGATAAATTTTAATATAAATATTTTTTTATTTCACACAATAATACAAGTATAATTTTATACCTCACACATGATCGATTCAACCGATAACTGAAAAGGAATATAATTTTATACATCACAAATGGTCAAATCAACTGAAAAATGGAAAGGGACTGGAATTCTGGTGGGAAAAAGAGTCGAGGACATTGGAAAAGATAGAGACAAATGCATGGTGGGTAAATGAGCACTCGGTTTTTTTTTTTTTTTTGTTTTTTATGAAACCAAACCCACCCTTTAATTCAAAAGAAAAAAAAAAATACTGATATTCAAATTTTAAATTTACCTTTTAATTTTGAAACCCACTGATACTGAACTCCAATGATAAGACTTTCAGGTTTTCAGATGACTGTGAAATAATTGAGCTTCCAACTATCTCCTTATCCATGGCTTCCCTGTGGATTTTCTGCTATCATCTCCATAGCAAGTCAGCAGTACCTTTTTCAATTGCAGCCGCCTATTTTGTAAAAATTTTCCCATCAATCAACCTCAACTGTTTATCTTTAAATAATTTACTCAATTTTTTCTGATAAAGAGTCAAATCACTGAAAAAGCCCGGCTTCGAGCAAGTCCCTTCCCCCGCGTAGAACCCTTTCTACAAATAAAAATTATTGGTTTGCCAATAACATCATAAAATAATATAATAAAAAGTAATTATTATTTAATATAAGAATACGAATTTTAATAAAATAATTAAACTATTGATTTAACGTAATTTCCCCATATGAGGACAACGTGGGACCTTGGAATTATCATTAAAGTATGCATTAGATTACAACTAGGTTTAATCATGGCGGTTAAATGATAAGATATTATAATTCTTGTGGTGTTAAATCCCCTTAGACGGAGTCAAATGATTCGCATGTTTGGGCAACAGGTAAGCAAACCACAGATATTTATTTTCTCTTTTACCGACCAATAGCCATGAATCCAATATCTCCAGTTTTGGTGACGGAAAAAGAAGGATATGCCGACGTAATTAGTTTACATGGTCTTACTCTCACTTTTAAAATATAATTTTTTTATATATTTAAAAAAAATAAAAAATTTGATATATTATTTAATTTTTAACGTGGATTTTATATTTTAAAATAAAAATACTATCCACTTGTTACTCTTTTGTGATATCTGATATGTGGAAATTTCTTTTTCTTTCTTCCTCTTTTGTCAACAGCAAACTACATTTTTCAGAAAACTAATAATGGTATTTAAGAATTGAAAATTATTTTATAAACTATCAATTAATTTATTAAATTCCACTAACAAAATTTATAAAATGATGTATATCTTTTAATATATATGTTGTTACTTGAAACAATGATGACGAATCATTAACTTTTTTTTTTTTAAATTTTTTGTCATGTGTTGCCGAGAGCTTCTATAAAAAAAAGATCATTCGATGCTGAGCAAAATTTAAGTAGAGAGTTCTCACATTTGGTTTATAAATCATACTTGATCCTTATTTATATGAATTTTTCTCTGTCACTAATTACGCATATATCTTTTTCATTAAATGTTAGATTTTCTCATATCTATACCCGTTTTTTTTGTGTGTCACTTGATGCATTTTTCGTGCTCAACGTGACGTATTTTTTTTATTCTTAATATCATGCACAACAATATATATTAAAAATTTTTAAGAAAATAAAAAATAAGATATGCAACAAATTAAAAAAAAAATAAAAAAAGGAGGAGATCGTTATCCTATGATCAGCATGGAGGGCCAAAGGCCGAGGAGAATAAACCCTAAGCCCAATTACTGAAAGTTCAACTGTTTTAGGAACCCATAGTTTAGCTAACCTAGTGACTACTGTCTACTGGTCTACTTCCTGCACTAACCTCGTTTCTGGGCCTGTCATTATTTACTTCCTATTCAGTGAAAAGATGGACCACAAACAGTTCAGAAATGCCCCTTTGGAGTCCGTAACCCTAATTCCTCTCCCTCTATGTTTTCTATTTAAGTGTGTTATTTAAAAATTTGATACCAAAATTTTATCTATTACTATTAATTATGGTTCTGTGATTGCAATTAAATCCAACAGATTTTGTAATAATTTTTCATAATTGAGTTGGTAACATTAAATTGTGGTTGCTACTAATTTTCAAAATATTCAAATTTGAATAACAAAAAAAAAAAAGTTTAATAATCAAATGTATCATCAATGTTTTGCATAAAATAGATATAAATTCTTAATATTTTATTGCATATAAATCAGTTTATAATTTTTTTTATTTTACTGTAAATAAGGTTTCAACTTTTTTTAATTATTAATTAAATTCAAATATATTAAATGACAATAACTAACATTTGGATATCATTCGTGACAACTAACGTATATAGTTTTATAAGTTACCACGTGGCAAGTCACGTGTACAATACAAATAAATGTTAGTGACATTTAATAGATATAGATTTAATTGCTTAATTTTAAATGATAGAAGGTTTATTTATAGTAAAATAAAAAATTTATAAGTTGATTTACATATAAAAAAATATTGATGACATATATCCATTTTATAAAAAAGTTAAAAATATATTTAAATATTAAATAAACAAAATAAACTCGCTTATCACATTAAGTCAGTTATGTCCATCACTAATCAAATTAATTTTTTGATCTAAATAATGAAAAAAAAAACTAATGTTAAGATTCAAAATTTCAAATTGAAAAACATGATCATTTGTTCAAAATCTAACCAAACCAATTTTTTAAGCAATGGTAATGAGTGTCTTTATTATCCATAAATGATCTATGGCTTCAATGCTTTCGGTGCATGAATATAGCTTGTTTATTTGATGATTTCTGCTGCAGACCTTTCTAAATTATACTTTATGAATCAGATTCCAAACATAGATATACTTTATGAATGAAAGTACTAATAACTGCATTGCATTATATTGTATAGTGTCAAACTGAGATGATTCATAATGTTTTTCTGAATTTTGAAAGGGATTCCTATTTCACCAAGCAGTATTTATTTCAACTGAGAATTGTCCCAACTCTCAACTATCCAGACTCCAAAGAAATCAATACTCTTTCCAAAGAAAGTCTCCTAAAGAGAGCAATGGAAAGTGATTCAGGAAGGACAGAAGTTCTAACTAGAGCTTACCTGCAATGGCAGCAGCTTATGAGCCTATGAACTATGAAATGCTCACTCTAAAGGAGAGGGAAAATCCAATAAGAAGCTTCTCAGAAGAATACGAAGAGATATAAACCAATAAAAATTTCCTTCATCTTGTCATTTCTCTGCTTCAAAAGCAGGACCGCAGGAGTGCAGCTCAGAAAACTGATGACCTAGAGTCAAGGGTTCTTCATTTTTTATGTTCATCTTCCAAAGTCCCTCTTCTTTTAATGAAGTACTATTTCGTCTCCTAGCTTATCTTTCTAACTCTGTTAGACTAGGACAATGTGTCACTGTTGTTTCATTTTGAAAGGGAGAGGAATTCAGACATTGTAAAGTGGTTATCCCATGTGGGTGTCAAGAACAATTACTGGTCCGTGGTTTCTGGTAGTCAAAGCTTTTTCCTTGTTTAGCTAACTCTCTTCAACTCCCTTTCCAATCGCTTTCTCGTGGCACATTCGTTATTCGTATGTAGCTGAAAAAACCCACTTGAGCAAGTTACCAAAGAGAAAAACTGCTGCTGCACATCCAAGGAAATTCTTCTAGCTAAGCGCAACATCAGTTATGTTGAACAAAAGCATGGATCTTGCTAGTCCCAAATACTTTCGAGCTGCACCTTTGTTTCCATCTAATGGGGTAACGAGCTTAAAGATCCCACATTTGTTTTGTTCTTGTCTTTTTTGTTTTTGTTTTTATGTCATGGCTTTTGTTTCAATGTAATTCAGGAACCAGCGCTGGAGACTAATGCAAGCTTTTATGGAGAAAGCAAGGACAACCCATTTGCAGACACTTTCGCTGACCCACTTTGCCAGCTTAATCTCAAGGAGACATCTGAGTTTGTCAAGGCGTTTCCAATGGCAGCGTCAAACGACAGCACAGATGGCAGAGGAGGGTTTTTGGATGTTTCAGTTCAGAGAAGGAGAGGAGTGAACTCAGTCACTACACAAAGGAGAGTTTTTGAAGCCCCTTCTACACCTGGCAGGCCAGTTTTCAGCTTCGGTGGTGGCAACCTTGCTAGGAAGAGCTTTCCTTCAAAGTGGGATGATGCAGAGAAATGGTTAATCAGCAGCTCTTGCCATGAGTCTCCCGCTCATACCATCAAGCCACCACCTGAGTCATCAAAGATGACCAAACGATGTGATAACTTTAAGAAACAAACTGAGATTTTTGCTGAGAAATCAAGGGTCACTGAGGAAAAGGTTACAAAGGTTGTCACAAGCTTTAAGGGGTCAGTTTCTTTGGAACACCATAATCCAACAACAGGTTTTAGTGGAATCCCAGGCTCAACTGATGTCCTTCTGAAAGGTAGGATCTAACATACATTTCAACTTTAACCACAATTTTGGTCATTATGATTATCTTTTCTTTTCCCTTTCTGCCTTTTAAAAGCTTGATAGTACTTTAACCTGTTCCACTGTTTGATTACCTTCCTTTTTGTTTTCACTAGAATTAACAATCTGGACTTCTTTTTCTGTCTCTTTTTCCTTTCCATAAAGAATGAAGAAAATAGGCCTTTCAATCTTGTAGTTTATTGTTTTGAATTGCAAGCTGAAAAATACAATTAGGCCCCAAGTGTTTGCCATTAGAATATACACAACTTTATTTAGTTTAACTATAAAACAAGACAAAGCAATTTTTTGTTCATCAATAAAACTCTCCTCTGTGATTACAGCAATCTACTCAATGCCAAGTGAAATAGTAATTTAAAAGCTTATGTTTAGTATCATCAATGTTCTCTGATTGGAGAGGACTTGGTGTAAATTTTGGTTCACATTGAGCAACACTTATTTTTTTTACTTCATTGATTGATGTAGATAAGTTCACGGATGACGTAGAACCGGTTTTACCAAATTTCAGATACTCGGAGCCCTCAAGAGAAGGGTTTCTTTTCAGAAACTCACTCTGTGAACCCATGAAAGATGCAGGCACTGAAGTATTCCATGGGGTTAATCATAAAGATGTTGGGACAGAAATGACTCCACTAGGAAGTTCCACAACTTCTAGATGCCACACACCATTCAAGAGCTCATCACCTGCACGGCATAACACACCAGCTAATAGGTCAGGTCCATTGGCATCCGCCAATTCCAATAGTTCTAATAGCACAATTGACATTTCCCAGCTGCAAGAGTGTCATCTAGCTAAGCTACAACTTGGGACGCAATATGACTCTATCACATCCAATTGGAGCTCAAGGGAAGAGGAAGAGGAAGAAGTATCAAAGAGCCTTAGACATTTCGAAACAGGCAGTGCATGCCGGAAAAGTGTTTCAGATTCAGGAGCTGCAGCATGGGATGAAGAGGAAAGGACAAAATGCTGCCTGAGGTAATGAGGTAAAGTATTTGTTATCAGTGTCTGCGTTATGTAGCATATCAGTAATGATATTACTTGGTTCATAGGTATCAGAGAGAGGAAGCAAAAATCCAAGCTTGGGTGAACCTTCAAAGTGCCAAAGCAGAAGCTCAATCAAGAAAGCTTGAGGTACTTTTTCAATCTTTAAATCAACAGATTAAGCTTGATTTACTGATTTAGTAATATAAAGCTCAATAGTTGTTTTTGAGCTCAAAACTTCTTTTGCTGAACATCAAAATAGTCATTATGCTTTTGTCGGTTAGGAATAAGGATTTCAGTGATTTGGTGAGGCCTTGTTTTCACATTGGAAATTAAATATAAATAAAGCTTATCACTGCATTTTATGAGAATGCATCAAGTGAATGTGCAGTGTGGACCATATTTGGAAGTGTTACCCGAATTTATTACTGGCTGTTTTCTTCCCCGAGCCACCTGCTACTCTAAGACACTTTCATCTCTTGCTTTCTTGACTAGTCCACCTCTGTTGGAGTGTCTTGCCTTAATTCAATATGTTTTCATCAGCATGCTGCTCTGTTAAATATATAAGAAAGCTAAAAGTCACTGAGTGGTTGTAACTTGTAAGCCATGTGAAGATCTAGATTTAGAAATTGGTGGGGAATTGGAATATTTACTTAAGCTGGTTGTCTCCTGCTTGGAAGCTTGGTCTTTAGGTATTATTGAATAAAATAAGCTTCAGCCTATTTAATTAAGGTTGCACTGCTTGTTTATCCACATGTTGCCTCCTGTACTCCACCTACAATGTGTAGTGCAAGAGATAAGATAAGATTTAGTCTAATATGACGGCTAAGAATCTGATTATTTTAAGCTCTTCTTTGATCAAAACCGGGTGTCTACACTCAACGAAGATTATTCAGAAAGAAGGAATAACTCTCATTGGTTTAAGGTCATGCATGTGGTTTACATTCATTTACGCTTATTTGTGACGATAATTCCTTAGTGGACTGTGAGTGTATTTGGTATGTTATGTTCTTGAACTGAACATTTCAGGTGAAAATACAAAAGATGAGATCGAACTTAGAAGAGAAATTAATGAAAAGAATGGCAGTTGTTCATAGAAAAGCTGAGGAATGGAGAGGTGCAGCCCAGCAACAACATGCTGTGCAAATGAAAAGTGCAACCGAGCAGAAGAAGAAACTAATGAACCGAAGTAACTTGCATATTTCTGGCCACAGCTCATGTGGTTGCTTTCCCTGCAATAACAGCCCTTTATTTCTCTAGATTCCAAGGAAATCCCCACAACTGCATTCTTGCAAGGCTTTCGTGTTGAAAAATCACATCAACAACAGTAGCAACTATTGACATGACAACCGTTTCAGACACAAGTGTTACAGAGATTGTCTTGTCCATTGTCATGCTGTGCCAATAACATGACATTGTTGTTCCAGTCGTTGGCCTGTATCTTCAAATTATTTTGGATGTAACCCGCTTCAAGGAAGTTGTCTGCTCGAGGAATTTGTCTGACGATGCTTGTGGACCAATTCCTTATTGGTTGTTCACTTGTTTGTAAATCCAATCCCCTTTAAGCTCTTGTAACCTACTGATTCTTGCTCTATATGTAGACCTGAAGCTCTGGACACTAGACTAGAGTTTGGTTCTAGTCATCCATGATTATGCCAAGCTTTCAATCTAGGATTGGAGGTGACACCATTGTTAGCATTCTCACAGGAGATAGCGTGATTGAGAATATAATTGACTAATTGAGGTAGTATGACGTGCAGAACGGCAGCCTCTATTTGTAGAATAGGAGGAAAAGGAGTAAGGGGCAATGAAAAAGGGGAGTCCGCAATGTTTCGGCAAGTCTACAAATGGTTTTATTTATGCTATGTTAGGCCCAAAATAGGCTGGGCTGAAGCACGACTCTCACGGCTATTGATTTATAGCCCGTTTAGTGAACATACAACAAAAGGTCCTGCCCTGTTTCATAATCCCGGACCAGGACCAGGACCAGGACCAATCTTAGACAGTATTCACCAAATATTGACAAATGGCTAAACCCCACTCCTCAAACCTGGTTTTCCTCACCCTAGGAGACAAAAGCTGTTTCTGTCAGCAAACAACATCCATGCATTTTCCGCATGCAAGAAGACCAGAGCTTTGATAAAAGTTTTGCGGCAGTAGCTTTTGTCTTGTTGATTTCTGATTCATCAGCCTTTGTTTTCTGAGGATCGCCCCACCATTGGTGGGGTATATACTGTTCCGAAAAAAAAAAAAAACTCGGTGCATAAAAATTTTACAAAAATTATTATACATTATTTAATTTTTTTTACATTAATAAAAAAATTTGTTTCCACTTCGAATTCATCACAAAGTAATTATTATTATTTTTTTAAATCATGACTTTAAAATCAACATGGAGAGTCTTTATTCTTTACCATTGATACAGTATAACGAGTTGCAAATTTTATAGTCTAAAGAACTTTTTTCAATTCTTAGAAAAGGGAAATCAACTTTTGTTTTTAAGATGACAAGTATTTTGTTTTATTATTTTGAAAATTTTCACTCAAAAATTGAAATTGATGAAAGTAAATTTGATAATTTTAATCACAACTTAACAAATATGATCTGAAAATGATACAAATTAAAAATTAATAAAAATCGTATATGAATTCAATAAAAATTTTTAAAAAATTATTTTTTATTTTAACTATTAATACAAATTTTAATATAATATTTTTATATATTACACGACATGATCAGAGGCTTACCACCATAATTAAAAGCCCAAAATATTGGGCTGGTATATGTAATAAAAATCTGTTGTCTAAAAGGTTTAAGGCCCATTAACATATGGAGAGATTTCTCCTCAACTCCATCCACCCGGACTTGAACCAGTCATTCAACCCGGCCCAATAGTCGATATTCTTTATGTACAACCTAAAACGACGCTGTTTTATAGCCTGACTTGTTTTGCAAGAACACTGGGAGGCTTTACAAAAAGCACGAACAGCACCCTTTTTTCTTTGCTCGGCTGCTTTCTCTCTTTCTCTGGTACTCTTTCACAAGTAAATCTCTCCCATTTCGATGATTTTCTTTTTAAAAAACGAACTAATTTTTGTGGGTTTTCTTTAGGTTCTGTTAGATCTAAGTCTAATCGATCCAAACATGTTTCTCACCAGGTACCAAATCAAAGCATGTTTATTACAGGTCTTTGTTCATAATTTCATATATATTTTTTAATAATTGATTTTTGCTGATTGGGTTGTGAAGGACTGAGTATGACCGTGGGGTGAACACATTTTCTCCAGAGGGAAGATTGTTCCAGGTCGAATATGCAATTGAGGCCATCAAGGTAAATACTTTTTCCGTTTGTTTCCTTAGATAATCACCTAACTCTTTAATGTTATGTCAAGGGAAAGTTCTGTTTTAATTAGCATATTTATATCATGTAGTTTAACTCACCGCTAGCTAGGGGTTAGTTTTGGGTGTGTTTTAATGTAATTTGTTTTTATTTTTTAATTGAACTGTAGCTTGGTTCAACTGCAATTGGGATAAAGACAAAAGACGGTGTCGTGCTGGCTGTGGAGAAGCGTATCACTTCACCACTGTTGGTAGGCAATCATACTCGATTTGCTGTTTTATATTTGCTAATTGTTTCTGCTGGTTACTTGTGTAGTTAGCCTTGCTTGTTTGTGAGAGAAGAAAAAGGCTTTTGTTCTTTGTTTTGCTTAATTGTGGCTTTTTTGCTAAAATGTAATATAAAAGGATATCTTTTTAAGAAGTGGAGTTCCATGAAGAATTAAAGAAATGGATTTCCTAAGGATTTGAAAATCAGGGTCTTAGCAACAGATTTGGCAATTTCTTATTCCTCCCATTTTCCAATTTATTGTTGGCTCTCGTAATGTGCTAGAAAGTATGTTGGTTTCATCATATGATACACTGTCTAAGTTATTCTATTTAACTAGCTACTACCTTAGTTTACTCAGTATGCTATGCCATACTTTCTAAGATTTCCTTTCATATCACTTTTTTTTTAACCGGCTTACCTGTCACTTATTTACTTTGACTGAATGCTTGTACACTTGAAACTACACTCATCTTGTTAAAAGGCAATCAGAAATCCAGAATGCAGCATTTGTCACCTATATTAGATTTTGGGGAATGTAGATTGTTGCAATTCTTCCTGGCATCATAGCTTCTGAATTTTCTTCCAGGAACCCAGTAGTGTTGAGAAGATTATGGAAATTGATGAGCATATAGGATGTGCTATGAGTGGGTTGATCGCTGATGCACGTACACTTGTTGAACATGCACGAGTTGAGACTCAGGTACTGTAATTGTTAGTGCCATTCTTCTATGATGTGTGCTGCAATGAACCTTTATGCTGATATCATTTTCATTGAAACAGAACCACAGATTCTCCTACGGTGAGCCAATGACTGTAGAGTCTACAACACAAGCTCTTTGTGATCTTGCCCTTCGATTTGGTGAAGGAGATGAAGAGTCCATGGTACAGCTGCATATCTTTTCTGTATATAGTTATAGCTATTTTAGGTTCTTGGCATATGATGCTTTTTGCTCATCTTAGCAAGCACTAGAGAGACGGACACACCCAGTATGACTTGTATAACTGTGTGTTTGGTTCCTTTTGCAATCTAATATAGGGCTCTGCATTGCTTTTGAAGTGCTTATTCACATATAATACCATTTTCCTGTGCAGTCTCGACCATTTGGGGTGTCTCTTCTCATTGCCGGTCATGATGAGAATGGACCTAGCTTGTAAGTATCAGATAATTTTACATTGTGTTGGCTCTTTTGTAGAAAAATCTCCCTCAACATATGAGAAAGATGAATGCATTCATGTAACGATACTGCCACTTTTAGGACAAACATTTCTCTTAATCATGTCAGTACATAATAATATTATCAGTATTGTGTTTGATTAAAACTTAATTGTGCAACTGTCATTCTCTGAAGAATGCCACCTATCAACAGTTACTGTCACCACAATTAAAATAGTCCCTGTGATCTGGTAGGCTGGTTTCAAAATATATTCATTTGCTACTGATAATTGAATAGAGATATAATTATAAGGTACAATAAATGCTTGGTACTGCTTGTTAGTTTTAGATTGTAAACTAAGAAGTTAAAGCTGTAACAAGGTAAGGGAGCTAATGTGTTTGCGTACGTGATGTGGCTACCATGTTGCGGTGTATTAGTGCCAGATTGCATAGTCACACATCGAACACTACATTCACTGAATTAACATTGAAATAAGTCGTCATTCTCAGTCACTTCTCAACTCACAGTTTTAGATGTATGATTAATGATCCTACCAGTTTCATGGTTCTCCAACCTATATTCCTCAGCATTTTTATTATATAATTGTAGTTACAAATCACTATAGGTATCAAAATATGGTTCCTGGCAACCATAAAACAAAGTTTTGGTTGCCGTGTTGCTGATAGGCATGCTTATGTCCTTAGTTGTCATTTACCTGTCCAGACCTTCTCTTTTGCAGGTACTACACTGATCCATCAGGGACATTTTGGCAATGCAATGCAAAAGCTATAGGTTCAGGTTCTGAAGGTGCGGACAGCTCTTTGCAAGAGCAATACAACAAGGTATCAGTGCTTCTGTTTTATGTTGTTTTTGGTCCTTGTGAGTAACTTTATAACTTGATTGGTTAAGGAGTCAACTTTTAATTAAGTCTTATAAGATCCAGTTCAGCAACATCTAAGTAAATAAAATTAACATCCCATGTCACAATAATAACTTCCGTTATTTTGACTCCCTCATATATGATTGAGCTATTTGATGCTGATTTGCTATGAATTTTTCCCCTGCAAGGAGCTAACTCTTCAAGAAGCTGAAACAATTGCTCTGTCCATTTTAAAGCAAGTAATGGAGGAAAAGGTAAAGTTTTGCATCAAATAATATGCAATTTTGAGATTGCCCTGTATGTTTTTATAATTTTAATTTTATTGAAATTCTCTGTTATTGAACAATGTTATTGTTACAGGTCACTCCCAACAATGTTGATATTGCCAGGGTAGCACCAACATACCATCTGTACACCCCTTCAGAGGTGGAAGCTGTCATTACTCGCCTATGAGAATGCTTTCATGAACAATCTTCCCATGCAACAACAGTCTTTCCTTTCATAATGATGCATGAGTTGGGGAAGAAGCATGTATTTGTTTCTGAGAATTCAGACTGTGAAACCTTATTTTTGGTGTGGCACTAAACTCGTGTACTCTTCAGTTGGATAATTTGATTACAACTGATCAGCAAAGAACCTTTTGATTGAATTTAATTTGCGTTCTCAAATTCAAGCACGTCGTTGCGCCATTGTTTCCTTAAAGTCATAGTTTGCCTTCTCATTTTTGTGTAATTAGCAAGAATGGTAAATTTGGTAGGCAGCCTTCACACTGGTGAAGAAGCTTTGATGGTTTCAACTATCAATGTTACTTCCATCTCATTTCAGATTTCTGATAATCTAAGATTTAATCAAACGTGAGAATGCTAGACTGCTATAAAAGATTAGGATTTGTTTAGTGGTTTCATTATCTTGTTCTGAGTAAATGTTCTCCCGATTAGTTCAAGTTCTCCTATGAATCGTCTCAAAAGAGTTATGGTCGTGTTCCACCTAGTTTTGGTTCAAGTAATCCATGACAAACTTACTCTTCTGTCTGCCATAATCCCAACTCCAAACAGCGTCAGACAACGATTCCAACCAATATTAGCCAGAAAGTGATCAACCTTTTAAATAAGTTATCACAAGGTTTTCTCATTGAGATTTTAAAATTGAAAGGGCATGGTGGACAAGCCAACAACGTTTGTGTGTTGTTCAACTTAAGTAGAAAAGGATGGGGAAACAAAAGGAATGTATTGACAGTGTCCATGTATCTAATATGAAAAGAGAAGGGTACATCTTATTCCGAATTGTTGCCAAGGCTACCTCAGACTCAGTCACGAAATTCATCCATGAAACTTTTATGGAAATCTGTTAGACGGGTGACAATGGCTGGAATCTTTTCTTCTTGAGGGAGAATTGTGCACCTAAAATGCCAAGTTCCAGGAACCTATGACAAAATACCACATGTTAATTATTGACAAAAATGCAAAAGAAAATACTGATAATGATCAAGAAATATGGGTCATTCAGGAGCCTTCAAATATTTATGTTGATACAATCAAATTGTCATGATCCCAAAACCAGATTCCTTTTCATCTTTAATATATACTTCACTTAATTAAAAAAATTCTTAAATGCTAACTTCTGAAAGCAGACCAAATTAAAGCTAATGTAATATGGTAAGAAACAACTCACCTGCCCAAAGCCAGAACCGGGAACAAAAACAATTCCAGTGGCATTGAGGAGACGGCGACAGTAGAATGCATCTGGTACTGTTTTCGCTGCTTCAGCAGCTTTGATTGCCTTTTCAGGCAGGCGAATTCGAGGAAAGAGATACATTGCACCTTCTGCCTTGTTGCATGTTACACCTTCCAACTTGTTGAATGCATCTTCCAGTGTCTGCGTTATGAATAAAAACAGAATTATCGAAAAATAGTATCATGCTAAAATGACAGTGTACGCTTAGAACCAGTAGAAAGGGAAATTGAATCAAAACTGCCAACAACTTTTTCATTGGAGTCTCACTTAATTGATAGAAATTTGTTTGTTATATAATTTAAACAGGCTCAAACTCTATTACACTGGCAATCAACTGCAAGTTTCCAAACTTCTCCGCTGATTACCATACCACAATGTGGAATTTAGCATTCACTTTTGCTACAATTAAACATTAATGCCCCTTTATTCATATTATCTTAACTAGTCCAACCTAAGAGAGGACTAACCTTTGCACGCCTTGCTAAAGATGAGAGTATTCCATCTCTTTCAGCACGGTATGATTCATAGGATTCATCTCCAACCTGCAAGTTTCATTTTCTTTATCATTTGCAGCAAATATCAGATGGCTTTATAAGACATGATACGGTTTAACCAATGATGAGCTTTTACATGCCACCTATGTAAACATAAAATTTTACTCCATCATCCCAGAAAATAACTGCCCTAAAGACCTAGTTAGCTATCAGACAGCTTCCAAATTGTCAACCATGATAGAGTACAATAGTTGGGAGATTTAAAAGTTTTCTCCAGTTATGAGTTCCTTCTATAAGAACCAATGCTTACAAGCATCTAGTTTAAGCTCAAAATCCATCTGGTCCTATCCAATCTTATATTTATATCATAAAGCCAATGTCATGTAATAAACACAGAAAAGTGATTTCAAATGGAAAACAATTTAACCTTAGGCGGACTCATGACAAGGCTAGCAAGAATTTGACCAGAGATGTTTGAACACAGATTCACAGATGCCACTTTGTATATTTGCTCCCTGACATCAGCACCGAACCCAGTCACCTCCATATAACCTCCCCTTTTCCCACACTCTCCATAATACCCTGGAGACAGTAAAAGAATATATGTTCTTAATATCAAAATTCTGAAATTTGCATAAGCTCTTTTACCTATAAACACAATAATAGAACTAAGATAAAACCAATTTTACCTTTTGAGACTGACTGAAAAGATACTACGGATATATCCTTCTCACCATAACCCATAGACCGGGAAACTTTCTTAAAAGAGTGGAATTTCTTTTCGGGTACATAAACATTTTCCTGGTAAACCTGTAAAACCATAGGTGGTTATTACTTATTAATGTCAATCAATGAGCTGACTCACTCTTATTAGGGGCTTTGTTTGGTAAGAAGGAAAGAAAGGGGTAAGGAAGGAAAATTTGTAAATCTAACGATGAAATGTCGTTGCCAACGAATGGGAACACCAGAACATATACAAATCAACCTACCTCATCTGCTAAAAGAACAAGACCTTCTTGCTTGCAGAACTCCACGATTGCCCTCTGGTTTTCCTCAGCAAGAACCTGCAATCACAATGAGAAGAAAAAATCATGTAAAAATGAAATTCAACACACTTTTTCATTTAGAATATACTTTGAAAGCTTATTATTATTACCTGCCCAGTTGGATTGCCCGGATTTATAACAACCAAGGCCCTAACTGTGATACCCTTGGACCTGGCAATCTCCAGTTGTTTCTTAAGCTCAGATACTTCCAAACCCCATCCTGTAGCTTCATTGAGATAGTATGGAACCTGCCAAAGCCAAAAGAAGTTGTAATTACAACAATTAGCCAATCAACAAATCGCTGAACGATAACAAAAGTCTGTTTCCAACAACCTACCAAGAAAGGCAGCTAAAAGTCAATCCTCAAGAAACAAAAGGCAACTTGATTTTAGTCAGTTAAATTTAGGCAATGACCACCAAAATGCTAGAACTTCAGTGACAGCTAAAGAACCCAAATAGCTTATAAATATCTAAAATTCTAAATAATGCCGTAACATACCAAAGTTCCACCATGCAGAGCAATTGAAGCAGAGTATAAAGGATACTGAGGGATGGGACAAAGAATGCCATCCTTCTCAGATCTTATCAGTAACTGCATCATCATATGCACCTGCAGATAAAGAGGAAAAGATCATTGTTATACTTGCATTCATAAGGGGCTGATCATTCATGAAAACAAGAAAGTTTGAGATAGAAACTTACCGCAGGGCTAGCACCATCTGTCAAGAATATATCATTTGGATCAGCAGGAAAACCATCACGAGCCTCAATTCCAGCAGCGATGGTATCACGTAATCCCTTGATACCCTGACATCGAAATAAAATGAAAAAGTATGAATAATATGCAAGCACAAACTTTCAAGGTTCCTAGATGTGAGCACTGATCACAACCTGGCTGTGACTGTAGGCACCAGTTGCTCTTCCGGGAATTTGATCAAGAATTTGCCAAGCCCGCTCTATGGAGTCCGCACTGCAAAAGGCCACAAGCTAAGTTACATGAGGCAGAGGAATGACTGTCAAAGAAAAACTCAATCTCCCAAAGTAAAGATTCTATGGCTAGCAGAAGAGAACATCTCTTTATCTTTTGCCTTTAACTGGGCTCAATCAGAGCTGATGGAGTTTTCAGAAATTGTGAAACATCAAGCATAGATTTCTGCAAGGCAATCTAGCTAGCAGGAAAAACTCTCCTCCTATTCTGACAGACACAATGCTGAAAACTAAGTGCAAGAGTAGCTCATTTACCACCAGAGATCAGCTCGTGGTAGTAAGGTGGGGTTTGTATGGACATTCAAGGCTCAATGGAGGAACATACGTGTGTTGATTGTCTGGTATTCAGAGTCCAAGATAATTCTAGGTTCCTATTTTCATCTGGGGTGGGCAGGAAGAGAAAACATGTACAAATGTGGTAATTAACATAACATCATTTTAAATTTGTGCACAGTAAGTCACAAGGAATGGAAATCTTATACCCATATCCATTATGAGCATGGATAAGCCCATTGAAGGGCCCAGACTAAACACTAAAACTGAAATCTTTATAGGTGAAAGAAAACAAATGAAACAATTATAAAATTTAACAGAAGCAACCGCAAGGCTGATGGCCGATATTAATTCTCAGTACCTGAACAGACCCTGTGTTTCGCTTTTGTCCAAAATGGATGGATGGTCGCATAACGCAAGAACCTGTTACAGAGAAATCCTGATTAGAATTGCTTCATTCATATGACACAACTGTTTGCTAATCAATATCACCTGGTAACAAAAAATCAACCTCTCGGAAAAATGTAATCGGCAGCTGACCAAGAGACTGAGGATTTCCAATGTTGCAGTACAGTATCTGCAAAAGATATTAACATTTAATGCCAAATATAGAAACTGGTAGAGTGCGAAACGAGAATCATGTAATGCAATTATGGCCAAAAAAGTCAATCTTAAAAAGGACCATTCCCCCCACCCCCACTTCCCCTCCATTTCTACTTCTCTATGGAACCTTTATTGTGCCTATTTTAGAGAAGAGGCATTCCTATAAAATTTATTACTTTTTCATGAGAAGTAATCAACGTACAGCCTACGAAATTCCATAACATCAAAGTCAGCCAGATGAAATCCACAAGTCCAATCTAAAAGCCTCTTCATTTTACTTCAGGAGTTGCACACATTCACAAATATGACATTCTCTATTCAACCATGGGAGAGCAAAAGGAAGGGGGAAGTTGGATATTGTCGCAATGAAGTACAAATGAAACTCAAAGTGTTCATTAAAATAAACAGTAAAGGAAGAAAGAACTATACCTCTTGAAATGGATGATCCTCTGGCTTAGTCTGTATCTCCTGTTGCAATTTCTGAGAGAGAGATTAAGAAAATCGTTTTAAAGGACTATTCCATAAATTTTACACATATGTACATTTAGCTTCATATACCAAGCTATGTCAGCAACATTTGCTACAAATTTTTAAAACATAACAAAAATAGTCAACCAACATTGACACCAATGCTGTACTCACACAAAATCACCTTTCAATCCATTTTCCAATTAGACTTGGATGTAATACACAAGCATGAGATTATTACTTTCCACAAAAATTTAAAAAAAAAAAAAATTAGAGACGATGCAGATTTGCGTAATACCTGGGCAAGGATGACAATCTCACCACGGACAGCATACTCACATTCTAGGACCTGATGATAAAGAGAGCATTAGTGATAAAGAAACAGACTGATCATACAAAAAGGTATTAAGCTGACTCAACCTAAAATGAGAATATTGCATATCTTGAATCAATACACAAAAGTGCTCAGAAACTTTATAAGATTGATTTGAGACAAAAACAGTACATTCAATTCAGTACATGTACAAAAAAACAGATCACTACTCATTGTTAAGCCACGATCATTTACATGCAAGAGAAGAAAAACCATCCCTATGAAACACATATGCTACAAAAAAGAGGGAAAACCTTAACAGAAACATACACATTAATAGAAAAGGAAAAGATTACAAGAAAAGAAAAAAAGAAAAAAGCAAAACACAATATCATCATTTGATAATGAAATATAGGTATACTTAAGCTGTTATTCCAGAGGGAAAACGCCCGACTCCGTAGGCAACCAGATAACGATCCCTAGTGAACATATAACAATATGAAAGAAGAACCGGGAATGTGATAAGAATGAAACAAGACAAACACGATGCAGAAAGCCTAACCCCTCAAAAAAATAATAATAATAATAATAAACCACCTCATCGACATAAATAAGTTAAAATAAAGACAAAGAGACACCCAGGTTCAAAACATCAAGAAACAATGTCAATCAAATTGAACAGTAAACAAAAAGAAAGAAGAGAAACCCAGATTCAGAAACACTCCAAATGAAACGAAAAAAATAAAAAGCGAGTACCTTGGGGTTAATACTATTAACAGTCACAGGAGGAGCCATTTTTGAAGAAGAAGAGGAAGAAGGGGAATCAATGACAGGATTAGAAGACAAGAAACGATATGGGGATTCAGAAGAGGAGAGTAGAGGCCGTTGAAACCGATAGTTTTGACGCGAGCTTTCAAGAATATTTCTAGCTCTGCCAATCACAAATCTCCGCATCTCTCTATATATACACACTTAACGCGTAAAAAAAAAACTCCAGAGAAGAAAAAAAACGAAAAAAAGGTGGATTCTGGAAGGAGAGAGAGAGAGATATTATGCTGTCCTTTTGGAGCAATTAAAGACTTTTTTAGTTTCCACGCACGCCTTGTGTTTGTGGAAAGAATCGAAACTGACTTGAAGTTGGTGGCAACTCAGTTTTCGCCCACTGTTTGAGATTTTGCATCTGCCGAAGCCCCTAACCCCTAACCTTGGCTCTGTTTTTCTCTCTTTCCTTTATATAAATTACATGTACTCTGTTGTACAATGGAGAATAAATTATTTACTTTTACCATACAAGTTTTTACATTTCTATGTGCTTCATGGGCTTAGCACCCAGTATTGGTAATCTAATTTGCCATCACCATTTTCTTTATTATGTGTTTTCTTAAGGGCTCTGATAAAAAGGGTTGTGGGTTGATTTGTATTCAAATATTTATATATTGCTTGAGTTTGCAGGTTACCATAGCATTTGCATATCCACTTTTACCAAAAGAAATAAGAATTTAGAGGACATAATAAAAATTAGAATTGAAGATTATATTCTTTGTTATATGCCATTTTTATCTGGTATAACCTTAGTGCATCATAAGTTATTAACGGTCCTAGAAATTTTGGTGTGGGAATGCAGAAAATCGAGAGAAATTCAATGAAATCAAAAGGACAAGCTTGTCAAAAACTGAGCAAGCTTTTCCTTTGGTAGAATAGAATGGTCAGAGCCGGATGAATTGCCCAGCAGCCAAGCTATCATTGTGTTAGAAAAGAATGGTCAGAGAGAAAAGTAGTGAGGCTGAGACGGCCATTTTGACAATTCTAATGTTACAAATAGGAAAAAGCTTTAAACTTGAGTGGAATCAATTTGTTCCATGATGAAAATATTGAAAAGGGAATTAAGGGTCATTTTCTTCTCTTCTTAGTCATCAATATAATGCATATGATGCCATTGAACAAATGCAAAGACGACCTCCGAGGTAGTAATAAAGCTCTTGACTCTCGACATGTCTTACGTATTAGCTTTGACAATCTGATATTGCAGCTTTGCTACGAGACAAATGAAATATTAGTTATTATTATCATTTATTTCAGGAAGAAAACAAGTTCTTGAAATGGATTGGTTTGCCAGATCCATAAGAAGAAGCTGTCTTGATTAGAAAGAAAAAACTATGAAATCAGATAAGAAGAAAGTGAATAAATAACTTTCTTTAGGACCGTTTTATCTGTTTGTCTTTATAATATGGTGCTGAAATGTTATCTCCTAAGCTTTATAATCCGATTAACATTGCAGCTTTGATATAATATAGAAATGAAACATCAGCCGGCACTGAAGTTTCTGTCAAAGGGAAAAGTTTTCTTCTTGCTTGAGGTGGATTTGATTGGTTTGCCAGATGCAAAAGAAGATAAGTCTTAAACTTTTTAAAAAACCCCTTAGAAATGACATGGATATTAATTAAGTATACTGCTTTCTCTTAACACACTATGATTTGTTTGTAGCCTGATGCATTCTTTAGAATATACTTTGGTTTGAAAATGGCATTCCACTCCCACTGCAGGCCAAGTTGCAGTCGAGACAGGAATTCTACTCTATCACGTAGCTATAAACGCAAATGGGTTTTATTTTATGTAGCTTCCAGCCTTCCTACCACCTCTTACCTCAGCCATAAGCCACAACCCTCATTTGGCTTCGCTACATTTTTAT
The DNA here is from genome assembly GCA_033439115.1 of Firmiana major. NCBI lineage: Eukaryota > Viridiplantae > Streptophyta > Magnoliopsida > Malvales > Malvaceae > Firmiana > Firmiana major. The sequence continues at coordinate 4,200,354 of CM065914.1, read as the reverse complement.
ACAGAAAAGTTGTGTACCTGGGCATTGAGTTTTAACAAGTTTATCTTATCTGTCAATTAGATCTAACAGAACTTCAGTGGATTTCTTCAACTTGGTATGTTAAACTTCATGGAGTTTGCTCTTCTTGGACCCAAAAGTTTCGTCCTTCATTTTCATAGTAAAACTATGAAACTATTAGTACTTAGTATAGCAGATGAACAAAGGATGCTAACTTGGGTAACTCATCCATCCATGTATTCTTATCCCAAAATGGTTTGTTCAATCTTATCCCAAAATGGTTTGTACATTCTTCATATTGAGAGAGCGTAAACATGGAGTGTATTACATTTGAGTTTCTTATATATACAAACAAATTTCAATGTTTGAACGTATCTCAATCCTACCATGAATCTATTATCAGATCATAAAGCTGGTTCATACGAGACAGTGGCGTCAGGCAACCAATCTTCACCTTGTATGAAAGTTCCCACGGTGAACTTCCTAGCGTCAACGTCTGACAGAGTTGGCCTGTAACCTGCCCATTTCACCCTTTGATCCACGGTTGATCCAGGTCCACTGTTTTGATACTCTGCATAGAAAATTGTGCTAGGCGGATCAACATTAGCAACCCATTCTTTCCAGCCCACTGGGTTCAAGAACGCTCCAATGTCTGACTGCATGATAACAGTAGTGGAGTATTCCTTCCACGGCCTGCCAAGGTAGGTGTTAGCAGTAAGGTTGTTGCCGAATGCAGTGATTGAACACTTCTGAATGGAAATGCCAGTGTTCTGGTTAGGGTCTTTTTTGCCTTGAGCTGTGATGGTATTGAACTGGTTAGGCAATGGTTGCCTTGGCTGGATGCTGCAGCTTTGGAAAACAACTGCTGCATTCCCAAAAATGAAGTCAATTGTGCCCAGAATGTCACATTCTCGGTAAAACTGACGATTGGAATGGGCGTAGAGAGTGTCCTGGTAGGCATCAAATGCACAGCGGTAGAATACTGAGCGATCCGAGCCAGACCGCATAGCCACTGCTTGGTGCTTCGCTGCACCTGCTGAGTTTTCAAACCCTATGTCCTTTGCAATGAATCCTTTTCCTGCCACAGCTGGTAATTCACACAAGAATTATTAGTACTCAGATTATTTATCCATCAGTAATTGACAAAATATGAATGCATGAAATTATGAAGTGATTTTTCAAAGTTGAATGCCAATTAAATCAAATTGAAAGTTGAGTCTTCAATTCAGTTCTGTTTTACTGTACCTTCTTACGAGTTGGCAAATTCGAGAACATGATCCATGGACATTGTGTATAGAAAATAACCATTTCTCAGAAACTGGGGAGAGTGCTATGGGCAGACTTTGTAATTTTAGACTTGAAATGGTGACATGATATGAAATCAACATAAATAATACGAAAGCGACGTCTCAACATGATTACAAAATCATGTTTAACATGACACCAATACAATTTAGCAAAACACAAACAACAATCAACAAACAAAACAAAAGTGCACAAAGCAGGCAGATATGTATCATGCAGCTGCTCTGCAGGAAATGAATTTCTTCCGTCTGTAGGCCTATTTTACTCAACTACTCCTTCAAGCTCTCTCCATTTTGTTCTCTCTCTATTCCAAGTTCAAACTTAGATATAAATTGGTTTTCTAGGAATGTTTCATCAAAACTACCCTCTACAATATATTCTTTCTTTCAGGAATATCCTAGGAAAATTAAAATCAAGCTCTTATAAACCAGTTTTCCATATTGACATCTTTCACTACAAATAGAAATGCCCTTTTCCAGGCTTCAATATCAGTTTTACCAAAAACTTTCCAGACAAACTTCCAACAACAAAGGCATTTAAATTGAGCAATGCTCATCAACATCAGACAATCCATCAGTTTAGAGCACCCTCTAAGCATGAGGCTTGAAGAGAGCATTGAAGCACAATCTTTTCCTTAAATACACCAAGACATAGGCAATTTGTAATACTAATTTCTGTAGTATGGTAGTATATTTAAATTGTAGGGATGACAGGGACCCATGGACAGATTGTAAATCACAAACTATACAGGCACATGGTGGGGCAAATAATATCCAGCTTTACTTGTTAGTTGGTTGGCAATTTCAGAAGAAAGCAAGCAACCAACACTAAAGTGGAATAGCAGATTTTCAGGAAAGAGTAACACAACAAATTCACATGGTAACCCACAAGGACAAAGTTGCTTTCATCTTGTTCTTAAGTGATGACACATTCTGCTGTTCTGAGGAACTGTAGCACATGGTTTAAGCTTCATTATGGTTTATGAAGTTTCACAAATCTAAGGGGCAAAGACAACATACACAGTTTAAGGGTTTTCTTTGTTAATTTGGGATATCACAGCTTGAGATTACTTCCTAATCTCTTTAATGTCTTTCAAGGATTTTTTTAATCAACAAATCTCCATTGAAACTATGAATCTAAAACTGATTAGAAAGTTACTAGTAAATACTAAATTGTATCATGGTCAATGAAGATTCAAGATTGCTTACCGAAAGTAGCTGTAGCAAAGGTGGGAGTTCCATCAACAAAATTCAGGCTACCGGAGATTATAGTTTTAGTTTTGCCATCACCGTAAATCATCACATTCCACTTGTGTTTATCCAGAATCACATTCTCAACATACTTGCCTTCCTTCACATATATCACAAATCTCGATTCATTCTTCTTTCCGATCAATTTCACCGCCTCGTTAATCGTCTTGAAATTCCCGGAACCATCTTGAGCCACAACAACATTTGGGGTAGGCTTGGCCTCCTGCAGAAGCCTCCTTTCAGTGGGACTAACCCAAGCTGGAAACTTTGAATCTGCTTCCTGAAACCCAAGCAACCTCCTATGAATCGGAATATTGAAATCAGTCAACAAACTCAAGATTTTAGCAGCGATAGCTAAACTGTTGCTGGCATATTCACTTGAGTTTTGCATGGCAGCTTTCACTTCTTCAAAAACTGTGGCGTTGAAGTGCTTTGTAGTGTTCAACTCCTCCAGGGCGTCTAAACATGTTTCCTGATCGGTTATGGTTGTACTTAACCAAGTCTTCAAGTCATCGATCTTGGATGCTGACAACAGCTCCTCTCTTTCTCCAACATCCAGGGAAGTTGCCGAATCAGTCAGTCGATCCAAAGCGTCTTCAAACAGATTTCCACATACTTCTAAAGCATTTTTAACTTGGGTATTATTGATTTCAGCTTGTAGCTTGTTGTCATACTGAGACAACCTGGAGAGCTCGTTGATGGCTACTTTCAAAGACAGCTTGAAGAGGAGTTCTGGGTCAGTTGTGTTCGAGGATGCCAAAGAAGATATACTGGAGAAGCAAGAAGTTGGGTACTCAGTCACACTGCAAACTGCTTTGAGTGAAGCGGCTGGAGCCAACTCAGTAGGGGGTACAGTATAGGGAGACGAGTTGCTTCTCTTGTGTATCAAAATTCCCGCAACTGCGCCAATCGTAACTGCTAATAGCACGACTAGAGAAATTATGAGGATGATGAGACGCCTTCGTGCCTTTTTCTTGAAAGCTTGCTCTTCGAGCTCATCAACTTTACCATAGCCCTTGAGAGACTGGATTGAATCCATAGCTCTTATTCAATTTCCCATCGGAGCTTTCTGGAATCCGCGCCTTGGCTGTGGTGTTTTTCTATAGGTTTGGGAGGACAGGGTCAAGCTATGCTTCTTTGTTAAGATATTTATGATCAGAATCAATCAAGGAAAAGGGACAGAATCATTTTTTTTTTCTAGTGGTTCTCTTCATTTACCAAAATATCATCATTACTTTCAATCACCAAATATAGTCATGTGTCTCTCATGATTACATCTTAAATTCACATTTTGATAAGATTAAAAAAAATATATGATAAACAAGACAGGTGGTGGTTTGTCAAGAAAAAGGGAAAAAAAAAAACAATAATTTATGTATAGATTTTGTTTTGGTTTTATATTAAATAGGTGTAAAATAAAAAATTATAGTGTAATAATTAATATTATCAAACAAATAAATATTAATTGATTTATTAAATAATAAATTTTAAACAAATTAATTTATGAATTTAAACCTTAGTTTTTTTCATCAAATAATGGCTTTATTAGTGGTGGATGGCATAAATATCTGAAGATTGACAATTTCTTAATGCGTGTTTCAATTGAAAAGGATTACTCATCCGAAGTTGATATTGTTGGGTCCTGCTCACCTGGATGGATTCATATGCGCTTCTGAGACTCCCTACCATGTGCCAGATATGAAACATCTCTACGTAGCCGGTGATTGCGCCAACATATCTTTCCCAACTCTGTTTTTCTTTTCAGTCGTCGCTTATTTATGTTTTGGTTCTGTTCTGCTTTTAATTTTCATGATAATATATACATTTTAAATTTTACAAAAGGCCCCTTCAAAGAACTACTTGACTATGATCAGCATCAGATGCAAGCATAATCCCTCTTCCAAGCCAATATAAAGAAATCGAAATGCGTCTTCTGGCATGATTTACGAATTGTAGATTTTGCCAGTGTTGACCTTCAACGGATGATCTTCTGTTATAATAGTGTCAAATCTCATCAACTGAGATCTCCTGACAGGCACACGGCTCAGTTATGCATGGTGGTTTAACATGGACGGTCCAATCAAGTAGCCCAAGATACTTCTGGACGTAACAGGCAGCATTTTGAATGCTTGCATGCTTGCAGGTGAGAAGGTTATCGCATTCTGAAGTGTGGCTTTGGTGTTCGATCCTATCCTTCCATGCAAACAAATAATCAAAAACCCCACAGCTGGTAACTAGCCCGGCTGATGATACATATGGGGATTATGAAGGTGCTCCAAAAAAGATGGTTAACCAGTGAAGTGGACAAAGGGAATTTTGAACCTATAGACTCCGAGTAGAATGAAGTTTATCTGGAGGGATTTTTTGCCTTTAGATTTGTGGGCATCAATTCCTTTGAAATAGTGGTTCGAAGAGGACAAAGGCTTAACATTGTCCTTCCAAGTGTCACACTTAAACAGGCTTTTGTCTTCCCTGGGTTTTATTTTGAAACCCACTAAAACCAGGTGTCAGGATTGGGCCACGACTACTCTCTACATCCAGCGAGTAGAAAGCTTGCACCTTAGAATTGGAAGTCTCACTTTCTCACCAGGTAGAGTGTAAATAACGTATCTAGATATATGTACATTATTCGAGTTTGATTTGATGGTAAACCTTAATCTTTCAATATAATTTGATTATCACCAAGGCTGTCAGGAAAATTCTCAGTTGTTATTTAATTTAAAGTACTACAACTTAATTAAAGGAGACAGGGCTGCAAAGTAATCTGATATTGGGTATGTACGACACTTATAACCCAAGAGAGAAAGGAAAGCCTGTAGAGTTCAACCAACTTCGACCAGCAATGAAGCTGCCAGGAGTAAACGCCTGAGCCTCAGTTTCACTAGTAATCACCTTGAACCCTTCCCATTTCACCCTCCCAGAAGTTTCAGCACCTGCTCCAGTGTTCTGGTGCTCGGCATAAAACAATGTTTCCAGGGCAAAACTCCCACTCCACTCATGCCACCCAGCAGGGTGAATCACATCACCAATATCCGATTGCATTATAACAGTCCTTGAAAATTCCTTCCAGGGTCTGCCAAGATATGTGGGGAAGCTGCTAATGACAGGCTGCAAATCAGTAGTGGCACCAATCCTACATTTCTGAATAACAATGCCTGTGTTCTGGTTGGGGTCGGTTCTACCGTGGGCAGTCACCATGTTTTTCTGTCCTGAACCGGGTTTTCGAGCATGAATGTCACAGTTTTGGAGCACTGCTGCAGCATTGCCGAAGATGAAATCAACGGTTCCTGCTATGAAGCAATCCACGTAAAATTGTCGATTGGAGTGAACATAAAGAGTGTCTTGGTATGCTAGTATGTCACAAAGGTAGAATGCTGAGAGGTCAGAGCCAACCCGGAGGGCGACGGCTTGGTGCTTGGAGTGACCTGCTGTGTTTTCGAAAGTTATGTCCCGGGCGAGGAATCCTGCACCAACCACAGCTGCAACCACATGGGAACATATACATTCGGAAGATCAGGCTAAATTCCACAATCAATCAGGGATTTTATTAACTTCAAACAGCATAAAGTTCAATAAACGCAAGGTAAAAACAAAGTTTTATTTGCCATTTATGGTTCTAATTTGCACCCATGTGATTCTCTGTACTTAAAATACTGCTAGTTGAAGCAAAGGCCAGCAACCTATAAAGGCTAGAGCTTCTATTCAATAGCTTCTGTTGGAGTGAAATATTTCAAGGAAACCAACTGAAATTGACTGAATTGGTTGCATTGGTAAGAATTTTCATTTTGTTTATAAAATTTAAATTTGACTCTCGCACTAATAATTTTTTTTATGAACAATTTATAAATTTGATTTTAAACTGAAAATACCTTCCTTCGTTCTAAAGTTTTATTCACCAAAAAAAATATATATATTTCAAGGAAAGAAATCAAAATTTTTCCAATGATATTGTTGTCTTTGCAAAGAGCCAAATGCCATATGGCAAACCGACCCTAAGGCCTCAGCAACGAACGAGAGCGTCGAGGACCAAACAAAAGCCGAAAGGTACTCTACGGAGCTACAGAGCTGCCTCGAGTGCAGAACCTTTGTACTGTATCGTTTCCTAAGAATGGCCCATCGTGCAGGACTGCAAGCATGTGCTGGGCCCTTCCCACATCAAATTGGGGTGTCTCGAATTGTCTAATTAAAAGACAAAAAGCCTTGTAATCTGCAAGTTAGCTTGGCATGCGGCACGCGACCACAGCCATGTGCGAGTGCATAAACTTGTCACGAGGTTGGATACCATAAATGATTAAAATTTTAAGGAATCACTGAAGTCCGCAAAAGGCCGGAAAAGTAGATGAGATAGGAGCCAAGAAGGAAGCTTCCCGAGTCCATCAGTCAAATTTCGTTCATGAAAATAATAGAAGAAAGGCTTATATGTAGAGAAATCAATGCTGAATGCTCAGCAGTAAAACTCCTTGCCTTAGCCTACAGAATGTTTCGACAAGGTGTTGCTTACTAGTTACTAGTATGGACTAGTAGTGTTCACTCACATGGTCAACTATGGATCGGTATAGATAGGAGAGTGAAAGTGGAAAGCCAAAATACATTATTTTTACTTAAAAGTTTAGAGCAAGAGTCCACTTATTATCAAAATTTATGAATTAATTAAACATTTATTTATCAATTTTTGAAATTTATAAATCACTTGACAATAAAAGATCCTGAAAACTGAAATCTGAATATTTTGCATGTGACATTCAGAACTTTAACTACGACCAACAGGGCTTCCATCAAAGTGATTCGGTGGATTGCCCTTTTTGCATATGATATCTTTTTTTTCCTTCATTAGCGCTCCGTAGTTCTATGAAGAATATGTAGGAAAAGATATTACAAATGAATTGACAGTACGAATCATTCTCAAAGGCTAATCTCAGGGGGTCCATGCCATGTTCATGGACTCCAGATTAGAATATGGGGGTGGGTGGAAATTGCATTTGATAAAGAAATCAAACTCACAAGCAAGCAAGACGCGCGTCTAACTTTCTAAAATTTACCAGACTTAAAAAGAAATTGATCATGTAAATCTAAATTTCTGATCCCTGTAAATGATCACTGTCATGTTGGAGTTTGTGAAATAAAACTTGATTACTTTAAATTATCTAAATACATTGTACTATAAATATGTAATTTATTTTAAATGTTTCAAAAAATCTAACATGGCGTAAACATAATTAAATTGTCGAACTATCTAAATCTGATCTCGGGTATAATTGTTATTGCTCCCTTGATTATTTGTTACTTGACACAAAATTCTGCTTTAGTTCATGGTATGTGTGTCTATGCAGGGAAAGAAGCAGAGAACAGAATAAACTGCCCAGAAAAAGCAGCAGATACTCAACCCGAAGGGGTTTTTTTATTTATTTATCTGAATTACTTGTATTTTATCATTAATTATGTAAATTATAGATGTTTAAGTAAGATGTAAGTGAAAAGAAGGAATATTAAGGAAAAATATAGTAAGTGAATGGACTAACCAACTGTAGCAGAGTGGAAAGTGGTGCTTCCATCAACCACATTCCTGCTTCCGGTGATGATCGTTCTGGTTCTTCCATCTCCCAAGAACATTATGTTTGTTTTCTTCTTGGGGACTTCCACGTTTTCTCTGTAGACACCTGCTTTGATTTTGATGACATACCTTTTACTGCTGCGCTGTGGTGCATTCTCCACCGCTTCCGACACTGTTTTGTAGTCCCCGCTTCCATCCGCCGCCACAACCACGTCAGGGGTCACTGAAGACGATTGAAGCAGACGCCTGTCGCCAGCAGACAACCACTCTGGCCAATCAATGCCATCAACTTCTTTCTCCATGAGCTTCCTGTTCGATGTCTTGAGCATCTCGTTCGCAATATCAGTGTCTGTCATGTTCTTGATCATGGCAAGTGCATTACTGCACATCTTTTCAACATACTTCTCACCATTTATCAGTACTTTACGGATTTTCTTGTCAGCATCTTCATGAGAGAAGCCATCCAAGCAAGTTTCTTGGTTGGTCATGGCAGCACTCATCAGGGTCTTCAGGTCATCCGCGTGTTGAGTCAATGATTTCTTGTTAGGATACTCATGCAGATCCTCAACAGCCTGGTGAAGCTCGTCGAGGGTCTCATCTATGGTCTCCAAACAATCATGGAGAGCTGTCTTTTCACGTTCTGTCAAGCCCTTTTTCCCCAACAGCTTCTTAATTTTGAAGTAGTTGTGTTCGACGGCGGTGGTTGTGATGTTTAAGGACAATTCGATGACATCTTTCTTGCTCGTAACCTTTTTGGAGGAAGCAGAAGGAGCTGTGGCAACAGCTGAGAAGCATAAATCAGGGTAGAGTGTGCTGCTACAAGCAGATTTTACAATGGCATGATGGGAGGAGTCGTTATTGCGAGAATTCACTCCGGCGACAATGCCAATTATAGCAGCAACAATCACTAGAGATGCAAAAAATGCTAAGAAGACTTTTTTATGTTTCTTGGTGGAGGAAATGTGTTTGGTAGAATCAGAAAATTTGGTTAGGAATTCCTGAATTCGGGTCATTTTTCTTGTCCACAAGAAAAAAGGGACTAGAGAGAAGAGAAAGAAAAGGTCACGGACTATAATGCAAAGATTGGAACGTGAAGTGAAGAGAAGTGGCCGCTCGGTTGGAGGATTTAAAGAGTTTTTTTTTTTTTTTTTAACTGGAATGAAAATTGAAGTTGTCTCTATTCGAATGCAAATATTACGACTCAAATAAAAAGATAAATGCATCTCTTTTTTACTTTTACTTTTTATTTTTTTATTTTCAATCCTAAAATTCAGGCACACATGCTACACGATTTTTCAAGGGCACAAGGAATATAATTTTTATGCATTGTCATTATATCATCCATTGACATTTTATTAATAAGTAAATTGAAAATATGTTAAATTTTTATAATATATATTATTCATATAAATTATATATATAAAATTTAAATTTAATTGAAAATATTTAACCATTAACTTAATAATAATAAAATTTTAATCGGTAATATATATTAAAAAATATATTATTTATAATCAAAATTAAAATAATTTTAAATCGATTTAAAATTTTACATACATATTAAATATAATATAAAAAAATTATTTTACATATACATATAGATAAAGATATATAAATCCATTTTTCGTTTTTTTTTTTAATTTCAAGAGTGAGACAGTTGCCATGGAATATTGCATGATTAGCGTTTTTGAAAAAAAATAAATTTTGACCAATAAGAAATTTATGCCACGCACCGAAACTAGGTACATGCGTCACCAAAGTGTCGGTGCTCTCGTATAATTTGAACGATACTTACCTTTCATAGTCTATAAGTCAATTCTTCCGGTATCCTCTCCTCTAATGACTTCGAAATTAAATCTTATTGTAATTTTTTTAATCGAATTATTATTATTAAATTTTTTATTTTAATATTGACATAAATTATATAAACAAACCTATATAAACTCATATCAAATTGTAAATGAATAATTAATTTAATTTTTTAATGTAATTTTATACAGATCATTTAACATTGAGAGAATTTAAATTCGAATCAACGAAAATGATATTTGTAATAATTTATATTTTCCATCAAGGTTGAATATCACATATAGTCTCTAGTAAACTTTTTATATTTTTATTAAAATTTAAATTTAATTTTTTTATCCATTCTTTATAAAATGCAACAACTCAAAGGAATTTCAATATTTTTTTTTCTTTTTTTTTTAAGATTAAAACCCTAAAACTTTTAATTGATTTTCAAGTGGTAACGTAGATATATTAATGCGCAAATTGTTGATTTAAAATTTGATGCAAGTATTTTTTTTTTAGCAAGCAAATTCAAATAAACATAAAGTAAAGTCAAAAGTTGTAATTGACAGGAACATCTATACAAAAAGAATGAATGTTGGCATTGAGAACGGATAAAAAAATTGAATCTCAAATTTATTAAATATTATATCATAAAGAAATTATATGAATTACTTAAAATTAAGTTTTAATTAATCTTTTTATTTCTCCTTAAGGTTTGTATCATTTTTTTTACTTTAAAAATATAAATTTTATCACAATAGTAATTTAATGTTTTCTATTTACATTATTTTTTCATGGTTTTTATTATTTATTTATTTTACATTAAAAACTACTTCAAATCAATTTTTTAATATAAAATAAACTAAAATCAATTTTTTTTACCTAATCAAAATATATATATATAAAAAAAAGAGTCATGAAGAGGAGTAATAATTTTTCTTGCTTTGATCCTAACAAGCAATAAATATGAATTATAAAGCATGGTTTTCTAAAGGCAAAATGAAAATATTAATGAAAATTAATAAGCATTTGTTGTTCGCATGTGGAAGTAATCAAAGAGAGCAATTAAAGTATCCATCTTACCATAATTTAATTGCAGCCATGTGCTCTGCATATACAAAAGTCAAAGGACAAGTAATATCCATCTTTTTACACAAAAATAAAATAAAATCCATCTTTAGGGGCAACTATTAATCAATGTATAAAGTAAAAATATAAATGTGTGTTGTTTTTTATAAGAAGTTCTGATTTCGCTAATTTGATTTCGGTACAAATGTTACCATAAAATTTTAATCATTGCAAGATCTTGACTTAGAACAAAAAGTAATTTTTTCTATAAAAAAATAAATTATTTTTTGAATATTTTAATTAAATAAATTTGATTTCATTAAAAATATATATTATAATTAAATCAGGTCAAAATTTTAATAATTTTCATTAAACCAAGAAGTAGGTGAGACCAGAACTCATAAATAAGAGCAAACCAACAAAACTCTTATTTTAATTTTTTTCTTAATGAAATACAAACTATACCAATACCTGATAAAATTTTAATTTCAAATTTTTTAATTATTTTTATCAAAAATGATGAATTACAAAAGAGATTAAAATTATAATTAAATATTACATTTTTAGAATTACCTTAAATCAATTAAACAAATCAGCATATGACTAAACAAATACAAATTCACATACAATAAATGATTTAACTTAAAATCTTAAAATTTCTAAGATCTAATTTAATTCTTAATAACTTCAAAGATAAACATATAAAAAGCATATTCAAAACCCACTTAAGTTTATGTCTAAGAATAGGAAAAAGATAAAAGACAGAGAGTCCCATCCATGGATTGGATGCTTCATGTTTGTTTATAGATAACACTTTTGCTTTGCATTGCATTGTATAATCAAAGAAAATTGGAAAAGGGCCCTATCTCAAAAGAAAAAGGAAAATTCGTTGCTTTTCAGGTTTTGTTTGTCCCAGCTGTTTCCAATGCGACGCTGCTGGCTCTCCCTCCCTGTTTAGAAATCGCAATTTGGCTTGAATTTTCTAAAGACTGCTGTCTCACATTCACATTATGCTAAAGCAGCTTAGCCAATTTCAAAAAGGTTATTCCCTCAATTTGATACATTGTCTTGATTTCCTTCTCCTTTCTCTCTCTCTCTCTCTTTCAATATATATATATATATATATATATATATATGTAAGAGTTTATATATATTTTTTAATTTGATGTAAATCATAAGATATCCTTATATTACATTAGATATAAGACTAATTTTTACTTTTATTACGTGGTTATTATTAACCCAAAAAAATTTAATCTAATGAGGATTCAAACATTGGACGTGCCACTATAGATCATTTTCACACAGAAACTCAATGAGATCTTACACCAGTAACACCATTGGACAACCATTTGGATTATACGAATTTATATTTGATGCAATGATAAGTATATAACTTTTTATATATTGTCGTGTTATATTATTAATAAACAAAATTTATAAATATACATATCCTTCTTGTTACACATTAAAAATTAATTTAAAAGCTATAATAATATCTTTTTAAGAATCTACATATTTTTTGAGTTTGCTTATTAATAAAATCTCACTTTATAGTTAACTGATAGTGTCTAATTTCTTTGTACATTATTAGTTTATCAAATATAAACTCTTTATAGAATATTAGATAACTTTTAATATGATATAAAATAATATAAAAAATATTAAAATGATATGTATTAAAATTTTGATAAAACTATAATATGAAATTGATAAAAATTGAACTTTTTTTTAAAGTTTTAAAATGAATATTTTAAAATTATTGTTCGAACCCACTCATGAAGTGCCAAAATTTTACTATTTGACCCCTACTTAAACCGGGGTATAAAATACTTTAGTCCTTTTTAATCGAGTCAAATAGTGCAAGATAATTATTTATAAGGTACTTATTTTCATCCATACAAAATCGCCTACCGAAGATATAATAGGCTTAGAATTTTGACCCATTTGATCCCATAGTTATTGATAAGCATAACAACAAAGAGGGATTCTAAATAAAACAAAAATAATATACTACACACAACCTATTTTGATAATTTTTTCAAATACCAAAATACCTTTATAAAAATTTACATGAAGGGCCTTTAAAATATTTTTAAATTTTTATTTTTATATTCTAAAAATTTCTAAAAATTCAATGGTGCTCTCGGAAATGAATTTTCGAGAGCACCATGCAGCTCCCAAGAGTCCATTCCGGAAGTACTATGTAGCTCCCGGGAATTCATTTCCGAGAGCTAATGCTCTTGCTGCATGCTACCCGCCTGGCAGCAAAGGCAGAATTGCTGCTGCCAAGCGGTAGCAAATAAATGCCGCCAGGTTGTGTCTAGTCTTATTGAGGATGTGTAAAGAAGCTCTCACCGATAAGTTGACAACCGGATCCATTTTTTGCTTAAAAGCCCAACAAAGAAAAGGCCTTCTGGTATTTGATTAAGGCCCAATAGGTAAACGTCACCGTTTCATTTATAGTTCAAACGTTTTCGTTTGCAAAGCGGCCAGAAAACGGCTCAGTGGTCAGTCCTCTCTTCGTCCTCCCCTTTCTCTCAGAAGCGCGGTTTTCTTACAGTTAGGTGGTCTCAGCAGTCAGCACCGGAACACAGCTCTTCCGCCTCACTGTAAGTCTGCCAAAGCTAAGCAATCCTTGGTTTTCTACTTTTCAATCTAATTTGATTAATTGTTTTCTTTTAATCAAAACCATGTAGCTTAGAAAGAAGTTCTAATTTGAGTTGAACCGTGTTTGCTTGCGGAATTTTGTTTCTTTCAATTTGCTCATCTTATATGTATGAAGGGAAATAGCAATCGATTTTAGTTGTTAAAACTATTGATTCTGTTGAAAATTTTTAAGAATTTTTGCCTCTTGTTTTGGCATTTGGAAAGCATTGAGGAATCTATTGTTTCTATTGGTTTGAATAGCTTGACCGTCGAGAGGTCACGAAAGGAAGTAATTTTGGAAGCAAAAGGGAAAAGGGCCAAGAAAGGAAATGGTGGTTTTGATGGGATGGTTATAACATAAATATATCTAGGCAGGTGATTGGTGGGACTGAAAAGAAATAAAAAAAAGGTAATCCAGTGCACAAGGCTCTCCTATTGTGGGGTCTCGGGAGGGTCATGTGCACGCAACTTTCCTTTTGCATTAAGAGAGAGAGGTTGTTTTTGCTTAAATCTGTGACCTCTAGGTCACATAGAAACAATCTTTACAGTTTCACCAAGGTTCCTCTCATTGGTGGGATTGGGATATTTTAAAAAAAATTTCTAGCATCAAGAATTCAGATTCAAAAACGCCGGCTATCTGGTATCATTACTTTGTTGATTTTAGTTGGAGAAATGAAAAAAAAATTAAGTTATGAATGTGTTAACAGATATGGTAACCCTTTTAGGAAACAGGTTGAGCCTGAAACAGCAAAATACTTTGTGGTGATTGCAGACCTTTTTGAAAGCCAAGGGGTGGATATGGAAGAATGAATGGTCCTATGTGGTAATGCTCTTCAGGAAGCTAGGGGAAGGAATTAGAACTAGCCATACTCTTCAGACTCTACTTGAGGGCTGTGATGTGGACAATCTTTGCATTGCTTCGAGGCTGTGCAGATGTCTTTCCTGCTATAGCTACTTTGCAATGGACAGATCTGGTTCTCATGTAGCTTATGATGTATCATGCTTTATCAGTAAGTTCTCTGCCACTTTTGTTTGCATTAAGTAACCTAAGTGAATGTCTTTGTGTGCATGTGCACTTGCATTGAATTTCTCATCATCAGTAACGTTGTGAGCTTCAAGATTCTGATTAAGATGTGTATTTAGTAATAGTAGTACAATATTTAAATTTCAAGTTTCTTGTTAGTGCAGCGAATATTTAAGCAGCAGTGATATTATAAGTGCAGAAAATTATTTATATAGCTGATAGCCTGATAAGCAAACAGATTTGATCATCTCTAAAGCTAGTCTTTTGAAAGGTGAAATTCCAGATGATTGAATGGTTAGTGATCTTAATTTGAACTCTTGAATTGAAAGGATATTATTCCCTGGAACTTCTCAATGTTAAACCCTAAATGTCCCACATGGTTTCTTCAGCTTGATCATAATGATGAATGAGATCTATTAAGAAAGATGATCTTGCATTACAGAACAGAGATATGATACTTTAGTTATGTTCAGTTCATCTGTATTTCAATTGTTTTGGAACTTGACAACTCTGTGCGATGTTGGCTTGACTACTTCCAACAAAGTGCAAATTGCAGGCTTTCTAACTTTAGTATGTAATATCTTGCTTCTTGGTTACAGGAATGGATACAGCCTTATATTTTGAGTATTACTTCCATGGAAGCTGAGCATGTCCTTCAGTCAGCTAAAGATGCTCGAGCAGCGCGTGTCATTGAAGCATTTCTTGCTTCAGATGCTTCCACAAGACAAAAGTGTAGATTAGTTGTGAAGTATGTCAAGCTGCTGCTTTAGCAGTTATATTTCTTTCAGGAAGTTTTTATTATGCTTGTTTCATTTGGTCCATTGGTAAAATGTGATACCAATTATCTGCACATCCATGGAAGCTGAGCATGTCCTTCAGTCAGCTAAAGATGCTCGAGCAGCGCGTGTCATTGAAGCATTTCTTGCTTCAGATGCTTCCACATGACAAAGTGTAGATTAGTTGTGAAGTATGTCAAGCTGCTGCTTTAGCAGTTATATTTCTTTCAGGAAGTTTTTATTATGCTTGTTTCATTTGGTCCATTGGTAAAATGTGATACCAATTATCTGCACAAAAGAAAATGGCCTTTGTTTTCCGATTAGAACATTTTGGTCTAGCTTTTTTTTCTATAATGGAATAATATCTTCTACTCTCTTATCCTGAGATTCCAAATCCAACTGTTTTTTTTTTGTTTCATGGTCAAATATTTATGATTCCAATGCTGCTATATTATGTTTATATTGTTGGTTTGCTGTTAACTATGAAGGTTATGTGGACATTTTGTGGAGCTTGCAATGCACCCATCTGATTCATTTACTGTTGAAAGGTGCCCCAGTAACCTGTCACTAGTTCAAGGCATAGCATCTGAACTGTTAGCTGTATAAACTGGACTCCAAGACAAAACAACACCCTTATCTCTTTAGGAAATTATATTGATAGGTAAGTAAATGTGAAACCCGATATTTTTCCCTATTATGATGATTATGAGAAGTAAATTATAACTCAATGTAATGTTTTGCAGGCCCGTAGACGATCAAAGTAATCGGTTGTAGTGTAGGCCCCTTGGCACGTAAAACGAGGTAAGGTCCCAGACCCGAGAACTTCTTAAAATTATCATGTTCATGCATGAAATGACGAGTAGAAGTGAAAACTAAGTGATTGAAAATGAAAAAGATAGTTGAATTCGGATATTAAATTAAATCGAGAAAACGGACCTAATAATAGAAATAAATCCGTATAAAATTCTAGAAATTCGTAAAAATTATTCCGAGGCCATAGAAAATTAATATAAGGTGAAATTGACATGGGAACTAAAAATCATGAATAAATATGGAGATTTAGGAGTTCAAATGAATTTTTAAAGCTAACCGAAACCTTAGTTCCATTTTGTTCGGTATTGGTCAAATCACGCAAAATGAGCTCGTTCTTGAAATTTTTCTTAAACAAGTGACCCACAAATTTTTATGGGACACACTATAGACATAGTATAACAATTGAGAAGTGAAAATTTTGAAAAAATCTGATCAGAATTAATTTTAGTAATTTTTCTAAAACAGAACATCAATTTCCCCTGCTTAGAGTAAACTGTCAGCCAATGAAAACAATTCCATTTGATGACCTTCTAGATTTTCTTTGCTTCTGATATTTTTCAAATTGAAAGTCAACTGGATAAGCTTCATAAAAAGGTAAAATTCACCCTGAAATGAGCTGAAACCCGAGAGATATCCCTTACCCATCCTTGCCACAGGCGTTACCTCTGCTTCTGACTGGCGTGAATTTTCCGACCACCTTCCGACCAGTTTTGGCCGACGTTCCCTTCATATGAAATCTTCCTCTTCTTCCACCTACCACATATAAAAAATTCAGACCTAATTAAAGTCTTTTACCCTCTGAAACGTTAGAGAGAAGAATAGGACAGAAAACTGCCCTGTTCCGAGGTAAGTAAAAATGAAATTTTTGGATGAATTTGATGAGTTTTTTGGATGATTCTGAATACTTCTAAGCTCTATACATGTTGTATTACGGTTGAGTGACAATTTGGAAGCTTGAAATCGAAGTCAAAGTTGGTCAAAGGAGTGAAGAAGTTGAGGTATGATTATGATGATGAGATAGGTTGTTAAATTGTGATTTTTGGATGAATTTTTGTTAAAGGAAATTTGATGGAATGATTTATATGTTGGAGTTCAGCTACTGCCAGCATGATTTAGTTGCTGGAATGATGATATGGGATGTAATTAAAATGAATTTACAGTTAAAATTATACTGCAAAGGTTCGATTTAGTGTTAAACTAAGTGAATTATCGAAATAACGCAAGAATCGATAAGTTTATTCCGGTTTTGAGTGAATAGTACTCTTTTCAACTTTCGAGAAAGCCCTTTTTCATGGAAACTCAACTAACTATCCACATAAACATTTGATAAGGTTGAGGAGTACTAATGCTACTCTAAATTATATCCCTTACCTCTTAGTGTCGGATGTAGTGCACTTTCCTAGATTCTCAAGCTCGCCTTGTAATGTGTGCTGGTAAACCGAGCTGTCACATACCAAAGTCAACTCATCACATATAGCTCAAACTCATGTTAATACATTCAAATATGTGATTATTTCTAAAATATTGATCAAAAGTTGACTTTCTAGCTATGTTGCCCGTTTTGCTCGGTTTTATCGGTTTAAGCGTCGATTTAGGCTTACATAACATGTTTGGCACTTTTAAATTCATTTTCAATGCCTCTACAACATGCTTTACATTTCCAGCAACTAGTTTCACTTCATACAAAACCTTAAATTATCGATTCTTGCGTTATTTTGATAATTCATCTAGTTAAACACTAAACCGAACTTTTGCAGTATAATTTTAACTGTATTAAATTCATTTTAATTACATCACATATGATCATTCCAGCAACTAAATCATGCTGGCAGCAGCTGAACTCCATCATATAAATCATTCCATCAAATTTCCTTTAACAAAAATTTATCCAAAACTCACAATTTAACAACCTATCTCATCATCATCATCACACCTCAACTTTTTCGCTCCTTTGACAAACTTTGACTTCGATTTCAAGCCTCTAAATTGCCACTCAACTGTAATACAACATGTATAGAGCTTAGAAGTGTTCAGAATCATCCAAAAACTCATCAAATTCATCCAAAAATTTCATTTTTACTTACCTCGAAACAGGGCAGTTTTTTGTCCTGTTATTCTCTCTAACGTTTCAGAGGGTAAACGACTTCAATTAGGTCTGAATTTTTTATATGTGGTAGGGGGAGGAAGATTTCATATGAAGGGACCGTCGCCTGAAACTGGCCGAAAAATTCACGCCAGTTAAAAGCAGAGATAATGCCTGCGGCAAGGATGGGTAAGGGATATCTCTCGGGTTTCAGCTCATTTCGGGGTGAATTTTACCTTTTTATGAAGCTTATCTAGTTGACTTTCAATCTGGAAAATATCAGAGGCAAAGAAAATCTAGAAGATCATCAAATGAGATTGTTTTCATTGGCCGACAGTTACTCTAAGCAGGGGAAATTGATGAAGGGACAGACTAAGTTCTGGTGGAGATCCACACAGACGGTATTAGCAGAGGATCCCTCAGAAATCACATGGAATGCTTTCTTATTCGCGTTCCGAGAGCAGCATGTACCGCTTGCAGCTCGAAAAAAAGATGCAGACAAAGTTTTTGGATTTGAGACAGGGAAGTTCTACAGTAGATGAGTATGAGAACAGATTTACGACCCTGATGAGATACGATCTAAAGACAGTTAAGGATCCCGAGCGCCGGACAGAGAGATTTCTGGCAGGATTGAGATCCGAGATCAGAGATAGGCTGTTGGGTCAGAACATTGTGGATTTCAGAGATGCTCTGAGGCGAGCCCAAGAGATAGAGAGGGGCTTGGATATTACTCAAGCAGAGCATGGTTTCAGGAGATCAGTCAGAGATAAGGGGAAGAGAGTAGTTACTTCCCGGCATGATTTGAGAGGGGTTCAGCCCAAGAGACAGAGGGTGGAAGGACCTCAAATGGGGACTGGTAAGCCCAAGACTATAATGGGTGCTACGGGTATGATCAGAGGTCCTGAGATAAGAGTGTCGCGATGCAGGACATGTGGCAATATACACACTGGACCTTGCCGTGCAGGTACCTTCACTTGTTACAGATGTGGTGAAGCAGGGCACATAATGAGGGAGCGTCCACTTATGAGACCTCAGGAGGCACCTAGACAGATTGAGAGACCGGCTCAGGCTCCACAGATGTAAGCACCACCGAAGAGAGCCATAGCTGCAGACAAGGGCAAGAAGCCTGTCTCCCAAGGTCGAGTATATGCTATTGATAAGGAGACAGCCAATACATCCTCCGATACTATCAAAGGTACTCTCCTTGTCTGTAACCATGAAGCACATGTATTGTTTGACCCAGGTTCCACACACTCTTTTGTGTCACCATAATTTGCATGTAAGCTGAATAGAAAACCTGAGTCACTAGATTACATGCTACATATAAGTACACCCATGCACGTATGGCATAAGACTGATATGATATGGAAGGTTCTCTAGCGATATCATGAGACAGAAGAAGCTACCTGGGAGCTAGAGAGCCAAATAAATGAGAAGTATCCTCATCAATTCGATGGACCAGCTTGAATTCAAAGGACTGAATTCTTAAAAGGTGTGGAGAAATGTAAAACCCGATATTTTTCCCTATTATGATGATTATGAGAAGTAAATTATAACTCAATGTAATGTTTTGCAGGCTTGTAGACGATCAAAGTAATCGGTTGTAGTGTGGGCCCAATGGCACGCAAAACGAGGTAAGGTTCCAGACCCGAGAACGTCTTAAAATTATCATGTTCATGCATGAAATGATGAGTAGAAGTGAAAATTAAGTGATTGAAAATGAAAAAGATAGTTGAATTCGGATATTAAATTAAATCGAGAAAACAGACCTGATAAAGGAAATAAATCCGTATAAAATTTTAGAAATTCATGAAAATTATTCCGAGACCATAGAAAATTAATATAAGGTGAAATTGACATGGGAAATAAAAATCATGAAGAAATATGGAGATTTAGGAGTTGAATGAATTTTTAAAGCTAACCGAAATCTTATTTCCATTTTGCTCGGTATTGGTCAAATCGTGCAAAATGAGCTCGTTCGTGAAATTTTTCTTAAACAAATGACCGCCAAATTTTTAGGGGACACACTATAGACATAGTATAACAATTGAGAAGTGAAAATTTTGAAGAAATCTGATCAGAATTAATTTTAGTAATTTTTCTAAAACAGAACATCAATTTCCCCTGCTTAGAGTAAACTGTCAGCCAATGAAAACAATCCCATTTGATGACCTTCTAGATTTTCTTTGCCTCTGATAGCTTCCAAATTGTCACTTAACTGTAATACAACATGTATAGAACTTAGAAGTGTTCAGAATCATCCAAAAAACATATCAAATTCATCCAAAAATTTCATTTTTACTTATCTCGGAACATGACAGTTTTCTGTCATGTTCTTCTCTCTAACGTTTTAGAGGGTAAACGACTTCAATTAGGTCTGAATTTTTTATATGTGGTAGGGGAGAGGAAGAGGAAGATTTCATATGAAGGGACCGTCGCCTGAAACTGGCCGGAAGGTGGTCGGAAAATTCACGCCAGTCAGAAGCAGAGGTAACGCCTGCGGCAAGGATGGGTAAGGGATATCTCTCGGGTTTCAGCTCATTTCGGGGTTAAGTTGTTTTCCTGTCCCATGTTTAGATTTAAAACCTTTTTCATTTTAAAAAACCCGTTTAAATTAGCCTCATTTTTTCGCGCTTCCGGGACGTGACAGTAAATTACATATGCTGGTCTGGCTTAGGCTAAAATGCAATGCATGTCAAACTTCAGTCTAGTTTGGACTTAAGTTTGATAAGAAAAAAAAACTCGAATTTCAGTTGCTTGTTTCATGTTTCATTTGTTTACTTAGCAATAATTATATTATAGGTTAGATTCATCTCTGTCACATATTAATTGCTTACATAGTAAAATGTTATCTAATCTATGCCACATTCTTAAAGAAATAGTGCAGTTTGTGTCTTGTTTTTATCCTATATTTCCTCACTTTCGCAATATCATGGCAGATATTCTAGCAAACCTGATAAGTGGAGGTCAAAACTAGCATCAAAACAATCAGCTTACAGCAAATTCTATGTTGCATTTGGCTCTGCTGAAATCATATCACCAACAAAGAACAGATTCCTTTCTGGTGCTGCTATAGACACATCAGAGCTCGAAGAAATAAACACAAGGAGAGAGGTAGAGAATTTCTCAAAAAAAAAGAAGAAAAAAAATGATGTGGGCTCTGAAGATGCAATTGATTCTAAGAAGGTAATAAAAATGCAGTACAAAAATTCTCTCTTCTGGTACACTTGACAGGTAACAATGAGGAGCTTCAAAATATAAACTGAAAATTTAAACTTGTGGATACACTGCATTTTGCTGGCAGTTTACAATAGCTGATTTGAGCTGCATTATGTTACAGCCTAACTGGAGAAACTTATTTTGCTTGTGTTTACACCGGTTCATCCTCCAATTTGAGATAAATTTTGGGTATGCCAAGTGTTTTGGTTAGGCCAGAACATAAAACTTCCCAAAAAAAGTCAGAAATTCTCTTGATATCTAATATTATACCAAAACTTTGCAGTTTAGCAATAGAAATTGACTAGCAAAACTGTTAAAATGCATTATGTGATTCAATACATGTTGCTCTTAAGCTATTTCTCCACATTACTAGACAATGTAACAAGAAATTCTTTAAATAAAAAAAGAAAATTAATGTTTTAATGATCTTGGTATCTGCTGTCTTCTACTTCTTTCTCCTTGTAATGCGGGGTTGGACCTGTTGTAAAAAAACATTGTATCTAATTCAGCTACAGGAAGGCTGCGATTGGCAGAAAAGCATGGACTGTTGATGTGATACGAGAATTTACTTGTTCTGAATAGGATTCGAAGTGCTTGGAGGTATTCTCCGAAAGCTTGAATCCACTTGCTTCTGAGGATTGTTCTTGTCAGCTTGCAAATCCCCAAGAGCTTGAGAAGATGAACCCTTGCTTGACACTGATGAAGAAGAGTGACCCTGCGGAATTGGACGAGCTTCTGCCTGAGCTTTATTAACCCAAGCAGACAGCAGTACTGAAAGCAAAAGTGTAAGAACAGTAAGTGCTAAAGCATATGCCTTCATAGCTGTGCTAACTGTAAGAATTTTTGTTGATTAACGAGTGAAAATGATTGAGACAGGATTGTTTGATCTTGGGTTCTTCCCAAACTTTGCCTGCTTATAAAGTTAGTAAAAATCTGATTGGGATCTGCTCGGACTGCTCCCCAAGTGAGATCAATCATGTGCTCTGCTTTGACTGTTACATGTTGCAACTCTGACCTGCTGATTTGGTAACAGTGGTTTATTTTCAGAGGGGTCATGTGATTAGGCACGTGATGATTTACTATTTTTTCTTGGGGAGCGAAAAGTGATTGGTTTTATATTGGTAGAAATGTTGGATCTCTGTACTTATTCAAGTTCAAAAATTACAGGTAACAGCTGTTCCGAAGAAATGCAAAAGTTTCATACGCTAATTCTAACAGCTCTAGTATCACTTCTGCACAAAGATCAGACCTTGGTACTTGGAGGGGTGATACTTATTATTATTATTATTATTATTATCTTACAAAAGAAATTGCAATTGGATTTGATAATTTTAGATGCAATATAATAACACGATATAAAAACAATGTGAATAAATATATAAATATGATAGGGGATAATTTTAATAAAAATTGTATATAAATGATAAAAATTAAAAAAAAACCTTTTATTTAATGTGTAGAGATGAAATTTTCGTAATTTATACAACATAAATATAAATTATTTTTTTAACTACAACTTGAGATAAAAGAGATAGATTGTAGGTATTGAAATTTAAATTCTAAATCTATAGTCAATTGGATGCCTTCAGTGCCACGAAATTAGTTAGTAGGTATATAAACGGACAAAAGTAATGAAAGAATAAATTATCTTTTTATCTTTGATTTTAATTTTTTATTATTTTATTAAAAAATATATATATATATATATTTAATAATTTTTTTTTTTTCAATTTTATCAAAATCAATTTTATCGTCCATCCAAATTAACTTTTATTAGAAATCACCTCTTAAGACGGTTAGTAAACTTTGGGTTTTAAACATTTATCTATACTTGTGCATTGATATAACAAATTTTCACTCTCATTTCAATCTATATGCAAAGTGATTGTTTTGTTTCACTTGTATGTTAGAAAGGCAGTTTGTGTTATGCTTTCTTCTCTAGTGTAAACTTGCCATTGGAATGGTGGCTGATGACAACCGACCATAATTTAATTGGTCTTTGCTTAGGATATCATCAAGTTGGAGGATAAAGATTTCTTCAAAACTCCATTTTATAATGCAATGGATTTGTTGACCGCATGGTTTTTCAAAAATTCCTATAAATATTTTAAAGCAACACTTGCTTCAATTATTTCACTCCTATTTCCCCCACCAATCAGCTTTGAGTATGGAAACCAAAAGTACGATTGAAACACCCTTGAAAACGGGTTGCAAGCCTTGGATTCCTTGACCATGAATTTTCTATTTAATCCTAGGTTGTTGTTTTGCCTTGCTGATTAAGTAGGCTTTGAGTTCCAAGACAAATTGCAAAAGCAACGGCCTAGAAGTTAGGAAGAAACCTTTGTTTTAGGTTTTCATGTTCTCTTTTTCTCCAAAGATTATAGAGACAAGAGGAGGGGTTTAAAAGTAATTATCTTTCTTTTTTCTTTTAAAAATTGAGGGTTATCTAATTATCATAGTAAGATCATTATGTTTGATAATAACTCGGAAATATTAAATCTCATTCAAAAAACGAGAAAGATAAAAACAAAATGATTTTTTTTTTTTAAAAAAAATTTTAGGTTAAATTTACTCTTGAAGTGGTGTCCATCAAAATATATTTCTCTTCTTTTTTTTTTTATAAATAAATTCCACTTTTTAATCATTTTTATACAAAATAATTTATGTGTGACCCTTGAATGTAAACATGTCAATAACTTTAATTTATATTCAATTCATACTTTATATATATATATATATTTATAAAATGATGAATTTTTAATTAATAAATTGTTCCTTCAATAAAAATTAAAATTGATGCTTATTCGCTTTCTTTTAAACAATTGTATTTTTAATAATAAATTATTTCGAGTCTCTTATTTCTAATAATTTTTTTATGCAGTGTCATCATATATAAGAGATTTTTTTTTTCTATTTTCTCAAAATTTTAGTGTGTTACCGAAGAATATTATATGTACTCTTTAAATATAATAAAGCATTAAAGCTGATTGAAACTAATGAAAGGGATTGAATTAATCTTAAAATTCATACATTAATAAATCATCGTACGGTAAAATGATGTATTTCAAAATAAAATATATCTACATTGCCAGAATTACCACCTGATTATTTCCACACGATCCAAACAAAATGTTTGTAAGAAGCCTGAAATGGTCTTTTCACAAACAAAGAGAACAAAATAAAAGCAAAATCTTCCGCGTAGTGAATCTCGAAGACTCGAACCCCACCCCAAAGGGAAAAGGACGGGGCAGCAGTGATGGTAGTACGCTACGGTACTAGCCTATATAGCAAAGACAATCACGAGCGTCAAAATAACTAACCTCTACCTCCTCTCTCTCTCCCGTCTTCCTTTTTCTTACTCTAATTATAATTCCAGCTTCTATTCTCGTTTGTATCATACAATAATCGCCTCGCTCCCCAGGTAATTCTCTGTTTTTTGAAAAAAATATTTTCTCCTTGATTTTTTTTTTGAATTTTGAATTGCTTACTTGAACATTTTGTTATTTATTTCAGTATTGTAAGATCGATCTGCTTTCTGATTGATGCATTTTTTTCTTTGTTTTAAGTGGTTTAAATCTGTGGATCCTAGTTTAGGCTTTGAGTTTAAATTTAATTAATTAATTATCAAAAATCAAAATTAATCATTCAATCAATTTCTTTATTAATTAATTGGTAATTTCATTGCCAGTTTACTACGTTTTTTTATAAGAAATTGAAAATTGGAACCGTAAGGTAAAATTTTACTTTGTCTAAATTCTGTTATAATCTTTGTTTTATTATTAATCAGCTGTTAATTAAAGTAGTTTAAGAAAGACAAATGTATGTTGCTTTTGTGCAGTTATTCTTCTGATTCTTGATTTGTCGAATTCATTTTAGGAATTTTGAGGTCTTGATTACTCAATAATTTCACTGGATCATCATTATGTTAATTAGCTGATTTGTCTGGTAACTATGCATCTTTGGCTAGAGAATTTTTTCAGATGTTTGTGGTGTTGGTATTTGAGTAATTGTCTTCTTAGTTTACTCTATTTGGTGTCAGCGAATAATTGTAATTTAAAGGTTCGAAGGGGAAAAAAAAAACAGCGGCTAGAGGTTTTATAGACTGCTTCTAGGTTTTGACTTTAGAGGAATGGCAGAGAAATCGTGTGTTAAGCGCCTCCAGAAAGAATATAGAGCACTTTGTAAGGTATTGTTTTCTCCTTGGATTTCCTGCAATTCCTTTTACTGTTACTCATGATTTTATATGAATTGCTGGGAATGCTTATCTGTTATAGAAATCTTGTTACTCTTATCTAGTTAACCTTTCATTTCAGTGCAATTTTCTGCTATTTAAGTGTCTCTGTAGTTTATAAAATCTTATTTTGATACAAGGAAAATTTTATGCCTCTAGTACCTGGTCTATGAAGCTTGTTACTGCAGAGCTTGCCTCAGTCAATGTACTGAGAGTTTTATTTCTTATGATATGGAAATCTGTTGTCTGTTTTATTGGTTTTAGTAATCAGCTATTCAGCAATATGTTCGACTTCCATTGACAAATAAAAACATTTGGATATCTTTTCACTCCCTTCACTAATAAATTGGGTATTATTAGAAAATATGTTGATGCTGGAATGAGAAATTGTTGTTAGTATTATAACTTAATTCTATTTTCTCTCTGATTATTTTAACAGTTACTTTATGAACTTGTAGGAACCAGTTTCTCATGTTGTTGCTCGTCCATCCCCGAATGACATTCTTGAGTGGCGTAAGTTTATTAAATCTTTATATCTTCTTTTTTTTAGATAAGGCTCTGTAATTATTACACTGTGAAAACATCTTATGTAATAATTAAGAATTTGCCTGCTATCCTAGGATTTTATGCTTATAAAAGCAGGAATAATCATATCTAACTAAAACTTATATATATATATATATATATATATATATATATATATATATTGCTTTGAAGGAATTTGAAGTCAATCCCAAATTGGTTAGTTGATTTGTTTGCTGTTGCTAGTAAAGATGATTTTTGATGTGGCATATTATTCTGCTAGCCATGTATTTGCACAATAAAACTGGCTTGTTTCCTGGATATTACTCATGTTTGACTTGTAATCCTAGCTTCTCTAGTCTTTTGCACTGAAATGTGGTTGCATGCTTGCAGCACTGGATTGATTATCATTGAATTTATATAATTTTCTTGTCTAAGTAATATTTGTAGTAGGTTTTTTGGACATCTAATCTATTTCTTCTGCTTCATTGTTGCAGATTATGTGCTGGAAGGGAGTGAAGGAACACCTTTTGCAGGTTGTCTAGTTTACCTTGTGATAGTTTGTGGCAATTTTTTTAGCTCATGTAGACTCTGGAAGAAGTTATCTGATATTGCAATCTGATTTTTTTTTTTTTTTCAATTTTGCTTGTTAAGGTGGGTATTACTATGGAAAAATTAAGTTCCCTCCAGAGTATCCCTACAAACCTCCTGGAATCACGTATGCACTTTCTTGCTGTTTTGACCTTTTCAGATTTTATGATAGAAAACACAGCTCTTTCTAACATCAAACTGCTTTCTTCTTACATGTAGCATGATCACCCCCAATGGGCGGTTTATGACACAGAAGAAAATATGCTTGTCCATGAGTGATTGTAAGTTTTTTGAAGAATACTTTAGAGATTCCTTCCATCTCTAGTAACTGATTTCAATTTAACCTAGTCCTGTTCTTTTTTCAGTTCATCCAGAAAGTTGGAACCCTATGTGGTCTGTATCAAGGTATGAGGATTTCAGTCTAATTGCAATTCTTTTTTGTTGGACCTTCCTTTTGAATGCCTATGCCTGTCAAATGGAATTTGCTTCTTTATACCATTGAGCTAAAATTCTTTCTTTTTAATAATGCAGCATCCTGACAGGGCTTCTCTCATTCATGGTGAGTCTTTATATCTTTCCTGTATTATAATTCATTTAGACTGCATTTTTTTTTAAGTTGAGAATGCTTCTTGCTTGCATTGGGAATATGCCCTTATGCCAAGCTGCTTTTTTTCTGTGCAGATGGATAACAGTCCTACCACTGGCAGTGTGAACACTACTGTTGCAGAGAAGCAACGCCTGGCAAAGGCGTCCCTTGCTTTTAACTGTAAGAAGTAAGTTTATTTCTTCACCTGCACTGGGTTTTTCTTTCCTACATTCTTTTTTTTATTTTTTTTATTTTAAGTTTCTCTCTTTGAGGATATAGGGCTCACCAAAATTGTTTCAGCCATTTGCTGCTGCTATGATTAAGCTTTCGGTCATGTTGATTGTGGTTATTTTGAAACTAATTTATCAATGTTGGCTGGATTTTACATTGTTATTAGCTAACAGAATTTTTGCGTAGTTACATCACCCCAATGTTAACACTGTTAAGTCGCTAAGTAGTTTGCTTCTAAATCTCTGAACATTTTCAGTTGTGCCTCCTCTTTTTCTTTTTAAGTCATATTTTAATTAGTAGGGGTGCAGTTACTATCTGGAAAATTTTGCTTTAGTTTTGTTTCTGAATTGTCCTTGGGCATTTCTTTCCAAATTGAGAATTACATCTGAGGTCGATCTATGCAGCCCAACTTTCAGAAAATTGTTTCAAGAGTATGTGGATAAGTACAACGTGCAGCAGCAGCTTGTTTCAGAGCATTTATCACTGCTATCATCTCAAGGAGAAAATTCGAAACCTGAGGCTGAAAAACTTGTTAACTCTTCGGGGGAAGCTGTTAAAAATGTAGATGCCCTTAGGGATTCAAGAAGAAACAGAAAGCAATCATTCCCAACGTGGATGATGTTGTTGCTAGTTTCAATCTTCGGTATCGTAATGGCTTTGCCACTGCTTCAACTTTGATATCTGGGCACGGCATGGAAAAATTCTATAGTGGTTAGTGATTATACAGTCTCTAGTTGACAGAATCCTTTTCAATGTCCTTAAGGTAATCTTGTACTTGAAAAAAAAAATGTATAGAGGGTTTGATCCCAAGGAGGGTCAGTTGGATCTCAACTGATTTTTCTCCTGTGTTAAGTTCATGTTGGTAATTTTCCGATTGACAATGAAACATTACATCCTTGTAATGTTGATATAATTTTAGTTGGTCGCTTTGGTTTTACTTTATTCTCTCTCTATTACATACCCATGATTGTGGACTGCTGCAAATGCAGATTTATGCTCTGAAAATACAAAAAGATTTTGGCTTAGCCGTGAAAATTGTGTAATTGTCCTGCAGGAGGCCAGCCAATGGACCAGCTTTGCAAGAGAGGACATGCTACACAGCCAGAAGCTTTTCGTAATGCTGATTGAGCTTGCATTATATGAGTTATAATGGTAGGGTCGGTCTCTTTTTCTTTCCTTTATTCCATCTTCTTTCTGAAGCCCTAAACCACCATTTGGCCTTTTGCTGTACTACCTATGAACTCAACTTTATCCCCTTTATGCTCTAAAGCAAACACACTATATTTACCAATTAATACTCGTCACACTAGCCGCTTATCCTGTTTTTAATCAAAAGATGGGCAATGTTCTTCTTGTCTCAAAGCTACCGTAACCTTAACACCCTACCGTTCCCTCTCCCTCCCTTGCGCCTGTCTGTCAGTCCGTTGGAAGAACTTTTACAGTGGTAAGGTTTAATGTAGACATTATTAGGCATTAAATATATTAAAAATATCGTAAATATATAAAAATAATCATAAAATTAAATTAATAGAGATAAAAACAGGATAGATTTGCTAAAAAATACGTTTAAGTTTATTTTCATTTGTTTATTATATTTTTAATATATTTTACATCTAATAATATTAAATTTACATTTAATTATATGTGTTTATATAGATCTTGCATTAAGATAAAAAATTATCCATTTGGCTGGGGATTTGCATTTCCCTCCAAGTTTCGTTTGGATGGTTTACTATTAAAATTCCTATATAATGGTGTAATAATTATTCAGCTAGACTGATTAGGTAAACATTCATACAAGTGACGCTAACGAGCATTAGTTCGGATAATATGCATATTAGATAGATTTTTGAAAGTTGTGGTGTTGTAAGGATTTAAGCACTTAATATCTTTCTCAACCGAGTATTTTTCAACTGAGTTAAAATAGAAAACGAGTTCAGAAATTTCATAGAGATTAAAATTTTAAACATACGAGTGGCCACTCTTTTTGAGTTTTTCGCTTGGGTCAGGAAATAAATTATAAGCCCTGTAACGGTCAAAGGTAAATCTCTATCCGAATTTACCTGTAAACACTTTAGCTCAGCCTTGACGAGTACGTTTAATTTGAGCAAGACATAATGATTTTATTCCTTTCCATTTTGTCTTTTGCTTCTTTGGTTAAAAAGTCAGTTAGCTGGCTACATATCTGCTGATTTACTAACATCACTTTTGGTATTCCTCAACAGATTACAAAATTTAATACACACCCGGCCTTCTACTCCACTGCTGTACTTTACAGAGCAAACCTATGTAAAAAGCTTCTACCATTTCAACCACCAAGAACCTTTTCAATTTCCATAAATCCCCATTTTAGGGGTTTTATGGGGTTTTCAGTTTGGTGGTTGGCTCCTTGCGATTGATGAAGTCGTACCAGTGGTTGGAATTTATAGCATCACTGCCTTCATTTTACCAAATTATATTGAGTATTTCAGTTGCCTTGTTTTACACTTTGGAACAGTTATTTAGGCCATAGTATCCAACTTAAAAACAGGTTTGAGATTATCTGAATGAATCAATGCCCTTTTCTTGTTTCTTTTTATTATTTGTTATTGGCTTATGATATTTGGATTTTGTAACTTCTAGGAAACCATGAGCAAATCTCCTGTACATCCCATATATGAGACAAGTGATTATGCTTGCTATGAATTTGATCCTCAGGTGAACTTTTCACAGGTAAAACACAACATCTTTCTTCTTGGTTCTCTCCCATTTTCTCTTTATGTATGACTTCTCTTCCAAGGATCTTATGATTTTTTTTTTTTTCATTTTTGAAATAAAACTGCCCTGATTTTGACAGAAAAAGAATGAATGTCTCACTTCTTACTAAAAGAACAAAGGCAAATTTGTGAAACAAATGTGTTTAGACTTTGACTGACTCTTCAGAATCAGAACTCCTGTTGGGATTTCTGTGGAATGTGTTTTCTGCCATTAGAACTTTTGCAAATATATTGAATTTATCTGCTTTTGGGTTTGATCAGTTTCTAGAAGAAGCAAGACAACATGCAAGAGACATAGACTTCCAGCGCTCCTCTTCATGTTCAGAAGAGATAGGAAAGAAAAGATTGGGAGGAGAGAAAAAGAGCAAGAAATCATGGAAGAATTCTCTCTTCTCATGGTTGAAAATTGACAGAAAGAGCAAAACTAGTTCCAATCCTGTGGATGGTCCTAACATTTCCAAGCCAACTAAAGGTTATGGTTCTGGTCCATTGTGCGGAACTGCCATGGGAGTCCAAGTCCATACGCCACGCCGGCGACCATCATCAGGGCCAATCTCCATCCTTTTCAACCCCACAAGGAAAGTAGAGAATGAGTTACCTTACATGAGTCTTGATCAGCCCAACGATCCTAATCAAATCAACGCCTACGGACCTGTATATTTGGTGACATAGTGCATCAATGGCAGAGGATTTGCATGGGGCTTCTGCATTAGTTTAGCCAAGAAAAAAGCTGCCCCACCTGGCAAAACTGGGACTCCTTGTGACAGAGTAATGTAGTTAATGAAGTGAAGTGAGTTATTAGATATATCAATAATGAATAATCTGAATCTCAGTTCTGATGGATTCATGGTGGGACATTTGACAGAGGATTGAGTGACAAAAGATCCAAGTTGTAACAGTGATCCATGTAGTCATTGAACTTCAAATTTCATTTCTGGCATCACTAGTTTTTTTAATCTCCTTCTCTTGTTTGTCTGTCTTAAAGACTCAATTATAGTTCTGCCCTTCCATCTTTAAAGATTAGAGCAAGTTGTGAATTTATCATTGAGATTTATATTTAATTGGATTTTCACTTGTAGATTTTCTAACTTACAATTGACCTATTAATGAGAGATTGTGAGATTTTACACACGACATTCAAACCTTAATCACTTACGTTAACCCCATCCATTGGCATTCTTTTCTGTGTTTGATAATTAAGAACTTGCAGAAAACTATATGTGCTCTGATTACATGTTTTTATGTTCATTTGTTATCACATCTCTAAGGTCAAGATAAACAACTGATTCATTATTAAGATTTACGATCAATTGGATTTTCACTTACGAATTTTCCAGATTTACAGATCATTTATCAATAAAAGATTGAAAATTTCAACGTGATCATTTTACACGCAGCATTTAAACCTTAACCTATTATGCCAACTAGCAATGAGGTAGACGTCTGTGTTTGATAATTAAGAACATGGAGAAGACTACAGATGCTCTGATTACACCAGCCTCGAAGCTAATGCACTGCATAAGCAAGGAATTGAAATGAATCACCAAGTCAATAGTTCTAATGTCTGCCTGAAATTTAATTTTACTAAATCTTGAAGTAAATACTCGAAAAACATTTCTCCGGAGAAAAGATATCTTAACAGCATTAAGAGATGTCTGTACATGACTTCCAGAGAGCAACAGTAGAGTCCGAACCTCATTGAGTTTCTAGTGTGGTTTTGAAACCTCATCTCCATCAAACCATGCATTAGTCATAAACCCATGTTAGTGACCTGAGCCAACAGTAGCAATATGCTATTTTCCCAACTATATATTTGCACTACATAGCCAACAATATGCAAACAATATCCCAGAGCTCTAGCCCTCCCACTTCCTTTCTTTTCCATACCCTGCAACTGCAAACAACTTGATTCGCAAAGCATTTGAACAAGGCATTCTTGACGACAAACCAAACACAAAATATTTTTTCGTTTTAAGCATATTGATATACAATTTTTATCAAATTTTACGTATTTTATATTTTAGGATTGTGAGGTCTACTCAAAACAAATGAATGCAGCTACTCAAATTAAGTTCTTAAATGTTCCAAGCGTTTTAAAATTGTTGATGTTCAATTCTAATTAGTAATTTCTATGCAAATTTGGAAAGTCATACAATGACAAACTAACACCTTATAATTGTAAGGCACAGTAAGCAACAAAAATGTGGAGGAATTGGATTAACAGCTTTACAATATATGAACTCAAAGTCGAACAAAGTCTTCTGCAGAAGAAATTGTTTCTGATACATATTTTGTAGGAGAAGATAGATTCGTTCACCTCTGTCTCTTTGTTGAAGAGAAGCCCACCCTCTTCAGAGATATTACCTGTTTCAAATACTTGTCAAAAACCTTCTTCAGCAACAGAATTATCAACATAACAGTACAAGAAACTCAATGCTTCCAAATGGCAAATGCCCAACAGAACCTTTCTCAACTACAATTCCAAACATGGCTGCTTGGACAAACCAATTTTTTAGTTAACTTCAAACATCAACAGAATTGCTTCCTGAACTGCTAGGAGCCACTCTTTTCTCCCTGCTGAGAAGTCTCTTCAAAGACCTCAATCTTGTAGGCATTGGAGACTTTGATTCCTCTTCTGGGAAATTTTCATTCACATTCATAGGAACGTCAATCACAAGCATTCCTTCTTGCCTACCGCTACCAGATGCCAAGGAAGAGGCAGAAAGTGAACCAGAAGCAGAAGCTGATGCACCCTCCTCCAAACTCGCGCCACCGCTGCTAACCTGAGTTTGGCTACCCCAAAACAACACATTTGTAGGAAAACTAGGCGAATCTGTTGAGTACCCAGAGGACAAACCATCGTGTGGAGACTGAACATGGCCATTTGCTTCGTCCGCCGACATAACAGAACTTAAATTCTCAAACTCAACAGCAGCAACAGGGTTTCTACAGAGTGGGCAAGTGGAATGAGATTGAAACCACATATCTATACAATCGACATGGAAACCATGGTTGCATTTTGGAAGCAACCTAGCTTTCTCTCCTTCTACAAGCTCACACAAGCAAACAGCACATTCAATTCCTTCTTTAAACTCTTCTTGGCGAAACATTAGTACAGGAAGGGAAGCAAGAATTGTGGGATCAAGGCCTTTTGTCACACGCAGAGGATGAGCAGTGTCTTGCCCGGGAGCAAAGACAAAGCGGCGGCGGTTGCGGCGTGAAGGAGGAGGAGCTGGTTGTTCAATGCGCCACCAAAACCATTTAGCATAAAGATGAAGAAAAAGCACAAAAATCACCACTAGAAAAAGAAGTATTATAGCTATGACCATGATCTTCCCTGTTATTGCCACTGCTGTTGATTCATCAAACCGCGGCTTATCCATGGCTTCAAAAAGGACAAAGCTGTTAACTTTTCAGAAAATGAGAGTACCCAAATGAATTTTGAGTGAGATTCTGCAAAAAGATTTGATTTTTATGCTTCTA
The DNA here is from genome assembly GCA_033439115.1 of Firmiana major. Lineage (NCBI taxonomy): Eukaryota > Viridiplantae > Streptophyta > Magnoliopsida > Malvales > Malvaceae > Firmiana > Firmiana major. The sequence continues at coordinate 4,166,428 of CM065914.1, read as the reverse complement.
ATGAGCAGAAACAAGAGCTAACTCTATAAGAAACTGTCAAGAATTGCAGAATCAAAGTAGGATTTTGTTTCCTAATGAAATGAAAGTTACCTAAATGAGAATTTAGAGTAATATTTTGCAAAAATATTTGATCTCTATTCTTTCTATGTGCAAAGAAATCAGAGCTAACAAAAGGAGAAAGAAATCAAAATTGCAGAACTCAACTGAGATTTTGTTTCCAGAGCAAATGAGGAATACCCTGATGAGAAAAGGTCTAAAATTCCCCAACCCAACTGAGATTTAACATGTAAAGAAAGTTATATAGAGAATGTCAGGAAATGAGGGAAACCTCAAACCCCAGATGAGACATGGGCTTAAATTCTGAAACTAAAATGTTCTTGGAGAGAAATTTGGACAGGTTGGTTTTAAAGGGGAAGGAAAATGCAGATTACAAGCTAGAAGAGAACTCAAAGAAGGGATCCCTAAAACAAAATGTCGACCATCAGAACTCTGATATTGAAAGAATCGGAGACAGAAATTTTTTTGGATTATGCCTTGAGAGAGGTTTGGTGGAGGGGTTGAGCTGCAAGCAGCGAAGAAGATGACACCACTTGGGTCCAACTTGGGTCCAACTTTATGAATATTGTTATGGTCTTTATCAAAGGCAGCGTATGGGACACTTGTATTCTACCATTTCTTTTTCCTCTTATTTCAAACAATAACAAAATATTCCACAAATTAGTGTAAACCCTGTCTTTATCAAACCTTTGATCCCACTTGAAAGAAATTTCTTGCCACTAAACGACAACTGATGTTTCAAAGTTTCCAAATCCTTGTTCTTGTTGTGGCACTCGGTTCAGAAGGTGATTAACAATTGTTCATCTTTAGTTTTTGGAATAATCCAAAACAATATGACATTTCACCTCAATTACTGGATTTTGGCAATGGGGTCCTCCTCTCACCTACAAATTTCCACTCCATTTATTTGTCAATTTACTATCATACATTTCAACTCGGTACCATCATGTGCATGTCAATTCCACACACAAAGGTTCTCTCCCCAAGCCAGTTTCTGGGAAACAGCCTCTGGATCATGGCTTGTTCCTTTTGATTCCTTGTTTCTTTTTGAAGTAATGAAATAATATCTTGCTTTCATCATCTCTTTCACAATCTTATCTCACATTCCTCATTGCTCAAATCTAATTAATGCTCAGTGAGGATTTTGACATTTCATTTTAGGTTATCAACTAAAAATTTTAAAAATTATATTTACTTAAGTTATGTTAGTATGTTTTATTAATATAAAAAACATATCAAGTAATATACTAATGAAAAATAGCATGTTTATAAAATTACAAATTTTATCAATTTATAAAAAGAAGCAGAAGAAAAGAAAATACATCAAATAAATAATTTCATCTAAAATTGACAAATATTTCTTCAAAATAAAATAAAATCTTCAAAAATTGAATTTGAACTATATATGAGGGAATTTTCTTGATTATTTTGTATGGAAATTTAAAATTAAAAAATTATATAAATAAATCAATTATTAAACATTATATTTTTAATTAAACAAAAATATAAAATATATTGAATGTGTTTTTTAAACTTTTTATAAAGTGATCCCAATCTAATTTTAGTGATGAAAAAAGTTATAAGATTTTTAAAAGATTAATTCTTCATAATTATTAAAGACAAGTGAATATAATATTATATTATAAAAATTAACAAAGGTTTAATTATTCCAATTTTTTTGACTAAACAAAAAAATTAGCATTATCCATGCATATAATTACAAATTTATGTAAATATATATATTTTTAAAAAAAAAAGACAAAAGGACAAACAAAACTTATATGTAAAGAAATTTACAAAAGTTTGAAGGAGCCAAGGTTATTTATTATAAACAAATTTATTTATTAATATGCAAATATATATTATATATAAAAATTTTCAAAAATTTCGGAAGGGCCAAGGCCACCTATATTGGCTTGGTCCGTCCCTGTTAATACTCTTGAGGATTAATCATATTTTTTTGTCTTTAAGGTATAGAGTCCTACAAATTGGAGGTTGACTCTGAAAATAAATCATTATAGTAATTTTATTTTATTTTTTATTTTTAAAAAATCTCATTATCTTTGGATTTTAATCATATTTTAAGCTTTGTATGTCAAAAACCAATGTGTTTCCAATATGAAAAGTTGACTGTGAAATTGGCAAATTGATTAATAAAAATTTGTCCTATAAATGATTAAATGGTGGAAGTATCAAATATGAAATTCCATTATATTAGAGCAATGGAGGACATAAAAAGTGGGGAAGACCCAAACACAATCTTATTATGCCAACCACTGAATTTACGAATGGCAGGCAAAGAGGAAGGTAGAAAATAGCTTCTGTGGTTTCAAACAAATAAGGTTCACAAATTTTATAGGTAAAGCTATGGTAAGCATTTTTGTCTATGAACAAAGAAATTGACTTCGATTGTGGCATTCAATCATTGACTCGTAAAAGACTTTGCAAGTAGACTTGATTAACAAGCATAAAATTTAATTCTAATGGTTATATTATCACTAGATAAAAATGACATATAACAATTTTAATATTTGTAATTTATTTTTTTATTCTTAAATTTCGACGTTTGAAAAATACATGGTAACTTTTATTTTTCTCTTATAAAATTATTTTTTGGTATATCCCGAGGTGTTCTTGTTAGAAATTACTGTAATTGCATAATTTATAATCATGATCTCATGTTCAATTATCAAGAAAATTAGAATACGGAAGGGTACTTGGATCCTTTGAAATTGATTGATTGGGATTAGCAGTCTTCCAGTCTAAACCTTTTCTTTATGAAAGAAAAACTTAGCTCACTCACTGATAAGATATGAGAATGAGAAAAATTTCGTTTAGACTGGGGACCATAACCTATTTATAACTGAAGTATATTTTATCCTATTTTGGCTCATCATTAAAATAGAATAAAATATCAGGTCTCTACACATTGTAAAACTCATACCAATTGAGATGCACTGAAGTCCAATAATTTTATTTGATCACTTTTAAATGGTCTAAAACAAATTAGATAACCTGTAATGTACAATAAATTGATATATGTAGGCCCACATAAATAATTTTTCAATAGTTTTCATATTGTATTAAGTATAAAATTAATTCTCACTCGAATTTATCGACGTTAATTTAAAAGAATTTAACTTGATGTAAATTCAAATATAAAATCTCTTACTATGAATCGTCCTTACTAAAAAATTTAATAAAATTTTACATAACTGAAATAAGGATATTGAAATATTGGTGCTCCATTACTAACAACCTTAAAACCCAACCTCAGGTTGAAGTCTTGAGTCATGACAATGACCAGGACGACCCGCACGGCCCGCGCGATGGTCGCTGCAGTGCATTCGGTGGAGAGGCTCTCAATGCTTTGGCTGATTGTGTGGCTTAGGCATTTGAATCGGTCAAATGGGGCAAAAGTAGTTAGGTTAGCTGTCCAAGCTAAATTAACACCAAAATTATTGCATGTGAAACCCTATTTTTTGGGAGGATTAGGGTGATAATTAAGATTACAACTTAGAAGCCATGTCCAATAAAAGAATGAATACCCCAAATTTCAGCTACCATATTATGCATTAAGAATGTTTCAAAGAAAGGATTTTATAAAAAAATAAAAAAAAAAGTTTCTTTATTTTAGTTCATGTTTCTTTCATTCTAATTATATCGTATAATGATAGTTCAAACAAAATCATCTATTTAGTACAAGAATTGCTAGTCCGGTTGAAATATCAATATTGGAACGATTTGTAGTTGAAAAATATCAAATTTTTAATTACGATGATTAAGATTCGGTTCTTCATAATTTTAAATACTTAAAAAAATTAAATTATATGATATATTTAAGAAAAAATACATATTAATTTATAATAATCATACTTATTTGAAGCACTATTTAATCAATGACTTAGAACTAAAAGTGATCGGCGAAAAGTAACTTTAAATTAATTGAATAATTTCATTGAAACTTATTTTTATAATTAATTATAATATATTATAAAATTTAAATTTAAATCGAAATAATTTTAACTTTTACATCAATTAAACCCAAACCAAAAAAAAAAAAAATTGCCCTTTATGGGAATCATTGCCGACAAATTTTCACATGGGATAGTAAGCAAATTAAGCAAATCTTTTTCCCTATTTTCTTTTAAACACAAATCTCAAGAGAACTAATCCTTTGATTCCTGGGTACATAGGTGCGAAAATCCCGGTGATTTGTACCTTCTTTTCAACATTGGAGTAAATAGGATTTGACTTCATTTTCTCAAGCCAAGAATGAATGTAAATGGTGGGGTGGTTAGGTTAATGCTTTCAACCAAAATCAAACTTGTTTACCCAACCTAATTTCGCATACTTCAACTATGCCAAAGAATATTTGGTTTCCATCAGACTTTTTCTGACTTCCACGATCCCTGAAAGTGAAATATTTCTTTGTTCAAACCTAAAATTTACATGCCAATTAATTTTATAGTAGCTAATTATGTTAACTATTATTATCTATTTTTTTAAAAAAAATTAAGTTTAATGTTAAATTCTTTATTTTATCGTACTTTTATTATATAAAAATTAAAAATTATTATATTTACGTCATTGACTTTTTTTTTTATAATGGTTTACGTTGTTATTAAGTAAAACTTTTTTATTTTTTTCTGCAATAATGGCTTTAAGTTTCGGAGAAAATGAAATGTAAATGTTAATCGAGCTTTTAAACATTTTATTTTGAGTTTTTGTTTTATATGATCAAATTATTTTTTCGTACATTTAATCAATATTGTTGTTAAAAAATTTTAATTAAATTTTGAAATTAAATTCGAACTTAACAAATATTCAACTATACCGTCCAATTGTAGTAAAAAATAAAAAAACCGCAGTTGCCATATTAAAAGATGTTGTTGTTCACATTAAGCACGATTCTGCCCCAAATTTTGGGCTTTATGTTCTTACAAATTATCAGAATAATAGGGAAAGAAAGGGTGTAAAAAAATAAGGTTAGACAAAATGATGAACAGGGAATGATTTTTTCGTCCATGTCCCATAGTGGCCAATCGAGTAAATTTGAAAAGCACAGAGTGGATTAACTGTGGCATGTCAACATCAATATCATTTTTTCTTTTTTCTTTTTTTTTTTAATTCTGGCTTTTCGGAAAGCTCTCGGAAGAAAACAGGTATAATATTCTACAGGAATTGATTTTCCTTAGACATGATCATTACTATAAAATAATGTTTATATTATATAAAATATTAAAATTTAATTTTTATATCAAATAAATAATATATTTTTAATTTTTATTAAATTTTAATTTATATTAATTTTATGTTTATATTATTTATTTATAACGAAGCTAGAAATTCGTTCAACGAAAGTTTCATTTAATAGTAAGAAAATAATAGAGATAATAAAATGTAAAACTTTTTTATTTAGTCATAATTGTAAAAAGAATTTCACTAAAATTTTTTAAATAAAATCTTGTAAAATATAAAAGAACAATTTATGTAAATATGTATTTATGGAGGCTAATTTTGGTCAAGAGAAAACCAGCCGCTGCTGGCCTGCTATTTGACGTTACATATTGGCTTCCATGTGCTAAGAGCATGTGTTAATCATATGATTTTTTTTTTTTTTGTTCTCGAGGCATAATAAAGTGGGGATGGTTAAAGAGATCTGCTGTTATGTCTTTGTTTTGTAAATGTTCATAGGTTTGATGATTGGACCATTTAGCTTTTTAATTGAACTTTTCCCAAGTTAAATTATGGCACACTATAAGTCTAGTAGTAGTCTATAATTAATTTTAAAACCCAATTTGTAAAACAGTGATGATATAATAATATTATATTATTTGGGATTGGAGCCAATTATTGCTACTGATTATGTTTTTCTTTTTTCTTTACGCCGAAAATCTTTGATTTTGAGGAGAAAAATTGTGTAAAATGTTGAGATTACAATTTCATAGATTTAATTATTATTATTATTATTATTATTATTAGTACGAGTGACCATTTATTTATAAAGTTCTCTTTCCAATTTTGACAATTTTGATGGTAAATAGTTGTTGGAGGATCAATGTTCCACCAAAATTTGAGACCAAACTAAATTCAAATAATACATGTAATTACTCTTAAAAAGAAATATTTAATAACTCTTTTTTTAATCTTCAAGTTACAGCTTGCTTTATATAAAAAATGATAATGTTTAATGAAGTAATGAGATTTGGTTCAATTTTGTGTCATGGTTAGTTACGGTATGATGAAATTATGAGCTAAATGACAAAATAAAATAGAGATTGTTGTTACTCTGTTACAATAGTGATAAATTGTTAACGTTTTCATCTTGATTTTTGTGATATGTGCTACTAAAAATTTTATAAGAAAAATAATGATCAGAGAGACGCAAATATTTTTTCTTGCGTAAGCACTCCCATACTTAAGTCAGACAGAGAATTCGGCAAAGTCTCTAACAGGGATAAAATTACTTTCTTATATTTGATTTTAATTTTTTATCATTTTATTAAAAATATTTATTTTAATATTTATTTTATTTTTTAAATCATATTAAAATTAATCTCACATTTCATCCAAATTGATCCTGAAGTGATCATATATAAAAATTAATAATGATAAAATTCTTTTTTCTTAATTGAAAGAAGAAACTCATTGATGAGGCAAAACAATGTGATCACTAACTTCATATAAATTGACCATTTAAATTTAGTTTAGTAATTGTTATCTTGATTAAAAAAAGATTAATTTTTTTTTTTATCACCAAAAAAGAAAAAAACCATCAGATAAACAAAAGACCCAAGTTTTTGGACAATTTGATTTCAATCATACGCCCAACATTCCACACAGACATTATAGCCCATTGGATTGGGTTTGGGGTGGTAATTCATTTCAAACTTCTCAATCGACTTGATTTTAGGCTGGGCATTGGGTTGGCGAAGAGGGTCTTGGGTTTACCTGATAATTTTAATATTACATAACATTAATATAACATTAATATGAGTTAAAATTAATTAAAAATTATATATAAATATAATAAAAATTAAAAATAAAATTTTATATTTTTTGTGTTAATACAAATTTTAATATAAATTTTTTATATTTTACATAATATAAATATAATTTTATATAACCAAATATATATTGTTAAGTATAATCAAAGGTAAGGTCCCCACCTGAAAATCCACTCAACTCTACATCCAGCCTTTTGGACTTTCGGCAAAATTTAAGAATTTAATGGTTATATACTTAATTGCAATTTAAAATGTTTAACACTATATTAAGCAATATAGGTAGTACTTTTTTTTGTCCTTTAATTTAATTCAACCGTTGTTTTCAATTTAGATGAGTTTATTAAATTGAAAAATAATTCTCAGTAGGTAAATTCTCATAAAAAAATATGAAAGTAAATCTTGAATTTACTTATATGAAAAAAAATATAATTTTAATTTTGTTTGAATTAAAATAACTCAAACAATCTTGAGATATTCTTAATTGTTTTATGAAAAAAAGTTTAATATCCAAATACGTCATCAACTTTTGATACAAAATAGATTAAGGTACTCCACCTTCTTATTCTAAACAAATAAGCTTACGAACTTTTGTTTTATTTTAAATAATCATACTTTCAAAATTACATAAATAATTTAAATTTGTTAAATAATATTAACTGTTGTGTCGTTTATGCCAGTTTACATAGAGTTGACGTTAACAATATTTGTAGACTATCACGTGTGCAATACAAACCAATAATTAGTGTCAGTTAATAGTTTACTGTAAAATAAAAGTTTGTAAACTTGTTTGCATGCAATAAAAGATTGAAAGTTTATATTCATTTTATACTAAAATTTGATGTCATATTAACAATTAAAATTTAATTTAACTATTGTTATCATTCTTTAAAAGAAATTATATCTAAAATTCAAATTTTTATTCTCTTTTATACCTTTTATGAACAAAAAAGAAAGTTGATGTCATTTTTGGGTATTAAAAAAGTTCAATTATGTTAAGTATTAACTATTAAGTTAAGATAATAATGTGTCATAAATGAAATATTTATTGTTTTATTTTAAATAAGGTGATTATCAAGCTACAATAATGAAGAATAAAAATATCTTTTTTTAACTTCATTTAATTACTATCTCTTTCAATTTTAGGATCTGATAAAACCGTCCTTAAGCCCCATTGCAAGAACAGAAACATGACATTATTTTTTTTCCAAATGAACCAAACAAAAGCAAATCAAGAAATATCAATATGAAGATAAGCAAATAAAAGAGTAAATCTTGGTTTGCAAGCACAGGCTAGCAAACTTCATCAAATATATTCAAAACTCTCAGAAATTGCCGATGTAAGGTCCAATGAAAGTGGGTTTTCAATCCATTTTCCCAGTCTTTTAGCGAAGGAAAACATGCAAGAAATGAGAACGATTCTGTGAGGGGCTACGTTAATCCTGCAAAGAGGGCAAGTGGGACGAATTCTGAGCCAGACATCAATGCAGTGAGCATGAAAACCGTGGTGACATATTCGTAGCGACCGGAGTTTTTCCCCCTTGCAGACCTTGCCCAGGCATACCACACAGTCAACGTCGTCGATGCAGCGTCCATTTCCAAACCATTGCTTATAAACATGGAGGCAGCTGACGACGAGGAATGCCATAAAAACCAAGATTATAACCGGAAGCATCTTGGGTGAATCTGTGGACGGAATCTGAATCTCTGTCTCTCTGCACAACTTCAAATTCAAGTAAGTTGTTTCAGTGGGTTGTTCAGCTATAGAAGGAGAGCTTGGAGGAATATTCATTCTCTTGGATGGTAAGCAAGTTGGAGCTGCTGCCATGTAAACTGGAAGGTGAAGCTGAGTCGGAAAATTGTGATCACAGCCTTATATTCGTTGAAGATTTATGCTCATCCTGGCTTTCACAAATTAAAACTTGTCAGCTACCAACCGTAGGGTAGCTGTTGTTCATGCAGAGAATTCTAACCATATGACCAAACAATAATAAATGCTAGAACTTCATACCGGAACATCTATAATTTGAGAGCTGCCCCATGATTTGCTGAAGCAAGAAGGCACGCATGAAATAATTATAATGTAATTATAATGGACCAGCTTATCTGTTTATGAATTTTTATCTGTATGCATGTAATGAATGCTAAAGTCCGAATATTATAAGACTTGTTCATGTTGTTTTTCTTTGGATTAATCTACAAACATAAAAAATCAATCAACACTAGAATAGCTCCGGTAATTTGATTATATATTTCGTATTCATACTTATATTACAAGAGAATAATATTTTTTAGTTTTTAATAACTTTTTATATAATTTTTATCAATTTTAACCTGTATCATTTTTGTATATTTTTTTATGTCATTTGTGTCATTTTTATATTATCTTGTTTAAAGTTATCAAATCTACGAATATTTAAATTTTATTTTTGCACTTTGTTTGATAAGAAGGAAAGGAAGAGATCAATGAAAAAAAGAAAATTTATTAATTTAGTGATTAAGTTATAAATTGTTATAAAATTTAACTATTGGATTAACAAATTTTTTATTCTCAATTCTATCCATTTTCTTACCAAGCAAAGTTGATATATTATATTTATTTTTATATGTTTAAGATATTTCTAACATATTTTACGTTTAATAATATTAAATTTAAATTTAATTATATATATTCACATTGACCTTGAAATTAAAAAAATTTAACTTTGCTGCTGAATATTGATTACAATGACTCGAAAACGAAATTAGATTAAATAAAAACCTAAAGCACACCTAAAGGAGTTAAAAAGATTTAATAGTCAAATATACTATCAATTTTTGTAGAAAATGAAAATAAGCCTTCAACTTTTATTTTTATTGTATAAACTCCTAACATTTTAAAATAATATAATTAAGTGCAAACCAATTATAATTTTTTACAGTGAAATATAAAAGTTTAGGACTTATATGACTTTAACATATTATTTATTTTAATTAACTGTATTATTTTAAAAGTTTAAAGGCTTATTTTATAGTAAAATAAAAATTTATAAATTTTTATAATAAAATTAAATATTAAAAATTTATATTCATGTTGAAAATATATTTGAATTTAATAATCTATTCATGGGCCTTCAACCGTTAGTTTCTGTTCGAATCAAAACTTTATTCCGAGAAGTGATCCCAACCAACCGAACAAGCAGGCCCTTTAACATCGATACGGGCCTTAACAATTTGAATAAAGGCTAAACTCATTATCTCTAAACGCAGCGACTGCGAGTATCTCTTTTTAACTCTGTGTGGCTATCTCTGCTTCAATTCTGCTGCTCCCCCAGAACTCAAATTTCTATACCTCTCTGAGCCAAATTCAGTTTCAATTGTTCTCTACATTTATGTTATTATGATATTATCAACATTCTAAAAGATAAAAAAAAATCTCTTTTTTTTTTTTTTTGGGTTTCTGAATTCTGAAATGCTGGCGTCCCAATTGTGTTGTTTTTTTGTTGAGATGAGATTCTGAAATCCAGGGTTTGATTATTTGGGCTGAATGAGCTCTCATGCCTTTACTAGGTAGACTTTTCTCTTCTGGGTCTCTCTTTGTTTGCATCGTTTTGCTTTGATTCCTGAGATTCTATTGCTTCTGAAAGCCTAAAATAAGAAAAAATGTCAGATTTTCTTGTCTGTGCCATTGGCATGTTTAGCTTCAATTTGTATATGTTGAATTTGTCTTTTGAAAGACAAAAGTGGTTACTTTGTGGATTTTATGTGGTTAGAGCGTTAAGAAGTCGGGTTTCGTCCTTTTTCCCTGCTCTGGTTCTTTACATCAGAAGCACTCTTGCAGCTAATATTTGAGTCTTTTTCTTCATATTTTGTTTTCCTGTTGTGTTTGTGATTTTCTAACCAGCTTCTACTGAAAATTAACTGTGAGCATCTTTGTTGTGCTTGGCTGTCTGAGCAGATATTGCCAATGCTCAACCTTCCTTGCAAAGTCCGCTGGTTCCAGTGAGGGTTCAAACCCTTATTCATGGTCAAGTGTTATCAAATCCATGGAAATCCTCACAATTGCCTACAAGGATAAATTTTCACGTGGGGCACCTGGACAGTCAATGTGGAAAACTCAAGATTAGAGCTGTTGCTACCCTTGAACCCAACTGTTCAATTCCAAAAGAAGATGGAATTATTAAGTCACAGCTTGGTGGTGATTCAAGTCTGTCGTCAATTCTGGTTGAATCTTTGAATTCTCGAGACTCAGACGAGGAACTTGATGAGAGTGAAAAGTTAAGACGGATGAGGATTTCTAAAGCAAATAAAGGAAACACACCGTGGAACAAAGGAAGGAAACAAAGTGCCGGTAATTTCCAGTAATTGACCTTGGCTCTTTAATCAGACTGTTTCTATTTATCTGGGATAATGTTACTGTGTTAGCACTAATGCAATATACTTTTATCTGCAGAGACTCTTCAGCGGATAAGGGAGAGAACAAGACTTGCAATGCAGAATCCTAAGGTGATGTCATGTAAGAATTATTTATGTTATCACGAGGATTGAACTTTGTAAGTTCTATGTTGCATAGAGTGAAATAAATCACACCAATAAACCTGTTATCAAGCAATTAGATTGTTATCTGGTACATATTTGAATCGAATAATTCATTCCTTAACTGCTCTGTGTAATTCTTTTTGCCATAATAATCCCATTAGGGATAGATGATGGACTAATGATTATTTGGTTTGTGGATGCTAGTTAAGCACAAAAACTAAAGCAAACAATTGAATGCTAAGTTTGTTTCGGTGAGGTCTGAACTCTTGAAGGCCCCCATTTTCCATCCTTTTATTTTCTACTTTCTATAATTGCTATTTTTTATTATACACTTAAAAATTGTTATTCATATTGCATGAATCTGGTGATCTAACTGTCCTTAAATAATGAGATCTTTCCCACCTCCATAGCATAAATTGGCTAGTTGCTATAGTTTCTCGTATTTCTATAGCAGCTAATCTTTGAGTTGTTTGAAGTGTTTCAATCAGTTGCTCTTTTACATTATGGAATGTTTCTTTGTAATGACTTTATTTATTTACTTCTTATTTCTGGAAATATTTGTTAATAAACCAAGTTAATATTTCATATGTTTGGCATCAACTTATTCCTTTTGTAATTTCCTTCCACATTAATGAGCCTTTTTCCATCCACTTTTAGAATGAAGCAGTTGACACATTTTTCTAGAAAAAAAAAAAGGAATGAGCTAGTTGAATGGGGAATTAATGGTGCTATCCTTTGAATAATGTAACTACCTTACACAAGTTGATATTTTCTTGATCTTGTATGTAGTCACATTTAAATGGCATATCTATCTACTCTAATGAAAATTTTGAAATGCAGGTCAAAATGAAGTTGGTTAACCTTGGACACGCTCAAAGGTGGGTACTTTATTATTAGGGTTTTAGTTTTAAAATTTCCATCTTCTGCTATTAGCTCTAGCCACTCCTAGTCATTCAAAGTTCTTATATATGTCCTGAATCTTGTACTTCAGTTTTCAATTATTATATCTCAAATTTATGAAATTTGTATATGCTTTTGTTTCTACCTTGTTAATATCTAAATTGACTCTCTTCAAAATAATCTTGCAGCAAAGAGACAAGAGCAAAAATTGGAATTGGAGTGAGAATGGGATGGGAAAGGCGCCGTGAGAGGCTAATGGTGCAGGAAACTTGCCACTTTGAGTGGATGAACTTGATTGCTGAAGCTTCTAGAGAAGGCTATTTTGGTGAGGAAGAGCTACAGTGGGATTCTTACAAGATACTAGATGAGCAGTTGACAAAGGAGTGGTTGGAAAGTGTTGAACAAAGGAAAATGATGCCTAGAACAAAAGGTAGCAAGCGAGCACCAAAATCCCTTGAACAAAGAAGGAAAATTGCAGCAGCCATTGCAGCCAAATGGGCTGAACCTGTAAGTGCTTGCATGATTTTTTTTTTTTTCTTCAGCAGTGAAAATTATGACACTGACCGGAGGCTAAAATTCAAGTGAGATTTCAGAAATAAATAAGAGGACATAACAAAACTAGTGGAAAAATACTGTTGTTACGAGGAAAAGGGAAGTGATATTAGCATATTAAGAAACCTGATGTTATTGGCACAGCACTCTTGTCAGACCCAATTCAACTGAGGAAATCTAGGTTTGAGGTTCCTAACCACATCCAGTTCCAACTATCGTCTGGGTATGACGAGCTATTTGTATTTCTCAAGTATTTTTATTTTTTATTTTCTTTTCAAAATGGACACCCAAGTCTCAACCTTTTCAATTTTTGTTTGTCAGATTCAATATGAACCCCATTGTTTAGCCACCTTAGTTTCCCTCACCACCATCTGGGCATCTACAGTCAACTGAATTGTTATAGACTAAGAATGCCCAATCGGGGATTATTATTCTAACTGATGTCATTTCGTACTGTTTTTATTGCTGATGAGATATCCTTATAGCTTTGCATCTGAATGTGGGCTTTCCATTTCTTGTGTATTCCTGAATAGGCATACCGTGACAGAGTTTGCTCTGGCTTGGCAAAATATCATGGCATACCTGCTGGGGCTGAAAGAAAACAAAAGGGGAAACCAACAGCTGAAACACTGTCCAAGCAGAGCCCTTCAAAGAAAGCTACTGATACAAACTATTCTTCTACTAGTGAGACCCTTAGCCCAATTGAGCGGTTGAGGTTACGAAGAAGAAATAAACCACTTTATAACGATCCTATGGCAAGTTCCAAGCTCGAGATGTTAAAGAACATCAGAGCACAAAGAGCAGCAGAAGAATCCAAGAAAATTGAAGCTGTTGAACGAGCAAGGTTAGTTGTTGCTTATATTCTGCAAGCATATAATATGATTGCTAGCTACAAGAAAAGCAAGAGTATACCTGTCCAAACTTTAATAGATATGTACCTTAATCATTACCATGCATCCTCCCTCCCGCATTCTAGCTACCAATGAGAAAAATAGGTTGCTATTTCACTGGATAACTCAATGCTTACATATATGACACTGCAGGCTTTTAATTGCTGAAGCTGAGAAGGCTGCGAAAGCCCTCGAGGTTGCTGCAGTGAAGAACCCTGTTGCTCGAGCTTCCCTCATTGAAACCAGAAAGCTTATAGCGGAAGCAATTCAAACAATTGAATCTATAGAGAAAGAACAGGTTACATCTGATGAGAATGGTGGATATATTTCTGTTGACTCAGCTGAACAAGTTAGCCAGGTTGAGAAGAAAAAGCAATCAGAAAACAATGGTTTGAGCCAAGCAGACCCGAAAGAAGTTAATGGGAACCGAATCCTTTCGTTAAGTACTAATGAGGAGTTTAGATTCCCTAACTTTATGTTCCCAAGGTTTGTGAACGGTGACAGTGATGAAGAACGAACTTCTCCCAACTTGAATAATTGTAGTGTATCAACTCTTGACTTGGAAAGTTTGATTAAGTCTGATTCATCAAAGCAACTCAAACAGTTGGAAACAAATGGGATTATCAAACATGAGAAGAATCTTCTGCCAAATGGAACCAAAGTTCAGCTGAAGGACAATGGCATGCCTTCTAAAGCAGTTGCGGTAACTAAGAAATGGGTACGTGGTAGGCTTGTTGAAGTCACTGAAGAAGCTTCATAAATATCATAAACTAGACACAGATCTTCATCTGAGCTTCCTGAACCTATTGAGAATATTATACTGCTGTTTGTTATGTGCAATAGTCCTAACAACTTTCATGAATCAGCTTGAACGCTGCCCACTGACTTGTGGAGATGATTTCTTGATATCAGCTATATTTTACCACATGGAATTGGCAAAATCTTTTATTACCGAGGCACGGATGTACCTTACCTTTCAGTACTTTTTTCAATTTCTAGCATTAGATTAGTTCTTCAGCGGAAAAAAGGTATTGTTTTCTTCTTGAAGTTTCTATTCGAATTTTTTTTTTGATTATTTTTAATTAAGAGTGTAATTGATCTGAATCAAAACGATTTAATATTGAATTCAAGTTTAATTTGATTTGAAAACTCGATCTTCAATATTCAATGTAAATTCAATCGAATTTAATTTTTAAAGTTTGAATTTGATTTAATAAAAATATTGAAATTGTTTGAATTAAACTTGGTACTACTCAATTTATAAAAATAATATTTTGACCTTTTCTTTTTAATTCCATAAATTATGTTTTTAGATAAAAAAAATTTTTGAATCGATTGACAACCCTAACAGATATCAACTTGATTAAATTTATAGTTCATTTTAATTGAGTATTTAAAATGTTATTTTTAATTACTCACTGTCCGCGCGCGTGTACATGCTTAGTTAAGTGATAATTTACTAATATGTATTATTTCTCACATGGCGGGGATAAACGATGTCGTTTTCTTGTTGGATGAATATCAAATCGGGCCGGTGGATCCAACCCACCGAGAGTATGGTGGGCCGGTGGGGAGTCACTCTCTTCAACCGACCGTTTCTGTTTCATCAACAATTAATTTTTTTCCTTAACGCCGATTTCACTCGACAATCATAGTTTCTATTTTAATAAAAAAAAAAAACAGATTTTCAAAAATTCCCAGTTACCATTACCGACTCGGCCTTTCACTCGATCACTCATTCACATTGCTCTTCACTCGCTGAGTCACTCCTAAGCAGCAATGGAGCGCGATTCGTCCGACGAAGACGACGATCGCCAGAACTTAATCCACCAAAACGACACCAAAAACCTTCCGCAACGAATTCCCGCCAGCCCCCACCGTTCCACCAGCCCAAGATCCAGTTTCCATATCGAAGAGCTCGAATCTCAAATCCGACGGCGCTTCAAGCTCTCCTTCAACAAACGGTACCTCGTCATCATTGTCATCGCTCTCCTCATCATTCCAATCTACTTCTCCACCGACATTCGCTCCCTCTTCTCTTCCAGCATCTCCTCCCTTAAATTTAATACGGTGTCGGATCGAATCAAGGAATCCCAACTCCAAGCTCTTTACTTGTTAAACCAACAGCAAGGTTCCCTTCTTTCTCTCTGGAATCACACTTTCGTTAACTCTAATAACAACATAACAAGCATCCAATTTGATGACATCCGAGCCTCATTACTCAATCAGATCACCTTAAACAAACAAATCCAGCAAATCCTCTTATCCCCTCACAAAACCGGAAACTCCCCCGAAAACGGCACCGTTTTAGACCCCAATTTTGCCGGTTACAGTTTCGACCGTTGCAGAAAAGTTGACCAGAAATTGTCAGAAAGAAGAACAATCGAATGGAATCCCAAACCGAATAAATTCTTGTTCGCGATTTGCTTGTCGGGTCAAATGAGTAACCATTTGATTTGTTTGGAAAAACACATGTTTTTCGCGGCGGTTTTGAAGCGGACATTGGTGATTCCGAGTTCGAGATTCGATTATCAGTACAATCGAGTTCTGGATATCGAGCACATTAACGATTGTATTGGGAAAAAAACTGTTATCCCATTCGAAGACTTCATGGAAATCAAGAAGAATCACGCTCACATTGATAAATTCATTTGCTATTTTTCGAGTCCGCAGCCGTGTTTCGTGGACGAAGAGCATTTGACGAAGTTGAAGTCGTTAGGAATTTCGATGGAGAAATTGGAAACTGCCTGGAAGAATGAGGATATTAAGAAGCCGAGTCAGAAAACGGTTAAGGATGTGGAAGAGAAGTTTGGTTCGGATGATGATGTGATTGCTATTGGTGATGTTTTCTTTGCGGATGTTGAGAGAGATTGGGTATTGCAACCGGGTGGTCCGATTGCTCATAAATGTAAGACTTTGATCGAGCCGAGTAAGCTTATCTTGTTGACTGCCGAACGGTTTCTTCAGACGTTCTTGGGGAGTAACTTCATTGCTCTCCACTTTCGGCGACATGGCTTCTTGAAGTTCTGGTATGTGTACGTTTTTGTTGTGATTTCTTGCTTTAAACATTGGAACTTTTCAAGGAAAGTAAGAATCTTTACTATTAAGCAATTATTTATGTTAAAGAATAGAAAGTAAAACCTTAAAATGATGATGACATTACGGTTATTTTGCTTTGGTTGAATGTTGTTTTTTGTTTGGTTGAGTATTAGGATGTTAATTGTATTTGTTTTAATTGAGTATAAATGATGACAGTACGCTTATTTTGCTTTGGTTAAATGTTGTTTTTTGTTTGGTTGAGTATTAGGATGTTAATTGTATTTGTTTTAATTATCTGGCACGGTTCAGACTTAGGATCCATAGGCTTTGAAACTGATTTCAAAGCTTGCAGAGTTTGCTAAAGCATGAAAGATTGTGTCCGACTTCTTGTCTATCTTATTGAGAATTTCAAGTATTTGAATCTAAGTGTTTCACAATGAAGTGGAATTGCATGTATTTTAGATTCCCGTCTTACAATGAGGAGCATGTTAACAAATGGGTTGGCCATTGGCATTTTAGTTAAATGTTCTTTTAATTACATCTTGACTAAGTTTGTGTCTCCTTATGCTCTGAGGATGGTTTGTGTAAAAATGTCACCAACATTTCTTGCTTATTCCCAGCAATGCTAAAAAGCCAAGCTGCTTTTATCCTATTCCTCAAGCTGCGGATTGCATCAATCGGATGGTTGAAAGGGCCAACACTCCAGTTATATACCTTTCAACAGATGCAGCAGAAAGTGAAACTCGTTTGCTGCAATCGATGGTTGTGCTGAATGGGAAGACTATACCACTGGTTAAACGGCCTCCTCGTGATTCGGCTGAAAAATGGGATGCCTTGTTATACAGACATGGCCTTCAGGATGATCCTCAGGTGAGATTTTGATATTACTTCAGTGTTAGTAGTAAGAAGAACCATATGAGCTGGTTCTGATTTTGAACTATCCTATCCTGTATTCCATTTATTATCCTCTCACTGTTAAGCCCTCAACCCTGATGAGTTCAAGATTTTCTAGATTTCAAGTCTAACCTGTTGAGAAAATTTTCGCATGTTGACTTACCCATTGGGGTATACCCTTTTTTCTTGATCACATTTTGCCAAAATGATCCTAAGTGCTAGGTCTATGTATTAAGAGTTATCAGTGATTAAGTCCTACCGTTAGATCCATTGCATGAAATTAACTTGTTGAGTTTTTATTATTACAAAGGTCCCTCACATTTTCTTTTTCTCCTATCTAGTTCTACCAACTGATAATCTAACTGTGGTTGGTTATGAAAAGCAAAAGTTTGTCCATATTTTTAGGCTTTGATGATCAAACTAAGCTTTTGAAGTTTCTGAACTTTTTGATTTACATTGTTTTCTGTACAATTCAAAGGGTTGTGTGAATCAGTGATCACACCCTGAACTGCATTAACCTAAAGTATCCATATCATTACTATTTTGCTTAGATCGACCTACATTTGTTCTTTGAAGGTGGAAGCTATGCTGGATAAGACCATCTGTGCTATGGCGAGTGTGTTCATTGGAGCCCCAGGTTCAACTTTCACGGAGGATATTTTACGGCTCCGAAAAGACTGGGGAACTGCTTCTTTTTGTGATGAGTACTTATGTCAGGGTGAAGAGCCAAACTTTATAGCCGGAGAAGAGTGAAGAATAGGCGGAAATGGCAGATTGTATAACCGGTATAATTTAAATTCTCTCTTGCTCCTTTCACCTCGAGATAATCCATTGCAGTGGATTATTGGTTTGCAGTTATTGTATTGTAGTGTATTATAAGAACATTTAATTGATTGCTTTTTAGCTTTACGACATTCCTACGTTGTGGTCGAGTGTGTTTTCTGTAAGTCCAATTTGGCTTTCCTGAACTCATTAATTGATTTTGTAAATTACTATCAGTAGTTGAGGAAAGGAAACAATTTCTTGGATTTTCTTCGAAGAACTAATGATCAAGGGCCTGTTTGCCCGAAATTATTCTTGTAAGGACGAGATCTTCTCATTAACCAATCAGTAATTTGACAGCAGAACCGTTTGTGAATGAAAGCTCAGGGACTTAAACAAGTGAATATGCCTACTTAAGCTAAATTGTTCTTTATCATCCGTAAGACATTATGGGTCTAAATCTTCTTAAACCGAACCGGCCAAGTTATATCTATTCGATCTCTATTTAATTATAGTACTTTTTTATTAGTTAAAAATACTTTCACCTGCGAACCGAACCGGT
The DNA here is from genome assembly GCA_033439115.1 of Firmiana major. Taxonomy (NCBI): domain Eukaryota; kingdom Viridiplantae; phylum Streptophyta; class Magnoliopsida; order Malvales; family Malvaceae; genus Firmiana; species Firmiana major. The sequence continues at coordinate 4,147,247 of CM065914.1, read as the reverse complement.
CGCTTAGTCTCTTCGCTATCAGTTACAAGCGAGCCGCTTCGCCTCTGTTTTCCTCTTCCTCTTTTCGGTTTTTCGACTTTCATTCTCTGTACAATCTCTCGAACTCAAAAGTTTCTCTTCTTATGTTTTTCTATGAACGTTTCATCGAATTAAACTTCTTGACTCAGTCTTTAATTCTTTACAAACAAAACCAAGATTCTTTAAAAGTCTTGAATTCTTTCTAAATTTAATATTTCTTCCTTGTTCTTAGCTTTGGAATATACAGATCCCTTTGATTCCATTAATTTCCAATACCCATTGAAACCAGAAAGGAATCAATACCCAAAACAACATTTTCCACTTCTACCATAAATTCCTCTCCTTTTTGTTCTGTTCTTTTCTTTTATATTGAAGCATATATACTTGATAATAATATAAAGAAAAAGAAAAATCATCATGAGGGCAAGATTGGTGGTGTTCCCAATTAAAGGGAGAAACTGGTGCTTTAGCAGATCCATTGACCAGTCTGTATCAGAATCCACCGCTGCTAACACCCCTTCCACTGTCAAAGAGCTTTGGAAGAAGATGTCATCCAATTCCAAGTTTCTCAATGCCAATGCTGAGCTTCTTGTTGATTTCATTTCCAACAAGGTAAACCCTTTTGTTTTACTCTTCTTTCTTTCTATGTTGTAAATGTTAAATACCCCACCTTTTTGTATTTGCATTTCATGCTTTCATTAACTTCAATGTGTATTTGAAATGTTGTGTGAGCTTTTTCTTTTTATGGTTTTGTTACAGATGAATAAGGCTTGGATGGGTTTGGAAAAGGCGCCTGAGGGCAGTTTCAAAAACAAGCTACATGGGTATTACTTCCAAGTCAAATTATGGTTGGTATAAGTAATTGAATCGCTGGCTTTAGTTTATACTGATAGATTTTTTCTTTTTTTGGTTTAATATGTAGGTTTGGATTGCGGCTGTTAGCTCGAATTAAGCCATCTGAGATTTTGTTGAAATCTATAACCAAGGATGTTAATAATGTTCAGATTACATACCCCTCCGGGTTCTTGTTCTTCTCCCTTTCAACTGCTACATGTTCCATTTTATATCCCAAATATAGTTATAATTTAGAATCTTGCTAGCATTTATATTCAAATGTTCTCTACAATCTATATTTAAGTACTTTTTTCTATTCAGAAAATTTTCTATTTTTTAACCAGTTCTGTGCTGAAGGAACAATATTATGCTGAAGAATTAGAAGGGGGTTTTTGAAATTTGGTTTTAATTAGAATAGCTACCATGTTATTGGCATATACAGCAAGCATTTTGTAAAACAATATGAATGGTATTTTTATAAGTGTCATGCTATTTGCCCACCAGTTTGGCCTCACATATTTGCACTCTTTGACATAACATATAATTACTGGATAAATTCTAAGGTGGGATGTAACAATTCATGGATAAGTCAACTAATTCATAATAAAATATTACAGTCAAACCAATATTTATATGCCATGTTAAGGATTACAATTATTTGGTACAAAAGTGGTGAGATTTATCGTATTTTCCTTTTTATGAACGCTAAAATACTAAAAAAATCTTGAATTATTCCACTTTTTTAAGTAAATCCCTATACTTTTATTGTACCCAAATAAGCCTTTCTCCTTCAATTTATACTCAAATAAACCCTTAGTTCAAACAAATTGATTCATGTTAGGGCTTATTTAGGTAAGATTAAGGGCTTATTCGGGTTTAAATTAAAGGTTAAACACTTATTTTAATTCAATATAAGGGTTTATTTAGATAAAGTGATAAAGTTTAGGAACTTTTTTTTGTTATTTTTCCCTTTAATAAACAATCTTTTGCTTGTAGCTTAGATGTTCATGCTTTTTTCTTTTTTTTGCTTTTTCTTTACCTGTTATTAGGAATGAACAATAGTATGCATCCATCTGTCATTTGTTCCTACGAATCTTGGGCATATGTTGTTTCTTCTAGGGGAAAATTAACATGAAAGAAACTTGAGAATAACAGATTTTAGTCCACTAGTGTTTGGCATTTGGGATAATTGCGGAGAATTTAACTTGATGTGCTTATGGAACTCGATGAATTATGTTGGTTCTGTGCATTTTGTTTTGCTTCTGGTTGCTGGTTTGTTCCTGATACTTCTAACATTTTGCAGTTTAAACGCACGGCTTGTGCGGCGAAGATTACGGCACATAGCCTTGAGGTAATTGTTCTACCTCTTTCTATATATATATATTTTTTATGCTGGAGAATAGAAGGTATATCTCATATGCAAACAGATTATATTACCATGAAAATAAAGAGGACAATGCTGGATTTTCTTTAGGTTTCTATATATTCAGAGTGAAGATGATAATAGTGGCTTTAACTTGGTTTATGACATTTGTGAGGCATCACTGATGTGTTATAGTGAATGCCCTTCTGCCTGATCTGTAAGGACATAGAGTCTCTATTCTGTTTTAATTTTATGCCTCAGTGCTCAGTTCCTTGATATCTTGACAACAATCCAATGGAAAAAAAAATGTTTTGGAGGTTTGTTGTGTTTAATTATGTGTATATGTTTTTGTATTTTTGTACGAGTTCCTGTAGGTAAGTAATATTATTACTAAACCAAGTGTTCTCTGATTTTCAGAGGTACTGTTATACACAGGAAATACTTTTATGGTTCAGTTTCATTGCTTCCATTGACTACTGCATTTACTGTACGTATATGGTTTCTTTTTTTTTCTTCTGTCATTTACTATGTAACCTCTTCTGCTTATTGTATCCTTTTTTTATTTCAAATTTGTCTCACATTCTCACTTAATTTTGTTTCTAACACAGGTTCTACCTCTGCCTAACATCCCATTCTTTTGGGTCTTGTTTCGCACTTTTTCACATTGGCGAGCTCTCCAGGTAGATTAAATATTTCTAGAGTTAGATACTTGGGGGTCATTAAAAGAGACACTAGTAGAGTGATCTGTTCACATGGCTAATATTTTAATTGAAAAGCTTGGCATAACCTATTGTAAAAGCTGGTTCTTTATAGTAAAATTTAATTCTATGTCAACCAGATGGGTCATATCAGTTATGTAGAAGAGGTTTAGCTTGAACCATATATGCAACCATAACCTTTTATAGACATGATTAGATATTCACAAGATAACTTCTTTTCCCTTTTGGTTCCTTGTTACTGCTTTCTCTTGCCACCTATGGATATGTCTATAAAGTTCATTGATTATCTTTTGCTTTCCACTTATCTTATGTGCATCTGCATGCGGGTTTATTTTCCTTCTTGCTTGAGGAGCTGGAGAAGATCTGGTTCATATCTTGCTGAATGAGGAAAAAGGAGTTAGATGGCTAGTACAATAGTTAGCCTTTAAACAATACAGAATTTGGAGCTTTATAATGTAGATCCCTTGGTTTTTGGTGTCATTCTTGACAGTCTTTTAAAAAAATAAATAAATAAATTAACGCTTTATATAATTCATTGGTAAACAATATCAGCATCCACTAACCATTGTTTATTTATGTTGATGTTGCAGGGAAGTGAGAAGCTCCTTCAGCTAGTCTCAGATTACTCCTCAGCTCAGAACTCTATTGTTTCAAATGAGAAGGGAAATGAACCTGAGCCAGGTTTTCAATGGGTAAGCTCATATATGCTAATTCGAAAAAATAATGGACATATCCAGAGTGTGTGACGTTAGTCTTAAGTATTCCTTTGTCAATCTTTGCTAGTTTGCTTTGATTTAACCTTAACTTGAGAATCATAGGATTTTGTTAGGTTATATTGCAATCTTAATTACATTAGTGAGAAGACTTTATAATTCGACAATTCCTTTTCTTCAGTTGTTTTTCCCGTTCCGTGATCTATCTTCTTGTTTATCATTTTGGTTGGTTCCTCTTCTTTTTCTTCCTTTTTTTTCAACTTCTTATTTCTCTGCCATTTTTAACAAAGCAGCTAGAACAATAAAAATAAAGGTCCATTTTTCCTTTTCAAGGCCTCATAATTAAATTTTAAACATTTAAGGTCCTAGACCTAGTAGTATTTTACTAAAAGAATTCCAATAAAATCCCAATAAATATTACATAGATTCAGTTCAACTTTGCTACCTTGTTCTTGCACTTACATTTACTCCATTACCTGTGAGTATGTCCCATTGAGGTTTTTCATTTACCTGCCATCAGTTCTTTAGTGATAATGATATTTATAATTAATCAACGTTTAGCGAAGCAAAGTCGATGCAGATTTCGATAATAACTCGGTCATCGTGTTCTCCATCCTTATAGAGATTTATTAATATAGCAATCTTCACTGTTTTATCAGTTTGTCAGTCCCATGTGACTTGTAAAACTTATAAACACTATCCGATTATATTCTCAATGATGCATGGTTTTAGGAACATTTTGGTTTTCATGTTATATTTTCTGTTGTCGATTAAATGAACAGGTGTTGGAGCCATCGAAGGAATTGGACGACCTTCTTCGCAGGGGACATGAAAATGGTAGTCTTAGTGAACATGCTATTTCAGATATATGCATGACCTTTAGTTTGAACAAGAATGATGTTTTGAAGTGCAGAAATTTGGTGTAATTGACATTTCCTTATTGTGTCAATATGGAATATAACATTATGATTATATCACTGCAGTGCAATTGTTTTGCTGCTTCGGGATTTTCTAATGCTAAAATTAGTTCCAATTCTTTCGCCGGATAGACAAATACCAATACATATATTTGTGTTTGTTTCATGTTAAATCTAGTAAAATACAAAAATTATAGTATCATAATTTGTATGGCAATTTGTATGACTAATTAAATGTTAAATCGATTTTTTATTTTTTTATTTTTTATCTGGAGGTATTCATGGACGAGATTGAATGACAGATTTAGGTAAAATATTATTAAGGGATTAATAGTAAACTTAAGCTCGATTTGATTCAATTTTTTGAGTTTAATTTTTTGTTGAAATGTGCTTTTAAATACAATAAATAACTTTAAGCTTGTTTAAATTAATTTCAAATAATATTAATTTTTAAAAAATATAAAAAATATATAAAAAAATATTAAAGATTATAATTATTAATAAGTATGAAATAATAACTAAAAATAATTTTTTATAAAAAAAATTGTAAGAAACATAAAAAGCTTAAATTAAATTTAAAAACAATATAAATTTAAATTAAATTATACAAAAAATCAAAAGTAATTAAAAAATAAATTAATATAACAACAATATAAAAAATGAACTTAGGCACTTGAATGCCATATATGGAAATTCGATTGCTCTTAAGTATTTCTGTTATAAACGTCATTTTTTTCTCGCAGATGAACTCTAAATGTTTTCTCTAACAACATTTTTTTTTAACTTTTTTCCTAAATTATTATGGATTGCCTTATTTATAATGGATGATCTAAAGTAAAAATAAATATATATATATATATATAATTTAATATATTAGATAATTTTCTTCATATTTTGAAAGGATAAAAATATAATTTAAATTGTTTTACGAATGAATAAAAATATAATTTCCATTATATTTCATTAAATTAAAATCTCATCAAACTTCATAATCTTACAATAAATTCAATACTATACATATTAACCTCCAAAACTCAACCCATTTTTCATAAAACTTCGATTTTCAAACTCAAATAAGTTAAACAAACTTAATAGTTTTGCCCAAACAAGTTCAAAAATCGAACGAACAAGTCATCCATCCCTTAAACTAGTATTTTCATCAAATCCTTATATAATTTTAAATATTAACTTTATTATTTTTATATCATCCCTAAAATTACCAAATTTTTCGCAGATATTGGCCATTGTGAGTATTAAAAAATTGGAACACGTAGAACATGGAATATCAGAAAGTATAGGGAAATGTGAAATCCCCATTAAAATAACTCAATAAAATTCATCAACCCCAGCAGTAAACATCTATAACAATACATTGAACAAAATATCCTTCGGTTCGAATGTAGAAAATGTTTTTATGAGTTGGGAGCACTAAGATCTGGTTAATTGTAAACCATGTATTTGGGCGTTGCACTGAACTTTTGATAACCTTTGATGACTTTGTTCACCGCATCAAGGAAGTCTTTTTCTGTCACTGTTTTCCTTCGAGCCCGAATGGCATACATTCCAGCCTCGGTGCACACGCTTCTTATGTCAGCTCCTGCGAATGGAAACCATAAATCTCAGAAACACTCAAACCGGAGAAGTAAATAACATAAAACAAGAAACTTCGGAAGAGGATTCTACCAGTGGAATTGGGACAAAGCCGGGCTAAAAGCTCAAATCTAATATCCCGCTCACAGTTCATTGTTCTTGTGTGAATTTTAAATATCTGTGTCCGGCTCTCCAAATCGGGAAGACCAAACTCGACCTTACGATCCAATCTTCCAGGACGCAATAATGCAGGATCTAGCGTGTCTGGCCTGAAAAAATGCACAAAAATAGAAGACCACAAATGGCATTGTCACCTCCCGTGCACATTCAAATACTTGTAGAATTAATCAAGATAAAAACTCAAGTGAATATTAGATTAAGTCCAGGTGAGGATGGCTTGAAGGTACAAAAGATGGAGTGCTTCCTAAAACAAACTGGATATGAAGACAGTTGAGATTATTAGGTTGCAACTTTAACCTGTTTGTTGCCATCAGGACTTTGATGTTTCCACGTGCATCAAAGCCATCAAGCTGATTCACGATTTCAAGCATAGTACGCTGAACCTCATTGTCTCCGCCCACACCATCATCAAAACGAGCACCCCCGATGGCATCAACTTCATCAAAGAACACAATGCATGCTTTCTTTGAACGTGCCATCTGCAGGAGATAACATCTTTGTTCAATAATGGCAAGATGAAAAAAGTACAGTTACCTAAAAACATAACTTAAACAACGAAATTTAGCAGGTTATAACCTGAAACAGCTCTCGAACCATTCTAGCTCCTTCGCCTACATACTTTTGAACAAGCTCACTTCCAATAACACGAATGAAGCAAGCATCAGTTCTATTTGCAACAGCTCTCGCAAGAAGTGTCTTGCCAGTTCCAGGTGGACCATAGCAAAGAACACCCTTGGGAGGATCGATCCCGAGCTTGACAAATTTCTCTGGATGAAGCATGGGTAACTCAACGACCTAAAAGAACAAAAATCGTCAATCCATGCTTTTCAGTCTCTATTCCTAACTTACTATAAAAGTATAAATAATAGCAGAAAGGTTTCAGGTTTGCTATGTATGTGCCTGTACTTATTAACATAAGAAAGACCATACGTACTTCGCGCATCTTTTCAATCTGTTCCTTACATCCACCAACATCATTATATGTCACATCTGGTTTCTCCTCCACTGTCATCATGGTCACACTTGGGTCAATTTTAGGAGGCAAGGGAATCTGTATCTGATATTTGTTACGATCAACCCTGAATATTTAGAGAAAGACAAGAACATACAAGGACATAAAAATGCAGTTTGCTTAGATAAAGAAAAAGAAAGGGAAAAAGTGAAAAATCATAAAAGCAAGGAAATTCAAATGCTACTACTATTTTTAGTAAAAAGACTATCCAAACTTATTGACACTTGGTGAACATATAGTAAAATAGACTGAATGGTTATAATTGGTGACAATGACTGTATGATTATTGCTCCTGCTTACAGTGCCTGGAGCAGTTAAGTCTTTAAGATTGAATCCTTGTTTAAAGGGAAAAAAAAGGTTAACCAAACATTGGAAACCAATGATGGGTCAAATCCTTTGGCATGGTCTTGGGTTTTTCTGTGTGCCTCTTAATAGTAGCAACAAACAAATACTCCAAAAATTCCAAGTAAACATCTATGTAAAAGCTACAAAGGCTATACAATAAACTGCAGTGGGAGAAATAAACTATTTACAGGGAATAAAACTTTAGGCGAAGTGTGTACTGTGAAATGCACACACATAGTAACAAGAATTCACGCCTGAATCTTTTAGTAACAATAGAAAACTTACCCCACACGCATGCCTTCTTCTATATCAGTGGGGGAAACTTTGTCGCCCAGCCCAACAACAAACTGCAGTTAGAACCCATATGTATATCAGACAAATAAAAGAAAACAATGTCTATTTTTCTGACAAACAAACTATTTTAACCTAGAAAGCATATGTTCAAACATCCAGATTGGCAAACATGAAAGCTAGGCTCTTAAGATACATACCTTGGCAATTTGCTTAACATTGATAACATATTTTGCATCTTCTGTGTTTGGATTAATTATCTTTGTGCATCTTGCCACCTGGATGAAAAATATAGTCAATACTCAATGACTCAAAACAAGTAACACAAATATACAATTTCTTAAAACTCTTTTTGGTAAAAAAACAATACCTGAAGCGGTTGCTCCTCCTGCATCATTTGCTTATCGGAGACAAGATCCCATTGGCTGGGTGCAGCTAACCCAGTGTCTGACTCCTTGATGCCTATTTTGCAAAATATATCAACAAATAAAACAGGAATACATTAAGTATATGCCTATTTTGCAACACATCAGTGAATACTGCCTAGGGGAAAATAAATAGTACTTTGAGTTTATATTTGGATGGCTAACTAGAAAATAAAATCATTTGTAACTCAATAGTTTCGAATGACAGCCAAAGGAGCTAAACTTACACATGACCATATGTTTGGAGCTGGCAACCAACAAGAAGACACAACAATAGGCAGAGAGATTGCAGAAACACACTAATGCTAAAAATGCATGCAATAAGGAAAGCTTTTCCTATAAAAAAATTGGCCAGATACAGCAGATTATGGAATTTAGACAGATTGTCCGCATGATAATATAAACTAATATGCAATATGAATTGAACCCCCACGCCCTTTACTTTCTTCTGTGCTAAAGATACATATAACACACGCATATATCATTTGCATCCTACATGCTGCAAAAAGCGCCAAATATAAAGAGTAATACTAACTCTTTAGCACCCCACTTAGAACAACAAAGGTTGCCAATATAGACACCTCAACCTCATGTTTAAATCTAAATAATACAAGAAAACAGAAAAATACAGCCAACAAATGGCTTCATAGAACAGCAACGTCAGCAACGGAAAAAGGGGAATATATACCGCATAAATCATTCACTTTCTTTGCCATTTCCTTAATCTCCTTTTCAACTTTCTTTATGCTTGTTGAATAAGGCCCTAACCCCTGCCAAAACAAAAAACAACATTCGTAGCGTATATTCTCACAAAATTAGTACAGCTAAAAGATAATGGAGTAGACAAATTATCAGGTCCTGAACAGAAAAAAGCAGATTTTATAAACCCTAGAAATTGGCGGTCAATGTAATGAGAACATCTTAAGACGACGGATAATATACTAAATTAAAAAATCAAAAACAAGCATCCATAGGTGAAATGGAACTGATACAACAAACATAAAAAGAAGAAAAAGAAATCGAAGATTCATAAAAAGAAATTAAAAAAAAAAAGCAAAAGGAGAGTGAATTACGTAGGTTTTGAGAAGCGCGATATCGTCTTCGTCAAGAGGTCGGGGGTTCTTCTCGTCCTTGATCTCATCTTCTGGTATTGGTGCCATCTTCGGATCTGTAGCTTTCTTCTACCTCTTTGCTTGTGCGGAGAAATCAGAAAATGAGAAGGTAAAAGGAAACAAAAGACTAAACAAATGGTACAATTATTTATTTACAATTACATTTTCTATTTAAAATATATTATATTTAATAAGGGATTTTTTGCTTATGGGCCAACGGCCCAAATATTCTAAAACTTCGGCCTGCTTTGAAACGGGCTTTGTTAGGATACCGATTTCTTTTGTTCAGCTATGTGCTAGTGCTACGAGGGTCCGTCTGATTTATGGTGAAAGACATGATCTTTTCGGCACGAGATATTTTTTAGAGAGATTCTACAAACTTAAACACAAATTTAAAACTTGATTTATTTCAGTTCTATTAATGTGAAAATACAAACTTTATTTCGGTTAATGAAAGCAAAGATGTAAATTTCGTTTAATGTTGCAAATATAAATATTTATTCGAAATTAATCGAACAGATCGAATAAACATCCTAATATCTATCGAATCTCTTTAAAAAATATGGATAATTCTATAAATATATGAGAAAATAGTCTATGAAAAAAGAGCATGGATTAATTTATTAGCTACGTTAGGGAAGTGAATGGATCAATCAAAGTATTTATTAAAATTTCAATAAAAAATTTTGAAACTAAAAAATTCAATACATATATAAATACACATCAAGAAAGATGTAGCATGGCGATAATGTAATAATGTGATTACTTAAATTTTTAATAGTGATAACTACTAAAAAGTTACAATAATGCGACCAATTATGTATGATGCAAAATAGAGAGAAAATACGTGAAAACAGTCGATTATGGTCAATCTAATTTAAATCATGTGATCCATGTGTTTCTGGTAACAAAATGTTCATGAGTGCATTTAATCTATTGGTTAAAACATCAATTAAACATGAGATTTATATTGTGATTCCTCCTTATAAATTCATTTCAATTTTCATTATTGATTCACACTCTTGTAATTGGATTGTTTTCTTTTTTACTATCATTGAATTTTTTTTAATCTTAAGATATTAGAGAAAATTAAAAAAAATTATTTTCATATATTTCTGATTCATATATGAATTCTCAAAAATAAAAAGGCTCCCTCCTTCTATCCGTATACCTATAGAGTTGTGAAATTGGTACATAAACAGTGGTCTTACATATTTGTATTTTTTAATCATATTAATAAATTGTATATTTTAATCAATTGAGATAAATATTAGAAATTTATTTTTCAGACATATATAATTTTCATATGCTATTAATGAGTTAGAATATATCATTTCAATAATTCATAAATTTTAAAATAAAAAATATTAAGTAAAAAATTATTAAATTTATTAACTGATAAAATATTATGATATGATTTGATCATAATATATAAAACTTATATACTTCCAATGCATTAAATAAAAACTCAAATATTAATTAATTTAAATTATTTAGATATACTAAGATGTTTCCATTAATGGTAAATGCATAATAAATACTAAAAAAACGAATTGCTAATATTTCAAATTAAAAATAATAAAAAAACAACGAATCCTAGAGACAATAATGACCTTATTATTATAAAAGAAAAATAAAAAAAGACACAATAGAGTTTAACATACAAATGTGATAAGTGATTTCTACTCTTGTAAATATGAAAATACAAATTCGATCATTCAGAAGCACACTTATTAAAAAAGTTTTAATTTTTTACATTTTTGATCCGAAATGGATTAATCTTATCTCAAAAAGACTTGAAGATATTCTTATTACTAAAAGAATTTTAACATGTAAAAAGGATTAGTTTCATCTCAAAAAGATTCGGAGATACTTTTGGTTTAAAAAAAAAAAAAAAAACTTAACATGTAGAGAACGGTGAAAGGATTTCAATTGATGGATGCCACATAATGAAACTATATTGCAACCTATTACAAAGTGCGGCCGACTTGTTCCAATGACATCTTCAATGAATGTCCATCTTCCCTCTCACAAATTTTGCTTCTGAATAAATGTAATGTGGTTCCAATTAAACTTGTCAATGTTGCCGATGTTGATTGTATTTGTACTTCGAATTGAATAAAATAATATCTTGTTGTTTGTGCGTAAAAAAAAAAAAAAAAAAAAAATCTATTGACTGACGTGGCAAGTACATTTTATGTGGGGCTTATTTGATGATTTCGTCTCTTACCATTAAAATGTGCTTAAATTAATCCAAAATAAATAAATAAAAATTAAATTCACTCGACTAGAAAGGGTAAGGTTAAAATAATTTTTTGGTATAATTTGAAGCTGAAAATATCACTATAAACACAGAAAATAGTTGAAAACTATAAAAAAAAAAAAATTGTTTTTGTTTATTTAAATTTCATTGTTGACGTTTTATTTCCATTCATTTTCCTTTTTTTACAAAAGAAAATAATAAAAAAACGTTTAACAAATAAATTGTACATTCATAAATTTTAAAATAAAAAAATCTTATATATAAAATTATTAAATTATGATATGACTTGATCACACCACATTAAAATATTAATTAATTGAAATTATTCCCACATATTCAGATCTTTCTATTAACTGTAAATGCATAATAAATATTAAAAAATGAATTGCTAATTTTTCAAATTAAAAATAAAGAAAAAAAAACAGAGAATCTTAAAGACAATAATAACCATATTATCGTGAAGAGAATAAAAAGAAACAGTAAAGTTAAACATGTACAGAACGGGGAAAGAATTTCAATTGATGAGTGCCACCCGTTGGACTATATTGCAACATAGAACAAAGTGCAGGGCTGACTTGAAACTGAAGCTAAAGTTAGGGGGTATAGTAACAACATTACAATTAAACAAAAACAGTAAGCAAGACTGGTGCAACCATTTAAGACATGTAGTCATGAGCATCACCAGGGTTGTCTGTCTGCTGAGATGCACCTTGGTCCGTCCCTACTGTTCTCTTACTCATGTTAGCTCGCTGCACCAGTCGAACCAATGCTTGCACCACTTCTGACATTGGTGGGCGAAACTCAGGCTCCGGCTGCCCCAAAATATAAATTAAAATGATCAGTTTAATACTACCGCATCGAAAAGTTCTCTTTATATACAAATTAGAGTCCAGAGATAATGTAAGTATCGAAATTCAAACGTTGGACATGCAAAACTCTAACACTCTAAAATAGAGACATGACTATTTAAATCAATGTTACCCGAACTCCTTAATTTTGAGTTTGTAACTGCTACATGATCTATTAAGGTGCCGCCTTAGCACCATGCATATGCTCAATTCATTGAAGATTTAAGGTAGATGAAACAAGAAAAAGGACACAAGTTATCTTGCAATATCCAAGACACTACCTGGACACAAAGAGCAATCACATCTGCAAAACGAGAGAGCGATTTAACTGGATAAAGCCCTTTAAGTGCCAGATCAACCATCTTAGATAGAGCATCAATGTCATGGAGCTGAGGTGTTGCCCATCGAACCAAAGATTGCTCTAATCTTGGCCTTGAGCTGTTAAAAACACCCGCATACGAGTTAGAATTGTGGTGAACTAACAGAAGGACGGATTACACAATTCTTCAGAGATGACACCTTACCTATCAAATGGCTTACGTCCGGTGAGAAGTTCCAACATAACCACTCCAAAACTGTAAACATCGCTCTTAAGAGAGTATTGACCAGACATAGTAACCTCGGGTGCACTGTATCCGGATCCCACATCACCACGATTTAGTACCTGCATATCAAAAGCAGATACTTTCAATAAGTAAATAAGCAGCTAGTGAAACACTAAGGTACTTTGACCCATGTCAATAGGTTATGGAAGTGTTCTTTTTATTCCCATTTCCAATAGATTCAATCACTTTCAGGATCCCATTATGTAAGCCCTTGTGCAAACATTGTTGGTCGTATCCAGAGCCATAAATGATATTGTTCATAGCCGTGAAACTCACAAAAAAGAAATAATGTTTCAAAATATAACAGATTTTTTGCATGCGAGATATTGTGAGGAAGTATAGAAAGCCAATTTAAAATTTCTTACCATTGCTACAATTGCAGTAAAAAAAAAAAAAAGGTTTAGGTGAACTCTACAGCTTGTAAGATTGACTACGAACAGGATATAAACATACAAAGTCAGAGATGGTAATAGTCAGCCTCATCATTCGACAAATGCCGATTAACATAGGCAAGTACTTGGAATACAGAACTTGTATTGATCAAAAAAGAGAAGACAATTCAAAATATAAATGATGTACAACATAGTTGTGCAGAGCTAATGGGAAACTCAATAACTAACATCAAATGAAATTATTAGTCCATGCAATAACAGGAACACCTAGGATGCACAAAATTTACCTCATCTGCATTTGGAATAAATGTCGCCAAGACCGAGTCAGAAAGGTGAGGATTGAGCTCAGCATCAAGCAATATGTTGGCTGACTTGATATTTTTATGAACAATAGACGGTGAGCAAACTTCATGCAGGTACCTGGGAAAAAAAAAAACTTTTATGAATTCCAAGTAGCCATTTGACAATAGATAATAACGCTGAAGGTCTGAAGTCTGCTTCCTGGTTGACTTTTACTCCATTACATATAAACTAGAAAATCGAATACCCCAAGTACATATCTGATCCAAAAAATTGAAAATTCCTAATGGTCAACTGATAATCTACTAGCATCTTACAAATAGTTAATTCTCAATAAAACCAATTGGATATTACTAGCTAGCTATGCCAATATTTGTATCCTCATTAAACAAGTACCTGACTTTGCAAGGTTCAAAGGGCTCCAATAACATGAGTTGGAAAAAGTTGAACAAGATAACACAAGTGCTCTAAAGAACATTAGTAAACCGTTTCAAATAGATGATGCAAATGCCAATCATCCCACATTGCAAAAGAAGACAGAGAGGAGAGTAAAATATATTGCGGGTAGGGCACTCATTGTTAGCTGTTTACAAGAAAAAGAAGGGTGCATGCTAGGTGTTATTCTGTTAGATTTTCTGGAGGAAGTAAAAAAGTAGATTATAAGCAAATCCTTCCATTTGCAGTGATGGTCTAAAATGAGAAGATAAATACTAGCTATTGTTGCACATTCTTAAATTATGAACTTACTCTAACGCACGTGCAGTCCCTAGAGCAATTTTCACACGAGAGTTCCAAATCAATGGCTTGCTGTCCTCATCTGATAAATGCAGAAAGTCATGAAGCGAGCCATTTTTGTGAAACTCATAGACAAGCAGGTGCTGTCCATGCTCTGAACAATAGCCAACCAGCTCTGTCACATTTGTGTGATGCAACTGGGAGATATTTGAAACTATCTCTATAAAATCATCAGACATTGCACTGGGAAGAGCTGATGAATCTATTTTCTTCACAGCAAGAACCTAAGGCAGTATAACAAAAGTTACCAGATAGGTGAGTACTGAGTCATGCATTTTAAAGCAGTGAAGGCAAATAAATAAAAAACTATGAGCAAAAAATTACAGAGATCAATAACGTTGGCGTCTGTAGCAATAATAGCAATAAGGGGAGATGTCTTACTGAAGAAAATCAAGTACAACACTTAAAGGTCACAGCTAGAAAAAGAGTGGCACATACAAGATTTATATATGTTGATGAAAAGAGTATTTCTCAGGTCAGAGCATGAATTAAAACAGAAGTTGCCGTAAAAAAATTTAAGTACAGGTCATGGTCCATCTATTTTGACATAATTATGGATTTTCTAGGGAAAGACTACCTTGCCATCATCAAATTGAGCTCGATAAACACGTCCAAAAGAACCTTCACCAAGAAGATTTTCAATATTGAAACTGCCCGTAGCCATCTGGAGGTCTGCTATTGAATATGATGTAACATTTGTAGGAGCTCGGACAGCTTTCTTAACAACAATGGGCTTTTTAGAAAAGTCTTCTTCATCAAATGATTTGTGACGGTCAATGGGTGGGGGTCGAAGGTTTATCAAAGCAGGCATATCAAAGGTTTTGGTGTCAAATGAAGAGGAAGAGTGTACAGATTTCATTTCTGCAATACAATTTTAAGCATTAGAAACAATTTGTTAGATCAAGAGAACTAAACACGTGTTCAAAGCCAAAAGATTTAGAGAAAGAAAGTTAACATAGACTACTACAAAAGCAAACTAGTACTGTAAAATTTATATACAGCTGACAGCAACCTAGAACTTTTAAAATCGCAAAGTTCAATATATGTCTAGCAGCATACAGTAGCATCTCAACATGATAAAATCGTAATAGTATACAAACATGGTAGAGTCCTAACCTATCCTCCCCTGCCTCACAGACCAGAAAATAAAACAAAAGAACCAAAAGGCATTAGTCTTTCCAATTGGCTAAGATTTGGTTTCATTTGTGATATCCCTTTACAGAAGCAAAAAGCTTTAAATCAAAAGAGAATTCACAATTCGAGATATGAAGAAATGCCCATCAAATAAAGGTTCAAGAAGGGATTCTTCACTGAGGTGCATACTCTTATAACCTACTGAACTTGTTACGTTATCAGTTCCTTACATTTCTACCATCTTGAGCATACACTCTGCGTATTCCATGCTTCAATGGAATCTAAAATTACATCACCGACGAGATAAGTTCTGAAATGAAATCCTAAATATTCTTAAGAGGGTAAAAACTACAAGAACAAGGTAGCTGCTTGCAGCTAAAAGTGAAAGACATTGACAAAATCTCTTTATTAAGAAATCCAATGCAGTAGCATTACAAGCAACATGAAGCAAACAATAAAGATAGATTTATGGTAAAACTCAACTGGTCATTACGCAGAGTTGCAGATAGGCTATGAATGTTACCTTGCACTTCATTAGAAGCAAGAGGAGCAAAGGGTTCATTATCAAGCTTTTCAATATCTGAGGATGACCTCCTGGATCTTCTCTTTACCAAAAAGAACGCTACTACAGCCCCAACAATAAGGATGGATATTACTATTCCTGCTATGCCTCCACCTCCGATCCCTGATTTGCCACTCCCACCACCAGAAGCACCATCCGGGGAACTACTGCCTCCTGATTTGTGGTTTCTGTTGTTTCTAGTGGCAGGAGGGGTACCAGCTGGAGGTGGGGGTGCAGGCCCCGAGTTCCAAGAATTACCGTCCTTCCTGTCATGAAAATTATTCAGATTGACATTGCAAAGAACTTTCTTTAATACAAAATAGAAATCATAACACTTGATATTGCAGTGAAATGCTTACTGCAAATTGATACTTTTCAATTGGTCAGGTATCCAGCCAGTAAAATGGTTATTGGAAACATACCTGTGAGACATAAAAACAACTATCAGAGAGGGTAGTAATTACAGGGTCATTTAAATTATAAGAAAACGATACACTGATATACTGGTTACCCACAGATTATTAAGGGGAAGATTAGCAAGAACATTAATATTGCCTGTAAACTGATTATTTTGCAAGTACCTGCAAAAGGGTAAATACTAAATATGAGGAAAATCTGCAATATATACTTGTTACACAAAATAAAAGACATTTCCTGTAATACTTACATAGAATTCAGACTAGTAAGATTCTTAAAACTCTCAGGGAGATCACCGGTCAGAGAATTGAAAGAGAGATCCCTGAAGCAATAAATAAAGATAACATTTAACATAGTCTTTCAGTTAAATTAGCTTAAAGACAGGCATCTATGAAAAACTACATAATCTAATAGGTGCTAGGAAGGACATCTTACAATGTGGAGAGGGAAGAAAGTGGTCCAAACATGTCATTCAATTGGTTCTGCAACTGGTTATGACCAAGATTTCTGCATTTCCAGAAATGGAAAAGAATAAAGACAATGTAACAGTTTATATGGACCTAGTGTCAAGAGATGAACAATTGGAACATTACTTACAGATATTGAAGAGATTGCATCTGATTGATGACGTAAGGGATGCTTCCAGTAAATTGATTATATTCAAGATTTCTGCAAGTATACATTATATGATACATAAATCACAAAAAACAAAATGAAATGAAACAATAGTAACAAGAAAGGAAACAAATGCACATATGAGACATACAATCGCTGCAAGTTTGGAGGAATATTATACGGTATATCGCCTGCAAGATTGTTATGGCTCATATCCCTGCAGGTTTTGTCAAATATCAGAATGAAGATGATGAAATGAACATAGAAAAATATCAACCCACTATTAAAGATAATAGATTCTTACAATTCCTTCAATGATGTCAAACTTTGAAGGCTGTAACCCATTGACCCAGAAAGTCCAAGATTTGACAGTTTACTGATTAAAAGGACAATAAAAGAACAAAATATAGTTTAGCATCAGCATGATGCAATGCAACACGTCTCCAAAAAAAAAAAAGGGAATGAAGAAAATCACATTTCAGTGACACGTTGGCCTGAGCAAGTAACACCTTTCCAGGACTGTCCACATGGATCACCATTGCTAGCAGTCCACCCAGTTAGCGGCTGTGGTGAATTTAAACTGCTGAACATAACCCCTAGGGCAGAAGCTGCACGTTAAACATCCCACAAGTAGGATGAGCAACCCAAGGAGAGAATTTCTAGCTACAATCTTAAATTCTTCCACTGCTCTGTTGCTAAATTTCATTGAAAACAGTATGTTATAGTCACTAGTACATTAATGTGTGCTTCCGTGCACATAATGTGCGTTTGACAAATTTATTTTCCTAGTATCCAGATGGTTTATCCATCCACCAAGTGACAGCTGTTCCAAATGAATAAGTTATTAATGACTAAATATTTGAACCACAACAAATTGGAGAAATCTTAAAACCATGACGATCTCAGTTTTCAAGGATCAATCTTTAAGAAGAAAACTGGCATATGTTTGCAAAACACTGAAAAAACTTAAGCAGTTTGGCGAGAGAGGAAAGACAATATTGAGATTAAATAAATTCTTGCCCTAAGTAGACAGTTAAAGAAGGAAAATAAAAAGAAAGAAAAAAATTTCATTGATATCTATCAGCAAAGGCCTTGCCCTCAAAAAGTTAGTTTGAAATATTAAGTTTTGGGTCTTATTTAACTCACTATACATATAAAATACAAAGAGGAAAAACCTTGTCAATTGTTGTGATTCTGATAGGAAGACATCAAGTGTCAGGAATTTTGAAGTTAATCATTTCAATTGCTAATATAGGCTCTAATGTCTCTCGTGGCATGTAAGAGCTGTTCTTGGTCTTCATAATCGGGTCTTAATAGAGACATGATTGAGCTAATGCTATATACAGGAACCGTTAGTGAGTTGAAACCAGTTAAAATTCCATTTTTAATCCTTCAATTCACTAGCAATGCTGATAAATAAAAGCAGAAGGCAACCAAATTGAAAGGCATCAAGCTCAAATCTCCACCAGATTTGACCTTATACGCATGTTAACACAGGGGACCCTCCCATCTGATTCCTGAATGTTATGAGCTATGACTCCACAAGCACGAAAAACAAATGTATCGATACCCAGGAAAAGGAGTGGCTAGAAAGATTGCAGTTGGTCAAATTAGCAGCATTCAGAGAAGATCCTAAATCATTAACTATAAATTATAAATTATTCCAGAAATCCCTATACTAGCAAGCTATGAATTAAAATGACGATAGAAAAACCAAACTTACTTATCTTTGAACTTATCTCCATAATCTACAAGAACCCACCTTTAAAACGCAAGGTCAAAGCTTTATAAACAACACTAGCAAAGTTAAAAAGGCAATGAACTCAAGGAAGTCCATTTTAAGCCGCAAGAAGCTCAAAACAGATAACATAGCAGAAAGCCAACCAAAAAAGAAACACCAAAGATTACAGATTTGGTAAGAAAGTAAGCACATTCAATATCTACAAATCTAAACAGAATAAGGCAGAAAAGCAAGGCAAAGTAACTCTAACCATCTCCTTGATCTGTTGCACCACTGGCACATCTGGGCTTAAAACCCAAAATGCAGACTGTAATCAGCACCAAAACCAAACCATTGCTCCAATTCTTTGCCATCTCTCTCCAAACTGGTCACTTCCCAGAAACCAGAAAGGTTTAGGCGTACACCCTTTTCTTATTCTTTCTTGTAAAATTTGGAATTTTTTTCTGCTACAGACTTTATACTTATTTAGCCATAACCAAGTAAAAGCTGGCAGGCACGACTTGACAGAAGAATCCAAAGTCACAGAAAAGCTTATATATTTGCATTGCCTATGTCCATAACATTATCATCATTAACATTAATATTTATATTCACATTACAAATTTCAATTTTTTTTTAATTTGTGTTTTTTTTTTTTTTTAACGTGACTGACACTGTTAAAAACCGAAAAAGTAAAGAGATCTTGCGCTTTTGGTAGGTGTATCTGGTTTTGCTAAATACTCGTTCTTTCCTTCAACATCTTACAATGATCCAATAATAAAATAGCAGCTGTAGCTTTCACGAGCCTTACACGCTTTTGGTTTTGGCTTTTAGGTTCTATTTTAATTTCCTGCAATCATAATTATACAGAATTTCAAGGGGATTAGGAAGTAGTTGGCATCGAAGTTATGGTCCCATACTATATTTTATAAGGACCAGCAAAAAGAGAGAGAAGCATAATTGTTTACACACATTCTTTAGAGATTGAATGATTGGCAAAATAATTGAATGAACACAATTTCTTTTAATAACAGTGAATTATTATAATTGAAACTGGTTGGTAAAATGTATAATTCATATCATCCCATGTTTCTTATTTTGACAAAATATTTATCAGTTCATAATTTTTACATTATTTTGGAGTTTTCCTTCTTTTAATAGCGAATAGCAAATTGTAAACTAAATTTAAAAATTTATGTATAAAAATTATATTTATATCATTTATAAAATTATATTTATATCTTTTATAAAATTATATTTATATTATATAAAATATAAAAAAAATTTGTTTAAATATAAAATTTATATTTTTAATTTTTATTATATTTATATATAATTTTTATTAATTTTAATTCGTATCATATTAATTTTATTTTTCATATTATTTTTATATGTTTTATTATATTTTAATCTATTTTAATTAAAATAATTTTAACGTTTTAAATATTAATTTTGGTTGGTGAGGAGTTCATGCACACCCACTAAAAAAATAAAAACTTTTCTTTTATTTTTATTTATTTTTTTATTACAAAAATGACAAATGGTCCACAACGATTAATAAGCAATATTCTTAAGTTCCGTAACATATGTAATTAATACATTAATTTTTTATTGTGAAAGCTCTTAAAACATTAACAGCCCTATCAAAAATTAAAAGCAAAAATATCTTTTTTTTTTAACAAGATATACTCACGTATTTTATAATTTGAAATTAATTTTATTTGAATTGAGAGTGATTTTAGATAAAATTTTATCAATAATAATGATTTTAAAATTTAAATTTTATTCAAATATTAAAAAAGAAGTTCACTTTTACTTTTTTTTTTTTCATTAGCTATTGATAAAAATAAAATTAAAAAAAAAATGTCTCCTTTCTTTTTTTGCTTTGTTTTTATCTAAAGAATTTAAAGAGCTTGAAGGTTGATATGGAATTATCAATTAACAACACTAAATAAAAGCATGGGGGTTGCCACTTTCTGACTAATCTTTAACCATTTCTAGTTGTTTTGTTAATGAAGTTAACATTTCACTTGCCTATTTTACTCAAATGCTCTATGACATGTTAATTTGATCAACCCTACAATTTGGTGGAACTTCTTAGCTGGCCTTAATTAATGCCCTGATTTTGTCAAATGAACTTTAATTAGGTAACATAGACCTCTTTTTTTCCCTTTTGCTTGATATCCAAAAAATCAAAAGTAATTTTCATAAAGTTCTTTGCATTAGAAATTGTTAAAAGGTAATATCAAATTATACCATATTCTTATCATATTATTAGTAATTATATTTAAAATTAGCAGATTTAGTATCATATATTGTAATGTTGACAATAATTAATATTTTTTATATATATGAAAATTTAATTTTTAGATTAAAATTTTAACAAAAGGAAGAAAAACTTTAAAATTGTTATTTTACTATGTATCTTAACTAGTTAGTGAAATTCATGAATCTCACATGAAAAAGCTTTATTGGGACAAATTACATAGTGGGTTTTTTTGTTTTGAAAGGTTTGAAGAGTAGACAATATGTGTATATGTTTTATGTATGTATTACGTTAAATCGTGTTTATATCATATAAAATATGAAAATTATTATATTAAAATTCAAATCGATACATTAAATATATAAAAATTTATTTAACTCTAATTCGCATCATTTTTCTGTATTTTTTTCCCTATTATGCCATTTTTTATAGACCAAGATTAAAATTTGATGAACTGAAGAAGCATGCTTAAATGTTGACTTTATGAACAACGTCTCTTTCGAAGGATTTGTTGAGATCAATGAAAAGGTTCCTTAAACTTCAAAATAACAAAATTAAATGAACTAGTTTGCTGTTCAAATCAACAAACTTATAATCAAATTCTTGTAATGAAGGCAAAAGGTCAGGTTGTTCGAATGGCACCCTTCATAATAAACAATGAAAACTAATGTTGGACAAAAAAAAACATTAAAAAAAGAAAAAAAAAAGGACAAATTTATTAATAAGACATCAAACATGTGCCAAACGAAAACTAATTTTTAACGACAAAGACATTATAAATCTTGTCTTAAAAATGAAATAAAAAATCAAATTTATTAATGATATATATTTCTTAAAATATATTAAAAATAATTTAAAAAATGAGACATCTTATCATCGTTTAATCATGTGAAATTAAAGAAATTTACTTTTAGGATACATATTTTTTTGGTTTTAGAAAAAAAATATAATTAATTAGCATAAATGTGCAATAATACAAATATAATAAATAAAAATAAAGAAAACGGTAGGAGAAATGGATTTGTCGAAAGGGACTTGCAGCGATAATGCGCTCCACGCCACGTAGCGTCTATTAATAGACAACGTTGTCTCTGAGACATTACATTTGCAAGGTTATTCCAACATGTGTCGGTGGTCGCATTTTGTTTGTTAAAAAAAAAAAAATTATCACTTTTTTTCTTAATCTTGAGGTTTTTTTTTTTTCCTTGGCAAAAAATCGTGGGTTTATTTTAGGTTTTATATTTGATATATTAAATGTGTATAATGGTTATAAGAATAATTGCTTAATATAGTGACTTTTTAAAATTTATAAATAACAAATAAAATTAAGATGATAATATATAAATAAAAAAATTAATTTTTTTTAAAAATATGTCTTATAATTTTAACTTAATTTGTAAAATTTAAAAATATTACTGTTAATATATTAAATAGTTATCCTTCTTATATACTCTTGACAGTTAATATTATCTCATTAATGAATAAAATTATAAGATATTAAAGTCTATAAAAGCAAACTAAAAATGTTATTGATATTTATTTTTAATATATATATATATATTTTAAATTATATTATAGCATTTTATGGTAATTGATGGTATATAATTGTTACAAGATAATAGTGTATAGAATGTAAGTTTTTTATTCTGGCCTTATTAGTTTCTGTTTTAATCTAATAAACTAATTTTAAGTTTAGAAATAATTTTTTATTTTTCACAAGACAATAATTAAGAAAATTCCATTTCAAGAACAATTATGGAGTATATATATATCTATAAAATAATATGTCGGAGGAAATAGGAGTTGAGTTGAGTTTACTTTATTTAGAGGTCTGAAATCCATGGGCCAATTCAATGCCAGCTGGAGCTTTGCTGTTTCTTGAAGACTGAGTGTAGCTTCGGGCCCCAACTTCTTCCGTCGTTCAACGGGCAAGGTTTAAACTTTCGAACCGTTGTACAAAGGGGACGTGGTCCACTCAAGTAGCCCAAATTTACCTCTTTCATACACGTTGCCACAGGATATTCCATGCCTCAAATGGTTTATGTCCATGTTTGGGTTCGAAGACATGTTGCTTCATCAACTCACGCAACCAAAAGCTAGACACGACACGACCGTTGCCATGATAACTTTTATCTTAGTATTGAAATAAATTATAAAGATTAAATCATTTGTATAAATATTTTTATCATTTATTTCTGCTTAAGGTATTATATTTTTTCAATTTTTTTCATTGTATTTTTTTGAATAATTTATTTTCAAATCTTTTTTGATATTCTCTTAATTTTAATATATTTTTCATCATTTATTCTCCTAATTTAAAAATCGAAAGGTTTATATTGTATGTGTTCAAATTAATATAAAATAATTTTTACTTATATTATTTTCATAAGTGTCACTTCAGTTTTTTTGTAAATATTTTTATTTTTTATTTTATTTTTCCTCGTATATTCTTACATTCATTGCAACATTTACATTTTTGTTACATGACATGATGATATAATACGAAAAAAAATTACAAAAATTATACAATTTAAAATTTGATAAAAAATTAAAAAAAAATTTATATTTAATATATTAATATAAATTTTTATTCGATATAACGTGAGTTTGATTTGATATAACTTAACTTAATATTATATGGATTAATATTTTATATATTATCAACGAAGTTTTTTGATTTTATAAGTGAAATTAAGAGGATGATAAATATTTTATTTTTTATTTTTTAATATATTTAGAAAACATATGTCATAATTTTACTTAAAAAATAAATAAAAAAACTCTAAAAAATTGAGATTCAATATTCTTAGTAGATCTTATTGCTAAAAGAAGAAACCACAACCTCAACAAACTTGATTTGTACTTTTCTAATGTTTTTTAAATCTTCAATACGATTACGTGTCCATTTTTCAACACATTCATAAAGAATTTTAAGGATGCAGAGAACCATTCGAGCAATGGTGCCTACTTGTCGATTGATCTTTTTGTCATTTATGTTCGATTTGAGAAAACAAAATAAAAATAGTTTTACAAGCTGAAATGTTGTGTTGGGATAACAATAAGAAATTCTAATCTCCATATTCTTTGTTACATAAGTTGATAGAAAATAATTTTATGAAACGATTATTTACATTAATCTATATATTTTCTATTTAAATTATATACATAATATCGGTAATTAAATAAAATAGTAAACTCATTTAGTAAAATATGAATACGAGAATTTAAAATTTGAGATACGTTTTTTTTGTCATTAAATTAAAATCTATTGACTATATAAATCATGTTTATATAATTAAATTATTTTAAAAAATATTTATCATTTAATTATTAATTGTGATATATAATATCTTATATTTAAAAAAGTGTAAATTCAATTTCTCTCGTCCAAACTAAAAAAGTGTAAGAGCGGAAGGGAATATAGTATACAACGCTGAGAGAACTTCTCCTCTCTTAATTCATTAATACAACCAACCACTACAAGATTGGGATCCATTAAAAGAAAGTGGAAAAGGGCAATAAGCTTTCTAGAAATGGCTAGCGGTCCGGATATGGAGAATGGGCCATTGGGTGATGAAAGGTTGTTACTTGTTAAAGGCCTAAGGCCCACATATGACATGGGGTTGTCGAGTTGAGGCATGTTGGCGACGCTGACGATTTTCCTATGTGCATCAGCCGCGATATGTTAGTTAGATTTTATAATTTAGTATATATTTTATGTTTATGTTATATTTACATGTTGAATATAAAATATATTGATAAAAAATATTTAAAAAATATATTCTTCGAAATAAAGAGTAACAGAAATTTTTTCAACGTAAAGTTATATATTAATATACATAGTTTATTTAAAATATATTAATTATAATTCAGTATATATTTTATATTTATATGTTGAATATAAAATATATTAATTATAAATATTTAAAATATATAAAAATGAGAAAATTAAAAACATATATTGTTTGGAATAAAGAGTAATAGAGTTTTTTTTTTTTTTTTTACGTAAAGGTATATATATTAATATACACAATTTATTTAAAATAGAAAACGTGACGTCGTGTATTAATTGATGCCACTGATGGAATACTGAGATAAAGATTGTGAATGTGATGATGAACTGTATATACTTTTGATTATCTTTTGCAAATTGCTTTTCCGAGTTTCTGTTCAACTTGGACATGTTATCGAACTTTAGCCCATCCTATTGACAGGTTATAAATTCAACGACGTTACAGCAATTAATGTTCAAGAAACATCCTAGTCCTAGTTGAAGTTTCTCAAAAACTGAAGCAAAACAAACACATTCATTCATGGCAAGTAGCACTGGATTCAAGGACGTGAACGAGGGTTCGGATTATGATTTCAGGTACCTGATCGTGAGGCCCGAGAAAGGTGGGATTTGGG
Organism: Firmiana major; assembly: GCA_033439115.1. Classification (NCBI taxonomy): domain Eukaryota; kingdom Viridiplantae; phylum Streptophyta; class Magnoliopsida; order Malvales; family Malvaceae; genus Firmiana; species Firmiana major. Next base: position 4,121,404 of record CM065914.1, on the reverse strand, counting down.
ACTTGATAAGGTACTCCTTGTTGGCTGACATAGACTGCGGGGTAAGGTTCCTGGAAAGCTCAGACCAGGTTGCGGTGGGTCGAGAAGCGGCTGATTACCGCGGGATCATTTTGGTGTCTATCGTATTACGCAAGCTCCTTCACTTATTCAGCAAACCCATGGAGTTCACTGGCTATGTGGTTGACTTCTTTCTCAATCTTATTTCCCAGAATGGCTCTCTCTTTGGCTTATTCTACAACCTTCTCCATGGTAATCCCCTCTATACTCCCTCTCATTATCTCTTTCTTTCTTCAGTATGATGCACGTGTAATAATTCAGTAATTGTACAAACATATTTGTCATGTAAAAAATGAGACATGTTTTGTAACTATGGCTAGTGAAAAAAACCCAGCATTTTCTATGATTCAAGATTTGAAATTGCCACTGTTTTGCTGTGTCAAAAACACTAGACAGTTGAGGTTGCCTTGATCTTTGTCTTCATGATAGTTAATGGTTTTGTACAATTGTAAATTCTGTCTAACTTATGGCATTTATGGCTACTGATATTGACTGTGGGATGCAGGAGAAGTAGTTATACCAGAGAGAGGCACTGAGACTTTTATTAGTACTGTTGGACAGTTAGATGAGCGAGTGGACCTTTACCAGGGCAAAAGGTTTGTGGAAGAGTTGCAAAATTCTGCTTCAGGGGAGGGAATCCGAAAAATTGAAATGGATGACCGAGCAATGATGGACCTATGTATGATGGCATCCAAGCTGGCATATGAAAATGCTGAAGTTATTAGAAATGTTGTGGTTCATCATTGGAAGGCAAGCTTCTCATTGCTTTTTCTCTGATCTCACTTTTGTTTATTTTGTTCTGGTAATCGTTGTTTTAGTTAAGAATTCTACCAACTTCTGGTGACAAGTGACAACTAATGTGACATATGCAGATGCACTTCGTGGACTTCTACAACTGCTGGGATGGTAAGAGAAATATTTTGAATGTGAGTTGTGTTAGTTGGAATCTGTTGAGAATTGCGAGTTTCCTGCTTCAGTTACCGATGGATGTTTCATGTTTTCAGTTGATTATATCCTTTGTGCAGCCTAGAATAATATTTGTTTGTTTGAAGATCCTTTTCATTTAATGGCCTATTAATTCCGTCTATGATTGGCAATCATTTGATAGATTACCAAAAGGAGAAATCCACTCAAGTTTTTCTGTTATGCGACAAGCCTAAGGATGCAAATCTAATATTGATCGCCTTTCGGGGCACAGAACCTTTTGATGCTGACGATTGGAGTACTGATGCTGACTACTCTTGGTTTGAAATTCCAATATTAGGAAAAATTCATATGGGATTTCTAGAAGCATTAGGGTTGGGCAACAGAGAGGATACTGCCACCTTTTATTATCATCTTCAGAAGATCACAAAGAGCACCTATTCAGAAGCTGCTGAATTAAAGTCCTCAAATGTGGATGCCCACTCTGAAGGGTCTGCCGGTATCAGTAAAAAGGGCCTCCCACCAGAAATGGTGAAGATGACTGCATACTATATGGTGAGAAAAAAGCTCAAGAGCTTGCTTGAAGAGCACAACAATGCAAAATATATAGTCACTGGGCATAGCTTAGGTGGGGCTCTTGCTATTTTGTTTCCAATAGTGCTTGTTTTACACGAGGAGATGAAGCTAATTCAAAGGTTGTTGGGAGTATACACATTTGGACAGCCGAGGGTTGGAGACAGACAGCTTGGGAGGTTCATGGAAGCTCATTTAGATCATCCGGTCCCCAAGTACTTCAGAGTAGTTTACAGCAATGACCTGGTGCCAAGGTTGCCTTACGATGACAAAACCTTCTTGTATAAGCATTTTGGGGTGTGCCTTTACTACAATAGCTGTTATATTGGGCAGGTATTCACTTATCCCCATGTTTACACTTTTTTTTTTAACAAAAATGCATTTAGTACTAAAACTGGACCAATCACTTGCGTTTTTATATGGATCTTTTGATACGCTACACATGCATAATTAAATAGGCATAAGCCATCATGATTACTATCAGTTGAACCAAGATCTCTTTGAACACTGCAAACTAGTGCTCATAGTATCATTCAAGTAAATATAAAATAGTTGAATATGTTATGAACTGTGTTGAACTGTATTTACTGCTATGACATGACTGCCTAGTTTCTTTTTATATGATAAATGCTTGATGTTCATAATTGTTGAGTTGGTTTCTTTCTTTTCTTTGTTCTTGTTTAAAGAAAATGGATGAAGAGCCAAATAAAAATTACTTTGGGGTAACACACCTGATACCAGAACATCTCAATGCGGTTTGGGAGTTAATAAGAGGTTTGACAACGGGTTACATCCTTGGACCAGAGTACAAGGAGGGATGGTTCTCCATATTTCTCAGGGTAATAGGATTAGCAATACCCGGAGTAGCAGCACACTGCCCTACAAATTATATCAACTCTGTTAGACTGGGAAGGTTGCGTACTATTCAGATGTCTGCCTTTTAGGAATCTTCTCTTGCCAATGATTTTAGTAATATGCCTGCAACTATTCCAATCATCAAGTAATGAGGTCAAAAAGTAATTGGTTTGATAATGTTTTGTTGTCTAGTCATTTGTTTCTGTTCTTAAGTTAGGTCTTTTTGTTTTTCTCAAAAAGTTCTTTCGCTTGTTTGAATTTCAGCTAGCAGTTTGTTTTCTTGCATATTTGTATTTACCAGTTTCTATCAATGTAAAGATCTTAATGTTCAATTTACTTTTTTTTTTTGATAGAAAATGGTTTTAACTACTGAAATGTGTGATAATGGGAGAACTAGTGCATGAAAACTGCTACTGTTATAACAGGGCACCAACTCAGTTGAAAATTTCAAGAATTTGACACATATGAGATGAGCACCATGTATCAGAGTTAATATATTGTGCTTAGTACCAGCTCTGGGCAATGAAGAAAATTCAAGTAAACTCATCAAAGAAAATATTCCACTGTGTCAGGTAGCTTATTATTTTGGGATTTGACTAATTATTACAAAAATTTCTGCAAATAAAAAGAAGAATGTTGAAATCTCAAAACAAATAGTCCTGTTCTATATAAAAAAATTGCAATACATGCTGTTGAAAAGCATTACTGACCTTGGAAGCTAAAAGAGCTGAGATGGTCATTCCAAAGATCCCTGATTCCATTTCCAGTGATTCTTGGACAACAAATGCTGATTTCTTCCGAAATTATATGCAACAGTACTTATCTGAGCAACTTCTGCTAGATTCACCTTCCCTGGAAAACTGAGAAATACAGTATTCATGTTTGTTGTTTAGACTGTATGAGCTGATTGGATCACATTTAAATCCAAATTCTTAAGCCTCACAACCGATTCAACATGACCTCTTAAATTATGCAGCTCCCCGAGCCTGCAAAAGTTCAAGGATCATCTCAGCAAGCTCATTTCAGAATTCATTACTCAGTATTTCAGCTAATATATAAGCAACTGCATATAGGTGAAAGCTGAAGGTACCTGGCTATTTCAGCACGCCGCCTGGCCTGCTCAGCTATCAAAGATGATCTTGATTTTCTACCATTGAAATCAAATTCTGCAGCCATTAAGCCCTGCAGACTCCTCTGAGAAAGAATCCATTTGGTTGCTCGGTCTTCTTTTCCGTAGTCTTTCTTGGAAGTAAATGCAGTCTGTTGCAGATGGGGAGCATGAGAATTCTCTTCAACCAAAGATTTATAACCTTAGAATTATGAAACAAGGAACAGTTGCACTAACCTTTCTGTCAAACAGTAGGTTCCACGCTTCTCCACTCAAGGCATAGCGAACTGCGAACTTGATAATATCCAGGGGAATGTAGAAAACTAAACTGTACAACCATATAACACCAGCCCATCCCCATCCAATGCCGCTAATATAAGCAAAGCTAATATGTGCATACACTGCAATCAAGGTAGCCACCTGCACAATGGGAAAGTTTATGGTCTAAAAGCTTTGCCTGATTGGCCTCTTGTTTCTTAACAGACAAGGATTTGATAGAACCTTACCAGTTGAGCCACCACAAATGCACACATCAAGAGAGCGCCGGGCCTCTCCAGAAATGACCAACTTTGACTACGAGTAACAAAGATGAGAGCCTGGCTAATAATGCTAACTTGCAAATATACTGCAGAGGAAATTTGCTCGGTGTTGTCGGATATAGACTTTACATTGAAGTGAGTCTGCAGCACAAAAAGATTTTAGGAAACATGATTATTTTCTTAAAATAATCGTAGGGAGGGAAAGATGAAACAAGAATTATAAGTTTAAATACCTCGAAGAAATCTGTGTCAATTACAATCCAGTAAAACAGGACAGTGACCAAAGCAAGATAGGTTCCAATGACAACGCCAGTTGCAAATATCTCATTAAGCTTCCAACTGTCAGGCATTGCTGATGGCTTTACTCGATCTTTCGAAATCGTCATGATAGTTCCTGATTAAAAATCCAACATAAAGTTAATATTTTTGATGCCATGTTGTTCCTGATTAAAAATCCAAAGAAAGGCTGTCACAGAGTGGAGCATTACCATCATTAAGGATTGCAATGATCAAAACCATGAAAGGTGGGAAGTCATATTTCCATATCAGAGCTAGAAGCACAAAACCAAGCTGCAATAGTATATTTATTGATGAAAAACATATCAGTATTTGAAACGTTGAATAGTAAGTCCATGAAAGTGAACAGAACAGCTGGAAGAGTGATAGAAATTTAACCTACCACGATACGAATTGTTATGGAGACAGCATATATCTGCACATTCAAGCAGGCTAATCAGTTTATGAATTTGAGCACGTGGTATTAATAGAATACAAAATTTAAATTCTGATTTTTACTCCAAAATTGAGGTTTTAACTAGTGAGAACCAACTAGGCTAGCCTCGTGTTGGTAACTATCCATTAAGTTGAAGCATATTCAAGGGTAAAAATGTGCAACATGACAAGAGCCCTTGTAGTATTTTAGCCCTCTTATCTTAAAGTCAGACTGCGATTAAGTTACTCTGGATTATTGAATTTTACTTGTGATCTAGGTGAGTACATTTTCTGTGGCCAGTTTTCATTACTAAAGATATAAGCTACTGTTTTTGTTAAGAAGAAAAAAATTGATACTCTACCGTATAATTTTTCATCCTTTGGAATATAGCTCTGCTAGTCAAGACAGCACTAACTATAACACTTAAGCCTGGCTCAGTCAAGACTATATCTGCAGCACTCCTTGCAGCATCTGTAGCATCTGCCACTGCTATTCCAATGTCTGCTTTCTTCAAAGCAGGCGCGTCATTCACACCATCTCCAGTCATTCCCACCACATGCTTCTTTTCTTGTAAAATCTTTACAATTTCATACTTGTGTTCTGAAAGTTGTACAGAAATGTAGGCCGAGTCAGGGGAATGACATTATAGACACAAATAAAATTGTGTCTCAACCATTTTTAAGCTACTGAACTAGTCATCACTCCATCTGCAAGGACTGGAGAGCACTAACTGCATTGGTATTATTCTTTTTCGAACTGGTCTGCTAATTATAATGGAATAAAGATTCTTAATTTTCTTGATAAATACCAGGGAATACTCCAGCAAAGCCATCTGCCTTCTCAATGAGTTCATCCACTGGAAGAGCTTCATGCTCATCTTTATCACGAGCAAACAATGATGAAGAAGGATACATGTTTGTCCCCATGCCAAGTCTTCTTCCTGTCTCCTTTGCAATTGCCAACTGATCACCTATATTAGTATGTACAGGATAGATTAGAATTTTTCTGCAATAATTCTGCTTTTAGAGGTTATAAAAGCATCTTGAGTTGGTCTACGAGTTCAGCCTTAGCCTGATTTAATCGAGTGAGTGAGTTAATGAAAGTGTAGCATGCTAGAACTTCAGTTAAGGACAACATATCACATTCCATTAGATTATAATATTCAGGACTTTTTTCTTTTCGAGCATTGTAGCTTATGGATGAAACTCATTCAAATACACAACTCAGTAACAAATGTAGTATATACTGCAAGAAATTGATGATTCCAACCAAGCAAGTCTTATGTACCTGTAATCATCTTTACACAAACTCCAAGGTTTAAGGCCCTGCGAATGGTCTCAGCACTGTCATGTCTTGGAGGATCAAATAAAGGCAGCAACCCGCAAAATGTCCAGGGACCTCCAGGGCTCTCCTTTGTTCTCTCTGGAACTTCCTGAGAAGATGAATATGCAAGTCAATGAAGAGGTTAGAAAAGAATTTGAAGGATAAGTGGAAACTCAAATCATTGTCATATGTTTCCATTTCAGTACTGATATCTTGATGACAAGTAGATTCTGAAATGAACTTATTGGCTTAACGACAACATATACCTGAAAAGCAATTCCAAGAGACCTCAAGCCCCTTTCAGCAAATTTGTCAATGATGGAATGCACTTTTCCAGCAATCTCATTTTTCTCTTGGCAAAGACTTAGTATCTGATTTTGAGAAGAAAAAAGAGAGAAGTAAATCTTCTGCTCTGTAGCAACTTCATTTACCACAACAAATAGACATAAGACAGCTTAAGCAAACTGGTTTGTGAAAGCATACCTATACCAAACTTGAGAAAGTTACAGAAACATAGGGGTAAAACTAAAAAGTGGAAAATAAAAAGGAAAATTCAATTCTATGGACTCAAAACTTTTAAATAAAACTTATAGTGCAAATCAAGCCCAAGTCAATGTAGCAAATACAAAATCCAAGGCCCAAACATTCACAAGATTAATCAGCATTCATACTTTAGAAACAAGAAAAAAGGATATTTTTACTTCATGATATTTAAAGGTGATTATGAAACAGAAATGAGCCATCTCATATGTTCGTGGTTGAGTTTTATGTTAGTACTTTGTCTTTGGTTCTGACCAAAACTTAAATTAGGATTATCATCTAGCAAAAATTAGCAACCAATCATCATAAAATTGTGAGTCAAATCTCTTCAAGAAGATTGGTACCTGCTCAGGAGCTCCTTTGCTGGCGCGGTACCAATTACCATCAGAGTCGATGTATGTAATAGCGGTACGTTTGTCCACCGGATTAAATGGCAGAAAGTGAACTTCTTTGATGTTTGCACGAGCCTAAAAATACAAGGTTTCTTTTATCATCTGAACATAAACATCGAAAGAAAAAAAGGAAAAATAGAACCTTGAAATTGAACATTTTCTATATCTACCTCCTTTGGGTCTGCAAGCATGTTAATGATGGCTGCATCAATAGCATCCTGATTTTCCAGTCTTGAGGCTCTTGCTGCAAGCAGAACAACCATGTCTTTGTCCATATCTTTGCTAAAAACCTGCACGAAACACGAGCTTGGCTATTAGCCTTTATCCGAAACTTGTGGCATTGCTAGAACTAAGGAGTTCATACGCTTTTAGAGGAAATCAAAAGCTACATATCATATGTAAGTTATCAATACTGATATTTCCAAAATGTTCTGAAACGTCATATTTCTATAGGCTGTAGCTGTGGTCAAAGATGTTATCCGAATCCACTCAAATCATTTATTAGTTTCCTTCACAATGTGTAGACATAGCTATAGCCCGCGGATATGCAGTCAGCTATTGTACCTCAATAAGGTTTCGATCAACAGTGAGGAGATTCAAGGTCAGAGTTCCAGTTTTGTCACTGCATAGGACATCCATTCCTGCCATTTCTTCAATTGCAGTCATCCTTTTTGTAATGGCACCCTTTAAAAACGAACCAACCAAAGGTGAGTAAACAACAACAATGGAGGACAAATTTTAGGTACAATTAGTTCACTACATTGCAGGCTTATAGCTATCAAGATTTGGACCTGTTGAGAGAGCCGATGAGAACCAATTGCCAGAGTAACAGATAGTACAGTTGGCATAGCTATAGGAATTCCTCCAATCAAGAGAACAAGAAGGTTGTTGATTCCATCTCTGTATGAGCGGTGCTGTACGGCGAACATGACAATGATTTCAAGAATCATCCCCACAGCAATAGAGCAGATGCAGAAATTCCCAATGGAAGTGAGGACCTGAATGAAATCATGGAAGCAGTATCAGATTATACTCTCACCAGAACAAATGCTGCCTCTCTAAAGCTAAGATTCTAAACTGTTCTCAGGAGTATAAATTGCCAAGCATGCACAAGCAGAACCTGTTCTCACTAGAACTGTGTTCATCTCATCCATAAAAATTCATTAACAAAGGCCGAAAAACATCCTGAGGAGTACTGATGGATCTCTTATGGAAGAAAATTTGGTAACAATTAGAAGCTTTTCAGTTAGAACCTGCTGAAAGTGTCCAACAACTTCTGTGGAGTCGACTAGGTGTGCTGCTTTCCCAAAGAAAGAGTGAACTCCAGTAGCTATGACTACAGCCTCAATCTCACCATGCTTACAAGTTGAACCAGAAAATACTTCGTCTCCTGTCCTCTTGGTCACTGGGAGCGATTCTCCAGTAAGGGCTGACTGCAAACAGAAATTTTTACCTGATGGTTTCAGTTGTTTAATTGATAGGAATAAATGCATACAATCAAATTGTGACGAGCATCAAGCCTAGCAGATTTGCATGTTCTTTACTGTATAAAAAGCCACTTGCCTGGTCAATTTTAAGTGGATCTCCTTCAAGAAGGCGAGCGTCTGCAGGGATGATATCTCCAAGTTTTATGCTGATTATATCTCCTGGTACTAAAATGGCAGCATCTCTCTCTTGCCACTGCCCATCTCTTAGTACCTGAATTGACATTGTTGTATGCACAAAGGCATTAAAGAAAATTATAGATTGCCACAGGATAAGAATTTTGGTGCAACAGGTTTAAGTCACAGAAAGAGCCTTCTCCGTTAATGCAGAAAAAAGATTGCGTGTATATATATGATCCTTTTCAAACTTCATAGCGTGAGAGTCTGAGTATTGGATTTACCCTTCATGGAGTGTCACAGAGTTTGTGAAATGGTAATTAAGCATCCATCTCCAGAGGATGGAATTATTGGTTCTTGAATGAAAATAGACGTTAATGCCGACATTTTGAAATGAAATGTAAATTGAAGGCACCGAAAAGAAGGGGTATACCTTTGTTTTTGGAGCCAGACGAGCCATAAGCGCCGCTGCTGCATTTCCAGCATTGTTTTCCTCTAAAAAACTAATTGTGGAATTGAGAATCAAAAGGCACACAATCCCCACAAAGTCCTGCCAGTCAGGACCCTCGCCCTGAAATAAAGAAACCCAGAAAGCTATCAAAATAACCATTTAATAACAAAAGAAAGCAGAAAAAATGAATTTGAAATAGACATTCAAGTTCTGGAAACTGCTTGATGAAATGTGTAACTTACTCCACCATTAGCAAGGACAATTGCCATCATTGCTGCAGCTTCCATAACCCATGACAAAGGGTTCCACATAAAACTTAGAAACTTCAAAAACTTGTTTTCCTGGATTAGAATGAAAACTAAGAATTATTCATTTATTCCAACTGGATAACATTTAAACTTCTTTCAATACCAAAAATGGCCATTAAAGTAATGTTGCCCAAACAGTTCATGACTTTTGAGATATCAGTAACAGCAACCTAGTCCATTTATGCTTATCAATGCTTATTGAACATCTGGAGATATTTCATCATTTGTGTTTGACATGTTGACACCAATTTTTATATAAAATTTTTGTAATTTATACCACGAATACAAAATATATACAATAAATGCCTAGTCTACCTATATATTTCAGAAGTGCTGGTGCTTACCGGCTTCTCCTCAAGCATGTTTGGACCAAAGATATGCAATCTAGCTTCAGCATCTTCAGATGTAAGACCACTTCGGGATGTTCTCAGTTCCTCAAAGACTTCCTCTATTGGTAAGCGTTCCTTTTAGAGACAGGATATTTGAAAATTGATTTAGTATCATACAATAACGAATTCCAAAAAGATTGGAAATGTCAATAATCTGATTTAGTCAATGTACAACTCACCAAATCGATCCCCTCTCGGTTGAAGTTCTCGGGATCCAGCAAAGGTTTTCCAAGCTCTTCACTCATGGTTCAAGCTGTAAAAACATGGAGCCAAGATAGACCAAGATGTTATTCCTCAGCATTACACGGTATTGAACTTAAATCCATGAGTGTTTCATATAATTAACAGTAAATTCTGTTCCGGAAACAAGTAGTTGCTATACTACACTCAGAATCAAACTGAAAAAACTAGTATAATCTGTAAGAATCTTTCAATGTCCTATTCCAAACTACTCGCCGTCATGTCTTCATTATGACTAGAATCGAATAACAGATCATATCAAATTACAGGAAAAACAAGAACTAAGAATCGGAGTCCTAACTAAAGAGAAACACATACAAATGTATAGCTTTGGAATCAACTTGGGTAGAAAACAAACCAAAGACTATGAAAATGTGCCGCCTGGAATTTCAGTTAACGACTTACTTTTATTGAAAACCGGTAAACCAGTAGAAAATGGCTAATGCAGTAGAGCCTGCAAAGCGATGAGCTTCCTTTTCTCCTCTGATGTGAGTTTAAAGAAGCTAGGGTAGACAAGTGAAGTGAGAAGCTTAAAAAGAGACAGTAAGCCATGTTTGATTCGCTGACCAGTGGTTGGCACCTCACGAACAACCCCTGATTCTAAATCTGGCGCCACCCTCGGTTCTCTTTCGCCCGAATACATATTGGCATGTGTTTCCTATTTCAAGTAAGAAACCAAGACGCCTGCAAACCCCCGAAAGACCGTTTGCTTCCAACTACCTTTCAAAACTTGCTCTTCCAAACCTAACGGTCACCAAGACCCAAATCCGAAGCCCATGAATATTTGGACTAACGTGCTTACAGGTTATATACTTACATAAAACGTGGCTTCTGATAATACTAATTAGTTGATCCGGAAATATGTATATTTTTGCACGTTGTTAAATTGTATTTATATTATATAAAATATAAAAATTAATATATCAATTTAACATGTATTTGAATTATGTAAAAATGAAATTATTATATTAAAATTTGTATCGACATATCTGACAAAAAATATATTTTTAGTTTTGTCAAATTTACATACAAGTTTTGTTAAATTTTAAGTTGCATTACGTAAAATATAAAAATTATTGTATTAAAATTTATATCAACACATGAGATTAAAAAATAACTTTTTATCCTATTTTTAAATTATAATTTACTTTGAATAAAAAAATGTAAATATTGAGATTTGAATTGTAAATTTATTTAAAATTAAACTAAAACCATTTCAATCACATGCGCATAATTTTTTTTAAATAAAAAATTTTAAAATTAATATATGAATTCTTCTTCTACGTAACTATTTATGATTCATTCATGATATGTCTTTTGAATTAGCATACAATCACGTGTTTATGTGTAAAAGCAACATAAAAATGTCAAACTAATCTTACCAAGCACATAGACAAATAGATCAAATTATGTAACAAAAGGAAAACAGCCATTTTCACCAACTTTGATAGTTAGGTATGTACATGACTTTTATTTTAATATGATTGGTGCTATCATATTGGCCTGTCAATTGAAAATTAATGAAAATAGATCCAAAAAATTAAATCTAGTAATTTGTGTGTATATATTTATATATGTATTATTTTATATCAATAAAATAAAAAATTATTATTATAAAATTTTTTTCAATAAAAAAATTTATTTTTTAATTTTTGTTAAATTCATATATATATATATATTTATCAAATTTTAATTTATGTTATTTTTGTATTTGTTTTTATATATTATCTAAAATTATCCAATCTAAAAAATCAAAAATCCAACTTACCCTTCCAAATGGGTTTGGTCCTTAAATTGCGTTGTTGAAGAAAATGTAGATGTGGGTAGTTCAAATTTTATCCAATTCATTGTAACGTAGCATTTCCTTTTTCATAAGCATGAAGTATTAAAGTCATCATGCTAATGAAATTTGCTTTACAGCTATACACTACTTTACATATCAATAATAAATGGTGTACCCTATCAAATATACATGTGAAAAGAGACTGTCCCTATAATATCTAACAGTCTAAGTCAAGTTATTTCACTATTCCTTGTCTCGATTAGACTTAAGAGTCGTTGCACAGTAAATTCGAAATTTTTCTTAATTTCATCTATTGATTTTAAATACGATACAGTAATACTATATAAAATCGATATAAATAAAAAATATAAAAGTGATACGAATTAAAAAAATTATATATAAATAAAATAAAAATTAATAAAAAAATTATATTTAATATATCAATACAAATTTTATATGACATAAATGATCCAAATCAAGCAGATTTGGGCTACCTCGGAAGAGGAACTGACATGCTAATCTCTTCACATGTAACTAATAATCTTTAAATGAACGGTAACAAGTTTACAGTGTGTTGTTTTTATTATCTAATTCATATGCATTATTACAGATCAGATTCCGAAAGAAAACCGATTCCAAAGATGATTTAAGCTCTATATCTAGCATGGAGTCATGCCAGCCTGAATCCTGATAGGCACAGTTTTGTGCATGATACCCTGCTCCGGGATGCTAATATAAAAATTGGTCTTCCCTGGTGGAAGGAAGTTATAATTTGGGTTTTGTGTAGGTTAAAACGGTGGTATCTTGAATTTGTTAAAGATTAAATTTTTTATAATTTTATATTCAAATTATATCTTTTTATTTATTATAAATTAATTTTAAGTTGAACGTAATATCTAATATAGTATCACTTTTTGCTTTTATATTTTTTTATGTAGTAAGTTTTTTAATTTTCACTTAGACGTGATAAATGTTTGTTTAAAGTGATATTATTCGACGTTTGTTAAATATTAAATTTTTTATTATTTTATATTAACCCTCAATGACTTCACTTTGTTAAGGATTGATTTTAAGTTAAAGATTAAATTTTCTGTAATTTTATATTTAAGTAAGTTTTTTTGCCTCTTAACTATTGATTTTAAATTGAATCTTAATAGATATAAACTTGATTTTTATATACTAGTGCCTTTTTTTTTTTTGAAATTTCTATATTAGTGCTTTGAATTCAAACAGTATCTGCCTTGAAGGATTTGCTAATGGCCCTTCTCTGAAGTATCAAAAGGAGCTTCTGCACTCGTATTACATGATTTATTAGTTCTACGAGTCTATATTCTTCTGTAGAACGCCGTTACCTTTAATGCATTTGTAAGTCGTAGCAAAACATCCATAAGCATATACCATAGATGAAGATTCGTGAGCAGAAATCCATGTATTTCTAACCATATGTCCTTATCCTTGTACTCGGTTTTCAGAAGATTGAAAATGGCAGCTTTCTTTATTGGATAAAAGAACCTAACTTGTAAACTAAGCCATCTCTTTGATAAAGGGAAATTAATTTTCCTCGAACAAAGGGTCAGCGCGCTTCAGTTTTTGCTTGATATCCTCTGTTTCTCCATCTTTATCTTAGCATTCTTTATAACAATAACGTTACCAAAGGTCCAATGCAGACAGAACTCATAAACAACAAAACTTAATCCTGTTCTAAGCTATTGTAATTGTTGAAGATGCCAGTTATGTTACTTCTTTGGAGTGTTACCATAAAAAATAAAGTCACTTGATAATTTTAGATACAATAATATATAAAATACAATAACAACATCAATTATAAATATCAAGATAATTCAAAAAAAATTATATTTTATTTGATATGAATATAATTTTATATTATTCAAATTCTAGCACTTACTTAGCATGGAAAGCAGGAGAGAGTTGGAGTATGAGCCACGGTGGAGAAAATCCAAGAAAACCAACCAAACCAACGTCCTGCCTCAAAATTGAGGCCATCTTGCCGGGTCAGTGTTCCCATAAGCCAAATCCATTGCCTTGTCTTCATTAAACAGCTCTCCACTTTTCCTGCTCCCCTTTGCCGCTTCTCTAATCCACATTACTTAATTAACAGTCATTCATCGTCCCCATTGTTAGCTCCCATTTGTATAGAAAACTCTGCTGCATATTCCATGCAAATGCAAATCCCTCGGTTTCTGAACCTGACCATGTTCACTTGCTCCCTTCATAATCAAGTTAACCTTTCTTGGAATCTGGGATTTGTAATTGTATAAATACTTTATCCTTAACCCCCACGGCCTCAAAGCTCTACGTCGAGCCTTTTTTTTTTCCTAGCAAATCTGTAGCGTAACACTTTTGTATTAGCCATGGCTGAGTTTCTGTCCCAGCAATACAACTGTGGAGTCAAGGCCTCCGCGAAGAGAAAAGGGCATGGCTTCTCCACCAAGTGTGCTTCCTTGGTTAAGCAGCAACGTGCTCGACTCTACATCTTGCGCCGTTGTGCCACTATGCTGCTTTGCTGGTACATTCAGGGTGATGACTAGCAAGCAGTGGATTTCATTTTCACCATTAATTAGGCTTCATCAATCATGCTAATCCTGTTTGGTTCCGTGGGGCTACGGTGTGGTATAATTGCAATTTTCTTCTACTTTCCTTTTGTGTTTTTGACCCGATTAGAGTGATTCATTGGGTTTTGAGGGGAACAGGAGAAGTTTATGGCCACACCCTTGCTTTTTCACCAAGCTGACATTAAGCATGATCTCATGGAGTTTGGTATATGTTATAGCAGAAGTTGTTTGCCTGTTGCTATTAAGGTTGGATGTAACTTTGTATTAGGCCTTTTTAATACTTTTTTTCCTTTTCCCTTCACTTACCCAACCATCTTAATCCTTTTTGGGTAATTGGAGAAAGAATGGAGGAAACACATTTTACTGTTGTAATGGCTGAGCTGTGTACTATAGTTTGTGTTTGAACTCTCTCTTGATAATCCCATGAAAGAGTGTTTGATTTGCGAGCTTTTTCAGACATGGAATTAAATCTTAATTGTCCATCCTGAAGAGATGATAGAATTTTGCCAAACTAGAATGAACACAATTGGGAGACCATAAGTTCTAATTCTCAGTAACTGTTCTAAGATTAAGGAATGTTACATCTTGTATCCTTAGTAATAGATACGGTAGAGATTATGTCTGTGGAATATAAAATATAAAAATTTTATGTAAAAATTTATGTAAATAAATTAAACATAATATTTTTTAATTTTTATTATATTTATATAAAATTTTTATTAAATTTTAATTTGTATCACATTTATATTTATATTTTTTATTTTTGATGTTTTATATTGAATCACCGAATTGTACCTAAAACACCGAGCAATAGGAAAAGGCATCAAGCAACCTAAACAGTGAACAGTTTTCTTTGATTAATCTTTTCCAGAAGAACTGTTTTATGCAAGTTGAGTTGGAATATTAGGTGAGTTGTTCAGCTTTTGGATTCTGACACTTGCTTAGAAAGCTACTCCAGAAATTTATTGATGCAAGTAAAGCAGAGCAGACTATACAAGAAAAAACCAGACACTCTATGTGGTTCAGAATTCAGATTGCTTTATCAAAATTCCTGAACAATATCCAAAGCAACAAGGATCTTCACATAAAATGCAACACTTATTAATCGGTATTGTTTTTGTGGTCTCAATTTGCAATTAGCCATGAGATAATATTCTTACAAATAAAATAAAAAGAAAAGAAAAAACAGGATGCTAATCAATTACATGTCCTCTAGCAGATTGAATTCATTATCTCATAATTTACATTCTTTCCAAGCTCACTTTGTATAATAGATTGGAAGAACATATATGAACAGCCCCATTTCTTTACAATAGGGACCCTTGCACTCATTGTATATTATTTCAAACTTCCAGGGGAGTTGGAGACTTGGAAAACATGCTTCAGTAGTTTCCAGTAGCCAGTTTAGCTCTCAATTCCTTTCTCAAAATTTTGCCTGATGGTGCCTTTGGAATGGCTTCAATGAAGAACACCCGACTTAGTCGCTTGTAGAACACCACCTGCACCATTGCCAGAGTACATAAGCAGCATATTCAGGATCACCAGCCACCAATCACCATTCATCAAGGCAATAAACAACATTACTTCTAACATAACTATGAGTTTTCAGGTCGGGTGGAGTTGGATAATTTACGCTCAGATCATTTTAAGTTTGGGACCAAAACATATAGCACCAAAATGCACACTTTTTACCATTCAACATTATGATTTAAGCAACTACTCTTTCTGATTCATATTCTACTTCTAAAGGAATGTTAATTACTACTATATGTTATAAATTACCTGTTTTGAAACGTATTGCTTGATTTCATCCTCACTGATCTGTGATTTGTCTGATTTGACCACAAATGCAACAGGAACTTCTCCAGCTGCCTCATCGTTCATGCTGAAAATTGCAGAAACTATTAAACCAAGAAAACAATTATGATGGTACTATGAACATGGGTTAATTATTAGTATTTCACTTACGCGACGACGGCAGCATCGATAATATCAGGGTGAGCTATGAGCATGGCTTCAAGTTCTGCAGGAGCAACCTGAAAACCTTTGTATTTGATCAGTTCCTTCAATCGGTCAACGATGAAGAGTTCTTCATCATCATCAATGTAACCAATGTCTCCGGTGTGTAACCAGCCTTCTTTGTCAATGGTCCTAGCCGTGGCCTCAGGGTCATTAAGATATCCTGAAACATTATATATTCAGCATAACTTGATTCATGTTTTATTTTCAAGACACAAGATTACATAATTATATAGTAAAATCACAGGTTCAAGTCATGAAACAGTCTCTTCGATGCAATAGAAGCTTATGTATTGGATTTGTTCTTACCTTTCATGATCTGGTCTCCTCGGATGCAAATCTCTCCGGCCTGGTTTCTTGGTAGCGAGGAACCGGTGTCAGGGTCAACAATTTTCATCTCTGCGTTCCTTACCACAGTCCCGCAAGCCCCAGATTTTATTTCAAACGGTTCCTTAGCAAATCCCAAGGACATTGCTAGAACTGGTCCAGCTTCTGTCATTCCATAACCCTGTAAAAAAAATGTCTTGCAATCAAAATCTGGCCCATCTTGTCGACTCAAAGCAATCATACATTCAATTAATGTTGGTTTTCCAAGGTTGTTGGAAATTTTCTTGTTGCTTTCAAAGGGCTAAAACAGACCTAAGATACCAAATTAAACGGCAACAAGAAAGAAGAGGCTGGATAGCCGCCACCACTACCGCTAGAATTAAAGTGAAAAATAAATGATTAGCATTGGCTAAGGTAATAAGCATGGTATCAGGGTCCTATCATGTTTGGTAGAACTATAACATCATGGCTGGACCTCACAATATGAGCACTAATTACTCTAGAAATGAAGTCTATCATTTATGTGTATTTTGGCCGGCCGCCACCACCACCTCGAGGGTTGAAGGAAAAACAAATGATTGGCATTGGCTAATAAGCTAATAATCTTGGTGTCAGGATCTTATCATGTTAAGTAGAATTACAACATCATAGCTCTTTTTACTTTGAAAATGAAGGCATATCTTTTATGAGTATTTTATTTTGCAATTTTCTTTAGGGATTTGGGAAGGATTTATGAAAAAGGATTCAATTTATATTAGATGATTTTAAGAAATCAGTGTTTAGATACTCATTAAAATAATGCCACATCATAATTTTATAAATATACACAATTATTATATACACTTGTTATTACTCAATAAATTTAATTAATCTTATTTGAATAATAATTGACATTAAGAATTTTTTTTTATATATATTTAGAATAAAGTTGAGATTATTTGGATTTGATTCCAAACCAATATAAAAAAAAAAGATTTATGGTAAAATATGAGTTTTGCAAGGTTACATGCATGTGGAGATTAATTTACCTAATAGAATTTGACTTCAAAAACTTTGGACCAAAGTCTAACAAAATTTAACTACCATACCTGCCCAAGTTTGGCACCGGGAAACTTCTGTCTTACAGCATCCTCAAGATCTTTACCCAACGGGGCGGCGCCGGACTTCACCATCCTTACAGAAAGCAAGTCGTATTTATCAGTTCCCGATGACTTAGCGATGGCCAAAGCTATAGGTGGCACAATCGGAGCAATTGTCACTTTGTATTTTTCTATCAGCTGCAGCAACAATCCAATCTCAAACTTCTGCATGATCATAATTGCAGCCCCAACACGTAGCCCGCAAAGCATAATCGAATTCAGGGCGTAAATATGAAACATGGGCAGAGTACATAAGATCACATCTTCACTGTGGAAGTACAAGTTTGGGTTTTCTCCGTCGACCTGTTGAGCCACGCTCGTGACTAAACCTTTGTGTGTTAGCATCACCCCTTTGGGAAGCCCCGTGGTCCCTGACGAATAGGGCAGTGCTACGACATCGTCCGGGAAGATGTCGACTTCAGGGAGATCATTCTCGTCAGCTTGTGTTAACTCGGAGAAATGCAAGCAGCCCTCCGGAGCTGAGTCAATGCACATGATTTTCACATCATTGTCTTGCGCAAATTCTTTTACTTTGTCAACGTAACTGGCCTGCGTGATTATAAGCCTAGTGTTGGAGGCTTTCGCTTGCTTTGACACCTCCGCAGGGGTGAAAAAAGGGTTGGCAGCTGTGGCAATGGCGCCACGGAACGAAGCACCGAGAAATGACAGGACAAACTCCGGAGTGTTCGGTAACAAAAGCATGATCACCTGGCGTTGTTGGATGCCAAGCTTGTTGAGCCCTGACGCAACTCTACGAGCTGTAAGCTCAACTTCTGCGTAAGTATAAACTTTACCCGTCGTCCCATTAATCAAACAGGGCCTGGAGGCCACTTTCGATATGTTCTCAAAGCAATACGAATGCAAAGCGAGGTGCTTAGGGATATAGATATCAGGAAGCTTTGATCGAAAAATGATTTCTTCTAGTTGCAATTCTGCTTGGGGTGCCATTTGAGCTGCAAACAAGAAACCCTGAAAAATTGTAGGCTTTGTATGTTAATTGGAGCCTGAGAGCAAATGATAGGTATCATTGAGATTGATATAGTAAGTGGATTAGAGTAGGTGAGGGCGGTTGGTGAAGGGGTATAATAGGGATCCATGGGGAAATGTGGTGTTGGTTGATTGGGAAAGCAATGGAGGAATAGAGGGTTGGTGAGGGTGGGTCTCGGTGGGACGATGGGGTCCATTTTTGGTTGTGAAAGGTGGCAAGTTGACTCAGGACCTGTGGCCCTTTTCAAGACAGCGTCTTACCTAACACAATACGTACGAGAAATTTGTCTATGATGAATTTTCAGATAATTCGTGTCCACATTTATATTTATATTTATATTTATATTTATATGATATAAAATTAAATTTTTATTATATAAATATAAAAATTTTATTTTAAAATTCAATATAAAAGTTATTTTTAACTTAAATGATATTTATATAAATTTTTTTATCAAATTTTAATTTATATCGTTTTGTGTAATGCCGTGGTCTTTTTCGTCTTCACCTACCGCAACTCTGGTTGCTGATAGCAGGGCCCAAGCCTACCCTCAATGCTCGAAGCTTTTTCCAAGATTGGAATTCATCAAAGCCCACCCTTCTTGATCAGGACAATTCAAAATCCTGATTTTGTTAATAGAAAAAAAAATTAAGGAAATTATTTTTTTATGTAATTTAAGATTTTGTCTTTCCTCTTGAATTTTACCTCATCATGCAGTAGAATCTAAATAAACTCGGAGTTTAAAAGATAATCAATCAAATAATTATTTACTAAGCTATATTCTATTGGTTTAAATAACATATTTTATTATTTTCATTGATAAAAAGTTTTTTTATATTGCCAATGAAGTATTGACTTAATGACAAAAAAGACTCTTAAAATATTTAAGTCTAATTTTTTTAACCTCATGTTATGTGGTTTTGTTTAATTTTTATGTTGGATTATTTATCCATTTAATATAATTTATTTATTTCTCAAGGGTATTACTAAAATATAATTGTAATTTCTCTATTTCTAATTTTAACTTTAAAAAAATATATACCTGTAGTTACAAATGATAAAAATCAAAACTAATTTTAGTATAAAAAACTAATGATAAACAATACTAATATTTTTTTTTACTTAAATATTCTTTATGTGATCTATATTTTTTTACTAATTATATATTGATCTTAAAATATTTTACCTTTTTTTTTTTACTTATTGATTCTTAAATTTTCATTCTAATGGGGTCAATTTATCTCAAATTTGATTTGTGTGAAATCAATTTATAATTTATTCAATATTTATTCTTAATACATATATTACAAAGAAAATTAAAATTTTAGCAGGGTCAATTGACTATAAGTTTTGAAATGTAGCTACATCTAGAGTTGTAATCGAGTTAAGTCGAGATGATCTAATATTATAATCAAACTTGATTCGAGAACTTGAGACTTGAAACTTGACTCGAGTTAGATCAAATTTAGATTTTAAAACTCGATTCAACTCGACAAAATACTCGAATCGCTCAAGCTTGACTCGATAGACTCAAACTTGACTCGTTAAACTCAGTTTTTTATTTTTCAACTATATATTATGAGGTAAAAGTAACTTAATAATAAAATATTAAAAAATATATATTTAAAAAGCTTGATAATTTTCGCAAGCCATTCGAACCGGGTATTTAAAAACTCGAATTTGATTCGACTTGTTACTCGGCTAAAAAAATAAATGAGTCAAATTCGAGTAATCATCAATTCAAACTCGAGTAACTCACGATATCTTAACTCGTTTACACGCTTACATTCCGTCTATTTTGTATATTTTATTTTATATCAAACGACCTTTTTTAATTTATTATTTATTAATATTATATTTAATTATAAATTTTAATTTTTAAAGTTTGGAACTCAAACATTATAAATTTTTTATTTTTTGATTTTTTAATTTTATTAAGAAATAATCATCAAATTTGAATTAGTTTGACTTACATGATTACCGGTGAAAAAAATAGAGAATTTTTGAAATATCTTTGAATTGAAAAAAATGGAACTCAAGATGATAAGGCAATGTCCTTAAATGGAATTCAGTTAATGGGTCAAAATGGTTTATACAAACAAACACTTTTTGGTTCGAAGAAAAAAATTACTTTTTATCTAGGAAAAAAAATTTTAAGGGGTAAATTTTAGGGAAAAAAATTACTTTAGATCCCAAAAAAAATTTTTTTGACTCAGGTAATCTAAAAATACCTTAGAATTCGAGGATAATCATTTTACCCCAGATTTTCTTAAAATTGAGCACTGTAGGTAAAATAAAATGATTGACAAAGAGGAAAAGAATCGAACTAAACGGAGGAATCAAATGACGAAAAAAAAAATTACGGGGGAAAAAAAAATTCCCCCCAACCAAACATCCCCTAAGTGTATAACCGCCATATTTTACGGGTGTCCGTGGTAAACTCAGTAATTTAGGATAAGAAAAGTAGAATAATATGCGTTAAAATTTAATAAAATTTATATATAAATTAAGTAAAATTTTTAAAAACTATATTTGTATTGATATAAATTTTTATATTTTATATATATTTTAAAAGATATAAACATTACAATTAAATATGATATAGATATAAATATAAATTATATACAAAAACTATAATACATTCAGAGGCCAGATTTTTTTTAATAGTGGGGAATGGTTGTTATATTTAGTTTTTGTTTGATTTATTGAAAATGATTTTTTTAAAATAATTTTTGAAAACAAAATTTTTTTTACTGTTTAAAATGAGTTAATGAAAACATTTTATGTTGTTTCCTTTTTTTTTCAAAAATTAATTTTTTTATTCAAATTATATTAACATAGCTAATAAAACATTAAAAGTATTTATTATTTATTAATTAATATTTTAATATTAAAATAATTATATTTTGAAAATACTACTTAATATTAAAATATTATGTTATTAAAAATTTAGCCGAAAAGTATTTATAATTAAATAATATTAATATTTATTTTTGAAATCTTAAAAATATTTATACTAAAATAATTATATTTTATATCCAAAGTATTTATTATTAAAATCATAAAAAATTATTATTTACTTATATTTATTATTAAAATATTAATATAAAACTATTTGTAAATAAAATATAAAAACATTATATCTTAATTTAAAATATTAATAAAATATTAGAATTATTAATTATTAAAATAATAAATATATTAGTTATTAAAATAATGTTTATTATTCATTATTAAAATGATGTTATGATATTGTTTATTATTGAAATATTAAAAATATTTAAGATAAATAATATATAAAATAAAATATTTAAACTGATTAATGTTAATATTTTAATATTTTCAATTTTCAATATGATCAAAATTTATAAAATTATATCCAGGATTTAATTTAAATAAAATTATATTCATAAATTTAATAAATAACCTTACATATAAATAATTATTTAAAAACAATATCTTTTCTTTTCAATCATATAAAATAATTAAACAATGCGAATAAAATTATCTTTATATATTTCTCCATGTGATTCTTAAGGGAGTTGTCAAGAGACGCGTGCTCTGTTTCATCGAGGAAGAAATTCCAAACACATTTCAACTACTCTTAACGGCCAAAAAAAAAAATAAAAATTGGAGTACTTAAAGGTTAAAACTACCTCGTCTTGTTTTTTAGAAATCGGCATCATTACGTCTTCGTGACATATGTTTTCCATTTTAAGTGTAAAAATTTCAACAACCACCACACTCGAAGGAGTAGTTTTCTATCATATTCCCACCTTGGCTTTGTGCTTAATTTAACAATTTCCATGCATGAGGGTTTTTTTTTTTTTTTTTCACTTTCCTTTTATGCTCATATTTCCTTGGGTTATGCATGATTCCGTTCCAATCTATTGGGAGTTTTTTTTTTTTTTAAATTAAGATTGTAACTATAGTACAAATAATTAATTAAGATTTTGTTTAATTATTTTATAGATTTATATTTAATGTATTATTGTTATATAAATTTTATATATTATTAGTGCATAATAATAATATATTGCTTTATTTATTCATAAATTTAAATAAAATTTTTTAAAAATAAATATTATTAAATTTATTAATTAATAAAATATTATAATATGATTTATGGAGAGTGTATGAGATTTATTTTATAAGAGTGCGTCAAATATAAAAACTTATTTTATTATAATACTAATTTTTTAAAATTTATTTTATTTGTATTAAAAAACTATAATACTAATTTTTTAAAATTTATTTTATTTGTATTAAAAAACTAAAAGGCATAAGAAAAACAGAGAAAAAAATTTGCAAGTTTCTTTCTTTTCTGATTTTATGAATGCAGTTGTTGAAGTTGAAAATTCAATTTTGGTTTAACCTTTTTTTCTTTTAATGCATATTACTAACTCTAAACTTTGCGGGGGCAAATGGTTAAATTTAAATTTTAAAATAATAATTTAATTGAGAGGAAATGTAGGGAAAAAAAGGTATTTATTTTTTTATTTTTTTATTTTTACGGTTAAGACATCTTCCAATCAGTATGTGTGCACTTTGAGATAATATTTTTTCGAACAATTTTAAGTATACACCTTTACATCTATATGATGATTCAAAAAAATTAATTTCCTTAAATGTTGACTCCAAGACTTGATGTCACGACCCCAGCGACGCGAATTTTCAATAATTTATTGCGGAAGTATAAAAATTTAGACTAAATTTTTTATTTTTTCTTTTAACACTTGTTTGTCATGTGAGTGTAGACTTACAATATTTTTAGGTCTCAAAATACTTAGCTTAGTTTAAGGCTATGAACCTAAGATCTCACTTGAATTTCTTATTAACTTTCGTAATTATTTTTTAATTCAATACACATTCCGACACATGTACCGAAGGATAACCGTCTGAAAATAAGTACAATTAAGCAATATAAATAAATATACCAATATAAGCTATGAGATCTTAAAACATTTACTTCGAAACCGATACTGATATCAATGTCAATGCACCTCTAGTCAGAACTTGTGATGGAAAATAGAAGGGGAATGAGCTTTGAGGAAAGTTTAGTAAGTAAACCACACAAGCACATAGGTAATAACATACAAGATATTGAATTTTTAATGCATGTCTAACACATTCACATTTGATCATTCTTTCTTATCACTTATTCAAATTACAGTTCGAAACTTATTGAAAGTTACATTTTTCCTAGGTTTATGGACAAGAATATTATCTAAACGCTATCAAGTTTTTCAGGAATAGAAATATTTTGAAATACCTTAATTGACCATTAAACCTAATCATCCGAACTGATTATACCCATAGGGATTCAAAATTCGAAACATGGTTGAATGCAGAAAATCAAAATTTAATGTAATCTAAACATGTAAACTTTTTCCTCTTGAGTTGCTTATATCTACATTCGTTCTCAAAACACAACAATTTTCTGATATCACATCATACAATCCGAAAACATATCACATATCGAAATATATTTATATCTCAGAAACATCTCTTATTCAAAACATAAGTTATATTTGAAACTTATTACACTTCAAAACATGTCTTATTTCGATACATAATCTAAAGCGAAACATCTTCCTTATTCGGAATAGGTCTCGTATCCGAAATATATCCACATCCGAAATATATTCCTTATCTGGAACGCATTTAATATTTGAAACATATTTCTTATCTGAAATATATCACATCGAAATATATTCATATATTCGAAATATATTTCATATTCTGAAACTCTTTTCATAGTTCAAAACGTAGTTCTTATTCCAAAACATACTTCACAATTCGAAACGTATATCATACTTTATTTGCTAACTATTCTAACCCGTTAGCAAAGACACTATTGACTATTATATCCCGTCAGCTGAGGCTACATCACTAACTGTTATTATCCTCGTTAGCAGTGGCCACAACATATTTTTTCATATCGTTAGGATATGTTCTGTGAACTATGCTCCTATTTGTAAAACATTTTCGAAAACATATTTCATACTTCAAAATACATTTCATATTGCAAAATACATTTCAATGCACAATTCAAAATTCGAAACACATTACATATGATTACTATTTTAACCCGTGAGCGGAGAAATATTAGAATCTCGATATACATGATCATTGCTAATTATTATAACTCATTAGTAAGGTCCGAAATTGCCAACTATTATATTCCCCATCAATAGGGAACAAAATATTGTTAATTATTATATACCTCATTAGTAAGGGTCAATATATTGATAACTATTATATACCCCGTGAGTAGAGGCCGAAACATTACTATATATATCGCCAATAGCTAGCTACATCATTGTTAACTATTATATACCCTGCTAGCAGAGACCCAAAATGGTTATGACTAACTATTATCGTCTGTTAGCTAAGACAAAATGTTTAACTGTAAAAGTTATTAGAATACCTGTTTTGGAATCACTTTTAAACACAATGTGGATAAAAGTAGAGTTAGCTTAAATCCAAAACACAGATATGTATGTCTCGTATACTTTCAAAACATGTTATAAATAAGATTTTAAAGTTTCTTTAATGCAAATATAAACCAATGCAAGTTTTCTAAATCCCATAAAATCATAATATGCATCGAGATGTAATTGTAATTCAAAATAAGGTTCATATAAGAACATATATTTTTCGATAATATTATCGTCAATATTTTCACATACTTATAACGCTTAGGATCCTTAGACATCATTTGATTCTTGACCTAGAACCCGATTTAATTCGTTCGATGCTATCTCGCATTAAAGATATTAATTCGTATCATGTTCATATATCATAAAATAATTTTGAAATCATATAGTTTGATATATTATTCACAAAATTCGATGATTAGATCATATGAATATAGACGAAGTCAAAAAATATATCATGATAAAGACTTTCCCACTGTAGCTATCAGTGAGCCAAAACTACCCCGAAAACTAGGGTGTTATCTATGGTCATAGATTCGAAAGTCTCTAGTTTTAGTGATTAGTCATAACCAGAACCTGTCAAGACAATGTCGGATAAGCCAAATTGCTCGTATAAGAGTCGTAAACTCAGAGCTGTCTTCATATGCTCTACCGAGAATAACATAGTTAGAACGCTCATAAACGATGAAACATTCGAAAATCACGTTTCCAAAAGTCATATAACAATCGAAACAGAAAGTAATTTATGCTTAAATCCAAAAACACTAAGTATAAACTAAATAAACTATATGCTTCAATCAGTCCCAACAAATTGGAAATGAGATTATAAAGCAATACATGCATATAGATAAAAATCTGTGCAAGCTTTTAAATCTCCTACACAATGCCATATAATGATTTTAATGTGTGAAAATCATTACAAGGTTCGAAACATGTTAAAACGAATCAAAATCACATTTTCGATAATACAAGGGTCTTGTTCGAAATATATAGACAATTTACGAAATTTCTGCTATAAGACCGAGTAACAATTGTTCATTACCTAGCCTGCAAATTAGAGAACAATTTATATCCCTAATTCAGTTGATTCAATACGTTTCATATTTCAAATCAATCAAAAGATTCACATACTTATTCGAAAAGTTCAAACAAAGCATTTATGATAATCAAAAATTTGATTCAAAACATAAAGCAATCGATACGAGGTTAACCCGCAGTTAATGCAATTAAATTTACCTCGTATGCCAATACAAGTTGTATCAAGCAAGGTTCACTTACCCGAGATACCGTGATGACATGCAAATTGAGGCTTGATCGAACTCATTTTCGTCGCCTATTGTCGTACTACACGTTTATATATTTAAATCGAGTTAGTTTCAGTTAAATATAAATTCAGATAAATTTTTAAAAAATTAAAACGCTCAAATCCAACTGCTTACCGGTTTATCCTTAAATCGAGGCATCACAAAATTTTCTCCTTTTTTTTTTGGTTGAACCGATTTGAACCGGTTCAACTCACTTCCTTTCTACTGAACCGATTTGAACTGGTTCAGTCTTTATTATCGCCGTTCGGGGCCTTGTCGGTCGATTCTTGGCTCCATCTTTCGCCAGCGATGTCGCACTGTGGAGGGAAGGCTTTGGTTGGCTTGGCTTGGATAGATCGGTGGCGGAGACCTTCGGTTTCTCCTTCCTCTCCCGTTCGCCTCTCCCTCTCTAATCTCTTCGTTGTTGGCGAAGCAGGGCTAGTGGCAGCGCATGGGCAACCCCACGGTACTGGTCTTCCTCTCGTCGGCTCCCAGCTCTTCTCGTCGCCTCTCTTTCTTGACCATTTTCTTTGTTATCTTCCTCCTCTGTTTTACAGAAAAGAAGACGAGGATCAAATTTTCCCGATCCTTCCCTCTTTTTTTTATATCTATTAATATATATATTATATATAAATATCTATATATATTATTATATATATTTATTTAATATATATATATATACATTTTTTAAAAAAACATTATCATATATTTCCGAGATAAATTTTCAAGATGAAAAATTTCGGCTTATCACACTTGAACTCAAAATTTTATTTATAAAACAATACTTACTTATCAGTGAATTCAATTTTTGTAGTTAAAAGAGTATTTATATTATTATTATTATTATTATTATTATTATTATTATTATTATTATTATTGTAGTACCTTACTATTACCTACAAACAATATTTGCTATAAAATTAATACTATTTTATCTTCCATTTTTGTACTTAACTGGTGGGAGTGGGTGGCTCATACCATAAATGGAAAAAATGAAGTGAAAATCATACTGCTATTTCAGGAATTGTTTTTTTAGGTGTGTGGGGTGGGTAAATTAAAGAATCTTATTGATTTTTTTTTTAACGAACTGGTTGTGATTTAATAATTTATTTTCTAAAGTCTTGCATTTTAAAATTTATTTTTAATTCTTAATTTTTTTCTCACATAAATATTATACATATTAAAAAATACACATAAAAGAAAAAGGAAATAAACTCAAACATGTATTTAGATTGAACATTGTAAATTAATTTAAATCAATTACTATAATAATGAGCACTTACTAGGCTTGGCCCATCCGACAAAGGGCTTAAATGCCCTCGATGATTGTAAGATCTAAAATTATCATGTTTTCACTCCAACAACAGGTATCCAAACCACGCCCATCAAAGAACAAAGAAAGATTCATCCCATTTCTGTAGAAAAAAAACTGAAAAGTAGCAAGATGTTGGGCTTGAAGCTTCTTGGAATGTAAGCAGTACTTAAGCTGAGAAATGATATATATATATATATATATATATATATATATATATATATATATATATATATTATCTTATTAATAGAGTTTTTTTTTTTTACAAATATATAAATTTAAGATGATTATACATATCTTTTAAAAATATAAAAAATAAATAAAATAAAATATGTGTAATCATTTAAACCTCACTTTTATAATCAAAAAATTTTATTGACGACAATTATCTTTTATATATATATGGGTAAAAGGAGAAAAAAAGATTTAATGATTGAGTCTTTATATTTTTTGATAATTAATTGAGTTTTTATATTTTAATTTTAACTCAATTGAACCATTTTTATAATGAAAATTATTATGTTTTTGATCAAGTGTAATAAAAATTATATATGAACGAAACTATTTTTATCTATAAAAATATTAATTAAATAAAAATAAAAATGCAAAAATTTAATTACTTGTAAAAAAATTATTAAGGGTTTAATTGATAAGACTTTTTTTTTTCCAAAGGCATCTTTGATATACATACACCCAAATTACCGTCCAATCCAGTCCAAGAAGAGTAAATCTCGATGCAGTTTAGGGGCAAATAGTAAGCAAACTGCTTTGGAGCTAAGGTTTTCTACTTTTTTTTTTTTCTTTTCTTTATTATGAATCTTTGGTGCTAAGTTTTAGGACAACTTTATGTTGACTCTGGACTGATGATGCCCATGTTTGTCGAAAAAAGGAATAAACCTCTAACGAAGAAATAGACTATAATATAAGCCTACAACATACCTAGAAAGTTACCAATGAACAAAAGACCAAACTCGGGACATCAAATTGTATGTGATGTATGGATGTTTTAATAATTGTCGTATTATCTTAAATCCTATTAAAATTTATATTAATACACCGGATATAAATATTTTAGAGTGTTTAGTAAATTCATATTTCAATTCGTTTCACTTTATATATTTTTTTTCTTCTCATTTTCGCATCATATTTTCATTCCGTGTCAGTGGGGCAAAGATTTAATCTTTTCAGCAGCAAGTACTTCTAATATGATCCCCCAACGAAGTAGCTTATGTCCAATGAAAGGAACTTCTTAGTTGCCAATTACTTCTAGAAAAATCCGTTGGAAACCATTATAAGTAGCAGCCAGAGAGATGGTCATGCTTGTGAAGAAGGGCATAGCCTGAATTTAACTCTTGCAATTACTACTATGGAAGAATTAGCGTTTGATCAATTCTATGGGGTTGGGAACGAGAACGGAATTTTAGAGCTTTCACTTGCCACATTTGCTGAAGAGTTGCAGCTCCAGGAGATCCTGAAGGAGTCCATGATCGCTTCTGAAAATACCAAAAGTGAACCTTCATCTTTCTCGTCATCCTCACCAACGTCGACACCGGAAGCAATTTCATCGCCTAGTTCTGAGCCATCGCTGGAAGAGTTAGAGAGAGGTTAATTAATAATCCCTAAGCTTCTCTGATATTTGCTTTTAATTATAAACAGCATTTTTTATATATATATATATTCAAACTACTCAAAATCTGTTTAATGTCCAGCTTTAAACTTCAAGACTGAAATTGAGCTGAAGGGTGCTGTTTGTGAAGCCATCAACAAATCTGAGTGTCCTGTCTGCCATAGATTGTCCTGCATAGGATGTAGTATCCCCCAGGGCTGCAATAAGCAACAGAGGATCAACTGGGATGAGAAAGAAAGAGAGAATTCCCTGGCTTGGAAACATAGAAGGAGGAGATCAAGGAGACAATCCCAGTACATGTTCGGAAGAAGGATGGGAGACATTCCTCAAACAGCTTGTTCCAGGTTGGTGTTTTTGGTAATGATCATCACTTGATTTATGAGAGAAGGAAAAGAAACTTGTTTAAAATATTTTCAACTAATATTTTTTATCTGATTAACTGTTTTTCTGTGAAAATTTGGTCAGAAACAGTGCTACCAAACGATGGGGTTTTGATAATCCTTCAAAAGGTTTACAAGATAACAATAGAAATGTTGTTAATGAAGATGATTATGATAGCTTGGATGATGCAGATGACTTCGATTCTGATACAAGTCAAAAGAGCCATGAAAGTCGCAAGAAGACTAAATGGTTTAAGGAATTTTTTGAGAGAATGGAGGCGTTAAACATTCAGGAGATCGACGAAACGTTGTGGCACTGTCCGGCATGCCAAGGTGGCCCTGGTGCCATCAAATGGTACAGAAGCATCAGGGACCTGATTGCACATTCCAAAAAGATAGGAGCAAGAAGGGTGAAGCTACACCGAGAGCTTGCAGAGCTTCTGGAGGAGGAGCTGCGCATGAAGGGAGCTTCCATTGCTCCTGCTGACCGAACACTTGGTAACTGGAAAGGTTTAAAAGAGGATGCAAGAGATCATCAAATAATTTGGCCTCCCATGGTTGTCATTATGAACACAATGACAAGCATTATTAAGGATGGAAAGGTAAGATGATCAGATTTTCTTCTGGTTTTAATTGAAAATGTAAATTCTGCAATCTGAAACTTCATTGTACTGAATTGATTTCAGTATGTTGGTATGGGAAGTCGAGAGCTTCTTCAGCTTTTCAGCTCGTATTCTGCTTTGAAGGCTCAACACTCCTATGGTCATCAAGGCCACCGTGGCTTGAGTGTCCTGATTTTTGAGAGCTCGGTAGAAGGTTATTTAGAGGCGGAGCGTCTGCATAGGAATTTTGTCGCTGAAGGATTGGATAGATTTGCTTGGAATTCCTGTCCCGATGTAGTCCAGCCAGGAGGAGAGCGCCAGCTTTATGGTTTCATGGCAGTGAAGGAAGACCTGGATATCTTCAACCGGCAATGCCAAGGTGCTCTCTCCCATCTGCCTCTCATACTGTTGCAGGTTTTAATTAGTTCATCTTCTCTTCAACTGATATGCTATTGCCATTGATCAGGTGCATCGAAGATCAAATATGAGCTGAAATCATATGAAGAAGCGGTTCTGAATGACATCAGGAAAATGAGCGAGGGCAGCCAACAGTTTATCTGGTTAAAGGACAGGCTTATAGAAGAAAGAAAAGAAGCAAAAACTTTTGAAGCGTCACTTAATACTCTGAGTAGGAATCTGCAACAGAAAATGAAAGACATCAATATATTTCAACAGAGGGTTCAATCACTGTATGAACAACACAAGGAAGAGGTAATACTCTGACAAATTTCAGATTAACTTACTCAATCTCATGTCGAGATATTACGAGATTCGGTTATGATATATAAATTAAGACTTAAACTCATATTTGTGAGACTTCAAGATTTTCCAATCAAAATGAGTCAAAATGCGGGTCTCCATGTAATGCAAGTATTAAATATTCTCTAATCTATTATATATTGGTGACTGAAAGTTGCGTGGTGTTTCTCAGATGGAGTTTCAGGAGAACTTTTACAAGGACCAAATCAGAATTCTTGAAGCGAGGGTGAAAGAGCTCGAGAAGCTGCAGGAATCAGAAGCAAATCCTTTGCATAAAGAGGAACCTGCTGCTGCAACAGCCGTGGCCTGGCATATGGAGGAGCAACCTCCAGACCAGGACAACAGCAACCCCAGTGTTGATGAAGATTGAAGAGTGAAAAGTCTCGTTCAAATCCAATGGAAATTAAAATGTGATAAGCAAACAACCGTCTTTAAGACTTTAGAGCAACTAATAATTTAGGGTTATGCCTTGTAGGGTTTTGCTGATTATTTGGCAAATTTCTGTTTGATTTGTAATTGATGATGATAGCTATAAGTCATCACATGATTTATGTGTAAGTCTATGGAACAAAGATGATTGATGGATTGGTATTCAATAACTTCTTTGTGGAATTTTTGAATTCTATAAAAATATTATAAAATTATCATATATTTTTATCATATTAATTTATTAATTTTTAAAACAATTTTTTAAGAAATATGTATTAACTTCTAATTTTGTTGATAAAATTTTTAAACTCAATTATAAATATAAGATAATTTTTCTATTAAATTATATGCTTCGTTTTCCTTGGTTCATGGTTTTGTTATTCTTTTATTTTTGAATCATATTAAAGCTTATAAGAGATAAAAAAAAAAATTACAATTGATGTTTTCTTGATTTAAATATATTTAATGATTAATTTATACTTCGCCAACTAATAATCTTTTCATAATCACTTTTGGAGAAACTTCAAAGAAACCCATGTTTTCTTTCATTTAAATTTAACAAGAATTGTAAGAAATTAATTTCCTAGAAATTTCTAAAAATCAATATTTTTTCAATATATATACTTTAAAAGAGCCTAAATAGATTTTTTTCAAAGAATCTTTAGGAAAAATCAAGTTTTTAATATTTGTACTTTATTTAATAAGATTATATTATGAATTTAGGATATTATTTTCAAAATTCCAAGAAAATACTTTTCAATTTACTTAAATTTGATTAGAGTATGGAGAGAATTATGTTCACAAGGGTTACCTATAACACATTTTTATTTTACTAGTATAACATTACAAAATTGTGCTTTTTATCTCCCACTTGGAGGAGCAATTCAAAGAGCCTGTTTTACATAAATTCATATGTTTTTGATAAATTTGATAATTTTAAATATAATATAAAAATGATATAAATAAATAATATAAATTAAAATTTAATAAAAATTATATATAACTAAAAAAAAAATTAAAATAATTATATTTATCATATAATTTTATCTTTTACACTATAAAAACAAAATTTTACAAAATACAAATTTCTAAATGTATTTCTAGGCTTAAAAAATAGAGTTAGAAACCACAATGCGAAGTCAAGTGACGAGAAGTCGAAAGGACAGGTTTATTCATGGTTCATCCCTTAACGAAAGAGTCTTTCAGGCTTATGTTACTTGAAAAGTCGTAACATTGCCTCTTCCTCCATTCTGCTAGAAGGGTTACTAAACTCTACCCTGTAGAGACAGCGATCAATTAAGCAACTTTGTTTTCATCATGGCACAAATCTTGCCAACATCTGATCTCGATTTTGTCGATGATTTTTACTTCTCAGCGCTTTTTGATGAAGATGAAACCTTTCCTCCATCTGATGAAAAGTATGCCCAAGAGTTGCAGTTTCAAGAGGCTCTCATGTCATCTGCGGTCTCTTCACAAATGAGGTTCAACAGCGTCTCCAACCCATGCATCAGCCATGCTTCATCGTCAATATTAATCAAAGCCATGCCTCAGCCACCGCTAATAGAGATAGAAACAAAGGAAACTGGTGAATCCTCCTTGAGCTTCTGCGAGATTTGTGTTGAACGGAAAGAAAGCAATCAGATGTTCGCAACAGAAAGCTGCTTTCACTCTTACTGTTCTGATTGCACTAGCAAGCATATTTTGACGAGGGTTGAAGAAAACATAACGACTATTACATGCCCTGGGGTGAATTGCAGGGCTATCCTGGAACTTGATTCTTGTAGGACTGTGCTTCCCGAGGTGGTAATCCATTGCTGGGAAGATGCTCTCTGCCAAGAGTTTATCAATGCTTCCCTGAGATTTTACTGTCCTTTCATGGATTGTTCAGCCCCATTGCTGAATGAAGATGGAGGAGAAGATATTAGAGATCCCCTTCTGCCATAGATTGTTCTGTGCACAGTGTTATGTGCCTTGGCATTCAGGGATTGAATGTGAGAATTTCCAGAGGCTTAATGAGTATGAAAGAGGGAGAGAAGATCTCATGGTGAGGGAACTTGCCAGGGAGAAAAAATGGGCTAGGTGTCCCAAGTGCGAATACTATGTGGAAAGAACTGAAGGTTGTCCACATATGATTTGCAGGTGAGTTAAATATTCTCTTAATTTCTAATATTGATTCCTACATGATTTTGAAATATTGTTCTTGTCCTGTTTTTGCTTTCTTATTTGAGCAAATCTAAATAAGATACCCACCAAAAATGTTAATGTTCCACTGTTCAAGCATCTTATTTTCTGGTTTAGCTAAGAGGCCAAGTTTGAAATTTCACAGGTAGATGTAGATGCTATCATTGATCTTTATATTGGAATGGGATAAATTCCCTTGAACATCTAATTGCTAGACAATGAGATTTTTCCATGGTACTCTAGGGACATCTTTTCGTGTTCTACTACTTGCTTGTATTATTGGTTATGTTAGTTAAACTTAGGTACAAATTTGTGAAACTCTTTATTTTAAAGTGATATGGCTTAACTGCTACACCTAATACTTTTTGTATAAACTCAGCGCAAATGAATGTAGCAAGTAGGTCTTCTGCATATTTCTCTTTGCCTTCTGCTACTTTTTTGTTTTTCATTCCTTACGTCATACTACATCATAGTATCGGAGCTCTAAAAGTGATCTTAAGGGCCATGAGTTAGAGAGAAAGAACCAGTAAGACCTCTTTCCTTACAACCTTAAACACTTTACAGCTTGCTTTATGACTTCTAGCAGTTTCGCAACTCCGTCACTGCCTGTGTTTACAGGAGAAAACTACCATATTTGGTCAATAAAAATGAAAGCATATTTGAGAGCTTTTGACTTATGGGATGTAGTTGAAACAGGGAGAGATCTACCTTCCTTAAAAAGCAAATCCTACCAATGCTCAAATCAAGCAACACAGTGAAGAGGTTGCAAAAAAATACAAGGCTCTGTCTTGTATTCACTCAGCTGTATCAAAAGTGATTTTCACAAGAATAACGGCTTGTGAAATAACTAAAGAAGCATGGGATAGACTTAAGGAGGAGTTCCAAGAGAGTGAAAGAACAAGGCAAAATTAAGTGCTCAACCTGTGGAGGGAGTTTAAGGTTCTGAAAATGAAGGACACTGAGACTGTCAAGGAGTATTCTGACAGACTCATGAAAGTGGTTAATCAACTAAGGTTGCATGGTGAAGATTTATTGGAGAAAAGGATTGTTGAAAAGGTTCTTGTTAGTGTTCCTGAGAGGTTTAAATCAAAGATTTCCTCTCTGGAAGACTCAAAAGATCTTTCTAAGCTAACTTTGACAGAAGTTGTGAATGCCCTTCAAGCTTGGAGCAAAGAAGAGCTATCAGACTTGAAGAAACAACAGAAGGAGCCTTTCAAGCAAGATTGAAGGAAAAACAAGCAGGCAACAGTGCGAGGTAGGAAGCAACATGGAGTGAAAAAAAAGAAGGAAAAAAAAAAACAGATGGCCACAAATGAGGAGACAAGAGAGGAAGGTATCCACCTAGTCCTCATTGCAAAAAAGAAAAATCATACTGAAAACCAC
Organism: Firmiana major; assembly: GCA_033439115.1. Classification (NCBI taxonomy): domain Eukaryota; kingdom Viridiplantae; phylum Streptophyta; class Magnoliopsida; order Malvales; family Malvaceae; genus Firmiana; species Firmiana major. The sequence goes on along the minus strand of CM065914.1, from coordinate 4,086,146 downwards.
TGTTGGTTTAGGCCTAGAGTGAAATGTAGAGTCTGGAACCAGCTTGGTCATGTGGAAAAGGTTTGCAAAAACAAAGTAAACAGACAGGGAACACAAGCTGAAGTTGCTGAAAACCATGAGGTAGATGAATATATGCTTTTTATTTCTACCTGTTATGCAGCTAATAGCAACAAAAAAGCTTGGCTGATAGACAGTGGATGTACTAATTACATGACTCATGATGCTGACATTTTCAAGGAGCTGGATACCTCCTACATCTCAAAAGTGAAGATTGGTAATGGAGCATATGTTGAGGTCAAGGGAAAGGGTGTTGTTGCAGTGGAAACTTCCTCAGGTACAAAAATCATTCATGATGTGTTGTCTGTGCCTGAAATCAATCAAAATCTTTGAAGTGTAGGACGAATGCTGGAAAAGGATTATGTCTTGCACTTTAAGAACATGTCATGCATCATATTTGATCCTTCTAGTTGTGAACTTGTGACTGTCAAAATGAGAGATAAAAGCTTTCTTTTGAATGGAAAAAACCTAAGATGCATGCTTTGTCTGCTTCAATTGATGAATCCACTCTTTGGCACAAAAGATTTGGCCATTTTAACTATGTTTCTCTGAAATATGTCTTGAAAAAATTTAACTCAACGCATGCCTATTAAAATGCTTGCAAGGAAGTATGTGATGTGTGTCAGGTTGGGAAAAAAAGTAAGCTTCCATTTCCTGCGAACAAGGCATGGAGAGCTTCAAAAAAACTGCAATCGATTCACACTGATGTGTGTGGACCACAAAAGACCATGTCTTTGAATGGCAGCAAGTATTTCGTTCTCTTCATAGATGATTTTACCAGAATGTGTTGGGTCTATTTTTTGAAGATGAAATCAGAAGTAGCTGGTGGGTTTTAGAGATTCAAAGCTTCGGTTGAAAATCAAGTTAACAGCAAGATCAGGGTGCTAAGGTTAGATAATGGCATTGAGCATACTTCAAACCAATTTGAAAGATTTTGCATTGAAGATGGTATTGAGCATTAGTTTGTTGTTTTCACAGTACTCAGCAAAATGGAGTAAGCGAGAGGAAAAACAAATCTGTGACGGAGATGGCAAGATGTCTACTATTTGAAAAGAAATTTCCCAAGAGTTTTTGGGCAGAAGCAGCCAATACTTCAATGTATCTTCTCAACAGGCTACCAACCAAGGCTTTGAAAAATAAGACTCCGTTTGAGGCCTGGTATGGAGTTAAGCCACCAGTGGACCATCTCAAGATCTTTGGATGCATATGCTACCCTTATGTTCCTGAAGTGAAGAGGGATAAGCTAGATCATAAGGCTGATATTGTGATCTTTCTTGGGTATAGTAGGAATGTCAAGGGCTATAGGGTGTTTAATTTGAAAACCAGGAAAATTCAAATCAGTAGAAATGTGAAGTTTGATGAGCTTGCAAGGTGGAATTGGGAGAGAGAAGAAGTTGCAACTCGTATCCAGTGTGGACTTTTACAAGAACAGAATGTTGAATCTGATAGTGATACTGAAGTTCCAGTCAGAGGTACAAGAACAATGGAGGAGGTCTATGCTAGGTGTAATGTAGCTTCAGTGGAACCTTCAAGCTATGTTGAAGCTGCGAAGGTGGATGAATGGAGGCTGCAATGGAGGAGGAGATCAATATGATACAGAAAAATGAAACTTGGTAGCTTGTAGATAGACCAAGCAATTAAAAGGTGATTGGAGTAAAGTGGGCTTACAAAACCAAACTAAATCCAGATGGTTCTATAAGCAAGCTTAAAGCTAGGCTGGTTGTCAAAGGATGCTCACAGCAGCAAGGTGTTGATTTTTCAAAACCTTTTGCTCATGTAGCTCGACATGATACAATAAGGCTTTTAGTAGCCTTGGTAGCCAAGATGGGATGGAAAATATATCATTTGGATGTGAAATCAGCTTTTTTAAATGGATTGCTTGAAGAAGATACATATGTCGAGCAACCTGAAGGCTTTCAAGTTGTAGGCAGCGAAGAAAAGGTTTCCAAGCTACACAATGCTCTTTATGAATTAAAACAAGCACCAAGGGCCTGGTACAGCAAGATTGATGCCTATCTCCTGTAGCAAGGCTTTAAAAGAAGTGAAAGTGAAGCTACTTTATATGTAAAGGAGCTTGGAAGTGAAGCGCAAGTTATTGTTTCATTATATGTGGATGACTTATTAGTCACAAGTGGTGATGAAGGCTCTCTAAACCAATTCAAGTTGGATATGAAGAAAGAGTTTGAGATGTTTGACTTAGGTAAAATGAGATATTTCCTTGGAATAGAATTCCATCAAGTTGATGCTGGAATTTTCATATCAGAAAAGAAATATGCTTTGGAAATTTTGAAGAAATTCAATATGGAGAAGTGCAAATCAGTAGCTACACTTTTGGTGGTTCATAAAAAACTATCAAAGAATGATGATGCAAACAAAGCTGATACCTCTGTTGACAGAAGCTTAATTGGAAGTTTGTTGTATTTGTTTTCCACCAGATCAGATATAATGCACTCAGCAAGTTTGCTTTCAAGATTCATGCAATCTCCTAGTCAAGTTCACTATGGTGCTGCTAAACGAGTTTTGCGATACATTAGAGGTACTGATGATTGTGGCTTATGGTACTTAAAGAATGAAAGCAGCAAGCTTCAAGGATATGCAGATAGTGACTGTGGATGACTCCAAAAGCACTTCAGGTTATGTTTTTTCTTTTGGAAGTGGTGTTTTCTACTGAATTCAAGGAAGCAAGATGTGGTGGCTCAATCCTCAGCTGAAGCTGAGTATATTTCTGCCGCAGCAGCAGCAAATCAAGCCACATGGCTTAGAAAAGTTTTGACAGATTTGGAGCTAAACCAGAATGAAGCTACTGCAATCTGGGTTGACAACAAATCTGCTATAGCTATCACAAAAAATCCTGTTCAGCATGGAAGAATCAAGCACATAAATGTTAAGTTCCATGCAATTAGAGAAGCTGAGAAGGTCGGTGAGGTGAATCTAAAGTATTGCAACTCTGAAGACCAAATTGCGGATATTATGACCAAAGCTCTTTCAAAGGGAAGGTTTGAATTTTTGAGGACCAAGCTCGGAGTCTCAAAGAAAAATCTCAAGGAGGAGTGTTAGACAATGAGATTTTTCCATGGTACTCTAGGGACATCCTTTTGTGTTCTGTTACTTGCTTGTATTACTGGTTATGTTAGTTGAACTTAGTTACAAATTTGTGAATCTGCTTATTTTAAGGAAATATGTCTTAACTGCTACACCTAATACTTTTTGTACAAACTCAGCAGAAATGAATGTAGCAAGTAGTTCTCCTGCATATTTCTCTCTGCCTTCTGCTACTTTTCTGTTTTTCATTCCTTACCTCATACTACATCACTAATAGATAGGTTTCTATTGGAATCCTTCAGAATTTTGGAACTGAGAATTATCTTGTCAACAAATTTCAAGTTTGAGTTTATCCAAAATTTCTTCTGCAAGAAAATCTTTTGAAAAGCAGTATTGCTGGTTGACATTGTGGTTGCAGGTGTAATTTTGAGTTTTGTTATGGTTGCGGAGAACAGTGGACTAACAATCATGGTGGCTGCCAGAGGAATTAAGAGTACAAAAACTAAACAGGAACCCAGTAAACATTATATCTTTAACTTGTTTTTAGTCTCTGAAAGAACTTGTTTGCAACAAATGTGATTTGGTCTAATATACTGAGGTGGGAACTATTTGTTTAACTTTGTATCGTCAATTGTTTGGTACTATTCTTAAAGTATGTGAAAGTTGTTTTGTCCATTGGAGGTTCTTGATTAATTGAGTTAGCAGTTCATTTTTTAGTAGTCTTTCTTAACTTGCATGATGAAATGCACATTAAAACAGAAGTATAAAATCATAAGAACTGTATGGTAGTGAAACAGTCAAGCAATTTCAGTATTTCACTGAAGCGAGTGAAAGAATAAACTACTAAAAGTAAGAAACTAGCTAGAAAGAACATAGTGGCCAAGGAAATTAGTTAGAAAGAATATGAATGATGAGTTCACATAATTAATCTGTCTGGTAATGTAAAGTACAAGCATTTGCTAAAATCTTTTTCTTATTTAACTTTCTTATGCCATGCATGAATCATTGAATTTTCATTTTTAGTGATTGATTGGAAGCTTTTCTGGAATAACAATGCTAAAGCCTTGGCATTTTTGATCTCCTGCATTCTGTTGGCAGTAGGACGAAGATCGATTAAGTCTGATCCAGTGTCCTATCAATATCATATATTAAGCCCAAGTTATTGCTATTTGCTACTCTATTCCAAAGCAGGGAATATAGAAAAAGTTCCTATTTGCTGCAGAAGTTCCTTCCTGTATTAATATTACGCCAATCTGACATTTAGGCCTTTGGTTTACTTTTAGGCACTTCTCTTTATTCTTGGAATATTCTGTCTTCAACTGGAAGCATGCAAACAGGGCAGATGATCTCCCACTTTCATGTAGGAATCTGTCCTCCATTCCAAAAAGGAAACCAATGCTTAAGAAAACAATATGAGGCCCTCCGCTCTTGTAGATGGCACTTTTATTCAGGAATCTGGATTACACCTGCACGTTGCAAGGATTTAAACTTCAGCTTCTCTTGCTGCACTCTTGTCAAGGATGACAAATGTAATGGCCAAGGAAGCAGAGTAAATCCAAGCCTGATCAGCAATGTTTCACCAACATTGCAATATAGTTAACAATGAAAAATGGTGTAGAAAGACAAATCACCTAAATCTATTGTTCTCATATATCGATTAACTAAATTGAAATTTTCATGTCATTGTAGAGTTAATACCAGCCTAAAAATTTATGTCCAAAGTCCATTTGCAGCAGATACACCATAGATATGTGATATGAGCATCAGGTTCCAATGGAAGTTAAATCCATGCAAGATTAACTGCCCTTGAGCAATTTATGGTGTGCCTATTATTTTTTCAATGGTATCACTTATATATATATATATATATATATATATATATATATATATATATATATATATATATATATATAATATATATATATATATATATGATGTGTATATTCTCTATTTTCCTTGGCTCACATGAATTTAAGTTTCCAATAAAAGAAATACTATTTAGTGTTTAATAATTCCAATTAGAATAACTTTTCTATTCATTGAAGTCTTATTTATATATAAAGGATTCTTATCAATTACGAAAAGAATCAGCTTTCCATAATTATGCAATGTAATATATTATTTTAATTAAAGAATCGTAATATCTTAGATTACTATGGACTACATAATTACAGAATATTACATTAATAATTCTTTTTGTATTTATTTCATGTAAACTACGATTTGGGATTATCTTATGCTGGTTGTAATCACAAACAAGTGTTCGAGTTTGTAAGTTTGTTCAGTGGAATTACAATGCTGATTCTGCTGAATACAAGACTCAGAGTTACAAAGATGCTTGAATGGTATTAGAGGAGCCGTCAGCCGCCACCCACACAACTTCAAGTATCATGGGTGCTCCCCACTCTAGCAATACTTCCACCAGTAATTGTTCCTCGATCAGCTGGTAATGTGCTAACTATGTCCTTGACCCTTTCTCTCTCTTCTTCTTAAAAGTGTGTGAAAGGCAAATACCGGTAGCATTTACAGTTGATGGAAAGAATGCACGGTTGAAATCAATTGAACCGTATTCCAATCCAGAGCTATTTGTTAACATATAGAAAGGGTAACGTAATGCATAAGAATTTTATTTTGTGGGATATTTGGAAAAAGTTATTATTCATAACCTTTCTCTGTATTAATAAAAAAAGTCGTTGTGATAAATAAGGTCAATACTTTAAAAATTTTCTGCGTATGTGGGAAGTACCTTCCTTTCATTGTCCGCAGTGTTTGGTAAGTGGCAGTAATCAATTCAAATATTTTGACCCAGAAAATGGACATCTTCGCAGGCAAGTTACAAAGTTTTTTTGAAGTGCAGAGAAAAGTGTGAAAACATGCATGCCTTTCTAGATAGAAAAAGGACTAGGCAAATTGTTTTGGCTTTCTATTTTTTTTTTTTTTTTTGGCTTTTATGTTAATGGAATCCAATTCTATAATAGAAACTTACAAAAGCACAAGTACTCAAAGTTCTTCTCCACTTATATTTGTTTATTCTTTTGGCTGAGTTGAATAATCAAAGTCCATTGCTTAGATTGCTTAGATGGTGATGGACATTTTCCTAGTAAGTTACGCGAAAGTTAAATTGGAAAGGACATTTTCCTAGCAATTTAGCTTCGAAGTTATGCCATATATATTCCAGATGTAACCAAGAATGGTACTTGACTTGCAGGGTAAAGAAGATTACTGCTTGTTACATGGCAAAAGGTTCATCCGATTTTGATTTTGCAGAAGCGATTTACTTGTCAGAAGTCCTTGATGGAAACGAAGGCGGAGATTTGGATGCCAAGTTTGCTGAACAATTGCAGTTTCAAGATGCAATATTGTTCTCAGTCAAAGAAATGTCATCCTCAACCACAACGCTGGTGAATACCCGATCAAGCTCATCGATGCCAAAGCAGAAGCCAAGGAGGTCTGAGAAAAAAGCTGCTGAATCGTCCCTCAAGTACTGTGAGATATGTGTTGAAAGGAAAGAAAGGCATCAGATGTTCACAATCTCGGGTTGCTCTCATTCTTTTTGTTCTGACTGCGTTAGCACGTATGCAAAGACGAGGCTGGAGCAAAATATAACTATAATCACTTGCCCAGGCGAGAATTGCAGACTCATTTTGGAGCTTGAAGCTTGTAGGCCTCAACTTCCTAAAGAGGTCATCGATCTTTGGGAGGATTTACTGTGTGAAGAACTACTTTGTGCAACGGGTGGGAAAATTTACTGTCCTTTCAAGGATTGTTCAGCCTTGTTGCTTCAGGAAGAAGTCATAGCAGAAACTGAGTGCCCCGTCTGCCATAGATTGTTCTGTGCGCAATGTCATGTTTCATGGCATCCCGGGATCAGCTGTGAGGAGTATCAGAAGTTGAACGAGGATGAGAGGGGAAGAGAAGACCTCATGGTCAGGAACCTAGCCAAAGAGAATAAATGGCGTAGGTGTCCCAGCTGCCATATCATAGTAGAAAGAACCGAAGGCTGTCTACATATGACTTGCAGGTCAGTCTATGATTATTGATCTTGATTGCTTATAAAGATCTTACAGAAATTAGTGGTATTTTCTTTCATTCATTCGAAATTAACAAGCCTCAATCAGGGATTCCAGGATTGAACTAAAACTTCCCAAATTGATTCTAACCTCATTCATTATCAGCTCTTTATTTAAGGTTTGTTGTTTCTTCTGGTTTATTGGACTTTGTCTATGCATGTGTGTTTGTAGGTGTAAGTTCGAATTTTGTTATGCGTGTGGATCAGAATGGACTCACGATCATGGCGGCTGTCAGAGCAACTCTTAGACCAAAGAAAGCATGAGAAGGATAATATAAGAAGGTGAAAAAAGAAGTTGGTAAAGTTGTTTTCAATCATTGGAATTCGGAAGTGGCTCTTAGCATCCAAAACATAATTTGTCCTGATGTTTGGTTCTGCTCTAGTGCTCTAGATAAGGAAGCATTCACCAACACCAAACAGCCTTTGTTTGTAGAAAATTTGTGTCACTTTCTGAATGTCATTTGGCTTTGTTTGCTGCTATATGAAATTATCCTCTCTCACCTATACATGTCAAAGGCATAATAAAATAATTCATGCAATCACTCTTTAGAGATGATGAGATGATATTTAGTATTTGTAAGTTCAATTCAATTTTTAATGCTTGCAACTTATTTTTTTTGTTCTCAAATTTCGACTTCTTTTGTACTCGCCTAGAGTTGAATTAGCATTTGAAATTCAGCTTACATATGAAAATAAAAGTAAAAACATCTTATGGCTTGATGACTCTGAAAACCTGGAAGTTTCTATATAGAGAGGAAACAACAACAAAGGTCAAAACTCAGGTCAAAGTTACTTAGTTTAGTAGCTTCATATTCATTTCAGAACTAAGCAATTAGCATAATCCCTGAAACGTTGACCTACATGGCTATGACCAATTCAGTTTTCGTGCTGATGTCTCATAACATAAACTAGATTTTAATTCTCACCTAATCATCAAAAAACGACATAAATCAGGTTGATTTTTCCATGAATTCTGTCAATATGATGGCAACCCATTACTCATCCATTGAATAAATTTCATTTGAACTCAATGTGATGGCATCACTTCAAAGTACTGCCTAATCTTGAAAATAACACTTGGCTAATAGTGCTGCTGATCCATAATTATTAGTATAGTCTTCTTCATGTCTTCTCCATTTTTCTAAATTCTGGCTATGGTAGATTTCTCCATTTTTCTAAGCTCTGGCTAGGGGTGTAATCGAGTCGAGTCGAGTCGATACAGTGAGGTGCTCGAGCTCGAGCTCGACTCGAAACTCGGTGCTCGATACTCGGCTCGAGCTCGATCGAGTCTTATTTTTTAAGCTCGAGCTCGGCTCGAGATCGAATTCGAACTACTCGATTAGGCTCGATTAGGCTCGATTATATAAGCTCGATATTTTACTCGAACTCGATTAGGCTCGATTAAGCTCGATTAGGCTCGATTAAGCTCGAATCATTATATAAATATTATTATATTATTAAAATATATAAAAACTCGATGCTCGATTAGGCTCGCGAGCTACTCGAGTAGGGTATTTAAGTGCTCGAATTCGGCTCGCTCGATAGCTCGAGTAGCTCGAGCTCGAGCTCGACTCGACTAAAATCGAGCCGAATTCGAGTTTTGTTCGAGTCGAGCCCGAGTAGCTTGCGAGCACCACTGTATCGTTTACACCCCTAGCTCTGGCTATAGTTTTCTTCATACTAGCACCTCAAGGAAACCAAGCTCTTGGTATAACTGATGACAGAAAACTCATATCTTATATAGTCCATCTTCTTCATTCTTGCCAATTTGATTTCTTTTATCATTTTCGTTTCCAGATTATATCTGAATACTCCTATATTGGACCAAACCAGTAATAGCTCCTTAGCTTGAATGTTTACAAGACCTATATTATACTCATCGTAAACATCTCCAGATAATCGATAACGCTTCACAATCGGTTCAAGGCTGATCTTAAAGGTTTTAGTCCAATCCCAACTATCACAATCAGTTAAAACCCAACCATGAATGGATTCAAACTACACCAGAAAAATAGCTTCCCATTCATCTCTAACAGATGCATCCTGCTGTGCCTGATCGAGTTCTCGCAAGATGGCATATCAATTTCATTTTCATAGCCATCATATTGAACCATTCAATGAAGGGTTTTATTGAGTATAACAGGGAAGCTTGAAGAGTGAGGTATGTAAGCAAAGGTGCCAAGGCTTCTCCATCGTTCAGCTTCGCTTAAGGTTAATATAAAGTATTGATTGCCATGAACATAGAAAACCCTATATTCCTTGGTAAAAGAATGAAAGTAGAATCCGATTAAATAACCTTCCATAAATGGTTTGTCCAACATTACTACTTCGTATGGGATAGGGTTGCAAACAAAGAATGTTGAAGTTGGGTTTTCATCATCATCCAAAGTTCTAAATAGAAACAACCCATTGCAAGAACCGGAGAGTCTTCGAGCAATTCGCTGCATTTTGTGCATACACGATGACTTAGCTCAAACTCTCTTCATCATGGCGTTTTCATCAAGAAAAGGGGACTCATTCTTATTACTGTATTCCGGTAATGGATCGTAGAGAAAGAAAACCATTGAAAGAGAATGTTGAAGATGTAACTCAACAAATTCAGGTTTGAAGGTTAAACTACGCCATCTCTTGCGTTATCTTTCGGCATTTCAAAACCTCATCTGTTGAGAATTTGAACAATGACATCAATTGGGAGAACAGCAAGATTAAGTATTACTCTTCTCTTACGCTCACTCCTCCACCAGCTTGTCAAATACTGGAGGAATTGCATCCTGTTTGTTTAAAGGAGTACATAATTGTCATTCAATCTAGTAATTAACAAAAGCAAATATTGTATTGTTTGTACATACATAATAATTATCCTTAAAGTGTGACACAAATTTAATACTCCCTTACTATAGATTTATATATTATATATATGCTTAAAATGTAAAAATATTGTATGATTTGATTAATTAAATCTATATATTCAACATTGTAGAATCTAATCTATGGTATAACACAATAACATATCAATCCTACACTTATACAAATAGTTAACAAGATGATATATATACTATTTATGAAATATTAAAAAAATAAAAATAATAATTAAAAAAGATGTGTGATCATATTTTAACCTTGTTTTTTAGATATTAAAAAATTCTACATGAATAATATAATAATATGTAGATAAGATATTGTGTGTTGTTTATCAATTGTCTTAATTTAAATTGAAGTTTCCTTTTTCATAAAAAAAAAAATAAAATAAAAGAAAAAAATAGTTGAGATGGATGCTGACCTTTAGTTACTTGTTTATTTCTCTTTTCAATTCCAAGATTAAAGATCAAGTGAAATTCTGCCAACAGAGAGCAAAAGAGTTACTACTATTATCTTAAAAAAAAAAAAAAAGAATGAAGGGAAAAAGAAAGAAGATATATAGAATACAGAATTCAAGTTGAACTGTAAACGAAATAATTTCTTGAAGACATATATTAATGAGTTTGGATCCACTTAATAAGCCCATACATCAAAAAGCCCACATAGAAACCCAAAAGGAAAACAATTGTGGACATCTATTATTGTGGGCCCAACTATAATTATAAATGCTTTTATTCCATGGATTTAATGCCTAAAAGGGATTTTCGTTGGGAACTAACCAAACCATTTTGGACACAATACAAAATAATAGAATATATATATATATATATATATATATATATATAATAGTTTATGACCTGTGTGATGTATAGAGTTTTTTAATACTTAAAAGTGTTTGTTAATAAAATTCATTTATATTTATAATTTAATTTTTTAGTTGATAAAGCAAGATATTTGATTAATATAATATAATTAAAGTAAGTAATTAGAAATGAATTCCAAATTTTAAGAAAATAAATATAAATCTTATAAGTAATTATAAATAATAATAGATGAGTAATGAAATATATAAATAATGCATCCAAATATTATGAATAATAACATAAGAAAATGTATTCAACTGTTAATTAAAAATTGGAAGTTCGATCACTAAGAAAAAAAGATCTTCACTTCTGAGAACTTTTGACCGGTGCTGTCGGATTTATATACTTGCAATTATGTATAAATCATGAATAATTATTTAATACATTGTTAGTAGAGTTTATTTTTACTCCACAAGTAAGATTAGAATGATGACACATGTCTCATTTTATTTATTTTATATTTTCTTAATATTTTTAAAAGATGTGTGTCTTTATCCTAATCTCACTTATAAAGTAAAAAAACTTCATTAACAGTATTTATGATATTAATTTATAAATCATATATACTTTTTTTTTATCTATTTATAAGACAATGAATAAAACTAATTTATGAACAAATGTGAAACCTTAAGTCTCATGTGCATAGTTTTTTTTATAGGTGTGTACATGAGTTAGAAGGCAGCTCCGGCCTTAGAAATGATGAAGAATGATTTTCCACTAAAAAATGAAATAAAATAGTTTTAGTTGTTAAAATACAAAAAAAAAAATTCAGAGGTAGTTTTAGTTGTTAAAATAAAAAATATGAAAAACAAAATGAAAATATAAATAAATTAAATTGGAAGTGAGTCAACCTTTTGATCAAACCCTAAACTTCAACTAACCATAGAACTCCCTAAACCCTAACCCTAAACCTTAACCTAACCTTGAAACCCTCCTAAGAACCACATGCATGCACCATGTGAACCCCCATGTAAACCCTATACACTTTCATGCAAACCTTAAAATTAAAACCTCATTTTTTTGTTTTTTAAAAAAACCCATGTAAAGCACATGCAAGATTCACATAATAAATTATTGACTACGGTTGATTTTACTTCCAAAAATAAAATGGGATTAAATGGGAATGAATTTAACATAAAATTTGTCAAAATTAAAAGGGAAGGAAAATCACTTAATGGTAGCCATGATGGTCCCTTTCATTTTGTTCAAATTTAACGCTGAAAAATGCCAATAAAGCCAAGGTGGGCTGACGGTTTAGGACACACGGAGATAGAGGGAAAATAAAGAAAGCAAAAATCAGTCTTTCCCTCCTACACCCAAAGCCACCTGCACTTTATTCTTCACCAAGCTCTCCCAATCTCACTTCCCTGCGCCACCGTCCCCTACTGCACTGCCTGGTCCCCCGCCTCGTGACTTCCTGCACTCACCATTGCCTACTCCTTATTGTTCTGCTTACGTTTACGCACTCCTTTGCATCCCTGCATCGCCCCTTTACTTTCGCTTCAATTTTCCTGCAGTTCACCATTTCCTACTGCGGTTGTGCTGTGCCACTGCTGCTGCAGCTTCCTGTTTACACCGTTGTTGCCATTTTTCGCTGTGTCTTAAAGCGATCCTGCATTAACCCAGGCTCGCTTTGCCTGGAAGCGGTTTTGCATCACCACCGTTCCTGTTACTTCTGCCCCTTGGACGCTTCTGTTCTGCCATTATTTGAAATGGAAATGTATGATATGGACGGTTATGGAAAAGTAAATAACTTGAACATTGAATTCAAATATTTACGAAGGTACAACATATTAGCATTCATGTAAGCAATTTAAACAGCTAAGCATGGGTTATAAAATATAATATATATGATAGAATAAATTCGTTTAAAATTTTTTTGTCTAACATATTGACTGACTGTTAGATAATAATAACTTCATAAAATTACATGTTTAATCATAAATTATTTTAATATGTAATTAGTAAAATTAGATATTTAAAAAAAAATTAATTTGATATTATATATATTGAGATGAATATAATATATTTATCTAATTTTTTTTTTAATGTTCACGAATATATTATGCATTCATTAGTTTCACATTCATAAAAACGCATTTGTTAAAATGTTCTTAATAAGCTTCATGAACCCAAACAATATTAAAAAAATAATTCAACAAACAGAAGCCATGTAACATTCGTCCTAGATCTTGCTGACGGACTCATCTGAGTTCAGCACTTCAGTTACTAATTTCATCCATTTGGGTTTCCAACAGGTAACTGAAAAGGAGAATCGCATAATTGTAAATTGTCAGTTTGTGGCGCCAAATGTTCTAAAACTTTCAACCTATCCATTAAAAGAACCACACAACCCCGAAAACTGCTAACAGAACCCACAGCCCATAACCCAAATGGCTCTCAACAGGGTCGCTTATTCTTTCCCTTCCACTCTTCCGTCAGTCTTTCCAAAGAAAGTCTTGTCAGTTTCTTCCTTTCCCATTTCTTGTTCTTCAAAATCTACTCCCAATCAGCTAAAAAATAATGATGATAGCAGTGATACTGATAATCCCAAGAGACCCAAGAGATTGTCTCAGCAGTCTTCCTGGGAAACCAAGGATTCTGAAGGGAGAGATTATCTTTACAGGCTTGGCAAAGAAGCTGACAACATGAACATAGCTGTTGGTGCTAGAGCTGGTGTCATTGATGATCTTTTTGCTGGGAATTTTCTTGGCAAAGACTGTAATTTTCCTCCCTTTGCTTTTACTGTTGTTCTATTTGACTTCTAAGAAACTGTTTAAAGAAATGAAATTGAGGATCCTATTTTATTTTTGTCCGCAGCGGATATTGTGTTTGATTACAGGCAAAAGGTGACGAGGTCGTTTGAGTATCTGCGAGGGGATTATTACATTGCTCCTGTATTCATGGTAAATAAGGATACATTTCCTTGCATTTCTTCTGAAAAAGTTGAGTTAAAGGTGGCCTTTTTAAAAAAAATAAAAAATTCAGGATGCTAGGTTGAAATAGAATGTGATTAGCTTTACAGGTTCTTGTTTTACTTGCAACATTTTTTGTTTATATACCTAATTGAATTAACGCCTTAAATGAAGAGGGTTTTAAGGATTCTAAATGAATTTTGTGAAATTCATTCAATTTTGTTTGAACTTAGAGACACCAATGTGTTACATTCTGGACTTGGTAAAAAGGGTATGTTTTGATGATTGATACATGAGTTCATACTACTTCCTCCCTTGTTCAGTCGCTGCTTCTTATGTGATAGATCAATGTTTGTTTGCTTACATGCGCATTGTCATTTTGAAGTGGTTATTTTTGGTCAAATATTCACTTCTGCAGTGATTGGCACCTAATAATCTTTAATTCAAGTTTGCTATCTGTTTTGAGTTACCATCGTCTTGTTCTTAACTTTTCTTTAAAATCAATTGCGATACTAACCTATTTTTTTACCCAAAATGTGGAAATTCGCTATTATTTTGCCGCTGTTATCTATAGAGATGACATGTTATTGCATCTTCTTTTCTCCCTCCCTTTTGTCTATTATGGTTTGTCAGAAGCTAATATTGCATTCTGTTTGCTTTTCTTATTGACAGGATAAAGTTGGTAAGTTCTATGAAATTGCACAAAGATGAAAAAATTGTGATGAATGATACCGGAGCAGTACGAAGTCTGGCAGAAATTAGCGAAAAATGCATACCTTTAATTTTTCTGTTTTTCAGAATATCCATGGAGTTAGAGATTATTTTGTTTCCATAATATGTTTTAATAGTAGGATAAATCTGATACATTATGGATGATGCTTCGCTATTTCGTATCATACTTTATTATCCCATAATCTTATTATCTCCGATGGGTAATCCTCCACTTGTCAAACCTTCTCTGATTTGCAGCTTGATGCTGAGCTTTTTATACTTTTCTTATGACGTGCATGAAATATTTCTTATGACATGTTCTACTTAGTGCAGTATGTCACATCGTGAAGAACTACCTCGCTCATCTTCTCAATGTGAAAATTCCTTTGATTCTAGGTATATTTTTAAAATATCAACTGGAAATTTATTTATTTTATTATTATTATTATTTTTTGGGAAAAGGGGGAGGGGAGAGTGTCTAAAAACTCACACATACTTGTTTGTTCTTAAATTTGTTGTCAGGGTTGATTCATATATTCAAGTTTTCTTTCTATATCAACTCCATCCTTCTCATGGTTATCTTGACGATAATTTCCACCATAATTACATTGAAAAGAATATTTTGCCGCTTTAAATATCTTATGGGTCACAGATTTTCCTTCTGACTTGTATTTCTCACAAAATCAGTGTAGTCAAACATGATTCTCCATTATTCATTTCTGAAACAATGGATTTTTGTCTTACAGGTATCTGGGGAGGAAAAGGTCAAGGAAAGTCATTCCAAACTGAACTCATTTTTCAGGCAATGGGGATCGAACCTGTAATTATGTCTGCTGGGGAATTAGAATCTGAAAGGGCTGGTAAGACAAGTTTCTACTAGTATATTTTTTTTCTTTTCTTTTTTACCATTTCAAAGTTATTGTCAAACATGCTCTTGACTCCTCTTTCTTCTTTAAAATAGATTGCAAATATGTTAGTTCTCTGTTTTTAGGGAGCTTATGTTTCAAAGAAATTCCTTTGTCTTTTCTACATGATTTTGTACAAAATTAGAAGAAAAATATACCCACTGCCTACAAGCTATTCCTTGCTGAGATAGACATGTCAAATGTTATTTTTCTGCAAGAATATCAGCATATATAGTCCATTCAGTTAAATTGCTTTTAAGAGAAAAAGACATTATGCATTCTCATCATTCTTTCCTTAACAGGAGAACCAGGGAAATTGATACGCGAACGCTATAGAACAGCTTCCCAAGTGGTCCAGAACCAAGTTAGAAGCTTTACCACCCTCATTCTTCGTATATGTATGTCTAGGTTTATGAAGCTTAAAATAATGCACTTTAATAGTTATGGTACAATGTGCATATGATATTAGCCCTTCAGTATTGATATTTAATGTGTCAATGAACATATTATTCCTCCTGCATCATCTCTGCAAGTATATTGTGGTACTCTTACAACGATAACATGAGATCTTGAGCCACAAATTCACTCAGTAATGGTATGAAAGAAAAAGAAAGACACCAGAAGAGTTGAGAAATGCCTGAACTCCATAAAATTTTGTGAATGATCTACTAAGTAAGATGAAAATGTCCAATTGAGATATTGAATTCTATTTCCCCCTAGAGGGAGAGTTGGACAAAATAAATGCCTTAATATTCCACCATAGCATGGGCACATGATGTAAGAAGGCTAAAGTTGTTCCTTTCCACAGAAAGTGAGTAGTATGGCAAACTTATTAGTATAGAAAATAGAACAATTATGACCATAATAATATCTGGGGCTTTTAATGAAAATATTTGTAGTTATACTCATGTTAGTTTGCTGACGGATTTTCCACGTCATTTTTAATGACTTTCTACTGCTTCTCTTAATTGCATATTTGTTTAAATTTTCTGACCTAATGCAGGGCAAGATGAGCTGTCTGATGATCAATGACATTGACGCTGGCCTTGGTAGATTCGGTGAGCTAATCTTTTTCTTGCACCGAAAACCTCTAACTGTATCAAAACATGCCTTATGTTTGCATTCATTCATTTGATAAACTCCCTTTTCTTAAAGTACTTACTGGTTCATTACCATGAACTTTATATTTTTTTTTTCTCATCTTAGGTAACACTCAAATGACAGTCAACAATCAGATTGTCGTTGGAACCTTAATGAATTTGTCAGATAATCCAACCAGAGTTAGCATTGGACAAGATTGGCGAGAATCAGATATAACAAATAGAATTCCTATCATTGTTACTGGGAATGATTTTTCTACCATTTATGCTCCCTTGATTCGTGATGGAAGGATGGAAAAGTTCTACTGGTAAATGATAATAAAAGATTTACTCTTTTCTGGTTTTTCATGTTTAATTGTTAAATTTTGTTCTCTCATTTTTTGCTCCTTTTCTTTTGCATCCTTACCTTGTTTGTCACTATAAATGGCAACATACACTTTCCTTCCATAGAGAGACTGCTTTTCTTTAAAATTGAATTCCTCTGACCAACCAGCAGATTATGGTCATTTATCCCTAAAGTTTATTGAAACAAACGTTAAATATTCATGAGGAATATTATTAGTTTGTCTTAAATCTGTTTATTGAAGAATCTATCCAAAGTTCCTGAGTCGATGCTCTATTTAAAAGTTTTCCATCGTTTAGTTGATTTTTATATTATAGATTCTTAAGTAGTATTATATTATGGTGCTTTATCAATACTTGACAATCACATTTTGGTTTTGAGGTTCAAAGAAAGAAATCAAGCTATGCCATTATTCTCTAACATATCATTTGTGATACAGGCAGCCTACCCAGGAAGATATTGTGAATATTGTTCACAGAATGTATCAGAAAGATGGCATATCTAAGGATGAGGTTGTAAATATTGTGGATAAATTTCCCAATCAAGGTATATTTAGATCCTGCATGATCTCCATGATTAGATTTTATCACTTCTATAGCAAATGTCTAGAGTGCGCAACAATGACATTGGATTCTATCACGGATTCTTGGTTCTTACCCGTTTAAAAATTTGGTTTAGAGTGTTTTTTTCTTCATTGAATTTGTTTCCATTTCGTTTTTGGACAGCCTTGGATTTTTATGGAGCTCTTAGGTCTCGAACATATGACAGGTCAATTGCGAAGGTACATAACGCTCCTTATACATGGATTTTCATTTCCTAGTGATTCTCATACCTAACATGGTGCAACAGTTTTGCTTTTACATTGCTGATTATTATTTGTAGCATTTTCAGAAGGTATCTAATATATCTGAAACAAGTAATTTTATTTATTTTCCATCTTCCTACTCCTTTCCCATTACAGTGGATTGAGGATATTGGAGGAGTTGAAAAACTTGGACACAGGCTGCTCCGACCAAAAAAGAATGAAGAACTCCCTGTATTTACTCCTCCACAGGTTGTATAACGAATCATAAACCATCTAGCTTATTTCCATGTCAACCTTTTAGATGCAATAATTATGGAGTTAACAAACTTTTCTAGGAAAATTGGTTATACGTTTATTATACCAGCATACTCATTACCAGTTTTTATTCATATGTAGAAGTGGAAAGAACTCCAAAAGAAATTGCATCTTCTATTTAGGTGGTGAACCCATTTCCAGAGCCTAGTGATTCTGTTCTAAAAAGGGCAAACCCAGTGCATCTTTGTACCTTTTCTGAAAGATGGTTTTTATTAAGTTGAAAGAACCTAAGCTTGCATACTAGAAAAGTTCTGAATTGAGTTTCTGCTGTCTTCAATGTGTAACTCGTGATTGACCAGACTCTATGTTTCGTTGAACAGCAAACGATAGAGGCTTTGCTTGAATCAGGATATTCCCTCCTCAGGGAGCAACAGCTAATAATGGAGACTAAACTTTCAAAGGAGTACATGAAGAACATCGATGACTGAGTACGATACAATGTGTTAAAAACTGTATACATTGTCAATACATGGTTTACTTTCGTTCTTTTCCTTCTGTGTTTCGGGTTATGGACATGTGGAATTACACTTTTAAATAGAAAAAAGGGAGATATTCCATGGAATTACACTGATTTTGGCTCCCAGACTGCCTCTCTGTCAAGCATGTCTTCATAATCACAAGATGACAGCTTTGCTGCAAATCATATGATTGCATCTTTAGCCTGTGTCAACCACCGTACCTTTTAATATCAGGGCCCAATTTATGACCATAATTCCTAGAGTTGGTTCAAGCTATGCCATTACTAAAGCTTAAACAATGCTAGACAGCTAAGTCTCTTTGGTGTGCGATAAATGGCTATTGACAATAAATACTGCTAAAGTTTGACTTCATTCCAAGCCAGCCGATAACTCCAAAAAATCAAAGGTATAATTAAAATGATGATAATTCTGTGATCCATGAAAAAGAAAAGAGGTGGTCCATGAGAGCAATAACAATTCCCAGCCACACCTGACCAATGGTATGGCTTAAAATGCTGAAGCTAGCTACCTTATCTCTGGCGATCGAGGATTCAAGGACAGTGAAAAGGACTCAAAAGAAAACATGATTCCAAGTTTCAAGGCTAAACGTGACAAGCTGAAGAAAACAAACACCAAATGCGACACAGGATCTCTGTGAACACAGGAGGAAATCGTGAGCTGAAGAAACCAAAAAGTTTAGAAGAGAAATAAAGAGGTTTCTATTAATGGGAGAGTTCCTTGTTTGGGAGCATTTGCTCATCTTCATTCTGTAATGACCCATCATATTTCTGGGAATTGTTTTCAGTTCAATGGTATTGCTAGTATTTTTCAATGGGAATTTCTTTTTTTCATAAAAAGATACAGGGAAAAAACTGAGAATCGAATATTTGAGTTGATCTCTCTTAAAGAGATATAATAACCGTTAAATCAAATTTTAATTGTTTTTTTTTTTAAGTACATCTCAAATTTCATTTAAGTTTTTAATTTCTTTACATTGTCTTTTGTATCAATACGATGCGTTTAAAATTTTATTTTCAAAATATTATTATGAAAATTAATCTTAATTGACTAAAAAAAAATAAATGTATCTATGGATTGAATTAACTTTCATGGATATTGTGCCAATTTCACTAAATACCAAATTGCATAATTTTGTAGGGTATGATACCACTCCAAGTAAAGACTGTAAAACAAATGCTTAGAATCTTTTATCATGTTAGTAAATCATGTTTAAAGCTCAAACCCACCATTTAAACATTATTTATTTATGACGTAACGTATCCAAATCATCCATCTAATAAGATGCTCAAGTCATCTAAGCAATTCCTTCAAAGGAAGAATGTCTTGCTTTGTAGAATGGCATATTCTTTTTCATTATATTAGCGCTAAGAACAATCTAGTCGATGGATAATCGAATCCAATGCTTGGGTTTGAACATCCTAAAAATTGACTACTTCCACTAACTAAAATTTTGCACTGAAAACCAGCCACATTGGAAAAGCCTATGAAAAGAAAAAAGAAAAAAAAAAAAAAAAAGGAAAATATTAACTTGTCATTTGGACAGTCAAAGAGCTTCTTGTGATGTTTTATCGGCAGTGCTTTGATTGACAAATGCTTAAAGAAGAAAGAAAAAGCACTAATCTTGGTTCTTGTCTAAGTAGTTTTGAACAAAAAGTAAGGTACGAAAATGGGATTTTGATTCTTTCTTTTCTTTGCTTATCAGATAATTCACTTTTTTTTTTTTTATCACAGGTTCGTCCTTAAAATTTCATTATTTAATAGATTGTTAATAAAATTTTTAAATTCTACAAACATAATTATGATAATAATATAAATTTTTTAAAAAATATTAAAAATAAAAATAAAATTAAGTATATATTATCATCTTAAATTCGTTTATGAAGTGTAAAAACTTCAATAATGATATAATAGATAATAACCTTTTTGATTCTTTACCACTTTAAAAAATTAATACTTTTGAATAAATCTGCCAAAAAGATTCAATTAGAACTTTATAATTAGAAAATTATTAAATAATTTGGTTGATTGATGAAAAGGCTTTTCTTTTCATTGAGCTGAATGAAGATTAGAAGACTGCTTTCAATGTTTTTTTGGGTGACATTATTAAATCTAAGAATAATCCCAATAAAAAGAAAGGTGATAGGATATGATTTTAGGATTGACTCCATTTGACCTGCAACATAATCATAATTATTCTTCTCATATCCCGTCCATTTCGGCCTTGAGGTTGATATTCACTTGACTAATTAATTTTCTTTTTCAGTTCTGCAAGTTGTCTATGATAAAATATTTATTTTTAATACATCTCACTAAAATTTTTAAAATTTATCACCAATGCATTTATGGATTTTTTTGTAATAAAAAAAAAATTGGATTAGGGAAAGAAGAAATACAAATAATAAAACACGGGTTTTACCTGCAAAATTTTTATATTTTAAAAATGATGACATGATAATTTAAATCAATACTTAAATTTATCGGTGAATATTTTTTTATCTTATAAATATAAATTAATTAAACAAAAATTCATTCTTTAGACATATATATATTGCATAAAGTGCTTTGTCAATCATCTCAATGGAATGACAATTTTATTTTTATCACTATGTTCATTCAAATTAAAGAGGTTTTTATTTGTTAGAAAAAATGCCCCACCATTTTTATTTTTATTTTAATTAACCAAGAAACAAAGCTTGAAAGAATTTTCAAGAATCCTTGTGCCATGAGCCCATGACCTTTTTCAAGAGCTTTTGCTTCCAGCTAGCTGGCTCTTTATTTTGTATTTTGTCATGTTTTGCCTCCAAACTTGGCAAAGCAGCCAAACTTGACTGACAACATATTTTAATACAATGAAGGCCTCTCATTTAGTGAAAACAACTGATGAATGAAGTATATGAAAAACAATTATTTAAATTAATATTTTATTATTTTTTAAATATAAACGAATTTACTGTCTTAATTTGAAGGGATTGCATTGGAATTGGAAAAAAAAACTTTTGACATTATTTGAATTATTCAATATATTATTAATTAATCATTAATTCTCACATTGATCACATGAGTAATTATTACTATACATCAAATATTAATCCATCGAAATCAAAACCAGCTTGCCTAATCATACAAACGAGACAAATTAAGCATATATTTATTTTATTTTGACCCACAATAATTTGTCTTATGCTCTAAGCAACTCTTATATCTAATGCATCCATCATTTATTAAAAATTATTAGTCCATAAATTCCACAATCAAAGTGGAAAATTCCATAGTAAAACATGAAAATCCACAATCAATGTCTAAATCAAAAGTTGAATACATTTATCCCATTTAGTATTTTGATGCATGACTCATTTCGTTTAAATCAATTTGATCTATTCGAACTCAAGAACCTTCCATTTAAAAACTATATATATATATATACGAAGAAGGATGTAACTTAAAAATAGAAAAACAGGTGTTGAAATTTAAACCCTAAAATTATTAACTGTCACCACTTAAAAATAGTCGCATAAATCATTAATTGAACTAAACTATAGATTCATTATTTTTCTATTTTGCATATGAATCATCTATCTAATAATAAATGTATATATACATATATTATCCTGAGTATTTGTTTAAATCCCCCTTCAAAGTACGAAAACCAAAGATCTATAAGTCTAAGATTTGAATTTTAACACTTTTTCCTTTCCAATAATCATTATTAATCGTGGTATAACATGTATGGAGCAAAAGAGGTATGATTAAAAAAAATCCCAAAAAAAGATTGATGATGAAAAAAAAATTCCAAAAAAAGATTGATGATTAGCCATAGGGACCAAATGAGAGAGTGACAAGGAAGAGGGGGTTGCTAATTGGCTAGGGTTGTATTGGGTATGTGTGAGGAGCCTTCCAGACAAAGAAAGTTTGCAAAAGTGACAGAACCCCATCAGCCCACCACTTTATTATTTATTTTTCAAGTTGAAGTTGACGAAACCCGCACGAGAGCATTTAGCTCACCATTGCATTGATTATAGCCTTCAATGGTTCCTTAAACAAACGCAAGTTCTATTTTTTCAAAACTGCATTCGATTATAAACCCAAATAATTGGAATAAATTGATCTCTTTTGCATTAATGAGAGTAATGGATTTTGTACAAACCTTATTACCTTCTGCAAAGAGATCAATATTAATTTAATGGAAAAAATGATGATAGTTTTTGTTAGATTCCATGAAAAACTATAATGATGGAATGTTGATGAAATAGTTTTAGTTAGATTCAATGAAAAATTATAATAATGGAATGTTGATGAAATCTTAATCTATAGTTTGAAAACACTCATTGAAGTAAAGTTTTGAATTTGAATTTTTTTATTTCCATGTTTGTGAACATCCCACCCCAATAATAAATTTGAAAATTTATTTTCAAAGTTTTACATTCAAGCTAATTATAATTATAATATAAATAAAAGAAATTTACTACATGCAAGAAGAATTATGAAATGTGAACACAACTGATACATAACAATCGTTTGCCCCAATTGTAAAATGATCGATTTAAATCTCACAAATAAAATTAACAACCTTTTAATCGAATAATTAAAGAAGAATCGTAATATGTTATAAGATTTAAGTTTGAATTTATTCATTCTCATTCTCTATCTTCAATTATATAAATTAAAAAAAAAAAGCTTAGCAAACAAGTGGAACACTCATGTTTAATTACCAACATAAGAGATTTTATGTTTAAAAATTAATTATAATAAGTTTAAATAATTAATCAGTTGAATAACAATTACCTTAAAGTTTAGGTAAAGAATGAAAAACTATGTGGTATCAAATCTAATCATCTTGGAAATTAATTAGTGTATTTGTATATGAAAAAGGGATATCATACGTTTTTCTGCCTCATCAACCACATGCGACTCGCTCTCACTCATCAACCAATCAAATAATTGTCGGTAGAGACAGAAATTCTCTAATGTTCTATATATTATTATAACTCTATATATCTACACCTCCAATGTTAATCTAGAATTGTTACTAGTCAAGTTTGTTGATGAAAGTTGGTAAAAATTATTCATTTCGCTTGTAAAGTTTAAATTTAATTTTTACTATCAACAATTTTGAAATCGAAAAATTTTTTCTCACTTAAACTTTTATAAAAGAAAAAAAATAAGATAACTTTGTAGAAATTAAATAGTCTTTGTTTTAGTTTCCAAGAGCATATCTTAATAGGTAGAATTTATAATGTGATTAAAAAATTAAATATTAAGATGAACGAAATAAAATTTATGAAATTAAAAGAAATGATCTCTTTATTATATAATCCAATATCACATATAGTAAACAAAGTAAAATCAACATTATGTCGTTAGTGAAGCTTGTAAGAACTTTTTGTTATTTAGTAGGGACATTGCTTAGAAACAAAGGAAACTTTCAATTTAGTTGTCTACAACTATAAGCTATTTTTGAAAGTTAGAAAGATTAGGTTCATTGAAACTATCACTAAGAAACAAGGGTAAGAACTTTCTTACCTTACAAAAAAGAAGAGTATTGACGGGCTTATTACTTTTTAATATTTAGGATAAAAATAAAAATGTTTAATTTCGAATTTAAATTTTTAAAATATGTTATAATTTTTTTAATTATTTGATTAAAATTAAAGAAATTGTTGCTGACGTACTTATTACTTAATTGTGTTGCTTTCACGTGTTTTTGAAGGATACTTTCCAATTAAATTAAAAAAAAATATCTTTATACAAAATAGAAATCTATTTTTGAGGTAAATAGAAAAGCACATTTAGCTTGATTAACTTCCTTTACAACGACAAGCAAATCTTTGTAATCGAACAAAATTCTCATATGCTTTAATATTTAAAATTTTATTTTTATTTAGATATTTTTTTTTAGAGAAAAACTAAATCTCAAAATCATTTTTTTAGCAAAGAAAAGAGATATATTTAAAATAAATCATTCTCATCATGAAATAAATAAGAGATATATTTAAATTTATCATGGATTTATTAATGAATATTGATGTTGTCCTAAACGACAACGGGGTGATACCTTCCACGTATTGACGTTGCGTTAAATGATAACGGGATGGTGTTGATGCAATTTCTTCCACGTGTGCCTCGAATCTTCTGCAAAAACAACGACTATCAGATAGATGCAGGGATTTGTCCCTGCACGCGTACTTCGATGATTAAGTTAGAAATCTGTGTTTCTGTATATAGGAGAAAGGAAATTGGTTTAAGCAGAATCAGAGAGATTCAAGTTTTTCAGCCCCCCTCTCTGAATACTCACCTGGTGTATTTATAGGTTTCTCCCGGGTCGGATCGGGTTTCACGTTCTATCCGGGTTTGGAGCCCAGGCGCGTGTCTGGGCTGCGACAGAGTCATTAGGCACTCTGTCGCGGCATGGAGCTGGATGACTTGCGGGTGAGTTCGACATGCGGTAGAGTTTTCGTGGCCCCTGCCGCGGTCTATGCGGTAGAGCTCTGTCGCTGTATGCAGTAGATCTCTATCGCGATTCATGCGGTAGAGGTCTATCGTGGCCTACTGTGTCGCGTAAAGACTCTACGACAGAGTCTCTATAGTTAAGAGACTCTGTCGCCTACCAAGCGGTAAGTGTCGCGTGGGGACTCTATCGCCTGAAGAACTTTGCCGCCCGCAGACTCTATCACCCTTCTAACAGCCACGTGGCTTATATTCATGTTTGACACGTGGCGGTCCCTTAACGATCGATCCTTGTACACGTGAACTTTGATGATAGGACCACTATCAAATATGAATGTGCTGACATTATTTAAATTTTTATTGTTCAATCGATTCACAAAAAAAAAAAATTGCTTTATTTAGGAATATGGGATAATATTCTTTAATTGATATTCACCCAATTTTTAATGGCTTTGAGCCTTCGATGTTGAGAAAAAAAGGTGTTTTGTATTGAAGTGAATTATCATGACTAAGAACACAAATTTAACGAACCAATATTAATTCTCATTTTTCTCTAATCTTATACTGTTGATTAGATATGAAAATTTTAGATACAACAATTTAAAGGGTTTGTTCAATAATGTAAAATTTCGTTGAGTTTTTAAGTGAGAATCATCTTTAGTGGGAAGTCTTGTATTTAATTTTTAGTCGGTCAAATTTTTTTGGGTTAACACTAATCATGAAGTACAAATTTGATTTAATCTCATACTTAATGTGATATGATGACATCTCATAGTTTACATTGAAAATTTTAGATACAAGATAAAAACGACAGGAAAAAAGTATATAAATAACACGAGCTAAAATTTGATAAAAATTATATATATATGACAAAAATTTTAAAAAAAATTACATTTGACATACAACTCAAATTTTTATATAAATTTTTTTTTTCCACTACATAAACACAATTTTATATTATGCAAATACAAATTATATACATAAATTATCAAATTTTGATTACATTAACTACTTAAATTTTATAATGAATTATCCACAATTCAACAAGATCAACTATGCAGTCTCAAAATCTTTTAATGCAAAAGAATTTTTAAACTTTGGAATTCAATTAGAAATTTTCCAGCTCCTCCGAAGAAGGCAATAGGCCGAAATTAAAAGAGACACCCAAAAATGGAAATGAAAAGGAAAATGGTTTGATGGTTTTGGAATTTAGAATTTAGAGAAAAAGAAAAAAGAGATAGGGTATCTAGTCAAAAGACAGAAGAATCCTATGATCACACCTGTCACTTTCTGATAGGCTACAATATATCAATATGAGCTCACGCACGTTTGATCATCAAATTTTTGTCCTGCCATATCCGTTTTCTTTATTAGCTACGTGGCCGACGTTCTTGCCGACACTAATTCTCCGTAGCCAATAGATTATTTTAAAAAAAAGCAAATTTAATTATTTATTTTATTTGCCACGTAATTATTTTATTTTTCGTAAATAATTCAATCAACTAAACCGCCCACCGAAAATGACGGAATTTGAACTTTTCCAATCAAAATTTGACGCGTTTTCAATGCTAAGGTCAAATTAGGCTTTAAGTAAACTAATATTTATCCCAAACATAAAGCAAAGGTTATGAAAAAGGTCAAAAAGAAGGTCCAGTTAAAATGAACCACGTGGTGCTTTATTTTTCCTTTTCTGGATTAATAATGAGAATTTACGTAATCATTTATCTTTGTGGTTGTGCAGTTCGTTTTGTACCCTAACAACTGTACAATCACATTTGTTACGTTGGAATTTGATAAATGACTTTAATTACAAGCAACTCCAATCTACATGTTTATATGACTTATTACCATGATGGAGAGAAAATTTCATTTCGTATGGTGTTTAAACCCTAGATTTTGGTAAAAACAATCATTTATGCAATTTTCTATTATCAAATTTTGTATTATCATGCGCTTAATAAATTATGATATTATCTGCATGAAAATCAAATTAGTATTTGAAAGTATATGAGATTAGATTTTGAAACCCTAGCAAAAATATGAATATGTCTAATACTCTAAATCTTATTCACTTTCACTTTAATTTTCTTTTATTTGAATATTTAAGAAAGATTCTTTTATACAATTAAATAATCGATTTAATGGTTTTTATCTTTTTTTAGATTTGAATCCCTTCTCTCTCTCTCGTACCTTTCTATAAATAAAAAAAAAACTTTAATTTTGGATGGCTTAATATTCAAATACTTTCGATCTTTAATACATAATGGATATAAACCTTCAAATATTTATTGCATGTAAAATCAATTTATAAACTTTTATTTTTTGTAAATAAACTATGAATATTTCAAAATAACGTAATTAAATTCAAATTTGTTAAATGACAGCACTATTGTATGGACATATTATATGACAGTTAATGTGGACAATTTTATGAATTATTACGTGACATGTCATATATGCAATACAAATGAAAGTTAATATTTTTTGATAGATTTGAATTTGATTACATAATTTTGAAAGGTTATAGGTTTATTTATAAGTTTATAAACTGATTTGAATGTGACAAAATGTTGAAGAATTAAATCAATTTTTTACAAAAAAAATATTATAAGTATATTTGACTATTAAGTCAATTTTGGATCCATAGAACTTTTATATTCTAAAATTATAAGTGAAAATATGATCATTTAAATCAATACTCAAAGTTTAAAAATTATTCTTTGTATTAAAATTCAAATTACCTAAATTTAGAGTAGAAAAATATCTTTTATATGTAGTGCCAAATATATAGTTTCAATATAATTCCAAAGTAATTAATTACTTTTTGCAAACCAAACATATAAATATAAAACCATCCTTTAAGAGTAATGATAATATAATATAATGATAAGAATGTAAAATATCTTGCCATATATACATTCTTTATTGTCACAATTGTTCACCAATCTAAGCTCTTGTTCTTTCCAAACCAAAACCAAAGTAGCTTTACAATAATATATTTATATTTAATTAATTATAAATTTCATATACAGTCAATAGATTATAATATATCAATTAATCATAAACTTTAAAATAAAAATATTGTATGAAATATATATATAGTATCAATATTTCAAATATAAATTCTAAAATAATAATAAAATAACCACCTCTCTTTTCCATCAACTATTATATGAATATTATATAAGTCACGTGTCGGTGGCCATATTGGCCTTTCTCTCTTTGTATACTGCAGTAATACGAAGAGTCCAGCACCACTTATAAAACTCAGTTTTTCCTCGAACTTCATCGGCCGATTTCTATTGAGTCGGATTGATTGATTTGTTGTTTATGGTTATGGTGGAGTTACTTCTAACAAGCTCCTCCAACTCCAACCTCCCTATTTTCTTCCTTATCTTTTTCAAATTCTGCACAAGCAAAAAGCTATAGCGTCTCTGCCTTTCTGTTCAATTCTTTGTTTGCGTTTGGAGATCGAGAGGTCTGGCCGGGGTGAAGACGACCGGGTTTAGAATATTCGGAGGAGGAGGAGGTAAGAGGAAGAAGATTAGCAAGAAGAAGATTAGAGTGAAAGAGAAATTCATGGATTGGTGGCATAAGATGATCTTCCCTGTTAGAAGAGTTTGGTTTGCTGTTTCTGATCGAGTTAAAGCTCGCAAAAACGGTGCGTTTTCCCAGCTCATTCTCTCCTCCGTCTCTTTGTTTTCCTTGTTTTCGATTCGACTACCTTTTCTTTTTGGAAAATTCTCTTCCTGAGTTCCTTCTTCCTTCTTTTTCTTGTTATAATGGAATTTTAAATTTTCTTTCTTATTTTTTCAAATTTCAGCTGATTTTCTAAATCTTATTCTTTCTTTAATTTCAAAGGATTGTTATGATTGAAGTGGAGTTCAATTTTTTTTTTTTTCAATTTTAATATCATCCCTAGGAAATTCAATTTCATAACATTTAATTTAATCGATACAATAATTAATATATTATTTTTAATTTTATGAAAATTAATCTCAATCTTAATCGAAACGGATTGCAAGTTTTTAATTAAAATTTACAAGCTAATTAATAGATATTAAGGAGATTATACTTTTTTTTTTTTTTACTGAATTTATGTGTTTAATTAGTTTCTAAAAGTGGTCATTTTTTTTTTCATCACAATTTTCTTTGTGATCTTATTTTTTTTATTTATTTATTTGTGAATGTCAGTTGTCACCTCAAGATGGTTGCAATATGGGAGATCCATAGTAGATAAAAGAGTTTTGTCAAAATGTTGGTAGCCAATTTTAAATAAAAGGCAAAACCAACTTTGCAAATATTAATAACATTGCAAATTTTGACATATATATATATATATATAAGATTTTGATTTAAAGATAAATATATTTACATTTCTTTCAAAAAAAATAATTTTTTTTTGATCTCTTCTTCTGCCATTAAAATGATTAGGGCCCATGACCCATCTATTAATTTTTTTAAAGCTTATTAATTAACCACACATCAAAATGGTTTTGAAGATTAAAGTTACTTAGGGAGAAAATTAAGTTAAAGATAATTATTATTAAACCGAGACCTAATTCAAATATATTTTTTATTTTCTAAAATATAAATTTTCATAAAATTGAAGTGATTTCTACTCCAATTGTCCATATATTCTATAACCGTTGAATCTTTTTCATAAAATATATATATTATTTCTAGCTACATCCGCAAAAATCCACCTCAGCGGAAGTAAAGTACTGCAACATCCTATATTTCTATGTAAAATTAAAATATAAATCATATTAACGGCAATTAATTGGATTACTACTAAATAAATCCTCTTTTGGGAAAGTACAAAATTGTTATTGATTAAGTTTTTAAAAGGAAAATCAAGGAATGTTGATTGAGGATATTTTGGAAAAGTTACCATTTAATCCTTTGTGGAGGTTCTACTCAGAACCCATGAAAAATTTTCTATGTGCAATTATTGACACAACTACTTGTTTCGTTTTTTCTCTTAGTAAGAATAAGAGCTTTTAATGATTGAAGTGTTTAATTGTGAAATTATTTCAATTATAAATGTTAAAAATGATTGGATGACCGTACCATATTATTGTCAACATTATTGAAAATATATATATAAAGTAGATCGCATTTTAAGATTAAAAAAATAATTAGTTTTAAAATTTTGAAATCTAAAATTTAAATTTCATCAAGTATGAATTTGAATTTAATTTAATTATTTATTATTTACTAATTTTTTTAATTTAAGTACAATAAATTTCATAAATACCCATTCATGAAATATACCCCCTCAACAAAAATTTATAAATGTTAGGAGATGAATTTTGTTAAAAATGACAATCAAATTATAGTCAAGGAAGAACAGCTGGAATGATTCCATTAATGGTGGGCTATATGCTTGTATCTTCCATGAGAAAGTAAGATATATGACGGTTATATCCCGTCGACATATATTTTTTGTATTCAAATGATGTTATTGGACCACTACGAAACTGAGAGCCTCCACTATGAAACCAAAGCTTCCTTTGTTTGTTTGCCTTTGTTTTTCCTCTTTGTACTGTCTAACGAATTAAAATTCAATGAAAACACACCTAACTTCTTTGATTAGCAGAAGGAATCAGAAACAAGTTGACTTTTTTCAGTGTAAAGATTTCGTTACTGATACTCTGTTAAGTGGAAACCAATGGCTTGATGGTCCATGCAGCCGAAAGGCTAGGATGAGGATCAACATCCTTTTTAGTGCCACTTTTTGTTTAACTTAGCAATGGCCCGAAAAGAGCATAAATCACATTCTTATATATATATATAATCAAAGCTTTTGGCCAATTAACTGATATTTGTGACCAGGACCACTCAGCTAAGAGCATCACCATTAATGCTAACAAGACAACAGAAGAGGAAATATACCCTTCTTGTGGTTTGATTTTACTTGTATTCCTTGATTGTGTTTGGGTTTGGTTTATATATATATATATATATATATATATATTTAACAGATAAGTGTAACAGACATGGTTTTGAAAGTCCTATTTTTCAAATATATAATTTTTTTTTTAGAAAAATTAAGCATACCCTTGTTGGATAACATCCCGATCCTCGTCTTCAAGGCTGAATAACATGGAGATAGAATACTGGTGGGGAGGATTCGTTGCTAACCATTTTCTTGATGGTGGTGCTGTTGGCATGCAGGTGCAGGGCTTTTGAAGCTTCATGATGATGTTCAAACTTGTGAATACCAAGATGTGCAGGTGATGTGGGAGATGCTGAGAAGATCAGAAACAGAGCTGATAGCTGCTAACAATGCCAAGCGCAAGCAACGACCTTTCTGGAGAGTTTTTGTATGGTCTTCTAACCACACTTCATCTTCATCCTTCTCGGCAAATCGGGCCTAACTTGAGATCATTTTGGATACTTCCTATTATATTGATAATAAGATGTTTCTGGTGTTCTGCAACTTCACTTGGCATCATACTTTTAGAACCCGACGGCCGACATTGCAGTGGCATGGTACAGAGCTGTTGCAACCATGAATGATGTATCGCTATTACTTCTGCTGGGGTAAAACAAAATGCTTTCAAATGACAAAGTCGTTTTGTATATATGTGATATTTTCTCATGACATGTAATCAAAATTACAACAGAGATGGGATTCATCAATAAGCTAAAATTTACTCACTGGGTGTACCCGTAGTTATCGATATGTATGAACTCGCCATGTCTGCAGTTTGAACTGACCTTAAAACTTATTCTGAAGTCTGAGTTAAAAGCCCACACAACCATCATTCTTCCAGAGAACAACAGCTAGTGCGTTGTGGAACAGACTGTTAAGCCTAGCCATGCTCCTGCCTCATTGCATTGATGGAAAGGTTTAGCACATACAAAATCAAATCAGCAGAAAAATTTTCATCTTGCTGTCGTTGCGATTTTGTAAAAGCAAACTACTGATACATAATGAATGCAACAAATATTGACTCGATGAAATTGTGATCAAAACAAATTCTACGACCAATAATCCATTATGAACAATTTAGCAAGACTAATACAAGAAGAAAAATTATTCCCATACAGTAGAATAAGAAACTTATTTCCTATATATATTTTCTCTTCTTTTCTTGAGTGTTCCATGCTCTTGTAATGAAACACTAATACACAATGTGTCAAGCAGGCAGAGAGATAGCCGCAGTCAAGCACAAGTACACCAAAAAGAGATAGGAACAATAGCCGTTCTGGTAACTGTTGTGTAGACCTACTTATAGGGTTCTAACACCCAAAATGACAATATCCTTGAAAACACACTCCCTAAATAAATTATAAAACAATAAGCATAGAAATTCCATAATGTTATTGAAATTAAATTAAAGACTAAGGTGCAATGAAAAAAATGATGAAATTGAAACGAACATCACAATTTCGGTTCATTGCAACCCTGGTCGGTTCGGGCCACCCGCCTCCTGCATGTTACCATATTGGGAGTACAAGGCAATAATAGTTCACAAGAATCATTTACAGGGAAATGTAGTGATTAGTTCTTTACAAGACATGTTACTGTATGTTTCATTTGTCAAGCACAATACCAAAAATAAAATATGCAAACCTCCAATTGTTTCTGTAAATTTAGCAAAGAACCCTTTTTTTAACAAATATAAATGAACTTATAGCATTTAATCTCTCTTATAATGTTCAATATCTTGAGAAGGAAAATCGGCAATTTATAGAATTCAACTCCTGCTTATTTTATTTCAAATACAACATAGTAGAATTGATACTTCATCTGATATTATATCTGAGTTTCTGAAGATTATGCTATATCAGACAAGAATTCAAGAACCCGTGTGTTTTAGGATAAGCAAGAGAATATGGACTACTGTATTTATCATCAAGAAGAGAAACAAGTGGAGCAGAGGGTTTAATTCAGATATTTAAATAAATTAAATTGTAGTTATGAGAGGCTGACAGAAATTTTATGATCAAGTCCAACTGTTAAATCCCCATGGTTCTACCATGACAGGTGTGTATAAGGAAAAAAAAAAAAAAAATCAGTCCAACAATGAAGTCCAGTAAAAATCAATGAATGTTAAATCATAGGTGAATTAAATAGGCATGGCAGGAACATATGGAGAAACCAGGCCTGTGTGCCTTACCACAAGGTCTAAAAGGGTGGTTGGCACATGCAGAGCAATTTGGAGTATATGTCTCTATAACACAATATCAAAACCGCAGAATTGGAAAAATAGCAATACATCTGATCCAAAGTTTTGTTTTCAGTCAATATCTGGGTATTTAAAGTACAGCTATTATGCTATAATCCAGCCATTCTTCAGTAGTTCATAAGAAGAGAAGCCATAACATAAAGAAAAAAAAAAATGAGGTTATATAAGTGAAAAATACAGCAAATTCCAGATCAACATGATTAAATGATATTAATACATAGAAAAGTTTCAGAAACACGGGTAAAATTGGCAAGAATGGTCAATTGAGCATAACTTGTGATATTAAGATTACAACAGGATTTAAGTGTTGCAAGCACATATATTGGAACTTTACATCATGCAATTTTATCTGCCTACTAAGCTAAAGATATTATTTCTGCAAAACTGTCATTAATTTTTTTCCTCATGGGCTATAAATTACATAAGAAACTGAGTGAACCAAAATTATGCTCAAGGTACAACAGGGGAACCAAAAATGGATTTTCTCTTTATCCCTTTTGGTCGCTTGCCAACTTATCACTAAGGATGGTGTTATGGATAATAATCTGCCCCCTTCCTATTCATCCTTTAAGGGGCACAGTTTTATGTCCGCAGGGCAGAACTTTGATGAAGAAGGTTACAAAACAGAATCCAATGCATCATTGATGCCCAAGAAAACTTATTTCTCCTTTTGGGAACCTTTGGACCTGAAGTGACCAATTCAATTACTCTGACAGACTAACAAGTTTCTCAAATGTTATTCCTCGAATGAATGCATATATATCTTCTCAAGCAGTAATGGCCAGTCTTCTCCGAACCTCTGTGGGTTCAATTCCAATGCAACCTTGAAATCCAGCAAAGAAACCAGTTTGTAGTATTTCTGTTCATCTATCCCATCCAAATCCCTACTGCTATGTTGAGTCTGATTGTGCTGACTTGGCAAGACACCATTAACGAGCTTCCCATTTGGATGGTGCTTGACTTTGTTGTTTATTCTCAAATTACATCCATGCCTGGTTCCTACTAGCTCAATGCTCATCCTAATTAACCTCTTTAAGTAGACATGCAACCCACTGTTCAATATATTGGCACAGTCCAATGACACACCTCCAAGCCCCTGCAATGAAGCAATCTGTTGCATGCGTTCCCTCAATGCCTCAGAGTCAAGCAATCCACCAACATCATATGACCTGGTATATCTACCACTTCTCACAGCAGGCAACGCCCTTCGGGCCTCAGATACGCTACCAGAGAATAACGGAGTTCCAAGTGGTGCTTGCAATGAACTTCTATCAGATAACTTCTTTCCATCTTCAACAACCAATCCTTCACTTGGATCTCTGCTGTCTTCAGAAATAAAAACATCAACAGATTCCTCTGTTAAAGGTAATTTCTCAGGGTCCGAAAGCAGAACATCCCTTTCAGTATCTGCTTCTCGTGAGACTTCTTGATGATGCTGCACTGGCTTCCGTATACCACAAGAAGTCAGATTCCCATTCTCAGAAACAACAATTGAATTTGTTATTGTTGATTCATGAGAAGCAGAACCCACCTCGGCATTGAGCCTAGTGGATGATCTAGATCTTGCTTTCTGAGGTGACAAGAGAACATCCCCACCGTGCTGACAGTCGAGACTAGCCACTGGTGGCGGAGGGACTGTAGCATTGCAAGCATTTTT
The DNA here is from genome assembly GCA_033439115.1 of Firmiana major. Classification (NCBI taxonomy): domain Eukaryota; kingdom Viridiplantae; phylum Streptophyta; class Magnoliopsida; order Malvales; family Malvaceae; genus Firmiana; species Firmiana major. The sequence continues at coordinate 4,051,381 of CM065914.1, read as the reverse complement.
CAATACTGAACAGATTAAGAGATTGTGTAGTCTAACATTCTCTCTCCCAAGAACACGAAAAGAAGCCTTATTGAACTCAACCTTACTTAACTCTAAGCTCAACATTTTATTCAAATAATGAAAGTATTGTTTCGATCTCTTAGGCCCAAGTCTCTTTACTAACTGAGCTTTCAACTCAAAAAGATTGATCCGCGAATGCTGATTTGGCGGTTGCATTGTTCACCGCTAAAAATCCATAACCAAATTATTTTACACCAAAAATACAGATACACCTTCCTTTAAACCCAAAAACTCCAACTAAATTAGGGTTTCTTTGCTCCATTTCCAAAATCGCACTTTCCATAGCCCCACTAAAGATGTTCCACTGACTCCAGAAAGACCAATAGACACCAATATAAAACGCATCTTTGCAACCATGAGCAAAGCTGTCACAAAGCTCAAACTTGAACCATACGAAGAAAAACCTCTTTTAATTTTCTTCAACTATAGATTTGACCAGAAAATCCATGAAAAAAAAGCTCACCCCACTTCGTGAAAATCTCCTTTTAATTCAATACATAGAAGCTAACAGCAAAATAGCAACCTCAAAGAGCAAACTACTTTTACGTGGATCAACAGAGATTAAGAATTTGGAGTTCATGACCAACTTCCGACAATAGCTTGAATTCATAGCGAAGTAGAATACAACAGAGATAGCGAAGGAGATATGAGATTCACCGGAGAGAGAAAGAGAGAATTTCGAAAAAAAAAATTTCTGTTGCACTGACCTGTTTGGAGCTCAAGAAAGTAGAAGAATTTCCCCAGACAATAAGAAAACAAAATACCGTTTTGCTATCTACACTTTCTATCTCTCTCCCTTTCTGTCTAGAAATTTTTGTTGCATTAACACATTTTCTTCTGTTTTTCTCTTCCAAAAATCCGTGTGAGCTTTTGGGTTTGAAATGGAAGATTTCTCTTTACAGATTACCAATTTGGGTTGATCGATTTTGATTCTTCCTTCTTTTTTTTTTTCTTTATAATATAAAAATTCTGTGCATATGATAATGGAGGAACTTTGGGATCATTTTCACGTCATTGCACTAAGCGTGAATGCCACGCTCTGTATCGTGGCAGGTTTAGAAATACGTGTTTAGAGAATATTGGAGGCGTGTTTTGCATGCTCAGAGAGTAGGGTGTGACGGAAAATAAGGATATGATAAATCTGTGATAATTTTTGGAACATTGTACTACTCATTATTTAGCAATTCCATGTTTGACTCCTACCAACATCACCGAACTGATGACCGAAGAACAGAAACTTCTTCTTTAGGCTGAATACAAGTTAACAAATTTATTAAGAAAATATAAAAGAAAATGTACTGGTATATTTCTTATGATTATCAAATTTATTTTTAAACAACATAGGATAAAATGACATGAAAATGAAAAAGAAATTAAAATTTTAATAAAAATTATATGAATTTGAAGAAAATAAAAAATAAATTTTACAATTTAACGTATTGAAATAAATTGACACAATAATGTTTAGATTTTACTTGTTTAATAAAAAATAATTACGATAAAAACATCTTATTTAATTCCATCCATCAATTTGTTTTAATTTTTACGGACGAAATTTTGGTTCAAAAAATAATTAAAAAAAATGTTTGAGTATATTTCTAGCCGAAATTATATTTGCATAAATTAACAATCTAAATTGAAATTTTCCGTTAAATCATACCACAATTTCTTTTCATATTTTCATCGAGTTTCTAATGATTTTCCTTGTCACTGTTCCAAAGATAGCTCTCTGGTTTTGTTCAAACATCATAACAAGTTTTTTAGGCAACAGACATCGACATGTCCGGAATACAGATGTAAACAATATGAATATTTGTTGGTGTGTATTTATTTATGTTTATTTATTATTGAATATGTTTTTGTGTTTATCTATTAATCTTAAAAAATAATTAACAACAAAAATATAATTCATTCGTTTATATTTATAAATAAGTTCGTTTAAAATTTATTTAAATTCACTTCTTTAATAAAACATTTAATGTTGATCAACTATTTAAAAAAAAATTATATTTACTCATAAATTATTTTAACATCTAACTCCTAACATTACATATTACATATTTATGTAAAAATTTTTTAATCTGAAATCATATATATTAGTATGAAAGTACAATTCATTTTTATTTTTTTGTTTAAATATTTGCAAATATGTTTTAATGTTTACAATTAAGTGTTTGTAAAAATATTTAATATTCACAAATTCATATTCATGATCATATTTATTAATATTTATGAATAAATTTGGATTAAAATAAATATAATAACATTCGTTTATGTTTGATTCCTTTTCACATTTGACTTCCCTTATACACCCTTAGCTAAGAGGGAATAAGGCGATCTTACCTACAAAAGCTATATAATCTCATATTTAGAAGCAAAGGATCTTATTACCAAACTGGCCGACTCTAATAAAATCAAATTGCTTGTACAATTTTTGGAAAATTATGCTATATTAATAAGAAAATTGACTTCAAAATGCAATGAAGGAATATTTCCTATTAACTAAATCCTATACGAAATGCGACAGAAATTAAAATTTAAAGCAATGAACTAGTAATCAAACAGTCAAAGAACCTTGCAAAATTACCATACCATTTATATGAAATTTTCGGCACAGACAATTTGTAAGTAAATGCTTGGCCAGCGCCTATTGTGGAGCCAATTGGAGGTGGCCTAATCGGCTGTGCAGACCGGATTGCTGCCTTTAAACTGTACAAGAGATGCCCAAGAAGAAGCCAATATTCAACCACTAAAGAATACTCTTCCCGGGTCGAGTTGTCCACTACAGTAACTGGAAGGAACAGCTGAGATCTCCTGCCTTCCTCTCCACTCTTCACCGGGTTTCAAGGTGATGGGCATTTCAACACAAGCAGCCTCTACGCAAAGCATATGTTTATACTCATCATCACCAAAATCAGCCATCGCCTTTGCTTTCCTATCCCAGGGATTCCACACCACTGAAAAATATAGGAAACAAACTGTAACCAACACATCTAAATACGATTTACATGCTTATCCAGTAAAGTAAAATGAAGCATTAAGTTGCATAATTTACTTCTCTTAAACAGTAAGTTTCTATCATGTAGAATCAAAATGCTTTACAATTAAAAGAAATTTAGACTGTTTTGTTTGTAATATACGTAGTATTACAATTCAATGCGGAATACAAATGGAACATTTGGCTGTGAAGTTAAAATTAATAGTCAGTTTCAAACATTCATTTGTAACCACACTGAAACGAAAATTGCGACCATAGCTCCAGCAGCATCAGATCAAGGCAATGAAACCAGATGAAGATTTTATATTACCAGCAATATATAAAACTCAATTTTTGGAGCCCCTTCACTGCAACTCATTGGACAACACGTAGTTGTCCTTCATTCTAGCAATTGAGGTTAAACAAGCAAATTTTTCTCCATATACCATTCTGAGAAACCTGGCTTCTAAACAGGGTAAATGAAAGGGAAATCTCAATTAAGGTGGATTTGCAGGAAGAGAAGGATGTCACAAAAATTCTTTTACAGGGCAAAATAAAGTAATAAACGGAGTTTTGGTAAATAATACTAAATAGAGAAACTTATGTTTGTTATATTTAGATACTCTGTCAGCCGAATCTAGAGTTGTTAACTTCCAAGATGAGGCATAGACCAGAGAAAATATTTATAACTGCTACATAGAATACACCTTCCACCATGACTTATCCATAGTGTTCTAAATTAGTACGGAAGTGTATAGAGACAAACTCACCAGCATCTGGAAGTCCATCCTTTCGCAACACAAATGTTCGTTTCCTTTCATGGTCCAGGATGGCAATTTTTGTTGGTGTACTGAGATATACTTTATCCACCTAATTCACCAACAAGAACAGCAAACATAAAAAAATAACTAAAATTGGGATTAAAAAGACAGGAGAAACATAAGCCCGCTTATAAGAAATTGACACTGACTTCCGATTCAAATGTTATTGCATCCCCTTGTTCAGTGAATCGCTCTTTATTCTTCAGGTTATCCAAATAATCCAGTGTCTCTAATCCTTCTACTCGCACTTCACTAAATAAAAGTAAATAGAAAAAGAATTGTGAAGAACACAGGATGAGTATGTCCTAGCAATGTATCATAATAGCAACATCTAGAACAGAACTATTAAAAAAAAAAGACTTTTTTTCATTCCATCTGTAATATATATAAATTTGATATTAAGAGGTGAACCAAATAGAACTTGCTTCTAATCATAACTTCTCTATAAAACATTCAAAGATAAAATCATCAACTGTTGCAAAAATATTTAGAACATGCATGTGAAATAATAAAGCAAATCCATTAACTTAGAATGTAGAAGACTGGCCTGCATGAATATAAATCATGTGTAAGTAAACTACTTATGTTCAGTAACTAAGCACAACTTAAATCTCATATTCATGCTCCTGCTTTGACAGCCCTAGATCCTCCCCTTAAGGCTATTGGTGATTTCATCATGGAATGTTCGCCAGAGATTGCTTTTCAGACTGCTTTCAAGACTTAAGAAAAAGGGGCCCAGCATTGTTAACTAACAAAAAAAAAAAAAACTGGAAATTACAGATGCATGATACCATTTTTAATGCAGAGATTCTCATGACTAAAAGCCAATTATGTTCAGTGACTAAGCATAACTTAGATCTCATATTCATACTCCTGCTTTGACAGCCCTAGATCCTCCCCTTAAGGCTATTAGGTGATTTCATAGTGGAATGTTCACCAGAGATTGTATTTCAGACAGCTTTCAAGACTTTAGAAAAAAAAAAAAGGCACCCAGCATTGTTAACTAACAAAATAAAACTGGAAATTACAGATGCATGATATCGTTTTAAATGCAGAGATTCTCATGATTAAAAACCAAAAGATAGGAAGATAAATATATTAAACCTGATATCAGTGACAAAAAAATAGGTGTGATAGGCAAATGTAAATGTAAACGACTTTCCATCAGTGTTTGTATTTCGAATGCGAGATGTCAACATCAAATCACCTCCAGGTCCCAGAGCTACCCTTAACCGACACTCATACCTGTACATAAATGCTTATTCCTTAATCCAAATGATAGAACTTAAATATCAATCTCACATTCAAAAGTAATGCCCTAAATGTACACACCACATAGTATATATACAGACAAGTAACACACAACTTTAATCAGTTAATCCATAAATCCACATACAGACCAGTACCAAAGCACATTTAAGATTGATTTTTAAACTAGATACATGTAATCTCCAAAACAGCACAACCTAATTCCATAAATTAAAAAAATTCTTTTTATTGGCGAAAACAGGAACTTATGGAAGAAATAAAAAGCAATAAAATCTGGTTCAGACAGCAGTTTAACAGTTATTTCATGCCAGTTTAACAACTTTGCTTCAAAGAAGAGCATTGAAATCGAAATGCAAATCTAAGAACTTTGTTAAATGAATAAAAATTCATATTGAGTAATGCACCTATGAGGCCACATCTTCACATCTTCGTCAGAGTGCCTGAGTATTAAATCAACAAAGGCCCTGTGAGAAGTATTTGATGGAAATGGTGGGGGATCATGATCAACACTCCAAACTCGATTCCTTGCAAACCCGTGTTGCTCAAGAGAACCAATATTTCCGAACTGTGTATTTCAAACAATTGCATTTGGAAACAAAGAAATAAAAATTGCAAAACAAACAGATAAAAGTATTGAAGCACATACTTGAGGAAAACAGATGGGTATACCTCCACGAATAGCCTTAGGAGGCTTAAAAGTAGCCTGCAGAAAGCAGACACTATTAATTTAAAAGTCAATCATAAAAATTTGGTAAATCCATTCAAATTGTTAATTTTCTTCCTGTATAAAAATCAATGTAAATTGATTGTTTCAATTAGAAATTCTTTTGTACTTTAGAAAATTTAAAAGCCTTGTCTATATAAAAGGGAAAGTATAAGTGATGGCCATTTTGACACTCCCCTCCTTCTGAAACTATCTGAGAACTCTTTTTTTTTTTTTCCTTTAAAGTGCTTTTTGAGTACCAACCTCTTTAGCATGAAGTAGCATTAAGCGATAATCAAACACCTAAGAAAATACTATAACTTGCAATTATTTAATCACCACACTGCAAAAACAATGGGTCCTTTAGTAGCATATAGTTACCTAAATGGCAGAAAATGATAACAGCACTGCCACCACCAATGTGGTCAAGTTTATTCCATTAACTATTGCACACAAATTCTGAAACTATCTCTAATGATAAGGGTAAATCATTAATAGCAGGAGAAGAGGGAACTTTACTTCATTTAAATTCTTAAGCTAAACAGCTTCTTACAACAATAATTCTAAAACAGATACCTTACTACTAAGGAAAAGCAACTCCTCCCCGAGTTCATTCTTCCAAGAAGTGACCTGACCTCCATGCAGATACACCTGGTTAAGAAAAAAGGAAAAGTAGAATGAAGACAGGACATTTTGTTTGTTTCCTAAGAGTATATTAAGTTTTTCAGGTTAAGAAGAAGAAGAGAAGAGAAGAGAAGAGGAGGAGGAAAGAAAGAAGAAAAACCACTGAGTAACCAGCAATCACAACTTAGTTCATGAAAGAGGATTTCAATAATACTAATTCCACATATAAGCATGTTTTATATAAGAAAAAAATAAACGAAATTGACCATATTCAAAGAAACCAACTAACATTCAGACTAAATCTTATCATTAGAAAAAAAAAAAAAAAAAGTGAGGTGAAAGGTTTCCATGACTTGCAGGATATTAAAATTGAATATTATCTATAAATGGTGGCAGAATCCGAAAACTCCACAAGCAGATGTAACACGTGTCCATTTAACTACCTATTTTAACTTAATAATTCAACATTGACTTCATTATTTATCATGCAATAGGAATGTTGTAAGCATATTAACTCACTGATGAGCATTTTAAACTCCCGAATAGGTGTATAGGATAACGGTCTTACTAACATTCCTACCATGACTTACCAATAAAAGAAATTGTCCGAGCACAAATGCATGCTGGTTTGCATTAACAAGGAAAAATTTTAAGGTTTTCTAAAACATCTTATATACACAGCATAAACTCTTCCACTTTGAAAAACATCAAAAGCTTTTAATGCGCCAAACAACCCTACGAGTACTTGTCCCGTAAACACTAGTGATTATTTTCAGAAGTAAAATAATTTCCCCCATCGTCTCAAAAAATAATGTTCCATAGGAAAAGTTTTTGTACATAGAAACTTGTTACAAATAGTAATCAGGTGCTTAAAACTGTGCCTCAAGTTTGCTTTAACATTCGTACTTTATAGCAATCTTCTCATCATATCCTGTTTATCTTCTTTTCAACATAAAACACACTCTGTATATTTACGACTACGACGAAAGAATGAATTCTTCTTAATCTAAATTTAATGCAAAATCATCACAAGATTTATTAAGCTTATTAAGCAAAACCGGTTACAAGATTAAATCATCAGAGTTCCATTATACAGACAACTAAGATAATCGCGAGATCTAAATCGAGAAATACAATGAACAACTGAAAAAATCACGCAAAACTCTTCGAAGAAACGGTAATTTTCACAATGTGGCTAACATTTTAACACAGATTTGAAAATTCCTAACTAAAATCAACAAAAATCATTCCGTTTCCGAAAACAGACACAAGAATAATCATATAAGAAAACGCAAAGGAGAGATCGAAGAAAAGAGAGAGAATGAAGGGAAAAACCTCAGCAGAGCAACCGCGAATCTCCCTTAAGATGACCTTGTCGAGGCCATTGACGCCTTTACAGTGCTCCACATGCATCTTCTCTGAAGACATCTAAGGAGTTCTTGAATTTCTTGCTTGAGATCGAATCGTTCTTTCAAAAGAGAGAGAGAAATGAGAGAGAGAGAGAGAGTGAGCGAGCGTGAAGTGGAGTATTTTGGAGGATTTTCGGAGGGATCTACAAATTAAAGGAAACATCAAATAATTATGAAAAAGCCACTACTAACGACCAAAGTTTTTATTATTTTTTTATTTTATTCGGTTTCATTATCCGTGTTATTTTGGTTTTTTTTTTATATATATATTTTAATTCAGTTTTCCTTTGTTAGTAAGTGACGGTGCGTGCATGCGTTACTTTGACGTATGTATATTTCCTCGTACAACATCCTTTGTTGTTTATTTGTTTTGAAATAATATTTTTTATTGGCTCTCTAGTCTCTTCTTCTTATCCTTTTAAATTTATTTTCTTTTAAAAAGGCCACGTTTTTGATAGTAAGAGTCACGTCTTCTTCTCAAATCGAAGAAATTGATGATAAATATATTAAATTAATTAATTAATTAATTAAGCGTTTAATAATTTAAGGAATTACAAAATATCATTTTATTAAGGAATAAAATTAAAAAATAAATAAAATTTAAGAAATTAATATTAATGAGTTTTTTTAGGTTTTGATATTTTTTTTGAAAGCTTAATATTTTTTTTAATTTTACATATTAATGATAATTGTTTGCATATTAACAAAGTAATAAATATATATTTAAACAAACACATCTAAAGTGATATCTCACCTTAAGATTTGAAAATATTGGAAATATATACTATCTTTTAAGTAGAATTTTTGCTTTTCAATTTCAACTTAAAAACTTTATATATTACTTCGTATAGGCATAATGCAAAGGAATCCTCTTATTATGATTCATGCACCCTAAAATCACCATTTTTTCTCTTTTTTTATCAGAATTTTTTTTCACTTTTTAAGTCTTGAAAAAAAAAATCAATGTCATTGATTCATTGAATTTGTGTATATTTAACAATTTATTTTGTATTCCATGTACGAGGACATGAATTTAGAATTGAAACGAAAATTCTTTAATTACAAAATCTAATTCTCAAATAAAAAATCGGTGATTATAATTTAGAAATTTAAAACTTGATCAAAAATATTTAATTTTGACTTTTGACAAAAAAAAGTATCATAATTCAACATCATATATGTACCAAAAAAATTCAATCAAAAAATTCAAATGAATACAATTTTTCATCATCAAATAATTGTTATTTTGTAAGTCATATTTGGTGTATAGGATAACGGATAGAATAGGATGACAATTATCATATCTTATGTTTAATACACATATTAAGGAGAATATTAGATTGTAAAGAAAATTAGTCATCCTCTTAGTATAGAATAATGCAATTTCTCTCTAAGAGATAAAGATTATTTCTAATCCCATTAGATTAAAAATAAAGATAATTATTTTATCTACCGCAAGTGAATTTTTTTGACTCCACAAGAAGCGAGGTTAAATTTATTACACATGTTCTTTAAAAAATTAAGAAAATAAAAATAAATAAAATAAGACACATGTAATCATCTTAACTCCGCTTGTGGAGTCAAAAAACTCCACTAGTGGTGTATAAGATAATTATCCTAAAAATAAACAATCATATTTTATTTATTTTATCTTTAAATTTTATATTTAAAAATTAATTTAAACATTAAATAAAATAATAAGCATTATTACTTAATTAATTAATCCAAAATTTTTCATTCTTTTTTCACTTATTATTTTTTTCTTTATTTTCCTTTTTTTCTTGTTTTTGAATAAAGAAAAACTATAACTTGTAAAATAATAATTTTTAAACAATACGTTTTTAAAAAAAATATTTTTTGAATATTATCAAAATTTTAAATCATTTTTTTGAAAACAAATTCTTAAACCTAAAAATTATTATAGAAAATTTTTTAAACAAGTTTTTTCTTAAGTTTAATTTTTCTTTTTTATTCTCTTTTTTATTTTTTCTTTCTTACTTTTTTCTCTTTTTGCTTGTAGGAAAAGAGAAAAGATGGAGAAAAGAAAGAAAAATAATTGTTAATCATAAAATTATTAGAAACTATATATTTTTTTAGTTTAGAAATTTTGACTTATTAAATTTAACTCTTTTTCCTTCTAAATGGCAAAAAAAAATTAATAATTGTCTTTTAAAAAGTTAATTAATTAAAAAATTAACTTATTTCATAGAAAAATTCATTTTTCTAAAATAAATATATTTAACTTACAGTTAAAATAATTATTTAAATAACCAACATTTGTTGGTCGAGTGATAAAATACTTAGTCCCCTTAAGTAATACCTCAAGTTTGAGCTTTATGAATAAAGCAAATAATATTAAGAGAGCTGTCCCTTCATGAGGTTCGACATATGCTCTATATTTCGAATTAGTCGAGACTCAATGTTGTTACTCATGTCGAGGGTTCTATTAAAAAAAATCATTTTAAATATAAATCATATAAAGAAATAAAAATAAAAAGAAAAGAAAAATAAAGTGAAAAAATACAGAATTTTTTATAAAAATTATTTTTTAACATATTACATTTTTTGAAAACGGAAATTAAATTTTTTTAGAGAATAATTTTTATTAAAAAATAACTAATTAATTTATATTTTAATTTTAATATTATAACTAATATATAACTTTTGAATTTTGATTTATTTTTATAACAAAAAAATTATTAACATAAATTATGTTATTTACAAAAAAGTACTATAAAAAAATCATTTTATACTATTTTTAATTTTATACACAACAAATATGGTGAAAGACATAAAAAATCATTTTATTTTATTTTTATTATTTGTACACACCAAATATAAAATAAAATAAAATCTTATATTATATTATTTTATCTTTATCTCATATATCAAATAAGACCGTAATATATTATATAACAGTGGCAACGGGGTCAGGCCAGACGAACGGTTTTTGTGTGTATATATATATATATATATTGTTTATACATTACAGCTAGCAAAGGATCGGGATTACTAAAATTCTAGCTTAAAAAATTTTCAGAATATGTTTTTTTATAATATGTATTTTATATTATATGGTCCAGTAAATATCATTATGTTTTTATGGCAACTTGTTAATTGTAATGTTGTCAAATAACGTAAGCCAGAATCTCACGTTAGAAAAATAATAACAAAAAAATTATGGGTTTAATAGATAATTGTATTCTTAATTTTTTACATAAAATAAATATAAACACTCAATATTTTATCATGTGAAAATTAATTTATAAACTTTATTTTATTATAAATAAATCTTCAACCGCTTAAAATCATCTAATTAAGTCAAGATTTATTTAATAACACTAACTACCGTTTGGACATTTTGCATGGAAGTTGATGTGGATAACTTAATTAATTGTCACCTGACATGTCACATCTACAAAACTAATGAAAGTTTAGTATCATTTAATAATTTTAGACTTAATCGTATGATTTTAAAAAATTAAAAGTTTATTTACAGTAAAATAAAAATTTATTTATCGATTTTTATACAATAAAGCATTAACAACTTATATTCATTTTGTGCAAAAAAAATGATAATACATTTAGTTATTAAGCCAAAATTATATAAATAGATTATTTTATGTTTATATGATTTTTTTTTCAAATTATATTATCTAAACATGTTATTAAAAATAGTTATTTATTTAATAAATTTATTAAAATAAACACCAACAATTTAATTATTACATAGGATATATAATAGGCTTATTATCACATACATTTTTTTCACTTAACAAAAAGGTTAAAATGATAGCACAAACATTACTTTTTTTTTTATTTATATTTTTAAATATGTTTAAAAAATTATATATCATCATTTTAATCCCGTCGATAGAATTTATTTTTTAATAATACGAATATTTAACCTGATTTAAATAAAAAAATAAAGTTATCGGATCAATATACACAACCTTTTATGCCGATTCCATTGCATTGGAGGTTCCGGTTGTTCTCAAGATTAATCCATTTCTTATCATCTAATCATCAGGCTTAAGTAAAGAAAGCAATTGATTAAATAATTGACGTGAGTTGAGATTTATGGAGTCCGATGATGATGATTATCAGGCAATTTTCATTCTAAAACAGACATTTCTGAAACTGTAACTCAAACAAGTTAGAAATAAAAGCATGAAGTTATCAGCAATTTGAAATTTTGGAACATCTCATCGTAGTAGGTGAGGACAAACCAAAACTAAAAATACGAAAAGAACCCAAACTTCCTTCTTGTTCCATGTATCAAATCATGGTAAGCAGGAACCAAGCCGAAGTGAAAACCATAAGGATGGAGGCAAGATAATTCCCAGAAGTTCCGGATGCAGCAGAAGTTTTATTATCAGAAGATTCGGAACCTGGACCATCTGCGACTGGATTAGATGGTGATCCGGTGGGAGAATCGGCCGAGGGTGCAGGAGCATTGGTTGGTATAGGCGGAGATGCAGCCGGAGACTCCTCTTGAATAGGAGCTGGTGCTAGGGCCTTCCTCGGAGGCGAAGCAGCAGGAGAATGTGGCGCCGGCGGGGAAGCTGGGGGTGCTTGCGCTGGAGCGGAAGGTGGGGTGGTGGAACTTGAATTTGAGCTTAAGCTTATAACATTGGTGATTTGCAACACTGAAATGTTATACGGTTGAGAAGAAATGGTTTTAACGAAGACGGAATCGGGGTTAGAACCTGGAGCAGCAGACCCAAAAGCTACCGTACCATCGCCGACATGAGTCACATTCAAGAAACCTTGTTGGTTTTGGGCTTTCCCACTTTGCTGCCAAAGTGTGGTGACGGTTGATGATTTAGCACGTAAGTTTTTGAGCTTCGCTGCATCATAATAATCGAGTATCACATGCACGCTCAGAGTCTTCTTAATTACATCCTGCGATAGGCCAGAAACTGCAGACATGTTACCATTGGCGACAGCAAGAACAGTGACGGTTTGCTTTTTGTTGATCTCACTCGCAACTCCGGCTTGAATGAGATAGTTGTTGAATGAGGTGAAATCAGGGTAGGGGCTGAGGATCTGAGTGATGTTAAAAGCATCTGTTGCAGATTCTAAGAGAATGAAAAGGGAAAAGAAGAAAGCAAACGCTGGAGAAGCCATGGAAGACATTGATGATCTTATGACACTCTGAAGCTGTGGTACAGACAAGGCTCACGACAGAGGATTTATATCAAAACATGTGGGGTCAGATTGAAGTCTGTGTTCTTAGGATTGAGTTTATTTCGGCCAGATAAGAGGGACTTCGGTTGGTCAGAGGAACAGAGAGAGCAGATAGTGGAGGTTCTTTTCCATTTGTAAAGCCAGATACCAGTTCCACGCCATGTTTGAAATTTGCCCTTCTAAATATAGTAAATTCTAAGCCCTGAGGGAAGACTGTCAGATGCTTCAACGTTCCTGAAGCCCTTAAATTTTGATTTGCTGACCAGATCCTGTCTTCTAGCTTTATAATCTGCTGCACGTGGTTGATATCCATTCCATTGATAGGATCAGATATATCATGGGCCGTGCAACTATTATTCGATGATGTTAATCAATATCTACAATAATGCGTATCGCTTTCGAACCAAGCCACTGGCTATCACTATCTCGTACAACACCGGCAGCTGCAGCCTGCAGCAGGGCCAGGGCAACCTCTTGCACCACCTTCGACGAGGAGTGAACCAACTCGACATTATTAGTATTAAGTTCAAATTTGAAATTTGAAGTTGCCTCAAATTTTATAGAATTTGATTTTTAAAATTTAAATTTAATTTAATAAAATATTCTAATTATTTGATTTAAACTTGATAAACTTGAATTCAATTAGACAAATTCAATTTGTCAATTATCAATAATGTATTACGAAAGTAAAAATAACATATTAATAATAAAATATTAAAAAAATTTAATTAGACTTATAAACCACTCGAACCTAATATTAAAATATTTAAATTTGATTTAACTCGTTATTCGAATAATTTAAATTTAAACTTAATCGAATCAAATTTAAATAATTCACAAATAACTTATGAGTATCTCCACCTCCACGTTTAACTCTCATCTTCACGAACCCCCATATCTGGTTTGGTCCAGCCAATACAAAATTTCCCGTTTAAAGCGAGTTGATGGCTTATGGCAGAGCCAGAAAGGCTTCGTCTGCTTGAGGAATCGATGGAAGTTTATGGGTATACTGTATTTCATGCAGACTGGCTCACTGGAAAAGATAGCATATATGAAGGCTAATTTATTCCGTGAGGAGGTTTTTAAGAATTAATTTTAAAAATTTATAAACTTAAAAAATAATGTAAAGTATTTTCAATATTTAATTAATTGATCATAATATTCTTTTAACTAAAAAAAATTAAAAAAATTGGATAAACACATAATATGTTTAAAAATGTGATAAAAAAACAGAAATTAAAAATTTTAAGTTTTGGACATTATTGTGAAAAAGTACTATTGCATTGAATTAAATGTCCTAAAACATATGCTAAAAATTATAAAGGTTTAAAGATATAATTAAGGATTGTAAAATCATTTTGTCTACAAAAATTAAAGTTGAAACAATTTAAGAGTTTTTTTATTTGATTTGTAAACCAAATTATTAGATTAAAAAATCACACTTTTTTGTTGTTTGGCATAAACATTAGATCTAAATCAAATTTTAAAAATCACTTTCATAAATGAAATCTAATTCTCGATAACTTCAAAAAAAAAAAAAAAAACACTAATCCCTGTTTTTAGATTTCTTATTTTCGAATATATCATTTTGTAATTTTATTAAGCCTTATTATGATAAAGTTTCCATTATTGATTATTAATTAATTATATAAATTAGTTTTGTCTAAATTTTCAAATTGTTGATGATATCCGTAAATTTTAATTTCAATTTTAACTTTTATTTAATGCAATAAATACCAATTGTATTGAAAACTTGTCACATAGTTCTTTTAAGCCATGGGGTTAAGCATCTGTTCGGACTACGTAACCTCAAAAGCTCCATGGGAAAATAATACTCCCGCAGAAATCGTCCGCTAAATTTTGAGGTAAGAAAGAAAACGAAACCCAACGCTGCCATATCGATGAGTACTAGAGAAAAAATATGACTAGAATTAAGGTTAAAGCTACATTTAGTATTCCCAACTTGTATGCAGACCATATCTAGAAAAGAAAATATAATGTACAGCAAAGTTGGGGGCTTAGGAATCAAACTTCTTTTCAGCTAATACAAAGTGAAAATAACCTATATATGATACTATCATACAGACAATATCGAGTTACTGATAGCGTGTCCCTAGATCGTATCTGTTTCTTTCTTCTCTTTCTAGCTTTGGTTAGAATCGTCTGGTTTGAGAAATTGGTTCTACCTCCAGCCGAGCTCCGGTCAGAAATTAAATTACCCCTGGAATTGGAAGGTTAGAAGCTGTAGCCCTAGTTGAAGTAAGAAGAGTGGAAACAGATGAGGAAAGTATCTCAGAAACTAACCTGGGCATTCTCTGTTTTATATTTTTGCAGTTCTTCTTGGGCAGATATGAGCCTACATATAGCAAACCGAGGTCTGGTCAAGATTTTGTATTGAGATGGTAAAGTTAATCATCATCATCGCCAATAAATTGGGATAGATTATGCGAATTATTATATGAACTCATGTTAAGTGGTCCACAAGAGATATTAAAGTCAAGAAAGAGAAAAAAGAAAAAAACGCATGCATGCATGCATGCACATGACGATGAAATACCTCCATTGTAACTCTGTTATTTCATGAAGTAACTCCTTCTCCCTATCATGAGCTACTTCCAACTGCAATTCAAGAAGGATGGTTCCTTCAGGATCATTATGTAAGATGAATACCAAATTCAGGATCATTCATGCATACTTTAAGTCATGTAGTTCTACCAGGGGATTAAAAATGATGTATGATAAAGATCGAATGGATTATAGCATAGTTTATGACACCAACCATTGTGAAGGAAAAATGGAAAAGAAAGGGGAAAACTAATAGCAGAAAAGAATAGAAAAGACAGATTAAAGAAACTACAAAAAGATAAATCTAAAGCCTAAAGGTACAAACACAACTAATATCACTTCAACAGACAAGAGTGCTAACAGGCAAAATGCAGTGGCCAATAATTAATTCTGGCCTTCCATTAAACTCTTCAAAGGAAGTGAAACAGACAAGGGAATCCTCCAGTATAGAGTTTCTTAGAGTAAGTCTACCTGTAGAAACACACGCACACAAACTAGTAGTTTTCAGATTTTCTATCATGCATTTAGCTCAACATTAATTTTGACCTTCACATTTCACTATCACCGGAATATCATTAAGCTTCATTTTTATTTTATATTCAATTAAGTTGTTAAAAAAGCAACTAAATTCAGCTACCTTTTATCCCAAATAAAGGTCTAACACATGCATGCCAAAAGCACATGTTCGAATTCGTAAGTGCAGATTCACAAACTTTTATGGTGTTAAACAATATTTTGGAAACTATCTTGGCAGACTTTTGTTGATAGAGCCCTAATAAGACATACCAAAGATTTCTCTGTGACGGCCCCATTAGCTGGTGTGCATACTCCCTCAAATGCACGGTTGGCTAATTAAAGGAGAAAACATGTAAGATCATCTAATTTGAATTTATAAAAGAGAGGAACAGAAGGTGTACTTTTGAGAAGCATTAACTATAGCACCTGTAGAATCACCAGGGAAAATGTGCCTCATGAGAATGAGAATATTCTCCTGTTGACAAAAACATGGCAGAGACATTAGCTGACATTTATAAGATAAAAATGCCAAAATTATATAATTAACCTATACCCTTTGAAGATTGTTCGTCTGTAAAATAGATTGCAATAATGGGAAAAGATGATGGAGAGCAGAAGTTGAAGATGTGGCATCAGATGGTGGTGCAAGTGAAACTACAGGATTTGCGGTGAGCACCTGCATAACCCATAACTTTGACATTATATAAACTATAACAAGTAAAATAATAGTACATTTTCCAGGCATATGATGCATTCATTGTCTATTTAGGATGATTGAAAAGGTATATACCCTTCCAAGATCAATGTCTTTCCTTTGTGTTTCTCTTTTCTCAGATGACCAGTTTCCGCTTAGATATGTCTTCGATGAACCAAAAAAAATTCTAACAGTTCTCAATTAAACAGCTAAAGCAATATTTATATTCCAAGGATCCAAAAATTTATAGTAGCAACTCTGGATAAAAGTTTATCATCTCCTTGTTAATGCTTGAATAAGGCACAAGTCACTTCTTTACTAATACTGGTTAGGGCTACCTATTGTGCTACAAGGCTTGCAAGCAATGCAAGTCTATCTCTTATAAATCAAGTCAAACACCTAATCGTGCATTTACCAAGAGAACTATAAATAGGATGCTACAGTTGGGTCAAATAGGCAATTTGGCACACATGTGCTAACCTCCGAAGTACCAACCTGCATGCTGTGACTCTTTTGTAGTACTGGAGTTGCAGCAACCTGAAAAGAGAAGGTGAATTCACATTCTTTATGAACAAGAGAAGCAAAAGCCACAACAGAAAGATCTAAGTCACCTTTTCCAAATCAACATTCTCAGATGTAACTTTAAAACGCCCCCTTTGCTGAACAACAGGAGGCTTTACTTTCTCATCAAGATCATCGCTGTTCACTGCTGCAACAACACTTTTGTTATGGGGGAAGTACATTAACTTACAAGGGCACAAGAGCAAAATAATAATGTACAACCAAATCACAAAACATGGAGACTTTTTTGCACAACAAAAGTCAGAGAATGAACAATTAACACTTGCCTGATGATTTAGATGCCTTAGAAGGAAGCTCCGCAATAGTATCCTCTCCTCCTGCAGGTACTCCTGCTCCATTTCCACCAGAAATGTTCTGGGGCTGGTTTTGCTTGTTACTAAAAACTTCATTAAATTAGTGCTACAGAAATATAGTATGAAAAACACTATACATAAATGACAATAAAAATATTGAAAATTAATATTACAGTTAATATGTGAAAATGCAATAGAAGGAAGGATAGTATAATACAAGTATAGAGAGATGTTTCCCTGATATCTAAAAAGTGCAATAGAAGGGAGGATAGTATAATATAATACGCGTTCAAATCACATTGGCATACATAGATCATAAGAAATGCCTCTTATTATATCACATAGGAAACCAAGCATAGCTAAGCCCAACAATAAATTGTGATTTGTACGAACAACTTCACCTCTAAGATAAAAACAGAATAGCAAGCTTTATTTCATAGAGGCAATAGACAATCAATGGACTTCATAGAAGAAATCCTTGGTAGAGGTAGTTTCCAAAAAGACACAAGCAAATTAAGTTTCCATTATTGGTACAACATAGAAGCAAGCATTGATAACCAAGCAAATTGAATGAATTGCGTAAGTATCAAACCTTTCTCCTTTAATTGGAAGAACATTTGTTTCTTGTACACTGGGACTGCCTGTCAATGGTGCTGTCCTATGGTGAGAAGGTTCGTTCATATTATCAGAGGATTTTCCATTGAGCTCCAAAACAGGCTTTTCACCCAGATCACTTTCAACATGATCATCATGACAAGGTGAAATCACATTCTGTTCAGGCGAGTGACTAACAACGCTTGAGTCATCATCACATCTTTCAAATACAACTCTGGATGATCAAACAGAGACATAATTACGTTACCTCCACTAAATGAAGCCTTCTTCAAAGTATGAGACCTAATGTGAGACTTATGGGGAAAGATAAATATTGAAGATTTTGTTCAGCACAAGCACAACAATATATGCTATGTTCTCTCAACTTCCTATTCTAGGACTAAAGTAATTAAAAATGTAATAAAGCATGATTGTCAAATATCTAAATAACGTACTTGGCAATGTTTGTTGTTGGTTCAACTGCCACAAAAGGAGCCTTTTGATTCTGCACCAGATCATTATCTTCCTGTGAAAGCTAGACCATCATGTACCACCCAAAAAAGATCTTGGAGAAAAGAAGAAAAGGCCAACCACAACCCATAAAACAACAAAACTAATAAAGACTACAAAACCCGCCAAAACAAGAGTATATATTGAAATACCTTGTCTGTAGCTTGAGAAGAGGTTTGACTTTCTGATTGTCTATCTTGTCCATCGAGAGTAGATAAAGAACTTGAGCTCCCTCCTTGGATAGTGTCAGATAGAAGGTCCTCATCCTGAATCTGATGAATACAGAAAAAAAATAGGACAATTTCTAAAGCACTTTAAGAACCTAAAAAGTTTCACCAAGGGAAAGGAAAGAAACCATTACTATACCAGAGAAGCCTGAGCTTTCAAATCTTCAATATTGAAATTCCATCCACTTATCCCCCGTTTGTATTCATTCTGCTCATGATTACAAAAGCACAGATAAATCATGAAATTAGATCTTGAAAATCCCAGCCAGCAGACCTGACTATACAAGATATTACACCACTGACCAAGCAACTAGAACATCTAATCTAGGATAAAATAGAGTAAAATACATATAAGTGAAAAAAATTCACAAATCAAATGTACACTTTATCATTGCCAATCACATTCACTAGTATAATGTTGTGGTTCAAAACCCACCCTCTAGTATTGACTTCATGTAATTGTGAACCTAACAAAAGATTTCGAATTTAATAACCATGACTCAATGACAGCCACTGTCAAAAACACAGCTGCAAGGGCATTATAAAGTCCATTTTTTTCAATTAAAATTTTGAAAGTTCTAACCTGTGATAATTCTTCCTTTTCGCCATCTGGCAATTTCTTTTGTGCAAGCATATCTTCTTCCTTTCTCTATGTTTAAAATGATAGCATTTGTAAGTATAAGATAGAAACTGAAACATAATGGAAGACTAAGTGATACAAATTAAGAGCAATATGCCTAAAAGTAGCATGCTGACCTTCAATGCCTGGATTCGGTCACCAAGAACGGGCAATCCATCTAGAAGCGTTCGTGCTATATAATCATTTGACCTAGCTTGCTTGAAAAAAGAATGTCTTAATAATTTCTTTGCTGAAGGTCTTTTTGTAGGATCCTTCCACAAGCAACTAGCAATCATCTGCTTGAAAGACTGAAGCGAGAAGAGAAACACAAAAATGAACACATCTCTTTATCTGATTTTATCCAAATATTAAGAATGTTGGATTTGTTAAAGCCTACCTTAGAAAACTTCCTATCTCTTTCATAATCTAGGCCTGGAGGTGCATTTTGCAAGGTCATAAGCAATACCTAAGAAAAACAGATATTCTTTAAATCAGAATTAACTTTTGGTTTCCAGTAAAAGGTTGTGATTGTATCAAAGGGGATTACAGATGCTATCCACCTTCATTGGAGGATATTTTGAGAATGGTGCATGGCCATGAGCAAGCTCTAATGCAGTTATACCAAACGACCAGATATCTGCCCTGCAGGGATTTTGCCAAATAAATATCAACATGATGCTACATGAGGAGCATGAATCAGTGATACTGTTTTGCGAAAACAAACTTGAAATCATAACCATGCAGCTGCTCCATAACCTCAGGTGCCATCCTGCCAACAGTGGAGAGGGAATTAGACAATAGATGATAAGAAGAATTGAACCTTTGCCACTCTCACTAAGGAAAATACTGCAGTTAAATTCAGTGTGACATCGCTTCAAAATCAAGTTGCTTATGAACAGAATTTCGCTGATTATTCTATAATCTACATTTCTATGGTTTAATAAGGATATCCCAAGCCCAGGTTAATTTCAAAATTACTTGGCACTAAGGACCGTTAATGTAAACATACCAGCAAGGTGTCCCCACAAATGTATTCCTCATGCGTTGCCTATCACCTGAATCAAAAATGCAAGCTGAAACACCAAAGTCTCCCAGCTTGATTGCACCACGTGCACCAATGAGAATGTTCCCAGCCTAATGGAAAAAGATCATTGAGGAACAAAGAACCAAACTATTCTTATTTTTACATTCAAAAAAAAAATCATTTAAGATTTTATCCAAATTAATGGAGTTCACAACCCAATAATCAAGATTATCCACTCATTCAGTTAGCAATACTAAATAACCCACTCATATATGTATCACAGAAATCTGAACCTCTGTCTTATTAGAAATATTATCTTCAAATTACCAAGTTTCGGTATGTAAATCTTAATTTGCAAAATAAAACTGCTCAAGTATAGAGAATTAGATATAAAATTAACCCAACCATAAAAAGCTTGGTATATAAACCGAAGGATTACATGTGTAGAGCTCAAATTAGGCAACAAACTGTAATAATCACTAAAGAGTACAGCACTCAGAGCAGCTATAAATCATGATGAAGACCAAGTACTTACTTTAACATCCCGATGTATGTGCCCATGATGATGAAGATACTCTAAACCTTTCAACACTTCACGAAGAATTGTTGCTATAACTACCTCCTCAAAACCATCAGGATATGCAGCCTTCAGTATATGAAGACAAGATCCCCCAGCCATGTATGGCATGACAACCCATAGATTATGATCACTAACAAAGGAGCAATGTGATTTAAGAACATTTGGATGGTCAACCAAGATCATTGTTTGTGCCTCACGAGAAATGTTATTCTGAAAAAGCATATTACGAGAATAATGTTAAAATAACTAGTACTTGTTATAAGCTGAAGCCAAACAGGAAGAAAAAACAAAAGCCCTTCAAAGAAAAGGCAGAACTATTATTAAAAACTTTGGGTCAATCATGTTTAATGCAAATGCAATCGGCCAAACTCTAACTATACCAGCTACATTAGCATTTGCAATTACCAAATGCACAAGCATTTACACCATCTGCTAAAGGAGAAGTCCCCTTACTCATGAACATCTATCTCTGTCCCTTAATAATCCACATATACAAGCTCTTCAGCAGATATTAACAATTGGTACCTACCTTATCAAGAAGAAAATGCTGAGCCAAGCTCAAGTAAGCAATCAAGATTGCCTAAGTACTGCTGCAGAATGTTGACTTACTGTATGCTATATTGACCATCAAGATAACAGAAGGCATAAACTTTTGATTTTCTATTGAGTTTTATAAAAGAAGCCCATTAAAATACCAATGCTCCTTTCTCAAAAGATAAAATCTCAAATAGTTGATAGATCTCCAATATAAAATATGCTGGATTTACAGAAATCCTACATTAGCTCTTGATAATGACAAACAAAGCAAAGGCATCCTTTCTAAGTTCTTTGAAGTAGTTCATCCCGGTCTAGCATAAGAAACAAAGAGGCAGAGAGGAAAAGATAAAAAGAAACAGCAGTGATTTTTTATATTGATCGAGTTGGACATGACATTTAACCCCAATCAGATAACAAATGAGCAAAATCAAAATGCAGTGTATCAAGTAGGTGAAGATGAAGCAAAATTTGATCCAAAAAGAAAAAAAAAAAAAAAAAAACTTCAAAGACAAAATTAATAGCAGGATTGGAATGAAGGAATTACCAGATCAGAGTTAACGCGTTCAAAATCAAGAATTTTGATTGCAACAACCTCATTGAAGGGTATACAGACAGCACGGAGTACGGAAGCACTAACACCCTGCCCAACTTCCTCGTGCAGTGTATAATACTCCGGCCCAATTGGATACTTCTTCTTCTCCATTATAATTTAGACCTCTCCTTCACTGCCGCAGAGCCACAAACACAAAAAACACAGCTTTCAATCTCTCCCAATACCAAAAAACAAATCTTGGCAGCCAATCTCCAAAGGTCATAAAATTCAAAGCAAAGCCATAATAAAGAAAAATTTGATTTGCAGCCTATTAGAAGCTAACATGTATGTTGAAAACTCAATGGAATCATGTACAAGCTTACCTCAAATTCTCTTACATACCAAGCAAAGGCAGCTCAAGTCTCCAGAAATAGCCCCAAAATGAATCCAGTTTTGATGGTATTACCAAAACTTTAATAACAATATACCATATAAATACAATAACGCATATGCATTTAATTTCACATTCATTTATATGCCATATAAACAATCAAGTCTTCCCAAAAGGAAAATCAATAAACCAACCTGAAGTCTGTTGAAACGCACAAAAATGTAGCAGCTGATCAGAACCCACATCTCAAAATCAAAAAGAAAATTCCCCTGCAAAAAGAAACAATGAAACATGGGGCGTAAAAGTGTTCTTAAAAGAAAAAGTTTATTCAAATATTAAAGCATATAGAAAAGCAAACCCAGAAAGAAAAGATCGGTTTGAATAGAAGTTTATCCATGAATCCAAAATGTTGAATGGAAATTGATTAATGTGCAATGTATTCACATGAGAGAGAAACCAAAATGTTGAAGTGAAATTGATTAATGTGCAATGTATTCACATGAGAGAGAAGTGAAAAGAAAGGAAAGGGTATGGAAGAGGTAAAGAGAAAGGAAGAGCCATCGATGAAGAGGACTTCTTGTTGTCCTTGCTTTCTCGTGACAGAAAGAGAGAGCGAGGCTATCGGATCGCCGCTCAAACTGGGAAATACATCACGTTTGCATGCAGGAATCCCGCCACTTATGTTTGGTTTAGTTTAGCGCCTTTTCCTTCCTACCTTCTTTTTATTTTTTCCCTTCCGGATTTGTTCTTTTTACATGCGGTTCATGTATTGGGTGACTTGGATTTAAGTCGGATTTAAGAAAGATACTAATGGATTTATAGCGTCTTTAAATTAATTTAATTTTTTACAGTGGCATAAGATTGTATATTCGAGTCTTTGAGTCAAATTTTATTGTGTCAGGTCCATCACATCGTATCAATAAAAATTAATTTTATATTAAATATTATACAAATATATAAATTATATTAAAATATTCAATTTAATTTTTTATTTAAATTTTTATTCAAATTCGTTTTTATATACAATTAATAAGTTCAAAATTGTTTACTATTAATTTTTAAAAAAATTATAACAAAATTTATAATATTTAATAAATATAATACAATAAATTAATATAGATTTTTCATAAAAGATTATAAAAAAATGAAAATTTTAAACTAAAACCTAAAAAATATTATAAATATAAATTAAATTGCATAAAAAATTAAAAGTAATTAAAAATAAAATTAGTATAAAAATAATAAAAAAATATATAATTATCAAACCAAAAAGAGTGAATTTAAAATTGTAAATTCAAACTCAATCCAATTTTTTATCGAGTCTTATTTTCATGTTTAAATTTATTTAATGGGTTTAATATTTTTATTTAAACTTATTCAAAAATTAAATGAATCTTTGAACTTACACACCCTTCGAACAAGTCTATCCAAAGTCCAGTAAATTAATTATGAGTAATAAAAACGGTATTAGTTAGACATCAATATTCTTTCAACAAATAAATAACAATTAAAATTTTTTTAACAAAAAAGCAATTAAATTTATTTTCAAAACTAAATTAGAGTTATTGTTCAACGATATATAAAAATTACTAACTTTTGTCACTGATAATTTTGAATCAGATTATATTTTTTAATTTTTCAATCTGATTTGATTTATATTATTTTTTTATTTTCTGATCAGTATAAAATATACATAAAAAAATATTCAAGTTGAATTGAATATTATGAATTTGGTTCAGTCAAATTTAATTATTTGAATATTTTATTTTGATAATTTTGAATTTTACTTTAACCTATGCTCTGAAAAATTACATTAAATCAGACGGATGATTGGGCCCAACACTCCTAACCTTGAAATTTTGCAGGGAGGATATGGATTTCAAGTCACTTGAAGTTATACTGGAATTAGCCATTTACATTATGTTTCCTTTATATATTTTTGCATCTTCATATTATTATCTGTTTATTTTGAATTTGTCACGAGATGCTTTAAATAGATGAAATTTCTCTATTCTTATATTTATCTTATTGATACTCATAAATATGGATCTTGTGACAAACGTGCCATAAGAGCCTGAGGCGCGATAGCGTTACTGTGGCCAGGCGTGAAAAACAGACTAGCTGTAAGAGCTTGAGGCGCAATAGCGTCACTGCGGCTAGACATGAAAAGTAGACGAGCCATAAGAGCCTGAGGCGCAATGGCGTCACTGTGGTTAGGCATGAAAAACAGACAAGCCGTAAAAGCCTGAGGCGCAATAGCGTCACTGTGGCCAGGCGTAAAAGGCAGACGAGCCGTAAGAACCTAAGGCGCAATAACGTCACTTTGGCCAGGCGTAAAAGGCAGACGAGCCGTAAGAGCCTGAGGGGCAATAACATCACTTTGGCCAGGCGTAAAACACAGACTAGCCGTAAGAGCCTGAGGCGCAATAGCGTCAATGTGGCCAGGCGTAAAAGGCAGACTAGCCGTAAGAGCCTGAGGCGCAATAGCGTCAATGTCGCCAGGCGTGAAAAACAGACGAGCCGTAAGAGCCTGAGGCGCAATAGCGTCACTGTGGCCAGGTGTGAAAAACAGACGAACCATAAGAGCTTGAGGCGCAATAGCGTCACTGTGGCCATGCGTAAAAGGCAGACGAGCCGTAAGAGCCTGAGGCGCAATAGCGTCACTGTGGCCAGGCATGAAAAACAGATGAGTCGTAAGAGCCTGAGGCGCAATAGCGTCACTGTGATCAAGCGTGAAAAACAGAAGAAGCCGTAAGAGTCTGAGGCGCGATAGCGTCACTGTGGCCAGGCATTCGAAACAAACAAGCAGTAAGAGCCTGAGGCGCAATAGCGTCACTGTGGCCAAGCATTCGAAACAAACAAGCCGTAAGAGCCTGAGGCGCAATAGCGTCACTGTGGCCAGGCGTTGGAAACGAATAAGCCGTAAGAGCCTGATGTGCGATAGCGTCACGGTGGCCAGACATTGAAGATAAATAAGCCGTAAGAGCCTGAAGTGCGATAACGTCACTGTGGCCAGGCGTTGGAAACGAATAAGACGTAAGAGCCTGAGGTGCGATAGCGTCACGGTGGCTAGGCATTGAAGACAAATAAGTCATAAGAGCTTGAGGCGCGATAGCGTCACGATGGCCAGACGTTGAAGACAAATAAGTCGTAAGAGCCAAAGGTGCGATAGTGTCACGACGGCTAGGCATCTGAAAGACTTGTCGTAAGAGCCAGAGGCGCAAAGGCGTCACGAAGGCCAGACATTTGAAAACAAGCAGGCCATAGTGCCAGAGACGCGAATGGGTCGCGACGATCAGACATTAGAAAAAGATGTGTCATGGTACGAGAGACGCGAATGCGTCACGGCAGCCAGCCATCAGGAAAAAATTTATATAAAAGGGCTTGAAACGAAAAATGCACGAGCTAAGCCATGAAGAAAAAGTGCAAAACCTTGAAGCGAAAAATGCGCGAGGTAAGTTAAGCACTCAAATAAGGGCTTGAAGCAAAAAATGCGCGAGGTAAACTAAACACTCCGATGAAAATTTGACTACAGAATCTAACGTAAAGACTTGACGTAAGGTTACGATGAGAACATATGTACTCTTCCGCAATGTTATACCTAGCGAAAGAGTGGGGAGCAATTGTTGTGCATGATATTAAGAATAAAAAAAAGTGTTCCAAGTAGCGTACGAAGAAAACATGTATAGGTATAAGAGAATCTGACATTTAATAAAAATGACATGCGTAATTAATGACAGAGAGAAACCCTTATAAATAAGGATCAGGTATGATTCATAAACCAGATTTGAGAATTTCATAAAAAAACTATGCCAAACTCTCTGTCTGACTTAAGTATCGAAGTGCAAACGCATGAGAGAACCCCTGCGTTCCTCTGATCTTTTTCTTTTTTGCAGAAACTCTCGGCAACACGTGACAGAGAATTCGAAGAGAAGACGTCAGCGATTCGTCACCATTGTTTCAAGTAACAATAATATTAATAGCTCTCTAGGGGATTTTTCTTTGAATTTAAATACATATTAACCAATATTTATATTAAATAATTTTTTTAATATATTATATTTAATAATTATCAAAATTAATACTTTATAAATTATATAATCCAAACGCCTTTGCAAGTATAATTCATATAAAATTTTGAAAACTGTGTAATTCATAAGCATTTGAAAGTATTATTTAATTATTAAGTATTTGTTATGTGTCGGTTAAATAATTTACTTGGGGATTATTTTTACAATTTTAAAATTATAATGTCATGATAAATAAATATCAACAAAAAAATATTTAAAAAATGTGGTGAGCGAAGAATTCACTACACATCAAATAATTCTTTTGGATTG
This sequence comes from Firmiana major, assembly GCA_033439115.1. Taxonomy (NCBI): domain Eukaryota; kingdom Viridiplantae; phylum Streptophyta; class Magnoliopsida; order Malvales; family Malvaceae; genus Firmiana; species Firmiana major. Next base: position 4,024,324 of record CM065914.1, on the reverse strand, counting down.
ATTTTATATATAGCTGGGAAATTTTTTATGTTAGCATGTTATTTCTACAAAATTTAACTCACAGATAAATTATTTTTATTATATTCTTTATTTTTTTTATTCTTCATGGTGTCATTGGACTGGATTTTTGTTGTTGTGATTTATATTTTAAATTGTGATAATTATATTTTATTCCTTTTGAGAGATCTTTTTTAAGTTACAAAAAAAATATATTAATAATTAAAATGACGATGAAATTATTCAAATTTGAATTTAAACTTTATCATATGTCACAAAATTTTTTTTTACTATTCAATTAAAAAAGTTATTTGCACGGAGATCTTATTTTCATTGGTTTTTGCAGGATACAAATAATAGTATTTAGTTTTTATGTTTCATTTCAAGTATTCATTTTGTTCATTTTATGTTTTTTAATTAATTTCATTATTATTTTCTCTTTTTGTTAAATTTTTTGTCATGCTTAGACTTTTTCTCTAGAAACATAAATAAAATAAGAAACAAATTAAATGGTTAAAATATTTTTGGAAGCTTAAATTTTTCGTTAAGAAAATAAAAGTCATGGTCGAATTTTTTTCCCAGTAATAATAATCGACTGGATATTAATTAAAAAAAATAAAATTTAAATAGATTAGAGAATTTAACACAAAAAAAAATAGAGAGTCAAATAAAATAATATATTATGGAACTTAAGAGAAAAAATAGTTTGAAGAGAAAATTATTAAAAAGAAAAATTAAAAAGCTTTACTAAAAGAAGTTTGAATCTATAGTTAAGTGACACTTTGTTGCAAAAATTAGAGATGCGAAGCGAAATGCTAATTTCATTTTTAGTTATAAATTTGAATTTTTAATCAAAATAGAATAAATTTTAAATGGTTAATTATCTTATACATTGGAGTTTTTTGACTCCATAAGTAAGATTAAGATGATTATATATGTTTTATTTTATTTATTTTTTTAATATTTTTAGAAGACATGTGTAATAATCATAATTTTACTTATGGACTTTACTAACCGTGTACCGGATAATTAATTATCCATTCTAAATAGATGGAGCAAGTTACATTACTCCAAAATAATTTTGTTTTACACTATTTCAGATTTTTTTGTATAATTTATATTTTGTTAATCTGACCATCGAATATTATACTCTATTCAAGTATATTACACATATAAAACTTCAAATTAATCAAAAATGTTTAACGATCAGTTTGATAATAACAAAATTTCAAACCCTTAATATATATGAAAAATATATGTTATTTTTTATCGAAATGACGGAGATTTTAAATTGACTCAAAATTTTAGGTATATGATAGATTTGAATAGTCTGTTATTGAAATTTTAAATTTATTTTTAAAGGCCTATATACTTTAAAATTTATTCATTAATGAGATGACGTTATGTGTTTAATTGATAATGTACAAAGATTATACATTATCAATGCATTATATATACATATATTAAAAAATAAAAAATAAATAAAATAAAATATGTGTCATCATCCTAATTTCGTTCGTGGAGTAAAAGAACTTCACTTTGCGGTATATATGATATTAATCATATGATTAATACTATACACTTTCAAATACCAAATAAATCATTTTTATCTTCACTTTAATAAAAAAAATCTATCTCATAACCTTTTTTGGATAAGTTTTTTTTTTATCATAACCTTTAATTTTTATTATGTATTTTTTATAAGTCAATTATTCGTTTTGATGATAATAATAATAATAATAATAATAATAATAATAATAATTAGTTTTAAATATGTACAATACACAAAAATACATTAATCAAATAATAAATTCATTGATAATATATACTTTTTGAAACTTTATAATATAAATTATTATATTTATTAAAAATACAACATTTTTATATTTAATATTTTTCATTTTTAATTTATATATTACAATACAGTAATATAAAAAAATTATGTATAAGGTATAATTATATAAAGTTTATAAAAGTTAAATCAAACTCATATCGTATTTTATTAAATGAAAAAAAGAATATAAAGAAAATTTAATGTATTTTTTATTTGAAAAAATTGAAAATTTTTGCATCCTAAAATCAATCTCATTTTTAATTTTTTTCTAAAAGAAGATTTTTTTAACGAATTCTTATTGAACTAAAGAGGTAGCAAATAATTCTTGTGTATTCATTGTTATCTTTGAATGATATGTCATTTTACTTGATAATCCAATAGATTTTGTAGATGAAATAGAAGATAGATAAAACACTAATTTGTAAGTTGATTAAATTAAATTTCAGTTATAATGTATATTATATGAAAATATAACGAAGATAATCATATTATATAAATTATACATACTCGTTCCAATAATTTTTGACATTCAAGTTTTGGATCAAAGTCATACACATTAGACCTGATAAGTTCATTACTTTTGTCTCAATATTATAATTTGTCATTTTTATTTCAAGTACTAAAATTTAACATTTGAGATTTTTAAATATCTCTCGAATTTTATAATCTTTATTTTCTAAATCAAGATTATAAACATATCATTAAATTAAATTGAATATTGTACAATATTAAAATAATTGTTAACTAATCAATACCACACATATATATAAAACAATACAATATAAGTGAATGATTGCATGCAATTTATTATATAATAAGAACAATGAAAAAAATTAAAAATTTTAATATATGTATAGATATAGATGTTATCTTTAAGACAATTAAAAAATTAATTGGTAAAAGTTATAGATTTAGATGTTATATTTCACAATATTAACGTGAAAAAAGAAGTAAATGTTATGTATTAATTAATAACATAAAAAATTAAATGAAATGATGTTATCTTTTAAGAAATTAGAAATATTTAGTTGGTAATTTAATAATTCGTAACATGTTTTTATATTAATATTGCATGTTATATTACATCGTCTAAACTGATTTTGATATATATAAAATATATATATATATATATATTATATTTTGTAATGTTAATATAAGTAGAGGCAAATGATATGTGAATTTTATTTAATTTTATCTCCATATAAATATAAATATATATCTTTTAGAAATTAAAATAGACAATTAATTTAAAGAGATATTTAATTTATTTTATATTTTTAATATATATATTTTTATCTTTTTGAATCTTGAAAAAATGATAATTAAATTTTTTTAATATTTATAGATATAGATGCTATCATTTAGACAATTAAAAAAATTTGATTGGTAAAACTATAGATATAGATGTTATATTTTATAATATATAATATGGTAAAAAAAGAAATGATTACTTCTTATGAATTAATTAAAAAATTAAAAATTAAAAAAATGATATTATCTTTTAGAAAAATAGAAAATTAATTTTTAATGTAATAATATGTAACATGTTGTTATATTAATATTACATGTCATATTACAGTGTCTATATTGATTTTAATATATATAGATGTTTTCTTTTATAAAATAAAAAAAAATGATAAAAGTTATAGATATAGATATTCTATTTTGTAATATAAGATAGATAAAGATAAATTATATGTAATTTTTAATTTAATTTTAATCATATTTGGATATCTTTTAAAAATTAAAATAAGAAATTAATTTATTTTTTTATTTTTAATATATATTTTTCTTTTAAAACCTAAAAGAGATAATTATTATTTTATTTTACTACACGTGTCAGACACCTGCATAACATCTTCCGGCAGATTACATTTTTCCAGCACCTTTTCTGCAACCTGAGTGCACGCATAATATGTTTATAAGATTGTTATATCGTTTAATTGTACATTATTATCATAATGTATTATTACATTCAATAATTAAGATTCAAATTGAAAAAATATAGATGGAGAAGTTAAACATATATATATACAAAGCCATTTTATGTTAAGGCAGGTGCAGCAACCAAAGCTTGCTCATAATCGGATGGCTCTTGCTGGCTGATCATAACTTCAAGGCAATGGCTGTTGCATCAGAGGTTCAGCATCCAAATGCACTTGTCGTCTAGCTTGAGTTATTAGAGCTGGGACAGGATGAACAAACGAAAGTTGTTCTTGTTCAACTGGAGTCATGGGTGCAGCAGTATTGGATTGTTCTCGCTGGTCATAACTTGAAGGCAATGGCTGCTGCATCAGAGGTTCAGCAACCAAATGCACTTGTCGTCTAACTTGAGTTATTAGAGCTGAGACAGGATGACCAAACGAAAGTTGTTCTTGTTCAAATGGAGTCATGGGTGCAGCAGTATTGGATTGTTCTAGCTGATCATAACTCGAAAGCAATGGCTGGTTTGTCAGAGGATCAGCAACCAAAGGTACTTGTTGTCTAACTTGAGCTAGTATAGGATGACCAGGCGGAGGTTGTTCTTGTTCAACCGGTGCCATAAATGCAGCACCCAAAACTCTCTTATTGCATTGTTCTTGCTCTTTCTCATAACTGTAATAAGCTGGCTGCTTGCGTTTCAAAGGTTGTTGTTCACTAGGTTCTCCACTGGAGCTCATCTGCTGATTCTGTTTTAACCGATTATATCTTGGAGTTGTATAGATTCTACACAGCACCACCTCATCACACTGCAAACAGTTGAAAAGAAGGAATGAATTTTAATGGAAAAACCAAAATCATGAATCCAATGTTAAATTTGATAATTGATAAAATCATACAGCAACACTTTTTCCATCGCTCTTGGATGGTAGCCGGGAGGCATCCAGCACAAATTCGTGCATTTTCCACTCAGTCTTCTCGTTAGAACCCTTAAAATAGTTTAGCAAATTTTTCTTCCCCAAGGTTCCATCTTCACCTCTTACATCCATTGATGAGCTGATTTTCCAGAAACCCTTAGGCTGTGAACCTTGATTATGATCAGTTACGATTCTACTCGGCCTCTTTCCATTTGGAGATTTCTTGATTCTTGGCGTGAAATAGTAACCTTCACACTCTTCCATGTTCATGCCTTAATCATGTCGTATAAAAGAAATTAAATTAACTAAATCAGTATAAACATAAATACATAATATATAGGATTATCAAAGAATAAAATAGAAACTAACCGGGAAGATCCCAAGGTTGGTATCGATAAACATCAAGATCATGGATGATGCCAGGTTGATAGTAGCCATTAGTGACTTTGGGAAGCAAAAATTGCTGGAGTGACATAGTGTCTGATGGACGAAATCTATATCCGAATGATGATGATAAACAAGCATTAGATTCCATGTTTTGATTGTTGATCAAAGAAAAACTCGTGTTTCAAATTGTTGATATTTTCTTCTCTAGTTTTATTTTGATCGATGAAGAAAAAAGAATGATAATTGTTGATGTTAATCTGGTATTTATAGAGTTAGTAATTTAAGTCATAGTAAGATTCAGAAATCCTAGTAAAAGAAAATGAGTAATTAATTAATTAATTAATTGTTTTTTAAAATCTCATCACGTGCAATGCACGAGACAGACTAACTCGACAACACGGTAAGCCGAGGAAATAGGAGCTGCCTGCTGCTCTGCAAAAGAACCTCCATTTTCTGTTCTCTCCCGATTTGTTTTTATTTATTTTTAAATAAATTTAAAAATAAAAGCCTCTCTTCTTCTCTTTATTATTCTGATTATCTCTGGATCCCTATCAAAAGCTGCTTTCTAGGGTTCTCTCTTCCTCTGTGATTCAAATCCCAATCAGAAACGCTGCCGTCTCGTTTTACCTGCCCACCCTCAATTCGCCGAAATGAAGCTCACCGTCAAAACCCTCAAAGGCAGTCACTTTGAGATTAGGGTTCAGCCCAACGACACCGTAATCCCCTCTCTCTACTTCTCACTTTCACCTTTTTCTATTGCTATTCAAATTATTTGGCTTAAAGGTTCAATTTTTTTTTTTAATTTGTTTTTATTAGGTTATAGCTGTGAAGAAGAACATAGAAGATATACAAGGGAAAGACAATTACCCATGTGGGCAACAGCTTTTGATTCATAATGGAAAGGTTTTGAAAGATGAAACTACATTAGCTGATAACAAAGTCTCCGAGGATGGTTTTCTGGTTGTCATGCTCAGCAAGGTATATTTTTTTTTTTTAGAAAAAGACTCACTGATCTTACTATGTTGGATAATATTTTAATTAATGTATTTTTTTTCCTCTTATGCTTTTTTTTTTTTTGGGTAGAGTTTTTTCCTTAGATAGTTATTTTCATAAATGATATAATTTACAAGATGGGAATTTGATGAAAAGCTTTTTCGAGTGATATAACAAGATGGGAATTTGATGAAAAGCTGTTTTGAGTAATATAATTTTTTGATAGTTTCCTTATTAGCTACATGTGGATGGTTCATTTTGGTAATTGAATTGAGTTTAGTGATGAATTTACCTAATTGAAGATGGGATTTGATCCGAGGATAGATTTTGTTAGTTAAGTTCGCTTACGGTTCCCCTTAACAAGCTGCCTTGGTTGTTTTAAAATTATACCAATTTGGGGTTACCTACTTTTCTGGAGAGGCTTTAGGCTTCATTGTGCAAAGCTTGAATGAATACCTATGTTCGAAGAAAAAAAGAAAAATTTGACAAGCAGTGTGGAGTCTTTCTTGATTGCCTTCTAATAGCCTCCTTCTTGTAAAGACTAGTGTAGTTGACATCTCTTAATGATTTTAGAAAATTCTGGTTAAGCCTGAGTTCTTTATATGCACTTGTCATTGAAGTATTACTTTCATATTTTCAATTCTTTGGTTGTCCTTACTTCTTACAGAGCAAATCTTTGGGTTCAGCTGGGGCCTCATCTACTCAGGTGTCCATATTCATTCTTCTTAGGTTTAGCATTATGTTCCGGTTTCATGTAGTATATAATAAATTTTTCCTGCTCTTTCATGACAGCCTGCTTCATCAACTCCATCTATAACTTCACCTGTTTCTAATACTACCCCTGCCCCAGAAGCTCCTGCACAAGCACCGTAAGTTCATTGTGCAATTTTTCTTCCCCCCTTAAAACTTGCCCCTCCTAATGCTCATCAAATTTTCTTTCTTTGTAGGGCCTCAAAGGACATCACATCCACTTCAGATGCTGCAACAGCTAAGTATGTGGTGTCTATCTCCAAAATACCTGTATAGCAGGTTAATAGATCCTTGAAATTATGTGCATGGATCTCATGCTATTAAATGTCATGATAGACAAATATTTAAAACTACTTATGACTAGTTTTTGCTTACTGAGGAAAGAAAATAAATAAAAAAGGAATCATTAGGTATCACTTTGATTTCCTCTTGGTTAGTATTTCAAACTTCTGGAAAGAACTTTTAGAGAAAAAAAAAAAATAGAATAACCACATGGCCGGTGAACAAGCAGAAAAACACTTCTTAAGTTATTATCTCCATTGCAGTGCCATTTCTTCTCCTTTTTTTTCTTTGTTGTAAGTACTTATCTATGAAGATTCAGCTATTTAATTACTTCTCTACAAGAGTAGGTATTGTTGCTGTTGAAAGTTGACCTATATATTTTTTTTCCATAAGTAATTACTGTAGTTGACAATTGCTAGTCCCTTAATTGCAACAAGAAAAGTGTAGATGAGAAGATCACATTCTTCGCCCTGGCTGGCTCCATGATAGCAGTTTTGATCAAGAGAATTCTATTGTCAAGTTTTTTTTTTCATTTCTCAATAGTACAACTGTCAACTGAAAGATAATCACTTGGTTTTCAGTTTGCTTTACTGATTTTAACTCTTATTATCTGTTTCTTTGTTGTTATAGTACGTATTTCTATGTTTAATCTGGGATTGTATTTTTGACAAACATTGCTATGAGTATTCTCCTTTCTCTCTAGACATTGTGACAAACTGTCAGTTGTTATTTGATTACTTTTGTATTCTTTTGTAATTTGTTGCTTGAAAACAGTGTATTGAAGCTCGTCTCTCTCTTCTCTCCATCTCTCTCTCTCTCTCTCTCTCTCTCTCTCTCTCTCTCTCTTGCAAAACTCCTTTTTGGTTTTTCTGAACATTGTGAAAGTAATGGGAAAATTTTTTTATCTTAACTTGTTGCAGTCCAAATACTGATACCTATAGTCAAGCTGCTTCGAATTTAGTTGCTGGAAATAATCTTGAACATACTATTCAACAATTGATGGATATGGGTGGTGGCAGCTGGGACAAAGAAACAGTAACTCGTGCGCTTAGGGCTGCTTATAACAACCCGGAGCGAGCAGTGGATTATCTATATTCTGTATGTCTGAAACTTTATGATTGTATCTACGGCTAGAATTCTAACATTAAATTTGTTTGGATGTGGTTGTTGTCTTCAGGGGATTCCTGAATCAGCAGAAGTGGCTGTGCCAATGGCTCATTTTCCTACAAGTCAGACGACTGAAACTGGTGCAGCCCCTGTTGCTCCTGTTTCAGGGGGTCCTAATTCATCACCTTTGAATATGTTTCCTCAGGTAAACCTAAGATTTTGTTGATGTACTTCGATCACACGCACAAATTGTTGTTAGTTCTTGTGTGTTAGTTATTGTATGAACTGATTTTTGTTTTGTATTCCTAATATGCTGAAATGATACTAGGAAACACTTTCTGGTGCTGCTGCTGGTGCACTTGGATCCCTGGATTTTCTCAGAAACAATCAACAGGTGTGGTCTTGGTTTTTCATTTTTGTTCATTTCCTTTTCTCTTCAGCTATGAAGATTTTCAGCTCTTTGACATATGAAATACTAAGTGCATCTCTGTTTTCACATCTCTGTTTGGATTTTAGTTCCAAGCATTGCGTTCAATGGTGCAATCAAACCCACAGATTCTACAGGTTTGCATTTATACATTTTCTCTAGCTAAACGTAGAGACTGTTTATTGTTCTAGGTTTGATCTGCTTCTTCTATTACAGCCCATGTTACAGGAGCTGGGAAAGCAAAACCCCCAGCTTTTAAGACTAATTCAAGAGCATCATTCAGAGTTTCTTCAGCTAATAAATGAACCTCTTGAAGGTTCTGAAGGGTGAGTTCCTATCGGATATCACGTAAATTTGATGAATCATCTATAGTTCTCTTTTAGATAGAGGTGAAGGCTAGTTATTTTATCTTGTTCAGTTTTATAACTGTTTTTGTATTCACTGGAGATAAATACCTCTTAAAACTCTATCTGAAAGCTCTGTAGTAGAAATTATTGACTCCAATAGTCTATGTAGCTTTACTCTATCATTAAGGTACAGGCTATCTCTTCATTGACTTATCATCATTATTATTATTATTATTAACATTAACTTAAATTGGTGCTTCAGGGATATATTTGATCAGGCTGAACAAGACATGCCTCATGCTATCAGTGTCACCCCAGCAGAACAGGAGGCGATTGAACGGGTAAGCCAATCAGTCGCCGTTCTCTTCTACTTCATTTGGATAGTCTCAAACTTCTAATAATTAGTAATTTGCTTTTTGTTTGCAGCTTGAAGCAATGGGATTTGATAGAGCCCTCGTCATTGAAGCCTTTTTGGCTTGTGATCGCAACGAGGAATTGGCAGCAAACTATTTATTGGAAAATGCTGGAGATTTTGAGGATTGAAGGAGGAATTTTTCCTTATCTGATTCATAGTTTTGGTCGACCCAGATGGATCTGAGTTATCTGTTGACATGTTGAGTACTATTTGGGATTAAGCATGGAAAGTAATCTGAATGTTTTATCAACATTGTTTCTGATATAGGCTTTAACAAAATTCATTTTATTTTAATGACACTGAACATATTGTGAAATCCAAATGGCATTCGCAAGCGTATAATCTTCTCCAGGATTTGAATATTGTTTTTGCTATTGATATTCAGAATTCTTGGAAACAGTAGTGCATCAGAAAGGTTCTATTCTCAGGATTTCAGTGGGATATGAATCCGTCACTGATCAACACACTCACACAGTAAATTTACTACAAAGCTTGGAGTGTAACTCCATCGCTGATTACACACATTTACATAGTAAATTCATTGCAGTAATATCCAACTTCTCTTTTGGAAACTTAGAATTCCCTCCCAGGGAACAGAGTAGGAGCAAGCAGAGACCAGATGTAAAGACCTGCTGTTGCCCACGCAGTTACAATTCGGACCCACACAGATGGCCACCCAACATCTACTAGCTTCCCGCTCTCCCCAACTGAGGTTGACCATCCCGTCAAAAGCATGGCTGAGTACATACTGGCAAGAGAGAAGATGATGTGGAAGAAGGCGTATGAATATGTGACCGGCTTATTCTTCTCTTTCTCTTCCTGCTCATCTGCCTTGTCCAATGGAAGCAAAGGCTTTCCAGCACCTTCACCCATTCAAACAGAATGTTAGATTGTACTCTTAACATATGATATTTTTATCTCTTAGGAAAATATCCAAACAAGTTGGCTGTAACAAGAGCGGGCGGGGAGTGTGGGTTGCTAACCCCAAATCCTCAAAAATATATGTTAATATAATGAACATAAATTCTTTTGATAGTGAATCCAAATAAGGTTGTTGGACCTTTGAAATGCCTACCCTCCGTATGAAACTTGACAACTCTTGGCTCAAATTTTTAAAAAAGAAAAACAGTATATTCATGAACAGTTATTTTACCGGTATATGGCATAATGATTTAAGATTTGTCAGTAATACCTGCACGAGGTGAACTTGGTGGGGAGAGCAGGGTTGTAGAAGACCCAGCACGAAGAGCAGAATAGACGACTGATAGGACAGTGGTAAGCAGACCAAGGGTCAGGGTGCCAGTAGAAATTGCTTTGGAATGTTTGTGAAGACCATTGCATTCGTAATCTCTCGGTTCACTTGCAAGTCCACTGTAGCAGAGGTACATACAGTATAGTGATATAACAGAAGCTGGCAAAATGCTACCACCAACCTGTACATGACAAAATAATAAGACATGAAATTATCAACACCTTTACAGATTGTAATAACTCGTGTAAAAGATACGAAGTATGGCACTATAAACAGTGACAAAATCATACATCTTTTTTCTAAATGCTAGTGATATGATAAGAGTAAGAGATCAGACCTATATTTCAATTTTATGGAACACAAGAAAGTGCGTTATCATAAGGTTTAATAAATAGCTTTTCCAGTCTAAGCCATCTTTGCAATCAATTTATCCATATGTTGGTTCTATATCCTTTATTTGCAAAAGGTTCACCTACGGAACACAGAAAACATGTTCTTAACTACATGCTTATGAACATCCTATGTTTGAAAAGATATATCCGGTTCATCAATCATGAAAACATTCATTAATCTAACTGAGGCCATCAACTTAAGCTAAGGCCAACCCACTTTCCATTAATGGTAAATAATGCACAAGATCCAGTAATTCTGAATGCAAGAGATGAGAAATTAGCAGGGTGGCATCAACTTTACTCCAATTAATGCATTGAATCTTACACATTTGTAATTCACAAAAACACATACTAATAGAATTGATAATTGATGGGCTATTGTAATTATGAAAACCCAAAGTAGACACTTACAGCAGGATGCAGAGCAACTATGGCAAACAAAATAACAAGAATCAAGGTCATCGTGATAAAGAAGGTATTGAGTCCACAATCATGCCCAGATGGTGTGAACCAGTGGAAGAGAAGTCCCGAGAAGCTAAATGTTGCCAAATAACAAACAAGTGAAACAACGAACAGAGCCACGTACCTATAGAGAAAAACAAGCATGTCATCTAATCTGAAGAATACAAAGAAGAGATACCATAAAAACATAACAAAAGTAAAACTAACCAGAACTGCTCATCATATCCAACCCATTTGTCATTCCATCCATGAACAAAATCAAGTAAAAGCACAACTTGAACCAAAAGAAACAGTCCTGAGCCAAACTTTGATGTTGACTCTGCAAATGTAACATTTAAGTGTCAGCTTAAGTCAAACTAGATGTGATTTTAGGCAAATTATTATTTCCTCTAATCATTTATAAATGCTGTGTAAGAAAATTATCTCCAACAGCATGTAAAAAATTTCAAAATGAATGTACTTTAAATTTAGTAGAATGGTCAGCAGAGAATACTACTTACCATAGAAGCTGATAATCTCATTTGGAACAAAAAACATTAGAATCACTAAAATGAACCAGCAGATAATTTTTATCATCCAGCCACCATGGTGCAAACCATCACGAGGATCCCTCTGACTTTTCACGCCAATCATTAAAACTGATAGGATAGTGAAAAACAAAAAATTTCCCAAGCTAACCCTGAGCACTGCATCTGTTTCGAACCATTCCCTGTTAGGTGTTTGATGAAAATGATTGATCCCTGCATAAATAACAATATCATATTAACTACATCAGCAAACTCAGTATAAGCAAGACACAGCCAACAAGCTCATCTTTCCCCATCAAGAAACAAGTAAAACAATATATACATGAAATATGGTGCCACATATCAAAAGATGACAATGATCTAATATGCGACAGCATGATCCAGGAGAAATGACATATGAGTACCAGTTACCAAGCCACTGAAAGGAATTTTTGTAAAACTACAAGCTCAAAATTCATTCAAAAACAAGGTCTGATTCAATATACAACAGAACCATAGCATCAAACATGGCAAATGGTCATAGATTAACAGATTCACAAGGAAATCTGAGCATTCATCAGATTCCCTAAAATACCCAATACATTAATAGAGCATTTCCCAAATGCATTTAGCTCAGAGTATGCCAATCTCTTGGGACAAATAACTGCGCTACAAAACCAAAACCTAATGAAAAGTTTGACTTCCCTGCTCATTGAATATGTCAATGCTAGGATACTATTGACTACTATTTTGCAGCATCATTGGCTCAGCTCAACTAACAGTTAATATTTTGCATTTGAATCTTGAAACAAACAAATTATGCTCCAAACAATAAATAACACAAGGAAATCAAATAAATTTAGCAATGATCAAAATAAAGAAGGTAAAATTCAACGAAACTTACAAGGGAGCTTCTCCATGAGAGGGGCGGCGACCTCACGAAGGATCCATGAAACAATCAGAGAAAGGGCAAAGAGTCCACAGTACGCGATCCTCGCAGACCTCCGGCTAATCCCCGAAACCACCGTGCGGCACGCATCGCAGGCGCACGCCGCACAACATGATGCAAGGCATGAAGCAGCCCACATCTTCTTCGATCACAATAATAATCAATCAACCCGCCAAACCCAAAAACTTTAACCACTGGAAAAACAACAGTTAAAAAAATAAAATATAAAACAAACCCCTTCTTATTCGGAATATTCAATCGGAAAACTCTCAAAATCTAATTCGAAATAGGAAGAAATTTAATTAATTTTTCTCTTACCTGAGGAATTGAGTGAGGTAGAGTTACGCGAAAAGGATGATCGCTAGGACGCACGAAGCATAAAGGAAAAACTCAAAATACAAAAACCCGAAAAGGAATTGGAATTGCTTTGTCGGTCAGACTCCCAAGCTTAAATATTATGCGGCTGTTCTTATATACTACAATTCCTGTTTTTTTTTTTTTTTTTTAACGGTGGTTGAAAAAAAATTATGTGCTAAAAAATTATGAATTAAAATTTTTTATAAGATGATTTAATAAAAAATAACATTAATGATGAGATTTAAATTTTAAATTTTTAAAATTTTTATAATTTAAAGTGAAATTTGAATTAATATTTAAATTTTAAAACTTAAGAATTATTTATAATTTTAAAATTTTAAGTGTTTAATATTGATGTGAAAATTTATTGTTTTGAGTTGAAATATACAAATATATATATATATATATATATATATATATATATATTATAAAATAATAAAATCTAAAGATGTGAAAACAATAAAAATAATTTTATTAACAAAAATTACAATTAAAATTTAAAAAAGTCTCTTGAAGAGTTTTTTTTTTTTTTGTTTAGATTTATAACATACTTTTAGACAAAAATAGTAACTTTTATTATTTGACATTGAAATTAACAAAATTAACTTTTAAATGTAAAACTCAATTTCAATTTGAATATTACATTAATTAAACCTTAATCTAGGTTGGTTGTGTTTAGAATGATATTATAAATATTTTATCAATTGAATGCCATTCATTAATTTTTAAAATTTAATCCATATAATTACGTATAATTTTTATTTCATGCAAAAAAAAAAATTGAAGGTTTAATTGTAATTTTAAGTAAAGTAAATTTAAAAAGAATAAAGTTGGATTAAGGATGATAATGGTTCATTATGGAGTCAACAAAATCAAGATATTAAAGCAAAAAATAAAATTGGTTAATTTAATTAACATGGTTTAGATTAGAACTTTAATTTATAACTAAAAATGAAAAACATAGTTAAGATTAAAACTTAGCTTAAGAAATTAGAAAATAATCAAATTGGATGGAAACGGCAAATGGGATAGCACTTTCCCTTCCCACCATCCGTTCCGTTGGTTTTGGTCTGTTATAATTGAACGATCTTTGGACGTTTCGAAACGTCCAAACTTCATCCTAATTTTGGCCCAATTATAGCCTTTCACTTAAAAACTCTCGATGCTTCCCGCTGAATTCTGATCCCTCACCAAACACCCTCTATTCCTTGACAGATTAGCTAATAAAGCACTTTTTTTTTACGACTTTAGCGTCCTTGCACCGTGACATAAGGAGCAAAACAAGGGAAGAAGATAGATTATGAAGAGACAACACCAAGAGATATACCCATTGTTTGCTTCGTCCCTTTGATCCAACCTTGATTATCTCATTTGTAAGTATTTTCAACTCTTTGATTCATTTACAGATGTGAGTTCTGTTTATTTGTTAAGGATAGAGATGGGTTCTTGGATTTGATATTTGTTTGATAGAAATATGCATTGATCATCATGGTTGTTAAGTTTTTGTGATGGGTTGTGTTTTTCACGTCGATTTGACATGATCCTCAGGCTTTTCTCTTTTTGGGGTTTTTAAGCATCTCTGTTGATGACATGTTTTCATTAGTGGGATTAAGGAATAGAAAGGATCTGTTGTGATCTGATAGCAATTGTAACATTTTATGTCAAATGTCTGTCATATTAGAAATAATTGAAGCATACAATAGTTTTCAGGTGAAAGGGAAATTGAAATTTTATCTTTTGCTGATATGAGAATTGATGAAGTCAATTCTTGATGGTGCATGTTTTATTTGACAATTATGGTTTTTCTTCCGGTTGAGATATTTTTAGGTATGTTGTTGCTCGATTACAACAATATCGAATTGCAGACGTTTTCACATCGATCTTCGTATCACGTGTTCTAGAATATCTCTGTAAAAGAGAGAAAGATCAGAGGGACGCAGGGTTAAGCAGAGTTTCAGTAGGAAAATTCAGAATTAGGTTAACGAATCATACATGACCCCTATTTATAGGGATTTATTCTGTCACTAATTACATTTTTGCCCTTTTTATCTTACTCAGGGTTTGTATCATTTCTCACATGTTTTATTCGTGCGCCACGTGGCATTCTTTTATTATTTTTTATCATGCACAACAATTGCTCTCCACTATTTCGCTATGTATAACCTTGCGGAAGAGTACATATGTTCTCCTTGTAGCCTTAGATCAAGTCCTTACATTGTATTCTGAAGTCAAATTCTCTGGCCGTATAATTCTCAAGCTCTTGTTTGAGTGCGTGGCTTACCTCGCGCATTTTTCACTTCTAGGCCTTTGTTTGGGTGCATGGCTTTCCTCACCCATTTTTTGCTTCAAGCCCTTGCTCATTTTCTTCGTGGCTTACCTCGCGCACTTTTCGCTCCAAGCCCTTGGTTGAGTGCTTAGCTTACCTCGCGCATTTTTCGCTTCAAGCTCTCGCACATTTTCTTTATGGCTTACATCGCGCCATTTTCGCTTCAAGCCCTTTGTTGTGTGCTTAGCTTACGTCGCGCACTTTTCGCTTCAAGCTTTCACACATTGTCTTCGTGGCTTACCTCGCGCATTTTTCGCTTTAAGCCCTTTGATTGTGTGCTTAGCTTACATCGCGCACTTTTCGCTTCAAACTCTTGCACATTGTCTTCGTGGCTTACCTCGCGCATTTTTTGCTTCAAGCCCTTAGTTGTGTGCTTAGCTTACATCGCGCACTTTTCGCTTCAAGCTCTTGCACATTGTCTTCGTGGCTTACCTCGTGCATTTTTCGCTTCAAGCCCTTAGTTGTGTGCTTAGTTTACATCGCGCACTTTTCGCTTTAAGCTCTCGCACATTTTCTTTATTGCTTACATCGCGCATTTTTCGCTTCAAGCCATTTGTTGTGTGCTTAGCTTACGTCGCGCACTTTTCGCTTCAAGCTTTCGCACGTTGTCTTCGTGGCTTACCTCGCTCATTTTTCGCTTCAAGCCCTTTGATTGTGTGCTTAGCTTACATCGCGCACTTTTCGCTTCAAGCTTTTACACATTTTCTTTATGGTTTACATCGCGTATTTTTCGCTTCAAGCCCTTTGATTGTGTGCTTAGCTTATATCGCGCACTTTTCGTTTCAAGCTCTTGCACATTTTCTTCATGGCTTACATCGCTCATTTTTCGCTTCAAGCCCTTTGTCTTGAGTGCGTGGCTTACCTCGCGCATTTTTCTCTTCAAGCCCTCGCACATTTTCTTCGTGGCTTATCTCGCGCATTTTTCGCTTCAAGCCCTTTGGTTGTGTGCTTAGCTTACATCGCGCACTTTTCGCTTCAAGCTCTCGCACATTTTCTTCATGGCTTACATCGCGTATTTTTCGCTTCAAGTCCTTGGGTTCGTTGAGTGCGTGGCTTACCTCGCGCATTTTTCGCTTCAAGCCCCTGCACATGTGTAGCTGGTGCGATCAGTCATTTATCAGTTATGTGCGAATCTCAACAGCCAATAAAATATCAATATGACATAAATAATAGTTTAACAAATTAAATTTTAACCCATAGTTGAATTAACAAAAAATAATATTAAATGTCATAAAGTCTCGCTGCCAAGGTAGTTACAAGTGATTGATATTCCGCGTTTTTGCTATCCTCTTACCTTGTGACCTTTCCATCTTCTTTCAAGGCATTGGTGATGGCTTAGGTAGCCCGACGATGGTAAGGGTTTCTTTTTTTTGAACTCCCTTATATGTAGTTCAGCGTCAGTATCCTTTTCATCACTTCTTTTTTAATGATATATTTATCTGCTCTAGAGAACAAGTCTGAGATCGTCGTCGGCTGATCTAAAGATCGTCGTCGGCTGATCTAAAGATAGCGACTCTTGCAACTTTTCAGACCTTGTCCCTTGTAGCATAGCTGTCACAGCTACTCCAACTTGTAGATCATGTACTTCAAGAGTATCATTACAGAATCGATCCACATAACTTTTGAGTGATTCCTTGCTCTCCTGCCTTAAAGTAAGCAGATAGGTGGTCTCCTTCCTTTTCTGACTTTTTATCACAAAGATCTTCAGGAATTCGTTTCTTAATTGATTGAAAGACGAAATAGACCCCTCCGGCAAACTGTTAAACATTTGAGTGCATGGTCAATTAAAGTTAAGGGGAATGCTCTACTCATGATTCCATCCTCCCATCCATGTAATAGCATCAATGACTCATAGTTCTGAATATGGTCATAAGGGTCAGTTTTTCTCGTATACGTCGTCATCTGCGGCATTTTGAATTTGAGGGGCAGCGGTTTTCCCATGATCATTGTACTGAATGGGATTCTCCTTCTCTGGTTTTCTTCAGTTGGAACCAACATTTTCTCTTCTAAGATTCGTTCCACCATTCTTTTCATATCTGTGGTAACTTGTGCCTTGGACACAGGTTTGTTTTGCACTTTCTTAGCATTGTATGCATCAGCTTGGCCGCAGTCCATAGCTTCTTTCCCGTTACCCTGAGTTCGATTTTGACGAGTTTGAGATTGAAAGTTTGCCATTCCAGTTTCAAGGTTTCGTTTTGAATCTATTTTCGAGTCTCTCTCAGCATGAGACCCTGTCATTACCACATCTTTGATTCCATTGTTTGGCGTGCCGTTTGTGTTCTGGGGCCAAGGATCTTTCGCACCCAAATATCCAAAATCTACTTGAGCCGGATCCTCAAGGTTTCTAGTACTTTGGCGTCTCCGACCACCAACAATCTCCCGTGTTGAATTCCTTGTACTATGACGCCGCAATTTTTTGACACCCTGATGTCTCCAGTTCATTGGAGTCTCGGGCATAGGGTCTTTTGTAGCTTGGTGCCGTAGGCCTTCCGAGGCCTCACGCACAGGGTCTCCCATACCCTGACGCCTCATGTCTTCCTCAGTCTCACACATAAGGTCTCGTGCGGTCATGTTGCGAGGATTTCGCGCACCTCTACAGTGAGGGTCTCGAGCGGAAGGGTCTCGTGTGAGCTGGCATCCCCGCGCTATGAGTGCGCCACGTGACGCACGAAACAAACGGGGGGTCTTGCGCTGCCATGCCGTGAGAGTTTCGTGCACCCCTACTGTGAGGGTCTCGCGCTCCCCTGCCGTGAGAGTCCGCCGTGGGCATGCCGTGAGGGTTCAATACAGGCATGCCGTGAGAGTCAGGTGCGAGCATGCCGCAAGGGTCCAATGCAGGTATGCCTTGAGGGTCTTGCGGCATGTTACCGTGAGGGTTTTGCGTCCTCATGCCGTGAGAGTCTTGCGTCCTTATGCCGTGAGGGTCTTGCGGCAAGTTGCCGTGAGGCTCTTGCGGCAGGATGCCGTGAGGCTCTTGCGGCAGGATGCCGTGAGGGTTTTGCGTCCTCATGCCGTGAGGGTCTTGTGGCAGGATACCGTGAGGGTCTTGCGTCCTCATGCTGTGAGGGTCTTGCGGCAAGTTGCCGTGAGGGTCTTGCGGCAGGATGCCGTGAGGTCTTGCGTCCTCATGCAGTGAGGGTCTTGCGACAAGTTGCCGTGAGGCTCCCCTGCGAACATGCGGAGAGGGTCTTGCGTGACCATGCCGTCAGAGTCTTGCGCAGCTCGGCCTTCTCCCACCAAGTTTTGGACGGTCAGTGGCAGATTTACTTGCGAAAAAACACTATTGAACAGATCAACCATTGTCCGCAATGCTTGAACAGTCTCTTCTCTTTGCTTCCGCATGGCTTCGAATTCGGCAATGGGAATTGTCATCATATTCGACCCTCTCTCGGTCTGAACTCTCTCACCTAAGTCCGCCATTGGGGAGCTCGCCATGTCCTCACTTTCTTCACTTCTTATTGCTGTTGAACGTGTCTGTACCATCGTTGTCGAAAGCTTTTCCTCCGTTTCCCACAAACGGCGCCAATTGTTGTTGCTCGATTACAACAATGTCGAATTGCAGACGTCTTCACCTCGATCTTCGCGTCACGTATTCTAGAATGCCTCTGCAAAAGAGAGAAAGATCAGAGGGACGCAGGGGTTTTTCCCTGCGTTAGCACTCCGATACTTAAGTCAGCCAGAGAATTGAGCAGAGTTTCAGTAAGGAAATTCAGAATTAGGTTAACGAATCATACCTGACCCCTATTTATAGAGATTTACTCTGTCACTAATTACATTTTTGCCCTTTTTATCTTACTCAGGGTTTGTATCATTCTCACATATTTTATTCATGCGCCACGTGACATTCTTTTATTATTCTTTTATCATGCACAAGGTAAAATGTTATCTATCTTCAAGCTTGGATTCAACAGGTAGAAAAATGTTTTGTAATCTCTTGCTGAGCTAAATAAACAAAAATTTGTAGTGCTGTTAACACCATAAAAGAATCTGCACCCTAGTTATAGCTAATGCTTTTGTTTTCTTTTAACATTTCCCTGTCAGAATTGGTCAATCTTTTGGATATTTGCCTCAATAGATTTGATAGATTCAGTATTTGTGGTATACACTTTCAAATAGTTAAATTATATGTGAGATGGGGCTGTCTTAAAAAGTTTTTTCGGTAAAAAGTCTTTTCCTTTAGAAATTAGATATTTCTGATTGTCATCTTTTGTTTACATTGTTTTGTTGGTAGTTTAATGCTTTAGCGTGATGTTCTTCTGGTCTTTTCCAAAATAGTTGTTACACGCTATGTTCTTTGTCTTTGAGCGTATTCTTACCTGTGGAAATGAATGCAATTGGCTGCATGATTTCAGGTCACATTGGCTAAGGACTCGTAGTCTCTGAGCTATGGTTCTTGACAGCATTGTATCTTCTCCGCATCGAAGGTCAGGATCAATGAGGAAGCAATTCCAAAAAGATGAGTTGGGTAGCTGGTCAACACTTCTTCAGAGGCATAGATTCCTCTTAACAGCTTTGGGACTCTTAGCATTCCTCTGTACTATATATCTTTACTTTGCCGTTACTTTAGGAGCCACAGATACATGTTCTGGATTGAAAGGAACACAGAAAGCAACATGTAAACTGCAGCATCCTAGGTCAACGCTGTCCCATGGAAAACTGAAATTCCTCTAGTTGCTTTTAGTACTATAGTATTCATTTTTAGGCAATTTGAGGGTATTTAATTTTATTTTTTTTAAAAAAAAAACTCGATTCATTTATATAGTAGATAATTTTGTGTCAGCCTATGCTTGTTGGTCATATACAATGTTTAATCTGTGCAGCAGAATTACTCTGTAAACGATATTTTAATGTATTAACCTTATGAAGAAGCTAATTTTCATAATGTTGATATTGCTGACAATGTGGTTGTTTCAAACTTCTAATGTTGGTCAGATAATATCCTGGTGCAATTGCTTTTGTTTCTTCATGTATTAAAATTGTGATGGCAAATTTAGTTTTTTCATTTGGCATGAATTCTGAATAGGAAAAACTTGTTAGTCTAGAAGAACCAGAACAAGAGTGCTCTGTTGTTGGTGATAAGGAGAGGCTAAACTCGGCCTATAAATATACCAATTATCAACCTGCAGGAGTCAAGCGTCACTAGTATTTTCTTTCTATGAGTTGACTACATAAAGTCAAAAGTATCATCTTTTAATTGTCTGCTTGACATGGTTACAGACTTCCACGAGTGCCGATGTCTAACTTTTGACCATCTCCGAGGAATCAGACCAATCCATCCAATCACAATTCAGAACCCTCAAGGTCTTGCACATATCGCTCACTGGATGTCTGATGAAAGATTAATCCAAACAAATTTACCTTGTGCGGTTTGTTGAAGAAATGCATTCATTCTATAGGCACCATTGACAAGAATTCATGGCATTCTTTTTATATTTGTGCCTTTAAAATGAAATATTTTCAGCATAGTTTTACCAGATGATAATAAAAGCCTATTGTTATCCCAAACTGATGGTATGGAGAAACTGAGCAAATCAACTAACAGGTAAGCAGTAGAAGTAGATTCTTGGAGAATATCAATTACATATGAACCTAACGAAACTGATACCATTAAAAGAGAGATTGTAAGACTAGCAATAAAACAATAGAAGACAAGAAAAGTAAACTAAAACTCTTTTGATGGTTCAAGTATATTTCTAGAACACAATGCCTTGCAATAATCAAAACAAAATCATTTCAGCAGAACATCAGCGATGAAATAACCTACTAGTACTATATCGAATCACCTTTTTTTCTTCCGTGATCCCTTCAGGGCTTTCCTAGTCTTTACCCACTCTTTCAGTGAAGCAGAGCTTCTCATAAACGAACAAGTTTCACCCATGGTAGTATCTACACTAAAACCTCTGTTCGGTTCAGGGTTGCATATATTCTCAATTGCTGGGAGGGAAGCATTCTTATTGCCCTCAACACTTTGATGGTTGCTATTTGGAATAGTCTGGGCAGAGTCTCCTTCCTTTCTGACACCTAAAGCTGTCGGACCATCTATTTTAGGTTCAGTCTTACTACATTCCATTATATTGCTATAATTTCCATCAGTAGAGTGCACCACATCCTCATAGATGGGCTTTGTAAGCTCTTGTATTGTAGAAGCAGTGCCTGGCAAAATTTCTGAGATACTAAAAGAATTGCTCTTATCACTTACCAATTGCAGCCATGAGGATCTGTGGAGCCATGAAGAACCTCTTCCTGAATTACTTGAAGCCGTGTTAGGTTGGTTTGGTTGAACTTCTGCAAGCACATTCTCTACTTCCGTTTTGCCTGACATGCCTTCCAAGCTGTTAGATGTTGCCAATTTCTCAATCCTGCTATCAAGTGTATTGTCCACTTTGGGACCATCGGAAATGAGTTGTTTTTCCTTGGTAGTATCAACATTTTGCAGAATATTGGAGAGACTGAATGCAGTATTGCTTCTATCACCAACAAGTGCCTTCCATGAAGACTTTTGAGACCATGAGTAACTAGTACTCGACTGTTTGAGACTACATTCCTGTCCAGTGGGTTGAGCAACAAGGGGTTCACTTGATTGGGGTTGAAAATTTCTCTTTTCTGCAGGTAAAGTGGAGACAACTTCTTTTACGTCCCTTTCTTCAGCAAAAATTGGGTTCATCTTTTTAGGAAGTGGATGATCCTTTTCCTCTTCATGCTCATTCTCAGTTGATCCACCTTCAGAAGTTCGTTTCTCGCTGGATTTGAATTTCTAGGTGTCGTGATTGAAATATAAAGAAATTAGGACCTGAGACTCTGAGAGTAAATAGATATGCATAATGCTAGTAGCATATAAGAACAAAAACAACTCTGCACTCATTGAATGAGAGGGCACACCTGTTTTGATGATACCTTAT
Organism: Firmiana major; assembly: GCA_033439115.1. NCBI lineage: Eukaryota > Viridiplantae > Streptophyta > Magnoliopsida > Malvales > Malvaceae > Firmiana > Firmiana major. The sequence goes on along the minus strand of CM065914.1, from coordinate 4,001,805 downwards.
CAGGCTCCATGCTTCCTGACAAAGCCATTCCTTTGTTAGCCACGGAAACCACATTAATTATGAGGTTGTCTTCATCAGCTTCATTCTCCTCAAAATCAGCTTCACTCTCATCAAACTGTGAATCCCTTCTCTGTCGAGGTGAAACAGAAGCAACTTCATGTTTATCTTCTTTGTTAGGAAGTTGTTTCCTCTTCTTTTTCTGATGCAAAGTATAGTTTTCCTGCACCTTGCCAGCAGGCTGAATTGCCCCAACCTTAGAAATTTGGTTATCGCCACGTCTAGTTTTCTGTGTTGAATACAACAAGAGGAAGAAACTTAGTACAACGATAACAAACATTACTAGTCCCTGAAAAACAAAGAGTTTTGCAGTGATTGGACATGAAATTGTACCTCGGTGGAGTGTTTTTCCTGCTCCCTGCTCTCAGACATAGTTGCTTGCTTATTCGCATTAGAAACAACATTAATTACGAGGTCATCATCATCATCTTCTTCCTCAGTATCGGGCAGTGAATCCTCAACTGGTTTGATGGAATCGTCTCTTTCCTTTGCTAGGAAAGCCTTGCTGGTGTTGGAAACATTTTCCCTCTCAAAGAGCTTGTTCATTACTGAGTTCATCATACTAAGCTCTTCCTCATTGATGGCCCCGTTCATTTCTCCATGATGTTGAACTTCTTTCTGTTTCACAGGATTCAGACCAGAATGCTCTTCACAATCACAAAAATGAATAGGGAGGGCAGGGATTTCAACACGTTGGAAACTGTATTTATGCTTTCCAGTCCCACTGAGCGGCAGTGATTTGACCTGTACAACATATAGTCACTCATGATTTCTAGATGGTTTCAGCTGAAAGTGACGATAGAAAAAGCAATTTGCAATACAAGGTTGAAACTTTTGGAATTAGATAAACAAACCCAAACCCAATTAAATGAAACAAAAATCCCACCTTTGATAGTCTAGGAAAGAAAATCCGCAGATGGTTGTTCTCGGAAACGTGAACCTTGTTCTTGTTGTTGGGGTTATCTGAAGAAGATTGCATCGGTTGATGGCGTGATTCTTCTGCTTGTGCCTCTGCCCATTCTCGTTTCAAGCGGGTGAGAAAGTGGTCTTTGGCCTTTTCCAGTTTCAGCTTACCCCCTTTCCACGAGCACCCGTTGTACTGTATAATTGCAAAATAAACCAAACTAAGAATTTAAGTGGTAAGAAAAGAAGAGAAGCCTTAATCTGCAATTTACAAAGATTGCTCACCGTGCTAAAAAGCTTGGAGAGTGAATTGGAGGAAGACGGGAGGATGTCCACGTATGCGAAGCTGCGGCCTTTGGTCCTAACAATGTCCAATCCTTCCACCGTTCCCACGGCGGAGAAAACCTTCCGGAGATCATCGCTCGTAACGCTCTGCCCCAAACCTCCTACATGTATTCTTGTTCTCGCTGTTGCTGTGGGTGTCGCTGCGGTTGCGGCTACCGCTTCCATCCTACTGTTTCTCTTTCCCAGTTTTTCTGCGACGCTTTTAAAGATGTCCATTTTGAGGTACCCAACCCAAACCTGACATGCCACGTTACTCAAGTCTTATAATTATGCGAATTTAAAAAAAAATTGTTATTCAAATTCTTTTTAATAGTTTTAACAATATTTGTTTATTATTTAGATATGTTTAATTTCTTAATTATTAAATTAAAATTTTGGCCCTGAAGTAAATTTGACGAATGCTAATTATTTGATTCAAATTCAAACTGAAATCCAAAATAAAAAATAAAATAAAATAATTTCTATCATTTTTTTATTAATTAGAAACATAAAATTAATTAAAATCTATAATTAAAATAAATGAAACCGATTATATTTTTTAATATCGTAAACCCTTTAAATTAATTTTATTGGGATCTCCCTATTAATTTGAAGAGTTTTATTTGATAAATTATTGTTTTATCTTATATAAAATTTTTTACTAGATTCTTACATATATATCATTTTTTTATTTTAATAAGAGAAACTTATTAACCATACCACTTTTTATTTGTTAACTTATTTGGTATTACAAATCGTATTTGCTTGATTCAAGTTTATGGCTCTTTAGACATAAAAAAATAGTTATATATTGTTTTAAAGAATCACTGTTAGAATAATAATTAATATATATATATATATATATATATATATCTTATAACTTGAATTCATCAATAAAATAAAACTAATTGTTCCAATATCGTGTGCGGGCCTTTAAAAGTAACCAATAAGTTTGCTTTGGGGCCAAAATCCAAACTCCAAAGCAGTAGGGTTTATTGCATTTTGCAGATCCATTAAAAGTGGGCTGACACTTCTCGAGCAAACCCATTAAGTATTGTATTGTAAGTAATTAAATTCGGTTGATACCCTTTTCCAATAATTTCATCAAACAGTCCTAGGGCCTCGCCAACCTTACTTTCAGTACATAACCCATTGATCAAGGTCGACAATGTCACAACATCAGGTCAAGGCCTAACTTCAGCAATTTTTCCGAAAACAGAGAATCCAAAGTCAATGTGATCTAGACCGCAAAACAATTAATCAAGATGTTCAGGGAATAAACATTGTGGGAAACTCCTAATAATTCCATTTAATTACACAAGAAGACAACAACTGCGTAATGTTTCATTCTGACAATATATGCTGACAATTTAGAAAATTCCACAATGGAAGGCCTCGGGTATTTCTGAACCATCTGATTATACAAAGTGAGGGTATCATCAATTTTATCAAAACAAACATGCCTTTTTCCCTTTCCCCTTACACTCGCGGAGTTCTTAATGACAGTAGTAAAAGAGCAACAAATAGAAGAGTGAAAATAAGAAAGGTTTTTTTTTTTTTTTATCAACAATGGAATGAAGAATTAAGGTAGATATGATTTCCTTCTTAAGAGATTGAATGTATAAAAGTCTTGAAATATATGATTATAAAAGAATTTATAAGGCTAAAACAATATTTAAAACACCATTCTATGAACATTTATGAATATATAATTAAAATGAATAATTCTCATTTTTGAAATGAATTAATATGTCGAGACTTTCTTTTGAGTTTCGAATAAACTAATAAGAAACTTTCAAATATTAATATTCAACACTAATACATATTACAAAAATTATAAACTTGAAATCTTACAAAAACTCTTTAATACTTAAAAAGACATGCATATATATATATATATATATATGTAGAGAATACATGACATGGTAAAATGTGTTTGAACTATTAGCCGACAATGTTTATCCCTCGATATTATATGAGTTGCTTCAAATTGTCAACCTCTTTTCTTGCACAATTGAATTGGGTTCTAGCCAGATTCTGGTGGGGTACAACAGAAATCAAAAGGAGGATTCATTGAAAAGGTTTGATGATTTATGTTGCTCCAAGTTAGATGGTGGTTTAGGCTTTAAAGATTTTGAATATTTCAACATGGCTTTGTTGGCTAAGCAAAGGTGGCAGCGCCATAGGATGATTCTACTTGATGCTACAAGGTGCTGAAAGGTAGATACTTCCCTTCCACATCCATTATGAATGCAACAGTAGGATCTCAACCATTTTAATTTGTGGAGAAGCTTGTTGCAAGGAAAGAAAGCGGTGGAACATGGTCCATACTGGAGAGTGGGAAATGGTGAGTGCATTGATTTTTGGAAAGATAAATGGTTGCACAAACCTCCATCCAACAAACTAGCTATAACATCTATAGGCACACCTACACCAATGAAGGTAGCAATGCTGATAAATGAGGGTAATCAAACATGGAATGCAGCGATGGTCCAAGAATTATTTGATGAAGCTGATAGTGGACTGATACACTTACATTTATTAATCCGAAAGATAAGCTGATTTGGATTAATACGATGTTGGGGTCTTTTTCAGTCAAAACAGCCTATTATACTGCTCGCTTGTTGCTTGGGAGACAGATAGGGATGCTAAAAAATCGACTCAGGATCTGGAAATACATATGGAGTTCAAAAGCAACCCCTAAAGTGGTGTTTTCTATGTTAAGGCTTGTCCATAATATATTGCCAACTTTTGATCTGCTTAAAGCAAAAGGTATACCAGTAGAGGTAAGGTGTCATGTATGTGGATCAGTAAAGGAGAATTGGGTTCATTTTTTAAAATATCAATGCCAACTCAGTCAGTACTGAAGTTTGGCTGTTGACTATGCAGTAGATTAATGAGGATACTAAAGATCCTTCATCAGGGGCGATGTTCTAGCAAATGTTATTTGCAAAAGCTTCTATTGAAGGGGTGCATGAAAGACTTGCTACTGTTTGCTGGCTGCTACGGCTAAACCGTAACAAGTCCCTGCATGAAAAACGTTGTATGACACCATCAGTAATTGCTTCCCAGACAGACAGTTGTTACATGACTTTAAATATTGTTCTGCTCCAACTGTACCAATATGCAAGACAATTCAAGATATTAATTGGTGAGCCCCACCAGAAGGTCTTTTGAATATTAATTTTGATGCAACTTTTATTGACCACCAACCACCTTTGGGCATGGTGATTAGGGACTCAACAGGAACAATTACAAGCTGTGCTGTGACTCGAGTGAAACAAATGCCTGATTCACTACATGCATGTAGAAATGATGGCCACCAAGCTTGGTCTGGAGATGGCAAAACATTTTGTTATTTCTTCGCTAATAATTGGGAGTGATTGCCTCGTCTCAATTCATGAACTTCTTTCCCCACAGAAATCATTCTGGAAAAGCGGCTGTTTATGACTTGAAATACACTCACTAATGCTGGAATTTGGTTACATACATACATAGAAAAAGAGAGAGAGAGAGAGAGATAGAAAGAGGGGGGGTTGAGAGAATACATGGCATGGTAAAATGTGTTTCAACTATTACCCAAAAACGAGTTTTTTCAATGAGAAACTTTCTTTGTAATTTTCCTAAGACAAGTATATCATTACTCTTCTTTATACAGTAAGATTCTTATAAATTAATCTCTTTTAAATTAAATATTTTTCTAAATTAATGAATAATTACGCCCCAACACGAGCTATTATAGAAAATTAATAAACTATTTTATTGTAATAATTAATAATTTTGTTTTAAAATTTAGTGTAAATTTCCAAGCTCAACCGTCGCATATATTAATAATTTGATAAAAAATACAAAATAAGTTACATAATATTAAAACATTAGGAAAGAACTTTAAGATACTAATTTATAATAGGTTACCGTATTTAAGATCTTTTATTTTAAGAACTAAAAAAAAATAAAATAATTTACGTAAGATATATTTGCAATGACAATTTTAAAAAACTTATCAATTAAAATGAGAGTTTTAAAAAAATTAAATATTATAAAGCTATTAAAGAAATTTAATTATAGTGAAAATTTAAATAGATATTTTTTTTTAAGAAAATGAAATAACAATTTACAAATAAAACAATTTAAAATTTAAATTAATAAATCCTTTAAATTAATACTTTATGATTGGTCCTAAAAATATTAATTTAAAAGGGTTTTAATGTAGTTAGAACTTGGACCTTCAACTAATTAATTATTTTTTAGGGTTTCATTAATGAATACCATAAACGTTAACTATTAATTAATGCATTTATTTTAAAAATATTATAAATAATTTCTTATAAGCATTAACTAATAATTAATGCATTTATTTTAAGAATATTATAATAATTTCTTAACTAACCATAAAACTCAAATTTTAAAATTCCATCACTAAAATGACTACCTAATGCACATAATAAATGAAATTTAACACAGGCAATATCAAAAGCCTACGACTTTTCGATAAGAGGCGGTAATTGGTGAGTTCATACGGATTTGTATTATTTACTTTTTGAAATGAGATTATTTCAAGTTTGAATTTTGAGTTTGGTTTATAAATTATTATTTAATATATTATATAAGTTTTTATAATTAATTTGGCTGCTACGGATCTTTAGTGTTGTTAGGTAGCATCCAATAAATAGCTACAAGATAAAATGGGACAAGAGATAAAATTACCTTTTGCCTCTATTTTATAATTTTTTCTATTTTTTATTAAATTTAAATAGAAATTTCATTTTTTTTCAAATTAATCGGAACTAAACTCACATCATCAAAGTCAATATCAACATTCATCCAAACTAGCCTTTAAACTCTACGAGCGAAATTAAAATAATGACACATACAAAATTTTATTTATCTTTTTTTGGTAAACCATAAGTCGGTTCTTATACCATATTAAGTATGAAACTAATCCATGTTTATGTTTCGTGGCTAGCGTTGGTACAACGAAATTTGTGGATGAGGATTCAAACACAACTATCTGCGATGGATCATTAATCACTCAGAAATTCAACGAGAGCTTACACTACTGAATTAACATTTTGGTTTCATTTTTTTTTAATATTCTCTAAAAGTTATGAAAGTATAACTCTTCTAAATTAGTACTTTTAGGACCTATCCTTGAGTATTAATACAAAGGTGATTAATTTAAAGGGTCTTATCTTATAAATTGTTAGTATCTTAAAAAACATGTCTCTTCAATTTTTCATATTCTTTAAACCTCTAATAACTCTATAACCTTTAATTTTCATAGAAATCTCCTTCAAATACATTTTTTAATATATTTTATACTTTTTAGTTCCTAAAATAAATAAAAAAACTTAAATATAAGAGTCTTTTACAAATCAACATCTTGAATTATTTTTTAGTTCTTGAATATTATATAATATATTTTGTATTTTTATCAAATTATTAATTTCTACGATAATTGAGACTGAAATGTACATTAGATTTTAAAACAAAATTATTAATTATTATGATAGAACTTATTAATTTTTAAATTAGTTCGAGTTGAGAACATGATTTTTTTATTAATTTAGAGTGATTATTAATTTAAAATGATTCTATTATATTATTATTTTAATTTTATTTGTGAAATTTAAAAAATTTATCGAGATTATATTAAATAATAATTCTTAAATTATTAAGTATTTGAATTATTTAGAATTCAAATTATTACATGCTTAAGACTTTTTAAATTAAGATTATTTTAAATTCAAGGTTCTTTGAAATTGGTGAAATCTTGGCGTTATTATAATTTATGATTCATTGCCTCCGTTTATTGGATGAAGCAAAACCAAGGAAAGGAAAGCAAATATAACGCGCCTTTTCATTAATGCTTGCACCTATTTGTCTAATATGAGAGTAATTAATTTTTGTGAGTTTCCAAATTGGTATGGGATTATACTGAAAGGCAATATATCAATTAACCTCATTACCTACAACCGAAACGACGACAAAAAAAACGTTTTTTGACTTTTCAATGAAAAATCTTAAATTAAATAATCTAAACGAGAATTTAATTTGATGATTTGAATTGAAAAGTCAATCATATAAACTAAACAATTGCTCTGATAATTTAAAAGAAAAATTCGATAAATTATTCATGATTTCTAATATTTGATAAAAATATTATTTTTTTGTATATAAACTTTGAAAAATGTTCCTTTCTTTAACAAAATTAAACCAAAATGAAAAATATCCAACTTCCCAATGGAATTATCACTATCTAGGTGGGGCAAATTTGGTATTTAATTTGATTTTTTTTGAAAAGTTGAATTAATATTAGTGTATTTATTGTTTATTTTTTTATAATAATTCAATAAAATTTAGTTTTAATGTTATTATTTTCTTATTATAATAAAAGAGTTGCTTGCCATAATTGGCTTTGCAGCTAACTGTATTTCACATCAATCAAAGTCTTCCATTAATTTGTTTGGTCGTAAGTTAGGAAAGATAAAACCAAACTCCTTTATTTACGTACCCTTACGACATTCGCATTAAATGATTGTGACCAAAACAGGCAGACACGTGGCAATTCACTCCGAAAAATATAAGAGCATTAAATGTGAATGGATATGTGAATCGTGGGGGTGACGTGGAGTTTCACGCCATTAATTTTTTGGATATTAATGTTGAATGTAGACCCGGCCTTGCTTTGAGTCCTTTTCATTGCCAACCATATTATGCTTTTATTTTTGGATTCCCTTCAATTATTCCACTATTTTAATTTTGCTTGCCGTCTTTTGCTTATTGTATAACGCTACCTATGTAATTTCATGTTAATTTATTTTAATTAAATATTTATATGATACAATGAAACTTTAAATTTTGAATTGAATGACAAACAATAATAAAACAAGCGTATATATTGTGACAAGTTGAGCAATATATATATATATATATATATATATATATATTTATTGACAAGAGCAATATTGTTTTTGTATGCTTGAAAAGCTGTAAACTAAGCAAATGAGAAACTGACATTAACATGGGGAGTCCCTTTTAATTGGAATGTGAAAAACATGAATTTGCATGACTATATTACATGATTTCAATTCATAAATTCATTTCAATAACCAGAGTAAATTTTATTATATCGACAATTTGTATTTTTCTCACTTGCAAAATTTTAATTTTTTTTTTTTTATTATCCAAACTTATTTCTTTAGAAAATAAGCTTATAGCTTATAATAATATATTGGAGGAAATTTAAAAAGGTTGCTTTCCATTTTGCAGGTGTTAAAAAGAAATTATAAATAGTCGACATTTTAATGTTTGAAAATTTTGTAAACAACTTAATTGGTGTTGATGCTTATGGAATAAAAAATATCAGAGTTTTGATACAGGTAATGGCTATGAAAATTTTTTGTATTTGTGTTTATATAGTAAATAATAGTAATGTAAAAATAGTGAGATATATTTATTTATTTATTTATTATGTATAACATAATTTTTGTTTTGAGTTCGTGAAAATTATTTAGATGGTCAAGAAACATACATGCATAATTTTATGTTAGAAATTAGGACTATATACTTAAAAATTTATTTGAATTAATGAAATTTTTTATTCAAGTTTTAAGAAAATTAAAATGAAATATATTTAGGTAAGGATTTTGAAGGGACGAAGCTTATTAGCCAAAATGTGAAAGGCCATATGCATAAAAGGAAAAGATAAAAATAAAAAAGGCATCTCAAGGTTTTTGGAAGATAAAAGATGTGGACAATACTCCTAAAACCATTTTCTCAGTTTTAAATTTTAATAGTATAAACCATTTAATCAGTTCTAAATTCTAATAATATTCTTTATTGATAATGAAGTATAGTCTTAGCTAAATTATAATAATATCATAAGAATATAATAATGAATTGCTACTACTTAGTAAAGAACAACACAATTTTTTATGGTCTGCTTCTATCATGCACAATTTTTTTATGCATGCTAAGTTGTTAACAATATTTCATATTCTCGTTTTGTCATTATTAGCCAATGAGGATGCTCCTAACACCAAACATTGATAAAAAGATTAATTTTTTAAATCTAGTGAATATGAATATTTCATAAAATTATATATTTATGTAATAAGGAAAAATATTATTTTGACTAAAATTTAACATATTTATCATTGCTTTTAAATTTTAAAACACATGCCACTTGTTATTTGTCAATTTATATGATGTGATAATTGATGACTGTTTGTGCAAGTTTTTTTGGGTTCATTGTTATCTCTGAATATTAAAAAAAAAAAAAAGGGTTGAATCTGTTTTTTAGAATTCAAAAAAAAAAAAAGCCTATTGTAAAAATAGTTTGAAATAAAAGAAATTACCTCTACCGAAATCATTATTAAAAATGAAGACATTTATGCAAAAAACTTTTAGGAATTTTTCTTTATGATAATAGTTTTTTTTAATTATGGTACAAATGGATTTTTAAGAATATTATCCTCATGATAAAATGTTTAAAAGAAGAGAATCAGTGTTGCACTTCAAGAATCTTTTGAACAAATTAATCATAAACAAAAAATCAAAGTGAGAATTATTTGAATTTTAAAGATTGAATGTAAAAAAATACTATTGAAATATACGATTATAAAAGTATTTATAAACACCAAGAGATATTTGAAACAACATTTCTTAAATATATATGACTAAAATAAAGAATCTATTTTGGATTTAATTTGAATCTCATATCGAAAATTTGTTGGGATTTATCTTGAATCACACATCGAAAGTGTAAGAAAAGTTATAGGAGTTTTTCCCTTATAAATAATGAGTTAGACTTAATTTGTTAGGTTTTCAACTGGTGTAGTTAGGTAAAGATAGAATCGTCAATGCTTATGTTATTATAAAGGGTGTAGTTCAGTATTGATAGAATAGTTATAGTTTAGATTATTATAAAATGTGCAGATAAGCACTTTGGATCAAATGGGTTTGTAAGGAGTTTATAATTTTTCTTTTCTAAAAATTGCACAGTTGTAATTTTAATTGATTGTTAGTTTGGTTGGGTGGTTAAGATCAATTTGGTTGGGTCAAACCATATTAAAAGTTATTGTGTTCGTTTTTACTTTCTTTAGTTTTTGAAAAGCTGGAGACTCGAGATCTTGCAAAAAGAGAAAATGTTAAATATTGTTAAGTAGTTTGAGGAGTTTGGAGATTCAAGTCAATAGAGGATTTGTTAGGGTTTGCCTTAAATCCCATATCGAAAGTTTGTTGGGGTTTGTTTTGAATCTCACATCGAAAGTGTAAGAAAAGTTATAAGGGTTTTTTCCTTACAAATAATGTGTTAGGTATGGTTCGTTAGGTATCTAAAGGGTGTAGTTAAGCATCGATAGAATAACAAATGTTTGAACTGTTATAAAGGGTGTAATTCGGCACTGATAAAATAGTTAGAGTTTGTGTTATTATAAAGGAAGTAGATATGCACTTTCCATCAATTAGATTTGTAAGAAGTTTGCAATTTTTCTCTTCTAAAAATTATAAATTAATTAGTTATTAGCTTAATTGGGTGGTTATATGTCAATTTAATTGAGCCGATTCACATTAAAAATTGTTGGGTTCGTTTTTACTTTCTTCAATTTTTCTAAGTGTTTGAATTGATGATATTTTTCCCCAACGCATCACTATCTTTTGTTCAAACTCCTCTCGACACTCTATAAATATATGATTAAACTGAAATTGACACTTTTAAATACAATATATATTTTATTTAATTCTCTTAAGGTTACTATTCAAACATGAATATTCAACATTAATACATTTTATATTTTTTAAATCTTATTAGCTCATAAAATACTTTAAAAACAGACTATACTAATAATATTTATATAGCACATGACAGACCAAAACGTGTTTCAATTATTGCCGAGAACAAAAGAGTTTTTTCGACGAGAATTTTTCTTTGTAATTTTCTTAATACAACTTTTGAATCATATACAATATCATCACACGTCCCCATTATAATAACAATTTGAACCCTAAACAAATAATTATCCTTTTAGGATTTTATTAATGAGTATTCAATGATTTGACGAATCATGATATTATCAATAATTTCTTAACTAGAGATGTTTGAATTTTTATTTTTTGATTCAAATTATTTCAAAATTGAACTCAAATAGTGAAGTTAGTTTTTTTTACAACCAATTCAAATTGATCGGATTCCATCTGTAATTAATCTAAAAGATTTTCCGTGTTTACAAGATTTTGACACTTTTTCTCTCTCTATCATAAATAAAAGCTTGGAAAATTCGGATTATTTTCGACGACCTTGACCAATGACCATATATTATATGCCGAGAAGGTTCTGAAATCATGATTCATGCCCTTTGTGGATTGGATGAAAACAAAACCTGAAAAGCAAATATAACGCTCAGTTGAATACTGGAATTGCATGCACCAATCTATCAATTTTAGAGTAACTAATTTTTGTTGAGTTTTCCAAATTGGTATGGGGTGATAGATCTGAAGAACAACATGAACTCAATTGGCTGCATCACCTACAATCGAAAACCGTAGGAGAAAAACAACCTCTTACATTTCAAATAAAAGAAAAAAAGTGTTTGAGGTAAAAAGAATAGAATAATTTGAGAGAATTATAAACTTATAAATCTCGATATTTGTCTTTTTTCTGTAAAAAAAAATCATTTTAATCCTAATTGTATCTTTTTATTACTAGGCTTTGTATTTTCATAATACAAATACATGTTCCTCATCTGACTTTATGCTCAATAGAAATCTTTTGTAGTTATGATAATTAAAAAAAAAAAAATCCAACTCAAGAAATTAATGCTACTAATGGTTTCGTGGATTTGTCTTGTCAAGACAGATAAGGGAAATATATATCTCAAACTTTATAACTTATTAATTAAGTTGATATATTATAAATTTATAATCAAACGTAACAAAATCTTTTTTGACTTAATTAATCATGTTAAACATGATTTATTTAAAGATAATTGTTTAATATATTGTTACAGTAATATTTTTAATTTTATAAATAAAATAAAATAATTACACATAATTTATTTTATTTATTTTTATTTTTTAATATTTTTTAAATGTTATGTATTATTATCTTAATTCTATTTGTAAAGTTTATAAATTTTTTTAACAATATCTTTGATAATAATAATTTTTTAATTTAAATTTTTTAATTTAAATTCAATCAAATTAAAGTTAAATAATGAAAACCATAACTCAATCTGATTTAAATTATAACTTAATTTGATGATTTGAATTGAAAAATCAATCATCTAAATTGATATAATTTAAACAGTACTGGCGAGTGTCTTAATAATTGTGTATTAAATGTTATAATTAATTTCATTCAGGATTTTCAATGCATTAAATGAAAAATAAATTTATTTTATATAATAATCTTTAAAGTTGGTCGCCATGATTGCCTTTGCAATTACGTTTTATGCATCAATCAAAGTCTTCCATTAATGAGTTTGGTCGTAAGTTGGAAAGGAAAACACCAAACTCTCTTTTATTTTCGTGACCGTTCCCGAACGATATTCGCATTAAATGAGAACGACCAAAACAAAAGACACGTGGCAATTCATTTGAGAAATAATAAAAAAAACCATTAAATGCAAATGGCATGTGAAGGTGAGAGAGTTTAAAACAACGTTAATTTATTGGACGTTCACAAATCACAATCAGACAGACTTTTAATGCGGTATGTAGAATCGGTTTCTGCATTATTTATTCGAATCGTAACACTTAATTATATTCTTTTTCTTAAGTAGAGAGATAAGAAAAAAAAATTTAAAATTTAAATTTAGTTTATTCAAATAAAAATAATTATTGTTAGATCAAAGTTTAATTATTATATTACTTAATTATAAATAATATAAAAAATTTAATAATTATTTTATTTCATGATATGATTATACAGTAACATTCGAATGAAAATTTAATTTTTATGAAAAAAATGTAAAAATTTATGATATATGTTGATTACATATATTATATTTCTTTTCGTTTTTGATATATGTTCAGTTTTTATTCGTTTATATCTGTTTATTATTCTTAATAAATAATCATGAATATGAGTATAATTTGTATGTTTATATTTACGAACAAATTTATTTATGATTTGTTTAAAATCAGTTCGTTTAATGTATCATTTAGTATTCGATAATAATAAAATTTTAAATTACATATTTACTCATAAATTATATTAATAAAATCATAAATAAATTTAACGAATATGAATATGAACACAAATAATTTTAAAAAATAAACGAATAAATACAAATATATAATGTTTATTCATATTTGATTCGATTACGCTATAAATTTCTAATCCATGGAATATATAGCTAAATTAAGTAAAAACCACGTGAAATAAACATAAATTTTGCATTTTTAGTTTTTAGTTTTTGTCATCGTACTATAATTGGCTAAAAACCGAAATGACTTACTGAGAAGAACTGTTAGATTCCTTAAAGTCAAACAAAGCTCCAATTTTGATCTTCCATTCATCAAAATTCCTACAAAAATTAATGAAAGAACAACGCATGTTGTTAAATATATAATAATACTAGAACCAATATTAATGCATTGCAAATGTACAAATCTCATATATTTAACATTATTTTTCGATCATATTATGGCAAATTATTAATTGCTAAATTCAATAATATTTATTTTTAATTTTTTTTTTAAATTTATGAATTGATCAGATAGTATTGACATTTTATGATTTCTTAATTGTGTATGAGAATTATATATTGATTTGATAGTGAATATATAAATTCATAATAATATAGCTAACTCACTTTTGCTATGTAAAAAAGCTACTGCAACGAGTTTAGGTAGTGCATTTTGTTTCTTATTACAATAAAATTTATTTTTTTCAAGATAAATCCTAAGAATCATTTTAGAAGAAACAAAAGGTAATTATAAATTTAGTTTTAAGACATTAAGGTTATTTTTTTTAATTCATAAGAAAAGCAAGGAGAATAGAGATCCGAATATTAAATTTAATTTTTCCTAAAGAGAAGTAATAATAATTAGTTCAAACTTTAATTGTTAAACATAAAGATTTTTTTCATTTTAATTTTAAAACAATTTTTTTTATACGAAGTATGTCACCATTTGGTAAAAATAGAAAAGAGATGCACGTTTTAATATTGAAACTTCAGACTTAATCTTAAAAACGTTCCATTTTAATTTTGTTTCTTAAAAAAAAAACCATAAATTTTTAAATATAATAAAAATATATTTACTGAAATTTGTATATTTTATTTACTAAGAATTACTTTTTAGAAGCGTCATAGTAACTAATTGGATTAATCCTAAGATTCAATTTTGAAACTTTAATTTATAGGCATCCGTCCCTAAACTTTAGAAGTGTCAGTCTATTTTTTAATTTCACAAGTAAGATTAAGATGATAATAAATATATTATTTTTTATTTTTTAATATTTTTAAGAGACATGTATCATTATTTTAATACCGTTTGTACAATAAAAAAACTCTACTGACAACGTATTGAATATTAATCTTATAATACTTCATATAAAATTAATATTTTTACAAACTAACCGTTAGATATAACATTCTCCTTTTATTTATCATGCATATAAATTTTTTAATTGGTTCGATATTTTTATTCTGTCAAACGAGTATAGGTTTTTTTTAATATATATTAACAGTTAAAATTTTATTATTACAAACAAATAATTAGACATCTATCTATTTAAAATTTAATATGCATGATCTACGTAAATAAAATATAAAATTCATCGGTTGGATTAAAAATATATAAATAGTACAAAAATATATGAAAGTATGAAAAATTAATTTTAATTTTACACAAATATAAATAGACCCCTCCCCTGTATATAAAACCTAATTTATAATTTCACATGTAATATAGGAAGCAATAATTAAGATCACTTGATCTAAAGTTTCTATTTTCCCAAATACACATATTAGAACTAACAAAAGCATCTGTAATATCGTCATTATGGTCCCCTGTATTGAATTAACTAGAAATCTAATCCTAATTTTCAATATACAAGAATCAAAATATTTGCAAGAACTGAAAAGGAAAGCAACTCTACATTCAATTATAGAGTTACAATTATCTCCAGACTCCTATATCAAAATGAGAGAGAAACAGAAATGGATTAAAACGATGCATTGAGATCAATCCTAGGCTTCTTCACAGCCAAGGCAGAAGGAACCGTAGAATTGCAGCGAGGGCACCTGGGATTTGTCTTGCAAGCTATCACATAGAACAAGCAACCAGGGCATGCAGCTGCAAACATCGCTGGCGTCGATGAAGATGTTTCCGGAAACGAAGCTGGCTCTGGTGCTGCTGCAGGTGGTGATGACGAACGTTTTCTGATGGTTTCTTTTTCTGCTCTTTGCAGGGCGTATTTGACCTTGTCAAGAGTGCAGACGCTTTGGTAACGGCTTGGAGTTGAAGACTGGAGCTTTAAGTCCAGGGAAGTCATGTCTTCAAACAAGTTAATTGGGGGAAAATTCAAGTCTTGAAGCTTGGAATCTTGAATTGAATTCGGTAGCGGATTCTTCTGTTTTCCATGGGGAGAAGAATTAGAAGCTGATGCTGACAAAGGCGACTTCGGTGAGCTGTATTCTTGTGTCTGTACTTTCCCTGGCTGCATGCAAAGAACAGTATGGAACAAAAAATGCTTAGATCATGAACTACAGAGAACAAAAGATACTAAAATGTCGAAAAACTGTAAAGAATTAAAGAACCATACTTGGGCAAAATCAAAATCAAAAGATGTCACATATAGCAGTGACTAAAACATTAAATTCTGGTTAAAAAATCTGTAATAAATACTTAATAAATTGACCGGAGAAGTCTATGTGAACTGAAACTACAGTACTAGAGAGAGTTAAATTGACATTGATGAGTTCTTGGGATTTGTTGCAGGAAAAAGAAAATAAACCTGAAATTCACCTTAAATTCAAGATCCATTTCTTTGGTTGCAGCAGCCTTTGACAAACTTCCCAGCAAGTCTTTTGTAATCAAAATGTCCGAATTCCCAGCCTGAATCTGAGGCTGTTCTTCCAAGTGTCCACTCAATACCCTCACCAATGAACAACCCACTTCTGCTGCCATTTCCAGGCCTTCACCCACAGCTCCCAACAGCAAAACACAGCTTCAGAGGGAGAGGAAAGAGAAAGCAAATGAAAGTTCTAAATACAAGTAAAGGAAACTTAAAAGAGTAAATGAATCACATTAAAAATCCTTTGGACTTGAACTATGAATGTGAATGTTGAGGGCAAATTGACACTGCAGAAAATTTTTGCATACAATATGACAATATCATCCTCGTGCGAAGATTTTTTATTACATTGATAAGGATGAATAGACTTGTCAACAATCTTATATTAATTGCTGTAGGTAGGAATCAAAGAATGAAGAAAAAAAATTTGAGAGAAGACAATAATGGCGGCATTTAATGCTTTTGTACTCTTTTGTTTGAGAAGCTGGACTCTCTGCCCTGTGCGTGAGAGTAAGCTTCAAGTTTGCCCTTGAATACTAAGTCTAGGCAGGCGGATTTTATGCTTTTAAGACCGTCACGGGTAGGCAAATAAAGTATTCTCAGCCATTAATGGCCTTCAATCTGGGCCATTCAAAAAGGGAGATTCAAGATGCCATTAAAAACCATATCCTTTTGTCAAATTCTAAGATGACAACCACGAAGTATTGAATTCTCATTAATTTGTTTACTATTTTTTGTGTAGTATTGATTATCGATATGAATTCCACGTCTGGAAAAATGGAATTTCTTGTTTATGAATTTAAGATAATCAAATTTCTCATTAATTGGTGAGTGAACTCTTGACTAAGTCGAACAATTAATTCGATAAAAGTGTATGATTTTTATTTAAAAAATAATCGAATTTTTCCCTTAAAAAAAAGTAAATTGTAGAAATTAAAGTTAGTAGCAAATGATTCTAATGTTAAGCATTGACTCAAAATAACAAATAATTTTATGTTAATTGATAACTAGCAATGTTAAAAAGTTTCATGAGACTTTAACACAATCACTGTTTGGATTTCATTGAGCCTTGTCAGCTTCTTATCTCCTCTTTTTCATTTTTAAGAACATTCACCTAGATTTTTCAATTCGTGAATATATTTAATATTTATGTTGTATAAAATTATATTTTTTATTACATAAAATAATAAGTTATTATGTTAAAATGTATATCAACTAGTAAAATATATGATTTTTTTTTATTAATTTCATATACAATTTTTATAAATTTTAACTCATATTATTTTTGTATTTTTTGTATCATTTTTTAGAATGTCATTTTATTATGTATAAAATTACTAAATCTAAGTTCAATCATGTTTTTTCTTTTAATAATATCAGGGGTGGAGCCCCATGGGGCTCACTGGGGCTTGAGCTCCTATTCACCCCAAAAAAAAAAATTAAAATTATGATTTAAATAACTAAAAAATTTTATATCATGTTAAATTTTATTCCATTTTTATATAAAACTTTTGAAGTTTCATAAAAAAATTTTAGAGTTAAAAAATTAATTATCTTGTTATAATAATTGTTGAAACTAAAAAATATAATATATCCATATTTTTTGTTGAAATTATTGCTTATTCTATTGAATAAAGAGAAAATTTTTATTAATGAATATATCGAAAAATCCTTTGCACAATAAAAAGAGAGATCAATGATTAAATGATATATTAGTTTTGTACATTAAAAAAAAAATCAATTACTAAATTATTCTGTAACATTTTCAAAAATATGAATATGTATTAAGAACAATTAAATTTTTTAATAATTATGATTAGATTTTAAAAGTTTAATTTCTTATTATTACTATTAATATTATTCTCCTTATCGTGTTTTTGTTTTTTTTTTTTTATAATTTAATATACTTAATAAAGCCTTTACTAAACAAAAATCTCTAGCCCTGCCACTAAACATGATTACTTGCAAAGAAAATAAAAAATAAAGGGAGAATGATAAGGGTAAACAAATTTTTTAAGCAAAATATGTAACTTCCAATTCAACCCAGAATAATATATATATATAGATTAATATCTAATATATTATTAATAAAAAATTTTAATTTCATAAATTAGATTAATATGGTAATAAATATATTTTAAAAATATTAAAAAATAAAAAAAAATAAAATATATATTATTATTATTTTAATATATATATATATATATATATAAATATGCTTACCATGTTCCATCAATAGCACCTAGCCTATGCCGATTTTGCGGACCGTGCTCCACCCCGGTGAACTCATGCGGTTCCGACGTGCCCAGAGGCCAGAGGCGAAATCCGTTCACGGTCCGTGGGACCAACACCATTCGAAGGTGGGTGGCCCGCCACGCCTAGAACAGTCATGTTTGACTGGGCTTACACACATTCGCTCACTTACGCTGTCCCCCCTCAGCTCAACTTAGCCCCGGGCCTTTTGCTCTTCTAACGTAATTTCCAAGGCTTCACACCAAGTCTTCACTGACATAATATGCATGCTTAAGTACGGTCAGGCGGAACCGTTGTTGCCTGATGGGAACTTCCCCCATATTGCTAACATTGTCTTCATGTCGCACGACCTCTTAACATTACACCACTGAATCCCCAATCCTTTGCCTGCTGTGCAGTGACAGTACCAATATCCACGAATCGTTGTTTCCAGATACGGTTGCCGGTTGACATCTCTTCTTATATATATGGTACTGAACTTGTTTTCGTAAGTAGTTGGAATGGACCGACAGCCCGTACAGCCATAAGTCAAGAATCGGTGAAGATATTCGAAGAAATCCAGACCAGAACTTCAGTGGGCTGTGGAGATTGGATAAACTCAGCTGTTTTGGGCGGATAAAGTCGACAAAAGTACGAACCCAGTATTCACACCAGATCTTGTCAGTAGGAGTGGGCCACCAATGGATGTCAGTAGGCTCCCACATCATGGGCTTTTGTATCACCCAATCCCTTTCTCTTTCCTCTTCCTCGTTGATCGTGGATCATATTCATACCCGATGCAGTTGTTAAACTTTAAATGAGAAGTGGACTCTGAGAAAAAAATACTAATTGTTATATTTGACTTTTGCTTGATTTTTTAAAGTTAAAATTTGAATCAATCAATCAAGTTTAATATTTTAATTTTAAACTCAATGCAATATAATATTTCATTCGATAAATTTAAATTTAATTTATCATTTTTAATTCATATGTTATGAAAAATCGATAAATTATGAATAATATAGTATATATTTTAAAACATAATAACATTGTAAAACTTATTAAAAACTAAATGGTATATATTGTTGCTACAAACATAATAGTTTGTAATTTTAGGTTTTAGCTTTGAATCTCATCGAATATTATATTTATTTAGTTTGTAAGTATTATTTGTATAATTTATTATTATTATTATTATTATTATTATTATTATTATTATTATTTGTATTTGTTGTAGGTACTAAAACGGAAAGTGTCATGTGACATATTTGTATGTGGGTCTAAGTATAAGAAAGCTTAGCCTTTAATGAAGATGATAGATACGTAATTAATGACAGAGTAAATCCCTATAAATAGAGGTCATGTACGACTCATTAACCTAAGTCTCTATTTCCCTACTAAAACTCTGTCAAATTCTCAATCTAATTTAATTATCGGAATACAAATGCAGGGAAAGCCCTGCGTCCCTCTGATCTTTATTTTTCTTGCAGAGATTTCGGCAGCACGAAAGACGTCAGCAATTCATCATTATTGTTTCAAGCAACAATAATATTTAAAGTTTTTCAAGTTATTTGTTCATGAAATATAATATATTGATTATAATTGTAACTTTAAATAAAAATATACTATTAAAAAATGAAATTTATACTAACCAATTCTGACATAATAGCATTTTGTATATTGCAAAAGGAAAAATTATAATAGACAACATTTGTACAAATTACTCCAATATTATTACTAAAAGTGCACATTTTCAAGGAGATTTTCAATAGTTCAATAGTTTTTTTAAAAAAAAAAAAACATAAAACTGATTGTTTGGGAGAACAATGGATTAAAATATATATATATATATATATATATATAAAAAGCTTAATTAAATCATTGTAATTTTCTTTTTGCTTAGATATTGATTAGAACTTCTACAAAACGCAACATTACGTCGTTAATTCTAGAACTTGGACCGCTAAGTACATAGGTGCATCCCCGGTTCGTGTCATCCGCGTAACAATGAAATTGAACCAATAAAAAAGTGACTCGCAAAAGTTACAGCGAGTTGGAGGAAGTGGTCAAAATGGAGTTACACGTGCATCTCAAATTTCCCTCAAATCCCAACATTAAATATTTGAATTAGTATAAAAAGATTATTCCATCAAATAAATGTTGCTTAATTATCAGATTAATTAAAAGTCCCGATGAAAAGCTTCCCTGATTGAACAAATGAAACTTCCTCCCCAGTAAGTTCTTGGAAATAATTATAATTGTAAAGAAAAAGGAAGTAGTTGGCTATGACTGGAAACACTTCCTGCAAGAAAATCAAGATTCGATCGTCGAAGCATTTGACCAACTCAAGGTCGTGCAAATGACCGTACAGCTGACGAAACCCATCAGCCAATCTGCTTATATATGGCTTATAAAAGAAAGGCAATTCGGGTATGTGGGCAGCTGGGGAGCGGAACTTTTGATAAGCAAGGAAGAATATTTTTTAAAAAAATGCTGAGGCAATTGTCGAGACGGCGAGCCTCTTACAGACAGCTAAATTTGCAGCATGGTAAAGCTGTTCCGAAAGGGTATGTTCCGGTTATGGTTGGGACGGAGGAGAAGGAACTTGCGAAGTTCTTGATCCACATCGACATGTTCAAAAATGAATACTTTGCTGGGTTGCTTGAGATGGTTGCTCAAGAGGTTGGCTATGAAAACCGTGGCATCCTTAGAATCCCATGCACTGCAGAGCGTTTCAGGAAGTTATTGAATGAGATTTCAAGGATCAACTAGTGCTACAGCTAGTAATTTTGTAGAATTATTCTCCTCTTCATCACTGTTAGTATTGTTGCTTTTTACTTCATTTGCAGAGAGTTTGTTTCTATTTCAGGCATTAATAAAATAGAGGTTTGAGATTTTCTTTTTTACGTAAAATGGTTGTAATCAGCAGCAGCACAATAAAACCAATGTTTTTTTCCCTTTTATATATCGAATAGCTCAGTTTTCACAATCAAATCCATAATATACAGTGGAATGCATCCCAGATTTATCATCTCTGTCACATTCCAACATGGTGTCTCCATCAAATCCACCGCTACATTTCCATGACCTTTCAGCACTGAATAGTTGACCCTCCCACGGAGGAGAAACAGAGCTTTTGGGCTGAGGCCGGAATGTTTTCTCCTCTTTCTTTCACTTGGGCTGATCCCATTAAAGCCATTACGGCCTAAAGTCGGTGACGGTGATCCTTTCTAGCAGCTAAGTTTCAAAAATAATTGTCAAGGAGTTATCAAAAATGCTTAAAATTTATTGATAAGTAAAACGTAAATTCAAAAAAATTTTAAGTGAAAGTTCAGTAAATTCAAACAAAAAGTTAACGGTATGGTCTCTCTTTAAAGATGATATAACTTTCTCTTCTATTAAATTTTATATTCATCCAAAAAAAAAATTATCATCAAATTATTACTTTAATATAACATTAAAAAATTGGATTATTTCTTTAACATAACATTAAAAAAATCGAAATATTCTAAAATCTTAAAAAAAAATATATTTATATGTAAATCACGAGGTGTCTCATATCACATTAGGTATATAATTAATTTTCGCTCACATTTTATGACTGGCGCTAACCTCATAAAATTTGATTTGATGAAAATTCAAATATTAAACTTCTTGTTATGAATTGTTTTCACTTAAAAATTTAATGAGACGTTACACATTAAACCAACAGCTTTATTTGTTAATTTCATAATTCAATGTTTCCTTAATTGAGTTTTATTTTTTGCCCACTGAATAAATATAACATTTTTATAAATTTCTATAATTCTTAATCTAATTGTATTGTTTAAAACAAAAAATGAAGATTAGATTTACCGGTGACCCAAATACTCAAAATCAATTTTCTTGACCCATCAAATAAATCTAAAAACAACACTTATTGTCACGATCCAAAAATCAAAGTAAATTTTTCGTTTTTCTTTTATATTTACCTGTCCTCTGATCGTGACCATACAGCACTAACAATTAGGCTGTGCATCAATGCCAATCCCACCATTCATTCACCATATAACTTAATTCCTTATTAAAAGAGAGGTAAACACATGAGTACTAACTAATTCTTTCTCATTTATTTACAATTGTTTACAGTGTCTATACATCCCTGAAAATTACTTACAAACATGTTACTGTGCTATTCTTTTTTAGATACATATGTACAAATGTATATATCTCAAAATGATGGGCAGCAGCGAATATCAGAAATGCAGTACTCAGTCGCCTCAAAGTCTACTGAAAGAAATCTGTGTAGGAAAATGAAAGGGGTGAGCACATCAAGCTCAGTAAGGCAATCCTACGAACAAGTAGGTAACCATACTACCTATATGAATGTGGTACCGTGCATAAACCACTATTTCTACACACATATTAAAATAGATGCTACAATTCATGATGTCATGTAAAACAAGTTCACATATGGATTTCAAAGAGTATGAAAAAACTCAACATGCAAATCCATTTAAATCATTTCATTCTCGTTAACATTTCACAACACAGTCAGGACTCCACCCATCCCTCGAGTGTTCCTGACTCACACAAAATCATGAAATCAGATGCTTTTCAAAGCATTAATAACATGCGACACAATGAATGTCATGTAAAACCAGTTTACATCACGTCTGGGTTTAAATAGCATGGAAATAACGTCATGCAAATTTCAGTTTAAATCCTCCCAGTTTCATTCTTATCAAAATCACATCTCAATCAGGATTCAACCCCTCCCTCGGGTGATCCAGACTCACACAAAAGTTCACAAACATGATTTTCAAAACATCAAGTAACAACATGCGAGACTTGGCACTATATATATATATATATATATTAGGCAAATAACCAGGAGTATTGGCCATATACTCGTGATCCCACTACTACACGGATCCTGTGTACGGGGTCTTACCACCAGGAACCATCCCGGGAGGTGGGTCAGTCCATCCCGTTGGTCCTGTTTGATATCTCGCATCTGAAGATGTCACTTACATCCGAAGATGCCACATAATCAATCCCAGCACGGTACAACGTACTCCGTGGACCCATATCTCATATCCACAACCGTGCCTATTTCAAAACGCACGTGCGAGCATATTTAATCAGCGTGACACACAGTCTACCCGATACTCCAAGCACGGTTCATCGCATGTTTCATAAAATCAGTGCGAGCGATGCTCCAGCACTCTCATAAAATCAAGAAAAATCTTGTGCGAGCAAAGCTCCAACACGCGTTTTATAAAATCTCATAAGATCTAGTGCGAGCTAAGCTCCAGCACTCTGTCAAAATCATGTAAAACTAGTTCGAGCTAGGCTCCAGCACTGTGTCATAAAAATCAAGTGACAATCTGGTTCGTGTTAGACTACAGCACCCTGTCACGAAAATCATATGAAAATTTGGTGCGAGTTAGACTCCAGTACCTATGCATGTAAAACTCTAGTGCGAGCCTTTGCTCCAGCACTAATACATGCATCACACAAATCAAAACTCGTGCGAGTTGAGCACTAGCACATCGCATTTTCATAAAATCACGTATGCGGTTCTGTTATCTCAAAACAATTTTCACAAGAAATCACATTGTTGAAAATATGTAATGCTGTGCATTTTTATTAAAAAGATAGCCAGCCTACTCATGCATGTGTCAAAATACCTCAAAAACAAGCAGGAACCTCTTGTTCTTACTCCTCCTAACTTTTCCTAACTTTGAAAATTTTACCCTTTATAGGGGTATTTTGGTCATTTGTCCATCCGAACACAAAAAATTTTTATTTTAAATCTAGACCCTTCAGATAATTTTAGGAAATGTAAATGATGTCAAAATTGTGTAAAATTACCTCTAGCAGTTCGTAAAATTCTCTTACTTGGAATCACCGCAAGCTTATCCCGTCTCGCCAATACCAGGTCTGTCAATCCAAATTCGCTCTAACCAAGTCTACGGAGCTGCATATAACCACTTAGGTAAATTCTAATACACTTATCAGTATTTCACTTTTACTAATCGAATCTAAAGTACTGGACCCGTTTTACTTTATTGGGCCCGATTGCACCTTAAGGGGCCTCGACCCATTTTTAGCCAGTTTTCACTTATTTCCCTTCTTCGGGTCTACTGGGCTCATTTGACTTATCAATACTTATCGGGTTTCGTTCTAAACTCATTGGGCTTTGTTCCAAACTCATTGGATAGCCCGTATATCATTTACAATAATTACGTTAAAATTTCGAATACAATGTCTTTTATGTAGAATTAATCTGTAAAATAATCTTAACTTTGCATTAAGGACTCAAATTGTCGTAATTAAAATGTACTTACCCAATACTATGCGGGGTACAAAAATTGGAGCTCAATCGGCTCTCGTTCGGGCTCTGTCGTAAGCTGCACAATTTGATAAATCTGAGTTATTTTTCATTAATATAATATTAAATTAATTCTCAGAATTTATCGCAAGGTCAATCTCGACCCTCGGTCAACTTACCCGAATATCAAGTCGTCCCCTGTAAATTTTCTTTCCTTTTCTTTCTTTTTTCTTTTCCTTTCCTCCATTTTCCTTCCCTTTTCCTTCCCCTTTCCTCTGGGCCAAACGGTGCTGTTTTTGGTTCCTCGCCGTCGTCGGCGTGCCCGGCCATTTCGCCAGACGTTATCGGTACCAAAAGGATCGGCTCATCCTTCTGATCATGCCGATAGCCACCGATCACACCCAGCTGTCGTGGATCGCCGGAACTGACTCGATTTCTTCCTTGGATTTTCGTTCGTCGATTCGCCAGAATCCTGTGTCATCAGCGCGTGTTATCGGTACCGATGGGTTCGTCAGGCTGTCCTCTATCTTCTTCGACCCTCGTCTGGGCTCGTCGACTGCCGGTGGCTCGTCGGGGTGCGCAGGTTTCCTCTCAGGTTTTACTTTCGATTTTTCTGTTTCTCTTTCCTCGCGATTTCTCAGATTTTTCATTTTTTTATTAATTTATTTTATTATTATTTTAATCATTAAAATCCAATAAAAAAATCAAAATATCCCCCAAAAATTATTATTTTATTCATTTATTCAATAAAATAAATTTATCTATCTTATTTCGTCTTTCCGGTAAATTTTTTCATTATTTTCGGGATAATTTTTCGAAGTAAAAATTTTGATTAATTTCAATAAATTCATATCTTGATCAATTGGACTCGAAATTCAATCTTTTTTTCGTTATTGATCAAGATTTCTCAATTCCATATTTTCAATGAAAATTTTTTTATCGAATTTATACCGAATTTTGATTTTTTAACCTTTTTACCCTTCTACACGTTCGAGACCAATTTAGGCTGACTTTCCTTCTTAGACTCACTATAATTTCTCATTTAAAATTCGTATATCTGTCCGGACAATTCAAATCTCATAAATTTAATCTGAAATTCCTTAACTGTCTGTTTTCAGATTTTACATACATTCGACTACTTCATTCATATTTATATAATTAAAATCATCCGTTTTATAAGTCAATTAAAATATAAAAATATTTATATAATATGTGGATCATAAAAAAAATATATAATAAGAATCGAATCTTACACTTATGCTCCATGTATGTTCAACCCAACGAGGAGGATCACTTGGTCCACCCAATCCGTTCATGAAAGCAATCAAGAGGTTTAATGTTTAATGAACGTAACATAATCCAGGCCACACGCTTTCAGGACAAGACAGCAGGGTTTGTCCCAATTTAATAATCAAAAAAAGAAGAGTAAATTACAGTATAAGGTCTACACTGCTTCACCGTCGTACGGAATAAGCACATATATGTCGGAGAATTAACGTCGGTAGCTGTGATCTGTCCACGAAACACAGCATACTACGTCTAAATTCTAATTGTAATAAAAACAAATAATGTCGGACATTGTTTATTTGCCATGTGTGCACAGATTGAGAAGACTATAAATTTATCCCTTAATTGAGAGTTTGATTCTGTAATTACCTTAAAAAATATTTTATAAAAATTTGATGTTTAACTTAAATTGTTTATAGTGATTTTAAAATATAACATTTAATAGAATTAAAATTTAAATTTTAATGGCTGTGATATTTTTTCTAATTGAAACTTTGTCCTTTTATGTATTAAAAGAATATTTTATAAAATTGTGATTAAAACTTTAGATTTCAAAAAATTTCTTTTCAACCTTTAATCAAAAAGGAAGTAAATATTTATTTGTGAAAAAAGTAAATAAGGATTTACCACCACAAACGTGATAATCATTTTTTTTATTTTAATATTTGATTTGATCCTAACCATTTTTTTATTCACATAATATAATTTTAAAAAAAATCGTCTTACATAGATTTTATGTGCATATATCTAACTCAGAAGCGAGTTTTTATTCACAATGGACAAATTATACCACATAATTTAATTTAATAATTTTTTATATTAAAATGTTTTTATATGAAAATATCATTTTATTTTTTTTGACATCCTCAAAAATGAATTTTTGAAAACAAAAAATATGTTTTAAAAATTTATTTTTGAAACTATGATAAAACTTTTGAAAATTTATTTTTAAGGACTAAATTGGACTTTTCAAAGTAAATTTTTAGAAGTTATTAGACTAATTTGGATGAAAGATGAAATTAAAAATAATAAAAAATTATAAAATATATATTTTTATTAAAAAAAAAATTACTCTTTTTTCTTTTGTTAATTCGACCAACTGGCCCGCACCAAAAGCCGTTGGCCTTCAAAACTAAATCTTCTTTTTCTTATAAAAAATAAATATATACATATAACATATAACTTTGTGCGGCAAATAGAAAACCATATCAATGAAGTAAGCATTATTTTTAAGAGAATTTTATTTAAATTTACTTTCAATTCATATAAAATTAATTTTAAATTATAAAATTAAATATACATAATTATTGTTATAAATAATGAGATCCGAATAAATTTTAAATAAAATATATATAACTTGAGAGACATGATTAGTGAAAAATAGACACGTGTAAGTGCACAATCTCGTATGTCACTGCAAAAAAGAAAAATTTGGATTACAGTACCAATCAGAGTGCGCCACGTGGCACAACAAAAATGCACCACATGGCGTCACTTAAATTCGCCACGTGGCGCCAATTGAAGGTGCCACCTAGCGCAATTTAATCCTCCCGCATATGCGGGAGACACCCTCCCGCAATTGAGCATAGGCGGGAGAGTCTCTTGCCAATGCATATTCATGGGCAGGAGACTCCCTCCTATGGGCGCACCCACAATAAGTAGAAAACAGATTATGCTGTCAAGGGATCCTGTGTTAAAATTAATTCTGACGATTTTAACCTTAAATATTTTTAAGTATGTAGGACTTATAAAACAATAAGAAATATTTAATTAGTAGATAAATACGTAATTAAAAATGGAATCAATCCCTATAAAAAGGATCAGGTATGATCTATGGAATCAAGTCTATATTTTCTTTACTGAAACTTTGTCAAACTCTCTTTCTGTTTAAGCATCGGAGTGCTTACGCAGGAAAGAACCCCTGCATCTCTTTGATCATTATTTTTCTTGCAGAATCTTTGGTAACAGGTGACACAAATACCAAAGCGAAGACGTCAGCAATTCGTCACCATTGTAACTAAGCAACAACAATTGGCGCCGTCTGTGGGAAACATAAAAAAAGTTTTTAGCTCTATAATTATGGTGAGGATACGATCAACACCAATGAAGAGTGATGAAAATGGAGATACGACGAGTTCTCCAATCGGTGACTTGGGCCATGAAACTCAGGAGGAGAGAGAGGTGAACGTAATGACAGTCCCTGTGGCAGAATTTGAAGCTATGAGGAAACAGGGAAAAGAAACAGCCCACGCCTTACGGGCTATGGTCAATCTATTTAGGAGTACTTTTTCGCAAGTGAATTTGCCTCCGATTGTTCAAAACCTGGTGGGAGAAAGAACCCAGAGAATGTGTATTTCGGACATTGCGCCCAACGAATGTCGAGGTATTGGGGAGCCATGGCGTGAGGCTGCGCAAGACTTTCACGGCATGGCGGCGCGAGCTGACGGCCTGGCGGTGCAAGACCCTCACGGCCTGGCGGTGCGAGACTTTCACGACCTGGCGGCAGGAGACCCTCACAGCTTGGAGATGTGAGACCCTCATGACCTGGCGGCGCGAGACCTGTTACGTGAAGCTGTCGTAGACCTTGTGCGTGAGGCTCCGGAAGGCCTGAGGCGCCAAAATACGGAAGAGCAGGACTCCAGTAAATTGGAGATATTCGGGTGTTGGAGAACCGCGGAGTCAAGGTACAAGGAATTCAACACGGGAGATTATTGGTTGCCGGAGACGCCAGAGTATTGGAAACTTTGAGAGTCCGGCTATGGTAGGTTCTGGATATTTGGATGCGGAAGATCTTTGGCTCCAAAACACAAATAGCCCACCAAATAATGGAATAGGAGGTGTTGGAATGATAGAGTCTCATACTTGGAGGAGAAACTCGAAAATGGATCTAACTTGGAACCCTGAAGCAGAAATGGTAAACTTGCCACCTCAGGCTAATCAGAAGCGAACTCATAACATACGGGGTAAAAGAAAAGATGTTGTTGACTGTGATCAGACTGATTCAAGTAACATCAAAATGGTGCAAAATCGACCTACACCCATGGCACAAGATGCTACAAATATGAAAAAAATAGTGAAACAAATCTTGGAGGAAAAAATGTTAGTTTCGGCTAAAGAAAACCAGAGGAGAAGATTCTCATTCAATATAGCAATCATGGGAAAACCGTTGCCCCTAAAATTCAAGATGCCACAGATAACATCATATACTAGAAAGACTGATCCTTATGACCACATTCAGATTTATGAATCATTAATGCTAATGCATGGATGGAAAGACGAGATCATGTGTAGGGCATTCTCTTTAACTTTGATCAGTCACGTACTGAAGTGGTTCAACAGTTTACCAGAAGGGTTCATTTCATCTTTTGATCAATTGAGGAGCGAATTTCTAAAGGCATTTGTGATAAATAGCCAAAAAAGGAAAGATGTCACTTATCTGCTTACCGTAAGATAAGGAAATAATGAATCACTGAAAAGCTATGTAGATCGGTTTCATAATGCTACTCTTGAAGTGTGGGATCTACAAGTTGGAATAGCTATGACAGCTATGCTACAAGGGATAAGGTCTGAAAAGTTACAAGAGTTGCTATCTTTGGATCAACCAACGACGATTTTAGACTTGTTCTTTAGAGCAAATAAGTATGTCGATCAAGAAGAAGTGATGAAAATGATACCGACGTGCGACCTCAAGGAAGAAAGGAAGCGACAAAGAGAGCTTGATGATAAAAACGTAGAAAGATAAGATAAAACTCAAAAATTGAAGTATGTTAATTACACGCAATTTATCGAACCACGGGCTTCAATTTTAGCAGCGATAGAAATAACTGAGATGTTTTAATTCCCTATGAGAGGTGAATAGAATTTAGGACGAGATCATGAGTCCTACAGTAGTTTCCATTATGCATTTGGCCATACAACTGAAAAATATCGGGAACTAATGAACCAGCTTGAGAAGTTGGCTAGAGAAGGGAAGTTAGATCGCTATGTGTGGAGGAATGAAACGATTCCATACCCCGCTCGTGGTCGAGGAGACAATAGACCGCGTGATAGACGCGACAATGGTAGAAAAAATATGAGGAGAAACGAAGATAGAGGAAATGAGGCTAGAAGGGGAGAACGTAGGGATCCACAAATAGACAATGAACCTACAGGAGCTGCTATTAATGTCATTTCCAGTGGAGAGTACATAGCTGGTAGCCCACCAAGGCCTTGAAGGAAGATGAGAAGTTCAAGGCAAAGTAGGAAGAACCCTACAGAGTCAAGAGGATGATCGGGCCCTGCACCTGTATCTTGAAAAGTTTATAAGGCAAGAATATAGCAAAGACGTGAAATACCAACCACTTAAAACCATACTGGTAGTAAGACTTTAATTTAGTTAATGTTATTTTTTGTTATTAAACTATGAGTTGAAATTTATATTTTGTTGAACTGTGATTTATGTCATATTGATATTTTATTACCCGTTGAGGTTTTCAAATAATTGATAAATGACTGATCAAACAAAGAGTTTGAAGTGAAAAATGTACGAGGTAAGCCATACACTCAAAATAACAAGGGTTTGAAGCGAAAAATGCGCGAGGTAAGCCACACACTCAAAATAACAAGGACTTGAAGCAAAAAGTGCGCGAGGTAAGTCACCAAGAAATAATAAAAGAGATTGAAGCGAAAAATACGCGAAGTAAGCCACAAAAAAGATGTGCAAAGGTTTGAATCAAAAAATGAGTAGAGTAAGCCACGCACTTAAAATAACAAGGACTAGAAGCGCAAAATGCGCGAAGTAAATCATGGTCTCATATTAATAAAGGCTCAAAATAGAAAGTGTACAAGAAAAATCACCCCCTCGAAATAAGCGATACTCATGAGAGAAAATGGAAATCAAATGAGACTCGGAACGCCACTATTAACAGCTTGAGGAGCGTGTTCTACATTTAGTTGGGAGCCTGTAAGAGTAACATTTAGGAAGAAGAAAGGCATTACGAATAAACTGAAAGTCAAATCCCCTAAGCCTGGAAGAGTAACCTAAATTTATTTATTTTTGCTACCTTACCTTGTCCAGTCATTAGGGAGCAAGTAATAAAATTGACGATTAGAAAATATAAAAAATTGATCAGATATCCTCAGCCGAAAATTTTGACTTAAGAATTTGACCTTAGGGTTTGACCCGAGATTTTGACGACAGAGTTTGGCTTGAGAATTTGACCTTAGAGTTTGACTTAAGAAGTTGACGTCAGAGTTTCGCTTGAGAATTTGACCTCTAACTCTGAGTTTGACTTTAGAATTAAACTTCAGAGTTTAACATGAGAACTTAGCCTAAGACTGTGACGAGAATATATGTACTCTTCCACAAGGTTATACCTAGTGAAAGAGTGTGAAGCAATTGCTGTGAATAATGAGATCCGACTAAATTTTAAATCTAATATATATATATATATATATATATATATATATATATATATATATAACTCGAGAGAAATGATTAGTGAAAAATAGACACGTGTAAGTGCGCAATCCCGCATGCCACTGTCGAAAAGAAAAATTTGGATTACGGCACCAATCAGAGTGCACCACGTGGCATCACTTAAATTCGCCATGTGGCGCCAACTGAAGGCACCATGTGGCGCATTTTAATCCGCCCGTAATCAGCTGCGGGTGCACCACATGGCGCACCCTCAAGTGAGCATAGGCGGGAGACTCCTAGCCCATGTGGCGCGCCCACAATAAATAGAAAATGAATTATGCTGTCAAGGGGCCCTGCTTTAAAATTAATTTTGACGATTTTACCCTTAAATAAGTATGCATAACTTATAAAATAATAAGAAATATTTAATTAGTAGATAAATATGTAATTACAACTAGAATCAACTCCTATAAAAAGGATAATGTATGATTTATGGAATCAAGTTTCTATTTTTTTTACTAAAACTCTGACAATCTCTCTTTCTGGCTTAAGTATCGGAGTGCTTACGCAGGGAAGAACTCATGCGTGCCTTTGATTATTATTTTTCTTTCAGAATCTTTGGTAGCATCTGACATAAATATAAAAATAAAAATGTCAATAATTCGTCACTGTTGTAACTGAACAATAATAATTATAAAAATAAAATATTCTTAAAAAAATATGAAAATAACTTTATTTAAATTCACTTTCAGAAATCGGATAAGATTAATGCCGGACCGTAAAATGTCGTAGACAGAGAGGCTTGATTGAATGGCAAGGACGCCGCTTAAGAAATTTCGTACCACGGCAGTTGAAGTGTTTTTGACTATGGTGACCGACTGACCGTACACTCATAGGTTTTTTAAAAAACCTAAAACCTATTATTATACTATTATATTTTATAAAAAAAAAAATCTCTAAAGGCTCTTTATTTAACAACTGTCGAGATATATAAAATAATTTAAAATTTTCTTATGCTTTTGCCGTTCTCAGTGGGTGAAGATTAAAGAAGCAATCACGCGTTGCATTCGTACTGTTAGAGAGTCACTTGACAAATGATATAAACTAATTTCTTATATTTAAATTATTTGATACATTATTCTTAGAATTTTATTATATTTAATTATAAAATTATTAAGTCGTTTGAAAAATCTAACTCAGAATAAGAAATTGAAAGGATATTTATACGATTTAACACAAATTTTCCTTATTTCTTAATGAAATGTGTTGAAAAAAAAAGTTAATTTAAATATGGTTTAAAAAAATAATATTTAATTAAAATTTTAAATATAAAATTTCAAATTAATATTTGGAAAGGATTGGGACAAGTAAAATTTATAGATGATTAAAAAAAATTATAAATAAAAAATAATTTTCGTATGTGTAATAATTTTACATTAAACAAATGTAATGAAAAACTTTACCGTGTCAACCGTACAAGAAAAAGATAAGTATAAAATATACAAGAAAGAGCTCTTTACTTTGTCTCAATACCTTTTCATATAAAAGTAAAAATTAACCAAAAAATAATAATAATCATAATAAAAATGTTTATAGAAAATTTCATAGTAATAGAAATTTTTTTAAAAATTTACAGTGACATAGTAAAAAATTTTATTTGATATTAAATAAATTTGATAAATTTTTAACATAAAATAAAACTATATTATATATTTCAAATGTTAATAATATTTATAAAATTTAACCTGTGTGAAGGGGGCCGAACAGATATATAAAAAAGCACCCTCTATTATATGGGCCTATATTGGGCATCAAAAAGGGTTTTGTTATTCAAAACATAAAAATAAATATAAAATTGTAAATAAATAAATCAATAGTGAAATCTGATGTTTTATACTTATAATTAGTTTAAGTTTAGCCATAATAATTTTACTATATTTTTAAAAAATCGTGGTTCATTTTTTTCGTACGTTAAAATAACTTCATAAAAATAGCATAGTGGAACTTTAATTAATCATTACCAAAATGACATTTCAAGTTTCAATGCGGAGATATTTTCTTGTCGTATCATCAAAATTAACTGAATTATGGGGTGTTTTAATACTTCACTTGGCATCTAACACAGTTGGAGAAAACAGATTCTTAGTCCTGAAAAGAATATTCTTCATTCTTCATTTCGGAAGTTAAAAATATTATTTTGTTAATACTTAAATTCTCTTTTTCAAAAGTAATTTTAGATATTTTTATTTATTTTATAGTTTAAAATTAATTTTATTTAAAACGAAAGTAAATTTAAATAAAATATTTTTAACAATCATAATTCAAATATTTAAACTTTATCTAAACTTCTAAAAAATTTAATTGCACTTTTTTCAACGAACCCATAAATAAATTCTCTAATAATATTAAATTGAGCTGTAATAATTGGGAAAAAAATTGGAATACTAAAAAGCAGGAGAATGCTATTAATTTCCCCCTTAACTGTGTTAACTCAATTTAATAAGAAAAAAAATAAATACAAATGCCCAGAAAAATATTAAAATATTAGAACGCATTTCGTGCTGGATTTTCAGACAAGTGATTACTGCTATTTTACAGCAACAAAGCCGACTTTGCTCGCAACACATTATATACAATACAAACGAAAAGGAGATATCTCACCTAACGAGAAATTAATATCGTAAAAAGAAAGAAAAACAGAAACATTCTTTCTTTATCTTTTTGTTTAGAACAGTTCATCAAGACTTGAAGGTTCTTGGCCTTGCCTGAGAGATTCAAGAACACGTTCGAAGACAACGACGTTAATGGGGATCCTCAACACTCCCCTTTGCTCGTACCCGTACTCTTGGGCTGATCTGTTGAGCAACTCGATGAAGATCGGGTGCCGCAGCATCTCTGCACCGACGATGAACCTCCGCGTCGACGTCTGGTCGATCCCCACGTAAACCGGGAAATGCCCTTGCGGTACGTCCGATCTTAGCTTGGTTGATTCCACCGGATCAGGCGGCTCGGATCGGAGCATTGAGTATTGGGTCGAGTGAGCCACCCTTACTCGCGACAGTCTCCGCATCAGTTTCTTCATAACCGTTGAAAAAAATAGTATGACTGGAGAAAGAAAAAGCAGAAGAAGAAAGATGAGAAGGAAAAAGAGAGTGCTTTTCACGGAGAGAGATATAATAATATAAGAGCCTTATGGTACAAATAAGAGTACTTGAAAAGTACATTAAAAAAATGAGAGAAACGATAAATATTTTTAGGTTTGGTCTATGCGTTATTTTTAAGAGAAAGAGATGGATGGCCACATCTTCACATGCACAATCTTATTTCAATGAAACTATAAGCCACTTATATATATTTTGTTTAAGAAAATAAGCTTTAAAATTTAGACAATAAAAAAATTTAAATTCATCATTGACCCAAATATTTAAATTGAATGCATTTTGGATAAATTTCTTTTGGTAGCAATTTCGATAACTTTTTAAAAGTGGGTTTTTCTTGCATGTGGGGATTCTTAATTATTTTTAAGGTTTCTATTCCAAATTTGTTGGTTAATTTGGTAGGAATGGGAAAGTTTTAGGCATTTAGCTACTAAAACTAATGTAATAAAGAGACTAGACATTAATTAACGAATTTGATTGGTTAATTCAAAGGACAATCCCAATTGGTTTCGTGAGATTTTGGAAGATGTTATAATTAAAGTATTTGATTTTGTTGTAAGTGCAAAAGATTATGTCTATTTCTTATTTCTTGATCAACCACACTTTCTTTTAGTTCATTTTGTTCATCATCATTTATGTTTACTTTTCAAAATGCAAAAGCACTCTCAAAGTTTTTGTTTCTGTCCAAAATTTTGAAAACAAACTTAATTTGATGAGCATTTTTCTTCATCTTTGAATAAACTGAAGATATGCCTAAATGTCCATGTCTAAGGGGTAGCTTAACTTTGCTTTTTCAATGTGATAAGATTGGAATCTTTTTCTTGTAATAGTTTTGAGTGATTCCAACTAAAAATCTATTCTTTAAAAGAAAAGTGCCCTTCTAATTTTGCATGATACATCGTAATAGAATCTTTATCATGATTTAATTTATGAAACTAATACTCCTACTCGAATATTTATCTAATTTGACAAAGAGAATCACTTTTCATTTTATATGTTTTAATAATTTTTTTGCGTGATTTGACGTATAATTATTAATTAAATTGTACATTTTTAAATTTCATTAAGTTAGTATATATATATTTTAATAATTTTTTAAATATTTGTGTTATACAAAAAGATTTATATTGTTGATAAAATCTTTAAATTTTACGAATAATATTATAATATTATTATTCGTCATTTTGGTTGAACATATGATTTTTTTTTATTTTTAAATATGCCTAAATTAACGAGATATATAACAATTTCTGATTTTAGTAATGAAACTTTTAGATTTTGTTGATCATTTTTCTTTGAAATTTCTTACAATTTGATGGTTGTGCTTTGTGGTTTTGCCCCTAACTTGAGTAATTGAATTAGTAACAATCATGTAATTTGAGAAAAGAAAACGTCATACTCGTATAAAGTTTGGGTCAAGAAAAATGTGCGATTGTGATGATTGATGAATATGAAATTGAGAATCATCAAAAGAAAACAAATATAAGAAAAAGGTAATTAGAACGTGGCTTGCGTGATTGTCGGTCCCTTTCTTCCGTAGTCCGTTTCAGTACAAATTTCGTGATGAGTGCCTGTCATCTTACTTATGTTTGTCTTTCTGTCCTTTTCCACCAAAATGTATTACACGACCAACAACTAACAAGTCTTGTAGAACTCTACGGTAGGACATATACGAGCTTCTTCTTATGATAAGCTATTTTAAAATTTTTATTTTTTAATAAAGATAATTTTAAATTTATTTTTTAAAATAAAATATTTTAAGTCACATTATAATCTTTTTCCTTCTTTTAAGAGATTTTATTTTTATTTTCATCACACTCTAGAAAAATAAATACTCTACTTCAATTTTATCTTTCTAAGCTCATTTAACCAATAGACATTATGGACATCGATCTCTCAACTTAACCATTTCTTATTGTCCCATCATCCCTTTGTTTAATCTACACAATTATTTTTCCATCTAAACTCAACAACCGCAATCTTTGCTTTCTCCCTTTCAATTGGCGACCACCTAAACAATTATCTACAACTCATATGGTTGCTTACAAAGCCAAGGTTAGAGAGTTTTTTGATGCTCTCTTAGACAATATCAGGTCGTAATTTTTCATTGAGAAAGCACTTTAACCATGACTTAATAACTTTTTTTAATTGTTGAATTAACACTTTTTTTTAGAATATTGTTTATCATAATTAAAATGGGGAAACTTTGTGTTTGTCATATTAAGATGGTCTATAAATAATATTCAACATTAATTTATAGTAAAAAAAGAAAAAGAAAACATGAACTTAATTGTTGAGTTTTGTTCAAAAAAGAAATGAATTGAATTAAACGGTGAATTAATGATGACTATAACTCTATGAGCATTGAGGCTAGCAAAAGGATTTGGAAGTGGAGAAGAAAAAGAAAGTAAATGGTGAGGCTATGATTACATGCAGCCTTCACAGCCAACTCAACATCTTGTTCATTTCCTTTGAAACTCTTGTTATCAGTTATCACCTCCTCCGTTCTTGGATCTTCTGTCTCTGAATGTTTTTCACGGTGCAATCGAATTGTTCAATAGATAAGCAAAATATGTCGTTTAAACTATGACCATAAACAAAAAATGAGAAACATGGGAGAGGCAAGATTAGAAAATAGAGCAAGCAAATTTGTTTATGTTTCAGAGAAAAAAAGCATGGAAATGGAAAGTTATCTGAATTGGAATCTACAAGCTCGCATTGATAAAGAGCTTTGTGAATTATATGGGTAGAATACTGAGTAGTAGTCAAAACTTTGTTGCAATGATTGTAATTTCTAATTAGTAATTTTGGTCTGTCTCTATTTATCTATGGTATTTAAGGAAAATAAATGAAGAAGAAATGAGATGATGACGTGGCTTAAAGTGATTTATTTTGAAAAAATAAGTTTAAAATTACCCCTATTAAAGAAAAAAGATTTTAAAATACCCTACCAAGAGAAAAAACTCAAATATAAATTTTTTTTATCTGGTTGTAAGATCAATATAAACAAATATACGATTGAAGGTAAATTTAATATTTTTAAAAATAAAATATATTAGAAGTATTATAAATATATAAGAATAAATATAGAACTATCCTATAACAAAGTTATTACATGATTATGTTTCTTGATACTAATTACGTTTGTTCTCATATGTTTACAATATTTTTAACATATTTTATGTTTAATGATACTAAATTTATGTTTACTTAATCATATCTGTTTGACTATTTATGTTGATCTTGCTATAAAATTCCTTGTACGTCTTAGTTCTAATTGTTGCTTTGCTAACCTTCTTAATAATTAAATCTAATTAGTTTCCTACCTTATTTTGTTGAAACAATTTATTATGTAAGCAAATTGAGAAATTATTAACCTTAACGACTAAAATTTGATTTAGTTATTATTATCTCTTTTTAAAAAAGAATCTAAAATTTGAATTTCCTTTTCCTCATTTTATCTTTCTATGAACGAAAAAAGAAATTATTGATCTTAAGCATTATTTTTTTTTTTAAAAAAAAACTTAACTATAAGAATTGGAGGTCGAGGTTATTGAACTTCAATAGTTTCATTCTCTTTTCTTTTGGATTAAAAATATGGATGACCATGGGTACCCTATAAATAGGTACTTGGCATTGCCTGCCTCTATTAAGTAGGATTAGAGTATTATATAATCAGATTCGAGTAGAGTTCGAATAGTAAAACTACTATCTATCACGAGTTTGGGTAATTATCTTACAATACCCACCACTCGAACCCAATTATAAAGAATAAATTTTTATATGATACTTCTATTTATATTTATAAATTATTTATTATTAATTTAATGTTTAATTGAATTAATTCATTAAATATTATAATTATGATTTTTAACTTTAATTTTATTTTTATATGAGTTAAATCAAAATTTATTAATTTAATTTTTAATAATTTGTTCTAAAATTGATTTTAAATTTAAATTTAAAAATCAAACTTTGACTTAATAAACAAGTAATTTAGGCGGTTCGGGAAGTGAAAGTGTATTTTCTATATCATAAGGGTAGAGTTCGAGTAACACAAACAAAAATAATACAGTAGTTAATCGAGTTTAAGTATTATAAAAAATGATCGAGTTTAAGTATTTCAAATTTAACGAGTACCCGATCCGTTTACATTCTTAAATAAGATTTTCACACAAAATTTTTAGAAATTAATCAATAAACCCACAAAATCGTTCTAGTTGATAAAATAATTTATTTTTTTATGCACGATTCAATCCTTGTATCCGGAAAGAAAATTTTAAATTTATTAACTTGATGTGAAAGAGTACATTTTAAAATCGTTTAAAAAAATTACACCAAGTAAAACGTGAAAATATTTGCAAAATCAATAAAACTTTAAAGTAAGGAGGACTTAATCACTATTAAAGTGAATTTTTTAGTCAAGACTACAATAATTGAAACTTTGATGTTGAGTGTCTTAGGAAAATAATGCTTAATTTGTTGAAATGATTATTTCAAATTAAACTTGCATTTAAGGTCAATGTATATTTTTAGTATTTGCAAAAACCTCCTAAATTTTTAGTATGAGTCTCTCCTTAAAAGGGGAAAAAAAAAAATTCTTGATATGGTATAATAACTTGTGCTAGGTGTTAGTAAGTGAGGAAATAAATTCACATTAAAAGATCAAATAATAATTAAAGAGATTGGAAATAGCAACCGACCAGAACAGAGCTTTAATTATAAGTAAATGATAAATTATGACAAATTAATTAGGGTTGGAAAAAATAACAAAAATAAAAGAATTCATCAAATTAATGGAATCTAAATTTTCATGTAAAATTTTTAGTTTTTTTCAATAAATTTGTGTATTTACCTCGAAATTCTTGATATGGTATTGGGGACTAGGGACTTAGAAAGAATATTCAAAATTACTTAGAAAACAAAGAAGGATGACACACAATAGTAAAAAATATTAAAATTTTAATTATAAAAAGAGAAATATAATTTGTTGGTTTTTTTAATTTTATTTGTAAAATTAAAAAATTTCACCGATAATGTATACGAAAACTAATTCTTAATATTTTGAAATATTAAACATAAAAATTTAGTGAAAAATGATTTTAACAAAATTGCTTGATTAAGAAGTGTGCCTATTAGTAATGATATGGAAAATTTACATAAATAATTAGATATATACCAAGGATGTGAAGCATAGAATATATATCGAATTTACCCACAAAATAAATTGTAGAATATTTTATCTTTGAATCACCTTCCATATTTTTTTTTTTTAAAAACAAATATGATATATGTAAGTAAGCCAAATAGATCCAAGTAAATTAGTAATAAAAAAACCTTAATTTTAAATACAATTTAAAACCAATCTTACAACCCACTTTCTGAAAACTATGTATATCAACCGATTAAATCTCGAAATCAATGAATTTTTGATTATTTCTAAAAATAAACAATTAAAAATAGTTTGTATCAAACATTTAAGTAAACTTAAAAATCTTAGACATGATAATATAATCCTATATAAAAAAGACATAAAAAAAATATGAAAATAATATAAACTAAAATTTATTAAAAATTATATATAAATTTAAAAAATACTAAATAAATGTTTTTACATTTAAAAATTAACATAATAATTTATAAATTTTAAAAAACAAACACGAATTATCCAATCTATATTCATGTCAAATGGATGGACCTTACTTCCCGGGCCACCAGTTACAAGCCATAATATCTCAAAACCAGCCTACCATGGCCCACGATCCGAAAATGAGGCGGTGTTACGGTCTTTGGTTATTTTCGTAATTTAAATAACGAAAAGCCTTCACTATAAATAAAAAGATTTTCCGCGTTTAGAATCGATCTGTCAAGACTCGAGCACTAACTCTCACCTACTGCTCCTAAAACTTGGAGGCGGCATTGCTGTTTTGGCCGTCAAAACATGGTGTGATCAATTTTTCTTCCGTTCTTCCTGTTATTTTTTGGTTTTAGTATTTGTTTTTTCTTTTTTTGTTGAGAAAACAATGAAGTTTTGAATGTTGGTTGATTAATGCTCAGGGGAAGAAAAACAGGGGAGCTCTGTCTTCCAGTGTAGACATAAATGGAGTGTTGCATAAACGTAAGTCGCGGTCAGAATCTGACGATGATTTATCTTATATCGACGACGTCGAGGTACTTATCTCGCGAATTTTCTA
The DNA here is from genome assembly GCA_033439115.1 of Firmiana major. NCBI lineage: Eukaryota > Viridiplantae > Streptophyta > Magnoliopsida > Malvales > Malvaceae > Firmiana > Firmiana major. Next base: position 3,960,911 of record CM065914.1, on the reverse strand, counting down.
TTATTTTTCAGTTTTTTATTGTTTAATTTTAATTTTAATACTAAGTGCATTGTAGATTACCGGATATCTTAACAACAAAACGGAGATGCTTTTCAAGAAGTTGGTTTGGGAAGCTATGAATAAAGATTATCTAAAGGTATTTCGTTTGCTTTTTTTTCTTAAAAAAAATTATTATGTCAATGCCGTGAGTTTATGCTACATTTGTTAAGATCTGGAAGAAACAGAGGAAAATTGGTGGAAAAGAAATGAAACTGATTGTTTCGTGCTTGTTTGATACTTGTAGTGTAGGGGATGAGATAAATATAGTTTCAATGTCTTGTTGTGTTCTATGTTTTTTGGCAATAAGTTTGCGGGGTGAGCCGTGAAGGCAGCTGCTGGTTTTTCACCTGAAAATTATCGATGAAGCTTTGCCAGAAGAGGTGCTGAAGGTACTTAATGGTTTCCTTAATAGTTAAGTTTTAAAAAAATAGAACACTTTTAGCCAGAATAATTTTAGGTGACTTCCGTTGTTAAGTATTTTTTCGATGTTCTTGCATTTTGCTTGTAGAAGTATATGAAGGAAATAAGCAAACTTTATTTTCCGAGTGAAGCTATGAACTGCCGAAGTTATATAAATTGGTTTTGTAGTTAGTGCAATTTTGATATCTAAATGCTAAATTGGTTAGTAGATTACTAGAAGATGATCTATTGAAACTAGAATGTGAGCTTTTCCATGCTCTTTCTAACCTTTAAATGGTAGTTCTTGTTTTAACACAACATATACAAATAAAGATAACGACTAACAATCTCTTGATCGAGTGATTAAGGAAGAATCGTGACATATTATAAACCTGAATTTGACCCAAGCAACCCCATCCCCATTCCCAGTTAAATGTTTCCCTTATAACACCTAAAAAAAAAAGATAACGGTTAAGAAAGTACCGGAAGAGATGTAAAGAGGGATGAACGAAAGGGGAAGTTCTCTTTTCTCTCTATATTTGCACTTGCATATTGTATTTGTGGAAAATAGAAACTTGTTGTATGTGCTAATTGCTAATGTTTCATGTCAACCAATGGAATCCAATGTTAGAACTGCTTAATTGCTGGTGATGTCATATTTGTTTTCACATTCATGTAACAACTTGCACATGCTTTTATCCATCATCTGTCTATAAACATTCCAGAGTTTTATTTTTCTGTGCATTTTGTTTGTCTGCATTGATGCTAGAGTTTGCATTTACCTATACTTTTTATTACATATCTCTTTCTCTGAGTGCTACTAGACCATGCATTTGGTTTGTTTCGCGTTGAAATTTGTAACCTAAGTTACTGAATCTATGCAGTGGTTTTATCTTGAACTTCCAATCACTCCAATGAAACTTCATCAAACACAGAAAACTTTTGTCACGAGTTTTGCTTTTTTACATTTTTTTTATTATATCTGTTGCCCAATTGATATTCGTGGGTAATCTCTTTTATTTGTCCTAATCATGTCATTGGTTGAGGATTGTGAGGGTATCCATATGCTGATTCCACCAATACTTGATTAGCTACTGATTCTATTTTTATCAACTTATTCAAATTCACCTATAACTTATATGCATATTTTCCTGTCAATAGAAACAAAGAAAGCCTGCAAGGGGGAAGAAATCAACGTCTGCCAAGACAGCTGTTCTTAGCAGGATGGAAAAAGGAAAGGAAGCGGAAAAGGAGAATAGAAAGGTAAGTACAAGGAAAATTGTTGGCTATATCAAATGACCCTTGAGATGCAAAATATTCCTTGTTGAAGTTTCATTTATTTAAAGACGAGTGGTAACTAATATTATGGCATGCTTCCTTGACAGTGCTGAAGAAAATTTCACTATTAATCTTATGAATTATTTACATTTCATATCTTTTCCTTGCTGAGATGCTACTTTAAATTTTTATTTTTTTTAGGTTTTTTCAGAGTAATTTTTTTATTTTTGTGGTCCTGTAATTCATGGCATATTGATTTGGAACTTTTCCACCTTTGTAGAGATTGAGTTCGAAAATCAACTATGATGCGTTGGAGGAGCTAACTAATGAAGCCGTATGTCCCTCCTCCCTCTCTCCCTCTCTCTCTCTCTCTCTCTCTCTCTCTCTCTCTCTCTCTCTCTCTCTCTATATATATATATATATATATATATATATATATATATATGTTATACTATATTATAGTAATTTAGATTAGAAATTGCTTGTCTATAATGCTTTAATTAAACACAAAGTGTCACTTTACACAATGTTTTACTGAATATTTGCACATCTACACTTTCTTGATTAACATCTAACAGATTGCTTTGAAGGAAAAAAATAGTGTAGAATCCCTCAAAATATTCACATACATGTACATGCAAACGTTCTTACACCAGATCATGCAGTTGTCGGAAATCTTTTTAGAAATCAACTATGTTGTGAACCTCTGATTGTTGACGCAAATGTTAGGTGGCATGATGCATGTCAAAGAAGTAGGTGGTAGGTTTCATAGTAAAGTATGAGAAACTTTGGAAACAAGTTGGAAAGAAAATGTCAAATAGTGCGACATTTGTTTGTATTCTTTTTGGTTTCATCATAATTAAAAATATAACGAAAAAAACTTTATTAATGAAAAGGGAGAGGTTTAGTTTTTTTAGTGGTACATTTTTATTAAAAGTTACAATTACAATTGATATATTACATTAATTATAAAAATCATTTTATAGGTAAATTACTAAATAATTATAACTAATTAAACTAATAGATTAAACTTAAGACTCATATTTGAATGAGACTCGAACACGAAGCTTCTTAGGATTTCCTTCTTGTCATTAAGCCTAGGCTTCATTAGCAAGGGAAGGGTTTAGCTTTTGATTCCGAAATGGCAGGCATAACTACATAAGACCATGATAGTTTCCCAAAGAGCAGAAATTACATTGATACCAAAAAAACAGGAACAATAGAAATGTAAAGCGTCAAACTATAGCCAACTATCTCGTTGAGATAATCCCAAATTATATAGAAAGTTCTCCACCTAAAATTTGTGGAAATACTTGATTGTACAGGAAGGTGTCACCGAAACTGCTAAGAAGGGTGGTATAGACTCGAACCGCAGCAAACAAATTGAAAATCAGCAGCCCAAAGGAGCATCGAGTTCGGAAGGCTTCGAGGAAGACAATTATAGTGAGGAATTTCAGCCTGAGGTCGCCAATCTATCCTCCTACAGAGACGAGAAAGAGGAGGAATACGGCTATAGGGAAGATTATGACTATGAAGGATTTTGATGCTTAAGTGCTTTTGTTGATATTATACTGTTATGAAAATACATGATCAGTTGCTCAAATAATGGAGTAATTTTGCAAGATGATTTTTGATTGATGTAGATACAATATGATGCGATATGATTACATATTTTTTATGTATTTTTGCTATGTTAAATAGAGGATAAATCCCTACATACCGCAGGAACTAGGGAATCCTGGCCCTTAGGAAATTCCCATCGAACTGGAAACACGAGTCATTAGGCTAGGTCTTGAGGGTAGGCTAGGTCTTGAGGGGGGGCTAGGTCTTTGAGGATTGGTCAAAGATCCAAGAAAGATTTGAATTTTAATTAAGAATATTATTATTCGATATATTAGTAATTAAATTTTTTGATTTTAAGAGTGAAGTTAAAATTAAAGATGTTAATGAAATAAGTATTTATTAATTTTGAAGTATCTGAATTTTTTTTATTTTTTATAATATTAGAATTTGATTAATTTTCTTAATATTACTTTACGAATTTTATCCATATAAAGAAATATTTTTTAACTACATGAGTCAATTAAATACTTAAGTATTAAATAAAAATTTGATTTTAAAATTTAAATTTAAATTTAAAATTAATTTTAATTTATATTATTAAGAAAAATTAAATTAATTTATAAAAAAATTAATGTTATAAATCATAATTAAAATATTTAATGAATTAATTTAGTTAAGTATTATATTAATAATAAAATATATAAATAAAAATGTATATAATAATATTTAAAAATTATTATTTATAATCCGATTCAAATAGTAAGATACTTTAAGATTACTTTTTAAATCATATTCGAGTCCATAATGAATAATAAAATTATTATCTGATTATTAACTATTTTAATCTTATTTAATTGGATCAAATAATACTAATACATATTTATAAGATATCCATTTAAATTTGTAATCAAGATAAAAACATATTTTTTATTTAAAAAATAAAAAAAATAAAAAATAAATAAATAAAATATACATATTTCTTCGTCTTAACTTAATTACGAGTGTACATTGAATAAAATTCATTTTAGCATTTATGCTTTTCTTTTCATTAGCAGTAGCTTTCGTTGAAAAAAAGAAAAATAATTTTCAAATTTTAAAAGAACCGATAATTTCTGAAAATGACATTATCCAATGAAAAATGAAAATAAATGTTATGATTATGATTTTAGATCCATTTGAAATAGTGGCCCATGATACTCTGAATGTTTAGCAGATATTTTTCAGGTTTTACCTATGTGATTGGATGGAAACGGAATCATATTCCTATGTTGGGAGTGAGACAAACCAAGCCAACCTGGTCAACCTCAAACGGCGGCTCAACTTTGTGACTAGAAGGCACCATGATATCAGGAAACATGTGTCTGGCCCTGACATTACCATCGAGTACGAGTTCGACTCGCCGCCTTGGCGCTCACTAACTTCATCAACCCTTTTAGGTTTATCGGCTCATCTCAAAGGCTTGCACGAATTTGTCAATTTGTAACTGAATTTCAAGTGGTTTTGGTAGAAAACGTGGAAAAAGAAGTGCCAGGATATTTGATATGTCCCATTGCGTGAACCAACGAAGCTGGAGAAGGAATATTCGTGCCACGTGGAGGATGTTTGTCAGATGTTGAGTTCAACAATGGTAGTAGGTGGCAGGTTGAATAATAGTCCAATTAATGCCACCGTCCGATTGCTCCATGTCCGATTGCTCCATGTCCTCGGCTACTTGGGTAGCCAGTCATATTCCTGGCCTCCCCGAGTTTGACAAAATTCAAACTTAGCTCAACCTTTTTGTTTAGTGGGGCTTCAGCTTCACAGCTACTGATAGAGACTCCATTATAGTGTCTCCAGTTTTGTTCTTGATAAGATTACTGCATTTAATTTTACTTTGAGAACAAGAAACGAGTGGTGGATATTAAAATTTAAAATTTAAATTTGTTGAATACTATTTTTTAAAAGTAATTATATAAATTATTTGATTTAAGTTTCAAATTAAATTATCATATATATATATATATATAATATCAAGTGTAATAGAATATAATGGTAAAATCTTTATAAATTTTGTTAATTGTTATGCCATTTCAAACTTTTATGGTTATCATTGAAATTTTTTATATTTAAATAATGAGATTCTAATTCAGTTCTTGGAATTTAAGTAAAGTGAATCATGTCGAGATATTTGGATGCATTATCATTATAATTAACTAATAAAAAAAATCTCTCTTTTTCCTATAGCATTGAAGTTAATCAGCCACTTGAAAAAAAAAAAATAACTGTTGAGGTTATCATGATAACATATGGTCACAGTGCTTCCTCACGTGTTGCCAACTTTCCAGATATAATTAGGAATATAATGACAACAGTGGGCACACAAGTCGTGCCAAAAATGCAATAGATAAAATATTAAAATTTCATCGAATATGGATTCTTTATATTACATATTCACCGACGGCTCCCGAGTAATTGTTATTGTGGCTCCGTACAACTGGTTGCTAATATATGTGGTGAGTGAGAGAACTGAGGAGCAGTCATCCTCATCCAATATCCTGTTTGTGAAGAAAGAAAAGATGGTTTCCAGGCTGAAGCCACCGTCTTCTTCCCCTTGCTTGCTCTCCTTCTTCTTCTTCGTTGTTTTGTTTTGGTGCAGCAAATCCAATGCCCAGAATGCCACTGCCACCACTGACCCCTCTGAAGGTACTCTCTCTCTCTCTTTCCCTCTCGACCTTTACGTTTCTGTCTCTGAAAAATCCAACGCCTCGCATCTTCAAGCATGTCAGTGTAGAATTCAGTCGAACAAAGTAATAAACAAATGAAAGTATCAGATCTTTCATATACTCCCTGTAACTACTTCTTAATTGGATATCAGCTGTGTTTTGCTAAGTAATGTTTGTAAAACCCTCTCTTCTCTGCCTAGCTCTCCGACAAAAGTTACAGATAAGTTTTGCTTTTCTTTTGGATCGTGTCGAGGTGGGTTTCTGTCAATATATATTTTATATAGCACTTACTACTAGTTTGGTTCCTATTCCGAATATTTTTTTCTTAATAATTACAAACATAAGCTTCTAAAACTAATGATCTTTTTAAATATTATCTGAAACATTATATATACATGTTCGTTTTTTTCACATGATATATGATTCTTGGTGAGGCAACATGATTCATACCTTTCCTTTTATACATTGAAATCATCAGGTTCTTCAGATCATAGATCTAAATTCTTATTGCATACATATATATATATATATATATATATATATATATAGGTGTGGCTTTATTTATATTTTGAATTTCATCAAGTTAAAATCGGTTCAGAGGATCGATTTTGTGTTGCTGGTTTCAAAAACATCTTCAATAATTAAGATACAAATTAAACGTAATACTTAATTAACTTGTTGACCATAGTTTTTCCGTAAGATATTTGGTTAACAAGGGATTGGGGTTGTCAATCTGTCATGCATTGGTTAAAAAATAAAGATATTAATTGGACTAACTCAGTAATTTAATATTACAGAACGGACCACTATATGAAAGTCGTGCAAATAGATGAATTGATATATTATATAAGTCTAGATTTAATGTATTAAAAAGGAATAACTTTTGTACATTATCCATCAATCACAAAGTATGACTTTCTTAATGAATAAAATTTAAAAATATATAAATCTTTAAAAATAAATATTAATAAAATTTTTAAAATTATTTTTAAAAAGTTACATAATTTTTAACTTTATTTATTAGTAAAATGATATTTTATGATTATCTAATAACATATGAAGACTATATACCATCAGGATACCAAATTATAGAAGTATTGAATTCCATCGGCCAGTTAAGTCTTTATCTATTACATCATCTCTGCGGGAATTTATATCATTTTTTTTATCAGAGTGGGTAAGCATGACGAAACTTTTGAAGGCTTCCATTGGCATTTTTTTTTTATTCCAAAATTTTTATCAATTTAATTCATAAAAAAATATGCGTTTAATTTTTTCAATTGACATTTTCATATTTGATGTATGTCAAAGAAGTTCGTCGTTTAAGTTATCTCTCATTGATCTTTTTGTCAAGCATAATATTTCAGTTTGTTTACAGTTACAATTAATCTTCCAAATTTACAATAATTTCAATTGTGTTTAAACATTTTGTCAATAAAAGAAAAAAAAAGATTGTAATTAGTATTTTTATAGTTGATCCATTCCGCAGCCAAGCTTTAGAATATAGAAGCGTCGTTTTCATTTACCAAATGTTAATTCTTTAAGCTTTTGCTTTATGAACGATGACTTTAATTGGTTGTTAATGGCAATAGAAATATTTTTCATCTTTGACTAATCTCTAGTCCAATTAATAATTAAAGTGCTAAAGGGTTACGTATGGGTTGATATAAATGCGATTAAAAAATTATTATATATCTCATTTTTAATTAATTTTTTAAATAAATAGTTTAAAACATATGTATTATCTTACAAATTTTATTTGTTATCGTTAACAGTATATGAGATAATATTTTAAAATTTTTATTGTGATTCACAGGTTAACTACACGTAAAACCCATCTCTACTTTGTAATTAATTAGCTCATTGTGAATTGAGATTTGGACTTTAATTAATATATATTAGTAGATCAATTGTATGTTGTAACCTTCTATTTTAAAGCTACGAGCCAATATTCTTTTCCCTTAATTTTCACGTTAATTAAGAGGCTCTTGAACAATTTGTGAAACTGAGAAGTAAAAACGAATGGGTCTGACCATTAAAAATAAAATAAAGAATTAAGTTTGATCAAAGTTCGGTTTTGCTTCTAAATGGTCTTATGTTTCACTTAAAAAAAAGAAGGAAGAAAGTAATTACAAGGAAAAAAAACTATAGTAATTAAAATTTGTTTTGATCGTGTTTAACTACTACATATATTTTATTATGGAATGTTTATCCCTATGATTTAATAATATTAGATGGAATAAGTTTCCTCTTCTTATAATTGTTTAAGGGTTATATATATATATACACACATGCACACCCACTCAATCCCAAGCTTTTTTGAAAAGAACACGTTAATAATTAAGTACTAATTAACTAGTTTTAAGCTCATTGCATTGTTATGCTATTAATTTTATTGTTTATAATAATGTACTGATAAAATATAATTTTTATATATTATTAGTGTATTAGAAGTTGATATTTCATTATTGATTTAGCCAAAAAAAATCATATCCTTATTATAAAATTAAAAAAAAAACATATTTATATTTATTTATAAGGATTTACTTTTTTTCAGTTTGTTTATTAATAAGGTGTCAATCTTTAATGTAATAATAGTGTAAAGAGATGTCAATGCATTATATATATATATATATATATATATATATATAAATCTTTAATTATGATATAAAATCATCGAATGATCTTTTTTTTTTGTAGTATTTCTAATATTTGTCATAGTGATATAAATAGAAATCTTCTCTTTGCTGTGTGCTGCGTAGAGTTCATTTCCCACTAGATATAGTAGATAGAAACAATCCAAACAAAATACAGCAAGATAATCTTGAAAGATTGACCTCTAAAAGTAGAAATCATCCATTGATTAGTGGTTTTTCTCAAAAAAAAAAAAAAACATAGACCTAAGCCACCCAAATTGAAAGGAGGTTCGAAAGGGTCCGATTTTTATATATTTATATAAGATTTAAAATTTAGATAATTATTTTGTGTTATTAACAAAATTTTTAAATTTTACAAATGTGATTAAGATAATAACACATTTATTTAAAAAATTAAATATAATAAAATATGTATTATTATTTTAATTCATTTGTAAAATTTAAAAATTTTATTAATAATTTATAAGATAATTGCTCTTAAAATTTTGACAGGATTTTTTTTTCTTAGCCACAGTTGTTTAGTTGGTAATTAATCGCCTAACATGTTATTTTACTTGGAATTATTGTTAATGGGAAACAGTGAGGGCATTGAATTCAATCTTCCAACAATGGGATGCACAAGCAGTGGCGTTATGGAACATCAGTGGGAAGCTATGCAGTGGACTTGCTCTTAGTCAAAGCGACTCTGTCTTCGAGGATCCTACTAATAACCCAGCTATCAGATGTGATTGTTCTTTCAACAGTAACACTATCTGCCACATCACTAGACTGTAAATGCTTGCACTGTTACTCTTTTCTTTTTCCTGTTTTACTCTATTTATTTTTAAGCCATTATTATTATTATTATTAGCTGAAAATGGGTCTTCAGTAGAAATTTAAGCTGCATATGTTTTTCATATTTATAGATAGCAAAGATTTCATTATTACTTGTCAAATGATTTAGAGAGACTTGCTCCCCATATTATGAAATCCTTTTGAATTATATTAAAAAAAAATTTTAATGTTGAAAACTTTCACATTGTAAAATTTTAAAAAAATTATGTCTTTTAAATCATATTGAGTTGCAATTCTTATCATTTACAAAATAAAATTTTATATTTAAGGTCCAAAATTTGTCTTATGAGATTTTTTTTCTTTTTTATAATTGAAAATTTGATTGAAATTATTTGAATTTAAAATCAAATTTTATAATATATTATAAAATTTTTTTTACTAGCCGTATAAGAGAATGTTTAACCCATGTGATTTAAATTGAATCTATAGCCTTGTTGATAGTTTAAAAGTTAGGAATTGGTTGAAGTTTTTTAAATCCTTTTCTATATCAGTTGTACTAAGAGTTTACATGTTTATACACTTTTGTCAGGAGGGTATATGCACTAGATAGACGAGGAGTGATACCAGTGGAGCTTCTAGATTTGCCTTTTCTGACATTCTTGTAAGAATGTTATTGTATCTCTTTTCTTCTCATGCTTGATCTGCATAAACTATGAACCCCATTGATTTTTAAGATATTCCAAATGATTACAGATTTTTTTTAATAATATTTACATATCAGTAAAGTTATGTGTTGTAGTCATGGAAAATGGTTAATTATGTTCATTACAAAGAGAGTGTTTACAGTAATATTAACTAATTATAATCATTTATTGTTCGGTGATGCAGGAAGATTGATCAGAACTTCTTCTCTGGTCCTTTGCCAGCATTTATTGGAAATATGTCTAGACTAGAGTTACTGTGAGTACAGAAAGATGGTCTCGTAAATGCATTTCAATTTTTACAGACATTATTTCTCTGAAAATTTTCAATGACATTAGTTAAGAATTAACAAGATATTGGTGTTTCTGACATACTAGAATAAGAGATCATTCTTTTGCCTGATATTTCATGTATATCTGTGCTCATTTGAAGTGAAATGCCACTGATCTAGATTACTATTACTATTTCTAATTTCATTATTTAAGAAGACATTATTTTTGTATTAATTTCTTAATTTTGTTTTTAATTTGTATAGGTCCATTGCCCACAATGATTTCTCTGGACCAATTCCAGTGGAGCTTGGAAATCTTAAGGAGTTAAATATGCTGTAAGACTTGAAGGAACTATCAATAATGGGTCTTTTTCTCACCTACAAATTAAGCATCAATTACTTCTGTTTTTAATCAAACATTTCCTCTTAAATGCTACCATATACCCATGAAAGGATAAATTAGTTGATGATTTCTTCTCTATCAGTACAGTTAGTCTAGCTTTTGATTTGAAGGATACTACTTCTTGTAGTTGTAGTTGCCTTGAACATACTCTACTATACTTCGCTTTAATATCATATGCATCTGAACTAGAGGAAACCAGTTCTTATCTCTATTAAATTTATGGATATAACCCTTTTACTCAATCACTGTTTTTGGAATGATGATTTTTTAAAATAATTAGGTACATAATCAAAACAACTAAATATATTTGGCATGTCACTAAAACATTATCTCTTATACACCTCCTACTAGATTTTCCTGTTAGACTCCTTGAAAGGGTTAGTCGCCAAATCTCTTGAACGGTTTTTCCTATTCAAATATCTTTCCTATTCGTTCTCTTCTATGTAATATTGCATGATTTGTATGTATTTGCAGGTATATACATTGTATGGTATAAATACAAATGGTTTTGTAAAGTTTATGCAAATAATATGTTATTTGGATCTCTTTTGGATAACTATGTCGTATGTGGATCAATGTCATGCAGCTCCTTTGGCATTAATAATTTCTCCGGAACACTCCCTCCAGAACTTGGTAATTTAGTCAAGCTTGAACAAATGTAAGTCTTTTTTTAGTTCTTTTTAAGTATGCATATGATTGTGTTGACAAGTTTACTATATGAAATTCTAATAACATTGGTTTATGAAATTGACAGATATATTAACAGCTGTGGGTTGGGTGGTGAGATTCCCTCAACATTTGCTAAACTTGAAAACCTGCAAATTGTGTAAGAAAGAACCAGGGATTGAAATCCTTTTATATGTTTATTGCCTTTTTTGTGGCCTAGACCTGCAAATTGCCTTACATTATCCTATTAACAGTGAGCTGATGAGGTGAATTTCAGGTGGGCATCTGACAATGCTTTCACAGGCAAAATACCTGACTTTATTGGCAATAACTGGACAAAGCTTACATCATTGTAAGTTTTCAAAACATCTTGGTTATTTTCAAACAAGTTCTCTCTGAATCAGCATCAAGAAGGATAGCTTTGTGTATATTTTCATCAGTTTGACTAGTCTGTCAAATAATACAGGAGATTTGAAGGGAACTCCTTTGAAGGACCTATACCGTTCAATTTTGCCAACTTAACCTCGTTGACATCTTTGTGAGTAGATGTTTTGTTTCTCCTGATACTCCCCTACATCGAAGGACACTCCCGCTTTGCCCCATATTCATACTTTTGTACTTGTGTTTGATGCATTTATAATCATGTAGGCGAATTGGCGATATTTACAATGGGAGCTCATCTCTTGGTTTTGTAAGAAATCTAAGGAATTTGACTGACTTGTGAGTTCAACATACTCTTGACTTTTTTGTACTTATCAGTTACTTGTTTTTTTCTTTCATGGAAAAGAAAATGAATGTTCTTGTCTTAATTTACATTCTTTTTTTCTTTTGTTTGTTTGTAGAGTTCTAAGAAATGTGTTACTCACTGGTACTATCCCATCTTATATCACAGAATTACAATCTTTACAAAAGCTGTAAGTTTTATTTACAAATTTGAGTACTTCAGTAATTTATGATATTCGTTTATGCTTTATGTTTTTTTAATTTCTTTTCTCATTCAGGGACTTGAGTTTCAACAACTTAACAGGCCAAATTCCAAGTGCTTTGTTCAATATAAATTCTCTTGGAGACTTGTAAGCTACAAAAAGAAAACCATCCCCTTCAATAGCTGTAAATCTCATGTTATGTGAGTTTTATGTTGGACTTTTTGGTCTGGCCCTATGCTTTTCACTTGACATTATTCACTTCCACGCTATTAAATGCCCAGGTTTCTTGGAAATAACAGTCTGTCAGGTTCAATTCCCAACCAAAAGAGTGAAGCTCTTCAGACCATGTAAGTCATCCTATCACACCAACTTATTCATTGCATCAGGCGCTGCTATCATTTGTAGCATACCTTGTTTGGCATGAGTTAACTAAGGATAGCCATTTAGTACTGCAACCACTTATTATTTTACAATGGCATCACAGTAGAAGCGCTATCTAGTACACAAAATTTTTACATTATAAAATTTGAAAAGGGTTTTTTGTATACAACCTTCCCTCTTCATTAAAAAAAAATTATTTTTACTTGAACTCGTGAATTTCAAGTCATAAAAAAACAATTTTTACTATTGAACCAAGGTTCTTCCAATGACACTGTAGTAAAGATGTATTTTTGCTACATTCTTGGAAGGAGAAAAAGGAAATAGACAAGTTGAAAAACAAATAACTCTTGTAGGTTGCAGTGCTTGATTTACCTAATTGGTTCATGGTTTTGAGTGGTTTAGAATAAAATTCTCTAAAAGAATTTTCCCTATGAACTGTTGGAAGAGGGTTGGGGAATGAGATGCAAGATAAATCCTCAAAAAAATTCAATTAGAGGCTACTTTGAAAATTTGTTTTAAGATAATATTACATTTAAACGTTTACTATCTGATATTAACCATAGTTGTGAAGCCGTTAGTCAACATCTTCCATCTATTGAACCATGGAATTGAAAAAGCAGTTGAATCCTCCTGATTCTGGTAATATGTTCATACTCCCTACTCACTTTCTGCTAATGTACTTCTCTGCGCAGAGATTTATCATACAATTTGCTTTCAGGAAGCTTGCCTTCATGGGTAAACTCAGATTTACAACTGTATGTATCTTAAACCATGATACTTCCATTACTTACCTTTAGTTTCTATTTTGAACACTTTGGTTTGAAGCTTAAGGCCTTTCTATGCTCATATGGACCTTAATTTCTTATAGTTGATATCATAATATATTTCAATCAAGCGCAGATCAATGCCAATATATAACATGTACTTTGTCTGAGGACACACAAGACATATTACTAAAGACATTGATAAGAGATTGTTTCATGGCATTTTGTGTAGGAATTTAGTGGCCAACAACTTCACACTTAACAACTCAAACTTGAGGTAACTTATCATTTCGCAACACCTTGTTATCTCTGCTATGCAATGCATTCTTTTAATGTTCCTAATCCATAAATTGTTTTTAAATTTCGCAGGCTTTTACCAGGATTAGAATGCCTTCAAAGAAGCTTTCCATGCAATAGAAATCCTCCACGATGTATGCTTAGCTAAAATTTTGGAATCACCGTCTGTTTTTGAGGTTTTAATTATATATAGACTAATCATGACAAATGCTTAGTACTCTGCTTACATACTGCTATGTTGGCATCGGCAGATGCAAACTTCTCTATCAAGTGTGGTGGCCCACAGATGATTTCTAATGGGATAATTTTTGAGGCTGACAACAGAACTCTTGGCGCGGCAAAATTTAATGTAACCAGTACACAGAAATGGGCAGTTAGCAATGTAGGTTTGTTTGCAGACAGACAAAATCAACAGTACGTGCAGAACACCTTGGCACAAGTGAGAACTACCAATACTCCGGAGTTGTATCAAACCTCAAGGCTATCCCCCGGATCACTCAGATACTATGGCCTAGGCCTTCAGAATGGACTCTATACGGTGACCTTGTTCTTTGCAGAAACAGGATTCCCTGACCGAAGCACAGAGTCTTGGAAGGGTCTGGCAAGGCGTGTTTTCGATGTTTATGTTCAGGTAATGTTTTGTTTAAAGTAGAAATTCGTACTCATTTGTAGATTATATAATTCATGCCCTCTATTTCCAGTGTTTCTAAGCCATAATTATATTCACTCTATAATATCTCATCAATGCTTCATCAGGGAACTCGCCGATTAAGGGATTTTGATATATCAAAGCAGGCAGGCGGTGTTGAGAGAGCAATAACTAGGAATTTCACAGCTAATGTAACGGAGAACCATCTTGAAATTCACCTGTTTTGGGCCGGTAAGGGGACCTGCTGTACACCAGAACAAGGTTATTATGGTCCAATCATTTCAGCTATTAATGTTGCTCCAAGTAAGACACCTTAACACTTATGAATCTTTATGTAATATATGCTTCATGTGATTATCTTATGTTTTTTTAATTTTTGTTTTGTTGGTCAGATTTCATACCAACTGTCAGTGGGATACCACCGGGCAATCATAAAGAGAAGAACCAGACGGGATTGATTCTTGGTATTACAGTTCCTGTTATTGTCGTGGGTTTGATACTCATATTTGCAATTATTTATTTTAAGAGAAGAAAGGAAGACGATGATGAGGAAGGTAAGTGCATCAGTGTATCATAATATATATAAATATATATATATATATATATATATATATTATAGTGATTATGGTCGTTGAATAATATAGGTGCATCTTCTTATAGAACAATGAATCATCTCATTCAAGATTGTGAGGAAATTTCAATGTCACTTTTCTGCTAGGCCAGGAGGTAGTGAATGCTATGTGTATATTAATCCTCTACACTCTCCTAGAGGGCTAGAGGCCAGGAGGTAGTTAATTGCAATAGACAAACATTTTTTTTTCATAAGGCCTAGAGTGCATAGACCATGGATAGAGAGATAAGCGAAGCTCATTGACAGAAAGTAGTACCCTGTCATGTGCTGATAAGAGAATCAGAAAGAAAAAAGGCATTCTGCCTATCTTAGAAAATTAGCTTGAATAGTTTTCTTGGTTCTGGAATTTTATGAACATTGCATATCTAATGCACTGTGTAAAGGTTCAATGCAACTGTTTGAACCTTTAGATCTAGTTACCGTTGCATTTCATCCTTACAATTTATTGCCTACTAAATTTGTAATTGCCTTACTTGACTCTGCAGTCCTTCTTGGTATTGGCCCTAGACCCACCACATTTAGTTATTCCGAGTTGAAAGCCGCCACGGAAGATTTCAGTCCCTCCAATAAGTTAGGAGAAGGGGGGTTTGGACCTGTATACAAGGTAAACTATTTTAACCTGTAATTATGGTAGCAGCTTGACATGTAATGATGAATATTACTAGGAGAGGATGATTTTTTACAGTGTTACTTAATTATAGTACTATGTTTTAGGGTACACTTTCTGATGGGAGAGTTGTAGCAGTGAAGCAGCTTTCAGTAGCATCACACCAAGGGAAGAATCAATTCGTTACTGAGATAGCTATCATATCAGCAGTGCAACATCGTAATCTTGTAAAACTGTACGGATGCTGCATTGAAGGAAATAGGCGCCTCCTTGTTTACGAGTATCTTGAAAATAAAAGCCTTGATCAGGCACTCTTTGGTATGAGAACAGTCTATAATCCTTTCATGCTTTCCACTCTTTGGAATTTGAAACCCCAAGTATTTTTCTGTTACCAGAATTATCAAAATGGATCCAACTATAATTGTACACTCTTGTTTTACAAAAAAAAAAAAAAAGGATTTGAATGGTATGATAAGCATGTGCAGTATATGTGCAGTCCAATTTCTTGCTTGGTTGATTAATGAGGATGCTTATGAGATTTCTTGCTCTATATATGTAGGACATAAGGATGACTTGTATCTTGATTGGCCAACCCGCTTCAATATCTGCTTGTCGACTGCAAGAGGACTAGCTTATCTTCATGAGGAGTCTAGGCCAAGGATCGTCCATAGAGATGTCAAGGCAAGCAATATTTTGCTTGATGCAGAGCTTTGCCCGAAAATTTCTGATTTTGGATTGGCAAAACTGTATGATGACAAGAAAACACACATTAGCACTCGGGTGGCAGGAACCATGTAAGCCCTTTCAACCTTCTTCTTTCAGGAGTTCTTACTTAAATGGCATGTGATTCTGTAACCAAGTAGCTAGATAGGAATTTCGTAATAGTCATACTCACCTTGTAATTTAATTATCGTGAAGTGGTTACCTGGCACCGGAGTATGCAATGCGTGGGCATCTCACTGAGAAAGCTGATGTTTTTAGCTTTGGTGTTGTTGCTTTGGAGATTCTCAGTGGTAGACCAAACTCTGACCAAACCTTAGAAAATAAAAGAATTTATCTTCTTGAATGGGTAATGAAAAGGAAACCTTTAACCCTTTTGTATTACTATTTGTTCAAGTGGTTGTTAAAATTTGAAGGATTTAATATTTGTATAATGTCTCTAGGCGTGGACCCTACATGAAAATAACCAAAGCTTGAGTTTGCTGGATCCAACTTTAGTAGAGTTCGATGAGAATGAAGCTCTCCGAGTGATTGGAGTGGCGCTTTTATGCACTCAGGCTTCACTAGCAACGCGGCCACCCATGTCTCGTGTCGTGGCGATGCTTACTGGAGATATTGAAGTTAGCACTGTAAAATCAAAACCAAGTTATTTAACTGACTGGGATTTTAAGGATCTAACAAGCACCTTTATGAGTGAAGAAGCACAAACATCCATTGCATCCGATGGCAGCGACATCAAGAGCAAGAGCAAGACTTCAGGGACAGAACCAAATGTCTCTCCAGGAAATGTTACTGCATTCAGTGACATTCTTGGAGAAGGGAGGTAAAGTTGTTTCTCTAATTGCCTACATTGAAGTTCTAGAACCTATATATCCTTTCTGCTCATTTGTACAGTGAGTTATGATCTTGTACTATACCATGGCAATATTTCGAAATTCAGAACGCAAAGACTTGTGGTTGTTGGATTCTTGATGTGTATACCATAAATACAAGGGAATACTACTTTTCAAAGCATGAAAAGCTTCACTGTCATTATGTTCTGTAATTTTCAACTTTATGCAGTGTAAAGATTGGCCATCGAAAGCAGTCTTGGGACACTGTGCAACTAAATATGCTCCGTGTGCTAATCTCAAATTATTATAATATACTGTTCACTTATTATGAACAGTACCAAAAATAAAAATATATCTTCGAAAACAAAGAAAACAATAAATTCTTTCTTTCAACAATTTTTAGAAATTTTTATTTTGTTTTCATTTTTGGAAAATAAACTTACGTTTTCGAACATGGTTTCTTCTGTTGTTTTAAAAAACAGTAAAAACAAAAATTGAAAACCAGAAGCAAAAATGATACCAGGCAATACTTTTGTAATTAAATTACAATTTACGAAGGAATTACTACTAATCATAAAATTTTTACTTTCTTTCCTTCTTTTTTTTAATCTAAAAAAAGAGGGCTTAAGCAAACTACGACGGTAAAAATAAACGACATTAAATTTTTATTAAGCAGATGTTCAAAATAAGATTGTGTAGATACGATAATTTATCTATCTACTTGGTTTATGTTTATTTTGTATTAAATCATATAAAATATGAAAATTATTATTTTATAAATTGTATCAATACGTTAAATATTAAAATAATTTTTAAATTTTTATCTAAATTTTAATTTATGTTATTTTTATATTTTTTTGTTTCATTATATTGCATCTAAAATCATCAAATATAAAGAGGTGGCGACCATTGAAAAACCAAGCAAGCCGAGATTTATTTTTGCGATAATTAAAACGTAAGTCATATTGATAAGAATTTTACTTTTTATGCAAGATAAAAATATATTAATGTGAGATATCATTGATTAGTAGATGTTCTCAATGAAAACTCATTTGAACTTGAGAATATTGATTAATCACATGACCTTGATATGTCGACAAAGGCATTACCGAAAGAAATGCAAAAAGTTTGTCAATCAATTATTGCGATGACGATTCCCTTCACATAGTCAAAAAATGAGGAAATTTGTTACGTTTAGGTTTGCATTTCCTCCTTGTGGAGGCCTAGCTAACCTTTTCATTAAAGGCTTTATTGTCATTTTACCATGATTTTAAAATTTTCACTTTTCTTCATCAAACATGTGAGTGGTGGTGAAAAAGTGGTAGCCACGAGTGAGAGAAAAAGAGAAGAAAATGAAAGAAAATGGAGTGAAGATAAAAGTTCAACAAGGTCAACAGAAGTTGATTTGTAGTTTAATTAAGTTGAAATTATGATAACACGTACATGATTTTGAGTAGTTCGTCTTGAATGGTGAAGATCAAGTTTGGAGCTTCCTCTCTATAGTTCTGAATGTTTGTTGGGCTACCATTTAAAAGAGATTTCTCCAATCGTTTCTTATAAGATTGTTGGCTAAGAATTGTTATTCCTAAGATTTTGTACTTGTATGACTCTAGTTTTAACTAGAGATAACTTTGTTTTTTCATTATTGTTGACAGTAGAGATTTTTGTTGATATTCGTAAAACCGTGATTCTTACTCCTTGCTTTAAAGAGGTTTTTCACGTTAAATTGCTTGAATTTTTGTGCTTGTGGCTATGGTGATTTTATTTGTTTCTTGATATATTGTGTAGTGTTGCTCTATTTGATTATTTCCTGATAAATTCACACAATATTTTTTATAATTTAATTTTTCGTTGTGTTGCATATTCGGTAGATTTGCTTTTGTTGTGTTTTATCCTATCAATTTTTTGGTTTTTTATTCATAAAATTTTAAAATTTCACAAACTATGTATAGAAAACGAATTCTAAAAATTTTAAAATATTAAGCCTAAAAATTTAGATAAAAATTATTTTAACAAAATAGCATGATTGAAAATGTGCCAATAAGTAATAATATGGAAAAATTACATAAATAACCAAATTTATACCAAGGATGTGAAGAATAGTATATTTATATAATTTACCCCAAAAAATTGTAGAATATTTTATATTTGAATATCTTCTATGCATTTGACCTTTACAAAGGTGATATATGTATGTAAACCTATTAGGTCCAATCCAAGAATGGTAGCAATAAACAAAAACTTAAATTTAAATACAATTTAAAACCAAACTTATAAGTCATTAGGCAAAATGACTCAAGCAGTTTGGTAGGCCATATGAAAAAAGAAAAAGGCATTGCATGAATATTAATTTACTATAGTAAATAATTTTTAAAATTGATTCTCTTAAAAGAGAGATTTGATTTTTTTTTTTAATTAAAGAAGCTCCGAAATTTCAGAAAAAGGAAAAAAATTTCAGATGCGGGAGGGATTTGAATCAATACCTATTGAAAGTCAATTTTTGAACTACATAAATGCATTCAATGAAATTTTTTATTACATCTAAAAAAATATTGTAAAAAAATTGTTTTTATTGAACATCCATATAATCTTGAAAATTTTAAATATAACATTATAATCACAAGAAAACGACATGAAAAAAGATACGAAAATAACACGATTTAAAATTTGACAAAAGCTAAGAAAATGTTTTGCAATTGAAAGTTGACATAAATTTTGACAAAACAATATACAAGTTTTACAAAATTAATATGAAATATATACATAAATTGTTATATTTATATCTATGTCAAATGGATAGGCTTTATTTCCCAGACTACTGATTATGACTCTGTTTGATTTATTGAAAATGTTTTTCGAAAAATGATTTCTAAAAAATATTTATATTTTCTGAAAAATTGAAGTTTTTTTTATTGTTTGGATGAATTAGTAGAAATATTTTCTATTGTTTGGTTGATTTTTGAAAATTTTATTTTTAAAAAATGATATTAACATAACTAATAAAATATTAAAAATTATTTATTAATTAATTTATTAATATTAAAAATATTATTGTTAATTATTGAAATATTAAAATTATTTAAGATTACTAATATACAAAATAAAATATTTAACTTAAAATATTAAAAGATTTTTTATGTTAATATTTTATATTTAAGAATTTTAATTTAGTTAAATATAAATATTTTTATTAACATAATTATTGTTAACACAAATGTTAGGTGGTATGCTTCATGTCAAAGAGTAGGTGGTAGGTTTCATACTAAAGTATGAGAAACTCTGGAAACATGGCGGAAAGAAAATGTCAAATAGTGTGAAATTTGTTTGTATTTTTTTCGGCTTCGTCAAAGTAAAAACATAGTGGAAAGACTCTTTTTAAATTTCATAATTTTGAAATCTTATGTGTTGGTTTATCATTTTTTATTTTTTTAACTACAAAAGCATCTGCAATATTTAGTATGCGAAACTTTACAGATAATATATTAAAAATACTTGACAATTCATCTGATCTTCATTTTAAATATGCTATCATTTAGCTTTTGATTGGCAATTGGCAGGCTTAACTACATAAGACCATGACAGTTTCCCAAAAAGCAGAAATTACATTGATACCAAAGTGACAAGAACAGTGAGGAATTTCAGCCGGAGAATGTTAATCTATGCTCCTATAGAGATTAGGAATAGTTCAAATAATGGAGTAATTTTGCAAGATGATTTTTGATTAATGTAGATATGATATTGTTACATATTTGTGTGTTCTTATGCTATGTTAAATGGAAGATAAATCCCTATATACTGCAGCAACTAAGGAATCATGGCCTTTTAAAAATTCTCAATGTAGTGGAAATACGAGCGATTAAGCTTGAAAGGTGAAAGACATGAATTTTAAATTTTTTTTCATAACCGAAAATTTTCATTTAAAAAAAAATGTACAATTTTCAAATTTTGAAAGAACTGATAGATTCTGAAAATAAAGTATGATTGTGGTTTTAGATCCATATGAAATGACGGTTCATGGTATTACGAATGTGAAGATAATTTTTTAGGTTTTTTCTACGTGATGGGATGGAAATGGAATAATATTCTTATCTAGGTCTAGGTCGCAGATGTAGATTTCAAGAATGTCGAGGTCTCAGGTTGATGCTGTACAAAGGTTGAATCGTTCAATTAATGCCACGTTGGGTTGCTCAATTAAAGCCATCATTACAATGGGAAACAAAGTCGTGGACAAGCCCAAGGGCAGCCACCAAAATAGAGGTCCCGGGGCACTGTTGCAACTCGTCTTCCCTTCCATATCCTCGTCAAGATAGGTAGTCAGTCATATTCCCTGGCCTCCCGGAGTTTGAAAAAATTCCAACTTAGCTCAGCCCTTTTGTTTGGTGGGGTTTCAGCTTTGCCGATTTGAGACCCCATTTAAGCGTCTACGGATTTTGTTCTTGGATAAATTGCAACTACTCTTGCTCAGTGTGCTAATCTCTAATTGTATTAATATATATATATATATATATATATATTGTTTACTTATTATGAAATATGAATACTACCAAAATTGAAAATAAATATATTTTTGAAAACGAAGGAAACAATAAATTCTCACTTTAGATAATTTTAAAAATATTTATTTTCATTTATATTTTTTTAAAATAAAAATATGTAACCAAATATGTATTTTTTGCTGTTGTTTTAAAAAAATGAAAAAAAAAATATAATACCCAACGAGTCTTTTGTAACTGAGTAACAATTTATGAAGAAATTAACTCTCATCATAAAATTTTACTTATATCTTTTTTTTTTTGTCTTAATCTAAAATACATGATCTAAGCAAATTATGAAAGCAAAAATAAACAACTTTTAATTTTTATTAAGCTGGTATTCGAGATCAAGTTGTGTAAATATGATAATTTATTTTTTTAATTTATGTTTATGTTTTGTTAAATCTTATAAAATCTAAAATTATTATTTTATAATTTGTATTGACATGTTAAATATTAAATTAAATTTTTTAATTTTTTTAAAATTTTAATTAGTGTTATTTTTATATTTTTTTCATTTTATTATATTGTAACCAAAATCATCAAATACAAAGTGATGGCAGCTGCTTGAGCCATGTTTGCCATGGAGTCTTGATCTGTCGCCGTCTCTAAGAGCTTGTCTTTTGATTTGAGTTGGGCTGCTAATAAACTGTACTCCTTCAAAAAGGTTGCAAGTTGCCTATGCCTGCATTCATTCAGGACCCTACCAAACAAATCCAATAACAAATCAAAACCATTTCTTGATATTTTTCAACTGGTTTTGGTAGAAAACGTGGCAAAGCAAATGCTAGGATATTTGATATTTTCCCATTGTGTGAACTAACGAACCTGAAGAAGGTGTTGTGCACAAGCGGAAGCATAAAACACAACTATAACTACTAATTATTGAAGCAGACAAAAACAAATGATCAAATGCAAAGCGTAAAGGAAGAAAAGAGAAAAACACAAGATTTTACGTGGTTCGGTATAATTACCTACGTCCACGGGCGCTGCTGAAAACCTTCACTAATTCCAAAATGGAATTATTACAAAATCTGGACACAATTGCAAAATCCAGAAACTAATAGGGAAAAGCTAAAATACAAATATATAGGCTATTTATATTTCTCTCAGGGATATCTAACCTATTAGCCCAGGCCTCAATTTATAAGCCAAAACTCTTTCTCTCCCTTTGTGATTTTCCAATGTGGGATTTCTTACTAGGCTAATAAGCCATTAATTTCAACAAATCTCCACCTTGGTGAATTAGCCTTCAGCAATGCCTTCAAATGTATCTCTCAGACTTTCAAAACATTAATCAAGTTCAAACAATGATTGAACTTGATTGCTGTCACCACTTTGGTCATCATATCTGCGGGATTGTCAGCAGTCCCAATTTTCTGTAAGAGAATTTTCCCTTCAGTCAGAATTTTCCGCACGAAATGATATCGAACATCAATATGCTTAGTGCGAACATGGAATACTGGATTCTTTGCTAAATAAATGGCACTCTGACTATCCGAATGAATAGTGATATTCTTTTGTCCCATTCTCAATTCTTTCAGTAATCCTTGTAACCAAATTGCTTCCTTTACAGCCTCTGCTAACGCCATGTACTCTGCTTCTGTTGTAGACAAAGCAATTGTTGACTGTAAGGTAGACTTCCAACTTACTGGAGCTTTTGCAAGAGTGAACACATATCCAGTAGTTGACCGACGCTTATCCAAATCACCAGCATAATCTGAATCAACGTATCCGATTGCCACCTGACCAAGTGAGTCCTCTTTCTGAAAGACTAAACCAATATCTATAGTTTTCAACAAATACCGCAGTATCCATTTCACGGCTTGCCAATGTCCTTTACCAGGATCATGCATATACCTGCTCACAACTCCAACTGCCTGTGAAATGTCGGGTCTCGTACACACCATAGCATACATCAGGCTACCAACTGCATTAGCATATGGAACTCGAGACATATATTCTCGTTCATCATCTGTACTAGGAGATAAAGATGCACTAAGCTTCATATGAGGGGCAAGTGGTGTACTTACAGGTTTCGACTGCTCTGAAATGCCAAAACGTTGTAATACCTTCTTCAAATATTGCTTCTGATTCAAACAAACCTTGCCTCTTCCTCTATCTCTGCTAATCTCCATACCTAGTATCTTCTTTGCTTCACCCAAATCTTTCATCTCAAACTCTTTATTCAACTGAGTCTTCAACCTTTCAAGTTCTTCGACATTCTTCGAAGCTATCAACATATCATCAATATACAAGAGCAGATAAATGAAAGAACCATCATGTAGCCTCTGAAAATACACACAACTGTCAAATTTGCTTCTTGTGTACCTCATACCCATCATAAACTGATCAAATCGCTTGTACCACTGCCTCGGAGATTGTTTCAAGCCATAAAGCGATTTTTTCAGTTTGCAAACCCAATTCTCTTTTCCAATAACCTTGAATCCATCTGGTTGAGTCATATAGATTTCCTCCGCCAAGTCTCCATGTAAAAATGCAGTTTTTACATCAAGTTGAACTAGTTCCAAATTCATCTGAGCTACCAAGGCCAACAAAATTCTAATGGAAGAATGTTTCACAACTGGAGAAAATACCTCATTGTAATCAATTCCTTCCCTTTGAGCGTAGCCTTTAGCTACCAACCTTGCCTTGTAGCGGACATGCTCCTTGTTAGGAAATCCATCTTTCTTCGTGAATACCCATTTGCACCCAATTGCCTTTTTATCTTTTGGTAGTTGAGCTAGCTCACAAGTTTCATTCTTTCGAAGAGACTGCATCTCTTCATCCATAGCATTCTTCCACTTATCTATTTCAGAACATTGGACTGCTTCTCTATAAGTGGAAGGAACTTCATCGTCTACAATTGGAAGTGCATAGGCCACCATATCAACAAAACGAGCAGGCTTGCAAATCTCCCTTCTTGGCATATTCATTGCAATTGATTCTTGTTGCAGTAGAGGTTCTTGGGCGGAAACCTCTTCATCATCTTCAATAGTCTCATTTTCAACAATTTTAACTGGATTAATTGTTGACTCAAACTCCACCTGTTTCCATGTAGACTCCACCTGTTGCGGAATATCCTCAGCATTCTCATCTGTTTTCTTCATCAACATAGGAGATTCATCAAAAGTAACATCCCTACTAAATATTATCTTCTTCGAATTTGGATATAACAGACGATATCCTTTTACCCCTAATGAAATCCCCACAAAAATAGCTTTTTTAGCTCTCGGATCCAACTTAGATTCTTTTACATGATAATACGCAGTACACCCAAATACATGTAAAGAATCATAATCATTAACAGGTTTTCCAGACCAAACCTCCAATGGAGTTCTACCATCAATTGCTGTTGATGGTAACCGATTAATGAGATGACACGCATAAGTCACTGCCTCAGCCCAAAACTCCTTGCCCAACCCAGCATTGGACAACATACACTGAACTTTCTCCAGTAACGTTCGGTTCATGCGTTCTGCCACCCCATTCTGTTGCGGTGTGTTTTTGACTGTGAAATGACGTACAATGCCAGCATCTTGACAAATTCTCAGAAAAGGATCACTTCTATATTCACCTCCATTGTCTGTTCTGAGGTACTTAATCTTTCTTCCAGTCTGAGTTTCCACCATCTTTTTTCAATTAATGAAAATCTCAAGTACGTCATCCTTCGTCTTCATCGTATACACCCAAATTCTTCTGGAAAAGTCATCAACAAATGTTACAAAATAATGTTTACCCCCCATGGATGCTGTCCTGGTAGGTCCCCAAACATCAGAATGGACATAATCCAAAATGCCTTTCTTATTATGAATTGCAGCCCCAAATTTCACTCTCGTCTGCTTTCCCAGAACACAATACTCACAAAAATCTAACTTGCAGGTCTTTGCTCCTTTCAACAAGCCTTGATTCACCAAACTGCTTAAGGCTTTCTCACCTGCATGTCCCAAGCGCATATGCCATAGCCTGATCGAATCTGAATCAACATCCTTTTCTAAAGCTGCTGCTGTTGATCCAGTAACTGTACAACCATTGTAATAGTACAAGTTATTCTTCCTTGTGCCTTTCATAGTCACCAAAGCACCAGACACAACTTTCAAAACTCCATCTCGAATAATTACCCCATAGCCTTTAGATTCTAAGATTCCCAATGAGATGAGATTCTTCTTCAACTCTGGTACATATCGAACTTCAGTCAAAACTCTAGTTGATCCATCATCATTCTTTAACTGGATTGAACCTATCCCCAAAGTTTTACATGAGTTATCATTACCCATGAAAACAACTCCACCTTCTAGTGCTTCGAAGTTGAAGAACCACTCCTTATGTGGACACATATGATAAGTACAACCCGTATCCAAAATCCACTCATTACTTCCAGATGTGGATGGTTGACCGACCAACGCGAAATCATCATTAATATGTTCGACTACATATGCATCAGAAGTAGCTTTGCCCTTACCCTTATCTTTCTTCTGCAGCTTTGGACAATCTTTCTTCCAATGCCCTTTCTCATGACAAAAGGCACATTCATCTTTATCAGGTCTTTTCTTCAAACGTGATCTTCCCCTACTTTCTCGTCTTCGGCTTTGGCTTCGTCCCCTAACTATGAGCGCCTCTGCTGATTCATCCCTATTCTCTTTCTGATCTTTCTTTCGAATTTCATAATTAAGCAAAGCTGCACACACTTCTTCAAAGGATAATATTTCCTTTCCATGAATAAGTGTAATGCACAAATGATCCAACTCATCAGGAAGAGATCCTATTAGCAGCATAGCTTTTTGCTCATCTTTGAAGGTTTCATCCAAATTCAACAAATCAGCTAATAAACGGTTGAATTCATCGATGTGATCACTGATATTCATACCCGATTTCAACTGAAGGCGATGTAGCCTCTTCAATAAATAAAGCCGATTCTCGTTGCTTTTCTTCATATATTTATTCTCCAGCGCCTCCCACAATATTTTGGCAGAAGTTTCCTTCATGAATGGATACTTCTGTTCTCTGCAGAGACATGAACGAATCAACCCACATGCTTTCGCATTTAGTCTCTCCCAATCTTTTTCTTTGACCTCATCGGGTTTCTTTTCTTCCAGAGTGATGTCTAAATCTTGTTGACACAGGACATCCTTAACTTCACTTTGCCACAAGCCGAAATTATTTCGACCATCAAATTTCTCCACTTCAATTTTTGTTGATGCTGTCATTTCTGCTTCAAACTATTCTCCCAAATGTATACTAACCGTATACCAAAACGATGTGACACTCTAAATAGTACCGTATACTAGAATAGAGAACACAACTTACGTGAACAGTACACCAGGTCAGCTCCCAGGAAAGAGAGGTGGGTCACCAGGACACACTTAAATACCAAGTCTTTCCTTAGCCAGAGCCTTCCTAGACATGCACTACCACTTTATCTCAGTTCTGACGTACACGGTATAAATAGAGTATAACAGAGTGCTCTTAATCAAACAGCTCAGGAATAATTTTTCTTTTCTGATGTGGAGGATCAGACAACGCTGCAACCACAGAGCATACTACGACAACCAAGAGCTCTGATACCAATTGTTGTGCACAAGCGGAAGCATAAAACACAACTATAACTACTAATTATTGAAGCAGACAAAAACAAATGATCAAATGCAAAGCGTAAAGGAAGAAAAGAGAAAAACACAAGATTTTACGTGGTTCGGTATAATTACCTACGTCCACGGGCGCTGCTGAAAACCTTCACTAATTCCAAAATGGAATTATTACAAAATCTGGACACAATTGCAAAATCCAGAAACTAATAGGGAAAAGCTAAAATACAAATATATAGGCTATTTATATTTCTCTCAGGGATATCTAACCTATTAGCCCAGGCCTCAATTTATAAGCCAAAACTCTTTCTCTCCCTTTGTGATTTTCCAATGTGGGATTTCTTACTAGGCTAATAAGCCATTAATTTCAACAGAAGGCACATTCGTGTCATGTGGTGGCAGTTTGTGAGATGTAGAGTTCATCAATGGTCGTAGTGGGCAGGTTGACTCAGTGCAAAGGTTGAATTGTCCAATTAATGCTACAGCTCGGTCTTGGGAAATCAAGTCGTGGACAAGTCTCAGGCTAGCCCCCAAAATGGACGTCCTGACTCCGGGGCACTGTTGCAAGTCGTCTACTTAGGTAGCCAGCCATTTTCACAGGCCCCCTCGAGTTTGTAAAAATTGCATCTTATCTCAACCTTTTTGTTCAATGGGGTGATTCAGCTTTAAATGCAGATTGACACCCCATTTTAGTGTCTACGGGTTTTGCTCTTGGATAAATTATTGTATAAAGGTCATAGTTTAAGGATAGGAGACAGAGATCGTATGTAATAGATTTCAAACTCTAAACTTATTAGATATTAATTTTTAAAAGTGATTATCCGAACTAAAAAGATAAAATAAAATAAAATAAAAAAATAATTATGAAACGTGAACTTTAGATATTCTTTTTAAAAATTTAAAAATCACAATATACAACGAAATTTCATGAATATATTTATAATAATTAAACAATATCTTTAAATGGTTTATGTTTTTAGATATTCTAACAAGATATGTTTGTTAGATATAACTTTTAATTATTTTGCTAACAAGTTATGTATGTATGTTAGATATAACTTTTAAATAATTCAAAATTAAAATAAATAAATAAATTTTAAAAATACCATTAATAAAATATAACCAACTTAAAAAACACAAGATGCAAGATCTTAGTCTAAGTCCATAGTTCAAAACCTTTAATTGATTTATTAAAATTATGAGGCTTTCCTATTTAAAGGATTTTCGTCCTTTCTTTTTATATGTCTATGCGAATTTCATATTTTAAACCATTTAACATTAATCATTTTATCTAAGTTTCAAAGTCAATTACCATATATGGTCAAGTGTAATAGTGTATGATATGATATTCTGAAAGTGTATTTTTTATAGATTGTGCTAATTCTTATGCAATTTCAATATTTTGTCATTATCATTTAAATTTTTAATATTTTAACGAAGAGTTTCGAATTTAATTCTTGGAATTAAATTGAAGTGAAACATATCCAGATATTTGGATGCGTTATCGTTGTAATTAACTAATAAAAAAAATTCTCTTGTATCCTACAGCATTGAAGTTAATCAGCCACCTGAAAAAGAAAACCATTGAGGTTATTATAAAATGACTAGGGTTTTGTTAACTACAGTAATTGATCATTCAATCGCTTTACTAATTAATCAGGATAATTAATTATCGCGACCTGAGAATTTTTAAATGAAAAAGTTGATGAGGTCTTTTCACTCCCATCATTAAACAGCTAAGCAATTGGCGATTTAGTTAGCGTTGTGAAAAGGAAAATCTCATAACTTTCTCTCTCTGAATAGATATATCATTGCAAATCTATCTTCATAATATATGTGAGATTAGGATATAACATGTAGTGTGGTTAAAGTAATGATAAACTGAGCTCGGATAAAGCTCCAAGCCAAGCGCAACTCATAGTTTTCTGCCTACGGTCGTAGGGTTTCCTTCCACTTATAATTCGGAACATAAGGACAACCGTAGATACGCAACTCCTGCCAAAAATTCAATCGATATAATATAAAATTCATTGAATAATAGTTAATTGTTTTTTTTTCAAATCACAGATAATATTATTAGATATTCAAATAAGTTTTTTTTTTTAACTATATCAATTTTAAAATTTAAATTTTATTTAAATATTTTAAAAAACTCATTTTTAATGCTTCCAATCAAATATTAGTGGTAATGGTTCCTTTACGTTGACCAATGACCTTTGTATATATATATGTGATGATCCAAAATTTTTTTATTTTAAAAATTTATCTCGAAAATATAGAATAATATTTTTAAAAAATATATATTAAATATATATAAAAATAAATAAATAAAATAATATATGTAAGTAGATATTTATCAATCTAATATATTATAATAATATATTAAATTTATAGATATTTATTTATATAATATATTATATTAATATATAATATATAAAAATATATTATATATTAGAAAAAAAAGGAAGGAAAAGGAAAACTCGATCCCTTCTCTATCTTTCTCCTTTGTTAGACAACAGAGAAAGATGAAGGTGAGATCGGACTAGGGAGAAAGGGTTGGCGAGGGCAAATCGAGGAAAGAAAGAGGAGCAACCACCGGTTCCAGCCCAGAGGAAATTTGGTAAGGGAAGCGGCGATCTACAAAGGAAATGAGAGAAACGGGCGGGAAAGAAAAGAGGAAGAAAGAGGCGGAGCCGTCGCTGATCTCCCCAAGCCAGGCCGACGAAGCTTTCCCTCCATTGTGCGATGCCGTTAACGAGAGATGGGGCCGAGAACCGACCGGCGAAGCCCAGATCGGCGAATATAGAGGCTGAACCAGTTTGGATTGGTTCAGTAGAAAGGAAATGGGTTGAACCGGTTTAGCCAAAAAAAAAGGAGAAAATTTTGTGATGTCTCGATTTAAGGATAAACCGATGAACAGTCGGATTTGACCATTTTAATTTTTGAAAATTTATTTGAATTTATTTTACCGAAACTGACCCGATTTAAATATATAAACGTGTAGCGCGACAATAAGCAACAAACGCGAGTTCGATCAAGCTTCGATTTACATGTCATCACAATATCTCGAGTAAGTGAACCTCGCTTGATACAACTTGTATTAGCATACGAGGTAAGTTTAATTGCATAAGCTGTGGATTAACCATGTACAAATTGCTTTATATTTTGAATCGAACTTTTGACTATCGTAAATGCTTTATTTGAACTTTTAGAATAAATAAGTGAACTTTTTTATTGATTTGAAATATGAAACATATTGAATCAACTGAATTGAGGATATAAATTGTTCTCTACTTTGCAGACTGGATAATGAATAATTATTACTCGGTCTTATTGCAGAAATTTCGTAAATTATCTACATGTTTCGAACTAAGACCCTTATGTTATTGGAAATATGATTTCGATTTGTTTTGACATGTTTTGAACATTGTGATGATTTTCATACATTAAAATCATTGCATGACATTGTGTGAGAGATTTAAAAGCTTGCACAGAATTTTATCTGTATACATGTATTGCTTTATAATTTCATTTCGAATTTGTTTTGGACTAATTGGAACATATAATTTATTTAGCTTATACGTAATATTTTTTGATTTAAGCATAAACTGTTTTTCGTCTCGATTGTTATATGGCTTTTGGAAACATGATTTTCGAATGTTTTATCGTTTATGGGCGTTCTAGCTATGTTATTTCCGATAGAGCATATGGAGATAGCTCTGAGTTTATGACTCTTATACGAGCAGTTTGGCTTATCTGACATTGTCGTGACAGGTTCCTGTTCTTGCTAATTGCTAAGACTGGAGACTTTCAGATTTGTGGTTATGGGTAACACCCTAGTTTTCGGGGTCGGCTCACTGATAGTGACAGTAGCAAAGCCTTTATCGGGATATACTTGTGGACTTCGCATATATTCGCATGATCCGATTATCGAACCTTGTGAATAATATATCGAACTATATGGTTTCAAAATTGTTTTTTGATAAATGAACATGATACGAATTCTTTGATGCAAGATAGCATCGAACAGATTAAATCGGGTCCTAGGGCAAGAATCAAATGATGTCCAAAGATCCTAAGTGTTATAAGTATGTGAAAATATCGACGACAAGATTATCGAAAAGGATAAGTTCCTATATGAACTTTGTTTTGTATTATATTTGCATCTCGATGCATATTATGATTTTGTGAGATTTAGAAAGCTTACATTGGTTTATACCTGCATTAAAGAAGTTTTAAAATCTCACTTATAACATGTTCTGAAAGTATGTGAGACATACGTCTCTATGTTTTGGATTTAAGTCAACTCTGCTTTTATTTACATTGTGATTAGAACTAATTTCAAAATATGCATTCTGATAGCTTTTACAGCTAAACGTTTTAGCCTTAGCTGACATGTGATAATAGTTAGTCATGACCATATTCGACCCCTGCTAGCGGGGTATATAATAGTTAGCAATGATGTAGCCTGCTATTGACGATTTAAATAGCAAATGTTTTAGCTCTTGCTAACGAAACATAATAGTTGGCAATGTTTCGACCCTTGCTAACGGGATATAATAGTTGACAATGTTTCGGCCATTGCTAATGGACATAATAGTTGGTAATGTTTCGACCCTTACTGACGAGGAACATAATAGTTGACAATGTTTTGGCCTCTGCTAACGGGGAATATAATAGTTAGTAATTTTGGACCCTGCTAAAGGGTTATAATCGTTAGCAATGATTATGTATTTTGAGATTCTGATATTGCCCCGATAACGGGTTCAAATAGTGATCATATGAAATGTGTTTCGGATTTTGAAATATGCATTGAAATGTGTTTTGAAATGTGAAATATATTTCGAAATGTGAAAAATGTTTTGAAGTATGAAATATGTTTTCGGAAATGTTTTACAAACATGAGCATATTTCACAAAACATATCCTAACGATATGAAATAAATATGTTGTGACCCCTGCTAACGAGGACGATAATAGTTAGTGATGTAGCCCCAGCTGACGGGATATCAATAGTGTCCTTGCTAACGAGTTAGAATAGTTAGCAAAGAAAATATGAAATACGTTTCGAATTGTGATGTATGTTTTAGAATAAGAACTGTGTTTTGAACCATGAAGAGGGTTTCAGAATATGAAATATGTTTTGAATATATAAATATATTTCGGATAAGAAATATGCTTCAAATATGAAATGTGTTCCAGATAAGAAATATATTTTGGATGTGAATGTGTTTCGAATACGAGACATGTTCCAAATAAAGAATATGTTTCGATATAGATTATGTTTCGAAATAAGACATGTTTTGAAGTGTGAAAAGTTTTGAATACAAGTTATGATTTGAATAAGAGAAATTTTCGATATATGAATGTATTTCCATAGATGATATGTTTTCGGATTGTATAATGTAATCTTGAAAAAATGGTTATGTTTTAAGAATGAATACGGATGTAAGCAATTCAAGTGGGAAGAGCTTACATGCTTGGATTGTATTAAACTTTGATTTTTTTAATTCAACTATGTTTTGAATTTTGAACCCCTATGAGTATATTCAGTTCGAGTGGTCAGGTTTGATGGTTAATTAAGATATTTGAAAATACATCTCTACTGAAAAAATTTGACAGCGTCTAGATAATATTCTCGTTTGTAAACACATGAAAAATGTGACTTTCGATAAGTTTCGAATTGTGATTCGAATAAGTGATAAGAAAGAACGATCGAATGAGAATGCGTTAGACATGCATTAAAAATTCAATATCTTGTATGTTATTACCTTTGTACTTGTGTGGTTTGCTTACTAAGCTTTCCCCAAAACTCACCTCCTTCTATTTTCCACCACATGTTTAGACTAGAGGTGCATTGGTATCAATGTCAGTATCGGTTTCGAAGTAAATATTTCGAGATCTCGCAATTTATATCGATATATTTATTTATACTGTTTAATTGTATTTAATTTCAGACAGTTACCCTTCAGTGCATGTGTCGAGATGTGTATTGAATTAAGAAATGATTATGAAAGTTAATAAGAAATTAGACTGAGATCTTAAGTTCAAAACCTTAAATTAATCTAAGTAATTTGAGATCTAAAAATATTGTAAAACTGTACTCATATGACAAATAAATATTAAAAAAATTAAAAAAATTAATTCAAATTTTTATACTTTTATAATAATTTATTAAAAATTCACATCTTTTTTTGAGTAGTGACGTCATTCCTGTTGCTTCTGTACGAATAGTTGCTAATATATGTGGTGAGTGAGATGCAGTCATCCAATAAACAATATCCTGTTTGTGAAGAGAGAAAAGATGGTTTTTAGATTGAAGCCAGAGTTTTCTTCCACATGCTTGTTCTCCTTCTTCGTTTTTTTATTTTGGCGCAGCAAATCCAATGCCCAGAATTTCACCACTGACCCCTCTGAAGGTACTCTCTCTCTACCTTTACATTTCTGTGGTTGAAAGATCCAAAGCCATGCATCTTCAAGCATGTCAGTGTAGAATTCTGTCGAACAAGGTAAGAAATAAAGGAACTGTGTTTTGCTAATTAATCTTTGTAAAACCTCTCTTCTCTGCCTAGCTCTCCGATAAAAGTTACAGATAGGTCTTGGTTTTCTTCTGGATCGTGTCGAGGTGGGTTTCTGTCTATATGTATTTTATATAGTACTAGTTTAGTTCCTTTCCGAATATGCTTTTGCCTATAATTACCAACATAAACTTCCAAAACTAATGATCTTTTAAGATATTATCTGAAACATTATATATAAATGTTTGTTACCTTAACATGATAATTCTTTCTGGGGTAACATGATTGAACATACCTTTTAACACTCTGAAACTCATCAGTTCGTTCAGATCATAGATCTAAATTTTTCTTGCATATATATATATCCAGTATTTCTGATCATCCAGATAAATTCATATCTAGGTGTGGTTTGTTTTAAATATTGAATTTCATCAAGTTAATTAAAAGGATTTAACTTATTTGCTTGTTTCAAAAATATCTTCAATACTTAAACATAATACTTAATTAACTTGTTGACCGTAGTCTTTCTGTAAGATATTTTTGTTAGTAACTGTGTAAGATTTTTTTTTTTTTTTTAATTCATAAGGTATAAAGTGAAGTAAAAATCAAATCGTAGATTTAATTTTCTAAGGGAGGAGTGAAGATTGTTTTATATAGTTTTGATTGTTTTTTAGGATACTTGTAATTTCAATCTGTCATCCACATATTGGTAAAAAACGAAAAAGAAATTAATATAGAACTAATTCGCAATAATTTAATTGTGAATAGTTTTTTGATTGAGTGTTTAAATAAAAAATTATGATACATTATAAGATTTGAGTTCGAATTTAAATAATTTTACTTTTTTTCAATTAAAAAAAATTATATAAATCAGACACCATATGAAAGTGTCAAGTGATGCAAAAAGAGGTATTATAAAATATATATATAAGATTATTATTTTATTCATTATCAGCAGAGTTTAAAAATTTTATAAGTAAGATTAATATGAAAACATATACCTATTCGAAATGTTAAAAAAATAAATAAATAAATAAAATGAGGTATGTGTCTTGTTTATGAAGTTTTTCAACTTCATTAATAATAAATAAAATAATAATTCACATATATATATATATTGATCCAATATTCGAATTTTTTTCTTTATATTTTTTTACAAAAAAAATGATTTTAAATTTATGTAAATATAAAATAATTAATTCCATCGGCCAGTTAACTCTTTTTCTATTACATCATCTCTTCTGGGATTGATATCATTTTTAGCATAATGGGTAAGCACGCAGATACTTTTAAAGGCTTCCATCGACATTTTTTTTTATTTCAAAATTTTTATCAGTTTAATTCAAAAAAAAATATCATGCATTTAAATTTTTTTCAAACTGCTGACTTTAAAAATTTTACGAATTAATATTCACTTGACATTTTCGTCTGATATATGTCAAATTAAGAAGTTTGTCCATTAAGTTATCTCTCATTGATCATTTTGTCAAGCATAATATTTCAGGTTGTTGACAGTTACTATTAATCTTCCAAAGTTACAATAATTTCATTTGTGTTTTAACATTATGTCAAAAAGAAATTGTAATTAGTATTTTTATTATCCTTCCCGCTGTCAAGCTTTAGAATTTAGAAGCGTATTTTTCATTTACCAACTGTAAATTCTTTGAGCTTTTGCTTTATAAACGACGACTTTAATTGGTTATTCATGTCAACAAAAATATTTTTCATCTCCGAATAATCTCTAGTCTAATTAATAATTAATAGTGCTCAAGGGTTGTATATAGGTTGATACAGTCACAGTAAAATTATTTCACAGAGACTATTATATTTCTAATTTTTTTAATTGATTTTTTAAAATCATATATTCTAAAAGATATATGTTAATCTACCAAATGTGTCATCATCAACTATGTACGGGATAATTATTATTATTATTATTTTTTGGTTCACGATAGTACAAAAGAGAAAGAGAAATTCAAATTTTGAACTTAATTTATTTTAAGGGGAGTTAATAACTATTAAGTCAAATTTTGATTATTTATTTATTTTACTATTATTCACAAGTTAACTAAGTATAAAACCCCATCTCTACTTTGTAATTAGCTAAGCTTACTTGGTTACATAGCAAATATTTGATAATCGAGAATGAGAGTGAAATTATTTGGATTCAAATTCATGTTTTACAATATATTATAATAATTTTTTAACTACTCGGTAAAGAGATTGTTAATTAATTAACTAGTTTATTGTGATTTGAGATTTGGACTTTAATATATGTAAAATTTTATAATAAGATCGACTTTCATGTAGATTAGCTTATTTTATATTTATTGAGATTAAATTTACATTTATTTTTATATGTACTCTTATTTACTGTAAGATTAATCTATTTTATACCTATTAAATTCATATGTTTATGTTTATTATCTTATATTTACATATATTGACACTACATTTACGTTTATTTTATTTGTTTACACTTATTATTACATGTGTTTATGTCATTGATATTAATTTTATACTTTATTTTTTTATGTTTACACTTATTATCTTGTATTTACGTGATTATTTTATGTATCTACACATATTATCACATGTGCTTACATTAATAGACACTAATTTTATATTTGTACTCATATATTTATGATATTTCTAACATAAAAATAAGAGTAAAATAAGTTAATTTTACATTAACGTCAACCTTACTATAAAATTATGTATATATGAGTTTATATTTGATATAATGACAAATCAACTAAAGAGTGCCACATTATTAAAAGACAAAATTTAAAAATATATAAGCTCTTAAAAATAAATTAAAAAATTTTATTAATATTTATTTTAAGGGCTTGCAAATTTTTTAATTTTACTCATTAATGAAGTGATACTTTGTGTTTGATTGAAAATGTATAAAAACTATGCAATGTCAGTGCATTAAATATAAGTAGATCAATTATAAGCTGCAGCATCAAATATAGGCATTTCAATTGCATGTTGTAACCTTCAAACTGCAATTAAGTCAATTATCTTTTCCCCTTAATTTTCCCTTTAATTAAGAAGCTCTTGAACAATTTGTGAGAAGGAAAAAGGAACAGGTCTGATAATTAGCATGGTAACCTTTGTCTCGGACCTTTTAAATGAAATAAAATAAAGGGTTAAGTTGGATCAAAGTTCGGTTTTGCTTCTAAATGGTTCAGTGTAAAAAAAATAAAAATAAAATGAAGAAAATAATTACGAGCAAGATATAAAAGTAACACTCTAAATGCATTACAGACCAAAAGTCTCGCAGTATTGGTATAACACAAAACTGAACACAACAAAAAAATACGCAGCAACCGCTTCCAAAGCATTATCACCATGCAATAAACATTTCTATCACCATGCAATAAACATTTCTATGTATCCACCCCCTCCTTAGCCAACGAATCAACCATTCCATTAGCTTCTCGGAAAACATTGATCAATTCAACAACCACCTCACCTATATGAGCATCAATATATAAGAACAACTTCCATAGCCTCCATGGACGAGATTCAACATTCTTATACCATTGAACAACTATTCTTGAATTGGATTCCATAATAAGCTTTACCATTTTCTTCAATTTTGTTTTAACAAAAACTTCCAGAGCCATTTTAATGGCAAAGAGCTTAGCAACATTGGAATCTTGAATTCCAAGAGGTCCAGAGCCATCGACATTAAACTTCAGAGAAACCCTTAAAGGAGGCACTCAATGAATTTTAGATGTACAAACCTTCATACCCACAAAAGAGCAACATCCCACAGGATTACACCACCACTCAGACTCTGAGAAGAAAACATTTTTCTGCACAGCCTTAATCTAGAAAAAAGAACAAAAAGAAGAAGAACGCAGTTTCACACATACAATAACTCATACATTGAAATCATCTTTTGATCAAACATCATCTCGTTCTTAGACAGCCAAAGAGACCATAATGCAGCAGCTATCGAGACCAACCACCGCGATCTCAACAAGCCAGAAAAGGGAGGATTAAAACAACAAAACATAAATATCCTCGAAGATTGAGGTTGACACCAACACACACTCCACCATAAGAAAAATTTATACCAAAAAACATTCAGCCATGGACAATTAAAAAGAATATGGTCAATACACTAATAAGCCAGTTTACACCATAAGCAATTAAGCATAGACTCTGGCTAAGGGAAATTGACACCCCTTTGCTACTCAAAAACGATTTTGTTGGAGTTCTATCTAAACCACCAACCATATGAAACATTGAACCTTGGGTGGAACCTTAATCAACCACATCTTGTAGAAATCAAACATAACATCAGAGCTAGAAAAAAGAATTCATAAGAACAGAAATTTTCTTAACAGAAAATTTGCCATGGCCGGATCTTCCAAACAATCTTTTCAATCTTTGCAGGACTCACAGAAATACCATCCAATTTGCTGCAAAGATCTTTCAACAATTCCTTCTCCTAATCAAATAGCTATCTTCTTAAAAATGCACTCCATTCATTATGGCCCAAAGGAAAATCACCAGCAAAATCCACAGTCTTGGCAAACTTGTTAGAAGAGCACGGTAACAATCCTTAAATGGAATAGCAAACGCACATCTATCAAACTGAAACATTGCTTCCCTTCCACTACCAACCAACCATCCACAAGAGTCGGCACCAATGAAATTCCTCACAATCTGATATGAAAGAATACACAACTTACATCTTTCTTACTTCCCTATCAGAAGGATCCATTCTTGCACGTTTTCCCCGTATTGAAATCTTTTCTTACACCTTCTTGTCTTTCTACTGCTTTTCCCTTTCGTCTTGATCATTAATTTACAACGATCGAAACTAAAGATAAAAGGTGCTGTACTTCATACTTCAAAGATTAAGCATACCATGATTGTGTTCCAAAAAATCTATCCAACATTCCCTGCTATTATGAGCTGCATTACGCCTTTTTCTCAGGTGAACCACGATCCAGGATATCCAAGATCCTCCAAGGAGCTGTCTTCAATTGCCTCTCAAAATGTTGCCATTTGCCTTTCTCTTCTAAGACAACTCCCTGTCTTTTCATGGTTTCACATTATTTCATTGCAGTCCAACATGAGCATCAACGGTTTAGTGTCCTGTGTGGATAAAGTCCTCTCATTAGCTGCCATGACTCTTCTTTCTTGTTTGAATTTACCTCACCGTAAAAGCTTGTTATTCTCTATTGTGTATCCTCCACATTACCATCAACAATCATGTCTATGTGATTAGTAGAATAGCTCTTCAACTTCGGTTTCACCTTACTTTTCCAGAAAAAAGCTAAACCTCCATTTCTGCCATTGGAACGAAACCCAAAATCAGCATCCATATTACATCTTCTTCTTATTCCAACTTCCTCGCATGTAATCTTACTGTCCGTGGGTTCCCAAGCCCACGAAAGCCCAAATTAAGCAAATCATAACTCTCGGAGACTGTCTTGACTATTGATAAGGTACCTCGATCATTTTCAAACTTGCTCCTCTTTGAACTCTGTTCATCCTCTCCTTCCTCTGCATTGAGTCCAGTTCATACTTGCTTTCTCTTTGTTTGAGATCCTCCTTCCATGTTGCCTGATTTCCCGACCAATCTTGCTTTCCTTTTCCATGTGTTTCTCTTAGCGTTAGAATCCCCTCTCATCGTATCAACTGCCTTGTCTGTTTCCAACACCTTTTTCTCTTTGGAACTTTCCTTAACACTTCTCCTTGCCATGTCATTTTCCACATGATCACCATTAGCCCCTGCAAATTTTGTGTCACTACTTGAGTCACAATAATTTCTGCTTCTCCCCATAAATCAGCTTCCATATTAAAGTTTCCCATATTCTGCTCCTTATCTACGTAATCTACTCGGGCAAGGTTTCCATGTAAAAGAGTTCACGCAGAATTATTGAGGGAATCCTTATGTTTGGTATAAAAATCCTTGTTCCTTGAAATTTTCCTTTATTAAAAAATTCCTCATTTCCGCCACTATCAATTTGCTTTCTATTTGGAATTTCTGACCTGCTACTCTGCCGCTTTTTGCCGTGGACTCTTGCACTTCATGTTCACCTTCCCCAACCATCTGTTGCTTCGACTGACTTGTTCCTTTCGAGACCTCAGCCTCCCACTGCCTATGATCCCTCCTTACTGATTCTCCAATGTAATTAGAGTTCCGCTTGCAGACACTCGTAGCCGTTTTCCATAAAGTTTTACAATGTTGCTCTCCATCCTCTTCGTAGCTTTTTTTGCGCATTCAACCTTTGAATGTCCTAGCAGCCCACAACCATAGCAAAAAGTTGGCATCCTCTCGTAACTAAGTCTGGAACAGACCTCCCATTTTCCTCCCAGTCCTGTCAGATTAACCACTCTGTGAAGTGGCTTAGATACATCCATTTCTACTCGAATTCTCATATACTTCCCCCAACCCGGATGTGTTGTTGACAAATCAGCTTCTTGAAATGATCCTATTTTCTGACAAATTTTCTTGGCCACTTTCTGGTTCATTAGTTTCAAGGGTAAACCATGAACTCGAAACCAAAAAATAGCTTTATTGAAGACATAGTCAGAGGGCCAAAATCTCGGACGTAATCTTGAAACATGAACAGTTGCTTATTGAAGGAGCAAGGCGATTTGTCAATAATTCTCTGCTTATCTCTCTTGGTGGCAAACTTGAACATGTACAGATTATCGTCAAGAATCGTGGCTTCTGCATCTTTTTTTTTTTTTTTAAATCCTCCACACTACTTTCAACGTCCCCAACACGGCCTCTTTATTGAAACAGTGTTTTGTTAGTTATTTTGCCATCAACCATTTCTGACCCTCCTTCGCATCCTCGTCGACAATGATCCCCTGGGAATCCACTCCATCCTTTTCATACTCTATTAACGTACGCAAATGTCATACATCCTCTAGTCTTTCTGCCATGATGCTATATTTTGCTTTAGTGAAAAGAAAAAAAAGAAAAACCTATGAGAAACTATTCAATCCCAAAGATCACTAGGTAAAGTGGTCTTGAGACAAAAGAAAAAAAAACCTTGTGCTCAGACAAGACTAAAAACTCCCCCTATAGAACCTAGGTTGAGAGGAGACTACTTCGGCCTATTTCAACTCAAGTGCAGTGACAGATAAAAGATTAGGAATTTAAGTTAATGTCTTTTGCGAGATATGAAAAGAAATTAATCTATGTTTTAATTATTTATGTAAAAAAATAAATCAATTAAAAATATAAAAGAAATAAATATAATTTATTATATAAAATATTTTACAATTTAAATTAAATCAAATCAAAAAAATTAAATGCATGTAACATGAATGTTTATTTAAGATTGCACATGTCAAAAGACTAGACCTTCCACGTTGGATATTTTTCATTTTTCCAAAAGACTTTGGTTTTTATAAATTTATGTAGGATATAATATTTTGATACGTTTGTCTGTTCTTAGTCATAGTTGTTTTGTTGGTAATAATTATAAACCGCCTAACATGTTATTTTACTTGGAATTATTATTAACGGGAAACAGTAAGGGCATTGAACTCAATCTTCCAGCAATGGGATACACAAGTACAAGTAGAGGGTTCATGGAACATCAGCGGGGAGCCATGCAGTGGAGATGCAATAAGTGAAAGTGATTCTGTCTTCGAGGATGGTGCTAATAACCCAGCTATCAGATGTGATTGTTCTTTCAACAATAACACTCTCTGCCACATCACTAGACTGTATCAGCTTGCGCTCTCACTCTTTTCTTTTCTTTTTTTTGCTGTATTAATTATTATTATTATTATTATTATTATTATTATTATTATTATTATTATAGTACAGTAATGAGTTGAAAATTGGTCTTTCAGGAAAAAAAAAGAAGAAGGTGTTTATGATTTTCATATTTATAGATAACAAAGATTTCATTAGCATTTGTCAGATGATTTAGAAAGATTTTTTTCCATTGTTATTGAATCATTTTGAATCACATTTTGTTGCATGTAATTTGCCTTATGACTTCAATTTTTATATTTTTTTAAATTGAGAATGAGTTTAAAGTTGTTTAAATTCGAAATCAAGTTTTAAAGTATGTTACAATTTTTTTTTTTTTTTTTTACCATTTAGCTAAGAGAATGTTAAAGTGTTATGATTTGAACTGAATCAATAGCCTTGGGGGTAGGTTTTACAAGTTAGGAATTGGTTGAAGTTTTTTCAGTCTTTTTCTACATTAGTTGTACTACCAGTTTACATGTTTATACACTTTTGCCAGGAGGGTATTTGCTCTAGATAGACGAGGAGTGATACCAGAGGAGCTTCTGGATTTGCCTTTTTTGACATTCTTGTAAGAATGTTCTTTTATCTCTTTTCTTCTCATGTTTGATCCATATAAGCGTATTTTAATTTTTTATTTGGAGATGCAGGGAATCAAACCATGTACCTCTCGCATGCAAAGCGAGCCCTCTCTCTTAACATATATTAATTTTTTAGAAACGGTTACAGATTTTTTTTTAATAATATTTACTTATCAGTAAAGTTATGTGTTGTAGTCATGGAAAATGGTTACTCATGTTCATTACAATGAGAAAGTTTTACAGTAATTGATTATAATCATTTATTGTTCGATGATGCAGGAAGATTGATCAGAACTTCTTCACTGGTCCTTTGCCAGCATTTATAGGAAATATGTCTAGACTAACCTTACTGTGAGTAAAGAAACATGGTCTCTTCAATGCATTTCAATTTTTGCAAACATTATTTCTTTGAAATCTATCTAGCTTTGTCATGGTTTTCAGGCCATAAAAACAAGTTTCCAATGACACTAGTTAAGAATTAACAAGACATCTATGTTTCTGACATACTAGAATAATATATCATTCGTTTTCCTAATTTTTCATGTATACTAGATTGCTATTACTATCTCTAATTTCTTTGTTTAAAAAGACATTATTTGTTGGATTATGTTCTTAATTTTGTTTTAATTTGTA
Source organism: Firmiana major (assembly GCA_033439115.1). Taxonomy (NCBI): domain Eukaryota; kingdom Viridiplantae; phylum Streptophyta; class Magnoliopsida; order Malvales; family Malvaceae; genus Firmiana; species Firmiana major. The sequence continues at coordinate 3,918,054 of CM065914.1, read as the reverse complement.
TAGATCCATTGCCCACAATCGTTTCTCTGGACCAATTCCAGTGGAGCTTGGAAATCTTAAGGAGCTATATATGCTGTAAGACTTGAAGAAACTCTCAATCATGAGTATTTTTCTCTCCTATAAAGCATCAAAAATATGATTTTTAGCCAACATTTCCTCTTAAATGCTACCATATGCCCATGAAAAGATAAATTAGTTGATGATTTCTTGTCAATCAATACAGTTTGTACCTTGTGAGGTGTTTTCACATCAGTTGTGGAAGGAATTGAGTGTGTGTTTATAAATGTGAGAGAAAACCTTATCTTTTGAGTTAACTTTTTAGATGAAAATATCAAATAGTATCAAACATTGATATCAGAATCAAAGTTACTAATAACTCTTCCTATATGGATCCTCAAAGGTCTTTCCTTGAAAGAAGAAATTGTTGGAGCTAACAATTCTTCCTACGTGGATCCTATAGAGTCTTTCCTTGAAAGAAGAAATTGTTGAAGTTCTCAACATATCCAAGTGTTCAAGGTTCTTAAAAGAAAAGCTCTCCACTCAAGGGAAAACTTCATCTCTTGAGTTAGGTAAGAAGGTCCAATAGCATCCAACATGTCTAGCTTTTGATTGGAAGGATGTTGCTTGTAGTTGTAATTATCTTGTACATATTCTACTATACTTCTGTTGCTTAATATCCAAAAACTTCTATTGCTTTTAATATCGTTTGGATCTGAACTAGAGGAAACCAGTTCTTCTCTATATTAAATTTATGGATATAAACTAATGTTTATATATATATATATATATATATATATATATATATTTCTTCTTTTACTCAATCACTTTTTTTTTTGTAAGGATGATTATTTAAAATTATCAATAGAAAATGTGGCATGTCACTCAAATATTTTCTCTTATACACCTTGTACAATATTTTTGTGTTAGACTCCTAGAAATGGTTAGTCGCCAAATCTCTTGGAAGGGTTTTTTCCTATTCGTTCTCTTCTATGTTAAAATTGCATGATATTTACGTATTAGCAGGTGTATACACTGTATGGTATAAAATACAAATGGGTTTTTAAAGTTTCTGCAAATAATATTTTATTTGGATTTCTTTGGTAAAAATATGTCATATGTGGATCAATGTCATGCAGGTCTCTTAGCAATAATAATTTCTCTGGAACACTCCCTCCAGAACTTGGTAATTTAGTCAACCTTGAACAATTGTAAGTCTTTCTTTAGTTCTTTGTAGGAATGCACATGATTGTGTTAGCATGTTTACTTTATGAAATTATAATAACTTTGGTTTATGAATTTGACAGATACATTAACAGTTGTGGATTAGGTGGTGAGATTCCCTCAACATTTGCTAACCTTGGAAACCTCCAAACTTGGTATGTCACTCTAGTGATTGAAACCCTTCTATATGTTTATGGCCTTTTCTGTGGCGTGGACCTACAAATTGCATTACCATATCCTATTAACAGTGTGATGAGGTGAATTTCAGGAGGGCATCAGACAATGATTTCACAGGCAAAATACCTGACTTTATTGGCAATAACTGGACAAAGCTCGCATCATTGTAAGTTTTCAAAACATCTTGGTTAATTTTCAAAAAAGTTCTTTCTGAATTTGCATCAAGAAGGATCGCTTTGTCTAGATTTTTCATCTGCTTGACTAGTCTGTCAAATTATACAGGAGATTTGAAGGGAACTCCTTTGAAGGACCTATACCGTCTAGTTTTGCAAACTTAACCTCATTGATGTCTTTGTGAGTAGATATCTTGTTTTTCCTGATACTCCCCTGCACCAAAGGACTTCCGCTTTGTCTGCATGTTCATACTTATATACTTGTGTTTGATGGTTTTATATAATCATGTAGGCGAATTGGCGGTATTTACAATGGGAGCTCTTCTCTTGATTTTATGAGAAATCTAAGGAAATTGACTGACTTGTGAGCTCAGCATACTCTTGATTGATTTTTTTTTTTTTTTTTTTGGGTGGGGGAATGAAAATGAATTTTTTGGTCTTAATTTATCAACTAGCAGACTTATCACATTTTTTTGTTTGTTTTTATTTCCTATAGAGTACTAAGAAATGTCTTACTCACTGGTACTATCCCATCTTATATCACAGAATTACAATCTTTACAAAAGCTGTAAGTTTTATTTACAAATAAACTGCTTCAATAGTTTATGAAATTCGCTTCTGCTCTATGCTTTTAATCTCTTTTCCCTTCCAGGGATTTGAGTTTCAACAACTTAACAGGCCAAATTCCAAGTGCTTTGTTCAGTATGAATTTTCTTGCAGACTTGTAAGTGACAAAAAGAAAACCATCCCCTTCAATAGTTGAAAATCTTATGTTAGTTTTATGTTGGACATTTGGATCTGGTCTTATGCTTTTCACTTGACATTATTCTCCTCTTCCATGCCATTTAAACAAGCAGGTTTCTTGGAAATAATAGTCTGTCAGGTTCAATTCCCAACCAAAAGAGCGAAACTCTTCAGACTATGTAAGTCATCCTATCACACTAACTTATTCATTGCATCAGAGGCTGCTATCGTTGTAACATACCTTGGCCGGCATGAGTTGACTAACGATAGCCATTCATTAGTGCAACTACTTATTAATTTGCAAAGGCCTTTTAGTGATGAAGTATTTTTGCTACATTCTTTGGGGGAGAAAAAGGAAATAGATGAATCGAAAAACAAATAACTCTTTTAGTTTACATTGCTTGATTTGCTCAAATAAAATTCTCTTAAAGAAATTTTCCTATCAACTTCTTATATTGGTATTCTCAATAAAAGTTCAATTAGAGTCTACATTGCAAAATTATTTTAATATAATGTTACTTTTAAACGTTCACTATCTGAGATTGGCCATAGTTGTGAAGCCATCAGTCAGCATCATTCGTCTATTGAACCATGAAATTGTAAAGCAGTTGAATACTCCTGATTCTGGTAATATGTTCATACTCCCTACTCACTTTCAGCTAACGTACTTCTCTGCGCAGAGATTTATCATACAATTTCCTATCAGGAAGCTTGCCCTCATGGGTCAATTCAGGCTTAGAATTGTATGTATCTTAAACCATGATGCTTCCATTGCTTACCTTTAGTTTCTATTTGAACACTTCGGTTTGAAGCTTAAGGCCTTTCTATGCTCATATGGAGCTTAATTTCTTGTAGTTCATATCATAATATATTTGAATCAAGTGCAAATCAATGCCAATATTTAACATGTACTTTGTCTGAGGACACACAAGACATACTATTAAAGACATCGATAAGAGATTGTTTCATGGCATTTTGTGTAGGAATTTAGTGGCCAACGACTTCACACTTAACAACTCAAACTTGAGGTAACTTATCATTTCGCAACACCCTGTTTTACCCTTCTCCTATACATTTTCCCTATGAATAAAAGGGTAAAACTTCGTGGAAAGAGTTGTTGTACATCTATGAAACCAAATGCTCCTTGTTATCTCTGCTATGCAATGCATTTTAATGTTCCTAATCCATAAATTGTTTGTAAATTTCGCAGGCTTTTACCAGGATTAGAATGCCTTCAAAGAAGCTTTCCATGCAATAGAAATCCTCCACGATGTAAGCTTGTCTAAAACTTTGGAATCACCATCTGTTATTGAGGTTTTAATTATATATAGATTAATCATGACAAATGCTTAGTCCCATGTTTACATATTTCAATGTTGGCATTCGCAGATGCACACTTCTCGATCAAATGTGGTGGCCCACAAATGATTTCTAATGGGATAGTTTTTGAGGCTGAGAATGGAACGGTTGGCGAGGCAACCTTTAATATAACCAGCACACAGAAATGGGCAGTTAGCAATGTAGGTTTGTTTGCAGATAGAAATGATCAAAAGTACGAACAGAACGCCTTTGTTCAAGTGGGAAATACCAACACTCCGGAACTGTATCAGACTTCAAGGCTATCCCCCGGATCACTCAGATACTATGGCCTGGGCCTTCAGAATGGACCTTACAGGGTAACCTTGTTCTTTGCAGAAACAGGTTTCCCAGACCGAAGCACAGAGTCTTATAGGAGTCTGGCAAGGCGTGTTTTCGACGTTTATGTTCACGTAATATTTCGTTTAAAGTACAAATTCGTACCATTCTCAGTTGTAGATCGTACAATTCAATTCATACCCTCTATAATATCTCATCAATGCTTCATCAGGGAACCCTCGGGTTAAAGGATTTTGATATATCAAAGGAGGCAGGTGGTGTCGAGAGAGCAATAACTAAGAATTTCACTGTTAATGTAACGGAGAACCATCTTGAAATTCACCTATTTTGGGCCGGTAAGGGAACCTGCTGTATACCAGTACAAGGTTATTATGGTCCAATCATTTCAGCTATTGATGTTGCTCCAGGTAAGACACCTTAAAACTTATTAATAATTACGTAATATATGCTTCATGTGATTATCTTATGTTTTCTGTTTTTAACACCTCTATTTTCATCTCAGATTTCGTACCAAATGTCACTGGGTTACCACCGGACAACCCTAAAGAGAAGAACCAGACAGGATTAATTGCTGGTATCACAGTTCCTATTATTTTCATGGCCGCTTTGATACTCATATTTGTAATTATTTATATTAAGAGAAGCAAAGAAGACGATGATGAGGAAGGTAAGAGCATCACTGTATCATAGAATATATATTATTCCCTTCTAAATTACTAATTGCCTTACTTTACTCTGCACTGCAGTGCTTCTTGGTATTGGCCCTAGACCCAACACATTTAGTTATTCAGAGTTGAAAGCCGCAACGGAAGACTTCAGTCCTTCAAAGAAGTTAGGAGAAGGGGGGTTTGGACCTGTATACAAGGTAAACTATTTTAGCCTGTAAATATGGTAGCAGTATGGCATGTAATGATGAATATCACCATGAAAGGATGATTTTTTACAATGTTACTAAATTATAATACCATGTTTTAGGGTACACTTTCTGATGGGAGAGTTGTAGCTGTGAAGCAACTTTCAGTAGCATCACACCAAGGGAAGAATCAATTTGTTACTGAGATAGCTACCATATCAGCAGTGCAACACCGTAATCTTGTCAAACTATACGGGTGCTGCATTGAAGGAAATAGGCGCCTCCTTGTTTACGAGTATCTTGAAAACAAAAGCCTTGATCAGGCACTCTTTGGTATGAAAACATTCTATAATACTTTCATGCTTTCCACTCTTTGGAACTGAAACCCCAAGTCTTTTTCTATTACCATAATTGTTAGATCTTGCTTTACAAATAAAAAATAAATAAACAAAAGAATGGATTTGAATGGTATGAGACATGTGCCGTCCAATTTATTCCTTGGTCATGCTTACGAGACTTCTTGCTCTATAAATGCAGGACATAATGACTTGCATCTTGATTGGCCAACCCGCTTCAATATCTGTTTGTCAACAGCAAGAGGGCTAGCTTATCTTCACGAGGAATCTAGGCCAAGGATCGTCCATAGAGATGTCAAGGCAAGCAATATTTTGCTTGATGCAGAGATGTGCCCGAAAATATCTGATTTTGGATTGGCAAAGTTGTATGATGACAAGAAAACACATATCAGCACTCGGGTGGCAGGAACCATGTAAGCCCTCTTGACTTTTTGTTCAGGAGTCCTTCCTTAAATGGCATGTGATTCTGCAAGACTGGAATCGAGTATCTGGATAGGAATTTTCACAATAGTCACTCACATGTAATTTAATTATTGTGAAGTGGTTATTTGGCACCGGAGTATGCAATGCGTGGGCATCTCACTGAGAAAGCTGATGTTTTTGGCTTTGGTGTTGTTGCTTTGGAGATTCTCAGTGGTAGACCAAACTGTGACCAAACCTTAGAGAATGAAAGAATTTATCTTCTTGAATGGGTAATGAAAAGGAAACCTTTAATCTTTTCGTAGTACTATTTGTTCAAGTAGTTGCTAAAATTTGAAGGACTTAATATTTTACTATGTTTCTAGGCGTGGACCCTGCATGAAAATAACCAAAGCTTGCGTCTGCTGGATCCAACTTTAGTAGAGTTCGATGAAAATGAAGCTCTCCGAGTGATGGGAGTGGCACTTCTTTGCACTCAGGCATCACCAGCAATGCGGCCACCCATGTCTCGTGTGGTGGCTATGCATACTGGTGATATTGAAGTGAGCAATGTTACAACAAAACCAAGTTATTTAACTGACTGGGATTTCGAGGATATAACGAGCAGCTTTATGAGTGAAGAAACTCAAACATCCACTGCATCCGATAGCACCGACAGCAAGAGCAAGAACGAGACTTAGAGGTAGAACCAAATGTCACTCCAGTAAGAGAAGGAAGGTAAGACTTGTTTGTTTTATGCTGCTACTTATACCGTGTCACCATTCACTTTGTCAATAAACAGAATTCTGGTGACTTTCCTATGCTGTTTCTCCGACTGCCTACTTTGAAGTTCTAGAACCTATATATCCTCTGTTCATATATAGAGTTATGATCTTGTACTATACCATGGCAATATTTCGAAATTCACGACTTGTGGTCGTTGGATTCTTGATGTGTATACCATAAATACCATAAATAGTCTTCTTGATGCAGCCTAAAGATTGGCCATCAAAAGCAGTCTTCGGACACGGTTGCAACTAATATTGCTTAGTGTGCTAATTTCAAATTATATTAATATATATACACTGTTCACTTATGAACATTATTAAAAATGAAAACATGTTTCTGAAAATAATAAATTTTTAATTCTAACAATTTTGAATTTGTTTTGTTTTTTTGAAAACTGAAATACATTACCAAATATATTTTTTTATTGTTATTCTTTTGAAAAAATAAACTGAAAACAAAAACAAAAACACGGAAAACAAAAATGATGCAAATAGACTTTTGTAATAAGATTACAATTTAGGAAGGAATTAATGCTCATAGAATTTTTACTTATATTCACATTTCTTTCCTTCTGTTTTTTAATCTAAAAAAGCGAGAGCTTGAACTAACTACGATAGTAAAAATAAACACCTTTGAATTTTTATTAAGCAGACGTTTAAGATAAAAAGCTATGTAGATATGATAATTTTTATTATCTAGTTTATGTTTGATTTTTCTGTTAAAACAAAACATTAAAATCATTATTTTATAAATTGTATGGATATATTAAATACTTAACTAATTTTTATTTTTTATGTTTTTTCCTTTTATTGTATTTTATCTAAAACCATCACATATAAAGCGTTGGCAGATGCTGAAAAACCACGCAAGCCAGAGCCATTGCTTGATTCATGTTTGCCAATGCCATGAAGTCCTTGATCTGTTGCCCTCTCTAAACGTGTGTCCTTTTGACTTGAGTTGGGGGGCTTATGAAACGAAGTTGCCAAGTTGACTGCATTCATTCTGATCCTCCCTAAGAAATCCAATAAGAATCAAAATAGATTTGCCAATTTTAAACCAAACAAGTTGATAAGATACTGATAAAATATTTTAAAGTGATATGAAATTAAAATTAGATAAAATTAATATATATATATATATATATATATATATATATGAATGAATATAATAAAAATTATAAATAAAATTTTGTATCTTTCATTTTAACATAAAATTTAATATAAATTTTTATATTTTGTACTATATACATACGAATTTATATAAATATGAATATAAATTACCTAATTTAATTACAATTCGTATTCTCTTTTATATTACTTTATCTGATATTGAGTTCGAAAATTTGCAACTTAATGAAGGTGTCTAAAGTTTTTGTTCTTGGATAAATTATTGTATATAGTTTTAACATTTTCCCATTTACAGAGGTACAAAGAAATCGAAATTTGAACTTTAAATTTAATCTCATTTAAAAAAATAATAATCAATAAATTAAGTCTTAATTATTAATTATTATATCTTTCACTCTCTTCTCTCCCTGCAGTAAGCCTTTTACATAAACATAAAAAGATCTAAATCTTTCACAAGGAAGATAGGCCAATTTCATGTAGCACAACTTGCATCCAAATTAGTTGAGTAGTTCAATAAGAATTACTTAGAAAAAGAAGCAAATGGTTTAACACAGCATTCCAATCAACATGAAATCATATCTAAACATTGAATAAATTTTCTGTAGCAGAGATGACATCATTCTTCTTGTATGAGAAAGGACTTACAAATAAAATTAACAGAGTTTAACATAATTAAGTCCGGATAATTTAGTTTATCACCCAGAAAACCAACAGTCAGCAATGACCAATATTTGCAGTATGGGCCAGACATTAAACAACTTGAGCACCTCAAAATAAACAGCATCAAACAAATAATAATAGAGAAAAAAATGGTATGATCAAAAAATCACATGATATAATACTATAAATACATATATCTAATTGAATTCAAATATTGAATTTTTTTTATGAAAGTTGAAGAATAGAGGAGATTATCTCATATTTACGACAACGACAAATCGTCAACTTATAACTAAAATTTATATATTTATTAAAATTTTACTTGTAAATTTTTTGAACTTACAAATTATCTAAAAAAAAATTGAAGGATTTGAACGTTAATTACTTGGACCATTCTTCACTAGCAGAATTCAAATACTGGAAATTTTTTCTCTAGCTCTGAACTACTAAATAGATTATAGCTTAAGCAAGCGTAAACTAAATGCGAACTTGAAACTAAGAATAAAATAAAACTAATCAGAATGTTTTGCATTTATGACAAGAACAACGATATCTAGCTAGTTATTGACTCGCTATATTTTAGCTGATACAAAAGAACACAAAAAAAAAAAAAACGTAAGAAAAACCATGCAGGCTAGAAGTATGGCCTGCATAAATGGTCATTGCCTGGAGCTGGAGGTGCACTACAGGATGTAAATTAATACTGCAACTCAGGCAGTCAGGCAGCAAGCTAGACTTCATTCTACCATTTGAATGGTAATATATTGCAGGAAGTTCATTTTTGGAATCCGTTCAAGAACTATACAGTTATTACTAATAGAAGAAAATGATGATGGATAAGGTTTTAATATTCCCATCCACAACTCAGAAATCAGAATGTAACCTTCGGAAAAAGAATACAAGGTTTCAAACATTTTACAAGATACAGAGCAATGAGCATCTAAACATGTCTTCTAGCACAAACATCCGCAGCTCATACTCACTTACCGGCGTTTTGCTGTCCGAACCTTTTGCCGACTTGACCACTGCATTCCAATGAATGATGAAGCCGCATTCAGATTTCTTACATTCAGGGGCTTGAGTTCTACAATTACAAAGCTTACCACAAATAGTGCCAAGGAGGGAAGTTGGTGATCTTCTCCACAAAAGTCGCATTCAAGGATGATTTAAACTTTGCCTTACCTCTTGCACAAACCCTTGAATTTTCATTAAATTTCCAAGGTTATATGAGCATCAACCTGCATTAACAAGCAAAATTCCATATCAATCTCATAGAATCTTTCTAACCATATATGTGGAAAGAGAAAGATGGTAAAACAAATAAGGATGTACCAAACGGGGATTTAATGCAAGCGCCTGGCGGCAACATTGTGTCGCCTCAGTAAGCCTCCCCTTCCGCATGTACGCACTAGCTAAATTTGACCATGCATCAGCAAAATTTGGTCAAAGCTTCAAAATAAAAAATTCAAACCAAAAGTGATTAACCCACTGAGGCTAGTGAATAGCAAAAACTGTCATTATCCAGTCAGTATTAACAGACCAAAAATAAACGTAACAATGGATCATTCTGCAGCTGATCTTAGCTATTCTAAAGATGTTTTTAGGGCTAGAAACAAAAGATAAGTTCAGTAACATATGATGCTTTAAGTTTCCAGGACATAACAGTTTGCTAAAGTTACAGCATGCTTTCAACCGATGATAAAATTCACTCATAAATATGTAAAGTTTGCAATCATACATACATTTTACCAACTCAAAGAAGAAAAATCAAAACACAACCTGCCTATTCTACCAATCAGACCAAGGTACACTGCGAAAGAGGGTTTATAGCCAACCTGCCTATTCTACCATTCTAATTGAGTGCACATATAATATAGTTTATAACCAAAATTGACATGAAAAATTAACCTTGATTATAATGTACCGATCTTAACTCGCAGCTCACTTCCTGGACGCATTCACTTCGGTGGAAAAGGAATAGTACAACTTGCTTGGAGAAAGGAAGCATTCATACTCGACCCGCGTCTGGACGCCCCTCTCCGGCTCACTTCCTGACAACCCAGCCCACAACAGGAAATGCACAGGCAACAAAAGCCGAAGCCTCTAACGATTTCCGTCTACCTCTAACGGGTACCCTATCGGAAAGGGGTTTTCGTTTACCTCCCAAGCATATGGTGGGCTTATAGGGTGCTGGTCTCCGATGGCTTCATCCACCTGTCCTACAATGGAATTTCGAGGCATCCTTCCCAAAACAAGAAGCGGCGTCGGATCCCGGTAGCCATCGTGTCCCAATCGGCCACGGAGCGGGGAGGAATTGCACATATTGTCTTTCAAGCACATTTCCTTTCAGAGACAGAGGAGACTGCTTTAGGCTTTAGAGACAGAGGATTCTGCTTTAGAGACAGATCTATTGGGGATGGAATAGTTGTCCGGATTCTGTCTTCTATTTCCGTAAGGAGGAACCCATTTTGTCTTGCATTTCTTATCAATCTTTCCATCATTGAAAATGGTAAATATATATATATATATATATATATATATATATATATATTGAGTTGGATATTTCAATCAAAATATTATAAGCAAAATTATATATTAAAAGTATTAAATATGTCACCAATGATTTTTTTTATGCACATATTATCTTTTAATTTTATTTAGACATTTCATTTAATTACAAAATAAGTTTTTTTTTAACAAATTTAAATGTTTTTATACATAATTTAGTGACATTATTCCATGTATGGAATTATACTATTTTTTTTATACACATAGTGACGTTTTTACAAAAACGAAACGTTAAGTAATTATTCACATTGGAAATGCTTATTTTATGATGAAAACAAAAATGTAATCGAAAATTAAAAAAAAAAAAACGTCACGATTTGGAGATAAAACTTTACGCCAAATATTTAGTGACTTTTTTTACGAAAATGTCATGAAAAGTAATTCGTCACATAAAATGTGTTTTTTTAATGATGAAAACACAAACGTCACCAAAAATAAAAAAAAACGTTATAAAAAATTTTTTCACAAATTATATTTTATTATAAAATTTGGTGTCAAATATTTAGTGACGCTTTTACAGATATGAGACGCTATATAATTTGTCACATATAAAGTGTTCATTTATGACAATAAATTAAATCGTCACCAAAAGTAAAATAAATGTCACAAAAAAATTTTCCTCCATTTATGTTTAGTGAAAAAATTTGGCGCTAAATATTTAGTGACACTTTCATGTGACGATTTTTTATATCGTCATAGAAAATATTAAAATAATAGAAATCCGTGATGAATTATATTATTCGTCACGTATGATATACTTTACGTGACGAAATTTAATGCGTCACATAGAACAATCATCACAAATTACCAAATTTGTTGTAGTGTATTTTAACAAATAGCATGATTGAAAATGTGCCAATAAGTAATAATATGGAAAAATTACATAAATAACCAAATTTATACCAAGGATGTGAAGAATAGTATATTTATATAATTTACCCAAAAAAAATTGTAGAATATTTTATATTTGAATATCTTCTATGCATTTGACCTTTACAAAGGTGATATATGTATGTAAACCTATAAGGTCCAATCCAAGTATGGTAGAAATAAACAAAAACTTAATTTTAAATACAATTTAAAACCAAACTTATAAGTCATTAAGCAAAATGACTCAAGCAGTGTAATGCCCCGGAAGCGCTAAAAATAGGGCAAATTTTTTTTCTCTACTTAGGTTGTATTCCTGTACAGTGTATGATACTTCTTTCTTTCTTTCTTTATTTTCTAGTTTTCGTATATTCCAACCACCTCATGCGTTAAATAATAAATAACATCTACATATTAATTGTGTCTTAAACGTTTACATACTAATCCATAAAAACAGTGATTACATCCCGTAATAATTATACACCTACATATCTGTACATTATACATGTCTGAAAATAAACATCTGTTATTATACCTGAACAAGTACTTCGTAGATAGCTGCGTAACACTTACTGCAGGATATCTGAGATGGAGAAAAAGGAGGTGAGCTTCTGGGGAAAAGTTCCGTAAGGAATATGTTTAGAATAATTCTGACTATAAAAAGTATGTGAAAATCATGCAAGTATACTTTCATACTTATGAAAATCAAATCATAAACTTACCTGAAAAATAATTATTCAATCGTACGTATAAATTCTTTTTCGTATGTAAAACATTAATACATGAAAATATCATAAAAGCGTATACTTTCCTTTTTCATACCATGAATATCTTTTCATCTGAAAACATAAAACATGTTTTCTTTCACTAAATCATCATGCAAATTTTTATCCGAAAGCATAAATCATACTTTCTTTCATGAAAACATCATCATGCATAGTTTTCTTTCAAGAAATATTCAGTATACATAATTCATTTCGTAAAATCATCATATAGATCTTTACATCTGAGAACGTAAAACATGTTTTCTTTCATTAAAACATCATCATACTTTCTTTCATAAGAACATCATCATTCTTTCTTTCATAATCATCACAATACTTTCTTTCATAAAGACTCATCATCAAAACATGGAGACTAGGCTATATCTGAGTCATGCAATATACGTCATCCTCCGTAGAGGGTCATAATCATACCGATGGCCATGGTAGGGGCTGTAGACTGGATCATGGTCGTACAGTAAATCATAATCATAAACATGTGTAGTATCTTCTCATTCTTATCATATACTAGCACATAGCTAGAGCACGGGCACCGATGGTACTCGCCGTGCGGAAAACATTCTTGCGTGCTGCGCGAGCACGAAATACTACCAGAAATCATCATCATAAACCACGAGTAACGAGTCAACCACCACACAAGTGAAGACAAGCGCTATAAGGGTCCTACGTATCGGCATCTCAAGTGGCGGAGCCGGAGCGCCACAAGTAGTTGCCATGCATATAAATAGTCTTCTAGTCTCAAAATCTCTTTTTCTTTTCTTAAATACTTTCAAAAAACATCAAAGTTTCCGTTAAAACATGAATATAAAGTCATATAGAAAACTATAAAATATTCATGTGTTTCATACTCTATAAATCTTTTCATAAAATGAAACATACTTCATCAAATCGTTTCATGAGCATAAATATGCTTTGTAAATCATTCATAAATCTGAATATGCTTCATAAATCATTTCATAAATATAATTATGTTTTATAAATCATTTCATGAACATAATTATATTTTATAAATCATTTCATGAACGTAAATAGGTCAGAATTAAGCTAAATTACACCCCTTACCTCGTAGACCTTGGGGTGGTGTAAAATCGTCGGGTCTTGGGATTACCTCGATTTGCATGCTAAATTCCTGAGCTACCAAAAATGATACCAATTCATCATATATTGATCAATTTCATCTTAACATACTCGATTTTAATTTATCTTCTCGAAGTTTGATCAATTTTGACTTTTCGATCAACTTTTTTGGTTTTCTCGATTTTACCGATTTAAGTCCCGTTTTTGGCCAATTTCATTATTTTAATTTCTCATTTCATTACTTCATTAACCTTATGACTCATTCAAGTCCATAAACCATGTTGGTCACTTTGCCAAATTTTCAATTCTTTCACTTTTCAATTTTACACTGAGTTAAACTATAAATCGGGCTTTCTCGGTATAAATTTAACCGTTAATAACCTTAGATCCATCAAAATTTCACCACAAACACATCGACACTATGATGTCCATATCTCAAATCCTTCATAGAAATTAAATCATCCAATTCCACTTAACTAAAAACCTTCCAAAAACATCAAATAACAACATATATGAATTTTATCATCATCCATCAATTTTACCTCGGGTTTGACCAAGGTTGAACACGTTTTTCTTCCACAAAATTGATCCTAAATTCAACATGTATATAGCTCAAAACCATGAACAACTAGCTCAAAAACCAATCAAAGAATGAAAAATCTTAAATTCCTCACTTACCAAAAACATGGCAGATTCATCGACCATTTTTCTTTTCATTTTTTCACCTAGAAACTGAACTTATTTATGGCTGAATTTTTTATATGTTATAGAGTACTGAATGAGGAAGATTTCATCCTTCTTGGCTGACACCTGAATCTAGCCGGAAGGTGGCCGGAAAAATCTCATAAGGAGAGGATGAGAATGACTCCTGGGGCAACTTGGAGGATTGATTGCTCTCGACCTAGAAGTCTGATGGGGTTGATTTTTATGCCCAATGAAAGCTCCTTAAGTATAATTTCAGAATTGAAAAACTTGGCTCAAATTGAATACCGTAAGGTCTTCAAAGTTAACAAAATGTGGGAGTTAGTCAGAAATCTGAAGTAGGACAGATTTTTATTCTCCTTTGGAAAATTCCAAACAAATCATTCAAGTCCAATTTTCCTCAAATTTCTACTTCTCAAGTGTTATACTATGTCCCTAGTATGTTTCATAAAAATTTGGGGGTCACTTGTTTGAGAAAAATTACCCGATTGAGCTCATTTTGCGCGATTTGGTCTATACCGAGCAAAATGGCTTAAAGTTTTCAATTTACTTTAAAAATTAATTTGATCCCCAAAACCTCCATATTTCCACTTGTTTTTGATTTCTCAAGTAAATTTAACCTTATATCAATTTTATATGGCTTCAGAATAATTTTTGTGAATTTTATGAATTTAATCCAAATTTATTTCTAATTTCGAGCCCATTTGCTCGGTTTAGTGCAAAACCCGAACCTTACTAACTGTTTCACTTCCAATACCTTAGTTTTCATTTCTAAATATCATTGCATGTTCATACATAAAATTCTTAAGAAATTCTCGGGTTTCACATTTCTCCCCACCTTTTAGGAATTTGTCCTCCAAATTCACTCGAGTCCGTCAAATAAGCGAGGGTACTTCTCTTTCATGAGGCTCTCTAGTTCCCAAGTTACTTCTTCTGTCGAATGATGTTTCCAGAGTACCTTTATCAATGAAATTCTCTTCATTCGAAGTATTTTTCCTTCCTATCGAGGATCCAAATAGGTTCTTCTACATAACTCATGTCTCCCTGAATGTCCAAAGTTTCATATTCAATGATATGGGAGGGATCCAGATTATATCTCCTCAACATGGAGACGTGGAAGACATTATGTATCCCAACAAGCTGTGGAGGTAAAGCTAACTGGTAAGCAACATCTCCCACTCTTTCTAGTATCTTAAACGGACCGATAAAACGAGGGCTCAACTTCCCTTTCTTTCCAAATCGCACGATGCCCTTACTCAGAGATACCTTCAAAAATACAGAGTCCCCAATCTAAAATTCAAGTGGTCGTCTATGCACATCAGCATAACTCTTTTGTCTACTTTGAGCAGCCCGAAGTCTGCCACAAATAATCTGAACGTCCTTAGTTGCTTGTTCCACTAAATCGGGAGCCATAATTTTTCGGTCACCCACTTCTTCCCAAGCAATCGGGGATCTACATCTCCTGCCATATAAAACTTCATAAGGAGCCATACCAATGCTAGCATGATAACTGTTATTATAGGTAAATTCAGCGAGGGGCAGATGATCATCCCCTGAGCCCTTAAAATCTAACACACACTCCCTTAACATATCCTCTAATGTCTGAATAGTCTGCTCGAACTGACTGTCAGTCTGAGGATGATAGGCGGTATTCAAATTCAGTCGAGATCCCATGGCTTCCTGAAAATAAGTCTAAAACCTCGAAATGAACCGAAAATCTCTATCAGAAGTAATGCTCACAGGAGCTCTATGTAATCGTGCCACCTCTCGGACATATAGTTCTGCTATCTTATCCAGAGAATCAGTACTCTTAATGGCAAGGAAGTGGGCACTCTTTGTCAGTCTGTGCACAATCACCCAAACTGTATCATGACCTCTTTGGGTCCTGGGTAACCCCATAATAAAATCCATCGTTATGTGCTCTCATTTCCATGTAAGCACTGATAAGGGCTTAAGAAGTCCTGCGGGCTTCTGATGCTCAATCTTAACCTGTTGACATACCAAACACCTAACCACAAATTCTGCTACATCCTGCTTCATACCAGTCCACCAGTACACCTTCCGCAGATCATAGTACATCTTAATACTGCCTGATGTATGGTGTAACGGGAACAATGAGACTTCTTCAAAATCTGCTGCCTTAGGGCATCATCGCTCAGAACACAAATTCGGCCTCTGAACCTCAACAGTCCATCCTTACTGACCATAAAATCTGATTGTGAAGTTTGTTTTGCCTGGCTAACCATGTCTAGTAACCTCTGATCAATTCTCTACCCTCTTCTGATCTGATCTAAGATACTGGGCTCAATCCGTAAGCTAGCCACAAATCCAACCTCTGCTTCTTCAACATTAATCCTAAGTCCGACGAACTGTTCCATTAGCTCCCATTCTCTAACCATCATATACGACACCATACTTTTCCTGCTGAGAGCATCTGCCACCACGTTCGCCTTACTCGGATGATACAAAATCTCGCAGTCATAATCCTTAAGGAGCTTTATCCACCGTCTCTGTCTCATATTAAGCTCCTTTTGATCAAATATATTTTTTAAGCTTTTGTGGTCAATGAAAACCTGAAATTTCTCACCAAACAGGTAATGCCGCCAAATCTTCAAGGCAAAAACTATAGCGGCTAACTCCAAGTCATGGGTGGGATAATTTCGCTCATGGTCCTTTAATTTTCTAGAACCGTAAGCTATTACTCGACCATTCTGCATAAGTACACATCCCAGACCCTGGTGAGAAGCATCACAATATATCGCAAATCCCCCTGAACCACTCAGAATCGTCAAGACGAGTGCGGTAGTTAATCTCTGTTTGAACTCCTAAAAACTCCGCTCACATGCTTCAAACCATAAAAAGGGAACTCCCTTATGCGTGAGCTTAGTCAATGGAGTTACTATTTTGAAAAATCCTTCTACAAATCTTCGGTAGTACCCCGTCAGCCCCAGAAAACTTTGAATATCAGTCACAGTCTTCGGTCTCTCCCATTTGAATACTGCTTCAACCTTGGACGGATCAACTGACACTCCGTCTTTAGATATAATGTGACCGAGGAAAGTTATCTGCTCCAGCCAGAATTCACATTTACTTAGTTTCCCATATAATTGTTTCTTCCGAATGGTCTAGAGCATTGTCCTTAAATGCTGCTCATATTCCTCCCGGGACTTAGAGTACACCAAGATGTCATCAATAAAAACAATTACAAATCGATCTAGATAATCCTAAAATACTTCATTCATCAGACTCATGAAAGCAGCAGGGGCATTGGTCAAACCTAAAGGCATCACCAAGAACTCATAGTGGCCATATCTTGTCCTGAATGCTGTCTTAGCCACATCATCCTTCCTGATCCTCAACTGGTGATAGCCAGACCTCAGATCAATCTTCGAAAATACTGCAGCCCCTCTCAACTGATCAAATAAGTCATCAATTATGGGCAGAGGTTACTTGTTCTTTACTGTAACCTTAGTCAATAATCTATAATCTATACACAACCGAAGGCTACCATCTTTCTTACTGACAAACAAAATCGGAGCTCCCCAAGGCGACACACTGGGTCTTACAAAACCTTTGTTCAGCAATTCTTACAACTGCTTTTTCAACTCCTCTAATTCTACTAGTGTCATTCTATAGGGAGTCTTAGAGATTGGCTGGGTATCCGGTAGTAAATCAATAGTGAACTTTAGCTCTCTCTCCGGTGGTAATCTTAGTAATTTCTCAGGAAACATATCTGAAAATTCACATACTACTGGTATGTTTTGAATACCTGAGTGTTCCCATTTCGTATTCGAAATAAAGGCTATATAACCTTCACCACAATAGGATAAAAAAAGTTCACACAATATCATATTTCAAAGTATCTTATATTTTATTTCATTTTCACTGATACGAATTTCCTGCAACGATACCAATAATTTTAGTTACAGCTATCACAGGTATATACAATTTATAACCAGACAAGTACAGATACTTGGGATGTAATCACATTTGTCCTAACCGACACTGATAGTACTAGACAACTTTTGCTCTGATACCACTAACTGTAACGCCTCGGAAGTGCTAAAAATAGGGTAATTTTTTTCTTTTTTTTCCTCTACTTAGGTTGTATTCCTGTACAGTGTAGGATACTTCTTTCTTTCTTTATTTATTTTCTAGTTTTTGTATATTTCAACCACCTCATACGTTAAATAATAGTAACATCTACATATTAATTGTTTCTTGAACGTTACGTACTAATCCATAAAAACAGTGATTACATCCCGTAATAATTATGCACCCACATATCTGTACATTATACATGTCTGAAAATAAACATCTGTTATTATACCTGAACAAGTACTTCGTAGATAGCTGCGTAACACTTATTGCAGGATATCTGAGATGGAGAAAAAGGGGGTGAGCTTCTGGGGAAAAGCTCCATAAGGAATGTGTTTAGAATAATTTAACTATAAAAAGCCTGTGAAAATCATGCAAGTATACTTTCATACTTTACTTATAAAAATCAAATCATAAACTTACTTGAAAAATAATCATTCAATCGTACGTATAAATTCTATTTCGTATGTAAAACATTAATACATGAAAATATCATAAATGCGTATACTTTTCTTTTTAATACCATGAATGTCTTTTCATCTGAAAACATAAAACATGTTTTCTTTCACTAAATCATCATGCAAATCTTTATCTGAAAGCATAAATCATACTTTCTTTCATGAAAACATCATCATGCATAGTTTTCTTTCATGAAATATTCATCCTACATAATTCATTTCGTAAAATCATCATATAGATATTTTCATCTGAAAACGTAAAACATGTTTTCTTTCATGAAAACATTATCATACTTTCTTTCATAAGAACATCATCATTCTTTCTTTCATAATCATCATCATACTTTCTTTCATAAAGACTCATCATCAAAACATGGAGACTAGGCTATATCTGAGTCATGCAATATACGTCATCCTCCGTAGAGGGTCATAATCATACCGATGGCCATGGTGGGGGTTGTAGACTGGATCAGGATCGTACAACAAATCATAATCATAAACATGTGTAGTATCTTCTCATTCTTATCATATACTAGCACATAGCTAGGGCACGGGCACCGATGGCACTCGTCGTGCGGGAAATATTCTCGCGTGCTACGCGGGCAAGAGATACTACCAGAAATCATCATCATAGACCACGAGTAGCGAGTCAACCACCACACAAGTGAAGACAATCGCTATAAAGGTCCTACGTATCGACATATCAAGTGGCGGAGCCGGAGCGCCACGAGTAGTTGCCATGCATATAAATAGCCTTCTAGTCTCCAAATCTCTTTTTCTTTTCTTAAATACTTTCGAAAAACGTCAAAGTTTCCGTTGAAACATGAATATGAAGTCATATAGAAAACTATAAAATATTCATGTGTTTCATACTCTATAAGTTTTTTTATAAAACGAAATATACTTCATCAAATCGTTTCATGAGCATAAATATGCTTTGTAAATCATTCATAAATCTGAATATGCTTCATAAATCATTTCATAAATATAATTATGCTTTATAAATCATTTCATGAACATAATTATATTTTATAAATCATTTTATGAACGTAAATAGGTCAGAATCAAGCTAAATTACACCCCTTACCTCGTAGACTTTGGGGTGGTACAAAATAGTCGGGTATCGGGATTACCTCGATTTACGTGCTAAATTCTCGAGCTGCCGAAAACGATACCAATTCATCATATATTGATCAATTTCATCTTAACATACTCAATTTTAATTTATCTTCTCGAAGTTTAACCAATTTTGACTTTTCGATCAACTTTTTTTGTTTTTTCAATTTTACGGATTTAAGTCCCGTTTTTGGCCAATTTCATTATTTTAATTTCTCATTTCATTACTTTATTAACCTTATGACTCATTCAAGTCCATAAATCATGTTGGTCACTTTTCCAAATTTTCAATTCTTTCACTTTTCAATTTTACACTGAGTTAAGCTATAAATCGGGCTTTCTCGGTATAAATTTAACCGTTAACAACCTTAGATCCATCAAAATTTTACCACAAACACATCAACACTATGCTGTCCAGATCTCAAATCCTTCATAGAAATTAAATCATCCAATTCCACTTAACTAAAAACCTTCCAAAAACATCAAATAACAACATATATGAATTTTATCATCATCCATCAATTTTACCTCGGGTTTGACCAAAGTTGACCACATTTTTCTTCCACAAAATTGATCCTAAATTCAACATGTATATAGCTCAAAACCATGAAAAACTAGCTCAAAAACCAATCAAAGAATGAAAAATCTTAAATTCCTCACTTACCAAAAACATGGCAGATTCATCGACCATTTTTCTTTTGAGATTTTCACCTATAAAATGAACTTCTTTGTGGCTAAATTTTTTATATCTTATATAGGACTGGATGAGGAAGATTTCATCCTTCTTGGCCGACACCTGAATCTGGCCAGAAGGTGGCCGGAAAAATCTCACAAGGAGAGGATGAGAATGATGCCTAGGGCAACTTGGAGGATTGATTGCTCTCATCCTAGAAGTCTAATGGGGTTGATTTTTATGCCCAATGAAAGCTCCTTAAGTCTAATTTCAGAATTGAAAAACTTGGCTCAAATTGAATACTAGAAGGTCTTCAAAGTTGACAAAATGTGGGAGTTGGTCAGAAATCTGAAGTAGGACAGATTTTTGTTCTCCTTTGGAAAATTCCAAAAAAAATCATTATAGTCCAATTTTCTCCAAATTTCCACTTCTCAAGTGTTATACTATGTCCCTAGTATGTTTCATAAAAATTTAGGGGTCACTTGTTTAAGAAAAATTACCCAATTGAGCTCATTTTGCGCGATTTGGTCTATACCGAGCAAAATGACTTAAAGTTTTCAATTTACTTTAAAAATTAATTTGATCCCCGAAGCCTCCATATTTTCACTTGATTTTGATTTCTCAAGTAAATTTAACCTTATCTTAATTTTATATGGCTTCAGAATAATTTTCGGGAATTTTATGAATTTAATCCGAATTTATTTTTAATTCCGAGCCCATTTGCTCGGTTTAGTGTAAACCCGAACCTTACTAACCTTTTCACTTCCAATACCTTAGTTTTCATTTCTAAACATCATTGCATGATCATACATGAAATTCTTTAAAAAATTTCGGGTTTCACAAGCAATTTAGTAGGCGATATCACAAAAGAAAATGGCATTGCATGAATATTAATTTACTATAGTAAATAATTGTTAAAATTGATTCTCTTAGAATAGAGATTTGATTTTTTTTTTTTAATTAAAGAAGCTCCGAAATTTCAGAATAAGGAAAAAAAAATTTAGATGCGGGAGGGATTTGAATCAATACCTATTTAAAGTCAATTTTTGAACTGCATAAATGCATTCAATGAAATTTTTTATTATATCTAAAAAAATATTATAAAAATATTGTTTTTATTGAACATCCCTATAGACTTAAAAATTTTAAATATAACATGAAAATCACTTGAAAACGACATAAAAAAATATACAAAAATAACTCGATTTAAAATTTGACAAAAGCTAAGTAAATGTTTTGCAGTTGGAAGTTGACATAAATTTTGACAAAACAATATACGAGTTTTACAAAATTAATATGAAATATATGCATAAATTGTTATATTTATATCTATGTCAAATGGATAGGCTTTATTTCCCAGACTACTGATTATGGCTCTGTTTGATTTACTGAAAATGTTTTTCGAAAAATGATTTTTAAAAAATATTTATATTCTTTGAAAAATTGAAGTTTTTTTTTATTGTTTGGATGAATTAATAGAAATATTTTCTATTGTTTGGTTGATTTTTGAAAATTTTATTTTTTAAAAATGATATTAACATTACTAATAAAATATTAAAAATTATTTATTAATTTATTAATATTAAAAATATTATTGTTAATTATTGAAATATTAAAATTATTTAAGATTAATTATATACAAAATAAAATATTTAAACTTAAAATATTAAAAGATTTTTTATGTTAATATTTTTGTATTTAAGAATTTTAATTTAGTTAAATATAAATATTTTTATTAATATAATTATTGTTAACACAAATGTTAGGTGGTATGCTGCATCATGTCAAAGAGTGGGTGGTAGGTTTCATTCTAAAAGTATGAGAAACTCGGGAAACATGGCGGAAAGAAAATGTCAAATAGTGTGAAATTTGTTTGTATTTTTTTCGGCTTCGTCAAAGTAAAAACATAGCGGAAAGACTCTTTTTAAATTTCATAATGTTGAAATCTTATGTGTTGGTTTATCATTTTTTATTTTTTATTTTTAAACTACAAAAGCATATGCAATATTTAGTATGCGAAACTTTACAGATAATATATTAAAAATACTTGACAGTTCATCTGATCTTCATTTTAAATATGCTATCATTTAGCTTTTGATTGGCAAATGGCAGGCTTAACTACATAAGACCATGACAGTTTCCCAAAAAGCAGAAATTACATTTGATAGTGGTCATATCATCAAAGTTCACGTGTACAAAGATTGATCAATCAGAGACCGCCACGTATCAAACACAAATAGAAGAGATATAAGTCACGTGGCTGGTAAAGAGAGATAGCGACACAGTAAATGGAGTGGCCGATAGAGTAGCTAGGCGATAGAGTGTATGCAAAAGAGTCTCCGGCAGCAGAGTCCCCAGGCGACGCAGTCTCAGCATGATAGAGACTGTGCGGTAGAGTATGAACGCGACAGAATAAGTCGCGATAGACCTCTACTGCACAAATCGCGACAGAGCTCTACCGCAGGGATCGCGACAGAGCTCTACTGCAGGAACTGCGATAGAACTCTACCGCAGTGATCGCGGCAGAGGTTCACGTAACTTTGCCTCATGATGAACTCATCCACAGGACGTCCAACTCCAAGTCGCGACAGAGTATCCAGTAACTCTGTCGCAGCCCAGACACGCGTCTGGGCCTCAGACCCGAATCCTATAGTTATGGGCCTAAAATATTCGCAGACCCGGAAAGAACATGAAGCCCGACTTGATCCTAGAAGAAGTCTATAAATACACTAGGTATAGAAAAAGGTGAATCGGATCTCTTTTTTCTTGTATATAGAAACTCTGCTAAAAGAACTTTCTAACTTAATCATCGGAGTGCGCGTGCAGGGACAGATCCTTGCGTCTCTCTGATTTCCGTTGTTTTTGCAGAATATTCGATACACGTGGAAGGAATCGCATCAGCATCACCTCGTTGTCGTTTAGCGCAGCATCAATACGCGGAAGGAATCGTATCAGCATCATCTCTTTGTCGTTTAGTGCAACATCAATTGGCACCGTCTGTGGGAATCAGAGCAAAAAGTCAGATTCCCTATTAAAATGGTGATGACACGTTCTGCAGCAGAAAATCCAGGGGGAGAGAATTCTGTGAGTCCCCCTGTCAGATCAGAGTAAGGACAAAGACAGAATGAAAATGGTGGCAGAGTGGCCTCGGTTTCTCCGGAGGAATTTTAGGCGTTGAAATGTCAGAATGAGGAGACGATAACAACGTTGAAGGCTATGGTGAACTTCTTCAAAAACGCTCTCCCGTAGTTTAGCTTACCCCCAAAAGTTCAGCTGATGGTGGGGAAAAACATCCCGAGGCAGACTTACGAGAGAGGTCAACCCTCCACCATGGCGAATGCTGGACAAGGAGAAGGAGCGCAGAATACTGCCACTGGACCGATTCCGAACTTTGCCGCGTGTTTGGAGGATAACCCTACAACGACTTTGAGAGTAAACTCTACCGCATTTCAGAGGAAGCACCCTGTGGCAGGGTTACGGGAAGTAAATACTGCTGTAGACCCGACTGAACATAACTCTCCCGCGGGGCATAGGCAGCGGAGTTCTCCCACAGAGTGCATGCGGCAGAGCTCACCCTCGGATCGCAGGCGGCAGAACTCACCCGCGGCATATATGCGGCAGAGCTCACCTGCGGATCGCAGGCGGCAGAATTCAACTGCGGCATTTATGCGGCAGAGCTCACCCGCAGATCGCAGGCGGCAGAGCTCACCCGCGGCATATAGGCTGCAGAGTTCTCTCGCATGGCGCAGTATTTCTCCTGAGGAGTTGGGGCATGAATTCGAAGATCACAGGTCCAGGGAGCGACGGAGACAGAAGAGTCCTGACCCCCGAGACTGTTTCGAGGGTACAAGGTCAAATCTCGAAATGGGAGGTGCTGGAAGGAAGGATACAAGGCAAGCCCCTAGAGGCCGAGAAACCTTAAACGAGGAGGAGATACTTAGCCGGGGAGCTGAACATGTGCAAAGTCTCCGAAACAGAGGAGGAAGGAGTGCTTACCACTCGGACTCTTCTAGTCCCGAAGGAAGGGGAGCATACTCGACTCAAGGGTCGAAAAACGTGGAGAAAGTTGTCGAAAGGATTTTGAAAAAGAGGAAACTGGTGTCTCCTGATGATAGTCAAAGAAGGAGAATTCCGTTCAGTCCGGAGATTATGAACAAACCCTTGCCGAAGAAGTTTAAGATGCCTTCTATGGCCACTTACACAGGCAAAGCGGACCCATACAACCACATACAAAGTTATGAGTCTCTCATGTTGCTACATGGATGGGAAGATGAAATCATGTGCAAAGCCTTTTGCTTACACTGTCCGGGCATACGCTGAAGTGGTTTAATGGGTTGAGCGAAGGTTCCATCTCATCCTTCGACCAATTGCGAAATGAATTTTTGAGAGTCTTCATGATCAATAGCCAGAGGAAGAAGGACGCTACTTATCTGCTCACTCTTAAGCAAGGGAATAAAGAATCCTTGAAGAGCTACGTAGATCGTTTCTGAGATGCAACCTTGGAGGTGAAAGATCTACTAATAGGAGTAGCCATGGCTGCAATGCTGCAAGGGACGAAGTCCGAGAAGTTGTAAGAATCCCTCTCCCTCGATCAGTCAGTGACACTTTCCGATCTGTTTGCTAGAGCCAATAAATATGTGGCTCAAGAAGAAGTAATGAAGATGGTATAACCTCCGGAGACAAGGGAAGAAAGAAAGAGAGAAAGAGAGAGAGAGAGAGATGTACCTGAGAGAAGCTCTCCAAGACCCGTCAGGTTAGACAAGGCCCCTAGACTCAGGTATGAAGGTTATACCAGATTGAATGAGTCTCGCACCGCGATACTAGCAGCTATTAAGTGGACGGGATTGTTGGAATTCCCCAAGAAGAAGATTAAAGATGTAGGGCGAAACTCTGACGCCTACTGCGAATTTTATGCTGCTCACGGTCACCCCACGAAAAGATGCAGAGACCTGATGGATCAGCTAGAGAGACTAGCTAGAGAGGGGAAAATTAATCGCTTCCTGTGGAGAAGTGAAAGGCCTCGTTATCCTCCGCGAGATCGAAGGATGACCGTCCGCGAAATGTGCAAAATAATGATAACAGAAGAAATAGGCCAAGGAATGAAGTATTTAGGCCTATCCCCGGGGGTAATCAGCCAGATAACGAACCTACCGCCCCAGCAATAAATGTTATCGCAGGAGGAGAATCGATGGCAGGAAACTCCTCTGCTTCCCGTAAGAGTTACGCGAGGCAAGCGTATCAGGTTCATGTTGTGATGGAAGAGAAAGCAGATGAAGAACCTATTGTGTTCACTCCGACGGACAATGGTGACATTGTCGTGCCCCATGATGATCCTATGGTAATATCCGTAGTGGTGGCGAAACATCCGGTGAGCAGAATCCTAGTCGATAATGAAAGTTCGGTGAACCTAATCTATTAGAACTGTTTCGAGAAAATGAACATATCCGCAGATAGATTAAGACCTGTTATGACGTCATTATACGGATTTACGGGTGAAAAGGTGAAGGTGGCCGGGTCCATAGAGTTGCCTATGACTCTAGGAGAAAGCCTGAAGGATGTGACCCGACAGGTATTGTTCATGGTGGTAAGGTCAACCTCAGCTGCTTACAACATGATCCTAGGAAGGTCTGTACTGAATGATATGAGGGCGGTGATATCCTCTTATTATTTGGTAATGAAGTTCCCTACTCCCAACGGGGTTGGGCAAGTACGAGAAGATCAAAGGAGGGCTCGTACTTATTATATTGCTTCTACCGCTAGCAAAGGAGTGCAGAGAAAGGAGACTTTGTGCATAGATGACTCGCCCAAGCCTCAGCCTGTAAAGGAAATGGAAGCCATTGAGCTAATCAGAGGGGATGAAGAGAAGAAGGCATTCATCGGGGCTCAGCTGAATGAACAAATAAAGAGAGAGATAGTGGAATGCCTGAAGAGGAACTCGGATGTTTTCACTTGGACCCCGGCTGACATGCCCGGGATTAATCCTGAAGTGATTTGTCATGAGCTTATTGTCTCACCCGGACATAAATCTGTCAAGCAGAAGAAGAGAAATTTTACCCCAGAAAGACAGAAGGCAATCACTGAAGAAATTAATAAACTCTTAGAAGCCGGGTTCATTAGAGAGGTCTACTACCCTGAGTGGCTGGCCAACGTAGTAATGGTGAAGAAATCCAATGGGAAGTGGCGAATGTGTGTAGATTTCACTTATTTGAATAAAGCTTGTCCTAAAGATTCGTACCCCTTGCCTCGAATAGATAGGCTTGTAGATGAAACGTTCGGATATGAACTCCTCAGTTTTTTAGACGCTTTCTCCGGATATCATCAAATTATACTCCACCCAGAAGATGAAGAGAAGACTTCTTTTACAACCGACGATGGAACATACTGCTATCACGTAATGTCGTTCGGTCTAAAGAATGCTGGAGCCACATATCAGCGAATGGTGAACAAAGTGTTCAAAGATCTTCTGGGAAATACCATTGAAGCCTATGTGGACGATATGATTATCAAGAGCCGAGCAGGAGAGTCTCACGCTCATTAGATGTCCAGGGTATTCGAGGTGCTGAGAAGATTCAATATGAAGCTAAATCCCGGCAAGTGCTCATTCGGGGTGAGATCAGGGAAGTTCTTAGGCTTCATGATCACTGACAGGGGTATCGAGGCAAATCCTAAAAAGGTACAAGCAATTATCGACATGAAACCCTCAACCACCGTGAGAGATGTCCAAAGGTTGACAGGCAGAATAGCAGCTCTGAATCGCTTTTTGTCAAAGTCTGCAGAAAAGAGCTTGCCATTCTTCAAAACTCTGCGGGGAGGAAAGAATTTCGAATGGATAAGTGATTGTCAAAAAGTTTTTAAAGACCTCAAAGAATATTTGAAGCAGTTACCTTTATTGACAAGACCTTTGGAAGGGGAACAATTATATATGTACTTGGGAGTCGGTGATTTCGCCGTCAGTGCGGTACTACTGAAGAAGGATGAAATAGTATACCACCCCATCTACTATGTGAGCAAGGTACTGTTGGACCCGGAGACCCGTTATCCGCTGGCCGAAAAGTTAGCATTGACCCTTGTGATAGCCTCGCGTAAGTTGCGCCCTTATTTTCAGGCACACTCCATCGCTGTCTTGACGGATCAACCGTTAAGACAAATCCTTCAGAAGCCTGAACACTCAGGAAGACTAGTGAAATGGCAGTGAAACTTGGAGAATATGATATCACATTCCAACTCAGGCAGGCTATCAAAGGTCAAGCTCTGGCAGACTTTATAGTAAAATATACTAGCCCGAGCGACAACGATGGAAAGGAAACTCAACCGTGGTTACTGTATGTCGACGGGGCGTCAAGTGCAAATGGAAGTGGAGCAGGTGTAGTCTTGGTATCACCGGAAGGGAAATCCCTAGAATACTCTTTACGGTTTGGGTTCCCTAGTTCGAACAACATGGCAGAATATGAGGCTTTGGTAGCCGGAATGAGGCTGGCAGAGAAGTTGCAAGTTCACCACTTGGTGGCACACAGCGATTCTCAATTGGTGGTAAACCACTTCAACGGGTAATATGAGATTCGAGAGCCAATGTTGATCCCTTACCTAAAGAAAGTCCAATCTCTAGCTCGAACTTTCAAGAATTTCCAGCAAATACAAATTAATCAGTCTGAAAACACACACGCAGATTCATTGTCCAAGTTAGTCTCTTCCAATGAGACAGGAGGAAGGATAGTGAAGGTGGAGAAGCTCGAGCGACCTAGTGTTGAAGAGGTTGAAGTGTGTGACATTGAAATGGGGGATGACTGGAGATCCCCATTCAAACAGTATCTCACTGAAGGTACACTCCCCCAAGATAAGGACGAGACTCATCGCTTAAGGATACAAGGGGCAAAGTTCACACTAATCAATGGGGAACTATACAAAAGGGGATATTCATCACCTTTGTTAAAGTGCCTGGGGTCAGAGCAAGCAAATTATGTCCTAGCTGAGGTGCACGAAGGAATTTGCGGTGAACACTTAGGAGCTAGAGCCCTTACTGCTAAGATACTGCGATCGGGATTCTATTGGTCGACATTGAAAAAACATGCGATGGACAAAGCCCACAGGTGTGACAAATGCCAAAGGTTTGCGCCAATAACAACAGCCCCAGTGACTCCCTCCCAGAGTACGGTACAACCAATTCCTTTTGCACAGTGGGGATTAGACATTCTGGGGCCTTTCCCATTAGCCACGAGTCAAAGAAAGTTCATGTTGGTTGCCATCGATTACTTTACAAAGTGGATTGAAGCGGAGCCTTTAGCTACAATCACGGAGAAGAAAGTGGAAGCGATGGTGTGGAAAGATATCATCTGCCGGTTCAGAATCTCACGTATCTTAAATGCTGACCACGGAAAGCAATTTGATTGTGACGCCTTCTGTGAATTCTGTAAGAACCTCGACATTCAGCTAAGGATTTCTTCTGTATCATATCCTCAAGCTAATGGACAGGCCGAAGTCAGTAATCGGACTATCCTTCATGGGTTGAAGACCAGATTAGTCAAAGCTAAGGGGGCATGGGTGGACGAATTGCCTAGTGTCTTATAGGCATATCGTACTACTAGTCGGGTATTGACTGGAGAAACGCCGTTTAGCCTTATATACGGCACTGAAGTATTGATTCCCGTGAAAATTGGAGCACTGTCACCCAGGGTGGTGCCTTTAGTGGAAGAAAAGAATTCACAGAGACTAAGGGAAAGCCTGGATCTGCTTGATGAGCACAGAGAGGCCGCAGCTATTCGGTTGGCATCCTATCATCAGAGAGTGGCCAACTACTATAACAGCCGGGTGAGAGATAGATCGATGTCTGAGGGGGATTTGGTGCTCAGAAAGTCACATATCACGAATGCCTTGAGAGAAGACGGAAAATTCAGAGCCAATTGGGAAGGTCCATTCAGAATTAAACAAAAGATTGGGCCCAACACCTGCATCCTGAAAACTCTGCAAGGGAAGAAAATAGGAAAAACATGGAATTCAAATCACTTAAAATTGTATTTGAACTAATCATTATGTTTTCTTTCTTGAACCTTATATTCTCACATTTTTGTCATTTGTTTACACTGTCACGAGATAGTATTATCTAATCATTATGCAGATTGTTCTTTTATTATATCTCCAACTTTTATATATCTAAATCTTGTGACAGGATACAGACGAGCTGTAAGCGCCTGAGGTGCAATGCGTCACTGTGGCCAGGCGTAAAATCAGACAAGCCGTAAGAGCCTGAGGCGCAATGCGTCACTGTGGCCAGGCGTAAAATCAGACGAGCCGTAAGAGCCTGAGGCGCAATCCGTCACTGTGGCCAGGCGTAAAATCAAACGAGCCGTAAGAGCCTGAGGCGCAATGCGTCACTGTGGCCAGGCGTAAAATCAGACGAGCCGTAAGAGCCTGAGGCGCAATGCGTCACTATGGCCTGGCGTAAAATCAGACGAGCCGTAAGAGCCTGAGGCGTAATGCGTCACTATAGCCTGGCGTAAAATCGGACGAGCCGTAAGAGCTTGAGGCGCAATGCGTCACTGTGGCCAGACGTAAAATCAGACGAGCCGTAAGAGCCTGAGGCGCAATGCGTCACTGTGGCCTGGCGTAAAATCAGACGAGCCGTAAGAGCCTGAGGTGCATGCGTCACTGTGGCCTGGCGTAAAATCAGACGAGCCGTAAGAGCCTGAGGCGCAATGCGTCACTGTGGCCTGGCGTAAAATCAGACGAGCCGTAAGAGCCTGAGGCGCAATGCGTCACTGTGGCCAGGCGTAAAATCAGACGAGCCGTAAGAGCCTGAGGCGCAATGCGTCACTGTGGCCAGCCGTA
Source organism: Firmiana major (assembly GCA_033439115.1). NCBI lineage: Eukaryota > Viridiplantae > Streptophyta > Magnoliopsida > Malvales > Malvaceae > Firmiana > Firmiana major. Next base: position 3,887,736 of record CM065914.1, on the reverse strand, counting down.
AAATCAGACGAGCCGTAAGAGCCTGAGGTGCAATGCTTCACTGTGGCCAGGCGTAAAATCAGACGAGCCGTAAGAGCCTGAGGTGCAATTGCGTCACTATGACCAGGCAATGGAAACATAAAGGCCGTAAGAACTGAAGACGTGGTCAGGCCTCAGAAAAAGATATGTTTATATGTAAAATTCTTTCTGAAAATATATCTTTCTATCAAGAATTAGGGAGCATATTCGAATAAACAAAACAAATATAAATATACGAGTAAAACAAATAAACAGATAAATAATGATAAAGGATAAATAGCAGAGCAATGCGATACGAAGCATAAACAGAACTTTGACTTTATTTATTTAAGAAAATCTTTACAAGTACATCCAACAAAAACAAAACAACAAATATTCAAAAAAGATCAACAAAACGACAGAATGTTCGAAAAGAAAAACAAAAAAAAATCAGTCTGCAGGAGGAGGAGGCTGGGGATCAGCCGCCGACGGACCCTCGCACTCTAAAGACTGTTGACCATCTTCCCCATCCAAGTCGTCGAGGGCACCAATAGATTCGGGAGCATCGTCCAGGCTCACAGGCTCCCAGGGACCGGTAAGGTTTGCAAGATCATCTTGCGCAGTCCTCTTAAAAAGCTCATCAGGAGGTTCGGCTCCCGGTTCATACTTAGTCCAATCAGGGGCCTCGAACAGCATCGCCTCACGTGTGTATTGGAGCTTAGGGAATTCTTCGCCTTCCCTATGCTTCTCCAACCAGGATCTAGCAAGGTAAAATCCATATTTTACATATGGATTCAAAAAATCCTCCTTTCGCCTCAAGCAATCCCTAGAAAGACGATACTCCTTCACGGCTTCCGCCCTGATGCTATCAATCTCCACTTGAGTTAGAGAAGGAGTAGCCCGACTTTCTAGCTCGACGACATATTGCTCGAGCTCCTAATTACGATCAATTAAGGACCCATATTTGGACTGCATGCGGTCCAGTTCGGCTTGGGCCTGTTGAAGATCTTCATGAAATTTGTTAGACCTAGCCACCTCAATAGTAAGATCCCCCTTGGCCTGATTCAAATCTTGGCGTGCCTTCGAGAGCTGATCTTCTAAGTTTCGTACCACGTCTAGAAGCCCGGATAAGTTGTTAACAGTATTTGACAACTCCATGACTTTGTCCTTCAAATCCCGAATCTCCTTGTCAGCTCGCTCCCGATAGGCTCGGTGTTGAGCGTTGTTGGCCACAGTCCTCTGAGCAAGCTGAAAAGCAACGCAAAAAGTCAAACTCAAAGTATAGCAAAAAGAAATTAAACGAAAAAAGAAAATGAGAATTACCCTCAGCGCCTCCATATCGGCCAAGTCTTCTCCCTCTGGATAATTCCTAAATATTCTAGCTTCGTCCCTCGGGAGAATAGTGGCCCAACTCAGTCGAGACGCCACCCCGGGAGAGTCCAAGGTATCGTTGTCGCGAACTCCCGGGTAAACCCGAAACTCAGACCCCCTCATGATGTAACTACCATCTACGGGGTAGGATCTCTCATCAACAGGACCTATCCTCGGGAGAATTGGCCTAGTCCCCATTGACAGCTCGATGTACAAATGCCTCCGGTTCTTTCGTTGGGACGAAATTATATTGCATTCGGCACGCTCTTCAGATCGAGACCGTTGATAAGTTGCATATTATACATATTAATTGTCATATTTTTTCATGATTTAAATTCTTTTATATGCTTAATTTTTGGATTTGACTTATATTTTCTATTTTGTATTGTAGATGAAGGAAAATGGACAAAATGGATTAAAAGCTGCAAATTCTACTCAAGTCACAAAATCTGAAGAAATCTTGAAATTCAAGTCGAGATCTATCACTTGTAGCTGAAGTTGACTGAATCAATCTAAAGATGACAAGTGGAAGATTTTAATTATTAAGGAAGATATATACAAAATCTGTCTTTGGCAAGTGGTGGAAAAAGGAAAGAAGTTTAATTGTAATCAAACTCAATCAGAGAAATTTCCTTTGGAAACAGATTCTGGGGTTAGGATATTTAGTATTTATAGACTAAGAGTGGCTAGGGGGATCTCAATTCTGAATCTTGAATCTTTATATTTTTATTTTTCTTTTGTGAACTTATGGCTTGCTAAATTCTTAGTCTAACCAAAGGATAATTAAAGTTTGGGTTCTTTAAGAATTGTGAGATCTAATTAGTTTTTATCTTGTTCTTTTATATCTTTATTATTTATATGTCTTCTGTTCTTGTTTAAATTATTGTTTTGATTGGTTGTGCAAAAAGGACCCTTTGTTCAATTGTCAGGATAATATATCGCCAATTAGAAACCTGAATCCGTAATTGTTTAGGCATTCTAATATAAGTGATAAATAACATAATTGATTTCAGACAGGATTTCAATTCTCTGTTAAGAAGATATATAATCTAGCTTAAATGAACCTACATGTGTGTTTGTTGGTTAGAATTGGTAGTCTCTTTAGTTTTCAATGCTGTTGGTAAATTAAATCTTAAGATCGTATCTAAGGTTGTTTAACTGACAAGAGAAATAATTAGAGATCGTATCCTGATTATCGAAGAAGTAAGGAGGGATAGGTTGTTAGGTCGTACCAATAACTATAACCAATTTGGTAAAGATTAAAAGAATTTATTTTTGTATCAATGATCAATTCCCTGAACCCATTCTAAGATTATTCCTTTGGTTAGATGCTCTCATTATATTGATTTTCTATAAATATTTTATATAGCGATTTTACTTGCCTAGATTTTAATTTAATTTTTATTTTCATTTTCCCAAAATCCCCATTTTACTTTTTAATATTTTGCAGAAAAATAAATCTTACCAATCTCTTGGGAAACGACCTTACTCAACTATACTGCAGTTTTAATCTATTTTGAGTAGGAATTATTATTGTTGGTTTCGACAGCCACCAACCATCTAGACGAACCAGAAGCCCTCCGTGAAGAGGAAGGAGCTCTCCCTCTATCCCGAGAGGGATCCCTTTGTTCCGAAGGAGGAGGCATCACTTGTCTAGGAACAGGTGGGGTCCGAGCCCGAGGCAATTGAGGCGGAACTGGTGCCTCACTGGGAACATCATCAGCTAAGCGAGGCCTCTTTCTAGTGGGGTCACTAGACAGACTGCCCTCCGAACCTTGACGTGTCAAAGATCGTCGAAAATGGCTCATTTCTATAAAAAAGAAAAAGAACAAGTGGTCAAAAACGTGGTCAGAACCAACAAACAATAAAAAAGCATAAAAAGTTACCATCAGGAGAATCAAAATGCTCTTGAAGGGACTCTATGTTTATCATATCATCGTCAGGTAGAACCATGAAAGTTGAACCAAATCCTTCCCAGTCATTCAGATCAGCTAAAGGCTCACTGTCAGAACTAGATTCTATATTTGTACTCCCTATATCTTCTTGCGGCCTTAAAAGTTCAGGGTTCAACTCAGGGAGAATCGAGGATGAAGGATTCGAGGAAGGAACAGAAGGGCTGACAATAGGGACGGGACCCACACCCCAGCCAGCAGATATCAAATTTGTATTTGATAAAAGACTGTCAAGACTAATGGGACTATCAACCAATAACCTATTGACATCTAAGGATAACTGTTCTCTAAGTGTAGAAATCCGGGGGCCCTTGGGGATTTCACGCCTAGTCTCCCAACGAGTAGGGAAATCCAAGCCCATAGGCGTCTCCACAATAAGCCACTCCGATTCAAAATCGTGAAGCTTATTTGCGGGCTTTTCGAATAACCTGTTTTCAAATCCAGGCTTATACACCCGCTGAAGTGAATAAAGAACTAAACCGGGGCTGCCTCGAAACCTAAAAAATGCATCAAGAAGGGGAAGAGACGGAGAAACACCCCTTAGTCGACAATGCACGGTAAATCCTATTAATTGCATGCGTGAGGATGCAGTTGTCCAGGGGCTATCCTGTGCGTCCTAAGGAAAGAAGCCCCAAAGTCAGATATTGAAAAACAGAGTCCTAACTCTAAGGATGCCCTGAAAATAACTATCCCGTCAGACACACGACGTATGTAGTTTTCTTGAGGGTTTGGAAGCCTATAGGAGTATCCGTCGGGCAAAGGAAACCTAGACATAAGGTCTTGGATGTCAACTGCCTTCAAAGTCAACTTGACTCCTAGCTCTTTATGCTTCCCTACACCATGACCAGTCATTTTTTGAAAGTTCAAGGAAAATCACGAAGAAAAAACTACTGGCGACAGAGTTTACCTAATAGAGAAGCAGGAAGACAGTAAACTATAGTGTTAGGGCGTTTGCAACAGAAGTAAAGCAAACAACACGGGGCGACAGAGTTTTCGTCCACGCGACAGACTCGCGACACAGTGACGCACACGATAGAGGTGCGGAAGAAGTATCAGCAGCCTGCGAGAGACTTGCGACAGAGTGGCGACAGAGTATTGGGAGAATGTGCGGCAGAGTGGTCTTATGCGAGAGAACTCAGTGGATACCGCGACGACTGGGAGCTTATATATATAGAGGCGCGGCTGTGTCAACACGTGCACGGAAATCCGCACGTGCTCTGGAACAGTGAATCAAGGATCCTCTTTCGCAGAAAATATTCCTACCAAAGAGTGGGGAGCAATTGATAGTGGTCATATCATCAAAGTCCACGTGTACAAAGATCGACCTACCAGAGACCGCCACGTGTCAAACACAAATAGAAGAGACATAAGCCACGTGGCTGGTAAAGAGAGGTAGCGACACAGTAAATGGAGTGGGCGATAGAGTAGCTAGGCAATAGAGTGTATGCGAAAGAGTCCCCGGCGGCAGAGTCCCCAGGCGATGCAGTCTCAGCGCGATAGAGACTGTGCGGTAGAGTATGAACGCGACAGAATAACTCGCGATAGACCTCTACCGCACAAATCGAGACAGAGCTCAACCGCAGGGATCGCGACAGAGCTCTACCGCAGGAACTGCGATAGAACTCTACCGCAGTGACCGCGACAGAGGTTCACGTAACTCTGCCTCATGATGAACTCATCCGCAGGACGTCCAACTCCAAGTCGCGACAGAGTATCCAGTAACTCTGTCGCAGCCCAGACACGCACCTGGGCCTCAGACCCGAATCCTATAGTTATGAGCCTAAAATATCCGCAGACCCGGAAAGAACATGAAGCTCGACTTGATCCTAGAAGAAGTCTATAAATACACCAGGTATAGAAAAAGGTGAATCGGATCTCTTTTTTCTTGTATACAGAAACTCTGCTAAAAGAACTTTCTAACTTAATCATCGAAGTGTGCATGCAGGGACAGATCCCTGCGTCTCTCTGATTTTCGTTGTTTTTGCAAAATATTCGATACACGTGGAAGGAATCGCATCAGCATCACCTCGATGTCGTTTAGCGCAGCATCAATACGCGGAAGGAATCGTATCAGCATCATCTCTTTGTCGTTTAGTGCAACATCAACATTGATACCAAAGTGACCAGACTAGTGAGGAATTTCAGCCGGAGAATGTTAATCTATGCTCCTATAGAGATTAGGAATAGTTCAAATAATGGAGTAATTTTGTAAGACGATTTTTGATTAATGTAGATATGATATGATTACATATTTGTTTGTTTTTATGCTATGTTAAATGGAAGATAAATCCCTATATACTGCAGCAACTAAGGAATCATGGCCTTTTTAAAATTCTCATTGTAGTATAAATACAAGGGATTAAGCTAAATCTTGAAACGTGAAAAACCTGAATTTTAACAATTTTTTTCATAAGGTACAATTTTCAAATTTTAAAAGAATTGATAGTTTCTGAAAATAAAATTGTCCAATGAAAGGTACAATCCACGAAGGAACTAATTAATGTTAATCATAAAATTTTTACTTAATTTTCTTTTCTTTAGTTTTCTTTTATTTAAAACATCTTTCAACCCACCTACAAAAGAAAAAATAACAACTTGTGTTAATTTTAATTTTATCCTTTCTGTAAAGCCGATGTCCCAAATAAAGTTACTAAAATTTGTTAATGTGTATATTTGGTTTATATTATTTTGAATTATTTTATATAAAACGTAATAATTATTATTTCATAAATGGTTAGAAGAAGTTGAAATATTAAATTAATTTTTTTGATTTGATTTTATTTTATTTTTTGTATTGTCATATCTAAAATCATTAAATATAAGTTGTGATGTTGCCTGCATTCATTCAAATCAAGACCCTACCCAAGAAATCCAATATCAAAGCAAACCCATTTCTTAAAATCTTTCAAGTGGTTTTGATATTTCCCAGTGCGTGAACTAATGAAACTGAAGGGGGCAAATTCGTGCCAGGTGGAGCAGTCTGTCAGATGTAGATTTCAAGAATGTCTAGGTCGCAGGTTGGTTGATGCAGTACAAAGGTTGAATCGTTCAATTAATGCCACGTTGGGTTGCTCAATTAAAGCATCTTTACAATGGGAAACAAAGTCGTGGACAAGCCCAAGGGCAGCCACCGAAATGGAGGTCCCGGGGCACTGTTGCAACTCGTCTTCCCTTCCATATCCTTGTCAATATAGGTAGTCAGTCATATTCCCTGGCCTCCCGGCGTTTGAAAAAATTGCAACTTAGCTCAGCCCTTTCGTTTGGTGGGGTTTCAGCTTTGCAGATTTTAGACCCCATTTTAGCGTCTACGGATTTTGTTCTTGGATAAATTACTGTATATAAAACCATAGTTTAAGGATAAGAGACGATTGCAAATATTAGAATTTAAATTTTAAATTTGATGGACGTTATTGTATGAATTGTTAAAAAATAAAAAATAAAAAATAAAAAATAAAGAAGAAATAATTATAAGACGTGAAATTTAATTATTTTTTAAATTCAAAAAATCTTTTAAAATATAATAATTTTATAAATTCTCTCAAGATAGATATGAAATATATGATTATGAATTTATAATAGTCGATCAGTATTTTTGAATGGTCATATTTTATTTAAAAGAGATCTTTTTAAACAAATTATGCCTTACAGATATAATTTTGACTATTTTTTAAATAAGTTATGTATGATAGACATAATTTTTGATTAATTTTAATTAATTTAAAATTAAAATAAATTAATTAATTTTGAAAATAAAATAAATAAATAAATAATTTTTAGCCAAGTTCAAAAGCATGAGATGTTCAACTACTATTTATAACCTTTTATATTTAAAAGGTACAAAGTCTTAGTCCAAACCAATTATACAAAATCAAATTAATTTTTTTGGGTCGAAAGTATAAAATATTAAAATCATCCTGTTAAATACTCTTTCAAGATATTAAATTTTATTTAAGTAAAGGTTACTTTTATTTCAACCAATACTTTATTAATAATTATTATACACTTTCAATATTTTATCGTTACCATTGTCATTTTTAATATTTTAGAGATTCCAATTCAATTCTTGGAATTTAAGTAAAGTGAAACATATTCAGATACGTGAGATGCGTCATCTATATGACTAACTAATAAGAAAATTTTCTCTATTCCCCTACAGCGTTGAAGTTAGTCAGCCACTTGTGGTTGTTGGATTCTTGATGTGTATAGCGTAAATACAAGGGAATACTGCTTTTCAAAGCATGAAATGCATCACATTATCACTGTCATTTTGCTCTATAATTTTCAACTTTATGCGGTCTAAATATTGGCCATCAAAAGCAGTTTTGGGATACAGTTGCAACTACCATTGCTCAATGTACTAATCTCAAATTATATTAATATATATATATATATATATATATATATATATATATATATATATATATATCTACATTGTTCACTCATTATGAAATATGAATACTACCAAAATAAGAAAATATATTTTTGAAAACAAAGGAAACAATAAATTCTTACTTCCGATAATTTTAAAAATATTTATTTTTATTTATATTTTTTGAAAATAAAAATACGTTACCAAATATGTATTTTTTGCTGTTGTTTTTTTAAAAAAAAAAACTGAAAAGAAAAAAAAATGCCCAACGAGTCCTTTGTAACTGAGTAACAATTTATGAAAAAATTAACGCTCATCATAAAATTTTTACTTATACCTTTCTTTTCTTTTCTTTTTTTGTCTTGGCCTAAGCAAATTATGAAAGCAAAAATAAACAACTTTTAATTTTTATTAAACAGGTATTCGAGATAAAGTAATGTAAATATGATAATTTGTTTTTTTTTAATTTATGTTTATGTTTTGTTAAATCTTATAAAATCTAAAATTATTATTTTATAATTTGTATTGATATTTTAAATATTAAATTAATTTTTAATTTTTTAAAAAATTTTAATTAGTATTATTTTTATATTTTTTTCATTTTATTGTATTGTAACCAAAATCATCAAATACAAAGTGGTGGCAGCTGCTTGAGCCATGTTTGCCATGAAGTCTTGATCTGTCGCCGTCTCTAAGAGCTTGTCTTTTGATTTGAGTTGGGCTGCTAATAAACTGTACTCCTTCAAAAAGGTTGCAAGTTGCCTATGCCTGCATTCATTCAGGACCCTACCAAACAAATCCAATAACAAATCAAAACCATTTCTTGATATTTTCAACTGGTTTTGGTAGAAAACGTGGCAAAGCAAATGCTAGGATATTTGATATTTCCCATTGTGTGAACTAACGAACCTGAAGAAGGCACATTCGTGTCATGTGGTGGCAGTTTGTCAGATGTAGAGTTCATCCATGGCCGTAGATGGCAGGTTGACTCAGTGCAAAGGTTTAATTGTCCAGTTAAAGCTGCAGCTCGGTCGTTGGGAAATAAAGTCGTGGACAAGTCTAAGGCTAGCCCCAAAATGGACGTCCTGACTCCGGGGCACTGTTGCAAGTCGTCTGCTTAGGTAGCCAGCCATTTTCACAGGCCCCCCTCGACTTTGTAAAAGTTGCATCTGATCTCAACCTTTTTGTTCAGTGGGGTGATTCAGCTTTAAATGCAGATTGACAACCCATTTTAGTGTCTACGGGTTTTGTTCTTGGATAAATTATTGTATAAAGTCATAGTTTAAGGATAGGAGACAAATTGTATCTATTAGTTTTTAAACTCTAAATTTATTAGATATTAATTTTTAGAAGTGATTATATGAACTAAAAAAATAAAAAAATGATTATGAGGAGTGAGCTTTAAATATTTTTTTTTTAAAAATTCAAAAATCTTAATATACAACAAAATCTCATGAATATATTTATAATAATCAAATAATATCTATAAATGATTTATGTTTTAAGATATTCTAATAAGTTATGTTTATTAGATATAACTTTTGATTATTTTTTCAACAAGTTATATACGTATGTTAGATGTAACTTTTAAATAATTCAAAATTAAAATTAATTAATTAATTTTAAAAATAAAATTAATAAAATATAACCAACTTCAAAAACCCAAGATGCAACTTAGTCTAAGTCCATAGTCCAAAACCTTTGATTGATTTATAAAAAAAATATGAGGCTTTCCTATTTAAAAGATTTTTGTCTTTTTTTTAATATCTCTACGTGAATTTCATATTTTAAACCATTTAACATTAATCATTTAATCTAAGTTTCAAAGTCAATTACCATATATAGTCAAGTGTAATAGTGTATGATATGATATTTTGATAGTGTAATTTTTATAGATTGTGCTAATCCTTATGCAATTTCAATATTTTGTCATTATCATTTAAATTTTTAATATTTTAACTAAGAGTTTTGAATTTAATTCTTGGAATTAAAGTGAAGTGAAACATATCCAGATATTTGGATGCGTTATCGTTGTAATTAACTAATAAAAAAAATTCTCTTGTTTCCTACAGCCTTGAAGTTAATCAGCCAACTGAAAAAGGAAACCATAGAGGTTATTATAAAATGATTAGGGTTTTGTTAACTACAGTACTTGATCATTCAATCACTTTACTAATTAATCAGGATAATTAATTATCAAACTCTACAACCTGAGAATTTAAAAATGAAAAAGTTGATGAGGTCTTTTCACTCCCATCATTAAACAGCTAAGCAATTGGTGATTTAGCGTCGTGTGTAAAGGAAAATCTCATAACTTTCTCTCTCTGAATATATATATATATATATATATATATATATATATATATATATATATATCATTGCAAATCTATCTTCATAAGATCTGTGAGATTAGGATATAACATGTAGTGTGGTTAAAGTAATGATAAACTGAGCTTGGATAAAGCTCCAAGCCAAGCGCAGCTCATGGTTTTCTGCCTATGGTCGTAGGGTTTCCTCGAGTGTCACCAACTTTCCACTTATAATTCAGAATATAAGGACAACCGTAGATACGCAACTCCTGCCAAAAATTCAATAGATATAATATAAAATTCATTGAATAATAGTTTTTTTTTTTTTTTTCAAATCACAGATAATCTTATTAGATATTCAAATAAGTTTTTATAACAGTATCGATTTTAAAATTTAAATTTTATTTAAATATTTTAAAAAATTCACTTTTAATTCTTCTAATTAAATATTAAGGCTAATGATTTTTATATGTTGATCAAAATTTTTTCACTTTGAAAATTTATCTCGAAAATACATGATAATATTTTTAAAATATATATTAAATATATATAAAAATAAATAAATAAAATAATATATAAGTAGATATTTATCAATATAATATATTATAATAATATATTAAATTTATAGATATTTATATAATATATTATATTAACATATAATATATAAAAATATATTATATATTAAAAAAAAAAAAGAAGGATAGGGAAAACCCGATCCCTTCTCTGTTTTTCTCCTCTGTTAGACAACAGAAAAAGACGAAGGTGAGATCGAATTAGGGAGAAAGGGCCAGCGCTGACAAATTGAGGAAAGAAAGAGGAGCAACTGTCGGTGCCAGCCAAGAGGAAATCCGACGAGGGAAGCGGCGATCGACGAAGGAAATGAGAGAAACAGGCGAGAGAGAGAAGATGAAGAAAGAGGCGAAGCCGCCGCCAATCTCCCCAAGCTAGGCCGACGAAGTTTTCCCTCCACCGTGCGACGCCGTTGGCGAGAGATGGGGTGGAGAACCGACCAGCGAAGCCTAGATCGACGAAGATAGAGGCTGAATCGGTTTGGACTAGTTCAGTAGAAAGGAAATGGGTTGAACCAGTTCAACCAGGAAAAAAAAAAGAAAAAAAAGGGAGAAAATTTTGTGATTTCTCGGTTTAAGGATAAATCGGTAAGCGGTTCGATTTGACCGTTTTAATTTTTGAAAATTTATTTGAATTGATATTTGATCGAAACTGATCCGATTTATATATATAAATGTGTAGCGCGACAATAAGCTACAAACGCGAGTTTGATCAAGCCTTGATTTTACGTGTCATCACAGTATCTCGGGTAAGTGAACCTCGCTTGATACAACTTATATTGACATACAAGGTAAGTTCAATTGCATAAACTGCGAGTTAACTCTGTACAAATTGCTTTATGTTTTAAATCGAACTTTTGACTATCGTAAATACTTTGTTTGAACTTTTCAAATAAATATGTGAACTTTTTAATCGATTTGAAATATGAAACGTATTGAATCAACTGAATTGAGGATATAAATTATTCTCTACTTTGCAGGCTGGGTAATGAGTGATTTTACTTGATTTTGTTGCAGAAATTTCGTAAATTGTCTACATGTTTCGAACTAAAACCCTTGTGTTATTGAAAATGTGATTTCAATTTGTTTTGACATGTTTTGAACCTTACGATAATTTTCACACATTAAAATCATTGCATGGCATTGTGCGAGAAATTTAAAAGTTTGCACAGATTTTTATCTGTATACATGTATTACTTTATAATCTCATTTCGAATTTGTTTTGGACTAATTGGAGCATATAATTTATTTAGCTTATACTTAATGTTTTTGGATTTAAGTATAAACTGCTTTTCGTCTCGATTGTTATATGACTTTTGGAAACGTGATTTTCGAATGTTTTATCGTTTATGAGCGTTCTAGTTATGTTATTTCCAATAGAGCATATGGAGACATCCTTAAGTTTATGACTCTTATACGGGCAGTTTGGCTTGTCTGACATTGTCATGACAGGTTCCGGTTCTAGTTAATCGCTAAGACTGGAGACTTTCGGATTTGTGGTTATGGGTAACACCCTAGTTTCTGGGATAGTTTCGGTTCACTGATAGTGACAGTAGGAAAGCCTTTATCGGGATATACTTGTGGACTTTGCCTATATTCATATGATCCGATTATCGAACCTTGTGAATAATATATAGAACTATATGGTTTCAGAATTGTTTTTTGATATATGAATATGATACGAATTACTCTTTGATGCAAGATAGCATCGAACGAATTAAATTGGGTCCTAGGGCAAGAATCAAATGATGTCCAAGGATCCTAAGTGTTAAAGTATGTCAAAAAATCGACGACAAGATTATTGAAAATGATAAGTTTCTATATGAACCTTGTTTTGTATTACATTTACATCTTGATACATATTATGATTTTGTGGGATTTAAAAATCTTGCATTGGTTTATATATGCATTAAAGAAGTTTTAAAATCTCAGTTATAACATATTTTGAAAGTATATGAGACATACTTCTCTATGTTTTGGATTTAAGTCAACTCTGCTTTTATTCACATTGTGATTTTAACTAATTTCAAAACATATTCTAATAGCTTTTACAACTAAACGTTTTGGCCTTAGCTGATAGGTGATAATAGTTAGCCATGACCATTTTCGGTCCCTGCTAGCGGGGTATATAATAGTTAGCAATGATGTAACCTGCTATTGATGATATAAATAACAAAAATGTTTTAGCCCTTGCTAACGGGACATAATAGTTGACAATGTTTCGGCCCTTGCTAACCGGACATAATAGTTGGCAATGTTTTGACCCTTACTGATGAGGAATATAATAGTTGACAATATTTTGACCGCTGCTAACAGGGAATATAATAGTTAACAATTTTGGGCCTTGCTAAGGGGTTATAATAGTTAGCAATGGTTATGAATTTTGAGATTCTGATATTTTCCTGATCACATGTTAAAATAGTGATCATATGAAATGTGTTTCAGATTTTGAAATATGCATTGAAATGTGTTTTTAAATGTGAAATGTATTTCGAAATGTGAAAAATGTTTTGAAGTATGAAATATGTTTTTGAAAATATTTTACAAACATGAGCATAGTTCACAGGGCATATCCTAACGATATGAAATAAATATGTTGTGGCCTCTGCTAACGAGGATGATAATAGTTAGTGATGTAACCCCAGCTGACGGGATATAATAGTCAGTAGTGTCCTTACTAATAACTTAGAATAGTTAGCAAAGAAAATATGAAATACGTTTCGAATTATGAAATATGTTTTGGAATAAGAACTACGTTTGGAACCATGAAGAGAGTTTCAGAATATGAAATATGTTTTGAATATTTGAATATATTTCGGATAAGAAATATGCTTCGAATATGAAATGTGTTCCGGATAAGAATATATTTTGGATGTGAATGTGTTTCGAATAGGAGACATGTTGCGGATAAGGAAGATGTTTTGATAAAGATTATGTTTCAAAATAAGACATGTTTCAAAGTGTGATAAATTTCGAATACAAGTTATGATTTGAATAAGAGACATTTTCGATAGATGAATGTATTTCGATATGTGATATGTTTTCCAGATTGTATGATGTAATCTCGAAAAAATGGTTATGTTTTAAGAATGAATGTGGATGTAAGCAATTCAAGTGGGAAGAACTTACATGCTTGGATTGCATTAAATTTTAGTTTTCTGCATTCAATTATGTTTTGAATTTTGAACTCCTATGGGTATATTCAGTTCGGGTGGTCAGGTCTGATGGCTAATTAAGATATTTCAAAATACCTCTCTACTTGAAAAACTTGACAGCGTCTAGATAATATTCTAGTTCATAAACCCAAAAAAGTGTGACTTTCGATAAGTTTTGAATTGTAATTCAGATAAGTGATAAGAAAGAACGATCGAATGAGAATGCGTTAGACATGCATTAAAAATTCAGTATCTTGTATGATATTACCTCTGTACTTATGTGATTTTCTTACTGAACTTTCCCCAAAACTCACCCCTTTCTATTTTTCATTACATGTTCAGACTAGAGGTGCATTGACATTAATGTCAATATCGACTTCGAAGTAAATGATTCGAGATCTCGCAGCTTATATCGATATATTTATTTATATTGTTTAATTGTATTTAATTTCAGACAAGAACCTTTCAGTGCATGTGTCGAGATGTGTATTGAATTAAGAAATGATTATAAAGTTAATAAGAAATTAGACAGAGACCTTAGGTTCAAAATCTTAAATCAATCTAAGTAATTTGAGATCTAGAAATATTGTAAAACAATATTCATATGGCAAATAAGTGTTAAAAGAAAAATAAAAATTTTAGTTTAAATTTTTATACTTTCATAATAAATTATTAAAAAAATCGCATATTTCGGATTGTGACGTGATTCCTGCTGCTTCCGTACAAATAGTTGCTAATATATGTGTTGAGTGAGATGCAGTCATCCAACAACCAATTTCCTGTTTGTGAAGAGAGAAAAGATGGTTTTTAGACTGAAGCCAGAGTCTTCTTCCGCATGCTTGTTCTCCTTCTTCGTTTTTTTATTTTGGCGCAGCAAATCCAATGCCCAGAATTTCACCACTGACCCCTCTGAAGGTACTCACTCTCTACCTTTACATTTCTGTGGTTGAAAGATCCAAAGCCATGCATCTTCAAGCATGTCAGTGTAGAATTCAGTCGAACAAAGTAAGAAATAAAGGAACTGTGTTTTGCTAATTAATCTTTGTAAAACCTCTCTTCTCTGCCTAGCTCTCCGACAAAAGTTACTGATAAGTTTTGGTTTTCTTCTGGATCGTGTCGAGGTAGGTTTCTGTCAATATGCGTTTTATATAGTACTAGTTTAGTTCCTTTCCGAATATGCTTTTGCCTATAATTACCAACATAAACTTCCAAAACTAATGATCTTTCAAAATATTATCTGAAACACTATATATAAACGTTTGTTATCTTAACATGATAATTCTTTCTGGGGTAACATGATTGAACATACCTTTTAACACTCTGAAACTCGTCAGTTCGTTCAGATCATAGATCTAAATTTTTCTTGCATATATATATATATCCAGTTTTTCTGATCATCCAGCCAAATTCATATCTAGGTGTGGTTTGTTTTAAATATTGAATTTCATCAAGTTATTTAACTTTTTTGCTTGTTTCAAAAATATCTTCAATAGTTAAACATCATACTTAATTAACTTGTTGACCGTAGTCTTTCTGTAAGATATTTTTGTTAGCAACTGTGTAAGATTTTTTTTTTTTTTTTTAATTCATAAGGTATAAAGTGAAGGAAAAATCAAATCTTAGATTTAATTTTCTAAGGGAGGAGTGAAGATCGTTTTATATAGTTTTGATTGTTTTTTAGAATACTTGTAATTTCAATCTGTCATCCACATATTGGTAAAAAACGAAAAAGAAATTAATATAGAACTAACTCGCAATAATTTAATTGTGAACAATTTTTTGATTGGTTGTTTAAATGAAAAATTATAATATGTTGTAAGTTTTGAATTCGAATTCAAATTATCTCATTTTTTTTCTAATTAAAAAAAATTATATAGAACAGACATCATATGAAAGTGTCAAGTGGTGCAAAAAGAGGTATTATAAAATATATATAGGATTATTTTCTTATTCACTATCAGTAGAGTTTAAAAACTCTACAAGTAAGATTAATATGAAAATACATATCCATTTGAATATTAAAAAAATAAAAAATAAATAAAGTAAAATATGTATCATCATTTTAATTCTTTTTATGGAGTTCTTCAACTCCACTGATAATAAATAAGATAATAACTCTCATATATATATATATATATATATAATGATCCAATATTTGAATTTTTTTTATATTTTTTTACGAAAAAAATGATTTTAAATTTATGTAAATATAAAATAATTAATTCCATCGGGCCAGTTAACTCTTTTTCTATTACATCATCTCTTCTGGAATTGATATCATTTTTAGCATAACGGGTAAGCATGCTGATACTTTTAAAGGCTTCAATTGACTTTTTTATTTTTTTAATTTCAAAATTTTTATCAGTTTAATTCATAAGAAATATCATGCATTTAAATTTTTTCAAACTGCTAACTTTAAAAATTTTACGAATTAATATTCACTTGACATTTTCGTCTGATATATGTCAAATTAAGAAGTATGTCCATTAAGTTATCTCTCATTGATCTTTTTGTCAAGCATAATATTTCAGGTTGTTGACAGTTACTATTAATCTTCCAAAGTTACAATAATTTCATTTGTGTTTTAACATTATGTCGAAAAGAAATTGTAATTAGTATTTTTATTATCCTTGCCGCTGTCAAGCTTTAGAATTTAGAAGCGTATTTTTCATTTACCAACTGTAAATTCTTTGAGCTTTTGCTTTATAAACGACGACTTTAATTGGTTATTCGTGTCAACAGAAATATTTTTCATCTCCGAATAATCTCTAGTCTAATTAATAATTAATAGTGCTCAAGGGTTGTATATAGGTTGATATACTCACAGTAAAATTATTTAACGGAGGTTATTATATTTCTAATTTTTTTAATTGATTTTTTTTAATAATATATTTTGAAAGATATATGTTAGTCTACCAAAGGTTTCATCATCAACTGTGTACGGGATAATTTTTTAAATTCTTTTTTGGTTCACAAGAGCTACATAAGAAAAGAGGGTTCGAATCTTGAACTTAAATTTATTTTGAGAGAGCTAACAACTGTTAAATCAAATTTTGGTTATTTAATTTTTTTTATTGTCCTTCACAATTTAACTAAACATAAAACCCCATCTCTACTTTGTAATTAGCTAAGCTTACTTGGTTACATAGCAAATATTTGATAATTGAGAATGAGAGTAGAGTTGCTTAGATTCAAATCCAATTTTTACAATACATTATAGTAATTCCTTAACTACTCGGTAAAGAGATTGTTAATTAATTATCGAGTTTATTGTGAATTGAGATTTGGACTTTAATATATGTAAAATTCTATAATAAGATCGACTTTCATGTAGATTAGCTTATTTTATATTTATTGAGACTCAATTTACATTTATTTTCATATGTATTCTTATTTACAGTAAGATTAATTTATTTTATGCCTATTGAATTCATATGTTTAAGTTTATTATCTTATATTTACATATATTGACACTACATTTTCGCTTATTTTATTTGTTTACACTTATTATTACATGTGTTTACGTTATTGACACTAATTTTATGCTTTATTTTTATGTGTTGACACTTATTATCTTATATTTACATGATTATTTTATTTGTATACACGTATTATCATATGTGTTTACATTTATAGATATTAATTTTATATTTATACTCATATGTTTATGATATTTTTAACATAAAAATAAAAGTAAAATAAGTTAATTTTACATTAATTTCAACCTTATTATAAAATTATGTATATATGAGTTTATATTTGATGTAACTAAAGAGTGCCACATCATTAAAGGACAAACTTCAAAAATATATAAGCTCTTAAAAATAAATTAAAATTTTTTATTAATATTTATTTTAAGGGTTTGTAAATTTTTTAATTTTACTCGTTAATGAAGTGATACTTTGTGATTAATTGAAAATTTATAAAAATTATAAAATGTCAATGCATTAAATATAAATAGATCAATTATAAGTTACAGCATCAAATATAGGTATTTCAATTGCATGTTGTAACCATCAAACTGCAAGTCAATTATCTTTTCCCATTAATTTTCCCTTTAATTAAGAAGCTCTTGAACAATTTGTGAGAAGGAAAAAGGAACAGGTCTGATAATTAGCATGGTAACCTGTGTCTCTGACCTTTTAAATAAAATAAGGAGTTAAGTTGGATCAAAGTTCGGTTTTGCTTCTAAATGGTTCAGTGTAAAAAAAAAAAAAAACATGAAGAAAGTAATTACGAGGAAGATATAAAAGTAACACTCTAAATCCATTACAGACCAAAAGTCTCGCAGTATTGGCATAACACATAAAACTGAACACAACAAAAAAAAATACGCAGCAACAGCTTTCAAAGCATTATCACCATGTGTCACAGGATGTTCTTTCCTATAGAATTTTTTTCAGTAATGACTTAAGTTTCCCGCAATTTAGTACAGTCAATCTCCACACTAACCAAAATTCGGGTCAATACGCAGCGATATAACACTCGAGCAGAAAGATGACTCAACAAAGTATACTTATAAAATAAAGAACACTCAAGCTTTAGAGAAAAGAGTCTTTATATTAATCCGCAATAAAAAGATTACAATATTGAGCCAAGAAGACCGCTCTTAGCTATCACTCTCGTTCTCCCTGAATGATTCTCTCAATGAATGATGAATGAATACATTCTAGCCCCTCCCCTAGGGTTTATATAGGCAAGTGAGGACATCCCCTCACGTAGGCAACTGAGTTTGATTACAACAGAAACTCTATAGGATTAATTCTCATTAAACTAAGGACTCTCCGGATGATCGCCATCTCTATACTCTTCAGAGTTTATATCCGTGATAATCTCCAGTGATTCGGTCTGACAAGACTTCTCCGCTTATCTCAGCTTATGACCCGTATTCATCCTTATCCCGATTTTCAAGGATTCGCCTTAGCTCTCGCTATGGCCGTTGTCATCCACTTGGTTCACATTTCTAGAGTGTCGGCAAGTTAGCTTGCCACCCGCAAACTAAGATCATCGTCCGTTAGTGTCTCCGTTTCATGCTTGGCAATCCGCCCAAGTCAAGTGCCTGTCTTGCTTGTTTTGGTGCGCACCCTGTTGCGCCCCGTGCAAAACTTTCCCACGCTCCGCACTTGTCACAGCGTCTCCAGTCGATTCCTTACGAGTTGGGCGCCTGGTCAAGTAGTTAGGGTTTAACAAACCCTCCCCCCGTCGGAGGAAGCCGATGCCCTCATCGGAATGAGCTCCAAATACGCCTTGATCTCATCCTCGAATTGCCACAAAGAAGTGTCTTTCTCCCAAGTAGCGTCTGCCTCATCTTCACCTTCCCACTGCACCAAGTAGTAGGTTCTCCGATTCTTCCTACTAGCTCCCTCAACCTTGTGGTCAAGTATCTTCGCCACCTTCTTCTCGAAATGACTTCTCACAGTAGGTGAAGCTTTTCTTAGTTGTTGTTTCCCCGGATCAACATCTTCGTGGTAAGGCTTCAAAAAGCTCACGTGAAAAGTAGGATGCAACTTCATCCTCTCTGTCAGTTTCAGCTGATAAGCCACCGCGCCTACCCGCTTTATAACTTCAAAAGGGTCATCGTATTTTTGCACTAGACTTTTGTGATACAGCTTGTCTGTGACTTTTCTCCATATTTGAGGCGTCAGTTTGAGCAATACCTTGTCACCCACCTCAAATTCTAGTTCCCGCCTATGCTGATCTGCATATTTCATCATCCTCCTTTGTGCCTTCTCCAAGCTCTCCCTAGCCTATTCCATCAACTCCTGACGGTCTCGTACAAATCTGTATGCCGCTGGGTATTCCCCTTGGGACTTAGTCTTTGCTATCTCCAAAGGTGTAAGAGGTTGATGTCCAAATACTAACTCCGCTGGACTCATACCTGTGGAAGATGATCTATGCATATTATAGCAAAACTGCGCGGAATCAAGCAAACTCACCCAATTCTTTTGGCTTGCGGTCACATAGTGCCTCAAATACTCTTCCAAAAATGCATTAATCCGCTATGTTTGACCATCTGTCTGCGGATGATTAGCCATTGAAAATTTTAATTCTGAACCTATCAACATGAACAAGTAAGTCCAGAATCTCCTAGTAAATCGAGTATCCCGATCGCTCACTATATCCTTGGGCAATCCAAAGATCGTCACCACATGATTCAAAAACAGCTCTGAAGTTTCATGTGTGGTACATGAATGTGGGGCTGCTATGAACACAACATACTTAGAAAAACGATCTACCACCACCATTATAGATCTCATATTGTTTATCTCCGGAAACCCAGTAATAAAATCCATAGAAACTGATTCCCATATTCTCTCAGGGATAGGTAGTGGTTGAAGCAAACTCGTTTGCTTCTTCCTATCGGTCTTATCAATCTGACATATGTGGCATGTGCAGACATATAGTTCGATGTCTTCCTCCATATTCGGCCAGCAATATGTCATTGACAACAATGCCAACATCCTCTCCATTCCAGGATGTCCTGCCCACTGAGAGTCGTGGGTTTCTCTCAGTAATTCTTTTCTTAGTCCCCCACCAAATGGAACATAGAGTCGATTGCCTTTGGCATACAGCAAATTCCCCTTGAGCCAATATCTACAAAGTTTACCCAATTTAACGTTCTCCCTGAGTTGTTCATAAGTCTTATCCGCTTATACCTGCTGCCTTATCCTGTCAATCAGGTTAGTCTCAATAGCAGATAATGAAGCAACATAAGACTGGACTATCTTACGATTCAGCGCGTCCGCCACATGGTTCTTCCTTCCTGGTCTATGTACCCAGGTGAAATCAAACTCTGCAAGGAATTCTTGCCATCGTGCCTGCTTCGGGCTCAACTTCTTCTGTGTCTTGAAATAAGTGTTAGCCACATTGTCTGTTACCACCACAAATTTCGTTCCCAACAAATAATGCTTCCACACCTCCAAACAATGCACGACCATCGTCATCTCCTTCTCATGAGCTGAATATCGCATTTCCGCATCCTTCAGCTTGCGACTTTCATAAGCAATGGGGTGTCCTTCCTGGACCAACACCCCTCCAATGGCTCGGTCTGAGGTATCCGTGTGAATTTCAAACGGTAACTTGAAATTTGGCAGTCTCAACACTGGCTCGGATGTCACTGCCTCCTTGATTTCTTGGAAAGCTCGCTCACATTCATCAGACCACACCCACTTCTTATCATTTTTAAAAGATCGGTTAAAGGACTCACCATCTTGCTATATCCCTTGATGAACCGTTTGTAATAATTGGTCAGTCCTAAGAAAGACCGCAACTCCGGGACCTTCACAGGGGCTTGCCATTCAACAATGGCTTGGATCTTCCTTTCATCCATCCGTATTCTGCCACTGCTAACTTTATGACCTAGGAACATAATTTTCTACTGGCAAAACTCACACTTCTCGTTCTTCACATAGAGAGAGTGCTTTCTCAAGGTCTCAAACACCACCCTGAGGTGCTCCACATGTTCTGCAAGCGTCTGGCTATACACTACAATATCGTCTAGGTATACCACCACAAAGTGATCCAGGTACTCATAAAGCACATCATTCATCAAGTTGCAAAATGTCATAGGTGCATTAGTTAAACCGAAAGGCATAACTAAAAATTCAAATGAGCCGTACCTTGTCACACAAGCCGTCTTAGCTTCATCTCCCTCGGCAATCCTTACTTGCCAATATCCTAATCTCAGGTCTAACTTGGTAAAATATGCCGCCTTCGACAACCGGTGGAACAAATCAGCGACATTTGGAACTGGATACTTATTCTTGATCGTTACCTTATTCAGGGCTCGATAATCCACACACATTCTCAGTGTGCCATCCTGCTTCCTCTGGAACAAAACTAAGGCTCCATATGGTGCCTTCGATGGTTGGATATATCCCGCATCCAACAACTCACCAAGTTGTTTCCTTAACTCGGCCAGCTCCAAAGGACTCATCTTGTAAGGTGCTCGTGCAGGTGGTCTAGCTCCTAGTTCCAACTTGATCTTATGATCAATGACACGCTTAGGTGGTAGTGCCTTGGGTAATTCTGGGGGCATTACATCCTTGTAATCGTTCAGCACCGCCGTACTTCATCTGGTACTTCGACAACCGTGTCTGGTTTCACCTCAACCAGGGCAGCAAGTATGGTTATCTCCCCTTCTTTAACCCGGTGTTTACTTGTGAAGCCGACTGCAGCAACGGCTTCCCAGCACCTTGTCCTCTCTCCGCAGGGACAAAGTTTGGACATGTCTAATCAGATATCATCAATCCACCCAAGTGTGGAATAGCAAATGCCTTTGCTTGCACAAAGAATTCAATACCCATGATCACATCAAAATCATCTATAGGTAAAGCCAAGAACTTACAATCCTGTTGCCAACTCCCTATCTTCACAAATGCGGTAGCCGTTCCCTGGATACCTTGGGTTTTAGAATTAACTGCTTTCACCTGATTGTTACTTCTCGTGACTTTCATGTCAATATGTCTATGTGATTAGTAGAATAGCTCTTCAACTTCGGTTTCACCATACTTTTCCAGAAAAAGCTAAACCTCCATTTCTGCCATTGGAACTAAACCCAAAATCAGCATCCATATTACATCTTCTTCTTATTCCAACTTCCTCGCATGTAATCTAGTATCACTCAAAAAGATTACATGGGGACCTTTCAAATTGATTAGCTTGTAAAAGCTTGGACTGTCCGTGGGTTCCCAAGCCCACGAAAGTTCCAAATTAAGCAAATCATAACTCTCGGAGACTGTCTTGACTATTGGTAAGGTACCTTGATCATTTTCAAACTTGCTCCTCTTTGAACTCTGTTCATCCTCTCCTTCCCCTGCATTGAGTCCAGTTCATACTTGCTTTCTCTTTGTTTGAGATCCTCCTTCCATGTTGCCTGATTTCCCGACCAATCTTGCTTTCCTTTTCCATGTGTTTCTCTTAGCATTAGAATCCCCTCTCATCGCATCAACTGCCTTGTCTGTTTCCAACACCTTTTTCTCTTTGGAACTTTCCTTAACACTTCTCTTTGCCATGTCATTTTTCACATGATCACTATTAGCCCTGCACATTTTGTGTCACTACTTGAGTCACAATAATTTCTGCTTGGCCCCGCAAATCAGCTTCCATATTAAAGTTTCCCATATTCTGCTTTTTATCTACGTAATCTACACGGGCAAGGTTTCTATGTAAAAGAGTTCACGCAGAATTAATGAGGGAATCCTTATGTTTGGTATAAAAATCCTTGTTCCTTGAAATTTTCCGTTCTTAAAAAATTCCTTGTTTCCGCTACTATCAAGTTGCTTTCTATTTGGAATTTCTGACCTGCTACACTACCGCTTTTTGCCGTGGACTCTTGCACTTCATGTTCACCTTCCCCAGCCATCTGTTGCTTCGACTGACTTGTTCCTTTCGAGACCTCAGCCTCCCACTGCCTATGATCCCTC
This sequence comes from Firmiana major, assembly GCA_033439115.1. Taxonomy (NCBI): domain Eukaryota; kingdom Viridiplantae; phylum Streptophyta; class Magnoliopsida; order Malvales; family Malvaceae; genus Firmiana; species Firmiana major. The sequence goes on along the minus strand of CM065914.1, from coordinate 3,864,589 downwards.
CTTACTGATTCTCCAATGTAATTAGAGTTCCGCTTGCAGACACTCGTAGCCATTTTCCATAAAGTTTTACAATGTTGCTCTCCATCCTCTTGCTAGCTTTTTTTGCGCATTCAACCTTTGAATGTCCTAGCCGCCCACAACCATAGCAAAAAGTTGGCATCCTCTCGTAACTAAGTCTCGAACCGACCTCCCATTTTCTTACTAGTCCTGTCAGATTAACCACTCTGTGAAGTGGCTTAGATACATCCATTTCTGCTCGAATTCTCATATACTTCCCCCAACCCGGATGTGTTGTTGACAAATCAGCTTCTTGAAATGATCCTATTTTCTGACAAACTTTCTTCGCCACTTTCTGGTTCATTAGTTTAAAGGGTAAACCATGAACTCGAAACCAAAAACTAGCTTTATGAAGACATAGTCAGAGGGCCAAAATCTCGGTCGTAATCTTGAAACATGAACAGTTGCTTATTGAAGGAGCAAGGCGATTTGTCAATAATTCTCTGCTTATCTCTTTTGGTGGCAAACTTGAACATGTACGGATTATCGTCAAGAATCGTGGCTTCTACTTCTTTTTGTATTTAAAAAAAAAAAAAAAAATCCTCCACACTACTTTCAACGTCCCCAACACGGCCTCCTTATTGAAAGAGTGTTTTGTTAGTTATTTTGCCATCAACCATTTCTGACCCTCCTTCGCATCCTCTTCGATAATGATCCCCTGGGAATCCACTCCATCCTTTTCATACTCTATTAACGTACGCAAATGTCATACATCCTCTAGTCTTTCTGCCATGATGCTATATTTTGCTTTAGTGAAAAGAAACAAAAAGAAAAACCTATGAGAAACTATTCAATCCCAAAGATCACTAGGTAAAGTGGTCTTGAGAATTGAGACAAAAGAAAAAAAAAAAAAATCTTAGACAAGACTAAAAACTCCCCCTATAGAACCTAGGTTCAGAGGAGACTACTTTGGCGTATTTCAACTCAAGTGCAGTGACAGATAAAAGATTAGGAATTTAAGTTAATGTCTTTTGCGAGATATGTAAAGAAATTAATCTATGTTTTAATTATTTATGTAAAAAAATATATCAATTAAAGATATAAAAGAAATAAATATAATTTATTATATAAAATATTTTACAATTTAAATTAAATCAAATCAAAATAATTAAATGCATGTAACATGAATGTTTATTTAAGATTGCACCTGTCAAAAGACTAGACCTTCCACATTGGATATTTTTCATTTTTCCAAAAGACTTTGGTTTTTATAAATTTATGTAGGATATAATATTTTGATACGTTTGTCTGTTCTTTGTCATAGTTGTTTTGTTGGTAATAATTATAAACCGCCTAACATGTTATTTTACTTGGAATTATTATTAACGGGAAACAGTAAGGGCATTGAACTCAATCTTCCAGCAATGGGATACACAAGTACAAGTAGAGGGTTCATGGAACATCAGTGGGGAGCCATGCAGTGGAGATGCACTAAGTGAAAGTGACTCTGTCTTCAATGATGGTGCTAATAACCCAGCTATCAGATGTGATTGTTCTTTCAACAATAACACTCTCTGCCACATCACTAGACTGTATCAGCTTGCACTCGCCCTCTTTTCTTTTCTTGTTTTGCTGTATTAATTATTATTATTATTATTATTATTATTATTATTATTATTATTATTATAATAATAATAAGGTAGTGAGTTGAAAATTGGTCTTTAAGGAAAAAAAAAAAAGTTTTTTATGATTTTTATATTTATAGACAACAAAGATTTCATTAGCATTTGTCAGATGATTTGGAGAGATTTTCTCTCATTATTATGGAATCATTTTGAATCACATTGTGTTGAAAGTAATTTGCCTTATGACTTCAAAATTTTTTTTTTAAATTGAGAATGAGTCTAAAGTTGCTTAAATTCGAAATCAATCTTAAAGTATGTTACAATTATTATTTTTTTAACCATTTAGCTAAGAGAATGTTAAAGTCTTATGATTTGAACTGAATCAATAGCCTTGGGGGTAGGTTTTATAAGTTAGAAATTGGTTGAAGTTTTTTCAGTCTTTTTCTACATTAGTTGTACTACCAGTTTACATGTTTATACACTTTTGCCAGGAGGGTATTTGCTCTAGGTAGACGAGGAGTGATACCAGAGGAGCTTCTGAATTTGACTTTTTTGACATTCTTGTAAGAATGTTCTTTTATCTCTTTTCTTCTCATGTTTGATCCATATAAACCTATTTTAATTTTTTATTTGGAGATGCAGGGAATCAAACCATGTACCTCTCGCATGCAAAGCAAGCGCTCTCTCTTAACATATATTAATTTTTTAGATTTTCTAAACGATTACAGATTTTTTTTTAAAATAATATTTACTATCAGTAAAGTTACGTGTTGTAGTAATGGAAAATGGTTACTTATGTTCATTACTATGAGAGAGTTTTACAGTAATTGATTATAATCATTTATTGTTCGATGATGCAGGAAGATTGATAAGAACTTCTTCACTGGTCCTTTGCCAGCATTTATAGGAAATATGTCTAGACTAACCTTACTGTGAGTAAAGAAACATGGTCTCTTAAAAGCATTTCAATTTTTGCAAACATTATTTCTTTGAAATCTATCTAGCTTTGTCATGGTTTTCAGGCCATAAAAACAAGTTTCCAATGACACTAGTTAAGAATTAACAAGACATCTATGTTTCTGACATACTAGAAGAATAGATCATTCGTTTTCCTAATTTTTCATGTATACTAGATTGCTATTACTATCTCTAATTTCTTTGTTTAAAAAGACATTATTTGTTGGATTATGTACTTAATTTTGTTTTAATTTGTATAGATCCATTGCCCACAATCGTTTCTCTGGACCAATTCCAGTGGAGCTTGGAAATCTTAAGGAGCTATATATGCTGTAAGACTTGAAGAAACTCTCAATCATGAGTATTTTTCTCACCTATAAAGCATCAAAAATATGATTTTTAGCAAACATTTCCTCTTAAATGCTACCATATGCCCATGAAAAGATAAATTAGTTGATGATTTCTTGTCAATCAGTACACTTTGTCTTGTGGGGTGTTCTCACATCAGTTGTGTAAGGGATTGAGTGTGTATTTATAAATATGAGAGAAAACCTCATCTTTTAAGTTAATTTTTGAGATGAGAAAGTTAAATAACATCTAACATTGATATCAAAGCCGAAATTACCAACAACTCTTCCTATGTGGATCCTCAAGGGTCTTTCCTTGAAAGAAGAAATTGTTGGAGCTAACAATTCTTCCTAAGTGGATCCTATAGAGTCTTTCTTTGAAAGAAGAAATTGTTGAAGTTCTCAACATATCCAAGTGTTCAAGGTTCTTAACAGAAAAGCTCTCCACTCAAGGGAAAACTTCATCTCTTGAGTTAGGTAAGAAGGTCCAATAACATCCGACATGTCTAGCTTTTGATTGGAGGATGTTGCTTGTAGTTGTAATTGTCTTGTACATATTCTACTATACTTCTGTTGCTTAATATCCAAAAACTTCTATTGCTTTTAATATCATTTGGATCTGAACGGGAGGAAACCAGTTCTTCTCTATATTAAATTTATGGATATAACTAATGTATATATATATATATATATATATATATATATATATATATATTTCTTCTTTTACTCAATCACTTTTTTTTTTGTAAGGATGATTATTTAAAATTATCAATAGAAAATGTGGCATGTCACTCAAATATTTTCTCTTATACACCTTGTACAATATTTTTGTGTTAGACTCCTAGAAATGGTTAGTCGCCAAATCTCTTGGAAGGGTTTTTTCCTATTCGTTCTCTTCTATGTTAAAATTGCATGATATGTACGTATTAGCAGGTATATACACTGTATGGTATAAAATACAAGTGAGTTTTTAAGTTTCTGCAAATAATATTTTATTTGGATTTCTTTGGTATAAATATGTCATATGTGGATCAATGTCATGCAGGTCTCTTAGCAATAATAATTTCTCTGGAACACTCCCTCCAGAACTCGGTAATTTAGTCAACCTTGAACAATTGTAAGTCTTTCTTTAGTTCTTTGTAGGAATGCACATGATTGTGTTAGCATGTTTACTTTATGAAATTATAATAACTTCGGTTTATGAATTTGACAGATACAGTAACAGTTGTGGATTAGGTGGTGAGATTCCCTCAACATTTGCTAACCTTGGAAACCTCCAAACTTGGTATGTCACTCTAGTGATTGAAACCCTTCTAAATGTTTATGGCCTTTTCTGTGGCGTGGACCTACAAATTGCATTACCATATCCTATTAACAGTGTGATGAGGTGAATTTCAGGAGGGCATCAGACAATGATTTCACAGGCAAAATACCTGACTTTATTGGCAATAACTGGACAAAGCTCGCATCATTGTAAGTTTTCAAAACATCTTGGTTAATTTTCAAAAAAGTTCTTTCTGAATTTGCATCAAGAAGGATCGCTTTGTCTAGATTTTTCATCTGCTTGACTAGTCTGTCAAATTATACAGGAGATTTGAAGGGAACTCCTTTGAAGGACCTATACCGTCTAGTTTTGCAAACTTAACCTCATTGATGTCTTTGTGAGTAGATATCTTGTTTTTCCTGATACTCCCCTGCAACAAAGGACTTCCGCTTTGTCTTCATGTTCATACTTATATACTTGTGTTTGATGGTTTTATATAATCATGTAGGCGAATTGGCGGTATTTACAATGGGAGCTCTTCTCTTGATTTTATAAGAAATCTAAGGAAATTGACTGACTTGTGAGTTCAGCATACTCTTGATTGATTTTTTTTTTTTTTTTTTTTGGGGGGGGGGGGGGGGGGGAATGAAAATGAATTTTTTGGTCTTAATTTATCAACTAACAGACTTATCACATTTTTTTGTTTGTTTTTATTTCCTATAGAGTACTAAGAAATGTCTTACTCACTGGTACTATCCCATCTTATATCACAGAATTACAATCTTTACAAAAGCTGTAAGTTTTATTTACAAATAAACTGCTTCAATAGTTTATGAAATTCGCTTCTGCTCTATGCCTTTAATCTCTTTTCCCTTCCAGGGATTTGAGTTTCAACAACTTAACAGGCCAAATTCCAACTGCTTTGTTCAGTATGAATTTTCTTGCAGACTTGTAAGTGACAAAAAGAAAACCATCCCCTTCAATAGTTGAAAATCTTATCTTAGTTTTATGTTGGACATTTGGATCTGGTCTTATGCTTTTCACTTGACATTATTCTCCTCTTCCATGCCATTTAAACAAGCAGGTTTCTTGGAAATAATAGTCTGTCAGGTTCAATTCCCAACCAAAAGAGCGAAACTCTTCAGACTATGTAAGTCATCCTATCACACTAACTTATTCATTGCATCAGGGGCTGCTATCGTTGTAACATACCTTGGCCGGCATGAGTTGACTAACGATAGCCATTCATTACTGCAACTACTTATTAATTTGCAAAGGCCTTTTAGTGATGAAGTATTTTTGCTACATTCTTTGGGGGAGAGAAAGGAAATAGATGAATCGAAAAACAAATAACTCTTGTAGTTTACATTGCTTGATTTGCTCAAATAAAATTCTCTTAAAGAAATTTTCCTATCAACTTCTTATATTGGTATTCTCAATAAAAGTTCAATTAGAGTCTACATTGAAAAATTATTTTAATATAATGTTACTTTTAAACGTTCACTGTCTGAGATTGGCCATAGTTGTGAAGCCATCAGTCAGCATCATTCGTCTATTGAACCATGAAATTGTAAAGCAGTTGAATACTCCTGATTCTGGTAATATGTTCATACTCCCTACTCACTTTCAGCTGACGTACTTCTCTGCGCAGAGATTTATCATACAATTTCCTATCAGGAAGCTTGCCCTCATGGGTCAATTCAGGCTTAGAATTGTATGTATCTTAAACCATGATGCTTCCATTGCTTACCTTTAGTTTCTGTGTGAACACTTTGGTTTGAAGCTTAAGGCCTTTCTATGCTCATATGGAGCTTAATTTCTTGTAGTTCATATCATAATATATTTGAATCAAGTGCAAATCAATGCCAATATTTAACATGTACTTTGTCTGAGGACACACAAGACATACTATTAAAGACATCGATAAGAGATTGTTTCATGGCATTTTGTGTAGGAATTTAGTGGCCAACGACTTCACACTTAACAACTCAAACTTGAGGTAACTTATCATTTCGCAACACCCTGTTTTACCCTTCTCCTATACATTTTCCCTATGAATAAAAGGGTAAAACTTCGTGGAAAGCGTTGTTGTACATCTATGAAACCAAATGCTCCATGTTATCTCTGCTATGCAATGCATTTTAATGTTCCTAATCCATAAATTGTTTTTAAATTTCGCAGGCTTTTACCAGGATTAGAATGCCTTCAAAGAAGCTTTCCATGCAATAGAAATCCTCCACGATGTAAGCTTGTCTAAAACTTTGGAATCACCATCTGTTATTGAGGTTTTAATTATATATGGATTAATCATGACAAATGCTTAGTCCCATGTTTACATATTTCAATGTTGGCATTCGCAGATGCACACTTCTCGATCAAATGTGGTGGCCCACAAATGATTTCTAATGGGATAATTTTTGAGGCTGAGAATGGAACTGTTGGCGCGGCAACCTTTAATATAACCAGCACACAGAAATGGGCAGTTAGCAATGTAGGTTTGTTTGCAGATAGAAATGATCAAAAGTACGAACAGAACGCCTTTGTTCAAGTGGGAAATACCAACACTCCGGAACTGTATCAGACTTCAAGGCTATCCCCCGGATCACTCAGATACTATGGCCTGGGCCTTCAGAATGGACCTTACAGGGTAACCTTGTTCTTTGCAGAAACAGGTTTCCCAGACCGAAGCACAGAGTCTTATAGGAGTCTGGCAAGGCGTGTTTTCGACGTTTATGTTCAAGTAATATTTCGTTTAAAGTACAAATTCGTACCATTCTCAGTTGTAGATCGTACAATTCAATTCATACCCTCTATAATATCTCATCAATGCTTCATCAGGGAACCCTCGGGTTAAAGGATTTTGATATATCAAAGGAGGCAGGTGGTGTCGAGAGAGCAATAACTAAGAATTTCACTGTTAATGTAACGGAGAACCATCTTGAAATTCACCTATTTTGGGCCGGTAAGGGAACCTGCTGTATACCAGTACAAGGTTATTATGGTCCAATCATTTCAGCTATTGATGTTGCTCCAGGTAAGACACCTTAAAACTTATTAATAATTACGTAATATATGCTTCATGTGATTATCTTATGTTTTCTGTTTTTAACACCTCTATTTTTATCTCAGATTTCGTACCAAATGTCACTGGGTTACCACCGGACAACCCTAAAGAGAAGAACCAGACAGGATTAATTGCTGGTATCACAGTTCCTATTATTTTCATGGCCGCTTTGATACTCATATTTGTAATTATTTATATTAAGGGAAGCAAAGAAGACGATGATGAGGAAGGTAAGAGCATCACTGTATCATAAAATATATATTATTCCCTTCTAAATTACTAATTGCCTTACTTTACTCTGCACTGCAGTGCTTCTTGGTATTGGCCCTAGACCCAACACATTTAGTTATTCCGAGTTGAAAGCCGCAACGGAAGACTTCAGTACTTCAAAGAAGTTAGGAGAAGGGGGGTTTGGACCTGTATACAAGGTAAACTATTTTAGCCTGTAAATTGGTAGCAGCATGGCATGTAATGATGAATATCACCATGAAAGGATGATTTTTTAGAATGTTACCAAATTATAATACCATGTTTTAGGGTACACTTTCTGATGGGAGAGTTGTAGCTGTGAAGCAACTTTCAGTAGCATCACACCAAGGGAAGAATCAATTTGTTACTGAGATAGCTACCATATCAGCAGTGCAACACCGTAATCTTGTCAAACTATACGGGTGCTGCATTGAAGGAATTAGGCGCCTCCTTGTTTACGAGTATCTGGAAAACAAAAGCCTTGATCAGGCACTCTTTGGTATGAAAACATTCTATAATACTTCCATGCTTTCCACTCTTTGGAACTGAAACCCCAAGTCTTTTTTCTATTACCATAATTGTTAGATCTTGCTTTACAAATAAAAAATAAATAAATAAAAGAATGGATTTGAATGGTATGAGACATGTGCCGTCCAATTTATTCTTTGGTCATGCTTACGAGACTTCTTGCTCTATAAATGCAGAACATAATGACTTACATCTTGATTGGCCAACCCGCTTCAATATCTGTTTGTCAACTGCAAGAGGGCTAGCTTATCTTCATGAGGAATCTAGGCCAAGGATCGTCCATAGAGATGTCAAGGCAAGCAATATTTTGCTTGATGCAGAGATGTGCCCGAAAATATCTGATTTTGGATTGGCAAAGTTGTATGATGACAAGAAAACACACATCAGCACTCGGGTGGCAGGAACCATGTAAGCCCTCTTGACTTTTTGTTCAGGAGTCCTTCCTTAAATGGCATGTGATTCTGCAAGACTGGAATCGAGTAGCTGGATAGGAATTTTCACGATAATCATACTCACATGTAATTTAATTATTGTGAAGTGGTTACTTGGCACCGGAGTATGCAATGCGTGGGCATCTCACTGAGAAAGCTGATGTTTTTGGCTTTGGTGTTGTTGCTTTGGAGATTCTCAGTGGTAGACCAAACTCTGACCAAACATTAGAGAATGAAAGAATTTATCTTCTTGAATGGGTAATGAAAAGGAAACCTTTGATCTTTTCGTAGTACTATTTGTTCAAGTAGTTGCTAAAATTTGGAGGACTTAAATATTTTACTATGTTTCTAGGCGTGGACCCTGCATGAAAATAACCAAAGCTTGAGTCTGCTGGATCCAACTTTAGTAGAGTTCGATGAAAATGAAGCTCTCCGAGTGATGGGAGTGGCACTTCTTTGCACTCAGGCATCACCGGCAATGCGGCCACCCATGTCTCGTGTTGTGGCTATGCTTACCGGTGATATTGATGTGAGCAATGTTACAACAAAACCAAGTTATTTAACTGACTGGGATTTCAAGGATATAACAAGCAGTTTTATGAGTGAAGAAACACAAACATCCACTGCATCCGATAGCACCGACATCAAGAGCAAGAACAAGACTTTAGAGGAAGAACCAATTGTCACTCCTGTAAATGTTACTGAATTCAGTGACATTGTTGGAGAAGGAAGGTAAGACTTGTTTGTTTTATGCTGCTACTCATACCGTGGCACCACTCACTTTGTCAGTAAACAGAATTCTGGTAACTTTCTTATGTTGTTTCTCCGACCGCCTACATTGAAATTCTAGAACATATATATCCTCTGTTCATATATAGTGTTATGATTTTGTACTATACCATGGCAATATTTCGAAATTCACGACCACAACAATGACTTGTGGTCGTTGGATTCTTGATGTGTATACCATAAATACCATAAATAGTCTTCTTGATGCAGCCTAAAGATTGGCCATCAAAAGCAGTCTTCGGACACGGTTGCAACTAATATTGCTTAGTGTGCTAATCTCAAATTATATTAATATATATACACTGTTCACTTATAAACATTATTAAAAATGAAATCATGTTTCTGAAAACAATAAATTTTTAATTCTAACAATTTTGAATTTGTTTTGTTGTTTTGAAAACTGAAATACATTACCAAATATATTTTTTATTGTTATTCTTTTGTAAAAATAAACTGAAAACGAAAACAAAAACACGTAAAATAAAATGATGCGAATAAACTTTCGTAATTAGATTACACTTTAGGAAGGAATTAATGCTCATAGAATTTTTACTTATATTCACCTTTCTTTCCTTCTGTTTTTTAATCTAAAAAAGCGAGGGCTTGAGCTAACTACAAAAGTAAAAATAAACATTTTTCAATTTTTATTAAGCAGGCGTTTAAGATAAAAGCTATGTAGATATGATAATTTTTATTATCTACTTTATGTTTGATTTTTCTGATAAAACAAAACATTAAAATCATTATTTTATAAATTGTATGGATACATTAAATACTTAACTAATTTTTATTTTTTAGGCCATTGCTTGATTCATGTTTGCCAATGCCATGAAGTCCTTGATCTGTTGCCCTCTCTAAACGTGTGTCCTTTTGATTTGAGCTGGGGGGCTTATGAAACTAAGTTGCCAAGTTGACTGCATTCATTCAGATCCTCCCTAAGAAATCCAATAAGAATCAAAATAGATTTGCCAATTTTAAACCGTACAAGTTGATAAGATACTGATAAAATATTTTAAAGTGATATGAAATTAAAATTAGATAAAATTAATATGTATATATATATATATATTAATGAATATAATAAAAGTTATAAATAAAATTTTGTATCTTTCATTTTTACATAAAATTTAATATAAAATTTTTATATTTTACACTATATACATACAAATTTATATGAATATGAATACAAATTACCTAATTTAATTACAGTTTTTATTCTCTTTTATATTACTTTATCTTATCTTGAGTTTAAAAATTTGCAACTTAATGAAGGTTTCTAAAGTTTTTGGTCTTGGATAATTCTTGGATAAATTATTGTATATAGTTTTAACATTAAATTTCAACTTTAAATTCAATCTCATTTAAGAAAAAATAATAATCAATAAATTAAGTCTTAATTATTAATTATTATATATAATTCGGTATATAAGATGATAAAATGACAGTAATCCTTATGGATTTTGTTAATTATTATGCAATTTCATGATTTTTTCATTCTCATTATAATTTTCTTTTTTATATTTAAATGACCTCGTTCAAACTCAATTCTTGAAATTTAAATAAATGAATCGTGCCTATAATTTTGGATACGTAATCATTATAATTAACTATGTAAAAATTTCTCTTTTTTCCTATAGCATTTGTTGTTGCTTAGTTACAAGCATTACAAATTGCTTATGTCATCGCCTTGATTTTTATGCCACGTGCTATAGACTGCTCTGCAAGAAAAAGAACAATCAGAGGAACCGCAGGGTAAGCACTCCGATGCTTAAGTCAGACAGAGAATTTGACATAGTTTTTGTAAAGAAAAATGAAAAGCCTTAGTTTCAGAAATCATACTTGTCCTCTCGCTTGTTGATAGTGATTGTGCTTTTAAATATATGAGTTTGTACCTGACTCAAACACTCTTTCTTTATATATATATATATTTTTTGATTTTTACCTTGATAATGTTACAACTATGTAGATGAGGTTGAGTTTGAATCCAACGTCAATTACACTTTTTTACTTATTTATTTATTTATTTTTATTTATTAATCTTGCACAACAATTGCTCCCCACTCTTTCGCTAGGTATAACTTTGCGGAAGAGTACATATATTCTCATCGTAGTCTTTCGTCAAATTCTCAAGTTAAATTCTCGAGTCGAATCTTGATGCCAAATTCTCAAGTCAAATTTTCAATGCGTGGCTTACCTCGCGCATTTTTCGCTTCAAGTCATTTGTTTTGGGTGTGTGGCTTACCTCGCGCATTTTTCACTTCAAGCCCTTGCACATTTCTTCGTGGCTTACCTTGCGCATTTTTTGCTTCAAGCCCTTGCGCATTTTTTCGTGGCTTACCTCGCGCATTTTTCGTTTCAAGCCCTTATCTGAGTGCTTAGCTTACCTCGCGCACTTTTAGCTTCAAGCTCTTGCACTTTTTTCTTCATGACTTACATCGCGCACTTTTTGCTTCAAGCCTTTGCACATTTCTTCGTGGCTTACCTCGCGCATTTTTCGTTTCAAGCCCTTGTCTGAGTGCTTAGCTTGCCTCTTGCACTTTTCGTTACAAGCTCTTGCACTTTTTTCTTCATGGCTTACATCGCGCACTTTTCGCTTCAAGCTTTTTGTTTTGGGTGCATAGCCCTTATACATTTCTTCGTGGCTTACCTCGCACATTTTTCGCTTAAAGCCCTTGCACATTTCTTCGTGGCTTACCTCGCGCATTTTTCGCTTCAAGCCCTTGTTTGAGTGCTTAGCTTACCTCGCGCACTTTTCGCTTCAAGCTCTTACACTTTTTTCTTCATGGCTTATATCGTGCACTTTTCGCTTCAAGCCTTTGCACATTTCTTCGTGGCTTACCTCGCACATTTTTCGCTTCAAGCTCTTGTCTGAGTGCTTAGCTTACCTCGCGCACTTTTCGTTTCAAGCTCTTGCACTTTTTTCTTCATGGCTTACATCGCGCACTTTTCGCTTCAAGCCTTTTGTTTTTGGTGCGTGGCTTACCTCGCACATTTTTCGCTTCAAGCCCTTGCACATTTCTTCGTGGCTTACCTCGCGCATTTTTCGCTTCAAGCCCTTGCCTGAGTGCTTAGCTTACCTCGCGCATTTTTCGCTTCAAGCTCTTGCACTTTTTTCTTCATGGTTTACATCGCGCACTTTTCGCTTAAAGTCTTTTGTTTTGGTTGAGATCTAGAGTTTGTAACCCACAGTCTTGTGGGAATGTATCAGGAATAACACCATCCAAATTGTTTATCCTTAAATTCAGCGCCCCAAAGGACAAACTCTGTTGAGTTAGTCATTGAGAAATTGACCCACTCAGGGAATTATTAGACAGATCAAGTACTTGAAGATATGTACTGTTGCATATTGACTTGAGGATGCTCCCTTGAAATTTATTACTCGAGAGAGAAGAAATAAGGAAAATTGAGGTAGTCGCCGATGACAACTGGTAAAATAGAGCTCATTGTTCGAGTAATTCAGATAAGTAGCATATTGTGGAAGAAATGAGATTTTCCGTTGCAACTGATTGCTATGAAGGTCAAGAACACTAGGACTTTATATTTTGCAAAGGTCCTTCAAATTCTACGAGGAAGTTTCGAGAAAGATTTAAGTGTTGACAAGGTAGAACTCCCAAAGAAGATAGCAGCAATTGCCAATCTAGCGAGCAGGTTTTGAGTTGACACCATTACCCATAATCCAGTCATAGTACTTTTAGCAACTTCTCAGAAAAATCACTTCTTCTCTTGTTCCTGCATGTAGTAATCGTTTCACCAGGAGTTGCAATTGATGTCATTTTTACAGAAAATATAGGAAAAATGGTTTTGTCGAACAATGATATACAGAAATGAACATCTGCTCTCTGCAAAAACAGTTAATAATCTGAAAAGAGGCAGAAAACTTTTGATCCTCCCTGAAGAAGAGATGCATCAAACCTCTGCTATATTGACTTCATTTCAGAACAAACTTCCTTGTCTCCAATTAGGACAAGAATAAAATTTGATAATCCAGACTGATTCTCAACCTCAATGAATGCAGGACCAAAGAGATTTGGTTCAGTTTGAGGGACATATATTTTGTATAATTTATGACCACAACTAGGGGAATCCTCTTTACTCTGAACATGTGTGGATGCAAGGGAATAACCATACGGCAGATACCTTCCAGCAAAAGATACTAGGAACCTTTAAGCAGCATTTTCAAGTCTCAACCTACTCCCCACACAACAAATCTTAGCCCAAGAGAAGCAAAGAGTATACGTTGATGAGCTGTTGAATAGATCTCTTAGGCTTTTGGATGTGTGCTCCACCGCTAAGGCTGGACTCTAGGAATGCAGCTAAAAAGGCAATCTTGAAGGCCCTAAAAGATTTGGAGCATAAAGAAAATAAACAAAGCACTATTTATGCTTCACTTTTGGGCATTGCTATCCCTTGCAACAAGAAAATCTAACATCATGCAAATTGAGAATATTCAAAATGAACTGCAAGGCGCCTGATCAAGTTAGAGTCAATATTCTCAACATACTCAACCATTAGATAGCCTCAAATATCATGTGAATTCATCTTGTACAGTAGATGCAACACAAATGTAATATTCTTATGTCAAAGAAAAATATACTTTAGAAAATTTTGCCTCTATTGCATATTCCTCCTTTCATATTCCTCTTTTTGTTTCTTTCTTGTATTTAGAATCTCAAACTTTCTCTTTCAAATGCATCAGAAAGAATCTCGTGACTCAAGATAACAGAAATTAGCTGATAGGATAACACAGAATTTGCATCAGCAATATGACTGGAGGAAAATGTGTCTTCCTTATTAAAATAAAAGCAATCAAAAACTCAAAATTCTCGTTGTCTCAAGGAAAATAATTGAATTCTTATCATTTAAATATACTTATACACATACTTTTACATGACTGGCTCATATCTCACTTGTTCTGAGAAATGACCTATGCCCTGCATATGCAATTGTTAGCCTTATGTTGTTTTATAATATCATGTAAAGATTGCAAAACCAAGTAAAAGGATCTTGCCTACCTCTTGCGTAAGAGGCCTATCTTTAGTTAGCATAAATAATGGAGACTACTACAAGCAGGAATCATAAGCATGTGACCGTTAAGAGCACTTTAAAGGCAGTGTTCATCTTCGCTGCAAGATTATTGTTGCACAAAAAAATTAGTCTATCGAAGCGAAAAAAACAGAGCATGTAAAATAGAGCATATAAAAATCAAAACAAAAGACAGAGTCAAATTCTCACAGACAGCGTCAATTGTTGTTACTCAGTTACAACAATTACAAATTGCTTACGCCATCGCCTTGATTTTTGTGCCACGTGCTATAGGCAGCTCTGCAAGAAAAAGAACAATCAGAGGGACGCAGGGGGTTTTCCCTGCGTAAGCACTCCGATGCTTAAGTCAGACAGAGAATTTGACAGAGTTTTTGTAAAGAAAAATTGAGAGCCTTAGTTTTAGAAATCATACATGTACTCTCTCTTGTTGATAATGATTGTGCTTTTAAAGATATGAGTTTGTACCTGACTTAAACTATCTTTCTTTATCTATATATATTTTGATTTTTACCTTGATAATGTTACAACCATGTAGATGAGGTTGAGTTTGAATCCAACGTCAATTACTCTTTTTTACTTATTTATTTATTTATTTTTATTTATTTATTCTTGCACAACAACATTGAAATTAATCAGACACATGAAAAGGTAAAGGATGAGGTTATTCTTAAATGATAATAAGTTGTTTTGACTAATTAAGATGCATGATTATTCAATCATTTTACTGATTAATCAGGATTAATTATCAAACTCTACCAATTTCACTTTTGAGAATTTAAAATAAAAAATTTGATGAATCTTTTTATTTTGAAAGTACAAAAAAAATTCAATGTCATGCAGGTCCTTTGGCATTAATAATTTCTCCAGAAGACTCCCTCCAGAATTTGGTAATTTAGTCAAGCTTAAACAAATGTAAGTCTTTTTTTAGTTCTTTTTAAGTATGCATATGATTGTGTTGATGTCGTGCTCAAATGAAACACTACTGCAAGTGCATAGGTCAGTTTTCGAGTATAGAGTAAATATAAGTATCGTCCCACAGGGAATTGTGCCTATCGCAAATCACTGTAATCAACAACCTTGAACTTTATTTAAAAAAAGTAATTTATAATGGTTAAGATCCTAATTACTATTCTAACTATTAATTACGGAACAAATTACTTAAAACAAATCACAATTATTACGAATGAAAATATCAATAGCAAAATATTCATAGAACTCGATTTCACCTAACTAGGGTTCATACAATTCCTTTGATCAATTGTTCTTTTGATTTCAATTTGTTTATAGCCGAAACTATTTTCTGTTTATCTCTCCCGAGTTTTAAACAGTCATACTCAAATTACCTAATCCTAACCTCTCAATTTAGAATTAAATAATAGAGTTCATTAAGCGATGGTAATCCGTTTCTCTATGGCTCATAAGAATTGTCAACCTCCCGATTCAACAATGTCCTATGTTAATCTACCCTTGTGCATATAAATAATCCCTTCTCCCGAGTGTCGGATTCCTATACTAATTCATCCAATTGGTGGCCAATCAACTAAAGCATTAAGAACAAGTAGATTAAATAAATATAATTGAGATCATCCAAACAATATCAAAAAATAATTGCAATCTGCCCAAAGTTGGCTACATCTATTCTAGGAAAAAGGAGTTTAGTTCCTAGACATCATGATAAACATCCAACAATTCAAATCATCATCCCTAGAATAAACATTGATTTAAAAAGATGTAAAAGATGAAGTTTCTATGGAGCTAAATCAGTCCTGAAGCCTTCTGCCGCAGCCTCCTCCGATATTCTAATAAAAAGACTATTTATAAGGTTTCCAGGCACTAAAACGCGGAATGCCACGTGGAAAAACAGTGTTGCCCTAATCAGACTGCTATGATGCGACAATGATATTGATTCCCCAGATCTGCTCTGCACTATCCAGTTTCTTCTATTGCTGCAGCATAAGTCACGATCAGCATCCTGCAATTTCACTTCTTCACAGAATCATCAGAATCAGCTCCAAAAGCTTTAACTTCTCCATATTGTTCTTTTTCCTGCACAAAACACATAAAACATACCTAATATAGCAAAGAACAAATCAAATAACTAAGTAAAAAGGGTTCTAAACATATATAAATTTCAGTGCTAACAAATACCCCCAAACTTAGAAATTTGCTTGTCCTCAAGCAAACATATACTAGAAACAAAACAATTAAAGACTCTCAACTATACTCAGCTCACATACTTGTCCTACTAAATTGGGATTTTCCTCAAGAATTCACAAGGTTCTCAGCTTAAGATAAATTTCATATTTATATTGTTCAAGTCAATCAAAACAAACCAATCCCCCTTCACTCTTCACTTTCACTTGTGTGTGTATACAATCATTTATTCAAATTTATGCACTCAAATGTTAATGCGAAACCTAAATGAAAATTAAATACAAGACTTCATATGCTTGAATTAACTACTACTCTCCACTAATAAAGACTCATGCATAACCAAGAATCAAAAGGACTTTTCAAAGGTTGTAATGTAAGACTCGGGTTTTAGGTGGGATAAAGGATATAATATGAAGTTTAATTCACCTAAAGCACTGTAATCACCTTTGGATTTAATTTGTTTTGAGCTCATGAATTGCTACCCAACCTTACTCATTCTCGAGTTTGATTTTATGATTTTTTTTTTTTGCTGTGTCACACTCCAGAATTTTATTTTTCACTACTTGAAACTACATATAACACTAGATTTTCAGCAAGACCCGAGAACAAACCCTTGTTTGTACATTCAAGTTCTCAAACCAATAATTTACAAACTACCTTGTTTTCTTTTGAGCTTCTCCCTTAATCCAAAAATATTTTGATTGATAGTGCTTTAAGTAAGGGACCAAAAGAATAGGATAATCAAACAATTAGGCGATGGCTTGTAATATGGTTATATAATAATAAAATGAAAAAATTTGGCTCAAAGGGTTTTCCAAGGGATTAATATAATTGGGTAGGCTTGAAAGGCTCAATTTCAAAACAAAAAAAAATTGCCTAGATCATTTTCCTAATCATGCATGGTCTATCAATTTCGCCTCAAGTAATAACTAATCAAATTCTAGAGTCTTTTTAGTTTCACATATCAACACAGTAAGTGCATAAACTGAATATGATTGGTGCATAGTTTCAGTGAAAAGATTCAAGTGAAGCTTTCTATCCACATTCCAATACTCACACAATAAAAATCATCCATTTAAACAAAATTTGATCAATTCCTTGTAAAATCCATCTTTGGTCACAATCTAGAAAACTAATCTATGAAACTGAGTATAATTGCACACAAACAATAAAAAGAAACTCATAAAAAGAAATTTAAGCAGGCACATAAAACATAACAAAACATAAAACACAAAGCATGAAAAACATAATAGCAGGCATGAAAAACATAGCAACATGACACAGAGCACAACCAATAACTCCCCCAAACTTAAAATATTCATTGTCCTCAATGGATTGGAAAAAGTAGTAAAGAGGACTTCCCTGGGGTAGTCTTAACTGTCGGAATCCTCCTCTGAGTCATCTTCAGCATCAGCTTCCTCCTGGTCATCTGCTTCCATGTCATCATCAGCAGAAGGACACCATTGTGGCGACATGGGGAATATCACCTCTCCCGCACGACCCTTCATATTTAGGTAGTCGACTAATGATTTATGGTAGGAAGCAATATATCCACAAAAAGTCCGATAGTCTCGGTCATTATTGCGCATCTCCATCCGCAACTCCTTAATCTCGTTTAGCACAGCTGCAATGGAGTCGAAAGTGGTGGAAGGTGCAACAGATGGACCAGCAGAAGTTTGTGGTGGGGCAGTAGGAGGAGCAACTTCTCTCTGAGTCAAAGGTACCCGAGGATTTTTGAAAGTGATTGCAGATTTCCTAGCCAGTCATGGTTCAAGCTCAGTCCAATAAATGTCATATTTCTTGCAAAGTCCACAAACTAATGAAGGGTGAGGTAAACCCCTTCTATTTTTCTTGCGTATAAATTCTTGCATGGACCGAAAGATAATGGCTCCAAAATCAACGATCTTGCCAGTAAGAATACAGTAAAGGAGAGCAGCTTTATCGACATCAACACTGCTTTTATGAGTTGTAGGCATTATTCGTGAGCAAATTAAATCATACCATTCGTGTAGACCATATTGAAGTCGATTGGAAGGGAATGTCATAGATTCAATTTCTGGCCTCTTCTGCCAATGGGTGTGAGGTACTGTAAGTTCGTTAATAACCCGGTACAGCTCATCAGCATCAGTGTGGAAAGCTGCAACATAACGGTGATATTCATCCTGCACCCCTTGTGGAAGGTCCAGGTACAGATTAATGGCGTTGGCGTTGTAAGGAACAAGAATACCCCTGACTTCAGATATCGAATGGGTACTCTCCATTGCATTGGTATAAAATTCTCGGACTACATCAAGAATGGCATCTTCAGGTTGTCCTGCTAATTTCAGCAACCCGAAATCTCTCAAAAACGCATGATACATGTCCCAACCACCAATAGCAGGCCGAAAACTTCTTTTGATAATCATATTTTTGCCCATAATTTTCTTGAAATTTTCGGCGGCTTGGCTGTTGACAAATCTAGAGGAATCATAAGTAGTTATGACCGGCTCTTCCCTCTGGGGAGATAGGGTTGTACTTTCAGTCGCTTAACTCAAACTCTCTAGGTTTCGTTTTGCTCGAGTTTTGGGTGCCATTGCCAATGGCAGCTTAATGTTGACAAGAATAGTGTTCAGCTAGCCCCAATCAGACAAGCACACAAACTAATGTAAGACCCGAATTTAATTAAAATATGAAATGAATGAGTTTTCGTGAAAGGAAGTCGGATTAAATTAATCTCGAATATGTGTAAGGGCAAAATGGTCAAAAGACCAAAGGTCGGTATAATTTCGATAAGAAAAATTTAATTAAAATATGGATTTAAAGAATCTTGGTCAATAAAAGCGAAATAAATTTATTTCGGGTTAAATTGATCAAGATATTAATTTATTGGAATTAATCGGGATTAATCGAGATTTTTAGTTTGGAAAAATAATCCCGAAAATAATCAAGAAATATACCGAAAAGTCACCCGGGACAATATCCTGAAAATACGAAAAAGTATACCCGAAAAAGAGGTTAAAATATAATAAATAAATTAAATAAAAAAAAATTAAATAAATTAAATTAAAATAAAAATAATAATATAAGGTAGATATTTTGGGATTTTTTTTAAAGTATTTTAATGAATAGTAAAATAAATAAAATAAATAAAAATAATAAAAATGATAAAACAAAAAAAGGGGGGGTCGGGGAGAGAGAAAGAAAGAAACAGAAACGGAAGAAACGGAGCCGAGAAGAACCGAAGAAGACCCGACCACCGTCCGGCGGCCGATGGCCGGACCAAGGGCCGGAAAAGGAAGAGGGGAGGCCGGTGACCTCCTTGGCACCGGCAGCACGGCCAACCGACGCCGGAGGAGGCTGAAATCGGGGAGAGAAGCCGCGGGGGGAAAAGTTTCGATCGGCGGCGAACGGCGCCGATCTGGCCGACCCCGACCCCAGCCGAAGCTTCCCCAAGCGACGGTGAGCAGATTGGCGGTGGTGGCAGCCACCGAAACCGGCGGACGGCGCCGGAAACGGCGAAAAAGCAAAGTGGGTACCGACGGAGGAGGAGAACGGCCGGACCGGTGACTTTCCGGCGGCCTTGGGCGAAGCCGAGCCCAGATTCGAGGTGCGGACGACCCAGCGGAGCTGCTGGCGGTGGAAGCCGGCGGAGAATCGGCCGGAAAAGGGGTGAACCGGCGGTGAACCGGCCAAACCGGGGTGAACCGGCGGTCTGAACCGGTCCGAACCGGACTGAACCGGTTCAGCCAAAAAAAAGGAAGAAAAAAGGGAAAAAGAAAGAGAAAAAAATTGGGAAAAATTCCGGTGATGCAATCGAGCTTCGGGTAAGTCGATAAGCGGTCAAATTGACCCGATTTAAATTTGGAATATTTTATTTAATTAAATTTCGACCGAAAAGTTTACCCGAAAATGTAATTAATTGTGTAGCTCGACGATTGGCATCCACCGAGGGCTCGAGACAGCCTTGATTTGCGAACTAGCATGGAATCTCGGGTAAGTGACCCCTATTTACGACAATTACCTCGTTATGCGTGATATTGATTTAATTTCCGCATAAATTGAATTGAATTATGAAAATTTAGATAAATTGTCGTAAATATTAGATTTAACTATTCGAGAGTTAGAACGAGGCCGGATAAATTATTGGTGGGCCCAGTGAGCCCAATAGGCCTCGATAAAGTGAGAATTAAGTGGTAAACGGGCTTAAGGCCGATTAAGGCCCATTAAGGTGCAATCGGGCCCAATAGGGGTAAACAGGCCCAATGATTTAAATTAAGCCCAGAAAGTATTAAATACAATTAAATTATATGTTATCTGACCTGAGGAATGTTAATACGCAGTTCCGGGCATTGGATTGGGAACATATCGGATTGCGCGACGGGACTACATTGGAAAAGAAAAGGTCAGACTCGACAGGAAAATAAGGTAAGGGAATTCTGCGGACTGCTAGAGGTAACTTTACGCAATTTTAAATTCATACGCAGTCCTTTAAAATTAACTGAAGGGTCTAGAGGTCGAAGAACAATTTTAGTGCCCCGTCTGGGCAAAATTACTAAAATACCCTTGTTAAGGGTAAAATCTAAAAATTTAGGAAAAATTGGGAGGAGCAAGGACAAGAGGTTCCTGCTCGTTCTGGAGGTATTTCAACACATGCATGAGTAGGCTGGCTCACTTTTAAAGAAAAATGCATAGCATTGCATATCTTAATTGATGTGATTTCTGTGAAAACTATTTTGAAATAACCGAGTCGCCTACATGTTTTTATTTACATGTGACGTGCGCTCAGCTCGCACGATGTTTGATTTGTGTGATGCATGCATTAGTGCTGGAGCGAGAGCTCGCACTAGAGTTTTACATGCATAGGTGCTAGAGTATAACTCGCACCAGATTTCACATGCTTTTGCGTGACACGGTGCTAGAGTCTAACTCGCACCAGATTTTATAAGATTTTCATACAATTTATATACAGAGTGCTGAGCATAGCTCGCACTAGTTTTACTGGATTTGTGGAGTAGCGCTGTCTGCCCTTGGAGTCAGCCAAAAGGCCCAACAGGCTCAAAAGACCTCTTAAGTAGGGTGAGAGTGAGGGATGAGGTTGGCGGCCTTGTGGAGATGTAAAGCGGGCTCTGCCAAGTTTACTTGATTTGATGAGAGTGCTGAGCATCGCTCGCACTGATTTTTATGAGAACATACGATGAGCCGTGCTTGGAGCATCGGGTAGACTGTGTGTCACCGATTTAATAGGCTCGCACGTGCGTTTTGAGACATGGCAACGAGTATTGAGTTATGAAAACCTCTGTGGGAAGCAGGCCATTTGGGCTGGAGTACCTAGAGTGATATGGGTCCATGGAGTACGATGTACCGTGCAAGTAGCATGGAGTACGATGTACCGTGGGGTATCTTCGGATACGGTATCTTTGTGATACAGGGTATCTTCGGATACGGTATCTTTGTGATACAGGGTATCTTCGGATACGGTATCTTTGTGATACGGGGTATCTTTGTGATACGGTATCTTTGTGATACGGGGTATCTTCGGATACGGCATCTTCGGATGCGTGAGATCGGATAAGATTGACGGGTTGGATTGACCCACCTCCCGGGCAGTTCCCGATCAGGGTGAGACCTCGCACACTGGGATCCGTGAAGCTAAAGGGACTCACGAGGACATATTGGCCAGTCCTGGTTATTACCGATATACAGTATTGCCTAGTCTCGTATCTTGTATACATATACGTATGTTTTCGATATCGATGCTTTTGAGAAACTCAATTTTCATGGTTTTGTGTGAGTCAGGATCACCCGAAGGAGGGGTCGAGTCCTGACTTCATTGTGAAATTTTTAAAGAGAAAGAAATGATTTAAAATAATTGCATGTTGAGTTTTTCGTGCAAACTTGTTTTACATAACATCATAGCGCATATCATTATTTTAAAATGTGTGGAGAAAGGGTGGTTTATGCATGGCACCACGTTCATGTAGGTAGTATAGTTACCTACTTGTTCGTAGGATTGCCTTACTGAGCTTGATGTGCTCACCCCTTTCATTTTCTCCCACAGATGATCTCCAGTTGAAGTTGAGGCGACTCAGTACTGCATTCCGGATATCCGCTGCTGCCCATCAACATAAGGTATATACACTTGTACTTATTGTATCTACATAAGCATAGCACAGTAACATGTTTGTAAGTAACTTTAGGGGATGTATAAATAATAAAACAATTATAAATGACTGGAGAAAAAAATAAGTTAGATGGAAATTGAATGGTGGGACTGGCATTGACGCACAGCCCAATTATTAGTGGAGTGTTGGTCACGATTCGAGGACAGGTAAGAATTTAAGAAAATAATAAAATGCGAAAAATTAACTCTGATTTTTGGGTAGTTTGGGTCGTGACATATAAAGGTGGTATCAGAGCGCAATTGGTCTGAAGTGTGTCAGTGTCAGTAATTAGGAATTACATCCCCGTGTTACTGTGCTTAGTTAGATACAATAGTGTATATCGAGATGGGCTTGACTAAGAAATGGTCGAGAATGCAGGAATGCTTAATATGAGTCGCGTTAGGCGAGATAGTGCACGAGGCAGAGGTCGCAGAGGTAGACCTGAGTCTGCTAAGTCGTGCTGAGTTTGACTATGAGAGTCAGTATGAGATTGAAATAGAGGCGAATGTTGAGCATGCCTCACAGAGTCCGACAGAGAGATCGGACAGTATTGAGACACGCTTCGCGAGATTGGAGCGGAGTGCGGAGATTATTTTGAGGAGCAAATTGCTCAGATTATGTATGAGATCAGAGGGCGCAGCGAAACATTGGTGGAAACCCGCTCGACCCATCTTAAGAGTTAAGATGAGAAATAATTATAGATGTATTCTGATGATATGATATCTCGATCATGATTTAAAG
Source organism: Firmiana major (assembly GCA_033439115.1). NCBI lineage: Eukaryota > Viridiplantae > Streptophyta > Magnoliopsida > Malvales > Malvaceae > Firmiana > Firmiana major. The sequence continues at coordinate 3,841,260 of CM065914.1, read as the reverse complement.
GAAATTTCGGATTAAAGTCCTTGCTTTGACCCAGAGGATTTGATTTATTGACGAGCATGGAGACTCGATTATATTCTGGGCAGATATTACCTCGACACTATGAACAAGTGACAGTCGAGATGTCTAAAAGTTTATGGAAGGGCTCAGATTGTCAGTTAGAGTCTGATTGGCCCGTGAGATATTACCTATACCGAGGCAGTGCGCAGATTTACAGTTGGGTAAATAAGAACATGAATTGCACGCCTCTGAGATTGGGAAAGCTAATGAGGGCCGAAATAGAGACATAAAAGAGAATCGAGAAATGATGGAGATGTTAAAATGAGAAAATGGTAATTGGTAAAAAGATTAGATTTGATGAGTTATGGAATAAGTTAATTGGTAAGGCCCCAGTGCATCCAATTTTGGCACTGTTGAGGGGCATTGTGATTGGCGGACCCCGACCTGCTACGAAGCAGTGTAGCAGTGTAAGCACTGTAAGCAGTGTGAGATGTGTGGTGGATACCACGGAAGGAAGGTTTATACCTACACGGTATAGATGAAAATGGCCGTTAAGTGTGATAAGACGGACCATTGATTTGATTGCACAGAATTGGGCGAGATCGTCCCACAGAAAAGTAAAGAGACAGAACAACTTCGTTGGTATAGCCGCAACGAAAAGAGAGGTCATAGCCGAAAAGAAAAAGGAAAGTAGGTTGTTGGACGAAGGCGAAAGGATGTCTTGGACCAGGACGCTATTAATGTTTCATGGATGTGGTGTAAGATACCACACTTGTTATGAATAATGAAGCACATATGTTCATTAATCCTGGTGCCACATATTTATTCATACTGCCTTCATTCGCATATAAGTGAGTAAAAGGCATGAATGCCTACATCATTGGGCGCAATACAGATAAATGAGTATCCCAATAGAGGAGGATTAATAAACGGAATAGGGATATTGAGACTTTAAGTTAAAAAAAAAGGAGTGCAACAGTTGAAATTAAAGGAGTAAAGGATCGTACTCATGGAATGAATAATGACAAGAGTTTCGTCATGATTGATATACGAAGGAGAAAATCTTTGAGATAAGATAGATCCTAAATACAAGATGTATTGGAGTAAGAGGCGTATGCTAGGTAATAACATCCTTAAAATATGAAGTCATTAGGATTAAAGCAAGTGGTAGCGGATATAAATTGTGACCACATAGACTGAGATATGACGTAGTTGTGGTTAAGTCTGAAGGTTAATAAAGGTATTTCAAAATACCTCCCCGCCTGAAGACTTAACAGCGTCTAAAAATATATATATATGACCTATAGCGTGAATCGATCGTCGTAATAGATAACTTTAGCATTAGGATACCTTTACTAAGACGATAAGAATATTAAAATTCGACAAATCATAAAGGTTAACATAGTAAAAATTTAACAAGAGCCGTTAAGATAAGAAAAGGAAATGATGCAGGTTAGTACCTGAAAGCGTAAGCGATTTTGAAGGATCTTATACGCTTATGCGTGAATAAGTCAAGGATTGGACCGAATTGTAATCATCAGTATTGATGATGTGTTGGGTGTAGTTAAAGTCTAGGGCGATTTATAAGCAACAATTGGGAAATTTCTTTTGCAACGGGTTGCTGCGAGTTTAAAAATGATATACTTTGTCGACACGTTTAACTAAGAAAACGTGATCTTGGAATGAGATGATAAATAAGATGATAGATGTGACATAAATTTTGGTATAATGAAGTATGAATTGACCACCGTGATTAATTTCACCATACCCAACAGCTCAAGAGGTTCTCAGTGAGTATGGATACCTCAAAATTATGAAGGAGCTGTATATTGATGTGTAATGGGAAGATAGTCAATTTTGGAGTCAGACAACTCCTTGATCACGAAAGAAACTATCTGACCCATGATTTAAAGTTGGCAACAGTATTTGTACCGAGGATATGGTACTATTATGTACAGGGTGAGAAATTATGGATATGCACTGATCATAAAGTCCGAGTATCTGTTTTCACAGAAAGAGGCGAACATGAGAATACATAGTGGGTTAGAGCTTCTGAGAGATTTCGCTTGTGGAAAATTTTACCACCCAGGAAAGGCTGATGCTTTGAGTAGAAAGAGCCTTGGGATGTTATTACATATGATGGTCAGGGAGCGTGAGCTGCTAGATGCAGTTGTGAGCCTCAGTATAGATGTGATCCCTTCTGATGATGACAGTGATTGTGTGACAGCTAGCCTGATGATTAGAACCGGATGAGAGTGCCCGGATTTGCCAGGCTTAGCGTGATGATCGACCGGATGTCGATAGTTTGGGTCTGATTCAGAAGGGTACAGTGATAGAGATCACAGAGAGAGTGATAATGATTTACAGAGAGGCTCAGAGACAGTATAAGTGCTCCCCAGGACCACAGTTGATGGGATAGTGATATTGTCAGAAGCTCACTCTTCGGGATATACAGTGCATACGGAAAGTAATAAAAATATATTGAAATCTCGAAAAGGGTATTGGTGGTCAGATGTGGAAAGAGACATGGTAGAGATTGTAGAAAAGTGCCTAGTATGTCAGCAGAGTAAGGTAGAGTATTAAAAGTCTGCAGAGTTATTGCAGCACCTACCTATATCGACACGGCACGAAAAAATGAGAGCAAGTCTCCATGAATTTTGTGATGGGTTACAGAGAACCCAGGTGATATTACGAGGCTATTTGGATGATAGTCGATAGAGTGACTAAGTCCACCCACCTTCTAGTTATGAACTCCCTAAATACTCAAAGTGTGTATGAGGATTCAGGTGTAAGGAAGATTGTGGAACATTAAGTAGCGTTCCAGTGAGCATGGTATCATATAGGGATTCCCGCTTCACTTCTTACTTCAGGGAATATTTTTAGGAAGCTATGGGAACCCGACTGAGTATTAGCACAGCTTTCCACCCTCAGACAAATGGTCAGTCAGAGAGGACTGTACAAGTTCTGGAGGATCCGATGAAACCGTGTGCCATTGATTTTATAAGCTCCTGGAATGATCAGTTGATTTCTAATTGAAGTTGCCAATAACGATAGTTGGCAGTTGAGTATCGGGATAACAAGATATGAGGCAGTGTATGGCTGTAGGGGTTGTTCCCCAAATTGGATAAGAAAAAAGTGGGTGACAGAACAGAATTAATTTCGACTTTGGATGATAAGTCTCTGAGGATGTTTAGTTAAGGTTGAGAGATTAAGAACACCTCAGAGCAGATAGATAAGTATTGGAATTCACCATTGGTGAATTAATATGGTTGAAAGTTACTTGTCCTAAGAGAATAAGGACATAGCGAACTTTTGGAAGAAAGTAAATTGAGTTGCGCTGGATGGAATATTTTGAGAGATTGGACAAGTGGGAGATAAGACCTGTAGGTGACATTTCCACTTGAATAAGCAGGCACCCACAATGTGTCCCACTTTTGATGCTTCGGCAATACTATTCAGATCCAGCATAGGTGATTGGATATGAACTCCAAAAGTTCAATTTAATAAAAATATAAGTATATTGAAGAAGTTGATTCGGGCATTAAATAGGAAAGAGAAAGTATTGAGGTTTAAGATGATCTCCCCAATTAAGTCCTTTGGTAGTAATACATTCCGGAGAAGGTCACGTAAGAATTAAAGAAGTATGATACGATTGATGTACCCGGAGTTGTATATGGACTCATATGACTTGGTTCTAATTTGGAGGACCAAATATCTTAAGTGGGGGAGAGTTGTAAGACCCGAATTTAATTAAAATATGAAATGAATGAGTTTTCGTGAAAGGAAGTCGGGTTAAATTAATCTCGAATATGTGTAAGGGCAAAATGGTCAAAAGACCAAAGGTCGGTATAATTTCGATAAGAAAAATTTAATTAAAATATGGATTTAAAGAATCTTGGTCAATAAAAGCGAAATAAATTTATTTCGGGTTAAATTGATCAAGATATTAATTATTGGAATTAATCGGGATTAATCAAGATTTTTAATTTGGAAAAATAATCCCGAAAATAATCGAGAAATATACCGAAAAGTCACCCGGGACAATATCCTGAAAATACGAAAAAGTATACCCGAAAAAGAGGTTAAAATATAATAAATAAATTAAATAAAAAAAATTAAATAAATTAAATTAAAATAAAAATAATAATATAAGGTAGATATTTTGGGATTTTTTTAGAGTATTTTAATGAATAGTAAAATAAATAAAATAAATAAAAATAAAAATAATAAAAATGATAAAACAAAAAAAAGGGGGGGGTCGGGGAGAGAAAGAAAGAAACAGAAACGGAAGAAACGGAGCCGAGAAGAACCGAAGAAGACCCGACCACCGTCCGGCGGCCGATGGCCGGACCAAGGGCCGGAAAAGGAAGAGGGGAGGCCGGTGACCTCCCTGGCACCGGCAGCACGGCCAACCGACGCCGGAGGAGGCCGAAATCGGGGAGAGAAGCCGCGGGGGGAAAAGTTTCGATCGGCGACGAACGGCGTCGATCTGGCCGACCCCGACCCCAGCCGAAGCTTCCCCAAGCGACGGTGAGCAGATTGGCGGTGGTGGCAGCCACCGAAACCTGCGGACGGCGCCGAAAACGGCGAAAAAGCAAAGTGGGTACCGACGGAGGAGGAGAACGGCCGGACCGGTGACTTTTCGGCGGCCTTGGGCGAAGCCGAGCCCAGATTCGAGGTGCGGACGACCCAGCGGAGCTGCTGGCGGTGGAAGCCGGCGGAGAACCGGCCGAAAAAGGGGTGAACCGGTGGTGAACCGGCCAAACAGGGGTGAACCGGCGGTCTGAACCGGTCCGAACCGGACTGAACCGGTTCAGCCAAAAAGAGGAGAAAAAGGGAGAAAAAGGGAAAAGGAAAAAGAGAAAAAAAAATCGGAAAAATTCCGGTGATGCAATCGAGCTTCGGGTAAGTCGATAAGCGGTCAAATTGACCCGATTTAAATTTAGAATATTTTATTTAATTAAATAGCATTGCATATCTTAATTGATGTGATTTCTGTGAAAACTATTTTGAAATAACCGAGTCGCCTACATGTTTTTATTTACATGTGACGTGCGCTCAGCTCGCACGATGTTTGATTTGTGTGATGCATGCATTAGTGCTGGAGCGAGAGCTCGCACTAGAGTTTTACATGCATAGGTGCTAGAGTATAACTCGCACCAGATTTCACATGCTTTTGCGTGACACGGTGCTAGAGTCTAACTCGCACCAGATTTTATAAGATTTTCATACAATTTATATACAGAGTGCTGAGCATAGCTCGCACTAGTTTTACTGGATTTGTGGAGTAGCGCTGTCTGCCCTTGGAGTCAGCCAAAAGGCCCAACAGGCTCAAAAGACCTCTTAAGTAGGGTGAGAGTGAGGGATGAGGTTGGCGGCCTTGTGGAGATGTAAAGCGGGCTCTGCAAGTTTACTTGATTTGATGAGAGTGCTGAGCATCGCTCGCACTGATTTTTATGAGAACATACGATGAGCCATGCTTGGAGCATCGGGTAGACTGTGTGTCACCGATTTAATAGGCTCGCACGTGCGTTTTGAGACATGGCAACGAGTATTGAGTTATGAAAACCTCTGTGGGAAGCAGGCCATTTGGGCTGGAGTACCTAGAGTGATATGGGTCCATGGAGTACGATGTACCGTGCAAGTAGCATGGAGTACGATGTACCGTGGGGTATCTTCGGATACGGTATCTTTGTGATACAGGGTATCTTCGGATACGGTATCTTTGTGATACGGGGTATCTTTGTGATACGGTATCTTTGTGATACGGGGTATCTTCGGATACGGCATCTTCGGATGCGTGAGATCGGATAAAACTGACGGGTTGGATTGACCCACCTCCCGGGCAGTTCCCGATCAGGGTGAGACCTCGCACACTGGGATCCGTGAAGCTAGAGGGACTCACGAGGACATATTGGCCAGTCCTGGTTATTACCGATATACAGTATTGCCTAGTCTCGTATCTTGTATATATATATACGTATGTTTTCGATATCGATGCTTTTGAGAGACTCAATTTCCATGATTTTGTGTGAGTCAGGATCACCCGAAGGAGGGGTCGAGTCCTGACTTCATTGTGAAATTTTAAATGGGAAAGAAATGATTTAAAATGAATTGCATGTTGAATTTTCCGTGCAACTTGATTTACATAACATCATGACGCATATCATTTGTTTTAAAATGTGTGGAGAAAGGGTGGTTTATGCATGGCACCACGTTCATGTAGGTAGTATGGTTACCTACTTGTTCGTAGGATTGCCTTACTGAGCTTGATGTGCTCACCCCTTTCATTTTCTCCCACAGATAATCTCCAGTTGAAGTCGCGACGACTCAGTGCTGCATTCCAGATATCCGCTGCTGCCCATCAACATAAGGTATATACACTTGTACATATTGTATCTACATAAGCATAGCACAGTAACATGTTTGTAAGTAACTTTAGGGGATGTATAAATAATATAAACAATTATAAATGACTGGAGAATAAATAAGTTAGATGGTAATTGAATGGTGGGACTAGCATTGACGCACAGCCCAATTTTTAGTGGAGTGTTGGTCACGATTCGAGAACAGGTAAGAATTTAAGTAAGAAAATAAATAAAACGCGAAAAATTCACTCTGATTTTTGGGTAGTTTGGGTCGTGACATATAAAGGTGGTATCAGAGCACAATTGGTCTGATGTGTGTCAGTGTCAGTAATTAGAAAATTACATCCCCGTGTTACTGTGCTTTGTAAGATACAATAGTGTATATCGAGATGGGCTTGACTAAGAAATGGTTGAGAATGCAGGAATACTTAATATAAGTCGCGTTAGATGAGATAGTGCACGAGGCAGAGGTCGTAGAGGTAGACCTGAATCTGCTAAGTAGTGCTGAGTTGACCTGTGACAATCAGGATAAAATTGAAATAGAGGCTAATGTTGAGGATGCCACACAGAGTCCGACAGAGTGATCGGACAGTATTGAGACACGCTTCGCGAGATTGGAGCGAAGTGTAGAGATTATTTTGAGGAGCTAATTGCTCAGATTATGAATAAGATCAGAGGGCGCAGCGGAGCATTGGTGGAAACCCGCTCGACCCATCTTAAGTGTTAAACATCCAGAGCTAAGATGAGAAATGTTTATGGACGTATTCCGGTGACAGAATATCCCGGACACTATCTAAAAGGAATTGATTTATTGATGAGTATGATTTATGAGTATGGAAACTCAGTTATATTCTTTGGCAGATATTACCTCGACACTATGAACAAGTGACTGTCGAGATGTCTAAAAGTTTATGAAAATGACTCAACTTTTCAATTAGAGTCCGATTGACCCGTGAGATATTACCTATACCGAAGCCGTGCGCAGATTTACAGTTGGGTAAATAAGAATATGATTTGCACGCCTCTGAGATTGGGAAAGGTAATGAGGGCTGAAATATAGACAGAAAGAGAATCGAGAAATGACAGAGATGTTAAAATGGAAAAATGGTAATTGGTAAAAAGATCTGATTTGATGAGTTATGGAATAAAATAATTGGTAAGGCCCCAGTGCATCTAATTTTGGGCACTCTTGTGGGCATTATGATTGGAGGACCCCGACCTGCTACGAAGTAGTGTAGCAGTGTGAGCACTGTAAGCAGTGTGAGATGTGTGGTGGATACCACGAAAGGAGGGTCTATACCTACACGGTATTGGTGAAAATGGTCGTCAAGTGTGGTAAGACAGACCATTGATTTTGATTGCTCAGAGTTGAGCGAGATTTTCCCACAGGAAAGTAAAGAGACAGAGAAAAATTTCATTGGTATAACTGCAACGAAAAGGGAGGCCATAACCGAAAAGAAAAAGGAAAGTAGGTTGTTGGACGAAGTCGAAAGGATGTCTTGGACCAGGATTCTATTGATGTTTCATAGATGTGGTGTAAGATACCACACTTGTTATGAATAATGAAGTTCATATGTTCATTGATCCTGGTGCCACATATTTATTCATACCGCCTTCATTCGCATATAAGTGAGTAAAAGGCATGAATGCCTACATCATTGGGCGCAATACAGATAAATGAGTATCCCAATAGAGGAGGATTAATAAACGGAATAGGGATATTGAGACTCTAAGTTAAAAACAGGGGTGCAACAGTTGAATTTACAGGAGGAAGGGATTGTACTCACAGAATGAATAAAGACAAGAGTTTTATTATAATTGATACGCAAAGGAGAAAATCTTTAAGATAAGGTAGATTCTAAATATAAGACGTATTGGAGTAAGAGGCGTATGCTAGGTAAGAACATCCTTACGATATGAAGTAATTGGGATTAAGCAATTAGTAAGGAATATAAATTATAACCAAGGATAAAGATGGGTATAACCATAACCAGTAGTTGTGGTTAAGTCTGAGGGCTAAAAAAGGTATTTTAAAATACCTCCCCGCCTGAAGACTTGACAGCGTCTAGATATATATATATATATAACCTATAACGAGAAGTCGATCGTCATAATAAATGTCCTTAGCATTAGGATACATTTACTAAGATGATAAGAATATAAAAACTCGACAAATCATAAAGGTTAACATAGAAAAATTTAATAAGAGCCGTTAAGATAAGAAAAGGAAATGACGCAGGTTAGTACCTGAAAACATAAGCGGTTGAGAAGGATCTTATACGCTTATGCGTAAATAAGTCAAGGATTATATCGATTTGTAATCATCATTATCGATGATATGCTGGGTGTAGTTTAAGTCTAGGGCAAATTGTAAGCAACCATTGAAAATTGCTTTTTCAGATGGATTGTTGCGAGTTTTTAATATGGAGATACTTGGTTGACACGTTTAACTAAGAAACGTGGTCTTGGAAGGAGATGGTAAATAAGATGATAGATGTGACATGGATCTCGGTGTAGAGAAGTATGAATTGACCACCGTGATTAATTTTACCATACCCAACAGCTCAAGAGGTTCTCAGTGAGTATGGATACCTCGAAATAATGAATGAGCTGTGTATTGATGTATAATGGGAAGATAGTCAAGTATGGAGTCAGACAACTCCTTGATCATGAAATAAACTATCTGACCCATGATTTAAAGTTGGCAACAGTAGTTGTACCGATAATATAGTACTATTAAGTACATGGTGAGAAATTGTAGATATGCACTGATCATAAGCCCGAGTATCTGTTTTCACAGAAAGAGACGAATATGAGAATACATAGTGGGTTAGAGCTTCTGAGAGAGTTGATTTGTGAAAATTGTACCACCCAGGAAAGGCTAATGTGATGACTGATGTCTTGAGTAGAAAGAGCCTCGGGATGGTACCACATGTGATGGTCAGGGAGCGTGAGCTGCTAGATGTAGTTGTGAGCCTCAGTATTGATGTGATCCCTTCTGATGATGACAGTGATTGTGTGACAGCTAGCCTGATGATTAGAACCGGATGAGAGTGCCCGGATTTGCCAGGCTTAGCGTGATGATCGACCGGATGTCGATAGTTTGGGTCTGATTCAGAAGGGTACAGTGATAGAGTTCACAGTGGGTGATGATGAGTTACTGAGGATTCAGAGACAGTATAAGTGCTCCCCAGGACCACAGATGATGAGATAGTAATGTTGTCAGAAGCTCACTCTTCGGGATATACAGTGCATACGGAAAGTAATGATTATATATCAAAATCTCGATAAGGGTATTGGTGGTCAGATGTGGAAAGACACATGGTAGAGGTTGTGAAAAGTGCCTAGTATGTCAGCAGAATAAGGTAGAGTATTAAAAGTCTGCAGAGTTATTGCAGCACCTACCTATATCGACACGGCACGAAAAATGAGAGCAAGTCTCCATGAATGTCGTGATGGGTTACAGAGAACCCAGGTGAATTACGAGGCTATTTGGATGATAGCCGACAGAATGACTAAGCCCACCCACCTTCTGGTTATGAAATCCCCAAATACTCAAAGTGTGTATGAGGATTCAGGTATAAGAAAGATTGTGGAACATTAAGTAGTGTTCCAGTGAGCCTGGTATCATATAGGGATTCCCGCTTCACTTCCTACCTCTGAGGATAGTTTCAGGAAGCTATGGGAAACCCGACTGAGTATTAGCACAGCTTTTCATCCTCAGACAGATGGTCAGTCAGAGAAGACTGTACAAGTTCTGAAGGATCCGATGAAAGCGTGTGCCATTGATTTTATAAGCTCCTGGAATGATCAGTTGATTTCTAATTGAAGTTGCCAATAACGATAGTTGGCAGTTGAGTATCGGGATAACAAGATATGAGGCAGTGTATGGCTGTAGGGGTTGTTCCCCAAATTGGATAAGAAAAGTGGGTGACAGAACAGAATTAATTTCGACTTTGGATAATAAGTCTCTGAGGATGTTTAGTTAAGGATGAAAGATTAAGAACACCTCAGAGCAGATAGACAAGTATTGGAATTCACCCTTGGTGAATTAATATGATTGAAATATTCCTTGTCCTAAGAGAAAAAGGACATAGCGAACTTTTGGAAGAAGGTAAATTAAGTTACGCTGGATGGAATATTTTGGAAGATTAGACAAGTGGGAGATAAGACCTGTAGGTTGGTGTTATCACCTGAAGTAACAGGCACCCACAATGTGTCTCAGGTTTTGATGCTTCGGCAATACTATCCAGATCCAGCAGAAGTGATCGAATATGAACTCCAAAAGTTCAATTTAATGAAAATATAAATATATTAAAGAAGTTGATTCGGGCATTAAATAGGAAAGAGAAAGTATTGAGGTATAAGATGATCTCCCTAATTAAAGTCCTTTGGTAGTAATACACTCCGGAGAAGGTCACATAAGAATTTAAGAGTATGACACGATCGATGTACCCGGAGTTGTATATGGACTCATATGAATTGGTTCTAATCTGGAGGACCAAATTCCTTAAGTGGGGGAGAGTTGTAAGACCCGAATTTAATTAAAATACGAAAAATTAAATAAGAAAAGATGGGGAAAGTATGAAGGAAGCCGAGTTAAATTAATCCCGAACACGTGTAAGGGCAAAACGGTCAAAAGACCGAAAGCCGTAGTAAATTCGATAAGGAAATTTAATTAAAATATGGATTTAAGAAATCTTGGTCAATAAAAGTGAAATAAATTTATTTTGGGTTAAATTGATCAAGATATTAATTTATGGGAATTAATCGGGATTAATCGGGATTTTTAGTTCGGAAAAATAATCCCAAAAATAATCGAAAAATATACCGAAAAGTCACCCGGGACAATATCCCAAAAATACGGGGAAATTATACCCGAAAAAGAGGTTAAAATATAATAAATAAATTAAATAAAATTAAATTAATTAAATTAGAATAAAATTATAATTTTAAGGATATTTTAAGGGATATTTGGGTATTTTTAATATATTTTAATGAATAAAATAAATTGTTAAATAATAATGATAATTCAAAAAAAAAAAAATCAGAAAACTGGAATGGGTCGGGGAGAGAGAAAGAAGCAGAGACGGAAATGAAGCGGAAAAGGGGAGGGAAGGCCGGACCACCACCGGCGGTCCTCGATCGCCGACGACCATCGGGAAATGGAGAGGAGAGGCCGGCGAGCAAAATGGCACCGGCAGCACGGCCAACCGACGCCGGAGGAGGCCGAAATCGGGGAGAGAACCGCGAGAGAAAGAGTCCCGATCGGCGGCGAACGGCGCCGATCTGGCCGACCCCACCCCCAGCCGAGGACTCCCTAGGCCCAGACGGTGCGATTGGTGGCAGCCCCGACCGGTGAAGCTGCCGAAAACACCGAAAACGGCGGAGGAAAGGAAATGGGTCCGACGGCCGAGGGAGAACAGCCGGACCGGCGGCGTTCCGACGAGCTTGACCCAAACCGAGGGCAGATCTGAGATGCGGACAACCTCACAGAGCCACTGGCGGTGGAAGCCGGCGGAGAACCGACCGGAAAAGGGGTGAACCGGCGGTGAACCGGCCAAACCAGGGTGAACCGGTGGTCTGAACCGGTTCAGCCAAAAAGAGGAGAAAAAGGGAGAAAAAGGGAAAAGGAAAAAGAGAAAAAAAATTGGGGAAAATTCCGGTGATGCAATCGAGCTTCGGGTAAGTCGATAAGCGGTCAAATTGACCCGATTTAAATTTGGAATATTTTATTTAATTAAATTTCGATCGAAAAGTTTACCCGAAAATGTAATTAATTGTGTAGCTCGACGATTGGCATCCACCAAGGGCTCGAGACAGTCTCGATTTGCGGACTAGCATGGAATCTCGGGTAAGTGACCCCTATTTACGACAATTTTCTCGTTATGCGTGATATTGATTTAATTTCCGTATAAATTGAATTAAATTATGGAAATTTAGATTAATTGTCGTAAATATTAAATTTAGCTATTCGGGAATTAGAACGAGGCCCGATAAATTATTGGTGGGCCCAGTGAGCCCAATAGGCCTCGATAAAGTGAGAATTAAGTGGAAAACGGGCTTAAGGCCGATTAAGGCCCATTAAGGTGCAATCGGGCCCAATAGGGGTAAACGGGCCCAATGATTTAAATTAAGCCCAGAAAGTATTAAATACAATTAAATTGTATGTTATCTGACCTGAGGAATATTAATACGCAGTTCCGGGCATTGGATTGGAAGCATATCGGACTGCGCGACGAGACAACATTGGAAAAGAAAAGGTCAGACTCGACGAGAATCGAGGTAAGGGAATTCTGCGGACTGCTAGAGGTAACTTTACGCAATTTTAAATTCATACGTAGTCCTTTAAAATTAACTGAAGGGTCTAGAGGTCGAAGAACAATTTTAGTGCCCCGAATGGGCAAAATTACTAAAATACCCTTGTTAAGGGTAGAATCTAAAAATTTAGAAAAAATTGGGAGGAGCAAGGACAAGAGGTTCCTGCTCGTTCTGGAGGTATTTCAACGCATGCATGAGTAGGCTGGCTCACTTTTAAAGAAAAATGCATAGCATTGCATATCTTAATTGTTGTGATTTCTGTGAAAACTATTTGGAAATAACCGAGCCGCCTACATGTTTTTATTTACATGTGACGTGCTAGAGCTCAGCTCGCACGATGTTTGATTTGTGTGATGCATGCATTAGTGCTGGAGCGAGAGCTCGCACTAGAGTTTTACATGCATAGGTGCTAGAGTATAACTCGCACCAGATTTCACATGCTTTTGCGTGAACGGTGCTAGAGTCTAACTCGCACCAGATTTTATAAGATTTTCATACAATTTATATACAGAGTGCTGAGCATAGCTCGCACTAGTTTTACTGGATTTGGGGAGTAGCGCTGTCTGCCCTTGGAGTCAGTCAAAAGGCCCAACAGGCTCAAAAGACCTCTTAAGTAGGGTGAGAGTGAGGGATGAGGTTGGCGGCCTTGTGGAGATGTAAAGCGGGCTCTGCCAAGTTTACTTGATTTGATGAGAGTGCTGAGCATCGCTCGCACTGATTTTTATGAGAACATACGATGAGCCGTGCTTGGAGCATCGGGTAGACTGTGTGTCACCGATTTAATAGGCTCGCACGTGCGTTTTGAGACATGGCAACGAGTATTGAGTTATGAAAACCTCTGTGGGAAGCAGGCCATTTGGGCTGGAGTACCTAGAGTGATATGGGTCCATGGAGTACGATGTACCGTGCAAGTAGCATGGAGTACGATGTACCGTGGGGTATCTTCGGATACGGTATCTTTATGATACAGGGTATCTTCGGATACGGTATCTTTGTGATACGGGGTATCTTTGTGATACGGTATCTTTGTGATACGGGGTATCTTCGGATACGGCATCTTCGGATGCGTGAGATCGGATAAGACTGACGGGTTGGATTGACCCACCTCCCGGGCAGTTCCCGATCAGGGTGAGACCTCGCACACTGGGATCCGTGAAGCTAGAGGGACTCATGAGGACATATTGGCCAGTCCTGGTTATTACCGATATACAGTATTGCCTAGTCTCGTATCTTGTATATATATATACGTATGTTTTCGATATCGATGCTTTTGAGAGACTCAATTTTCATGGTTTTGTGTGAGTCAGGATCACCCGAAGGAGGGGTCGAGTCCTGACTTCATTGTGAAATTTTAAATGGGAAAGAAATGATTTAAAATGAATTGCATGTTGAATTTTTCGTGCAACTTGATTTACATAACATCATGACGCATATCATTTGTTTTAAAATGTGTGGAGAAAGGGTGGTTTATGCATGGCACCACGTTCATGTAGGTAGTATGGTTACCTACTTGTTCGTAGGATTGCCTTACTGAGCTTGATGTGCTCACCCCTTTCATTTTCTCCCACAGATAATCTCCAGTTGAAGTCGCGACGACTCAGTGCTGCATTCCAGATATCCGCTGCTGCCCATCAACATAAGGTATATACACTTGTACATATTGTATCTACATAAGCATAGCACAGTAACATGTTTGTAAGTAACTTTAGGGGATGTATAAATAATATAAACAATTATAAATGACTGGAGAATAAATAAGTTAGATGGTAATTGAATGGTGGGACTGGCATTGACGCACAGCCCAATTTTTAGTGGAGTGTTGGTCAAGATTCGAGAACAGGTAAGAATTTAAGTAAGAAAATAAATAAAACGCGAAAAATTCACTCTGATTTTTGGGTAGTTTGGGTCGTGACAGACAATGACCTTGCTTCCAATTAGATATGGTCTGAACTTGTTAAATGCATGTACAACTGCAAGCATCTCCTTCTCTGTTGTAGTGTAATTTTTCTGAGCATCATCTAAGGTCCTGCTTGAATAATAAATAGCCCGAAAAATCTTGTCTCTCTTCTGTCCAATGATAGCTCCAATTGCAAAATCACTCGTGTCGCACATCAGTTCAAATAGTTCTATCCAATCTGGTGTGATCATAATAGGTGCAGAAATAAGCTCCGTCTTGATCTTTTCAAATGCCTGCAAGCAAAAATCATCAAAGACAAAGTCAGCATCTTTTTCCAATAAATGACATAAAGGTTTTGAGATTTTTGAAAAGTCCCTGATAAATCTACGATAGAATCCTGCATGTCCCAAAAAGCTCCTCATGGCTTTAACTGATTTTGGAGGAGAAAGCTTTTCAATAGCAACGACTTTAGCTCTATCCACCTCAATGCCCTGAGCTGAAATTCTGTGTCCAAGGACGATCCCTTCTTGCACCATAAAATGACACTTCTCCCAATTTAAGAAAAGATTCGTCTCTTCACATCTCTGCAAAACAAGTGCCAAATTAGATAAACATTGGTCAAAAGTCCTACCAAATACTGAGAAGTCATCCATGAAGACTTCCATTATCTCTTCAACCATGTCAGCGAAAATTGACATCATGCATCTTTGGAAGGTTGCTGGGGCGTTACACAACCCGAAAGGCATCCTTCTATATGCGAAAGTTCCATATGGGCAAGTAAATGTTGTTTTCTCTTGATCTTCTAGGGCTATTGCAATATGGTTATAGCCCGAGTAGCCATCTAAAAAGCAATAATAACTGTATCCGACTAGTCTGTCTAGCATTTGGTCGATGAAAGGAAGCGGGAAGTGATCTTTCCTAGTAGCTTTGTTCAGCTTCCTATAATCGATGCAAACTCTCCATCCCGTTACAGTTCTGGTGGATATGATTTCATCGTTTGTGTTATGAACTACTGTCATTCCACCCTTTTTAGGTACAACCTGCACAGGACTCACCCAAGAACTATCAGATATAGCATATATAATACCAGCATTTAATAATTTTAAAATATTAGCTCTAACAACTTCTTTCATTGCTGGATTTATTCGTCTTTGTGGTTCAATAGAGGGTTTATGATTTTCCTCTAATCGAATTTTGTGCATCACAACAAAGGGACTAATTCCTTTGATGTCAGCAATAGACCATCCAATTGCCGGTTTGTGCTCTCTTAAAATTCTAAGCAACTTGTCTTCCTCTGCAACTGATAAAAATGATGAAATAATTACAGAAAAAGTACTATCATCACCTAAAAAGGCATACCTCAAATAGCTTGGTAATTCTTTCAATTCAGTTTTGCCTTCTTCTTTTTCACTTACCTGTGACTTGTCAATCTTCTTCTTAGGTGTTGTATTCGTACTTTCTAATGGATTGGCTTCCAAAGTAACAACACAACTTTTAATTTCATCAGTTAGTAATTCATCATCTAAATTAGAAACTGAATTTACCAGACATTGAGCCATAGGATCGGTTGGTTCTTCCTTTGTTTCAACTTCTCTTACACAACTCTGCACTACTTCAATCAACTTACATGTTTCTGGCTCATCAACAAATTTTATCGCCTTATAGATGTTGAACATAACTGATTCATCATTCATCCTCAGGGTTAATTGCCCTCTCTGAACATCTATTAGTGCTCTCCCAGTGGCAAGAAATGGTCTCCCAAGTATAAGTGGAATTTCTCTGTCCTCTTTATAATCTAAGACTACAAAATCGGCAGGAAAAATTAACTTATGAACTTTAACAAGTACATCTTCTATTATACCTCTGGGATAAGTAATCGATCTATCTACTAGTTGCAGTGTTATGGTGGTCGGTTTTACCTCTCCAAGACCTAGGCTCTTGAAAATAGATAAAGGCATTAAATTTATGCTAGCACCTAAATCACACAATGCCTTACCCACTTTCGATCCTCCAATCTCGCATGGAATAGTAAAGCTTCCAGGGTTTTTCAATTTTTACGGTAACTTCTGCTGCAAAATTGCACTGCATTCTTCTGTCAAGTTGATAGTTTCATAATCTTCAAGTTTTCGTTTCTTTGACAGCACTTCTTTCATGAATTTTGCATAATGTGGCATCTGCTGCAGAGCATCAACTAACGGAATGTTAATATGTAATTTCTTAAATATATCAAGAAATTTCTTAAACTCAGATTCAATCTTCCTTTTGTACAAAGCTTGAGGATAAGGAATAGATGGTTTTAACAAAGGAGGATTATCAGGAAAAAGTTTACTAAAGGGTTTAGAATTAACTCTCTGTTTTACTGTTTCTGATTCTGCATCCTTTGTCATAACAGGTTCAGTCTGCTTCTTTTGCACCTCTGTTATTGGTGCAGTTCCTTCTTTCTCTGCTACCTTCGGTGGCTCATATGTGTTCCCACTTCTTAAAGATATAGCATTGCAGTGTTCTTTCGGATTGAGCACTGTGTCACTTGAAAACTTACCTCTTTCATTTAAAGAACTGACAGCTGCAGCTAGCTGTCCCAAAGTGGTCTCAACAGACTTCATCTGCGTACCAAGACTGGTATTCATCTCTAACATTTTAGCTTCCACATTGTCTAATCGCGCATCAGTTTTACTAAATCTTATTCTAGTTTCGACCATGAACTCGTCAAATTCGTTCCTTCTAACTCCACCATAACCTTGGGAATTCCCTTGGTTATTGAATCATGTATTGCTGGTACTTGATACTGCTGGGTTTAGAACGTTTTTAGAGTTACCATAAGATAGATTCTCATGGTTTTTGAATCTTGGCTGGTAGTAGTTAGGAACTCGATTTCCTTGAAAACCAAAATTACGATTATTAACATAATTCACCTGCTCCAAATCTGTTTCCATCAAGTTAGGATTTGTGCTGTCATGATGAATCATAGCTTGCGGCTCTTGTATACCCATTGAAGAAATTTGTGTTGAAATCTGCTCAAGTCTTGCTAGGATGGTTGTCTGCGTATCTAACTCATGCATACCTACTACTCTTCTGACATTAGCTCTTTCACCTGGCCATTGGCTGCTGTTTATAGCCATCTCCTCAATTAACTGCATAGCTTGATCAGATGTCTTAGACCACAGTGAACCTCCTGCTGAAGCATCCATAGTAGCTCGTGTCTACGGAGTCATGCCTCTGTAGAAAACTTGTATCTGGTTTTCTTCATCATATCCATGCTGAGGACATCTATGCAATAACTCTTTAAATTGCTCCCATGCCTCATGTAATGGTTCTTGATCTGACTGTGTGAACTGGGCAATTTCTAATCTCATCTGCATTATTTTTCCTGGTGGAAAGTACTTTGCTAAGAATTTTTGTGCCATCACTGCCCAAGTCGGAATGCTTCTTGCGGGCAAATTTTGATACCAGCTCAAGGCTTTATCCTGAAGAGAAAATGGAAACAATCTCAGTCGAATAGCATCATCAGGGGCTCCATTAATCTTAATGGTGCTGCAAATCTGCAGAAAACTTGTCAAATGTGTGTTAGGATCCTCTAAGGCCGAACCTCCAAATTGATTTTGCATAACCATGTTGATCAATGCCGACTTCAACTCAAAGTTATTACAGTTTACGGGAATCTCTCTTATAGCAACAAAATTCTGATTCACAACTGGGTTAAAGTAATCGCGTATAGCTCGCTGCTGCTGATTTTCATCTGTCATGATTAAATTTCGATCTTTTTCTTCAAATCTGTTCTGTTGAATTTGCCTGATGGTTCTCACAATCTCTGGATCTAACTCTTCTTTTATGTATGTATTTCCACTTCTGTGGGTTTTTACCATTCACCTAAGATAAAAATTTGTAGATAGTAAATTAAACAAAAATAAAAGTCTAAATTAAAGTAAAGGCTATTGGAAACAATGTTAACGAAAAACAAAACAACAATTCCCCGGCAACGGCACCAGAAAACTTGTCGTGCTCAAATGAAACACTACTGCAAGTGCACAGGTCAGTTTTCGAGTATAGAGTAAATATAAGTATCTTCCCACAGGGAATTGTGCCTATCGCAAATCACTGTAATCAACAAACTTGAACTTTATTTAGAAAAAGTAATTTATAATGGTTAAGATCCTAATTACTATTCTAACTATTAATTACGGAACAAATTACTTAAAACAAATCACAATTATTACGAATGAAAATATCAATAGCAAAATATTCCTAGAACTCGATTTCACCTAACTAGGGTTCATACAATTCCTTTGATCAATTGTTCTTTTGATTTCAATTTGTTTATAGCCTAAACTTTTTCCTGTTTATCTCTCCCGAGTTTTAAACAGTCATACTCAAATTACCTAATCCTAACCTCTCGATTCAGAATTAAATAATAGAGTTCATTAAGCGATGGTAATCCGTTTCTCTATGGCTCATAAGAATTGTCAACCTCCGGATTCAACAATGTCCTATGTTAATCTACCCTTGTGCATATAAATAATCCCCTCTCCCGAGTGTCGGATTCCTATACTAATTCATCCAATTGGTGGCCAATCAACTAGAGCATTAAAAACAAGTAGATTAAATAAATATAATTGAGATCATCCAAACAATATCACAAAATAATTGCACTCTGCCCAAAGTTGGCTACATCGATTCTAGGAAAAAGGAGTTTAGTTCCTAGACATCATGATAAACATCCAACAATTCCAAATCATCATCCCTAGAATAAACATTGATTTAAAAAGATGTAAAAGATGAAGTTTCTATGGAGCTAAATCAGTCCTGAAGCCTTCTGACGTAGCCTCCTCCGATATTCTGATAAAAAGACTATTTATAAGGTTTCCAGGCACTAAAACGCGGAATGCCACATGGAAAAACAGTGTTACCTTAATCAGACTGCTATGCTGCGACAATGATATTGATTCCCCAGATCTGCTCTGCACTGTCTAGTTTCTTCTATTGCTGCAGCATAAGTCACGATCAGCATCCTGTAATTTCACTTCTTCACAGAATCATCAGAATCAGCTCCAAAAGCTTTAACTTCTCCATATTGTTCTTTTTCCTGTACAAAACACATAAAACATACCTAATATAGCAAAGAAAAAATCAAATAACTAAGTAAAAAGGGTTCTAAACATATATAAATTTCAGTGCTAACAGTTGACAAGTTTACTATATGAAATTATAATAACATTAGTTTATGAAATTGACAGATATATTAACAGTTGTAGATTGGGTGGTGAGATTCCCTCAACATTTGCTAAACTTGAAAACCTGCAAATTTAACTACTTCAGTAATTTATGATATTCGTTTATGCTTTATGTTTTTAGTTTCTTTTCTCATTCAGGGACTTGAGTTTCAACAACTTAACAGACCAAATTCCAAGTTCTTTGTTCAATAAAAATTCTCTTGGAGACTTGTAAGTTATAAAAAGAAAACCATCACCTTCAATAGCTGTAAATCTCATGTTGTGTGAGTTTTATGTTGGACTTTTTGGTCTGGCCCTATGCTTTTCACTTGACATTATTCACTTCCACGCTATTAAAATGGTCAGGTTTCTTGGAAATAACAGTCTGTCAGGTTCAATTCCCAACCAAAAGAGTGAAACTCTTGAGACCATGTAAGTCATCCTATCACACCAACTTATTCATTACATCAAGCGCTGCTATCATTTGTAGCATACCTTGTCTGGCATGAGTTGACTAAGGATAGCACTGCAACCACTTATTATTTTACAATGGCATTACAGTAGAATGATTAGAGCTGGCAAAAGTTGGCCCGAGCCCGAAAATTCGCCCAAGCCCATCCGAGATCGAATTCGAGACCGGGTCGAATTGACCAAAAAGTCAAAGGCCCGAGCCCAAGAAAAGTCTGACCCGAAAAAGCCCAAACTCGATAAAGCCCGAGCTCGAAAAAATTCAAACCCGAAAAAACCCGAACCCAACATAACCAGAGCCTGATACAACCCAAAATCGGCCCAATCCGAAACCCGAGAAAACCCAAATTTATAACCCGAAAAACCCGAATCATAATTATATAATTATTATATTAAAAAATAAATAAATAAATAAATAATAATACACTTTTTCTAATTAAAATTTATAAAATTTTAAAACAATCATTATTTATTTATTACATAATTATATCAATAATTTATTATCAACAAAATAAATATTAAATATTTACATTCAATTATTAAATAAAATTATTTTAAAATACAATATAATATTCAATATCAAATAATTTTCAATATTATGCTTATTATATTTGTAATAATAAATAATAAATATATTATTAAATATAACATTTGATTTTATTATAAAAACAATTATTATACTATTTTATTATATTTATTTCATATTAAAATTTTAATTTTAATACAATAATAAATCAAATATATATATATATATATAAATCATTATATAATTGTAACATTTATTTAAATTTGATATTTCGTATAAAACATTGAATACATTTAACAAAATTAGAATTTAAATTTTGACTCCTATAACTTGTAAATAGAAAAATAGTAATTTGTTTTTTAAATGGTGATTATGTTAAAAATAAGAATTGAAAGTTAAAAGAGGGGATCATACCCTTTTAAAGATTGTAATAATTTTTTTCAGTGTAAAAAAAGATTGTAATAAGTTATTTTCTAAATTAGTCCAATATAGTAAAAAACAAATTAGCAAAGAAAACATCAAACACTTAAAGCTATGAAATGTAACATTATAAGAACAACAAAATAGAAAACATACAATCATTCTCATACACAGCCACCTAGCCATGGAGAAACCAATCCCTAGTCATACATTGCATGAAGAACAAAACAAGAAAATACGATCATTCCATTCAACGCTAGCGGCTTGATGAATAACATGCTCGGAAAGATTGTAAATGCAGGAAGCAACCAAACTCTCCAAGAGCGACACTGTCTTCAAATAAGATTAATGAGGCAATGATCAATCATAATTACTCTTAATAAAAAAATTTAATTTTTTAACAATATAAATAGTAAGAAATAAAATATCAACATACATTGCAATTAGAACTCTTCATCCTCCTCCATAAACCAACTAGTTCAATTTAATCCAACTTTCCTTCCAAATCTCATTGTTTCATCTTCTTCATCTAATAAAATATATAAAAATAATCATATAATAATTTAAATAATAAAAAATTAATAAAATAATAATGACACTAAAATCTTACCATCTTGATCTATATCATATTCATACAGCTAATTACGAGTGGTAATCAAAATTTCTGCATTATGTGTTGTGAGACAATTTCTCCATTTGTTAATAACTCTACCACTCATACTAAATGTTGATTCAGATGCACCTATGGTAATTGGAATACTCAATATATCTTTAGCCATAAGTGAAAGTACAGGGTATCGAAATTGATTTTTCTTCCAATAATCAAGAACATCAATTTGAATCTCATAATCTTCTCTTGGTTCATTCAAATATATATCTAACTTTGATATATATAAAAGAGATTCAGAATTGAAACTTTTAAATCCATATAATAACAAAATAAGTTCATATATGAAATTATAATAACAAATGTAAATTAAAACTCAAAAAAGAATGACTTAATATAAAAAAATAATAATTTAATAAGTTACTAAAGCAATTTATATTAAACTTTTGAACAAAAAGTTTATATAAATATGTTATCAAATTAACAATAAATATTTATATGTTTCAAATTTTATTTCTAGCTAGGAAATTTAAGTTTTTGCTATGTCTTGTCTCTTGTATAAATTTTATTACTAAATTATATAATTTTTATCCATCTTTAATTCATATTTCATCCTTTTAATTATATTTTGTCTTATAATCACTATGATTAAATTATATCAGCTTTTTGGTTTACCTATTTTATTTAAACTCCTATATTATATTTAATAATTTTCTCAAACTTAAACTAATTGCATCTATCAATTGAGAATTTAGCTACAATTATAGAACTTTAATTAGGTATAATTTAAAACGAATTGATAACAATTAATTAGGTATAATTTTGTTAAGCATATATGATTATTTATTTATTTGCCTACCTTATCGGTTCATATCTATACCAGTCCACTAGAATAATATCAGTAGATATTTTTTCTTGTGCATTTTGCAACGTGGCGATCAAGACAAACATGCATCATTACTTGATTGTGCAAAATGATTATTTTAAGTTAATTTTTTTATTTAAATTATGTAACTAATTTATTAAAAATTAATAATTTGTTATACTTATATATGATAACTAATTAGTAAATATTTATTTTAATAATAATTTTGATAATAATTAATTAATTTTTTAACCATGTTATTATATAATATGATAATTCTGTTTGAAAATAAAACCCATCTGATAGTCATCGTCACAGGGCCCAACTTCAATCCTCTCCAGCATTTCTCCTTCCATGCATGAGTTCCCAAACCCTCTGACTGAAGACATTTACAACAAAGATATCTTATCCTTCTTCCTAAGCAGAGTATGGTTATGTTCCAATGTTCCAGCTGCACTTTCCAATGACATTATCGGACTTCTCATTTTGGGCTGGCTTCATTGGTGGGCATATGCTAGTTTGATACAATCATGAAAGAATGGCATGCTGTGAACTGAGAAATGAGCTGGGTGTGGGCCGTGGTGGCTTTCGGCTCCCCTTTTTAATTCTTTTCTCCATCAATTCCTGTTTGAATGTCTAATGTGCACCGAGGTTAATGCCTGTTTGAATGCCATGTCTAATATGTGCACCGAGGTTCATGCCTCCCAGCAGAGCAGTCCACTTGAGATTGTTGTACCCATTAAAAGCTCCAGGTGTCCAAGTTTCCAGCACGACTCAGCCCATCTATCAATGTTGTGAAATGAAGAACACCTGGTTTTAATCCCGTTTCTTTCATGTGATTCAATAGATTCAGCGCTGCAAGTGGTTTATCCCCTTTGTCAAGAACATGCAGAAGGGTGTTATGTGTATGAAAATAGGTGAAAAAACACATCTACCCATTTCATCAAGTAATCTGTGAAATTGATCTAACTTCCCCAATCTGTATTTTGCACACAAAAGGATGTTATAAGTTAGAGTATCTGGGGCAAAACCATCCGCTAACATTTGCTGGTATACCCACTCAATCAACTTGTACTGGTTCACCGCAATAAGTGTATGCATAATGGCATTGTATGAATGCTTAAACGGCCTAAAATTGAAAGTCTTTGACTTGATGAACCTCTCCACAACTTTCCTAGCTAAGCCTGCCTCTCCACACGTGCATATCAAGATGTTAAATGTCCTTGCAGTTGCAGGGAAGCCATTCTCAATCATCTCATCTACTAGTCTCCACATTGCCTTGTATTCCTCACACTCTGCGAATATCTTCATTATCAAATGATACGAGTTTGCAGTGTGCCTATAAGTTTCCTGCTGACCAGACCACAGGAAAAACTTGCACCCTAGTTTCGCACATCTGGTCTTATTTGCATAATTTATGTCTTTCAAAATTCCCACAAGAACTTCTTTCACGAGAAACCCCGAGACCCTCATCTCCTTTTCACTAAGAGCAGCTTTTGCATCAAATCTCAGCCCATCTTGTTCTAAAATCTCAAGAATTTTCCTAGCATCATCCTTTCCATACGCGAAAAATCCTTGCCTCATTGAAAAGTGGTCCTTAGAGCCGCTTCCACAATCCCCAAAATTATTGTGTTTTACATCAAAAGCAGAGTCAAAACTGGAACCCTCTCACATTCGGTTGAAGGGTTCCTCCAGAAAATATAACTCACTATCTATATTATCCTTATCAAAACTATTATTGCATAATTTTCTCGATAAAACGATAATACAACAAGATTAATAAAAATTTCTTGTACCAAATAGAGCTATAGAATTCATTTTTAGTAACTAGTAAGCATTAGGGCATCGCCATTATTTCTGAATCTTAAAAATACTCAACAAACTTAAGAAACCCACAAGCAGATTGGGATATCCAAACACGGAAAGCCCGAAAAACGTTGTGCTCTCCAGTTGAGAAATAACCATTAAGCTGAAAATACCCCGTTGCATGATAGCGTTCTATTGGGATAGGAAAAGTTCATTGAATCGATACAATTTCGTTGTGACCAATAGGAAACAAGTCCATAAGGAATAGCGAATAGCCAATGGAAGAGCGAGGACTCACCTGGGATTAAGCTAGTGGATGGGGGGATCGTAGACTTTTTACATGCTGGTTAAAGTATTGCCCCATGGGCTTTGCAGAATTTGCTGGATAAAGTCCATCTCATAGCTTTTTTCTTTCGATTCCCACAGACGGCGCCAATTGTTGTTACCTGAAACAATGGTGACGAATCGTTGACGTCTGATCTTTGAGTTCCCTGTCACGTGTTACCGAGAGCTTCTGCAAGAAAGAAGAAGATCAGAGGAACGCAGGGTTCTCCCTGCGTTTACACTCCGATGCTTAAGTCAGACCGGGAGTTTAACATAGTTTCTGTAAATAAAATAGAGCCTAGTTTCACGAATCATACCCCCCCGTTTGCCTGTTGGTGGTGATTGTACTTTTAAAGACGTGAGTTTGTCTGATCGAAACTCTCTTTCTTTATCTATATATATTCTGATTTTTATCTTGATAATGTTACAACCATATAGATGAAGTTGAGTTTGAATCCAACGCCAATTACTCTTTTTTGCCACTCTTTATTTATTATTATTATCAGTTACAACAATATTATATAAATATGATTTTATATAATATAAATATAAATAATATACATGAATTGTCATTAATGAATAGCATAAATCAATCAATTTGTAACTGGATATACAATCTATGAAGGAATTAATTAATGTTAATCATAAAATCTTTACTTAATTTTCTTTTCTTTAGTTTTCTTTTATTTAAAACATCTTTCAACCCACCTACAAAAGAACAACTAGTGTTAATTTTAATTTTATCCTTTTCTGTTAAGCCGATGTCCCAGATAAAGTTGCTAAGATTTGTTAATTTGTATACTTGGTTTATATTTGTTTTGAATTATTTTATCTAAAACGTAAAACTCATTATTTCGTAAATGGTTACAAGAAGTTGAAATATTAAATTAATTTTTTTAATTTTTTTTATATTGTCATATCTAAAATCATTTAATATAAGTTGTTATGTTGTCTGCATTCATTCAAATCAAGACCCTACCTAAGAAATCCAATATCAAAGCAAAACCATTTCTTAAAATCTTTCGAGTGGTTTTGATAGAAAACGTGTAAAAGTAAATGCTGGGATATTTGATATTTCCCAGTGCGTGAACTAATGAAGCTGAAGGGGGCAAATTCGTGCCACGTGGAGGCAGTCTGTTAGATGTAGATTTCCAGAATGTCTAGGTCGCAGGTTGATGCCGTACAAAGGTTGAATCGTTCAATTAATGCCACGTTTGGTTGCTCAATTAAAGCGATCATTATAATGGGAAACAAAGTCGTGGCACTGTTGCCCAAGGCCAGTCACCAAAATGGAGGCCCCGGGGCAGTGTTGCAATTCGTCTTCTCTTCCATATTCCTCGTCAAGTTAGGTAGTCAGTCATATTCCCTGTCCTCCAGGAGTTTGAAAAAATTGCAACTTAGCTCAGCCCTTTTGTTTGGTGGGGCAGCTTTGCAGATTGAGACCCCATTTTGGCGTCTGCGGATTTTGTTCTTGGATAAATTACTGTATATAAAACCATAGTTTAAGGATAAGAGACGGATTGTAAATATTAGAATTTAAATTTTAAATTTGTTGAATATTATTGTATGAATTGTAAAAAAAAAAGAAAAAAATGAAAAATGATTATAAGGCGTGAAGTTTAATCATTTTTTTTAAATTTAAAAGATCTTTTAAGATATTATAATCTCATAAATTCTTTCAAAATAAATATGAATAAATTAAATACAAAAATCTATGAATTTATAATAGTCAAACAGTATTTTTGAATATCATATTTTATCTGAAAGAGACTTTTTTTAAAAAATTATGTCTTTTAGATATAATTTTGGTTATTTTTTAAACAAGTTATGTATGATAGACATAACTTTTGATTAATTTTAATTAATTCAAAATTAAAATTAATTAATTAATTTTGAAAATAAAATAAAAATAAATAATTTTTAGTCAAGTTCAAAAGCATGGGATGTTCAAATACCTTTTATAACCTTTTATATTTAAAAGGTACAAGGTCCTAGTTCAAACTTATTATACAAAATCAAATTAATTTTTTTTGAATTGAAAGTGTAAAAAATTAAAATTCTCTTGATAAGTACATTTTTAAGAGATTAAATTTTATCTAAATAAAAATTATTTATTATTTCAATCAATACCTTTTTAATAATTATTATATATTTTTAATATTTTATCATTATCATTGTAATTTTTAATATTTTAAAGATTCCAATTCAATTCTTGCAATTTAAGTGAAACATATTCAGATACGTGAGATGCGTCATTTATGTAACTAACTAATGAGAAAATTTTCTCTATTCCCCTATAGCGTTGAAGTAAGTCAGCCACTTGAAAAAAGAAACCATTGAGGTTATTAAAAAATGATTAGTGTTTTGTTATCTCAATCACTTTACTAATTAATTATCAAACTCTACCACCTGAGAATTTAAAAATGTAAAAGTTGATGGGGTCTTTTCACTCCCATCATTATAACAGCCACGCAGTTAGTGACCTAGTGTCGCGTGAAAAATGAAAATATCATGATTTTTTATTAAAAATTTTCATAATTTTTTTTCATAATTATATTATATATAATCAATTAAATTTTTAATTTTATAAATAAAATTAAGTTGATTATGTATATTTTATTTTAATTATTTTTATTTTTTAATAATTTTAAAAATATATATTTTTAATTTAATTTAAAAAACTTTACTAATTATATATAAAATAATTATCCCACAAAATATACTTCACAAATCTAAATTTAAATTTTTATATATATGTCATTATAAATCTTCATAATATATGTGGAATTAAGGTGTTACATGTAATGTGATTAAAATAATGATAAAGCACCAAGGCAAACACAGCTCACAGTTTTCTGCCTATAGTCATAGGGTCTCCTCACGTGTTGCTGACTTTCCAATTATAATTAGGAATATAAAATCCATTGGATACTACTCGATGCTTTCTTTGTATTGACCGATAGCTTCCAAGTCATTTACAACTAGTTGCAAATATATGTGGTGAGTGAGAAGCAATCATCCAATAACCAATATCCTGCTTGTGAAGAGAGAAAAAGATGGTTTTGAGGCTAAAGCCACCGTCTTCTTCCACATGCTTGCTCTCCTTCGTCTTCTTCGCTGTTTTGTTCTGGTGCAGCAAATCCAATGCCCAGAATGCCACCACTGACCCCTCTGAAGGTACTCTCTCTCTCTCTCTCTCTCTACCTTTACGTTTCTGTCTCTGAAAAATCCAAAGCCTTGCATCTTCAAGCATGTCAGTGTAGAATTCAGTCGAACGAGGTAAGAAAAAAATGAGCTCTGTCTAATTAATAATTAATAGTGCCAAAGGGTTATGTATATACTCACGGTAAAATTATTTCACAGAGACTATTATATATCTAACTTTTTAATGAATTTTCTTAAAAATATATTCTAAAAGATATATATATCTTATCAAGTTTGTCATCATCAACTGTACATAAGATTTTTTTTTTTTTTCAATTCATACGAAGTATAAAAGAGAAATAAAAATTTGAATCTTAAATCTAATTATTTTTAAAGAAATTTAACAATAATTAAATCAAGTCTTGATTGTTTTAATTTTTTTAATTGTGATTCATAAGTTAACAAGACATAAAACCTATCTCTACTTTGTAATTAGCTAGTTTTTTTTTTTTTTGTTACATTGAAAATATTTGATAATTAGAAAAAAGAAGTGAGATTGCTTAGATTCAAATCTAATTTTTATAATATGTTATAAAAAAATTTTAACCACTCGATAAAGAAATTATTGACTAAGTAGCTAGCTTATTGTGAATTGAGATTTAGACTTTAATATATGTATATATATGAAAATTTCTATAGTAAGATCAACTTTAATGTCAATTAACTTAATTTATATTTATTAACACCAAATATACATTTTTTTTTATATGTTTACCATTATTTACGGTAAGATTAACATATTATATGCCTATTGAATTCATGTGTTTATATTTATTATCTTATGTCTATTAACATTACGTTTACGCTTATTTTATTTGTTTACATTTATTATTATATGTGTTTATGTCTATTGAGAATAATTTTACTCTTATTTTTATATGTTTACTTATGTTTACGTGATTACGTCTATTGACACTAAGTTTACGCTTATTTTATGTGTTTACACTTATTATCGCATGTGTTTATATCTATTGATATTAATTTTATGTTTATTCTCATATGTTTACAGTATTTTTAACATGAAAGTAAATGTAAAATAAGTTAACCTTACATTAAGGTCAACTTTACCATAAAATTTTGAATATATAAGTTTATATTTGATGCATTGACAAATCAATCGTAAAGTGCCACATTATTAATGGACAAACTTTAAAAATACATGGGCTCTTAAAAATAAATTAAAAAACTTTATTAATATTTTTCTTAAGGGCTTACAAATTTTTAAATTTTGTTTATTAATGAAGTGACACTTTGTAATTGATTAACAGTGTATAAAAACCATGCTCTATCAATGTATCAAATATAAGTAGATCAATTGCAAGTTGTAGCATCAAATATATGTACATCAATTGTAAGTTGTAACCTTCAAGCTGCAAGCCAATTATCTTTTCTCCTTAATTTTCCCTTAAGAAGCTCTTGAACAATTTATGAGAAGGAAAAAGGAATAGGTCTTATAATTAGCATGTTAACTTGTGTATCTGACCTTTTAAATAAAATAAAATCAGAAGTTAAGTTGGATCAAAGTTCGGTATTGCTTCTAAATGGTCTTATATTTCAGTTTTAACTTAATAAAAAATGAAGAAAGTAATTACGAGGGAAAAAACTAAAGTAATTAAAAATTGTTTTGATCGTGTTAACTACATATATTTTATTATGGAATATTTATCCATATGATTTATTAAATATTAGATGGAATAAGTTTGTCCGCTTGTTATAATTTTTTGAGGGTTAAATACTCAAGTCCAAGTTTATTTGGAAAGAGCAAGTAATAAGAAGTAATTAAGTACTAATTAACTAGTTTTAAACTGCAAACAATGTTTTAAATTGAGTAATTAAAAAATAGTTGTGACATATTACAAAATTTAGATTCAAATTCAAGTAATCTCACTCTCATATCTAATTATCAAATATTTCTCTTTAAAAAAACACTAGTTTTAAGTCTATGCATTATTATGCAATTAATTATAATATAATTAATAAATTTATAGAAAAAATTTAGGTCAATTATAATATAAAATTGGCGTATGAATATGACCTAAGAAAAAAATCAAAATTTATTTTATTTTTCGCTAAATCAGGAAAATTCATTAATAAGTTACTCCCAAACCTTCTCCTTTGTCAACAGAGCTTCAAACTGAAATCTTTTCTTGCACTTTCTTGTCTTTCTTCTACCCTTCCCTTCCATCTTGATCATTATTGGACAGTGATAGAAAACTGAAGATTCAAGGTGTTCTACTTCATATTTTGAAAATCTAGCATATTCCCAAAAATCTGTCTAACCTTTCCTTGATATTATGAGCTGCATTATGCCCTTTTTCCCTGTGAACCAGGTCCAGCATATCCAAGATCCTCCAAGTAGCTATCTTTAATTGCCTCTCAAAATACTGCCATTGAAGTCCCCCATGAGCAACCACAGATTAGTGTCTTGTGTGGATAAAGTCCTCATTAGCCGCCACGACTCTTCACTCTTGTTTGAATTTGCCTCACGATAAAAGCCCGTCATTCTCCATTGTATCCTCCACATTACCATCAACAATCATGTCTATGTGATTAGTAGAATAGCTCTTCAACTTCAGTTTCCCTTCATTTTCCAGAAAAAAGCTAAAACTCCACTTCTACCATTAAAAGTAACCCCAAAATGAGCATCCATATTACATCTTCTTCTTATTCGATCTAACTTCCTTGCATGTAATCTAGTTTCACTCAAAAAGATTACATGGGACCTTTCAAATTGATTAGCTCCTTAAGAGCTCGGACTGTATTTGGGTTCCCAAGCCCACGATAGTTCCGAACTCCCGACGGGACTGATAGACAGTCTCTGTCGATTTAACTATTGATAAGGTACCTTCATCATTTTAAAACTTGCTTCTCTTTGAACTCTGTTCATCCTCCCTTTCATCAGCATTGAGTTCAGTTGATACTTGCTTTCTCTTTGTTTGAGATCCCCTTTCCATGTTGCCTGTTTTCCTCGCCAATCTTGCTTTCCTTTTCCACTTGTTTCTCAGCACGTTAGAATCCCTTCTCCCTGCATCAACTGCCATGTCTGATTCCAGCACTTTTTTGTCTTTGGAACTTTCCTTAACTCCTCTCTTTGCCACATCATTTTCATCTTCCACGTGGGCCACACGATCACCACATTCTGCTTCACTAATTAGGTCACAGTAATATCTGGTTAGCCTGGCAAATCAGCTTCCATATTAAAGTTTCCCATATTCTGCTCTATATTTACGTAATCTACATAGGTAGGGTTTCCATGTAAAAGCGTTGATGCAGAATCAATGAGGGAATCCTTGTGTTTGGTATAAAAATCCTCATTCCTTGAAATTCTCCTTTTTTAAAAAATTCCTCTATTTCTGCTTACTATCACGTTTCTTTCCATTTTCAACTTCTAACCTACTACTCCGCTGCTCTCTGTCGTGGACTCTTGCACCTTATGTTCACCTTCCCCAGCTCTCTGTTGCTTCAACTGACTTGTTCCTTAGGAGACCTCACCTGTCATTGCCTATGATCCCTCCCTACTGATTCACCAGTGAAATTAGAGTTTCGCTTGCCTGTTGAAGGCACTCGTAGCCTTTCTCCACTAGGTTTTAAATTGTTTCTCTCCATCCTCTTGCTAGCTTCTTCTGCGCATTCAACCTCTGAGTGTCCTAGGAGCCCAAAACCGTAGCAAAAAGTCGACATCCTCTCGTAACTAAGTCTCCCCCAAATCTTCCTTTTTCCTGCAAGTCCTGTCTGATTAATCACTCTGCGATGTGGCTTAGATACATCAATTTCTACTCGAATTCTCATATATACTTCTCCCAACCTGGGATGTGTTGTTGACAAATCAGCTCCTTGGAATGATCCTATTTTCTGACCAATTTTCTCCGCCACCTTCTGGTTCATTAGTTTCAATGGTAAACCATGAACTCTAACCTAAAAACTAGCTTTATTAAAGAAATAGTTAAAGTGCCTCAAAACTCCGTCATAATCTTGAAACATGACCAACTGCTTCTCGAAGGACCAAGGCGATCTGTCAATAATTCTCTGCCTATCTCTCTTGGTGGCAAACCTGAATATGAATAGATTATCGTTAAAAATCGTGGCTTCCACTTCTTTCAATGTCCCCAACATGGCCTCAGTTAGAGGATCGTTCTCTCTTATAGAACAATTTTTGGTGATGGCCTAAGTCTTTCCGCGACTTAGTACAGTCAATCTCCACACTAACTCAAGTACGGGTTAATACACAACGATATCACACACAAACAAGAAAACGACTAACCAAAGGATACTCAAGCAGTGAAGAACACTCAAGCTTTAAAAAGAAGAACCTTTCTATTAATCCGCAATAAAAAAAATACAATCTTAGCAGAGAAGACCACTCTCTTGCTCTTTAAACTCTCTTGAATTCTCTGAATGAATCTCAATGAATACATTCTACCCCCTCCTATGGGGTTTATATAGGTAAGTGAGAACATCCCCTCACGTAAGCATTAGAGTTTGATTACAACAGAAACTCTTTAGGATTAATTTCATTAGACTAAGTACTCTCTGGATGATCGCCACCTCAATGCTCTTCAGAATCAAGGTCCGTGATAATCTCCAGTGATATGGTCTGCCAAGATTTCTCCGCTTATTCCGGCGTGTGGCCCGCAATCCTCCTTATCCTGATTGACAAGGTTCATGCCTTTGCTTTCGCGCATGTCTCCAACGACTTCACAATTCTCATTGTGGCCGTTAACCATCCACTTGGTTCATGTCTCTTGGTGTTAAGCAGGTTCACCCGCAACCCACAAACCACGATCATCGTCCGTCAGCATCTCAATGTCAAGCTTAGTAAGTCGCCCAAGCCAAGTGTCTGTCTTGTCTGTTTGGTGCGCGCCCCGTGCAGGGCTTTTCCCGCGCCCCACACTCGTCACAGCGCCCCCAGCCAAATCTTTACGAACTGGGCGCTAGGTCAAGTGTCTTAGGGTCTAACAAACCCTCCCATCGTTGGAAGAAGTCTATGCCCTCATCGGAATGAGCTCCAAATATGCCTTGACATCATCCTCGAATTGTCACAAAGAAGTGTCTTTCTCTCAGGTCGCTTCTGCCTCATCTTCACCTTCCCACTGCATCAAATAGTAGGTTATCCGATTTTTCCTACTAGCTTCCTCAACATTATGGTCAGGTATCTTAGCTACCTTTTTCTCGAAATAGCTTCTCACAGTAGGTGAAGCCTTCCTTACCTGTTGTCTCCCCGAATCAACATCCTCATGGTAAGGCTTCAAAAAGCTCACATGGAAAGTAGGATGTAGCTTCATCCTCTCAGGCAGTTTCAGCTGATAAGCCACTGCGCCTATCCATTTCACAACTTCAAAAGAGCCATCGTATTTCTACACTAGACCTTCGTGAAATCGCTTATCTGTGACTTTCTTTCATATTTGAGGCGTCAGTTTGAGCAACACCTTGTCACCCACCTTGAACTCTAGTGGCCGCCTATGCTGGTCCGCATACTTTGCCATCCTCTTTTGTGCTTTCTCTAAACTCTCCCTAGCCTGGTCCATCAACTCTTGACGGTCTCGCATAAATCTGTATGCTGCTGCGCATTCTCCTTGGGACTTAGTCTTTGCTATATCTAAATGTGTAGTAGGTTGATATCCAAATACCAACTCCGCTGGACTCAAACTGGTAGAAGATGATCTATGCATATTATAGCAAAACTACGCGGATTCAAGTAGACTCACCCAATTCTTTTGGCTCGCGGTCACATAGTGCCTCAAGTATTCTTTCAACAATGCATTAATCCACTTCGTCTGGCCATCTGTCTGCGGACGATTAGCCATTGAAAACTTTAATTCTGAACCCATCAGCTTAAACAAGTAAGTCTAGAATCTCCCAGTAAATCGAGCATCCCAATCGCTTACTATATCCTTTGGCAAGCCAAAGATCTTCACAACATGGTTCAAAAACAACTCTGCAGCTTAATGTGCGGTACACGCATGTGGGGCTGCTATGAATACAGCATACTTAGAAAAACGATCTACCACCACCATTATGGACCTCATCTTATTTATCTCCAGGAACCCCGTGATGAAATTCATAGAAACAGATTCTCATATCCTCTCCGGGATAGGCAGTGGTTGAAGCAATCTCACTTGCTTTTTTCTATCAGTCTTGTCTATCTGGCATATTGGCATGTACGGACATATAATTCGATTTCTTCCTCCATCTTGGGCTAGAAATATGTCCTTGACAACAATACCAACATCCTCTCCACTCCAGGATGTCCTACCCATTGAGGGTCGTGGGTTTCTTTCAGCAACTCTTTCCTTAGTCCCTCACCAGCTGGAACATAAAGTTTATTGCCTTTGGCATACAGCAAGTCCCCATCGAGCCAATACCTACGAACCTTACCCAACTTTACGTTCTCTCTAAGCTATTCATAAGTCTTATCTGCTTATGCCTGCTGCCTTATCCTGTCCATCAGGTTAGTTTCAATAGGGGATAATGAAGCAACATAAGACTGAACTATCTTACGACTCAGCGCGTCCGCCACCTGGTTTTTCCTTCCTGGTCTATGTACCCAGGTGAAATCAA
The DNA here is from genome assembly GCA_033439115.1 of Firmiana major. Taxonomy (NCBI): domain Eukaryota; kingdom Viridiplantae; phylum Streptophyta; class Magnoliopsida; order Malvales; family Malvaceae; genus Firmiana; species Firmiana major. The sequence goes on along the minus strand of CM065914.1, from coordinate 3,806,692 downwards.
ACTCTGCCAAGAATTCTTACCATCGTGTCTGTTTCGGGTTCAGCTTCTTCTGCGTCTTGAAATAAGTGTTAGCCACATTGTCCGTCATTGTCACAAATTTCATTCTCAACAAATAATGCTTCCACACCTCCAAATAGTGCACAACCGCCGTCATCTCCTTCTCATGAGCTGAATATCGCATTTTCGCATCCTTAAACTTGCGACTTTCATAAGTAATGAGGTGTCCTTCTTGGACCAACACCCCTCAAATGGCTCTGTCTGATGCATCCGTGTGAACTTCAAATGGTAGCTTGTAATCCGGTAGTCTCAACACTGGCTCAGATGTCGCTGCCTCCTTAATTTCTCGAAAAGCCCGCTCACATTTATTAGACCACACCCACTTCTTATCCTTCTTCAACAGATCTGTCAAATGACTCACCATCTTACTATATCCCTTGATGAACCGTTTGTAATAGTTGGCCAGTCCTAAGAATGGCTGCAACTCCAGGACCTTTGCAAGGGCTTGCCAATCCACAATGGCTTGGATCTTCCTCTCATCCATCCGAATTTTTCCACTGCTAACTTTATGACCTAGGAACATGATCTTCCGCTGGCAAAACTCACATTTCTCTTTCTTCACGAACAGAGAATGCTTTTTCAAAGTCTCGAACACCACCCTAAGGTGCTCCACATGTTCTGCAAGCGTCTGGCTATACACACAATATCATCTAAGTATACTACCACAAAGTGGTCCAGGTACTCATAAAGCACATCATTCATCAGGTTGTAAAACGTCGCAGGTACATTAGTTAAATCGAATGGCATAACTAAGAATTCAAATGAGTCATACCTCGTCACGCAAACCGTCTTAGCTTCATCTCCTTTGGCAATCCTTACTTGCCAATATCCTGATCTTAGGTCTAACTTTGTAAAATATGCCGCTTTCGACAATTGGTTGAACAGATCAGCGACATTTGAAACTGGATACTTATTCTTGACCGTTACCTTTTTTAGGGCTCGATAATCCACACACATCCCCAGTGTACCATCCTGTTTCCTCTGGAATAGAACTGGGGCTCCATATGGTGTCTTCGATGGTTGGATATATCCCGCATCCAACAACTCACCAAGTTGTTTCCTTAACTCGACTAACTCTAAAGGACCCATCCTGTAGGGCACTTATGCAAGTGATCTAGTTCCTGGTTCCAACTTGATCTTATGATCAATGGCGTGCCTAGGTGGTAGCGCCTTGGGTAATTCAGGGGGCATCACGTCCTTGTAATCTTCTAGCACCGTAGCTATCTCGTCCGGTACCTCGACAACCGTATCTGGTTTCACCTCAATCAGGGTAGTAAGCATGATTGTCTCCCACTTTTTCAACCCAGTATTCACGTGAAGCCGACTGCAGCAACGGCTTCGCAGTACTTTGTCCTCTCTCTGCAGGGACAAAGGTTGGACACGTCTCGTCAGATATCATCAATCAACCCAGATGTGGAATCGCAAATGCTTTTGCTTGTACAAAGAATTCAATGCCCATGATTACATCAAAATCATCTATAGGCAAAACTAAGAACTTGCAATGCTGTTGCCATGTCCCTATCTTTACCGATGCGGTAGCCGTTCCTTGCATACCTTGAGCCTTTGAATTGACTGCTTTCACCTGATCATTACTCCTTGTGACTTTCAGGCTAAGATGATCAACTGCGTTCAATGAAACGAAGTTGTTGGTTGCTCATGTATCAAGCATAGCTCGAATTAGTCTCCCATTCACCTCAGCTTTCACATACATCAGTCTCTTTTGAGGAGATTGTTGTTCAGTCTGAATTGCATTGAGCAACTGTATAGGGACAACTCGTGGACACTCATCATTGGGATCCTCCTTACTCGTGAGGGCCGCTAACTTGGTCCGTCTAGAGCAATCTCGGGCCTTGTGGTTCCCACTACACAAGAAGCAACTCCAATCTCCCTTGCTTTGGGGTGGATCCGATCCCTTCGGCTTAGAAGACTTAGCTTTCTCCTTGTTTATCTGGTACTTCTTCCAGTCCTTCTTGCCTTTCCCCCTATTTTCATCAGGATGGTTCTTCTTCCTTTTCTCAATGTTCAAAGAAGAACTCATTTTGTAATTCGTCAAACTGTCTGCAGCCGCAATTACTTAAGGCAGGTCCTTCACGTTCTGCCTACGTAACTCAACTCGAGCCCATTGCTGAAATCCTGAGAAAAAGTTAAATAACTTGTCCATTCTCTGACATATTCTTGATGTCAAACATCAAAGAGCTAAACTCCTTGACATAATCTCGCACAGAACCCGTGTGCTTAAGTTTCTTGAGCGCCTCTCTTACGACCTATGCTGCGTTCAAGGGAAGGAATTAATCTCGCAACTCCTTCTTCAGTGCGTCTCATGTTTCAATCCTCGGACGGTCAACACTATCGTCATCGGCCAATCTGCCTCGCTACCATAGCTTAGCATCACCCGAGATGTATATACTAGTGATAGTAACTTGGTCCTACTCTGGTATTCTGGCAGCCTTAAAGTACTGCTCATTGTCCCACAGGAAATTCTCAAGCTCCTTGGCGTTACGAACTCCTGCGAACTCCTTTGGTTTAGGCACCTTGATCTTCTTCTGAAGATCGCTACTTTCACCTCCTCTACTGCTACTAGACACCTCGCATGCTCTATATCAGTCGTTGCACGTTTCATCAGTAAAACGTTAGCCTTCAGGGAATTTAACTGCACCTCAAACTTATTCGAAAGATCTCGAACATGCTGCATGACGCTGGTGTAGCGATTAGCATGCTCTTTCTGCATGTCGAATGCCAGTTGTGTCAACTCCTGGACACTGTTTATCATGGCCTAAATTTGTTTAGCCATTGTACCCGCCTCCTCTTGCGGTACGCCCACCATCGCCTCAAGGACAGCAACTCGGTCAGCCAACTGGTGTGCCATGATCCAAAACTCAGCTTTAATACCAAATTGTCACATGGTCGTTCTCTCCTATAGAACAATTCTCAGTAATGGCCTAAGTCTTTCAGCTACTTAGTACAACCAATCTCCACACTAACCCAAGTACGGGCTAATACGTAGCGATATCACACACAAATAAGAAAACAACTAATCAAAAGATTCTCAAACAGTGAAGAACACTTAAGCTTTCAAGAGAAGAACCTTTCTATTAATCCGCAATAAAAAGGAATACAATCTTAGCAGAGAAGACCACTCTCTACTTTGCTCTCTAGACTCTCTTGAATTCTCTGAATAAATCTCAATGAATACATTCTACCCCATCCTATGAGGTTTATATAGGCAAGTGAGGACGTCCCCCTCACGTAGGTACTAGAGTTTGATTACAACAAAAACTCTTTAGGATTAATTTTCACTAGACTAAGGACTCTCCGGATAATCGCCACCTCAATGCTCTTTAGAGTTAAGGTCCGTAATAATCTCCAGTGATATGGTCTGCCAAGACTTCTCCGTTTATTTCGGCGCGTGGCCCGTAATCCTCTTTATCCTGATTGACAAGGTTCATGCCTTAGCTTTCGTGCACGTCTCCAACGACTGCACAATTCTCGTTGTGACCGTTAACCATCCACTTGGTTCACGTCTCTTGGTGTTAAACAGGTTCGCCCGCAATCCGTAAACCACGATCATCGTCTGTCAGCGTCTCAATATCAAGTTTGGTAAGCCGCCCAAACCAAATGTCTGTCTTGCCTGTTTAGTGCACGCCTCATCATGCCTCGTACAAGACTTTTCTCACGCCCCCAACCAAATCTTTGCGAACTGGGCGCTAGGTCAAGTGTCTTAGGGTCTAACAACCTCCTTATTAATGGAACGTTTTGTTAGTAATTTTGCCATCAACCATTTTTGCATCCTCTTCGACAATGATCCCCTGAGAATCCACCCCATCCTTTTCATCCGCTGTTAACGTAAGAAAGCGCCATACATCCTCTAATCCTTCCGCCATGACGCTGTATTTTGCTTTAGTGGAAAAAAAAAAAATCCTTCCGCCATGAATGGTTATTTAAGATTTCACATGTCAAAAGACTAGACCTTCCACATTGGATATTTTTCATTTTTCCAAAAGACTTTGGTTTTTATAAATTTATGTAGGATATAATATTTTGATACGTTTGTCTGTTCTTTGTCATAGTTGTTTTGTTGGTAATAATTATAAACCGCCTAACATGTTATTTTACTTGGAATTATTATTAACGGGAAACAGTAAGGGCATTGAACTCAATCTTCCAGCAATGGGATACACAAGTACAAGTTGAGGGTTCATGGAACATCAGTGGGGAGCCATGCAGTGGAGATGCACTAAGTGAAAGTGACTCTGTCTTCGAGGATGGTGCTAACAACCCCGCTATCAGATGTGATTGTTCTTTCAACAGTAGCACTCTCTGCCACATCACTAAACTGTATGTGCTTGCATTCTCACACTTTTTGCTTGTTTTGCTCTATTTCTTTTTAAGCCATTATTATTATAGTACAGTAATGAGTTAAAATTGATCTTCAGGAAAAAAAATAAGCTATTTATCGTTTTCATATATATAGACAACAAAGATTTTATTAACGTTTGTCAGATGATTTGGAGAGATTTGTTCCGCATGTTATGGAATCCTTTTGAATCACATTGTGTCGCTAGTAATTTACCTTATGACTTTATTTTTTTTAATTGAAGTATATTACAATTTTATTTTTTTTTCAACTACGAAGCTAAAAGATGTTAAAGCCTTATGACTTGAATTGAATCAATAGCCTTGTGGGTAGTTCAATGAGGCAGGAATTGAAGTTTCCAAGTCCTTTTCTATATCAGTTGTACTAAGAGTTTACATGTTTATACATTTTTGTCAGGAGGGTATATGCTCTAGATAGACGAGGAGTGATACCAGTGGAGCTTCTAGATTTGCCTTTTCTGACATTCTTGTAAGAATGTTCTTGTTTCTCTTTTCTTCTCATGCTTGATCTGCATAAACTATAAACCCCATTGATCCAAATGAATACAGAATTTTTTTTTTAATAATATCTACGTATCAGTAAAGTCATGTGTTGTAGTCATGGAAAATGGTTAATTATGTTCATTACAATGAGAGTGTTTTACAGTAACAGAAACTAATTATAATCATTTGTTGTTTGGTGATGCAGGAAGCTTGATCAGAACTTGTTCTCTGGTCCTTTGCCAGCATTTATTGGAAATATGTCTAGACTAGAGTTACTGTGAGTACAGAAAGATGGTCTCGTAAAAGCATTTCAATTTTTACGAACATTATTTCTCTGAAAATTTTCAATGACATTAGTTAAGAATTAACAAGACATTGGTGTTTCTGACATACTAGAATAAGAGATCATTCTTTTTCCTGATATTTCATGTATATCTTTGCTCATTTGAAATGTGAAATGCTACTGATCTAGATTACTATTACTATTTCTAATTTCATTATTTAAGAAGACATCATTTTTGGATTAATTTCTTAATTTTGTTTTTAATTTGTATAGGTCCATTGCCCAAAATGATTTCTCTGGACCAATTCCAGTGGAGCTTGGAAATCTTAAAGAGTTAAATATGCTGTAAGAACTGAAGAAACTCTCAATAAGGAGTCTTTTTCTCACCTACAAAGCATCAATTACTCCTGTTTTTAATCAAACATTTCCTCTTAAATGCTACCATATGCACATGAAAGGATAAATTAGTTGATGATTTCTTCTCAATCAGTACAGTTAGTCTAGGTTTTGATTCGAAGGATACTACTTCTTGTAGTTGTAGTTGCCTTGTACATATTCTACTATGCTTCTGTTGCTTTAATATCATAAGGATCCGAACTAGAGGAAACCAGTTCTTATCTCTATTAAATTTATGGATATAACTCTTTTACTCAATCACTATTTTTATAATGATGATTATTTAAAATAATTAGGTATATAATCAAAACAAACAGAAAATTTGGTATGTCACTAAAATATTATCTCTTATACACCTTCTGCTAGATTTTCCTGTTAGACTCCTTGAAAGGGTTAGTCGCTAAAGCTCTTGAACGGTTTTTCCTCTTCAAATATTTTTCCTATTCGTTCTCTTCTATGTAAAATTGCATGATTTGTATGTATTTGCAGGTATATACATTGTATGGTATAAATACAAATGGTTTTGTAATGTTTCTGCAAATAATATGTTATGTGGATCTCTTTTGGGTAAATAAGTTGTATGTGGATCAATGTCATGCAGGGCTTTTGGCACTAATAATTTCTCTGGAACACTCCCTCCAGAACTTGGTAATTTAGTCAAGCTTGGACAAATGTAAGTCTTTTTTTTAGTTCTTTTTAAGTATGCATATGATTGTGTTGACAAGTTTACTATATGAAATTATAATAACATTGGTTTATGAAATTGGCAGATATATTGACAGTTGTGGATTGGGTGGTGAGATTCCCTCAACATTTGCTAAACTTGAAAACCTGCAAACTGTGTAAGAAAGAACTAGGGATTGAAACCATTTTATTTGTTTATGGCCTTTTTTGTGGCCTAGACCTGCAAATTGCCTTAAATTATCCTATTAACAGTGAGCTGATGAATTTCAGGTGGGCATCTGACAATGCTTTCACAGGCAAAATACCTGACTTTATTGGCAATAACTGGACAAAGCTGACAGTATTGTAAGTTTTCAAAACATCTTGGTTGATTTTCAAACAAGCTCCATTGAATCAGCATCAAGAAGGACAACTTTGCTTAGATTTTTCATCAATTTGACTGGTCTGTCAAATTATACAGGAGATTAGAAGGGAACTCCTTTGAAGGACCTATACCGTCTAGTTTTGCAAACTTAACCTCATTGAATACTTTGTGAGTAGAAGTCTTGTTTTCCTGATACTTCGTTACACCAAAGGACTCTCCCGCTTTGTCTGCATATTCATACTTATGTTTGATGCATTTATATATTCATGTAGGCGAATTGGCGGTATTTACAATGGGAGCTCTTCTTTGGATTTTGTAAGAAATCTAAAGAATTTGACTGACTTGTGAGTTCAGCATACTCTTGACTTCTTGAACTCATCTTTTTTTGGAAAAGAAGATGAATGTTCCTGTCTTAATTTATCAACTGACAGACTTATCACATTTTTTTGTTTGTTTTTATTTCCTGTAGAGTTCTAAGAAATGTCTTACTCACTGGTCCTATCCCATCTTATATCACAGAATTACAATCTTTACAAAAGCTGTAAGTTTTATTTACAAATAAACTGCTTCAATAATTTATGAAATTCGCTTCTGCTCTATGTTTTTAATCTCTTTTCCCTTTGCAGGGATTTGAGTTTCAACAACTTAACAGGCCAAATTCCAAGTGCTTTGTTCAGTATGAATTCTCTTGCAGACTTGTAAGTTACAAAAAGAAAACCATCCCCTTCAATAGTTGAAAATCTCATGTTATGTCAATTTCATGTTGGACTTTCGGGTCTGGTCTTATGATTTTCACTTGAGATTAATCTCCTTTTCCATGCCATTGAAATGGGCAGGTTTCTTGGAAATAATAGTCTGTCAGGTTCAATTCCCAACCAAAAGAGCGAAACTCTTCGGACTATGTAAGTCATCCTATCACACTAACTTATTTATTGCATCAGGGGATGCTATCGTTGTAACATGCCCTGGCCGGCATGAGTTGACTAAGGATAGACATTCAATGCTGCAACTACTTATTATTTTGCAATTGCCATTTAGTGAAGAAGTATTTTTTGTACATTGTTTGAGGGAGAAAAAAGGAAATATAAGAATCGAAAAACAAATAACTCTTGTAGGTTGCATTGCTTGATTTGCTCAAATAAAATTCTTTAAAAGAATTTTTACTACAACCTTCTTATATTGGTATCCTTAATAAAAGTTCTATTAGAGGCTACATCGCAAAATTGTTTTCATAGAATGTTACTTTTAAACGTTCAATATCTGAGATTGACCATAGTTATGAAGCCATCAATCAGCATCTTCCATCTATTGAAACATGAAATTGTAAGCAGTTGAATCCTCCTGATTCTGGTAATATGTTCACACTCCCTGCTTCCTTTCTGCTAATGTACGTCTCTGTGCAGAGATCTATCATACAATTTCCTATCAGGAAGCTTGCCCTCATGGGTAAATTCAGGCTTAGAACTGTATGTATCTTAAACCATGATACTTCATTTACTTTTAGTTTCTAATTTGAACATTTCGATTAGAAGCTTAAGGCTTTTTGGTGCTCATATGGAGCTTAATTTCTTATAGTTGATATCATGATATAGTTGAATCAATAGAAAATCAATGGCAATTTCAACATATACTTTGTTCACACATTGTCCAAGGAGACACAAGACATACTGTTAAAGACGTTGATAAGAGATTGTTTCATGGCATTTTATGTAGGAATTTTGTGGTCAACAACTTCACCCTGAACAACTCAAACTCGGGGTAAGTTATCATTCCGCAGCACCGTCTTACCCTTCTCCTATACATTTCCCCATGAATAAGTGTAAAATTTAGTGGAGAGAGTTCGTTTACATCTATGAAACCAAATGCTCCCTTTTATCTCTGTTATGCAATGCATTATTTTAAAGTTCCTAATCCAGAAATTGCTTTCAAATTCGGCAGACTACCAGGATTAGAATGCCTTCAAAGAAGCTTTCCATGCAATAGAAATCCTCCACTATGTAAGCTTAGCTAAAACTTTGGAATCACCATCTATTATTGAGATTTTAATTATATATAGATTAATCATGACAAATACTTAGTACCATGCTTACATATTTCAATGTTGGCATTCGCAGTTGCAAACATCTCGATCAAATGTGGTGGCCCACAAATGGCTTCTAATGGAAAAATTTTTGAGGCTGAGAATGGAACTGTTGGCGCGGCAACATTTAATGTAACCAGTTCACAGAAATGGGCAGTTAGCAATGTAGGTTTGTTTGCAGATAGAAATGATCAAAATTACGAACAGAACACCTTGACTCAAGTGAGAAATACCAATACTCCTGAACTGTATCAGTATTCAAGGCTATCCCCCGGATCACTCAGATACTATGGCCTGGGCCTTCAGAATGGACCTTACAAGGTAACCTTGTTCTTTGCAGAAACAGGTTTCCCAGGCCGAAGTTCACAAACTTGGCAGAGTCTGGCAAGGCGTGTTTTCGACGTTTATGTTCAGGTAATATTTCGTTTAAAGTAGACATTCGTACCATTCTCGGTTGTAGATCATACATTTCAATTCATACCCTCTATTTGCAAAGTTTCTATGTCACAATTATGCTAACAGTTACGTTACATTTAGAAATCGTACTGCTATAATATCTCATCAATGCTTCATCAGGGAACCCGCCAGTTAAGGGATTTTGACATATCAAAGGAGGCAGGTGGTGTCGAGAGAGCAATAACTAGGAATTTCAATGTTACTGTAACGGAGAACCATCTTGAAATTCACCTGTTTTGGGCCGGTAAGGGAACCTGTTGTACACCAGTACAAGGTTATTATGGTCCAATCATTTCAGCTATTGATGTTGCTCCAGGTAAGACACCTTAAAATTATTTAATAATTATGTAATATATGCTTCATGTGATTATCTTATGTTTTCTGTTTTTAATACCTCTATTTTTTCTCAGATTTCGTACCAAATGTCAGTGGGTTACCACCGCGCAATCCTAAAGAGAAGAACCGGACAGGATTGATTGCTGGTATCACAGTTCCTATTATTTTCGTGGCCGCTTTGATACTCATATTTGTAATTATTTATATTAAGAGAAGCAAAGAAGACGATGATGAGGAAGGTAAGAGCATCACTGTATCATAAAATATATATTATTCCCTTCTAAATTACTAATCGCCTTACTTTACTCTGCACTGCAGTGCTTCTTGGTATTGGCCCTAGACCCAACACATTTAGTTATTCTGAGTTGAAAGCCGCCACGGAAGACTTCAGTCCTTCAAAGAAGTTAGGAGAAGGGGGGTTTGGACCTGTATACAAGGTAAACTATTTTAGCCTGTAAATATGGTAGCAGCATGGCATGTAATGATGAATATCACAATGAGAGGATGATTTTTTACAATGTTACCAATACCATGTTTTAGGGTACACTTTCTGATGGGAGAGTTGTAGCTGTGAAGCAACTTTCAGTAGCATCACACCAAGGGAAGAATCAATTTGTTACTGAGATAGCTACCATATCAGCAGTGCAACACCGTAATCTTGTCAAACTATACGGGTGCTGCATTGAAGGAAATAGGCGCCTCCTTGTTTACGAGTATCTTGAAAACAAAAGCCTTGATCAGGCACTCTTTGGTATGAAAACATTCTATAATACTTTCATGCTTTCCACTCTTTGGAACTGAAACCCCAAGTCTTTTTCTATTACCATAATTGTTAGATCTTGCTTTACAAATAAAAAATAAATAAACAAAAGAATGGATTTGAATGGTATGAGACATGTGCCGTCCAATTTATTCCTTGGTCATGCTTACGAGACTTCTTGCTCTATAAATGCAGGACATAATGACTTGCATCTTGATTGGCCAACCCGCTTCAATATCTGTTTGTCAACTGCAAGAGGGCTAGCTTATCTTCACGAGGAATCTAGGCCAAGGATCGTCCATAGAGATGTCAAGGCAAGCAATATTTTGCTTGATGCAGAGATGTGCCCAAAAATATCTGATTTTGGATTGGCGAAGTTGTATGATGACAAGAAAACACACATCAGCACTCGGGTGGCAGGAACCATGTAAGCCCTCTTGACTTTTTGTTCAGGAGTCCTTCGTTAAATGGCATGTGATTCTGCAAGACTGGAATCGAGTAGCTGGATAGGAATTTTCACGATTATCATACTCACATGTAATTTAATTATTGTGAAGTGGTTATTTGGCACCGGAGTATGCAATGCGTGGGCATCTCACTGAGAAAGCTGATGTTTTTGGCTTTGGTGTTGTTGCTTTGGAGATTCTCAGTGGTAGACTAAACTCTGACCAAACCTTAGAGAATGAAAGAATTTATCTTCTTGAATGGGTAATGAAAAGGAAACCTTTGATCTTTTCGTAGTACTATTTGTTCAAGTAGTTGCTAAAATTTGAAGGACTTAATATTTTTACTATGTTTCTAGGCGTGGACCCTGCATGAAAATAACCAAAGCTTGAGTCTGCTGGATCCAACTTTAGTAGAGTTCGATGAAAATGAAGCTCTCCGAGTGATGGGAGTGGCACTTCTTTGCACTCAGGCATCACCAGCAATGCGGCCACCCATGTCTCGTGTGGTGGCTATGCTTACTGGTGATATTGAAGTGAGCAATGTTACAACAAAACCAAGTTATTTAACTGACTGGGATTTCAAGGATATAACAAGCAGCTTTATGAGTGAAGAAACTCAAACATCCACTGCATCCGATAGCACCGACATCAAGAGCAAGAACAAGACTTTAGAGGAAGAACCAATTGTCACTCCTGTAAATGTTACTGAATTCAGTGACATTGTTGGAGAAGGAAGGTAAGACTTGTTTGTTTTATGCTGCTACTCATACCGTGTCACCACTCACTTTGTCAGTAAACAGAATTCTGGTAACTTTCTTATGTTGTTTCTCCGACCGCCTACATTGAAGTTCTAGAACATATATATCCTCTGTTCATATATAGTGTTATGATCTTGTACTATACCATGTCATATTTCGAAATTCACGACCACAACAATGACTTGTGGTCGTTGGATTCTTGACGCGTATACCATAAAATACAAGGGAAAATTACTTTTCAACGCATGAAAAGCATCACAATATCACTGTCATTTTGCTCTGTAATTTTCAACTTCATGCAACCTAAAGATTGGCCATCAAAAGCAGTCTTCGGACACGGTTGCAACGAATATTGCTTAACGTTCTAATCTCAAATTATATTAATATATATACTGTTTACATATCGCTTGTGAACGTTATTAAAAATGAGAATATGTTTATGAAAATAATAAAATTTTGAATTTGTTTTGTTTTCTAAAATAGAAATATATTACCAAACATGTTTTTTATTGTCATTTAAAAAAAAAAAAACCTGAAATAAAAAAGCAAAACACTTAAAACAAAAATGATGTCAGATGACTTTCATAATTAAGTTATAACTTAGAAAGGAATTAATGCTCATAGAATTTTTAATCTAAAAAGGTGAGGGCTTAAGCTAACTACAAAAGTAAAAAAAAAAAACTTTCAATTTTTATTAAGTAGACGTCTAAGATAAAAGCTATGCAGATAATGTTTGAATTTTCTGTTAAAACATATAAAACATGAAAATCATTATTTTATAAATTGTATGGATATATTAAATACTTAATTAAATTTTAATCCATATTTTTTTTTACATATTTTGTTTTATTGGATTTTATCTAAAATCATCACATATAATGAGTGGGCAGCTGCTGAAAAACCAAGCAAGCCAGAGCCATTGCTTGAATCATGTTTGCCAACGCCATGGAGTCCTTGATCTGTTGCCCTCTCTAAACGTGTGTCCTTTGATTTGAGCTGGGCGGCTTATGAAACTACTCTCCTTTATAAATGTTGCCAAGTTGACTGCATTCATTCAGATCCTCCCTAAGAAATCCAATAAGAATCAAAATAAGCTCGTTTAGGAAACGTTTTTCCAGGGTTTTCGTAGAAAATGTGGAAAAACAATTGATTTTTTCCATGGTGTGAACTTAAAGAACTTGGAGGGAAGTTTTCCGCCACGTGTCTTAATCTGTGCCACATGGAGACTGTCAAATGTTGAGTTCGTCGTAGGTGGCAAGATGAATTGTCCAATTAATGCCTCTGTTTGGTTGTTCAATTAAAGTGATCCTTGCATTGGGAAACGAAGTCGTGGAAAAGTATAAGGCGAGCCACCGAAACTGAGGGAGTGAGCACTGTTGCAAATAAATTTAAAATTATAATAAAATTTTATATCTTTCATTTTAACATAAATTTTAATATAAAAAATTTATATTTATTTTATATAAATACGAATTTATGTGAATATCAATATGAATTATTTAATTTAATTACCGCTCGTATTCTCTTCCCTATTTTTTTATCTGATCTTGAATTTGAAAATTTGCAACTTAGCAAAGGTGTCTAAAGTTTATGTACTTGGATAATTTTTGGATAAATTATTGTATATGGTTTTAATCTTTTCTCATTTACACAGCAGTAAAAAAAAATCAAAATTTAAAATATAAATTTAATCTCATTTAAAAAAAATAATCATTCAATTAAATTTTAATTATTAATTATTATATATAATTATGTATATAAGATGATAAAATGACAATAATCCTTATGGATTTTGTTAATTATTAAGCAAATTCAAGTTTTTATCATTATCATTATAATTTTTTTCTATATTTAAATGACATCATTCAACCTTAATTCTTGAAATTTAAATAAATGAATCGTGCCCATAATTTTGGATGCCTGATCATTATAATTAATTATATAAAATAATTATTTTTTTCTTATAGCGGTGAAGTTAATTAGACACATAAAAAGGTATAGGATGAGGTTATTTTAAAATGACAATAAGGGTGCGTTTGGTTGAGGGAAAAAAATTCTTTAGTAATTTTTTTTGTTCGTCAATTGATTTCGTCGTTTGGTTTGGCAATTTTTTTCCTTGTCAATAAATTTATGTTACTTACAGTGTCAAAGTTTGAAAAAATCAGAGGTAAAATGATTACCTCCGAATAATGTAGTATTTTTAGATTTCTGCTCTCCAAACCAATTTTTTTTCCGTTTTACTCTCTCTCTACCTCTCTCCCTCTCACAATCGCCCTCTCACTGCTCTCTGCCTACCTCTCTCTCTCTCACAATCGCCCGCTCACTGCTCACACTGCTCTCTGCCTCTCTTGAGTACAAGGATGTTTTGAAGGGTGAGGTATTATTGCATATTAATAGTTTAAAATTGATATTTTATAATTTACATAACTTAACTAATTAAATAAATCAAAATAATTTATATATTAGATAAATTGATTAACTTGTGTTAAATAAATTAATCAACATTTGTTAAATGAATAAATTTAAATAATAATAAATAAATATATAAATAAATAAATATGTTAAATATAGTTTTTATCAAAATGTTATTCACCTTAAATCAATTATTTATTTAATTTAATACAGAAGGATAATATAGTAAAATACATCATTTAGTAATCTTAAATTCTCTTAAACCAAACGTAATAATCTAATATTCCTCAAATATAACCAAACGCAAAAATTCAATATTCTTTAGAATTTACCATATAAAATAATTTCCAATATTATTATTTTTCCAAAGAAATTTTTTTTCCCAAACCAAACGGCCCATAAGATGTTTTGGCTAATTAAGGTGCATGATTATTAAATCATTTTACTAATTAATCAGGATTAATTATCAAACTCTACCAATTTCTTTTGTGAGAATTTAAAATACAAAATTTGATGGGTATTTTTATTTTGAAAGTACAAAAAAATTTAAATTTTAGACCTAATTCTTATTAAAGAGTACTAATAATCACTAAGTTATGCTTTACTCTAATAATAGCCATGCAATTTTGTATTCTAATGTAGTGTTATTAAAATAAGGTTTAATAGTTAAATATGTTCTTAACATTCTATACAAAATAAATACAAATCTTCAACCTTTAATTTTATTATAAAAATTTATAAATTTTTATTTTATTATAAAATAAAATATCAATCTTTCAAAATAATATAATTAAATAAAATAAATAAATAAAATTAAAGATTTATAAACCTTCAATTTTTTTATTTTATTGTAAAAATTTATAACTACTTTAATATTAATTTTATTATTTCAAAAAATTAAAAATTTATATAATAAAATTAAAAATTGAATTTTTATTTTTTATTTAAAAAAAATTAAAGATATATCTCGTTATAAAGCTTTAAAGCTTTAAAATACTAATGAAACTTGAATAAGGAGAAAAATAATAATAATGATGAAACTGAACTCGGATAAAGCTCTAAGGAAGGCACAGCGGACAGTTTTCTGCCTCGAGTCAGAGTGCTTCATGGTCAATATTTTCACGTTATTGCCTAATGCGTATATTTTAGATATAAAAGGCCAAAGGTAGGTACGCAAATCGAGCCAAAAGTTCAATAGATATTTAAAATAAAGAGTTATTGGGTGAACGATGGCTTCCGAGTCATTGCTGTTGTGACTGTGAGACAACTAGTTGCTGATATCCTATTTGCGGTGAGTGAGAAGCTGTTCTCCAATATATCCTGTTTGGGAGAAGAGAAAAGATGGTTTTGAGGCTGAAGCCACCGTCTTCTTCCACATGCCTGCTCTCCTTCTTCTTCTTCGCTGTTTTGTTTTGGTGCAGCAAATCCAACGCCCAGAATGCCACCACTGACCCCTCTGAAGGTTCTCTCTCTCTCTCTACCTTTACGTTTCTGTGTTTGAAAATCCAAAGCCAAGCATCTTCAAGCATGTCAGTGAAGAAATTAGTTGTAAGAAACAAATGAAAGTATGCAGGTCTTTCATATACTCCCTGGAACTTCTTAGATTAATCACGAGCTGTCTTTTGCTAGTTAGTCTTTGTAAAACCCTCTCTTCTCTGCATAGCTCCCCGACAAAAGTTACAGATAAGTTTGGGTTTTCTTGCGGATCGTGGTGGGTTTCATATAGTACTTATTGCTAGTTTAGTTGCTGTGCGAATATTCTTTTGCCTAATAATTACAAACATGTAAAGTTCCATTTACAACTCAAATTTTCTCAATCACAATCAAAATTTTCGATGTTAAATTAAAACTCAGTTTCACCAAAAAACACAACCAAACTCATAAAACATAACCATCCTCTGCCGCGACCACTTTATTGACACAAAAAAAAAAACTCTTAAAAATTATTCAAAAACTTGTTTCAAGCTCTTTTTTTCTTAAAAAAAAAAAAAAAGAATTCTTGCATCACTTTTGTTAAAAAAAAAAATCTTCTATTTTTTGAGATCTAAAAAAAATATATTTGTGGGGTTAGATTTTTTAATTTAATAAGATCAATAAAATATTTTTATGGGTATTTTTTCATATCGTTAAAAATAATTTTGATTGTGAACAGCAATAATTGAATTTTAAATAGAATTACTCAAAACATTATCAAGGGATTTTGTTCATTGTTTAAAGAATGTCTTTAATAATTAACATATGTTGTTGACCTTAGCCTTTCTGTAAGATTCTTGGTTAACAAATTGGTACTGCTAATAATTTTGGAAAAAAGAAAGTGAGTGGTATTTATAAAAGGAATATGTCATGCACATATTGTTTTAAAAAGAAAAGGCAATAAAAAAATGTACAAACTGACAGTTATTTAATTATAAAGAACGGATCCCATATGTCAAGTGGTGCAAAAAGATAGAATTGATTTTTAAAGCATATATGTAAGTATATTTAATTTCGTCTGCCAATCAAGTCTTTACCTATCACATCTCTTGGGATTGATATGATTTTGGGAAATTTGGAAAAGGGGGTATAATTAGAATATTTAAAAAGGAAATGACAGTTTGTACTTCATAAAAAAAAGACAAAAAATTGGCAACTTTTAATGAATTGTTGAGAAGAAATTCATAAGTTTCAAGGTATAGTAGTAGGGTTCAAGCTCAAAGTACTTAAATGATAAATAATAAATACTTTAATCTAATAATGATTAATTATTATGAGTGTTATTAAGTATTATTAATTAAAAATATTTAATTATTGATACACGTCCAAGTTATATATAGTATACATATAGGTGTTCAAATATTCAATATTAATTTATATTTTGAAAAAAATGCAAATATATTAATATTAAAGTAGATTTTATCTAGATCCTTAAAGTTTGACCTTAATTCAATATTAGTTCATTAGTATAAGAAATGGACACTTCATCCAAATCTTTTTTATTTTGCAAGACAAATTAATCTTTTCGTTAGTCAACCGCTAAAGAATTAATTTTGGGATCATTTTACCCCTTAAATCATTTGGAACACTTTAAATACTCAAACCAATCAATAATAAATAAGGACATATTAAGAGATACTAGATTTTGAAATGTTAGTTTTTTTTTTCTTTTTAATTTATTTTTTGTTTAATTATTTACTTATTATTTTGTTATTTTTATTTATTATTTTTTTGTTTATTATTTTTATTTATTAGGTACTATATTAAGAAGTACATTGCTTTGTTTTTTATCCATATTAATATTATTGGTTGCTTTGTTGGTAAGTAGTCGCTTTGTTGGTAAGTAGTCGCCTAACATGTTTTCTACTTGGAATTGTCATTATTGGGAAACACTAATAGTGAGGGCATTGAACTCAATCTTCCAACAATGGGGTACAGAAGCAGTGGCGTCATGGAACATCAGTGGGGAGCCATGTAGTGGAAGTGCTCTCTTACAAAGTCTAAACGACTTCGAGGATCCTACTAATAACCCAGCAATCACATGTGATTGTTCTTTCAACAATAACACTCTCTGCCACATCACTAGACTGTATATGCTTGCTTTCTTGCTCTTTTTTAAGCAATCATTATTATGGTATTGTAACAGTTAATTTATGGTCAATTAGGTCCATTTCCAAAGCTGTTTCATTCAATTGACTAGTATTATGCTGAAAATGGGTCTTCAGGAAAAAAAAATTAAGCTATGTATGGTTTTCATATGGCAAGGAACTGGTTGAACTTGGAAGATTTTTTAGTCCTTTTCTATATCAGTTGTACTAAGAGTTTCCATCATGTTTATACACATTTTTCAGGAGGGTATTTGCTCTAGATAAACAAGGAGTAATGCCAGAGGAGCTTTTGGATTTGCCTTTTCTGACATTCTTGTAAGAATGTTCTTTTTTCTAGTTTCTCCTCATGTTTGATCTGTATAATCTACCTTGATTTTTCAGATTTTCCAAATGATTACAGTTTTTTTATAAAATTTACGTATCAGTAAAGTTTTGTGTTTTAGTCATAGAAAATGGTAAGTGGTTATGTTCATTACAATGAGAGAATTTTACAGTAACAGTAACTGATTATAATCATTCATTGTTTGGTGATGCAGAAAGATTGATAAGAACTCCTTCACTGGTCCTTTGCCAGCATTTATTGGAAATATGTCTAGACTGGGGTTACTGTGAGTACTGAAAAATGGTCTCATAAAAGCATTTCAATTTTTGGAGACATTATTTATCTGAAAATTTTCAATATCTATCTAGCTTTGTAATGGTTTTTAGGCCTTAACATCAAGTTTCTAATAACATTAGTTAAGAATTTACAAAACAGAGGCGTTTCTGACATATTTGAAAATGAAATTATTCTTTTTCTTGATTTCATTGATAAGTTGTGCTCATTTGAAATGTGAAATGCTACTTATTTATTTTTATTTTAATTTGTATAGATCAATTGCCCACAACGATTTCTCTGGACCCATTCCAGCAGAGCTTGGAAATCTTAAGGAGCTATATCTGCTGTAATACTTGAAGAAATTCTCAAGTCATTTTGTCACCATATAAAGCATCAAATAGTTTTGTTTTTAAGCAAACATTTCCTTTTAAATGCTTTATTTTTCTTTAATACATTTTACATATACTAGATTTACTGTGAGACTCCTCGAAAGGGACTCCTTGAAAAGATTGGTGGTCAAATCTTTTGAAAGGGTTGTCTCTATTCGTCTCTTCTATTTAAAATTGCATGATTTTTATGCATAAGCAGGTATATACATTGTATGGTATAAACAAAAATGGGTTTTTAAGTTTCTGCTAAAATAATATTTTATGCAGGTCTTTGGGCGTTAATAGTTTCTCTGGAACATTGCCTCCACAACTTGGCAATTTAGTTAAACTTGGAGAACTGTAAGTTCTTTCTTTAGTTCTTAGTAGTGATGCAAATGATTGTGTTTACAGATTTACCATATATGAAATTATAACTCCATTGGTTTATGAATTTGACAGTTACATTAACAGTTGTGGATTGAGCGGCAAGATTCCCTCAACATTTGCTAATTTTGAAAGCATGCGAATTTTGTAAGAAAGAACTAGTGATTGCAAATTTGCAACCCTTCTATATGTTTATGGCCTTTTCTGTCGCCTGGACCTGCAAATTGCCTTACCTTATCCTATTAACATTGAACTTAGGTGAATTTCAGGTGGGCATCAGACAATGATTTCACAGGCAAAATACCCGACTTTATTGGCAATAACTGGACAAAGCTTACATCATTGTAAGTTTTCAAAACATATTGGTTATTTTTCAAATAAGTTTCTCTCTGAATCAGCGTTAAGAAGGATAGCTTTGCCTAGATTTTCATCAGTTTGACTAGTTTGTCAAATTATACAGGAGACTTGAAGGGAACTCCTTTGAAGGACCTATACCGTCCAGTTTTGCAAAGTTAACGTCATTGACGTCTTTGTGAGTAGATGTCTTGTTTACTTTGTCTGCATATTCATGCATTAGGTGCTTGTGTTTCATGGTTTTATATAATCATGTAGGCGAATTGGCGGTATTTACAATGGGAGCTCTTCTCTTGATTGTGTAAGAAGTCTAAAGAATTTGACTGACTTGTGAGTTCAGCATACTCTTGACTTGAACTCATCAGTTGCTTCGTTTATTTGGAAAAGAAAATGGATGTTCTTGTCTTAATTTACCAACTAAGAGACTAACTACGTTCTTTTTTGTTTGTTTGTTTGTTTGTTTGTTTGTTTGTTTGTTTGTAGAGTTCTAAGAAATGTATTACTCTCTGGAACTATCCCATCTTATATCTCAGAATTACAATCTTTACAAAAGCTGTAAGTTTTATTTACAAATTAACTGCTTCCGTAATATATGATATTCACTTTTGCTTTACGTTTTTAATTTCTTTTCTCTAGGGATTTGAGTTTCAACAACTTAACAGGCCAAATTCCAAGTGCTCTGTTCAATATGAATTCTCTTGAAGACTTGTAAGCTACAAAAGGAAAACCATCCCCTTCTATTGTTGAAAATCTCGTGTATGTCAGTTTTATGTTGGACTTTTGGGTCTGGTCTTATCCTTTTCACTTGACATTATTCTCCTCTTCCATGCTATTGAAATGGCTAGGTTTCTTGGAAATAACAGTCTGTCAGGTTCAATTCCCAACCAAAAGAGTGAAACTCTTCAGACTATGTAAGTCATGCTTTCACACCAATTTGTTATATTGGTTAACAACTTATTATATTCGATATCATATTTTGTATGCGTCAATCACTATGGTAAGTATGTTGCATGATAAGTATTCTTGATGTAAAAGGGTTGGGGATGAAGATGCAGGCAAATCCTCAATAAAAGCTCAATTAGAGGCTATATTGAAAAATTATTTTTATTAATGTTACTTTTAAACGTTTACTATCAGATATTGACCATAGTTGTGAAGCCATCAATTAGCATCATCCATATATTAAACCATGAAATTGAAAAAGCAATTAAATCTTCCTGATTCTGGTAATATGTTCATACTCCCTACTCACTCTCTGTAATGTACTTCTATGCACAGAGATTTATCATACAATTTGCTATCAGGACACTTGCCCTCATGGGTAAACTCAGGCTTACAACTGTATGTATCTAAAGCCATGATACTTCCTTAATTTACCTTTATTTTCTAATTTTAACACTTTGCTTTGAAGCTTAAGGATTTTTTGATGCTCGTATGGGCCTTAATTTTTTATAGTTGGTAACTTGGTATCGTAATGTAAGAAGCAATCAATTGCTCAAATTAATGCCAATATTCAACTTGTACATTGTTCACTAATTGCCTAAGGAGACACAAGACATATTGTTAAAGACATTGCTTCATGGCTTTTTATGTAGGAATTTTGTGGCCAACAACTTCACAATTAACAGCTCAAACTCAAGGTAAGTTATCATTCCGCAGCACCCTGTTTTACCCTTCTCTTATAGTACATTTTCCTCGTGAATGAAAGTAATAAACGTTCTGGAAAGAGTTCTTGTACATCTATGAAATCAAATGCTTCCCATTATCTCTGCTATGCAATGCATTCTTTTAGTTCCTAATCCAGAAATTGTTTTGAAAATCTGCAGGCTTTTACCAGGATTAGAATGCCTTCAAAGAAGCTTCCCATGCAATAGAAATACTCCAAAATGTAAGATTAGCTAAAACTTTTGAAGCAGCATCTATTATTGAGGTTTTAATTATATATAGATTAATCATGACAATGTTTTGTACTCTGCTTACATATTTCAATTCGACATTAACAGATGCAAACTTCTCGATCAAGTGTGGTGGTCCACAGATGATTTCTAATGGGATAATTTTTGAGGCTGACAACAGAACCCTTGGTGCGGCAAAATTTAATGTAACCAGTACACAGAATTGGGCAGTTAGCAATGTAGGTTTGTTTGCAGACAGACAAAATCAACAGTATGTGCAGAACACCTTGGCAGAAGTGAGATCTACAAACACTCCTGAGCTGTATCAAACATCAAGACTATCCCCCGGATCACTCAGATACTATGGCCTAGGCCTTGAGAATGGACCTTATACGATCACCTTGTTCTTTGCAGAAACAGCTTTCTCAGACCGAAGCACACAGTCTTGGACGAGTCTGGGAAGGCGTGTTTTTGATGTATATGTTCAGGTAATATTTTGTTTAAATTAGAAATTTGTACCATTCTCAGTTGTAGATCGTACAATTCATGCCCTCTATTTGCAGTGTTATTATGTCATAATTATGTTCACTTAATTTTACATTTAGAAATCTTACTGCTATTAATATCTCATCAATGCTTCATTAGGGAACCCGCCGATTGAGGGATTTTGATATATCAAAGGAAGCAGGTGGTGTTGAGAGAGCAATAACTAGGAAATTCACTGCTAACGTATCGGAGAGCTATCTTGAAATTCACCTGTTTTGGGCCGGTAAGGGGACCTGCTGTACACCAGAACGAGGTTATTATGGTCCACTCATTTCAGCTATTAATGTTGCACCAAGTAAGACACCTTAAAACTTCTTTATGTAATACATGATTCATGTTATTTTCTTATGTTTTCCGTTTCTAATACCTCTATTTTGTTGCTCAGATTTCGTACCAACTGTTAGTGGGATACCACCAGGCACTTCTAAAAAGAAGAACCAAACAGGATTGATTGTTGGTATTGCAGTTCCTGCTGTTATCGTGGCTTTGATACTCATATTTGCAATTTTTTATGTTAAGAGAAGAAAAGAAGATGATGATGGTGATGAGGAAGGTAAGAGCATCAGTGTATCATGAAATATATATTATGTGGTAATAGTATTCATTATATAGGTGCATCTTGATATAGAACAATGAATCATCTCATTCAAGATTTTGTGAGGAAATTCGATAAAGATACGCTTTTCACTTTTCAGCGAGGCAAGGTGGTAGTGGATGCTATGTGAGTAATAATACTCTACACTCTCTTGATAGTAATGGGGAATGGTTTAGTTTGTTGCAATAGAAAAACATTTTTTCAAAGGCTTGAGGGCATAGGCCATGGATAGAGAGATAAGCAAAGCTCCTTCACAAAATGTTGTACCCTGTCATGTGCTAATAAGAAAATCCAAAAACGCAAGGCATTCTGCCTATCTTAGAAAATTAGCTTGAATAGTTTGACTTTTAGTTTTCTTGGTTTTCGAAGTTTATAAACATTACATATCTAGTGTCCTATGTCAAGGTTCATCGCCAGCTGTTCTAACCTTTAGATTACTGTTCAATATCGTTCTTTTGAATTAATTTATTTGGAAAGACACTAAAATATTGGGATGCTTCCCCTGCACAAGCAAATTTCATATGCATGCATTTCATCCCTACAATTTGTTGCCTACTAAATTACTAATTGCCTTACTCTGCAGTGCTTCTTGGTATTGGCCCAAGACCCAACACATTTAGTTATTCTGAGTTGAAAGCCGCCACAGAAGATTTCAGTCCCTCCAATAAGTTAGGAGAAGGGGGGTTTGGACCTGTATACAAGGTAAACTATTTTATCGTGTAATCATGGTAGCAGCTTGACATGTAATGATGAAAATTACCAGGAGAGGATATTTTTTACAATGTAACTAAATTATAGCACTATGTTTTAGGGTACACTTTTTGATGGGAGAGTTGTAGCTGTGAAGCAACTTTCCGTATCATCACGTCAAGGGGAGAATCAATTTGTTACTGAGATAGCTACCATATCAGCAGTACAACATCGTAATCTTGTCAAACTATATGGTTGCTGCATTGAAGGAAATAGGCGCCTCCTTGTTTACGAGTATCTTGAAAACAAAAGCCTTGATCAGGCACTCTTTGGTATGAGTACATTCTATAATCCTTTCATGCTTTCTATTCTTTGGAACCTGAAACCCCAAGTCTTTTTCTGTTACAAAATTATCAAAATGGATCTAACTATAACTACAAACAAAAAATAAAAGAATGGATTTGAATTGTATGATAAACACGTGCAAAATTTATTCTCTTGTGCAATCTTTTGACATTTATGCAGTATACGTGCAATCCAATTTATTCCTTGTTTTATTAATGAACATGCTTATGAGACATCTTGCTCTACAACTGCAGGGCATAGTGACTTGCATCTTGATTGGCGAACCCGCTTCAATATTTGCTTGTCAGCTGCAAGAGGTCTAGCTTATCTTCACGAGGATTCTAGGCCAAGGATCGTCCATAGAGATGTCAAGGCAAGCAATATTTTGCTTGATGGAGAGCTGTGCCCGAAAATATCTGATTTTGGATTAGCCAAGCTTTATGATGACAAGAAAACGCATGTAAGCACTCGAGTTGCAGGAACCATGTAAGCCCTTTCGACCTTTTGTTCAGGAGTCCTTCCTTAATGGCATGTGATTCTGTACCCAAGTGGCTAGATTCTAGATTTTTCACAATAAACTTACTCACCATGTAATTTAATTTATGTGAAGTGGCTACCTGGCACCAGAGTATGCAATGCGTGGGCACCTCAGTGAGAAAGCTGATGTTTTTGGCTTTGGTGTTGTTGCTTTGGAGATTCTCAGTGGTAGACCAAACTCTGATCAAACCTTGGAGAAAGACAGAATTTATCTTCTTGAGTGGGTAATGAAAAGGAAACTTTTAACCCTTTTGTAATACTATTTGTTCAAGTAGTTGTTAAAATTTGAAAGACTTAATATTTTTACAATCTCTCTAGGCGTGGACCCTGTATGAAAATAACCAAAGCTTGAGTCTGCTGGATCCAACTTTAGTAGAGTTCGATGAAAATGAAGCTCTCCGAATGATGGGAGTGGCACTTTTATGCACTCAGGCATCACCAGCAATGCGACCACCCATGTCTCGTGTTGTGGGTATGCTTGCTGGAGATATTGAAGTGAGTAATGTTACATCAAAACCAAGTTATTTAACTGACTGGGATTTTAAGGATATAACAGGCACCTTTACGAGTAATGAAGCACAAACATCCATTGCATCCGATAGCAGCGACATCAAGAGTAAGAACAAGACTTCAGAGACAGAATCAATTGTCTCTCCAGTAAATTTGTCTCAATCAAGTGACATTATTAGAGAAGGAAGGTAAGAGTTGTTTGTTCCATGCTGCCACTTATACCATGTCACCACTCACTTTGTTAGAAAACAGAGTTTTGGTAGCTTTCGTATGGTGTGTCTCCGATTGCCCACTTAGAAGTTCTAGAACCTATATATCCTTTCTGTTCGTATGTAGAGTTGAGTTATGATCGTGTAATATTTCGAAATTCAGACCACAAAGACTTGTGGTCGTTGGATTCTAGATGTGTATACCATAAATAAAAGAGAATACTACTTTTTCAAAGCATGAAAAGCATTACGTTGTCACTGTCATTTCGCTCTATTCTTTTCAATTTTACGCAATCAAAAGGAGCCTGGGGACACGGTTGCGACTGATATTAATCTTCAGTGTGCTAATCTCGAACATGCTAAGTAGCCTAGCCTACCCCATTTCCTTCTTAAATACTTCTCAAAATATGACTTTCAACTTCAGGAACTGTAATGGGCAATGTGCAGCTTTTTTTTTGGTCTTTATAGATGAATTTTCCGATCAAGAATCTCTCTTTTGGCTAAGAATTCAGTGTAAGAGAGATAAGAAATGCTTTGTTCATTAAAATACTAGGTAAATTTTGTCTTCTGTGTTTCATGAATCACACGACATTTAACTAATAATGAAGTGTACGGAATTGACTTGTGAAATGACGTGTTGCACTGGAAGCTAAGCTTTGTACAAAATTGACTTCCATCCTTTTATTTAAGTATATGTCGCGTATAATTTGGTCAGACAAAATTAGGAAGTTTTTGGGCAAGCGGATATGGTGCATGTATGATATATGTGGAAGGTTCGTGGGTCAAGCTTGACTGCATACCGTTAGCGAAGACAATCACATTAGTATAAATTAAATAAAAATAGTGTAATTAGCGTGATACGAAATAAAATTAAAAATAATATATGATTAAAGTAAAAATTAAAAATAAAATTTTATATTTTTTTATTTTACATAATACGAATATAATAATAAAAATTATAAATTCAACTTGTCAAATATTAAAAAAAAAAATTTGAAAAGAAAAAAACAAAATAAAAAAAAATTCTTAGAATTTTTCTTCCTTAAAGTTGACATTTTCTACCTAGAAATTCTACCTGTCTCAGTCTTTTTTTATTACAGAGCTATCAAAGCAATATCAAACAACAACAGCGAAATTTTCTTAAAATAATTCTTCACATAAAATAATTTTGTAGGATTTAAAATTTAACTCAATTCATAGCAATCATTTTCTTATACCTAATCAGGGAATATCAGATCCGTAGCATGCTTGATAGTGCAAATAAATTGCACTAAAGTCACCCATGAGAAATAAGCATGGACTACATTCAGCTGCAGCATTTAAAATAATCTTTGTTTGTCAAAGAAAAGCAAGACCGAAGGTGTTATGCCTTGTGTATCCATTTTTTTAACCCCAAAAGCTGCAAGCCAAAAGATCTCCGATATTAATTAATAATCAAAATAAACTAAATCTTCCTAATATTGTCAAGCAATTGAACTTTGACCAGGAAACATTATCTAAGGATGCCATCATTCAAACGCTATTATCAGTATTTTGTATTTGCATTTCATTTTTATATTTTTCGAAAATGGCCATAAAACCAAATTTTTTCTTATTTTTTCTTGTAGTAATTTTAAGTGTTGTTACCAAGGCACAATAATAATGAATTTTTTTGTGTTATGTATTCTCGAATATCTCTGTAAAAGAAAGAAAGATTAGAGAGACGCAGAGTTGTTCTCTGCGTTGACATTTCGATATTTAAATTAATCAAAAAATTAAATAAAATTTTAATAGAGAAATTCAGATTTAAGTTATCAAATCGTATCTGATCCTTATTTATATAGATTTATTATGTCATTAATTACATTTTTACTCTTTTTATCTTATTCAAAACTTATATCATTTTTCATATATTTTTTTCGTGTGTCACGCGATACATTATTCATACACCACATAACGTATTCTTATTATTTTTTATCATACACAATCTTAAGTATTATATTTTATTTGTTAATTACTTCTCTCGTTGTATTTGACTTTACTCAATACAATAAAAATTTGAAGTTCAAACAATTTTTATTCGATTCAAATCAATTGTCGAAATATTCTTCCAAAAGCATATCACTCTCAGCTTACCTCGTCTTTTCATACCTGCGAAGGGAATTTCCAAAATGACTGCATCTTAATGTAACTGAAATTGGGATCACTTTACTGAAATAAAAATATCGTCAGTACTAATTACCCGTTTGATATTCCCATTGTGTGAAGTAAAGAACTTGAAAGGAGCATATTCGTGCCACGTGTTCCTAAACTTTGACATACAGAAACAGTTTGTCAAATATTGAGTTGGTGGAATTTGTCCAATCAAAAATGCCTTCGTTTCGCTGTTTAATTGAAAGTGATCCGTATAATAATAGAAAAAAAAAGGGAATTTAATACATTCTATACTTTTTCCTTCGCATTCCATCAAACATGCAAAAGACATAAGCAGTGCGTAATAATGCATTTAATTGGAAGGTGTGAAAGGAAAAATTAGTTGCTTGCTTTCTGACGAAGAACAAAGTCGTGGAAGGCAGCAGCGAAAATGGAGGTCCCGAGGCACTGTTGCAACTTGGTGACGTTTTCAGCTTAGCATATTTTACCGTCGCCTCTGCAGTTTTTGTTTTTTAATAAAATTGTTTTTTAATCAAGATTTTTTATTTGTTTTTTATATATATTTAAAATAATATTTAATTTTTATTATATATTTTTATAAATAAATGATTTATTTTGATGATAATAATTAATAAATTAATAATAATTAAATTTATTAAAGTAATTTTATAATACTAATTACTTATCTTTCCAATTAAACTAGATGAGGTTATTATATTATAAAATGATAATAAAGTGTTTTGCTAATTAAGGTACTTGCTTATTCAATCACTTTCCTAATTAATCAAAGATTAATTATCAAACTCTACCAATTTCACTTTAAAAGTTGATGTCCCATATGCCATCATAACAGCTATGCAACTTGTGCTCAGTGCTCTAGTGTAGTGTCATTCAAATAATGATAAACTGTGGACTTGGATGAAGCTCCAAGGCAGGCAGGCACAGCACAGAGTTTTCTGCACGTTATTGCCAAGTAACTTTACAGTTATAATTACAATGAGGGGTACAAGGTCGACGTCGGTACGTACGCGACTCGTGCCAAAAATTCAATAATAAAATAAATTGTTTTTGGTTTTCCACTTTGACCGAAGATTTCCGAGTCTTCGCTGTCGTGACACAACTTGCCGCCAGTTATATTAATGCATTAATATATATGTATGGTGAGTTAGAAAAGAGAAGCAGCCAGTATCCTGTTCTTGAAAGTTGAAAAGATGGTTTTGAGGCTGAAGCCACCGTCTTCTTCAACATGCTTGCTCTCCTTCTTCTTCTTCGCTGTTTCGTTTTGGTGCAGCAAATCCAATGCCCAGAATGCCACCCTTGACCCCACTGAAGGTACTCTCTAGCTCTCTCTACCTTTATGTTTCTGTCTTTGAAAGATCCAAAGTCATGCATCTTCAAGCATGTCAGTGTAGAATTCAGTCGAACAAGTATGAAACAAATGAAAGTATCAAGATCTTTCATATACTCCCTGGAACTTCTTGGATTAATCATGAGCTGTATTTTGCTAATTAATCTTTGTAAAACTCTCTCTTCTCTGCGTAGCTTCCCCTTAAATGTTTCAGTAAGTTTTGGTTTTCTTTTGGATTTCGGTGGGTTTCTGTCAATATTTTCTATAGTACTTACTTACCGCTAGTTTAGTTCCTATTTTGGGAAATGATTACGAACGTATAAACTTCTAAGGATCTTTGAAAACATTGAAGAAATTCAATTTTTGCTCATCACAGTCGACATGATTCATACCTTTACTTTTATGCATCGAAATAATCAGCTTGTCCAGATCATAGATCTAAATTGTTTTCTTTTTTGATTTTTTTTTTAAACTAAGGGTATCTCAAGTATTTTTATCTGAGATTAATAAATGGTTAAAGTTCTTCAATAACTGCGCTTCCGGTGATTAAACTTGTAAATTGTTATTGCATATATCAGTTATCCATTTTTTGATCATCCGGATAAATCTATATCTAAGTGTGCTTTTATATTTTGAAGTTCATCAAGTTAAACAGCTGGTTCAAGGGAATTTGTTCATTGTTTAAAAAATGTCTTTAATAATTAACATATGTTGACAGTAGCAATTCTGTATGATATTTGGTTAAGAAATTGATATTTTTTCAAATCTACTCATAATTTAAGAAATTTCAGTCACCACCCAATTATTGAAAAAAGGGGGGGCGCAAGTGATTGGTATATTTGGTATTTTCAAAAGGAATCTTTCATGCACATGTTGTTTTAAAAAGAAAAAGAAATATTGAACGGATCCCATATGTCAAGTGGTGCAAAAAGTTGACTTGATTTTTGAATAATATATATGTATTTAATTTCATCTGCCAATTAAGTCTTTATCTACTACATCATCTCCTCCTTTTGGGAAATTTTGAAAAGGGGTATAATGTGTGTATTTATTTTTTTGTACTATTGTAAAAGTAATATTTAAAAAGAAATTGTTAAACCTTTAATAATAAACTGTAAATTGTTAAGAAAAGGTTCCAAGGTCCATAGGCGCCATAGTACTTTAATGACAAAATTAATTGATCATTGCTTTTAATTATTAATTATTTATTAAGTTTTAATTATTAATAATAGATTTTTTTGTTACATAATAATTAATTCAATATTAATTATTATGAGTAATTATTAAGTATTATTAATTATTATTTAATTATTGATACATGTTCAAATTATAAATACATATAAATATTTTAATACCTTATTATAAGGTGTTCGAATACTCAAAATTAATCTCTTCTATGTTTTCATCATTTAAAATAAATATAATTTATTATTTAAAATATTTTTAAAATTTAAATGAATTCAAATCAAAATAATTGAATGCTTAATACCTAAACATAATTCAAGATTATAAATGTGTCAAAAGAATAGACTATCCACATTGGATACTTTTCTTTTATATCAAAGACTTTGGTTTAACCAACATGCGTTGGTTCAAGTGAAACGAGTTTGATACCCCTTAAATAAGATCTCGGGTTCGAGTTTTGTGGACGGAGTAGACAACGCTGAGAGAGCTACCCTTGAATGGGGTTCGACTCGGCTCGACTTCGGATTTAGTCAGAATCCAAAGTGGTCTTGCACAAAAAAAAAGAGACTTTGGTTTATATATATATGTGTGTGTGTGTGTGTGTGTGTGTATCTAAGCTATAAGATTTTATTGGAGTTATTTTATTCTTAGTCATAGTTGTTTTATTGGTAATTAATAGCCTAACATGTTTTCTACTTGGAATTGTTATTAATGGGAAACAGTGAGGGCATTGAACTCAATCTTCCAAAAATGGGGTACAGAAGCTACGGAGGCGTGGAACATTAGTGGGGAGCCATGCACTGGAAGTGCTCTTCGACAAAGTCTAAACGAGTTCGAGGATCCTACAAATAACCCAGGAATCACGTGTGATTGTTCTTTCAACAGTAGCACTCTCTGCCACATCACTAGACTGTATATGCTTGCACTCTTGCTCTTTAAGCTTTTTTTTTTGGTTACTTTTTAAGCTATTGTTATTATGGTATTGTAACAGTTAGCTTGTGGTCAATTAGGTCCATTTCCAAAGTTGGTTCGTTCAATTGACTAGTAATAAGCTGAATACTGGTCTTCAGGAAAAATTTAAGCTATATACGGTGTCATATGGCGGGGAACTGGTTGAACTTGGAAGTTTATTGAGGCCTTTTCTATATCAGTTGTACTAAGAGTTTCCATCATGTTTATACACTTCTGTCAGGAGGGCATATGATAGAGATTTACAAGGAACAATACCAGAGGAGCTTTTGGATTTGCCTTATCTGAATTTCTTGTAAGAATGTTCTTTTATCTCTTTTCTCCTCATGTTTGTTGTATAAACCGACATTGATTTTTAAGATTTTCCAAATGATTACAGATTTTTTTTATTATATTTACATATCAGTAAAGTTATGTGCTTTAGTCATGGAAAATGGTTAATTATGTTCTTTACAATGAGAGGTTTTTACAGTAACATGAACAGTAATTGATTACAATCATTCATTGTTTGGTGATCCAGGAAGCTTGATAGGAACTTCTTCACTGGTTCTTTGCCAGCATTTCTGGGAAATATGCCTCGTCTAGGGTTACTGTGAGTACTGAAAGATGCATTTAAATTTTTGCACACATTATTCCTCTGAAATTTCAGAATCTATTTAGCTTTGTAATGATTTTCAGGCCTTAACAACAAGTTTCCAATAACAATATTAGTTAAGAATTAACAAGACAGTGGCGTTTCTGACATATTTGAATAAGAAATCATTCTTTTTTCTGATTTCATTTATTTGTGAGAATGATAATTTGTGCTAATTTGAAATGTGAAATGCTACTGATCTAAGTTACTATTACTATCTCTAAGTTCCTTATTCAAGAAGACACCATTCTTTGGATTATTTATTTATTTTTATTTTAATTTGTGTAGGTCACTTGCCCAAAATGCTCTCTCCGGACCCATTCCAGGGGAACTTGGAAATATTAAGAAGCTATATTTGTTGTAAGACTTGAAGAAACTCCTTTTCTCACATATAATGCACTAAATAGTTCTATCCTCTTAAATGCAACAAATGCAGATAAATTATTTGGTGATGTCTTGTCAATTACTACAGTTAGTCTAGCTTTTGATTGGAAGGATACTGCTGCTTGTAGACTGTAGTTGTAGTTGCCTTGTACATATTCTACTATAGTTCTGTTAACTGAACTAGAGGAAGTCAGTTCTTTTCTCCATTAAATTTATGGGTATAACTAATATATATTTCTTCTTTTACTCAGATCACGGTTTTTGTAATGATGATTATATATTAAAATCATTAGGTATATAATCAAAACAATGGAAATTTTGGTTTGTCATTCAAATATTTTCTTTAATACACCTCACTTGTACTAGATTTTCCTGTGACACTCCTTGAAAGGCTTGGTCGTCAAATCTCTTGAAAGGGTTTTGTCTATTCGATCACTTCTATGTTAAAATTGCATGACTTGTATGGTATAAATACAAATGAGTTTTTAAACTTTCTGAAATTAATATTTTATGTGGACTTCTTTTGGATAAATATGCAGGTCTTTGGGCATTAATAATTTTTCTGGATCACTCCCTCCAGAACTTGGTAGTTTAGTAGAACTTGGAGAACTGTAAGTTCTAACATTCTCTAGTACTTTGTAGGGATGCACATGATTGTGTTGACAGGTTTATTATATGAAATTATAACAACATTGGTTTATGAATTTGACAGTTACATTAACAGTTGTGGATTGAGTGGCGAGATTCCCTCAACATTTGCTAATCTTGAAAGCTTGCGAATTGTGTAAGAAAGAACTAGGGATTGCAATCCTTCTATATGTTTGTGGCCTTTTCTCTCGCCTGGACCTGCAAATTGCCTTACCTTATCCTATTAACAGTGAACTTAGGTGAATTTCAGGTGGGCATTTGATAATGATTTCACAGGCAAAATACCTGACATTATTGGCAATAACTGGACAAAGCTTACATCATTGTAAGTTATCAAAACATCTTGATTAATTTTTGAATAATTTTTTCTCTATGAATCAGCATCAAGAAGGATAGCTTTGCCCAGATTTTCATTAGTTTCACTGGTCTTTCAATGCAGGAGACTTGAAGGGAACTCCTTTGTAGGACCTATACCGTCCAGTTTTGCAAACTTAACCTCATTGGAGACCTTGTGAGTAGATATCTTGTTTTCCCTGATACTCCCTTGTACCGAAGGACTCTCGCCTTGTCTGCATATTTATACTTTAGGTACTTGTGTTTGATGCTCTTATATAATCATGTAGGCGAATTGGAGGTATTTACAATGGGAGTTCTTCTATTGATTTTGTAAGAAATCTAAAGAATTTGACTAACTTGTGAGTTCAACATACTCTTGACTTCTTGTACTCATCAGTTGCCTCTTCCTTTTTTTTTTTTTTTTTTTTTTGGGAAAGAAAATGAATGTTCTTGTCTTAATTTACCAACTAACAGACTTGTTATATTCTTTTTGCTTGTTTGTTTGTAGAGTTCTAAGAAATGTCTTACTCACTGGTACTATCCCATCTTATATCTCAGAATTACAATCTTTACAAATTCTGTAAGTTTTATTTAGAAATTAACTGCTTCAGTAATTTATAATATTAGCTTCTGCTTTATGATTTTAATTTCTATTCTCTTCCAGGGATTTGAGTTTCAACAACTTAACAGGCCAAATTCCAAGTGCTTTGTTCAATATGAGTTCTCTTAACAGCTTGTAAGCTACCAAAAAAAAAAACCCATCCCCTTCAATAGTTGAAATCTCATGTTATGCCAGTTTTATGTTTGACTTTTGGGTCTGGCCTTATGCTTTTTCACTTGACATTATTCTCCTCTTCCATGCTATTGAAATGGCCAGGTTTCTTGGAAATAACAGTCTGTCAGGTCCAATTCCCAATCAAAAGAGTGGAGATCTTCAGACTATGTTAGTTATCCTTTCACACCAACATATTATATTCATTATCATATTTTGTACGCATCGATAGCTATGGTACGTATGTTGCATAAGTATTCTTGATGGAAGAGGGTTGGGGATGGAGATGCTGGTTAATCCTCAATAAAAGTTGAATTACAGGCTACTTTGAAAAATTATTTTCATATAATATTACTTTTAAACGTTCACTTTTTGAGATTGACCATAATTGTGAAGCCATCAGTCGGCATCTTCCATATATTGAACCATGAAATTGAAAAAGTAGTTAAATCCTCCTGATTCTAGTAATATGTTCATACTCCTTACTCACTCTCTGTTAATGTACTTCTCTGGGCAGAGATTTATCATACAATTTCCTATCAGGAAGCTTGCCCTCATGGGTAACCTCAGGCTTACAACTGTATGTATCTTAAACCATAAGACTTCCTTTACTTTTATTTTCTAATTTTAACACGTAGCTTTAAAGCTTAAGGATTTTTCATCCTCATGTGGGGCTTAATTTCTTATGTAAGAAGGAATTAGTTGGTAACTTGGTATCATAATGTAAGAAGGAATTAGTTGCAAATCAATGCGATATTCAACATGTACTCTGTTTACACATTGTTTAAGGTGACATGACATATTATTAAAGACATTTTTAAGAGATTGTTTCATGGCATTTTGTTTAGGAATTTTGTGGTCAACAACTTGACACTAAACAGCTCAAACTTGAGGTATGTTTTCGTTCTGCAGATCCTTGTTTTACCCTTCTCCAATACATTTTCCCATGAATAGAAGTGTAAAACTTTCTGGAAGGAGTTCTTGTACATCTATGAAACCAAATACTCCTTGTTATCTTTGCTATGTAGTGCATTCTTTTAAAGTTCCTAATCCAGAAATTGTTTTGAAATTCTGCAGGCTTTTGCCAGGATTAGAATGCCTTCAAAGAAGCTTCCCATGCAATAGAAATGCTCCACGATGTAAGCTCAACTAGAACTTTGGAATCACCGTCTGTTATTGAGGTTTTAATTATATACAGATATATCATCATTATCAGAGCCTTTATCTCAATATTGGAGTAGGCAATATGAACCAATATACAAATTCATGCTAATTTGTCAATATGAATTCTCCTCCTTCACTCATTTCAACTCTCGTTCTGCCATTTCTTTCCAGATTACTTCTTTCCAAGTCTTTTTCGGTCTTTCTCTAGCCTTGACCCCTTTTTACATCATTCATAGCCTCAATCTTCTAACTGGAGCGTCCACGGTCTACGTCGTATATGTCCAAACCAACGTAAATGACTTTCACTCATTTTGTCGTCAATAGGTGCCACTTCAACCTTTTTGCGAGTGTCTTTATTTCTCATTCTATCTTTCTTATATATCCATACATCCATTGCAGCATTCGTATTTTTACTATACTCATCTTTTGTGTATACACTCTTTTAGTTGCTAAACATTCATTGCTATAAAATAATGTAGGTCTAACAACTATCTTGTAAAACTTGTCTTTCAACCCTATAGGAATTCTTTTGTCACATAATACATTAGTAACACTTCTCCACTTGCTCCAACCAGCTTGTATCCTATGGGTCACATCACCATCAATCTTTCTATCAATCTGAACGATCGACCCCAAATATCTAAAATGATATCGCTTAGGGATCGTCACCCCATCTAGCATCACCATGTTTCTATCTTCCTCTCTGTTTGGCCTGAATTTACACTCAATGTATTCAATCTTTGCTCTGCTTAATCTGGATCCTCTTGACTCTAATGTCTATCTCCACAGTTCTAACTTAGTATTAACCTCTACTCTAGTCTCAACACTCAAGGCAATATCATCTGCAAACATCATACACAAAGGTACATTATCATGAATGAATTTTGTCAGCTTGTCTATTACTGTAGCCAACAAAAACGGATTTAACGCCGATGTAACCCTACTATGATAGAAAATTCACTTGTTTTCCCTCCAAACGTCCTCACATATGCTCTTCCATCTCCATACATGTTCTTAATTATTTAAATATATTTCACAAGAACTTTTCATTTATTTACCATAACACCTCTCTAGGCACTTTATCATATGTTTTTTTCAAGTCTATAAAGACTATATGAGCATTTTTCCCATGTACTCAAGAGCGATCCACAAGTTGTCTAAGCAAGTGTATCGCTTCTATAGTTGACAGGCCGAGCATAAAACCAAATTGGTTCTTCGATATCTCTACAGTCTTCCTTAATCTTCGTTTTATTACTCATTTCCGTAATGTCATCGTGTGACTCATTAATTTTATGCCTCGATAATTAGAATAATTTTGAATATCGCTCTTGTTCTTATAGAGAGGTACCAACGCACTCTTTCTCCATTCCTCAGGCATCTTGCTAGTGCGTCAAATCTTATTAAAAAGATTTGTTAACCACCTAATTCCGACCTCTTCAAGACATTTCCAAACTTCAATAGGAATGTCATCAGACCCAACAGCTTTATCTGTCTTCATTCTCTTCATTGCCTCCTTTATCTCAATCTCTATCTCTTTAAATCTCTGCATAAAGTATCGGTTTGAATCCTCGGAGGAACCGAGATATTGTCCACAATTTGACTCTGTCCGTTGTTGAATAATTTATTGAAATAATCACGCCACCTTTCTTTAATATCATTGTCCTTAACTAGAGTTTTTTTGTGCTCATCCTTTATACATTTCACCACTTATAACTCCCGACTCTTGCTCTCTTGCTCGCGCCAATTTATATATTTCTCTCTCTTTTGTGTCCAACTTGTTATAAATTTCTTTCACGACCTTCGTCTTAGCTTCTGCCACCGTCCTTTTTGTCTCCTTCTTAGCTAACTTGTATTTTCTAAAGCTCTTTTCGGTGTTTTTTATCTTCAAAGCCTTGTAACAATCTCTTAGTCTTTATAGCTTCCTTAACTAATTTAGTTTACCATGTTGCATCCTTTCCAGTCAATACTTTTTCGTTTGATATTCCTTGTATCTCCTTACCCATCTCCGAATGTGTTGTCATCTTGTTCCACATTGTATTCGAGTTCTCTTTTATTCTCCAGTCTTCTTTTTGGGTCAACTATTTTTACAAACTTCTCAACAATCTTCTTTTAGCTTCCACCATCGAATCCTTGTAGCTCTTTCTTGTTGGTTCTTACGATGTCGTTTATGAATTTTTAGGTCTAATACTAATAGTCTATGTTGCGCGGCAATACTTTCACTTAGGATAACTTTACAATTTAGACAATTGCGTCTATCCCTCCTTCTAGTAAAAAAGAAGCCTACCTGACTTGCGTTCGATCCACTCTTAAAGTTTATAAAGTGAGGTTATCTCTTCTTAAATAGTGTATTCATTAGGGTTAAGTCATAAGATAAATCAAAATCTAGGATAGCATCTCCACCTTCATCTCTTACACCTAAACTAAAACCCCCATTTACACTCTCAAACCATCTCTACTAGCACCTACATAGTCATTAAAGTCACCGCCAATACAAAGGTTCTCTTTCATGGGCTCTTCTTGTACTATCTTATCTAAATCCTCCAAAACTGTCTTTTACTAACATTATGAAGTCCTATATGTGGTGCATATGCGCTAATAACATTCAAAATGTCCCTTCCTAGAACTAACTTAACCAAAATAATTTTATTCCCTTGTCTTTTAACTTGTATAACATCCTTTTGATATTTTTTGGCTATGATAATGCCTACACCATTTCGGTCTTTATCCTTTCTTATATACCAAAACTTATACTGTCAAGGTGTTATCTCCTTAGCCTTCTTCCAACCCATTTGGTCTCCTAGAGACACAAGATGTTAATCATCCTCTTATTCATAACCTCACAAATCTCCACTAACTGACCATTAAGCGTACCCATATTTTAATATCCTAATCTAAGCTTATGATTATCGATTAACTTTTTTACTCACCCCTGTCCATTATATTGTGGAACCTTTGCCTATTGGGCACCGCATCCAGGCGTTGATGTGGCATGTCGCTTCCGGGCGACCACCTAGCAACCCTTGCACATTTTTCACTACACCCGAGCTCCAATGCAGCATGTTGTTGAGTAGGGGACGCCCCAACGAATTTAGTATATTGGTTCATTTCATAAAAATTGAACAAATTTTAAATGGCTGGTTGTCCAAACCTACCACTAACCTTCCTCCTTTATCCGGGTTTGGGACCATGTATATTTAACATAGGCGAAGTTAATTATATATAGATTAATCATGACAAATGCTTAGCACCATGCTTACATATTTCAATGTTGGCATTGACAGACGCAAACTTCTCAATCAAGTGTGGTGGCCCACGGGTGATTTCTAATGGGAAAGATTTTGAGGCTGAAAACACAACTTTTGGCGGGGCAACATTTAATGTAACCAGTTCTCAGAAATGGGCAGTTAGCAATGCAGGTGTGTTTTTAGATGCTGAAAATCAACAGTTCGTGTTCAACAACTTGGGACAAGTGTCAAGTACCAACACTCCGGAGCTGTATCAGACTTCAAGGCTATCCCCTGGATCACTCAGATACTATGGCCTAGGCCTTCAGAATGGACCTTATACAGTAACCTTGTACTTTGCAGAAACAGCTTTCCCAGACCGAAGAACACAGTCTACGCGGAGTCTGGGAAGGCGTGTTTTTGATGTATATGTTCAGGTAATATTTTGTTTAAAATAGAAATTTGTACCATTTTCAGTTGTAGATCATAAAATTCATGCCCTCTATTTGCAGTGTTTCTATGTCATAACTATATTCACTTAATTTTACATATAGAAATCTTACTGCTATGATATCTTATTAATGCTTCATCAGGGAACACGCCAATTAAGAGATTTTGATATATCAAAGGAGGCAGGTGGTATTCAAAGAGAAAGACTTAAGAATTTCACCACCAATGTAACGGAGAACCATCTTGAAATTCACCTGTTTTGGGCCGGT
The DNA here is from genome assembly GCA_033439115.1 of Firmiana major. Taxonomy (NCBI): domain Eukaryota; kingdom Viridiplantae; phylum Streptophyta; class Magnoliopsida; order Malvales; family Malvaceae; genus Firmiana; species Firmiana major. The sequence continues at coordinate 3,768,675 of CM065914.1, read as the reverse complement.
AAAGGGACCTGCTGTACACCAGATCGAGGTTATTATGGTCCAATCATTTCAGCTATTGATGTTGCTCCAAGTAAGACACCTTAAAAAATATGAATCTTTATGTAATATATGCTTCATGTGATTATCTGATGTTTTCTATTTCTAATACCTATATTTTGTTGCTCAGATTTCAGACCAACTGTCAGTGGGAAACCACCGGGCACACTTAAAGAGAAGAACCACACAGGATTGATTGTTGGTATTACAGTTCCTGTTGTTATTGTGACTTCGATACTCGTATTTGCAACTATTTATGTTAAGAGACGAAGAAAAGACGAAGATGAGGAAGGTAAGAACGTCAATGTATCATAAAATATATATATTATATTGTGATTGTAGTCATTGTATAGGTGCATCTTGATATAGAACAATGAATCATCTCATTTAAGATTTTGTGAGGAAATTCGAGATAGAGTCACTTTTCACTTTTCAGCTGGGCCAAGAGGTAGTGGACACTGTGTGTATAATAACCCTCTACACTCTCTCGATAGTAATGGGGAATGGTTTAGTTTATTGCAATAGACAAACATTTTTTTTCTGAAGGCCTTGAGGTCATTGACCATGTGTTGTGAGATATATTCTTTTGAATTAATTTATCTTGCAAGACCCCAAAATATTTAAAGAAAAGAGAAAAGTCTTCTGCCTTTACATATGTTTCCCCTGCACGAACAAAATTCACAACATACAGCCTACTAATTGCTTACTTGACTCTGCAGTGCTTCTTGGTATTGGCCCTAGACCCAACACATTTAGTTATTCTGAGTTGAAAACTGCCACAGAAGACTTCAGTCCTTCAAATAAGTTAGGAGAAGGGGGGTATGGAGCAGTTTACAAGGTAAACGATTTTGGCGTGTTACTATGGTAGTAGCTCGACATGTAATGATGAAAATTACTAGGAGAGGATGATTTTTTACGGTATTACTAAATTTTAGTTCTATGTTTTAGGGTACACTTTCTGATGGGAGAGTTGTAGCTGTGAAGCAACTTTCAGTATCATCACACCAAGGGAAGGATCAATTTGTTACTGAGATAGCTACCATATCAGCAGTGCAACATCGTAATCTTGTCAAACTATATGGGTGCTGCATTGAAGGAAATAGGCGCCTCCTTGTTTACGAGTATCTTGAAAACAAAAGCCTTGATCAGGCACTCTTTGGTATGAGAACATTCTATAAGCCTTTCATTCTTTCCACTCTTTGAAACCTGAAACCCCAAGTCTCTTTTTGTTACCAAAATTATCAAAATGGATTTAACTATAATTGTACAACTCTTATTTTACAAATAAAAAATAAAAGAATGGATTTGAATGGTATGATAAACATGTGCAATATGTATTTTCTCTTATGCAATCTTTTGACATTAATGCAGACTATGTGCAATCTAATTTATCCTTGGTTAATTAATGAACATGCTTATAGGATTTCTTGCTCTATAAATGCAGGGCATAATGATTTGCATCTTGATTGGCCAACCCGCTTCAATATCTGCTTGTCAACTGCAAGAGGGCTAGCTTATCTTCACGAGGATTCTAGGCCAAGGATCGTCCATAGAGATGTCAAGTCAAGCAATATTTTGCTTAATGCAGAGCTGTGCCCGAAAATATCTGATTTTGGATTGGCGAAGCTGTATGATGACAAGAAAACGCACATCAGCACTCGGGTTGCAGGAACCATGTAAGCCCTTTCGACCTTTTGTTCAGGAGTCCTTCCTTAATGGCATGTGATTTTGTACCCAACTAGCTAGATTCTGAATTTTTCACAGTAAACATACTCACCATGTAATTTAATTATCGTGTAGTGGTTACTTGGCACCAGAGTATGCAATGCGTGGGCACCTCACTGAGAAAGCTGATGTTTTTAGCTTTGGTGTTGTTGCTTTGGAGATTATCAGTGGTAGACCAAACTCTGATCAAACCTTAGAAAATGACAGAATTTATCTTCTTGAATGGGTAATGAGAGGAAACCTTTAACCCTTTTATGGTACTATTTGTTCAAGTACCTATTGAATTTGAAGCACTTAATGATGATTATTTATTTCTACAATGTTTTAGGCATGGACCCTGCATGAAAATAACCAAAGCTTGAGTCTGCTGGATCCAACTTTAGTAGAGTTTGATGAAAATGAAGCTTTCCGAGTGATAGGAGTGGCACTATTATGTACTCAGGCATCACCATTAATGCGGCCATCCATGTCTCGTGTTTTGGGTATGCTATCCGGAGATATTGAAGTGAGCACTGTTACAACAAAACCAAGTTATTTAACTGACTGGGATTTTAAGGATATAACAGGCACCTTTATGAGCGAAGAAGAAACACAAACGTCCATTGCATCTGATAAGAGCGGCATCAAGAGTACGAACAAGACTTCAGAGATAGACCTAAATGTCTCTCCAATAAATGTTACTGAATTAAATGACAATCTTGGAGAAGGAAGGTAAGAGTTGTTTGTTCCATGCTACTAATTATACCATGTCACCACTGTTAGAAAACAGCATTTTTGTAACGTTCATAGGCTGTTTCTTCGACTGCCTACATCGAAGTTCTAGAACCTATATATCCTTTCTGTTCATATATAGCCACAAAGACTTGTGGTCATTGGATTCTAGATGTGTATACCATAAATACAATGGAATACTACTTTTTCAAAGCATGAAAAGCATCACTTCATTACTGTCATTTTGCTCTGTGATGTTCAACTACTTTATGCAGTCTAAAGATTGGCCATCAAAAGCAGTCCTGGCTCCCCGGACACAGTTGCTTAGAGAAGTTTTTAATGAAAACCGATTTATTATTTTATTAAAAAAATTGTATTTATAATAAGTTTTTTAATTATTTTTAATCTTCCATCCAAATTAGTACTCAAAATCAATGGCCCTTTTATGGTTAGCTTCCATTCAAGTTAGCTTCGATTTTGAATGTGATGACTGTGTTTCGTATCAATTTGATAAGATTATTTTTGAGATGTAATCTATATCAATGAATAAAATTATTTGCTTTCAAAAAATAAATTATTAGCTAAGAGCCTAAGATCAATTTCTTCTTGGTATAATTGACTTAATATCAAAAAATTACGTCAAGAACGTAAAACAGAACTTTTTTTGTGTGAGCAAAACCTGCTTTAAATGATTAAAAACTTTAACTTGTTTGGTTAGTGGGAAAAAAATTTAATGAACCATTTTCCTTTCCAGTGTAAGGGAAGGACAGAAATGATTAAATGACTAAATTAAAACACACGCATCAAACGGAATTCAGAACATGCTGCCAGTGCCAGCCAAACCCGTAAAGAGTTTGGAAGGAAAAACAAGAAAATGAAGCTCACTTGCTTGTAGCTGACACTTGACTGGTAAAAGTTGTTAGGAAAATATAACAAGGAACGTGACAATTTGGTTTTGAGATTTATAGTATTATATTTTTTTAATGTAATATTATTTCACATATAAAAAGGTTATTTTGGGATACAACAAACTACTAAAATTTTTTTTGGTAGATTGTGAAAGATTAAAAATAAGTATTCTGAAAATCAACCATAATTATATGGATTCTGAATACTTACAATTCAATGGTTGTAATTGTTTGTTAATTAACAACAATTTTTTTTGATATAACTATTCCAGACATAACTGAAAATATGTCAGTTGGAACAGTTAAAAACATTTTAAATTCAAAAAATTGAATTTAAATATTTTGTAAAAAATAAAAAATTCAGAATTAAATCAAAGAGTTAAAAACTCATCTCTTGACCTTTAAAATTAATTTAAAGGTCCAAACAAACCCACCACAAACTTTTTTTTCTTCAAGTATATTTTAAATTTGATTTTTTTTATAAAAATAATTATTGTTTTATCCATAAACAATATGAAATTGAGTTCTCTTTACTATTACAAGCTATCCAATAATAGTCAACCCCGAAACTTTCACCTAGTTATTTAGAGTTTTAAGAACAGGCTAAGGATGAAGAAATAGAACATACAAAAGCAGGCTATTGATAGGAGATAATAATGTTACATGATAAATATATTATAAATAAATATATGGATGAAACTTCCTTATTCTTTAAAGATAGATAGATTAACATGGATGATAAGCTTTCTAGTCGCTAAAGGCTTTGTTTGGGAGCCTTTGGCTCCAGTTGAAATCAATACAGTGGAATGTTTTCCTAAAAAACAAGAGGGGTGAGAGGTAAAATTACCTCTTTGTCTTGATTTTATTTTTTTATTTTTATTAAAATTAAATGATCATTTTATTCATTTTTTTTATTTCACTGGAATGGATCTATTATTACCAAAACCAATTTCACATGCTATCTAAACTAATTTCAAATCGATTTTGATATTATCTATTATCGATAGATTTAAATTCATGAAATAAAGTTCTAACTAATAAAAATTCCTACATATTTAATGACAAGTCTACCAAAACATTAACAGTACATTTTTGTCATTAAATCTATTTTTTTATTTTAAACATATTTAACTATGGGAATAGATAATAATATATATCAAAGTTTTATGTAGGCTTGGTGTCAATGGATAAAATCCAAGTTCTAAAAAAATTCATTATTTTCTTATCAACTTGATTGAAGTTTCATGTATTATTATGAACTATAGTGTAACAAAAAATAACATTAAACACATTTTTATAGTACAAATAAACATTATTAGAGGAGAACCTTCCCTAGTGGAGGAGGCATAGTCCTAAACTAATCCTAAAGTAAACATCCCATGAGAATAAGAATGTAGTGATTTGGCAGACAGAGCCCCACTCATCACTCGTCGTCACTCATCACTCATCACTCAGCATTACTTTACTTTTCTCTTGTGGAAATGCCAAAACTGTTAAGGTTGCGTTTTGATAAGATTGATTTTTGAAAAAATTAAAAATAATAAAATATTATTAAATATATATTTTTAATAAAAATAAAAAAAATTATAAAATAAGCATAAAAAATTAAAACTACTCTTTTATGGCCAACCGATCCATATTAAGGTGGCGTTTGGTAAATTGCAGGAAAAATGATTACAGGGAAAGTGATTGCAGGGAATGTGATTGCAGGGAAAGTAACTTTACAGTGTTTGGTATGACAATGTAAAATTCTGTTTAAATTGCAGGGAAAGTAACTTCGCAGCGTTTGGTATCCAGTTACTTTGCTGGGAAAGTAGTGACAAATTTCAAAAATACCCCTGAGTATAAAAATAATTTTTTAATTAAAATTAATTAAAATAAAAGTTGTATTATTAATATTACTCATCATTTGTAATTTTAAATTGTCATGTATTATTATTAATTTTAATTTTATAGAGTATAATATTAATAATTCATATATTATTAATGTAATTCGAAATTTTAATGTATCAATTGTAAATTTTCAATTATCATGACATCAACATAGTACCTATAACATCAATGAAAATTACAATATTTCATATAAATCCATGTAAAATATTTTTCATACATGATAATACCCTTTTGTGGTATAAGGGTAATTGGGGTAAAATGAGTAAAATTAATTTTGCAACCAAGGCTGCAAAGTGATTGCAGCCTAAATGGACTGCAATCACTTTGCAGTTTCTGGATGTAAAGTGATTGCAGTTGCAATCACTTTACATCCAACTTTCTTGATAACAAACGTTGTAATCACTTTGCGTTCAATTAAATTGCAGCGCAAAATGAAAAAAATCCTAATACCAAACGCCACCTAAAGGACACCGCCTCCCAATCCGACCGTAAAATCGGGTTGGGTTTCTGATCTGGCCCTTCATAAAAGTTATAGCCGTTGGAGGCTTGAACGTTAAGCTACATACCGTTAGCAAAGCAAGCACGTTTAAAATCCCCTATCCTGACCTGGACAGAATCTGAAACCTCCAGATTATTTGAGAAGCCAAACCCTCTGTATAAATGTTCCCCGCATAGCACCTTTCAGACAACAGAAGAAACAGGAATTTTAACAAACACAGAGAAATCTTGGGGAGAGTTGGAAGTGAAGATGGGTATGGTTGTAGTCATCTCTCTGCCACTAATTATCTTCTGCATATTACTTGGTGTTGGATGTTACTTGTTTGGAAGATCTAAAGGGAGACAGGATATCCGTACCAACCCTCAGATTTATGGGGTTCCAGCTCCGCCGCCCGGTGCATCAGCCTCTTTCCCATCTCCTCCTCCTCCTCCTACACCACACACCAAGCCTGACAACTTGGCCAATATTTGATGGGGGGCTATCTCAGAAGTCTGAATCCAAACTACGCCAAGGTCCAAGATTGGAATTTACATCTAGGTTCCTTTAGGAAATTTTTTCCCATGCTTCTTTTTTTTTGTGTGTAGAGAAAAGTTGATTGATTGTGTGTTTTTGTAGCTTTTGGTATACCTGTGTGAAATTGAGATATATTATGTTGCTGTATATTGGTTCAAACTTCAAGTATAAATCAAAATGATTTATATCAACTATAAATCTATTCTCTGATGTATAATTTAATATCATTTCAATCAATTAAGTATTGATTTAGTAAGATTAACTTTGATATAATTGAAAAATAAATAAATAAAAAGTGTAATTTTAAAAAAAGTGAATGAGTAATTTTAGTTTCTTATAATTTTGTCTTTTGTGATTAAATATCATTATAACGGAAATACGATGAGATCTAAATAATTTTTAAATTAAAATTTCTATATTACATTTAAATACTCACTTTGTAACAATTTTTTTTTGTAGATTTCGAATCACCATCTTGAAAAGATATCCGCACATATCAAATTTCAAAATCTTTTTAAAATCTTTTTATTTCATTTTGCAAATAAAAGGGTAGACTATGAAGAGAGTTAAAAGTGAAAAATATCTTGTACAATAACATATATCTCATTGGATTAGGGTTTTGTTTGATTGATACTCTTATTTTTTGTTTTTATTTTAAAAATAAAGAAGGGATTAAAATAACTATAAGTATATATACATTTTCTTGGTACAGGACAATAAGTATAATTTTGAAATTACAAAAGTTATCTCTCATAATTTCTATGACTCGATTCCCTAGAATTGCTTGCTTCTCTATCAAAACTTCAAATGATTTGAATCTTATTTTGAAATATAAAAATTTCAATTTTTTTTTGGGTCATTGACTTAGGCTTTATTTGGATGTCATTGAACCTCTAGTCCGGTGGCATAAATGAGGATAAAGTGGTAAGGGGTGAAATTATCCACTATCCCAATTTTATAATTTTTTTATTAAATTTAAATGATTATTTTATTTTTTCAATTACAATTTATCGGAACTAATTTTATGTATATCCAAACTAATCTTAGCAAATTTAGAAATTCAAGATTAAACTTTAGGCTCATTTAAGATCCAATGTCAACTTCATAGGTGTATTGGGATTTAGGCTTAATGTCGCCATTCAAGACTTCAAGTCACTGAGGAACATCAACAAAACATTATGATCCATCTCCATTTATTATTGTTCCCTTGTGTCAACAATTATTGATTGAGTAATTAAGAAAATTATAGCATATTATAAGATTTTTATTTGAATTCAAATAACTTTAACTCTTCAATTATAAAAATAAATATTATAAATTATAACTCAATATGTCTTCACTTGTTCGATGATAATTTTTGTTTTATAACATGATGAATATATTTTTTAGACTTCATTGAACTTCATTTTATGAGGATGATTCTTTTTAACTAAAAGATATTCTTAAACTTTGTTGAATCTTGTTAGTCGTTAACCACGAGGCCTAGACGTCAGGCTCAAGGTGTCTAAGCGAAGCCAAGAAACCTTATAAGCAGTGAGCATGCCTTACCAATTAGGCAAGCCCAACTAGTCCAAGGTAGTTCAATCTTAAACAATAAAAGTTGGACACAAACGCGCCTCACGCTTCTGCCACGTTCTTGCTTTGTCTGAAGAACACGTCTGCGATTTCTCTCTCTCTACAGTGTCGCTCCTTCACCCTCCCCAACCTCTACCTCAATGACACGTTTTTCTCTCGCTTTTACTTTTTTGTTTTCTATCTGAGTTGTGCCCTCTCTGTCCTCTCTACCAACTCTGTCTCCATGTCTGCCTGCGAGCTTCGCTACACCTGCTCCCTCCCTGTCTATAGTTCCAAACAGTGGGTCAGGTAAGAAAAGAAGAAAAAAACAAAAAAAAAAACAAAGGGAGCGCACCGATCGACTTTCTCTCTCGCTTTGCGCTTTCTCTTTCTGCGGCTATACCAGAGTTGTTCATCTCTCTATGTCTGCCTGGGCCTTCTCCCTATACAGTCCCCAACGATGGGTGAGGTAAGAAAAGAAAATCTTAGGAGAATGGAAGAAAAATAGGTTAAGATGGATGTTTTAGATTTCAAAAAATAGGTTAAGTAGTAGAAAAATGGAAGAAAATCTGAGCATAATGCATAATAGGGAGAAAGATGATGAACGGCAGTTTCTGAACCATTTTTTTTTCATTTTAATTAGCATAGAGTAGGGAGAAAGATGATGAATGGCAATTTCACTCCTATCTTTTTTTTTTTTTTTCATTTTAAAACTAAATGAGTTCCATCAAGGAGAGAAGAAGTAGGAGAGAAGAAAGTGAATTTTTTTTACGCATTGGGAAGACAAAAATGAGTTCTATCAAGGATTAAAATTACACATTGGGACAAAACAAAAACTCAATTTACAAAGAAGGATAGCAAAAAAAAAATCAAGGGCAAAAAGGAAAAATCAGCCATGGGTCACATCGTTTCCTGAAATAGCTGAAATTCCACAAGGACTCATAAATTTACAGAGAATGATAGCAAAAATTCAAAATCAATAGATTTATATTAAATTAAATATATAAAATAAACTTGTAGAAACAAATATAAACTTGTAGAAACACTGAACATTCAGCCACGTCATCATTTTGACACTATTCACCATTTTGACACTATTGATAATTAAATAATGATCAAGATATTGGGAGTTGTGTTTAGATTTGGGAAAAAGAGCCCTATGAAGCGTCTTCTGCATTGCGTGATGGCTGGCAAAGATTATCACAACTGTTTGACCAAAAAAAAAAACTTGCACAGTAAATATATAAGTACAAACATTTATGAGGTACATTAATTATTTCAGACTTTTCAGTTTACAATGCGATCTTTTGTATAGTAAATTATCATCAATCTTTTCCATCAATAGTAAAAAAAAAAATTATTTTTCACTTTGACATAGACATTCCGAACAATTCATATCTCTTCTCCAGATTTTTCGCTCCCCAATTAACTGCATCGCAACCTGTACACGCAAGTCAGTTCATACGTTTTCACACACTATCAGTTACTGTTCCAAACATCTTGTCACTTCTTTTGATTTTGTGTCTGATTTTACTATTTGGCTTGTGATTTTACAAATTAAGCTTTGTGTTGTTGCCTTTTTTGTTGGGCTTTGTGCGAAATTTTGTTTTTTGTCCTTTTTCGAAATCCAGTGAAGGATGTGAGTTGTTTACCCAAAAAATGGACATAAAAAAGCTTTATTCTTATTAATTCATTTAGAATGCAGGTACTGTTCCAATCTTTTCTTCTGTCAGTCTTTTTCACATTATTTTTTCTGCCCAATAAATTTCATGCGTTTTCCCAAGAAATCAGTGTCAATCTTTTTTTTTTTAACATGCATCTTACCAAATTTCAATGAAAAACAATGGATATAAAAAAGTTTTATTAATTTTAGAACAATAACTTTATTTCTTTTAAAATTATATTATGTAAACAATTTAAAAAAAAAACAAAACGATACAGAAAACTACTTGTCTTCTTCATCTTCTTCTGTTCTCTGCAAACATAGTGCACATCATGATCGATCCACAATTTGACTCGCTGCCCAGTTTTTGTATACCGCTCTGTTACAGCTCCGCGAATAAAAAACGTCAACTAAATCAATGACTGATGCTTTGTTTACTGTTTACACTACTTTTCTGCAACTTTCGGCCCATCACCTTTGCGCTATTCGGTGGTTTTTCCCACATAAAACCATTGTCTCGCATTGTTTGCCTCCTTTTTCACCTAACATTTACGTGTGTCTTCTCTTCTTTTGCTAACTATTTTGGTGCTTTCGGCACAGTCATTTACAGGCGGTTGTATCTGTTCATCATATAGATCCTTGTCTTTCTTTTTTTGTGCTATTATGTATTTACCTTCCTCACTTAGTTTTTATATGACTTTTCTTTTCTGTTTTTCTTTCTGATATCTATGTATGAATATGAGTTTTGATCATTTGATGAAATTTGGTACTTTCATGTTCGTTTTCAATCCCTTATGTCTCATGTTTCTTTTCTGCTTGTAAAAAAAAAAGGACAACAAATCAATATTTTCGATGTCTCAAAAAAGATTCATCCTAATTTGTGCTATATTTAATTAATTTCTATAATTATATGCAGCTTATTCCCAAAAAATTCATAGATCAGAATGCAGATTTATTCTCTTCTACGTCTGAAATCATCCTGTTTAGCAATCTTTTTGGACCATTTCAACTCAAATTAAAATGTCAGGATGGAGAGTTATATTTTGCAGATGGATGGAACAAATTTGTTAATGCCCATTGTTTAAGATATGGAGATATATTGACGTTCAGTTTAAATTCAAATATGCACTTTGGTGTCACTGTTTATACATATGAAGGCATATTTTTGACCCATGAAGACATCAAAAAAAGAACCGGTAAGTATCTTGATTCTTTTGAGCTTTTTATACTTTACCTTTTTGGCTGCTCTTTATGCTGCATAAACAACATGTTGCCTACATCCGCCCACTACAACAGTTCAAAACGTACTGACGCCATCCTCTTCTCGATTGCAACAAGAAAAAAATCAATATGATCCAGCTTGCAATAAAAATTCTCCTTCTTTTAAGATTACTATGACAAAAAATAATGTTCAAAGCTCATTTGTACTGGTAAATTTTATAAATTATATATATATACATATTTTTTTTATATATTTGCTAAATTTATATCTCATATCTTCAAAACAGTTTTATACATATTTGGTACATATTATCTTAAAATCTTAAAATTTATTAAAAATCATTTTTTTCTTTATCAGCATGTGCCACGATCGTTTGCCACTGAGTACCTTCCAAAATCATCTACTGACTTCATCTTTACCATCTCTGCAAAAGAGCAAACATGGAAAGTTCGCTACATTTGCACTGATCAAAACAAAGCCTTCGCTACATTTGCACTGATAAAAAAAAAGCCTTTTTTGCCGGGTGAAAAAAAATTTGTTATTGACAATGCCATTGTTGTTGGACAAACTTGCACTTTCACTCTGACTGCGCCCACTACATTTCAAGTCTACTTCCATACATGTTATATTTTCGCTCATCCAATTCTCTATTGTCACAATGTTATAATAATAATAATTATTATTAAATATTATTATATTAATATTAATTATCAAAATAATAAATACTATATGAAACTATAGATGCATATAAAAATATGCATAAAAGATATCATATAACATGATTTTTATATGCAAATATAATTTTTTTAAAAAGTTTTACTGAATATATTTAGTATTATTTCCAACTCATCTGTCAATTTATTATGTATTTTATTTTTTATATCTATTTTTATTTTTTAATAATTTATTATTTAATTTATTTTTATTAATCTACGCCGCGCGGATCTAACCTAGTTACTTCTCAATAGACAAAACGACACTTGGCATTTGCCAAGAGAAAAATTTCCACTTGCCACAAGCTAGAGACGTTAATGCTGCCAAAAGAATGTCTCTTCTGACATGCTGACTTGACATGTACTTTGCATGGATTTCAAAGAGAGCCAAAAAAGGTGAAGCATCCAAATGGATCAAAACCCTCTCTCTCAGCACAACATTCATTGCTCAGCTCCTCTCGAGCGGGTATACCTCTGAACTTTAAACCTCCATTGTTATCTTTTTTTTTGCTTACCTGAGAACTGATATTACTCTGTCGTCGCCTGTTTCTTTCTCATTTGTTTCAGAGAGTCATTCGGTCGTCCTCAGTCATCTTTTACCACCATCGTCGTAAGTCCCTAAACAAATTTATTTTTTATGATGATTTTTTAATTAATTTTTGTGACTAATTTTCTTAAAATAAAATTTTGAATCCATCAAATTAGGCGAGAAATGTATTCTAAAAATAGTCAAAAAAATTAAATCAAACAAAAATTAATTAATATCTTTAACTGTATTAAAAATTTGAAAAATGTCAAACAAGAAGTATTTTTGGGCATGCAATCATCCCCATCTAATGAATTTGGACATTTTGGGAAGGCCACTCGGGAAAGATTTGGTATTGAAATTATTCATCGTTTTCAATTACGCATTAAAATCCAAATATTCAAACTTCCCTCAAATCACTACTACGTATTATGGTCGGCAGATGGGGTATCTTTCTCATTTCTAGCTACCACTGTTAAGTTCAATATCCTATTTATTTTTGTCATTTCTTCTCCGGGGATGAATATATAAAGCATAAAAAAAATATATTATCATACAAATCTATTAATAACTTTCCTTTATTATGACTCGTTAATATCGGAAATACACACATATATTCATAGAATTATTTTAATTAATTTATTAAAAATAAATTATTTTACGCATTATCTCTAAAGTTTTTAAATATCATTAACGAAATTAATAAATTAATATATATCCCTTAGATATATTATAAAAAAAGAGATCCATTTCAATTAGAAAAAAATAATTTAGTTTTATATTTTTTTAATCCAATCATTAAATTTTATATTTTATTCAGATAAATTATAAATGTTAAATTTTAATTTAATCGAAAATGTTTAACTATATATTCGATAATGGTAAAATTTTAACTGTTAATATATATTAAAAATATTATTTTTCAATCAAAATGATAACTATATCATATAGATGCAAAACTTTTTGTACATAATACATGAGTAAATTATTAAATTTAACTATGAATTTATAAAAATATTAATTTCATATAAAATTATAAAAATAATATAAAATAATGTATTTTATACTAATATAAAAAATTATAATTAAAAAATAAATACATAAAATTCGAACTTAAACCTTATTCAACATTATCTTTTAAAATATTTGTACAAGCCAATTAAATTAAAGCCAAACTCCTCTTTATTTATTTATTTATTTATTTTTTTTGTGATGAAATATGCCCCTAAGTTCTTAAAAGAATCCCCGTAAAGTAACTTCTCTAACTCTCTTCAACTTCTGCTCTTTTCAGTTTTCTCTTTCTTTGGATGATAATAATATCCACAAACGCCGCAAACAATGCCAGTTTCGTAATTCCGATTCCTAACAAAGTTTCTCTTCAAAATCACTTTTTTTTTTTTCATCTGTTTGCGAAGCGAGATGGCAAGTACATGGAAAAAGCTGAAGAAATCTCTGATTCCGAAGAACTCTACCCACCACCACGTCTCCTCCTCCTCCTCCTCCTCCTCGACCAACGTCATTGCCTCTTCGCCTTCGCCTTCACCTTCACCTTCCTCTGCCTCTAGCTCTTCCTCTCTCCTCTCGCACAACTTTAGCTTCCGATCTTCTAAGGTTCAGATTTTCATTCAATTTCCATTTTTCACTTCGAATTTTTTTTGGTTTTGCCTTTTTTTTTTTATCTCTTTGGCCGCGAATTAACCGCCGATGGCAGCCGGGTTTTATTTTATTTTTGTCGCGGCGAAAAAGTGAATTTTGGTTGCGGCAAAAAACCGGTTGTTCTGTTTGCCAACCGAATTGAGATTTTATGCTGATTGACTGAATTGCCCCTGATGTTGTATGGGTTTTTCCCTGTTTCGTCTTGCTATTGAGGGTATAAGGGTAACTAACGGTGATTAGACTGAATCTAGACATGAATAACGGATTATGCTAGGCTTGCTCGTAACTACGCTGAGTTGGTAGTGTATCTGCTTATGAAACGATAATAATGCAATAAATCTTCGAAATTAACAGTATCGATTAACATTATATTGCTCACATTTATTAGTCTTGGTCTGAAAAAATATAATCGAAGTTACATTTGCCTAAGTTATAAACCTTTTTAAGTGTATAGAAATTCTTTTTGGGATAGTGAAAACATGGGTTTGGTTGGGCATTAGCTATCTTTATGCAAGTTCTAGGATTTGAATACTAAATTTGTTAAATCTTTTTTTTTTTTTAGAGTGATTACTTGAACCTATTCAGATTAAAGTTGAGGATTTAACACCTAGATGTTGATTCAACGTCTTTAGGTGCATATAAGCTTGAACTAAAAAATAAATGGGTTTCAATCCTCTTATCTTCGAAGTTGATCTGAAAACGATTGAGATATTTGAAGTTGACAAAAAAGCTTTTGGTTTGGGCTATCGCTTTCATGGGAAGATTTCTTTTAAGTGTTTGTTTTGTACAACAAAAACTTTGAATCGTTGTTTTTTTTATTTGGCTACTGAAAATAATGGATCTGCCAGTTGTCTAATGCATTGCATTTTGTTTCCATTCATTTTATTTTCCATGAGCAGGATACTGTTTCTTAGGAGTTTAAGTAACTTAATGCTAACAAAGCTGTTGAGATTGCCTCTGTTATTTGCTGTCTGTCAATTTAGAGTAGACCAACTTCTGAAAAATGGAAGCATTAGTGTTTTTTTTTTGTGGTTGGTATATATGTTGGCATTAATGGTAATTTTGCACTGACAAACACCATCAAACTGTGCCCGCTTCCCTAATCCCTAACCACTTCCCAAAAATAAAAAGGAGATGTTTAACCTTTTCTGTTCCTTAATCCTTGTTTATGAATTGAAATTCCATCAAAAGTTTCTGATCCTTCTAATCATATCAGCTTTTCGTGCCCCTTTTTGCATTTTTAATTAAAGGGATACATATAAGTTAAGGACTGATTTTGATGAAAAGTGAAATTGATTTAGATGAGACGAAATCGAAAAAAATAAAATGATTATTAAAAATATATTTTTTAATAAAATAATAAAAACAATGACAAAAATTTTGTCCATACAAATTTTTGTCATTTTCCTATTTCAACCTGTAAGAGTCCACTGATAGCCAGTGGAATCCAAAGTGGCCAAAAGTCTATTCCCATCCAGTTGGATTAAATTGTTTTTATTCTTAAGATTGTTGACGTCTTCTTTTTGGATGACTACTTGCTTCTTGTTTAATACTTTGTCCAAGTTTGGTACTTCGATACTGCGGAAGTTCATATGAAGTAGTATTGCATGTTGCAGATACTAGCCATATGGTAAAATCAATACTATCATGCATAGTACTCCTAATTTTTTACCGCTAATTCATCTCTCTTTCCTGGTTCAGAAAATTTGTGCAATTTGCTTGGGAAGCTTGAAAAAGGGAGAAGGCCAGGCCATCTTCACAGCTGAGTGCTCTCATCCTTTCCACTTCAATTGTATTGCTACCAATGTGCAATATGGAAATCGCATTTGCCCCATTTGCCGCTCTGAATGGAAAGATATCCCTTTCCAAGCACCTACAAATGATGCTGATTCCCGACGTAATAACAGCATTGGTCAAGCCCGAGTGTCTCCCTCTAATGCTTCAGTTGAAGATACTTTTGGATCTGGCTATCGTCTGCATCAACCAGTCCTGCCTCAGTTGGAAACTGACCACTTATTTGACGATGAATCTCGTCAGGCCATCCATGCAGGTTCTGCATCATCCTTTGGTTCACAAACCATAACAATCAAGGCATGGACAGAGTTTCCTGCTATCTTGGCTTTTCAAGCTGTTCAAAAGTTTGCTGTTCTTGTCGGCATCCGTGCTCCACCTTTTCATGTTCACGTTAATCGTGCTCCAATCGACCTAGTTGCCGTGCTTGACATCAGTGGCAGCATGGTTGACAAGCTTGCCCTCCTTAAGCGTGCTGTTTGCTTTATCATACAGAACTTGGGCCCTTCAGATCGATTATCCATAGTTACTTTCTCATCATCAGCTCAAAGAATTTTGCCATTGCGAAGGATGTGCCGTAGTGGTCATGATGATGCTATCTCTGCTATCAATGCCCTTCCCTTCGATGGTGGCACAAACATCGTGGAAGGCCTTAAGAAAGGGGTCAAGGTTCTTGAAGAGCGAAGCGAGCATAATCCCATTGCAAGCATCATCCTCTTATCTGATGGCCATGATACATTAAATGGTGATACTCGCAGCCTCTACCACAGTGTACAGAACCACACTTCAAATGCAAGGCACAATTTGCAGTATCTTTACCTTCTGCCTGCTTCAATTAGTCCCAGGAATAATGCAGCTGGATATGAGTCTCGGCAGCTTACCATCCCAGTCCACACATTTGGATTTGGCTCAGAACATGATTCCAGTGCAATGCATGCCATATCTGATATATCAGGTGGCACATATTCCTTTATTGAGTCGATTGACATCTTACAGGAAGCATTTGCAAGATGCATTGGTGGTCTTCTCAGTGTTGTAGCTCAAGATGTTCAACTAACAATACAGTCAATTTCTCCTGGAGTGCAAATTCATTCAATTTCCTCTGGGAGATGTCAGAGTGAAATCTTTAATCATAGGCAGAAAGCTATCATAGATATTGGAAATTTATATGCAGATGAGGAAAAGGAATTCCTGTTATACCTCTCAATTACAGCGTCATCACTTGCTGAACTTATGAACGAGTCGGATAACATGTCATTGTTGGATGTGTTGTGCTCTAGCAATGATTCAACAACAATGGAGAATGTTCTGTTGAGTTGCGAGAGAGTTGAGATAAGTCGACCTGAGGTTTTGTTTGGTGTGCTTGGAGGTTGATCGACAGAAGAACCGTGTCTCTGTTGCAGAAGCTATTGCAAATGCCCTAAGGTTGGCTGAGTTAGGAGATCTAGAGCAAGCACAGGCTCTGCTATCAGAGCAGAGAATAGCTTTGTTATCTTCAGTATCAGCGAAAGCTGGGGATGGCCTGTGCAACAGGCTTGAGAAAGAGCTGAGAGAAACCGGACATGGCAAATATGCAGTTATATGAGCAGACTGGGCGGGCATATGTTCTGTCAGGGTTAAGCTCACACTCATGGCAGAGGGCCACAACTAGGGGCCACTCAACAACAATCACTCTTGGATTATAATCCATGTCAAAACATGAATTATCAAATAATTTTTATCAAAAATCAAAGAATTAGATTTTCATAATTTATTAATATATTTTGTATCTTTGTTATGTTAAAATATGTAAAACACGAAAATTAAAATTTGTGTTAGATAGTAAATATAAAATTTATCGTTTTGTCGTAACAGAAAATGGTTTGAACCAAAGGATTTAACTTTTTTATGTGATAATTAACAAATATGTATTTTTGTAACAAGAAAATAAATATGTATTTTTATTTGAAAAATTATTTGATATATCTTTAACTAAAAATTATTAAATTTCACAAATAAAATTAATAAATATTAAAAAATTAAAAATTAATTAAAACATAAAATGTCATATTTTAATTTCAATTATAAAATTAAAAATTCTCAATGTTCATTAAACAACGAATTCTTTTTATTTTATATTTAATAGTTATAATTAATAAGATTATTAATCATTTAAAGCATTTTAATCATATAATAATTACTTATTATTAACCTTTTAAACATCAAAATCTGAATAATAAAAAAAATTAAATAAGAAAAATCCGACTTAAGAAGTAAGAAAGCTTTTTTTTTTTTTTGGTTTGAAAAAGAAGTGAAGTAGGCCCGCGCGCCCGGGTACTAACTGAACAGTTTTCAGTTCTCATCGGTAGGTAGTCTGAAGACTGTTTACACTCCATTTCCAGACTTTTCCAACGCGAATTTAATGGCGATCTCTTCCGGTATCCCATAACAAATTTACCCTCCCAATGGCCAAGCCAAAGTCTCGCATCGCCGTCGAGCCCTTGGCTCACTTCGAGGTCTCAACCCACCACCTTTCCATCCGCTCCCTCTCTCTTTCCCAGTCCACTCTCTACCTCGATAGTAAAAACGGCTCCCTCCTTTTACTCTCCCTAAACCTTAACCTAATACAACCCCAAGTCCACCTCCAATCGAATATGCTTCTTTCTCTTTCCTTTCCCGAAATGTTTCCCTTCTCTGCACTGTTTCCCTTTGACTCTCCCGTGGAATCAGTATTCGTTCTCGCCGATATCGGCGTCGTTTTAGTATTGTCCGATGGATCCTTGTTTTTAACGGATTCGCTCTTAATTCAACCCTTTAAAAAAATTGGATGGTTTAAAAGGAGTTACCGTAGTTGCTCGGAGATTCCGAGGAACCCATTCACAAAATACCGATTAAACTGATAATTCGTCGAATTTGTCAAAAGGGCAACGGATTTTGGATAAGATCGGAGGCTTAGGGCTAATGGAGTGAAAACGAGGGAATTAGAGCAGAACCGAGTATGTGTTTGCCCTCGTTATTGGTAGGAAATTGATGTTAATAGAGTTTGTTTTAGGCATTAGTTTTGTAAATGCTTCTTTTGTGATCCTAAGAGAAATGCAATGTTTTGATGAAGTGAAGTCTATGGCATGGCTTGATGGTTCCATAATTTGGGGCATGATCAATGGGTATAGATTGTTTTCGTGTGTCACGGGGCAAAGTGGTGTGATTATTTCATTACTTGATATCCAGGCCGCCATTGTTGAAGCTTTTGTGGAGAGAGTGAAAGGTTCTGTTATTAGTGGACAATGTAGGGGTGATTGTCGATGCACTTGAGCAGCCAGTTGGCGGGAGCACGATGTTTCGTAAAGGTGCTCCAGATTCGGTTGTGGACTTGTTCTCATATGCAGTGGCTGTTAGGGATGGAAGATGGAGCTGTACCATAAGAAATCGGGAAATTGCATTCAAACAGTTCCTTTTGGTGTTGAAGAAGTCGGACCATGTATTGTTGGGGATGTGGAAAACCGTAGGGGAGAAGTTGTCGCTGTTGCTACTCCCACGAAGGTATGAATCATGCTAGTGAAATTATGCTGGTATGCTATTTATAAGTTATCTATAAATATTATTACATTGTTTGAAATGTACATATGATCAATAAAATCCTACACATGCACTTTCTATTAGATGTGATGTTTCGGTCTTGAGATTGATGTATTTGGGTACATACATATACGTGTACTCCTGGAAATTTTGATTTATTTATTGAAAAATACCTTTACCAGTTTGCTGGCTGATGATTTCATTCTCAAGGTTCAAGAAATCTGTTGATATGTTAATATCGGTTATTAAAAGCTAGGTTCATCAACTATACTATGCCGCATAAGCTATCACTTCTTACAGAATTGACTTCTTTGATCTGAGCCGACTGTTAAATGACTTGTCAGTATGTTTATGGCTTATGCTGCTATTCTGGGCGTGGTTTTCTGACCTCAGTTTCAACCCATTTGCATTGCTATGCCTGTTCGTGTAATAGAATTTGTGATACAACATCCTATGATGCTAAATATAGCCAGGTCATTTGCTGCCGAAAAGTGCCTTCAGAAGAACAAATAAAAGATTTGTTGAGAAAAAAGAATTTCAAGGAAGCCATCTCCTTGGTGGAGTTTGAGTGTAAAGGTAAAATGTCTAAGGATATGCTTTCCCTTTTTCATGCTCAAGTGGGTTTCCTGTTGCTTTTTGACTTGCGTTTTGAGGGAGCAGCGGATCTCTTTTTGCAATCAGAAACGATGCAGCCTTCTGAAGTGTTTCCATTTATAATGCGCAACCCCCATTGCTGGTCACTCCTGGTATATCCTTTATAAGCACCTTTTTTGACAGTTTGATTTGTCCTTTCTGTAGTAGTGTACGTGATTCTGAGGGATAATGTGTTAATCACGTGACCATATTAGTCTAACTATGAGCTATGTAGTTCCCACATAAACTAATTATTTACTCAAGTTTCATCTATAAGAATACTTGTAAAGCTGGTCAATGAACAAGGAAGAAAAGAAGAGTTGCATGGTTGGGGTATGATTTCAATTGCTGAGTGACCATTCTTTTCTGATCTCTGCTTGCATAGAACATGTTGAAATCCTTCTACAAGTTTTTAAGGTTTGTTGTTACAGCAGTTCCATTGACCTTTTCAGGTTAACTGATATTGGGGTTTACATCCTCCTCCTGTGCTTCTTGAAGATGTTGTGGATGATGGGTTTTTGGCTATTCAAAGGGTTATTATCTTCAGAAAGCAGGTGTAGAAACTGTGGTTGATGAATGTTTTCTATCAAATGCACCAAGCAGGGGCGAGTTGCTGGAGTCTGCAATTAAGAACATTATCAGGTGCCCTTCTAGTTTAGTCTCCTTTTGTTCTTTACTTATATAATTACTGAGTTTTTTTTTTGCTTCCTCTCTCTCTCTCTCTATCTTTTTGCCAAATTGAAGTGATAGGGGTATTGAAATTATTTGAGTTCAAATGTTTGTTGAAATTTAATAATTTCATTGGTCCTCTTTTAGTTTTTTTTTTTTTTTTTGTTTTTTAATTACTTGTTGCTTACCTTAATATTGCTCTAAGTCATTCCCTGCTAGTACAAATATCTAGAGGTTTCTTGCCTGATTAATTGACTTTGTCAGTGAAGGACGGGGTTGATACACTTTTAATGTACTTATATAGAGCCCTAAATTATGTTGATGATATGGAGACGCTGGCATCTTGTGAGCATCTTCTGAAAATTGTTGTATTCTGGTATGGGCTTTTTTCTTTGCTTATCTCATTTGGTAATCACGCATTAGCTTTAGAATCATATCCTTGCTACGCTAAGTCTGCGGTCTGCTAGAGTGCGGTCTGCTAGAGTGGGTCACTTAAAGCAACTGCTAATCCATGCATGGATAAAATGTTGAATCATTTGTTTGTCTCTAAGAATGGATAGTTTCAAGGTAAAAGAAGAAGATATTCCTGGAAGTAAGAAATTCTTAAGTTGATAAATGTATTGTATTTTAATTACTCAACACTTGGTATCATAGAGGATAGAGCATGGTTGGTCTTAACCTTTTATTTTGCATGAAAACCAAAAAAAGAAAAAAAAAGAAAAAGGAAATATATCCAATACAAGATTTTTTTAGTTTTATTTGAATATATAAAAAACAGATTTATTGTGCGTGATTTTATCTATAAGGCTAGAATTTTACTGATCCAAATTTTTTTTCCTCGTCAAAACAAAATATGACTGATTTTCTGGTCAAATAAATGGAAAATCTGCTCTCAGGTTGAGCATCTGTTAAGCTTTTTTCATCTATTTTACTGCTTGTTATCTTAAACAAATGATACTAAGAGGCAACACATGAATTTAGTATGTATTCTTCAGCTGGATTGGGAAATGATAACCGTCATGATAAACTGGTAGCATTCCTGTTCTCTCTGGTTTGAGTACATATTTTCTTGGATAGCTGTAGTCAAGTTCAAATTATGGTTATAGGCATAAATTCACTGCCCTACGTGCAAAAAAATGCTGGTAAAATGTGGAATCTTACTATTCCAGTGCATTGGAAAACAGAGACTGTTGTCTGGAGGCTGCTTGAAGGATGACTGTACAGCTTGCATGAGCGGTGCAGAGGGAGTTAGAAACCTTATTAGATTGCTCTGGGCATTTGCGGACACCTGCCTTCCTATATGCTAGTAAAGGGATGAGTTCAAAGGCTCTTGCTAGCTGGCGCATCTTGGCAAGAAATTATTCCTCCGATCTCTTGAAAGACCCTGCTATGGAAAATGGTGCTCATGATGGCAGTGCATGTCTAACGTCTGGTAGGGAGATTGCTGCAACCAAGGCATCAAAGATTCTTGAGGATTCATCTGATCAGGATTTGGTTCTGCAGCATCTTGCATGGGTATGTAGTCGTATTTCTTATGAATGATCTTATTTTCCTATTATTTCTAAATTGAAGCTGTTGTGCTCCTTGAACTTAACTTTGGAAATTGCTTATCAGCAGAAATAAACCCAGTACTTGCAGTGTGAGTTTTGACATCAGAATAAAGAACACGTCACTGGGTGGGTCATCATTCTCATTTTAAGTTAATAGTTTGTATATACTGAAAAAAAAGCTAATTGTTTGTATAGGATTATGGTTCTGGTACATGGTCAATTGCATTTTGGAACTGACTCGTACTAACCATGTTATTATCGTGCAGTGATTCTTTGTGTTTTAGCTGTATATTTTGTTTCTGGATAATGAAAATTTATTGATTAGTGTCTTGCTGTAGATGAAGTGATTGCAGCAACTGTTCCAAAAAATGATTGAGATTCTCCAAAGCTACATGCTATCTCATTTTATGGATTGTACTTTCGAAGCGATATCATTAATGGTTGCACTCTTGGCTTCTAGAATCTCCTTTCACCATTGGAGGCACATAATACACAGGGTTATGCTTTGAAAAATCCTATTGATTCAGCTTATCTTGAAATATTTCAAGATTTATTATTTTTTTACCATGCTATCCTACATTCATACTAAAATCATCATTCATTTGTTTGGTTATAGTATTCTAATTGTTCATGTTAGCTCTTTAATGTTTTTAAAATACAAGGTTTCTTTCTTATTGGTATTAGATGTGACCTTTCCCTGCATCGATTGTTGCATTGAGCTTCCTTATCTATGCAGGTACCTCCAGTGGTTAATTGAAGATCAAGACTCTGATGACATTTGGTTCCATACATTCTATGCTCTTTCACTTGCCAAGTTGGCTATTGAAACCTTTGAATCAGAAAGCAGCTCCCAAAGCCCTTATGCTGGAATGCAAGAGCAAGTGAAAACCATTGATATTCAAAGAGATTTTATCTTTCGAAGTCCTGTGCGGGAGAGATTGCAGATATTTTTACAGCCTTCAGATTTGTATGATCCAGAAGAGGTCCTTAATTTGATAGAAAGCTCAGAGTTATGGTTGGAAAAGGTCTGTTAGAACTTTTGCATACTGTCTTGTACTGTACTATCACTATGTTGCTGAAAAATAATGGGATATTCCCAAACTATAACTCCTAGATTGGCTGTTTATTTGTTTACAAATTGATTTTTTAGGAAATGTTTATAGGAATAGTAGCTGCATATGGCACCTGTTAATTTAATATTATCTTTGGATTTGTTAGGCTATTCTATACCAAAAATTGGGACAAGAGAGATCGGTGCTCCAAATCTTGGCCCTCTAAGATTCGAATTAGTTCCAGAATATTAGGTGCATTAGGCAACTTGTAAATATAATCTTTAGTCATGAAGCTTGTAGATAAATAAAAAGAAAAAGAAAAAGAAAAAAGGAATGAGTGTATTCCTATTATTAACATTCAGTGGCCTGTCAGGAAACTGGACAATAGCGAAGCAGCAGAACAGTATTGTGCTGAGATTGGCCGAATAGATGCCTATATGCAGTTAGTTTTTTTCTTTTCTTTCCTTCTCTACTTCTGCAATGCAACCTTCCTTTTAAAAAAAAAATAAAAAAAATCTGTTTGTGATATGATCATATCAGATTACTTGATATGTATTTGGATCCACGAGATGGTAAAGAGCCTATTTTTAAGGCTGCTGTTTGCCTTCTTCATAATCATGGAGAGTCAGTGGACCCTTTTCAAGTATTAGAGGTCAGGTTCTCTCCATTTTCTTACGTTCATGATTCCATGCAGGCACTTCTGCAAACATGCTCTTACTTATGTGGCCAGAGCCAGACCTAACTAGTTACATATGCTGGAATTTTTTGGTCCATCGTTTCTTTCTTCGTATGCATTTTTTATTTGTGTAACCTGGGTTTTGATTTTGCAGGCACTGTCCTCTGATATGCCTCTTCAACTTGCATCAGATACAATACTGAGAATGTTGCGTGCTCGACTTCATCATCATCATCAGGGACAGCTAAGATACCTTTTGGACTTGTCGTACTGCCTATATTTTGAGCTGCATTTTAATCTTTCCTTTTTCCAGATAGTGCATTATTTATCCTGTGATGTAAACATAGACACAAGGCTTGCAAGATTGGAAGAGAGATCACGCCTTGTGCAGATTAATGATAAGAGCCTTTGCGATTCTTGTCATGCTCGCCTTGGAACCAAGCTTTCTACCATGTATCCGGATGATACGGTTCTGTTACAAGGTTGGCGATGGCTAAACGTTATATATTTTCATCTTTCGGAAATTTGGATTGGAAATGGGGTTGTTTCCATCTTAAGTTTCCGTTCTTTAAAGTGATGTCAGATTGATTTACAATTTGAAGCTACATTTGCATTGAAACATTGAAGTATTGTTTGATTGAAAACTGCATCTGCTTTATCTGCAGTGTTTCTGTCGTCAAGCCGGGTCAACTTCTGTCGCCGGCATGATGTCTTATTCAAACCTGGTTGGCCGGTTAGCCGCTAAGCAACAGGGAGATTATGTCTGATCAGAAGTCTTTGGATTTGATGCCATGGGGCTCTATCTTTTTGCTTCAGTCATGGATGAACTTCGTAGCTAGCACAGGAAAGTATGTGTACACTGAAGTAAAGCTGGAGCAGCGGAACACAAGAGACTCCTTTTGGAGGGCTATTGGATTGGGTTTTTATATGATGCATTATCAGTATATAATTGCTTTATTTACGAGTTTAATTTTAAAATAAATTAAAATTTTAAATATTTATTTTTTGAAATGATTATTTTTTTTGTCACCTTCATATTTTACTTTTAAAGGTTAGATTTTTATAAATTTAAATTTAAATTTCAATATTTATATTTCACTTTCTTTTTCTTTTCAAGTTAGAGGTTTCTATAAAAAATAAAAAATAAAAAATAAAAAACATTTGTAACAAAGACAAAATTATGTTATGATATGGATATATATACCAATTTCATGAAACGTATTATTATTTTTTTATTACTTATACTCAATGTAAAAAATTAAAAAGAATGTTGGTGTATGTTTTTTTTTTAATTAAAAAGTTGCACTCGGTTTTCAAATTTTTAATATAAAAGTAAAAAAAGAAAAAAAATTCTCTGTTGATAAATGAATGGATTTAGTAGGAGTAAGCTCGTATAATTATCATTTATTGAAAAGAAAGAAAAGAGGAGTAAATTGCAATAGATTAATTATGCTAGGGTCATTCTCTATATTCCAAAAGACAAGGGGTATTCATGGAAATTCGTAAAACCATTTTAATATATAAACCTCGAATTTCTTTGCGTACTTTTGCTTATTTTTCCACACGACGAAAAAAAAAGAAAAAGAAAAAGAAAGAAGCAAGCAGTGAGAGAGCAGCAGCGAAGAGTATGCCTCCGCCATCGCCTCCAGGTCATTATCTTTTTCAATTTTTCCTTTTCTCTTTCTCAAATTTAATTGATTTTTAGTCTAAGCTTCCTGCTTTTGGTCTTCTCATTATCTTAAAGAAAAATAGAAAAGATAGATTGATTTTTTAGTTTTATTCGAGAGATAAGGGTTTCGGATCTAAATTTCGAAGAATCTAAGCTACAAGCATTCAATATCTAAATTGGAGGGGTTCTAAAATCGGAATCCTTGAATTTGGTTCTCGTTCGAGTGGGTTGTTCGTGACCTAGGTTTTTGCGATACGGCTTTTTCCTTTTTTCTTTCCTTTTTTTAAATATTTGCTACAAATAATAATTACCTTGTTTTAAGCGCGAAGACTGTAAAATTATAGATCAGTTATAGATTTTTCCCTTTATTTTGCGATTAAAACTCTCATTTTTATGTGTTTGGGACGAGTTTGTCACTATTTTATTTATTCGATGATATTTTTGTCTCTTTTTTTAATCCTTATTTTTATAGAAATTTAACATGCTACTTTATATATGTTTTTTTTAGTGCTGATAATAGTATTCCTTTCATTTTCTTATATTATTACCTAAACTTACTTAATTTTAATGAATATTTTATTATTGTTTATGGTATGATTTTGGGGTTTATTCATATAAAAGATTGACTTGTCTTTCCAAATTATGTCGATATGCTATTCTGAACTAATGGGTATACTTTATGTAGATAGGTGAAAGATAATCATTATCTGTCAACAAAATTCACTTTCAATCTGTAATTTCTATGTACTGATAATGTGATGTTTCTCATGTACTTTTTAGTTGATGGTAATTAATGTTAGGTTTCTTTTTTCAAATGTGACAAAGGAAATTATTTGGAAATGATGGTATTAGACTATGTGCTTTTTCTAATTAACTTTGTTTTGATTCCTAGGTGTTGAAGAATGAGGGGTTTTGGCATGTAAAGTCGTAGAAAAGGTTGGGATGCCTTTAAAATGAATCTGATTTAGAAATATCATTCAATCATTAAAGATGCTTTTACAGTATGTTTCGAAGTCTAAAACCATTTGGCCTTGGCCGTCTCTACAACTTTTATGAGAGATTTAGTTCTTGGCGCAAGACGGGACACCATGAAAAAAATCTAGTATCTTTAACCTAACACACACACACACACACTAACCCTAACGACTAGAGAGCTTCAATTTATTGCAAAAAAAGGTTCATCTCTATTTCTTGGCCGTGTGATGTTTCTGTTAGTTAATAATAGTAGGGTCAAAACTAAAACTGTTTGGATCTCCAAAAAATAGGTGGGGTATGTGATTAGGCGGTTCTTAATATCCTAGGTTTTTATGTCAGCGTATGTATTGCAGTTTTTTTTTTTTTTTAATATATGATGTCTTGCTATTTTGTTGACAAGCTCTGTGGTTCAGCATGTCATATAGTTGGTCATTGAACTGGAGTGAGGGCATTGTTGAATATATTTTTTTTAGGTGCATCATCTGTATGACATTTGTTGTTCTTCATGTTAACATGATCTCTCACATTGTTGTTATGTCTCTGATCAGAATATTTCTAAAGGCTGGTTATGAAGAAATAAACTCTTGCTCCTTCTATAGGGAGTTGTCTTTTGTTGGCGTTATCATAGATATATATTGCGGGGATGTTGCCTGGGGATTCTTCACATCATTCAACGTCTGATAGTGGGCCATCTAGGAATTCTCAAGAAAAGCAAGAGGAAGTAGGTCGTTGGTATTTTTCAAGAAAAGAAATAGAAGAAAATTCCCCATCAAGAATGGATGGTATTGACTTGAAGAAAGAGACATACTTACGCAAGTCATACTGTACATTTTTGCAGGATTTGGGCATGAGGCTGAAAGTGTAAGTTCATGTATCACATTTGGATGCAGCAAATGGTCTGATTTGTCTTGTTGGACTTGGGTATTGGGTTTCATTGGTAGCCATTCTGAACATGAAGCATCATTTGTAATGGAAATAGAAGGTTAGGTAATTCTTTGCATGTTTTATGTGTGCATGTGCATCTCTGTCTCATCTGTGATAATATTAAAATTTCTTAATAAAGTTTATAGCATGAAAAGTGAAAGTACCTTCTAATGTTTATTTCGGGTAGAAGGTTTTCAAATTTGTGTAGTTAACCTGGTTTTATCTCAATGTTCAAACATTGAGATGTTATTTGGTGCAACTTGCTACTTGTTTCAGTGCTGGTATTGAAACTAGTACTTGAAATCACTTAATCATAATTTTATATATATATATATATAAAAGAAAAAGAAATGGTCTGAATGCTAGCATTTAAAGATATAATAATATTTTATTTACGTGTCAATGGTGTTCTATGTTTATAGCTGCTACTACTGATAATTTTAGGCAACATTGCTTGGTTTGTAAAGTACGCCTTTGGAAAGCGATCCTTGGATCTCTATGGCCTGCTGTAATGAAAGAATCTTGACAAATAGTTTTTTGCAAGCAGACTGATGCAGGAGATGATCTTGCATGTGCACGTAGGCACTCATGCTTGTGTGTCTGTCAGTAGCTCATTTTGTTATGATTGGCCTTCTTTTGATACTCATGTGCTATATCTAGCTAAAGCTACTCATGCACATAAGCGTGTGAGTGTTTTATTCTTGTGTTTGCATCCATGTGTGTGAATATCTTTCGTTCCTTGCTACATTATATTTTTGGAGAAGGTGTTCTATATCAAAAACCAATTGGTGTGGTCAGGCAGAACTCTTCATATGTGACTGGGTCTGATGTATCAAGAGTTGATCAAACCCTGAAAGTTTACCATTTAATTTTAATTGAATTTACTTTTAACTATCTTGTGGGTGAAAAGGAGTTGTTTTCACAATTTTTTGTTTAATCACACAAAGAGCTGTACTTCTTACATTAAGTGTATTGGTAAACATGTGGATATTTGTTGGCTTGGATTGAATGAATTTGACTGAATATCGTATTTTATACAGGCCTCAGGTAACAATAGCCACAGCAATAATCTTTTGTCATCGGTTCTTCATTAGACAATCACAAGCGAAGAATGATAGAAGGGTGAGTTATTATTCTCATTGTCTGGTGAATCTTTGTTAAAATTTTTTTATTTAAGGTAAATCTGTTTACTCTTAACTATTTCCTTTTAAAAGTCTAAGCAGTCTTTGTATCCATTTCATTTTGAATTTTTATTCAGTTAGCATTTCTTTTAGACGACATAATGTTTGTATTCGTACTAGGATGTTTGAGGGGTAAAAACTAAGAAAAGTGCTATTATACAAGATAACATAATTGCTTTTGTTAATTTACGTATCGTTGTATTTTTTATGGCGAATTTTGTTAAGAAAGAGCATTAAGAAAGATCATTTTTATGATTATGTGCTTAACTTCATTTCTTTTCTTGACAGACAATTGCTACTGTGTGTATGTTCCTGGCTGGGAAGGTTGAAGAGACACCTCGTCCATTAAAGGATGTTATTCTTGTTTCCTACGAGATAATACACAAAAAAGATCCTGCTGCAGCCCAGAGGATCAAACAGAAGGTGTTCTTTATATTAATGGTTCTTTTTGCCAGTTTATTTGTATTCCTCTTTCTGATGCTCTAGCCACTTTCCTCCATGTTGTGTCTCCTACTCCCTTGTGCAATTGTTCTCAAACCTGCTTTCACTTGCTATTCGATTTGCTCTTGTGGTTATTTAGTTAATCTTTTTCACACTTTTTCTTATTTGTCAGGCATATAAGACTGACCCCATATTTTATTCTTATAAAACCTAGCAAGCTAAAATTCCCATGCATGGTTCAGTATGGGCATGCTTTAGTTGTCCAATCTGTTGTTTTTGCGTGATATATTGCCAATGTGTATAAAATACTTCACGAAGACATATAACTTGCCAGTATTGCGGTGGGTCCTCATTTCTTCTGTCAGATTTGTTCTTCTGTTCATTCTTGAACTCAAAATTCTTGCTCAGAATCCACTTTTTTCCTCCAACAGCTGTGTCCTTGGTAAAATACCTCCCTGCTACCTCATTTTTTTTTTCTAAATCATTGTTAAAATATAGCATTTCCTGTTATCCTAGTTTTATTTTTATTTTTAATTTTTTTTTTGATTGCATAATTTTAGTTATTAGAGTTACTCATTTGCCTCAATGTGTATTGCAGGAAGTATATGAGCAACAAAAGGAGCTAATTTTACTTGGGGAGCGGCTTGTACTTGCCACTTTGGGGTTTGACCTTAATGTTCATCACCCTTATAAACCTCTTGTTGAGGCTATAAAGAAATTCAAGGTTGCACAGAATGCTCTTGCTCAAGTTGCGTGGAATTTTGTTAATGATGGGTACGTTTAAGTGGCGTTTCTTCAAGTTTTTAAAATGATCTCCTCTGTTCTCTTTTGACACACTGCAAAGCGGCTTGCAGGCTGAGGACGTCGCTCTGCCTGCAATTTAAGCCCCATCATATTGCGGCAGGCGCCATTTTCCTTGCTGCCAAATTCCTTAAAGTGAAGCTTCCATCGGATGGTGAGAAGGTCTGGTGGCAAGAATTTGATGTCACCCCCCGCCAATTGGAGGGTTGGTATCCTCTGCATAACTTTGTAATAAAGATCTTGTGGATACAATTGGACCCGTTATTAAATGGCCCCTTTGAACTGATTTTTTTGTGGTTGCTTGCTTATAGTATTTTTCAGATATTGGTTCTCCTAAAGTTTACCCATTGAATGGATGATTATATCTCTCTGTTCCCTGTTATTTTCTCTGGTTTTTATAGGCAATCTGCCTATTTCCATGTTGTGTGAAATGCTATGGATGCTGCTGTGATTGCTTAGCTGTCCTTTGTTCATGATGCTCTAGTCGGGTATCTACTCAGTCACTGAGGTGGTTATTTTATCTTGCAGAGGTTAGCAATCAAATGCTGGAACTTTATGAGCAAAACAGAGTACCTCCATCTCAGGGTAGTGAAGTAGAAGGAAGTGCTGGTGGTGGTACATCTCATCGAGCCCCAGGAAAACATCCTTCTGGAAGTGAGGAAAAGCAAATATCATCACGGTCAGCGGCTGACCACTCATCTGTAGACAATCATGGGATGCCATCAAGAACTGCCCAAAATCAAAATAACGATAATGGGAGTGGGGAGATGGGAAGTGTTATTACTGATCACAAGATGGATATAGAAACCAAGGATAATCAACATCCTGAGCAATTTCCCCAGAAGGAAAATATAAGGGAAGTTTCATATAAATCTAGGTCCGGAATGGAGCGAACCGGGGGAGAAGACCAGGAAAGAACAGGTGGAAGGAATGAAATTGCAGAAACAGGTGAGTGGAGAGATGATGGAGCATCACGTAAGGCTAGCAGTGTGGTTGGGCGAAACTTGGACATTAGAGAAGGACCAGTTGGCCAGTCCCCCAAAGAAGCCATTAAAATTGACAAAGATAAGCTGAAGGCTGCACTCGAGAAAAGGAGGAAGTCTCGTGGGGACACAATGAAGAAAAAGGATGTCATGGATGAAGATGATCTTATTGAGAGGGAGTTAGAGGATGGGGTTGAATTGGCTGTGGAAGATGAGAAAATCAAGCGAGAACGTCGACAGAGCTGGTCTAGGAACGAGAATCAAGATCATGTTAAGGACCATGGGGAAATGGGGGAAGGGAACCACTTTGTCATAAAGGGGCAGTCATCTAGGGGATTTGAAACAGAGGCTGCCGAAGAAGGGGAAATGCTGGATGATGCTTCTCCCATGGTAAACAGCCGAAAGAGAAAAGGTGGAAGCCCACATGACAGGCATTTGGAAGGGAAGAAGCGTCATCATGAGTACATGTCAAGTTACAATCATGACACCATAGAAGATGGGCAAAAAATGGGTCGCGGTAGTTATGCAGACAAAGAGCATAGAAGGCATGCACATGAGAATCATTTGTGAGGCGGTATCATAGTACTCCACCATAGTGGGCATTGCATGATTGGAATGATCTTTGGATACTGATGTCTGACCATTGCTATTGATATTTTTGAACTTTGCTCCCATAAATGGTCAGAATGATCCTTTGGAAACTGAAACAGTGGCTGAAATGTACTTAAATTAGTTTGATTTTTATTGCCTACATTGGCGCATGTCTTGGCTGTAACAGAATGCTAGGAACCGGGATACTTCAGTGGCTACAAGGCACGGGCATCAAGAGAAAGTAAAGAGGCAGTTAATTTACTTGCTTCATATTTTAAAAAGAAAATATTGAGCGAGGACAATTTCCGAAATTCATATCCTTTTCTGGGTCATATGCTCCCCTGCTTTGCTATGCGGTTGCAATTGAACTTCCAAAGATGCCCATTTAACTTGGGTTTGATCTTTGACTCCCTCGAATAACCGGTGCCTAGGTGTTTTTTAGATGTTTGAATTAATTTGAAAAGATGTCATGTCCGTATGCATACTAATGCCTTCTCCGGACATTTTCATCAACTAAAGTGGCTATACTCTGCACTTTAAGACATGAACTTCTGAACTAGATTATCTTCATGAACCCTCTATTTGCACTTTGGTTTTCTTATTAGAGAAGCTATCAAATGGATCATTTCGTCCTAGATTAAAACGTGCATCTGTTTTGCTTAGTGATCGACTAGGATGCGAATTGCATTTACTATTTGATTGAATGCTAATGCTTTTATATACTATTATTGTTTATTAGGAACGTAAATAAATAAAATGTTCAATAATTTTTATTTATTTATGTTTATTTATTAATCTTATTATATGATTGCGAATACAAATGTATATATTTATGAATAAATTTATAAGTTCATTTAAAATTTATTTAAAATTAATTCATTTAATGATTAGTATTTGATTGTTGTTCTTCAATAATAAATTTTTAAATTATAATTATTCGTAAATTATTTTAATACGTAATTATTAAAATTATATAATTTTGGTAAAATGTTTTTCAATAATAAATATAAATTACTTGATTATATTTTTATTTAATGTTTACAAATACATATTTAAAATATTTATTTAATACTTGAGAATATGCAATCATAAATATATTTATTAATATTTAAAAATAAATTTATCAAACACAAATATTATTAAATAATAAATAAACGCGCAAACGAAAATAACAATGATCGTCCGTATTTGGATCACACCACTGTTGGTTGTGGCCCGGGTTTTGTTAGTAATAGTAACACGTGTAGAGATATTGCAACAGTAGTTCGTACCTCTGGCTCATGTAAAGCACACGAACTAACAACAAGCAATCCAAACAAACTTTCACAAGAAAGATAGAATGATAGGGAGAGAGATATCGAGAGAATCTCAAACTCACAACCAAGATCCCTTAGCCTATCACAACAATCCAACTCAGCTTTCTTATCCGTCCCTCCACCACGGGTCCCTTCGCCCCAGAAACTAAAACCCATCTCGCCCTCTTCCCCTCTCTGTCTTCATCTTTCTTCTTCACCTAGTCATCAAGCCTCCCCAGAAAAAAAGGAAGAAGCCCAAGATGTCTCTTACAATCCCAACTAATCTCTCAAAACCGCTTTGGAAGCCAAACCTTAAATCCCAAGTAACCGCCCCTAAAGTTTCAAGATCATTGGTGGTATGCTCCAGCACTCCATCCTCAGACAAGTCCGCTTCTCCACTCCAAGCCTTTTCAGCCGCTCTTGCCCTTTCTTCCATTCTTCTTTCAGCTCCTCTGCCTGCTGTGGCTGACATTTCAGGGCTCACACCATGCAAAGAGTCCAAGCAATTCGCCAAACGTGAAAAGCAGCAGATCAAGAAGCTCGAGTCATCGTTGAAGCTTTACGCTCCCGACAGCGCTCCAGCTCTCGCTATCCAAGCTACCATTGAGAAAACCAAGAGACGGTTCGACAACTATGGGAAATACGGGCTGCTTTGTGGCTCCGATGGGTTGCCTCATTTGATTGTGAGCGGTGACCAGAGGCACTGGGGTGAGTTCATCACTCCAGGTCTGTTGTTCTTGTACATCGCTGGATGGATCGGGTGGGTTGGAAGGAGCTACCTCATTGCTATAAGTGATGACAAGAAGCCAGCCATGAAGGAGATCATTATCGATGTGCCTTTGGCTACCAGTCTGATCTTCAGAGGCTTTATTTGGCCTGTCGCTGCCTACAGAGAGCTTATCAATGGTGACCTTGTTGTCAAGGATGTTTAATCTCCTCAGGTCAGTCTCTCTTCTCATTCTCTTCAAAATTTTCTTAATGTTTTTAGATTAATTTATGTATGCTGTTGCCTTACATTTTGTATTCTATGTTAGTATTATTTGTAGGATGATAAAAATTGTTGAACATATTCAAATCTAACTTGTGATGTAGCTGAAATATTCTAAATTTACAGAATCTAAAACAAAAGGGAATTGTAAAGAACACAAATTTACCAACGGTCTTACAATGAATGAGAATGCAAGCGATTAAAAATAAAATTACTTTGATTTTTGTTTTATTTCCTTTCATGTAAGATTGGAGCATTCCGATGTATGAAAATTAATAGGAGTGTTGATTTGGTTTCTTCTGACTTTTTTGGGTACAGAGATTAAATGGAACTGCTGGGATGGGAAGGAAAATGGGAGTGCTGTGCTTGAGACTGAATATTGTTTGTGTGGAGGAGGCGTCTTGGGAAATTTCTTGTACTTAAATGTAAATTTTTTTTACTTGAGTGTATGTAATGCTAGTGTTAAAACATGGAACTGATCGACTTTCCATTTCAATCTTTGTTATCCAAATTCATGTGACAATGTGTTGTAAACAGTAATCTTAGAATACCATGAAATCTTAAACTATTAATTTAGATGTTTAATCATCAAGAGATGAGGAAATCTAAAGGAGAGACTGAGACACATATGTTCCAAGAATTGGCATGGTTCAAGTAATCCAAAATCATATTTAAAAAAAAAAAAACAGAAAAAGATGCAAATCTAATGAACGGTTTATTAGCCTCTTGGGCTTAGCTTATCCGGGCGTCTCCGGGCGTCTCTGCAAAAAATAAAGCTAACCAACCCTTCTGTAACTGGTACGCTCATCTCCTGTCACCTTCCTATGGCAGACTAAATCAATGGAATGAAAGAGAGCCAGGAACTTAATCTGATACCCCAGTATTACAAACTAAATCATCAACATCTTCAAAGCTTATCAGTTCTATCTACTTCAACGAAGTCGTCAAGGAAAAGTACAGGCCGCATTCTCATGTATCCTAGAATTTCTTCTGAAGTACAGATAGCTTTGAACTACGCCTAAAGTTGAGCATCATTGGAAATTTGTATACTCTTCCATACAAATGTTCTGTAAAACAGAGCCGATTTACCCTTCAATTTCATGGATTCCAGACAGGGCCATTGAGTCCAGGCAAGTCCATTTGCATCCGCATTCTTGCCATTTACATACAATTGATTAATCATAGGTATTATAAACCCAATTAGCAGCCGGTCTTCTTTGCATTTGCTACCCAACAATCGCATTAGAAAAGAAGAGGTTGAAATTGGCAAACTTGGGTCTCGTCGTTAGCCCATCTTTTCAGCCACTCTCCGCTCGTCTAGAGCCCTCTGTTCTGGACCTTGGTCTAGGTTAGAAACTTGCAATCTTCGTTGTTTCATTTCAGTTCAGTTATTTTTCCACATTGATATTGGACTACATATAATCCAAGTTGGGCCTTGATCTTAGCCACCCACTCACCTTTGATGCATCCTCGATTGTAAACCATTTGAGAAAATAATAGTAAACGCAAAGTGAGTTCAAAATTGGTTTTATTTAATGGAATCTGAATTGCAAAATGTAATTTTCCTAGAGTTGACTTGATGACAGGGTAAATCATGGACCATTATTGTCTCTTCAATTCATAATCTTATTCATCTTCCCTTCTTAGGGTTTTGACTTTAGGCTCCAAATATAATGTGGGTTTGTGGGTTAATTAGCCTGTCTAAATCATAGCAAAGGGACAGAATGAGAGGGTGATTTGACTTTTAGAAGTCCATAATGGTGAGTGCATTCCACCGATCCAAAACTTTCCTTATTTGACAGAGGGTAGAGGAGAAGAGGCAACAATCCTTTCCTCCTCATTTCAAATACACCTGCCTCTTTATTGGTGGACCCTAATCGGGAGCAAAAAGAAACTGGTACAAGTGTGAGTTGGTTTTGGTAAATTTGTCAACATCTTTTTTATTCATGGAAATCTAGACAAAATCTGAACAGCTGGGAAATTTTCATGTTCAGATATTCTCCATTTTCACTCTAGGTTAGAGTACTGGATAGGGACATGATAAGTCTAGGGTTTGGACTTTCTGTAGGATCCCCTGTTGCATTATTTGACAGCAAACACATATCCAACACTTATTTTCTCCAAACCCTAAATATTTATTTGTTGATTGATTGAATCGGAAAGAAATTATTAAAAGTAGGCAATAAGTCTACATAAGAGAGAGTACATGTTAGCCACATTAACCAACCTAAACTGCTGACCTTTGGGTAGATATAGCTTTCATGAGTTCAACAAGGATTCATCATTATGGATTTCATTAATGTCACAAAGAATTAATGTCACAAAAAGGAACCTATCTAGATGCTATGTAGTCCTCAACCAACTAAATTATGGTAAATCACATGCTTGACAAATGACAAGGCCTTCAACCCATGCTTGTTTATGTCTCTAATCTTCATATTTTACAATAAAAATTTTCAATCTTTTAACCGAGTGAATAAAGAAAAATTATATTATAAAATTTAAATTTGAGTCGAAACAACCTCATTTCAGTCACAATCATAAAAACAAAACAAAAAATTCCCTCCAAAAGTGTTCAACAAAATATAGTTGCATCATGAAAACAGCAGGAAAATTGTCCCCCTATTATTGTCAATTGGTTGCTAGAGATAGAATGGAGAAATTCATGAACCAGCTGCCTCAGTCCATTATATAAATTACTCATTATATATAAAGTTAAATTATATATGTACATTATATATAGTTACTGATGAAGACTCGTTTCAAACCAAAGTAATTAAGCTAAATGACCTTGACCACCACTCTAGCCGCCACAGCGCCACCGCTGCTGCCACCACCTCTCTTTTTCTCAACTCAAATTGCTGTATTTAAAGGATTTAAGGCATTATCTTAAGAGGGAAATTAAGCATAGGGTGACAAAAATGTAGCCTACATATATATATAAATATAATTAAGCTAGCATGACCACAGGGACTCTCCCAAGCTAGCCTGGTCCATTACCATATCCATGTCGAAAATGGGCTTGGCTTGTGAACCCATGAACTTAGATGAGGGTGAACCACTTGGGCTTGCAGGCCCGAATCCATGAAGTGAAAAGGAGCCGGTCTGCCTCACCCGGAGGTGCACCACCTCTGCCTGTGCCAGGGCCAATTGGGTTTGAAGGGCGTCTATCTGCTGCTGTAGTGATGATATGGCTCCAACACAACCGTAAACGGGGTCACGTACCCTGGCGTTCGCCTCATAGACCATGCTACTGACCGCGTCGCCCCGCTGGTGCACCGGCAACTCCTGCAAGTTTGATAGGTTAACTGGTCAGCTTGCAGGGCCCAAAAAGGAAGGAAAAACAACAGTACTCATTGGTGTTAAGGTGGGCCGAAATTAAGGACCATGGGCCCGAAGCCCAAAATAATATGAGATCACGGTGACATCATTTATCGCGGTGCCTTGCGTCATGTTGTATGTTCGGCGCTCCACTAGTATTCCGTGGAATTGTCAGCAGTCCAAAAGTATTCCCTTTAAGATAAATTAAAAAAAAAAAAAAGTATTTTTCTTTCACTTTTGATATTTACAAGGTGCTTCTATCTGCGTGCACCAAGCTTTCTTTTGGGCAATGGATTTTGGCGCCTCAATTCTTTGTTGGTTATTTTAATATGAATGGATTTCTTCGGTTAAAAAGACTATTTTTCCCTACCCGGATATATTTTATTAGATTTTATAATTTTAACCATAATAAAATAATACAATATAAAATTAATATAAAAAAAGTGACACATGTATATAAATTTAATTTAA
Organism: Firmiana major; assembly: GCA_033439115.1. Classification (NCBI taxonomy): domain Eukaryota; kingdom Viridiplantae; phylum Streptophyta; class Magnoliopsida; order Malvales; family Malvaceae; genus Firmiana; species Firmiana major. Next base: position 3,731,490 of record CM065914.1, on the reverse strand, counting down.
CGTTTGATGTATCAACATGAATTATTATATCTAATTTTTATACTTTACACAATTTAATAAAAATATATACATAAATTATCATATTTATGCATGACTATTTAAAAAAGAAAAGTCTATCAAAGACAAATTTTATTTAATTTTATTTTCATGAGGATAGTAGTAAGGAAACATCTTCACGAGATCTCCAAACAGCCCGTAGAAATTTAAGCAAAAAAAACAAATAGCACCACTATATATTTTAGTACATATACATTTTTTTTTTTTACCTATCTCAAATGTTCTTGAAAAAGACAAAAAGTGATTTTGAGGTTATTAATTATGGACAAAGTCAGTTTAAATACTCTTAAATTAATTTAGATAAATAATGAAATTGATTTAAGTGAAATGTGTTTAACGAAAAAAAATTAAAAAAATAAAATTAATATTTAAGTTAATATATATATATATATATATATATATATATATATATATATATAGGAGGGGGTAATTTTAGCCTGCTCCATTTTGCTTTTTAGTCATTTATTGGCTGCAAACTAAGTCTTAGTAAATCTAGAGCACTTCAAAACAAATATGATGGAACTTGTCATCACCCTAGCCTCTAGAGGCTATAGATATAGGGACAAGAACCGTTGATTAATTTTGGTTGTCTGTCTTAAACAAGTTGATTGATACCACCTACTTAAACCGTCGATTAATCTTTGCTAATTTTGTGCCGAAATTTGTGACTATTAACAGGAAAATAATTGCATATTGTTTAGGCATCAGCAAAACCATCATTGTTTTTTGCTAAATGAATGCTAGCTTCCTTAGAAGGGAAATGCTTCATGCAGTAGCAAGAAATTAGCCATGTTCTCCTTAAAGATTTCTCTCAGAAACTAACAACAAAATAAATCATAAAAACCCTTTTATCTGCTCAATTAAGCTATTTCACCCCATTTCTGTTGATGACACAAAAGCAAAACCCTTAAATTCGTAGTAAGAAATCATAATACAATAAGTGGTAGTAGAAATTAACCTGAAGCATCTTGTTGACATTGCTAGCACCAAAAACCTTGTGCACATTAGCAAACTTCTGTGGCTCATCTGCTGGGAAATAAGGAGCAAAAACACAGTCTTGGGCACACCTTCTCCTTAGAAGTTTGCATGCTGCACATGGTGAGGCTGCACCCTGCTTCCTCTCCTTCATGCCTCCCACTTGTTCTCTATCTATCTATCCTAGGGCTACCCTCACAATAATTTTACTACGTGCTGTCAATAAAAATATAAAGCTCACCTCCACTTTAATCTGTAGAGTATTTTTTTTTTTTTGTTTCCCCTTAGGGATGATGTATATAATTGGATTAGTAAAAGCTGAAGAATAAAAGAAATTGAAAGAAAGAGCTGGTGAAGAAGAAGAAGAAAAAGAAAGTAGGAAAACAGAGAAAGATTGATAGTGAAAAGAGAGTAGGGGGTTTTGGAAGGTGGAAGTGGCGTGGTATTAAATAGGCAAAAGTTCAGTATGCATCTGAATGGACCCCATTTAAGAAACCCTTTAGATTTTGGTAGACAAAAGACATCTCCAAGACATGACACCTCGGCTCCATATTTCCAATTTTTTATAATACATTTTATTAATTATAAACCAATTTTCTATACTTAGTTATATTTTATTCATTTCTAATAGATTATGTTATAAAATAAGATTTTAATCACACCATATTAATTTTTATAATGGGAAAAATGAAAGATTTGGTTTTCTTCTAGGATTTGCAATATTGCAAGTTACCACTTCTTTTTTTTAATTAAGTAGTGTGAAAATAATGCATGTGCATACCTAGCTATAGGAGCTGAACATGCTAATTAATGAATATTTTCAACATAAAATCAGTATACTATAGCCAGAGTTTGGCCAATAAAAAAATATTTCATACATATTTTGTGGATCCAATGCATGTTAAGAATATTATCACACCTTTTAATCTTCATGTGATAGTGTGAAGTGTGAACCTATAAATTGGTTAGTCTATTGGAATATGCTGAAGTTTGAAGATACTAGAATTTATTAGTTTATTTATTTATTTATTTTCCTAATTTCTTCTTCATAAGATCTAAGGATGGAGAAGGAAGATGTAGACTTCTGAAGCAATAGATTTTGAAAAAAAAAATAATCCACATTATCTTATACCAAAAGAAATAGCAAGAAAAAAGAGAGGAGAGAAGAAAAAGTTTGAAAGCAAAGTATTTGGCATATTCATTATTCTTTGATAAGAAAAGTTGGGGAGAGTTAACTTTTTTGAAAATTAGATGCATTTTCGAAAAAGGACAGATTTATCATGCTTGAATTTTCTGGGTTAATTAATTCAGAAAAAAAAAAGAAGAAAAACATAGGATTGCTAACTGATAATAATGAAGAGCAATTTGCAATGGTGATATGTTGGGGAATGGTTTAATTTAATGGAAAGCAGCACTTTCTCTTTTGGTTCTTCACAGAAGGAAGTTTTGTTAGTTATACAGTGATTTACATTTTGTTTTATGATGATTTTCAAACACAAAAAAAGCATTTATTTTATTTTTTTACTAAAGAAACCCAAATAGAGAGATTGAAGGAAAAAAATTATAAATATTAAAATTCAAACTCCAATATTATAAAAATTTTCTTTAAAAAATAAATAAATAAATCACTCGAATTAAATTCTAATTTTATTTAGGCTGTCAGCTTAGTGATGATTTGCTTACAAGGTTATGAGGAGATTAAAGTAGTTAAGCAAGCAATTAGGTATTTAATTAGTGAGTTATTCTTTGAAAAAAAAAAAAAAAACTATTCTCGCATGTTTCTGTATTTTCATTCCTTAGTTCTATAGCTTTAAAGTTCAAACTACTGAACCGATTTGGTACAAACATGCGTACAGCTAGGCTACATTCACACCAGCGTCAGTGGCTTCAAGATATGACCAAAAAGAGTCAATAATTTCAACTTGAGATGAAAAAAAATTTGAACACTTTTAAGCATGCGCATAAGCACAATATATATATATATATATATATATATATATATATATATATATAATGTCTTTTTTTCTTCAACCATGATTTTTTTTAACTAAAAGGTTAGAATCCAATTTTTAAATAAAATATGTATTAATTATTAAATTAATCATTGAATTAAATATTCACATATAATAATTTGACTTTTTAAGACATATAATATAAGTAATGTGAAAAAAGTGATTACAGTTATTATAATAATTTTATATCCCTTAGTATATTAATTAGGCCAAGCTACTCTTCTTTAAATAATTTTTACTTTTCAGATTTTTTTTCAATAGTTGACATTACTTGATTATCCTAGAAACAATTTTATCCTCTCTCATTTTATTTTATTTTATATTTAATTGGGAGGTGGAGTTTAAAATTATTTGTAATCGAATTTAAATTTTATAATATAATATAATTTTTTTTAATTCTTTAATTCAAAAATTAATGACGCCGTTACCTTTAATTACCTTACAAATTACACCGACTACGCACAAATATTATTGACCTCCAATCCAGATTTTAACGCCAATTACAATAATTGATCATGAATTGAAAACATTGAGCTTCTTGAAATTTAAAAGTTAAAAAATAGGAACGTTACTTGGTTAGTTTTGTGGAACTTTCAACTTAAAATACGCGCGTGTGTATGTATGTATGTATCTTAATCTTAATATCTACAATATGCAGCTTTTATCTAATTCCCTATATTTTTAAATTTGTCATTTTAGCTGCCTAATTTGGCAAATTATAGAATTGCAATTGATTGGCAACTTTTCAAGAATAGGATTTTTTTTTTTAATTTTTAATTTTCTTTTTACGCAATTTAACTTGTTTTTCTTTATTACAAATTTAAATAATTCATAGTAAATGGTAATTACTGATTTACATTATGAGTAATCAAAAGCTTACATACACTTAATTATAGTATATGCCACCATGCACTGCAAAATGATTTCTACTTGTTATCATTAATGTGTTAATGGGTTTTTGGGCAAATTGAAGTGGATGCCTCAAAACTAATTAAAATATTAAACCAACATAATCATGGGTATCTACTCATTATCCTTAATGTATATATATCTGAATGGATAAGCATATTTTATCCATACCACTTCAATTTGTAAATGTAAATATATTTCACTCAAGGGGAATCCACTTCAAATTATCATTTTTCCAACAATTGAAAGTGCTTGAATAATCAACTTTGGAAATCCTCTTTGAAATTTGTTTCTATTGGCTATAAAATTCAACCCTTTTGCCTTTCAAAAATATAAATAAATAGGAAGGATTAAAGTTTAAATGCCTGGTCATTTTGATCAGGTTTTTTCATCTTTTTTTCTGCATTGGGTATTGGATAACATTACGAAAAATGTTCTCTTTTTAATTTTATAAATTTCTTTTCATTTATGTCAAATTTAAAACTAAATCATTCGTGTGTGTATATATATATATATATATATATATATATATATATATATATATATATATATGTATTTTATACTATCATATTTGTTTAGAATATAATTGTATAATAAAACACAAAAATTTTATAATATAATTTGTGTTGACACGTTAAATATTAAATTAATTTTTAAATTTTTACTTACCGAAACTTTAAACATATTATTATTTTTTTGTCATATCATTTTCTTATATCACATATAAAATTATCATAACTACCTTTAACATTGCACGTTGCAATAAGAAACCAAAAGTTTGAGTGGATATATATATGTCATATAAGCATATGAATTATTTTTTATGCTATTGTAGAGACGAGCAAGCAAGGAAACTTGCTATATTGCTGTGGTATAAGGAGGGGGAGCACGTGCACATGTAGGTGTCAGGAGAAATAGTCCGAATCCTAATTTGGGAGGTGGGCAGTTGAGTTTTGGTACTGTCGGCAGATTGAGATTACCCCACTCCTGTTCTTCTCTCCTCTTCTCGTCTATGTACACCATGCCTTGTTTCTCTTACCATTTTGGTCCAGGCATTGGGGACCTGGTTCTGGCGCCATCAGCTTCAGCTGGCATGAATCAATTTGCTGTTGCATGTTTTCTTTTCAATAGTAAATGCTGCATTTTGAAACTTGGGATCTGAGGATTGAGATTTTGAGAATGACAGAGATTTGGTGCTGTGCCGACACCGGAACTTTCTAAATTAAACCAAGATTTTCTCCGGGTTTTTGTCACAGTTTCAAATAGAACGTGCCTATTTACAATTATATATTCATCTTAAAATTAATTGATAATAAATAAAAAATTTTAATTTAAATATAAAATTATAAAAAATTTAATAATGTATGTAGAATAGTACTAGTGAGAACCGACAAATGAGGATCAAATAAATGATTTTGATTGACATTTTATTGATTATTTTTTATGAGAAGCATTACCATTATCAAATTTACGTTTTAGAATTTGCAAGTTGTAACTATATGGAAATCGCTTAACTCAACTAATTAATTAATTGAATTAGTAAATAGTTAAACTAAATAACTAAATTAAAACTCACACATAATAAGATATGATTTTGAAACTTTAAAATTTCATGATCTCCTCTTCATTATTAAATCAAATTTTCATTGACTAGATGTTGTATGTTAATATACTTTGTATGAATTCATTTTCTACACATTAATAATAAACTTTTTAATTTTATAAATGTAATTAAAAATTTATCACATATTACTGTACCAAAAAATTTATCACATATTTTATATCTATCGATTGTAATTTAGGTACTAAACAAATTATTGCAATCCTTATCAACCCAAAGACCAAAGTTATAAAAATCATATAGTACTATGATCCTTTGTTTTCATGCTACATAACTTTACTCTATCTCTCTTTTTTTCCCCATATTTTGATTCTTTTAAATTTTCATGTTCTTCCATTAATTTTATTTTCATAAACTTTTGGATCATTTGATTTTGTTCATTTTTTTCTTATAGTATTCCATCCTATTTTTTATTTAAAACAAAATATTCAAACAAGATTCTTTAATATATATACACACATGAAACAAAGGTATTACATTTTTTTGGGTTACAAAAAACTATTTAATAATTTGAAATGTGAATCTCTGTATTCCATCTTCTGGAATACTTTGTGTTTGCGTTTATATATATATATATATATATATATATATATATATATATAAAATTAATTAATTAATTAATTAAAAGTGGAAGTTGAAGTTTTCTGTACCCAAATCCAAGAGACTGTCGACAATTTTGTGGTTGCCTTCGTAATAACAAAAGCAAAGAAAAGAAAAGGACATGTTATGATTATGATACATGTAGAGGCAGAACATCAATTACAAAAATGTTCTACTTTGGGTGCATGCATGCCCGAATCATTTATGCCACCAAAAGAGAATGGTGGCGATTGGCGAAGGAGATGAACAAAATTAAAACAAGAAAATGAGAGGAAAAGGCAGAGGGGCCCAAGACAAGCAAAAACTCATAATGAGGTGCTCAATGCCATCCAATAATTATATTTATGGTCAACTCTGCCTCTGGTCTCCTACCATTGGGTCAATGAATGTCCCTTTAAAGTTCACTGATCAGGGCTCCACTACCCTGTAAAATAAAGCTCATATGACAGATGAAAATTGTGTCAGTCGAAGAACATCCATGGAAATTAAAGATTAAGGAGTTAGGACCATCTTATTATTATATTGCATTTGGTGTAATGTCATTTTCTTTTTCCATTGCTTCACTTAAATAAACCCTTGATTATTACATGTTGCGGTTCAGAGGGAGTTTTCAGATGAAAGCCCTTTTCTCATGGCGGCAGCCGGCAACGGCAGTTGTCAGTTTAGGAGACTTTTCAGGGTGGGTTTCTGCCTTTATGGGGTTCAATCATTTACCCCCTTGGGATAAAATATTGTTTCTGACTGTAAAATTTTGTAGCATATAGTTAGTACTTAAAATATTTGAGGAAGATATGTTCGAAATTACTCCAAACTTTTTAAAAAATATAGAATATTTTTAGCTGATATTAAGAGTTTAATCGAAGTAAATTATTTATAAATTGTTTAAATTTAATTTAATAATTATTTGAGTTTAATTTATTTATTTTTAAATTTAATTTAAATTTGAATTATTTAAATAATAAATTAAATTGAATTCGAGTATTTTAATATTTGATATGAGCTATTTGTGAATCTAATCAAATATGATTTTAAATTTATCAAATTATTCTTATAATATGTAATTAAAAAATGATAAATTAAACCTATCAAGTCAAGTTTGAATAATTAAAATATTCTTTTAAATCAAATTCGAGCTTCAAAAGTATCTTTCAAGCTAAACTTAAACTTTACATCGAATTATCTTGACTCCATTAAAATCCTAAGTAATAGTTATCATTGTAAACTTATTATAATATATATTAAATAATTTTTTTATCTAATGCATTAAATATTATTAAACTAAATATCAATTATTATATTTAATATAAAAATGTTCTAATAAATATATTAATTGACGCCCTTAATACACTTGTTAATTAGTAAAATCTTAAATAAAAATTTTAGTATTTTTAATTTAAGTTTGAACTTTAATTTTCAATGTGGGACTTGGGCAAATTTCAAATATTGTCAGGAAAAGAAAAGAAAAGCTGAAAAATGTGGGTAGCTAAATACTATATTATTATAGAACTCCTAAAGTCAAGAGTAATAATGATGCAAGACATTAGTGGAAGAAATGCAATTGGTCCTATGCAACAACCGCACACTTTGCTGCGTTTAAAGGAACAAAAACAGAAACCTTTAGTCAGTTAAATTAGGTGAGCAATCATTTCATTTGTTATTTCTTTTACCTTTTGTTTTTCTAGGTACCATCTGTCGATTAGGGAAATTTATATCTTCATATTTTAGGATTAATTTGAATTGATTTTGAAATCTGTTCGATAAAATAAAAAATAAATCGAAAACATTGGTGTAGATGAAATTAAATATTATTATAATAAAATTAACTAATGAAATGATTGTATACATATAGATGTAATGATTATAAGATGAACATAATAAAGAAAATAATAAAATAATATATTAATATTAATTTATATATAATAAATTATATTAATATATTAAATATTAATTGAGTAGTGAAAATGATCATTAACAACATTATATTAAAATTTATAACATATTTATATTTATAAAATTAACAAATTTGTTTTATATCAATTAATATTTTATTATTAAATATTTATGTTATTTTTAAGAAATTTACTATTTCAAAAATAAAATAAATTGAAAGTTAATATAATATTTAATAAAAAATTAAAAAAATAAAATAAAATCTCTATTCTAGAAAAAGAGAGGGCTGGGTCTTTTACTGGACCCTCCCCTCCAATCCTCCATTGAAGGGGTTGCGATGCAATTTAATTTTGTTTTTTTTGTGTTAGATTTCATCGCACTTTTAGTGCCATGGAATCCAAAATACCATTAGTCAAAGAAATGGAAAAGTTACAACTAATATTTTCAATGGAAATTATTATTATCATCGATAACTTGGTCAAAGTTTATATTTGCTGTAACACCATGGCATAATGCAATTGAAACTATATACAATTAGATTTAATAAATTTATATACCATACAATGATAGACATGAAAGTGGTATAAAAAAATTACATCTATTAAAATTTTAATAAAAATTATATACAAATTTAAAAAAAAAGTTGTTTCATATTTAGTGTATCTATAATTTAACACAAACTTTAATCCTATAATTTTTATAATTTATATATATATTTCAGAAAACAAATATGCAAATTGCAAAATCTACAAATCTTTGACCGTTGAAAAGAAGAAAAAAAAAATTATTCCTTTGGCCTCTGGGTCGGTAAAGAGGAGGAGAGGGAATATCCAATAAAATTAAAGCAACAAATTTTGAACATATATTTCTTGGTTCCCCATATAACTTCCAATGCATAACGTGCAAGCTCACGATTTTTTCATTTATGTAAAATCTAAACTAATGTGAAAAGAGGCCATTAATTAGGAACTGTTAAGGTAGAGAGAACATGTCGTACAAGACTACACTGCAAGCTTGGCAGCGAGGGGAGACTTTGAATGTTGTCTGTTAGCTGAAATTGTAAGTCTAAGTTGGCAAAAGTTATACATAAAAAGGAACCCATGTTGGTGGCAATGATGATCGGATTCTAAGTCTTGTTTGAGGACATGCTTGCTTGTTTATTTTCACGTGTTTAAGGTCTTATGGAATATGTTGCTGTGCGAAAAAGTCTAGACATTGGAAAACCTTAAAAGCAATGAGGAGGAAGAACCAAAGACAAAAATCTCTAGGGTTTATGGTATTTAGGTGTAGCTCAAGTTAAAATCTCAATAATTCATAAGAAAAATAAAATTTAAAATTTTGATATTACTATTGTTTACAAGGACAACAATTAATATAATTAATTGTTTATAAGAACAGTGTAACATAAATTATAATAATGATCTTTAAGTAATTATATCATATAAAAAAGTCATTCATGTTATCATCACGTCACTCACTTGTTATGAAATATAAAAATATCTCTAATCAACATAATGATATTTGTTTTTTTTTAATGTTTATTATTACGAGTTCTTTTTTCCTTTTTTTCGTCTCATTTTCATTTTATGAATGCTTCACTACTTTAAGTATTAGAATATGATTTTAAAGTTTTCTCTTAGGGCTGAATTCTCTCATTCTTTTTATTTGCTTATTAACAGATGTTAGAAAATTCAGATGATATATGGTAATTTGACTTTGAGGCGTGTAGTATTATACTTTCTTGAGTGTAATATTATTTCATACAGAAGTAAGTTACCACAGGATACAACAAAGTTTTTAGAGATTTTCTTTGTAGATTGTAAAAGATCAAGAGTAAGGTTTTTGGAAATCAAACAAGAGTTTTATAGGTTCTGAATAGTTGTAAATCAATGGTTATAATTGTCTATTAATTAACAACCATTGATTTTCAGACACAACTGTTTCAGACATAACTGAAAAATGTCAGTTGAAACAGTTAAATAAATTTTAAAATTCAATTTTTTAAAATTCAAAAATAGTAAGCCCACAAATTTTAAGTAATTCAATTTACACTTTAAGTTTGATTTCCTCTTATAAAGTCAATCATTACTTTATTTATAAACAATGTGGGATTGAGTTAAATTACAAACTATTCAACAACATATCTCAATCACTTTATCCTGAAAGCTATGTGCGTGGTAGTGAACTTTTGAAAACTCAAGTTTAAAGCACCACGTGATTGTTTATTGCCTATTTACACGAGTTTTGAGCCAAACATATAAATCAACGCCTGGTTAATTTTCTATAATGGATTAAAAGGAGATTAAACGGATGAGTGTGAACAAAGTGATATGGTCGTTCACATATATATATCTTTAAACTTTTTTCCATTTCAGTTTTATAAGATTCCTCCTGTAAAATGACTCATAAACCAAATCAATCTGTGGGTATTTTTGAAGAATTTGGCAGCGTACAATTGAGACATTGAGGGCCGAAAATCTGGCCCCAGATCAGTTATCAGATTTCTTTCCTAAATTTTTTATGTCAACATCGATCAATGGTGTACATCCATAAACTCTGCATTTGATTTTGCATTGCAGCGACCCTGTTTTCCTTTATTCTTTTGGCATATTTTGAGTCCAAGTCTAATTCACATGCAGACCTCTAAATTTTCTTGTATAAAGTTCCACTCCTCTACCAACCAGATTATGATTTATTTCAGGCCAGAGAATGTTTCCCAAACCATTAACATGGGTGTTATGGTTATAAGCTGGCAGTCACAAATGCCAAATTGTTGTAGGTAGAGGTGAACTAATGAAATCAGTGGGGACAAAATGAAAAAAACCAAGATGTTTAATTGATATATATATATATATATATATATATATATATATTAATTTTCAAATTGAGAAATTATTGGTCAAATTTTTAAGTATTATTTTTATATTAATACATATTGCATCAATTTTAAATTTTATAAAAATACGTAAAATGTTTTAAGAAATATACATAATTGTTAATATATAAACACAAATATCAAAGATTTAATGGAACAGATTTGATGTTGGATCTGTCAAATCCATGGGAAATCCAAATGTTCATTGAATTCGTTCATTTTAACCCAAGCTCTCTCTCAAAAAAAAAAAGTGTTATTTCGAATCAGATTGTGTTTGCAATTTGCCTGATTATAGAACACCTAACGCTTTGCATGTTCAAGCTGCAAATTATGCATATTAATTTTTAAATTTAAAGGCTTACTGGGTGTTTTAAGAAATAGTTGAATCCTTCAAAAACAAGTATTCATTTCAACATAATAGGTAATGCCAACACACTTTTGTTCAACTAGTGAGCAAGTTGATTTTGGGATGAGAAATATAAGCATAAATTCACAAAGTTTTTAGGCCTAAATGCACTATATATGAGATACACCAACAATATATTGTAATTATACATTGTTATTCAATCACAAAATGTCAATTCATTAATAAATAAAATTTAAAAACAAAAACTAAAAACTTTGTTAAAATTTATTTTAAGGTCTATATATATTTTTTTTAACTTTATTTATTAATGAAGTGATACTTTATAATTACGAACTTGTTTGTATATATAACAGTTATACACATTTTTTTGGTTCATGATAGGGATACACTTTCAATACATCAAACATAAAGTAAATTTTATATATTTCAAACACTTTTCTACTGTAGTCATTGATTTCGAATATAACATTCTAGTATATACCTAGTTTTTATTAATGCAGTTTTCGCATTTTGAGCTAGGTCAAAAGTAAAATTCTTGCCATGATCAATTTCATGTCTTACAATAAACTTTGAAATTTTTGTTACATTTTTTGTATTTCAATTTGGTGTAAATATAGAAAAAATTTGATATGATTCAATACTTTTGCAGTAATATTGAATCTAATGATGACAGTAAATCTATCCCAAAATGTAGGAAGCAAAAATAATAATTTAGTAGTGCCATCGAGTTGCCATTAAATTTAACCAAAGTAGGGCATATCCCTTCAACCGTTGCCTCTCGGTAATTTTCAATATTTAAAAAAGAAAAAAAAATTATATTATTCCTCTATGTGGATAAGGAATAATGATCATGGCTCGGCAATAACATATAATAATTTACCTCACAAAATCCCAAAAGAAACCATATAGCCGGCAAAAAATTCTGTAATAGTTACAATAGGATGAAATAGAATTAAAATTAATATTTGTTTCTATACATTAATAGTGAAAATCTTTTAATCTTATAATGATTTTTTTTAACTTTTTTTAATATAATCTTATTAATTAAGTTTAAAAATTTCATCGACAATGATTCAATCAATATTTTTTTTTATTAGACAATTTAATTTATAACGGGAAAGAGATGTGATATTTAATTAGTCACAGCCAATTATTAATTAATAAGGCAGGAAGAAAAACAATAGGAGTAATGAAGTATAGTCAGCAAAGATTTTGTGTTGATTACAATGGTAAGATCCTGCCTGGAGCTTGACATGAACAAAATCAGAAAAATGATTTGATGACACTGACCTTTGAAGGCTGTTATTAACATCTAGCAAACAAAACAAAACAAAACAGAACCCAAAAGTCATAAGCTCATGCAATGATATAATAATTAGGGTTTATCACCAAAGTTGAGAAGCTTTGATTCGGTGGGAGACCTTTCTCTTTCATTTTTTTTTTTTTTAAATTTGTTCTTCCAATTCCAATATGTTAGAGGGAATAATTTTTATTGGGAGATAGCATCATTGGGAGAGTGGCTTGATGCTTAAGCAAAATCTTTTAGGTCCAATGTCCCATTTATCCACTAATCAAAAGGTGATTACGGGCCTCAATTTTTAGTGTTTTCAACCGACAACAATGTTTATAATCTTACCAAGATTCCCTTGCATACCTTGTAAGACTACTTTTTTAAACTCATTGTCGACACAATAACCCAATTTTCTCTAATTTTTTCTTATGCCTTATCTCATCATCCCTAAGGCTTGTCTTTCAAGTGTGTTTTGTTTTTGTTTATGTCTACATCATCATTTTCTCTTTTGTTTTGTACTTGAAAGTCGTGTAGTAGAGATGAAATACCGCCAAAAATATTAATTTTCAAACATATATAAACAAAAGAAAAGAAAAAGAAATTGTTTCTGAGTGTTGACTATAAACAATTATATTTTTATTTTTAAAATGTAAAAAATTATGTAATTTTGAAATTATGTTTCATCATTTTCTTTAATTAAAAGCTTTTATTATATAAAAAATTAAGAAATAAAACTATTACTATTTCTGTGAGTTGAGGGGGGGACAAAAGGGGACTATTTTTAATCATTCCTTCTCTTCTCGGCCCTAATCACTCTTTTTGAACTACAACTTTAATGTTAACATATGCTCCTTTCTTTTCTTTTTTTCTTTCAAGGTTTGCAAAGCATGGGAGGGAGTGAAGGGTCGATCTTGTATTTGTACACAAAGGCATGATGAGTCTGACTTAATATCATAGAGTTTTTCAAGAACTGTGTTAGTGGACTTAAAAAAACTTTCAAAAGAAATCAATCCCACAATTCTTTGTCTCATCTCATCATCTTTTAACTTGTTGAAGCAAAGTATATTGGGTTGATTGGTTGTTTTGGAAGAATTTTCCTACCAAACAGTTTTTGTCTTTTTGAACCCTAATTATTCTGTTGGTTAACTTATTATGGCGAATGGGGTTCTAATACAAGAAATTAATGATACGTACGAAGTGGTCAAGGGCCAGAATTCCAACTTCATTAAAGTTTTTTTTTTTTTATCAATTTTTATTAAATTTATATACAATTTTGATGATCATTTTCATGTATAGGTTTTATATGAAATTCTTAAATTATTGGATTTAAAAAGGAAAAAAAAAAAAGACAACGCCTAGAAAATCTTTTATAAGATACTAGAAACACTGGGGCCCTCTTGACACTTTATTGCCATGCCCTGGTTGGTAGTAGTTGGTACCAAGAAAAAATAAAGGCATGGCCAAGAAGAAAAATCATATGCTCTTGTCACAAAGCACCCCCATAAAATAGAGTGGCATATATGACTTGGCACATCTTCAAAATAAAACAAATAAGGCTGTTTGATCCAGTCTCACACTGCCTTTCGGTCATCAGCTGATCTCTTCTTTAGTTTATATTTAGTGATCCCAAAGGCAAAGGGAATCCCATGACCATCAGCCCCATTTTGGGATCTTCAGTTTCATCAAACCATGCATGCAATCCAAAGCATTAAAAATTCCGGTTCATTTTTCCACGATCTAACACAAATTCTGTGGAAAGTGGACTCTTCCAAGCCCTTTTGATTTAAGTATTTATAAAAGGTTTACATCCTCGACTAAGTAAGCAGAATCGTGCAACACGATCCTGACTATTCTTTGGGATAAAATACTATGCTTAATCGCTTGGGTGCTTAATTATTTTTTATTGAGTTCATTTAGTCAGAGGATTTGACTTTTTAAGCCATAAACTACAAGAGGGGAAGTTGCAAAATTTTTCATATATTGTAAATTGTAGATTACAAACATTTGAGAAAATAATAAGAATCGACAGAAAAAATTGATTCAGCACAGCCAACAAGGAGTTTTGAAAAGAATGTAACCACCTATTAATCATGAATCTCATTGGTCATGACATGTATTGTTTCTTCAACATTGGTGAGATCAGATGTTATAACCTTCTGTAGCACTTTCTGTTTCTTCTTTCAGATCTTCTGATCTAGGTCTCTTACTACGTGTAACTGCCGCATCCTTCCCATGTGGTCTTTGCACAATATGATGAAGCAATACAAATGAATGGAATTAAAAACTGATCATAAGACTTAATCCCAGCAGATTTCAAAGGCACCAAACTAAGACAACACACAAAAGAAACAAGAGACTCATTCATGTATTCCCAATAACAAAATTCTTTGGTATTGAAGATGACCAAGTTCCAAGGGTCTGCTGAATAAGAACTAAATCCTTGTCACAGCTTTCCAAAATTCAATCAAAGTTCCATATAATACTTCATTATTAACATTTTTTTCTGTTTTTCGTTGATGGCAAAACTAATTGTTATACTTCACCGCTAACCCAAATGCTAACTACCAAAGCGAACAAAATGCTAATTGTTGGTACAAGAATCTTGGATGCAATGTATTCTTAACTAGGAAATACAAATTCACATGGATAAACTTACATACCTTTTGCAAAATTCCTTTCTTGTGTTAAATGCAATATACTCCTTTAGCTCTTCAATGCTCATCACATCATCAAGCTTACATTTTAATAAATTGAAGCAATCAAAAAATGCAGCAGACTCAATCAAGTCAGGACTAAGTTTCGAGTCCTTAACTTTTTCTTTGAAATATTCCATCAAAATGAACCCTGAAAAAAGTTCAGAAGGAACTAGTAACCAAAAAATTTTCAGAATTTAAGAATCAAGATCAACTGTTCATATAATGGAATAACAAGCAATAACCAGAGGCTAGATCGAATTTATTCATAACACAGAACAGAGAAACTAAAATATTGTAATCATAAGAGCCTAACAGAGAACAGTAGCAAATATAGAAGGTTCTAGAATCAAACTGCCTTTGTTTGTCTCACCAAAAGTACGCAGATATGTTAAAAAGCATTTCTAAAATGTTTGTTCAACCATAAATCCCATGTCAAGTTTAAATACAAGACAAGTGTGCTGCTCTATGATTAGTGCCTTTCCTACTCAATAGGTGATCAAGGCAAGCCTAAGCTATTTCTAGCTTATGATGGTCAAGTGAGTAAACAGAAAATGATTTAGGACATATAGAGCTTCTGAAATTCCTAATCAAAAACAATGACAGCACTTGGGTTGTGTGAGTCCCCAACAAGTCAAACACAAGGCCATATGAGACACTTCTCAGCCAGAGATATTCAGGAAAACAAAATTGATATAATTCATAAGCAACCAACCGCATGAAAATATAATTCATAAACAACATTCATATAATTCATAGTTCATTCATTTATTCATTCATCGAAGCAACCAACTGCAGGGAAATATAACTTAATTCAGCCAAGGATATTAGCATGAATAATACATACAATTGAATAAATCAGTTTTTTTTTTCCACAAGGGGTTCCATACAATAACATAGTTAGATCTTTACAATAAAAGGATGCAATGTAAGAATCCTAACAATAGAAAGCCAGAATTACAAGACCTACTTCAGTACTTCACCATGATGAACTGCTATTCTTTGACCTAAATGACTTCTTAAGAGGGCATAGAACAACAGACCTACTCAAAATTCCAAACAGTGATTTCTCACTGTGCCGCATTTATAATTTTTCCCCCATTAACTTTTTTTTAATTTTAACATAATATTTTTAATGGTTATTTTATCGTTTACTTCACCATCATCGCTGCCATTAAATCAAAACGCATCACTAACACCAATCTCACCACCACCACCACTGTTTTCAATCTCATTGGAGCCAATCACAGCCAATCCAAACTAACCCTAAGTTAACTACTGCAGTTGTATTTAAGCTCCCATGTATCAGCATCGGACTATTAATATACAGTATACTCCAGTTGGTATCAGAAAGAAATATTATACCAAAACATAAAAGGTATGGCAGCAGAATAACAAAGAAATGGATCAAGAGGTCAGGTTTAGAACCCAATAGACTTAGTATGGTATCTCAAAATGCATAGAGAAACTACAAAACTTAAATTTCATTCTAAAATGTGCTAAATGTTGTAACCAATAACACAGTACGAAGAATGAGCGAAGGCCACTATCTTTCATAAAAAAAGATTGCATTAGATAAGTAAAGAAACAACCCAAGACGCCATGATAGTTTAAAAATCCGAAATTCTCAAAACATCATTAGAAAAAAAAAAAAAAACCCGAAAAGCAGGGCCAACCCATAAAAGCAAATTATCAAATTAATAAGGTTTGAAACACAAAGAAAACAAATTGAAGGAAATAAAGAAAAATTACCAAGGGCTCGAAGCATCTTTAAATCAAATTTCTGGGCCAATTGAACATGCCCAATTACACTAGCACGTTTCATCGCTAGCTTCTTTAAGCTAATCAAAAAATCCTGCAAATCGATTCGAGATTGATTTGGACCAGTGCTAATTTTCTTTACACATATACATTTATAAAACAAAAAAGATCACTTACAAGCTCGGATTCAGAAAGGGAACAAAGCCAACTGACATCTTCAATGCTATTATCTCCTAAAATTTCTTCTTTTTCCTTAACCATATCAATGCAACGATTTAATTTGCTTTTTCCTTTTTCGGTTTTAAATAACACTGTCCCAAGTATTTTGGAAAAGCTCGGCAAAGGTTTTTGCTTTCGTCTAAGCTTTAAAACCTCTGCAGAGTCGACCAAAAACAAGAACCGAAGAAGACGCTTTAGGGTTTTTCAGGTTTTAAATACTTTGGGCCGAACAAAAAGTTTTCCGGTGGTTTTGGGTTTTTTTTTTAGCCCAATAAAATTTCAATCGGATCTGCCACTTAATTTTTTTTGTAATTATTATAAGAAATGCAAGTTCTCAATAAATTTATAGTTTAATACCTAAATAAATTTTTGGATTATTATAAAATTAAGTTCTTGATATTTTATTATATTAAATTAAGATTATGAATTTTTATTTTATTGTAATTATATTTTTTAAATTATAAAAATGAATAATTAACGTTCAATTGACAAAATTTCTAAAACAATATTCTTTTAAATATTTGACATTTAACTCATCAAAATAAATTTAAATAGACATTTTTTATAAATTAAATCATACAATTAAGAAAATTTTAACAAAATATTAAATATTTTTTTTAAATGGGCAAATTTATGAGTTAAATAATTTTTTTTTAAACTTGTTTACTAATTACTCTTGCTCTTCTACGAAGGTAGCATGACCACTACATAAACCCATGCACTTTTTTTGTTAGAAAAAACAGTGGTTTTTCTTTTGCTAATATTAATGTATAAAAATAGGCAAAAATAATGATAAAATAGTAAAAATATATATTTTTATGAATGCTTTTGGCAATTTTTTTGTTATTCATTATATTTTCTTTTCATGCGGTAAATAAACTAATGATTTTTTTTTTTTTTTGGTGTTTTTAAATAAAGTAGTGAAAGTTAAGGGCTTAAGGTCTCACAAGCTGCCTTGTAGGGGCCTTCTGAGTTTTGGGTTAGGATAATAGATTAATTTGAAGGGAAAAAGCAATGAAGCAGCTAATGGCATATTGCATGCAGTAGTTTGCATGAAGCACACTGACATAGAGCTCATTTATTAATGGCTGAAATATAAAAAGAAAGAAAAAGGCAAAGGCAGAGAAACAAAATCGATTCTATATTCAATCTTTGAATGAATAAAAGAATGAGGAAGTTCGATAATTGTTCTTCTAAAAAGGAAAAGGAAAAGAGAGCTAGAAAATGGGAGTGCTAGTCATTGATCTTTATAAATGGGGCTGTTTGTCACAGATCTATGAATCGATCATTTCTACAGAATGATGCAACTGTTCTTTGAATGACAAAACCTTTGCATCAACTCTTGCTGAAAATCCAATGTGAGTAGACTTCTGGGAGTTTCTTTGTTCTCTTAACCACATTGCATTGTCTGTCACATCACCTTTCTTAAAGCAGAGATTCATTTCTTGGATGAGATGATCGTCCATGGGATTAAATGATCTTTGAATGACAATGTGTATGAAGTAAGGAAGAAGAGAAACGATGACGACCAGCAAGGTAACCAGCCAGTACAAGGGTGCTGGTCCAATACCTTCAATGAACACCTGAAATGCCTGTCCTGATAAGTATGGAGGTAATGCCCCGTAGAGTACCAAGAAAATGTACCATAACAAGATGCTGCCCCATATGGAGAGATGCTGGATCCAAGTGAAGTGGCTGGTAATTAGAGCTATTTGACAATTGACTGTCCAGATTATGCAGGTGTATGCTATGGCACCAAGAGAATTTATGTCTGCAACGTATCCGTTTTGTCGGATTGCAATAGGAGAGAGTATGTAAATGTTTGCCAGGAAGATGACTAGAGAACTCACTACCCCGTTTAGTATCCACCCAATGATTCGGCTCCAGCTAAAGTGTACATTCCTTGGCCCTTGCTGATAAAGGGCTGGAAACTGTTTCATTTCATAAGAAACTCAAGTGTTCACAGAATTGCAGGTTTTGGCACAAACAAAAGCTGGTAAGAAAATCTTGTATTTAGTTACTTTACCTGCAAGCATAAGTCCGACGAAACATCCTGCTCCAGGACTCCTAATGCTATGACAGGCAAGGATGTCAGCATCACATTGAACATTGTCATGTACCAGTCATCATACAAGACCTCCCCTGAGAAACTTGTGTATAATTCATAGTAGAAGAGAGTGAGGCCAAATGCAACATTCTTGTAGACAAAGTACAGAACCTATAACAAGTCACCAGGAGAGAAAGACAGTGAAGGCTTGAAATAAACATATAGAACATGATATGCATATACATTCAATAAAATTTAGTAGAAATTAAAGATTTACCATCTTTGATATTCTCTGGTAGCACCAATGCCCATGAACTATAAGTAATCTCTCCAAGAATCGAAATTGAGGAAGTGAGAAATCACTCGCCATGACTGCCTGCAACAAGTGATGATTCATGAAATAGAACTTTCAGCTAGTTGTAACATATCCTTTTAGAAAATATTGTTCTCAGGGAACACTTTTTAAAGATTTTATGTTCACCAATGAAAGTTCATGACTGGGAATATGGACTAAAAGTTAAAGCTGAAGCCTATAGATCCCTTACCAACCTATTTATCAAACTGAATTATGAAAATTACCTGCATTCCCTCCATGCCACTGATCCCAACTCCAATATCAGCTTCTTGAATCATGCCAACATCATTTGCCCCATCTCCAATTGCAAGAGTTGTTCTGCCAGTATATTCCTTCACCAATCGAGTGATCTGTAATAGCGCAGCTTAAGCTCTAATTAAAGAATACTGGGAACTTCATGCAAATCAATATCATATGAAGATGAACATTAAATTATCTCAGCTCCAAGTATCATTAATGAAAAGAGGTGGTAGTGTTATAAAACTTATTGAAACCATCAGGGTTGAAATACTAATTTGGTCTTTCATATCCATCTAAAATTCAAAGAAGTTCATTCAGAAAGTCGGAGTAAACAAAGACAAACGCCATACCAGAGCTTTCTGTTTTGGGGAAACGCGGCAGCATATGACTGAAGCACAATTAACTGCCAATTGTAAGAACTTATCCTTCACGTCACATCTCAAAGCAATTTCAAGAGCTTTTCCGTCTATAACTAAAGCGAATGGAGCCTCTCTGTTTCTGTCCTCACACATTTCTTTGTAAGAACTTTCAATTTGATGCAAAGTATCTTCTTTCATAGCCTGCAATGCGAGAAAAGGCAGTCCTGTTATTACCAACTCAAATTTGGCCAAATCAGACTATGTAATAGATATTTTTGTATGAAGCATCGGCAAAATGTCATTCTCATATAATGTCAAGTGCCTATGAATGCAAGAAGTTCTACCAAAAATCAGATTTTACTAATACTTATTTCGCATGAAGGGTGATCAGATATGCAAGCAATCACATAAAATAATGTCTTTTCAAGTTAACTTTTACCTTTACTTGGTTATTAGACTCAGCTTCTCTGCTCGAACTCAAATGAAATTGTTTCATATCCTGACGGAGTAAGCTGCAAGCAAATCTGCCAAATCGGAGAAATGCAATGGCAAATCAATGGTTAAGTAAGCCCTCCCCCTAACCAAAAAAAAAAACTTTCTAAATCAAAGAATGCAGAGAGATATGGAATTGTGATCAGTCTCACCCTATATTTATTGCCGTCTCCCTCTTGTCACCGGTGAGCAGCCATATTTTCAACCCTGCTTGGGCAAGTTTATCTATGCACTCTGGAACCTATTATGTTTGTAAATGGAATAAGCAGTTAGTTGCAGGAAATTAATGTTAAATCAAGTATACATAAATGCAATTTTGAGCCTCATAGAAGTCTATCTGGTGGATCAACTAGCGAAAGAAACAAGCAAATAGCCACAGCTGGTGCATTGAAATTCGCAGCTTATCCAACAATTAGAATGATAATAGTTTTAATTTTGCTAATAAAAGTAGTCCAAATTTTCAGTGATGACAGATGCTTCGTAACAAACATACATACTCATAAAAGAGAAGATAACTGACCCCTTTTTGTAACTTGTCTTCAACAGCTGCAACCCCCAATAAGATTAAGTCCTTTTCTATCATTTCTGATGCTTTCTCTAGTAATTCTTCCCTTTCAGGGCCAATTGTGGTTTTGGCTTGTGTAAATATTGTGTTCCAACTTTCATACTCAGCTGCCTCAACTATCTTGTAAGCAAATGCTAGAGTGCGGAAACCATCTTCTGCATAATTTGCAAGGTGCAAAGTTGTTGCTTGCTCATAAGTCCTTCCATTGTCAGCTAGTCTATCGAAGATTATGCTGAAAATCCAACCAATGTACAACATGAGACGAGAGATATTGATTTCAATACATGAAATTTGTTCTTGGAGTAGTAGCACTTGAAATTCAACTTATAGAGGTGTGTGATATACCTGTCTGCACCTTTGCAAAGGAGAAATATCTGACCTTCTTCATTGCTCACTATCACAGACATCCTCTTACGTGAGCTACTGAACTCCAACAGATTTAGTAGCTTGTAATCCCTGAAAATAACCTGGAGGCTTTACAAATTGAAGGCAATTTTGGAAGCATAGTAAATGTTGTAAAAACAATAGTTACCTACCTCTCCACCTCCTTCCTAGAGGAGGGATCAAACTCCTTAAGAACCATCACTGATTGAGTTCTTCTACAAAATTGGAAGCCAAACTCTTGCGAGGCAATCAGAAAAGATACTTCTTCTGGGGACTCTGCTTCGTACCTTAGCTTACTGATGTTATTATCATCTTCAACAGGTATGCCTGTATGACACAAAGCCATGACTCTAAAGAACATTGTAATTTCCAATAAGTTGGATCCATTGATCCAATTCTTGTTCATAAGCCTCTCATCTTTAAAGTTGAATCCCTTAACAACAGATTCCTCTGTTCTTGAAAGTCTTGAATTCTCTTTATTTGTATTATCATGAACTTCTCGGCATCCAAGAACAGCCTTTTGAGCACTACAATCAGATACCGAGAACTCATGTAGTTCAAAGCTTTGACTTATTCTATCAGACTCATCAGCACTGAACTGGTATGCCTCAAAATCAGCATTCATTCTTTTTGATGCGGCAAGGTCAACTTCAGTTATATCACCCCCATAGGAAATTCCAGCAATGGAGCATTTCTTGAACTCCATTTGATTACATGTCAAAGTACCAGTTTTATCTGAGAGTATCATTTCTACCTGACCAAGCTCTTCATTTAAATTTGAAGTCCGTGCTTGAACTGACTTGCATGTTACTTCATCATACATTTCTATATCCTTATTAATAAGCATTGCTTGTAAAACTTTAACAACTTCAATGGAGACATACAAAGAAATGGGGATTAAATATCCATACAAAATGAGGGCCCGTATGAACTGTAAAATAGCTGATTTTACCGGCTTTGATGGATTGAAGAACCTATCATCATCTTTTTCGGGGCTGGAGCCTTCTGGCAACTGAAGGTACCACCAATCAACCAGGTCGTGCCTCATAAACACTGAAGATCCAATGGAGGAAACCAAGGAAACCAACAGAAGCATTGAGAAAAGAAGGTAAATGATGTGATCCATTTTTCTCTCTAGCCGGCTACGTTTAGATGGTGACCTCGTGGAGTTCCGTACTGCTTTTGTATCATGTCCGCTGAAGACAACTACTCCATAAATGTAATCAGTGTTACGGAGTTTTGAATCTCTTAAAAGCAATTGAGCAGGGCTCAAAGGATATGATTTATTCTCAAACTCTAAATTCCCCACAAAGGTGTAAAGACTAGGATTTGGATCCTCACAACGGACACTGGCCTTGAATTTACTGAATTCTTCATCCTCATTCAACCAAAGAGTTGCCTCTAAGCATCTTTTAATTTTCAGATTCGTTTCTCCATCAAGGTTCATGGTTTCTACATAACAAACGCCATCCTCATAGCTGGAAGATAGTAAAAGAAGATCACATGGAAAATATTCATCTTTGTTAACCTTCACAACATCTCCTACGCCAAGTTCTTTCCACAACTTGTCTACAAATTCTCCAGTGCTCACATGAGCCTTTACAGTCCGATTGTTTACATCCAAATCCTGCAAACAGGTTTCAAGGAACATGACATATTCAGCAGAACAAAATTAACTACGTAATTTGTACCTGAAATCAAACCAGATAATTGTCTAGAGAAACCAAATTGAAGAAATCTCCGAAAACATTAAATGTTGAAAGTTGTAAAGAACAGGTTTGGAGAATGGAATAGAAACCAAGAAGGCCTAAAAGAAGTGAAACGTTTAGCTCGAAGTTACCTGCAAAAACCTATGCCAATCTTCGACAGCCTCTTTAAGCATGCTGATTCCCACCACAAACACCAGAGGAGCGATCAAGCTTGCTCGTGAAAAAGGAGCCAAAGAAGCGAGCGATAGAACTGCTGCCAATAGAAAATAGAAGTTGGCAACTCTTCTGAACTGCTCAAAAAGTGCTCTTGGAAGGAAAGTGAGAACGTTGTATTTAGTTGTGGATATATAGTTGTAGGGATACTTGTAAGGCTTCCTTCTGTGTAGGTGAGGTTCGTTGCAGAAAACAACCCGAGAAAATCCTGGCTGACCGATGAGCTCTTGAGCAGCAGATGATTCGGATGTTGAGGGTCGCAAGCATGCAAAAGAATAGAGTTTGCTCCATCTAACCTTCCTCATCATCCTTCTCCTGGAAGATGCAGCTGCCATCTTTACACTTCGAGCTCCCTCTTCAACAAGTTCCTCCCCAGCTAGATGAAAAAGGCTATGTAAATCACATTAGCATAAGCCAAAATCCAGATTGATCCATGCTGTGATTGCCCAACAATTTGATTTTTGTCGCTCATTCATTCCACCCATAGACGGCCTGGCCGTCAACAAAGCAAACTGCAGATTCCAACTTTTGTCATCATCACACACATATATATAGGATGTATATTCAAGCATTGGTACAAAAGGTGAAACAAGATTCAATGTTTGTCTTTTCTTAACCGTCCCTGCTCTTATTTTTATGTGATTCCGTCATTGTACTTTCTGAAAGAGAGAGACTTCCATTGCTAGAGTATGGACTTTCCTAGATCTAGCAGGCCATAAATTAGCCGCGTTTCACGGATAAATAACATTTTCCTCTCTGAACCCAAAATGTATAACCCTTTCTTCTGTGAGCCAGATATGAAAAATCAACCTTGCCTTTCAGTATTTACTTCAGAAACACCCAAAAGGTCAAAAGACACATGGTAAACTAACTCCATATTCAAGGAAGGTAGTGAAATTGATTTCTACTGGATCAGTCAGAATTGCCTCTAGATTCGAGAATTGAATCTTGGGAAGTTTTATTTTCCTTTTCTCTCTCAAACCAAAAATAAATGAGTCAAACTTCAAGATGTTCAACTGCAATTGTTCTTTATAATACCGAAGAGGCAATGCCAACAATAATAGTAGTAATAATTATTGTCAAAATATAAAAAAAGAACAGCACAATAAAACTATGCTCATCTGCCTCTAGATTCGAGTTTTCATATTCATAAATCGATATAAATTATGTGTGTTTTTTATATTTTCTTTCTACAATGTCAATCGACCCTTTTGTTTTCAAGACCAAATCAATTCCATGCAATCATCCCTGTATTATTATATTAATTAATAATTCATATTCTGGCTTTCAGCCTGAATTATTTTACCCTGATCAGCATCTCAACAAAGCTGTTAAAATTATTCCAGAAATCAAAGTAGATGTAAAACTAATGAAACTGGTGAGTCAGGGAGCCAAGACTTGCATAAACTTGAAATCATTGTTAACTTGATAATGCATTTCAAACCAAAAAATGGATGGTAAGGCTAAAATTACAGTCAAAGTGTAGAAAAGGTTTTTTTTTTTTTTTTCTCAAATCATTGCATATTTGTTATATCTATCCAGGTTCATTCAATGCCGCTTCGTCAAGGAGCTTTGCCTAGAGCCTAGCTAAAAGATAAAAAGAAGGACCTTTTGCATAGAGCTTGCCGAATTGCCAAACAAAATTAAACAAGTGAACAGAGACTTTGAGTGTAATGGTTGATATCGAGTACCAATGCAACCAAAACCTCCATGGGAAATCATCAAGATACTCGGCAGCATAGGAATGAGTAGTCAAACCTATTGCTCCGAACATAATTCACATATTCTTCTGACTTTGATTGAATATTGATAGCTATAAACAAGGACATTTCAATAGAGCAACGCAGCTACGTAGCGCCGGCTTCTATTACACATCGCCGTCTTCAACAAGAAATAATGTAATGAGTTTTTGTAGATATTCTTTGCCTTGAGCGATGAAGCTCATTTGGTATGCCGGATGGCATGGGAGCGATGCGCTCTTTGGAAACATGTTGTCATGCCAAAATCCTCAAAATATAAATGGGAAAAATAAGCAATAGTGTTTTTTATGGAGTTTGGGAAATTAAATCTTAAACTTATTCTCTTTCAAAATAAAATAACAATCAAAAAATATTACAGATTTTTGTTCTTGAATTTTTGCTATCTTCATTGTCAAAAATCTCAAATTTTCTTTTACTATTAACTTTGAATTCTTTTTATTTTTTGCCCGCAGCATAACATGTTAGACCCTAACTACTTGACCTAACGTCCACACAATAAAAATTATAGAAGAGGAAACATAAAAATTCACGGACAACATTTATGTTGCAGTTCTTGAAATAATATCTGTTGCGGATTGAAGATAAACCTTTTACTTTAATTTATTTAAATGTTACATTAATTATGTTTGATTAAATCCTGATTTTTAAACTGATATTTTGTGATCATGATGTCCAAAAATCTGTTATTTTGCACAGTTTTAATTATTCAATCAAGTGATATTTTCTCCTTTGCTAGTTTTACGCTACAGACAATGGCCGGTTCTGAGTTGAGGAAATGACCGAAATATTGAGCCCGTTTAACATTTGGGTAGCCCAATAAGAATGCTATTCTTTATCTATACACTTACTGAAACGAGTTTTTCGGAGACTTGGAAACAAAATAAAGTCAATGTCTTCCTCGTGCATGTCGTGGAGATCTTCTGCCACTAAGAGGAGACCAACTCGACCTACTGACAATCCCAAGAATCATGGACCCATTCATCCGGACCCAGATCTGGCTCCGAATCAAAAACCCGTCATTCAATTCCTGGCCTTAGGGCTCATCATATTTCTCGCCCTCCTCCAATTCTTACCCGCTTCCCATTTCCGTGACCCCTCAGATCCTTCCAGAAACTGGGTCTCTTTCAACTCCAACACCTCTTCTTCTTATTCCACTGTAAAGCTCCAGTTCTCTCTTTTTTAGCTTTCATTATTCTTCCTATTCAATAATTGTAAATCCTGACCTTTTTTTATTTTGTTAATCAAGTCAAAAGGTGAAGGAAACCCCAGTTTGTTCAGGGACAATGATGAAGGGGAGGGGGTGGTACATGTTGTTTCATGGATGGAATGTTTGGACCTTAAAGTGCTGGCAGTTCTTGCCAACTCAACTCTTTCAAGTTCAAGGTATCAAAGTTGCTCTGTTTTGATTGGATTTTTATCGGCAATCCATGATCCTTGGTTTGACTCCCAGATCAAGCAGCTTAACTTCACTCAAAACAAGCAGATTATAATTCATTAGAATTGATGTTATTATTTACTGCAATGCTATCAACTTTTCATTCTTCTGTCCTCTCTTATGTATACAGATATCCGGACTTAATTCACTTTCATTTCTTTACACCTCAAGGGAACAAAGACAAAGTTTCCTTTTATAAGTTGAAAGTATTATTTCCACATTCAAACGTTCAACTTCATGGGTAAGATATTGGCTTATATATACACACACAAACACTTGCAGGAGTTAATCTCTTGGTTCTTATTGATGATATTATTGTCAAAATGTCAATAGGCAAGAGGAAGCGAAAGAAAAAATTAGGACGGCTACTTCTATGGCAGAGTATGACAGTCTCAATTTTGAGGAAATAGCACCTTTTATTATACCAAGAGTCCACCACTCACTAAGAAAATTCATATATGTTTCACCCCATCTAATTTTGAAGGTTGGTTTCTTCTTTCCTATCTTAATTTACATTTGCTAACAGTTTACTTCTAAATATGAAGGAATTCCTAACATATCTCTTCCTGAGCTTCTTTTGTCCCTCGTTTAAGACATCGAAACACTTTAAAACCATCCATTCTGATGCAAATAGAGCTAAATTAATTATATGTCCTCTCCACCATATTTTAGTTGTCTAGTGCTTTACTTACCCAGGGTTTGATAATCAATTTGTCATCTAATGGTCTTAGCGGTTGAACACAATAAGATTTAGTGAAATAATCACCCACAAGATTCGGTATCATTTGCGCCATTTTCTTATTTGCGTTGGTAGTTTCTTGGTATTTGTAAAATTTTTAAACACTTCTTGTATTGCAGGGAAAAGTGGAAGACCTAACTGGAATTGACTTAAGCACCAATGCTGTTGCAGCTGCTGAGGAATGTTCTAAAAGGCTAAACAGCTATGTGAACTCGGATGTTTTGGATGCTATTCAAAGATCAGCCTCAAAGCCATGGGTCTCCGTGACACCCTATGTGAAGGATGCATGTATGCCTGAATTAAGTTTGCTTTTGATTGATGCAAGCAAATCGGAGCAGTTTTTGGAGGCTGTCTTATGGTGGAATAAAGTTCTGAATTGGAGAGACAGGTTTCTTATTCTTCACTTCTTCTCAATACTACTGGTGAAAATGCTTACGTTAATTGTTGGTGAACTGCCATAACATTCTTCATAAAAGATGATAATATTACTTCTTTGTTCATCTCTGGAGAATTATTACAGATTACTTATACATTTTGTGTGTTTATATGCAGTAGCAGTAAAGAAAATCCAGTAATAGCATTGGCACTCTACAACAACTACCTGAAGCTTTCAAACTCCTGGTTGGCAAAGGAACCAGCATCACTAGAAATCATTGAAATGAGTATGGTCATTCATTATGATGGCCCCAAGATTGTTTGCTCTGAATTTGGAAATGACACCATTCAAGGATCATCTCATGGAAATTTATGGAAAAAGTACCTTCCCTCAATGTCAAATCAGATCTTGGGCAGCTAGAATAACTTGTACCAATCCTGTGGAAATGAAAATCTGAATGAAGTATGTCTTCAATATAATGCACCAAGTGGGCCTAAATGCATAATCTGAACCAAGTTATTCTGAATGCAATCTTTGGTTGTTATTTTGAAAGAGAGAGTGGGATCTATGGTTTGTGAGTTGAAGCATGGATTACCATATGCACATGAAAGCACTTGACCGCCTTTCCTGTGGAAACATAGATGATATTTTCATTTCCTGAATCAAATGCCGAGAATAAATTAGAAAATGAATTAAGATTAAATATGTTTTTAAAGTATAATTAGAAAAAAAAAAAAAAAAGAGATTGAATTAGAAACTGACCTCAGTTGAAGCATAGGGATGAAATTGGTTCGTTGCTAACATCCATGTCTCTGCAACGCATATCAAACCAACAAATGCAAAAATCCTAACTTAAATTTGGTTTTTTTTTACATCAAAACACAAAAACAAAAGCTTCGGTAAAAATTAAAATTGGAAGAAGAAAAAGAGAGCAACTTTACTTCGGCAGAAGTGGCGACGAGGCCGGGCCTGTCCCTTGAGGCGATAAAGCAGGAGCGGTGGCCTTGTGATCTCTCAACCGCCTTGTCCTGTCATTTGCGCCGCCGGTTTCTTTCTCTTTTGCTTTCTAATGGGCTACGGCTTTGCGGTTGTTTTTCAGGCGTAAAAAATAGTGGGTAAAGGGTCCACCGTCAGGGTTTTCGGTTCGGCCCTCATCATTAATTTTTATACTTGTTTTTTGGGCTGCTTATTCGGTGGTGCCAACCTGGACCAGTTCAGAACCAGACCGGTCTATCCCAGTCCATGGTACCAGTTTGCTATTTTGGGCCCATCATGACCAAATTGGGGTGGGCCTTACGAAAACGGATTGAAATTGGTACGGAACCGACCTGTTTAGGTTCAAAATCGATGTGATCATGGATCGGTCTTTGGAAGAAAAGGTACAAGAGCCGTCTTTATTCACAATTTCATTTGCAAATGGATACCCTCATTTTATTTTATTCACAATTTCTTTCTAATTTTTTTATCAATCCTTTCATATTCCCTCATTCTAAATTTTTAATATTATTCTCTCACTTAAATTCTTTTTAAAATTCAAAATTTACTCATTTTTTATTTATCTAATATTCTCTCAAATTTTCTTCAATTCCTTTCCTTTACAATTTTACCAAATTTAGATACAATATATATTCATTCAGTTCTTTTTTTCGAAATTTCAATATATTTATTTTTTAAAAAATAAAAATTCATCTTCGATCGTCCTTTGAATGCTACTCGCATCCCAATGTAGTTGACAAATCATTCGATAAATTGAAGCCTGATATTTTTGTGAAGCAAGAGTTTTTCCCGAGGACATACATAGTTGGTAGTCAAACACAATCATCTAGTACTACGACTATGGCCACAAAATCTTCCAAAGACTGAATCCCAACTGCACTAAGACTAAGACTAGTAAGATATGAGAACAATTCAACATTATACAAAGGAAGATACAGAAAAACTTTTCACTATTTATAAATTATGTAAAATGGTACAATTATGAACATATTAAAAGTGTCGGGGGTACATATACATATAAAAGATATTTAATTAATTAGCACAAATTACAAATTAAAAATGGTATACAAAACTCAAATTAATCTAAAAAAATAAAGTACTTCGATAGAGATAAGTGCGATTTAATTAAATTTATAATTAAAAATCTGTTTGGTACGAAGGAAGTAATGATTTTACAGTATAATTTAATTGACTGTACTGACTTTACTGTGTTTGGTACACAAATTTACTGCTGCAAAGTTAGTTTACAACTGTAGAGACTTTACCGTTGCAGCTGCATTCTGATTGCAGAACCCCCTCTCCCTATCCTCTTCACTCTCAAGAGAACTTTTCCCACTGTTGGTCTGTTCGTCTGCAAGCTCTGGTTCTTCTCTCTGGTTTCCGACACAGGTGAGTCAAATCTACCTCTTACCTTTCATTTGCATTGTTATGGCTACGCGTAGGACCATGATTGAAGCAGATATGTGTTTTGATTTTCATCGTTTTCCTTGTCCTCACTCTCAGACAAAACCCATCCCATGCTATTGGTCCTTCTGTCTACAAACTCCTGTCTTTTCTCTCTTGTTTCCAACACAGTTGAGTCAAATCTACCTTCTAATACCTTCATTCGCATTGTTGTGGTTAGGCATAGGAATGTGAAATCTGAGCTGATATGTGTTCATGTGTTCGGCTTCTCTCTTTTCTGATTTGAAGAAGGAAAGAAGAGATTTATAGGGAAAAAGAGTTTTTTCAGTTTAAGATTTCTCTCTAGCTTATGCACATGCCTTTTCTAATCTGTAAAAAAAATTAATGATAAAAGTTCAATAACTAATGTCATTCCAAGGAGACATAAATTATGAAGGTAGAAAGAAAATATAATATGCCACTCGGTGCTATCTGAGTTCTCCCTGCATCAATGGTGATAAAGGTTGCTAGGTTTTAGTGATTTTGCCCTTTCCTGAAAAGTTAAGATTCTTGTTATATATAGAACATAGACAATGATGGATAAATCTAATGAAGCAAAAAGAAACACCTTTTAGAAAATTAAATAGAATACAAAACATCATTTGAGCAAGAAACTGACCGCAAGTGTAATTGAATATTCTTCTAAGAATTAACTACTATTTTAACCGCAATTCTCATCAAATTCGCCAAACTAAGAGTTCAAGAAAAGGGCATTCACCACTCTTGTATAAACAAGTAAATCAGGCACCTACTACACGATCCATAAAGACAGAACCACTAACTTATTTCTTTCACTCAATACTAAATAAAGAAGAGTGAAGTTTTGCACCACAATAAATTCTTTCTTTAACATGATACTATGGCTTTTTCTTCTGATCATAACTTTCTCTCTTAATAAATTGTTGATATGCATGCAGTAAACTACAAGCTAGATGGTGTTTATACTAGTGAGAGTATCAATGATAATTAGTGTTCTTAGTAATAATGGATAAGTTGACAAAATTCATTTAAGATAAAATAGTTTGGTTTATAATACTTGCAGATGATATTATTTTGTGTGTTAAGACTAGAGCATATGTCAACACAAAGCTGAAAATAATGGAGATAGATGCTAGAATGAAGATGGTTTAGACTAAGTAGAGTGAATGTTGAATATATAGAATATAAATTAAATTCAAACAAATATGAAGATCGATCCCTAAGCGGGATCATTCCTAATAGTTGAGTCAATCGTACAGATAGATGGAGAAATCGATGGCAATATGACCCATTGGGTCTAGGCTAATTTGAGCAAATGGAGAAGCACTGCAGATGTGTTGTGCGATAAAAGAATTCTTATATAATTGAAAGATAAGTTCTACTTGTTAGACCGACATTGCTATATGATAGTGAATGTTAGAGGACTAAAAGACTACATATATGGAAGATAAGTATAGAAAAAATGCAAATGTTGTAGTGAATGTGCAAATATACGAGAAATGAAAACATTTGTAAGAAGGTTGGAGTGATACTTATAAAAAATAAAATGAGTGAAAGTCGTTTATGTTAATTTGGATACTTACGATGTAAACTTTTAGATGTTCCAGTTAAGAGAGTAGAGGTTATGAATAATGAAAAAAATGATCCAAGTTGGAGAAGACCCAAAAAGATTTGAAAGGATGTGATTTGAAAGATTTGAAGAAGTGAGAATTAGAAGAACACTTTGTGTTGGATAGGAATGAATAAAAGAGGAGAATTCATGTTGATAACCTAACTTGAAGTCATATATTGGTTCATGTAACTTACCTCAATATAAAGATAAAAGCTCTGAATACGATGTGAATGAACTTTTCATCTACTTTAAATGATTATGTATTTTAAATGGTTAAAAATGTTTTTCTTTTCAGGGATGTAGAGGGTTTGAATGTTAGTTTAATAGTTTTATATATGCTATTTTTGAGGAATATATAGGGTTTGATGTTTGTTAGAAAAACTCGTTTGAAAACATCAATTTTTTGTGTTTGTGTAAATTTGAATATAATAACAATCTAATTTCAATGCCAAATAAATTTTGAAATGAGTTAAAATCAATTCAAAATTTCATTAAATTTAACGTAGATAAATTTTGTTGAATCAATCCAAAATAAATGAATTGCAGAATCCCTTACTACTAAACGTAGGGATGATAACCGGTGAAGTAATCATTATATTTCATGATATAATACATATGGTTATTTGATGTATGTTAGAATAATTCTCTTGAAAATATCGATCTCTTTTTCTTAGTATAAATCTGAATATAGTCGCAATTTGATCTGAATGCCAACAAAATTTTGAAATAAGGTAAATAAGGGTGGCTATACCAACTCTCTGCCATCAAAAGAAAAGAAAAGAAATGAAAGTCAATTTGATAATACAATTTGACCAAACCAAATGACATTTTTTTTCAACAAATTACGGGCGGACGTTATAGAACTTAATCATGAAATTTCTCAACCATATGGTATGTGTGACATTTTAATAAATAATGTGTCAACAATCATGCCTGTTAAGATAGGCATTTGGCATTGGGAGTAACTCTGAGCATGCTGCAATTTAAAACCGAAAGAAATGGCCATGTTTAATTAACTTCACCGTTAAAACCAGGTTTAAATCAGATTGTATTCTCTAAAATGCACCAAATTACTACTAATTCCCAGGTATCATAGAAGAAAAAAAATGATCCCTGAGCTCCATCTTGACATTATTTTCTGTGATTATAGCGTTCATCTAGTTTTACTAACTACACCAAAAAACAAGAGCATCCAACTTAAAAGAGATTAGTATAATTTGTCAGAGAAGATTCAGGGTTATTACAAGGGTGGAAGTAGTATATATATATATATATATATATCCCTTAACATCTACCAATCACTATATAGCAGTGAAGTACCTAAGGTATAGTCAACCACTGGCCTAAGCTCATCCCAGTTCTGTTGTCTCATGTATTCATGTCCACCTGGGTTACAAAAGCTTAAATATGATGGAAGAACTTGAGTTGTTCCTGCAAAGAACTGGTTCCTTCCAAGGAAATGATCGTTGACAGGCGTCCTTTCATTCTCATTCTCATTATCATTTAAAACTCCACAACTCTTGACCTTGACACTATTGTCCGACTCTCCGCTGCATGTTCTGGAGCTGGTAGCAGTGGTATTTTGTTTGGAAGGATTATTCTTCTTATTTTGCCATTCTGAGATTGCATACTTTCGACATGAGACATCACGCTTGAAGATTCTGCAAACCGTCCAAACTTCCTGCAACCCAATGAAACCAATCTATCACTTTTATAAGAAGTTTGCACTAAATATTGTTATGATTAGCTTTAACCATAGAAGGTTTTTGAAGAGAGATTAACTAATTCAGAAGTTTATATAAGGTAAGGAAATGGATCTGAACTCTTACGGCTTCTGGCAAGTTGTCTTTCTTGGTATTTGAGAGACTAGGATTTTGACCAGCGGGAAGGCGAAACTCATGCATCATCCAATCGGTTTTGGTGCCTTTCCCCGCACTTCCCCGGTAATAGACTAAGGATTTCTTTAGGCCTATGCAATCCTGAAATCCTCCGACGGAATAGATAGGCTTGTCAATACCAGTAGCTTTCCAGAATCCTGAGCCCGTAACCCTGTTTGGCCTGATGCTATTCCTGTATTTTCTTCCTCTCCTACAAAAGAAATACCATTCCTTCTCTGTAACAGTGCTAAGTTTGCTAACTTCTGCACAATTCACAGTAAGTAGTTATTAGCATCAATATGAAATTAAATCCATTTTCTTGAACAATAAGAATGAATGAATGTAATAGTTAACAAAAGAAAAAAGATTGCTAGAAATTCACTGGAAATTTTTTTTTTAATATGCATCAGAAACTGTAAAGAAGAAAGAAACGAATATTGAATCATACTTGGGAGATCCCAAGGATCATATTTGTAGATATCAACATGCTTGATTAGGTCAATACTAAAGAGTTTCTTCTCCACCTTCCTTTTAAGATAAAACCCTACAAGCTCTTCATCAGTAGGATGAAATCGAAAACCAGGAAGCAGAATATCTTCATCTTTATCTTCTTTGTTACCTGAAGAAATCATCTCTTCCACCTCCATTTTTATTCCTCTATTAGTGTTCTCTACCGCTTTGAGAATGTAACAGAACTTATAGCATGCGAGAAGAGCTTAGTTCTTAGTCAAAGTCATAGCATTTGACTGGAAGCTGGGATTGCTTGCTTAATACTTGAAGACTTTAGTTTTTGTTGGAAAATTTTTTTAAAAAAAAAGGTTAGAATATAGATTTTGTTTTTTTTAGATGTTTTTCACCAAAGAATATGACAATTAAAAAAATCTTTATTTGAATAACATTTGGCCCTCAAAATAGCAAGCAAGAAAAGAAAAGTCATCAGACAAGAACAACTAGTTTGACTAAAAATTTGCCTCTGAATAAGAAAAACTGACCATCTACTTTGTGGCATTTTCATGGTGAAAAAACCTGTCTTTCCTCATGGGTTCCTATTGATTCCAAGGACATAGATGGTTTTGTCGAGAACAATTGGACCATAAGCAGATGACAAGGAATAATCTATGTACTCAGTTCAGAGAGAGATTGTAAGTACATAAAATGATAATTAAAAATATATATTTTTAAAATAATAATGAAAAGGTAATATTATCTCCTATCCATTATTGTATTTACAAGATGATTGAGCCATATTATCTTAATAGTATATTTAAGGTCTGACAGATTTGAATTCTAGAAATCTGAAGATTACTCAGATCATGATCCTAAATGAGTTTTGACTGTGGACGGATTCCCGTTGGAAAAATCTTTTCATACGAGATA
Organism: Firmiana major; assembly: GCA_033439115.1. Lineage (NCBI taxonomy): Eukaryota > Viridiplantae > Streptophyta > Magnoliopsida > Malvales > Malvaceae > Firmiana > Firmiana major. The sequence continues at coordinate 3,696,262 of CM065914.1, read as the reverse complement.
GTCTCACTTCTTTCCATATTGCAATAATTTTATGGTTTGGTCTGAAATATACACCGGTTGTGTTGGAGATGGTGTGCCGACAGCCGAGTAGCACTCAATCAGTAAATGAATTTACATGTGCATTTGGCCTGCCATTGCCCGCTCTGTCGACCATTTGAATGCATTGACTTGAATTAAATATGGAAATTAAAGAAAAATTATCTGGATATGATATAAAAATAAAATAAAAATAAAAATAAAATAAAAATTATATATAAACTTTGATAAATGTTAAAATGTTTTTTATATTTAACGTGTCAAAATAAATTTGAATTCGATAATTTTTATATTGTTGTGGCGTCTAGCTCAGCCGGTAGGAGACCCACTCAACCGTATTATCCGCTTTGAGCCCTGCTTTCAGGCTCCGCCCTCACGGTTTTTCTTTCGCGTCCTCAGGACCTCACGGTTTTTCTTTCGCGTCCTCAGGGGTTCGAACTCAAGACCTTAAAATTTTTGTTCTGAAAAAAATGATACCAATTGTTTAACAATTGGTATCATCAGTGGGTCTCTTACCGGTTGAACTAGACGCCACAACACATATGTTACATGACACTAATATGATTTAATGTAAAAGAAATAAAAAATATATACATGGATTATGTATGACTTGATATAATATAAAATATATTTGTTATGAATTAAAAATGAGCATGGAGTAAATTATTTAATTATAATTATAATTTTTCTTGGCACATTTAATTTTAGTTACCAAAAAATCTTATTTTCTTCTTCAAATTTGTCAAAACTATAAACTGTTGCAAGGAGGAAAAAACAAAGATAGAAGGCTAGAGATTCTGCCAGGTAATCCTCGTCATTGAGATCAAATTTTGCCTTTTTGAACTACACATTTCTTTAATAATATATCAATGAAATGATTATTAGCACCCAAAGTCAGTTTTTAACAATTAACAAAATCAATTTAAATCAGCAAAACCATGTGCTAATTAAAATAAGGAAACCCATACACAGAAAGAAAAAAAATTATATATATATATATATATATATATATGTTTATGACTGAATCATTTCTTTAAGTTATAATATAAACAAGTCTTCGATTTTCAGTAAAACAAGTTATTTGAAATATATATATATATGTATATGTATATGTATATGTATATGTATGTATGTTATATCTAATGATCTAAGAAGCTATTTGGAAACATGGGTTACTGAGCGATAAATGTTTTTCGATTCATTAGAAGTTTATTCAATCTGTTGATTAATTTTTAATTTTTTTTTGTCATGCACATAAAATTTTCACTTATAAATGGAAATGTGAACACGTGGGGAAAGGGCATTGGTCTGTGTTTCCATGTGCACTGAAATTTTACAAGTATTGGTAATGACCGATCGATCTTCTCTATGTCAATAACATAGCTATCTCCCCACCAATGCTGACAATTGGAGAAAACAAAAAAGTCTTAAAATGGGTTGTAATCAAATACATATACACATAAAAAAAAAAAAAATCTTTTAATGAAAAGAAAATATGTCTAAGTTCAAAGTAGTTGATACCTAAGCACATTTGCTGGCATTTGGAAACTTCTTTTGCACAAGGGCTACCAGCAAAAACAAGAGCTTTGAATATTGAAACCATTTTTCATATTTTACTTGTCTTGGTGTCTTTGTTTGACCATATTAAATGTACTTCGAGAATTGAATTTTTTTTTTTTTTTTTTGCACTTTTTATGTTTTACTAAGAAAAACTACTATTTACGAATAATTTCTTAATTGAATAATTAAAAAAGAATTGTAAGATACTATGAGATTTAAATTCAAACTTAAACAATTTTAACATCATCTCTCAATTATTGGAAAAAAAAAGAGAGAGAGAGAAAAACAATAAATTCTAAAATTTAAATTTCCCAGTGTGATGCATCAAATATATTTACTTTTTTTAAATGAGTACAATTATACTTTTCAATTTATTTAAAAAATTAGTTAAAATTAAAACATTTTGTTTGCTCAGAGAATAATTTTTTTATTCCTAGTTTTTAATTATCTTTTAGTCAAATTAAAATATATAATGATAAAATTATTTTAATTTAAAACGGCTGATAATTGATAAATTTATCTTACCAAATTTGAACCTTTTCATTTTTTTACAATAAAAGCTGCTGAATTATATTCAAATTTTAAATTTGTATATTTTAAAAATAAAATATATAATAATTTAAAATAATACTCAAAATTACTTTATCACGTTTATTAATAGTATTTATGAATAGTATACACAAGTTTTCCATTTTTGTAGTGGATTAAGAAGAAAGCATTACAATTTTTTTTAAATCTTTGAGGAGAACTCATTCCAAATGATCGGCCATTTTAGCCAGCCAATATATGGGTATTGGAAATCTAATGGGCTATTCAGCGAAAATACCCTACTTTGTTTTCCTATATTTAAGGTTTGGGCTTAACAGGCTTTAAGATAAACCCTAACTTCAAATAATCCGATTCAAGTGGGTCAGATCATGTGGATTGGCATCAGGCTCTACCGAAACCCAAATTTTAGTTTGTATACACCATGAGGAGCCATGCGTTTTATAGAGAGTGAAGCCTTTTAATCAAAGCTCAGGTTGTCTCGACTCTAATTTAATTACTAAAAATATAAAAAATTATTTTTTGTGTGTTAAATAAATAAAAAAAACGACTTTTTAATATTTATTTAATTGATGGATAATTTTGTATCAAAATTTTAATTTTATCATTTTTTTTATAAAATCATACCAATTTTTATAATATGAAATTAAAGTTTAAAAATTATTTCCTTTTTTACTTTCTTTTTAAAAATTAATCACATGTAAAAAGTATTTTAAATTAAAAAAAAGTCTAAGTTCTGTAGTTGTTATCATCTTACTACAAAATCGATTTATCAAGATGCGAGTGAACACTCATTCACTTACATTTATTTATTCATTTATTTTTTTTATAATTGGAGATAAAGTGATATTGTTTGAATTTAAATTCAAATTTTATAATAGATTAGTTTTAAATTTGTGTAATGCATGAAAATATATTTATAAATCAATAAAATCATATATAATATAATTTTTATTTGAAATTTTATAACATAAGATATTAACTTTATAGAAAATCTAAAATTTCTATCTTTAGTATTTTTTTTATTTGTATTTTGCATATTTCAATACAGTAAAATAAGATAATTATATATTAGATATAGTTATGTACTTTTCATCAAAGTTAAATAAAACTCATACGGTAATTTATTTCAAGTAATATATAAGCTAAGTTCAATTATGTCTGGATTAGCATAAATTGAAAAATTATATACATATATCTATTAACATTATAAAATACTTTTATTATTATCATAGAATAATAACTCTTCGATATATTAAATATGATAACATTACATATATTAAATATGTTTTTAGTGTATATAAAGAGCAACAATACATATATTGATAAAAAAAAAATGTGTAAAAAATTTGATAAACTATAGATGATTGTTTTTTATTTTAATATATTTAAATATAGATGTGTATATTTCAGAAGTTAAAATAGATAATTGATTTTAAGAATAATTAATTGATTTTATAATTTTAATGTATATAGGTTCTTATCTTTTAGAAAATTGAGAAAATTTAATTGGTAATATATTAATACATTGAAAAAAATTAAAATGGATAATTGATTGAAATAGAAAATTGATTTATTTTATAATTATAAATTTATATAAAGAGCAACAATATATATATTGTAAGACTCGAATTTTTGTGTTATTTCTTTAAGAATATATCACCTGAATATGTAATTATGATATATCGAGTAATAAAGAAGAAATAATACAATTTCGAGTTTATCTTATGTGATTGGAAGTCGGTACGTTGTAAAATATCGAAATAAGAGTTTGGATAAAATCGGAATAAACCGAATGAAATTAGGTCAAACGGACTGAAAATATGGACTCAGAACGCGAAAATATGGAGAGTCCAAGAAGGGAAATTAGTCCGAAAAATGATAATCCGGAAATTTCCCCACAATGAGAATTTATCTCCGAAATAAAAAGAAAAAAATTATATTTTCGGAGAAATAATAAAAATAGAATGTGATGTACATATATATATATATATATTTCGAAACAAAATTAAATAAAATATATGTACACGTGAATATGAATATTAATGTATAAAAATACATTATGGTAATATGATATTTTTATAATAATACAAAATAATTATTTATTAATATTATAATAATATTATATTAAAATATATTATTTAATTGGGTATTATATTATATTATATTATAGTATAATATAATATATATATATATAGAAAAAAGAAAGAAAGAAGGAATATGAAAAAAAAAAGTAAAATCGGAAAAAAAAGGAAAGAAGCAAAATCGCGAAGAGAGAGAGAGAGGGCCGAAAAACCGACCCTCACCGTTTCCTCACCACCGACGAGCCACGACCGGCGAAGGAGCGAGAGGAAGCACCGGCGAAGGATGGCTAACCTTCAGGGGACCGCCGAGCACCGTCATGAGCCGTGGAACGGCCGGAAAAGGCAGTTTGGCGGAGAGGAGGCCGCGGGAGGGAAAGCGAGATTCGTCGGCACCAGCGACGATCTGGGCCAAGCCAAATCAGGCGAACCTTCCCCAGGCCGAGGCGCACCCAACGGTGGTCGAGCCACCACGGGAACTAGCTGGCAGCGCCGACAACGACCAAATCCTCACTGAACCGGATCGAACCGGCTCAGTGTGAAAAGGAGCTGAACCGGTTCGAACCTGTTCAGCAGGAGAGAGAAAAAAATTTAGAAAAAAATTCAATGTTATCCCGGCACAGCAGTAGTAATCGAAAATCGATCGAATTATTTTCGGATAATTAATTTGAATTTATATTAGATCAGAATTAACCGGTTTAAATATACATTGCTGTGTAGCGAAAAAACGGTAGGTGACGTGTATGAGTTCGAGCAGATCTCGACTTACGTGCCACCAAGGAAGGATTCGGCTTTCGAGAATATATCTGAAGCCAATTAGACTACGTAATCCGAGGAAATCGAGAAAATTGAATTAGCAGTCGACACATTTCGAGATAAAGAGACTTATGTAAGCTATAGAGATAGCTATACGTATGTTTTCTTATCTGCTGTGTGCAATGTATACGATAAATATATAGATATCGATATATCAACTTAGAAAACTACGTATAAGAATAAGTCAAATGATGAGTTGCATGACTTCTATGATTGTGTGAAAAGAAGTTTTGCAAACGTTTTGAGAAAGAATGATAATAGATAGGCTCCCGGTTTAACCAAGTGCATGTAATGTGTTTTAAAGAGTGACTGAATGGAGAATTGCCTTCTCACTCATGACTATACATGGAGACTTTCTACTTCTTTTCTGTGTGAAATAGTGTTAGAGCATGAGATGAGAGGTAACGGTAGATTGACCAGCCTCGCTCGCACATTATTTTAAAAAGGGATTTTGAGAAAAAACAAAAGAGGGCTCGATGCCTCGAGTGACGTTGTGTGATTCCACTCGAGCTACTTGCACTAGATTTTGGGAATCATGTTGGAGCCATAGAGTACTTCTTATTGATCTTGCTCTAGTTATGCTCACACGTGACCCTCTCGATTTAAAGTGATGAGACAGCAGTGCTTGATGCCTCGGTAATACTGTGTGTTCCATCCAAGAGCTCGCATTCGTGCTCGATGCCTCAGATATACTGTGTTCTACTCTAAGTTGCTCGCACGTAGTCTCTTGAGCTTCTGTGTGATAAGCAAAACCGTGTTTGATGTCTCGATTATACTATGTGTTCCAGTCGAGAACTCGCACGAGAGTTTATGATATTGATGTGTGATGGATAAACCGTGCTGCAGCCGTCGTGTGATGCTAGGTGTTCTTGTACTGACCTGCTTGCATGTGATTTTGAGACATGAAAATTGATGATAATGATACTGCGGTGGTAGACCTCGAGATTACTCGGTCCCCTCAGCTATGTCACAATATATAAGGATCCTCGGAGTACGCTGTACCGTGAGGTAAACCACGGAGTACGATGTACCGTGATATCTTAGTGATCTTAGTGAGCTGACGGGATGGTTGATCCGCCTCCCTAAGTATGGGATTCCCGCACACCTGATCTGTGATTGCTTGGAATCCGACTATGGTCATAAGTCTTAATAAGTTTTTATGTATCTGAATGATACGATATTGTCACTATTGTGTGAGGTGACAGATGTTTTCCCCTGCTGTGTGTCTGAGGATATGTTAGCCCGTGATTTATGTCTCAACATGTAACTGATTTACAAAGTATAAAGCATTTTTATATGTGCTCTGTGTGAATAGATTATGCTGTGTAAACCTGTGTGGTTTTGAAAAATGATCTATGTAAAACTGTGTGTTACTGTGTGAAGTTAAACCTGTATGATTTTAAATGATAAACTGTGTGAATATGCATATACCCATCTAGCGAATTAATGATTTCGCGTTGATGGAAATTGTTTTTAAAGAACATGCATATTGTCTTATAAGGGAAATGAATATGTATGTATTTTAGCATGTAGATAGTGTGGTTATCTACCTGCTTGCATATTTTCCTTACTGAGCGTGTTATGCTCACCCCCTTATTTCTCCTCCACAAATACTACGTAGTAGTGAGTACTACAGTCGTCCCTGTTATGGTGTTTTCTAGTTATCTAGTAGTACAGAAAGGTATACACTATTGAAAAAAAATGTATCATGTAAATTAATGCACAGTCTAGTAATATTTTGTACGAAATGAATGTATAATTAATAGAAACTGAGGTAAACGCTTCCGCATAGTTATAACAGTTCAGTTTCTATTCTCTTTCATTTATTATAATGAATTTATATGAGAGGCAGATTGGATTTGACTTACAATCCAACTATAAGTGATAAATAGTAAGGTAAATTCACGAGAAGAGGGTAAGGGTCGTGACATATATATTAATAAAAGATGTGTAAAAAAATTTATAAATGATATGTGATTTTCTTTGATTTTAATTTATGAATGTCTATCTTTTAAAATTAATAATTGACTAATTTTTTAGTTTTAATATATATATAAAAATCTTTTAAACATTAAAATTATCCACATAAATGATTTACTGAATTTGAATTATATTAATCAATATAAATATATTTTGATTCGTAAATCTAATAAATCTATATTATTTATATTATTTATTTTATTATTTCATCTATTATTATATATTATATTATTCTAATATTATAATATTATGGTATTATATTAAAATAATTAATTAGAATAGTTAGAATTTCATTTTTTTAATTATGGTTTCTATTTTATTTAGCCAAAAAAATTTAACTTTTACACATTTATATAAGATTAGGATTATTCCTTAACTAATCCATCTAAAGATTATTGCCGAATGTTCACAATTATATGTCAGAGTATCTTTCCTTACCGAACCAATACATGCATGTGTTATAGTTCTGGTTATGAAACGTTGTCGTATTAGCCTATTTTATGCAGGTTTTTTTCACGGACTACGGCAATTAGCAGTCGGAGACTTCCGTTTGAGTAATCCTAGATTTCTAAGCCACACACCGAGTCTATCGCCGAGCAGCTGCAACCGGAATCGGGACTTCAGGTTAGAAAGAAAAGTTTTAACTGCTGCTTGCCGGTTTTGCTCAAAATTGGTTATTGGTCTTGATTTTGAATCGATTAATTTAAGGCAGAAGGAAACAATTTTCTATTTTCCTTCTTAAAACAATTTTCTATCTGATTTTCTATGTTAATAAATTATGGATTTTGCTTGTTTATTGAGAATTCTCCTAATTAAGATCAGGGTTTTTTGGGGATTCTATTGTTAGGGCTTATCTAGTTACATTGCTGGTTTCCTTGAATAGAAAAATTAGAAATTTTTTGGTTTTGTTTGATCTGTGTATGTTTTCGAGCTTTCTGATAGTTGATTTATTCACAATGTTACTGGTTAATAGGTTTAGATTCGTTATTTATGCCATTAACACGTTTATTAAGACTTTTGGAATACCAAGTTTAGTTATGAACTATTTTTCTTGTAATATCTTTGCTGAATTCTATGATATATTGTTCAATTCAGATAGGAGAAGATGAATGGGGAATTACTCAACATAAAAAAATGGGTAGTTTTCTATCCTGTTTATATTAATTCAAAGAAAACAGTAGCTGAGGGGAGGCGAATCAGCTTGGCTAAAGCATGTGAAAATCCCACTTGTGCTGAAATCGCCGATTGCTGCAGCCATCTCAAACTAGCGAATGCCATTGAGGTTCGTTCTCGAATGATTTGTGATGTCACTTATTTGATCCCCTTTCCAGTTTTCGTTGTGGAAACTTGGGGAAGAATAAGACCCGATCTAACATGAACTTATTTGTGCTTGATTATAAGTATTTTCCTAAGTGATGATCGAAATTTTCCGAGGACAGCCACCAACATTGTTCTAATGATTATGAGTATTTTCCTCATGTGACAATCAAAACTAACCAAGGACTGTTACCATCGTTATATATTGCCTCCTTTTAGGATTTAAAACTGTTATGGTCTCTAAAGACAGATTGCCACAAGATGGTTTTGGGGTTTTCATGCATTGCTCCTTTCATCAATCAAGGATAAATCTGAGAGTGGTGGCTCAACGTATGCAGTGTCTTACCCATTGTTTCTTTCTATCTTTTCTTCTTTCTGCCCCTTTTTAGAAATCTACCTATAAGCGTTATAGAAATCTCTTTCCAGCCATCAGTTTACCTGACAAGAAAGTTGCCTTCAAACCTCAATGGCCTACTACCTTTAGAGCAATTTATTAGCTAAATTAATTCTGCATCCCACGACAATAATCGTTTGCCTATTGTCTCGTCCAGGAACAAAACATATATGCCAAATATCTTCTCCATCTCACTCTTGTTGCATGCTTAGTTGAACTGTTATTCTGTCAACAGTTAAACAAACTAGTCATTGCCACTTGTTATATAAATATAACATGTGATTTTTCTGACTATGCAGATCGATAAGGCATACCCACGCGATTTCATGCAAAGAGGGAGAGTGAGGGTCCAGTTGAGAAAGGAAGATGGGACTTTGTACAATCCAGCCATTTCTTCCAGTAAGTATAGTCTTAAAAATAATTCTAATGCTGTTCAGAGCCTAATTTTAGAATGAATATACTGAATTCTTTGAGAAATGCTATATTTTTCATAGAAACATTTGTGGGCATATAAATTGGGTTCATGAGTTATTTGATAGTCTTTCCCTTGCTTATGTACTGCTGCATAAGTTCGTCAGAAGTAAAATGTAAAAGCACCTTCAATCTTCGATTTCACCAAATTAGATTACAAAGGGGGAAATGTTTCCTTTGTCTCATTGATTTCATTAAGTTATAAGGAAAAAAGAATAGTGTCATACTGGATTATGACTGGAATACACAGAATTCCACTATGAAAGACCCTACTTCCATAATTTGTTTGGTTGCAGGAAAACAGCTGATGCTTCATGTTGCGGAGTTGGTACCTAGACATCCTGGGAGGACCAAGAAGCAGGAAGCTCCTTCCGCATCAAGTACTGCTGGACCTTCCAAGTCTGGGAAGGGTGGAAGAAAAAAGCGATAGCTCCTTCACTCCCCATGCGACAGAAAATCATGGATTTCATTTTCATTGGACATTTTAAATGTCCCATTGAATTAAACATCTTCATATGGTAACAATTTTTGTCTGTTCATCTGAGTCAGCTTCAGGTTTTATGTTTATAGACTAATTTTGATAGGTCAATCATTGAACCCCAGACTTTATTGCTCTTTGGGTTTTGGCTTGTCAAATGCTGCTTAAAATAGTATAACTAAAACAAATCCCTCACATCATTCACTAGACTGATTAGACCTCTCATAAACACTGTTCTAAGAAAGCATTACCCTTTTTTTCATTCTTCAAACTATTTTCTGGTTTCTTATTCTTTGTTAATCCGGCTGTTTGTGGAATTATGGGTGACTATAGAGGCGAGTGATATAGCGTGTAGATAGTTTTTTGTTGAAAAACCTCTTTTAAAATGGCCACACATTGCATTTGGTACCAAATTATTCCGAACCCATATTTCTTAATCATTGATCTTTTGAATTGCACCCTAGATTATGATATTGTAAACGCATATATTTCTTCCTTCTTGATATTTTTAATTAAGTTTGATTGTAATTGCGGTCTGTTATTTTGTAACTTGACGTGACTGCCATACACAGAGTAACATTTGTTTGTGAGATGTGTTGTGTATCCATGCTTCTCATAAGGTATAGTTGGATATTGAACAAGAGTGAAAGGTTGTGTACTTTGTTTAGTCTCAGAAATGGAGTTACTTAGAAGTCAGATCTATGCAAGAATCAGTCTCTGCACCTCAGCCCTCCCCACTCCACCCTACTAACGTATTGCTATGGTATGGTATGGTATGGTATATCTCTAAAGCTTTGTTTGCATAATTAGTTCTCAAGGTCAAAGAAGCATGGCCATTGATTAAAGTGAGAAAAATTGGTAAGAAATGGCTAAATGGTTAGCTAATTGCTAGTGGAGGGGAGGGGGCATTACTCCATGAGCCAACCTGTCCCTGATAAGTATACAGGGTCGGGCAAAGCGTTCAGACACCGTACAAACGTCTTTATGGAAAAAAAAAAAAAAACTGTTAAGCAATAAGTATAGTGGAAACCAAATTGAGCCAAGGTCAGAGATAATCCAGGATTTTTATATCTAGCAATTATACTAAATTTTTAAAAATATTTTAATAATAAATTTGAAGTAAATGATATAAACGAGCTTTCATGAGTGGACCGAACCTTAATAAATTTAAGATATCAACTTGATTCGATTCTTATATGCTTTTAATAAAAAGTGATAAAGTATCAAACTTGGAAGTGTATGAATCCATGCTCCTACGGTATAGTCCTTACTTGCAATAAATGTTGCTTTATTAATGGAACTGTTGCGATAGCCCAATTGTGACATCTAGTGTGTGGATATTTCCTATCTTGTTATCATTTTCATCACTGTCTGCGAAATTTAATACCATAGAGAGTCCCACAACAACTTTGATGGCCTAACTCTTTATTATTCTAAACATATTGTGGCCTTTTTCCTATTTTTTTTTTAATCATATCACTGTCATCAGATTTATTTTATGTTGCCACAATTTTATTACTAGAACAATTTCGGTTATTTTAATCTGAGTTATAACTTAAGTTTTTAAGATGGCTGCAACCTTTCTTGTCAAATTGATGATCTCAAAAAGTTGTAATTTTTTAACAATTAAGTTTTAATTTAGCTGATGCTATCTCTATTTAGAAAAGATTAAGTTTAATTTTTGATTTTTTTATTATATCTTTCTATGAACAAAAATTTTTAACAATTAAAATGTAAATAATTTAATGACTTGATTAAGTGTTCCGTGTTTGTTTTGCATCAAATATGATAAAATATTAGAATTATTATGTCATAATTTATGCTGATATGTCAAACATGAAATAAATACTTTAGTTTTTGTGAAATTGATATTTAATATTTACTAACACTTTAATTAATATTATTTTTATATTAAATAATCTTATCATATTTAAAATAATAATATTCAAAGTAAAAATTGAAATAAGAAAGATAAAAGAAAAAAATGTGTGATAATTGTAGGTTCTTTAGCCCCTTGGGCCAGTGCAAGATGCGTCTCAACCCTTCAAAAATTGTGTTGGAAATTAGCATCGGCGACAACGAAAAAAAAGTCAGGATTTAAGATTAATGAAACCAATAATAACAAGGGATTTACCTATGGCTTGTCTTTGTACAGCTAAAATGAAAAGTGCAGGCTAGAGTCCAAAAACTTAGAACGAAAGAGACTAGTCAAGGGGCTTCAAGACCCCATGGCTCATCCTCTCTCTAGTCAAAACCCTAGTCAAAGTAATCTCTGGCAAAAATTTTGGTACCCTTTCCCCGGTCCTAGCTGGCAGGTAGAAAAAAGTGAAGAAAAAAGGTTGCTGATGTGGCACTGCGGGCTTTAAATGTCTTGCCTTAAAAGACGAAATTGACATCTGTGTTATCCCAAAAGGACAAAACTGTCCTGTTCGTCCCATAATGTCCAAACCCTTGAGGGAGCTAGGTCTTTCTGTATTGATCCCCAACTTTAACCATGTGACATTTCAACCCCCAAGTCTACTTTGTTCTCTTCCACATCTCTTGCATGGTTAGGGTGGCATGTGGGACTTATTTAAGAAGGCTGAACAAATGATTATGGTGCACTTAGCCATGTTGTTTAGTCTTTTTAACGTAGATCTGATCTCTTGTCTGATCTTGTTTAGGGAAAATATCCGATGCTTAATGTTGTATGGATCATCATTATTTAACACTATCAACATTATTATGTAAATGTATACATATTGCAAGTGATTCATGTAAGTTTTACTTTGTATTTGATTAAAGTAAACATATATATGTGCAAGTCAATGTAGGAGTGTTTCTTTTTGGCAATAGTAATGCTTAGAATGTTTAGAAAGTTGTCAAAATGTGTTTAATTATTATAAAAAGTGTGAAGAAAAATATAGATATGGTTGAAAAGGAGAGTGATGATTGGTGGCTTAGCCACATGTGTGGTCTCTCAGGGTCACACTCTTCCTAATCCAGGCAGCACCATTTTCTTTTCCCGTATCCCTAATTATCTAACCTTTCCTAGAAAAAGAACACCCTCTCTCTCTCTCCCTAAAATTTTTTGGGGTTTGTTGATGTGTCAGTTTGAATGGATTTGCTTGGCCTTTTCTTATAATGGTAGGCTTGATAACACTTTCTCTCTCCAACCCTTCCTCTCTCTCTCTCTCTCTCTCTCTCTCTCTCTTAGTTTTCTTCTTTCCCTTACTTTGTGGGGAGGAGGCAGTGGTTTGCATAAGTAGTTTTAGATCTCAACTTTCAACTTTGAAGATTTTTTTGATGATTTTAAGGGGGAGGGAGTGGAAACAAGAAGAAGACGAAAAAGGAGTTGAAAGTTTCAATTGGAGAAAAAGAAGAGCATTGTGGATGGTGAAAGCAGGCAGCAGCTTAACTTGGCTTTGCTGCTTCTCTCCTTATTTTCATTTGCATAAGCAAACATAATATTCTCTTCTTGAAATCACCAAAACCGTGAAAACAACATGACCTTTTCTTGTTTCTGTCTTAAGAGTGATGTTTGATCTTTAGCTTTTAGGTAGAACCGATATTAATTCCTTTGCCCTCAATTAGCTATCTTTGTGTAATATTTGACAACTTTGTTACCCAACATCAAATCAGGTCTCCAAAAAGAGAGCAAAAGCACAGGGTATTCAGTGTTAGACCCCCTTGGGCCAAGTTTCATTCTTTCAAGTTCCTCTTGCTCCCTTTTCTTGAGCATTAGATAGCTCCAGCTTCTTCCTTCCTTTCTCTTTCTCCCTCCTCTTTCCCTATGCTTTAGTTAGGGTATTGCATGCACTTGGTGATGGCTGATCAAGGTGGTAACAATATTGTAACGAGGGATTACAGCAAAGGAAACTGGACTGTTAATGAGACAATGGTATTGATTGAGGCAAAGAAGATGGATGATGAGAGGAGAATGAAGAAAAGTGGGGACAGTGAAGGGAGGGGCAAACCAACAGAGCTGAGATGGAAATGGGTGGAAGATTATTGTTGGAGAAAAGGGTGTTTGAGGAGCCAAAACCAGTGCAATGATAAGTGGGATAATCTCATGAGGGACTACAAGAAAGTGAGAGAGTACCACAGGAGAATAGCTGAGAGAGGAGAAGGGAGTGATAGTAACGAAGGATCTTATTGGGAGATGGAGAAGAATGAAAGGAAAGAAAAGAACTTGCCTAGTAACATGTTGCGCCAGATATATGAGCTTTTGGAGGAGGTGGTGGAGAAGAAAGGAGGTCAAAGGGTGGTGGCTGCTGGTGGGTCAGGTTCCATTCCCAACATTTCTTATGTTATGGATAGACCAATGACTAGTGTGCAACCTTCATTGCCTCTATTACAACATCAACTTCCAGCTCCTATTCCGGCTGCAATTCCATTACCTGTAGCAGCACTGCCACAGTTACCACCGCCAACAGCTGCTCCTGCACCACTAGCACAACCACCTCTCCTTTTATATGCTCAGCCATTGCCCACAGTAGGTACTCTCTTTCTCTCTCTCTCTCGCTTGCTTTGCTCACTTTGTTTTTTTTTCACTATTTATTAACATTCTCTAACGTTTTCATGGCCCCTACATCAAGGGTTGCTTTAAGTTAACTACATAGTTATCTTGACGGGTTTGAAGTTTCTCTCTTTTGCATTTTACCAATTTCAAAGATTTTGGTATGCCATGTTAGAGACTACTGTTTATGATTATGCACTGATTAAAATGCCTTTTAATAGCATTCATTTTTGTGCTTCATTTTTCTGGGAAGGGGTGAGAGTTGGCTGATTTCATCACTAATAATTGATAGTTTTCGTGTGTCATAAATCTTTAGTTAGTATTGATTGATTTCATTGGTTCCATATTTTTATGTTTTGGAGATGTGTGATAGCTCAGATTCTGATACAAGTGAGTATTCAGACTCACCAGCAAAGAGAAGGAGAAGAGGAGGTAATGGGGAAGGCACCAGTGGCACTGCAAGTGCAAATAACTCAAATGAAGTGGGCACTGCAATCTCTAAAAGTGCTTCCATTATAGCAGAAGCCATCCAGGCCAGTGAGGAAAGAGAGGAGAGAAGACATAGAGATCTTGTTAGTTTGCATGAGAGAAGACTAAAGATTGAGGAATCCAAGACAGAGATCAACAAAAGAGGCATTGATGGCCTGGTTGATGCCATTAACAAGCTTGCTAATTCTATCCTTGCTTTGGCTTCCCACAAGAACCAGTCAACTCCAAAGTGATTCTCTTTATTGATGAAAAAGGCAAACTATCCATTAATATCAAAGACAGGGAGAGAGATTAATTAATCACATTGGCAGTTGTATATAGCAATTGGTAATCCCATTTGTGATCTATATTTAATGTTGTACTCACCTTCATTGATCATTCTAATTATGTCTTAAAACTCTGTATCTCTTTCATATGAAGTGTTTAAACACAAACTAGAGTTGGTTGTAATCATTCCAAAACTGAAATATAAGGAAATTGTTGTGCATTTAGGTTTATCTTCAAGCTTGAATGTGGATTATGTTTTCATCAATGGAAACTCCTCTTTACAATTCATGCTGTTCACATAATGTAAATTGAACAATGAAGTAGAGAGTGAGAAAATGATGTATTATTGACCCAAATCCTTCAACTGATTGAACTTGATTATGAATGTGTCCTTGATCACATGAATCAAAGTGGCAGCCTGGTAGGTCACTCCTTAAGTGCTTGACATCTAGATTGTGATACAAACTCTACAACTTTTATTCAAGTTTGCCTTAATTTGTCACAGACATGGCAGTGTTTACAGCACCTTTGAAAAAAAATGCAGAGAGAGATTCCACAAAGTATCTCATGACAGGAATGGGAACATCAACCTTACTCTCCCTTGCTTACAGAAAAACCCCTTTCGGAGTTCACAATTCTGGTGCATGGTTGGAGAGTGAAGCACACATGCCATGGAGGGGAAGTGGAATGGGGAGCTGCTAATCTTATCATTTATGAGGTAGAAGTGTGAGAGAAATGTTGCAGCAACTGGGCAGTGACCAATACTTCGCTGGGACTGGTCAAAGGCGACCAGTCAATGGATCTCTGAACCCTGACTGAGGGCTAAGGGTTGTCATGGGTGGATAAATTTACAGAAATGCCATTCTGGGTGCTATTATTGGAGGTAGTCTTGTATTCTCTTGAGAAGGCTGTGGCTGGCCTGTGACAAAAGTTGGGCCTTTCTTTTCTTACTTTCTCTTTATTTTCCACTGAGAATTCAGAATTGCAAGTGAGAGAGAAAGGAAGGAAGAGGTGATTGGCTAATTTGGTAGGCTTGGTTGTAATTTTCTGACAAAAGGGTGTGTGTACTAAAGTTTACCTTTTTCCTTTATAGAGTGTAATGATAGAGAGCCTGGATATAATGGGCATTTTCTGCTTTTGTTTCCTTTTTTCTGTGTTATCATCAGTCAATTTACCATCTACCGCCCTCTCTATTTTGGCCATTTCTACACTTTCACTGTTTCACATTTTCTGTTCTTTTGGTAGTAGAATGGCACTGCTGCTTGGCATTGCCATTTGCATTTCTCCCCCCAACACCACAAAAAGACAACAACCCCTTCTCCTTTCCTTTTCCATGGAGGAAAATCAAGTGCTCAGGCTCAGCCTCGGCCTCATCCTCTGCTCTGCTTGCTTGCAAACTCATTCCTTGAGAAAGATCAAGTGCTATAAATTCACTTGCCGACTTAGCTAACACCCAATCAGACTGGATAATAGTTGTTGCACAGTGGACAACTGTTTGTGATTAAATGTTGAATGTTCGCATAGATTAGAATTCAAAGGGTCTTTGTACTTGAGAATTTAAATGCAACTGCTTGCCAGGGAGGACCCCAAACATGAATTGGAAATGGAGGGCCATGACATTTGAAAGATGCCCTCAGCATCATCAATAAAAGAAAAAGCAACTATAACTACTAGAGTCATCTTTGTGCTGAGACTCCAGGTAAAAAAGCCAAATCTGATTGCTTCTTGCTTGGTCCAGAAATGCTTTTGTTCTGATCTGACAGAGCATACTAAGAAAAAAGATGAGAAGAAAAATTACAGAGAATAAGAATCCTCAAGAACATGAACATTTCTAGCCATGGTTCCTTTGCCATAGGTCATTAGCTTATCTTTACAGATTAGAGAATGTTGATATAAAGAATTCTTGCCCTAAGAAAACGCCAGATCAAGTATTGTCTTTAGACCCTAGAGATTACACTTTTTAATTTATATATTCATTAAAATCATGTTAAAATTAGTATTACATGATCATTATCTTTTCCTCACAAAATTAAATTATTAAAGTCTTCTTGCAAAATTTATTTATTAGAGTGTGTACCATAAAAACTTGTATGTTCAACAATCTTCCCTTTGATACCTAATATGGATTGAAACACTTTATCTTTCATATCCGATGTGAATTGAAATATTTTATCTTTAAAAAAAAATGCGTAATGTGACTTTGACATGAGATTCAAAGGTTTGTATTATGCAAATGTAGGAGCATTGAGAAGGTTTGAGGCAGAAATTTAGAACCTCAGATCATCAACAGCTCCTCCATTGTTGGTCTCCAAATTTACGTTTTCTTCACTACATGTATAAAACACGCACATAATGAGAGGTTATAAAATACAAACCAATTCTCTAGTTGGAAGTTAGCACGTTTTCTGTCAAGATTTGTTCTATTATTGAGGGAACATGTCTGGGAAATTCATGAAAGATTTGAGTTCAGAACTTGATGTTCATGTTATAAAGTTAAAAAGTTTTAGCAGATTGAGGTCCCATAGGCTGTCTTGGCCTATGACATGATGCATATTGCCAATGTGTTTAGGTTAATGGCTTCTCAGGGGTGACGTGGAGCACTTATTAGGGGCTCAAATACCTCATGGATTTTGGTCCTTCAAGCTTGATTGGGCCAAAACTCAAATTGTAAAATTGGATTCACAAAGCCCAAGCTTGTTAAGAGTCATTCAGTCCTGGGTTCTTTTTTTTTTTTAACTGTTACATTTAAATTAAATAAAATATTAAAAACTAAATAAAATCATAATAATTTTATTTTTTTAACAATTACCATTCTTGCCGTAAATTAAATATGGTAAATTTAATAATTTTTGTATTTCTGTTGGGTTCATAAATACGTGTTAAATATGAAAATTTGTAAATATCCCATTATGATTTGTATAGGTATTATAAACAAAAAATAAATTTTTAATTTTTTAAAATTTACATATATTTTTTGCTTAATTCACATTATTTTTATTTTATATTATTTTTATATCATGAAATGAGCCTAGTTTAAAATAAAATTTATAGAAATATTTGAAAATATATTAAATTTTTTATCATAAATAACTATCAAATATTTCGTAAATAAAATTTTTTATTCCACAAATAAAATTAAAATGATGATATATATCATATTTTATTTATTTTTAATTTTTTAATATTTTTAAAAAACATACTTTATCATCTCAATCTAATTTATAAAATTAAAAAGTTTTAATAAGATATTTACTTTTTTATATAAGATAATTATTTTATAAAATATTAAAAAATTTTCTTCCTTTACAAATATAATTAAAATAATACTAATATATTTTTTTAAATATATTAAAAAATAAAATTTAAATAAAATAAAATATATATCATTATCTTAGTTCTTATTTTTAATTTATTGCACAAAAATAATCAAACGAGAACAATAAAAGAGCAGCTGATAAAAAAGAAAAGATAATGACTCAACTGTTGCCACGTTGAATGATGATAAAATAAAATAATAATAAACTGATATACTAATAATTAAAAGAGATTATAAAATGGAGTTCGTATATTTTTTGAGAAAAAAAGGGGTATAGATTAATTATTATTATTATTATTATAAAGAAAAAAAAAAGGGTAATAGCGATCGCTTTCGTGTTTGGGGCTAGAGAGTCATCTGTAAGAGAGTTTGGTTTGGTTTGTTTGAGGGTTGAGGAGGATACTTTTCTTTGCTTTTACAGCCATTTTGTTCTTCTTCATCAACGCCTCCAACAAGCCAAAACTATCCATTTTTTTTATTACTACGTATTTTCTTTATCTATTTTTGTTTGGAACATAAATCTGTTCATAATAGAGGATCTCATGGCCACCACTGGAAACAAGAATATCAATGCTAAATTAGTCAGTTTTTTTTTTCTCTCTCTCTTTCTCTCGATCTTGGGCCGTGCTTGGTTCTCTAAGCTATGTATTATTTTTGTTTTTACTAGTCTTTTGTGCTTTGGGCATGAATTATAATTTGGGTCTTGGTGATTTGTGCATCAATGTTTTTCATGTGAATTTTGGTATGGGTTTGGCTTATTTTGGCTGTTTTTTATTTACCTGTTAATGGTTTGTTTTAGGGCCAGTGAAATCCCATTTGGGTTTTGCTTTGATCCTTTTATTTTTTATTGCCCTTTTGATCTCTTTTCTTGCAGCTGATTTAGATTGGTTAAGTTTCGCAAGCACTAAATCTTAGTAGTTATAGTCTCAATGAAATTTTCTGTGTTAAATTATTTCTAAATCTTAGAGGTTTTGTTACAATTTTGACTCTGTCTGACTTGCGGGAATTTGCTTACGCTTATACCTAATTTCCTTGGTATGTTTTGTTGTTCAGAGTGTGGATATCATGTGGATATTAATAATTAGCTTCTAATAGTATTCATATGTTCTAATCAGAGTGCTTACTCTCTGGATTTATCTTGTCGGATTAAACATTTCTGCTTACATTTGCGATGATGCGTTCTAAAATTTCTAGAATTGAGTGCATACTTATTGTGTTTATACCAGAAAGTAAAGCTTCGACTTTAGTATGAAACTTTGGACTGGAGTTTTTGACGTGTGTATAGTTGTTTATGTGTGTTTTATTCTTCAGGTTCTACTTGGCGATGTTGGAGCTGGAAAGTCTAGTCTTGTCTTGCGCTTTGTTAAAGGGCAGTTTGTTGAATTTCAGGTTGGTGATGTTAATGTTATGAAATTTTTGTGAATTAGAACATTATTAATTTAAAACCCAGGTAGGAATATGTAGCTTAACATTTATCTTATGATGACGTAGGAGTCAACCATAGGTGCAGCTTTTTTCTCCCAGACGCTGGCTGTGAACGATGCAACTGTAAAGTTTGAGATTTGGGATACAGCTGGTCAAGAGAGGTATCATAGCTTAGCACCAATGTATTACAGAGGAGCTGCAGCTGCAATTATTGTGTATGATATAACAAATCAAGTAAGTTCATGTTGGCTAACCAATGTCTTCTCTATGTGTTTTGGTCATGTAAAAACTGAACTGCCTGGTGCTCAAAATGTGACACAGGGAGATGAAGCATTAAATCTTTGGGAACATGTAATATAGGTCATACTTAGTTAAGTACTTAAATTCCCTAAACATTATTGGTATCAAGGCAAGCTTTCTATGAATCTAACTTTATGATGTTTGGCACACTAAGTTTTGCTCAAGTTTTGTCTGGTTAATGCCTCAAACACGGCTACTTATCTTCTCCAGAATCATGTTCCGGGGTAATGATTTGGTTTAAAGGAAAACTGAGATTTTCTTTGGATTAGTGTAAATTAGATTGGTTTTCTCTGACGCTCCCCCTCCTCTTCTTTCCTCTTTAATTCTTTTGTTGATGATTTGTCTCTTTTGTATATAAAGTTGCTTTCTTTGCAAGAGATTAAAAGAGAGAGGGTGGCGAGGCATGAAAAAGAGTTATATTTGAGGCATTTTTAGTGCAGTATTCTTTACACTATTACAACTCGTCACCACCTGAAAGCTAATAACATTTATTTGTAAGGATTTTAAAAAACTAGGAGTGAAATTTTGTTATAGTTTGAAGTTTAAAACAGTAATATTCCCTTTGTTGAATTTTATTAGGAGATGTGGAATGGCATTTAGTAAAAAAAAAGTAATAGCATTGTTCTTATCTTGTAGGCATCATTTGAGAGAGCAAAAAAATGGGTCCAAGAACTTCAAGCACAAGGTAGTATTTTGCCACTTCCATTCCTCGAAGACATCATTCTTGATCATTAATGTATCTAGTTTATTGTTCCTATTTAAGTGCTAAGAGTAATTGAATTCTAAGTTTTTGATATTAAATTTCTTCCTTTCTTTTTCTTGTGAAGGCAATCCTAATATGGTAATGGCACTTGCTGGGAACAAAGCTGATTTACTAGATGCAAAGAAGGTGGCGGCAGAGGCAAGTTATCAGTTTTCATATCTCTTTTGCCTTAAAATCTAAACATTTTTTTTAAGAAAAATTTAAACATTATAATATTACCGGTAATCAGTAATGCTGGGCATTGTGAGGTAGACTAACTGCTAAGATTAGTCTAGTTTCAATTTTTTGATGTTTCAAAACAGCTCTTGCTTTCTTTAAGATGGTGGGCAAAATAGTTTCATGTTTCAATTTTGTTTTGACTTCAACCTACATGCAAATGTCAATTTGATTTCTTATTATCCTTGGTCATTCAGGAAGCACAAACTTATGCTCAGGAGAATGGTCTTTTCTTCATGGAAACATCTGCAAAGACTGCAGCCAATGTCAATGACATTTTCTATGAAATAGGTGTTTTATTTGTTGTTTTGTTAAGTTTCCAAAAGGCTTGCGGTTGTTGTTTTGTGAATTGGCCATTGACTGATTTTTGCTTCATACAGCCAAAAGATTACCTCGAGTGCAGCCAGCACAAAATCCTAGTGGAATGGTTCTCATGGATAGACCTGCAGAACGGACAGCAACTGCATCTTGTTGCTCTTAGGCAGTGGTGGTTGTTTCCCGCCTGTATCTTCTGTTTAGCTCGTAATGCTTGCTGGAATCAAAGTTTTATCGTCCTTACTTTACCTTATGCACGGTTCATCCGGACTTGTACATCCATGTCTTAACGCTTTGATATCAACCCGTGTTTATTGTGTCATAGATTGGATTGGTTTTTTTTTTTGTAACTAAAGTGTGGTAATGGCATGTTTCAGTTCCATACTACAACCTACATGTTCAAATAAGAAATGCCATTTCCTGTGTTAAACCAATTCTGGTTGCTTATTAACTATTGTTTGATTCTGGGGTCTTGGGATGACCAATGCTCCTTAACCCGTTATGCTCACTATAGTGGGTTTTGGCTCATATGCTTTTGTATTTAGTGAAAGATGCTAAGAAATGCTGTTCCATACGCCATTAGTAGCTTGTAAAGGTGTAGTTTGTGTGGCCTTGTCATAAGGATGGATTTGGGAATTTCACCCTTTTCTTCACTTTTTAAGCCGTGTAAAGTGTTGCTGTGGGGTGTCACTTTCCTATAAAGCCTGGTACTCTCTGGAAGATACCGAAGAAAACCAATTCCAATGTGACTATCTTGGTTTCTTCATGCGTAATGATAACTCTGAACTCATAGTGGGAGTAAAATAGAGGGCTAAAGCTCGTGTTCATCATCATTCCGAAATCCGGATATCATAGGTATGAATCTAATGAAATATTATTGGAATATGTTTATATATATATATATATATAAAAATACGCACGCGTGCGTTAAGATTTAAATATTTATATATGAAACATATTTTATAAAAAGGTTATGAAAATTTCAAAAATAAACTCCATTGTTCACAAAAAGATATTTTATTTTCCATGGTTGAGTGGATTTTTAGCTGACTAGATGAAACTTTAGTTTCATGCTAGGACAAGCAGCAGACTGAGTAGACGACGAATTAATTTAGCTTCCTTAGAAGATGAATATCTAGGTCAATACCAATGATTGACTGCATCATAAACAAATACATCAACATTATCGTGAGAAACACAGAAACTAGAAAAAGAATCCAATGATGATCTCAAAGTTGCTCAAGGTTCCAGCAATTTTAAAATGTTTCTTTTTTTTTTTTTAATGCTTTTTTTGCATGTGCAACACCACATCATCCTCATGACTCACACCCATTACTCTGATAATAAAGTTTTATAAAGTTGTTCCACCATAGCTAAGCAATAAGAATAAAAACAGCTCGTTTTCTTGACAAATCCAAAACCTTACAGGATCAAAATCTAGTTGGTACTCAGGTACAAACTAACTTCATTAAAAAGAAAAAAAGACAGCAGTTCAAAACACATTATTCTCAAATCTAGAAACTGTCGTGCCTCATTATTAGGTGGGCCAAGAGATGCACCATCGACTAACAGCAAGAACTACCATTAACGACCACAGAAATCAGTGCTTGTGGAGTCCCCGAGAGGCTGCGGCTGCAGCACAGTCCATTGGTTGAAACCCAATTCTCTCTTTCTCCAAGTCGTAGACAACTTTCACATTTTGCTGCTGGAAGTTCCCGAAGACCCCTGCTGGTCCGTAATCACCATCATCCATGCTTTGGAACAGTAGGCATTTGACCCCAGTTGAGTTAGTTGGAGCACTCATGGGATAGAAGTAATTAGCTTGGGGCAGAAGGAGACTGACATTGTTCAAGAAATGAAAAGTGATTGAAGGGAAAGGATCATTTGTAAATTTGTTATTTGGACATGGAACTTTATAACAGAGATCGAATCCTGTTCGGGTCTCTACATCTGTGGCTCGAGGATAGGTTATCATTGATTGGAGCATTGAGAGAAGTTGGGAATAGAATGGCTCGGGGAGGTGAGTGTAAGTGGTTCCTGAATCGATCAACATTCCCCCATTACCTTCTGAATCAAACTCCTTCAAGTTCAAAGGGACTTGAGCAGTAGAAGCAGAATTGCCTACAGTTATGGCCTCTAGACCAATGTAGTAGTCGTTGGGGAACATGGGACTCTTCAACATTGGGGTGAACTGCAAATTGTCATTGGACGATATAGCAACTTCTCCCATGGATAGTGGGCTTGAAATATTCGGATTGTTGGCATACTTGAAGGCTAAGAAGCAGTGAGAAAAGCCTTTTTGGAGGAACCCCAACTGTGAAGGTAGTGAAAGCACACCCCTACCAAACCCTGCAATACCAATAGGCTCTCGATAAGTAGAGCTGACACAACCAAAAGAAAACCTGGAAATGTCCCTAGTGATTTCAGGGCTACTACCATGGATCCTAAGGTTATCCCTGGTGAGTGCCCCTGTGACTAGTCCTCCTTCACCATAGGTATAGGCAAAGGAAGGGCAGGGCCTAGAACAGGAGGCTTTGAGAAGGGTACTTAATGAACATCCAGCCTCAACGCATGGATCAAAAGAGTTATCAGAGCTATGGATGTCAATGCAAAAAGAGCTACCGCAGGAGTCTCTAACAGATGAAGAAGAACGAGAAGGGGAGAAAGTACCCATTAACTTATTATTCCTATAGTCATCACAATCCAGGCAATCAAAGGATAGACTACCACAAGGAACCCAAGTCAGGTCACTCCCGGTATCCATGTAAACTTGAATGATCTGAGCAGGTGTTCCTATAGTTAAAGTTATCAAATATCCATCTCTAACTGCTCTCAAAGGCTCAATCATATCCGATACTTCTGAAAGTCTCTTTCTTGAGTATTTGGAGAGTTTAGCTATAGGAAAGGAACTGCTAGAACGTGTTAGACCAAGAACAACTGAATTAGGGTTTCCACTCCCAACTTGGATTTGATTGAAAACGAAGAATACAACGAGTAGGAGGAAAAGAATGGTGATGGTAGAGCAAGAAGTTGCCATTGGGAACTGTTTGATTGTGTTCTGATATGAATTGCATCTACTGAAAGAATGTATTTATAGATGGAAAAACTCGGTTAATTTATGGTTGAAATTAGGCTTATGTATAAACATATGTTGCATCAACAGAACAATATGAGTAGGATTTTGAACGTGGTGTACGCGTGATCCACATTTATGCTCCCCGCCGTGTTTCATGATCAAAGAATACTAAGGTGAAAGAAAACAAAAGCCTTGTGCATGGTTATTAGTTGAAGTAGAAATGGAGGGCAGGCGGCGGTCTCTGAATGGATAAATATTACAGGATAGTACTGCAAATAAAATCCCTTTGAAGCTAGTTGAACTGCGCATGCCAAATATTATAATATGTTCTATATGGTACCAAGTTTTGTTTATCGATTTGATTCAAGAAAGCAAGAGGAACCCATGTTTCAGTTTTCCTGTAAAGAAGGAGCTTCCATGGAATATTGTCTTTGAAACTTAACACTGATAATAGTGGCCTGCACGTATCGAATACAAGTACTTAGATAATCACTGAAAACAACTGCTCCCAGAAGAAAATATTTTCACCAGTTATAAGATACTATGAAAGGCATGCCTTTTGCCTTTTTGTGAATGCATGTGCTAAACCCTTTCAAGATGCTTAAAATAAGGGATTTTCTTTTCTTGAATGCTGCTGTAGCTAGCAGAGTCATAACTTACAATACGAGTTTCGAAATATGTTCTTCTGAAAATTTTCTGACAACAATGTCATGCTTTGTATGACGGCTTCCTTACCTTGGATAGAGTCATAGGCCAGGGCTCACTGAATCAAAGGAGATAGTGGCCGTCATGCCAACAGAATGCGCCAAAAGATTGAATATGCGGCCTTGAGACCAAATCCTTCTTTTCTGCAGCCAATGACAAGGATATGACGCGAAGTTCCATAAACTCCAGCGTGTATACGTTAAGCACAAACAGACGATCAGCCGTCGCGTAGGACATGGAATTGTCACATGCGTTTTACTTCATTTGGCAAAATTATATATCTAAATTTAGTAATAATTAAATGGTGTTGGTTTACAATATCAGACCACTTTCGAAAACATTAGTTGTTAATTTACTTAGGATTAAAACTTATGAAATGTACTTGTCAGGTTATTATAAGAAGTTAGCATGCTCTCGTCTGTTAAATTTAAAAGCAATGCCTTGTGTCCTGTCTTCTCTGTCTTCTTCACGTAAAATCAATTTATTATGAGGTGTAATGCTTACATTTATACATTAATTTTCCTTTTCACATTCGATATAAGATTGAATGTATGTCACTTACTTTCATTTAAAACATATTCCATGATATTCTCTCTTTAACAATAATTCATTACGTTTTTTTGTCACAATTAACCAACTTTTCCTCTCTGCTTTGCTAGAGAGCTCAGCGTGAAACTAAGCTCGTCTTGCCTTCTCCATTGAAGTGCTGGAAGTATGTCGGATGATCAAGGGCTTGTTCTGAAACCATTATCACGTAACCATCACCTTTTTTCCACAAAACTGATTTATTAGAATTTATATCGTTAACACTTATATGTTTAACAATCTTTCTTTTTGTATACGATTTTGTATTCAATTTGAGATTAAATGCACGCCATCTAATCTCTTTAGAGCATGGAGTGCCACTGCAATTGCAAAAAGCTTCAATCTTTTTTCAATATTGCAAGTATCTTAACTGCTTGCATGCACTTGTTTTAGATTGTCTTTTATTCAGCTTTATAATGGGATTCTTACAGCAAAGTAGTGCATTAGAGCATTAAAAGATCAGTTGGATATACGGCTAGGTCACTTGGATCAGTTCATCATCTTTGAACTTCTAGTTAGATTTGATAATTTTAAACATAATACGAATATATAATACGAAAATAATACAAATTGAAGACAATAAAGTAATATAGAATGAAACAAGTTAAAATTAGGTAAAAATGTATATAAATATGGTAAAAGTTAAGAAATAAAATTTTATTTTATATGTCGACACGAATTTTGACATAAAATTTTTATGTTTTATATAACACGAAAACGATTTTACACGACACAAACATGAATTACGAACACAAATTCTCATATCTACTTCTAGTTAAAATGAGAATAGAAAAGCTTGTTCAAGGCTTTCAAAGTTTAAAGCCTGATCAGTTCAACATATTTATGCTCAAATAAAGAAGGGTGGACTACAAATTGAAAGCTTGCTAGCTAATTGTTTAGTTCCACTTTCTTTCTTGTATTTGATACAGGCATAACAATAGATATTGCTCTTGTAAGGAAAAGGAAAATCAAAATTAAAGAAAAAAAGACAAAACAGAAAGAAGAGCAATGTTTCGCATGCCACTTAGTTCTTCTACAAAGTTTTAGATAATTACAATGATGTTCAAGATTTGTCCTAACGCATTGTCTGTGTCAACAACCATTAATCAGAGTAGGTAAAATATATGGGGCTTAATCTTAATGGACAACGGAAATATATAAAGGTGGTTTTTTATAGAATAATTGATCAAGTAACCTCTGATCTCTAATGAACAAATCTCAGCTATGATATGTGCTTAATAAAGAATCCAGCTCATTTCTGCCAACCCCTTGTCTAGTTTTTAGAAGAAACTTCTTGCAATCACCAACATCGATAATTGCCTGTCTGCCTGGTTTTGTTGTGTTAATTATTTGTGAAAGGAAAGCCATGCTATGGCCAAACTTCCTCCCATATATTTGTTCATAAATTAGTTCAGTTGATTGTTTTATTTTGTCTATGCTGCCTCAATTTTGACATAGGCATGTCACTAAAAGCTTTAATGCTTGATGTTAAGTATTAGGCCAGAGTTTTCAGTTCTGAAAGTTTATACATCTATTTGCATAATCTTAGACTAAAACCACTTTCTGCAATGGTGGTTATATGAAAAAATGGAGAAGAAAGCTGCTGATACCATATTAGGTTATATCTTTCTTGCTGAGTTGCTGGTAAGTATTGAGGTTACAGCTTTTGGCGTTGAATACAAGAATTGCTCTAGAGGTTGAATGGTTTAGAATTAGAATTAGTTGTTATCATGAAACAAGTAAATGAAATGGAGAAAAGAACCAGAACTCAAGAGGAAAGGGTTTGATGCTAGAGAAATGTGCTTTCTTAGTTTTGGTGGAAGTGATGGATACTCTTTTATCAACTGGAATAACCAGATAAGATTAATTCTTCATTTTCTTTAGTTCTCAGATTTTGATCTTTTTTCTATCAATCATACATTGCAGAAGTAGAAAAATATACAAATCTTGGGGCAGAACGATATGTGAAAATATTAGATTCATGTCTAGTTCCTATATCCATCATTGTCTCTTTGCTAAAGTCTTCATCAAACCTTTAATAATCTTCCAAAACCACATCAAGTTCATGGTAGCTAACACAGATGGCACCCCGAAAACCAAGATATAGCCAAAGGCATGCATCTTGATCACCTAATGAGACAAACAAGTCAGAACAGATTCTTACCAAATACTTAAACCAGAATTGTTCAAATAGTTTAAAATTTGGGCGATGAATTTCTAAAGAGTTGGTTCCTGTAGGAAGTACAAGATAAATCAACAAGAAAGTAGCCATATTACAGAATAAATTCAAGGAGAACTACAAAAGAGGGTGAATTTCAGGATATAAGGAGACCGACGCGAAGAAGAGACATCTTAGAAAATACAGATATGGAACACTTAGAACTCATGAATCACTAAGAATTTAAATAACATGCAGAAAATGCCCGGTTTGGCTCCAAATAAGAAAGGGATCGCAGCAAAGCTGGAATCTAATAGCCACTAAAAATTTGGAACCGTTGTTGAATAAAGGATAGATAGATTCCTACTTTTAATACTATTTCTCTTCAGTCTTCTTACCAACAACCAGATATTGATGAAAACCAATTCGTGAAAGTGTAAAAGATATGTTAGCATAGTAGTTGAAGACAACAACAACATTTGGTTAAAGCTAAAATATCAGGGAGGATAAATTACCTGACTATAATGCAAGTACACATGGTAGAACATGTAGCCAAATAGCAGAACTCTTGCAATCTGCAATTTATAGTCTACTTCAGCTTCTAGAAAAGGTTTAAAGTTCAAGGAAAGAAACTTACTATAAATGAAAAAAAAACAGTAAGAAAAACCAAAAATAAGGAACTTTGGCTATCTTTGCTCGCAAAGATAAGCAACATCCTCAAAAAAGCTTCCCAGTCAGCTTGTTTTGATGGCCATTCACGTCTAACTATCTATTCAACTTTTCTTCCCCTTCTTTTTCCTATTCTTTGTTCGGCACAGGTTTTATGGTGTGACATATAACAACACATGCCTTTAATAATGAAACCTTAAGAAAAGTTTAGCTCACCAGCCAAACAAAAAAGATGACAACACCATTAATTAGATACGCACTGGACCTCTTCATACCACTTGTATCAAGATACCTTCATCACAGAAACAAGAGATGGTTTAAAATCAGAATTTCAAAAAATAAAACTAACTAGCCAGGACTTACCATCTCATATTAATCTCAGGAGTTGTCACCTCAGATATAAGAACCATATATGTATAAAGCTGTGCTTCTCCAGTAAACATTGAATATGCCACAGCAATTCCAGAAAAGGAGTGGTGGATAACCTGCAATCAGATGCTAGTATCTTGTTAGTCACCCTGTAGCAACGCTTATACCCCATGAAGATAAGCACTTTAAGCATGCAACACCTCATAATTTGTTACCTACTATGCTTTTAAACAGTCACCAGTTTTATAAAGATTAACTTACCCTATGCTTGCAAGCCTTCTCTTGCATATTCAGTTAACAAACCAAATGGGTTTGTCTTAAGTTGAATGGTGTAAGGAAAACAGCCGAGCATTTAAAGATACAGTTTAAAAGGATGTTGCAGGTATTCAAATGTTTAGGGATAGTGGCAACAGATAAACTGTTATCATCATTCCTTACAACAGTAACAAAATAAAAAATCAATAAATAAAAGGTAAGGCAGAATGCTTTCAACAGAGAGAATACACTTACATATTCTATTCCACCTAAAGAGGGATATAGCCAAAAAATCATTCCAAGATCCGAAAGGAAGTATCCAACAGAAACCTGTAAAATATCGTAACAAATATTTTAAAAAGTCCTAGGATTTGAACCAAAAGTTAGCACATGAAATTTATCCAGAAAAGTGATTGAAGACAGCTATGAACAACTAAGGATAACATGCATCCTCAAAATGTTTTGAGTGAAATAGATAAAAAAAAGATGGGATGTCCCTTCTAGTTGCAATTATTCAGTTTGTTCCGAACATATGCAAATCACTTTCATCCAAAAGGTGAAAATGATAAAAGAAGCTTTCTTCTTCAAAGAAACTATAAGCATGTCTGATCCTAATGAATTAACTGAAAAGCCAGAGGCACCATAAGCATATACATAGGGCATAGTGATGCCCCCTTAAATAAGCATAGAACATTTATCCTAGTTGACTGTTGAGAATCTATACTCAACAGATAAATTGTCCACAAGATAAATGGTTGAACCTCTTCAAGACCACATAAGAACATTAACACTTACCCCCAATCCAAAAGTAGAGACTGGTGAGCTTCGGAAAACAACAAGATCAGCGTGCTGTTGATCAGAAAAGAGATCCGACCAGAAAACAAAGTACAATGACAAAGCGGAAACAAAAAAGGCATGAATTGTAGAGACGCCACTGCCAAAAATACGTTACTGACCAATTAGAAAACGAAAATGATACAGAAGCCGAAAAATAAGGAAAAAATAGATCATGCAATACACTAACCGATTGTTCCACTCTACTCGTTGAATTTTAGTAAGACCAGGGTAAGTCTTGATGTAAAAGCTGCTGATTAACTGGGTAAGATCATAGGCCTGTGGGATGGGGAAAAACATGTAAACTGAATTTCAATAAAGCAGGCAAAGGGAAATGCACCCATGTAATCACATAACAATGTCAAAATAGATACGATCTAATTTTAAAATATGTAAATTCATTCCTGCAATTCCTTAAAGGGCATAAGGAAAACATCCTGTCTTAGGATTCAATGATGCAGAAATCAAAAGTTAAAACATATTTACGAGTGGAAAAAGTCAGTATACCACTTTGCAAGCAAGAATGCCACCAAGGATGGAAGTGTATGGAATCAAGGGATCAGCCAACAAGTAGTTCTTAACCAACACCTGAGCCTGGTTTTGATAAGACTTTATAGCCATAACTGTCTGTTTAGGCACTGCTATCATTTTGCAATCTCAAAATCACCTTAGTAACAAGAGTACATTCTCCTAGTTTCGTCCCTCCTTCATTCATTAATTCCATAACAAATACCAAACGGTAGTCAGGAAAAAAAAAGAAAATAAAACCTTCAATCATGTCAATTTTAGAATAAAAGTTCTAAGGAAGAAAATTTGATATTGATGAAGTATCAACATGTGAAACTACCACCAACCATATAGTCTACAAGAAAACACTATAAGGAGATAAATAATCCAAAGAGAGATCAATTTCCATCCTATTCCAAGAAATATCAGATATAAAATCTTCCCCATTCAGTCAAGTTGAAGCAAACAAGAAACCAACCAAGATTCTGAAAGCTTAATTAAAATGAAGAAAGCAAATAATAGCAAGACTAAATACAAATAAACATTTCCATTTTCAGATAAGCAAATGTAAATACAAGGAAAAAGCATTGAAATTTGAAGAAATTCAAGTGGAAAACACCTAATTAACATTAGCATGAAAACTGAAAAGCAACATAAGGCAATCAAAGGTAACACAATATAAGCAACAAAATCTAAGAAATGATATTAACTTGCTTACCATAAGCATGACCTACATATTTGAAGAGGAAACCATGAAATCCAAACGAAATGCAGGTGGATAGTTGAACGGAAAAGGAAAAAAAATAATATTTGAAAGAGAAAAGAGAAACCTCAGACCAGGGACCAGAAAAAATGGCTGCTTGAAGAAAAACCAAGGCCAGTCGATGCCTGAGACCCAGAAAGGAGAAAACTTTAAAACCCAGAAACAAAGAGTAAACAGAAATGGGCACTTGACAAAATGGCAAACAACAGAAAAAGAAAGACGTAATCAATGCAAAAAACAAATTGCCATGAGAAGAAAACCAAAGCTTTTTAGTGAATACAAAAGGGAATAATAACAACCCATGAAAGAAGAAGGCTTAAAACCAAAATCTAAAGGTAGAAAGAAAGGAAGCAAATCCTATATTTGGATACCAAAAAAGAGAAAACTGTGGCACCAACCGTAAGGTTTAATCAATACGGGAAGAGTACTTCGAATCTCCACCCAACTCAATAAATGAATGGTTTTAATAAATAAACCAAACCCGATATCGTATAAAATTGGAGGGAGGGACCAGAAGCAGGCAAGGAGCTGCGGGTTTATGGTTAATTGGGAAATGCGAACACGATACGATACTGTATGAATTAAAATATTATACAAATTTATAAAATATAAATATAATATAAATTATAAAATATATTTGAAACGTAAACACAAATATAATATATTTTTTATACGTGTGATACATAATACGATACAATTAATATATTATAATTATCTGTATCACATGATATGAATAGATATAAATGATATGGTTAAAAATAAAATATAATCAAAAATAAAAAAATTTTAATATTTATTCATTTATAATAATAATTTAATTTACATACATTCAAATATTATTAACAAATATAACATAATAATAATATTCAATTCATATTATCCATAATATTTATTTAAAATTACAAAATATATAAATAATACATAAATAGTTAACATTAAGTCATAAAACATAAATAGTCAACAAATATTCAAGTATTAAATTCACATATACTAATTCAATATAATGTAAGAAACAATAATTTAAAAAAATTTATTTTTCGTGTCGTATATATATTAACTGTGTATTCGTATAGCACAAACCTATTTTTGTATCTTATCCATGTTTAGCGGTATAAAGTGTCTAGCTTTTTGGGTTTTTTTTTTTTTTGGCTCAAATTTTTGGTCGGCTTTGGACCCTTATAGAGTGGAGGTTGCAATTTTATCCCTGGGAAGATGGGAGAAAACAGAACGAAAAATGTGTGACACTCGTTTTGTGGGTTCTGTTGGAACTTGGATTTTGTTCTTCCATGGAAACATGTAATTGGTGCTACCAATCACTTTTTTGTACTTATGCCTTTCATATGATTTGGATCATTTCTCATCTTATCAAATAAAAAGGAAATTTGGCATTTGAATTTGATCTGTGATTTGAAAGATTATGATATATTTAATGTCTTTTTTTATTCAAATTTAAGTTTAATTATGCATTTAGTGATGTTAGGTTCGTAGTAGTCATAGTTAATGTTATCAGGAACCAAAATTTATATGACTTCATAGCTTTTTATTAAATGTGTATCTTAAAATTATATTCATGTGATATGATAAATTTTTAAAGATGTAATTATTTTTATAAATATAAAATTTAAATTTCAACATAATAATTTTATTATTTTTCAGCTGCTATTTTTTTAAAAGAAAAAAAAATATGCTTGGACATGGTAAAAGAGAGTTATCATTTGACACATTTGGGTGTTCCGCAAGTAACAATGAATCAATGATCATATGGTTCAATTTAATTCATCTCAATTTATAAACAAATGTTGCTCTACACATAGATTTCTTTAAACTGTGAAATGTGTTTGTCAACGTCTATGAATAATAAGTTGTTTTCTATTTGATATTATAACCATTATTAAGTGGAAGATGAGAGCTAAAATCTTATACTATGAATTAAAATTAATTTTCGAAACGTTTTTACAATTTATCTTTGTAATAACACAAGTAATTTTTTAATTAATTGATTAAAATAATATGCTTTAAGATTTAGATTTGAGTGTAAATAATAAAATAATTTCAACTCTCATTTTTAATTTTTTTTTTTAAATTTACAATAGTTGATTATCTTTTCATTTTTTATTTTAATTTTTTATTTTATTAAAAAAACATATATTTTTTATAATTATTTTATATATTTTACTGTCAATCCAAATTAACCCTTAATACGCTTTGAATTCTTATAATAATTTGTTGTAAAACATCTAATTAGGCATCAATGAAGCTAAAACATTTCCTTGTTAATACTACAAGACAACATATACAATGCCTATAGAATTGAGCTTCTCTACCCAATTTTCTCTTTTCCTTTTATCTTAAACTTGATCATAGATCTTACCTCAATATTAAAATCAAGGCTTCGAAAACAAACAATTTTCATACAATTTGATTTATACATAAATGGGACTAAAATAAAAAAAAAAAATTCTATAATAAGCATTAAAGCAAGTCTTATAGCATGGAACATGTAGCGTAATGGAAACGAGTTCCACAAGGCAAAGATGATTCGTATTCTGTTGGCTGCCCAGCCTTTCCTTGTGCCTTCGGCATCAATGCGTTTCATATCTCTGCAACTCTGAAGTGGTTGGGAGATTGCAATAATTGCTCTTTTGTTTCACTTTCTTTCTCGTTCTACTTCGAATACACGAGAAGTACATGGCTGCTTCCCCTTCCCCAACCCAACCCATATCTTCCGTATTTGGTTACGTTTCCTTCGCTACAATGAGATTCGAATTTAATTTATTTATTTTTAAATTTAAATTAAATTTTAATTATTCGAATAATAAGTAAATAAAATTTAAATAATTTAATATTTAATTCAAGTAATTTACAAATCTAATAAAAAATTTTAATAAAAATTTATCATTTTAAATTTATTATAAAATTGAAAAATAACAAATTCAGAGGCAATAATTGAGAACAAATCAACCAGTCTGCTTAGTTGGGCTGAGACTGATACTTGAAAATGATGTTTTAGTGGGCTCCTTACAGTTTGGACTGACCTCCAACAGAAGTATAGGCCCCAAGGCCCAAGTCTCCAACTAACTGTTAAAATTTTATTTTATTTTATTATGACGATGAAATTTTTAGATTTTACTCATTAGTAAAATGGTAAAAAAAAATTTTAAATATGTAAAATATAATTAAAAAAGTATGAAGTGTGATAATTTTTAATTTAAATTTTCACTTATAAAATAAAAAAATTGATGTTAGTGTATTAAAAAAAAGAACTTTTATTTCATTAACATAATCAATTCCATTAAATATAATATAAATAATAAATAATTTTTTTCACTGCGCCTCTCTTTAGTAGTTTTTGATTTTTATAGTCTTTTTATTAGATGAAGAAGTGGGAGGTAAAAACAGGAATTATTATTTAATTTTAAACAATAAATAAAAATAGAAAATATAGAAATGAAAATGTGCAAGTGCGATACTTGCGAAGGCGTTAAACCCTAGAGTTCTATCAAATGTCCAACACAGGGCTCAAAATTCCCTTAAGACAGTCTGATATTCGACAAAAACCCCAATCTTTCTCTGTTTTTGTTGTTCTTCTTAAAATAAAGAAGCCTGTTTGGTGATAAACCCCTTAATCAGGTAAGCAACCCCAATTAACTCAGAAGTCCATAGACTTCTCTTTTCAAGTTCTTTACTTTTATTGAGGCTTTTATTGCAAAATAAATGATAAACCCACAAATATCTTCTGTTGTTTCTCTCAAAAATCCAATTTCATGTTAGCTTCTTTTATCTTTCCATGTTTATAGGCAGAACCAGTAGAAAGGTTTGTTTGTCTAAAATGATTGCCCATTCGGACAAGTTTGTTGTTCTGTCTCCTGTTGTCTATGATAAATCCAATGTTGTTCAAAACCCATGTTCTGTTTCACTAAATGTTAGATACTTTAGGAGTTCTGGAATTGTCTTTAAACCAAAATCATCTCTGGCTGAGTCAATACAATCATCAAGTTCAGGTTTAGCTAGCCGTATCTCAAGGGCGGCTAAAACTGAGGCTCAGGATGTCCTATCTGATTACTTGCATTCTACTAGGAACTTTAACTTCATGGATGCTGAGCATATTAGCAAGAACTCGCCTCATTTTCTTCAAAACTTGTTGTTCAAGTTTGATCCTGAGAAAGATGTAACCAAGTCTTTATCTAAATTCCTTAGATACAATCCTATTAACGAGTTTGAACCATTTTTCGAGAGTTTGGGTTTTAGCCCATCAGAGGTAGCATCTCTTGAACCACAGCACTTAATGTTTTTAAGGGATGATAGTGGCATGCTTGAGAATTTTCATGTTTTACGCGATTATGGTGTTCCTCATATTAAGATGGGTAAGATGTACAAGGAGGCCAGGGAGATTTTTGGATATGATTATGGGCTATTGGCTTTGAAACTTCAGACTTATGAGAAATTGGGTCTCAGCAGACCAGTAGTTATAAAGCTTGTTAGTTGTTGCCCTTCTCTTTTGGTTGGTGATGTTGATCCTGAATTTGCTGCGGTTCTTGAGAGATTTAAAGTATTAGGAATGAAGAATGATGATATTGGAGGGTTTCTATCAGGTAAGGGAAGGTATGATTGGGGTAGAATGCTGGACACACTCAATTTTCTTGATAGAGTGGGTTATACTGAGGAGCAATTAAGTAATGTACTCAGAAGAAATCCTGCATTGTTGTTTCGAGGTTCAGGGAAGAAGGTTTATGTACTATTTGGCCGCTTACTCAAATCAGGTCTCAGGATTTATGAGGTTTATAACTTGTTTATGCAGAATCCGCATATATTGTCAGTTAACTGCACCAAAAATCTTTGTAAGGCATTGGATTTCTTGTTTGATATTGCAATGCCAATAGAAGATATTGCTCACATTGTATCTACGCACATGGAACTAATGGGTTCATGCTCTCTGAAAGGCCCTAAAACTGTTCGTAGAGAGTTAAATGTTATGAAAGATGAATTATGCCAAATCATAAAGGAAGATCCACTGAAATGGTTCAGTGTGGCTTCTAAATCAGTGGTCCAAAGCAGTCGGCTGGTAGCTTCAGAAGACCCAAATAAATATGTAGAGAAAACAGAATTCTTATTGAGGTTGGGTTATCTGGAAAACTCAGATGAGATGTTGAAAGCGTTGAAGCAGTTCCGAGGCAGAGGGGATCAGTTGCAGGAGAGGTTTGATTGCCTGGTAAATGCTGGTTTGGACTGCAATGTTGTCAAAGACCTAATTAAACATGCTCCGATGGTGCTTAACCAGTCAAAGGATGTAATTGAGAAGAAAATCGATTGCTTAAAGAACTGGCTAGGCTACCCACTTGAATCTGTTGTGGCATTTCCAGCATACTTATGTTATGATATGGAAAGAATTAATCACAGATTTTTGATGTATGTGTGGCTGAGGGAGAGAGGAGCAGCCAAGGCCATGTTGTCCTTAAGCACTATCCTTGCCTGTTCGGATGCACGATTTGTAAAGTATTTTGTGCAAGTCCATCCTGAAGGTCCAACCAAATGGGAGAGTCTAAAGAAATCATTACATTCTAGTTAATTTCATTCATTATTTGTACTCATTATACAGTTTTTTTCCTCTGAAATTGATAAAAAAAAAAAATGGAGACAATGGAGTCTGAAATGCAAAGCATACAAAATTTTCTTGTCATCTTATATATAATTATGAATTGCTCTTCAGTCTACTAATTATGGCCATCTGATAGAGGGTCCTTTCTGTTTTTGTTTTTATCCTTATTTTAAAACTTATTTCATTTCATCGATCTTATACATTCTCAGTGAATTTAATTATGATTATGATCGGCAGGATGGCATCATTATCTTTTAGGGATGTCAGAAATAATCTGTTAAATCTTCACTTAAATATTTTACTAACAAACTGGTTTCTGATAAGAAGTACATTTGACATTAAAATCGGACAGTCAGCTTAGCTTTACTTACCTCCCAGGAATGTTTTACGGGGCTTAGTTTTCGTGTCCTTGTGCAGTTGAGCTAAGCCTTCTTATCATATACCTCTTCAATATCCTCTTTATCTAGCGCTGATAGATACATCACCAGCCGTTAAACCAACTCACGGAAGCTTTACCAGGCGACGTTGCTATTGTTATTGATTAGTAATTGCTTGTCGGGATTCTTTATTCCCCATTAACATCCCAACCTGCTGCTATGTAAAAGGCTAAAAGGTTTACTCTCAGCTGTGCTTTTGCGCGCCAAATGTAGTTCTCAGAGTATATATCTTAGCATCCAAGTTTTTTAGTGACTCAGTTGCCAAAACGATGGTAGAAACTGTGAAAGATGGTGAATGGATGATTGCATGTCTATGGTAAAAGTTGCAGAATAAAGGAGCCTCCATTAACGATTAAAATTGTGCATGCAAGGTGGATATCTCTTTCCTAAACCAAAAACTCTTTCTTTACCACCCGATGATGATTCCAAAAAAATATTTCTGATGCAATTTATTCTTTTTACAGATTTAACACTTATGCAGGTATCTGATACTCTCACCAGAAACAAGAGTTCACATTTTAGATGGTATCTATAGCGGAATAATGTCACCAACGCCATCATGCGTAATCAGCATGGAAAGAAGTGGAACCCTACGTGAGCAATGCTTGCAACTAAGCTAAAAACATTAATGACGATGACAACTTGGAATGGTATGATCGTCAAAGACATTTTTGGTTGTGTACATTTTTTTCACCTGATCTCAGAAAAATTATTCACAGAAGATAAACATGTGATGATTTTATATAACCAAGAATACAACACCATTTTCGTTATCATCATCATTCTCTTATTACTGAAATGCAACAAATAGGAGAAGGTGAGGTGAATGAAATCAGTTGAGATTTCTATCATCTTGGTTCTCTAAGTCACTAAAGAACGTAAACATCCCCAGAGATTTTAATGGTATGTTACTTTTGCTACCTTTATCACCAAGGGATATATTACAGATCAAGTTTTCCTGGCTACAAGTTGTTGGCAGAAGCAGCAAGGACCTTTTTTCTAAACTATAAAGCATTTTGCTTCTGATCATCATCCTTATTGTAGACAACCTATATTTCTTCACAATTTTCTGAGCTTAAAAGGGCCATCTTTTAAAGAAGATGATGATGACGATGGTGACAAGCCATTGCGGTTAAACTCAGCCTTGTCCTTGTTAAATGCTTTCTGAACATCCTCCTTAAGCTCCCTGAAGCGGGATCTCTTTATTTTTTGCTCCTCTAGGGTGCCCATCTCAAGGTAAAACAAATCAGGAAGGTCATCCTCCATGAACTTATCTAGCACTTCTGAGCAATGAGGGAAATAACGCCGACCCATCTCCACTGTGAAACAAACAACCACAACAATCAGATTAAGAACGGCAAGGGAATTTTGTTTGTTTTGATTTCCAACAATATTATATCTCCTGGGGTTGCACTTCTTTAAAGAAGAATCACATGATTTAGACTGACCTCAGAAAAGCAAAATGCATGATAGTTTTCTGGAATGAGGAGGTAGTCTGGCATTTTAAGGCCAGAAACTCAAAGTGGAATGAAAAATGAAGAAAGATGCAGAGTATTTGAACTCTTATTTTCTACGTAGGCATGGCAACAGATCTTAATTAGTGCTGAATGGTAAGTATTTATTCATGAAAACATTGAATTGTTATGAAATCAGTCAGCAACAGTAAGTATATTTCTTGGTAATCTGCATCAATGGCACAATGGTAACAATCTGAAATTTCCTTAACAAGTTGAATTGCAAGGAAGAAATGAGATTGGGTGAAACCACAAAATTTAATCAAAGTTAAACTAAAAATGAATTGAAGAAAAATTGAGAGAGGTGTCTATGATGATAAAAATCCATTAAAGCCAACAACCGAGGCTTGGCCTAACGGTTGTTACCCCTCCTCAGGAAAGATTAGATCTAAGGTTCAAATCCCCCTTCCCCTTTGTACCTCCCTATGAACCAAAAAAATCCATTAAAGCCTAAGCTATGACTAAATAAGCAGAACAAGTTCAGAAATATGACAAAAGAGAGAATGAGAGCAAGAAAATTTTTTTCATCAGCTTTTTGTTTTTCTTCTTTCTTTTTTGTTTATCTTTGATGGTAAAACTAGCACTAGCTTATAAATTCACAAGTGATTTGATCTATTTATGTTCTTTCTACTTAACCTAAAGAACATCTCTTTTAGTCGAAACTCGAAACCATACGACCCCTGTTCAAGCTAGCCTATTGTGACAGGCTGCCACTGACAGGACATTGACAAAAAAGACTCTCTAAGTGCTAAACCGAAAAAATAGGCTGCCATTTAAAAGTGAAATAGAAGACCATAATATGAGGATATTTAAAGCTTTCAAGCACCTGTTTTCATAAGGGCCTCCATCCTTGCAAGAAGTCTTTTCTTCTGCATAATGGGTGTCTCATTCAAGTCAACCTGCCTTAAGATTCCATTTGAACCTTTTGACGGAACGCCAGAAAACTCGGAGGTTGTCTCAGCATGTGCTATGTCCATGGCAAGTTTTGCTTCCCTAGGGAAAAGTAACCTTGCAAATGCCACTGCAATAGACAACACCACTCAGAGCTAATCGTCTGAAGAATATGAACTCATAATGAATCAAATGCATTAGATAAATCCAAAGGACCAAAACTACATCTTAAACCAACTCATAAAGAGAAAATGCTTGCATGCATGAGTTTATCTAAAAGTCAAATGAGAGGAAGCCCAACTTTTACCAAATATTTCATTTCATCAAACTTATTCAATTAACAAACAGAGCCTTTCAGCGGGACATCATAAATGAAAGACCATATATATGAGATCTAACACCTTAGCTCAGCTAGTGTTCTAGTATTACTTGTCCTAAAACGACGAATATCTCAACAGCTGCATCCAAAACATAGTTAGCAATCATTATACAATCTTCAGCTATACGCATATCAGAATGTATCTGACTTTTTCATGAAGACACTCAAACTATTATGTGGCTTATTAACACTTCAAAATCCCATAGGTATTATTCACAAAGAAAAGAACATGAAAGTACTGTTTTTCCAAAACATGGTTGGCCTGGTTTATGCATGCAGTACTACTTGCAAAAATTAAACATCACATGTCAAGACATATTATAGCTATTAAGAAATTGTCATATCGTATCCATAAAAAAAAAAAAAAGTAAAAAATTTTACATTTACAACAATTATACTCCATTATCTAATGAAATTTTGGGAAATGCAATCTGATAAACTAATAGTGGAGATAGAGAGCCACAGAAAATCCCCACATAGAGTAATACCTCTATTCTCTAGGTACAGAAGTCTCATGTGCATATCATCAGCCATTGTATGGGAAGTAACAGAAATATCTCCAGCCATTGGATTTCTCCTCATTTCCCTCTCCAGAATATCAATGCATATCCGATCTTTATTTGTTTCCTTCCCTTGCTCTGTTTTTTCATGATAATCCTTTGGTCTTATCAACCTTTGGCAGATGTTGACAGCGCTTCGTCCATCCAATGTCAATTCTGAAGCAGATGCCCCTTTTGCTAGAAGTGACATTATCACTGATGGTTCTTTACGCATTGCAGCTACGTGAAGAACTGTGTAACCACGAGAATTTCGTAAATTGACATCAGCAAGACGCAGAGCAAGAACTTCAGAGACAACCTTGGGATCACAATATGCTGCAGCATAATGGAGGGCACTAGCATCATCCAAAGTTATATCAGACTCAGTTAAAAGTAGTTTAACTAGTTCAACATCATCAGAGTCTAATGCTTTATGTATTCTCCGGATTCTTTTTTCTCTCAAAGAATCGACCACTGGCTCATTATCTTCATCTTCAGGTTGACACTTGCGGCGAAGCAATTGAATATTCTCCGCAACTTCATAAGGAAGCTCTTTCTCGATCGAGATGCTATCAAGATCTGACCTTGCCACTCTATCAACACATTGAGAAACAAGCTGACTGCATTGACAATGGAAAGCAACCACAAGGATTGGAATAATATCTTCTACAAGAGCCTTCTCAACAAAATTAAGAAGACGTCGCTGCAAATACATATAAAAATGAAATTAGTAGACATTCTCTTGGTCGACTCGAGCCAAAAGTGTTGTTTAATTACAGGGTAAATTAGGGACCAAAATCTATCCATTTTCTCCATTTCAGTTACCATATGAACATAATGGCTTTTATTAACTATGCACTGAAGGATGCCAAGGCAATCATCTGTTAAAGCATTCACCATTATCAGAAGTTCACATCTAACTTTACAGTGAGCACATGTTCAATATATTTACCGAATATCAAAAACTATTACCATGATAGATCACAGCATTATGCCAAATCAACACTAAAAACTGATGCTCTTGACAAATAAATTAGCTAAAAGAACTAAAAGCTAGCATTATGATAATCCATACTCACCTGAAAAAGTGAAACCATCTCCGGTATTTGAAATATTGATGATGCATACAGCAACTCCACAGCAAAATTAATGGCGGGTCGACAAGCATCATGAGCACAAACATTATCAACACATGTTGAAACCTCCATAGGAGAAGGCTTGAGCTTCCCAGTATACAAATAACTCAAGAAAACTTGAAAAGCTTCAAGTCCAATCTTGCCATAAGGCAAAAACTCACTAATGTTATAACTTGGTTTTCCTTCTTTCTCACATGACCCATTTCCTTTCTTGAATAACTCACTAAAAAACTTACTCCTAACAGCTAAGATACATCTATGAACACCAACAGGAACACCTTCAACAACTATATCAGCATCACTAAAAACAGGACTATTGTCAAAAACGAGTTGCTCCAAGCAGGAGCTAAGCTTGGTCAAACTTATTACTTCAAGGCCAGCCCCAGTTTCAGGAACAGAAAAGGAGGGTATACTGTGAGTAATTGAGCCATTTGATAGATGAGAAGATGAACTGAAGCTCAAAGAAGATGATGGCTCAGATAAATAAGCCATTAAAATCTTAGTCACAATCTTACCTAATTCATGAACAAAAAAGATCAAAACTTTGGTCCCAAAAAACCAACTTTCATTGATTTAACCCAAAAAAAAAGGAAAAACTAAGTCTAGAAGTCAATTAAAAACAGGAAAAAAGTTCAACAAATATCAAAATTATCAAGACTAACAGTTAATCCTATATGACCTTTTAAGAAAACCGGTATTCAGACGAATTATAAACAAAACTGAGTCTTTAAATAAAAAAAAACTTCTAGAGTAATATCATTGCAATAACTTCATATAAGAAAGAGGCCGAAACCGAAGATCCCAGATTGAAATTTTTGATATTATTTTCATCAAATCACATGACCGAAAGTGAAAACAATTATACCAAGGCACAACAAAACCAACTTGCTTGAATTTGAAGGACCTCTTAATTAACATAATAAGGGGGAAAAAAGGAAAAAAAAAAGAAAAGACAAGTGCTTCAAAGGAAGATCACGAATCAGATCCCAGAAAAAAGAAAACCCAATAAATAAGATGCAATAAATACAGAGAGACTCGGCAAAGATCAAAGAGAGGAATTGATTTTTTTTTTTTCGCTTTTGTGTTAATGTGAAGAGAAAAAGGATGGCGAAGACTTGACGGACAAAGAAAATAAGAATTAAATAAATCGTCGCCATGCCATGTCCGGAAAATTATGTTTATTAGGAAATTTCATTTTTTGCTTTCATCTGTCAATGGGAGAGAGAGAAAGGTGAAGTCGTTTGGCTGACGTTGAAGATGGCGTGGTAATGGAGCTAGGTTTCACTGACATCATTCACGACGTCATCCTGATGAGGGCACATTTATGATATTGTGCAAAAATAACCATTGAATTATTATTTTTTTAATGATAAATAATTTTAGTAGTAAATATTAAGAAGTATTCATATTGTTTTTTTTTTTTTTTGTCAAGAAGCATTCTTTTAATAAGTTAAATACAAAATTAATGTTTTAATTTGTATCAAATTAATAAATTTTATCAAAATTTTAATCTATATTTTTTTTCATATTCCATGATTATATTATATTTAAAATTATAAAATTTAAATTAAAAGCCGATTTAAGAAACAAACAAGAAGTGGGTTAAAATACTAATCATACAATTCTCATCTTATCAGTACTATTATTTTCTTATAAATCATAAAATTGTTTTATATCAGTATGAAATTAATGTTTGTACGTTACAATCAGTATTGATCTAAACGAATTTAATTTTATAAAAATTCAAATACGAAATTTTTCACTATAAATCATTTTTTTCATCTTTATTTAAAAATTTTGAAGTTTTACAACTGATATTTTAATACTAAAAATCAATAAATGTCCCTAATTTTCCCCTTTAACTTGGGGGAATCTCACCCTTTTCACTATAACAATTTTGTTTCCAAATAGATTAAGAGATGAAAAGATGTGCATGAATTAGTCCATAAAATGTGTACGTGCATGCACATGCTAACTGCTAAGTCGGCGAAATAAAAAAAAAATACCAAGTTGGGTTACTTTCCAAGACCCTTACATTGACAGCTAGTTTCCTTTAATTTTCCATTTTCTTTTTCTTTTATTTTCCTTCTGCAATCAAATTGCTCAACCACTATATGTATTCACATGATTGGTGTATAAGATTATGACATAAATGACACTAATTCAAGGTTTATTTGACTTTTTTTTTTTTCCATGTATTTAGGATTACAATGCTTGACGTTGTAACACCACATAAAATACTATATTTTTATATTTTTATATTTTTATATGATTTATAGGTATTGAAATTAAGAAATTAAGTTTAAATTAATGGAAAAAATATATATTTAGAAAAGAATATATTTATGGGGAAAAAAAAAAAAAAAGAAAGAAAAGGAAACCAAAGAATCTCATTTAGATTAATGGAAAATTCAAGAAGGTGGTGAATGTATGCGACATTATGCTTTCTTTGCATCCCATTGCTATTTTTACACCTTTTTAACCACTAGCAATTTACCAGGAAGTTGCCCTGGGAAAACAACTACCTTTGGAATTTATTCTTCGATCAATTTTTTTTTAAGATTAATTTAAATAAACGATATGATTAAATTTAATGAAATTGAAAACAATGATAATATTGAAATTGATATTAAATAATTATACGTTTAAATTTAACTGCAACAATAACAATGAAATGATCATTAAAAATAACAAAACAATGAAAACAAAATTATAAATGCAGTGCAACGAAAAATCTTAACGCACTATGATCCGTTTGAATCCAAACGGG
Source organism: Firmiana major (assembly GCA_033439115.1). NCBI lineage: Eukaryota > Viridiplantae > Streptophyta > Magnoliopsida > Malvales > Malvaceae > Firmiana > Firmiana major. The sequence goes on along the minus strand of CM065914.1, from coordinate 3,651,811 downwards.
CTCTAGTGGACTAGAATAGTCTACTGTTAATAGCCCAAATATTTTGTTTAATGTGACATTATTACTACCCAAATGAAATTTATGAAAAATATTAAAAGAATAAAGCTGATTAAAAGTGATTTGAATTAAAAAAAAAATATTTAAACACAAGCAGAGCCAGAGGCACCTTAAGAAAATCAATATTTAATTAGATTCCAATTATGCCATCTTTAACTCTATTTATATTGAACAAAGTATAAAGGAAACATTAAGCAAAGTTCCGTAAAATATGCTGCCACTGCAATTCTGATATCGCTTAAAAAGCCTAATTAAGAATCTTTATATTATGCGTGTTAATCAAATATTCTTAACCATCCTCTCATTTGTTGATATCACGCGAATTGAGAAAAAGGAACAAGAGATGGATACTTTTTGCAGATAATCAAAATGTGGTTTTCCTTTCTTCTGTGTCCTTCGGCAGTGCCACTAATGTTAAGGCCTGGAGTCTGGACCATGACAGACTCACACCCATTGTTCATTGTTAGTTTAATTGCCTGTGAGGTCCAAGCAAAAACATTGAAGTTTGGAACACAGCCTGCATCTTGAAACTTATTTGGGCAATTTTTTGTACATCAGGTCCTATTTGGGTTTGCATTGCTTCGTGCTTACGTATTAAGATTGCAAGGCTTTTGGCAAGTGAGAACTCTGAACTCCTGGACTATGCAGCTGCAGCTGGCTAGATTCTAAAAGTTTGATTTTGGAATCTGATACAACCGCTGCCACTTGGCTTGCTTCAAGTTCAGGGAAGTTCAACTCTGCAGACACTCGGCATAAACTAGTACTGATTCCCAAACATGTGCCAAATTTTTTTCCCTGTTTACTTGGCTGGCAATCCTTAATCGTTTGAGTACTCTGTCTAGAATCAAGTACCTGGGGAATTTCAGTTGCATCCCACTACTTGCTTACATTGTCAGGATCGGGAGGAAGAGGAGGATCTTGATTATTTATTTTTCTCTACCATGGAAAATGTCCATCTTCAATTTACCAATAAAAAAGGAGAAAAAGTTTCCATATTTTCTTGTATCAGGTGTTTATTTGTGTACGAAGTTGTGGAAGCATGTTGTTCCCTGCAGATTATAGTTTTTCTTTTGCATAAGCAAATGTAAAGGAAAATATGTGATGAGCGGACATCAGAAATTCAAAAGGAAACAAACCTCCTTATTTATTCATATAAAATATAGTTTCACAATACTTCTAGACATTGTAACTCAATCCCCTGGACAGTGTTAAGCTAACAGGAGAAGAGGAACATGTCCAGAAAATACTTCCATACGACTTCAAAACAAATCACTAGGATCAGACACATCTTTTAGTAGATTAAACAGACTTAAAATCCAAACATAACAATTGAAATCCTCTAAATTCGATGGCCTGCATAAACCAATGACAACTTGGAGGACAAGCTGAACATGACACTATATAACTGGAAACCAATTAGATTCACGCACAAACGCCTGGCTGATCAGACAAGGAGTTTACGGAAGAGTTCTAGGTGGCCTTTTCAGATGAAATACATTGAATTCTGCAGGTCAGGATGGACCCTGTAGTAGCTTTTATCAAATGCAGCTGATGATGGTTGTGATGGTGATGGTGATCTTGAAGAAGATGAAGATGATCTCGACAAAGCTTGAGACTGTGAGTCCAGAACCTGCTGATAGAGCCGACCTCTATATGCAGCAAGGTCTGCATAGAACACTGGTGGGATCAAGGAGACAGACTTGGTGCACCGAGCAAAAGTGAAGCACATGCTGTGTATAAGCTGCTGGATATGGTCACTACTAAACCCATGTTCGTCCCAGAGGACTCGGTATTGTGTTGACTTGCTAGTCCCAATGCTACCATACTGACTAATAAGATGGAAATGAAACCCAGAATGATCAACAACAGTCGAGTCAACAACAGTTCCTGGGGGCACATTGCCAGATGAACCTCCATCTTGCTTGGTCTCTGGAAAGAAACGAGTGTGGTGTCTTTTCTGGGCTACAATAACTGTGATGGTTGGGAAGTAATTCATTGCTTGAAAGGCTCTCCTGACACATTCAAACTCTTCATTAAGAACCATATCAAACTGGGTTTCACTAACGCCATCACGAAATATAATGATTTTGTCTGGCCTGACGTTATTTAACTTAACATAAGAGTCAATAAGCTCCAAACACATCTCCCCAAAGTCCTGGATCTTTTCTGTGCGAGGATCTTGTGGGCGAATTCTCGCTGCATAGCGATTCGGAGCAGGCCAGCTCATAGAAGCTACAACAGCTGCTATTGATGGACTTGTTAAGTTCTTAAAACCAGGATGATTGACATCAGCACCCACAAACATAACATGGCCTTGACCTTTAAAGTGGAGGAGGGGTTCAATGATCTCCACATTGTGGCCTCCAAGCTTGGCATTAATCTTCAAAGCAAGATTAGCAAGATACTGATCTTTCCCATCGTTGGCGCCAAAAGACAGACAACATTGTGTCATCATACCAACTTTTGTCTCAGAAACAAATTTAAGGCAGCTGTAACCAGGATGCTGTGTAGACATCACACAAAGAAGAAGCTGTAGCCGCCCTTTCCCTCTTTCATAAGATTGGCTCTGAATATCATCAAGCATCTTCTGAAGCACATCCCCATTATTTAACTGGTCCATTCTAGCCATCCGATAATCGAGAGGGTCCCCCATACGGATCCCAAGATTATTGCACCGATTTTTGAGCTTTGGAATGAATGGTGTAGGCCTCAATCTATATTTTTGTGGTTCAGCAGACGTGAAATCAAGCACAGCCCATCGATCCAAGGTCTTTCCTTCAACCAAACATCTATCAACGAGGTTCCAATGGCATTTCTCATTATCAAGCTTTATTTTCATCCTTCCACCTCTAGGAGCACCAACATTCAACTCAGGTGGGCTAAGAACACGACCTACCATTTTTGTCATGTTCTTGCTCACCTTCATGCCAAAATTTTGCACTACTTCTCCACTGCAAAAAGTAAAACATATAAGATCAAGATAAAAACTTGATGAACAAAGCCATTAAATCGCATTGTTTTATTAACCAGGTATATTCCAAGTCTCAGTCCAGTACAGGAAGGAATATCATATACTATTATGAAGCAGAAAACTGTAACTTCGTAATGTAAAATCAGTCTTTAAATACACAAATCAGCAAGTACAAGAGGCATGAAGCTTATATAATATCCAACTAATGGTCAACCAGCTTATATTTATAAGGCCCTTGCCACTCTAAGTCCTTTAAGTTCCCAAAAGTCAAATATCAAATTGCTAGAGAGTTATATTGGTTCTTACTACAAAGAGGTAGCAAATTACAGGGGATTCAATTCCAGAACAGAGACAGAGTTGCACAGAACAAAACTGAATACAATTGGGGTAATAAAGAAATTCGCAATCATCTAAAACATTGTCTACATAAAAAATGGTTAATCAATTTTTTGTAGTCATTCATAAGTAACTTGAGAATTTGTTCTCTTGTTCACAACATTAAACAAGATGCACTACCACAAATCATAAAAAGGGTATGTTCATAACCAAACATTACTTAAAACGAAAAACAAAAAGAAGTGAAGAGAAACATAAGCCAAGCGCACCATAAGTTTAAATTCCTAGCACTAAGCAATGAGGCAATGGATGGTGGTAATTAGGTTTAACAGTCTATCCCAACATATATTTAACAAAACTAAGTAATACTTGAATGCATAAATGAATGTTCCAAGAACAAATCCAAGTGAAAGTTGAAGTTTATCTGTACTTACCCGCAAGGCCCATCTTCATCCTGCACCATGGCACAAATCAATTTCCGCCTATCTCCGGGCGAAGCCAATGACAAATTTTTCAAGTTCTTTGCAGTATCCCTATCTAGCCACTCCTTTGGATATCTTTGCCCTTGAGCTAAGACACATAACTCCATGGGTACAGAATTACTTCCCTTTTTTTTCCCCAATTCCAAGCAGGGAATATCTTTGTACATGAGATCAGTGTTATACTTGTCCTTGAAGTAATCAACAAGTCTGACTTCTTGGTCTTCAATGCAAAATGAAATATCTCGTGCATCCTCAGAAGTCAATCCAGCAATTGTATGTCTTCTATCGGTTTGAACGTGAGTTTTATAAACTTTCAATCCCTTCAATGCTGATTCAACTTTATTCTTGAATCTTCCAAACTCCTTTATATTGAAGCCATGAATCTGCACCGCCAGGTAGTCAATAACAGGCACTGACTTTCGAACTGGCAAGACTGAGTAGTCCAGACACATAGCTACTTCCTGAGAAGTCAGCTTTAAACTATGTTTAGGTTCTCTAGATGCAATGATACCAGGTCCAAGGTCAACTTCCTGATGAGATTTCATAGGATGAGAACCATGTGCGAAAGAAATCACACGTCTCTTCAGATTTTCCTTCATGACCACATCCATCCCTTGTAATATGTCACGAGGAACTGACAATCCATTCCCACTAAGATAATCCTTCAACTGAGAAAGCCTGAGCTCATTCACAAGCTTTAATGTCACCAGATATGAAGATTCAAAGAGTTGCACAAGAAATTCTCCGGTGGGTAACTCTACTGCACTATAGATGCTCTTTTTACCATCATAGGCAGTCATTTCCAAAGGGAACCGTTTAGGATCATTCAAAGACATCCGTCTCCGTATCAGAGACAAGTCTGACTGTGATACTTTGCCTGGATGTCCATCGCTAGAAACTACCTTGGGCTTAACATCAACATCGTAGTGCCATATGATCTTCTCAGGGTCAAAGCTGACAGGAAAATGATTGACAAGAAGCCTAACCCTCTTAACAGCGCGCGTGCCACCATTATCTGGTCGCTTTATACTCTGAAATATTTCCTTTGTTTCTGGAGATAACGATGACCTCGGCAGCACCTCCTCTGAAATATTCACCGATGCCATGGCAGAAACAACAGGATCTGAAAAGATAGAATGTTACTACCAATCTTTATCATGGAATATTTGTTTCATCGTTGAGCTAAGTAAAAACAAACTAAAAAGAACGTAATATAAGTTACAACTAGCATCATGCTTTGTGAGAATCAAGCTTGATTAGTCAGTTTATCTCAGAAAGAATTCTAATTACAACAAGAGAAAACAAACGCCCAAGTAGCACAAACCCATTACCCCATATTTTAAAAAGCAGAATTTCAGAAAGAAAACAAAAGATAAAAGGCAAAAACTGAAGTAAAAAATCGTTACCAGGAACAGCATTTGCAGGCGGAACACTAGAAGAAGATTTGTGAGTTTCCCCTGACAGAACTCGAGCAAAAGAAGGACCAGCAGCTACTCCAGTTCCCCAACCTCTGCCAGAGGTCCAACCGCCTCGATTAAGACCCACTTCATGAACATGACCCTGCTGGACTCCACTTTGACTTGGACCCGCCTGACCTCGGCCCCAGCCCTGGTTTGATCCTCTTCCCTGCTGCTCCTGTTGATAGTGCTGACCATCTCTACCTCTACCTCTACCTCTACCTCTGCCGCCTCTTCCTCCATCGACACCACGCCCACGACCTCTTCCCCTAAACCCACCTCTCTCCATTGCAACAAGAAACAAACCAAAAATTTAATATTGCTCTCTCTCTAAAACAACTGCGTAATTTTTGCTTTCAGTACACTGAATGTAATGGAGAAGTTGTTAAGGAACAGGGCGCTCTTATATCGCTGGTGACCAATGGGGTCACCCTATTTTGTGCTTTCTTGGGCCACAAGGATTCTACAGTTGAGTCCGTACAATCCAACGCGTTAAGCAAAGGACACCAAAAAGATTCTACGGTTGAGCCCGTACAATCCAACGCGTTAAGCAAAGATGACCAAAAAGGAAATATCAAGAACGTAGGAATCAGGTTCCTTGCAGTCCAGACATTCGTCAAAAATGACAGTTAGAGAAAAGAATGCGATAAACAACAAAATGTAGAAATATCAAAGCACATGTATATTTTTTTCAATCTTAAACCCACGTAAAATAGAAAGAGAATTTTTGAATTTACTGAAAATATAAAAAAATTACTGAAACCAAAATTAAATTTCAATTAGAATTAGAATTACAATTGAATATTTCTAAATTATTATTTTTAATTAATAAAAATAATGAACTCAACTCGGGTTATTATAAAAAGTTAATAAACTCTTAATAATTAATAATTTTTTTTTAAAACTTAATTTGAAATTTTAATTTCAACTACCTTATCAATTAATAATTTGATAAAAATATAAAATATATTAAATACAATTTAAAAACTAGATAAACACTTCAAATTTTTTTTGTTACTGAAATTAAAAATATATAAAATATATTAAATAAGATATATTTGTAAAAAAAATTTTACGAAATTTATCAATTAAAATAAAAATTTATTAAAAAATTAAATACTACAAAATTATAAAACGAACTTAAAAAATGTGAAAATTAAACAAATGTTTTATAAAATAAAACAAAAATCTACAAAACAAAACCTTTCAAATTAATAATTTTTTAAATCTATATTCAATGATGAAGTTTAAAATTACTAATTTAGAAAAATTGTACCCTAACATGATGATGATGATGATACCTAAATCGATTGGAATGAACCAATGTTTTTCTCATTCCTTATGTGAAGAATGAATTTTACTTTTAAAAGAATGAAAGTTTGTTTTTTTTTTTTTTAAAAGTATTGTTTTATAATATTAGAAGATTAATTGGATAGTTTATCTTAGTTGTCTATGGCTGAAATGAATAAGCAAATCATTCATTCATTCATATGACCTTGTAAATGTGTCATCAGTCCAACACCTTTCATTAAATACTTTAAAATCATGATTTTTTAAGAGATTTGTTGTTACTTGAATCAATGATGACGAATTATTGATATCTTCTACTAAAGATTCTACAAAAAAAAAGAATTATTAGAGAGACGTAGGGGTTGTTCCCTGCGTTGGTACTCCGATGCAAGTCAACAAGAGAATTGAGCAGAATTTCAGTACAGAAAATAGAGACTTAGATTAACGAATCGTACTTAAACCCTATATATAGAGATTTACTCTGTCATTAATTACATTTTTACCCTTTTTATTTTACTCATTACTTATATCATTTTTCTTATGTTTTCTTCGTACGTCATATGGTGCAATTTTATTATTTTTTTATCATACATAATAAAATTAATATAGATTAATGAAGTGTTTGATTTTGATAAGAATAAAAGAAAATAATTATTAAAATAAAAATGAAAAGATAATTTAATTTTTTATATAAATTTTTATTTTATATACGTCCGATCATTCCGCACGGATGCATGAAGCGTCCAAGCGAATGATTGAATCTATGCTAATTTTTTTTTAATCTTTTCTGTTGACCCTTCATGCAACGTTGCAAACAAACTTACATTTCAGTAATTCTAATATACTTCTAATTTGTGTAAAACACCAATTTTATATCAAAATGTCAAACACGATAACTCTTTTTAATTTTTATTAAATTTTAACTTATCAATCTTATTTTTATTTGTTATTTTCATATCATATAATATCATCGGATATTATAATTAAAATTCTGTTCTTTCTTTTTGGGTCAATCTTCTTTTCCTGAGAGAAGGAAATTTTTAGATCGAACAATCAAGCTATTCAGAGGATAACCAATTTCTCCTTCCAACATAGTGAACCGTGACTGATATGAAAATGTAATAACCAATTAGAGGAAGAAACTCGTAATAGGAGAATATAATAATAATAATAATAATAATAATAATAATAATAATAATAATAAAGGAGCAAGAATTGCCGACAAACAAAGCACATTGTCCAATCAATTGCAACCATAAAAGAACATGAAGAACTCTTTCCCCGATTCAAGTTGCTTTGGAGTAAAGAAAGCAGAGATGCCACAACCAAAGGCATAAAAAACCATCCCATGAGGGTATTCCAGAAAGCCGGAAAAGAGAAAACAATCCCAAATTCGGTACATATCTTTAAGGAAACATAATATAAAACACCCCCAAGTCACATTGCCCGCACAAACCACCAATAAAAAATAAAAAAAAAAAAACAGCGGAAATACTAAAGTCTTCAAACCCATTAGATTCACGCACAAACCCCTTTACTAGGAACTTAGGAAAGGAGTAAACCTGCGTTCAAGGGCATTTCTTTCAAACAGCTGCCACCTTCATCCCCATTGTCAAAGGGAATTTGGGTATCTTAAGTCAAACAAAAAACATCATGTTTTCCAGGTCTGCATGCAGCTTGAACCATTCATTCAATGAAGCTGCAGATGACAAGGATGACGACGATGCAAATGATGAAGATGAGGACGATGTTGACATGGGAGACTGTCTTCCCATCATTGCCTGATAGTATATCCGTCCCCTATAAGCTACGAGGTCAGCATAGTACACAGGTGGGACAAGAGATACGGGTTTCGTGCACCGTGCAAAGGTAAAACACATGTCATAAATAAGCTTCTGCAACTCGTCAGAAGAAAACCCATGTTCATCCCATAAGACCTGGTAGTGTGTAGGCTTGCTAGTACCAATGCTTCCATAGTGACTACAAAGATAGAAGTCAAACTCGAAAGGGTGCACAATTTTTGTGTCAACAACTGTGCCTGGAGATATATTACCACGGCGGCTCACTGGAAAGAACCGAGTTTGGTGCCGCTTCTGAGCAACAATAAGGGTGATTGTAGGAAAGTAATTGATTCTCTGGAATGCACACTTGAGATCCATTAACTCTTCATTGAGAACCATATCAAACTGACCCTCGCTAACCCCATCTCGAAAGAGCACAATTCTTTCTGGTTTGACATTATTAAGACGATCATAAGATTCAACAAGCTCCAAACACATTTCACCAAACTGTAGGATCTGTTCTTTGCGATGGTCTTGGGGACGAACCCTTGCTGCATAACGAGTAGCTTCAGGCCAGTTTACTGTGGCTACTACAGCTGCTATAGATGGGCTAGTCTTATTATGAGAGCCAGGATGATTAACATCTGCTCCAACGAACATAACATGGCCTTTGCCCTGGAAGTGTGGAAGCCGGTCATGCAGCTCCACATTGCTGCCCCCAAGCTTGGCATTGATTTTCAGGGCAAGATTAGCAAGGTACTGGTCCTGCACTCTGTTTGCATGGGTGGACAGACAACACTGCGTCACAACACCAATTTTAGTCTCTGAGATCCACTTAAGACATTCATAGCCATCATCCTTCTTTGACATCACACAAAGTAGAAACTGTAAATTTCCTCTACAAAGGTCATAAGCTTGACTAATAACTTTTTCAAGCACTTGACGAATCGCATTACCATCAGAAAGAATACGCATTCTGGACTTTTCACATAGGAGAGGGTTCTCCATTTTCATCCCAAGACTCCCACACCTATCTCTCAGCTTTCGAATGAACGAATCGTAATTCAGTTTGTTAAATCGTTCAAAATGGCTGAAGTCAATCACAGCCCAGCGCTCAATTGCTTTGCCTTCCACAACAGCTTTGCCAACCAGGTTCCACTGGCAATTATTTTTGTCAACTGTTATCTTCAACAATTTGCCAGTAGGAGCTGCCAGCTTCAAAACTGGAGGCCCTATAACACGTCCTATCACTGATGTCATCCTATCATCAACTTTAATTTCAAAATTCGGGATAATGTTTCCGCTGCCAGAAATGAATATATAAGATTTTAAGAAGAAAGTTCAATAATGCAAAACCAGATTCATAGTACAGGTGACCATTTCAGTCAGTTAGGATTATAGTATTACTATAGGATGATGCATGCAACTTTCAGAGGGCAATAATATAGAATATTACTTTCATATATATCTGAGCATCGTATGAAATAAAATAATCATCTTAGCATGAAAAGAAGAAGAAACTTGTACATGTACACAATCATTTGAACAGCAATTTGCATCATATAAAGCACCCAAAAGAGAGACCAGAACTCATACTGGCTTCACAAAATGTTAAAAAATTACATCATCACAAAAATGTTTAATCATATTATATGATGCTAGATGGAGACCAAAATTAATTACGATTTGTTCGAAAGGAAAGAGGGCAAATGTGCCCCATTGCTCCAAAGTTCCAGAATTTTCAAGTCTTGTGCAGCAGAAAATTAATGTTGTGAAAATAATAATTGCAATAACAAAGAAAAATGTTTTGTCGGAGATCAAAGCAACAAAAAATCTCGTGAAAGCAACCAGAAAATAAAAGGCTCAATTGTTGTGTATACATACCGACAAGGTCCATCCTCGGATTGAACCATGCCACAAATCCTGCTCCGTCTTTCTTGCGGCTCTGCCAGTGATATCCTCTTCAACATTATGGCTGCCTCTCGATCCAAATTCTCCTTGGGATAGACCTGTCCCTCAGCTAAGACACAGAACTCCATTGGGACATAGTTCATCCGGTTGTTCTTGCTCAAATCTAGGCAAGGAATATCCAAGTAGGTAATATTCTTGTTGTATTTCTCCCAGAAATAATCAACAAGTCTAATACGCTGCTGTGGAGCATTTGCATCTGGAAATGAAATATTGCCAGTAATATGACTGGTCAACCCAACTATATCATATTTTTGTTTGGTATGTCGATGGGTTACAGTAACCTTCAAGTTTCTCAAAACTTGCTCAACATCTCGCTTAAACCTTCCAAAATTACTCACACTAAAACCACGAATGTGCTCATTTAGAAATTCTATAACAGGCATTTTCTTACGAAATGCCAAAACAGAATAGTCCAAGCAAAGCGCTAGACCCTGTAAAGTGGGCTTGAGGCTATGTTGGATTCCTCTGGATGCTATGATGCCACCTCCAAGATGATCTTCAGAACGAGATTCAGCAGGATGAAAGCCTCGGCCAATAGGAATCATACGCATTACTGGATTCTCCTTCATAACTACATCCATCCCCTGTAATATCTCACGAGGTAGTGGGGGTACATTCCTAGTCAAGTAATCCCTCAACTTACAAAGCTTGAGCTCATTAACAAGCTTCAAAGAAAATATAAATCTAAGAGACCTCATGTCTTCCCCCTCAGACAATTCCACCTCGAATTGTCCTTCGGGTAGTGGAACAGCACTAAATATATTCTTTTCACCATCATATGCAGTCATCAACAATGGCAATTCAGAAGCATTCTCAGTGAATAGCTTTTTCCGGATAGTAGACAGTAGTGACTTTGAGAGTTTCGCCGGGCGGCCATTCCTGGGAGGCTTCAGTGGCTTGACATCAACATCATAGTGCCTTATGATACTTCCAGGATTGAACTCGACTTGAAAATGATTGACATGAAGACTAACATTTGCAACAGTTGCTCTTCCGCCTTTATCAGGTCGCATAATTGGGCTATGTCTATTCCTATTCTGTGGATGCAATGATGTAGAAGCCAACTGTGCCGAAACATTCCTCACAACAGGATCTGTAATGGAAAAAGGGAAAAAAAAAATCAAAAGTAAACCTCAAATCCGAACATTGTTTACAAATAAATCAAGCCTAAAGTCTAAGCAAATATCACTACAGAATATTAGCTAATCGAATGCTAAATGACTGATTATTTTTCCTAACAAAGCAAAATTACACAATACAAAACCTTACTTTGCTACGTTAAAATAATTTACGCAAGTTCATCAATATAATAGAATAGTTTGGTCCAATAGTCAAGAAAGTAAAATCGAAAAAAAAATTATACCAGTAACAGGTTCTGTAGGAGTAGGGGGCAATTGCCGTGGATTAACTTGAGGCCCTGGCGGTGGAGCAGCAGCAGGCCTCCACGGTCTCCCCCATGATGGCCCGCTGTCACCCGCACCAACACTACCGCGCCCCACTGATTCCGTCGCATGACTATAACCCGGTCTCTCCGGTTGAGGCCGAGGGCCCTCCCCTCCCCTCCCTCCAACACCAGCGTAACCACCTCTTGTGGCGGCGCCCTGTCCGGTACCTGGATTGGCACCCACCTGAGAATTAGTTGGATTCCAGTTGACACTACCAAAAACCGTCTGAGGCGGCGGCTGATGATCACCGCCGCTACTTCTCCCTCTTCCTCTTCCACCACCTCGGTAACCACCTCTTCCACCAGTTCCCCTTCCTCTATGACCACCGCCTCTCTCCATTGGACTCGGGAGCACAACTAGGAAATTCGAACTCGGTCTTTACTCACTCAGTAACCACCAGCAGATCATACAACCAAAAAATAAATTAAAAATGCCAATTGTTTTTCGAATAAACAAAACACAAGGCCCGAGAATCAAGGGTTTTATAAAAGGAAAATTTTCAAATTACAGAAATAACCCTACGTGGGTTTAGGCGTTTAGCAGTTTGGTAAAAGATTAGGTGAATAATTGGAATAATTCGGACAGCTTTGTTTAAACTACGCGTTTAAGATAATCATAAGCATTAAGAAAGATGGGAGAAGGCGAGAAAGCCAGGGAGGAATCTCAGAAATTCCAGTAACTTCGATAGGTTCGAGGAAGGTGAGGCGGGACAAGTTTTTGATTGTGGGGAAAGTGTGAGGAATGGGCGGAGGATCTCATGGCATATAAGATAAAAAAATAAATTAATATACTGTCAAATTATATAAAAAAAATTTATTTATAAATTAAGACTTTATTATGAACATTAATTTATGAGTTAAATTATTGTCTTTTTTTTTAACAAATGAGTTAAAATATTGTCATGTCTATAATTTCTATGACGTGGATAATAAATATGGGAGGGTTTAATGCATTTATAAGTGTACGAGGTGATGATTAGTAGTGGGGAGAGAGGTTTTTCGTTGTTAACGTTTTACTAAAAAAAAAATTCATACCCAAATATTTAAGTATTTAAGACGAAAAAGATATAAATTCATCTATTAACGTTTTTTTTTTCAAAGATTTAACCATTTGTATAATTTATAAAATAAATTTGATTCAGATTGAATTTTAAATAAATTTTTTTAATTTGGGTTAAAGTCGATTAAAGTAGAAATTTTAAATTGCATGCTCTCATTAGATATGGAGTTTGAAAATCGAGTTCAAGAGTTGTCAAAAAAAAAAAAGATGAATATAATTTAGCTTTTTGAATATTTTATGTGAAATAAGATTTGTTTAAATTTTTTCTTTTCATTTTGTTAAATAAAATTTATTTAAATTTCATTGATAATGTATTAAATAATAATTATAAAATTATTGTCTAAAATTTACCATCTATAAGGTCTTTGTCTAATTAAAAATCCACCATTAATGAAATGGTAAGGTAATTGATTTTGGTTTTGAAATTTACAAATAAATTTTTTAATATTAAAAAAAATCAGAATTGATATTGTTGTTACTAAACAGAATGATTGACGTATTGCTTACGTTTTTGCTTCAATTTTCGTGTCACGTATTATCAGAAACTCTGCAAGAAAAAGAATGATCAAACAAACGTAGGAGTTCTTCCTACGTAAGCATTTCGATGTATAAATTAGAAGAGAATTTGATAGAGTTTCAATAAAGCAAATAAAATTTAGTTTCATGAATCATACCTGACCTCTATTTATGGGGATTAATTTTACCATCAATTACGTAATTATCCACTAATTGAGTATTTTTTACTGTTTTTTGGGTCTCGTAGAATCAAAAATATTTAAAGATAAAAGTATTCAAATTGTATAATTTATGTCTCTTGCATTACTGTTTTCAAGACGATAAACTCAATCTTTTATCTATTTTTTTCATTATTTTTTTATCATACACAACAGATATGAATATTAAAAATTTAATATTCTATCAACAAATTCCGCCGTTATTAATGATATTGATAATTTATTTTACTGTTGGTAAAAATGACCTCTAACATCTTCTTTAATTTTGGGTTGAGACGATCTATATCCCAAATTTTTGTTTAAAAAAGGAATTTTATTCAATGCATGGAGTCATCAATCTAATTTGTCTTTCATATTGACATTTCTATCAACTTATCAATTATTATCTTACTTTTTTCCTATAAATGAATAAAGGTTTCAAAGAGAATGGTATTGCTGTCATAAAGAAAGATGAGTATTGCATCAAGCTTAACATAAACTTTCAGCAAACAACGGAGCAGTCTATCCTCTGCTTGCTTGCTTCCTTCTGCGGAGCAATAATTGGGGTGGAAGACGAGAGTTGAGAGCTGCTGCTCCTCCCATGGAGGAGCTCATACCTTGTATTGGAATTCTTCGCTAGCTGATATGGTCCTTTTATAAAGTGCGAAAGATAAAAAAGATAAAAGAAAGCCGAGCCCAGGTGGCCAATGACATGACAATGTCGGTGGAATAATTTGAGTGGTCGAGTTACTACTATTGCTCGCTCGCCAGCTTATTTTGTGAACCGACCATTTAAGATGAAATCTTATGAATAAAGTAAATAATATTAAAAATATTTTTTTTTATAGTATTTAATTCTAACTTGGTTACAATAAAAGTTTATTATAACTATCGAACATTAAAGGATTTTGTAAAATAATAATAACAATATGTTGAATATAATCATAACGTGGTAAAAAAATAAATATAATGAAAAAAATATATCTTTAAAGATATTATATTAAAATATAAAATAAAATTACTGTAAAAATTTTCATCTTTGAAGTAAAAGGTGAGAGAAACTTACTCTAAAACTGACAGTAAAAATAACCTTTTTGATTTGATCTCATCTACCTCAAAGATTAAATATCTAGGAAAAAACTACCTTTAAGGGTTTTTTTTTTTAGTGTATAACAGATAATTATTGGAAAAAAATTGATGTAAACACAACATTTTACTTATTTCAATGTAATAATTTATGAGCAATTGAATTAACTTTCTTGAAGATTGTCCTGAGTTGAACATAATTTATGGTTTAGGGTTATTGAAATATCTTTCAAACTCCCTAAAACTTGCCTATCTCCATTGATGATCTCCAATACTTTTCTGGCCCACTTAGCTGGCTGGGAACTTGGGCTTTATGCATATGCATTCATGGAGTCTAGTGTTACAACGTATAACATAGATGTTTCATGGACTTGCTGTGATCATATATGCAAGAAGAAAAAGAGCTTAGAAATATTAGGATTAATCATTTGCATATGCAATTCATCATTTCCATGGCTAAATAAGGGGGAAATGGATTAATTATCACCCTGAAAAACCTAATCTCTAAGAGGTAAAATTAGTGAATTTTCTGCTAAAAATATATTAACTGATTCAGGCAAATATGCCATCACCATATGAAGATTGGATCATATCAACAAGGAGTGGGAACTGTAAAAAGGCAAATAAGGTAACAGGAATACAAGCAATCAAGGCTGCTGGGACAGCAACCCATGCCAGTCTTTGGCTAAGGACAATGCAAAAGGTTGCACCAAAGGCCACAAGCATTGCTGCTATGGAGAAAAAAAGGGTAGCAAGCCCAACAATCAGTCGCTGTGGGAGTAACCTGAGGAAATCTTCTTCCGCATAACGCGAAGTGAGGATGGACAAGAACATTAAGATAGAGGTAACAGAAGAGAACAATGCAAATGCATCCGATACAGCAAAAATTATGAAAGATTTAGCTTCTAAAAATATGGGAGTGCCTCTGTCATTGTCATTGCCTCCAGGTACAGTAAAGATAGCTGCAAACATTACAGTTGTGATTAGCGTAGCAACAAGCATGCATGATGAAGCAGTGCTCTTCATCCACTTCTCTCCTTCCTTGATCAATTTTGTGTGCTCTTCTGCGAATAACATTTGAGGTGTTCTACCATTAATGTCTCTCATTTCCTTGTATAATGGTTGTACATTCTTTTCTACTTCCTGCAATGTCAAAAACAACTTAAATTACAAATTCTGAAGTGAATGTAAGGAAGAAATTATCGAAAACTTCTTGTATAGATGGGGTTAATTAGACCTTAAACCAAAGTAGTTCTCTTTGCATTTGAAGAGCTGCACCAGATACAATATTAAGTCTATTTGGAGGTGCTATCTTTCCAGCCAAATGCAATATGCAGTGATTGTTTTTGTCTTTGTAAGCAGCAATCATGTCCTTGTGTGCTCCTATATCATGGATAAGTCTAAAAATCTTTTCTTGGCGATGAATGACTGCCATATGAAAAATACTACGGCTATGCTCATCAACTATCCATATGAGATCAGGAAAAGACTGAATAAGATCGGTTATGAGCTCAACAACACCGTATTCTGCAGCAACAAACAGTACCTGTGAAGGGCTTTTTAGAATATCTGTAATTTGTGCGTCTTCTAATGATAAAATTTGTTCACATAGCAGCTTCACAAGGACAATGGCTTGCATATGCAGTAACTTTCTCTTGTAAACGGCTTTTTGTCCTGGGACTAAAGTTAAACATGGGTCAGATACCGGATTTTTAACTATGCCAGCAAAATTATCACTAAATTTGAAATTCAACACCTACTTGATTTCTCTATTGCATGCCAAAACTTTCCTGCTAAGCCGATAAACCCTGCAGACATTCCAAAAAAACTTGCTCATTAATCTTGAAGGTTTGATCAGCCTAGAATAACATAAAACTTGATCACTTGTACATGCAATTCATGATTTCATATTTAAATAGGAAAAAACTGAAATTTTATTTATTACTCCCAGAAAACCAAGCCTCTATGAGTTAAAATGAGAGAAAAACCTTGATTTGTATCACAGCAGCAGCATTTCGACATACCTGACGGGCAACTAGATTTAACTAGTGGTTCCACGTAGATCCCTGCAAGGGCATATAAGTATTCATTTATATGATTACAAGAAAAATTCCAAAGTACTTCTTCATCAGCATATAAATTTTCAAAGGATAGCCTCAGTCCTCAGCCTAGGACTGCTATTTTTTGGTTCATGTCACAATAAATCTAACCTATACCATCAGCTGTCTTTGATTTTTATAACTTGTCCAGTACGTTAACTAGTTTGAATTGAGTTAATTTGCTCCCCTATTCTCTATTTATCTGGAATAGCAACAAGTGCTTCAACATGTATTGATTGGAAAAGGCAAAGAAAGGACTATTACTTTTCTCACTGTCATGGTTGAACCAATATTTCAGTGATTTCAGTGATGGTGCGCTCTGTTTGTTTTCTGTTTCCCAATGGACTTAACTAAAATTTTCTTGAAATGAATAAGATCTAAAGTTCTATTATGTGATCTCTATCTAGTGTAGAATTGCAGGGAAAGTTCACAGTGTTGAAGATATTGATTAACACTTAAGGAGCAGTGGGAGTGGAAATGATTACAGGTTTGCTTAGGTTACAAGGATATATGCAGAAAAGAGTATAATATGAAAATTACAAAAAATTACAAGATGTAACAGTTTGAATCATTTAATTGAATTTCCAGGGCTTTCGAAGTCTATTTAATTAATTTAAAAGAATATTAAAACAGAATTAGAACACTTACATGGGTAGATAAACTTTTCCCAGGTTCCCAGCTCATGTTTGCCAGCAAACGCTGAAGGCTTTCGAGCTAGAACATGAAGTGCTGTCTCCCCATTTGAATCACGTAGAATAGCCAATTCTGGATGGTGCTGAATTAAGCAGAGAGCTACATCTAAGCAGAAAAGGAGAAAGATTTTGTGAAGGTTCTTCCTATAAGCAGTTCTGTGTAACAACCAATAAATAGACTATGGAGTATGGACTTGGCACTAATGCTTACTAGATGCAAAGAGGTTTGAAGACCTGAGCCACAGATACAGTACGCATGAAATCATGAACTTCTTGATTTATTCGAGTGAAAACTAAAAGGCTTTACCAGATTAAAGAGAACAATATGGAAACATTTAATCTAACTCACTTCATAGTTCATGCTTCATACCAAATAAATCAGTAGTAATGGTGGCAATAAGCAGCCCAATGTAATCCTCTTGAGTTAGAACCTCAGCAGCAGTCACCTTGTAGAGATACAAAACCATGTCTCTATGGCCAAACAGTGCAGCAATGTAGAGTGGTGTGACTCCCTTGTTCCCCCTTATCCCTGGTAAAGATTTGTTCCTTTTTACCATCACCTCTGCAATCCTAGTAACACCTGAAGCAGCAGCAACACAAAGCGCTGTGTTATTGTACTTGTTCCTTCGTTCTAAATCTGATGCACTCATCAATTTGACCACCTCCTCCACAAAACCAATGTGTCTGGCCCCTACAGCAATGTGAAGAGCTGTTTCCCATCCCTTTGTTATTCTGACATTTGCAGCACCAGGATGCATGTTTAGGAACTCTTTAGCTTTTCCCCAATCACCTTTCAGTGCAAATTGGTATAAAGGTGCATACAAGGTAAGCCCGGTACAAGTCCTATTATTCCCTGCCATTGAATATCAGAATTCAACAAATGAGCTCGAATTTTCATTTAAATTCTAGTTAATGGGTACCTCTAAACTCCGAATCTTATAAAGGACAACTCAATGTACAAAGCTATCATGTTATAGAAAGAATTATATTGCATTAATAGAAAAACTATTTCCGTTTGAACCTGTGATCTCTATAACACAATAAAACAACTTTTACCTCTGCACCAAAATCCCCTCAAACTCCAAAGCCTATAATTATTAAATTTTTCTATGACAACAACCTATCCAATGAAAAGAAAAAACATCCCTAAAACTTCCCATAATAAAACCCAAAGACAAAAAATGAAAGCTTTTACTTACCAATTACAGGAACTGAACTTGGTAATGTAGAGGCTGAGGGAGTTGCAAGAGAAGGCATAGGTATAAATTTGTCAACAACTTGAACAGGGGTTGCATCATTAGCATCCTTGTTGCTATGGTGGTGATTAGTAGCATTAGTCTGCTGTGAGACAAGTCGAGCTCTTGCATGTTCTGGGAGTGGGAGTTTAGAGACATTATTAATATTAAATAGGCCCGCAACTGAGGTTTCCGTTTGAGCATGTGTCCAAGGCTTGTGGCAGGGCACCTCTAGACTGGGAAAGCGGCTGGCGCTGCTGGAATTAGGCTGGCTTTCACCAGGAGTTGCAGATGATGCAGGGTAGCTTCTCCTTGAGTTTTGTCCGCTTTCATCTAAGTTTGAATCAGAGTATCTTTCCGGAAAACATGCCCTGATAGACGGATTCCGACCCAACATGTTTAAACTTCCTCTAATTATTATGTAATAGACCAGTTCGTAGTGTCAACGGCTGGAGCATATTTATAATCCAAGCAAAGGATACAAGTCAACAACAGGAACGAAACATCCACTATGAAATGTCAACTGATGGAAAAAGGGAATAGCGAAATTTCCAAAAGCTTTCTAAGCAATTAAAATACGTTGAGAGAAACTTAACTGACTTCACGAAATGGGAAATTTCCAATCCTCGTGTTAGGAAGTTTACCAGCGTTTGGGAATTCTAGATTGCTGCTTAGCGATATCATTGGCCTTGTTTTTCAGCCATGGTCCCAGGGAAAGTGCTTTGTCATTAATAAACCGGTAAGCAAGCTCCGGGGGTGGGGCAGCGGGGCCCAAACATAGACGCGTTAGATACTTGGCATGAGGAAAGTGCCAGGATAAAACGAAATGGTTTAAAAAACTAGTACTCTAAGAATGCGTTGTACGTTTTTGTAGAGAATTTTTTCTTAATAATTTCTTCGAAAGATATTGGTTGAACAATGATTTTTTTTCCCCCATAAATGTTGCTGTTTCACTTTCTTTACAAACATGTCTGGGTTTTGACTTTTGAGGAAAGAGTGTTGACTATCTCACATTGTATAACCTCACATTCACATTACAAGTACTCAAGAATGCAATCTGAATTTTGCAGAAGTTCACCTAATAAAGGACACGAACGATCTGTTTGGACTAAGCTCCAAGTTGAATGACACTATACTTCCCATGTCTGCCGCCAATGAACAGATAAAACTGATAAAATTTTAGGGTAGTTCATGAAAATGTGATTTTAATTAGAATTATGTTCCAAATGATTGATTTATACAAAAGTTCAACTTCTTTGTCTGTTCTGTTCATTTCATTCCTTTCTTGCAAAGTGTGTTCTGCAGAAACCATCCAAACCATAAGGCAGGGGCCATTTTAGAAAAGCTGACAGAAACTTAGTTGTCTAAACTAAATTTCTCGTTGAGTTCAAACTACCAATGAAATCTAGTTAAATTTGTTTACATGGGATTTCTAGAGAGTAATGGATTTGAAAGGACAAGAGACAGCAACAGAATAAACCACAACAATTCATAGTCTTCTCCACCTCTTATCAATCTATATATATCTTCCATTACCTCTCTATCTCCCTCAAAAATGGCTTCCAATTTCATCATTCCTGTACACATTGAGGTTGCTTTCGTGGCCAAGGCAAGCCCATTGGACAACCCCAAGCAAACAACAAGCAGTCTCATGGCTCGGTTGAAGTTGGATGATGAGGAATGACCCAACTGCTGGGACTCATTGGTTCAGCTTCAATCATGCATGCACTGAGAGCTTACTATGTTCTTCCTGAATGGTGAGACCGAGCCAGGACACAGCTGCTGCAAAGCAATTCGTACCATAAGCCAACATTGCGGGCCGACCAGGATCAATGACTAGGCTTTACCCAGGACAAGGAAGTGACCCACGTTCTTTAAATGTCTGCTTTTTTTTTTTTCCCAATAATTGCAATATATCAATCAGAAATCTCAACCAAGAAATCTTAGAACTGAAACTATATAGAGAAATATGATAATTTGGGGTTAAAGGATGAGAAAAAAAAAAGGAAAATAAGAAAACACCAATGAAGGCCAAAATCATATAAAATGAAATTTGAGATTCAAGTTACACATGTTTCATGGTGATAGGCTAAGGCGAAGATAAAAAATAAAAAGAGACCGTCTGTGTCGAGCCTTTGACATGGTGAAGCTGGAGTGGGAGGATTGTAGATAGCAGAAGCTAAATTTGAAGAAAGTTTGAACCTTTTCAACGTAAATTAATTCCTTCGAAATGCTTGGTACTTCAATGAAGCTGGTACTTTTTCATTTAGCTTGAAAATTTTCGACCTAAACTGGCAGTACTTATCTACAAACTTGCTCTCTATCCGTTTGATACAATGGCGCAAAGAAGAAAGAATCCATTTTTTTCAGCTTTCCTTAATTGCATTTCATTTTATCTAGGTAGGCTTAGGTTTGCATACCCACTTTGAGTGTACAAAGCATGTTACTTTTTTTTTTTATTGGCATCAAGGTAACTGACTGTTTGTTTTCTGATAAAAAAAAAATAAAGTAACATGCTTTAAACACTCGAAGGCATGAAAATGCATGTTGCAGATCTTCGTGCCTATATCTCTGCATTGAACCTTATGTTCCGCCATTTTTATAGTCACCAAGAGGTCCAAATCAGTTTACATTGAACTTATCCAAGAAGCAAGATTTTTTAAAAGATGGCTAGCTTCATTCAAGAATCTTATCCAAATATATGTGAAAAAAATTCACTTCCACTTCTTCCTCAGAGCTATAGTTGATTATTGTTCAATTATCACCATTATTGAAAAAAAATAGTATGGACTTCTCTTTCTGTCTTCCTTGAAGCAAATTATTTCAATAATGGTAACAAAATGATAGTAACATAGTTTTAATTCCCAAATAAAACAGAAAATGTCCAAAAAAAAAAAAACTAATCTATGACTATGGGACCAAGTGACTTGCATGATTTTAGAGCCATGTAGCCAGTCTAATGGCATCTTTGAGTCTTTGGCAAGGAACAGAACCAAGGTTCTTTTGCCAAGAAGAAAAGGGTTACTGAAAAGAGGGCCATGAACCGAAATTCAGAGGGATGGAAGATAACCAAGTTAAAGGGACCCTCAGTCCCTAACAACCAATTCTATGGGCATGTAATTCGGCCCCCAGCTCCCTAGAAATGTGAGCTAGGGGGTAAAGCTTTTTAGCTTTTAGGACATGGCCCCTGCCTTTACCCAAGGACCTAAGACTCTACTAAAGCACATGCAGCCGACTGAGATTCAGATGTGTCAGCTTCAACCCGGAAAGGTGGAAAATACCCTACAAGTGTGCGCCCATATATGTTGGCAACATCCCAGAATGGACCACAGCCTCACATGGGACACCCATCGTTTTCAACTCGAAATTTTCTCCGTGCTTCTTGAAGCTAGTGAGGAGTAGATAAATGTCCTTTTATGCGTCCTTGTTTAGGGCAGTCCTCTCCCCTTTTGCCAATGGTCCACTAGTGCTTGTCATCACTGCAAAGAATAGACTCCAAAGCATCTTCTCTTTTTATTACCCTATCAAAGGACGATGCTGTACTCCCTCAAAGTTTATTTCCTTTTTTCCACACCATTTTAATCTTGAAATTTGTAGGAAACTTGTAAACATTAAGTTCATACCCAAATTTTCTCTAATATGATTAGAGATTTTATTTTTTTTCAATTAATTTTAGAAATACTTTATTCAGAATTTCACTTTTAAAATGCTTTCACAAACATTGAACTCAAATTAGTAGAAAGATGACGAGAATAGTTCTTTTAATATTAATACCTATATGTTTATTTATGTAACTATATGTTTCATAAATGTGTTAGAAAAAATCACAATGATTAATAATTAATGTAAAGCTTGTGAACCATTTAAATTTAATTTAAATGGTTAAAACATTATTATCACAATTTAAAATGCTATTTAACTTATATATGTATATATATGGAAAGGTACAATGAGAGAATGAAAAATTCTCAACGTATCATTTTAACATAAATTTTAATATTTTCAACTTTAATACATCTACACTGTATTTAACCAGTATTATTGTGTCATATGCATGTCATATGTTAATTAAAAGTATTAACTTTTTTCGTAAAAACTTTACTTGAATGTCATGTGGATGTCATATGACAAAAATAATTGATCAAAGTTAGGGTTATTTTAGATGGAGAGTGTAATTGACTCCGGTGAAATTGAAAAAAGAAAAAAAAATTATTAAAAATATAATTTTTTTAATAAAATAATAAAAAAAATTTAACATTAAGAGTAAAAAAGATAATTTATCTTGCTGAATTTTTTTTATTTATTTTTTGTTTTAGATCCTACAACACCGTGGCTCACCAGTACCAACCGATGAACCAAACAAGTCATTACCATTCAAGTGAAAACAAAAGCTTTCTTTTAAATTATATTAAATATGATGTTGATAATATGCTTGGAGGACTGTGGATACATAAAACTTTAATGCCCCTTCATCTCACTTTTTTTAATCATATTTCTGTTTTGATATATCTTAAATATATTTTTCATGTTTCTTTTTTACATTTTGGCATTAAAAATCTTGATAGTTCGAGTTTATAAAAAAATATAAAATTATAGTATAAAATATATTAACATATTTTATTATTGGGATAAAAATTATGATGATGAAAATAATAGAATAAAATATACTAAAATAATTTTTTTTTTTATTTAAATTCCATGAAAATGAGATGGGATCAAACAAATTGAGCTAGAGAGAATATTATTTATCAAAATCACACAAAATTTGAAAGAACATTATTTTTAAGTATCAAATTGTACATTACACAAAATTCAGATATCAAAAGTGCAATTAACTAAATCAAATAATAAAATACAACTTCAAGATAAACGTGATGAGTTAAAGATTAATAAATTTACATTCAAATTCAACTATGTACTCTTTTTCTCAAGCAAAGCTGGATTGGTTATGGTACTTTCATTTTCATAGTACCAAAAATGGAAATGGAGGAAACTACTTGGCTCAGTTCCCAATATTGTAAAACTCCAGATCAAACCAAACCAAGTTGCAATTAAGAAGAAAAAGGTAGCATTAAATAAACCCTCATTGAAGGGTTTTTTTTTTTTTTTTTTAATGACCAGCTTTTATATTTTTATATATATATATATATAAAGTCTAAATTTTCATATTTTACTAATCAGATTTAAATAATAATGCACCTTTATTTTATTAGTTTTAATCTTTTTTTAAATATATATGTTATGATTTTAACTCTGTAAGTAGATTTTAAAAATTTTATTAATAATATATTTAATATTAATATATATACATAATATATTACGTTTGTATTATGTCAATTTGTATAAATGTCTTATAAAATACAAAAATTATTATATTAAAATAAAATATTTTCTAAATATTATCAAATTCGTATATAATTTTAACTTAATTTTAACTATTTTCATATTTTTATGTAATTTTAGATTGTGTCATCAAGTTTTAAAATTATCATGTCTATATTCAGTCCAACTTGCAACTAAATTGTATTTTTTTTCCCATTATATTCTTACAAACACCCATTAACATAAAACTATGCCAGATATTCATTTTTGGAACATAAAGAAAAAGAAAAGGAAGGAATGAACAGACACAACATCTCTTGCAGCCGGGTTGGATAAAGGTTTTTTAGAAAGAAATTCATCTAAATTAAAATATTTAAATTTTTAATTTAAATACTCAAATTCTTTTTTTAAAAATCAATCTAAACAACATTTTTCAAAATTACTCTAATATTACCCTTATTTTATTACAAATAACACATCATTAAATATAAAATTAAAAATAATTTATTTATATATAATATACTAATATTATTAATAATATAATATGCATTTTTACAAATTTAATAATATCTATATATTGCATATTTTATTATATATTTTTGCATTTAATGTCATTATTTTTTATCAAATTTTAATAATTAAACTTTTTTTAAATAAATTTATCTAAACAATATAATTACAAAATATTTATATTTTAAATTAATAAATTTTAAAATTTTTCAAAATTTCTTATCCAAGCATACTCTAGTGTTTGGCCGTTCAACTTTTTACCATTCTAATCTCCAACTCAGAGCTCACGAGAATGAACAGAAACACCTGCCCCGGGTCCCAACTGTCAATCAGATAGTTCTGGACAGATTACGATGATCTAAATGAATGAGTATTTTAGGAGAAATAAAGGAAAACTGGTAAAGTTTCCTTTTTTTTATTCATATTCTGCTACGCATTGGACCAGTTGTATATTCATGGGCCAAAACAAATGAATCAAATGTAGTTTGTATTGTTCTTTTGGCATTTTACCTGATGAGACAGTTAAACTGTTTTTATCAAATCAAATCATTTCCCCAGCCTGCAAAAAACTGATCTCTTCTGACTCCTTTGTAGTTCCTAACTTTTTTTTAGTCGTTTTGTTGGGTGTACCTGCATTTTTCCCACAATCATCAAATCATATTAGATTCCTACTTTTTTTTTTTTACAGTATTTATTATTGTCCTCAATTTTCTTTTCTGGGTTTGTTTGTAGTCAATCAGAAGAGTAAGTACATGATTTTTTAATCACCTGCTGATGTCGTCATTGAGGCTTTCTTGGTTGTCATGTTGGTAAGGGGTTGGGTTGCTTTTGGTTCCAAGGAATTCAGTCTTTCCTGGATTCTTTCTCATGCATGATCATCATTTCTTTTCTTTGTTCTCCTTTGTTTTAAATTTTGTGTGTTTTTCCATCCTGGTTCTTGCTCAGAATTCAGGTTTATTTGGTGACTGTTAGGATTTCTTGTGGAAGGCAAATGCAGATTTCAAAGCAAAGGTAAGGCCCTTACCCAATTTCATCATCTTCTGTCTCTCTCAACATTATTTCGGTAGTTTAGATTTTGCATCACGTGTATTTCCCTTTGGATTATCTGTTGGTTTCTTTTGTTAAATTTGTTTGGCTGATAAAGAGATAAACTTCTTTAGTTTTTTATCTTTTATGAATTCTTCTTGCACGGTATATTGCAGGCTTCCTCTTGGCTTGCATTTCGTTTCCAGCCTCTTACTTTTCTTCTTCTTACAGTTGAATTGAACCTGTTTTACACCTAGGCAAGTGCAAAATTTTATCTTTTGTCATGCTTAATTGGATTCTCATGATTATTTCTTTTCTGAATTATGCAGATTCTGATATCAAACCGACACTTTTGGTGTCTTCTCAACTCTCATACCTGTAATTTCCAAGGTTACAGTGATTTTAGGACTTGATATGTGCTAAATTTGCTGTTAAATTCTCCTAAGATCTCTTTTAAATGAGGCTGGTTCTGAGAAGGCTGTAAGTTTGTGATGTTTAAATGGACTCGTCCTCTAACTGTAATCTTTCGAGGATATTCGGCTGCCATTTGACTTCTGTAACATGCAAATGTCTTGCTTTGGTCACAGTTGCTCTGTTTTTCAGAGGTATCTTGCTTCATTCATTCTCTGGATATGGTGTGATTGAATGGAACAACCTGGACTTGCTTCTGAGTGGCTCTTTATATTCCGACGATGGGATCCGTAGAGATAAGTTTTTGGAGGTTCCTCAGATTGTGTGGGGACTAAATAATCAGAAGATAGCTTTTGCAAGAGCTTGTCTAACTGCTAGAAAGCTGAACCGAACTCTTTTGATGCCTAGTTTAAGTGCTTCACTTTTCTACAAGGAAATTGACCGCTTGCAGCCTATTTCCTTTGATAAAGTCTTCCAATTTGAAAGGTTTAATTCACTTTGTAATGGGTTTGTGCGATTGGGTCGTTACTCTGATCTTAAGAATCAAACAGGAATATATGATCTCCAAAAGGGAAGTGGAAGAAAGTGGACCGTTGAGAGAGACCTGGAGCAGTTGAAGCAAAGCAGCAGAGGTTTTGTTGATAAGTATGAAGTCATTAGAATTGTCGGAAAGAATCCGTTTCTTTGGCATGATCATTGGCCTGTTAAGGACTATGCAAGGATCTTTGAGTGCTTATTATTGGTTCATGAGATAGCAAAAGAAGCTGATAAAGTTGTGTCGAAGATTAGGCAGATGGGAATAACACTTAGGAGCAAAACTGAGACAGTACAAAACAATTTTGACGCAGAGAGTTCTTTACTGCCACCGGCACCATACGTAGCGGTCCATATGAGAGTAGAAATAGACTGGATGATTCACTGTAAAAAGTTAGAGCAGAGATCAGGCATAAACCAAATTTGTAGTAGCAAGCAAGAAATTATGGAAAGAGTGGGGAAACTTGTCAACTTGGAATCCCCCACTGTTGTTTATCTTGCTGTTGCCAATAGCCTCCTCAATGATTCTTCAATATTGAAAGGTTGGAAGAAAGGATTGGTTCCTTTTGAGAAGAAGAAATTAGGGGTTGATAGGATTTACAAGAAGCATCCATATCTCATTCAGTCTGCAATTGATTATGAGGTGTGCTCAAGGGCTGATATATTTGTAGGCAACAGTTTCTCCACTTTTTCTAGCCTCATAGTACTTGAGAGAACACAAAAGATGATCAGAATGGGCATCACAAGCTTGTGTGACATCGATATTAGGTGGCCATCTTATGCATACAACATACCAGGGGAATCAAATCGGCCTCGGAAATGGATGACTGACATGTCTGATTCAAGTCTCAAAGCAATTAGTTATGGTTCTAGTTCCATCTCTTGTTGAAGTCTGAATATAATTTTTCTCTGCATTTCCCCAGTTGCTGCTGGTATTATCACTGCATGTTCAGCATTTTTGAACCCAAATCAGCCAGCTGGTTGAATGGTTTAATGGATACATCTAGTGTAAAGAAAAGCAATAGTAGAGAACATCAAGAAAGAGTTGAATACTGAAATGGTACAGTTTTCATTTTTGTAATGATGGTGTTTTGCTCACTTTCCTTTTATATATCACTTGTTCATAGAGAACATAATCATCTTGAAGCCATAGTCCATAAATTTGTGCTTTTTTTTTTTGGTTTAATATCCTCACGGAAGTTTATTTGGTTACTTCTTCTTGGTTTCTATTGAGAAGTGAAAAGATAGTCCTGCATATGGTTCTGCTGTGCCTGTCTCAAGTTATTGCTCGAACGACCTTGAAGGCTATTTAATGTTCAGTATTACCAATTAAGAATCTACACTATGCAAATAATTATGTGATCAAAAAATCACCTATTCAAGCAGAAATAACCTTTTCACTAATACAAAGAAAAAATTACGTATCTATGATTTTATTTTAAGATTTTAATGTGAATTTTGTGCTAGATAACCCAATCAAATCAATCAAATCGGCTGTTGAGCCGGTTAAACAGAACCAACTCATAAATATGCCATTGTTGGTTGGATCCAGTTATAACCTATACCTATAAGCACCTGTTTTGTTTGCCAAATGGGATCCGGAGGACCACATGGTTGAACTGCCATTAAATAACCCTATGAATAGCTACTTTTGGTAAAATGTGACCAGTGGCGGTGGGGATGGTGTATCGGGCGGTTCCTGCTGAGGATGTTGAAACTTCGAGTTCAACCACATCCTTGCCTATAGGTCAGGGACGCTATACCGACATGGAAATTAACGAAGACTAGACTGATCGTATCATAGTAAAGAACAATTGGAACTGAGCGCAACAATATCATTACGTCATTAACAAGCTCGGTGAAACCAAAATACTTCCTGTGACTTGAAGATGTTTTAAGGGAGAAGCAGAATCATATCTTGGCAATGGTATTGGTAATATCAAATTGAAAAAGATATGTTTCACTTTCTTTCAATTTGATGACGTTACTAAGATGTTTACCCTATTTTCTTTCTTTTTCTTTCAAGAAGAGAGCAACTATCATGCATAGACTAGAATCTTTCCCTGATCTTGTGCAAAGACCTCAAGGGTATTTTATGTTCCAGCATGTAGTTAATGACCATGACAAGAACTACACAAGAGGGAGGAGTGCAGATTTCAAGAATGTGTATATGAAAAAGGAGCCAATGGAGTGAGAAACTCTTTGCCTTTCTTGTAAAACTTGTTGGACTGATAAGCAACTTATTACCTAACATTGGAAAGATCTATTCGAGCTTCATTAGATATAGTCTTCGTAGTAGTTGTCACTTATTACAGAGACGAATCTCTCAAGCCAAGGAAGCTGATGAAGGTCCTTCATGACATCTACATAGGAATCTGTACAACGAGGTGGGGATTGATAGGGATGATGGTCGCTCAGACTGAAACCCCCAGCAAGGAATCTTTGGATTAGTGCCAGGTGTGATCTTTCTTGGTCTGAGTAGGCATCCATGATCATAGGGACTGAATTGAAAGTCTCCCATGCCAATTGTTCTGATTGTTGAACAGAATGGGTGACCAAATCTTCAGAATTGTCTTCGTCCCAAAAGGCGCATTGACAGGTCTGTTGACCATCCCTGTACTCAGCACCACAAGAATAACAGAACTCATGCCCACACCTGAAAAGGACATGGAACCAAATTTGGTTTCAAGAAATTCAATCCATATAAGACATTAAGTCATGTACGACTTAATTGTACATTTGTGTGCAAAACATACAGATACATTTCTTAACATGTGGACAAGAAGAGCTGGACACAAGCATATAGAATTTCATGATCAAAGGATGACCAATTCCATTAACCAAGTAGTTAAGTCATGGATGACTTGGTTATGCATGGAACATCGAATCGTATGGTGTGATCATATGATTAGATTGTTGCAAAAAACAAAAAATTCAATTCAAAGAAGGTACAAACTTCATGGCCTGTGATTAGATTTGGGTGCAGCAATTAAAATTACGCTTCAGTGGCAATCAAGAAAATGCAACAAATATAAAAATCATTCAAGAAGGATATTGGCATAAAAAATCTCATCTTTCAAATTTCGATCTGCCCATTATTTAATCAATTCCAACCAACTTCTTTCTAATAAGCAAAGCAGTATTACAAGAAGATGGATCTTACCAGCATGTCATGTGATAGCAACCTTGAGTAAGTTCAATCATCCTACGGCACTGCTGGCACCGCCTCCATCTCTTGTTTTGTGCCAAGCGATGCAAGGTAATATCTGCGGCATCTCTTTCCTCAAGAGGGAGGTTCTGATACTCTTCACAACTCATGGATGAATGCCATGGAACTCCACATTCCACACATATAAACCTTTGACAAACTGGGCACTCAACACAGCTATTATCTGATTGACTAGATGAACTTGCCCTATTTGACAAGCATTCATGAGGATCAAGCAATACAGAACAATTTGGGTAAGGACAGTAGATTCCACCTGAGTGAAGAACATTTGCTTCTGCTTGGGCTCTTTCTAGAGACTCATAGGAAGCAAGTGGAAGAAAAGATCCACACTCAGCAGTGGCGATGTAATATTTGCATCTTAACTGAGGGCACTTGATTGGGACTTGGGATGACTGCAGTTTACCATCTACATAAGTTCTCATACAATGGGAACAGAATTTATGGGAACACTTCATGGTGATCATCATCATCGATGGCTTGTCCTCAGAGCAGATAGAACAATTTTCAAGTGATTTATCTACCTTGGCAGGAGTTGAAACAACTCCTATCGCTACTTGGGCTAGCTGCAATGGCCTCAAGAGATTGATGCTCGGGACAAGTTTCAGAACAAACTTTTCCAAATTATGGGTATGCTCTAGGATTCTTTCCCTGAATGCCATCAAGAGTGGATTATCAAGTTTCTCCTTGCATATAATCTGCCAGAAATTCAATTCAGTAAAGCATAGTTCAAGGTATAACTTGAAAGCTATTTAGGTTACTAAAAGTGATGAACTTCAGACATATTGTCCATAAAAACAATTATTATGAGTATTTTCCTTTGATTCATTATAAGCACCTAGTTGTTCTTTCTGCCCAAACTTTTATCATTAAGCCAGATAATGATTCGACATAGTCTACATTTAGTCAATTTGAACATTAATCAGGTTAAACTTGCAAGAAAGGGAGCTACTAGCACTAGCATTGAAGAAACCCAACTTCAAAGCTTAAGCTACCAAATATTCAACATAGTTGAAAGTTCTAAGTCTGAAAATCGACAAAAGCCATGTTCTATAACTCCAAAATTTCAAAAAAGGGATACATTGGATACATTGGATTTGAGAGGTGCGACCCTACGGCTCTTCAGATAAATATAAATAAGCTTTTACGATGTAGCCAGGCATAAGAAGGCAAAATGAAACTTCATATAATATGATGAAAGCAACAATTTTAACTTTCATAAGAACAACTCAATGTTTACAGTTGTCTATCAATAGAACATCAAGAGATGGCAGTCTTAACTGACCTGATCATATAACAATGCGGAATCAGTAAAAGCATATACACGGCTGATTTTGTTCCGCATAGCCTCCGTCAAACCATCCATTAAAGCTAAATAATCAGCCACGGATTCCTCCACATAAAAGTCAAGCTTTTTCTGCACTTGAATAGCAGGGATATTGGTTGATCTCTCCATGACCACCCCAATTCCTGAAAACCCAGAACTAGAGTCACCAGTCTCAGCTAAAGAGAAGCCCTTGAAGAACATCTTCACTGAAAATTCATCGAGCTCTTCCTTTTGTTCTTCTTTTACCACCTCTTCAGTTTCCTTCCATACCTCATCATCTTCATAACAGCTTCGAAAGTCTTCCTCATCTTCTACTCTAACTTCTCTAACTATGGATACAGAGGCATCAGACAAAACTTCTTGATCCTCCATATTTCAAGACCAGGTCCCCCAA
This sequence comes from Firmiana major, assembly GCA_033439115.1. Classification (NCBI taxonomy): domain Eukaryota; kingdom Viridiplantae; phylum Streptophyta; class Magnoliopsida; order Malvales; family Malvaceae; genus Firmiana; species Firmiana major. Next base: position 3,620,387 of record CM065914.1, on the reverse strand, counting down.
ATAATCGGAACAGGCTCTGTTAATCTTTATACTTCAATTAATTATTGATATCCAAACCTATAAGAAACCATTTAGGATACAGAAATCCATCTCAATTTGCATGTCACTCAAATAGAAAAAAGAGAAAACAAAGTGATACTCCTATTCTAGCTCATATTTCTAGAACAAAATCCAACAGAACCCATCAATGAAATTCACTCAGACCCCAGATTTTATCACCAAAAATCGGCTGAAATCACAAAAAATTGATCTTCCGGTTCCTGATTCCAAACAGAATATAACAAATACCGATCAACAGATCAATTCAAAGCTCCAAGCACAATAAAAAAATAAAAAATAAAACTTGGCACTTTAGCAAGAACCAACCTCAATAATCCAATTGCCCCGGAAAGAAAAAAGAGTTAAATCTTCTGACAAAGTAAATTATACAAAATAATAAAAAAAATAAATAAAAGGGTATCAATCAAATGAAACGAAACTTCCATACCATGCTTGGAACCTTATCTGGAAGGGAAATTTATGAGCCGTCTTGTAGAAGGGTATTAAAAACCCTAATCTCTGACAAACTGCTCTTGCCAGAAATTTAATAAAAAAAAAAAAAAACTATTTTATTTTACTGAGAATTTTACATTAAGGAATAATCATTATGTCTAGATAGAAACAGGGGGAAAAATGTTAATCCATCAATTACAGTTTGTTTTAGCGTTAAATGGCGTAATAGAAAAGGATAGCCCTTTCTTTCTTGCTTTGCCGACATTCTTTTATTCTTACTTGACTCAGGTACAGTTTTGCTCTTACAATTTTATATATATATATTCTCCCCAATACATTACCCAAAAAAAAAATCTCCACAATAATAACCTTAAATATTCCATCTTTAATTAATTATCTGTATTTTATTTTTCAAAATAGATTATTGCATCAAAAATACCATCTAGTCATAAAAATTTAGTTTTTTTTTTAATTGTAAAATGTATAATAGAATTATGAAATTATGAACAAAATAAAGAGAATCAAGTGAGGATTTATACCATTTTTATCTAAAATTTTATTTGTTGATGAATAATCAAAGTAGTGCAGTAATAATCTGTCCTCTAAGACGACATTCTGGAGAGGAAAGTTCCATAACACAACCGATTATCCGCTACAAAGAAAAAGTAATTGTAGTTATTATAAATTAATTGAAAATATTTAGAGAGATATATTAATAAATAAGAATTAAAGCATTTTTATCATCTATGTTAAATATGGTCATAATCATATTAAATCAAAATAATTCGGTATTAATTTTAAATTCGATTTGAAATTTGAAGTTGAATTTTAATTTGATCAAATTTACTTTTGATTCAAGAGATTTTTTAATCGTTTTATTTAATAGACTCAAGTTTGATTTAATAACTTAATTTATGATTTTTTAATTACAAGAATAAATGTTAAAGTAATGATTAAATTTAAAAATACATATGGCGAAAAAAAAGCTTGTTTAGGTTAACAAAATAACTCAAGTTGATTATTAAAATATTCGAATTTAATTTATTATTTAAATAATTTAAATTTAAGATCAACTCGAAAATAAATAAATCAAAATCAAATAATTATATAGCCAAATTGAAATAATTGTTATTAACTTGATTGGTATTATAAATCTAAATTAAAAAAATAATGTACAAAAAAATTAAGATATTTGGATGCGGACTTATATTGTTTGCAATTAATATAGCCACATTAATAGCTAGACTTACCGAATTTAAGTCAAATTAATAGTTCTAGAAGAAAAAGGAATTTATCATAAGTTCGAGACACATTATCTTTCCCTTGAAATTTAGGTAAGGTATTATTACAAATTGACCTAATTTCGTCCATTTTTTTCATATGAATAAATAGGGGTTTTTATTTAATATTATTAAAGAAATTTTTTTACTTTACAAATGAGATTAAAATGATACATATTTTATTTTATTTTTTATTTTTTAATATTTTAAATAAAATATATTTTATAATCTTAATTTTACTTATACAATTAAAAAAGTTTATTAACTATATATTAAATGATAATTCGATAAATAATGCGATGATCTTAAAAATCATTACTTTAAAATGGTATTCAGTACAGCTCGTAGAGTATATCTTCTTATTATACTAAACTGGTTGCTGATGTGTTGTTTTGTTTTTTCACTTTTTTGGTTGGTACAACAATGCAAGTCTCAATTATTTCCACTACCTAATGTTATTTAACAGGGTTTTCTCATTTTTATTATGTCATATATTGTTTCTTTTTTTGGTTTGGTGATATGGTTGGTAATTTAGTTGGAAATGACAGCATAAGAAATAAATGTTTCACCCAAAAAAACAAAATGTAGATGATAAAAGACATGGGTGAGTAATAAATTGGATGATATTCTTGAATTTGTATTGTATTTGTTTTATATTAAATTGTTTAAACATAAAAATTCCAAATTTATCTCTGAATACGTTAAGCATCAAATTTATTTTTCAATTTTTTCGTTAAAACTTTCAAATATATTTTATTTTTATATTATTTTTATATTATATTATCGTATTTATTTAAAATTATAAATTTAGTGAGTATTTCGTCATTGCTCCCTTTGATACATTAATTACTCAAAACCAAAATTCATATCATTGAAGGGAACTTCTAAGCTGGCCATTTATTCAAAACTTTGGGGTTGGGTTGGATATCTAGAATTTATATTCTAGACAAGAAAACAAGGCAGCTAGCAATAAATAGAAAATGAAATGAGTAGTTGGAGAACCCCATGTGAAATTCTTTGTTTGGTACAAAATTTGATTAAATGATTGCAACTTTAAACTCCTTTTCCCTTCTTGGGCCAGCAATTGGGAAAAATATGAACCCTAAAAGAAGGGGAAAGAATGAAAAACAGGATAGAGTTTGGTAGAGGAACTGAAAACTTAGCTCTATAAAGAATAATTCAAGGAAAGAACACCTTTATTCTAAAGTAACAACAGTGTTTATTGTCTGGAAACTCGATGACGTTTTGAGTTTCTTAGGTGAATGTCGAGTTATAAACGTAGGCATTTGATGGACCTGAGATCCTTAAATTCCAAGCTCGGAGAAAAGAGTATGGGCTCATGAGTCAGGTCTCCCATGCTTTGATTACTATGAGGAAAATTATGTATGATAATTCGTATTATATAAAATTATATTTATATATTATAAAAAAATTTTATATTGATATAAAAAATAAAAAATTTTATTTTTAATTTTTATCGTGTTATATATAAATTTTACTTAATTTTCACCCGTATCATTTTATATTTTATGTCATGTAAAAAGATTAGTTATATTACTCTTATAAACGCATTGCCTTAAAGATTTTCAGATCTAACTGAAGATCTTTAAGAGTTAGAGATACATGACTTCGATGGCAATGGTAACAAAGAGCAAGGTGCACAATGTAACAGTGAACTATCTAGCTAACTGAAAAGGAAAATTTGCAAAACATGGTAAGATGGTTTATTATGCTGCGTTTTTTCATCGCATATGTCAAATCTCTGTCAAGATAATTTTCGCCATGATCAAGACCATTTAGCCATGAGAGACATGGCACCAGAACCTAGAAGAACTTCAGCATAGGACTTTATTTGGAGCTTAATGCTGGACTGCAACTTTGGACCCGTGAATTCTGCTGAAAGTAGATCGACCAAAGCCAGGTAAATTGGAAGGCCAGCAGATGAGGCATTGAGCAGTCCAACCGTGATCAAGGCTGTTGGACTATTGTCTTTGTATGTCCTGGACAGAGCAATTCCCATTGCAAGTCGGAATGGGGTCGTTACAGAGAAGAAGAAGAAGACCATGATGAACTTCTTCAACGCTTTGTACTCGGCCTGTGTTTTAAGATATAAATTTGAATTAGAGAAGTTGAGGCCTTAAGTCTGAAGAAATTAAAAGCATCAGTTCAGTAGTGGTTAATTAATTTACCTGAAGAATGCAACCGCCAAGACCCATCCCTTCAAACATTTGATGTAAGCAAAGGGCTGCCACAAGGCTTCTAATGGTGCAAGTATTGTTTGAGACTCCGAGTGAAAGGCCTATCATCACTGAATGAACTACAATTCCCAGTTCTAATACCTGCCATCCGTGAAGATTTACAAATATAAGAGATCATCTTCACACACTTGGTTCATGTTCTCAAGGTGCCCAAGCCTCACAGTCAAATTTGATAAAGGGTAAGATTTGTTTTGATACAATTAAAAACAAACAATCGTGATGGCGAAATTAATCATAGTAAAAGAGAAATTGGATAGTGTAATGATAATATATTTTTAAATGCAATCATAATCGTAACGATAAAATAAATGTAATGAAAAAACAACACCATCAAACTTTAGATTCAAAGGGCATACAAGTTATAAGAGCTAGAAGGGTTACATGCAGACAGGATAAAACGCTAGCAAGTGACAATTAAAGATAAATCATGCACAGAAATTAATGTGAGCCAAGTAACCTGTTCTTTATTTTGTTTTATACCATCATCAGACAGATTTTAATGATCCTGCAGTAAAAATCTACAGATTATAAATAATTATGACCAATGCAACTTTTAAATGTGAATCCGTACAATGCATAAGTTAAACCTAGCTGATGTAATATCCCTGTTGATATTCATGTCTTTAATAATATTAATTCAAAGCTGAAAAAATTCTACCATGGCAATGACTCGGTTACACAGCAACTGTTGATCTGCATTTCCTGCCGGCTTTGGATTATGATGGTGTCCATGGAATTGTCCACTGTTCACCACAGCCATCTCGGTTGTCCTCCCCCAGCAGGTGAGCGTGAGCCTTCAGCTGGGATAACCCCATCATTGCATCTCTTACTGTATACTGATGTCACCATGGAATCCACCATTAAAGTCACTATTGCAGATAACATTGCGACGAATCCCGTGAAGGGAAACTTGTGCCATGGATTCTCTTTCAGACAACTAGATGATAACATGTCGAAAGAGTCCAGCAACACGTGCATGAAGCCGGTCGCCAGGATGATACCAGCAGCAAAGCACTTAACGGTTACAAATAAATTTCTGTCTGGCTGGGTGAAGAGCTGGGATCGAACGTGTGAATAAAGGTAAACGCTTATAATGCTAGGGATCAGTATGGAGAAAATGGCTATGATCTTGAGGGGTAAGGCCTTCTTTTTGTTGGTGCAGCCATTGGTTTGTGTTTGGCATTCCTCTGGTACTACTGAAACTGCTTGTTGAATGAAGATGGAGATGATAATGAAGAAGATGGAGAAGAGCTTGACAAGTGAAGAAGAAGCCATTGACACTTTTCTTGGTCGCTTGCAGTTTGGAATCATGGGGATGGCGTTTTCTTGTGGTTCTATATATAGAGATAAAGTGACATCATGTTATTATCATGTTAAAATGACTGCTTGGGATGATAATCTTTCATTAAAAGAAAAGGAATATTTTTCCGAACAAGAGAACAAGCTCATTTCTTCTTTCATTCTTTTCCTTTTGTTTTATTTATCCACTTAATTTATATGGGTAGATTTAGTAATTTTAAATGATTGGTATATTATAATGACAAAAAATGACATGAGTTAAAATTTTGATAAAATATATATATAAATTTGATGAAAATTAAAAAATTTTGTTTTTTATTTAATAGATCGATATGATAATTTTTATGTACACGCATATTAGTTTAATATAAATAAAACATTACGCGAATACAAATATAAAAATTTGTAACAGATTTTATTTCTATTTTAAAGGAAAATTTTATCTCCTTTGTACTTAATTATATTATGTCTACCTTCACTCCCAAATGACTGCTACTAATTGAAATCAACCTATCAAGCAATTTGTTCTTACATTAAGTGGCAAATACAATAGTAGAATAACAAAAGACATGAAGATCAATATGTTTTAATTTAGAAATTAACATTTTAGTAAGGAAATAAAAGAGCACATGATTCTTCAATTTAATTCAAGGCTTGAAGCATGCTGCTTGAGGGGAAGTACTGGAAATTGGCAGCATCAAATTCCATGCCTTGTGATCAATATTTCAGGTGTAAGCACAGGAGGTATGGAAACAAGAGCAAACAAAGGGATTGATTACTTTGCTACCTTATTATAATGCTTATTATTATTGTTCTTTGACTCTTCCAAATAATTAGAATTCCAAATTATAATAATCTCATGTTGCTTGCTACAAAGTGTGTTTTTGCTTCTGGCTACGGGTGCTCAATTTATGTTTAAAGCACTTGTGAGTCTCGTTTGGATTCGAAATTCAACACATCTATTCTTCATTTTCTTAGATAAAAGATTTTTAATGTATCAAAAAAATTATTATATTTATATATTTAGTGAAATATCCTAAAAGTGTTGGATATTTAAGATAAATAAAATAAAATGTTCCTACAACATTAATTTTAAGGAATATGATTAGCATTGTATCAATAAATTTCCAATATGAGAAGAAAAAAAATGTAAATTAAAAGGTTAATTTGTAATCATTTGCCAAACCTAAAGGCTAAAACTCTTGTTCAATATTATCAAACCTCAAATTAAGTAGGGTTAAAAATATATTTAGAAATCTAATGGGTCGATTCAGTAATGTAAGATCCCATTAAAATTTTACGTGAAAATAATCCATAACCGGAAGTTCAGTATTGGAATCCTCATCAAGTCAATTTTTTTTGAATAAAAACCAAATACAAAACATATAAAAATTAATATTATATCTGATATGATATAAGAATATCTTGTTATTTAAAAAATGAAATTGTATTTAGGGACTTAGAGGAGATACATATACAGTCTCATATAACATTAATTAAGCAACTGGAACCGCAATACCCATCTCTGTTTACCTTTGGTTGGTTCTCTAGCTTATTTTAAATCAAGATTTAAATTGTTATTTCTTGCTTTTATATATACGAAGGATAAGAATCTGATGTTCACTTAGTTATTGTTATATTCACTAAAAAATTCAAAATATATTGTAAAAAAAAAAAATCAAAATATAAGATGAAAGTTTAATTTAGATGAGTTGGGGATTAATCTAAGGACAGTACTTCATAAATCTTCTTTAAGTACGGATTAATTTTATTTAAGGGTTTGATAAATAAGTGTTTATGAACATTAATTAAATTCTTATTTAAAAAAAGTTTTTTACATTTAATACACTTTACTTTCATTAAATTAAAAAATAAATTAATTATATATTTTTTTTCTTAAATGTCATCTTAATAGTACCATTATTAGACATTGTTTACATTTTCCTTTACCTAATCTTGATTTATTAAATGTCAATTTAATTAGATCTCTCAAGTTGTTATGTCACGTTATACAAAAAGGCCAAAATATGATTGCATGTTTAAGCATTGTGAGTTTAGCAATCATTCTACGATCAAACCACAGTAATAAAATTAGATTTGTAATTAAATCATACTTCAACTAGAAATTGACAGATATGGAAAAAAAATATAAATAGTAACATTTTTCTAAATAATTAATCAATAGTAGTCGGTTCTATTTCTTTTTCTTTTAGTTCTTTAGTCAAACCTAGCAAGCATTGCTAATATTGTATTTATTCTTACTAGCAATTGGTAAGTAAATGAAAATATAAAACTATAATTTTGCATCAAGTACTTGTGGAATCTCGAGCTTAATAACATACAAGAACCAAAATTAAAATTAACTTTTTTATAATTTTGATTGAACTTGATCTTGGATCAATTAATCTTCAGACTATTAACTTGCTCTAAGCCTCGTCAAGCTCAAGAAATCAAGGTTCAACTCGACTTGTTTGCTTGTCTACTTCAGATATAGGTAATTAACATGATTTTGAGACCATGAAAGACTGAAAAAGAAAAATGAAATGATGATTTAGGAGTTAGTTTGCTAACAATTTGAGGCTAATATTTTGAATTTAAGTGCTACCTGAGATTCGTTATTGTGCTGCAATTCGTACATCTAGTAGGGTAAACACCGAGTGGAGTTTGAATAAGCCGTTTTTGGTTCTTGTTCAGGTGAATGGTTTAGTTCTGCTTCTGATAGCCTCCAATTTTCTCTGCCGAGCAGCCAAGCTCACTGCAATGAACACCGATGGCTTCTCCTTCCTCTCATCTATGAGTTGAAAATACGCAAGCCTCCAAGACTTCTATAACAACAACGTTCCACACACTTCCCAGAATCTCAGAACAAATTAATCCCATCGATGTTCCAGCATAGAACTATTTCATTTCTATCACATTTTCGTTTCCAGTGTCATCTCCATCAGCATGATCACTTGACATTCTGTCATACTCACATTTATTTGCTAGAGTACCCCTATAGTGTACTGGATTACCTTTACAAAATCGATGAATTTTTTGTTGAAATTAATGGCTTATTAGCCTAGTAAGGAATCCCACATTGAAAATCACAAAGGGAGAGAAAGAGTTTTGACTTATAAATTGAGGCCTGGACTAATAGGTTAGATATCCCTGAGAGAAATATAAATAGCTCATATATTTTTATTTTGGCTTTTCCCTATTAGTTTCTGGATTTTGCAATTGTGTCCAGATTTTGTAATAATTCCATTTTGGAATTAGTGAAGGTTTTCAGCAGCGCCCGTGGACGTAGGTAATTATACCGAACCACGTAAAATCTTGTGTTTTTCTCTTTTCTTCCTTTACGCTTTGCATTTGATCATTTGTTTTTGTCTGTTTCAATAATTAATAGTTATAGTTGTGTTTTATGCTTCCGCTTGTGCACAACAATTGGTATCAGAGCTCTTGGTTGTCGTAGTATGCTCTGTGATTGCAGCGTTGTCTGATCCTCCACATCAGAAAAGAAAAATTATTTCTGAGCTGTTTGATTAAGAGCACTCTGTTATACTCTATTTGTACCGTGTATGCCAGAACTGAGATAAAGTGGTAGTGCATGTCTAGGAAGGCTCTGGCTAAGAAAAGACTTGGTATTTAAGTGTGTCCTGGTGACCCACCTCTCTTTCCTGGGAGCTGACCTGGTGTACTGTTCACGTAAGTTGTGTTCTCTATTCTAGTATACGGTACTATTTAGAGTGTCACATCGTTTTGGTATACGATTAGTACACATTTGGGAGAATAGTTTGAAGCAGAAATGACAGCATCAACAAAAATTGAAGTGGAGAAATTTGATGGTCGAAATAATTTCGGCTTGTGGCAAAGTGAAGTTAAGGATGTCCTGTGTCAACAAGATTTAGACATCACTCTGGAAGAAAAGAAACCCGATGAGGTCAAAGAAAAAGATTGGGAGAGACTGAATGCGAAAGCATGTGGATTGATTCGTTCATGTCTCTGCAGAGAACAGAAGTATCCATTCATGAAGGAAACTTCTGCCAAAATATTGTGGGAGGCGCTGGAGAATAAATATATGAAGAAAAGCAACGAGAATCGGCTTTATTTATTGAAGAGGCTATATCGCCTTCAGTTGAAATCGGGTATGAATATCAGTGATCACATCGATGAATTCAACCGTTTATTAGCTGATTTGTTGAATTTGGATGAAACCTTCAAAGATGAGCAAAAAGCTATGCTGCTAATAGGATCTCTTCCTGATGAGTTGGATCATTTGTGCATTACAGTTATTCATGGAAAGGAAAAATTATCCTTTGAAGAAGTGTGTGCAGCTTTGCTTAATTATGAAATTCGAAAGAAAGATCAGAAAGAGAATAGGGATGAATCAGCAGAGGCACTCGTAGTTAGGGGACGAAGCCAAAGCCGAAGACGAGAAAGTAGGGGAAGATCACGTTCGAAGAAAAGACCTGATAAAGATGAATGTGCCTTTTGTCATGAGAAAGGGCATTGGAAGAAAGATTGTCCGAAGCTGCAGAAGAAAGATAAGGGTAAGGGCAAAGCTACTTCTGATGCATATGTAGTCGAACATATTAATGATGATTTCGCGTTGGTCGGTCAACCATCCACATCTGGAAGTAATGAGTGGATTTTGGATACGGGTTGTACTTATCATATGTGTCCACATAAGGAGTGGTTCTTCAACTTCGAAGCACTAGAAGGTGGAGTTGTTTTCATGGGTAATGATAACTCATGTAAAACTTTGGGGATAGGTTCAATCCAGTTAAAGAATGATGATGGATCAACTAGAGTTTTGACTGAAGTTCGATATGTACCAGAGTTGAAGAAGAATCTCATCTCATTGGGAGTCTTAGAATCTAAAGGCTATGGGGTAATTATTTGAGATGGAGTTTTGAAAGTTGTGTCTGGTGCTTTGGTGACTATGAAAGGCACAAGGAAAAATAACTTGTACTACTACAATGGTTGTACAGCTACTGGATCAACAGCAGCAGCTTTAGAGAAGAATGTTGATTCAGATTCGATCAGGTTATGGCATATGCGCTTGAGACATGCATGTGAGAAAGCCTTAAGCAGTTTGGTGAATCAAGGCTTGTTGAAAGGAGCAAAGACCTGCAAGTTAGATTTTTATGAGTATTGTGTTCTGAAAAAGCAGACGAGAGTGAAATTTAGGGCTGCAATTCATAATACGAAAGGCATTTTGGATTATGTCCATTCTGATATTTGGGGACCTACCAGGACAGCATCCATGGGGGGTAAACATTATTTGGTCACATTTGTTGATGACTTTTCCAGAAGAATTTGGGTGTATACGATGAAGACGAAGGATGACGTACTTGAGATTTTCATTAATTGGAAAAAGATGGTGGAAACTCAGACTGGAAGAAAGATTAAGTACCTCAGAACAGACAATGGAGGTGAATATAGAAGTGATCATTTTCTGAGAATTTGTCAAGATGCTGGCATTGTACGTCATTTCACAGTCAGAAACACACCGCAACAGAATGGGGTGGCAGAACGCATGAACCGAACGTTACTGGAGAAAGTTCGGTGTATGTTGTCCAATGCTGGGTTGGGCAAGGAGTTTTGGGCTGAGGCAGTGACTTATGCGTGTCATCTCATTAATCGGTTACCATCAACAGCAATTGATGGTAGAACTCCATTGGAGGTTTGGTCTGGAAAACCTGTTAATGATTATGATTCTTTACATGTATTTGGGTGTACTGCGTATTATCATGTAAAAGAATCTAAGTTGGATCCGAGAGCTAAGAAAGCTATTTTTGTGGGGATTTCATCAGGGGTAAAAGGATATCGTCTGTTATATCCAAATTCGAAGAAGATAATATTTAGTAGGGATGTTACTTTTGATGAATCTCCTATGTTGATGAAGAAAACAGATGAGAATGCTGAGGATATTTCGCAACAAGTGGAGTCTACACGGAAACAGGTGGAGTTTGAGTCAACAATTAATCCAGTTAAAATTATTGAAAATGAGACTATTGAAGATGATGAAGAGGTTTCCGCCCAAGAACCTCTACTGCAACAAGAATCAATTGCAATGAATAGGCCAAGAAGGGAGATTTGCAAGCCTGCTCGTTTTGTTGATATGGTGGCCTATGCACTTCCAATTGTAGACGATGAAGTTCCTTCCACTTATAGAGAAGCAGTCCAATATTCTGAAATAGATAAGTGGAAGAATGCTATGGTGTGTACGAGACCCGACATTTCACAGGCAGTTGGAGTTGTGAGCAGGTATATGCATGATCCTGGTAAAGGACATTGGCAAGCCGTGAAATGGATACTGCGGTATTTGTTGAAAACTATAGATATTGGTTTGGTCTTTCAGAAGGAGGACTCACTTGGTCAGGTGGCAATCGGATACGTTGATTCAGATTATGCTGGTGATTTGGATAAGCGTCGGTCAACTACTGGATATGTGTTCACTCTTGCAAAAGCTCCAGTAAGTTGGAAGTCTACCTTACAGTCAACAGTTGCTTTGTCTACAACAGAAGCAGAGTACATGGCATTAGCAGAGGCTGTAAAGGAAGCAATTTGGTTACAAGGATTACTGAAAGAATTGGGAATGGGACAAAGGAATATCACTATTCATTCAGATAGTCAGAGTGCCATTTATTTAGTAAAGAATCCAGTATTCCATGTTCGCACTAAGCATATTGATGTTCGATATCATTTCGTGCGGGAAATTCTGACTGAAGGGAAGATTCTCTTACAGAAATTGGGACTGCTGACAATCCCGCAGATATGATGACCAAAGTGGTGACATCAATCAAGTTCAATCATTGTTTGAACTTGATTAATGTTTTGAAAGTCTGAGAGATACATTTGAAGGCATTGCTGAAGGCTAATTCGCCAAGGTGGAGATTTGTTGAAATTAATGGCTTATTAGCCTAGTAAGGAATCCCACATTGGAAAATCACAAAGGGAGAGAAAGAGTTTTGGCTTATAAATTGAGGCCTGGGCTAATAGGTTAGATATCCCTGAGAGAAATATAAATAGCTCATATATTTGTATTTTGGCTTTTCCCTATTAGTTTCTGAATTTTGTTGGAATTAGTGAAGGTTTTCAGCAGCGCCCGTGGACGTAGGTAATTATACCGAACCACGTAAAATCTTGTGTTTTTCTCTTTTATTCCTTTACGCTTTGCATTTGATCATTTGTTTTTCTCTGCTTCAATAATTAGTAGTTATAGTTGTGTTTTATGCTTCCGCTTGTGCACAACAATTTTCCCCACTAAGTTTAAGAGAGGTTTAAGTGGATCAAGGATGATGTTGAGGACAAGCTTTCTGGAATTGAACCTGAGAGTTGGTTTCTTGCACAGATCAAGTGTTTCAAGCAAGTAGAAATTTCCAATATTTGATGGAATGTTCCCAGTTGTAAATGACTGTTTGACAAGTTTAATGTACCCATTCCATGCAGATTGGTAATCTCCTCAGGCACCTTACCAGATAGACTATTTTCTGGAAGATCTACCAATGGAAGTGTGCTACTGTATTCGGACTCCCTTCCCTTGACCACAATCATCAAATTCCTAATGTAAAAGCTACAGACTCCTCTACAGTTTTGGAAAGAATACGGTTCTCCTTTAAAATAGTTGCTGGTTAAGATTAGCAATGGAAGTGAATGAAGATCAGCCATTGAGCTTGGAATACCACCTGGCAGATTATTATTTACTAGATTCAGAACTTGCAAATGTTGCAATTGACTCCAATCATTGTCAGATACGGGAAATGCTCCTCTGATATAGTATCTCTCCAAGCACTTCGTTCAAAATCCATGACAACCATGAAAGTTGCCCAATACTCTCTGGAATGGTGCCATTCATTGGATTGCCAAATAGGCTTAACTTTTGTGAAGATGACCAAAGTCTAATAGACTCAGGGATTGAACCCATAACATATTCTTCCTAAGCATAAGAGATCTCAGGTTTGCAGGGTTCCTACATCATCAGGCGAATAGCCACTAAACCTGTTCTATGTCAAATCTAAAACTTCCAAGCTCTTATTTTTTTTTTTTTATAAACTGTCTACAAATTCAATCAGATTGCCGCTGAGGCTGTTAAACAGTAATTTCAGTGATTGAAACTTTGGTCGGAGGAATCAGTGAGTTGAACAGGAGAATGCATGTTGGTAAACATACTGGTATGGCACCAATGAGATTGTTAGAACCAAGAAAAATGCCCTGTAATATTGAAGATCCACCTAGCCATTGTTATCTCAAACCCAAGTACCCAAACTAGATGTGGACTTGGGCTCCCACTTCTGATCTAGATAGCTGTACCCTTTTCATTTGGGGCTTTGAGAGCCCAATATTGGACTCCATTGAGCTATGGGCATCCGCACCGTTTGGGCCAATGTCTTACACTCACTGAAAGGATTCCCAAACAAAGCACCAAGTAAACAATGGTTATTAGTTAAATTAACGAAGGGTAGATCGCCAATTTAGTACTCGTGTAAATGTTTCTTGCCTAGGTTGTCGGCTTCACAAAGTTGGCAGTAATTAGGTTTGAACCTTGAAGATATTTAGAATAAACCCCATGCCAATTATCCTCTATCTCCTAGACTGGCTTGTTAGTCTAACCTCAAATATTGATTAGTAACATCAAACGGTTAGCTAGCCCAAGGTTGAATTTATAGCTCTGAAAACATGCATGAATTATGAAATGACTTTCATATTGGATAACTACGTGCATGCATTTTCCAAAGGACGATATTCTTTAAAAGAGTTTTTCTCTGACTTTAGCAAAGATTTCTTGCCTTGGATTTAACAGCACAGCAAGCTCGACCTCACATTAAGATTCTGGCTTAGACTAGTTCATCGTGGTCCAACCACATTTCTTTGGAGCCAACCACTTGGTACAGCCCATTACTAAGATGGGCCACACCTTTTCTCTCTCCCTATGGAAAATGCATTCCCATTGTGACTTCAAATCTGTGAAGCCATTGGATCCAACAGCAAGCCGATGCCTCGGTCAACTTTTTCTCACAAAGTCACCGTTTGATTTCAACATGTAGCAATGCTTTTATCAAAAGGACGAGAAAAGCGAAAGTGAAAGTTCATCTAGGAAATACAAAAGGGCGGAGATTTAGTTCCCTAGGAATCTTGATACTTCGCCTATATCCTAAGTTTCAAGTTAACCCAACTCCACATTTTCAATAACTTCGGGTTCCTATTCTTCCACAAAGAAAAGTCAAGTTTGCCATAGATGTAAAGTATACCCACTTGGACAAGATGAATGGAATCACAATCTCTTATATTTATCTTCTTTTTTATATATACAAGAAAAAGCCAGCCATAACAAAACCATTAACGTTGGGTAGTTGAGTTATGTTGGTCAGTAGGACTTTAAGGTTTTAAAAACTTCAAAAAGCAAGACATGATCATTCTACCCAAGATGGGAGTTGGGTTGATTTGCACTAAACAGCTTTGATGCTGCAATCTTCAAAACCCCATCAATGGAAATGAAAAGGACACAAAAGGTCTGCATAGGCATAGCACGAGGGAATTATATGTTTAGTGGGAGAATATGATGTGTTCACCCATTTTTCATAACACCCTAGAAAAAGAATACTACTTTTATTGGTTCCCTCCTCTAATAGGCTCATCCTTATTGGGTTTCCATTGATTCAACCATAGAATAATGATCCCTTAGCTTTACTTCTACTCCACTACCCCCCAAATATATAAATCACACTACCAAATCCATATGCCTTGAAAGTAAACCCACCGCAGGCTTTAAAATTCTCAAATAAAGGGATATGCTTTGTGGGAGGGTCATGATTCTACATGGGTAGTGCTCCATCTCTCACAACTTGTTGTTTGAGAGTGGGACCATGTCATAAAGGGAAAATCTGTTCTAGGGGAACAAAAGAAGCAAACATCAATTCCACATTTAAGCAATGAACCCAAAAGAAAATTAATAAAAATGAAAAAGAAAGGGTAAGATTCACATCCAGGGTCCCATAGCTCTTAATTGGATCCATATTTTCATGTTCAGCTTTGTGCAGTCCATCCCCTTCAAAACCCCACCCAACTGCATGGAATATAGATAAATCTACAAAGTGGACTGCTTTATGACACACCTTTCCATCTCTTTACACAACTGGGACCCCACATCTTTCATTGTCTTGGATTGGATTGGTGCCCACTGCATGCCCCCTAATCAAAGACTCAAAGATTAGGGACAAAGACATGGGCCTAGATACTGGGATCCTGTATTTTGTGTCAGAGAAATGGGTCCCCCAATACTGAAAAATACCAGTAAAACTTAAATAAATAAGGGTGGAGAGTGGGGTTAATGTGTCACTTTCGTACTTGTTTGATTACAGAGGGTTGGCAAAACATGTGGGATGAACTAATAGCTTGTCTTGATAGCCTGTTATGTTACTTTCTTCTTGATATGCCCATGTTGTCAAAAAGATGACTCTTATTCTCTTTGTGACAAAGTTCTCAAAGCATCCATGGCCACCACCTTTTCTGAAAGGAACAATACACCATATCTCTCCAACCCCTCCATTACTCTCCAAAACATTGATTGATTGGATGTGTTTTTTCACAAAAACAATGTATCAAGTTATATATATTTTGAGTGATTTATGTTTCAGATTTAGTAAATAGTATTTGGAGCAATTAAGCAAAGCAAAAGAAAATGACAAAATTCTTTCTGTTGAGTGCATCTTTTCACCAAAGGGACATGGTGCATGTTTGTATATATGGAGCTTTGAGTTGCTATCTTATGTGTGTTATGATTGACAATAAAAAGAATTTATTTATTTTTTTTTTTTTGAGAAAGGGAAAGGCCCACTTGACTTGATCAAGATGTGATTCTATGACAATAAGGTTATTTTATTTTTTATTTTTAGTTTGATTTCACTTTGGTCAAGATTGGCAAGAGTGCAAATGGAAAGTTGTTGTGGTTCAGTTTATTCACATTTCTTTTTTCTCAATCAAGAGTGAAGACTGAAGTAGACATGCGGGTGGTTGGCCCTTTTTCTTTAGCTACGAAGATATAATTAGATAAAAAAAGAATCAAAAGATGAGATTAGACAAGTGTGTATATATATCTTATACATTGCACAAACCAAGCAAAACACTCCATTGAGAAGTAAACAATTAGTTTCATAGAGATGATGAGACACACTTTTCACAAACCCTAATACTTTTTCAACATTGACAAAACTTTGTAACAATGTCAACAATAAACAAATATTTGCATAAAATGGAATAAACTTTTTTATTAGGAAAAAAGGAATTTGTCAACTAGAAGATATCGATCATAGATCATCCATGGCTTCGTCATGGGCGGCAAGTTGGTGCACCATGTAACTAACCATTGCTTAATTAAATCACAAATGCATGACGAATTTTAATTAAGATCTCATTAAGTATATTTAATTTGATGATAATTAGTTCATGCTTTTAGTGAATGAACTTAGGCCATCACTAAAAATTTCTTAAAACATTGATAAAGCTTAGATTCGTTTCTGTTCTTTGGGTGTGTGTTTGCCGGATGTGGTCCTTCCTTGAGGGAAAAATCAAAGAGAATAAAAACCAAAGGGGACATTGGAAAATGCCTTGATCGGAATATTGTTGTCATTGTTGGGAAAACTAAAGTTATTTTGGCACATCCTTCGACTTGGTCTCTAATTTCCCTAAAACCAACAAGTTGGATGTTGTGGGTATGGTGTTTGAAAGGGATAGATAACTATGATTTCAATTCATCGGGCTACATTAAAAGAAGGATTTTTAAGAATCGAAGAATATCATTTTCAAAAATATTAAAAAGAGAGTCCAAAATTATGAAAAGAAATTAATCAGTTAATAAGTTCATTTAGTAAATATGTGCATAAAATACTTATGGTACGTGTTTAAAAAAATAAGCTTTTTATTGTGCTTAAAATTTGATTTATAATGTATTCCCAACTGTATATACATATATAATTTATATTTAATACATTAATAGTAAAAAAAAATTATTTCACAAACATTATTAAAAAATACTTACATGTCTCATTTGATTTTTATTTTTTATTTCTATTATATCCTAAAAATATCTATTATTTTACTAATACCGATTACTTTACTAATGCCATCGTTAAAATCCAAAAACTTCAATATGTACATAAATAAAATGACCTCATAATATATATATATATATTTGTAAAAGTGTTAAAATTGCTTGCCCTTTTTGTTTTGGCTGGCCTAAAAAGGCCTCTTAGCTTCATTTATGAGTTTATAGTCAAACAATTGCGTGTTGATGTGTAATTACTTAGGTTAGGCCAAGGAAATGTCCCTATAGGAGAGGGTCATTACACCTTAATTTACGTGTAACGCATGTACTTTAGTGCCGTCTGCTAACTACATTCAATCTCTAGGAAAATTAAAAGAAATAAAGTTGTGAGCAACAATTCCAAAAAATAATAATAAGAGTAAAATAGGAGGATTGCTTTTTAAAGGAAGATGTTTACTTGCTCCTTGATTCCATTCTTGGGAAAGAAATAGTGCTTTAAATTATTTAATTAAAAAAATTAAGTATTTTTTTAAATATTAAGCAAAAGTGGTCACTATCGAAGTGATGGTTGGAACAAATCATTATCAAAAACCCTAATCGTGATTTAAGATATATAATTTTATCATTAGTGTCAATCCCCTTTTGTTTAGATTTTTAGGTAATTTTGAGATTGGACAATTAAAGAATGGAAAAACTTGAACATTAATGGAGGATTCATGTGACTTTTCATTTTTACCATTTTCAAGTAGATAGGAATGCTTTGATTTTTTTTTTTTTTTTTTTTTTTAAGAATTTGATGTCGGTCATTGAGGGACAAAAGGTCCCTCGATTAAGTGGATCCCACAAAAACGATATTAATAATTAAATAAATCTCTATCATCAAATTTTGCTTTCATGTATGTGCCATTATTAAGTACTAATAATTACTCTCCTCATTCCCATAAATACTGTTTACAAAGCTTTAATTGTTTTGAAAAAATGTGTGGTTTGAAAAATTATAAAAAAAATATTTTTTATTTTTTTCTTATTACCTTTAATGACAACTACGAACTTTTTCTTTTATTTTTTTCTAAAAGTAATACAAGTGAAAATACCTTATAATCAATGAAAATAATATTTTAAATTTGTGCAAAACCAAAATATAACATTATATATATATATATATATATGATGAAAAGTGTATTTTTTTTTTTTTGGCTAAAATTTTATTCCCCTTGTCACGAATTAGAATCCAAGGCTTGCCCGTTGTATGGGAATATTAACATAAAATGAAAGATTATTTAATTAATTAAAAATTAAATAAAAATGATGACGATTTCTCTTCATATTTAATTAAGAAGGTTGTATACATTCCCTAATATACACATATTAAAATTCTATTATAGTTGATAAAATTTTTAGCACTTTTTACTTAAATGCCTAAAATAAAAAATAAATAAATACATGAATGCATTAACTGAAATATATACTTTCAAAAACAAAAACCTGCAATATATACTTTAATGGATGAATGTTGTCCTTTAATTAATAAGAATGTTATTAATAGGATTCTAATCAAGTCCATGAGCTTTTTTATGCCGACAATTTGAAGAAAAGTCTGCACACAAAAAATAAAGGTGTATTATATATAGTATTTCAAAAGGACTTTATTAAAATTCAGAAAAAAAGATACATATTTGAAAAAGATATATATTTGATTAGACTAATTAAATGTCAAAACTTGACTAATTAATTGAAATATTTATTTATTTGAAAATAGATATTTAACTATTTTTATTTAAACGAGAATATGCATGTATGCATGTATGTGTGTGCTAGTTTATTACTAAATCAAATCTTCATTTGCAGGTTATCTGAATTTACCTAAGGATGCAAATAATGGAACATAACATTAACTTTTTTTTCCCAATCACACATTTATGTGGATGGATGAGGAGTATGATTCACGATTAAGGCAATCCTGTATCTCATTGTGGGTTAGATGAAATTAATGTAGCATCTGCTTGTCCCTTTAGACAGAGTGGTTCCCATATATATCTTCGATGTTACAAAACAAAGAACCCAAAAAAATAATAATAATAAAGGAAACAAAGAAAGGGTCATCAGTTGAATTGGCTTATTACAAAAGTTTTATAATTAAGCCAGTTGGTGATAGGCCATGGTCAGCAATGTGTAAAGGGTGGTTATTCACTTATGTCATGAAACCAATAAAGTCCCTCATTTTGGTGTTTTATATACATTGGAGTCTCTAAATTGATCTCATACATTAATAATAATAAAGGTGAGCGAAAGTTGGTTCGATTCGGTTCGGTTAAAGAAAGTGGACTTGTTTCTTAAGTTTGTCATTGACAAATAACTTTATGCTAAAAGAAATTAAGGTTAAATTGAGATATAAGAACTTGATTATAAATTGAAATTTCATATTTCAATTTCTTGGTTTAGTTACATGGTGCAAATCACTAAGTAACATGCATGTGCAAATGAAAGAATCTGATTTTGGAAGGTTAATTAACGTACCAACCGATCATGACGGAGCATGTGAAATTAGGCTTTCTCTAAGCATACCATTTGTAAGATAATTGACAGCTACTAAATTATTCTCATCGAAGCTGTTTGCATGAAACAAACTTCCAAAAGGGACAAGAAATTGATCAGACAGTCTAATTTGGAGGCGACATTGGTTTTCACTTTCATGATGAAATATGCTTCATTGCTAAGAGACGATGCCTCCACTCCATGCAACAATTTAACAACAATATAATATCACAAAGGAAGCTTCCTTGATCTTAGTTTGAAGACTTGGACCATGACTTGTTCATGAATCATGGTACTTGGTCGTAATTAAATTACAGCTAACCAGCAAGCAAGCAGTCATTGAGAGACTTTGCTTCAATATCAGTTATCTTTCTTTATCATTCACCAACAAAAAAAAAAAAAGAAGAAGAGAGAAACCCTCTTTTCTCATCTACTTTGTTATTCAAAGATCAAAATCAATTTTCTATTATTATAAAGGGCAATTGAAAGATCTATACTTTCTTTTTGATATGTCTCATCCTCAATTGGCTGTCTTCTTCCAATTAACCTTACTAAATTAACCTAATATCCTTACTTTATATAAATTTCTTCACGTACAAAACCTGGTCAAATAGGTTTATCTACTTTTCTTTCGTACATGTTAAAATTTCATGGCAAATTGGCTACACCAAACAAAACAAAAAAGAAAAAAAAAATCTTATTAGAAACTGCTGAGAAAAATTCTATATTAATTAATGGTTTCTTGATCAATCTTATTTGTTATATCTTTGGACCCTTTTTAGATGGGTCACATTCTTCTTTCACGAGAAACTTTAACTAGAACTCTAGAAAGCAATTTTAATCCAATAAGTAACCAAGATGAAACTTACAAAAATCATAAAGTGGGGTCCAATTCCAAAAACATGACATAACATGGAAGAAGAGAGTGAACAAGAAAGAACAGAACAGTAAACAAAGATGACAAAGATCACACGTGTCAGAACCCAGAAGGGAGCCCACAAAGGGGAGGTTAAAGCAAAGTCCTTTCACGTGGATCCCCCCATGAAAGAGGTTTTGTCATTATTCAGAGGACAAATAATTTATGGGACACATAAAAAACTCACCAAAAGTGCCAAAATTAGCAGGTCATGGTCTTCTTTGTTTGTGCGTTACCCTATTTTTTTACTACTAGCTTAGCTTTTCAGGCTCTCTCTCTCTCTGATTTTGTCGGCTTTGCACCCTCCAAGATGAGCATCACAGCTCTCAGCCAAAACTCAATACAGAAAAGAAAACGGGTTTGTTTTAGTATTTATTATTATTATTATTGGATTATATTTTATCATCAGCAGAAAGAAAGATGGGAAACGCCAAAGTTTCAACTCATAATTTTCTCTCACGCTCACAGTACTAACCCTAGCCCCACTGTCGTACACCTTCGCTGCTGTACGTCCTCGGCGTGTTTCTAGGGTTCTTTTTTATTTCACATCCCTTGGACAGTGCCCCTGTTTATATTTATAGAAATGAGAAAGTGATGATAAAGGATAATGAGCTTTCCAATTTCTCAGTTTGGCCTATGAGCATGACATATGTGCCACTTGACGTGGACCTTTCAATTCAATAATCTATGAATGATTTGTGTTATCACATTCGATAAATATTTATTTTTTTAATTTACGAAAATGATTTATATTCGATAAGCTTTAACATATTAAAAATTATTTTATTAATTTATAAATTTTTAAATAAAAATTTATATAAATAAATATTATTAAATTTATTAATTGATGAAAATCATGATATGATATGACTCAATGATAATATTTTAAATTTATATAATTATAATATATCAAATATAAATTCTTTTGAAAAATCTTTTAAGAAATATATATATATATATATATATGTGTGTGTGTGATTGTAATTAAATGTAATTACAAATTTCGTTAATAATTAGTGGGTAGTTTAATAGAATTGTTTGTGTTAAATAAATGGAAATAGGTATGAAGGAATAATGATACATATATATGATTAGAAACAACATACAAATACAAACAAATAATCATAGTTGTTGTAACCAAATAAAATAACCATAGTTGTTTGTTACAACTAGTTTAGAAGCCATATACAAATACAAACAAGAGCAAGTGGAGAATCAAACAAATGGAAAAAAAGGATTATGTATAAATATGAATTTACTCTAATCAATTCATGCAATTATTTATCTATATATACTCAGATTGAGTTTTTGTAAAAAATAAAATAAAAATCAATTAATAGATGTCTATAAACACTGTTTAAGAACAGTTAAAATAATATTTTAAATAATTATTTTCAATTGTATTAACGATCATTTAATAGGTATGTTGTGTAGAGTTACGCGGACAGAGAAACAATTTCTTTTTTAATTGGTCCCATTCAAACATTATTATTATCCGTCTAGTTTCGTCTTTTTTTTTTTTTTTTTTCTCTTTTTTTGCCCTTTTGCCTTGTTTTTCACGCTGTTTCCTCTGAAGCTGAACTTACAAGTTACAATGGTACTGCCATTGCCATGCAGATTTCGCACATCTACTGTTGTAATTATTTTTGTACGCAGAAGATTACACATGGAGATGACCCTACTTTAAGTAATCATCGCTGCATCCCTGCTCTTCCTTCCCACTTGCCACGTTCTCTCATGTTAATGCACAACACAACAACTATTCCCACTAATATATTATACACTTAATCATACGTTTTAAAATAATTCATACGTATTTATTGACCATTAATAATCCTTTTTTCAAAAAAAATAAAATAATTGATATTGGATAATCTCTTAACTCAGTTTAAAACTTATCTGTATACCTTTCAAGTTGTAGTAATATTGTTTGTATTCAGGTATGTTACTTAATATTGGTTCACTAGGACACTCGATCCTCCACAGTTGGAAAGCAATAATAATAAAAAAAACCCTAGCTGCAAGGATGTATACAATTATTTTAATTAATTTTATTTTAAATTAGTACTAGTGTTTAACTAGAATTTATTTAAGCTTATATGTTCGTAAAAGAAAATTAATGAGGGTATGTCAAATTGTGATCTATAACACTTATAATTGTAGTAAAAATATGGTGATATTTGGTTTTATATGTTTCTTTCTTCTTCTTCTTCTTTTTTTCAAAAATATAGAGATTTGTTTTGATGGAAAAGAAAGAAATAGTTAAATTTTGGTGAATAAATGGGAAATAATAATAAAAACAAATTGATAGTTCATAGGTGGGTCCATTTTTATGAATTTAATTTTTGAGATAATTGATCACTCAACTACATTGGAACTGAAATCTCAAATTCTAATTTAAGAATCTCACATTTTCTTCATTAATAGTTTATTTAACTTGTAGGTAAAGGAGTGTGCTACAATTTAAGGCAACTCAAAATTTAGACCCTATCCTCGTAGTTTAAGCTTTCAGAATTGATCATCTAACTATCTACATTTAACCATAAATATTGCAATTTCTTAATCAAAATATGACAACAATTATATACCTAAGGAATGAAACCTCTCTTAGATAGTTAGGATAGCAAGATATCCTACAAGCCAAGTACCATGGCAGGCTAAGGCAAATCTACAACTAGAATTGCTAGCTAGATGGGTAGTAGTAGTGGTTAATTCTACAATTTGAAAGAGGTGAGCTGACAGACTTTTTCCGTGGCCAATTTAATCATGGGAAAGGAAAGGAAACTAGCACTTGTTGCCTAGAAAAAAATGATAGCTCTAGGTTAATTCCTTGGCTGTTGGGTACCAAAGTTGAGTCCCATAATTACTGTGATAACCCTTCTGAAGAAGTGCTTTGGATCTTTTGTCCGATTCTTAATGATATGATTACATCATAATAATCTTAGTTTGGTGGGAGCTGAAAATTGTAATGACATTGACAATTGATAATTAATGACACATCTTTTCACTATGGCCTAAGGAAAAAAAACATTTTTTATTGTTTTATTTCAATTGAGGAGTAAGTACAAACTAAAATCATAGGGTTTTTTTTTTTTTTTGACAGAAAGGCCACTTATTAGAAATGAGTAATGATCGAAATTCTTTTAAATATTTAAAAAAATAGAGAGGGGGATTCCTAAAAGTTGGCTCTAGATCTTGGTTTTCATTTCCTGGATTGGCCACCATAATCATCTTGCTGGGTGAATTGTTTTCATTGATGATAGATGCTAATGTTGTCACTTATTTTAGGATTGTTTCGCATCATTTAAACGGTTAGATTTTGATAATAAAAATTTTTAATTTTATAATTGAAGTTAAAAAAAGTTACATATTTATTCTTTTTAATTTTTATTATAAAATATATGTTTTTTCATTAATTTTATTTGTAAAATTTAAAAGATTTTTTTTTGTTTTTTGATTAATTAAGACATTTTTGAATTATTTTGTGCGCATCTCATGATTAATCTCTCTTGAGATAATTTTAAAGGCGCATCATTTTATTGGCTTGATATATTTAAAAAAATTAATTTTTTTGAATGTTGGATCTAAAATTTGAACTTAAAACTTGATATATAAAACTTGATCTATAAGAAGATACTTATTTATTGGTGGATCCAACCATTGAAGTTATAAAATCTAAAAGCTTTGGTTACATTGTATTTGATAATTTCTCTAATCTAAAACCCAAATTTTTAGTATTCTCATAAATGCAAGTATGGTAAGACATGAATTGCCTCTTTAATTTGCCACTATGTTCCTTCTCTTTCAATGACAAAACGAAGACAATGAGAAGAAATCCAACACGATAGAATTCATTGTTACTTTTAGACGATGCAAAGATAGACGTTTGGATTCAAGATATTTGGTACAAATTGACGGTGGGTATGTGAGGACTAACCCCACCAATACTTGCCTTTTCACCGGGGGGTTGGGAATTTAAAACCAGACGGAATAAATGGCAACAGCTAGCTCATGACCACCTCCATTACTCCATAGGGGTGCCATTAAGCTTCAAAGGATTGATAAAAAGTAAAAAGAGTGAATAAATTATCAATGAATGAAGCTAAGCCTCAAAAGCAAATAATATCTACCTTCAACAGTCAAGACTCTTAACCATTGGCTTTTATGAACTGAAAAAGAAAAGGTACAAAATAAAGTGTTGTGTTGCAGATCAGTACAGAATGAATCATTGTCCCCACTCAGTGAATGAAGAACACCAACGCTTGAACTTTGACAATTTTACTTTACAGTTTGGTCTTGAACTCCTTCACTTTAGATTCTCTTACAAGTGTTGTGTTTGCAGAGTACTGAGTGAACTACTATTTGTTTGTAAAACTTTTTCAGGCTTTTTGCTGCCGAATGAATTGAAAACAAAAGGCAATACCAAACCCAATTGGCCTTCTTCCGATCACTATTGGCTACTTTCATTTGACGATACGATTGATTTTTTTTTTTTTAATGAAATTGAAAATATGAGGTGAAATTGATGTATATGTTTGGATGTTATTATGATTATAAGAATTCTGATTATGTGAACAGTGAATATAGCAATAAAAAAATTATTAAAAAAATTATATTAAAATAAAAAATAAATTTAAAAATATAAAATTATAATAATTTTCGCCGTGTTATACTAATACCAATACCGATGGGTGAATCAAATTGGCTCTCAATGGTAAAAAGCAGAACATGAACATTCAAAAATATATTGAATAAAGACATAGATGAAAGATTGAGATGAAACAGATACTATAATTAAAAAAAATTTCTATGATCCATTTCTAAAGAGATATTTGCATTTCCTTCCTTTTTTTTTTTTTCTATTTTGTTTCACTAAGAACTCTAAAAAAAATTAAAATTGTTTCATGACATGTTAACATGAACACTGGCATTGGTAACAGAATCACAAACAGGGCAAGTGCCTACCAGGGTGGACCCACACACTGTACAGAGACAAAGATGCCTGCATGGCAGCAACAGCACACTTGACTCTTTCTCCCCACACTTCCTACACTTCCTGTTATTCCCAACAACCACCGCCTTATCTTGTGCGCCTCCACCACAACCACCAGCCTCACAACCAGCACCACCACGCCCTCGAGGTTGCGGTGGCACCACCTTACGCCACCCCTCATCGCTGCTGCCACAGCTAGACTCCGCGTCATCGGCCAACGCTGCTGCGCCTCCCCCGCTCACATGGCGTTCCTCGCTGACATGAGCCAGGACTTGTTCTAAATTGGTGCGTAAGGAATTGGCCGTCGCTTCATTTGTTTGCGCCAAGTCTCTCCACAGTTGGTTCTCCACGCATAGGCTTTTCACCCTCTCTTGAAGAACCCAGTTTAGTTTCCCCATTCTTTGAATCTCTTCATCTTTTTCCTTCAGTTTCTTCATAACGCCTTCTTGGATTGCTGTAATCAACATATTTGATTGCCTCTTCCTTCTTTCTTCAAGTTCCAATCTCACTTTTTCTGTCTGTAATTATTGCACAAATAAGAAACTGATATCAATAAATTGCCAAGTTAACTGAGCCTTGAAAAGGAAAGAAACAATGAAACAGCTGTATTAAGAAAACGTTGGCCTTTTTTCAGAAAACTTACATGTTCAGCAATGAAGCGGTCAGTTTCTTGTTGCTGTAATTGGATCTGGGAGAAGACATCATCATCAAGAACAGAAGGAACACCGGAAAATTTGTTCTTTTGAGGGACTGTATATGAATCAAAGCCATTGATGAATGAATCTCTAGGCCTCTTTCTCGGAGCTGAGACTGGGATATTCATATTGTAGGTAAGGCCACTATCAGCTTTGTTGATTGAAGTTTTGGCTGAAATCGGATCACAAACAAGGGATTCATATAATGGAAAAAGCTGTGAGGCTTCTTGCATCGTATCAACCAGAGGAATACAAGAATCCATCTGGGTGTTGTATATATTCCCACTCCCTGGATTTGTTTTCATAAGATCTCTGCAACAACAAAAAGGAGAGGAAGAAAAAAAGAAAAGAAAAGAAAACCCATGTTAAGAAAAGAAAAAGAAACTTGATAACAAATTAAGCCCATGTTCAATACAGAAAATGATAGTCATAAAGATATCTTGAAGTACCTATTGGTGAGTAACAGAGGAGCTAAAAGATTCATATGCGGAGCTTCAACTGCCATTGGACAAAGCTGTAGGTTTCCTGTTCTTTGCTTCTAAGTGTTCTTCTTTCTTTCGCTTTGATGTGTCGACGTTGTTGTCGTCGTTAGAGCCAAAGAGAGAGTTTGGGTTTGAAGAATGAGAAGATGAGATGAGAATGCGAAAATAAAGAAGAGAAAAACAGAAAGGGGTGGCGACTATGGAAGTTCTCCCTCGATGAATTGGGTTTTATTTAGGCCTTGGTTTATAACAGGGGAGAAAGTCAAAAAAGACTTGTTGTTTATAAATAAAAAGACAGAAAGAGAGAGAAAGAGGGAATCAAATAGTTATTTATTGTACACCAGTTTTTCTTTGTAAATTAGCAAAACATGGGGTGTCAGATATTGTCCTTAGATTTTATTACTATATTTTAAAATAGTTAAATATTTATGGTCAAAATTATTATGTACTCTTTTAAAAAAAATTAATCATTTAATTATCATATATAATTTTTATAAATAATTAATTTTTTTAAATTAAATAACATGATTGAAATAAAAAAAAAATATGATAATGTGAAGTAGTTATTGCATATAATTTTTATCAATAAAATATTATAAGAAATTAGTGAGTTAAAATTTCAATAAAATATTTTATGAATTTGATAAAATATTTAAAATAAAATCTAAATTTTGACCTTTAAATTATAACCAGATTATTTGCATGTTTTATACTATTTGACACTAGAAATTATAAATCGAAATTATTTTTATTCTTATTTTTATATAAGGGGTATTAATGGAATTTTAGTATTCCCTTTTGGTCTGTCAAACGCGGGATTTAATGTTTTTAACCAAATCGATGTGGCTGTGATTTTAATCCAAGTAACCGACATGCGGCATATCTGCCACGTATCTGCACCATGCAGCCTTTGCCACGTAAGCCGATCACTACGGTCGAAGGACCCTATCGACCATAGAAAAAAGAAAAGACAGGTGAAATGCCCGTTGTGAACGTGACCCAACAATAGACCCCACTACCTTATCGCACGTGCGAAGTGTGGGATCGTTCGCTTTTTTTTTTTTAAATAGCAAATTTATTTTTTATTTAAAAAAGCATACTTCTTCCTATTGCTAGCCCACGTTTGTGGGTCCCAGTTACGGTTTCCCCGTTTCGCTACCTTTGTCCCCTTTCTTCAGCCGCTGTCTCTGTACGGACAACTAGGCACTGGAATGGGTAGTGACTGAATAATCTCTACGTGGGACCCCTTTCTCACATTAAGGATTTTATTTTTTTTTAATATTTTTTAGATAATTTTGTTATTTTTACATTATATAATCAATTAAATTTATTTTAAAATTAAGACTTTAAACACTCAAAATTACTTCATATTATCAATACAATTTGAGTTTTAAATCATTTTATTTTGAGATGAACGATGTTATTATCGATTGAATCAATTTTTCGTTGATTATTTTGTTGAATAATAGTGATTTTTGAATTTATTTTGTGTTTGGTTTAAAGAAATAGTTTGTGCAAGTTAATTCTTAAATCAGTTAAAAATTAGAACTAATATTTGGACGATAATGACGAAGAATCATAAAAAAATTAAGTTAATCAAATTACACTTGAAACATGACATAAGAAACATCAAAAGCAATGGCTTCAACAATTAAGTTTTGACATCATTATTATTGTAGAATTAATTTGTACCGTTAAAAGTGAATAATGAGGTAAATTATTGATTATGATTAAAGATAATTATTCTATATATACCGCTAATGGAAGTTTTTTATTTTCACAAACAGAGTTAAGATGATAACACATGTTTTTTTTATTTTTTGTTTTCTTATTATATTTAAAAATATGTGTTATCATCTTAACTTTGCTTATAAATTAAAAAAATTCTTAGAAATATAATTGATTTTTTAATTTAGAGATATAATACAAACTTTTAGAAAACCTCCCCGATAGTGTTTGGATAATTATCCAAACATTGTCAATAGAGTTTTTAGTATCCAGAAGCGAAATTAGGATGATGACACATACATTTTTAAGAAATTTTAAAAAAATAAAAAATAAATAAAGTGATGTATGTGTCATCATCCTAATTACGCTTGTGGAGTCTAAAAACTCAACTAATAGTATTGAATAATTGTCCATAATATTTGTTAGTTATGACTAGACTTGCTCAAGGATCAAGCTACCCGTCCAAACTCGAAAGTCTGTTCGATATTTGGTTAGATTTGTACAAAAATATCAGATGTAATAAACGAGCTTGGGCAAAATTTTTTGGCCGGGAACCTGGGCTTGACCTTTCGAAGCTCGGCCCCGGCAGGCTCGAATATAATTATATTTAATTTTTTAAATTTATTCATTAAGTATAATGTAATTATATATAAACATTATTAATTAATAAATGTGATTATATATTTAATATGAAAATTAAAATATAAATTTTGAAAAATCAAATTAAATTTTAAAGAGATTAAAATAATAAAAACAAATAAACAAAAATTAAAATATAAAAAATAAAAAAGATATATTCAGGTTGGACCGAGTCCGGACCTTATAGTACAAAACAAATATGGGCTTGGACATGAAGCCAAGCTTGAATTTTCGAACTGAATTGAGTTTGAACTTGTATATAATTTATTATTATATAGCATAGACTTAGCACGAGCATGTCTATAAGCAAGTCTAGTGATGACTCCTTCTTTTGACAAATATAATTAAAGTGTTAATTTAAACTAGATTTAAATAAAACTTAATGATATTTTTAATCGTATTATTAAAAAAAAAGTGCTAACTTGAATCACAAGACTTAATGCAAATCAAATTAAATACTTTAAAGTTTAAAGAATAATTGATCTTATTTTTTTCATTTTTTATATCTTTATTTTTACATGTATAATTGGAAAGCAAAATAATCCTATCGACATTTGTGATGGAGTTTTAAACTTAAGAAAAAAAAAGGGTTGATTAGGTATATCAATGGAATATATATTAAAAATTAACAAAAATAAATAATTATCAAATAAATATACTCATGAAATTTAAAAATTTTACCATCAATACATAGAATAGTTAAGGTGACAAGGAAAAGAAAGGATACTAAAAAAAATCTTGTGAATATTTTACCACAGGGCACTTGCAAATTGCAAATTTCCCATGTTGAATATGTAGGAGATTGTTCTTATCTTCTATTTTGATTGCATTTATTCCTTCTATATATTCATTAACTTGCCAAGACATGTGAGGGATCTTAATCTTTTTACTAAATATAGCTCCAACAATATACCAAGATTTGCAGAATAATAATCTATCATATTCATGGCCATGCTTGGACTATAATTAACTTATTTTGTTAATTAATTATTATGGAAATTCATGATCATCACCTGCAGTGGCTATCCTCACTGGCATTCTATAAAAGACCCATTTAATATCTCCCCTTTCCTAACAAAATCATTTATTCATTTCAGAATAAGATTTGACAGAGTTATTGCCAATTTTTTATATTAATTTTTCAACTTTTAAAAAAGAAAGAGTGGCATGTTTCGTACATAAATTCATGAATTGAAATCGTCTAGAAGTTTCAAAATTTGGAATTAAAAAGTCAACAAAATTAATGTACACTTCCTAATTCTGAGATCTGCCATTATTAATAATGAAAAGAGCACCAAATTTTTATGCACTTGACTTCTTAGCTGAATTCGTATGAAAAATAATTAAGGCAATGAACTCGCCAGTACCACACAAACAAAAAATATTAATTAATTAATTAATCAGAATGTAGAATATCTCAATGAGATATTGAATGTGAAATGCTATCAATTCATTAATATTTTAGGAAATAATCTTGATTCCAAATATAATTAATCAAATGTTTATCCAGGTTCTGTTTCATGTACTCCTTTTATATATTCGTTTTGTTCTTTAAAAAATAAAAAAATAAAATGCTTTTTGAGTGTGAAAGTTGATATCTTGAGGTGGGGTTTTGGGGGGTTGTCGATTCAGATAAGGAATTTATTAGAAAAACTACCGCAAACAAAGATCACTTGATGATTATGAAATTTCCAATTAACATCACTGCTGCTTGTCATATTAATGTTCAATTACCTCTTTTCTTCAATTCTTTTTTCTGGTTCCTTTTTAGTAGCTGAATGCATGTCGATCACTTAATAATGTTTTTTCTTGCTTTCCAAACAGCTCAATTTCAGATGAAGGGAAAAAAAATGTGGAGAGAAAATGTTCAATTTCAGAATTTCTACTTCAAATTACTGTCATAAACTCATACTAACCAACTACATTCATGCAAGGTCAACAGATGCATTGAGATTGATGCAAAATTATGAATTTTCCAGGTAATAAATACTTTGATTAGCTGACAGACAACATTTTAGGCATGATTTTTTTTTTTTTTTTGGTTTAGATTTTATTATAATCTAATAAGGAATTAGAATTCCTGTCTTTGACTACTAAAATCTTTTTTTCCCTGTATTGAAGGTCAATCTGCTTGGGGGTGGTCCTTGGCTGGCATTGAAGAAATGATTGCTAGCATAATTTCATTAGTGATTCCCTTTGATTTCTCAATTCTCCCCCATTATAAACTTTCATAATTTGATTAAAGACAGCTAAAAGAAATTAACTATCATGATTGATATAACGAAAAAAATATACGTGAATACAGATTTGAGATTTAAATATCTGATCATTGTATTTTTTTATTTATAAATTAATAGAAACTTCCATTACAAAAAAATCAAATATACAATGTCTTCTAACAAAAAAAGACAAGTGAAATTATTCATAATCCAAGCTTTGGTCCCCTCTCTTCTTTCCCACAATAAATTGAAATGATGGGCAAATTTTGCAACCACAATGAGAGGCTATTGACCAAATTGAATGGGATGGAACAGTCACCCCCCACAATGTCCCACACCATCTAACATTTCCCTCAATTGAATTCCCTCCCACACACGCACATTGAAAAAGAAAAGTAGGAAAAAAAAGAAGAAGAAGAGAAATCAAAATAAAATAAAGGCAATGCAAGAAAAGAAAAAGAAAAAAGAAAAAGAGTTGCCCACCAACAAGAGAGATAGCAAATCAATGTAGACAGATGGATTCCCACATCTCACCACCGTCCCCTTCTCATCTTTCACTACCACTCCTACTCTTTTTTTCTTTCATCCCCTCTATTATTATTGCTTTGTCATATCCCAATGTTTATTTTTTTTTTTAAATTTTACATTAAACACCTCAAAAGATAACAAAAAGTAACCGAAAAAGAAACAACTTCATACACATGAAACACACAGACAAAGCAAAGCAAAGCACAAATGTAGATAAAGAGAGATGATTAGCTAAATTCATGGTTTAATTTATTCGGTTAATGCTTATCTATAAATACTTGTTAAGATTAATTAACTTAACCAAACCGATTAATGGATATTTATTATTTTATCAATATTATCAAGATCTAATTTCAAAAAGTACATGATAATATGAAAAATATTAGAAACTTTGTATAAATTCCCTCTCACACAAGTAAATTAGGAGGTATTTGCATTTGCATTGCTTTAAAGGTAGTTGTGTACACAAAAAGCCAATATTACTGGAATTAATATAAATTTATTTGATAACTCAATTATAAAATATGCAGATTTCCTAGAAGTTTCAAAAAGGATTCCTAGAAATCGCAGACTTTCACTTTTCACTTTTAAAAGCTGAGTTTGTAGGGTTGCAGCAACAAAAGCCACTATGCAGTCACTCTTGTATTATTATTTTTTTCTTTCTATGATATCTTGAAAGGTAGGTTTTATATGCTAACAACCACTTGGAGATCCCATGATGATTCAAAAAGCTCTCAAATGTGGGAGCCACCGATTTGGGGAAAAAAAGTTATATTCTCATCCTTCCTTTCTAGGGTTTGCTTGATTGTTTTTCATTGTTTTAATATCATACTAGGATTTCAAGTTTTGTTTGGATTTTTTTTTTAAATGATTGGCTTGATGTATTGAAGGTTGATTTTCAAAGTATTTTCATAATGCTTAGATCTTAATCGGTAAAATTATCTCCTTTTGTCTATAGAAATAATTATCGCGCATCCTTTTTTTTTCCTCTCTTTGATACTTATGCTCTTAGTTTCTAATAAAAATATCTTTGTAAACATGAAATGAAACAGATCATCCTTATAGTACAATTTTGTGGGGGGACATTTTAAAGTGGGTGGCTAAATGATGGTAAAATGAAAAAAAAAAAAAAAGAAATTCATTGATAAAGTGCTTATACTTTTTCTAGTAAGGCAAAAAAGGGCTAAAAATGGGTCCCTCTAAAAACCCTAATTTTAGGACATGTGCTTGAGTTGTTATTATTGACCTAATTGAAAGAAGAAAAAGTAAATAATGTTATACCAATTAGAGTAAATTTAGGTTTGTCATTGAGGCCAAATGATTTGACACCACCTTAGATAGCATGCTCATGTATAAATATTAATTAATCACTTTTTCAAAATGCAAATTAATTTACCCTAAAATAAGCTCAAGTGGTCATTGGTTTCACATGGAACTTTCCCTAGCCAACTGATTACTTACAATTATTTTGTTGATTAGTGCAAAGTTTACCCTAAATTAATTAATTTGATTTGCCTTTTGGGTTCACACAAACATGAGTATCCAAAGAGAGATCCTGGAGTTTATAATTTAATTTTGATTTAAATAAGTAAACTGTGCTCCGTCCTGTTTTCTTTCTGTCACCCCACCTTTGATAAGATTTATGTATGTGGAGATGCTAAAGGTTTGGTTTCCAAGAAACAACATGAACCTATTTGTGGGGACAAAGTTCATTGGATGTTGCTGCAATTTGTGACAAATGAATTAGCCCGATGTTTACAGCTTACTTGTTAATTAATAAATTAAAGATTTTGCATATTTTAAGGTTAAGTGTGTATCTATATATTAAAATTTATAATTAATTGTTTATTGTTTATTGCTGATTTAATATAAAAACATTATTACAAATAGCATTTTAATTATTTCTCTAAAAAAATCTCTTTTAAACATTTTATTCTAAAATTCAAAAGAAAAAACCAATTATTGCATGCTTGTTAAAAAACTAAAAATGTATTTTTTTTAAATAATGAGGTGTCCTTTATTCATATTGTATGACTGATACTTATTCAAGAGAATTTGATGTTATGAAGATTTAAGTACGAGACTTCTCGTTATGAATCATCTACATTCAAGAACTTAATGAAATCTTACACCATTAAATTAATCATTTAGATTCTAAAAATGTATTTTTAAGTACAGAATTCATGTAACTTTGCAGGGGGTCCAATATCTCATATGGACGAATATGTTTAATTTACATTTATTTTTCATTTTTTTTTTTAAAACTGTTACAATCCTTTTTAGACTGTCCCTTCTAAGAAACAGCCAAAATTTATTAATTTAAGGTATTCACTTCATTATTCAACACAAGTAATACATCCTAACTTATTTGGATTGGTATTGCTTATTTAAAAGAAAATCTAGAAATGATGACGAAAGTAAATGCTTATTCAAACAAAAAATAAAATATAAACTTTCAATTCTGCAACTATACAGTTATACCAACTCCATGTAGCAAGTCCTAATTAATAGTTTTTTTTTACACATATTTAATTAACGGATAATTATCTCATACACCGTCAGTGAAGTATTTTAACTTCATAAACGAAGTTATGATGATGAAACTGGTCCTTTAAAAAAATAATAATAAAATAAGATATGAGTTATCATCCTAACCTCACTTGTGGAGTCAAAAAACTCAACTGACAATATATAAAATAAACATCCTTAACTAATTAACACATCTAATAAGAAAAAGAATTACTCTAAATTAGATTACCATCATTACTATTGTAATGTCAGATTCTTGTATTTTTTTTAAAATAAAATTATTTTATATAAAATAAAAAAAATCAAGGGTTATTGTGACGTTGAAATTTATTGGCTTTTTTAATTAGGGTCCTCGGTGCTTTTTTTCCTTCATGAAGTTGCCGAGAAACAAACCAAATTGCAAAATTCTCAAATGAAAACGATTTGAACGAACCAAATTTTCAAATTCTTCTTCTCATGAGCACAAGAAAATAGATTTGACAAAGAAAAATTTTCGTTTATCTTTTCTTTCTTTCATATCAAGGAAAGAAAATATCAAGGAAAGAAAATATTGTCAATCGATCATTGATAGTGACATACGCGTATAGCATATTAGGGTAGAGCCCACAATTTTGGCTTTGGTTGATAGCTTCCATTCCATAAACTTTTCAACAAAAATTCCATTCATACATAAATTTCATGTAAATTGACAAAATAAAGGAAATTCGAGTAAAAATCAATGGTTTTCGACCCCAAAAAGGACAACGAACTTAAAAAAAAAAAAAAATCTCATAACGTGACGGTGACTGGTGATATCAAATCGTTTTCTTGATCAAAATTTCTCATTTGGAGGCTGCTAAAATAAATTTTATTAAGCGTGAGAGTACTATAGACCCTTTTAGTGCTGTCATTAGTCACGTACTTTATAATTTCAAAGTTAATGTTACACTAACACCATTGTGGACCAAAATTTTCCAGCCTTTCAATCTTTTAATGATGTGGATAGATAGTGGTATGTCTTGTTTTAAGTTCAAAACAATTTTTAGATCAAAGGTGGGTACTTCTTTGGCTTTATATATGATATGATGATGAAAGTAACCTAGAAGAAAAATGAAATTCTAGATAGATATAATTGATTTAGTTGATTTTTCTTTCTTTTCCTTTTCCATTAATTATATCACTAATTTGTGGGGTAATTTTCTTTGAATAAATTATAAGCTCTATAAGATATATATATATATATATATATATTTATATAAATGCAGAACTGTACACACAATCTGCCTAACATGTCTCTTTCATTCTTGAAGAATACGTAATCCAAATGCAAAATTTAAAAAAAAAATTCTTCTAAACAAATAACATTGCAATTTTGCACAGTTAATTTAATTTGGTAGCTCAAAAATGACCAAATCGAATTCCATATTCTACAATCCTATCCCTAGACCTTATATAAAAAGTACTGTGGCATGAGCCATCTAATTAAGCAGGAAGACATTTTTTTTTTTGATAATTTCATTAGAGTTTTTTAAATTTCATTCAATATTTTTTGGTTCAAACAAACCCGTATTCTATTATTTTTTAGCATCATGATCATCTTTATTTGGACATGACATTGAATTTGATCAATTAGCCTATGAAATTAAGATTTTGTGCAATTTTGAATCCTACACACTAAGAAATTATCTGAAAGGACAAAACGATAAAAAAATAAATAAATAAAAAAACAAAAAACTTGTTTGGGCGTTCAAGATCATCACAATCACCTAATTTTCAAGCAAGTATAAAGATAGATGTATCAATTTCTTGAAAATTTCCCCTCTTCTTTGCTCCACAATTGACATAAACGTGAAAGTATTGAAGAATCATTTAATGCCATCCGCACAACATAGCACTTAATTTTTGGCTTTTGACGTGTGGCAAATACCAAGGTATATTATATATAAGAAAATAATTCGAGCCGAATGAATGTTATCTACCATTAAAGAAAAACAGTTAAAAAGATGCGATGGCACCCATCATACTTGACGCAAAATAGTTTGTCTTCTCGAGGCTCCTACAGCAGTATGATAGCTACGTTTTGTTGGGATCCGAATACCATCATTAATTAGTTACATGTTTTGAGTAAATTTGGACACAATTCAGTAATTAATTAGTTAAAATTTTATTAGGTAGATACCAATTATAATATAAAAATTATCGTGCTTTATATGTTTTTAATACGAAACAAATGAAAAAAATACAAATGATTAAGTAATCTATGTCAAGACCTAATTTTGATATGCATTAGTGGGTTTAATCATCTACACAAGCTTTTCTTTTGAAGTATCAAATATAAAATTCTTTAATGGTAATGGGTTTAGTTTCTTAGAAGTTCATATAATAATCAAACCAAGCATACAAGTCAAAAATACACACACACACACACATATATATATATATATATATATTTGAATAAAAAAGTAAAAGTTATATAACTTACAAAGTTGGTTTAGTAATATAAGGTTTCATTGAGTTCATGAATAAAAAAATCTAAGCGAAAGGTCTTGTGTTTAAATCATCATCATATTAAATTTTTTTAGGTTAACACAAACAATAAAACGCGAGCGAAAATTAATCTCATAATTAATATAATATGGAAACATCTCGTGGTTGAAAAAAAAAAGTTTGGTAGCTTATAGGGATATGGAGATAACTTTATTAGCAGCATCTGTCTTTATCATTGAAACCGAAGATCAATAGAATGTCACCTGCTTATATTTTTCATAAAGTATACCTATTGTGAGTATAGAATTGGTCTTCTTTTGACTAAATTCTAAGCAAAGAAGCTAATTCTTTTAATGATGTCCAAAACAGATTTTATCAGATTCCCCAAGCTAGGCCTCACCTTGATCCATTTCTATGTTAATATCTTGGGGAAACAAGTCGAAGATAACTGATCAAAGGGAAGATATCTCTGTTTTTGTTGAAGAGAAAAGGAAATTTTACGAGCAGAATCTTAGGGAAAAAAAAGAAACGTAGCATAGTGTTTGTAGGAAGAAAAACCTTGTTGCGGTTTTACCGGTATAGAAGACAAGTTTAATGGTTTTGGAGAGATAACGTTAGGCATTGTTTTAACAGTGACAAAATACAAAATCACTTTCGAAGAAGGCCCCATTGTTGAATACCAATTATTCCTTGTTAGTTGTTACCCATATCAACCATTTATGGTTGTTTAAGTAAGATTTTAGGTATAATATATGTTAGTTGTTACCCATATCAACCATGTCTGGATTGTTTAAGTAAGATTTTAGGTCTAATATATTTGAAAGATGGCTTAGTTGATATAAAAATTTTAACCTATATATCACATATAAATTAAACTTGCTTAAGGATCAAGCTATCTATTTAAACTCAAAAGCCAAATCGATGTTTAATTAAACTTAGGTAAGAATATCAAATGTAATTAACGGGATTAGACAAAATTTTTAAACCTGATTAAAAATCGGGTTGGGATTAGGCTTAACCCTTCAAAGCTTGAACTCAATCTAATACAATCAGACCCGACCCATGATCAACTTTAATCTGGATAGGTCTTAACAAATGCTATGATGGGAGAAAACAATGAGTTATATCAATAGGACAAACCCAATAATTAATGCACGAAGTTCTCATATTGTGGGATCTGAAAAAAATAAATATATGTAGTTTTTCTTCCGCATTAAACGAAAAAATTATTTATGTGATTTGAACCCTTAACTTTTCAGGCTTCAAAGTGAGTTATTTCAATATATATATATATATATATATATATATATATATATATATATATATCCAATTGATTTTTGGTGTCTACTCTTTGTATGCCAAATGCTTAACGTTAGATCAAAAAGCCTCTTATTTATTATAAATTTTGTAAATGAAATAAATCTACTATTAGATGGTCGACGTTCTATAACAGGTTAGGGCATTTCTCTCTGTTATGTTATGCCTGTAATTTTCTCATATCTCTGAAGTTTCTTTCCAAGTCCAGCTAGAGTTTAGAGGAGAATAATGAAAAACCTAATTAATCACATGTAATGTCAACTGTGCAATGTTTTTGGTTTGTTCTTAACTATAGAAACGAGCAGATGACGACATTTCAACAACCACATGTTTCACGAAATTGTAAAGTTTTTGCAATTAGTGCATGGCATGTACCGGCACCACTGCCTTTGGAGCCCGGTAAAAATCTGATAAAAATCAATGCCAATTCACTTGGCTCAATCATAGACACAAAACCAAATTTGAAGAAATTAAATTCATGGCTGTTGATGGTTAATTTGATCTGATTTACTTTCTATTTTTTGTAAAATTTTATTTTTATTAATTTAAAACCGCTTTCGTTGAAACATCTATCTGATTCTAAATTCTTGAGATTTAAATAATAAATTCGCAATATCGGTTAACTTTTAATATTTTTTTCTACTCAATTTTCAACATAGGAGTTCATTGGCTGGAAGTGCACAATTTGCCCATATATCCATTTCCAATGCAAAGCAAAAACTATTGTCTATGCGACTTCCGTTTAGTTCTTGGAATTTACAATTGAATCGATCCTTCAAATTAATGAAATCTAAGCTACAACTTGACCAGAAATCTGTAGGAATAATGTTTTATTAGTGTAACTTGAGTCATGCTTTATGGAATTTTATTTCAAGCTAATGGCAGTTTTCTTTAAAAAAAAATAAAATAATAATACACCAAGATATTTTGACAAATATCTATAAGAATAAATTCTTCTTATAAAAATGAAATATATAATTGAAACTTGCAATATTGAACCTAACAGAGAATCATCAAGCCATCCAAACCTACCCAATTTAAATAAAAAATCAAAATTCCATATGAAGACCCATGCAATTACCGAAACACATAGCAAGAGAATTTAATTGATATTGGTTAATATAGATTGACTTTCTTTGAAAATGAAAGAAAAAGAAAAACAAAAGGAGTTGCTTCCCAAAGAGAAAAACGATTCACCGCCTTTTACTTTATATATTTTTTAAAATATAAAAAATACGGTATGATAAAAAACACTAAATATTAAAAATTAAATATGAAAATACAGCTAAATAAGAAAAAAAATTAAATGGAGATTCAATTAAAGCCATGAAGAGTGAATAACAAGGAAGTTGACCTAATTAATTAATTTTGACCGATCAATTAATCGAAGTTTTTTGAAATTAGGAATTAACTTTTTTCTAATCCTCTCTATAATAATGTGTCTGATGTAGTTCTAATCGCATACAACCTAAGAAATATATTTTTTAACCTAGTGACGTACATACATCAGATAGAATTTGATAATTATTAATACCATGTTTAGCGAAGACAAATGAACTTATTTTTTAATCACTGCACTAAATTAGTTCATGTTGCAACCACTCTTTACAGTAATTAATTAGTTAATTAAATAAATATCACTGGAACCATATCATGTAAAATCATGACTGACGAAAAATCAATAAACGAATATCTTTCTAATCGCCAATAATGTCTTAACCTAATAATAACGAGGTCTTAAAACTTCAATTTAAATATTATTGTATGAATTTGTAAGTCCACTTCTAAAAAATTATTAATTATATAATATTTGATTATGATTGTAAATTCTCTTGTATAAAAACAAAAGTTACGAAACACGAATATTGATAAAAAATCAGATAAATCTTTAAGGTTTTTTTTTTTTTTTTGGGTGAAAGTAGTTAAACATATAAGCCCACCAAGCCTAATTAATCAAATGTGAATGCAGAAACTTGGGATTCATATGCCATACTAATCAATTTGGTTGGTTTTAGAAGAAAAGACAGGTATGAAAGATATGCCAAGCTAATGAAACCAAGAGTAGTACTACTCCACTATATTCTTCTGAAAGTATGATCTTCAATGTCCATTGTTTTCTATTCCCCCAAATCTTTTCCTTTGCAGGACCACAATTCTCCAAAACAATAAAAGAATGATGAAATTCGATCTCAAAGCTTTACCAATCAATGGATTCTTTTGCCATCATCTATACATGCATACACACACATATATATAAATATATATATGCTTTGTTTTATGCATTAAGATGACATGGACAAAACTATTGTCACGCAGAATTAGATAAAGATATGTGACAAAGAATCCACTCATCTAATCTTGCATGCACCATTCAACAAGTGGCTTGTTACGTATTGCACCACTTGCCGCCCTATCCATCGTTTTCTAGCTGATAAATTTGTAAACAAATTAAACACCAGAAAAATTAGAAAAGAGGAGAATCAATCACATCTTTTCAATTTCTTCCATGCTTCCTCTTATCCATGGTTTTGAGGGTTTCATAAAAATTATTGTGATTTCAGTGTGGATACACTAGCTTTATTTTTAATACTTAAATGCTCAAATCACCATAATCATCAACATATCTAATAATTTATTTTTTTTCTCTCATTCTTGTGATTAGAAAAGGAATGCCAACAACCCACATGACTTTTTGGATAGGCAAAAATAAAGAGAAAAAGTGATGAAATGTGAATAAACTAAACTAACCCTAACTTGTTCGATCTGTTATCTTAGCATGAATGAGACAAAAAAAGGGAAAAAAATTAAAGAAGGGATCTTTTGTATCAAGAAATATGTCGGACTAGGATTATATTACTCTTAATTCATGTGATGTGGGTCCTTTTCTTTGTTTCACAACTTTCTGTTGTTTTTCTCTCAATCAAAATAATAACAGTCAGGTGGCAAATTTCAGTCTTTTGCAGGCTAATTTTATGTGCTCTAGCTTTGCATGTGCAGCATGCCATTGGTAAGAACCGTCCAAAGGCCCCAAGGCCAAAGCTCGTTTGAAAAAGTCTCTAATCTGAATCGAATCAGCAAGGGAAAACGACGAAACGTGCTGTCCACGAGAGTTTGCTGATACAATTAACTAATGAATTTGTAGAAATAATTATTGGAAGTTGAAACAATGAAAAAGTAGAGGTTTAATCAATGTTTGAAGCTAAGAATTAAAGGTTTGTTTCTTTTTTGTGATGGGAAGAACATTAAGTGAAAGAACATCGATAGCATAGATAGTAGGAGGACTGATGAGCAATTTTTTCGCATTTATGATAATAGCTCATTCCCACATGCAAAGGCAGAAATCAAGTCATGCAGAATCAATGAAACAACCCCATTTTTTATTTTTTATTTTATTTTTGTCGAGTGTGTTCATATATTGGGCTTTCATGGAGGAGAGTTAAAGGTAAACCAGAGTGGGGTTCTTATCATTTGTCTAGGCCCACCTTTTTTTGTCTAAATCTTTCGAGTATTTGATTGCAGTTTGACCCATATCTGAGCTTTGGCAGGATGAAATATGAAAGCGAGCAGAGCGGTTGATTCGAGCAAAATTTATCGAAGTGGACGGGGGGCAAAGCACATGCGTCTACCTTCTAGTTTGAACCAGTCTGTTTTATGATTTCTGAAAAGAAAAGGGGACAAAATAATTAAGAGCTATGGGACCTGATAACCCAATGTTTCATTAATGGTGTTAAATATTGCATTGACAAGGCTTTTTTGGTATCATATTTTGATTTTATAGCACATTTTCTGGTTTATGTATGATGGGTCCCTTGATAGGGAAAGAATTTTCTCGGAAATTTTTGAAGGTAAATGGATTTGGAACTGAAAACAAAAGAGCCGGGATCAGCAATTGTCCTGATTGTGACAAGTTTCAGGACTTGGCCTGGGAGACAAGTATCTGAATGAATGAGGGTTGATGACACTTGAACAAAGACGGATATGGTGGAAGAAATCATAGGAAGATCAACCAGAGGGAATTTGATATTTGAGTTATGGAGGCAAAAGCTAATTACTTCTGGCCTGTAAGACTTTAATCTGGCTTGACAATTTTCCATGGCCACCTTTCTTGTTAGTACTTGTAGCAATTAAGAAA
Source organism: Firmiana major (assembly GCA_033439115.1). Lineage (NCBI taxonomy): Eukaryota > Viridiplantae > Streptophyta > Magnoliopsida > Malvales > Malvaceae > Firmiana > Firmiana major. The sequence continues at coordinate 3,577,851 of CM065914.1, read as the reverse complement.
CTCCAGATCAAGTCAAGCTGCCAGTGGATCCAAGGGAAATCAAATCCTGGTCAAGTCAACGATCATTTCTCTGAACCTGATACAGTGCAAGAAAATTATTGTCCTATCTGGTATATTGGTGGGTGATACCTAACAATGCAAACTTCTTTTCTTTCATTGGTAAAGACACACTCCAATGTAGACTGCTTTGTCTGCTTCTCTTGTTATAATGGTGGTCTAAGATGGATTTTTCGGATTTAGTTATGGGGAACCATTTGCTTTTTGCAAGCGTTGATCAGCAAAGCTGCCAGTGTCGAATAACCATTGAAATTTACATTTTCTTTGTGGAATTTCAGTGCTCTCATTGACTATTGAGTTGATAAGGAATCTGGTATGATTGCAAGTAAATAATTTCATGTATACCAACTAACAACAAAATCTGTCTATCTTCAAATCTTTCTCCCTCGAATCAAATCGCTGAAAAATGCCATGTTTGAAAGCAGTAGCACTGAGTACTATAAAGTGGCTGTCCTGTGTAAGTTGTACTAACAGTTACAGAGCTGTTGGAGATGCCCTTTTTCACCCTTGTATAAGAATGGAAAGCAAAAGGAAATTGTCTAAGGCTAATTTGGATGGGTTCTAAGATTGATTCCAATGATTCGTTTTACTTTCTTAATACTTTCATCTTTTCCTCCTAACCGGTGGCAAACGACCATCCAAACGGGGCATAAAAAGAATTGGATACTTGTATATTGTTAGATTAGATTTTAGACCGAATCACCAAATTACTCCTACCTCTCTTCGCCTTGTTTGTTATGCATGTTCTTACCTCTAAATGACAAGATCAAGCCATAAGACTATGACGGGGGCCAATTAAAGCCCAACCCTCAGGGTTTTACAAAGCCATCCCAAGACAGAATATAGCCCAGCTCAGGTTCAGAATCAGGCCTGAAGGTAACTGGGCTTCAATTTTCGCAGGTTGTTGAATTAGATCCAAAGACAAAAGTTGTGCATCTTGCACTACCAAATCATAGCTTGGGGGCAAGACATTTCTGAATGTGATATGTTGGTTGAAAAAAGACGGCAAAAATGGTGATGGGTCAGTCACCGAACCGAATCTTAGCTGGGAATGACCAAAGGGGAATCACTTGTATTTCAAGGAAACCAACAAGTTCAGTTCAGTAATTTGGGCCAGTATTTGAATGTTCTTCTTGGATTTCGGTGTTGGGGGACAATCATTGATCTCATGGTAACAATGTTTCTAGCACTCTAAGGTAGCTAGCCGGCTCTGAGTATTAGTCGGATTACTGATTGAAGCGAGCATTTTGGTGCAATGTCAGTGTAATCACGCAGCTTCGACTGCAATGCCAAATGCTTCAAAAAAGGAATTAAAAGAGGTAGTAAAGTTCAGCTAGTTCACATTTCTTCTTAAGTTGAACCTCCATGAAGTTTGTGATGTATGAACAATCATCTGTCTGTCGAACAATCATTGCAAATTGGTTGGAAAAACCCAGGCAGAACTCAAACTTCCTGTTTTCTTTTCTTGCATTGGCACACAAGAAACCAGACAAAACAGTAAACGCATGTGTTCTTGCTGCCCTTAATTAATTATGAGATGCTAGCTATAGCAACAACCTACGGCAATTTAGGATATGGTTAGTGTGGATTGGTGGTTTTGGAATTCTGAAAGAACAAGAGTGATTGAGCCTTGGGCAAATGCTCCTCCAAGGTTGGTTGTTTACTTTATTTTGTGTATTCAAGGTTTCTCTGTTAAACTTTGCCCTTAAGTAGAGTTCATAAAAGTTGGTCTGAGTATGAATAACTCACCCAAATTCATTCGAAATCGAATCTGAGATCGATCTGAATTGATAAAAAAAGTTAAAAATTTAAACTTAAAAAAAACTCGGTTCGAAAAAATTCGAACTTGAAAAAGTTCGAACTTGAAGAAGATTGAACTTGACATAATCTGTGTCCGATACAACCTGAATCCGAGATCGACCCGAACCCAAGCTAAAAAAAGTTGATTTTATTTCAATTATTAAAAAATTATTTTAAAACACGATATATATATATATATATATATATATGATTATCAAATAATTTTTGATATCATACTTATTGTATTTATGATAATAAATAATAAATATATTGTTAAATATAACATTTAATTTATTATAAAAACAACTATTATACTAATTTATTATATTTATTTCATACAAAAATTTTAATTTTAATATAATAATAAATAATTTATATATATAAATCATCATATAATTGTAATATTTGTTTGAATTTGATATTTTGTTCAAAAAATTAAGAACATTATTAACAAAATTAAATTTAAATTATACTTTCTTAGAGTTTCAAATGTATAAAAATATTAAATTTACTTGAAAATAAAAATCTTAAAATTAAAATATACTGTTTTTAAATTAAAAATTAAATAATTAAATCAAATAATATAACTATACAAGTACAATGTCCAAAATAAATATAATAAATAAAAATGTTTTTCAATTCCTAAAAACAATTGAAAAAAGTTTCTTAATTCCAAAAAACTATACATACACATACATGTACTTGTTTCTTATACAAATGAGTAATATTTAATGTAAGTTAAGTTAGACAAAATTGTAAATATATATACAATTATACATCACACATACATGTATGTGTTAATGTGTGTAAGTTGTGAATGTGTAAAAATTGTATCTTAAGTTTTATTAATTGTTTCTTAACTTATTAATTATTGTGAAACTTTTTATTAATTTAATTTTAATGCCTTATGTTTAAAACTTTAAAACATATTATCTAAAGCATAATTAACTAATTTAATTTCATAATTATTTTATTATTATGTTTCATTAATTTTTTTAGTTAACAATATTTTATTAAAATTGATAATTATAATTTGAAGTACAATTTGTATCATATTCATATCATATACATATACAGATACTATAATATCATAAATGTAATAGTCAATGAGTAAGAGTTGCATCTTAATTAATTATGAAACTTTTATTAATTTAATTCAGTACCTTATGTTTAAAATTTAAAAACATATTATCTTAAGATAATTAACTAGTTTAATTCCATAATTATTTTATATTTTTAACTCAACAATATTTTTTTTTAAATTGATAATTACAATTTTAAGTACAATTTGCATTGTAAGAATTGCATCTTAACTAATTATAAGATTTTCATTAATTTAATTCAGTACCTTATATTTAAAATTTAAAAATATATTATCATAAGTATAATTAACTAATTTAAGTTGATAATTATTTTATTATTATGTTTCATTAATATTTTTGACTCAATAATATTTTATCAAAATTGATAATTACAATTTTAATTACAATTTATATCATATTTATATACATATATTATAATATCATATATGTAAATGATCAATGTGTAAGAATTGTTTATTAACTAATTATGAAATTTTTGTTAATTTAATTTCCTTGACCTATAGTTAAAATTTTAAAACTTATTATTTTAAGCATAATTAACTAATTTAATTTCATAATTATTTTTATTATACTTTATTATTTTTTTTTAAAGCTCACAAAGTTTAATTGTATAAATATATTTTTTTAATGTATCATATCAAACACAAAATATGACTCATATGGTACGAGTTTGCATGAAAATTAAAGGGCCAAGGTTTAAATCCCTACAATCTTAATATATTTTGCCAAGTATCTTAAACATTTTAATTGGACATGCGATCAATTGATATATAAAATTTTTTTTATTAAACTTCTAAATTTTTAATGAGACATTTGATTAATTAGTATACACGATTATATTTAATGCAATAATGTTAATATTATGATTTATGTATAAATAAAAAACAAACTAAAAATAAAATTAAGTTAATTAGTTGACTAATTATTCATATTAAGTATTTTTTTTAAAAGATAATTGGTACTTTTTTTTTTCATAATATCAATCTTGCAATTGATGAATATAATTACATTTACTATTTTATAGCAAATATTGTAGGAAATTAAAAAAAAGTAAATAATTATTGTAGAATAATAAATATTAAAATGTAAAAATTTTTATTTATATAAATATTTATTAAAATTTAAAATTATATAAAAATTAAATTAATTATTATGTTCAATTTTTTCAAAAAAAATTTATAACTTATAAAATTTCAAAATAATTTGAAGTTGACATGCTAAATCTGTCATCTTTGAATCGAAATTGAGCCCAAAAAAAATCCGAATAAAAAAAATCGAACCCAAAAAATTCAAACCTAAAAAAGACTGAATTTGAAAAAACCTAAATTAAAAAAAATTTGAACTCGAAGATAACCCAAATTAAATCCACTTGAACAGATCCGTTTGTCATCTTTATCTTTAAGAAGATAAGACATTAAGCGAAAACCCTTTTATAATTTTATTATATCTCTTATCAAATTAAAGAGGGGATAAGATCTCTTATCAATGATTGAAATTCTTCACTATTGCTTAATTATATTTCTTTATGTTTAATTTTATTTTTATTTTACTGATAAATGTCTCTAAGAATTATAAGAGCACATTTTGGTTCAGAAAAGAGTTTTCTTTTTTACAAAAATAAGTCACACTACGATGCTATACTCTCAAGAAAAAAATTCATAATTTCATTGAATAAACAGTCACATTCCTCTATAATTATTGAAATTGCAATTATTTTGAATAAAAATTCCTTGGGTTCATCGGCTTTTGGCCCAATTTCCTTGCTCTTTCAGACCCTCACAGTATAAGGTAAGAGGTTCAAAACTAGTCTGAAACCGAAATAAATAATTAATATATGGTTAATATTTATAGTCAAATTACTTTCATACCCTGTGAACCAATTTAAAACCCAAAATTTAGGGTTTTAGCAAATCTTCTCCCCATTCTCTTGCTCCCTTTGATTGGAACCTAACCGATATCACCACCATGAAACCAAAATCTAGAAGAAAACCAAATACCCACCAGGAAGAAACAAATCCAGGGGATTTCCCATTCAATATAACCAAAGTAGCAGTGTCTCAGATATGCAAATCAGTTGGGTTTAGGAGTAGCAAGGTCTCAGCCCTGGAAACTCTGACCCTGGTAGCCACCAGGTATCTGGAAGCCCTGGCCAAGTCGGCTGTATCATTCTCCAATGCAGCCAGCCGTACCCAAACCAACCTCCTAGACCTTACCAATGCCCTCCACGACCTGTCGCTCCCTGCGGGTTTCACGGGTGCATCCATTCTCTATGACGACAATTGCTTGTTGAAGTCCAATGTGTTGGAAGATCTGTCAGGTTTTGTCAGCTCCACGGATGAAATACCTTTCGCCAAGCCTATTGAGAGAGCAAAAGAAAGGGAAAGAGAGGAAGTAAAAGCTTCTTCAGGGAATTTCCAGAGAGGTGCTCATATTCCAGATTGGTTGCCAGGGTTTCCTGATGTAGTTTCTAATGAGGAATGCAATAAGAGAGTTAATGGGGAAGAATTGTGGGAGAATTCTAGCTCGGTTTTGGGATGTCAAAGTGATGGTTTTGAAAAGAAAACAAATGGTAGTAATGGTGATAATTTGGCGAAGGAAAGAACAAGAGTGAAGTTCAGGATTAATGGTGGAGGGAAAAGGGTGCATTTGAATAGTTATCGTGGCAATAATGAGTTTAGCCAAACTGAAGATGAAGATGAAGATGCAGAAACAGAATATAAGAAACCTGTCAAATCGAAGGAGAATCAGATTCTTCAGTATAAAAGGAGAAAGCGATAGTGTTGCTTAGATTTTCTTCTGTTGAAGAGATTGAAACTGGAAAATAGTTTAGTTTTTGAGCATTTGGGATTGCAAGGAAATTTGGCTGGTAGGAGTTTAGACTCTTTACTGGGAAATGGGTTTATTCTGGCAAAATATTTTTGGTTGGTCCTGAGAGTTGAACCCAGGAACTCGTTGAGTATATAGATTGTAACTTTTTAAAAAGACTCTGGCCTCCACTGGGCCACCAGTTTGGAGGCTATTTTGGATCAAACTTTATTCTTCAATTGAATTTTGTGCCTAAGATCAAGTTTCAACATGCAATCTTCTTTATTTGCCGATTATAATATTGTTTACAAACGCATTCCCTCTCCACTTTCAAGTCGAATGTCCAAAGATTATATGGATTTGAGTCATATCTCTCCAAAAGCAATTGCAGTTGATTGCTGAAACACTTTGAGCTAAGAACTAATGGGAGTATGGGGCTAAAGAAACATCTCCACATGTTTTTGGGAACTAAACAGGCAATCAGTGGCTCACAAAAATAGAACATCAAACAAATTCCAGTTCAGAACAAAAATTTGCCAGCTGACTGTGAAGCATGATGGTTAACAACCAATATGATTGTTGCAAAAGGCACATTCATGAAATGCAATAAAACTTATAGGGTTTGTTCACATTCAAAAATAACTTGCACCAAATATCTGGTGATTGCTAAATGTTAATCTCTTATGACATATGAAGTCGCTATATATTTTGATATTTTCCTCACAATATTATCACAAAAGCTTTGGTGAAAGCTAGTAAGTCTATTCAGCACAGCACTCATTTTCCACAGTGGAGACTATGGCAAACAGAGAGGACAATGATGAGGATCAAGGCAATCAGTATTCCTAGAACAATCAGCTTGATCTTCATGTTTTGTAGCCACATTTTTCTTCTGATTTTAGTCCCAGCACTTCGAAAGTCTTGAGCCTGCAAAGAAATCATTTCAGAAAGTCATAAATATAGAATTGCGTAGCTGCAGTGGAAACAGGTTAAGATTGTCTCCTTGCATGAAGCTTTATCAGTCAAGTTCTGCATCTCTCTAGCATACTCAACTAACATCTAATGCTACTCAAAAATATGTCTCTTTCGTTGTATTTCCATTGTTCCTCATTTTTTTCTTCCCCAAAATAACATATTGAGGATTAAAACTTACTTGCTGATAATTCATAATGTTACAGAATACTCCAACACAAATCTCAACTCTCAAATTACATCAATAGAAACAATAAAATTATTTGAAGTCATTACATGTTTAAACTTGCGTGGATATTGAAACATGAATGAGAGAGAGAGAGAGTCACTGACCTGTTGGTGAAGATTCTCAGTCTTATCCACCAGCAACTCTATCTTTTCCCCTCTATCTAACACCTGCAGCAAGGAAATTCAGTAAAAGTTACCAAAAGCATTTTTTGGTAAGTTGGTTTATTACCAAAATTGTTATAATTTAATACGGGAAAATTGCAATTTGCCTGAAGCACTGCAGGACAGCAACATCAACCAAAAGCCCAACAGAAAATAGAAATTTGAGAAACTGAACCAGATAGTTCCACAGTGACATAGGACACATTGGCATTTGGCAGAACCAGCAAATGATTGAAACTAATTGAAAAATTCAATCCCACACAAATATGATAAAGACCCTGAAGATTTAAAAGAGAAAATTCTATGGAAAATAAAGGAATAACATAGAATTATTAACATGATTAAAGCCATCTGTCACTATGACTATGTAGTAAAGATCAGCCCTTAATGAAAAGTAACCATAAAGACAGAGCACCAGCAGAATTCATCTAATCCAGTGTCATTTCATCCATATACAAATGGCTAAGGTAACAAAAGGAGCATAAAGTGCAGCTATCGAAGCACATACCTTTTCGATGTTCTCCATCATAACACCTTTGACTTCTGAAACCTGAGCTTTAACCTTAGCAAGCTTGCTTATTTCTTCAGGATGCTCAACACAATACTGCATATGTTCTTTTAGTTTTGGCCTGCAGTTAATAGCATGTTAGATATGCTAAAACAATAAGAAAAGATATGCACCAAGTATTTTTATGATTTTAGTCAGAGGTAGATACCCGAATTCCTTGTTCAGGCTATTGGCAGGAGCTGAAGCAGCCTTTCCACTACCATATTTTGAAACAAAATCATCCTTGATACGCTCCAAAAAAGCAATAGGTACTTGCCTTCCAGCTGACTCATCTGCAACAACACAATATGCTGCAACTTCGAAAAGTCAGCCAATTTACCACATGATAGAAAAAGGGAGCTGTCAATGACGGTGCAAATAATAACACAGTACAAAGTTCTTTCAACAATTCTTGGAGTCAATTAGAGGTCATTGAAGCAGAGTGCATAAACAACAAAATTTAAAATTTAACTGATTCTTAAATAGACTTCGAATGATATCTTCTCTCTCTCCCCCCCTCCCTTTCACCATTAATCTGGAATGTGGGTTACAAAGGTGATAACCTTATCCATTTGCTTTCACTCGAAGTCACTTTATAACATTATAAAGACTAGATGTATTCCAATCATCTTTAGAAGAAACCACAACATAAAACACACACACAGACGCACCCCCCACACAGTATCACTTGCACATGGCCCTTCAACAAGCAGATAGCAGGAATACAGAATCCACTGCACCAAACATGGGCAAATTTTAATAAACCCCAAGATCTCAATAATAAGCCCTAATTTACTAATCAATCAATTTAAGTCATTTCCAATAACATAAGGCACAGTGACCAAGGATAAACTACCTAAAAAACAACAGCAATGGAACACAAACTTTCTATCTTTTTTTTTTTTTTAATTTTTAACAAGCAATTTAATCATAAATAATATAATAGGAAAAACCCAAATCCAAACTGTCCGTCTAGATCTCGAATCCATTTCTTTTCTAGCAATCAAATTATACACTACAAGAAAAACATAAGAGAAAAAGGCCCCCAAATTTTCTTCTCTTTCATTTTGCTTTTCCGCTCATTTCCCAAAGACCCAAATTTTAAAATAATGAAAGCCAAAACTTTAAATTTCTTGAAAAAGAAAAAAAAAACTTAACTGTAGCCATTGTCTACAAGGTAATTGAAGGTGTGGCCATCACAGTTGTAAGTGAACTTGTTGTTGGAAGAAGGAAGCTTTTGGAGGCATTGAAAAGCAATGGAATTGAAATTCCCACTGAATTCAGTGTACTCTGCCAATATAACTTCCCCACGAGCTACAAATGCATAGATCAATGATTTTTGCACCATTTTCTTAGAATTTGTGATATGGGATTTTGGGTTTCGAAGAGAAAGCAAAGAGAGATCTGGTGTTTGAGAGGCTCTCTATCTCTATCTCTCAATTGCTTTCCTTTGCTTGTCTTCAGAATCACTCCTTTGTTGGGCTTCTTTTTTGTTTTGTTTTTTTTTAATATAGAAATAAGAAAAGGGGAAATGAAAAAGGGTTTAATGAGGTTTAATTGGTTTTTGCTAATAATTGTTATGTTTTTTAAAACTCTTTTTAATTACTCAATTGATTATCTTAAAGAAAATATTTTTTTATATGATTGTTGATTACTACTTTGTTTACATTAAAGATAGAATTTTTTATGATATCTATTGTGTCTCTTTCAAATTAATTTTTTAATTTAAATAATGTTTATAAATTAAAAAATATTTTTAATACACTGGCAATTGTTAATATAGGATTGTCCGTCGACATAAAAATAAAAAAATAAAAAATATGTTGTTGGTGAAAACTATAGTTGTCTTTGTACAATACATATACAAATATACATATATATATATATATATATATATATATATATATAATTGTCTTTAAAATGAAGATTTATGCAAATGATTTCAACATTTCACCTATTTCACAATTAGGTAAATTAAAACCTTTTAATTTCCTTTTGGATTTAATTTATTTAACCAAAAAGCTGATTAACACTAGTTTAGGGCAGCTTCATGATGAAGATTCTTTATCTTTTATATTAAGATTGGAAATCAATACCAATATTTAGGTATGGTGATTTGATTATAGTCCAATAAGAAGGTTCTTGAACTCCAAAAACCCAGTTGATTTTTTCTTTACTTTGATGATTTCTTGTGGGACACTTGATGGTTAAAGGGGTCCCAATGAACTTGGGATGTTCAAATTGTGAGGAGCACAATGCACTAAATGTGATTACGTATCTTGGCACATAGATTAAATATCAAAAATTTGAATTCAGAGTTTAATTTTATTAATTCATTCAATCCTTTTAAAAAAGTGATCTTTAATAAGTCTGATATTTAAATTTTAAAACATACATCCCATTTTTTTGTTAGAAAGATTTATTAGTAGGGTAAGTTAAATTATCTCTAAGATTATAATATATCATAAATATATTATTAGATTTTTACTTACGAATTTTCAAGATTTACGAATTTTTCATCAACGGAAAACAGTAAAAATTTGAAATATATTTGACATTCAAATTTTAATTATTTACGGTAAATCGTGAACCCATTTCTTTATTTTTAAGTTAAGAATTTTTTTTTTAATTTTAAAAAACAAAAACTTGTTGGGAAACAAAGAGGAGAAGATTTATTATTGACTCGGGAATTTCTTGTCGTTAGAAATGATACCACTATCACCACCCAATTCATGGATACAATCAATATTTTTGTTTGTTTGTTTTTGCTTTTCAAATCTTACCAAATTTTATTGGGAATTCAGTAGTTGTCGAAGGTTCATTAATGGAGAAACATATTTGAGGCTACCATCCAGAATATGCTTTGCTATAATCAGAATTGCAGTGTCTGTTGGGTGAATGGATCCCAAAACCATACATGGTTTAATCTTATCTTCACAAACAGCATCCCAAGCCCAGGCAGCAAGCAGAATCTGCATTTTCAGATCCTGAAAAAAGCAAGGAAAAAAGAAGATATTGCATCAAATGGCAGAAAAAGAAAATTTTAGTTGAAAGCTCTTGGATTCTTCGATTTCATGTTGTACAACTTGGCTTGTTCATTCATGAAAGCAACACAGCCATTAGATGAATATAAATCTCTCTCCAAAGGGGATGCACACCAAACGGTTGGAATTACATAAATTTAATTTTGTATACAAACATACTTTTTTTTTTTATATATATTACAAAAAGATTACAAGCAAGGGAAGTTACCCAATTAGAGATGTAACGTGTACTCGAAATTGTCCGTTTTAATTAAATTAAGTATGAATACTCTATAATTAAGTTTTAGTTGAGTGAGGATAGTGAATCACTATCTGTGTCTGGTTCGGACAGTGCATTTTAGGGTATCCTAAATTCGAACTTGATTAGCATTCTATAAAATATATTTGTGTTTTTTTTATTTAATTATATTTGTTTGTAGTTCATAAACATATTTTTATAGTATTAAACTACTAAAATTTGTTGAATTATGATAAAATTTATATGTTCTTGTTTAATTTTATTTTTTTAATTAATAAAACATTAAATATTAAAATAATTGATTTTCTTGTAGGAGTTTGAGTTCGGATTTAGGTCAATTAACGGGTTTGTCAAAAATTTTGATTGAATAATTGGGTAATTAAATAAGTTGGGGTAAATAAAGGGTAGTATGAAAGTTAGTAAGGTAGGATTTGGATAGTATTTTTAAAAATAATTGGATAATTATAGGGTTCGGGTTCCTTAGTCATCAATCTGGTGCGAGGTCGAATACCTCAAAATTAGTAGGTACCTGTCTTGTTTACATTATTATACTCAATCTCTAAAATCAAGGTAAATCGCCGAACTATTCAGAAATTCTAGTATCTATTGGATTTTTTACTTGTGAATTTTTCAAATTTACAGATAATTGCTTACTAATGTAAGACTATGAGAATTCGAACTTGGATGTTTTACATGTACATTCAAATCTTAACCACTTATGTCAACTCTCATTGAGTATATAAATTTTCTTTCCCATAAAATAGAAAATGAAATCCTTTACCAAATAAAAAACTAACAGACATGTGATTCATTAATATAGTTTAATTTAGTGATTAGGGTTTAATATCCCTCATGTTTAAGTTCTAATTAATCAATTAATCAATTCTGTTTTCTTTTGGACTACAATCGTTATGTTAATTAATACTTTAACTTTTAATAAGCTAGCCCATGGTTTCAGCACATATGAAGCATTGTGGCGTTGATGATATAGAGGCAGCTAGCTCCGACCTAGTTTCATATTAAAGCTAGCAATATTCAAATTTATTTCTTTAATATGCATAAATAGCATTGAATTATCAATCAGTGAAGTTAGTTTGATTGAAAAAGGCGAATATTTGTACTATAGTAAAAGTTGCATTTTTATGATTTGGAGGTCACAAATTTAAATTATGAAAATGATTTTTTTATTAATACATAGAAAAAATTATATGCAAATAATCTCTCAAACTCCATAATATGAGAATCTTATATTAATTTAATTGAGATGAACGTGAATATTATATATACATCAAACTTCGTATTGTTATAATGAATTCTTCGTCATTAAAGCACCATTAGATTCACCGATTGATACTGATAAGTTACGGTATGTTTACTATTTACATAAAAATAAATTTTTAATGGGTAAATTACCTTTTTTATCTTTAGTATTACATTTTTTATTATTTTATTAAAACACATATAATTTTAATAGTTTTTTTATCATTTTTCAATTTCACTGTCATCAATCTCATCGCTATTCGAGTAATTCTAAATTTATTTCATTTCTTTCACATTCTACCCAGAGATTGCTTGGAAATACATAGGTCTGCTGAAGAATTAGCAAGCTGTCGGATGTTGATGGGCGAAACATATTCAATGCCACCATCCAATGCATGCTTTGCCGCAGTCAGATTAGCTGATTCAGTGGTATGGTATGGATCCCAGAACACATACTTTGTTCTGTTGGGACAAACTCGAGACAAGGGTCCGCATTGGACTAGACCACCACGCTTCCCAATCACTTGACAACAAGCACTGTCTGCAGACTCAAATCCTGAAAAAATCAAAATTAAAGTCATTTCAGATTCCAACTTTTAATCCAATTAATGAAAAAAATTAAGAAAAATGCGAGTGAATCACCATAGGATCTATAGTTGTCTAAGACATCAATTAACATCGCAGAACTATCTGAGTAAATGAATTTTGATTCTGAAAGACTGGTTCTAAGCTCTTGCAGCTTCAATCTAGTGTTGAACAACTTGGAGTGTTGAACAACTTGGTTTAGTCATTCAAGAAAGAAGCACAAGTATCAGAAAAATGTGTCTCTCTCTCATATGGAATGCACCCCACGGCACTGGAACCTGCCACTGCAATCTTCCTGGCATCCAAATTGTAAAGTGCCTGCAAAGATAGAAAGATATTGCATATTGCGGTTAGATTTCGATATTGTATTTAGCGACCTGCATCTAATTTACGAGGTATTATCTATCTGTTTTGTCGGAATGTCTTGTGATTTTATTTTCAGAACACAATTTTAAAATATCATGACATAAGATTGGAGTGTTATGTTATATAACAAAGGGTTAAAATGAGAGATGTAGTGTAAGTTTTGAAAGAAGATGTTTACTGTGAGTTCGGATTTGAATCTGGATAATACGTTGTCCAGAAAAGAATTAACATCCCGAGTTAAGGAATTCTCTTGGAATATGATATCGTTGGAGCCGATTATGACAATGTATATTGCTTTTCTGAGCAATCTCTGAGCCGCTGATGCACCAATTCTTGGGATGATTTCTTGGCTGGTCTTTGTAAAGTCTCTGATTTGCTTATCCATGCAAATCCGCCGAACCTCCAAAATATTAATCCATTCATCAATTCGTTTGAAAACGAAATCCTTAAATGAAAAAGGGAAGAAATCTTACAGAGATTAATCCTGTGGAATTCAGAATTCCTGCTCCAGAAGAGGCATAGTTGACACACCCTTCAGAGTCAAATCTCCAGTAGTATCGGGGCTCAGGTAAGGAGGAGAGTAATTTTTAAAACCCAATTCCTCTTCTGTTGAAACACAAATTCTGGGACATTAGCTGAGCGGTTTCAAGTTTCTAACATCTGGTATTAATTTACAGAAGAATTTCAACACTTGCCTATGTCAGAAAATGCTCGAGCATTGGTGAATCGACCGGATGGACTTCCTTGCGCAAAGTCAATACCATTGGGATAAACTGGCTGCGCAAATGTGGCAACGTAAAAGTTGTTTCCTGCATCAACCAGAGAATCTCCAAAAAAAAAAACAGCAGAAACATTCTGTGCACAGCAGATTCCTGACCACAAGTTCATGGCTAAAATCTGATACATTGAACAAACAGTGATAAGCCTGTTCACAATGGTGCCCATGTGTACCAAAACTGTGCAAACTTCAGAGGTTTTTTTTATTATTTTTTTTTATTTTTAAATGTTTTGGGTAAAAGTATCAGTTAAGAGAGTAATATTACCACTTCTAAGGTTTCTTGGAATTCTTACAAGCTCAGCTGTCAAACTCTGTTTTCTACCATGAAATCTCACATTTACTAAAACTGTTTGAAGTTGGAGTTTTAAACATGGTCCATAGGCTAAAAGTGTTTAATTGATCTCTTTCGCATTTCGGCTCTTAGATCTGCACCTAACAATGGGTTTTCTCTTCATCTTCTGATACGTGAAATGAATGCAATGTTTATTTACTTCTTTTATAAATGTTGTGTAAGCATGAATCATATTCTGCAACCAAATCATAAATGTACAAGTGAAACATATAAGAAATTACACAGCAAAGTACATAAAAGAAATCTATAATCCCAATAGAAAATTTGCTCAGTTGTTCAAGTAGAACAGGTTTGCTTAATTCAGCGCATTTGAATTGTGATCAGTTCAGTATGGTCTCCCCAGAATTAATTGAATAGCTTGAAGGCTGTATAAGGACAAAGAAGAATCAAACTTTGAACTTAATTCTTTTAGTAATAATGAATAATCGATAGGTTAAACGTTGTCGTTCGAATAACTCCATTCAGATGAATTGAAATGTTACCTTTAGTGCTGTTACAAAGGGATTACTCATCACTGAAAAAAATAATGTAGTGTACTTTTGTTATTCAATTAATGGATGGCAAGCTTTCAGCACATTTTTATTCAGTACATACAGCAGCATTAATTTCAATAGGTTGCTTAAGAATTAGCCCGCTGTCGGATGTTCTACTATCACCATCCAATACACGCTTGGCTAGCATCAAATTAACAGCTTCTGTTGGATGGTATGCATCCCAAAACAAATACTTGCTTCCGTCCGGACAAACTCTTGAGAAAAACACACAAGGGAGTTCACCACCATGCTTCCCGGACACCCGACAACAAGCAGAATCTGGATTCTCAAATCCTGAAAAACCCCAGAAAAGAAAATGGAAAAGATTGTGATTAAAAGCAAAAAAAGGCAAATTTCCAATGTCAGAGGGAAAATGTGAATCACCATATGATTTATAATTTTGTATGATCTCATCTAGAACCGCGTAAGAATCCATGTAGACAAATGTTGATCCTACAAGACTTGTTGTAAACTTAATTTGAGAGCTATTTCTTCAGCTTAATGTTATATAACTTGGCCAGTTCATTTATATTTGCAACACAGTCATCTGTACAATATTTATCCTTTGCATTAGGGGTGCACCCGATCTGAGGGGCATTCGTCAAAGCAATCTTTCTGGCATCCAAATTATAAAGACCCTACAAGAGAGAATCGAATTTCATGCAATTAGATTTATACAATAAAAATATAGTAGAATTGATAGTTAGCTAGAAGAAAGTTTTTACTGTGAGTTGGATCTGAATTCGGAAATGATCTTATCCAGAATTTTAACATTCTCATCAAGAGATGAATATTTGGCCCTTCCCTGGTAGATATCATTTGCGCCTGTTACAACAAAGTAGAGTGCTTGTCTAAGCAGTTTTCGAGCTGCTGATGCACCGATTCTTGAGATGATTTCTTGTCTGGTCTTTGTGAAGTAACTGATCTGTTCATCCATGCAAATACGAGCACCCTACAAAATAATGATGCATAGATTTCCATTCATCAATTTACAATTTGGAAATCCCCCAGTTTATGGTGAAATTAATCCATGCCTACCAAAGTAAAATCATTAATCAAGGTTGTTTATGCCCTTAATAAAATTTTCATCATCATCGAACTTTTTATCTCAATACTAAGATAAAGTATACGAATTAATATATAAACTCATATTAAGTTGTCAGCATGGATTGTTAGAGTAGGAATGAAATCTTACATAGCGTGAACCAGTGGAATTAAGAATTCCTGATGCAGAAGAAGCATAGTTGACACCCTTCAAGATGACATCTCCAGTAGTTTTGGGGTTCAAGTAAGGAGGAGTGTAATTTCTAAAACCCAATTCTTCTTCGGCTGAAAACACAATTGTCTAGAAAATGAAAGCTAAACTCGGGGTTTATATTACAGAAGATAATTGCAAAACTTGCCTATAATGTCGATAACTGTTCTATTATTGGTATATCGTCCGGATGGGCTTCCAGTCGCAAAATCAATACCATTAGGCCGCGTTGGCTGTGCAAGGGTCTTAATGTAGAAGTTATTCCCTGCCTCAACCAGAGAATCTCCAAAAACAAAAATGGAAGAAACTTTCTTTGCAGAACAGATGCATGGTGAAATGGAACACTAATAATATCTGATATATTGCGGAAATGAGGATAAACCTGCTCAGCATTGTGCCCATGAAGCAAAAAAAGGCGTTACAAGAAAGGCAAAAGCTGCTTTATAAGTTTATTTGGATCTTTAATGGAAGATATATATATATATATATATATATATATATGCAAAGGTAGATTTTTTTTTTTTTAATTTATTAAATAACCAGGACGCAAGTTGAAGGATAGGATAGGAGACTTATAGTTATATGCTCGAGTTCTATTGATGCATTAAATATTAATTAAGAACTAGGAAATAGGCAACCAAAAAAAAGACTAGGGCATAGGAGTATACCAAATCGTAACCGCTAAAACAACATAGAAACTTCAAAGGCAGTAAAAAAAAAATTTTACTTTTTTTATTTGAAAAGTGAAACTTTATTAATAAAAATGAAAAGTTACAATCAAGTTATATGAAGTTTGAATTACGAGTAACTCCAACGTTAGTAAGATAGTCAGCAAATGAATTTGCTTGCTTAAAATTGTTGAACTTCCATGGATTTTTGACAAAATTGTCAAGTCAGGAAATAACAACTTTACAATTACTTTCAATAATAAGCTTTGGAAATGGGTTGATATTCGTTTTAATAATTATAGATAGAGCTTACGCAATAGCCAGTAGCACAGCGAGATTAGAGTCAACAAATTATTCTTCACAATCATTTTATTTTAATTTTATGAAAAAATACCTTTTAATGGCTAAATGACTTTATTGATCCTAAAACTAAATTGTAAGCGAAATTGTGTTCTATAAAAACAAACTTCCGAATGTAGATTTTGCAGGATTAGATAATGAAATCCAAAATTCACTTATAAAAAAAATGCCTTACAATTATAAATTTAGATACCTACGTATAACATAACAAATTTTTTTTGTCTAAACTTCGGTATTCGATGATCACATTAGATCTCGACTAATCTGAAGTCGAGCATTTGTCAAACTCATGAAAAAATGACTCTTTCAGCGTTGTTTGCTTCATTTATAAAATTCGAATTCGAAACCTTACTTAAAGAAACTGAGTACTTTACCACTCGAACCAATAAATGTTGATATATCATAACAAATTTTTATAACAGACTGAGCTCCTTAATGGCTAAATGACGTTATAAGTTCAAACGCCAATTTAATAAATGTGTTCATAGGCCAAATTCTTTTTTACATTTGGGCTCTTAGGTCTGCGCCTAACGAGGGTTTCTCTCCATTTTTGTCATGTGAAATAAATGCAATTTCATTCAAGAATGCAGTAAGTACCCAAACTATAAGAATTAAGAGCATTAATAATCCCATATAGAAACAAGCTTAAGAGAAGTGGTGAGATGTGCAAAAACCAAAGAGTCTGATATAAGGATCAGAATGTAACATCGGTAACAAATTAGGGTTTGACAGAGCAGTAATAGCATCTCAAAGCTAAGTTTGACATTGGATATGGCTGAATTGAAAAATTATTGTTCGAAAACAATGAGTTTGAAATTTGTTCTCATTAAACGTTCATTTCAGCTAGAAATGCTCTATTTTTAGCGTTGTGTTGCATATGTATACGTAGGTTAGTCCATGCAAAAATCTTGAACGACTCGAATGTGAATTTTATTTTATACTTGTAAAGGTTTTTACTAGGGATGTAAACAATACAATGGTACTAGCAAGTTACTCGGATTCGACTCGAGTAAAATTCGAATTTGGCTCGATTTTAGTCGAGTCGAGCTCGAACTATCGAGCGAATTGAATTCGAACACTTAGATACCCGGTTCGAGTAGCTCGCGAGTCTAATCGAGTTTCGAGTTTTTATATATTTTAATAATATATATTATTATATAATAATATTTATATAAATGAGTGTAAGAGCGAGTTCGAGTTCGAGCTCTAGTCGAGTTTTAGAATCGAATTCGAGTTTGAGCAAAAAATCGAACTTATATAATCGAGTTTAATCGAACGAGCTCGAGTAGTTCGAACTCGATCTCAAGCCGAACTCGAGTTTAAAAAATAAGATTCGACCAAACTCGAGTCGAGTATCGAGTATCGAGTTTTTGAGTCAAACTCAAATTTAAACATTTCACTATATCGACTCGACTCGATTCGATTACATCCTAACCTTCACACCCACATGAAAAGGAATTGACTGGTCGCAGTTTTAGAAAATCATCTGGAAAAGGAAGAAATAAGGTGCAAATATTTTTCAAAAATCCAACATTTAATAGCTATTAGATGTATTTTTGTAGTTTGGTTGACTTTACTTTGATCTTTTGCCTTTGGCTACATTCTTAAGTTTTCAAAGCCGACCAGTACAACATCCAATCTCTGGAGATTTGTTATGCTAGCCAGTGATGAAGAACATATAACTGGATTCTCCCTCGATAACGTTTATTTTTTGAGTCCAAGTTACTGCTGTACAACTGCATGCTGCAAAAGAAAGTCGACCTATACAATACAATTCTGGCATATATTACCCTAAATCAAAGTTGTATGGATTAGCAAGACAGTGATATATCTAATAAATGTTCATGACCTTGAAAACCATGTTAGTTAAGCTCTAATGGATGGCACCCACCTATGCACAAATAACTGGACTTGCTAGACAATAAGAATTAGGCAAGTGGATATCAATTAACCTTTTTTCTCTTAACCCCAACATTCTTCATGGAGGGTGGAACTCAATTTTTTTTCTTAGCCAGAAGGGTGGAAATCAAAGTCAATCCCATACTTTGGTTCTAACCCTAGACTCAAAACACAAACAAAAGAAAGAAAGAAAGAAAGAAAATCATTGGTTAAGTTAGCTTAATCAGATCTTCAACTTACATCAACAGTATGCATCAGGTTAAGAGCTAACTAGTATAAACAATACGAACCTGTTAAATGTTACTCTATGTTTTGACAAAATTACTCTTCCGGAGCCGAGGGTGAAGACAAAAGGAGTTGGTTCTACAGTGCTATCTTTATGATCATACCTGGAATCAAACCGCCACCCTTGTTCTGCTGCCAGCCTTCCGTAGTAAAGTGGTGCAATTTGCAATCCTTTTTATATTTATATATAACATGCAAAATGGGCATTAAAACCAGTAATCCATCTGAAAAAGTGCCTATTTCTACTTGTCAACAAAACCAAGACTCCTTATTTTTTGCAAAAATCTAATATCAATTTCTAAGCTACGTGCTAGAAAAATGCTAGTTGCAGTAAATACTGAAAAGAGGAAGGAACTGGTCTCCGTCGACTGGAGGTCCAAGGACTTGACGCCGCTAGAGTTAGGGACGTGGAAGAATTCGGTGTTAATGGCGGATTTTGAAGGAGCAGAAGCATAGAGTGACAAGATTAATGTAAAAAGTGGTGGTTGCTACAGACACTGCTAACGTTAATGAAGAAAAAAGGAGAACAAAGTCGCCGACTGTGGGAATCGAACCCACGACCACGTGGTCAAAAGCCACGCGCTCTACCAGCTGAGCTAAGTCGGCTCGACTAACAAATGCAATACTGATAGTTATAAGTTCCTTTAAGTTATCTCAATTTCAGGCCAAATTCGGACCAGACTAATGTAAAAGTATTAAAGAATGATAATGAGCCCGACTTGACCCACTTTTCATGTTTAACAGTTTCGCCAAAATTCGATTTATATACAATATAATAAATTTATCCAAATTCTTCTTAATACTATTAATTTTTAAAAAAAAATTTAAAATACATAAAATTAATAATGTAATATAATAAGTTCAAATAAATTATTATAAAGAGGTTAAAAAATAAAAATTTAAATTAAAGTTTAAAAAATATAAATTCAAATTAAATTGTAAAAAAATTCAAAGTAATTAAAAAATATATTAGTATAAATAATAAATAATTATAATTATCGAATATGATTGGGTCAAATTTAAACTTGAAAAGATGAACCTAAAATCGATTTGATTTGATTTTTTATGAAATTTTAATTTTCAAACCTTAATTTGTTTAATGGGCTAACTAATTTTGTCTAAACTCATTTAAAGATTAAATAAATTATTCAAATTAAATAAACTTTCAAACTTAAATAAATAACTTAACCATTGAATATATCTACTACAAAGTCAAGAGATAGAGTGTGGAAATTTAGACACTTCCATGCATAGTCTCCTCTTCATTATTCTTCTTCTTAGTACTTAACAATTAAAGTTTTAGTTAAAATGTGATGAAATAAAATTACCATAGTACCATATTATTGGCACTATAATTACGTTGTTGTACCGCTTATCTTATAGTAGTAATTTTTCTATTAAATTGCTTTAATTCTTTTATTTTTTATTTATTTTTGAGCTAAAAAAGAAAAGATGAAACTTAAACTCGAATTCAAATTTTTTTTTCTAAAAAAAAGAAAGCTTGACGAATTATTTATGTTATTAATATTGATGGTGGTTGTGTCATCAGAATCCACGTGTACAACCATCCGCCAACCATTGATTGTCACGTGTCAGAACAAGAATAAGCCAGGTGGCTGATGTAGCGACAGAGTTGCCACACGACACAGTTGCCTGTTAAACGACAGAGTGTTCGGGGCGATAGGCACTGTCGCCCGGTATGTGCGCCGCACAGTAGGCGCGACAGACCTCCATCGCCTCTATTGCGACATAGGTCTCCCGCATTTTCCCTGCGGTAGAGGTCTTCCACATAGTCTGCGGCAGAGGTCCATGAGTACTCTGCCGCCTGCCGACTCCCCCGCAAGCTGCTTGACCCGAAGCGCGACAGAGTGCTCTATGACTCTGTCGCGGCCCAGACACGCGTCTGGGCCTCAGCTCGAACCGACTTAGAGAAACTTATAAATATCCAAGTGAGCTCTCAAAGAAGGGGGACCAAGAACAAAAAGAAAGGAAAAAAACTTAAACTCTCTGAACTAAGTAATACATTCTCTTCTTCATTCCTTCATACACAACTCTCGATTTCTAACTTAATCACCGGAGTGCGCGTGCAGGGACAAATCCCTGCCCCCTCTGACTCCTGTTGTTTTTGCAGACTATACGAGGAACAAATTACATCGACGTCATCTCCTTGTCTTCAGTGCAATCCGAATACGTGAAAGGCATATTCCTGTTGCTGCTTAGCCAGGGCAACATCAATTGGCGCCGTCTGTGGGAAACTGACAAAAAGTCAGGTTCTCTATCCAAATGGTGAGGACACGCTCTACAGCAGAGTTGACAGGAGGGCAGAATTCTGTGAGTCCCCCTGTCAGACCAGAACAGAGACGAAGACATAGTGGAAGGGGTGACAGAGAAGCCTTGGTTTCTCTAGAAGAATTTGAGATCCTGAAACGCAAAAATGAAGAGACTACGACAGCATTGAAAGCTATGGTGAGCTTCTTCAGAGACGCTCTCCCCCAATTCAGCTTGTCCCATGAAGTGCAGCAATTAGTGGGGGAAAGCACGCCTAGGCAGACCTATGAGAGAGGTCAGCCCTCCACCCTGGTAAACACTGGACAAGAGGCAGGAACACAAAATAATGTCACTGTAGATCCAGCAAGACAGAGTTCGCCCACAGCACTTGTGCGGCAGGACTCACCCGCAGACCTCGCGCGGCAGAGGTCTCACCCAGCAGATAGACCACAGAGCTCGCCCGCAACTCAACGGCGGCAGTGTTCACCACTGGCCGATAGGCCGCAGAGCTCACCAAATGTGCGGCAGAGCTCGCCCGCAGCTCAACGGCGGCAGTGTTCCCCACTAGCCGATATGCGGCAGAGGTCTCCCGCAACACGTACACGACGGTACTCTCCCGCCGCCTATAGACGGCAGAGTTCCCCTCTGGCCGATAGGCGACAGAGTTCCCCCGCCCCTCATATGCGGCAGAGTTCCCCCGCGGCCCGTTGGCGGCAGAGTTTCTCCACGTGCCGCAGCTCATCTCCCGCGGAGTTTGAGCATGAGTTAGGAGAACATAGGTCCGGGGAGCGTCAAAGACAGAGGAGTTCTGACCCCCGAGATTGTCTCGAAAGGTCGAGTAACGGAATGGGAGGCGCTAGAAGGGGTGCTTACCAGTCAGACTCTTCTAGACCCAAAGAGAGGGGAGCATACTCAGTCCAAAGGTCGGAAAACATAGAGAAAGTCGTCGAAAGGATTTTGGGAAAAAGGAAACTGGTGTCTCCGGATGATCGTCAAAAAAGGAGGATTCCGTTCAGTCCGGAGATCATGAACAAACCTTTGCCGAAGAAGTTCAAGATGCCTTCTATGGCCACTTACACCGGCAAAGCAGACCCCTATGACCACATACAGAAATACGAGTCCCTCATGTTGCTGCATGGATGGGAGGACGAGACTATGTGTTGGGCTTTTTCACTCACATTGTCCGGGCACGCTCTGAAGTGGTTCAATGGGTTGCGCCAAGGTTCCATCTCATCATTCGACCAATTGCGAAATGAATTTCTGGAAGTCTTCATGATCCACAGCCACAGAAAAAAGGACACTACTTACCTCCTCACTCTTAAACAAGGAAATAAAGAATCCTTGAGGAGCTACGTAGATCGGTTCAGAGATGCAACCTTGGAGGTGGATGATCCACCAGCAGAGGTAGCCATGGTTGCAATGTTGCAAGAGATGAGGTCTGAAAAATTACAAGAATCCCTCTCCCTCAACCAGTCGGCGACACTTTCTGATCTGTTTGCTAGAGCCAATAAATATGTGGCTCAAGAAGAAGTAATGAAGAGGGTACAGCCCCGAGAGGCAAGGGTGGTGCATTGATTCCCATGGAAATTGGAGCACTGTCACCTAAGATGGTGCCCTTAGTAGAAGAAAATGATTCACAAGCACTAAGGAAAAGCTTAGATCTATCAGAAGAGCCGTAAGAGCCTGAGGCGCTATGCGTAACTGTGGCCAGGCGTACACTCAGCCGAGCCGTAAGAGCCTGAGGCGCTATGCGTCACTGTGGCCAGGCGTACACTCAGCCGAGCCGTAAGAGCCTGAGGCACTATGCGTCACTGTGGCCAGGCGTACATTCAGCCGAGCCGTAAGAGCCTGAGGCGCTATGCGTCACTGTGGCCAGGCGTACACTCAGCCGAGCCGTAAGAGCCTGAGGCACTATGCGTCACTGTGGCCAGGCGTACATTCAGCCGAGCCGTAAGAGCCTGAGGCGCTATGCGTCACTGTGGCCAGGCGTACACTCAGCCGAGCCGTAAGAGCCTGAGGCGCTATGCGTCACTGTGGCCAGGCGTACACTCAGCCGAGCCGTAAGAGCCTGAGGCGCTATGCGTCACTGTGGCCAGGCGTACACTCAGCCGAGCCGTAAGAGCCTGAGGCGCTATGCGTCACTGTGGCCAGGCGTACACTCAGCCGAGCCGTAAGAGCCTGAGGCGCTATGCGTCACTGTGGCCAGGCGTACACTCAGTCGAGCCGTAAGAGCCTGAGGCGCTATGCGTCACTGTGACCAGGCGTACACTCAGTCGAGCCGTAAGAGCCTGAGGAGCTATGCGTCACTGTGGCCAGGCGTACACTCAGCCGAGCCGTAAGAGCCTGAGGCGCTATGCGTCACTGTGGCCAAGCGTACATTCAGCCGAGCCGTAAGAGCCTGAGGCGCTATGCGTCACTGTGGCCAGGCGTACATTCAGAAGAGCCGTAAGAGCCTGAGGCGCTATACGTCACTGTGGCCAGGCGTATATTCAGACGAGCCGTAAGAGCCTGAGACGCTATGCGTCACTGTGGCCAGGCGTATACTCAGACGAGCCGTAAGAGCCTGAGGCGCTATGCGTCACTGTGGCCAGGCGTATACTCAGAAGAGCCGTAAGAGCCTGAGGCGCTATGCGTCACTGTGGCCAGGCGTATACTCAGACGAGCCGTAAGAGCCTGAGGCGCTATGCGTCACTGTGGCCAGGCGTATACTCAGACGAGCCGTAAGAGCCTGAGGCGCTATGCGTCACTGTGGCCAGGCGTATACTCAGAAGAGCCGTAAGAGCCTGAGGCGCTATGCGTCACTGTGGCCAGGCGTATACTCAGATGAGCCGTAAGAGCCTGAGGCGCTATGCGTCACTGTGGCCAGGCGTATATTCAGACGAGCCGTAAGAGCCTGAGACGCTATACGTCACTGTGGCCAGGCGTATACTCAGACGAGCCGTAAGAGCCTGAGGCGCTATACGTCACTGTGGCCAGGCGTGAAAGATCCGACTAGCCATAAGAGCCTTAGGCGCTATGCGTCACTGTGGCCAGGCAATGGAAACATAAAGACCGTAAGAACTAAATACGCGCTCGCGTCGTGATAGTCAGGCCTCATAAAGGTATGTAAAATTCTTTCCGAAAATATATCTTTCTATTAAAAATCCTCTTTCGTAGGAAAAATTCCTACCAAAGAGTGGGGAGCAATTGATGGTGGTTGTGTCATCAGAATCCACGTGTACAACCATCCGCCAACCATTGACTGCCACGTGTCAGAACAAGAATAAGCCACATGGCTGATGTAGCGACAGAGTTGCCACACGACACAGTTGCCTGTTAAATGACAGAGTGTTCGGGGCGATAGGCACTCTGTCGCCCGGTATGTGTGCCGCACAGTAGGCGCGACAGACCTCCATCGCCTCTATTGCGACATAGGTCTCCCGCATTGCCCCCGCGGTAGAGGTCTCCCGCACAGCCGTGGTAGAGGTCTCCCGCACAGCCGCGGTAGAGGTCTTCCGCATAGTCTGCGGCAGAGGTCCATGAGTACTCTGCCGCCTGCCTACTCCCCCGCAAGCTGCTTGATCCGAAGCGCGACAGAGTGCTCTATGACTCTGTCGCGGCCCAGACACGCGCATGGGTCTCAGCTCGAACCGACTTAGAGAAACCTATAAATATCCAAGTGAGCTCTCAAAGAAGGGGGACCAAGAACAAAAAGAAAGGGAAAAAACTTAAACTCTCTGAACTAACTAATACATTCTCTTCTTCATTCTTTCATACACAACTCCCGATTTCTAACTTAATCATCGGAGTGCGCGTGCAGGGACAAATCTCTGCCCCCTCTGACTCCTGTTGTTTTTGCAGACTATACGAGGAACAAATTACATCGACGTCATCTCCTTGTCGTCAGTGCAATCCGAATACGTGAAAGGCATATTCCTGTTGCTGCTTGGCCAGGGCAACATCAAATATAAATATTTAAAATATTTAAATATTTTAAATAATCATAATTTCATTTCTTTTTTAAATAAAAATTGTACTAATTTAAAATGTAACATTTTTTAGTTTTTTTCTCCCAAATAAAAAAAGAATAGTTATATATAAAAAAAAAACTGTGGAACGGAACTAATGTCTCTGGAGTCAAGACCCGCACACAAGTTTCAAAGTAACGAAAGCCAACAGGCAAAAACAGACAACGTGTTCTCTTTGCAGTTTGCTGCTGCTCAGTCCTCACCAAGCTGCTTCCTTTTTCTTCTTCTTACTTTATACTATTCCTTTCGAACTCTTCTCTCTTTGCCCTGTAGAATAAATCAATGATTCAGTCTTTCGGTTTCACTCTGTAAGATTGCAGGAAACATACATTGATTGAATAATGGAGAGCAGTGAAGAAGATGATGACTTCCCGTCTATTGAGAGCATCACCCCACAGTCCAAGATTGATTCTGTTCATCAATCCCATACTGAAACGGTCATTTTTTTCTCTAATCCCTGCATCATTATTATTTTGGCTTGTTTCCAGAAATTGTTAAGAAAAGGAGTTTCCTTTTTTCTTTCTGGTTTGCTTTTTCTTCGGTTAGATTCAAAGTTCTGGGTTTTTGTATGCTTTGTTGCCCATGTCTCTACCTGAACTTTGTTGCATGGTTGTCTCGTAGATTGTTCTATTGGCTGGTTCTTTTTCTTGTCAAATTTCTGGGAAAGTTATAGCTTTATTTTCTGTGGTTTTTCCATCTAGGAAGTAAAAAAAAAAATCTTCCCTGGGATTTCATTGCTTTAGCTTCTGCGCACTAAGTTTAATCAATCAAAGTAAACTATTTGTTTGATGAAAGTGTGACTATGGATAGTTTATCACTGTATTGTTATATGCTTTACTAATCGAACACTGAAAAAATGAAAAGAAAAAAGATCTATAGAAAAGTTCTCTTTTTCCTTATTTTCGTGCCCGAAGTTTGTCCTTTTACGAGCATGAAATCGGCTGTTTTCGAGCATCAACAGATTTGACATATTCCCATTTCTTTGTTGTTAGTATTGCATTTTATTTTGGATTTTTTGATAATGCAGGGGATCAGAAAACTTTGTTGTGAGCTTTTGGATCTGAAAGATGCTGTGGAAAACTTATGTGGGAATAGGCGCACGAAATACTTGGCTTTCTTGAGGTAAAATAAAAATGTTCCTGTTTGCCTTTTTATGATAAATGAAAATGAAGTTGAAAAGTTTCTAAGTATAGTTCTAATTATCATTTTATCTATTTGAAGTGAATATGATTGATTGTAATGGTAATTGTAGAATGTCTGAAGAAGTTGTTGAAATGGAGCATGAGTTGGTTGAGCTGCGAAAGCATATCTCTGCTCAAGGTATTACTGTGCAGGATCTATTGACTGGGGTTTGTCGTGAATTGGAAGAGTGGAACCGGGAAAATGCTAATACTAGCGACGCAAAGCCAGACACTGAAGTTGATGAAGTTCAAGATCCATTGCCAAACGAAATGGATGATCCAAAGAAAATATTCCTGGAGAAAATTGATATTCTTTTGGCTGAACATAAAGTTGAAGAAGCATTGGAGGCTTTAGAGGCTGAAGAAAGAAACATCTCTGAGCTAAAAGGTTCTGGAGATTCTTCAACTGAAACATCCTCCTACAAGTCTTATTTTCTAGAAAGGAAGGCAATGCTTGAGGATCAGCTTCTTGAGATTGCAGAACAACCTGCAGTTGGTACTAACGAACTAAAGAAGGCATTAATTGGTTTAATTAAGCTTGGGAAAGGTCCTTCAGCGCATCAATTACTCCTGAAGTCCAGTGGTTCCCGCCTTCAAAAAAACATTGAGGTTTTTCTTCCTTCATGTTCTGTGTGCCCAAAGACATTTCCTGCCACACTGTCTAGGCTTGTCTTTTCTATGATCTTGTTGACAACAAGAGAATCTGGTTTGATATTTGGTGACAATCCTGTCTATACGAATAGAATAGTTCAGTGGGCAGAGTGGGAAATTGAATTTTTTGTACGTTTAGTAAAGGACAATGCACCATCTTCAGAACAAGTTTATGCATTACGTGCAGCTAGCATTTGTGTTCAGGATAGCCTTAACTACTGCTCATTGCTGGAATCACAAGGATTGAAACTGTCAAAGTTGCTTCTAGTGCTCTTGCGCCCATATATCGAGGAAGTGCTGGAGTTGAATTTTAGGAGGGCTAGAAAGGCTGTTTTTGACTCAATGGAAGTGGAGGAGAACTTGGCTCTGTCACCTCACTTTTTGTCTTCTTTGTCAGCTTTTGCAACATCTTCAGATAGTGTGCTAGTAGATAGTGGAATGAAATTTTTGTATATTATTTCTGTAAGTTGGCCTTTTTTCCATGTTTATAATGTTGTTTCTTTTGTGTCCTTGCACCTCTACCACTATAAGCACCCCCATTGATTTAAAAATGTTAAGCGGTAAGCAATTGTGACCTAAAAGTGATACTTTTCTAGAGATAGAAGCTTAAAAATTGGGAAATGATTTTGTACCATATGATTGAATTTAGGTATTTTAAAGAATTAATCTGTAGTTATTTACTACTTTTGATTGGGTTAAATCACATTGAGAGAGTACCTGAAGGCTCAGACAATTATAGAGTAAGATGAGTACAAAATAAGTGTCTCAATATGAAATTCTGGAATTAGTTTAAATATGGTTTCTGGGTAATCATGCTTTTGCTTAAGCGATGTATTCATGTTCTCCTTATCTTTTGTATGTACTTATTTTGTTTAATTAGTTTAAGTATTATATTTAAAAATTAGCTGCAATATATATGCACCCAGGCTACATACAACCAAACAGCATCAATACACTAAATCAAGAAATATTTCTGTGTTTCTATCTGTTAGTATGTATTAAAATGCCGAACAAAATATCCCCAATAATTCTAGGATAATTTAATGTTTATATTTGGTTGTAACTTAAGCTGATTCTATTAGATAGACTCCATCTAAATTCTAAAGGAGGACCTGCATTGCTCTGCATGATCTTATACCAGTAGTGGTACCTAATTAAAGTGAGTTGATTGAATTTATGTTGCATACATACTCCCTTGCATTGTAGCTGCATGTAGGTCCGCATGCACTTGTCTATTTGCACATAAAGATGCAATTGTTTGTGATCTGTGTATCAAACTAATTGGTGATTGAATGTTTTGAATTATAACATTGTTGCTTTTAGTCATAAAGTTCTTTCTGCATGCAATAAATACAAAGTACAGAATACTCTGCATGCCTGTTTCCTAGAAGTTGAAACAATAAATTTACTGTTCTCTAGCTACTCATGGTTTTGAGTGATACAATGCTGAAATTAAATTTTCATTGCAGGATATTTTGGAACAGCTTACACCGATGGTTGTTTCACATTATGGAGGAAATGTACTAACTAGAATTTCTCAACTGTTTGATAAGTATGTGGATGCACTAATTAGAGCCCTGCCTGGCCCCTCTGATGATGACAGTCTTACCGAGTTGAAAGAGACTATACCCTTTAGAGCTGAAACAGATTCGGAGCAACTAGCTATTCTGGGTTTAGCATTTACAATTATGGATGAACTATTACCAAGTATGGTGGTTAAAATTTGGAGTCCAAAGAGTGAAAACCAGGAATCAGGCAATGAAAACATTGTTCCTAATGCAAGCACAACTACTGAGTTAAAAGATTGGAGGCGTCAGCTTCAGCACTCCTTTGACAAGCTCAGAGATCATTTTTGTATGCAATATGTTTTGAGTTTCATCTATTCAAGAGAAGGTAAAACACGACTAAATGCACAAATTTATTTGGGTGAAGATGGAGAAGATTCACAATGGGACACTCTTCCTTCTTTGCCATTTCAGGTAATCTCACTGACTTCCCTTAGAGCACAAGGGTTCTTCCTATGTCCTTAGATGCTATGCAGGGAAAGACTTTCTTTTGCTTTCCTTTTTAAGCTTATTCTTTTTTATCTTTAGACTTGGGATAGTCATTGTATCTTTAGGAGAACAAAAGATTTTCATAATTTATATCCTAGAATATTTCTTTGTCTTATCACTTGGGATAGTCATTATATCTTTAGGAGAACAAAAGATTTTCATAATTTATATCCTAGAATATTTCTTTGTCTTATCTGTAATTTCTTAAGAATCTCCCCTGCACTTTTTAATGCTTTATTTAGCTGATTATATGTTAACAGTATGGTTTATAGTTACATTTATCTTTGGTTTCTTCAATGGAAGTAATTTGTTAATCTATTTTAGCACGTGAATAGGATTAAATTGCAAACTCTCTATTTTTAATCTGTGCATTAAAATGCAAATTTTATGCAACATAATGTTTTTTTTTTTTATATATCTTTTTAGTGGCTTGCATGTAAAATGTGTTATGTGATCCCAAGAAAGAAACTGTATTTATAAGTTTCGCTTGCAGGACCGAAACTTGTATTTCTGTATTGGCATTTAAGGACTTTCCTGCCATTCATCCAGGGAAATTTGAACATTTACACATTTCTCGACTGAAATCATCTCTTGCTAATTCCCGAGTTTTTATTTTATTATTGCAGGCATTGTTTGCAAAGTTACAGCAGTTAGCAACTGTGGCTGGAGACGTGCTACTTGGAAAAGAGAGACTGCAAAAAATTTTGCTTGCTAGACTGACAGAGACTGTTCTAATGTGGTTGTCTGACGAGCAAGATTTCTGGGGTGTGTTTGAGGATAAATCTGCTCCACTTCAACCACTTGGGTTGCAGCAGGTATGATTTTTCTCTCCATGACAGCTTTTTGTTTGTTCTCATGCTTTTCTATCACCTTTTGACTATTTTCACTTTTGAAAGTTATCATTGTATCCCTAATTTAAGTCCTTTCACAATAAAATTGCCGGAGTGATTCAGAATCTTCACATTTTGTTAAAGTTAAAAAGGAAACAAAGTATTTGTGTTTTTAAAGAAACAACTGCAACTGTGAACTCTGATGATAAACAATCTGCAGCATCTACATATTGATCTGTTAAGGATTTTAATCTGTTTGGTTCTAGGCCTAAAACTATTCATGTGGAGCCAAACCTAGCAATAGAAGCCACTTGATTTTGCATTGAAATTCATATGACTATGGTGCCTGACACTATCCTCTCAACTTCTTATGTGACCTTGTTTTGGCAGTTAATTCTGGATATGCACTTCACTGTTGAAATAGCTCGCTTTGCGGGTTACCCATCACGGCATGTGCACCAGATTGCATCAGCCATAACTGCTCGGGCAATCAGAGCCTTCACTGCCCGCGACGTTGAAAGGTACTCATCTTTCCCATTTTGTCTGAACTTCAGGTTCTTACCTTCACTCTTCATCTGTCAACTAAAATTGCCTTATCTTGTCAGTGCACTCCCTGTGGACGAATGGTTTGTTGAAACTGCAAAATCCGCAATCAACAAGCTTCTAATGGGAGCATCTGGCTCCGACACATCTGAAATCGATGATGAGCACATTATTCTACATGATGACATAGGCTCAGATTCCGATGATACTGCTTCTTCCTTGTCATCAGTAGAATCCTTCGAATCATTTGCTTCTGCGAGCATGGGTGAACT
The DNA here is from genome assembly GCA_033439115.1 of Firmiana major. NCBI lineage: Eukaryota > Viridiplantae > Streptophyta > Magnoliopsida > Malvales > Malvaceae > Firmiana > Firmiana major. Next base: position 3,546,748 of record CM065914.1, on the reverse strand, counting down.
TGAGAGCCCCAATTTTACTGATCAAGAGAGCTAAAAGTTGAGTTCAGGTGGTCCAACGCGTCCTCATCGCACGTGCAGTGTGCTACTGTAAGTCTTATCAAGATTCTGAACGTGCAGATTCAGCTATCGTTGGTTAGAAGTAGACCGTATCCTAGGATTTATGCTCACAGATGTTGTAATTCATGGTATCTTGTGTTACTTATTAATTACTTCATGCAGTTGTTTTGTAAAAAAAGGCTTGAGTTGACATTCAAGTTATAGAATTCATTCAGCTTCTAAATTCTGCTTCTTCTTTTTTTAAATATAATAATTTAAATCAATATAAAGTTATATTTGCAATGACATATATGCGCAAATATAAAGATTCCTTCTAACCCTAAACAATCTGGTTTATGTCCATTGTCATGTAAGCCAACATGAGGCTGAGGTAAATTGAAATAGGGGTGTAATCGAGTCGAGTCGATATAGTAAAGTGTTTGATCTCGACTCGAAAACTCAATGCTCGATACTTCACTCGAGTTCGGTTGAGTTTTATTTTTTTAACTCTCGTTTGGCTCGAGATCGAGTTCGAGCTCGCTCGATTAGGCTCGATTATATAAGTTCGATTTTTTACTCGAACTCGAACTCGATTTTAAGGTTCAACTCGAGCTCGAACTTGAGTTCGCTCTTACACTCATTATATAAATATTATTATATAATAATATATATTATTAAAATATATAAAAACTCGAGACTCGATTAGGATCGCGAGCTACTCTAGTCAGGTATTTAAGTGTTCGAATTCGACTCGTTCGATAGCTCGAGTAGCTCGAGCTCGAGCTCGACTCAATTAAAATCGAACTGAATTCGAATTTTGCTCGAGTCGAGTCCTAATAATTTACAAGTATCATTATATCGCTTATACCCCTAGACTAAAAGGTCCGTTTGGATCCCGATGAAAGAATGGTACAGCGAAAGTGGAAAAAAAAAGAAATTGTTAAGATATAAAATTAATTTTTTATCTTTACGTTTTAATTTTTATTATTTATTTTATTAAAATATATATCTAATAATTTATTTTTTATTTTTAATTTTATTGATAGTCCATCCAAATTAATTTTACCTACCATCAAAACTTCAGTCACACCATGAATTTCCTTTTATAGATATTTTAAAAAATAATTTTATCTCAATTATCTTTTAAAACTAAGAGGTAAAAGAAAAAAAAAAACTAAAGCTGGGCCAAAAAAGCGCGGGAAAGAAGTTGCGTGCAAAAAAGGTGAGGTGTGAGATGATGTAGAAAAGCCCATTTTTGGAGGTGGGGAGAGAATTAGGGTTAGGGTTGAATTGAAAAGGGGGAAAATGGAGGAAGAGAGGGGAACAATGGGAAGTATAAACCTAAGCCAGAAAGATGAAGAAGAGAAAGTAAATCTTAGTGGTCAGGTTCATCACTTACCATGCTGCATCAAATTCGACGGTCCTTGCTCTGTTTCTCATTACTTCAAACCCAAATCCAAAGGTACCCTTTTTTTCTAGGTATGTTTCTTATAATTGAATGTTATGCGAAGGTAAAGATTTGATTTTTTTTTCCCTTTTGGGTTTTATGTTAAGTAGGGATGGAGATTGATGGGTTAGCAGTAGAGGAATCGCACTTTAGAGGAAGAAAGCTTCAAGGAACTACTATTTCTCTTCCAAATGGATATTCTGGTATTTTTCTTTTTTGAATTTTTAAATGATTTTCCTATGTTTAATTTGTTTTGGAAAGATGAAATTATTGTTGATGCTGTGGACTTGAATTCTGAGTTCTAGTTGTGTGTTAACACTTGGTTGGTCATAAGCCCATTGAATTGAGGAGGATACTCTAAGAAAGAAAAATGATTCGGAAAATTTATATAGTTATCATTTACAGAGAAAATGTTATCTGTAAAACACTGTGCAAAATCATTGATTTATTGAATGTAGTGCATCCCTGGATACAAATGCTCTACTTGGATTCTCTCTGGACATTCTTGTTTTAACTAAACCTGTTTGGCTATAGATTTATGGATTTGGGAAGTTCCATTGTTCTTGAAGCAAGCTTCATACCCTAAATGTAACATTATTTGCAGATTTGATATATTGTAGGTTGTATTTTCCATTTCATCTATTTTTCTTTTTCTTTGTCCCTGTTCTACTGGGTTCATAATTCTTCTCTAGGAGTTTTCAGGTCTTTAGCCTACCTGAGCTTCTCGTAACTAGTAGGCATGTAGGATGGCCGTTTAAAGAATTTAGCATCATTTTGATTCTATCATATTTGTTTCTGTTGAGTGCTTTTATGTAAACCTATTGGTCTGTTTCAATAGTTTGTATTAGTCTTCCTATTTCTGGTTGTTCTACAGGCTTTGTTCTAGGGAAGAACATCTCAGGCAAGAGAAAAGCTTGCGATGTATCCAAAGGGAGCTCAGACAATTGGGAAATGAAAGCAAAATTTGATAAATTAACTTATTGGAATCATGATAGTCCTCCTTCAAAAGATGATTCCTTCTTGCGTTCTTTCCATTGGTTTGCTGTTGCAGAAGCTGTAAGTTTTTCCTTTATATGTTACCTAATGGGTACAGAAATTTGCATTGATACTGATTACTTTGGCCTCAATTCTTGCCTTTACATTTATTGGCTTATAGTCCTAGGAAAAAGGCTAGCCTATGTATTTAGTCTAAAGAAATAGTCCAGTCCGTTCAAATCTGTTCCATTCTTGATTAAGTGGCTGTGGTCTTGGTTCAAGTTTGAATTAATTTATTTATGACATATTAACCCACCCTGATTATATCAATGCAACATTGTGGTTGTACTGATTTGGATCTCATTTTGTCAAAGAGTATAATAAGTTCTTCCACCTTACTCTAAAAATCTTATTTTGCAGCTGCACAAACCAGTAAAAGCTGAAGACTTGGCTGTGGCCTCTGTTGCTCTCGGAGAGAACTAGTGGATGGTATGCATAGAGCATATTTTGATCTTTGGCCACCGGTTTTCTTTTTTGTACCAGCCATAGTGGAGAAAATGTGGAGAATATCCTGTAATCTTTAGCTATGATTTGCTGTACTTCTCATTCTTAAAGTAGTTTGTCTTATCAAAATGAAGAATCTCTTTGCAGAAGAGCACTAACTAGAATAAGTGGTTGAAGTTTGTGTAGCTCATCTTGTCGAGGTTTGGCAGCTGCTAGGAATCTCTATCCTGAAGACGAGTTGCCAATTAGTTATTAACTTAGGACGTTTCAAAACATCAGATGCAACTATACAACTTGAACATAAATGAGCCCGAAGACCTGATTTTGTCAATCCTTATCTTTTTTTTTTTCTTTTCCACTGGGAATACCTCAACAAAACATCTAGTTAGAGTGAAGAAAGTAAACCCTGAGGCTTCGAAAAGGTCATGCTCCAAGCTAAAGGTACACGAATAGATGAAGACTGGTGTAAAGTTAGTAAACTGAGTGGTAAGCGCTATTGCACACACTGTTTGCTTGTTTCATGTCTCTGGGAGTTGCAGGTCTATTCAGTTGACTCTTAAACATTCCAGGGTTTCTGAAAGACGTTGGTTTGAAACTTTTGTTTGTGCTTTTTATTTTTTGGGTCAATTTTTGAAGTTAACTCTTCTCTCCTTTTCCTTGCTGGGTATGTTTAGAACCATTAGAGGGGAATAAAATGACAACACCTAGAATCCACTGTGGAACCAAAGTCTAATGATGTTTGCCATTAAAGGTGAGAAAGTTACAAAGAAACTAAGAGGAAAGTTGCAAGAGTAGGGATTGTTAAATGCATCTGAAAGGAATTTCCGCTAACACATGATTCACATTGGTTCTGTGCTTTTTTTTTTTTTCCAAAAATTTCAGTAAAGAATATATACAGTTGGAATAGAATATTGTTGATGACAACTGCATATAGAACTGGAATTTCCTCGAAACACCAGGAAATTTGTTTATATATTTCTGTCTTAAGCATACCGGGAGACAGCCTGGAGGAAACAGCAGACAAACCTGTTTAATGCATGTATATCCGAGTAAATTATGGTGGTGAGAAAACATGTTTAATTTATGAATGAGGTTGATTTTGGATCTGTCTCTTCGGCCACACTTTCACCTTTAGAAATGATGAATTTGAGTTTGGTAAAAGCCGCCAAGTTTCAACAAAGTCCACCATATAAGAACTCTGTCAGCAGAAGCTGCTATATCAAACGAAGAACAAAGAGAAACCAAGAAAGGGAAAAAAAAATGAATATATTAATAAAGGAAAATATTATGGTAACTCGCTTGTATCCCGGATTCCCGTGGTTGGCACGAATTGATTTTATTTATTTTATTATTTATATTAATATAGGTAGACACCTAAATTAACATTAATTAATCACTTACAAGTCTAAAAGTATATATAAAATATATTAATACATGCACGAAAGATATTGACGATATATGAAAAAAGTGTCATACATATGCTATTATTTTTTATGATGATGATGATAATAATAATAATAGTAAAGGTTACACCATGACAAACAATAAACTACAAATAAATGAATTAAAAGTAAAAAAAAAAAACTCTAAATTTCATTAATTTTTTATTATTTTGTTCCAATGCATATGTATTATGGCACATAATATTTAAATTATTTTTAAAATATTTTTTATTTTTTAAATGGCTTGATACCATATAATATTTTAATTATTTTTAAAATTAAATAAAATTTTGAAGATAATATTTGGAAATTTTAATTGTTTTAATGTATTAGATAATTTTAGTTACCTATTAGATCATTTTTGTTTTATTTTTTAAATGGATTAGGTATCATATAATATTTTAATTATTTTAAAATTTCAAAAAACAATGCTTAGATAAGTCCAATTGTTTTAAATGTATCTAGATAATATTTTAATTGTTTTATTTTTTAAATGGATTGAGAAATTCTAAAGATTTGGAGTTAAATATTATTTTAAGAATACCTTAGTAGAATTTTTTGACTCCATAAGTGGATGATTACATATGTCTTTTAAAAATATTAAAAAAATAAAAAAATAAAATGATATATATATAATCATGTTAATATCGTTTATGGAGTTAAGAAATTTGACTGATAGTATATAGAATAATTATCCTTATTTTAAATGATTGGAAGAGATAGAAGATATATCATTAGTTTTGGCCAAGGTAGAGAGCAGGTAGGAAAAGCTTTCGTGTTGTGAATAAAGATTGTCCATATAGACTATACATGACATACTTACCATATTTGCTTGTATTTTGTAATCATGTATATATAAAAGTAAACATGACAAGCCATGTAGTTACAATATTATTATTATATAAAACTACCGACGAGTTTTCTCATTTCAATATTAAAATCACACCAATTCAAGTTCTTTTTATAAGATAAAATTTCTTTTTGGATATGTCAGTTTTTTATATAGATTTTTTAACAATCTAAATATATCTATTTTTAAATTTAAAAAATCAAAATATAATTTAAATATAAAATTAAATTCTTTGAAGAATTTAAAAAAGTGGTGCATAGGTAGGTAGCAAGGGATACAAGCTAATATAATATATTCATAGGATACAAAAAAAACCTTTCGTAATAGTAAAATTAAATCATTAAATACTCTTGACAAGTATAAAAATATATTATCTTAATCACTATTTTCTTCAGCAAATAATACTTAAGAAATTAACAATATTTTGAGAATGAGAGGGGAGAAAAAAGTTAAAATTCTGATGATTTTTCAAAAGTTTCTTCATGCATATTCCAAGTCTAAACTTAACATTTATGTTTATAGAAATTAATTTCAAGTGACATGATCTTTGAATCAAGTGACATAATTATTCAATTGTGTTTGATTCAACAAACACAATTATTTAACAAGATCTTCAACTTCTGAAAGCCAATGGTTATATTTCTTAACCATTTTAAAATAAAAGAGTAACTTTTAGAAAAAATTGTAACTCTTCAAATAAAAATTAATTGTTATATGCATTTTTATATTAAATCAGTTGGATACTCAAAAAAGGTAGTCGAATGCCCTAATGTATTTTTGAAACAACACACAACATCCCGGTAGAGTAGTCGATTACCCTAGAGTAATTTAAAAACCAAGACTGCACTTTTGTAGAGACAGTTAACTACCTCCGTAAGGCATTCGATTGCTCTCTTGTGACATACAATTGCCAAATTGCAATTTATAGACACAAACTTTAGTGCACAAGGCAGTTAACTGTCTTATATGGGCATTTGACTGCCCTAGAAGTTTGGTTAAAATCATTTTAACTTAACTTTACTTAACCCGGGGTCATGCTAAATATTAGTTTTTGTTAATCATTGATTAAATAAAATTTTAATCAATTTCTTTTACTTTATTTTGAAAATTTTCTAACATCGCCTTAGTGCAATGTCAAAAGGAAATTAAATAGGAAAAATTTAAACCTTTCTAAAGCATTGATCCTTTATTAATTAGATAGAAAACAACAATTAAATCAAAATCTCAAAATCCAAAAACCTTTCTAAAGCATTGATCCTTTATTAATTAGATAGAAAACAACAATTAAATCAAAATCTCAAAATCCAAAAGTTATAATTTTTTGCTTTTGCTTAATAAGAGGTACAAGAGAAAAATCAAATTCAAATTTTGAATTTAATTTTTCTTAAAGTAGAGTAACAACTGTTAAATTAAATTTTGAATATACCAACAAAAGTCATATTTGTTGTATATAGTAATCTCGTTTATCTTAATAGAGAAAACATATTCTAATTTTATTCCCATATTTGTTGTATAAATTAATCTCTTTTTCAACATAGGGGAAAACATATCCTAATTTTACTCCCAGTTGTAATTTATTTTTATTTTTGGACCAAATATACAGTTATTCTAAATATATCATTTTTTTGTGTTATCACATGTATTTTCATTCGTTTTACGATCTGAGACTATCTTATTTGGGCCGGAGTGAAATTTTCATTTTTTTTTTGTTACAATATATTTTTATTTAATTTATTCCTTATCTACGTTACTTTTTTTTTTAAGATGTAAATGTTATAATTTGAATTTTAAATTTATAAAAAGTTATATTTTAAAAGGTTTGTATGAATAAGCTAATCAAATTTTTGACAAAAAAATTCTTTAAATCTAAACTGTTGGCATATATGACTAAACACAGCATCAAGTTCTTGAATTTCGCCGTTAATCTAATCGTTAATGTCAAAACAAAAAAATAAATACGTGTGGATGAATATTGCATGAAATTTTTTTTTCTCGATCAGTAACATTCATTAAAAAAATAAGAAAAGTACAACTTAAAGTCCTTCCACTTGCCATAATAGTTATCCAAACAAAATACAAATTAAAACAGCAACATGAAACAGAACTATACCAAAAACATAAGACTGCAACCATATTACAAAACTCAACCACACTTCTATCAAGGAACACCACATCAGTAACGAAACTGCACACCAGGCAAATACATAATAAAGTACCAAAACGCATAGAACATGCTTGATCTATCCACACTCAATTTTGTCAAAAAATCTGCAAAGAAATTGGTTTTTCTAAAGCAATGAGCTAGTTTCACCAACCCAATTAACTTCCACAACCAATCAATTTCATTGAATATACGGTATTCTTTCTATGGTTTTTTATGTTTAAACTTGATCTACGTGACAACAATCAAAGAGTTTGATTCAATAACAAGAGCTATAGAGTTAAACCACACTAAAGAGACAAACAGTTGCAAAGCAGATTTAACAGCAATTACCTCAGCCATGTTAGAATCCATAACACCACGAGGACCAAAGAACAAACCTAACACAATACTATTGGAATCCCTCAAAACTCTCCCACAATCAGCATGACCCGATTTACCCTTTGCTGACCCGTCAACATTAAATTTCAAACAATTTACTTCGAGACATGACCATGAAAACCTCCCGAACAATTGATATCACATGTCCATAATTCAAGGATATCGGCTCATTCCACCATTTCGCTTCGTCCACCCAATCCACTTTCTTAATAGTTTTAATTCAAACCAAAGATCTCAACTTAATATTAAACAAGAGATCCTTCTAATCAATCCTTCGTCCATTAAAAATAATGTCATTTCTTGTTAACCACAATGACCTAAAAACATAAGCGCACACAACCATCAAAACCTTCTTTTTAATTTTGTCACAGAAAATAAACTCATATTGACTCAAGAAATCTTCTATAAAATTTGGAACAACCCAACAAAAGTTCCACCAATTAAAAACACTGCATCAAGACAGCCAAGAAAAGTAACATCCCACAAGGACAAGATAACAATCTTCTTCTTGCATCCCACACCACAAAGATATACATGCATGCAAAGATGCTAATGATAAGGATAGAATAGAACAATAAGGAAAAAAAAATGTTTACTTCTGTTGGTTATTCTCTTCGGCCGACCATCGATGCGAGAGAAAGATTCGATCAACTTTCTTTTCAAGATGGAAGCTAACAAGTGGTAGTGGGGATTGCGTTTTGGTTATATATGTTCATTGGATTCAAAGTTTAGAGTTAGGCATATAAATTAGGGTATATTAGTAGAATAATAATGTTAATGGCCCATGAAAAATAGTTTTCCGGTTGACGAATAATATATACTTTTATAAAGAAAAGAATAACACATTGATGACTACTTCAAACCAAAGAATAACTCGCACAGTTGAAGAGTTGTGATCTGTGAAGAGCTTTACCAGATATGGAAAATATAATTCTCTCAGAAAAGTTAATGGCCGTGCAAACTTGATTCTTTCCCTCATCTGTCCAACTTGCTTCAGTGTGTGCTTTCCTTTGATGGGTCATATTCATTATACATGAATGAATTCAGCATAAAATTCCTTCCTAATTAACCTCCGTCTTCTTCCCATATATTCACAATTAAACCTTCCTTTTCACCATTAAAACATTTTCACAATGGCCAGCAAGCCTCATCACGATGCAGAAAGGAATGCTATTTTTACAGATAATGACCCAGACAAGCAGGTAATATTATATATATATATATATATATATATATATATATATATATATATATATATGATGTTTAGTACTCAGGAAATTACTCTGATTTTTCTTATTCCATGTTGGTAGAATTAATTAATTAATTAATATATCTGATTTTTAGTTGATGTTTAATTCCTGATGACAGGATATAATTACATTTAAACCCAGAGCATTTAACATTGTATGGGGAAATGACAAACGCTACTGGAAAATTCCTCCTGCCCCATTATCATCATCGTCACCCTCACTGTAAGGATTGAATTTACTACTGTATGTATTTATAAGATTTTTGTTTATGTTGATAAAGTGTTGCTACAATATTTATTGTAGGAGAAATAATAATGATAATGAAGAAGTTGCAGAGCTGGTTCGGGCGTCGTGGCTTGAAGTAACCAGTTCGTGCAAACTACAGGTAAAAAATTCTTACAAAATTACCTTCAAACTGAGCTTAACTCGGAATGCATATGGTTGGAGTGGGTCTCCAGTTTTCTTGATGGCTAAGGTAGGACAGAATGGAAAGTACAAGTGGAAAAGGCTCAAGGATCTGGATAAGCTCCGTATGCAAGCCACTGAAGTTCCAGACGACAGTGAGCCATTCATTGTAGATGTTCCGGAACTTCAACTGGACACCAAGCTTTATTTCGGGTTGTACGAAGTGTGGAGCGGCAATTGGAAGAGAGGTTTGAGAGTTCATGAAGCAATCGTCAAAAAGATCAAGTAATGAAATATGTATATGTAGCTGAGCTAACCTGGCTAAGGTTTAATCAATGGTTTAAGTATGAATGTAGTGTTACAATGGAAGGGTTAGGGAAGGTGATGATTGATGAATAAATGGGAGTGAGTAGTATTGTAAGTTTTCATTATAACTTGCTGGAATTAATTATAATAATAACGGCCACATTAATTTTATTATCATTTCAGTTTACTTTTTTTTTTTTTAAAAAAAATTTGATGGCACTTACAATTTCAGTTCCGTTTTCCTTTATTTTTTTTAAGAAATTTTGAAATTCGGAATGTGATTTTTGTGTCTTTACATTCTTATTCAAGAGACTTAATAACATTTCTTGTTGAATTTCTTCCAATTAAGGCAATGAAATGTAATGTAATTGACTTGGAATGATTTTCTTTTATTTTACAGTTGAAAATTCATGGTAATCTTCCTCCGTGTGTTTGAGATTGAACCAAGATTTTAATAATTGGTTGTCATTGTTGGTTTTTGTTATTACTAATATATAGATTAAGATCTATAGGTTAATTCAATATTAATTAATTTCTATTATAATTTCAATTACTTTTTAATACGCAATGCATGAGGATACACATTGACACATTATTACCATTATAACTTAATATTCGAAACCGTTAAAAGTTATTTTTTTTAATAATTACGATTATTAATTATTGAATCTAATCATTAAAATTAAAAGTACAACATTCTACTCAAATCATGTGGTTATTGACAAAACTTATAATTTTAGAGCCATCACATGGATCCGGAACTTCAAATCTTAATTGACATATACTTTGCGGCTTTAATTGATACATAAATTCAAAATATCAGATAAAATTTTCACTGAAAATTAAACTTCTTTTTGAATTATTTATTTTAATTTTTATATGAAGTGTATGTCTTAGTTTCAAATAAGTTTGCCAAATGCGTCATTCCAATATCCAATTCCAGATCAGCTGTCACCAAGTATATTACGGCCAAGTGGTTGAATCTGTTCCAGATTAACTGGCTTGGTTTGGTTTGTTTTAGTATCGTACGTATGTAATCTAATCTAACTTGGTTCTTTTCATATTAACGATGTGACACAGATTTCCCAACTTTCACATTGTCTCCCTAAAGTTTGACATTAAGAATTTGACAAATTTTGCTTAGATAAAACAGTGATAAAATGAAAAAAAAAAATATAGAACAAAGACTATTTATTAATGCTGCGTTTGGGAATCTGATGGAGTTCATCATAAATTAGGGTATATTAGTAGAATAATAATGTTAATAGCCCATGAAGTTGACAAATATATACTTTTATAAAGGAAAGAATAGCACATTCTTGACTTCTTTAAACCAACGATTAACTCGCACAGTTGAAGAGTTGTGATTTGTGAAGAGCTTTACCAGGGATGGAAAGTATGATTCTCTCAGAAAAGTTAATGGCCGCGCAAACTTGATTCTTTTCCTTGTCTGTCCAACTTGCTTCGCTGTGTGCTTTCCTCTAATGGGTCATATTCATTATACATGAATGAATACAGCATAAAATTCTTTCCTGTTTAACCTCCGTCTTCTTCCCATATACTCACAATTAAACCTTCTCTTCTCCACTAAAACATTTTCACAATGGCCAGCAAGCCTCATCACGATGCAGAAAGGACTTAAAATATCACAGATTTACACAAACAGGCCGGTAGTATTTTATATATATATATATATATATATATATATATATATATGATGTTTGGTAGTCAGGAAATTACTTTGATTTTTCTTATTCCATTATGGTAGGATTAATTAATATCCGATTTTTAGTTGATGTTCAATTCCTGATGACAGGATCTGATAATATTTAAACCCAGAGCATTTAACATTGTATGGGGAAATGACAGACGCTACTGGAAAATTCCTTCTGCCTCATTATCATCATCATCATCATCCACAGGGTAAGTGACTTTACTACTGTATGTATTTACAAGATTTTTTTTTATGATCATAAAGTGTTGCTACAATATTTATTGTAGGAGAAATAATAATGATAACGAAGAGTTGCAGAGCTGATTCAGGTATCGTGGCTTGAAGTAACCAGTACGGTCCTTCTACAGCCTTCAGCTTCTTACAAAATTACCTTCAAACTGAGCTTAACTTGGTATGCATTTGGTTGGAGTGGGTCTCCAGTTTTCTCGATGGCTAAGGTAGGGAAGAAGGGAAAGTACAAGTGAAAAAAGCTCATGGATCTGGATAAGCTCGTCAGGGTTCTAAATAGCGGTCGCGACTTTCAACGGCAGCCGTCATCGCTTTTGATGAAAAAACAGATGTGAACCAATTTCAAATTCGTAATGGGATAAAAAAAAGACTAATAGCGGTGGTAACAGAGGAGGCGATAACAGTCTGTTATCGCCGCTATCCCTGTTACCAGGCTAACGGCAACAATAGTACACAGGCACAATGACATACAAAACACAGTCAAAATCCAAAAACAAACAAAAACAAAAACAAAGGCAAACTGCAATCATACACAACACACAAAGTTAGGTAAACACAAGACTCAAAGTAGAATTTATTTTGTAAAACGTAAGAACCAGATCTGTTGAAAATAGGGGAGGGAAACAACCAAGTGGTTCAGTGAGGGTGAGAGAGAGGCCGGTGGGACAAATGAGTCGATGAGGGTGAGAGAAAGGCCGATCGGTGGTCGGTGAGCTCAGATCATGAGACAGAGGTGAGAGGACGATGAAGGGAGAAAGGCATAAAGGTGTTCTACCTTCTTGGAAAGTGAGGTGAGGTCGTGAGGGACCGATCGATTGAGGGTCGTCGGAACAGGACAGGAGCGGGTCGACAATGGGAGCCAAAAGAGGAAACGGAACCGGATCTGGTCTGGCAAGGGAAGGGGAAGGGGAAGGAGAAGGAAACTGAAGCAAAAACCAGAAAAAATGAAACTGGGTGACTGGGTTGGAGGGGATGTCACGCCCCGAAAATGCGAAAAATATGGCAAATTTAAAACTTTTTACTCATTAATTCACAATTAAGAGTGCATTCCTGTGCAGTGTCATACATCATCATACCTCAGGATCTCGTCATTAAACAGTATATACCACATCATATACATTAATCAATCTCAAGTTAATTAATCCTAATACATCCCATACAATGTTATACATCAAGTGTCTGCAAATACAATAGTTGTCTGGGTACGTGAAAAGATAAAGGATACCTCAAAACAAAATATATGGCCTGGAGCTCAAGTCCTCCACTAGCCACTACTCCGTACGTCGCAGGGAAATCCTTTTTCACTTGAAAAAATCTGGGGGAAAGAAAACAGGGTGATCTTCTAAATCGCTCAGTAAAGGGGGGTAAGGGACTCATTATATAAACTAAAATGCACATCACAAAATATTTATTTGTATGTGAAACTCATTATACTCATTTGAAAATCATAGTATGAAAGTACTCAAAACGACATTCTCATATGTCAAATCATGTGAAAACATGAAGTAAAATGCTCAGTGAAGAGCAGTAACAAAGCATGTGAAAATAATGAGATAAACGCTTACTCAATAAACGTGATAAAATCACTGTAATGGTAATGCACGTGGCACAGCCACTAAACACACGTGACATAACCACTGATTTAAATTCACACGTGGCACAGCCACTAAACACACGTGGCATAGCCACTGATTTAAATTCACACGTGGCACAGCCACAGGATAGGGTTTCATGTGGCAACGACCACCAATTAGGGTTTCTCACGTGGCAACGGCCACCAATTAGGGTTTCTCACGTGGCAATGGCCACCAAATAGGGTTTTCACGTGTGGCAACGACCACCAAATAGGGTTTTCACGTGGCAACGGCCACCAAATAGGATTTCTCATGTGGCAACGGCCACCAAATAGGGTTTTCACGTGGTAACGGCCACCAAATAGAGTCTCTCACGTGGCAACAGCCACCAAGTATACGTGGCATAGCCACAGAATGGGTTAATCTCACGTTACCAGAACGGAGAAGAATCGGGCTTACATGCTACCAGAGCAATGCCCGGTGTGTACTCAAAATTACACACCTAAGTCTTATCACATAAGACTGGTTTGCCTTCACGTATAACTGATAGTGGTTTTTCTCTCATAAAACTCATTTGAAAACCGTTTTGTACTCAACACAAAACATAATAAAACCGAGTTCCAACCGGTAAAGCACACACATTTCTCAAATCTCGATATTGCCTTAACGTAGAGCCCAATTCATTACTCACACAAATTCGACGGTTTATAAAGCAATTTCACACTCAGCTTATAAACTCATAAAATAATGGGTTCCAACGGGCTATAAAAACTGTGTGCAATTATATCTCAACACAACACTCAACATGCTTGTTTTATAAACCACAAATCATGCTATAATAATTTACAAATCACATACACAAATGGTTTAGATTTTCCTTACCTCTTTGCACCTCGTACAGTGGAATCGTTTCCCCCTTGACACGGACTAGTCTCGCATTCCACTCTGGAACTCCCGAGCTGTCCAAACGATGTTAAAACATCAATATTCATCATCACAGTAACCTCAATTCTCAAAAATCGAGCATAATTGCTCATAACACCTCAAATCTCTTGATTCTCGTAACTCTACCCCAAACTACACTCTCATTCACAACATCTCAACGTTCTACATTTCTCATGCCAATTGTCTATGATAATTCACCACATTGTCTAAATTTCTATTTATAGCTTAAATTCCCAAAATTGCTAAATATCATTATCACTCCAACCACATTGTAATTTCATCAATCCCTAATCATTTTTCAGCTATTTCAACACAATGCCAACAACTATCATCATCAAAATCATCTCAAATATCAAGATCGAGGTTTAGAAATTACCCAAAACTTGTGAAGAGCTTATCTCTTGCCTCGATTCGATCCGTCTTTCGATTTCCAAGTATGTTGTTCTCCCTTTGATGAGGAACAACTTTCCTTCTTGCCACAACCTCTGATTTGGACGGAAATGAGTGCTTTGGATGAGTGAGAAAGCTAGGTTTCGGTGAAAATGGGGGTTGGAAGAGAGGGAAAGTGAGATTGCAGGAGAAAGCAGAGGTTCCTTATATAGACTGAGGGTAGGAGATCGATCTGGCTCTTGAGGAGATCGATCTGCATTTGAATTTTTGGGACGATTTGGGGTAATTTATGCCTAGGAGATCGATCTCTCGAGGGGTGAGATCGATCTCTTTATGGCTTTATGAGATCGATCTGCGCCTTGAGGAGATCGATCTTCTCCCAAACAGAAGCATTTGGAGATCGATCTCTTCCTCATGAGATCGATCTTCTCTCAAACAGAATCATAAGGAGATCGATCCTCTTCCATTGGAGATCGATCTGCTCCTTAAATTCTTCCTTCCTTGTCAGTTTTAACTCACCAGATCGATCTCTCCTTCTCCCAGATCGATCTGTCCTCATAGCTTCATACTTATTTTAAACACTTAACATATAAATATCCAATTATCATTCCCACAATTCACCTAACTCAATAAATTATACTTCAAGTTCTTATTACATCATCAAAATATATCTAAAATTCTCAGATCTCACATCCTCCCCACCTTAAAAGAATTTAGTCCTCCAAATTCAACTCAACTAGTCAAATAGATGAGGGTATTTCTCCTTCATGAGATTCTCTAGTTCCCACGTTGCCTCTTCCCTTGAGTGATATTTTCACAAAACTTTCACTAATGGGATGCTCTTAGTTCTCAGTACCTTCTCCTTCCTATCAAGGATCCGGATGGGTTCCTCAGTGTAGCTCATGTCCTCCTATATGTCTATCTCGTCATACTTTATGACATGAGAAGGGTCCGGGTGGTACTTCCTCAACATAGACACATGAAAAACATTGTGTATTCCGGACATCTGTGGGGGAAATGCTAATCTGTAAGCTACCTCTCCAACTCTCTCAAGAATCTCGAATGGTCCTATGTATCGAGGACTCAACTTCCCTTTCTTCTCAAATCGCATGATACCCTTATTCGGTGATATTTTCAGAAATACTGCATCACCAACCTCAAACTCGAGTGGCCGTCTACGCACATCCGCGTAGCTTTTCTGTCTACTTTGTGCAGCCCGTAACCTCTCACATATGAGTTTCACACTCTGTACAGCTTGCTCGACAAGCTCGAGAGTATTTATCTTTCTGTCACCGACTTCTTCCCAAGCTACAGGGGATCTACACCTCCTACCATATAGAGCCTCAAAAGGTGCCATTCCAATACTCGCATGATAGCTATTATTGTATGCAAACTCTGCTAGGGGCAGGTGATCATCCCATGGTCCCTTAAAATCCATCGTACACGTCCTCAACATATCCTCCAGGGTCTGAATAGTCCTCTCTGACTGACCATCTGTCTGAGGATGATAGGCGGTACTAAAACTCAATCGAGATCCCATGGACTCCTGAAACTGGGTTCAAAATCTGGAAGTAAATCGGGAATCTCTATCAGAAGTAATACTCACTGGAGCCCCATGTAATCTAGCTATCTCGCTGACATACAGCTCAACTAAGGCATCCACAGTATCTGTGCTCTTGATGGCAAGGAAGTGGACACTCTTGATCATTCTATCCACTATAACCCATATAGCGTCACGACCTCTTCGGGTCCTCGGTAAACCCATAATAAAGTCTATAGTGACATGCTCCCATTTCCATGTAGGTACAGGTAAGGGCTGTAGTAGTCCTCCGGGCTTTCGATGCTCAGCTTTCACTTGCTGGCATGCTAAACACCTGGCCACATACTCTGTCACGTCTCGCTTCATACCACTCCACCAATACACCTTTCTCAAGTCTCGGTACATCTTAGTACTCCCTCGGTGCATGGTGTATCGCGAGCAGTGGGATTCTCTCAGTATCTGTCTCTTTAGGGTATCATCGTTCGGTACACAAATCCGTCCTCTGAACCTCAATAATCCATCCTCACTGATGGTGAGATCCGACTGCGAACTCTGCTCAGCTTGGCTAACCATATCTATCAATCTCTGATCACTGCGCTGCCCATTTCTCAGCTGATCCATGATCCTGGGCTTTATCCGCAAGCTAGCCAAAAATCCAGTCTCTACCTCTTTAACTCTGATCCGAAGTTTGACGAACTGCTCTAACAAATCCCATTCCCTGATCATCATAGCAGATATCATACTCTTCCTGCTCAGGGCATCAGCAACTATATTTGCCTTACCCGGATGATATAGAATCTCGCAGTCATAATCCTTAAGGAGTTCCATCCATCTCCTTTGTCTCATGTTTAACTCCTTCTGATCGAAGAGATATCTCAAACTCTTATGATCAGTGAAGATCTGGAATCTTTCCCCATATAAGTAGTGTCGCCAGATCTTCAAGGCAAATACCACAGCGGCTAACTCCAAATCATGTGTGGGGTAATTTCACTCATGGTCTTTCAACTGTCGCGATCCATATGCGACCACTTTTCCATGCTGCATAAGCACACATCCCAATCCTTGATGAGATGCATCACTATACACTGAAAATCCTCCCGATCCCTCAGAAATAGTTAACACAGGTGCCGCTGTCAACCTCCTCTTTAATTCCTGAAAACTGAGCTCACATTGATCAGTCCATATAAATGGGGTCTCTTTACGCGTGAGCTTAGTCAAAAGGGCGGCAATCCTGGAAAATCCTTCCACAAACCTCCTGTAATACCCTGCCAAACCAAGGAAGCTTCGGACCTCAGTAACTGTCCTCGGTCTCTCCCAATTAAGCACAGCTGCTACTTTACTTGGATCCACTGATACTCCTTCCTCTGAGACTATATGACCAAGGAAAGCTATCCGATCCAGCCAAAATTTACACTTACTAAGCTTTCCATATAATTGGTTATCTCGGAGTATCTGAAGTACTAACCACAAATGATGTGCATGCTCCTCATACGACTGAGAGTATACCAAGATATCATCAATAAAGACTATCACAAACTTATCCAGATAGTCTCTGAACACCTCGTTCATCAATCTCATAAATGCTGCAGGGGCGTTCGTCAATCCAAAGGACATCACCAGAAATTCATAATGGCCATACCTTGTCCTGAAGGCCGTCTTTGGAATATCTTCTTCCTTGATCCTCAATTGGTGATAGCCCGATCTCGAATCAATCTTAGAAAAGACTGAGGCCCCTCTTAGTTGATCAAGTAGATCATCAATCCTGGGCAATGGGTATTTATTCTTCACCGTGGCTTTATTCAACAGCCGGTAGTCTACGCATAATCTGAGACTACCATCCTTCTTCTTAACAAATAATACTGGTGCTCCCCACGGTGAAACACTGGGTCTAATAAACTCTTGATCCAATAACTCCTGTAGTTGTTTCTTCAATTCCTCGAGTTCCACTAATGCCATCCTATAGGGAGGTTTAGAGATCGGCTGAGTATCTGGTACCAACTCAATGGTAAACTCCAGCTCTCTCTCTGGTGGTAAACCTAGTAGCTCATCTGGGAAAACATTCAGAAATTTACAAACCACAGGTATATCCTCAATCCTCGGATGTTCCCGCTCATCGTCTGAGATGAGTGTCTCATAACCTTCACATGAACAATCATATTTAATATTCTCCAAAATAATATTAAAATTCTCCAATTACTTACTAGAATTCTATATATTCATTTCCTCAATATCTCAACCGTACACTGTAAGGTTCAGGTAGGGAGAAAGTTACAATCTTAGTGTAGCAGTCTAAACTCACTCGATTGGTTGCCAACCAATCCATCCCCAAAATTACATCAAACCCATGTATATTCAACATGATTAGATCTGCTAACATCACTCTATCTCCCACCTTTATTTCACATCCTTTACAGATTAACTCAGTCCTTTGGGATTCACGCATGGGGGTATTTACATGTAGTATATATTCTAGAGATTCAAACTTCAAGTTTAATCTACATGCAAAATGCTCAGAAATGAACGAATGCGTGGATCCTGGATCTATCAACACATGAGCCTTATGATTACAGACAGAGCGTGTACCTCTTATAGTTTCTGCAGAAGTGTCCGCGATCTCCTTATCCAGGGCAAACACACGTCCCTGTGTAACAGGTCTCTTTCTTTTCTCTGCAGTAGTGGCCCGTCTCTGGGAATTCACTCTCTGAGGCTGCTGTCTAGCAGGCTCCAAGGCATGTGGTTTCTAAGGTTGAGGGCAATCCTTCACCATGTGACCCATGTCTCCACATCTAAAACATCCATGGATCGTCCCAGTACAACTTCCCTCATGCGATCGGCCACAGTCTCTGCAAAATCTTGTCTCAGGCCTGACATCTCGAGGGGTCTCTCTAATGTTAGGGTAACCTCTGGGTCTCTCTAATCTGCCCTTCTGCACCTCAATCCTTCCTCTTCTGAAGGAATCTCTCCGAGCCTCCGTTTGGAAAATCGCTGGCCTCTTGCCCTTATCTCTGTTCACCGCTCTGAGCTCATTCTGGGATTGTACCATTTCAATTCCTCTTTCAATCTCTTGTGCTCATCTCAGAGCATCTCCAAACTCAGTAATACATAGCCCTATCAATCTATCTCTGATGACGGGCTTCAATCCGTACACAAACTTCTCTGTGCGGAGCTCTTCATTCTTAAAGGTCTCTGGGTCATATCTCAATAGCGCGGTGAATTGGCTCTCATAGTCATCCACAGACATGTCACCCTGTACCAAACTCAAAAACTCGGCCTGTTTCTTTCGCTGGGCGGCTCGTGGTACATACTGGGTCCTAAAGGCTGTCTGAAACTCTTACCAACCAATCACATCCTGGCGGGACATCAGAATACCTTGGGTAGTACCCCACCAATCTCGAGCTCTCCTCTTCAGCATATAGGCACTCATACTGACCCTCTCAGCATCGGTGCATCCCAGATAATCGAATATAATTTTCAACTCCGTCAACCACTCCTCAGCCTCTGTAGGATCCTTCTTTCCCTTAAATACGGGTGGATTCATCTTTAAAAAATCCTTCAGTCGGACCATACTTCTGTCCTCAGGCTGAGTGACGGGAGGCACTGGGGGTATGGGAGGTCCTTGTGGTGGTGTAGGAGTAGTACCCGAGGCATTAACTCCAAATTGTTGCGCGAATAATGCTGTCATCTGCTCAAAATCTTGCCTCACATCGGTCTCAATCAGATTAAATCGAGAGTTAGGACTCTCTTGTTGTGGGACAGGTGGTGGAGGGGACTCTGCCTACCTCCTCGAACGACCTCGTCGTCTACTCATTCTCTATCTTAACTCGTCTCCTGCGCGTACATATCAAAATCGATTGAAATCTCAATCCTCAGATTCAGTTCATGACCAGACTATTACAGACACTTGGGATGTATTCTATTTCACTTAATTGACACTGACAGTACTAGACACCCTAAGCTCTGATACCAAGAAAGCTTTGTCACGCCCCGAAAATGCAGAAAATAGGGTAAATTTAAAACTTTTTACTCATTAATTCACAATTAAGAGTGCATTCCTGTGCAGTGTCATACATCATCATACCTCAGGATCTCATCATTAAACAGTATATACCACATCATATACATTAATCAATCTCAAGTTAATTAATCCTAATACATCCCATATAATGTTATACATCAAGTGTCTGCAAATACAATAGTTGTCTGGGTACATGAAAAGATAAAGAATACCTCAAAACAAAATATATGGCCTGGAGCTCAAGTCCTCCACTAGCCACTACTCCGTACGTCGCAGGGAAACCTTTTTTCACTTGAAGAAATCTGGGGGAAAGAAAACAGGGTGAGCTTCTAAATCGCTCAGTAAAGAGGGGTAAGGGACTCATTATATAAACCAAAATGCACATCACAAAATATTTATTTGTATGTGAAACTCATTATACTCATTTGAAAACCACAGCATGAAAGTACTCAAAACGACATTCTCATATGTCAAATCATGTGAAAACATGAAGTAAAATGCTCAGTGAAGAGCAGTAACAAAGCATGTGAAAATAATGCGATAATCGCTTTCTCAATAAACGTGATAAAATCACTGTAATGGTAATGCACGTGGCACAGCCACTAAACACACGTGGCATAGCCACTGATTTAAATTCACACGTGGCACAGCCACTAAACACACGTGGCATAGCCACTGATTTAAATTCATACGTGGCACAGCCACAGGATAGGGTTTCACGTGGCAACGGCCACCAATTAGGGTTTCTCACGTGGCAACGGCCACCAAATAGGGTTTTTACGTGGCAACGGCCACCAAATAGGGTTTCTCACGTGGCAACGGCCACCAAATAGGGTTTTCACGTGACAATGGCCACCAAATAGGGTTTCTCACGTGGCAACGGTCACCAAGTATACGTGGCATAGCCACAGAATGGGTTAATCTCACGTTACCAGAACGGAGAAGAATCGGGCTTACATGCTACCAGAGTAATGCCCGGTGTGTACTCAAAATTACACACCTAAGTCTTATCACATAAGACTGATTTGCCTTCACGTAGAACTCATAGTGGTTTTTCTCTCATAAAACTCATTTGAAAATCGTTTTGTACTCAACACAAAACATAATAAAACCGAGTTTCAACCGGCAAAGCACACACACATTTCTCAAATCTCGATATTGCCTTAACGTAGAGCCCAATTCATTACTCACACAAATTCGACGGTTTATAAAGCAATTTCACACTCAGCTTATAAACTCATAAAATAATGGGCTCCAACCGGCTATAAAAACTGTGTGCAATTATATCTCAACACAACACTCAACATGCTTGTTTTATAAACCACAAATCATGCTATAATAGTTTACAAATTACATACACAAATGGTTTAGATTTTCCTTACCTCTTTGCACCTCGTATAGTGCAATCGTTTTCCCCTTGACACGGACTAGTCTCGCATTCCACTCTGGAACTCCCGAGCTGTCCAAACGATGTTAAAACATCAATATTCATCATCACAGTAACCTCAATTCTCAAAAATCGAGCATAATTGCTCATAACACCTCAAATCCCTTGATTCTCGTAACTCTACCCCAAACTACACTCTCATTCACAACATCTCAACGTTTTACATTTCTCATGACAATTGTCTATGATAATTCACCACATGGTCTAAATTTCTATTTATAGCTCAAATTTCCAAAATTGTTAAATATCATTATCACTCCAACCACATTGTAATTTCATCAATCCCTAATCATTTTTCACCTATTTCAACACAATGCCAACAACCATCATCATCAAAATCATCTCAAATATCAAGATCGAGGTTTAGAAATTACCCAAAACTTGTGAAAAGCTTATCTCTTGCCTCGATTCGATCCGTCTTTCGATTTCCAAGTATGTTGTTCTCCCTTTGATGAGGAACAATTTTCCTCCTTGCCACAACCTCTGATTTGGACGGAAATGAGTGCTTTGGATGAGTGAGAAAGCTAGGTTTCGGTGAAAATGGGGGTTGGAAGAGAGAGAAAGTACGATTGCAGGAGAAAGCAGGGGTTCCTTATATAGACTGAGGGTAGGAGATCGATCTGGCTCTTAAGGAGATCGATCTGCATTTGAATTTTTGGGACGATTTGGGGTAATTTATGCTTAGGAGATCGATCTGTCGAGGGGTGAGATCGATCTCTTTATGGCTTTATGAGATTGATCTGCGCCTTGAGGAGATCGATCTTCTCCCAAACAGAAGCATTTGGAGATCGATCTCTTCCTCATGAGATCGATCTTCTCTCAAACAGAATCATAAGGAGATCGATCTGCTCCTTAAATTCTTCCTTCCTTGTCAGTTTTAACTCACCAGATCGATCTCTCCTTCTCCCAGATCGATCTACCCTCATAGCTTCATACTTATTTTAAACACTTAACATATAAATCTCCAATTATCATTCCCACAATTTACCTAGCTCAATAAATTACACTTCAAGTTCTTATTACATCATCAAAATATATCTAAAATTCTCAGATCTCACAGGGGAGGAGGTGTCGGCTGGGTGGGTGGGTTTGGTTAGGGTTAGGGATTAATAAAATATTTAATAATTAAATTAATATAATTTTTTAATTAGTATAATTTTTTTGTAGTTAATTTTTTAATTAGAATAATTGATATAATTTTTTAGTAATTAATTTTTTAATTAGTATAATTAATATAATTTGTTAGTAGTTAATTTTTTTAATTAGTATAATTAATATAATTTTCTAGTAGTTAATTTTTTCAATTAGTATAATTTTTTAATTAATATAATTAATATAATTTTTTAAGAAGTTAGTATTAATTAATAATTTTGTAAGTAAATATTTACTAATTATTTTAAAAAATGTTCAGTAATTATCTTAAATGTTTAGTAATTATCATAAATTACTTTAAAAATTATAAAATAAGACTAATTATGATTATAATTGTAAATAATATATTTTGGGTGAAGTTGTGTGAATTAAAAAAAAAATCAAGACCGCGATAGTCGCAATGACCGCGATGACCTCCGTTATATCCGCAATCACGATAAATGCAACGCAACAAAAAACGAGACCTCCACCTCAATTAAATCCCTGAAAATGACCAAGTAATGAAATAGCTGAGCTAACCTGGCTAAGGATTAATCAATGGTTTAAGTCCGAACGTAGGGTTACAATGGAAGGTTTAGGGAAGGCGATGATTGATGAATAAATGGGAGTGAGTAGTACTCTAAGTTTTGATTATAACTTGCTGGAATTAATTATAATAATAATGGCCACACTAATGTTATTATTATTACAGTTTACTTTTTGGCACTTCCATTTTTAGTTCCATTAATTTTGGAATATAGAATGTGATTTTTGTGCCTTTACATTCCTTATTCAAAGAGATTTATAAGATTCAATGTTGAATTTCTGCTGAAAATGAAGTTAATTCAAGAATTCATTTTGTAGTTATTTTCTTTTCTTTTTTTCGATGAAGATGCTACTCATTAAAAATATCGTTGTTGTTCAATAAAAGTGTTTAAATGTGAAAGAGCTATTTAAAAAAAAAATTATTCCGTGAAAGTGCTATTTTGAGAAGTAATTGTTCCATAAATTGTTCATTTAAGTAATCTTTAATGAAACAATAATATTTGGTGAATAACTTAAATGAAACCGATCTTATTACTCATTTTGAATAACTTTAAAAATATTATAAGCAAAAATCAAGTTTCACCTGCAATTCCTCGACGAAACATCTAGCTAGAGTGAAGAATCAAAGTAAACTCTGAGGCATCGAAAAGGTCATTCTCCAAGCTAAAGGTACACGAAGAGACGAAGAGCGGTGTAAATTTAGTAAACTTAGGGGTAAGCGAATTCGCTATTACACACTGTTTGCTTGTTTTCTGTCCCTGGGGGATGCATGCAGATCTATTCACTTGACTCTTTTAAACACCTTCAAAATAAACAAACAAACAAAAAAAAAAAAAAAAAGATAACAAGTAGAATCCATTGTGGAACCAAGGTCGAACGATGCTTGCCATTAAAGGCGAGAAAGGTACAAAGGAATAAAAAGGAAAGGTGCAAGAGTAGGCATCTGAAGGGCATTTTTGCTAACACATGATTCACATTGGTTCTGTGCTTTTTTTTTTTTTTTTTCCAAAAAATGCAGTAAAGAAATTTACAGTCGGAAGAGAATAATATTGACGATGACTGCATCTAGAACCAGAATATACTCGAAAACACCAGGAAATTAGCTGTATATTAATGTCTTAAGCACACAGGGAGACAGGGCCCGCAGGCCCCGAAGGAAACAGGGCAGGATCACGACAAAAACCAGTTTCCTTTTCGGAACTAATGCATTTATATCCGAGTTAACAATGGTCAAGTGATGATAAAACGGGTTTTATTTGTGAACGAGGTTTGATTTTGAATCTGTCTTTTTTGTCACACTCTTACCTTTAGAAATGATGACTTTGAATTTGATAAAAGCCGCAGAAGCTGGCAAGCTGCAATATCTATCGAACGAAGAAGAAAGAGAAACCAAGGAAGGAAAAAATATATATTAATAAAGGAAAATATTATGGTAATTATGGTTATGAAGTTTCATTTTACTTAATATTTCACATATTTATAATGTCAAAAGGAAATTAAACAGGAAAAGTCTAAACCTATATATTTGAAGTATAGATTCTTTATTAATTGAATAGAAAGCAACAATTAAATTAAAACCTCAAAAATCCAAAAGCCATCTTTGTTGTATATTGTAGTCTTTTTTCAATAAAGGGATATCATATTCTAAATTTATTTCCATTTGTATTTTATTTTATTTTTGGATTGAATACACAGTTATTTCAAATGTATTTCCATTTAATTTATTCCTTTTCTACAGTTTAATTTTTCTTTCCTCTTTTATGAGAAAAAACATAATCAAAAGATAAAAAATTTCATATTTATAGAAAACGATCTTTTAAAGGAATTGTATAAATCAATTAATTTAATTTTTAACAAAAGATTTTTTAATTATAAGTGATTGATGCATATGATCACACACAAAATTAAATTCTCAAAATGACGGTTACTGATTTTAATTAACAGCTAAAGTTAAAAGTAAAGAGAAAAATACGTGTAGATGTATATTGCATGATAAAGATATACATGCATGCAAAGATGCTAATGATAAGGATAGAATAGAACAATAAGGAAGAAAAAAAATGTTTACTTATGTTGATTATTCTCTTCAGCCGACCATCGATGGGAGAGAAAGATTCGATCAACTTTCTTTTCAAGAAGGAAGTTAACAAGTGGTAGTGGGCGTTTTGGTTATCTATGTTCATTGGATTCAAAGTTTAGAGTTAGGCATATCATAAATTAGGGTATATTAGTAGAATAATAATGTTAATAGCCCATGAAGTTGACAAATATATACTTATATAAAGGAAAGAATAACACATTGATGACTACTTCAAACCAAAGAATAACTCGCACAGTTGAAGAGTTGTGATCTGTGAAGTGCTTTACCAGATATGGAAAATATAATTCTCTCAGAAAAGTTAATGGCCGTGCAAACTTGATTCTTTCCCTCATCGGTCCAACTTGCTTCGCTGTGTGCTTTCCTTTGATGGGTCATATTCATTATACATGAATGAATTCAGCATAAAATTCCTTCCTATTTAACCTCCGTCTTCTTCCCATATATTCACAATCAAACCTTCCTTTTCACCATTAAAACATTTTCACAATGGCCAGCAAGCCTCATCACGATGCAGAAAGGACTGCTATTATTACAGATGATGACCCAGACAAGCAGGTAATATTATATATATATATATATATGATGTTTAGTACTCAGGAAATTACTTTGATTTTTCTTATTCCATGTTGGTAGAATTAATTAATTAATTAATTAATATATCCGATTTTTAGTTGATGTTTAATTCCTGATGACAGGATATAATTACATTTAAACCCAGAGCATTTAACATTGTATGGGGAAATGACAAACGCTACTGGAAAATTCCTCCTGCCCCATCATCATCATCATCATCATCCACACTGTAAGGATTGAATTTACTACTGTATGTATTTATAAGATTTTTGTTTATGTCATAAAGTGTTGCTAAAATAATTATTGTAGGAGAAATAATAATGATAAAGAAGAAGTTGCAGAGCTGGTTCAGGCGTCGTGGCTTGAAGTAACCAGTTCGTTCACACTACAGGGCAAAAATTCTTACAAAATTACTTTCAAACTGAGCTTGACTCGGGATGCATTTGGTTGGAGTGGGTCTCCAGTTTTCTTGATGGCTAAGGTAGGAAAGAAGGGAAAGTACAAGTGGAATAAGCTCAAGGATCTGGATAAGCTCGGTATGCAAGCCACTGAAGTTCCAGACGACAGTGACCCATTCATTATTTATGTTCCGGAAAGTCAACTGGACACCAGGCTTTATTTCGGGTTGTACGAAGTGTGGAGCGGCAAATGGAAGGGAGGTTTGAGAGTTCATGAAGCAATCGTCAAAAAGATCAAGCAATGAAATATGTATATGTAGCTGAGCTAACCTGGCTAAGGTTTAATCAATGGTTTAAGTTTGAATGTAGTGTTACAATGGAAGGGTTAGGGAAGGTGATGATTGATGAATAAATGGGAGTGAGGTGTATTGTAAGTTTTCATTATAACTTGCTGGAATTAATTATAATAATAATGGCCACATTAATATTATTATTATTATTACAGTTTACTCTTTTTTTTTTTTTTAATTTGATGGCACTTACAATTTCAGTTCGATTTTCCTCCAATTTTTTAAAGGATTTAATTTTGGAATCCGGAATGTGATTTTTGTGTATTTACATTCTTATTCAAAAGACTTAATAAGATTCCTTGTTGAATATCTTCCAATTAAGGCAATGAAATGTGATGTACAGTTGAAAATTTATGCTAATCTATCTGTAGCGACTATATGATATTTTGTTCATGTAGGATTCAAGAGGTAATTTTCACAGTCTCATTCATCTGTACTGTTCGTTTTGAAAGCCACACAAGCCCCTCACGGTTTTGTCAAGGATTATCACCCCATTTCGCGTTCCCAGGGGTTCGAACTCGAGAGCTCAATGGTACCAGATGTGTAAGAATAAGGGTGTTAGTCTCAAGTTCGAGCTCTTGGGGACGCGAATTTTAGCAGAGGTCAAGACAAAATCTTGAGGGAGCCAGTGGGCTAGCCCAAAGATGACAGTTCGGTTGAGTAACGATGTCACAGCAGTCGATGTCACAACAGTCGATGTTGTAGGCCTAAGAGGAGTGGCAATGGCCGTTTGGTCCGATCCGACTGGACTAGTCCGTTATAATAAAACACGCGTTTTATTGTAATGGCTCAGTCTAATCAGACCAGCCCAGCAGGCCATGGCTACCCCTCTTGGGCCCACAACATCGACTGTTGTGATATTGATTGCTGTTGACATCGTTATTGATCCGAACTGTCCGCTTTGGTGGCCCACAAGCCCTGCACGATTTTGTCTTGGCTTCTACCAAAATTCGCGTTCTCAGGAGCTTAAACTCGGGACTAACACCCTTGTTCTTGCACACCTGGTACCATTGAGCTCGTGATGTGCAAGAACAAGAATGTTAGTCCCGAGTTCAAGCCCCTGAAGACGCAAATTCTGGCAGAGGATCATATGATTATTGACAAAACTAATAAATTTAGAGCTATCAAATGGATCTGAAATTTCAAATCTCAATTGACATATACTCTGTGGTTTTAATTGATACATAGATTCAAAACATCAGATAAAATTTTCACTGAAAATTAAACTTCTTTTTGAATTATTTATTTTAATTTTTGTATGAAGTGTATATCTTAGTTTCAAAGATGTTTGCCAAATGCGTCATTCCAATATCCAATTCCAGACAAGCTGTCACCAAGCACATTACGACCAAGTGGTTGAATCTGTTCCAGATCAACTGGCTTGGTTTGGTTTGTTTTAGTATCGTACGTATTTAGTCTAATCTAACTTGGTTCTTTTCATATTAACGATGTGACAGATTTCCCAACTTTCACATTGTCTCCCTAAAGTTTTGACATTAAAATTTTGACAAATTTTGATGATAAAATGAAAAAAATATGAAACAAAAGATTGTTTATTAATGCTGCGTTTGGGAACATGATGGGCTTTTTGATAGTGCGATTGTAGAGAAAATGACAAAATAACAAGAGGATGATATTATTCTCTTACTTATGTTTTAAAATTTTTTATTATTTTATTAAAAAAATATATTTTTAATAATTTTTTATTATTTTCGATCTCACTAATATAAATATCACTGATTATTTAAACTAACATTAAGTAGCAAAGAAATGTTTAATTTAATATTCAAGGAAAAAATAATAATAAATTTGTATTCTATGACTTTTAATCATGTGATTAAAAAAAATTATGATATACTATAAAATTTAAATTTGAGTTCAAATAATTACAAGAGAATGAAATTATTCTCTTAATAACAAGAGAATGATATTATTCTCTGTTTTAAAATTTTTTATTATTTTATTAAAAAAATATATTTTTAATAATTTTATTATTATTTTCAATCTCACTAATATAAATATTACTGTTCATTCAAATTAGCGTTAAAGAGCAAAAAAATGTTTAATTTAATATTCAAGGGAAGAATAATAATAGACTTACATTCTACGACTTTTAATCATGTGATTAAAAAAAATTATAATATACTATAAAATTTAAATTCAAATTCAAACATTCTCAACTTCACCCCAATTATATATATAAAAAAAAAAATTACATAAACGTCGGGCTAAAGCTGGTGTAAAAGCAAAACCGTCGGCGGAGCATCCAAGATTTTTTTTTCTGCTTTAGTATGAAGCAACTGTAAGATGCTGGTAATTTCCAGAAGCTCACACACCACTTTGCATAAGGAATATATAGAGTCTGAAATGCATGGATGCCGTGGCATAGAATAAAAAACTTTTTTGATGTAAAAGACAATGTAATACCGACCCCTTCTTTTTAATGTTTTTCTAACTATATTCTGATTCAAACATAAAGTTTATTCCCATAATCAAGCAATTTATTGGATTGTAAATCGTTTCAGTCATGGTTATGATGGTAACTAGTAAGTTCATTGATTGTTTCACTATGACATGCTATAAATACGGTCTTCCATGGAAGAAAGATAGATAATTAAAGATGGGTACTTCACAGTCGCAAGACTTAGTAGAAAAGAATAGTATTAACCCACATCTTAAGGCAAGCAATGTCCAGCCAACGGGAACCGCAGCAAACCCTGTGCTTATTGAGGAGCAATCCAGGGCCATGGAGAGAACAGAGAAAATACAACTTCCACATAACTATGAAGCCATCTTGAAAGATGCTGACTCACCTGTCGATATGTCCTCCATGGATAAGTTGCTTCCTCAGCTACATGCTGGGGTTTTCTTGAACCAAAAGAGAAAGGTAACTGCAAATGAACTTCCCTAGTTTGTTATTCTTAGAGTTTACATTCATTTTCAATAGTTAAATGAAGAAATGTTTCAGTAGGTAAATATTATATGTTTTTTGCAGAAGTATTGGGTGGATAATAAGAACAGAAATTGCTTCATGCTGTATGCAAGAGATCTCTCAATCACTTGGGGTGAAAACAACCGTTACTGGCACTGGTCACGCCACAAAGAAACAAACAGGTTAGCAAAGATACAGTACAGTACGAAGTCTATTTACTATTAGATTAACCTATTTTATGCTTAATGACATTATATTTACTATTATTTTCTTGTATTTATGTTTATTATCATTTAATTATCTATTGATATTAAATTTACATTTATTTTTATATGTTTACATATACCAGTATCCATCCATATCAGAATCTCTGCCCGTAGTTATAGATCTAGTTAGCTGGCTTTCCTAATTGCTACCTTGTTGACTTTAGCAGTAATGTTTCCATTGATGTTGCCGAGCTCCTAGAAGTGTGTTGGCTAGAGGTGGACGGAAAATTCGATGTAGCAAAGCTCTCACCAGGAACTTTGTATGGAGTTGTGGTCATTGTCATGTTGAAGGAAGAATCATTTGGATGGGATAATCCAGTGAACTTCAGAGTCGCACTTCCAAAGGGCCAGAAGCTTGAACTCAAGGAAAATTTGACAACCAAGCCAAGAGGAAAATGGATAGAAATCCCTGTGGGGGAATTTACAACTACATCCGAAAATGCTGGAGAATTAGACATTTATTTTCATGAATATGATGCAGGGATGTGGAAGGGAGGCCTTATTCTTAAAGGAGTTTCCATTCAGCCAAAGAACTAAGTTATGGAATAGTATTTTCTCTAAATAAATCTGAAAGAAAGAAATACTGTAGTTTCTACGTTAAGAATTCATCAAATGTGAATTCTACCCATGCTATATGCTGCATAATGAAAACATACTGATGAGAGAATATTTTGCAACAAGGCTCTCCTTCCCTGCTTTATTCTGTTCATCAAAGGCAAGGTTGCTTGGACTCCAATGAAGCTGAATTGAAGCATTCCTTCAACAAAAAATGAGTTTCTCAAATCACTTTTAAGAAAGTGTAAGAACATAACTGTAATATGAACTTAAAGAAGTTAACAACGGCTAATATATTACATAGAGCTTTGTTAACAAAGAGAATTAAAGCTACAAGTGGCAACGCATGTCAATCCCACCATTGGCTATTTCTAGTTCTGTCTAAACTCCAAACTGCCACCACTCCTTTAAACCCTTTTCTTGAGCCGGATACAAGATATTTTGCTTCTTCGGTGTCCTTGCTTTCTTCTTGACCACATCGTGGTGGTTTGCTAGCAAAACCATATGGCTATGCAGCAAGGCACTGAGAGCAAATTTATCAAAGCTTTCTTTATCATGATTCCTCAATTTTAAAAATAACTGAAAAAGTTAATAATCTTTTTATTTAGTCTCACAAATACGCTTATCAAATTTCAACCTTCAAAGCATGGTGGAAATGGGAGTGTCTTGATTTCCTACACAAGTACAACTGACCATTGGAAATGGAAGGGTCTTGGCCTAAACATGGGAAGGGCATGCTGACACTGAAGTCAATATTATCACTTACTGAAACATAAAAACAAAAAAGGATACGATTAAGTAATTCTCAGTGATTGGTAGATTGAGCTGAGAATAAATGTGATGGAGGGAAATGCAGAACCAGAAATGGTGCTGGTTAGTAAGAGGCAGAGAATGCTCTATTCCGCGAAGCTAAATGTTGATGAAGTTACAGAAGTACAAACGTAATACTTTCTCAAATTAAACACCAAATATGTAACTTCATGCACGTGCGAGAGAAAGATCCTAAAACTAATAGAAAAACAAGCACATCCATGTAGAAGGGTTTAATCGAGTTTAATTTTCATCACATGCATGCAACAAAGAAAGAGTAAGAGGAAACAGCAACTGTGTTTTTAACAGTTGAAGATCTGAATAACAACTTTAGAAGTCATCTAAATCACCATTTCTGTTTTAAGAAATTGAAAAACAGTAGTAAGAATGTGCAATGACAATAGGAATGTATTATGTGTATTATACTGTTTTAAAAGAAAACTTATTTTGTATATTATATCCATATCGATACTCTCGGAAAGATAATGATAAATGAGCCAGACTCTCATTAGGCATACGTAGAGAAAAGTTCATCTGAAGGAAAATTGTAAAATTCAAGCTATGAGAGAAAAGATCTGCTTGCTGCAGAGAACCTTCTTGCCGTGTCAACAAACAGAAGTATACACCTTTGGCATTTTAAAGATCTGTGAGGTAATTTTCTGGGTTATACCATAATGAGAAATCAATTCCCTTATTCTTCAGTTTCTCTGTTGCAGGAGCAATCCTCTCCAAAAGCTGCTTTTTATAGTAATTGAAATATAATACCAGTTAGTTATGACCAATGCACAATAAGATTTGGGGTCTTATCTTCCTTTATACAACATGACAGAATTGATATTTAGAAAAACAAAGAATCTAACCTTAGCATGAAATTGCACCATCAGATACTAAAACAGATCTATCAAAGACACAATTTTCCACCATCCATGCGAGTCACTGCACAACTAGCTTCTTCAACCATCTGATTATAAAGAATTTAAAATTTTATATACACAGCTGAAGAGAAATTTGAATAACCCTCATTCAACATGTTATTCACCTTAATTATCACCATAATTTTCACATTAGCAGAAATTTCAATGAA
This sequence comes from Firmiana major, assembly GCA_033439115.1. NCBI lineage: Eukaryota > Viridiplantae > Streptophyta > Magnoliopsida > Malvales > Malvaceae > Firmiana > Firmiana major. The sequence continues at coordinate 3,514,371 of CM065914.1, read as the reverse complement.
ATGATATCTCTTTAAGGATAAGAAAGACAAAGGGAAAATAATTATTTTTGTCGACAATTTCAAAACAAATTTGAAGTTCAAATGCTTTACCAATACACCAGCAGCCATATCCCATGATTTTAGACAATATTCCCAGTATGCCTCTGCTACTCCTAGAGCTACAAGGCACATGTCTACAGCTGGAGCGCCACCCTAGTTATTGTAATTCAGGAAAAGTTAAAGAGAGAAGAGGGGCAAAGCATGAGTCCCGTTAGTTTGGAAGAAAGAGCTCATTAGCATACAAAAGCCCTTAAGAGTCATACTCTACTGATGTCAGCAAATTCCTTGAATAATTCCATGTTGGTAATCCATGCATCATCATGTTCATAACCAAATCCAGTCACAAGAGATGGCTCCACCTGCAAACAAGTATTTTTTGCAAGAAGTCAAACCATTTAGCTTTGAAAATCATAAGCATATTGACAGTGGGAACCACCTATTAAGTATAGTTTCCAAAAACAATGAAAGTTATAGGCTAACCAGTTTAATATTATTCGAAGGTATCTAAGGTTCATGCCCCAAAAATTTTAGTGAAGCAACGTTTCATCAAACATGCCCATAAAGATATTACGGAGCACATAATCGTCGAGTCCAAAAAATGCTTGTTCCACCAGAATGCATACAATGTGTCATCAGACAGACTGAAGCATATTGCAGTATAAAGCAACAACTTTTCAGCAGATAATAACACCATATACTCATATTAAATAATTCAGGATAATTTAATTTTTCGATTCAATGTGACTACTTACTTTATCAGTTTGACTTGGATGGATTTTCTGTCCGTTATAAAATGCTCCCCCACTTAGAACTCAAAGCTTCAAGGTTTTAGCCATATATATACTATTAACCTTGGCATTAACATTGAGGAGTTTTAACTTGTTCCATGTTTCTGACGAGCAGTAGCAGTAAATGTACAGGTATTCCAACACATAGGACCTCCAACAAATTCCACTTACTGGAGAAAGAAACAGTGTCATAAATAAAAAAGAAAGAAACTGATTATGTAACCTTCATACTCAACATTCTGTAAGAGACCACATTTTGGATGTTGAATTATGTAGATTTCTATAGAAAATATTCAAGTAAGAAATTAATACCACAGCAGCAGCTGCAGGATTTACTTGAAACAGAACACCCAGTGAAACTGCAAAGCTAGGATAACAATCTGCAAAATTCGTTATTCCATCTACAGCAGGTAGCAAAGGTCAAATGAGCAAGGCGCTTATATCTAACACTTTCATAAAGTATTGATACAAACAAGCAGGAAATTAATCATCAATATGACATGATATGCTAAAGCATTTCTGCAGGCAAGAGTACGGTACACACATAGAGTGAAAAGCATAACTCCCGAGTCCCTGGATATATTTCATGAATACGTTATAGATTATAAATATAGAAACTGTCTAGGCTAAAGAAATCAAGAGCAGAAAAAGACAAACCAAAGCGATCAATACACCATAGATTATCAGATAAGGTATCCCCAATAATTCCTCCCTCCTCCCAAGGATCAGGTGATCTCCAAAATTCTTTTTACTAGTTCAAGAATAGCAGCCTCACTCGTATTATTTGTGCTGCAGATAAATTTATGAGAATAGTGAGTCATGGCTCCCTGTCAGAGTTGATCAATTATGAGCAAAAGTAAAGAAGATAATAAGTCTATAGCAAACTTAATATGGTTCCAACATGCCACATAGATTGTATCTATATCCGTCATGGTAAAAAGATAAAAAAATCAATAAGATGTAATTAGAAAATCAATAATAAGGAAGAAAACACTTAGATGTGAATCTTCATGTTTGGCTTATACTAGAAACTGCAACTGGCAAAAGGCAAACTTTTAAATTTAAGAATAAGATGCCAATGTCTGTTTGTGGTAGAGATTGGGAGACAGCCTGATGGAGACAAAGTTTTAGGGTAAATTATGCCACACTCAGATACTCTTTTAAGTAAGTACATGGTGAAAGCAGAAAGGGCCAAACTTGTGGGTGGGAGAACTTCTTTCAGTGATCATTCCATGGATTTTTTTTGCTTTCAAGAATATGAACTACAAAAGCATGCTAAAAACCATTTTCCAGTGATAAATAATTCAATCTTTCACATATTTTAAGCAGTTGAATTTGTCCGGTTCAATTGAATTCCAGCAAACTTCAGTGCCAAAATTTGACTTCATAGTTCACAGTATGACAATTACATCAAACAGTCAGGAATAAAATTCTTACAACCAGGGACAAAGAAATGCCGTTTGGTAAACCAATCTGTAATTATCTTATCACAATTTGTCAATCTCCCTATCTCACCCCCTTTACTAATATCTAGGACATAGTTAAAAACTTTCTTCACAGGTTGAGGACTTTGAAGCATAAATTCAAAATTGAATCAGTGACAAACATTGAAAAGTCCTTACTCGGTTACCAAGTCAGTTAATCCTTTATATGTGATATTTCTTGGTTTGTTGACAGCATCCATCACCACCTGTAGTAAAAATTAAAAAAAAAATAAAAAAAAAATTGAGAAGTAAAATAAAATATATGAAGACATAGAAATGAAAAAAAGGAAACCTCGGCGCCAGTTTTTTACTGTCTTTGGTTAGAAACCTCTGATACCTAGGCTCTTGTGCATAATTTTCTTCTGGAATTTGTGCTCAAGATTTCAACTTTTGGATACCCAAATGGAGAATTTGCAGTGAATTTATGAGCTTGGTACTGATTTGGTTGAATCCAAGGTGAAACGATCTGGGAGTTTGAGAAAACCTGAGAGGAATGCAGGTGGAGAAAACTAAAACCTTCCAATTTTTTTTTCTTTTTGTTCTGTTTTTCTGATGGCAACTGAGAATCCAAAGTCTTTGCTTTACCAAAGTGTTTTTTTTTTTTTTTTTGAGGTTGTGTCGTAGGTAGTTTGCTTTGCAGTTACTCTGTCTGCACCACAGGCACATCAGATTCTTCAGATGATACATCTACTTATTAGTAGTGTGTTTTTTTGTTTTATTTTTAAAAAATTGTTAGAAAATAAAACCGTTTCAAAAAATTGACTAAAAATGAAAAAAAAAAAGTGTTCTAACATAATTACCTCCATTTTTATTTTTTTATATTTGAAATTATCAAAATTAAATTTTAATTACTAAAACTGAAAAGTAAAATAAAAATAAAAATTTGATTTTTGAATCTAATATTTCTTAAAAAAATAATAACTATTAAATTAAGTCTTAATCATTAATATTTTACTAACAATAACTGGATAATTAATTCGAATTCTTCAAATTCAACTTAAAACAAAAAATTTTAATAGTGATCGTTTAAATAAATTTATTGATAAATAAAATAGAAAGATTTCGGAAAATAAAAATCTGTTCGGTTAAATTATTTTGCAGCGAAAGGTATTTATTTCAAAGGATTAGCAATGTGCCATCATATATCTATAAGAAACTCAATAGAGGTGCTGATAAAAGAACCTCTTTTCCAAATGACGCTTTACATAACAGATTGCTAAGGTGTTACAATGAATTAACAAGCTTGAGTGTGTACCAAAAAAATCTCAGATAATTAAGAGGAAGAGTAATTCTTGTGTTGCATTTGAATATTCCTAAAGATGATAGAGAGGGTAGAATGGAGAAAATAGGAAGTCTACACTGAACAATTCTCTCTAATTTAGCGTGTATATTGATCTTCAAAGGAAAATTCTGATATATATCTAGAAGCAGTATGGTCAGAAACTCCTTAATTTTCCTTGACAGCGCCAAATGCCTAAGAAGAAGGAAGCCAACATGCCATTTGTCATAATCCAACAGGCTCATAAGCAAGAATTCAGCAGCCGCCGATTATGAAATCTGCATGACTTTTCAGTCCCTATATTTTCTTTTCAAGTAGCAGATAGACATAAACAAGGCCATGCAGAACCTAATAATATATTATAAATTAACCTGACTTCAGTTCTTGTTGGGGTACTTGCATGTTAATTGTAGCACTTCTGTAACATCTCATACATAAGTTGTCATGTCTGATCATGAGTTACTACAATTATCAACAATCTCCAGGTAATATAACTTTGGTGCGAAATCTGCAGGCATGCATGTTACATATAGAATGAAGCAAGTTTTAGTTAACTCATCATGACAGATTCTTGTTGATCTTGTAGTGGTATATCCTCCACCTCCTACTTCATATCCTCCAGTCCCTGTCCAAGGTCCATTTGTTGCTCCACCGCCAGTTGCTTACCCCATGAAAGATGGAGTCCAAGCACCCCAATACCCACCATTAACTAAGCAGAGGGGTGACGGGTTCTGGAAAGGATGGTAAGCAATTTTACTCATTTAACCATGTTGATTATGCTGGTTAGGTTAGAAGAAAAGTGGAGATGAACACAATGTTCTTGGTTTGGTTTGATGAGTATTGATTAAAGAAAGTTTTATTTGTTGTACAGTTGTGCTGGCTTGTGTTGCTGCTGCCTCCTTGATTGGTGCGTGTTTTGAGTTTTGTTGAGGACTCTTTGCTGTCTGTTCTTGAATGGCAGGCTTTTTCTTTTTTCTTTTTCTTGTAGAATTTGATTTCATCGTTCATCAGCTCATTTTATGTAATTCATGCTCTCAGAGCACAATAATACAATCTCCTTATTTGAATTTTCCATCCGAATTAGAATTAGAATTAGACTCAAACAAATTTTTTTATATCCGAAAATTTTAAATTGACGTAATAACAGGATAAAAAATAATATTTCAAAAAAAATTGAAAGTTACGTATATTAAAATTTGACAAAAAAAAAATGAATTTAACAAATATTAAAATAAATGTTTTGTTTTTATCGATACAAATAAGATGGAATGTAAAACACAACTCTAGGATCTGGCTCTTGCCCCTCACACTTTGTTAAGAATCTTAACTTTCTGATAGCTTTTTCTGCTTGCTCTGCCTACTGCACAACCATTTCTAGACCACTGCGCTGGTATCAGAGTTCGACAATCTATGGAAGTTTATTGTTATTATTACCATGGCTATGTACAAATGCATTTATACATCTTACACCATTGAATAAAATCATGGTTCAAGTTCAAATTCATGAGCTCTTAATATACAATATTTACAAACAAGGGGCTTTGCTTGCTTTCATTTGAGTTCAACAATTCAATTCTGATCATCAACAGACACACTTATGGCATTTAGCTCGACCTGTTGCTTACCCTCATTTTGCGGATGAACAATAACAGTTGCATGAGCCTCAGACCTTGGGGATTGCTTATTTCGGCCTTGTGAAACAGATATCGTGCTAACAAATGGCTTTCTATGAGCCACACCGTCAAGATTGTCTTGATCTTCAGAAACAATTTCCCATTCCTCTTTGAGTGATGTAACTTGTAAGCCTTTCTCATGATGGCTTTCCATTTCGAATGCTGTTGGTAAAATCACATAATCGTTTACCGGGTTGTAGAAAGGGTCTGGATCACCTGCCCTCAACCAGTGCTTGAGAATTCGAAATACATGGGGTTCACAAAGGATTCCCCGGTGCTCACCTGGGACTCCAACCCTTGCTGCTGCATGGAGTCCATCTGCCTGAAAGTAACATAAGAAAACAAGTCTGTGATACTGCCAGTCCACAATTAACACCATTGGCAAAATACACAAATATATTACATTTCAGAAAGAAAAAAATGGAGATGCAGCAATACCATTATGCAAAAAACAAAACAAGTAAGGCATGCAGATAATCAATTAATGATGGCTTGATCATCTACTTCACAATTCATATTTATCACTCAAAACTATTTCTGACCTTCTGATATACTAATAATAAAAGTACTTTTTTAATGATGAGGTTATTTGAAATCCAAATCCTGTAGTTACTATAGCATTCTTTGTGACTCAAATAGCCACATTCAGTACATGGATTTATTTTATATATAAATCACAAGAATCCTATAAATCTTGAAAGAAAAAAGAGCATTCTAACTGAGTTATGCTAAGTGCTGTTGTTAATAGGGTTTTAAAAGCATTATCCATAGATCAATTAATCTGGTGAATAATAAAATCATAGAAAGATACAGAAGGGGAGTCAGCTAACCTTAGCTGATTCTGCTGGAACTGTTCCATCACCATCAACACATACATACGTAGGCTGATATCCAGGAGAAAGTCATTGTCAGTAACCAAATCCGTGAATATAAAATATCCATACCAAAAAAAAATTGTAAAGTATCATGAAATGGCCTCTAGAACTACAGCATGACTTTGGGAGCAGCCTTCAACCAAAAAACCTTACCTGAAAAAACCGCATTTCTTCTGTATCTCTCACTGGTGTCTCCTCACTTCCATAGCTGCAAAATTGTAAAAGAAAATATAACATCAAACAGTGTATACAAGATACCAGGAAACACATACTTATAAAGTTTGTAACTAAAGTGAAAATAATCATGGAGCACTCTCAACAAAACAATCAAATAGAGTAATTACCAAACGCTGTGTGGTGTCTCAAGATTGATCCCATAAATATTGTAGAATTTAACTCCAGAAGGAACCTTAGCATTAGACAAAACCTTGTGTGTCTCTTCAGCCCACTTCAAGATCTCCAAATTGAAAGGTAGTGGAATAGTCTCTCCATCATAATCAACCTGAAATTATATAAAGCAAGCAATTTACTCCAGATAAACCACATAACAAATATCTTAAACCATATACAAAACTAATCAAGAAAATGCTAGAATTTTAATTGAAGATAAATTCCTCATTTTATCTTAAGTTACTTATCACTGAAGCTTCTCCTGGCAATGGACTCAACCTAAAATTAATTACTTTCCTGTAACATAAGCAAGTTCATAGCTTACCGAGTTTCCTGCAAGAGCTTCCTTAAAAATATCAATGCTTTCTTTGGGACAATATGACTCTAGAATAGCCCGACGGCTTCCATCACAACCTTCTTTCTCCCTCCAGAGCTCAAGAAGTGGAATATGTTGCCAATGGAAATGTGGACAAGCCATTAACTCATATATAGATGGGCACTCAATCAGCTGAATGATGCAGCACAGAAATAAATAATCTGAATCACCTCAAAAATAAGATGAAAAAACATAGGCATAGAAAAACAAAATCTGCATAAACAATTCAACACACTAGCATGTTGCACCTAATGGAATGGGACTCCAACCATAACACAATCCACAGTGCACCACAACGCAAACATCTTCCATCCAACTAAGACTGGTGCCGAGTAGGATGAGTTGGCACCAATTGATTTACAACACTCAACTACAGATTCATCTTTATTAGACGTTAATCATGCATGACAATTTCTAGTCTTTAGGCCTACCAAGAGTTTTGGCCTAAAAGTAACCATATTACTTTCAAGTCTAGAAGCTTAAGTTATAAGCCCTCAAGTTTAGCAGCAGAATTTCTGACACTTGAGTCTAAAAAAAAAATTAAATAAGCATATAAAATAGGGACCAAGGAGATAGGGTTGCCAAATTAGGTAAGAATGAGACATTTTAACAGACTCTGAACAAAATTTTCTAATCAGAAATAAACTTTTCAAAAAAATTCAGAATTAATGGATAGACCAATAGAGATTCATGCCCTCAAGGGCATCTAAGTTGAAATACTGAAATTGATATAGTCACATACCAGTTGATGCATGCTCCACTTTGAAATGAAAAAGTTCTGTTCCCACCCATCAACAAATGACATTCCATTTAGAAAGGTAGAAGCAATATATCCAGGTGCACCTGTTAGAAACATTTAAATCGCATCTCAATAAGCAACTTGAATCGAAATTAAATCCAGCTGTCTAACTAATAGATCCTCGTATTTTTTTGGCCTGAACCACTAGATCCTTTAGTGAAGGAAATAGAACCAGATCTTAAGCATAAGAAGTTCTTATGAAGCATAAGAAGTTCTTATGAAGTAAGATTCAACTGACAATTCCAGTGTATGATTAATCATAGAAACTTACATATTTCAAATTCTTCTCATCAAAACTACCATAGAACACATATAAAGAAAAAGAAGACAGTCAAGGAAACTGTACGCTATTGTTTAATGAAACTCCATAGTCCTATACTTTCCATGAGCAATTAAGATAGCTTCTCATAAAACATAACAGATAATGCTCATGTGTGTAGAAATGTATAATTTATAACTTTCACTAAAACAGAAAATAGAAAGACAAACCTCATCCTAGGATCCATTATTTCATACAGTGATTTCTCCTATAAATCCAATATTTTGACAACTTCAAATTTCAGATTTCTAGTAGCTCAAGAAACGTACTGGACAAACTCAAAGTCAACTACAAAAAATCTAAAACATCTTATTTGATATTTAAAATTAAATTTGTTTAATTCAGGTAAAATTGTACTACTCTGCAGTTTCTTTTTGCGCAATTGAAGATTTCAGAACTATTAAATGTATTGCACTTTACTCAAGTTACAAAGACCACTAACCCCGGAATGGTGCAGCAATTGCAATCCAGTTCTTCACATATTTCTCGAAAACCTGCACAAGTAAAGCAGCACTTTATCACAAAGAGATACATTTTTAAACTATAATTTGAAATGGCAAAAGATGAGGATACAGAGCAAAGGTAACAGCGGAAAAAAAGAAGGGTATAGAAGAAGATGGGAGTGTAGTCCTTACATCACTGTGAAGGCCCATGAAACATTTTATCAGAAGGCCTCCCATAGAATGACTTATGATGTTTATCTTTTTCCCTCCTGACGCTTTGTACACTGACTCTAATTTTGCTGCCAGGCGATCCAATGTTTCTTGAAACCTAAAAGAAAAATAAGAATCAACGAACTGAAAACAAATACATAAATTAGAAGCACAAATTAAAGCCACCACCCAGGATCAGAAAGAGAAATAATTAACAAATTAATCAATAAAGATGTGTTTATACCTGTTACTTTGGCGAAAATCATAACCAAACCCAAAAAGAGTTTTCCCTTCTTGAAAACCCCACTTGATCATTTCAACAATCATATCGTGGAAATAATAAACACACTCACGTCCGATGATCTGCATTTAAACAAAGAGTTCATTGAAACCCATCTTTAGTTCATATCCTTAGGCTCCATATATACTTAAGGAAAGACTTAGATATGGGATGTCTTAGCATTTTAGTATCCATAAGTCTCATTTTTACTGACAAAACACTTCATAGAAAATGAAGTCTTCGCTTTTATTTAAGGTAGCAAAATAATTTTTTAAGGTAATATCCAAAAAAATTAAGTAATAAAAAAATATATATTATATACCATGTCAGGGTCCAAGACATCGATGGCGTAAAGTCCATATCTTTCTTCAGGAACTCTAATACTTGTGGTTGGATCTAATGACACAGTTCTACCTGTTTCACAATCAATGAACCAGCAATAACATAATTACTCCGTAATATTTCAAAAAAAAAAAAAGGACCCAATTCACTACCATTTTTAGGGGGAAAAAACTATTTTTTAAACCTTTACACCTAATTCAATTGAGACAGTTCTTTCAAAAAAATCAACCAAATATTAGCTCACAGGTATCTACACGCATTAGTTGATTTCAGTGATGAATGAATATAAAACTCCAAAGTTTCCTACATTCTCCAAAAATACCCAACGAAAAAAATGATCCTTTTAAGAATTCAACTATTTCTTTTGACCAGAAGAAGAGAAAGAATTACCAGTAGAAGGATCAAAGCGAGACCAGAGCTTGGTCCGAAACTTATAATCGGCACCGAGAATCCGAACCCAAACCCTTTCTACTTCTCCATTCTGATCATCCACAGCATTCAAAATCGAGCCGGCAATTCCGGGAACTAATAAAACCGGGTCAAGATCCGGGTCAACGTAGGGTTGCGGTTTCCTTATCAGCTTCAACCACATCTCCACCGATTGTACAATGTCTTCCAATAACATTGCCATCTCCGATCAAAACTTTTATTTCCCAATTTTAAAAGAGAGAAAGAGAGAAATTGATGAAATCTTTTTTTCTTTTACACACTACTTGAATTGTGTAATTTGGGGTTTGGAAATGCTGGGGAAGATTGAAGAGTCTAAGCTTATCACGTGGAGTTAAAGGGGAGACAGTGGAGACAAGCAACCGATTTGCTTGCGGATACAGAGGACTAAAGAAAGAAGAAAAATATGAGATGTGAATGTATTACTATTAAAAATCAAGCAAACAAATAATTAATTTTAATGTGAGTAAGTGGTCAAAATATACGACTTCTTTTGTTTTATACCAAAGTTTTTCTTATTAGAATTATTATTTTATATATCATCATAAAAAAATTTTGACTATATAAATAAAATTAAAATTATTTTTTATTTTTAAAAATATTAAAAATATATATATATATGTAATTTTATTAACTTCAGTTTGTGAATTAAAAAATTTTAATAAAAATATATAAGATAATTATTTTATTTTTTAAATTTTATAATCTTTATAGTCCTCCATCCCTCCTAATTTTGCAATCATATTCTTTCCAACCAAGGAAAAAAATTGAAGAAATCAAGTTAAAATAAATTATTTTAATTATTTTTACAATTTTATATAAAATTATATTTTATAAATTAATTATTAAATTTAATAATTTATTCATGTCCATGTAATCAATGTCATATCTTCATCATCGAAAATAATATATTTTTAATTAATTAGTAATTAAAATTTTATTATTAAATAAATAATTAAACATTTCTTCAACTTAAAATTTAATATATAGAATATATATAAATAAAGTATAAAATTTAACGAATAGACAAAAAATATAAAATCATAAAAAAATACAAGTATAAATTAGTTTCATGAAAGTGTAAACTTCTTCAATTAATTAAATAATTTTTAAAATTTTAATCTATATTAATAAGTTTAAGAACTTGGAAATAATGGGATATCCCAAATTATAAAGATAATTGTATGTATTATCCATTAACAGATAAAATCAATAATTATTTTATAAAATAATTTTCAAGGTCATTTTCTTTTTGTTCAAGCTTATTTTTATTCATTTGGATATGTTAGACATGTAAATGTAAAGGAGTTTTATTTTACACTTTAGCCTTTTAAAAATTTGAACCTCTTATTTTTAAATAAGTTTTGCTTGAATTTATAGTAAGTAAAAATAAAATTTTAAAATAATTCACTGAAAAAAAGAATTTAGAAAAAAGATAATTTATTTTATAAATAATTTTAAAATAACATAAATATAGAAATTAAATTTTTCATGTTTATATATTATTTTTTCCAAATATGATTGGTTATGATGGATTTCAAAGGATAGATTGCAATTCAATGGAGTGGGACCCGATATTACTTGCACCGTTTCGCTTTTGGGCAATCATGGATTGGGTTTTATCATCGTCGACGTCAAAATCAGAATTGCAAAAATTAGAATCCAAAGGCTAACAGTTGAGCTGTAATTTAATGTCGGTGGTACGAAACACATATGATTGTCCCCGTCCCCTGCAGGCAACGGCTGCAGGAAGGAGCTGGATTTCTACGGTACAGCCACGTACAAATACGATTAATTAAAAGCAAACGACATTTTTAGACAAATAATTAAAACTTCCAATCGAAAATGAAAATAATACTAATATGCTTTTATGGAAAAGAGATTAGGACTAATTTGTTTCTCCATTTTCCTTCGATGGTATCTAAGAATATTTATCGGTCCATTTAATTAATTTTGAATCGAATAAATTAATTAAATTAAAATGTTTTACTTTTTATTAATTAAATTAAATTTATTAATTTCAAAAATTGACAGGTTTGTATTTGATTAAATTTTGAATAAACAATATAAGAAAATACATTAAATTAAATTATATATTAAACTCTTATTTTTTATATTTAAAACAGATTAATATTTTAAATAATTTAAATGTCAAAAATTAAATTATAAACTTTAATAACATTAAATTTAAAACAGTGTGCAAAAATAAATATTAAATATATTTTAGGGTTTAGTATATTTTTAGCTTTGTTTTGAGTTTCTATATAGGAAAATCAAAATTTCTTTATCTTTTTATAATTTATAGAATTAATTTGATGATGGATCAATCAACTGAATTGAAATCGATTTAATTGATTAATCAATTAAAATTGAAATATAAATAGCTTAATAACATTATAAGATATAAAAAATAATAATGACAAATAGACCAATATGATTGTTCTAGTCTTTCGTCGTTAAAATACAAAATTTAATTTTACACATAATATGATAAATATAAAAATAATTTTTTTTAATAATACACTACTCCTTTTATTCTGTTATTTTTGTCCCTTATTATTATTAGTATTAATTTTTTGAGTTAAATGAATTTAATTTCAAACTTTTTAAAATTTTGCATTTAATATCACATTTAAAAAAAATATCAAAATTAAGTTCATTTGATAAAAATATCAAATATGAACATACAAGATGGAAAATATATAGTTAAATTATCTTTATAGAATTCTTTAATTTGATGATAATTAATTTAAGTCTTCATTCTTACTAGAAAACAAAAATTATATATATATATATATATATATCTATAAAATATATATGATAAAATTATAAAATTTAAAAGTAAATAAAATAAATGATTATTTGGTGAGAATCATTTTTTCTTTCAAAAAATAATTTTTTATGACTTTCTTGATATTAATATTTTATGAATGAATTTTTTATGAAATGATTAAAAAAAGGTTGCTATATAATATAAAATTTGAATCTAAATCTAAATGGGCTCGAATCCTCGACTCTATCCTTAATTGTTAAGAAGAATAATAATAATAAGATATGCAAAATTTTCCTTTCTTACAAGCAACTATTATGATAAAGGGTTGGTGAGGTGGGGTGAGCCATGTGGTGCATTTAGCCATCCACCTAGACATACCAAATATGATTAAAAAAAGAAAAACTATGAGATTACATGTTACTCCATGCTTTGAATTTATCAATATCCAACTGAAAAAGAAGACATGTGGAGATTTTTTTTTTTTAATTCTTTTGACTTTTTAGTCAAACAAAATGTAATTAAAAATTACACAATTATGAGATTGATGAGTTTTTAAATTTTACAAAAATTAAAAAATAAAAATTTAACATATTATATGTCTTTTCCTAATATATTGGTTTTAAATATTATTTTAATAAAATATGTGATCATTTTAGTCAATTATTGGCAAAATATGGGGTGATTAATTTTAATAATTCGAATTCAATCCATAACTATATATATATATATATATATACAAAATATCTTCAACCCTAGAATTAAAAGCTGTTAATTAGTTATTAGATAAATTTTCTAACCATTTCTACTATATATATCTATATAAAAAGATAATATCTCCAACCTAACTTCAAAACTTTTTAATTAGTTATTAGATAATTTTTAGTGAGTAAAATTTTAAATGTATCATGTTGACAGGAGAGAATATCATGTTAAGATAAATACTTAATAGTCAAATATATTGTTGACTTTTTGAAAATTGTACGTAAATCAGTTCATAAAATTTTATTTTACGATAAATAAACTCTTTACTTTCAAAATAATTTAATTAAGTTCAAATATGTTAAATGATAACTTTTATTTTATATTGCGTATGTGATATATTATGTGGCAATTTACAAAACTATTCACGTTAGCTATCACGTAGAATATTCAAATGATAGTTAGTATCTTTTAATAAATTTAGATTTAATTACGTGATCTTAAAATGTTAAAAGTTTATTTTTAATAAAATAAAAATTTATAAATTATTTGTATACTATAAAAACATTGATAACTTAAATTCATTTTTGGTAAAAAATTGAGAATTTATTTAACTGCTAAGCCTATGATAAAAATGAATTAAACCTAGAAATACCTTATAAAAATATATTTTTTGAAAAAATGGGAATTTTGATGGTTTTAATTGCAATCTCAAATTCTTAATCGAGCCCAAATCCCAATATAAAACGACTAGAAGGCAAGGCGAGCGTAATGGTTGGGCCAGAACATATGCTTGGTCTGTTCCGTCTGGATAATTTCGTACTTCAATTGATAGCCTCTTGGGCAGCTGCAGCCCCATTTCTCACCTTCGAACTCTCAATTTCAAACAACTACACAGAGTAGCAGAAGGAAATTAATGGAGATTCTTTCTGCAGTGTCTGGTTGCAGCAAGATATCTTGTCTCCTGGTAAAGGTATTTCACTATTTCTTATCCCCTTCTCATCTTCTTTTTTCATTGTTTACAAGTTCTTGCGAACTGATCAAAGACTGTGAATCAAAACGAGGGTTTTCCGCAGGGCAATGCAAACCAAGCTCCATTAAAGTTGAAACAGGTTGAACAAGTGAAAGAAATACTAAATTTCAAGAACTTGGCTCCACCTCTGGTTGCTGCAGTCATTGCTTTATCTCCCATCTGCAACACCCATGGTACCTAACCCCACCAACTACCACACGATTGATTGGTTTAACGTTATCCACTTTGTTTTTGTACTAATTAAATGCCCCTGCATGTCGTTGTATATATACCAACACTGCCATTTTCATTTTTCATTGCTTAAAATCTGTCATGATTCTGATTATTGAGGAGCATTTTCGCTTGAAAATGATTTTCTTTCGGATGGTCTATGAACCCTTTTTTCCGTACTAGGAGCATAATTGATCATCAGAATGCAGAATCTGTGTTTACTTCTGAGTATTTATGTATACAATTCATGTCTTTATCGTATAAAATTGTCTTTATAAAATCGTCTTTATGTATAGGCAAAACATGAAAATTCATATCAAAATTCTTATTAAAACGACAACCACAAAACTCTTTCATAGCTTTTCTTTCATGGTGCAGCTCTTGCACAAACCATAGATATACAGAAAGGCGCCACATTGTTTGGACAAGCTTGTATCGGATGTCATGATGGAGGTGGAAACATAATTCAGCCAGTGAGAGACATAGATAAGATATTGCAGACAATCATATATTCTTGAATAAGATACCCTTCTGCAATTTCATTTAGCTAATTCAATGTTCCATGTTCATTTTAGGGAGCAACACTCTTCACAAAGGACCTAGAAAGGTAATCAGGCGCTGCCTTTGTTCATCATCAGCAGAATACATAGATAAGAATATTTCAGACAAACATATGTTCTTGAATTAGATACCCTTCAAAGCAATTATGATGAAAATCTCGGGTATAAATGAAGACTGAAACCAATTTAATTTTATTCCAAACAACTGCAATTCTTGGTGATTTTCTCTGTTTTCTTATTATATGAGATTAATAAACATTCTGATAATTGCACTACAGAAATGGAGTTGACACCGAAGAAGAGATATACCGTTTTACTTACTTTGGCAAGGGAAGAATGCCTGTAAGAACTCCATAGAAATCTGCCATAATCCTTACTTATTACAACTTATACTGCTGTACTCTTCTCATCATTGTTTGGGTTGTTTGAAGGGCTTCGGTGAGAGCTGCACGCCGAGGGGACAATGCACGTTTGGGCCACGTTTGAAGGAAAATGAAATCAAGCTCCTGGCTGAGTTTGTGAAATTACAAGCTGATCAAGGGTGGCCAAATATAGCAAGTAATAGTTAGAAAAAAGAGTTTAGATTTCGAGTTTGCAATTTTAGCTTTTATGGAAATTAAAGACTTCGTTTCTCTAATATTGATGAAATTTCCTAATTATCAAGAGTTTAAATGTATGACACTCTTTTAAACCTCATTAAATTGTTTTTCTTTTTCTACAATAAAGATATCTAATTTAAAAAAATATACAGACGTTGAGAGTTGAATTTTAAATATACAGAATTTTCATATTTTAAAAATAAAGATATGATCATTTGAATTATTATTCGATATTCATATATCTTATTATTGATTTTCATTGAAAGAAGATGGTGTAACTTGTACTATATATCCTCTAAAAAAGAAAAGAAGAAAAAAAATTAAAGAAAAAGGAGAAAGAAACCAAGAAAATTTATTTATATAAGCTCATTTATGTAATTTCGATGAAATCAAAGTTCGTGACAAATAAAATTTCTCAAAAATTAATTATTTATAATAATTAAGAAGAGAGGAAGAAGAAGATAAAAGGTTTGCACAATTATCTATCTTTAATAATTAGCTCAAACTATACTAATTTTTTGGTTGGACTGTCTTAATTTGCAAAGTAATGTCTTCCACAAAACCTTTAATTATTCTTATATTATTACTTTACATTCAGTACACAGCTTGGAGATTTTTTTTTTTATCCAAAAAGAAATTGAGGCCTTAATTAAATTATTGATGCAAAAAAGGTTGACATGCACCAATAATCGGTTTATTCCAAAGCATATTAAAGGTAGAATCAATGCTTAATTTTATTCTCCTAATTATAATTAATCAACCTTAACTATGGTTATTTAATTTGATAAACTAATCTAATTAATCCGTGAAAAAAGATGAATCTAATCACTTTATGCCTTTAATTTTGTATTTTTGTTTTTGACATGCAATTCGATCGGTCAATATTCTTTCTTGGACTAAGACATTATTACAATATTGGGAGACAGCAAAATTAAAAATCATATTTGGACACGTAATTAAAGATGAGATTTCATTTTAATGATGGATTAAAAAGAGGAGTTGGTCAATAAAGCATTAATTTAATATCAAGGAGGAGGTTTTAGGATTGTAATGACTAATGAGACAAAAAGATTTTAAAATCAATTTTTTTCGTGGATGAGTTGTATTTTTAATTATACATTGATTTTGTGATTGATTTATGAATATAATATTTTATTATAATTGTAATCTTTGTTGCAATGTATTTTTTTTTATAAAAAAAGAGATGTGAGTTGTGGTTATACCTATATAGTTATTTCAATTGGAGAATAGTAAATCAAATAAACTAAACAAAATTAAATTATCAAATGAAATAAAAGAAATCGACACAAAAAAAAAATTCTTCATCTTAATCACTAGAGTTTTAATTTCAATATTGAGGTAATTTATTCAATTTAAACCGCAAAATTAATTATATTATTAAAAATATAAACTATTTATTACATATTATATATATGATAATTAAATAATAAATATTTTCTTAAGTAATAAATTCATTAAAAAATTTGGCCTAAAAAACTATAGCCAAAATGACAAGTAATCATATCATATCATCACTTGTCACTCTGGTTAATGCATCTTAATCATTAAACATGTTTGCCATGCCCAAATAAATATATTTAGGCCATCATTAACGTTCAATAATGATCATCATGATCGATGATCAACATAGCAAACACATAAACATAATCACATTTGGATGGGCCCCGGCCCCTAAAACTTGTTTAAATGAAAATAAAATAAAGCAAATCTAATTTATATTCTTGCTAAAGTCTCTTGACACTTCCTTTAATCATCATCTTTTTTTTTTCTTCAACAAGTGTTCAAAAAACACAAGTTTAATGTCAATTGTCAAAGCTAGCCACTTGGCAGAAATTACAGCTACTTTGGTTAATTATTCAAGTTTGGGTTTGACCAAAATTATAATAAAGTTTGGCTTAAAAAGCACCATATCATTATATAAATTCCACATATTTAAGCATGGAAAAAGAATAGAGTAAGCTAATAATTGTGGAATTACATCATTGCTGACAAATTTCAGCAAAATTAATAGGAGAAAATGTTTAGCCTGCTTGAGAAGTAATTAATCTTTCTATGTCAATTATACAAAGGAGAAATTAATTAAAAGAAACTGATCTTTAATAAGATGATAAATAGTGGGAAATACTACTAGATTGACCTCCAATTTGACAAAGAGAATTAGTAAAATAATTGATTTCTCTAAATATATGAATTTTTTTTTTTTGAAAACCGAACGTAGATTATATATAAATTGTTTAAAATTGTTATACTTTCATGGGTTATTAATAATTTTTTTCTAACAAAAAAATCACATTAATTTGGACTAACCTTGTCAATTGTAAGTTGTGGTAGCGAATCTAACTTTGCATTCACGATAATGGTAAGAAAGCTTCAACAACAGTCAAAATTTCTGTTAAATTTGAGTCAACAATATCAATTTATTTTGAGAAAATGAGCATGGCTTGACCATTAAAATCCCCGACCTGGGTTTCCAATGGTTATATACATGAAAAGTGCTTCCAAGCTGATGATTATTCCTTTACATATATACTTCCTGCCATTCCATTAACAAATGAGCTGCACAATCCAAAAGTTACCCTAAAACCCCAATGCAAGAAAAGTTCAATTCATATATGAAAAATTATATATAATTTATATTTAAAGCACCGAAAATGAATAATTTTTATACACTATCAACTAATTATAAAATGTCATTCATTATCGAACTACCTAACCTTAATATATAATAGATGCAGTAGGCCATTAGCCTAATTAAACATGGATAAAGGGAGAATTGACAAAAATTATTAATAATCCCAATGCCATGGAGTGCTACAAAAAGTCGGATTTTGAGGCGTTCTGCTCAGTAAACCCAAGAAGAGGATATTGAAATCTGCAAATTAGCTTATCATTAATTAATTTGTATATGAAACGAAATATAGAAAGTGCTTCCATTCTAAGATTTAGGCCATTTAGTCATATAACCTGCATGTTTAATTGCTCTTACTTTTTGTTAGAGGAAAAGTAAAAGCAAAAAGATTCCATGAGAGCAAAGAGAGAAAGAGATAGAGCTGTCATTTTTCCACAGGGTGATAAGATAATTAACTTTGAACACATGCAATGAAGATTGAAGGAGATAGGACAGCCTACAAATCCAGTTTCCAATGAATAAAAATTGTATTGAAAGGTCAAAGGGCAGACAAGCCAGCAAGCATCCATTGGTGTTACTGGTTGTCACCTCTCTTGTTTCTATGTGGAGCAACTGACTAGCTAGGCTATAGCTTGATTAATTTCCATGGAAATTCAATCAATATGGGCATTTTCTATATCAACTTGGGAAACATGAAAATTGAAGATTGAATTGTAATAACAAGTCACATTCTGTGAAAAGAAACAAAGCAAACAACTCGTATATCCATGCACATGGAATGATTTATATATATAGTAATGTTCTTCTGATTCTTGTTATATAACTTGCCAAAACTGGAAAAGTTGACTGTCATACAGTGACAAGTTGGCTGAAGCAATGACTACATGTTTTTAGTAATTTCCCCGCCGGGGGGGGGGGGGTGAGAATAATACCGATATGAAAAGTTTTAAGAATTCAAATTTATATTTTTAATTTGATAATTAAATTTTATATTTTATTTGCATAAATCATGAATATTAAATTTAAATTAAAAAAAATATTTGATTATTTGTTTAATAATAATAAAATTTTAACGATTAAAATAAATTAAAAAATATTATCACTCAAAATGATAAGAATATCGAATTGATTTGAAACATTATGTGCATAATAAATATGAATAGAATATTAAATATAATGATTGGACTGTAAAAATATTAATCATAAACAAAATTATAAAAATCATGTAAAATAATTTATTTTACATTAATATAATTTGATTATTTGTATATACATAAAACCAATAAGAGTGTGGAGATTTCTTCTATCCTGCAGAATTGTTTCCATGCCAGTTAGATATATATATATATATATATATATATAAATTTAATTAAAAAAGATTAGTTTTCATGATTTAAAATGTTACAGATTTCACAGGTTTTAACACACGAGAGGGTTTTGATGATCTTCTTTCTCAAATCAAATTGAAGTTATGGACAAGGCACCCTAGTAAAAGAGTCATTTTCTCTTGTGTAATTGACTTCTTTTTGGCTTTCAAAAATAATTAAATTTTTTTCTCTGCAAATTATATATGTATTAATGATGAATGATGATCACAGATAAGGTAACTCTTCAAAATGGTGATGATGCATCATCATTTGAACATAAATTCTAATAATGTGTAGAACAAATATAAGGCATCTGGAAGCCCTATCTTCAAAGAAACATAAGTTATATTATCAACACAAGTGGGACCAAAAATAATGAAAATAAATAAAGAAAAAGCAAAAAAAACCCTTAGAATCAGTACATTTGTAAAGGAAAAAAAAAAACCCTAATAATTAAATTAAGCCTGATATATAGATATGCTTTATTCACAACCACCACATCACCTACCTTAATCAAAAAATTAGATTCAACACTAATTGAGCTAAATTACAAAGCATAACCATGTGACTCTATCGATTAATCAAAACATATACTTAAAAAAGTGTGTGGTCCTTTGCCTTCCATTAGAGCTTTGTCTACATGTCATTGTTTGTCAACAATGGAACCCCCAACACAGAAGAAACCACCCAAAGCTAAAGACAAAAAGATGCCCCTCCTCTGCTGATTCCACCAACCTGGCCAATACAATAACCTTCATATAAAATATATAATTAAAATCTGTATTTATTGAAGGGACCAAAAGGTCTCTAAGCACATGGCAACCCTGCCTTTATCTACACCGGGCTTGATGTTCACCTGTTAGATAGATTTACAAAAACCAAAACACAAGAGAAATCATTTAATTTATCTTTGATTTTCTCAATTTAGCTTTTGATCTGCTGAGATTAATTACAGCTTTAAACCAAGGTAATTGAATTATTAACTTCACCAAAAACACACCAACAACAAGTCAATAATACTAATTATAGGTTTATTAGGGTGATGTTCAGAAGTTATGTTTGCTTCCAAAGGGAGTACAAAGGGTTGACCATTTCTTTTGATTGGAATTAACTTTCTTATTTTAATTTGTTTAGAGGTCCCATCTGGTCCCCTATTCTTCTAATTTTTATGTGTTAGTCCTGTAAATCATCAAGAGAGGTAAGAGGAGAAGAAAGGAGGGGCAAGAAGTCAGTGTCAATAGCTGTAAGGAAGGACCAAAACCTCCATTAAATACTCCTCTATGACACAGTACAAGAAGAAGGAGAGGTGCATTAAATTATATAGGTTAGAGAGGAGAGTCACGAGGGATTTGGTACCTAAAAACATGCATGTCTCGTGCACCTCCCTTTGTCAAATCTTCCTGCAGATTCTTTTTCATTCCTATATGGGGCTTAATTTCCAGCAAAGGCAAAAACCCTTTGTTCAAACATTTCGGTTCATCCCTTGTTTTTCTGGTATATGTTGGTTTGAGAGGTTGAAGCTGCCAGCATGATCTGGTAATGAACCTAGCTATCACTTTTTTGTTTTTTATGTATTCTTTTGCCTTTTTAGTGTTTACATAGGTAATTTAGTTATCTGTATCGATGTCAGATACCAAAGTTAAGTAGATTGTATGACCAGTTTTGGATCAAATTCTTGAGTCCAAAACGGGTTATTTCTGTGCTCAAAATATTTTTAGAACAAAGATATTATTTTCCGCATTTGTACAGGGGGGGTTTTTAGTTTGCCAGGGAATTTAATTAGACAAGAAACCCTGCTTGAATTTAGCTTCATAGATATGGTTCACCCATCAGGTCATCTTGCAGCTTCAATCACTCACTCACCAACAAAAAAAAAAAAAAAAAAAAAAATCTTTCAAGCTAGCCAGATAGCTAGTTATGGATATTTGAGATTTTTCTCTCTCATGAGTAAGATCTTCATTCCAGGTAATTCTTCTATGCTTTGCTAAAAATTTTCCCATTCTTGATGAATTTTTCCTTGATTGATTTTGGTGAGAAATTGCAGTCTCTGAATGTTATGTCAATATTTTCTTAACCTAGTCTCTCTAACTGATGTTTATTTCTTTATTGCTTGCACGTATTATTCATATACTTGCAATTATGCTTACATAACTTACACATGAAGCCAAATGCACAAATCTGCCGGTCAGAGTCAAATTACAGTGATAAGAGTTCAACTGCATCCTTGTGCCTGCTAGACCTCTTATTATAATAGCTGAAATTTTTGTCTAGGACTTAAAGATAATGTTGATTCTGTATCTGATCTCTTTCTCTCTCTAAGTTGCTTGTGTTTGCTGCTTTGCATGCCTGTGTGTGCAAGTTTGTCATGACCTTCCCGATGGTGGTATCCAGAACCAACAAGTAAAACAAAATCCCATTACACAAGAAAGACATGATTGCTAATCAGACAAAAATGCAGTGTTAAAATATTTGTGATAGCGGTGTATCAGCATTCAGCACAATTAAGAATTGCAACTATATATTCACTGATCTTATTTGTGATTCTTGAATTTTGATGCCCTTCATAATTACCACAGGACTGTTTTCATATTGCCTGGGAATTTGGAATTGAATTAAATTAAGGGACAGAAAATAAGTGTGATTGGGTTGCCTCTTTGCCTCTACAAAATACAGGACCAGTTTGATGACCCACCCATTTGAATACACTTTCATTTCAATATAGTAATATAACCATTTCACCAGAAATGGATTATATATATATATATATATATATATATATGTACAATATGCATTGAAAATATTGTTGTATATATGTCCTACCTCAGAAATAATGGCATATTAATATTATTGGTGAGATACTAGTCATTGAATTTAAGATGAATATCCACTGAACAAGATAGCGTGTGAAATGAATTGATTGTGTTGTTCTTAACTTCCTCTTTTTTCCCCTCTTTATTCACAGTTGTGCAAGAAATTGTTTGATGATTTGAAATGTCTTCATATCAGAGAACCAATTCACGTTTGAATTAGTTGACTTAATATTGTTGACATTAATTAGGTGCCCTATTCTAAGTTTTTTTTTCCCATTTTCAGAAACTTTAGAGAAATAGTTAAATACAATCATTCTAAATTCAATATGTTTTATAATCTGTTCTCAGGTTTAGATAAGGTTGATTTTGTTCATGTTTGTAGGGAAGCGCACTCATTTGTCAATTTTCTTGTCAAATCTGGAGTTAATTGAAACTCTGATCTATTGGTATGGTTGTAAAGTGTTTTCAATCTTTAATAAATTTTGTCTTTAAAAAAAAATACATTATTATTCATAAAAATAGCCCTTGACACAAAAATTTCTAGTTAATTTTTTGAGTTTTTTAGGCTATTTTTCAGGTCTGGTAGTTCTTGTTTGCCTATCTTGTTGCTTTATTTTGTTGCATTGCATTAATAAATTTATTTCTGTGAAGCTTAGCAAAACTTAGAAACAAAAAGAAAAAATCACCTTAACACAAAGCATGATTAGCATCACACACACACACCACCTTGTTTTATTTTGTTTTGTCAACGATCATCCTGTAATGAGGAAATAAAAGAAACTCCAAAATCATTAATTTAATATTGTTGTAAGATGCATGATTTTATTGCTTTGGATATATTAACCTATTCCTTAAAGACTTAAAAGTTCTTTCAGTTTAGCCTTATCTTCAGCTTAATCTGGGAATATTTAACACCATTCACAGTGGGGAATGCATACGTTCTTATACCTGAGCACTCAGCAGTATGTATTCAGCAGTTACTTTGTATTCATATGGAGTTAAAAGGAAACATAATCTTCCAGCAGCATATTTGCCAACAAAATATCTAAAATTGCTTCTTCACTTCGAAAAATATGCAATTACCCAAATATGATCATTAAATATGTGTGTGTTTCAGATAAGTAGCTTGGGAGGTAGGTATTAACTGGAACTACAGTGCCATAGAAATGATAGTATTTATAACTTCAGCATTTAAGTTTTGAACAACTGATCATATGTGATGTTTTTCTTTCTCATATCCTTCACATGATCTTGGGACAGTAGTTTGGTGGCATTTTAATTTCTGGATGGACAAAAATTTTATAGAGATATACATGTCTCCATAGTTTGTATGCATTAATTTCTGTTAGTAGTTTGTTTCCTGAAATATTTAAGTCACTCAAACTACTTATATATAAGTTTAAATATGGTTGCTCTTTTAATCTATACCATTCATTTTTTGAGGGTTAGGGGGTTAATATAGTAGAAGAAATATTTTATAAATATAATTAACACTAAAGATTATAGTAACTGATAACTACTGATCATAATTAGCTGCATTAATTTTAGGGTTTTATCCAAAGTTGCTAAAACCTTCACTTTTTGCATTCCAGCCAACTATCAAGATGGTGACTTTTCTACATTTTAAAGTTAATTACACAGAGTTCTAAAGAAGGAATTAATGTTCTTAGGGTTATACTTACAGAGGCTAGCTAGCTAATGGTTTATTTATTTTTGGACTTATGGAAATGCTTTGTGGAGTTCATAAAATAAATGGTTTTTGAGCTTCTGTTTTCTTCTGCATAATTAAATTAGTTTACGAATGAAGGTATAATAGGTTAAGAAACTAGCTACAAGAGAGTGGTTTTTCTCCAGTTTTTACACTGTTACACACACACATACAAAAAACACCCTTAGATGTTGCAGATATAAAGGTTGAATGAGAATTGGGTTTAAAGATGGAGAAATGTATTTTATATGTCAACCAGAAACTCAAAGTTTCCTCTAAGATTGGTGGTCTATGCATTTAGAAAAAAAGATGGGTAATGACTTTTATTTGTATTCAAATGAATGCTGACAGGTAAAAGACTTAAGAGAGCAACAGCGTTGAGTATTGATTGACTCAATGGCCCTAGAGTCTTGCTGCTGCTTAATTAGCAATCTGCTTAAGCTAGCTAGCCATAGGTAATTAATAATAAATAATTACTGATAAATGATTACATCATGTGCAAGTGATTATATCTTTTCTTTCCTGTTCTTTCTCTCTAACTTTTTTGATTTCTGTGAATTTGGGTTGGACAGCAAATGCAAATATAGATGGAGACAGTTTTAATTTACAACAAATGGTTATATATGACATAGAAGATTATAAGAGGTAGCTTCCACCGGCCATTTGAGGAAAAGACATTTGAAAAGCTATTTATTTTCATTTGTTGATTAACAATTGTGAATTATATAATTAAAATCTACATCATTTGATGAGTTAACCAACCCCACTTTTTGTAGTTGTTTTAGCTTGACGGCACCAAACATCTCTATCCTCAATATGTGTTCAATATATTATATTATCAACAATCTGAGATAGCAACCTTGAGGGTTGGCCTAGGCCGCTGTAATTGATTGGAAATTCCCAGAATTTCTGTGTCATTCAATCTCTATGTATGCATTTCTCATCAGTTTTGCCTGTTACTGTGCTGTGCTGTGCTGTGCTGCTACATCATCAACTTGATGAGGTTATCATTTTGCCAAGATTGAGGATATTTCAACGGAGTTTGGTAAAGCTTCACTATCATATAACATTACATCTATCATATGTAGTCTTGAATAATTATAGCTGCTTTATTAGCAGAAACCTAGTTAAGATTTTTTGACTGTTTAATTATTCAAAAGGGCTAGCTGTTTAGATATTACTTAAGAGTTGGAAATGAACAAAGGGTGTCTTTCGGTCCAGGTTAATTTCTTGGGTGGTTGAGCTTATAATTAGGACCAGTTTGTGTTATTCATCACCATTGTTATCATTATCGCTAGCCAAGCAGTCAGCCTGACAGCCAGACAGCCAGACAGCCAGTCAGGTGTTCTCGTAAAATGATAAGCACAAGACTTGTCTGATTTAACATCAAAATCTCACAGGTATATCCCGTCTGTTGTAAGGATTGAATTGAATGGCACAGCCAATATGACAATCAATCATTACCTGTTTTGTTTCCAAGAAACCCTTTCCTTGATTTATAACAAAACACAAACAACAAACTGGAAAACATGGAAACCACGGTTACTAATGCAATGGCAATGACCTTAAACAATTCCTGCAACACTAAAGGGAAACCCAATTGCTATATCAGCCATCAGGTTGCAGATTCATTAACCATTGTGCTAATAAGCCAAAACTAATATTTCCATGTTTCTGATTCTTGATAGCTGTTCATACTCCCAATATGGGAGTGTTTATCGTAACTGATTCCTCAGAGTAACACGAATCAAAGAAATATTTAACATAGCTACTACCTAAACATTCTTTCTACTAAGCTCGTATAACCCCATATAGGTAAACCTATCATGGTAACCTACTGGGGGGAATGACAATAATTCCCCCATGAGGGGTGAATCTCAAGCTCCTGAATGCAGTTCGACACTTAATACTTACAGTTTTTTCTTTTTTATAATCAGGGAGGCCCAACAATTTGAAGCTATAACTAAATAATTGTGTGACCTGATTTTGATGAGTTGGTATCTTCAAGCAAGTTGCCTCTCTTGCATTACTCTTTCACTTCGAGTCTTTGATGCTACACAAGGAATCTGAAAATTTTCTTCTCTTTGGTTCAGGCTTGCCTAGCTGCAATGAAACATAAATATCCTCATCTGAGCCATTCCTTAATGCTGAAAGATTTCTAGATTCCAGGTTTTCCCGATGTTTATTATCATGAACTTGAGACCTTCCATTGAAACTCGGAATAAATTGATGTTCCATGTTAGGAGCTGCTTCAACCCTATCTTCTGCTCGAAGCTCAGTATCCGTGATTGGCAGTATAAGTCCTTGTTGGGGCTCACCTTCAGACAAAACTTGCTGGATATTTAAATTAATCGGCTCAAAGTTCTCTTCAATCTTATCCTTAGATGGAACCCGGACCAGGGGAGAAGACTCCCCAACCATAGAACTGATCGCTGCTGCAGAAGCATTTCTTTGATCTTGCACAGCGGCTGTGTCAATAAGAAAGAAAATAGTGTCAAATCCTGAAGTGAGACCAGATACAGAAAATAATAACCATAAATCGTAAGAGAGCCCTTTTTTTTCCACTTTCTACCACTCACCTTTTTCACTTATTTTAGCTTGATAGATACTCTGCCTAAAATAATGCATTTTTGCGACTTCAGAATCTAAATAAATAATCAGTGATATGAGGCGTAAGAGAAATAAAAAGCACCAATACTCAAAACTGAAATTAACCTTTTGCTTTAAATTACCCCTTGGACAATATCATCTATTCATGCGTTATCATTTAGTAAGCGCTATAATCTATTTATTTTCACCTTTCTTGTAACTTGCAAAGCAGGGTAATTAGCCATTATGAATGTAACTTCCATTTCAACATGCAAGTTGTTTTGCTTAAATCACAGTTTGCAGCATAATGTGTCATTTAATTGGATAATCATTCATAAGAACCACTAAGAAAGAATCAACCAGAGAGGAAAAAAATTACTTAGTCTTAGGAATACAAACCTTGAAGCCCTTCATTGGTTGTGATGAGATCAAGTTCAAGGAGGTCTAGCAGACGCCCAAGATCAACTCCACTAGTCCAATTTTCAGGGGGCTGGCCAACTTTGAGTTTCAACCGACCCCTATTAGCAGTCCCTCCCCAAATGATCCCAACAGGCTGCGGCTTTCCTGCATTCTGACCTGTTAATAGTATGAGGCTTCCACTATCACCTTCAAGGTCAAAAGTCTGCTGGTTCTCGCCAACAACAAGAAAATCGGTAAAGAAACAGATCCCCTTCTCATCATTGTACTCTAAAGCATATGCCATTATTGTCCCAGTGGTCAAGCCAGAGCTTCTTCCCACTTTGACAACTTGCCTTCCAATGAGACTGCTAATTGGAGACTGCAAGTCTATGATATGAACATTACCAATCTGACCTACACCTTTTACAGTTGTAGTTACATTATTCATGTTAAAATCTTCAGCAAAAGGGATAAAAGCTCCATCTGCCCGCACGAATGTTTCTGCAAGAGCACCAAACCGTAATGGGCATGTAAGGGAGTCAGGACGCAATAAAAAATTCATTAGCACAAATGTAAAGTTAAACATAACAAGCTTCAGGATAAAACCTTCAAAATTTTCATTGAAGTTAAACATTGGCCCCTAGCATCCTGATATATCATGTTCAAATTCTCTTGTGCTTAAATTTTCTAATGCAAAGATCGATGAATTTCCTTGCAGGAGATTTGAAGGCAGAAAAATAAATTTGGAACTGCATTACCTGGATTTATACCAGCAAAGATGCCATACCAAAGGTCATCTGTGATAAAAGAGGTTGCCCTCTCTACAGCACCAAGGTACACTCCAGGTCCAAGGCTGGGTGGCAAAGGATGAAACATCTTCTGATTTGGGTAGTCCAAGTCAACAGCAACATGCCGATTTGTGAGGAAACCTACCTGCCGATTCCCTGTTCGGCTCCTCACAATAGCACCCAGTGTTCCATATGTCTCTTGGCTGGCAACCTACATGTGCAGGGAGTAACTGAAGGGTTTAAATGGTAACAACCAAGACAAGTAAAAGAGTTACGTCAACATTTCTCAAAAACAAGTAATCAAGGTTAAGGGCAGAGTAAGAGAGGGAAAAAGCTTTTTTTTCTCGAAAGTTACTCAAAGAGAAATCCTTTTATCATCACTTTAAAAAGAAAGGTCTCAAGTCTTAACACTCTCCTAGAAGGATAGGAACGGAATTTGAAAATAAACCGTACACATGATGCAAGCAAAAAGATACCATGCAATTCTAGAAAGAAGAACTCAAGCTTGACGCTGTTGAAATGTCTGTACATCTATGATTGTGAGTGGATGATTGATCCAGTCATAGTTGTTGCCTTAATAAATCATTAATAAAGGAAACCAGCTTCAATACTCCATTAATACTTGCATAAGCAAGCAGCTTATTTATATAATCAAATTCCAGCAAAAGGTTGTAAAAAAAGCTGACACTTGACTTTTCACAAACTCTCGTATTAATATCAACTTCAACCGTACAACATAAGCTAGAGCCCCAATAAATGATCACTTTGGGTAGTTATGGAGAACTTGCTCAAATGGCTATTAAAATTTTTACAGAAACAAATGAGAAAGTGATTCTTTATCTTAGAAATGAGCATTCTTTCCCCACATTGGTATTAGGACAGCAAGAAAATATGCCTCAAACTAGAGTATGAGATTGCATGGCATAAAAAAAAATTACCATGGACTGGTTGACAAAAATTGAACATGTTGAACAGGATCTCCATCAACATACAATTATTACCCAAATGAAATGACGGTGCACGTTATGTGGATGACAATTATCATTGCATGATGCTCAAAGAGAACAGTACTTATCAGTATGTTTTTCAGCCCAAGGACAAATGATACAGGACAGAAATTCAGAAAACGAACAAAGAAGAAAGCAATTTTACCATGCGCCTTTCATAGTACTCCAACAGACTATTACTCCTGTAAGTTTATTATAGAGACTACTTTTTGCAGTACTGTGTACAATATTGTTCACAACATTGTCAAAAAAATATGAGACACGATTTTTATATCTTTTCCATCATTCTTTATATTGTTATGAACCTTCAAGAAGGGTTTAATTTTACAAAGGTTAATCTTTATACTTTAATGAAATTATGCTAGGAGAATATTTTAGCAGAGTACTTTCTTTTGATTAGTAATAAAAAAAATTACCCTGTGGCTTTTCAAGTTTCATAGATATCTTAGGAGTTGCATGTTTCATACCAGAAACCTTAAAATAAAAGTTGAAGTGTTTGATAACAAAGAATGCCACCTTTTTATTGTGCCTCCAACTACAAGAGTCAATTAGACAATTCCATAACCAGTATAATAAGAGCCGAGGGTAATACTACTACTGGGTATTCAACATTAACAGCAGAAAAAATGTAGAGTACTACAAACATGAGAAGAAAGTGTGGGAATTAGAAATCTTAGGGATAATGGTGGCTTTGTGAGTGTCCATCAACACCAGGACTTCCTAAAATTTTTGTCCCAGAAAAAAGAAGAGCATGGACAATCAAATATCCCCCTCAGAAAAAAATCTTCATATTTACAAATGTTAGCAGT
Organism: Firmiana major; assembly: GCA_033439115.1. NCBI lineage: Eukaryota > Viridiplantae > Streptophyta > Magnoliopsida > Malvales > Malvaceae > Firmiana > Firmiana major. The sequence continues at coordinate 3,484,626 of CM065914.1, read as the reverse complement.
AATATGCTGTGAGTTACATGGGAAAGGAATAAAAAGTAAAATATGGCGAATATAGTCCCAAAAACAAATACAGTGCTTGCAAGCAGAATGTACACCAGATTGCACAACCATAAGTTAACAGTCTTAACCGAATAATTCCTATGATGAAGAATTAAAGATATTAAGTTACAATTCACAAATGCCCTTTTTTCATTTAACCTTTCAACAATCCATAAGTTTCAGGTACTGCATATCTATGAATGCCCACCAAATATACACACTTAATAAGAACAATTACCTGTGAACCAGAACCAATGATTGGATCACTTCCCCTCAAACCATCCACAAGCTCGGTATATAGTTGTTCTTTAGGAGTTGCTGCAGGTGCACCATAATATGAGAACTCCACAACGTCTACATCACACCACACACCTCCTGGCCCCTGACCGAATTTTTTTTAAAAATAATTAAAACTTGAAAAACAAAAGATGTCATTTCAAGAAGAAAGATTAATCATACATTTGAAAATTTTATTTCATAGACCATATCAAGTTTAGAGATTTCCAAAACTATCAACAACTCAAAATTTTGAAAGAGTCAACTCTGACATGAAATAGAAACCTTCTCAACGATACTGATGCATCACATTAGCGGCTATGGATAATATCAAAACCATCAAATTTGATGTAGTGTTAGAACAAAAACAGCCTTTCCCAGGAACACCACCCCCCCCCCCCCCCCCCCCCCCACCAAACAAAAAAAAAAAAAAAAAAAAACTAGGAGAAACCAAAAAATAAAATAAAATAAAAAAAGAAAGAAACCATGGAGGTTTGGTAAAAGCAGTGAACCTAGAAGCATTAAACTTACTCACCTCAAGAGCAGGAGGTAAACATTGAAACTGGCTAAGCCATTGCCTATGAACTTTACGAGCAACAAAGACAAGAATAGCTGGTATATCTGTCAAAACACCCCGTCGAATACGGAACCCAACTGCTGTGCCAAGACTAAACCTACGCAGTTTTTTACTATGAAATGCCCTAATGGTCATCAACTCAAGTAAGGTAGTTGCTTGCTGCCCTGATGGCAATCGACCAAGAGTTTCTGGCAATACCCCTTTCTGTAGGTTCCCAAAATAGTTTGCTCTATCTTCTGCAGCATCAATTAATCGACTTGAAGTGGGCCATGAGAAGTAGGCGGCATTACTCTCGGAATGCTGAGCACCAGATGCAAAAGGTTGAAGAGTTGAAGGACTTGATGAAGGCAGATTAAGATGATTGCAGCAATTTCTTTCCAAATCTAAAGCAGATTCCTCTGATTCTGTTGATCCAGTGTGATGATATCTTAAATCCAATCTGCTCCTCTCCATCTTTCAGCTCTCCTAAATAATATAACTCAATTCATCTCAAAACTCAATGTATATATTAGTGATATAAAGCAAATCAAAGTTGGAATGTGATCATGATCATAGAAAATACTTAGTAATGGTTACATTCAATACTAAATTTGTAATGCCAAAGACCGAAAATGTTGATAATCATTAAAATAGTTTAAAAAAAAAAAGTATAAGTGAATCATACTAACTCTGTTAATTCCATAAACGCCGATAAAATATGAACGTGGCCAAATGGCAAACCACAGTAACTGCAAATGGAAAAAGATCAAATCAAAATTAAAAAAAAAAAAAAGTTTCAAAAGATGTGCACTCTAACCTATCACATGGACAGAACCAATACAATACAAATCTATGAAATGCCAATCCTAACCAACAGCTTATTAAACATAGATAGAACAGGAAACTATCCTGAAAAACATCAATAATTCACTCCAAAAAAAAAAAAAAAAGCAGGACATCATTATATTCAATGTCCAAAGGCCATAAAGGAAAGAAAATTCTTCCAAGGGTATTTTCATAAATGAAAGCCAACCCAGATAGAACAATGATAGCATCCTCTCCAAGCCGAAAGAGGATTGTAAGAGTGAAAGAAAGTAGGGCCAATAGGATAGCTGTACAAAGAGATAAACAACAGCCAAATTAGATACCCTTTTATTGGAGGAAGTTGAAAAAAGTGCTGCAAAAATCGAATCTTTCAAATATGGGTATTTTAAGAGTTGAGTAACCTGTAATAATGGACTAATCCAAACCCAGAAAGCTAAAAAGCACCAATTCAAAATATTAAACCCCAAAAATAAGAAAAGCTCAAGAGAAAAGATAAGACCTTTATGGGAATCCTGAGCATATATTAAGCTAAAACTCACCTATAAACAATGGCGGAGCTGGGATGGACGACTCAAAGTCAAGCCTTTGGAGATTTTCATGCCCTAGTGATTGCTGCACAACCTGCCAACCAAAAAAAAAAGAACTTCAAGCTGTCACTTTGTGTTATTCTGTTTGTATCTCTCTGTAAGAAAAAGAAGCTCTAAATTTAGAAAGATTGAAGCTTTTTTGAGAAGAAAGAAAGAAAGATGTGCCTAATTTAGTGGGAGAAAGATAAAAGACCTCAAATATCTGATACTGCTATATTGTATTACAGAATAACTATTTTAATGGAGTTTTTAGGGGGAAAAAAACTATATGCTATCAAATTGGGAGAGAAAACAGAAGGCAAGCCTTTTCTTCCTTTCTTTCCTTATTTTATGCAGTCTTTACTCTTTATCTTTTCTTTTCTTTTTTTCTCTACGATTGAATGTCATATAATGGTGGAAAAAATTCTCTATGATTGAATGTCATATAATGGTGGAAAAAATGTAAGCATGACCATAGAAAATATAATGGAGGAAGACATGGCTAAGGGTAAAATAATTTTTCTTGGACATTGATATTTAGTTTGATGGGGAAAATTAGGGACCCATCCATATTTGCTCCCCAAAAGTAGCACACCCTTCTCTCAAATAATTCAAATCCCACTTATTGAGGCGTGGGGTTTTGATTTCTTTTTGTTTTTGCAAAAACTTTAGTAGTAATATTTGTATATCCACTATTAATTTTTTAACTCTTCCAACATTTTTTTATCTTGATTTTTTGTTTGTTGATAGAGATAACCAAAGGGGTTTTGAGGCTATGATTTAAAGGAGGTTCATTATCAGATAATATAAGATAGAAATGTGTGGGGCATGGAAGGATTAATTTAGGGCTGAATAGAAGCCAATCCATATCTCCCTTTTAATATCATTACCATTTTTACTTTTCTCCTTTTAATGGGTTTTATCTAAACAGTGAAATCTCCATTTCTTTCTCTCTTTCTCATGTATGATGTGCTATTTTCCATTATTTTTTTTGCTTTACATAGCACATCTCAATTCTCAATAGCAGCCCTTGCTAAAGAGAATTGCCTTTCTAGAAGTTAAAATCAAATCTCTCCCTCTCCACTTGCCACATTTCATCCCTTAAATTATCTTCTCCTTCACATTTCAATCATCAATTATGATCAGCTGGCCCCTTATAAATGCTAATTATACATGTTAGGACTCAAGTTTTAAATTTACTTAGTCAAGAATGATTTATATATATATATTAAACATTTAATAGTGAAATCTATTTTATAGTTACCTTGTACTTTCTTTTTTATTTGAGAGTCACAAGAATTATTAGTCCTGTAAATAGATTCCTATGTGTAGAGCATTCCCAGTGGATATTATCATCCATTTGTTGGATGAAAATCATAAAAGCATAGGCCCTTCTGCTTGAAAGAAATAATGGAACTGTTTTGTTATTGTTGTTGCCTTGAAACAACAATGATGAATTGCTGACGTCCTTCGTGCCACGTGTTGTTGAAATCTCTGCAAGAAAAATAAAGATCAGAGAGACGCAGGGCTTTCCCTGCGTTTGCACTCCGATGCTTAAGTTAGCCAGAGAATTGAGCAGAGTTTCAGTAGGGAAATTCAGAATTAGGTTAATGAATCATACCTGACCCCTATTTATAGGGATTTACTTGTCATTAATTACATTTTTGCCCATTTTTTATCTTACTCAGGGCTTGTATCATTTCTCATACGTTTTCTTCATGCGCCACGTGTCATTCTTTTATTATTCTTTTATCATGCACAACAATTGCTCCCCACTCTTTCGCTAGGTATAACCTTGCGGAAGAGTACATATGTTCTCATTGTAGCCTCAAGTCAAGTCCTTACATTAGATTCTGAAGTCAAATTCTCTGGCCTTCTAATTCTCAAGCTCTTGTTTTGAGTGCGTGGCTTACCTCGCGCATTTTTCGCTTCAAGCCCTTTGTTTGTGTGCTTAGCTTACATCGCGCATTTTTCGCTTCAAGCTCTTGCACATTTTCTTCATGGCTTACCTCGCGCATTTTTCGCTTCAAGCCCTTGGTTGAGTGCTTAGCTTACCTCGCGCATTTTTCGCTTCAAGCTCTCGCACATTTTCTTCGTGGCTTACCTCGCGCATTTTTCGCTTCAAGCTTTTTACATTGTCTTCGTGGCTTACCTCGCGCATTTTTCGCTTCAAGCCCTTGATTGAGTGCTTAGCTTACATCGCGCATTTTTCGCTTCAAGCTCTCGCACATTGTCTTCATGGCTTACCTCGCGCATTTTTCGCTTCAAGCCCTTGATTTGTGTGCTTAGCTTACATCGCGCACTTTTCGCTTCAAGCTCTCGCACATTTGTCTTCGTGGCTTACCTCGCGCATTTTTCGCTTCAAGCCCTTGATTGAGTGCTTAGCTTACATCGCGCATTTTTCGCTTCAAGCTCTCGCACATTTGTCTTCGTGGCTTACCTCGCGCATTTTTCGCTTCAAGCCCTTGATTGAGTGCTTAGCTTACATCGCGCATTTTTCGCTTCAAGCTCTCGCACATTGTCTTCGTGGCTTACCTCGCGCATTTTTCGCTTCAAGCCCTTGATTTGTGTGCTTAGCTTACATCGCGCACTTTTCGCTTCAAGCTCTCGCACATTTTCTTCGTGGCTTACCTCGCGCATTTTTCGCGTCAAGCCCTTGATTGAGTGCTTAGCTTACATCGCGCATTTTTCGCTTCAAGCTCTCGCACATTTGTCTTCGTGGCTTACCTCGCGCATTTTTCGCTTCAAGCCCTTGATTGAGTGCTTAGCTTACATCGCGCATTTTTCGCTTCAAGCTCTCGCACATTGTCTTCATGGCTTACCTCGCGCATTTTTCGCTTCAAGCCCTTGATTTGTGTGCTTAGCTTACATCGCGCACTTTTCGCTTCAAGCTCTCGCACATTGTCTTCGTGGCTTACCTCGCGCATTTTTCGCTTCAAGCCCTTGATTGAGTGCTTAGCTTACATCGCGCATTTTTCGCTTCAAGCTCTCGCACATTTGTCTTCGTGGCTTACCTCGCGCATTTTTCGCTTCAAGCTCTCGCACATTGTCTTCATGGCTTACCTCGCGCATTTTTCGCTTCAAGCCCTTGATTGAGTGCTTAGCTTACCTCGCGCATTTTTCGCTTCAAGCCCTTGATTGAGTGCTTAGCTTACATCGCGCATTTTTCGCTTCAAGCTCTCGCACATTGTCTTCATGGCTTACCTCGCGCATTTTTCGCTTCAAGCCCTTGATTTGTGTGCTTAGCTTACATCGCGCACTTTTCGCTTCAAGCTCTCGCACATTTGTCTTCGTGGCTTACCTCGCGCATTTTTCGCTTCAAGCCCTTGATTGAGTGCTTAGCTTACATCGCGCATTTTTCACTTCAAGCTCTCGCACATTGTCTTCATGGCTTACCTCGCGCATTTTTCGCTTCAAGCCCTTGATTTGTGTGCTTAGCTTACATCGCGCACTTTTCGCTTCAAGCTCTCGCACATTTGTCTTCGTGGGTTACCTCGCGCATTTTTCGCTTCAAGCCCTTGATTAAGTGCTTAGCTTACATCGCGCATTTTTCGCTTCAAGCTCTCGCACATTTGTCTTCGTGGCTTACCTCGCGCATTTTTCGGTTCAAGCCCTTGATTTGTGTGCTTAGCTTACATCGCGCACTTTTCGCTTCAAGCTCTCGCACATTTGTCTTCGTGGCTTACCTCGCGCATTTTTCGCTTCAAGCCTTTGATTGAGTGCTTAGCTTACATCGCGCATTTTTCGCTTCAAGCTCTCGCACATTTGTCTTCGTGGCTTACCTCGCGCATTTTTCGCTTCAAGCCCTTTGGTTGAGTGCTTAGCTTACCTCGCGCATTTTTCGCTTCAAGCTCTCGCACATTTTCTTCATGGCTTACCTCTCGCATTTTTCGCTTCAAGCCCCTGCACATGTGTAGCTGGTGCGATCAGTCATTTATCAACTATGTGCGAATCTCAACAGCCAACAAAATATCAATATGGCATAAATAATAGTTCAACAAATTAAATTTCAACCCATAGTTGAATTAACAAAAAATAATATTAAATGTCATAAAGTCTCGCTGCCAGTGTAGTTGCAAGTGGTTGATATTCCGCGTTTTTGCTATCCTCTTGCTTCGTGACCTTTCCATCTTCTTTCAAGGCATTGGTGATGGCTTAGGTAGCCCGACGATGGTAAGGGTTTCTTTTCTTTGAACTCCCTTACATGTAGTTCAGCGTCGGTATCCTTTTCATCACTTCTTCTTGAGTGATATATTTATCTGCTCTAGAGAACAAGTCTGAGATCGTCGTTGGCTGATCTAAAGATAGCGACTCTTGTAACTTTTCAGACCTTGTCCCTTGTAGCATAGCTGTCACAGCTACTCCAACTTGTAGATCATGTATTTCAATAGTAGCATTACGGAACCGATCCACATAGCTTTTGAGTAATTCCTTGCTTCCCTGCCTTAAGGTAAGCAGATAGGTGGCCTCCTTCCTTTTCTGGCTTTTTATCACAAAGGCCTTTAGGAATTCACTTCTTAATTGATTGAAAGACGAAATAGACCCCTCTGGCAAACTGTTAAACCATTTTTGTGCATGGTCAGTTAAAGTTGAGGGGAATGCTCTACTCATGATCTCATCCTCCCATCCATGTAATAGCATCAATGACTCATAGTTCTGAATGTGGTCATAAGGGTCAGTTTTTCCCGTATACATCGTCATCTGCGGCATTTTGAATTTTGGGGGTAGCGCTTTTCCCATGATCGTTGTACTGAATGGGATTCTCCTTCTCTGGTTTTCTTCAGTTTGAACCAACCTTTTCTCTTCTAAGATTTGTTCCACTATTCTTTTCATATAAGTGGTAACTTGTGCCTTGGAGACAGGTCTGTTTTGCACTTTCTTAGCATCGTATGTATCAGCTTGACTGTAGTCCATAGCTTCTTTCCTATTACCTTGAGTTCGGTTTTGACGAGCCTGAGATTGAAAGTTTATCATTCCAGTTTCAAGGTTTCGTGCTGGATCTATTTTCAGTCTCTCTCAATATGAGATCTTGTCATTCCCACATCTTTGATTCCGTTATTTGGTGGGCTGTTTGTGTTCTGGGGCCAAGGATCTTCGATGCCCAAGTATCCAGAGTCTACTCGAGCCGGACCCTCAAGGTTTCTAGTACTTCGGCGTCTCCGACCACCAACAATCTCCCGTGTTGAATTCTTTGTACCATGACGCCGTAGTTTTTTGACACTCTGATGTCTCCAGTTCATTGGAGTCTCGCGCATGGGGTCTTCCGTAACTTGGTGCTGCAAGCCTTTCGAGGCCTCACGCACAGGGTCTCCCATACCTTGACGCCTCATATCTTTCTCAGTCTCACACATAGGGTCTTGTGCGGCCATGCCACGAGGATCTCGAGAACCCCTGCCGTGAGGGTCTCGCGCAGAAGGGTCTCGCGTAAGCTGGCATCCCCGCGTTATGAGTGCGCCACGTGGCGCGCGAAGAACGCGCCACGTGGCACACGAAGCCAACGAGGGGTCTTGCGCGGCCATGCCGTGAGAGTTTCGTGCACCCCTGCCGTGAGGGTCCCGCCCTCCCCTGCCGTGAGAGTCCGCTACGGGCATGCCGCGAGGGTTCAATGCGGATATGCCGTGAGGGTCCATTGTAGGCATGCCGCGAGGGTCCATTGTAGGCATGCAGCGAGGGTCCATTGCTGACATGCCGTGAGAGTCAGATGCGGGCATGCCGCGAGGGTCTCGCACACCCATACCGTGAGGGTCTGGCGCACCCTTGCCGTGAGGGTCCGACGCAGGCATGCCGTGAGGGTCCTGCAGCACAATGCCGCCCATGCCGCGAGGGTCTCCAGCAGCCATGCCGCCCATGCCTCGAGGGTCTCCAGCAGCCATGCCGCGAGGGTCTCCTGCAGCCATGCCGCCCATGCCGCGAGGGTCTCCAGCAGCCATGCCGCGAGGGTCTCCTGCAGCCATGCCGTCCATGCCGCGAGGGTCTCCTGCAGCCATGCCGCCCATGCCGCGAGGGTCTCCAGCAGCCATGCCGCGAGGGTCTCCTGCAGCCATGCCGCCCATGCCGCGAGGGTCTCCAGCAGCCATGCCGCGAGGGTCTCCTGCAGCCATGCCGCCCCTGCCACGATGGTCTCCAGCAGCCATGCCGCGAGGGTCTCCTGCAGCCATGCCGCCCCTACCGTGAGACTCATGCGCAACACTTCCTTCTCCTACCAAATTTCGCACCGTTACCGGCAAATTCACTTCCGGGAAGGTGCCTTTGAACAGGTTCACCATAGCGTGCAAAGCTTGGGCGGTTTCTTCCCCCTGCTTCTGCATGGCTTCGAATTCAGCTACGGGGATCGTCATCATCTCCGACCTTCTCTCGATCTGAACTCCATCACCTAAGTCCACAATTGGGGAGCTCGTCATGTCCTTACTTTCTTCACTTCTGATTGCTGTTGAACGTATCTGTACCATCGCTGTCAAAAGCTTTTCTTCCGATTCCCACAGACGGCGCCAATTGTTGTTGCCTTGAAACAACAATGATGAATTGCTGACGTCCTTCGTGCCACGTGTTGTTGAAATCTCTGCAAGAAAAATAAAGATCAGAGGGACGCAGGGCTTTCCCTGCGTTTGCACTCCGATGCTTAAGTTAGCCAGAGAATTGAGCAGAGTTTCAGTAGGGAAATTCAGAATTAGGTTAATGAATCATACCTGACCCCTATTTATAGGGATTTACTTGTCATTAATTACATTTTTGCCCATTTTTTATCTTACTCAGAGCTTGTATCATTTCTCATACGTTTTCTTCATGCGCCACGTGTCATTCTTTTATTATTCTTTTATCATGCACAACAGTTATCATTGGAAATGACAACTATGGCTTCTGTAATAACATGAAATTTGGCTATAGTTGGATAAAAACAAATACCATGGAAGATATGAACGCAATTTGTTTGAATCACTGAGTTGTAAAAGGATTGGAACTGGAGGGACTGAGAGTTCTCTGGAAAGAGTCCATGGATTGGAGGGATTCAACAATGCAATTATTGAATTAATGTACCCAAAGAAAAGATATGGGTTCCACCACAATCAAGGCCTTCAGAGAAACAGTGGCTGATTTGGTGAGAGCACTCACGCATTGCGAGATGTACTAAATTTCAATAAATTACGAATTAATGCACACTTTTTTCTTTTTTCTTTTTTTTCCCAATCTTCTTTTGACCTTCTTTGGCATTATGTAAGAGAGGTGTCATGCTTTAAAAAGAAAACTGTTGAAACTATGGATGACAATGGGTAAAATGCCCGAGGCAATCAAATTTAAACTCCATTATGAATTTAAAAATTACATATTTCATTATATTTTATTAGTTGATTGATGTAAGAGAAAAAGCACACTCATACATTACTTGTAGAAAATGCATCTTCACAGATGTAAGGCAAGAAGCTGTCTGCAGCAACAGTAAGCATCAGTGCATCACCATCCAACAGCTTAGAGTCTGGGCTGGGCTACATTGTCTATGCAGAAAACCTTGCACGATCATGTGGAGAAGAATAGTCAATATTTGGGCCAAGAGGAATTATCCCAAATGGATTTATGGTGGGATGACTCCCATAGTAATGCCTCTTGATGTGTTGCACATTCACTGTGCTGTTCATGCCTGGGATTTGGTAAATGTCTTTGGTGTAGTTGAACAAGTTTGGGTACTCTCGCAGAAGCTTCTTGTTGCACTTAAAATGAACTGCATAGACCTGGAAGCACAACAAGTTCATCATCAGAAAGCCTGAACGATTTCATTGCAAAGATCCTCAATTTTCAACTAGCCAAAGTTAATGATTACTATTGAAAGAATTGTCATGGATCAAGATGTTTTTAGTAATACCAAATACATAATATTCGAAGGTTGATAAAATACCTCATCAAATCTTATGAGGGTCACAAACAGTCGGATATCTGCCTCAGTCAGATTGTTTCCACAAATGTACCGCTGCTTGGAAAGAATCTCCTCACATTTGTCCAAAGCTTCATATAATTGTTTTGCAGCCTGATGATCCAATGAGAAGACATACTTAAGAATACGGAAAGAAGAGTTCTTTCAAGAATGTAGAGACTAAGAAGTCCCACACTGAATTGAAGATACTACTAAGAATACCTCATCAAAGGGCTCTTGCTTTCTAGCAAACCCACATTTGTAAACACCATTATTAATTCCACTGTATATCCATTCATTTGTCTCATCAATTTGAGCTCTCAAATGAGGAGGATATAGATCCAAAGCAGGATTCACTGCTATATCATTGAATTCGCTATTAAGCATGCGGATTATCTCTGCACTCTCGTTACTAACAATGGTCTTGAATTTCTTGTCCCATAGGACCTATCACATAACATAAAGCACCGAATAAACTTGAGAGACTTGAACATAGGAAAGAAACAAACGAAAAAAGAAACAGAGGAAAGAGGGCTGGGAGGGGTTTTTAATGTTTATAAACTTACAGGAACAGTGTACTTCCCAGTATAGTTCGAACTAGCAAGCTCGTATAGTTCCCTTATACTCTTTGCTCCATTAAATGGGTCAGGTTCAGCCCCTGGCTCCTCTGTATTAGAGGTGGGAAAAACCCATCCCATATGCTCATCAGTTTTCCTTGTCCTTTCCCATATGGGTTTGACTGACTAATCAACAATTGAACAGAAAAGATCATCAGTTTTATGACAGATTTAGTCGAACCACAAAAGCTTAAAAGCCATAACATGATTCACCAACCGTGACACCAATGGCTTTGTCAAGTCCTTTGATCTTCAAATATGCAAGGCACCTGGAAGCCCAGGGACAAGCATAAGATACATACAAATGATACCTTCCTGACTCAGGTGGAAACTGAGAATTTGGTTCTTGAGAGATGAAGTTACGAAATGTTGAAACAGTTCTCATAAAAGCCCCAGAATCTGACATTTCATCCAGTGCAGATCGAGCCATTTGAAAAGTGCGCTGAAAAATGCATCACTTCAGAAATTATTATAACTTCTCAAAGTCCAACAAAAATCAACCCATCATTAAGATTCAATTAACAGGCAAGAAATTTCTCAACCCTAAAGCATACAGTGTGGTCTTTTCTTTTTCTTTTTTTTCCCTATAAATCTTGTTTGATATATCTCTTTTCTCATTTGAGTATTTTCTGTCCTGTTTCTTGTTTTTCTTTCTTTTTTCATTTCAGAGATAGTTACTTTATAAATTAAATATAAATAGTCATCAAGGAAACTAGACATAACTAAAAGAACTGATTCAGCTATTAGCTGGAGGCAATACTAGTTACTATATAATAAAAGTTCATTGCATGTGCAGCAAATCATTGAAGGCAATAAATCAAGTCTTACAAACGATATATCAATGAAAAATCCATTTAATCTTAATAACAGCCATAACAGATCTTTTCAAGCAAATAAAGCACACTGATCAAGTTAAGTCAAAATCCAGAAACTGTTCTTACTCACACAGACAGAAACTGCTCTTAGACACAAACTGTTCTTCCTCCAGTGTACACCAAAAATTAACTGATAGATCTACTAGTTATCTCATTAGTAATAACAAAAGGCATGAATTTGTCAAAAGAGTAATACAGATACTATAGAACCCGTTATTATCAAGAGAAATATGAACTATAACAATAACCCAACAAAGAAGAAAAACGTTTCTTTCTTGGCAGCAAATGAAATATTCAAGAGCAGCTAAAGGGACTAATGGAAATGATGTGACATAAAACCGAAACCCAGAAAGAGAGAGACCAGAGAGATCAAAATAGAGCATAATTCTTACCTTGAAAGCAAATAATGGGAAAGACGAGGAGTTGTTACCAAATGCTGACGGGATTTTGCAAAAGAACGAAAGCATGGCCTTTTATAAAGTTTCCCCTTTTTTGTTTGTGTTTCCTAGAATACCCTCTATCTTGGCTTAAATAGATGCAATCGATCTCATGCTATAAGAGCAAAAACAAAACAAATTGAATACATATTGCAAGTTGTGACAAAAGCGAGGCACACCGAAGGCATCAGCCATTAGCTCACAGAAAGGTTGCATCTTTGACTAATAAATTATATAGGCTGCTAAGACAGTTCCTTAAAAACAGACAATTTAATATTTATGACAATATTTTGACATCATTTATGACAATAGAAGGTTTAAAAAAATGAAAAACTTTCCCTTCAGGCAACATGAATTTGCAGGTTAAAGAGTTGAAAAATAGAAGAAAAAAATCAATCAAACAGGTATTTCAAGTATCAGACAACTGGGTAACTTGACTGTTTTTGATTGATTCCTCGTATGGTAACAAAGGTTTGCCGTTTTCTTTTCCCGAAACAAGGCATTGGGTCCTTAGGTCCCCCATTCAAAGTCCTAAGATTCTATCTATAGCATCTGCTAAGACTTGAGAGGATAAACACGAGCAAATCAGGTTGCCATTCAATGTGATTGACGCAAACTTTTGTTTTTGTTTTCAAACGCCAGTTTAAAGTTACAATAGTGCGCTGCTCATTACATCGCCAACCACTAGCTTATCCTGTAGGTAGATCCTCTGCATTTTCGGTTGACGGCAGAAATGCCAACAGAAGGCATTAGAATTGAAGAAACTTGTACTTCCGAGGAAAAGGGATAAAAAGATTCAACTTCATTTAAAAGAACTCATAAAAGATTCACTCCTGAGGAGAACATGTCACCGTGCAACCTGCTTTAGCAGAAAAGCTTTCAACTGCGAATATAGCCCATCTTCCCTGCAGCCAGGCTGCTAACCAATTCCTTTAGAAATCCTTTCATTCAGCTCAGAAACAAGAGCAAACTTGTTAGTCTCATAAGAAGCAGTCATGAATGCTGCCAAAGTTACACGATCAATATTGCGATCCTTATCCAACAATCTCTGAAAGAATAATGCTGCTGTGCCTACTTTCTTCTCACTACAAAGCTTCCTGATCAAGGTGTTAACTGTCCGCATCCAAAGTTTTTTCTCTAGTCTTTCTAACATGACCATGGCAAAGGCAGAATCACCTTTCTTGCAATACTCATAAGCTAATGTCAACCGAGTTACTTCACAAGGAGAGAGCCCCTTGTCCATCATAGTCTCATATAACTGGCATGCCTCCTCCAACCTAGACTGTTTGCAAAGTCCACTGATGAGAGTTCCATATGTGATACTATCTGGTACACAACCTTGGTCATTCATCTTGTTGAAAAACTTAAATCCCAAGCTTAAATTTCCATCTCTGCAGTACCCACATATCATGGATGTGTACGTTTCCTTGGTTGGAACCAATCCACGCCTCAAAGCTTCTTCAAAAAGGTTCTCACTTTCTTTCATTTTCTTTTTCTTACAGAATGCAGCAATCAATGTGTTATACGAGTGTATATCAGGCAGGAGGCCAACTTTAACCATCTTTGCGAAAAATGCCATAGCTCGCTCAGTATCAGCCTGCTTGCAGTGGTGAGTAATGAGAATGGTATATGTAACTCTATCAGCTTGCAATCCATGTAGAAGGCCCTCCCTAAGCAGTTCATGGGCTTCTTGAACCCTTCCCTTTTTAAAGAGGCCATCAATAATTGCATTATATGTACATATATTAGGAGCAAAGCCTTCTTTATCCATTGAATCCATCAATTCATATGCTCGTTCAAAACTTCCCATTTTACAATGGCCAGCTATAAGAGTGGTATACGTGTTGGTGTTAGGAACCAATCCCTGCTCTTTCATTCTGCTCAACAACATCTCTGCCCGGTTCAACTTCTCCTCATTGCAATATCCACTGATCATAGAAGTATATGTATGCACATTTGGCTTGTAATTATCACTCCTAACAAGCTTAAGGAACAACCTAAAAGCCTTCTCAGTCCATCCTTTCTTGCAAAGTCCATCAATCAAAGCCGTATGTACATACACATTAGGCTTCCATCCTTGCCTAACCATTTCCTCTAATTTTCCAAAGGCTTGCTTTATACTACCCCTCTTACACAATCCATTTATCAAACAAGAATAGTTAATCAAATTTGGCTTAAACCCCATTTTAACCAAATTTTCAAAATACCAGAACGCTCTGTTCGCAAAACCCTCCTCACAAAACAAACTGATAACCAACGTGCAAGTAGCATTATCAACAATGAATCCTCTCTCAAGCATTTCCCTCAGCCACTTATCAACCTCTAAAACCCTTCCCGTTCTACAGTATCCGACTACCATCAATTTAAAACTACTAAAATCCCCATACACACCCCTCTCAGACATTTCATCAAACACTTTCTCCAAATAGTCCAGCAACCCCATTTCGATACCAACCCCCAATATACAATTCAAGGTTTCAGGCTTTAGTTTCAAGCCCTGATTTTGCATCTCAAAAACCATCCCAACGGCCTCCTTTAATCTCCCGACTTGAGCAAAACTCCATATCAGACACTGCATTACTTCATTGGCTCTGTCAAAGTTTCCATTTTTAATCAAAGAAGTGGCAGTTACAATATAAAGTCTCATGAAATGTCTAAACTTGGAGATCTCAAGTACCCAGTAAAAGAAACTTAAAGCAACCATGGAACCAGCTTCATTTGCCAGAGAAGCAACAATGGAAATGGCCTGTTCATGGGTCAAAGAATAAGGATTAATATCAAGACTAAGCTTTGGAGATGAAAATCTTAAGTGCGCTTGTTGGTGATAGGATTCATAGACTTGAGAACAAATTGTTTTGATGAAGCATTGGGGTTCTGATGATAGGGATGAAGATTGGGTATCAATCGGATTTCTGTTAACATGGAGATATGATTGGTTGAGAGTGAAGAGAGGATTGGCTGATAATCTGGGCTTAATTCCATGGGATCTGAGAAGCATTGACAAATGCCAAAATGCCAAAGAAGGATGATTTTTTATGACAAGAAAATGAAGAGTAAATTATAGTACTCGTAACACTTTTTGTGATTCGCAATTCAATACAGAAATGTCTTACTCTGCGCCAAATCAAAAGAGACAGTGTTTGATTATGAAGTTATGAAGGAAAAGAAAATGGGAAACTTGGTAGCAAGCATTGCGCAGGGAAGCCAGGAAGAACATGGAAACAAAGAAAAATGGTGAGGTTTTTATTGGATTTAGAAAATTGGGGGCCTTCCTTGTAATGGATTCCAAGGGGCAAGAAAAACTTTTAGAGATCCACAAATATGATAATTAATTGTTTTACTATATTCCTAATTATGCGTTAATAAAATATTAATTTTTTAATCTAACTTGTAAATTTAACAACTCTGTCTGTAATATATAAGTATTTTTTTGTTATTAATTCTTAATATGAATATTAAAAAATTATTAATTAACCAAAATAAATCAACATGTTATTTTTCTTATATAATGAAAGTTTAACATCAAAATATATATATATATATATAAAAGTGTTTAGACTCGAATTTTATATCTATAATGTTTTCATATCTTAAAAGTAAAAAAATAAATTGACCGACATATGAACTTTAGCGAAAGTAAATTAAATTGATTGTAACATATCTTCTTTCAACATCAAATAGAGGAGCAGCAATCATCACTGTTTCCCAATATCTTAAATCTTTGAAATTTTCCTGGTACATTGCACCATTACAATTTTTTGCATAAGCTCATTAACACATCAATGAATAACATATGATAATCATAGGACTAACATGTTTTATAAGTAACATCTTTCAAAGATTTTTCTTAATAATTCCAAGATTCTACTACATTTTCCTAGATGCATATATCTACAAGAACAAATCCTATCTGCCATGGCTGTTATTCAACAATGGTTTCTTCTGTATAAATTGACATGCTTTGCAAAGTTTATTGACTTGCTGTCATGCCAGCCAACACAATCTTTAATTTCTTGGTATGATTTTTCCCATTAGCCATTTCTTCTTTTTGTTCATCTTTCTGCAGTTGAGAACTAGAATTTACAAACAAAAGGAGGATATCTGACATAAAGTTGACAATCCACCTTTCACCGGCTTTTTTCATGTTTCATTTGATTGCTCCTTGATGATCGCCAAACTAAGTAAAAGCAAGAAAAAGTGATCGAAAATGCTATGCAAAGAGCAAATCAAATGCACAAATGCAGCTGCAAAACTACATTCTTGATTCAAGTTTGCAACTTTGACTTGTATAGCAAGTGAAAGAGGAGGCACCACCCCAAGACCGTATAAACTGCAGATGCTATTAATTTCAAGCTTGGAAAAGTGACCATGAAAATGGGAAGATTTGATGCATCAGTTCAGAAATGACTGCTTCTTTCACCAATTTAAGATACAAATAATTATCGAATCGAGTTCAAATAACTCATAAATAATTTGATTTGTTTATAACTTTTAAGTGGATGCGAGGAGTCTTCCCTTGTTAAGAAATCAATCAATCATCCCCTATAATTAAGGCATGGGAAGTTGAAGATGCTAATGGTCCATCACATGCATCTCCTGCCTTTGCATCAGCAAAGTATTTTATTTTATTTTTCCACAATAACTGTTTAGGAGAAAAAACTACCATAATCAAGTGTCACATGGTTCTTCTGTGAGCTCTCAGGTCATCTAACCCCACATATTAATGGAATTAATTAACCCAAAAGCAACTTGCCATTCCACTTTTGTAGATGCCACTGCTGTACAAGACAAATCTACCAGTTAACCCGTAGAGTAAGCCAGCAATTTGCTTCTGTCACACGTATTCTAGACTTTTCTTTCAGGAAATTTCATATTGAAACATATTCTCCATTTTGAATAATACCCTTAAACAATTTTGTGAATTAATCTTTCTGTATTATTATGTATATGTTTGAAAACTTTGTTCTTCGAGAAAACACATAGTCAAAGATATTGAAAGACGAGAGTTGCAATGCAAAGGGGAGAACAATAAGAAAAGGTATCACATGCTTGCTTTTACTGAAGGGTACATCCATCATTTAGGTTACTCTTTGGTTTTGACTATCTCATCATTTTTCTCTTATTTAATATTTACCACCTTTAATGCTAATCTCAACATAGTCAAGGGTATCCTTCAAAAAAATTGCAGATATATAATAATAAGTTAATATCTCAGCCTAAGATAAGGTCATGTCATTGGTAAATAAAGGCAAACTTAGTATTCAAAATTCTCACATTGTGAAATTCAAAAAAAGTCATATGTATGCGGAAAAAAGAGATTGTTTCTATAACTTAAACCCGTATTTTTATTGTTGCACCAAAACTCACCTTCTCATTATTAAACAAGTAATATGAAAAAATATCATCCCAAGGAGTCAAGGATATGAGCTATCTGGTATTTGCCTAAACCATTTGGAGATAGGCAAAAATGGTGGATGAAATCATAATAGAAGAATCCAAAGAGCTAGTAACAACTGTTTTGAGTACTAAGAAATAGTTTTTTTTTTTGGGTGATCCCAATATTCTAAATTACTTGATTGAGGCAAAAATGGTGGATGAAATCATAATAGAAGAATCCAAAGAGCTAGTAACAACTGTTTTGAGTACTAAGAAATAGTTTTTTTTTTTGGGTGATCCCAATATTCTAAATTACTTGATTGAGTGAAACACAAATATATTATAGAGATTGTTAGCCGTGCTCCTTTCTCTAATATGTGAATAAGATTAAAGAACAGAAAACAGAAGGGGAACAACATTGTTATCATAAAAAAGTAGACAATGATGGACAATTGAATTATGTAAACATGAAAACTAGTGTCAACCACAAGGAAAATAGTAGAGAAGAATCTCAACTACCGTCTCCGTTTTATATCACATCTCCTTTCCTTTAAAAAGAAAGCTCTCTCTTCTCTTTAACACAACCCACAACATTCAAAGAAACAGGACACAGCAGAAATGCACAAGCTCTCCTGTTATGTTCTCTTTCTATTACAATTCCTTTGTTTTCGTCTGGCTCTTTCATGGAGTCAAAACACTCAATTTAACCAAGCTGAGAACTATGAGGGTTCTTCAGACCTAGTTAACCTTGAGTACCACATGGGTCCTGTCCTTGCATCACCTATCAATCTGTACATAATCTGGTATGGTCACTGGAATCCAACCCACCAAGCCACTATTAAGGATTTCCTCTATTCCTTGTCTTCTCCAGCTCCTTACCCTTCTGTTGCTGATTGGTGGAAATCAGTCAGGCTCTACACTGACCAAACTGGATCAAACATTACCGGTAGCATTTCCCTTTCAGGAGAGTTCTATGACTCCAGATATTCCCATGGTGTTTCTCTCAGTCGTTTGTCAATGCAATCTATCATCAAAACTGCAGTCACTTCCGACCAAAGGCCACTGCCTCTCAATCCTCATAATGGCCTCTATTTAGTGCTAACTTCTCATGACGTCCAAGTTGAGGATTTCTGCAGGGCAGTCTGTGGCTTTCACTACTTTACCTTCCCAACCCTTGTTGGTGTAACAGTTCCTTACGCTTGGATTGGTTACAGTGGAACTCAGTGTCCAGGCATGTGTGCCTATCCATTTGCCTGGCCTAAGTACTCAGGGAAACCACCACCAAGCACCAATGGAGGTAACAACATAATGCGTGCACCGAATGGGGATGCAGGAGTTGATGGAATGATCAGTGTTATCGCGCATGAGCTTGCAGAAGTGTCAAGTAATCCACTGGTTAATGCATGGTATGCGGGAGACGATCCAACTGCACCTACTGAAATTGCAGACTTATGTTTAGGCTTGTATGGTTCTGGTGGCGGCGGTGGGTATGTGGGTAAAGTTTACAAGGATTCCTGGGGAAACGGGTACAATGTGAATGGAGTCAGGGGAAGAAGGGTTTTGGTTCAATGGGTGTGGAATCCTGTGAAAAGAAGATGCTTTGGACCTAATGCCATGGATTAGAAGTGCAATACGTACAGAAGTTTAGACTGTTTCTTGCTACTTTATCATCAATGAAGCAGGAAGTAAGGCCCTGAGAATCATGGTGGGGAGGGTCGGCACGGTAATAGAAAGAGTGAGCTGCCTTGTTGATAACTATTGTACTTTAAGAAAGAGTGAGAGATGATGATCCTTTGCTTGTTTAATTCACATACTTTTCTGAATTCACATTTGCAGCAGATTCTGATTTATCATTCTAAAATTTGATAAAAAATTGAAAAAATATTATATATTTAATGTTTCGATACAAATTTTATATTTTACAAAAATCCGAACAGAATAGATCACTCCACAAATAGACAGATCTACCTTTGAGTTCACTTTCTCTGTTCTGGAAGTTCTTTTAATCAAGGAATTGGTTCTAACCACAATTCACAGGAACGTAACGTAGATATCAGCAAACTGTCATAAACATCATTGATAAAAAAAGTAATAATAATGATGATTATAGTCGATAAAGAAACCCATGGATGATAGATAATTGCTACTATTATTCATTAACCATCCTATGTCATAAAAATGGTGAGCCTCTCAATGTCAAAAGCACATTATCCACTGAAGCTAATAGATAAACAAATTACCCAACAGGGCAGCCTAATCGTTTAGCAAAAATGAAGGAATGAAATTATAGAAACTGTACAACTCTAAGAATTTCTAACATGAAATTCAGAATCTGAGATTATCACCAAGCAAGAGATTTTGCGGCTGCTTAATAAAAGAAATGCTTTGATCAGTTCTTGGACAAGACTGAGGAGAGCTATAATTCACAACAATTCAGAGCAATGAATACAGGGATGATCCATAAGCCTGGCTACAAGGCTCCCTGGCTCTGGAATGAGAGCAAATGTCAAGCTGTTCCAGAAATGAAATGTCACCGACTCCGTCAGAATCTTATTGAATAGAGCATCTTGCTGTGCTTTCTCAGTTTCTGTTGTTGGTGCAACAAAGTATCTGTTTTTTATCCAAGTTAGTCACGGCAACAAATGAAGAATTTAAGACTTCACGGAAAAAGAAGTGCAACAAGTAAAAAAATTTGGAGACAGCACAAAGAGGCATAAGGCAAGCTAGTGAAAATCTTGTCATGCAACTATAATGTACATTTGACCACATGAATGCAAGTGATAGTGTGCCCTGAGGAGCACAATTATGAGGTAATAAGTGAAGTGCTATTGACAATCTGTTTTCCGGTAAAAGTAGATGCTTTTTTTTCTAGGTTCTAACAGAGTTAGGCAAGGTGAGAGGAACACCCAATAATCTGAGGCTACTGAAACATCAAAGAAATGGTCGAAGGACTAAATGTTCATCCTACAATAAGAACTCTGCCTAGGATCATTCCTGGGAACCCAAGGATCCATTATTTAAAACGTATTTCTAGCCAAAATCCTAGCAAAATAGCCAGGTTAGCTGGAAGACAAATGCCCAAAAAGAATATGATAATAATATTAATAAAAGAAACAAGCCACTCATCCTCCCACAGACTAATCAATTACCGTGGAGAAGCAGGAAAAAAGGCACTAGGAAAAAAAATTAGGAGTTGGGAAGCATGGGGATGCTTCACTAGTCAGATTTTGCAATGATAAGAGCCAAATATACATATGGCTGTAAACATGTACAGGCATGGATACAGGCATAAAAGTGCATTTGAGTTGTGATTTTTATCAGACATATGCATCCAATGGTCATTTCAAGAGATGGGGATGTACATGGAACAGTACCTTGTAAAAAGCTGAGAACTAATAGGGAAGAAAACAAAGGAAGGTTGCACATTCAACTCTGGCTGTTTGATGGATATGTTCCTTTTGTTCGAAAACCTTTTTGCAACTCTTGATAGAAGATCAGCCCCATTCCATCTCAACTGGGTATCATCATATGTCAAATAGAACTGCTTCAAACACTCCATTATGAAGGGACTGCACAAGAAAATGCAAAAGTCAAAGAAATGGTTAATTGCTAGTATGCAGAAAACCAATCCAGAAAACGTATTGAAAAAGGAAAAAAAAAAAAAAGAACTTATGATTGATCCTTCTCAACTTCTAAGGCACCCTACCAAAACCCTAAGTGTAGCTCCCCTACTATCCTTTCCACCCAAAACTCTGAGAGAAAGACTTCTCATTTCAGAAACTAGATATAAATTATGGACCAAACATTTTACTATTTTCATTCTTAAACAAGGGATCCATAAATATAGGATCCAAGAGATTATGATAACATGCCTCAACACAAAATGAAAAAAGATACAACTTTTATTGTAAAGATTATTCAAAGAAAGAAAAAACTTTTTCATTTTTTAAGAAAAATGAAGATGATACTGCAAAATAACCAAAAAAAAAAAAATGCTGAGACGAAGAAAGTTAGCAGTCAAGTAGCAAAACTTTTTAAAATACTCAACAGTGCCAAACGCCTTTAGAGTTTAGACCAAATAGCAACTTAGACAGTTATGCCCTAAAATACAAATACTGCCTATTTGTTTTTTAAAGAATTAATACAAGAGATATATATTACTTGAAAAATCCAAGTAAAGGTGCAAAAGTATTTCGACCAAAGCAGTAATTAGCAAACAAAATTGGAGAATGTAAAAACAAAGTGCAGTCATTACCTTTGCTTTCTAAATGCCATAAAAGCTCCATTCAAAGAACTTCCAGCAGGCTGATCTTCCAGGCCAACAGAATTTTTAAGTGCCAATAATGGTTTCAGAACTATAATATCAGAATCAAGATAAATACCACCATATCTGCAAAACAAATAACAAAAGACGTGCTTGGAAGAAGTGTTCAAGGAAAAGAAAGACTGTAAATATTGAAGCTAAAATGTAGCAGTCTAACCTGCTAAAACCTGATATATAGCAGATCATTAAAACCAATGATATAGAAACTTTGACTTAAATAGAAAGAAAACAGACTTAATAAATCTTGTATATCATGCAAGTTGGAGTAACTATACACATATACCATATTAAAAACAGGACAGTGAGCACAGAACCCCAAATACACCCATCATGGTCATCAACATCAAGTAGGGAAAACTACATCCCTTCTGCATCAGCTTAAGCTTGTGATTTAGCAGTTAGTTCCTTTTCCTCCTCAAGGATATGTCCATAAAAGTTAAGCATGTTTAATTTTTATGTACTAACAAATTTAATGCCTTAGTTTATCTAAAAGTATAATAAAATGAGAAAATAGATGATTTGAGATTTGAATACCAGAAAAAGAGCATAATCAATTGAACCAAGATCCATTATGGAAGCATTGACAAAGCAATTCAAAATTGCATACTGATCATCACAAAGTATATGCATACATGAGCAAGCTTACTTGTAAAGAGCAGCAAGCCGCACAAGCTCACTATAATGAGTAGCATAAAACTTAGTCTTTCTCCATTCAAACCACACAGAAGCAAATACATGGGAGGGTGTATCTTTCAACAATTCATCAAGGTTTGGCATTGCCACGGCAACTTTGTAACTGTGTGGAACAAGGAACCATTTATATAACAATAGATAAAATAAATCAAAATATAGAACCAGAACAAAATTTACCCATCTTTCACAAAGCTGTCTTTGAAAAAATCAAGCTCAATCGTTTCAGAGAACACCATGACACAAGCATCTCGATGCTGAGCAAGCAGACTCTCAAGCCCTCTTTGGTGCCTAACACTATACATCCACGGAGGGGAATTCCATATCATAAAAACTCTCATATCACACTTCCCTTTCCTAAAAAATGCATCCATAAAATCTGAAAAAGATAGCCTTGGATCCAATCCAGGATAGTAACCCCATCTCTTTCCATCCGCATATATATGACCCGAAAACTCAGTGTTGCTCTTATGATCAGCCTCTAAATCTACATTCTTGACCTCATTCTTCCGTCTTCTACTCTCATTTATCTCATTTCCATGTGTACTTCTAATCGAATTCTGACTACTACTATCTTCTCTTTTGCTTAACACATTCCTCGCATTATCATTTTTCTTACTCTCACCACCTCTTTTATCCTCCGAACCTATCTCCACAATCCCCAAAGGCTTCTTCCCAGTAAAAGGGACCTTCTTAAACTCACTCAAAATCCACTTTTGCAACATTCTATCCCCTCTAGTCAACCCAGTAACACCAACCCCATCAGGGTCTTGCAGCAAAGGATTACTCAACGGATTCAAAACCTCCAAATTGGACTTAAACATCCTATCCCTTCTCAAAAAATCACCTTTCTTATCAAACCAATCACCCCATTTCTCCCTCAAAGGATTCGCTTTTTTCCCACCAACTTTCTTCACTAACAAAGCATCTTCAACACTTTCCACTTCACTCATTTTCCTTCTAACTTCCTCATCCAATGGGATATCATCGGATCCAAAGGCGGCCTTAACTTTAACATCTTCTCCAAAAAACCCTTCGTTCATAAACCCTCCATCGTAATCCCAATCTTGAATCGAACGTTTATTGAAAGCTCTTTTAATTGACCCGCTTAAATGGTCGAAATAAAAATGCCCAGATGAAAACATCTTGTCTTTTTTATTCATGGTAATTTCTTGTTCTTCTTCTTGCTCGATTTCGTTGTTGTTATCGTCTTCCGTTAAAACGATGTCATTTTCTTCGAGGGTGTCGAATTCGTCAATTTTGTCGTCGGTTGAGGACGTCGTGGTCGTGGTGACGTCATCGTCGGAGAGTAGCGGGTTAGTTTGGAAAACGCCGTCGTTGTTGTTGTCGTCTAGGGAGTAGTGCCGAGGATAGATGTGGGGTTTGGAAGAGAGAGAGAGACGGGTGTGGAGGAGAGAGACTGAAAATAAGAGGAGAAGAGCAGAGATCACTGCGCATACCTGTGCGCCGTAACGTGGCCGCCGCCGAGATCGGAGATTCCTTAACATTTTTCCCCCGCCGTTAAACCCTTAATGCCAATGCCGACATTGTATAGAACAGAGACAGAGAGAGAAGACGAGGAAGACGGAGTGCGCCCGTGCAAAATGTGCTTAGCTTCAGTTAAGGGCGACTCTGTGAGGGAAATGGACTTACACGAATCTTACCAATTTTGCAAATTTTAATTAAACAATTTTTGTAGCCATTTTTGACTAATTTTTGTAAGATCTATTCTGTTGACAACTTATTTTTTCACATAAACTAGGTTTTTTTTTTTTTTATCTTTTTTTTTTAATTTAAAAATTAAAAATCAATATCCTTTATCGGTCACTATTTGCCAACACCGAAACTAGGGGTGTAAACGATACAGTGGTGCTCGCAAGCTACTCGGGCTCGACTCGAGCAAAACTCGAATTCGGCTCGATTTTAGTCGAGTCGAGCTCGAGCTCGAGCTACTCGAGCTATCGAGCGAGCCGAATTCGAGCACTTAAATACCCTACTCGAGTAGCTCGCGAGCCTAATCGAGCATCGAATTTTTATATATTTTAATAATATAATAATATTTATATAATGATTCGAGCTTAATCGAGCCTAATCGAGCTTAATCGAGCCTAATCGAGCCTAATCGAGTTCGAGTAAAATATCGAACTTATATAATCGAGCCTAATCGAGCCTAATCGAGTAGCTCGAATTCGATCTCGAGCCGAGCTCGAGCTTAAAAAATAAGACTCGATCGAGCTCGAGCCGAGTATCGAGCACCGAGTTTCGAGTCGAGCTCGAGTTCGAGCACCTCACTGTATCGACTCGACTCGACTCGATTACACCCCTAACCGAAACATTGCAAAAAATCATCCACAAATTCCTGAAATTTTTTCTTCTTTTTTTTCGATTCTTAAATCATTTTTGTCAAAAAAAAAAATAAACTCCTATTAAATTTATGTATGTATACAAATCAAAAGAATTTACATATGTATAAAACTCTAATTTTTAATTAAAATTTGTAATATTTAAATATAACATTTATAAATATATTTTTTATAAAAAAATTAAAATTTAATTAATAAATATTAAAATTTAAATCTCAAATTTATATCACATTTTAAAAATAATTATATGAATCTCAAAATTATAAAATATCACATCATAAAATTAATTACAAAAATTTGGTAAAATAAATAATTACATAAACTATTTAAATTAAATTATAAATTACACTTTAAAGGTAATTATATGAATGTTAAAAAAAAAAAATTATATAAATCATTTAAATTAAATTTTAAATTACACTAAGTATAAACTCAATTTACAGGCGAAGTTGAGTCATTTGCATGCTTAATATTCATTTTCAAATAATCCACAATTATCGATAATCTTTTAATCAATCGATTTTGTCTTAAAAGAATGATGACATGCTATAAAATTTAAGCTTAAGTCCCCTTCTATCCTCTACCCCAATTATCAAAATTAAAAATAAAAACCAAAGGATCCAGACTAAGCCATTTCCCAACAATCAAACTTTGAATGCCCAAAACTTCAAATCCAAGGCCTGGATCCCAAGGTCACACAACACCAGCTTAAAAGAAAACATCGAGCAAAAGCAAGAAAAATACAAAAGAAAGGGTTCTAAATATAATACACTATTAAATATCAATGCCAAGATATCGACGTGTAATTCGTATAGAGAAAGGCAATGAGAACTAGTCATGCTTGCCACCATTGTTCTCTTCTACATACTAGAGCAAAAATGAAGTTTACCAAACAAAGAACTTCCACTAACTGAAAAGGAAAAAAAAAATGTGGTCAGCAGTATTGCCTGAAATCCACAGCTTTGCAGCATATTTTGTGTAAATCCGAGGGTAAGAGAGTTACAGAATTCCATGAACTGATAAATCTTTGTTCGGTCTCATGTTCCGACAATTGCAAGGAAGCTCATGACATGACTTGAGTTTTGGTTGCATAACACAATCTTTCGTTGCCTGATGATCATTTCACGACTGCTCCAGAAAACCTTGCTGCAGTCTTCAATAATTTGACAAAAAACCAATTTCACAGCTTCCACCTTCACGTATAAAGTACTTCCACATCTAACTTTCTCATCATGTATTTCATGCTATCATTATTGCATATTAAAGCAATTGCTGCTTTCAAAAGTCGACTTACATTGTCTCTTACCAAATCCAAAAGATGGTTGCTGCTTGATTTCTTGAGAATCCCGTTTCTGCAAAAAGAAGAAAAAAAATGGTAAAAAAACTACAAGGCCTCCAGGAGAGCCTTTTCTCATTTACAGTCCTGATTCCCTTAGTTCACATTGCGGATGGATCGCCGTCAAAGAACTCCGCTCTATGCAACTCCATTACTATTACTGTCTTCACAAATATTTGGAGGTGACTAATGAGTGGAATGGATCACATCATTACGATCATGAAATAATCCATCCATCCTTGTATCTCTAGTAGTCAAATCTTGCTCAGTTTCAATATGCATGTCCCCACAAGAAACTGGACTCATACTTGAGATGCTGTGATTTTTTGATTCTTTTCCATCTTCATCAGCATTTCTCAAAACAATAGAGCTTCCCATAATAACTTGCTCAGAGTTTGAGTCACTTCCCTTGTCAATGTTGTTGCCATCAACAGCACTCCGGCACATCATGTTTGGCAGCTTAACATTTTGAGATATATCTTTTTCATTTACACGGGAAAGGGAAACCTTAATTCTTTCAGCATTTCTTCGGAGTCTGACAGAACATTTTGTTGAGGATGCTATTACATTTTCAGGAGCATCACCAGATATGCCCCTGTCAGATGACTCATTCTCACAGAAGTCCGGCCTAATCAATTTTCTCCTTTTACAATGTGCAGCAGATGCACTTTCACAATGGTTTCCAGTCTTACCATCTTCAATGTTCTTTCTCACTGCACTACGACGTTTGAAATTCACAAAAGTTGTCTCTTCAGTTTTTTGGCTGCTATAATCCTTGCTTAATGAGATAGGCTTCACATTCATCTCCTTTGAGATCATAGCCATGCCCTCCTTCCGGGTGGCCTGTTTTTTATCCCTAAAGTTTGCAGCACTATCATGACGTTTGACCAACTGCTTACATCTTGTCGTCACCCGATGGTTATGGCTTTGCTGAAGCATGTCCATGACTTCATTCACTGAAGTATTCGTATCGATATCAGCAGAGCCAGGAGGGGCATTCTTTTCTTGTTTACTTGCTTTAGATGGCAAAGCCAAGCGAGAAAACACACTACTCCTTTTATTCTGGGGATCAGGATATAAGCATTCAGAATTCCAATATGCAGCAGGACTTAATGAGGTAACTTCATGGTAGGCCACATTTGTAGGTTCTGGAACATGCAGCTGGTGCTGGCTCTCCTTATGCTCATATTCCACATTCTTGTTTATCGCAAATCCCCTATCCTCAATTGCTCTGTTATCATTATGGGCAAAGTCCCCATGATGCTGCCATTCTTTAAACATAAAGCCATAATTACCAAATTCTGCATCATTTTTGTGCTCTGGAACTTGACAATCATGTTTGTCTTGTAATAATGTAGAATACCTGTCAGAAAAGGTAAGAGAAGGGATCTTGCTAGGACTGGCTCTATAAGATGATGGCTGCTCACTGATACTGACACTATTTCTAAGTTCAGAGGAATGAACAGGTGCTAAAGAGGGCTTCAGAAGGGAGAGATCTCCACAGCCTCCCTCTTTAGAATATTCAGTTGCTAGATCATCAAAATGGTCATGCCTAGGAAGGCTAGTCCTGCTGGAACGTTCATATTGATTAGAATAAGGCAATTGAATGAAGTCCCTGGAACCAGAGTTTACATTAGCGGTTAAGGTTGTCCTTCTAGTCCCATACAATGAAGGAAATGATTGATTTATGGAAGAACCATGGACATAACCAACAAAACTATCATGAGTAGCATATTCTTGCAATGAAGCACAACCCTGATTGAACCCAAACGATGAGCCTCGATAACTGATACTAGGGACATCGGAATCGCAAGGAAGATTAGATGTAACAACTGAATCTTCAAAAGTCATTGGATAACTAACATTAGAGTTTTGCAGCTCCATTGAGGGAAGGAATGTTGAGGATGGCCTAGGTGGGTCCTCAATAAATGAATCTCTTTCTAGAACATGTTTGCTAGAATATGCCAGTGGCTGTGAATTAACTTTAGATTGAAGAGAACTAGGATATGCTTTTGAGATGATTGGTGCAAAACCATCATCCTCATAACGTTTAGTTTCAACCCTATCACTCCTTGAAAACCTAACATCATTGGAAATGATTCTGGAATTACCCGAAGAATACCCAACTGAAACTTCTGGTTGAAGCTCAATACCATTATTCCATTCAATGTGCACTCTATCACTTGTGGCATATTCACCAGCATCTATGTTCCCTCCAACTTTACCCATAAGATCCGAAAAACACTCATTTGAGAAGGCACTTGCTTTATGCTCATATCCCAAATCCGTGTATGCTCCAAATCTGCCATCAGCAGTTGCTTCATCATCATTATAGAAAGAATCTCCACGATGCATACTTGAGGTAACTGGCCTGTGATTGCTATCCACATCACATTCACCCAGTACCAGGTTACTCATTGGGGACCTATCATTACCCACTAGTCTTCTAATTTTATTGGTAGAACACCCACTTGGCTTTGCAACTTCACTTCTGGTCAACTGTCTCTGAGGTGCTTGATCTTTGAACCTCTTCAAACTGAACAATGATAGAAGCCTTCGAACCTACACATTTTAAACAAAAAGAAAAAGATTAAAACATTTATAGGGTGGCATTTAAATTTATTCAGGCTGCATTTTCATAGAAAAAGGGCAGACCTGGTCTTCGGACAGTCCAAACTTAAACTTGTTCTTGGAAAAATAGTTCTCTCTAATAGCATCACGAAATTCATTTTCAGAAAGTGGATGACAGCACCACATAGGGGTGAATTTTACCTGTATGAAATTCTGTAAGGATTAACACCAACTCCAAAAATGTATCCTTCCCCATCCTTCTTCTTTGAGGTTGGGAAGAAGCACATAAAACACAGCATAAGAAACCCATACCTGAGCAGGGAATTGCTTCCCTAATGAACTGAATACATTAGGCAGTATATTCATTGCACCATCAGAACATGCTCGAAAGACACCATGAAGTTCTCTCCTCTCAAATTCAAACAGGAATAGAATCATCCCTTCTTTAACCTGTCTCACAAAGTGGGACAGCGAATATGGGAGGGCAAAAACTTTTCTTCTTAAATATTCCTTTTTCATTGCATTGTTTGACATGAAAATTGCTCCAAACTCGGGGTAACTTCCAGCAACACTATTCTGCTGCTTATCACCCATTTTGCTCTCAAGGACACGCTGTCAAATTCAATAGTAATAATAATGACAATAACAGCAACTAAACGAAGGTGTATATGGTCTAATTTAATTGTTCAAAGCAATTATATCAAAAGCTGCAGTCATGACGCTGAACCTATATACTTTAGCCAAGTTCTTTCAAGGTAAAAAACTTCTTCAGCCAACAACTAACATATACAAACCTCTTGTCCCCCCCCCCCCCCCCCTCCTCTCTTACCCAAAGCAAGAAAGAAACATCGTCAAAACAAATATAATTTCATAAAAAAGGCAAACGCATTAAACTGTTTATATTAAGCAAAAGGGAATACGAATTGAACTATAACAAAAGCATATCATATATTCATATTTTTCTCAAATCACCAGCAAGCTATATTTATCTGATTCAAAACCGAAATCTTACAAGCAAATAGATTTGAATTTCTCTTATTATTACCAACAACCACTCAGGGGGATAAATAATCAGAACACACATAAGAAAATACTATTCATTGCCATGAACAACACAGTAATCCAACCAGAATTAACAGCACAATAAAAACAAAACAGCAGCCTTCAATCTCCCTATAAGTTTTTAATTACCAAACAAGCAAAGTTGCCATTACCTATTTTGTATATGTTCTTTTAAGCAAAATAATTACAATTTAAAGACCGATGAATTAAGCAAAATAAATATGACTCAGCGATTAATATTACTTTCAGAGAAAATCGATCCAAAAAAAAAAATTAAACTCAACGAGAAAAAAATCGTCATCGTAACAAATAAATCAACAAAATAAAATCAATAATTAAAAGAAAAATCTAAACCTGGAAAGTGAAGAGTCTGTATTTGGCGTTTTCACAATCTCAATATCCAAAAAGCAAAATCACCTCACTTTATCGCCATCGATTAGAACAATAATAAGAAAAAAAAATCGTAAATTTCTTTATAAAATTTTTAAAAAATTAAAAAAATTACAGAGAAAAAGAAAGGAAGTTACCGAAACGGGAATGAAGCTTGGTATCGTAGATAATGGGGAAAAACGGCGTTTTTTCAAGTTTAAACGGAAGTTACACAGAACCCCCACACACACGTCGCTCTGTTTTGATTTTTGAATAAAAAGAGAAAGGAAGGATTTTTTTTTTCCTTTATTAATTGGGGTGGGTGGGATTATTTGACTCGATTCTAAACCTTATGGATGGGATTATTTGATCCGATTTTAAACCTTATTTCTTCGTTATTCCGTTAAAAAGTTAAAAGAAAAAAAAATTACAACGTGCATTTTTCACAAATAAAGTAAAAAAAAATTACAACTTACAAATTTTTATTTTCTGAAATTAAAATAGTTTTGCTATAAAAATTAAAAAACAAAATAAAATATTTTATTTTTATTTCCCAAAATAAAGTAATCTTTCGCCATGTAAGCAATTAATCAACACCTCAATCATTGAATTTTTTTAATTTCTTTTTTATTTTTCTTCAATTCTTTTATTTCTTTTCAAAAGGGATAGATTATTCATACTACAGTAATTCCTTGCTTCCTCTCCAATGAAACTAAAAGCAAAAGTCCAAAATTTCGTACGTACGCTTTGTTTGGTAATTGATAGGAAGAAAAAAGAAAAAGGAAACAAATTTATTAATTTAATAATTAAATTGTAAAATAAAAAAGTGATTATAACATTTAATTATTAAAGTAATAATTTTTTTATGTTTACTTCTTTTCCTTTTTTTTTTCTATCAAGAAAAGATTTAAGGAAATTTGAAGGGTTTGCACAGTAAAAAACATGAGACAAAAGAAAGTGATCCTTTTATTTGGGTGAGTTATATTCATGGTAATTCCTGCCATGATCAGTCTTTCTTTGGTTTTGATTAGGGGTGTAATCGAGTCGATCCGAATCGATACAGTGAGGTGTTCAAACTCGAACTCGATTTAAAAATTCGGTACTCGATACTCGATTCAAGTTCGATCAAACCTTATTTTTTTAACTCGAACTCGGTTCGAGATCGAATTCGAACTACTTGAATTCGTTCGATTAAATTCGATTAGACTCGATTATATAAACTCGATTTTTTGCTCGAATTCGAGCTCAATTTTAAGGTTCGACTCAAACTTGAGCTCGCTGTTATACTTATTATATAAATATTATTATTTAATAATATATATTATTAAAATATATAAAAATTCGAGACTCGATTAGGCTCGCAAGCTACTCGAGTCGAGTATCTAAGTGCTTGAATTCGACTCGCTCGATAACTCGAGCTCGACTCGATTAAAATCGAGTCGAATTCGAATTTTATTAGAATCGAGTACAAGTAACTTGCGAGTACCACTGTATCACTTAAGTGCTTGAATTCGACTCGCTCGATAACTCGAGCTCGACTCGATTAAAATCGAGTCGAATTCGAATTTTACTAGAATCGAGTATAAGTAACTTGCGAGTATCACTGTATCACTTATACTTCTAATCGTGATGACTAGATACACATGTCATTTTGGTGGAGATCTAAGGTATAAATGCTGCCATGAAGAAGAGAAAACCAAAAATAAAAAATAAATCTTGCCATGATTAAAGGAAAAACATTAATGTTTCTTGAATTCGAGTGTCCCTAAATATAATTATGGTATGAGCTTTAATAGGAGGAGTTGCTCAATTGCTCAGAGCTATTGTATAGAAGCCACAAAAATAGTTTACTTTTTTTTTAATGAATAAACGAGCTTAAATAAATATAAACATAAAGAGTTAGTCCCTGGTTGTGTCACATCCTACAGTCCTAGGATAGCCATATCCCATGGCATCAAACATCAGTTCAAGTTTAATACAGTCAGGAGGGATATCAAAACAAATAAAATGAGATTCCATAGCTCCTCCCATCTTGGCTACAGCATCAGCGCAGGTATTAGCCTCACGGAAAAACATTCATGTCCTCACACTTCTCAGTTGACTGAGTAACTGTCAGCAATATGAAACAAGAGGGGTATGAGATTGTGATTGAGGAACCCCTTCAATAACATACCTTATAGTTGTTTGGGAGTCAGCTTCGATAATCAAGTTATTGAAGCCCTTACTAACAGCCATGCGTTGACCCCTCACATTTCCACGCAAGTACTAGCGGTGTGATCCAAATTCTTGGCAAAATCATCTAACTACCTTCCATTTGAGTCTCTAAAGATTCCTCCAGCTCCCTTTCTCCCTGGATTTTCCGAGGCAAAGCTGTTAGTGTTTAGTTTGATGAACTGAGAGGCGGCTTCCAAGCAACTTTGATGTCAAGATTAACTTTAGTTTGATTGGCCGAGCTCAAGATAGCCTAATACTTCTTAGCACTCTTCCACAGCTTGTTCACCATATTGCCAAAAAATTCAATGCCTCCCTTAAAAATCAGTTTGTTTCTACTGATTCAGAGGACTAAATAGGCGAAAGGAAAGATCACTCTCTAAGGGATTCCCTAAAAAGAAGTATCATTTGACTTAAGGTTGCAAGAGAGCCAACCACCGAACTTCAGATCAAAGCTGCTTATCAGAACATTAGGCATTTGCTTGAACTCCTGCACCATTAAACGATCCCAAGAAAATGTAGGACAAATTCACATTCAACATTACATCGGGGGCAAATAGGTGAGATTTGTATTCCTTTTGATGCAAAGATTAATTTGTCCTGTTGCCACCTTCTTGTGACTGCACTACAAAGGAAGGCCCATCTTCCATGATCAGAGACAACATTACTGATAACATTGTTGATAAAAACTCCATTCCTTGAATACTTGTTTTTTAGCACTTGGGTCCAAGTGTTTCCCGGTTCAATAAGAAGTCTCCACCCAATTTTTGCGATATTAGCTTTATTAAGGTAATGCATGTCTTTGATGCCAAAACAAGTTACCTTTTAACATGGGTGACAGTATCCCAACTAATCATATGCATTCTCCTATGTTCCTCTATTGATCCCTAAAGGAAATTTCCAGAGATTCTACTGATTTCTTCACATGTTTTCTTTGGTAGATGCGTTCCTTGGATGTAATAAGTGGGGATGGCATTGAAAATTGCCTTAATGAGGGTTGCCCTGCCTGGTAGTGGCAGAATGTTGGCTTTTTCCACCCTACAAGTTTTTGTTTCATTTCATCAATGATAAATATGTAATTGACTTCCTATTTCATTTTTTTTATTTCTACTTTTGTTTATCTAATTCGATAAAATCTATTTCAATTTAGGTCAAATTTAATCGCATATGATTTTAATTAGATATGAATCAATTAAAATAATTTTAAAAAAATAAAATCACCTTGAAACGG
Organism: Firmiana major; assembly: GCA_033439115.1. NCBI lineage: Eukaryota > Viridiplantae > Streptophyta > Magnoliopsida > Malvales > Malvaceae > Firmiana > Firmiana major. The sequence continues at coordinate 3,450,999 of CM065914.1, read as the reverse complement.
TTCGCCAAATCTAATTTGTTACTAATCAATTCAACATTTTGTTAAATGTTTTCGTCATACTCACATCAATTTCTATTTAATTTTAATTGGAGTAGATCAAAATGAAAAGATGAAATGAAAAAAGATTAAAAAAAAGAGAGAAATGAAAGAAAATAAAAAATGGAATTTTCAAAATAAAATTATATTTTACTAAAAATTAAAAACATTCCATACCTATGAAATTTTAAATTTTTTAATAAAATTAACGGTGTGACATATATTATTTAAAAAATATTAAAAAAATAAAAATTAATTAAAAATAAAAATAGGATGTGTAACTTTTTTTTTTTAACTCCTTTCGTAAAATTAAAATTTTATATTATCAGCATAAAAAAATTAATTCGTTTTATAATAACATTTGGTGATGAGGCGCAAAATATCATATGTTATTGTTTCATTGGTTGATTATGACTCCAACACGTTTGTTGACCCCTGTACCACATTACCTCAGATATTATATTAAATATTCTTAAAATACAAATATCACATTTTATATTTTTTTGGGATAAACAAAATAAAAATAAAATGGGTCCCATCACGATGCCACCGATTGTTTTGGTTTGGAGTTTGCATCAAATTTATAATTTATATTTATATTATATAAAATATTAAAATTTAATATTAAAATTCGATATATTAAATATAAAGTTTATTAATTTTTATTATATTTTTATATAATTTTAATTTATATTATTTTTATATGTTTTATTCGTAATCATCACTTACAAAAAATTTTATTTTCCTCGTTCAACTTTTTTTTTTATTTTACACTGTCAGAGCCCATGGGCCTCCCTGGCCCATAAATTAATTTTTATCTAATGATGCACAGAAAAGACCAGCCCATCGTATTGCAGCTCAGCCGGCCTCTCTAAAACCTTCTTCCCCGACAAGAAAACTTCCGATCTAGCAACTACAAAAAGTCACTCATTCTCTTCTTCCTCTTCTCATTCAGAAACGCCCCAAGGTAAATCACTAAATCCCTTTTTCTTTTCTTCCATTTCCATTTCCATTTCCATTGTCGCTACTTCTTTTCTTTTATATCCATTTTAATTAAATGTTTTTGTTTTTCATATGTTCAGGATTTTAGATTTTTGTTTCTCAGTAAATCAAAACCATGGGTGATAGTCAATATTCCTTTTCTCTCACAACTTTCAGGTATCCCTTCGTTCGTTGAGAGCTTTATTTTTGAACTAATTTTTTAGGTTTTTTTTTTTGTTTGTTTAAGGGATTTTTTTTTTTTGGGTTTTTGAACAGTCCTTCAGGAAAGCTTGTTCAGATCGAGCACGCCTTGACGGCCGTCGGGTCCGGTCAAACATCTCTTGGGATCAAAGGTTTATTTCTTTTCTTTTCTTGTTTTTTTTTTTAAAGATGGTTTTAGGGGTTCTAGAACTAGTGAAGTAGTTGCTGATGGTTGAACTTTTTTGCTTGTAAAGAAATACATTGGGTTTAATTTGATGATGGGTTTAAATTGCAGCTGCTAATGGGGTTGTAATTGCTACTGAGAAAAAATTGCCTTCAATCTTGGTTGATGAAACATCTGTGAGTATTTCATTTATTACTGTACGCTTAAACTTTCCTTCTGCATAGGAATTTGTGGATTTACTTTAGAGAACCTTAATTTTGCAGTTATAATCTGAAGTTTATTTGGAAAAAAAAGATAATTTTACATGTATTGAAGAATGAAAATGACTTGCAACTATGTTTTCTCAACCATGGTGTCAAAGATATTGGGGTTACAACCCTTGAAAGTCTAGGAAATAGTTGAGTGTACCTGAGTCTGAGTGACATAAACTTTGAAGGGTTGTGTTTTCTTTGTCATTCGTTGTTTTTGTTTCAGGAAAATCTATGAGACTATAGTTGTTTAATGAAACCAATTTTAATTATGTTATCAAATAAATGTGAACTAATAATACTTTATTTTACCTCTTTTGGGTATAAAAAGGTAGTATTTCTGAGTTATTCCTTTAGAATATTTAAATTGATTAAAATCAAGACTATTCTATTTTTACTTCCAAACTAATGGGTAGTTATTAATTACTATGAAATGTGGTTGACTAGTTGTTTGATGTCTGATTCCAGGTTCAGAAAATACAGTGCCTGACACCAAATATTGGAGTTGTTTACAGGTTTGCTTTTCATGTCTAGAAGTATTTAGAAAGCTCAGTTGTTTACTTTTATTTATTTATTTTTAGTTGGGGATGTATTGAATCTAATTAGTGGATAGATGCATGTTGCATCAAATATTGCTTGATCATACACCAGCATTTTACATCCATGATTCTCTTTGTGTTTTCGTCAATGATTTGAGTAAATGCTGCTTCATGTGCACCTGTAACATGGTTGACTTAGCAAACTAGCGAGTTCCACAAGAAGCAGTATAAACAACTTAACCTCATGTTTTATAACGTGGTCCATCTTAGAAAACTGTTTTTCTAAATGTTGGGTATCCATTACGGTGCCTCCTTTGTGTTTCATGGAAGTTTTTCTCCTTTGAAAGGTTTTTCACTTTTTTTTTTTTTGGTTCTATGCCAAAATCATTCGGAGATTGTCGCTATGGATTTAGTCTATTGAGGTATAAAGAATCATGCTACTCGTATCTATTTCTCCAAGAACTTTTCATTATGATCTTGTTTCCTGTCAAGTTTTCTAAATAAGCTTTTAAAGTGATTTACCATGTAATATTGGCACTTTTATGTGGTTTATAATCCTCGCTGGCCTCCTTAGTACATTACCATTTATACGAGGCTTTGTTACATATCTTTAATGTTGGATTACATATTGCTATCTCCAATAAAGGAAAGAAGACTCTTCTTTTGATTTTGGAAGAGATGGTTAGGTATGTAGAATGTTAACATTCATTTCTGTGTACCAAAATAAGTAGGTGGGATTATTAGGCTTCTAAATAAGTATGCTTGTGATAATTTCTGTGTTTAATCCAGTCATTTGCTGCTAATATAACTTATTTACTTGTGAGATATATATAGATTCGTTGATGATTTCTCATGCTTTTTTGCAGTGGTATGGGTCCTGATTTTCGGGTTTTGGTTCGGAAAAGTAGGAAGCAGGCTGAACAATATCATAGGTTGTATAAGGTATTAATGGCTGTTAATGAAGTTTAATTATTTAATTTACTTTTTCATTGTGCTGAACAATTAATCTCAGATCAAATCATGGTTGTAAATTCCAACCTTGGTCGGTTGGTCGAAGTTAATCTTATCTGTACATTTACTTTTATACATTTTTTCAGTAACTTCTTGATTCAAAAATAAATGTCATATGTTGTTTTATCTTGCATGGCTTTCTGACTTGTCTGTAAAATTTGTGGTTGCAGGAACCAATTCCAGTAACACAACTTGTAAGGGAAACTGCAGCTGTTATGCAGGAGTTCACTCAATCTGGGTAAGAATTATGTCCTTATGTACATCAACCATTCTTCTTCCCTTTTTCCTTCTCTTTTCTCGGAATAATGACAAAGAGTTTGAGGAGTCTGAATGTTTGGAGTTTGATAGTCTCTTATCAGTCAAATTCAGGCTGTGGTTTTCTTCCTGGTAGCTATTGGTTTCTAAAATAGTATAGTTTTATTTGTCCAAAAAGAAAGTTGCATATGATTCATTTTAAGCTTTTTTTTTGACTTTTTTATATTATAAATTTTTTGAATTTAATTTTGGCCTTAAGATTTCTTCATGATGTGGGGGCTGGAAGTGGAACATGAGAATGAAATTTTTGAGAAAAATTGCAATGTTATAGATCACTACTTTTTCACATGCTTTTGCTAGCAGCTATGTTGGGTCAATTTGAACTGGATCAAAAAGTGGGAATTGAAAATTATGCAATCCTCTGGACTTGATAGTTGAGTTTGCTGCATCTGTCTTTTTCTTTGTAGTGGTGTAAGGCCTTTTGGCGTGTCTCTACTGGTTGCTGGATATGATGACAATGGTCCACAATTGTATCAGGTATTTCTCATAAATATTTTATCATATGACCACAAGTAGAGATTGCGTAGAATATGTTATGTGTTTTTCAGCTGTATGATTCTATCCTTTTTGCTAGGTGGATCCATCCGGTTCTTATTTCTCATGGAAAGCCTCAGCAATGGGGAAAAATGTCTCAAATGCAAAAACATTTCTTGAGAAGAGGTATTTGCTGTAAAATCTGGTTTTTATAGCATTCAAAGCGAAGTCTACCGAAAATTTCTCTGATATGTTATATTTATAATTATTTTGTTCTTTACCGGTATTTGACGTGATTGGTGGTTTCACTGTCACGTGGCAGTCACTAGTCAGAACCTCTCTTGTAAGTTGTATCCTTTCATATTGATGGTTGTGGCATCCAATTTTTGTCTTTTCTTTGATAAGACTTACTTCTAGGTGACTGACTATGATTGCATGATCTAAGTAGTGGTTGCTCCTGAGGTGGCCATAAGATGACCACTTCTTTCATAGTGGCCTTTTGGATGGAGGGAAAGGAGACATAGGAAAGGAAGACCCTAATGTTAACAAGTTGAGGAAGGGGTGTTAGGAGAGTTTCTCCATGCGCTTCTCTTCCCGTCAATAGTGTAATTTCTCATCCCCTCAAAATTTGGGCTTGGAGGGGAGAGGATAAAGCCTTGTATAAATTTTATATTGTTAGTTCAATTTTAATCTCCCAATTCTCTTTAGGAAATGGTATAGATACGATGGCAATTTATTGACCGAGGGATTGTACAATAAATATGCAGCTTTTCGAGAATTGAGTTGGACTTTCTTTTACCTTAAAACTTCTTGTTGTTGAAACATTGAAGATGCAGTTGCTTATGGTCTTTCCTTGTAGATACACTGATGATATGGAGCTTGATGATGCGGTGCATACTGCTATTTTGACTCTCAAAGAGGGGTAACTTAAAATTTTTTCCACCTGGTTATCTTATATGTTACACTTTTGGTTATATATACATATATATATATATATATATATATATATATATATATATATACATATCGAAGAACCTCTAAGAAAAAAATTGTTGGTCTAAGGTGGTCTCTAACATGATTGGTCTTTTGTTATCTTACAAACCATTCTCTCAATTTTGCAGATTTGAAGGACAAATCTCCGGGAAGAACATTGAGATTGGGATTATTGGAACTGACAAAAAATTCAGGCAAGCCCTGCTTTGACTCTTTCCCTCCTCTTTCTAAGCTTTTTGCTGGCATGCAGATGGGGATATGGCCTTTTGGCTTTGAAAGTGCCAGAAGTGACCATTTTGAAATGCACCGCTGTTTTGCCAGCAATCAGCACCAATTTCTTGCATATAGAAATATTTGTTATTGTTCTTGGAGCAAGTTTTATTTCTGAATTTCATGGTGATTGTTTCTGTCTTGGTTTTCTTGTCATGAAATTGTTCCTTTTCTGGTGGCCGAATTATTATTTTTATTTTGCTTGCTTCCTTGCAGGGTACTAACCCCAGCTGAAATTGATGATTATTTGGCTGAAGTCGAGTAGCATGTCTTCTTGCTCGAGACTATCAAGAAGTGTTCATTTTATGCAACATTTGTTTTGAGAGGTTCAATTCAGTCAAATGTTGTAGGTGACGCACTGGAATTGAAACAAACACTTTTCCTATATCTGCATGATCTTGGAAGTAAAAATCCGATGTGAGATGCTGATCTATGCTTGGTGTTGGGTCAGATAAAGAATTCTCAGACTTTTACTGTTTGGAACTCTTGAAAGTTTTTCTCTTTGATTATTCTTACTCTAGTCTTATCATGAAATACTTGCTCTTTGTTATAGATATCTTTTATAGTATGATTTCCTGGTTCAATTATAGTTTTCCATGGTTCAACTTGATCTTCCTCCAATCTCCCTTGAGCCTCTGTTTAAAGATATGGTCGAAATTTCCATCCTAATCCTGACCAAGAAGGAATTCCCATCATTTACAGAACGCTTCAAAGAGGCTTTGGGAGGTTCAGCCAATATCAATAGGTTCATATTATGTGAATAATTGAGAGAGAAATCTTCACTTTCCGTCTTTCTGGCTCTAAACATAATCAATTTGTATTCCTTTCTAGTTTCGCTTTTGAAATTTTAAAGTGGTAAAAATAAAACGCAGTAATTGAAAGGAAGATGTTATGCAAGGAATAGCTTTTTAATCACAATGATTCATTAACACGTTCGCATTCGGTTTGCTCGAAAGTTTGTTCAAATTTGATTTGAAGTTTAAAAACTGTTTCTATTAAAAGATTGATTTGAATTTAATTTTTAAAATTAAATTTTGATTTAATAGAATACTTAAATTGTAAGTATTTGAGTTGGATTTGATATAAAAGTTGGATGCAAATGTGAAACAATATTACGTCACATTTTTATTGTATTTGAACGACACGTCGACGTTTTTTTTTCTCTTTACAGTAGTAATGAGATCCTGTAGTGGAGTTCTGTCTCTCGCATTCTCCCTTCTATACCAACTGTGCTTCTCGCTTTCTCACTCTTCTCTACCAAAGTTGTTCCCTTCACCCTTTCTCTCTATACAGTTGTATCAGAGTTGTTCTTCTCGTCTTCTCTCACCTCCTCTCTCTCAACGATTCTCTAGTAAAACTGTTTCCATTTTTTCTCTTTGCAGTCATCACGAAATGTGATGCCAAAATTGTCCCTCTCGCTATCTCTCTCTACGGTCGTCTACCAAAGTTGTTCCCCTCTCAACAGGGACATGTGGCCTTCTTTCTTTGTACAATAACGAAGAAATGCTTTACTAGAGTTGTGTGTCTCTACCGGAGCTGTTTTGCTCCCTTGCACATTGCAAAAAAAATCATCTCTTTCTATTGTTTTGGTTCTTCGTTGTCTCTCTCTGTCATGGCTTGCTCCACAAAAAAATGGTTTTTGCTCCATCTTGTCTCTCTGCAGCGGTTTCCAACGAAGGGATCTGTGACACTCTGTTCTCTCCCTGCAATGGATTATCTGGCGCAAGACAAACCAAGGGCTGTGTTTTTCAAGTTCCTTTGGTCACGAAGCGTAATCTGTGATTGTCCGATATTTGTGGTAATCTATTTCTTTCGTCCTTTTAGCAGCCGATCGCTCTGTGAATCACCATGTCAAAAAATGAATTGATTTTTTGGATTGATCAAGTGATGGTGCATGTTGCAGCCTTTTTGTGTTTTTTTTTCTCATTTAGATCCAGGTTTAGATTTTATAATATAAAATGATAATTTAACAATTAATTAATAAAAAAAATATATTAAAAAGTTAATTAAATTCATAATTTTTTTTAATTAAATATTAAAAGATTATAATTAAATTCAACTCGAAATTTCACTTTAATGAAAAAATTAAATTCGAATACTTATTATATACCAAAGCTTCCCAATAACTTGTTTATGAGCTTCTGAACAAGTCCAACTGCTTATGCAATGGCTTATAGACAAATTATTTCTTTCTCTGTTGTTAAAACAAAACAGGCTTCTTACATTACTTGTCAATCCATATCTCAAGATATTTCCTAGTATTTTGTCTGCTTATTCTCCGCTCTCGCTGCAGTCTACACGTTATCCTTTTGAAGGAAATTCACGACTCTCAAGCTTTCAAACTGGCAGCTCTCCCTCTCCGTATTCATGTTATGTTCAATTCTTAGCTCCTGTCACTGCAAACTTCTTCTCACCTCACTTCCATTTTTATATCTGTTTCCGATTTTCTTTCTGAGTTTAACGAAATTCTTGTTACTGTTTTTCCGTTTTCTTTGTTTAAGTGGCATTTGCTTTGTTTTGTGAATGAACTGGCTCTGGGTTTCAACTTTCATTACTATAATATATAATACTAACTTGAAAATGGACAAACCTTTTTAGGTTGGCTGTTGGAAACTGTGCGCTCAACCATGTTTATATTGAACCAAGAAGCTTCAGGCCTAGTTTCAGATGGGTAGCAAAGAATTCTTCGAGTGAAGTAGCCATTGAGAGAGGCAAAAGTGATGGTGTTTACATTGACAAACGTGGCGAATTCCGGACCTTTCATCACAAAAAACTGTCCAGGAAACGATGTAGTATCATCATCATTATTTCAGTTTCACTCACTTTTATTTGCTTCAGTTTTGAATGGTTTTAGACTTTTATCTTCTTCTTGTAGGTGGTTCCTTAAGAGGACGAGGATGGAAATATGGTTCTGGTTTTGTGGATGGAGTTTTCCCTGTTTTGAGCCCCATTGCTCAGCAGATTTTGGATTTTGTACAGAAGGAGGCTGATGCTGATAGAGTTTGGGGTTCTCTTGATAATCTCTCTCCCACTCATACTACTTGGGATGATCTTATTAATGTAGCTGTTCTACTTCGTTTGAATAAAAAATGGGATCCAATTGTGCTGGTAAGAAAGATAAAATTACTTTTGTTGGAGATTTTGAGTGAGATTATTAACTATAAACTCTCTGTTGGTATTGATTTATGTAAAATTGGCCTTCTTATAATCTTCTAGAGTGTGTTGCTAACTTGTTATTATTTCTACAGATTTGTGAATGGATATTGAAGAGGAGCTCCTTTCAGCTGGATGTTTTGTGCTTCAATTTGCTCATAGATGCTTATGGACAGAAGTCTTTATACAAGAAGGCGGAATCTACATACTTGGGACTTCTTGAAGCTCGATGTGTACCCACTGAAGATACTTATGCCCTGCTTATCAAGGCCTACTGCACAGCTGGGCTGAATCAGAAAGCTGAAGCTGTCTTTGCTGAGATGAGAAAGTATGGCCTTCGCCCAAGTATGTCAGCCTCTGGCTCTATGGTCTTATGTTGTTGCCATTTGATTGTTAAGAATCATTGCTACCTTGTGAAACCATGGAAATCTGGTAATATTTGCATTTTTGCTTGATTTTAATGTAGTCTGAGCCTGGGTGGAAGGATTTAGATTTGCATGCATTTTACTGCAGGTAATCTTTGATATGGAATAGTGCTAATCTATCATTTATAATGAATTTACACGAAGGATCTTCTCTTCAGGTGCAGTTGTTTACAATGCTTATATCGATGGGTCGATGAAGGGAGGAAAGTCTCAAAAAGCTATAGAAGTCTTTCAGAGGATGAAGAGAGATGGCTGCCAACTATGCACCGAAACTTACACACTTATGATTAACTTATATGGGAAGGTAAATTAAAATAACTCTGATCCTATATTATTCTGCAAACTTCTCTGATATCATTGCCCTCCTTCAGATTATGCACTAGATAAGTTCATCAGATGTGAACAAAAATTAAAACTTTGTAACAGAACTTATTCTGAAGTCTCATATATGCTATTTTGCTGTGCAGGCTAGTAAATCCTATATGGCTTTGAAATTATTTGATGAAATGAGAAGTCGAAAGTGTAAACCAAATATCTGCACATACACTGCTCTGGTGAATGCTTTTGCTAGGGAGGGACTCTGTGAGAAGGCTGAAGAGATTTTTGAGCAGCTTCAAGAAGCTGGGCATGAGCCTGATGTGTATGCTTACAATGCGCTCATGGAAGCTTACAGGTCAAATCCTTTATCATTCTATACTTCCAGAAACCGGGCATTAAGTTAGTAGTGCTGATGTTTTAGGTTCAGAAGATTAATTGGACTGATGGAGCAAAGGGTTTGAGCCTGAGTATCAATCTTCTTAAGGGAATTAGCAATTAGAATCATTTAGCGATGAGCAATCATCAAAGGTTATTGTTTATTGATGTTGCATCCGGGTACATGCAAAAAACCTTTTTGACTCTCTCATCCCTAACAGTCGTGCAGGTTATCCTTATGGGGCGGCAGAAGTGTTTTCACTCATGCAGCATATGGGCTGTGAACCAGACAGAGCTTCCTTTAATATCATGGTTGATGCATACGGTAGAGCTGGTCTTTATGAGGGTAAATATCTTTATCAAGAAGTGAAAATCTATTGTTACTAACGATTACCTCGCAGACGTCTTTCAAGTACTTTTTCTGCTTGAAGCCCAGGTTGCATGCATCTATCTTGAAAATCTTACAAGAGCTTGAAGCTTGTAATTTTCTCTTAGACTCTAGGGATATTTCTTGAAAGAGGGAAAATGGAAACAAAAAAGACATAAGACTTATCATTATTGTTGTTTGACTGAAGTGGGGAACTTTTTTCATGAGAAAATGTAAATCATCAATTGCATATTTGTTAACCATACGATATTTTTCTAGTCAGACATAATATAACCTCAATATAGCTTGACTGTCAATTTCAGATGCTGATACGGTATTTGAAGAGATGAAGCGGCTAGGAATAACCCCCACGATGAAATCTCACATGCTACTCCTATCCGCCTACTCTAGAGTTGGCAATATAGCTAAGTGTGAGGATATTGTAAACCAAATGCACAAATCTGGACTTGAACCAGATACATTTGTCTTCAACAGTATGTTGAACCTGTATGGCCGGTTAGGCCAGATTGAAAACATGGAGAAAGTTTTAATTGCAATGGAAAAGGGACCCTATGAAGCTGATATTAGCACGTACAACATTTTGATCAATGTCTATGGACGGGCTGGATATTTTGAGAGAATGGAAGAGCTGTTTCGATCGCTTCCCGCCAAGAATTTGACACCTGATGTGGTGACCTGGACTTCACGACTTGGAGCCTACTCTAGAAAGAAACTATATACAAGATGCTTGGAAATATTTGAGGAAATGATTGATGCTGGCTGTTACCCTGACGGAGGAACTGCCAAGGTGCTTCTCTCAGCTTGTTCTAGTGAAGATCAAATCGAGCAGGTTACTACAGTGATTAGAACAATGCACAAGGACATGAAGACTGTGATGCCAATTTGAATGAATACTTGCCTGTAAGTAGATCACACCCAAATATATATATATCTGTAGAGTATTTTCTTATCTTCCTTTACTACTTGATACAACAGGTGTCCATGTATTCACAGAAGTAAATTCCTGTATATGCATATATGTACATCTGTCTAAAAAAAAAGTTTTACATTCCAAGTAATCCCATTTCATTCATACATAAGCACATCGAAAAAGACTACCTATCAGATCACATTCCGAGTAAGTGGCGTGATTTGTGTACCATTCCCCTTTGTCCAGAATCGATCTGCGTTCCAGTTAACTATAGATAGTGTATGTTGTTTTTTCGCTATACTTTGAACTTTGTGAATATCTCGTAATGAGATTAGTTTTCAACAAAAAAAAAAAAAAAAAGGATGAAATACAACTTTTTGATTTAGTCAAAACTCATATAACATGGTGGTGCAAAGCCAAATGCTTTTCACATTATTCTCATTTCTTATTTCTAATTTATAGCTGCCAGTGATTTAGCCTTCGGCGTGCTTTCAAAGACTATCAAGATTACTACTTCTTGGTGCCCCTGGCATCTGGTTTAATGAAGTTTAATGTAAACGGTTCTGTAAGGTTAGCTTAGGCTGAAAGGATTATAAGAGTCTTAAGAGGTGAATTAGTTGCGGTCAAGGATATATACTTTTGAAGCAATCATGACGCTCATTTCGAAAGAGAGTAGACAAATTGTTTCAATCTCACATTGGATACGAAAGGAAATGTGGTTGGGTATATAAACATGAGCATTGCACACTTTAATAAGACAGCAGGGCTGGAGCAATGTTAACTTTATTTGTTAAAGCTATTGTTTCCAAAGAGTTGAAAAAATAGTATTGCTTGAGTTTTAGGATGAAACAATATATAAATTTTGCACGCATTGCTGTGCTTTGTAATTCGGCGCATTAGAGCGGTCCTTGTTTGGTGGAAGGAGTCAGGTCATGTGAAACTTGTTCATATATAATAATATTAATCTATCCCTGACTGCCTGAGTTGGAAGTTTGATTGCATGAAGCTTGTCTGTATTTTGTTGGCAGCGTCAACGGCGGCTTTGTTTTTTAATACAAAGGTTTATAAAGTACGAAAAGCCAACTCTACCTAGTTGAGAAAGAAAATGCAAGGAAAAGAATTTTCAAAAAATGCTTTTCATTTCTTGATCAATAGCCATGTTTGTTTTTAGCTTCCATACAACATTTGATAACTATTCTGCATCTCAACTCCAAGGAAATGGTCAAGAGCTTCTCCAGTTGGTGAGGGAATGTCTTCAGGTTCTCTTGTTGGTTTAACCCATCTGCCATGTTCATTACAGACCAATCCTTTGTTAGCCAATTGGTACCAGCAGCTAGGGATCCTTAGTTCATCCACCAACATATCGCATGCCTTGTTCACCAAGCTAACATCCCTACGAGCATCAGATCGAAATGTAGAGTCTGCGCTGAGGAACCCATCGACAAGGTGAAGGTATGTCTCAAGGCTATGAAATCCCAAGGGATTGAATCCACGCTTGAGGTAAGGTGATGAGCTAACATCCAGCCTCAATTCAGCTCCAACATGAGTGTAAACCCATTCCAATGTTCCTGTTATGTCATCGAACCTTTGTAAACTCTCATTGAAAACAATCCCTGGCATTCTAGGGACTAAATCCTGCTTAACTACCACTCTCAAGGTTTTAACTCCTAATTCATCAAGCTCATCCCTGAAGGCACAGTTGCCAACTCTTGGTGCACCGAAGGAAACCACGCTAACATGAAGGCCTGGAAAATTGGTTGCGGCTTCATAGGCATTTAGCAGAGCCAATGCACCACCCAAGCTATGCCCGGTTATTGTCAGACTCACTTCTTCTCCTTTTCCTCGGTAGAATTGCACCAGCTTTGTCACTTCGTTCATGACTTGTTCCGAAGCACTTGACTTGTTGTACCTTGTGGATTCATTCTTGGAAGTGTAAATGCTAAGAAACCCATGTTCAACTTTGGCGTCTCCAATCCCCATTGGTTCCAAGTTCCTTTGAAAATCCTCGTACCATTCACATGGTGCCACCGTCCCCCGCCAGGCCACAACAATATCTCTCCGTCCGATCCTACGTGTCTCGTCATCGTCGCTAACCGCCACATAACCCATCCAGTTGGAATCTTTGCTCCAAGTGTCCATCAAGCGTGACTTCTCCAGCCACTCTGGCATTTCAATGTGTGACATAGCATAGATATACTTTGTCACCCTGTAACCATTTTTACCAAGGCCTAATTTCTCGAAAAGCTTGTTCCGATTGTACCTGCAGCTCCCGCAATACTCCGAGAAGGAATCAAAGTCAAAAGCATCATAAGTCACTTGAGCAAACTCTCCATACTTAACAATTTCTCGCCGTAGGCAAGGGTGAAGTGGGTCTAAAAGATTGTCCCAATCCATAGAACCATGATTCTCACGCCATTTATCAGCAACCATCTCCTTGGGAGAAGTTGTTGGGGTATTATGTTTCTCTTCATCAAACAAATCCCAACTGGCAAGTTGAAGATTTTTCCTTGAAGAAGGTGGTTCGATATGGAGATGCAGAAGGTTTGATAGCGATTCAGCCAGACGTCGAGCACCCCTATTATTACTTTTAGGCTGATCAAAAACAACTCCCTGACGAGCATGGATGCCAGAAATCCGGTTAACGCCGGTGTTGAGAGTGGTTGGAAGATGGCTATGGATCATTGCTGACAAGGCCATGATTGATGGTGTAAATTATAAATTACAAGAACCGGTAGCAAAAACTTCTGGTTTGGCCTAGCAGATTGAGATCACCAGGAAATGCTTGCGGAGGCTACGTAATTTGCAAAGTGCAAGAGGATATATATATATATATATATATATATATATACACACATACACACAAGGCAAAGCTCCCGAGTTCTAACATTAACATAAGCCAACTTTGAATAATTGTCACGCGTTAGTATTGAAACTTGAAAAATAATGTAAAAAGTACTCGACTTCCAGGAATACGTGGAAGACCAGAAATCCGAACATTAGACTGTTTGGATCAGAACTAGCCATATCAAAATGGTTGACTCTGATATTTTATGACAAAAAGGAATACTTCAATGGAGGAAAAGCTTAGGCAGAAGGAACTCAGAAATAGCAGATGTTGGAGTAGAAGTTGACATTCAACGCGTGATATTGGGTTTGGAAGTTAAAATAATTCCATTTCACACATGTCCCATGCATTGTTTAACTGCTAATTAGATTGGTTATAACCATATTATTTTGTCTTAATCAAGTTTGTAATGAAGTAGAGAAAGTGTAGCACCAGCTAGCTAAGTTTTATTTGTCTTCTAGCTTCGTTTAGCATCTGGTGACCACAAGGGGACCCCGCGGTTAGGTTCTTGAAAGTGACTGACCACAGATGGTTTTAAGACAAGGACTACCGTCCATTACCATACATTACGAAGCAACCTGGCATTCAGAGAATTCGAGAACTTCTGTCGTATTAACGTAATATTACGTAAATACGTAATCAAACATCATATCTTCGTAAGAGTTTTTACTTTGGATAGCTTATAATAGGGTTTAATTTCACATTCTTTAAGAATAAAAAAATATCATAAAAAATCAAGTTTTAAGTGCAACTTGAAATACAAAAGGGTCTGTAGCTTATTTTTGGACTTTTACTTTTTGAATAGTTTTAAATTTTTTATTTTTTAAAAAGGTATTTATAATTTAATTTTTGAATTTAAAATGTTTTTAATTATTTTAACATATATATTTTCAATTATGTTTAACATAATTAATTATTAATTAACAAACAATTACAACTTTTAATTTACAACTATTCATAATTACACTCAAAAATGTAATACTACACGTCTCAAAATCAAATTGTCACGTTAACTCTGAAATTTTGTTAATAATTTATTGAATAAGTTATATAAATTAAGAAAAAAAATTCACGTTAAATTATTAACATAAATTTTACTTTTTCACTTATATCTGTGTGCTCCCTCAACTCTAATAATATTATATTTTTTTCCAATGCAAATCTCACAATTTAATGTATATATATTTGCTTCATTTAAGTTGTTGATTCTAAAGGGCTAATATTGTAGTCCATCTAATGCTACTGATCGTTGGCTATTCAAAGTGGAAATTCCATCGCAGTTGCTCGGAAAGATAGAAAAACGAGTGAATGGAGATTTCATTATTTAGACCCACAATTCTAAATGCGAAAAGCATTATAAACAGTACCCTTTCGCTCAAAAAGGTGCATAGACTATTCCCAGCAAGCTGAAACTTGTGGGTTTAATTCCAGTGTAGACTATTGGATGTCGTATTTAATTTGGACTTGTGTTACCAGTTAAGGTTATGGATTTCTTTCTTCTTTCGTGAAAGTGACTCGAATTTTCCTATGATCATTGCTAAGAATGAATGCACAACGAACAAATGAAGTTCACATTTATCCGATTATATTTCTTTAGATAAGGAAGATAGAGGGAATAAAAACATTAGCTTAATCTAAACTAAGGTTGAGTTTGGATTATCGATTGAGTTGGTGCAATCCAATTGAAAAAGATAAAATAAAATAATAGAAGAGTAAAATTATCTTTATGTTCATGTTTTATATTTTTTAATTTTATGAGATTAAAATTGATAAAAAAATAATTAAAATTTATATTTTTTAATAAAAAATATAAATCTTAATTATTTTTTATCAATTTTAATTTCACAAAAATTAATCTTGTCGTCCATTTAAACGAATCTTAAATATTAAAAAGTTTTTGTACATTTTACAGCCAATAAATTGAGATTTATGAAGAATATATTTATCATATCATATCATATCATATAACATCGTATTAAAATCGTCAAGAGCTAATGCATCTCTTGCCTTGATACAACAAAAATATGGTTAAATTGTATTTTTCAATGCAAACAAATACGTGACAATTTTTTTATAATTGAAAATTGAAAAAAATATTATTTATATTTAAATTTAAATTTTATAATATAATTTTTTAATTATTTGATTAAAAATGATTTGCCAACCCAAACCAATTTTACTTAACGTTTTCTCAATTTTTTTTAAAGAAGAAATATTCCTGAAATGTAAAACCCTATGGATGGATCCCACCCACATGTGAACTGATATTCCTGAAATGTAAAACCCTATGGATCCCACCTACCCACATGTGACCTATTAAATTAGGAATATATAATTATTTCAAAGGTGGGTGGGATCCACCTTTTAACGTTTCCTTGGCCCTTGGCCCTTGGCCGGTTCCTTCCTCGTTCCTGCTGCACCCTGGTCAACATTGAAGATCATAGTTATTAAAATCAAGCACAATGAAATTTTTTATTTTTAAGAATAGAATATTTAGCATTGTTTTTTAATATACAGATAAAAAAATTTTAATTATAAATTTTTTATTTATTATTTTCAGATTTAATATTTTTAAATCTTTTATTTTTAGTAATAATGTAAAAAAACAAATAAAAAAATGTATGTCAATTAATACAAAATTATCTAAATGGTTTATTATTCTTTTAATATATTTTTTCATATTTTTTTATACAAAAATAAAATATTATAATAAGTTGACGAATCACTTAAAAAAAGTTTATATGCTTATAATATTAATTTTTAATAAATTTAAATGGGACAAATCTATTACTTCCATTAAAATTTTTTAAATTGTTGGAAGTAAAATTCATATTTTTATCAACATTTTTAATTTATCTATATGTTTTTAATAAATTCTTAAAATTTAACTGTGCAATTATCTCTACAAGATTTCATATAGATGGTTTCTTCTCATTATACAAAACATTATTTAAGGTAAGAAAAAAATTAGAATTTTTTATTTTTTATTTTCTTTAAGCTTAAAAATTTAAAAATTGGGATTATAAAGTTTATTCTTTTTCATTTCAATCCAAAAAAAAAAAATTTGAGCCATTGACAAAGACTTATTTGAATTTAATAAAATAAGTTATATCATATCATATCGAAAGTATTACGTATTGTATGATTCACTTATAATTTTTAATTGAAGACAATTTAATATATTGAATCGTATCATTTTGTATAAGTGTCTAAACGTATCATACTATACCTAATGTATAGTTTGATTTTGATAATTATAAATGTTCGAAGAATGCTTTTTATAATTCACCTTAAATTGTAATAAAAAGCTGATAAATGAATGAGTTCAACCCTACAAATTTACCGTTTTATCAATTGTTTCTAAATTTTTTTAATTAAAAAATATATAATTTTTAATATTTTATTTAATTATATTCAACCTTATTAAAACAAATTTTATCATCCATCTAAATTATAATAATGTTTAAATTTATCAAAAATCTTACGTCATATTACAATCGTCTTGTATTAATCGAGAAAACGAAATTATTGTACTTACGGGTTGGAGTTGGATAATCATTAATCAAGGAAGGTTGCAGGAAATATTGGCTCCCTGCGAACCGCTTTTGAAAATGTTTGATTTCGATGATTGCTTTGAACTGCCTGTTCTTCTGTTGTTTTTCTCTTAAGATGACTCGTTCAGCCCAATTTTGAGATAAATGGGGCTGCTAGGAGTCCACCAGCGCAGTGAGGCTCAATAAAATGGGCCATGAACAGAGGTTATAAATATATTATATTTGATGAATTAATAATTAAATTAATTAATAAATATAAATAATTATAATAAATTCAATTTAATTTTATAATTGATAAAATTTGAACATAAAACTTTAAAATCTTAAATTTTTTTCTTTTTCATTAAGTTAAAATTTCATCGACTTAGTGACAAATATTTTTGGTTCAAAATCTTAAATTTTAATTTTTAAAAAATACATGAAATTTAAAGATTGAATTAAGCGAATATAAATAATATAAAAAATAAAACTATATAAAATGAAATTAAAGCTTTGTAACATTTTTCTATATTTGGACATCTAACATTTCCTTTTCTTTTAACTAATATTAGCCCTTTATTTAAATAGAAACATATTATCAATATGTCAAAGTCCCATAGATAACAAAACTCCATTTTTTTTAACTTTATCCATTAATAAACATATGTTGAATTCGTTTTTATATTCTGATTATGAGTTTTTTAATTTCATAGATAAAATAATTAAAATATTGTTGAGTGTTTTTTCTTTTTAATTATTTTTTATTTTTTTAATATATCATACAAGTGTGTGTTATATTAATAATTTGTCAATAAAATTTAAAACTCATTATATATATATTTACTATTTAAGAATGATCAGAAGAAACCCATAATATGTCCAAAGTCATTGGAGCAGTAAAGAAAAACTAAACAATTAATGCTTATGAAGAAATCGAGTTTTGCACTTAATTTTTTTTTTTTAATAATAATCATAAGCTGAAATCTTAATTGTTAAATAATTAAAGCTTTAAAAATTATTAAATTTAAAATTTGAATTTTTTTTTAATTCATTAAAGAGAGAGAGAGAGTAATTAAAAAAAGAGACAGAGATAGTCAGATTTAACCCTAATCTTGACTTGGTCCATTGAGTACCACTACGGTCAGTTGAGACCGCTCAAGAAGAGGACGCCCTAGCCCCCAAGCATGCGTAGGTGGAATATATTCCAAGTCTTTGTAGTTGATGAATATATATATATATATATGCCCAACTTGCAAATGAACACAAGACACCATAAAATCTACTAGTATAATATATCAACTAGGGCAATTGTTCTTATGTAATTAACCCATGCAACGCCAAAGAAGAAATTAGGTGAATAAGGTGAGCTGCCATTGGTGACTTACTCACCTTCACCAATTATTTTATTATTATCTCTCGTTCTTGTCCAAGGACTAGCAGCCATTCTGCCACAGCTCTAAGGGTTAATACTCTTAACCAGAAATTTGTTTGTACCTTTGTATTTTAATTAATTCAGGCCCCTTTGGACTTGTGAGAAACAGGAGAAGAAAACCAAAGTCTAATGATTGACCATAGAGATGTCGATGGCTCCGAAATCTATCAGAAGTTTCCTAGAAGAAACTATTGCTGTTTGTTCCAAAGCTTTAGTTTGAAAAGTTCTCTGAGTACCAGAATCAGTATATAAACTCTTCCATTCATGGCATTTGCAATTTACATTGAAACATTCATTTTCATTCTCTGATAAAGGAAAGAGAGAACATACAATTAATTTTCAGTTCTCTGCATATATTAGAAGCTTTTTGTTTGAGTCCTTCCATGGAGAAAATGGAGTTGTCACCAATGAGAATTGTCAGGAGGCAGAAAACAGAAAAGCCGAGAACCAAAAGGGTATGGAGATTGAAGCTTAATGTTACTTGGCAGCGAATCAAGAAGGCTTTGAAATCCACCCTGAGGCATCGCCTTCATCTTCATCTTGCTTCAAACCTGAACAAGCTCTCAACTCTGAAACTTCACCATCATGATCTGGCTATCATTAGACCAATTCGACATGTAATGAAAAAGAAAAAGACATATCATCCAACGATGCCATTGGGACAACTCTTTCAATTGCCAAGGACAGCAGCAGATTTCATCGACCATGGTGATGCTATGACTCCTACGAAGTCCCCAGTGGAGAATATATCCACACAATGGCGTGAGCTTCATGGTTTGCACAATTGGGATGGCCTTATTGAGCCTCTCCACCCTTGGCTTAGACGAGAGGTTCTCAAGTATGGAGAATTTGTCGAAGCAACTTATGATGCTTTTGACTTCGATCCTTTATCAGAGTTTTGTGGAAGCTGCAGATACAATCATCACAAACTCTTTGAAGAACTAAGCCTTACTAAACATGGCTACAAGGTTACCAAGTACATTTACGCCATGTCCCATGTCGATGTTCCCGAATGGTTCGAGAAATCATATATTACTTGGAGCAAGGATTCCAACTGGATGGGATACGTAGCAGTCAGTGATGATGCTGAAACCACAAGAATTGGAAGGAGAGATATCCTCGTGGCATGGAGGGGCACGGTGGCGCCATCCGAGTGGTATGCTGACCTCAAAACAAGTCTGCAGCCTCTTGGGGAAACCAATATCAAGGTCCAACTTGGATTCCTTAGCGTCTACAGTTCCAAGGGTGAGTTTACCAGGTACAACAAGTTAAGTGCATCAGAACAAGTCATGGAGGAAATCAAAGAGCTCGTTACCTCTTTCAGAGACAAGGGCGAGGAAGTTAGCTTAACACTGTGCGGCCATAGCCTTGGGGGTGCCTTGGCACTCCTCAATGCCTATGACGCCGCGACTCATTTCCCTGATCTCTTCATCAGTGTCATCTCTTTCGGTGCACCAAGAGTTGGGAACATACATTTCAAGGAGAAGCTCGATGAACTAGGAGTCAAGACTCTGCGGGTCGTTGTCAAGCAAGATATAGTCCCGAAACTCCCAGGGTTTATACTCAACACGATTCTTAACAAGTTCACAGCACTTACCGGTAGATTGAAATGGATGTACAGGCACGTAGGAAAACAGCTGAAGCTCGATGCGCTCATGTCACCGTATTTAAGGCGTGATCCTGACTATACAGGAAGTCATAATCTGGAGACATACCTCCATTTGTTAGATGGATACGTTAGCAAGACAGCAAAGTTTCGTTGGAATGCAAGAAGAGATGTTGCATTGGTGAACAAGTCAACTGATATGCTTATAAAGGATTTAAAGATCCCAGAGGGATGGTATGAAAGGCCATTTAAAGGACTTATGCTGAACAAATATGGTAGATGGGTTAAACCAGGGAGACAACGTGAACACATTCCTTCTCCAAGCACTGGATCCAATCACGAGCCTTTAGTTTAGACAAATGTTGAGTTCAGACAGATGTCCAGTCAAAAACATGAATGTAGAGTCGATTTTTGAGTGTTCTTTTTTCCATTTTTTTCCTGTTGGTATGATTGATTCATTTGTTCAACATCTGATATGTAAAAGCTCTTCAAGTTATTGAGGTTTTGTTTTGTGACATCTTGTTCCAATTCATCAACCAAGTCGCAAACGCAGCAGAAGAGAAAAACAAGGTTGCGGGCTTGAAGAGAAACTTCTCTAATTCAGATTTTTTGGGGTCAAACCTTCAAGCAACAAGCTGTCATCCACTAGGAAGCAACTGACATTGTTGACTTGGTTTTCTTTTTAGCTTCTTTTAACTAAAGAATAGTTGAATTCAACATTATTGGTAACCGACGAATAGTTTAAAGATTATATCAGATCTCTTTAATGAATATAAAACCGTGATTAGTTTAAGATAAACTATTGGATGGACGATGTCATACCAATGGATGACGTTTGCAGAATCTTGACTGAAAAGGAATTAGATGTTACATATGTCAATGAAAAGGAGGAAAGCTGGTTAAATTGCCCATCCAAGCTGACAGAGAAGAAATTCTTCAATGACAACTCCATCCACAAGCTTCCATTATCATTGAACAGGAATCTATTATAGAAATTCAAGCTAACAATCCAAGGGAAATGATTATGTTACAAACAAACAATCTAACAGCATTGTTCCCTAAACCATATTATACACAAAATGTCCAACATCAAACACACGATCCTGTTCTTGAAACTTGAGATAAAGCATCTTCAAAGTGTTCATCTTCTTGCTTCTCGGAACTCAAGCTCAAGCTCAAGCTCGGTGGGATATAGGCTTTGAATATCTCTTCCATGCAAGGAGTTTCCTTCAATTCTTTGCAAGCAACTTCAAGAGCTGTGTGACAGAAAGCGTTATAAAATTTCTTTCTACAGACATAGAAGAAGAGTAAAGACGATATCGGCAGGGGAATCAGGATGGGAGTGTAGTAGAATTTCATCACCCCAAAGTAACCAAACATAGTAGCTTGGTATAAAAGCAGAACACCGATGATTCGAGTATACATGTGAGGC
Source organism: Firmiana major (assembly GCA_033439115.1). Lineage (NCBI taxonomy): Eukaryota > Viridiplantae > Streptophyta > Magnoliopsida > Malvales > Malvaceae > Firmiana > Firmiana major. The sequence goes on along the minus strand of CM065914.1, from coordinate 3,429,330 downwards.
CACATTCTTCCATAGCTCTCATACGCTGGAACATAAACTTTGAGTGCCTGTTATAAGAGGGTATGCAACCGATAAATAAAGAAAGTACATTTTTACATTACAGAATAACTTACATTTCTCACAACTGTAATAGTTGGCTAAGGAATTGCTTGTTCTTTTAGGAAAGAATGCACTAGGTTCTAAGAAAAAAGGTGGGGTTTTTCTGAAGGTAGTTCAGACAACATTGCTCTTTTTTTTTTTTTTTGAAACATGAAACTAAATCTGAATTGTAAGAATAATAATTGCCTGCAGAGAAGGAAGGTGATTCTAAGAAAGTGAGAGGTGTACCTGATTCCGAAGAATAAGCCAACCCAAGGCAAAGTAAAGCACTCCAAATGGGATAATCACGGGAGCTATAACTGAGTAGCAGAGAACAATTGTGATGACAAGCATGTCACCAGGCACTCTAGTGGCATAGCTAAGATCTCCAGGAAGCCAAGCTTCTCTTATCTCAGCTTCGTTCTTGCAAAGATATTTCCTCTTCAGATGATATATGATTAGAGGAACTATTCTAGAAAGCTCAAGCCCATAACCAACAAAGAACCTGCGAAACAAAAAGCAAGAAGAGAAGATGAACTTTGCTTCAATATATACACCAGGATTTCAAAAGGTCACAAAATAATACAGGGTCGAAGCTTACTTTAGAGCCACAAATGTCAGGAAGAAAGTTGCATTCCCTGGGAGGCTTTTTGCCAGCATGGGAACAAGGCTGTTAGGATCCTCCTCAATGGTCTTAAATGCACTGAACAAAGTTCCACCAATGGTAACCCCAATGAAAACATTCAACACAATAAAATAAAAATATTTCCCAGATGCAGCCCTTACTACATGGCTCCCAGAAGGAATTCCCTCGGTCTTAGAGAGAAACAAGAGAAACTTTGGCAGCAATGCCAAAAATATAATGAGTGCAAGCTGGGGAAGATACGCCTCCAGTATGGTCTTAATTGCATCCTGATCAAGAATAGACTTCAAGAATGGGAGAAGTTTTTTCAGATTACTCAGGGTTGTGAATGCAGAAATAACACCAATTGGAATCAGATAAAAGAATATAGTCAGAAACACGACAATGTAAACAATATACTGTCGTATTATCCTATCAAAAAACTTGATTTTCAGATTGCTCCATATAAGCAGACGGGGCTCAGGAGCTTCCATAACAGTCCATCTGTCAACCATCTGAGCATGTAGGCTTTGAGCAGCCAAGGCTGCAGTTGACCTGCTGGTAAAGAAAACCAAAGCAGATCCTTGCTGCTTATCTCGGAGGGTCACCCTGCGTTCAGCTTCTAATTTTGGTGTCAGTTCCTTGATCTTTTCATTATAGTACTCTATGCTGTCCACCTTTTTACCACAAAGACCAAGGAAGCCAGTTTTGTGGGTTGGTTTTGTGCCTTCTGAGCTGCCTTTTTTCGTTGACTCTGCATATACTGCTTCTGCACGCGCAAGCTTCTTTTTGCATCCTTCCAACTCTCCCCAGATTTTGTCAACCTAGAAGAAATTTGAACAGGATGTTTGCTTTAATTGAGTAAAATTGTATGAATGCCAAAGAACAGCACAAGTCAGTAGAACATCTAGAATGAACATATATATTGGTTCAAGTAAGGAAGTGAAACAGCCATAAAGAAGTCAAAATCTACTCAGAGAGCGAACAACAAGGATAAACTGCATAGAGATACAAATTATGATACTACCTTTCGGTTGTCTGTAACCACCATTGATCTGTAGAATGTCTCAGGATAGATAGATTTAAAATATGAATCAACCTGCTCCTTTCTAGTTTGACCTTGAGTGACATCTGGCAAGTCTCTAACAAGAACAGCAAATTGCTCAGGTTTCACTTCAGGAGACATTAAAGCATTAGCTCTTAGTGCAGAAACATGTTTGTAAGCCTTCCACGTAAGAAAAAAAGTGACAACGGTGACCCAGTAGGTGGCTATCAGGAATGCCCACAACTTTGGACTCTTCTCCTACATAGACAACAAGAAAAAGACTTGTATATCAAAATACAATCAGAAAATTGCATCTTTGGGTTTGGGTTATGCAAGCTGCTAGGAAATATGAAAAGAACAATCTTCTTCATTTCATGAGAATGTTATATAGCTTACTTCAATATTTGCCATTGACAACTTGTCTAGGTCGCTGAAAGTCCCATTGCTTGTGGTCTTTGCATTTTTCTTGACACCACCATCAGTTGCAGCAAGAGGTAGAAGAACCGGAAGCAGTACAATGCCAGACAAAACCAATATTCCCAATACTGGCACATTAATCAGGAACAAGGAAATTCACAATTAGTCTGCTTTAACCCTCAAAATTTTACATTGAATGTATCTTAGAACCAGTCTCTAGCATATTACTGCCTTTCACACACAGTTTCAATAGCTTGCATACAACATGACAGGCAAATTCAGACAGAAGATTAAACAGCAAGATAGCACTTTTCAGCATTTAAGTGAACATTTCTTCCTTACATCAAACCAAGCAAAGATCAGGATCAAAAGCAACAACTCTTTGATGCTTCATAACACAGAATTATCTTCGATAACCACATAGACCAAAGCAACAAAAGAAATCAAGTCACTGAGAAACATTAATTTGAATCAACAGGAGGATTATTTATCAAATCGAGGATTTGATGATACCATAAACTTCCCAACTCTTACTTTTGTTGGAAAATTTTGTTTCTTGTAAAGATGAGATACTAAAAAACCCTCATATATCGAAATGTATCAATCCGAACAACAAAGATCGTACATTTCCTTTACCGAATTATTTGGAAAGCAAAACAGTCCCCACTTTCCAGCTTCAGGTAAGAGTCATAAGATGTCTACATCAGACACAACTTCATAGTGTATAGTATTTGACTTGTTACTTCTGCTAAAACACAAATCAAACCCTTGTACAGCTAAACTAACAAAATTTCTAGTATGAGAATTCGGATTATTAAGTATATTTGACTGGTAACAGAGAGGACAACAGGAATCTCATTAAAATTGAGAGACTGTCCAGAATTAGAAACAGAGAAGTCAATATACAATTCACTAATGAATAAAGAAAATCTAAAAAAAAAACTTTCCAACTTTAGAAGCAAATCACAGTATGAAATTCACCCCAAAGAAAGCAACAAACCAAGAAAAATTCTAACCTCAATTTAATTAAAAAAAAAAAGGCTAAGAAAATCTAGCAATCAAATTAATCCACATAAAAAAACCAAACAGCTCATAAACTAAACCTCATAAAAGAAACACAAACAGATCTCAAACTCAAAAAGAAAACGAAAAAATACGAAGGTGAAATAAAACAGACAGAATCAAATAACAACAGTAACAGAAAAAACATCATTTGTGCATAAGATTCACACGTGTGAAAAACTAAAAGGAGACAAAAAGAGAAAGACAAAAACCAGTGCTCAAGAACACAAAGTAGACGGCAGTGTCAACCCCAGACATGTTGATGACATCCTGTTCACTAGAAGACAAGGCTTCCCTTATCCAAGCCAGAGGGTTTCGTGTCCTTGACCCGCCTTCCCACGGCTCCAAACCTTTCAAGATCCGATTCGGATAATACACCACCGCGTTCCCTTGCTTTGTCGAAAGCCAAGCAAAGAGCAGCATTAGAACTACGAATATTATAAAAGAAGTCCCTAAGGACGTCAAAAAGGAACTAAAATCCATCTGGGTTTTCGCCTAAAATCTAAACCAAGAGCTTCTTCCTTGAAAAGCCTTCTGCTTTCACTCACTCTGCTGTGTGAAAGGAAGAAGGAAATGTAATAGAAGTAGCCGTTAAAAGCGTTACAAAGTAACCTTAAAAAAAAGGGACAAACAACGAAAGAGGAAATTATTTATATTAAAAAAAAATGAGTTTTCATTGATTGATTTGGTGGTTGGTTAGATTGCCAGAGCTTTTAATGAGAAAATATCTACCAAGAACTGGAGTAGAGGATTGGGATTAGTTGTTTTTGTGGGGTATGGTTTCTTTGTTTTGCTCTGTCCAATCTTCTACATTTCTTTCTTTTGAATGCAAAAGCGTGCATAAGAGATCTGTATCTAAAAAGCAGATTTCGTGGAAGATGGCAGATTAGGCCGTGATTAAGTAGTAAACGGACAAAGACAAAAAATGTGTGTTTTTCTTACAGTCTACAGTCAAGTAAATCTTGTGAACTGTTACATTTTTGGATCGCCATTTGTTAGTTCCAAGTTCCAAACTGTAACTGAAACGCTTGGTTTTTCCACTTATTTGCTTTCACGCGGGAGGATCTGTTGGCAAGACACGAGAAAGACACGAAAAAGCAAAAAAAAATTCCTTTTGACTTTTCATACTCGAAAATTTATTTATTTTTTATTAAAAATACATAATTTCCTATAATAAAAATCTAATTTAAAATGCTTTTTGAGTTTAGTTTGATAATAATTTTTAAGTTTAAAATTGAATTTAAAATTAATTAAGTATAAATTTAAAAGTGTATTTAGTAAAGTGAAAAAGTAAGAGAATGGATAAAGATAAATAGAAAAGTGAAAAGAAAATATTTTTTATTAATATTTGGTATCAAGTAAAAATTACTATTATTAAAGAAAATAAAAAATTTATTATTTTTTTATTAACAAAATTAAATTATTTTAAATTTTAAAAATTAGTGAAGAGAAAATAAAAATAATCAATAATATATATTTACAAAATTATTTTTTTATTTTTTTAACAAATTAATAATATAATCTTTCTTTCTATTTTTTAACTTCATCAAAAACAAAAAAAATATATATTTTTCATCTCTCAATTTTTTTTCTCCGTACACTTTTTTATGTTTCTATTTTTTTCTACCTTACTAAGAAAAAGTAAAAGTCAAATTAAACTTAATAAAATATTTTAATTGTTCAAATTTAGTTCTATAGTATCATACTCCGTTCAATAAATTAAATTTAATATCTTCTAACAATATATCACAAAAATAAAATAATAAAATATATTTAAAAAATCAGTAGATTTAAAAGTTTTTTGGTTCAAAAATTAAAATAATATAAATTTAAACAATATTTTCTGGTCCAAAATTAAGCATTATTTAAATAATTTAAATTTAAATTTAATTTAAAAATAAATAAATTAAATTTAAATAATTATTAAATGCAATTTAAAATATTCTTCATCGCCATTATTCGTTCACACGAAGTTTATTTCATTTGCCATGATTAAAAATTAAAAATAATAATTTTGTAAATGTACAAAGAAAAATTCCCATCAGAAAAATCTGGAGGATAATAAAACCTAGTTGTCGTTTCACATCGGAAAATAAAAGGGTACCTTATCCATTAAAAAGCACATGTGACTCAGAAATTCCCAACTCACTCAAATATCTAAATGTTGTCCCACCGCCAAACTTGAAAGCGAAACGTGGAAGGGAAAGCGGGGACACGGCTTTCCAAATCGCTAGTACACGTGGCAAAATATCTGCGCTGCCGACAGTCCCTATTCTTTTGACAGCCTCGTGTCGTGGAGTCGAAGATAGAGGGAAGTGGGACCCGTTTTTGGACTTTTTCTCCTTAATTAAAAGAGCTGGTGGAAGAGTGGCACGTGGCGGGACAGATTGAACGTGGGGACCACCAACTTGCGCTGATGTGTATGACTTAAGAATGTTAGTTGATGAAAGGGTGAGGACTAGGGAGTGGAAAATTATTTTTTTTCCCTTTTAAATGAAAATAAAAATTAATTTTATATCTGTGCATTATTAATGTATATATCATATTATAATAAAATTAAAAGTATTTATTTTAAATTTTTATTAATTAATCAGATAATAAGTTATAATTTATCGATAATTAATAAATTTTACAGACGAATAATCATTAAATATAAATTTGTATTAGATATTGAAAATAATATCACAAACGCTTTAATAAAAGTGTAAAAGGAAAAAGAATTTGTCCCTTTACATGTGATCCTCAACTCAAGTAATTGAAAATCCAATTTTCAATTTTTTTTTTTTAAAGAACAAAAACAATAATCCAACGAATGAATACTAATATATAAATTAGAATATATAATCATATACATATAAATATATATATATATATATATATATATATCTACGAATTTATATAATAAAATTCTTGATAGTATTAAATACTATAAGAAGGAAAAAAAATTCACAAGAATTATAGTTCGATACTTGTAGAAATTATGATAAAATTTAAGAATAATTCTAATAAAATTACTAAAAAAATCAAATATTGTTAGTTGGCAGTCCTGGTCTACAAATCATTTGTCAAATTAAATGCAAAAAAAGGGTAGCAATAATGTTTAATGTGGAGCCAAATTCTATGCCCTTCTGGTCTAATTTTTGGCATTTGATGATATCAGTATAATAAAGATTTATTTTTGGCGAAGTCTTGACAGCGTAATGCACACGTATATCGAAAGAAAGAAGCTTTCCAGCTGAGAGAGTTTGAGTAGTTGTGTTGTGTGGTTGGCAAATTATGAGACTTTTGCTTTGAGCCAACCTTTTGTTAGAGAACCAAACCTTGGGCCATGTTCCATTCATAACATTGGACAGAACATAAATCATGGTATTTTGCACAACTCAAATGCTGCTATGATTTTGTAACATGCTAATGCATAGAGAGATTTTGTTCACTTGCTCTTCTCCTACTAATGTTTGCCATGATGATATGGTTTATTTAGTCCCTTTATTTTGGGGTTTTTTTGTTTGTTTTATGAACTATTATTTGTTTTGATTTAAAATATTAAATTAAACTTAAACTATGATATGATTTGAGTTCAAAAAGTTGTTGCAATAGTTATGCTTGAGCTTGGATCATTATAGTCAAACTTCAAAAATCAAAGTCAAAAGATTATCTTACAAATCAATACATTTTTTAAAGTCATATGTTCACTTTTGATTTTCGAATTTGGAATTTCAATACTTATAATTTCTATTTCAAATAAAAAAATTTTAAAAAAAAAATCAACAAACATTCACTTTATTGAACTTCCAGTTTCCACCTTAACCTGAAGATAGTTTGTGGTGAAATGCATTTTACAGCTGCATGCAAATTTGCTAACTTTTCTTTGTAGAGGACACTTCTGCAACACATTTCAAACCCAAAATTCTTGGGAGAAGACAGGAGTGAAGTTAGAAAACACTGAAAATCACCTTGATTGGGCTAAATCCCAAGGTGGGAACAAATGGTTGGAACTTGCTCATCAGAAGAGACAAGAAGAAAAGCTGTCTTATCAAGCCAGATTTCTTCATATTAAATATAGTATTTATTTTTATTTTTATTTTATCATATGTTATTTTTAAATACTCATATTATATTTAAAATTATTGAATCTACTTGTAAAGCTTACTGCCAAGTGCACTAGAATATCATAATGCGTATATGAATGAATCTATAATCTACAATTAGGCATGTTCTTCCAATTCAAGTCAATGACCTACTTATCAGAAGTGACAGATTAGGGGGAACAATTTGCATCTTGTTACAAAAAGCTGTAACTCAACACTTACACCCTCTGGAGCTCACTTCATAGGACAAAAATGGGGGAGAAAAGGAGAGGAAGGTAAGATGGATGTGGATAAACTCCATTAAAGAAAGCAAGAGCTGCCCGTTGTCATCTGAAGTTGCAGCAGTGTGCCCGGCCTCGCAAAAGCTTGTCCCAAAGGCAAATCATCTGCCTTGGGGATTGGTAATGTGCAGTATAATAGGCTACCATGCATCCATATTGACAGAACTTCCAGCTGTGGGAGTACTGGACAGGCGTGGAACTGTTAAATTGTTCAACCCACATTCCCATACTCACATCTTCCATCTTGAAAAGCTGCGAATAAATAAAACAAAGGAATCGATCAAACTGATGAGGTCGTTAGGATGACAACAGACAATGGAGTCGATAAGAATTTTTAATACCAACCCTTAATTTTCGATTGCCATGTTGTGAGACGATAAATTTGGCAATATCACTGGAAATGATATATCCGGGTCCATTGGCATAGGGAGGATAAACTTCTTCCGGCCACTCCTGTTACATCAGACGATAATCCTTGAGAAATAGGTTGACATTAAGGATTTCTCAGCAATTAATTTAATTCTTGAAGCAACAGACCAAGCCAAGAAGTGTATTTATTTTCAACTAATTAGAAGGCTTCTAACACAACAAAGTTGATGGTAAAGAGATTTTAGAACAAGTCAACTAGATAAGCGATTAAATGTTGAATCATGTAAATGTGAGATTGGAGAAACCACAGCAAGCAATATCATTTAGCAGCTTATTATGATTAATAACATTTAGCAGCTTATTATGATTAATAACATTTAGCAGCTTATTATGATTACACACCAACATTAACAGTTTCAAGTCGCATTTTGCTCCTGAAAGTTGGAAAGACAATGAAAGCGAGCATGGCCTTTTAGAATGGAGAAAACATAATGATGGAAAATCACACAAAGTCCAAAAACTCGCATTTATGTATACCTCATAAGTGACAGCCCATTTTCCATTTCTCAAAGGACGATGCAGGAGGTTGAGATTGCCCATATAAAGAGACTTTTTGGGAGAGATGCCACCGATTTCTTTCAAGACAGTATCAACTCTAACAAATGTGTCATCATCACATTTCATGATGTAAGCAGCTGATACATTTTGCACCTACAAAGACAAAATTTGGAGAATCAGAATAAACTTCAAAAGTAATTCAACCCAGCAAAACACATAAATTCAGAAAAATGATTTTGTTGACAAGGGTGAGTGAACCGGAATGACCTTTCAAAGAAAGGAAATGAAAGAAGGATGCACCAAGAACTCACCCCAAATTCACAAATTGCAATAGTTTTAAGAACCACAAGCTCATAGCGATCCATAAATGGCAAAATCACAACATCACCAAAATAAGCTGCCTCCTTCTTCAGCACTGCATTCACCTTCTTCCTCGGATTCTGCAATTTATTAGGTAAATGAGTAGAGACAAAAAAAAATAAATAAATAAAAATAAAGGTGAGACAAATAATGTACACATCGATGGCTAGAGAGAAATGTCCAAAAGAGAACAGCCACTTAGGAACCAGAAAGAGTATATGAATAGATAAAAGCCACACTGGCCAACAGACAAACCAACACTTGTTTCCATAATCTCATGTAGATATTTGTGAAACAAATTGAAATTGGCATGCATAATATTCGGGTATTTATCTTAAATTCTAAACAGAGTTAAGATGAGAGACCTTACCAGTGCAACAAAGAACCGGACCACTACATTTAAAGACTTGATGGCTGAAGATTGCATCCAAGTTTTTCTAACTGCCATGCGTTCTGCAAAGTGATTGGTAGCAGAGAGAACCCCAATGAAAAGCTGAATAGATCTTCTAGGCAAAGGATAAGCTTTCCAATTTGGTGACATTTCCAACACTCTTTGGGGAGAGAAACTTGGATGAGAAGCAGGAAGAGAGGTTGCATAAACTGAATGAACATCTACGTCTCCTTTTATGGCCAGCCCTGTTGCATCTTCAAGTGAAAAACCCTGAAAATACAGTTTAGTTTTGCAATTATAGTGTGAGATTTCCAAGGCTATGAACCATAAAGTTAGATTCATTAATGGAGATGTTGAAAAGCTCAAACATCACTTTTTCTTAACATTAACCAACATACTGTACGATATGCAAATGAAGTCACATGTCGACCCCCGACATTGATATGGTATCCGTCAACACCAGCACGCAGAGTCAGGATAAATAGTCTGCCCTCCACAAAAGGAAATGGCCAGGTAACTTCTGGTTTCTGTTCCCTTCCAATGAACCGTTTAAACCAAGATGTTGTTTTGGACTCTTTCGAGTCTACAACATCGTTCCGGATCCATTTTTCACATCTTCGATGTCCATCAACTGCCAAAAGTATCGATTCGTGATAAATGTCCTTGGAATTTTTCAAATCTCAAACGCAAAAACAAAACCACAAAAATACTACATGAAAGCATTCTCACTCCATGCAAAATGCCACACATAAAATGTCCCTCCCTCTTATTCTTCTAGCATGTAGTCACATGAAAACACAAGCACAACAAAGTGTTTCAACTGGAAACAACTTCCCTGTAAATTCCCAGCTTACGTGCCTTCCTTTAATACCTCTAGTAAGCATAATCTTTCTATAGAAATACCATTAAAGCATTTGAAAAAAAAAATCAGAAATCTTAGCATTTGAAAAAAAAAAAAATCAGAAATCTTTCTAAGCAAGTCCAGCCTATTGTCATCGATATATTAAGGGAATTGAGTAAATATGATTGACCAAAAGAAATCTGAAATTTCTGTGATATTCTTTTTTCTTGACAGTTAAAAAATTTATCTATCATCTTATTTTCCAACATAAAATTGGCAAAACAGGGCTTATTTTCAAACAGTTATCAAGTTGGTAATTCTTTTATAACCCCCAAAATAAATGCATGATGAATTTAACTACTTAAGTGGAAAAATAAATAATGAAAGGAGAACAAAACTGAAAACTCTTGAGGCTTGATAAAATTTTACCAAGCATGTCTTCATCATCCTTGGATGGTAAACCATCACATCTTTGAGCCGTACCCCATTGCATTCTATAGCATGTGTTGTGCTCAATGACTGGCCCGTGGCTCCAATCTCCTTTCAATCGAGGATTTAAATGTAAAATTTTCGGTGGATCCTCACCATCCACAGATTTCAACCCTTGCAGTTCAACCATAAACTGTGAAACCATCACTAAGCCATCACGAAACCTCAATTTGGCAAGCTGGGGTACAAACTCCTGATGGGCATATCGAGGTGTTCCAACAACTGTAATCGAAGAACCTGCTTTAAGACCACATGGAAGGAACATTAGCCTGTCTCCACTTACCAAATCTTCCCCTCTTACAGATAACCAAGAAGGACAAGACTCAGGCTTTCCTTCAAACAAAGAACTCAGTCCAATCTCATTTCCATCAAACTTATCCACTTCTTCCCATGCCTTTAATCCCAACGTCCAAGCCTCATCTGCCATTCTCTCAAGCACTGACAATTCACTAGTTTTATTCATTCGCCACATAATCTCACCCGATATTCGACCGTATCGATGCTGAAGTGGCTTTATAGGCTGTACTCCACCTTTCTCTTCCTCCAAAGGTTCCTTACTAGGACTTAACGGCGCATCCTGGTTTGGATTGTCCTCTAATTTCCGGTGAAACGTATCTTTATAAACAGAATTAACCAATGGTTTACTCAAATCCGCATCATTAACGTCCCCACCCACTTTTCCATCCAATCCATCATAGCTATCATCTACACTCAAAACTGCTGCTATCTCCAAAAAATGAGGAAACTTAAAAGCTAGGAAGATTAAGTATAACCCTCCTATACCCAACAAGAAATGAGACAACTTGAACCTCCTCCCAATGGAGGGTTCGCTTTTTACCCTCTTCATCTTACAATGCCCGACAAACAAAACCACAAAATAAACTTCATAAAACTCAAAAATAACTAAAACCCGTTTCTTTAAGCAGGCATGAAACTATCAAAATGCAAAATCCAGATTCATCCAACCTTCAAAATTCACACCTTGATCACCCTATCAACCCAGATCAATACAACCCTAATCTCTTTTTTTTCAAAAAAAAGAAAGTAAAGAAAACACAAACCTTCCTCCTCCAAATCAGCCAATATCGCAATTAAACAACATTCGGGAACCAAGATTTGATCCTTTTAACAACGTAGAAGCCAAGCTCCTCAACATTTCACCAGCATTCTTCAAATGTGTTCCATCTCAAGACAGAAGGAAACAAAAACTTAGAGACTAAGGGCAAGAAAAATGTACCCTTTTTGAGTTAATAAGACTTTGAAAAACAAAAAGAAAACAGAGGAATGAAAATGGCTACAGTATAATCCGTAACGTGTGTAAGTAAGACTGAAAATGAAACTGTTTCAGGAAATAAGTAAAAGTATAAGGACTTGCCTGCAAAAAAGAATTTACAAGAAATCAATTGAATTATGGAAGATTTAAAAAAAAAAAAGAGAGTACGGTTAAACTTCCTTTTTTTTTATTCATGTAATTATGGTTTTTGGTATTTTTATAATTTGTTGAGAGTTTATTCTTTTATAATTATTATTATTATTGGTAAAATTATAATTTTATTTTTTATTTTTTATAATTGCCGTATAATTATGTGTAAATCTGATGAAAAATTATTTTATATATGTTTAATATAGTTTTTTTGACTCCATAAATATAGTTAAGATAATGAAGTATGTCTTATTTTTTTTAATATTTTTAAAATACATATATAATCATTTTGTAAAGTCAAAAATTTCATATAAAATAATTATCTAAATCTTATATGTTATTGTTAAGTTTTATTTATATACTTTTAATAAATTTAAAAATCATCATAAGAGCCTTTAACTCTTGATAAATTTAACAATATTTACTTTCAAATTATTATTTATTTATTTTAAAATTATAAATTAATGAAGTAATATGTTTTTTATAATTAAATAATATGTTATGAATATGATTTATTAATAGTGTATAAATTGACAAAATATAAAGTATAAATTTTAAATTTAATAATATATTTCTAAATTACTATATATTTTATAATTGAAATGGTAAGGGCTTTGACTTTTAGTTGTAAGCAAATAAACAAATCTCTATGAGGTAAGAAAATTAATCTATGCCTTATTCAGTTTTTTTTTTTTCATTAGAAAATATATCGAATTTATGGTAAAATAATGAGATATTATATTTTATGAAAAAATTAAAATAATAAATTAAACAAAAAATTAATTCAATAAACAAAAATATATTTCATATTACTTATTTTTATTAAATTTTAAAAATAAATAAATTAAAATTAAAATTTTAACATAATTATGTCCTATCTTACTGGTTTTGAAAAGTGTAGCTAACGAGGTAAATGGGTCAGAGTTAAGACCCAAACCCTTGTCCAAACTCCTAGCTGATGTCGCTTCATTTTCTCAAGGCCCAAACAGATTAATTTTCCTTGCAGATTTTGTTTGCTGGATATTGCAGCTATATGGACTCAACGTCCCCGCAGCTTGAACCAGCCCCTGGTGCCTTGGCAAGTATTCCAGGAGAGGCGTACTGGCCTGAAGGTACTGCTTGCTAGTCGAGTTAGGGCTCCCACGGCTCCTGAACCAACTGGAACTTTGGTGGGATCTCCGTCTTATGAAGAAGTCCGGGAAGTAGGAGAAAGAAAGTATAAAACACCAGCTGCTGCTGAATCTTCTCAAGTGAGCATTGAACCAAGTGAGCCTGTGATACCTAAAATTGTTGAGGACGTAAAGGAGGTTCCAAAAGATTCGTCAGAGTATGTCATTGACTAGACAGAACCTGACGAAGAAGATGGATATCAATTAGACAAGAAACTTGGATCCTCATCCATTTATTGATCCAAGAGTGAAGAAGCCAATGGAGGAACCACTTACTAGTAAAGAACTATGGTGGAATTGGAGAAAGCCACAAAAAGAACAATGGTATAGATGGCAAAGGAGACGACCTGATGTTGAAACGGTTAGTGCAAATATTTTTTTTGACTCTGAGACGTATACTCTTTGATGGTAATTGCATTCATCTCTATGCAAGCAGTCTAAAGTTCCCACCTATTTGATCTCTCAGCCAAAGATCACATTCCCAGATGATTTTCATTTATGTAATTAAACTGTGTTCCCTGAGGAGAAAATCCTTGAAATGTGATCAAACGAGATGGTGTTGACATACTAACCTGGTTATTTTTTGGTTTGAGTCCATTCATTGGTAGTTCCACATCTCCTTGCATTTCCCACAAGTCAAATCACCTTTGGACGCTTGTGCAAGTTAGCTATGCGGTATTTCTTAGCTTTGTTGTGAAACCTAAAGTAGCCTCATTCCATGGTTAACTATGTGCATAGTGCAACCCTACTCATTTCAGTTTCTTCTTAAATAAAGGCAGTGATTTTCTATATTTAATGCTGACAACTGAAATGGTCTCTTACTCATGCGCATTTCAGTTTCTTCTCAAAGAGAGGCAGTGATTTTCTATAATTGATGCTGATAACTGGAATGATCTCTTATTGTTTTTGTAGGTTTTTCTCAAAGCAATGGCTGAGACTGGGCAAGAAAAGCTTTATGGTGAAAATCCAACATTAACTGAAACTTCCCTTTATAGAGCCAGGCGTCATCTTTTCAAGGAAGAAAGGTGCCACCATATGATGCTTTAGAACTTTTCACTTTATTCTATTCTAAAAGACTGAAACAGGAGGATATAAGGAAATATGGAATGTGAATTCGATGAAAGTGAATGGCGGTACAGGATTTGTGAAGTTAAGTAGGTAAAAGTGGATACGAAAAGGAGGATGATAGATACTTAAAAGTTCCTATTTTCAACATTAAATTGATTATTCAGAAGGAAATAAAGTGATAGTAAATATCCAAGTCTCATTTGTGCTCGCCATGCCTTTTTCTCCTACATGTTTTTGCATTGCTTCAAACTCGCAACCTGTTTAATTTTTGCAAAAACTTGCTTTGCAATATGTCTTTAAAAACAACTTTTTCATACTTATCTAGGTGCTGATTTTTACAGGCTTAAAGCTGAACAAGAGAGATTAGAAAGAATAGGTCCTATGGCATACTACTCTGAATGGGTAAAAGCATGGAAGAGAGACACTACACGTGAAGCTATTCAGAAACATTTTGAAGAGACTGGTGAAGAGGAAAATACTCAATTGATTGAAATGTTTTATCATCAAACAGATAGAGAATATAGGATTATGATGGGGACTGATGTCCGTATTTGGAGGGATCATCTAGCAATGCGACTGTGAGAGTATCAAATAAAGCAAAGTATGTACTACTTACTGATAAGTTTTTCTTACTGCCAATGTTTTTCATCTGTTATCAGGCAGATTTTTCTGAAATAGTGGCAGCTCTATAGAGGTCGTAAAACCTTACTTCCTGCTTAGATTTATGATGCATATCAATGGATATTAGTGTATATTGTAGTATTTGACCCATTCATATTCTATCTTACCCTCTATAATGAAGGAGGAATTTTTGCTCTCTGTTCTTCTCCTGCTCTCTCGTTCTTCTCTTGCTCTCTCAATCTTGGCATACATTTCTAACAGAGGTCACAATTTGAATTTCATGCTTCTTCCCCTTAATGTGTTGGCATGCTATTCTGGGAGTGACAATATCTAAAGTTAACCACGTACCGTTTTCACTTTATTAGGCAGTTGTAATGATATTGATCTAGTGATTTGGGTTCCTATTTGCTCCTGCCAGGCTAAAATACTACAACACTGTCACTGGCAAGTAACGAAATTGGATTTGCATGTTCTTGTTGTATCTAGTTCTTGCATTTAACAACTCTGTTGGTCTTTGCAGTATGGGGAGGAAATCCGGTTGGCCCATCTGTGAACTACAATCAAGATCCAGATGAAGTGATTGACTATAGGGGACCAGATTTTCATGAACCAACACCAAATATGCAGGCCTATCTTATGGAGTTTGATATTCTAAGTTCCAATCTGTTCTTTTACTCCTTCCCTCAAATTGAATAAACATATTTTTGTTTAGTTAGCTAAAATGCTTCATTTACTTTAAAAGTGGTCTTCTGTTCGAAAGAGAAATAATTTCTGCATTTCAGAAAATTAAGTGAAAATTGTTACAAATATGCTCATGTAGCCTCTTAAGCTGTAGTTCTGATTGGAGCCATGGCGGGTCGTAAAAGTAAGTGCTGCAGATGGTTGATGACTCGTTGCTATTAATAGTACTTAACCTGTTTTATAAGTTTTGTGCTGAAGAAACCCTCCATGTTTGATCTCCCTCCCTGTTCTCGTTTGTAGGAGAAAAACTTCTTGAATGATGTTCCGTTTCTCTCCTGAAGAATGCATCAGAGTAAATGATTATTATGATTTAATTCTCATGGTACCTTCACATAGTTATCGGTTGTGGGATTAAGTCATGGTTGTTGCACCAGGTTGAGCAACAAATTATAGTCTTATTTTGTGATCCTATATTCTATACTAACAGGATTCAAGCACAAGACTGAGTTAGTTAGAATTGAGGCTAATTAAATCGTAATCTCCGTTTTTTTTTTCTTTTTGCGTAAAGCCTGTTTCCATGACTCTTTTATGTGGGGTTTGTGGTTTCATATTTACTCAAAAATTGCATCTTGTTTTGGAGTTAGAATTCTTCATCATTTTTCAAGTCCTGTGCTTAATTTTGGTTCCCCAATAAATATTTGTCTTCGTCAAGTGCTTACTTTCCATTACTTTGATCAGCATGGCAAAATTATTTCAAGGGAGGAGCTTGAGAAAATTTTGGTGGAGGAGAAGACTGAAGAACTCAAGGTAATTAAATAATGAGTACAAACTTCATGAACTATTTCCTTTGCTAAATGGATTGAACAACAAGAATCCAGTTGAGTCATTTCAATGCTTTAGCTATGTTACTTTATTGAGCTTGAGTAAGTTGGTTGCTTGTTGAAGTAGAAAACTAAAATTTTCATATAAATGAAAGTATTGTAGAATGCAACAAAAGGGAATAAATTGGGATGCGATAGAAGTATAGAGGGCATACATTATACTAAGTTATTTACTTTTGGCACGTCAAGCAATGATGTTATGATTTTATTGTTCGCTTTTGTTGGTTTATATTTCACTTTTTTACTGATATCAATGATCATGAATAAAACATTTGAAGCAAACCGATCATCACTAGAAGTCTTAATGTCAACTAGTTATTGATGATTTGTAATTACTGCGTATAACAGATATGAATGATGCTATGACATGAGCTGTTGATATTGCTGAAAATGAAGCGAGTCTAATTGTCTTTTCTGCTTTAGTTTTCATCCTCTGTTTTATATCTATTTTATACATTCTCGGAAGTGGTTGTTCATACTATGATTTTCATATAGGATGAAGACGACGACGACGAAAATGAAGTTGATGGTAAAGAAGAAGAGGAGAAAATCACACGCAATTGGAGAGTTCTGAAAAGTACTCCTCAGCTTTGAAAATCAAAGCTGATTATCTTCATTTCTCGTTGTTTGGGGGGTGGAGGGGAATGAAAATCACATAGAATGATGCGAGGAAACTTTAGAGGTTGGAAATCTATGAAACCAAACATCAAAATCAGAACACTTGCAGTTCTACTTGCTCATATTGATGAAGTCTGTTGAAGCAATTTGTAATGTTTTCTTGACTTTGCTGGCCAAGCCAAAAAAGGAGGATCATATGTCCTTGGAAGAAGCTGTCAATGATTCTGAGAACTTGACCGATTTTCTCAAGGACTTCGAAGAAATTGAGTGAGGTTCATCTACAGCCATAAATTTCTATTGGTTCATATCATACGATATGATTTTTAGGGAGTGAATTTGGAAGGCTCCAGATGAATGCTACAAAACTGAAAGAAAGTCTGAGGAGATGGAGTTGGGGTGTTGAGGGTGGATAGGGGAAGAAAATGAAGATGGTGAAAGTCCAAGG
This sequence comes from Firmiana major, assembly GCA_033439115.1. Taxonomy (NCBI): domain Eukaryota; kingdom Viridiplantae; phylum Streptophyta; class Magnoliopsida; order Malvales; family Malvaceae; genus Firmiana; species Firmiana major. The sequence goes on along the minus strand of CM065914.1, from coordinate 3,411,823 downwards.
CTTTCCATGTAAAATGCACTCTGATTGATTGATAACTCAGCTACTTGAGGACATCTGAAAATTTTATGACAGCTGAATGAAGATCCAAAGTGGTTCCTTTTGCAATTGCATTTTGGGACTGAGCAAGGTTTCAGGTGTCATCTTAGGGGTCCTGTATTCAAAGTCAGAACCACTGGCAAGTAGATTATCAATGAGTGTAATGGATCCAAGAAAATGACTGTACAATATAATCGGTTAACAAAATTCAATCATAATTACATGCTTGTTAGGAAATCATTGGATATTAGACAATGTAGTTCAATTTTATTGACTCAGTACACTTGCAATCTTCATCTCAAATTCATTACACTTGATCTTCCTAGCTAATAGGTTTTGCACAGATCTGGCCTAGTTTCTTGATAAGGCTTGGATGGATTGTAGACCTGATGGACTTGAATATGGGGAACAAAGAGTTTAGCAGTTTTGAGCATAGCAAGAAAGTAGCACTCATTCTAAACTGGCCTCCTGTTGGGAGAAAATCTAAAAATCTTCCAATTCTGTAATCCTTTTACTCATAAACATTAAAAAATAAAATAAAAAGACATACGGGTTAAAATTTTAATTATATAAAGTAAACAAAAATTAAAATATTTTTTTCATATTTGACATATCGATATAAATTATGATACAATAATTTATATGTTTTGCACTTATTTAATATGAAACAAATACGATATAAATACAAGAATTATCAGTTCTTTCCTTTTAAGTGTCCAAACTGATTAGAGGTTTAATATTTCTTCTTCCATTTCCCATCTTGAGCTATGGTCTTTACTGTTACACACCTATAAAATACTACAACTTAGTTACATTATTCAATTGAAAAAAATAATAATTAAAAGCACACAGTCCATCAGCATCAGCTTCTGTTCACCCCAAATTTTAAAACGAAAAACAGCCAAAAAACAATGAATTGAGGCCTTCAAGCATTGGTATGGTCAAAAAGCTAACCTTTTTTTGTAACTTAATTAACTTGCAAGTTGCTGGAAAAAGTGGAGCAAGTGAGGTAGCCCATACATATGGTCTCTTTCACACACATTTATGGTTTAGGTTAAAACCATTCACCCCATTTCCTAAGCCATTGATGATTGATTTTGCAGCAACTTGGAAGATATGCTATGATTCATGCCAAAAAGCAAATTATATATACTACTCTTTCTTTTTTGAAAAAACCTGTGTAGGTTTATATAAACCTTTTAAATAATACCAATTCTAAACTGCAAACCACTACAGATTCTTCCAAACTCAATGTTCAACCACTTTTTATATTCAATTTAAACTCAATGTCCTTTCCTTGACCAAAACAATAAATTCTTAATACATGAAAACCTTCCAAACTTTGTTAAAGATAAAATCCTTTTGGTGCCGTCTGCGGTGTGGCTGAGAATCAAAGATGAACCAAGTGAAGAAAAGGACACAGCAATTATACTAGGAGTTCCCATGCAAAGGAAGAGAAAGAAACTAGGGCTACACCCCCATTTCGGACTTAAAATAAAGGTTTATCATATGTAGGCATAAGCAAGATTTTCACACTTTTCTCCTCATTTCATAGCTGGAAGTGTTTCTTCTTTGGCCTTACTGACTTCCACAGTATATGTATGTATGTACGTACGTATGTATGCAGAGAAGCTCTCCCCATATACTCAACTACCTTAATTTATTCCCCTCTGTCCCACACTATCTATCTTGATGCCTTTGCAAGATCTCAAAAGTGCTTTACATTATTTCTTTTTCAATCTCTCAAATGCACTAGTAATGTATATATATATTTTATATTATCATCCCCAAATAGAAATCTAAGCAATTTTTCTGCAAGAAGAAAAATTTGCATCTGAAGATTATTTTAAACTGATGACCCATGTTTTTTTTCCTCCTGATTTGATGTAAGTGTTTCCAAAGTGGACCCTTTTGCATAATGGATTCTTAAAACTTCAAATATTCTATTATCAAGGCCAGAATGTCCACAAATACTTCAAATATTCTACCAATTTCACATAGTAAAGAAACTATAGTATTCCCAAAATAACAAATAGGCTAGCTGATTTTTTTTGACTATTTTGTTTTAAGGTACTACTTCAAATTAAAACATTTAAATGTATGGTCCAACATTCCACATTAATGGTTGGTTCTTCTTTTCTTTGGCCTTTAATTACTTGGTTCAGGAACTGTTGAATGATTTAAAAGATCATGAACAGAAGAATGGCACTGTTAGCATTTAGTTTGGGTGTCCACCTTATAAATTTTCCTGCACATTTTCAGAGAGGAGAGAGAAAAGAGAAAATTTTTTACTTTAAGGAAAAAAAACACTAGGAATTTTGTAGTTATGGAGACAGTAGATCCTTTTTTTCTTCACATTTTTGCCTGGATTATATAGAAATGATTAGAGAATGAGGGTGGTCAGCAAACAGCAGAATTAACACAAATATGGTAATGAACTTACTGTTTTGTTGGAGACTCTGTCACCCAAGACATGATCAAGAAAAAATCCAGGCATTGTTTGGTCTGCTTTCTTAATTTCCTTGCCCCCCAATATGAACTGCGCTTTGAAAAACAGGAATACAAGGTTCAGATAAAAGCACAATCACAAACATGCAACATCTGGTCAACCCTGTTTGATTCTACATATGTTTGTGTCTCTCTTGCATTGTTTGCCTCTTCTTTAGAGTGAGAACAAAATAAGGTCATTAATATTATTATTAGCATTAATAATCATTATTAATGACCCTTTCAACATCAATTAGTCATGTTGTCATTGAACATTGACCATGATTAACAACAACGGGGTCCACATTAAACAATCAATCTACTTAATTATATTGCCCTCTAGCTACCAGTCTCCATTAGTGTCATTTTGTTGTTGAGCTTGTCTCATATGCATTTTCAACATTTTAATTAATAATAATACGCAAGAAAATCTTAGTTGGTGGAGAATTAAGATTACAACACCCGCATACTTAAGTTCAACTGTGGCTTTCAATGTTGGGATAATTAATAATTAAGACATCCTTAAATAAATTTAATAATAATAAGATTGCGGCGTCATTTTCGTCCAATCAAAAACGTCCACGCGTCATATATGTTGATTAGGGCAACCATATATAACGCATAGTTAAACATTAATCCGTCCAAAATTATCAGTCTAATGCTTCTGTCTGACAAGTCAAAAAGCATGAGAAGAAAGCAAGTAAACAAACAACCTGAAAAACTGTTTTTGTTTGATTTAGACCTGCCTATATAGTTTCACTGTAAACTACAGTAGTACCATATCAGAAAACAAAGGTTATTACTTGAACAGAAAGGCAATGTATCCATTTAGGGTTTCAAAAGAGAGCTAACCCTACATGCATGAAATCTCTCTTTCTTTCTTTCTCACTGTTAAAACATGCATGATTTAAGAAATTTTAACTCAAAGTAGGGCATGTATCTAAAAGGGCTGGCATGCTCCAAACAAACTTGAGAGAAGAAAATGATTGGGTTTCTTTTCTTTTTGTCATCCCCTTATCAAGGAATATGTTCAGAAGGCTTTCTAGTTTCTAATAATAGTTATTAATCTTTCATAGAAGGGAAAAGGGTTTTCTCATGAAATCACTCAAATTCGAATTTTGACTATCTCTCGTTCAATAATAAATGATTTGTAAATTTCAACAAATCTGTAAATAAAAATCCAATAAATTTGTAAATTCTTTCATAATGAAATTGATAGTTTATCTTGATTTTAGAGATGAAATAACCATGTTGCTCATAAACTCTATTAAAAAAATCTGAAGTTAGATATACCTAGCATCATAAACCATATTATTATATGTAATATAAATAGATTTAATGAGATTCACTGAATTGCTTGGGAGTTAAGTTAAGCACATTGTCCTGAACTTGCTTAGAGCCTGAAAATTCCAAATTCCATTTTAATAATAACTTTACCTTTTGCTTATGGGTTTGCAAATTTTGAGGTATATTCTTAAGTGGGGTTTGATTTCTCTTCATTATTTGCCACATTAGAGAGCATGGTTGAGGGGCATAATTAGTGTATTTGCCTATCTTTCTTTTTAAAAACATTGCATGTGTGGCATGTTAAGTTGGGCTGAGAGAACAATAGCCTAACATTGAGCATGGGCTAAAGTTTTCCCAATACACAGTCAAGAGACCAATGATGAAATTTTGTACTATCACATCTAAGTTTAAAGTGATAAAGTAGATGTATTGGAGTATTTATTTTATATAGAAAAGAAAAAAATAAATTCATTTTTTATTAAAATTATCAGAATATAGCAAATGATCTTTTTATTTTATTTTAGCAATTGATTTCTTTTAACCTAAATCCCCCTGTTAAATAGGGGGAAAAAAGGATATTTGGAATAAAATGTGAAATACATATGTTATGTCTCTCTATTTTATTTCTAAAATTAAAAAATAATTGTATAAAACTCTAAATTTGAGTGATTAAATAAATTATCATAAAAAAATATATTTTTTTAAAAAAAATGGTCCTACTTGTCCTAATGGAAACCAGTCAAGTGGGTCCACATTTTTGTGAGAAAATGTACAATTGACAATAAATAATGGTGGCTTTAAAGTTTATCTTTTCTCATCACTTTGAATTTTGAAAATCAAATATTAGTAATTTTTTTATTTTTTTTATTTCTCAAATATTGATAAAATTTCAAAAACTATATCATGAATAGAGAAGGAATAATACAAATTATATAGGGATAACACGAGAAATTTGAAAGAGCAAATGAATAATAAAATAGAAATTCAATTGTAAAAACAATAGAAAAACAAATAATATTGCAATATTAGTCTGGCCCTGAATAATTTCTGAATAAATAAATATCATGCTAATTTTAAGAAGAAAAAAAGTGGCAAGAGCCGAGCCGTGCCGTTAAGCGAGGAGAGCCGGGGAAGCCGAGTAATTGGGTTCGCTTCGCGCCAAAGAGTGGGAGATGATGGGGACGACCAAATCTAGAGTGCAAAAATGGTGGACCCCACAAATCTAAGCTATGCGCTGTTGCTTTTTTGACATCTATCGCTTTTTCTTCTCTCTCTTTAATCCTTGTAGTTTGTACTATAAAGAAAAGATTGCGAGAAAAAACATAAAATAAAAAAAAAAATTGCCAACAAAACTAAATAATAATGATTTTTTTATTACTCTATAAAAATAAAACCCCAAACCTTATAAAATTTTGAAAAAAAAAAGAAGAAATTTGAAAATATTGAGAATAAAATCTCATTTTTTCTTTTGAAGAAATAAGTGAATAGTTGGATTAAATCTGAATCAATTTTAAATTAATTTATTGAAACAATAAAAAAATTATAAAAAAAATTAATAAATTCGTAAATTTCAAAATGAATTACATTTTTTACTTTTAATTTTTTTAATAAAAAATTTGATACTAACTTATTTGATTGTAATCTCAAATAAATTCAATAAAAAATTCGGATTATAGAAGCATTACTAATAAGATAATCGAATCTTGTGTACTAAAAAAAAAAAGCAACGAATAACTATTGTAAATGTATAAAAAGTAAAATTTTAAAGAATATATGCAAAATTCATTCATTTTATTCTCACTCAAGTTTCTCTCATAACATTTTTTTCATTAAATATTGATTTATATATTAAATTATTTTATAAAATTTAAAATTCGATTTTTTTTAAGTTTTTTTTAACTTGATAAATCGTATCAATTCGATAAATAAACATATATTTTTTTTTATAACTTGATAAATCATATCAACTCGATAAACAAACATATGGAAAGATTCACCTCGAAACCAAAAAAAGAAACCAACACCACTCATTATTAAAATTAAAATGAATAAATTTAGAAACTGAACTAACTCATAAAATTGGTTGGTAGTCGTAGAATCCAGGGTCCTCCACCCACTTTACATTTATTTTTAATACACTGTTTCTTAATATACTTTTGTCAAAATGAAATTGATTTATTTCAATTATTGGTGCTTGGTAATGTCTTTTGCCCTCCATGACCATAAAATTTACGGTTGCCTGCCATGGGTTGGTGTTAATTCATGATGGAGACATAAAATATCTTTGCCGACTTCTTTGAAAATAAAAATATAAATAATAATATAAATTCTAATATGAATAGATAGGAAAAAGTTTAATATATGGCCGACTTTATTAATATTCCTTTGCTTTTTGGTACCTAAACCCTAATTCCTAGGTTGGGTTCAAATTAAAATTTAATGTCACTAGTAAGAGGCAAAATGTAACCCTATATTCATACTATGATCCCTCTTGTGAAAGTTCATAGTTTGATATAAATTTCTTCCCACCATATATTTTTTAACTATATTTTTTTCCATACCAAACAAAATACCTATTTTGTAATTTACAAACTAATAATATTCGGCTTGATATTACATGAAATTATATATTTAAATTTTTGTATATTAGTTTAATTTTTTTTTTTTTATGATCGTATCATCAATCGAGTTCTTAAATTTTATTAACAAGATTCACATAATAATATATACTTTTCATAGTATAAAAAATTAATAATTGAAAAAATAAAACATTTAATAGTTCCTCAATCTTGATTATAGAATTTAAAAAAAATATCTCATATAAGAAAACAAAAAAAAATATAAATGGAAACCCAAATTTAGATATTTTGAAGCATGCTAATTAATTGGAGAAAATTATATAAAGATTTTCATGCTCCAACCTTTGACAAAAAGTGGATGGCATGAACTTAATTATGCCAAGAAAAGAAAACTTGAAATGAGACAAACAATTCATCCAAATTCGTCTATTATTATTTCAATTAACTACATTATTCATTCATTAATTCATAGAAATTTTTTCCAAATGCAATGGATATATTGAGATTGAAAAAAAAAAGGGTGTTGATGCTTATGTTTCAACCATCATTCACTTGTTCAATTGGAACAATCTTTTCAAAAATTCAATCATCAAATGTTGCATTCAAAAAGATTTGTTTATTTATTTTTCTCTTTTAAAAACATTGTATCAAAATTGATTACTCATTGACAATGGGACACACTCTTATATAGTAGTATATGTCAAAAACTAGATGTCCAACTACAAAGCTTTACATATAATAATCAACAGATAATTACAAATTATTTGTTATGATATAAGTTTTTTGATGCAAAGTGTGGTTCCCACAATTTTATATTTTTTAATTCCTTCCATGAATTCCATGATTGGAGTTTAATGGCCCCGACATGAAGTTATATAAATCAACCCTTGTGATTTTCTGTGTTTTTTTTTTTTTTTGGTTTCCTTATCCTAAATTCCAATCTCAATTTTGGAAAAAAAAAATCTTGAAACCCTAAAAATATTAATGGTTTGTGAAGGTGAACACGTTTCAAGTTTCAACCTCATCAATTTTTAACCATAGAAATCTGACTTAAGCTGTCAAATTCATTGTATATATGTAAAAAAACTGTGGGTCTGAAATTATTTTCAAGATGTAAATGTGAGTGAAAAAGATTTAAAGTGTAGCATTATTATTCTTACTAAAATAGTACTATACACTTATGTATTGGATATTTGTCAAATATTCTCCTAAAAATATCAATATATCCTTTTTGTGCAGTTAAAGTAAATTTTTTATGTGTGTTTCTTTCGTGTATGTGTTTAGGTATAAGTTGATTTGAACTCTAAAAAAATCAAAAAATAATATTTGAAAAAGAAAAAAAAAAAGGGTAAAAGAAAGAAAAACAAATAGTTGAGAAGGTAGATGATGAGTTAAAATTTCTTTTTCATACTTTATAATAAGATTCCTCAAATATATTATATGTGTCTCACATGCTATCAACCTCAGAAATTTGAACACCTAACAAATAAATATACCGCTGAAATAGTGCACTCAAATCTTCGATTGTAGTACGAGATGATTTACTTTTTGACTTTACCATGATTCTCATGAACTTCGTAGGGACAGGGTAAAGAAAAGTTACATTTTGTTGCTCTTTTATTCACCAAAAATTTACAACAAAGGAAAAAAAAAAAAAGAAAAGAATGCAACAAAAAGAAAATGAACAAAAAAAAAAGACTAGTGGCTTTTTTCTTCTTATTATTATATTTTATATATATACAATTGAAAAGGCTTAAAAGCACTAGAATTCAAGAGGCAAATTGGTGTAATTCAGAAACCGATTAGGGTTTGAAAGGGACATGGCTTCCACTTTCCATTCCACTGAATTTGCGGGCATTTCCACCTGCAAATCATAGTTCATGGGCGCTTCATGTTAAGCTAAATGCATGAGTGACTTAGTCAAAATAAGCAATTTTGGTTGCCATAGTGGGATTTAATTATGATATTAAATTATTAATTCCAAGGAGGTCCAAATTCATTTGTCTAACAATTATTTAGAAATCCTAGAATCAAGTCATTCTAATGGAGGAATATATCACAAATCTTCTTGCCCTGGCTTGGTTGAATAGGCAGATTAAAGCTTCAAGTGAAACTAGGAACAAAAAAAAAAAAAACAATTCTTCCCATATTCCAAATCTTCCTCAATCCCATATATACCAAAATTTAATCCTTAGCCCTGCCTTTTGACTCTTTTTTTTCTTTATTTGGTAATTCTTTTATGAAAGTTTGGAAGGGTAAACATTTGAATCAAGAATCTCTTTTCTTAAAAGAGAGTCCTAGCACTTTGTTTAGTTAATTATATGTTCTTCATTTTTATATTCCAATTTTTTTTATTTATTTATAATGGATGTTTTAGCTTAGGAAAGAGAAAATGAAAGTATTAAAATTCAAATCTAAAACATGTAAAACTTTCATAATTTAAAAAAGAAAACATGATTTATTGAACTAATGCCTAAATTTTTTACAATGAAAGTTAATTGAATAATTGAATTGATTGATAGGCTTTAAGAAAACAAATTAATATAATAGTAAAATTAATCAAAATTAATGTCATGTTTTGAAATTTTCACTCTCTATATATTTTGGTGATTAGAAAGATATACCAACTCAAAATCTCAAAATAGGATCATGTGTACTTGAAGTCCTCTTTGATACTTTCACTTCAAACTACAACTATAAACCAGGAGTAACACCTTCTAAATAGAACAATTTAGGCCTTTCAAATATTAAACTTTGGATTCGAATAGTGAGTCTAAAAGGCTATACTTTGACTATTGATTTAAATAATCATATCATATTTTTAAGATATGAAAGTTATATAAGTTTAAAACTCGAGTTCAAAATTTGTATATTTTTTATTTTCATGTCAGAAACTTCATTATACTAAAAAAAAAATAAGAACATTAGATGATGGCAACTCTTTCACTAGAGGAATAAGCTTCATCCTTAACTATTCTAAAGTGAATTACTCAATTTACCCTAATCTCATCTTATTGTATTTTCATGATAAGTGAGTACAAACTTTAAGAAATTAATCATAATTACACCACAAGAAAATGAGTTTTTCACAATTTGTTGTCGGTACCATGCTTGTATATATATATATATATATATATACATGTAAATATATATATATATATATATATATATATATATATAAGATTCAATTGATAATATGTAGTTTCAAATAACAAATTTATATATATATATATATAATTTAATTTGCTTCATAATTATGTCAACGTGGATGTATTATAACCAAGAATAAATCGCTGATGTGCAATTAAGAAAATTAAGAATCACGTTTAGATCATGCCAATATTACCAAAATAAGTAAAACAACATATAGTTTCACAACTGAGCCAGCTAGGGTTTCCCCCATATGGGAGAAAGACAAGCCATGTTTACTTACTGAAACAGGAAGTTTGCTGAGAGCCACGAAAGCAAAGAAGGTTTCCACAACAACTTTACCGTATTTGCACAAGACAGCGGGCTTTGGCAGTAAACTAGAAGTGGAATGCTGATGTGATTTGATTTGCAATCTGATAAGAACTTACAAAGAATGATTTAACAGGCATCATCCTTATCCTTGTAATACTGGAGAAATAATGGTCACACACGGCCATGGCCATTGGCCAAACCTCGAAAGCGTTGGCAGGATGCTCCGGCCAATGAACATTAATTGATCAGAGATGAAATTGAAACCCAAGTGATCCCCCCGTCAATATGTGGGTCAGGCAAATTACTGGCATTTTGATTGTTCTGCACATATCAAATATAAAAAAATTAATTTCTTTTCCAGATTATTCAAAGATGTATAATATACTACGTTTAAAACGTTGGTCTTGAAATATTTCTCCTAAAAATCGATTTTTACTGACAAAAGAGTGCCAATCGGACTATTCTTGTAATAAGTAGTATAAACCATGAAATAATACTATGGCAGGTAATATTTATTACGGATGCATGGAACTGGTTTGAATGACAAATGGTTTTTTTTTTTTTTTTCCTTTCGAGTGCTTCTATGGCAGTCAATTTAATTTTCCTTGCAAAGACCAAAGACAGACAAACATATAGCACCTGGTAAATAAAAATAAACTTATTAAAAAAAGACAGATAAATAAGATCCATTATTTACAAAATTTGTATATATATATATATAAATGTATATATATATAAATGGTTCTATTACATTAGTATAAAATAAATTATTTTACACAAATTTCATAATTTCATATACATTAGCATTTTTAAAATCAATCATTATATTTAACAATTTATTTGTATATATAATGTGCATAAAATTTTTTGTCAATATGATGTCTTCATTTCGATTAAAAATAACATATTTTTAATATATATGAAAAATTGAATTATTATGCAATACACTATCAATAAAATTTTTAAACTCTGCAAAGAAGTTTTAGATAATGATATATAACTAATTTTATTTATTTTTTATTTTTTAATATTTCATTAAAAGTATTTATCATCATCTTAATCTCGTTTGTAGAGTTTAAAACTTTGTATTAGATAATAATTCTTAAAATTTTATTATTATTAAATAAATTATTTTTAATTTTTAATTTTTAATTAATTTAAAATTTGACATTTATAATTTAATAGAAAAAAATTAACTGTTGATAAAAAATTATAAATAGTAAAATAATATAAATGTATGATTTTTTCTTTTTCACAAAAAAAAGGGCGGTAGGACACAGTCCAAAATTAATATCAAAGAACAAAAATTATTTTCATACGATACATAACAAAAACATAGGTTTCGTTTACGGTCCATTTTAAATTTACTCAATTTATTGCGTCCTATGAACAATGTCATGAAAAGACATGTAATAATTAATAATAAAGGGAGTAAACTATTACGAATTTGGAACTTTCGGTTAATTCATATAATTTTTTTTAAATAATTCAATATATTTAGATATTTTATTTCTTATTTACTCTCAAACTGTAGTTTTTTATACAGAAAAATAAATTACTACCAGTAATGTACTATTTATTAATATCAAGTTTATAAACATAAAAATTATCCAAAATTGAATCTTAATTACTAAAATTGAAAATCCGCATTTTTATAATAGAATTGTTCTAAAAATTTATTCTGATAAAATGGAGAAAAAGAATACTATTTTGTGCCAAAAAAAATTGGTTGATTTGATAAAAATTGTTCATTTCATTTTTAAAGTTTAAGTTCGACTCTTATTGCAGACTATTTTCATTGGTGGGGAATCTATAAATTTAATATAAATCTTCGTTAAGACATGTGGTATACTCTAATCTTAAATTGAAAAAATCTCCTCACCTTAAACTTTTATATACGGCAAAAAAAATATTATTCTAAGTGTGGTCACATTTTATTTCAAGAAATTTAGTATATTGAGTTATAATAATTTTCTCAAACCTAATTATCATCAAAATGTATTGTGCATGTATATGGTAGAAATAAAATCTTTTTACACATAATTATTTGATTTAATATAATATTTAAATCAAGTACAAAATGTTAAATTTCTTTAAAAATAAAACTATGAATGCCCAATATTACCATTATCTCACTTCACATGTAAGGAAATCTAAAAATGTTTAGACGTTAGGTTGTTTACTTAACTTTTTCAAAACACGTATTTTCAAAAATCTAAAACTAGAAAGGTTGATAGCGAATTAATAATTAAGATATTAATAACACTAAGATAGCAAAAATAATAAAAATTAATTTTAAATAATAAATAAAATAAAAAATTACAGATAAAGTGAAAGAAAATATCTATTTCGAGTAATAATTCTCACAAATAATAATCTAAGTACATAATAAGGCTATGCATGAACATTGAATCATAAGAGAATAAAAGAAATCAACCAATTAAAAAAAAAAAAGAAAAGAAAAACATAAAGAATGACAATGATACTTCCTCCCGTTGTTTTAATTTTTAAATGGCCCACCATATTTCAATTTCAAGTTGATGAATATTACGATTTCTGCCACTTCCCTAACCCCGAGCCGCGTGGGGCAATTTATGCGTGTGCCGCTTCTCCACCGTACGGTCCTGACAGCGACCAATGAAAAAGGTAAACAGTGATTGAACGTCAAGTCTCCATCACAACTCATTCGGGTCCCACCTTTCCTTAAACCAATGGTCAGGATTCGTCCTTTAACCCCTGATTTCTTCTTTATCGTACGTACGTAGATTACAGATCGTCCATATCTAACTAAGATCAAGTCATTTTCTTTTTTATCTTTTCTTCTCTCTCTTCTCTTTATTTTTTTTTTTCAGTTGATTTAGTAATTTTTTTAAAAGTCGTTTTTTTCATGCATTAGAGCATTTATATGAAAAATAGACAATAATTGAGTTGCTTTTAATTATTTACATAAGTCTAGTGTAATACTTTTTTAAATAAGAAATTAATTTAATTAAGTTATTTCATTTTTAAAAAAAATATTTTTTTTCAATTAAATAAATTTTTATAATCAAACATAATTTAAATACGAAGAGAATTGAATTAAAAAATATATTTTAAAATTATAGCTAGATTTTTTATAAATAAAACAAATAATTGAACGTTGAACATCATTATTTTTTAGATTATAATTTTGTACTTATAGTTTAGCTTGTTTAGTAGCATTTTATTTTATTAGATTAAGTCTTGTTACACAATTTTAATTATAAAATATACATATAAGCAAACAAGTTTAGCATATATTAAGAATTGTTGCTTGGAAGCTTGTCATGTCACAGTTCCGACAGACACTTTTAGGAGGAGTACCATTAATCATTATTATTATTATCTATTTTGAAACCCCAACATTCCCTACATAATTATCATTTTTAAAATTCATTTTATCATCTACTCACAACACACAATCATATATTTATATATATATATATATATATATATAATCATAAAGTTTGTTATATCCAAACAGTTCCATCTTAAATTTTTCATATATTGAGCTTTGAATTGGATAATATCATATTAGTTACATAAAAAAAATTACTTCTCAACATATAACTCCATTTTTATAAGAAAAAAACACAACATCATTTGACCTCATATTAAATGATAACATCATGGGGCTGAGTTTGTTATGTTTTACCTAAGAATTTTATGTAGATTCAAATAAATTTATTTTTATTAGATCTCGTAAATTCATGAAATTATATTTTTAATAAATTTTCAACAAATTCAAATTTAAATAATTAAAATATAATAATTTTTTTACCATGTGTATTTTTATTCGTTTTAAGGTTTGAGATTTAATTTTGTTAAGATCATGGGTGATATTTAGGTAAATTTCTTAATAGTAATGATGGCTTATATTATTCATCATGCATCCTCGACTCCCTTTCCTCTCATCAACTACAATTTTTTTTTTTTTAAAAAATAGTTATTGCATGGATTTTAATTCTATATGTGAAGTATAAAAATTTTACTATGGCAATTCAACATGGAAAATTAACTCATGTAATTTTCATTGCAGTAATTTTTTTTCTATAACAGATCAATATATTTAATTTTACATCTATACGGTTGGGAGATATGGACCCTTCATAATAAATAAATCAAGCTTGAAATTATTGAGGTTTTAGCGGTAATAAATTTATGCAATTATAAGAACATTATATGTCTATAAATATAATCATGGGTAATTATGCTTTTTTTAAGTCTTAAAATGTAGTTGGCTTCATTTATACATTTACCAAATCTAGCAGATATTCTATTCTTAGATATCTTTCAAGTTTAATTTCCAAACTTTAAATGCACTTCTGAACTTGTAAACTGGTAAGTTGTTGGATTTTTCCTCAACATTGACTGCAACACACAAATGCCATACCTAACAAAATTGTCTTCAATAAAGTACTGCAAAGTGTTTCAAGATGAGAAGCATCAATCTTTTGCAACTTGGAAGAATGATATTTAAAATCGTACCAGCATTTTAATATTTATATTTTATTTCAATTTTTTATATTTAAGCACAAGATATATATATATATATATATATATATATATATATATATATATATATATATATATATATATATATATATATACGCACACACATTATCTTTTACATGATGAAAGTTTTTGACTTGGTAAAAAAAAAAATTGAATTTGAAATTTGTAAAATTTTTGCATTTTAAAAATAAAAATATGATAATTTAAATTGATGATGAAGATCAATGTAAATGTATGTGTATATATACACATATAGTTAAACATTAAAAGTGAGAGAAGAGAAATTAAGAAATGGTTGAGAAATTTCAGTAAGTTTAAATATTTTGACATTCAATTATGAGATGTAGTGAGATGATCAGGATACCTAGAAGAAAGTTGTCACTTCCAATTGGATTATCTGTATAGCATTTCAGTTGAAGAAAATAAAGGACGGACCCAAGCTATTAAAAAAAAAAAGATTTTTATTTTATTTTTCTGACTGGATGGACCCTAAGAAAGGATGTAATCCCTCCTTGAGTTTAAATGAGAGGGACCCTAAACTCATAATTTCCCTAACAATGTCATTTCAAATTATAGTACATTTTCATGGATTGGGTGGACCTAACCCTAGAAAAATTTGTAAATAACCCCTTATCACATACTTGAATCATCCATGGATTTTGGATATAATCAATTGGCTTACATGCACCACTTGTATTTGCCATTGTCCTCTCTCTCTCTCTCTCAATATATATATATATATATATATATATATATATATATATATAATTTTTTTTTTCAATTTAGGATGTTGCAGCATCATTGGTGGTTTTTTTAGAAAAAGAACATGCTAAAGTCAAATATTCATAAAAGAAGAAGTGCCTAAGATGGTAATGCTTTTCTAGTTCTTGCAATGGAACCATCCCTGTCCTTGAAACCAAATTTTCATCTTATCTTGTCCTTCCTTCAATGGTATTCAATTCCAAAAAAAAATATTTTTTTTCTTAAAAAACCCATTTCTTATCATGAATTTTGGCTTATGATGCTACAAAGAAACTGTACCATTGGACTTTGCAATTGGGCTTATATGTAATATGCTGGTCCATATGAACTAAGAGGGGGAGTAAAGTTGCAACTTGCTCATGAACAGTGATTCCACTAATCATTTCATGCAAAAGTTGAATTTTGAAGGTTTTGTTTTTAAATTTTAAACTAGAAAAATTGCTAGTAATTGAGAAAATGAAAGGAAAACCCGTTTAAAAGAGATGGTTGTTTAGTAATTGTCTAAGTATTGTAGGGCAATTCAATCACCTCCAAAATTTGTCTAAAATGATCATCCAAAAGCCTTCCCCCCTGAGAAAAATCTGAAGCATGCTCTCTCTTGAAGCACTTTTTCTTTTCCCAAATTCTTTCTCTTGTGTATATAAAAAAGACAGAAAAAAAAAAATAATGGCGG
Organism: Firmiana major; assembly: GCA_033439115.1. Lineage (NCBI taxonomy): Eukaryota > Viridiplantae > Streptophyta > Magnoliopsida > Malvales > Malvaceae > Firmiana > Firmiana major. The sequence continues at coordinate 3,396,004 of CM065914.1, read as the reverse complement.
TTGTGTATTCATTGATTGGAGGAGCAAAGCAATAGAAGAAAGAGAGAGAAAAAAAAGTAAGCAAACAGCAAAGGCAAGGAGCAGCAAGTAATACAAGTAGTAAGCAGCAGGGAACTCTATTTCTCTCTCTATTTCTCTCTCTAACTCTCTTTTCTTTCTCCCCCAGCAGTCACCAGTCACCAGTCACCAGTCAACAGTCACCACCACTATTTCCTTTGCTGGAAACAAAAAGAGCCACCCTACCTTAAAAACCAGTAAAAATCTCTACATCTTTAAAATCCTTAGCCATAGATATGAAACATATATTCTTCTGAAGAAAAAAAATCTATAAATGCCCAATACCTCTTTGAATACAGTTGGACTGTAGAAAGCAGAGAGAGAGCTCTGAGAGAAGAAAACCCAAATGCATAATAGTAATAATAGTAGTACTACATGATTCCTTTATCTTGTACCCTTTGCATCAATTTTTTGGCTCGTGAGTGAGAACAAAGATCTGGGCTTTTCTTTTGTTAAAAAAGAAACTTATTGGTGAGAGGCTTGGAAAAATCGTTATCTTTCAAGCTGAGATCTGTTGGGTATTTTTGCTTGCTGGGGTTAGTGGTTACAAGCTTCGAGGAACTCAAAGAAAAAGCTGGTGTTTTGTTCACACTTTAAGGTTCAAAAGTCTTTTTTTGGGAGGTGAAATGTGGGGCTGAAGTGTTGGAACATAAAAAGAGAAGATTGTGTTGTTGTTTTAGAATGAAGGTTTTGGTTCAAGAGAAGAAGACTTGGGGTTTTTCGGTGGAGGAGAAGAAGATAGGAGGCGGATGAGGCTTAAAGCGATTGTCTTTTGTAGTAAAACCGGTTTCGGTTGAAAAAAAAAAAAGACAAGAAATCTGGGGGCTTTGTATTTTTGTGTTGTTTTTAAAATCTCTTCTTGATGGGTAAATTGACAGCTTTTTGCTCAATTTGAGCTGCTTCTTCCTAAGGCTTTTTTTTTTTTGGTGGAGACAAAGGAGTAAAAGAACGGTTTTTGAGTGTGGGTCTCCTTGTTTGGAGGTTTTTGGTTCTTAATTGTTCTAGTTAAAGGAGCGGTTTTTCTGGCGGGGATCTTTTCGGAGTATAAACTTGAGAGTTAAAGGTGTTGTTAAATTTATTCGGGAAAAAAATGAGGCATTCTTCAGCTGGTTTCAGTCCACAAACTCAGGAAGGTATGCTTCTTATTTATCAACTCTTTGTTTCTCTCCTTTTTTCCTTCCCCTTTTTTTCTTTCTGAGGATTAGATTGAGTTTCTTGGAAGAGGTGAAGGCGGAGGGAGGGGGAGTCGAATTTTTATGTGGTTGTAGAATTTGAGATGTTCATTGGCTTGAGAAAATGTAGCAGCTGGAACCTTAAAATGCTAAACCTCAGATCAGTAACTCCAGTTTACTTGGATTTACCGAGTTTCAAATGCAAAGCCATACGAGGATAGCCCGCTCTCTCTTTGTTTGTTGAATTCTGTCTTTATTAATTCATGTCTCTCTTTATTTTGTCTGGGGTAAAGAAGTGCAAAGATACTTTTGAAAAGTTTATTCTATTTTAATTTCTACTTTGATTTCAGTCATCGTTTTGTCTATGACAAGCTGAGGTTTAATATGGTTTTCTTGCTGAATTTCTGCTGCTTCATGTCGTATATGGGTTTGTTTTTTGTGTTCTGCTCAAGCTTTATTTTGGAGTTTAATGCATACCCATATTTGTTGGAAGTTTTTGGATTTTCTATCTTTTGGCATCCCTTGACCTGAAGATGACATGTTTAATTTACTAACTGGGGGTTATAATCAATATTAACTCAGTTTCTTTAATATTATATATTTTTCTCTTTTAATTTTGTTGAGGTAGTTTTAAATTAATGCGAAATAGACTTTGCAGGAGAGAAGAGAGTTCTAAACTCTGAACTTTGGCATGCATGCGCGGGTCCTCTTGTTTCTCTACCTCCGATTGGAAGTAGGGTTGTTTATTTCCCTCAGGGTCACAGCGAACAGGTTAGTCTGCTATGATTTGGGTTTGGCTTGTTCTTAGTAATGGATTTTGATGCAGATGGTATGTATGTATCAACTTGCGTTTGCTTCATGAAGAATAAATTATGAATATTCTTTTACTATCTTTGCAAGGAAAGAGAGAATAAGTTATTTTGCAGCATATCACCGTTACTGAACTTTTCCTATTAATTGAAAGAATGTAAATAACAGAAGGATGATCTTCAAATGTCTCGCTTTTAGTACCAAATACCATCTTCTTCCTGTGTGGCCATTGCGTGACCAACCCTTCCTGACAAGTCATCTGCCTTTTAGATACCATACCATAAGTGATCTCCCAGTAGATCTGTGGTGGACTTGAGTCTTCTAGCAAGGATCGGTATATGAGTACTCATTTGAGTGATAATTGCTGATCATTAGTCTCTGTACTTGTGTTATGCATGTACATTGCATGTTTTAAATATGTAATTTGTAAAATAGAACTCTTATGAGACAACTTAATGTGTAGAAATTGGTTGTCTTATATTGTGTTTTCTTTCTGTGCCTGACTATAACTTAGAGTCATTGGCAATCATACATATTACTTGACGGTATCAATTAGGATCTCTCCAAGTAAAATGATTCGTTGTACTTAATTAGACATCATATTCAGTAACCAAACATTTTTTTTTTGAATCATATACTGATGGTTTTCTTTGTAGGTAGCTGCATCAACCAACAAGGAAGTGGATGCCCACATACCTAACTACCCAAGCTTACCTCCACAACTTATTTGCCAGCTCCATAATGTCACCATGCATGTAAGGCTTGTTTAGTTTGGTTTTCTGATGCTATGTCTTCCTATTGAGTTGTCTTTGAAGCCTCAAAATTTGTCTACTCCAGGCAGATGTTGAGACAGATGAAGTATATGCACAAATGACCTTGCAACCACTGACTCCGGTATGCTATTTTGTCTGGGTTCTCTTGTGATTTTGTCAGTCTTATTTGATTGTTCAAGTGTTGAAGATTATTTGTTCTACAGCAAGAACAAAAAGAGGCTTACCTACCAGCAGAATTGGGCAGTCCCAGCAAACAGCCAACAAATTACTTCTGTAAAACACTTACTGCCAGTGACACAAGCACTCATGGAGGGTTCTCTGTCCCTCGCCGAGCAGCTGAAAAAGTGTTTCCTCCACTGGTAAACTGTTGTCATCACAAGCATTAATGACCTCTTGTGCTATTACAATGGTTTATTTCTAATTTTACGCTATTAATTGCCTGCAGGACTTCTCCCAGCAGCCTCCCGCTCAAGAGTTAATTGCAAGGGACTTGCATGATAATGAATGGAAATTTAGGCATATATTTCGGGGTGAGTTTTAGAAATGGAATTCTCAGCTTCATATTCCTTTGTAAAATTGTAGAGAATGTCTTTTTAACTCATCATGTGTGCTGAAGAAGTTATAGTAACCATCACTTAGACAATTGATACTACGTGAATTACAATTGTGGCTACTGTTGATTATTTGTCATGTGTGGCATACAGTGGTTTTATTCTAACCGTCAAATTGCCCTAAAAAGACTATAAGTTGTTCTTGAACTAACAGTCATTGACTTGTACCCATGCAGGCCAGCCCAAAAGGCACCTCTTGACAACGGGATGGAGTGTATTTGTAAGTGCTAAGAGACTAGTAGCCGGGGATTCAGTGCTTTTTATCTGGTAGGTACCTGGATCATCTTCCATTTTAGCTTGCCCTTACATGCATCAGAACAGAGTGGATTTATTTATTTTTTCTAGCATTCTAAATCTCCAAATGTATAATTCTTGCTGTCATTTAGTTGAACTTTGGCATTCTTGCCTGCAAAAAAATAAAAAATAATCTTGAGAGTTCTAGCAATGGTTACTTGTATTTATGTTTTTTCTTTTCTCTGATACTTAGCTGAAGAAACACTGATGAATTTGTATATATATATATATATAAAAGCTTGTTATATAACATTTGTTTCGATGCATGTTATTAGTTGAGTTTTGAGCTAAAACTATTCCTCAGACTCTATTATGAACCGTTTCTTCTCCTCATGTGTTATGTGAAGGTGCAGAAAGGGAGAATGCTCTTTCTCTTAATTTTTGCTGCTTCTCTGACTTTTGTGGCTCTTTAAAATGCAATTGCCTTTAGATTTTCAGTATGTTGATGCTCAAACCAACACGTGGGTTATTTTGACAGGAATGAAAAAAATCAATTACTTCTTGGTATCCGACGAGCTAATCGACCTCAAACTGTAATGCCTTCATCAGTTTTATCAAGTGATAGCATGCACTTAGGGCTTCTAGCAGCTGCTGCTCATGCAGCTGCTACAAATAGTCGCTTCACTATATTTTATAACCCAAGGTCTGGTACTATTGCTATGCATCTCAATAATCATTGAAATGTCCTGACTAGTGATTTAACAACCCATCTGAATTTATTCTGCTTTAATTCAGGGCTAGTCCATCAGAATTTGTCATACCACTGGCCAAATATATCAAAGCTGTCTATCATACTCGAGTTTCAGTTGGTATGCGCTTTAGAATGCTTTTTGAAACAGAAGAATCAAGTGTTCGTCGGTAAGTTTCGAACTTTTTGCTTTTAACAGTTTATTCTCACTGTTTGAAATAGATTTCCATAAAATAGTATTAGATTATCATTCTTTTAACAGTGGATTGATATCTGACTGGTTTTCCTTGCAAAAGGTTTAAATTGCAGTTATGCTAAATGTTGAAGTTAGATCTGCTGTTTTATTCATGGTCTTTTCTAATGCCTTTGTTGATCACCTAGCTGATCGCGAAGTTCTATTTCTTTGTTTTGTGTCCCGCCTCATATGTTTACCTGTGAACAATATGGAGTCTGCATCTGATGATTGTGCATTCCTCAGATACATGGGCACGATAACCGGCATAAGTGACTTAGATCCTGTTCGGTGGCCAACTTCACATTGGCGATCAGTCAAGGTATGTTTAGAATGATTGCATTCATCATTTGTTTATTGAGAATCTTTCATAGTTGTTGTTCTATCAATGATGATGAAATTTTGTGGAATTTAACTTATTCATGCAGGTTGGTTGGGATGAATCAACAGCTGGAGAAAGGCAGCCAAGGGTTTCCTTATGGGAGATTGAACCATTGACAACATTCCCAATGTATCCATCTCCGTTTCCTCTAAGGCTTAAGAGACCATGGCCACCAGGACTACCTTCTTTTCATGGTATGCTAGTCTGCTGCTAAATCCATCGCTGTGCAGCTTCTACTACCTGTTTTATTTCTCATTTCCTATATGTTGCATTTGAACATAAGAGAAATTATTATTCTTGAGCATTCTGTTCCTTTTAATTTGACTTTCTCTTGCTCTTAGGTATCAAGGATGATGATCTAGGCATGAGTTCTCCACTTATGTGGCTAAGAGGAGATGCAGATAGAGGAATGCAGTCCCTGAATTTTCAGGGGATTGGAGTTACACCATGGATGCAGCCGAGGCTGGATGCTGCCATGCTGGGTTTGCAGCCTGACATGTACCAAGCTATGGCTGCTGCTGCACTGCAAGATATGAGAGCTGTGGACCCTTCCAAACCAGCATCTGTGTCCCTTATGCAGTTCCAGCAACCCCAAAATCTCCCCTGCAGGCCTGCGGCTTTAATGCAGTCCCAGATGTTGCAGCAGCCTCAGCCTCAGCCTCAGGCTTTTCTTCAGGGTGTTGAAGACAACCAGCATCAGTCTCAGTCTCAGGCTCAAACTCAGCCACATCTTCTTCAGCAACAATTGCAGCACCAGAACTCATTTAATAACCAGCAGCAACACCAACAACAGCCACAGCATCCATTGTCTCAGCAACACCAGCAACTGGTTGATCATCAGCAGATTTCTAGTGCAGTTTCAGCTGTGTCACAATATGCTTCAGCCTCTCAATCCAAGTCGTCACCTTTGCCAGCCATACCTTCACTTTGCCAACAACAAAGTTTTTCTGATTCAAATGGGAACCCTGTGAACAGCCCTATTGTCTCCCCTCTGCATAGTCTTTTGGGTTCTTTCCCCCAGGATGAATCGACCAATTTGCTCAACTTGCCTAGATCCAACCCTGTAATAACTTCTTCTGCATGGCCGTCTAAGCGGGCTGCTGTTGATGTTCTCTCATCTGGATCTCTACATTGCGTTCTGCCCCAGGTGGAACAGTTGGGGCCACCCCTGACAAACATGTCTCAAAATTCTATTTCGTTGCCGCCCTTTCCTGGCAGGGAGTGCTCGATAGACCAAGAAGGGGGAACCGATCCACATAGCCATTTCTTATTTGGTGTTAATATAGAGCCTTCGTCTCTTCTAATGCAAAATGGGATGTCAAGCCTTAGGGGAGTTGGCAACGATAGTGATTCCACTACTATACCTTTCTCTTCTAATTATATGAGTACTGCAGGCACTGATTTTTCAGTTAATCCAGCAATGACACCTTCCAGTTGCATTGGTGAATCTGGATTCTTGCAGTCTCCGGAAATTGTGGGCCAAGGAAACCCACAATCTAAAACCTTTGTTAAGGTCAGTTGCCTTTTGTTTTTAGTTATACTTATAGATTACTGAATTTGGCTGGTGTTATGACTTCCATTTGGTTTGTGAATTTTGGTTCTTTTTTATATGTTGCAAGTTGATCTGTTGGCGGTTCTATTACCGTATTTTTCAGACATTTATTTTGATTCTTGGTAATTGATGTTTAATATTTTAACTATGAAACAGGTTTATAAATCAGGGTCCTTTGGGAGGTCGTTGGATATCTCCAAATTCAGCAGCTACAATGAGCTGCGTGGTGAACTCGCACGAATGTTTGGCCTTGAAGGCCAGTTGGAGGACCCTCTGAGATCAGGCTGGCAGCTTGTATTCGTTGACCGGGAGAATGATGTTCTTCTTCTCGGTGATGACCCCTGGCCGTGAGTTCCATTCACCTTACTATTGTATGGATATAGTTGTCTCAAACTTAGGATGCATGGAGTTAATTGGACCTTATAGTATGAGATGCATTCTATCATAAAATATTTTTGACATGCACATATGAAACTTGGTGCACTCGATTAGGTCTAATTCAGGGTTCCAAAAGCTAACTTCTTCATTTGCTCATTCCGGACAATTTTCTTTTTTTGTTTCTCTTCCTCCAGGGAGTTTGTGAACAGCGTGTGGTGTATCAAGATCCTCTCACCGCAGGAAATGCAGCAAATGGGCAAACGAGGCCTGGAGCTTCTAAACTCTGTCCCAGTTCAGAGGCTTTCTAACGGCAGTTGTGATGACTACGCTAGCCGGCAGGACTCAAGAAATTTAAGCTCCGGTATCGCTTCTGTGGGGTCGTTGGATTACTGAAGAATTTTAACCTGTTAAGATACTGTTTCTCTCCTGTAATATTAGCTTCTCTTGCAACCCTTCTATAGTTGGTGGAAAGAGCTGCCTAACTCTAGCTTGAAGTTTATAATATATAAGCTAATACTGTAATTATAAGAGATCTTTGTCGCCTATGTTATTGAGATATGTACAATCCATATTTATTAGGATATCAATATTTGTGAAGCAAGCTAAGCTTTTCCACGCACATTCTTGAGTAGTCAATTGATTATGAACCGAAGCTTACAGAACAAATGACAATGAAGTTGATGTTGAACTATTTTTTGGAGTTTCCCAAGTTCTAAAAATTCCAATCTGCTGTGAAATTGGGCGGCTAATAAATCCAAGAGCCATGTGATAAAGAACCAACCATTTCTGGACTCCATTGGTGTGAAAATAACCCTTTCTCTTGATTTGTTCCAAACTTTTGAAAAGCGACATAAACCCTACTTTCACTATCATCAGCCCGTCAAACCTAGCTAGGTTGTCCATATCCAACCCGAAGTGGAGACGTGTAACATCGGTTTCTACCAAGTCACCTGTCTTTAGTACGGTAAGGTATCTTTCAAGCTTTGTTTGGGTTCGATTAAGCTTATTTCTTTGATGAAAGTGAGATTAGTCCTTCAAACATATCCTGGAAAAAATGTCTAGACTGGAAAAGTTTTATGATTCCATTGCAGTTCATCCAGACGACACAATGATTATCATGGTATTCTAAAGCAAGTTGAAAAGTTTCTGAAGATCAGCAAGACAACAAAACTCAATCTCCTTAGGTCTAAAACATCGTATCTAGGATATGTTTTTCTGCCTTCATAGACTTGCTAGGGGCAGATCAAAATATCTGCTGCAGTTCTGTCTAATCAAATTATGACTATTTTTAAAGGGGAAATTATCATTGGAAAAACATTGAAAAAAAAAAAAGCTATTATATTCTATTTAGTTGAAAAAAAATGGAGGAATCACATTACAAATTCAATAATTCGTAGCCTAGCCTAACTGATGGGCCAGGTTGGTGTCGGTAGATCTGAAATGTGAGGCTTGTGTCCTTATTCTTCTACCCTTATTTTCAGTCCACAAGCCGAGTTCATGGAAATTTCTACCACAATATCCCCATTCCCACTTGAGGATAATATTCAACGAACTTAAAGGAAAGATCAATGGAGAGAGAAAAAGAGAAGATATTAGTTGGGGTTTCCTTTTTGGGTTTGCGGGTCTAGGGTGGCCTCACTGTAAAGGTGGAAATGAAGGGTTAGTTTCGCGTTTTTGTGATTGCATGTTGTGGGGCATTTGACAATAGAAAGGACTTGGGTTGAGGGATGAATGCTGACAAAAGGTCGGCGACACACACTTTAGCTATCAAAATTTAATTTTTATTATGAAAGTAGGTGCTTTTTCATATCTATTAAAATAAAATATTTCGTTTATAATTAATTGATTTTAAATTGAGTATAGATAATTAAGTTCTGTTTGTTGATTTTGTATGTTAGCTTTTTCATGTTTGTCATACAGTAACCTTTTATGTTTCACATTAGACGTGATGATGATATGTTAAAGTGTTGTAATCTTGAAGTGGTGAGTACACCCATGAACAATAATGGTACCAATTCAAAATTAAATGGGTTGGGTTGGCAAACCAACAACCTCCCCTCAAAGCCCTTTATGTTTTGGTGGGGGTGAGAAGGATGTCCTTGTTCCTTCAACTTTCACTGCATCAAAGCTTTTGCTTGACCCCATATTCTGCCAAGCATGTAACATGGCCAAGAAGAAAACGTTCAAACTCCCTTAATTAATATGTGTGAATTATATGCATGTTGGCACTTGGCATCTGGACTCATTTTTGGGTTGGCAAGCAAGTACTAGAAGATTTTATTTTAGCTGTAAGAGATTTGCCAGTGGTGAGACTTAAGAGGTTGAGTGGTTTTTCAAAGATCTTGTCAGAGCAGGACAGTTGTTCTTCCGCCTTCTACTCCATTACTTTCTCACTTGGTCATGAACACAGAAATCTTGTGTGTATTTGTGTCTCAAATCTTTTCCGTACACTTTTTTCCACTGCATTATAGTTTACAGTTAAAGGTTTATGCAAAACAAGGACATGAATATATGTAGTTTCATTAAGAATATGTTCATATATTTGAACTCAAACTACTCTTTTGATGTTTCTTTTTCACTTCTCTTTTCTGCTTTTGACATTTTCAGTTGTCTGAACCATCAACTTCTTTGCATGAAAGTGATTTTGTTTCTTTTCACCCTTGATTACTTTCACCAACGTTCATAAAAAGAAATGCATGGTACAATTACATAACGAAAGTCATCTAAAGGAGAAGAGGTTCAGGATTAGTTTTGCTGGGAAACTTGATGTAGAAAGCCTATTGTTCCTGAAAGAATATGCTTTGCTATAAAACGAGATTCATGAACCGGAAATCTAGCTAATTCTGGTGCAGTACAGTACCCATCCAGCATTTGGAAGCAGCTACTAATGCTATTACACATAGCCCCAAAGCAGTAAAAGAGACTTCAGGACGCTCAGATGTTTGTCCACTGAAGCCTAAGCAAAACCAGAGACAATTCCCAATGCGCATGCACATGGTCCATGGCCCAATTTTCAGGCCATATAGAGCCGTCCAGGGGCTCAAAATATTCTAAACCCCCAGCGAGCTCTTTCTGACCAGTGCAGATCCTATCAAGTCGGGGAAAATAGTTTGGGGAGTTTGGTTGACATGGGTCTAATCTTTTTGAGAGGTTTAGGCTTGCCTTAAGCCCAAGTCTTCAAGGCTTTAGGCCACTACAAACCATGTCCGGACTCCTTGCCACTGATATTATGTATTTAGATATATACATGATTTCTTTTGAACAATGGCGTGACAATACCATTGGCCTTAGCATTACTTGCATTAATTGCAGTATTCATTTCATCTTTTCATGTAAAAACTATGCAAAAGCTAAGGGCTAAACTAAAGCCCACTCCTTAAATGCAACACTCCTTGACCATTGCTAATACTCAAAACAAAGTACAAGAGAAGCTGCTTTGGCTCGCGAGTGTACCGAGGAATCTTGTTCTTATTCATTGTTTACTATGTACTACGAAGCCAACCACAACAGATGTAACGAGATGATGGCATTCTTCCGGTTTGGCGTATGTATTCTGCTTGAGCGACAGTTCTTTCTGCTTCTCGATTCTTTCTGGCTTCGGCTGCAGTTCGCTTTTCTTCTGATCTTTGCCTAGCCATAGCAATCTTCTTCACCATCTTTGCTTGAGCTTGGGCTCTCATTTGCTCTACTTTTGCCTGAAACGTGAAAGACATGTAATTATTTCCGGTACTTATAGCTCAGCATATGGTCACACAAAGACTTGAGTCAAATGCTTTAGATTTTGCAATGGCACTTAATTCAATTAACTGCATGATGACTATCTCAACCTAAAACCGGCCATATTTCAACGTCCATTTCTGTTGAATCATGTCGGAAGATTTGAGGTAAGATGAACATAAATGTCTTTCCTACTAATGTCTGAATCCAGGTTCACTCTCTTTTTCACTTGAGCTTTTATCAAAGATATCAGTAATCTTCAAATTTTTTATAATGAGAACTACATTTCAACTTCAGAGTATGTGACGACAAAAGGGATTTCACACCTCTATTCTCCGCATTTCTGCTTCTAGTTTTGCTCTCTGCTGACTCTCCCATGCTTGAATTTTGATCTCTTCACGCCTGTACCTAAGAAATTGAAATATGCATTCAGGAAAAAAAAATGATGGGAAATGGCTTTATGTGCAAACAATTTAGCAAAGTATTGAGTCATATCAGAACCTTGCTGTATGCTTAGACTTTTCAGCTTCCTCCCATGCAGCTGCACGTTTTTCATATTCAATCTGCTCAAGCTCCTCTATTTTATCGGTTTTGACTGAAGATGTAATATTTTCCTTCTCGTCTTTGCTTGCCCAAGCAGCGATATTCATCTTGCCAAGCTGGACACCAAGGGCTACGATCTCTTTTCTAGTTTTCAGCTTCATTTCTTGCTCAGATAATTCTTTCTTGCCATTATCAGCAGGATGCTGTGATTCATCATCTGTAGGGTGGTCCAAAAGTGTTGATGTTGGTGCCCCTCTGCGGGGAGTAGATGGGATTGAAGATGTCGGGCTTCGGAGTGGGGTTGTTGCCCCTACAGGTGTAGCAGTCCTTGAAGGCTCTTGACTTGTAACAGGGGTCATTTCTGTTCCCATATCTCGCATAGAAACTGATCGTATTCCAGGCAGAACTGCAAGCTCAAATCTTAAGCTATGAGATAAAGATAAAATAAAGAACTGCCATCAATATATTGCGTGCTAAAGAATATCTAAAAGGTTACAAGCAATTTGTGAGGGTAAAAGGAAAATAAATTTAATTTGCAACTATTGTCCAAAAATTATTAAGAAATCATCATATGAATATGTAATTATAATGGCTTAACCCTCATAAACCCTTCACTCAACTCATAGCATCTATTTGGAAGTCCAGAAGATTGGAAACAGCAGTTGCCCAGCCGCATGGCTCAATCTGTTGCATGCGATTCAAACATTTCGATGTTCTTATGCAAGTGCTCATTATGTTCATCAAATAAAATAAGAGACTACATAATCAACCCAGATGCACAGTGAATCACTAAATGTGCAGCCTACAGATATATATATATATATATATATATATATATATATATTTTCAAGCGCCGAATATATAGAGGCTCAACGTGCAAATTTACCTGTTGTATCTTCTGCTGAATTTTTTGCACAAGATAAATCCCTCTGAGCCACTTCCCTCAAATCCAAGCTTTGAGGACACTGATCACTTAACAAGTTTCCTCCACATGCTTGTGCTGAAACAGGATGACCTCCAGAAGTAATAAAAGAGAACCTCTCGAATGGCATCTGCAGAGCAGGCTGACCGAAATCTACCTTCTTAGCGTCCGCTATGCGATTAACAGCTGACCTCTGATCATAATTTGCAGACTCTGGAGCAACTCTCCCCATATTTGTCATGGGAAACCGATTAGCTTGGTTGTGAAATGCATTCTTCTTAGCAGAAGTAGCTTGAACATTTTGCCGGTTCATTATCCATTTCTCTGCATCATTCCACTTAGATGACATAGGTCTCAGATACGACCTTGTCATGGAACTATGTACTGCTCTCTCCCCTTTATGAAACTCAAAGCTCGATGAACTAGCATTACTATCATAATCAAGATTGTCATCTTCTAGTGTCCTCACGGGATGAATTGCACTGGAATTACCATTATCACTCATTGAGTATTGCTGCAATTTAGCAGGACACACTTCCATGTTCTCCCTAGGCAGCCACTCCTTTAATTGGCTAGAAATTTGATCATTTAGGCTGGAATCTAACACTACCTCATTGGATTCTTTAACAGCTGCAAAATCTAAGCCGGAAACTGCAATTCGATAGAATACATTTAAATCAGCAGGCAAATTTAGACAAAACACTTTGCAGAATGCATCTGCCCCCTGCCTAAACCAGGCAAAGAAACAAATGGAATCATTTTCAGTCATGTTTAGAGCTACTATATTTCTTTCAAAGACAGAAAGATTCTTCAAAATAAAGGTTACCTATATCTAATTTAAACACCATAGGAGCTCCATAAGTAGCGGACTTCTACCAAGGTTAGAAATTCACAGAAAACTTAACTGCTAGTCATATTCATGGCAAAGAAAGGAGAGAAAGAAACAAACCTTCCTCATCAACATCTCCATTATTAGAGGCTAATAGACTGTTGACAAACTCAGCATCCTCAATCCTGGACGGAGATGTCCTCGAAGAGTTGCTGTTTGACTCATCCTTCTTTCTGTGATGATGAGGTCCCATCAGCTTCATCCTTAATTTACTTGGTGAAATACCGCTCTGCAGTACGGATCAAAACAGGGAATTAAAATGAAAAAGAAAAAAAAAAGAAACTTTAATTTCAAATGAAGAAAAGAAACTAACTCTACAAGCTTCCCTTTCCTATTGTCTTGCTTTCATTCAGCACGCAAAGCCAATTTTTTTTTTTTTTTTATTTCACATTTTAATTTTTAACTCTCATTTCTAAGAGAAAATAGACATTTATAATTCATAAACTCAATCTTCAAAATCCTCCATAACATACAAAAGCTCAAAGAACAAAGAAAATGGATTACCTGAACTTTGTCTATTCTCTCATACTCCATTAGATCTCTCTCTTGAAGCTAACAAGACTCTGAACACACTCAGTCCTCTTTCTTTACCTCACTGTAAGGTTTCTAAGTTAAACAAGCAGAGTTTGAAAGAAGAAAAAAAAAAAAAAAAACACGGCAGACTCTGCTGTAAGTGTTTTGCAGTCGACGAGTGTTTATGAATCTCCTTCTCAGTTCTCCCCTCCGTTACAACCTTCTACATCTTCCCTTTTGATCTCGCCACGTCATCAATCTGTGGGGTTACATCTGACGTGGCCGTATCATGGTGGGCCGACCAATGTGAAACTCTTGGTCAGCGCTGTTCTAAAGTTTCAACCTTTGAACTCAAAACTAGCCGAGGAATTGCCGATTACTACAAAAACCAGTTCTTGATAGTAAATTAAAATCCTTTTGGTAATTATCAAAAAACTGGGTTTCTTTTTTATTTTCTTCAACAAAAGACAGAGGAAAATAAGGAAATGATGAAGACCACCATGGCCTTTTCAAGAACTGCAATGATGAAAAAGTGGAATTTCATCTTGCTCTCTATAGCAACTGCCATTGCCTTCTAAAACAGCAAATGGGCCATTATCAATCATTCAAAGAATCACTTATATAAATAAAAAAAAGGAAAATCATCTCAATTCTCACCCATAAAACCCCACAACTATAAACACTTTCTTCCTTTTCACTGATTTATTTTCAATAGAAAACACAACTTTAAAGGAAATTAGAGGATTAAGTAGTGAAGGAGAAAAAGCTGACAGTAGGTAATAATGACAGATTGCAACATATCAACAAGTCTAATCATTTAATTTATGCTCTTTTTCCTTTCTCTTCTCTCTAATTGATAATGGAGATTCAAGTAACCATATCAAAGAATGCAAAAATGGATTGTCATTTTCAATTAAAAGATCAGATAACAGTGTAATTGAAGAATAGACATAGTTGGCCATTTCTTTTCTTTGGGTTAACTTAAAAACTTGAGATTGTTTTACTTCTTCCGCTTTGACCAATGACAAGCAAAGGGTAAAATGGAAGCAAAAGATGACGTAGTCGCCAGGCCAGAGAGTGCAGTACAACAGAGATGAACACTGAAGAGAGAGTTGTTGGGGGAGGTTCAAATTCATTATCACTGTAAATTCTAATCAAATTACAGTTGTTGAAACAATGTGATTGACATGACTTTCTACCAAATCCAGTGGGTAGATATCCCAGTGTCTTAGCTCTTTTTTTTTTTTTAACAAAAAGGAATTGGCCGAAGATTTAACTATAAAAACTGTTTTTTTTTTTTTAAGTATAGATTGGCTGAGTGAAATTTTTAGACCTTCATTACTGATTTTGAGCTTGAAAAAGTGATTCATGCAACAATGTAAAGAAAAAGAAATTGTATTGATATAAATCATTGAGGATATTTTTGTTAAAAAAGAAAGCTTTACTAGCTCTTTTGGTTAACATCATTCCACCATTTATCAACCCTTCATTTACAAAATGATAACCAAGAATGGAAAATGCAATCCCTTCACTCTATTTATATAGATATAGGTAAAATTTTGGATTTGATTTTTAGGTAAAATGTTAATTAGGTTTTGATTTCATCACAGTACTGCTCACCTAATGGATTGGAAAGTCTTCTTCATCATTAAATTCGTTATCAATATTCACTAATAGACAATTACAATGCATTTGAATAAAAAAATTATCAATTCAAAATATTAATATTTGTAATTATATTATTTGGATAAATATTTAAAAAAAAATTGACCATTAAAATTTAATAAAATAAAAAATTATTTATAAAAAAATTAATGATGTTAAATACAAAAAAAAATAAAATATTTAAATAAAATAATATTTTTTTAGTTTTTATATTTAATCATGGGTTATAGATAATAAGTGGGAGTAGTTTTGAAAAAATTTGAAAAATCACTTAGGTAGATTTTCAAAAGGGAATATGATCCCTATTGTAATTCTTATGAAATTTTAAAGTTCTTCAAATTTTTTTAACAAATAAAAAAAATTAAATTTTAAACCTTTAAATATTTTAATTGAAATAAATCTTTCTATTAAAATTTTTCGTTCAAATACACCTTAAGATTTTTAATCAAATTAATATAGTTAGTTGACAATATCTTTAATATCTTTTCAATGATGATGATGCCATAATAAAAGCTAAGATATAATAGACCAACCATTGTTTCAAATAATTGAAGAAAAATTTCGATATATTATATTATTCTGATTTCAATCTAAAATAAATAATATAAATATATAATTAAAATATAATGCTAAAAATACAAATTTCGAAGTTGATGGAATACTTGGAATTCAATAAATTAAATTGTTTTTAATCGAATGATTTTTGTCATAGTAGACCTAACCCATGAAAAAAGTCCCTGGATGTAGCAAGATTAGGGTTTCTTTTTCTTTATAAAATGTTTGTAGGGTACAAAATCCAATGCATAATTGAGAAAGAAATAATCCTAAGCTAGTCAGCCCTAACACCATTGTTGGAAGAAAATACCTTCTAGGATTCCGAGGTTATTTTTCAGATGTATATTTAAGAATTAAGTGCAATGAAATCAACCACATTTCCCTAATTAAAAATTAATTAAATGTACAAAAAACGAAAAAAAAAAGGCTAATTACGATATCCACTTCCTATAATTATATAGTAGCACAACGCCCTAGGATTAAAGTTGGAGGGTTCCCCATCTCCCATGATAATTTTGATGGGTTCTAAGCAAGTATAATACTTTGCTATATGATCAGATTAGGTTAAAATAATTAAGTTATTATATTTGAGTATAGATTTAAATGAATTTTATAAATTTAGAATTTCAAGCCTTAACATTTAGATTTTTCATTCTCTCCAACTGAAGGCGTGTATTGTATAAAAAATGATTAAATTATTTTAATATGTTATTTTTATTAAATTTATAAGTATCATTAGGACACCAACTTTTTTATTTTTATACAAGCATCAATTTTTTTTTTTTAAATAAAATATGCCCTGATCGAAAAAGAAAAAAAAAAAATTCTCGGTAGGGAAGGGGTCGAAAAACATTCTTTTCTAACTCATAAATAAACAATGGAGAATGTGGGACTTTGTGAATTGTGGGTTTGGAGATGCATTCACATGTAATGTTCCCATTGTCACTGGTCCACGTCCTATTGCATGAGGGCATAAATAATCACTGGTCAGACTCAAGGCCTAACCTGCCCTGACCCCCCTCGGCCGACTGTCCATGACCGGCTCTTTGACCTGCAACATGTGAAAGCATTGACTTCGATCCACGTTTTTGTTTGGTTTTGTTTTATTAGAGTTTATATATATATATATATATATATATATATATATATAATAAGATATTAAATATTTCATATTTTGATTGAAGGTTTAGATTTGAAGTTCCAGTGATTTTTTTTTGAAGTACATTGGATTTGATCTGGCACAAAATCTTCAGAAACTTGTTCGCTTTGAAGTACAAATTTTCCCAGCAATGGCGTGTACTTCTTAGTTAATGCATGAAAAAGAAAATATAAATAAATAAATTGTTACCTATATTTAAATTTTGTCTCTGTCTACCTCATGAAAATTTTAAAAAATGTTGGTCAATCGTAGAATTTATTTGTTTCATTCATGACATGAAAGAGATTTTTGTCCATATTTCCCTCCTATTTCATTCAGTTCATCATTAAAAGTACCCAAACTTTTTTCAAACTTTCTCAACTAATGAGAGAAATTTTAGACCAACCTGCAGACATGGTCTAGACTTGGCCTGACGTGTGCCTGTATAGAGAGCAACAGCTCTTATTTAAACTTGATTCTGCTCTGCCGTGGAAATTCCATTGAATGTGGGTCACATGATAATGGAGGGAATGCATACCGAGTTGGACTTGTTCAAAAAACTAGATATAAACATGGTGTTTGACTGAAATGGGCAGAATGATCTTTCATTTTTCTTGTATGGGTCCCTTAGTTTGTCGACTGTTCTTCCAATCTTTGAATGTTTTGGTTTCTAAATCTCGCTTTCCTTGTTTCAATTCTGTCTTCTTTGTTCTAAAGTTCAGACATTAATCTGTGTTTGTTTAGCTTTATGATCAATCATGGAGTATGAGCTTTTGGCAGGAAGGAGTTGAATAAAGATGGATATAGCAATTCAAAATTCTCAGGTTAGCCATTTATGTGGGTCATGCAGTTTGTTTGTGGAAACAGAATTATAGAAATCTCACCTACCAAAGGTTTTGATTGCCTTTCAAAAGCTTGCAATTGATGATTTGATGTTGATTCTTCAGCAGGGTGGGTTAAAAGTTATTTAAAAGATAATTGATAGCTTTCAGTTGTTGATCCCAAAAGCAAGTCCAAGCTTTTGAATAAATGGAGATAGGATATTAACCATGAACCGGATTAAACAACTTCATATTATATGAAGTTGGTTGAGAGGTTGAAATGCTTGCAGATTGTAGCTTTTGTGAAAAAACTAAAAAAAGGGATAAATTGCAGGTTCTAACCTTCTTTGTTTCAAATTGATGGAATCGAACATAGCTGCAATATATGCTATATTAAAGGGGAGACAAGCCTGGAATACTGGGTTTGCTAGGAGTAAAGGACCAAGAATAATGATGGGCAAAGCTGGGTAATCTAGCCCAAGTCCCAAGTTTAAGCTTTTATAGGATTGGTTGAGCTCAGAATAATGCTCTAAAGCTCTAAAGTTGGGTGAAGCCCATGTTTTGCTTGGTGCATTTTTCTAATCCATCAGTTTTGGTGCAGCAAATCAATTGGCTCTTACTCATTTGCACCCCATTTTACGTTCCTTTTTTCCTCAAGAAAAGAAAGACAATGAGAAGGGAAGCCTTCTTTGTCCTACACACCGAACATGAAAGTCCATTGAATATCGTATTCCAGGCTGAGTTTTTGTTTCTGTTTCTTGATAGCTTTGGTAATAGACTAATAGTAAAACTTGCAATAGCATTTCATGTTAAATCTGAATTTCATATTGATATGTACATGGGTTGTAAGCATAAATCTAACTATAACTAGCTGAACTAAATCCCTCGATTGGTATATGTAACAAAGTTATTTACATCACATCTGATAGTTCTGTACATTTTCACTGCTAACATAGATGACTCCGAAGATGTCAAAGTTGATACTGAGGGAAAAACGATGAAGGTAGGGCAGCATTGTTTTCCTGTAGTCCGAGTTAAGGACCCATGAATAACATAACAGGAGATTTCCATACGTAAAGGCATGCTCTGGCATTTCAAGCAAGCTCCTGCTGTTGCCCCTTCCATCTTCAAGAAACGCGACTTGAATAAGGCTAAGTTTGCGTAGGAGACTTCGTTTAGGTCACTGGAGGAAGATGAAATCACATTCATGGAGACCATGTCACCTGTGGAGAACTTGGCTGCATTGGAGCCATCTTTTGATTCTCCGGCGTATGCATCAAAGAAGCTATGTTCTATTAGAACAGCCATGCTTGACATACTTGTTAACGTTGATAGCTGGAGAAAACAGAACCTAACAGAACCTCAATCCTCATCAATACCAAGAACTTAGGCCTGCTATAGCTGGGTCAAAAACAGTTGCAATATTTAACATATGAGCACTTAAATAGAGTTTTGAGTTTTGTTACTACCCAATATAGCTGGATCCTAAAAGAAACCCCATAAGCCTAAGACTTAGGCCCTTAGGATCCAAGATGACCAGATAGTCTAAGAAGACCCTTAAACCCTCTCAATAAGGAAGGTAGAATGAATGGATACAAAACTACTCATTCACTCACTAACTAACAATACATTTGCAGTAGTGACTCTCATTTCTGCAAATTACTGTCTACTTATGCATGCTTTTTGTATGAGGAATATGGATTGCAATTGCATGCAAAAGAGAATTATTTTCTATAAAAAGAGACATCACTTAAAAGTAAAGGTACGAACACTCTTTACATTCTTATCCTCTCTTGATTTACACCCAAACTCTCTAACGCTCTCACTATCATAGCATAGCAGTAAGTCCCATTGAAAATTACACCATCCCCACCCGGTTCCCAATGAACCTTTGTTTAGGAGGTTGATTAAAAAAAAAAGAGCCCACGACGTTTTTGGCATTAACAAGTTTTATAAGTAGTGTCACTTCTTATAGTTAGTATGACAAGCCCAGGAGTCGTTTGATTCTGATCCTAAGCTTTTTCTTTTTCCTTTGGAACTAAAGCAAATGCCATAGTTCAAAATCATTGCTTCTAGCAAAACTATTGTCCATCATCACCAAGAGACGGAGTCTAGGACATTTGATAAGTAAATATGTTGGAATAAATTTCATTCATTCAACAAATTTGTATCCGATGTTACTTAATTCCCTTAGCATGACCGCATTAAAAGAAATCTGGATTCTTCCTGAGGGCGGCTATGATTTTAATTTGGTTTGGGATGGTAGCAGAGTTTATGGTTTATACAATTCCCTTCTTGAAAGGATTACATTAATGGAAATACTGCAAAACATACAACAGTCAACAAGAGCAATCCAAAACTTACAAGGGTTGTAGTCAGATGTTCTTTGTTTTCAGTGGATTTCTTCATCCATCCTCCATACCATATGATCTGAAGAGAAAACAAGGCATTTGAAACATCTTCAAAATCGAAGGAAGTTTGGTATTCAAAAGAAGAACATGGAGAAAAAAACAGGACAGCTTGAAAATAAGCTGCTGGCTTTAGCTTACCAGATTACCATGGATGCTCTTGAATATGGAACTTTTAACACAACCAAGAGTTTCAGTGCATAGACACAACTGTTTCAGTGACTTGACAATTTCATCGACAAGTACCACTGTTGGTCTAGACACAAAAAGGGTTACATCCAAGTTTCTGTTATTGAAAGGAACAAAGCATGGCATAGCTCTTTCTTTTTTTTTTTTTCCCCGTTTTCTTCGTTTCTTTCTTTTTCTGTAAAATTGTTTGATGAAATGAAATGATTAAGGGTGCGATTGGTTCGGAGAAAAAAAAATACTTTAAAAAACAAAATTACTTTTTATCTAAAAGAAAAATTTTAAGGGATAAATTTTAAGAAAAAAAAATTACTTTAGATCCAAAAAATTTTTTTTGACTCAGGTAATTTAAAAATAGTTCAGGATCCGAAAATAATCATTTTACTCCAGATTTTTTCAAAATTGAGCACTATAAGTAAAATAAAATGACTGATAAAAAAAAAGAATTGAACAAAATAAAAGAATTAAATGATGAAAAAAAAATTACGGAAAAAAAAAAATTTCTTCCAACCAAACGCCCTCAAGGCAAGAGAAAATTCAATTAGTCATGGGAGTTTGCGTGGTCGACCTTGCCTGCTTGCTATTAGTCTCGTGTTTAGAATCTTTCTACATTTTCTTTTTAGTTAAATAAATATCTAAATCACAATTAAAACTAATGTTTTGCGTACTGAACGTGAATAATAAACCTGCAGATCTTACATTCGTGTGGATTTGTATATTTATATGTCGTGCCTGTATTATATAAAACACGTGTACAATATAAAAAATTTTGATTTATAATTCATGTCGTCACATTAAAATATATATTTTAATTTTGTCGAATTTATATATGTTTTTATCAAATTTAAACCATATAACACCTAAATTATTATTATTATTATTATTAAATTCTAGATCAATATTAATTAGTTGTAATTGTATGAAAATGGTATATTTTGAATGCAGCTGTACAATATCATATTGATAGAAAGAATACTAAGTTCCACGAGACTTATCCTTAATTAAATGTAATGTGAGCATGATGATTACTACAAGTTATAGTTATTTAAAGACTTGTTAATCGAGTGATTAAAGAAGAGTTGTGATATATTATAAAATTTTTGTTCAAATTCAAGTAATCCAACCCCCCATCCCCAAATTAATTATTACATATTTCTCTTGTAATAAAAAATAAGGCTTACTAAACAGCAGTGACAAATAAAAATAATGTTACATAGCAGAAAAGTACACAGAAACACGTTAAAGAGGATGAAGAAAGAACAACAGAATCCTTTCTGTTTCCACTCTCTCTTTGTGAACATCTTTTACTCTATGATAAAACCTAAAACCAAGCTACTGAAGCTATAAATAATTGTTCTTTTCCCATCAAATGGGTTGGGAAAAGGTATGAATGTTTCAGTGGTCCATGCATAAACCTGCATAAACAATAGAAAAGAAAAAGGTTTTCATTAATGTTTTTCCCCCCCTCTTCA
The DNA here is from genome assembly GCA_033439115.1 of Firmiana major. Taxonomy (NCBI): domain Eukaryota; kingdom Viridiplantae; phylum Streptophyta; class Magnoliopsida; order Malvales; family Malvaceae; genus Firmiana; species Firmiana major. The sequence goes on along the minus strand of CM065914.1, from coordinate 3,374,226 downwards.
GTAGGGGTTTAGAGGAATGTCATCCAAGTTCAAGCAAGCCAAGATATTAATCTATTGCTGCTTTCTGTTTGATTTAATATATAAAAACATAGGATAAAAATAAGAATTCGGACAACTTATGGTATCCCAGCTATGCAAAATATGGCATGCCTGAGACACTTGCTGGAAATCCAAAAAATGAGGAACATGGTTTCCTCTTAAAAACAGGACAGAGAAGAAATAATAAATTAGACAGTGAGCAGGATATTCTCATCTGGCATTAAGACAACTTTCTAAGGACATGCCTTACCTCATTATAGGTCTATGGGGACCCTCAGACCATCGCGTGCGAGTTGCACATGGATTCCTTCCCTACATTCAGATAAGAAGAATAACATTTGATAAAACTAAATGTTTCTGAAACATTCAGGTAAACTATACTATAAAATTTGTAAAGTAGTTGAAATCATTGTACCTCTCAGACCATTCCATAAGAAACTCATTGTCCTTGTGGTGATCCAAGTCGTGAGTCATTCCAATTAGTAGAGCTTGTTTTGGACATATCCTCTTTAGAGCTTCAAGAGTCTGAAAAAAAATTAGTGGATGGAAAATGAGCAGCTTCTGACCATCAAAATACCAATATGAAGAAGAATTAATGGAAAATGTACAACAAACCTGGGGTAAGCATAAGTGAACATTATGAGATCCTTTCTGCTATGCACAAAATAGAAACATTAGTAAAGATAAGAAGATACATAGCAAACAAAATGTCGTTTAGAGGACAACAGTAAATCTTTTAATATAAAATTAATAATAGAGTGGAAGAGTAATTAACAAATGCAGTGGGCGTTCATCAAATTAATTATAGTTAGAAATCTGTTCCTCAAGGTCCCCAGGCTCCAACCATGATCATATTAAGCCAAGAACTTTACAATTCAATGGACTAAAGTAAACTGTAGGTGATGATCTCAACCCTCAAACGTTAGAGAAAAAAATACGTCAACCATAATATCTTCAAGGTTAAGGTAACATAGATTGTTAATATCTCAAAATTTTGTTATATCAAACCATGTGTTGTCTTCTAGTTTTATTACAGCTATTTAATAGTTTTTACTACTGCCCAGTGGCTAATGATTGAAGTACTGCCAAATTTAGCCTAAATTACCCATTTTTCATATGCCTTCTTTCCAACTCGTATATATCAGCAAGCCATCATTGGTAACCCAGAAGTGAATCCCACCTTGCTTGACATGTCAACTCATCATTATCATCATCAAAGCCTTCATCGCAATATTAGAGTAGACTATTTGAACCAATATATAAACTTACGCCAAGTCGTCAACATGAATTTTCTTCCTCTACTCATTCTTATTTAATGCAATGTGACCTACGGTGCCAAAACTAGGAAGCAAGAATGTAAGACGCACAGCAACAGAAATAGTATATGTTATGTAAGGATCAACATGGATCAAATTCCGTCTTTCTATTTCTCTACTTATGGCAGTCTTAGAGAATTCACCAAAAAAAAAGGAAGGCAGGTAATTAACAGTATAAAATAAGAATGCAGTAACAGACCTTGTATAAACAATCCAATATCAGTAGATCCAATTGTCCAGCACCATTTTTGGAAATAACTGCAAAACCAATATTCCAATCAATTCAAGCACAATTTATTTTACCCTGAAAACTCAATTCACAAACAAATCATTGAGAACAACAGTACTCAGACCCAAAAATTTAGAAGTGAGAAAACATGTTCTTTCTTTTCACCAAGTTCCATTCAACATCAAGAAGATCAGGGAAAACTTGGTAAAGAAACAATCGCTAAGCAACTTCTTTTTCTTTTTTGCAATTTTTAGTCGTCATAAAAGGGTTTCATGTTTGTGAACGGTGAACCATGCTGGAAAGCTCTCTCACTAAGATTCCAACCAAAAAGGATTGAGTAAAATATTAAACAACTGCTTGAAGGATCCATTGATGTTTGAAGCTACCTTATAACAATCTACATATTTCCTTGGACTGTTAAAACATGAGGAGAACCCAAAAAACATATATTCCAGCAATACTAACATTGACAAGCTCCAGAAGATCACATGTAATGAATAGAAGTCTCATCTCCACATTTAATATCAGCAATAAGATTTAAAATACGTGTAAGAGGTGTAAATGCATGCATGCCTGCTAGGAAAGGAGCAAAAGCAGCACCTACCATACTCTGTGTTTGAAGGAAAACGTGAAACATCAGATATATAAGCCACCTTACACTTTTCACCAAAAAGAAAACCTAAACAGATATAATCTTCTCCGTGCATTACCTACATCAAAAGTATGATCAAGTACTTAGGCATAAATTATTGATGAAAAAAAAAGTATATTAACTTAAGAGACAGTAGACTAACGGGTAAAGGAACAAATTTTAGTCCTGATGCAACAAACGGTTTTTCATATTGTTCCTCAATTATCTTCCAGTCTAGCTGTGCCACTCGCCTAACTTCTTGGCCTTCCCTAAGTTTCTTCTTAATCAAGTATGGAAATTTTGAGGAAATGCTGTTTAGGGACAAACAAAGTAAACATCAGCCAAGGTTGCCAGAGACAGCATAAAACCACAACGCACCCTTTTTTCTATTGAGATTTTATTTGGAAAAAAGATTCAATTCTAATATCTGAAACCAAACTTTTGACAAGGCTACTTAAAGCATATTGAAGCAATAACCTCTCAAATTATAAAAATATGTGACACGGAGACTTTTAATTGATTTCGGATGAGGTGAGACAATAGGATGAAAAACAAGGGTTCTGTATCGTACATATCACTTAGACGAACTCTAGAGAGTCACATAGAAAGCAATGAAGAAATAGAATATGAAAAAGAATAAAAAGAAATAAATGAAAGTGGAACAGATTCTATTTATACCGTTGCTGAGATGGGTCTTGGTGATTTCAATCCTTGAACTCATCTAGATCAGACTTTTGGTTGGGCCTTTCAACCAACTATTTTAATCTTTTAATAATATGTATGAAGTATTAACATTCCCTTTGAATGTGAGGAGCCACAGCTTGAACAAATAAAAAAGAAGAGGAAAGACAATAACTTTTTTTCTTTTATTACATTATAATAGACTCTTTGCTCATCTAAAAATAGAAAAAAACAAATAAAGGGTTTTCTTCCAGATACCTAGCTAGATAAGTCTGTATTATGTCAACCCATATCAATTAATTTGTTGTTTAGATACTAATACAAATTAATCTATGTCTTGATAATGGATCAACTAGTGATTGGTAGGCTAGAAAAGTAATATGCGCAGTGAACCCAAGCATAAAAAAAATCCATATCGCACCTATCCATCGCATATTGAGTTAGGTAAATGGTGGTGGGATCAATATCATTTGTTGGACTATGTGGTTGCACTGCACGTATATCATCCAGACCCAGAACTGCATCAGCATGTTCATGAGTCAAAATAATCTGCAATTCGTAAAAAAAAAAAAAATAGTATTAGTTTGGAATTCCACTAGTCACCAGAAAGATGAAATTATAGTTTGTAAAATGTATAAAGCCATCGTATGTATCCAAAAACTTGCTATAAATCCTAGAAAACAGTTGAACAGATAAATCAAATATAAACGCTAACTGCTATGCTAAGATAGTAAAAAAAAAAAAAAAGCCTGAATTATGAGGCATAAATGTGGAAAACTAAAAACGGAAAATTCAACACACAAAATCGATTCGAGGAATCTTGTGGAAAGTAAACCATCGAAGAACTTGCTCCCTAAATGTCTTCCCAACATCAATTATAATATAACTGTGTTCACCAGCGCTCGAACAGTAATCTATAAGCAAAGATGTATTACACCTGAAAAAAATAGTTTCAAAATCAAAGCTGAAAATAACCCCCAAAATTATGAAAAAACTAAACGGAAAATTATCACGCTATTCACGTGGACGGAAAATATCAGATCTGCAAGATAAACAATTGTATTGAAGATTGAATTTTAGAAAATAATGGAAAAGGAGGTGACCTGTAATTAGGGTTAAGGTCGGGGGGAATGGAAAGGGATTGGGAGCAAACGTGGCAGGGAGGATCGGAGGGCTGGATCAAGCACATTGCATTGGGGACGGCACTGGAGCAACCGGTTCCCAAGAAGATTAAACTCGATCCTTCACTATCACGATCACCATTATCGACGACTAATGAATTGCCATCAACACTGTTTCCATTTTGAAGCTGATTTTGCGTCGCCATTCTTCTTTTCCTTTTCTTTTTCTTTTTCTTGGTTTGGAAAATTGAGCTCCAGGTGCAGAGATGGGGAGAGAAGGCGAAAGGGACAAGGAGGGAATTTTATGAAAGTTTGAGGGTATTTATAGGAAATGCCTCCCCGCGAATTCTAACGGCTTTGGCCATTGGACTGTTTTCCACGTGGCACTTGCTCACAAGCCTTTTTTTCTTCTTTTTCTCACTTTAGTACTGTTTAAAATCCATGGTACTAATTTCTTTATCATAATAGTCATACCATTATCAAAAAAAAAAAAAAAAAAGAAAAAAAGAAAAAGCGAGACTTCTTTTTTTCAAGCCAATAATGCTTAATAATAACAGTGATAAAAGAAAATTCAAGTTGGAACAGTGAATCTAACATCATTTAATTATTATATTATAATTTACATTGACACACTAAAATATAAAATATATTTTAAATATATATATATATATATATTTTTATTCTTTTTCATGTCGAGAATAAAATTATCTTCTTACTTTATTATATAATTTTTTGTTAAAGTTGAAAAGTAAAGGGTATGTTAATTAGGAACGATAAAGGTGAGTGTCTCCTCTCAAGAACCTCTACGAGGAAATGCATGATGACAGTCAAGGAAGCAAAGTCAGTTGGTTTACTAGAGGCAATCGAATGGATGACCAGCTTGGGTTATCATCAAGTGGTATTTGAACTTGACTCAAAAGGCGTAGTTGATGGGATCAACAGTTCTTCAAATGATTACTCCGAGTTTGGCTCTCTTATTAGGAGTTGCAAGATGTTACTGAATCAGAAGGTTGACTTCTCTGTGAAATTTATTAGGCGACAAGCAAATGGGGTAGCTCATGCTTTAGCAAGAGCTTCCTGTTTCTATGCTAGTCCCACTAACTGGCTTGAGGTACCACACTTTATAGGTACCCTTTTATTAAATGATTGTAATGGAGTTCAATGATAATAAAGTATCGTTTGCTTGTCAAAAAAAAATTAATAATTTAAGTAATATTTTTTTTTCTGGTCATTATCTTTAAAAGTAAAATTCAAATAGCTCTTTTCTTTTAATTGATAAGAACTAAGAAGGTTGACAATTCAAATATTGTAAAATATGATTTCAGCTTTTTATCTTTAAGAATTTTTTTGGCTTTGAAAGAAAGGGTAATGTAAAAACAAAAACTAGATAAGAATTTGGTTGTTTGAAAAAGATAAAAAGAAAACTAGAAGGTTGAGAGTTGAGAGGTTTAATTTTTTTTTTAAATGGTAATAAAATATTATATTATATTTATAGATTTTATAATTAGTGTTACTAATTAAACCAATTAACTAAATTAGTAATAATTAAACTTTAAACTCATAAATTATGATACTCAAATGTAAAATCACAATTTTTATTTTTTATTTTTACTATACCAAGATTTAATTGGTGAATAGATTTGATTTTTAAACCAACAAAAAAAATAAAATGATATATTTCAATATAAAAAACTATTTATGGGCATCTTCTTTGTTACTAAACTTTAATGGGGTTAAAGCATACCCAAAGCTTTTAGGGGCCAGAGCTAGAATCGTCCGAAGGACAGCCGTCGGCCCAATCATCAAACTTTGAAACGACGAAAGTGGGGGAGGGTGCTAAAAAAAGAAAAGAAAACCCTTTTCTCTTAGTATTAAATCGATGAATGGCCCCTATCAATGGTGTGAAGCGCCAAAAAATGAAGACTAACCCTGATTAGGAAATTTGGAGAAGCTTGACAATGGCAAGCTCCACCGAGTCACTCTACACAGAGCATACAAAGTCCTTTTGGTTATATCTGTTTAACTTCGTACAAATACACTCTGGTTCCTTTTCTTATCAAAGAATTCGAAAAATTCTAGCTCGGCCTCGTAAATGTATTGGTTTCTTTCAGCTTCATGCATGTTTTTATTGTACTAAGGTTGGGTTTATTGCAAAAAAGCTTTCTTGTGAACCGACAAGCAGGTTTTATATTAGATTTAAATATTTAACGCATATTTCTCATCGTCCCCTGTAAGGAATTTCAACCCGGTTCTCATCCGGTGAGTGATTCTAGACCAATTCGTGGAAAGAGATAATCCTAATGATGGAAATGGTGGTTATGATCAATTTAGAGATATGGTGGTCAAGGATTCAGGGGAGTTGAGTTTATTTGGTGAATATAATGGTGGGTGTCAAAAGAATTGAAACCTGAATTTTGGTGGCTTTGATGACTTTGAAGAGGAAGAGGAAAAAGGAGTGGATTGTAGTGACGGTGGTGATAATTTTATGGTATTGAATTTGTTTGATGGACATCGCGTGCTAACAGAGGATGTTTGGAGTGTTGGGTTGGAGGAGGATGAATTTTGACACCCTTTGGTGAGAGATTCGAAGGTTGATTCAACTTAGGTCAGCTTGGAATCCAAATCTCGAAAGTGATCTGAGGCACCTCCTAAGAGGTCTGAAACCTCGTCAAGTTTGCGTTGTTTTGCTTTCTCAGGTTGATGAACGTGTTGCTTTGCAGTTCTTTTATTGGGCTGATCGACAATGGTGGTACCATCACAGCCCGACTGTATATTATGTAATGCTTGAGATCCTTAGTAAATAGTAAGACTAACCTTAATGCTAAAGGCTGGAGTTGAGCTGAATTTGGCAGCATGTAATATTGCAATCCATGTTTTGTTGATGGCCAGGCCAATAGGTTAGGAGATTCTTTGAATGGGTGCAAATTATTGTAATTATCCCGAATGTTGTCACTTACAACTGTTTGATCAAGGGACATTGTAAGCGTGCATCGGGTTGGAAATGCCTTGCAGCTGATTCCTGAAATGTCATCTAAAAGCTGTTTTGTTGCATTTAGAAGTTGGACGAAGCTAAAGAAATGCTTCAGCATATGTACAGGCATGGTTGCAAAGCCCAACACTGTTTCATATACAGCTTTGTTGGAATGGAAATTCATTACAGGCAAGAGAGATGATGAATGCTAGTTAGGAAGACACTTGAGGACCCCAAATGCCATCAGTTATAGTGTTGTGATGCATGGGCCGCTTAAGGAAAATTATCTGAAGCGTGTCATGTAGTAAGAGAGATGGTTAGCGAGGGCTTTGTTGCAACCCCAGTTGAAATTAATTTGATGATTGAGTCACTATGTTGAGAAGGGGAAATAGATGAGGCTAAGACGTTTCTGGAACTGTCTGAATAATAGGTGTGCTGTTAATGGATAGTCGAAAGGAAGACTTGGAAGCTGCTTTTTGATTGCTTGATGATATGTATCCAAGTAACAAACATTCCGATAGAGTCGCTTACACAACAATAATTGATGCACATGGAAAGAATGGTAGAAACTAGAATAGAAGAAGCAACTGATCTTACCATGGAGATGCTAGAAACAGGATTGGTTCCAACTCCTGTTACATACAGTACAGTCATTCATAATTATTGCCAGATGGCTGGGGTGGAAGATCTCTTGAAATTATTGGAAAAGATGCTTAATAACGTTATTGAAAAGCTTTGCAGTTTTGGAACCTTGAAGAGGCTGATAAATTATTGGCTAGGATTTTCAGAACAGCGTCCAGAACTGATGCTAACACTTGTTACATGCTTATGGAAAATTATTTGAGCAAAGAGATGCTTCTATCTGCAGACTGCATATAAAGTTGTGTGTTGAATGTTTCAGAAATCTGATTCTGAATTTTAATTTGTCTGAAAAAGTAAGCACTCATGTTAGAAGGAAAATATGGGGAAGCAAATAACCTCATGATACGGTTTGTTGAGCGTATACCTTGCACCTCAATGTGAATAACATTTGGATAATGAGGCTGTTCAGTATCAGACTGTTGTAGAAATGGTTCTGATGCCATATGTCAAATTATGCAACTCTGGGAACTTTATCTTTGAAATTCTATGGCTTGAAATTGGTAACCCGAAACTTCTTCATGTGCTAGATCTAGTACTTTGTTTTATTTATTTATTTGGTTGTATGCTGCTGTCGATTCTTGGCGTAACATGATTAAGAAATTTGGAGATACATCCTCAGCTACTGTGTTGACACACCATCTTGAAGTGGACTATATATCTGCAATCAACAGATTATACGTGGAGAACAATTCCCGATAGAAACTGTGATAACTTTTGCCACTTGAGGTGCTATCTCCCACCACTAATTTTCTGCAACGCTGCTGGTATGAACTCATACGACACGTTCAGCATAACAGCATTACTCCATTATTGCCCACCATTGAGCTGATGTACGAGTATGATGTTTCAGATGAGTTGAGCGATATTGCAGTACTTTCCACTTCCTTGATGTCGGTCCTTGAAAAGGGAAATAGGTGGTTGTTCTCTCACATGGCTTAATTACGCTGCTTTCATTGCTGTTTTATGATATTATGAATTGAAATAAGGACATCATGGTTTGTCAGGAAGTCTTGTGCAGATAGAGCCAAATGGTCGTATCTGAAATGACAACAGAATCACCCCGGAAAATCAGAGTTCGGAGAAACAAATGACGTGTCTAACATCATCTTCATATGTTCATGCAAATCCCGCTGGATCAGCTATAGTACGAATGTGAATCAGTGAAAATTGTGGCCACAAGATCTGGTCCCAGAATTCTTTGTAACGTTGAGAAGTACTCATGCTTTTCATGATGGTTCATCAGCGTTACAAGTGGCCAACTATGCTGGATATTGCAGAGGATTTGGTTTTGAGGAGTCTAATGTTGTTCCACTCTTTACCTGCCAGCAGTACATTGTTCGTTAAAGCAATAAAGTCATTGTATTATGATACAAGCGTATACTGCTTTACTGTTTGCAACTTCTACTCACTGAAGGCATCTCCCTGCCAAACCATCTGGCAAGATGAAAAGGTAAGTCAGAAAGGTGGAGCCATGGAGGAGCCCTGGTTTAAGAAAATGGTGGGGCTTTGACTCGCTTTTACTTAAGCATTTCTATTGGATACATCGAAAGGGGTATCTTATGTCGAAAGGCACCACAGGGAACCTTCTAACATGTCTGCTGCATGGCCGACCCACTCATGGCCGACCCACCCACCTGCCAAAGATTCTACTCTTTATTTCCTTTGGGTGCATGTATTGATGAAATTTATTTCCCTTGTGAAATTCACTCTCGAAGCATGTAGTAAGATCTATCAATATTGAATGGAAATTTTGTTGGATGTATCTCATTTAAAGAACTAATGAAGTTGGTAATGACCTGAATCTAATTATGATTAATGAAAAATTACGGTGTAATAGGCAATTATCCTTGGGGTTTACACCAAAGATAATTATGTTCTTTTTCTATATATAAAGTTCTATATTTCAGAAAAAAAGATGAGTGTTAAATTTTTATTTTATTTTATTTTTTGTATGCAGGTCCAAAAGTAGGAAACTTTCGAAAAGCGGTGACGGAATTGAACTTTCATCTGCATCCAAGTCAATTTTCACAGCATTTCAATTTTAGTGTTAATGATTTGTGAAGTTCCTGTTGGTTTCAACAAATTTCACATAAATGGTAGGAATTTTACACCCTGCATTACCGTTCTCTTAAAATATCAGATACATTAGGTGCAAGTCCCATGATGTCTTAGACTTGACGAATAACCAAGCTGCTGCATACCATTCCGGGTACAGGAATTAGATAAGCATTTGGTTCCTGAAAGATCTGAACTACCCTCTTGTCCCTCGTCTTTTTCAAGGACAAAAACAAACCCATCCCTGGAATCTTAGTCATCAATCTTATTTATTCATAATAGGCGGCTGAGATCTCATATATGGGAGTTTACAATGAACCAAACCATGTCTAGATTCCTTTGCAGTAAGAACTCCAATGCACATATAATGCTATATTTAATATAATCTTTTGCCTTTGTTATATTTAGATTCCCTATCATATTAGCTGGGTGTGTGTCCTTTTTAGCTTCGTGCATTTCCCCAGCTCTACTTTTCTCTTAATACCAAGATTTGCCATTATATATCTGTACATTTTGCCATTGTAGCTTATTCACTTGCTATTTTACACCTGCTTTCCAGATTTCATGTATTCTTAAACCATGTCCGTTTCCCTGTTTCCATTTGCTTTGGAAGTTGTTGGAACGTTTAACATGTCTTGTTTTTTATCATTTGCAAGTATTTAAATATAGATGAAACACTAATAAACTCTAAACATCCAAATTCTTATTTAGTTTTAATGAAACATTTCGATTAACAGTGTTAGTGAATGCCATAGAAAAGACATGTTGCCATGTTGATCAACAGTGTTTTAGCATTTCTGATTTGACATGATGAACTTCTTCAAGCTTAGACTATGACGTTTGATTTCAGTTTCTCTGAACTCTGTCTCTCTCTGCCTACCTTTCACACTAACAATTTCTAACATTATTTGATGACATGGTGAATTAAACACTGTGTGGGTTTTCAAGTTAAGGTAAATTCCAGGTTCCACCAGTTTCTCTTGATGAAGCATAGCAGAATATGCAGAAGCAACTGTTCCTGGAACCACTTGAAAGAGATTTTTATTCATCTTTGCTCATTTCTTTCAGTAAAGAAACCGATTGTTTTGTTTTTCTCTAGCTGTGATTGATATATCCCACTCTTACTTCTCTCTTTCCCTTTTCTTTTAGTTTTGGAATACAGATGTTCCCTTCCCCACCACACTTGTGCTGCAGAGTTGCCATTGTTTTGGCCTTGTTTTGGACCGCACAGCTCAGTATTGAAACAGACCACTGTATTGTTGGCAACTACATTGTATCATTTTATAGATTAAGACATTCATATTGGATTATCTCATTTTGCCATCATCATTTAATGGCATTATTTTACTTTTTTTATTCCGAATATTTTCGGATTTTGTTTGAATCTAATTTCTCTTTTGATAGAAGAAAACTTTGGTACAACAACAATTATGTTCTTTGTGACTTAAAGATTACGGTTTATTGGCTTAAGTGAAAACAACATCTCTCTTAATATAAAGAGAAAATTATAAAAACTTTGTATACTGAATTTTTTTTTTTTTATTTCTCTTTTGAACTATTGAAGTTATATTTTTTTTATTAATTTAATGTTATTTCCAAATCAATTTTTTTTTTCAATATCATCTTGGCAATGCCTATCTCTTTTGTGGTGATTGATAATCATCTTTTGCTTCAAGATTGATGATCACTTGTGTTGGAAAGTAGATGGGTTTGAGGCAAAAAGCTTTTGATTGCAATCAACTTAGAGCATGCATTGTCTGCTATAGAGGTATCAACCATCCTTTGCCTCACTTGACCACATTATAATTTATTTATTTTTAATCTAATTCAGGTTCTACCCTGCCATACTTTAACTATTCAACCATTTCCACAAAATAGTTGCAATAATTAGATGAGTGATTTCTCTATAAAATTACCACAACCCCGCTAACATAACTCCATCACCATCCTATCATAAACTACTATTTCATGAGAAAGTAAGAAGAGGAATCAAATTTTACAAAATCCCTTTCAATTCAAATTTGATTGAAGGATTATTATCCCTTTATCCATGAGAAAAATTAAGTCTATGGTTGGAAATTTTTTTTCCAAACCTAAGTTGATGATAGCTGGTCCATGTTATTGCTTGAATTTAATAAGAAAAACTTTTAAATATTCAATTTTTAAAAAAAAAAAATGAGAAGATTTTTTTATTCAAGAACAGTACATTATAAAATTCTATTCATAAATCACTTTAGAGTGAGTTTAGAGCTTATCGAGTCAATGGTGCAACACGGTGAAAATTTTCATCGTAATTTCAAAATTTTTCTTATTTATTTAAAAAATATTATTATTATGCCGTAATTTCAAATTTGTTCTTTTTTTTTTAATTTTAAAATAATATTTTTAATAATTATTTATCATTCATTTTCGTTACTGTTGTAATTAAATTCAGACATTTATCTCACCACAATTATTATTTTCAATACCATCAAAACCTATTACATCATTAATTCAAATTAACTCTAAAACAATCAAATAAATCCATATATAATCAAACATATAATTCACATACGACAATAGTTGAAACTAGAAATTTCCGGACTTCATTCAAATCTCAATAATTCAAGGGAAAGAGATCGGATAATGAGTATCCAAATGGGTGATTTACTAATGATTAGTCTCCTACGAATGATTATTCCATGAAAATTGTCCACTGTCATCCATTTTCCTTGCTAGCTAGCATATCAAAATAAGATTTTGGAGTGCCGTGGGATGTCAATTAAGGCCTAAGGGGCTAAGTAACTGCTTGTCTAAATGTATTTGGCGTTTTGGCAGACAAGAATTACAGACGTATAGTACATTTCAATCTTGTGACACGCACACTTTGCACGATTGATTGATTGATGAATGACAATGAAGTCCGGGGAGGTAGCCATAATATAATATAGCTCGACTGGTTCTTGTTTGCTTCTCATTGATCTCATCATCTATCTTCAGCTTTACTTTGACCCCATTTTCACAACATTTTTTAGAGGGGTTTTTGAGGGGTCCTTTTCAAGCTTGAGGGAGCCTAAAACCCTACAACAAGATCAATCATGAATTGTCTTCCATTTTAATTGATCAGTCAAAATAGAAAAATGTTTGGGACTAGGATTAGATTAGAGATGCTAATGTGCCATACATTAATTGCATTTTATGAATATACAACAATTGTTTCAAAACTCAAGACATCAATGAGTAATCTCTTATTCCCTAGATTTGATTTCATTTTGTTTTAAAAGTTTTATTATTTTATATATATTTTAGTTCTATTATTATTTTTTTAAAAAAAATTAATTTTAAAAAAAATATATATATAATCATTAAAATTCGAACTTCAAATTTACATAAATTATTAAAACCTTTTATCATAGTTTGCATTGAATATTGGGTAGGAATAATATCAAGTGGACTATTTGGTGTCTTTCTATATGTCTACTCTACCATTAGGAAAAAGAAGAAAATAATGGTAGATATTAGTCCTCACACCTCAATATTGAGAGTCATATTTATATAAAATAAAATTTTCCATAAATTAAACTTCAATAAATAATATTCCTTCCTCAAATAAATTGGTTTTAATTATTAGGGAAGAAAATAATAGTCCCCCACTCCAGATGGGCATGTTGGTACAATTAATCTACCTCAAGTTCCCTTTGCAGCAATTCATACAAGGATAATTTGTATATAAATATATATATATGGAGTTTTTTTTTTTTTTTGGAAATTTTTAACCTGCTTAAAAACTCTCAAATTTTAATATGCTTAATTTATTTAGAAACAACATTACACTTCTATGCATTTTGAATCTGTAACCTTTGAGAGAGTTCTGTCCAATATAAATATAGATGTCATCTAAACCAACTTCATAAATAATTAAATATAAATTTAGGAGCGCTCAAATTTCAATTTTAATCGTATTAATTACTGAATTAATTGATCGAATCAAATTTTATTTGATTAAGTGATCAAGTATTTTGATTAGTTAATGAAAATAATTTTAAAAAAAATCAGTTTTCAATTAATTTGGTTGAATTAATTAAAGTTTTAATTGAAATATAAAAAATTAAAAAATAAACTTAAAAATAAATTTAATATTGAAATTTAGATGATATTTTAAATTTAATATTTTAAAATTTAAATATTTTATTGAATAGTATTATTTAATTTATTTAAAATATAAAAATTAATTTATATGTATTTTATAATTTCAATTAATCGAAATTAATTCGGTTCAATTAATTCTAAGAGGAAAAATTTTGAGTTGATTAATGAATAAAAATAAATTAATTAAATTAAATTTGATTTGACTAATTCGAATAGAAATTAAACGAACTTTTTTTTTTTTTTTTGCCCTTTTCTCCTTCAATTGTGGATAACCTTTACATTTTAGTTACAAACAAAGAAAAGACATATAAATTGAATGTGGGACTCAAAAGCCACAAACACAAAGAAAGAGGCTTTTTCCAGGCGTGAATGTGTGTCGACTTTGATGATTTTTGTTAAATTCATCATTAATTCAATTACTCAAACATGAAAAGAAAAAGATAACCCTAAACTTTTTGTAAAAGTCACTTTTCCTTCTCTCGTTTCTTTTTATATAAGCAATCTTTGTTCTTTGCAAAGACCCAAACCTCAAATCCCTTCATTTTCCTTTTTTTTTTTTTTGTTTCTTGCAAAAGCATTTGCTGTAGACTTCTCCTGAGTTTCATGGATGAGTCTTGGCGAATGTGCATGGGAATGTCAAATACCCAACATCCCTCACGTCGAAAATCCATGGAAAACTCTGTTTTTTCAATGAACCACGTCACCATGGTGATGGCTGATCATAATCTTGAAGCAGATGACTTTTCTGACGTCTTCGGTGGTCCTCCAAAGACTGTTCTCTACCGGAAGTTGTCCGGCGATTTCACCCAGTCGGCATCCTTTTACGAAGAGGTTTTCCGGCGCCAAACTGTGTTTAATTCGTCTAGTTCGATGAGTTGTGGCCGGAGCTTGCCGGTATATAGGATTCCGGCGAGAGGAGATGGGTTCTACAGTGATATCTTCGGGTCCGATGATGATCTCCGGCGGTCGAGGGAACGGTCAAAGTCGAATTCGAAGGCGAAGTCAAAGTCAAACTCGTCATCGGTGCTCAGTTCGGAGGAACTGAGCCCTCTTCGCCCGGTGGTCGGAGATGATGTCGGGTTGTCGTCTTTCGCTTCAAAGCTCAGGTATTCAGTCTGCTTTAAAAGTTTAAAAGACATAAAGAGCTGTTTAACTGTTTTTCAAGTTTCAACTGTTTCTGATTCTGTCGTGTGTTGATTTGACGGTTTTAACCCTGCTCACTGTCTTCTCTTCTGCTGGTACAGTCTTCTTCTGACATTAAGATTGTAACCTTTTAACTTGGTGGTGCAGGCCAATCCATGTTCCATGCAGATGGAACTCAACCACAATGGCGGCAGATCAGGAAGCAGCAAAGCAACAAGGGAGGTCAGCATTTCCAAGCAGTCGTTCTTTCTATAACGAAAATCTTTTCATGGAAAACGAATACAATGTCGACAGCTTAACAAGAAGCTCGGCATATTTTGGATTCTGTCGACGAGTCTCTTCCCCAGAAATCATTAGCTTGGAACCCCATTCTTTCCGAAGTGTCAAGATTTCAGCTGATGATTTGGAGTTTAACTCCCCTTCGTCCCCTGCCTCTTCACTCTGTCAAGAGCCAGAGGCCAGACCCGGAGTCCGAAGCCATGATTCAATGCAACAACAAGATGAAGAGGATGAGGATGAAGATGAAGATGAAGATGAAGTTATGAGTTCTTATGTTATTGAGATCAATTCTGATTATAGAGAGTGCACCGGTGAAGAAGTCTCCATTGATGAAGCTATTGCTTGGGCAAAGGAGAGATATAACACTCAAAGTTCCGAAAGAGAACATGGAAAAGACCAGCCAGTTGGAACAGAAGGTGAGATTGTAAATTAAGTCTGATCTGAATTCTTTATGATGAAGCTCAATTGGCTGGATAAGTAACAGAATTCTCATATATGGTTTGCAGCAAGTTCTAATGCACATGAATCTTTTGATCAGAGAATGGATGGCCATGGGACAATGCAATCTCCAATGGTATTTTCCTTTTCAGAATCAAAATATTAGTTATCACACAAGAATTGGTATAAACAATGTTTGAACAATATGTTTTCCTGATTTGCAGGAAGAACAAAGGAAATCGAAAACAGAAGAAGAAAAAGAGAGATCAGAAGATCATGTAAGCTAGAGCCTTGTTAATGATGTTCAAGGCATAGTCATTGTAGCCTTCTTTCTATTCATTAGTTTATGAACAAGATTTAATGTTTTTTGTTTGACAAACTTCAGATTAAAATGGGGCTTTTGGATGAAGATGTGAAGCTTTGGTCATCTGGCAAGGAAAAGAACATTCGATTGCTCCTTTCAACACTTCATCATGTAAGATATTAACCCTTTTCCATGTATAAGGATTTCATTAATTTGCAGTGCGACATTGGAATGAATTTTTAATTGGTTGATTGGAAATGAATTCAGATTCTGTGGCCCAACAGCGGTTGGCACATGATTCCTCTAACAAGCCTTATAGAAAGCTCGCAAGTGAAAAAAGCTTATCAGAAAGCCAGGCTATGTCTTCACCCAGACAAACTGCAGCAAAGAAATGCGACACTCTCACAAAAATATGTTGCAGAGAAGGCCTTTTCCATTCTCCAGGTAAACTTCCTAGTGTGAATTTCTTCTGCAACATGGAAAGGTTTGCAGAAATCCAAAGAGGGTTTCCATATAATATTTTTCAGAAGAAACAGAAGTGACTCGTTGTAACTATAGTCTAAATTCAAGCTTTAATATATGACTGTAGGATGCTTGGGCTGCATTCATCTCCCAAGATGTCCTCTTCAACTAGTTGACAATGGAGGGAGTTTTGGAACCTTTCCAGGAAGCTTGGAGCAAACAAGGAGTCCCCGGACACCAAGGATTGAGAGCTCTGTTAGGTTAAAAAGCATGGGAATGTATCTGTTACTGTTAATAGGTAGATGTAGTAAGAGTTGCAATAGATCATATATGCAAGAATTCTGTATGGTTGTTTGATTCGCCAGATGCCTATATTCTCTCCATCCAAACAACCCAACAACCAGAAAATCAATCAACTAAACCTGATGGCCTAGAACAGTGATGCTTGTATGTCTTTGACTATTCTGTCTCAACTAAGCCCTGAGGGTCAAAAACAAACGCGTTCAACAAGCTAGACGACAGCCATGGTGCCTATACAAACTTTTCTTATGTTTCCGGTTCACTGAATTCGGGCCGGTAGTAAACATCTTAAAAGAAATTCGGGCCGCCAACAAAATAGTGAATTCACAAAACAGCACAGGTGCACCCGTAAGCAAGTATGCAAGGAAGGACCCACGGTCTAAAATATTGAAATCTCTGAAAAACATAGCTCTGGAAGAGCCCTCGATTAATTTATTGTTGTTTCTGAATCCTGAGTTCTGAACTTGTCTCCATCAGACTAAGCATTCAGTGCTGGGAAGTCAAGCTTTTTTTGCGTTGTGTCAGACACTCTGGTTAAAGAAACATATATTTTTTTCATTCAAATTATATAATATAATTATATTATTAAAAAAATTAATTATTTATTGCATATCATGTATGATAATTAAAGATGAATATTAATTTCAAAAAACTCATTAAAAATTTTGAAAATTAATGCGTCATAGAAGATTAACACGAGCTAAGACATAATGCTTGATAAGTATTCATTGCAGGATATGTATAACTAAACCCAGAGCATCTTATAAAAGATTAACATCAGTAAAAACATATAATGCTTGATAAGTAGATTACATATTCTTACAATGACAATGTTTTCAGGGTTACCTTGATAAACAACAGCATGTAACTGGGGAAACTCTTCCATGGTAAACAATATTGGAGCCGTTACGATGCCCTACAGCGCCAGATGATTATGATGAACAGATATATTCATCATTATGTATGCCATTGAAAAACAACTCGCAAACCTAGCATGAACTAAAACGACAGCACTCTTCAAAAGTCGGTGAGAAAAACTTTCCAAGGGATGCTGATGCACCTGTGAAATCAAGAATATCATCTATCAATTGAAATGCCAATCCCAGGAAAAGGCAATGGAAAAAATAGATAGTTAGTCCAAAGAATAACACATAGAAACAGAACAAGGTAGACAATGGGACATGGAGATAGGACATCAATAGTATGTTTTAACTGTTCAGTCTTAGAGCTAACAATACATACAATCTCAGTTGCTCCACAATCGCTTCGTGTTTTATCAAAGATATTCTATGGCTTTAAAATATATTAGTATTCCAATTTTGCACAAAGGGAGCACTCAGAAACAAGTTGGCAATTGCAGCAAAAACCATTGACATACACCCATCCATTATTTAGAAAATCAATCGAACTGTATTGAGTAAATGAGGGTTTTATTATGCAAAGAGGACGATAACAATGTGAATGAGTTGTTACAGGATTAATCCTACATTCAGATATATTCATTTGCCTGTCATCTTAAGTGACCATCATCTGAAACTTGCATAACAGGTCATACCAAACTCTGTTGTGCTGCCTTTAATCCCATATGAAAGGGAACTTTTAAACTATTTTACATATTTATTACTTTAGGAGTTAGGTTTTATATCATTTCAAAATATCCGAAACTAATTTCACTGCCCATCTAAACTAACCCTAAACAGACTTCTAATCACTTGGAGGTTTAGTAGGGCCAAGCATCATTCAAGTTTAATTCTCACAGAGACATGTGCACTGATTTTTTTAAAAATTCCCCAAGAATGCTTGAAATTCATGATGATTTGAAGGAAATTACTAACCAGATTTCTGCCATACTCAAAAGCCAACATTGCAACTTCAGCTGTTTGCCCAGCAAGAAGGACGATTGCTTTCCAACTGTTTGAAATCAAGGAAGCAGTTCTGTAGTATGTCTTTTGATCCATGCTGCATCATGAAAAATTATACCAACTTTAGTTAACTAAAAGCAAAAGATGCTAAAAATTGAAATCAGGACAAGGCAGAGTTACCCATTAGCAATCATTAGCATGGAAATGCATAATTAGGTAGAGAAAAAAAAGAATGATAGCTCTAACCATAGAGCAGGCTTACACATTCCATAACAATCTATAGCTAAGATAGTATGTGCTATTCGCAAATATTAATAGTTTCTAATGAAATGTGGCACTGTGTCAGCAAATAACGTTGCACAAACAAACGTTGCAATAACATTAAACAACAGCAGGCTGCAACTATTGCACGCTTAAAACTCGAGCACAAACATATGAAGTAATACATGCATAACCTGCATAGAACATATACCATAATCATAATTTGAATACTAGGTCAATCTAATAATGGCTTCTAATTTCCATAACGCAAATTTTATCACATAAAAAGGTAAGAGAGATTAAGTTTACGCCTAAGTCGAATGGGTTTTTATTTGCAATGAATCATGAAATAAACTATGCCGCATGCCCATTGCCTATGGCATTGCTACAAGTAGTTCAACTATAAACTTTTGGATGGTTCCTCCACCTACTGCTATCAAAGACACCAGCAACTAACAAATCCCGAACATGACCGAATGGAAAGTAATCAATTAAAGGCTGAAGTAGTAGAAGTTGCGTTAATCTTTGAACATTAGAAACGTTAATGCATTTGAAGCTAACCATGTCTCTTGTCATAAAACTATACTAAGTGGGAAATTCAGCTACATACTTTCAAATTTAGTAGAATGAGCAATAAAACAATAACAGTAATATATTGGGATATTCCATAAATGAAAAAGTTTATAGTGACATCAAATCACAAACAATTCTTATATCTATCTATAACTATAGATAAAAAAAAAAAAAAATCTATTATATATTATATAGATCACAAATAGTACAAAACATCCAAAACATATACTAGTTCAAACTCCGAAACAAACTTAATTTCTTTGAGAGATCACGTAATAATTATCTTTTTAATTTTAAAGATTCATTATCCATTTGATCACCAACTTACTCGATAAGTATATTTATTATTTATTAATATACTTAATAATACAGTTATATAGTTATTAATACAAAATTTGAATCAATATTTAATATAATAAAAATAAAAAATCACCTATTTCAAAAGGAAAAAAAAAAAAAAAAGAGAAAGATAAATAATCGGTACATAAGCCAGATTACGGTCATTCTTTCCAACCGCACACATTACTAGCAAAAGAAAGAGAGAAAAACTCATTCACCGTATCAACCTCACTTTGACTAAAAAATAGTAACTTTGACCGCCAAATGAGTTCATCACCATTGCCTAATTTAAGGACTACTCATTAAACCCCCAAGACAAGTATAAACCAACAAACAAGCACAAGCCAAAGCCAAAGAACAAAGATCTGCCATTTTTATCAAACAGAGCTCCTGAGCCATTCCCAATAAAAGACTATATATATATATATAATTCTCATATTAAATCGAATATAAAATTAATTTTCATTCGTTATAAGTAATTATTACTGATTTAAAAAAATTTAATTTAATTGAATTCAAACACAAAATTTTTTATTATAAATCATTCTCTCTCGTATTCTCGTAAAGTCTTAGACCCCAACCTTTGGATTTATCTAACTACTACTTTACCAGAATCCAAACAGAAAATTAATATATAAATATTCAGATAAAATCTTTGGGTTGTGATCGGAAACAGCCAAACCGATTTTGGTTAACGAGCAAGAGCAGCAGAAGACTAGTATAAGAATTGATAAAACATCTTTCTGATCATCAAAGAAGAAAAAAGCTTGCTTTTTTTGAAAGACAACTGATGAAGCACTGTTTTAGAACATAACACCCAAAAAGCAACAATACATGAAACCTTTGCATGCACCAACTACCTACTTTGCTACCCAAATCCTAAATACCCATAGCAGAAGTCAGATTATATATATATATATATATATATATATATATGCTTTCAATTATGTTTGGATATATTAAAATATATAATTAACTCTTGAAAACTGAAAGCTGGTAATTTTATATTCCTTGTGGTGGGTATATTTGAGTGAGATTAAGGAGTGTCTGCCTCGACTTCCTTACATCCTGATGCAAGCTGATGGTGATGATATTTGAAGAGTGTACATGACAGTGGCTATTTTAATTGGCTATGTATTCTGTTAATAGTCTCTACTATTGCAGAACATGTAATGCCTATTAATCCAGTACATGTATGTAATACAGGAATGAACAATGGCATTCTATTAGCCAAATTACAACGAACTTTTCTCTCTCTTTTTCTTCTTGCAACTCTAACAGCCATAACAGAATTCTATTTTGCCCTGCATTATCTTGCATCACCATATCAGCGTGCTGCTTCTTTCAGGCTGAGTATTAGTTCCGCCAGCAGCACCAAGATTAGCATGCTTTGCTGCTTCCTACCAAGAGCCTGTGTTATCAAAATCATAGTATAATAAAGTTTGACTAAAGTAAATGTATATTCACCGGACCATCCAACTTCCCATTCAACTCCTCCTTGAAGTACTCACATTTCGGCTAGTAATTTTCTATGATGAAAGTGAACAACCCTGGACACCTAAGTTGAAAATCCTATGCTTTCCAAGAACTTCAGCTCAGGTATCAAGGTATGTTCCACACTGGAAACCAGCAATACAGGATCTTGATTAGCCAAAGCTTCTAAATCTTTAAATCCAAGACCTTGAAGATAGAACAAAGCTGGTTTCAGCTGGTCTCTGCACTTGAAGTAAGCAATCTTGGACACTTACTAATGACCTCTCTATAGTTGTTTTCTGGAACATTAAGGTTTTGAGAGAGGAAACTGAAAACTGGGCTTAGGTCAGTTTTGATGATAGAGGTTAAGATTTTGGAGCACATGCCAAAGATTCTGGGGAAGTCCCTTTGGTGAATGCCATAAGATTGACTAAAGGAAACTATAGAATGGAGGGAAGTCGTGTGAAGAATAGAGTGGGTTGAGACAGTACATTACCTGAGACAACGCCCATGATTTCAAGGCATAAGATTCTCTTCGATTTAGAGGGAAAGATTATGATGAGCCGATGAATAGAGTGGGTTTCTTGTCCGAAGACTTATTTGTTTGTTGGGACTGGACAATGACACGTGGCGATTGGGTTGAGGTTAACCCAATATCCAGACAGTATTACATGCTTTATTGCCCTTTCTCTAAATAAAAAAAAAAAATTACTCAAAACAGGCTTCAAGATGCATTTAAGCCTAACACAAATATAATCAGTTGTTATATAGAAAAATCTTGAATAATGCCTGTCAATTTTATCTGATTTCACCTGCCATCCCCTTTTAAAGGACAAAAAATTTATTAATCTAAAGATTAAACTAAAAAAAATTAATTATAAACCTTAACCAATGAATAAACAAATCTTCCATCTTTACCCTTTTTCATATTTCCGAACAAAGACTTAATCAAACTCAAATATCATTTAAGATGGTTGGGCCAACTAAGTTTTACAACATATATACTCAAATATCTATTAGACAAACCAAAACTCAGAAAAAGAAAAGAAAGGAAACAGTTCATTGTCATAAATTTGCAATGACCATGTATTAAAATCCAAAATCAACATCAAAGACTCGCTTTATAAAACAAAAACTATCGGAAGAGTTCTAGTGGACCACTGGCTACACTCCCTTCCACAGCTACTGAACTTACAAATGCATTAAGAATGAAAACAGAAGTGCAAGAATGAATCCAGTATACCACATGCTATAGCATAAAACAATCCAAATGACTAATCACTATGCTACATAATCATCATTTATCAACAATACCAAAAATCTTCATCTTATTAGCAGTGTCGTCACAATTTCCAATCCAAAATGAAAAATGTAGAACTGGATCACATTTGTTCTCAACAGCAATGTTTACTGTCACATCACTGATCAAGTGCATAATAATAATATAATAATAGTCGGAAGAACCTGCTTAGAGAAAGCCAAGAGATAATTTTTGCAGTATAGACAGGTATCTGACTTGAACAACACAAATTACTTTCCCTTGCAGCAGTTCCAGTGGCAACAACTGAAGCTCCCAATGTGCTTAATCCATTGAATGCTATTCCATCCTACAAGACATTGGCACGCCTGAAGGACAGAGGGTAGTCATAATTACTTTGCTGCTTGCTTAAAGTAATCCTTTGCTACAGTAGAGAATGTTTCGTCATGGAGACAATCATATTCGCAGTACAAGGCTAGGTATGTCTAGATTACTTGTTCTACTGGTTGTCTTACAGAGCAAGGCACAAATGTCTGCCATAACTTTTACAATAACACTTTCTTCAGATCATAGAATCATGACTATATTGGCACAACGGAAAATCATTTTTTGGGAATTTAAACAAGGTTACATTCAGGGTTAAAAGTTGCAGGTATTTAACTTCAGGAAGCCAATTAAACTTGTAATGTTAACGTACACCTTTTTTTCTTTTTTCATTTTTTCTAGGAGTTAAAATGAATGTTGCATTTTTTGCAATATTTAACTCTATAAGATTAAGCACAAGATGCTAATTTATATTTCTAGCTTCTCATTATCCTTGCACACTTTAGTTTGAGTGTTGACCATGGTTATCAAATTTTGTCTTTAATGGCATTAATAACCTAAATTCTACATTTTTTTTTTTCAAACTTCAGCCCCTAATCACCCATTTCATTGAGTTATTATTTAGAAAATCAAAAAGTTTTTCACTGCATCTGGACTTTCAAATTATATCAGAATTCTCATAAGAGCATTGAAGCATAATTAGATTGATAGTCAAGATCCTCCTTTTTTTGGTCAACAAGATCTTTGTTTCAAACAATACAAGATACGTAGGAAACTTTTATTTTCCTGCTAAAAACAAATGTTTGTAACAGCTGTGTAACCAACAATTAGTTGCATAAAAGCTAATAATCATATAATCTCACCCCTTTGCAAAAGTACTCTCTAGTTTTTTCAACCAAAGATAAATTATTCTGATTTTTCCTACATAACATAGACATTGTAGCTTTGGAACAGTATTAAGTTGGAGCTTTTCCATTATTTTTTCATATTGAAAAAACAAAGGATATATATAGATAGATATACATATACATATATATATATATATATACTCACCAACTAAAATTTGTTCTATACCCAAAAGGAATCTCTCCTAAACTTGTTCTAGGAAGATGACCCCAAATCCAGTTAAAACTAGAATTACATAAAGGATGCATGATTAGAGGGAGCTACAACCAATCATTTTACACAAGTGACGTACTTACTAGTCATTGCAGGTGTCTTTATGCTTGACTATCAATGTTGGCCGTGACTTTTGTTCATAGAGTGCCGTTGAAGGAGCTTTTTACCAGGAGCTTGGTGATCATCCTGCGTAAGGAAATAGGCAATTAGTTGTGGAAATGAGGGGTTAGAGTAGTAGTATCAAGCAGATCAAAGGTGCCAGTAGCTTGTAGCAGCTGCGCCCCCAATTGTCAAAATGATAAGGCATGAACCATACCTACCTGGATATTAGAAGACTTAGCTCTTTCCCGAAGACAACAAGTTCAATCAAAGAAATCATTAACAAAAACCAGATAATTTATCTAAAAGCAATGAATACCAATAACTAATTATAAAAAATCCGAATGGAAAACTTTACACTCCTTTGCTAAAGATACAATAACTGATACAACAGTATTGATTTAAATGATTATGAACTACCAAATTTTTTATTTTCATTCTCCTTTGCTTAAGTTATGCTAACTGCTACAACAGCATTGGTTTAAAACAAATATGAACTGAATGAGGGAGCCATGAAAGTACCACAATCCATATAGATTAAATCTTTAAATGCTCATTAAAGCATAAGTGTCATGTATAAAGCAGCAGCAACTAGCAAAGTAAGATTTAGTCAAACATTTTCACATCGTCGGACTTTCAACAAGAGCTAAAGCAAGGACACACCAATAAGAACAGCAGTTCACAAAATCATACATGTCAGAACAGGAACAAGACTCATGACCTGACAGCGGAGACTAGCGAACCATCTATTTCTAATTCTTCAAAAGATCTATGTATCTAGTCATCAATGAGAGCATTCTACAAGCTGTTCAGTCAAGAAAACAAAGTTACGCCCCAGATCCACTATATTTCAGAATTAAGATCACTAACCTTATACAATGATGCAGCTGACTCAGACTGTACTGTCTGCACAGGAACATGCCCCAGCGATCGCAGGGCATCCAGGGCATCCAAGGTCAGCTGCCATCCACAAAGTGCAACAACATCAGCACTGGTGGTGGAGCTGGAGCTACTACAGCCAGCAGCAGCAACATTTCCGTTAACCCAGGGGCAGAACTGGTTGTGATGAATAATTGGATCAAATTCTATAGCTTCTTCATAATTGCTTTCTCCTTTTGGCGGCCCTAAAAAACAACTAGTCTTCATCAGGAATCCAGAGAGAAAAAGAAGGGAAATAGAAATGAAGAACCACAAACATATAAACAGAATCTTCAAAAGTTCAAATGCTTGAAGAGAATATATAGATTACAACCTGGGCTTGTACATTATGAATTCCGACAAAAACTAAAGTCTGATATGATTAGAAAAATGTCAAGTCAATGAAGGTAATATTGGTTAGACTAAAACCAGTAAAAATTTTCATGCGCATATGGAACAGGACCCTTGCCAAACCCCACAATACGGAAGCCTTGTACATTGGGTTGCCCTTTATATGGCACACAGCTAAATGCTGATTACGTATAAATCTAAAAATCAATATAAACAAGAACAAGACCCAGATAGATTGAATTAATTCCAGCACAGAAGACAGAAATCTTTAAGATCCTGAGAATAGCTAATTTTTACTGCTTCAGCAGACTGAATGAAAGCACTTTCAAACCAAAATACAGGGGTTACCTTTGAAACCCAGATAAATTGAATTAGTTCCAGCACAGAATACACAGAATCATTATGATCATGAGAATAGCTAATTTTTACTGCTTCAGCAGGCTGAATGAAAGCAATTTCAAAACAAACTACAAGGGTTACCATTGAATGCTAATCATTTGAAGAAAGATTACATATAAATTGAGTGCACAACAGACTTTTATCTTAGAAAGTTCCCAGAAAGCTATTTCAAACAATTCCACTCACAAGTCACAAAGTTAAATTCCACGCATGCAGCATCACATCATTCTAAATGCAATGTAACCTATTAGTCTTCAATTGGCAGGTCAACAGTAATAGCTATTAGATTGTTCAATTGGCAAATATAATAAAAGATATTAAATTACCCAGTAAAAGTAAGCAAACTAAGTAGTCATTTTATGCATTTATGCTTAAGTTCGGACTAGGCAATGTAACTATCATTCACAATCAGATCCAGAACCAGAGTTGAAAGTTCTGAAAGCAACTGTAAAACAAACCAAATTTCACATTCACTGCAATAGGTATTCAGTACAATATACAGTACATTAGTTACAGGTTTCAAGAATCAAGACAATCTGAAAATATGAAGGAAAAACCATTGTAAATATAAACTAAAAAAAAAACCACTGATAACAGAATAAATTTATGCATACCTGGGCGCCAAAGAGGGGGAACCTTGCTTTTGTTTAACAGCCAGTTTTCTGATGAACTAGCTTGGCTGTCTTATTTATGTGTAATTTAAGTGAAATAAATAAACAAAAAAGAAGGCCAAACCACCCAAAGAGCCTTGAGAAGTAAAATCAATGCATGTTTTATGACTTCGATATACCAAGTATGCACATAGAGTTTACCTATCCCATTCGCAATGGCATAATCCGACTCTGGGTCTCGGTACGGAAAATTGTTTATGGAAGATGATTTTCCAGCATTTTTTACCTCTTTATTTGGTGCTTCATTGACAGAGTACAAATTAGCATTGTAGGAAAGAGAAGGGTGAACACTTTTATCTGGGACTAGTTTGAAGCTTTGGCTTATCTTTTCACCACTTTCGACAGACTCTGCCTTGGCAGAACCATCAACTTTCGAACCACTGTCAGCCCTTTCTAGAGAATGAGAAAACATTTCTTGGCTGTCACCATGACGATCTTCCCTATTCATTTCGTCAGGGACAACCTCATCCATCAACCCAGGATCTGGGGCAGATTCACCTGTTTGACCCTGAATTTCAGCATCTTCTATTCTGGGTTCCACATCACCAACTACACTATCAGTTCTATGCACAGATGCATCTGCTCCATGGATTTCAGCTTCATGGCTAGCACACATACCAACACTTCCCCCACTAATTCCAAAACTGAACCCATCCCTGGCCTGAGCTGTCACAGTTTCAGCATTGAAAATTTCCTCACCATCATTAGTACTGCTGATGCCCATTTCACCCGGAACTGCTTCAGCAGCAGGTTGGAAACAAATACTCTGCTGAGCTTGATTACTGTAATTCAACTCTGATGTGTCATTCATGTCAAGGTGGCCATGCGTACTAGAAGAGGGAAAATGGATATCATCAACATCTCCACGATAATTTTCAACACTTTCCATTGAGTCATCATCTGCACTGTGGCACACAGTATCCATTGCAATAACAGAAGATGCGTGTGTTGAATCTCTGGCTGATGGGATTCCAATAACATGGTCGCTTCCCTGCCTAAACAGAGCAACTCTATTGCCATCTGCAAAAGTTTCAAAACCCATCGAATGGCTTGGACCTGCATCAAATGAGTCTCTTGGATACGATGAGCAGTAAGTATCAAAATTATCTGAATCACGAGCACGTTTTGAAGGTCCAGCAGAATATTGTCTACCATCAGTGACTTCATCACCATCACGATCGATGACAGTTCCTTCTACACTATCAGCCTGCTGTGTGCGTAACTGTGGCCTGTCATCTGAACTGGCACCTATTTCCAAGCTTCGCTTGCGCGAACTAGGACCCCGTGATTCATACGAAGCTGCTCGATCACCAACCTCACTACCTGATGGTTGCCCAATCATTAGATCCCGCCCCATGTCTGCATCATTCATATTTCTGGATGTTGTGGTTCTACCCAACTGATTAAAAGACAGTCCCCCAGCCATTGTAAGATTCAAATCAACATCCGTTTTTTGCGTCAATTTTCTCTCATCAGTTGTTCCTACTTCATCACGGTCTTCAGTCGGTTCTTTCTCTGGATCATCGGCAGCAACCCAACCACTAATTCCACTGGCTGCACTAACTCCACGTGTCAATCCCATTTTTTTGCTTGTATCAGGGATATCAATGTTGTTGGGAGCTAGGCGAGCAGGTCGAGGAACAGTTAAAAAATCCAATATTCTGACAGTAGCACCACATAAGCTACAATCTAACAAAGGTGACCTGAATTCAGATCTAGACTCCATGTCTAACAATTTACTTTTTCCTGTGTCCTTGGCTGAAGCAGCGAGAGCATTTTTGCTTGGTCCAGGATCCTGCAGAAGGTGGACCTGGGCAGTGTTAGGGCCAAAAGAACATCCATTTCTAGCTGATTGAGCAGAATGTTCTTCACAGTCTTGAACATTTAGAAGCCATCTTGGTTCCCATCCGCACAAGCTTATGAGCTTCTGTGACTGCAAAAGGGTAAAGCACATAAGAACATTGAAACAATGCCAATTAGCAGCACATGAAAAAGCATTAAAATATCTTACACGAGAATATAGACAAAATGAACCATCTCGAGCTTTATCAACTTCTGGTACACTGTCTGATCTTGATTCAAATTCTGCCATACAATTCTGCAACTGAGACAAAAGGCGATCAACCTGGGGACCCCGAGACACTCGCATATGCTCCATTGCAGATGCAGCTATGACAGGAAGAGACTGAAACTGCAAAAGTCCATCACATCTATCCTTGTATCCTGCAATTAGGGCAGACTGAGGTGTTGGTGGGAATTGAACCAAGCTTTCTGGGCAGCTGTTTCCTCTCCAAGGACAGGCAACTTTGTGCCCAACATCCAGCTGCTTGGAAAAGGCTAAACCAGCATCTTCATCTTCAAAAGAAGGGAGAAAAAAAAAAGACCAAAATGAAGATAAATATCATTAACATTTGAAAAATGGAAAAGGACAGAGACCAAAGCATAGCGTACCATTAGCAATTTACTGCTAGCAAAATCTTGAAAACTGCAAACCCCCAAGAAGAAACACCATCCATAATATTAACTTCAAGAAAAACCTCCGAAACAGTTCAGTTCCACCTCTATGTTACCTAAACTAGAACAATTTTTACAGCTACTAACCGACCAAGAAAAGAAAAAGCCAATGCACCATCAAGTATGACTCAAACAAACACAAATGGTTCAATTCACCATTAAGACACATACATGCATAAGGGTTCCTGTAATTTATGGCTATAACTATGTAAAATTATAGTCCTAAACTATTCCTTAGACAGGCAAAGAACCATAGTTTCCATTTCCTATTAGCACATTAATTTTAAAGGAAAAAAAAAATAAAATAAAATAAAAACATAACTGCTTCAAAACGAGTTCTTTTATCTATCCATACATTCATAACACCGATCCTCACCTATTTTCAGTTATATCATTAAGCATAAATCAAAGCATTAAATACCTAAGAAAGGCCTGAGTTTTTGTGATGGTCATTGGGTAAACTACAATGATTATAATCCCAGGAAGCTGTAAATAAATAAAAGGAAATAGACGAATTACAGCAGCTAACCTTCAGAAGCAACCCTGGATGGACAGGAAGCCAAATGAAGGTGTGCTCCACATGTTTCACATGTAATTTTATCAACATCTATATTTATCCAACCTCTCTGAGCACAAGCCAACGAGCTCACAACCTGCAATTATTTTAAAAAGTAGTCTGGCCTAAGATCATATTAAACATATTCTATAATTAAGAGAAAAAGGAATCTTTTAAGTCCTATCTCGATGCAACCACTTTAACTCCAAAGGCAAACTTAGAAGTTGTTTACTTTGTATTTAAATGAGTATACTTGATGTCCTTTGTGATGGGTGCTTGTCGAATTTTGATGTATATCATAGATTAATACATAAAAGAAAGAAAACATGTCAAAATAATGCAAACTTCACTAGTACATTTCTACTGAGGAGAAAACCACATCAAGAGCACATACCTTAGGTTTCCCAAACCAATTCATAGGCTTAAATGTGGCCAAACGCCTAAGAAGATCCCCTCTTTCCCATGGTCGACATGAAGTTCTTGATGATCCAAGAGCAGATCCACCAGCATTAGTACTGAGTGAAATCCATGGTGCCCGAGATCCGACACAAGATTGAGAGGCTGCTTTGGAATTTTGCCCATGACCAGACCAATCTACACTGCCAACGTTTGTTGGAACAGCAGGTGAGGATGCCCCAGCAGAACTGATAAAGAACAAGAAGCATAAATCACTTTTTCCCCGAATTGTTAATAAAGCATCATGAATATGATTATTTCATATAAAATGAATGAATAAATAAACAAATAGGCAATGCCATGCCTCCTCAAATTGTAAGCTAACAAGTTCTTTATATGTCAGTTTCTTTAACACGAAACAAAATTTCCTGCTAATAAAATTACACATTCCTAGTGGATATGGACCAAGTTTCCATACTCTATTCCTCTCACCTCTCAAAATAACCACAAAATAGGGTAGTTAAGGACTTAGCACATTGACCAAAAAACCATAGAAATGATGAACACTATATCTTTTCTAGATCATCATAACTTTTTTCACTCTGTTCTTCCTTTACATCACTTAAAAATCAAGCAACAATTTTTGACGCAAAACAAATATCCTCATTTATATCAGGTCCTTAAGTTATTACTTGTTTCCAAGAGGCACAAAATTTCCAGCTTCAATATTCATAATCTTATAGGAAAAAGTGGGAAAACCAGTTTAGTTGACCAACAAAAGGAAAATAAAAAAAGCAAGAAGGGAAAAGAGAGTACAATCTATTTAGTTGAAAGCCAAGTATAAATGTCTACAGAGATATATACATATACATAAACCTATTGACCTAGTTAAGACTTGAATGCAAAAACTGAATTAAATTCATTGTTTTCAAATTTTTTCTTTTTTTCTTTTCTGGTTCAAGAGAAAGTGCGCTGGAGCTCAAACTTAGGATATCTATCCAAGCCGTACAACTCATTACTTGTCCTTCAATTCCCCAACGACCAAAAAATCTTCGCGTTAGCTAAATCTCAATCATTTTTCTCTATCCAAAACAATTAACCTCAACTGTAACCCCCAATCTTCTACTCTCCCCGCTTTTCCCAGCTGCCAAACACAGCCAACAAACCTAACCCTAACCCTAACCCTACAAAGCGCACAGAAATACAACAAGTACAAGCCCTCACCAAAACCAACAAGAATTATGAAAAGAAAACCCTAATTTGAGATGAAAAGAAAGTAAAAGGAGAGGATGAGTGTCGGTACCTCCCAGCAGGAGTGGGATCTACGGTCCCACCAGAGCTAATTACCTCTTCTCTCATTGCCGCGCCTTTTCTCCTTCCTCTTTTGGCCTAACAAGATACCGACAGTAATAATTTCGAAACAGAGACCAACCGAGTCGAAACCCAAACGTCAGCTCCATTATATAGCAAGTATACTTGCCAAGCGCGCGTAACACGAGTATAAGCTTCAATTTCAGTGGTAGGGATGGGCCAATATTTGGGCCTCCCGGGCCCGGCTGCTGTTTTAGGCCTTCAAGTTGTAATGCAAATTGGAAGGGGATTGTCCGAGTCGAAATGGTCTTCAATTTTACTCTTACTATGCGTTTGGTTCGGAAAAAAAAAAAATCTTGAAAAATAAAATTACTTTTTATCCAGAAAAAAAATTTTAAGGGGTAAATTTTAGGGAAAAAAATTACTTTAGATCCAAAAAAAAAAAATTTTGACTCAGGTAATCTAAAAATACCTAAGGATTCGAAGATTTTCCCAAAATTGAGCATTGTAGGTAAAATAAAATGACTGACAAGAGAAAAAATAATCGAATCAAACGGAAGAATCGAATGACGGAAAAAAAAATTACGGGGGGAAAAAAAATTCTCCCAACCAAACGAGGTCGTTTGGTTGGGAGAATTTTTTTTCCCCCCGTAATTTTTTTTTTCCGTCATTCGATTCTTCCATTTGGTTCGATTATTTTTCCCCTTATCAATCATTTTATTTTACCTACAGTACTCAATTTTGGGAAAATCTGGAGTAAAATGATTATCTTCGAATCCTTAAGTATTTTTAGATTACCTGAATCAAAAATTTTTTTTTGGATCTAAAGTAATTTTTTTTCCCTAAAATTTATCCCTTAAAATTTTTTTCTTGAATAAAAGGTAATTTTGTTTTCCAAGGTATTTTTTTTTTCCCGAACCAAACGCATAGGCTTAGATTTCAAGGCTTCACTCTTTTTCTTTTTTTTTTCATCAGATTCAACTTAAAAAAAAATATTAAATTAAAGAGTAAGGGAGGTTATTTATTTTTAATGTCAGATTAAATTGTTAACTTATTATTAAAATTTAAATATTTATTAAATTTTAAAAGTTATTAAAATTTGAATTTGAATGATTTATATTTAATATTGAAACTTTAATTACTTGTATCAATTTCGATTGTTTTTGAAATCAACTTAATTATTTGCTTATTTTTGTTTGGATATAATAAAAAATGAAAAATAATTTTTCAACTTGTATCGTATTTGTTTAATTTCGTAATATAATTCATGTCGACACATAAAAATCAAAATCAATTTTTCAATTTTGGTTAAATTCATATAAATTTTTTTCAAAATTTTAACTTCTATATTTTCATGCAATACTATCGTGTCGACAAATTTTCGCTCCTTAATTAGCATTACTATATAAGAAAATTACAAAAACACACATTTCAATCCTTTTTTTTTCTTTTTATTTATTCATAAATGCAATTGATGGGTCTCCGAACAGCAGAGCAAACATGACACCTATCAAGTTCTTTTTGACTCACAGGATCCAGCAGACCAAACATGACACCTAGCAAGTTCTTTTTTAATCACAGCATACAGCAGAGGCCAACGAACAGCTGGTATATGTACAGGTGCTTTACAGAAATATGAAGTTACAACCATGGAAAAACAAGACAAATATTCATTTTGAGTAGCCGGCATCTGATGTTCGCACAAGAGAACTGACCAATGTGCATTGTGGAAAACACCAATCATCGGGATGGAGAACTGCCAGCAGCAGCCCCTTCAATTGTTGAAGGAAAATAATGGAAGAAACCCAAAATTAAAAGAAGCAATGAACACTTGAAGGCTAAGAAACTGGCTTTTCTAATCTCTCTAATCTGTAATATATAAAGATAAGACCAAATCATTCATTAACTGCTAAAATGCTGAAATACTACTGTACTTCAAGGTATATATGGTTTTTCCATATTGTTTTCGCGGCATGTTTAAAATTATCATAAAGTTCGTATCTATATGCTATAATTTCCGAATGACACTCCATATTTCCCCCAGCACCCTAGTGTAAATATATTTCGAACTTATGAACCAAAATATATATATATATATATATATACATTTTGAACGTAGATTCTCCTTCGAAAAAAATTCATAGGAGGATAGGTAATTGACATTTCAAAAGAGATTGAGGATTACTAACTGGTACGATATACTAACCATTCTTTTCTTCCACTTTTCCTTCCTCTTTCGCTTTCCAAACAATATCTTTCAGCCCAGTAGAGAGATTATTATAGAACTGTAAATTTCAAGAAAGTAGAGTGTAAAATTTCAAGGTGATATAAAGCCAAGAGGGGGCAAATTAAGGTGTAGCAATCATGGAACACCAAATTGACAATCTTCGCATGCATTTACATGATAAACCGACCAATGGTTATCAGCAAATTAGTAAATGAAAGTAACCACTGTAATACTGTATTATCAGCACAGAGATCTAGAATTTCTATTCAATAGGAGAGCATTATTATAGGTAAACAACACAGCAGCACATTAACATCAGGTCTAATACCTTGTGAAATTCCAGGGTATCTCCTCCAGACTTGTGAAGTTCAACCAAACAAAGTGAAGGAGCCACCTGAAAAATCTGAGAAGGGAAAGTGGCAGTGGGGTGGGGGGGGGTGTGTACCGGACCAGATCATCGATAAATCAAGTTCAAACAACTTTAAAAGAAGGTGAAACTGAAAATATGCTCAAAAGATAAAGAAAAAGAGAGTTACCTCTGTGGTAACGGCCAAATGACCCTTGCGTCCAGTTTTTTCTCCAAGAAGCTTCATCTGAGAAACGTAAAAGCAGTTGTTACCAAAACAATCTTTACAAAATGAGGTTAGTAAGAAGCACCAATCATAACTGAATTCAGTTCAATAAGTGTCCACTGTGTGTAGAATCACCGTTACACTAAGCAGGCAATAAAGTTAATAACAAATGATAAAATATGATAAGAAAGCATGAAGAATGGTAATTCTTTTCACTTAAACATTAACCACATATTCATCCATCTAAATTTCTTTGGAAGATTAAAAGCAGTAAAAAAACGCAGAGGTTGGCAAGAGATTAAACCTTGCAGTTATTTTTTTTCACATCAAATCCCAAGGGCATTGCAGCTTCCTCTATTTTTGAGATTATCTCATTAACAGGACATACTGATGTGAATCTTGTTTCCTTTCTAACGAGGCCCTGTAATCATTGGAAATTGCAACCATGTTATCTTTCAAGGTTACATATTGAGTAAGATAACAGATCCCAAGATGTACCCAAATTATGAAATTATAACATATCCTATCAGATTTCACAGATAGTTAAAACCATTTTTATCAGTGAATACCTCAACCAGGCTGCATCCTCAAGAACTAAATTTTCAATTGCAGGCAGCAAAAAGGAGCAGTAAACAATGGATATAACAGGTGAATTCTCTATCGCATGCTTTAGAATGGTTAAAATAATTTTATGGACAACTCTAGTTCAAGAAAATTATCTGAGGTATCTTTCATGAGTCATGACTACCAATCAAGGGCTCTTTTTTCCATTTTATGTTTAATTTTATCACATAATAAGTCAGATATAATTGGCGAACATACCATTTGGTTCTCAAACAAACTACTGAGGTTGAGACCCTGTGATGTTGAGATAAGTTCAAATGCATTCATAGTAGCAGGTAGTACAGGCCCTTCTCGCCGTTCAACAACAAGGTTTTGAGAATCCTACTACCAAAATCACGTACACAGAATCATCCCATTGCACCAACACCACAAAACCATGTTCCATACACGAAAAACACGACTCTTACCCCTGATTCATTGAAAATAGCATCCACATCATCAAGAGTAACATCAGCTTGCTCAAACCGAGGTGGCATATATCCTTTCTTAAACCACTCGTTCTCAATAATCTCAGCAATTGTTATCCTCTGGTTTAATCACAAGTAATGAAGAGTGAAAACTGTATCCAAAAACAACTTAAACAAGGCCAGCAACTTTTGGCACAAAATGAATTCAAAAATACCACCAGAAAAAAAAAATAAAATAAAAGACAGAGAACAAAGAATGCATGCGCAGAGGGGAAGAGACAAGAACTTACCGTCAATGGATTAGGGTCTAGGATTCTCTTGATCAATTTCTTAGCACTTGAGGAGAACCACGGAGGGCAATTGAATTCAGCTTTAAATATCTGCAATCACAGGAGAAATTTTTTAAGAAAAAGAGTTTTAAATTTAGAAGACACGATAACTACCACAATGCAAGAAGTAATGGTTTCCCAAGCCAACAACCACAGATAACTAAGACTTTCAATATTTAATATATTTTTTAAAATAACAATATTGATCAAAGAGATGGAGACTGCTAAGATCCAAAACAATATTTATCAGGATAAAATTGATTATTTCCAGAATATGAGACCTTTTGATTCTTTGATTAACATATGTCAATAGTGACTCAATAAGTAATAGCATATAAAAATTATGCAAAACTGTTTATTTTGAAGTAAAAGGAAAAAGAACTTTTGAGAGACAGAAATAGAGAGAACAAGCACCTTTTTATATAGAGACATTAAACTGGAGTCCTCAAAAGGCAAGTAACCAGCCATTAAGACAAAGAGTATCACACCACATGACCACAAATCAGCCTTAGCTCCATGATAGCCTTTGTTGCTGATCACCTAAAAATTGATAGCACAAAAACAATAAAGAAAAGATAATGGATCATAAAGAAAAGCTAATGGATCATAAAGAAAAGCAATCTTGTTTGCAACAAAAGCAGATGTACCTCTGGAGCAACATAATTTGGTGTTCCACATGTTGTGTGAAGTAACCCATCCTCCTAATACGAAAAGGATAAGATAATCAATTTTGAAATGTTTTATCGGTACACTATGAAAAGTTTCATGATAAATAGCCAACCACAAATGTGGTAGGGAGTGAAAAAAAAAAAAAAAAAAAAAAAAAGAGCTTCTGGCATTTTACTAAAACCACACACATGCAAAGTGGACAGAAAGTCATCTTTCTCTCAAGGTGAGATAGAAAGAAATGGTAGTATAAGACAACACAGAACAAGCAGTCATAAAAGCACACCATGATGAATATGAGATCTTGTGTAACTTTTATAATTGAGAGAGAGAGAGAGAGAGAGAGAGAGAGAGATGTCATAAGACATGAAGACAGCACACTCACTCGAACTTGCTGAGGTAAAGCACTCAAACCAAAATCTGAAACTTTAAGAACTCCATTAGCATCCAGCAGTAAATTCTCTGGCTGTAAATTAGAAAAAACACAGCTATGCTATATTAAGAGAAATTTACATAATGAACTGTTATACAGAAAGCGCCAATGAACACAAAATATATCCCATACCTTGAGGTCACGATGGTAAACACCTCTGCTATGGCAGTAATCCACAGCATTAATAAGCTGTTGAAAATACTTTTTAGCTTCATCCTCCTTTAACTTCCCTTTCCTAGCCTGGCAAAGGAATATAACCGGGTCAAATTCCAGATTAATATGCAGTAATCAAACATTGATAAACAACTGAGATTTGATTCTTGATACCACTTTTACATGCCAAGAGTAAAACACAATTTTTTTTATAAATGGCAATCTTACAATTTTGTCAAAAAGTTCACCACCAGTCACGAATTCCAGAACAATGTATATTTTCATCTTGCTAGCCATCACCTACACCAAGAATATTGCTGGAAGTTACTAAGAAGTATAGACTTATGATACTTATATTAGTTATAAAGCCAAGTGGAGTCTTCTTCTGACAAAATGCCAGTCAGATTCTAAAGAGAGCAAACAAGATAAAAGGAAGAAATGCATAAAGATCAACAAAGTAACTAAATTAAAAGGAACAGAGTAAACTTTGTGCCAAACCTCATGCATACGGA
Source organism: Firmiana major (assembly GCA_033439115.1). Taxonomy (NCBI): domain Eukaryota; kingdom Viridiplantae; phylum Streptophyta; class Magnoliopsida; order Malvales; family Malvaceae; genus Firmiana; species Firmiana major. The sequence goes on along the minus strand of CM065914.1, from coordinate 3,337,140 downwards.
TTACATTCGGATGTCTGATGAGTTTCATTGTTGAAATTTCACGTTTAATCTGCAAAGGACAAAGAAAAAGAACAATTTAGCATGCACATGGAAGGTAAGATGTAAATGAGACTCAAAGGGAAAAAAAAAAAGTTTGTGATAGTTTAAAGGGATATAAATTGCATAGCCAGCTAACTGTCAGCAATGAACAAGGGGAAGAATCAAGGGGTGTAGTAACAGTTCAAAAGAACTTTGTTAAAAGTCAAAACAGAGAGTTTTTTAAGGGAAAAATTATCATAATTATTTACTGTTTATTACTATTTCAAAGAATGCAGAATTAAGTTAAGGTTACAAATAAAACATGTATAAACACCAACCTGGAGGGGAATTGAACTCAGATTTTGACTTACTAAGTTGAATTATACCTTCTTTTACAAGCTAATTCCTATTCCGCATAAAGTCAATGATATTCTAAAACATAAAACACAGTGCAGGACCAAAATTAGTCAAATTTGAAACTATTCAGATTATTTCTTATTCACAAAATAAGTTTGACTTATTTTTTTGGATATAAGAGCTCCGTTTGCTTGCTAGTTTTTAATACTCTATTTGTCCCCCCAACCATTTACTAAATCTTCATTCTCTCACAATTCATAATTGAGTCACAAGAAGAAACAAAGAAAAGAGAATCAAAACTGAACAAAATTAATAAAAATAAGAAACTGTGATGAAATTACAAAGTCAAATTATGCTTAGCGTCCTGATTTGTCAAAAAACAAAAGATATTAACTTTACTAAGAGACCAGAAGAATCATTCAAGTAATTGCTAATCTGTAATCAGTCAACTAGTTAAACCTAACAAAAGAAAAATCAAATTAGAATAGAATTAAGATCCGTACCAAGAAGAACTTTACAGATCAGATAAACATTTAATTCACTTTTGGAAAATACATTTATTAGTCTGACTATAAAAAAATACCTGACCAATCATCTTATGCATAAAAACTTTCTCTTTATCAAGAATCTTGATTGCTACATTCTCTTCGGTCTCTATATTCCTCGCGAATTTCACTTTCGCAAATGTTCCTTCTCCCAACGTCCTCCCTAGCTCGTACTTCCCCACACGTGTCCTGCCTGTACTCGGACGAGTGGCCATCACCTTCCCTCCGGTTCCTTTTACTTTCTCTTTAAAGTTATTTTCCAAAAACAAATCCTCTTTTTCCCTCCCTTGCTTCTAAATCTTGCTAATAATCAAAGACCTCTTCTTCTTGCACGGTTGCCATACCTGAGACTTAGCCACCCTCATTTTTTCAAAAAAAAAAAAAAAAAACAATACTCCTATTAATCAAGATTAAAACGGAAAGAAATTTATAGCTCGACGACCGGAGACAGAGAAAGCAGAAGCGATAGCCGTGATATCAAACACGGTACCCATGAAATCGGTTCGAGAAAGCAAAGAACGTAGAGATTTGAACTGAAAATTTCTCGACCGGACGTTCGCAAAATTCACGTGAACATAATCGAAGAAGAAGGAATTTCAATTATACAAACTTCACAGATAGGTAGATTCACGGAGGATTTGTCTGAGATAATATAAAACTACAAACAATAAGAATGCAGCTGATTTGGAGATTAATTATTCAATAATTAAGAGAAGTGACCCACGTAAATTGGTTTTCCTTTCCGGAAATATAAGTATTGGATCCGGCTCCTCTCAGTTCCAAATTAAGTGGATGCCACGTGGCCTTTTTACTTTGAACGGCTGAAATTCGATACTATATATATTTTTCCTATCATAACAACCTATATCTCCGTCTGTTTTATTCTATAAATTAATCATATTTGAATTGAAATAATATTTATATAAATTTTTTTAATAATAATAATTTTAAAATATAAATTTTATTAATATATCTAAAAAATATATTTTTAATTCTTCTTTTCAACAGCTGATATTACTTAATTTATTAGCGATTAATTTAAAAAAATAAAAACTAACTCCTCCTATAAATATTTAAATAAAATTAATTTAAGATAGAATAAGGATACATCAGACCAAGCAGCTGATGTCACGACATTTGTTTCTTTATGGACTGAAGTTCAATGTTAGTGACGTGTAAAGGTAATAGTGAGACACATATCAGCTCTTAAATTCTTAAATTATTTGGGTTGGTTCCGTTATCATTGCTTAGCGGAATGTGAGTTTGATTAGGTTGAAAGCTACCTATTGTTTATCTTTAATCAAATTTTTTATTTTAATGTATATTTTAATTTTTAATTTTTAATTTAAGATTATTATTTCATTCATTTTTATAAAAAAATTTAAATTATATAAATGAAATTAATAGAATGATACATATCTTTTAGGTTTTACTTGATAGGGTAGAAAAAAATAAAAATATGAAAAAAAATGGAAGGTACAGAAAATGATAAAATCGAAAAAATGAAATTTTTTTTCCCTTATATGTGTTAGTAGGAAAGATGGAAAATATATATTTTTTTCTTTTTATTAATTAGTAAAATTGAAAAATAGAAGGAAAAAAATGAAATTATATTAATTTATTATTATATTATTACTTAATTAAGATAATAAATAAAAGATACTTTGGAATTAAAAAAATAAATGATAATTTTATAAATATACATTCATAACTCATCTCTTTCATTTTCTTTCATTAATTTTTTCAATTTGAAATAATTTAATTTTGTTAATAAAAAAAATGATAACCTCACACATTTTCTTTTTTTATACATTTCATTACTACCGAGTAATAATTTTCTTTTTACTTTTCCACCCACTCTTTTTCATCCTTCACTTTTCTACCCTACCAAACACACTATTAGTGATATAAAAAAATAAAATAAGACATATTGTAATTTTTTTAACTCTTTTTCTGAAATTTAGAAACTTGGCTATTAGTGTATAATATAATAATCTATGAATTTATAGTTTTACCTTTTAATGTTTGTAAAATATTTGAAAGAAAAAATTATTCAAGTTCAAAAACAAATAATTAAACTTGATATCAAATATGAAAATCGAACTCGATTTTCACTTGATAAACGAGAGTCTCATTGAATAAGATTGAATAGTTCAATTTTTTTATCTCAAATCAAACTTGAGCTAGGAAAATAAAAATTCGTTGGGTACAAACTTTAACTTTTTACTATATTTGTTAAGCATCAAATCAAAAAGCAAATGACAATAAGTTAATGATTTTAATTTGAATGTAAAACCACAAAAAAAATTAATATTTAACAAACGTAAAGATAATACTATTTTTAATAACTTTCATTACATTCAAACAATTTGAAAAATATAATAATAGAATTTGATTTCGATACCTAATTTAAACTTCATTTGGTTCACTGAAAATAACTTTCAAAAAATGTTTTTATTTTTTTAAAAACTAAAAATTTATTATTATTTGGTTGAGTCAATGAAAAATATTTTCCGATTTGGTTATTTTTTGAAAAATTTATTTATTTATTTTCCAAATGATATTAACTAACTAATAAAATATTAACAATTATATATTATTTATTTATTATTATTATTAAAAAATAATTATATTTTGAAAATAATATTTAATAGTAAAACATCATATTATTAATCATTTAAAAGAAAACTATTTATTATTACTTATATTAATATTTTTAAAAATTTTAAGTAATATTAATATTTATTTTTAAAATATTATATAATATTAAAATTATTTTATATTTTATACTGAAATTATTTATTTATATTTATTATTAAAATAATAATATAAAAGTTTGTATATAAAATATAAAAACATTATATCACAAATTAAAATATGAATAAATTATTAAATAATAAATATATTATTTATTAAATTATTATTTATTATTTCTTACTAAAATAATAATATAATATTGTTTATTATTGAAATGTTAAAAATATTTAAGATTAATAATATACAAAATAAAATATTTAAAATTTATTTTTAATGTTAATATTTTAATTTTTAAATTTTTAATTTAATAAAATTAAAAAATATTAATCTAATAGTATTTTATATAGGGCTAAATTAAATTAAAATTCAAAAAATTATATCCAAAATATAACTTAAGTAGAAATATACTAACGAGCTTAATAAATAATCTTGCATATGGACAGCTATTTTTCAGAAAATATCTTATCCTTTTCAAAAGCATAAAACAATTTTCTGAATAATGGTATAATTTTTATCGTTAATTAAGAAATCACTTTTAATTGATCAATCAATTTTCTACCAACCAAACACTTAAAATTAAAAAAATTATTTTTTGAAAATAATTTTTAGTAGATCAAACAGAACCTTAATTTGTAATAAATAAAAAAATTTAACTTAAATATAAAATTATAAAAATTATTTAATAGATGCAAAGTAACATCATTTTATTTTTTTATATTTAAATAACATTACTTTTATCAGCATAAAGTGGATTACATTCTTAACATTAACCCACGATGGCTTTACGCAAATCCTAAATCATTGGAACAGTCAGACAAATGTCATTCCAAAGAAAACCAGTGGATAATTATTCAATATGCATATTTTCATACCAAAAAAATTTAATATTTAAATTACAATCACATAAGGCTATCCGCTTTATGAAACACAGAAGAAACCTAAGTAAACATATGGAAGTTTGACGTGTCTTTTGGTCATATAAAATAAAAATTTTATATGATCAAATTATATTTTTATTTTTATTTTTATTTTTCTATTAAAATATATATTTTAAATAATTTATTATTTTTTTTTTAAATTAATTTTATCATCTATTTAAATTATTCTTAATGCATTGATTTTCAAGCCAAAGTGCATTAGATTTGTGCATCGTCATATAAAACCAAATAGAGAAAGACGTAATTTTAGCACATTCCTCAAATTATCAATAAAGAGTTTCGACTTATCCGAAAATAGAATTTTGATGAAACACGTAATAACGTGAGATTAAGATTTTTTTCGCTATAAAAAAACAAATAACAATCATACAAATCGTTTACGAAGATGACTAGCATTTGTGGATAAAACATTTGATTTCACATCATGCATAAAAATGTCGTGACTTTAAATCAATTAAATTATTTATGAATTATTTAAAATTATTTTGATGATTAATCGAATTTTTATTTAAATTATTTTTTACCTAAAACCTAAAGAATTTTGATACAACACGTAATTATATGAGATTGATGGGAATAAAGTTTTTTTTGCTATAAAAACACAAATAAACATGTAAATTATTTTATGGAGATGATGACGCATTTGACGTGAATAAGACAATGGATTTCACATCGTATGGCTTATCGTATGACAGGACGAAAAGCTTATACATTCATGAATCTTTGGCATTACATTAGATGGGGCATATCCATTATTTTTCAGATACTCGTACTCAACCTAATCATACTTCATGATACACGAATTCTATTAATTACATGTAAATATTTATTTTTATTACACAAATCTTATTTATATAAAAAGTATTTGTTTATTAAGTTTAACTTTATTTTTCAAATTTAAATACTAAATTAATTTTAATGGATATTATTAATAAAATTAAATATCACATAACAATAAATAATTTATAAATGAAATATATAATAGTAAAATTTATTATTTATAATTGAATTCAAGTAGTGGATATTTTGAGATTAACATTCAAACCTTATATGAATCCATGATAAATATTAATTTTACTATCTAAATTCAATTATAAGTATTTTAATTTTATTTAATCCGGTCATATAATATAAGTTGCCTATTTTTAGGACACCCCTTTGTCATATAAAAAGGACCATTTTTATTTAGGTTTTTCAGTTTTAACTTTAATTCAAGATTAGTGTATTAGTTTGAACAATGAACATTTCTATCCAAAATTAACTATTTGACACTACAAAAAAATTTGTTTCCTTCAACTCACTATTAAAAAATTTATTATCCAAAACATGTGTTCCTCATGTAATGTCTATAAATATTTTTTAAATTTTTATTGAAAAATAAAAATCCAACATAAAATAGTATTTAAAAAAAAAATACTTGAGCGGCCGTGGTTTCATGGAAAGTAAAATTTCCTTTGGAAATTATTTTACCTACAAATCATTTTACTTGATGAATTTTAGAAAATATTAAATTCCCACATTTAATTGTATTGGAGGGAATGCTTGATTTCTATATTTGGTTCAAAAAATTTAATATTACTAAATGATATATTTAATAGTATTAGCCTTTTAAATTAAAGTAAACAAATAATTAATTTAAAGTAAATAACACTTTGATAAAAATTATGTTTAATATATTGTTTATTTATTTACTATTTTAGATTATTCATCTAACAAATATTAATTAATTTATTTAACACATGTTAATTAATTCGTCTTTTTATTTATAAGATAATTAATTTGATTTATTTAATCACTTAAACTATTCATTATAAGATGTCAATTAATCTATTCACTAAAATTAACATATTTATTTAATTTATTTAATTGGCCTAATTGTTTATAGGATGTTTAGAGGTAAAATAGATACAAAATGTAATTATAAGTGATTGCAACATTTATTAATAACCAATTTAATTAAGAAATGTTACTTGGATACTTACAAACTTATAAATTATATTTGGATGCGATGAAAGTAATCTTTATGTTGTAATTATGAAAGAGTTTTTAATGGTTTAAGAAAAACAAAGGATTTTTAGCAATGTTTTTATTTAGGATTGTAATTTTTAACAAATAATTGCATACAATTATATTTAAATTACTTATTTGATTATTTAAGATGTTGATTAATTTATTTTAATATATAAATAATTATTTGTGATGTAATATCTTTAATGGCAAAGGGTAAAGTTAAGTCAAATAAAAAGACTATAAGAATAAACTTGAAAAAAAAAAGAATTTTGTGAAAAAATTAAAATGCCTCAAGGGGAGGTGAGAATTGGTTTTCCCTTATTTTTCCTCCATTTTGACGCTTTTGAAATTTAAGATTCTGAACAAGAGAGAAAATTGTATAACTAATCGAAGTTAAATATTTACGAAAAATAAAATTTTTGAGGAAAATTTAAAATTTCGTGAACCAAATAATAATAGTAATAAATTGTTAACACTCAAAAATATGATATTATTAATTTATAATTTAGTAATTGACTAATATATATTAACATTTTTTTTATAACTTAGAGATAAATTGCTAATTTTCAAAATCAATGAATTATAGTGAATTATGACAAAACCTTGAGTTAAGTGGATTTTAAATCATACTTTCAGGGTTTTAATTTTTTTAATGGATACATTGAAACGGGTCAGGGGCAGAAAGTGGGCCAATAGATCTATTCTTATCCAGGCCTATATAAATCTTTAACCTAATGAATCCCACACTGTTACTAGCCCTTCTTTCAAATGGTTTGCCGCATTAATCCTCCTTTTTGTTTCTGGGTTGGAAAGGTTGTAGTAAAATGAGTTTTTTCTTCGCTTGCTCAAATCAAAAAACGATTTCATTGAGTATAAGCTTTACCTTTTATGCACAGTAGAAAATTAGAAAGAGGGTTCTTCTTATCTGAAGCTCATCATTTTTTTTCAATCATCAGCCTTTGGAAAACTGAAAGAAACAGTTGAATCTGAAGTATTTTAAGCAAGAGCTGTGGAACAAACCATCAGAAGCGATGATCTTATTATTGCAGAGGCAATAGTTCAATTTTCTAGGTGGTTATGGCAATTGTTTGACATGCATGAAGCCAAAATGTCATGTTCTTCATGCTTGAGTGCATGGGCATGCATCTTAATGGCCATTTTTTCTTATAGGACTGTACTCAGGTTACTTGTTTCACTAGTTTGGTGCATACCAAAGGCTAAAAGCAGATTGGTTTATGTACAGATAAAGATTTTATGCAAAAGGAATTGAACTTTTGAGAGCTCAGAGAATTAAGCTCAAGCCGCTAACAAAGTTCAGTCATGCATGTACATATAGTTCATGGAATCCCATTAGACCAAATTGTTTTTCAACTTATTATAGTCATCTGAATGGTCCGAAACCATGAATTCTAGAGTTGTTATGATCGTTGATTACATCTAAGAACATACCGAAACAGTCAAATTAAGTGATATTGTTTTAGTTAAATCATGGTTCGTCTATTTTTATAATGCAATCTGTATATTACTGCCATAATAAGTTCATGAGGACATGAACTGCCGATGCATGTATCTGTTCACCTGGAATCTCATATATAAACATCAATGGAGAAATGGATAATATTGAAACTTTTTACTGAGGTTTTGGACATTCAGCATTCAGGATATATAAAATCTCTGCAAAATCATCGGTTCAAGTATGAAGGCTAATCTATCAAGTAATATTTTTATTTCATGAAAATTTCATACTCTTTACAGCATAAAATGCAACAAGAACCAAGCCCGGCATAACATCGGTTACATTACCAAATACCAAATACGTAAAGACATAGAACTTAAAAGTCTCAGCAAAGTCTTGGTCATCAGGCCAATCCCCCGGACTCTCCGTTAGACAAAACCAAAAGCAAGTCATTCTGGTTATCGAACATTGAAAAACTCGACACCCTTTTGAGAAAAATACTTGGAGTTAGGCGTCAGAGTAGTGGCAGGAGCAGAAGCAGCAGCAGCAGCAGCAGCAGCTGCTGCCATAGAACCCACAGGGATTAAAGATGGTGATTTCTTCGAAGTAGGAGAAAGAGAATCATTCTTGCTACCGTCTTTTTCCTCTTCACTGATAGTATCCAACATCTTTCTTGTTCTGTGCCTCATGACAGTAATAAACTGTGGTGGAGCAACCTCCATGATGAACCTCGGGAGACGCGAATTGGCCATGTCTAGGAGCTCTAGAAGAAGGAAAAAGGCTGAAACATGGAAACCTTAAAAAAGGAAACAAGTATACTATGTGAAACCACACCCGGTTTTTTTGGATGAGCACAAGCTGAAACCAATAGTAAGATTTATAACAACATGCTGAGGCTTAAATTGAGAGAGTGGTCCTTGTCAATGGCGTCTTAATCCAAATTTAACTCCTAGTGCCGCCATTTGCTATTGAGATTAATTTGCAAAAGCTTGATGTTTGATGTTTCCAAAACAATTTCCAAGAGATAACTACAGTGTGGGACCTTATCTTTTTATGTGTCAAAGCTTGAATGGAAAATGAGATAATCTTTGCAGATATGCATTTTGTCGGTATAGTGGCTTCCAAATTTTCACTTTTCTGAGACGAACCGGCACCAACCGGTTATGTGCCATTTGTCAGTTGATTTTTCTGTGCATTGATCGACAGGTCCTAATTCGCTCTCCTTTGCCTTATGGAGTGAGGCAAGGGCAAACTGGTCTGGCTTGTCTGAGCCTGACATTGACAACAGTGGTCCGCTATAGTTGGCAGGAAACTCATCGGATGCAACAGTTGAAGAGATCTCTCACTCATGTATATTACTGACTTACGTGTTTGTTTCTCTAACATAACTTTATTTTTGGAAACTATAATGCATTTCTAATTTACATGTAGGTGATATGGGACTTAATTTTGAGAAATTATTTGATATTTTAGATTCCATAATCAAAATAAATATGATGATATATATATATATTAAAATTAATCGAAATTTCATTAAGTTATAACTCAACATTACTATTCAAATACATTAAAATAATTTGAATACATATAAGAGCTCAATTTCGTTATTATAATTACTTTAAAATTAAAGCGCTTTCTGAATGTTTTTGTTGATTGCTTTGAACATAAAAGAGAGAGAATGAAAAAAAAGAAATTTGCTACTCTCATTCATTCTTTTTAAAATCTAAAGTATGAGATTTAATATATGTTATATATAGGCCGAAAATAGAGACCTTCATTTCGATTAGAAAACATTGATTCGTCTCCTTAATGATCTATTTAATACAAAATCGAATCGAGATCACACTTAACATAAATTATACTACTTAACTAGGATCCTCCCTTCAATTAAAAAACATTGACTTGTCTTATTAAGGGTCTAATTAATACAAAACCGATATTGGGATCGCCCTTAATCGATATTGGGATCAGCCTTAACCGAAATCATACTATTTAATTTGGGTATATTATTATCGGTATCATTAAAATGTTCATTAATTTGATATCAATCAAAATTAAGTATAAGTCAACAAAATTAGCTTTGCTAGTGTATTAGATGAGATAAGTTCAACAATATCTCGTAATATATCTACTACTATATATTTGTCAAAAAAATAAAAAAAGCTAATCACAACAAAAGAAAATGACAATATGTTTAGGGTTTATACGATGCACTGATAATATATAACTTTTATATATTGATAGTGCACTAGAGCTTGATGTTTTATTAATGGACAAACTAAAATAATTCTAAAACCCTCAGAATAAATGCAAATAATTTTTTTCAGTTTACTAAAAAGGACTTAATATTTTTTTCTATTTACCTATTAATAATGTGTTAACCATTGGTGTATTGTATAAATTATAAAGATTTTACATTATTAATGTATTATATATAAACCCATATTTTAATATCACTTATGAACATAAAACTTTTTAGTATAAATATATCAAGTGCAAACTTTTTAATTTTTTCTACAATCATTGTATAATCCCACCTATTTATTTCAATTAGAAGGCATCTTAAAATATTTTCATGAGATAATAATATTTAAATCATTAAACTTCTAAAAAAACATAAAAGACAGCTATTTAAAATGTAGATCACTAAAATCTTAATAAATATAATAATCCCCATTAAAAATCAAATCATTAAAATTTAAACAAAAATAGAACAAACAAATTAACAAAGCATGAAGAAATAAAAAGATATTAGGATATCATTATTGTTTTTGCTATGCGAAACCATATTATAGAAATGAATCTAATTTATCTTGTGAACACATATCTTATTCTTTATTTCAATTTAGATTTGGTTTGGTTGAATTTTTTTTATTATTTTACATAAACATTAAAAATAAAAAACCAAAAGCATCTATTAAGCATTTCTTAATTATGATACAAAAGGTTATTGTGCTTCTTCACAAATTTTATTGATGAAATTGAAAAAAGAAAAAAAATGTATTGGATAATTAGTTAGTGAAGTTTTTTGACTTCATAAGCGGGATTAAAATGATTACACATGTCCTTTAAAAATATTAAGAAAAATAAAATAAAATATGTGTTATCATCACAATTCCGTTTGAAGAGTTAAAAAATTTCACTGATGGTATATAAGATAATTATTCATAATTTATTATTATATGTATTTTATCTTTCAAAAGTGGAAGACATATTTTATAAAATGGTTATTAATATACCTTCAATTAAATCTAAAATTAATTCTTGTTTAAATTATTTTTTAATTAATTTAAAATCATTAAAATATAAGTTTCAAAGATCTAAAATTCTCCACCGTCGGATTTAAAATATTAATATAGCAATTAGGCCCATACCGAATTGATAGAAGACCCAATTTCAATAATAGCTGTTCTTCAGCCTGAAATGGCCCATCAACACTCTCCTCACTAAAACTCTAAAACCCTAATTCGCCGAAGTTCATTCTCCTCCCAACCCCCATAAGAGAAGGTGCGGCTGCTAGCAGAAATTCACAATTCCTTTCTAATTTTTAGTTTTTCTTTCTGGGTTTTCTTTTAATTGCATGAATATTCTAATCTTTATCTCCTTTTTGCAGTTGCTAATCCTTTTGTTTGGATAAGATGTATCTCCAGTTCTACATAAATGAGAATGGTGACAAAGTTTACACCACAAAGGTAAAAAACGATGTCTTTTTTTCTTTCTTTTTTTGATGATTAGTTAAAACTACAAATTATCTCAAATTTGTTTTAATTCCTCAATTTTGTTTGTGTTGTTCATAGTGAATGAAACTGTGGTAAGGACAACCTTTTATGTAATGAAATCAAAACCTTTTGCAAGCTTGGAACTGTTAACCCTATCAAATTTTTAGGTTGTTTTGACCTAAAACTTGGTTTTTTCTGCGGAATGTCAAGAACTTTTTCTTCTTGGTAGTATTTCATTGCCATAATATCGAGGGAATTGATGGTTGAATAAACTTGCTTTATCCTGAGAAATGCATTTAAATGTGAAAGTTGAGACTAGGATTAGGTTTTAGTCTCTGTCTTGAAAGTCCTGCAACGTCTGGCTTTCATCCTATTGTCTTATTCTTAGCAATATTTTAGGTTTCTAATTTATGTATAATCTATATTTTGACCATTTTTTCTCTATATTTACATTTGTATGGATTTTGTATGCAGAAAGAATCACCGATGGGGATGCCTACTCAGTCTGCTCATCCAGGTAACATGGGCTGGTGTATTCATATCATTTATGGCACACACTGATTAGTAGTCATATAGTTTTTTGGCCTTTTTTGTTTTTCTCCATGGTCTTCCTGATTGTGTACCCTTTTGAAAAATTCTCACACATTTTAAGTTTGACCTGGTCTATTGAGGCACCCGAACAAATTCATATGGTTTTAACCTTTACCTATATAATTTAATTTCTGTAAGCTGCTCTGATTGATGTTTATTAGTTTTGTCTGTTTTGATGTCAAAATCAATACAAGAGGTCCATTTTGGTGGAGAATTGGTAGTGTTCCGACTAGATGGTCATTAGCTATATAGCCATCCATCTGTTTCTCATTTCTCCTGTCATTGGCAAGTTGGTACCAGATTGTGTCATTCATGGCACTTAACTGTAATTTTTTTCTGGTTATATGTCAAAGTTTGCTATAGGATCAAGACATTTTTTTGGAAAGTGTTGTTATGGTTTCTAGTGACTTTTTTTTTTTCTTTCCTTTACCAACATTCATGCAGCTCGCTTCTCCCCTGATGACAAATATTCAAGGCAAAGAGTTCTTTTGAAGAAGCGATTTGGTTTGTTGCTAACACAGCAGCGACCACTTAAATATTGAATGATTAGATATGTTATGCCGGACTCTTGTGAGACTTTACTTTTTGTGTAACTATGAGTGTCTGTCTGTATAATGCAGTCTCTCTTTAGCTCATATCAGAGTCTCTTTAGGAATGATGATGTAAAACTACAAACAGTTTAAGGTCTGGTTGTAAGAACATCTCTATATGAATGCAAGTAGTACGTTTTGTTCCAATGCTATTGTACGTTTTTGACTCCGCAATTTTCAAAGATGCCAGTTTGGTCGGTGCATTGCATTAGAGCATCTTTGAAACAGGCAGTCTCACTGAAATTTCTTTATAAGTTGTGTCTTAAATATTAATGAAGTGGTTTGAGCCATATTCGCCCATGGGAATGTTGATACAATTAAGTTGCTATTATCATGTTTTGCACTCATGTTAAAGCATCCGTTGTTGTAAGATAATATTACTTGGTTAGTTGACTAGAATGTTATTGTCTTCCTTCCACTGCAAGAAGGAAAACTAAGGACATTAGATGAATTTTTTAACTTGAAGCTTTTTAGTTTTATTCGGAAATGCGGCAAAAAATAGATGGTAATATTCCTAGGGTATACCAGGTTCGCTTCTTCTAACTGAAGACAAATGGTTCTCTTCCCAGAACAATTAATTCTTATTGGATTTAGTATTATTTTTGGTTTAATGAAGATGTGCTTCTATTTTTTTTCTAGCAATGATTCCTACAAGCTAAATTGATTTAATCTTCAGAACAAGGAAAGCAGGCTTCAACAGATGTTCGCATAATGACTCAAGCTTTACAACACTTCTGTTATGGTGTCGGGTTGAATTGAACTCAATGTTAACATTGAGAGGTTCGAGAGTTCTCCAGGATATGCCCGAGCACATTCCAAGGACACAACATACATAAACAACAAAACCTGACAGCTAATGGAACCTTAAAAAATCACTCATCTATTTCGCTGATGCTTGTTGAACAGAACACCGCCAAATGCAGCGCAGCCGTCGCCGTATGGTCTCACGCGTGCCATATCTATCAGGGCAACAACTGAAAGCAAAACACCAGATACACCCAATTCAGAATTCTCCAAATTTAGACTTTCGGGGTTGATCTTCACCGTACCCAAAAAGGCAAAAAGGGCTGCAACCTGTTAGGGTCATTGCACCGCCCGACATATCAGCTATCAGCTACTTGAAAACATTAAACATAACTCCAAGCTTTGCATTAAGACCCAAAGCTATCAGTACAGCCAGCTGTCTTCATTTCTTGCTTCTTTCTTCACATGGGGAACCGCCCGGATTGATGTGTGATTTACACAGATGGATCCAAGAAGATCATATTAGGACCCAAGCATATTTTCCAATTTTGTTTCTTTTCCAGCACTTCTAGTAGTTGTATATATGCTTTTGGCAAACCAATCTTGTTGCATTTCCTGCACTATCAAGATTGAAGAAAGTTTCTTGTTCCGCTATAGGGGAACCCTTTAAAACTTGTCTTTCCTGAATTCTGTTTAAGTTTGTAGGAGCCATGAGCAGCTTCTTCTCTGTAAGATGTTAGTTAATGCACTAAGGAAGAGAATTATGGAATGTGAAATCTGGATTTACAGTAGGCCATGTGTTTCATAAAGTTTGGCATGGCACCTAAATCTATTACAGCCGCTGGAGCTCAGATGGTTGATGCTTAACTAGCTAATATTGCAGATAAACCAGTCAACGGAGCAGTGTTTGGCAGTGGGACTGAATTGAGCGTTTTTAGTTATCATTGATTGTAACAGCATTAAATTTGGCTGTCTGTTTTAGTTACCATTTTGCTGTTGGATTATCTTGATTTCTGGTGTTCAAAAAGAAACACCCTCACCTCACGCATAAATAGTCTTTCCGTTAATGTTAAGAAAAAGCTACATATACATGATCTTTCTCAAATCTCAAAATATAAAAATCTTATGTCAGGATAAATATTGATGTAACAGTAAAGATTACTGTTTCGTGACTTGTTGATTATAGATTCAATTTACGAAAAGAAGTCTCTAAAACTACGTATACATTGCTTTCTCCAAACCCTACAATGTGAAAATTTTGCGTTTTTGATTTATATATGTATCCAGAAAGAAACTCTCCCTTTAAAATTTCAGAAATTTCTTGAAATTCAATGATCATGCAATTGCCCTTTCCCTCTGTCATCAAACGACAGAAATACAGCCCACAGCCTAAGCCTACACTCAAAGTTCCAACATATCAATTTAACGTTGTCCTCTCCAATGGTTACAAACTCCAAAACCAGATTAAATTGAAGGCCAAAGGACATGAAATTGAATTACGTGACAACAAAACAAGTTTCTTTCTTTCATTTTACCGGAAGGCAGAAGCTAGTTCATGATGCGAGTGACAATGCCACACCAATGGTGAATGCTCCATAAATGTTGTTACATGTATAATTACTCAAAGGTGAATAACACATCATGGGATGGGATGTGTCTTTAGCTATCTAGATTGTTTTTGGAAGGACAAAGCAAGCACAGCTTGCATATTGATTGTCTCACTTCAACTTTAGGCATGGTTGACAAGTGGTTGCTACCTCTAGAGAAATCATAATTTGTTTGTCTCCAACTCAACAAAGCATTAAGTGCTAATGTCAACTGCGGTTGAAGTCAACATTATGATTTGAAGTTAAATTCTTTTATATAAACTATAATTTAACTTTAATTAAGACGGTACTTTAAAGAAATATTATTTTTATACAATCTATTGAAGTTAATTTAATTAGTGAATTTATTCATTTTAACATAAATGATTTTAAATTTTAACAATAATTATTGAATATACAATCCTTAATAAATTAAAATCAAGAAAAAAAAAAAAATTTAAATCTTACGAACTAAATCTGTGCTCGACATCATATTTTATGAAGTTTATTTTTTTTCATAAATAGGATATCAATGGACTCTAAGATACTTCAACTCCTCTCTCACAAAAATCATTTTACATTACTTTTTTCAGAAGAAAAAAAGGAAAAAAATTGTGATAGCTGTTAATTGAAACGTGACTAATGCAAGATTCATGTACAATTTCCATCTGCTCAAGTTATTTCGCCATTGGTCAAATATAATTACTTATTCTAAGATATTCGAACTCAAATTTAATCAATTTTCAAATAATTATTATTGTATTTCAGCATGTGATTATCACTTTGTCAGATTCATGAATCATGAAATTAATTTCTACTTTTACCCAAAAAAAAAAAAAAGAAAAGAAAAATTGGGTAAAACTAAAATGCCCCAGTTCATTCTTTTTCCTTACTCTTGTCTTGTCTTTTGACATATTCAAACGTTTGTCACATGCTTCCTGTCCACCTTTGATTGTCATGATGCAACGAACCTTCTTTCACATTTCCTTATTTCTCTCAAACCTTCCCCTATATATAGCGCTCTCAATAACTTACCATTTCCCTAACCAAAGCAGTATTTTCCACCTCTATCTCTATACAATTTCCGAAGCTTCTCTTCTATAATTCATCCTTGGCTGCCACGATTGCCTTTGTTCCACCAAGCTTTGGTTGCAGCAGAATTAAGCCAAAAGAGAAAAGAGAATTCGGGAAGTATTGATTGATTGCTGGAGCTATGGTGAAGGGGATGAGATACTTGCAAACTACATGTGAAAAGGCACCAGCCATGGTTATTTCTCACAGGAAACCATCGACTTCTCCGAGATTAGAGACCATTTTTGAAGAAGGGTCTGACTTTGAGGTTGGACAGAAGACAGTGTTCTCTCTTCTAATTTCTGTATCTCTGTCTGTTATCTCTTATGTTTTGTTGTATAGAGACATTGCTTGATGTAGGAATTCTTATAAATTTTCAACCCTTTTGTTTTATATTTATTTCTGCAGAAATTTATTGATTTCCTTCCTTGTTTAAAGACTAATAAAGCAGTTTTAATTATTTTAATATGATAATATATACTCAATGATAAAGTGAAGTGAACAAGTGCTAAAATTGGGATTCAAAATCCAACCAAAATATTTCCTAATCGAGTAATTGTTTTGTTCTTCTGTCCACAGGACTTTTTCAAACGTCCTTGGCTACTGACTCCTCCTCTAACACAATTTTTTCTTCCCCTTCACCTTTCATCCACCATACTTAAATTCTATGTACACTTTCCCTAAGCTTTCTTAATTTTATTTGCTCTTGAAGATTACATTAAAACTTTGCTTGATAAGAAGAATGAAAAATTTGTTAGTTTAAGAATTATATTTGTTGTGGCCAAGTAAAACAATTATGAATTGTCGACGTCTTCATTTCGAATTTTATGTCTCTGTAAAAGAGAGAAAGATCAGAGAAACGCAGGAGTTATTTCCTACGTTGGCACTCCGATACTTAAGTCAGCCAGAGAATTGGACAGAGTTTTGAAAAATTCAGACTTAAGTTAACGAATCGTACCTTACCCCTATTTATAAGGATTTACTATCATTAATTACATTTTTGTCTTTTTTATCTTACTTTGGACTTGTATCATTTTTCATATGTTTTCTTCGTGCGCCACGTGTTGCATTCTTCGTACGCCATGTAACGCACTTTTATTATTTTTTTATCGTGCGCAATAATATTTTATAATTACTTTTTTATTTTGTAGTTTCACGATTAAATTAATAAATTTTTCATCTTCGACTTTTTTTTTTTTTCCTTTTTACCTAACAAAACCTAAAGCTTTCATCTTTAGTGGCCAGAATAGAAGTTTCAGTCATCTTCTACTCTCTTTGCTTTATATAGACTCGCTTTGTTCTATATAAGCAAGGCCAAACAAGAAATTATCACTGAAAAGCTTCTCGCAAATAATTAGAATATTGAAGAAAAGATAGATGCTTGCAAACTTGGGTAGAAATTGTACTAAACCCTTCTCATTCACAACCTGAAGTGTTTAATAAGGGTAGAACAACATCGAAGTCTAGCAATTCTCATTCCAAATGTCTCAAAAATTCGAAATATCCATTCAAAATCCAATTCATTATTGGCTGCTTACTGATTAAGTTGCTTGTGTTTACTGCCTGTTCGAAGCCAAACCGTAGTTGATTGACTGTTTAGCGACACAAAAACACTATGATTGTTTGCCTGCAATGCTCATTTTAATTTAAATAGGAGTAACAATGCTTGACCAAACCTTGATTATTAAGCATAAAGAGTTTTAATTACTTCCTAGTTAATCATGATCATCAAAACAAAATTGGTTTAAGTCCTAAATTGTTTCAGAAGAACCATGTATTGTTAATAGTCGAATGGTTAAGAGTTGTAGCATGTTGTAAGATTTGATCCGAACCAAAACAATTTCCATTTCGTCCCACTTCCAATTACCACAAGGAAAAAAAAAGATAATGTCCTGTTAATTCACTAAAAAAATTAGTTCAAGTCCTAATTTGTTTGAATAAGATCATGATTTGATAATTACGGATAACCTTTTGATCAAATGATTAAGAAAGAATTGTAAGATATTGCAGAACTTGTTAAAATCCAATCAATCTTATCTATGACCACGATTATTAAAAAAAATAATATCTTGCTAATTCATCCACATCAAAAGTTTCGTTTTCTCAAACTAAAAAACAAATGCAACAAAAAAATTTTGGACCATCCCGTTGGAATTGCTTATCAGTTTTATTGGATAAACATGGAGACAGCCATCCACTTTGTTTGACAACGACTCAAGCTGTGTTTATCCTAAATGGTCAAGCAAATCTGGTTAAATCCCATGTTTTGATTTGGTCAGAAGTGCTCTGATTTTACGAAATTCTTCCCAATTCCAACTCATTCGGTTAGAATTTAACTGTTCTTATACATTTCAAGACATAGCTTACCTGGCCATTGTGCTCATTATAGATAAGTCCAACATTGTTACCAACAACCAGCAGTTTTGATATCTCGCCATTGAATTAAGCTCTCTATAATTCCAAGCCTTCTGCAAACGATTCTCCCCAGGAATTTCACAAGCGATAACATTTCCATTGCAGCATCAGTTTCTTTGTCCGTAGCCTTTTTTTGGTCTGAAGAAAGAGCCTGTCGAAAGCTTCTGTTGCATGCCGAAAATGATGAAGGATGCTAGATACATGCAAAACTGGGGTGAAGTAGCACCAGCCCTTCTGATATCGCACCAGAAACCTTCGTGTTCGCCAAGATTGGAGACCATTGCCGAAGAGGAATGCGGCAGTGTACGCGTGCCAAAGAGAGTCTTTATTCTTCTTCCTGTATTGCTTTCTTTCACCTTCTATGTTTTGTTGTATCGGTACATTGCTTAGCATCAAAATCTCTGTTGGAGAACACAAGAAAGGAATCAATTGACAAAAGGAAAACCGATATGTAGAGCATGTTAGCACAATGTTATGTCAAGTTAATAGTTTCAGGTTTCATATTTGTATATCATTTCCCCTTGTTATGCCTGTAGAAACTAATTTTCTCTATGCATGTGTTGAGTTTCGGTGTTGAGTTTCGAATCATAAATTTATCGACCTCCCACACATGACCATTTGAGATAATTTTCAAGAGTCAAGAGTCGTTTATATTTTTTATTTAAAGATTAATTGGTGCCTAGTGACATTGATTAAAGTGGTATTCAAAGAAAGAAAATTACAGTTAATGCATTATCTCCTTTGAATTTGGTGAAAATAGGGCATTAAACTTCTTCTTTTTTTTTTAAACAATAATTTAACTATCCTTGATAATGAACATTTTCATCGAAAAGGAGCATGAGAATCCTCAACTGCCACCAAAATAGGGCAGCTAAGGGAGCAGAAAATGGAGAAAGAGAAGTTAACAAAGCAAAGCCAAGAAAAAAACAAGACAGATCCTGCTTCCAGAAGAATAACGTAAGCAGGGAGAAAACAAACGGCTAAATCATCTAGAAGATAAAGAGCTAGAATCAAACACAACAATTGCAAATGTCTCAACAAAATGAATTCAATCTTGAAAAGCACATTCTAAGGATGGTAGTGGTTTCAAGTCATACTATATCATAAGACTAAGAAATTCCAAACAAAAATTAATAATTTTGGTGTCATGATAATGGAGATTTCTTGTCTTTGTGCGCAGGAGAACTCTATAGTCTCATAATTCAATAAATAAAAAAAAAAAAAGAGATTTCAAAGTCAAAGTTTCCCTTCTGATTTAACTATGGGAAATGAAACTGGAAATTAATTGCAAACTTGGAGTAACCTCCAAGGCACCAACGCATGCAAACCAGGTCAAGAGACAGTCAAGTCATACAATGATCTCAAGCTGAAGTCGTATCTAGAAGCAAACATTGGACGGGCGGGCAGCCATAAGAAAATGTCCAGTTGGATCATGTCAGCAGATGATCTTTAAGCTCTAAGGAAGTTTCTACATGTCAAACTTGATTGAAATGGGGAATACTAAAACAAATAAAAAAGATTCGCTCAATTCAATGGTGATAATCAGGATTCTTGAACATGGCTTTGGCATATTTTAGGCCAATCTTACATATTAGCAGTAAAGAGGGATGGAGAAACGCAATTCCAACCTTGGCGTATTCTGTTTGGGTTTCTGTTCAGCAAGTTCAATGGCTCATTCATTTCTTTTTGAGTACCCTAAAACCACTGGTTATTAACTTAGTATATGCCTCATTTACATTCTCCATAAAAGTGAAACCAAGTTTTCAATTGCATTTATGATTTGATGGCTTGGTGGTTGCATGCCTTTCAAACTCACAAAACTTTCATATCTTTAGATTTAAAGAGAATTATGTGTATATAATTTTTTTAAATATCAAAGAGATTATTTTTATTAAAATTTTTTATTTCTATATCATTAAAGAGCAATTTTTACTGTCCAAAGAAGTTTCCTCCCATTCAAACCAAAAAGAAAAGAACAAAATTATTTGATGATAACCATTATTGGCATTCAATACTTCAACCAGAAACCATTATAAGTTCGAGCAAATACTCTTTAATGGCCAATTAAATGACAAAAATAAAAGCTCATAAAATCAGAAGCTTTCAGAAACCAGAGACAGAGAGGTTTGGATTGATATAATAAAACATTATGTACAAAATTGGAACATTCCAAAGAAAATTTTCCCCAAATCAGTAATCAAACACTACCCCATCTCTCACATTCTCACAGATTACAATAAACTCATTGATCACTGGCTCATCTTTCAAGCCTCTCTCATGCAAAGCGTATTAGAGCAACAGTTCTCCAAATCCGTGCAAGAAAAAATGTTAGAAGGTTCATGCGCAAAGAGTCGCATCCTTGCATAGCAAGAAATAGAAAACCGTAGAGACGACTATGGGAAGAAAAAGGAAGACTTTGTTCGAGAAAACTGAATGATTCTCGGACCCTTCTTCAAGAATTGTCTCCAGCCTTGGGCAAGTTGAAGATTTTATCGGAGAAATGAGAAGGGCAGGTGCTACTGCACCCCAGTTTTGCTTATATCCCACCTCTTTCATCATCTCTAAAACTGAGAAACTCCTGATCAAATTTGCTTTTTTGATTTCTATTGAAACAAACGCTGTTTTCCTTTGGTTTTTGATGATGGGTTTTGGTGGTTGAAGGAGATTGTTAATGGGAGCTCTTGAGGAGGAATTGGTTTAGGAGAACTTGGAGATTGAAGTTGAGTTTATATAGAGGGTTTGAAGAGGGCTTCTAGTGCTTAAAATAAGGAAAGATAGTAGAAAAAAAACCGGAAGTTGGTTGGCAATTTAACCAGACCAGACCAGACAAGACAAGACAAGAATATTTAAAGATGGGTGTTAACCCAAGTGAGCAATGACGTGAGTTTTCTGACCCTGGCTTTAATTTTCTATTTTTTATTCCATTTTTTGTATTGATTTTCTAGTATTCCAGAAGACAGTTCATTTGCACTTTAAAAAGTAAAAAAAATAAAACGGAGCTTCTTGTTACATATCCGTGTTATATTATCTAGAAGAAGTACGTGGTTTGATATATCTGTAAAAACTTAACAGATCTTGAACCGTTCACAGAAATATCAAAACCAAAAAAAAATAATATAAAACGGATAAACATTAGTTTTGAGAATAATAATAATAATAATAATAAAAAAACTGCAATATTTCTCATTATGGCTGCCAATTCGGTTTTTTTTTTTAGAACACTTTGTCTAGAAAGTTGAACAAAAACTAATGGAATTGAATTGATCGATTTTCAATTTATTCACTTTCAATATTTTTTATTTTTAAAATTGATTAAATGGTGGATTTTTTATATTTAAAATTATAAACCAAATTAATCAACAATCAGCATTTTTTTAGTTTAATATATATTTATATTAAATTATATATTAAAGTAATATATATATATATTTATACTAAATAAATATATATTAGATGGATATATTAAAGTAGTACAATATTCAGTTTTAACCAAAAATTGATTCAAATCGAAACGAAAAATTTGATTCGATTAGTTGAATTTACATAAATTCAGATCGATTTTCAATTAATATTTTTAAAAAATTTGATTTAGTTGATTTTCAATTTTAGAATACCGAATCGACTATAAACAACCAAATGCTAACACTTACCTATTTGTGGATTTGTTTCTGTATTATATTACTTCTCATAGGTTGAATCCTTCTTCGTCGGTATGATCAAGACAAGACATCGAAAATTCCCTAAGGAAGAGGCAATTGGATGCCTTTCTTCCGCCATAAGATCATTGATCCATCTTTGTGAAGTTCAAGTAACCAAATTTCGGCCTATAATTTTATGGATAAGGATGAGGCAAAAAAATAGGAACCGAGGGTGCTTAAATTTGTAGTGAAATTTATATGGTTAGTATTCATAGAGAGTACCACCCAATGCACTTCTTGAAGCAGACCTGACATGCTTTAATGTGATATTGTAAATCGACATAAAAATAATATAAATAAAAAATATAAAAATTATGTAAATTAAAATTTAATAAAAATTAAAAAAATTATATATATATATATATATAAATTTTAACATAAATTTTTCATATTTTACACTAATCAAATATAATTTTACACATCACAGATGACAGACATGGCTGACTGCTTTTAAGTTTCAACGCGGTTTGAGAGAAACAGAGAAAAGGCCAACTGGGAAGCGTGGCTTTAGGTCGATGGTGGATCTGTTGCTTGCTTTGCGCGTTTACACTGATCTTAGGATTTGGGTAGACTGTACAGCTATCTTTCATATGGATTTGGTGGGACAGAGGCACGTGCAGTGGATACTACTTCATGTGTCCATACATTGTGAAGAATTCTGGTTATACCATAATGTTTTATCCAAGAGAAGATGATACTATAAACCAAAGAAATGAAAACCAATGGTGTTTTGCAGGGCCACTGGAGACCTAACATCAATCCTTATCTATGGCGAAAAGGGGTATTTTAACATTATTGTATGCTCTGTAAAGGAAAATTCAAAGGGTATTATCTATTTTACATTGATAATGTTTCTTTTGTCCTATTAACACGTATAACCAGCTGAAGACACTCAGTTTTTCCTCTTGCCATTGTCCCTAACTAATTCATGAAGGGATAGCTAACTGTTTTCCTGAATCATGGTTGGAAATCACTCACTGGTTTTGAAGTTCAACTGTAAGATGGATCTCATCCGTCCGATCGCCCTGAAAGGCTTTTTCTGTTCCAAGGTAAATAAGTTGTGTCCCCATAAGGCCTGTAAACAGAAAAATTGTGGCTAATTAACATTTTTGGAAATCTGAGATAGAGAGAATAGAGAATTGGAAATTATGTTATCAATTACCTCTTGAATTTTTACCTTCGGAATTTGGCATGTAGCACCATGAAGACAACGGCAATGATAAGAGAAGAAGAACCAACAAAGACACACGCAAGACCAAGGAAGTCATTCTTTCCCCCCAACCAACTTGATGTTGACAGAACAAGCTTCTTTTTACCGCCAAAACTGTAAGTGTTGTAGTTGTTCATTAGTTGAACCACTACAACATCATCTGCATCTAAATCCTCTTCAATTCTCCCATACAATTTTCGGAAGCTAGGGAGAGCAGATGTGCGCATCCATACAATAAGATCTTCCTGATCGCTTAGCTATAATGCATTCATTCACCAGTGCCAAACAAAGAGCAAGAAAAAAAAAAAACCAATTATTTCATATTGATTTAGTTGAATACATAACTGAAAATGAAAAGGCTGTATTAACATAGTGAAAAGAAGAAAAGTGGTTATTGAAGGATATGTGATGGTTGCTTTGGAAACAGGTATTTGAGTAGTGAAAAAGTAATTTCAGGATAGACAAAAGAATCAGAAAGACCATAGTAGAAAGTCTCTACACGGAGCTCACACTTACGGGAATTCTCGGATTCAGCCTTCCACCACCAATCAAGGTTCCATTTTGGAAATTGAAAGGATATACATTCTTTCCAAACTTTTGATCCCGGTCACTCTTCCAGGCAATGTTCTTCCTGTTGACCTTGAGTTCTGCTCTCTCTCGAATAAATGTAAACGTATCATTAAATAAACTCCATGCTATCAACCCACAAGGAACAATAGGTCGATCGTTGTTAAACTCTACAGGTTGACATGAACCTGTGCCGTGATACTTCAGTCCGTGTAAGAGCTGCTGATCACTTCTGCTTTTCACATACCTGGATATCATTTAAACCAATGAAGTGCAAATTGAAGAAACAATGGACATTAAACCAAGAAAATAACAAAATTTGGGTAATTGTAAATAATAAAATAAGTAAACAGCTAAGGCAAAAAGGTAAAAAATGTCGGTGGGCCTGAGCCATGAACAGATTGCCAAAAGAAAAAGTAACACAACAAGCTCCTTCATAGCTCATTTAAACAATTTAAAGGTGCTGGATCAATGTATCATTAATGCTGATCAAGCTAAAGCATTAAACTCATCAAGTGAGAGAGGCCGCACCGTCGATGGTTCTGATAATAATTATCGAGCTGATAGTAAATGTAAATTGGAGCCTTCATGTACTTGTTCACCTACAAAAAAATTATTGATGCAAAATAAGAAAAAAATGAAAAGAAAAAAAGGAACAAGCATTCCACAGTGAATCAAAGTTTTCAGCACAACCCATGGAGTAAATAAACAAAGAAGTGTTACCAAATACAAGTTACATGCAGCTTAGTAAAGGCCTCAGGAATGGTATTCTACTAAGAATAATGCACCTAAACTTGATGTGAATAGTTGTTTCTCTGAATATCTATTCCATAAAATAAACACGACGTACCAAGGATATGGCAAAAGGATAGAAAGAATACTATCTACAGATGACCAGAAGGGAAAGGTTGGATAATTTAAAGAAAGAAAAAGTGAAAAGAAAACCGTTTTTAAGTTTCCACAAAAGTAAATTTTATTTTCATCGGACAAGAAAATTTAATTTCATCAACTACTTTGAGTACGATAAAAAAAAGTAGTGCAACTTGAAGTCAATCTAAAAACAGAAAAAATTCTTCAAGGCTATGCGATAGTCCAGTTACCCTTCCTTCCAATTCCAATAAACTCCACTTCCACAGAACAAGAGGTTTTAATTCATAGTAAATTTGAAAGCCTTGTGACAAGAATTTGTACTTCTCCAGAAAGAATGGCATTCAATTGCTGACAATCTGTACTGCAGTATAATGCATTGTGATGACCAAGAAACAAGCAGTTGAAGATATAGTTTGGCATAAATTGAAATGCAAGACACTTTCTCATAGCAACTCCAGATAGTGGAATACACGTGAAAATGAAGCAAAAAATTTCACACTGAAGATATAGTCAACACAGAAAGCAAGTATCACCTTCAAGAAAAGAGAACAATTCTTGGGAATTGAGTCATCCTGGATATATGAAACTTTATCAATTCTAAACGGCTCAGGTACACATTCAGTATCATATCGTTCCACAATTTCAACAACCTAACAATCAAACAAAATTGATTATTCACAAGCGTCTTCTCAATAAAACAATGGATTTTGGAAAAGAAGTACAATAAATAGCCACATGAGATGAAAAGAGCCATAGAATCGAAAATTACACTATGAGAAGCACGCAGAGTAATGAGCCCGATAGGAATGAAAATGACACCCGTAAACAAAAATATTGTAATAACCTGCAGAAATGAAGATGACACCCATAAATAAAATAATTACTAGCATTAGTGAAAAATCCAAGCTGGAGATTAATGAAAAATCGAGGTATAAAGAGTGTTATCATGCTCTCACCCATGCTGGAGTCAGAACAGGTCTGCAAGCCGGAAGCCTTTGCTGAGTAAACTGATAAAAAGCTGCAAAACAACCATAACAAGACTAACAAAATGTTAATGATGGTTGTAGACAGCTTTGCTACGAGTTCATATAGTAGAGTACTTCTGATATGAAGCCAAAGTTGCAATGAAAAGCAGCTCCAGACTCACAATTGAATATCTACAAATATGCATTGATACTTGCCTATATATCACCCAACCCTCAGCTGTTAGCACAACTATCAATTCGTTTCAAGTTTCAATGTGTTTTAACCAAGAATCATACAAAATTTTACAGATCATTTTTGTTCAATGGTGATTATGGAGAAACAATTCAAAAAATACACCATCATTCCACCTACCACTCTCACTGCCACAACTCCCCAAGTAGAAAAGACTCAACTATACATGCTTGCACAGATGCATGCAAGGACAGCTACTAGTCCATATGCGGACACAGTCACATGCACACACTCATAGACTAATGCTAAAAATTCAGGTAGTAGACACATATAAAGAGCAAAAGGACTTACATGTTGTTTATATGTTTTCACATGTAAATGGAGCTTGAGCATATACATGAAAGATAGGCAGGCATGCATATTCATGTCTCAGCATCCACCACTAGGTGGTAGTGTGTTAAGATCTGTGTGTGCAGGAATTTAAAATAAAACTAAAAGCAACAAAGTTACGAAGTAAAAGCCTCAGAGACCAAAAAGAAAACTAGAGTTGAAATAGACAAAGAAAACCTGTTTCTCTGTCTCTGTGTCTCTCTCTATCTGTATTCGTCATTTACGAATCTCAGCTGTTATGTTCTACCACTCCAATAGATACCGCAAACCTTTCAAGTAACCTTTGAGTTCCTATTTAACAACACAAGGATGAAAACAATAAAGCACAATGCTTTACACAAGCCGCACCAGAAACAAGAACCTTATTTCTATATACGCGCTTTTACTTAAACCATGGTATTAAACCTCTACTATAATAGAATATAATTCAACTACATTCTACGCTTCATCATCTTCATGATTCAATTCACTTCCAACACTTTTCTGGACACATGCATTTTACAGTGTTAATTCAGACATTCCATTTTCTTTCCTTTCTCAGTTTCCTTCTCTAGGTTTAAACGGAAAAGTATATCTCCAATTAACCTAGAAACGGATATCAATCTTACCCTAGCTCCAAATCTGACATCTTAATTTGCAATTTTTGAGCAAGGAAACAGAGCATAAAGTTACTAATTTCAACAATCCCGAATATAAACCTCACCCTAAAAGAAAAATAAATAGAGAGTGAAAAATCAGATCCTTTAACCTACATTTATGCTTTATTCAGTAAATTTACTTGCACTAATTTGTTCAGGAGGTAAGTAATAAAACGATCCAAAACATTAATTTTCTTCTTTCTTTTCCCTCACATTTTCTTGTTAAAGAACAGGGAATAAGAAGAATCGTACCGAGAAAGTCAAGTTGAGAGAACTTTCAGCAATCGTCTGCAACTCTTCTCAGCTAAAAAGAACTTGAAAAAGAGGAGGGAGGGAAGATCGAATTAAACAAAAAATGAAGCCAAAAAAAGGAAAAGACAGCGAGAGAATTTTACCTAATGTGATGAGAGATATGAAGATTGAGGGTTTTTATTATTATTATTATTATTCGTTAATTGAAGCGGAAGTGAAAGATTGCTTTGGTCGAAGAAAGTGGAATCTTTTGAATCTATAAAGAGAACGAAACTGTTTTTCAATTTTCAAGAGGGAAAGGGAAGGGAAGATGTCACTCAAGCAGCCCAAAAATAAATAAATAAATAAATAAACAGAGGTTGAAATTTCATTTTCTTTTTTAATTTCTTTTATTATTATTCATTATTGCAAGTTTCGTTATTTATTTTTATTTCCATTTTCTCTACGTTTAACAGGGCCATAGCCTCCAAAGATGTTCTGCACTTGACATGCTTCCCGCTCAACAGTCTCGACATTTTCACACTTTCTCGCCACCCAAACAAGGCTTTTTAGTAGCACATTCTCATCTCTGTTAAACCTGTGCAAGGAACCACGTCATCTTCCACAAATGCATGCAAGATTGGTCCACCAGAACCTAACAGTTTCCTCTCACCTCATTGATTCATATGCCAATTTTGGCCTCTTCGGTCTCTCTCTGCCGCTCTTTTTTTCCATCATCAACCCAAGTTCACATCTCTACGACACGATTTTAATAAATTTTGCAACATTGGGTGAATATAAAAGGATCGTCTTGGTTTACAATCACATGGTGGTAAAAAATAAAAAATAAAAAATAAAAAATCCGTGTACCCTGATGAGAAGACTAACCCTTTAGTTCTAGGAGCTTGTTCTTCTTTGTTAGATGTTGAATATGGGAAAATGGTTCATAGGCAGTTGGCAAAGTTGGTTTTGATTCATTTGAGGTTGTGGTGATGCACTGCTGGAGTTTTAATGGGGATTTAATGAGTTTGAGCAAAAGGTGGTTGATGAAAAGCCCGTTAAGGGATTGGGTTATTGGAAAGGTTTGTTTTACGAAGCTTCTCGAAGTAGAGGTTTGGTCCCTATGATTAATTTGTTGAGGCAAGTGTTGATTTGGGTTCATTGGGTACAGGAAAAGTTGTTCATTTTTTAGTTCTAGTTAGTGATTTAAGGATTTGTCTGTGAATACTGCTTTGTTGTCACTGTATTCACAGCTAGGTAGTTTGAAAAATGCAAGATTGTTATTCGAAAAGAAGCCAGAAAAGGATCTTGTTATGTGGAATATAATGATTTCTGCTTATTCTAAAAATGGAAAACCTAAGGACTCACTTGAAAAATTTTGGTGCATGGCAAATTCTGGGGTTAGAGCTGATCTATTTACTGCTATTCCTGCTATTTCCTCAATTAGGCTGTTGAAATCTATCGAGTGGGGCAAACAAATGCATGCTCATGTGATGCGCAACGGTTCGGATTATCAACTATCAGTTCGTAATTCTCTTACTGATATGTATTGTGAATGTGATTGTTTAATGTATGCTCAAAAGATGTTTGAAAATGTAACAATAAAAACTGTGGTTTCATGGAGCTCAATGATCAAAGGATATGTAAACCATGAACAGAATCTTGATGCTCTTTCTCTTTTCTCCTGGATGAAAACAGATGGAGTTAAAGCCGATGTCATAACAGTTATCAACATCTTGCCTGACTGTATGAATATAGGGGCACTGGAACAAGTAAAATACCTTCATGATACTTATTGAAGTTCGGTCTGAAGTTGCTCTCTTCTGTTAATTCAGCACTTTATCAGCTATGCAAAATGCAGACGCATAGACATGGCAAGAAAGCTTTTTGATGAAGAAAAAATTGATGGTAAGGATTTTGTAACCTGGAACTCTATGATCAGTGCGCATGCTAAGCCTGGGTACTGGTCACGATGCTTTGAGTTGTATAACCAGATGAAGCACTTGAATATGAAACTGGATCAGGTTACCTTTGTTGGGTTACTGACTGCTTCTGTCAATTCAGACCTTGTTAAAGAAGATCAAGCTTTTTATAAGAAGATGAGGGAAATCTATGTTTGCCAACCCAGCTAAGAACACTACGCTTGCATTATTAGGGTGTGCTGGACATATCAATGAAGCCAGAATACTTGTCAAAGAAATGCCATTCAAACCGGATACTCAAGTGTGGGGCCCCTTGTTGAGTGCCCGTAAGCTGCATTCGGACACCATGCTTGCAGAGTCTGCTGCTGAGAAACTTTCAACAATGGAACCAGAAAATGCTGGAAATTATGTTTTACTCTCAAACATATATGCAGCTGCATGAAAGCGGGATAAATTTGCTAATATGAGGAGACTTCTTAAAGAGACAGGTCTAAAGAAAACCCCTGGCTGTAGTTGGCTACAAATCAATGGACACGTACATGAGTTTCATGTTGCTGATCAATCTCAACCAAAAGCAAATGACATATATGCTATATTAGGAATCTTAGAGTTTGCAATCAAGGAGGCTAGAGATCACCCCGCAGGGAAGTATCCTAAATGCTTATTTTGCCGTGGAGAATTCACAATGGATTTTAGGTAGTGCTGATCACAAGTGATCCACCTTTATAATGTTGCATGGAAATTTACACCAAAGATGTTGCCAACAGGCTATATTCAAGGAAAAAAATGAAGCAGTAAGCAGTTCCACTCATCAGCTGGCATTCCGCGGTGCCTTCTGTTTTGAACCAGCTAGATAAGGCTTTTAGGATTTGCAGTACATTTCCCCATGGTTCTAAAGGTTTTACTTCAACATAATAGCCAAATAGAAATACTCTGGATATGCCTTGCTGTCATTCGCCATTTTCATATTAGAGCCGAAAATGAGAAGTTGCAATGCCTGAAGCTCTTCCAAAGTTCTTGTCATCCTGTGCATAGGTGTGTTTTCTTTTGTACTTCCTGTGTTGATTTTTGGCATTGATACCTGTTTTTCAAAATTTAATACCTAAAATTGTGATCATGCTACAGTTAGATGTCAATAAGGATCAATCGGTGGTTGAATAATGAACTACTTCAGTTCCCATATCAAACCACTACAACTTTAACCTGGCTGAATGGCACTAGCTCCAAGCTGAGAACAGCCGAGAGCCTGTACTACATTGATTATTGGATTTTTACTCTTTTTGGAGTGGGGTACAAAACAGTGTGCTTTGTATAATCGTAAATGATCTTAGATATTTACTCCAAACACCACCACCACTTTACAAGGCATTTGTGAGATATTTTATCTATGATTCTTGTGAAACTCGGTTCTTTAGCATTAGTTTGATGCTGTGAATAGCTGATGCTAGTTTCCACGATTTTGTTATTGTCAACTTGCAGACCATTTTTCTTTTTGTGTCAGAGTTACTGATGCTTTGTCCATGGTGTTCTAAGCAAGTGATATGAGGCAGCCTCACTCCTGCATGATCCCAAGGAAGATTATTGAATGCTTTTCCGCATTGCATAAACAGCATTTCTCTGCACATGAATTAAACCAATTGGCTCGCAAATCATTGGAACAAGATCTGTAGTGAGCTAAGATTGTTGGTTGAGATATTTCTAAAGGATAGCAATTCCCACTCAAGTGCCGCACCGCTTTGACAATAGATGCTGCAGATTTGTTTTCATGGTGATTAATTAATACCTAGAGCCAGAAGAACTAGATATGCTTTACAGTTACTTTGTATCATTTCAGTTTTAAGATCAGATGTAAAAAATTTTGGGGCCTGATTCATTGGTCTGGATCCTAAAGAGTCTCTCTTGCTACCCTCTTACTCTCAATGATTGGACTTTACCTTAGCCTTTTAGAGTTGTTTCATTCTATCATATTCATATACATAATGGAAAATTTGGTAAGAATCTCAACCAAGTATAGAACTAAATAAAAATGATACAATATAACATTCAAAATCAATATGAACAGAATTTTATAAATTGTCAAAATTAAATTATTGGATCAACAAGACCCAACATTGACAGGATGCTTTTCAGCAACCATAAGGAAGCTCACTTGCACAATTTGTCATACATCTTTTGCAGAATCCTGCTGTTCTTTAGGAGCACTGTTTCCGATCTGTACTCGTTTAGAAGCTGAGAAAGAGAAATAGTAGATCATTGAATAGCAATTCATAAAAAAGCGAGCATGAGGATTAAGAAATGCCCACAAATTATTTGTATAATAATACCAAAAAAAAATAAGATTATAGGGCGCTTTCAGTATCAAAATCTTTCAGCATTGACAACATAACAAGTTCTAGGAAGAATGCATAAATTTGCAATCCAAATGTAGTTAACACTTCGATCACATAAAAAAATTCTCATAATAATTCCCGATTAGATAATTCCATCATTTTCCGCAGCAGACTGGTACAATTAGATGGTTACATTGATAGCAAAGAAAGACAACAAAAAGGCCTTAAGTTTACCAGACAAGCAAAAAGTCCAATAAGTACATAAGAACAAGCAGGAATACTCACATTTGAGAAATGATCCAGCAAGACAAGTCAGCCTCGATTTCGTATTAGCCTCAGCCAATGGATTAGGCTTCCCCTTGATGGCCATGCGAGCATCCCAAACACGTATAAACCCATCGGATGATGCAGATGCCACCAAATATGGATCATCATCAACACCACCATCTTTGGTGAGCACAACAATACCTTTTACACGGGTAGAATGTGCATCCTTGATGCAATAAGCAACCTTCCCGCTGTTTGTGTCCCATGCTGTGATACTGCGGTTCTCACCACCAGTAAATAAAATTCCACCCTGGCAAAATCATAAACATGTCTTCAGAAATTCAAGTTATAAATAACAAGAAAGCAAGAAACATGCATCATGGGGCCAGCAACAAGTAGCATAAGAAATTTGCATCAATTAAGGAGCACCAGGATTCTAGAAGTTCATCTACTATAACATTCTTCTTATAGGTGTTAATTCACCCAGTCTAAGAAGGATGTTGACATCTCAAAGAACAGCTTATCTTCAAAATAAAACTATACCCCTAAAAATCATGT
This sequence comes from Firmiana major, assembly GCA_033439115.1. Taxonomy (NCBI): domain Eukaryota; kingdom Viridiplantae; phylum Streptophyta; class Magnoliopsida; order Malvales; family Malvaceae; genus Firmiana; species Firmiana major. Next base: position 3,304,504 of record CM065914.1, on the reverse strand, counting down.
TACTCAACCTTCTATGATGCTAAGCGCTAACTAACACAATGTATAAATAAGGCGGTGGATTTGCAGCAAAATATGGTTCAGCAACAAAGGTGAATGAACTGTAAGCTTGTAGCTTTTGACCTTTTCACTCTCTTCTTCTATCAACTTTAATGCAGAACACCATAAACTTGCACACAATTCAATCAAACAAGAAGAGAAACATCTAAATACTACCAGCCCAACACCAAGAAATTCAAATCATAATACAATGTGAAGTGCATTCAACTCTCTAGACATTTTAAAGCAGTAAATTTTCTACCAAATTTTTGTCATTTTCCTCCATTTCCTCAACCAACAAATGTAATAACTACATTTAAAAAAAAATACTGAAATTAAAAAAAAAAAGGCTAACCTCCCCCGGAGCAGCACAAAGAACTCGTTTTTCATTCTCCAACTCGAACAACAATCTAGCATCTTCAGCCAAATGAACTCCAATTTTTTCCTCGGAAACCATAAAAAACCTCTCTCCGTTCCCATCAAATTTAACGATTGTCGCTTCTTTTCCCAACCTACAACAAAAGCTCCTTTTCCCTCTCATCAAATTTGACATAGCCAAACACCCATCACGCGAAACACTCAAAGCAAGCTTCCCAGAAGGATGAACAGCCAAATCATTGATCCCCTTTTTATGGGACCTAAAAGACTTGAGAAGAACAAAGGGTTCGGTGTCGAAGATGGAGATGGAGCCGTCAGCAGTGGCTGAGAGGAGGTTACGAGGGAACGAGAGGTGGGGAGGGCAGTAGAAGATGAGGGAAGTGATGGAGGAGGAGAAGTGGTGGAGAGGACCGAGGGAAGCGGCGGAGGAAAGGTCGTAGATGTGGATTGTGTCATCGGAGGAGCCGGATGCGGCAACTGGACCGGCGGCGGAGACGGTGGTTATGGGGGCGTTGTGGGATGGGTAGGAGAAGAGTTGGGTTAAAGAGAGGGTCTGGGAAGAAGGGTCGTGGGTTAGCTGTTTTAATTTGAAGCCCCAAATGAAACGTTCGTAAGAGCCAGCTATAAGAGACATGGCGGTGGCGGTGGCGGTGGCGGTGGCGGTGGATGCGGAGATATTGAAAGAAAGAGGTGGAGGCAAGGGTTTAGAGGGTTTAAACTATGCACTACGTAGAGACCTCGAAAGGACATTCAGCCATTAGGGGTTTTATTTTATTTTATTTTGTCTTTTTCCTTTAAAAAAGAAAAAATAGAAACTGTTATAACATAAAAATAGAAAATCCATAAACAAATATAATATCCTGAATGGCCCCTCCGTGGTTATAACAGAAGAATCCTTGGACTGGGTGGTTACTGGTTAACTTCACAGTTCTTTCTTTTGGGCATACCAAATAAATAGTCCCCAGAGTCCAAGCCATGAGCCAAGAACAGAAACAACCTTCTCCTGCTCCTGGTTCTCTGCCAGATCCTCACTCTCCTCTTCCATTCGATCCCTGTCGAAGTAACTCTTTTTCTCTGTTATTTTTGCATTCTGGGTTTTTTTTTTTTTTTAAGAATTTTGATTCTTTTGCTTCATGTTTTCTCTTTATTCTCTATTTTTTGAAAATTTGGGTTTCTGTCGGTTAGTCGATTTGGATTAAAAAGTAGGGATCTTTCATAGGCATTGCTTGGTTTGTAATTTTGAGAAAGATATGGTGATTTTTTCTGGAAGTTGCTTTCTGTGCTGATCTGTTGGCAAAGTTCTTAATGTTGGTTTAAGAGTGCTGAGCAATCGATTGTGAAATATGTTTATAGTATTTGAAGATGTTCTGATTATTTGTTGAAATTATCTTTTGGTTTAATGGTCCTCTCTGTGCTGACTTGATTCCATTACTTTTATCCTAGAAATTAATTTCTTCTTGCTTGATTTGTTCATATTAAGAGGCAATTAATAAACTTGTAACAGTCACAACAGTTTTATGCTAAAGCACTGAGCCTTTTGAGGCTAATAAATGATTAATTCTTACCGGTGGTTGCTTTGGTTTAACTCATATGCATTCATGCAAATTATTAGTATTTCAATTACTTCAATTTTCAAATGGCTTGAGATTTTTTTTCTATTATGGTGTTGGTGAGAGCGAAGGCTATGGTATAAAATAACCTGTAGTCAGCCAGAGTGGTAAGCTTTGTTATTGGGGTTTAGGGTTATTCACTTATTGGGCTATGGAGGTCTGTGATTTTGTGATTGTCCTTCGCTATAGGCTTTTTATGAATATCTTCTACAAACCTCCCACTTTCTGTGTTTCACTATCTCTCAAAAGTTTACTCATGTTTATGCAGTGATTGGCATCATCCAGAGAAAGGGGTTAATGCAAGATTTAGCAGCTGTATACCATGCAGAATGCCTTGCATACTGTCAAGAACTTCTGGAGCTTCAGAAAAAGTGGGATGAGGTTCTTTTTATAGATTTTACCATTTGATTTACGCTTTCTTTACATTTGTTTTGATACTATAAAGCAAAATACTTAACTTCAAAATGACCTTGCTACATTATTTAATCTATTTGTTCTTTGTCTTTGGATCTCCAAGGTGCAACTGTAGCTTATATTCCTCTTCCTCCAGTCGATTAATAGAAGAATCTGTCATGCGAAACCTCAGTCTGTGCTTCTTTTTGTTTTCCTATATCTAGTCTGTAGGATATGCAAATGTTTGCTACAAACCTAAAATTCTTTCAACTATTCAGAAATGCTGCTAATCCTAGTTGGTGTTTTAGAACTCAGTGAGGAAATATTATCTTCAACGTGTTTGTTTAGTAGCAAATCAGAAAGTAATAGCAAAGGTCCCTTTTTATAATGCTGTTATCCTAATCTTGGGCTCATAGAGATCGATGGATAATCTTCTTGCTGCTGCTGTTAAAGACCTGTAACATTAGCTATCAAACCAGGACTTTCACATTCCACTGTAGTAATCATTTTCTCACTGCTTGCAGCCATTTATAGATGTTGAAAGTTCTGATGATATGAGGAAAGTGAAAATGAGGCTCCAAAACGTCTGAAAAAGTCTCGCTAAGCATATGGTAAGATTCAACTCTAATCTTATACACAATGTTATATCTGTTCACATTGTTCTTTTAGCCATGCTGAATTCATGAATACAAGTTCAAGATGCATCATGTTACCCAATTTTCAGTTTGTTCAGTGGCCAGCAATACCCATCGCTCCTTTTCCTTAAGTAGTCATGTAGATTTACAAGCATTTGTATTAATTCAGTTTGATATGCGTATTCACAGATGTTGTGATGGCTCTGGGATTTCATCACTTTCCTGCTCTCATATAAGTAACTACCCCTCTTAGATGCCAAAAAGAGCAAGCACAGGCCGAAAACAACAACAATCAATCTGGACTTACAGCTATGTTCTGTACTATTTGTAGCATTAGAACGGTTACTTCATTGTCTCTTACACAATCACATTTTTGGTGCCGAGACTCTGCATCATAGTCCAGCTTACTAGAGTTTTTAACTATCCGCGTGCTACCTCGTCATTGACCATCAAAATTGCAGTTGGAAGTCCCAAGGTTATTGAGCTACATTTGTATTTTATACTGCATTTCCATGTATTGTGGTTTGGATTTTGGTAACTTGCCTGCCCAGAGTTTGATGCTAGTGTACGATTTGATGTCTTCCACATATCACTGCTTGGAAATTGGCTAACATGTGACATCCAAACTCAAATGGCAGATCGTGCTTGTGTTGCTAATTTGTTATAGTCTGCTGAAAAGAACAAGATAATATCCGATGAAAAGAAGAGGATCATTTGCCTATAAACTTTCTTCATAAATCATAATCTGTTATACAGTTTCAGACATCTAGCTTGTCTCTGTAAGATTAAACTGTAGATCATTAACTTTCACACATCATACTTGTGAAGACATAACTCATGCTCCAAGCTCAGAATTTTACCTTTTAGTAGAAAATATCCTAAGAAACCAAGACAATCAGAATAAACACACTTGCATGAAGTGGAAAACCAGGTGCTAGCAGGTTGATTTTAATTTCTCTGTAATCTTTTTCTCGTTTTGTTTACATGAGATCTTAGAAACTCCAACTGAAGCAAAACTGTTGATTGTACACTTTCCAGCTTATATTTCTCCAAAACCCTAATCATATCTTTGGAAGACATGTTTCTTAAAGGTTAATTGTCGTCGTTACGTTACCTGCGAAATAGCACAAATGAATGTGGTAAGGCAAAATAAAAGGCCAAATAGCCATCCAGAGACATTACAAGCCAAGTAGTTAATAATGTCTTACCTATGTCTCAACCATTCATGCCCATATCCTTTGGACTAGGCTATTTGGCTTAGCAGGAGAAGCTATCTTTCCTTCAATGAGTTTTTCAGCTGTCGGTCCCATTTCATGGACAACTTTTACAGACTCAGATAGTCGATTGAGTAGATTCATCAGGGCAATTACTTCATTCCGTTGCAACTGCAGCTAAAGGTAAAAAAAATGAACTTTAGTGGGAAAAAAAGTTATATCCTAGAAATAAAATGTACCTTTTACACATATACTTCCAACTAATTGCCGATGGAAACCTAGAATATCCCACAAAACGGAAATAAAAGCAAAAACCAGCTTCATATACATAATTGAGAAACTGATTTTTGTAGGATCAACATCATTTTCCATGTTCAAACAATGGCATCAGATACACCATTCTATAAGAAATAAATAAATCGTGCACAAAAAGGAACCGTATCAACCGCGTTGGTGAACCCAAAATAGCAATTATTCCTATGACAATTTTGACAAGCTCCAATTGAGCTGGTAAATCAAAGAAGCCATGTCTATATCAACTTTGACAAACTTGTAACTACTATTTTTCCTGGACTCAACATCAAGTACAAAAAAATGTGAAAAAATATCTCGGTAGTATTTACAGACAAGGGATGATTCTTAACAAGGGAATTTTGCATAATTGATTAATTGCACAATCATAACAGCCTATCAACTGCAACAAATAATGAAGTAACTTTCAATGTTTCTAGTACTTTTCCCCACATGTTATATACCACATTGAGGTCAGAACCCCTGGTGGAAGAGTTTCAATGGTTTCAAAAGCATTTCCTATAAGAAAAAAAACTCTAGCTAATACAGTTGTAAAGGATCCTTGATTATCAAGTGATAGAGTTTGAATGTTTGATCACCCACTAGAAAGAAATTAGAACTGAAAATTAAAAGTTAAAGGTAGGAAATGGTGCTTACAGTCTGAACCGAGTGCTCGCCATTAACAGAGAACAGAATCTTCAATGCAGTTCCAAGACCAAGAACCTGAAGCTTTCCCCAAAGTCGACATTTCTCACATCCTACACAGTCCATCAATGCACTGCAAAACCATTGGCAATTGTTATATCATGGAAGTAAGCCACTTGAATCAGCGGCACAGATATCAAAGGTCAAAAAACAAAAGAGAGGAAACAGTTTGTTAAAGTTTCTCTGCTAGTGAGGGTTACTAAGAACCTACAGAGAAGGTAAAAGTACAATTTCAAATTTGATTTCCTTTTGAGAATGTTGAGTTTTAAATGGGTTCAGACACGTCCTAATGTGCCAAGACAAATAAGTTTTAATTAAATATGCCTTCTCATTTATATGTTCAATAACATACGTAGAAATAAGAAAATTCAGCAATGGCAAAGACAAAGAGGAACTGAAGAAACCTGATATTTTTGAATTGTGCTTGTATTTTCTGTTTTAGTTCGGGTCCTCTTTGTCCTTTCCACAATTTAGCTTCATCAAATGGAAGCGGGCATGCCGATTGCAATTTTGGATTATAAAGTAGCTGTCTCATTAAGGACTGCGTTTTTAGGTCCTCAGTAGGATTACCAGTATCATATTCAGCTTGGTCCAAGTAATCAGCGGCCTGAAATGCAAGCAAGCCCTAGTATAATAACTGAGTCCACAATAAATAAATACTTACAAAAAAGCTCATAAAGTACTCGCTCAACATGTAATTTTGTTTTTGCCTACTTTTATGCTAGGCTCCTCAAGTACACAAACAGATTCATTATGTACTCATGCTACTCACCTTTGTCACAGCTCGAAGAACAAAGAGGAATGTGAAGTACAAGTTTTCAACACGATATGGATATCTTAAAACCCGATAATACAATAATTCAAGATTATGGCCCCACTGAAATTAGGAAAATAAAATAAAGCAACAATGTTAGATCTTTGTAACATTATTGTGAACCTATGAAAGAAAGCTCATATATGAGAGAAAAAGGCAAGTACTGAATGACAAGAAATTGAGAATTTATACCAAGTTTGTGGCTTCATCAAGTAGATAATCAGAAGCTATATGGATCGAAATAGATGTGTGAAGACCAGAAATCAATTTGTAGAGTATTTTTTCTTCTTGGCACAACTCTTCAGCTGGATCTGCAAATCAGAGTAAAAACGAATAAATATTTTTGTGAAAAAAAATAAGTGACTCAAGAATACTCCTATCTTGCCATAATGACAATTATAACTAAGTGTAGAACAAGAAACGCGCCTACCATGGTGATTAATAAGTTCTCAAAATGGCAAATTTATGTTGATTGAAGGTTCACCAGGCATTAGAAAATCCAGTACATGAGAGAGAGAGAGAGAGAGAGAGAAGGATGGAACTCAAAAAGCCAGAAATACTCATATTATCAGATAAAACTGGTACCAAAACTATCAACATTAATAACTATTTTACATAGAAGGTTCTAATCAGGAGAAAAGAACTCCGTACAAGCTCCATAAGCGGGAAAGGTATAATGACCAAGTCATAAGGAGGAACAGAGCACACAATTAAAAAAGGATAATCAATTCTTTTAGTTATTATTCCAAAATCGAATTGCAAAGGTTCAGGGGCCAGTGCCTCTAAACGTGCAAAAAGTGCTCAAGGATCCTTCATTCACACACACACATGTAAAGAACTAGAGAGAACTCACATTTTGGACAATTCTCTGAGTAGACAGCATCCCATATCCTTTTAGCCGATGGACCAATGTAGCCAGTGTAGCGCTCTGGGTTCAGTTGAAGATTCACATATGTCATCTCAGCTGCAAATGAAATTATATAATAACTTACATGATCAACTTTTTTGGAATATTAAGGTTTGTATCACCAACATTCTCAGTGCAAGTCTTATAATAACTAGCACTGTCAAGAAAGCAACACTGAATTTTAAATCATGCAAAGCTTCAGTTAGATTACGCCACAAATCTGAAATATGCCAGAACTGTCAAGAACAATTTGGACTCACAATTATCCGTCTCATCATCATAAGTCCAGGGGTTATCCGTTTCTGTCCACCCTCTAAAAGCTTTACTATCTAGTGTGCGGTCAACAGCAGCCTGTGGCCTTCCTTCTTGGCACATAAGGTCATCTGATGGAAGGCCACGATGATAGGGCTTCTTAAATGATTCGGGGAATTCACTTTCTGGACATTCACAAACACTACAATCCCGCAAACGGCACATACCATCATCAGGCCAAAATGGACAGTTACACCACAATTTAACCTGCTCATGGCAATATAAAAACTAGGATTCAGAGAAAATAAGGTGATGGAGCTAACAAAAGCATTAAGTTCAAATACAAGATATAAATTAACCAAGTCATGCAAAGTGACATATTAGAATAAAAGCTTTCAAAAGAACAATCTATTCTTATGCCCTAAGTCTCCCACATAAGCATCACAACAATAATGCTTGTCAAAACCTTAAAGTGATGTGTGATTTTTCATTCTGTGCACATGTTTTGACTACAAAACTTGCATGAATCTTAGAATCACTTCCTTTTCACACTACAAATAATGCAAATATGAGTATTACATTGAAAATAATACCAGATAGGTAGAAATGGAGCTCTAACTTCATAGACAGAATATTGACATTAACAAACAGGAAGTTAAAACTGCTAAACTGGCTATTTGCCATACCAAACTATCTGGTAGTTTCTCGTAATTATCTTAATACATAACCATTTATATCGGAAAGCTTCCAGTTACCAGATCAACATTGTGAAAATTATATCCAAAATAATAAAATAAGACATTCACATGATATTTCCATCACATAAGCTGACCTTGAAGTACCGAAAAAATGGAGTTTTAACGAGTTCCTGGAGTAAGGGATGTAATACTTCCCCGTTAAGATGGTCTACAGTCTCATAATCACAACAACAATCCTCTACAATCCCGCTATACCTGTGTTTGTCCTGCACAAATTCAAGAAAACAGTCATTCCGATACGAAAAACAAGTCAACCATTTCATCATTCAACCTTTAAGAAAAAAGGATTCCACAAAAGGACAAAAAGCAACACCTTTCGTGATGAAAGCAGCGAAAAAGTACATGAATCAAAAGGTAGGATCACTAAAATACATAAATGTGAAACAGGGTGCTTGAATCTGGCATCAATTAAATACAGGACAGTAAACAAAACAAAACAAAATCTTTCTGTTTACTTCATTTTAAGTTTTTAACATTTTCCGAGTATCCAAACGAAACGAGACAGACCGTATCACTTTTCCATGAAATTCATCTAAACACTACAAAGAAATTTACAAACCAAATGAATAGGATCACAAGAGTAAGGAAATGGGTCGTTGAATTTGGCGCCAATTGAATAAAAACCAAAGGTAAAAGAGGAAAAAAAAAAAGCTTTTTTTTTTTTTTTATTTCGTTTTAACGATGCCTTCCATTCCCTTAATTACACAAACAAAAGAGAATGATCAAAAAGAGAGAGAAAGTGAAACCTGAGAGCATTGACAAGACTTGTTAGTATGTCCAAACAGAGAGATCTAGAGAATGATCAAAAAGAGAGAGAAGGTGAAACCTGAGAACATTGACAAGACTTGTTAATATGTCCAAACAGAGAGATCTTGGGTGTACTCCTTGAAGCCAAAGCAATGGCAAGAACAATGGTAATTAAAGCTCCAATCACCCATCTCCACCGCATTTTCTCTCTTCTTGCTCTTCTTTATTCCACCATCCGCCAACTTTTCCACAAAGTACAAAAAGACCCAAATTGCTAAAACCCTGAAAAGCCTCGTTCCACTTCCTGCAATGAAAAGAAAACAAGAGCAAGTAGGGAACTAATATAGCGTTCTTCAAGAATTGAATCGTAATTCGTCAAGGGTAATGCAACACAGGGTTCTTTGGCTGTGACATATAAAGAACAGATGATGGGTTAATTAAAAAGGATCAAAGAAGGAGAGGAAGATGATGTAAGAAATTGTGGGCGTTTCTTCTCCCCTTCGATGGGTTTCTTCTTTACAGTTTCAAACCATGGAAAGGTGAGGAAATCAAAGTCAAGGAGGAAAGATTTGGTGATTGAAGGTGCACTCAAGAAAAAGAGGTGGAACCTTCTTTTGGAAGGATGATTTTCTCGGTCGTTTCTGTTGACTGTCTATTATTTTTTGCTGAAGTGGTTGGTGATTTGGCGCGTCGTTGTTGACCAAATAGATTACTCGGAAACGGCCTTTGGGCTGTAAGATTGAGTTGGGCTAAGATCAACTAGTAGAAGCATTTTCTACTGTGTTGTCTTCAAAGTTAAATCTTGTAAGCAAATTACATTCTTTCTTTCATTCTCAAGATAAAATAAATAAATAAAGTAAATTTTGAATTTATATTTAATACAGCTGAAAAAAAAGGGTCAAAGTTAGAAAAAAATTGAGAAAAACTTGAAAGGAAATCATTTAAAAAGATATGATGGTACTAGAGTTCAAGAAATATATAGTCTTTAATAAAAATTAGTGGAGGAGAACAATTCACGTTAATAATTTAAGTGAATTCATATATTAATTTATGTAACTTATATAAATTTATTAAGATAAAGACAAAGATGATGATATTTGATGTAATATCAGTATAAATCCTTTGCATTGTAGATAATTTATAAGGTATCTTTTCATTAATTCATAAATTTTAAAATAAAGTCTTTAAAAGTAAATATTTTTTAATTTACTTATTAATAAAATTTCATGATATAAACATGTTAATTGTAGATACGACATAATAATACAATACAAAAAAATACATGAAAGTGAACGAGTTAAAATTTAACAAAAGCTAAAAAAGAATTTCTATTTAATGTGCAAATTTTGATACGATAATATTTGTATTTTATATAACACAAATATAAAATATATATATGAATTATCAAGTCTAGTTATGATCTAATAACAGTTTATATAATTTATATATTGACAACATCATACTACTTTTTGTTTGTCTGAATTCATTGTGGGATTGTTTTGAATCATTAAGACTTGACAATTTTATATACAATATGAAAATAACACTAATAAAAGGTAAAAATGTGATACAAATTAAAATTAAGTAAAAATTATACGTAAATATGATAAAAATTAATTTTTTATATTTTACACAAATTTTTTAAAAATTATATAATAAAAATATAATTTTAAATAATACGAATATAAATTATCATGCTTTAGCATCAACAGTAAAGAAGATATAAAAATATATATATATATATATATTTATATTTTACAACATTTGGCGTAAGAACCGGACCCCATATGGGCAAGGTAAATTTTGGAACAAGGTATTCTGAGAAAGAGATCTGAAATTTCTTGTCAGTTTTATCATCTGTTAAAATACCGACCTTAAACATTAATTTTCTCATCCTTTGGTTGGCTCTCCAGTAAAGAAAAAGTACAGGAAAATCAGGCTTGGAATCAATGACAGTTGGATTTAGCAGTCAATATGTCAGACAAGTTTGACAAACAGTCAATGAAGAACTCCAATGTAACATGATTCCGTTGATGGTCACAGGCACAAACGCAGCTGTTCTGTTTGAGGAAATGTGAAAACGATGATCCGGTTCAACTAGGTTATATCTATACAGTCATATCCTTTCTTACCGAAGACTGTGATTTCACGAAGGGGACCGGAAAACCACATGGAAAATGATTGCTTTCACCATGTAATCATTTTTTTCCTGCTACCTTTCGTTTGCCCTTGTCTCCTGATGCTCAATCTCTGCGCCTTACCTCCTAGTCCCTACTGGTCAGTTGGATAATTAAACTTGTTAATTATTATGCCGATTTTCAGCACTTTATTTAATGTGACATAACTCATCGGTACTGAACTACTACGTACTCTGACACTGGAAAACCTTTCTTTTTTTTTTTTTCACTGCATGAAGAGCGATTTTTAGAAGCCTGTTATTGATGGCTACAAGGCTGGTTCATGTGCTAATGTTAGGGGTTTATTCTGAGCAATTACCAAGCTGGTATGATAAAACATAGGTTTATTTTGAACCATATTATCAAATTGGATGGTTGAAAATCAGGTTTAGTTTGTCACATCTATTGACATTGATAATAGGTACAATTGATAGGTTAATTTCATGAAAAATAGTGAGCAAAAGTTATCTTTTTACTTTTAATTTTAATTTTTTATTATTTTATAAAAATTATATATTTTTAATAATTATTTTATTTTTTAAATCACATTAAATCCAATTTCACTATCCATTCAAACTAAAATCTAATAATTAATTTATTGTCTTTTAAACTCAAAATCTTTTTTTTATTCACATTAAAAAAACGAATCAATCATTTTACTTATCCCCTATTAAAAAATAGATAATAATCATTAAATAAATCTTGATTCTGGAACCCAAAATCTTCATGGATTTAAGAAGGTACATTCTTAATTCAATAATTACATCAAAATCAGATCGATACTAGATTTGTTAGCTAACCAGTAAATATATCGCTACAATCATCTGGACATTGCCAAAGGCTAGCTCGGTCTAAATTTAAAATCAACCAGCCGACTAAATAATCAATAAATGTATGCGTTATCAACTTAATTATTCAAACACTGGTATACTAATCAAACATGTTTTTCACATCTGATGGAATTGCTTCAATGAGAGGGAACTCATCAGTCAAGAGGAGAGTGCGAAAGAAAAAAAAAAAACACGTACAGTCCTTTAATTTCACGCCATCTGACCATCACTGACAACCTAGATAACCGAGAGAGAGGTTTCTTTATCCAATTGATATTTGATTAACCCATGATTTCCTGGGAAAGTTCCGTTTGTCAACCGAAGGATTTCCATGGCATGCATGCCATTTTCATTTATTATAAGGAATACGAAATGTCACCATTTTGTTTCCCACACTATCCTGATGGATCTTTGTACTGTTATTTTCTTTGTTGTTTCTCTTCCTTTCTTTCACCGCCGGCAATCACTTTTCCAATATCCCGGCAGCTCGATGCATGCTTCTTATGCAACGTGGAAAGAATGAAAGAATACTATAAGATTATTCATTCTTTTTTCTTAAACGATAATCATTCCAAGCAAGAATTTAAGTAGTAGTAGTAATAATAAGTTAAGGTTGTATAAGATGAGAAATTCTCTACTTTAATGCTTAGGACAAAGAAGCTGACAAGCAAGAAACAAGCTCAGCTAACGTTGGCGTCACTTCGTACTGTGTACAGCAACCCTGGCAAACTAGTTATTGTTGAAAGAGAAAGTTTACACAGATTGAAAAGCCCTCCAGTGAATTTAAAGAAAGAGAAAATCATATTAATTCATATACTATGATTAATATAAACATAAAAGTGATTTTAATAAATAAGTTAGCTAAGAAGACTAGCCAGATCAGAATATTCCGGTAACTGGTGAGAAACATAGCAGTGTGACGAGTCAATCAGAGCCAAAGTGCACCAGCTTCTTTGAGAAGAGGAACCAATGTACCATTGATGTGGCAAGCCATGAGGGTTTCAATGCCACCAAGGAACTTGCCACCAACAAACACAGCAGGGACAGGCTGTCGACCATCGGGGGCTAGCTGAAAGAGGACAGCTTGGATGTCGGGACCGGCGACGTGGTGATCGAGCTCGATGATGGTGGGACCAACACCAAGGCCGAAGAGGAGGCGTTTAGCCACAGTGCACATGCAACAGCCACTCATGCTGAACAGCACAACTGCGTTGGTAGAAGCCAGCTGCCTCACTCTCTCGTATGGATTGTCAAGCTTCATCGTTCCCGCGGATGCCTCGCTGTCGACGATCGCCATGTTGCTTGCCATTCGAATCTCAGCTTTCTTTACCACCTGCATCTCCATGTTTGATCACAACAACAAGAGATAGAACAAGAAAAAAAAAAACAAACAAGAGACGACAAGATGCAATTTCAAAGGTTGTAGAAAGGAGAAGGGTGGTCAAAACTAATTAATGGAAGCAGAGCAAAGGTGAAAGAGAATGGAGAATGGAAGGGTTTTTGTATGCATTTTGAAGAAAGATAAAACAAAACAGTGACACAGCACTAGAAAATATAAAACAGAATTGATTATGGTTTTTTAACAAAAAAAAAAAACATTCTACAATGCTACAATCCTACAAGTGCAAAAGGATGGTGATGGTTTTATAGAACCAAGAAAGTATAAAAAGAAAGAAACGCCTAGAGAGATAATCAAAGATCGATAGAGAAAGAAAAAGAATATCAAACCTGAGAAAAGAGAAAGATCAGGTTCTGAAACTGAGTAGTACGCCCGGCAAAACCTGACGGGGCTTAGACCTCTCTGCCAATTTTCTCTTCCAAGCGTACGGAGCAGCAGTCAGAAACCCTTCCTCCTCTAGTCATCCACCTTTAGAGGCATGCCTTGCTTTCTTTGACGTGCAGATATGTATATATATATATATAACCTACTGTCTAAAAGCCATATAGCTAAAAGCCTTTTGGTTTTTCAAGCCAACACGCGCCGGTCAAAGGATGAGTAAGAAGATCGGTATATGCTGAGAAGTAAAAGGCACAGAAAAATGAAAAAAAGTTTCATGCAGAGACAGAGATTAGTGTGAAGGATGGGTCAGGGTGAGAGTGTGGGACCATTTATAAGAAGAAACAGTACCAAAATATCCCAACAGAAAAGGATTCTTGTATGCTATGCTTACTCACGCCAATTTCAGACCATCCATACTTAAGAATATGTTATTAACTTCTGTACAGTGTACACCTATAGTTCTTTTAAGTTTAATAACTAAATAGGGTTTTAATTTTTTACAAACTATATATAAGTTATTAATTTTTTTATTTTTTTATTTAATTTTTTTAAATTTTCAAAATAATATAATCAAATTAAAATCTATTAAATAATATTAATTTCAAAATATAAACATGCGACAAGCCATGTAATTCACAAAGATATAATGTCAATGTGTCCAAGTGGTACTTAATATTATTTATAAGATTTATATTTAATTATTTTATTTTGAAAATATAAGGATTTAACTATTCTAAAATACAAACCTTTTAAATTTATATAATAAAATAAAAAATTGAATATTTATATTCATTTTATGTGAAAATTAAAAATATATTTGAATATTAAAATTAAAATTAAATAAAAAATTTAAATCTCTTCTTTTTTTATCTAAATACTTATAAAAATATAAAAATTATCCTATCATAACTTATATCAATGCATTAAAAATGTAACTTCAATTCCTGTTATTTCGTGCTTTTGTCAAATTTTTGTTATATTATCGTATTTTTTAAATGATCAAATCTAAATATCTCTTTAAAAATTTGATGTTTTTGTTTTTATTTATTTATTTATTTTTCGCTTTAAACGCGTGAGCTGTAGTATGGTACGGGTAGTTTTGCTTCAGTTGCAGAAGGTAAGAAAAAAAAATGTTCAAAACTGAAAAACTAATTAATTAACCCTGTATAAAGAATTACATGTAAAAGAAAACCGACAAGCCGACAAGGAAGGACTGAAACGCCGTCGTTGGAGGTCAGTAGGTCGCCTTCTCTGTTCACAGTGGCCGCAGGAGGTTTGTCCTTTGCTTACAGAGAAGCCGTCAGATTCTGCCATTTTCTTTAACCCCATTCCTATCATTCCTAGTCTTAGGATCCCATCCTTCTTATTTTATATTTTCTATAGCCTTCTTACTGTTGGTTTTATTTTTTAAAATTCTAATTATCAATTCAGATATGAGATAGTTTTTATTGATAACAAATCAATGATAGTTATTTCAAAAATATTTAATTATTTTGAAATTTAAAAATTTATTATGATTTTAACTTTAAGATTTTTATTAATCCAATCATATTTTTGTGACCTAAATAATGAATATATAACATAAAATTCAAGAGTTTATTAAAAAAATATAAAAACATATAACAAAATATGAATGTAAAAAGTTAAATTAATTTTACATTAATGTAAGTTCGATCTGTTCATGAATAGAAAAACCTTATCAAGTTTAAAAGGTTTGTTCGAGTTTTGAATGAATTTAAATAAAAATACTAAATTTCATAATCGAGTTTGGACAAAAAAGTAAAATCGAATCAAATTTTAGATCAGACCTGAACTTTGTTATTCTAAACTTAAACCTGAGCT
This sequence comes from Firmiana major, assembly GCA_033439115.1. Lineage (NCBI taxonomy): Eukaryota > Viridiplantae > Streptophyta > Magnoliopsida > Malvales > Malvaceae > Firmiana > Firmiana major. The sequence continues at coordinate 3,289,135 of CM065914.1, read as the reverse complement.
GACTCGGACCTTGAATCAGGTCATGAAATTATTTATAAATCACATGTATCATTTAGAGAAAGTTAATGTAATGTTCATATATTCAGGAGAGAATGGTTCATTGAGTAGTAATTGAGCATTCAAGAAAAATTCTACGTAGGATTTAGTTCTTAATGTGCCAAGGTATTCTTCGTTTACGTTCAAGCCTTTACATGCATCTCAATTCCTTCTCACCCGCAAGAAAAAGACACAGAAGGAAAACAAAATTCAAAATATAAATTCTGATTGAATTTGATTATAAATATTATATATATTTGGAAAAAGAAAGCTTATATATAAAATAATAATTAGCTTGAAATGAAGAAATTATAAGGTGAATTATTTTTTCTTATAATGTTCACCTCTTATATTAAACATTTGAAAAAGACTCCAGGAATTACATAATACTGTCACATTTAATACAAAGAAAAAAAAATGCAGTTATATTTGTCTAAAACGGGCCGGACCCATCTAATAAACAGGATTAGCTTGAAAATCGGGTCCGAATAATTGGGGCTGGGTCCAAACTTGCATATAGACCTTTAATTTCTTAGGCTCGGGTCACAGACATTTTTGTAAGGAAAATACACAAACACCACCACCTAGAAAACAATGAAAAAGGATAGCTTCGATTGTTATTTTCTTTGATGGCGTTTACCGGAGAAAGAAAGATTTTACGTTGGTGACAACCATAATTATTAAAATTGTATTCTACGCAACATTTATGATGCATATAGCACATAGGTATATTTTGATACATTTTATTGTAAAAATATTTAGATTTAATCAAAATTTGATTGATTTAATAAGTTAATAATATAATTTTAATAAATTTTTAACCTAAAAAAACTTAAAGACAGCATGTAAAATACAGTCATGACTTACCACAAATGGTTAAGTTGACTTAACACAAATGGTTAAGTTTTAATGTTGAACGTAAAGTATTTAGATTCAAAGTCTTCACAATCTTTAATTGATAAGTAATTTATAAATTTTAAAAAATTAATGAAAATCCAAATTCAAAATATAAACATTGATTAAAGCAATGAAACGCTTTTAATAATACGATTTTCGACAACTTTTTAATTTTTTTTAAACGATTTTATAAAACTGACATACTCAACTACTAACAAATTCTCTCTCAAACTCAAAAAAACCATAACTCTATTTAAATTTTCTGTTAATTAACCTATATTTTAAAGAGAATGCATAATTAATTCATAAGCTATATATAGCAGCAGATGAAATTATATATAAAAAACAATTAGTAATTGCAACAAAATCTGTAACCAAATTTAAGCATATACATTTTGTTAGGTATGCGTGCTATTGAGCACACAAAATAGTGCAGGGTGCATTACCGTGATAAATAGTATGACATGATTAAAATGCATGATATATGCATATAAACAACCGATGCGAAATACTTTTATTTATCACAAATCATTAAGATTTTGAAGGAAATTAAATTTTTATTATATAAAAATTTTAATTTGTTCAAGTACATTTTAAGTCAACTGATTATAGCATTCTTCATTTTATGATAAGTTTGTTAGAATTTGAGAGATATGTTTTTAAAGGGTTATTCTTTATTTTTCAGTTAATCTATTTTACTTACTTTTAGTTTTTGTTTGAATTTATTTCTTATTAATTGTTTTAATTTTTTATTATATATAGAAAATGTAAATTATTTATCCTGACTTTATTTAAAAACTTGACTTTTATTTTTTTAGTATTTGAATAATAAATACTTAAAAATATTCTAACAATTTTATCAGTTGATTACTTATTAACTGGTAAAAATAGAAATAAAAATTATTATCATATTTTGAAAGAAAAGATTGAAAAAAATAAAAAACATATATCAGTGAGTTTGCCTTTATTGTTTAAATAAATCATGCATATATAAGGGTTTTTTTTTTTGGGTGAAATGGATATATAATATCAACTTTGGACTTTAATTTAAATTTTATTTTCAATTAAGTCAGCATGGAAAATATAATTCTTTTAATACAATTCAATTTTCAAATCCAAAGTGAAGTCAATTCACAATTTCATATTGTTTTTAGCTTTTCTGAAAGCAAGTAAAATATGAAACCTGAAATTTATATCAGCAATGAGTGGAAATATTTTCAATCAAGCTTTTAAAATGGTAAAAGTTATAACAAGTTCTCCTTAACATAAAAACATAATTCAGCTATATATATTAAATAGAAAAAAAAATTGTATTGCTGATTAAGTCGTTTAGAATATAATTTGGAGAAAATTTTATGTTATTAAAAGCTTATTTGTTCAAAATAATCTTTTATAGTTTTTTAAATTAATTATTGTATTTTATATAAGTTTTTTAAGTGAATAAAAAAATTATTTTTTTATTAAAAATTACGCTTTTGGTATATTGATAGCTCAAGACTAGGAATTATTCCGAATCTGATGGAAAAGCAATACTAGGATGGTGGACTAGTGGGTAATTGAGAAAGTAGGAAAAGAAAAAAGAAAAACAATGGAATCAATTACTTTGAAAAAGTGTTATATTTAAATAACTTTAGATTTGGAAATTATTAAGACATTTGAGAGATTGAAATCATTATCAGTGTTATTTTATTATAATTGTCCTTATTTTTCCATCCTTATAATCTTGAACCCTCAAATCAAAAATTTACATTATTAAAAAAAATGAAGAATATGATATGACCTATACTAAATGGATAAATTTAGAATAATATGTGGGGTGGTAGGAATATTGCCATTTGCCATGGGTGATAGGCCTAAGAGAACATAAAAGAAACTGTGCTCCTCACTACTCAATCATCACCATACATTAGTGTCAAAGCCCATGGAAACCAAGCTTGTTTATATCCATTCTTCTTTTAAATTGCTATACTTCAAGTCTAGATGAACTTCATATGTGTATATATATATATATACACACATATAAACCTTAACTTTGAAATGAAAAGAAATATTCCTGTCCAAAAAAGGTTTTTTCTTTAATCTTGAACAAAAGGCAAGTACAACATATGCATTGAGTTATGATTTCTTTTGGTTTTTTAACAAAGAAAAAATTTAACTAGTGTCATTAGATATTGGTTAAAATGATATTTTACAAAATAAATCTATATATGATTAATGTAATATTTTCTATTTGATAAAAATAATATATTAAATGTAAAACTTATTAAAATAGTATTTTAATTATTGTTAATTATAAACATTCCAATCCTTTACCAAATGATTTAACTCTGGGTGTGTTTTTTAAGCCTTTAAGATCAACTGAACCCACAATTTTTGGAAGTGCTTGGCAACTCTGACCTAGCTCTATAATTTCAGAGAACAACTATCTAGACTTATGGACCATGGAGGGGCACAATACAAGAAAAAAATTTCCTTAATCCCCATTTTCTCTTTTTTTTTTTTTTAAGTAAAACTTTATTATTAAAGAAACAAAGGTTACAACCAGGCTTCAAAATAAAAAATTTGCTTAACTCCTAATTTTGCAAAATAGTAAGTGAAAAAATTAGCTTCCTTGCACACATGAACAAAGCAAATCGATTCCAAACTTAAATAAAAATTGTGAACCCATTTTCTCTTCACTTTTTCAGTGTAGAATGACAAGAAAAAAAAAACATTTAAGTTTTTTTCATGATAATGTGTTGAAAGGTCTTTGTTCCTTGCATCTTCCAAACCAGGGTAGGGCAAATGAAAGGGAAATCATGATTTCTTTATGAAAAGATTTTTTGGATTGAAACTGAACATATCAACCCAAGACTTAATAGGTCAATACCCAGTTGCTAATAAAAGAGTCATGAGGCAAGGGAATCTGGGACTATGCTACTTGATGGTGGTCGTGTCACCAGGATCCAAGCGTACAACTGACCGCCAACCAGAGTCCCCCGCACGGCTTGGGGCAGAGTCTCCCGCACAGCCTGGGGCAGAGTCTCTTGCACAGCCTGGGGCAGAGTCTCCCGCAAGGCCTGGGGCAGAGTCTCCCGCACAGCATGGGGCAGAGTCTCTTGCACAACATGGGGCAGAGTCTCCCGCACGGCCTGGGGCAGAGTCTCCTGCACGGCCTGGGGCAGAGTCCCCCGCACGGCCTGGGGCAGAGTCTCCCGCACAGCCTGGGGCAGAGTCTCTTGCACAGCCTGGGGCAGAGTCTCCCGCACAGCCTGGGGCAGAGTCTCTTGCACAGCCTGGGGCAGAGTCTCCCGCACGGCCTGGGGCAGAGTCTCCCGCACAGCCTGGGGCAGAGTCCCCCGCACGACCTGGGGCAGAGTCCCCCGCACGGCCTGGGGCAGAGTCCCCCGCACGGCTTGGGGCAGAGTCTCCCGCACAGCCTGGGGCAGAGTCTCTTGCACAGCCTGGGGCAGAGTCTCCCGCACAGCCTGGGGCAGAATCTCCCGCACAGCCTGGGGCAGAGTCCCCCGCACGACCTGGGGCAGAGTCTCCCGCACAGCTGCGGGAGAGGTCCCTCGCACAGCCTGCGGCAGAGTCCCCCGCAGCTGCCTGGCCCGAAGCGCGACAGAGTGCTCTACCACTCTGTCACGGCCTAGACACGCGCCTGGGTCTCAGCCCGAACCGACTCAGAAGCCTATAAATATGAGGTGAGCCCTCTGAGATCGAGGATCCAGGATCCGATCCAAAAAGAAAAAAACAGGGAGAAACACTTAAACCCTTTGATTTAAGCAATACTTTCTCCTTTTCTTACATACACCAACTCCCGATCACTGACTTGATCGTCGGAGTGCGCGTGCAGGGACAAATCCCTGCCCCCTCTGATTCCTGTTGTTTTTGTAGGATATACGAAGAACACGTGGAGTAAATTGTATCGATTAATTTAATCATCAACAGTACAATCAGACCACGTGGAAGGTAAAGCACTGTTGCTGTCAGGTAGGCAACATCACTACTTTTCCATTAGCGAAAGTTATAATCCAACTTGTCAATTGCCATTGTTAGGTCCAGATTAACATTTAAAGAACGTCCAAGATCTATCACTGGATTTTTACAAATGATTTTGACAATCAATTTTGCAGAATAACCATTTTATTAACCATCAATATGTTGATCGAATGGTTAAAAAAATTATACTTACCAATTTATGTTTACAATTCTAACAAAATTTAAACTAAATAAAGAAAATAAAAAAACTTAAAGATTTATTCTATATGATTAGAGCTTAAAGGGGCTCATGGATTTCATTAGTGAAACATGGTTCATGGCAAATGGTCCACTACCACTCCACCTTTAAAAAATCCAAATTGATGGGACAGATACAAATTATTGCGGCTGGGGTACGTTTCTGAGTCGGTATATGTTTGCATGCTGCCTGTCTGCCATGCCTTCAGAGAGTGAAAAATCTATCAAGCTTTTCACTTAGTGGAAGCCTAGCAATTGAAACAGAGGAAAGCATGTTCATTGCATGTCCGAAATGTGGGAGTGGAGAAGTCGTTGCATGACGTCATTAACCTGTTACAAGTATTTGCTTTCTTTTGTTTTGTGTTTTTGTTTCTTATACTAAGGAGTAACTCATATGATTCATTGAATTATTGTACCAATATAAATTTTATATATTATTATTAGATCATGTCGTAATTTTTCATTAGTTAGTAAATTTAAAAATAATTAAATTTAAGAATTACATTAGTTGGTAAGTAAATATTGTATTATAAATCATATTTAGAACTCAAATCTTAGTCAGCACCTAAGAAAATTCATTTCTTTGAATGTAAAAAGTCAACGTGGAGAATGCAATTTTAGAATCATATGAGGAGATTAATCTCAAATTACGTGCAAATTGATTAAAAAATGTTTTAATCGTAAAAATTAAAAAAATATTTATTAATAATAATTATTTATTTTAAAATTTATAAATTAATAAAGTAACATGTTATAATTTATTGACAATACATAAAATAAATCAACATATTTGTTAGTATTTAAAATTATCAAAAATTATATTTTGATCATTGAAATTACGAATTTAACACTCTCAATAGGACATATATCTATTAACGAATACTTCTTTTCGTTTACAATGAAATATAAAAAAATAAAACTTTAAAGTTAATTTTTTGATAAAAATAATAATTATTAAATTAAATTTTGATGGTTAACCGTTAACAAACACTTTTTATCCCTATCTTCTCATTTTTAATGTTTAGTGTGCACGTTTTGTGAAGATATGAATCATTATTAGCTTATACTATTGATTGATCTCGAATCGAGTGATGTATTAGTAGTCATATTTGTCTTCGCATGACCTCAATCCTCATCTTTCTTAAGAAAAAAGTGATATCATATTTTCAAACTTAAAAAAAAAAGTCCAATTTGTCGGTTGATAAGTCTCAAGGACCTTTAATTTACGCACTGAAAATTAAAGTCAGCCTTTACTATGAATTATGATCCCAATTGCTGGAAAGATAAACCAAACTTCGAGTTCATGAGAAGCGCATTAAAACGCATGTACACACACTATTTTAATTATTGGATTTTTCATGTTATCGTGTGTACATACTACGTCGCTCTTACTTTTTTTTTTTTTACACATGCATACTACTTTTAATGATGTAAGACAGGTGAATTTCAATTAATTAATCTTGCTATTTTCAAAAAAAATCTTGTGCAAATTAATCTTGTTATTTAAAAAAAACAAATTAATTTTATTAATTTTAATTTAGACCATTAATTTAAACCGTAACTGCAGTACGATCAAAATATTTAATTTAAAAATATATTATTATTTAATATAATATTTGCAATGACATATATATTTTAAAAAATATTAAAAAAATTAAATAAATATGTGTTATTATTTTAAACTTATTTATTAATTTAAAAATTTTTATTTACAGTGTATTAAATCATTTAAAAATTAACCCAATCAAAACCAAAGTGACAAACATTCATAAAACGCAAAATAAAATAAGAAACACTAGAGAGAGAACACATACAATACACTTAATTGGTTCAAGAGCTAATTCCATAGATAATCGGTAAGCTAAAAAAATACTATAAAAGATTCGTGTTTACAATGATGATGCTCAACTTAAAGTGCATATATAATTAATTCTTTATTTCTAATCACTCTCCTGAAAGTTTTTTGTGTTTTTCATTATTTTGATGATGGCTATATCTCGAAGCTCCGAAAAAAAAAAGTTTTATTTTAACTTTAAGCAAACGCTTAAATTAATATTGGACATATAAAAGATAGTAATGAAATGAGCTTAAGAATTAAAAACATCCAACAAGATAGCATTTGCAATGGTTCTTTACTCTGTATGCTGCTGCTGTTACTTAATGAATGAATTATAATACTATAAACAGTTTAATTCTAAGAGTTAGTTTATAGGGGGAAAGTTACGTTAAGTTTTTAAATGAGCACAATCACATTAATAAAAGATTTTAATCATTAATTATCGAAATTATTAATGAGTATATTTAAATAAATATTTAATACTTAATACTTAATATCACAAGTGATGTAATAAACAATTGAATTTTTTAATAATATAATTACATGATGTGATTTGTTCTATTATAGAGTTTGGGCAAATAAAATAAACTCGATCAAAATTCGAATTGAGCCTGAGCGTCACCTCTAAAGCTTGGGTTCGGCCTGGGTCAATAATATTTATATATTTTTTTGAAAGTATTCTAATATGTCTTAAGTCAATTAAACCTAACAAAATTGAATTTAGTCAACAAAATTCATTAAACCCATTAAATATGTCATCCATTAATAATTAAAAAACTTATATTAAACAGTCTAATTAAAGAAACCAACCTAATAATAAAATCAAAATTATGTTTTTTTTAATAAAAAAATATTGATTCATTTGGGTGGACCTGGTTCTTTTTGTTATTTATTTGGGCATATCTAGACAAAAAACTCAGGCCCGAGTATCAAGTCAAGCCGAATTTGGACACACATAAAATCTGTTAATATCATATCTAGATCCAACTTGAGAGTTTTTTGATTCTATAAGTGAAGTTAGGATGATGATACATATCTTTTAAAGATATTAAGAAAATAAAAAATAAGTAAGATAGGATATGTGTCATCATCCTAACCTCGCTTGTGAAATAAAAAACTCAACTGAAGATATATATGATAATTATCCACTTGATATTGGCAAAATAATAAAAGGTATATCCATTTTTTAATATTTAATATTATTAAAATTAAAATTTGGCAATTAAAATTAGATAAATATCGTAATTGAATAATTATCAAATACACTACCAATGAATTTTTCAGATTTTACAAGTGAAATTAGGATAATGACACACTAAAAAATAGAAAAATAACAGAGTATCTATTACCATCCTAATATCGCTTGCGAAGTCTAAAAACTTCACTTACAGTTTATTGAATAATTATGAAGCCAAATAATTATCCAATATACTACCAATGAAGTTTTTAAAGGCCACAAGCAGGATAATGACATGTACCATTTAAATAATATAAAAAAATAAAGTAGTATATCTGTCATAATCTTTATCCCGTTAGTAAAGTCTAAAAATTTTATTGGCAATACATTGAATTTGGATAATTATCCAATACATTATTTGTGAAGTTTTGAAACTCTACTAGTATGATGAGACATACTTTTTAAATGATATTAAAAATGATTATTATCAAATACAGTATCAGTGAAGTTTTTAAACTCCACAAGTAGAGTTAATAATGGTGGCATAAACCAGCATTTATTATTTTTTACTAGATTTAAAACCGTGCAAAACACAACGATAATTTTAGTTTATAATAATTTTTAAAATATAGAAAAAAAATGTAAAAAAATATTTTAAAATATATGTTGAACAAAATATTAAAAAACTTGATGTATATATAGAATACATAAATAAATAAAAATTGAAATCAAATATTAATTAGAAAAATTATAAAAAATAAATATAACAAATCTTAAACTTAAATAAATAAATTGAATATCTGCAACCTTAATAAAAACAATTCATACTACATTAGTTATTAATAAATTATTGGTTAATGTTTCATATTTGAAATCAATTTATTTTTAAAATTTGAATTTAAATGACTCCATTAAAGTTGAAAACTCAATTTTTAAGATTTTGATAAAAAGAGCTTTATTTATAATAGTTTCAAACATAAAAGGTAAATAAAATAAAAATATAAGTAAAAATACAAATAATTTATTATTTAAATATTTTAAAATTAAAATTAATTCAAAATAGTTAAATATAATATTTAAGACAATATACATTTTAAAAAAATTAATATGGATATTTTCATTTTCTTTTTATTAAAGAAAATAATTGAACAAATAAATAAACAAAATCATTAAACAAATAAATCAAAAGAATGAAATGAAATTTGAAAAAGAAAGATATGGATGTTTAACTCAATGATTAATGCTTAGTTTGATTTACCAATTCACATTGGTGAGGACCAACCAAAAGGGATTTTCCCACTAAGGATAAAATTCTTTGGGGTTAAATTACTTTTATGCCCATCTTTTTATTATTATTTTATTAAAAAATATATATTTTTAGGTATTTTTTTCATCATTTTTAATCTCATACCTATCCAAAATAGCCTTAAAATATATAGATTTAAATAACTAATTTTAATTTTTTTTAGAAAGGATATAGTAAAAGGAAAATTCATCTTATCACACATAATATTGTTTATATAAAATATATATTTTTTCTTTACAAAAGTTCATCCAAGTACAAAATTTATACCAAAATTAATTATTTCTATAAATATCTTTTTAATGTATATAAAGAACTGCAATATGTATATATTGATAAAAGATGTGTAAATAAATTGATAAATAATATCTGATTTTTCTTTAACTTTAATATATATAAATATAAATATTTATCTTTTAAAAAATTAAAATAGATAATTATTTATTTTGTAATTTTAATATATATAGATTCCTATCTTTTAGAAAATTTAAAAATAATTATTTTTTAAGATATTACATGTGTCAGACATATAGACCATGTGCCTATGATGATTTACTTGTATCCAAATGTTTTGACTTTTATTTACATTTATGAAATAATATTTCTAAAATGTTATATAATATCATCTTAACATAGTTTATGAAATTTAAAAATTTCACTGACAGTATATGAAATAATAGTCTATTAAAAAATAAATAAATAAATAAAATAAAATATTTATTATCATCTTAATACTGCTTGTTGAATCTAAACACTCTACTAATAGTATATTGGACAATTATCCAATTTGATAACAAACTTGAGTAAAGTTTTTAAACTTTATAAGTGAGAATAAAATGATGAACGTACTCTTTAAATAAAATAAAAAAATAAAAAAATAAAAAAAATAAAATAGGATATCTATTATAGTCATAATTTTATGGAGTTTAAAAATTCTATTGATAATTTATTAGATAATAAATAAAATAAATTATCTACCCTTATCCTAATATTACTTGTGAGTTTAAAATTTTCATTCCTAATTATTATCCAATTATGAAATCTAAAATCTCCCATAACAATGTATTTCTCATTAAAATTAAAGGACATTAATTTGTAAAGAATTGTTAAGAAAACTAAACTAATTTTTGAAAAGATTTCCCTGCATTAAATATGTGAATGAGTTATATTTAATGTAGTTAATGCCTTAAATTCAACATTAATTACTCTTCTATAGCACTCAGTTAAAAGAATTATTATTAAAAATATCAAAATTACACCAATAATACTGTACAGCATAAAATTTGTGCTTCCTGAAATCTTAGTCACATAAATTTCATTTTTTATTTTTTTTTAAGTTATGGTAATAGAATATTGATGCGATTACTTCAATATAGTCAATGCTTTAAATTCTACGTTAATTGCTCTTCTAAAGCACTCAATTAATAGAATTAGTATTAAAATATCAAAACTACACCTATAATATAGTAAACATTCGTGTAGACATCTTGCGTTGTACATTATATTATAATATATATTATATTAGATTAGATCATAAAATTTTAGTTTATAATAAATAGATATATTTTTACACTAATTAATCTAATTAAAAATTTACAATTATGATTAAAACTTGTGACAATTCAGTGATTTAATGGATTAATTCTGAATTAAAAAAAGAGAGGATAGGATTAAGGATAATTAATTTAATCAAGTGCACGACGAAGTTGGTCAACTGTTGACTTTAGCTGGATAATGCCAATATATATTGTCCTGCCTATCGGCCTGTTTTACCTTATTTTCTCGTCGATTCACTCCTTTATCTTCTCTCTGTTTCTAGGAAAACAAACACAGACTTAAGCTACTCTTTCAGTCTCTCTCTCTTGCTCTTTTATACATAAACGTTTCAAGGGAAAATAAGTTGCTTTGGTGTGTTTGGAGAACTAGAATATTGATTTTGTATAGCTAAGAAATTGAAGTCATTTTCTAAGTCTTTAGCCTTTGGTAGCAGGAGAATGGAGGGAGGGATTCATTCAAGCGCTGATTCCTCAGCTTTCAAGGAATGTTTCTCTCTTACATGGAGAAATCCTTATGTTCTTCGTCTTGCTTTCTCTGCTGGGATTGGTGGACTTCTCTTTGGTTACGACACAGGTTGATTGTTGATTTTTTTTTTTTTTCCTGAGCTTAAACCTTCGCTTACTTGTTCATGAATCTGCTGAGGTTCTTCTTTTTCTCTGTTGCAGGTGTGATTTCAGGTGCTCTCCTCTATATCAGAGATGATTTCAAGTCCGTGGATAGACAGACTGTTCTACAGGTACACTCTTGCTTCTGCTTTCAAGTTATGAAATACTCTGCCAATTTTTGGTGTATATCTTCCAATGTTTTTTATGATTCAATATCAGATTTGAATTTGGTTCAATTCAAAAGCTTGAACTTCGAATCTGGTTCAAACTTAGCTTTTAAAATTTGAGATCGATAAACTCAATTTTTGGATAATGTTTGTCCCTTTAATATCTGTCTCTTCTTATCCAAACTACCCACACCAGCAACTGCCATGTTAGCTTCACTTCTCCTGTGACCTGGTTGAATTTTCTTTCAACAAAATTGAAGACTTTTCACAGACCCTGAAATGGCTGAAATGACCTTTGCCTAAGCTATTCGTTTATCTAAAATTGCTGGTAAATTGGTAATCTTGCGCTTTTATTGTTTGCTTTAAACTCTGTGAAACTCTCTAGCTAAAGTACTTTTTGGGGCCCCTGATACATGCCAATTGTCGATATACATGTAAACAGGAGAGCATAGTGAGTATGGCAGTAGCTGGAGCCATCATTGGAGCTGCAATTGGTGGGTGGATGAATGATCGATATGGAAGGAAAACTGCAATCCTCATTGCTGATTTCCTGTTTTTTATTGGAGCTGTGGTCATGGCTGCTGCTCCTAGCGCTGCTCTTCTCATTGTTGGCCGAATTTTTGTGGGCCTGGGCGTTGGAATGGCATCAATGACATCTCCTCTTTATATTTCAGAAGCTTCCCCGGCCAAAATCCGCGGTGCCCTTGTTAGCACCAATAATTTTCTTATTACTGGTGGCCAGTTTCTTTCTTACCTTATCAACTTGGCTTTTATCAATGTAAGCTAGCAAATCATATTAACAATGGCGTCCAAAACCTGAAATGTCGTTAAGGTGCTAAACTTTGATGGCGTTTGTGTTCAGGCACCTGGGAAGTGGAGGTGGATGCTTGGAGTTGCAGGACTTCCAGCGCTTCTGCAGTTCATTCTCATGTTTCTTCTTCCAGAATCACCCCGATGGCTATACCGCAAGGTTCCAGATCATATTCCAAAAGCTAGAATTGTTAACTTAGTAGTTGCAAAATGCAAAATGCAAAATGTTCATTTATTTGGTCTTCCAGCTTCAATGTATTAATTCTCTGACATGTTAAATACAGGGAAGAGAAGAAGAAGCCAAAGTGATATTGAGGAAAATTTACCCAGCTGATGAAGTTGAACAAGAAATTCAAGCTTTAAAAGAATCAGTTGAGGCAGAAATTAGGGAAGAAGGATCTTCTGAAAAAATCAACATCGTTAAACTGTTGAAAACCAAAGCAGTGAGGAGAGGGCTCACAGCTGGTGTTGGACTCCAAGTTTTCCAGCAATTTGTGGGCATAAATACTGTCATGTATTACAGTCCTACCATAGTTCAGTTAGCTGGTTTTGCCTCTAACCAAACAGCACTCCTCCTTTCTCTTATCACTGCTGGCCTCAATGCCTTGGGCTCCATTGTGAGCATCTACTTAATTGACAGGACAGGGAGGAAGAAGCTGCTATTAATTAGTTTGTTTGGAGTGGCGGTTTCACTTGGTGTTTTATCGGGTGTTTTCCACGAGACCACCACCCATTCTCCTATGGTTAGCCAGCTTGAAACATCTCACTTTTCAAATTATACATGTCCTGATTATAGTTCAGCTGCAAATTCTGGTACTTGGGATTGCATGAAGTGTTTGAAGGCTTCATCTCCACATTGTGGGTTCTGTGCTTCACCAACAAACAAGGTAAAGCACAAGTTTCCTTCCATGAATGCTTTAATATAAAAACCAAAACACCAAACCAAAGTAAAGCACATGTTTACTGTTACTGCAGCTGCTGCCAGGAGCATGTCTGATCTCAAATGACACAGTGAAGGATCAATGCCACGATGAAAGTAGGCTATGGTACACAAGGGGATGTCCGAGCAAATTTGGATGGCTTGCTCTGGTTGGTCTTGCTCTCTACATAATATCCTTCTCCCCTGGAATGGGAACTGCCCCATGGATAGTCAACTCTGAGATTTATCCTCTCAGGTTCAGAGGTGTCTGCGGTGGAATTGCTGCAACTGCTAACTGGATCTCGAATCTCATCGTGGCTCAGTCCTTTTTATCACTTACAGAAGCCATAGGGACTTCTTGGACATTCCTGATATTTGGAGTCATTTCAGTGGTGGCTTTGATCTTTGTAATTATCTATGTGCCAGAAACAAAGGGGCTGCCTATTGAGGAGATTGAGAAGATGTTGGAGAATAGAGCTTTGCACTACAAGTTCTGGGAGAAAAGTTACAAGCCACAAGAAAAGAGCGAAGCAGTCTGAACAAATAGCAAGTTTTGAATGCTTATATTAGGAAAGCAAACCCTCAAAAATTGGACATTGCATATAGCAAGATTGGAATTGATTTGATAACGAAAGCTGCTTTTTATTCTCTCTCTTTTCTCATCAAAATCTCCCTCCTTACCGGAGGAAAAGAAGCAGAGAAACTTTTCAGTGTGTTAAAATCTCCATGCATGTCCTATACCAAGTCTCTTTTTTTTATGGCATTAAGGCATACATGGAAGGAAACTATAATCATATTGTCACAATCTCCATGCATTTGTATATTATCATTTTCCTATGAACTTTAGTGGCAGCAATAAAATAAACGGGTAGATAGTCTGAGAATGGTTAACTAGATCTCCTGAATATTCAATCAGGTGGAAACAACATGAAGCCATAAGGCATTTTTTTATCTAATTAGATATATTGCATGCTCATTGAAATATAAGCCAAACATCTGCAAATCATGGCGCAGGATACTAATTAAGTATTCACTTCCACTCCATCTAGCCTCTCTAAGACAGGAAAAGGGAAAGAAGGGTAGATATTTTCTCGCCTCTTATCTTCCTTTATTTCCATTTCTGTGTTATTGGTGCAACATGAAAACATCTAAAACCCTTTGATAACAAAAAACACTCAATGTTGTGTGGACAATGATGAATCCATGCCTCAGGCGATGTGCCCAGCCAGAGTAAGGATTTTGACATGCTTTTTCTGTCTCAGCTCATGCGGGACTGGCCCAAATACTCTGGTACCTATTGGCTGGCCTTGCTTGTCGACAAGAACAACTGCATTGTCATCAAACTTGATCTCACTCCCATCACAACGACCTCGCTGCATGGCAGCACGCACAACCACACCATATACTACCTTCCCTTTCTTCACCTTTCCGTTAGGCATGGCTTCCTTAACAGATGCAATTATGGTGTCTCCCAATCTTGCCCCTTTCTTCCCCTTTAAAGCTTGTATGCACATCACCTTTTTTGCCCCAGAATTGTCCACTACTTTGAGTACAGTTCTCATCTGTATAAAAGTCCTTTGTTGCTGCAGAAAGGAAAGAAATACTGACGTTACCTATGGAATAGGATATCACAAAGACAATCATCATAGAGCCATGTGATAATTGTTGGACTTAGACCATAGACTGTATAACATCAAACATTAAACAAAATCTGCACAACTCTGACATCAAGCTACAAGGAGAGTTATCCTATATTCAAATAATCTGTGTAGATCTTAGCACAAGATTTGCAATATAGCTTTCATCGATGATAGGTTCAACTCTTGTCCACACCACCCAAATTGCATTCAAGGAGTTCAGGCTGCAATCTTATATATATAGCTAATCAATAGCTGACTCAATAATTTTTATATATGTTTGATGCTTACTCAACAAGTAAAAAGTAGGGAAAAGTTCAGCGACAACTAGATGTTATTTAATTAACAGATCCTTTCTCTTCGAAAAATTTAGGTTAAAAAAATGCATAGCATCAAAATTTAATCCATCACAAATGAAATCATGATCAACTTTATCAAACCTGTTTCCGCAGGAAGTCTACTCCAAAAAGTGGAAATCTCAATGTTCTAAAGATAATATTAAATCGAGAGTGAAGACCAGCATGCACTCCATGTGAATGCATTTCATAGATCATGGTACAAGATTAAGAGAAACATCATGCTAGAAAACATGCTGACCTGAGACAAGAATCTGCCACATGTCATCTCACTTGATGTGCTTGTTATATTAGAGAGGTTGTTTCCGAGGCCACCCATCAATGAACGGCCCACTGCATACAGTGTATAGTCAAACCAAAGCTAGGGAAAAAAGACTAGATACCGAAAGATATTAGACATGTAAGTGTTTTAATCTTATGATTCAACAAATTATACACTTCAATTCTGCAAGGACCAAAATAAATGAATTTCTGCAGATGGTCGGATAACAAGCATTAAGAAGCTAACCAATGAACCCCCTGGAATTATCTAGTCATGCCTATATTCATCAAAGAGGATCCCTACCCAAAAGAAATCCTTCCTATTGCACTTCTCTAGTAATATTAGAAGATCGAAATTACGAGAAAAAAACAGCATGATAGAATAGACACAACCAGAATTGAAAAACAGCTGCACCCAAAATCCAACATAAAGAGACTTCCCAACTATGAAACCCAGAATAAGAGGCTTCTTAAAGTTATGCTCATCAAAAGAAACATAACTGACAAAAAAAAAAAATCAGAAAACACAGTGGAACAAGGTCCAAAACAAAAGATCGTACGCAAAATACTAAATGCTAATGAATCACCAAAAGACCATATTAATCGCAATGACATAAATGGTGATGCGCAGGAAGTCACAATATTCAAATCCCAAGTTCACATGGGCGTTGCTAAGCCTCAATTAGTCCCAGCCAACCCCTTAAAAAAAAAGCCTTTGAAGTTCCAAGATTCAATAGTCAATAACCTTTTCTAATCTTGGCCATAACTTATTGCCAAGTAAAAGAATTTTCACTCAAGCTAGATTCCTACCGGGTTTTTCCTCAAATAAAAATCTTTAAAAAAAAAAAAAAAAAAACTTTAAGCATATGGGTACATTAGATTGGAATGCTTTGTATGCAATTCACAGCCAATAAAAAAAAAATTACAAGCAAACAAAAGCCCAAATAAAAAAAAAAATTACATCACGTACCTCTGGAGCACCTGGAAACGAAGCTTGCAGCCATCTTCGTGCTCAACTCGCCGAGCCTGAACAGGGGAAAACGAAAATGGTTGAAAAAGTAAGAACCCTACGAAGCGTTAACCTGTTAGGAGGAGAAGGAGAATGAGATTGGGTTTGGGCTCAAGCTTAAGCAGGTCTAGCCCAACTCAAAATAGCAATACTTTTGAGTAAAAAGTACTAGTATTATTATTTCTTTGTTTTGATATGAACATTCTAATTTCAAAATGAAACCAACCAATGTATATGTATGTCGGGAAAAAAATCAAGGGTTTATCCCCATACTCATCGACTCACTTCATGACTCGCTTCTTCAGAGTTTAACTTCATAAACTAAAACTACCCTATGCAACCCTATGCAAAGAAGTGGGGTAAGTGGCTAAGGTAAGAGTTTAATGGACTAATAGTTGCTGCAGACAGCCACAGCCACTCTTTCCCACTTGGGCTTCTAGTGGTGGGTGCAATTGTGCAAAGTACAAACCAACAAGCTGATCAAGTTGGTTGGACTCAACCAATCCCATCATAGAAACAGGCAAACAGCCACTCACCCCACTTCTCAAGTTGCTGTCTTCCCTCCCCACCATCAACAAGAAAAAATTTACCAAAAATAAAATAATAATAAACCCAAGAGCGAGATGGAGAAGTGGAGAACTCATTGTTAAGGGTTTTTTTTTTTTTTTTAAATAAGAAAAATATTTGATAACTTGTTACAAAATATTGAATAATTGAAGATAAATGTGGAATTGCTAATTAATTGAATTTAAACTCAAAACTTACAATATATTATAATTTTTCTTTAACCACTCGTTAAAATGTTATTGGCTTGTTAAGTTTTCTTTTATTGGCACGTTTAGGCAACATACTAAAATGTATAAAATTCGATCTTTGAATATTGACAAAATTGATCTTATTTTTATTTGAATTTTGAATTTTAATATTTGAAATCATTTTTTTCTTTAAATTACCATATCATATGTATAAAATATATATGTATAATTCTTCACGTGGTTTGTGATTCAACCTCGAATATGGCAAATCAAACACATGGTTACAAATTACTACTTCAATAAAAGAAAAAAAAAACACATGGTTACAAAGAAAACGAGAAAAAAAAAACCTTCAAACTACTAAGTTAATAGTATTATGGAATCTTACTAGCACAATTTTCATGTGATTTTTATATAAACAGGGAAGCCTACAAGACAACAAGTAATCGGTCAAAATAACAGAAAAAAAAAATATTACTCAATTAACTTATGTAAGTTTGTAGCCCCAAAAGGAATATTACTCTCCCACGCCATCTACTTCACATTAAACAAAGACCTTGGCTTATATATATATATATATATTTATATATATATAGGGTTTAGGGTTATATTATATAAGTTATATTCCTTTACAACTCTCAAATCATGGTTTTTGAAATAAAGTGGAAAAGAATGTTGCATTGTTTGATAGCAAAAGCAAAGACCTAAGATACTATTAAGACTCTAAGTAAGAATGAGAGAGTCAAAGGGCTATAGCCATTTAAAAAGGGTGTCCTTGAGTGGAACCATTTATCTTATCCTATGATAGAAAGGTCTACCAATCTTTAGGGTTTCAATCTTGTTTGAAAGAGATATGTTGAATATCACGTTTTTCTCCATATTTATCCAATTAAGCCTAATTTGAAAATTACTGCAAAAAAGTATCATGTCGCTTTTATTGTTTCCTTTATAAGCAAGAAGAAACTTCATTTCTTTTAATGTAAAAGCAGCTTTTTTTTTTTGTATAAAAGAGACTTCAACATGAGAATAAAAAATTGTAAATATAAATGAATATAGGTCAATTGGTAGTCTATAATTTTTAGTATATGTTTAATAAAAGGGTTCAATTTAATATCTCGATCTTATATTGAAATATATGTTATAATATATATGTGATAGATATCTTTTGTAAAATAAAATCGTGAAACTTTTGATGCAAATTAAATACATATTTCATGGTATAAAATGAAACTTTAATTATTAATTAATTTTTCTTACCTTTTAAAAAGGTGTGGATAAAAATTTTACTAGCATTGTTATAAAAGAAATTTACTCAAAAAGTTTTCGTGAAAGAAGGTGAATGATAAAATAAGCAAACCGTGGTCCCAAATCATGGTCAACAAGCTTCCAAAGAGAAGAAATAGCAGGTTTGATGTTCACTTGACAAAGCTGAAGCATAGGTTTGGCTACGTCCCCAAATCAAATCTAATCTAATTTCTACATAAGCTGGAAAAGATCAGTGGGGGGGCAATGCCATAGAATAATTGCTCAGGTTTCTTTATCAGTGCATAACCACTAAAATTTATGATGATCTTAATATGGAGAAGGACGAAAATATCTTTGACAAGTCACCAATGCTTGCTAGCTAGCTCTCTCATGTCAGTTTTCCTTGGTTCTTTAAGATAGGTACTACTGGCTGGCCTGCCTGGATGCTTGTGGCAATGGCCATAATGTTAAAAACAATTCAAGAAAATCTCTTGTACAACCCCACTTTTTGAATAAACAAATGAAATTTAATTGAAGCATGATTTCATTCGCAATCCATCAATCATTCTTATGCCGAGAGAGATAGTGATTTAGTGTACCATTTTGATAGTATAAAAATGAAATTAATTAATTTACAAAAGAAGACATATCTATGGCACGTATGGTACAAGTTTGAAATGGTCAATTAATGATCTTTATAAAATTTTATACAAGATGAATAATGTGTACTAGATTTACAATTAATTCAGTACAATAAAATTTAAAAAAATTGGCTAAATAGTACTAGATGGGTTACATTACAATAAACAACTATACACAAATAGAAGTCTAAAATTTAATGTTGGAGTTTCTTGATTATTGTTCTAGACAGGGTTTCTATGCATATGCATAACAACTTTTTTACTTGACAACATTCCATCTGATCTTAATCATACCATTGGCTCGAAATTAAGATCAAAATAATAAATTAGTAGAGTAAGGTCCTATGGTTTTATTATTACGATGAAACACGAAGAGTTTATTTAAAAAAAAAATTATATTCATGATTAATAACAAAAAAAAATTTTGATATTTAAATTCAATTCGTTTAACTCTCCTTCAAGATTTTAATATTTTACCTACATAAAAATTTAAAGTATTACTTTTTTTAAGATATGTTTTAAGTAATTAATTATATAAAAACATTAAAAGACGATAAAGAGAATTTTAACTTGAACCTCAAGTGAATTAAGTCTAGATTTAAAAGATCCTTCACAAACACTGGCAGTTGAGCAATTTTTTTCTGGCGCGTCTCGAACAATTTAATTGTAATGTCCATTTCTTGCAATTGCAGTTACATTTATAACTCATCTTTATTGCCATTTAGTACACATCGTTGTTTAATTCCAAACTCAAATGAGCAAAAACAAATAAGTACTTAAAAGAAAAAAACCTGGAAAAGAATTCATTATTCACAGAGATTGAAAAGTGAAAGTCAAATGGAAAGTGAAAAGAGGGCACAGAGGTAGGACAATTGACAAAGCAACAGTAGGAGGTGAAATCATGATTTCATTTCATGGGGCTGAAAGGATGCCTGTAAAAAACCTGTAAAAACTGAGGCTGAAGCCCTGAAACCCAGCTCTTATTTACTGCTTTCTGGCTTGATGAACTTTTTCCCTATTTTTCACGAAGACCATGACACGTGCTATGGTCTGAAGACTGGAAAGACTCGTGAAAACTATCCCCTCCCTCGTTCTCTCATCGAGAAGTCAGCCAACGCATTGATAGATTACACGCCCTTCTGTTTCCCTTCAGACCATGACACGTGCCTTTGCCTCTCTCTCTCTCTCTCTCTCTCTCTCGAGCCTGCCACAAAAAAGACTCTGTCATCACCACCACTCGCTTTCTTTTGCATTGAAAAACTCAAAATTACATTCAACTTTTCATTATTTTTCTATGGTAGCAGTACTAAATAAGTCTACCAGTACAAACTAATCACTACTGACGACTCACCCATATTTATTCCCTTCTCTTTTGTAATTTTCTTGGTGGGTTTTGTTTATTTTAATGTAAAATTGTGAAAGATTAGAGAAAAGTGGAGAGAAATGGGTGATTATATTAAGGTTTTGCTTCTTTTTAACCGGCAAGTGATTGAACATTGGATTGCGAGAACACGCCTTTGGGTAGTAAGAGATTTTTCTTGCCTCTATATGGTAACAGAAGATTTTTTTTTTTCTTTTTGAGATTTGTTTTTGGTATTTGGGGTTAAAGGCGACATTACTATGATTTGGATAAGAATCATGGTACATCCACGAGCACCATTTCTTTTCTAATCTCCCCCACAAATCTGTGGGTTTAAGTTTAACTTTGAATTAATAAAACCCTAGTAGTTTTTTCTTTGACACTGTCGCATGTGCTGGTTTCTGTGTGTTTGGCCAACTTCTATGACTGATGATGCCCCTACTCATTTTTAAAGGGAATTAGGGTCGTACGCAGTACAGAAATAATGGAGGCCATCTTGTTTGAGGGAGAGAAAGAGAGGGTAGCTTTTGCTTTTAGTTGGATTGGATCCATATCCAATACCTTCGGCTTTGGTTGGAGGGTTCTCTATGCCACTTGATTCATGCACTAGGAAGTTTTTGGAGCATTCATGCACTCCTAGCTCAAAAGTGTGTTCACCTTTTAGAGGTTTTGTTTCTTGGTTGGTTGGTCGAACTTTACAATTTTTTTTTAATTGTTACATTTGATTATGTGTGGACTATAAATTTTAGTACAATATTAAAAAAATATTCTTTTTGTTGATGTAACAAGAAAATTGTGTACGAATTATTGTCTTCGGAATTCATAATAAGATAACTTTTTATACCGAATTTATTCTATTTCATTATGAATCTTAATGCAAGAATAGTAAAAATTTTGCATGACCTTTTTTTTTTTACCTATGAAATAAGTTAACAATCAATGCAATTACAATCATTCTAATGTTCTAATTACAATTCTTTAATCAATAAACAACACGATTGAAACAAATTTTCAATTAGAATGAAAAATAATTTAACGAACAACTCACCATGTGAACCACTGATCAATTGGTGGAGAGCATGCAAGAAGCGCCCTATGCAGTGTGCAACACGGCGACCAATTCCTCCTCCTCTGCTCCCACTTTGAGCCCTATGCAGTATGCAACACGGCGACCAATTCCTCCTCCTCTGCTCTCACTTTGATCTGTTGTAGAAGCATTTGTAGATGAGGCATTGGCTTTTTCCTACTGGTTGTAATAAACACTCTTCACTGTACTTTTATCTTTGCCAGCGGCTGGAATGCTCTCCATTTCTCTTTACGTACTTTCCACTTTCACCCACAATTTATGAAAGAAAACATCTCTATTCACCCCCTCTCCACCCTGGCTAGAGGTTAACCCGTACTGAATATCGGATTTCATCCGGCCGACGTCACTTGCCATCTCTCTTTTTTCCTTGTCGGACGTGGCAGCATGGGTATGGGCAGGTTTGGTTCCAAACAAACTCTGCTAGGTAAGTTGAGTCAGATTCGATAGTTGACTGTTGGTATCATGAGTGATTTATGTGACGTCAATTGTCATTTAACATCAAATTAAATGATTTTATATATGAAAAAAAAAAACCAAAATCATACATGCTTTGATAATAATCATATAAATTATTTTAAAAATTAAAAATCAAAATAATATTTCATCAGAAATTCAGACATTATTCTATGTACTCCAAGAAAAATGACAAAATGATCTCAATCCAACTTGGTTGGCTTTTGTTATCTTTTACAATACCGTCTCGCTTGCATTTAATTAAGAGTTGCTCTTTCTCAATCATTCTTCAATTGTTTGATAGATTCCAAAGATTAGAAGTTCCAAAAGGTGAGCTACGAAAATTATCAAGGATAACTATGGTGATCTAAACATTATTATTGCAATTATGGAAAAAAAAAAAAAGAGAGAGAAGAAGGTAAACTTCTTAGGATAATAGCTTCAATTTAGGCTCCCTTTTACAATTTTCTATTCTTATCAAAATATTAAATAAGTAAAAATTCAAAATTTAATTCAAATGAATTATGTTATAATCATTACTAGTTTCATCAAATAATAAATCAAATAATTAATTGGCTCAAAAAAATCAAAAAAAAAAAATCAATAAAGCCATCATATTACTAACAAAAGAACATAAATTTAAACTAAATTCACACAATACAACATACGCTCTTAAGATCTCAACACTTTCTTTTTTGCTACGAAGGACCTTTTAGTTACATAAACGTATACCCAACTGCTTACATATGTTTGCACAAACATGAAAAAGTTTGGATGCTAAATCGAATAAAGTTTTCAATTTGGTATCTCAAGTAAGACGCAAGTAATAATCCCCAATCGCCATTGATGCTTATTAGGGTTTAGGAGAGGGTGTGCTCAGGTTAACTGGTCTCTCATGGCCATTGCGCTACAAGTTTGATTGCCAGCAAAGTGGGTTTTTGCTGCTTTCATGTCCCATTTCTACTTTCCACAACTAATTATTGTATTTATTATTTTATATAATTTATTTGAGAGATGGAATGGAGTGGAGGCAAAGAGGACACATCATTTTACTCGTACGGACCAAAAGGCTACTGCTTTTGTCACTAATAGTTTTTATGAATGGAGAGATAAGGGAGTTAAGTTCTCATCTCGACAGTTGGTTAAGTGGGGAATGAAAAAGCCTTTTTATTTTTACATAAGCTTTAGCTAGAAAGCTTAATTCCGTTGCTGCTCTACTTTTCATCATCCTAAATATTAACCCATGAATCTTATCATTATTACTAATATGATCCTCACAGAAGCCAATTAGGGTTTCTTCTATTTCTTATTATTATATTTAATTTGGGATTTTTAAAGTAGTTACTATGCTTTTTTTGACCCTACACTTAAGGGTTTTTTTTTTTTCGTTACACGAGAAAATCATAACGAATATTAACATAAAGTTAAGAAAACCTAAATGCTCTGGGGGTAAAGGCAATTTTATATTTTTAATAGGCCAAAATCAATTTTATATTTTTGCACAGATGATGTAGTACCCTAAAAATTGAAAAAATGATTGTAAATGTTAGAATTTGAACTTCAAATAGGAGCAGATGGTGAGTTTTTTTTTTTTTGAAATTATGTATATAATATATATTTATATTTTTTTTGAAATTATGTATATAATATATATTTATATATTAATATACAAATTTATTTATAATAAATAATTTTGGCCCCTAATTTTTTTTGAAAATTTCATTTTATATATAAGGTTTTTACGTCACGTTATCTTTTTTCTTTTTAATATATGTTTACATAAACTTGTAACTATACACATGAATACTATGTAAATTATTTTTGTTTAGTTAAAAAAATTTAAATAATTAAATCTTTGTTAAGTTTTTTAGTATAATATCATATTCACTTGTTATTCTTTAAAAAACCTTACGATTTTTTCAACACCAAAGTTAGATTGGGATCATTGTATAAAAAATAAAAAAAAATTCAATTTTATTATCTTAAAGATATATTATATATTTTTTATTAAGAATATAATTTAGTTTATTTATATATTTTTTTAATTTTATATTTCCAAACTAAATAATCAAAAAAGTTCACCCATATATAATTCACTCATTATATAGTTCAGATTCAATTTTTGAATATTTGTTTTAAGAATCACTCACAATTTTTGATGAAATTATAATTTATTTGCTGTATTTTGTTTTCTTATACTTTTGTTTATAGATTGATAAAATTTGTAATTCGATAAACTTGTTATTTTTATAATTATTATACTACTTGCACATGCATTTTATATTAGTAATAAAATATATTAATATAACTCAAATAAAAACATTAATGCAATTTTAAATTTTTAGTTGGCCCTCTCAAAGACAAATGTCAAGATCTGTCACTGACTCCAAATCTATTGAATATCATTTTTTTTTTTTGGATAATTTTGAACATTATATTTTAAGAGTAACTAAAATAATTATTTGAATTTTTTTCTCAGCCAAAATATCATTTTATTGAGGAAATAAGAGACTACACCTGTAAAACCTCTGTGAACCAGGGTCACAAAGTCTATGAAACAAACATCATATCCAATTCAATTATTTGAATTAACCTCTAAATTGAAGTCGAAAGCAAAATTTGATTAACCTCTGGGGAATGGATGAATTATATATGACCAGCATATATAAAGAAACCTCATGCCAAATAAGGTACATTAGGACTATATTTATGTGAATATAACCCATTAAATCATTTGTAGAGTACAGCTTTTAATTTCCCCGCCAGCATTTCATACTTTCTGACATCAACTTTCATTTGTTTTTGCCACAGTACATCAACTTTATTTGAAGCAGAACAACAGGATAAGAAAAAACTGAAATACCCAAAGCCTTAATTATTAAAATTATCTTAGCTTCAAGGAAGAAGAACCAGGGGTCAAGTATTTACTTTCATTAATTAAATTAGTTGGGCTAGGGTATTCTTCCCTTTCCAGTTGTATCTTAATGTATAAAATTGTCTTCCCCCAACTCCCAAACAGCCTTGTCACACACAAGTATTAGACATATATTTGAGCTACATGTCTTAAGTATATTTTATTTATTTTGCAGGTGGTGGCAATTTTTATGACCTTCAATTGAACTCCTTTACCAGTTGAATCATGACATTAATATTTTTAATAGCTAGATTGATGATCTACACTTAATTCTCTTTTACTTCAATATGGTAAGTATGGAAACTGTTTTTTTCGCGTCGAATTAATTCTTTCGGGGGCAAATTTTTCTGGTAATATAATTAATATATATAACATTGATTGAAAATTAACATTTTTTTTTAATTCAAGAGCTGTTTTCATGTGATACTTATTGGATGTCTACAAGGAAATCTGCAATCTCATGAGAGAAAACCAGGTTTCAAGCTTTATTTTTTTTCTAATGTTCAACCAATGTCCCTTATTGGATGAGGAAATTAATTTATGTTGGTATTGCCAATTTGGCATTTTATGCAGAAGGGTTGATAATTGGTCATAAAAGAAGAAGGTTGATCAGTAAAAACCCCAATTTAAATCCAGGTGGAGAAGATTTCTAAATTGGAGTAAAGTGAGACATGAAAAATAAGGTCTGGGATGCCCCACTTGGTATTTATTTTTCAGATCAGAAGCAATCAAAACCAATAGTTTACTGTTTGTTCTACACTTGGTTGTTGACTTTTGCAGTTCAAAATTCTGATCAGTACTCAGTTCACAGTTCACATTCTTAATTTGTATGGTTGGGGTTTGGTAAAATTATGCTGGTTTTTTCATTGATACATAGCTTGAAATTTAATTTGCGTGATGGTGAATTTAATTTTGATCAGTTGAAATCAATATGTAGATGCTTAGGGTTGTTATTATTATGATTTTCAAGAATGATATTCAATGTTCATATATAGTATAGAAAAGAATTTATAGATTTATCGAAATCGATTTCTTAAAAGATTTGTATGAATATAAATGGTTAAACAAATTAAATCTCAAAAGAATTTTATGTGTATGAGATCAAAATTGAGAAAATGTGTGATAGATCTTATATACATATATTCTTTATTTCATGTATTATTCAAGTTATTTATATTAGTAATTTAATAGTTCTTATTAAAAGATGGAAATTGGTCTAATTTCATGTGGCATTTGCCTTTACCATAATTATTAAAACATGTATCTTATGCTAATGCAATGAAGTTTGATTGCCATTCCGGCATTTTCAACTCCATTATCAATTTATCAAGCTTCATAGGAAAGGAAAGTCTCATTTATTCACACTAGTAGATGGCAAATACTCTCACAAAGAAAAGGTTTAGGATTAGGGTTAATAGAGCCCTACAATAAAGTAAAAAATTTTGACTTTTCTGTAAGGTCAAAAATGAATAAACATGATTAAGCATAGACTTAATGCAAACAGACGTAAAATATGTTACAAGTATCGTAAAGACATGAAAAAACATAAAATTAGAATCAATAGATGTAAATAAATGATAAATTTGCTAAAATTAATATATGTTTATAGTTATTCTCGTGTGTTTATGATATTTTTAATATATTCTACGTTTAAGAATACTAAATTTATTTTTAATCGTGTATGTTTACATTGATTTTACAATAAAATAAAAAAGTGATCTTATTGTAGAATTTTCTAATCGACTGTATTCTTAATGTCATTTCTTCCTTTGCTTGTACTTTAATTTCCTTTTATGGGATTCTTGTGTATTCTCTTTGTTTGGTTTTAATTAAATTATTTTTGCCTTCCAAAAACCAAAGAAGGTGGTTAAAGAAAAGGGAAGGAATGCTAATATATCCTCAGCAAATAAAAACAATTGTTAATGTCTCTATAGATATTTCACAATCTTTTGAAAATTCGATTTGGTATATTAATATTCATTGTTAAAAGAAATAATTTTATACTTTCTAAAAAAAATCAATTATTTGTGAAGTTTTTTATCACAACATTAAAAATCATACCTAGTAATAATTTAATGCCTTGATGGTGCGTCAACTAATTCTAAATGTAATAAATCGATATGATAATAAAGAAATAACTGGAAAAAAGACAAAAAGATTATTAGCAATACTTTTATTCCTTTTTTTTATGTTGTAAAAATAAATTTATTCTTGTTCTTATTGAAAAATGAAAGAAGAGAAATTCAAGGCAGGTGTACAATCTTTCAGAAAATATTAATTTTATTAATTTTATTTATAAACTATAAAATGTAAAAGTAAATGGTATTTCCAAGAGGATGATAGTACCAATATAAAAAAAATGCACAAGAACAAAATGCTTACTTAATTACTTATTTACTATCATAGAGTTATACAAATACACAAATTATGCTATAATTCAGTATTAAATGATAAAATTAAGATAATCAAAAGTAAGTTTCAATTTCAAAATTTTCAATATAAAAATGTTATATTATATTTTATTACCTTTTTAATACAAGAGAAAACAATACCGTTATGGTCTACATAATATTATTATTTATAAAAACTCCATATAGGAGAAATCTATGAAATTACAACTTAGATTGAAGAAATTTATGAAATTAAAGGCAATAAAAAGGAGGGAAAAAATCATGTTAATATAATACAATATCTATAATTAAAAGGATATAATAATTAAAAATTAATTGTAAGAAATATACTAATAAAAAAATGAAGTTAATCAGAGTTGATATAAATAGTTAAAATTTTAACTTTAAGTATTTAGATTTGAATCTTCAAAATTTTTTTAGTAGATTATTTGTAAGTCCAAAAAATTCACATAAAAAATTTAATAAATTCGTAAATCTTAAAAAATAGATTAATGATTTATCTTGAATTTAAAGATGAAATAATTTTTATTATTTCTGAAGTTTTTATAAAAAATAAAAAATAATAAAGAATGAAAGAAATGGCAAAGAAGTAAATGTACTAAGGAGTAAGGGGGAAAGGGTGGAGAAAGAGGACACATATTAAAGATTGGAACGGCGCAGTGTCTGTACTTTCCCGTTAAGCCCGGTTATTTGCTCGAATAACGGGGATGAAACGAAATGAAATGAAAGCTTTTCTTTTTCTCTTGTTTTTCTCTTCTTCAGTTTAAGCCTCATATTCAAATATAAACACAACACCCTCACTTCCAATTATCTTCTTTCTTACCTTTCAATTCCCATTTTCTTGGATTTTTCTGTTATACTTTCTGTCCTTAGCCCCTCTCTTACTAAAGAACTCAACCCTAGCTTAGCTGTAAGTTTTTTTTTTTTTTTTGTTCTAAATATTTTTCTTTTCTGTACGAAAACTCATGTGAATTCAAGAGCTTCTGCTTACTAATTCAAAGCTCTATTTTCTTTTATCCTTTTTTTTTTGTTTTGTTTGGTTTCATGACATTGTAGGGAGCTAAAAGGATTGTAGATGTGACTAAGGAAACATAAAAAAGAAAAAAAGGAAAAGAAGCTAGGGCTACCCATTTGTTTATTTGTTTAGGAACACAAAGAAAGTTGTGCTTCAAGGTTCTTCATTTCTTTCTGTCTGTCAACTTCTCTATCTAGTTATAGCAATTTTGGTTCTCTGGGTGTTTATTAAACTTTGTTAATTTCCTCTTTAGTTTGCTTTCTGAAGCTAAAAGTATGGACTTGATTATGTAAAGCTTGTGTTTTTAGAGAATTGGTATATGAATAAAAATTAAATCTCTTTCACCACTACTTGTTTTGACATTAAGGAGAGCTGATCTAAAGTATCCATCTTTCTAAATGAGCTGGAAATTTCAGCTACAAAAGGTTTTAGCTCTGTAATGAGGATTTAATTGGGGCTGGGAATTGGTAATACTGTTGACATGTATCGAGAGGCTAATTATATTAATATCTCTGGAGTTTTTATTCGTTGGTATTTGTTGTTGTTGTTGTTGTTGTTCTTGCAGGTACTGATCTGATTAGAGCTGAAGATTCTTCAAAAGAAGCTGTGAAGAGTTGCAGATCTGTGTGTGTGGCTTTGGATTCTAAAGTTGTACTACAAAGGATCTGTTTTCAGTTCAACCAGTGAAGGGAAACAAAAGAGAGAGAGAGAGAAAGAGGGAAAAAGAAATCAAAATATACCCTTTTTTGTTATATTTATTGTCTCAGAACTCGACACCTGTATCAACAGCCAGCACTGTTCAAACTTCAAAGTGAGCAAAAAGCTTTTATTTTCGTTTTCAGAAACGGAGTTTTCATTCTTTCTTGGTAATTTCAGAAATAGCTTATTGGATAGTGGGGGGGTTATTTGCTTTCTTTTATTAAGCTAAATAATGGTGGTTGTGGTGCTGGTGTCTGCTAAATTTAGGGTCAGCTGCAAAACAAGCCTTAAATAAGTACTGAAGGAAGAGAAAAGAGAGAAGAAAGAGAGAAAGAGAAACGGGTTGGTTTCAGATCGGCACCAATCGAAGTGCAATTATTGCTTTTCTTTAGCTTAATTGTGAAGTAGAAGAGAGGGTGTCTCTCAGATTCAAGGTATATGGTGCTATACATTGCATTGCCAACTGCCATGGAGCTTTCTGTTTCGACTTTTGTTAAAAGCTTATGGTTTTTAAAGTCGGAGTTTAGGTTAGAAGTCTTTATAGCCACCATAAGTACAATATAACAACAACATAGCGGAAGTCAGATCTCTCTCAGCTCTGGCTCTCAGGCCCTTGGGGCTTCAGCTGTTGTTTTGCAAATGGCCAATGAGTTAAACTTCCGCAAGTTTGATCTTTGTGTGGTTAAAACTTCAAAGCAGTTCGTTTCGTCAAAGTATTGTACACATTTGAAGCATCTGATGCTTTTAACTTGTCTAAATTTTTAAATTTTTTTTTTTTTTTACTTTTACTTGCAGGCTGTGGCTGCCATTTTTCAGGCTTTGCTTTTGAAAGCACTGCAGCTGTAAAAAGCTTAAACGAGAGAGAGAGAGAGAGAGAGAGAGAGAGAGAGAGAGAGAGAGAGAGAGAGAGGGGCAGGCTGGCTTGTCTCCTGACTTGACCGTGATATATCAAAGCGTAAAAGAAGGCCTTTTATCACTACATAGCCAAAGTACTCTCTGTGTAATCGTCATCAATGCATAGGACATCTCAACCCCACCTTCACTTCTTCTCTCTGACCACCACCACCACCACCACCACCATCACCACCATCTCCTCCTCTTTCTCTTTCTAACATTACTGCAAACCCCAGATTTTCTTTCTTTCTCTTTGCAAGTGAAATAAACGAAAGAAAAGAAGGTAAGGGTGTTATTGTTTGGGGGAGGTTTTGAGTTCTTGGTTTGTGAGAAAGGAATGAAAGTGGTATGGAGGTGGATGGGATTCAGCCACAACCCAATAAGTTCTCAAGAGTTGGTAATGGAAGAACTGACTCAAGCAAGATAGCTCAGAAAAGAAGTGACAACTACCATAATGATGAGGAAGATGGAGAGCTCATCAAAAGGGCTGCTACCAACTGTGGAGGAGGAGGAGGAGGGGCAGGCGGTGGTGCAGCTGACACTAATCGGCTTCGAGGTTGGCACCATTCTTCGAGAATTATTAGGGTTTCTCGAGCCTCCGGTGGCAAGGATCGGCACAGCAAGGTTTGGACTTCCAAAGGGTTAAGAGACAGAAGGGTAAGGTTATCTGTCACCACAGCTATACAGTTTTATGATCTGCAAGATCGGTTGGGCTATGATCAGCCAAGCAAAGCTGTAGAGTGGCTAATTAAGAAAGCTGCTGATGCAATTGCTGAGCTTCCTTCACTTAACAGTCCATTTCCTGATACAC
This sequence comes from Firmiana major, assembly GCA_033439115.1. Lineage (NCBI taxonomy): Eukaryota > Viridiplantae > Streptophyta > Magnoliopsida > Malvales > Malvaceae > Firmiana > Firmiana major. The sequence goes on along the minus strand of CM065914.1, from coordinate 3,258,058 downwards.
CAAAGCAATTGAGTGATGAGAAAAGAGCAAGTGGCGGAACTGAACAAGGGTTCGACTCGGCTGAAGTGGAGTTAGACGGTGATCCGAACAATTACCAACAAAACCAAAGTCAACACCTTTCTTTGTCCAAATCAGCTTGCAGTAGCACGTCTGAGACTAGTAAGAACTCGGGTTTATCCCTTTCGAGGTCTGAGATCCGTGTGAACCGTGTAAAGGCCCGGGAACGAGCCAGGGAAAGAGCAGCAAAAGAGAAGGAGAAAGAGCAAGAGTCTCGCATTGCACATCACCAAAATGTAAACCCCATTTCTCAAAACTCCTCCTTTACTGAGTTACTTACCTGTGGCATTGGCAGTGTTAGCAACAATAATACTAGTCCTACAGCTTCTGCTCATCAAAACCCCAATGCGGAGCCTGATTTTTTCCACAAGGCTAATGCTGCTAGGCAGTGGCCTGTAACTCAAATGGATTACATTACCACGGGGCTCCTTGGACCTCCTTCTTCTTCTTCAAGAAGTCATCATTCAGGATTTCTAGGACAAATCCAACTAGGAAACTCTTTACAAGCAATATCTATACCACCCTTTAATGCTTCGGGTGAAAATCATCAAGAGTTGCAGCATTTTTCGTTTGTTCCAAATCCTGAACATCTGATCCCGGTGGCAACAACACAACCGGGGCCTGGGGGTGACTACAACCTTAACTTTACAATCTCTTCCGGCCTTGCTGGTTTCAATAGGGGGACCCTTCAGTCCAATTCTCCGTCTTTTTTGCCTCATCACCTCCAGAGGTTTTCTTCCATGGACGGATCATCACCCTTCTACATTGGTACACCACCAATGGAGAATCATCACCACCATCTGTTCCCAGCTGGATTAGATGGCCGCTTGCAGCTCTGCTATGGGGATGGAAGCAGGAGCTCAGACCAGAAAGGAAAAGGAAAGAACTAATCAGTTTCCTTCAAACGTTTCCTCTTGGCCCCGTCTTTTCTGGTAAGCTCAACAACCTCATTTAATTGAAGTTCTCTACCAGCAATATTTGACATTCAAATTTATTTCCCGTCCTTCAGTTTTCTTAATTAGCTTCTGCATTTTACTGCTTGTTTAGCTCTTTTGCTTCATTCTGGACAAGGGTTTTCTCATTTTCCCTCTCTTTTGCTGTGATGTGTAGAGTTACTTTTTTATTCGTTTTTGGCTTGCTTTTTGGATTTACGTGTTGTGCTCGTTCAAAGCATAGTACCATGAATCACTCACTTTTCTTGGTATTCATAAACAAGTCTGCCATTGGGGTCATTGTTTTGTGGGTGTCAAGTATCAATTATATTGTCTTTCTATGATTCCTGCATGGATTGCTGTGACTAAACATAGGCTGGTTGTCTCCTTGTTTGTTCTCTTCCTGGTTCCCTTCTCCCTAACATCTGTGAATCCATGCCAGGTGTTAGTTTCTTGGTGGCCAAGCCTTCCCGGGCACTGAATAAAACAATTAAAGCTTACTTTTGAAATGGTTGTGACTTTGGTATAGCTTTAGAACCTTAGTTTATGTTTGCCTCAACTGCACCACATGACAATGGATCAGTTAATTGTCAGATTTTTGAGTTGTTAAAGAATCTAGAGGATTGAGGGTAATTTAGATCTGGAAAAAAGGAAAAATCCATGCACGTAAGACCTTGAGCTCTCAAACTTCAAGACAAATGGCTGCTTCCAAGGTAAGGATGAAGACAGATTTTAATTTTATATGTTCTTGACAATGAGCTGTCACTATGCTTACAGTAAAAACTACTAAAATATAGGGACAAATAGTCAGAAATTATTTGTAGTTTGAACTTTGAATTCAATGAAGGATCTGAGCTTGAAAGTTGAAAATGATAATTTTGCTTCATAGTACATCTTTAATTTTTTTTTAAGGTGTAATTAAATTTGTAAGATCTAACGTCAAATCAAAATTAATGACCAAAAAGATTAATCATAGCAATCAATCATCAAACATTCTTTTTGGAGCCAAAAAAATAGTAATAATTGCAACATAAGACTATAATTATAAATTGTAGTATTAGAAAAGAAAATCTCACCTAATAAAGAAATTTGTAATTTAGTGGAAAAAATAATAATAACTGAGCAACATAAGACAACAATTATACATTATAAATTGTACTATTAAAAAAGAAAATCTCACCTGATAAAGAAATTTGTAAGTAGAACTAAAGAAATTCTAAAGAAATAGAAAATCATCATCAACAAGTTTGAATAATTGAGTTGTTTTATTTATTTTTTTTTCTAAAAGTAAAGTTTTAAGCATATCATAGAAAAGATAAGACAATGCTGCCAACAGAATTAGCATGCAACAATCTTCTAGGTCAATTCAAAAGAAACATAAGAAATGGAGTTGTTTTAGACTCATAACTTAAAGGAAGAACATATACATCTAATCCATGCATACCATAAAATTTTGAGTTTTATTTATCCTGAATTTGATAAGACTGTTAGCAAAATCATTCGCCTCTCCTGTGATAAATAAATAATTTGTCAATTTGAGTTTTTCTCTCTTGATCAAGAAAAAAAGAGTTGCTTCTTTTGAGAACATGTTCCACTCAATTGTTGAAGGTGTCCTTACAATGGTAACATTCAGTGCTTGCTAGGGTTTGTTTTTTGTTTTGAAGGTAAAAAAGGAAACCAATACCTGAGGTTGAGATGAGGATCTTAAGATTATAGATTTAGCTTGCAGGCATCATCTTGTTGATGTTTTAGAATTTGACATTCTCTTGATTTGGCTATATTTCCGAAGGAACATAGGAGAAGAAGTGATTTATTCTCTTGAAATAGAAGAAGACCATAGATTCCCTTTGGTCTCAGGCGGCATCCTGTGTTGTGCTTTGTAGCTTTGAATAGGGTTGAACAAGGTTTTCTTTTTCTTTTTCATAGAAAGATTTTAGGTATATACACCTTTTTTTTTTTCACAATCTAGTAGCTTAATGTTTTGAAAATAAAGAATTATTATAGCAGAGGCTTTTATGTAATGTATTACATGAATGTTGTTAGAAACATGAACAATCTGTCCAGCAACAGATTAATACATTATGCATTAAAGTTTTCTGTGATTTCAAACTAATGTGCTAGTTTCATGTCACAGCAAGGCTGAAAATTCTATCAATTGAAAGGAACCATAGTTTATATGCCACTTTCCTAATGTTATAATTATTGTGGGAATGAGGGGCTGAGGATGTATAAACAAAGGAATTTGAAGTGTTCTAATATGCTTTGGGGCTGCATAAGAGACTAGAATGGATATGGGAAGTGAGCTAAAGTGTGGTTGGAGGTGTTGCATTATAAGAATTTTAGGGCGAAAGTGCACTGTTGTTTACTTGCTTGAATCCTCTATTAGGCTCATCATAGAAAAATAAGTCAGTTGTTCCTTGCATTTATTACTGCTTGACATGAAGAAAGGACTAGTTATAATAAGTTGATAGCTAACAAAGAATATCGGAGATTGACACTTATCAAGGGCATATACTCCGGCTTGTATAAACTGTTAGTAATTAACCATTGAAGCATTTAAAGGAAGATGATCAAGGAAACCACTATTACGGATTAGTTGGGTGGATGGTGAGATTAATTTTATTAAAATTGAAAAAGATAAAATAATCATTAAATTATATATTCTTTAATAAAATAATAAAAAATTAAAATTATGAATAAAAATGTAATTTAACCTCACAATGATTTTGTCTTATTTACAATTGACACACTAGTTGCATTGCACTGGTGACAATTGTTGTGTCAAACTCACTCTAGGTCAAGAATAGTGAAAAGTGTTTAACTAGTCTAGATATGAAGAATAATTGTCTTTGAAGTTTGATTTATTGACGCAACATACTATTACATCTAATGAACACAATATTGAATCAAAAGTCTCAGGCTCTCGGCTACTTTGCATTACTGTAGAAGTGAAGGATTCAGTTATTTATAGTAGGATAAGTTCCTTGTCTTTGAGGAAAGCCTGGAATATAGACGCACTGAACAGTTGACAGTTATAATCATTTTGTTTGACATGTTGCTCACCGTTTCATTGCGCATCTACTTGGAAGTTGTGCAAAGTTAGTAGTTTACTTTATTAGCTGACGTGATCTTATGCAAGTGGGCGTGTGGAAAAGTGCTGAAGTGGGTTGACTTGTTCTGTTGTACATGCATTCTACAATATTGGAAAAAGGTGAAGATTTACTTCTGCAGAAAGGATGTCAGGTGTAGTGGAGAAAAGCATGGTTTTTCTTTATTTTGCATGAGAAGATAAAATGTCGTGGCCTAGTGGCTTATGAGGGTTGGCTTGGATGTTTGGAGGATCAATTATATTGGTAATGAGCGTCCAAAAATTCTTTTAAGACAAGAAAGGAAAGTCAGTTTGCAAAATTCTGAAGGAACAAGGAGGGTTGATACTTGACATTTCCTTTCAAATTTTTCGTGTATAATTTGCAGCTTAGCAACTGTGGGTTGTTCTATTAACAAAGGAGGTTCATTGTTGATAGATATTTGCATTTACAAAAGGGGTGGTTATCTGAATAATCTTACTGTCTAGTGAAATGGGACTTGTATTTCAATCTTCTCTGATTTAGTGTGAACTAGGTTTCCCAAGTTCATTTCTAAATTTTCTGAAATGCTGGTCTGGTTTTGGCTTGGTGGCATGGAATAGAAAGCGGCACCCTAGAGCTTGTTGTGAAATATTTGGTATGAAAGAAATAGGCAGGCAAATATCTGTTTGTGGTTTCTCTCATTAAGATCTTCTACAAAGTTCCATGGTGTTGCTAAAATTAGTCCCTCAATTTACTATGAACTGAAACCGGTTTAAGGTCATGAAACCAAAACTTATCTTTGTTTGTTGGGGAGGAAGGAAAAGTGAAGGATAGAAAGTTAACTCATCCAATGGATATCTTACAATATAGAACTGAACTGGCCCATTGGACAAACACTGCCAGAAATATATTGAGTTGAGTTGAGTTGATTCTCTCTTTCTGATGCACACTTAGCTTACCTTTCTAAATGTAGATGTAAATGTTTTACATAGGCAAACTGCTTGACTTTACAAATGCAAGATATATAGTAAAGGGGAATTATACTCTATGCTTTTCATTTTCGTTTATCCAAAAGTGTAAGTATCTTATTTTCAGCTTTTCATTCAACTTTACATCATAAAATGGCAAGCATAGCTCGCTATTGAGTAGAAGGCAATGTCTGTAAACTCCCCTTTCTATTGAACATCATGCTTGTTTATTTTCAGACTTCCAGTCTAAAACATAGTCCTATCACGGCACCTGTTGTACACCCTGCAAAGTACCCGAGTTTCTGATGATGAAACTTCTTTCACAAACACCTTGCAGTTCCCTTCCTTTCCCAATTTCAACCATACATTCTGATTTCTTGGTGCAAAATTTTTGGATGCAGGAAAGCAGAAGATTGAAGAAGCTGCAATGGCAAGCACTGAGTGAAAGCACATTCCTTCCCTGCATTGGCTGATACCTATATACCTATATTATTATGCTTCTGAAAATTGTTAGTATTTCTGGTTTATCCATTTTCAAGTCATGATTCCGCTGGCATTGGCGTATTGGGATATGTTTATCTATGCGTGCAAAAGCATTGTGTGTTTCCATCAAGTATAACAAAAACAGTTCGATTAAAGTTATTCTTTTTTCCCTTATCTTACCTTTATTCTGAAATGTCTATATATTTACCATCTATTCCTTGAGAAAAGTGGCTTTTGTCAATGAATCTGCCTTATAAGCCACAAACCCTTTTTTTTTACTTCTTTACAACATTAAACCTTATTTTCTCCCATAATTTTTAGCACGAGGGACATATAAATGTTTAAATTCGAAATTCAAACTTATTTCGTATTCATTGGATTCATGTGCATAAATAGATTTATAAATTATGCTTGTTTTCTAGATTTGAACCATTTTGCAAGCTTCTTTCCATTGGTGCTTGGAGAGCAACCCCAAGAATAAATTTTGCCTTTGAAAGCAAGATAATTGAATCCAACCCATCTTTAGATAGATTCTATACTATTTAACGAAAATCTGGAGCTCCCTTGGAGTTTGCGCTATGGATTAAGCTTATGAAAGGTTGTTATTGATATATGGTGGATTTGGACTGTTCAGCCTCAACTCTCAAGGCTTAGGTCCGAGCCCAGACTCAAGTTCCCCGCGTTGAACAGCAGACCCATCAGCCTAACACCAGTCCATCACCCATCCATCTGGATTGGTGAATGAGCCTTTGCAGTTATTACTCAATTAGGGTTGATTGTAGTGAATTTGGGAGCTACCCATATTGCTGTTATTGAGTTACATGTGAGCAGCCCACTGACTTTGTTATGTACTAAATCCTTTTGTTCTAGCAAAGAAAGTGACAGCTCCATAAGAACAAGAGAAAATGACAATAAAGTATAATTCATAGTTCCACACAATTCTGAAAACAGCAAAACACCATCTCACTATTGGTTAGTGTAAACGAGGGAAATGTATTTCAAATGTTTCTGAGCAAACATCTGGAGAGATTGTGACAGAATAAGAACTTAGGTGGCAAGTATATTTCTTTGTTTTTGGACAAGGATGGATGCTAGCTTGTGCTTTATACAAGAGAAAATGAACCTTAAAAAGCTGAAGCAGCAAGCATGACATGTCTGGAACAGAGTGCTTAAGACAGAAACATTGGTGATGTTACCATTTCATTGCATTTGAGAACAACCTTTTAGGCAATTTATTTACTTTTTTTTTGGTGTTTCTTTGGATAGGCATTTGGTTGGTAAGTAGTATATTTCTTGTGCTGCTTTTGAAATAGCTAAAGTAACTTGCTTTTCATAAGCAACAAAAGTTAATGAAAAAAGAAGCCTAGAGTCTAGAGATGTGTAATTATAAAGTTTATAAGTTATCATGCACAATTTCTCCCAAGTTTGGCTAATATAATATGGGTTTTGCCAAATAAAATACCAACTATAGTAATAATTTTATTTTAAACATGATAAATGATAATTACAAGTATTTGATCTCGTTTGTTGTTGACTTGTTCAATCAATTTGAAGATATGAGACGGTTCACCAAATTGTTTTTGAATCGAGTAATATCAAATTTAAAAAGTTGAAGTTGATAATTCAATTAAAATTTTAATATATTAAAAAATAAATGACTTATTATAATAATTTAAAAAAATCCCTTGCAAAACCCATTTTGCAAATGTGCTAATGAAAATAAAAGAAATGGCAAAGATTGAAAGCCCCTTAATAGGCCTTGTTTATGATTGATTTATGGAGGATTTTGTGCTGCATGAATGAATAAAAAAAAAAAGGAAAAAGAAAGCAAAAATCAGGACTGACATTTGATCTGTGATAACAAAAACCCACCTCTAATTTAGTGAGAAAAACAGTGATCAAAAGCACTTTACTTGTTTCCACAAAAGAAAGTGGGGTACTGATCTACTTACCATTAAAAAAAAAATTAAAGTGCAATGATTTTAGGTGAGAGAATTGATTTCCTTTAATTTTTATTACATTATTTATTAATAAATTAATTATGATTGATTTTCCCATTTTCCACTACTTTACCTCCTCCTCTAATCACAGCCATTGCCGGCTTAAATATAAGCATGTGGGGTTTCATTTTCCTGTGTGTTTCTCATATTTTAATTTTCCCACTTTCAATCCATTGTTCTTTAATTGGGGAATATTATATATATATATATATATATATATATATATATATATATATATATATATATATAAAGCCAACCATGACATCTTCATCAATTCTGCTAAGGCTATGGTTTCTTCCAATTAGTAGTATTTTTATTTTTTTGTAAAATAATTGGAAAGAAATTATTATAGAAAGTATGTGTATAAAAATGAAGGGAAAACGAAAGGCCAAAGTCAAAGGGGGGATTTGAGTGCAAGAGTCCAGAGTTGTTTCACGTGGATTGTAAGTATGAAAGGGAAGAAATCTCATGTGATTAACAGATAAAGGAAGAAGCAGAACCAGCTAATTATTTGAACCCCTAAAAAGAAAATAATAATGATAAAAATAATAGAATTCATGTCTCTCTCTCTCTCATGTATGATAAAAGGAAAATGGGGAAGATTTCTGGTTGCTTCTGCAGCTATAAAAATAATCTGATTGTTCAACCAATTTTATAATCTTCGATGATCTTTAAAGATTATATATATATATATCAACAATCTCTTGACTAAGTAATTAAAAAAATTTATGACATATAACACTTAATTCAAACCAAATAATCTCATTCTCAATCCTCGATTACATTAAAAGAAAAAAAAAAAAAAAAAAACACTACCAGATGATATTGTGTAGACTGAAATGCTGCCATCTGTTTTCCTGCTTGTTGAAGTGATTCCTCAGCTAATTAATGGAAACTCCATTTCCTACCGAGTTGCTAGGTGTTCAATTAATATATAATCTTAGATGATCATTTCCTGCTTCTAACTAGGAAGCCTTAGAGATGACAATCAATCTTGAATCAAATTGGCCATGCTGCCATAAGCTTTAATTGGCAATTTATGGTTCAAGAATTAACAGCAAACTTGGTTGAAACATGGATGAACAGGTCCAAAACTGGATCAAAGAGCACATTTTTTATTTCGTTCATTGATTTTGCAAGTTTGATGACTTCCAATGAAATAAAGAAAACACAACACATCAAATCCCAGTTTGACTATATCACACCAATCCCTTTCATCACCTAGCTCGGCTGTTCATAGTGGCACCCCATTGTTTTATCATCACCTGAATTGTATCACAACTAATGCAATAATAAACCCAGCATACCTTTATCGTGCAACCAACAAATCTGGTTAAACACTCCAAAGAATTTGCAAAGACAATAACGTATCCATGAAAGTTTGACAGGATTAAAGTACATCTATGGACAAAATTAGAAGCTAAGTGCAAACTACATTTCTTCATGAACTTCATAAGTATATAACATAAAGCATGACATCTTTCATACCTACAATATTCACATACAGAGGGATTATAGATGAAAAGTAAAGGACTACAAACTCCAAGCTCTTACAACATTAATCTAGTAGCAGGTTTGCACTCTTACAAGCATATGCCCGAAATAAAAAACAACCAGCAGATGCACTTTTGCTATCAGTTGAAGAGCAAAAGCTGAAATGCTTGCTTGCAGTGCATTATCAACACGCACGGACTGCTTTCACCGGTGGTCCAAAGCAAAGTTTAGCTTTCATAGGACACTGCCCTGAGATTAAGCTACAATACGTAACAAAATTGTTGTCTGATCATCAGCTTGATCATCGCCTCTTCACCTTGATCATTGTGCTTGATTGCTTTCCCTGAAAAGCAGCAAAAAGATCTTTAAATTCACAAGAGATGCATAAATAAAAAGGTAATGCAAGCAGATCTAAAACCAAAAAACAGAACAAAGAGTGCCAGGCATGCCAGTATTATGGTACCACATTATCGCGTGATGTTTCCTTACGCACCCTATTTCAAGCAAATATAATCATCATGCTTGGTTTCCTGGTTTCCCCTCCAATTCATAAAAGAAAATTATACAAATCAATTCAGCTCACACATTCACATACTGAATGACATCAAGAGCATATTTATCACTTAAAAGTTAAAACCATGTAATAAAAATGGTCTAATTGTGAATTAAGTGAATGCCTATTAACAGCATACATGATTGTTAACCAAACATAGAATCAATTTACAGGAAGCATTAATTTTCATACTAACACAAACAATTCAAACATTTAAATCATTTTTGTAACAAATTAAAGCTTCTGAGACTTTTACCTTCGCAGATCAGGAAGCAGACGTCAAAAAGAGTTCATCTCCAAACAGTAAGTCCTTCTCTTAACCAGCATCTTAGCTGCAGTCCCATAAGGTTCTTCAAAAGCAGTTGATAACCAGGAAGCATCCGAGACCTCTTTTTTAGAAGCAGATTGTTCACTAGGCCTAATAGCAACCAAAGTAGCACCTTTTAAAACAACCCCATTAGGCAATTCCAAATGAGAAGCGTACCAAAGCCTCATATTCAACGCCGGCACCAGCGTCCTTTTCGAAGCAGAAGAAGCTGATAACGGCTTAACTCTCAACTCCTCAAGCTGATCCCTGTTCATGCAAAGCACCCCTTGTCCATCCGCATCGGTTAAAACCAAGCTATCCAGTGTCTTATGCTCCGCAATGATCGGTTGAAGCAAATAATGCCTTGCTGATGCTGCTATTAACGAGCTAATCGTCCAAACAACCCTTAATTTCAAGCCTCCGTTGGTATAAAACGACTCGGGAATGCTCCCATTATCATCGCTGTTGCCAACATTTGAACCACTGCTGATGTTATTGTTGATGCAAAATCCGTCGCTCCCACACTCCGATACATGCAAATGCACGTTGTTAGCAACGGAAGCAGCTCCGAGGATGACGCAGTTATCAAGGGTTGATCCGAAATCAGCTCTCCATTTCAACAGAACCCCATCATCGATCCCTAGCTCGCCGCTGGGTAATTCGATTCGGAGGAAACGAATCTCGTTGAAATTTCTAAGCACTTGCGTCGGGGAGTGATGGGTGACCCCACCGTAGTCCATTTCCCCATCATCACCACCACCAGGACCGACGGATAAAGAGGAAGAAGGAGAGTTAAAGGTTTCGTTGAGAATGGGCCGTTTTGGGCCGAGGAATTGGGCCAAAGCTTGGAACGGTTTGACAATGCCTCCATAAAGGAAACGGAAGATGTTGGAAAAGGTACTGGCGGCACGTGATTTGTCAGAAGAAGAAGAAGGGGAACAATCATCGTCGGAAATGACGCAATCAACACGAACGACGACGTTTTCGACTTGCGGGACAAGGGAATGGAAACGACGCGAGACAACGCAGCATCGGCCAAGAGCCTTGACGTCGCCGATCTTATTGAAGACTAGAAGGAGAATAGAGTCGGGAAGACGGTCGAAGTGATCGATTGGCTCTGGATGGACTCTGTGAGTCGGATCTGAACGAACTGAAGACATATTTTCCCTCTTCTCTTTACGTTTTGGTAGGTGGGAATAGATCTGGGGGTGGGAGAGATAGTTTTTAAGGGAAGGGAAGAAGTTAGAAGAGGGAGAAAGATGCGACGTCGTTATTCGTAGGTGGAGAGAGGGGATAGAAATGGTGGGATGAGATAGATCCACGGTTTTTGTCTTTACAGAGAAGGTAGGGAGAGAGAGAGAGAAAAAGAGAAAGAGTGTTGGGATATGAAGGGAGCGTCGGAGAAAGGAAAAGAGAAATGAAACAAAAAGACAAGGTGTGATTTGTGAATAGGAGACGAGAGAATAGAGACCGCGGGGTATAAATGACCGGACGGTTCCACAACAATTATTCGCGTATGATTTCGTTTATATTTTAATTAAATTTAAGTTTTAGTTATTTAAATAATAAATTAAATTGTATTTAAATATTTGACTATTTAATTTAAATTATTTGTAAATTTAATTTAATTTAATTTTTAATTTATTTATATATTTTATTTTTACAATATATAATTGTAAAATGATCCATTTAATTAAGTAGTTGAAGTGTTTTGTCTAATTAGATTTAAATTTTTAAAAATTAAATTCTCTCAAATTTGAGCTTAATTTTAAAATTTGATTTTTTTAATTAAATCAAACTTGAACCTATTACTTAATTTTTTGACTTGATTCGATTACACATTTAAAACAAGAGTGGAAAAATAAAGCAGTGAAGCTTTCTTTGCTTCTTTGGTATTTTGTTTGATTAAATTTGATTTATTATTTTGATTTTTAATTAATTTAGTCTAGATGTTATAATTAATTTGAGTTTTTATAAATTATTATTCAATATATTGTTAACAAAATTTTTAGGCTTTATATGGATAGTGTTAAAATGATCACGCATACTCTTAATAGAATATAAAAAAAAATAAAAAACAAATGAGATGGGGTATGCATTATCATCTTATCTCTACTTATAGTATCTAAAAACTCTATTGGTAGTGTACGAAATAATAATCCTATTTTTATTTTGTTGAATACGATTTTTTTTTAATTTGAAATGTGGGTTGAAATTATTTAGACTCAAATTTAAATATTAAAACATGTTACAATTTTTTTAATTACTCATTCAATATTTATTGGCTAAAGTACAAAAATTTTAAATATTAATTTAAATAATCATATTTTTAATTTTAAAATGTATAAACTTTATAAATAAAAATTCGGAATCTCAATGTATGTATTTATTTCATAAAAAATTAATATAAAAAGAAGAGTTTATCCATGAATTGTTATGGTCACTTCCCTATCACCATAACGGGGGATGGAGGAGAATCTTGTTATCATTCCCTCACCATGGCAAGACAAATCCCAATCTACTCCTTATCTTTCATCATTTAGGGTTATATTTTTCCATGTGTTGATGATATGGGTTTACTGTTCTTCCACGAGGATAAACATAACAAGCAAAGGATGGTCGTAAATTGGTAATCGACAAAATATGAGGAGGGCGGATAACTACTATCAAACTTTTTTTTTTTTTTTTAACAAGGGAATTAGGGTTTTTTAAATTTCAATTTCAATCAAATTAACCAATCAAATAGAAATTTATTTAGATTAATTAGTCGATCATCAAAATATTTTGATAATGAAAATAATTTTGAAAGAATTTTAATTTTTGGTTAATTTAGTTAATTAATTGAATTAACCGAAATATTAAAAATCCAAAAAATAAAAAATAAAAATAATGAAACCAAAGATATTTTTAATATTTGAAATTTAGATTATATTTTAAATTTAATGTTGATAGAGTTTTTTGATTTGATATTTTGAATATTTTGTTGAATGATATTATTTAATTTGTTTAAAATATAAAAATTAATAGTTTAACTTAAATGTATTTTATTATTTTGATTGCATTGGTTAATTAACTGAATTAATCAAATTTAATCTGATTAGATTAATTTTGAAATGAAAAATTTAGATTCGATTAAAAAAATAAATCAATTCGATTGAATTAGATTTTGATTAATTCAATTCAAAAAATAATTAAATTGATTGAGTGAATGTTCTTTTTAAGAGAATTAATAAAAATCAATAACCGAAAATTTGAAAAACACTCTCTCATCTGCCAATAGCCTCAATCGAACGTAATTTTAAGGTCATTCATAATTCTCATCAATCATGCATGCTGATTTAAATTTTAATAAAATTTGGAGTTCATAATTTTATTTAAAGGGGAAATTATAGTAGCAGAAATAAGACAGTGGCAGGGCACTAAGGGCAGCAAATAAACTCGTGAACAACTTGTTTGTCACTTGATTTTTCGTGGGGTATGTTTGGCACTAACCAGCTCGGCCGACCCGACTCTATTTTTTGGCCTAACATTTAAAAATAATAAAAAATTTCCACAAAATATTTTGCAAAGCCCAATTTCAAGCAAGGAATCTTCATAATTAATAATTAATAAGTTAAAGGTAATAAAGTTAATGATTGAATTTTTTTAGAATATTTTGAAAGTAAATATTTTGTTTTATCAAATAACATAAGAAATATATTTTTATAAACATTCAAGGAAAATATTAGTCTAAATAAAACTCTAACCGATTTATATAAGAAATGAATATAAAGTTTTTTTTCTTCTTTTTTGGGATAATTAAAGAAATTGAATGGAATTAGTTTATGGAGATTCATTAATAAGTGACATTTAATAGTTGTAGAATTCAAACCCTAATTACTACCATCCTTTCATTATGACTTTATTTATATAAAAAAGCTATAAGATATTGGGTCAAACATATCAATGCTTTAAGACTAACTGTATTAAGGTATGATAATTTTATAATTTTAAAGATGTCATGATAATATAATACTAAAATAATATGAAATAAAAAGATTAAAAAAACAATAATTAAAATTTGATAATAATTATATATGAATATGATAAAACAAATTCTAACTAAACAAATTTTGTACTTTACATTGAAGAAATACGAAATATATAAAAAATTATCATTATAAATTTATCCAACAATAGAAAGACATAAGTTCCCTTGTAATGTTGGAACTTTCAAGAGTACAGCAAGATCTTGAAACCTACTAGCAGCTAAGCCATCAACCCCCAATTAGACATAATAACTTCACATTATTATATAATTATTTTCATATATATATTATTATATAGGTGAATCTTTGATTTGTCAATTTATTGTAACCTAGGTGAATCTAGTAATATTCCTAACAACAATAACAACTAAGAAGAACAAACGATGATGAATGTTTTAGGTTTGACAAAAAAAGAAGTTACTTAGTTGACATCCTTAAACAGCTAGCTAGCCAACAGAAAATTTTCTATTCTTTGAAATCTCCAATCCTAATTTGGAACATGTAATAAAGAATTGAATATTGTGCAATAACCAGACAAGATTTATATATGGTACAAAAAAACCTGACGATATATGTTAGAAAATCTAGCAAAAATGGGAGGAACACAAGAAAAAAAATTGTACAGGAGTCTATCAATTTGACTTGAAAACGAACCAAAACAATCAAATAAATTTTAATTAATGACATTCTTAATTCCTCGGAATTGAGTTTTTTTACTCTGCGCAGGCAGGCATGAAATTGATTGGATTCAAACAATGGATTAATCAAATTTGAGAATAGGTCTAGATTCAAGTTTTATTAATTAAATTTGAATTTTTTTTCGATTAGATGTGGATTGATTTGTTGATTAATTGTTGGTTTGTTTTATTTGTTGATTTTTTTATACATATTAAAAATTATAATTTAATCAACTATAACGTGAGTTGATATATATAATTTCATTAAAAACAAATTTTGAATATATTCGTCAAGTTATATAGTAAAAAGGGAAAATAACATATTCTGAGATTTATACCTAGAGTCAATATTTTTTCTTTAGTGGAATCAAGAAAAGTGATCTAATTAATACTTAAGTTCAAATTTTATTCTAATCAAATTCGAATAATTTGTCAACACAAATGTATTTATTTACATTATTACATTCACTTGAGCTAAGGTTTAGATGGCACATCTATAATTAAATAATTATGATTTATTAATGACCCGTCTAATGATATTTCCTCATGCATTTGGTATAAAAATTCGATGAGTTGGATTTAGATTTGGGTTTCCCAATTATAATCATAGTACAACCTGTTAATTGTATATTTTAATTAAATTTTCTTTGTAGTTAATCACTTTTCTTTTGCAACCCTATCTTAAAAAAAATAATATTGATGAGTTGGAGTTAGATCACTTATCAAAAGGAACTACATGCAAAAATATGATAACTAGAATATAGAACTCGCTCATAGGAAAGAGATTTTTACCATTAAGGCTAACAATTTTTTGATTTGAGTGATTTTAAAAAAATTTGTGACATAATATACTGTTTAAATTCAAATAATTTTAATTATATATAATTTTATTTTATTTTCTAATTGTTTTACGTCTTGTACCTCCGATACGGTGAGATCCGTTCATATAAAACAAAAAAATTAAGAGTAAATTTTTTTTATCTTTAATTTTTATTTTTTTATTTTATTAAAAATATATTTTTAATGATATTTTTTTTTCGATATCATTGAAATCAATCTTACTGTTAATTTAAACTAACTTTTGATCAAGAATGATTAGAAAAAAGTGGTGAATCTTACCTTGGAGCTTAAATATCATGTGCAATCATGCATTAGTTTACACTTTGGATCTGATCTCTGATTAGCAAAAACATTAATAAAGACCCACACGTTCGGGCATGTTCATGTTTTGCATGCTAATGCAATAAACCATTGAACTTGGGACTGAGCTTTTGTGGATTTTAAAGCAAAGGACGAAACACCGAGATGTTCCGTACGTATGTATAAAGTTACGTAATTTATTTTATCAAAATTTAAATCTTGAAGTATTTAACTCAAAAGAATATATTTTTGTTTTTATAGAACTGGGTTCCAATCTCTTTTTTTTTTTAAATAAAAAAAATATGTTTTAGAGCATTCGCTAATATCATAACATTAATTTAATCATATCCACAGGTTAAATTTTGCTGATTATATTAGAGATTTCATCCACATTAATGTCTTTACATTGCTTCTGAGAAATGCATGTAATCATGTTCATGAACCCAACAAGTTCTCTCATGACATAAAATAAAAAATAAATAAAGAATTACATATGAAAACTCAAATAAAAGATGTGAAGTCAATTTCATAATATATATATATATATATATATATATATATATATATATATATATATATATATATATGTTGCATTAACTTCATGAGCAATCAAAATGTAATTCATTTCTCTAGTGTTAATTAATTAAATTTAATTTGCAGATCTACCAACTTTTTGCTTCTATGCTTCTCAATCGTATATTTTCTAACATAACCAAGCTAGCAAAAGAAAAGTAAGAGAAACGAAAGTTTTTTGGATACTCATTCTTTGTTTTAATTCTAAGTGATCTTTATCATGTATAAGCAAATTAAAGCAACCACTTGATCCTGGCATTAATTTGTTTTTAAGTCACATCTCATTTACTTTCTATTGTTAATGTGATTGAGGATGCTATTTAGGTAATTAATTTGCCAATTCTTTTTTAGGTGCCCATCTCAATCTTTGCACTGTAAAGGTTAGCTGCAAGAAAAAAAGAATTTAATAAAATTATTATTTCACATCAGCACTTATATATTTTCATTCAAATTATATTATGTAATCACATTATTGACTAAAAGATTAAAGCTTAATTAATTTCTCTGTTTTCACATGTCCATTTCATTTTTTAGACTAGAAAAGAAATGTATGTCTATTGTTCTAAAAAGATATGGTTTGGTTAAATAATTAAAAGTAAAGTTTGTGCAAAGTAACCTTAATTCAAAAGCATGAAAAATATATTTTCTTACAATATGAAGGAAAACATGAAAAATAATTAGGTTGGGTATTGGTTATTATCTCAAATAGTTCCTTAGGAAGTCCCTTTCATGCACACTGCTACAACACATGAATAAAGTAGAAATCACCCAAAATTAGTAAAAGCACTACCCTTTTTCCCTTTTTCTTTTTCTTTTTATTTTCTACTTGAAGTTATCATTAAAGAAAATGAAAGAAAGGTAAAGAAGAAGAAAAGAGGAGAAGATAGAGAATAATGGTGTCCTACAATGATAATTTGAGTTAAACTTAAAATTAATTAGTTTATGTAATTTAATTGATTTCCTTTAGAAGCATGTGGCATTCAGCTATCAATAATTAATCCATAAATTTTAAAATAAGTAATTTTCAAAAATAAATATTTTTAAATTTACTAATTATTAAAATATCATGATATGATTCAATTACAGCATATAATAACAATTTTATTAAATATAAACCATTTTTTTATGAAACTGTTTGTAAATAAATTTTATGTGCCGTCATTGAATCATATTATTTTTATATAACTTTAGTTATGTCTTCTTTAGATTGAAAGTTCATACTATCGGTACTAATATGTTGCTGCGATCTAGACTGGGGAAACGTATCTTTTCTTTGTATGTAATTTTTTTCATGCATGAAAATCAAACCCTAAGAGCTTTTGACAGATGCTTTTGAATTTTTTAATTATAGAGCAAGGAAATATTAACACCAGCTCTCTTGCTAAATTAAAAATGGAGAAGAAACCAAGCAAAGGGAGACAAAGTGCCCCTTTCAAACCCCACTTGAGTAGACTCAAAATTGGAAGAAAGTGACAGATTAATGAGCATATACATGTAAGAAATGGGGTTAGGGGGAAGGAATTTAATTCATGAGAAATAACAGTTGAGCAATAAAAGTTGTAATAATCAAATCAAAAGGCAAGTCCAAGGGGAACAAACTTTGCTATAGCATAAGCAAAAAACACCCAATTATAAGCTGTGTTTGGCATCAAATTTTGCGAATGATAATTGGTATTGCCCCATGCCAATTTGATTGCTCCTTAATCAGACTTTTAACTACTAATCATCATTGTTTAATGGGTCCCTTGTCTTTTTGGAATGTATAGTGACCTTAGCCTCCAAATGGGACCTTAAGTTAAGACTTTGGGATGGTCTAATTGCTTATCCCCTTGTTCTCTTGTGACAACTTTGATGATTATCTTAAATTTGATAAATGTGGCACCCACTTAGCATAATTGTCATGTATGACCATGATAGATTATTAGGTAAATGATGTTACATCGTGCATTTTCATGTAATTAATGGTCACACATTACACGTTTTTATTGGTTCATGGACGCATCATGAGTCAAAGTTAATGGTGTTATTGAAATTGGGTTACTTTGATAATGGAGATACTATATCATACATTTTTATAATTCAGATATCGAATGTAACGATTTTATATAATTTAAATATTATTTGTGTAATTAACTCTTAATTAAATGATACAATAATGCATGTAATATGCTTCGCTTCAAGTCAAATCTAAATTCAAAGAGATGACAGAAATGTCTAGATAATGAATTATATTATAATGAAATAGTTATTTACTTATTTATATGGATATTTCCTCTCATTGGGAGAGAAGATGAACAGAAAAATTGCAATCTATATATCTGCCTAATCTTTTTCTAATGAAAACTGGAAATGGGAAAACAAGTTGACCTGTTGAGACTAGGTGAAGATACTTAAAAGAGTATTTTTCCATTCAAGATTTAGGGCTCACAAATAAACTCTTAACCGAGTGATTAAAAAAAATTATCGTTTGCTGTAAAGCAACTTCAATTTTCATTTTCCAATTTTCAAGGAAACATTTAGAAGATTCAACCTAAGGATTGCAATGAATCAAATAAATTTTACAATATAGTTTCTGATAAGGTTTTTGTTTTAATTGCTAATGACCTCTTGACATATGGGTATTATATTATTATTATTAGCTTTAAAGAAATCTCCCCAACTTGAGTTAATGTTAATTTAAGGCAGAAAGGAGTAGAGACTATTGAATGATTAATTATAAAACCATGGAAACATTGAGTAGGGTTGGCTGGTCTGTGGTCCTCCCCAATTCTTTAGCCATTATAAGTATGATGTAACTGTTGTGCACAAGCGGAAGCATAAAACACAACTATAACTACTAATTATTAAAGCAGACAAAAACAAATGATCAAATGCAAAGCGTAAAGGAAGAAAAGAGAAAAACACAAGATTTTACGAGGTTCGGTATAATTACCTACGTCCACGGGCGCTGCTGAAAACCTTCACTAATTCCAAAATGGAATTATTACAAAATCTGGACACAATTGCAAAATCCAGAAACTAATAGGGAAAAGCCAAAATACAAATATATGGACTATTTATATTTCTCTCAGGGATATCTAACCTATTAGCCCAGGCCTCAATTTATAAGCCAAAACTCTTTCTCTCCCTTTGTGATTTTCCAATGTGGGATTCCTTACTAGGCTAATAAGCCATTAATTTCAACAAATCTCCACCTTGGCGAATTAGCCTTCAGCAATGCCTTCAAATGTATCTCTCAGACTTTCAAAACATTAATCAAGTTCAAACAATGATTGAACTTGATTGCTGTCACCACTTTGGTCATCATATCTGCGGGATTGTCAGCAGTCCCAATTTTCTGTAAGAGAATCTTCCCTTCGGTCAGAATTTCCCGCACGAAATGATATCGAACATCAATATGCTTAGTGCGAACATGGAATACTGAATTCTTTGCTAAATAAATGGCACTCTGACTATCCGAATGAATAGTGATATTCTTTTGTCCCATTCCTAATTCTTTCAGTAATCCTTGTAACCAAATTGCTTCCTTTACAGCCTCTGCTAACGCCATGTACTCTGCTTCTGTTGTAGACAAAGCAACTGTTGACTGTAAGGTAGACTTCCAACTTATTGGAGCTTTTGCAAGAGTGAACACATATCCAGTAGTTGACCGACGCTTATCCAAATCACCAGCATAATCTGAATCAACGTATCCGATTGCCACCTGACCAAGTGAGTCCTCCTTCTGAAAGACCAAACCAATATCTATAGTTTTCAACAAATACCGCAGTATCCATTTCACGGCTTGCCAATGTCCTTTACCAGGATCATGCATATACCTGCTCACAACTCCAACTGCCTGTGAAATGTCGGGTCTCGTACACATCATAGCATACATCAGGCTACCAACTGCATTAGCATATGGAACTCGAGACATATATTCTCGTTCATCATCTGTACTAGGAGATAAAGATGCACTAAGCTTCATATGAGGGGCAAGTGGTGTACTTACAGGTTTCGACTGCTCTGAAATGCCAAAACGTTGTAATACCTTCTTCAAATATTGCTTCTGATTCAAACAAACCTTGCCTCTTCCTCTATCTCTGCTAATCTCCATACCTAGTATCTTCTTTGCTTCACCCAAATCTTTCATCTCAAACTCTTTATTCAACTGAGTCTTCAACCTTTCAAGTTCTTCGACATTCTTCGAAGCTATCAACATATCATCAACATACAAGAGCAGATAAATGAAAGAACCATCATGTAGCCTCTGAAAATACACACAACTGTCAAATTTGCTTCTTGTGTACCTCATACCCATCATAAACTGATCAAATCGCTTGTACCACTGCCTCGGAGATTGTTTCAAGCCATAAAGCGATTTTTTCAGTTTGCAAACCCAATTCTCTTTTCCAACAACCTTGAATCCATCTGGTTGAGTCATATAGATTTCCTCCGCCAAGTCTCCATGTAAAAATGCAGTTTTTACATCAAGTTGAACTAGTTCCAAATTCATCTGAGCTACCAAGGCCAACAAAATTCTAATGGAAGAATGTTTCACAACTGGAGAAAATACCTCATTGTAATCAATTCCTTCCCTTTGAGCGTAGCCTTTAGCCACCAACCTTGCCTTGTAGCGGACATGCTCCTTGTTTGGAAATCCATCTTTCTTCGTGAATACCCATTTGCACCCAATTGCCTTTTTATCTTTTAGTAGTTGAGCTAGCTCCCAAGTTTCATTCTTTCGAAGAGACTGCATCTCTTCATCCATAGCATTCTTCCACTTATCTATTTCAGAACATTGGACTGCTTCTCTATAAGTGGAAGGAACTTCATCGTCTACAATTGAAAGTGCATAGGCCACCATATCAACAAAACGAGCAGGCTTGCAAATCTCCCTTCTTGGCCTATTCATTGCAATTGATTCTTGTTGCAGTAGAGGTTCTTGGGCGGAAACCTCTTCATCATCTTCAATAGTCTCATTTTCAACAATTTTAACTGGATTAATTGTTGACTCAAACTCCACCCGTTTCCGTGTAGACTCCACCTGTTGCAGAATATCCTCAGCATTCTCATCTGTTTTCTTCATCAACATAGGAGATTCATCAAAAGTAACATCCCTACTAAATATTATCTTCTTCGAATTTGGATATAACAGACGATATCCTTTTACCCCTGATGAAATCCCCACAAAAATAGCTTTCTTAGCTCTCGGATCCAACTTAGATTCTTTTACATGATAATACGCAGTACACCCAAATACATGTAAAGAATCATAATCATTAACAGGTTTTCCAGACCAAACCTCCAATGGAGTTCTACCATCAATTGCTGTTGATGGTAACCGATTAATGAGATGACACGCATAAGTCACTGCCTCAGCCCAAAACTCCTTGCCCAACCCAGCATTGGACAACATACACCGAACTTTCTCCAGTAACGTTCGGTTCATGCGTTCTGCCACCCCATTCTGCTGCGGTGTGTTTCTGACTGTGAAATGACGTACAATGCCAGCATCTTGACAAATTCTCAGAAAAGGATCACTTCTATATTCACCTCCATTGTCTGTTCTGAGGTACTTAATCTTTCTTCCAGTCTGAGTTTCCACCATCTTTTTCCAATTAATGAAAATCTCAAGTACGTCATCCTTCGTCTTCATCGTATACACCCAAATTCTTCTGGAAAAGTCATCAACAAATGTGACAAAATAATGTTTACCCCCCAGGGATGCTGTCCTGGTAGGTCCCCAAATATCAGAATGGACATAATCCAAAATGCCTTTCGTATTATGAATTGCAGCCCCAAATTTCACTCTCGTCTGCTTTCCCAGAACACAATACTCACAAAAATCTAACTTGCAGGTCTTTGCTCCTTTCAACAAGCCTTGATTCACCAAACTGCTTAAGGCTTTCTCACCTGCATGTCCCAAGCGCATATGCCATAGCCTGATCGAATCTGAATCAACATCCTTCTCTAAAGCTGCTGCTGTTGATCCAGTAACTGTACAACCATTGTAGTAGTACAAGTTATTCTTCCTTGTGCCTTTCATAGTCACCAAAGTACCAGACACAACTTTCAAAACTCCATCTCGAATAATTACCCCATAGCCTTTAGATTCTAAGACTCCCAATGAGATGAGATTCTTCTTCAACTCTGGTACATATCGAACTTCAGTCAAAACTCTAGTTGATCCATCATCATTCTTTAACTGGATTGAACCTATCCCCAAAGTTTTACATGAGTTATCATTACCCATGAAAACAACTCCACCTTCTAGTGCTTCGAAGTTGAAGAACCACTCTTTATGTGGACACATATGATAAGTACAACCCGTATCCAAAATCCACTCATTACTTCCAGATGTGGATGGTTGACCGACCAACGCGAAATCATCATTAATATGTTCGACTACATATGCATCAGAAGTAGCTTTGCCCTTACCCTTATCTTTCTTCTGCAGTTTCGGACAATCTTTCTTCCAATGCCCTTTCTCATGACAAAATGCACATTCATCTTTATCAGGTCTTTTCTTCGAACGTGATCCCCTACTTTTTTGTCTTCTGCTTTGGCTTCTTCCCCTAACTACGAGTGCCTCTGCTGATTCATCCCTATTCTCTTTCTGATCTTTCTTTCGAATTTCATAATTAAGCAAAGCTGCACACACTTCTTCAAAGGATAATTTTTCCTTTCCATGAATAAGTGTAATGCACAAATGATCCAACTCATCAGGAAGAGATCCTATTAGCAGCATAGCTTTTTGCTCATCTTTGAAGGTTTCATCCAAATTCAACAAATCAGCTAACAAACGGTTGAATTCATCGATGTGATCACTGATATTCATACCCGATTTCAACTGAAGGCGATATAGCCTCTTCAATAAATAAAGCCGATTCTCGTTGCTTTTCTTCATATATTTATTCTCCAGCGCCTCCCACAATATTTTGGCAGAAGTTTCCTTCATGAATGGATACTTCTGTTCTCTGCAGAGACATGAATGAATCAACCCACATGCTTTCGCATTCAGTCTCTCCCAATCTTTTTCTTTGACCTCATCGGGTTTCTTTTCTTCCAGAGTGATGTCTAAATCTTGTTGACACAGGACATCCTTAACTTCACTTTGCCACAAGTCGAAATTATTTCGACCATCAAATTTTTCCACTTCAATTTTTGTTGATGCTGTCATTTCTGCTTCAAACTATTCTCCCAAATGTATACTAACCGTAGACCAAAACGATGTGACACTCTAAATAGTACCGTATACTAGAATAGAGAACACAACTTACGTGACAGTACACCAGGTCAGCTCCCAGGAAAGAGAGGTGGGTCACCAAGACACACTTAAATACCAAGTCTTTCCTTAGCCAGAGCCTTCCTAGACATGCACTACCACTTTATCTCAGTTCTGACGTACACGGTATAAATAGAGTATAACAGAGTGCTCTTAATCAAACAGCTCAGGAATAATTTTTCTTTTCTGATGTGGAGGATCAGACAACGCTGCAACCACAGAGCATACTACGACAACCAAGAGCTCTGATACCAATTGTTGTGCACAAGCGGAAGCATAAAATACAACTATAACTACTAATTATTGAAGCAGACAAAAACAAATGATCAAATGCAAAGCGTAAAGGAAGAAAAGAGAAAAACACAAGATTTTACGTGGTTCGGTATAATTACCTACGTCCACGGGCGCTGCTGAAAACCTTCACTAATTCCAAAATGGAATTATTACAAAATCTGGACACAATTGCAAAATCCAGAAACTAATAGGGAAAAGCCAAAATACAAATATATGGGCTATTTATATTTCTCTCAGGGATATCTAACCTATTAGCCCAGGCCTCAATTTATAAGCCAAAACTCTTTCTCTCCCTTTGTGATTTTCCAATGTGGGATTCCTTACTAGGCTAATAAGCCATTAATTTCAACAGTAACAACTCGAGGTAATTCCAGGGCCCAACATTGGGTGGAAATTTCTAATTTAAATTGCATATTATAACTAAAATTATAATCACCTTCAAATAATACATTCATATAAAAAATTAATAAAATCGAAGTGAGATGAACAAAAAATATGAGAAAATTATTAGTTTTTCATTTTAATTAGTCAATTAAACAAGTGAATGTTTATCCTAAGATGGGTTGGTAGGATCGAAGAAGTTATTGTCATTGTGTAAGCTCAAAATCCTCAAATTTTAATTAATTCCTTATTCCACAAGGGAGAAACTTGGATTATACTATGATTGAAAGTCTAGAAACAGTGATAATTATGGTGGGTGGATCAGAATCTGTCGCCTACCAGACTTCTTGATAACTCTGGCAGTTTGGTATTGTCAACTTGCTTCTGAATTCGGATAAATAGCATCATTATTGTCAAATTGTGTAGCGCAAGCATATCTGTTAGATTTTTTCTGTTTGATTTGCATGTTCTTCAAGTTTTCAAGTTGGCGGTGAACAAAACAGGAGGGGGAATGAAGAGTAGGTGATGATGGGATGACATGGAAAGAATGAGATGAAATGATCAATCCATCCGAAGTTAATTTTCAGCTCTTGAATTCAAATATTCATATTTAAATTTCCACAATTCTTTATTGATAGATAAGTTGTAAATTTAAAAAATTTTATATGTAAAAATTTGATAAATTCATAAATTTTACTAATGAGTTGATGGCATATTTTGTTCTTTCAACAAAATGATTCATGGATACACTCAATCCAAAGCTTGTTTGTTTAATGAAATCAGCAGGGAGATTACAACTTTGAAAGATGATAATTATTGAAGATGTCTTGAGCTGCTGCACCACATGTACACCCGCAATTTCTGAAAATGGTGCCCATGCTTGTGTCAACTGAACTCCATCGCCAACTCGACCCATGCTGCACTGTATTTGGTAATTAATCTTGTAAAATCAGTCAATATCTTACCAAGCCAATGGCAATGAACTAACCTGAAGATCTAAATATTCACTGAGAGCAATCTTACTGAATGACACATTTCTCAATTATCTTGGCTTTGCATGATTGTCCTCCAACATATCTTTTAAGGTAGCCTTTTCTTTCCTGAAACTTCACTACCAAAACCCTCATTCACGATCAGAGAAATCAGACCCCTCATTCCTACTAAGTCAGGTGAAATTATGAAGCTTAATCATCATGTTCCCACATTCATTTCTGTCATTGTCAGGTAGCTGAAGTGAATATTTTCCTGTCACCGCAACTATTATTAAAAGGAAAAGGTCAGAAAGCATTCTTCTGGTCTAAGGTTACGGTAGAAGTTTTGGCACGCAAAAGACCTAAACCTACCAATACAGCAGATAAACAGATTCTTGTAAAGGTTTTATAATGAAATTCAAAAGGGTTTCTACTTTTTCTAGCCATTTAAAGCAAATGAAAAGAGTTGAAGTAAACACTTGTTTGGGGTTGAAACTTGAAAATGCCTTTGAATATGAAAATCTCAACCCGGACCACCATAGAAAGTAAAGAAGCAAACAGGGCCACGTACCAAAAGATTTAGCGCATATTATCCACAAGATTTAGAGCAAACACAACTACCAAAGAAGCAAAACTCAGTGTTAAGTATACTTCCCGATATAGGTGAAGCATTATTGCATGATCTCTACATGCAAATGAATTAATGTGTAAATAGAGTCTGCCCACTGATTCACTCTTTTTCTTTTTCCCTTTTGGATGACCCTTTTTTTTTTTCTGGTAAATTTTTAATGCTAACATGATAAACAAACATCCTTTTGTGTATAAAGGTAGCCAATGAGTGCCTTATGATTATCAATTTCAGAATTCAGATTGTTTTGAGTTCGGAAATTCAAATTATTACAGTTTCTGGGAGGTAGACTGATTCTAAACTTCAACAAATTATTACTTATTTTGGAAATATAGTTCCAAAAAAGAAAGGTTAAATTTGTTATTATCCTCTTGCCTCTCCTTGTCAGTGAGATTCCATCATTTTGGTTTTGACAATAAGACCAATCTTTAGATTCTCCGTCTCATTTGTAAAGTTTTACTGACAAAAAGATAATCACCAGGTTCCATCTATGGAAACTATTTATTTAGAATAATGGAAGGCTTTGACTTGGGTAAAAAGATAAAAAGTAGATCTTGAACTTAGTTGAGATATCAAATTCGTAAAATTTTCACATTTTAAAAATAAAAATATAATTATTTAAGTCATTGTTTAAAGTCAAAAACTTTGAAGAAGGGGCAACAAAATTTCTTGTTCGAGACAAATTAATCTGATGATTATAATTAGAAGCAGAGCAACAAGTTCTTGCAATAATACAATATGATGGCCAGAGAACAGCTAAGCCTTTTCCAACAAGTGTTCAAGTGTTTGGGAAAACTATAATGAAGTCCAGCTAAGGATTGTTTAAAGAATAATATCTAAACAATGTTCAGCTATAGTATAGGCTGAGTTTTCAAGGCTCCAAGTAGGGTTTGCTGCAACAACATAGAGTCAAAAAACTATATAGAAAATGCTGTCTTTGGTTTTTATAATAACAGGACCACCAAGGGTTTTGCAACATTTTTTTCTATCCATATCTCTCTAAACATTATGAAACATTATGATATGAAAATTGCGACTTTTAAGTAAAAATAATCTCTTTGATAATGTAAAAAAAAAAAAATTATGTACACATTGGCTTTTTAAGTCTCCTAAACAAACAGTAAAGAAGAAACATGGGAGCAATGCCATTTAATAGGAGACCCACAGAAAAAGCAAATCTCTTGGGGCAACAACTTGTCCAGGGCCAGTATTAGACCGCATTATCAGGTGGCTAGCTACTTGTCTAGATCAACTAACCTAGTTCTTAATTAACAACAAGGATTAGAAAATGACAAAGCTACTCAAAGAGAAACAGAAATCAAGCAACTAATGATGTCCTACAAAGAAAGATGTCGGCGAACATGGAAATAATATGTTCAAACAGTTCCTAGGTCTTACATGAACAGTTGATTGCCAAACATTGCAGCTCATTATCTGGTCCAGGCTCTGAAAATGAAAGCCCCTTGACTGCAACTAATTACACAAATGCAGATACCAACAAAGCTATATTTATTTCTTTATACTATACATGTAGCAAAATTTGATTCTCATTCTCATCACAAAATCGGTTTTTACTATACATATTCTCTGAGGTACAAAGTCAGTTTTTACTATCCATATTCTCTGAGGTAAGAGAAAAACTTTGGTGCAATGATGATGACTACTCTTTTATTACCTAAAGATAGGTTCAAGTAAAAATAATATTTCTGTTAATGTAGAAAAAAGATTACATCACATAACCCTATCTAGACCCTGGAAGCTTAATGTACTAAACAACCCTTATTTTTTAAACTAATATATATATATATACACACGCGCAAGTATATATAACATAGAATAAGAAGTTTTCACTTTGTAATAAGTACTACTAGCAAAATTCCTTGAGGAAATATTTTTTCAGCCATGTTAAAAGGCTGTACATATTTTTATGTATATATTAAATATTAAAAAAGTATTTTTTAGATATACCCAAAAACATTTCCGAAATTAGATAGCATATAATTCTCATTTTTCGCAACAATATTCTGCCCTGAGCAGTAACAGATAAACCATTCTTCGATATCCAGACTAAGAATGAGAGACATCAATGTCTTTAATTCATTAAAATAAAAAGAGCACAAGAGATAGAGAAGCAGCGGATAATTCATATCCAAAGCTGTAGTATAAATAAACCTGCATTTAGAAAATAATTTAAAGGTCTTTATCTGAAGAATCGTACGAGCTTCGCCCACAACGATCACAAATTGTAGCTGTAGTTGGAGAATCTTTTGGCTTGGCTTTCTGCATATTTGCTAGATCAAGTTCCAGAACATCTTGCAGTGCCTTTGATCCTTCTTGGAGCTCATCCAGACTGAGAATACAAGATTAGGTCATAAATTATCATATATAAACATATACAGCATTAATGCAATGCAAGTAATTCGACAAGGGCTCTTAAAAGGGTGGCAACAATAAAGCAATAGGATCGGAGAATGATTGTGCCTTAAACCAATGCAAGTCATTCGACAAGCACTACATCAGGGATAGTAAAAAATATTTGACACTATTATTTTCCCTAATATCAGTGACTGCCATAAAAAGATTCATTAGGACTGAAAAAAAAAAAGTCAGTTAAGACGATAGAAAATCATGTTAAATATATGTGGAGAATAAATCAACTATAAATTAAGAGCTCAAAATGACAAAAGGAGAAAATGGTGTAAACTGCATCATAGATAGCTCTTAGTTTCGGCATGTAGTTTCATAAACGTGTAACATCATTAATTTGGATGTCGCACGTAAAGGAAAAAAAAATAATTTGCTGATATTATCCTAAATAATATCATTGCGAGAAAAATCAGTGGACCCCTGATTAGGAAATAAAGTATTTACAGAAAGAAATTCCCATTATGAGACAAAAGGATAAGGAAAAGCTTTAGCAGGTAACTGAAACTTCCAGACGAAAATGGCTAAGTTCACATGATGATAGAAACAATTCCTCGACTAAAAGGGTACAGAATAATGACTAGCTGATGAGAAATAATAACAAAAATATCTAGTGTTATTGGGATACCTTTTTTTCTTGTTCCTTCTAGGAAGTATTACTATGGGACAGTCGTTGAGGATTTGGTGGGTGATTGTCTAGGCCTAGCACCAAGTATAAGAAAAATAACAAATAGACACTAAATAGAGCAGCCCAAAAGAAGCTAGAGGACAAAAGCATTTAGCTGAGAATGGTCGGTGTTATCACTAGAAACAGAAAATTTTGGAGCCATCCCAGTTCTCCACTTCCAGAAGTAGCAATTAAATAAAATCCCCATCAGAGGCAGGGCTACGTTCAATAACTTATATCCGAAAGGGATAAAAAAATGAAATAGATTTGTTAAATGATAAAGGGGAGCATCTAAGAAACACGTCTAACCTCTAATTTGTCCCACTCTACCAAATGAAACACACTCAAAGAAGTTTGCTAATGCCCTATATGTTTAATAGAAAATACAGGGAGGAATGTACATGGGCTCTTCCCAGCAGCCCTGTTAAGATCGTGCTATGAAATGAAAGGCCCAATCCAGCAAATCTGAGAATCACTTGACCTTTCAGGCTCATTAAAAAGTACCTTCGGCTTTTACAAACACTAAAGATGTTTTATGGAAAAAAGGGGTATTAACATATAAATATCCACAACTTCCAGACATTATTCAGTGGTGTAGGATGCTCGTAAAAATTTGAAATTCTATGGACAGTGGACACAAAACTATCAGGTGCTCTTCAGACATTTCTCCTTACCTCATGCAAAGTGGAGGAGTCAACCGTACAATTGTGTCATGTGTGGGCTTGGCAAGAACTCCTCTTTCTTTCATCTTTAGACAGATATCATATGCGGAAACAGGGAACAAAGTCCGGCTGTTAAACTCTACAGCAGTGAATAAACCCCTTCCCCGAACTTCCTTAATGTAGTTTGGAAATCGCTCCTGAATCTTATTTAGCTGGTGCAAAAGTTCTTGTCCTAAATGGGCGGATCTGTGACATAGGAAACAAATCAGTAACATAGGCTATGCATCTTTGAACCGAAAAAGGACAGTGGAAGGGGGAAGGTGAGGTAGAAATAGATGAAAAGAAGCTATTTATAGCAAAGCAAGCCAGATTGTACTCCAAGCAGATTTAATATTAAATTCCAGTTCATGAGTCATATTCAATTTTATTTGACTAATAATGATTTTTTTAAATCCTTGAGATATTAATCCACTTGGAAATTAATAATGATAAGAGAGATTTACTCGACAGTATCACAATTTCTTCTCTCGGATTGTGATATTGAGAAGACACACCTTGGTAATATTAAATTCCAGTTCATGAGTCATATTCAATTTTATTTGACTGATAATGATTTTTTTAAATCCTTGAGATATTAATCCACTTGGAAGTTAATAATGATAAGAGAGATTTACTCGACAGTATCACAATTTCTTCTCTCGGATTGTGATATTGAGAAGACACACCTTGGTCAATTGTGCTAAATTAATGCATGTTATTCAGACTCTTAAGATTCATGTCACATGAGATTCAAATTCTTCTTTAGCTGTTGGGTTTTAGTTGTTTTAAGATGTTGAATTCTCTATCTTTTGATCTTGCCTAAATATTCATTTATACTAAATTGTAAAAGATCAAATATTTTCCTAAGAAACAGCATGAATCAAATTTTTTGTTCTTCATATTAATCTTGATAATGCAACAGTGGGCAGGAGTTTTCAATACCTCTCAGCAAGTTTCTCCTCCTGGATTACATCTAGCGAGGCAATGGCTACTGCACTGGCCAAAGGATTTCCCCCAAAGGTGCTGAGAACATACATCAATAACAGTGCAGTGAGCTTTTGCAGAACATAACAATTGTATCACAATTAGCAGAAAAATCAGAAAGACACTTTAGGCATTGGAGAAAGTACTAAAAAGGAAAATCAACAGCTTTTGCAGACTCAGTCATGCATATCATGAAGAAAAACCACCAAGTTTCTTTGAAGATAAGTTGTCTTGTGATGGAAGTGACA
Source organism: Firmiana major (assembly GCA_033439115.1). Classification (NCBI taxonomy): domain Eukaryota; kingdom Viridiplantae; phylum Streptophyta; class Magnoliopsida; order Malvales; family Malvaceae; genus Firmiana; species Firmiana major. Next base: position 3,227,213 of record CM065914.1, on the reverse strand, counting down.
CCATTAAGTGAAGATTAATAGGGATAACTACAAACCTTCCATGTTCTCCAGGTCGAATGCAAAGCATTACATCTCTGTCAGCAAGCACCGCACTTACAGGTATTACCCCACCACCCAAAGCTTTTCCTAGTATCTGAATAAGTCAACCAATAAATCTTCATAAGCATGCTAGAGAAGCTTACAAAACTGTGGAGTGCATCGACTCAACAAAAAAGGCAGCTTGAAATTAAGCATAAAACAAAGCATGTTAAACATAGTGATTTAGTAGTAACAATAACAGCAAGCGAGCAGTTCCACCCCAGGATGCTGTCATCAACTTGCAAGTTTCAGTAGTAATCTCAACATTCTAATCAAACTTAAAAGATTTCTATTTTAAATACCAAACTCTAAAGAATTAGCTACATAAAACAATCGATCCATAATAGAGCATTGAATATGCATCTCTATTGATCCTCAGAGCAAAGAATAAACAATGTAAAGAAGCCACAATAAAACTCCATTCTCTCAATTACATTTCCAGTAAAAGGAAAGCAAATTATGAATTATGCATTTCAATTTTCACGATCTGCGTACCTTCTATGATGTAATTGTTAAATTAGAGAAATCTAATTGAGAAAAAAATTACGCATGTCAGCTATGTGCATCTATGTTTAAAACGGTGAAATTGAAAGAGAGAGAGATAGGTACAGCCATCATGACTCACATTACAGCAACTTCTAAAACAATATGCACACAAACACATATTTTATTTGTGTGGATCACACTCTCAGTCAGTATTTCATTATTCAGTTGCAACTCAAACCCAAACAAATTTCACATTCAATTTACTTTTTTTCTTATGAGAATGATAAAAAGGATCAGACATGCTCGATGTGCCAATCAATGGCTGCTTTACTAGAATATCTGCAGCAATCAAAGAGCATAAAGTTGTTGATCAACAATCATAGATTAATTAACAACCTTATAAGGACCAAATACTATTATATTTACACGAAATAAAGCAGGAATTTCATCAAAACCTAGAAGTTAGATAGGGCCTTACCACAACATCTGGATGAACTTCTTCCCAATCACAAGCCAGCATTTTTCCTGTCCGTGCTAGGCCACTTTGTATCTCATCAGCAATCATTAGAATGTTATATTTCGAGCAAAGATTCCTGACAGCTTTTAGATACCCTTCTGGAGGTATTATAACCTATCAATTAAAAGGGGAAACAAAAGAAGAACATTGTCAAAAGAATGAAGGGTCAAAAGCAATAACTATTTACCAGTGCTTGATTTGATTTTAAGAAAAGGTTTTTCCCACACTTATCATGAAAAAGGAAAGGAAGGGAATTTTATTTTGTTTTTGTGGGAATTTTCTGTGGTCTCTGAACCAATTTGAAGATTGGGTTATAATTCTGTACATCATGTAGAATTCCATTTTAAAAAGGACTATATGTGTCAATGGGAAACCTAATTGGTGAAGAGAACTCTCCACCAAAGAGGTCCTAAAGTTCAAATCTCCCTTCCTCAAATTAACCGTCAATATAATAATCATGCAAATGTATAAGATAGTGTGGATCCTTACAATTATCAAAGAGGTAAAAGGGAAAAAAAAGCAGCTAAAACAGAAAACTCTCATGACTTGGAAGTTAAACTAGCAAGATCAAAAGCACTATTTAGCACTATATATATAGTCAAAAAGGAAGAGATGAACACCCTCCTCGCTCACTAAAAATTCCCAGATCTGCTAGACTAAATGGAGCAAAACCTAAAACACACTCGAGGCAATTCAAACTACTTTACAGCCCTAACCACTAAACATTTGATAAGAAACTTACACCAGCCTCTCCTTGAATAGGTTCGAATAGAAATCCTGCTATTCTGTCTCCATGTTCTGCACTCGTAAAAGAAATAACTAATGTGTCAGAAAAAAACACACAATCAAGTCTCATGTTCAGCAAATCTTTTTTGATAAAAGATGTACTCTCCTTTGCATATTTAAGAACATTGAAGATGGATATTTGGGAGGGGTGAACCACGTAACATCCAGAAGAAATGAGGCCTCTTAAGGACCTAGTAAAATATAAACAGAAATAAAAACCATTCAAACCTTTAAAGATTTTCTCAAGGGCAACATCATCACCAAAATCAACTTTAACATGACCAGGCAACAATGGCCCAAATCCACGAGTAGCCTCATTGTCACAGCTCATAGAGATGACAGCCAAGGTACGACCATGGAAACAGCCACAACAAGAGACGATAATACCCTGCATAAGCCCAATTTTTTTTACTCAAACGGAAGAATGGGAAAAAACTCAACTAGGTCTTATACATATCCATCTTCATGATAAAGAATACCTACCCAAAAGAGGACTAACACTAAACAACACTGGTTTGCCATCCAAAATCATAAGTGCCTCGCTATTAAATCAGATAGGAAAGGGAAACCTCAAGGTTTCTATTTCCTAAAAAACTTCTACTTATTTTTTCCAACTATATTACTAAAGCACTTATACATGAGATCTATCTAAAACTACAGTCATTGGATGAAGCAAAAAGCAAATACATGCAATCAGAAGCACCCATCCACCTGCCCTTAAAAAAACCCCTACAACAAGGAAAAAAGTGTACTGTTCCAACCAATGGCCCTACATCAGCAAGGGGATTTATTTGCCAATTGAAGAAATGCCAGTTAACAAAGAACGAAAAAATTACCTCATCTTTGGGAATTTTTTTCTTCTCATAACCCCACTTCCTTGCCAACTTCAGAGCAGTTTCCACTCCTTCAGCACCAGTGTTCATGGGAAGCACCATCTCATAGCCAAACAAACTTGTCAGACGCTCTGCAAAAATTGGAAATCTGTCATTGTAGAAGGCTCTGGAGCTGAGAGTGAGTCTTTCGGCCTGTTCTTGGAATGCTTTCATGATCTTCGGATGACAATGTCCCTATAATGGGAGGATATGATAATTAAACTAACGAGAAGATTAAATTCAAGACGACAAGAAAACGGCAAATCATGGATTTATTTCTTTTAATCCATTTTTGCCAAAGTCTGGCTTTGGGCAAGAGGAATTCACTCCATTCTCTAACTCCAATGAAAAACAAGAGGAACAAGTGCTGACAAATAATACACAGTAAAGAGGCACTTCAAGGTGTAGCGATACTACATATGGTTTACACTATTATACCTGATTAACAGCTGAGTAAGCTGACAGAAAATCGAGATATTTCTTGCCTTCTGGATCCCATATTATTGATCCCTTTGCTTTAGAGAATACAACAGGTACTGGGTGGTAACTGTGCTTGAACCAGAGAAGTGATTAAACAAAATTTATAATGACAACCAAGAAATACCTATCAATACAAAATGCAGAAAAATCCACAAATACCCACTCAAATTTTTTGAAAGTAAAAACAACTGTCACAACGGAGTGCATAACACTTCACAATATGGTGTAGACCACCGAACGGATAATATATTCAGCATCCATCTTGGCCATTCAACATCTCCTTTGAATAGATTACCAAAATGAAATTAAATTAAAAATCAAAGGAACCTTCAGAAAACTATAAAGTAATCTCCCCATGAAAAAGCTTCATTCTTTTCACTTCACAACATTGAAACTCAAAATTCTAAGGTTCTCAAAAATTAATTAATTTAATCAATCGAGTCGACATGCTCTGGCATGAGTAATTAATCATCTAATAAATCAAAGGATAACCACAATTGACAAGTTCAAGAATTTCACCCCAAATGAGCTTGGATAGCGTAACAGAACTATTAATACAAACGCAGTTTAGAAATTCGAGCATGCAGCCAACTGAACCAATCTATATTATAGAAAAATTCTTCTCAGATATTCAATAATTCTGACAGATAAGATCGACCGAGGCAAAAGCTTGTAGCTAAGAAAGCAAACCCAAAAACCCAAAACATGGATACAAATGATAGTACATATGTTTCAATCAACATAACAAAAACCCAGAAGCCAAAACAAGAAAAAAGAGGGAATTCCTAGGAGCAGAGAAAGATTAAGCATAGACAGGGTTGTTGAGGGTAAAATCAAATTTTAGAGAGAGAGAGAGAGAAGAACTAACTTGTGGGCACTATATTCATATTCAAGGTTGATGAGGTGGTTAGAAGAGGAGGAAGAAGAAGAGCTGCCTTCAGCCACGGCACCATAGCTCCTCCTGCTTGTTCTGCTTACTCTGCTTAACAAAGACTGTAATGGTTTCCTCGTTGCCGCCATTTTCCGGTGACTCCAAAATCAGAAAATTTGTTTCAATTGCTGTGATTCCTTTAAGACTTGGAGGGTTAGATTGTTGTTTGATGGTGCCGAGTGCAAAGCAAACTGGGAATTTCTTTTAAGCTCAAGTTTTTAAACGGTGTTTGTGGTATTGTTAATATAAACAGTGATACAACTGTCCCTTCCGAATCCCAATGTCTCTCGATAATCAAATATCCCAGGGCCAGCCTTGAGGGAACCCAACAAAACCATCCAGTCTTTGGTTTAGAAAAACTCAATTGCACTGTTGAAGATTATTATGTAGGAAACAAACAACTGCATAAAAAGCCATAAAACTTGTATTAACTGCCTGGGTTTCCTTCATATTTATCGATCTTTCTTTATAATAATGGCGATAATGAGAAGAAGTTGAAAAAGACACTTTTTTTCTTTAAAATAGAGAAAAAACGAAAGATAAGTTTAAGAAAAAAGAAAAATGCAAACTTGAAGTTGGTTACACGCAAGATTCAATCGAAAATACTCTCCCTGATCGCCGCAGGTGTCAGAAGTTTTTCATCAGTACACGTAAGTTGGTGGACCGTAGACGTAACTGTCATCCAATCGCATATAGTCAGAGCCGGAGTGCCTGACTCACGGGCCTGCTTTGATTGATTGTCGGCATACCACCGGGCTTGGATCTGGCTCAGGAGCCACGAGCCAGGTTGCTTGTGCTCGTTACCGATTACATTCGTATTGATTAAAGTTGCCAAAGTGAAATTATAAGGCTGCCGTGGTGAAGATTAAGAACGCTAGTACGGGATTACAAGGCATTTCAGTAGGCACACAAACACAATTCAATTATGCAAAGAGTTTTCAACTTCCGAGAAACCCATGTTTTCAGGGTCAAAGATCTACAAAGGATGATATGTGGAGTAATTTCACATGACCTTGCTTTAGGAAACACAAGAAAGAAGCACTCTGTTTTTGCATAAGCTGGTCCTTGAGTCATAACAAGAGAGTGGTGCAAGGCCTGATTACGCTTTTCCTAGTGCAACCATTATTTATAAAGAATGAAGGAAAAAATGCATGAACAATTTCCATCAAAAGGATTTTCATCCCCATAAGATCAAAGAGAGCATTTCATCAAAAAAATTTTACATTGCTAATAACTCTTTCATGTGTTCATCAACAAATGATGATCCAAAACCAAGAAACACAGCTTTTTAAGTTTGAATCCAACCATACAAATTCCAGCTGATGCTCCAACTATCACCTCTAACAGTACCACTAAAAAAATCCTGGCATGGTTATAAACACGTGTCCATAAAATACAGGAGATTGTTACCAGAAACTATATCCTCAGACCTTAGGTCAATGATGGTGTGAACAGTGAAAAGTTGTCCATACCATCCAAGCGCATCATTTCAGTAGAATGAATATACTGTTGCTAAAACCAATTATAGACCTAAAGAAAGTCCTTGACAACAGAAAAATATGTAGTTAAGGCGGCTCTAAATAATCCAGCTAGAGAATAGTAAGTGAGCAGTCCTAAACAAAGATGCTGCAGGAGACCATATGATACACTCTAAGAAGCTAGACCTTGGTTTAAAAAGAAGAAATAGAAGACGAACTGAGTTCCCTATTATAGCAACCAAACACGCGGTAAAAGATCAATATCAAGACAGTTAATCGACACAGAGCATACCAACATCTCGGAATCATTTGAGATATGGCATTGGCAGCCATAATTTCACCATGACACAAACTGGCTAGCCATTAGAAGCCCCAAAGTTTTCAAAGTGCTGCCGTATGAGACTTTGAGAAATGGGAGTAGGTTGCTGGTGCAAAGCACTGAAGTGCTAAAGCAATCCACTGAAAATAACCAAAGCTTAGAAATTGGCACATGGCAATAAAAATAGCAATGCACCTCAGTGTTTTGTTGCCAAATAATAAAATGCAGCTTCACTTTGTCATCAATGGCAGGAGGTGTGGGTGGGTGGGTACTGGCCAGAGGTAGAAAAGAAAGACTGAAAACCATTGCAAAGAAAAACACCATGGAAAAAAAGGGAAGGTCGTCTGGGGAAAAAATTCAACAACCAATAATATTCATATTAGAAGAAGAATAAACATGGTGTAGTGACAGCCTACCACTTACATTTATAAATGCATGTCATTCTAGGAAACAATGTGATAGTTAAGGAAGCATGCATCACTAATGATGCTCATGAGCTATGCAACCAATAATATTGATATAAGGAATTTGCCAACAATGTATAAAATGCAGTGATTTCTTATCCCTAAAGCTCAACTGATTTTCAATTTCAGAAACAAGGTTGACGAGATGTAACCAAGGCATTTGCATGCATTTATAAATGTAAGTGGTAGGCCGTCTCCACCATGTTTATTCTTCTTCTAATATGAATATTTTTTGTTGTTGAATTTTTTCCCCAGATAACCTTTTTCTTCTAATATGACTATTTTTTCCTGTTTGCTAGGTAAGGTTCCTGGAAGTGCATCTCTATTCAAGATCAGAAAATCACGTCCTAGAGCAAAAGTAAGATAATGATATTTCTGTTCCCTTGGCAAACCAAGATCCAAGGAAGCAAAAGTGCGTAGAGTGAATAAGTTATATGCAGATCATTCTCAAGCAGAAAACAGCTCCAAATACAGGAGTTATGCTGGATTCTATCAGATATGCTCTGAAATTTGAGCGATAAATCGAGGTATCAAGAGAAGTTCAGAAATAAAATATTTGTATGAGATAGATCACAGTGTTAGGTTTTAGCATCGATCGATTCATGAAGCCAGGAACATGGCACAAGATTTAGAATAGAAAGAAAGGGATGGAGAATATGCTTCGCAGAATTGTCAATATTCTATCCATTTCCGCTAGATGATTTCCCTTTTTCTTTTTATAAAGCACTGCAAACTGGCCAGGGAAAAGATGGATGAATAATCATCCAAGTATCACATCATACCATCAATAGAAGATACTCTATTGAGTGGCAGAGAGCAAGAGAAGGAAAGGTAGAAATAAGAAAAAATAAACATACTATGAATTTGTCAATTACGGTCATTGAATATTTCTAGGAGAAAGCATTAAATTCAGAGTATAATTATTGGAAATAAGGACGCCATACTAAGAAAAGAGCTGATATAACAGTTTCCAAGGAAAGAAAGATCCTAAAAAGTTCTAAGATATCACAGATGGAGAATAGTTCAAGCAACAAGGACGGAACCTAACTCCCATGAATGCTAAACCAGCAGCAAGTCTTCCAGAATGATCTTGAAAGGCACTCTTACAGAAGAAACACAGAGTTTGATTGTAGAGGACTAGAATAAGAAGCCATCTCCAAAAAAACAACCTAAGGGAATGACCGAGAAGAAACATTTGAGGGGGAAAATTCCAAGATTTTTACTATTCACTTTCAACTATCAAGAATATCTTTAAGATTCAGGTGGCCATTATAAATGCCTGAATCAAGTTTTCAGCTTCACGCTTCTGCTGTGGAGTGCCTGTTATAAGAGCAACACGTTCCCCTCTAGAGGATTTGGATTCTGAAATTTCAATCATTGCCCCTGATATCTGAAAGAGAGCAAGGCAGTGTGAGAACGCCATTCAATAAAGTAGATTCCTAAACTATTGTAGGGGAAAAACAAGACAATGTCTGGTGTCATGTCCAAAGTTAGGACTGACACATCAGTGATACCATGATAGTTTTCACAAGGACAATTTATCAAAAAGCATCTGCCTAGAACATCATCATAAGCATACATAAGCTATGAAGCATAATCTGATCTCATAAAGACAGAATGACAGATCACCTTTCCTACTTTTTTTTATATAAAAAGAATACCAGTAAATGACACAAAATATTCTCCCAACTAACTGTGTAAGGCATCATAGTTAAAAAAACTGCCAAATAAAATGTTGTAGCTATTCAAATGCTTATCTTCATTCATCTTGTTGTTAGGCCTGCTGTTTAGATTAATCATCAATACGATAATATAAGGTTGGGGCAGAGGAGTAAATAGTGATAAACCAACCTTCCTTATGTTGGCTAAATTGAGCCCTCCTTTGCCCATCACTTTACCAACTGCATTAGCAGGGATCAATATTTCAAGAGTTGAAGATGAAGGTAACCTGTATGAAATCATTAAATGAAAGAACCAGATTCAAATTGAAGGTATAAATGTCAGAAGAAAGACCTTAAGCACAATTTCTGACAAGCATGATATACCTACCCTCCATAGAGCTTCGATGAATATGAGGAAAAGGACCCATAGCCATTTTCCCCCATCTATTAGAGAGGAAAAAAAATTAAATGCCAAAGAAAGAAAATTAAAACTAAGATAAGTATAACCAAATTCTAAATGGCAATTTAAAATAATAATAAAAAAAAGCAACAAGAAAATTGCAGCGAAACACAGGAGATGTTGTGTCAGAAACAGGTAGCCAATAACTGAAAACAACAAATAACCATAAAAAAAAAGGCCCTGAAATCACATCCCAGCTCATAGACTTCGCAAATTCAATAAATGATTCAATCAATGAAGGAGAAGCCGAGAGCAAGCATGCAAAGTGAGGCAGAGAAACAGGTTTTCATCACTACCTGTTAAATAAAACTCAACAACACCCCATCCCCACCCCAACCCAATAAAAAGAAAAGCCTTAGCCATATAAATAAATTAAAAAAAAAAAGAAGGAAAGAATTAAGGCATGCAAAAATGCTTATATCAAGAGGCAAATCAATCAACAATCATTTAAAACTTCAGCAGATCAAATTCAATGACCATATTTATAACTTAGCAAATATATTGTTAAAGGGGAAAAAAAGACACGTGATAAAACATAAATTTAAAGTAGTTTACTCCAGGCATGCCTTAAATACAATACAAGAAGAATTGAGGTCTGACCAAGTTATTATTAGGAAGTGTATGAACTGTTTAGTAAACATTAGATGAGTATCAAAAGATAAAGATGTGAGATCTTCAAAATAACACGATTATAAAGATGATGTATTCAGATGACACCAATTTTGAGCAGGATATGAACAAGGATAAGAAAACCATAATTATGAGGTAGCATTTAACAACAATTCTACAATTACATACCGGCAGGGTTCCATATCCATAGAGGCTTGTTGAAGAAAGCACACCAAGGCCATTTCCACTTTCAGCCCTTTGGTCAAAAGCCAAAGGAGCAACTGGAGGAACAGAAGACAAGAGAGATGGCACTGAAAGACTTGCAGCACCAGAGTAGAGAGAATCCACACCTACAGAAGGGTTATGACCACTGTCCTTTTCTTTTAAAACATCATCTCGGAGCCTTAGAACAATCTGTATAAGCGCATCTCTTACACTACTAACTTCTCCCGCAAGCTACAAGACCCAGAGTTAGCATTCAAAAGTGTACTAATAGAAGGAAAATGAAAACATCAAATCTTCAGACAGAGAGAGAGAGAGAGTGAGAGAGAAAGAGAGCCAACCTCAACGAGCTCATCATTGGCATCAGCACATTTGGGCTTCTCCCCTTTTGATATACGAACATCAGCTTTAGTTCTCTTCCGAATTTCATTTATAATGGAACCACCTTTTCCAATAACACAACCAATAACTTTAGATGGAACAAGGAGCCTCATAGTTACAGCATCAACATCTTCATCGTTAATCTTCCCTTGCAGCAATAGAACAGCTTCAACAGCCGTGGATTTTAAATCATCAGGTGACTGTCAAGTCAGGCCACATTAACATATGAGAAAACCAAAAATATCTAGCTATTTGATGAACTACAGATAAATTTATACTGGAAACCAGAACAGAGAAATTTAAATAGGGGCATACCTCTGTAGCTATAACAGTGATAATACACTCATCACGATCAGCCTTTGTATCATCAACGTCAATACGAGCACCACTTGCCTGCCTTATACTTTTGATAGTACCCCCTCCCCTACCAATAACACGCCCAATCTTGTCAAAGGGGCATAGCACTCTGACTATTAACTCTTCAGATCGAGAGGCACCAGCAAAACCAGAAACCACAGGAAGAGCAGATGAATACACAGGCCAGGTACTCCCTGTATCAGCATATCCCTGAAGATCCGGCACATGTGCAGTACCCAATATAGGTGGAACTGATCTAGAAGGGACAATAGGATCTGGGTTTGGATATAGGCCACCTGGTGGATAAATAGGGACATCTGATGGGATAATGATGCTTGGAGCTGGAGGAGCTTCTGCAACCGTTGTTTCAAGAGGGATTTCTTCTTTGGGACTGAACTTATACATGATTGCAGAAACAGCAAAAAGTGCTTTCCTAACAGCCTCAGGTTCACCAGTTATCTATTCACAAGGGAGAAGAAACATTGGAAACTGATCAGTGTAAGATAAATAAGAACAAACAGACATTAAACCACCATGAAGAGAATATCCTATACGAACATGAAGGCAATGCTTTTACTGCATATCAGAGTTATCTCAATCAGATTTCAACTTTGACAAATTTAGTAGTAGTAATTGGCTCGTGCACAGCTTTCACATCAGCCTAAACAAGCTATTTAACTTAAACAATGATTGAGGCTTCAACTGCCACTGTAACAACGTGAGACAGATGTGCAACCTATCTATGACATTATCTACTTCCATTTTTAAAGTATAGGCATAAAGGGATACATTGATAATATCAAACTTGCGTAAAACAACAGTAAAAATCCCAACAATATATTGTTGCTGAATGTAATATAATCCAATGTTCTCACATGGAGGCATAAGGCATTCAAACACATCATCAAGCATGCCAAATAAAAAAACTATTTGCAAGCAACACCAACCTGAATGAAGTTGTCAAAATCCATGGCACAAGAATGGTTTGGATCACTGGCATCCTTAGCAGTAACTTTAATGTTGGCCCTGGTCTTGCCCCTCAGTTTCTTAATAGTTGCGCCAGCCTTCCCGATGATGTTTGCAGATTGGCTAGATGGGACAAGAATTTGGCATTCCTCCCTATACTTATCAGTCCCTTTCCTATCAGAATCCCCCACGACAGATGCAGCATTCGCAATTGCAGTGTGAACTCTAAGAAGAGCATCTTGAGAAGCACATAATGGTTCTTTGTCATTGAATTCATCATCTACCTCAACTTCTTCCTTGCCCTTAACATAACAATATATTGTAATAACCCTATCCTTAGCGCCAGGGTATGGATCAACCACCTTAACCTTTGCCCTCGTCTCCTGCCTAATTGAATTTATGACTTTACCACCTTTACCAATGACACTTCCAATCAACCCATCAGGGCAAAGTATTCTGTAAACAACCAGTTCATTATTGTTTTTTTCATCTCTATCATTCATTCTTCTCTTTTGATTCCTACCATCCCCATCATTATCTCTTTGGCCTCTAGAGCGCTTAGCACTCTCACCCATGGTTTTGGAATTAAATTCAGCTGCTGAAACCAGAACTAGAGCTTAGTCCAAAGGCAAGCAAATAGAGATTGAATATAATGCAAATATATAGTTAACAAATTCTAATCTTTCTTTTCATATCAAAACTATCACCTGCCATTACTTTTAACTTTCTATCCAATATCAGCTAATTTGCAAATTGAAAAAAGAAAAAAATTAAAATAAAAAACCATAAAAAATTTGCAAAAATCAAAGAAATATCATTTTAATAAAAACACAAAGATACCCAAAACCGAAAAAGATCGGCTTTTAACCAACCGGGGAAATAAAAAAAATAAAAAAACTATCTTTAGATTGATTAAAACTTTCTGTGAATATGAAAATCGTCCATTGAAAATTTGAAGGCTACACAGACAAAAAAGACGGGAAAAAAGTGTAAAACCCTACAAAAAGAAGAGGAAAAACAAAGGAGAGAAGCGGAAACTATAGATTGGAAAGGAAACCTAATTTTGGGAATGAAGTAAGAAAGCGTACCAGACAGATTCAGATAATGAGACAATATAAACCCTTCGACGCAGAACAAATGAGAGGGTATAGACAGAAACAGGGAATGAGGAAGCTGCGTCCCTTAAGCGAAGTTTCCTTGGATTCTCAGTTAACACTAAATTAAAAAATTTCCCTAGTAAATTTCTTTTTTGTTACGCAGGATATTGTTTCACCAATGGTTTTCTGATTTTTTTTCCCTTTATTTTTAAAATTCTTCTCCTTTATAAAGGAAAATGAAATATCGCCAATCCAGTGGGCCGAGCTTGGACCAGGTAATTGAAACCCTCAAATCCATAAAGCTAGCTGCTTGAGATAAATTGAACCAATCAAATATGCTTTTGGGCCAAAGTAACGCATTCCAATGGTCCAAAAGCCTAATTGTCGAATCTCTGTCGGTTTCGTCTGTCACCATTGTCATCTCTCTCTCTCTCTCTCTCTCTCTCTTTGTGCAGAACGGCCTTTGTCAAATTATACAAAGTTAAAAATTCAATTTTTGTTCTCTTAATCTTCTTCTCCGTCTCTCTTTGGTAAGCAGCTTTATCCTTTTTTTTCATTTATTTACAGTCCTTTTTTTTCTTTTTAATTTAGCAAGTTATGCTTTTTTTTGGTATCTTCACCTAATTAAATATTTTCCCCTGTATCTGGGTTTTTCTTTGATTGAGTAGTTAATTATTTTGCCTTTTTTTTATGCTGTGCTTGCTTTTTTCTTTCGTTGGTTTCAATGTTATTCAGCTTTATTATTATTATTGGGGTTTACAGCACTGTTTCTTTCTATGGTTATGGAGGTTGGACTACTATTAATCACTGAGTCACTAAAAAACTTCTTTTTTTGGAGGTTTTGTTGATTTTATGTTGTGGGTCTTTTAATATTTTCAGAATTTTCATTGCATTCCTATCAATTTCAAAGTTTGTACCAGAGCTTGCTCAACTCCCTGCATTGGCAAATGTAGTATGCAGATGATAACCAAGTGTCTTTCCAGAATTTCCTTTTATTCTGCTTCTTGAATAGTCTTAATTTTTATCTAAATAATCTTGAATATGTGACTTTTGAAGCATAAAGTTTCCATTTTGTTCGCTCCCCAAGCGTTTTACTAGTTTCATCCTTGTTCCCTGTATACTATTGCACCAATTTACATTTTCATTTGTTCCATGGGTAAAACCACCCCTGTCTTTGTGCTTTTTTCATAGCCAGTCGTTAATTTTTTCGAAGAATATGATAATTTTATTTTATAAATATATACTGTTTACGATGGAAGAACAAATTATCCTAAATAGGATTAAGTAAAGTAGAAGAATTCATGCTGACAATTTAGTATAAATTTATATATTGATTCATGTAACCTATCTTAATATTTGAACAAAGACTCTGATGATGATGACGACGATGTTTATGATGCTGTTCCTCAAATAGTTTGTAGAGTCTCATTGGTTTATGGTTGATTTTCATTGTGCTGAAAAGCTATAGATGATGATGATGATGACGATGTTTATGATGCTGTTCCTCAAATAGTTTGTAGGGTCTCATTGGTTTATGGTTGATTTTCATTGTGCTGAAAAGCTATAGATGATAAATAGTTTTATCTGAAGATAGGGTGCTTCAATTCATTAGCTTGTTATGCATTTGTGATTTGACTTTCGTGCCAAACAAGCTAATAACATAGATTCATTTTCTATTGTTTGCACCTAACAGTTATTGATTCGATTGCACTGGCATGGAACGAGAAGTAGGAGAATCCTTGATTCAATTGGGGAGCTCAGATGGTTCTAACTCAAGCAGCTCAGATCCTGTAACACGAGCAAGGAAGCTGCTGTTTCACCTTATGCTGGTGGGGATCAAAGACGGCAGGTTTTTTGTGGGCACTTTCCACTGCATTGATAAGCAAGGAAATATCATTCTCCAAGATTCAATTGAACATCGTAGTACCCGCCATACCTCTCCATCACCAATGGAGCAACGATGTCTTGGTATGATTCTCATCCCTTTCTCTTGTCGAACCTCCTGTCATGTGGATTGTTCCGTCGAGGAACAATTGTCACTGCTGAAGATTTAAGAATTGAGACTGTTTCCACAAAATCTCTGTTTGAAAGAAATTAAACAACAGTTTTTCCCTGATTGGTAATCATCCTATAGGTTTTTTTCCTGGAGGAGTAAATGCAATTGCTTTATTTTGAGTAATGGAATGGATTATGAAATAAATATCTGCAGACCAAATGACTAACCAAAATCTGCAATGGAGATTAATTAGAGAACTGGCTATGGCAATGGAGATTAATTATGCCCAAACCCCATATGACTAACCAATATCTGCAAACCAAAATTTTATTCATAAGAAAACCAGAACCAAGGCCATAATTAAACCAAATAGCACCAGAGAACTTAATATATATATATATATATATATATGTATAATATTTTTTTAATCTAAAATAAATGAATTATTTCAAAATCTAAGAATGGTCCAACATAGATAGATTATTAGTAAAATCATCAATGAACTCTATTCAAGTGGACGAAAGTCTATCCATGAAAAGAATTGTTTAACCAAACTGACAGCAACAAGACAATCGCTACGGTCGGATCATTCCACGAAGGTGCGGAAATACTATTGAAAATGGAGGCTGCTAAGTTAGGGGTCTTTTGATATCGTTTTGTTTTCGTTTCTTGTTTTCTGTTTTTGTTTTTAGTGTTTTTAAAAATAAAAACAGAAAATATGTTTGGTATTGATTTTTGTTTTAAAAAAACAAAAATAAAAATAAAAATTTTCAAAATTATTGAAAACAAGAATTTGATATTTTCATTGTTTTCGGAAGCATGTTTTCATTTTTGTTACGGTTCATAAATAAGTGAACAATATTTATATATTAATATAATATTAATATATTTTCATAATAAAAATATAAAATAAAATTAATTAATTTTTTAAAATAAAAATAACATTAATGTTTAATATAAAATATTATTTAATTAAAAAATAATTTTATTTTAAAATAGAAAAATAGAAAAATGTAAAAAATAACCAGAAATAGCATAAACTATAATATCATAATATTTTTAATTTAAACTTGTATAATAATTGATTGAATATATTATAAATTTAAATAATATAATTTATTATAATTTAGATATGTTAGTAATTAATATTATTGCTAATTGTTATTATATAATATATTTAATAAATATTTTATTAAATGATATTATTATTTAATATTATATTTTTTTAATTAAATTTAAAACATATCACTACTAACATAAAATAATTTAATATTATTAAAAAGTGAATACTTGACATTAAATAAAATTATTTATATTAAATATAATATGTTTTAATAATATATATTTTTTATAAATTATTTAGTTAAATATATTTTTTAGTAATTTAATATTATTTCAATTAAAGTAAATAATATTATTAAATATAGGTAATAATTTATTAATTCATATTATTATTTAATATATAAAATTTAAAATTTATATTAATCTCAATTATTATTTAATAAAAATTAATATTAAAAATTTATTCATTATTATTTTAATTGAATTATTTTTTAAGTAATTATTTTATTTAATTTTATATTTAATTATAATAAAATTTAAATAATATTAAATTTTAATATGATTAAAAGTAGATATTTCATATTAGTATTAAATATTATAAATAATATAATTTAATAATATGTACATAATATTATATAATAAATATATTATTATTTTTGTTCAATTTTTAAATTTTATTTTGTGATTGAATTATTGTATCTAAATCAGTTTAAAAATTTGTTCTTAATACGTAATAATTTTAACCAAACATGTTTTTTGTTTTTAGAAATTGAAAACAAAACAAATTAAAACAAAAACAAAAATTTTAGAAACAGAAAACACAAAATAAAAAATAAAAAACGATACCTAACGACCCCTTAATTATGGTAGAGATTTCTCCACTCCAAAATCATTTAGGCGACAACGAGGATACACGAAGCAAATCCTCTTTCACTGGAGTTTTCTAGGCTCTAGCAAAGATAGGATGTGATCGGTTTCTTCAGTGACACATGTTTTTTCATTTATCTTTTTAAAGACGTCCAAATCTTGATTCTTAAAATCTAAAGTGCTTCATATATCTTTGGAAGTTTCTTTTTCATTTACTTAATTTATCAGAAGAGATACTCGGGATGCTTCAATTAGTAGAGTAGAAGTTATGAATGATGTAAAAAATATTAAAGTTAATGAAAGATTAAAAAAATTAGAAGTTATTAATGACGTAAAAAGTGTCAAAGTTAATCAAAGATTGAAAAAGGTTTAGAAAAAAGTAATTTGAAAGAATCTGATGTAATAAAAGTTAAAAAAATACGTTGCATTAAATAAAAATGAGTAAAAAAAAAATTATACTAACAATTAGACGTGAATTCATATATTTATTCATATAATATATTTTAATATTAAGATAAAAGCTTCAATGATAATAATGATAATTTAAAGAGAATATCACGAAATTAATCCTTTTTAAATTCGTTTTTTTTATTTCAAGTTTCTTCCATAAACATATTATCTTAACTAATCAGTAATGCTCAGTTGACAAGGTTTATTTTTATTTTCTTGGTTAAAGAGCTGCGAGTGTTTCAACATATTTCTCGAATCCTATTGTAATTACTGTAATTAGAATAATAATTAATAATATTAAAACAAAGCAGTTTCTATATTGATATTACATTTGTACTATAGGGGTGGAAGATGGCCTTGCAAAATCTTTTTCTTAATTATTTGATGCAAAAGATCTTCAACTAAATAGGCATCACAATCAAATAGGGTAGAGTTTAATTTAATTTATCAAAAATAAAAGCCAAAGATTTTGGAGGAATTGGACCTCTGCATCTGCTTACATCATAGTATAAGACAATTATTTATGTATTTTTTATTTAAGAATAATTTTCCTGTCAAAATCAAGAAATCGGTTGCCATTTTAACTGTTTAAAATTTAATGCAAAGGAAACAACTAACTCGTTACCTAAGTTTGGATGAGTGTCAATTAAATAGGATGAGATTTAGACAATACAAATGAAAAAAAAATAATAAATCAAAATTAAAATTAGAGTTAAATTTTTTACACAAAATTATATATAAATTGATAAAATTTAAAAAATATTCCGTGTTTAGCATATTATAACACCAATTGTAATACAATAATTTTTATATTTTACATATATTTAGCGTATAAAATAAATATGATATAAATTATTAAATTATTAAATTTAATAAAAAAACAAATATGATACAAATTAACCAATCCAATAACAGAAATAAAATTAAACAAAAAAAATATGGTTTAACATGGGCAAATAGTCACCTTCTGCTTTTCCATCACCTGATGGAGACCTTGTTGTATTCTACGTTAAATTGCAGCTGGTCTATGATTATTGAAACTTACAAATATAGAATTATATTTTTGATTAATTCATCATTTCTAATATTTACTTACTAATAATTATTTTTTCTGATATTTATATTGACATAAATTGATTTTTGTATTATTAAAATTAAAAATTTAATATTTTATCAACGATTTTTACAAGTGATCCATAGGATCCATCATGTGAAAGATCCCATTAAATCTCCTGATTTTTTTTTCCATTTAACAATTGATAACATACTACATATAACTTAGGAAAGTTGCTTTGATTTCTAACTTGAAAACAAAAAAACCAAGATTGACCTAATTTCTTTGAAAACTTAGTTTGAAGGTTATTATTATTATTATTATTATTATTATTATTATTATTATTATTATTATTATTATTATCATCATCTATAATTGAAGATAGAGATTAGAAAATGAAATTATTGATTTTCAATTTAAATTTATAATATATCACAATTTTCCTATTATGGGGGATTTGAGGCTATTAATAAATAATAAGCCATGACTAATTATAGCTATATAATAAATATTTTACATTAAAGATTAATTTGAAATCATCGAGAACAAGGGTAAGAGTGTGTGTGTATATATATAGTTTTACATTAATATATGTGTATCCTTTCTCTCTCTTTCTCTATATATAGGTTTTTTTGGTAGCTTTCTTTATAGGTTGACATAACTTGAATTATTCCACTCAATTATTCACTCACAAAATCCTTACAATTAGATGAAACACGTTTGCCGAAATGCAAACAGTCGGTATATAAATATATTTTTTTGCCTGTAGTAAAATATTAATTATATATGCTTTTTTCTTTTGGAAGTACAAAGGGAAAAGCAGACTATACATGCTTTAAAAAGTTATATTTCAGACGAGAAATTTAATTTAGTTTCATACAATTATTTTACAAGTAATTTTTAATAAATTTGAAATTATTTTTTTATCTCAAAGAGCTTGAAAAATGAAACAATATACTATGCAAGTTAGTAATAAATAGTATATACAAATAATTTTTATTTGAGTATTCGAAATTATAAGGATTGAATCTTGAATATTGAAATACAAAAATATCGCATCACTGTTGTTAAATATGAAGAAAAATATTATAAAATCATTATTCCGAATATAGATATCTTACTGATGATAGTAACTACACCACACCAAATTATAAAGGTAAAATTATTTGGCTTTATGCCACCTAGATTTTGTGCAATCTAATGAATTGAATTGATACAAGTCATGGCGAAATTATGAAGAGGCTTCTGAAAAGGAAATATTGAAAGATGATTGAAAAAGATAACTCTTCTTACTAAGGTCCAAGCCATTTACACCGACCTGCTACTTTCTAAGGGAAGATAACAAAGTGGGAAGACAAAGTTCTCAATCAAAAGCACAAATTACAGAAAGGAGACAGAAAAGTTTGTAGGTCTACACTATCTCCTTCCTACACTCCTATTCGTATTCCAAAACTTGGCAGTTTCCTGCACCTTGAAGCCTAATCTGCCTGTTGAACTTCTGAATGAACTCTTCAATTCGCCTGTTTAGTTCCTCATCTGACATGGTGGAAAACTCGTTTTCCTCTTCTGGGAACTCGTTTTCTTCTGCAATTACTGGTTTTTCATGATTTTCTGTCTTTGATCTCTGCAAATTGTGCTTCTTGTCATTAAATGTAACAGTTTTCACTTTATCGGACTTGCTTCGTCTTATAGTTTTTGGTTCAATCTTCTTCGTATTGTCAACTTCCTGCTGGATTCTTACTTGGAATTTGTCGGTTTTAGGTTCAAATTCGACAACATCCAATATTCTTTCTGGGATTTCTTTGTTCTTTTCATCAGCTACATCTTCTTTCTTATTCTGTTTCGAACTCTCTTCTTCCTTGTGAATGCTCTTTTTCTCAACTTCGGGGTATTGTGAAACAAATGAAGCAGCAGAACTCCTCCTTGATTGGCTAAGCAACGCATAATATTCCTCATAAACGTCAGGTTTCTGATCCTTGGAGGAAGAGAAAGCACCATAATCAGCCGCAATGATGAGGATGAGAGTGTTGGAAATTACAAACCAAAACTTGGTATTGCTGAAAAGAGCCGAAGGGGAGAGGCTGAAGATGTAGAAGATTGAAATATAAACAACAACGGAGAAAAGAAAGGCAAAGGACATTCCATTTGCCTTCTGATAAGTTTTGGATTTGTGGGCTAATTTCACTGGACTTTCCAATGATGGCAGCATCATCTCTAGCAAAGGTGAGAGAGTGGAAGAGAGGAGGGGAGAAATTCAGCTGTGGTTGGTGGGGTATCTGCCTTTTTGAAGACTAGAGGGACTTTAGATTTAAATTGGAGTCGGTGAAGTTCCAAGCTCAAGGGGCTTTATAGGGTTATCAAGTTGGCAAAAATAATTGAACAACCATAATCACAAATATCTCCTACAATTTAAATGTATTTACATACATGGTATGAACTACCAACTTTCTCATCATCAACATCAACCAAATTATATAATTTGATAACTAATTAATTATGGATTATTATCCTATACACACTACCCATAAAGTACTTTAATTTTACAAATAAAGTTTAAAAACAGCATATTCATTAATATTTTTTTAAAAATACGTATAATTTTCTTAACTCTATTTGTATAATTAAAAAATTACACTAACAATTTATTGAATAATAATTCATAATCTAGTAACTACTGTGAAAAAATTATTTTTAAATATGCAATGAGAGAGTTTTTTCTCATTTTACAAATTTAACTTTGCTTATTTCAATGTCTAAATTTAAAATCTTTAAAATAAAATTTAAAACTCTAATAATTAGAGTGCACATTTTCAAAATAATAGTAAAATACATTTAATTTCTTATGATTTCTATTTCTTTTTGGTTCATAAGAATGCCGTATAAGAATGAGAGAATATTCGAGTTCTAAATTTAATCTTTAGTAATAATTACTAAACCAAATATTAATTATTTAGAATCTTTATTTATCATGTCTAATAGTAAGATAATTTCATAAGTGATATATAAAATCAGGTTATCACATTTTAAAATTTCAAATGAAAATAATATTTTGTCAACGTATTTCACTCCTAATACTTTTATTTATTAATTAAAATTGAATCTAAAAAATAGTTTAAATGATTTAAAAAAAAATGTTACTTCGAGAAGAGATCAAAATAAACCAACAACTTATAAACTTTAAATATATATATTTTTTTTTGTTAAAATTAGTATGATATTAATCATAAATTTCTATCAACTTAAAGTTCAAGACTCTTGATAAGTAAAAATAAAAATAAAAAAGATAGAACAAATGACCCCATGAATACGGCCAAGAATGCGTGTTCCGGTACTTACATTTCACATCACCGGTACAATTATGATCACATTCCATATATGCCCAAAATTCGGTTGGCAGCGTCGGTATTTAATCTATCAAATTGAAGTCAAATCGTAAAACAAGCCAAACAATAATTGCCATATAAATCATCACAAAACGACATCGCAATGAAAGGTAGAGTTTAATCATTTTTTTTTCAATCATAGATAATTTGGATATAATTCGATTAAAAAAATATAATATGATATTAATTAAATTTTAATAAAAATTATATATAAATATAATAAAAATTAAAAAATGTTACATTTAATTTATCAATATAAATTTTAATACAAAAATTTTATATTTTATATAATATAAAATATTTACATGAATAAATAATAATTATGTACGCACACACGAAGTACCAGACGGACCATCTCTTTAAGAAATCTCCCAAATTTAAATAAGAAAATAGAAAATAGGCCCAAGTTATCCACGGTGTTATTTAAAATGCATACATTTCAATGCTAACACGAAGGATGGACACCTAAGACATGATAGATTCCACGTGTTATTTTTCTCACTTTGGTCCCACAATAGCAAACCCTTTCTTTATGATCAAAAACAGATCAACGGCTGGGATGACCTTGTGCACAAACACAAGGGGCCCGTCCTTTTCTCCTTGATTAAAGCTGGGTTCGACTCGCCAGTGAGATACATACGAGTCCAATGTATTGAAATCTTTCTAGGAAACAGATAAAATTTTGTAATAGTAAAATTATTTGATTACCCTTAGTTTATTTTTTTTATTATTTTATTAAAAATATATATTTTTAATAATTGACTTACATGATTTTTCATGCAAGTGCAATGAAGCTTGGGATTACCCTTGTCTGAGTGCTTAATCATTAAACTTTATTTGTTTTCCTAGCTCTCCAAGTGTAAGCAAAACTTTCTTTCCTTGATCATGAGCATAAGATGGTGGGCATTGGTAGCCGTGGACCCCACGATCTCAAACATGGAGCCGTACGATTCCTTAGTTGGGACCCACCAAGGGGTGGATCTACTTTTTGTAGCCGCCAAGTGTTGGGACCCAATCCACTTGGATGTTTGCCACGTGTACGTATATCCAGGTTGCATCGACACAAAATTTTTAATGATAAAAAGTTAGTGATTATTATAATTTTAAGTTAATTATATTAATCATCACTGTCATCCTTAATTTTCACTGATTATTTATCAAAATATTATTTTCAATAATTACTACAATGGGATATTTGTACTTGTATTAATGGAATACTATTGATGCAAATTTTAACGTTTATTTTTTGAATGCAAAGAACGCGAATTTTATGATTATTTTTGGATAAATAATGTACAAATTTTCAAAAATTTATGGACAATAATTTAATAAATTTATAAATTTCAAAAATAAATTAACAATATATCTTGACTTTAAAAATAAAATAATCCCACATGCTTTTGAATTTTTTGCATATAAAAAAAATGGAATACTACTCATCAATCTCATGATTTTCTAATCTTGCTTATCACCATAATCCATGCCTGAATTTCACCTTTTTTTTTTATTTGGTCCTTTGAAAATCGTTACCCCACCATTGTTATAGTTATCATAAATTTTTTTAAGCTTTGGGGAACAAGGACTCGTGGGAAAGGAATTAGAGACACCCATGGCATTTGATTATTGGTTAATCCACTCTCTTTCTTGCGTGATCGTATCGTTTACAAGATTCATTAAGAACTTGATTTTTATGCAATAGGGTTTTGTAGTAACCAAAGGAGCACTCCAAAGACAGCAAGATAAAGACCAGTTTCGTATGCTTGCTTATTTATAATTTCTTAAGCAATTAGTGTTTATGTTCACGGAGGAGAAGGCTTAATTCATTGTCAATTGGTCATCATGTGCGGCTTTTAGACATTCTTAACTTCTGTTTTTAATGTGGGCAAGAATATTCTACATCTATAAAAATCTTTCATGATCTCATTTTGTCTAATCTTTTACCCTACTAAGTGAATAATATATGAGTAAATACAGTTATTGTAATGTTTGTTCCTGATTCGATTTTTGTATGATTTAACTCAAAAATTTTAGAGAAAGACAAATGCAATAAGGTGATTAATGATAACAGAGAGATCGAGCTCTAAAATTAAATTTGAGTCATTTAAATATGTTTTTTTATATATATATATAAGTATTAAGTATGCGCGTTACATATTTATTTTGAAACATTTTTATAATATTTTTTTTGATTCTATCTGTAAATTTTTCATTTTTATTTTTTTTTTACTATAAATCATTTGTGAGCTGTTTTGTTTCGTTTCATTTTCTTTATTATCTATCGCACTTGTCTTTTTAACATATAATATCTTAACAAAATATTGACTGAATTAAAAGCTGGCTGTCCATATTGCTATGAAGGAAACGGTAGTCATCAATTATAAATATATCGCTTATCGATTTGGGTTTTCTTGTCCCCGCAAGAAACCAACCCCTTAGAGGCTGACGCTCAGTCTTTTGTAATGGTGATGTTGTATTTTTATCATGCAATAATCTTGTTTGCAGTATCTTGATAAGTTCAAGGTATGAATAATTATACAAAAGAAATAAGATGCTGTTACATGCATTAAAGAACTTAAGTGAAATATATTAAAATATTTATTAGATATAATAAAATTTTGAAGATCTGTGCGTTAGATGAATGAAAAAAAATATGTGTATTAATTGATGACTTTTTATTTGAATTAAACTAACTTCAAAATGGATGAATGTATCAATATTAAATTTCATAAAGATTCTATTTAATAAAAATTTTATTTATTGTGAACAAATTATTAATTAAAATTTTCTTTAGTATTTCAAGTTTCTAAACGGACAAGTCTTCATTGAACTTTATGAGCCCTAATTTAGGTCAAAAGCTTTAAAGTTAATTATGGTATAATAATGTTTTTATTTACTTATATTTAAAAGAAATTGTTAAGTAAATTAAACAAAAAAAAATTAAAGAGAATTAATAGACTGAAGGGATTTGTATTCCAAAATGTGTATTCTATGAGTACAAATTATAAGATGAGAATAATTTATTCTTTCCTCATTTAACTGTATTATTTTATCATGTATATCACCAAGAAAACATGGAAATCCTCAAGTTGGAAGAGGATGGGAGTGGTGGATCAACGGAGATGGGGACGTATCTTATAGGCGAGGATAGAGACAAGAAGTATAAACCCTACGATGTTACATCCTTACCACTTTACATGAATTACGACTTTACATATAACATGGGTTATGAAAGTTAATTTGTACATGTTACTGTAACATCTCAAACTTATATTACGATATTATAAAGATTTGTTATATATAAATTGAAATTGAAATTGAAATTGAAATTTATATTTACAAGATATTTTGTAAAATGAATAATGAGGTTTTTTATTTAAACAAATGATATTTTGTAAATTGAGTGTTTAAACAAATGTTTGTGCTTGCTAAGACACTTCCAAAACAGTATAAAAATTTCTTATGGCAAGCTTTTAATCTCGTAAAGCCTACATTTTAACATGAGCAACTGGAGAAAAGCCACTCCGAAAAATCCCCCACCTTGGGCTCAACGCAGCCCACTGTTGCTGAAAACTGGAACCCTCCCCAATTCTTCCTACACATTGCCCATAATTTTTTTCCTGGGGAAAAATTTATGTATATAAATCAAATTATTTTTAAATTACTTAAACTTCATTTGAATAATTACTTAAATTTGATTAATTTATTTTTAAATTAAGTTTAAATATATTAATATTTGATTCAAATAACTTGTTAATTCAATAGAGCTTTTTTTAATATATATTATATATTTTATTATTAGTTTATCATTTTACTTTTATAATATATTATCAAAAATTCATAAATTAAATTCCATGATTTAAACATTTCGTAAAGTTGAATTTAAGTATCAAAATCAAACTTGATTTAAATTTCAATCATTAAATTTTTGAATAAAATTGAATTCAAATTTAATATTAAATTCTTTCCGCTCACTATTCCATTTATCCAAGTCTGGCATTGAATCTAATTGTAGGTAAGGCCTATGCTGAAATCTGGAAATATAATTAAAACCTAAACAAAGAAAATAAATTTTGAGAGCTTGGGTTTCTTTTTTGGTGTGTATACTTCTACTTTCATGGACCTCGAACATTTTCTCTGATCCAAAGTTTTTCTCCTCCAATTATTCTAATGAAGGATATCTTGTTTGTTTCATTTGTATATATAGATGTTCCATAATCCATCCAAACATGTAGGGTGGCGTGCAGCGAATCCTAAAGAGTTAGAGGTTAGAGCGACAAGAACCAGAGCCACAGTGAGAGAGTGAAGCTGAGAGAGGCAACTGTAGCTCTCTGCCTCTGCAAAAGCAATGCTTGTTGTGTCGGCTTCAGGGATGATACTGAGGAAGAGCCATGTCAAATCATGCTTAAAGCCTTAAGCTAAAACCCCCTTTTTTTTTTCGGATTTATTTTTTTGCATGATACCCTTCCTGACAATTTGTTCCTCTTATGGCAACTGTCTCTCTTCTCTCATTTGCTCCCTTTTTACATACAAAAACCAACACTATGCTTGTTCAATCTCCCATTCCCGGAATGCAAATGCCAGACAGAGATAGCTTAGGGTTTCCCAACAGCAGCCTTTCACACACTGACATAAAGGGTGAAGCAATAAACTGGTAGATATTCCTTTAGTTTCCTTCTTTTTGCTATCAATCTTTGTTCAACTAGTGCTTGGTTGTAAGAAGAGAAAGCACACTGCGATCTCTTAGTTCTAAAGCTACATTTTACATTTCTGAGTGCTGTATGGTTCTGTTTGTTTCTTGCTCTTCTCTCATGGCTTCTCTTTCTCTTCTCCTTGTTGGGTTCATTGTTTTGTCGTCTTGGGCGATTGCAGTGCAAAGAAACTTGGATGAGAGTAGTGAAACATTGATGGACGAAGGGGAGCTTTTGGGGCTTTTTGATGTTATAGGTTCACTTCTAGATGAACCTGGTTGGGCTGGAGTGCATCCAGAGCCATGCACCGAAACTCCATGGCCTGGTATTGAATGTGAGATTGGTCAAGACCCTCCAATCTTTCATGTTACAACTATTCACATTGGCCCTGATGTTGCTACACCACCTTGCCAATCTTCTGCTAAAATATCAGATTCCTTGCTCAAACTGCCTTACCTGAGAACTCTCTCTATTTTCAACTGTTTTGTAACTTCACCAGTATCACTTTCTCCTGCTTTATTTGGAGCATTGTCTTCCTTGGAGCATCTATCACTTCAGTCAAATCCATCTCTCTCTGGT
Source organism: Firmiana major (assembly GCA_033439115.1). Taxonomy (NCBI): domain Eukaryota; kingdom Viridiplantae; phylum Streptophyta; class Magnoliopsida; order Malvales; family Malvaceae; genus Firmiana; species Firmiana major. Next base: position 3,200,970 of record CM065914.1, on the reverse strand, counting down.
GAGGTTCCTCCAAGCTTGGGGAATATTTCTAGGCTAAGGGTCCTGAGCTTGTCACAGAACAGTCTACAAGGAAATATCCCTCGTGAGCTTGGTGGATTAGTCAACTTGGAGCACCTTGACCTGAGTTACAACAATCTAAGTGGTGAAATTCCTGAAGAGATTGGAGGACTGAAAAGTTTAACCATTTTGGACTTAAGCTTCAATGGCCTTGAAGGGCTGGTGCCATTTGCTTTGGGTCAGCTTCAACTTCTCCAAAAACTTGATTTGTGCTCAAACAGGATTCATGGAAGAATACCCCCAGAATTGGGAAAGCTAAACAGGTTGGTTTTGCTGGACTTCAGCCATAACTTCATCAATGGCCCAATCCCTGAAACTCTCTCAGGTTTGGAACAGCTACAGAATTTAATATTTGATTCCAATCCCATAAATTCACTGATTCCCTCATTTGTGGAGTCCCTCGAGAGGCTCACATCAATCAGCTTCTCAAGATGTGGGTTAATAGGCTCAATACCCAACTTGACTTCATTGAAGAATCTCACAACTCTTTCTCTAGACAGCAACAGTCTCACAGGGACAATTCCTTCAAATTTAGGGTCACTTCCAAGTCTAGACCAGCTTAACTTGAGTCACAACGAGCTAAGTGGTGAACTACTCCTCTCAGAGGAGTTCATTAAGAGACTCGGAAAAAGACTGGATGTTAGAGGAAATAGTGGGGTATGCACAAGCTACCAGTTGTCCAGGAAGAACATCTCCACATATCTTCAAACCCCAGCTTGCTTGGGAACAGGAGGAATAGTTAATAACATTACTTTTCCTGAAGAACACCCGGATGATTTGAAGAGAAGGAAGCCATCTTGGTACCATGGCAAGATCAGTTCACATGCTTCTTCCCAAGATCAACAGTTCATTATTTCAACATTTTTTGTTCTTTTTCACATGCTTTCCTTTTTGTAAACATTTACTTTGTCTAATGAAAATTAAAGTAAGCCAAAGTTGAATATGACAATGAAAAAAAGCATTTATATAATGATGTTTGGTATAGGCATTGATGGGTCATTTTCTTTCTGGAAATTTGCAGATGCATTTACATCAGTAGTTGAGGTGAGTTTCCATGATAAGGAGCCAAAAAATTCTGCAACTGGCTCTATCTTGGTATCCAGAGAGAAAGCTCCATATCTGATTAATTGCTGGGTTCATTTGTAGCAGCCTTTCAGAAAGAGATGCAAAGTGTGTCGGATCTGATGTTTAATTGAATTGCATTTTAGCCTCGTGACAGGGAAAAAAGATATGGATCTCTGAACCTGATCTTTAAGAGAAAGCCATTAGCATCATTCTTAAACAGCCATGGAAAAGGCCGCATATTAGCATCATTGTTTCTTATATTCTTCTGGAATCTTGATGTTTTGGCTGTTAATCTCCAAGATTAACTCATTCTTTCTAAGAGTATTAGGTTTAAATCCTTGCCTAGTGTGTTGCGCCATGAAAGAAAAGAATTCCTATAATCAATATAGTAAATTCATTCTAGTTCTTGAATCTAAAAATTTTATTTACAATATATGAATTAATAATTCATTAAAAAAATCCATATTAATCACCTTCTTATATTTGTGGAATTAAAGGGATCACAAACAACAATGATTATATTTTTGTGTGTGTATATATATTTATATGTTTTTGGGCTTAAACATTAATCCAGAGGAACATGAGAAGCTCTTGACTCTTGAGTCAGGACTGCTGCTCCATGATTCAGCATAAAAAGAAGTTACTGCTTGATCATGCCATTTCGGTGCCATCTTTCAATGTTTTAGCATGTTCTTCTGGCGTAGATATGACTATTTTTATTTTATAGTATAAAATATAAAAATTGTGTTAAATTTTATATCAATAAAAAAAATAAAATTTTTATTATATTTATATATAATTTTTATCTAATTCTAATCTTATCTTGTATTTTATATTCATATTATTTTCGTGTTATATCTAAATTAATAAATTTTCCTAACCAAAAAATTGGAATCTCAATCACCTCCTTCCTTTCCCAAATTATTTATTTAAAAACATTGATAATAAGAGGTGAGGTTCCATGGGTGAAGGTTCAATTTCAATTGAGGTTATAAAAAGTTTCAAGGTCAAAGAAAGTCGTTAACCTATTTTAGTATTTATGGATTTATTAAATTTTCATTAGTAAATTTTTTATACTTATAAATCACTTATGGATGAAAAATTATAAAAATTTAAACTCAAATTATTTGAAAAAAAAAAAATCAATCCTCAACCGTATAGATCAATTTCCCTTAAATTTCAATTACTTATAGATTTAGACTTCTCAGAGAAGTCAGAGTTATCCAGTCGGCCTCATGTCACAGGCCATTAGGTAGTGTCACGGGATCAAGACTTAAAAATCGAGCTTCCGTGCGGTCCTTCAATCAATTATATATATATATATATATATATATATAAACATATAGCACGTACTCGGCAGACTTAAATCGAACTCTCTATTAATTGAGGTTTTGATACACGTTTAAGTCTAAAAGTTAAGAAAAATAACATAAAATGTCGTAAATTCTCTATTAATTGTTTGTTGATAATCCAAATTCAACCCCAGCACTGGTAAATACCCATGTACGGAAGGCCGAGAAGATATTCTTCTTCTTCTTATCTGCAAGTGAAAATGGCAATGGCGGCTGTATGTTGACTTCAAGTTCTTGCCTAGAAAAACCAATCCATGCAATTCTTTCTGATCAATTATAATGTCTACCCTTTTCTCTCTTCTGTGCTTGCCATCACTTCCTTTTCTTTAATATTTTCTCTCCAATCTCCATACCATACTGTTGTTTTGTTTCATTGTTTGCATTACTTCCTTTTCTTTACTTCCATCACTTTTGGTTTGTTTATTCAATATTTTCTGAATATGAGGCCAATTGCAAAGGAGAAATTGCCCAAGATGGTTTTTAACTACCATGCATTAAGTGCAGAGGACCAGTGGAGTCTTAAGGAGAATCGAAATGCATTTTCTTGGATTTTGTAGGTTCTGTTAATTTACAACTACTTGTTATTGCTAATTGCTATGAATATTTTATCATCTTTTTAGCCTTGTTTGTATTACTAGCTTAGTAGCTTTGTTATAATGTACCATACTTCAATTTTTCTGGCATTCTTTTCTTTTCTTTGCAGGTTGAAATGATTATCATTTATTTCATGGAAAATAGGTTTCGACACTGCATTCTTGTTGATGTTAGCCAGATTGACATGAACACCACCGTCTTGGGCTTCAAGATTTCAATGCCTATCATGATTGCTCTAAACTGCTTTGCGCAAAATGGCCCAATAATATTTAAGACTACTATCAAAATTTAAGTTGTCAATTATCTCCTTAAGTTTCGAGTAGAAAAACATTCGGAATTTCCACTTCAATTGTGGAAGGGACTTCTTGAACAAAAGGATAAGGTAAGTCATATATATGTGTGATCAATCTCAGTTCTACTTATCAACTCACTTCTGTTTGTTCATCTAATGGTGAGATTCTGCTGCAGACCAATGGCTCTGGACTAGCTTCATACATTGCTGGCCAAATTGATTGGTCAATTAGAGGGGAAGTAAGATGCTTTTTTTGCTTTATATTTCACATTTTTGGACTGTAACATAGAAACATTTTCTCAAATCTTCTTTCTGTTAGAAACAAAATACTTTCTTAGGAAGAAAAGATGCACAAAAAGGATTAATTATTCACTTCAAACTACTGTATATATAGACAGTAGATACAAGATAACTTCAGTCAACTATATCAATAGTTGCTTAAAAATAGGAAACCACTAACCCACTAGTCACTAACTCAGAACCACTAACCCACTAGCCACTAACTCAGAAACACTAACCCACTAGCCACTAACTCATAAACATCAACAATATTAGTAGTTGCTTAAAAGTAGGGAGCAACTAACTTATTCAAATAAAGACTAATTCAACATAACACATAAATATTAACATTCCCTCCCTTAAACTGAAAGTTATAAACATTCAGTTTAAAAGAAAATCATAAGACAACAAAGCTTCAAATTAGTTCCTTCAAACTGCAAACACCAAGAAGCTTTCTGAGTTTCAGAAATGTCACCATTTTGAGAGGCTTTGTTAGTATATCAGCAATTTGATCTTCACTCCTGCAGTAAACAAGATCAATTGTTCCATCTTCAACAAGGTCACGTAAGAAATGATATCTCACGTCTATGTGCTTGCTTCTCCCATGTAAAACTGGATTTTTTGAAAGTTTGATTGCTGAACTGCTGTCACAGTAAACTGAAGTAGCTCCCTGTTGCTTGAACTGAAGTTTTTCAAGAACTTTCCTCAACCAAATTGCTTGACAAGCACATGAAGTAGCAGCCACAAACTCAGCTTCGGTGGTAGACAAAGTAACAATTGGCTGCTTCTTTGATGACCATGAAATAGCTCCTGAACCCATCATAAAAACATACCCGGAAGTGCTTTTCCTATCATCCATATCCCCAGCATAATCACTATCCGTGAAGCCAATCAATTCTGACTTGTCTCCCTTCTTGTAAAATACTCCAAAATCAACAGTTCCTTTCAAGTATCTAAGAATTCTCTTGGCTGCTAGCAAATGTAAGTCCATTGGATGTTCCATAAACCTGCTAATAAGACTAACAGCATACATAATATCCGGTCGAGTTGTTGTTAAGTACATAAGACTACCCACAATCTGCTTGTAAAGTGTGCTATTAACCTTCCTCCCTCCCGGATCTTTCACAAGTTTCAAACTCCTGTCAATAGGAGTATTTACAGAATTGCAATTCTTCATTTGGAACCTATCTAGAACTTCTTGTACATATTTCTTTTGACAAATAAAAATTCCAGCGGCAGATTGTACAATCTCTATACCAAGAAAGTAATGCATCATACCAAGATCACTCATATCAAATTCAAGCATCATGGATTTCTTAAACTTTTCAAACATGGCAACATCATTCCCAGTAAAAATAAGATCATCCACATACAAGCAAACAATAACCATCTTACCTCCAGCTCCAATCTTCACAAAAAGTGTATGCTCATATGGACACTTGTGAAAGCCTTCCTTTAGAAAGTAGGCTTCAATGCGACTGTACCAAGCCCTTGGGGCTTGTTTTAATCCATACAAAGCCTTCTTCAATTTGTACACCTTGTCCTCATTTCCACGCTTCACATAACCAGGAGGTTGATCAACAAATACTTGTTCTTCCAAGTCACCATGTAGGAACGCCGATTTCACATCCAACTGAAAGATAGGCCATGAATTTTGCGCTGCCAAAGTGATCACCAATCTGATTGTGTCAAGTCTTGCAACTGGAGCAAAAACTTCTTTGTAATCGATGCCAAACTCTTGCTTGTATCCTTTAGCGACTAAGCGTGCCTTATATTTGTCTACCTCGCCATTCTCCTTTAGTTTTGTCTTGTAGACCCACTTCACACCAATTGTCTTGTGCCCTTTTGGAAGATCAGTCAACTCCCAAGTGTTGTTATGTTCAATGGCTGCCATTTCTTCATTCATCGCCTTTCTCCATTTGGATTCTTTAACAGCTTCTTCAAAAGCTACAGGATCACAGTCTGAAAAAAGAGCAAAATGAGTAACTATATCTTCATGATTATTAATTCCTTGTAACTCATAATCTTCCATCCATACAGGTCTTCTGCTAACTCGTCGAGGTCGTTCATTTTCTGTTTCAACTACTTGTTGCTCACTTTGTGCCTGTTGTATTGGCTGCTGCTGTCCACTATCATTTTCACCATCAAAATCAGCTTGTATTTGCTGTTCAGCTTCATCCCAATTCCAAAATTGATCTTCATCGAACACCACATCACGGCTAATGACAATTTTCTTGGTAATAGGATCGTACAATTTGTAAGCTTTGGACTGATCACTAATGCCAAGAAAAATGCATTTTCTGCCTTTGCCATCTAATTTGCTCCTCTGCTGGTTTGGAACATGGGCATATGCAATACACCCAAAAATCCTAAAGTGATCAACAGTTGGTATTTGACCACTCCAAGCTTCTTCCGGCGTCATGTTTTGAACAGCAAGTGTAGGGCTTCTATTCAAAATATGAATACTCCAGTTAACTACTTCAGGCCAAAAACTTTTGGGAATGCCACTCCTTGTCAATAAGCTTCGCACCATATTCAAGATTGTGCGATTTTTCCTCTCACTCACACCGTTTTGTTGAGGTGTGTATGCTGCTGTAAGTTGCCTTCTAATTCCATGTTCTTCACAATAATTTGCAAATTCTTGAGAATTGTATTCTCCACCACGATCTGTGCGAAGAACCTTTATAGGACAACCAACTTCTCTTTCAACCAGCACCTTATATTTCTTAAAAACTGTCAAAGTTTCTGATTTGTTCTGCAAGAAGTAAACCCAAGTTTTGCGACTAAAATCATCAATGAAACTAATGAAATATTGTTTACCTCCATTAGATGCTGGATTTATAGGTCCACACAGGTCAGAATGAACCAATTCTAGCACCTTCTTTGCTCTCCAAGAGTTTCCTTTTGGAAAACTATCACGATGTTGTTTGCCGACAACACAATCTTCACAAACTTCTGAAGGAGCAGTAAACTGTGGAAGTCCCTCCACCATTTTCTTTTGTTGCAGAACTTTCAATCCACCAAAATTAAGATGCCCATATCGATAGTGCCATAGCCAAGCTGTATCCTTTAATTTTGCAGAGAAACAAGAATGATTGATCCTTTGAAGATACAAAGGAAACATTCTATTTGCTGTCATATTAACTTGTGCAATCAAGCCAAGCTTTGAATCTCGAACTTGGCAAACTCCATCCTTGATAACAATCTCACACCCCTTCTCTTGAAGCTGACCAACACTGAGCAAATTTGATTTTAATTCTGGAACAAACAAAACATTAGGAATTGAAAGAGTAGAATTTCTGTTGGTTTGAATCTCTACTTTTCCTTTTCCCTTAACCATAATTGTAGAGTTATTACCAAACTTTACAGTATTTTGATAAGACTCATCCAAATCAGCAAAAACAGACTTATCTCCACTCATATGATTGCTGCAGCCTGTATCTAAATACCATAAATTATTGTGAGTTTGTTCCGAGGTATGACATACCATAAGAAGGGAAATTTCTTCTTCTTGCTCAACAAAATTTGATTTCTCACCACGATCTTTATTCAAATTTGTTCGACATTCAGAACGGTAGTGACCATACCTGTGACACCGAAAGCATTCAACATTAGATTTGTCTACTGACTTGGACTTGAAATTATTTGCTTGTTGGTGCTCACGGCCTCTCCATTTTCTCTGATTCCCTGTAGCTTGGTTCTCCTCCGATTTGTTATGTTTATTTTTGCCTTTCCAATTTCCCTTTCCACGACCAGCACCTTTTGGATTTGTTGTAGCCTGCAATGCTTGCTCTTCGTTGTCCTGTTGATTCATCTTTTGCTCATGAACCAGCAAAGAACTCTGCAACTCATCAAGAGAAAGCTCATCAATATCTTTGGATTCCTCAATGGAACATACAACATAATTGAATTTTGCTGTCATGGAGCGGAGAATCTTTTCAACAATTGTGACATCCTCCAATGCATCACCATGTATCCGCATCTTATTTGCGATTGCCATCGTCCTTGAGAAGTAATCTGTAACAGACTCTCCCACCTTCATTTTTAAAGTTTCAAATTCACCACGAAGTGTTTGGAGCTGCATCCTTTTGGCCCTTACATTACCTTGATACTTCTTCTTCATGGAATCCCAAATCTGCTTGCAAGTATCTTTCTTGAGAATGGTTTCTAAAATTGAGCGATCAATGGCTTGAAACAAGTAGTTTTTTGCCTTAAGATCTTTCAATTTTTGCCCGTCAATTTCTGTCTTCTGTGCATCTGTCACTGCTGTACCAGCTGCTGCTTCTGTTATGCCAGTTTCTATAACCTGCCAATACTCTTTGGACCTTAAGAAATTCTCCATTAGCATGCTCCAATGGTCATAGTGATGACCATCAAAGCGGGGAATTGCCGGTTGCACAAAATTCTCAGAAGCCATAAAGAAAAAAATAAACTCACAGGTGAAAAGAAAGCAAGCTGCTGCAAACACTCTCTAATTCACTCTTCTCTCGTGTTTGGGCTCTTTCAACCTGGCTCGGATACCAAATGTTAGAAACAAAATACTTTCTTAGGAAGAAAAGATGCACAAAAAGGATTAATTATTCACTTCAAACTACTGTATATATAGACAGTAGATACAAGATAACTTCAGTCAACTATATCAATAGTTGCTTAAAAATAGGAAACCACTAACCCACTAGTCACTAACTCAGAACCACTAACCCACTAGCCACTAACTCAGAAACACTAACCCACTAGCCACTAACTCATAAACATCAACAATATTAGTAGTTGCTTAAAAGTAGGGAGCAACTAACTTATTCAAATAAAGACTAATTCAACATAACACATAAATATTAACACTTTCTGGCCAATCACATCTTTGCCAATTCTACTTAAGGGTGTCCTTACTGCCGAGAATTGTAATCAAGCTGACCCTAAAGAAACAACCAACTCAATGCGACTTTCTCTTTTCATTTTTTGTCATGAAACTCTACTTTCTAATGTTTGATAATGCAGCAAGGCTAGCTATGCAAGCTGGAGAGGCATCATTGTATCCGCCAGCTTGACGGTGTTCCCGCAACAGTTTTGGCTTTGGAAGTGGTACATTTTCCCTTTTGAAATCAATAAGGTCCGACACTTGAGATATATACGAGAAAGTATAACTTTCCAATCTTGTGCTATAAGTAAAATCTCAAACCAATACTTGTAAAATGTTTTTTTACGAGATAATAAGTTAATTTGAATAGACGGCGTGATTAGTTTTAATAAGATTGAAAAAAAATAATTATTAATGATATATTATGTATTTTTAAAAAATAATTAAAAATATTTAAAATCAAATGTAAAAATATAGTTTTATTCTCATTTATTTTATTTTTTTTCAATATTTTATTATGTCGTGGATTACTGTGTCTCATCAATGAATTGAAAGTTTCAAAATTTGTGAAATTTTGGATTAAAGTGGATAATACTTGTAATAATATTAAAAGTGTAGTCCAAGAATAATATAGAATAACGGGATATTATACTAAACCATTAATCAAGTTTCAATAGGGAAGCCTGTGATTTTTCATTCGCATGAATCAACTCACTGGTCCCGTTTCATTCTCAGATTGGAAGGTCAGTAGTATTTTCTCCGGCTGCTGAGGGCGAAGCTAGTGTTAGGAAAGTGCTTCAGATGCTACGCCATGAAAGAGCAGACCATGGCATTTAAGTGGTTGGTTGCCGCTCTCTAGAGGAGATCTCGCGAAACCACGTTGTGGCCGATTGGAACCATCCTCGTGTTGTGCCCAGGTTCTGAGGTGGACTCTCATTGCAACGGAAAGTTGGACCCATCAGATTTTTATTTTCGAATTTTTTTAATTTATAAATTATTTACTAATAAAAAATTATAAAAACTCTAATTTGAGTATAAAGCAATTTAAATTTAAATTTAAATCATTTATGCCAATTCCAGTTGGCCAAAGGATCTGACTTCAACTAGAGTTTAGAAACAGTCAACTCATTAGAATAGCTTACTTTTATTATCTCAGATTTATTGTTTGATATGATAAATTGTAAATGTAATTTTGAAGGATTTAGGTTTTGTAATGAAAATAAAAGTGTTATTTTTGTTAAGCTATATATGTAAGATATTTTCTTTTCTGCTAAAAAATTTTTCTTTTATCTATTTATATAAGATACTTGAATTTTTTTTGTAAAAAGAGATTTCAAACTATTTTATCTCCATTTAAATCAAATAAAATTTATCTCAAAAATTTGATTTCTTTTTTATCATTTATTATGTTATCTTCAAATTAAAAAAAATTATTCATATATTTTACTCAAAATTATCCTAAAGTTTTAAATCTTTTCTCAAAAAAAAAAAAAACTGAATATTTAAGTCTATATATTTTAGCATCGGATTAAATTTCTGTCTTCTTCTTTCAATTTTATTTTTTTTTTCAAATTTTCGTCCTATTTAACAAATCAATTTCTTCCTTATTGTTTATTTAATTGTTCAAACATCCCATATGAAAAAAAAAATTATTTATTTGTTCAATCATTTTGTTTATTTATTTGATCAATCATTTTCTTTAGTAAAAGAATTCATATGGAATATTTATCCTTTTGAAATGTGTATTACTTTAAATATTGTATTTAATTATTTTGAATTTATTTAAATTTTAAAAAATTCAAATAATATATTATTTTATTTTTAGTTATATTTTTCTTTTACTTACCTTTTATGTTTGAGCTGTTATAAATAAAGCTTTTCTTTCGATACTCTAAAAATTAGAGTTTTCAACTCTAATTAATTTGAAGTCATTTAAATTTAAATTTTAAAAAATAAATCATGTTCAAATAGGAAATAAGAACCAATAATCTATTAATATTTAAGATTGTAATTATTTGATTAATTTATTTCCTAAATATTTAAGATTTATTATATTTAATTTTTTTATGATTTTTCTAATTAGTATTTAATTTCATTTTTTTTAATTTTTTGTATTTTATAAATGCATCAAGATTTTTAATACATTATTTAATATGTATTTCAAAATAATTTTATAATTTTATTTTATTTTAAAAAATATTATAAATTAAGATCATCATTATGAATAGCACGAATTTAAATTTAATTTATGACTATACTATTGCAAGATAGTTCACCTGAGTGAAAGGAATAAATTAATAGGATCAACTCGAGGATCTTGATTTGAAACAATTTATGTTGTTATTACTATTTCTTTTTGAAATTAGGGTTGTCATTACTGTTTCTTTTTGAATTTAGTGTTGCTATTACTTAACCCTGCGTATCTGTCAAATTTTAGAACCACAAAAGAAGTTTTAGAAGTTAAGAAAAGATTGATGATAAAGAGAGCTTCACCAATAAGAACATCACAACATGGTTTTGAACACACACGAATCAGATATTTAGCACAGAGATCAGATGCAAATGAAACATTTACAACGTTATTAGTTGAATTTTTACTCACTCAACGTCACTTTATACTAAGCGCTTAAGTTAAGTTTCAATACAATAATATTATTTATTTTAACGTTTTTTGTTTTGTAAGTCATAATTATCTTTTGGTATAAACTATGAGATATTTCGATATCATATTAATTATAAAATTAATTTTTATTATATTTAATTTGTGAATTTTAAAAAAAAAATGATATAATAAAAATTCAAATATAAAACTTATCATCATAATTCATTTTTACTTAAGAACTTATCTATGGAACAACCATTTGAATTGAGTCATGATTATTTTGAAAATTATCTTGAAGATTTTGGGTAGTAACAGTTACAACTGCCCTAAGGAAAACATGTCCAGAATTAAAACACATGCAAAAGCATATGTCAAAGCTTAATTGTGAAGTTATTTGATTCTTGTACATCAACTAAACATAAAAAAAAATTCCTTATAATCATAATTAAACGCATTAAATCGAATGAATTTGTGTAAAAATATCTTCTTGTTTCTCTGATTAGAAAGAGGACAACATGGGTCATCCTAAAAACATGTCAACAATTAATTATAAATCTGTAAAATCTTTGTCACATTCGCCAACTGGTTGGCACAACCAAATTTTCTGGACCTACTGAATGATGTTTCGCCTTCAAATTCAAACCCCTTTCTTCACACCATCTCCAAGTTCTCGATATCACATCTTCGCTGTAGTTTCCTTTGGCGTTTTCCATGACAAAGAAGGTGAAGTCCAGATCACACACAGCTGGTGACAAAACACAGTATTGGAACATGGTTTCCTTGTAATTACACCATATAAGTGTTTTTTTTTTTATTTGCATTATTTTCCAACCGACTACGACATAAAAATTTCTAAGATTGTGAAGTTTTTGACTCCTTTAATAATTTGCATAACATTTTCATTATTTCAATTTGTTTGTTTATCGACTTATTTTTCTTCCACATTTAAATTGCATGAGAGGGCTAATCAGCTTGTTTGTGACACTTACAATCTTCATACTATATGAATTTATTATTATTTTGGCCTCAGAAAAAAAAAATATTTAATGTAAATTTGTAATATTTTTATAATTTAAAAATAAAAATATGATCATTTAAATTAATATTTAAAAGTTCCTTTTAAATATTTGTTGTTACTAAAATTATAGTGTAATGATCATTCAACACCTTATCCTATATTTATTGTCATTTAATAGTCAATAAGTTATCAAGTTATAGGATGAGAGTTGAAATAACTAAAAGTTTTTTAAGAAATTTTATTTTTTTAATGAAAATTCCGTGGTTAGCTATATATTAGTTTAATCGATTAATTGATTTAAGTGATATGTAATATTTGATTATGATTATTAATTTTTTATTATTTTGTCGATTTTAAAAATATCTGTCGACTTTAAATTCAAAGTTCGAACATTATTAGTGAACATGTAAGGGTATTGGGAGCTGGCAACAACAGACATGTACCAAGTCAAACAAGTTGAATTTGATTTCATTTTATGATTCTAGATCTCTAGTCGTAATAAGATCCAAGTTTATAACTATTTATCTTTTTGACGGTATTAAATTTTAGAGCAACCCGACACTAAAGTTTCTTTAAGTCTAAGAAAGAACACTTCTTTCAAGTTGAAATTAGCATAATGTTTTGAATGTATCATCAAAACATATACATGTAATAAATTATTTATAAACGCTCTGACTTTTTATCTGGTTTCGAAATTTACCAAATTAACAATTATTTTGATATGAATTAGAAAAAAAAAATAAAAAAATTATTTCGTGTTTGACAAGATATGCACGATGTCATCACGCAGAAAACAAAAAAATTAAAAGTTTATATTTTTATGTGGATTCTAAATTTACCAAACCAACAATTATTTTTATATGAATTTGAAAAAAAAATGATTTCATGAAAATAAATAAAAAATAAAACATATTAAAGTTTTGATAAAAAATTATATATAAATTTAAAAAACAAAAAAATCTATTTAGTATTTGATAATAATACGAGTTGTGATATAATAATTTTTATGTTTTAAACCTATTTGGCTTGAAACAGATTTAACATAAATATATATTTATGTATCATTAATTTAAAACTTTTCAAGGTATTTATAGATATTAAAATACATATATATAATTTTATTTAAGGATGATAATTTTTTATATTTCTTTTGTTTAAAAATATAGACATTTGATCTATACCAGCTAAAAACTTATGGAAATATATGTTGAGTTTAAATAAAGATCTGAAATAAATATATTTAAAGGAAAAACAAGGTGGGGAAAGGTTATTGGAGCTATTTAATTTTCTTGGTGGCAAATTTACAGAAAGATAAGGTTAGGTGAAGAACACCTAAGACATAATAGAAATGCATTTGGTGTGTCTTATTAACTTAAAAGGCATAGATCCTGCTAGATCCAAATAAACTTTTCCCCTTTCTTATATAGTAATTTTTATAATTCATCGATATGAAATAATTTTAATGAAATTTTTTGAAAAATTAATATCATCTAACCAAAAAACTACCAAACTCTCAAAATCAAATAATTAAAGCATAGTGGGAAAAAAATAATCAACAAATGTAAAATTCATGGTTCTTCAAGCTAATAGCATATTTCATAAAGAAATTTACAAAAAAAAAAAAAAAAAAAAAAAAAACCTCCCAAGTCTATGTGTCTCTATGGCCACGGGCAATTTCCTTATATAATTTGTAGTCAAAAAGATAGTTCAGTTCTTCCATTAATCTACTGAACTGCAAGGATTGTTGATGATGGTGTTAATGGTAATAAGGAGAGGTAGCTTGGATCCGATTCTTTCGTTTCTGGAGGAACCTTTGCAGCGATTTCTGCATGGAAAGTGCAGCAGTCGGGCTGCAACATAGCTGAGACGATACCGTCGGCGAAGCCAGTTCCGATCCTGTTGGAGTTTTTATTCTTTCTTCCATGTTTTCTCGGTTTGCCACCATTAGAATGGCTCTTGCCTGCACTTCCATGGACAGAATTTAATTAACCAAACAAGCAAACAAACAAACCCAATACATTGGCATAAAATCAATCTCAAAATGTTCACATTCTAAGAAACAAGGCTTCAATTAATGTAAGCAAATGAATAAATAAGTTTCAACTATTAATACTACTAATTCTCACGCAAGCATAAAGCCGAAAGAGAGAAGAAAAACAGAGATTAAAACCAACCTGGGTTTCTGTAACATCACAAACGAAGACTCTTCCATTGTAGAAAATTGTCAGCTGTTGTTGCTGAGTTTGTGGGCTTTCATTGCTCTCTTCCACCCTGAATTCACATTAAACAAACAATCAAATCAAATACTCCTTATGAAAAAAATTAAAAATTAAAAAAAATGAAAAAGAAAAACTCATACCTATCGTGACGATCGCCGGGAAAAAACCCAGAACCAGGAAGGAGCCGAAGTTCCAAGTTGCAGTTTCGTCTCATGTTGATATATATGAATTAGAGACCCTTTCTTCTTAATCTAATGCGATGAGAAAACAGGGGTGGTTTTGGAGAAGTAGAAACTGATATTTTTGGAGGGGAAAAGTTGAAGAAGAAAGAGTTTTATATATAAAGGTGAGTGGTTGAGTTAGGTACGTTAAACACGAAAAGCACAAAAACGAGACACACAAAAATAAAAATAATTAAAAAAAAAAACAGCTATGAATTTTGCTAATTTAAGCACGTGGAACATGTTTTTCTTCTTTTCTAATTTGTACGCTTTATTCCTCTCCTTTTTGATAAATAGTATTAGTAAATTCAGATTTCGTGATTAGCTGCTGCTGCTTTCAAATTCCTTGTGCAAAATCCACGTGCTTTGGTTTAAAGTCGACATAACTTTACAAAAATTAATAAATTCTCTTTTTTTTCTTTGTTTTATATTATTCTTCTATTAGTAGACTTAATTATTGACTTTTTTTTTTTTTGAAAGAGATTTATTTATTAATATAACTAGTTTGAATGAAGAAAAATGGGGTTGGATTTTTTCTTTTTTTGGTACTGTTCTTTTTTTCTTTTTGGTATTTTGATTGTGGGCTTTTATCCCCTTATTACTAGTCTTAAATCATAAATAATAAGAAAAAAAAATTATAATAGTCAACTACCTTTGAGTCTTAGGTTTATAAAATTTTTTCGCTTTAAAAATAAAAATACGATCATATAAATTAATATTTAAATTTTAATCGAAATAAGTTTTACTAAATGTATGTTGGCGTCAAGGTAGAACTTTAGTCCTTTTAAGTTGGTTGCTTAAAACAAAATTAAAGTGAATTGATAGGTAAATCTTTCTTTGGAAGTTAGTTTTTATAAGAAAGATGTAATAAGAAAGAAAAGACTATATGAAGATTTCTTTTTATACCAAAAACTTCTTTATGATTGATATTTAGATGGATGGTAAGATATATAAATTTCAATGGAAAACATGTGCTAATTAAAATAGTGAGTCAATTAATTGGAAAACTTTTATTGATAACACTTTGAATTAATCAATAGTGATATATATATATATATATATATATATATATATATGATTAAGTATTCGGTCCAACTTAAAATGAATTGTTACTTTGTATGATGGAGAGATCCAACGTAAAATGTAAGATTAGTAAAAAATAAAATAAAATATAACAAATCTGGTATAAAATCATTTAACATATACATATTTAAAATAATAAAAATAACTAAGTTTATAATAACTTTTTTTTTTCACAAAAACAAATAATAAATCCCAAAATCAAATACTGAAATTAGTCACATAATTTTTTGGGTAGACTTTTTCTCTTTTAGATGTTAAATTCAATTGGACCAAAAAGAATATATAGCATGTGCTTTGCGTCTCTTTTTTTTTTTTTTTTTTTGATCTTTCGCTATCTTCATAACTTTTTTTAAAAGAAATGTTGAAATTAAAAATTACGTAGGATTTAATTCAAATGATAAAATTGAGTGAGATCTGAGTATACTTTTTATATTTGAACAATAATAATATTTATAAACCAAAAAAAAAATTCTCTTTTTTTTGAAAAAAAAAATTCTTTGATGTGCTTATGACAAATTATTCAATTTCCAAAATGTTTCCCAATAAAAGTTTTTATATAACAAATGGTTTTTTTTTTCTCCTAACAAGAATTCCTTTATACTATGTTTGGTAGGTAGAAAAAAATGGAAGAGAGAAAAGAAACTTATTTTTCATTCATTGTGTTTGAGTTTTTTCCTCAACTTTCTTCCCACGTTTGAAATTATTGGATAATTTGAAAAACGAAGAAGATACAAATGCACTCATTTTCCTTCTTTGTCTTTTCTTCTTACTATACGAAAGAAATGGTGAAATTTAAAAAAAAAAAAAATCTTTCCCCCACCATTCGTCTTTCCCTCTTCCCAATCATAAAGTTAACAATATGAGCTAAACTAATTCTCTTTTTCATTTTGGATCTAATTAAGCTCATACATTGCTGTGTCATGCTATACAAGATGGCGTAAAGTATATATATATATATATATTGTAACAAGTTACATGCTATAAATCAACTACATGATATCATGTTTTTAATGAAAATTTTAAAAATAAATTTAAAAATTTCGTTAATATTTATTTTTAAGGGTTTATACATTTTTTTTAATTTTTTTTATTATTAATGTGGCATCATGTGGTTATTGACCGTGTATAACTTATATAGATTATCGGTGTATTATATATATTTACGTACATGTGGTGAATGATATATTATATATGATATTTAATATTTTATATGTAACATATTATCTTACAACATTATTTGAAGTTTTAAGGCCTCAATAATTAATAGGTATATTCACCTTGCACAATTTAATTTTAAATGAATCTATAATCAACCTATAAATTATAATCTACTTGAAATATTTCCGTAACAGCCCAGAAAAAGATAAAATAAAAAACATGTGATCTCATTTATAACATCCAAAACTATGAATTATGTTAGGCCCCATACCTTTATCTATTTGATACCTTTATCTATTTGTTACCACTTTGACCCAAAAGGCAAAAAATATAATTCTGAAAAAAAAAATCGAATATCACGATTTTGGACTATATTATACTACAATCAGATAATAAATGTGTCAATTAATTTTAAATCGAATTCGCCATTCAATCGTTAAAATTCATAATATTAATAATCAATTACCATATGTTTAATATAATAATTAATATAAATAGTATTTTAACCGACTTTAAAGAGTGTCCTTAGTCAAATCTAATAATTAATTAGATCATGTATTTTAATTTCTTTTAATTAAATTATGGATGAAATTTGATAATGCTTTTCCTTTTTTGCTAGAGAAATAAAAGATAATTATTTAGTACTTCGTTAGTAGAATATTTTGACTTTACAAGTGAAGTTATAATAATAACACATGTCTTAATTTATTTATTTTTTATTTTTTTAAATAACACGTGTTTTTATTTTAATTTCACAAATGAAGTAAAAAAACTTCACTGATTGTATTAGATATTAATCTGATAAATAAATGATCACATATAAGAGTTAATAAGTAGCATACTTTGTTAGGTAAAGGTTATAAATTTTTCAATGGAAAACAAACAAAAAGAAATGATATGATATAAGTTTCACCAATCATCATTGATTATCAACCACAACTATTTACATATTTTGTGTATCACAAATTCACAATTAAATTCTTACATTTAATCAATTTAATTAGTCATTTAAATTAATTTATCAATTTGTTCGATTTTAATTTTCAATGTCATTTTTTATTTATTCATTCTTCACATAATTCAAATCCGAGTTAAAAGAAAAAAAAAAAAAAAACTAAACCTAACTCTTACCCTAATATATACTAAAAAATATTAATTATAATCAACTAGTATATATTATAATAGTTAAATAGCATAATGAAAAGTACTTTAATTTTTTTTTTAACATTTATATAGTTTATCTTGACAACCAACCATCAAAATTAGTCTAACTTCATAAAATGAACCAATATCAATCTTAATATAAGTTCAGATATTGTTTAATATAACTTACCCTAATTTATATGGATAAATACTTTAATGATAATGAATTGTTTCATTTATCTTACGAGTTTTTCATGATTTTTAATCTTATTCCACTATTCTACTCTCAAGCTAGCGTGGGTGAGCTACCAATCTCGTTATGAATCTAGGTACCACTTTCCAAACAAAGATATTTTTCCTAACCCCATTAGTTGATATAGTTTCTAGATAATTCATTAAACCCTCCATTGCCTAAACTATCACATGTTAGAAAGATAATAAAGGAAGAGAAGTTGCAATTACAAATTTTTTTCACGTGGCCAAAAACAAAACCATTCGGCTTGTGGGGATTGATTTGTAAAAAAATGGTGATTTTTGGCCTTTGGATGTTTGAAGATTTCTGTTAAGAATTATTTTCCAACTCTCAAAGTTTCATTTATAGCACGTGATTAATGTTGTTTTTTTCTTTTAACACGTGATTTTTTAGGGTTTTTATCTAAAACTTGGTGGTGGTTTTGTGACAAGGTACCAAAGAGAGGCAATCAAAGCAAGTGTTTGCAGTTCACGTTATATGACTGCACAACTTTTTTTTTTGTAACTTCCCGACAATTGGATTTTTTTTTTTTTATTTCATCGAATCTAATTTTTTTTAATATAAAAATACGAAAGATAATCATCAAACAATATGTAATATGTTCAAGTAATTTGCATAATTAGTTTTTCATTTCTTATGTTGTTTCATATTCATCCATAATTTAAATGATTTAATTATTTTATTTGTGATTTTTGAATTTTTTCAAAAATAATGCTTCGTTATATTAATGTGGATGAAATTATTTATCAAGTGAAGCATTAGTGAACATGCATGGTACATATGAATGGATGAATCTAAAACACACACACACATATATATATATATATATATATATATATATATATATATATATATATATATATATATTCCCAAGCTCGTGAATGGAAAACTTGAGTTCATAAATTATAGATGAATAAATGTTATGTCAAAATTTTCCTTTCCTTTTATATTTTATTTTCAAACCATACCATATGCCTTTAATTTAAATATAAGAGTACTAGCTGAGGTGCTTTTAATGGAATATATATATATATATATATATATATATATATATATATATGGGATGAAATATTATTTTAAACAATATCTAGACTCTTCAACCATATAAAACATAATTTACTCAATAATTGAATAAAATTTTCTTCATCCTTTTTATTTTTGGTATCATCTCGAGCCCAATATAATGTACACATATTTATTGATCATATTGGCATGAAAAGTAAAACACATTTTTCATTATTGATCATATATATATATATATATATAACATCTATATATTTCTTAAAATTTGAATATATATATATATATATATATATGTGTGTATTAAACATCAATATAAAATTAATTAATAATAAGTAGAGAAATAAAATTTGAAAATAAAATCATTTAATAGATGTAAAATAATATCATTTTAAAAATTCTCTCTCATGTGTTATTTCGAAACTAACAATCGAAGCAGAAACCTATAATGTGGACAAACTCATAAAAAATATCAGATAAGAAAAGTAACACAAAATAAATTTTAAATTTTAGTGTCATATTTACAAAAGAAAAAATCTCGTATTTTATTACATTAGAATTCAAAATATTTTAGTAATAGAAAAGAAACTTAACAAGATTTTAATATTTTTGACATGATTTTATAAAAATTAAATTATATATATATATATATATATATGAAATGATGGATGTATTAATTTAACATTTTAATTTTCAAATATCAAATAAAATAAAATAAAATAAAATAAAATACGCATGGATGAACACCCAATCTTAATTGCTAAAACTAGAAATCTTTCAAAATAAATCAGATGACAACTTGACTGCGAAAAAGATCATAAGCCAAAAATGAACAGAAATGCAATTTTGCATGAAAATTGTGGAAATGCCATAAGTAGAAAATTTGGGAAGATACTAATAAAAAAAAAATGGAAAAAGAAAAGAAAGAAAGAAAACTCCACGAGGCTCTCACGTGCACTTGTAGGGCGTGGGGTGCACGACTAATCACGTGGGAGAAAATGCTTTTGTAATGGGTGGTGGGTTCCAACCAAAACAAATGTACAGCCGTTCGATCATTGCCAGCCAAATAGTCTAAACTCTCATCTCACGAGGTTTAGTTTCTTTTGAAAATTGAAGCTTCTATATTAAAAAATAATAATAATTAAAAAAATATACACAGATAGCCTTTTAATTTTATTTATAAAGTTAGAATAATTTCATTATCAATGTATCAAAATGAATTTATGTATATTTTTTTTGTTATTATTATTGAATATAACATATGGAGTTATGAATATGAACTTATGATCTAAGTCATAGTGAATTTGTTGTATATTGGACTTCGAAAAGTCAATATGGTTTATTTTAATTGGTAAAGAATTTTATTTATTAAAATATGAAAGAGAAAAAAATATTATTTTGATATTTGAAAAAATATTTACACTATTATATTCAACTAAAAAGTTGTAACATATATTTTTACATCTCATTTTATCATAATTAATTTGAGTGAGTGTTTAAATTTTTAGAGTTAATTTAGATCGATGATGAGATTGATTGATGAGATTGATTTCGTGAAATTAAAAATTATAAAAAATATATTAAACATATATATTTCTTAATAAAATAAATCTAATATAAAAAATAAAAGTTAATTTATCAAACGAAAATTTTTTTTTTAATAAAAAATGTGGTTTATCACACTCTGCCTGTGAACTAAACTATCCCTTAGTAGATTAAAAGATCTATTATTTATTGACGATTGATAAGACTTTGTACAATTATTAAAATATCAATGATTTAAAATATGATTGGAATAAATTATATATTTTTATTTATTTCAAATAAAAAAAATAGATTTAGACGTAAGTGGGGTCAGATTATTCACCGACATTATTTTGTCAAATTCGTGAAGAATAACGTTAGATAGGCTAACAAAAATTATGATTTTAATAGCATTTAACTTTTAAACAAATAATTCTTTTGTCATATGAATTAAATAAATAAAGATTGAGCCTGATTCAAAATTTTTTTTTTTTAAGAAAAAAACGAGATTTAGCGGTAAGTGGGGCCAGAATATTAAAAAATATTTATTCCACGAGACAGGACAACAATATAAAGAGCTATTAAATAAAAATCATGTGTATCTGTCGTTGTATTAAATCTTCGGTTTTGGTCATTAAAATGGCAAACATGTGTTGTTAGGTGTTAGAAATAAAGTTTGTTAGAACTAGGAACACGATTTTGAAGCAGTTGATCTCCACTCCCTACATTAATATTAAATTAATTTGATTTAATAATCAAATATACATTTTTACAAAAAATAAAAATAAATCTTCAACCTTTAACTTTATTATATGAACCTTTAATGTTTTAAAATAATAAAATTAAGTCTAAATCAATTATAAATTTTTATAGTAAAATAATAAAATTAGAGATTTATAAAATCTTAATATCTTATTTATTTTACTTAATTACATTATTTTGAAAGATTAAACTTTTATTTTATAATAAAATAAAAATTTATGAATTTTTATAGTAAAATTGGAAGGTCGAAGACTTATATCCATTGTGTATAGAAAGTTGAAGTTATATTTGACTATTGGGCCAATTAATTTTGAGGTACCAAGTTTATATATAAGCTCATGTATTAGATCATATTATTATTATTATGCCAAAATTTTATAGTAAGAGGTAATTTTTTTGAATTATTGTTCAATACACTTGTTGTTGCCTGAAACAACAATGATGAATTGCTGACGTCCTCCCTGTCACGTGTTGTCGAAATCTCTGCAAGAAAAATAAAGATCAGAGGGACGCAGGGCCTTCCCTGCGTTTGCACTCCGATGCTTAAGTCAGACCCAGAATTTGGCAGAGTTTCTGTAGGGGAAATAGAGACTTAGGTTAACGAATCGTACCTGACCCCTATTTATAGGGATTTCTCTGTCACTAATTACATTTTTGCCCTTTTTATCTTACTCAAGATTTGTATCATTTCTCACATGTTTTATTTGTGTGCCACGTGATGCATTCTTTTATTATTCTTTTATCATGCACAACAATTGCTCGCCACTCTTTCGCTAGGTATAACCTTACGGAAGAGTACATATGTTCTCATTGTAGCCTCAGGTCAAGTCCTTACATTAGATTCTGAAGTCAAATTCTCTGGTTGTATAATTCTTAAGCTCTTGTTTGAGTGCGTGGCTTACCTCGCGCATTTTTCGCTTCAAGCCCTTTGTTTGGGTGCGTGGCTTACCTCACGCATTTTTCGCTTCAAGCCCTTGCTCGTTTTCTTCGTGGCTTACCTCGCGCACTTTTCGCTTCAAGCCCTTGGTTGAGTGCTTAGCTTACCTCGCGCACTTTTCGCTTCAAGCTCTCGCACATTTTCTTCATGGCTTACATCGCGCATTTTTCGCTTCAAGCCCTTGGTTGAGTGCTTAGCTTACCTCGCGCATTTTTCGCTTCAAGCTCTCGCACATTTTCTTCATGGCTTACCTCGCGCATTTTTCGCTTCAAACCCTTTGGTTGTGTGCTTAGCTTACATCGCGCACTTTTCGCTTCAAGCTCTCGCACATTTTCTTCATGGCTTACCTCGCGCATTTTTTGCTTCAAGCCCTTGGTTGAGTGCTTAGCTTACCTCGCGCACTTTTCGCTTCAAGCTCTCGCACATTTTCTTCATGGCTTACCTCGCGCATTTTTCGCTTCAAGCCCTTTGGTTGTGTGCTTAGCTTACATCGCGCACTTTTCGCTTCAAGCTCTCGCACATTGTCTTCGTGGCTTACCTCGCGCATTTTTCACTTCAAGCCCTTTGGTTGGTTGAGTGTGTGGCTTACCTCGTGCATTTTTCGCTTCAAGCCCCTGCACATGTGTAGCTGGTGCGATCAGTCATTTATCAATTATGTGCGAATCTCAACAGCCAATAAAATATCAATATGGCATAAAATAATAGTTCAACAAATTAAATTTCAACCCATAGCTGAATTAACAAAAAATAATATTAAATGTCATAAAGTCTTACTGCCAGTGTAGTTGCAAGTGGTTGATATTCCGCGTTTTTGCTATCCTCTTGCCTTGTGACCTTTCCATCTTCTTTCAAGGCATTGGTGATGGCTTAGGTAGCCTGACGATGGTAAGGGTTTCTTTTCTTTGAACTCCCTTATATGTAGTTCAGCGTCGGTATCCTTTTCATCACTTCCTCTTGAGTGATATATTTATCTGCTCTAGAGAACAAGTCTGAGATCGTCGTCGGCTGATCTAAAGATAGCGACTCTTGCAACTTTTCAGACCTTGTCCCTTGTAGCATAGCTGTTACGGCTACTCCAACTTGTAGATCATGTACTTCAAGAGTAGCATTACGGAATCGATCCACATAGCTTTTGAGTGATTCCTTGCTCTCCTACCTTAAGGCAAGCAGATAGGTGACCTCCTTCCTTTTCTGGCTTTTTATCACAAAGGCCTTCAGGAATTTACTTCTTAATTGATTGAAAGATGAAATAGACCCCTCCGGCAAACTGTTAAACCATTTTGGTGCATGGTCAGTTAAAGTTAAGGGGAATGCTCTACTCATGATCTCATCCTCCCATCCATGTAATAGCATCAATGACTCATAGTTCTGAATGTGGTCATAAGGGTCAGTTTTTCCAGTATACGTCGTCATTTGTGGCATTTTGAATTTTGGGGGCAGTGATTTTCCCATGATCGTTGTACTGAATGGGATTCTCCTCCTTTGGTCTTCTTCAGTTGGAACCAACTTTTTCTCTTCTAAGATTCGTTCCACCATTCTTTTTATATTTGAGGCAACTTGTACCTTGGACACAGGTTTGTTTTGCACTTTCTTAGCATCGTATGCATCAGTTTGGCCGTAGTCCATAGTTTCTTTCCTGTTACCCTGAGTTCGGTTTTGACGAGTCTGAGATTGAAAGTTTGTCATTCCAGTTTCAAGATTTCGTGTTGGATCTATTTCTGAGTCTCTCTCAACATGAGACCCTGTCATTCCCGCATCTTTGATTCCGTTGTTTGGCTGGTCGTTTGTGTTTTGGGGCCAAGGATCTTCGACGCCTAAATATCCAGAATCTACTTGAGCCGGACCCTCAAGGTTTCTAGTACTTTGGCGTCTCCGGCCATCAACAATCTCCCATGTTGAATTCCTTGTACCATGACGTCGCAGTTTTTTGACATTCTGATATCTCCAGTTCATTGGAGTCTCGTGCATGGGGTCTTCTGTAACTTGACGCCGCAAGCCTTTCGAGGTCTCACTCACAGGGTCTCTCATACCCTGACGCCTCATATCTTCCTCAGTCTCACACATAGGGTCTCGTACACCCCTGGCGTGAGTGTCTCGAGCAGAAGGGTCTCGCGTGAGCTGGCATCCCCGCATTATGAGTGCGCCACGTGGCGCGCGAAGAACGCTCCACGTGGCGCACGAAGCAAACGGGGGTCTTGCGCGGCCATGCCGTGAGAGTTTCGTGCACCCCTACCGCGAAGGTCTGGCGTAGGAGCACCGCGAGGGTCTACCGTGGGAGTGCCGCGAGGGTCTACAGTGGGAGTGCCGCGAGGGTCTGCCGCCAGAATGCCGCCAGGGTCTGTCGCGAGTGTACAGCGAGGGTCCGTCGCGGGTGTGCCGCGAGGGTCTGTCGCCAGAGTGCCTCGAGTGTCTGTGGCGAGAGTGCCGCGAGGGTTTGCCGCCAGAGTGCCGCGAGGGTCTCCTGTAACCCTGCCGTAAGGGTCTCGCGCACCCCTGCCATGAGGGTCTCCAGCAGCCATGCTGTGAGGGTCTCGCACACCCCTGCCGTGAGGGTCTCCAGCAGCCATGCCGCGAGAGTCTTGCACAAGGTCTCGCGCTCCCCTGCCATGAGGGTCTCCTGCAGTCGTGCCGCGAGAGTCTCGCGCAGGGTCTCGCACTCCCCTGCCGTGAGGGTCTCCAGCAGCCATGCCGCGAGAGTCTTGCTCAGGGTCTCGCGCTCCCCTGCCGTGAGGGTCTCCAGCAGCCATGCCGCGAGGGTCTCACACACCCCTGCCTTGAGGGTCTCCAGCAGCCATGCCGCGAGAGTCTTGCACAGGGTCTCGCGCTCCCCTGCCATGAGGGTCTCCTGCAGTCGTGCTGCGAGAGTCTCGCGCAGGGTCTCGCGCTCCCCTGCCGTGAGGGTCTCCAGCAGCCATGCCGCGAGAGTCTTGCTCAGGGTCTCGCGCTCCCCTGCCGTGAGGGTCTCCAGCAGCCATGCCGCGAGGGTCTCGCACACCCCTGCCGTGAGGGTCTCCAGCAGCCATGCCGCGAGAGTCTTGCACAGGGTCTCGCGCTCCCCTGCCATAAAGGTCTCCTGCAGTCGTGCCGCGAGAGTCTCGCTTAGGGTCTCGCGCTCCCCTGCCGTGAGGGTCTCCAGCAGCCATGCCGCGAGGGTCTCGCACACCCCTGCCGTGAGGGTCTCCAGCAGCCATGCCGCGAGAGTCTTGCACAGGGTCTCGCGCTCCCCTGCTATGAGGGTCTCCTGCAATCGTGCCGCGAGAGTCTCGCGTAGGGTCTTGCGCTCTCCTGTCGTGAGGGTCTCCAGCAGCCATGCCGCGAGAGTCTTGCGTAGGGTCTCGCGCTCCCCTGCCATGAGGGTCTTGCGCGCCAGGATTTCGCGCAATTCGCCCTTCTCCTACCAAATTTCGAACAGTCTGTGGCAGGTTCACTTGCGAAAAAGCTCCTTTGAACAAATCAAACATAGTCCGCAGGGCTTCGACGATTTCTTCCTCCTGCTTCTGCATGGCTTCGAATTCAGCTACGGGAATCGTCATCATCTCCGACCCTCTCTCGGTCTGAACTCCATCACCTAAGTCCGCCATTGGGGAGCTCGCCATGTCCTCACTTTCTTCACTTCTGATTACTGTTGAACGTATCTGTACCATCGTTGTCAAAAGCTTTTCTTCCGTTTCCCACAGACGACGCCAACTGTTGTTGCCTGAAACAACAATGATGAATTGCTGACGTCCTCCCTGCCACGTGTTGTCGAAATCTCTGCAAGAAAAATAAAGATCAGAGGGACGCAGGGCCTTCCCTGCGTTTGCACTCCGATGCTTAAGTCAGACCCAGAATTTGGCAGAGTTTCTGTAGGGGAAATAGAGACTTAGGTTAACGAATCGTACCTGACCCCTATTTATAGGGATTTCTCTGTTACTAATTACATTTTTGCCCTTTTTATCTTACTCAGAGTTTGTATCATTTCTCACATGTTTTATTTGTGTGCCACGTGATGCATTCTTTTATTATTCTTTTATCATGCACAACAACACTATTAATAAAATTTTCAAATTTTATAAATAAAATTAAAATGATAACACATATCTTAATCTTTTCTTTATTTTTAAATTTTGAATTTAAAACCTTAAATTATTGACGGCCTAGACTTTAATGATACTCCATTATCCTTTTATATTGCTAAATAGTCAAAAAAAATTATAATAATTTCTTTATTTTTTATAAATAAGTTTATTATTAATAAAAAATTGAATTGAGAAAAAAAAAAGTGAACTTTGAAATTTTAAATTTGTAGAATTTTATATTTTAAAAGTGAAAAACATGACTTTAAATTAATATTCAAAATTATTTTTAAATCATCTTGCGAAGTCAAAAAGAGAATGATTCACAATAGTAACTATAACTAGAACTAGGTTCGAACACCGTTCCGTTCGGCGGGGAGAGGGGGCTTAGATTCCACCACATTTTCAACGCCTTGAAATCTAAGAGAAAAAGACAAAATTATAGAGATGTAAAATTATTTTTTCAACTTTGATTTCAAATTTGTTTTATTATTTTATTAAAATTATTTAATTTTAATTTTTTTAATTTTATCGAAATTAATTTTATCGTTAATCTAAATTATTTCTCAATTTTTAAAAGAATTATTTCTCAATTTTTAAAAGAACATGGTTTAGGAAAAAACCAACTTGTTCGGTTCTTCTGAAATTAGGCTTCCAATTAGCCTTCATGAGAGTAGGCTAAAGCTGTTGGCACAAATAATGCAACCATACATAAGGCATAAAGTTTTTTTTATTCTGAAAAGGGAAAACCACTTTTCAATTTCAACCAAACTACTCTTTCACAAATCTTCAATTTCGATACACACATCGGATAATGCAAGACAAAATCTCCACCAGACACCAGTTTTTAAGATATGAGAACGTGTTTTATAACCTAAGAATTCCATCCATAAGAAGAACCTGATACCCGCCATACCCAAACCTAATTCATTTGCAAAAGCTAGCAACATGTTAAGCAGGAATGTGCCATTGTCATGCGCGTGGAAAAGGATGACTGCTTATGGGTGCTCACTGGACAACCAAGAGTTTGGGGAGGCTCTTAGCAGTTGTGGGATAACATATCATCTCGGGTTGGCGATGTTTTCGTAGGGTAACTGCAAGGAATGGTCATTTCTTGATGAAGCTACTTACCTGCAAACAGGGGGGAAAGTGATTAGGCAATAGGGATGCAATTAGTTAAGTTTGATGTTCATTCAATCAATGTAACCTTCAAAATACCTTCATTCTAATTGGGAAATTGTAAGTGAAAATAATAGCAATAGGACAAAGCATATCGTGAACAGTCACAAATTCCATCAACTAGGGTTTAGGAAATCCTGAAAGCAGGTTTGGTTCTGATAATAATACCCATTGCTAGCTGCTTTCACAAGAGAGCCTCACCCCAAAATAGATTCAGAAAATGCATCGAGTTTATTATATCATACCAATGTCGAATGCAGACATGCATGTATTAATTCATATTAAATCCAAAGGACATGGTATTATGGTATTGTGGAGCACTCTTACTTGCATGCTTGAAATTACTCTAAATAGCTACTAAAGCTCCTGAGAAACATCAGAAAACTGTAGACAATGATGAGAAATATTAACCTGAGCCATCCAAAAATGACCTCAAAATGGGTAGTGCCTTACCGTGTGATGTCCATATCCTAGTCTTTGCTGTAAGATTCAATATGGCAGCATGAATAAATTGTCATTTGTACTTCTCTAAATATAGAATGGAACTGCCTGAAGTTCTCTCAACAACTTGGTAATACTTCTAACCTTTCCCCATTGCTCTCTCTTTAATTTTTATACAAGTTAATGAATTTATTTATCCTTCTTCCTACTCTCTTTCAGCTTCTATTCAAGGGATTAAAGCAAACAAGTTTCATAAATATTTGCACATCTCGGCCAACTCATGCCATCCAGATCTCTCCTTAAACCAATACAATAACTTTGAACAGAAAATTAAAGTAATAAACTTCACGGCTACTGGGGCAAAAATCACTTTAAGAAAGTGGCGAAAGTGCAAGAATTTCTATGGAAAAAGCAAAGAGAAAGAGAAAGTTATTCGAATTACAGAGTTGACAATACCAAATATAACCTAGGCAATTAAGGTCTTCAGGAGCAAGATTTTGCCATCTCCTATAAATTGCCTTACGACCATCAGTACACGACTCCTTTTTACAAAGGAGAAAAGATTCTATGACGATTATCATATCACACTCTGATATTGCAGTCTTGAATAGATCTTTATTTCTCCTTCTGTTTTGCATGCAAGCCCAACAATCTTTGGATCAACTTACATTAATGAACGGAAAAAAATCTCACCTGCAGCATTCAAGAATCAACACCATGGCCACTTAGCATCTCTCCATACAAACAATCGTTCCCCATGATTTTTCTCAACCACAAGTCCTGAATCACTTCCTCCAGCCTGCATGAATTCATCTTTGTTCCGTCCCATTCCTGGACAGCATTGCAGTTTTCTATCACGCTTCAAAGCTTCCTCCCTGTATGATGGATTAGTGTACCTTGGATGCTGTATGAATGTCACATTTTTCCACCATAGCTGTAGAGCCTGAAAAAAATAACAATTAAGATAAACACACTGATTAAATTCCAAAGAATCTAGAAAATGCATTTCGGTCCAAGCTCTGGTAGAATGAGTTGACAGGGTGTACATTCCCAATGGAAACTATAAAACCTATAGTGACTCAACCTCCAGGACATGTCTGCATGAGTAATAAACTAATCTTGAATTTCTAATTAACTTATGTGCTTGTCATGGTGTATGGTGAAAAACGTTAGAATTGAACCTTATGCTACAGGCATCAAAATCCATATTAGTTCCCACTGAAGATGTCAATTTACACGGCTTCTATTATATTAAGTTTTTCAAATTAATGCAGATAAATCAACTTAGAACTCAGATGAGACTGAGAATCAAAGTGCAGCAAAGTTGCAATGCGGGTGATAGGCCTTGAGGTAAGCACGTGTACTTGACACTTGAATAGCTTAGTTGATACAAGAAACATCATACTCATGTTCTAAAGAATTAGAGTTCGAACAAACAAGTGAATATCCTTGAGAGTGGTAAGAATGGTCCTCTTTCAAAATTGAAAGAGGCACTTTCTCTTTTTATACCAATATTTTCATAAAAGAATTAATATAAGTTGCCTTTTTTCTTAAATTAGCCAAACATTGGGCCCATGCTACTAAACTTGCACATTGTAATCTAAAAGATTACAATCAACTACCACTATTCCAGTTATTATCTTTGCTATTAAGCAAAATTTGCTATCTGTATTATACAGTTAACACCAAGGTTACAGACGAAAAGCAGGTAAACTGAGTAGCTAATTCCATGTTTCAATAATGTTTTATTAAAGGGATAGCAAAATATGCTATTGACATTATGCAGCTAAAACCAATGCTACAGGTCAAAAGCAGCAAACTGATATGCTAATTCCTTATTTCGATAAAGTTTGATTGAAACCAAACTGCCCTGTAGAATTCGCTAGATTAACTTCGAGTATTAATATATCACAAGGTAGATACTAGCAACAAAGTAAAATATAAGTATATAAAACGACCCAAAGTAGAGGAGAATTAACTGAGATAAGTTCATAAAGATCAACAGCCCAACCAGATAAAAATTCATAACTTTTTAGTTCCACTTACATGCCAATATATCCACAGGGCAACTTTATGTGGCATCAACCAGAAAAATAGTGCATGATCCTGCACTGATGTCGGGGAGATTCTTTTAGCTTTCAAGGTAGCCAGAAAATAGTCGCCAAGATCAGGGTGCTGGACAGAAATTGCAACTACTAAATTTTCACCGGGAGCATTTGCTCTAAGACTCCAATTTCCAAGCATATCCTGCACATTTTTCAGAAGATGCTAATTTGGTTTGGAGAAAAAAAAAATTCTTGATAAACAAAAGATGAAACAAGCATTCTAAGAATGTTGCATGATAAAATTGGGGTCCAGATCAAATATCTCAAACATATAAATCAACTTATAACAATTAATAACCATGTTTATATATTTGATCTGGCATTGAAGTTTCGAATAGTAATTTGGCATAATGAAAACAGCAGAAATCATTATAAGATGCAAGCCTATTTCAATAGGTCTCTCTAGTTTCATTTATTGTAGATTTGTAACACAAGCAAATGCATAAGAACAGATGATTACGCCCATGCTTAATTTTCTTCTCAGCCAAGCTTGAGCTTGCTCTTTCAAGCTTGAATTTAACTTACTCTAGTTAAATTGTGTTCTTGCAGAGTGCAAACAACACAATGTTTGAGTTGACACATCATTCACAATAGTATAAATAAATCCGCAACCCCAAAAATGGAGCAAACTTCTTAGTTCTGAATAATATGTGAAAAAATACAGTAAACTCATGAAGAGGATGAAACTAGAACAACAAGGGTACAAGAACAAAGAATTCACAGAGGGACCTACCATGAAAGGGCTGACATGCAATGGTTTTGCCACTAAATCAGAATTGGGGTCGAAGACAAACGACACTCTTTCACCCCATGGTGTATTTGTCACCTAAAACAATAATCAGCAGCAATGTCAGAAAGCATCCTAGTAGATTAAATTGCTAATATACAAAAATGGTACCTTTTTTTTCATCCCTAAGCATGCAAAAACTTTATAATATAACTTCTAGTCAAATTTGGATGAGTTATACCCAAGTTACACCAGCAGCATCTTTAAATTTCAGAAAAAAAAAAATCCAATTTGGAGTCAATTCAACATAGAAAACACAAACCTCAGCAATGCACTTCTTCAAAACCTTAGTGGATCCCTCCAAATCATAGCAATAGTATAAACTCAATGGATTTTGTTCATATCCCACGCTTGGAGGAATTGTTAGTAAATAACTGTCACAATATTTTAATTCATTTCATCAATCTTTTCAAACACTTGAGATAATAATAATAATAATAATAATAATAATAATAATAATTCAGCAACTTACACCGGGCCGCCGGTTTTGGCAATCCTACGAGCCTCATTGGCGGAAAGGTGATCGGATGGCGCATGGGGAGCATGGTCGAGGTCGAAGAGCGCGTAGCGCACGGAGTACCGGAAAGAGTGGCGCACAGGGCGGCGACGCTCGTGCCATACCGTACCTTCGTACAGAGAAACGGCTTCAACTTGGGTGGTGGAGAGTGGAGGAGGACGGCGGTGGCAGGTGAGGATGAGGCGGAAGGGGAGGAGTAGAGAGAGAGCGAGCGAAGTGAAAAACGTGGAGAGGATTGAACATAAGAGATAAAAGATTTCCATTTTCCCGTTAATCCGCAGTTAGTGGTTGTAGTTCTACCTTTTGTTTCGGATTGGATGATATGCCACGTCAGCAACCGATTTTGTAGTTAGAAGTTGTAAGCTGAGGAGCAGCCGATCACTGCTCGCCGTGGTTTATTCAAATTTGAGTTTATAATTATTTATATTTAAATTTGAGTTTAACTTATTTTAAGATTAATAAATTGAATTAATTTCGATTATTTAGTTAATCTTAATATATATTTTTATATTTTATTATTAATTAATTATTTTATTTTCATAATATAAAATTAAAAAAATGATAAATTAAATTTAAATTTATTTAAATAATATATAGTACTTTTTCAATTAAATTCAACCAATTCAAATAAATTAAATTCGTTTAGGTTAAACCTCACCTCCTCGAGCATAAGACGCAAAATCCCACACTTGACTCTCCCTCTTGTCTCATCCTCACTTCCATCCGATCACATATCCCCACATAACCCAAGAGGGCAGTTCCGTCATCCTAACTTCCTACCCACACACGTGTCCATAACCCTTTTGCCAATGACAAAACGTCACCGTTGAGAGCATTAAAACCCAAAGCAACGAGTCGTCCAGGAAAAGTGGAAAACAAAGCGCCGTACGTGTGGTCGATCGCCCTCCACTGATTACTCTTTCTTCAAATAAATCGCCCAACGTAAACAAGAAAAGTAAAATTACTAAAAAGGACCCTCAAATACTCCGCCCATTTTCTTTTCCTTTTCTCTGTATAAATTTCACTCTTCATTTCTCCACTCTCCCTCTTAATTCATTTCCATTTCTTTGAATTCCAATGGCTGCGATCTTCCAAGGAGTTGGAGCTGCTGCAGCTTTATCATCATCGCCATCCAATTCTTTGGACTCGAGGAAATTCCTTTCCTCTCCTCGTAGATCCTTCTCTGGTTTGTTGCACTTAAAATTCTCTTCGAATTTCTTTTCTTTTCTTTTCTTTTCATTTTTATGAAGTTTTCTTTTTGAAATATGATTTGGTGCAGCGAGGAAAGGGGTGAGATTTGTTGTGGTCAGATCTGATGGAAGCGTGAACTTGGATTTGAACCCTAAAGGTCGAAGAGCTCAAAAATTGAGTGCCAATGCAGTTGCAGTAATGATTCTCTCTCTCCTTCTTCTTACGTTTTGAATTTTTTTATTTTGAATTTTTTCTTGTTAATTTGATTGTAATTTGTTAATTTTTTAGACCAAAGCTGATAGCTCTGCAGCTTCGTCATCTTCGAAACCAGGGTATGATTTTATTTTTTAATTTTTGGTTCAAAGTTAACTTTCGAATTAGCGTCACATTGTAGTCAATTGCTAAACTTTTGTTAAATACGAGCTTTAAGAAAGTGAAAGCCAAGTAGTTAAGTGTATTTATATCTCATGGAAGTGTCTAAGATGTCATTTTAGTACTTCATTATTAGCATTGATTGGAAATTGTTCAAACATTGCTGGCTAATGGCATTGCCCGAAGATAACATCGAATTCTTTTTTTTTTTTGGTCTTGTTATTATTTTAGAATTTAATGTATTTTGGATTTCTAATAACATTTATCCATCGACTAGAATATTGCTTGTGTTATGATTAATCACATAATTTCATATGTTTATATTCCTCAAACTTTTTAAATATAGTAGAGTTATCATTGATACCACAGTTTATAGTATCCGTGATTCCTCTGATATATGTATCTAGATAATTTTCCTCTTTGAGATGCATGCTTAACAAAGTCTCTAACCTCATATTGACATTGTGGTCTAAGATTTCTTGCATTTGATATCATTCACCTCTTTGTAAAATCAATGCAGTCTTTCACAGATAAATTTATTTCAGTATTGCTATATTATAGTTGGCTTAGTCTTTTTCAGTTCATGCATTTGTTTTGACAAGCACTATTCTTTTCTGTTGCAATCCTGCAATACTTGGTGCAATGGCTTGAGTCATCTCATCCTTCTACTGTCATCAACTGGGTGCCATAGACAATTGTGTATAATGTCGAATGAAAAGGGTGTCACTTGAGTGTAGGATATATGTATGCATCCAAGCATGTATGTGTATGTGTGGTTGTATGGTATATGTATGTATAAAAGTCTCTGTTTTTGTGTGTTCCTGGAGTTATTGCAGAGTCAAATTTCTGCATTCACAGTTATTATCACTATCAAGTCCTTTTCTTTTGAAAAATGTTAGCACTGTCATGCTAGTATCAATTATCGGTGATATATTTAACTATATCTATATTGTATCCCCAGGCATGAACTTTTACTTTTTGAAGCTCTACAAGAGGGCTTGGAAGAAGAAATGGATAGGGATCCCCGTGTCTGTGTCATGGGTGAAGATGTCGGTCACTATGGAGGCTCTTACAAAGTGACCAAAGGACTGGCTACAAAGTTTGGGGACCTTAGGGTTCTTGACACCCCTATTGCTGAGAACTCCTTTACTGGAATGGGAATTGGAGCTGCTATGACTGGTCTGAGACCAGTTGTTGAGGGTATGAACATGGGATTTCTCCTCCTTGCTTTTAATCAGATCTCCAACAACTGTGGTATGCTTCATTATACATCTGGTGGCCAGTTTACCATACCTATAGTCATTCGAGGACCTGGTGGTGTTGGACGTCAACTGGGGGCTGAGCACTCTCAACGCCTTGAGTCATATTTTCAGTCGATCCCTGGAATCCAAATGGTTGCATGCTCAACCCCTTACAATGCCAAGGGCTTAATGAAGGCAGCAATCAGAAGCGAGAACCCTGTTATACTTTTTGAGCATGTTTTGCTTTACAACCTCAAGGAGAGAATCCCAGATGAGGATTATATCTGTAATCTTGAGGAAGCTGAGACGGTAAGGCCTGGAGAACATGTCACTATTCTGACCTATTCAAGGATGAGGTATCATGTGATGCAGGCAGCAAAAACTTTGGTGAACAAGGGTTATGATCCTGAAGTAATTGATATTAGGTCTTTGAAGCCATTTGATCTTTACACTATTGGGAACTCAGTTAAGAAGACACATCGTGTTCTTATTGTGGAGGAGTGCATGCGAACTGGTGGTATTGGTGCCAGCTTGACCGCTGCCATTACTGAGAATTTCCATGATTATTTGGATGCTCCAATTATGTGCTTATCTTCACAGGATGTGCCTACACCGTATGCTGGAACATTAGAGGAATGGACTGTCGTTCAGCCTGCCCAGATTGTGACAGCCGTTGAGCAGCTTTGCAAGTAGTTGCATAGCAGAAATAGTGATGGCATAGTTGAAGGTTTTTTTTTTTTAATCTATTTTGAAACCAGCTCTCTTGCAACTTTGTTTTTCATATCTAATATCTGTTTATTAGGAATTCTGTATCAGTTGAATCTTGCAAATGTTCATCAAGTTGATGCCTTTTGTTTGATCTTGTTCTTTAAGCAATAGTTACAGGTAGAATACTGGAAAATAACTCTCTACTTCCAGTTGCTCAGTCACATTACGAAACACTTGTGAGATTAAGCTCTGTAATTCTTTTGGTCTAATTTTTTGACTATGGAATGTTGTATGGAAAAATACTCTCATTTATTTATATCTTTGTATTGTATTTAAATGACCAATTTTCATCGCTTTTATTTACCTTCAAACTTAGAATCACCTCATAGCTGCTGTCGCGATTCTTCTTTTACCTTGAGCTCGCAGGGACTTGGCTCCGATGGTAGTGGAAGATTTATCTCATAGAAATATACTAACAATGTGGTTGTTTGCATTATGGCTTAACACCATGGCTGCACAGAAAGGTACATTTTTACTTCGCAATGACAAACTAATTGGATGAAATCTAATCCATTTGTTAATTATCATTTGTTCTTGATTTTACTACCTTAGGGTTACCGGTTTTTAATTACCTTTGAACGTACTTCATTAGCATAAGATGTGCTGATTGTCTTATGCACAACTTTGTGCTTTAATTATCTTCCATCACAAGAAAGAGTTAACAAAGAATAATGAATAAAATTTACATATAAGCCGTAACTGGGGAGTTGATAATTTATCTGAAACCAGGAAATTTGTGTGGGAGGAATGTGGTGGTTAGTAATTGGGTCAGTTGTGTGTAGCCCTGGACTGTATAGTCAGATGTGAAATTAAAAGTCTTCTGGGCTGAATGCTCAGGACTCTTTTATAGGGCCAACAGAAACTAATAAGCTTGGCCCTTTTTATAGAGTTTTCTTGTGGGCAGAAGTTAAAACTCATGTTTAATATTGTTAGTTCCTTTTTTCTTTTCTGGCAGTACTCTTAATCAAGAGATCTCTCTCCATGCTAAAATTAGTAGAACCCTACTCAATTATATAAGATCAATGAGAAGGCCGAATGATATGTTGTAGATTGAGATAGTTTCTAGTAGCCCTTCCTAAGACCATAATTACTTGAAAATGTTGAAAGCGGTATTCACTTTCTTTGGGATTGTAAAGTTTTGGGGCATGGAAATTTAAGCTTGGGATATTTTAAGAGGTGAAGTTTGGCTGCTTTGGTGCTATTTCCATTGCCACAAGAGCTGCAATTTTTTTTCCCTTTTCCATCAGCTGAGATCTTTAGTTGTCGAGTGGAATGCATGTGAGTGGGTTAGTGGATTCAAACAATCATGTTTCATGGCTTTCTGCATGGCATGTGAATGTTTCATACCCTGGAAAGGTTCTTGCTGAGGCAATATACTAGCTAAAGGATCTTGGCACAATGAAACAACCTAGGGGCTTTGAAAGAGCTGTTGCATGAGTAGCAATGTTTTCAGCATGGTAGCTGGTGCATGCAGACCAACAATGTGATCAGTGGTCCAGGAAAGCAATCATTACAGAGATTGACAATCTATTGTTTTCTTGATTTTCATTTAAAGCTACCCATGTGGAAGACATGAGGAATAAAATCAAATTATCAAAAGACGGCTGCAGATTTCCTTATGAGATAAGCCATGTTTTTATGTCTGAAGTCCTAGTGCCGGTTTTCTCGATCATCCAGAGTGATGAAGATGTGGTTTTCCTGCCTTCTTTCTGTTGTCTTGATTTCATAAATATCTATGGCACCATATATACATGTATCAGCATTAGTTGTCATTGTCAAATTAAAGATGAGCTATCTGTTACTACTGACGATGGTGCAATTTTGTTGCTTGATTTCAACCACAGACATTTGCATGTGGGCATCTGAAGGTTGCGGCCTCTCAACTTTGATCCCCACTTCCATAATACTTTTAACTGACCTTCCCCAAGTATTTGTGGTGCCTTTGCTTCCAGGATAGGAAACAGAAGCTGATATTTGGATTACAATTCTGGAAATCTTTTCTAGTCTTGAATGTTATGCTTGAATTTTTACCACCAAAGTAGTTTTCTAGTTGCTTGAGGAGCCATTAGTATGCAGTAGTTTGAAATGTTTACGATAGATTTCTAACAATAAGGGCTGCAATTTTGGATGCATTAGCTGTAGGAAAGCACAGAAACCAGTTCTTAGGTTTATGCTGAAGATTTTTCAATTTTCAGTACTCCCTTGTCTGTTTCAACTACAATTCCAGTTTGGCTCACTCACATTGTCTGATTTTTAGGTTGTCCAGACTTCAACTGGCCCATCCTCTATATCTATCTATAATAATGACAGATTGTAAATTTAATACTCTCAACAGCTTATGAGTGGCTGCTAGTGTAGACAATGCAGCAAATCTTTTCTTGTATTTTCATTTCCCAGAGTTTGCTCAAGCATGCATAAACATGTTCACCAGCATTTGTATTGGCTCTGCATCTTTGCATGTGAGTGGTTTTATATTGTAACATGGACATGATGGGTTTTTTGCAAGTTGCCAGCACTTTACAACTACTATAAGCAGAAGCAGAGGATCAATGGTAGGTGGAGCTAATTAAGTGCATGAACAAGAGCATAAAGAGGGTTTAGTATTCTGCAAGCATTCTCTTTGAAAAACACTCCTTTATATTTTTTAATTTTGGGTAGAAATCCTCTAAGATATGATTCGTTTCTTTCATATTTTGCTAGACATGCACCCCATCATTGTATTGTTTTTCATTTTTCCTCTTAATTTTCTTGGCACATATACATGATTTTAATTCAAATAACATTTAGCGACTGCCAACGAGAGTATGTGAAGTACTTAAGTTTGAATCTCTAAGGTTCCTCGTTGGTAGGCATCTGTAAGTCCATAAAATTTGCAGATGAAAATACAATGGATTCGTAAATCTTAATAATGAATTGATAAGTTATCAAGACTTTGGAGACATAATAACCTCTTTGCTCCTAAACCTTCTCTTTAAAAAAAAAAAAAATAGCTGCTGCCTGCTGGCCATGATCTATCTTTCATACTGTTATTCACTTCAAATCTATTGAACATTCTTACCAGCCTAAGATACTAGAGTTACATCCTTTTGACATTGATTCATAGATATATAGGGCTGAAATTTTGTTTCTGATCAAATTTAACAGCTTAGCCTTCAAGGGTTTGGAGCTCTTGCTATTGTGATTTTGCAGGATCGATTTGCATGATCTGACTATCTATATAAATGATTTTCTAGTATTTAGGTTTTCAGATAGACAAAAGGGTATAATAATCCTTCACATTGTTTATGTAACTATTCATGATATTCTTGTCCCTGTCAGAAATCATTTCTAATGCAGCAGAGTACTTATAAAATAATGTAATTATTGTCCATTTGTTCTGCTACTTGGTCCCAGCAACACCAATCAGTAAAGAAGTTTTGGACTAAAGATGATCTATAATTCATTTTTGTATAAAATATAAAAATATACGTGTCAAAATTCATATTGTATTTATAAATTTATATATAATTTTTTAATTTGTATTATTTTTATGTCTATTTCATATCATATTATTATGTATTATTTATTTTATTTCGTATTTAGAATTATTAGGTCTATAAAAACTCAATATGTTTTTGATTGATACGTTAGACTGAAATTTGTCTTCGTACACTCGCAAAGAGCTACCAACTGCGATACGGTCAAACAAAACGTACTCATTTTTAATTAAAGCTTGTCTCAAACATGCTTAAACATGTCCTTTCAAAAGCTTCTTTGCTGTCCTATGATCCATGCATGAATGTCGCTGGGCCTGTGCCGTCTTCAATGTGAACGCTCGCAGCCTTACATCAATTTCTTCGGCTAACTGCTGGTTTCTGAGCAGATCAGACCAGCAAAAGTGTTAAACACACATCAGTAAGTGCACGAACATGATCTTTAAACAAGCTCCATGGATTGTTTTCTCCACTAATCTTTTCTTTTTGCTTTCAATTTCCAGAAAAGACAATCAAATCAAGTATGAATATACATTGACACCAGCAGCAGTGTAGATAAATGCAATTAAATCTACCCATGTGGAAGACTCGTGGAATCCAATTGGGAATGTGATGAGTTGGCTGTAGATATTTGGATATGATATATGATTCTTTTCTCTGCAATACTCTTTGGCATTTACAAAATGTTCTTTCTTCTCCTTCTGTTTAGAAATGGAGTAGAGTTACAATTTGCCTATGTTGTCTTTAGCAAGATTCAATCGACATTGCCACATGATACCCTGTTTTGTAAACGGTCCCAAGATCAACAAGAAATTAAATTATACACGCAAGAGATAATATTTAATATGATTTGATATAAATACATACATTTAATGAAATGTAAAAATGACAAAAAATACAAAACACTTAAAAAACAAACACTAATCTAATGTTCTAAAACACATATAATTTACTATCGACTGCGTTTCTTTCATAAAGATTACAAAATGATTACATTTCTCTAATCTTAAGGTATATTTTGAAAATTAGGACTAACTCTATTTTTATAAAACCACAACCCTAAACCTACATAAAATAAAAGAAAATTATTGAAATAAAAATTGATTATTAATTAAATTTGAGTTGATATCTAACAAATACCGTAACCGAGACCTTGCTTGAATGAATGATCATAGCAAGAAACATTGGAGTTTTGTGTGCATTAATTAGGCATGTGAATCGATCAAGTTCATGTGCAATAGAAGTTGTGGGCGTTGGCGAGCATGTGGTCATAGGCAAATGCATAAGTGAATAATGGCAGCAAAGGCTTTCAAGTGCACCTGACCCTCCCTCAAGAAAGTGACCCTCAGCCAACCCCAATTGTTTTTCTTGTTTCTCGTGGTTTCCTAGTGCCTAAAACATGCTTCACCCGGGACCATATTCTCCTAAATTCACCACAAAAAGTGAACTGCATTCAGACCAGACCATTATCACTTTCTGTGCGGATGATATTGTGGCCCAGACAAGACTGGTATGGATATAAAGTGTAGTACTAGCGGTTGTTTAGATTGAAAGCAACCTCGACGGTCATTCGTTTGGCCATCCCATTTCCAAATGTCTTTCAATATTTATCTGAGTGTTTTTTCAAGTTTTTCTGGGGATTGGTTTATAAATAAAATGGAGTAGATGAGGAGACCGGTGGGCTCACAACTGTTGAAACCTGTTATTGTGGATATTACGATTAGGGTATTAAATTAAATCGATTTTGTAGCATTCCAAGGAACCTGTCTCTTCCAAATTTTTATGTACCTTTGCTTTTATAATTGCTTATTTAACTTAATAATTTTAAATATAATATCAAAATAATATAAATAAAAAATATCAATATCACATAAGTTAAAATTTAAAAATAATTATATATAAATACAGTCAAAATTAAATAAATGACTTTTTCGTTTGACATTAAATATAAAATTTGTGTTCTACTCTATATGAATTAATTTTACATAAATGTAAATTTTATATATAAATTATCAAATTTACATGACTAAATTAAATATGTAGTAACTTAAATGTATATATTTTTACGTCTCATTGATAAAACTATCAAAGGTAATACCTGAAATATATTAAAAAAGTGAACACAGTAGCCATGGCAACATAGCAACCACCTGCAGCTGCACGTACAGCGTGGCATGGCTCTTTAATATTCTATAAACAATGTTCCTTTTGTTATTCTCCGATGCATATATATATATATAGAGAGAGAGAGAGAGAGAGATGGTCAAAGCTAGGTAGATGGGTTGCACAGTTCCACTTCCACGTGGGAGTCTCCCCTTATGTTTTGATGCGAGGAGATTTTGGTTCGGCCTTCACCATTCCTCCAAGAACCAAAATGCAATAAATTAACCAACAATGTTTTATAATATAATTATTATATATACAGTAGTTTGAATTTATATATATATATATATATAATTTTTTTGCCTTCAAATGTCTGTAAGCTTATGTTTTGCAGCTGTCAAAACCCTCTTCGTGTCCGAGTCTCCCGATTTCCTGGTAGCCAAGTAGCTAGCCAGCAAGATCGCCTCCAATTTATTTTGTTTTGCTGTCAGGTCTCCAAGTTACAAGGAGTCTCGTGGTTTCTTGCAATCTGTTTTTATTAATATATATATATGGTTGTGAATTTCTCTCATTTCCATCAATGAAGGGGTTTTAAATTAAAAATGTCACGTGAAATTAGCATCATTAGAATGTTTATTTTATTTTTCTTATTTTTTTCAAGATAGTTCTCGAAAGTGCTCTATATTATTTAAAAACAACTAATATTAATTAATTCTCACACTAATACCAAAAATGGTGACGATAGCATAAGCCATATGTTAATCATGCCTTCGACCTGTTCTCACCTGATTTCTTGGCAGCCGAGTAGCTAATTAATACTATGTGAATGGCTCAAAGATTTCTTTTTTGCTTGGTCAGCGTACCAAGTCCATTACTATAGGAATTATAATATGAAAATGTTTCACCCTAAGTCCACATTTTATGTTACTACATATTTAATTTAGACATAAAAGAAAAGTTGCATTTGAAAATTTTAGTAAGTAAAAAAATTATATCTATGTTTTTTTAATAAATATACTCGCATCTTGTAAATATTAATTTTCTTTGTTTAAAAAGATTAGCAATGCTTAAACGGATCTTAACTTTCTTTTTTAAATTTAATAGTTAAATGTACCTTTAATGTTAATGTTGTGCACAAAATAAATATAAACTCTAACGTTTTACTATAAATAAACTTTCAGCTTTTCAAAATAATGCAATTAAATTCAGATCTGTTAAATAACATTAATTACCGTTTGAATATCTTACATGAAAGTTGACGATGATAGCTTAGTTGTCTGTCACATGACATGTCCCGTGTGCACTATTAATAGAAGTTAGTGTCATTTAACATATTTAAACTTAATTGCATAATTTTGAAAGGTTGAATGTTTATTTATAGTAAAATAAGAGTTTATAAACTGATTTTCATAAGATAAAACGTTAAAAATATATCCATTTTATGTAAAATATTGAAAGTATATTTGGTTATTAAACATTCTTTTTATAAGTGAATAGATATTTAGATAAAAAAAAAAATAGATCCAAAGCATTGGATTTAGTATGATGATTAAACCCAACTCATCCCAACTTATGGATAATTTTATATTTAGACTAGAACATGAGTCAACATTCATATAAAAAAATTTAGTAAGAAGTGGATAGGTGTCGTTTTTTATAGTATTTTATACTCTAATAAACATTGTTCTGAAACTACTCTTTGGTGCTTGTACTACTAGGATTGTTATTTGTAATTAGAAATTGTATGAATTCATTATCATCATTATTAGAGTTTTTATATCAATAGATTGAGATATGTTATATGAATTAATATTTGAATCCAAGTTGAATTATCTATATAAATTTTCCTTCTTCACACATTTCTATTCAAGATAATATGTTCATTAAACTTAAATTCCTTCGCATCTTTCCGAATTAAACTATATGGATTACTTGCATTAATTCTCAGAGTGAATCTTAGTGTAGTTTATTGTTAAAAATAACTGCGATAAGCTAGACATAAGGTATAAGCGACAGCTAGCTTGAGCTGATAAGTGTTTTCCTTTATTTTATATATATATATATATATATATATATATATATATATATATATATATATATTCCCTGACGACATAATTGGTAACATTGCACCAGGCCATATCTGCCAGTTGATTCTAAGAACTTGGTCTTAGCTCACTTACATGAAGAAACGAATAAGAAAATCGTCACTCAATCACCCCACGATAGCATGAACCGAAATCCAGGAGAGTGCAGAGAGAGTGATACGTGGTTGAATGTATGCTAGACACACCCAAATTTCTAAATGTACAGTAGAACATTGCAGGCCACACGTTTGCTTTTCCCCTAGCCTGTTGGAATCTTTACTGTTGGTCATAGGATTGAATCGAACTGGTAGCACTTCGATTAATCGAGTTTCAAGCAGCTGTCACAGCTCATAGTTTCCTAGTAAACTGAGATGTGCATATACTGCATGGTGATGCTGGCGTTGAGGTGGAAATGATGATAATTTCATTACGTACCAAGCATAACCAAACCATGCATGCATTTAATTATGCTTGTTGATGTCATTTTGTGTATGAGTCATAGTTTTCAGGTAGGTAGTGCTGGGCCAGCAAAGACACAATGTTTTTGAGATATGAAAGAAAAAAAAAATAAAGCCATGTAGGTGTCGGAGTTAAAATTTCGACGTATGCTAAAGTGCTCAAGGCAATTTAATATCTAAATATTCAAAAAGACATAATAAAAAAGATATTGTCTATTGTCAATAAGAGTAAGCTTGGAATCTTAATACATATTTGGCCTCTTTCTTTATAAAGTTCACCTGAATTGGATTATCAAACATATATGTCTAGAATTTACTGGTTCCATTGACGTGTGGCCTGCGAAAATTTGAACACATGGCCTCGCCGCAAGGATTCGTGGAGCTTGGAGGAGAATGTAAACAGCTGTAGCCTGTAGTGGCATGGAAATAGCTAGCTTGTAAGGTTGGTGAATCGGATATAGATGGGATAGATCTCCTTGATGAACTACTTTGATATTATCCAACAACTTAGGGAATTAATTCTATGACTGAATGCATAAATAAAAGCATATCCGAAAGGAAAAAAAAAAAAGGAACACGTATATAAAAGGAAACTCATTAAAAAAAGTGCAATGATACTCAAGAATACCGAAAAAAGAAATCATAATCTAAAGGAAATATAATCTTTTGACATTTGACTTGAATACAAAAGAATGTTCACTCCAAAATGAAAAATATTATAAAACAAATTTATCCCAAAAAATTATAAAAGAACCATTAAGCTTTGTTTTAAACAACTAAGTAGCACTCGTGGCAGTTGACCTTCATTAATTTGGGCTTATATATAATTTCATAATAATGGTTCATAAAAGATTGTAGTCTATATATGGCTAATATATTCCCTCTTATTTCTTAAAAGAAGATCAAAAGAAGAAAATTAA
Source organism: Firmiana major (assembly GCA_033439115.1). Classification (NCBI taxonomy): domain Eukaryota; kingdom Viridiplantae; phylum Streptophyta; class Magnoliopsida; order Malvales; family Malvaceae; genus Firmiana; species Firmiana major. The sequence continues at coordinate 3,156,839 of CM065914.1, read as the reverse complement.
GCTATAACTAACTAATTCTTTTAGCATAACAGAGTTTAATTCTAACTCGAGAGAATAAAGAATGAAAATGTTAATAGTCGAATTTCAAATTTATACACATTAAAGCATGCGAGAAAATGATCATTTGAACCGATTTTCAATATCATAATTCATAATTAACTATATAAACTTCAAAATGAAGGAATTATTGTTGAAACTTTTGCAATGTATTTTAATTTCTCCATTAATTTTATGCTTCACACACTTACTAGGCTAAGCAAAAAATATTTCTAATTTTGTAGCACTAGTGTAGTGCTACATTCATTTTGCGCCATCATACAAAGTAAAAGTATAAATTAGTATCTGATAAAGATAATAATTGGTGCAGAAAATCCATTCATCCTTGATCAAACAAAACCTCATTAAACCAAGGTCAACTCTTAAAGGGGGAAGAATACAAAAGGAGCAAGAGATGAGTCGCAATACAGTTAGATACCGACAAATTAATTATAAAGTGGCATTTTATAATAAGTGAAAAATAATAAAATAATAAAACATCAACAAAACCACAATTTAATTTGTCAATTCATGATGTTTCTCTTCAATAATTATGCAAAAAGAGACTAGTTGAGAATCTTTAATTAGAATCACAAGCTTAACTGATTTCCTAATTATTGAATGATCATCAGCAATGTTAAGATAAGGTGAAGAAATTAATAGTACTTCGATTAAGGCAACAAATTAATACACTTTATATGTTTTGTAAGCATGCATGTGTTTGTACGTAGGTGATGTTTGGGACATGACAACAAATCTTTTCTACTAATTATTGTCTCAGCAAACCAAACAATGCAAAATTGAACAAAAATATAATTATCCATACTGATTTTGTTTTTTAAAGGAAAAAATATTGTAGTAGTGAGAGTTTATGTAAGGTTATCATCAAATTGGGAGCTAAGTGAGTTGGCTGAGAGTAAACATATTAATATTTGACCGACCTCAAGCAAGGCACTTTGGGTTATTTCTTTTTGATAAAAAAACAATACTGGTGTTGTGTCAGTGCCCACCACTACCTAAGGGAAGTTAGAATCTAGCTAGGATTAAGGTTTCTTATTCTTGTTCTTCTTTTACTTATCCTTAGAACTCAATGGAAAGTTGGGTATATTAATTTATCCAATGGCAGTGGAGGGAGCAAGGGTGGCCACTCTCTCTTCTCTCATTGCAAACCTCAAATTAATTGAAAGATTAAGTATGGCAGTCCACAAGTTTATTATAATTATTCAAACAATTACTTTCCAAAAAATATATAAAAAAGAAAAGAAAAGAAATTTGAAGAGATGATGTTTGATTAGGAGACACTGGCTAGGAGAAGAGTGAAATAGTAAAAGTTATGCAATAATTATGATATTTAAAAACTTGGGTGTTAGAGAATTCCCTTGAAAAAGATTGATTAATTAATTATGGTATTATTATAACATTTAATTAAGTTAAAACAATGATAGTATTAATACTACTAGTAGTAGAAGATTGCATCATCCAATTCGTCATGGTCCACAGATTTGAGGGAAGGAAGATGATGAAATTAGCAAAAAATGAAAATATTTTTCCTTAATTTGATTTTTTCTCTTTCTCTAACCCATTTTCCCCTGTGAACGTGTGCTTTCCACCTTTTTTTGTTCAAGCTCTCTGTCTCTCTCGCAGGGTGACGTGGGAAGCGGGGACGTGTGGACCGCTATGGTGCACACTTGCTCAAGGTGATGGGAATTGGGAAGAGAAAATGGATTTTTCCAATGTTGATTGGATTTCAGCATTTTGTTTCGCTTAACAAACGCCTGCCAACATTGATTTGTTCTAGGATATTATATTAGACGATAATAAAATAAAAAATAATTTTTTTAAAAAAATATAAAAATGATATGAATTAAATAAAGATAAATATTTATATCAATTAAGTAAAAATTAAAACTATTTTTATTTGAAGCGTTGATAAAAATTTTGAAATATAATTTTCGTATTTTATTTTATATAATATAAATATAATTTGAAATAATATAAACATGTATTATATTCAAAAATTATCAAATCTAAATTTAGTAACCATTGTCGTAGTCACACTTAATTATTTATCGCCTTTATTTTTTTATTTATATTTGAATTTATCAAGATTAAATTATTTGTTGGTTAATATCAAATATTTTCAACTTCAAAAGTTCAAAATGTAAGATTCTTTTACGCTCATAAACATAAATCCAAAATTTTTCACAATTAATATAGAAATTCATACAATCTCTCTTTTTACACCTCAAATCTTAGGGAACACTTCTTTATTGAAACATTGAGAGATATTAGTAACTTGAGTTTTGATTCTAATATTAGATATATAAAATTTTTTCAATCTAAAAAATTAACTTAATTATAAAATTTTTACTCACACTTATTATTACAAATCCAGCCTCTCCCACAACCGAAGTAAAAATCCCATTATTTTGATCATTAACGAATTTAATTAGGATACTTCTTTCTGACATCTCTTTGTTCTTGCTGGTTTTCGGAGTTTTCAAGCCTTCGTTGCACGTGGGTTTCACGTGAACACCGTGTACTTTAATGGAATTAGGATTTTAATGGAGGTTTCAAGCTTTGCACTTAGACTGCATTTTTGTCTTGGGGATGGAATGCTCCATTGCTTGCTCGGAATTTCTTGAAATTCATGCGTAAGGAGGTGCTGTCGATTTTATTAACAAAATTCTTACGACCACTATTTGAATATTGAAAGCCGAATTAATGGTATTAGTCCCTCCTCCCTTCACAATCCTCCGGACTCCTTATTCTTGCAGTTGCTACACAAGTTAGAATAGGAAGCCAATTCCAATTTTGAGAACGCATTTTAAATGTTAACATTTAATTTTTAAATTAATTTATTAAAAATATTTTTGTAATAAAATTTATAAAATCAAATAAATTAAATCTAAAAAGAAAAAAGTAATGAGAGAAAGCAGGTTCTAAAATCACATATAATCTGATTTTTCATCTTTCTCCTAAGGGCTGTTGTACGATAATTCCAAAAAAATAAAATTAAATAGAATTTGTATGCTCATTAATTCATATTAACAGAAGAAATAGACCATTCATAAATTTTCGTGTAGATTTTAAAAGAATCTAGTCAAGACAAAGAAAGTGACAACGGAAGCTTCCCAGAACTTGTTTCTAATGTCTTTTCATTCGCGTGTGTGGCCAGGAGAGAGAATAATTAAGATAATTTTTGGCTTTAATTGGACTTAATCTCCTCCATATCCTGATTAATTATCTTCATCTCATCAAATAATAAATGCTTGTACAACGTTTGAACAAACGTTGATTGATTTTTGATTGATGGACACATAATTAACAATTAATATTCTTTTAATCAAATTATTAAAAATAATTATAATATAATGTAAAATTTATATTTAAATTCAAATAATTATAAAATTTAGTAATTGAATTAACAAATTTTCAATTTTTATTTATTTATTTATTTTTACCGAGCAAAATCTAGATTAAATCTTTTATTCTTAACTAATAATGCAATATTTTCTTGCAAAGACCCCACTTGATTGTAGTACCACGGTATCCCTTATGATGTATGAGATATCCATAATCATTATTATTAAAAATAAAAAAAAAAATATTTTCTTAGTTGCTATATATGCGAAAGGTAATAAAGAAAATTAATATTGGTCGGTCCATTTTCATATTAAAAAAAAAATCATAGTCAGATAACAAACTTATTGGACCAGATTAATCATCAATCTAATTTAGCCAATGAATTTCCCAACATGTAGTGATGTGCTACGTTTGTGTGTCAAAAAATCATTAGAATGTTGATTATTGAGGTACTCAAATTGAAAAAAAAAATGGATGTAATTAAAAAAAATTTCTCGCTCCCTTTTGTTTACTTTTACTCCCCTAATTCTAAATGTAGATTAGCTACTAAAGAAATAATTAAGATTTATTAGATTATGTACTTAGTTTTCTATATTTAGGATTTGACATCAAAGTCTTTGTATAATCATTATTAGTGCAAAGAAAGTAAACAAGATATTGCAAAGTCATGTTTAACATACATACATACATACAGAGTGAGAGAAAGAGAGGTAATTCTTGCATGGAAATTATGAAAGAAAAATACGAAAAAGTCGGTAGAAAATCAAATCATGCACCATAATAATTTGGACCGTGGGAAATTAAGAGAAAAGAAGAGCATGCAAGAGAAGAGAAAAGGAAAGGCAAGCCTTTTTTTTTTTTCTTTTGTAAATATACGTGAGTCTATGACTAATGTGATTTTAAATTTATTGGTGTGAAGAAGAGTAGAGTTTTTGGAAAAAAAAACCTACGACAAAGCTAAGTGGGACTTCTGTTTGGTATCCCACTTGCTGTTTCTATTTCACAATGAGGGTGCGTTTGGTTCGGGGGAAAAAAAAATTACCTTGGAAAATAAAATTACCTTTTGTCCAGGAAAAACATTTTAAGGGGTAAATTCTAGGGAAAAAAAATTACTTTACATCCAAAAGAAAAAATTTTGACTCTGGTAATCTAAAAATACCACATGTTTCAAAGGTAATCATTTTACCCCAGATTTTCCCAAAATTGAGCATTGTAGGTAAAATAAAATGACTGACAAGGGGGAAAAGAATCGAACCAAACGGAGGAATCGAATGACGGAAAAAAAAATTACGGGGGGAAAAAAAAATTCCCCCCAACCAAACGCCCCCTGAGACTTGAGAAGTCAGAAAGCTAAACATGTAACTGTCATCCCCCATACACACCAACTTTTATAAGCTTATGGCCTATATTCATTCTCCGGAAATTTATGAAATTTTACATAATTTTTTGTTTTGAAAAATATCAAGAAAAGAAACTCCGCCGAAAAATTATATATCTTATTTTATATATTTTTCGAAATATCTCACACATACAAGTGCGGGTATTGCCAAAATTAGAAAACAACCTTTTACATCAAAAAGAAAATTCTTTCAAAGCATACAAAGAAATCTGATTATATTCTCTTCTTCTTTTTTCACTCCTACTAATCAAATTATCAATGCCTATTTTTTTTTTTAAATTTTTTTGTTTGGGAAGGAACATGCCACTTAACAAATTATAATGATTTTGATAAGCATGAAGCTCCTTATAAATGCACACCACATACATAATTAAATAATGTAAAACGGAGAATCAAACCCTCGAAAGGTGAAGCTAATACTCTAGCTCTCAACAGTACACCACACTGGACAACTACACACGCAATATTTTTAAACACACCACTATTTTTCTAATTTGATTCAATTAGTACTTGATCATCAAATGCCTCAATTTAACCTAAAAAATAATTTCAACAATTTCCAACTAATTAGCCAAATTAAAAGCATTCAAAAGTACATTCTAATATTAAAAATAAATTAAAAAATAAAATACAAACAAGATTATCAGAAGAAAAATTACTTATCACGAGCAAAAATTGTGATTGAAGCAAAGTTTTTGAGTTAAGTGATTACTACATGCCAAGGTCAAGGACCAAGTGGCCAAGAGGCAATAGGCCGAACCCCAAGCAAAGACCAAGTCGGTGACGTGGCAACAGTCACAATCGAGTGACGCAAGAGACAAGGGCGCATTTATTGGCCTTTGACTGCGATAATTACAGTTTGTGTTGGGATAGGGATTCTCTGAAACTTAACCGTTGGTGGGTATTTCGGGTTTTGTGCCTTCAAACACCCTCCCCCACTCCTCTTTCACAACCTTTTTTACTCTTCCTTTTCCACCATTTCTCGTTAACCGACCACAAATACAAGTTCCCTGCGGTCGCTATTGCGATTCCATATTATTATACTACTCGATTTTAATTAAGACTAATATTTTTTAATAGTTTATTCTCATTAATTATATAATTATAATTAAAATTTTACATTTAATGAATTAATAATTAGATAAATTGACAAATAAAAATAAAAATAAAAATAATAAATTAAATAAATATCACAATTTAGTAAGATTCAAATTTCATGGTATAAAAGAAAAATTAAAAGAATAATGGTCTGTAATCTACTTACTGTCATGTATATTTTACTTATTCTTTTTTTTTTTTTAAAGTCAGCACATATGTCTTAGTACTACTCTAGAATGATATTTCTAATCTAAATGTCTCATATCAAGATCAATTTATATATATATATATATATAATAAAACAAATATATAATTACTGTTCGTAATATTTTTTACTGCTGCAGATTATGTAACGCTAATTTTAAATTCTCACCTGCCATAACATTGAATCTTAACCATGTTTGTAATTCAAGTCTTTAACCGACCATGGAAACATCTTGTGCTTTTTGACTCAGAAAGGTTCTTCTGTATATGCAGACAAGAAGGAAAAAAGAAAGAGAGTCAAAAGAATAGCTGCCGAAACCCAAAAGACAAAAAGCTCGTAGTACGTTTGAAATTGGAATGAGAACAACATTATTGTTCAGAGTTAATAAGCAAATTCTGTATACACTGTAAATATTTATAATCTACAGAACGAAGAAGTAAAAACTCATGAAATCTAAAGGAAAGAAGGAAACAGAAACCAGCTGAGCTCAAATTCTATAGCTAGCTACATGCTAAAAAGCTACAAGCTGGTTCCTTGAAACCTATCTCTAAACAAAATAAATAAATTTCCAGGAGAACCCGGGGATCTGTACTCTGAACTATCCCTCTGGTAAAAATCTCCCAGTACGGTTAACTTGATTTACGTCCAATTAACATTGATTGGCCAGGGCTTTATCGTCTATGAACGTTCCATGAAAGCCGTATGGAACTCTGGACGGTAACTTAATTGAAGCTTCGAGCTGTAAATTCATGGCATTCACGATTTGAAGCTCCGATGTCCCAGTCTTCTCGTCGTGAACAAATGAAAGAATATGGCCATCATCTTCAGTGGATTCACAGTTGTCGTCTCGAGGTAAGAAAAATGGCTCACCACCGTATTTTCTATCACCGTAAATGTGTTTTTTTATCTCTCCAGTGAAAAGATCAACCTTGGCGAATCCTGACACTTTCGGCCACGGTTCAGCAATGGCAAGATAAGCGTACCTTGTCTTTCTTCCAAGCCGGTTCCGGTTCACCATCCCTGCTTCCAAGTTCACTTGCTCCGATTCTGAGATTATTGGGCGGCGCGTGGACTCACCTGTCTTCAAATTAAGCCTGATTTCGGATAATACACTCTTTAAACTCTCGTCGCATTCGTTGAAAATGGAATCAGGAGGTGTCATGCAAGAGCCAATCACCACAACTTCATCCGATTCCGGCTCTTCCCAAGCGTTCCATAGATGAAAACAGAAAGTATCAGGGCATTCAACCCAAATAATATCCTTAGAATCACTTGCATTTTTGGAAAGAATCCCAAACCGAGACTTCTTGTTCTTGTCATAAATCACAGGAGACCCACCGGTAATCATTTCTTTAAGTTTGAACACCACTTGCTGATCAGGGATCACCACGAAATTTTCGGTGATCGCGAAATCATGCATCATGGTTGGCACGGAAAGAGGAATCTCGACATCGGGTGATTTTTTACCGTCAGGGAAAAACCTGAAGTACTTCAAGTAAGGCTTTTGGACAACATCGTAACTCAAGGCAAAGAGTTGTTTGGAAACAGGATCGATTTTGGGATGCGCAATCATTGTTGATTTAAGTTGATCATCAAAATTGTATCTTCCCACTGTTTCCAAATCACCTGAGGAAGTGATGCGCACGTGGTAAGGAAGATCATCTTCGGACATAGCCAGAAGACGATTATTGAAATAGACTAAGCCAGCGTTAGCTACTCCAGTGCCTTGTTTGTGATCGAGAAGGCCGAAAAGCCCTCTCGCATAAAAAAGTAAAAGCCTGGCAATCCCTGAGTGGCCATGAAGTTCACCAATGGCTTTAGGGAAAACAGGGCGGCCCAATTCTTTTTCTTGTAAAAGTCTTTGCGTTTCAGTAAAACGACAAGCATAGCTGGCTTTCCCATTATCAATGGTGACGGCATGTACCATTCCATCACCGTCAAAGAAGTGGTGGCCTGCAACAGGCTCGAACAAAGGATTGGCGCCGTTGCGGACATAAACACCGTTTATGCAAGAAGGTATGGCGCCGGTGGCGGAAAGAGAATGTTTGACGGGATTTTCAGGGACGGGAGCGAAGTTTCCAGCGATTTGCACGCGTGGGTCAGCCGTTTTAGGTAGTGGGTGTTGCCGCTCGCGTGAGACCAACGCGCTTTCAGCCATGTCAATGGCCATAGCTGCAACTTTTTGGAGGATATTCCACTGCTGTTGTTGGGGCCGGTGGTCGGTTTTGGGTTTTACATTCACGGAGGCATCTTCTCTGGGGATTAAAGGGTTTTGGTACGATTGTTTTGGGAAATGGAGAACGGAAGGAGAGTGCAAAGCTGAGCGAATAATGTTGGTGTTGTTGTTGCTTCTCCTGAGACTAGTTTTGCAGGGCTGCCGTTTCTTCCAGGAGATGGCCGCCGGAGAGAAACCCAAATCCACTGTCGAGGAGGAGGAGGAAAGAGGATGGGAAATCTGGGCTCTGGCCCAATTGCCAGCAGAAGAAGCCATAGCTTTTAAAGGGGAGTTGTCAGAAGTGTTTTTCCGGTTTTGGGTGTGCTCAGAGCGCAAGAGATTAGAGAGTGTTCAGCGCTTGTTCCCCAAAGAAAGCATTCAGGAAGAGAAAAGAAAGTAGGAAGCGGTGGAAGAGAGAATGAGCTTTGGAGAGAAAGAACGCGAAAATGGGGTATAAATAGAGTTGGGCGAAGGGGCGGTGGTGAAAGAGAACGGGATTTATTTGTAAGGAGGTCCACCTCAGACATCTAAGGGAGGACCACGTGGTGGATTCGTGCAATGGGCTCTTGTGATTGTCAATTGCGAAGGGTCTCAACTCTCCGATAGACCAATAAATCGCGCATATCATTGATACTTGTATAATATAAAAATGTAAAATTTTAATATAATTTTAATAAATATTTTACGTATTTATTCATACCATATTTAAAATTATAAATATACTCTCAATTTTGGCCTACATCGTCAAATTGTAGGGCCAAACCCCAAAAAATTGCTTGAGTAAGAGTTGGGTTTGAGCCATAATTGGAGGGTAGAGTGTCCCAAATTAGGGACTAATGAGAGTGAGATTTAGAGTCAGAGACACACTTACACCCACAGAAAGGCAGAGAGTGAAAATCAAATCAATGTACTGTTGAAACCCTCGGCGTCTTAAACCTCTCTTTTCTTTTTGTCATTATAAAATCTAACTCCGCGTTCCTCCCTCCTCCGGACTGATCACTCTACTACCCACGTGGCCTTTTCTTCCCCCTCCCTTTCAACCACGAAATCCAGCTTACATCACCTATCATTGTCAGTTCCAAAGTCTCTCAATTACTTATTAAAATTTAAATATATAATTATTTTTATGTAATATAAAATATAATTATCGGCATTAGTTTTTATAATATTTACATGTATTTTTATCAATTATTACTTTCTCTGAAAGTTCCTTCCATCGATTACTCCACCCCCGTGGTCCTATTTTCTCACTTCTTTTCAACCATCAAATCCTAGTTATGTTACCTATCAAAGTCGACATCACAAATTTTTTAACTACGTATTAAAAATTTGTATTTATATATTAAATATAAAATATAAAAATTTAATAATATTATTAATTTGTATTATTTTTTATATATTTTAATTCAAATTTTAATTTAAATTATTTTCATATTTTTTATTTCAACGCCTCAAATTCTGTTGAAAACCATGTTTTCGTAACGTTCACCCAGCAATGGTTAATGAAAATTTAATGCCATTGCCCCTTCTTCTCTTATCAATATCCAATCGCTTCCTCTCTTTGTCTCTCTGATTGCATTATAAATGGACAGTATTAAAGCCCTCTTCTACAAGGTTTGGCACATGTTCCCTCCATCTCTAACTTTTCTTGCTGCGTATGGTCTTATTGATTAATAATAGTGGTCATTGTCATACATCTCTAAGTGGTTTTGTCTCCAATTTGGTTATCTTCGTTTCTTTTCTTATTTAATTACATCCACCTTGGAAGAAAAATATTGTAGTAGTATAATTCTTTTGGGTATATATAAAGTTTGGTTTTTATATATAGATATCGACATTTAAAATTTTTATAATTTCAATCGTTCTATATATACTTTGAAATGAATATGTATTTCGTTAATTTCATCAAAAGAAGTGTAAAAATTTTACTAGCGTTGGTTAAAATAATTACTCACTTATGTGTGTTATATTTATATATATATATATATAATATAAGATTATTTTTTTTTATTTTCAAAAATTACTTTTGTTGTTTTAAAAAAGTCAAATTTTAAAATTTTAAAATAAATTTTAATTTTTTATTATAAAAGTTTCCTAAAGATCAGAAGAAAATTCATTATTTAGCAAAAGTTTATTGAACATATATTGCAAGACTTTCTTCTGGATGTTTTTGGTACTTAGAAGCTGTGAATTATATTTGTTATACATTCCTATCATATTCTTTCATAGACTTGCAATTTTTTTATGTATGTATGATTTTTGGAATCATACATAAAACATATTGAAAGCTTTTATGTATTAATTAGCAGAATTATCGGTGTTATTACATAAAACATATTGAAAATGTGCAATTTAAGTATTGAATTAGAAGAATACGATGGATTTTAAATCCCACAATACAATACGCATGTACTTCCAAATCCCTTACGAGCTCTCTTTTCTTCTCAAGTCTCAATCTTTCTTCTATGTAACTGTACTCTAGCGAAGTCACTAGATTTAACTATGGAAATAGGATAATTAAAATCAATATTCAAAGTCAATATTATGTTCTGTATCGTAAGAATATCAGGCAGCGAATCTTTAAGCCATCCATGTCTTTGAGCACTTATCACTTATCAAAATCGTAATAAATTCCATACCGTATACATTTCAATAGCATTCGCTATGACAATAACGTAGAAATCGATCTTTAGCCTTGAACAAAATGGGATGACTAATTGTTTAGAGGTCCCCCATCTGATCAGCATCTATGCGAAAAAAACCAAACTCATCGGCTGTTGCAAAATTGTAGCATTGAAGCCGAAAGATGACCCGGCATTAATGCCAGTGGTGGCCTGGATTGAACATGGTCATCGAAGATGGCCAATGGTACTATATATATCGGATTGGAGTTTAGTGCCTTTCCTGTCTTAGTTTTTGAATGCGGTCCTATACGACGATCAATTTCAAACGCTGTCGAAGGGCCATAGGACAAAGAAGGATGAAAATGATGGCGTTATGGGGCATCTTTTTCTTCAACTTTATAATGAAATGTAAGCTACAGTGGTAGATATTGGTAGTCGAAAGCATTTGGGGAAAGATATTGGCTTCTTTGATATAAGGATACCTGGTTTTATATATAGCCTTTTTTTTTTTTTTGGCTTTTGTTGTTTCTTGATGAAATTAGCTGAAGAATCAAGAAATTTAAGTAGTTATACTATAAGTTATATATATATATATATATATATATATATATATATATATATATATATATATATATATATATATATATATATATAAAATGGAAGTCTTTGGAAAAAGAAAGGAAAATGCATGCGTTGGGGTTTAATGGTTAGAGCTGATTAACTGGACGGATATCGGATCGTAAGCAAAATATAATAGATCTAGAAAAAAAATGCATAAACTCATAGAAACAGAGTATAACCAATAAATAGAGTATAAAGGATTCACTTGCTTTAGAGTATAAGTATACATAAATCATAGGAGAGGTTCAGATCGTGTCATATCTTATCATTCAATAAGTTTTATCAATTTAAATAGATTCAGTCTATTTTCAAACAAAAAACAGAAATATTTAGCATAATTTGAATTAATACCCGTTGAACCAAAGTTAGTGTGATTGTCAACTGATTATATTCATTCGAATATCAAAACTACGAAATTTTCATGTCATTAATATGAAAACATAATCGTTAATGAGACTTTGGTTTGATAGCGAAAAGAGATTTTGAACTTTTAAATTTAAGTTTTATCAAACGTAAAATTAAATTTAGTTTGCTATTATTGTATTTACCAATATTGAAGATAATTTATTCCAAAGCATACTCCACATTTAAAAACATCTCTAATTAATTAATTACTTCTCTATATTGGGAAGCAAGTGAAAGTTAGGTGACTTAATTATAAACAGCATTGTACATCTGTTCAGATTGTCATGTTTCGATAGCAAATCTCTTATACGAAGATTTTATCCTTTCTTAAACAAATTAAAAGGGATCTTCCCTGTCCTCTCTCTCATCCTTTTCACTTCAAATATTCATGATATGAGGATAAGGGGTTTCAAGTTCCCCAGTAGTCATCAAGTTACAGCCATGCACGCTACCTCTAACCTTCCATTTTTTATGCTTTATTCTGCCCTAATATAGGTCATGGATGACTCTCGAACAAACGGCGAGTGCGAATTTTATATGTATATATAATTAATTAATTAATCAATTACTACTTTAATTATCATCTAATTTTGAATAATTAATTAGCCAGACAGAGATGCTCTTTGTTGTTGCTGTCTCCATGCATCAGATCCTTGTTGAAATAATCTCACCATTTCTTATTAATATAATCTAAATCTCCATTAATTCGATAAATTATTAACCCACGCGATACACAACTAATTAATTCTCCAATGCACTTTTCCTCCTCAATTTCTTTATTAAAAATATTAATCTGTTTCAACTTCATTTAGATATGCCTAACTATAACTAACTTATCATAAGTTGAAGATTATCTTAGAGTGTTTGAAAGAATAAATAAAATAAATAAAAACCATTAATACTTCATTTAACTATTGTTATCTTTAAAAAAAATAGATTTTAATGTTTTATATTTTTTTCTTTTACCTCTTATGGATTTTTTACTCAATATCAAACATTGTCACTTTTATTGTAAATTTTTTATGTACATGAATGATCATAATTTTAAGATAAACAAATTTGAGAAATAAAAGAAATTGTAAATGTTGAATTTTAATATTTAAATTTGTTAAAAATCACATTTAAAATTGATGTATGAATTAATTAAACTAAATCCCTATTTCACCTTTATTGTAATTTTTTGTATATGTCTCGTACAAGCTAGCTAAATTTTTTTCTTTAAGATGATTTCAATTAACATGGAAAAACATTAAAAAGTTATTGCTTTAGGTTATTTTGTTACATCAAGACTTAAAATTGGATGTGCAATTTATTTTAATTTTATATGTTTATGATATTTTTAATATATTTTATATTTAATAACATTAATTTTATGTTTAATTGTGTATATTTACATAAACCTTACAATAAAATTTTTTTGATTTTATTGTAAAAATTATGACGAATGGGTACTCTAATCTCTAAATGTAATCTAACCATTAGGTGAAAAAGGATCTAACAACGAAGGCAAACAATATTAACAGAAAATAAAGCCATCGAGAATCCATATAAAACAGCAATTAAGATTGCCTCAATTATTGAAAGTATTTTTGAAAAGATATTAAATCTCAGTTGATCAGTACATGTCATGATATGAGTTGTCAGATTAATGATGGTGATTAACAGAAACCATACGGATTATCGAGTTAGGTTCAAATCATGTCGAATAATATAGATGCTTTCCTTTTATATAATTGATCTTTTTTAAAAGCAAATTAGTAAAAACCAAGTGACAACATAAACAAAATTAGAAATCGATGTCCCATTTACGTTACATGCTACATTTGAAATCACTTTTGACCGTTTTTCTTTCTTGCGAGTAATTACAAACTATTAATGGGTTATAATAAATATAACTCTAATTGATTTGCTGGCTGTTTTGTAATAAGTCTTAACCTGAAAAAAAAAAATACAGAAATAAAAAATGATAAATCGAATTTATTTGCTATTATAGGATGTGTTGGTTGACAATTAAATTCTTAATTTCAGCATTCAAAATTTAATTTTTAGCCGAATAAAAAACAGAAAAATGACAAACCTTCTTTTAACATACAGGTTGGAAAAGGCCCCATTAATTGTCCCACATGCACGTGACCACTATAGCTAGCTAGCCTATTTATCATCACAGAGTACTTGTTTACCTTCACAACCCTGAATTCTTACCACTTTCAAGGTTTACTATGACCATCGATGTCGAACGCATTGATTTTAATTTAGTAAACGTGAATTTCTGCAAATCCTTCTTTAAAAAAAAAAAAAAAGTTATTTAATAGTTTAGTTATAGATATTTAGTATACTAGAAAGACGGAGCAACTTGACATCACTGAAACATGAGAAGGGTTTTGTTAGAGAAAAGAGATTTTTTCAATAAAGTCAATTTTTTTAATTTTGTAATAAAATTATCTTAAATATACATGATAATATGTAAAATTTTAATATTAATAAATATAAAATATATTTAAAATATTAAACGCATAAAAATAAATTTAAAATTAATGTCAAAAGATATAAAAACATAATAATTTACTACATTATGTATTTACATTTATTGTTATTTATTTATATCTATTAATATTAATTTTACATTTATTTTCTTATACTTATAATATTTTTAACATATTTTTATAATTATTAATATCAAATTTACATTTCTTAAAATATATCACATATACCGGGGGAAAAGGTTAGATAGCAAGCCCCTCCCCGATCGGAGAGCCTCCAGGACAAGGGGCCGCGGAGCCTCCGAAAGTAGGGCGGTTCGTGCTATGTCGTCATTTCATTTTGCAATAAGATCAAAAATTTTAATTTTACAATAAAAGTTCCCTCAAATGATAGAATTAGTGGAGAAAGAGATGTGATAGCCTACGGCTAACAATTGTAGCAGAGAAGATTAGCTTTTCCTTCTTGCTCGAAGCAATTTCATGTCATTTCATGCAAGTTGTTGTAACTTTGTCGCGCAGGTACACCATGTTCGGTTCATTTCAAAACCAAGTTCACAATAATTGGCTGCTGTTTGGAAGACTTTTCCCAGCTGGGGAATGGGGAATAAGACTGCCGCCGCCGTGCTAACAGTTGTGCGCAATGACAGGTTGCTATTGGGTGGCATCGATCGATCTCTACACCATGTTCGAGCAACTTGAAAAAATTGCACAAATATATGAATAAATTGCTTTTCGTACGGGAGGTTCTACTTTTGTGAAGCGATTCAAATAAAAGATTATAGAGAAAGGACGTCGACTATCCATTTCTGGTTTGGTATCGACTTGCTTGAAAGACATTGGCTGCAACCATGCAACCCACTTGTAAAAAGAAGTGACATTTCACTGACCAATGACACATTCTTACAAGACAATGCACCAAGCTCGGCTTTCCTAACATGGGGTCGCTTGTTCCATCTTGTGAAATGACACTTGGAGTACTCAATAATGGCTTCTGATTTGAGTTGTCATCCTTTTACGCCGTTGATGTGTATTAATATGGATAAAATCAAATTATCACTAATTTTTAGGAAAACAATTATTTTTTTTTATGGATTCTCTTATTAATTTTGGAGTTTGTTTTAATTTTAATTTGATTGTTTGGATGTAATTTTTATTAAATTTAAAAAAATTTTAACTTCTGAAAAAAAAAAAATCATTGACTATCAATTAAGAAGAAAAACATCCAGAAGAATAAGTGTGTATTCACTTTTGATATTATTTTCGAAAACCTTATGTTAGCGAAGGGAATGATGCTTTCAATGTTGGATTCTGCTGAGCACTAGCCTAAGATAAGGAACTTTGATATTTTTTATTAATTAACATTTTTTGAGAGTGGATTACCCATAATCGACCAAACTAGCTTAGGATAGCTAATGTTTTTGATACACGGGGCATGTGTAGAGTTTCAATTTTTTTTTTTTTTTAAATCCCATAACAGAACATTATCATGTTGGCCGATTTTATTGCTAGGAACTCGGTTTCTACCTTTTAATCTTCTGCTGATTTAATCATCGATTAAAAAGTCAGGTTATGGTCGTTATTAACGGCATAATCAAAATTAAGAAATCATATATCGACACGTGAATTAATTTTAATAAGAATTAGTCAATGTCATAATGACAATTAATGTATATAATAGTTAAAGTTAGTCATTAACATTAATCGAAAATTTATTCGGAGGAGTAAAGTTAAGTATGAATATGATTTAGTAGCTCCAATAAAACAAGAGAATTAGCGGGTTCTTGGATGAATACTTTTTCTTTTGAGTTTCTACAATTCTACGTCAATACTTCCATTGAGAGTATAAATCAAAGGTTTCATGCTTGCTAACATGAGTAACTTGCCAGATCACATGGCCCAAGTAGGCTAGTACTAATTAATTGGTTGTTAATCGTAAAACTGAAGTAAGGTGCCATCATTTTCTATGGTTGCTTCCCACATGATCAAATGACAAATATTTAATTCTTTTTATATTGAGAATAAAGAATTCAAATTAACTTTTTGAATAAAAAAAATATCAATCATTAAATTAAATATTCGAATAAAATATTATAACATTGATAAAAATATCTAATTAATACTTCTTGCGTACGCATTATATATATTATATATATACACTAATAATGATTAATTAGTGTAACCAAAATCAAGATTGTTGTTTGTAAGTGAACTATTTTCTAAATACAAGAGATATCCATATCATCAACCATATATATATATATATATATATATATATATATATATATATATAAGTGACAGATTAAGATAAGCAGGAAGGAAGCATGCATATTACTTAGTTAATTTTATGTACAATAGTGGGAGGTGTACATGTACAAAACAATACTGGACTTAATTCTATTAATTTGTGCTCAACTCCACTATATCTAAGCTTGATACAAATTTAAGTGTTAATAATAATTGGCTCACTTAGCCCATGAGATTAATTAATTAATTGATCCACTACTTAATACAAATATAAGATGCAACTTCTTGATATCATAGGAAGTTACTAATTAACCGAAGAAGGGAGATTCAAGAATCTTAAACCTTATCCCTATTTTCTTTCCATATAAGGATTCTTGATATTCATTAATAATTCTAAATTAAATATATATGATATCTTTGTCAGAATTTTATTGATAATTAAAAAATTAAATAGTGTCTTTAAGGGTTTTTTTATTTATTTTCTCTTTTTTTGTAATTAAAAATTTTCATAATTAACTTTTTCAGCTTGATTTCCTTTTTTTTCCCTACCATTAGTACAAGTTTATTGTTTCTGGTGATCTTGTTTTCTACGGCAATTAAGTTTGTGAACTGTTCATAAGGACTTAATCTCACTAAACAACTAATTAAGGAATTCTACTAAATCATGGTAGTAATATAATTATTAGACTTATTGTGATCTAATTAGTGGGATTAATATTAATATTATTTCTTTTTTAATTTTTTTTCCAAATGGTCTCTGGCAGGTAAGATTAAGCAAATCAAAATGTAGGTATCTGATCATTGAATTTGACTAATTGTTCACTTAACCCATTTCTCACTCCATATTAATATTATTAATTTTTTTTCAAACGCTCCCAACACTCACTAGTGAATAATGTATGGGAATTGGGATGCAAATCATGTGGTTCCCCCTTTTTTATTCAATAGTATATAATAATAATAATCATAAAATTAATCACATATCTTGTGGTTCTAAGTTAGACAAATGACTTAGTTAACTAATAATTAAACATGGATTATTTTATTTATTTAGTTATTTATTTTTAAATGGGATAGAAAGAGGAAATATTTCTAAAAGTGGGTAAGAGGGGTCCTCCATTTTCTCCTTTTTTCTTGGTAGCCTCTTACTTTCTTGCTTATTATGTGCATCCACCAGTAAAAAGAGGCCAGTCAAACTATTCTAGAAGCTAAAGCAGGGATCAATGGAATTGTATGCGAAAATAAAATCCATGAATTAGGTATAAAAGTGTTGTTTTAACAAGGGAAAATGAAAAACAAAGCCAATATTATTTGAAGACATGAACAAAGTCAAAGATGAGAATTAGACAAAGGTAGGCTCCTAAAGAGAAAAAGAGAGATCCATAATGGGATTTTGTCTTTGGTCGCACATGGTATGCATAGAATATGGAGGAGAATGTGAGGTGGTTGCATTCTTCGTCTCGAAGCATATGGCGTCTTCCACAAAAGGACAGTGCTCACAAGAAAAGAAAAAGTAAAAGAAAGAGAAAATCCTTGGTTTTTCATGATTTATGGAGGAATTTTATGTGAAGATAATTGTGTTCGAAAGAATCACGCAATATTCGAATTAAGAGTTTCGCACGTTATTTCTTAAAATTTGCTATATTCCATTTGTTTCCTTTAAAATTTGCTCTTTATCCGTTAAGTATCCAAGATAGATTTGATTGTCCTCATACATGCATGAACCAGAACACTAATTTGATCTTCCATAGTTCTAATTGCAATGGGAAACATATATCTTAGACTAGTGATTTGCCGTTTTTAACATATATAAAACTGATCATCCTCCAATATTTGAAGAAGTGGGTCAGGAAAGTAGATATATATTAATATTACTTTCCGTCAAAGGGTTGGACCTAAATTTCTATCAAATTTTGATAGATCAATAATGTTTGAATGCTAATAAAGTCAAATAGATTCTGCATTTAATATTTTTTTGAAAATTCATTCGACCTTTTATTCTTTTTCATTAATATTTGATATATATGACAAATATATGATGAAACGTTAAATTTAAACTTAATCAAAAGTTGTGTTATTTATTTAAATTTAAAGATTCACATTTTTTTTTCAACTACTTATACTTCAATTCACTTGGTTCGACTTATGAACCGGTTTAGTGAAATCATATATGTATTTGAGAAAAACAATAGGATTTGATAATGTCTAGCAGGGTTAATTACAACTTGTAGTATGTGCCTTATGCATATGCCTGGAATGCTGTATTAACGTTGCATGTGCCCCGTGCTGCCATACATCAAAACCTGGCTTAATTTTCAGGAGAAAAATGTGTAGTGATAGATTCGTGCAGGTTGCAGATTCAGTTTTTTGCTCTCTCCATGGACAAAGCATGCCATATATAATATATATTTGATATTGCCGTGTTATTAGATTCATCCAAAGTCAGACGAGAGCTTAGCTGCAGGCACTGGGCAGCCAAGTTGCACCCCAGATAGATCGAATCCCCGTCAAGAGCTTACATCACAGCATTCCTTACAACTCAAACAATAATTCGATCCATCCAATCTCCATTTCTTAGCAAGCTCTAGCTACTATTTCCTCCATCTTCATCATGACATGAAATGTCCAACTTGCATCCCTAGGGCTTTCGCTTTCAATCGTATTCTTGATAAAGCTTGATTGATTTCTTTTTCCCGTCTAATCCAAACTCCTTTTCGATTCTTAAGTTATGAGTTGATTATAGATGATAATCTTGTGAAGAGTACCCAAACCATTAAGCCCTAGTGGTGGCACATCAGAAGAAATTAACATGGAGATCGATCAGTACTTTTGTCAACGCCTACTATTTGCATACTTGCCAATTAACTATTGACGATTGATGCTATGCTATATCTCTAAGTTGAAAATCCCTATACAAAACCTATGGTTAAAAACTTTACCTTCCATTCAAAGTATCAAAAGTGTCAAATAGTCATGATATTTTCCTCCTACCAGTATCAAAAGTGCTGCTTATAACAGTAGGCTATATACACAAAAAATAACTGCTTTTATCTACAAATTTTAGAACAATACCGACAGATTTTTCCGTCGGCAATGCACTTATTTTTGGTAATAATATATATGAAATAAGAAGAATAACAACCCAATAATTACGGCTTTGCCAAAGGTATCACAAATGTCTTGAAGAAACTCAATGATGGTCGAAAGCCAACAGGATCAAAAGGCATCACATGCTAATGCTATGGATGTACTCACTGAGTCTGCTGAATGGAGATAAATGGGAAAAGGAATGTGCCATTGCCATGATCTGGTGCATGGTTCATTGCAAGTGCCTAAACTTATGTCTTTTCAAGAAATGATATCACATAAATTCATAAAAACTAGTGTGGGGGTCATCATCAAAGTAAATGGGTCAGAAAAAAAGTCAAAAATGTCTTTGAATTGTAACTATAAACAGTGCAAAACATAATTTTCTATCATGTTTGGTGACATTGCACTTGCCAATATCCCATTTCCCAGCCAAATTTTAGGTTTTTATCAATGCCTTCACGCAATAAATTTTGAATATTATAGCTTAAGGAACCCTAAAAAAATCTTGTTGATTTTTAGAAATCAACCTAAATTAATTTGATGGCATGTCTTGTTCCAACCAAAATTAGAAACTAGGATAATGTCTTGTTCCAACTTCCAAGCTTCAACTGTTTTAGATATGGGTTAGGCCTGCAAAATTAGGACCCACAGTTGGCCTGTATTTGGGTAATAGTAAAATCATAGGCCCAATATTGACCGTTTAATCGGATTTGGAGCCCAAATAAATGAAAGATTTCTAGTTCTCCAATCTCCAGTCCACCTATGTAAAAATTGAATGGCTTCGTGGACCATGGCTCTCAAAGAAAATGTAGAAGAAAAAATGTTCTTTTGCTCGGTAGTCAGTAGGCAGTGGTTTTAGGCTCTTAGTTTTCTCTCTCTTAATCCATCACTCAACAGCTCTGTGAAACTGGGCAAAAATAAGGAATACCCATGTCGGTTCTTGGAGAGTTTTCCCTGGTAAGTAGCTTCATTTCGTTGTTCCAACAGTTTTTATAGTTTTCTTTATCTTTCTGGTGAACCTGAGAGCATTGGGGAGGTTTGTTTTTTTTTTTTTTTTTTAATTCCTTTGAATTTTTATTCTTGGATGTTATCTGTTGTTGTATCGTTCAATGGGACTTTAGTAGACAAGCTGCAAGAATTCTAATTGCCTACTTGTGAAAAATTTTATCTTTTCCAGGAAAGTGAAAAAATTGGAATTTTTTCATTGTTCTTCATAGTGACACATAGCATTAGTTCGTGTTTGATGCGAAATCATCTATGTATTGAAGCTATGATTAAGCTAAACCGCACCCTATTTCTTCCAATCTCATTTGAGACCTAACCAACAAATCCTAATAAGGAAAAAAAATACATTTTTCCCATTTATCTGATTGTGAAAGCTCTATGTCCTGTAGCTTTTAGGGAATGAACAATGGGATATGATTTGTTGAGGTTTTGAAGATACTGCTGTATGTCTTTCTAGATGTTTCATTTCTGGTAATAAGCTATTGGCATATTAATGATCTACTGATTGGTGCCCTCATCTAAGAATGCAAGTAAGTTCTGAGTTAGTTTGTGGTTCAGGTAAGTGCGGGTATTTTATTATCCATAGTTCTAAATCTTGCTTTATCTTTAGGGATACATAATTTCGATAATCATCCACAGGTATAAGCTATGATCAATTATCGTCCTCATTTAGTGGGACTGCTTATGCCTAGGCCATCCTTATTCTGGTAAGTAAGTTATAGTTGGTATCTAAATCTAATTTTGTTGAACTAATCAATTTCTGTAAAAGCAATTTAACTTCCACTCTTAAATGAATATCTTCACAGTTTGCTTTGCCCATTTTGCTTTATTGTTTATCTAGATTTACCGTTAGTTCCTTCCAAACCCATCTCCTTGTAGTGCATTTGCTTCGTTGTTTTCCTATTATTTTATAACAGATCCAGATTAGTTGCAGCTGCTGATTTCAGGGGTTCCAATGCTGGATAATTATTGGATGTTCTAGGTTGACGGACACATGTTTGTCGTACCCTGTGGTGTTTGTCGTACCCTGTGGCAAATGCTGATAACTTTGTGAAAATTTAAATTGAAAGCTCTGCAAATTTTACATTGTAAGGTTAATTGGAGGGGGACAGGAGAAAAAAGCTATCGTTTTTGTGGATCAGATTAAAAAGAATATGACATCAACAACCATTTTAGTGAGATAAACCATAGAGTTATAGTTATTGAAGGACTGGTGAACAGCTAGCAGAGGGGTGGGGGTCATTGAATTAATATTTGGTGCTTTACAATTAGGAACCCTCTCTTGCTGGCATGTCTGACCAGCTTCTTGGACAAACAACACTAGATGTTGCCTCGGCTTATGGTGATTTGCAACAAGATGTCTTCCAAAAGCAAAAAAGCGTAGGTTACTTGTTATATAACTTCTGTGCAAATTCTCAAGTAGTTTATTTATGTATGGTCAACTGTGGATTATAATAGCTCTAGTGCAATTAATACCTGACAAAAAATACATATTTTCTCTTTTGAGTAAAACCTTGTCTACACTCTTTAAATTTATTCGTCACACATTTATAGATGTCTCTAAGTGGCTACTGCAGAAACTGTGAAAACCTTTTTATGTTCAAGTGAATGTTCTTGTTTTCTTCCTGGCTTTTGCTATTATACCCCATGATTCACTCAATTTTATCAACCATTTGAGGATGCTTGTCAATCTTGATAAAAGAACATCGGATAAACATAAAATTTACCTATGAAAGGAGATAGTGGATGTGGTTTTGGTATACTTATGTCTATTCCTTGTTTTAGGTTTGACTGGTGTTAATCTAGTTAATAGATTTTGTACCTGGGATGTTTTCCGTACTGCTCTGGAGTTTCCCTTAGATGATGTGTATTCGTAAGGGTAGCAGATTCTGCATTTGTTGCAGAACAAGGACCTTCGTAAAATTCATTTTTTTGGAGAAAGAAAAACTTTGAAGAATCATATTAGGCAATCTTGACATTAAGGAGCTGATTGTTGTGCTTGTCGTGGGGCTTCTGCTTGCTGTTGGCTTTTTTCAGGAAAAGCTATTTTCTTTAAGAAAGGAGTGTAAAAATGAAAAAGAAGAAATTTAAATCTATTTAGTTTTCTGTGCTACTGCATTCTTCGCCTCTCTTCCTTGAATGGCTCTCGATCTACAGATGTCATTACAGTGCTTAAGAACAATCATTTAATAATAATAGATTAGCCTCATGTATTTACTAGATTTTATGATTCCAATGCATAAATAGTTTGGTGTTTATGACATTTCTTTGCTATTCTCTGCATAGTACCTGTGCCTTTTGAGACTTAAATTGAACATAAAATCACTAGTCTAAAATTTTGCCCATTCTGGAGGGGACAATGTTGAAGCTGTTGGGTATGGTTACGTTATATATATATGTAGCAATCATGACCTTTTGTTCGCTTTCGTGTAATATATTAATGCAAGACACATCGGATACCTTGAATGGACATTGGCTTTTGCGTATGACTTTTCTAAATATCAAGAAAAATTAAGAAAAACTGAACATGAACATGTTTCTGACACTGATATTCAGTCCAGGCAACATAAATATGACATTTAGAGCAGGCCTTGGATGCACCCATTTTCCTTTTATGTTTTACTCCGTGTTCCAAAATTAACCCTGAACTGACACTCAAAAATTAGGTGCCAGATTGTTTCATAAATTTGTGATAGTTGTGCCCTTTCTACGTGGTCTTCACGTTTGTTTTTCAAGATTTGATACTTTCCATGGCCATTTATGACTATTCTAAATGTGGTTTATTGTGGACAAGGCTGCATTAAAGCTGTTTTGGCTTTGATCTTTCCTATGGCAACCTTTTTTTCCCCATTTTTGCTTTCTCTGGTTCTTTTCATAAATGGCTTTTATTATATATTGTCGTTTACTACCATGGCCTATTTCTTCACCTTCACCGTGAAAGGGCTATAAAATGACGTTAGAAACAGGCATTCTTCCACATCACAAAGTTTCCTTTAGCTTTCTAGTTTCTACTCTTGAAAGGAGCTGAATTTTGCTTTCCTTTACTAGCTTCTACCATGAATTTCCTTTTGGCTAGAGAAGATGCAGAGAAGCATGCAGGTACTAAATCATGCTTCTATTGCAACAAAGTATTCAACAACTATCGAGCTCTAGGTGGCCACCTTAGGATTCATCAGGAGGATAAGACCTTGAGGACCTTGAGTTATCCTGGTCGTCCGAATAATTCCATGGCCATTACTAGGAACCCTCCTGCATCCCTACCAAACAGCCAACAGAACTCCTCGGCAGGTGGGAACAACCCGACTCCATTCACAAGAGCAGCCCCTGCATTTGACCACTCTTGGATGTTCTGCTCAAATGGAACAAACCATGCAAGTAGGAGCAAATTTTCTGGCAGCAATCATGGAGTTGCCCAACCTCAGACTATCATGTCTCCAGACTTCTCATATATCTACGGTAATGGTGCAACTTATTACCATAACAGTCTGGCTTCAATAGCATTTTCTCCGGCTGGTGCTAATGCAGCCATGTCTTCTGCATTTGCTTCATCTGGTAGTGTTTTAGCCACTTGCTTTCCTATAGGTTCTTCATTATATTGGGGCTCAAATGGAGTTTGTCAGTTTAATACTGATGAATTTCAGATTAGCCAGGATGGTTTGCCACCATCGTTTG
This sequence comes from Firmiana major, assembly GCA_033439115.1. Taxonomy (NCBI): domain Eukaryota; kingdom Viridiplantae; phylum Streptophyta; class Magnoliopsida; order Malvales; family Malvaceae; genus Firmiana; species Firmiana major. Next base: position 3,132,379 of record CM065914.1, on the reverse strand, counting down.
GAGGTACCTTGCTGGGCGTTCAAGGTTATAGTCTTGATAAGCTTCCAAATCCTACCTTTGCTCTAACTAACACTGACCTTGGTTTTGGGTCCTATCAGTTGCCTGGCTTCAATGAATCTGTTGCTGTTTGCGCCTTTTCTCCAGGTCCTCCTCCATGCTCAAGCCTGGATAAAGTTGGTCATGACAGTAAAAGTTTGTTGATGTGTGAGGAAGGTAAGAGGCCCTACTTAGCTGATGAACTAGGGAATGCTGACATAATAAATGCATCAAAAAGGCTTAAGATTGCCGCCAATGCACATGAAGAACCAGAGAATTCTCAGAAAAAAGAGGAGGAACCAGAGAATTCTCAGATAAAAGAGGAGGGACTAGAGAATTCCCAGAAAAAAGAGGACCCTGAGAATTCTCCAAAAAAAAAGAAGGAACCAGAGAAATCTCAGAAAAAAGGGAAGGAACCAGAGAATTCTCAGAAAAAAGGGGAGGAACCAGAGAATTCTCAGAAAAAAGAGCTATCACTTCTCGTGGATACTGATGATTCAATTTCTGCATTGGAAACTTGTTGTGGCGCTGAAGAGGAAGGTCCAGTGGATGTAGATTTGTCTCTGCATCTGTAGGCTTGTGTGTTTCTCTCTATAATAAATAAATAGTAGTAGTAAAACAATAAAGGAATGGTCTCTAGCCCTTCCCCCCAAAACAAAAAAAGAAAAAGCATCAAAGATGTAATGTTGCTATGCACTGCTGAACTATTTACAAAGTGCATGCTCAGTTTGTTAACTTTTATGAAGTCAGTTATTATGAAATTTCTTGTGGATTGTCGAGTTTGATTAATCTTTTCCTTGCTTAACTAGTTTTTGAATTTGAAAACTTGTATCTATGTTCTTATGATAGGTTTTATGGAATCATAATAGACAAGAGGGAGGGTAACAATTGGAACTGGAAAAGCAAGGTTTGTTTCTGCACTTAGTTCTGAATGTAGATGCAAGGAAACAAGGTTTAGATTGAATAACGTAAGCATTATCACCTATAGTTATTGTAACACAGTTCTAGAGTAGTCATTGGAGTAGTGGCTTATGTATTCTGTGGAGAGTCTTTAGGTCAGGGCAAAGGAAAAGATTACATAGAGATGCAGAAATCTCATTGAAAATTTTCTTGGCATAACTTGTTTGATGCTACTAAGCTAGGCCCCAAATGTAAAACTAAATGTCAGGTGCCATCTAGTGAAGCTGTGCTTCTGCAGCATCTCAGTAGTAAAGTTTCCAACAGACCTAAACATCTAAGTGCAGTGACTGTGAATCTTTTAAAGTAGCCTACATTCCTACTTACATTTTAGTGCTGAAATCAGGTTCTAACTTCTAACAATCAGATCTTTTGGTTGAACTCAGAGCATGTGATTTGGTGCTTCAGTGCTGCACCATAGGGATTTATCATCACTTTTGACCGGTTTGGCATAATGAAACTGGTTTTGTTCTCAAAAATTTGCCATGGTTTGCCTGTTTACTTTTCCCTTCAAGTGCTGTTACTACCATTTATGATTGCGGTTGAACTGAAAATTCCAGTAACGCTAGGAAAATGATATTCCTTTGAAATGCACATGTTGGTTGGACTTGTATGAGACTGGACAAAGAGTCAAGAGTAAAGTTCAACCATTACAACTTTCTCTACAGGCAACCCTTCTGAAAATTAAATCAAAATGTAAATATAGCTATAATCAAATACCTCTCGTCGAGCGGTTAAGAAAATTATAACATATCGTAAGATTTAAATTTGAGCTTAAGCAATTTTAACTCTCATTTACAAGTGTAAAAAATCGTAAATAGATGTATGTTATAAAGTTGGAAATAATCTGAACTTTCTGGTTTTGGGGTTACTAGACATGTTTGTTGAGATAATATTAATACATGCAAAACCAAAGAATTAGGTTGAAAAGGATGGTTTAGTGGCGGTAGGTGTTTGAACTTTGATGACTATACCAGATATGAAATCAAAATGCCTTTCTTTGTCACTTTCTAATCTAAAATACCTTTCGTTCTTATCGCCATGCAATGCTAATTTGTCTGTCTTGCCCTTTATTCCCCAAATGGATGCTGAAAACCCCAGCAACAGGGAACCTCTCTCTGTTTGGTCTACTTTAAAGTTGTAATTTTTTTCTAATTACATTTAATTTTTTATTTAATAAAAATTATACATGATTAATTATTGTGTCAAATGTTGGGACGCTGAATTATTTTCATTAATTAAAAATGTAATTTGGTAATTCATGTATGAAATTCATATTCATGTTATGAAAAATTGTACGTATTATATAAAATATAAAAATTTCATATTAAAATTTATATCACACATCAAATAAAATTTTTTTTAATTTTTATCATATTTATATATAATTTTTATCAATTTTTAATCGTATCACTTTTTGGTATGTCCATAATTCACAGCTCGCAACTTGCAAGAAAAGGAAATACTTCAAATAATTGGTATCAGATTTTTGCATAATTACTGGAAAAGAGGTTATTGGTTATTTTCATATGGTAGATTATTAAGATATTTTGCTTCTTCAATAATATAAGATAAATAGCTCAAAAATAAAAAAATAATTATTTTATACATCGTTAATGGAGTTTTTTTAACTTCACAAGTAGGGTTAAAATAATTATATATGTTTTATTTTATTTATTATTTATTTTTTTAATATTTTTAAAGAATATGTATAATCATCCTAAGTTCTAATTTTACTTGTGAAATTAAAAAGCTCTGTTGACAGTGTATAGAACAATTATCCAAAATAAAAAACCTAATTTTTTTTTTTTTTATCAAAAACAAAATTCTGCTTTGTTATCTTTTACTAACCCTATTAAATATATGATATGGACCGCTTGCAAAGAAGAATATGTTACAAACATTTCCCTTTGAATTTTCAAACAAACAAAAAAAATTCCCTTTGAAAGAAAATAATAATTAGACCTATAAAAATCAATTCAATTGGTAAGTAGATGAGTTCTCTTTATTTTCAATGATAAAATTAAAAATATGTCAAGTCAATATAAAAAAACCCATGAAAAAAATAAATTAAATAATATAAAAATAACAATAATAAAGAAATAACTGTGAAATATGTATATAATATATATATATTAATATTTAATGCACCATTAATAAAAATTTTTAATTTTATAAATAAGGTTAAAGTGATAACACATGTCTTATTTTATTTATTTTTTATTTTTTAATATTTTTAAAAATATGTGTTATCATCTTAATTTAACTTGTAAAATCAAAAAAATTTTGTTGACAATATATAAAATAATTATTCATAATATATATCATATCATGAATTTAAGATTGGTTATCATGTTTCAATCCACGAATTTTCAAAAAAAAAAAACCTAATCTATATAAAATAAATAATATTATGCAAGCCTACGAGACTCATTTATGGAGTTGTATTTAAAAACCATAATTTAAAAAAAAAAAAAAACCAAGCTTGTTAAACAGATTGTCATTGCTCTGGCATTGTCTGTTTCTTTGATTGCATTGTAAAGTTATTAAATATTGCTTTACTTTTCTGGCCATTGATACTACATATTCTTGAACATATTCTAATTTTATTTTTTATTTAAAAATTTTAAATCAATTCTTAAAATAATATCTAATAAGTGCACTTATAACTAAACTTTATTATTAGCCTAATCCACGCCTTTGGCAGTTCGGATTTGAAGTGTGAACCGCATAATCTATGATCTCCCTCTCTAGGCTTGCATGCTTGGTTGGACAAACAGTATAGTTCTAAATTCCAGCACCCGCAGTTAAAAGCGCGTGACGAACAGGTTGCCAACCTTTTGCTCACACTGTTCCTTGACCCCTGCTGGAATTACATATTTAGCGCGTGGATTTAATGTGCCTAGACAGAATCATCACCAGCCCTTTGTTTGCCACAAGAATAGTCGTGTAATAAATTAATAGTAATATAATAATGGAATGCCTTTGATATTAAGAATACTCGAAGAGTTCTTGGAAGGGACTTCATGCTAAAACCAGTGTTAAATCTCATCAAAAAGTAACCATCTTTTATAGCAACTGTTCAACAAAAATCATTCTTAGTAAGTCTTACTTATCTCGTCTCTTTTCTTCTTCTATATGCTATCTGGGTTTGTTTTGAAGTTATTTAGGATTAAATTTCTGGGTTTAGCTTCTTTTCTGAATTATCAATCTCAGCAGACCTTATATACTTCGTTTCTATGAAATATATGACAGGGTTTTTATGGGGTTTTCGTTTTCTTATTATATAGGAGATAGAGTTTAGATTTTTTGGGGCTTTATTCAATAATCTAACATATGAACTGTTGATTTTTGTTTCGTTCTTTTTTATTTCTGGATATGACTGATATTTGATGGCTTCAGATTCCTCTAGTTGGTATCTTGGCCTCCGTGGTATATGTAAAGATAAAGAGAAAGAGTTGAAGTTGTTCTCTTTGATGCATGGGAATTTGAGTTTGGATCACTCAGGAAGGGTGAATTACGATAAAGTCTTGTAAGGATTTTGTGCAAGTGGGAAAATATGTTTTTCTTTTAGGTGCAATTGCTAATTTCAGTGAAAAGAACTCTTTGTTTGCTCTGTGAGTGTCAAAGGACAAGCGACCAACTTGGAATAGATTTTTTGAAGTTCTGATCGGGATTTGGATGTTTAAGTTGTTCTATTCGTTAGTAAATCCATTTGATGACTAAGAATAGCAGGAAATTTGAAGCTTAAACAAGGTTCTTTGCGTGGTCTTAAAGGGTTTTGAGAGAAGGATGCAAAGGGTTCGACTTTCATCCCAACAGGCACCTGTGCATAAGTTAGGGGATTCTCAGATGACATTATCCCCAAAATTTAGATTAGCTGTGATTCAATCTTCGATGTTGAATCCTTCGTCAGAGTTTGAGTTGTCTCTGCAAGGAGAACCCCTTATTCCAGGCCTCCCTGATGATGTGGCACTTAATTGTCTCCTCCGGCTTCCAGTTGAGAGCCATGCAGCGTGCAGAGCTGTATGCAAGCGATGGCATCTTCTGCTTGGTAATAAAGAGCGCTTTTTCACCCGAAGGAAGGAACTAGGTTTCAAAGACCCTTGGCTCTTTGTATTTGCTTTCCACAAATGCACTGGGAAAATTCAATGGCAGGTCCTTGACCTAACCCACTTCTCTTGGCATACCATCCCATCGATGCCGTGCAAAGACAAAGTTTGCCCCCATGGTTTTAGGTGTGTTTCAATTCCTCGCGAGGGTGCTCTCTTTGTTTGTGGGGGTATGGTCTCTGATGTGGATTGCCCCCTTGACTTGGTGTTGAAGTTCGAGATTCAGAAAAACCGTTGGACTGTGATGAATAAGATGAATGCTGCTAGGTCATTTTTTGCTAGTGGAGTGATTAACGGGATGATATATGTAGCTGGAGGAAACAGCGGAGATCTTTTTGAGCTTGACTCAGCTGAAGTTTTAGATCCTGCAAAGGGGAGTTGGGACTCAATTGCAAGCATGGGGACTAATATGGCGTCTTACGATTCTGCAGTTCTCAACGGAAAGCTTCTTGTGACAGAAGGCTGGTTGTGGCCATTCTTCGTCTCTCCTAGGGGCCAGGTTTATGATCCAAGAACTAATAATTGGGAGAGTATGGCTGTGGGATTAAGAGAAGGCTGGACTGGCTCAAGTGTGGTGGTCTATGGACACTTATTTGTAGTATCCGAGCTAGAAAGAATGAAGCTTAAGGTTTACAATCCAGTCAGTGATTCCTGGGAAACAATAGAAGGTCCCGCATTACCAGAGCAGATATGCAAACCTTTTGCTGTCAATGCATGCGATAACAGAATATATGTTGTGGGTCGGAACCTTCATATTGCTGTGGGCTATATCTCATGCCTGAATCAAACAGGCAGCTCTGAGAAGAAAGGGAGCTTCAGTGTTCGGTGGCATGTTATTGATGCCCCAGAACATTTATCTGACTTGACACCCTCAAGTTCTCAGGTACTTTTCGCTTAGCTTCGGAAATATCATATGTTGTGTCTTGTATGTTGTTAAAGTGTAATTATACAAAATTAAAAAGGCTGTAGAGTTTTAATGACTAAGTTATTGTGACAAATGCATCATCCATGCTTTTCTTCTTCTGTTGTCTGTTAGTAATTTCTCAATCCATATGTTTTAGTACTTGGTCAAATTTTCATGTCTTGCTGTTCTTCCTGTCTGAAATATTGTTAATAACATGACCGAACACATTTCTACAGTGTTCAGAGAACAGTTTTAGATTCGAAGCTAAGGAATATTTGAATCTTGAAAAGCATTATCTTACATGTTAAGCAAGCGATTGATGCATAAGTTAAAAGCCTTAAGTTAAGCATAGCCATGTATTATGAAGTGATAGCATAACTGACTATATCTTTAAACACTTACTTGAAATGAAAATCTTTACCATTATTAGTTTATGGTTGGGACAGAATTTCCAGAAGGAATCAATCTTGTTAGTAGAAGTCAGAAGCGGAAAACGTGGTTTGAAAACGTGTATGAATAACACTTTTTTGATGATATTTCTTTTTCAAGAGGCTGATGCTATGGACCGTTGTTATATTTGCTTTCGCTGATATTTGGGTGATTGCCTAATTGGATTTGGGTGCGTCATTTGGTCAGGGTAATGGGTGCCTGATGATGACTGGAGTTGAAATTAATAAAGAAAGATGATAGAGGCCTGGTAATCGTAAGTTATATCAATGTGACATAAATTAAAATTTAATAAAAATTATAAATACAGAAAAAGTTTAAAAAAATGTGATTACCGTATCAATATGAATTTTGATCATGTTTTATGCTATATTAATATGATTTTACATTATACGAAAGAACATGTACTATATACAAATTGGCAGAGTTAATTTTCAGCTGGACTGCTTGAGCATCACACTTCAATTCCCTTGAGAGTGAAGGTTCAACCCCAAAGGCAAGCGATCAAGTGCAATACTGTAATCCAAATATTTCTGCTTTCTGTCAAAAAGAATGGGTTTCTAAAGAACTGCCATTGTTTAATTCTCAATAAGGAATTAATTAATTCCGTAATAAATGGAGTTTTGGGTTTTAAGAAATTAGAAATAGTAATTATACTATTTCTTAAAGAACTAAAAGTAATTTTTAAGAAATGTTTTCCGAAACAACTCTGATCTTTTGAGCGAGTTGCGGAGAGAATGGCAGCAATAACAAGCGCAGTGATAGCAATAGCGGGATTGGTTTTAGGATGGATAGCAATCGAGATCGCCCGCAAGCCTTGCCTTGAGAAAGGCCGCGAAGCCATCGACCGATCTCTTAATCCTGATTATGATCCCGACGACGATAACAACAACGACATCCGAGCCCCGCTCAAGCTAAGCCCAGATCTCCAATCTCAGCCCGAGAATGATACTTCTTCAACCCAAGCTGTTTATTGATCTAAAACAATGTTTGAATGATCACATCAGACCCTTGTTTTGTCTGGTTTTGGTTTCGATCGACAGATAAATTTATGGTGATTGGTTTCCATGAATCCTAGGCTTTTGTGCAAGCAAAGCAGATTAATCCAACTAACATTGTAATGCCAAGAGGCATAACCCACACTTCAAATTTTCTTGATTAAACTTGACAATGTTGATATAAATTAAAATTTAATATAATATTTTATATTTAATATATCGATATAAATTTTAATATAATTTTTATTTTATTTTATATAAATTATATTCATATATTTAAGGTAACCTCGGAAGACCTGCCACACCCTCTTCCAAAGAAAATAAAACAGGAGCCCGAAACGAAGGAAACGCTTACATACAAGCCAAGAAAAAAGGGCAACTTATTTCAAGTAACTCGAATGTCACTGACAAGTGTCAAAACAGAGGCAAAATATGCTTTACAATCACAATCTCGATTGTATCAAAATAATTATCACAAGTTACTGTACATGGATCTGACAAGGGATTTCATCTCCTGTCTCTTGGAGAAGACCAAAGTTTCCTTTACAAGGAGATACCTATCAAAGAAGAAAAAAGAGAGTAAACTATGCCAAGTAATTGTATATTTGTGGGTTGTTCTTGTCGCGCTCCAGGTACTCCCTGTCGATGAGAGACTCGATTCTTTTCTTCAAATCAGCCGGTTTTATGGGGAATTTAAGCTGTTCAAATGAAGAAGCTTATTCTGAGTATGTTGAAATGCAACTTAAAAACACTCTTCTTCAGAAAAATCACAAGTATTCTGCCATGACAACTCTTAATAAGAATACAGCAGCACCAACTTTCACTTTATTTATTTATTTAGTTGCCGGGAACTCTTTAGAGATCCATTTTATTGTACACAATGCAATCTAATTGTGCTTACCTGTTGGAAGAGTTCAGTTATCAGAAGAGTGTGACTCAACACTTTCCTCGTCTTCATTATCCGAACGATAGCAGCATCAACCTGCAATAAATCAAGCAGTAATGCATATATTTGATTCAGCTCTTTCATGGGACATAGCCACCTGTTCTTTTATTTTTATTTTTTAGTGGATAGATAGAGAGAATACGCAAGCGAAGCAAAGCTAAACCTGATATTGACGGTCTTGAAATACTCTTTCAGTAGTGCTTGTGTTCTCCTCTACTGTCTCTTTCATTTGGATGGCATTTACCTGGCATTGCAAAAGGTGAAGTCAGCTCAATGTCTTATCATGTGAGTGGCAATCACTCAGAAGCAGATTCATAATATAACCACTTTCTATGGGAATTCAATGCAATAGAATAGAGATAAGCATGACAGGGATTTAGTTTTATCTTACAAAAAATATCTACCCACCATAGCTTGAAATTCCAAATAGATGTACCTTTATGCGATAGAGAGGAGCAGTAAATCCTTCATTGAATATGAATGAATCATCATCCTCCACGTCCCTCCCTTTCGGCAACTGCAGCACACAAATTCAAAGATAGAAACAAATAAAGAAAATTGAAGGAAAAGAAAGATAATATCACCAACTTTACCAGCTGAAGTAAGAAATTAAAATGGTAAGGGTAATAATGCAATAGGCATACCTTTTGCAGGACTCGTACTTTCCCACATGCAAGGGACTGCAAGGTCCTTCTCAATTCCTTGTCCTCTATGCCAGTGGAGTCCTTAACGTCTTGAAAGCTAAGGTTTTGGGCATCGTTGAACAACATCAGAACTACAGTCTAGAAGGTAAAAGACGACAAACACAGAAAACCGTTGGAACTTGTCTGCTTGCATAGAAAATTTAAAACCAGAAGAAACATTACTGACAGGAGAAAAATTTTCCCCAGTCCAAGAGACAAACCTGAAATAGGGAAACAGCCAGCTCTTTTCTACCTTTGGGAAAATCTGCTTTCAACACACAATGACCTAATGAATTTTGCCACATTAGGCGCCTTCCACTGTACTTACTTAAGTAGAATTCCTTGAAGATGTCCTGTTACATCAAGCAGAAGAAAACAGTTGGATAACTTCTGTAACAATGAACATTTCATCCCAAAGTCTGCAACAAACCTGATAGACATTCAATTCATGAGGAAGCCTAACATCCATGGGTGGATATGTGGGCCAATACCTGTTCACTCAACCAAATAGAATTAAATACCTTCAATAAACTAATTAATTATGCAGTTACAATTTAATTTAATGGTGAAATATGATTTACCCAGTTGTTAAGACATGGACACTCATCTCAATTCCTGATGGAAGTTTTGTCCTGGCCTGGGATGACTGCTTGAATGATTCATTTATCTCCTTTGATAGTTCAATATCCTGGATCAAATCACGAATTTACATTCAATATAATTAAGATCAGAAATTGGTCACACATCTACCTAACATGCATGAACATACACAAACAACAAAGGGAAGGACTATTCATGAAATTAGATGACAGATACTTCAGAAATTGAAAGAATCTTCCAAGTCTATCCTCTCAAGTCAAATTCAGACAATGTAGTCTGGACAAAGCAGGGAATCTTTGACATAAAACAACATGCAGCAAGATCAATCATAGATCATGAGGAGATTTAATTACTAACACAAGCCCATAGTTCTAATCTAGGCAGCAAAGGCATTAACATCACATTCAAATTAGTCTCATATCACCAGTTTTCCTTGAACTGAAAGTATAACTGGGAAGGAAATTCAACCGTGCCTTTCAAAGTGCTATATCTTCCTAGTTTCCATGTACTCTAATAAAATAGTATTCACAATTTAAGATAAATGTGGTTTGCACAGTAAACATATTCTAGACATAAGAATCCAATCATATTGAACTAAGTTCATCTATCAGACAAACTTTATAAATTTTGTAGAATGTTGGATTCTCCATTGACCATTACACAAGTAGGTATCCAAGAAATAAGAGATGAATTTAACTTCTAGAATCCTTTTCTCTTATCTTCTCACATGATTCTATTACTTTAATGTTTATTACTATCCACCCTCAAGGGGCTATAAATTTGGTACATTAATCATTAGTTCATTACATAATGTTTGCAAGGACCAATCATAATTAATCCAACTCAATCATGAGGAATAACACTCATGGAGCCAATAACACCACCAATGGGGTAACATTTTTAGTGGTTATAAGAGTCACTGAATTGTCCATGTTTACAGCAACCAAAAAGCAACAGTTCAATAATTGATGATTGGAAATTCCAATGGTAACATTTATTGAATGCATTTCTTGGACAAATTTATATAAGAGGCTATGGAGGCAGACCTTAAACATTCCTTCAAGTTTGTTTGTAAACTGGCTGCCACACTCTGTCTTCAGCTGCAGCATCATAACAATGTAACAATTTAATATAAAATCTTTAGAAGAAACATCATTTGATGCAAAAGAGGAGGATACTGACCTTAGAAATCATGGATTTCTCTGCGTCGATAGAAGCACTCTTTCCTAACAGCAACCTTTTTGCAAGATCCTTCTTATAGAATGCTTCGAAGACATCCTTGCCCTTAATTATCAATAAAAATATCATTCACATCTCTTGCATTAGTTTGTGGGACAAAAAAAGCGAGAAATGCACCAAAAAGAGAACCGTTATTCGAGGCAAGAGTAAATTTAATGATCTTTATTTTGAAAACAAGAACTTACCTGGATGAACCTGAATAAAACCAAAACTTTATCAAGCGTGCCCTCCAATTCCTCTTCAGAAGTACCCTTATTACCAGCACGAAGCTTGTCATCCAGAAACTTTGCAATCAACTCAGCAGGTCGGTTCTGTTAAACACAGCACAGAGTAGAACCATCAGTCAAGTGTGAAAACATGGTAATATAAATTAGGAATAGTACTTCAATGATGTAAAACTTAACAGCAAGGATGCAGTTTAAAAATAAAATAATCACCCAATACCAATGGCAAAACATGCTAACCTGACGAAGGTTAATTAAATGCTCAAATGCATCCTTAATGGTGTTACAAAATGCCTCATTCTTGGAAAAGCTTTCTTCCCATATCGAGTCAAGAGAAGCCTTGAATTCTAACAAGGAAGGCACCATGTCCTTGTCTTTCTCTTCATCCAAAACAATGCCCTGCCCAGTTCTCCGAATATATGAGCTTAGGGCCTGCCTGAGTGATTCAAGAGCATTGACCCTAGAGAACAGTGAGTACATCCTTTGAAGGTCCTCAATACGATGTCCATCCATCAGTATCATAAATCCCTGCAGAAATAAGCAAAATGATAACTATTAAAAAGATGCAAATCCAAGCAGGCATACAAAGTGCAAAGAATAACTAAAGATTGACATTCACACCTTATCAAGAATGGCAGGTATATGACGTTCAAGCAGTTGCCTCTCTGCCGTTGCTATAAGTGGCTTTCTCGTAAGAGCATCCAGGTAGAGTAAGCACCTTTCATGTTCTTCATGTAACCTCATCTACAATAATACACTCAAAACCTTACAAAGATAAACTCACACAAAATCATAGAGGCATAATCATGTATATATTTCATATAAAAATATGATAGATTCACATTCTTATTAGAAGAATAAAACATGTATTCACAATACAGAGCACCAGTCGCTACAAACTGAGAACATATAATATAAAAAGCACCTCTACATGCTTCAGGTAATCTGGAACATCAGACTGCTGCATGTATTTCATTCCTTCAGCTGCATAAAACTCGGATGTAAAATCCAGGAATGGCTTCTCAAAGCTTTCTGAGTATATACCTAAAGCAGTAAACATCTTCAAAAGATGGTTAAGGAGTGTCCTGTCAACCGCTTCACCTAACCTGCATGATAAAAAAGAGAATGATATGGATTCCAAGATGAAAATCTAGAGAACAATAGAAAGATGTGAATTGATTGTTTATGTGGATGGGAACTAAAGGTAACAGGGAAAAATATGTGAGAATTACCAGCAAGAAAGCAAGACAGTAATGGGATTCCCTAAAAATTGCTGGATTGTTTCAAAAATGCTAGGAAGTATAGAAAAATGAAATGAACTAGAAAGAATATGATTGACAAGTAGGTTAGAGTTACATTGCTCAAACATCCTAATCGGCCTTCCAGAAACTTCTTTCCATAATGAAAAATATTGTTACCACATCTACCCTCTAGCCTTAGGCAGGTGGCAAGAATCTCATGCCCTTTAGGCTGCTAAAATCATCGAAAGAGAAGTGAGCTAGACAAGGGAATAATGACATTAAAACAATGATTTATGAGTTAATAAAAGTTCACCCATTTGCAACATGTTGCAGGATCAATTTTAAACTCGCCACTAGCACAGAAAGTTCAGTGTGACATCAAGTTGGTTTTAAGGCATCTAAAACAAGTTACTCCCTAGTGTAGGATTATATCTACTATACTGTTTCATCCAATCATATTGATTCATATCCTATTAGCAAAACCAATACAATAACAACCAACAGGGAAGCCTTCTTCAATACACACACACTCACATATCTTTTCTGCATTTGTTCATCACTAGTATTATTTTACTCCTTAAAGGTAAAGAGACCCTTCAAACATGACATGCACCAATGGCGCAACAAATTCTGCACAACATCAAGAGAAGGATAGTTCATTCATAAGTTTTGCAACTCTCTATGATACACAATCCATTACAACACCCATGTAAAACAATTATGCATCTTTTGCATAGGTTGATACTTTGGAACATACAAAAATGACTAGAATAAAAATTGTAAATTTCAAATTATAATCATTAGATACCTCTCACTCTCAATCATTCTTAGAAGACCAGTGACAGTTTTGTGCTCAACTTCAGAAGCCAGAGAAAGATGTTTACGGAAGAGCTGCAAGCCCATGTCCCACAAGGAACGTACATTTGGGGTTTGTTTAACATATGTTCTGTCTAGATACAATGCTATACCACGAATCATCAACATTTGATCACAAAGATCTTGCCAACATTTCTCAACAAGTGATAAGAAAACCACCAGATCTGGGCTTTGCCCAACCAAAGATCTTAGTGCCACAGATATGTGTTCTTCACACTCTTTTTGAATTCTTTGATAGAGGCTTCCTCCCATCTTGTGCAGGCAAAGATTATTGACAGCCTGAAGGGAGCAGACTAGATTATCGGGAGGCAATATTGCTCACATTGCAAAAAGCTATCATAATCAAAATAGAGAGAAAGAAGAAATATGCAAAGCGTACCTGATAAAGCTTCTCCAAGTCACAAGAATCTGGTTGCTTCAAAAATATAGCATTAATGGCTGACTTCAGCTTTGCCCATGTGTCCTCCTCAAAATTTGTGGGCAAAGTTGGTTTTGCTATACAAGACAAGAAGTTAAAGTTGTGCAGAAACCTTTAAGAATATATGTTATGAATATTTTTCACGTCAGCAATGCTCTTTCGGTTTCCTACCATTAGTTCACATAACATAGTTTTAAAGATTATCTGATATACTTCTCTTCATGGACATTAAATGATATACTTATGAGGTCACCTGATGCCTATTTAGTTGTTTAGGGAGATTAACTGATACACTTATGTGAGCACACATCATAGATGCTTATACCAAAAAGGTCTACAAGAGGGTAAAAATCAACTCCTCAAAAACCTGAGGGAGTTTCCGAGTATGCCTCCAACACAGTATTCACAGAAAGGCCAAACTGAAAAACCATCCAAAATGAAGGAATGGAGGTTCAGAGCTTTGCATAAGTAGTAGTCCTACATCTAAAATGCAAGAAAACGCAGAATGCACCAAAACTGTGTTAACCGAACAAGTAAATTAGGACCCTAAATTTGTTTAGCATGAACAAATTGTCTCTGAAAAACCGATACCAATTCTAAATTATCATATGGTAAAAGTCCAAATTTAGTAAATGGTTTAAGTAATGACAACATTAGGCTGACAAAAGTTAATAGACCTCTATAAGAACTTAGCTAAAAGCTACATAGGAAGTGATCTAAAGTACTTGGCAAATAATAGATCTCCAAACTGGAACAGCTTGCCATTTACACGGCCTAAATAAAATTAAATAACCCAATGCCCGCTAACTAGTGTTAGCTCAGTAAAGCAGTAAAAACAATTAAACAAATTAACTAATACCAAGATCCTAATATCCAACAAAAGCCTAAGTTTCTAAATTCCACCTCCTCCAATCCCTAATTTTTATTCCAAAAACGACCCAACAATCAAATCCACTCAATTTCTAAGATCAAACTCTCAAATTAACTAAAAGGGGCAACTTTATGAATGACCCAGAAAATGAATTGCACAAAAGCAAAAAAAAGAAGTTCAAATGAGATCAAGGATCATGAAATCCAACCTTTAACGAGTTTGATGACAAGCTTTTTGGCGGGTTGAGGTGGGGTAGCCTTTTTTCGAGACAAATTAGCGGCGGCGGGAGCCCGAGCATCGTCAGACTTGGAATCATCGTCGAGGGCCATAGTTGAAGGGTCGAAAACAACGTCGTTATCGTCTTGGTTGTGGTGGTGGTGAAGACCGTTTTTGTTTGGGTCGAAAGAGCAAGCCACGGCTTGGGACTTGGCTTTCTTCATTGGAGGTTGGAAGTGAGGCGGAGGAGAAGAAGAAGAAGAAGATGCAGTGGCGTTGGAGTTAGCGTTGCTGAGAGAGCGTTTGGTTGGGGGGAGAGACATGAAAGTGATCACAAGAGCATTGTAAAATCTTCAGCTTCTTCAATTAATTAATTTATTTTTCTTCTGCCTGTTGGTTTCGCTTGTTACAGTGTCGTTGGCCTTCTAAAGAGAGAGGAAGATTTGAGAAGGCAACGAAAGATAAAAATGTGTGAGAGAAAGAAGCATTGTGAATTCAGGTTTGGTGCAGGGCTCTGGGCTGAGAGCGAGACGGCTTGGTTGGTGCCTGCCTGAATGGTGAACCGGTTATGACCGATTGGGCTATTGGAGTTCGGCTATTTGTTTTACCGGTCTACTTAAGGGTTAGCCCTGTTCTAGAGGCCCATCACAGAATCCAGTAAGGGTAAAGCCTGGAATGAAGACAAAACTTGGGTGTGGCAGCCCATAACTAATTTGGGCTGGACTAAAATCCAATGGTTATAAATTGAAGCTTTGGTTTCTTGTTCAGATAAGATCAGCCTTTATATGTATTAAAAATTAAAATATTGTCGTATCCAAAAAAATATTAAAATATTGCAAAACTACCGATGTTTAATTGCTTTTACACTCGATTTTGGAGATTGTTAGCACTCACATATTTATTTATTTTTGGATTTATAAAAATTTAGAAGTAAGAGAAATTATCTCATCTTTAAAATTAATATTCAATCCATATTACTGATTGTTTATTAAAATTTATGAATTTATTATATTTTTATATTTGAATTTTTCAGAATTTATAAATTGTTTATCAATGGTAAAAATTTTAATTTAAATATTTTACTCCTAATATTTTAATTTTAAATATTTATGTCAACTCTTGTAAAAAAACATTTATTTCATATTTAAGAACTTAAAATATTTATTAAAAGAGTGTATATAATAATTTTTTTATAAGAAAAACAACAGATATTTAAAACTTGTGGCCCCAATGTCCTTGTTAATTTTTTTCATATGAAAATTTTTTCAAGGATAATGTAATATTATGACTTTTCGAGCCTGCCTGCCGGCTTATTGAACCAGGCTGCTTGATGAAATTTCCCGGATGTGATCATGTGATCTGAACACTAGAGCCACACAACGACAAACGAACAGTTTTACATATAGATTGAGGTGGAGAGCATAAGACAAAGATTCCGACGTTGCAATAAGAATGGAAGTTCAGGTTTCCTACACTCGGAAACACCCTTTTCCTATTATCTTTCCCTACTTTACGCGCACTCCTGCAGTGTGGAACTTGAAAGCCAAGGAAGTTGAGGCAGCGACAGCCACGTGCATATCCCGACGCCCCAGTAATCTCGATTTTCAACCTCTCAATTTCACTTTCGCAGGAAGGTTCGAAGTTCAACCGATTCTTCCAGATCCATGATTCGTGGCTCGATCTTTTGCATGCGGGTGCATGATTAAAAGAAATAATAAAATAATATAAAAAATAAAAAATACATCATCTTATATAAAAAAACTAAATACAAAATTTAATTTATCGTTATAAAAATAATATTATGAGTGATATGTTGTTTAAATAATTTTATTTTTAAATATTTTTAATTTTATAAGACTCATAAAATAATAAAAAATATTTAATTAATAGATAATAAAATAATTAAAAATAAAATTAATCTTTATAAATAGAGATCAGAAACTATTTATGAAATGAATTTTTTTTATTAAAATTTTATCAAAATTTTATTTTAATTTAAGTAATAGAGTATTTACGTAAATAACAATCTTTATATTTTTTTGATTATTTTGTTTAAAACTTTAAGTATCACGTCATATAAAAATCAAAACAAAAATATAACAATACATCACTGATATGTTTAATAGCAATAACAATAAAAAAAATGTTATGCTTGGAGAAAGAAAATTAGATTGACAGATTAAAGGATAATAACATACTGTGCAATAATGGTAGATATTTTATCGGCTGAAAGGTGAATAGAAAGCTCCAAAATCAGGAGAAAATTCTGGTGGTTGCTTTGGATGCATGTGTCAATGACTAAGATTTTGCGTGCCCGATACGTCTTGGTACAAGCCAGGCCTTGACCATTCTTAATTTGGAAAGCGTAAAAGCATCTTGTCAGGGTTGCGGAAGTAATTGTGTCTAAAAGAAAATTTTATTTTTTGAATTTATTTTAAGGTTAAAACTAATATTTAATATTAATGTTAAAGTTTAAATTATCGACATTTCATCGTGTTAAGAAGGGGTTGTTAGGGTTTATATATATATATATATATATATATATAAATTGCGAAACGAATTAGACGTGTATTTGTAAGTGTAAAAAAAAAAAAAAAAATCTAAGCTTTTAAATTAATTTCTTATATTGGTGAGAACACTTAACCATATATGTGATTATTCATATTACAAACTAAAATCTTTAAAAAAGAATACAATATACTTTTACAATCCGAGTAGATACTTTTTGAACTAACATAAAGATATGCACAATAATTATATGATTCACGTGTATGAATATAACAAATTAACATTCAAATATGATGCAGTCACTTCTCCTCTTTGCCCTGATCTCTTGAGGAATTACTGTGTTAATCTACGAGAGAAAAAAAAAAGGTTTAGCCAATATTGTTGAACTCAATTCCTACATTTCTTCCGAATCAATTCTAACAGCAGCTATACAGGATGAAATTGTCAAAATCCATTAATAAATTGTTCAGCAATAAACCCTGGTTTCAAAATTCTTGGTGCTGGGTTGTGCTTGTCTGGAATTACTATCAGACAACTAAGAAACGATTATATAAAGACAACTACTTCACATCAGCATATGATATTTTCATTTAAATGATACTAAAGAATCATATTATTAGAAAATAATCATTTTTTTTATCAATATTTGATCTAATAATTATATATATTATATATGAATAATTATTTAATACATCGTCATTTGAGATTTTTCACTCTATAAATAAAGTTAGAATGATAATTTATACTTTTTAAAAATATTAAAATGATAAAAAAATAAAATATATGTCACTTTATCATCGCTTATGAAATAAAAAAATTTTACTATCAATATATTAGATATTAATATATTATATATAAGGAATAATATATATATATATATATATATATATATATATATATATATATATATATATATTGGTGGAAGGAAGTTGATTAGTCTATTTTACTCACTCTATCAGTCAAAATTTCAATCATGGACTTAGTACTTTATCTATATAACATTATTATTGTACATATGAAAAGTAAAAATATTTACAAAAAGAGTAGTGCATATAAATGAATCTTCTTTCCTGGCCTAACATAACCTAGTTAAATAGATTTTTCCTATGTGGGTCACACATGTGATTGATTTTAGCCTCGTGAGTGTTTGATAATATTCAGAATCTATATATTATGGAGTATACACTAGCAGACGTGTAACCTCATGGTACTAATCTTCCAGCACGATGAATGACTAAAGAAGCTTATAGAAGAAGCGAAGGCTTACTTTCGACAATTCCTTATATGCGGGCTTTGACGAAGACTTTCTATTCTTCCTCCCTGTTTTACATGCCAAAGCCAAACGGTTTTGCTTTGACTCAGACTTCGGTACCTCCAAATTGCATGTTGCCCTTTTAACAGTCAACCTGATTCCATAATTTCTTCGCAGTAACGGTTCAAAGTCCGCAAGCCGTCAAACCACACATTTTTGTTATCGGTCCCCTCGGTCTTTTTTCCCTATATAAGACAACCCATCCACCCCCAACCCTCTAACCCAGATTGCAACTTGCAGTATATAGCTAAAGCAATACCAAGTTTTCAAGCAGGGAATTCGTTCTTTTTGTTCATTTTTGTTTTCAATGGCGGCTACTGCTACATCTCATGAAGAAGTTAAGGTAGTGCTAATTGATACTCAGTACGT
Organism: Firmiana major; assembly: GCA_033439115.1. Lineage (NCBI taxonomy): Eukaryota > Viridiplantae > Streptophyta > Magnoliopsida > Malvales > Malvaceae > Firmiana > Firmiana major. The sequence goes on along the minus strand of CM065914.1, from coordinate 3,113,422 downwards.
TGAAACTGATCCCCTCAGCTTCAAATCCGTAGTTCAAAAGCTTACAGGCAAGGATTGTTGCGTCTCATGGATAGAGGAGAGCTCGTTTTCCGGTAGAAAAACCGAAATAAAGGTACCTGGAAAGGTTGCAGCTGAAAGGTCAAATGGAACTATTGGCGGCGGCTATGGCAGTGATGTTGGTGGCCTTGGTGCTTCCATGTTAACGAAAGGTTTATCTTTTAAAGACTTGGATAAAATGATCTTGGAGGCTCCGCCGCTGGACGAGTTGAAGTGGTTGTGGGCCGAAACCTGACTAGCTAGCTAGAATTTTCATTGATTTCTAGTTGTGAATGTATATATAACGCTTTACAGTGCCACAAAATAGAGGAGGGAGGAAGCTGGAGCTGTCCGAGGCGGACAGCGTCGAGTTCTCCCTTTCTGACAATTTTTGTTGCTTAGATATCTGTTGATTTTTTTTTAATATTATCTTTGCATTATCGTTTAATCTTGCTTCGTTAAACTGATGATTATGCTTACAATCTCTTGAAAAATATGTGACATATTACATCCTAAAATCCTAACTCCTGCCTCTAATTGTTTTCTTTGAGCAAAAATGCCAAAGAGCACATGTGCCACTCACCTAGCAACTCTCCCTTAAAGAACCATGGCTAAGACTAAAAACACCGCAACAATAACGGGAACAACCCAAATATATATAGCTAATGAGTTAGTAGAATTAAGATCCTATTGGAGACATTCAACAGCTTATCTACAGACCATGGCAAGTGTCGATTTAACATGTTCTTAGAGAAGGGAATTTTTGTGCAAATGTTTTGATAAAGTCTGATCGAGATGGGGATTGATTTTGAGCGAATTCAAAATCATCTTGCAGACCTTTCAGAGACTGTTACTAGCTGTTGCATGGGAGCAGACTGCCTCAGAGCATTTAGAATAACTTTGTCCTTATTTTTAGGCTATTTTCATTTTCTTTTCTAACCAAAAAAAAATTCTTTTTTTATTAGGTTAAACAAATCTGTTAGAAACAAAGAAACACAAATTATAAATTCATAAAGGGTCTTTCTCTAATACAAAAATATCCAAAATAAAAACAGCATAAATGTGTAAGACGGTTAAACAAGTATAACATATTATAATATTTGAATTCGAATTAAAAAAATTACCTCTATTTTCTATTATTAAATATTTATCTTGTTAAAAAAAAAAAGAGGGCTAGGAATGTCAACGGGGTGGGTACCTGCTACTTTTGAGGTACCCGACCCCAATTAATAACTATAAAACTTAAACCCTATTAAAACCTGGTTATTTTTTCAAGAAACTGTCTTAACCATACCCTAATAAATTTTAAATTACTAGTTCCTGAACCCGTTTAATTATGTGATTATTCAACTCATAATTTAACAACTCGTTTATTAACCCGAACCCTTGGAAAAAAATCAGTCATCTAATTTTGTATAAATCAAAAATATAAAATTAAACAACAACATACATATTCTATCATAATTAAATAAATTTTAATAATTCAACAAATCACTTGAAACCATAGCAAATAAACAAATCATAGAAACATATGTATGAAACTACAAACAAACATATAAAGTTAATCGGGTTTAAGTTTAGGGTACCCGAAAATTACTATCCGAACCCTACCCAAATCCATCACAAATAATAAAATTGCTACCTTAACTCAATTAAAACTCATTTATTGATATTCGAGCCCGATTTAAACAAAACAGATAATACCTATACCCATTTAACTACTATCCATTTACATCCCTAAAAAGGGCAGAGCGGTCAATTGGAGCCATATTATATATAACCAAGGATGGTTTAGGGTTCCAGCACCAGAACTACGATGGATAAGTCCAGTAATCATTTCTTGGATAAGCCCAAAACCAAGGCATTCGGCCATTATGGTTCATTTAATTGTGACGTGGGCGGCCCTACAACTTTTGGGCTAATTTATGTAGATCGCAATTAGTCGAGTAATTCAAATTCCTTTATCTGTAACTCTTCCGAATTTTTATTTATGGATTCGGTCGTGCAAGTTACCATAAAATATTGAAATGTCACTGCTATATATTTATTCAGTATTAAAATTAATTAATGAAACAAGAAATTCTAAACCATTAGGCTTTTGGGATAATTGTCCCACCAATAATCATGGGTTCTACATCTCAGATGGGCGCCACCATGACCGCAAATACTAAGGCAAGATACTTTTGCAGGGGATGGAATTTCATTTACAATACACCCTATAACCAATAACCATTGTTGCTTTTCATTTCTTTCGATCGGCTTATCTTATCATGATAACGTATAACCTTTGTCGTTGTTGAAAAATCATGCATCACGCATAAATAAATAAATAAAAGGCTATTGTCTGGCTTCTTTTTCAAAGTAAAATCCATTCAACAAACCTTTCTAGGGAATTTGAGTAATGATTCTTCCATTTTCAAACCCAAGCATACCTAATGTCTAGTATATATCCACTTGGAAAGAAGAATATGTCTTTGGGCAAACATATTCATGTGAATAAATACTATTGATCATACACTTTCATGCACTGAACCTTCAATCCCCTTTTTTTTTTTCTTCCATATAAGAATCTATGCTTTCTTCTTTATAATACCAAAATGTCTTTATAACAAAAGCGTGTGTATATTCTACCAACATATCTATAAATGACTCCTTTTAATCAAAGGCTTCTTTTCTTTTTTTCCTTGCTTGATCACTTTTAACAGTCAGATCACATGCAGGGCGGGAGTTATTAAGCCACTTCTCTCCTGCTTTGCTGATCGTCACATATTTAAAGCTCGGTCGAAGACTCAAAGTAGTCGAGTACATTTCAACCATTTCTGATACCGATATATATATATATATATATATATATATATATATATATATTTATATATATATATGTAATATGAATCGGTAGGAACTCTTGATTAAATTAATGGGAAAAATTAAAATGTTACACGTTCTTCAAATGTTGCAAATATAAATATAAATATTTAAAAATATTAGCTTATGTCAAGTTTTTCCAGTGAAAATAATCGGTGTTCTTAAAATTTACTTGGACTGGTAAATTGACTCGATATTCTTTAGGAACTAAGCCGCCGAGATTGTCAATTCATAGCTTTTATGAAGAAAAAAAAAAGATGAATCTGGTCACGAAATTAAACAAATAAACAAATAAGCCAACTTCTCCAGTTTACATGTGAACTAAAACTAGTAAAGAGAAAGGACAGGCAAAGGTTTCAAATCCCATGCAGAATTGAACATTGCAAATTTCAATGGTAAAACTAAGACATAACTTTCAACCTCGACAACGACTCGTTAGATTCTTCCGTGTAAGATCGCCCAAAGTTTAATGGAAGATGACAAGAACTGACGGGGCAACGTTGAAGAGTCTCTCGCGGTGGCGGGCATTCGAAAATGGCTGCCAAAAATAGCCAGTAATTTGGACATGTGCAGCATTAGAAAGTCTCTTTTCTCAACTGTTAACAGTTTTGCCTGCGTGTACATGACATGAAACCGAACCTCTTCTTAGACCTTCTGCTGCGCTTGCCCTGTAAAATCATTAAGTGTGCATCATCTTTACTTTAAGTAAAAGGATTGAAAAGAACCCTAACTTAAGATAAGGACACTCATCTTTGAAAATTTCTACGTATTCCATTCCTTATCCACTCACCAAACCTAACTTTTCAATGACTTGGTTTCTTAATTGTATTATAACCGTTGTTACACACATCTTGTTTGTCACCTTCCCAAAAAGCAGTCTTACGACTTTATTTAACTTGACCACAATGGCTCTTCTATCTCCTGTCTTTTTCTTTCTTCAAGTTGTGTATTTCATACATAAATTGTAAATCCAAATTAAATAGCTGAATTGGGTTTGAACCCTTTTTTTCTTTGTTGGAGAACCACAACTGTCAATGAAGTTGTCATTAAAGTGATTCATGCGGCAGTATTGTGTTTAAAATCTCCTACAAATGGAATGTAACAAAAAATGTCCATTACTTGGCCAATCAAAAGATTAGTTACACCTTTGATTGATCAAAAAATTGGGCAAACTTAGGTTTCCATTCTTAATACTTGCATTTTTTTTAAAAATTTCCTAAAGCGTTACTTCTCCTATAAAAAAATCTCTTGAAAAAAATTTTGTTTGAAAATGCAAAAGATAATCTACACTGACTAGTTCATAGTTTTTCTTGTTTTTATATATATATATATATATATTTATATATTTATATAAAGGATATATTTAATAATTAGAAAGATGAATAAAATTACTTAGATTTGAATCCAAATCTTATAATATGACATAACTTTTCTTTAATCACCTGATCAAAAAATTATTAGCTATAGTCTTCCTTGTTCAATAAATCTCAAACTCTTAAAATTGAAAATGAGACCATCTTTATTTCACCTTGTGCATCTAAGTTAACGCGCAAGCTTAATTATTAAAAAATATTTTAATACAAATTTAATAATTAAACCTCTGCCTTTTTCTTCCCATTGGTCTAATCCGGGCAACTTGCAAAGGACGAAATATATATATATATATATATATATATATATATATATATATATATATATATATCCTTATTAATGTAATTTTCACTCAGAGGAGGCTTGTGTTGCTAATAAAATGGGTTATAGAAGAACCTATGGCCAACATAGATATTGTTAAGATTAAAGTATAATATATTTATCATCGTTTGATTGATAAGTGAAATTTTCACCCTCACTCAGGGATCCTCCTATTCCTGGCCTCACCATCTTTAGCTATTTTTAGTCCCTTAAAAGAAATTGTAATAATTAATATAAATTGAAAAAAAAGGCTAAAATAACTAAAAAAAATTAAATTTTGACATTTTACTTGGATAAGTCCTTGTATTTTTATTACATTCAAATAAATTTGTCTCTTCTAATTTATTTTTGAATAAACTCTTAACTTTTAATTTATATTTGAAAACTATATAATATAAACTAATCTTTTATTTGAAACAATAACTTATTTGGATATAAATCAAAATGTCAAAGGATCATTTGGACACAACAAAAGTATAGAGGCACTTCTGCGCACCTCAAGATTAATCCCATCCCCGACGATTTTAAGGGTACACCCTCTATATCGACGTAATATATTTTAAAGAGTTAATTTCTTTGAATACTAATTTCAAAATTTAAATTTTAAACCTAACTTACAAAATAATATTTATTTACCAATGGATCCAAGTTAAAGATTTTTTAGTATTTTAGACAAAATGTTATGTACACATGAAAATACGTATGTATATATATATATATATATATATATTTATATGAATTTTTTAAATTTAACAAAAAATCATTTTATTTCTTTATTTTTCAACAATATTATCACAAAATAATTATATGTACATCAATTTCGCTTTCCCTTTGTTTAAAGAAAGAGGGCGCGGGGCAATTGGGTCATAACTCCATAAGAAATTGGTAGAAGTCGGCGTATGCTGGAAAAAGACAACAGACAAGCCGTGCCCAAAAGAAAGATGGACTCGAAGAAAATGGAAAACCAAGTCGTATAAAGCCGGCTAAGAGGTAATAAGAAACAAAGACAACATGGTCAAGGCAAACTAAAACCTCTGAGAGCTCTCAAACTTAAGCTCAAACAAGCAAAGCAACGAATTCACTTCCTTTCTCCTTCTCCATTTCCCTTTACTTTTTGTCTCTTTGATCTTCATGGTAAAGTTTCTTAGAAGAACCGTCATGATAATCCATGTTTTCCTTCTAGTTTCTCTCTGTTTTTCAGGTAACCTTTCTTTTTCTTTTCGGTTTCCTTCCATATTCGCATATCATTGTTATATTCATTAGTAATTTCTTTGTTTTTGATGCTGTAGATTTTGGTTTTCTAATAGGAGTTACTTCGCTAGGCATCAACTACGGTCAGCTTGGCAACAATTTGCCACCACCCGACGGCGTTCTTGATCTCTTAAGCTCCCTTAAGCTCACAAAAGCAAGAATCTATGACACAAATCCGCAAATTCTAACAACATTTGCTAACTCCAACATTGAGCTTATTGTCACAGTTGAAAACCAAATGCTACCTGTCGTAATGGATCCCCAACAAGCTCTTCAATGGGTTAGCACCCACATCCAACCATATTTTCCGGCGACCAAGATCACCGGGATCGCAGTAGGAAATGAAATATTCACCGATGGCGACACAACACTAATAGGATATCTTGTCCCTGCCATAGTTAGCATCCATGGTGCTTTAGTTCAATTAGGCCTAGACAAGCACATTCAGGTTTCGACACCCAGTTCATTAGCAGTTCTTCAGGAATCTTACCCTCCTTCAGCCGGTAGTTTCAAGAGTGAGGTCTCGGAAGTAATGTCGCAATTTCTGCAGTTTTTGTCAAGCACAGGCTCTCCATTTTGGATCAACGCCTACCCATATTTTGCTTACAAGGATAACCCAAACAATATTTCCTTGGACTATGTTCTTTTCAACAGAAACCCAGGGATGGTCGATCCTAACACGAAACTACACTACGACAACATGTTATACGCACAGGTTGATGCTGTTGTTTATGCCATGGTTAAGTTGGGTTACAGTGGGATAGAGGTGAGGGTTTCTGAGACAGGGTGGCCGTCCAAAGGGGACCCGAATGAAATCGGAGCAACAATCGAGAATGCAGCTGTTTACAACAGGAATTTGCTGAGAAGGCAGATGAGTAATCAGGGAACACCTTTGAGACCAAATATGAGGCTCGAAGTGTATTTGTTTGCTTTGTTCAATGAGGATATGAAGCCTGGGCCTACGTCAGAAAGGAACTACGGTCTCTTTCAACCTGATAGAACCATGGCCTACAATGTGGGTCTTTCTGCCTTGGCCACAACTTCATCAACGTCATCAGCTTCCATTTCTCTTTCTTCCTCTGCGACCAAGGTAAAACTTGATCGTGTTACTCAAGCAAATATTGTATACATGTTTAACAAATTTTTAGTATTGTTTCTTCAATAAAATGTTCATTAATTTAGCAATTATCTAATTATTTCCTTTCATTCCTTTTGTTTTGCCTCCTCTAAATGACATTCAATGTGAAACAGGCTGCAAAAATGGAATATCAAAGCTTCTTGTACTGGATGTTTGTGTATTTGCTGACAGTCCAAGTTTTTATGAGAAGACGACAGTAAGCAAAATTGGTGCTTGCATGCAAATATTACATTTTGGTGAGGAAAAAGGAACTGGGGTTTTCCTCTTTAGGTCTTTTTGTCTTTCCTTAAGAAAAAAGAAAAGACCACTGGACGAGTCCAAAGGTACCCAGCACAAGTTATCAAACCACCAGACTGAACTTTCCCAAAGCCTAGGTTCTTTCAACAAACAAGTTCAACAAGTATTCAAATTAACCATTATGATCAAATGGGTATAATTTCAAAACATACCCTATTGTGAATTGTGTTGATTGTTGTTGATCATGTTGAAGAAGAAGAAGAAGAAGGTAGCTTTGCTATTTGTTTAATTCCTAGATTAAAGGAACCCATTGTATTTCTTTTCTTACTGTAGCCGTACAAGATGTTGTAGAAGAATTATTTTCTCAATTCATGTAAAAAGAAGTATTATTATTGTTAGAAGAAATTCGATAATAAATTATTGCTATTTGGTTGCAAAGAAAGCTAATTTCTTTCACTTTAGAACGTGGAATCCATAACTGTTCTTATATAAAGACTTCCATAGCGTTTGCTTTTCCATTATCTCTCTTCTCAAAAACCATAAATATAGACTATAATTTATAAAAGAATATGTGGGATAATAAAAAAAAAAAATTATAAAAGCTTATTTTTATCATAAAACGTGAAATTGGGCGGTTGAGCTTTATTCCCTGTGGCCAAATGACCGTCAGAATTGGTCATATGCCATCCTTTTGGCAAAGGAACTTTTGTTTGGCTTAAACTTTTTTGTTTTCTTTTTTTCTCTATTGAGATAGGGAGAAAATGTAAGCTCAGCCTTAGTTAATCTTTGATGGGGATGGTCTTCTCATTCTACATCAGCCGACGTGGTTCACATGCACCCCAACTTTTCTTCAGAAACCCCCCGTTCTGAAAATTTTCCCTACTTTTCTTTTTCCTTTTAGCTCTTTATTATTAAGATTTATACAAGAACCAAAAAGAAAAGCAAAAATTAAAAAATAAAAAAACCCTCATATAAAAATGGATTTGTATTTGAATTTTGATATACTAGTAGTAATTAAAAGACTGTCATATGTCACGTTATTTTTTAATGTACTTTTAAATATATGTATTATTTTATTAATTTCGTTTGTGGAGTTTGATACTGATGATGTATCAAATAATTTTTTTTATAAAAAATTAGATTAGAAAATTTTGTGGATGGAATTTGATATATAATCTTTGAATCTGTCTAAACAAAACAAATCTATCCTATTCAAGTGAACTGAAGGTGTTTTGTATTATTTATGTTGGTATAGGCTTTTAGCTAATGACATGTTTTCTAGACTCTAGTGGAAATAATGCATGATGCATCATTTTTTCAAGGTCTCATGTTCATGTAATCTAGCATGTGCCTTTGCTTCTTAGAGAGGGGGGAATGTTGGCAAATAGGTGGCCTTTTCTTTGCTCTCCTCTCTCCTTTCTCTCTCTCTTGGATATATCATTAATTCTATTTCCATACAATTTCACCATCACTATCAATTTATAAAGAGCTTCTTGAAACCTCTTGATGCGGATGCATGCTGCCTTGATTTGATAGAATTTGTTTGTTGATTCTTATCTTCTATATCTTGGATATATCATTAATTCTTATCTTTTGTAGTAATAATAATAATAATAATAATAATATATATCCTTCTACCATTCCAAAAAAAAAAAAAAAATCATGAATCCTTGAATTTCAAAATCCATTATTTATTTCACTCAATTTCATTAAATAAACCTTTTAAAACATCTGATTTTCATGAATCTAAACCTAACTAGATCAAAATCATCAGATTCCATTTGCACAAAAAAATAATAAAATAAATTTAAAATAAAAATTCTTAAAAATGAATATCATTAAATTCATTAATTAATTAAGTATAATGATATAATCAATAACACCATATAAAATTTATATACCGACAAAAAATAAATTCTAATTATATATTTCTTCCTTTGCAAGCAGAATTTTTAACACCTGCATTGAAGTTGGTACTTGAAATAAAAAAGAATGAAAAGTCGTGGGTACATCATTTCACCAAAGTAGAGTAGAAAAGCTGATCTCAATCACTGATCATGTGTTGACAGGAGAATTATTTAAGTACCATAAGTTACTATGCTACTAACATTAAGCCAAAGTCAAAAAGAGCAAAAAGAAAAATCCTATTGTAGATATCACTTATGCTTATTTTATGTTGTGTGTCGGCGCACTGAAATAAACAAAGATCCAATAGCTCTTTCCTTATCTACCTACTATCCTAATTAAACTATATTGGTATGGTGATAATTGGATTAATCATAATTATTTGGATTAATGATTTTAATGACCATGACAAGAATAATTTTCATCCTCCAAATGATATTAATTTGGTTTTGAATTTTAATTCTTAAGCAAGGGGAGCCTCTATTATCATTATTAAACTTGTTTGAATATCATTAGGAGTAAGAGAGAGATTAATATCATGCGTCTCTTTGGCATTAATTTTTTTTTGTTATAAAGAAAATTTTTAATAATTGAAAATAAAAATGAAATTATTTGAATTCAAAACCAAATTTTATAATATACCACAACTCTTTCTATCGAAACAGTTTAAAAATCTTAAGTAGTAGAGAAAGTATTCAAGTAACATTTCATCTCATAAAATCTTATATATCACTCCTATCCAAACAGTTGAATTCTAGAACCCCAAGTAATTAAACTATCACTAAGTTGTAATAAGTGAAAGTGTCCTCTTAAAACATCATTTGCAACTTAAAAATGCACCAAAATCAGCACAAAATTCCATTATAATTCATATGACTTTTAATTTATTTCACTTAAGTTTCAAAAATAAGAACGAGTGAATCCTTTGAGTGCAATACTTTAGTGCATTTAATTAGTATTAATCTTTAGCTGCAAAAACTTTGTATAAATTTGAGGTTGTTAGAAATTAAATTTTATTGATAGAATTAAAAATTTATTACTTTATCAACAAACAACACGAGTACCACTCAAAGTTCATGTATAATTATATAACCCTACATTAAAAGACACTTTTTAAAAAAAAAAAAAAAACAAAAGAGAAAATTCGGTTGATTCAGATTGCTCTACTGAAACTGTTTTCTTATTCATGAAGATAGTTTCTTTTCTTGCACCTTTGTGACCAACAACCACATCATCAACCATGTTTGCTTAATTGGTAGACTTCCATATGCGGTTTCTTTATATTTGGTACTAAATCCTAATAATCAAATTGCAAAGGTAATAATAGCTTTTTATAAATAAATGGCAAATGTTTGGTTTCATCCGCTCTATCATTTCTAAAAATGGGCAGAGTGTAGCCACTAGCTAGTCAGCATTGTCGAGGCCAGGGTCAATTTTTTTTTTTTTTTTCTGTTTAACTCTCTCACGCTTGATTCCTAATCATGGTTAGGATTCCTTAAAGATATATTTAACTTTAGTTTTTGGCATAGTTTGAGGAGATGCTCTTCTAAAAGTAAGATCCCCCTCCCCTTTCTAACATGAAATATTTTTTTTTTCTACCGTTTTGTTAGGTTTGAAGTTATTTATATTCGAATTTAAATTTTACAATATGTTATAATTTTTTAATCACACAATTAAAAAATTGTTGGCTTTTTTTCTCTAAAGTAAGAGTAAGTTTTTGCTTCTACTTGGAGCTGAAGGGACAGTAACTGCTATGTTGGATTCTTGTCTCTTTTTATGTCATAATTCCAACTATTTCATTTCATCTCAATGGTAGAAAATGCATTCAGGTTTGTGCTGAACTTGTGAAGTTAAGGCTTGATATCATGTTTTTACCCACTAGCATCTGCAGATTTTATTGTCTATAATATCTAACCTGTCCAGCATGAATCGGAGCCATCATTGCCCATGAAGTTTGCACCAGATGTGAGCGGTTTCCTTCTGCTAGATGTTTATATTCCTGTTCATAATTGTGGGAAAACATTAGAAATACTATAATGCAATAATGCAATGAGTACAGCAATACATGGTATTGCTTAGCTTCACATAATTCATGCTCTCTAGTCTCTAGCTCAGTGATCAATGAAATGATTATGAAGAATGAGAAAGGCAGTTACCAAGTTAGTGCATGATAAATAGCTTTCTCCCCATCCACCTGATTCTTGCTCTTTCGACAGAAAAAATTGACAAGCTTTTCGGACAATTTGGCTGTTGCCAGCAGCTAGCCCTGCTAAAGCAAAACATGTGCCATATGTATAACAAATTCCCCAGTTTCCATACCTGCAAATACAAAAGTTGTAATCTTAGCTTGAACTTATTTTGTAACTTTTGTTCCCATTAGGCATTCATGATTTTGCTCAAATCAACTACATGGAATTGAAAATCACCAGGAGCCATCTTCCAGTTGTGAATCTTCGATAAATTTTACTGCATTAGCTACAGAAGTTTCTATTTCTTTCTTTCGGTATCCAGGATATGAGTGGGAGAACAACACGAGCTTCGATGGCAGACGAAGTGCATTCAACATACCTAAGACCACCAAATGGTTGATGTTATAGAAAATTTCTAACTTGAAGCTTTAGTGATAACTTAATGCAGTTACTGGTGATGGGAACGATCTATGGCTGCAGCAGCAAATAGTTCTGTTGGATTTATCTTCTGAAAAAGAAAAGAACCCCACAATTTAAACAAAAAATGATGCTGCATTAGAATAATAGAAATTAAGCAGCAGCTTCCTGCAAAACTTTGAACATCTAAGCATGAAACGTAAACCGTTAGGTGCTATAGGACTTTCTCAACCAAAAAGCTAGCTCAAAAAATGAGGTTTTTCTTCAAACTTTTATACACACACGCAGCAATTTCCACTGCAGATGTGGAAACCTAATAATCTCTATCTTAATTTACACATCAGACCTTGAGCAGAGTGTTTCTCTGTTCGGAACAGAGGAAAAGATATTGACAACTTGGATTTTCTTTTATATCAGTATTGGGTGAACACTTGGAATACCTATTGGGATCTGATATCATTTGATTTTAAGTTGGATGCTTAAAGGAAAACACACAAACACTTCAATAATTTTTATCTGCATCCATTGCTGTCCTCTTACTGGCTCCCAAGCAATAAAACCATCATTTTTGCTCTGACCGAAGGAAAATGGAAAATGAAGGCCAAGGGTACATGAATTATGGTCTTGCATAGACATCCAATAATGCAGAAAGTCAGTGAGCTTTTAACAATCCGAAGATAAAGATGTCTTCAAACCTGTAATGACAAGAGAACATTAACAGCATCATATATTCGCTCTGCTTCTATCGTTTCACCTACAATTTCTGCTGGCATCTTTGAGAGTAAGAATATTGTCTGCAAATAGAAGAGTAAATTTGCTAATATGCTTCACATTTAGAGTCAAAATAAATAAAACAAGGGAGCTAAATCACCTTTAGAGCTTCAGCTATGCCGTCTGATGTTTGCCACCCATCATCTCGAGTGGAGAAAGTCCAAGCTCCTTTACTTTGGTGACGATGCATTCTTTGGAAATCACCTGAAGGATTTTCTTGAATCTGAGGATTTGTTGATGCAAGTAACAAAGTGAGCTGATTGAGATGATAGAATTAACTTATTTTAGCTAATCGAATAGGAGGAAACCTGTGACTGTTTTATAAACTCGTGCGCTTTTCTGAGAGTAGAGGATTCATTGGTTAGATTTCTTGAGATAATTGCTTGAGTAGCAAATACAGTATCCCAGAGCTGGCTACCTCCATTTAACTGCAAATGCCTGGAATTATCATATTCAATGAGCTACAATGACTAGAAATGCCATACAAGCATGGTACAGTTAGAATTATCAGTTTGTCACCAAACCTGCATTTTCATTCCATCTTCAGCTAACCATAAGAAATCAGGAACTCTAGCCAGGTGAAACTTTACTGAATCTGAAGTTGGATCGTCCGCCCAACAGGCCATCATATGCAAAACCTGCATTTCTAACATTTTCAATCAGTATTCTGAAACCGGTAGGCTGCCCAATGTCAACATTGATTCATAATTATAAACTCAACTTTGACTTTCACATCTTAGAACAAATATATTAAAAGATTATGAAGGATACCTTTTCTGTACTTCCTTGAGTTCAGTATCATTCTCATCCTCGTAGTGGACGAGCTTCATTGCTATCTGTAGACCTTTCTCCCTTAGAAGGCTGAAGGGCCAGCAAGTCAAAAGTGGCTCGGTAATGTAATAAAGACTGTCCCAAAGCAGAATTTGCACCGTAGGATATGGCAAATATATATCTTCCTGCATGATTAGAAACAAATAATCTTGTTTGGCTCCAGAGTTCAACCAGTCTATGCCGGATCTTCTCATCTGAACTGCAGATTTGTTGCCATTATCAAATTAACAATATAAACAAGCATGAGTGCTAATATGACTAACCTTTGAACACAAATGGCGAGCTTTATTCCAATCTATTGTATCATATGGTCGGGTGTAAATTTCATCCCTCAATGACAGAATTAGCTCAGTGATTGGCCCGACATATTTCCTTCCAAACAAGTAAGATAAAGGTGTGTAAAAATTCCGCATGAAAGACCATATCTTCCCTGGGTGCACATGAGAAGTTATATAACTGGTGTCAACTACTGGCAGTATAATCCAACTAAGTCGAAACGATTTAATGTCACACTCAAATTTGATTTTATTTGAAAACTTAAAGCTTAAAACTTGATTCGAATTCAATCAAACTTGATTTTTGAAATTTTACTTAACTCAAAAAATACTCATTCGTTCGAGCTTTGAATCAATAAGTTCTAATTATCAATTTTCAATCACATATTCTACGAGTAAAATGATAAATTAATAAAATATTAAACTCGTAAATCAGTCAAATCGATTATTAAATATTTGAATTCAACTCAATCTATTATTTGAATAACTCGAACTTGAATTCAGCTAAAAAACAAATAAATTAAACTCAAATAATTACCGAATCGAATCTGAATAACTCACAAGTAATTGGACTCGTTTACAACTTTAGTGTCAGCTAACACAAGAAAAGAAGGTTATGATTTTGTCTTACGGTAAGAGAAATTTTAGATTTACCTGGGCTGAAAGGAAAATATGAAGGGAGAAGCCATAGCTCTCGGGCATTGGATTGCAACCTGACCATTCATACAATCCTAGAACCTTCATTACATTAAAAAATTTTCAATAGATTAATATGTTCTGAGAATCTGGGGTATGAATTAAGTCAGATTGGTAGAAAAAGGCTAATAAAACTAACAAATTATATTTCATACCGAAAGATAAGCCTTTCCCCATAAGGGTATCATTGTCGCACCCCCATGATCGAGTATCCAGATTCTAGCCTTCTCGACAGCCCCATCTTTGCCACCTTTAGTTCCTTCGCCAAGCAAACGAAGAGCAATGTAATTCAGCGTCGTGTTCATCATGGTGCTATGTACTTCTATATGGAAACCCCATCCTCCATCTCTGTTCTGGCAAGAGGACAGAAACACATAATTATTTCATATAGAAGAGAACTTTGATCCTCCATTGAAATTTTGTTTACTGAGTTCAGGATATCCTGCCTGATGATTGTAAATATAGCGGAGAATTTCCCGTTTGTGTTCTGAAGAGTCGAACAGTATCGAGTGTTCCAGTAAGGTATAAGACCATACCTGAAAGTTCGTAAAAGCCAGAACTGAAATTGCGGCAACTTTTCCATGGGAACTTTTGGAAAGAGAGAGCTGAGAATTCAAAAGCAAACCATAGCTAGCTATAACATTTAGCGACGTTTTTATAAAATATGTCATTAAACTAAAGTTTGAGCGGCGTTTTCCACTAAAAATGTCGGTATCTAAAATTTAGCAACACTTTTATAAAAACGCTGCTATAAAATTAAAAAAAAAAAAAAGGCGCGTCACAAAATGTCCATTTTCTGTAGTTGCGTATATATACCAGAGGAGGTAAGCAAAACAATGGGCTTGAATTTTCCGACGGCCAGTGTCCATCGCATGCCTGCGTAGTTGACATAAATCGAACAGCTTTCCTCAAAGCAATCGTGACTTTTTCACTAGTTACTTCTTCTGTGTCTTCCAATCTCACCGGTGCCAAGCTTAGATCTACACGGCTTTCTTCGATGAGCTGTGCATTAAAACAAACAGGATAAACTAAGATTCATCAGAAACAGTTGTTAATACTAAAAGAGGAACGCCAATATGTTTAGCAAGCAATACCTGAAAATTCTTAAGCATGTCGCTACCTGCTTTAACATAGTGCGACGAGAAATTTTGTCGCAACTTTTCAATTTGTTGTCGTTCTTCCGATGTTCCGGAAGCAGGGTCGAATTTCCAAACCTGTCTGCCAATAAACTTGTTTGTGCTAAGCAGCCATGGACCGCTGCCTTCAGCTATCTCCAGCTTCCACATATTTCTTTCTACCTAAGCTCCTCCAGTCTTGAATTACATTTACCGGTGAGAAAATTAAATTTCCGCCTCTCCTATTTCCCATTTTCTTTTATAATTCCAGAAACAAAATACTGCACAAGATTTTATTTTTTTAATTTATTGTTAATATATTTTAAAAAACTTTTTATTTCTTTATCCCAATTATAAAATTTAAAAATTTGAATGATACGAAGATATTAAATAAATTTTCTCAACAATAGTTAATGATTTTATTTTATTTTATTTTTTAATACCCATACATTTCTTGATTCTCGTGATTGCTGATTGATCCTTCGGAATTGGGATTGTAAAAATGCTTAAACAATAAATTAGTTCTTTTTTATTGTTTTGGTCATGAAAAATTTTAGGGTAAAATTAATATTTTAGTTTAAGTTTAAGGTGTATATATATATATATATATATATATATCATTAAGTTTAAATTTAATATTATTAAGTATAAAATATATTAGATATTATAAACATATAAAAAATATAAAATTG
Organism: Firmiana major; assembly: GCA_033439115.1. Lineage (NCBI taxonomy): Eukaryota > Viridiplantae > Streptophyta > Magnoliopsida > Malvales > Malvaceae > Firmiana > Firmiana major. Next base: position 3,097,312 of record CM065914.1, on the reverse strand, counting down.
AAATCAATAAACATAATAAATACATAATAATTTTACTATAAACATATTTACCTTTATTATAATACGTTTATAATATTTTTAATTTAATTTACTTTTAATGATATTAAATTTATGTTTAATCATATATGTTTAATTGATATTATAATAAAATAAAAATTTTTAATATCAACAAAAATATAAGTAATTCGTGATGATTTTAAATTTAAATTTAATTATGTGTATTTTATTATAATAAAATAAAAATTTTTGATGGATTGATCAATAAAAAATTGTAATATATTATAAATTTAAATTTAAATTTAAATAATTTTATTTTTATTTTTTATTATTAAATATTAATTTTATATCTTTAAATAAAATATCATTTTATCAATGAATAATCAAAATTTTAAATTTCACATTCTTCTCATGCAAGATTAAGATATTATTATTGCATGCTGACTGTCCTATGGACTGAGTACAATAAGTTGGGAAACCCAATTTTTAGAATCTTTTAGACCGAAATTCACTGGACTCACTGAGTCCAAACGATTACCCAACTCAGTACTCACCATTAACGCTTGTCACTTCACTTACCGTCTATTTTCGATTTTAAAAATAAAAATAATGCAGAAAAGACTCTAGAACTTGCAAACGACCTTTACCAGGTTTCTAGCATTTTCCACAGAAAAAGAGCCTCGCTTTAATACTTTTTATCTTATTCACTCTGAGAAAAACTGCAATGCCCAGAAATCGAAGCGAGGAAAAAGAAGTGAGCAGAGGAAAATGGCGGAGGATTTTGTGCTGGATTTGGAGGAGCTAAGGCAACTTCAAAGGATCGCAAAGAGGCCACACGTTTTGTCTCTTATTTCCTCTGAGATTCGCAACTTGGAAAAGGTTTATCTTTTTCCTCTCTCATTTTCCTTTCCTTACTAATTTTTATTCTGGGCATTGGAATTTTGATCTTTTGAATGAAATGGGTTGAAATGGGAGAAAGTGTTTGGTATTTTTCCTGATCTTAACAGCAGTTTTGTATATGAATTCTTCAGTTGCAGACATCGACAGAGTATGCCAATGCGCCTGATCCTGCTACTGTTTCACAAATTCCAACTCCCATATCAGCCTCAGTTAAGGTTCCTGTTAACCCATCAGTGAGTTACAATACACTCGCCTCGTTCAGCTGGGATCAGGATAATGATAAAGTCAAGGTAAGAAATTTATGTTCGTAAACATTTAAGAATTTCTTCTTGTGTCGGTCATTTCCAATTCAAATATCAAATTGCCAACCTTGCAACCTGAAAGACAGAAGTAATTCATTGATTAATTCAAGCACAAAATCTTGTGATTTGGTTCTCTATGACATACATTTATGAGCAGTACATATCCTACAAAGACTGACAGTATTGAGTGGTATACGAAAATGTAACTGGTTTTAAGTCCGAATGAAAGAAAAAGATACGAAAGTGCAGCTGATTTTAAGTTAAAAAAAAAAGGAATTTAGTTACGACTGAATTGAGTATTATACGAAAATAAAATCGATTTTAAACTTGAATAAAAAAAATTGATGACAGGATTTGTCAATTAATCACTTAAAATTTGATAATTTTTTATAAAATAAATATGATCTATTTTAATAGTTTAATATTGAAATAAAAGTTTTGATCTTGCAGTTTCATTGCCTTGGTCTAATTTATGTTTGTCCGACAGATATATGTCTCTCTAGAAGGAGTCGACCAGGAAAAAATTCAGACAGAGTTCAAGCCAATGTCATTTGATGTTAAATTTCATGATGTCCAAGGAAAGAACTATAGATGTGCAATTTCAAAACTGAACAAGGAAATTGTACCAGAGAAGTGCAAGGTGGTAGTTAAGGCTACAAGAGTCATCATAACATTGTTCAAAGCTTCTAAAGGGAACTGGTCTGATCTGCATTTCAAGGAGGACAAGGTAATTGCCTGCAATACTATGAATAAGTGTTAATTTTCATGCTTTGCAATCAAACTTAAGTATTGTTTTCATTTTCTTCACGCAGCTGAAGCCGAGTTTGGATAAAGAGCGAGATCCCATGGCTGGAATCATGGACTTAATGAAGGTAAGTTTACTTCCTGAAGTATACCATGTCTTCAGTAACAAATTTCTAATGGCTAATCACTGCCTGTTACAGAATATGTATGAAGAAGGGGATGATGAAATGAAGAGAACAATTGCCAAAGCGTGGACTGATGCTAGATCTGGAAAAACGGCTGATCCTCTGACGGGTTATCGGTGAAGGAATTCAACATGGAAGCGCATTGGCCTGTTGTTGTGGTTTCGTCGAGCTTGTCTGTGTTTGAGTTGTGCGGAAACTTGTGTCTGGACACTCTATTCTTGCAATGAAGTATTGCAAATAGATGGATGCTTTCTCCGAGTTTCTTCATTGAGTTCATAAGAGAGTAAATCACAACCACGTGAAGCTTTTTTTTCCGAACCTTATTCATTGATCGCCAAAGATTCAATCGGTTTATTTCAACTGAAACGAAATAAGACCTAACCTCAAAAGGTTAATATACATTCACTGCTAAGTAAATCTGATATGAATCTGATGATTAGAAGGAACTTGGCAGCAGCGTGCCGTCACTGGAGTATTTGACTACCATAGTCCGAATTGAACTGATCGTAGCGATGAGCATGTAAATGAGCTGACGGTCTTGTGTTCTTCAAAGCAGTCTCTATATCATCGGGTATAATTGGACCAACCTCCGGCAGCTCTGCAAACCAGAACTAGTTTTTGAGTTTATTATTAATTAAATATAAATTCTAAGCATATTTAAAAGTTGAAGGAAGAAAAACGAGGGAATAAGACAAAATGTCTCTTCCAGTGATCATTCTTGTTCAGTTTATGAAACCCTTTTACGTAAAATATAAGAAACACATACCATCTTCAGGCAATACTTCCTGCCTATCTTCAAGAACTGTCATTAGGCGTCTCAAGGGCTGCATGGCTGCCTCTTTGCAGAGTAATCGAATATCTGAACCCGAGTAACCTTCTGACCTTTCCATTAATATACCATAAGGAAGAGCCTCCTCGCCATGCTGTTAAGGCAGAAGTTCTTCAAACATGGCTCTTCTTGCTTCTGGCTCTGGAAGAGGTACAAGGATCTTTTTTCAACGCAGTTAAAGGTTCCCCACTACATTGTGATAATGCCGGAGTAAAAACTGCTACGTTCTAAGCTTCAATCTTGTCCTGGCTTTGTGATTAAATTTCTTTGTGAATCTAAAATTAAATATCTATTTTAGAAGTTTAAGCCCCTTTAACCTAATTCTTAATATTGTTTGCAAAATTCAGAATATATTCACATGTCAAAGGATACTCTCTTCTCAAGACGACGAAGCATAGCTGCATCCAATTCCCAAGGGAGGTTTGTTGCTGCCAAAACAAACACGAGCTCCTCCGACCGTGTCAAACCATCCATCTGCAAATTTTTTTCTTAGGATCAATTTTTGAGTGTTTAAAATTGAATCTAGCATGATTTCCTTTGCAACTCACTATAGACTCACTACTACTAGCGTGGAACATATGCAACACCATGTTTCATTAGGTACTTCATTTTCTAATTATTGCAGACAACAAACACAAACAAGAATGCACTGCTAAAGCTGCTGCAGAATCACATTAAGATTCTAACCATGTTCTGAGTTAAAAATCACTAATATACAATACACATATCTAATATCTTAATTTCTTTTGATGAAATGTAACTTGATTCTAAAGTGGAAGAATTAAAATAAAAAAGTGATAATTATGCCACCGGCTTTAATTTTAAACAATGTTTATCAGTGTAAAAGGCATCTAATGAATATGCATGAATTACCAATGTAACACACAAACACACGCATACAGGCCCACAGAAATAAAAACAAATTTTCAAGAAACAAACATCACCTGTATAAGTAGCTCAGTTTTCAAGCGCCTACTTGCTTCATGCTCACTGTGCCCTTCACCACGCTGACTTATAATTGCATCAATTTCATCAAGAAATATGGTAGATGGAGCGTGGTGCCTTGCTAGGTCAAACAGAACTTTTATTAACTTCTCAGAGTCACCTGAATGTTTTCAACTCCACAATTAGATAACTGAGTACTATTTCTGCAAACCATAGAAAGTTATTGGATTGGCTCGCAACAGGTCCTTTAGTTCATCTCACGATCTTATATCCCTTATCAAAGAATTTTATCAATTATGATTCCTCTTTTCCTGCTGAATAAGAAATTCTAATGGAACAGATTATAAGGTGAATCCTGTCAATTTTAATCCTCACACAACCATATCCAGAATGCAATCCCACAATCCAATTAGAGAAGAACGCTTTTTTCCTGTAAGGTTCCCCATTTAGGAGGTTTTGGTTAAAGAAAGAAAAGGTAGGAAAGAAAAAGGAATGGTCCTTCATTAAGCAGATTTAAATATCTAAGAGTCTCCGTTTAAAACCTTCCCCTACCATTCTTGTAACTTAAAAATTTTAAGCTGTCATTGTAGTTAATGAATAAGCAGAAAATATCAAATGATGGTCAAAGAGACATTTACAATAAATTACACAAAAATGCCCCTATTCTTCCATCTTAGGGACAGCTCTTTGTAAATTTAATACTTAAGACCAGGTCCCCCTACGAATCAAATAAGATCTTGGGAAGCTTGTGTTAAACATACCACACCATTTGCTGACTACAGATGACGCTGAAATATTGAAAAACGTAGTCCCGCATTCTGTTGCAACAGCTTTGGCTAGCATTGTCTGCAACCAGAATGGTGATTCAAATAGAACTAGTATCAATGAAAAAAAGAAGGAAAAGAATAAGCACTACCAATATATATCAAATTATTTTCCCTAGTGCACAATTTACTATGTAACTATGAAAGGCATGCCTTCTTCATGCTAACTAAAAAACCTTGCATATCTACTACAACATGAAGATGACTTGCGTAAGACATCATCAAGTAATTAGAAACAATTGAAGAAAATACAGACCTTCCCTGTTCCAGGAGGGCCGAAAAGGAGAATACCCTTCCACGGTGAAAGAAGACCGGTAAAATACCTACAAGAAACCATATCAATCGTGAAATGAAAGCTTCAAAGTCCATCATAACATATTATTTAATGTTTCATCAACATTCTACTAAATCAGATTGACAAAATAAAAAGCTCCCATGGTGCTTGACAAAGAATTCACATTGATGTCAAGTATGCGAAAGAGAAGCACCAAATGAACTAATATTATAAAGGTGAACATCCATTCCATAGCATTCTGAAGAAAAGTTTAAATCTCTTAGTAATATATCCCATGCACTTTTCAAAGCACTAGTTTTAAAGAAACCTAAGCGCTCACAAGTCACAACTCCACTTTTCTTTTCAATCTAGAGCAAAAATAGAAATATCTTGATAAACGTATTCCATGCACTTTTGAGAGGATTAGCTTTTGGAAACTTATTAACTTGATAACCTTGTAATAGAAAGGAAGTTTCAGCCCTTTGTAGTTCTACTAAGTTCTGTGCCAAATGTAGGATTCTCGGAATTGAAATGTAGGACAAGTATATAAATGGTTAGTCTCTACTTCCTAATTTTCATATGATAAATTTCCCACTGAATCGGGCATACACATTTCTTACTTTATTCGTTTCATAAGCACAAAATGAAACTTAAACATAGGGGAAACTGCACAAGGGCGCTTTTAATTACAAAGCAGATAACAAAATTACAAGAAACGATAGATTTTTATAGATCCAGAACATAAGCTACCAGTAAAGTAAAACAATAGATGCAACATTCCAGTCATCTTTTCAAGGAAATAAAAGACTAGGTCTAATACTGTGCACAGAGTTCATGGTATATGGCATAGCAAGACTTGCTTGGGATATTTTATTGGCATAACAACTGCTTCTTTAAGTAATCGTTTGGCATTCTCTAATCCCTTGATGCTTTCCCACTTAACATCTGGATTCCCTCGAACAATGTCCCTAAAAAAGGTTATGAAGTAGACAAAAATTTCAAGTTCAAATGTTAAAGAATATACCACCCAAGCAACCAAATACAGTAGCAAAATCTTCTTTTCAATCACAAATGAAGTTCCTGATATTAATAATTACCTACTTAAGCTCTCTCCTAAAGCACGCATTTCCGCAGATTCAAAAGCAGGCAGCAGCGACTTTGGCCTGAAGAGGAAAACATCAGAATCATCTTTTTCTAAAGAACTGGAAAACCGTATCTTGAGTCTCAGTAACCATTAGGGTTCAACTCCAAACAGAACATAAATCCGTGTGATCAATGTTGAAAAGTATACATATAAAAGCCACACTTAGATCCAACCATCCTATATTCTAAGTGTAACTAAACAAATGTATTAAGGTCACGAATCACAGGAAGGAAGGAAGGAACATACGGCCTGGAATCAAATCCATTAGACACCGCACCATTTGAATGCACCGAGTTAGGATCCTGAAATCGAAACAAAGCAATAATAAATCATTCCAAAAAAGAAATACAAAAATGCTTAAAAACAAGAAAAAAATAAATTTAAAAATCGCAATGGCTAAAGAAATTGAAGTACCTGCTTTCGATACTGCTCGTAAATAGCCATATCAGACGTGTTGTTGATAGAATGGTTTCCATTTGAGATGACATTCGAAGCAGTGCCATTCGAGACAGGCGTATCAGCAGCTTCACCATCTTGCGGCTCAGGTAATTTCTTCCTCCCAAACTTGGCATCATAAAACAATTTAAAATCCTATAGATGATAACATAATTGCTTCGAGAAAATGCATCACACACTTTTTTTTCCCTTTCTTCTCCACATTTCTTCACACAGTTCAATGAAAAGCCATCGCAGAAGTCAAGTAACTAAATGCAGTTCAGTTAAGTGAAATCTTTACTTTTCTTTGCTTTTATCACTTTGGCAAACAAACGGAAAAAAGAAAGAGATAAAGGGAAGAAGAGAATACCAGAAAAGACCAGCGACGGGTAGACGGTTCATCGGCCATTATTAGATTAAAATTAAATTATTTTTTGGAGAGAAACAGAGAAAAAGAAATGAGAGAAGTTTTTTCTCACTCAGATTTCCCTTTCTCTCTTCATTACTAAGGAGGACTGCAGAACAGTCTACGCTTTAAAAAACTTACTGATGAGAGAATAAAAATCAATTGAAGATTTTTTTTATATAAAAAATTATTATCCCATAAACAAAGATAAAAAATAATCACGTGTTTGCATGATTTATTTTCATTTTTAATAATATGTATTATTTGTTAATTTTATTTATTTATAAAATTTAAAAAATTCATTAGTAATAAAAAATCCAATTCTAGTTGTCATAGTTGCATTTTTTAATTAATATTTTTTAGATGCAAGTACATTTTATTTTTATGTTTGGCTAACTTGTTTAATTATTTAAATATTTTAATTTTTGTTATCAAAATCCTATTCATATAATATAAAAATACTTGATAATCATCCAACTCATTTAATATTTATTTATTAAATTTTGAATTTCAAAATTAAATTTAAAATCAAATATTTAATATATATATTATTAAAAAATTAAAATTATAATTAGAATAATTATTGAATTAATTTAATTAAAATATTATGTTAATAATAATTTATAAATAATATATAATATTTAAAAATTATTATTTACTATCAAATCCAAATAATGGTATCTTAAAATCATTATTTGAATCCTATTGAAATTTATAATGAATAGTAATTAGTATATGAACTTATTATAAAATAGTTTAATTTAATTTAGTTGGCTTGAGTAGCTCAAGCTACTCATTTATAAGATATTCATTATGGTTTGTACTGAAAAGATATGAAGGTGTAACAATATTATACAAATGATTTATTCAATTACTTTTAACAAATAAAATTTAATAAATTTAAAATTTAAATCTTAACACCTATAATCTTTTATTTTATACTTTTAAGTTTTTTTAATAAAAAAATAAAATCAATTATAGTCTTAAGGTGGATTTGGTTCTCATCAAACCACCGAATCAATTGTGAATAGTGCTAATATGACAAAAAATTAGTAAACAAAACTATTTTTTCACTTTTAATTTTAATTTTTTTATTATTTTATTAAAATATTTATATTTTTAATAATAATTTTTTAAAATTTTATTGAAATTAATATCACTAATTAATCCAAACTAAATATTAGTGATTAATTTTTATCAGCTAAAATTTATGAGTGTAGACAAGTAGAGCAACGTCATGAAACTAGGTGGTAGGTGAAAAAGGCAAACGCCCATCTAGCCAGTAGCAGTAGCACGTGAAACAGGTATACAATCGTATATGAATTTGAATTAGTAATTATTAGGGTAACTCAATTTGGCACATTGCATGCCGGCCAAACTAACGGAGAATTAAATCCTACATGCAATGAAAACCTAACATGCAACATAAATGGGGAGATATAGTGAATAATTGAGCCAGAATCGAAGCTACTGAAACAGCTAGCTATGCCGTCAGCTAACCACGGTGATTTATACTTTCTTTTACGTTTGGTAATTCATATATATATATATATATATATATATAATTTTTTTATTGCAATATAAAATATATAATTTATACTAAAAATTGTATTAATATGTAAAATACAAAATATTTTTTAAAATTTAAAAATTTTAATTTATACCATTTTTTATAATATTTTCGTTATCAAAATAATCATTTGTGAGGTCTACTTTCATCGAGGCCATAGAGATTTTCCTAGAAGCGAAGGCCCCAGAGCTTCATCCATTCCCTTCGTAATTAAGGCTATTAAGCAATAACCAGCTACGAGCTTATCTTTGGGTTTTAGCCAATCGAAGCTAGTACTATCTAATTCGGCCAAACCCTACCAGTTATCCATATTAGTTTTGCCATTAAATTTTTCATATGTTCTCGACGAACGTAGCTTTGACAGAGAATTGGAGATTATGGTTATTATATTTATTAAGGATATTTATTTTATTTATTGTCAAATTTTTTTAAAAATTTTACAAGTAAAATGATGATACATGCACTATAAAATATTAAAAATAAAAAAATAAAATAAATCATCTTAATGTTGTCTATAAATTTTAAAATTTTTTACTTGTGGTGTATTAAATAATTATTTATTTATTAATTATGAAAAAAAAAGTTTTAACAACATTTTAATACCAGTTCTGCCCTTTTTAATACCAGGTCTGCCCTTTGGGTCTTGCATTGTAGTTTTGGACCAAACCCAATGGATCAATATAGAGTTCAAAAGGCCCTAAATCAATGGGCCTTGGTCGCTCATAATCTCCAAGAACCTAGGTTCATATCCTAGATTTAGTTAAAAAGCACATATGTAACTACAGTAACTCGAGCCCCGAGCTTTCCATAATTAGTTAATGAAACTGGAACCCTAAAATCTTAAACCCTAAATTTAGGTTAAATAGGAGATGAATATATATATATATATATATATATATATATATATTATAACTTGAATCCAAAACTTAGCATAGTTAGTTCAGATAACTTCTTTGATAAATGATTTCAGTAAATTTAAATTTCAAATTTTAATATTTACATTTCCTTCTCCAATTTCTAGATTATATATTTTTTTGTAAACAATATTTATTCATTATAACTTGTGTTCAGGATTTCTACCCAAACTTTTACCTTCACTAAACTTTTACGTTCATTTACATCAATGAAGCATGTTATATAATATTTGGTCAAGAGCCCCATGTCCATTAAAATAAAATTATAGAAAATTATTAACCTATTAAGGCCCACGCAAAGGAGCAGTGAAGGTTTATTTTTTTTTTAATATTCGGATATGAAAGATTGAGGTTGAATGAATTTGGGAAACATAAATTTAATTAAATTGAAACTTAAATCTTATAACAGGTCACAAATATTTTTTAACGAAGAGAAAAAAAAGTTATTGACGAAACATTGAGACTTAAATAATCCAAATTAAACTTAAACAACCATCCGCATAAATTAACATAATTAAGATATTATGGTCAATAAATCTTCGAAGAAAGGTTAATATTTAGTAATACAAGAATCATCAATATTCTATAAATAATTGATCAGTTGAATTATGTAAAAGCCAAGGTATGAACAAAAATCCTTAAGCTAGGCTAAGCTTGGAGTTCTTTGGTATTCTTTTTTACTCCACATTTTTTTTTTGGGTGTTCTTTGCGGGTTTGATGTTATGATTGGCTCACCTTGGAGTCCAGCTTCCCTAAAATACCATCAACAAAGCAAATGTAAATCGAAGTGTATATCTATCCAGAAAGGGAGAATTGAGGATCCTGCAAACGTGTAAAGCTATGGCCATGGATGGTACAAAGTGGGAATTATACGATCCTAGCTAAGATACAGCGTGCAGGGCAGTTTACTTCCAACATTTGATTCTTGTTGATGGATACCTAAGAGTACTGTGGTCCTATATATTGTGTTCCGAGGACCACATCCTTTGCAATCGTGTTTGTTTTTCTTCGGCTATGTGCTTTGAATTTCCATCGACCAACAAGGCAATAACCGGTCCCAGATCCTTTGAATTAATTGTGTTTCTGGTCGGATTGCAACTCCTGCTTGCACCCCTAGCTTTCACCAAACTTCTTTTTAGTTGCTACTACTTTTCATTGTTCTCGTTCTTTTATGCGACAAGATTTGAGCCGTTGAGCCCACATTTTGGAAAAAATTAAAAAGTGATATACGCCTGGCTCCATTCCCCTTTTTCCTCCAACACATGGAGAAAATAGATAGGTATAAATGGGGAAATTTGGAATTTACTCCTTTCTCCACTTTTTTTATCGAAACGAAAAATCATAAGTCAATTGCTAAACTAAATCACAGGATGATTGTACTAAATAATAATAATAATAATAATAATAATAATAATATATTTATTGACAGGTTTTTACATCAATTTTAAAAAATATTGAATATGTGTTTTATAATTGTGAACGAGAATTTCACCTCTTAAATTGATTTTTGGAGTGAAAATATCCAATAACAGTTAAAATTGATATCAAAACCTAGATTGCTAACATTTTTCGATTTATTTTGTCAAAAAAAGCACCCTTGAGTCCCGATATGCTCCAAATAAATAAAACATCTCATGATCTATGTGCGAAAGAAGAGATTGTTGAGATTATTATATTAGTTGTGGAAGAAACTAAATGTGTATTTATAAATACGAAAGAAAACTTTATCTTTTGAACTAAGATTTGGAGTGAAAAGATTTAATTACGCTTAACATTCACGACTAACTCTATCAACTTTTAATACGAAAAAAATATTTAAACACAAATACACAAAGAAAATAGAAAGATTTAAATGGTGAAATTGAATTTACTTTATTCTGCAATAATTTATTTTATTAATGAAAATAATCATGAATCGATTGTTAAATAAAATTTGCGAACAATGTAGAAGTTCATTGAACCAAATTAGAGGAAAGAAAGAAAGATACCAACAAAATTTCAATGACAAAGACGAGCAACACCAGTTGTAGTCGTTCTAGTTTTCATATCAAAACGACTTAGTAGCCAGAATCCAAGTACAAATATTTTATATTCTAAAAGACCAAATCCAAGTAATCTATTGATTGAGAAAGTCGAATTTTCATTTTTTTTTTTCTCTATTCAAAGACTGGCAAAGATTTGGGTTTGAAAACAACCGTGGCCATTTGTTGTGCACAAGTTCTTGCGTAAGCTTCCACTCATTGAGTTGGCTAAAAAGGCGTAAGGTTGCTATCAGCCAATAACAAACTGCCCAAGCCAGTGGGATATCTTTCAGTGTTTTCCACCTTGACTTTCATCAAAACTAGGGGACTAGGGGATAGTGAGGGTGTGGAAACTTCTTGCTCTTTGAGGAGAGATTTTTCTTTTTAAAAGGGGGATTTTGGGGTGAATGAATTGTGAAAGAGACATTTCCTAAGGGAAAAAGGGACATGTTTTTCTTATGAATTTATATTTGGTGTATTAATATTGTATAATAATTTAAATTTTATATATTATTGGTGAATAGAATATGTTATTTTATTAATTAATAAATTTTAAAATAAATATTATTAAAATAACTAATTAAAAAGCAATCATGATAAGATTTATTGACCGTGTATACCATTACATACATATAATATTGGATGACTACAAATTTAGTACTTAATTATTTTTCAGCATTTAATATTTTCAATTTAACAAACGACATTTTATTTAAAATAAACAACAAAAAATACCTAAATAAAAACTACAAAAAACATATTATCCAAATTAATTTAGCATTAAATTTAGGGTTAGTTTTTTTATATAATATTGGTAAAGTTTTTTAATTTTATATGCAAAATTAAAAGACTATCATATATTTCACTTTTATTTTTAATATACTATAGTATGTATATATCATTTTATTAATCTTAATTGTGAAGTTTAAGAATTTCAATGACAATTATGAGATAATTTCTCTTAAATTTATCTAAAATATCTTAACTAGATTAAGGCATAATGTTTATGAAGTTGTTCCATCTATTGACCCTTGTCTCTAACTTTGCACTAAAACTTGCTAAACTTTTCATGTGAACTTAGCATTATCTACCAGCAAAGCTAGCTAGCACAAATTTCGAACTTGATCATGATCATGTGCAAAACATTTCATGCCCTAATTAAACATTAATTGTTTCATTTGTGCCAAACATTTGATGTATGGTGCTATGATTTCATGTCTTTCCTAAGAGACAAACCCAGGGTGAATATAGTTGGCTTGCATTAGTAGGACCATTCTCAATTTATTTATTTATTTATTTATTTATTTTTGGCGTAAAGTGTTAGTACGGTTGTTGCTTCCTTTCGGGTAAATAAGGCTAAATTACGTAGATACTACACCAAGTAGGATAGAAGAAATCTTTTTGGTGTCTCCTCAAAATAAAGCATACATGACCTCTTTGGGCGGCAAATCAATTGAATAATTGTGATTACAAAACGGCATTGATCAGACCTCTATTTATCTTCTTTGCCTCCTCCATCCCAATAAGTCTATAACCTTTACCACTAGCACGAGCTAGTATCCCACTCAAAGATTTTTGATCAAATTATACTATATGTTTTGAAATTTAATCTTTATAGTATAATTTTAAAAAAAAATTGATCCTTGAACTAATTTTATTTAATAAATTAAACATTATTATGCTTTGAAATTTAATCTTTATAGTATAATTTAAAATGCCCTTGGCATATAAATCTATTATCCTTAAAACGGTGCCGTCTAGATGTTTGTATAAAATTTAATTTTTTATTTATTTTTCTAATTTTTACCCTTTTAGTTGCCATAAATCAATTACTCTCTTTGACCAAAACTCTCCTGCTTCTCTAATCAAACATGAACAACATCACCCCCAATACATAAATTGGCGCCGGACAGTCGTATCGCCTTCCACCACTTGCCATTGCTAGTCGGCACCGGAACCTTTTCAAAACCTCCAAAAAATGAACTTCTTAATCTCCTTATCCTAAATCCAAGATTAGATTCCTCCAAAAAAAAAAACAATACCCTATGGTGTAGATCTAAAAAAAAAAAAAAAAAACTCTACAATTTTTTTAAAACTCACCTGAAATAAACCTTAAGCAATTTATTTGTATTTTTTTGGTTCTGCTTGTGTTGTGGTTTTTTTTTTTTTTTTGCTAATGTGTTTCTGTTTGTAGGTTCGGATTTTTGAATGTGTATTTGAACTATTTTCTTATTTTTGGGTTTTTTATTTAAAAAATTCCACATTATCTGCTAGATCAGCACATTAAACAGAGGATAGCGACCTCAACAAATGGTCGAATTTAATTCATCAAATTAAATTAGTTTAGGGATTAAATTTTTTTAAATTTATATTACAAGGATTAAACTTTGAAATTTATTAGAGTATAGGGACTATCGAATAATTTAACCAAGATTTTATTTTATTTTTTGATAATTTGAGAATGGAAGTTAAAATTGTTTAGATTTGAATTTAAAACTTAAAACATATTATAATTCTTCTTTAATCATTCGACAAACTCTATAATTTACTTTTATATATATCAAACTCTAGCTTACATCTAAGGTGACATTGGATGCTATTGAACTTTATCAAATCCTAAAAACTAGCTGAAAAAGATAAAACTTTATTTCACACTTGTATCAGACATTGGATCTTAAGGAGAGCGTTTCCATGTTTGACACATAAGGAGATGCTGACAACTTACACTCTTATATAAGTGTCGGATGTTATTAAACATTCTCAATCCAAAAGTTTGCTTAAAGAATAAGACATTCTTTCACAGTTATAAATATACATTAAATCTTTTTCATAATCGATATGAAAAAAATCTGAATAGGTTAAGCCAAAATGAAAAAAGAGTACAATTCATCTCTCAACTTCATATTAAATCATCAATCATTTCATTTGAACTCTATATATAAATCTTATGTCAACAAACATAACAAATTGCTCCTAAACGATTAATTTTAGAAAGGATATAATCTGATCAATTTCATATTGATTATGCAGACTATATAGTCTTTTTAATTTTAGAAAGGATATAATCTGATCAATTTCATATTGATTATGCAGACTATATAGTCTTTTTCTTTTTTTTTTTTTTAAATGAATGAATCCAAGCACTCTCAACCTCGATTGATATGAAATAAATATCGCATATCTTTTCTTGTGATTGATAAAATGTTGAGACATAGTTCACATTGAAGAAAAGTGAGAGAGGGCCCTCCAATGTCCAAATCGAAGTTAGTTACAATAAGAATTCATGCATATATTTTATAGCAAACAAAATTTGAGGTCATTCGTGTTTGAAGAGTTGCTTCCTACCACCCAAGCAAGTCCACGTACAAATACTTATCTCCAAGTTAAAGATGACATACATCTCATTGATGAATATGTATACCGAATTTAGTCCAACATCTAAGCCAAGTCACGATGGTACTCAGTAAATATTGTACATCACAAACGATGAACCTTTGAAAAAAAAAAGGATCATAGAAAATAAAAAATCATGATTGTAGATGATATATCTAATGCAATTAAAATTAACTGATAATGAATAAAATGTTTTTGACTTATTATAAGTGTTTTTATTTGACTCATTATAAAAACAATGTAAAATGTGAAAATACTTAATTATGGTACATTTCATAACTTAATTAGAAAATACTTGATTATGGTTTATTAACCTTCAAATCCTTTGCAAACCTAAATTAAAGGAAAAGAAGACAACTAGGATCATAATTAAGTTCACAACAAGCATTTGGGTTTAGTTAAAAGTACACAATATTGTTACAAATGCTCGTTCCTTTATATTAACACACATCATAGATGTGCGATTTATGTAGTTACATACATACATACATACATACATACATACATACATACATACATAGAAAGAGAGTTTATATTCGACTTCTTGATAGTATATAGCATTTATATATTGTCAATCAACTACAAAATATCAGTTCATTGATAAATAAAGGTAAGAAATATACAAGTCAACAATCCAGTCTTGATCTCTGTTGTTACTACTTTTTAAAAGAGATTAGATTTAAGATTCAATTTCTCATTCCCTTTTATATCTGTTTATGAACCAAAAAGTTTAAAAATATACAAACCCTTAAAAAAATATTAATAAAGTTTTTATATATGTGTGTATTTCAAATGTAAATTTTGAGAAAAAGATAAGATTAGAATCCAATTATATATGTAACGGGCACCAGACACAAAGGTAAATACTCGAGTGGACACAATCTCAATACATAAACAATGCATGGGTGGATACATGCATCACACCATTACGATGAAAATAATTATTATTGAAGAGAATATGTCTGTTTACTACTATGCTTCCATGGTTGAATTCATGTAACATGCCATGATGCTATGCATCACAAATCGTTTTCCTATGATTTTGCTCATTATAGGTAAAATACAATAGTTCTTTAGCATATCTTGCATGACTTTGAATTGAGAGAAGAAGATGGATCACTACTCATAAGTTGAATCATAATGCAAGGATTTATTGTGAAGTCAATGGAGAGAGGGAAATGGGAAGAAAATCACTATTTTTCCAACAATGAAGTAAAACCGAACACACTTCACTAGGTTTTTTTTTTTTTTTTTCTTGTTAAATCAATTATTCATATAATTGCGTCGAGAAGATACTAAGATTAATGTACACTCCAACATTTGTTGACTATCATTTTAAATGAGAATCATGAATAGAAAGATGAAAGTGATAAATAGATATATAGCATGCTAGAATTTGGTGCATTGATCTTTCCTTACAAAAAGGTGAAAATGATGTCTCAATGGCATGCTAAAAAATTAAAAAAGTATTATGTTCTTCCATAATAGCCAACTAATTATGGCCTACATATATCCTCCATTAATGATGTGGAAATTTTTTTATTAATGTTGCTTTTCAACTTCATTCCTTAATAGTAGTTTAATTTTCTTCTAACGGAAAATGATTGAGATTAAGAAATTAGGATGATCAACAAAGTGGGGGTCTTGAGAAACAAGTATACATTTCAACAACACTATTCATCCAATGAACACAGATGATATTCTTTGTGATATATATATATATATATATATATATATATTAAAATATGAATTATTATCTAATATATTAATAGTAATTTTTTAAAATTTTACAAACAGATTTAAAAAATTGACATTTGTTCATTTAAAGTATATTACAAATATTATTTAATTATTAAATAAATAAATGACCATATAATATTAATCTCATCTCATGCATTAAAAAGTCCGAATTGATGTATAAAATATATAATAATTTCCTAAAAATATTTATTTAAAAAATGAAAATTACTTACAGTTGAACTGTGCTATTTGACCTTTTGTACTAAATTGAAGGATCACATCTATGAATTATGATGCACTAAAATGGTGATTAAGGAATCGAATCCACTACCATATTCCCCAAAGTCCATATAATAAAAATGTCAACACCTTTTTTTTAGTAAATTCTTATTCTTAATTATTTTATATCCTTAATTTCTTCCTTTGCAAAGTGCATGCATTAGATTAAAATTCCCTGCCAAATATATCCATATCTAAACTCATATGGTCTCCACCCTTGAATCATATTATATCTTTTCAATTTCTTGAATCTCACTCCTTATTAATTTTGATCAAATTCAAATTTCATACCCTTAATACAAGATTTTATATTGTTGGTGTATTGTGTTAATTAAGCAGTATATATACATATATATATATATATATATATATATATATATATATATATATATATATATATATATATATATATATAGACACACACACCATTTTTATGAGGTAATTATGGGTTTCGTCCCCCTATTCTCTTTGCTTTATCTTTCTCACGAGAGATTAGAAAGTTGTCTGTATATGTTCTACGATCGTGCAATGTGCTTTTTAGGAAGATCCAAATGCAACAATTACCAATCAAACAAAATTCTCTCCCCCTTAATTTCTCAGAATATTCTATACTATACTATAGAGGGAATCTAGTCTCATGCATGATATATTTATTTACCATTTGTCTTTTAACTTTTTCTGATATCATCAATTAATTGTTGCATGGTAAGGTCTTCCATTGTTCTAGGAATGGTTAATTTAATTGATCGATTACAAACTTGCCCTTTACATTTATTTATTTTTTGTAATATTATCGTAATGTTATTTTCTTGAAATAAAACCTTGTTAATTTGGTGATTGCAACGTTAAAGATTGTAATTTGCTATGTTTGTTTATCTTATTTTACCAAAACTATGGTCTTTTAGCCAAAAAAAAAAAGACAGATGTAACTATTGTTTGAAAATAACAATATGTCCTGATTCCCAGATAAAAATTAATATAATAAATTAGATTAATAAAACTGTCTCGCCATCTGAATGAATATTATAATTAAATGTGCTCCAATAATCTTACCTAATCTTTAACTCTAGAATTTGGGTGTATCAAACATATATTCCTTGGAATCTAATTACGGAGATTATGCCAATTATGCCATTGAAACCACTGACAAGAAGAGTATAAATATGCTAACACTTTTTCAATTAATCGAGTAATTAAGAAAAAATTGTGATATTCGATAAAATTTAAGTTCGATTTCGACTCTAAGGAATTTCAACCTCATCCTACAAATGTCAAAAAAAATAAGAATATATATATATATATAAATCAATTCAATAAAATTGGCAAAAGAGGTGATAGAAATGATGCGTCAGAGAAGAAATTAGAAAGGATGTGGATAAATTGATGGATTGGATTGTGATAGTGAATAGTGAAGAGCATGCACTTGGACGGTCAATACAGACTCTTTGTGAGAGCGACTTTGGCCCTCCCTTTCCTTTTCAGAATTAATCTGTTTCTGCCCTCTGTGTAGGCGAAGGAAATGGGGACGCCTCCCCCCAAAACCATGATCGAACTCTTTGCTCTACATAGTTAAACCATCCTTCAATGGCTTTTCAATCAAGAAATAACCAGTTTGACATTGCTAGTCGAGTAGGATTTTAGGATGAGAATCATGAGATGATCGATGACAATCAAATCACTTTGATAAAAATTGCCCTATGTTCCTTTGCGTATCACTATAATTTTCCTTTTACATGGATTAATTTTGATGGATAGTGGAATTGAAAAAAATAATTATTAAAAATGATAATTTTAATAAAATAATAAAAATATTTGAAAATTAATAATCTTTAGATGGAGTAGTTAAAAAAAATTATGACATATTATAAGATTTAATAATTTTAAATTCGAACAACCTCTTCTCTATCCCTAATTATCAAATACTTTTTCTCTAACAAATTTTTTTTTAAAATAAAAGTATAATTTTATCTTCTCACCAATTATATTGTATTATCTAAATCTCATTGCACCAATCTTACAAAGAATGATCACAATCCTCTATTTTAGAAAGCAATCCCTTCTTTCCCTTTTTGTCTTAAAGGAATATTGGAACTTGAAATAGTTTAATCGATGAAAAGTGAAAAAGTTAATAATTTCTTGAATGAATCGTTAATAAAAAAGTTATAATATATTATAAAAATTTGCTTAGAGTCCAAATAACCATAACCAAACTAAATGGTAAGTACACGTAGCTTTTAGGGTCACATATGGAAGTTCACAATAGCTTGTAAACAATATACATGATGACATAATGATAAGCTTGCATTGATGGTAGAGAGAGAGAGTTGTTGTTACATTTAAGGCAGTAAAAGGAAGAACCCATTTGCTTTCCATCTATGGCAAGTTGAGTCAACTTTTTGGCACCTGTTTTTAAACTTCGACAAAACCCTAAGTTTTAGCTAAAATGGGAATATTCGACGACTACATCATTGACCTGTGGTTGCAGTTTTCTCGAACAGCCCAAGCCTGTAATCAGCCAACCTTGACTTGTATGCAGAAGTCTTGTATTCCCACCATGTGAACTCCTTGTACAAGCTGTCTTCTCCATTTGCCACCAGTGAGGGTAAAGGCCCTATCTTTTCACTCAACGGCGGCCCTCCAAAATAGATCATTGAAACTCTTGATTTCATTGAGTCTGCCATCACCCTATGCCTCACACTTCTAAGCCTCCCATTAGTCATCACCTGCCTCAAATTAAACCAAATTAATCGGAAAATTTTGTAACAAAGAAGTCTTAAACAAGAAGGGAAAATTAAAAATTAAAAAATAAAAATTAAAAAATAAAACAAGATTTTAACCTTGGAAGAGGTAAATTAGGGTGAAAAAATAAAAATAAAAATAAAAGCAGCTGACAAGTGTTAACATTATATTTGAGCCAGGCACAAGAAAAAAATAAGTGAGGCAACCGTGGTACCACAAGTGAGTTTAAGGTTAGTTTCGGATGAACCATAAAAATAATTTCGATGAAATTGAAAATTTAGACCAAACTCAATTTGATATTTCTCTTTCCTCATTAATGAAAAATAAAAGAACAAAACTGTTGACATTTCATACCTGCAAGGCATCACCAACATTGATGAAAAAGGAGGTCTGATCAGGTGGGACTGAAACCCAAGTCCCATCTCTCAGACAGATTTGCAGTCCTGATGTGTTGTTGGATCTTAGGACAGAAATTATCTGCGGGTCTGTATGCTCTCCGAAGCCAATCAAATTTCTACCACTCAATGCCTGTAGCTCTGGGCAAGATGGGTAATGGTTTAGCCTGAAACATGAGTCACTCTTCTCGTCTCTTATCAGCCTACTCAGCACATTTCTCGGCTCAATTTTCAGACCGTCAGCCATCAATTCCAGTACTTCGAATGCCATTCTCTTCACTGCCATGACATAGTCATTCACAGCTCTGCTTCTTCATTAAAATGCCAAAATTTAGTCTTAACAATTTAATTGAGGACGTTAAAGCAAACGATTTCGAAAGCAGCTTAACTATATTGGAAACGAAAAGGAAGGTAAATTAAGAATTAAAAGCGTCGTCTGTAAAAACTTTACCGGAAAATTTCAGGGTTTTCCCCGAAAACGGTAAGAGTTTTGAGGGAGGTGACTTGGGGATTGGTATTGAGAAGGAGATATTCAATCCATCCCACATCACCATTTGGTCCGATTCTCTTGCTGCCATAGCCAAAAGGGTCGGGAGGACCAGCTTTGTCTTTCTCAGACTGGGGGAGATTGAAAAACCTGAGAGCTTCAGCTTCCAATCTGGTAATGAATTCCATTGGAACACCATGATTGACCAGCTTGAAGAAGCCAAACTCCTCACAGGCCTTAACTATCAAGCTCTTCGCTTCAGGGTCTCTCAGGTCTACCACTGGAATCCCAGTGAAAACACTGGTAGGCTTGCATGTTTTGATCAAAGAGAAATGGTCTAATGCTGCAGGCTGTGACAGGACAACCATGGTGGTTTTCTGCACAGAGACAAAGGAACAAAGAAAAAGAAAAAAAAGCAGAGAAAGCAAAGAGACGAAAAACAGAGAGAACGCAGAGAAAGAGTAGAGAATGAGAATAGATAGTGGGGGGATTGATGGAATTTAAATGGGCAAACGGGTGAGGATTTTGCTAATGCATGAATGACATAGAAAGAGAAAAAAGAGGCAGAGGCGTTACTAGCTATAGAGAGTAGCCATTGCGCCTTGTGTTGTCTGCTTGGCAATTTATGCTATCGAGGGAAGAAATGAGAATGGAATTTTCTTTCAAGAAATTGATCTATTTAATATAAAAATTTTTACTGTTTGTGAGATTGGTGTGGGTCACATTCCTCTGCCTTCTCATTGTTAAGTTGGATTAATTACCAGTCAACAATTTTTTTATCGAATTTATAAAAATAAAATAAAATTTAGTCATCTGATCTTGTAGTATTGCTTGCTTTGGTAATTTATGTTATCGAGGAAAGGAATAAGAATGGAATTTTCTTTTCTTTTTTTTTCTTTCAAGAAATTAACCTTTTAATATAAAAATTATTTGCGTCTGTGAGATTCTTTGCTCTGCCTTCTAACTATTAAATTGGGTTAATTTTGAGTTAACAATCTCTTAATCAAATGATAAAAATAATAAATTAAATTATTGGATTTTATATCATCAACTTAGTAATTTTTAATATTCAAGGAAAAAAATAAGAATGGAAATTTGTTTCAAGAAATTAACTGTTTAATATAAAAATTATTAGTGATTGTGAGATTGGTGTGGGTCCCTTTCGTCTGCCTTCTAACTATTAAGTTAAATTAATCATGAGTCAATAATTTTTTAATTGAATAACTTATGCTATTGAAGAAATAAATGAGAATGGAATTCTCTCTTCTTTCTTCTTTCAATTTCAAGAAATTGATTATTTAATATAAAATTATTAGTGTTTGTAAGATTGGTGTGGGTCTCTTTCCTCTGCCTTCCAACAATTAAATTGAATTAATTACGAGTTAACAATTTCTTAATCGAATGAGTAAAAAAGAATTAAATTATATAATTTTATATTATTTATTTAGTAATTTATAATTTTCAAGGAAAAAATGAGAATAGAATTTTATTTTCGTTCGTCTTTCAGGAAATTGATTATTTAATATAAAAATTATTAGTGTTCGTGATATTGGTGTGGGTCTCTTTCCTCTGCCTTTTAACCGTTAAGTTGGATTAATTAAGAGTTATTAGTTTCTTGATCAAATGATTAAAAAATAATTGAGTTATTTGATTTATGTTGTTTGCTAACAACATCAAAAAAATAACAATATATCATAAGATTTAAGTTTAAATTTAAATAATTTCATCTATACTTCAAATCATTTAAGAAAAAATGGGATTAATCATAAGATTCTGGTTTCACCTTCCATTAATGGAGGGAAATTCTATTTATCGCTAATTCTTATCTTCTGTCTAAGAAGGCTCTAAACGAACATAATAAAATTAAAACATGGTAAGAAAATTGCATGGTTACTCCAATCCCCTTTTGGAAATTCTTTGAATGTTTCACATGATAAAGGGATGATGACAGAGCTCTTACATAGATATGATTCTGCGATATTCTTTTCTATTTTTGTTTGGCATAAGCATTCAATCTCAGCATTCCAAAGTAGAAAATTTGATCGGTTTCGAGGGCTTTCCGTTTCGATAAAATTGAAAAAAAATATATTTTTTTTTAACATCGTACCATTAATCAATTAAGGGAAATTTCTATAATAAAATTATAAAAATGTTAATTTTATTGTAATATCAATATAAACATATCTTATAATAAAATTATAATGTATTTAATTCAATTAACATTAATGTTTATGATACCTTTAACATATTTTACACCTAATGACTCTAATTTTGGACTTAATCATGTGTTGTTTACTTTAACTCTACAGTAAAATAATTTTTTTGGTTTCCTTCTTCAAAGTTTTCTGTCATACTAAACACTATAAAAAAAAATCATTTTCTTTTATTTTTTCACACCCCAATACATTATTCTATTTTTCTACTCTAACAAACACACCTTAAGAATTACATAGAAACACATTTATTTTTCTTTTCTGAATGGAAGGGTAGCGTCCATTGCAGACAGTTTTTTTTTCTTTCTTTCTGTTTCGGTGTAGGGAACAAAACGTTGTATTCAAGAAGATTCCTTAATTAATTGAACGTTGGTTGTTTTTTATTTATTTATGTTTCTATTTATCGTAGTGAAGAAGGATAAAAAAGCTATCTATCAATCTCTCTGCAGAGTTCAGCTGAGCGGAGACCCTGCATTCAATTTCTCCAACGTGTCTTGCCTTATCCCTGGAAAAAAGGGAGTATTGGATAAAACTTTTCTGCATGAAAAACGTGAGGGTTTCTTTAACCAATTCTCTTTCCCCACACCAATTTTGTGAATTGAAAATCAATTGATTTTTCAAAAGTCAAATATTATAAAAAATAAATTATATTAATTAAATTTCCCTACTTATTTCCTTAATTAAACCGGTATCTTCTCTATCTTCTCATAGTATTGCATATATATAAATATATATATATATATATATATATATATATATATGTATTGAATGTGATGTGTGGACCTTATTCAATTTTATATTCTACAAAGTCTTTTTCATCTAACGATGGAAAATTTTAATTTCACAAGAATAATTAAAAAAAGTATCACATGTGTCATTTATTTTTTAATATACCATAAATGTATCATTATATTACTAATTTTATTTGTAAAATCTAAAATTTTCAATGGTATAAATTTTGCTATTTAGTTTGCTAAATTAAGTTAAAGGCCTAATGGAAATAACTAATAAGAGCTCATACTAGATTTTGTGGAACCTGTGACTGATATAACCAATGCGATAATTAATTACTTGTATTGAATTAAAATTAGTAAAATAAAAGTTTGACTCTAAAATATATAATTTTCATTGAGATTTTTCCTTAAAAAAAATATGGAACATAGACATTCCAATCAGCTTAGAAATAACATGCTATCAAACAAGCAAGACAAGGATTTATGGAATCTTTACCAAGGAAGAGTTAAGATAATGGTCAATTAACGACAACGTAATAAGACTAACGTTTCTAAGAAATAAACTTCGAAAGAAGTGGTCTAAATTATCGCATTAATAAAGACAAAGAGGTAAAAATGACAATTATACATATATATTAAAATGTTAGAACAAAGAATTTCTAGATATAAGAATAAAAGAATCATCATTCACATATCACAAAATCCAAACTTCAACAACTACCGATATGAAAAGCATAAATTATTAAAAAAATTGTGAATTGTTGTCAATGATCATTTAATTTGATAAAGGTTTTTCTTTATGTATTTAAAGTTGACATACAAAAGAGATAAATGAGAGTTGATCATAGATAATTTTTATTTTACATTGAGTTATTGTTCTATGACTCTAGTATCAATTCCTATTTAAACTGTAATCGAATGTTAAATTTTAATAATTTAATAGTTGATGATAGAAAAAAAAAAAAAAACCCTACCTAAACTTTATATCTTACCTTTACCTCAAACGCGAATAATTGTTAGTTTTATAAATTTTCATAATGGTATATTGAAAATTAACTTAAATTACAAATAAATATATAAAGTTGGTTTTGGATTTTAAAAAAAAAATTGTAACTTAAACATTAAAAAAATCAAATGTTAAGATAAAAATTTAATTCTATTATAATTATCTTCTAAAAAAAATTACATGAATTAATTGAATTAAATTTTAAATTTTAAATCGTTTTTAATATAAAAAGAGATAAAAAAAAATTCAACCTTTCCTTTTTGTCTATTTTTAAAGGGATGGGATTAATATCCGACATGTCATTCAATTTGTTCATTTTTTCTCTCTGTCTCTCTCTTTCGTTGAATTTATTGAGATAAACTTTTTGATAGCTAATTTCGGTCTATAAGAATAGTATTGATAGCAACTCGTCCATTATTGTTTTCTCGGACAATGATTTTGTTTTGAAGCCATGAGAAAGTGCCTTATTATTATCATTCCTGTCTGTGCCTGGAGTGATGTAAATGTCAAACAGTCGATAATCAATCCTCTCTCTGTAATACGAGTCAATTTTAAAGTGTGCCACGTATTCTCTTTATTTGGCCAGTTTAGTGATCATATAGGTGGAGATTTATTCGTGGGCTAAATCGAACCGGGATCAAGTTCGAATTAAAAAGTATATTATAAAATTTTATGCATTTAAGTTTGAATTTTGCATTTGATATTTTGTTAAAATCCATTTTATAGACAACAAAAAGTTCAAGTCAAGCAACTATAGTCATTTTATTTTAAATACCTTTCCTTCAATTTAATGTTAATTTATTTTGTAAAATTATTATTTTTTAGAACTCTTACATAACAAAATTTAAATAAATTACTTGAACCAATACTCAAAATTTTTATGATGTTATTTTTTGTGATTAAGGTAAATGAGTAATATTTTATAGAATTATAATTATAAAATTATTTATTAATAACATTTGAAATAAATTCAATTTAATTATTAATTAACAAGACGTAAAAGTTTCCTTATTTAAATGTTATTAACAAAAAATGAGTTGGGTCGGACATAGACCAAGGTTTGTTCATTTTTTAATCAAACCTCATTTGTTAGCTCAAGTGCATTTAACATGCTTGATATTTTGTTCAAATTCATTTAGAAATCAAGCAGGTTTTTGGGTTTATATGGATAGTTCGACCTAAAAACAAGTCTATTTAGGTGTTTACACTTTATCTCTGTAATTTGTTTATATAATTTGTGATTGTGTTATTAAATTATGTTTCTATTATAGAAGATACAAACATTTCTTATTAAAATTCGTGCATGTATGTCAAGCACAAATATTTTCCGCTTTTATTATATTTATATATAATTTTTATTAAATTTTATTTTGTATTACTTTATATTTTTTTAACTGCTAGTAAAGTTTTTAAATTTTACAAACTGAGTTAAGATAGTAATACATACCTTTAGTGAATATTAAAAAATAAAAAATAAATAAAATATTATATGTGTGACTATTTTAATTTTATCTATTAAATCTAAAAACTTTATTAATGATGTATTAATAATAAACCTTTTTCATATTGCTTTGCAATATCATATTTAAAATGGTCATATCATCGTCACACTATTAGAAGAACTCTTCTATTCATGGACATGAATGAAAACTATAAAGAGGTGTCCTTTTATATACAAAGGATTCCCACCACTTAAGAAGAGAATCAACCTACCTTAATTATATATTCTTAGATATTATTCTAATAATATCTTAGATTAGGATTGACTATATAATTTGAAAATATTATATTAATAAGTAATATTACATTAATTCCCCCTACAGACTTAAGGTGGTATTGTAAATATCACATTAAGTCTGTTGACCATGTTAAACATCTAATCTAAAGTCAATTGGTTATAAGTGGATGCGCTCAATTTGAATATAAAATCATAGAAAATAGAGTATTTAATCGATATGAGATCACACTACTTTAAAAAGATCTTATCATGTGGAAACGGAGACATGAAAACTATCACACGACAATCTTTAAAAGAGTAGTAGACAAGAATCACAATATAGAATTTGGACTTTGATATCATATTAGAAGAACTCTTTTATTCATTGATTTGAATGAAAATCATAAATGAGTGTTCTAATCCACCATAATTATGTAATCATAGATATTATTGTAATATCTTAAATAATAACTGACTTCATAATTAAAATGTTCCATTAGTACAGAATATTAATTAACACACTTCTATTAGAAAAAGAAAAATCAATTTCTCATGCTTATAAAAATAACTGAAATTGCATCAATGTCATGGCAAAATTGAAGGAACACGCGGCCTCCAATCCCAGCTGGGCCTCCCTCTCGGTCTCTCCAATCTCCTTTTGTGCTCGGCCCCTCATTTCGGAACGCAGAGAGGTCATTTTCAATAGATGCTAGCTGCAAAAGTTAGCTTTGCAGATGAACGATAAATATCAAACAATGCATGGCCATATATTCCCTTATCATGGCACAGTCAAAGAAGAAGAGACCCGTGCCAGATGAACATGCCAATTCTGCCTAAAAAGTTGGCCACTGACCACCATTAATAACCAAAGGAATGAAGAAACTGAAACTTCGGGTTTCTGTCTCAATCCAATTTCCTGCAAAATAACCAAAACAAATAATAGTTCCGGGTGGAGCACCAGTTACTTGCTCCTCTAGAAATGAACTCCAATTGGGTTTGTCGATTGATGCATGACACGTGTCATTAGAATGAATATGTGCATATCTAAGTAGAAATCTTTCCCTTTATTTATACTTCTAAAACTGTGACTTGAATTTTAATAATTGTATTTATAGGCATTGTTTAACAGTTCAGTCACGGAAACTACTTAAGTCTCATTGCCAAAATGATTTTGCCAATTCAAGAATGGTTGTGCTGAAAATGGGCTAACCCTCTCCCTCCCGTAATTCCCATTTTTGATGTGTTGTGGATGATAAAAAGAATAATAAAAGAATGCCACGTGGCGCACGAATAAAACTGTGATAAATGATACAAACCCTGAGCAAGATAAAAAGGGCAAAAATGTAATTAATGACAGAGTAAATCCCTATAAATAGGGGTCAGGTATGATTCGTTAAGCTAAGTCTCTATTTTCCCTACAGAAACTCTGCCAAATTTTGGGTCTGACTTAAGCATCGGAGTGCAAACGCAGGGAAAGCCCTGCGTCCCTCTGATCTTTATTTTTCTTGCAGAGATTTCGACAACACGTGGCACGAAGGACGTCAGCAATTCATCATTGTTGTTTCTGGCGACAACAATTGGCGCCGTCTGTGGGAAACAGAAGAAAAGCTTTTGACAACGATGGTACAGATACGTTCAACAGCAATTAGAAGTGAAGAAAGTGGGGACATAGCGAGTTCCCCAATGGCAGACTTAGGTGATGGAGTTCGGACTGAGAGAAGGTCGGAGATGATGACGATTCCCGTGGCTGAATTCGAAGCCATGCAGAAGCAGGGGGAAGAAACCGCCCAAGCTTTGCACGCTATGGTGAACCTGTTCAAAGGCACCTTCCCGAAAGTGAATTTGCCGGTAACGGTGCGAAATTTGGTAGGAGAAGGAAGTGTTGCGCATGAGTCTCACGGCAGGGGCGGCATGGCTGCAGGAGACCCTCGCGGCATGGCTGCTGGAGACCCTCGCGGCATGGGCGGCATGGCTGCAGGAGACCCTCGCGGCATCGGCGGCATGGCTGCTGGAGACCCTCGCGGCATGGGCGGCATGGCTGCAGGAGACCCTCGCGGCATGGCAGCTGGAGACCCTCGCGGCATGGGCGGCATGGCTGCAGGAGACCCTCGCGGCATGGCTGCTGGAGACCCTCGCGGCATGGGCGGCATGGCTGCAGGAGACCCTCGCGGCATGGGCGGCATGGCTGCAGGAGACCCTCGCGGCATGGCTGCTGGAGACCCTCGCGGCATGGGCGGCTTGGCTGCAGGAGACCCTCGCGGCACACTGGCCTTAGACCCTCACGGCATGCTGGCGACAGACCCTCGCGGCATGGCTATAGGAGACTCTCGCGGCACTCTGGCGGCAGACCCTCGTAGCACTCTGGCGACAGAGCCTCGCGGCACTCTCACGGCGGACTCTCACGGCAGTGGAGCGCGAGACCCTCAAGGCAGGGGTGCACGAAACTCTCACGGCATGGCCACGCAAGACCCCCCGTTTGCTTCGTGCGCCGCGCCACGTGGCGCGTTCTTCGCGCGCCACGTGGCGCACTCATAACGCGGGGATGCCAGCTTACGCAAGACCCTGCTGCGCGAGACCCTCATGACAAGGGTACGCGAGATCCTCGTGGCATGATCGCACGAGACCCTATGTGTGAAACTGAGGAAGATATGAGGCGTCAGGGTATGGGAGACCCTGTGCGTGAGGCCTCGAAAGGCTTGCAGCACCAAGTTACGGAAGACCCCATGCGCGAGACTCCAATGAACTGGAGACATCAGAGTGTCAAAAAACTACGGCGTCGTGGTACAAAGAATTCAACACGGGAGATTGTTGGTGGTCGGAGACGCCAAAGTACTAGAAACCTTGAGGGTCCGGCTCGAGTAGACTCTGGATATTTGGGCGTCGAAGATCCTTGGCCCCAGAACACAAACAGCCCACCAAACAACGGAATCAAAGATGTGAGAATGACAGGGTCTCATGTTGAGAGAGACTCGAAAATAGATCCAGCACGAAACCTTGAAACTGGAATGACAAACTTTCAATCTCAGACTCATCAAAACCGAACTCAAGGTAACAGGAAAGAAGCTATGGACTGCGGCCAAGCTGATGCATACGATGCTAAGAAAGTGCAAAGCAGACCTGTCTCCAAGGCACAAGTTGCCACTTATATGAAAAGAATTGTGGAACGAATCTTAGAAGAGAAAAGGTTGGTTCAGACTGAAGAAAACCAGAGAAGGAGAATCCCATTCAGTACAACGATCATGGGAAAACCGTTGCCCCCAAAATTCAAAATGCCGCAGATGACGATGTATACGGGAAAAACTGATCCTTATGACCACATTCAGAACTATGAGTCATTGATGCTATTACATGGATGGGAGGATGAGATCATGAGTAGAGCATTCCCCTCAACTTTAACTGACCATGCACTAAAATGGTTTAATAGTTTGCCAGAGGGGTCTATTTCGTCTTTCAATCAATTAAGAAGCGAATTCCTGAAGGCCTTTGTGATAAAAAGCCAGAAAAGGAAGGATGTCACATATCTGCTTACCTTAAGGCAGGGGAGCAAGGAATCACTCAAAAGCTATGTGGATCGGTTCCGTAATACTACTATTGAAATACATGATCTACAAGTTGGAGTAGCTGTGACAGCTATGCTACAAGGGACAAGGTCTGAAAAGTTACAAGAATCGCTATCTTTAGATCAGCCGACGACGATCTCAGACTTGTTCTCTAGAGCAGATAAATATATCACTCAAGAGGAAGTGATGAAAAGGATACCGACGCTGAACTACATATAAGGGAGTTCAAAGAAAAGAAACCCTTACCATCGTCGGGCTACCTAAGCCATCACCAATGCCGTGAAAGAAGATGGAAAGGTCACAAGGCAAGAGGATAGCAAAAATGCGAAATATCAACCACTTGCAAACTACACTGGCAGCGAGACTTTATGACATTTAATATTATTTTTTGTTAATTCAACTATGGGATGAAATTTAATTTGTTGAACTATCATTTATGCCATATTGATATTTTATTGGCTGTTGAGATTCGCACATAATTGATAAATGACTGATCACACCAGCTACACATGTGCAGGGGCTTGAAGCGAAAAGTGCGCGATGTAAGCTAAGCACACAACCCAAGGGCTTGAAGCGAAAAGTGCGCGAGGTAAGCCATGAAGAAAATGTGCAAGAGCTTGAAGCGAAAAATGCGCGATGTAAGCTAAGCACACAAATAAAGGGCTTGAAGCGAAAAATGCGCGAGGTAAGCCACGAAGAAAATGTGCGAGAGCTTGAAGCGAAAAATGCGCGAGGTAAGCTAAGCACTCAACCAAAGGGCTTGAAGCGAAAAATGCGCGAGGTAAGCCACGAAGACAATGTGCGAGAGCTTGAAGCGAAAAGTGCGCGATGTAAGCTAAGCACGCAAACCAAGGGCTTGAAGCGAAAAATGCGCGAGGTAAGCCATGAAGACAATGTGCAAGAGCTTGAAGCGAAAAGTGCGCGATGTAAGCTAAGCACGCAAACCAAGGGCTTGAAGCGAAAAATGCGCGAGATAAGCCATGAAGACAATGTGCAAGAGCTTGAAGCGAAAAGTGCGCGATGTAAGCTAAGCACGCAAACCAAGGGCTTGAAGCGAAAAATGCGCGAGGTAAGCCACGAAGACAATGTGCGAGAGCTTGAAGCGAAAAATGCGCGATGTAAGCTAAGCACACAAATAAAGGGCTTGAAGCGAAAAATGCGCGAGGTAAGCCACGAAGACAATGTGCAAGAGCTTGAAGCGAAAAATGCGCGATGTAAGCTAAGCACACAAATAAAGGGCTTGAAGCGAAAAATGCGCGAGGTAAGCCACGAAGACAATGTGCGAGAGCTTGAAGCGAAAAATGCGCGATGTAAGCTAAGCACACAAATAAAGGGCTTGAAGTGAAAAATGCGCGAGGTAAGCCACGAAGACAATGTGCGAGAGCTTGAAGCGAAAAGTGCACGATGTAAGCTAAGCACACAACAAAGAGCTTGAAGCGAAAAATGCGCGAGGTAAGCTAAGCACTCAACCAAGGGCTTGAAGTGAAAAATGCGCGAGGTAAGCCACGCACTCAAACAAGAGCTTAAGAATTATACGGCAAGAGAATTTGACTTCAGAACATAATGTAAGGACTTGATCTAAGATTACAAGGAGAACATATGTACTCTTCCGCAAGGTTATACCTAGCGAAAGAGTGGGGAGCAATTGTTGTGGATGATAAAAAGAATAATAAAAGAATGCCACGTGGCGCACGAATAAAACTGTGATAAATGATACAAACCCTGAGCAAGATAAAAAGGGCAAAAATGTAATTAATGACAGAGTAAATCCCTATAAATAGGGGTCAGGTATGATTCGTTAAGCTAAGTCTCTATTTTCCCTACAGAAACTCTGCCAAATTCTGGGTCTGACTTAAGCATCGGAGTGCAAACGCAGGGAAAGCCCTGCGTCCCTCTGATCTTTATTTTTCTTGCAGAGATTTCGACAACACGTGGCACGAAGGACGTCAGCAATTCATCATTGTTGTTTCTGGCGACAACATGATGAAAATACAAGATTCAATTTCAGTTTCATGGTACATCTCAATTAAATTTTAGATGCTGAAATATCCATGTTAACATGTTCTCAAAAGTAGAAAATTTCGAGTTTTAAAAGCTGAGAAGTATAATTTTTCTTTGAGCGGATAATTTTCTATCAATCAAACAAAGGAATATTCTTTTTAATCAAACATTGAGTGTATTTTTCTTCCTTTCGATAATTTATAATGTCACTGGGTATAAGGAATCGAATTAATTGATGAATACTACACTCTCAGAAAAAAAATTGTAGCTAAGTATCATAAAATCACAACCTCACATAAATAATCACACATAAATAATCAATAAATTAAATTAAGTAAACAAACTAATCAATCAATACCATTTCGATTCAAATAAAATTAATTTTTAACTTTAAAATAAATAAAAATATTTATGAATAAAAAAATATAAATATATTTATTTATTAATAGGTATCTTTAAATTGTACTTCGCCTAAATTATCTCATGAATTGATTTAAATTCTTTCTCTTATGTTATCTTAGTTAATGTATTTTCTATTTTCAAAATTTTGTCATAATTAAGAATCTAATCAATACATGGAATTAGATGAATTTAATAAAAAAAATTGAATCAGATCAAAACGTAACATCCCAAAAAGATTTAAATCTATGAGTTCAAAATTTCATAATTTTTTCTTCTGCCTAAGACCAAATCTCAATGGCAGATGAAGATTCAATAAGTACTCTATTACTCCCATTTTATTTCCATATTGTCATTATATTTTGTTAAGGTTGGAAAGAGAGAGAAAGAAAGTTGAATTAGACAGCATTGAGTGGTCAATACTAACTGTGGAAGAGCAAGACTGACTGGCTGTGAAGTAGACATCCCTTCACAAGATTTTCAGTGACTGTCTTATCCGCTAGCTAGTAGAGTAGTGCCCCTGGCCGGAACTGTCCGTGGACCATGGCCCCTCTTCCTCCCTTTCAATGTTAACAGAGAAATTGTACGGCGACAATAGTGTTGACCGTCAATCTCAGAACCAAAAAGCTACTAAAATGAATTTAGAAAAACAGTAAAATTGACACTGACACGATAAAATTGAAAATTATAAAATTTATTAAAAAATTATATTTTTATAAAATAATAAAAAAATTTAAAAATTTGAAATTATAAAATAATTTTATTTTTATGCTTTTCAAAACCAAGCATAAATAGTTGACCTCTCCCTTCTTCAAAAAGGAAAATGCTAGGTGTTATCAATTTGGGTGCCTTTGTTAATAAATTCTTAATAGAATAATTAAAAAAATTATGATAGGTTGTAAAATTTATATTTGAAATTAAATAATTTTATTTTTATTTTTAATTATTAGACATTTTTTTTAACAAAAACTCAAATTTATTTATGTAAAAATTTTGTATATTAAATTTATCCTTTTTTTAATCTCACTCATCACCATCAAATTTCTAAATTGTGACATTAATTTGGGATTTTACCAATACAAAGAATTTTGAGTTTTTTTGAATATTTTAAGTATTAATAATAATGATGACTACTGCGACGACGAGATTTGTTGAAAATGAAATAGTGAAAATTGGAAATGATTTTGTAGATTACATGAGACGAAGTGATGATAAAAGGTTGCAATGTATGATATAGTGGAAAAAGACTACCCTTTGTTGCAAGCATTAATCGAGATTGAAATTACTATTCCATTGGCGACGGAGAGAAAAGAACGAAAGACAACTAATCAGAAAGTTAATGAACCTTAAGCCACAAGGTCATCAATCAGCAAAAAGAAAGGGCACTTTCGAAGCCTTTTCTTTTAGTGGACCACTCGATGATTGACGGCGTTAAACAATGAAAACAGACAGGCATGACTCACTGACATGACAATGCACTGCCCTTTTCAGTTCTTTTTACATAATATATAAAATTTGTATTTAATGCCAAGTTACCACATGAGTCAATAAATTTTTTTAAATCTTTATAACCGACACATATTAAGATACATTAATAAAATAAAAAATTAAATAAAAATAACATAAAATTTTTTAATTCCGTTTATAGAATTAAAAATTTATACTGTTAATATATTATATACAAATTCAATAAAACATCTTTTAAAAAATATCTATCATTATTAATTTTATTTGTAAAATATAAAAATAAATTAACGGTTTATTAAATAATTTATCTCCCACGTTTATTTATATACATATGAAGAAAATCACTGTCGCTCTGGGCAACCTGAACCTCTACTCTAATGCCCACGTGCCATAATATTAATCTCACATTCAACGCCCACGGTTGTTCTGCACATGACACGTGGACGACTAGGGTTAGCTATACTACTGAGTAAACGTGCCTGGTTTTAGGTCGTTAGTTGTGGTTGTTGGTCATACGATACGATATGACAACACAACTTTCTCTCTTTCTAGCCTGCTCAGTATGGCGTACAAGTTGGCCTTTGCCAGCTGCAAACAATGTTCTCTTACGTGCCATTTTAACGACGATGAGATGTTTTGGTTCCGTGGTCGCGACTAATTAATATGATTCTGTCGCTGTTTCTGCTTGGGTCCCCCATTTGAGGACGACTGGACCAGTGTTCTTTACATGTCCTATGTAGCGAAGCCTTATTACTTTTCCTCCAACATGAAATATATAGCTGAAAACAAAGGTTATTGAGAACGCAAAAACTAGCTTGTTCATCCAGAGTGCATCACATTTCCGATGCGGTAGATTTAGAGTTTATATATGATTATTGTTGTGGTTAATTTTATCCAAATTAATTCATTTTTAATAAATCTTTCTGAGTAGACAGTACCATTTGTGAAGCTTTTCGTCGGAAATAGTAATCAAGAACAAATTATTGACTTCTTTATTTCATTAATGATGCAAATACAATGAATTTGATGTTCTGCTTTTTGTTTATGTAAAATGTGACTGATTGGTACCTGTGAAAGTGGCCCAAGACATCTATGGAGCAGGATCCACACGTGGTTTTCTGAGGTATTCTTGACACAAGTGGTTGTCAAGCAAATTCAACACGTGGTTAACCAAGGACCGAGTCTGAGATTGGCAATGCACGCGGCTTGGAATAAAGGGCAACTCGGAGGAATAGAAAAGGCCGCGTGGGGAAGAATAAGGTCATTTGCATGATGATTTTATAGTAGGAATATTTGAAAAGGGCTGATGCAATGATAAACAGTCATATAATTATTTTACAATCTTTTTCAAAGCAGCATAAATATCTTCATGCCTGTCGACTCTGTTAACTGTATGATATCTTCTGGTAATGCGACACCAATATTGTCAGGGTGAGTGAGTTTTGTCTTTCCTCTTTGGGGCTTTGCTTGGATCAAAAGTCTTTGTGCTCTAAGTTTTTAGGTGTGAAAATTATTGTTGTCTTTGAGTTGGGAAAATAAAACACAAAACCGAATCATATTCATTTGTGATCATGCATGGAATTGAAGAAATAAAATAGGTAAATTTCATTTTACCAATTTAATTTTCAGTATTTTTCAAAGATGATAAGCCGATTAAATCAAAATCGTCAATCAAAATCAATGAGAATTAATAGGAAAATCTTTAAAATTATTAATAATAAATTGACTTTGAAATTTTTAAATTTTGCAAGAAGAGTCAAGATGATGACACTTTTTTTTTAGAATGTTAAAAAATGGTCATTATCCAAAACATTACCAATGAAATTTTTAGATTCCATAAGTGAGATTAAGATATAAACAAATAACTTTTAAAAATATTAAAAGTTTAAAAAATAAAGTGAAGTATATATTATATCTTGACCTTGTTTGTAAAGTTAAAAAAACTCTATTAATAGTGTATAAGATAATAATATATTAAAAATAAATAATAAATAAAATGAGGTATATATCTCCATCTTAATCCTTCACATATAATGTTTGAAAACTTCTTTAATAGTGTATTAAATAATAATATAAAATTTTATAATGTTATAAATGTAATCAATTTAACAATTCATGCAAATGTAAAATGATTCTTATCTTATAAACTGATAATGGAGTTTCTTTATATATATAATAGTGAAGTTTTTTTTTTTATTCCACAAGCTAGATCAAAAAACGATAACATGTTCCCCACTTTCTTATTTAATTGTTTTTTTTTATATGAATAATTATACAATACATTGTTGTTGAAAGTTTTAGACTTCACAAATAGGGTTAAAATGATAATAAACATAAAATGATAATAAACATTCTTTAAAAAATATTAAAGATAATAAAATAAAATATGTATCACTAATTTTAATCACGATCGTAGAATCTAAAAAACTCAACTAATAATATATTGGATAATAATTCTTTTAATATTTTTTAAGGATTTTGTATTACTCTATTAACTTTACTTGTGATATTTAAAAGTTTCACTATCAATATATTTAATAATAATTCATAACTCAATTTTATGATATTAATATGTAGAAACTAAATTCACCATTTAGTATAAGTGTGAAAAGAAATTATATGATATGACCTTTTTTAATTTTCATGCCAGGAGAAGCAAGCAACTTTACTTAAAATTAATTTGTACTAAAAAAGAATTAATTAGAATGCCTCAAACTCAGTTCTGGCATGAAATTCAGGTAATCAGGTTCGTTTCAATTGGTTGCACAGCCATTAAAAGCCATTCATCTCACTCCTTGGTGTAATTTAGCACGACGCACATGCATTAAGATTGAGAGTTGAGACTAAGAGAGACCGCAAGGGTCAAAGGCGCTCAGCCATTACGTGCATTAGCCCAGACCTGGCTCGACTCTTGGGTGCCTGGTGAATCACACACTCGGTGGCTTTTATAGCTGAAGCTCCTGGTTCGTCGTTGTCCAAACGCATGCAAACTAAGCAGCCATCGATTTTGAAAGAGATTAAATATGCGTTTATAACGATGTGCTTGTTGTCCGTCTATTTGACCAAACAAACACTTAATTAAAACAAGACTGGCAAAATAATTTTGTTTTTTCACATAGATTCGTCGTTTTCCATATGAGCTATTTGGAGTTCAATCGTTCCCAGATTGCGATTCATATGAGCAACTCTAGCATAGAGGCTGAATACATGATATTCTATTTAACTTGAATGCGGATCTTCTTTTTTTTTTTTTCTACCTCTTCCGGGAACATAATTATAAGGAATTAATTTTGTTGATTTTTCTTTCAATTTTTTTCCCGCAACTCCCCTGCCAATTAGAAGCCATGGGGCGAAAACCCTCCTTCGGATTTTGCGAATTCTTCCCATAATTTCTGCGCTTCTTCTTCCATATCCAACATGGTGCATACAATCGCCTGTAGATGTCAAAGGACAGAAAGAATATGAAGGAAACCATCATGGTCAGTTCACTATCAATGGCATGGAAAGAAAATACTGGAAACTAGCCAGCTGAAATTTTGAATATGATGCATCAGAAAGGTCTAAAACTAGAGTCTGGCAATTCAATTTAGATAACCAACCTTGTAAAGAGTAGGCCGAACATCAAAATCTGAAAGTTTTGGATCATGTATCTTCATAAACTCATAGGCTTGTTCGTATTTTCCCTGTAGATAAACAAAATCAGACATTATCAACGAAAAAGAAGAACAGGCTGCTTAAGCTAATGGAAATAGTTGCTTGCATTAACCAATGAAGGAGAACATGGAAATGTTTTACTGGTAAATACCTGAGAGATGAGAACTTCTACCAGTACCATGCTCGTATTGTAAGCGGTCTCAGGTTCAGATTCATATTTATAGAATTCAGTATACAATCTTCTTAGTGCTTCATCTGGCTGCCCGCTTTTCATTTGGCTCACTGCCTCCCTCTACAAAAACAAACTTTATAGTAAGAAAATGCATCTTAGCAAACTACAGTGAGTTTCAAAGGATTTAGTTCATTTTCTTCTTTAATGTCAATATTGTACCCAAAAGTTTACAGCAGTAGTTATTGAGATTGACAAGACTGCTCTTGAATTATAGTTGTTGAACAGATAAGTCACTTAATCAGATAATTTTAAACACAATAAAATAATATAACATGAAAATGATATGAATAAAATATTTAAAATCATATATGAATATTACAAAAAATAATTTTGTATTTAGAGTGTCGATACAAATTTTAACATAGAATTTTTATATTTACATAATACTACCATGAATTTTAGACACGAATTATCCGGATTAGGCATAAGTAACTAAGGGTTGTAACATTTCCTTCAAGAGGTACTAGTTTTCCTTAGCTGATGAGCAACCCAAACGTGAACTACTAACATTTGCCTTTCCTCTTTTTGCCCTTCTTCAATAAGCAATTCAGAAAAGATATATATATATATATATATATATATATGTATATATGCACAGTTCAAGTAAATACTGATAACCATTTTCCATTTTCAGAGAAAGAAATCTGGGAAACAAACAAGCCATTAAATCTCTCATTAATGCTATGTTAAAACATTTCTTCTGATAAAAAACTATAGAAAAGTAGAGAGTTCCACTACCAAGTCCAGGCCTATAATAGCGAAAGTTCAACAGACTAATAGCCCACGAGGTGTTGCCTTGCTAGTACTAAAAAGTGAGTACAGAAATGAACCTTGAGCTGATCGATTTGATACTTTGATGGCGGCAAATGCCTTGAAGCCGGCAACGCTGCTGGACCGGAACTAACTTCCCTACCGGGCCTACTTTCCTCTTCCGAAGTAAGGATCACAGTCACATCCAACAATGACTTCAATGCCATTTTCTTCGGCGTTGGTGGTGCAATTTGCTGGAACGATGGAGCTTTCTGATAAAGCTGCTGCTTAGGACCGGCAATGGCTTTAAGGTTAAGCTTGCTGCCGCAACCGACGATACTAAGAGCACAAGCCAAAGCCAGAGAAGCCCCTAGTGCTCCACGAACAATTTTGCCAACACCCTTTTCGTTCCCCGAAGGCATTGATGAATTAGACCTGTCAAGTGCAAGAGGTCCTGGATTACAGAAATGATGACATCGTCGGCTGCTAGAAACTGATACAAAAGAATGGTTATATCGGAAATGAAGTTTGGTGGAGACCGGTGTTGCAAAGGTGCTGGAAGGGTTGCGAAGGGAAATGCTTGGCATAGGGCCATAGCCAAGGCAAAGTGCAGCCTCCATGAAGAATAAGTTTTTTTCCTTAATTTGGGGTGGCAATCAGAATACTTTTGTTTATTGATTGGAGTCTTTTTACTATTATCGTTTGCCATTGCTTTAAAGTGGAATTTCAGAATGAAAAGGGACAACTCCACCTATTGGCAGTCTTTCAAGGTTGTCAAGAAAGGCATCATTTTATTGCTTTGCAGTGAAGTAGTGTTTGTTTATTGGCAAGGCATCAGGAATTTCTTATTTATATGCACTATTTTCATTATATTCAAAAAAATAATTCTTTAATTTAAAAAGTTTTTATTAATATAAGATTATAAAAAGTTCCAATACACATTACTTAACATTTTCCATTTTTGCATTATACATACACAATTTAAATTAAAGACTAACATTGGGCATTTCTGTTTCAAACAAGAATAATACTAACATATATAGAATCTTAAATTCAAAATTTATCAATTATTTTTTATCTACTTATTTATATCATTGTCTTCATATTATTTGTTGCCATATAATATTCTTTTTGTTGAAAATAATTAATTAAATTAGCATAATCAGTTGCCAAATATAAAACAGTTTGACAGTAAGCAACTGAAAATTAAGTATTAGCACCTTGGAGTTTCTTAATGGTCACGGCCCCGCGTCGCCTCTGTTCTCCCACTCGAATTTTTCTCTCTATCCGTTGCTTCAAGGCTTTGTTGACCTGACAGCCACGGGATCACACTGTAAGTGTAGAATTAAGCACTTGAAATTAGTGAAACTGAAGATCAAATGGCTGCAATGGAAAGGAAATTTTGTGGCCTTGGCAGTGGTGGCCCGTGGCCATGGCCTTGGAAAGAAATAGTAGGGGTGCCATAGAGGAGAGTAAGTGATGATTCCATAAAAAAAATTGATTATCACGGAGATAAAGTAATTGATTAAAGTTCAAATATTACATATAAAGTATTCACATTTGAATCTTCACAATTTTTCGTTAGTAAGTGATACGTAAGTGCGAAAAATTCGCAAGTTAAAATGTAATATATCTTTAAATCTCAATTATATATTGACGATTTATTCAAGTTTTAAAGATGATAATCTTCTCTACTCTTAATTTTTTTTTTAACAAAAAAAAATTGATTTGTGATTTGTAATTGAAAGATATAGCTTTGTGGGGTTGAGGAATGTAACTCTGAATAATTCTGATCAGATATTAAATCGCTAAATATTCAAGCTAATTAACAAAGAGAATTACGAACCAAGTATATTTTTACATGTTCGAGCAAGGTATTGTTGTGCACAAGCAGAAGCATAAAGCACAACTAGAACTACTAATTATTGAAGCAGACAAAAACAAATGCTAAACAAATGATCAAATGCAAAGCGTAAAGGAAGAAAAGAGAAAAACACAAGATTTTACGTGATTCGGTAACTGAAAACATTCACTAATTCCAAAATGAAATTATTACAAAATCTGGACACAATTGCAAAATCCAGAAACTAATAGGGAAAAGCCAAAATACAAATATATGAGCTATTTATATTTCTCTCAGGGATATCTAACCTATTAGCCCAGGTCTCAATTTATAAGCCAAAACTCTTTTTCTCCCTTTGTGATTTTCCAATGTGGGATTCTTCACTAGGCTAATAAGCCATTAATATCAACAAATCTCCACCTTGGCGAATTAGCCTTCAGCAATGCCTTCAAATGTATCTCTCAGACTTTCAAAATATTACTAAAGTTCAAATAATGATTGAACTTGATTGCTGTCACCACTTTGGTCATCATATCTGCGGGATTGTCAGTAGTCCCAATTTTCTGTAAGAGAATCTTCCATTCAGTTAGAATTTCCCGCACGAAATGATATCGAACATCAAAATGCTTAGTGCGAACATGGAATACTAGATTCTTTGCTAAATGAATGGCACTCTGACTATCTGAATGAATAGTGATATTCTTTTGTCTCATTCCCAATTCTTTCAGTAATCCTTGTAGCCAAATTGCTTCCTTTACAGCCTCTGCTAACACCATGTACTCTGCTTCTGTTGTAGACAAAGCAACTGTTGACTGTAAGGTAGACTTTCAACTTACTGGAGCTTTTGCAAGAGTGAACACATATCCAG
Source organism: Firmiana major (assembly GCA_033439115.1). Taxonomy (NCBI): domain Eukaryota; kingdom Viridiplantae; phylum Streptophyta; class Magnoliopsida; order Malvales; family Malvaceae; genus Firmiana; species Firmiana major. Next base: position 3,056,345 of record CM065914.1, on the reverse strand, counting down.
TAGTTGACCGACGCTTATCCAAATCACCAGCATAATCTGAATCAACGTATCCGATTGCCACCTGACCAAGTGAGTCCTCTTTCTGAAAGACCAAACCAATATCTATAGTTTTCAACAAATACCGTAGTATCCATTTCACGGCTTGCCAATGTCTTTTACCAGGATCATGTATATATCTGCTTACAACTCCAACTGCCTGTGAAATGTCGGGTCTCGTACACACCATAGCATATATCAGGCTATCAACTACATTAGCATATGGAACTCGAGACATATATTCTCGTTCATCATCTGTACTAGGAGATAAAGATGCACTAAGTTTCATATGAGGGGTAAGTGGTGTACTTACAAGTTTCGATTGCTCTGAAATGCCAAAACGCTGTAATACCTTCTTCAAATATTGCTTCTGATTCAAACAAACCTTGTCTCTTCCTCTATCTCTGCTAATCTCCATACCTAGTATCTTCTTTGCTTCACCCAAATCTTTCATCTCAAACTCTTGATTCAACTGAGTCTTCAACCTTTCAAGTTCTTCGACATTCTTCGAAGCTATCAACATATCATCAACATACAAGAGCAGATAAATGAAAGAACCATCATGTAGCCTCTGAAAATACACACAACTGTCAAATTTGCTTCTTGTGTACCTCATACCCATCATAAACTGATCAAATTACTTGTACCACTGCCTCGGAGATTGTTTCAAACCATAAAGCAATTTTTTCAATTTGCAAACCCAATTCTCTTTTCCAACAACCTTGAATCCATCTGGCTGAGTCATATAGATTTCCTCCGCCAAGTCTCCATGTAAAAATGCAGTTTTTACATCAAGTTGAACTAGTTCCAAATTCATGTGAGCTACCAAGGCCAACAAAATTCTAATAGAAGAATGTTTCATAACTGGAGAAAATACCTCATTGTAATCAATTCCTTCTATTTGAGCGTAGCCTTTAGCCACCAACCTTGCCTTGTAGCGGATGTGCTCTTTGTTAGAAAATCCATCTTTCTTCGTGAATACCCATTTGCACCCAATTGCCTTCTTATCTTTTGGTAGTTGAGCTAGCTCCCAGGTTTCATTCTTTCGAAGAGACTGCATCTCTTCATCCATAACATTTTTTCACTTATCTATTTCAGAACATTGGACTGCTTCTCTATAAGTGGAAGGAACTTCATCGTCTACAATTGGAACTGCATAGGCCACCATGTCAACAAAACGAGCAGGTTTGCAAATCTTCCATCTTGGTCTATTCATTGCAATTGATTCTTGTTGCAGTAGAGGTTCTTGGGTGGAAACCTCTTCATCATCTTCAATAGTCTCCTTTTCAACAATTTTAACTGGATTAATTGTTGACTCAAACTCCACCTGTTTCCTAGTAGACTTCACCTGTTGCGAAAAATCCTCAGCATTCTCATTTGTTTTCTTCCTCAACATAGGAGATTCATCAAAAGTAACATCCCTACTAAATATTATCTTCTTCGAATTTGGATATAACAGACGATATCCTTTTACCCCTGATGAAATCCCCATAAAAATAGCTTTCTTGGCTCTCGGATCCAACTTAGATTCTTTTACATGATAATACGCAGTACACCCAAATACATGTAAAGAATTATAATCATTAACAGGTTTTTCAAACCAAACCTCCAATGGAGTTCTACCATCAATTGCTGTTGATGGTAACCGATTAATGAGATGACACATATAAGTCACTGTCTCAGCCCAAAACTCCTTGCCCAACCCAGCATTGGACAACATACACCGAACTTTCTCCAGTAACGTTCGGTTCATGCGTTTTGCCACCCCATTCTGCCGCGGTGTGTTTCTGACTGTGAAATGACGTACAATGCCAGCATCTTGACAAATTCTCAGAAAATGATCACTTCTATATTCACCTCCATTGTCTGTTCTGAGGTACTTAATCTTTCTTCCAGTCTGAGTTTCCACCATATTTTTCCATTTAAGAAAAATCTCAAGTACGTCATCTTCGTCTTCATCGTATCCACCCAAACTCTTCTGGAAAAGTCATCAACAAATATGACAAAATAATGTTTACCCCCCATGAATGCTGTCCTGGTAGGTCCCCAAACATCAGAATGGACATAATCTAAAATGTCTTTCGTATTATGAATTGCAGTCACAAATTTCACTCTCGTCTGCTTTCCCAGAACATTATACTCACAAAAATCTAACTTACAGGTCTTTGCTCCTTTCAACAAGCCTTGATTCACCAAACTGCTTAAGGCTTTCTCACCTGCATGTCCCAAGCGCATATGTCATAGCCTGATCGAATATGAATCAACATCCTTCTCTAAAATTGCTGATGTTGATTCAGTAATTGTACAACCATTGTAGTAGTACAAGTTATTCTTTCTTGTGCCTTTCATAGTCACCAAAGCACCAGACACAACTTTCAAAACTCCATCTCGAATAATTACCTCATAGCGTTTAGATTCTAAGACTATCAATGAGATGAGATTCTTCTTCAACTCTGGTACATATCGAACTTCAGTCAAAACTTTGGTCGATCCATCATCATTCTTTAACTGGATTGAACCTATCCCTAAAGTTTTACATGAGTTATCATTACCCATGAAAACAACTTCACCTTCTAATGCTTCAAAGTTGAAGAACCACTCCTTATGTGGACACATATGATAAGTACAACCTGTATCTAAAATTCACTCATTACTTCCAGATGTGGATGGTTGACTGACCAATGCGAAATCATCATTAACATGTTCGACTACATATGCATCAGAAGTAGCTTTGCCCTTACCCTTATCTTTCTTCTGTAGCTTTGGACAATCTTTCTTCCAATGCCCTTTCTCATGACAAAATGTACATTCATCTTTATTAGGTCTTTTCTTCGAACGTGATCCCTTACTTTTTTATCTTCTACTTTGGCTTCTTCCCCTAACTACGAGCGCCTCTGCTGATTCATCCCTATTCTCTTTCTGATCCTTCTTTCAAATTTCATAATTAAGCAAAGCTGTACACACTTCTTCAAAGGATAATTTTTTCTTTCCATGAATAAGTGTAATGCACAAATGATCCAACTCATCAGGAAGAGATCCTATTAGCAGCATAGCTTTTTGCTCATCTTTGAAGGTTTCATCCAAATTCAACAAATCAGCTAACAAACGGTTGAATTCATCGATGTGATCACTGATATTCATACCCGATTTCAACTGAAGGCGATATAGCCTCTTCAATAAATAAAGCCGATTCTCGTTGCTTTTCTTCATATATTTATTTTCCAGCGCCTCCCATAATATTTTGGCAGAAGTTTCCTTCATTAATGGATACTTCTGTTCTCTGCAGAGACATGAACGAATCAACCCACATGATTTCGCATTCAGTCTCTCCCAATCTTTTTCTTTGACCTCATCGGGTTTCTTTTCTTCCAGAGTGATGTCTAAATCTTGTTGACACAGGACATCCTTAACTTCACTTTGCCACAAGCCGAAATTATTTCTACCATCAATTTCTCCACTTCAATTTTTGTTGATGCTGTCATTTCTGCTTCAAACTACTCTCCCAAATGTATACTAACCGTATACCAAAACAATGTGACACTCTAAATAGTACCATATACTAGAATAGAGAACACAACTTACGTGAACAGTACACCAGGTCAGCTCCCAGGAAAGAGAGGTGGGTCACCACGACACACTTAAATATCAAGTCTTTCTTTAGCCAGAGCCTTCCTAGACATGCACTACCACTTTATCTTAGTTCTGACGTACACGGTATAAATAGAATATAATAGAGTGCTCTTAATCAAACAGCTTAGGAATAATTTTTCTTTTCTGATGTGGAAGATCAGACAACGCTGCAACCACAGAGCATACTACGACAACCAAGAGCTCTGATACCAATTGTTGTGCACAAGCGGAAGCATAAAACACAACTATAACTACTAATTATTGAAGCAGACAAAAACAAATGCTAAACAAATGATCAAATGCAAAGCGTAAAGGAAGAAAAGAGAAAAACACAAGATTTTACGTGGTTCAGTATAATTACCTACATCCACGGACGCTGCTGAAAACTTTCACTAATTCCAAAATGAAATTATTACAAAATCTAGACACAATTGCAAAATCCAGAAACTAATAGGGAAAAATCAAAATACAAATATATGAGCTATTTATATTTCTTTCAGGGATATCTAACCTATTAGCCCAGGCCTCAATTTATAAGTCAAACCTCTTTCTCTCCCTTTGTGATTTTTCAATATGGGATTCTTCAGTAGGCTAATAAGCCATTAATTTCAACAGATATCAAGTATTTCTCTTGTTATTTGCTTTTTTAAATGCAACAACTTCAATCTACTTTAAAACCTTTATTTTTTTTATGTAAATTACGAACTATTTTCATATCATAATAAGTATGTATTTAATTTTCGCTCGCACTACAAAGATAGCTAACTCAAAGCAATTTGAACACGGGACCTCGTGAACCGGAAAGCTCAAGAATATGGTAGAAGGAAAGAAGGAGCTTTGCCCATCAAGCAAGCCAGAAATCAAGCTGTTTTATAGTATATCCATCACCTAAGAAAAAGGAAAAAGCATATTTCCCTCAGAAAAAGGTTAGGTCCTCATGGCAAACCCCGCTAAGAATATCAATACGGAGACTAAATTTAGAACAATAGCTATGGCAGCCGCACCATTTATCATCGGTGGCGGAATTTGCATTGGTTTTGGGTGGAGATATGTGAGTCGTGCTTGGAATAGGAAAGACCAGCCACAGCCACAGCACAGACTCGCAAGGTCCATGTCCTTGGCAGCCCTCCAAGGAGGCAACCTGGCTTTGGAGAGATTGGTTGATTATCACAATTATCATAGTAAGCCAACAGAAACAGACGCTGATATAAAACAGCTGAAGACTCTGCTTGGTAAAGAACAACTTCCTGTCAAAGAACTTCAGGTTTGACATCTCTGTCAGTTCAAACAAATTCCATGATTGGTATATACTCGGGTTATTGTATACATGCTTGATGATTATAAATATGCTCTCTGCGTTTGATATGAAAGCGTGTTCTTGCGAGGCTGGAAATGAGCAGAAGAGAAGATGAAGCATTAAAAGTGCTAAAAAAGGCATTGAAAAGGGCCAAAAAAGAGGCCAAATCACTTGAAGCTTATGAGATTGAAATGTTTCTTGCAGAATTGTACATTTACAAGGTTTATTTCATATTTCTCAACTTCAATTCTACTAGTATAATTAACTTTAATTCCTTTATGATAAAAAAATATCGAGTTCAAACTAAAATAACCTTTCATTTGACCACCATAAATCCTACGACGTGGAAGTCTTGTGCATTAAATTTTTTTTTTTAATTCCAATTTTACACCATTCTGATTGAATACATTTCCATGTAGGGTGATGTTCAAAAGGCTTTGAAGTGCAAATGCTTAAAAGGAGCTCAAGTGAATTCTGATCCAAGACCTCCTCTTTATAAGGTGAAACTGCAGAGCAATGCAAGATTTAACAAAGTTTTCATGTCAGAACAAGTCAAATTTAAGCTAAAACACCTATGCTTGTGATGTGATTATCAATTTATCATTTTTTCCTAGGCTATTATTTCCTTGATGGACCAGAAAGAGCAAGATGCACAAGAATATTGGAAAAAGTTCAAAGACATTCAACACCCGACAATCCCACCAAGTTTCCATGATGAGGAGTTCAATGAGTTCAAGAATGCTGTCAATTTGCTCAAAAAAGATATTGATGCTGCAACACAACTCGAAAACCACTAAGTCTACCAGGAATTGCATCACTCAACAAGCAAAACTGCTTTCATTCATTGATATTTCGCCCCTCTTTCTTACTGTAGTTTGAAGATTTGGGTTTGCAAACATTATTTTCTATTCTGCAACAGTGGGAAGGGAATCATGGAAAGAAAATAGTGATTATTGAACTTGAAAAGATCAGATGGGGTCATCCGTTCTGTTGCCTTGTAAGAAAACAATGTCCAAAACTCAAATAAAAGAATATTCTTGTACCAAAAAAATAAGCTGGCTCCTGATATACAAACCTAGATTTGTATTCCTTAATGTCTCTGACATGCATAAGGTTGAATCATCTTAAACAAAATTAAGTTTTGGGCATTGTTCAATCATCTTAAATGTAAGTTTATTTATGGCGTTCGTTGTTGTTATCATTATTCCAATTTGGTGAAGCTGAAATTTATATTGCCAAATTGAATAAAGTATGTTGCTTATTCTAGTGATTTTTAACTTTAATATAGATATATTGAGAAATTATTTGTGTGAGTGTACATATATTAATTTATTGTACATTACAGATTATCTAACTTGTTTTAGTCCACTTAAAAGTGATCAAATAAAGTTATTGGACTTCAGTGCATCTCAATTAGTATGAGCTTTACAATGTGTAGAGACTTGATATATTATTCTATTTTAATGATGAACCAAAATAAGATAAAATATACTTCAACTATAAATAGGTTATGGTCCCCAGTCTAAACGTAATTTTTCTCATTTTCATATCTTATCAGTAAGTGAATTAGGGTTTTCTCTCAAAAAGTAAAAGTTTAGACTGAAAACTGCTAACCTCAATCAATCAATTTCAATGAATCCAAATACGCTTCTGTATTCTAATTTTCTTAATAATTGAACATGAAATCCTGGATATAAATATTATGTAATTGTAGTTTTCTCTGCAAGAGGTTCCCTATAAAAAAATATATATACAAATAAAAAGTAACCCACATTCGGGTAACAAATCATATGCTTTTCAACTCCATTTTCTTTTGGCCATGAATACCATCCTAAAATTGTGTGTCACCTTACCATCCTTTTATTACTAAATCATTCCCTTGCAATACGAAAGGTATGAAATTCGCATTGAAATATTAAACTTGTGAAATTGTACAATAATGAATAAAGAAAAAAATTACGTAAAAGTCAAACAAACAAAGAAACAGATATTTATTTATATTATTTATTTACTTTTAAATAATATTTTTGCTATTAGAACATAATTACACCAACATCAATCCTCCTTCAATATACCACAACCACAAGAATAATTACTCTTATTGACATAGCATCACCTAAAGGTGAAGGAAAGAATTACAAAATGTTCTCTCTAAAACACTGAAAAATAATTTGTAATTTCTAAAACTCAAAGATCAAGTAGAATGAGATTAGAAATTCTTTTGGTCATATTCTCTTTTAAAAAATTTTACAAATTTAAAATTTGAATTCTAACGTTTAGATTTTTTTTTTTCTAAACCCAAATATTCATAGAAAAAAAATCATGAATTGCATGACTATTTAATAATAGACACAAATTAAAATTCTAAAACAAAATCTTAATTTTGTAGACAAACCAAAAGTCAGCACACAATATTTCTATTTATTAAATTTAATTTAAAGGTTATTATCACTCTAAAAGAAATTGAAATCCAAAGTTTAAACTACATTTTTTTTTTTGGCTTTAACTTTCTCTTTTCTAACAAATAAAATGGTCATGTAATATCTAATTAAACTATGTAAATTGCAACAAGTTTATCATGTACTCAAAACCATGAGATTATTTACTCCACAAACGAAAAGTTGAAAAGGGGAAGGAGGAAATGACAAACGAGGAGAATGCCCATTTCAATATGGAAGACGCCATTCTAGGGAGGGAACTCATGGGGAAGCTAACGGCCACAACAATTCCTCTGTTCTTCCAATCAAAACTCCTCTGTATTTCTCTTTTGTATTTATTCACCACTCTTTTCCTTGCTTTCTACCACAAGCTCTCCCCCACCAAATGCCTCTTCAGATCCTCTCCTTTCGACCCAGTCCAAAACCCACTCTTCTTTTACCCTTCTTCCTATGGAGAACACAAGTATGCCATCCCCACCGACCGCTCTTCTTGTTCCTCCCCTGTTTTCTTCTCTGGTATGCTGCTTTAGTTTTGCCTTCTGTTTTACGGCTTTTTTTGTTCAAATTTCCGGTTTTGATGATTGTTTTAGTGATTTCCGGCTTAAGGGTATTGAATTTTGTGATCAGATTATGGAATGGTGGTTGAGAAGATCCATAATTTGTGTAAGAATTCTTCAGCATTTTTACCGGCTCTGAGATACTTAGAGGGGAAAGCTTACACTTTTGGTGGAAATTTGAGTACCCAGAACAGAATTTCTTATTTTAATCATTCCAATAATAGCATCAAAATCCCTTGTGGATTCTTAAAAAAGTTTCCAGTCAGTAAATCCGGTTAGTTTTTTATCTGAATTATCTACAATCTTTTTATACAAATTATCTACAATTTTCAAGTTAGGTCATAATATAGCTAAATTTTGTTCTTATATATGTTATAATGGTTTATTCTCTTCTAACTTATCCGTTTATGGTGTAATTCAGATCGAATAGCCATGGAAAGCAGCAATGGAGTTGTTGTAGTGTCTGCAATCTTCAATGACCATGACAAAATCCGGCAACCAGTAGGCCTTGGATCCAAAACCCTAGAGGGTGTATGTTTCTTCATGTTTATAGATGATATAACCCTTAAAGAACTTCATTATCACAATTTAATCCCACAAAACTCATCTGATTATAAAGTCGGAGTCTGGAGGATTGTCAAAGTTTCTTCCAAGAAATTGTACGAGAATCCTGCAATGAATGGGGTGATTCCAAAACACTTAGTTCATAGACTTTTTCCGAACTCGAAGTTCAGCATTTGGATAGACGCGAAGCTGCAGCTGATGGTTGATCCATTGTTGTTGATCCATTCTCTTGTTGTATCAACGAACGCGGATATGGCTATATCAAAGCATCCGTACTTTGTTCATACTATGGAAGAAGCTATGGCGACGGCAAGGTGGAAGAAATGGTTGGATGTTGATGCCTTGACCAGGCAAATGGAGACTTACTGTGAAAATGGATTGCAGCCATGGACTCCCTTTAAGCTCCCTTATACCACAGGTAAAAATCTCATTTTTACATGTCCTTACATGCACTATATTATTACATTGAATTAGTGCTCATATATCTATTTTTTTTAAAGAAAAATCATTTGATATACTATATTAGTGGAATAAAGTTTTTAAATTCCTCAAATAAAATTAATAAGATAATTCTAAAAATAAATTTAATGCATAAAACGTTTACATTATAAAATCTAGGACTGAATACTTATACATAATTTTTTTCTGTATGCTAATAGAGAGTTATTTTTGTTTTTTTTTTTTTTTGTTTTTATAGCTAAAAACACCGTACCATCGCTTTGTTTAAAAATTAACAAGAAGACCTAACTTGACGGTTACTACATCGAGTCCTTGTGATCAGATGTAGGAGTTAGATGTGTATAATAATAAAGTTAATGGTGGTCCCAAAATGGATGCAAGTAAACTTCCTAATCAATAATCAATGGGGTCCCAATAAAACATGTTGTGCTTCCTTTTCAAATAGCAATGCAGCTTTCGATAATGTTGAAGTGTATGTGGTTGTTTACATGCATACGTTTGTTCACTCGCGAAGTCCATATCGAGGAGAGATCTTGAATTCTCATTTTTTTTCTTTTTTTTTCTGTTATGTGTTCAAATAATATTAGAGTTCAAATTTATTCAGTATTTCATATTTGTTGCTCTTTTTGAATTTATCTACGGATAACTCATGTTTTAGTATGTAAAAAAGACATATAAAACGATATTATTTCATATTCGTTAAAATCCTTTCTTTTTGTTATTTTATTTTCAATTTGAATTTTTTTTTTCAGTTATCATGAATTCATGTTCTTTAAATGTTTGGTTGGCAGATGTACCAGATAGTGCATTAATCTTGAGGAAACATGGATTGGAAAGCAATCTTTTCTCCTGCCTTCTGTTCAATGAGTTGGAAGCATTTAACCCCAGGGACCAACTGGGTTTTGCATTCGTGAGAGATCAGATGAACCCAAAGATCAAGTTGAACATGTTTGAGATGGAAGTGTTTGAGCATGTTGTAGTGGAATACAGGCACAACCTTAAAAAATTAGGGTATACTGAAGCTGTGTCCGGGACCAATGCCAGAACTAAAAGAGCAAGCCATGAATATTTCTTTCAGAATGGCAGCGGCTGCCAGAAGTATCTTCTGGAAATGTGGAGGTGAACATCAAATTAGATTTGTCGATCTCCAAGGTATCATACGTTACATTCGAAAATAATATAACACTTTTAAATATTAAGTCAAATGATTATATTTTAAAATGTTAAATTTCTGCAGATTCAAAAATCAATTCTTAACATCTATATTTTATTTTCTTTCCATAAACTTCCATTATATTAAAAAATCAAATAGGTGAAAAAATAACCAACCTAACAACACTTTACATATAAAAGCTGACAAACTTAACAGGATGGCAGAGTTTCCACTACTGTATTTAATGATTTTTTCGGCTGAGGAAGTTGTATTATTCTTTTGAAGCTTTTCAATTCAAAGAAGGCATTAAAATAAAGAGTAAATGCATAGTGTTTTTGAATAGATGGTAGGAATGGGTGTACTCTACTACCGTTTGTTGATTCAAGTGATTAAAATTTTAATTTTTTAAAATAAAATTTCGAAATTTAAATTTTATAAACGAAACAAATAATATTAAAAGAATCGTCTTTTTTATAAAGTTTGAAATTTTTAATTAATCAAATTTAGTATGATCATCAAATATCATGGGTCAAAAAAAAAAAAAAGGCTTTACTCTTGAAGTGGCTGTAGATTATTCGTTTGATTTACTCCAACAGCTTAATTTCAAAAGTTATCCCAGTAATTAATGAAGTTTCATATATAAATGATGTTGGTTAATGTCCTTGAGATTTGGCAACCACTCCATTACGTGCTTAGAATTTTAGATAGATAGATTTTTTATTTTTTTTTGAAATTGGTACATATGAACACTAATTAAGAATACTTAGTTTATTTATTTAAAGAAGTATTTTATAATTAATTTATTATTTTTATTAAATTAAAAAATACATTAATTACAATTTTTTTAAATATCACTTAAACCGATGTTATTGGATATTGCAAACTTTTCTTTTTATCAATTCATTTTTTTAAAGATTTTGGTACAAAGACCCCTAGATTCACTTATTAACTAATTTTGAAAAATAAAATGCCATTAAAATAATTGAATAAAAGATTCTTCACTCCATTGATCAGAAAATATGTAATTTCACAAGAATTTAATGCATGGTTTTTAGCTCAAATAAAAACCATCCAATAACATAAAAAATTATTTTAGGATCAACATGTTGAATTTGAGAAATAGATTATTAAAAAATAAAATAAAATCAAACTTGTTTATATTTTGACCAAAAAAAAAAACATGTTTGCACTCATCCCTAAAAATAGATCGACCATGAAACTTTAAATAAATTCTTTTGTGCGCAAAAAAAAAAAAAGGTTTACATTCATGAAGTTGATCTTTTTAGCTGAATTTACACTCATAAAAAAATATTCTTAGAATAAAGCAAGAAAAAATTATCAATTTCACATTTACATACATGACATGGCAGATATGATTAGATTTTGAATTTAAACAATTGATTAAAAAGAAAAATTAATTTTACATGAAATTATAAAAATAATTAAAAAAATATTTATTTTAAATTAGTATAACTTGATTTCTCTCCTAATCTAAAATTCATATTTCCCATAACTCTATGCTTTTTTTTATACCTCATAATCAACATATAATCGGCGAGCTTAGTGCACACTCTTTAATTAATGCCATCGCCCAGTCTTCATATCCATTTTTCCGTATCAAAACAAATTCCTCACTTCCAATAATCCCTCGAAATCCATTTTTATTCGGTATCAAAATAAGTTCAATCAACGTACGCATAGATATATGTTTTTTATTTTTAATATAGTAATACGCATTAAATTTGTTGGTCACAATCTGTATAAAAAAGAAGAAAAATAAAATATGGCAAATGTGCCGATCTTTACAAACGAATTTAAAATAAAAATAAAAATTTCTTCAAATTAATTTAAAATAAAACACAAAGCTAGCTTCTTAAACTCTCCCACTCTCCCTCCGAAAGGGCAAAAGCGCCTATAAATAATGGCTCTTGGATTGTTGCATTCGCATTCTCAAATTGAAACCAATATGGCATCAAAGCCAATAGCAATTCACCGGGAAGGAGCTGAGATCTACCGTGGGGCCGACGAATTCCATTGGCCCAAAGGACTAATGCCTTTGAACAAATGGTCAAGGTCGGGTACAATCGAACCACGGGATTCATCTGGTCGAAACAACAAAAGACCTTCAAGTATTGGTTAAAGGCCCTCGGAGCTGCTTCGTATGCATCCGAGATGACAGGATTCCTTGAAGACTTACGGATGCAAAAGTTGACAGGTATCAAAAGTAAGGGGTTGATGATTTGGATTAATCTTTTGATATTTTTGTGGGTGATACTGATCCTAGTAAAATCACTTTTGCTACTCCCATGGGATTTTCAAAGAGTTTTTCAGTGATAGCTTTTGAAGATGAGGCCAAAGAGATGAATCGATCTTTTATATATATACATATATATGACCGATACTAATAGTGTTTTTAAACTATACGAGTTAAAGGGTTGTCATGCATAAGTTAAATACTGTTTTAAAAAAATTAATAAATCAATATGTTGTAATACTTTAATTCTATTTAAGAGTTTAATGAATCAAATAATGTAATGAATATTTGTGTATTTGTATTGTCTGGTTGGAATTAATAAAAAATATGCCTCCCATTTGGTTAATATACTTGATATTCAATTTGTTATCTGCAATGATTGATATTTGTATATTTGTATTATCTGTTTGGAATTAATAAAAATATGCCTCCCATTTGGTTAATATACTTCATATATAACTATAAATAAAAAATTATTTATTTTTAATAAAAATATTTAAAATAATAATTTAGAAGAGCAAATATATTTTTTTGTCAATTAAATATTTTACCAATATCCTTGATTATATATATTATAAATAATTTGAGTAAAACTTTCGTGCACCAAATTCGATTAGAGAATTAAAAAGTTAATAAGATGATTTAGTATATCGAGATTGAGGAAATAGAAGATAATTTAGTATAATATATTTTTTCTAAATTACTTTACAAATTTAAGGGAATTTAATTTTGATAAATTTAACACTTTAATACTAGTTAAGAAATTTCATAAGACTATTTTATAGTTTAAATAGTTAATTTGAATGGACAGTGAGATTGACTCCAGTGAAATGAGATTGACTTCGATATGATTAAAAAAATAAAATAATCATTAAATATATATTTTTTAATAAAATAATTAAAAATTAAAGATGAAAAAGTTATTTTACGATAAAAAATTCATCACTGCTCTCACCACCCCCACAAGTGCGGTGAGATCCAAAGTTAGCCTAGGTAAGTTTCACTTTATTGTTATTTTTTATTAGGTCTTGTTAGATCGTGTTTGGCACAGTTAGCCTTTTTTTCAAATATAAATAACATTTATTTATATATATAATTAGGGGAGATTAGAATAAATAAGGATAATGGTTAGGCTTTGAAGAACATGCAACGTTGGTCTCTTAATGGCAAAGTCTTTCCATAAAGGGAGTTTTATGCTTCAGCCACTCAAATCTTGTGATACAAATCAAGACCATCTACAAGTATGTAAGTGAGCCAAAGTTATCATTAATTTTTTTAATTGTAGTCTGTCAGTTATGAAGGAGTTGGGCTTGTTCGCCCTCGTAGGCTAATGGCTATGTCTTGGCCCCAAGTATGGTTTGGACCTAACACTTCGATTTATAATTAAAAAAAATTGAAATAAGCATGTCTAAGAAACCTTTTCTTTTTCGAAGTCTCACCATTTTTTTGCTGCCTCACGTTATTTAACATGTAATTGATATGCAAAGTGCACACGCTTTAATCCCATCATGCAGTCTTCATCTCCATTTCTTTATTGGAAATCTAAACCTTACTTCAGAAATTTCAGCCGAAAAAAATATCAATTTTTATTTTATTATTATCAAAATAAAATTAATCAAGAAAAACTCACACAGCTCAACATGCATAAATAAATGGTTTTAATTTTAATATAAAACTATATAAAGTAATAAAAAAATAATTCATACAAAATGTGCCAATCTTTAGATTACAAATTAAATTTAAAACATCAAAAATTAAAACACAAAACTATCCTTTTAAACAATCATATTTTCCCCCAAACATGATGGCTATAAAGGGACCCGTGGTATGAAAGAATCGCATGCTCAATTTCCCACAAAGAAACAAACATGGCATTACAGCAAATAGCAACTCACCGAGATGAAGCTGAGATCTACCATGGGGCAACTCTTTGCAAAAAGAAGTCGTGGGAGCTTCTCGGTGATTTCCGTCTACCCAAAGGGTTGCTGCCTTTGAACAACCGCGTCGAGGTCGGCCACAATCAGACCACCGGGTTCGTCTGGCTGAAGCAGTCGAAGAGCTTGGAGTACCGCTTCAAGCCCATCGGGAGAACCGTGTCGTATGAAACTGAGGTGACAGCGTTCGTTGAGGATGGTCGAATGCGGAGAGTAACAGGCGTCAAAACCAAGGAGTTGTTGATTTGGGTTACTATTTCTGATATATATGTGGATGATAGTAATCCTAAAAAGATCACTTTTGCTAGCCCCACGGGACTGTCCCGGAGTTTCCCGGTGGCAGCCTTTGAAGCCGAGGGAGAAGAGAGGAAGTGAGGTTCTCTTTTTATATATATATATATATATATAAAATTAATTTCTATGTGATTTATTACAACAGAAATGTTGGAAATAATTATATTTTTATCATCCGAAATTAACATAGTGAATATTTGCGTTTGGAAAATGCTATACTCTCCATTGCACTGGTCCGCCACTCGACGAATGGGGCCTAAAGCCTTGTTAGTGGCGTTTAGGCCTAATGATTCATGAGGGCTTTAGTGCAAGGTGAGCAAATCTCTACAACCCTAGCACCATCATCAGACCTTATAAACTACTAACCCTAGACAATGTAAACCACGCCCTAACAGCTATCAGGACTCAATTGCCTTAACTCGCCATAAAGAAGTAGCCACCGCAAAACTAATGTGTCTAGACTTTTTATCTTCAAGTAGCTGCTAATATCTTATTAGAGTGGGAAAATCTAGCTGCCAAACTTACCATAACAAGTAAATTTGCAACGATGTCCACAGCTACCAGAAAGCACCGGAAGCGCAATCTCTGCATATGGTCCTCTTAATAATAGATTTTGTATTCCTACAATCCCTACCAGAGTTTTCAATCTTTAGGTTTTAGACCGGCATATTCTATAATTTCAGTGCAGAGAACATTGTGAGCCCACGTGCCTCAGTCATATTGATTTACCAGATGAAAAGGGAAAGGAAAGCACGAGAAACTACTGTATATATTGGATCAAAATTGACTGATCCGTCTATATATAATTGCCTGGATCATGAAAATCTACTGCAGATTTTTTCTGTGATCATATGAAAAATAATTTCAAAGAAGGCTCTCAAACTTCTTCCAGCTCAGTTGAAAAAGACATTAAACTTAATCATTTGTTTGGTAAGAAGGAAAAAAAAAAGTGAAAAAAGAAAATTTGTCAATTTAGGCTAACTAAGCAATACAAACTAGATGGCTTGGCCATTCTAATCTCCACCTAACATCCTAAAGCTTAATTTTCTGGACTGATCTTCTATGGCATTAAAAGAATTCAGGCTAGGATCTTCATTGAAAAATAAAAAGACTAGACGAAATTCAGAGCCTTGACCAAAACGGTACTCTACATAAATACAGTTATCACATTCAATCATTTTTCACAACAAAACTCAGACCTTGAAATTGCAACAGAACTTATCCAGAGTCACAAAGCGAATGCTGAGATTTACTATGGAGAAGATGTTTGCAAGCAAAAATCTTTGGAGCTTCTAGAGGAGATCTCTCTCCCCAAAGGCGTCTTACCTGTAAAAATTGTGGAGTTTGGACGAAATCGATCAACTGGGTTTGTCTGGATGAAGCTGAAGAATAAGGAAGAGCACAAATTCAAGCGGATTAATAAGTTAATCTCGTATAATACTGAGATCACCTATTTTGCTGAGAATGGCGGCGTTAAGAAACTGACGGGCGTGAAGAGTAAAAAGCTATTCTTTTGGGTCAGCATTACTGACATATTCATCGAAGATCCTTCCTCTGGCAAGCTTTTCTTTGCTATTCCCAATGGCATGAGAGGGCATTTCCCTATCTAAGCTTTTGATCTAGAAGAAGACTATAATGGTGACAATAAAAATAGTTGAACCAACTTAAAACATACAACCTAGGATTCTCAAAAGAGTTGTTTTATGGATTTGGAAGAGACAGGTTCCATCACTTTACTGTCTGGTCGCTAAATAAAGTTCCGAGGAAAATTCCATTTTTTTTTTCTTGATTTTTCAGCAACGAAGAAACATGAAATAAAATTACCTTATCTTCTTTTCAATTGTCTCATTTATTTGAATAAAATCATTTTTAAAATTTTATTCACAGAAAACCAATGTATCATGTATCATGTATCATGTTTGAATTATTTATAAAAGAATAATAAGTTATTTCTTTCATAATGAAATTTCTTTTAAATACATTGTAGTGTATAAATTTTAAACATTATCAATAAATCATAATAGATAAATTCATTAATTTATAAATTTTTAATTAAACAATTATTAAAAATAAATATTATTAAATTCATGATAATATGATTTATTAATAATATATGAAATTCATCAGTATCAAATATAATCTTTATGTATTAGCGCTCTTACCGGTAATTTCATGAGAAAAAAAAATCCAGATTTCATTTCATGGTTTAAATCCAATCTTTGAGATCCTATTATATTTTAAAATTTCGACCCATTTCATCCCACAAATTGGTATGGTTTAGGTCGGGCTTCAGCGTTGTTGTTGGAACTAAAAAGCCCAATTCTAGCAAATCCAAAATATCGATATAGGTATATACTTAAAAAATTTAGACACAATTCTAATACTCACTGTTGAGGTTCAAAGTAATTTTTGTGGTAAAAAAATTGTTTTTATTAACCTCAATGTCAAACAATAAAATATATATATATATATATATATATATATATATATAAGATATCTGGTATGCAAGTCGAATCAAAAAGCTACTCTTGTGCCTTTAAGATTGGATTGTAATTTTTATAGGTAAAATGATAATATTATAGGCATATTTTTTAAATTTTATCATTTTATGTATTTATAAAAAAATTTCAATTTAGCACAACATTTCTCACAACAATATCTAATGCTTAAAATTCTTAAATTATATCTTTTTTACCACATTCTTAAACACTTCTTTTCAATCACGATAACAATACTAATTAATATAAGCCTAATTATAAATATATAGTACTCTTAGAAGGCAGTAGTTACCAGTTCTTACCGTCCTAAAGTATATAATAACAAATTGAAGTTGTAGACTTGTGGTTAGTAGGTTTAAATTTCCAAGGATTAGAGAATTAGGTCAAGATGACCGACTAAACCCCTTAGAAACGATGATTTCTAGGCTTTACTACTGCTGTTTTGCTTGAACTTTAGACAAGGCACCTTCTGTTGGCAAGCAGAAATAAATAACTAAGCCGACAAAAGACCAATAAATTAATTAAGCATGGACGAGCTTGTTGACGTGGATGAAGCTATTGGTTATTTCTCGCAGTTATAGAAGAACAAAGTTCCTGAGATAGAACTCAAAAGATTGATTTAATATTGTAAAATTTTATTAAATTTTTCAATGAAGATGATTTATAAGTAAATATTTTGTATTTAAATTCTCACAAGATCAAATTTTTTTGAATCAGTATCGATCTAAAAAAAAAACTAAGATAATCACAGGGTTTAATAAAAACTTTTACAAAACAATTAGGAAAGAACAAAGGATATGAAAGATCAGCACTGGTATATATACTTTAGCATACCATTCTCTAGCTAGGTTGATTTATACGAGTTCAACCGCAGAATATATATAGCTAGGAAAAGAAACGCATATTTTCCACTTCATGCATGGAGTACACGCTACGTAAAAGCTCCTTCCATGAGACAAGAGCCCTGCAAACGATGCAAATTCACATGCCTTCTTCCAATTTTCTCGGCTTATATATTTACAAATAATGGACATGAGTAATGGAAAAAACATACTTCTTTATCAAAGCAAACAAACATCTTAGTCGTAGAATTGGGATATCTTAACTGCAGGTAGCCATTAATGGTGGCTATTGTATATAGGTTTTCTAGAGTTCAAAGATGACTTTGACAAATGAAAGATTCAAAGTCAAATGGCCAAATGGGTATCATTTTTTTTTTCTTTTTTTCCCATATAGCACTCGGACTTTCAACATATCTTCTTACTTCTGTGGATTTGAAAGCATTTGAACCCAATCCATAGATTTCTCAAGATTTGAGATCGAATATCATCAGTTGGATATTACTTTTACCAAAAGCTTTTCACTTCGAAAATGTTACCATAACAAATGAGATTGAACTATTTTATGATGCTTTTTACATAAATGTGGTCTAATGCATTTTAAAAGAGAAAGCAAGAAAAAACATTAATATTCTGATACTTATATCAAGAATATAGCCAACCATCTAATGAAAAAAAAAGACAGAAAGACATTATACAGTATTGTATTGGAACTGAATCAATTCCTGAAGTAAACAGGGTTTTTACATGTAATCGGAATGCAAGGAATAAAAGTTAAAATTAAGAATAGGATTTGCAAACTCTGATATTTGTTTACTATTTCCATTCTTATTATAATAATCCATCGTTACAAGATAAAGTGTATTGTTTTCGATTGATCACAAGACTTCAAAGAAAAGGAAAAGGAAAAGAAAAAGAAAGATGAAAAAAACGAAAATCCTCTTGGACTAACCATGCAATGCATCTTTAATCAGTTCAGTTTCAGAGATTAAAACAGCTTGAGGGGTTACTGGGCTCTAGGGTTTTTCAGAAGTAGTGGAGAGGCCACAGAAAAGGGCATGCGCAACCGAAGAGTCCGGCTTGTCATTGTGGCAAGGAGATGAACCCGACGGAGGGACAAAACCCTTTGGAAGCATGGCAGAGAAAGGCCTGGTTCTGAAGTTTTTCTTGACCTTTCTTCGTTTCATTGTCTCCCTCTTTCTCTTCTTGTCGTATTCTGGCTTGTTCAAGAAGGTTGCAGTGTTCTTGGCACGCAACACTTGGTACGCCGGAGCTGGTTGGTTGGCATTAGGATCAGTACTAATCTTGGGTAGGATTTGATTGCACGAGGCATGGCGAGAAGAGGAGACAAGGAGGATGGCGAAAAGGATGAGAAGAAAAGCGAAGAAATGCTTCAAGGTTTGATTATGGAAACCCATGAGAGCAGAGAGTTTGGATTGCGATGCATAGTTTGTATTTGATGAGGAAAGGGAAATAAGAATAAGATGAATCAAACCTGAGATTTAGAAGCCGTTAATCCCAAGAGCTAATTATAATTTGTTGCTGCTTTTGAGGAGAGAATTAGAGAGCTTAAAGAAGGTTTCAAGAATCATGATATATTTATATGCATATTACTAGGCGTCAAGGTGTAAAGCATTTATATTTGGTACTTGGCTCTTATTTATATTTGCCTAAACCTGGATTGAAGCCTTGAGTATAGTAGTAATATAATAGTTTGCAGTTGAACGTTGGTATCTAAAACCAATTATTTTTAGGATGAAAGTTTTTAATCTAAAAGAAAGAGAAAGTGTTTATATTTACAAATTTAACATGCTTGTATAAGATAATTATCCATTAACAATTAAAATTAATTTGATTTAGTAGTTATTATTTAAAAAAAAATTAAGTCATAAAATAAAAAAAATATTAAATTCAAAATTCGAACTTCTTTTTTTTTTTTACCTCATTATCAACCAAAAAAAGATAATTAATATTAATTAATGTTTAAAATCTTAAAACATATAACAATTACAATATATTTAGCTTTATGGCTAAGTAAAATTAATTTAAACTTAATTAAGCAGGTATATCTATCTTTTGATTTACTATATGTTTTTGGAAAACATTAATCTTTTTAATTATCACTCCTTAATCATCTTCATTACGAAATCTCATATGATCCCAATTACAATTTCACTTATTTATCTTTATTAAGAAAATCTCATATGAGCTAGTAACTCTTTGGTTTAGTGGTAAGGAGGAGGTCTAAATACTTTGAGACCCCTAGTTTGAATTTCATCAAATGTGAGATTGAGTTTAATTTGTTCCAGTTATTTATATTTTAATAGTTTATTTAGTTAATAATTATAATTATTAATTATTAATTCATGAAATATAATATGTTAATTATGATTTTAATTTTAAATAAAATGTACTGTTAAAAACACATGATCCCAATTACAATTTCAATTAAATTTTAGTGTTTCTCTACAAATTAATTAAAAATATATAATTAATTTACAATATTGCATTATATTCATTAATTTTTTTATATAAAAATCTTATAATGTAATATCACTCTACTCAAAATAAACATTCTTCAAGGCCAAGAAATGATATTAGCATTGCTCACCATACATTATTAATAAGGTATGACAAAAACTAGCTTCTTTCATGGACACTCCAACTATTTTTTCCTCTAAGTTTTTATTGCATTTATTTTCTTAAAATAATTAAATAATAATTTAAACGATAGAATATATTGTGAAATCTCATATTCACACTAAAAAAATACACGTGAGAGATTCATCTCAACAACATAAAAAATAAACTAAAAAAAATCTTTTCTAAAAAATATTATACTTAATTACTTATACTAATTTGGCTAATTTCGAGGTGTATCTAATTCTAATTATTTTATTTATGAGAATAATTTTTTGGTGGTGGCAGCCGTTAAAAGACTTTGAAACTAGTTCAACTTCTTCCGACGTTCATGCGGACATCAAACGTGCGAAGAGGTGGAGAAACAAATTCCTCTCTCTCTTTCTCTCTCTCTCGCTGTTGCCTTAATACGCTTGACGATCCTCCATTGACTTTGTAAAGCCCAAAAAAAAAAATATATATTTCACTACAAATTTCCTATCTCAGGAGACGAAAATAGTTTTTCCCTCGCTTTCTCGATTGTTGCCCGTTAAATTCCAGATCTCCTCGGCGGGAGTAAGAACCCTGCCTGAACTGGTAAATTATTTAGAAAGAAATAAGTAGATCAGAGTTTTCGAGCATGTCGAAATCGCTTCCTTATTCGATGAAAGATGTTCACTACGATAACGCCAAGTTCCGTCACCGATCTTTCTTTAAGGTATTAGATATTGAGATCTCGGTAACTTTTACTCTTTTATTTTTTTAATTCCCTGGATTTCGCTATTAATTCATCTCGTTTATTTAGCTTTTGATTTTCCTGTACTGTGATTTTCAGGGTTTTTTTTTTTTTTTGTTAGATGAATTGGACTTTGTTATTTTTAAGTTGAAATTGCTTTAGAAGAAGCTAATGACAAATTATTAGGATATCTTTGCGGATCTGTATTTTTCTGTAATTTTAACGTGAACGCGATTATATTTAGGAGAGTGATCAGTGCGGTGGGCAAGAAACAGGAAAGTTCAGTAAGGAAATTAGAGAACAGAACATCAAAGAAATTTAAAATCATTAGAGAAATTTTAAGGAGTCTGATTTAAGTCCCCTTAAGCTTGATGCTACACATAGCTCCTCAGCTTTAAGATTTAGCATTTTGGTTAGAGTAATGCGATTTTGAACTCCAGTGTGTAGTGCATGCCACATATTAAGTTCTACATATTCAATTTTCACATCACTAATTAATTGCTTGATGTCTGAGATCTGACTTGTGTCTCAGTCCCAGTGTGGCTGATCATTCTGTTGGACCAGCTACAAATCAACTCCTTGGTAAGCTATTGCCTCAACAACTAGCTAATCAGACACAAGCCCACTTGGGCGGATTCCTCCTTTTGCTCCTCAGCCTACAGGATATTAGCAGCCGTTTCCAGCTGTTGTTCCCTTCCCAAGGGCAGGTTCTTACACGTTAGTCACCTGTTCACCACTGGAAACACCACTTCCTGTCGGACTTGCATGTGTTAGGTGTTTGGAGTACAACTGATTGTTACTCTTAGTCAATTTTAATAGTTAACCACTGAGAGTCTATTTGCAGAATCGCCTGATGTCTTCATGGCAGAAAAATGGCTAAAATTTCTAACAATATTGTAAAGTTTTGGAACTCTTAAGCTTATTTCTTTCATTTTTAAGTAGCCTGCATTATTTCTAACTCTTCTTTGTCATGCTAACATTTTCCTGTGTAGTATATATATTTTTTGAAAATATTCTCTATTTTAAAATGCTCTATTCCAGGTGATCACTCAGACCCTGCTTACTAGTAACATGAAGCGCGAATGTGTAAGTTGTAGTACAGGGAAGTTTCTGGGGTTATTAATGATCATTGGCTTAGCATGTCTAATTTTGACTCACGCAAATACAACACATTCTGTTTCCGATGGACTAGCAAAAGGTATTAAGACAAATGAAGAACGTAAGGTAGTTACTGATGTTGGCATCAGATTTGACAAACTCTGGAGAAGAGCACCCAGGCTTCCTCCTCGATTATCACCAGATGAAAAAGTTAGCTTCAGTAATTTTACTGGTAAACCAAACGAGCCTAATGAAGAAAAATGGAATGCTAGACAACAAAATGTAAAGGAGGCTTTCTCCCATGCATGGTCTGGCTATAAACATTTTGCAATGGGTTATGATGAGCTTATGCCAGTGAGCCGGCGTGGAGTTGATGGGCTAGGAGGTCTAGGTGCTACGGTTGTAGACGCTCTTGATACTGCCATGATAATGGGTCTAGATGAAGTTGTTTCTGAAGCAAGCTCATGGATTGAGTCGCACCTTTTAGAAAGGATTAGTCAGAAAGGGCAAGTTAATTTATTTGAGACAACAATACGGGTTTTGGGTGGTCTATTGAGTGCATATCATTTAAGTGGGGGGGACCAAGGCATGAACTCAGCACACAAGGGTCCAAAACCCACTATTTATCTGGACATTTCAAAAAACTTGGCTGATCGTCTTCTATCTGCTCTTACTTCCAGTCCAACTGCCATTCCTTTCAGTGATGTGGTGCTACATGATTCCTCAGCTCATCCTGCTCCTGATGGATTAAGTAGTACTTCCGAAGTTTCCAGTTTACAGCTTGAGTTCAATTACCTCAGTGCAATTTCTGGTGATCCAAAGTATAGCACAGAAGGCATGAAAGTTTTAGCGCATTTGAAAACTCTTCCAAAGGTGGAAGGACTAGTTCCTATCTACATCAAGTATGTTTCTTTTGCTTCAATATGTTATCACCCATGCCATTATTACTCTAAATGGCTATGTCTGTCTTTATTTCTTTCTAGGATTTTCTAGCCTGCCGAGTTTAGTTTGATGGAAAATTTTCTTTTGCTTGGATAACTGATTTTAGTCATCAAACACAGTCAAAAATATTTTCGTAAGGTTTTTCATTTGTATCATCAGAATTTTTCCTTCTGTTACCTTTTTTGGATTGTCAAAACGTGCTGAATTTCTTTGTCTTGTTTCTTTCTCTTCGCTTATTGTTTCTTTCTCTTGTGGCATTTTCTATTCATTTTTTTAGTTTTAGATTGACCATTATCAAGCAAAGGTTATCTACTGATTTCCCTTTTGGCTAAAGCAATGTGATAAACCAAAACTATGGGTACTTTCTCACTCTTTTTGAATTTAAATATATTTGTGATTTACTTGACTTCACCAGTAGATATGGAATGAAAGTTTGAATACTTTGGTCTTTGTCATTGACTGGATCATGTGACATTAGGCGCAGAGCAGTGACATTAGGTGTTTTAAATAATTTTCATCTTTTAGTTATCATATAGAAGTTTACTGACTTTAGTTTAGCCTAGCAGCAATTTATTTTACTGGGAGATCTTTTCCCTGTAATTGAATTGGCCTCATTTTTCACAATCAACTCTACGATAGAGGGGAGACAGTTGTTAGGCTATCTGTGCTCAACTTAATATTGCACGTGTAGAAAGAAGAATTCTTAGATAGCCGCAAACCATTTACAAGATAATGTAAGAAGAGGCTGGCTTGATATTTTCCCCTTTTTGTGATTGTGTTATTTCTTTTATGACTTCCAAAAATGTGAGCAATGCATAGAGATTAACAATTTCCTTGGACAAAATGATTGATTGATATCAATATGCTTTTTCTGCAATGTTTATCATTGTTATACTTATCATCATCGTCATTGTCATTATCATCATAATTATTTATTTCTGATTATCTACTCTTGAGATCACCTTAGCACTAAGTTTAGTCCTCATTGTTGTGAGTATTTATTTATTTTCTCTTGATCATCTTACTATGAAATGCAGCCCTCATTCTGGTGAATTTAGTGGAGAAAATATTAGATTGGGATCTCGAGGTGATAGCTATTATGAGTACCTAATCAAAGTGTGGCTACAGCAACGAGCTATTCAGGGTGGTAATTTTACATATCTATATGATATGTATGAGGAGGCAATGAGGGGTGTTAGACACTTGCTTGTTCAGAAATCAATACCAAATGAATTGGTTTTTGTAGGGGAATTGCCTTATGGATCCAAAGGTGCTTTCAGTCCGAAAATGGACCACCTGGTATGTGGTGCTTTCTTAATCCTTGAGTCATAAGGAATACCCAGCTAAATGGATATTTTTAATTCTCCTTTTTTAGTTGATAGATGTTAAATTTTCCCTCATCCTGCCATCCTACATTTAATATGTTAGAATCTTTTTGAGCTTAAGGCATTGAGCTGTCACGTTTTGTGTTTCTAGGACATAAGGTCTAGGTTTGTAAACTTGAAAATATGGGGTCGCCTTTTTTTTCTTTTGTTGCTTATTTTCATGAAAGAAGTGTGTATTATCATGTTACATCAGGACTTTGGTCTCCACACATCCAATATGAAATTCATTCTTGAATGTTCCTGTTTTTTTCTCTTCCCATTTCTCCTATCCCTTCCCAGAACATCCATTGTCCTCAAATATTTATTTTAGGGAAATTTTCGTCAGATACATTAATGTGTCTTTTGAGTGTTGCAGCACCAAAGTTTCTTCTTGAACCAACTTTCATACATTATAGCATGTAACAATTTTCAGAAGAATGAAAGTAGAAACTAAAATAGCTCAGTACTGTTTGATAACCTCTTCCAATTTTCTGTGGGCAATTTAAACAAAAAAGAGGAAATTGAAATGCAGACAAAAAAGAATGGTGATCTTTTCCCAATTTTGTTCAGTAGTTACGATCCTTGAGATAAATTTTTGCTATGTCTTACAATCAATTTGGCAGTTGCCTATTAACCAGATTCACTGCTAGGGAGCTTAGATTGTGAAAATGTTCTGTTAAGAATTGCATAATATCTGATATCCTTAGATACATAAATGTGAACCCTACTCTTTGAATTTTCTTTGGATCTGTACCATGGGTCCAACAAGTGATTTCCTTCATCGATTCCATAAACCTTCAATCACTGGTGAAGGCAAAATTTGATTCACTTTCTTTGGCATCAAAACTTATTGGCTTTACCATCAAAACTAGGCTATTAGGTCACACCTGCAAAGCAGTACTCTGTAGATCATGGGTTGTTTCTTTTCAAAACTATCACGCTGAATGTTGCAAGGAAGCAGTCAGTAAGTGGAAGAGTTCCTCCCACCACAGTGTTTCTAATATATTACAGCTATAGTTGTTCATGTACATGAATGCATAAGTTATATTTCTCTATTAATCATTGACTCTTCTGAAAGCATTTCGCTGTCATTAGATCCCAAAAAGTATCCTTCATTGATGGGAAAGTAATTGTAATGTACTTACCAGGTGTGTTTTCTGCCTGGTACTCTTGCACTTGGTGCCACTAAAGGCGTCACAAAGGAGAAAGCTATGAAGGATAACCTTCTTACATTTGAAGACCTGGAAAACTTGAAACTTGCAGAAGATTTAGCCAAGACATGTTTTGAGATGTATTCAGTAACTTCCACTGGTCTGGCTCCTGAAATTGCTTACTTCCATACTAAGGTTAGTTGGATTCATTTCTTGTCCTTGAAATCAGTATGGGATCAACTTAATTTGCATGTGCACCTAAATGGCTCATATTTGCTTATTCATCTATGTAAGACTTTTTTTTTTTTTTGCATATTGTATAATTATGATAGGTACTGATAAGTTGACTTGATCTAATTGAAACAGGAATATTTTGAGGGTGGACTTGATGGTGGAAATAAGAGTTCAGAGTATGTAAATGACATAATAATCAAACATGCTGACCGTCACAATTTGTTGCGTCCTGAAACAGTTGAATCCTTGTTTGTATTATATCGAATCACTCAAGACCAGAAGTATGCTGTTTTAGTTCTTCAGTTTCTATTCATTCTCTTTCCTATTATTTAATTACTATATTTATGGAGTACACCTGTGTGGAACCCTTTTTTTTCTAATACATTGCATTGCAGATATCGTGAATGGGGCTGGCAGATCTTTGAGTCATTTGAGAAATACACCAAGGTGGATTCTGGTGGATACACTTCTTTAGATGATGTCACCACACTTCCTCCTCAAAGAAGAGACAAGATGGAGACTTTTTTCCTTGGTGAAACGCTGAAGTATTTATACTTGCTCTTTGGGGATAGCTCTGTTATGCCACTGGATAAATTTGTTTTTAACACAGAAGCTCATCCTTTCCCAATATAAGATGCCATTTAGAGGGAGGCACTAACGTGAAGGAAAGCATGTGAATGCTTAATGTCTCTTGGCCTGGGCACATAATACATTTGTACTTAACATGGTTCGGTAGTTTATCTTGTTCTGAGGGCAGTTCTTGCCTACTTGCTCAGGACCCGGTTTACCAAGGCGGTGGCTTAACTTTACATGCTGTGTTCAACACCTCAATGAGTTGATCTGCACGTAGACGCTTATGTTGGCATTTACCTGGCCCACCTAATCTTTGACAGGATTGTAACATTTATTTGTTCTGATAGACATTTTTGTGGTTTTGTGTGGATGGGGTTTGGCTCACCCAAATATTGAGTGAAATATGACAATATGTAATTGACCTCTCTGATTTAACAGTATAATTGCAATTTTGAGTACCAAAACAACTAATTATGTTCTATTTTTTGTTATTATTTCATTATCATTGGCATTGCCTGAAGGTTACACACTGTCTGCATCTGTTCATGACTGCCCTTTTATTATCATCAGGTCACACTGATATCTACATTTTCACCTTCATCTTGAAGGAGAAACAGATTATCACCATCTCGAATGACATCTACATCATCTATTTCTGCATTCTCAGCATTAATGACTTTTGCAAATGTGTAGCCTCCAAACTTTTCCCCTGCAGTTTTCACACGGTTATGGAATGATAAATGAATAGAGCAAAAGCAGGTAGTCATACTAAAGTGGTTTTCAGGTTCCGGTTCATGGTCTAAAAATCCTTTTATTTATTTTTTAATTTTTATTTTATTTGGATTCTAGTCACATTTGAAATTGATTTATAATGGTTTTTACCATATGTTCAGGTTTATTTTCAAGTGCTCTTTTCTGGTCGGACTTACCAGCCACTCTGAGCAGCTCTTGTATTGAATCAGGTAGAAGTATCAACTTTCCTTGTTGTCTACTTGATGTGCTGCTGCACCGGAACTGCATGTGAATGGTAACTCTTTTCTTGGTCGGTAGTATTACCTCTCTATAACTGGGTGAATTGAAGAAATTTTGGGCCCCACTTCTATGTTTGATCTGACTATTCTGGGGATCATCTGCTGTTTCTGGCCCAATGATGTCTATCCTATATTCATCTAATTTTCTTTTGTTCTCGTAACTCAGTAAGAGCTCATATATGCTCTTGTTTCCTTGCTGTTCTGCCAATGCTTTTGGCGTTCTTCCTCTTGCATCTGGTTTATTTACACTTGCTCCTCCTTCGGGCAAAATCTTGACCGTTTCAATATGCCCCTTGCAAACAGCATCATGGAGAGCTGTTTGGCCATCCTCTGCTGTTGAATTTCCAATCGTTTGAAATCTACCTGTTTGACTCTTCTCTACAGTCTCTGATCCCGAGAAATCTATGTCTCCTGCTTCTTTCTTAGGTGTATATCTCTCTGGTTGATCTTCAAATCCAGCATCCGAGCAACTTCCTCCCATTGCTCCTCCTCCAAGCCTTTTATTGCAGGTCAAACCCGGGTCTTTGTTGGACTGGTCAAAGCTGCTGCTCTCTAGCCCATTCAGTTTCTGCAATAAGAAACCATCACTTCTTGTTGTTTAAATATAAGTCTTCCATCACTCTAGAAATTATCTAATACGATATTTACCATATAAAGATTATGCATTATAACACGTCCATCTTCTTTATTTACTTGTAAGGTGTTCATCAGTGAAGTACCATTCAGTCGTAGTATTTGACAGAGCTCAGTGGTCCGAACTGTGTATGGCTGTGGCCTATAACATAGAACTCCATCCTCTCCAAACATATCCCCTGCAGCTACCTTTGCAATAACCTGTACACACATGCGGGCACGTAAAATTCTCTTGTTTATTTACCACAAAGGAAAAATATTATAGATGTTAAAGTAATGTCTTATACCTGATCATGCCTATCAGCATGGGAGATTAAGTTCTGCAATTAGGGATCAACCAAACACCAAATTAATGTCAGAAATTAGCATTGTGTAGTTTATATGTTCTGCAGACATCAAAATGGCCACTTACAACTGCTCCTGAGACAAGGATATAAAGATCTGTTGGGGATTCATATTGCAGAATGACATCTTCTTTAGGTGGGAAATACTCAGCATCCATTTCTGAAACCTTTAATGGAGTAGTCAATTGCATTAGCATCTTGTGAAAAAGAAATTCGAGGTCAAAGTGATGAATGTGTACCATTGTGCAAAATACACCAAAATTTGTGGATCTCACCAGAGTTCTGGTATTTTATTTAGGGTACTATTTTAGCCTAAAGGGAGAATAATGAATGAAGAATGATATGGAGAGATATAGTTGGGCATGAGAAGTATTACCAACTGAAAGAGGAAGTCATGAGAAACTCCTTGGAAGAGATAGACTTTCTGCACAATATGGAAGAATAGATGATGTGCAATGCTTGAGCGAATGGCTTTTGGCAAACTATTTAGGTGCTCTTGTTGCTTCAGTCCTTCTGTTTTGAATCTTAAGCATATATGTGACAACATTTGATCTTGTATGTGATGTGGCAACCGATTTCGTGTCGCAAACTCCGAAGCAGCTCTGACTGTATCCCTCTGTAGCACCAAAAAAGATAAATGTTTCTTGTCATTAGCACTCCCTGGCTAGAGATGACATCCTTGTCTAAAGAAAATACTGTTGAATCTGAAGAAGGGGCTGGAAGCATGTGATGCTCAAATTAGCTACTACAAAAGACTGAGCACTCATTCTTGATTTGTAATGTCATACAATGGCAAGGAATTTTTGGCATTACCTTGAAGGTGGTTTTTACCTTGAATTTTTAATATAAATTTGTCAAATTGTGGGGTAGATATAATGTCTTACAAAAACGAACTTTTTCTACAACAAATGGTGGGGTTATTGTGCTAGAACTGTTTATTGTGATGGGCAATTTCTTTTGGTCCCTGTAGAACTTATTTTATATGTTTAGTTCTCCTGGCAGTTAATGATGATTTCAAACAGCTTGAAAGCTGTAAGGGAACTTACAAAATTACGAGTCCGGCTTGTCCAGTGAACTACCAGGTTTGTCATGTTTCCGATGAGGTAAGCTGTTAATCCCAAATTAAACAACATGTAAAAGATATCAAATAGCATCTCTCTTGGATTCTCAGCATGCAAGTCCCCATAACCAGTTGTAGTGAGTGTTGTAATGGACCAGTAAATTGAAGTTATATATCTATCCCAGAGACTATGCTCTTTGAAATTTGGGTATACTGCACCAATCCAGGTTCTTGAAGGATCAGGGTATCTATCTGCAATGAGATAGTTAAAGCATCCAGCACAATGTACTGCAAACAGGGTCACCTGAAATCAACCCGAGAGGAAAATAACCCATTTTTCAAGTGCTGAGGCAATATTTCTGATAGAATTGAGACAAGAAGAAGTTTCAATGGCTTACAGAAATGAGCTTGGTGCACCGAGTCCAAAAGTAGTTGAACCGGATGTCTTTCTCTAGTCTGAAGGAAGGCAAACCTGTAAGTAAATATCGCAGTTTTCCCCATTGTAACAGTTTAAGAACTTAGAAAAGTCATGGGCTTGGATCTGATTACAAACCTTGCAAACAGGGAGCTGACTCGTCTCAGACGCCAGAGTCTGAGCATGTTTAGCAGCCTGAGCCCAAGTTCACTGCCATGATCTGTGAACATGAGGCTGAGAGACTGAAATGGGGCTGTGGAACAGACATCGAAAGCAAACCAGGTAGATATGTACCTAGATGTTGGATGGATTATATGAGAAAAGCTTATTAGTTGTTGCTCGAATAGTAGTTTATAAACATTTTTTATTCTTAATTGATAGTTGAAAAGGCCTTTGTAATCAAATGCTGCAAAATCTTATTTACCTGATGGCAATCTTCTTGGGATCATCAACAAGGAGATAAGATTGGCTATCAAGATATGCAACAAAGAAGGTGAGAACAATGTCAACAGCAAAGAAGCCATTGACAATGTTGTCAACAATGAAAAGTGCATCTTTCTCGTATGTTAGGAATGCAAACTCGAATGGACAGATCCAGGCTGAGTAAATGACTAGAACAACCAACCACATCTCCCAAGCCCTGTAATAAGATATAGGACATGAGGAGAAGCTTTGATATATGGAAAGAAATATTTGAGTAAATAATGGCCATAGTCATCACCTATAATGAGGGTTGAAAGGGGAAATTATGTATTTACGTAGCTTGGTCGCCTGGTTAATTCTGGCCCCAAGTGATGGAAGGGGATCACTTGAGAAGAAACTACCATGAATAGCACTGGCCATTTGATATTCATCAGTACAGAACCGTTGGAAGAAGTTTTTGGTACAGGAAAATGACATCTTAGTTGTTTGAATCCTCAAGGCAACACCTACAATAGAGGCTATTAAACTTCTGGCAGGGTTAAGTCTCGAAGAAAGGGTTATATATAATGAACTTGTGAAGAGGAACACGGGTTTGGTTTCCTTTTTATAACCTTTATCTCGATTTGCTCCTGAAATGTTTGAAATGAATGTACGAGTTTAAGCAACTAATACGCCTCTAGCAGCGGAAGTGAAAGTAGGAAAAGGCCGAGGCAGATTTTCCATCTTGTTTGGACTAGAACGATAAACAAGGAACAAGAAAAACATGAAAAGAGCAAGGAGAACGACCGAAAAAATGGAAAGCACTGTAAGTGGCAGACATAGGGGTGCAGCAGTGCAGTTGCCAGTTGCAGCAATGAAAATTCTGAGAGAAAGAAAAGGATGGGAGAGTAAGAGAGAGGGAGAGATTTGAAGGACTGAAGGTAATGGCAACAGTAATGGTGTTTCGGCTGTTGAATTGGTGCAGTTGGTGGTTGTGGGAGATCCATTATCAAAGCATGTGAAGGTGTGTGTGATATATAGACAAGCGTTTTTGCTAGGACGGATTTAGTGAAAACAATGTTTTGGTGTTTTCACTTCCGATTCCAGAGATGGACCAGGCGGTCAGACACCCATAGTAGAATGGGGGAGGATGTCTTGATTTATGGAGGCCACGTGTTCCAATCAAATCTTCGCTTACAGGTGTGACACTATTTTTTGTTGCTAAACATCTCAGAAAAAAGAAATATCATTTCAATGTCATTCCCCCTTCTCCTTCCTAGTAAGAGCTGAAATTGTTTGCTTTTGCTACGCAATTGGAACCATAAGTGTGAAAATGCATTCCCGCCATATAATCCAACTCCCCCACCCCTGTCCCCCCTCTCTCTCCTGTATGCTTTGACACCCTTTTTTCTGTTCAACTTCAGCCAACGCGTTAACGTTATCTTCTTTTTTTTTTTTTTTTTGTGCCGACCTCTTATTGGTCTCTGCCTGATCATTCTAAGATAATTTGCATCTTTGCTTCTTCAATCTACTTGTCAGTTTCATTTTGCATTTATCTGTCCTTAATGATTGCATCTGACACCAGTTAATTGCTGATGAAATGTCAAAAATCTATTAGTTTTACAAAAAAGCAGAGCCGAAAAGGGATATGGAAAGAACAGTAGAGGAAAACTTCGTTAAGAGTAACTGTATGCAGCAGAAAAAGACCCTAAAAATATTAGTCGAAAATGAGCATCGTAGAATGTAGAGTCACGGTTGTGTGCGGGTACTATAAAACTTCAAGAAGCTCTGATTGATTTTGCATTAAGGATTTTAAGGAAGTTTGGGAGTTGGGACCCAAAGAGGTCCCCGAAGTCAAGTATATTCCTTCAAGATTCTCTCTCTGTATTTAATGAACTATCAGATCCAACCATCTGATTAAAGCCCACTGGCGCAGAATTGGAGAGGAGCTGAAACCGACCTCAGTTGCACCTTCCTCTTCTTCCGGTTTGCCATTTGCCAAATAGAGGTACATTTCTATTTCATCTTTCTTCAATCTTCTACACTGCAAAAATAAAAATGCATGAACAATTCTCATTATTGCGTTCCGGAAATTGGATAATAGATAATGTTTCATGAGTTCAATGGCACATGGCAGATAAGGGGCTTTTTTTTTTTTTTTATACTAATTACATTTTTCTAGATAAATATCTTTGGGTGATTTAAGCACATGGCAACTTATTAATATCTGAATGAATAAAAAAAATTATTAATATCTGAGAATTATTAGAGTTCTTGGGATTTCTATTATAAATTTTGTCATATTCTCACGCACGTGAGAAAAATGTGAATTGATAATTGTGAGTGATAAAGGCAAATATAGATACCGTGGAATTCTGCAATGTTTATGGCACGTGAGTTGCGGAGGGCAGGAGTTGGGCTTTAATCAAAGTTATGGGATATTTGTTGTTAGTTCAACTGTTTCTTTCTCTTTTCTGTTTTGAGCTGAACCTTGCTTTTGGTTTGTTCGGCACTTTCGGCTCCCTGCCCTTCTCGAATTGAGTCGAGTTTGGTAGGGTCAACCCATGAGCCTCGTGAGAGAATCCTATTCTCTGTAAGACCTGAATGATTAGGCAGACACTTGGAGAGAAGTTATAATAATTCAGTCACGAAAAGCAATAACTCCTACTCTTTGGGTGTTTTGTAATAATGATGTCAAACTCAACCCCCATATTTCTTCAGTCTTCCTGAGCTTTCGGGAAATATAAGAAAAAGAAGATAACCATTAAGTTCTTCAATTTGTATAATACTTTAACCAAATTCATATTATTACAGTTTTTATTGGATGAAAAGATTGAAATAGAATTTTCTTTTTTTTTATTCATAAGAGGGAAAAAAACAGATATGGGACCAAAAAAAGAGATTCGAAAAAAGATTAGAAAGTTATCTTCTTGTCTAGCCGGATCATTAAAACAAAAATTAAAATTCTAAAATAAAAGCTTCCCATCAAATACATGTCACTTGATAATTGATATGGGACAATACAAAGATTATAGGTTTGTGGTGGAAATTAGAGCATAAATCAAAGTCTTAACAACAACAAAAAAAAATGGATAAAAATCAGTTAATTACAATTAGAATTTTAAAACATTAATTAGAAAGAAGAATATGTTGATGATGAAGATGGGAAATGGATAAACGTCACCAATCAAAGTGTTAAAAAATGTAAATATTAAAATATTGATATTTTGTAGATAATTAATAGTGTATGGTTTTGATGTAAAGGAAGTAATGAGAAATTAATTAAGTTAGATAGAGAAAAACCCATAAAAGTTGACAAATAAAAAAAGAAAACTAATGGTAAAAGAATACCGTTCAATCTGGTTCATGGAGTCGTGATAAACCTAATTGCTTTCCGACAGCAACACCAAGCTTCATGTGATCACAACCAATTTCAAACTGCTTGTCACGGTTTCTCTGTCTACTTATATGCCACAAATATATTATTATTATTATTATTATTATAACAACAATCAAACCTACCTCTGAAAACAATTTAAAGAAGAAAATTTTAAGTGAGAAAAAGAGAGTGAAGAGATTGAAAGAACGAAAGTTCTTGTGATCAAAGGAAGGCCACGGGAAAAGATTAAACAAGGTGCAGTGGTCCTGTATTAAGTAATGGTCCAACTATTAAATTGCCCAAACCTTCTCTAAAAACTTGTCCAGTAGTGGTCCTTCATTCTTGATAATACAGAAGAGGGGAAATTTGAGTTTAAATCTTTCTGTTTGACAGAAAGATGTGGTTACCATCTTCCAATCAACGTGTGGTGTGATGTGGTATGGTGTGGTCCTTTTCCTTAATTTCATCGATGAAATTGAATGCTTTGAACTATTCTTTTTCTGAATCATATGCGAATTTGGGTTCAAACAAGGATGGATGTAAACGTGGTTGTCTTTAGAATCTATGATCATTGTTGAATTCTAAGTAAATCTGATATTTCGTATATATAATTCATGTTTATTTTATATAAAATCATGTTGTATAATGTAAAATATAAAAATTTTATGTTAAAATTCGTGTTTTAATTTGTCACATTTTTATATTGTTTTTATTAAAATTTAATCTATAATTTTTTATATCTTTTATTCATATCGGGGTTTGGATTATAATTAATAGATCAAACAATGTTGAGCAGCTGGATTTATACTGTGAAAGGAAATCAAAGTACTGTTAACAATGGGAAGAAGCAGATTCTAATCTCGGAAAATTAATGGTTTCATTTTTCGGTCGATTCTGACTCTTTTATCTTTAGTTCTACTTCTTAGAATAGATTAGATCGAATTGTGGAATATATGAAATGAAACTCACTCGAAAAGAATAAAAATACTAAATATTCCTTTGGTTTATCAACTTCTTTACGACTTCAGTATTAGAATAAATATCCACCATGCACAGAGGATTACCATCTAAATATATGCCATTTAAAAGAAATAGAAGTCCAAACAGGGTGACGTAAGAAGTAACTAATTTGGTTTCGATCTAATTCTTCGTCAAGTTGAATTTCCTTTTAAAAAGATATTCGAAACTTAAAAATCTCTTACTGCTTGATTTAAAAAAAAAAAATGATATATTGCTAATTACCTATATAAAGAATATCATATCCTCCTGACCACATTCTTATTGATCTTCTAAGATCTAATCCTCTAAATAAGCATATATGTGAAATTACCTACCAACCAACCTAAGATTAAAGATGTTATTTAAATTTTCAAGGAAAAAATTAAAAGAATAATTTTTAATATAAAATTAGTTCATGTAATAGGAAAAATCCATTACTTAATAGAAGAGAAATAGGTAGGCCTATGATACCTTGATTTAGTGACAAAAAAAAAAAAGAAATTTTTAAACTGTTAAATTTTAAATTTAAACCTCCTGGTATAAGAATTTATAAATTTAATTGTACATTGATTTATTTGATTAATTCGATGATTTTTATGGATATAATACTTTATTTTAATTATAATATCTCTTATAATTTATTGTTTTTAATAAAAATTTAAAAAAAAAGTCATAGGTAGACGAAATAATTTTTTTATTTGATGGAAAATAGTCTCTCTCTCTTTCTCTATATATATATATATATATATATATATATATATATGTAAGAAAATTCTTTATTATGTTCCATTTGAACGACAGCTGCTTTTGCTTTGGGAATTGCAACGTTAAAAGGATTGATCTTTTTTCAGCATTTGTTCTTCATTAATGGGTTCTTATTAGTGTCCCTTTCCCTCACACCACACCATTAGCCATTTTCTTTGAGTTATTCTTTACATTTTTGTTTCCATTTTAAATTTTAATTTTTTTAAAATGATGATCCTTAATTTAGACAACTTGGGTTAAGAAGCACATGGAAATGAAGGTGGGACAGAGATCTCTCGCTATCAAAATCTCATCATTTCACGCAAATTGTCTGTCGTACCAACTGAAATTTTCTAGGGCCATTTCCACCCCACTTCCCCACCCTATCACAGTGTTCACCCTCTATCCTTCTATTTTTCATTAGTAAGAAAATTGAAGCCGCAGAATAAAGAAAAAAGTTGTCTCGGAATTAAAAAAAAAAAAAGTAATTATGAATATTAAATTTTAAATTTGATAAATATTACTTTTTAAAAATAATTACATAAATCAATCAAATTTAATTCCGAATTTTTCTAACGTCTAAAATGGCTAAGCTCTTCTCATTTTCCAATTAGGATTCGAGCCTTTGAACAAACAAAATTAGCCAAAGGTCAACCCACAAGGCTCTTATTACCAAAAATAAAATATAAAAGATTGGTTTAACAGTACTCTCTAACCCAATTATTACTACCATGAAATTTCTTTTTTTAATTATTAAACTTGATTATAAGACGTGAAATCTCTAAGCAATCAAATATCGTCTCTTTGAAACATACCATATGATTTTCATAGTACAAATAAAATACTTAAAATTCCAGTTATGAATTTCTTTAATCTACCAATAGCTATGTCAAGAGTAAAGATATGGAAGGAAACTCTATTTGGATGGCTTTGAATCAATGTGGTTTGATGAAACAAGCCCAATATAAGTTTGTGTATTCTACGGATGAATCAGCCCAGCCTCCACTTAATTTCACAGTGAATAAACCTTATAATACATATAGTCCTTAGTCCTTTACATATATATATATATATATTACATTTCATTTCTCTATTAACAAAACTTCCTCTTACCGATATATTATTGGACCGAGTGATTAAAGAAAAAGAATGACATGCTATAGAACTTGACTTCGAGTGTGAACATCCTCAATTTCCATTCTCCATATATCAAAATTATAGCAAATTATTCCTTCTAAAATTTAAGCTAATAACGTTCATGAAATGGATTGTCAACTACAACAAAATCCTATATGATATCAAGCTGCTCATCATCACACTTAATTGGTGCACATGGCTACAATATTACACACTATAGGAAAGATGAACAAAATCAAACCAAATGTCGGTGACACTCCTAATTATAATAAACCCAAGGGTCAACTGACCTGGTCCGAAGTTTATGCCTTTGTTTCTTCACAACAATTAAGAGAAAGAAGAAGATACCAAAGATATTTTAAGTTGGAACGACAAATTAATTGATTATCCAGCAAAGACCATTAACTCAAATGAAGGACACATTAACGGGGACCAATCAAATTCAACCTAATGCCAATGATGTCTCCCTCTCACCGTTGCCCTGAAGCAAAGGCTGGTGCTTCTGTTACACAATGTGGTGGCATTGGCATTTGCATGTCTAAGAGAGCATAGCTTCGCTGGCTTTAGCTGCATCTGTAGTATGTACCGCTTTAGTCTTTGCTTTTTCAGTCATCTCATGTGATGAGAAGCATTTTTCAAGGTCCACACACACACTCTCTCTTTTTAGTGGTTGGCACTTGCACTTATCCTTTCTACCAAGGGGCCGAACATGGGCCAATCAGATTTCTTGTTTATTAGTTCATCTCACATTTACTGTCCGACCCCGTCAAGTCACGTGCAGCCTACCGCCTCAATTATTGCATTTTCTACAAGCTTTCTCGACCACCCTGGCCGTCATTCATGCATGTATGATCAATTGGTAGGAGAAATGGCCTTGTGTGTGGGATTATTGAGATGACAACTGACAACAACAGAGTCTTTTGACTTTAAGAAACCAGATTATATGCTAAATACTAACGAAACGTGAAATAAAGAGAGAGAGAATCATTATTTTAGGATTATATTCATACCAGAATATGCATGAGTTTATCTCTTTGTTTGCCCTTGTTTTCTCTTTCTTACTAATTTTCCTCTGTCTAACAAGCAAAGTCTTTGCAAAAACTTAGATAAGACATGATAGTCATGAATCGCATGAGGGATTCAGTAAAATTGAGTAGTCGTTTTCCTAATGAAGCACCAAAATTATATTGGAGGATAGTGGTCCAATTATTCTGACTAATCATTCATCGGAATTAGATACTGTAGTAAGAATATAATATTATTTATTTCAATGAGAAAAGAAAAAGAAAAAACGCAGTATAAATTACTATATATATATATGTACAATATGTACATAATACACAATAATTTCAGCTGCATGCAACATCCGATCGATCATTGCTTTCATGTACCAATGACTATTGCTATTGCATGGAATGTGGGTGAACTTTCCGGTGAGTCCTCGATCATCATTTTCAGTTCTTATTTCCCTAAGTTAGCTAGAATTTTAATTGCCAGGACTATTGATCAGAATATCTTTGTAATTTCAGGCTCTCGTGCTTAATCATACTGTAAATATTATCTACATTCAAAAGAACTATCCTTAAGTAAAACTAGTTAATTATATGTTTTTGTGTGTGTATATATATATGCGAGTTTACGTAGATTAAAACGAAAAATATTGGGGTCCAACAGAGGGAATAGAGTTAAGCGATGGTTTTGGGAAACTAGAAAAGGCAAAGTTAATTAAATTCCAGGTGTTGGATTATGAAGTTAATTAATTAATAATATTTCCTATGGGTTTAAGTTAATCATGGCTATCGCTCAGCTACCGTTTGGCTACTTGGCTTTTACATGGTATTTGGGAAGAGGCTTTTGCATTCACGTCTCAGAAACATATATCCTTTTTTAAATTTCGTTAACCTATTCAACCAATATCTGATCACTTAATAGCCAATGTACATAATTTCATTGTTATACATTTTTCATATTGTTCCTAAGCTTGAATCTACCTATATTAATTGTATAGTTTCCGTATATATAGTTTGCATGCATGCATGTAAAGGAGAGGCATGTTAGTATTTAAGGATCAAATTGAACTTTAATGGCAAAATGAAGGCTTTTAACTTTGAAATTTCAAGTTCAAGTTTTGTCATGTGTAAATTTGAGTTTTGTTTAATTTAGTTATTTTTAACTTCTAATGAAAATGATTTATTTTATGAATTTAAACTTTTAGAATAATTAATAATTTTTTACACAATTTCATATTTTTATATACCATATATATTTCTTAATTCAATGATTGAATTTAATTTATGTTTTATTTACGTAAATCATGCATGATAAATTTCAAGTTAATCGAAAATGTCTAACTATTTATTCGATAGTAATAAAATTTCAACCGTTAATATATATTAAAAAAATATTATTTTCAATCGAAATGATTGGATTCAAAAATTTTTATATATGATGTATACGAGAAGATTATTATATTTAACAACTAGTTTATAAAAATATTAATTTTATATAAAATAATAAAAATAATTTATTTTATAACAATGCATAATAGAATATGCATATCCCCGCATGCGCTGTATTGAATTAAAACTAGTGGGGCCATTTTTGGAAGAGTGGGAAAGTGGGGGAAGCAAAGATTTCCAGAAACCATGGGAGTTGATCTTGGAATATTGTAACTTATTAATTATTAAAAACTTGAAAGTTTGTCAAATGTACAGAAAACCGTGCGAAAAAAAAAAAAAAAAAAAGAGGATATATATACAAAGCACGAAAATGACATTTCAAAGTAGGAGGGGCTGCTGAATATGTAGATTGATCTTATGAGAGAGAAGAAACAAAATAATTGCGCTTACTATGTTTGCCTTTTTCTTTTTTTTTTTAATCATGGCAATATGATTTGAGCCATGGTAGGGATATAATGTTTCTTCTTAATTTCTTTTTATATAATTATATATATATATATGAGTTTTGTATTAGAATTTGATCAATAAATCTATTTGATGATACCTCTTAAAAGTAATTGTATGAATTATTAAATTAATCTTAATATTTTAGATACCAAACATAAGTAGTTTGAAAATTAGACATTAACCCAAAGTATTTTAAATGGTGCTCAAGATGTTAATATTCTTTAACTCGACTTTTATGGAATTAAATGTTTTTAACACGATAACTTATTTCAATATTTTTTGATGCAATATTATTTTTTTTTTTGTAAATCAATAGTTTGTTAACAATTTCATAAATTTTTTATACGAAAAATTCACTACGATGATAACCATAGAGCATATTTAATTTGCATCAACTTCTATTTTTCATTTATTTTGATGATTAAGCTTTTTTTTTTTTCCTGAATTCCATATATATGATAACAAGTAAATGTGGAGTTGGAATAGTCTTTCATTTCACCACTACATTTCTGTCTCTGATTTGAGAAAACATACGCCACCATGCCACACCATGGCACCACCTTTCTTCGTGCTCCTTCTAACTAATTCACCCACCTTTTGCTTTATCTGTATTCTGTAACAGGTTTTCTCTCTTTCTGCATGACTATGTACAGATGTGTTCTACTAATCAG
Organism: Firmiana major; assembly: GCA_033439115.1. Classification (NCBI taxonomy): domain Eukaryota; kingdom Viridiplantae; phylum Streptophyta; class Magnoliopsida; order Malvales; family Malvaceae; genus Firmiana; species Firmiana major. Next base: position 3,015,954 of record CM065914.1, on the reverse strand, counting down.
CAATGCCGACTAGGGTTAGTAGTAGCGAAGTAGAGGGTGCTGCCATGTTCTTAAAACTGCCAAGACAAACATGCCTAGTCTTGTCATGTCAAAGCAAATATTTGAGGTTACCGCATCAATAATCAAGGGAAGTGGAATACCGTAGATTCAACTGGAGATATTTGATTATTTATTAATAATTTTTTGATTGAATAATTAAAAATAAAAAATTGTAAATTTAAATTTGAACTTAAATAATTTTAACCGACACTTTCTATTATCATTAAAATAGAAAAACCAACCTGCCACATGAACTGTCACCAATCACCAAGGATCACTTAGTGCTTGTCTTGTCCCCGACAATGGGAGGCTAATGTCCTATACATTCTTAGGCAAAGGTTACAGATGAACCTTAAAACATATATAGATAGAATTAAGGAAATGCCTACCCTTGTTTGGTTTGGCCAATGTTGTTTATGTTAGGATGAGAACACTGTTTCCGGATGCATGCATGTCCTGTATAAACTAGATTGAATAAATGTTGTACGGCCACCAATATGCCCGACAGAGGGTGTTGATTAACTTTATCAGTTTCTTACCTTCATCACCACCCAGATCATAGCCTATATCAATTATGCATTGGAAAATTACCCTTGCCTAGATTGGATTTGGACGGTGGGAATCAGTGCATATACTTAGGTTAGAAGTCCTGCTGTTTCAGATTTCACAAGGGTAATTGAAATAAATACAATAAGTTTTCGTCGAGATTTACTGCAATTGTTTTTAAAGGAAAAAAAAATGTGGGTTCTAACTTCTTGAAGCTGACTTAGTGGTTAAAGGAAAAAAAAAAAAAAAAAACACCTTAGGATTTTAATGAAACAATGTCTCATAAGTCTCTCCATACGTCAAATTATATACTAGTGTGTTTGTTTAAATTAAATGATCCATAAATATAATATTTAATTATGATTATAACACCTCTAATAATGTAATGTACCATTTTTTATTAAAAGAAAAACTTATAATTGAATCACTAGATTTTATTTTTATTAACTCACCGATCTTCATTTAGATAAAATCATCTATTACATAGAGTAAACATATAATCGGCTTAAAATTAAATAGCATCTTGTTATATTTTAAGTTTACATTACTTAAGGTATAAGGAGAGAATAAAGATATCAAACATCAAACTTAATCCCTTCCAAAAAAGAATAGCAACTCTTAAACCAAGCTTTGATTGCCCCTGACAAATAATTTTACTTCATGTGTAAATTGCACGTTAAATAAAAATTAAATTAATACTTATATAAAGATTCAAATTTTAATTAAAAAAATCCCTGATTTTTTTATTCCGTATAAATAAAATTTTAATTTTTTTATTTTTTTGTAATTATAATTATAAAATTTTGTATGAAAAATGGCTATGCTTCTTCATAAGGCCCATCGGGATTTTGGTTTGGTAGTACAATAACATATCAACATTTGGTAATAGAAAAGAGCGAAAGGTAGGATTTTATTAATAGGTCAAAAAAAAAAAATGATGGTTACTATATGAAAGAAGCAAAACCAAACTATTAAACAATTGATTGAAATAAGTGAAGAAGTAAAAGTGAATTTTTTTTCTTAAAAATTTAAACAGTGTTCAAATTTTTTAATTTTAGAATAGTTACTATTAAAAAGACTTTACTTGAATCTACTGTCAGTCCAAATAAGATTAGTCTCATACGGATGAGATATAAGTAGTTACATCAAAAAGCAAAAAACAAACCTCCTTTGGTTGCAATGACGGAAATCATAAAACTTTAAAAGCCAACAAGCTACATATTCAAGTAACAATTCATCATCAAATTTCCTGAAAATCTCACGGAATCGGGCAGACCGAAAAGGCTACAATAAGATGCATTCTGTCGATTAACCTTCGACACTTCCATGACTATTTGTAATCGTGCTTAAAGAGGCTATCACACATTGTAGGTTTTACAACCAAGGTTCAAGAACACGGAATCAAAACTCCAAAGGAGGCATATGACCATGATTTGCAGCAGTAACAACATCCCACTATAATGATAGTAGTCATACCATGTGAAGATGAGTTATGCCTTGGCTTTTCCAGCTTGATGAGATTGAATCCTCTGCTGCACCTTTAATATCTAGCCAATACAAAACCAATAAGAGTCAAATTGTAACTTCCAACTCAGTACCATTTACTATGCTTAACAAGAGCAGCATTATACTATAACATTTTGCAAAATATAAATTTGCAATGTTCCATGAGAAGAGGTAAAGAGAAAGAGCACAAAGCAAATATGGTAGATAAATCCAATTATCTATGGTAAGGTGCCTGGGTTCTATTGTTCGATCTGAAGAGGACACAAACATCTTCCAATGGTTTCTCATGATAAATACTTTATTCTGACTTGATTTCATATCTACTTTAACCAAAACTTATATTGATGGTTGGTATTCCCGCTTATAGGAAGGCAACTTCCCCAAAAGCCAAACATCAACATGCATCCATGTAAAAGCAGTTTGTAAATGGTCATGGTATTAAAAAATCCATATATAATCTCAAATATTAAGCACCTATGCGTAAGTCAGAGATGTAAAAGGCAAAGCAACTCATAAACCGCATAGATGTTTAAAAGAAGAAGGAATTTAAATGATTAGCAGCTATTTAATTGGGACTCAGCTCCTACTTTACAAATTAACCTCTTGAAGAAGGAAACTGCGCATTAATCAGGTAAGGCCAACTAAGAAAACAGTAAAGTTGGGATCAAAAAACAGATAGACAAGGGAAGAGTATATTAGCACCCCAATCAAGTTGTTTCTTATTTCAGGTACTCATTAAGAACCAAAAACATTATAACCAGATTTCCCAGTCTCAAAAAGCATGTTTCTAAGCTCACAACCCAGCCTAACCTTTTTCACCTGACCATTTGCTAACACTGCAGCTATAGTTCCAGGAGAAGTCAACCCCTGCCCATACTTTACACCATGCTAACAATTACTAGTCTCAAATCTTTTGTACATCATAAATATTCATGCTTCTCAATGATTATCCAAATGCTACTCAATTGTCTAACAAGGCACGATAATATTTCTCTGCAATTCCAAAGACACTGCATATTGTTGTCTAAAATCATATGAAGACAATTCATATAGCACCAAAAGGACACAAATTAAGACACATTAGAAAGAATAACACCAACCGCTTCTCTCTTGCTGTGTTGTTTCTCTTCCAAATCTTGAAGAGATGAATCAAGTCGCTTCCTGTTGACAGAGTAACAATGTTCTACAGTTCATTACAAGCTTCAACAATTTGGTATGTAATTACAATATCACATAATGCATACATTGTAGGAAAAAAAAAACAGCAGATACAAGGTTGTTGCCTTAGCATGTAAAAAAGGAGTAACAGATGAAATACATTTTATTACAACTCAGCAAAGCTTGGGGTGAAGAGCACCCTCTACTTATTCGTTCAACTAAATAGGAAATTGACCTTTAACATTGAACGCCAGACTAACCTCATTATTACGGGAAGTTTTCCACATGACACAAGATATTTACTCAATAAACCAATGAGTAGGATAATGAAATCCATCTTAGATTAGTTCGGCATTCTAGTAGTGCTGCAAAATTCTGGTTTCAAAAACCACATTTGAAAGCACCCTTAACATTCAAAACTAATAATACCATCAGCATCCAAACTACAGCTTTAGCATCCGAACCACAAGCCAAACACAGCCTTAATCGCAGCAAAACTAATATTGCTGACTCTTAGACAAGACACTGATACAAATCAAACTACCCATAACCCTTCGCAACAACAACAAAAAAGTAAAGGTAAAATACTAAAACGTAAAAGGAAACGTACAATTCAGCAGAGATATACTCAATTCTCTTGCGAACATTGGCATTAGCCTCCGCTAAATCTTGTTTCACAAGCACAGGACCGATCAACTTGTACACGTTTGCGTCCTCGTTTAATAAATCCAACTCCTAATGACATTCAAAAATAAATAAAATCAGAAAGCCAAATTAAGGTAATTAATCAATCAATCAGAGTTTATCTACAAACTACGGAAAATCAATCGAAACCTTGAGGACTAGCTCGTTCTCTCCAAGCTGGATAGTGTACTTCTTCCTGACTTGATGGTTCTTAGCTATATCTGGTGGGAAATTAACAAATACACAAATTGAACTTTAGGGTTTCACAATCGAAAACTTTTGAATGCAAATAGTGAATAAATAAGATGCTGAACATAGGTTATGTTTTGTTTGGCTTGCCTTTTTGGAGTTTGCTAAGATCGTTAGCTTTGTTTTCGAGGTCGCGCTGCAGTTCTCGAAGAGCTGAGGAGGAGGAACTCATGGTGTTTTCGCTGCTACTTTCTTCTTCCAAACTCTCTCTGGGCTCTGGTTTGGTAGGTAGCTATTCTTGAACCTTTGATCGAGAGAAGCTGGAAAATATTTGAAAGGCCTGTTCTTTTCAATCACTTGGGCCTTACCCTGGATGGTACAATTTAATGTCCTGAACCAAAAGCCGGAAATGATTTGGGCCTTTTGTAAATTAAATATAAACACTAAATGCAAGCATTAATTTTTGCATCCTACCTAATAAAAATAATCTATTGGACTTTCAAATCTTCACAAGTTTGGCCTAACTTATGACGGTATAAATGAACCGAATATAAATAAATGTAATTATATTCGTATTCATTGATTTATTTTTTAAGAGTGTTTGTATTTGTATTTATGTTCATTAAATTTGTTCATGAATATTAATGAATATGTTGACGAACATAACGTGTTTGTGAACATTAAACAACATGGTTGTGAACACCGTAAAAAAAATTGTATTTACTTTAATATATATGATATCAAATTAAAAAATCTTATATAAATATATAATTTTTATTTTTATTATTATCGAATAATAAACGAATTCTAAATGATTTATTAAATGAACGAGTTTCAAATAAACTATAAATAAGTTTGTTTACGAATATAAACGAACGAATTATACTTTTATTCGTGATCGTTTATCAAGAATAACAAACAAATATAAAATGAAGAACCAAATATATTCATGAATAATTCATCAAACGTTCTGTTAATTAATACCTTTATGGATGAGTTTATCTATTGTAAAAAGCAGAATATAAGTATTTGACACTCAAATTTTTAAAACTTTTAGTTGATGGGGAAGCAAATTTTAGTTTTTTTAATGAATCTATAAATTAAAACTTTTCAAGAAGTACTAACTTTAATAACATGTATTTAGTGAAAATTTTTACATTTTCATTTTAATCTTCAATAATTCACAAAATTATAAATATGATTATATTATTCTACATTAATTTATTTATTTTGTGTAATTTTATATTTATTTATTTTTTAATTTTAGTCAAAAAATTATTTTTATTTTATTTATTTGTTTTCACTTAAAAAACTTGTGATTTAATTTAATATATTATTTTATTTTTACATTTATTAAAAATATAAAAAAATTATATTAAATAGTTTCAACATTCTACATTATTTTTATATTAAATTTGTCAAACACTAATTTAACTTTTTTTTAGTAAAACTTTTAAAACAACTCTACTCAAATAATATTTTTTATATAAAAACTCCAATAAAGTAAAACGAAGTTTGGGTGGTTTATATAAAAATATTAAACAAATTAAATAAATATGGATTAATAAATGAGACTGATTATAACATCAAATCGGATATAACCTGACTTGATTTAATACTTATAATTATTTTACAATTTTCTTTTATAACGAAATTAATTTGAAATTTTGTAGAAAAATATGATGTTGTATTTTAAGGTTTGAAAAAAAAATTTGAAGATACGGCAAATAAGAAATTATTGAAAATATATTAATGTATTTTTTAATTATTTTAATGTGTATGTTATTATTTAATTTAAATGTGTTATTATTTTTTACTTTGATTTGAATTTTAATGCTCCTGTAGTGTTTTTCTAAAAAAATTATTTAAAATTGTTATGTTATATATATTAATTATTATGTGTTTTTTATTTTTTAGATTTTTTTAGTTTAAAAAAAAATGATACTGTTTGAATTGATTTAAGTGGATTTTATCTTATTCACTATATATATAAAAATAAACTTGAAAAAAAAAAAGACCAAAAAATTTGGATTGGGCAAAGTTCAGACCCGCCTCTTGTCCTTAAATACTGTTCTTAAGTTTGATTAGAATTCAAACCAACCGGATACAATCCATAAACGCTTCTATTAAACTTAGAAATAACTTATTTCTTTTTTTTAAGAATAAATCAAAGCCTATCAATAAATTTATATATTCTTTTTTTTATTTTAATTTCTCATAATTCGATTTCGATTACTAAAATTAAAAAATCAATAATATGTAAAAAGATCATACGAATTTTGGCTTTTAAACATTTTTTTATACATATAAAGAAATTAAAAAAAAAAAAAGAGAAGAATGAATTAAAAAAAAAAAATCGTTAAACCTTTTTTTTTTTTTATTGTTTTTAAACAATTATTTTTACCATCTACTACTAATATCTCTGCTATAGCCATAATCCCAAGCTCCAAACTAAAGCTAACCTGATGAGACCTATGAGTAACTGGTCTCGCAATTCCCAACCCGTAATCACGTTTTTCTCTCTGACACAAGGTATAAAAACACACGAGAAAATGATTGATAAAAACATTATGCTATTATTACCATATTTTCTTCTTAGTTATTGTTTTTAATTTAAAATCACGCATGTAATTGTCATTAACGTTTTTTGTGAGCTTAATCTTCTTCGTTTAGACCGTAGGTATCGTGGGTACTACAATCTCTTTACATATAATATATGAAGTATATACTCATTTCACATCATAAAATAAATAAATAAATTCTAACCGTAGTCCAAAACTTTACTATTCTCTGATATTTATTTTTAATAGTGCCAAAAAAAAAAAAGGGCAAGGAAAAGAAATCCTGATGGGATTGGACGCTGTCAGTTTGCGGTCACACGGCGGTGGACTGGGTCTGCCCGAAAGACCACGGTTCCCAACTCCAGACACGACATTAAACTTTATAATTATTAATTTATTATTAAAGACTATTATACCGAGATTGAAAGCGGATTTTTTTAATTTTATAAGAAAAAATTAAAAATTTTGTTAAATTTTATTTTTTAAAATATATACATCATTTTATTAATTTTATTTATAAAATTTAAAATCTCTATTATTAACCTAATTGATAATAATTTTATATATAATTATTAATTATATATAAATTTTATAATTTAAATATGATATGATAATATAATATAAAAATTATATAAAATTAAATTTTTATAAATTGTTTTATATATTTAATAAAAATATTTTATATTTGACAGGTAATATGATTATTTTTATATTTTATACACATTTAATATAAAATAAATTTAATACAAATACAAAAAATGAGTATCTTTTTACCTCTTAGGAAATGGTAACAGTTGGTGCACCTTTTCTTTTATTCTTCAAATCAAGAAATTGGAGAGAAGAAAAAAAAAAAAATCTCCTTTCCGTCAAATTTATCATGCCCAAAGTAACTGCTATTAAAGAGCGAATTGATATGAACCAAAAAAAAAAAGTAACAGCAATCAAATAAAAAAAATACTCTGACTGCTTAACCCCAAAAGCCAAAGTGTAAAAGACGATATTGTACTGGAATCTTTGGATAAAAGGACACTGCCTGGCCTGCCTCCCTTCCCTCATCAAAACGGAGTAAGCAAGCCTTTACCAAAGCAGAGAAAGAAGGATACTTGGCTGAGAAGATGACTGAGAGCTCCGCAAGAAGCAAATGGGTCTTCCTTTTTATGCTTATCTTTGCTCATTTCTCTACCATAACACCTGCTGAAGATGGTATGTACTATCACTTTCCTCCATTCTCCATCTGCATATATTATTTTCTCCGTTCTGTCTTCGTCAAACTTAGCTGCTTACATAGACTTCAATTCTTCTTTCTTTGATATTTTCAAGCTCTTACATTGCTTAGGGATTGTGAGTTTTTGTTATGCTCGAGATCTGTTCATTACATTAGCTACAGTTACTTTGGTAAAACTGTTATCCGATGTAGGAAATTGGTTCTTTGCTTTGATGTTTTTGACATTACAGTTATTATTACAAGTTTACTCAGCAGGTTTAGTTCTTCCATGCATTGTCCTGAAAATACCCAAACGAATTTCCTGCAAAGATTTTAATTTCTTCTTCTCTTTCCAGTAACTCGTTAACTTCTTTTACTTAAGCCATTAGATCACCACCATTTTCATGGAAGTTGTCTGCTTTTTCAGTAAAGAGTGAGCTTTAGATATGCTCCAGTGGAGCCTGTATAGGGGTTCCATGCCATACTCTGTACAACCCGAGTTGGTTTGATTTTTATTTAAAAGTCTAAACGTGGGCCTTAACTAAGGCTTAGATCTTTTGTTTCTTTTTTCTTTTCTAAATCCAAAGTGTTTAATCATGTAGTCAGTAACTGTTCATAATTTGAAATAGGCTTTAAATACAGTCTTCAATCCTCACTGTCCCACCATACTTGAGTGCTTCTTGGATGTCCTTTCTCACTTTGAGTATTTCTTATCGATTAATTAGTTAGTATAATTTTCTCAGCAGATTCCATCAATTCTTTTACAACTGAGAAAGCTTTAAATAGAAAAACTTCACATAGTTCAATGGATTAGAGGTTAACTCGTTTCCCAGTATTGTCGCCTGCATTATCGGTCGGCCTTGTGGGGTTCCAGCATTTTGCACAAGCCATAGGTGGTCAATTGGGCGAAAGCTATAGTATTTACATATGCCATACTTTGGCATGGTCACTGCCACCAGCAAGACTAACCCTAAACTCTAAGCTTGACGGCTAATAATATTCGATATTTAAATTTTGTTATCTTTTTATGAAAAAAATTAAATGGCTTGTTGGTTAGCATGTACTAACAACTGTTCAATGTCTAAATCTTCTGAGTGTGATTGTGTGAAGCCTGAAAGCACTATAAAAGAAAAAGGAAAACATTGACAAGGGCAACAGAGGAAAGTAAAGAAAGAGAAAAAAAAAAGTTGGCAATGTCAAAAACTGAAGGGTCTTGGTGGGGGTATAAGATGGTAGGAATGGAAGAGAAATGGGTCCTCCATGTTTCATTCTTAGTGAGTGAAATGACCGAAAAGGGTCATGCTCCTGCCAAATATCTCTGCCTATTTACCTCAATTTAACAAACGACAAGAGTTCTTTCGGCAAATCCTTATCTTGTTAGTGCGTCAACCAAATTTCCAGCTCAGTTCGGTCCCATAGGAGATTCACACTCACTCATCAACACATTTCAACTTGGCCAAAACCCAAAAGCAAGGGCACACATTTCTACCCTTTCTTTTTTTTTCTTTTTTAGCTCTCATTTTTTATCGAAGTTAGTCCTGATAAATTTTTTATGTTCTTTTTATTTGAATCATACTAAATTGTACTTGTACTATATAAAATATATAAATTATAATATCAAAATTCATGTCATATGTTAAATATAATAATTTTTTAATTTTTTAATTTTTTTAATTTTAATAAATATCACATTGTATTCAAATATTGTTTTTTATATATATATTATTATCGTGTTTAAAATTTTTACTCAACTAATCACCCTTACTTAATAAAAGCATAGAGGGCTAGTGTAGGAAAAAATGATGGGCCTAAACGGTGGAGTAGGGTCCACACGGTAAACTCAGGCTCATGGTTCAACTTGGGTGGGACCGTAGGACCAGTCTCACGGCCCTAGCGTGCTCATATCAACATCTTCATTTTTGTCCCTACTTGGAAATGAAAACTGCGTTTTATGTCAGCAGCTAAGCTTGTTCTATGCTGAGTCTCTTGGCAGCAGTATTATTCTCGTCATTCATTTTCTGTGACGAAATTTCGTTGTTTATCATTATCAGGGCATGAACTCTCTTCCCACACCATGAGGCTAGTACTAAGATAAGGTTATCCAAGGACATGTTCTCTTCCTACTATCTTTTTCGGTTGCCATACATCATGTAAATGTAGATTCAGCAACACGACGTCGTTATAACACAATGATTTTATTCTAATTGAGTTCTAATCTAGATTTGAAAGTTATAATGAGAATTTACATAATCTTTTATTTAAATATCTGCTTAAATAATTTAACAGATATATATAGGTTTCGAATCAAATTTTTATGAATGATTATGAGTGTTGGTTTCAATGTTCATAATATATGTATTTAATATATACATATATAAATTAGAGGAAAGATTCACTTATATTGCCATAAACAAATATATTTTTATATAATTTATATTTTTTATTAAATTATTAAAATTTATGTTTTATTTATATAAATTATATATATTAAATTTTCATTTAATTGAAAATTACTAATTATTTATTTGATTATAATAAAATTTGAATAGTTAATAATTTTATTTACGATCAAAATAATAAAAATATTAAAATATTATAAGGTTCGTGTTGTTGCCTGAAACAACAATGATGAATTGCTGACGTCCTTCGTGTCACGTGTTGTCGAAATCTCTGCAAGAAAAATAAAGATCAGAGGGATGCAGGGCTTTCCCTGCGTTTGCACTCCGATGCTTAAGTCAGATCCAGAATTTGGTAGAGTTTCTGTAGGGGAAATAGAGACTTAGGTTAACGAATCATACTTGACCCCTATTTATAGGGATTTACTCTGTCATTAATTACATTTTTGCTTCTTTTTTTATCTTACTCAGGGCTTGTATCATTTCTCATACGTTTTCTTCATGCGCCACGTGTCATTCTTTTATTATTCTTTTATCATGCACAACAATTGCTCCCCACTCTTTCGCTAGGTATAACCTTGCGGAAGAGTACATATGTTCTCATTGTAGCCTCAAGTCAAATTCTCTGGCCTTCTAATTCTCAAGCTCTTGTTTTGAGTGCGTGGCTTACCTCGCGCATTTTTCGCTTCAAGCCCTTTGTTTGTGCGCTTAGCTTACATCGCGCACTTTTCGCTTCAAGTTCTTGCACATTTTCTTCGTGGCTTACCTCGCGCATTTTTCGCTTCAAGCCCTTGGTTGAGTGCTTAGCTTACCTCGCGCATTTTTCGCTTCAAGCTCTCGCACATTTTCTTCATGGCTTACCTCGCGCATTTTTCGCTTCAAGCCCTTTGTCTTGTGTGCTTAGCTTACATCGCGCACTTTTCGCTTCAAGCTCTTAAACATTGTCTTCGTGGCTTACCTCGCGCATTTTTCGCTTCAAGCCCTTTGTCTTGAGTGCGTGGCTTACCTCGCGCTTTTTTCGCTTCAAGCTCTCGCACATTGTCTTCGTGGCTTACCTCGCGCATTTTTCGCTTTAAGCCCTTGGTTGTGTGCTTAGCTTACATCGCGCACTTTTCGCTTCAAGCTCTCGCACATTGTCTTCGTGGCTTACCTCGCGCATTTTTCGCTTCAAGCCCTTTGTTGTGTGCTTAGCTTACATCGCGCACTTTTCGCTTCAAGCTCTCGCACATTGTCTTCGTGGCTTACCTCGCGCATTTTTCGCTTCAAGCCCTTTGTTGTGTGCTTAGCTTACATCGCGCACTTTTCGCTTCAAGCTCTCGCACATTTTCTTCATGGCTTACCTCGCGCATTTTTCGCTTCAAGCCCTTTGTCTTGAGTGCGTGGTTTACCTCGCGTTTTTTTCGCTTCAAGCCCTTGCACATTGTCTTCGTGGCTTACCTCGCGCATTTTTCGCTTCAAGCCCTGGGTTGTGTGCTTAGCTTACATCGCGCACTTTTCGCTTCAAGCTCTCGCACATTTTCTTCATGGCTTACCTCGCGCATTTTTCGCTTCAAGCCCCTGCACATGTGTAGCTGGTGCGATCAGTCATTTATCAATTATGTGCGAATCTCAACAGCCAACAAAATATCAAAATGGCATAAATAATAGTTCAACAAATTAAATTTCAACCCATAGTTGAATTAACAAAAAATAATATTAAATGTCATAAAGTCTCGCTGCCAGTGTAGTTGCAAGTGGTTGATATTCCGCGCTTTTGCTATCCTCTTGCGTTGTGACCTTTCCATATTCTTTCAAGGCATTGGTGAAGGCTTAGGTAGCCCGACGATGGTAAGGGTTTCTTTTCTTTGAACTCCCTTACATGTAGTTCAGCGTCGGTATTCTTTTCATCACTTCTTCTTGAGTGATATATTTATCTGCTCTCGAGAACAAGTCTGAGATCGTCGTTGGCTGATCTAAAGATAGCGACTCTTGCAACTTTTCAGACCTTGTCCCTTGTAGCATAGCTGTCACAGCTACTCCAACTTGTAGATCATGTATTTCAATAGTAGCATTACGGAACCGATCCACATAGCTTTTGAGTGATTCCTTGCTCTCCTGCCTTAAGGTAAGCAGATAGGTGGCCTCCTTCCTTTTCTGGCTTTTTATCACAAAGGCCTTCAGGAATTCACTTCTTAATTGATTGAAAGACGAAATAGACCCCTCTGGCAAACTGTTAAACCATTTTAGTGCATGGTCAGTTAAAGTTGAGGGGAATGCTCTACTCATGATCTCATCCTCCCATCCATGTAATAGCATCAATGACTCATAGTTTTGAATGTGGTCATAAGGGTCAGTTTTTTTCGTATACATCGTCATCTGCGGCATTTTGAATTTTGGGGGCAGCGCTTTTCCCATGATCGTTGTACTGAATGGGATTCTCCTTCTCTGATTTTCTTCAGTTTGAACCAACCTTTTCTCTTCTAAGATTTGTTCCACTATTCTTTTCATATAAGTGGCAACTTGTGCCCTGGAGACAGGTCTGTTTTGCACTTTCTTAGCATCGTATGTATCAGCTTGACTGTAGTCCATAGCTTCTTTCCTGTTACCTTGAGTTCGGTTTTGACGAGCCTGAGATTGAAAGTTTATCATTCCAGTTTCAAGGTTTCGTGCTGGATTTATTTTCGAATCTCTCTCAATATGAGATCCTGTCATTCCCACATCTTTGATTCCGTTATTTGGTGGGCTGTTTGTGTTCTGGGGCCAAGGATCTTCGATGCCCAAGTATCCAGAGTCTACTCGAGCCGGACCCTCAAGGTTTCTAGTACTTTGGCGTCTCCGACCACCAACAATCTCCCGTGTTGAATTCTTTGTCCCATGACGCCGTAGTTTTTTGACACTCTGATGTCTCCAGTTCATTGGAGTCTCGCGTATGGGGTCTTCCGTAACTTGGTGCTGCAAGCCTTTCGAGGCCTCACGCACAGGGTCTCCCATACCCTGACGCCTCATATCTTCCTCAGTCTCACACATAGGGTCTTGTGCGATCATGCCACGAGGATCTCGCGTACCCTTGTCATGAGGGTCTCGCGCAGCAGGGTCTTGCGTAAGCTGGCATCCTCGCGTTATGAGTGCGCCACGTGGCGCGCGAAGAACGCGCCACGCGGCGCACGAAGCAAACGGGGGGTCTTGCGTGGCCATGCCGTGAGAGTTTCGTGCACCCCTGCCTTGAGGGTCTCGCGCTCCACTACCGTGAGAGTCCGCCGTGAGAGTGCCGCGAGGCTCTGTCGCCAGAGTGCCACGAGGGTCCGCCGCCAGAGTGCTGCGAGAGTCTCCTATAGGCATGCCGCGAGGGTCTGTCGCCAGCATGCCGTGAGGGTCTAAGGCCAGTGTGCCGCGAGGGTCTGTCGCCAGCATGCCGTGAGGGTCTAAGGCCAGTGTGCCGCGAGGGTCTCCAGCAGCCATGCCGCGAGGGTCTCCTGCAGCCATGCCGCCCATGCCGCGAGGGTCTCCAGCAGCCATGCCGCAAGGGTCTCCAGCAGCCATGCCGCCCATGCCGCGAGGGTCTCCAGCAGGCATGCCGCAAGGGTCTCCTGCAACCATGCTGCCCATGCCGCGAGGGTCTCCAGCAGTCATGCCGCGAGGGTCTCCTGCAACCATGCTGCCCATGCCGCGAGGGTCTCCTGCAGCCCTGCCGTGAGGGTCTCGCGCACCCCTGCCGTGAGGGTCCAATGCCGGCATGCCGTGAGGGTCAGTCATGCCGCGAGGGTTTGCCGCCAGAGTGCCGCGAGGGTCTCCTGCAGCCCTGCCGTGAGGGTCTCACTCACCCCTGCCGTGAGGGTCTCCAGCAGCCATGCCGCGAGGGTCTCTCACACCCCTGCCGTGAGGGTCTCCAGCAGCCATGCCGTGAGAGTCTCTCACACCCCTGCTGTGAGGGTCCAATGTCGGCATGCCGTGAGGGTCAGTCATGCCGCGAGGGTTTGCCGCCAGAGTGCCGCGAGGGTCTTCTGCAGCCCTGTCGTGAGGGTCTCGCGCACCCCTGCCGTGAGGGTCCAATGCCGGCATGCCGTGAGGGTCAGTCATGCCGCGAGGGTTTGCCGCCAGAGTGCCGCGAGGGTCTCCTGCAGCCCTGCCGTGAGGGTCTCGCGCACCCCTGCCGTGAGGGTCTCCAGCAGCCATGCCGCGAGGGTCTCTCACACCCCTGCCGTGAGGGTCTCCTGCAGTCGTGCCGCGAGAGTCTCGCGCAGGGTCTCGTACTCCCCTACCGTGAGGGTCATGCGCGCCAGGATTTCGCGCAATTCGCCCTTCTCCTACCAAATTTCGGACAGTCTGCGGCAGGTTCACTTGCGGAAAAGCTCCTTTGAACAAATCAACCATAGTCCACAAGGCTTCGACGGTTTCTTCCCCCTGCTTCCTCATCGCTTCGAACTCTGCCACAGGGATAGTCATCATATGACTCTCCTCCCGAGCTTCTTCTCCACGGTCCAGGGGAGAACTAGCCGTGTCTTCATTCTCCGCATCCCTGATTGCCGTGGATCGTGTCTTCACCATCGTTGTAGAATCACAGCTTTTCTTTCGGTTCCCACAGACGGCGCCAATTGTTGTTGCCTGAAACAACAATGATGAATTGCTGACGTCCTTCGTGCCACGTGTTGTCGAAATCTCTGCAAGAAAAATAAAGATCAGAGGGACGCAGGGCTTTCCCTGCGTTTGCACTCCGATGCTTAAGTCAGACCCAGAATTTGGTAGAGTTTCTGTAGGGGAAATAGAGACTTAGGTGAACGAATCATACCTGACCCCTATTTATAGGGATTTACTCTGTCATTAATTACATTTTTGCCCCTTTTTTTATCTTACTCAGGGCTTGTATCATTTTTCATACGTTTTCTTCATGCGCCACGTGTCATTCTTTTATTATTCTTTTATCATGCACAACAGTTCGAAATATTAGATGAATGCCAGTAGATTCTTAAATTCAACTGTTGATTTATAAATATAGTATATGACGATGTAATTTGTTCTTATTTTCAAAATTTTATATATTGTTTTTTTCTTTTTAAGTTTTTGTTTGGTAGCGGTAGGTAACTGCAAGTAGACATGGCAATATCTTTTTTTCTGAGAGTTCGATGGGCCAAGAAGAATCTACTACCATCAACAAAATTTTCGTGATAATGAAATATATCTGCTCATGTGCTGTACTTATTTTGTGAAAAAAATTTTGTCGTCAACAGCATGCGCTCATGTGCTGTTAGGCACTCTTGCCTTGGCAGTAATAATTCACGTGAGCACAGAATTCACCTAGAGTTAAAGGGGGGAAATGTTGCATTAATTTTTTCCATAATTCAATTAGATTTGAATATGTCACGATTGTTTTGCAGGCCTGGTGCCGAACGGTGATTTCGAGATACGACCATCTAACGGCTTACCAAGCGAGGCAATATCGGATGGCCAGACCGAGATTCCCAGCTGGAGAACCAACGGCACGGTGGAGCTGGTGTCGTCCGGGGAAAAAATGGGCGGAGGGATGATTCTCATCGTGCCCCAAGGCACGCACGCCGTTAGATTGGGCAACGACGCGGAGATCAGCCAGGAACTGACGGTTGAGAAAGGGTCCACGTACGCAGTTACTTTCAGTGCGGCCCGCACGTGCGCGCAGCTGGAGTCATTGAACGTGTCTGTGCCACCTGCATCGCAGATGGTGGATCTCCAGACATTGTACAACGTCCAGGGGTGGGACCCTTACTCGATTTCTTTTGAGGCAGATGAGGATAAAGTGCGATTGATTTTTAGGAATCCGGGCATGGAAGACGACCCTGAATGTGGGCCCATCATTGATGACGTTGCCATCAAGAAACTTGTTACTCCCGACAAGCCCAAAGGTAAAGAGAGTACAATTTTTTTCTTCTTACTCGTTCACTTTTTCCTCTGGGTTATCACGTGATTTGCGTGTGCGGGTACATTATACGTGTGAATCCTATAGGCAGTGGTTAAAGCTATCCCCCAGACCCCAAAGGATTGTCAAACAGAAAGTTTAGTGATCTCAGAGAACCAGAAAAAGAATGAATGATCCGAGGAGTGTGGCATGGCATAGTCATAGATTCTAGTTTTAATCATTTTTTATTAGAATAATAATGGAACTAATTTAAAATGGTTTAATATTTAGCACAAATTAATTCAATTCAAAAATTTAAAATTTAAAATTTAAATATGATTTGGTAAAATATTTGAAATTTTCAAGTTTGATGTTATAGGGTTAAACTGACTTTGATAAATTTATTTTGTTATTTTTTAAGTATATATTTTTAAAATAAAATTATAAACTAACAATAAAATATAAAAATAATTTAAAAAATTTTGATTGGGTTAATGAAGCGTTTAAATTGAATATTGAAATATTTAAATTTGATTTGATTTATTATTTAAATAGGATGGACTTGAGTTTAATTTAAAAATTAATAAATTAAATTTAAGTAATTCGTTAATTTTTATATTGTTGATTGAGTTCTCTACGCTTCTATGTTTTCTTCAGACAATGCAGTGGTTAACAATGGCTTTGAGTTTGGCCCTTGGATGTTCCAAAATGTATCTCTGGGAGTCCTACTCCCAACCAACCTTGACGAAGAGACATCACCGTTACCCGGATGGATGGTGGAATCAAACAGGGCGGTTCGATACATTGACTCCAACCATTATGCAGTCCCCGAAGGCAAACGTGCCGTTGAGTTGGTCTCAGGCAAGGAAGGCATCATTTCTCAAATGGTAGAAACCACACCGGACAAGCTATACAGCTTGACCTTTTCTGTGGGCCATGCCAGGGACAAATGCAAGGAACCACTGGCTGTTATGGCGTTTGCCGGAGATCAGGCTCAAAATTTCCACTATACGCCTGACTCTAACTCCACCTTCCATGTTGCTAGCGTCAACTTCACAGCCAAGGCCGAGAGGACGCGCATCGCGTTCTACAGTGTGTATTACAATACGAGAACCGATGATATGAGCTCACTGTGTGGTCCGGTGGTGGACGATGTTCGGGTGTGGTTTTCAGGGTCCAGTAGAATCGAGGCCCGAGTATTGTTAGGGCTTGGACTTGGTTTTTGGGCTTACCTTCTGGTTTTGGTTTAGAGTTGGGTAACTTAGGTAAAGGATAAAGTTATGCGTTTTTATATGTGCAAGGATTCTGTTTAAGGCTTGGTAATTGCTTGCAATGGCAAATATAAATATTTGTATATCCCAAGTTTTTAATTTAATGTTTTTCATATTTATATTTGGTCGGATATTTCTCTGCATGTTACTTAATGGAGTTGATATTTTCAAACAGAAAATAATATTAAAAAATTATAAAAATAATACAAATTAAAATTTTTAACACGTAACGATTTGACCAAAACACCTTTGACTTGCGCAATTGAAAATTTCTCCTAAAAAATGGTTCCCGGCTAGATGAAATGAGAGGTAAAAAAAGGGCGGGAGGGTTTTGAATTTTGATTTTTCTTCCGTTTTAATCGAAACCTTTCCCTTTTCCTCTCCTCTCTCTTTCTCACTTTCGAGATGGACAGCCACGTGGAGAACAGCCCACCGCCGCCAGCGCTGGCCCCGTCCGTACTCTCCGCCGCATGATCTTCTTGATTTCATTCCCGATTCAAAGAAGAGAAGGATCACGAGCACGAGCAAGGTCAAGATGAAAATCACGTGAACGGTCGGCCACTGGTGTCCACACTGAAGATCTCGAGAACAAGATTACTAAGCAGGCAAGGACACAATTTTTTTTACTCTTGCTGAAATTTAAACCCTAGAATATGTTCAGCCCCCTTTCTTATTTATCTTTTTTATTGTTCTTCTTTTCTTTTAGATGTGCCTGTTGATCTTTATATATATATATATATATATATATATATATATATGACTTCGGTTTGTATTTATAGGTGCAATAATATTTTAATGAAAATTCGATGGATAAGTGTGTGATGAGTCTGATTAAGAAGATCAAAGAAGGTTTTGGTAAGTAACTAAATTCTCGCTTGGTTTGAGTGTTTTTTTTTTTTTTTGAAGGTTTTAGCATTAAGAATGTAGCATGCTTATACCATCTGCCTAATATGTTGAAGACTGATTTCATTTGTGACTATATTTAAAACCTGTATTTGAGTATATATAAGTTGAGCTATTATGTTTTGATTTGTAGCCTTGATTAGTTTTGCTGTGTGGAAACGAGTAGTGACCTCCCCAATCACCAAAAAGATGGAATTAGTGTTCCAATATGATAAAAGCGGTTAAAGCAGATTCCACAGTATCACGTGAATTTCAATTTTCAATTGCTTTCAACGGGTAAAGATTTAAGAAAGTGAACTTGGATTTGGCTTGTTAAGGAACTTATGAATGAACATAAACGATGTGTAGAAGTTGGTTCGAGAGGATCAATATGAGAAATAACAACTACACATAGGTTGTGGAATCTGCAAATAGTTTTAAGATAAATTAATTTTGTAGTTTTCCTCAAGCAATGAAAAGGGTAGTTGATCGTAGAATTCCTGTACAGAAACTTCTTTATGCCCTCCTTTTTGACAGAAAAGATCTGGAATTTTTTTTTTACTTAATAAGGAGTAAATGTTTAGACTTGAGAGATTCTTTTGAATAGAGATGATGGTGATGAAGTACAGCAGGTACTTATGACAGGTCTCAGCCTCGATGTTTTCTTGGTGCGGCCGAGTTGTGCTGTGCTGAACTTCTGTGGTTGGTTTGACCGAATGAATAGGCAACTTACTGCTTTCTGATTCATTCTCTATTCTTATAAGTCCAACTTTTCATCTCCCAACAAGTGATGGTTATTGTAACCCCAAAAAAAGAAAGTAAAAAAAAAAGTGATGGTTATCAAAATTGATCAAATAGAATTTTGAAATAAATTTGTAGCCTTTTTTCTGGATGATAAACCGATGTTTGTGAGTTACTTGTAAACATAAAATGTTGAGACTACTTATAATCTGCCGAAATTTTGACGATAATTTTTTCTGATACATTCATTCATTCCATGTTTGTGAAAGTGTAGCTGTTATCTAGTATTCTTGACTATAATTCTATTGCCATAATTCTTATTTCTGTTTTTTTTGGTGCAAAGCTATCAATATTCGATAGTCACTTTTGGGTCTCGACTAAATTTAGAGGTCGAGATAGAATCTGTTTGGGGTATAACTCTTTGAGCACTATCTGCTTCACCCAGAAAATTCAAATCCGAGATTTTACTTAAGGGTTATTAAGTTCCTTTTACCTGGATTAACGGATGTTGGTACAATTCTTATATCTTTGAACATTCTTGCTTTGTAATTATACACAATAAACCAATCATTAAGGCCTTGGTTAGCTGGGTGGATTGAAAGGAGTAAGAATAGAAAATTTATTTATTAAATGATTAAGTTGTAGACTAAAAAAATGATTATAAAATTTAATTATTAAACTAACAAAATTTTAAGAGTCGTGGGATTTGTTTGAAATATTTTTATGCTTTGTTCGGTAGCTGTTTTTGCAATTATTTTTTTGGATAATTGTAGGTAAGGGTAGGGATTCTTTGCATTGGTTTTTAATTTTTGATTAATTGTATTTTTTGGTTAATCTATGTTGTTTCATGGTAATCAGATCATTTTGAGTTCATTTTATTTCATGCTTAATTGTCTTAATGTTTGTTAACTCGTATTGTTTTGTATTTCATTTGAAGTTTTAGATGGTATGAATTTAACTCAAACAAAATCTTCATTCACGCAAAAGATTTAATTTCATATACCAAATAATGTTTTTCCAACCTAAACTCATTATCCATTAATTTTAACTATTAAATTTAACTATTAAATAGAGGTATCTAAAATATACACCAATGACGATTGTTTTATTTATCATCAAAACAATAATTAAAAAAAAAAAAGACATCTTGAAGTCATAATTGATATGTTATTGTCACTATTAACAATTACGTGTTGTTGACGTATTTACTTCGATTTTTGTATTATGTGTTTCAGAATATTTTGTAAAAAAAAAAATGATTAGAAGGATGTAATGGTTGTTGTGTTTTTATTTCGATATTTAAGTTAGAAAATAATTTTAACAGAGTTTTAGTACGAAATTATTTTTTAGTTTGAGAATCATATCTGATTCTTATTTATAGGGAGTTTTCTCGTTTCTTATTACGCTTTTGTTTTTTTTCATAAAAATATTTTTATATGTCAGATCATCTTCAGATATGCCACGTGGTTCAATATAATTGGTTGAAATGATATTAGGAGTATTATTCATAACAATTGCTTTCTATTTTTTTGCAAATAAATTACTAATAAGCGAAAGAGTATACTTTATTTATAATAGGTATTTTATTTTTAATATTTATTATTATTGTTATTTATTTATTTTTTTGGTTGAAAGGTCGGTGCGGTCGTCACGTTGCGGTTGGTGCAACCTGCAATACTTATATATTGAAGTGGGATCGTTGCTTCATTTCATGTAATCTCTCGGTTTTAAGTACAACAACCCACAAATATTCGCGACAAGTTCTAAACATTTAAGGCAAGATATCACAGCAAAGTATTCTCATTTGTGGGAAGCATTGATCCTTCGCGTCATAGTAGTAACCTTATTCTTCATGACAAGTCTATCGTTTGCGGCAATCAATTACCTTTTGCGGCAAGCAGTTACCTTTCGCGGCAAGCTATCGTTTACGGCAAGCAGTGACCTTTCGTGGCAAGCTTTTGTTTGTGATAAGTAGTGACCCTTCGTGGCAATTCTATTGTACGCGGGAAACAATGAGCCTTCGCGGCAAGCTTATTGTTAAGCGGCAAGTAGTGACCTTTGATGGTTAGATGAGGTATTGACAAACAAATAAATTTGGGTTTCCCTTCTAGATTTAGGGAATCTAACTTTGAGTTCATTCGTAGTAATTTTCCTCTATTTGCGGATTATTTTTATAAACTTCCAACTAATAGAGAATGCTTCCCTCAAGCGGTCAGTAGTGGTATTTTCGTTCACTTAACTTCGTTAGAGTTCGGATTTCGTTTTCCCTTACCTAACTTTGAAATCGCTTTTCTCCAACATTTCACTATAGTTCCTACCCAACTTCATCCCAATGGATGGGCGCATGTGGTCGGGTTTACAATCATATGTCATGGATGCGGTGTTACGTCTACTGTTCCTTTGTTTAGTTTATTTTTTCGAGTTCGTAATGTCTCGAACTCGACTTGCTTTAGTATTTATAGAGTTGCTGGGGTAGGACAAAGTAGCAAGCTTTTTGGAAGACTATCATCTAAGTTGCACAATTATACTTCAGATTGGATTATTGTTGAGTTTCCGCCGTCTTTAAATATTCCCACTTGTTGGTGTTTTCGTGATCTTCCTGACATTTGTCGTCATTCTGACTTAAGACATTTATACAACTCTTTAATCTCTCAGTTGCAAGTAAATGATGGAAGTACTTTGTCATCTTTACTAACTCCATAGAATATAACTGCTGCTAGTTGGGGCGCCTTTCCATTATTCCCATTTTCACACCTGCACTCGTCTTGTCTCTTACTTTCGTGGAAGAGGGTTAAGGTGTGAGGAACCTTTTCGAGTCTTTTGAAGGAAATTTTGATGAAAACTTGAAATGGGATTAAGGGGAGGCTTTTGAAAGCTTTTTTCTAGATTTCCCTTTCAATGAAAGTTTGACTAACATTCATTTTCGTGATGCTTATCTTAATTCGGGTGATTTCACATTGCATTCACATATACACATAATTGTTCATTTCTTAAGTGGCCGTTTTGATTCTTTTTTGTTTCTTTTCTTTCAAGAACGAACGCACTCAGAAGAGGTTTTACTCAACGAGATGAAACAGAGAGTGCTCTTAAAACTGTTTGTCCACAAAAGCGAAGGCGTCCACAGTGTTCTGGACAGGTTAAGGAAACTTCTTCTTGAGGTCGAGCTCAAGATGATAGATCAAGATCCCCCCTGTAACTTCTTTATTGCATCATAAAGGATTGGGTTCTTGAACTCATGGCAGAGGCAAACAACCAGCGGTAGAAGGTCCACCTCTTGATTCCGAATTAGAGGAACATTATCGGAGGAATAGGGCAGAGTGCAACCTTACTCGTCTTTCGCATACTGACTGACGGTTATTACATATTGAATCGGTCATGCAAGATGCTCTAGTGCTTCCACAGATAGTGGAGTTGAACACATCCTGGTATCAAGTAGATGGTGGCATAGTCGTTCGGGAATAGAACTTTATTGTTTATTCTAGTGTTAATGATAATGACTCAATCCATTATCCAAGAGTAGCATTTCGTCTAGGATGGTCTACCATTCTTCCTCAAGACGAGGCAGAGTTATATAGGAATTTCATTGCTTTTGATGATTGATCTAATTATTTGGTCATGCAGGTATTTCTTTATCATTTTCATTGTTTCCTTCTTTGTTAATTGTATCTTGATATTTGTTGTTAATTTCATGCCGCTCAACAAGTGATAACAATGTGTGGCATAAAGCCTACCGGTCTCATGCGAATGTTGAACTTGTCCGATTAAGAGCTGAAAGGGCTGAATGGCAAAATGAGAGGACCCAATACATAAGGCTCCCCGAACGTGTTGATAGATTGAAAAAGGAAGAGTTGAATCTTGAGCACCTCCGCCTTCAAAGAGAGCATGCTGCCACCCGTGAAGAGCTGAACTCTTTCAAGTCTAATAATGATGCTATTCTTGCCTAATTTCAAGACTTTCAAACTAATTTTAGTAAGTTGAAAGAAGAGAATTTCAAGCTGCGTTAAGAAGCACAATCTTCCACCGTCAATCCAGAGGTGCGTGAACAAATTCGTTTCGAAGTTGTTAGAGAGTATCGTCTGTCGCAGGACTGTTACGACAAGAAAGTTTTATTCTCTATTGTTTTTGTGAAATATGGTTTTTATATGGCGTGCTCCTGGTTAGAGAGAGAGATCCGACGAGTCCTATTTCGAACTATAACGGTTCAAGTGAGTGGAATAATACATAAATAAATTCCTAGATTGGATCAACTATGAACCTAACGACGAAGATTTTGTCACTTAATATGAATAAAATATCAATTAAATTTTGAATAAAATAAATAATTAATATGAAATAATGTATGTTTTTATAATTTTATGAATTATTAAAAAAAGTACGTAAAAATATCAATAAAATTTACTGAATATATGTTTATTTTAACACATTGAATTTTGCTTCGGTAACGAATCTCCTCTTGTGTTTTGTAATAAATGAAAGTTGAACACGTGCAATACCACTACCCTTTCCGCACCCCTTATTTAAACCCCCAAGACCTTCTTCAATTCCCTCGCAAAACACATACATTCACATTTTAAAAATATAAGAGGTAAAAATGAACTCTTGACTCTGCTTTCTTTGTCATTTAACTCCATTTTCGATTACCCTTTTAGTTCTTATCATTTTCTTTGAACAGATCTCTTACTTACGAAAAAAGCGAAATGCACCTGGTCCAAACATGGTCTTTCCCTTCTTCAAGCCGAGTTGGCAGCTGCTGTCGGTTTTTCCGTTAATTATGGAATCGGGCGGTTCTTCGTCTTTGTCCGAAACACTGGACTTTCTCACCTTATCTTTGCCAATGTCCGACAAGATGCTTTTTTAGCCGTGGAACATCCTTTTGGTAAAAAACTCTTCGGCGAACATAACATGCTCTACATGTTCGGGCAGGATCACAAAGATCTGCGCCGTCAGATTGCTCCTAATTTCACTCCCAAAGCATTGTCAACCTACGCCACGTTGCAGCAGGTTATTATTCTCCAACATTTAAAACTATGGGAGCGTCTTTCCTCGGAATCGCCTGCGGAGTCGATTTCTCTCCGACTTTTAGCTCGCGACTTGAATCTGGAGAATTCTCAAACCGTCTTCGTTGGCAGGTATTTATCTCCTGAAAGTCGCAATAAATTCGGAGAATATTATAATGTTTTCAATACGGGTTTATTGAAGCTCCCATTTGATCTCCCTGGCTTCGCGCAATTGAGCGGTTGGTCCATACACTTACTCATTGTGCTGCTCAAAGCAAAAGGAGGATGTCAGAAGGAGATGAGCCTTCTTGTTTAATTGATTTTTGGATGCAAGAAATCGTTAGAGAAATGGCAGAGTCTAAAACAGTGCCACCTCATTCTACCGACGAAGAAATCGGCAGTTATCTCTTCGATTTCCTCTATGCAGCTCAAGATGCCTCCACGTCATCACTCCTCTGGGCGGTGTCCCTTCTCGACTCTCATCCCGATGTTCTGCGGAAAGTTAGGGAGGAGGTTTCGAGGATATGGTCGCCGGAATCGGATGTTTTAATAAGCACTGAGCAATTGAGGGAAATGAAGTACGCGCAAGCGGTGGCGCGCGAAGTGGTGAGATACCGGGCTCCGGCAACATTAGTGCCGCACGTTGCGATGGAGGATTTCCCATTGACCGAGTCGTACACGATTCCAAAGGGCTCGATAGTTTTCCCATCAGTTTACGAGTCGTCCCTCCAAGGGTTCACGGAGGCGAACCGGTTCGAACCGGAGCGATTCTCGGAGGAGAGGCAGGAGGACGTGACATTCAAACGGAACTTCCTGGTGTTCGGTGCTGGGCCCCACCAGTGTTGGTCAAAGATACGCCTTGAATCACCTGGTGCTTTTCATTGCCATGTTCGAAACGTTGCTTGATTTCAAGAGGCAACGATGAGACGGCTGTGATGAAATCGTTTATTGTCCGACCATCTGTCCTAAAGACGGGTGCAAAGTTTTCCTCACCCGGCGATGCCCACGTTATCCCAATCTCTCTCTCAATTGACCAAAATACTATCCCTAAAAAATTAAGATAAGCTGTTCGTGCATATTGTCTAAAAAGAATAAATTTGAAATTGGGTGATCTATTTAATATATTTAATATATTATCAATAAAATTTTTAAATTTAAAAACTAAAAATAAAATAATAATACGTATTTATTAAAAAATATTTGAAAATTAAAAATCAATAAAATGATATTTGTGTTATCATTGATATTTTAAACATCCTTAATAACAACACGATTGGGATATTCTTGTCTCAATTATACTTTATTATTGGCCTTATTTGAATTTAAAAGAGGCCTTAAACAGTTAATAATTCTAGAGATAGAGCATGTTTGATTCCGTTTATGGAAAACGTATCAATGATAGATCGGAGCCTATGTAAAACGTTAATTTGAGTATTTTTTTTTATTAATTTATAAATTAAAATTTCTTCAAAAAATATTAATTTCGATAATTTACATTTAACGACTAAAATGTACGTCACGTATATATTTATTTTAAAGAAAAGCTCTAAATTATTTCACTTTTCACAAAAAGTCGTTATTTATTACTAAATTTAATTTTGAATCGAACAAAATGAAATGTTTAGTCCTGAAAATAAACATCCTATAAATTGAGTTCTTAATAGAAGATTTCTTTTATGTGTGAGAGATGAAGGATTAGTTCATAACAATGGCGTAGCCGGAAATTCATGTTTGAAAGATTAGTTTTATAATATTATATTTTTTTAGTAGGGATCATGTTAAAATAAGGTGTTTTATGTAATTATTATTATTGAATAAATAGTTAAATATTTTTTATTAATTTGAAATTTAACATGTATGATTTACGTAAATAATATATAAAATTTAACAATTGGATTAAAAAAATATAAATAATATAAAAAATATGAACGTAAAATTAAATTTATTTTACACTAGCTTAATTATGTATATAGATTCCTCTATTTTTTTTATATTTTGTTTTTAAATACAATATTGATAAACTTAAATGTAGAAAAAAATATTGCACAATGTAAAATTTATTTTTTAAAAAATATTTTGTTACAATTTATTCATAATGATAAATTTTTTTCATACCAATTAAAATGCTAGAAAATAATGCAAAGAGTTAGATGAGATAATATATTTTTTGTTACTTTATAATGAGATTACATTTGTATTGTATATCAAATAACTTTTTTTGTATAAAATAATTATTACATAAAGTATAATAAATCAATCATTTATAAATTGAATTAAATTCGTATATAATAATTATTATAAAGATAATTAAAGAGAAATTATAAACGAAAAGTATGATTATTTTCAAATCATAACAAAGTGAAGAGAGATTTTCAAATGAGATACCTTTTCTAATTTAATTTTCATTTCATTTTAGGGTTTTAATTTCGGGATAGAAGGTGGAATGGAAAAGAGGTTTTCAGTTTGGGCCACAACAGAAAACATGAAACCCTTATTGGACTAATATTATTACGATTTTGGTCGGCTACTATTAACTTCATTTGGGCCAAATTAAAAAAATACGAAAAACCATTGGGCTTATAATAATATTAATTTAATATTGAGCCTATATGTAGAATTTTGCTGGACCGTGACAACTACAACTACAACTCGACCCAGCCACGTTTGCGAAGTCTAGGGTTTTTATCTGTGAAAAGTGCTTGTAGTATTTAAGCAAAAGCAAACCCTAAAGCTGCTTCTCCTACGCGAACTTCTTCAGATATTCTCTTTCCTCACAAATGGTTACTTTCAGGGTAAGTGGTCTATGTTTCTATTATCTCAGATCTCTCCAGAAACTCTGTTGATTTCCCTCTTCTAACTTCGAATTTCTACGATTTTCCTGGTTTGGGTTTATTTTTTATGTTTAAATTTGGGGTTGGTTTTTTTATGCTATGCTTGGCTTCGATCCATTCGAATTTGTCAGTAAAATATGGGATAAAAGAGTTTCATTTTCTATTGTTTTAATAATTTTTTTTAGCAACCAAAGGGAGGGGTAATGCATTAAGCTTTTGTTGAATTAATATCAGAAAAAAAAAAAACATTTGATGTTGGTTTTGTTTATGGTTGCAGTTTCACCAGTACCAGGTTGTTGGGAGGGCTCATCCAACGGAGAGCGATGAGCACCCCAAGATTTACAGGATGAAGCTTTGGGCGATCAATGAGGTTCGGGCCAAGTCCAAGTTCTGGTTAGTGATGAATTTCATTGCTATCTGTGATTTTTTTTTTAATTTTATTTAATTCCCATTTTGTTGAAGTTAGGATTTCTGACTTTTGTTTTTAATCTTTTTTCTTAAATATTATTCAGGTATTTTTTGAGGAAGCTGAAGAAGGTTAAGAAGAGCAATGGTCAAGTTCTTGCCATCAATGAGGTATGTGCTTAATGTTATCCGTATGATAGTTCACTCTGTGTGAAGTATGGTCAATATGCTTAAATATTCTTGTTAGAGTAGGGTCCTGTATTATTGTCTGAAACTATTTAATTTGACTTGCTAATGTTTAGTTTATGTTTGTGCAATTTAGATTGGAATTTGTGTTTTATCAGCTATTATCTTTTAATTTGTCCTGTAAGAAAGGGAAATTAGTGTGAAAGAAACATCTAATCTTAAGGCTTTCTTCACAATTACACTTTAAGAAATTCATACATCTTGAATGCCAAGTTTCTGGTCTTTTTGTGGTAATTGCTTTTTTCTTTGTGGTACTTTTGATAGCTTCTTTTGTGATTGCCATTGCATGGAATAATTGATTTGGTCATTTCTCATGGGACTGTATATTGAAGATTTTGAACCCTAAATTGCTTTTAAATCTTTATAATGTCAATTATAACCTTTTTTGATATCGTAGCTCTCTTGTATATCACTTTATTTACTCTGTATGGTAGCTCTACTTTGAAAAAATAGTAGTTAGTAGTGATTTTGTATTGATTATCTGATGATTTCTGATACATTCTTTGATTTTGTTTTCAATTCTCTTAATCTAAATTAAATTCTCTGCAGATCTTTGAGAAGAATCCTACAAAGATCAAGAATTATGGTATTTGGCTTCGTTATCAAAGCCGAACTGGTTATCACAACATGTACAAGGAATATCGCGACACTACTCTGAATGGAGCTGTTGAACAGATGTACAATGAGATGGCTTCTCGCCACAGAGTTAGGTTCCCTTGCATCCAGATTATCAAGACTGCGACCATCCCAGCTAAGCTATGCAAGAGGGACAGCACCAAGCAGTTCCACAACTCCAAAATCAAGTTCCCATTGGTGTTTAAGAAGGTTAGGCCACCTACCAGGAAGCTGAGGACAACCTACAAGGCATCAAGGCCCAACTTGTTTATGTAATTTCTCTCATTTGATAAAGGAGAGAGTTTAAAGGTGGTTCTTTTTCTGAAATTTTTGGTAGTGAACATCTATCAGTTTGTTGATCGGATATTGTTTTCTTTTGAGACGCATAGGCTGTCGGACTGGTTGAACTTGGTTTGTTTGGGCTTCAATATATCATTCTGCTTACTTATAAAAGTTTCTATGGTATGTGATTTGTCATTTCACTTTCATATAAATTATAATTTAATGCTTCTTGTAGTCAAATTCTCATCTGTGATGATTTCCCTGGCTGCCTTTAAAAATTGCTCATTGAAGATATTTTTTAGTTAAATCAGTTCTTCATATAAAGAAGAATAAAAAAACTGTGTGTTAATCCAGCCCAATTGTATTGTCTATCATGGTCTTATTGACCCAACCTTTCATTATGGTAAATCTAGATGATTCGACAAGTACATGGGATATTGGATAAGATCCAAATGTTCATTATCCATGTCCTTTTTTTTTTTTTTAAGATTATCAAAATTAAATTTAATTATTGAAATTAAAAACAAATCGACACTCTACCAACAGATCACAATAATCTTTTGTAATCATCCATAATAAGTAATATACAAATCCTGCATTAAGATTCCCACTTATGATTTAGTAAATACTCTCTCTTCTTCCCAATCAGAATCCATTGAAAGTACCAAAAACAGACAATGACAAACGATTCCCATGTCTCCATGTTTGACTGTGAGTGGCATTTTTGTGATTTCAGGATCATAATCCCATAGATCTAAACATTTGAGATGACTCACTCTCCCCCCTTCATTTCTCTCTGAACACTCGCACCAAAAAGAGTTTCTCCCACACTAAAACCTTTCCGGAGTGTAGTCAAATGGCTTCCCATGACCATGACCATGACCATGACCATCACCATCACCACCATCATGATCATGACCACGGCCATGGCCATGCCCATGAGTAAGTACACATTCATATAAGTTTTGCATTTTTAATGGAGTATAAATTTTTGATCATCTGGTTTCTGATTATATGTTGATGTGCAACAGTAAATCAACAACATCATGGGTGGGAGCTGATGGGAGGGCTTACCATAGCCATGATGGACTGGCACCACACTCACATGAACCCATTTACTCACCTGGATTCTTCAGCAGAAGAGCTCCACCACTTGTGAACAGGGATTTCAATGAAAGAGCTTTCACTGTGGGTATTGGTGGCCCTGTTGGTACTGGGTATTTCCTATTTTCCTTTTATTTCTTCCTCAGTATCAACAGTTAACACGGTTTCACTTTCTCTACATTTTTATGTACCAGCATCTGTTATTCTTCGCTAAAAAGATTAAAAATGAAAAAAAATTGCTATTTCAAAAGAATTTTCAACAAAGATGATGCTTTATTGTATGTGAACTAGTGGAAACTTCGACTTAGTGTTTGCTTCTTCCATTTTTATTTTTTTACAAGGAAAATATTTGATAATTGGGATGGGTTAGGTTGTCTGAATTTGAACCAAACGATATAATATGCAAGGACTCTTTCTTAATCATTCGGTCTAGAGGAGGATTGGCTCGATTTAGTGTTTGCTGCTTAATATTATAGAACTCACTCACCGAATTCCTTAGTACTGCTTTTTTTTTTTTTTTTTTTTTTTTGTGAAATCTCTCGTACAATGGAGTTTACTCTCGAAGCCCTGGATATTATAGTTTTAGTTGTATGACTAAAATGCAATTCTTGGTGCTATCCTAAAACATCCTAATAAATGGGATCTGGTGCAATATTGATTTATGCTTTGCAGGAAAACAGCTTTGATGCTGGCATTGTGTAAATTCCTACGGGATAAGTACAGTCTTGCTGCTGTAAGTATCGTTCATCTTGTACTTTGAGCTACCATTTAATGATGAGCGCTTACATTCTGTTAGATTTAAATCTTTTGCTCTTTGATATGTTGTATGGACATGTTTTTGGAGGAAAAGCTTTCTGAATGTTATCTAGCCTATGAGAATTGATTAAACCATGCCTCGCTGGTCATTCTCTAAGCAGATATGGCCGAGTGGCTCAAGTTTCTTTAAGTAGGATAGTTGATAGATTGGTCCTAGGTGTAACATGTTGTATAAACCAGCACATCCACTTTTGAAAAGATTAAGAAAGACCATTGAGTTTCTCATTGCCGCTACAGCTCTAGCTCATTTGTATACTGGATCTCCTAACTCCAGTGTTAAGTAAGGATACATCAAAGATATGAAACTTTAGGAGACATGTATTACTTTGAGGAGAAGCTGTTTCTTTTCGACTACCATTCAGCCTTGACTTGCTGATGGATGGCTTCTATTAACAGTCCTCTCTGTGTTGAGTTCTCAAATCAGCATCAGGACTTAAAATTTATTCTTTAGCAGTAATTTGAGCTGAAACTTGAATGATACATTGAAAAGCATGTCATAATTTCAGGTGACAAATGACATATTCACAAAAGAGGATGGTGAGTTCTTGGTGAAACATGGGGCACTGCCAGAGGAAAGGATACGTGCTGTAGAAACAGGAGGTTGCCCGCATGCCGCTATTCGTGAAGACATCAGCATCAATCTTGGTCCTCTTGAGGAGCTTTCTAACTTGTACAAAACAGATATACTTCTTTGTGAATCTGGAGGAGGTAATTACAATGCTTTATTGAAGTGATATTGTATGAAAATTTTGAGAACAAAACACATTCTGAAAATTTTCTAGCAAAGATATTAATGTTTTCTCTCAAGGAAGAATAAGAAAGAAAGAGCATTAGCCAGTATCATCGATGAACTATTTTGAAATTCACTAGTGGGAATAACTTACCGATTCCATAGGCTGGAGTTCCTAATCATATAGCTATTGCCTCTATAAAATATTGAAAAACAAGAACAGTTTTACATTTGAGTGTTGCCAATAGCAGGATCAAGTTCAATCAGAAAATTTCCATATCTATATGAACTTCTATGGCTGCAGATAATTTAGCTGCCAACTTCAGCAGAGAACTAGCTGATTATATCATCTATATAATAGATGTATCTGGTGGTGATAAAATCCCTAGGAAAGGTGGCCCAGGCATAACACAAGCTGATCTCCTGGTATTTGATTTCATTTTATTGCGCTGTTGCATCGCTTTGAATCTGCCTCTTTTATCCCAGTTTCTCCCATTTCAGAACTAAAATTGTGAATTCTGACATGAAATTGTAACATCTCGTATTAGGTGATAAACAAGACCGACCTTGCACCTGCTGTTGGAGCTGACTTGGGAGTCATGGAACGTGATGCGCTACGTATGCGTGATGGAGGACCCTTTGTCTTTGCTCAGGTTGGTTGAGTAGTTTAATGCATCCATCACCACATAGTGTACAAATCAACACATTCATTATGTTATAATATCTTGAAACTTGCGTCCTGAATTCACCTTCCATTAAAATCACAGAAGTAATACATCAGTCTTATTGTTGGGGACCTTGGCATTACAATACAAAATCTTTTAGCTGTTAATGATTTGTGTAAATTATGCATTTGCAGGTGAAGCATGGACATGGCGTCGAGGAAATAGTAAAGCACATATTACAGGGTTGGGAAGCAGCGACAGGAAAGAAGCGCAAATGATCTTTCTTTTGAAGAGTCTGTACTTCTTACCTTGTACTGCACTTTATGTCATTTTACTGGGGTTTTTCTTAATAATAACTATGAATATGACTATCAATAAGCTCTTTGTCACTGCAACTTGCCAGTTTCCGGTACCAAACTGAAGAAGTTGGGCCTCTAATGTCTCACTGTTTATATTCATGGAAGTCCGAAATGAGTGAAATTAGGGATGCAATGTGCTTCCGAGCATTAAACAAACATATTTATAAAACAGATATTAAACAAATGTGTTTATAAATACATGTCCGTTAATATTTATTTTGGTATAACCAAGGGTATTCTTAAGTCTTTTAAATAAATATTTTCTTGCATGTATAAATAAACATGTTCATAAATATATGTTCACAAATATTAAACGAAAAGGTTTCTGAAATTAAGCAAAAAAATTTAGGTAAAAAATTGTAGTCATCACGATGCTAAATTAAAAAAATCATATATAAATATATAATTTTAATAATTATTTATTAAAATAATTTATGAGTAAATATATAATTTTAAAATTTTATTATTATCATTAAACGAATAAATAAATATTAAATAATTTATTTAACGAAAGAATTTTAAAAGAATTTTAATAAAAATTTATTTGTGATTATTTATTAAATTTAATAAATAAACATAAACGAATAAAATATAATTTGTTACACTCTAAGTGAACTAGGATATACTGTACTATTTCATCCTTTCAAATTGAGTTAAAATTTTCTTTTTTGGGTGAAAAAGCCGAGTCAAATTGTTGTCGCTTGTTCTTCACTCTGAAGAGGGTTAGTTTAAAAGGAAGAAGAAAAATCAAGGGCAAGAGAATAAATAGTTGGGGTCAAACTGGAATTTTAAAAGGTAGATGGGTGCAAAAAAAAAAATCTGAGAGGGACGCGCACTCCACGAACGAAATCTAGTCGGCTAATCTGCGTGCTATGCACGCGTCGGTTCTCGTGAAGTTATAAGCCACCCGACCCGGGATATTTTTTGGTCGGACAATTCGATTTCTTTTCAATTTGGGGGATTTTGAAGGAGGCAATTTTACAATTGCAGCAGAAAATTTTCTTCCTTTACAAGGCATATCGTTTCGTAACGAAAGAGATTTCAGGCAATTGCATAGAGCATAGAAACTTCTAGATATTTGAACTGTATTTTGGTAAAGTTAAAAAAATGGGAGAGGAAGAGAGAAAGAAGAGGGTAGTGGTGGAGTCGCTAGGATGGCTGACGGAATCCTCCATCATGCCCAAGAAGCACCGTGCCATCGAAGGCGTCGGCGCCTCCTCCATCCTAGAACTCAAAGCCGAACTCTACAAATCCCAGGAAGAATCCAAGAAATCCAAGGAATTAAACGGTACCGATGTCGAGTACCACCGCGCCAAGAAAAAGATCGCCCCTCACGATACCTTCTCCCTTAAGAACTCCGGCGTCGACGCTCGCGCCCTCAAGTATACTTCTTTCCCTTTCTTTTTATCGTCACTTAATCTAATAGGGAAAATTAGAGGTTTTTCCTTTTAGGGTCTCTCAATTTGGTGTTTGATTATAGGGACAAGCTTGAGCTGAAAGCGCTTAACGATGGATCAGTGAGCTACGCGGCATTGGAGAAGAAGGCTGAGTTATATGATAAGTTAATGCGAGGAGAGTTGTCAGATGAGGAAGATAAGGAGAAGTATTGTGTTGACTTTTTCAGGAAGGGTGTTGAGCTGGAGGAATCCCCGCAGCCGCAAGTTGATCGTGCCTCGGATAATTTACAAGCAGGAGATGAAGCCAGTGAGAGTGATGATGGTCCTGGTTTGTTTAACACGAAATTTGTAGGACCGGGAAGAACGGCTGGAATCCTAAACAATGATGAGCATAAGCGTTTTGTAAGGTGAGGGCTTTCGTTTTCCTTTTGGTTAATGTTATGATAATTCAGGTAAACTTTAGATGAAATGTTTGATGGAGTTTACAATTTTCAGATGTATTTTTCTGTTATGACAATCTTGATATTTGTCTATGGCTTTACTTTGCTCATTTGAGGTGCAACTGATAGGTTGGACTTTGGATTTAGCCTTCATTCCCCACATGGGATTCATTGTCGAGTGCTTATGGTTTTGAGCTAAATGTCTGTATAAGAATAAGAATGATGTTTGAATTTTCCGCCGGTATGATCAGTGAAGTTTTGCAAAAGGAGCTATGAATTTGAGTTGATGCCCATTGCTACAAAACATAGTTGGCTGGTTGTTTTCATCTTGGTTATTTTTGATGACTCAATTGCATGATGAAGTGGTATACTGTATATACTAATCACTAGGCCTTGGATTCCACGATATAGAAAAGTTGATACATGAATTTGGTAATCTAAAACATTACTGAAGTTACTTAAGATTGAAGGTAGTTATTGAAATTTGAACTTTGAAGTTAAAAGTTAAAATGTTTTCTGAGTGCCAGTTTATGCTTTCACAAGCTATGTTTTGTAACATATTGATAGATGTTTTAGTCGTGAAACTGAAATCAAAGATCTTAATTATGTAATTGATGGTTATTCACAGGGAAGTTCATGAAGAAGCAAATCAAGAAAGGGAAAAGGTGTCTGAGCTTAAATTGCGAAGGCAAGAGCAAGCAGCAGCTCGTCGTGAGAAACTCAGGCAGGCATATCTTCGGAAACAACTGGAGAAACTGAAGGCTGCATCAAAAACGGAACAGACTTAGATTGGGGAGAGTTGGAAAGGAGATCGATGCATTGTTTTATTAGCAAGGATTGGGATGTAAGCATGGGTAGTAGCTGCTTTATTTCTGAGCACAAGCATATGATAGGCTTCGACATTACTTCTATTCACAATGAAAAAAGATGGAATTTTCTTGAGAATTCCTTCTGAAATTCTCGTTTTCATTGATTACTAACTTCTATTGATATCCTCTTTTGTACATAAAAATTTTTAGGATATAAATCAACTCACAAGTTTTGCTGATCAGAATGGGATTATTAGCCGCATTTATCGTCATTTTGGTTGAGATTGATTTTACCGTCAAAATTCATTTGAGATTTTGGCTGTCTAGTATTGCAGCATTGGCACAGAATATAAGTCCCATTTGCTAGCGTATAGAATATGTTTTTGCTGATGAACATGCTTTAGGAGTTGATGGCTTTAGTGATTTTAGCAATGGCTCCTTGTTTGTAAGTTGTTTTATGTTCAGAAAACAGAAGGTGAAGTTACAAAAAGAAAATGCGACTCCGCTGGGGATCGAACCCAGAATCTCTGGTTCCGTAGACCAGCGCCTTATCCATTGGGCCACGGAGTCATTTGTTGAAATTAACCCCCATGATAACAGTCTAAGACATTAAATTTACAAATTACAATGTCGTATTTGTCCAATCAACCTTTTCTTTGCCTATCCTAATCAAATCAAATGATTGAAGATTGAAAAAAAATATATATAACAAATTATAAGACAGCAAAAATTTGTAACAAAGAAAAAAGTTATAATATATTGTAATTTTATAGAGTTTGAGTTCATCTGATTATATATATAACCTTTCCTTTAATGTTCCCCGTCTCAAAGTTCAACGTTGAATCTAATTACTTTAACTATTCATCCTTTGAAAGTCTCCCACAGACAGAAAAGAACTTCAAGGAACTATAATCTTATTACTGATTACTGCAAGTAAAAAAAAAAAAAGACAGCTATAGTATACTAAACAACAATCCTACAATTGACACACGTCTTACATGCACCTCCGCATGACCAAAAAAAAAAAAAAAGACAATTCACCGCCACCGCCACTACTCACTTCTTGCCTCCACCGCCCCAAGCGCCTTGCCCACCTCTCTTTCAACCATCTGTTCCTCCGTCACCTCCTTCACCCTAAACGACAGAGACTCCCTCCTCATCAAGAACCTACCCGTCGGCGGAACCCACAAGTTAAGCAACCCTTGAGGCCTACCCGAACTCCTCCAAACCTGCAACGTCAAGCACTGGATGGGGTTATCAACCGGCTCTGAAGCATCCCCTCCTTTCAACACATCGCAAAGCAAAACCCTTGCACTCCCCACTGGCTTCTCCCTCACATGACCATGTGCGTATATGTCAACGTTCAGAGCCGCCAACACATCGTTCTCCGCCTGCTTTGCGTGGAACTTCACCTTCACCACTTCGTTCCACGTTGGGTTGGTCCCTCCACGCTCGTCCACATGGGTTTTCGCCACATGGTCCTTTTCTACATAGACAACCGCGTATGCTTTCATTTTGGTAACATGCTTCACGTTCTTCAAGTCTTGAGCTGAGATTACGAGAACTTCGATCTCTCTTAGCTGATCTTCCGACCGTTGGAACTTCCTCCGGTAATCCGACGTATTGCTCATGATACAGAATGTAGATAGCTTCTCGCTAACAAGGTTTTGCTAAGGAAAGAATCTTTCCAAACCAATTTATCCAATTCACGGTTGGGTTCTCAATCCAGTTTTCTCTACCAAGAAACCCAATTCTTGTGGACTCTTTCGGTGAGAATTCATTTCAACCGGATCAAGTTCTTGCCTTTCGTTTCATAATTTGGGCCTCCGATGTTTCGATAATAGACCTATCTTTGGACTTCGACTCAATATGAATTGGGTCAGAGAAAATATTTATAATTAAGGGTGTTGATTATATTCCTTTATTAATGTTTATTAAGAATAGAAATATAATTCGTTACTGTAAATAAATTTATAAAAAATTTATTTAAAATTTGTTCATATGAATTATATAGTGTTTATAAATACTTATTTATGAACATATTTAATATTCACTAATAACATGTTCGTTAATAGTTAATAGTTCTTGAAATTAGAAAACAACGACAAGGAAATGATCGAGCTGTTGCTTCTGACTGCTAAAAGAGTATTATGCTCCCGGAAGCAAGAAGATTACAATGAAAAACCAACTAATCCATTTCCAATCAATAATTTAATCATATCTTCCTAGTTAATATATTCTTTTAGGCTACTAACCATGTTACTTGTACGTTAAATTATGCTTTAAGATGCCCATATAATCAGAATTGTCTGTTTATCGTTGTAAGGAATCTTCAAGGTAATTCTCTAAAATAAAGGTAAAGTTTCCTTGAATAATTCAAGCAAAACCCAATTATCTAATGCTGGAAATATGGTTTATGATGCAAGATTGTAAACAATGTGTAAAGTGCCGTTATACAGTCAGTCCAGGCTGGTGATATGGAGTTTAAAAGAGTAAGAGGGGGGAAAAAATGAATTAGCTGACAACACACTGCATCAAATGATTTTGTTTGTGGTTAAACCAACAAAACATAGCTGGCAAAACACTTAGATTATTAGTATAATTAATCTTTCCCTATAAAACCATTTGAGATCTCTCCATTTCAGTCAAGCTCAAAGGACTCACTTGGCTTCCTTCACTTTGTTCTTAAGATCGTGCTTGTTTGTTTAGCTGAGTTGGTCATCAGAAATGGAGGGTAGCAAAAGGGCCATGATTTTGATTGCCTACATCACGGTTCTTGTTGTTTTTGCCACCGGAGCCACGGCTGTGAGGGAAGATCAAGGGGCGATTGCACCATCCCCAATGGAAAGCGCTGGAGTGGCTCTGGGTGTTCCTGCTGCACTTGCTGCCGTAGCTTCCATGGTTGCATGGTTCTTTTGAATTTCAATACTTTGTATTTCCTTTTGGTGAATATTGTCCAAACCCTACTTTTATTTTCTTTTCCCAAGTTTCGTTCTGTTGGTTGATTGCTTGAGTTTATCCCAAGCAACTGGTATCATGGACGGTGGAGACTGAAAAATTCATTGTTCTTTTCAAGTAATTAAATGCTAATAACATCTCTTTGGTGTTTATCATCTTCACTACAAAAACATACTTCAAAGCTTAACAACTGTGTTCTAGCTGTTTTACTTTTATGTTACCAGATGATTTAATATTTTTAACCCATTATTGAATATTATTTTAAAAAGATTATTAATTTAACAGATTTATTTTATAAAATTTTATTTTGTCTAAAAAAATATTTCTATTTAATTTTTACATTTATTAAATTCATTTAATAATTTTATAACATTTAATTTTTTTTTTTAAAAAAAATCTAATTAATAAACTCCTTAAAAATTTACATGAAAACATATTTTACACAATTTATGGATACTTTTCTAATTCTTAAAGAAAAAAATCTCAAAAAAAAAAAAAAACCCTCCCCTGTTATGTCACTTCCTTCCATCAAACAAAGCCACAGACAAAGAGCAAAAAGCAAATTCAACGCAATAGAAGAGCTCATCAGACGTTTCGGGTTTCATTTTTTTTCATCTATTTTTAATTTTAAGTTTTAGTAATAAAAAATCAAAATCATATGTATATATATTAAAAAAAAAAAAAAAACCCAGAAGTTGAGATAATGCGTAAAACTGTAGCATACGACAATCAGTGTTGTCCATAGCGATGTCGCCCGATATCCTTCAATGACTTGTCTCTATGAATTTTTGAATAAATGCACAAAAAACTAAGCAAATTAACATCGATCTGAGAAAGCCACCTGCAAGCACCATTTTTTTAGATAGAAAAGACAGCGATAAGCTGCTATCTTGAACAAAAATGGATGCCAATAACAGCTCACCCTCATCAACTCTTACGATCACCGAAACCTTCAACTTTAAGCGGAAAGGGGGAACTATGGCTCTGCTTGGATTACTTCTGCTGTCAGTGCTTGAATAATTAAGATTTGGTTTAATGTTTATTATTTTTTTTAAAAATTATATTAAAATTTTGATTTTTTTTATACCTCCTAAATCCAAAAATAAAAGCTAGCGGGCTCGAGATTGAATTTAAATAGTCTCTCTTGTCATTTTTATTGATAGTGTTAATGAATTAATATTTTATATATTTTTAACTCTACAAATAGAATTAAGATAATGACATATGTCATATTTTATATATTTTTTATTTTTTTAATATATTTAAATAAAATATGACATTATTTCAATTTTATTTGTGAAATAAAAAATCTACTAATAATGTATAAAATAATTATCTTAATTTTAATGCCTTTTATTTTCTTCTTATTTTAAATAAAAATAATTATCTTATACACCGTTAACAAAATTTTTTTTATTCTATAAATATGATTAAAATGATAATATATATCTTTTAAATATATTAAAGGTAATTTTAAAAAATTATAGTAAATTATAATTTTTTTCTACTGCTATCCCGTCATCAAATTTTACCTGTAACTGATTTTAATTTTTAGATCAATTTTGACTTTTGTTATATATTTTATATTGTGCATGTAAAACTTTGAACTTTGAAAGACAGCTGTTGATCTGTGGACAGTTGTTGATATGTAGATTTGCATGCAATGTACGTGGCAATAAAGTCGTTTCTCCCTCTAACGAAGACCCTTCTTCTTTCTGTCTCAGAAATCCTCACTTCCCTCTCAATTAAGCAACGCCCTTCTCTCTCTACTTTTTCTAAATTAAGCAACGCCCTTCTGTACCACTGGAAGCACTGCTGGACAATCTCATTACATATATATATATATTCTCGGCTCAAATTCTTCAGTAATTTTTCGACTATACATACTGTAGTTTAGTCTGTTCATGAGGTTATATTGATAGATAAGTAGAAAAGTTATGTTTTAGTATATTCATTTATCAAGTCCATAGCTTTTTCTTTTCCCTGCTTTAAGACCAAGATCATAAAATTCTATTCTTACATCTTTGCAACGATTTTTTATCATATTTTCCATTTATAAGTTTATATTTTCGCTTTTGTAAAAAAAAATAAAAATTCTTTAGTTGGTTTCTACGACCATTAATTGAAATAAAAACGAAAAAACTTAACCTTCATAAAATCTCAAAATATTATCCAATGTCTCTAATGAGGAGTTCTTTAATTTGTCTGAAATGTCATATTCTGTAGTCTGTGGAGTAGAGCTTTGACACTTACAGTAGAAATGTAAAGGCAAACTGCAACGTAACTCTTGAATTTCACAGTTAGATAAATGAATATTATGCAGTTATTCAATATGTTGAAGTTAGAGCTGCTGATTTATTCATAATCATTTCTAATGCCTTTGTTGATCAGTCAAGGTTACCAGTTCAATTTCCTTTTCTTTCTACAAGTATAGTCTTTGCTATAATGTGCTGATGGTCGTTGGGTAGTACCTGGTGGATTTGATAATGTTGTTATTGTGGTGTTTTAGTTTAGTCGGTGGCGACTCATTCAGTGGTATCAAGAGTTGCGAAGAATCAGACATGATGTTTTGGATTCGAATATTTGGGGACGCGAAAAAAAATCGTGAGAGTGAGATTGTAAAAATGGATTTAAAATAAATAATACAATTGAATGGATCGTTACCGACTGAACTAAAGCGCGAATTGTAAAGGTAATAAAAGATGGCACCATCATCTGCATTGAATGAGTCATCACTTCTATTTATCTAATCATTTGTATAATGCCACTGCTGAATAGGTGTGGGATCTTGATTTTTTTTTTCTTTTATTATTTTGTACGTGGAACATGTACCAAACATTTCTGAATTTTTCACTCTCTTCATGCCTCTTGGAACCAGCATTTTTTTGGGAATATTGTAATTGTAAAGCTAACATTTAGTGAAATATTTAATAATTAGGATATGATAAAAAATTTAAAAAAAGAAATTATGGATATGATTTATTTTGTTGGAGTAATATTAACTCGCAGCACTGGGCGGGTCATCATCTAGTTATTATTATGACTAATATTATTATTTTTTAATTTTATAAAAAATTCATTATGCATTTAAATGGATTTTTTTTATATGGAATATAAGCTCGTCGGAAGTCTCGGGCGTTCATATTATTATTTTTTTTAACGAAAAAACAAGTTGGGATAATGCATAGAACACTACAAAAAAAGATACCTTCAGCGACGGATTTTGTGACGAAATTTTCGTCACAAAAATTACAATTCTGTTACTAATCATGTTTACAGACGGAATTAGTGACGGATATGTACGTCGCTAATTCCGTTGCTATTTTCGATGTGGCTGATACTCCTCCGTTACAGATACATTATTCCGTTACTAATTCCGTCGTTAAAAGTTATAAAATTTATTCCGTTACTGAAACCTTTTAGAGACGGAAATTCCGTTTCTGAAAGTTATTGATTTTTCAATTTGATATTCCGTTTCTGATGCCCTGTAGAGACGGAATTCCGTTGCTGATAGACAGTACATATTATTCCGTAGCTAAAGTATTTTAGAGACTGAATTCCGTTGCTGAAAACATATTTATTGTTTTATAATTTTGTGTTAATATTCCGTATCTAAATAGTTTCAGAGACAGAATTCCGTGGCTAAAAGTATATGTATTTTTTATTATTACTCCGTAGCTAAATTCTATCAGAGACGGAATTCCGTTGCTGATACAATTTATATTGTTTTTTATACAAAACAATATAAATAAAAAAATTTCCGTTACAAAATGGCATCAGAAACGGAATTCCGTTACTGATGCCCTATTGTTTAAGTTTTATATAAAATAATATAAATAAAATAAAATTTCTGTTATAAAAAGACATCAGCAACGGAATTCCGTTGCTGATGCCCTATTCTTTTAATTTTTATATAAAATAACATCAATATAATAAAAATTCTGTTACAGAAGTACATCAGCAACGGAATTCCGTTGCTGATACTCTAAATGTTATATTTTTTAAAATAAAAACTAAATAAACAAAAATTTTCGTTACAAAACGGCATCAGCAACGGAATTCCAATGCTGATGCCCTATTTTTGAATTCTTATATAAAATAATTAAAAAAAATTCCGTTACAAAAGGAGATCAGAAACGGAATTCCGTTTCTGATGTCCTTTTAAAACAATTTTTATATAAAATAATATTAATTAAAAAAATCCGTTACAATAGGGCATCAGCTACGGAATTCTGTTACTAATGCTCTAATTTTTTATATTTTTATTAAAATTAAAATTAAATAAAAAAAATTTCGTTACGAAAGGGATCTTTGCCATCTGCTGCTCTGCATGAACTGATTTATATTTATATCTTAATGTATTCAAGATGCAGCCTGTGTCAGAATACAGTGCAATTGGAACACAAAGAAATAGCTAAGAGAGATTACGGTGATATTACAAGAGATGCTATTTAACAAAACCCAGAACTGCATTCAAACTAGCTTCATGCCCCAACTACAAAATCCATCACCGGCCAATTTCATAGGGGTAGTTCTGCTTTTGAATAAAACACTGGTATGCTATTTAACAGGAAACATATGCTTAAACAACATATCGGTAGGTGACATAACGACCAGCAGTCTCACTAGGCCGAATTATCTTCACCACTTGTCCACGCTTTAGCCCATAGTATCTTGCAATTGGATCGCTCACCTGGATACGAGGCAGCTGCATTCAATCCATTCCAAAAACATAATGATCAGAAACTGATGGGATTTGTAAAACAGAAAAAGAAATGCATGCACAAAAATGACACCACAAGCTTGCATAAGAACAATGGCGGTCTTTTTCAAATAATGATGGATTTTCATTTTCCTTTCTACATTAAGCAAAATGCACCACCAACAATAAGAAATATTGATAAACACAAACCACATCTACTAGAAACTGATATCTAAAGATTTGCATTGTCCTTCTACACACTTCTTGTAGCTTGAAATTATCAAGATACCTTCGTATATAAACTAGCCTAATGTGTTATCTGATGTCCATTAAAAACATCTAGTCCTAGAAATGTAGCATTACATCCACAAAAACCATAAAAAAAGTATGTCTGCGATCTGAATCGACTAATATACACACATACACACGCATGCTCAAAACTCTTCAGAATTTGTCTAGGTCACTGGTTTAATTTTCCTAAGCTCCAGTCATTTACCATGGAAAGCTTCAAAGGAAATACCGCCTTACATCAGTTTACTCATGCACTTGGGCACTTGGCTACCCAACTGATAAACATGCAAACAAATCAAGCATTCCTACCAGGACAGCTAATGTTCCGAGTTGAAGTAGCAATGATTCTACAAAATAAGATTGTAGCTCTGGTTCTATACATAATTAACCAATCAGCTTACAGAACATACCAATATGAATTATAACCCTGTAAAACAACTAATATCATACAGCCCAACAAAGATCTGTGCAGATCACTTTACCGCAATCTACCAATATATAGTAATTAAGGTTACTAAATACCGACCTGTGTTTCCTTTACAGTATATCTTTGCAGCAAAGTCTTTTTCTCCTCATTAGTAAGCACCTGATGCTCAGGAACAAGACAATGTTCTTTTACATTGACCAGAAGCTCTGCTTCCTGCACTAATGAAGTTCAAAATAAGAATCAAAATAAAAATGCACATATTCTATTTGGAAGAAGCAGATTTCAAGAACAAGAGTGTGTGTCAATTTTCAAATAGATTTGAATTGATCTCGTACCAAAATAATACAGACATCAGAAAGATTTTATAAAATCGACATCTCGAAGGCTAACCAAAGCCTAGTTGTTAATTTGTTTGACCACCATTCAATCATCCATGTATACAATTCCAGACAGTTCAACAAACTACATAGAGAAGTGGATAGCAGGAATTAAAAATAAAAAATAAAAAATCCCCCTATTAGATTTAATGACGTGATTGAAATAACATCCTTAAAAAATATATAATAAGTTATCAAAAAATTAAATAAAAGAAAAACCTTAAAACACCAATGCTTCAGTATCACATTTCTATAATATGACTAATATCTATACTTACTGATGTTGGAGCAAAATTTCTAAGAAATGGTATTCATCAGATGAATCTAGCCATTCAGTCTATCCATTAGACCACCTGCAGTATGGTGTTTGTGCATCACATTGATAAGATCAAGAATGTACAGTTAATTAGATTAGTCATTGGCCTCTAAGCTTTCCATTATATGAATTACACCAAGAATCGCATTGAGAGTGACTGGTTAATGCAAGTCCTTGATTAATAATATTATCAATAAGCACGATGATGACTTAAGTGGAATATAAATATCATAAAAGCAATAAATTTGACCTGGAAAACCTCCAAGTGGAATTTTGTAGAAATTTCATTAATACAAGTCCGAGCAAAGGGAGTCAAATTCTGCTGCACAACCAGTATGGCCCTCAATACATTCTCCGATTTCATGCGGTTGGTATAAGTCTTCATTGTCTTGACACCAACCTTGGCTTCATCAGGAAAGAAAACATAGATCTAGTACACAAAAATTAAAACCCGTAAATTACTAAGATGGCAGCCAAAGATGAATGTAGATCTAAATCATAAGCAACAACAAACTTTTAAACATTTAACACGCCATAAAAAAAAAAAAACTACTTTATGTATTAAACTATTGTTAATTGGTAGTAATAATGGGGAGTTTAGTAGCTATGAAAGGAACCTTTCGGCATATATATACTGGAAAGAAGAGATTATCAGATATAAAATAGAACTGTTTTGTGGTGATGGTGAATGGTTTGTTTTTATTAGAGCTTAACATAAAAACTGTTTTGTCGAAATCTTCAACATTTAACATACTTCATTTTCAAAAGATTTTCAAATTCTAAACTTTTAGAACTACGTTCAATATACATATTATTGGAACTAAAACTTAATTTTACAAGTGTTATATCTTGACAATTGATGCAAAATCACTGTAATAAAAATGTGATTTTTACCTAAAATGTTGTTGCTGAAAAATGGGAGGGAGGAAAGTGGAAGACAGCCAGTCGGTGGGGGTCTCCGATGCAGGCGTCGTCGTCGGTGCCGAAGAGAATCACGGCAGGAAAGCGGGGAGAGGGTCGCGCGAAAGAATGCACAGGGGGAGGCACTCTGCGTCTGGGAGAGGGAACGGGGCGTGGGCTAGCTTTCTCTCCGTCGTCGACGGCAGCAAGAGTCAACCTTC
Organism: Firmiana major; assembly: GCA_033439115.1. NCBI lineage: Eukaryota > Viridiplantae > Streptophyta > Magnoliopsida > Malvales > Malvaceae > Firmiana > Firmiana major. The sequence continues at coordinate 2,971,044 of CM065914.1, read as the reverse complement.
AGAAACCAGGCTACGGTAAGCGCGGGGGGGGGGGGGGCGGGGGCGACAAAGACGATGAACAGGGGGGGAAAGTTAAGATATATTGGTCCCTTGTTCCTCTAAAAACTGTTTTCTGCAAAATGAGGTCGGTAGGCATTAATTTACTTTAACCAAACCATACCTGGAATTCATTTTCCCAACCAGTATTGACCAGCTAGCATTTACTTTAACAGGGGGGGCCAGTCCTATACTCTGCAAAAATGAAAAAGAAAGGGGGGGGGGGGCAGTCCTTCAGCGATTCCCGCCCACCCCCTTTTGTTTTTTATTGTTTTAATTTAATAAATTTCCAAAGAAACTCACCTTGCCACGGCTGGATAATTCACTGCAGAAACCGAAATAAAGCACAAGGCTACTTTGTTGTTGATATAGACTGTATAAGAGAACAAAGGCACAATGTATCGAATTTACAGTGGAAAGAAACTTTGTTAGAATCTATAGGAACCATCACTCCATCTCTGTAAACAAATTTTGGATTAAATCCGAATTGGATTTAATCAGAGGTGTAGTGTCTACAGAGTGACAGCTACAATGCGTTGGAATAACTAAACTATTTTCTGAGCTTTTGGAACAACTTGTGCTCCCCTCTGGACAGTTAAATAACTTTCCATGATTTTCATTTCTAAAGTTTAATGTTATATTTTATTTAATGTTATATTTTAATAAAATATAAAAACTAAGCCATCAGAAACGGAATTCCGTTTCTTATGGTATTTTGTAACGGAATTATTTATATAATCAGTTATACTTTTAATAATGAAAAAAAAATTAAGGCATCAGAAACGGAATTCCGTTGCTGATAGCCTTTTGCAACGGAATATTTTATTTAATGTTATATTTTAATAAAATAGAAAAATTAAGCCATCAGAAACGGAATTCCGTTTCTGATGGTATTTTGTAACGGAATTATTTATATAATCAGTTATACTTTTAATAATGAAAAAAAAATTAAGGTATCAGAAACGGAATTCCGTTGCTGATAGCCTTTTGCAACGGAATATTTTATTTAATGTTATATTTTAATAAAATAGAAAAATTAAGCCATCAGAAACGGAATTCCGTTTCTGATGGTCTTTTGTAACGGAATTATTTATATAATTAGTAATATTTTTAATAATAATAAAAAATTCAGGCATCAGAAACGGAATTCTGTTGCTGATAGCCTTTTGCAACGGAATATTTTATTTAATGTTATATTTTAATAAAATAGAAAAATTAAGCCATCAGAAACGGAATTCCGTTTCTGATGGTCTTTTGTAACGGAATTATTTATATAATTAGTAATATTTTTAATAATAAAAAAAAATTCAGGCATCAGAAACGAAATTCTGTTGCTGATAGCCTTTTGCAACGGAATATTTTATTTAATGTTATATTTTAATAAAATAGAAAAATTAAGCCATCAGAAACGGAATTCCGTTTCTGATGGTCTTTTGTAACAGAATTATTTATATAATCCGTTATACTTTTAATAATAAAAAAAAATTAAGGCATCAGAAACGGAATTCCGTTGCTGATAGCCTTTTGTAACGGAATATTTTATTTAATGTTATATTTTAATAAAATATAAAAACTAAGCCATCAGAAACGGAATTCCGTTTCTGATGGTCTTTTGTAACGGAATTATTTATATAATCAGTTATACTTTTAATAATGAAAAAAAAATTAAGGCATCAAAAACGGAATTCCGTTGCTGATAGCCTTTTGCAACGGAATATTTTATTTAATGTTATATTTTAATATAATAGAAAAATTAAGCCATCAGAAACGGAATTCCGTTTCTGATGGTCTTTTGTAACGGAATTATTTATATAATTAGTTATACTTTTAATAAAGAAAAAAAATTAAGGCATCAGAAACGGAATTCCGTTGCTAATAGCCTTTTGCAACGGAATATTTTATTTAATGTTATATTTTAATATAATAGAAAAATTAAGCCATCAGAAACGGAATTCCGTTTCTGATGGTCTTTTGTAACGGAATTATTTATATAATTAGTTATACTTTTAATAATGAAAAAAATTCAGGCATCAGAAACGGAATTCCGTTGCTGATAGCCTTTTGTAACGGAATATTTTATTTAATATTATATTTTAATAAAATATAAAAATTAAGCCATCAGAAACGGAATTCCGTTTCTGATGGTCTTTTGTAACGGAATTATTTATATAATTAGTTATATATTTAATAATGAAAAAAAATTAAGGCATCAGAAACGGAATTCCGTTACTGATAGCCGTTTGTAACGGAATATTTTATTTAATGTTATATTTTAATAAAATATAAAAATTAAACCATCAGAAACGGAATTCCGTTTCTGATGGTCTTTTGTAACGGCATTATTTATATAATTAGTTATATTTTTAATAATGGAAAACAAATTAAAGCATCAGAAACGGAATTCCGTTGCTAATAGCTTTTTGTAACGGAATATTTTATTTAATGTTATATTTTAATAAAATATAAAAATTAAGCCATCAGAAACGGAATTCCGTTTCTGATGGTCTTTTGTAACAGACTTTTATTTATTATAAATTGTTTATTTTATAAAAAATAAAAAATAGGGCATCAGCAACGGAATTCCGTGTTTGATGCCGTTTTGTAACGGAATTTTTGTAAATTTTATATTATTTTTAAAAACTTAAAAAAATATGGCATCAGCAACGGAATTCCGTAGCTGATGCTCTTTTGCAACGGAAAATGAAATTTATCTTTTATTTTTTTATAAACATTAAAAAAATAGGGCATCAGCAACGGAGTTCCGTTGCTGATAACTTTTTGTAACGGAATTTTTCTTTTCGGTATCAACAACGGAATTCCGTTCCTGATACCTTTTCTAACGGAATTGTTTTTAATTTATATTAATTTCTATAAAAATAAAAAAATTATTGTATCAGCTACGAATATCCGTTACAAATCCGTCGCTAAATCCGTCGTTAAAATTTTGCGTTAATCCGTTACCAATTTGTCACAGAATTCCGTTATAAATTCCGTTGCCTTTTGATAATAGTAAATGTACCATTATTAGTGACGGAAATCCGTTACAAATTCGTTACAAATTGTTTTTATTTGCAACGGAATAATTCCGTCTCTAATTTTCCGTTTCTGAAGGTATTTTTTTTTGTAGTGGAAGAAGAGATCAAAATCATATGTAACGAAAGAAAAGTCGAGATAATGCATAGAAGAAGATATCAAAATCATATTTAAGGAAAAAAAAAAAGGTTGGGATAATGGATAGAAGAAGGGTAGCATATTATCTACTCAACGGGTAATCGAGGATAATAAATATATCAATTATAATTAATGAGTGAATAAAATTTTTAAGTGTCATTATAAATCAATTCATCGGATTTTTTTCTATTTGATTCAAATATGATTGAATTTAAATTTATTTATGAAGTATAATGTAATTATAAATATATAAAATATTAGTAATTAATAAACATAATTATATATATTTAATATAAAAATTTATATACAAATTTTGATAAATTAAATTAAAATATAAAAATAAATAAAAATAAAATAGTATTATGACGAAATTAGAATAGAATATGATTGAATTTAAATTTATTTATTAAGTATAGTGTAATTATAAATATATAAAATATTATTAATTAATAAAATAATTATATATTTTTAATATAAAAATTGACATAAAATTACAAATTAAATTAAAATATAAATAAATAAAAATAAAATAATATTTTGACGAAATTATATTCAAGTTTTGCATCATAAACTAAAATTAAAAATAAAATAGAGAAAATGTTAAATTCGAATTTATAAATAAAAATGTGTTTAAACTTATATTATTATTATTATTATTATATGATTTGAATTCAACTTGAATATGTTCATGGATCAAGCGATCATTAATAATATTTAAAATGAAGTTTCGCGATATCTTCTATGACTCGCGTCAATGAATTCATGAATTCTTTTATAAATACTAAACGCAACTATGAAATCTAGGCAAACTAACATTTGAGAAAGCCCCTGAAGCAACACTTTCTTAGATAGGAAAGAGATAGGGTGTTAGCTTGAACAAAAATGGATGCCAATAATAGCTCATCGTCATCAACTCTTACGATCACCGAAACCTTCAATTTTAAGGGGAAAGGGGGAACTATGACCTTGCTTGGATTGTTTCTGCTGTCAGTTCTTGTCATAACCGCAATCATATATAAGTGTATCAGAATCCGTGGAAACGATGCTGAAGTTAATATTCAGGCTGATGTATAGCTAATTACTTAAACAATCAAGGTTTGGTTACTATTTGTTACATTTTTTTTTTTAAATATTATGTCTAAAGTTTGTTTTTTTTTTTTTTCTTTTTTATACCTCCGAAAAAAAAGTTAGCTACTCAGTTTAAATGGTCTCTCAGCTTCAATGGAGTTCTTACAATTTTGCTTTTAGTGTTAGTAACCTTTATTTTCTTCCTATTTGGTATAAAATAGCCAGAAATTTCTCAAAGCTTATGGGGATAGGAATGTTTGAAAAAGATTATGACTGGAATTTATGTATTTCCGGGTTGGAATTTATGTATACTTTCATCGTATCCAATGAAATCATTCTTTTAGAAGAGAGAATAAAACTCTCTAAAGCTACACAAATTTTACAAATTTTTTATTGATTTTTTAATTAATAATATATTTTTATTTAAAAATTTTTATATTCTCTCAATAAAATTGAAAAACTTTACAAACAAAATTAAAATAATGATACATGTCTCACTTAAAATATTAAAAAAATAAAAAATAAATAAAATCATTATGTGTCATGATCCCAACCTTACTTAAAAATAAAAAAATTTCATTAAGAGCAATAAGTAATAATCTTTAATTTAAATCTTTTTATTTTTATAACTATAATAATTTAATGAAATAAAATACTTAAAAAGAAACTAAAAAACTAATAAAAATTTTAAAAAAAAAATTGTATATGACATCCCAAAAAAATCATTAAAAAAACTAAAAAATATAAATTAAAAAAAAAAAAGATAAAAGAGATAAAGATGCACGTGGACACGCCACGGCCACCATCATCTTTCTTCTAAAATTAATATTATGAATTAAATTCTTATCGTTAAAATTAAAAATCAAATGTTTTATCAACAAAACACACACTATTATTAATATATCTGTTTTTACCTATGTTACTTTAAGAATATAATTTTATTTAGATCCGGATTACTAAAATACAAGATTTGGAGGCAAAATAATAATTTTGATTATACGGTTTGTGGGAAACAAAAATAATTTTGTTAATAGGTGGTAATAACAGTTAACTCAGTAATAATTAAGCGTTTCTGCATTTCCATGGACTCCAAAGAACAATACCTCACAAGTTACAAGCAATAGACTTCAAATATGATTCTCAGCTTTCTACATCTTCACTTGCAAATGCCAAAGGATGTCAAATTCTAATACATGTAAAGCAAATCTCACTTCACCTATCAGCTTCGGTCAACTTTTTAAAACAATCAATCCAATTCTCAGTTTGCTTATCAATATTCAGTTACAGTAGTTCTTTTAAGACAATCTTAATCATCAGTTATTCAAACCAAGACTACCGTGCCATAAGCACACAGACATCAGCAAACTGATAGGAGACAACTCAACTTTGTATAAACAAATGGGCTAATTCAACAAGCCTTTAAAGAGATGAAAACGCAGGGCAAGAGCAAAGTGATTCAGTCCCACAATGCTGAGATTGCATGAAAGAAAGCAGCTACATACCTGCTTAGTTTGGTCAATCCAGGATTTCTCTTAAATCTCATACTATCATATGCACTGTTTCGCCTGCTATCATCAATATATTATCATCTTGCAGTTTCTGACATCTGTGAAAAAGTGGCTGTTAATGCAGAGCCTTCCTATATTTTGACAAGTTGGAATAAAAAACACTCAAAACTGGTAGTGTGAACCGCATAGATATGAGCTTCAAAATGTTATACCAAAATAGGGAAAAATGAATATGAATTCTCCGTAGCATTGTTCCCATCCAAAACCATATATCGACATTACCTCTAATATGGAGATGATCTCTGCCCTTGAGTAACGAACATCTGCTCCGGTGTTGACAACATCTCGACTTCCGCAATAGATATGGTATCCTTGTGGTTTGCACGCATATGCTGACCAAATGTAGCTTTAAATGCTTCTATTCTGCAACCATGAACAAGGAGATACAAAAAAAAAAATTTTAAATGAACCTGTGAACAAAGAGTAGAGCAGATTTTGGGGGGAAAACATGTGTTAAATCGAATTGAAGTGTTTATTAGGACTCCGACCTTTCAAGTGAGTTAGTGGCAGTGGGCTGCTAGGCTGTTGGAGGATCATCTACTTCCATAGCGTCTATAGTTGGGCTAATTGAAACAAAAGAAGCGAAGGTCAACCACATCAGAATAAATTTTTATCCTTTAATTTTTCAAAAAAAAATTATAAAAAGAAAATTAAATATCTATTTTATAAAGATATTCAATTTCCCATAAGCAACATGCATTTGTAAAATCCAAATCTTTTGCAAAGGCTTATCACATGCTCACCTTTGCCGATCAGCTCTGCGTTTTCTCATTTCTTCTCTGTGCCTTTCTTGTTCACGCTCCTCCATCTCCGTCAATTCCTTGTGATAAATAGCAAAATTTAGAACTTTCAGTGCTGCTTCAACATCAATTTTGGTAACCTGCCATGATAAACATTAAGCGATAGAAGTATGAATAAAATGCATATAAAAGGAAATATAAGCTACAACCCTCAAACAAGGGCTGAACATGCAATTCAAAGACATATAAACAAGAAGTCACCAAATTAGTTTTGGTCATAGTTGAGATTAAAGATTAAAGATTTAAAGAGTGCTAAAGCAAGTTTTGGGAAGAAAATTCTAGAATGAACAGGGCCAGGAATCCAAATATTACAGGAAATGGCTTCATTTTAGAGGAAATGATTACCCTCCTGCTTAACTTCAATTTTGCATGAGCAGTTGACAGACGAATTGTGGTCTCCAAGGTTCTAGCTGTGATAGGAAGGGTTTCGCCAGTCTACAAATACCAATCACGATATTAGAATTACCAATTGAGGTTAAGTATATCGAGGTGTTTGTTGGCAGACTAGAAGAGCAAACCTTTGCACTCAAACTGGCACTTCTGAGCTCTGCATAGGCTGTTGCAATGTGTTTTGAAGCCTGCAGATGAGAAAATTTTAGAGTAAGCCCCGGATGAGTAAGCTACAGATGGCTGGGGAGAAAAGTTAAAAGGTAATGAAGGTTTCTTTATAGAAGATTGTATTGATCAAAACAGAGGGAAGAAGAAGAAGAACAAAGCAATCAATTCAAATGACAGAATAATATAAATGGATTACTAAATAAATAAATACACACACGTATATAAAGTAAAATAAAGGAAAAGAATAATTACAACCTCATCAGTCAGCTCAGGCCGAATCCTGTGCTTTGCATAATAAATATACTTTTTGAGGAACTTTATAGTATCATGCTTCCGACCTCTTTCTGTTTTTCTCCCATGTAGCATTCGGTTATATCTCTCTTCCATATCTTGAACTTCCATTAAGAGCTGCCTCTCCTGCATTATTATCTTAGTAGGCCAGTCCTTAAGCACACAAGAAAACTCTTTGCCTACCTCCATCAATAGCAGAGCAAAACCAGTGCATCCTCAAAACATGCTCAATATTTGACGATCAATATCAGCATCCATTTGATCCAATACAATAAAAGTAAATCAAAATGAGAAAGCAAAGAGTCTGGAAGTCCAATGTTCTTTGTTGAATGATCATACTGCATATTCAACCAAAAAATAGTATAAACTCAAGATTTACAACCTTGCCAGTTGAGTGACAGTGCATCTTAGCAACCAATATACACTTACCGTTCCATATATGGGGTTTGCAGCAGCCACTACACTACACCAAGCATTCAATGATGCATGGATATCAGCTTTGGCAATAGTTACAGTTTGCTGCTCCATGACTTCATGTATCGCAACACGATCTTGATCATTCATCTTGTCAAACAAATCAGTGCAGACAACACCTCTATCACCAAGGACCATTGCACCTGCTTCCAGTCTTCTTTCTCCTGATCACAGAGATATTAATTTCCTCAAAAACACCAAAAATAAGACCATAGGCTGATATACTAGACTAATATGAAATACTTTACTTGTTTCTTGGTCAGAGGTCACAGCAGCTGTCAAACCAACACCAGAAGAACCTCGACCAGTGGTTGAAATGGCCAAGGGAGCAATGTTCATGATTGCTCTTAAAAGTTGGGATTTTGCTACAGGTGGATCTCCAACCATCATCATGTTAATGTCCCTAAAAAAGAGCAAGAATTTTGCTTATGTTAAGACTTAAACTCTGCCCAATCCAAGGCATAGTGGTATAGAGTGCATAAAGCATAAAATGAGGAAACAAAAAGAAACAAATTAGGGCCATGATTTATCAGATATATAACTACAAAGACAATTAGTTAGTAAGAGTATAACTAACCCTCTTAAATGAGTGCCATTGTTCAAATTCTTTTCCACTCCACCAAGCATCAGTAGAACCACAGCTTTCTTTATGCATGAATGTCCATATATAGAAGGTGAAAGGGAGTTACCAAGTAGGTGAAATGTATCATCTCTCTCCGCTATCTTTTTAATGTTTTTCAAATCCTCAGGACTGTAGATTGGTGCATTGGCCTCTTTGTTGAGTGGAGAGACATTATTACCTATAAGGACAGTCCTAAATTGGAAAATTGCGCATTCAGGAATGTAAATAGAAAAGACCAATAAGAACCAATGATTTACAAACAACGTCCTCTGAAGCGACAAAAGAATCTTATATTTTTTATCCAACCAAGCTAAATCAAATAGTTTTTCTTCTCTCTTGAAGAGTTCTTATTTTTTTAATAATGGGTAAGACTGTGGAAGAAAATTACCTAAACAAAGGATCTTGCGATTAAAAGTGTGAAGAGACAATGATTTACAAACGTCCTTTGGCTCATCGGAACTTTCATCCCAACATCCTTCGTTTAAGTTATTTTCTTCCACCATATTAGCCATTATTAAAAAATTAAGAACTCTTCTCATAAGAATGAGCTTGGTTGGTTTAGGATTTAAGGATAATTGAAAGAACTATAACAAAAAAAGCTAGATTAAAGGGATTTGAGATTTAGGCTTTATGATTTAGGATTTAGAGTTTATATATAGGAAAAAAGCTTTTATAAGCGGAAGAATACAGGGATGGTGTAAAAATAAAAAAGTAAAGGTATGAGAATTATGGAAAGTTAAATTAATATTTACTATATAATAATAATTTTAAAAAGAGGTTTAACAAGTCAATAGGTTTAAGGATTTTTTTTATCTTTAAAATTTAATCAATGATTTAGATTAAATAGGACTAATCTAAAGGTTGTAATTCACTAAGCTTACAGTAAAGTCAATTTTTATAAACAAGTCCCAAAATATGCCCAAAAGCATTAGGGATTTTTAATTCCCAAAATAAGCATATTTCGAGCATTGTGCCCACTCTATAAGAAACCCTAAACTCAAGTTTTATTGCATTCAAATAATGTAATTATATCTAAAATTAGAAACAAAATTTGAGGGAAAAGACGTACATTTGGTGACGATGCCCACGACGCAGACCATGGAGCCTATGAATTCGGAGAGGAGCTCTCTAGGTGTGACGCGATGAGAAACAAAAGGGCCTTCAAATCCCACATGAACTATTTCTCCTTCTTTCAAATACTTTGGGTCAATAAGTCTAGCAGCTTCCATTACCGCATCGCAAAATGGTTGCAAACATTCACTCGGATTCTTCAGAATCCTAAAACTCAGAACAATAAGAAACAAAAACCCAAATGAGTTTACTTTAACCAATGCTCAAGAGGCTAACAAAAAAAAGGAACAGAAAGAGAGAGATAAGTGAGAGAACCTAGTAGCCAAGTTGTTAAATGAGTGGAGATCGGAGATGTAGACGATGAGACGGCGGCGCTTGTGATTTATCATAGCCTTGATTTCATCTTGGTAAATCTGATCAAACAATTAAACAAATTAAAAAAAAAAAGGAAAATAGATATAGTATCGATAGATGAATGAAAAGTACATCTTGAGAAAGGAATTGGCTGATATCTTTCTTCCGATCTGCATAATCTTGATCTCCCAGTCCATTGTTTTTCTCTCCGTTTTCTTTTCTTCCCGATTCTACACTAAACGCTATCGCAATGAGGCCCCTGTCTTCCCTTTTTTCTCCGTTCAGCCCCTACCAGAGAGAGCGTGGTTTTTGGCGGGAACAAGTGAGAGGATGTTCTGGCGGGAATTGAGATTCGCATTCTCCATTTTTGTGCGTATCATCGAAAGCTGACTCAATGGCCCAATGGATAAGGCGCTGGTCTACGGAACCAGAGATTCTGGGTTATATTCCCAGTGGAGTCGGTGTCTACTTTACTACATTGTTTTAGAGGCCTCTCTTATTATATAGTAGTGCAGCAGTCCATCCAGAAAATCCAAACAAATATTGGGCTCGAATGAAGCGCACTCGATCCGACATTCATTTACAAAGATCCTGAGCCCTGAGGCCCAGTCTTCTACCAACTAACAGAACGGTAACATAATTCAGAACTCAGAACTGAACAGAGCAAAATCATTTCTTGCTGATTAGCCTCATAAATAGAGTATTTTAAACAGAAAACAATAAGTCCACAGTTCTTCAGCTATGGCTATAATTCAACTCGAAATTATTAAAACCCTAAACTAAAGATTACAATGGCTCAAGAAAAGTTACAAAGCAGCCTAGAGAAAGGATAATTAGCTGACTCTCGAAGCAGCAAGAGATCTCTCTTTCCCTAACAAATGCAGTAGAATAAATGACGAGATTTTCATGGCTTGAACGCAGAAAATGCCACAACAGAGTTGTGTCCACCGAATCCAAAAGAATTTGAAATTGCTGAATCATAAAGAGGTCGGTTAGAACCATGCGTTCTAGTCCAAATCAACTGAAATTAAGTTAAAAGGAGAAAGGTTTGGGGGGATTGCAATAGGAACTTGTCGTGTAGTTTGAACGGGTTAGGAGTCTTACCAACATTAACTTCATGCTGCTTCTTTACATTGGCAACAGTGTCAAACTCCACTGAAGGCTCCGGATTCTGCATTTAAAATGAGGGACTTCAAGCATTTACAAGGTACATATAAAAGAACAGTTAATCTAGTAGAATAATCGAGATGTGATCCAGGCAATCACTGTTGGGCATTAGGAGGTTTTTGAAGATGACAGAGAATCAAAATGTTCTATATTGAAGGAACATCTCAAGAGAAGGAATCATAAAAAGGTTTTTGTTAACCAAAAGGAGTGTATGAATAAACTTAAAAATAAAAAATAAAAAAACAGGAGGTAAGGCGGGGTTTGGTGGGCATTAAATCATATATTTGAGTCTTGGGTGGCAGTTTGAAGAAAAAGTAGAGATGGGAATTTATTGCAAAAAAAATAAAAATTAGAACCGTGCATTAACAAGACTCACATACTATCTTTAGTTTAAATACATTTCTCAGAGCAGACATGATATTAAACAAGCAACTAGCACGTACAAATTGATTTATGGTGGGATGTAACCATCCTGTGGTAATGGCCTTCACAGTGGCAATGGCTTCTAAACCACCTGCTGCACCTAGGCAATGGCCTATCATAGACTGAAACAAGAAGCAAAGCAATTAGCCAATAGAAAGAGAGCAACAGCAAGGTATTTTCATCTCAAATTTTGCAAAATTCGGGAGAGAAAGAGAAGGTACCTTTGTCGCATTGATTTTTATCTCCGATGTATTTTTGAATACCTTTTTAATAGCATTAATCTCAGCGATGTCACCAGCAAGTGTAGAAGTTGCATGTGCATTAATGAAGTTAACCTGAATAAAAAGACTTGCTTAGTTTGCTAATTTTGCACCTTCGAAATTATGTATAGATTTAATAAAATAATAATTGCATTTTAAACCCCATTATTTGCACTTCCACATATGAAGTAAACAACAGCATTGAGCAGTCACTATAATGACTTAGAAATGTAACCATTACGTCAGTTCTCTATAGTCTAACTTGAATTGAAGCCTAAATCTATTTGATTATAAAAAACTTAAGAAGAAATGAGAAGTTAACTAGATGCATATTTCGAGGAGACTCAACTCAAAGACTACCATCAATTTCACCATAAAACAGAGTATTCATTGGTACTATTGAATTGATTTTTCAAAAAAAAAAAAAGAATCCCAGGTGTCAGCAAACCTAGATAGAAAGAAACAAAATAAAATGGGAAATGAGAAACATCTAAAAACCAGACCAAACTGCATTACTCCTACCATATATAAAGAGAATTGGGTGAAAAAGCAAAAAGAATCACCTCCTCAGGGGACACGCCAGCATCTTCAAGGCTTTTCTCAATGCATGAAGACACCCCAAGACCATCAGCTCTTGGATCAGTCATATGATGCGCATCACAGTTAACAGCTCCACCTAAGTACTCAGCAATAATTGGCGCACCTCTTTTCATTGCATGTTCCAAGCTTTCCATTACCTGGAAAGCAAAGGATTACCTCATTATAAAAGGCTATAGCACTCCCTCTTTAATTAAGATCAGTCAGCTGAGTGTAACCATCAATGGCCAACTAAGTAACAATCAAACCGAGAATCTTTATGCGAAAGCACCATTCAAGTGACTCAAGACTAAGTCTCACTAACCAAGTAGTTCAGTCTGATAAAAGAGAGCAAAGGATGTAAGTATTACTGGAAATCTTTGCCTACCAAGCCAGAGAACATTTATACTTCATTCCCACCAAACGCCACAATAATGTGCTAGAAAGTTCACATAAATAGTGAGTTAGGCTCCATCAGCATCAAACAACATACTCCAAGGGCAAAGATTTTGATATTGAAAGGAACCGGTCAGTATCCCATTGCACACAAACATACACAACATACCCAGGCTCCCTCACAAGTATAACTTGAAGCCTGGGCAAAATGCCTACTTCTCTTAACAACAGTATCACATATCACCAATGGAGGCAAAACAAGATGCTAACCAGAAATAGACAACATAACAACCAACAAGGAGCAAAATGATGCATATATGGGATTAGCATGTAATGAATGCAGGCTTACCAATAGTCCAGCACCTTCGCCCATTACAAAGCCATCTCGATCTTTGTCCCATGGCCTTGAAGCAGTTTGGGGATCATCATTTCTTTGAGACAATGCCCTACAGGCGACAAAACCCCCCAGCCCAATAGGAATAATTGCAGCTTCAGTTCCACCAGCAATCATCAATTCAGCCTCACCTCGGCGAATGTGGTTGGCAGCAGCATAGAAGCAATAATTGGAGGTAGCACAAGCGGTTGAAATTGAATAATTGGGACCCATGAAACCAAGCTCAATTGCAAGCAAGGCAGATGCCATGTTTGTTATAGCATAAGGAATGAAGAATGGTGTTATTTTTCTATAACCTTTCTCTATTAGATTTTGAACACCATCAGCAAAAACTGTAAGACCACCCATACCACTTCCAACAAGCACTCCGCTCCGTTCCTTATCAATCTGCAAAAAGTACAAATTCAACAATTTTTGTGAGCACCGTGGAGAGAAAAAGTTGAAAGAGAACACATTGTTTTAATAAGCGCTACTAACAAGAGCTGAAATTTCAAAGCAAACCTAAAGCTCCAAAATAAACTAAATAACGAATTGATAAGCTAAAGCAAAGCACCTGACGAGAGAAAGAATGAGAACAATGAATCCAAAGTCCCGTACTCACTCAAACAATTCTAAGAACAGATCACTCTCAACATATCTATTTTTCTTGTATCCCTTTATTCTGTAGAGTAAGAAATCATCCATATAAATCACAAATTTAATCAATAATTTTATCTTTCCAAACATCTTTGCAAAGGCATATTTTGGTGGACACACCACATGTTGAATGCAAAATTAGTAATCTGATAAATTAATTGCTTTCAAATATAAGATCACGTTAACATTATTAAAATCATTCCAATGAAGATTCTCTAAAGCAGTGTACAAGATAACTCATTTTTCCAGTTATATAATGATTCTCAATTTGTAAGAGCAGCATAAAGTTGTGGACAAAAAAAAAATTATGTTTGAATGAAATAAAGAAATCAGAAGACCAAGTCAATAGTAAATTAAGCAAAAAAATTGTGATGAGCTCATACTTAAATCAAAACAAGCAACATATCATTCTACTCAAAGGAATATGCACTTATATTTAAATCACATTATGAATTACAACTAAATATGATGAGTCACAGAGCATAGAATACTTCAGAGATTCCTAGTAGAAAGAGAACTTTTGATGGGAAAAGGGAAAAAAAAAAGCCGAGAAAGAAGAATTTCAGCAAGGACGCATGCAGCAACGAGCATAGAAGGCATCAGTGTCTATAGAACTAAGCTACATCTAGCTAAGTTTCAAATGATTTCACGCAAACAAATGAACAACTCTTTCTTGTAAATACCGCACATCGTGCAAGCAAGTAAAAGAATAATCTTTGTATCGGTAATTCAATAGTGAAACATTCAAATCACAAGCAAAACAGTCCAATTAACAAAACCCAACAACCAAAAACCATTAAAAAAACCCACCTTAGGTAACTTATCCCCACCGAGATCAGCGTCTTCCAGCGCTTTCTTGCCCGCAACAATGCTGTACCTCAAGCAATCATCAAGTCGCCTATCGTTCTTTCCATCAATGTACCCTTGGGAACTGAACCCCCTGATCTGACCGGCGAAGCGGGTTGGGAACTTGGAAGCATCGAACCGGTCGATGGGTCCGATCCCGCTCTCCCCGCTCAACAATTTATCATAGTAAGCATCAACATCATTCCCAAAAACGGAGACCAACCCCATACCCGTGATAACAACCCTTTTTTTGGGGTCCTTCTCGCGCTTGGGAGCAGAAACTGTGGTGGATGAAGCAGTGATGGAAGAGAATCTCTTGATTGGCCTGGGCGGGAGTCTTGATACATTGGGAAAATGGGGATTGGGATTGGGTTTTTGGAGAGGATTTAGAGGAGAAGCTCGAAGGGATGGGGCTTGAAGAGCTTGCATGGTAGATGGAGGAAGCTAAGGGCGATGATAACAAGAAAAGGGAGAGTTTGCTCTTTATAAATTGCGGAGAATCGGTATCCGGCAGCTACAACCAAAAACAAAAGTAGGCTGAGAAGAGAACCAAATGCAACTGCTAACAAACGGAATTAGTAAAAGGAAAAGACTCGCCACTACAGTTATCTATAAACTTCCAAATCTAGATGGTGGAAATTCTTCGAGTTCGAGAGAGGCGTTGAGCTGCTGTTACCAGCCACGCAGGCAGGTTGACATAGCGAAACAAATATGATTTTTTTTTTTTTTTTTTTTACTTTTAAAAAAAAGGTGAAACAAAGAATATAACATTTTCCATGTTTTAAAAATATTTTTTTTATATATTCTTTTGATTATTTTAAAAGTGATTATATATAAGGTTATATAATGTCAACCAATTATATAATACTATATCATTAATTAATAAAACCTAAAAATACATAAAACTTTAAAAATAAATATTAATAGAGTTCTTAAATTTACTTTTAAAGATTTATGATTTTAAGTTTTGTTTATTGGTAATGTGACATTATATAATTAATCGAGAGTGTATAGTTTTACAATATATTATATTTAAACTCATTTTTTCATTTGAAAAATTAGAAGAATTATTTTTATTTTTTTCTTATGACTCTTAATTATAATTAAATGATGGTGAAAAAAAAAATATATATATATATATATAGTTAAAAGAAGACAAAAAATTTTGAAAATTTAAAGAAAGTCATTCGAAAAAAATATGATGATATTAAAATTAAAAAAATATATTGCTTTGCATAGAAAATTATGTTAAGGAATTAATATGAGTTCATATATTTATTTATGTGATAAAACTCAATCTATTAAGATAAAATACTCTGACGACAACTCTTAATTATAATTACAATTTTTTTCCCAAAACAATAGTAATTTAATATATCGATTAATTGATTTTATAATTGATACTAATGTGATTAGCAAAATCTAAATAACAATTTGATGTGCATATCAGTTTTTAAGTTTCCTAAACTTGTGTTTTCATTAAATTTTATATATAAATATATGTATGTGTAAAATTTATAATTATAATAAAAAATAAGTTTAATATATATTAAAATAATAATAGAAGTTAAATTAAGAACCATTAAATAAATATAATAAATAATTATGCAAAATTCATAAATACACCTAATTTATATCTTATAGTTATAACTAATAAAAATAAATGCTTTTTGACTCTCATAATTCATTGCTTGCAGTATATCTTTATAAGAAACACAAATAGCAAATGGTAATTACATGTGTAACATAGAATTGATTTCCTTGGTTATGTTGGTGTTGGCCTTTTGCATATTTTAATGTAAATATCCAACTGTTAGTTTAAAGAAACAGAAATGAACGAACTTCATTTCAAGATATTTAGATAAGATTCAAATCATAAAGTTATTATCGTTGAAAAGATTTTAATTCGATATTACTTTCTACCTGAATAATATTAATCTCAAACTATATAATGAATATGGATACATGTAATTACACTAAAAAAAAAAATTGATGAGTAAATGCTAAAACTAAACATATGCACAATATTTCTTAGATAAAGTTTATATTTGATATATTATTAGTATATAAATCTTATATAATATCATTAAATTATACTGTAACACCTCATTAATTAGTTGAATTAATAATATTTATTTTAAAATTTATGAATTAATAAAATGATATATTATGATTCATCGACAGTTTATGCATTCAGGTGCTAAGAATGTATCAAATATAAATCTTAAAATTAATAAAAAAAATAAATACTATCTAAATATAAAGTTTTTATAATTCACTAATTTGATTAACACAATGATAAATACCCTCGCGGGGACGAAAACATAAAAACTAATTGAAAATTAAATATGTTATATTATATTGATATTGTTTATAAAGTTAAAATATTTTATTTTCAATGTATAAAAAACGATTTAAAAAAATATTATATCAATCATCATACAAAAATAAAATATATATATCATTTTATTTATATCACGAGTGGTCAAATGATATCACTTGACCTTTGTTTTAAATTTATACCACATGTCTATATATATATATATATATATATATTATTTTTTATCATTTTTATTTAAATTATTAAATATATCTACAAACAATATTAAAATGATTATAAATACTTCTTTTCATTTTTAACACTATTTATAAATTTTAAAATTTTCACTGAAATTTTTTTAATATTTTAATATTATTTGCGCCACTTACTCAATGGAATTAAATCAAAACTATAATATTGCAAATGAAAATTTTTAATTTTTTAAAAGTGCGAAAGTAAATAAAATGTTAGAAAAAATAAAAAGGAAAAATTTGATTTACTCCACATTTATTTACGAAGTTTAAGCAAGTCTTATTTTTTTTACATTTGACAATGAAAAAAATATTGAGAATAATCCTAAGTAATAAGTTTATTTAATAATTTTAGACATAATATAATAATATAATAAAATAAAAATAACATAAATAAAATATATAAAAGTGATACAACTTAAAATTTGATAAAATTATATATAAATATGATAAATATTAAAAATTAAATTAAATTTTGATGCATTGATTTCAACTTTGATACAAAATTTTTGTTTTATATAAAATATGAATACGAATATAGGCTTATAATTTGCTCAAATAAAAGGAAAAAAAAAAAAACATAAGCAATGGGCTTATCCATGAAGCCCATAAATTTAGTTCCAAGGGCTCATAAATTTATTTTATTTATTGTTTGCTAACAAGACGATGCCACTCAGCCTCGCTCGACGAAGTCGAAATTCCAACTTGGTCCGACTGCAACCGGGTGAGTGGTGGAGAGAGAGCCGGCCGACACAAAGCAAAGCAGAAGCTCTCGGTCTCTGTCGCGGTCTCCCTCCCCTGTCTGCCTGAGCAGTAGAGACTTAAAAAACAAACCCAAAGAAAAAACAATGGCAAAGAAAGCTTCAAAGTCGAGAAAATCTCGCTCGTCTTCTACCCCCACTGCCTCTGCCAATACTCCCTCAGCACCGTCCCATGGGTATTTCTCTCTTTGCTCCCTGCTTTGTAGTATTTGATCCTGTTAAGCTGAAAAAAAATTGAAATATGCAAGATAGTGTTAGCTTCCTTTATTTGTTATGTTTATATGCTCTGTTGGTTAGGATTTGGGGTTAATGGTGGATACTGTTGCTTGGAAAATAAACTGTTAGGAAAATGGTGTTAAGGGTGAAATCAAGTGAGAAAATGAAGAGGTCAGCTCAACTGAGTCTTGTTAGTGAAGGAGAAAAGAGATCCAAGTCGAAGTCAAGGCCCAAATCAAAGCAGAAGAAGAGCAAAAAAATCGATGCTAAAATGCCCAAGAAACCCCCAACTGCTTTCTTTTACTTCTTGTGAGTATTTCTTATGTATCATTTCCGTTCATAGATTTGGTAAACTTTTTTATGTGATAATAACGTTTCACTATGGCTGCAGCTTCTTATTTTTCCTATCTTTGTCTTTGTTTCTTTATTCTTTTGGCCAAACTTGGGAAATTTTAGTTGTCGTGTTGAGTTGAATTCTATCTCCATATTCATTCTCTGTCTTCAAAATGCAAAATCTAAATTGGTTTATTAGGTTTATCAATGGATTGTGTTTCCTTGCCTTCAAGCCGGAATTCTGGTTCTTAGCTTAGAGTTTATACTTTATGGGGCCTTGGGGATGTCCTAGGTTCAATTGATTTGTTGAAGAAAGTGAAAGTTCTCTTGTGATGGCTAATCTTACCGACTTTTTCCTCTCTTATGCTCAAGGGAGGATTTTCGAAAGGAATTTCAAGAGCAGAATCCAGATATCAAGTCAATGCGTGATGTATGTTACGTTTTGAAAACACAAATCTTACTTTCACCAATTAATATGTCTATCTCTCTCACTAACACAAATATGCTAACTAATCCTGCAATAAATTGTTTCAGATTGGGAAGGCATGTGGTGAGAAGTGGAAGACAATGACTTATGAGGTTAGTGCCTTGTAATCTTGAATTGGCTTTCTTTATTTCTTGTTGCTTACAAATTCAAATAATTGGCATAAGCTATTTTTGGTTTGTCGGCACTCTGCAATATGAGTTGTTCCATGCTCTGCTTGTAAACCAAATCTCCGGCTGTTCTCATGATGTTGCAAAATAATAGCACTAGCAGTTATGATAACTTATATCAACCTTTCATGAATATGCTCTTAAAAGTTAATTGGTGGAGAGATGCTTAGTTTGAGTCTGAGAGCAAAGTAATTTTAGTAATGATGTTTTCTCTTGTGCTAGTCAAAATCATAGGCCATGGCCATGGGTGACATGGGCTTGTTAAAGCCTACTTAAGTTCTCTTTAAACAGAAGGTGAACCTCTTTCCTGGATGTCATGAAGATATTTTCCTAAAGATGAAGAGATAGTTTTGATATCCTGATGCACCATACTTTTAGGACTTGCACATTGTTGCTTGGTGATAAAGTCGTTCTGATTTTTATTATTGCCACTACTCTTGAAGGATTTCCGTGACCTAGCTAGGTTTGCAGAAGTTAGTTAGTAGCATGTATGGAATTAATGTGACAATCAATATTAGTGCATGGCAAGGACACCAATGATTGATTTGGACTTGAAGAAAATAAAGGACTTTACACATGAAATTGAGAAACAATTGTCCGGGTTGTCTAACGTATAAATGTCAAATTTGTCTTTGATAGGAAAAAGTCAAATATTATGATATTGCAACTGAGAAACGAGCTGAGTTTGATAGAGCCATGGCAGAATATATTAAAAGAAAGGTAAACTTGTATTAGGTTTTCTATTATATTGTATCTCCAAATAAAATTTTTAATATTTATTTGCGGAACAACTGCAATAGATAATCAGTTATCTTGCTCAAAATTTTCATCTCAGGAAAGTGGTGAAGATCAAGAAACCGAAGATGATGACTCAGAGTTTGATGAATAACCTTAGGGTTGTTGTTCCAGGAAATTCATTGTTTCAGTAGGAACAGATGTATTGTTTATGACTTACGAGATGTATATTAATGCATTGAATATGTTCATCCCTATATTGCTAGTGTAAATTACTGCTTGGAGATTGTCCTTCCGATATTGCTCTGCAGACTTCGAAGTTCATCAGACTATTGTTCAAGTAAATATTCATGAATTTGAGATGCCTATTAAGTGCTGCTGCTGCTTTATTCATTATCTTCCCTTTACTTAACCTTCTATCTCTACAAAATCAGATTCAAAACCGAGAGAGAAAACACCCGTTTTACCTGTTGAGCTGTAGAACATAGGACATCAGCTCTCTCTTAACCCTTTTTGTTTGGTTGAAAAAGGTTGTTAATTTTCCTCTATGCTATATTATCAATTCTGATCGAGAATGTGTCTTGGACATGAAAATGTGTGTACTTTTATCTTGAAATTTGATTTCCATCAATCTAATATGCATTCAAATTTTCACCAAATTTCAAGAAGGCAGTTGCATGTTTATCTGGTACCAAGTTTCACCTCCTTAACTCATGTATCAGTTGATTTGTTCTTTTTTCTACCGTTCTCTTCTCTGGCCTTCGTCCATTATCACGTGATAGCTTACAAGCCATTCATCTAGCCTATAGGCCGCCAGTTGATAGCCTCTGAGCCAATTGTTGGCCTTCAAGCCATCTTTTTAGCTTTCGACTCATCTTATTATCCTCCCAGCCATCTTGACAGTTTACGAGTCATCCTTTCAGCCTGCAGGTCATTGTTGTACGTATATTCAGCCTTTAAGGCTATTTTTGAGTTTACATCGCCAGCCTACGAGCTAAACTAAAACTCAATATAAGCATTGTATCCGCCTATGGGCGATCGTGCTCTCAATTCTTTGCAAAAACCTTAAGGATAAAGGCGTTCTGCCTCATGCAACAAAGAGATACAAAGGGATAGTGGAAAATGTCTATTTCCATCTGATAAATCAGCGTTATTCTACGTACACATTATAATCTTGTATTAGACCTCAAAATATTGGACCTTATGCCCATTTCCAAAGGCTAAACTTGGGCATGCTGTGACTAGTTCTAAGCGCAAGAAAAGTCGTGCACTGGGCGTAATTGGTGCTAGGCACGTGTGAAGCCTTGCACTGAGCCCGAACGTAGGCAGACTTGCGCTACGGATATGCGCACACGGGGATGCGCGAGATAGGCGAAACATGTATTTAGTTTGGGTGGCTTATCAAGTTGGACATGGAGACACATACGGACGATAATCATGATTTGTGGGTTACAGTAAACCTATCATGATTTGTGGGTTACAGTAAACCTACACAACACCATAAGACGTGAACCATATGAGAGGAGGGTTATTGGCTGAAGCGTGAATTACGGAGTCATTAGAGACGTGCTCGAAAGATATGTATCGTGAAACTCATAAGACGGAGATGAGTCACGAGGAATGCGGGTCACGAACTGAGATGCGGATAAGTCTTGACAGACCTTATCACTTGGAAGTATTGAGGTGACGATCATCCGAAGAATCTTAAATCTAGTAAAATTAATCTTAGAGAGTTTATGTTGTAATCGAACTCTAATGTCTATGTGAGGGGATATCCTTACTTGTTTATATAAACCCATTTGGGGAACAAAAAGCTCAGAAGAGAGAGTAAAAAACAATCAGAGAGCAGTCAATCCTGAGTATTGTAATCATTTTTATTGTTTTTAATAAAAAATATAAAGAAAGTAACCCCCTTCAAGAAAGCTATGTTAATGGCTCAGTATTACTTAGGATTATTCTCAATATTTTTATTTTTATTATATTTTATTATTATATTATGTCTAAAATTATTAAATAAACCTATTACTTAGGATTATTCTCACCTTTTTTATAATAAAAAATATAAAAAGAAAGAAAAAATGATATCTTTTTTTTTTTTCAGTCAAACGTAATGACATTGGTCGGTGCAGAATTGACCCGCAAAAGATTTTTTGAAGGGGGTGTTGGGTATCGGAACGTGCAGGTGAAGACAAAAGAATGAATTAAAAAAACATTGCTAAATAAAGAAGAGTGATAGAACGATATCGATTCAAAAGAAACGTCATGTGATAAAATGGATAGCCAAAACGTGCTCACCAACGAAGCCACAAACGTGGCTCAACAAGGATGCAAGTTTGTGTCCAAAATTTATATTATAGATAAATAAATAAAATATAAAAATAAAAAAAAATGATAAAAAAAATCTTTTTTTTCTTTTTTAGTCAAACACACTGATATTGGCCAGTGCAAAATTGATCTGCAAAAGATTTTTTGGAGGGTGTGTTGGTCATCGTAATGTGCAGATGAATACAAAAGAATGAATTAAAAAAACACTGCTAAGCAAAGAAGAGTGATAGAATGGTGTTGATTCAAAAGAAGCGCCACGTGGAAACATAGATAGCTAAAATGTGCTCACCAATGAAGCCACAAATGTGGTTCAACGAGGATGCAAGTTTGTGTCCAAAATTTATATTATAGATAAAAAAATAAAAATAAAGAAAAAATGATAAAAATTCTTTTTTATTTTTCAGTCAAGCACATTGACATTGATCGATGCAAAATTGGCGCGCAAAAGATTTTTTGAAGGGGGTGTTGGGCATCAGAACGTGCAGGTGAAGACAAAAGAATGAATTACAAAAAAACACCGCGAAGCAAAGAAGAGTGATAGAACGGTGTCAATTCAAAAGAAACGCCACGTGACAATATGGATAGCCAAAACATGCTCACCATCGAAACCACAATCGTGGCTCAGCGAGGATGCAAGTTTGTGTCCAAAATTTATATTATAGATAATAAATATAAAAATAAAGAAAAAAATGATTTTTTTTCAGTTAAGCACATTGACATTGGCCGATGCAAAATTGACCCGCAAAAAATTTTTTGAAGGGGGTATTGGGCATCGGAACGTGCAGGTGAAAACAAAAGAATGAATTACAAAAAAAATCGCGAAGCAAAGAAGAGTGATATAACGGTGTGGATTCAAAAGAAACGTCACGTGACAATATGGATAGCTAAAACATGCTCACCATCGAAACCACAATCATGGCTCAACGAGGATGCAATTTTGCGCCTAAAATTTATATTATAGATAGATAAATAGATAGATAGATAGATGAATTGTATGGATCCCCCAAACAGCAAGTGCTCAAGGCAATCCTCAAACTCATAACTTGACAGGCTAAGGCAGATTGATAATGATTGCATAAATGAGTTCAGGCTACGGAACTGTTGGGGAGGTCTAGTTGTGAAAGAAGTAGAAGATAAATTTGAGCCAATTATTATAGGGAGAATAGAAGGGTTAGTCACCATTGACAACAGAGTTATTGAACGGGTCGATTTTCCTGAGCTGGGGTTAATCGGTTACTTATTGGCGATATCCGACTCTCCACGGTTCAGTCCTAGTGCGGCAACAGTTCATTGAATCTGGAAATAGCCATGGCATTGAAGATTTGGTTGGGAAACCAAAAATGTCTGCGCAAAGGAGGTTAATGGATTTTGGGAGTCGGCAGCCATCAATGGTGAGTAACATTAGCTCAGGGATGAACACAAGGCAGAAAAGAAGGATCAATGATGATGACTATGATTATTAACAGGGTGATCTTTTCTTTTTCTTCCATTGTTTAGATTAAAAGAAAACTATTTCGAGTTTAATGAGAAAATTTATGGTAGAATTCTTGGTTCATAGAACACTAGAAAATTAGGAAAACTGAGAGTAGCATCTCTTTTAACTGCAGGATCATGTCTTTAGCTTTGCTCCCAAACTATGTTCCAAATTCTTCATGGCTCTCTGGATGGTTTAAACATACATGTAATATTGTTGGGATTATTGAAAATTAGCTTACATTGAATTTCTTCTCTTGTAAGAGAAACTGCTTTACAACCCTAAAAATAACAAGCCTCTCTGTGCTGAAAATGGATTTAAAGGGTATCATCGAGATTAATGGAGAAGAAATGAGAGAGGGAGATGAAAGACCCATATTATTTCACTTGTTTATGGGTAAGGTTACTTGTCCCAACTCGAAGGTCAATTTATTTTTTTAGCGAGCTTAGATAAAAATATCAAGTCTGTTAAATGAATTTGTATTTAAAAATTGAGGTCCATTTAAAAATGGCTCGAGTTTGAATTCGTCATTTTAAGCTCAAGCCCGACCTAATCCTCCCATTTTCCTATATTTTTTTACTAGTTTTTATATTAATGCGTTTTTTAATTACTTTTACTTTTTTTTTACAATTTGATTTGAGTTTGTATTTTTTATATTTTAATTTATATTGTCATGTTTTTTTGTAGGTTTTATAAAAATTTATTCAATCCTATTGTATTATACTTAATAACTATTGTATTTTTTACTATTTTTTATATTTTATTATAATATTTTTTTAATAATTAATATTATTTAGACAGATTTAGATTTATTCATTATATATAAAAACGGATATAAAAAAAAATTAGACTCGAAAAATTGGTCGGATTGGGTTGGGCACACTTTTGCTCCCTTAATATCTTACATTGGTTTAGTTCGACCATAAATAAGTCTAACTTTTATATATATATATATATATGGAGTGTGTGTGAGAACAGTCACTTGGAAGGATATGACTCTATAAACCATCTTGTCCAATAAAGCTTGACCTAATTGACAAAATCTGGACATGGTTAATATGGTATAGCTACCGTCCTAATCTAATTTGGTATGATAGAAGTGGTCGATCAATCTCACTTGTTTAGGCGACATACATCTTTAATCATGTATACATTGTGGGATATATCAACATTAAATACACTAAAAATAATTTAAGATGTATCTTGATATGATAGTGTCATGTTGATTCTTAATCTTATTTGTAGTAAAAAATTATAGATTTCTTATTTTTAAATGAATAATTATCCAAATTCAATATACCCAATTTTTGCATTGTAACGTTTGAATGTATATAAACAATCTTTTTACCCTAATAATAAATAGGTTGCAAGACTATTGGATAAAAATTATGTATCAGGATTCAGGAAGGGTTGCCAGCATCTAAAATCTTAGGTTCACACGATCACATCAGAGCATCCGGTTTTCTTCGGGGCTAAGGCAAAAGGATGAAACGGTGTATGTTTCTCGGCTGGCTTGGTGTTGCATTACGTACATCTGGAGTTGCTATAAGATTCTGTGATCATACATGAAATTATTTGACCTATCAATTTTTCTTAAAGAATCGTGTAAATGCGAGGAAATTTCACGTCGCTGAGCTGTCTATTTTGATCGAGTCACACGTTTGAAAAGTACTTTGCTTAGCAGTATGAAGCTTTAACTAATGGTAATTAATAAATAAATTACTATTGCTTACAACTTGAGAGGGTCATCCAATTCACCTTTTCTTTTCTCTCCATGGGAAAAACAGAGTATTGCTAATTGTGATTACAGAATGCATTTCCAAATTTATTTGGGTTATATTTAAATAAGACATGACAATTCATATATATATATATATATATATATATTGTATTTATATGATGAAAATATAAAAATTTTATATTAAAATTTTTGTTGATATGTTAATTTATTTTAGGTTTAATTTTATTATATTTTAATCTATATTATTATTATTATATTTTTTTATATTTTTATTTTTATTTTTATTTTGTCATCATAAAACTTTTGACCAAGATTGTTTACCATTCTTACAGGCTTACAGCTAACCCTGAATTGTGTCATGAACTTGGACTTAAACTGGTTGTGTTTCATTGTTTTTAATTTGAAAATAAGACCAATACCGCATACCTAATCCATACCATTTCTTCAACTTCACACGTTACCTTAAGCTCCAATCTCTCCTGGTATTAAAGATTGCAGAGATCATCGTCCCCTGGCTTTGTCTTTATACTGATGATTGTTCTGAACACGTAAAGGTAAGGCCGCCTGCCCAGATCTCTCAAAGGGAACTAGCTATTTGCCTAGTAACCAGTTTAGACTCACCAACTTGTTTACCAACCATCAACCTCAATCTTACTGGGTTAGCTCTTGACAATCAAGCTGGAACACAGCCAGCTTTGTCAATCATTCACTGAACCATGGAGTTGGGAAATCCATTGGCAATTATTGATGCCTGTTGCACGCGCAAGGTTTTCCTGCTGTAACTCTGTGTTTCAATAAAGGTCCTGCAAACTTCTGAAGTACCCATGTAGCTATAGCTGCCACTGAAAGGACGTGGATGAGAAGCTGGATTTGCAGAATCAAATGCATCAGACTTTTGGATATAGTCCCAAGAATCCTAGAGGCCCTAGCCAAATGAGACTAGCTGGTTCTGTTCCTAGGCTTGCCTTGCCTTGGTCTCGTTTCTTTTGTTAAATTTGGCTGGTATGGTCCTGTTTCCCTAACGATGCTACTCAGAACTCAGAAGCCATAACCTGGTAAATTGGGCAACTCCAACCCTTAAACATTATCACAGTAAAAGATAATTAATACACAATCTTCTGTTCGCATTCTCTTCTCTCGAGAAAAGATGCACAAACTTAAATCCATAATCTTCAAATCCCAAATGAAACTCTTATCATTGCATAAATGAGAAACATTATTAAATTAAGTTGCAAAATTTCTTACTTTTTGATGTTGGTAGTAAAGAAAAGAATTTATTCATGGAAAATGGGAGAAAAAGAAGGCTTAATGAAGTGCCCCAAAATCAAACGACAATTCTGAATTATAAAAGCAAGGGAGGCCACGGCTTTTTTCATTAACGATTCAATTAGCCAGATAACTACATTCCCGGGCATCATTTTATGAATACTCAGATTCGGAAATGAAAGTGGCTCAAATCAATCTTGTACAGAAGGCCGTACAAGACTTTCTCTATTTATCCACCATTTACCAACGAGGAAAATCAAACTCACGAAACTTAAGGAACAAATGGAAAGGACGGAAACAAAACAAGAGAAGATTTCTCAAACGGACGTTAGTTACTTAATTACTTAACCATAAACCTCATACATCGAGAAACTCAGGCATTAACTTAAAAACTTCCCCACCAAAGGCTGAAGTTACCAAGTTAGCTTTTCTTCCCTACTTTTCCAGTTTCCCACCACCCTTTCCAACCAGTCATGGAATTCAAAGCTTACAGAATGGTGAGAAGCAATTTCTTCTCCATGAAAA
Organism: Firmiana major; assembly: GCA_033439115.1. Taxonomy (NCBI): domain Eukaryota; kingdom Viridiplantae; phylum Streptophyta; class Magnoliopsida; order Malvales; family Malvaceae; genus Firmiana; species Firmiana major. Next base: position 2,943,732 of record CM065914.1, on the reverse strand, counting down.
CCACCATGCAATCACTTTCTCTCTCAAAACCCAGGTCAGAATTCTGAATATTACTGAACCCCAAAAGGAAATAAAAAATACATACTAGTACATACATACATACAAACTGTCAAAAGTGACAGCCACAACAAAGATAGAAGAAACAGAGAGTAGTAACCAAGAAAATAGCCTCTAAAACCGACGCAATCCTGAAAAGCACATCGTCAATGAAAGAAAGCGGAATGCTTTGCCTTTTCCACTTGAAAGCAGACCCCAAAAAGTTCCACCTCCATGACTCCTTCTTTGCAAGCCTCTTGAACAGAACCCATCTCTTTGTCCTACCCATCACTTTCTTTTTATCTTCTGTTTTGTTTTTTTTATGGGTTGTATTTGGTTGGAGAAGAAGACGTGCTGGAGAGGTAGTTATATATTGAAGAGGAAAACTGGAAAAGTTCAGTTTCTAAGGAGAAACGGATAAAGTAGTGGAGAGAAAGAGAGTGAGGAGATTCTTTTCGTTGGAGGTTTGGCGTTGGTGAACTAAAAACGACCAACTGAACCGCGTTTTGATGATTCAAAATCGAAATGAGAACGCGGTGGTGGGAAGTGGGAACCTGAGGGGGGTCCTAGGAAAGTTGGACTTTGCAATTTTAAAAATTTGCATGTAGAAAGATTATTGGTTAATTCCAGTTTTCCAATAAACCGTGTCCATGTTAAGATTTGGATGTAAACGGGAGAGATATTTGAGTTTGTTTATTTCGAAATGAATTATTTTAATAATGAATTGGGTGAGTTTTAATATTTTAATATTTAATGATTTGTGGGTTTAATAAAAAAAATTTATATAATATATTTTATATTTTATTATTAATTTATAAATTTTTATTCATAATATATGATTTAAAAAATAATAAATCAAATTTATTGAGTCGAATTTAAACTATTCGAATATTTTATTGAGTTAAATTTGAATTTTAAAAATTAAATTTAATTGAGTTTATATCGAGTTTTGAGTTTTTTATTTTTAAGTTGAGTCGAACTTAAATTTAATATTAAATCGTTTCGATTCGATTTGATTATACATTTAATTAATATCAATTCCTTCTAATACACTTTTTTAAAAAAAAAATCAATACATCTCTTGACAAGAGAATATGTTAAACATTTTTTTATAAATAGAAGATCCAACTTAAATATAAAATTATAAAAAATTTAATAGATATGGACATTATTTTAATAGGTTTATCATGTGTAAATTGAATAAAAAAAAGTTATTTTATAAAAAATTCAAAAAGAATAACACTTATTATAAATTGCGTAACAAAATTTGAATTTTAATACTATATTAAATATTTAATTTAAATATAAAATTATAAATAATTTAACATTTAAAATATATAAAATAATACCGTCTTAATTAATTTTTTGTTTATGATTTTTTAGGAACAAAGAATCCAAGCTTTTCTTTTCAATTTAGTTGCGCATTGTGGCTGCGTTAGTGGAATCCTATTCCTATCTCTTTCTAGATATTCTAATTGAAAATGTTTTTGATCAAATAAAATTCTCGGAAGTCCGTGTCATTTGTTCTTATAAAGTTCAAGAAAAAGTCGCATAACAACGGACAAAAAATAACGGAAAAAATTATGCCATTTGACAAATCACAACCATTTCCAGCAAAAAGGAGCTTAAATGGAGTTTGGGATGTTACCGAAAGGAACTAAAGGCATTCATAATGAACTCCAAAGAAACTTCGAACACAACTTCTCCATATTCTATTCGAATTAAAACATGATCTTGAATGATTCTTTTTGTTTGTAGCTAACGATGATTTGTCGGTCATATTCCAGCTGTGTTAAGCATGGTGCTTGAATTGAGACGCACCTTTGAGTTAAAACAAAAAATATACCCACCGCTGTGCAGCACTCAATCGAATCTTAGCTGGTGTCACAGAATCCTTCGTCCAGATTTCGTTTAATTAGATGGTAATTAATGTAGTTAATCAGTGTTTTGTGATTGGACTAGCGTGTAAAGTTCAGCCACTTCTGTGACAAGGAATAAAGGATTAAAGTTTCAATCCTAGTTTCCAGATTCCGTCGGTTTAAACATATAATTATTTTACCGTATAATATCGATTGTAATATTAATTAAAATGATTCATATAATTATTTTTAAAATAATAATCATAATGTTACTTTTGAATTTAAAGTAAACTAAGATTGATTTTTTTCTCAACTATATCTCCAAAGAAACATTAAGAACAAAAATCTTGCAATCTGATTTGATTGAAGGAGGTCCAATTGGGTCTATTACTCTCAAAAAGAAGGAACGTTGATTGAGTAGGTAGAAAAATCACTCATTCACCCATTGATAGTACATTGGCAGGAAGTGGTCCTTTTCTTGCTAGTAACATCCCCTGTGCATGATTGATCTAAAGATCAGTTTTTGTTTCGGAGGTTGATTTAAAGAGAAAGAAAGTTTCGAAGCAAGTCCTGCTAAAAAAACTATAGGAAAGTTTTTGTATTGAAAGTTGATCTATTATCAATAATTTTATCATCTTTTTAGTATCAACACGATTTATAAATTAAAATGTTAACACTTGTAATTTATATTCTCAATGCTTTTGTCGTTACTTGAGTTTAACAATTACGAAATATTTATGTCATTGCATTGATTTTTATACCGTGTGCTACTTAAAACTCCACAAGAAAAAGAATGGTCAAAATGACGTAGGGATTGTTTCTTACGTAAACACTCTGATACTTAAATTAGTTTGAGAATTTGACAAAATTTTTGTAAAAAAAATAGAGTCTTAGTTTCATAAATCATACATGTTCCCATTTGCTTATTGATGATTGTGCTTTTAAATATATGAGTTTGTATTTGATTGAAACTCTCTTTCTTTATCTATATATATATTTTATGATTTTTACCTTGATAATGTTACAATTATGTAGACGATGTTACATTTGAATTCAATGTCAATTACTTTTTTATTTTATTTTATTATTGTTATTATCATTTACAACAGCTTCAATTATTTTATTAAAAAAAAATCTAATTTCACAAGTTAACCGAACATATGGTAAAATATACTCTCAAAAGATTTATTTCTCTAAATTAAAACAAAATCGACAAAAATAAACAATTGCCTGTATGTATGTATATTTAGCACTAGAGTAACAGGAATTGATCATTAGTTTTTGCATATAGGTCAAATGTGTGTAAATATATAGCATTCCATTTTCTATTTAAAGTCATGATTAGATTTATCGACATTAAGTGCTCGCGCAAAAAATAAAAATAAATTAGAGGTAAAATTATTTTTTTATATTATTTTATTAAAAATAATATTTTTAATAATTATTTTATTTAATTTTATTATTCATTCAAATTAACTTTTACATTCAATCAAATTTAGAAAGATATATAAAGCTCGATTGCATTTTTGTGAATGTGCTTTTATGTTATACACCAACTACCATCCCTTCAATGTTACTAAATAAAGTCGAATAACAAAAATTTTAAAAAGCATAAAAAAGGAAATGATTTTGGAGATGATAAGAATCAAAATAAATTTCGTTTTTAATACTAATAATGAAATTTTTAACTTCTTTTACAAATAAAATTAGAAATAATAAATAAATATGTGAACACGTCATTTGAGTACCATATTTTAATGCATGCGATACTTTACTAATTAAAAATGTTCAAGCATGCATGAACATGAATTCAAATTCTCTATGAAATTAGAAATTTGCTAACATTACTAAATAAAGCCATCAAATTAAGAAATTATCGGCTGAACAAAATAATTTTGGGGAATTGGATCAATTCTATTCAAGAACAAACCATCTACTTCTATATTGTATATTTAGATTCAGAGTTTCAAGAGATGGTGTACATTTTTTTTTCCATTTCTAGCAACTTTGACCATAAAATTATTCTTTATCAGCTACTTTGACAGGAGTGCTCGACAGGAGCAGCAAAGAAGACGATGCCTCAACCTCGCTAACCCTCAGTTTCAGATTCTCACGAAGCTCTTCCATTGATTTCTTCTTCTCCAAAAGCTCATGCATGTTGAGTTCGTCCATGGGTTTCTCGTATTTATGTTTTCCACTCGCCTTGATTGCCTTATCAATCATCTCTCCTCGCTTCTTCTCCGCCTGTAGCTGCTTCAGAAGGTCGCTAAGCTGCTGGCTAAGCCTTTTAACGTTACTCTCCTGCCGAGACTCAACCTGGCCAGCAATAGAAACTTTTGGTTTCGCGTCCTGATATAGAAACCGCTGCGCCACTGCATCAACGCTCGGATGGCCAAACGAGAATGGCTTGCCTCCAGGCGAGTAAACAATGATGCCAACTTGAGCACCGCAAAGGGTAGCAAGCTCGTTTGCTTTCTTGAACAACCCTGATCGGCGCTTGGAGAAAGTGACCTGCCTCGAGCTGCTATCCTTCACCATTTTCATCTCAATTTTCCTCCGACCCATATTTTTTTTTTCACTTATATTTTTGAGACACGGTTTACTGTTAAGATTAATCAACCTTTATAAGAAAATTGAAGGTTTTTAAGAGTTGGTAATGTTTCTAATATTTGATAATACTAAATAATCCTTCATTATTTCCATATATAACCTATTTTTCCTAACATGGAAAGATTTTAAACATGTTTACTAACTTCGGTTACTCTTGCCATTATGAAACTTCAACATTGTTTTGTTGGCAAAATTTAACTCTTCTAGAAACACCAGACCTTACAATGCAACTGATAATGGTGCCATTTGGTATACTGCTTTTCAGGGATTGGTTCTTTTTCTTTAATCCTATGATTTTCTTGAATTATCTCAGCTTTCTTTTCTCCTCTTTTGTAACCTGGTAATAAGAAGAACACAACATCACATTTGTAGTCAACATTGTCCTAATTTAGTAAAACACCATTTCTGTAACTATTTCAATTAAGTTGCTTACTTGGCACTGCTTGCAAGTATATGACCAATCTTTACAGTAAGATTAAGGTTGTAACAATTTAAAAAAGGTTAAGAATTAAATTGGCACAATTTATACCAAAACAACTTACTGTAATATGATTTACTATATTTGTCAATCTAATTAGGAAACATGAACTGTCATGGATGGATTGGAGAACTAATTAGGGTTTTGGGTGGCTTTACTTTTTCAGGTACAATCATCTTAAAATAGAGTGTCAAATGGGAAACCCTATCAAATCCTTCATTCTTCTGCCAACCAAATTCATAAAATTCTGGGAATTGAAGATATCAATCTGAGGCCATTGATAAACTTCATTCCTATGTAAACTTCTTTCCAGAATAATAGAAGTGTTTTCCCTTACAGAAAGGTAGAAAGCAAACAATAATAAAAACCAAAAGGCGAAATGCATATCATAGAATGCCATTTAGTACCATGGCTTGTTTAATTTTTAATTTTTTTGGGTAAAATGACCAATACCCAGTACTTGGTGTTTCTTACTTTGGAAGATTCATTAATCAAAATATTCTGATGTACAATAGATTAAGAATTAGAGTGATTTGGACATATATTATAATTTAGGTGTGTAGATAGGAAGTAGAAATGTAATCAATAATTGGTATGTAATGTGGTTAATCTTGTTAATTTAACTTAAAACCAAATAGAAACATATGGACTTCTAACCTTTATTAATCTTATATTTGCATCATTTCCATAGTTCTTGTTGTCATATAAAGGAATCAAATATCAGTACAAACCCAATTTTCAGGTTAAATCTGCGCTTGTGAAGCTTTTGATATGAAAATTGCTCAGATTTCGGTTTCTCACCATGATTAAAGGTTGGATAAGTAAATTCCAGCTATTATCTAAGCATATAATTTCTGGAATTTTGGCACTCTATAGAAGGACTAGAATGACTAACTGGAAAACTGAATGAATATGGGAAAATAGAGAAGAAAAATTGAACGAAATACTTCAAATGAAGTTTTATTCTTACCATTAATTTATTCAATTCCATTCCCAGAGGAGTCAGTGATATTCATCACCATAGATCTGGCAAAAGCAACCTGTTAATTTCAATGAGATAATACCAATGAGTCATATGAAGTGTGAACTTATAGAAGGAATATATATATATCCCTGCCGTAAATTCCATACAGAATAATTAGTTTCTTAAATGCAGGTGCGTCTGTCTCTTGAGAAGGGCTGCCATTAATCCTTAAATGAAAACTGGCTAGATAATATTTCATTGCAGAGCACTCTTCAAGAAATTTCATTGATTTTAATTATCTGGCTGCAAAACTTAACCTGGAAACTTGAAAGGAAAAGAGGATATTCCTTTGTAATTTATCATCCAGCTGTTTCTTCCATATGAAAATATTTTAAGTTTATCCTGAAGCTGAAGGCTGGAGAGCATGTGAATGGGAATTTGGCTGTCACCAATGTAAGCAATGCTCAAGGTTGAGCTCAAATGATTACTTAGCATAAAAGTTCTGTCAAGCAGTAACAATGACAGTAATGGATAAAGGACTTCGCTATTCACCATTTTATTGAAAGAAACATTTAGGCAGACAGGAATACTGTAACAGATCATAGACTTGATGTAGGTTGGCAACATGAACATGTCATGTATGTCTTCACAAGCCTAAGATTAAAATGGAAAAGATAAATAACAACTAACAATGGTGACTTCAGTTTTTGTATAAGTAAAAGATTTTGCTCGTCAAAAGAGGTAGGCGAAGAATCCTGCTTCTGGAACCAGGTAGACTGAGTTGTTCAGAACTGGCGACCATGCCCATAGCCAGGAGGAAAGATGGCAGGAACTTCCTCATTTATATTGGTAGGAAATGGATTGGTTGACCGAGCAGGATCCATTGGAGCAAGCAGTGAAGAAGTGGCTGCAACACTCTTCTCATTCATCTTGCTATAGAGATTGTTGCGAAGATCCTCAAAAGATGAATATAGTTTCTGGAGTTCCTTCAGGTTAAGTTGATCAGTAGGAGCTTCCCACCAGCCATGAGTTTCTTTCCCCCTTGTCAGCTGATCAAGCATCTTTGCTTTCTCTTTCTCTGCATCCAGTTGGCTATGGACCTCATTCAACTGCTGGCTTAGCTGATTGATTCTTACCTTTCGGTGAGCCTCCACAAGAGGGTGAGTCATATTGTCATTTGGAAGGGGATGATGGTTCATAAACCGATTAGCAACAGATTCAATGGAGGGGTGACCAAATGAAAATGGCTTACCTGCTGGTGAGAAGACAATGAAACCAACCTCAGCACCACATAGAGTAGCTAGCTCACTTGCTTTCTTGTAGATCCCTGATCTGCGTTTTGAGAATGAAATCAACCTGTCCTCCTCATTTTCTATCTTTTTCATCTCAATCTTTTGCCTGCCCCTAGTTTTCTTGCCTGTGCCTGACATTGCTACAATATCTGACTGAAAAACAAACAAGAAGGTTAAATGGGAATGTTATATTAGCCTTATTGGATGTTTTGGAATGAACTTTTTGTTGGTTGGAAATGCATATTTATAGGACAGGAAACTCAAGAAATTAAATGCACAAGGTAATGAAATATTGTCCCCTCTCTGTTGTTGCCTCTCTTAGCGTATGAAGAACTAATGTCTCCATTGGCACTATAAATTCTCACTTTAATATGTTTAATGCTATTGATCTGTCCAAAGTGTGTAATTAGTGATTAACTATGCTTAATTAGGCTATGGTACCATTATGTATCTGTTCTAACAATTGGTAACATCCATATGTTAGTCATCCATGATCTTGTTAGCAATTCAGAGTCCAGTCTCCAATCAGTAGGTAGATATGTTTTCGGAATTCTTTACTTATATATCTTGACTCATCGATCGTTTTTGTTAAGGCGCGATCGTTGCCAAATGATGTGCTAAGATAATGTGACCAGCAATGCATATTTCATCCGGTATACAATTAGTTGTGCAAAATTTTTAATCTGATACAACTAGGAGCATCTTTGCCAGTGGGGAAGGCTCATTAATAGTCCTCTCCATGGTGCACTAGGCTACCTTTGATTTCAGAAATATGGAAACAAATTAATTAACTAAAACAGTTTCTGATATGGGCATGTGGCACTGTTTTCTTGTGCAATATTAATTTCCAAGGCTGAGGATTTCTTCTTTCACTAGCTGGTGTTCTATGAACAAAGCTAATTAGCTGCTACCTGATTTATTGAGAACAGATATATTACCAAATAGGTTTGTGACATGCATTCTATGTCAGTTGTATGTTGAAAAGTAATAGTACTGAAAATTGATACTACCACTGAGTAAAATTAGAGGCTTACCCTGGAAAAAGTGATTGGATGAGGGGAAAATGGATGAAAAAGAGGGAGGACTTCAAAAGGAATCAAGAAAAAAGACACCAAGCACATAGAAGGAAATATCTGCTCTCTGATTTCTTGCTTTGCACATTATAGAATATTTAGCAGAAGTCAGGCTGTAATCATGACCTGTTTCCACCAATCCAATCTGATGATGCTATCAATAGCATCCGAAACAAACCTGGTTTTGCATCTCTACTTAGTTTTACTGTGAAAGAGTGCAATCTTTGGCAGCAGAGTTATATATAGAACAGAATAGATGAAGGTAATAAATTACCTAGCAATTCAACTTCAGTTGTTATTGCAAATTGCAGTACTAATGAGTAATGACAGATTTTGGATAGAAACTTTGTGTTGAAGTTCTTTTTATGTCTATCCTAAGGGTATTGTAGAATTATTATTGATAAATGAAAAGGTGAGAACACAACATAATAATCAAAATAACTCTCCTATGAACAGGGTTAGCATTTTCCATGTGCAAAAATTATTGGTTAGTTCATTGCCTGCTTTCATGGAGTTCATTGGTTGGAGCAATAAGGAGGGTTTGAATGGTTATTGATGGACTTCTTCCTGTCATAACTTTATTGTTTATTTGCTGGAGCTGTTGCATGTTCATTGGATCTATTGGAATGCAAGTGAACTTGATTAGCAAAGTCCTTTGGTTGCGAAATTGTAGAATTTGTTTCAGGTTTGCAGCCTTCTTCATCCAAAGTCCAGAACTCTCCAATTATCCTACAATTTGTCATATACCATATTATTAGATGATGATAAGGAGTATAATTCATCAATGAATATCTCAAGAAGCCAGCGTAGATTCCATGCAATGCCAGAAATCGAAAACCAGACATTTCGCAGACAGTAGAGATCGTGAAAACTCAGTCATAGGAACCAAATCCATGAATGCTTCATACCAGTGTAGAATGTCGAAGATTTGGTCCTATGAAAATTGTCTGACTAGGTTATCGGCTTCCTGCGTTTGTTTTTCCTTCCAAATTGATCTGTTGGGATGATTGTATTTCTATATATGAAGAACACAGATTCGCAACCCTCGCAAAACTGAGTTGGCGTTTGTCTGGTTTGGTTTAGACAGTGCTTCACTTATCTGCTCTCTTGAACCAACAACACTTCCATGAAGACAAGGGTAAGAAGGCAAAGGCGTTATCTGAATTTGTCGAGGAAGAAAGTACATATTACATTAGGATAGAAAGGTAATTTCAGACGGGACACAATTACGCAATACAAAAATAATATGCTAAAAGACACAAAGTGATTGGTGTTAACGTAATGTTACCGTTAATATTACAATTAATTGTAATTTTACAGTTAATTTATGCTAATTTATTACAATTGATTTTAGGACTTGGCTATAGGATAGATTATGATTGTATTTTTTTATTGTCGTAATCTATTTTTTATGTGAAAATTTAAGTCTTTTTGTAATGCATGTTATAAATATAATTTTTTTTTTGTTTTTTTATGTATGAACTAAAATTCAGTAAAAAATATATATACATTTAACAAAATTTAAAAAATATTTTTATATATGTCATATAGATATGAATTTTAATATAAAATTTTCGTATTTTATATTATACAAATATAATTTAACTTAATATAAATATAAAACTTAAATTACATATATTAAGAGTTCGGACATGATTAAAAAATTTATATATATATACATTTTTAATAAAGTATGCACAAGATGAAATGAAAAAAATCAAATTGGAATTCATTAAGTTAGGATAATCAGTAGTCCTTGTCCCAAAATATGGAAAATTAATCAGGCTAACCCTAATATAAATCTTTTGTCCTCCTTTTGTATTCTTTACTGAAAGGGGAAAATTGACATGTGGCAAGAAGAAAAGATGACACGTGTTTCAAAATATGAGTATGGTAAGCCCTTTTGTTTTTTAAATTTCTCAATAACATTATTAAATTTATATAATTTAATTTTGAATTATTTAGGTAATTTTGATATTATAAGTTTTTTGGAATGAAATTTTTTTAAAGAGAAAAATAGATGAAAGAAAGAGATAAATTAAACAAATAAATAAATGAGAGACTTCGAAAATAATAAAAAATGGGCATCATCCCATCCTATCTAATTGTATAAAAATGTAACAATAAAAAATTAATCTAATAATTGTTATTTATTTTAAAAAAAAAATTAAGTTTAAAGTTTAGATTTCCTTTCCTTTTATATTTTCCTATGAAAATTATAATGGCATGTAAAAACATCAAATTTGATCACACATTCAATAAGTTGTAAATAATTTTGTATATACATATTTTCATTTTCAAAAGCTTAAGTAAGTAGAATTTTTTTCTTAAATATTTCTGCAAGATTAATTATCATTTAAACTAAGATAAGAAAACTATTATCATATATATATATATATTTTAGTATTTAGTTTTTTAAGTAAAAAATATGAAAAATTATAATTATATTTTTTTGAAAAAAAAATTGCCTGGTTTTTATACTCTTCTTTTTAATGCATTTAAGTTTCATAAAATTATAAACTATAAATATAATTTTAGGAGAAGGAATGGCACAAAACAGTGGGCGGTAATTAATTCCCACTAATTTCTCTTCATTTACATAACTTTTGCCATGACACACACATTAAAAGAAATATATTTTTTTTCATAATTACAGATTGTTAAAAAATAAAATAATTCTAAGTACTAATATTAAGAAAGTCCAGAAAAAAAGAAAAAGAAAAAAGAAAATGAAAGTACATAAAAATGTCATTTTACAGGCTTAATAAATAATAAGGGCCAAAGCTTTGCCTAAAAAGAATAGCATAGCATGCTCGCCGCTCACATGAATCTGCTTATTTTCTCAACCCTTGAAATCCACTCGCGTGTTTGCTATCTGACAAAACACCGTATCTTTTTTCCACAAGTTTCAATTATAAATTCTGCAATTTACATAATAAAAAAATTACTGTAAAAATAAAAACTTTTCGTTTTTCTGAATATATATGTAAAAAAATCTTATAGAGAGCAACTGAATCACTAAATCAGCAACAAAAAGGAAAGAAAGAGATTTTCATGAAAGATACTTCAAAAAGATTTCATTTTCAATTCGTACACTTTTCGTTTTAAAGACTCAGAATCGTTTTAGGGTGTTTTTCCTCTCCATTTCTTGTTTCTTTAACAGAGAAAGCAACGGGGATACATATGGTGTTTTTTTGTTTGTAAATCAGAGGAAAAGGAGAAATAGACCAATGTTTGAAGAAAAGCAAAGATCTTGTAGTTTTCCACGAGAACTAATTGGAGTAAATGTGGGTCTTGCTTGCTTTGATGCCATTGTTGCCATTCTTGCTTTTACTCAGGTTTGTTTGTTCTTCCTCTTTTTTCTGATTCTTTTTGTAAAAATTTTATCTTTTTGAATGTTTTGTGAGTTTATTGATTGATGGGTAGTTTGTAATACGGGAGAAATATGGATAACAATAAGTTTTAGGATTTTTCCATCTGGGTTTTGTATTCAGCATATTGTGATTGTATTTGTTTTCTACTTCACTTGATGATTGTAGAAAAGAGAACTTTGATAATTTGATGGGTTGGTCACTGAGTCATTAGTTTTCTTTTAATGTTAAATGAAGGTTATTTTGCATTGTTAGAACAGGTGTAGTGTTGTCTTTAATTGTTAATTAACTTCCATTCTAGCTAATATAATTGACATTCATGTTGGAAAAGTAATTCAAGGTGATTTACATTATCTTTTAAGAATGATTTTCTGTTACCTGGAGAAATATTAGTCCAACAAGGCTGCTGAACTTAATTGTTGGCTCAGTTGATGACCCAAGTATTTGCTGGTTGAATGGGAAGACTCTTAGATTCAATATATAGGGTGTCTATTAACATGCTTACTTATGAACTATATAAGTAGCATTTTCATATTTATGGCTAAGTGGTACATATTGGTGAACTTTGCTTACTCCTATATAAATTTAAGAAATATTCAGGTCCTAATCAATATGTAACTGAAACCTATTGAATGACACAATATATGCTGTTGTTTTCTCTTGGGATAATTCTTTTTTTTAAGCGATGAAGTAAGACAACCTTGGTTATTCAAATTTTGCTTGATTGGTGGCCAACGTGTCAGTGCTGTTTCCATGAAACCAAGACACAAGTACAAATTTGGTGCAGTAGTTATCTTGTTGGTTATTGTACTGAAAATTAATGGTTGGCATATAGCTTGCATATTGAGGAAAATTACATTTCTCTAAATCCAAAATGCACATGATCCAAGCAACTGATGAATAATATATCCTATAAATGGTTGGTACTTATGGAATACGGAGGAACGACCTTAAACATTTCCATGGGTTGAGAATGATAAATTTGAGTCTGAAAATTGCTGTTAAATGAGCGATGGTTAGCTGACTCAAGTTCTTCTTCTTCTTCTTCTTCTTCGTCTTATTTTAATTTATTTTTTTATCATAAGCAGAGTTTGGAAGAACAATTTAAAGAGCTTGAATTGAGCTCAACCTGTACTTTTCTCAAACCTTGATTCTTGAGCTGTTGTGATTATCTTGTTGTTTGGCTTAGCTTTCTTTCAGTTGCAACCTTTTTTCTTTTTCAGTTGATCACTTAGCAACAATTCTATGTTTGTAGTTAGTTGAACTCCTCCTTTTCTCTTGCAACTGTATTTGTTGCTGAAAAGCAGCACTGGTTTGCTTCCTTCTTATTCTCCTGACATGTTCAGGATCTGCTGTTTTTACGTTGCATTATATCAATGTAGCTAGTTATATATTTGTGTACTGTATCGTGGATATGAAAAATTTATCATTCTGCCCTTACTTAGCGGGTGTTGGATTGTAATATGGCTTTATGTGTATCAAACCTGTGAACTTTACATGCATACATGGCATGCATAGGTGGCTGGCTTTATGAATATGTGCTGATAGATATATCTGTCTTTTTATAGATTCTAACACCCAGGGTAATATTGTTCATCAGAATTCATGTGTGATGCTACTAAAAATTATAGAGAGATAATTTTGTTTTTTTTTTTTTTTTTTTTTTTTCTGGTTGTCATTTGTAGTGATTATTTACTCTCACCACTTTTTGGCCAGCTAGCACGGATTCACTCGAGGAATTCACAGCTAGGATGGACTCGCCAAAAAGTAAGTGCTATGTTGCCTTCTCAACATTCTAGCTGAATTAAAAGATTTCTATTTGAATGTAACTAATTAATAGGCTAGCTAGTTTTAACTCAATGTCATCAGACCAGCTGGTCGAGTGGGGACTTGCACCTTGATCTGATGTGTGTGAGTCGTCTGACCCCTTAAGGCAGAACCTGGTGAAATTGTCTGTACAGGAAGGAAATTTGGTGACTCTTCTGACTCTGCGTGAACTTGGAGAAACGGGTAGGTTAAAATTAAGCTGCAGCTACAGCATGCATCAGTTCTAAAAGGTTTTGGCCGCAGGAGTTAATAGTTGGCCTTGCAGGAGTAGCCTATTTGACCAACATTCCAGAGTCCTAGGATTTCTACTTTTTAACAAGTGTTTTGCTTTCTTTTATAATTTACACATTTGTTGCAAGTATCAGAAGAATTTCTACGCTCACGTTGGACTGCTGTACTTTTTTAATCGTATAAGTTTGTATCCTATGAGGAAAGTGGATAAAACAGTAGTTATTTACCAAAAAGAATTGCAATAAGTTGTTTAGTGGTGCTTTGGAAACTAAGAACCTTAGTTGAGGAATGATGCAGTTAAATCCTTAATCTATTATAAGGCCCTTGTTCGGGAATGATTGGGAAACATGCTGTACCAATCCGGAATTAGTAGAATGGGGGAGAAAGAGATGATCAATCTTATCTATGGTCCAATGGAGGCAGAAGATAGATTTGGGGTTGACATCAAGTCAATGTTAAATAAGGTCCATGCATTGGTGGCACATATATGTAAAATGAAAATGTATGAATATGATTTATGTTAATGCTTTTCTTTTCTTTTCTTTTTTTCTCTCCCTCTTTTTTCTTTTCCAATTCATGGTACAGCTAAGTTACGACAATATCTCTTTCCAAGTGTAATTGCTTGTTCTTGACCCAAACGAATGTGAATTACAGGTGTTTCATTTACTGATTGGGTCTACTAATGCCGGTAAGAATTTGTAATTAACGCTTACATTGACCCTTTGGTGTTATTCACCTAGCTTGATTTAAATCACGCCTCTGATTCAAACTGAATTGGCAAATTCTCATCTATCTGGCAGGTTACTTCGTTTATTTTGGGTTGACTCTCATTGCTGCATGCAGAGGGTGGCTATGCTGGTCATACTCTTGTGGTTTTGTAGCCATGGGTATGTGTAGATTCTTGTAATAGGACTCTGCTTCTTTCTTCCATTGCAACAGATTATTTAAGCATTAATTACTGCAAATATGTTTTGTTGCAGCCTTCCCGAAAATTCTCTTCTTTGCTACATTTCTTCTACTTTTGTCGTTTTGGTATGTTTTCCCTTTAACTAACTTACGTACATTTTCTTTGAGTGAAATATTATCATGTATCTAAGACAACTTTTTTCAAATGCTACGAAAATGTGCTATCCAGAAATTGGAGATATTTGCAAGAATCAAGATAATCACTTTTCATTTTGGTCTAATAAAAAGAAAAAAGAGAAAAAAGAAAAGGGAGACTGATTTTATTGGCTGACTCTAAATCATAATAAAACTTAGTCTTTTCAGTAAATCAGGATAATATCCTTTTCTAATTTTGTTTATTTTAAGTTTTCATATTTTCTTTCTGAGTGAAAATTAGCATTTCTTCATCAGCTATACCCCATGTCTCTCTTGCGGATTTTTTTGTAGGGTTGACCTTTGCCACCAGGCGAATGATGAAGAGGAAGAGGATGACGAACAGGGCTTTTTAGAAGCTTTACTACAAAATTCGTTGAATAGACCAATGTCATCAATCGCAGATGGTCGAAGAATATGTTATCCATTCCGTTTAATTCATGTTGGAAGCCGTCAAAAAATAGTGATTCTGGTATACGGATGTAGTTTCTTCTTTTGTTTGCCATGTATAATTATTTGGAATGCTTCTTTAATAATTTCTGTTGCATCATTTTGCAAAACCTGATGTTTATAAACCAATTAATTCTGTTTTTCTCTGACCAGGTTACTGTTCTTGTATTTCTTCTTATGATGACATTTGCTGTACTAATCTGGATTGGGATGGAAGAGAATCCTATTGATTCATCAATTGTGGCTCGGGTATGAACGTCTACAAATTACTATTTTCTTATAACTATAATTGTTTTCTTAAAATACCATCTGTTTAAAGTCTCTGATTGTTGGAGAGAAGATAATGGTGGAGGTAGTGTTTACAATTTTTTTTCTTTTAATTTATTGGTCTGAAAATGACAAAAGACAATGAAAACTTCTGTTTTCTTGGGAGTTTCTTTGTGTTCTTTTATTTCTTTTATTACTAGTGGAGCCATGAGGTATTGACTGTGTATTTCATGCAGGTGTATGTAGATCTTTTTGCTGCAGCAGTACTATTGTTAGGTGGAGCGTTAGCATGCTATGGTAAAACTAGCAATTTATATGGATTTTTCTTTTTCTTTCACATTGCTTGAAGATTTGTCCCTTATTGTTATAAAAATGTCTAACATCAGGCTAACCAGACATTCCTGTTCCTTGTCATTTGTGAACCTAAAACTAGAAGTGGTAATTGTTAGCCTCCCATCCATAGTACCTAACACCATGCACATGTTGATTACTTTGTTGATTAATATCAATGCATGAGTAACATTAATTAGAGGAGTATATTGCCACCTATAGTTTAATGGTGATATGATTTAGGGCTGTGCTAAAAGCCTGGTCAGATTTTGTTGGTAGTGTTTGTGATGGATTGACTGATTTGTACTTTTTAAGTGGCTCCAGAATAGATGACTCTTTCATCCTACGTATTTTCCATTCTCTTATAGATGTACATATTTTTATATATTTCTTTCTTTCTCATGCTCAGGGCTCCTATTATGCCGCAAAATGAGGAAGGTTAGATCTGAAAGAGCTTCATCCGAGATCCGGAAGGTATTGTTCATTATCCTTTGGCCTTTATGTTTAAAGTTGACGCATTTATCTTTGTCTAAAAATCAAACGGCTTTATTGTTATCTTACTTCAGTGCCTCAGTTATTTCATGATGTTGTGTAGGTTGCAGGTTTGGCCATTGTATCTGTTCTGTGTTTTACATCGAGTGCTTTTGTGGCTCTTCTCACTGATATTCCGGTACACAGCTCTCTATTGATTGTTTTTGTATGTTTTAGTTTCTAGCTTCATAACCTTAATTGTGTTTTGATGATTGCAGGTGCTTTATCACTGGCATGAATTGCACATAGATGGTGTTTATACTTCTCTTTTACTGATTTTATATTATTTTACAGGTCTTGACTCAACTTTTCCCATAAGTTTCCAAAATTTGCTCCAAATGAACTAAATAAAGGCTTTCAATTGTCGATTTATGATATCACTAGTCAACTTTGCAGATCAGAATTTTAGGACATGGAATATCCTAAACTTTTTTTTTTTTTTAATCATTGATCCATACCTAGCATTGATTTCTGTCTTAGAAATATTTCATATGTGTTCTGCTCTTTTTTAAATATTCAACCTCATCTGGCAATCTGCAGTTTAGAGAACAAGTTTGTGGAACTTAAATTTAATGGCTATAACAACCTTAACTATAACTTGGATAGTAGACATTGTTTGAGAAATCAGGATATCCAGGGAAAAAGGGTTTACAACCTGACTACGATAAACTTTATATCTCGACAGAATGACTTGGGTGATATGGGAGGTTGGCATGGTTAGAGTTTCCAATTGAGCTTGTTGCACCAAAGTACAAAACACTAGGTATTGGACAATGTGCTTAAAACCTGTTGTCCATCTACTATTGCCAGACTGAGGAATAATTTTCATGTGAAGATGGCAAACTTTTTTGTTGCATCCATATTATCATTCAAATATACATCTAGCTGAACTTATGGATGGAATGGTGAATTGGTAATTGCCTTGGTTATGCCCTCTTGACTGCAGAACTGAAACAAGGCTATCAATGACAATTGTGAAAGATATAAACTTTGCAGCCCTATTTCTTTGTGCTCCTCATCATTGGTGCCTTATGGGAGGTCATATTTTCAAGTTTATAATGTGATATTCATATTGCTTTTCCAGGTTCATCAGTGCCCTCAGCTTTTGTATTATGGGTCATGAGAGAGTTACCACCTATGTCAATAGCTAACATACAAGAAGAGTCGACGACATTAACTTTCATTACTGATAGTTCAGCTGAAATCCATCAACCTCGGAGATGGACTACCGCAGCAAGCTCACAGAATCAGGTTCACATCCCTTCTCTCTTGTTGTCTATAGATTCAGTTTATTTGCAGAATGTTCTTATCCACACATATATCTGTTCCCGGTGTCAGCCTGATCGTTCAAATTTTACTTGCTTATGAAATGTGTTCTTTCTGTTGTAACCTGCCTGTAATGGGAATTGTCTGATTTTATCATTGATTTACAAAAACTTGCTCAATTGCTAATCCATCTTTATTAGCTGAGAATTAAGAATGATCTTTTCTGCTGATGCATGTTTCAAAATGTGAAGATCGGATTATATTTGACGTTCTCAGTTTTGAAAAACACCATTCCTCTAATTTCTAGGTGACAATAGGTAATGACTAAGAGGTGTCGCACTGGAAAATATTGGTTCAAGATGTTTGTAATTGACTATTTCTGGAAGAATGACTCTAGATTGCTCTAACAAGGGCAGTTTAAAATAATATGTGAGATGTAGTTCTTTTGTCTTATTATGTGCTTCCGTAGCGAACTTAATCATGTAGGCAGTTGATTTTATTCCATGAACTACTGCATTTTTCTTATTTGATATTATTTCATGCATTGCTACATCTTCCATTTTTGAATTTGCTTCAAAGATGTTCATTAAGACAGTTGCATGAGATATAGGAAGGACCTTGGGTGACTTGATCTTCATTACCACAGGTATCAAGAGGTAGTCCTATATAATTAATACCAAATACGAGTGCTTATCTTCCCAAGTGGGCAACATGAGCCAGAATTCGGAACAATCGGATCAAATGAGAGTTTGGATTGCGCACTGAGCAGTGATCAAAAGGTTAAAATTGCTGACTTTACAGGGCAGCCCGAATACAGCCCTAAGGTTGCCATTGCCATGTTTTTGACAATTTGGAGCCTGTAAATATCCAAGGAATGCTAAATGATTTTTGCTTTTCTTTCGGTCTTTTAACCTTTTCTTCCAACAGTTGTCCAATTGTAAAGACATTTGATATGTCACTTTAATCTTCACCTCACTTGGGTATTGAATGGTTTCCTTAAAAGATAAATTGAAGCCATTATTATTAATCAAGGGGTGGTGGTGACATATGCTTTAAATTTATTAATGATGAGATATTTTTTGGTCAAAGGGCTAGATTTTTTTTTCCTATCTGTATGATAGAAACTGTGTGGAGCTTAGAGATTAGCTTGAAAATTTTAGTGCTTTTCAAAAAAAATTTTCCAAGGTACAACATTTCTTAGCGAGTGGGCTTTTTTATGCTATAAAAACTTCGGAGATCTAACCATTTAAGATAGGATAGGATATAAAAACGGTAAAAAAATGAATATGAGAAGTGTTTGATGTGTTTATATGAATTTTAAAACAGTAAATTTTATGCATATATATATATATATATATATATATATATATGAAATGACAGATTTAATTTTAATGGATAATGGCAAATAAACCTTTTCGGGAACACTTGGTTAAACTAAAATTTCAAGCAACAAAATTGGGATTTAATTATAGATAAAGAAAGAGCAAAAGAAATAAGCAAGTTGGAACCTGTTCCAATCCCTCATTTCAACAGAAAGACGAATAAATTCAAAAGTAGAGATAGGTCAAAATTGTTTCACTGATAAGTGTACTTGAATGCATCTCGTTTTCCTATTTTCCATCGTTAAAAATGGTTGAAAACCAAGCCATCATATTAACTTAGTTGGCAAATAGGCAAAGGCAGTTTAACATTTTCTTGTTGGCATAATGATGATGATGTTGATTTTATGCATCACTTGCTGAGAGACAGCCAGCCTGTTTCCCTAAAAGTAACCTCACAGAGAGTCAACTGTGGGCTATATAAACTTTACAGCCAGGTCAGGGTAACCCCACCCCACCCCACCCCTGGCATTTGACATGAGGCGTGCATCGTTGGAACCCAATTTGCCTTTGTGCGACCAAGTCTGCATGTAAATCAAACAATTCTAAACATGGCTGGCATCTTAAAAGGAAACTTATATAAATTAACATTTGAAAAAATTTGTAAGTAAATTTAGTAAAAAAGATTATTATTCACATAAAATTTGTGTTTAAGAAGATAGACACGATATTTAAACTTAGATCCCGTTTAACCGTTTTTTTAATTATTTTCAATATAATCAAAATCAATTTTGCGTCCATCCATACTAGCCTGAATCTTTATGGCCTTCCTTCCTCTATTTTGCAGGGTAATGCATCATCATCCAATTGCTTATTCAACTCAAAGAAGAATGACTTCCCTCCACATTCAACCTTGATTTAGCTCAACTTTCATAAACATAATATAAAGAGAGAGGAAACCAATTGAATCCTGAAAACTCATTTAAAAGTTGAAAGTGATGGAGAAGGAAATCCAACTTCACCAAAGTTAATGCAGAAGTGGGTCCAACAGATGCACAAAACTTGGCAGGAATGTTATAAGACAGATAAAAAAAGTCGTGGTGTGCCACTAACACCACTACCTACTGGAGCAAGAGCAGGGATTGTGGGGGAAAGAACCCAAAAAAAAAAAAAAAGCATCATGCATGCATGACAATGAGCTTTCATGTCCCTAAAATATCAACAGCACATAAAGAAGAGCATATTGTGTATAAAGGTAACAAGACTGACATATTTGTGCAACTCATGCTCCAATACTGATAACAGTATACATTCGAACTGGATCAGGCACCACATAAAATGCATTGGCCTCACATGTCTCAAGAATTCCAAACAAATGAATTCCCTCGGCATTGTGTCAAGGAGGAAAAAACCATGAGAATATAAAAAAAAAGGCAAAGAAAAGACACCAAACAAAGACAGAAGTCTGAGCAAGTGGTGCTCACAAAGGTGCTCAGAGCTCATCCGGGATTTAACAAGTACTTGTAACATTTATTCCACAACAGGAGATAAAAGAAAAAGTGGGTGAAATACAGAAATCAGGCAGAGGAGAAACTACTAGTGAATATTCTTAAGTACATTACATTAACATTCAAAGCAGCTACTTGTGCCATAAAGATAATGGCAACCAGAAACTTAGTAATCATATTACACAGCCAAACTCCAACACAGCTTCTCTCTCCATTCTAGAGAATGATAAATCAGCTTCAAAAGTTTCAGCAGCAATTTATGCACTGGCACACAATTAATAGATGCATAACTGGAAATTACAACACAAACATTAAGTTTAAATACATGTCTTCTTTTTATCTCTAAACTGCAAGCCATCAGAGAGAGACCAGTGAAGGAAGGGTATGCAACACAGAGTAAACTCAACTTCTAAGAAGATAAGAAAACCATTACCGCGATAAGGGTTCAATCTCCACTGTTGAAATTCCCAACTCCAAGCTTGTTTACTTCAACCTTCAGAGACTTGAGGTACTTAACAGCTTCATCAAGAACAGCTACAGTACCCATCTGATCAGCACCTGGAACAATTCCCCTTAAAACCTTCATCATTTTCTTCATTTTCAGTCGCTTAATTTCAGGGTCACAACTGCCACCACTACCATAGGATTTCAGAGTAGAAGAGCATGCGATGTTCTTTCTTGGTTTTGAACGATAAGCAGAGTGAGAATCAGAGTCACTTTCATAATTTCCATAAGTCCGTGCTGTGCTAACTTCTTCCTCATCATAGTCGTCTTGTTCCTCCTCTTCTGAGCTGAGTAGCGCATCAATATCATCTGAATCCTCTTTCAGAGACGCTGATGTTTCTTTTTCCACATCATTAGTAGCATCCTGTCTCTCACTCTTGCCATCAAAGTACGTGGCAAAAACATTTAACCCATGACCATTAAACTTGTTTGCAATAGCAGGATTGAACATGATCTGATTTCTATGATCAGTCTGATTGAAAATAATGAAATTCCGGGGACAAACCTCTGAGGGTTGAAACTCAATGCCATGGAGGGGTGGCAATGGCTTAGCACAAGGAGGTAAAATTTTACCAAAAGCAGAAGCAACTGGAACATGCATGTAATTGTCACCCACTTGATCTGCAAGTGTGGGCACTGCTTTTGGGGGGTACTGTTGTTGGTCACTCTGCATCGAATTTTCTACTTAATCAAGATGTTCACAACAAAAGATTGCTTCTTGCCTTTAAACTTGCTAATATTCAACTTTTAAGTAGGGAAAAGGTTTCTAACTATAATATGGTAAGACTATAGACTGAACTAGTGGATCGCCATCACAACATGACAGAGCTGCCTATCCCAAATTTACCTTCAACACAATCAGATGTTTCATTTTGTCACAGCCTTATGTATAAAACAACCAAATGCAGACTCTCCCAGGTCCCAATTTCCAAGAGCTTTGCAACACTAGACTACGTAACAGGTTTAAGCAACTGACGAAAATACTCAGCCTGCAATAGCAAACGGGAAGTCATTATAACAACAACAAACCCACAAAGAGTATTGTGTCCACCCAAAAACAAAAAGATACTTTATCCACTGTTCTATATGGATTACACAATGAAATGAACAGAAACTTAAGTCATGCTTGAGGTTATGGAGTAACTTCAACAATTCTATTCCATAGGGAAGCCCACTAAGATGGTGAAAAGTTTATAGTTTTCTACATGCCTAGGTTCATTGCGCTCACAACTAAAAGAAAATCCAAAATCACAAAGACAAATGAAAAGGATCAATGAAAGTTTCTTGCGTTACTCAAATTTACATATAACTTCACTTCAACCATAATAACCATAATTATACACAAGCACACAAATGTACTTGGTCTCCGTGCATATTATAGAGCATTTGTGCCTGAGCATTAACAAGACAGACTTTTCTAATAAGTCAATTGACAAACTAAAAATCAAGAGGCATATTCAACCTAATACAATCATGCTACTGGAAAATTAGCAATAAAAGAAAACCATAACTGACATGGAAAATAGATTTATTTAAGACAATCTTCCACGCACTTCCAAGGACACAGCCATATAGTACAACATAATAGAACAACAATCCGCAGATTTCGGAACAGGTAAGCAAAAACAAATTTACCTGACAAACTTGGACTAATTGATAGTATGCAATAACACCAACGCTCATTTTAATCTTCCCAACTTCCTTAACTGCTCGATATCTCTTTATGGTTACTGCAATGTACATTCTCGCACCTCCAACCAAAATTTTTCAATTGTCAGCAACACTAAGTTGAATGAATTGAATCCCCTTCCAAATTCAATTGAAATGCACCTACAGCAGTAGAATAATTCTTCATAATAGCATAAACAACACAGATGCACATTAAAATTAAAATTAAAATTAAAATTAAAATTAAAATTTATTATTATTATTATAGGGAATGCATATAATCATCATCTCAATTAAAAAACAACTGGAATTAAAATTCATATAAGATTAGATTTACAAAACTTACCCCCAAAAAAAAAAAGAAATAAAAATTACAGTTTGGAATTAAAAGTAATATAAAATTTAGATTTACAAAACTTACCCAAAAAAGAAATAAAAATTACAGTATGAAACGAAAGAAAACCACCAAGCGCACACAATTCACGAAAGACCACGGCATTTTGTTTATCTTCCACTCAACCCCGAAGTGATTATAGAAAAATAAATTCAAGCTTCTTCCCTGAAAAAAAATAAATAAATAAAACCAATTAAAAAAGTGGAAATAGCAAGTAAAACAGTAGAAAAACTTATATCAAGGAACCAAGGGATGTACAATAAAAAAGAAGGATCAACAACAATTCAAGCTCGGCGGAACTAAAAATCAGAAACAAAAACAAAAAAGAATGAATTTCTATTTGATCAGATTAGAAAAATGAAAAAGAAAAAGAAATATAACTGAAATAATAATAATAATAAAAAAAATAAAAACCTCTTCACTTTCCATCAAAAGAAAATCACTTTGCTTATTAAAAAAACCACAAATTTTTCAGTGGAACTAGAAAAAAAATTGCAGAGAAAATGGAGAAAAGAACATAGATACCAACAACATACCATCAGAAAAAAGATATCATAATTAAGTCAACAAATTAACTCAATTTTACAGTGAAAAACATAAAACGATCTAGAGAAAAGAAAAAAGGAATATAAAATTAAAACAATAATCCTTACAAAATAAAATCTCGAGGAAAAAAAAAGAGGCGAATAAATCGAAGGATTGGAAGCAGCCAAGGAAGGGTTAGAGAGGGAGGAAAAAAAGGAAAGCTGGTCTGATAAAAAAAACCCCTAGATTTGCGCTGAAGAGAGTTGCAGAGTTAATTAGAGAGTGAAGTTGGGTGAAATACTGAAATTTTTGGTGTGAGCAATTAATTTTCTTATTGGGATGCGTGCAGTTTCGGAGTCAAACGCGGTGAGATATGAGCCGTTGGATTAGGGGCATTTCCGTGTAATGCGGAAGGGAAAGTGACCGTTGGATGCACGCGTGACAGGGAGAAAGGAGTGGGGCTCACGAGGTTTGACGATTTTTGCGTATCGTGGAATCGACTCTTCTTTAGCCTTTTTCTTTTCTCATCAATTAATCCTTTATTTTTATTATTATTATTATTATTATTATTATTATTTTATTCGTTAAATGAGTATTAATATTATTTTTTAATTTATTATTTTTATCAAATTTAATAAAAATAATATATTAATTATAATTTCATATTTTCAATTTACTATTATTTGTCTAATCGAATATTAAAAAATAAAATTTCGTGATACACGTGGTCTAATGCTGTATCAGTGATATGATTAGAGAAGCCAAAAACGCTCACATTCGCCCGAACAAATTTAGACATATAGCGAGTCAGTATACTGAGTCATTATATTGAGAAACTTGAGTTTCCAGATGACTCAGTACTTGAAGTCCGCTTAAATTCAAATAATTTTTTTTTCGGATAAAATGTGACTTAAAATAAAAATTAATCTACTTGGATTATATTTGTTTGTCAAATAAAAATTAATTTAATTCTTGTACTCGGCCTCAAATTTAATTGTTATTTAAATTTGACTTTAAATTAAATATTTTATAAATATTAATAATAAAATCATAAATTAATAATTAAAATAATATATATATATATTAAAAATTAAAAAAAAAAAACTTGATTTCAAACTCAATTAAATAATAATCAAATTAAAATAGAAATTTGATCGAATCAAATCCGAAATTTATAAGAATAAATATTCTAAACAAATTTGAAGGTCAGCCTCAAAGCTTTTTTTATTTTATTTATTTTGTTTTTTGAGAAGATAGAATTTCAACTCGCTTGAATAAAACCCCTCCCAATGAATAACGTGCACTTTAAACACCCACATATTTTTTCTCTTCGAAAATCTTAAAAGGAACAATTAAGATATGTTTCACAAATCGCAAGTATTAGTTGCCGACATCTTGTGACAGATTCAACGCTTTAATAGATTTATTACTTTTAAACACAATATATATATATATAACATAAAAATAACATATGAAAGTGATTTAAATTAAAATTATATAAAATTTAACAAAAATTAAAAAAAATTATATTTTACGTGTCGATATAAATTTTAATGTAATGTTTTTATATTTTATTAAGATAATTTAATATAACACAAATATAATTTATATAAATGAATTATCAAATTTAAAATTAAGTGATATTTTTGAGTGAAATTGATGCTTAGTTTAAAGAATTGCTTGAATGGAGCATATATATAAATCATGGTATGTGGTTTTTTGTTTTTTAAGAAAGAAAGATCCATATTTTACTTTTTGCTTTTGAGTAAAGAATCATTCATCAATATTTGAATCAAATGTTTAAGTTGGTTTAATCCATATTATGGTATATCAAAAGTAACAAAGTTTTATTCTGATTTTAATTATTTAATTATTGATAAATAACATTTTACGAGTAATTGAACACATGTATTATTTTTTATATAATTAAAAATCAATGATAAGATTAATGGAACTCGAATTCAAATTTTATTGTATGTTATAACTCTTTTTAATCATTCGATTAAGAGGTTAAAAGTTTGTTGATAGCAATAATGGGATTGTTAAGTCTTAAAGGTATGCATTAAAACTGAAAATCCATGGATACTTGAATGAGTAGGGAAGAAACCTTTCTAGTTCATGTTTGAAGAACCATTTCCCAAAAAGAACGAGCAATTCACGTGAAGCTACATCATGGCCATGGTGGGCAATGTTGGCTTTAATTGACTAATAGGACTTTGCAAACATATCCATCAAGTCCTTTTCTTTCCAACGTTCATCAAATAATGTTTGCATTTTTATTATCAAAAAGGAAAAACAAACAAAATTCAGTATAAAAGAGCCAAACAATGCTCGGCCTCAAAGAAAACATAAGAGAATTCTTAGAAAGTAGAGAGTAACAACCCCATATTATTAAACAGGAAAACTGAAATTTGCAGGATTCTTCTCATGCATTGATTTAGAGATAATAGAAAGAAGATGAAATTTTCCTACTTTATTGTCAAAACAACATTACAAGAAACATCTCTTTTAATGCAAAAGCTAAGTAAATACTACTCTTTTCAGATCTCGTAACGTAGGAGTTTTATACACTGAATTTATAACACGATCCCCCTTTTTTATTGTCAAAACAACATTGAAAGTTCATTCTAGTTATTCACTGCTTTGAGGATTGGTAGGAGCAGTTACCATAACCTGCAGAACAAGCCAATGTTCAAGCTCAAAACAAAGCCTTTAAGTAGAATTCCCATTTGCAACTAGAACTCCTAAAAGAAAATGTTAGGCTAATTTACTTGGATCATTTGAGACAAGGAGGCCGGTCTGCCTGAAGTCACAGCTAGATTTCTTCTTGCCTGTGGTCTGGTAGTAAAGATTCATGGCGTAAGAGGCATGGTTAATGAGGGTGGTTGGATAGAAGCATGCACCACCAGAACGAGTCGGGGTGCAGTCCACTTGGTTGCAGGCAAAGTTGATGTTCTGCTGCAGCAGATCATCGACTGTTCCAGGCTTTGCCACGCACCAAATTCCCTGAAACAGCATAATCATTAGATGACAAGTTCACCTAAACTGGTTAATAGATTGACACATTGTTGCCTCAAATTACCGATGGTTCTTGCTCTGCTAGAGCTCCACCTACAAAAGGTTGTCAGCAGCATCGTAGATCAAACAGATTTTAGGCAAATGGAATCAGAATATTAGATGACAAAGCTCCACTAGCTAGGCATTGTTTGAAAGTATGCACGGCAACCAAATGGGGTTGTATAGAACTTCACCAAATTTGCGAGATATTGTTCGTTTCAATAAAATCAAAGATCTCATAGTTTTATCCCACAAAAAACACCTCATAATTATGGATTTAAGTTTCTACATGCTTAGTGCTGCAGATTTTTATAATATTTGAATTAAGGTATTACAGGAGTAGCCAAGTTTAGTAAAAAAATATGTATGGCAGCTGATCATAATTACATACCGCTATGGAAAGTGCAGCTACCATAACCTGAAAAATGGTATAAACCATAAATTTAGCCATTTAAATGGACAGGTAGGAACTCTAATTGTATACTGGAGTGGCGATTACTTGGATCAGTCAAGGAGACTAGACCAGAGTTTCGAAAATCACAGTTAGCAATGTGCCTGCCATTGGCTTGGTAGTACAAGTTCATAGCGAATGAAGCATGGTGCAATTGTGTATCTGGCTCGAAGCATGGACCGTTCCGTTGTATCAAACGACAATCTACTTGACTGCAAGCGTATTCAATGTTTGCAGCCAGTACAGAACTGCTGGATAATGGATTTGCAATGCACCAAGACTTGATCTGCAACATCATGGAATTGTAAACAAATAAGTAAAGTAAAACCCAACTAAAATGTTGAATTTTGTTCAGGAATTTACTTGTCCATTAGCCATCTTTAGAGAACCTCCTGCATAAATGTACATCTAAGTCACGGATTAGAGTCTAAAAACTCTACTGATAATATAATAGATAATAACCCAAGAAAGAATAGTTACAAAAAAGAAAACAAATGGGTACGAGAATAACCAGAAGATACCTGAGTACAAGAATGAAAACAGAATAAAGAGGGAGAAAATGGGCAGGGAAAGAATTGATTTAGCCATTTTGATCGTGTGATATGACAATGGAAAGTGAACTAGGAGATAGAAGAGTTCAAAAAGTTCAAATTTAGGGAGCAAACTCCAGTTTATATAAACTTGAACTGAATTTTATTTTCAGTTCTCATAGCTGTTTTTAAAAGCATTCTTAAGCTTGTAATACCATAAAAATGGTGTGAATATAGCATTCAGCCCTAGCAAAATCATTTCTCAACAGATTCAGAGATTAGGTAATGCTCAATTTTCATGCTTACGGGTTCAATTCATAACAAGAATCTCCTACACATGCCGTGTACTTCTACCAAGAATTTCAATAAAAGCATGCATTCTGGTTGTAGACTTGTAGTGTTTGATGATCAGTAAACTCTTCAGAATGGCAGAAACAACCAAAAGAATAAAACAAATGCATTTAATTGAAACTTTTGATCTAATAAATGTTTATGGCCAATAATTCTAAGTGTTTTTAAGATCCCAAGAACGAAAGTTGCATTTAAATGCTGTTGGCTTCACATAAATCAATGTTCCCGTACGTGCCAGGAAACTTTTTGCAGATGGTCTGAGCTACTCTGAGGACGCTGCTAAAAAGCTGTAGAATTTCTATGGCTCTCAAACTCTACTAAAGCTTCATGGGTCATTAATGGAGAAGGCATGATTTGCTTTGTTATAATTTTTTTAAGCGGTGGATACTCAAGTTCATGAAAACTTGAAATTTCTCTTCAATGAATCTATCTGATGCTGTACAGTGCCAACTGATTAACTTCTGACGGTTCACCCGGCCAGAGGGTTAATCACAACTAAATTTTGCAAAAGAATGCTTCATAAAATAACTGGAATTCCCACTTTTCATTAAGTTGTCAATGTACTAATAAAAAATTACTCTGCTCTCCTTAAGAATTCGCATACATTAGGAATGTCACTACTAAAGTGGACGTATTCAGCGTTGGTATAGTAGTCATGCAGCTCCTAGCAACAGGAAGACCAACTAGACTCATGGAAGAAGATGGATTGCCACTCAGTCTGAGTCAACTAGTTCAGAAAGCCATTGTCAGTGAAACCAAAGGGATCCTTTAAGTTTTTCCAATGAGAAAAAGGAAGCACTGCAAGAACAGACACAACATGAACCAGGTTTTGTCTTCCCATTTGAATGTAAAAGCAAAATGCTATGACGAATAGAGCACTCTGCTGTCTTGGAGACGCATAACTGCAGAGTGCAGACTCCATTTGCACAATAATGTCTCGGTAGAATTAAATATCTTCTGATAATGACTAGTTTCAATTTCCTCAATATTAAACTGATCTCCCAATTCTTTTATTCACAAGTGACAAATGAAAAAGATTGCATCTTTGTACTTCTGGTGATTAACCAATCAAAGTTATCTATTAGCGAGTCCAAAAGATCACATTTTCAGATGCCCAAAACAAAAGAAGGTATTTTTCACATACCAATTACCTGGCCTCTCTAACGAGCCGAGATTAAATCATGATAGGCTGGAATGTTCTCGGTCTTTAGGTGGGTCAATCTTCAAGAACTCATCTATAACAGAAGGAAACTCCAGGTTTTCAGATCCACAATCCTCACCACCCTCAAAAGCAGCCTTGCCCACAAGCAAAAAAGCCA
The DNA here is from genome assembly GCA_033439115.1 of Firmiana major. Lineage (NCBI taxonomy): Eukaryota > Viridiplantae > Streptophyta > Magnoliopsida > Malvales > Malvaceae > Firmiana > Firmiana major. Next base: position 2,914,423 of record CM065914.1, on the reverse strand, counting down.
GCCTCAATGGTTCACTACCATTCCTCAAAAAGTATCTGATCCAACCTTCCATTCTTTCCACTTCCTTCTCACACTTTGGCCCCTTAACCCCAACAATCTTCTCAAAAAACTCACACTCACATCCACAAGAATTTCCTCCACAAACAACAGCCTTTTGCTTCTCTCTTTTCTGGGATTCTTCTCGATTGCCGGATAAACCCAAAAGTTGAATCAAATATTCAATATCATCAATGTCTTTGGTCACTGTGGGGGATTCGGGGGGGTTTATTTGAAATAGGGTTTCATTTGTTGGAAGGGATTGTGGTGAAGGAGAAAGGAAAGCTTGCGGGGGTTCACTGCTGTCTTGGATATTGTTGTCTGTGATGTTGGCAGGGTGGTCTACGTGAAGGTAAAGTGGTGAGCCTAAAGATTCTGCTGGTGTAGGGTTAGTTTCTGGAACTTGGGATGGATTGGAACTGGATGATCCTGAATCTGGTTGGTTTTCTAGTTTCAATCTTTTCTCAACCTGTAAGAAAATTGAAAGGAAAAGAAAATGAAGAATCGGGATTCAGATACAAACGAATGAGCATATTTGCATGTAGGCATCTAAGGTTAAGTACCTGCTTGAGAGAAGAGAAGAAATTGCAGTGCAGAGATGGCGGTCGCATTATACAAGTTTGGTTTAGTTACTCTGCCGCAGCGTCCTGGCCTTGGGCCCTTGGCTGATTTTGCCTCTTCAAGGTTCAGATTTACATGTACGGTTGGTTATGCTATTCCAAACGGATAAATAAAAGGGAAATTAACTAATTATTGAATTTATAAAATATTTAAAAAAAGAAGAAGCTTAAAACCAACGAATAATAAATAAAATAAATTTTCTTTTATTTATGTGAAATATTTATTATCTTCAATTCTAATATAGTTTTTGTGTCAATCAAATTCGTGAAACGTCACCATAGAAAGAAGTGAGTATTGAGTGAGTAGTAGTTTCAGTAGCGTGCGATTATTCACCCAAAAAGGAAAAACTTTAGTATAATAATTTGCTCCTTCTGTTAAGCCCTTAGGAGTGGCAAAGACAATTCCATTTCTTAAGCAAAAAATGGTATACCATGAAGTATGAACAGAGAAACAATTTATAGTTGAAAAGCTATGGAGATTTGTTGTAGTCATTTTGCACCTTATTATTTTTCAAGATCTCAAGTTAAGTAAGTTAAGATGATTTGGAATCATCATCGCTTTTTAATTGACTGATTAAAAAATAATTATGATATAAATTTAAATTTGAATCTAAATAATTTTATTTTTATTTTTAATTATTAAATATTTTTTTTATAAAAAATAAAAAAATATTGAGATCTTAAGTTGGATCCCAAGCTTGATCCATGCACAGAACATCTTGGCCATCTGGGCTTGCCAAGTTATCTTGATGGGATATGTTGAGGGTTTACCTCATTGCTGGTTGGCCTCTCGGTGAAGTGACTGGCCCATTGTACTGGGATGGCAGCTTCGACCCATTCGGCTTGCTGATGACCCAAAGGCATTGGCTGAGCTTATGGTGAAGGAGATGAAGAACAGCAGATTGGCTATGTTCTCCATGTTTGGATTCTTCGTCCAGGTCATTGTGACCGGAAAGGGACCATTGGAGAACTTGGCTGGCTACCTTGCTGACCCAGTCAACAACAATGCCTAGGCCTATGCCACCAATTTTGTCCCGGGAAACTGAGCCTTGAGAATGAGAGTGATTTGTCTTTCTATGTTTTCTTTGCTGGTGTGATACAAATTTGTTGCAAATCAATGGGATAGTTATGTGAATTTTGTGTGTTCAAAATGCATATCGTCTACCTACTTTTGACAAAGCTTTAACTACTAAAAATAGATTGGATTTATGGGTGTTAAATTTTGGTTTTAACCAAATTAACCGATTAGATTGAAATTTATTCTGTTATCCAAGTATTTTGATTGGTTAACAAAATTGATTTTGAAGAAATTTTGACTTTTATTTAATAGTTTAATTAATCGGATTAATAAAATCTTAATCGGAATACAAAAATCCAAAAATAATATTAAAAAATATAGAATCTAAACATATTTTTAATATTTTTATTTTATATGATATTTTAAATTTAATATTATTAGAGTTTTTAACTTAATATTTTAGTATTTAAATATTTTGTTAAATAATATTATTTAATTTGTTTAAAATATAAAAAATTAATAATTTAATTTAAATATATTTTATTATTTCGGTTAATTAACTGATCAAAATTAAAAATTTTGGTTTAATTAATGAAACAAAAATGACCTAATTTGGTTAAATTCAATTTTAATTAATTCGATTCATCAAAATTAACCGAATTGAATAAACACTCCTATTTGAATTGATTAAAAAAAAAAAGGTAAAAACGTAAAAGGTGTATTTTAATTTAATAATTGAATTACAACATAATACGTTGTATAATTCAATCATTAGATAAGCAAAGATGAAAGAGAGTAAAGAGAATATTTTAATCTAATGATTGAACTATAAAATAATATGTATCATATAATTCAATCATTAGGTTAATTTCTTCCTCCCTTCTTTCTTTCTTTCCTTCCTATTAAATGAATCCGTAAAATTCGATAGAAAAAAGTATAAAATCCCGAATAATCTTTCGCAGCCATCTATAAACTGCAGTATTTGAGACTGAGATCAAAATATTACACTGATAATTACATATAACTATGTCTGATATAAAGGGTTTGGCCTATAGCTACTTGAAAGTACATACCGACAGTATGGGCAAGGATTGTAACCAAAAAAAAAAAAAGTATGGACGAGGATGAGTGGTACAATAAAGTTACTCTGAAGGGAGGGGAGGCAGAAAAGACCTAATGTACTTAAAGCTTAATCAACAATATGAATGGCGTGATTAATACAACTATGAAAAAGAGGGAGAAAAGTGCAATGAGTACTGAATTCACCAATGCAGCTTTAACCCTACTGAAATATTCAACTACAATTATGTGATCTTGAACTATTAGCTGTAGATGTATGGACAAACTGGACAAACTAACTTATAACCGACTTCATCGAATGAAAACTTTAAGTGTGACTTGCTGCTGCCCTTGCTCTGGCAACAGATTTTGTATAAAGTTCCTCGTATTGTGAGGCTGAAGAATCCCAGCTGAAATCTATGTTCATGTCCTTTTGAACAAGTTGTTGCCAACTCTCCTTGTTCTTGTAGAGGTTAAATGCGCGCACCAAGACACTGTTTACTCCCTGTTAGTTTTTCACATCATCCAAGAGTTAAAGTAGAATGATAACAACACAATGAACTTGAAATGCTTGTTAATTATATTTCAACAATTCCATAATTACCTGTTCATCCGGAGTTGTAAATGTAAATCCATTTCGAAATTTGTGAGGTATTGTGTCGTCATCGACATCAAAAACACTACAGAAGAAAGTTTTAGAGGAATGAGCTCATGATCTTCAAGCCAAGTAACTTCACATTAATGCTGTAGTTTACCTGTCGTTTAGACCACCAGTTTTTCTTGCAATTGGTACAGAACCATATCTCATTGCTATCATCTGGATGAAAAAGAAACCACTTATAAGTAGAAAAAGGGAAACTTAAACAGAGGCTCAGATATTCAAACTGTTTGCATTTAACAGTAACAGACACAAATAAACGTGTTTTGATCTTTGTTTTTTGCTATTCAACACGAATGCCAAAGCTGAAGTTTGGACCATACCTGCGTAAGGCCACAAGGCTCAAAAATGGATGGAATGATGAACATGTCAGATGCTGCGTAAATGCAATGAGAGAGAGACTCATCATATTTTAATATTAGCCGAATGTGTTCATGATTTTGAAATTGATTCGCAATACCCTCAAATTCCCTCTGCAAAAAATTCAATAAAGAAAATGTGAAGAAAGAATCCCACTCAACTAATGGTATCAACAATATAAGTACGAACAAGAAAAGAAATTAACTTGAAATAAAACCAGTAACTTCACACATGGTCCATTCTTGTTCAATGCATGATACGAAGCCTGAATAGAGTTTTTATTGCTCTTACTGCTTTCTCTTATGTAGTATCTGTATGACTAATAGCTTTCGATCGAGGACACATATCTTGTCAAATCATATTTATAATTCATTAATCAGCTTCACATTTGAAGATCGAAAAAAACTTGGAAGGAGCTAATCGGGAAAGATATGATGGAACGAGAGCTGAAAGAACACATTGCATTAGATAGAAATGAGTGGAGAAAGAGAATTCATGCTGACAACTTAGCATGAATTTGTATATTGGTTCATATAACCTACCCCAGTATTGAGGTAAAGGCTCTGATGATGATGATTAATCAGCTTCACCATTTTAATGGAATTACATATAAAATAATATGCATGTGTCTGCAGGTTCTGTATTCAATTTTTGCACCAAATTTCCAATATTTCTCAAAGTTAAAAAAAGAATTCCAACATAATAAAAAGGAGGCAGACAAATGCTGTAGTCATTTCCTGATTGAAGAGGCTTTTCAGTAGTTTCTGATGCATACTATGATCCGCTGCAAGTAATTCCTATTGACTACAACAAATCAAACCATTGATCCTAAAGGTGAGGCAGTTGCACGATTATATGCCCTTTTTTCAAGGACTCATTTAACTTCTGATAAATTTGAAACCTGGAATGAAAAAATTTTCCTGTCCTTACCAGTCGATGAGAGCAGAAGTACTATCACCATATGTTTTAAAAAAACTTTCTTCTATGGTTTATACTTCTAGTATTAACTATCAAGAAAACATCCAAGAAAACATCCAAGAAAACTGTCTAAGGAAAATTCAATAGAGGAAAAGGATAAGAAGCCAGCACTAAACTTCAGAAGGGAAAAAAGCTACTTTGTTGGACAAAACAACAGAAGAGATTCACCTGAATGTGGGCAACTGGACTTGAACCAAGAAGTACAAACTGACCACCCATCTCCAGTGTTCGATAAATGGCATGTCTAATTAGATGCACACCCTTTTGTGGCACCAATCTTGTTATGCAGCCCACCTATTCGATAATAAAATAAAAGACCTCTAATTAGAATCCACCTGGTATATCTACTACTGAACAGTAGCCCGTTGAGAAATAATAACAGACTCCTATGATGCAATGTTATAGGAACCAAAAGGTGGCATCAATTCACATTGTACACCTAAAAGCTTGTCTAGAGAATATGTAGTACATTTCAGCATGTTAACATACCTCAATCACTCCTAATAGAAAAAGGTAGATTGCAATATTAGTAGGTGGACTAAATCGTAGCTTCTTATCCGATGAGGATATGAAGACCATTTCATACAACAATTTGAATCTCAAAACTGATTAATTTTTTTTAGAGTTGTTCTCAAAATTGATTAGATTTTTGTAAAAGTTGTGAGTAGAGAGCCTGACAGTATGATCCTATAATCTTATTTAAGCTACTGCAAAAGAATGCATTCCATTTCCACAAATCAACTTGACAAAACTGTAAAGTTCCTATTAGTATATCATCATTCTAGATATACTAACAGTACAATTTACTATGAACAGATTAAATACTTTAGGTCCCCATGAAAAAATAAGGGAAAAACCAAAAAAAAAAAATTGCTAGAAATAAAGACTTCAGATATAAAATTACCAATGGCCGCTGATCATCAGAAGATGAAAGCCCTAGAAGCCTTCTCATGGCAGCTTTATTTTCTGCTTTCCCTTGCAGATCATTAGCACTATACTGTACTTTGAGAAAAATATCGGTGGCAGGATTCCATGCATCAGTATCAATCCCATTTAAGATTCCCATGAACTTTTTTGAGTGAAAATTAAGTGTTGAATGAAGGCCTCTTCCTCCCTGCAGAAAGTAAGGGCATGGTTTTTGTAGTTTAACCTTAAAATTCAAAAGGCAGACCAAGCTGTTCAAAAAAAATAAAAACTACAATACATTATACCTCAGCAGTTTGAACCTCTTGCGCATAAGTGGGTGATACTGTTGTCACTATGTTAGAGAACACAATTGCACCCTGAAAAGGAGGAAAATTAGAAAAAGAATAGATGAAGCATTACTTTCAGAAAAGAATGATATTAATATAGCCAAACCAGTTATTACAGCACCTTAATAGCATTGACCCTATCATGTGCTGAATTATCCTGCATTCTATCAGGTCTATTTAACTGATGCACATCCAGACCACATGATGCCAATTCTGAAGCAGATGCAGTCCCTTGGTACTCAAAATTGTGGCAGGTAAAACATATTCTAGCTGAATTCAAACCTTTAGGAGCATACAAGTCCCAATAAAGTGGTGCCTGAAAAAGTACCAAGAAACACTTCAGCGCAACAGAACATTGAAAATTGAATTAGGTGCCAAAAGAAACATGAGGTCTACAATGTCATACAACAAAAGCTGTCTGCCAATCATGGCAATGAATTATGTCTGGTTTCTTGCCAGCTTGAAGAAGCAACTCAAGTGCTGCACGACTGAAATATGAAAAACGCTTGAAATCATCATGCTCTCCATAATATTGTCCTCTCCAGAAGAACTTGTTGGGATGATGAGGCTCGATAAAATAAACAGGAAGACCTGTGAATTAAATTCAGCATTCAGAATGCGCAGCTAATAGATAACATGGAACTGGAAGGGAAAGAAAGTACTCACCTTCAACAGTACCAACCCAGACTTTATTTTGATATAGTTTGCCATCAAAATATGACTCTACCGTCACATTTAAGGCCTGTACAAAAACTTAAAATCATCATAAACATATGGCCTATGATCTTTAGTGCTTCTCAAATTTCCAGTATGCTAACATACCCTTAAGTCATGAATATGGTCATATTGCAAGCAATCATATTTTGGAAGAACAATCTCCACAAGGTGCCCTTTCTTCTGCAGTGCTTTACCAAGACCAGTCACAACATCTGCCAAACCGCCAACCTGATTGAAAATTACAGAATTAAAAACATAGCAACAATAAATAAAGCAAAATTAATCCTCCAAAACTAACAAGTAAGAATACGCAAGTAGAATAAGATTGGAAATTTTAAAAACAAAAATCACAAACCAATTATTTTATATTGATTTTTCAGTATTAGAAATTTGGAGATCATTTTTTGCAAACAGATAAAAGACAGAATCTAACAAAGAACATGACGTCATTACCATGTAAAGATTAGATTTTAATAAATACTCACTGATCTAAACTGTGAATTGGTAGAAAACAGAAAAGAGAATTTAATGCAGGAATAAAATAAAACCACCATTGAGGTATTATGATCACATAACACAGCTAGATATCCAGCCATGCAGGTCCAAACACAACTCCACAAAAATACATTCCCAATCACCCAAGTAGCAATCTTCCAGCAGTGCAGAGGTTCACAGACATTGATGATTATGCACTATCAACTACTTTCAAGAAAATTGAAACCATATATTGTGCTTATGCACGATTTCAACTAAGATGTTCCAAGGAGCTTGTTTACTCGGTAATTAAGAGCAAAGGATGAAAACTACATAAGGGATATTTGAAAAGTTCTGACTGAATTTCTCAGCTAAGAATGGAATATTGAACGGCAACTTCAAGCTTGTTTAATCAAGGTAAACAATAGGCAAATGAGATCCGAGAGAACTACTAAAGAGGATTGTTATGTAGAAGGTGATGTTGTAAACTTGTAATTCATATTAAAATTAAGTAGATTAACAAGTAAAACAAACATGTCTACTTCGTTGGAATTTTAAAGAGTATCACTAGTTTTACATTCTTTACACAAGTGTCCAAGCCATAAAGTACAGCTTTAGATTAACCTAGACATTAATCTAGTGCTTGATACTTGAACTCAAAAAAAAAAAAAAAGGTAGACTCCCTAGTTCTGTGAGCAATAACTTATAAATATATAATCTTTAGTGAATACAATGCAGTGTCTTCCATTATGATAGGAAAACACTAAAATTGTTTTCCGATTATACAGCCGACAGTATAATCATAGGAGAAATGCACTGGTGAACAAGGAAAAACCGCACATGATGCAGAAAAGAACAGCTGCAAACATATAATAAGGCCAACATGATTACGGAAAAGGCAAATGAAAAATGCTAAGATGACCCTCTACTTATATCTTCTTATTTAAGAAATGCAAAATTATGGAAGCCATCAGAACCACAAAAAATCCAAAAGCATTTGCACAACACCTTGAATGAAATTGACAATCTAATATAAGAAGTAAGCAATTCAATGAGAAACAATATCAGAGATGAAGATGGGTAAGGTGCCAAGATGAAAAAAAGTCTAAAAAGGTTAAAATCTCTCATAAATGTTCATTAAAAATTAGCCAAGAGAGCAACAAATATGAGGGGCTAAGTCTTACCTTAGCAACTGGTGCCATCTCAGCAGCGATATGAACCACATACAACCCTGGACTAAAGATCAACAAAATGGGCAAGTTAAAAAAACAGCAGTAATGCAGTAAAATTGACTGATTAAAGGTTAGTACCTGGCTTGTAATGATGTCAGCCGGAGAAATGTAGATACAACTTCACGCTCATTCTTTTCTTTGCATCCCATATATGCATCGCGAATGCGTCGATCCCTCTTCCGCACCAATTCTCTCAACAGCTTTGCATCATCGCTTGATATTTTCTTCTCAAGCACCCAACCATCAATTCTAAGCAATAAATGGCTCCAAAATTCCCGAGGCATATCGTCAACTGGTTCTTCAGATGCCCTTTTCTTGCTTTCTTCTTTTAAAATATTAAGGGAGTCCTGAAATTCCTTTACAGATTCTTGATATAATTGGACATACGAATGGATCTCTTGATCAGATATTTGAAGACGTTCCTCTAGTAGTTTCATCTTTTGCTGCATGAGTTCATTATATCGTTGCATTTTCTCAGATGACACCTTAAAGGTTTTAGCCTCTTCAAGAGATCCTTCCAATCTATCAACCTTCTTCCGAAGATCCTGGTTTTGCTGTAGCACAAAAATTGCTTGATCAGCCTGTTTAGTTGCCTTATCCAGCAAGATTTGCAAATTTTCTACCTTCTCAGATAGGTCCTTGCATTCAACCTTTAGAGTAGAAATATTTGAAGAGTCTTCCTGAGAAACCAACAGTTTAGACTCCAACTCCTTCAGAGAGGACTCTAGAAAATGGCGTTCGTTTTCCAGTGTTGCCATGCGTTCATTGGTGTTCTTGACATTACTAAGCATAGACTTAAGCGCTTGGATATCATTTTTTAGGGCTAGATTTTCAGTCCTTAATAAATCAACCTCCTTTCTAAGAGAATGAACATGGCCATCACGTGCTAAAAGCGCTTGCTCATTGGAAATTATGTTTTGATTCTCATACAATTCAAGCTCACTTTTTGCAGAACCAGCCCTGTGAATCATCTCATTTCGCAACTTCTCTAATTGATCCTCTAGGAGCTCCACGTGTATCTTTTCTTGGGAAGCAATTTTAATCCGTGCATCGGCTTCTGTGAGTCTCACTTCCAAAATGTTAATTTCTCCTTGTAGTGTCTCCTTCTCACTGAGAATTTTATGAAGATCTTCTAGTGCATGAACCCGAGCTTGATTGAGAAGAAGGATATCTACATATATTTAGAAACAATGAATATGATGATATGCACAAGCCTCTCTTAATAAAATGATACAAGAGGGCATACCAAAATGAGTACTACATAAAAATAAATTCAAGAGTTTCTTAACATGAAGATATCCTACTTCTCTCAGCATTTTTTATCATGCCTATCAGGTCCTCTAGTTGAAATCCTGAGAGCTGCTGCTCTCTTCCATCCCTGTTTATGACCTGCAAAAGAGAAAAATGGCTTATCAGTATTTTAAATTATAAGCTTCAATTTGCTAAGTTCCTGTTAAGAAAATAGAAGAAGGAAGTACACGACTACGTATATCTAATGGTTCAATAAATAATTGTTTCTCCCAAGACTGATATGTCCATGACTCTAACCTGAAGAATACCACTTTTATCAGAACCGGGGATACTTGACAAGATAATGCATCAATAAAGATTTTGGATCTTCTGATCCAAACTTCACAGCTTGAACATTAAGAGTAAATAATGCATCTTACGGCCAAAAGAAATCTTAATCAACAAACTTCAACATAGATATAATTATTCCATATAGCGCTTTGAATTTCCGGCATTTATGAACCACCACGGAGAAATCATAATTACGATGATTGCAGGAACACAAAAATCAAGCAATGATAAATGCGTTCAATAATTTTTCCCACTTCAGCCTCATTCCATAAAAGTTCACAAAGATAAACAAATCAAATTAATATATAAAAACATAACAGCACCAAACAGTATAATCTGCACTCAGATTCACCGGTAAATGGAAGTACCAAAGCTTCTGTCACAGTAGGCAGTGTGTGACAGTCCATAATCTGTTCATTAGTATGCTCCACATCTCCATTGGTCTCAAAGGCAGAGAAAGATAGAGTGCCCAGATTCTGTTCCTCAATATGCTCCACTTCTACCCGAGTGTCAACATCCTCTTTACAAGCACTTTCATGATTTACTATATGCTCCACATTTACCCGAGTGTCAGCATCCTCTTTACAAGCACTTTCATGATTTACTATATGCTCCACATCTACCCGAGGGTCAGCATCCTCTTTACAAGCAGTTTCATGATTTACTACATGCTCCACATCAACCCGAGTGTCAGCATCCTCTTTACAAGTAGTTTCATGATTTACTATATGCTCCACATCTACCTGAGTGTCAGCATCCTCTTTACAAGCAGTTTCATGATTTACTATATGCTCCACATCTACCCGAGTGTCAGCATCCTCTTTACAAGCAGTTTCATGATTTACTATATGCTCCACATCTACCCGACTGTCAACATCCTCTTTACAAGTAGTTTCATGATTTACTATATGCTCCACATCTACTCTATTTGGGACAGAATTTTCAGGTTCGGATTCCTCATCGCTTTTCAGTTCCAACTTTTCACTCTTTGGAATCAGCTGAGAAGGATGTTTCTTACCTTGTTGTCTTTTATGATGTGAACTGCATAAAAATCAATAGGAACTTCAAATATGAAGATCATATATCAATAGGAACACATAAAATATCCGAATGCATTTTCAGTTTGTTGGACATATAATTTTTATGATGTAAAAATTGACAGTTATACACTGAAGTGTTCAAGGAAAAAAAAAATGAATTATCAATAAACTTCAGCCAGCTCATGGTCATTATTACTCAAGCTCATTTACTAGCCTAATTCTACAAATTTTTCTTTCTTTCTTTCTTAGTTGGCATTTAAACAAAGAACCACGCGACATTTTCATAAACATTAGTTACTAATCCGCCATTAATTTGCATCGCGAAATCAAATTCTAGCAAAGAATTTCTAGGTTTAGCTAAATGAGGGCCAAACGAAGTTCTCTTCAATAAAAAAAATTCTCAAAAAAAATCAGATTGAACAGAGCCTTGAAACAGATTAAACAAAAAAAAGGCCAAATCGTTTAAAACCGCTATGGATACAAGAAAAGTACCTGAGATTCCGTTGCCGCATTTTACAAGAAGCTGGGAATAAGCGACGAGAAGGCAAGAACAAGAACCTCGGATTTACATTCTTTTTATAAATATCAACATTATTTTTATAACTGTTGTTGTTCAAACCGATAAAGCCATGACTGGAAAAGCAGGTCGATAGCTTTGCAGCCATTTTTTTTCTTTTTGCTTGTTTGGAATGCGAGAAAAAGCTCGCTCTCTCTTTCTCTGTCGATAAGTTTTAAAGGATTGGGAAGTAAACAGAAACGCAAGAATAACCGTTTCCTTTGGCTCGACGTTAACTTGCTGCCTGGAACTGGAAGCTTAGGATAAATTAAATAAATAAATAAATAAATAAAATTAATATCTGAAATTCTGATAATATATCTTACCGGAGGGGGAGGAGGAGTGTGGACAGAGGAGTCTCGTTGAATCCGTGGTTAATGACAATCAAAGAATATTATGTTCCGGTGTATCCTTGCTACGGTGTGAGTGTTTGAGCCTTATATCCGAATCGAACGGACGAGGGTTGTGGAGTGGCCAAGTGGGTTGTGGGGCAGCGTTTATCCACAACTTTTTGAGGTTTTCTGATGTGACGGGTGGTGATGGGATGTGTTCGGACACGAAGTTTTGTGTGAGTGATTTTGATTTCTTTCTTTTCAATCTAATACAATATATAAATAAATATAATAAGAATCTCGGGAGAAATTGAGATCTCCATGGCTTTTCCTTTTCCATTAAGGAAAGGAGACACTGTAGATTTGCATGTATTATTACCTTCATTTCAAAAAGATTCTTTATTATAAACTATAAAATATGAAGGAAAAAATAATTACTTTTTGACTAATTAGATGTTTAATAGCATCCAATCTCTTTTTTTTATATAAATTTGAAACATTATTATGTAATATATGAAAGAGGAAAGTTCTTCAACTTAAGATTTAATTTAATTTAATTAGTTCATGTATTTTTTTTTTAAAATGATTTTTGATCAATTTTAAACTCAAATCTTTGATATTTGAAATTTTTTTATTTTCAAATTGTAACTTTAAAAAAAAAATGGCTTAATCCTTTTCATTTTCATTTTTGCATGATTGAGAATCCAACCTATTAAGCCTTATTAGGATTGGTTGTCTATTAATTATTCATATTATTCTTTGGGTAAATTACTATGGTTAGGGATGGATTAAATGTAGTCCTTGATATTTAAATTTTGATACTTGATTATTATTATTATGATATTTATTTGCGTTTCATTGTCCAAACTACTAGATCCAATCATACCTTAGTGTTTTTCTGATGCATTATTGAAATTTTTTTGGTATTATGTCTTTGTTTTGAATTATCTTGCCTGATTTCCTACATCATACTTCCATATGTTTCTATTAGTATTAGTCTGTAAATATAAAGTGGTAAACGAGTCAGGGATTGGACAGAGGACATGGCACCTGTAGTTGTGCTTCTTATTAAGAAGCTGAACTGTGTTTCATCATCATTTTCCTGTTTTTTCTGGTCAATATAAAAGGTTTCCTTCTTAAATTTATTTCAACTGGAGAGTGGGGTCTGGGGAATCTCTGCAGAGTTGATGCAGATCTATAGAAGCAGGGAAGTTGGTCAATCATATATAACCTCTGTTTGGGCAACTACTGTTTGGACAACTTTAGTTGCCATGGCTCAGACCTCGAGTGGTATTGTTTGGTTTCTGTTCTGTTTAACCTTTTTCCCCTTCCAATATTGTTGCATTTACTTAAAAAAGATGCTTGAATCAAATTTCTTAACTTCACCTTAATTGCTGTTCTTTGCAATGGCCCTGGTACTTGTATTCCTCTATGTGTAATTGCATTCTTTTTCAAGGTTTGCATTTTCCCCCTAATCCATTTTGTTTTGTATTGCCTTTCTCTGTTGGGATCTTTCCACAAAGAAAAGAGGAAGAAGATAAAATAAATGCATAAACATTTCGACATATAAGGAAATTGGAGGTTAGCCATTTTCTTCTAAATTTTGCTTGCAGGTCATTGGAATTTAGATGGTTATCCGTCTTTTATGTTGAGAGCATTGCAAGAGTAAAAAGACTCTCTTTAAGTGGTTTGTTGCTTTACAAGTTACAGATTGCAGATCTGTTCTTTGTGCAATGGCGCCACAATTGCAGAGAAAATATCCTCGAGCTCATTATGTTTGTTGTCTCATGTAGTTAATTAAGTCCACTACTGATGGGTACTCTTACTTAACCTCTAAGATTTTTTTTTTTTTTTTTTTTTTTGTGTAGCGTTGTATTCTACATTCTATGTTTCTTTCTCAATTTATCTTCATTAGAATTTTATTTAGTGTTCCCTAGTGGGTTGGGTTGGGTTGATTACTGCAGCATGATTTAGTGTGGACCATGATAACAAAAGAGGGCAAACCCTGTGCACAAGACTCCCGCATTGTGGGGGAGGTTTATATGCATGCTACCTGCCCTCCGAATTAACGGAGAGACTGTTTCCTTGACTTGAATATTTGACAAAAAATGATAGAATATGATATTGATCATCTCAAAATGTTGATACTAACATTATAGTTGCACTATAAGAAAGACCATGCTAATCAGTAAACTGCTAGCTTATCGTTTCACTGCCTAAATGTTGAGTCCTTAAATTTGTTGGCAGAGAACTTCTTAGCATATCATTTCTAGTTCAACCTTTATTCTGTGATTTTGTAACATTACTTAATATGATTAAATTCCTACATAGCTTGTATTCAAAATTCCAGCCCTTCTTTTTCTACTCCTTTCACTTCTAACTTATATCATTTAAGGATGGGAACAGCCTGAGCTGGATAATTGTTTAATTTCTTGAGCTATCTTGGACAAACATGTAGTATGCAAACCTAGCATGATCTACTTATTTTTATTGAGCTTGGCTGGAACACTGAGGGTTCCTTATTATATTTATATATGTCACAAGCTAGTAAACAAGGAATTATTGTGTATAACTGAAGCTTGTGCTGCTTCACTCATCAGGCTCATTTCTAAGCACTCCATCTCTAGTTTGTGATATAGTATATATGGTCGGGAGTTTTATTTCAGTTTCATTGATTTTGAATAAGCCTGATTAAGGGCCTTGACTTGATTTGCGAACTATGAGCTTCAATTAACCATGTCGATATGTCGTTCATTAATGACTTTAGCTTGTGTTCACTAACATTTCTGTTCATTTAACTGAACACAAACATTTTTCTTTTCCCTATTTCACACCAGTGATGTGTATCTTCCCTGTCATTTTGGAATCTCTCATTGTTTTATGACATCTTTTTTTTTCTTTCTCTGTTTTAACTTCCTCCTGCATTTTGTTTTTTATACACTGTTACAGGATAGAGCTAGTGAGTCAAAATTAGATATTTATTTTCTTCTCCTAGACCGACTGGGATGGTCTAGCTTGTTGCTTTAGTTAAGCCTTATTATCATGGTACTTCAAACCTAGCAATTTTGGATGAAATTATAGCCGAAACAGTGAATTCATACACAGTACCAAATCGTATGTAGTTTGCTAGTGCTATTTTGGAGTTGGGATCTATGACTTTGCATAGAGAAGGATGAAGAAAGATTACTTTTGAGGTTGTATTTCTTGTTTTGCATAAGATGACAATCTCATATAGAACTGTGGAAGTCCAACTTATCTATTAACCAGCCTCTTCAAGTAATGGACTCTTTGAAACTTCACTGCCGCTTCTATTTTCACTTTTGGAGCTTTTATTATCAAGATAACACTGATAGACGTATGAGACAAAGCCCCATATAGCCAATACCATGGCAATTGCCTTTATTGCATCCATTTTGTCATGGAAAAATATCACTGCTAGAATTGGAATAACAGGCAAACCCAAGACACTTATGGCATTGGAGAAGAGAGAAGACGCTTCAAAAATCAATCCTATTGCACCAACAACAAAAAACTGTGAAGCTATAGCTGTCTCAATCAGGGTCATTGCATAGGAAAATTTACCCAGTTCAAACTCCTCCATTTCTATTGACAAACCTTTCCATTCTCCACTGGTGAAAAGTCCCACGATGGCAGCAGAAGTGGCAACCAGTGACTGACATATAACCATTTCAAAGACCATTGCATGCGTTTGTTCTTTTAGAAGCTTTTTGAATGAGAGTTGTGTCAGAGAAAGCATCAAACCATACCCAGCAGATGCACCAATAGTGCACAGGAACCCAATTGCATATTTTCCTTTAGAGGCTTCAGTGTGGCTTGCTGGATCAGTTTGAAATATCAGGAGGGTGGAGGATATGGTTAGTAGAACTAGTGAATTGATTATAAAAGGAGTGAACTTTTGTGAATGAAGGAAGAACGAGAAGAGAGCATTGAAGGCCAATTGGGATGCACAAATGAGGGAAAAAGTTGATACTGGAAGGTGTAACAGTCCAATAGAATACATCAAGCTGTATGCCATTAAGCAAATACCAAAAGAAAAATAGACTATTGCCCGTATCAAGGCTGATGGCTGCTGTATTTGCCCATTTTTGGTGCAACTGTTAGGTGGCGCAAGGCAGTAACAAGGAATGACGATTGGGAAGCCCGAAAGTTGGGCAAGTGTAGCTACCCATATGCTCTTCCCACCTTTTTCGTAGTACAGGCGTCCCAAGAGTGTGGATGCTGCCTGACCGAAGATTACAAAGAATGCATACATGATTATACAGATCCACCACTTATAGTTTCTGGGTTCAGGGCTTGTTAGTTTCTTGCTATCCGGATACTGAGGTGAGTTTCCTTCCTTGACTTCTTGAACTGTTAGAAAACATTAGCATAATTGTTATCAAAAGAATCATAACAGATTTGTCAAATGAGTTGCTTTTTTCTTTAATCTGGAATATTCTACAAACTCATTGTCACTTTGATTTTGAGTCCTAAAACCATAGGGCTAGAGCCTAGAGATTAAATCAGAGAGTTGGCTTGGTTTCTTTAATTTGACAATGAAAATGAAGAAAATAATTGTCATGGTAAAGACTAAAGAATAGAACAAAATAGAAAGAAGAAAAATGCTAACTATAAAATGGATATTGTAGCTATCTTCTCTGATCTTCATGTGTATGTAGCGAGCTGACTTACCAATTATGTGGAGCTGCAGTTCTTGGGGTTTTCCCATATCAAAAGATGAGGAAGTTTGAAAAGCAGCCAACCAGCCAGGCTGAGGGTGGGGAGGAGAAGGAGAGAGAGAGAGAGAGTTTATAACGAAACAAGAATGTAAGTATATATACCGGCTAATTGTGGATGGCAATCCTTCTCTGATTGCTCTGAAAGAAAAGAATCCTTTTTATCCATATGAAGCACATTGTTTGTAACAACATAAATTAGATTGATGATGATGGGTAAATGTCCATTGACGTTGTGCAGAAATGAATCATGTGCATTTTTGAATTTGATGGGTCTGGCGGTGACCGAGCGAGACATGAATATTTTTGCAAGAATTACATTGAATTTTTGAAGATTATGGCTGCACCAGTAATGGCTTTATCAAGGTCAATTAGTCTGCAATCAAAATTTACATACATTTGCATCTTCAACAACATGAATATCATATGCCTTGCAAAAGGTTTCAGTAAAGATCAAGCATTTATTGCTTTGATGCACCATTATTTTCTTTACAACTGGTAAGAATTGGCAGTAAAATGGCACCATTATTTTCTTTGCTACAGATCTTTGATGCACTATCAAGCTATCTCTTCAACCAGAGGAAGCTTTTAAAGCTTCATTACTGACATTTATGTTTTGTACTTCAGTTTCAGATTCATGGGCATCAAGATATTGCTGGTAGGCGTATGAAACAAAGCCCCAGGGAGCCAAAACCATGGCAACTACCTTTATACCATCCATTTTGTCACCGAAAAAGATGGCAGCCGGAGAACACTTACGGCGTTCGAGAACAGAGAAGACACATCAAAAATCAGTGCTGTGACTCCAATAAAAGAACCCTGCAAGAACATAGATATCCATACAAAAATCATGATATATGAAACCTTTCCCAGTTCAAATTCTTCCATTTCTCCCTTTATACCTTTCCATTCTCCACTAGCAAAAGATCCCACCAGGATTGCAGCGGCAGCCACCAGTGACTGATGGATTATCATATCCATGACTGCTGAGAATGTCTCCTGTTTTATAAACTTCCGAAAGAGAGCTGTGTCAAAGCAAGCACAAATCCGTTTACAGCACGTGCACCGATGGTGCATATGAATCCGATCAGATACTTCTGTTTTCAGACTCCACTGGGGATCGAAGAGTCGCCATGAGACACAAGGAGGATGGAAGAGATGGTGAGGAGGCTGAAGGCTAACTGGGATGCGCATCTTCGGATTTTATTCAAAAATGCAAACAAATTTTCAATTTTTTATTACATGAAAAATTAAAGCTATGATCTTTTAGTTCACTCTATTTATACTAATTAAATCTAAAAAATCGATGAATGTTGTCTAATTGATAATTTTCTTAAAATAATACTCCCATTTAAAAAAATCTATATAATTGCACAAGAATTATATATTTTATATGGTCAAAGTTTTAATTATAATAAAATAAAAGTTTATAGTCTTAATTTCAATAATAAAAGATCAAAAACTTATATTTTTTAGCAAAATTCAATGGTTTTATTTTAGTATTATCCTTTTTATATAAAAAGGGGATAATTTTGCAATCAAACTAATTTAGACATACAAACATTATGAATATCATTATTAAAATTTCTTAAAACCATATTTTTTATTTATGGATATATATATATATATATCCCAAAGAAAACCTTAGGGATAGGTTAATTAAGTAACTAATTTTAGGATAATTCCTACTAATTAATGGATCATTATTATGATTATATTGTTTTACGTACCGATTTTTAATCTTTTATTATATCACCCAAATTTATAGTTCCAAAATCATCATCGGCCTGCAAAAGAAAAAAAAAATGAGAATAATCTCTGAATATATATATTTTATGATATGATGCATAGCAAGAATATCTTTTTTTAGAAAATATTAATAAAATGACGTATTTTTCTCTTTTTATTAATTCATGAATTGACATTGATAAATGAGATTAAATTTTATTTCCTAATAATGTTTTTTTTAATGAGATATCATCGTCGTTACTGAGCGAATTACCGTCGGTAAAAGAGATAAATTTTCAAAACTTTAATTTCGTCAGTATTCCATCACTGCTCTGTCGGTATTTATTGATGAAAAAATTCGGTGGCCGAAACCATTAATTTGGTAGTATAACGCTGATAGACGTAAGAAACGAAGCCCCACATGGCCAGCAGGCTGCAGGTCCAGTGTCATTGTTATCGCTTTGTGTCACCCAGCTTGTCAACAAAGCAGTTATTGGACCAATAAGCAATTATATTAATTTTCATTTTACAAGTAACTGCATCCTCAAGGCATTGTATAGAAGATTGAAACCTAATTTGTATAGAAGATTGAAACCTAATTCTTACCTTTTAGGAAACACTTCGAATCTAAAAGAAAAGTAGTGTAAATTTTTTCTCAAATATGGCTATTAGTACAAAAGGCAAGTTTCATGACTACATTTGAAACTATTGATATGAACCACGTAAAACACAAATTAAGATATTTAATTTGATAAAATCATTTTTATGTGAACTGAAATATTTAATTTAATAAAATCGTAAAAAGACAAATAATACAATAACAATTAATATTATATATATCAAAATTAGTAGGAATTCAAATCACGTAAGAACATTCTCATTAATTAAAATTCTTTAAATCCTAATTTTATAAGATGTTATTAACTTTGAGATATAAGAGAGATGACAAGACATTACGCATTAGTTTTAGATCAGGAATTTGTTTGGTGTCGAGACAATATATCATATGGCACGTGAATCTGCATTTTCTTCAATGAATGACCCAAAAAAATGACAAAGGAATCCATATATGGCAGTTTCTAAATATTACAACAAATCGTAAGAGGGGACAAAAAAAAAAAAAAAAAAAAAAAAAAAAAGAAAGAGGATTTCTATCCGTCCTGTCGGTTGCCTGCCTGCCTGCCTGCCCCGCCAAAACCAGGGCTTGTAGTTTCAGCTCAGAGGAGAAAAGTATAGGGCATTTTTACCCAAAATCGTTGGAAACATTTAATTCAGAAGCTAGATCCGTAGACATCTTCCGAGTTCTCTTATTTCTTGGGCCAACTATATGTATTTTCTCGTATGTCCAATGTAAAAGCTCAGTCTAACGACTCCTTAGTCGTGCTTTCTCAGGCCTGTAATTTTGGAATCAATTTATGCAGGTTAAGAACATGTGATGGTCTGATAAACTTTAGTTTGGAAACTCAATGGTGCTTCAATGGAGTTAGCAGCTTACAGATGAACGAGGAATCTGAAGAAGAATGAGTGAGGTGCAATACAAAAACAGTGAAATGGCTACTCCAGCGAAGAAATTATATAGCAGCTGTCGGTTGTCTTTTGTGGGTATGAAAACTGACTTAAGTGTATTTGTTAATTCAAACATGCGATGAGATATCTGCGGAAGCAATGCAAGAGATGGCAGGAAAATAAACAAAGCGAATGTAATTAACACTGTTGGCAAAATATGGAAGAGTAGAGAAAATTTGCTTACCAAGACATAAATGGCAGTTGTGAGCATAAAGTTGAGCAGTGGATATTCTGGGATAAAAGAAAGAAGCCACTTAGGTTGTCCATTAGGTATGTCTGATCTGCATATATGAAATACGACTATTAGAATCTTATTATATATACCTGTAAATTCGTTACTCTCACGATGCTTTTCTGCTCTGTAGAATTATCAGGAGAGTCAAAGGATGCGGAGGCAGAACTAGATATGATGGTTAACCTATTTAACTACCAGGCTACTCTTTAAATACCAGTTTGGGGAACAAATTAAAAAGAGAAACGTTAATTGGTTTACAAACCTCAACCAGATATGAAACTGAGAAATGTAAGTCTCCAGAGTTATCTTTCCGAGCCACCTAGGAAGCACAAAAAATGTAGCATAATTAGAGAATGTGTAAAATAATGCCAGAAACTCCTCAAAAAGCAGATCAATAATCCACATTCCTGTACGAAGGGCATAGGTTGAATAAATTAGTTATAGTCCAGAAACATACGCAAAGAGAGTCAAAGAGTAACTCCGAAGCTGATGAGTGAAATTCCGCAAGCAAATGTAGACACTAGAATCACAAGAAAGCAGAGATGATATTCAGATGCTGGAAATGAAGTAAAGTGATTTAATTGTACAAGATATTCCAAGTGCCATCACATAGAATTCCTCAAGTGTTCCAAGTTAATTAGAGAAAAGAAATCCTTAACACGCACGTTATGGGAATCCAAGATGTGTAGGGATGGTATCGGTTGTAAGCAGCCTTGTCCAGCTTGTAAATATATTCATACCACATATACCCAACCTGAAGAATTTCAAAAAAATAAAATAGCATTCATCAAAAACACATAAGTATGATAGTAATATATTGATCAAAAGATTGGGCAACTTACAAATAAAGAAACTGCAACTACGCTTGCTTTGATTGAGAATTTTCTCTTCATTTCACATTCCTCCAACTTTTCCATCCATTTCTCCACCTAAGATTTAAAACATTTTAAAGAGATCATTACTTGTGCACCAAGACAACAAAACTTACCAGAGACTAATAAAATTTTCAACTTACATTGGGATGAAAGTAGGCATATATCATTCCAATTATCCATATATATCGATCGAGACCGGATCTAAAATGCCACTCATGCAGTCGAGAAAGATCAGGTTTTGCAGGATCAGTGTACCCTGCCATATCCAAGTGATATAAGCAAACAGCTATCCAAGCCAAGAAGAATGAACTTGCTTTAAAATTAATATCAAATATGAAATTCAACTGGATTCATTCACATGTGAGGTGCACATATTTGAAACCAAGACATTCCAATTTAAAATACATAAATATTTTGAAGCATATCAAGGGAGCTGAATATAAGGGCATGAACTTTCTAAGCAGTAAATTACTGGTAAGACAGTTGATAAATCAAAAGAAAAGTAGAAGAACGAAGTTAGGTAGGTTACTGACCTAATAGGAAACTTAATGGACTCCAGAATATTTCAAAAACTCCAGGAATTTCCCAAATAAATACAACAACAAGAAAGCATGCAACAATTTTCACAGCCATCACTGATGGTATCTCATTATACTTGTTGAAAATCCCAAGAGCTCCGTACACCATTAGGGTGAAAAGCGTGTGCATTGGGCAGATGTAGTAAAGCATATAGTCATTGTTGAGAACAAAACAGCAAAATGCCACAAAGAAGTTTAGCCGCCACATCATCTGCATCAAATTGAAGTTATGCAAGGACGTCAGATTTACTTGATATGTATTAAGAGCTACATAAATGGTATGCTGATATGGCATTAGAGCCCAGAGAAAGAATATCACCTGGGCGAATCGTGCTACGCTAAAGTCCTTTCTGATGTAATAGTATGAGAAGTTGCCAAATCCAGTCATCCAAACATATGCAGCAATGAAGACACGTATAGCATTATATATCTCCGTTGCAGCAAAGTAATGGTACATTAGAAATAGGACCTGCAAAAGAAAAAGACATGTAAGTGCAGCTAATAAAACTCCTAAAAACTATTTTTATCAATATTATATTAAATTAGCAAGAATAAAATATATAAAAAAAAAAAAATCAAATGATTAACCATCGGGATTGAAAATTATGAAAAACATTATCAAATTATAATTTAAGTAGCTATGACCAAACGGAAAAAAGTATAGTCGGGGGACAAATATCACCATAAACTTTTTCCATCATTTAAAAATAAAATTACTATACTGAGGAAAGTAAACACATAAGAACCATCAGGACATATAATCTAAATAGTTCCTCCTCTAAATTAGGTGCTTGTAAGGTGCCAAAGCTCAACTAATTTCTCCTTAAAAGGTTACAAGTCTAACAATAAATGCTCACCTGCATCCATCCTTTCCATTCTTCAGTCTGATGCCTACTTAGGTATTGCATAGTTTTTCCAGAGAATGCTGATTTGTCAATATGTTTCGTCAAAGAAGTCATTGCCGAAACTATGATGAGAAGAGCGTAGAGGAAGAGGAAAAGGTCACGATTGTATTTCTGTCCAAGGAAAAAAACATAAGAAATAATATAAATAAATAATTCCTTTTAGTGTTCACCAACATGTGAAAACAAATCACTAACCCTCAAGCTGCCATCAATTAGCAAATATATAGCTACTTTAAACCATTTAAAAGGGAAAACCTTATCCATCAAAAGTTTCCAACCACAAGAGAAGAAAGTACTTTGAGCATTTCAAGGAATGCATGGTATTCCTTTATATTGAACTATTAGTGAAAGGACATAGTGATCACAAACTGCTAATTAGAGAAAGATTGAATATCCTCCCAAACTAGAAGACTCAGGGAAGGATGTAAGTAGAAAGGGAAGGAATACAGATGCAACACTATATTTGAGCAGCTTTTCCAAAAAATCACAGATGAAATAATGAAGAACAATCTATAACACAAACAAGAAGTATAAAAGCACCTTGGTAGATTCCCCTAGAAAATTTGTGCGGTCACATATATAGAAGTAAACTAGGATAGCCCCAAACTCAGCCCTGCATTAGATTGCATAGTTAAACATAAGACTAAACAGAAAGCTGCCAAAAAAAGTTTATTTCTGTATACAACTAACATTGCTCTCAAAATTGCTCGATTTTCCAGCAGGAAAGAGTCTTCCATAGTCAAAAACCTGCAAAATCATAAGATGGAAATGATAAGATGAGGGTAAAGAGAGCAATCGTGGAAAACTCCATAACAACAATTAAATCCAAAGAAAGCAACCTAATCAAGTTTGTTTTGATGGATGAACTATGGAGTTTAGCCGATGCTGATCTTGTGAGACCTCCTTCGAGCAAAACAGCCCGGTCATCTTCTTTAACTGTCTCCTCTCCTAATTCAACCAGATTATTGTCTGAATGGCTGCAAATTGAAACTCAGTCGTCAGCATCAGCAAATATATCAAAATTTTGCACCCATGTTAACACTTAAGAGAAAATCTCTCTTACACTTTAGAATGAGATGCGGATTTCTTGTATTCTAGGAACTCTGAATATATCCATGCAATGAAAACTGGGATAACTCCTAAGAGAAAAGACACCTGTAGCATAATAAAAGGGCTTCATATTATATATCTAAGGCAAAACTAAAGTGTACAAGAAACTAGATAAAAAGAAAAGTGCAAAGAAAGATCCAATATTACATATAGAAGAACAAGTGAAATAGTAGAGTGAAATAAGAACTTACAGGATGGTCACAACTTTAAAAAGAAGAAAAATGAAACATCAAATAAGTTCTTTTCATCAAATATTACCCTAAACTTCAAAAACTTTTCCTAGACCGTTCGGATTAGATTCCATACGTTATGAACACTTAATATTATTATAATTTAACATAATTCATTAGAATCTGTACATTTTCACTAAGCTACGAGAAAACTCTCTTCACTTATCAAACCAAGCTACCCAGTTACGTAAATCCAATAAACATAAAAATTCTTATAAGGAAAAAAAAAGAAATTCCACTAATTCAAAGTGAAAAAATGAAATCAAACCTCAGAATCAAAAATTATTACGTGAAAAATTCTTGGCATGAATCCAAAACACTTTCTAAATTTAGAAATAACAAAATCACAAATTCAGTACTCGCAAAACTACTGCGAATATTTTCAGCTCAAAAATCACATTGTCCAAATTCAATCAAATTACAAAATCCGAAAATTAAATCTAAACTTAACCGAAAAAACATTGAATCAATAGAATCTAAATTCAAAACCGAACCTGTCCAGGCGTAATTGGCCCAGAAACCACCATTTTTTATCTGGATCAAACAATAACCTCCTCCGACTGTAAAATTGCAACAGCACCGAATCAAATCAATCCCAAAAAAAATAAAAATAAAAACTAAATTAATAGTAAAAAAAAAAGAGGAGAGAAATGGTTACCAAAGAGAAAAATAATGCGTAGAATAGAGAGAGATGTGTGGAGTGCTAGGACACGGTCATAAATAAAACCTCTCTAAAACAACAAATTTAATCTTAAATTATAAAGCCAAATTGAAGATTGGGAAAACGAAGGGGATTAAGAGAGATTGATAGAGATAGAGATCTGTCAGCAGCTTGCTTGAATAATAGTTTAAAGGTTTGATATGACGTCGTTCTCTCTCTCTCTCTCTCTCTCTTTCGATCTCAACGGTTGTTATCACCGTCCGCTGTTGTTGGGTTGGGATTTCTGGTTGCTCTATAGCTTTCACTTTAGAGCGTGTGAATGTGATCTCAGAGAGAGTGATCAGAAAATAAGAAAAACAAATTGAAAAAATTATTTTGAACAGATAGGATGTTTAATTATGTTATATATTAATATTGATTATTTATTTAAATTAGTATAGTACTTTTTTTTAGAATAAATTATACAATATTTTATTTTTCTTCTTTTTTTTTATTATGTGTGTAAAAGGTTAAGGAATTGGGAAAAAAAATGAGTCCTAATTAATTAGGATAACTATCTATTTAATTGCTCAATCATACCAAAAAAAACTTTCTATTTTCATTATGCAATGTACTTTTTATTTAAGAATCTTAAATATATTTCTTTTAAAATTATTATCTAATCCATTCATTGTGAATTTTTTTAACTTTATAAATTGGGTTAAAAATTTAAAGTCATAATATATATTTTATTTATTTATTTATTTAATTTATTTATTAATTTTTTTAAGTATAGAAAAAAAATTTAATGTAACAATAAAAATTATTTTTTTATAATTTGAAGGTTATACTTGCAGAAACAGTCAATCAATTAATACAAAATGAAGATTTCGTATAATAATCTTTTTAAAAGTTTTGTGCATTGAATTGTTTTTTTAATTCATAAGTATAATTCTTATCATTTTAGTGGGATATTATAATTATTGAAAAATAGAATTTTATTGATAGATTAACTACTATTTTCCAATTTAAAAAATATTTTTTTCAATTATTATTATTTCTTTAAATTTTTAATATTTATAAATTTATATCATAAAAATATATGTTCTCTACATCTCATTTTCTTTGTCCATCTTTAGTGTTTTGAATGATCCAAAATTATTCTTTTATAACACTTAAATCTCTTTTTTTTTTGTATATATATATATATATATATATATATTTACGTTTTGACAACAAAAACTATGAAACATAATTCTATTGAAGAAAACAAATTTCAAATCAACAAAGTCGTATGACACTAATAATTTGGTAGGGATGCAGTAGTATTTATTAAGAGGTTTGATAGAACACTTAGTATTTGCATCATACTTTAGTATTTCTTTCATTATTATTATTTATAATTTATTTAACATTTAAAGACAATTATTTTTTTCTTTTAAGAGGGTGGATCTGCTGTTATAAAAGTTAGAGTATACCGGGCAACGTAGACTTTACCGTCAAAAGTTTAGTCATGTTTTGATTTGTTGTTGTTATGGACATCATAACAATCTTGATGATCAGTCAATTTCAACTCCCATCACTTTTGATTTCAATTGTCTACCGTCCATCATAAATACTTCTGAGCCGCACAATTGACCACAATTTAGAGAAACTTTCTTTTTCCTTTTCTTACTCTCTCTCTTTATTTATTTATTTATTTATTATTATTGAAGAAATGGTCTTGCTTGGTAGATGGGGAGTTGGGGACAGAGTGGCAAGGGTCTTTTGCTTTGGCTGCATGCAGAAGTGCAGATTCAGGAACCCACCTAATCTTTTTTTTGGCTCTATCAGTTGATTAAAGTAAGTGCTTTATTGCTTGATCTACAATGGACAAACTGTTTGGTAATTGCATCTTGTTTTAATAATGGTTTTGGTAATTAATAAATGGTATGATTCGGTAATGGTGTAATTGACAATCTAACAGAAAGAAAGCTGATGAAATTAAAAAAAAAAACACAAAAATAATATAAATTAAAATTTTGATATAATTGTATATAGATAACAAAAAATGGAAAAAAAATAATTTAATATATTAATATGAATTTTGATAATAATTTTTATATTATTTTTACACTATCTAATATAAAATAAATATGACACAAATATAAAAATTATCATATTTATCTATATTTGTAAATGATTTTCTTAACCAAATCCAAGGCTAACTTTGTACTAAAATATCAAAAGTTCAAAACTTCTGTCTTTTCTTTTGCTGTCAATTTAGGGCCTAGTTGGCTATTTGCAGGCTGAAAATGATGGGCAGGTCCCTTAGCTTGACCCAAAGGATAGTCCATTAACTTTCATTTTAAATTTAGTCTTCAAAGAAATTTTTGTTATAAATACTTTGAAAAGCTATGGAATTAAACACTTTAAACACCTTATAATTTCCAATTAAATAATCTGAAACAGTATAATGGTTAAAGGTTGTAATAAAACATTTTATTATAAAATTAACCATCCAAATTTCAACAAAAAATTATTACATCTTAATAAACTAAAGGTTATTCTGGGTTTCATTCCCCATTATTTTCTTCTTTAAACTTGCTGAAATATACTATATTTTCACAAATTATTTTCTCTCTACTATATGAGTATATTTTACCATAAAAAAATGATAATATTTTTAATTATTTTTATTTTATCATATCAAAATATCATTTAAAAAATTTGAACATTAACTCAAATGATCATGTTCCGACCTCTAAAATATAAGAATTTTATAAATTTAAAAATTCAAAATTTACTGCCTAAATCTTTCATTCTTCTAAATCAGACATCTCCATTGTACAAAAGCTTTCAACAAGTTTCTATTTCTAGTCAATTTCTAATCTATTAACTAATATAGCTAGATTACAAAAAGATTATTAAATTATAAGTTTAGTAGTAATTAAGAATATGCAACTTGGATTAGGCTCTAATCATCAGCGCGAGACGGGGAAGCTCTATTAATTTGACTTTGCTTAGATAAGTAATTTTCATGACTTTACATTCTTCATGTCATGTGATTATTTCACGAGCATGAGAGGACAATGGCACACGCTAAGAAGGCCTTGAGACATATGCTTGCTAATATTTTATTTTTAAGATATCGTAACATTAACAAATAATAGTACCCTTTTGCAATTATTAGACTATAATTATAATATAATATATCCATTATTATTTAATTATGATTATAATAATTTTTTCTTTTTCTATATATATAATTTCATATATATAAAATAAAACAATATGTAAGATCATTTACACCTATCAAAACACAATTTCACCGGAAGACTTTCAAATTTATTTCATGAAATCTCTATGCTATAAACATAATACATAACACCTAAATTCTAATCACAATTCAAGTCTTTGATCAAGCAAATTCATGTCGAGCGAATTTATGAAAAATTACCTATTCGTAATCTTCAAACAGATTTAAACTTAAAATAATAAAATTAAAATAAATTTTTACCTTGTTGTATAGAATTTTCACTTCAATTATGGAATAATCAATATAAACAAAATAACACCTTATTTCTTAATGACACTTAAGTCTTCAATCTTGACTGCATCTGACTAAGGAATTTCTTCATAAATATTCAACCCCAATAGGGGAGCAGGACCAGAGTTTTCAGCGGTTTCAAACTCTGGAATTTGATGATCTCAACACGAAACCAATCTTCCATTAATTTCGTTCAAGTCTTGACTGGAAACGTGGCTCACACGTCTCTCATCAAATCAAATTTAAAAATGGCAAATTAAAAGCTAGCAAAGTATAAGATACGCACTTACATTAAATAATCCAATTAATTAAGCATAAATGTCAATTTTTCATTGCATATATAACTATACATATAATCACATGATCAAAATAAAATTGTATGTGCTAACGGGGTTAGTACAAGTGATTAAAATTTGATTTTTGAATATTCAAATTTGAATTTTTATTGATTTTTTTAATAAATGATATGTAAACTCTGAAAAATTAGATGTATTTATAAATTTTAATAATGAATTGTTGGTATGCTCTGATTTTGAGATTTCCTTGCTCTTAAACTTTTTTGTGTAAAAAAAAAAAATTAAAATTTGGTATTAATTTATAAAAAATGTGGTTACTAATTTAACCAGCAAATTAAAGGGAAGTTAGGCCAATTTCCATGACACAGTCACAATTTGGTTAGGATAATATTCCTTCCTGTTGGATATGACTCAGGACTAGGATTCTGCCTTTTCAGACAGGATGACTCATAATTTAGCAGCATGTCTGATTCAGGCTTGCTTGAGATTTTTCAGCATATAACCCTATTCTTTTGCCTTCTATTTTCAGCTTACAAAGTCAAAAAGCAAGGAGGAGAAAAAAAAACAGTGTTCTTATGTTACGGCAGCAGAAGTCAAATTTCCTTTTATTATTTTATGCATGTATATATTCAACATTGCAAGCTGCTTGGAAGCGGATAATTAACTCTTTCTCTCATAATGATTTAAATGAAAAAAAATGCTAATCTAAAGTAATCTTTTCATATAATTTTTCGAAAGAAAACTAAATAATATTAATAACTCTCACATTCTTCATTGATAATTCCATCAAGGATGATGATAAACAAACATAAATGCAAGTTTGATCCAGTATTACAAGTCCGCAATCCTCTTAAACCTAGGGTCTTTTTTTTTTTTTTTTTCTTCCTTTCAAAATCAACTATGACTCCTCACGGTAATCTCCTACCAAAGAAGCATTTTCCGGTAATTTATGTGGTGCAAAGAAAAACATTTCCCACTCTAATCTGTAATCCTTGATGTTAGGCCTTTCAAACCAGTAACTGAAGAATAATTCTTAGGCTCTAAAGAAGTCAGATGAAACTGATAGTAGAACTTGTTACATATATATACACAATGAGTAGAAGATTAAGGCGACTCATGGTTCATGCTTAAGGAACCTGGAAGGAACCATGTCTTGAAGAAGTCCATAGTCAGGGACCTGATGGCGGTGGAGGAACTGTTGAAAAGGGTTAAAGTTTTCTGCAAGCATTGAACCTGCAGCAGCTTGGTTATTCATGTAATGATGAGGCATCTGCGTGAAAAATTCATGCGGGAAGCTTGGCCCTGCCAGTGGCGACGGCGTAAACATGGAAGGTGAGAATAGCCCTGCTGCCGCGCTTCCTCTCAGAGTCGTGGGAAGTGGGTGGTTGTGTTGGCCTTCATATGTTGTGATCACAATCGACGGATCCTGGTATGACCTCTCAACTCTTTTCTTGACCGTACACTTCTGAGTAGTGCACCTGTAGTAGCTTCTGCATTGATAAATCAGAAACGTGCCCTAGATTAGGAATTCATGCACTTTTGCAGGTCAAAGAAGATAGCAAAGAGTTAACCAGGGATTAACAAATTAAGATTAACACTGGATTAATATCTAAACGCATATGTTATCATTGACTTTAATCTTACTTTTATAATAGCCAATCGCACTTCTACTGCTGTTAGCCAATCTTACCGTTTACTCGGTACAAGTTTGTGCTTGTTTTCTCAAGAAAGTCTAGTCATGTACAGGGATTGTATAGAAAAAAAGTTTAGACTTTTGGTAACTTGCAAAACAATTACACAAATCCGTCAAGTTATTAATTACTTACAGTTTAAGTTTCATACATATTGACTCTTCTTGGTAGTCAAAAGAAGGGGGCGAGAAGATGTAATGTAATGCAAGCACACAGCAAACCTTAATCAAGGTTTCAGACAAGGTTCTGTATGAAGTTTTCTTGATTGTTTAGATAAGATAAGATAAGATAAGATTGTTTCAATGTTTGATTGGTTGTAAATTAAGTAAAAGCAAAAACCAACCTTGGATATGGGCTGTTCTTCACAGCTTTTTGTCCGTATTTTCTCCATCTATACCCATCTTCTAAATGATCAACTTCACTTTTGGTCATGAAAGCAAATCGTGGATCTTTTTGCTTCTTTTCTCCTTTCTTTTTAGCTTTGTTCCTGTTAGAGTTTTACAATAAACACAACAGTTAAAACTTACACCCACAGTCATGGATTAATTTGCAATACTATGAAGAAAAATAGAAGAAAAAAAAGAAACTTAATTAGTTACCCTTTCTTAGAGCTTTCTCCTCCATCTTCTGTTGACTGATCTTTTGGTTGCCTTTCTTTCTTACTCTTGTTTGAATCTTCTTCACAACCAGCCTCGCTTGAGGAAGAAGAAATAGAAGAGTTAGGAGTTGTCATAACTTCACTTGTATTATTACCTCCTAAATCCCCTGCGCCGATACTCTGCTGCTTCGTCGTCTGATTGCAGCCTTCGACTGAAGAAAACACTTCAGAGGATGAAGGTGAGAGGCCGAAGGCTTTTTCGAGTGAACCATAGTCCATGGAACTACTGTGTAAACAGTCAGTGAAGCTCATGAACGAAGGCTGATCATCAGCTGATGATGATGAAACCCTATAAGTGTTGGTTTCACCAACACTTTGCTGATGAATATCGTTGTGGAATGTTGTATGGTAGTAAAAATCTCTAAATTCATGATCCGACATGGGAATTGAAGAAATTATGCACACGAAACAAAAGAATACAAGAAAAATATCAAGGAATATAGGAGAGAGAGAAAACTTGAAATCTCTGAGCTGGGTTTCAGGGTTTCATGCCATCTCTTTTCATGTTGTTTGAGGGTTATATATCTACATATAAATATATAAATCATAATGAAGACATGGAAATAGAGAGAGGAGAGTCTTTAGCTTTGAATAAGACTTTTGTTTCACTGCCATTTGATAAAGAAGGTTTGACAAAACACCTTCCAATGAGAAGAGCAAAAAGTGGCTTTTAGTATGGAAACATTTCCCATCCATACTACTAACTACTAAGTCTCATCTACCATGCTTGACCACATTTTTCTTATTAATGTCTCGTCAATCTGCCTAATATATCCCAATTTTTTACTTTTGTCTCTATACAACTAATAAAAATGAACAGAAATTTCCATTAAGATATAGTTCCTTAATTATATAGTACAATAATAGAGAAAAAGGTGAAATTAAATGACAAAAGAGTAAGATATGGGAATTTTTAGACAAATGAAAAGATTACATACTGTTTTTAAATATCATGCATATGTTTTAGTATGAAAAAAATACACTACACTCTTACAAAAAATAATAATAATAATAATAATCTATGAAATTAATCAAAGAAAAATTATTTGAGAATGAAGTTTAATTGAAATAATTTGTGTAGTTATTTTTAAAAGATTACATCTTTTTTCTATTCTCAAACTTGGATCTCTTTTTTTATTAGAAAAAGTTTTTTATTTATAAAAGAGATACAAGCATCATATACACGGAATCTTCACATTTTAAAGTGAAAATATAATTGTTTTATTTAATACTTAAATGAATTATTATAAAAAAATTTGTCAATGAAGTTTTTAGATTTCATAAATGGATTAAGATAAAAATATATATTTCATTGTATTTTTTTATCTCTTTAATATTTTTAAAATATGTTTCATTTTTTTTATTATAAGACAAATATTTAATAATTGAGAATGAAGCTGTTTGAGTTCAAAATTAAGTCTTATAATATATCATAATTTATCTTTAATTATTTAATGAAAAAATTATTGACAAAATATATATCATCATTTTAATTTTAATTTTTATTTTTAAAATCTCAATTTAGAGTGTATTAAGTAATAATGCTGCTTAAATTCATTTAATTTAAGAGTCTCTCCGACGGGAAACACTATATCACTTAAAAATTTCAACTTCCTCCCACCAAGAGAATAGAAAATGTAAAAGGAAAGCAGGGTAGGGAGTGGGGGGACGCGCCAGAATGGAGCGTGGGGAGAATTAGAAGAAGTCAGCGAAGACTACAAGTAACATATCGTAGTCAGGGGCTGCCTTTTAGGGGATGATGAAGGAGATTGAAGAGGCCGAGGGAGAAAGAAGAAAAAAAACCAAAGCGGTCAAACATTCAAATTTGAAAAGCGTTTAATAGTGTTCGGAATATTAGGCTTAAACGTGGCATTATTGGCACCGGCATTTGACCGTAGCCGACAGACACCTCTACCCGGCACGTGAGAGTGAGCGTTTTGCAGTTTGCTTGCATCAGCTGATGCCTACCCCACATCACCTCTCCTTTCCTTTCGGCCTTTGCTTTCCGTTTTTGCCCCTTTTCTTAAGTCTCGCACCGTTTTCAACTCCCTTATCATCGCGTTATTCTCATAGTTCTTGAGAAAATAATGGGTGCTTTGTCGTTAACTAAGAAATTTATATCGGGGTTAGTTCAAATTTTATAAATTGAAATTGAAACTTTAGATAAAACCATAATCCAATTTAATTTTATATCTTTATTCCGAATTCATGTTTTTTGTGTGCGAATTTGGTTTAAATTTATGTTAAATTTTTTTAATTATATATTGATATATTTGTTTAGTTTAAGTGATTTTCCATATAGACGTAATATTTGATTATAATTAAATTTTTTTTATAATAAACAATTATGTAAATAATTTTAAGATTATTATCTCATATATATATATATATATAAATGAAGTTTTTAAACTTTACAAACAGATTACGAAATATTAATAATAAAAAATAAAATGAAATATGTTGTGGAGTCTTAAAATTTTATTGATAATATATTAAATAATAATCAATTTTATATCTAGAATTTTTCTCAATAGATTATAATTTTTTTATAATTAAAGTTGTTAGAAATTAAATTTTTAAATAACGATAATTATTCACTAAACTGTATTTAAAAATTTTAAATTTTATAATCGAGATTAAGAGATTATGATACATATTTAATTTTTTAATATTTTTTTAAATGATATGTATTATCACTTTAATTTTATTTATAAAATCTAAAATTTCTATTGATAAACTGTGGAGTTTTTATTTTAATTTTTTTTTTGCTAGTATTAGAGTCCCTTCAGTTTATTTATTCCTTAATTGATGGGCAGAATCTGAGTGTTAGGAACCGAGAATGAGGTAAAGTGGACCAAATCAAAAATTAGCTATGAATAAGACATCATTAAGTTTTGGGTGGCTGATCAGGAATTAATGTTGTTAGCCTGTTATGAAAGATCATATTTATGAAAAGTTGTTGCCGAATTTGTCTTCAACACCGCCATATCTTCAATTGATGTATTACATATTTATATTTGCTGTGCCAAGAAAAACTATTATTAGCAGTTCACCGGTAATCATCCCATTGATGTTTACTCATAGCTCCCTGTGTTTGATGCCTAAATCTTAATTCATCGGCAAATTGACATTCCTCACAACTTCTTTTCTATCATTTTCATTCCTTTCAAGTATAAGGCTGATAAAAATTTCTTAAATTATTCGTGTTGATTGTGTGGTAAAGGTTCCATGTTTCGAGATGGTCTAAGATGTTTTGTCTATAGTAGGTTGCAAAAGTAGTGGCAAACTTTGGACGTGATGAAGAACAATTGCAGGCAAGTTGAATGGGCTGTGGATTAATAGTATCACTAACTGTAATATTTTGAAAGTTAGGTGGAATATTAAGTGTGTGATAAGCTATCTAAGAGGACTTTGTGTGATCCAGAGGTTATTCCAATAGATTAATGGATTTTCCATTTCCTACACTTTATTTAAGATTGTCTTTTATTATAGGGATGCCACTTGCAAGTGACAATTCCTTACCCTTCATCAAAGTCTTACAAGTAAAAGAACAGTTATTCACTTTGAAATTCTTCAAAACCAAGAATCTAACAACACCTCCTTGCACCCTATATTTAGGTTTTAAGATCTGAACCCAAAGACTTTCAGGTTCCATTAAAAATCTTCAGGCTATCTTTTGTATTAGAGCCAGATTATGGTTTTTCATTTTATGCAACCCTAGGACCCTAAATTTTTTGGGAACACAAACATCATTCCAGTTCACCAGCAACACCACTCCACGGTTTTCTTCATTACTTCCTCCTAGAAAGTCTCTGTTCATTTTATCCAAAAGACTAAGGACATTCCTTGATAAAATGATGGACATCATGTAGTAAGAGGGCACTGAAGCAATAACAGAACTAATCAGTGTGGCACACCCAGCTAGACTCAGCAATTTCGATTACCATCCCTTAAATCTCCTGCATACTTTATCAACAACATCCTGTAATTACTACCTGGAGATCTTGACACCCCAATTTCAAGAATATACTTACTGTCTTACCACTTCTAGCCTGAGCTTTTGGTGAAACTAAGATCTTCGATTTTTCTAAGCTTACATTAGCTCTAGAAGCCTAACAAAACCTATCAATTGTGGATTTAAACACCTTAGCTTGAGTAAAAGTAGCTCTAGCAAATAATAAAAATCATCTGCAAAAAAATAAATAGGACATACGCGGACCAAGTGACAATTTCTTTAAAAATAACCGAACTTGAAAGTTTAGCTTTGGCAGTTAAAATTGGTGAGTTTGAAAAGTATTTATGTTTGAGGAGTTGAACCCACAAGTCATTTGGTTTTGTTAAGATATTCCAAACAAGTTTTGAAAGTAAAGCCTTGTTAAATAATGGAAGAGATTTTATACCTAGTCA
Source organism: Firmiana major (assembly GCA_033439115.1). Lineage (NCBI taxonomy): Eukaryota > Viridiplantae > Streptophyta > Magnoliopsida > Malvales > Malvaceae > Firmiana > Firmiana major. The sequence goes on along the minus strand of CM065914.1, from coordinate 2,879,325 downwards.
AGTGGCAAACATAGACTGGTCCATTTTATAGATGATTTCTTTTTCTTTTTTTTTTTTGAGTGGTGGTCAAATTCCATAAGAAGTGTTTAGAGATTGATTCCAATTCTTTAGTGAAGCTTTTAGGAAGGAGCTAAGAAAATTAATTTTTTTGAATACATTAAACTGATATGAGAGATGCGTTCTTAAGATCAATTGGGGAGGAATTAGTTTCGATATGCACTCAAACTAATTTAAAGATGGTCTATCCATAAAAAAATGAAAAATTTCATCTAGGTCTCTAAAGTTTAACCCAAAATTTAATTTTAGTTTATTAATATTAACATGAATACTTCATCATAAATTTTTTTATTACTCAGGATAAGTTAGTATTTATTTTAGTCAATTGTTAAGTCAACTGTTTAAAACTTAATTTAAAGACTATTTTACCCCTTAAACTTTTTGGAGTGATTTAAATACTCAAATCAATCAATACTAAGAGCTACTAGGCTTTGAAAAGTTAATTTTTTTCTTTTTAATTTATTTTTATTTATTTATTTACTTATTATTTATTGTTTATTAGATATTTTATTAAGTAACACATTGTTATTGTTTTTATACAGTGCTACTTAATATTGTACCTAATAAATAAATAAAAATAATAAATAATAAGTAAATAAATAAATAATAATAAACAACAACAATATGTTATTTAATACAATACCTAATAAATAAAAATAATAAACAATAAACAAACAAATAAATGAATTAAAAAGAAAAAAACTAACATTTCAAATTCTAGTAGTTCTTAGTATTGATTGACTTGAGTATATAAAATATTTCAAAATTTTTAAAAGGTAAAATTAAGTTTTTAACCATTAATTTAAGAGTTGATTAATAAAAATATTAAGTATCTTGAAAAATAAAAAAGTTTGGAACAAAATATTTATTTTTATACTAATATATTAAAATCAAATTTTAAAGATTTAAATAAAATTTACCTAAAAAAATAAATGGGAATAGCATTAAGCGTGGCTTTTATTACCGTTAATCTTCCGGAGTAGGATATTAAATGACTGTACTAAACATTGAGTTTTCCCTGTAGGTGTTAATGATATAATGGAAAGAGGTATGGTTAATCTTACCTGTGAAGATTGGCAGTGCCAACTATTTTTTCATGTTGAATTGAGGCAGAAATATTGAATAAAGAAGAAATCTGCATTGGGGGAGCTTCTATGGACGACACGACATCTATATCTAAAAAATAAAAATAAATTTCATCATTTGTTGAGGGTATTGTCGACTTTTGCCAAAAGAAAATAAAAATAAAAATTTTGAGGTTGAATGGGAAGTAAGCATCGGTGAATATATAAAACGACAAATTACATATTTTAAAATTTTCAAAATTTAAACTCAAAATCATTAATAATTAGAATAATGATGTGATACTTGAGCTAATTATATATATTTTAATCATCAAAAGATTTTCTAGGAGTATATTTAATTATTATTTATAAATAGAATACTCTGAATTAACCCTTTGATCATTAAAGATTTGAAAAATAAGATGATCTCAACTTATAAACTAGTTAAAAGCTTTCTCTTATTCCTAAGCAAAAGCTAATTAGTTAATTAAAAGAAGGTTTGAATAAAAATATAATATTCAAACTGTATTATTGATGAATAGATATGTACATGCCATGCCGTAATTTGTGGCTAATTGTTTGCTTAAACATGAAACCTTACTGAGTTGCCATCGTCAAAGCCCACAAAGTTCATTTTATAACAAAGAAAAAATTAGAGTTAGTTGTGAATTTTTTTTTTTTAATTTTACATGCAAAGTTAAGAGATCATATATTATATTTTTTAAAATTATTTTTTGTTTTTTAAATATTTTAAAAAATATGTATTATTATATTAACCTTTTTAATAGAGTCTAAAATCATAATTAGACATAGTAAGAGATAATTTTTCAAAAAAAAAAACAATTTAAAACTAAAAAGAAGGCATCTTAATTTTCTAATAGGTTATATTTTGGTTCAATTCACCATTGACTTTTTTTTTTTTTGAATTTATTATATTTAATATTCATAAAGTAAAGGTGCATTTCAATTTTATGTGAAATGACATGGATATCTACCCACTTAAAATGTTAGTTGTTGAGCAACAAAATTATGAATTCTTTTGAAATAACTTTATTTTTTATTTCCTGACATCAGAAAGAGAAGCTAAGAGGAAGTTACTTATGCATGATATGACATCAACCATACATTCATAATTCATTTCAAATCCATCATTTTCATTGGGGAAAATAATTAAAAAAAAAATCTTGATTATTTTTATACATATGAATGGTTTGGAATTCTAGATCATTTACGTAATCTTTATAGCCAATGTCTAAAAATAGGTATGGTATGAGTAAAACGAGTAATAACTAATCATAGATGCATCATAGATGCACAATTTTGGAGGTGGAATCATTAAATGATTGATAAAAGGTCAAATTATTAATGATAAAAAGTGTATTGTCACGGTATAGCTCAAGTCAAAAAATTTCAATTCAAAAATAATCAACGAAAAAATAAGTATTATCTTATGTCACTCATTTGTAATGTGTATGTGTATAATAACAATAATAATAATAATATTATTATTATTTGTTTTTCTTGTATACTAAATAATATTTATTTTGGACATTAATGTGGTTAAATAGGTGAATTATACTATAACAATATAGGAAATACTTTTTTTAATTACAATTAGGGATATATTCCAAATTATGTTTAAACCTAATTTTTCATCGGAACGTTTTTAAGACGGCATATTTTCCTATCGTTATAATATGTACTCATAATTGTTTTTTAAAGTGATCGTTACTAAGATTAATTTTTGATCAACTATAAAAAGTGCTTATATAGATAAATATTATATGAAAACTTTATAAGTAAGAGTAATGTAGTCATTTTAATTCAGTTAATAGAATTTAAAAATTTTATTAATAAATATATTAAATAATTATATATATATATATATAAATATAAAGAGGTTGCTTAAGCAAGACGACATTGATGAACTGTTGACTTTATAAATTAGTTTGCATCCATTATATGTGACAAAAGTATGGCAAAATATTGCAAGTCTCTATCAATACAGAAGAGGGCAGGTTTTTTGTTAGGTGTATTGTACACGTGAAAAAAGAATCTTGTAGATGTCGACCCTTTTATTTTTGCTTTTTAGGGTTTGCAAAGTTGCTAGCCAACTGATATTTCCCCCCTTAATTCCAGCCAGAAAATAAGCTTTTCCCTAGCCCTACTTCACATCATCATCCAACCTTGTTTATATATATATATTTATGAATATTATATATATTAATTGTTGCTTCCTTGTACATTTATAATTGGACCTCTCCAAAAATCTGAGGAAATTAAAAATTCATTTAAGTAGGGTTAGATATAAGTCATATCTAGGGTTTACTTCTCTTCCATTGATAAAGATAGGTTCGAATTTATGTTCGAAGTTGATTAAATTTAATTTAATTATGTAACTTTTAAAAAATTATGAATATAACGAGAAATATTTTATCTCATTAAAAAATTTTATTTTTAATTAAATTAGAATTTTAAAATTTCAAAATAGAATCTTAAGTTTTAGTTATCGATGCATGCTTTGTTGAAATTCAGTATAAGTTATCCGATATATAATTTATTATTGAAATTCGATGTAAGTTATCCGGCATGTAATTTGAGGAAGATCATAGGATAAAAACTCAATCACATCCTAATTAAGTTTAAGATCACTACCAAACAATTAATATTTGCAGAATCCAACCATCATTGTTATTCTCTGATAATATAGGTAAAGAAACCTTTGCCAATTGGCTAAACAAAAAATGGCGGTACAAGTTGGTATCTGTAGTTCTCAAAGCTATAAATAGGAAATTAAATTTGCGTTACGCAAACTCACTATATATTGCATACAAAATTTCTTCAATTCGTCAATTATTGTAGTTATGGAGCTGCAGTTGCATTTAAACATCCTTTATAACTTTCCAATAACTCAATATTAATGGCAATCTAAGCAAATAGTGAAGAAAATGGATTTCCATTTACAATTACAAATATGCCTATGGTCTTAATAATTTTTTAATTAAATGATCAAGAAAAATTGTGACGTATCATAAAATTTAAATTTGAAATTAACTCTAATTATTAAAGATAAATGTTAAAGGTTGTAAATAAAGTATTTTTTTTTCTTATTATTCCAATCTCCATTTAAAGAAAAATATGGACTTCGAGAAACTTTATTGTTAGTGGGTTTTGCTTGGAAAAATGTGTTGGAATTGAGTATGGGATTCATATAATAGTGAAGGAACAAAGAGCTACTTTCCAAGCTTGACTTAATTTCATAATTTTGAGTATCACTTTGGTTAATTTTTCTAAAGTTTAACATATATTCTAATTTTAGTAAATTTATGCGTGTTATGTTTGAATTCGAATAAATTAAAATAATTTTAAATATTTAATTCGATGATAAATGATTAAGTGTACAGTTCAAAAAATGAATTTTTTTATTTTTTTTGAAATACTTAAAAAAAATAAACAATTTAAATAGAGACAGCATGGTATGAAAACTAACATCATCCAAAATTTTGGACTCCTGGTTCATACCATATATTATTTAATTAGTACTATCATTTTCTGTTATTCAAATGATTTATTTTATATTAAATGCAAACCAAAAGTCAACGTGTTCCAATCATAATTCACCAGCTACTCCACTTGGAATGTTCCAAGCTCCAACCAGTCAAGTTTCTAAGTTTGAAAAAGAAAAAAATTCAGCATACAAGAGTTCTTAATTAATTGAAGAAATTGATAGAACGATACATATTTTTTAATAATTGAAAAAATAATTAAAATATGTGATATTTTCTTAACTTGATTTGTAAAATTAAAAAGTTTATTATTTAAAATATTAAAAAGAACTCTTTAAAGAACTTAATTTTCTTTCATTAAAATGATTTCAAATGAAAATTGCAATATTTTTAATAAAACAAAAAAAAAAAAGTGGAATGCCCAAACCTCTAAAGCATTCTAATGTGAAAGGTCTTCCCATTGCTTGATTCTTTCAAGCAGTCAAAAGCATTTTTTACTGGCTCTAACCACTTGAGATAAAGTGTCAATTTCCTTAAAATAATTCATCCCTACTTTCATAAATTTTAATTTATTTATTCATTTAATTATATGTCCCACTATTTTACCTGCTAGTAATAATTATGGAAAAGGATAGATTAGAGAGTGAAAGGACTCTGACACACACACACACACACTCTCTCTCTCTCTCTCTCTCTCTCTCTCTTTTTTTCAATTTTTTTATAAAATAATGAAACACAAGATTAAATAATGCATTAATATTTGTTTGATTAATTAAAGTCATCAACTTCCACAATTTTCTTGAGTTGACTTGGCAATGGCAATGCCATGATGCAAACATTAAATTATGATATTTGGTAAAATGCACATGCTAAATCAAATTCAAGGTCTTGGTCACATAGTCAAGATCACTGCTAAAGACAGTCCAGTCTACTTCATGCAACTAAAAAAGGGTTTGCTTTAATTCTCCAATTTAAGCTCTAAAGTCATGGGAGAAGAAGAAAGAAAACAAAAGAAAAGAAATATAATAATAGTGTGCTAAGACTTTGAAGCATTCAACTTTTTTGAGTTAGGGTTCGTGTTGATTTTGCATCAGAAAGTTAACCTAAGAGATTCATTCGGATTGCAGAAAGATTTGGCCTTAAGGAAGCTTTACACTCAAGTGAACTTTTGAATGAAAATTAAAGTTGGCTTTATGGAAGACAAAGAATATATAGACATGGTCTAAAGGGCCACTTTCTATTTCTTCAACAATCAAAAAAGTTCACTAATTACTGAATTTTTCCTCCTGGTAGATCAGAAAAAGATTGCATTGGTTTCATTCCTCTTGTCATGATGATTAGAGAAAGAAAAAAAAAAAGGACTTACACTTCAATGTAAAGTTTCTTAATTTTTTTTTTTTTAATAATAAGTCTTGATTTGAAAAAAAAAAATTTGCAAAATTTTTGCACCTTAAAAATAGAATTAAATCAAAGTTATTTAATTTTGATGGGTTTGTTTTTCCCTGCAACTTGTTATTTGTGGGCTAGTTTTAGAATTTTTTTTAACAAAGCAAAATTATCTTATCAGACTTTAAAAATAGAGATAATTCAAAGTTATTTAATTTTGATAGGTTTGTTTTTTCCTGCAACTGGTTGTTTGTGGGTTAGTTTTAGAGTTTTTTTTTAACATAACAAAAGTCTTTGATTTGAAAATAAATGCAAATATTAAGATTCGAAATTCAAATTTGAAAAACTTTAGAACCATGAAAATAGAGATAAATCAAAATTATTTAATTTTGATTGTTTTTTTTTTTTCCTGCAACTTGCTGTTTGTGGGTTTGTTTTAGAAATTTCCAAGCAAGAATGTTAAAATCTTGGTGCTTGGATATCAATCCTAGTTTTTAGTACATCGAAAGTCTGGATTGAAAAAAATACAAATGTTAAGACTCGAAAATCAAATTTGTAAAACTTTCTGACCTTGAAAATAGAGTTAAACCAAAATTATTTAATTTTAATGTTCTTTTTTTCCTGGCAACACTTGTTTGTGAGCTAGTTTTAGAATTGCTTGGACATCAATACTACAAACTAGTGGCAATAAGCTCATCTTTTGAATAACATAACTGGTCAGCAGTCTGAATCATATCTATGAACAGAAGATGATGCCTAAATGCTTATATATGGAAGTCTACTTTATTCTGTATGACTATTTCAAGTCAAAGAAGCAAAACCACAGCTATTGAAGAATCCAAGATTTCAAGAATAATTGCAGCCAAACGAAGTCATAGTAAGCCATTTGACTGGCTTGCTTGCCTATCCTTAAATCCTCCCAACCTATATATGTAGGTGTGAACAATTGAGAATCTTTTTTTATGAACAGCATTCTTGTTCAAACCTAATGCAGAATGTGAGCAGAAAGAGATATTTTTGAGCTACAATTATAAGCCTATAAATGTCTATTATGAATTATTTATTTATGGCATTATTTGGACACTTGCATCATTTCAAAGCCTAAAAAGGTTAAATATGTCCCTGCTAGGTTCCTTATATAGCAAATAATCCTTAACACTCTACTCTCATGACATTGAAGCAAGTATTATAGAAGATCAATTTTTTTTTTTTTTTAAGAATAGATAAAGGAAATCGCAGTTTAGAGATGAGAAATCGATTACAAGTACTGAGATTTGAACTTCAAATCTATTGAAAACCAAATTTTAAAGTGATAGCATGAAACAGTCGAACAAAATCCGGATTTCAAAAACCTTTATTTGTTAACCAATGACATTAAAAAATGGTACTAAAGTTGAATTTCCAAATCAATAAGATAATAATAAGAGTTGCCATTTTCCAGCAATGAGTGGGGGAAGAGAACCAATAAGAAAACTAAAAGTATCAATAATGTAAAAAATAAAAAATAAAAAAAAAAGGTGAGCATTAGTACTTTAGATTGTCAAAAATTGTAGGAGTTCCAACTACTTGTAGAAGAGTGCATTTTTCAGGTCAAATTAGTACACCTACAAAATTAAAAGAGCATTACAAATAAAGACCAAGTACAAACACATGGAAGCCTTTGTTTTCCCACTTTTACCTTTTTCCCATTTCACACCTGATCTTTTTTCAAGAAAATTTATACTTAGAAGAAAAAAAATTAGGAAACTCACTAAAGAAATACCATTCACAAACGTATCTGAATACTTGAAAGGTACTTGAATGGTAGAGATAATCTTTATGTTATACGGTATTTGATTCCAACTTAGGACTTGGGATTCATTTTTTTAATCAGGAAAATTGGGCATCTGTAGGCCCTGCCTGATGGAATAGCTAGGCCTAGAGCTAGGGCTAGGGCTAGGGCTAGGGCTAGGCATGACATTCAAAGTTCAATAGTTAACAGAAGTCAAGGTGATATCAAATTGAACCAATGTGTGTGTGTCGGCTGTACGATGGAATTGGCAACAAGGATTAGGTATGTTTTCAACATCATGTTCAGCAAGAAAAAACACAACATCATTAACCAATTGACTGCAAGAATCCAAGTGATATCATTAATGACTGCAGCAGGTAATGGAAGAGGTCAGATAACAGACTCCACCCACTTGTTTCTTCCGTCAGCAAAGGAACTACATGAAGCTATTTTTTTCCTGCTAAACCTTGGTATAAACCACAGCCAGGTTGTTGACCAAAGCTGAAACAAGTTCTAATTGATTTGGAAATGTTTGTTACAGTTTGGACTGGTTGTGTGATTATCTAAATTGCTATATGTTGATGTAAAATGTGGTCGGTTGAGGTATTCTTCAATGTAACTCACGAACCAGACCTGCAAAGGAAAAAACGAGGTTCGAAGAGTGTTCTATGAACATTATGTTATGTCTGAGTATTCCCTTAGATCCTTGGCTTAGTTTCAGCTTTCGAAGTATGTTTGGAGTATGTAGTAGTCAGACAATCATTTAAACCTGATACTGCTAGTTTTTTTCTAAGAAAAAACAGGGCTGTACAAGATGTGGTTGGAGTAACTTAACATCTGAGTTCAGACAGAGATAGAGAAAAAAGAATGAATGCAATTTGTTTAATAAAGATTTTTTCGTACAAAATTGTATATACCATCAGTCAGCAGACTTCGTCCATCGATTCCAACCATCCGACCAGCAAAAGGCTATCCACATGAGTCAAGTTGCTGAACGACGCATTTGCCATTTTCAGTTTCTACCCTAAAATGGAAAAGAAACAAATTAAATTGGAATTGGAGATGGTTTATCGATTGAAGAGAGATGGTACAAATGAGCAAGAGGGCCAACTGAGCATAAATAAAAGTCATATAAACATCTTTTCTTGCCTTGAATGTAAACCAGCCATTTCTGCAGTTGATGAATTGATGTCATCTATGACTGTCTATGGCACCTTCTTTGTATGGTAAGGAAGATTATAGGAAGGATCATATTAATGATGCTCTCGATAAGATTGGCAAGAGTTATCTTTCCACAGTTGCCAGAATCCAGCCTCTCAAACTTCTCACATATCCACATAACGTCTTTTTCTGATACCTTGCCCATCACCTTGAGCTTGTATATGACAAGCTCTAATTTGCTGCGTATACAAACCAGACATTAATACTCAACAATGAATCAACTAAGCTACACATTAGTTCATTATAAATGAAACTAACAAACTAACATTTAAGATGAGAATTTGAGAATAACTTAGGAACTTAAGACATAATACAAAGAGATTGTTGTACAAATTGCTAAGAACATTTTAAGAATTAGAACATCTGAGGGTATTGTAAGAGAGTAAAGCAAACTATATCCAGTATCCTGTAGGTAAATTCTAGTCATATGATGTAACACCTTAAGGACTTTAATCATTGTTACATTGTGATAGGCTTTGGTAATCAAGTCCCACTAAAGGGCAGCAAGTTGCAAGTACAAAAGGTGGATTTTTTAGTGTTTTTGAGCATATAAACAGTTTAGATGATTATCATAATTTAATTGAGAAGATCATACTTGACCCAGCAGGCAGAGCAAATCATAGAGAGCAGCTGTGGCATCCAAATTGCGCCACAACAACAAGGGAGACTCATGATATGATTGGCAAAATGTAAAGCAATTCGAACAAAGAAGGCCTTGAAATAAAAATCCGCTTCCTATTTGAGAAGTTATGCATTGAAAGTGCTCTGGAACTGAGAATCTGTTATTCAAAAATTTAAGTAAGTGAATGAGTATTGATACGTTTCTCATAATCATTCCAAATATCAGTCCTTCAAGCTTTCATTTAAGTGAATGAGTATTGATACGTTTCTCATAATCATTCCAAATATCAGTCCTTCAAGCTTTCATTAAATACATTCGTCTATAACCTTTAAATTGAAACAAAACTAAAATCTATATATCAATACAATAAAATGTCAACTAGGAACTAAAATGACTACAGCAATAACTCGGAAAAAGCGGAAAACTATAGCAAGTGTCAAGAGTAAATATATTAACGTTTCAAGTATTATCGCCTCAATGAGCTTCAAGCATACAACAACTAGAAAGTTAACAGTATGTGGATGGAGAAGTAGAGTCGTAACCAAGCATACCTCACAAAACCATTATTGTCAATATCAGCAACAAGAAATTCAGAGACAGTCATGTCAAGATGAAGCACCCACTTTCTCAACCTCCTGTGCCTCTTATCTACTCTGGCCTCAGCCAAATACAGAAACGCTTGAGCAACAGCCAGAGTCGAAACAAGCAACCAAATAGAAGCAAAAATCCGACCAGGCAATGTCTTAAACGTCCTATCACCGTAGCCAACGGTAGTAACTGACATAACCGAAAGGTAAAAAGAATCCAACCACCCAATACTCTCAACAAAATGCATAACACCAACACCAATTCCAATACAAAGAATCACAACTCCTAATGCCAATCCCACCTTCATTCTTATCCTCATTCTCCCCTTTTTCACATCAATTATATAAGATCTGGCCAAGTTCTTCTTTTGACTCTCATGTTGAACAGTTCTCAGCAAATAATTCTCTTGCAAATCAAGTACATAACTAAGCATCCCACTGAGCAAAATATCGATAAAACCAAATCCAACCAGCACAAATAAATATTGAAAACAACTTGGTAGCCACAGTATTAGGGGTAATATCACCATATTCAATAGTGCACATTGTGACAATACAGAAATACAAAGCATCAACAACAGGGTGAGTTTCATAACCCACAAAATTATGGCGATTAAACCAGTATATAACAACAGCCAATGATAAATATAACACTAAAAGAACAAAAGCTTGTCTTACAATAGATTCGAACCAAATGGAGGCCTGGGAATTGAAGGGTGGATGACATCGTCTAAAACTGCCATGGCAGGTGCCGTTTTGGACCTACAGACGGCGGCAAAGGATCGTTTTCCATATGAAAATCGTCCGAAAGAGGAAGATTCAGTTTCTTGGGAATATCGGTTGGCTTGAGAAGAGGAGAGACAAGTCGTGTTTTGTTTTGGGAATCCTGCCAAGTAAAACGAAAGATCTCTTTTATCTCATGAAAGACATGGGCGTACGTACGAGATCTTTATAGTAAGTGACTCTGTTTCCTTCTGTCAGTCAGTACTGAGTAGTATCTTTGACGTGTCTTTTTGATTCGATATAGGAAGAGGAACAGAACATGCTAGAGACACGCGCTTTTGATGTGACGGTGTATAGGGTTGTAGGAGCCTTGAGGCTTTGAACTGATCAAGGCAATTGGTTGGGCCACACAGCCTGCTGGCATGTGAAGCTGATGTTTGGTTTATGAGACAATTTGAATCATTTAAAGACCGAAGGGTGGATTTTGATAATTAGTAGAACAAGTCACTATTAAAATAATAGAAGCAGAGCACAGCTACCAGGTCACAAGATTATTGTTATATTTTTACTGCTTGATAGGACTACTTTTCAATCATTTTTCACCTTAACATGCACTTCGACTATTTATGAAGATTAAATAATATGAAATAACTTTAAAATAATTACGACATATTTTAAAATTTGAATTCTAACTCAAAGAACCTCAATTTTCATCCCAATTATAAGAAATACAAATAAAAATTATATGCTACTTTGGGTTGCTTAAGATTGCACTAAACACAACTCATTCAGCATATTAATTGTTAGAAATATAAGGAGAAAGAAGCCATACAACTACTATCCAGATGAAGCACCAGTTGGCAAACCTCTGCCTCCACAATATTTTAACTTATAGATAATTTTCACATGTCTCACTAAACTGTAAGCCACAATCAGGTTTATTGCTCAACATAGCATTGCAAAGGAAATAGTCTGGAAATACCAAAAACCCATTGAAAGTGGGTCCACGATTTCCTTGAACATACATGCAACCCACAAAAGAGGCAGAGGTTTCACATTTGATCTAATCATCATCATCAAGAACACTCCGACGCCTTTGGATCTGTAAAGTCAGGTAAATAATGGAGAAAAATCAAAATACTTTGAACTGTGAGCCGCATGCATTAAACAAGCAGCAACCTCAGATGACTTACCGTGACTTTGGTCTGTTTAGCTGTTTGGGTGTTTATCTGTTCCAGCAGCGATATAAGCCTCTCTTCAGAAACCTTCACACGGGTTCACCAAACACATTTTAGTTCTTTATCAAGCTAAGTTGGAGATATGGCACAGAACAATTCCACACCTTAATATTAGGCATGCAACAAAACGCACTGAGACAAAAAATTCACCATACCTTGTCAACTATCTGACCCATCTGAGCAGCTCTTAGTAGAACATCCTCAACACCCCTTGCCTTCTCAGGTTTCACCAATGCAATTCGAGCAACTGTGCAAAATATATAGCAGAAAAGTACACAAATGACAAGGATTTTTTTGTAGACAAATATAGCAGAATGAATATGACTATAACCATGTATCCATCCTCAATGCCTGCTGGCATTGATTCATTCATCTTTATTTACCTTCATCACATCATCATCCTCTTCTCATCCTTGTTAATTCGTTTTTATTTAAAAGAGAAAAAAAGACAAAGAGTGGCTGTAATCACATTAGAAATATATAACTGAAAGTTTTTATGGATTATTTGTTCTTGATACGAGAATGATGCAAACATAAAACCTCATCATGCTATGATTGCTTCTTGCCGGTTTATAACTAAACTAAACCTTCCACCAAAACAACCCTCATGACACCCGATTCCTATTCAATTTAGATGTTGCACGATGCCCACTCTATTCTTATATTTGCATATTACATGCTATACAATTCAAATGTAACCTGTGCCTATACAATCAAAAGAGAACAGAATAAATTCAATTTGACAAACAGATATTTAAAAGATCAAGATATTTACCAGAATCCTAACATCTTAACTTGTAGGACTTCCCATTATATGTCTCCAACAATTCTTTAAAGTCCATACTCATAAGGTCCTTTTAATATAATTACAAATAAGCAAACGTCTGCTCATTTTCTAAATCATAAGACCATTCACAGATATGATGACAAACAGAGACATTCAGACAAGGAAGACTAAATTCAAATATTTCAATGCATTTATATATAAATTAATGAATATAGAATGGAACATTAAACTTCATAGTCAAATAAAATAACTTAGAACACCAAGCAATTCTGTACCAACAAACATAAAAGCAATTAACAGCAGGTTTCTTTAATCAACTAAAAAGGTGAATTGAGATACAAACTTACGTCTCTCACGAGCTTCAGAGGACAAAATCTGACTGAGCATCATTTGCCTCCGCTCATCTGCCTCCCTAAATAAATGGTTTTTAATTTTCAAATCAACAATTTAATTTGATGCCAAGAAAATTTGTTAAAACATAGAAACAGTATACATCTACAAGAAACTGACCTCTTGGCATCTTCCTGAGCTTTCTGTTGATCAGGGTTCTGTTGATTCCCCTGTTGATCGGTAAACTCAAATTAGTACAATTAAACTGAAAGCACAATCAAGCCAATTTAGAATTCTTTACAAATTAAAATGAAAAGACATAGATTACCACGCCATGTTGAGCCATTAGCTCTTGCATCCTTCTTTGTCTAATAGCTTCTAGTTCAGGATCAGCCTTCAAAATTAGGAAATTTCAGAATCCCCATCATTCCAAAACATCAACAGAAAGTAAATTAACCTACATACAGTGGACCTTGAAACTAGAAGGAATTAGCATTTAAGAACTAAAAAATTAACCTAAATTTATCTATCTGCTAAAGCTCTAATAAATCTAATATAAACGGAATGTTCAAGCAAATACATAACAAAAAGAATCGGAACGAAACCCTAATGCGATGTTCGGTGGCAGAAATTTAGCAAGAAAAACGAAAGGAAAATGAAAAGAATTACCATGGATTGGAAAGTGTTGGATATCCTCCTCCTCCTCCAAAAAGCAGGTTAACGCCTTCTTCACCGGAGAGAGAACGAGGGTAAGTGGATACTGTTTTCCAGTTTTTGAGATTAAACCAGACTTTAGCTTAAGCACGACGCGATCTGTGCCTCTTGGCGGGCCCCAAGGCGGTGCTCCCATTTTCCTGTAATTTCGGCCATTTAAATTATTAGCCCAACAAAATCAGGATTGGGCCTAAAAGGCCCATGTTGAGTAATTCCTGCCCATTAGATATACAATCCAACTCGGCCCATGCTTTATACCACAAAGTTTTAAAATGCATTTTTTAATTAAATCTAAACAACAAATTATTTAGTTAATAAGATAATAAATTCGTTCATATCATTCTCAAATTAAAAACAAAAAAACTCTATTTACTAGTGGAAAAACAAAGGAAAAATATCTTCCACACAGCCTGAATGGAAAGCAAGGTTTATTAAAAAAAAAAAAAAAAAAGGCTTTCCCCTGCAGTGTGGAAATTTAGTAATACCTTTTCATAGCAGAGGGTGAGAGAGCTCCTAAATCCTATAATTGCAGAGGTAAAAAACAATATAAAATCTGCATGATATTGCTTTAACAAAGCCAAGGGGATCCCGAATTCACGTGCCACCAGTTCTTTATAAATTCATCAAAGATAATAATAATAATAATAATAATATAGTAATGGAAAATTCAGGGAACCCTGACCCTGTCCTTTCTGCATTGGACTGGATTCCTACCAAATCTAGATTTGCATTGCATGAGGCTTCCATAACTTTATTTTTTTTTTTGGTTTCATATCCATGATTGATGAGAGATGACCCCACTTGATTTTAAGCAGCGGTTCAAATCTGAAACCCACGCAGTTAAACAGATCATAAAAATTTGAATATAAAATTTATTTTTTATATTAAAATATATATATATATATATATATCAATAAAAATAATTATTTTAAAAAAATTTTATTTGCATATATATATATATATATAACCTTATTAATTTTTAGTTATTATTATTTTTGTATTTATTTTATTCATATGTTTTTTATCATGGCGTGATTAGAATTATTTTTCGGCGTAAGAAAAACTGAGAGGTACCGAAAAGTGAAGTTAAAGCTCCAAAATCAAGATTGAAAATAGTAAGCAAAGCACGAAGATCGAGGAGAAGAGAAAACCAAGAATCCAAAGAAGAAATAGCGAGGAGGAAGACCGGAATCAATGGGTTTCACCATGGGCCTGAACTTCCTCCTTCTCTTAGCTATGGTGGCTACTAACATACTCTCTCTTTACCACCTCTCTTCCACCGTCCAATCTCCCAAACTTCCTCCGCCTGCGCCTATCCCTGATCACCTCCTCCGCCAGCTGAATACTATACGCGCCACCATCAGCCACCTCACAAGCCACAACCCTTCCGCTGCCACCACCGCAGCCAAACCCAACCGCGGCGTTCCTCAAGATCTCATCCTCTACTCCCAAAGCGGCCCCATTGCTTCTTCCTGCCACAACCACGCTGAGCTTCTCCATAGATACATGAATTACTCTCCTTTTTCAATCTGCCCTTATGATCCTGACCTCCAAGAAACCCTTATTCTCAACGGTTGCCACCCACTTCCTCGTCGGCGTTGCTTCTCGAAAAGCCCATCAAAACTCCCTTCCTCTCTTCCTCTAGACCCTTTCCCAGTTTCCCTCCCTGACTCCTCCGTCATCTGGAATAAATACTCGTGTAAATCTTTTGCCTGTCTTTCACAAAACAACCCCATAGGCTTCGATCTCAACGCTCAACGCTCTTCCCTGCAAAAATACTCTTCTGAGCTCGACCTTCCCGTTAACCAGTTCATGCAATTGGCTAAGTCAGCTAATTCAGTGATCCGTCTCGGCTTTGACATAGGCGGCGGAGCTGGAACCTTCGCTGCTATAATGAAAAAATTCCACAACGTTACGATTCTGACCACCACCATGAACGTCAATGCACCTTACAATGAAGCTGTGGCTTTAAGAGGGTTGGTGCCATTACACGTGCCGTTGCAGCAGAGGTTGCCGGTTTTCGACGGGACCATGGATCTGGTCCGGTGCGGGAGAGCGATGAACAGGTGGATACCGGTGCCGGTGATGGAGTTTATGTTTTATGATGTGGATAGAGTGTTGAGAGGAGGAGGGTATTTGTGGGTGGATCGATTCTTCAGTAAAAGAGTGGATTTGGAGAAAGTTTATGGACCATTGATTGGGAAGCTTGGCTATAAGAAAGTGAAGTGGGCAGTTGCTAATAAGACCGATCCAAGTGGGTTGAAAAATGGGGAAGTTCACTTGACTGCTCTGTTGCAAAAGCCTGTTTCAAAGTGATGATACAATTCAGGATTCATTGAATTTTTTAGGTGACTAATTCACTTAATCTCTTTAATTTGGTGGTTTTGCTTTGAATATTTTAGGTATCATATCTTAATTATGGCATTTGCATTTGATTCAAGAGTCCCTTCAAGATTGAATTTCTTCTTCTTCTTTTTTCACAAAATATTTTAGGTATCATTGTTGGGATCTACGGATCTGGACTTTGCCTATTAATATAGGACCATTCGAACCTTGACTGATTGTGCCAACTCTATCAGTGAATTCCTCTAGAGCTGAGGTCTTATTATGTGAGATAAGAAAGCACCTGGAGAGGGGACCTAAGTCTACATTAATATCTATCTGATCTAAGGCTACAGCATCATTAAATTCTTCATTGTTTGTACAATGTCTGGCTTCAATCCTATGTCCTATGTTGACTTTTTGAAACCTGAATGGTCCTTTAGATTTTCACACTGTTGAAGTTTTTCTTTTGTCCCTTGTCTATGTTTCTGTTGCTGAAAATCCAAAGCATGATGCCACTCCAACTAAGATTGTGATGAATGACGATATGATCTTGTTAGCACAGTTAGATCTAACATTATTCAGAGTTTGAATGTGGTGGAGTTTTTTCTATTTGAAAAATGAATTGTGTATCTGGTGTAAAGATCGATAGGGTCGCTTTTATGAATTGAATAAAGCAATCATTTGACTTGTAGTGTCTGCAATTCATGTTCATCGTGTTCATGGAAACTGCTCAAGAACTCGAATTTTTTTGTTGCTCGTATTTTGTTTAACGAAACATTTCAGTTTGATCCTTCTTGAATGCTGGTCTTAGTTTTGCAATCTGATTATGCCTATCAATATTCTCCAGAGGATTGTGATTAGAAAAGATTGATTTCTTCAAGTTTCCTGGATAAAGCTTTTAACATATTTGTCTGGGTAAATTGCTTACATTTTATTAGTTGGAATTCTGATTGTAACCGGTGAATTTCCAATTATTTCCAGATACTGATGTCAGAACACAATAGCTTGGCGGGAAACTGAGATTAACATCCGCACTCAGAAAAGCTGGAAGAAAACCTTTGCTTGAGTAACAAAAGCAACTAATTTACTTACTCCCACTAATGTTGATTAGGGTTTCTTTATGTTGTAAAGATTGCAGATGTCCAAAAAATTCTATAGGGAGCAGAGGAGGGCATCGAGTGTATCGTATAATCACAAGGTTATCTGCTAAACATAGTCTAAGTCGATGGCACTCAATTCATTTTTTTCCGAGTTGTGATAACATTTTGTTGCTGTCTGCAAGGCTGTAGAACAAATCTCAAATAATAGAGTAATACCATTTTCTTATGTTTTGGTTTAGCAGTGTGATGAGAAAAATTGTTGATAATGAAAGCTTTTCTGCATGTAATGTCTTTAGAATCGTGGATTCCCAGGATGTTGGGTTCTGAAACAGTCTCCTCCGTTGAGTGGGAGACAACTTTGTTGGAGCACAAACTAACTACTCCCACCATGACAGGTACTTGACATAAAAAGATATCTAAAGCCGCTGTCCTGCACTTCAGTCTTAAAAATTATATTTTTCTGATTTTACAATTTAATTTGGGAAGATAAATCCAGGGTTTTGTTATTTGACTCTGTTTCTTTATAAATAATAGCATATTTAAAGACTTTAGATAATCTTCCAGGGACCAATCCCATCAGTCACGATGCAATAACATGATAAACATGCAGAGTCCAAAGCAGCAACGGTCCCAACATGAATAAGTTAACTAGTTATCCCACTTTGTAGAATCGTCAAAAGAATGTAATTCAAGATTTGTAGAACAAAGAATCAACCATGTTTCGGATCGTGACTAAAAACATTGAAAGAAACTAAAGTTGAAGAAATCGTAGGTTAATGTAGTTGTTTCTTACCCGTGAGTTTCAACAAAGTGAAAACATCTTTATTCGAGCAGATAGTTTAACGCTCCATGAGCTTGCAGAATTTCTGTTTACCTATCAAGCGGTAACCTTAATTCTGAGGAGGTGATGCAGGTTAAGCCTATTGATCTTGGCGGCGAGTACGAAGTCATTTTCTGTCAGTCCACCTGTGCAAGAAGAATAATCACGTTTGAACTGTGGCTTTCAAACATACACGACAATCTTAAATACAACATTATCTGAAAACGGCGTGATTGAAAATATAAAAATAATATGAATTAAAAATTAATAAAATTTATATATAAATATAATTAAAAAGTATAATAAATTTATGATTGATATCTTAATATAAATTTTGAGAATTATATATACAGTTATGTTCAGGGGTATAAGTGATACAGTGGTATTTACAAGTTACTTGGATTTGATTCGAGTAAAACTCGAATTCGACTCGATTTTAGTCGAGTCGAGCTCGAGCTCGAGCTACTCAACCGAGTCGAATTCAAACATTTAGATACCCGACTCGAGTAACTCATGAGCCTAATCGAGTCTTGAGCTTTTATATATTATTATATAATAATATTTATACAATAAGTGTAAGAGCAAGTTCGAGTTCAAGCTCGAGTCGAGTCTTAAAATCGAGTTCGAGTTTGAACAAAAAATCGAACTTATATAATCGAGTCTAATTGAGCAAGCTCGAGTAGTTCGAACTCGATCTTGAGTCAAATTCGAGTTTAAAAATAAAGTTCGATCGAGTTCGAGCTGAGTATCAAGTATCGAATTTTTGAATCGAGTTTAAATTCAAACACCTCATTGTATCAACTTAACTCGACTCGATTACATCTCTAATTACGTCCACTTCCAAATTGATAGTAGACAAGTTAGAAGAAAAAAATAAACCTCCGCGCCAGCAAATTTTTGAAACAGATATAGACTGATTTTAACGGTAAATAGGACAGAAAATATCGTTCTACTTAATGGCAGGTCTCGCAGCTTATGCAAGATGCAGAAATTAAGTAAAATCATGGTGATCCTCGTTGTCAGAAAAGTCTGAACAGTAAAAATGTAAAACTGAAACAAAAAAGGGCTAAAAGGAACAGAAAATGAGAGTATTTCCATGGACAAGATAAATATTACCAATCGCATGAGTCCATATTTCAACTGTTACATTGTTCCATCCGAGAATATGCAGATCTGGATGATGGCCTGCATTAACCACAACACTTTTACTCAAATTATGCAATGACCAAAACCCCAAGTCAGCCAATTACACCGTCTCTGTATCTCCCATTAGAGATCTGTGTTGAGATTTGAGTAAAATACATAACAAAATTACCTACTGCTTCAACAATATTAGATACAAGCTGAAACAGCTCCAAACCTTTGGTGAAACTCTTCATTGTCCAAGACCTTTTTAGCTTCAAGGTGCCGCCTTCGTTTACCAGACTCCAACCATCTACCTGATCAAATTTAAACAGTAAGGAATTTAGGCTTATGCAATGAAGGAAATCAATAAATATTTAAAAAACTACCTTTGGAATTAGTATACTTGCACTTTCTTCAGTCATGGGCCGTAGATCCTTTGGATTGCATGGCACACACTTTTTAGTATACAAATCTAACAAGACCAATGAACCACATGAGAGAAAAAGAACCTTCCACGGTGATAAAATCTAATTTCATCAGAAAACATCAGACAGTATGTAACTGTGCATCCGCCTATGCTACAGGTTAATTTAATCCCCAAACAAACAATAACACTTCGCAAAAGGATGGTCTCCGGAAAAAATCCTTTTTTTTTCAAGGCAATCGGCCAATTTAATCCCACCTCACACAGCCAATTCCAAAGAAAAATCAATCTGATTCACAAAGAATAGTGACTCAACATAGAAAAGTGTCACTTAAACCTTTATAACAGAACATTACAATCCATTTTCAAGAATATGATCGTTAAAATGCCTTCAGTTTGCCTCTTTCAACAGAGCAGTCAGCAATGGAGTCTTAAATCATTGGCAAAATGGTATAGGCCCTGACAACGAGCACAAAGACATTGTCTTGAATCCAAAAGAAAGCAGAAAGAGATAGTTATATGCAGCATTGCTTTATTCCATCAACATTATAAGATGGTCTACGGCCATAACACACCTTCATGCAAAACGTTCTAAATCCATGAACCGAGAACCTATTTGACAAAATTCCATACGATAACGAAGAATCTCAGTGGCTTGTGTACTGGAAGTGCGTATAAGTTGAAAATACATCTTCATACAATATAATTCTTTAACAAAAGGCAGATTAAACAAATTATTTTCCTCAATGATTTTCATTACAATTGTTCCAATGATCTATAAAATAAGTGCAATGAAACAAATTCATATCAACAAAACTGTGAACCAAGAAAAAGGAAACCGAAACGTGAAGATCCTATAAGCTAATAATTAAGCAGTAAGAAAATTTTATATTTTAATTAAAAAATTCAGGGAAATTACCGTCCATGAAAAATAATCTGAACTCTGAAGCGAAAAGAGAGGAGAAGGAAAATGAGAGAAAGAGAGTTTTGAAGCGATGAGTAGTTACTTACTTGGTTACTTGAGGCTTAGAGAGTGAGAAAGTGAGGGGAGTTAGCGTCTTAGGTAAAATATATAACAGACAAATCTTTTATGATAATTTAAATATTTGACACTTATATTACCTTAAATTTATTCAAATTAAAAAATAATTATATATTTTTATATTTTTCATCCATATATAAATTTTTTTAAAAAATCATTTTATCATCTTTTTTCTGTTCCTATAAAATTTTAAAAAATCAATTATATTTTTTCAATTTGTTTACCAAATATTAAAATTAAAATAGAAAACAGTTTTTTGCCGATTTCTTTTATAATAAAAAAATAATTATCTTTTCTATTTTTTCCAATTCATTATCTTAAATTAAAAATTAGTTATACATTATCTAACATCTTTTTATTACTATATGGATTAACTAACTTATATCCCATGCGATACATGAATCAAAGGGAGAAATAGAGGCTTGGTTCGATGGCCAAAGCTTGGATGGACAAAAAAAAAAAATTAAAAAGAAAAGGGGAAATACTTTGAAAAATAAATAAAATAGTCCTTCAAAGAATAAATCTAACTTCTAAAATAATAAATAAATGCCAAAAGAAAAAATAAAATGGTGGATTCTAGGATCACGAGATATTGGTATTTGAATCAATTACCCAGAATCAATATCAATTCAAATTCTGTAATATACATAAATATATATATATATATATATAATATTAAAAAAATCAACTATCTTTTTTAAGTCTACATAAATAAAGAAAAAAATTATATTACTCTATTGAAATGTACAAAATATATAAAAAAAATTAAAGAAAAAAAATTATGTTTAAAACTTAAAACTTATATTATAAAATTTATAATAAAAATTATACTATATATAAATTTACTTATTTATGAAACTATTTTCTCACCTGGCACAAATTTAAAAATAATTCGAATTATTATTCAGAGAATTATTACTTTAACCGGAATAAATGTAAAGAATTGGGGCAAAAACAAAATTACAGAAAATAAAGGCGCGCTCAAGTAAATAAAGTTAACTTGCTGGTAACAATAATAAATTTCATTTACCGATCTGCTGCCTCGGCCCGTTTTTCCTCGTCGCTTTTCACGCACACTGTCACAGCTCATAAGAACATCTGTCGAACAAAAATCTGATCTTTTCCGAGAAAATCTTGCCAAACGAGAAGAAAATGGTCAGCTTTCTTTCTCTCTTCCAACTACGCTGTCTTTTGATTTTTCATTATGTAAACATTAAGCAAATAAATTTATAATTTGCGTTTCAAAGATCTGCTTTGGCTATATTCAGTTATCTCTAGAGCAGATCTAAACTTTGGATTTAATTTTCTTTATAATTTTAATTTTTCTAAGAGTTAGGCTCTGATCCAATCTCTTTCTCTTAGATTTAAAAAAAAAAAAATTGTAGATTGAAGGTAAATTGAAATTATAGTAGAATTAAAATTTTAATTTTCGATTAGCTTGCTTAGTTGAATCCATTGTTATTTTTATGAAAAAAAAATTGATTCTTTTTAGGAGCTTTGGCTTTTCTTGTTTTTAGGAGTTGTGCCCCTCAGTTAAAAACATCCTTTTGTTGGATTCCGAAGGGAAACGAATTGCTGTTAAGTATTTTTCAGATGACTGGCCGACGAATTCTGCTAAGGAAGCCTATGAGAAAGCTGTATTTACCAAAACCCAAAAGACTAATGCCCGTACAGAAGGTAATTTAGTTTCTGCACTCTGTTTGTTATTTGTTAGGAATGTTGACAATGGTTAATTAATCAGTTCATTCGATTTGAGAATTTAAAAGGTTGTTTGCTTGTGCATAAAGGTTGACAATGGTGGGTTGACATTGGTTTGCTATTTTAACATGGTGCTTTTGTTCTTTGTTTACAGCTGAGATAACAATGTTTGAGAACTATGTTGTCGTGTACAAGTTCGTTCAGGACCTTCACTTTTTTGTTACTGGAGGCGAAAATGAAAACGAGATTATCTTGGCCACAGTACTCCAGGGGTTTTTTGATGCAGTTGGACTTCTTCTAAGGTTTTTAAACACTACTTTCTATGATTACCATCTTTCTATGCTTGTTTGTGATATCATCGTTTCTAATTTTGACTTTGTTTTCTTTGTTTTCTCTACCCCTTGTACCAGAAGCACTGTGGACAAGAAGGAGGCGCTGGAGAACTTAGATCTTATTTTGTTATGCCTTGATGAGATTGTTGATGGCGGGTATGAATTACCATTTATTGTATTAATGTAGTTGAAATTAAGTTATCATAGTTTTGTTGAATCATTCGGTAGACATTTTTCATTGCTTGTATGACTAGTGTCTCTTGTATTTATCTGGATTTGGTTGGAAAAAATGTAAGATCTTGTATGATTCAAAGTTTCTCGTGCCACAGACTGACCAGCCATAGGTCAAAGAAAGTTGGTTTTTGCAACTGGAAATTGTTATTATTGACATGATATCCACACATATTTGTTCTTGGCTGGAAATGTCTCTTAATTCTTCACCCCCTCCTCTAAAATACCATCAAAGATAGTGATGGTAGACTAGGTTTAACATCTGGATGCCCTCTGCACTAGTCACACGTGTTACCCAATAACGATGTAGGTGAGAATATAAGTAGAAAAAGAAAAACATAAAAGACTAGTACTTGGATATATATTTTTTCTGTTCACGTGATACGTTGGGATGTATTGCATGAGTAAGAAAAGGGTAAGAATTAGAATACAGAACCAATGGGGAAAGAATGGTAAGGGGGAGTCATCAGAAGCAACTGCCCCCTGAGGATGTTTGACTTATCATCCTGTTTGACTGTTTTTATCTTTGTGCAGTATCATTCTTGAAACTGATGCGGATGTTATCGCCGGGAAAGTTGCCAGTCATAGTATTGATGCTGGAGCTCCTCTGTCTGAGCAGGTATTATGACCCTTGTTCTTGAAACAAGCAACACTCCCTCTTTTTCGTTTTTGTTTTGATTATTTCTTCCCCCAGAAATCAGAAGTGAGTTCTTTAACAGCGAAATATCAATGACTATTACCACCATATTAACAAGTTTGCTGTTGTACAGTCGATAACTCAAGCATTGGCTACTGCCCGGGAACACCTTACAAGATCTCTCCTCAAGTAATGCATACACCAAGCTGAAGGAGAGAAGCCAGAGGATATATCTTTTTGTAATGATACTATACCACCTGATTTGTTTAGTATAATTGATGCTATTGCAACGTTGTTTTCTTGAAGATAGTGAGTGATATTGTTCACTGAATGTTTGAATTTTCTAGAACATTTTTTTTATTATTATATCATTTTTATGTGACATGTGTTATTAAGAGCAAGTGTTGGTATAATTATAATTATAAACAAAAATTACTAATATTCACAAACACTGATTCCAGGCAGCATCCCAGTTGGCCGCAAGGCTCTCTTCTCTTATTGCATCAATTCACTGGTTCTTCTCACCATTTCCTCCGATCTCCTGGCAGCAAATGATAGCCTTGAAAGACCTCCAGGAGTCACCAAAGGAAAGAATTCTTGGAACTGCAGCGTGTGGCTTGTCGTTTGCTTCCCGACAGCTGACCTTTCGGAAGGTTCTAAAGAGGCAGTCATTGAAAGTTGTCGTGAATCTTATAGTCTACCAATCACCTGTTGCATCCATTGTATGCAACAGGTGATTGGTAGATTTTTCGCATCCGGAAATTGGAAACATTTAAAAAGAGAAATGGATGGATATGAACTAGGGAAGGTTTACCCTGCTTTGGACTGCTGCTGCTTGGCAGGTTTCAATTTTGGTGCCGTAGCATTGGTCTTTGTCTGCTCTCTTTTCTACTGTCATAACTGCATTGGGATTTCCATTACTCCAATGGCTGCCATTTTCGTTTTCCATGATAAAATGAGCGGTATAAAGCAATATCCGTGGTGTTGGCCATTTGGGTTTCGTTTCCATAAGTCTATCAGCAATACCTCGACGACGATCGTAAGTTGAATGCTGAAACCAAAAACGCAAGTGAAGTTTCCGAGGCTGACGCTCACACTAGCTAGCTTCTTTTCTCTATCAAGGAAATTAAGGTAAGCGTCTGTCTGCATATAATCTTCTTCTGTTCACTATCTGAACTGATATGAAGCCTAACACTACAAAAAACAAAGGCTTTTCCGATGGAAAATAAAACATTACCGATGAAAATTTATGTCAGTAAAAGACTGTTTCTTGGTAGTGTAAATCTGTATAGGAAGGAAAATGAGCTAGCAAGCCTTTATCATATTCTACTTTGATATTATTATTTTTTTTTTCAGATAGGTATGAATTTGGTTTATGGGGTTTCAATTTTTTTTTTTTAGTGGAAGTTGTCAATAATGAATTGTTGATTATTGAAATTAAAAGGAATTAACACGGTAATTCAAAAGGATATTAATATTGATTTTTTTTTTTGAAATAGGATATTAATATTGATTTAAACATTAAAACATATTTTGATCTTATTTTTATGCTGATTTTAGTAGAATTACAATCCACTAGAGACCATTTCAAGGTAAGATTTCTATTTTCTACCAAATTCCAAAAGGATATCAACGGTAACGATTATAATAATTATTAGTTAACAATAAATGAAAAGCATGAAGGTAAAGGGAAAGAATAGGGAAAAGAAAATATGAGCCAATAAATAAGAATAAAAAATTGGTAGGCTTGGAGGAGATTGAGACCAGGCCAATTAAAAGGATTAATCTAAGGTGAGGATAATCTACCTTTCTAATTAATAAATTTAATTTTATTTCTTAATTACATTTACTGATTATGAAAAATTATTTAAAAGTATTTTTAACTAAAAAAATTAATAAATATTTTAATTTTGATTGTAAAATTTTAAAATATAAATTTAATTTTTAAATAAAATTAACTTATCCCCAATAGAAATAAACGTAATCTTAGAGTTTAATAGAAAAAAAAAAAAAATTGGTGTAGCCTTTGTCTTGCTTGGTTTCTCTACCATAGAAGGGCCAAACTCCGAAATATAAAGACAAATTTGCGACATGTATCTTGAATTTATCCCTGTTGGCCATTGGTTTAGGAATTGAAAACCTGCAATTATTAACAATGGTGCTGTATTAGGAGATTATTCTCATGGAATGGAACTGGATGCTTGAAGATAAGGCGTCCTTTTCTAGATCAGATTAATAACTTATATATTGTCAATAAGATTTTTTTAATTTTACAAAGAAAGTTAGGATGATAATACATGTTTTATTTTATTTATTATTTATTATTTATTATATTTAAAGCACATGTGATATCATCTTAATTCCGTTTGTGGAGTCAAAAAATTTTAAGATATATAAAGATAATTATCCTTCTAAATTTATGTGTTATTTTATATTACAAATAAAATAAAAAAAATTAAGAATTGATTCCCTAGACTTGCTCTCTTAATGTCCAAGTCAAGCATTTTGCAGCCATTCTTAACGAAATGGAAATAGCAAGAAAAGTTTTGTTCTTTTCCGAGTTGCTACTCTACTCCCGTATTTATTCTAAAAGCATAAAATTAGACCCATTAATTTGAATTCTTATCGTATTAAAATTATATTTATATTATATAAAATATAAAAGTTTCGGATTAATATTTATATTAATATATTAAATATAATTTTTAAATTTTTTTTATATTTATATATAATTTTTGTTAAATTTTAATTCTTAACGTATTTTATTGGTGATGTTTGCGAATCACGTCACAGTAAAAGAAGTGAAAACTGAAATCAGAAACAAGGAATAGGATTCAGAGCGACAGCCGTCTCCATTATCAGTATGCTTTCTTTATTAAGCGATGAGACCCAACGAGCCGGGGAAGGGACTGAAGTGTCTGTAAGTGGTAAATTGCGTCTGATCTTATCTGCTACTCCATTTTTTTAACTCAACAATTACAACTCCACACCATGGGTAAGTTCTCAGCTCTTTCTACATACTTAGAAATATTATCTAACAAGTTTAGTCAAGGATTTCTATTCAAAACTAGCATGGAGATCATTTTAGTAAATCCATCTCGACCCAATGTATTGTTACATGACATTGCTGCTTGATCTGCGACGGGAATTCTTGAACCTAAACTATCTTCTTCAACTAAACAACAATGGCAGCTTTATTCTGTATAAATTAGTAGAACTAAATAGTTTACACTTTTGGACATGACAGAAGCTGAAGGAGCAAATTCAAGTAGCGGACTTGTGGAGGAAAGAGAATTTCGACCTCACCGTATCTACATGATCAGGTGGCTTCGGATAGCGCTCTACACGATCTTTGTTCTCTGCGGCCAAACTGCAGCTACACTGCTTACAAGGCTTTACTTTGAGAAAGGTGGAAGAAGCAAATGGGTTGAAACGCTTGTTCAAGTCGTAGGTTTCCCTATTATCCTTCCCTGCTACTTCATTCCGCAAGGTAAATTGATTACCACGCCGAACAGTAGTTCTGCTGCTGTCGAAACACAACCATCGTCGCTGCTATTGGTCGTTTGCGTCTACGTATACCTCGGACTACTCACGGCAGGATCTGCGTATCTGTATTCAGTTGGCTATGAGTATCTTCCGGTGTCTATGGTGGCACTGATTTCAGCATCGCAGTTGGCTTTTAACGCTTTCTTCTCTTATTTCCTGAATTCACAGAAGTTCACTCCTTTCATCACCAATTCTCTTGTTCTTCTCACAGTTTCCTCCGTTCTCCTGGTAGGAAATAATAGCTCTGAGAGGCTTCCTGGAGTCTCTAATGGAAAGTATGTACTTGGGTTCATATGCACCATTTTTGGAACTGCAGCGTTTGGCTTGTTGCTTGCTTCTCAACAGCTGACCTTTCTGAAGGTTTTAAAGAGTCAGTCATTTAAAGTTGTCATGGATCTTATAATCTACCATTTGCTTGTTGCTTCCATTGTTACATTGATAGGATTCTTCGCATCCGGAGAATGGAAACTTTTGAAGAGAGAAATGGATGGATATGAGCTGGGGAAGGTTTCCTATGTCAATACGCTGCTTTGGACTGCTGTTGCTTGGCAGGTTTTCAATTTTGGTGGTGTAGCATTGCTCTTTGAGTCATCTGCTCTCTTTTCCAATGTGATAAGTGCATTGGGATTGCCAATTACGCCAATAGCTGCCATTTTCGTTTTCCATGATAAAATGAATATTGTAAAGGGAATATCCATGGTGTTGGCTATCTGGGGCTTCGTTTCCTATGCCTATCAGCAATACCTCGACGATCATAGTGCGAAAACCAAAGAAGCAAACGAAGTAAACGATGATCAAAATTTGATTTAACGATTATAACTTTTTAAATAAAAGTAAATATAAGATTCGAATTTCGCTTTATCTTTATATCTCTTTATATATATTAAAAAAAAGGGGAGATTGGGCTCGCTTTTCCAATCTGCATCAAGGAAATTAATTAAGGCCAGTGTCCGTTTGCCATCTGAAATGGCTTGAAGCTAAATTTGTACAGGAAGGACAATGAGCTAGCTAGCAAGCCTTCAACATATTTTGCATTGGTATATTGTGATTGAGGAAGCCTTCATAGTTTTTCAAGCTATAATTATTTTCGGATTGGAATGAATTTGGTTTATGGGGATTTTGGCTTTCCTTTTCATATGTTTTTTAGTACTATTTGGATGTACTTATAAATGTTTCCTAAACAATTTGCATGGTTCATAGACCATTTTATTAGTAATAGTTTTAATTTTCTCCTTTCCCATTGCTTATTAATAATTAAAAAAAAATTTAAAAAAATGAGTATTATTTTAAATTATCATATTATCAATTATAAAATATAAAAATTTATAAATTTAATATTCGAATTTCAACCTATTGGTTCTTCTTTCCAAAACAAAAAGCTTTCACCAATAGTTCCATTAATTTTGGAACTATTGGTGAAAAACATACAAGACTCAATTTTAAAGTGACAGAATAGGGAAAAGAAAGATAATTCCCATGGAATGGAGCTGGATGCCACAAGATAAAACAGACCTTATTCTAGATTTATGTTCTGTTTTTGATTTGGAATAAAATAAAGAAAGAATTGATTCCCTAAACCTCCTCTCTGTAATTTCTCAGTCAAGTGTTTGCAGCATCCATGCATGACGAAAT
Source organism: Firmiana major (assembly GCA_033439115.1). Lineage (NCBI taxonomy): Eukaryota > Viridiplantae > Streptophyta > Magnoliopsida > Malvales > Malvaceae > Firmiana > Firmiana major. Next base: position 2,850,407 of record CM065914.1, on the reverse strand, counting down.
GGAAGTGCGAGAAAAGTTCTGCTCTTTCAGGGACTAATAATGTATACCATTTATTCTCAAAGCATAAAACAGTAGAAAACCCATGCCAAAAAAAGAGTTCTCCATTATAAGAAAAACTGTACATATGCAGTATTTATTATGCAATGAGACCCAACGGGCCAGGGACTGATCAGGAGGCTAACAGTGATTATCACCAGCCTGGTTTTGATCTGAATTGGATTATAGCCCCTTTCTCTCATCTCTGGCACTCCTTTTAGGCATATGCTCAACAATTAGAACTCCACTTCATGGGTAAGTGTTCAACTCTTTCTACATCCTTTGAAACATGTTTTAACGTTTTGATTGTGACATAAATGCATAGATAATACCTCGCAAGTTATTAGTGAGGTCTCCACGCTTAAAGAGTTGTATCCGTAGCTAGCATATGGAGATCTTAATAGAAAAACCATCCTAACATATTGTTAGATGATATTGCTGCTTGATCTGCAACAGAAATTGTTAAACTTAAACTCTCTTCTTCAACCAATCTAACCCGAGAAATAAAAGAGTTTTAAATGCCAAAAATGGTATACAAATTAGTTCACTCCTTTCATCATCAATTCTCTGGTTCTTCTCACCATTTCCTCCGTTCTCTTGGGTAGCAAATAATAGCTGGCCTCCTGGAGTCTCCAATGGAAGGGATGTACTTGGGTTCATTTGCACCATTTTTGGAACTGCTACAAGTGGCTTGTCGCTTGCTTCCCAACAGCTAGTCTTTCGGAAGGTTCTAAAGAGGCACTCGTTTAAGGTTGTCTTGGATCTTGTAATCCACCAATCCCTTGTAGCATCCACGCTGTGTCGATCGGCTTCCTGGCATCTGGAGAGTGAAGAGGTTTAAGGAGAGAAATTGAGGGTTATGCACTGGGGAATACTTCCTATGTCATGACTTTGCTATGGACTTCTGTGGCTTGGCAAGTATCCATCAGGGGTGGTGTGGCATTGGTTTTTGAGTTGTCTGCTCTCCTTTCCAATGTCATAGGTGCACTGGGATTGTCAATTACTCCAATAGTAGCCACGTTCGTTTTCCATGATAAAATGAGCGTTACAAAGGGAATATCCATGGTGTTGGCTATTTGGGGCTTCGCTTCCTATGTCTATCAGCACCACCTTGACGACCCTGAGTTGAATGCTGAAAATGAAAGAGAGTGAAGCTTCTGAGGCTTGACATTCATTCTCGCCAGCTTAGTAGTTTCCGTATCAAAGAATTACCGTAACGCTCCAATCCAATCTCATATTAAGATAGCTTGAAGATCTATTATATTATTACGAGAATAATTTATATTAAAAAAATCTTTAAAAAAAAGAATGTTTTAAGTGTCAATAAAATAATAACACATTTTAATTTTTTAAAGACATGTAAACACTCAATTACACTATATCAACTTTGATTAAATTAATTTGTTTATAATTCAACTCTTATAAAATCAATTTGTTCGCCTATTTAACTCGTATTAATGAAAAAATATTAAAAACTAACATAATTAACAAAAAAACTATTAACATCTAACAAAAAAATTAATTCAAAGAATTAAATGCTGAATTAAAAAATAAGTATATGAATACAATTTTATGAATCAAACGATGTCAAGATTTGTTATTAATATTTTGAAATATAAATACTTAGCTTCTTATAAATACAATCGTTCCAAAGATTATTAGAAGAACACTCACATTTTGGAGGACCAATCAAATTATACTATTATATTTTTTTGTTATTTTTCAAATTAATCTTTATTGTTAAATGCTAACAACTCTTTGTTAATTATACAAGTTTTTAATTTTTTTTCATTAATTTGAGTTATAAATAGATGAGGAAATATATTTAGTTAGAGTTAAATCTGAATAAATTAATTTAATCAAAATTGATATAATATAGATAAGTATAAAATAATTATTTCATCTCTTTAAAAAAAATAGATATAATTATTATATTGGTGCTTATAACATTCTACTTTAAGATAATCTTAATATAAATTATTCTCTAATATTATATATGTATACTTAAATTTATACTAGTAAAACCTCTTTTTTATAAGATGATTATTCAACTGATTAAATCATATTCGGCAGACAAAAAAGAGATGTATAGAAAAGCAACGGTGTAGGGTCGATGAAGCAAGCAACTCCTTTCGGGTGGACAAAACATTAGTACCAAGTAGCATTATTAAAGGAAAATGGATTTAAGAAACAACGATCTCTAAGTCTCCACCTATAGATTGAGAGAATCTGTCAAACATTGTCTGTCGAATATATGCTTTGATCGAACGCTGTAGCAACTGTCACTGCAACTTTAGCATCAATATATACGTAAGAATCTTGTATAATAAACGCATGATAAGATTTTTAATCAAATAACTAAGAAAGAATCGTACCATGGAAGACCAAATAAAAAGGCGATTTTCACTATAAGAGAAGAGGGGGGATAACAGGAAAACAATGAAGAAAAAGCTAAGGGCAAAGTCTACTATTCCAAATTAGCACACTGTGTTCCTAAGCATAACCAGACAATAACTAAGCAGAATACAACCTCGTGGCACAGGGCAGTAGCCAGTCAAGATCTCTTCAGACCCACCGACGATGCATACAATTATTCAATCGCAAGAATGCCTTTGATTGGCCACTTTCAAACTCACTACAATACCCTGAAAAACCAGGAGGTGACATGATTAGTAATTGTTTTGCCACAACTGTTGGGCCTGCTTTGATGGCTGACTTTGAGACCCACTTAGGGATCCATCCCTGGGGTTTTGCTGCTGATGGTCCAGCGATACTCCCGTTTGCGAATGGTAGAAATTGGGGTATCCAAGAGCCCCAAAATGCTGTGAAGGCTGCTGCCCTTGTCGAAATCCGGCGGCCTGCTGGTTCTGCCCCTGGAAGCTGTAATATGTGCTTGCAGGAACGGCAGACATTGTTCGTGAGCCAGGGCCGTGAATCCACATGGCTGAATTATCATTCTGACCACATAAACAAAAAAAAGAAAGAACCCACTTCAGATTCAAAGTAGCACAGAGTAAATGCAAATACTCATACACTATCATTCCATAGTAATGAATGCAAACTGTTCGATACAAATGAGAGCTCTCAATGCTGGGTATAGAAATTACCTGTTGAAGAGACATCAAAAGATTGCTGTCCTTGTACTGAGAACTCAGAACATCATCGTAGCCGATGGTTGTACCTGCAGGTGCAGTAGGTGGATTCAGAGGAAGTCCTCCAGGAATGCTGGTAGAACTTCCAAACCCATAGCCAGATGGAATAGCAGCAGTTTGAGGCAAGCTCCGAACAGAAACATTATTTTTGCCTTGGGGGAGCACAGCTGCCAGGGACTGAGGGTAGTTATTATTACCAGCAAATGCTTGCTGGAAAGCTGATGGCATATACGCGTAACTCTGAGGCAAAAAAGGATAACTAATCATGTTGGGAAAATGCCCCAGTGGAAGCGTAGGTTGGGAAAAAGGGTGCATAGCTAGATGCTGCGGGAGAGCAGGTCCTGTGGCAATGCTGGCACCAGGCAGAGTCTGTGGAGTAGGCTGTGGCGCAGAAATATTAGCTGCTCTTAGAGCCTGCACAAGTACTGGTTAATCAGGAAAGAACCAAGTAAATCTTACAAATTACGGAATTTTTTATAGTTTGGTTTCCAAAGTTGCCTTCAGCCTTTTCTTTTCCCTTTTCACCACCCCCAACCTCTTTTTTCTGACACTGACATAAGCACATAATAAAAACACGTAATGATAATAAATGTTTATACTGTAGAACTAGATGCATAATTGAGGACAACAAAAGTGATGACCAACAAATAGTCAAATGTCACTGTTTCAAATTAAGAGAAGGACAATGCATAAGAAATTAGAGTTTGAGGATGTTTCCGCGTCACCATAAAGCATGTGCTTTAAACCAAAACTCTATCTAGTCAAATATATAAGCAAGATGCATACTTAATGACACTACTAACAGGTTAAGTTTCAGTCAAAATGAAACTAAATATAGCTTCAATATTACAATATATGAAGTTTCATCTTAGTTCAGTAAAATCTTGAAATAACACTACCATAAATTATTCTGGCCAAGCTAAAGCAAAAGAGTCATTCAGATAGAGGTCTCCCAATATTGATTTGCTCTCAGAAGAGTTGGAGAGATCAACTCAGATGCCAATTCACAAAAATGCCTAATAGAATAACAGAAAGTAACTTAAATTATGAGTTAGGACATTTATTTTATGTTTATATCATCACCCCAACTCTTAGCTGTCTTTTATTTCTCTCTCTTTATACAAACCAAAATCAAATGTGAACAGTAACCTCTCCCAAGTTTCCTCCATCTTTTTTCCCCTCTATTTAACTCATCATTTTATACTCAAGGACATGAGTGTGCAGAGGCTATTCTATAGCAGTTTTTAGAGGAAAAAGTAAAAGGAATAATGGTTATGTTCCTTCTTGACCACTTGAATCGTTAAAAAGCGTTCACCATTCAATTATAAATGCAAAGTGTACAAACATCAAGAAATTAATAAGTTCGAGCAGAGGGCACCTCTGGCATGGAAATGGCTGGACCACTAATGGAAGAGACTGCATTGCTGTATTTTGTTGGCATTGACTGAGTCATAGGGAAAGGTGAGTATGGAAGATCGGGCTCTCTTGCAGTCTGAACAGTTGATGTCAGCAAAGTGCTTGGTAATGAATTTGTATATGCTTGCTGTAGCGAAAACCATTATCGTGAGAGGAGGCATTCAAGAAAACTAACAATGTATTTCAAAGAACATAGTAGGTCAATCAATAAGTTCTCACAGTAGAACAGAGTTTTTCTTGAAATAGATCAACAAGATGTGGCAATCCACCAAAATTTTCTAAATAAAAGAAATTTTCTTATCCACTATAAAACATATCATTGAATCATTAGTTTGGAAATATAAAGTTCATGCATTCAAAAAAAAAATCTTACAGTTAAGTCACATTACCATTACACTTGGGAAAGGAGAGAGATTTTGGATTTGAGAGCTTGTCTGTGGATGAGTAAAAGCATGATTTAATTGTTGAGAATTTTCATAGCTATAACCAGATGCAGAAGGAAATCCATATTGGCTCTCTTGGGCAGCTTCAGAACCATTTTGTTTCAAAACCTCTGGTTGAGAATCTTCAGGAGCCTCATAAATCCCAGTGCTGACATTACTTCTATTTATTATATTTCCCTCTGCATTATTTCTGAGATGTTCATCCCCATAATACTCCGTATTTCTGCAAATAAAAAGTTTAACCATTATTGTAAGGAACAAATAAGTAAAGCAAGGCAAATCAAAATCATAAGAGAATACCTATTGTCCAAGGGTCCAATAGATGAGGCATCTGCTGCTTCAGGAGCCTCATCCAAATTATTCTTCAAAGGCCTTGACGCAAATGGCCCAGAAAAGGTAGAACCAACACCAGGTCCAAAACTTCCAAAACTCAAATGTGAACAGTCCGAGGTGTGGACTTGCAGGTGATTAGGAATTATTACAGAAGGATTATCCTCTTCAGGTTCTGGCTCCTGATCATCATTATGTAAAGTAAGTTGCCGCAAATTCACAGCAACTGATGAAGAACCATCTTCAGCTGAAAGAACACAAACGAGACAAAAAAATGTAAAGTCCACAAGAAGCTTCCTAGCAGATAGCAATGAGCAAAGGATACATTCAATGATTAAAGGCTAACTCCACATCAAGGTAAGAATTATATTATAGAGAAGGGAAAAAACAAGTCTATGTTGTTTAGTGAATCCCAGCACAAAAGGTGAAGCGATAATTTTGGGGTAAAAGAAAAACCCTCAAAAAAGAGGGAAGCCAAGGAAGCAAGTATTTCATAAACCTCCCCAAGCCAAACACCCTGCGCGACCCCCCCCCCCGAACTCCCCATCCTAATCGTTTTACACCCGACATACTGTGCTCAGGCTCAAAATCAATAGAAAGAGGGGGAAATGTAAAATTATTCAGAAGCTAGGAACATATGATATTTTCTTTTTTTGGGGGGGAGTGTGTCTGCGTGTGTTAGGGGATGGGGAAAGCAACATAGATTAATTCAACAACCCTAAAGCATTAACATCAGCAGTGCAAGACAATCATAAGTGGATTGTCAAAGAAAACTGCAATCTGTGTAAGCCTTAATCTTTAAAGAATCCTTCATCACGAGTGATACATTCATTTAAAGCACTAGACTAACCTTCATAATTAATTGCACAAATTGAGTGATTTAAAGCACTACACTAACCTTCATCATGCTCAAAAGCATGCCTTTGAGGCGGATAGGAATTAATATCCTTATATAAGTTATCATCATAAGGAGATGGACCACCCGAGTCGTCCTCTTGAATGTTTCTACTTGAAATAGGAGACCTAACATGATTACTATTCAGAGTTTCAACAGGACCATCATCCACAGCCTGAGCTTCCTCTGACTGGGGTTTTAGGTGTTGATTAGTTCCATCCAAAGGCAAGTCAGATGCATTTGAATACAGTCCAGATTCTGCAGATGCCTTTAAGATAGAGATCACACTGCTAGCAGATGGGTTCTCAATGGGAGGCCATTCATCACTTGGAGAAACATGCTGGTTTGTGGTGACATCAGGCTCATAAGTAGCATCTGACAACTTGGAAGCATAATCCTGTGAAGAATGTAAATTGGGATCTAATACTGCCGAAGGAGGTGTCACAAGAAGCCGATTATTATCTCTTTGATGAGGTGGGCTTGGCATGACAGAAGCCTTGTGTTGTGGCCTGCCCATCTTCACAATATCAGCCATTGATACTTGACCTGGAACTCCCAACCAAGCAGAATGGTATCCAGAAGGCTGTGACGATGAAGAAATCCCATCACCTAAACCAACTGTGGAGATTTTATTTTCTCCGATGACAACTTCACTGCAAAACCAGCAAAACTTACTTGAGAGTAAATATACATGTGTAAAACATATTACTAATAGAGTACATATCAGAATCACAATGCTTATGAAACAAACAAATAGAAAGGACATCCCAAGATAGAGGTGAGGAAAAAAAAACTCAGCCAGCTAAAATGTTCTAAAACTTCTTTCCGTGAAAAACAATACATGCTTACTAAAAAATTAAAAGTTTTACAAACGTATGGATGCCTCATGTCCAAACTCCAGTTACCAAGGTTTGGCAAGCATTTGCAACTATTAGGGTCTATTGGTCCTTGCCAAACTAGCCAATCTTTGATAATTTCAATTCAAACACAAACCCAACAAGGCTTAATGATGGAAGTAAATTAATTTCATTAAGCATGATATGGTATCAATAAATATAATTATTCTAATAGAATTAATTCACTTGCAGGCAAATGCAAAAAACAGATGTAGCAACACAACCCACTTCTGGTCATTATAGCTCAAAATTTATAGCGGAATTTGAGCTCCTTAAATGGACTAGACAGAGAGGAACTATCTCTTTTGAGATTCTAACAGGAATTACCCGTGGGATGGAGGTTGCCAATTCGTGTTATTTCCTTTCATACCAGATGCAGTGGATGAAGAGCCTGCATAAGCATGAGTTCCATTTTCTCTCTTTTGTGCAGGCTTACCATGCGAAGGGCCAGACTCTAACCAGAAAAAGAGTACCCAATGGATGAGAAATCATCTAAAAGAGTTCCAAAACATTTTTTTAACTTAGTAAAAGCTGATACTTGTCCAAAGTTGCCTTAGGGCACGTTCATAGTTATACCATTAGAACTGTAATGGGATGAGCCACCACGCCCAATATTTCGGTCTGAGCTACTCCTACCACCACGACTCCCAAAGTTATTGGCACCACGCGACCTGAAATCAACCGTATCCTTGCTCTGGAACAAAAGGAGAAAAAAGATAATAAGCTACATAACCATCACAAAGTGAATCAGATTAAACACTCATTAGTAATGCTAAAATTAACTGACAATCTGACATGATGCATGACCTATACAACCGCAGTTATGCCATTTATTACTTGAATGATGTTGGTGTAACGATGAGAGGAAAGGAAAGAGATTATGGTTATTAATGCAAACTCAACATTCACAAAATAGCGACCATTTGGCCTAATTTCCACAAGCACGCACCTCTTTTTTCTTGTCTCGTTTGCTCTTCACCTCATGAAAAGGATCTACACATTTTACAAACATCTTTTTAGAAACGAAACAGAGTACCATGTCAAGTACAGAAACTTCAGCTGCCCTACTGTTATGAAACAAAGCAACATACATTTTTGGAACATCGAGAGCTACAAAAGTCAGGGTTTTATTCAGATTAAAGGCATTATCTTCACCAAAAACACAAGTCTTTTGGCTTCTACCGTTGAGTTTAAATGTACAAGACAATCAGTGCATAGAACACACATGAACTTATACCGGCCTGTCACAGCAAATGGTTAAATTTTACTACAAGTTTACAACAATGTCGTTGCTGAAAATACACTGCAACTATAACACTTCGAATAAAGAAATATTTGTGGATACTGTTAATGGATAGAAAAAAAAAAACAGAAAACTAGCAGCTAAGCAGATTCTGTCTTTAGATTAGTAAAACACCCAAAACCCAGAAACCCAGCAGTTACCCTTTTGCATAATAAAATTAAAAACTCCATGTTCTCAACCAAAAACGTAGAAATAAACACATTAAAATGGGGGAAAAAAACAGTATTAAAAACAAAAAATAGAAAGAAAGGCGGAGAACCTTGAGAGAGGAGGCGATTTTAAAATGGGGAAAAAAACAGTATTAAAAACAAAAAATAGAAAGAAAGGCGGGGAACCTTGAGAGAGGAGGCGATTGACGGTCTCGTTAGGGTCCATGTTACACTCTTTAAGCATAGCATAGATCTCGCTTTCGGGGCAGTTCACAATCTCCTTCAAGCTCTGGACCATCTTCCGAGACCCAGTCGGAATACCGGAAATTCCATTATTACCCTTCCCTATCCCATTATTTCCACCTCTTCCTTCCCCACTCATCCTCTCTTCGGGTACCCTCTCGGAAACAGTCTCGCTTCCGCTCTCTGTCAGATCTGAGAATGAACAACGTCGTTTAAATTCAGCTATTGTCTTCTCTCCTCGGCGTCTTTCGCTTCTCTAGGCGAGAATGATAAAGGCAGCAGGCAGCGGCAAGAAGAAAACGAGTATTATATCTTCAAACAACGCTTTAAAAGAAAGAACGCTCTTTTTTGCATCGACACCCCGCTAACCCTCCGAGTGGGAGTTGTGGCCTTGTGGGTGTTGCCGCGTGTGCCAACAATTTATTATTATTATTATTATTATTATTAAATGGATTAATACTTGTCTGTTTCGTATTTAAATACGTATAAAATTCTTTTAATAGAATATCTATAAAAAAGAAATATATTACGTATCAAAATTTTTATCAATAAATAAATTATAGATTATTATTTTATATAATAAATTTTTTGATTTTATAAATAAAATTAAAAAATCGATAAATAACTTACTTTATTTTTAATTAATTTTTTATTTTTAATATTTTTTAAGTGATAGATGCCACTCTTTTAATATTATTTGTGGAGTATAAAATTTTTATTGTTAATTTATTTGATAATAATTCATAAATTAGTTAGTTTTGTAAAATTTATATAAATTTTTTTAAAATTTTTAACTTATATCTTTTTCAAATATTTTATTTTATCATCAAATTTATCATTATATTATATTTATAATTATCAAATTTAATAATTTAAAATGTTTTTATCTCGTAAAAAATTTCTCATTCTACTTTACTTCAAAAAACTTTTTAAGAGTTTAAATTATATTATGATAATTTTAAAAAGTTAAATTTTAAACACTAATAAAAAATCCACACATAATTATTTTTTAAAAAACATAAGATTGATACTATGCACTCTCAAATACCATAGAAATAGTTTTTATATTAAATTTAACAAAAAATATATTTTATCACTTTTTTTGATAAAATTTTTATCAAAATTTTGTCCTTTCTTTTTGATTTTTTTTCTTTTTTGTTAGTTTCTTAAATTTTTTATTTTAATTTGATTGAAAATATGATTATTTTTATTAAGATTGCTAGTTTGTTTTTCATTTTTATATTTTTCAATATAATATTTAATTTTTATGATTTATTTTTATAAGTCAAGCATTCGTTTTGGTAATAGTAATTAATGTGTTAATTAAGTTAATGATAATTGATTTGAAGATAATGAATTTATGATACTAATTATATATATATTTTAAATAATATAAAGTGACGTTTTTACTGGTATCTAAAAACTCGCTTTTTAAGATGATTATAATATAAGCTTTGAAACATTTTTTAATGTTGAAAAAATAAGTTTTTTTAATAGATTCCTTCAAAATAGTTATTTTGATTGCTATATATCTTACAAAATAATTGGGATTAAAAATGAAACTAAAACTTGTAATTTATGGATTTTTTGCGAACATATATATTTATATAGGATTAATATTTTATATATCATTAGTAGAGTTTTTTTACTCTACGAGTAGGATTAGGAATATAAATATTATTTTATTTTATTTTATTTTATTTTTAATTTTTAATATATTTTAAAAAATATGTGTGATCATCCTAAACATATTTGTAGAGTTTAAAAATAATACTGATAGTGTATAAGATAATTATTCATATATATATTTGTGAATATATTTGTTTCATATTTATTAGTGAATTTATTTAACTTGAACATATAAATTTATTTGATTCGATCAAAAAAACATACCTGAAAAAATTAAAAAAATATAATATTCAATAACAAATTTAATTCCTTTTTTAAGAGGAAAAAAATTGATTTATCAGGGTTTATCGTTTATTAAAGGTTAGTAAAATCAAACAGTGAGTGATGGAAACGCGCAAATAAAGCGAGCCCAGTATTATTTCTGTTGGTAAGAAAATGATTAAAAGATTTATAATTATATAATGCAATTATTAAATAAAAAAAATTAATGGCCCATTGGGCGTGTCTTCGAGTGGGCTGGCCCAGTGAATTACTGTTGAGATTTTTTTTTCATAAACTAAAATTACTAAAAAAGAAATTTTTAATGATAATTTTATCCAAATATTTAATTGAATAATTAATGTATATATTTTTAATAAAAAATTGAGTTTTTTTATTTTTTTAAATGATGATATATAATAGTTTTTTTATATAAAAAATAGATTAATTCATTCAAATGAGATCGAGAGAAGATAAAATTTTTAAGTTCAAATTTTATTTCATTTTGAGTAATTTTTAATTTATTATTTCAAATTTGATAGTAATATTTAATTTGGAGTTAAGTAAAAAATAAGTTTAATTCAAGCGGGAGAGAAAAAAATTATATCATAAATGGAGAAAAATACTATACATATAAATCAAAATTTGATTTTTACGAACGATATTCTTATAACTGTTTTAAAAAGAGTTGGGAATTTAAAAATATCATTAAAACATATTATAAAAAATTATATATGTAATATAAACACAAATTATTTTTTATAAAAAGGTTTTGCATTTCAAAAAAAATCGTTAGTGTTGAAATCTTATTATTAATTATTTTTTAAAATAACAGCATGAATAGAATATAAACAAAAGTCATATTATATAGTAACATATAGATTTTGAATTCAACAAATTAAAGAGGAGGCTTAAAAACAAAATAAACTAAATTGCTTGAAGAAGTCAAAATGGGATTAACACATGTGTAATTGTGATTAAGATGTCATGAGTAATTCTCAATATGTATCATTGACTTAATACTTAAATATACATTTAATTTCTAAAAAAATAAATATAAATCATTTGTACTTATTACATGCAAATTAATTTATAAATGTTTTATTTTTTATAAATAAATTTTCAATTTTTTAAAATAATATAATTAAATAAAAATATATTAAATGATACTAATTATTCTTTAAATATCTTATGTGATAATTGAGATAGATTGTTTTGTAAACTATCATATGACATGTAAATGTATACAATTCAAATAAAATTTAATTATTTAATAAATTAAAACTAAATCATTTGATTTTAAAAAGATTAAAATTTATTTATATAAAATAAAAATTTATAAATAAATTTTTTTTATAATAAAACTTTCGGAGGTAAATTTTTTTAAAAAAAAAAATTGACATCGCTCGTTATTCGATTTCAACTTAAATTCACACGTGCGTACGTGCGTGCAGGTAACCGCCTATAAAGGTAACGGTAAGCCCCATCTGCTTACTAACTAACCAAAAGATAGAGGATGAGAATCTTACTCTGCAACTGCAACTGCAACTCTCCACCTTCATTCACTCCACTCTGTACAACGCCGCCTCAGAAGCCTCCGCCGTCGTTTCTCCCAATAGCCGCCGTTTGGGCCAAGAAAACCCTAATTACTGCTCTGACCGGCGCCCTTTCCTTGACTCTCTTAGTCTCTTCGCCGTCTCCTTCCCTTTCTCTAGATTCGCCGTCAAATCAACCGCCTCAACCATCGCTGTTTGCAAAACCGCTACCCGATCGTTGCACTGAAGAAGAAGAACAACAAGAACAAGAAGAAGATAAGGTTGAGCTCAAACCTGAATTCGTCAGCAATGAAGAAATCGTACGAGAAGCTTGGCAGATCGTTAATGACTGTTTCTTTGATACCGGTCGGCATCGCTGGTCTCCTGAATTCTGGCAGGTAATTTTTTACTTTTTATTTTTTTGGTAATTTTCGTTTTTTTTAATGGTTTGCACTTTGCTCTTCGCAGCAAAAGAGGGAGGATATTTTGGGGACTTCTATTCATACGAGGTCTAAGGCTCACGAGTTAATCAAACGAATGCTGGCGAGCTTAGGCGATCCTTACACGCGATTCCTCTCGCCAGCCGAGGTAATTCTTCACTGAATCACAGCTTGTCACCTTATAGTAATTCAGTATGATAATTTTTATTGTACGCTGGAACTTGAAAGTTCATCAAATATAAAGATTTGTGATATTAATTTACTTACGGGTTCTTCAGTTTCTTTGTTACATGGCAATTGGCATTTTGTGTCACCTTTTTTGTCACTATTGAAAGTTCTCGAAGATGGCGAGGTATGACATGTCTGGTATTGGAATAAACATTAGGGAAGTTTCGGATGACATTGGAGTTGTAAAGCTGAAGGTACAAGGAATTATATTGGATGGCCCTGCTCATACAGCAGGAGTAAGACAGGTAGAGTGGACCCGTAATATGTGGCTAACTTGCATTCCTTGATGTCTCTATGGTTCTAAGAGTTTGTTTTAGTATCTAGTCATTTATCTTCTGGCAAAAATTAAAAAAGATTTCTGATATGTTGCTTACCTAGATTTGGGGCTAGTTTCCCCCTTTTCTCATATCAGAGCACTGTTTTCTATGAACATATATGTGCAAGGCGAAGGCACAGTTAAACATTGTTTATTGTTTTCTTGAATCAAAATGGGAGGAATGGTATACACTGAAAAAATTAAGTAGAGAAGGAAGAAATCCAAGAAAAGGAGGGTGAGAGAGATTGCAAAAGGACAAATTTACTATTGATTGGAGAGTGGAAAGTGGAGGTCTCCCTTCCTCACTTCTCCAATAGGATAAATAATGTTCTTGTATGCAGCGCAAATTGGAGATTCTATATGCAATAGTTGATTTGATTTTTTCTGTACATTTGTTTCCTTATATTAGTAATTTCTTTTGATAGGGGGATGAAGTTTTAGCCGTTAATGGAGAGGATGTCTGGGGGAAATCAGCCTTTGAAGTATCATCTTTGTTACAAGGTCCTAATGAAACCTTTGTGACCATCAAGGTTGTGCTCTAAATTAGCCCTATGAATATAGCATTTCATTGTAACCTTTTCACGTGATCCTTTTTCACCCATTGATCCACTCTCAATTTTAGGTCAGGCATGGAAATTGTGGACCTATTGAATCTCTAGAAGTCAAAAGACAACTTGTTGCTCGAACACCTGTCTTCTATCGGTTGGAACAAGTTAGTAATAGCCCCACTTCTGTTGGGTATCTGAGGCTAAAAGAGTTCAATGCCTTGGCTAGAAAAGATTTGGTCCTTGGTAAATCTTTATTTATTTTAATGGATGTCACATGATTGTTATTTCTGATTAACATATTTGATGTATAAAAACTTTATTTGTATATCTTTTAGTCTTTGAAAATCAGAGGAAGATAACAGGCTAGACCAATAACACAAAGCAAATTGAAGAGTAAGCTTTGTTAAATATAGGAAATTGATTGTTTTGCACAGCCAAAGGAATGCTAGCCTTTATAACATATTGAGGATCAATGGATGCTTCTTTTGTTTTTTTAACAAATTTCTCGAGGCATAAGCTACCAAAGCATGTAAAAATAGATTTCTTTCTCTGTTCATATTTATCTTGTATTTGATCATTTAAGTGTTTTATTCCTCCTGCTTTTCTTGTGTTTTTGGCTTAGATTGAAACTTTGATTCTACATGCAACTATGTTCACAATTGGTTTCTTCTCTTATTTATGTACTCTGTTAGATTAATTGAAACAATCTTTACTGCAGCAATGAAGCGACTTCAAGATATGGGTGCTTCGTATTTTATTCTAGATCTTAGAGACAATCTTGGAGGACTGGTACAGGTTTGATTTGCTTTTGCCCTCCCAGTTAGTTTTTATCTTTTTATCTGACATTTAGGCTTGATGATAATCATGTCTGTGTCTTTTGCTCATTTCAGGCTGGAATTGAAATTGCCAAGCTCTTTCTAAATGAAGGGGAGACGGTATGTCATTTCATTACGGATTTAAACTTTCAAGAAAGATGTTTGGTTGTTCTCTTTTTTATTTTTTTAAGTCTGCATGCTATGAGATTTTTAGTTATTTTCTTCTTTATCCCTATCTTTTGACCTTTTGAAATTAGCTCGCTTATGATGCAATTACTAAAAGAAAAAAAAAATCTTGATGCTTATTATGTTTGAGTTCCATTACTAATAATATGGTCTTGGTGTTTTCTCTTATTACAAATGAGCAGATCATTTACACAGTTGGGAGGGATCCACAGTACCAGAAGAGTGTTGTTGCTGATAATGCCCCATTGGTCACAATGCCTGTAGTTGTATGCACATTTGCATCCTCCTGACATCTATGCTTTCGTTTTGTTTTTGTGAACATAGAGATGTATGCCTTTCACATTGGATTCTAGAGAACTCAATTCATTCGATGGTCAGCACCAATTTTGCTCTACTAATTGTCCAGAAAAAAATTGTCTAAGGAACTATGAATCGGATGGGTGACAATCTTCTGGGTAGATTTAAATTTCCAGGGGTTCTCTAACTAGAAAAAAAAAAAAAAATTCCGGGGACTTCACTAAAACAAATAACAGTATAAGTATTCACATTGTGTTTTCTGCAACGTAGAAACTAGCCTATAAAAATTGTTTCAGCCTTTAATTTGTCGTTGTGTGTAATTTAGTTGGCTAATAATCAGCTTCTGGGCAGGTTTTGGTGAATAACAACACTGCTAGTGCAAGTGAAATTGTGAGTAGACCTGTTGATCACTTATCTATGTTTGATTTCGTCTTTTCACAATTGCATGTATTCTAAATTGTTATCGGCACTTCAGGTTGCTTCCGCACTTCATGATAACTGTAGAGCTGTTCTTGTTGGGGAGAGGACTTTTGGCAAGGTTTGAAGTTTATTTAGCTCATTTGCTGTAACTCTACTCTCCCCCTGTAGTTTTTTTTTTTTTTATTTAATTTTTATCATCTGCCTGTCTGGTCTTCATTTATGGGACAATGATGAAAAATTATGTTTGGAAATTGAAATTGATGTTTTAATTAAATGGAAGGTCCCGTTTAAAGTTTCCATGTTAAAAGGATTGTTAATAGATATCTGCATTGATTATATATCTTGAAAAGTGCCCTCTGAAGACGTCTTCTAGAATCTGATATTACACCCTTTTGGCCTGTTATGCAGGGTCTGATTCAATCTGTCTTTGAACTTGGTGATGGATCTGGGGTAGTTGTCACTGTAGGAAAGTATGTGACACCAAATCACTTGGACATAAATGGCAATGGAATAGAACCCGATTATAGAAACTTCCCAGGTAATTCCTTCTACCACGGTTCGAGAATTTTACAGACATGAAAGGAATCCTAAAACTGTGTTTCTTTTGTCCATTATGCCTTAACTTTTAAGATGGTATCTATGCCCCCTTAAGGTTCCTGATTTGATTCCTTTATTTAACTAAAGAAAATCTACCTTTACTGTTCCAAACTCGTAAAATATGGATTTCAAAACTCCAAATGCAACGTAAAGGTCATCTTAGATTTCCTAACACTGTCAATGAACTGAATGGGCATTATCTGATTTCTGATTAATCCTCTGTATGCAGGTTGGAGCGATGTTGCACAGCATCTGACACAATGCAATTAACTTGGACAAGGCTAGAAACAGGTTTGTGTTCTTTTTCAACTATATTATTAACATGGTATATACATTTGGTATGGAAAACTGCAGTTTATAATCATGAAACATTTTGCAGTTCAAGTGGAGGCACGACTGGATTTGCTTGCCATAGTTGCAGTTGACAGAGCTGACATGCAATCTGGTTGACTTAAAAGCATTTGCTAGCTGAAGCCTTAGGCATATGCGCTCCATGGCAGAGTCGGATTCTAGATTTGCTGGATTCAGTGTGCTTAGTGCACCTGAATCTGATCCCATGTGATATAACACCAGCCGAGGGACAATATACTTCCAGAAAACGGATATACAATGGGGGCAATTGCCAACAAAAATCCTAAAAAATTTAGTAATTTGCAGTTAATTTTTTGGAATACTTAACAACAATTATCTGAATAAGGCCTAAATAATGTAAGTGAAGGGTGTCTTCAAAGATTTTAATTGAAGCAAGATGATCATTGAACTAGTCATGTGAGATAACAGCGTTTCTAAAATGCTTTACTTGATAAATGAGCCAAACTCAGATCCCTTTTTCAAGCATTTTCGAGATTTAATTGAGATATAATATGCTCATAGAAATGGTTTTCTCGAGTTCTACATGTTCTCAATACGGGTTCACATTCATGATCCTTAAATCATTTTAAGGGTTCATTTGTTTTTGATTTTTCAAGTTTTACATATCCTCAATGTGGATTGGGATTCTTGATCTTTATATCATTTCAAGGTTTCACTTGGATTTGATCCAAACTTATCTTTATACAATTTTAAGGTTTCATTTGGATTTAATCGTATTGAATTTTGTGTTTTATGATTAAGTTCTTAAAATTTTTAAATGAAGTCTTAAATCTTTCACCATATACCTTCATTTTTGTTCATCTCATTACCCATGAAAGAAAAATATGTTGTGAAATCAACATTTGTCTGGTTAATGTGATTTTAGGAAGTTAAACCCTTAGGCCAAGCAAAGTAGCTAAACCTACTTAAGGAGGTAGTTCTTCCCTTCACTTACAGGCAAACTGTAATGAAGCTGAAGTTAGATCTCAGTCCCTGTCAATTCCTTGATAATAACTAATGCAGCAAAATCAACAGACATTATTCTTTTCCTAAACAAGGACAATTTTTTTCTTTAGACAAATTGAATCAATACTTTTAAACAGAGAACTGCAATCCCAAGTAGGGATAGCACTTTTGTATTATTATTATCAGGGTTAGCTTTTGATACATTAAAAATTTTACAAACAGATTAAAAAACTGTCATACATAGCATTTTATTTTGGATAATTATCCAATACATGATCAATAAAGTTTTTAAACTCCACAATTAGGGTTAAAATCTAACACATATTATTTTTATTTATTTTTTAAAATTTAAATAAAAAAAATATGTATTATTATCTTAACCCATTTGTGGAATCTAAAATTTCACTGACAGTACATTGGATAATATCGCTTATCGAATCATAAAAATCTTTTTCACTATAACTAACAAACCTTTAACTTTTTGATTCAGTCCCATAAACAGAAGAAAAGAGAAAGAAAAAATTCCACCACATTATCAGTCTCATTATTAATTAACAAATGCATCATTTCAGAAAACACCAGATTTAAATTCCCAACATATCACCCTTTTGCCTTTTCTCCTACCCACATTAATACACTTTTTCCCTCTTTTTGCACCTTCCCTTGCTTGCTAAATCCAACAACCTAATGCCTGCTTTCTCAAGTTTCCTTATATTCTCCTTTCTCTGTTTCCATCTCTCTTCATCCCAAGGAAGCTTTGATTCTTCAATTTTTATTTATACAACAAATGTAAGCATGATATATAGTCTCTTCTTTGCAATAGCCCCATTGGTCCTTCTCTTTGTTTTATTATATATACATATTGGCTTCTATATTGTTGTTCTTAACAAACAAGATTTTCAAGACCTACATTATACAAGCAGATTCAAGACATGGATTCTAGACTTATTCAGCTTCTCACAATCTTTCTCTTGCATCTCCTATGTTCAGGTGATTGTTATGCCTTGAAGTTTTTCGTTTTCTTCCTACATATGTTTTCTTGTTCATGTTTATGCATTTATGTTGGAAATGGGTTTTTTAACCCAAATCTTGATAGGGTTTTGAGCTTAACTGATAAGAAGCTTTTAAATGAAACAGAAATTATTCAACTGCATGTCGTACAGTAAAGTAAGTATTTGGTTTTACAATGTCAATCTTGATATCAAGAGGAATTTGTGCTGGAAACAAGTGTCATATGAATGAGTGATTGTTTCTAGGGAAAATTTCTGTCAAAGCAATGAACAAAAGTAGAGAGACACAGAAAAATTAAGCAGCATTGGAGTGATTATATTGCAAGCTAAACCGAGTGCAATCTTTTTTTACACATTGGAATGAACTCCATGGCAATTCTGCCTCTATGTCTGATTGAGTTCTCTGTTTGTTATTTGTGTGCTATTCATTTTCACTTAGACAATTAAAAACTGAGTTTTTTTTTTTTTTTTTTTTTTCACTTTTTACCTTTGTGACTCAAAAGCTCTAGTTTCTAACTTTATCTCAACTGCACGTCAAAATATCTGAAGCTTTTCAATCCAACTGATGTTTTTTTTCTGTTCAGATAGTAATTTCTTAGAAAGGGTTCTTACATTCTTGGATTCTTCTTCACAAGATTCTCTTTTGGAGTCTTGAGGGTGTTAGCTCTTCCTTTTACGCTTTTCAACAGCTGCTCTCCTTGTCTCCCAATCTTACTTTTCGCATGAGTTCTAAGTTCTAACATCTGACAAGTGTTTCAACTCTGGTTATCCATTTGAATAAAGCAGATTCTTCTTGTTTCTTCATGAAAAAGAAAAGAAAAGAACTAAACTTGCTTTTAATCTCTTCAGGTTCAAGTGTTTCAGAGAAACCTCCTGCAGAAGAAATCAATCAAAACAGAAAACAAAACAACCAAGAATTTCGGATACTCTTTGCACCTTCAATATCCACTACAGTACTAGATAATATTCCCATTGTCAACCCAACAACTCCAGGCACGACAAATCCAAACCCAACATCCCCATCAACAGAGCCAATAACCAACCCTACCACCCCGGTTACCACTCCAGAAGCACCGATCACAACCCCAACAACCCCAACAACCCCAACCACAACTCCGACAACACCAACCACAACTCCAACAACACCAACCACAACTCCAACAACATCAGGAGGTTCCTGGTGTGTTGCAAATCAAGGTACTTCACCAACTACTCTACAAGTAGCTCTAGACTATGCTTGCGGATATGGAGGTGCAGACTGCTCAGCAATTCAACCCGGTGGAAGTTGTTATGAACCGAACACTATTCATGACCATGCTTCTTATGCTTTCAATGATTACTACCAGAAGCACCCAGCTCCAGCTAGTTGTGTTTTTGGAGGAGCAGCTCAGCTTACTAATACTGACCCAAGTAAGATATCGACCTAAGAAAAAGAAAAACTAAGTTGTTTTTTTCAAACTTTAGTACAATTCTAACCTTTGAATTAAAATTTGTCTCTCTATATTGGTTCAGGTAACGGAAACTGTCACTATGCAGCATCCTCAGCAACAAGGTAATATCTTACAACCACCTCTCATGTTTTTACTTTCAAGACTAAGAGAACAGAAGAGCTAATTTTTCTTTCAACATGTAAATGCAGTATGACTCCACCGGCCAGCATGACACCACCAGCCACCCAACCCCCACCCACTACCATGACCATGACTCCACCCTTTGCCATGACCCCACCTACTTTTACGGGACCAGGTGGGGACACAGTATATGGTTCAGCAGAACCAACAGGACTCCCTAACTCAGCCACCTCTGTGTCATTCAGTTTTTGGCTGATCTTCACCACAATAGGTCTTGCATGGTCACTTGTCATTGCAAACAAACTCTAGACAGAAGGAAGCCACTTTCAGTTACAAGACTGCAATACCTTTGCTTGCTAAAGGAGGTCACAGACTTACAGCAGGCTTGAGGATCAACAATGAGATATTTATCTCAGAGGCCTTATTCTCAAAACATTTAGAGCTATTGTTATACTTCTTGATCTATGTATACATAAAAGCTGAGTAAGAAGCCTGGGAAAAAACGAAGAAGAGCATACAATCTCTTAGGTTCTTGTACTCATAGATAAGTTATGATAGCTGCTTTCTCAGAATTACTGTTAGCACAATAAATTATTAGATGCCCTCTGGATTTAGGAATGCTTTTTCAGTAATGGAAACCATCTCAGGCTTAGCTAGAGCATTAATAGATTTATTTCCTTTCTAAATGTAATGTTAAATTATACTTGTTCATCAGCCAGCATCGCAGTATCTTTCTCAAATATATCCATACAAAACTTTATCATTTCATTTCAATGCCAATACGTCTAATAAAATAGAAGCATCATAGTGTAGATAATCTTTAAACCAATAGCACACTCAGGGTCAGAGATTGCTTACTGAGCTAGTTGCTATTCCCAGTCATATGATTATACATCGATGTCTAGTTTACTTACATTGAAACAATGAAGATGTTTAATAGTTGCATTAGTCAAAAGAGAAGTATCCAAAGAAAGGAATCAGCTTTGGCAATGTCAATGGCATACATGATTAAGACTAGTGAAACAAGAATAAAGAGTCAAGGACTATAATCATAATTTTTCCACTACAAACAAAACTTGTATTATTTCAAGAGAGCTTCCCATCTTCCATTAACAATGACACTAAGAAAACACAGCCAAGTAAAAAGGAACATACACATTCTATATTTTTCTTCAGAAATTTTATTTTCTCAGGATGTCATCATATTAACACAAGAACAAACGTCTGAAAATTAAACTATTCTTAAAGTACTCTCTCCCTCTGCACTGTGTTCGATAACTTGACAGAATTCTTGATTATCTATTAAATTCAAATCAAAAGCAGGCAGGAAACAGCAGTGATACAGACAATGGCTATAGTGGCAATAACTGAACCTTGGTCCAATGCCTTCCGCAAGCTGCCTGCACCTGAGAAATGCTGGAAAGCCAAATATGCAGTGATCACCAAGGAAATGATAGCACTTTGTGGTGTTCCCCTGCCAATGAAAAAAGAAAAATTTAGCAAAAACACATAAACTCAGTCAAACATAAGAACAAAAAAGAAGAACAATAGCATCAGTTTGCCTAAAGTAATACATTCACCAACCTTAACTTCATTACTTCGGAAGGGGCCACAATCACCAAGAGTAGAGCTAGTAATGGCAACTCAAGTTCGCCTAGGAACAGAAAAGGATTACTTTTCCTCCAATTAATTATCAAACAAAACAAACTGTCACAATTTGATGATTAAAAGATTATATGGTTTCTTCTTCCTGATTGAATTATTCTGCAAATATTCCAAATTAATTGCAAAATCAAATCCAGTCGATATATTTAGTAACGTGAAAAAAATTTACCGGGAATGTGGAAGAAGAGACGGACAAGAAGTGCTAAGAATGATGCCCAAAGACCATATTCACCTCTGTAGATTTCAACACCATCAATCACAAAGATTCAAAAGAAAACGTAAACTACAGGAAACTAATCAGATGAATTACAAAGGGTAAGAACGATTTTGCTTACTTCATCCATGAAATGATGCCTGCTGGAGCTTGAATTGCAAACAATGGAACAAGAAATTGTTTTTGAATTACTGTTCCTTTTGCAAGCAATAAAACCCTGTTCCAAAACACTTCAAGAAATGATTTTCTGTTTTCATTTTACAAAAGGAAATTAGAAGACTTACACAGAAGAGATGGCGGAGATCCACTGGAGATTTTGAGGTGAGAGAGGAGCAGCGGAGCAAACCGCACCCGATCCTCTACTCTTCTTCTTTATTTCCTTATACTTAATCGAAAACCTACAGTTGCCAAAGTCAAACCCAAATTCAGAGAAAAATAACTCAAAATTTCCTTCAACTTCCAAATTCGATCGAATCGAGATTAAATTTACCTGAGAGGAATGAAACTGGCCGAGCTAGACGAGGAGTGAGCGAGAGTGGAGAGCTTCGTCGAAGCTTGACACCGCGCCTTTCGAGGAGGAAAAAGCGGTGCGTTTTCTGCATTGCAAATACAAAGAGATCGCGCTGCTGCTGCTGCCGGAAAGATCGAAATTGTCACCATCGTCATTCTCAGTGAGAAAAGCCGCGAAGCCGGGGAAGAAATAAATAGCTTTAACTTGTTCGGCGGAAACTGATGCCTGTCAATGTCACGGTTTGAAGTTCTTCGTAACGATATCTTTTTCTCCACGTGGAGTGTTGCTCATCGTTGAATCTTAACCGTTGCTTCATCATCACGTGCACTTGGTTTAAGCGAATTACGTGCCGCCACGTGAACGGTTCACGGTTCTATGTTGGATCCAGACAATACGTCCCTTCCCTATCCGCATCTCATGACTGACCCGACTCAACTTTGAGTTCCCCAAGCCCATCTTTCCATTACTTTTTTTTTCTCAATACTTAAATAAGACTCCAACTTTAAGAATGAAATAGTATTAAATTTTTAACATTTTATCATATTAAAATCAAAATCAATTTAAAATATTTTATTTTTTAAAATTGAATTAAAATTTATCAAAATCATAAAATTAAATATAATTTCATTAACTATTACTAATTATTGTTATTTTTGCACAAATAAACTTTTATATGGCATTGACGTGTCAAATTTATAATGATATGGTACTGACGTATTAAATTTATGTTGAATGATATTTTTTAAAATTTAATACGTCAATCACATGTCAAAGTCCACCTGTACAAAAAGAACGTTTGTTAGTGATAGTTGATCGAATTATAATTAATTTCATGATTTTTATAGATTTTAGTTTAATTTACAAGAAAATAAAATATTTTAAACTAATTTCAAAAATAAAATTTTGAAAAGTTAATTTTATTTCACCCTAAAGGTTGAAGGCTTATTTGGTTATTAAACTTTTTTTCTCCACCTTCTTAGATCATGGAATGGAACCTCGAAAACACATAAATGTCTTGTGTTTTTTATTTGTGTCAAAGGTTTAAAATATAAAAGGTTTAATAGTTAAATATACCTTCAATTTTTTTGTACAAAATAGATATAAATTCTCAACATTTTATTGCATGAAAATTTGTTTATAAACTTTTATTTTACTGCAAATAAACCCTCAACGTTTCAAAATCATGCAATTAAATTCAGATATGTTAAATGATATTACTGTCGTTTGTACATCTCATGTGAAGAGTTAATGCAGATAGCTTAATTGATTGCTACGTGGCATGGCATGTCACGTGTGCCATATTAATGAAAGTTAATATCATTTAACAGATTTAGATTTAATTATATGATTTTTAAAAAATTGAGGATTTATTTACAGTAAAATAAAAGGTTACAAACTGATTTTTATGCGATAAAATATTGAAAGTTTTAATCAATTTTATAGAAAAATTTGAAAATATAGTTAGCTATTAAACCAATATAAAATTATCATATTATAATTTGTGTTAACATATTAAATATAAGATATATATTTTTTATTTTTATTATATTCATATAAGTTTTTATCAAATTTAACTTATCTTATTTTTCTTATATTATTTTCGAATATTTTTATATTTAAAATTATCAAATTTACTTAAAATATCAAATTAAGCACATAAAAATAATAAAATAATTTATTATAAACAAATATAAAAATTATCTTTTATATTCTATAAAGAAGATAAACAAGATGACTTATATTTTAAAAAAATATGAATCAGTTTTCAAACAAATTTTTTATTTCAATAGTAAAATTAAAAAAACATCACGAGAGAATAGTCTGGAGAAGACTTAGATTGGGCCTTTAGAAATTAAAACCATTTGTTTTATTTATTAAAGTTAGAGTAGACGTTTTGATGATCCAATTACGATAATCTGGTCCATGCATCGATTGGACCGTGCACATAATAAAAATCTAGATGGCTAAAGCCCGTCTTGGGGAAAAACAAAGAATCAGAAACATTTTCTCGTTTTTCTTCTACAAATCGAGCTGACAATTTGACGCGGATGGCGGCAGAATTAGTATCTTCTAGGTAACCAAAATGGAGGTAGAAATTTCACGAACTGAAACAGACTCCCAGCCTATGAAAGCAGATTCTTTAGGTAAACACTTGCTTAAACAGTTATTGTTACTAGTGAACATTTTTTCCCTTTATATTTCTTGCTTAATTTTGAAACCGTTTGTTTTTTTTTTCTAGGTTAATTAGTTTATTTTTGAACTTTTTTTTAGAAGGTTTTGATGAGCTGAAACTTAAGGAATTTATATCTGAGGGTAAATCGTTAGACTTTGATGGATGGACTAAGCTTATTTTGGAGGTTGAGAATTTATTTCATGTAAGTTCCTTTGCTCAATGAATTTGCTCCTCCTTCAGATTTTTTTTTTTGGTAATGTTGATATATGTTTTCTCTTGTTTTTAATGTTTCGTTTTTATCATTTGCAGGATGAAATAGAGAAAATATGTTTAGTTTATGATTCCTTCTTGTCTGAGTTTCCTCTTTGCTATGGTTACTGGAGAAAGTATGCTGATCACATGACACGCTTATGCGTCATTGACAAAGCTGTTGAAGTCTTTGAACGAGCTGTGCAATCGGCAACTTACTGTGTCGGTGTTTGGGTTGACTATTGTGGATTTGCTATTTCCGTTTTTGAAGATGCTAATGATATTCGTAGGTAATGATTTTCCATTGTCTGTGCATCCGACATTATGCTTGACTGATGCATTTATGATATGGATTGTCTTTACGGAAATTATTGTCAGGCTATTTAAAAGAGCTATGTCCTTTGTTGGAAAGGACTACTTATGCCATACCTTGTGGGATAAGTATCTTGAGTTTGAGTTTTCTCAGCAACAGTGGAGTTCCTTAGCTAATCTTTACATCCAAACTCTGCGATTTCCATCCAAAAAGCTACACCATTATTATGAGAGGTATTTCAACTTCTTTATGGAACCTCGAGAGAATTCTTTTAAACTTTCTTTTATACTAGTTTGTTCACCTATATTTACATGGTTATGTTAGCATTAATGCAATATGCTATGAATTATTGTTTCACGTACTAGAAAAAGAACACTACAGAAAAAATGAACTTGCAAGAGTATAGCTACTGTTTACCGAGAACAAGTATTTCAAACCATAAACGAGTGTATTTATTTTTTACTTTTTGCTGATCTTACCTCAATCTTTCTTGCTATACATCCAAGATTATGTGTCTACCTCATTATATGATTTTCCTGTTTGGTGATCATTGGTCATTGCTAAAAGCTCTGATAATTTAAGGTGCTCTACTTATATTTTTGAGGATTCTCTTTTGATTGGTTATTGACGTGGTGGTATTATTCTCAGCATATCTGTGTTTTGCTTTGCTGTTGACGTATTAGCTTGGTATGATATAATTACGTGATCTTTGATCTTTATTGTTCTTATTGTGCCCTTGCTTGATATTTTACCATTCTTTCTCATTTTGTTCCCTCTTATTGTTTGATGCTATGGTATACTTTGAGTATATAGTTATTGTACAACACCTTGTGTTTTCTTCAGTTTCCGGAAGTTAGCTGCTACTTGGAAAGAAGAGATGCAATGTCTGAATGATATGGATTTACAATCAGATCCTAGTGTAGAAAATGAGGTCTCTACATGTTATACTGATGATGAAATTTCTTGTGTCATCAAAGACTTGCTGGATCCTTCCACTGGTTTGGATGGTACTAAAGCACTGGAAAAATACTTGTCTATTGGGAATCACTTTTACCAAGAAGCATCTCAGTTGGGTGAAAAAATTCATCGCTTTGAGAGTAGCATTCGAAGGCCTTATTTTCATGTAAAGCCACTTGACATTGGTCAATTGGAGAATTGGCATGAGTATTTGAACTTTGTAGAGATGCATGGTGATTTTGATTGGGTATGATATTCTAAATTATGGTGCTTATCTGGTCTTGCCTTTATTTGGTATCTGAGTCTCCTTTTGCATTATAGGCTGTTAAACTTTATGAGAGATGCCTAATTCCATGTGCTAATTATCCTGAATTCTGGATGCGTTATGTGGATTTCATGGAAAGTAAGGGTGGAAGAGAGATAGCAAACCTTGCACTGGCCCGAGCAACACAAACTTTTCTGAAGGTACTCATCCTTGTAACTGTGCTCATTCTCTTTTAGAAAGGGAGAAATAGAAAATTAGTACAAAGATTCTAACTCGGACGCTATCTCAAGCAGTGCAAGGATTCACTAATTTGTTTATAAGAAATAAGAAATTGTAACCCCAACATTCCTGTATTATCCTTTAGGCAACTTGAGTGTAATAGCCAGTTATTAGCTTGTTTAGTTTCTTTCTACACTTCCGCAATACTATTAGTAATTCTGCCATACTGAAACTTCAGTCGATTGCTTTTATATATAGGATGCTTTATCCATTGCTTTATACTTGATTGGAGATGTTTACGGCCCTCCTCATATGTCCATTGCAGAGAATCCCAGTGATCCACCTTTTCAGTGCTAGGTATAAGGAGAAAATAAGGGATTTTTCAGGTGCTCATGTAGCACTTCTCCAATATGAGACAGAATCTGATCTTAGCTTTGTTGAAACTGTTTCAATAAAAGCTAACATGGAAAAGCGTTTGGTACGTAGACCCTCTCTGCTTCTCTCTTCATTTGACCATATGCATGGGATTGAGTAGGAGTAATTACTTATATATGTAAGTCCTTTTGCAAATTTGTTAGGGCAATTTTGTAGCAGCTTCAAATATATACAAAGAGGCACTGGAAAGTGCTGCTGCAAAGGAAACGTTTGACATTCTTCCTATATTGTATATTAATTTTTCACGACTCCAATACATGGTGGGTAATTGGTAGATTCAACCTAAACTGTCTAATGTCTATCTGCTTAGCTGCTTTTTGATGTTCATGATTTACAGCTAGACATGTTTCATTTGCATTTATCTCTCCTCTGATGAAGAAAAGCCACTCCAGATTTATAATAAGATTAGATCTGTAAATGCTTCTATTGGTTGAGATTTAAGTGAACCATATTTTATGTCATACCTATAACAGTAGTGCAAATATGCAATTTCAGTTTCTGCTTCCTATGTTCAATTTTTTCTCATTATAGAATTGCTTATATGCATTACGGTCCTTTCCTGACAAAAAATCTTGCCTTGTTCTACATTTTCTTGGGAGTCTCCAATATAAGCTATGTTTTTCTTACCGCATTTTGTTTTCAGATTACCAGTAACAGTGATGCTGCCAGAGAGATCTTAATAGAAGGTACCAAACATGTGCCTCATTGCAAATTGCTTTTAGAGGTAGGTATGTCATCTTCAACTGGTTATTTGTCTGTTGTAGAATCATGAATAGAACATTGATGTAGTCTTTAGGCCATGATATTTGTGGCATCATGCTGCCGTAGCACCAAATTAGAAGTTAGTTTTTCCCCTTTTCCTTATATCTCTTGTAAATTGTTGTTAAACTTTACTTGTTTATTAGGGTTTGGGTGCTATTAGATGATAAAAGTTTCAATCATTCTGATATTTACTTCTGTAGGAATTGATAAAATTTGGAATGATGCATGGAGGGCCTAACCATGTACACGTGTTAGATTCTATAGTAGATGATGCGATATCTCTAGGACCCTCTCAAGGTATGAATGCAAAAGATGCAGAGGATATATCAAGCTTATATTTACAGGTAAAGCTTCTCTTTGAAGTTTTCTACTGCATTTTCCTTTACGGAAAAGTGGCGTGAGGGGATGTTATCTGTGTTTTTACCCTCCTTATTTCATTTGTTTCAGCCTTTCACTATGGCCAAAAGTGGGTAAAAAACCTTTTTTACTGTTTATGTTGCTCCCTCTATCTCTTTTATATACATGCACACATGGGAATCTTCTTTCTAAAGTGTAATCAGTGGACTTGGAATCCTTGGTTTGGCTGGCATCAAACATCTGAACATCTGTACATTTTTCAATGTCTTGCTATACAACTAGATGTAGTTACCAGCTCTCCTAGATCCTCTTTTGGTATGCCAACTGCTGTAACATGGCCACAACATTCTGTCTCTTGCCTAGCATCAGTTTGTTTTTCATCCAAAATTATCTGGCAGTGGGAAATATGACCATGAAGCCAACTTTACTTAAAGATAGTGGGAAAATGGAAAAGGCTCTGTTGTTATTGTTGTTGTTTCTGAATTCATCTGAAAACTGATTGACTAAGAAAACTTTTCTGGTGGCCAGTTTGTCGATCTTTGTGGAACCATAGATGATATAAGAAAAGGATGGAACCGCCACATAAAATGTTTTCCTGACCCTGCAAGGATGAACACATACAAGTTCTCAGTTGTTAATGGTATACAACCTATACCCATGAAGATGACAGCTGGCAGGAGACAAGAAAGCCCTGATTCTTTTCCTTCCCATCCATCTGGAGATGGAAGTTTAGACATCCCAACTCAGTCACCATCTCAAAACAAGATATTGAAACCTCCAGAAAATGCCGATACCCAGCCTGATCATGCTGCCTTGGATTGTGTATCAGAGAAGAAATCACCATTGCAGGAAAATTATGAAATTCCCCTTGACCAGGCTAGTGTCAACAGGCTTCAATCAGGAGAAGTTAATGAAAGTTTGCAGGGGGGAATGCAGCACAGGCCTCAGGATGTTTCAAAGCAGCTCAGAGAAGATATAAAAGCTAATACAAATTTGTCATCTCATGATATAAAACATGAAGTGACAAATAAAGTTGAAGCATTACAAACTTCAGAAGAAAATTCTAAAGAAAATGATGTCTGGCAAGAGCGTGATCATAAGTCTGAACAGGATTTAGAACGACTTTCACTTGAGAGACTTTCATTGGGTCATCTAGATCACAAGTCGTTGGATTCAATCAATGTCACAATTCAGGAAGGTGAAACTTTTGTAGAAACTAGTTTATCAAATGGAAGCATGGTGAAAAAAGAACCTCCCCAAGAAACTAGCATGTCCAATGGAAGTGTGCCAGAGGGTGGTCATAGTAATGATGGAGATCACTTGGAATCTAGCCCAAGGAGTGCTCCAGCATCTGATTCTGCTGGAATTCAAACTGAAATGGTCAGTCCATCTTCGTCAAGTCAGCAGAAGATCAATAAAACAGGGTCACCTTTACAGATGGCACCTCCATCACCTTCATATAGTGGTGGAAGTTTGCACCAAAGGAGTAATGCTGACAGAGATCATAGAGAAAATAAATTTGAATTTCGAAGGCATTCTCATAGAAGGCTACATCAAAGACAGCAGCTGTCCCCACAAAGGCAGTATTCACGAAGTGAAACTGGCACACAAGTGCCTATGACTCAAGGTTACCCCAGTCAATCCATGTCTTTGCAGAGCCCACAGGTTCAACAGGGTGGCCAGACACAGAGTCAGTACTCCACATCTGCTGCTCATCCTAATTTAACAACAGCTCATACCTGGTCTACGCAGAATGTGCAGCAACAGAATTTTGCCGCTAGTCAGACTCAAGTATTTCCCCTACCTGCTTATTCTCAACCACAGATCTCTCAATATCCCATGCAAGGCAATGTGCAGCTTGGGCAAATGCAGAATAATCAAGCATATAATCAAATGTGGCAATATTATTACTACCAACAGCAACAGCAGCAGCAGTTTCTTTTGCAGCAACAGCAGCAGCAACTCCAGCATCAACAGCCTCAGGCCCAGCAGCAGCTTTTACAGCAACAGTATCAACAACATCAACAGCTGCTACAAGCGCAACAGCAATATCTTCAACAGCAGCAATTACCCCATCAGCAGCCACAGCTACTACAGCTCCAGCAGCAACAACGGCAATTTATTCAAAATCAAGAGCAACAGTGTCTGCAGCAGCAAAAACAACTGCTGCAACAGCAAGGCACTTATCAGCAACAATTTCCACCACAAAGTCACCATCTTTACTTGCAACAACAATATCAGCAGCAACAAAAACAAGAACAAAGACAACATGAAGAGCAGATCACAGCATCAAAGGTTCAGACGTGGAACGACTTAAGCAAAGAGGTGTGCAGTGTGCTTAATACTGAATCTTGTAGGTTTACAATAATTTGTGTAGTGAAAACTTCTTTAGAGAAAAAGTGAAAGGAAAAATTTAAGTGCTGTTTTAATGTTTAAAAGAAGTAAAGAATACTATTTAACTTTGGTTATTTGAACCATTCTAGCAGTAGAAAAATAAGGCCTGAAGTTGAAAATTTTCAAAATCATTGTTTTTCCAATCCTGAAGTCTCCAGTAAACCGTTCATTTACACTTTATCCACTGGGATTACTTCAAATATATGTTCTCTGATTCATGCAAGCTTGATATTCCTTTAACCTGAAGCGAATAATGAGATTTGCATCTGTTGTGGTCTAGTCTACTCTTAAATGAAAAAGCTTATCTTCTGGTTATGGAAGGTAGTCAGGCAGATAGAAATTAGAACTTTTGCACTCATACTCAAGTTGTCATCCTGACAGAAATTGAACACTTCTGACTGCAGGAATCCATGATGGGATCAAGGATACAAATAAATTTCCAGGTTAGTGAAAATAGTTTGTGGTTTATAAGTTAAAGAGTTTTAGCTGGGATTCAACACATCGTTAACTGTGTCAATGGCAAAGCCATCTTCCTAAAGCTGGTGAATAATCAGAGGATCCCTTTGACTCTGAGATCTGATTAAGTTGCTTGCCTAGAATTCACTATTTTTATGTGGCTTCATCATACTCCTGTTAATTATCATTCCCACTTCCATGGTCGTCCTGGTCGAATTATCTTGCAAAAACTATGCATGTTTATCTGTTTTGTGATCATCAGTCATTTATACTGCTCTCTTTCTTATATTGCAGGGCCAAGATACATTGTCTTTTAGGGATGGTGCATCGGAAACCGCATTATCTGCAGCATCCCCAAATTCCCAGCAACGATCTTCTCCAAGTCAATGATATCAAACCCGAACCACATCCAGATGCTGATGCCACGTTATTTCATTATCAGGGATTAAAACTCCATGATCTTATTCTTTTTGTCATCACATCTTCGCTGGTTATAAAACCTGAAATTTGGTTAATCGATGAATAACCGATATTTTATCTTCCTACTATTTGGTGAGAAATTTACCCCCAAATCCGTTGTATTCATCACAAAAACCAAATTATGATCGTAGAATTTTGTACTAAACAACCAGTAATTGCATTAATTTTTTTTTAAAGTTTATAACAATCCGTGGAGCTTGGCAGTAGAGTAAGATGATGGCTTCAATTAATTCATTATTCAAGTGTTCATTAAAAGGTATTGTTAATCATCCAGGCCTATCCCAGACTCATGCTGCCGCCAGCTACTGGAAGCTTGGATTTAGACATTTTCAAAGATTCAAACCAGACCAATTTGTCTGCTAATGCGAAAAAAATGTCAATAATGGAGTACCTGAGCGACCATGTATGCCTGTTTTTAGACTCACATTGCAACTAAACTTTAGACAAACGAATACAATCTCAATCAAGCAATGATAGATGTGAAATGGTAATGAAGAAAATACAAGAATTAAAATATCAAATGGGATTTGGTCCAAAATAATTTAAATATTAGCAGTTAAGTGAAACTTTTACACGGTTCGAAGAGTACCAAATAACTGTACTAATCTCTAAAAGCAGAAGCTGGAATTGGGTTAATAAGATGACAGTAATAATGACAATTTATCATCTAAAAATTACATTCATCACTCAATTTGTTCTTATAGTCACTTCAGAAATCCAAAGGGGTAAAAAAACAAATGTCAGGATCATACATGGTTAGTAGCTATATTACGATACTCAGAAGATAATTAAGTAGCAATGAATTCTGCGTACCTATCATTTTGCCATTAGCAGATAATCTAGTAATGTTCATCAGAAGACCTGCAGGTAAGGCATGCAAAATTGTGAAACTGTAAAGATTATCAAAGGGTTCAATCAACAGATGTTATGGCCAGCAGTGTAGTCGCATACCCGCCGACTTTTTCTCCTGAATTCTCCATCCTTGCAGAAGGCTATATGATATTCATTCCATAATCTTCTTATATAACCTATAAGCAAAGCTGAAGGGGCCACCTAATCAAGAGGTTGCTCCCATTGAGAAAAATCTTGCACCATCAAACCCCAGATTATCCCATTGTTTACACCATCGGATCCATTCCTATCTTAACTTTTTCCATCTAGATTCTTGCACACAACCTGATTCAGCCTCATTTACGGCACAGGTCTAAGGGTTTGAAAAGCAGGATGTAAATTACCTAATTAGGTACCATATATCACTAATCTTCTTGAATCTCACGTACCACAAAATCTAAATCTTCTCAGAAACAACATAGTTTACTCCAAGGCTCTAAGGCTATATTCTTATCTTACCTCAAATCTGTCAATCACTTCTTAAATATGTCATTAATTCTAATAGGATGCACTTTACAAAGATAATACATGGAGATACTTTGGCAGTCTAGATGTTTTAAATATGCTATCACATGCAAAAGCATGAAATTGCTGTCTTAGGATCATGTATTAAACAACATAAGTATCAGCAAGGTATATGTATGAATCAAGTTAAGACACACCTGCCTAATCAGATTAGACTTTCTATCTTTGCAATAATGAGTTAATGACATCTTTTCTGCTATAAAATTAAGTCGGTGCATCTAAAGCTCAAGTAGCTTTGTGACTAATTAAACTATAAGGGCCCTTTGGGCAGTCATTGCTAATTATGGTTAATTTCCAAATCCCTACCATCGTCTCTCAGAGCATTTCGAATCTAACTCATGTAACTGTTTGTGCATCTACATTCTTCTTCAAATTGGACAAACAAGAGAGATGAGAATTGGACAACAGTACTATAAGCTAAATCAGTTTAAGCAAACAGGTTTGAATCACTTCTGATGCTTGGAAGATGATACTTAGCAGTGTTGCCAAGGGCACAAGGCATACTCGAGGTACTAGAACCTATATTGCCCGAGTCCCAAGGCACAAAAAAAGTGCTCGCCTGGTTGAAGTGAGACACAATATATATCTATGCGTGTGGATGTTTTTTGTAAAATTAGCATAAGATAAGTAACTCTGTTAATAAACTCTAAAGTGTGATCCACTTTTATCCTACAATACAAGCAAAATTTCCTTTTTTTGGACGATATGAACTGTTTCCTTATGGTCCCAAGTTTGTTGTTGAATACTCAAAAATTGAGAAGTAGAGACTTTGATATTGTCGTCTTTTTACCATAAAGGTAAAGTTCATGAAAAAATAAAAATAAAAGAAGTGCAAGAGAATATCAGGGGAGCCTTTTTTGCATCTATTGACTCGCAGAAAAGTGAGCCTAGCCACAGCAGGCATGCACCAGATCAAATGCTCCTCACCCGAAAGGGTCTGAGGTGCTTTTGTTTTCTAGCCCTAAGGCGCAGTGCCTAAGGGTGCCGAGGCCCGTGCCTTAACAACACTGACTTAAGAATAGGTAAGGTTTGGAATACTTGATCTGCATCTAAGCCAACCTATGAGTTAGAGGAGAAAATCTGATATAAGAGTCCTTGAAATTCACCAACTTTCTCAGAGTAAGGAAACTTTATTCCCAGCTAATAAGATGCTTAATCATTGATTTATCCTCTCCGACAGCGAGGAGTTACTACTACTACAATCATCTTTCCATTTATTTCAAGCATAGCAGTCTAGCAGTTTTGAGTTCCTAACATCATCTTCTGATCCTGAAGGCATATATATACAGCCAAGCAGCTGACAAGTTTGATCAATAGAAATTGATGAAAGGTGACATACTATCTTCATTAACCCATCCAAAAAGACAGCATTGATAATACCTTGTATCCACCAAATAGAACGGTAAATGCTTCTGCCATGCACTAATATACAGTAAATGACTAATAAAAGAAGATGAATTAACTTTTTGTTCAATGTTCAAGATGTCAGCTTCAAATCTTGATTTTCTCAGGGTCTTGTGTTAACAACTGCTAAAGCCGCAGGTTTTAACAGTAGGCACTTAAACTTTTATTTAACAAAATCAAAGCCGCAATCAAGTGCTGTTAAATCACTGCAACCCTTTTACACCACACCTTCCCTATTGTTTGATCTTCAGTTTGCATAGCATTTATTTCTTTATTCATTTCAGCCCTATAATAGCACCAACTAAAAGTACAACTAACTTCAACTTCCTACCAGTCTATAGAGTTTCCTTACTACAAAGCATCCATGTCTTAGGCTTCATATAGTCGGTTATAACAGTAGGAGCTTATCTTTGTTGGTAGTACCTTTCATTTCAATAAATTCTATTACGATTGCCTCAATGTCTATAGGCTCACAAGGTTTCTAGACATATGTAGAGTTTTTCAGTCAACATAACTATTCTTCAATAAAATGATGGCAGAAACAATGTACTGATGGCAGCATCAACTAATATCAGAAAAACAAAAGGGGCTATTAAGAAGGATAAAATTCCTAGAAGCTTCCATTCTAAACATTTAATTTCTTAATACAAGCAAATATGGAGTCTCCATAATTTTCATACGAAAAGGCAGAAACGAACAACTATAAAAATGAGATAATTAACTAAGCAGCAGAAAAGGAAGCAAACAGGAATCTGGAAATTATATTTTACAAATAATTGATATACAATGCCTTGTGTGATTGAAACTTCAACTGTACAATAAAATAAACAGACATATTCCACGATTATCTTTGATAAAAAAATTAGATAAAGCACTCAAAAGGGTTGTCAACTAAGAGGAGAAAGAAAAGGAAACAAGCAACAAAAAGCTGACACAACATGAAGACCAATGGTAGATTATTTTGTGGTTAATTTTGAAGAGAAAAGAGAATTTGAGTTTTTAGTTAGTGGCCAAATTTCACTAATAAGCAAACAGAAGGATCAGGAACTATATTGAAAGCTAGTCAGAAAAAAACAAGGTGCACTTATTCCTTGTTACCAAATTTCTTGGCAATGATAGGACGGACATCATCAGCATCAACCAGAGTCTCTAAGAAGGGAAGTAAGGAAATTAGTGCACAGTCAGATGGATCATCAAACCAACTCTTAATAGGAATCCCATTATTCACTTGCAACCTGAAAACCTGAAATAAGCAAAGACGAGGAATTCTTTCTTAAGCAATCAGAAATACAAGCATGGGACAATTACTTATTCTTTTCCATTTTCATTTTTGCTTTTAAATATTTCATCATCGTGTTATGTTGATAGTAAACAATGCATTTTGATCCTACTACTAGACAAATAACCACTATCCTTGTCTACATGATATTTAGGACCAAGGCACAAGTCCTCACAACTACGGTTTACAGTTAAGCTTAGTAAATTATATAATCTGGTTGTTATTGTTTTTAGTGAAATGATTCTCATATGAACTTTATGCATCATTTCTAACTGCAAGAAGAAATACCTCAAAATCTAAACTTAATGATAAAGAGTCTAAATCACCAGTTCACATCCACATAAAGTTTGCCTCAGCCAAAGGGGACATTTGATTTCATAGATAATTGAATCTCACAATCAAATTTGTTTAAGTAAAAAACAATACATGCTTTCAAAAAAGGAAAAGATGGGTGCCAGGATGACAATTATATGTCTTGACTGAATTTGAAGGCAAGATTCGTAAAAGGTAAACTTTTAAGAGAAGCGGGCAGGTAAAATACCTGTGGAGAATTATCAATAATAGCAACTTTTGCAAGATCAACACCTAAAACTGTCAAATCTTTAGTGTAACTTCCATCTGAAAAAATGCATGATTCACGATAAACCCGCCGAGATATGAGCTTTCTATCAGGATCCAATATGTCCAGTAGTTGAGCCGCATAAATGCTTTGGCTGGCGGTAAAGATGACAACTTCAAACATCTCTGCAACTTTCTCCAAAAAGACCCGGAGGTGAGGCCTCTGTTTTACATACACAGTGTGTTTTTTCATGTTGAAAAAGACTGTAAAGGTGAAGTCAGCATCATCACAACGTTCTAGTGTAGAATGGACAAGAGTTTCTGCAAGTATCAAAGCAATGTTGATCAAACATTTATAGTAATATTATGGTTAAAGTTTTTGAAAACGCCAAGTGAAATAGAAGAAAAAGAAGCAAAGCCCAAATAATCCTGCACAAATTCTAAAAAGAGAAATCAGCTTCAGGGTCACAGATTTCAAAAGCCATCCCAAATGATTCACATATGTAAGATAATAAAATCTTTCAAGAATTTTAACAGTTTAGTAAACAAAATTGGATTTGCAGCTATAACTTCTTAAACCCTGAAGCATTGAAAAATTTTCTTGCAAAACTTCAACATTAACCTCACAAACAGAAGGAATACAGCATATGGGATGATTATGACATAGACAAAGTTTGCAAGAGAATAGTGATTTACTCTACAGGGTTTATGGGAATTGAGACAATAATTTCCCAAAATGTTCCACCAGTTCAAGCCTAAATCTTTTTCATTATTTTCAACTCCATCAGTACATTAGACTAAATAACAGGTTATAGGCCTTATGGCTTTACGTGAGATTCGAAATGGTCAGTTCCATATTTAAAAGATTACAATAATTTATTAGTGAACTGTAGAAATGTTCAGCTGCAGTAATGGTGAGCCAAGATGGATGAGTCCCAAAGACAAAAAATATACAATAGAACAACAACTAAGCATGTATGTATTACCATCCAAATCAAGCACCAGAGTCATGGGCTGCCTTCTCCAAGCCTCCTTTGGAACCATAGCAGGCTGAAAGCTTGATACAACATCAGATAGTTCTGGTAAATTTTTTATAAATGATTGCGGATCAAAGTCATCTGCTTGATCAGAGTCAGAGTTAACATCAGATTCCTGTATGCAGGATCTCATCTGATCAATTGCCAGGCATAAACCAGAATTCTCTTGAACCATGATGGCTTCCTCGTGCAAATTAACATCATTTATGTCATTGGCTTTGACAGTATCCTCAAGGAAAGGCAGTATCATGTATTGCTCAGCCGCTTCAAACAACATACTTGGCTCAGAACACTTGAAATCAGGAAAAGAATTGGTTCCAAAGATATTATCTTCAACAGCATTTCCATCAAAGGGTATGCTTGCAATTATCATGTCAGATATAAAGAAATCTGAGACATTATATGTCTGACTGCCATATGGTCTTTTGTTATCATCACTGTCATCAGCCCCAAACGCTGGCACTTCAGTGCTATCATTGCTCCCTACCACAATTAAAAAAGAGATAACTGTATCAAATAAGTATCTCAACAGGACCTTGCAACCTTCCTGACTCGAAAAAGTAACAACCTCTTGAATATTTGAATTCCACATAAGTTCTTCATCCAACTAGTGAAAGATTGGCATTGAATACAGGTAAAAAGACATAATTGTAATATGCAAACATAACCTAAACAGCGAGGTGCCTGCCTAGGCGAAGAAGACAGATTATAGGTTCATACTTTATGCGAAGAATTATCTTTTTTTTTTCTTTTCCTTGCACAATGTAATTTTAAAAAATCACGGATAATTTTTTCTATCATTTAAGATGTGTGACGAACAAGCCAGTCAGTCCTTAATGCCTTGCCTTATTGATGCAATAGCATCAGAGACTGAAATTACATATTATCATAATTCTTCATGGTAGCGTAAAATATCAAATGCACAAAAACCCTAAATATCAAAAGTTCATCCAGGTATAGATGCCCCATAAACATGCAACAAGATTTATAAGAATCTTTCTACTATTAAGTTCTTTGCTTCGTGTAGCAGGCCATTGAGCTGGTGGCCATATTTTATTCTTATTTACTCTTTTCCAAATAAAATTGTCTCTATATGGACCGTGAAAATTGCCAAGAGAGAAGGAATACTTATAAATTAATCGTTATGTTTACGCAGGGATTTCAACCAGAAATACTAAAAAAACTTGACTCTAAGCCACAAATGGAGAACAGAAAACAAATTCATGCAATATATAGCATTTATCTAGCTGAAACAAAGAATCACCTGCATCATTGTCAATATATTGTTCACGGTGGATTTGAACTGGCTCCAGAAAAGGAGAGAATATTGTCTCTAAGTTTGAGGCACAGATGTGGGAAGATTCCTGCAAATTAACAAACCATCATTTGCTAGCAAATACAAACTAAGTTAGGGGGGCAAGTCTACTACATGATATCTCTTCAAAAAGCAGAGTAAAAACACAATGAACAACAGATATTCACAAAGGTCCTAAAATATAATAAAAATTTACCATTCTCCCCACATTTTCAGAATCAACAAAGACAGGAAGCTGTTTTTGAAGCTCAAAATCGTTTTCCTCCAAAATTAGTTGCTGAGCACTGGCTCCATAAGTTTCAAAAACTTGTGAGGCCACTTCTATATTTGATGAACCTACCAAGACCAGGCAGTAAGCACATGTAAAAGGCCAAAATATCAATGAAATTTATCTTCATTTAAAAAAAAAAAATTAAGAAAAGAAAAAGTGCAAGCCCAATAAACAGAAAGCCAATCATACATGCATACAAGTAAATAAATGAATGAGTGAATAACCAATACATTCTTACGCATGGATACATAGAGGAGGGACTGATGGGTTTAAGGGCAGGGAATACATGGAATGCGATATATACAAGAAATGAGATTTAATTTCCCATTATCCACAACTAATTTAGCCAATAAACTAATACTTTCTTCTTCAAATGGTTGATGTATGTGCTTGGTCATTTGTTTGCCTGCTACAGTCAGCTATAATTTGATGATCATGGTACCATTTCAAACAAAGCATCTTTTACATTCTAGATATGCAATAAGGACCCCATGGTTCTAACTTAGGTTTTCGATTTTTTGGAAGTAAAGTTATACTCAACAAAACAAGCAGTTATTAAGTAAAAATAATTGCAAGGAAAGCATCATTTCTCAGTAAAACAAATTGCGGGCCAGGTAGTATCAAGAGTCTTGCCCACATCTGAGGAGACAAAAGCAATGTTTTGAAATTGCTAATTTTAATTCACTCAATTTACGGAGAACACAGAATATCAAGATATAAGCAAACAAAACAAGCAATTTGAAACCTTTATAGAAGGACACTCGTACAAGAATCTGTAACTGTAACAATTAACATTAGATAAATATCAGCCTTGTTCAATGTAGTTGCTTACCATCATGAGAATGTTGAATACATTTACCGAATTCAGCTCCTTGCTGAGAAACCCTGACATGAGAGCAAGGTTTTTTGCAAATCATGCTTGACTTTTCACACACGTGGAGACCTTTTTTTTCTCTTAAAGAACCCGTACTTGAATTGGTCTTCATTCTTAGAGATGGCATTTGATCTGAAACAGTTATATATACCACGATCTCGATTCCGGAACATCAGTGGGGAAAAAAACCCCTCTAAACAATCAAATCAGCAGCAGAAGCTGTGTCACATGAATAATCAAGGAAAGAAGCAAATATATTCTAACAGATTGGCATAGAGAACTAACCGTACAAAGAGACTCGCGTGTAAAGAAACATTTTTCAAGCAACATAAGTTTTGAGCAGTTAGACATGTATAACAAAAAAGAAAAAGAAAAAACAAAAGAAAAGAAAAATAAAAGAATTAAAAGTCAAAGTCCACGACCATTTCTAGAATTACTAAAGAATGCTAATATAATCAATTCAGAATATCACTGAATACCACAATTCTGAGACCTAGATCCTGATTATAGTCTGCCTTGAGAGACAATTATTCAAACAAAGAAAATTTAAGAGAGAAAGAGAAACACTAAAGAAACAAGAAAGTAAGAACACGTATCAAAGAAAAACAAATTCTTCAAGTAAAACCCACAAAAATTAGAGTCAACCCGTCTTTTAGTCCCATAAAAAACAAAAAAAATCTCATCAACAAGCCTTAATTACACAGCAAAACACCATAGAATACAAAGAAAAACCCAAAGAACCAAAACCCTTTTAGGATACAACCTCTAACCAAAAAAAAAAAAAGCTCAAATGACGGTTATACAGTTCAACTATCATTTTAATAGTCATAAATTACAAACCCATAACTAAGATCAAAGAAACAGTACAAGGAAACAGCAGAATCAGCTAAAAGAAACTTTACAAGAAAAAATAAGGGTAGAAAAGAGAAAATCTCTAGACCATGAAAACAGGGGTACCTGTTAAGTGTTAAGAAACCAAAAAAGAGAAAAAAAGCTCTCTTTTCCTTCTTTCTCTCTCTTGCCGAAGAAAGACTAATGTTTTTTGTTTCTCTCTCTTCAACTTCCATGAAGGGTCAAGACAAATGTTGGCAGGGGCAAAAGTCGGCTTCTATTGGATGATACGGACGGCTGTGATCAAATCTTTAAGAGGGGTTTGGACCCGTAGAAGTTTGCCACGTAGGATGTTGCACCAGCTCACTCTTACGCGTTGACACGTGCTGGTTCGTAGAAAGAGAGGGAACTCTTGGGTGGAAATTGTGGAGGGAATGGAGTTTGATGTTTTTCCTATTCGCGGTTCGTAACGCGTGTTCCGCACTGCATTTTTACAGCTGTCTTCTGTTTTTGGAATATTTTTTGTTTAAATTAAAATTGTTGAATCTGATATCTTTTTAAATAAAATTAAGAAAAATAAACATATTACCAGAAATTCATTTCCACTTATAAGTTATCCATATATTATTGCCACTGGTCACTATTCATCATTAAATTTATCCAATGTTTAGAGTAGATATTAAAAATGCGAAGAGATTATTTTTCCGACAAAATTTTTAATTTAATGTTAATATAAACACATATGATTGATTATAAATGTAATACTATTTACAATATTTTAGATATATTTTACGTTTAATAATACTCTCTTAATTATATGTGTTTACGTTAATCTTACAATAAAGTAAAAAAATTTAACGTTAGTATAGAATTCATGAGTACTTTCATTTGATCACTAATTGGTTTTTTATAAAAAATTAAAAGTAAAATGATAATAACAATAATAATAATAATAATAATATACCGAACAAAGCTTAAATAAATGATAAAATCTAATATTTTATCAATTATATATAATTTTATTGAAAATTTTACAGTAAAGTTAAAATTATTGATGTAAATGTAAACATATATGATTAAATTTAAATTTAATATCGTAAGGAGTAAAATATTTTAAAAGTATTATAAATTTATGAAAATAAATATAAATACATCTTGT
The DNA here is from genome assembly GCA_033439115.1 of Firmiana major. Taxonomy (NCBI): domain Eukaryota; kingdom Viridiplantae; phylum Streptophyta; class Magnoliopsida; order Malvales; family Malvaceae; genus Firmiana; species Firmiana major. The sequence continues at coordinate 2,808,783 of CM065914.1, read as the reverse complement.
AACAAAATTATCACGTGTTTATATCTATTGATTTTAATTTTATATTTATTCTTGTGTGTTTATAAATATTTCCAACATAATTTTCGTATGATGATACTAACTTTTTATTTAATAATGTATATTTATGTTGATTTTAAAATAAGATAAAAATATTTGATCTTACTATAAAAATCCCATTATCTTATATCAGATTATTTTAGGTTTTTATTTAAAAAGATTGACATATTTGATAGTACTTGCCTTCAAAATAAATTTATCAGGGAAAAAATGGAAAGTTAAGAGAAATTTATAGTTTTTCTTGGGTAAAATAATTTTTAAAAAATAATTATTTTATTTTTAAGTAAATTTTTATATTTTTATTAAATCTATTAATTCCTTAATTATCATTTGATTTTTACCTATTCAAACTAAGTATTTATTTTTGTTAAGGTTTATTTATGTTCAATTTAAATGTTACAAACTTATTTGACATAAATGGAAGGTTAGTGGTCTGTTCAGATATAAATTAAAATTAAAAATTTATTTGACTTCAATAAAAATATAAAAAAAAATTAAACAAAAATGGTAAATTTTATTTATTTATTTTCTTAAATGATTTTGATTGGGAGAGAGACGAAGTTTGTTGACTTTGACTTGTTTAATTAATTAGTAACTTTAGAGAGTATAAGATCATTGACCTGGGAGACTTTTTTGTTGTCACCTGTGCTGTGAGTGTTGAACTATTGATGTATGTCGTGGTAATGATTTTCTTTACTCTTGGCAATTTTTTTTTCACATGAAATCTTTAATTAAATTAATTACTCTTCTATCTATAAATACATATAATATTATGAGGAGCAGATTCTTGAAAGATGGAATTAGGAATAATTAGATTGATTCAATCTGTTTGATAGAAATTTGAAATTACTTAAAAAAAAAATTGATCAACTTATTTTTTAATAACAATATTCGAATTGAGATAAATTAATTTATTTGATTGGTTTCGATCAAAAAATTTATAAATTTTTAAAACATATGAACAAGAAAAATCTATTTAGATTTACAAAAATAAAAGAAAATATATTTGAAAAATGATCAATTTTTTTAGGGGAATGATTTATTTTGATATTTTTAAATAATATTAATAAATTTGATTGATTCCGATAATATATAACGTTAAAATCGAAAATCAACATAATAATTAACAATAACATTAAAATTGCAAGCATTAGTGAAGTAAAGAGATAAATAAATAATCATGTTAATATTCTCTTAATCGAGTGATTAAAGATGAGTTATGATATATTATAAGGTTTGATTTCGAATTCAAATTATTTCACTATATTTTTAATTATTAAATATTTTTCTTGTAAAAAAAAAAAAAAAAAAACAATGATAGTGTGATGTCTTACCTTCAAACAATTATAGAGATTAGCAGTAAAATATGTTTTGACAATGGTTACTGAAGTTGCCATCCGCTTCAAGTTTCTTAGCTGTAAGCCTGCAATTAAGTTTCATGGAAGATATTTAAAGAAAAAGCTAAAAGCAATGAAGATAATTAGAGAAATTTTGTACAAGGAGAGATTTTCTTTTACGTGGAGCAACACAAACCTTGAAAAGTTGGAAGCTGTTCCAATGAAATCTCCAGCCAGATAACGGAAGTTGCTGCTTCCAGCAGAATAATATCTTTCCCAGTTCCCAGGAACATTGAGCTGTAGCTTGAAGGTTGTGATTGTTGCACATGTTGGCTCAAACAAAGTTCAAACTGTAATTAAGGCTTTAATGATAAAGAAAGGTTTCTGATTAAAATGAAAGAATCCCCAGCTTTTTTGAAGAACAATTAAGAAATAAGACATGGTTTAACTCAAATGTTTCCAAAACCTGTCGTTTGGAAGGAAAAAATTCCAACAATCTCATATATGCATATATACTAGATATCAGCGAGTCACGAGGCCCTGCAGCTTTGGAAGCAAACAAGGATGAATATTGTCTCAAATCTACAAGACAATCTGGTGCACACTGCACAATAATGGAAGATTTTTGGAGCTTTGTTTTGGATCACCTGGAACAGATGTACCATGCACGTTCATGGACATGGACTCCAACTTTGTTTTCCATTTTATTTTTACCCATTGCTCAACCTTACAGGAGATGGATACTGGAAACTGGTTTTGTATGGTTAATTGTCATGGAAGTTTAGCCGGTAAACTATAAATAAGAAAATATATAGGTAAGATATATACTGACCTGGTGCCAATAGTTTAGCCTAAGCAATCAATAGTAAGCCTGCAGCTTGCTAGCTAGTTTCATGCCAGGTTAAGCACTTTCTAAGAATTAAGCCATGGCGAAATTAAGTAGGTTCCTGCAAGTGCTATAAGCAGAAGAGAACAGAATTATCTAAGCTGAAGATTATTTCTTTAATTCTTTTTGCAAGTTATAATAAAATGTGTAGCTTAAGATTTTAAGTAAATCAAGCACACAGATTCTCTTAAACTAAAAGTGATGATTTGCTGCAGTGCTACAGTATATAGTGTAGCTTTTCATGGTTGCACGGAATGAAAGGAAGAAGAGATATGAGAAAACACACTGGTAATTGCCAGACAAAACATAGAAGCAACAATTGCTACCAATGTTAGAAAGTTAATTAGAACTATATTCAACTTCTTAGCAAATTGTTAGACTCAGTTTCCACGTCTATATATCACTAAAGCAAAATTAGCTTTTTGCAGCATTTACTTAGCAGCCCTTTTGAGAAATGTTGTGAATATCGTGTAGAAATCAAAATCCTTTTGAATGAGACTTTATCCAAGGGTATTGGTGTTTGGACTAACTAATTAGCTTATTGATGTCTACTGGAATAGTAACTCTCATAAATAATTTTGGAAATATAAATGAGCATCCAATCTAAACACATGTTTTAATGTTAGTTACATGACAAAATTATCACTAATCAAGCAACATGCAACGTGATTAGGATAAAGCTGTTGATTTTATCCTCAATAATTGTGATGAACCCTAATTTATAACCTTAATATTCCCATTTATTCACTTTCCACTTTCATTAGAGCCCATTATTTACACATGAAGTTTCACGTACTATACAGAAACATGTCCAATGACAAAAAGAAAAGGGGCAATGTTGGTATTTGAGCAAACAAAAATTCATGATGGCTCATATTTAACATGGATATTCAAGTTATGTAACTATATATTTTGTGGGCAGCTGGGGGTTGAGGTGGGTGTCCATTGTCCAAGAGAATGGACCTGGTGTCTTATCCTCTCTTTCCATATTTATATTCAAAACATGTTGTAATTTGATATCTGATGCTTTTACAGACAAAAATGGGTCCTATATCTCTTTGGTACTAAGGCAGTGCTTAAAAATTGCTATTTATATCCAGTTTTTGAGGCCACTGGGGAGCACTACACCATGTCCCCTTTATTGCTATTCTTGGTTTTGACAATATATCAAACTTTGGTTTCATGGCTCCAAAGCAGATGTGATTGATTTTTCCTAGTTTGATGTGATTTAAGAATATGTTTTTACTGGTATATAATTCATTTTTAACCTCTGCAATGAGAGAAGTTAAGAAAGATTATCATTATCTCAAAACATGGAAAGGAGAAAAGGAAGGGTCTGAGAGTGATAGTTTACTGGTATAATAATGGTGGTCTAATTAGATAACAGAGTAGCAAAACTGTGTTAGGACATGTTTAATCAAGAAATCTTGATTATGAAAATGGAAACAAGCACTAAGAACCAAGCTAAAAGTGTTTAAGGGTGAGATGAAAGGGGCAATAAAAGGGGGAAAAAGACATGTAGAGGCTTGTTAAAGGAGAGAATCAATGAATCATCAAAGAAAAACAGGAGTTGCAAGTACAGTGATGATGAAGTTCCAGCTAGTGCTTCCACTACAACTATGCTTCTACTTATACTACTCTTCGTGCAAGACACAAATGAGTTTTTGAGAAGAAAATCCCATCAGCAAAAAGAAACCTTCTCAGAAATGGAACATGGGAGTGGAGAAAGAGGAAAACAACAGCCCCAACAACAACAACCCAATGCTACTTTTTCATCATCAGCTGCAAGTAACATGAAACCCATCAATAAGGGCAAAGCCATTGCTCAGTACAGTGCAGATGCTGGGCTTATGGCTGAGTTCGAGCAGTCAGGTGTGTCTGGTAAGTCCTTTAACTATTCAAGATCAGTTATTTGTGCTCCACAAAGTGTACCTGAAGAAAAAATAACTGCTTATCTGTCAAGAATCCAAAGGGGTGGTCTTATTCAACCCTTTGGTTGTATGATTGCTATTGAAGAACCCACTTTTAGGATCATTGGTTATAGTGAGAATTGCTTTGAGTTGTTGGGTTTGCGTTTAGAGAGTGAGGATAAGCCTAAGAGGTTGAAGGGTTTAATTGGATTTGATGCACGAAGTCTTTTTACGCCTGCATCAGGTGCTTCCTTGGCAAAAGCTGCAGCTTCTAGGGAGATTTCATTGTTAAATCCAATTTGGGTTTATTCCAGGAGCACTCAAAAGCCATTTTATGCTATACTGCATAGGATTGATGTAGGAATTGTGATTGATTTGGAGCCTGCACGGTCAGGGGATCCTGCATTGTCCCTTGCTGGTGCTGTGCACTCACAGAAACTCGCTGTTAGGGCAATTGCTAGGCTGCAGTCACTCCCTGGTGGTGATATTGGTGTATTATGTGATACAATTGTGGAGGATGTTCAGAAGCTTACTGGTTATGACAGGGTTATGGTGTACAAATTCCATGATGATGATCATGGTGAAGTTGTGTCAGAAATCAGGAGGTCTGATTTAGAGCCGTACTTGGGTTTGCATTATCCTGCCACAGATATCCCTCAAGCTGCCCGTTTCTTGTTCAAGCAGAATAGGGTAAGAATGATCTGCGATTGCCATGCGAAACCAGCTAAAGTCATCCAAAGCGATGAGCTGAAGCAGCCTCTCTGCTTGGTAAATTCGACTCTAAGGTCGCCCCATGGATGTCATACACAGTACATGGCCAACATGGGTTCCATTGCCTCGTTTGTGATGGCAGTCATTATTAATGGTAATGATTCATCAAAGCTCTGGGGCCTGGTTGTCTGTCATCACACTTCTCCACGCTATGTGCCTTTCCCCCTTCGATATGCTTGTGAATTCCTCATGCAGGCATTTGGACTGCAGCTATACATGGAGCTTCAATTAGCATCGCAACTAACAGAGAAGAAGATTCTAAGGACTCAAACCTTACTCTGTGATATGCTGCTCCGTGGTGCCCCATTTGGTATTGTGACACAATCCCCTAATATAATGGACCTCGTAAAGTGTGATGGGGCTGCACTGTACTACAGTGGAAAATGTTGGTTGTTGGGTGTGACTCCAACTGAATTACAGGTAAAAGATATAGCTGAGTGGCTGCTCAGCAATCATGGGGATTCTACAGGATTGAGTACTGATAGTTTGGCCGATGCTGGCTATCCTGGTGCTGCTTTACTGGGTGATGCAGTTTGTGGCATGGCTACTGCCAGAATCACTTCAAAGGATTTCTTGTTCTGGTTCAGGTCTCACACTGCAAAGGAAGTAAAATGGGGAGGAGCCAAGCATCATCCAAAAGACAAGGATGATGGTGGAAGAATGCATCCAAGGTCATCATTTAATGCTTTTCTTGAAGTGGTGAAGAGTAGAAGTTTGCCTTGGGAGATTCCAGAAATTAATGCTATTCACTCTTTACAACTTATAATGAGAGATTCACTCCACGACATGGAGGGCAGTGGCTCCAAGGTGTTAGTTTATGCCCAGCAGAATGATACTAAGATGCAGGGGGTGGATGAACTCAGTTCAGTGGCATATGAAATGGTTAGACTGATTGAGACAGCAACAGCTCCAATCTTCGGAGTTGATACAGCGGGTCTCATAAATGGTTGGAATGCAAAAATGGCTGAATTGACAGGTTTACAAGCTGATGAAGCAATGGGAAAATCCCTGGTTAATGAAGTTGTTCATGAGGATTCACGTGAAGTGATTGAAAATCTCCTAAGAAGAGCTTTGCAAGGTAATTTCATCCTTTTTCAATGGTCGAGGATATTCAATAATGAAATGGTTCTTTGTTTTTGACTCAAATTCATCGTATTACATTTGTTTTCCATTCATATTTCATTCAATGTACAGTTTGCGCATTTGATGTCCTTGCTGTTGTCTACCAACCAACAAGCTCCATAAACTTGAATTCCATCACTCTGGTCTTGGTTGCATTCATCTATTTCTTAGCCTTCAAATAAATAAACCTTGCTTTCAAATTCAAATTAGTGGAGATTAATTTGAAAGCAATACCATAGCCCCAATAGCATAATTATTTACATTTTTCTTCTATAACATCTTTTTGAAATGATAGAGTAGTAACTCAGTTTTACCTGATAACATCCAGGTGAGGAAGACAAAAACATCGAATTAAAACTCAGAAAATTTGGGCCTCATTGGCAGAACTCAGTTGTTTATCTTGTGGTCAATGCCTGCACAAGCAGGGATTACACAAATGATGTGCTTGGGGTGTGCTTTGTGGGTCAGGATATTACATCAGAGAAAGTAGTGATGGATAAGTTCATACGTTTGGAAGGAGATTACAAGGCTATCATACAAAGTCTTAGCCCCTTGATCCCTCCAATATTTGCTTCTGATGGGAATGCCTGCTGCTCTGAATGGAATGCAGCCATGGAAAAACTGACTGGTTGGAGAAGAAGTGAGGTCATAGGTAAAGTGCTGGCTGGAGAAATCTTTGGAGGTTTATGTCAGCTGAAAGGTCAGGATACGCTGACTAGATTTATGATTATGTTGTATCAAGGAATTAGTGGTCATGATACTGAGAAGTTCGCATTCGGGTTTTTTGATAGAAACGGAGATTTTGTGGAGGTTTTCTTAACAGCAAACCAAAGGACTGATGCAGATGGGAACATAATTGGCTGTTTCTGCTTCTTGCAGGTTATTGTGCCTGACCTCAGTCAGGCTACTGAAGGACACAAACAAGGGGATGAAGAGTTCTTTACAAAACTTAAGCAGTTAGTTTACATGCGACAAGAGATGAAAAATCCTTTGAATGGTATTAGGTTTACCCATAAACTCTTAAAAACTACAGCTATTTCTGAAAGTCAGAAGCAATTTCTTGACACCAGTGATGCATGTGAAAGACAGATCTTGGCAATAATTGAGGATATGAACTTAGGAAGCATTGAGGAAGGGTAAGTGCCTGTTAGTTCTGTGATATGCATAATTGACCTTGTAGCCTTTAATTCTGTTTGTTCCTTTTGCTCATCGAAGTAATCATTCATCTTTAAAATACGCGAAGTTCATCTTTCGAAGAAGAATGTCTTAGCATCATAGTTTCTTGATATAATTTTCACAAGTTTGTTAAGCAATCATCATTCTTGACTACATCATGTTGTTCCGGCTTTAAGTGCATGGTAATACATACTAATGTCTGATATTACCTCCTGTTCCTTGCAGCAGCATGGAGCTAAGCATGGAAGAATTTCTTCTGGGGAATGTTCTTGAAGCTGTTGTCAGTCAAGTCATGATACTACTTAGAGAAAGGAATTTACAAATTTTTCATGAAATTCCAGAGGAAATCAAGACACTATCTCTATTCGGTGATCAAATTAGGCTCCAGCTTGTCCTGTCAGATTTCTTGCTTAATGTGGTGCATCATGCTCCTCCAGATGGCTGGGTAGAAATCAGGATTTCACCTGGTCTCAAGCTAATACAAGATGGCAACGAGTACGTCCGTTTACAATTCAGGTAAGCACAGTTAGTGTCAATTCATGCTACGCCATGTCCATAACTAATCCATCAGAAACTTCTCTATTTGGCATGGCAAGATGGTTCATGATAACCAATGGTTTTCTATCCTTTGCCTGTAGGATGGCTCACCCCGGAAAAGGCCTGCCTTCTACACTTATCCAAGATATGTTTGATGGTGGAAACCGGTGGATAACACAGGAAGGCCTAGGACTAAACCTGTCGCGGAAGCTTCTAAACAAGATGAATGGTCATGTTCGCTACATCAGGGAACAGAATAAATGTTACTTCCTCATTGATCTAGAAATTAGAACTCGGAAAGGAGGACAAAAGGCATCACAACCAGAATGACACTAATCTCTTGGAGGAACCTCTGCTCTAGTATGTGTCAAAGGGGCCTAATAGATTTTTATGTTGCACCCAAACCCTCTAGCAAATAAGGTAAGCAGCAACATGTATGAGGGCTCCATTTTGGTTTTGTCCCCGCACTCTTGTCTACAACTTCATGCTGTGAGGCCTGCCTGTCTATCAATTCTAGTGTGAGAATAAGCAAGTGAGAGTGTGTACATGTACATTTATATATACTTATCCGTTTTTAGTATGCGAAGTGGAGACAAGATGTTGAGGTTTGCTAGCAGAGAGGAACCAGTTAAAAATTGAGAAACCCCAAGAAAAATTGTGTATCAATGATTTTACCTTAAAATGGAGCCTGCTCATCTGCAAAATTGAATTGTGAGCCTTGCAGTTCTTATTCCTTTTTCTTTGGCTGATTGTAGTATCTTAATCCAGAGAAAAAAATTGTTAATATCGATTTGGAGTATTAATTCAAATAATTATATTTTTATTTTTAAAACGCAGAAGTTATGCAGGGTCAATGTTTTTCTTTCCAAACTAAAAGCCTCATTGTAAGGAAAAAAACATGTTACTATTGCCTGGCCTGGCAACCGGCAAAGGGTACTTGGCTGTTGATGCATTAATAGTAGTGCATTTGCCTCTCATATTGTATAGCTAAGATATGTCTGTGCACTTCCATTGTCCCACTGATTTGAGCTGTTTGCTATCCTCTCTGTTCATAGTGGGTGTTGCTTAATTGATCAAACAAAAAACAGTATCAACTGATGTCAAAGCACGCAAAATATAAAGTTTAGACTACTTTTCATGGTCGCCATTAATCATTTTAAAAATCACAAAATATTAAGAAAAAAAACATTAATTTCATACAATAAAAGATCATGCGTTTATTTTTATTTATTTTTTTAACTTCAAAACTTATTTGAGCTTTATTCTTTAAAAAAGTGTGTATTTAATTTGTAAAAATACCTAAAGAACATCATCTCCAGAGCAATTACATCCATTTCATTGAAAACCAATACATGTGATTATTAATAAAAGAAAAGTCTGTATTTTACAATTTTCTGTAAATGACACTCAGTTACATCCCTAACCCTCAAAATCTCAACTCTCACAGCACATATATCCATTATGACATATTGACATTACATTTGCTTATCAAATTAAATGATTCATTTCAGATCACCTAAACACTGAAAGGAACCCAACATAGAGAGGAAAAGTCAGAATAATCGGGCAGAACTTGATATCCTCTCAAACGCAAGACATTCGACAGTGATCTGTTCACAAACCACAAAGCTCCTAAGGCTTCAAAGTTCAAACGCTCTCCTACTGAGACCACACAAAATCTGCATTTTGTTTTAGCAGGTTCACCTCTTCCTATGTACAGTTGAGTATGTACAGAAAAGTTAGCATTCACTGCCCCCAAGAATTGGTTACGAGGGCAATCTTCTTTCACTTAGCTGTTAAATCATTTCTGGCTCCTTGCCGGCAACGTTCTCTTTAGGGCTACCTGAAGAATCACCCAGGTGTGATCCATTTGGCTGGTGGATGATATTCAAACTGGAGTGTAAATGCTCAGGGATGCTCTACAAAAAAAGTCCATTGCTATTACAATTATATTAATGAAACATGTGTCTGGAATCAGACCAGTTCTTGAAAAAAGAAAAAATAGGCGCCATCTGATACTTAAACAGATTAAAAAATTATTAAGTCACTCATCGGAAGTACTGAGAAAAAAAACTTTATGCTGAGGAAATTTCCACGTATGGATCATACAACAGTAAGAATAACAAAATATTAATGCTACCTGATCACCACCATCTGGGCCCTCGGAGTGAAAGAGAATTGGGCGGCAGCGCTTATCTTCATTCATCAAGCTTGAATTCTGGAAGTGAGCTATAAGAGCTCCCTTTCCCTGGATTCGAGCATATGCCAAAGAAGCAACTTTCTCACTATTAAACTTCTCCCACTTCTTCCCATTAAATGCCTGCAAAAGGTTGTCAACATAAATGAATCCAAAGAAAACATTCCAAGGCTTAGAAATAATCTTGTCCTTCTCTTTAATAATAAGCACAAATTTTCTAATTGAGAGAAATCATTAAAACCTATCAGTCTTAAATGCACCTAGGACACAAAAGGTTGAAAATATATTAAGTTAAAATAATATAACCTCATAAAACGGAATAACGTGTGAAGGAGACAGCATGTTGATAAAGGCATAGCCCACATTGCACTTATTCTGCATCGCAAATGGCAATATCTATCAGTTGCGATTGAATTAAAAAAATAGTCTAAACTGCCCATGACAACCCCAAACTAATTACCTTAAAATCAATGGGTAAATAGAGAAAATCATAAGTCCCCCAGTGATTTTCATCGATGGCAGCCAGCAACATCTTTGAGGTATATCTGAGGATCATTATGAATTAAAAATTTTCAAGTCAAGGCATCAATACTTCAAACATATTGACGGCTATTCAATATTCATAAATCAGAGGATTATAGAGAATGGACTGACTTATTTGGAATATTTTTTATCATCAGGGTTGTCCGAGTATCTTCGCCACTAATAATTTTATCCAAGTCCAGCTGAAACTGCTTTTTGTTATCCAGCTGGTTTCCATTATTTTCAATCCGTCTGCTGCGCACACGCTCATTCAATCCCTCCATACTGTTAGGTAATAGTCCAGGGTATGGGCCATTGCCCAAAAATACAGGACTTAACCTAGGTGAAGAAATCATTCTCATACTTGATGAACCATTCTCAGACACATTATGTGGAATGTTCATACCTGAACTCATAGCAGCATGAGAACCCATATTAACCATAAAACCTCCACCATTGTGGCCCACACCCATGCCTCCAAAAGCAGCATGACTCATGAATGAAGTATCTGATGATTCTGGGAAGAAACCAAAGTGCCTTTCCAGAGGAACACCAGATGGAGCAGATCCGATATAATGATGATGATGGTGTTGGGATGAGCCAGAGAAAGATCCTTGCTGACCTGAGTAAGGAAAGCCATGGCCCTTTCCATTAGATGAGAATGGATGTCCCATAGATGATGTTGGCCAGACTGAAGAGTTGGTGCATTCCGCATATGAATTCTGATTTCCCCAAAGAAACTGAGACCCAGATAATGTTTCCAAACTGGAACCATTTGAAGGACCAAATGTTGGTATCGTTCCATGGTATTGGCTCAACTTCGGCTCTGGCAATGAATGGGACAGTTGAAACCCAGCTCCATGGGTTAAATTTGTACTGTTAAATGAATGGTCTACATGACTATCCCTCCCTTGGTCCTTGCCAATAGGTGCAACTTTCATGGAGTTCGACACTTGAGGATGCAGGATAGAAGCCAGACCAGGTAACTGGTTGCTGGTCGTTGAACTCGTGGTCCTGAAAACAGGGGACTTACTAAGAGAATGCATTGGACTATGCTCTATAGGACTGTTAAATTGTGCCCAGCTACCTGTCCAATCATGTGCACAATATAAATCCAATATTGCAATCCTCAGTTTGCAAAATAAATCCAAGAAACAATCAACCCATATGCACAAAAATGATAGAATGTAGCTCAAATAGCCCTACCTGGAGGAGAATTGGCTATTGGGGAACCAACTTGATGTCTAAAACCCCAAGATTCATCTTGTTCAAGCTCTTGATTCAGTTGCAACATCAAGCTACAAGTAGAAAAGGATGATCAACAAAAAATTTTCATCATTGCTATACTTACCAAAATAACAAAGCAAGGAATCAAACAAACAAATTATAAGATGCTAAACACAGACTGAAGAGAGTTTTAACGATATTTTTAAAATAAATAAAGAGAAAATAAAAAAGGTTGATAATGTCCAGCATGCAGCAGCCAAGTTAAAGGATCCATGTAACTACAGTCCCACCTGGCCATAACTACAGTAGTTCACACCGTTTCTATTTCCTTACAGACATCAATTTACATTTTAAAATAATTTATTTCTTCCAATTGACACCAAATGCATATACACAAAAATTTAACACCATTGCAAAAAATGCACACACAGCAGAAATTGATTAGCTTCAGGACCTAGTACCAATAGAATAGCAAACAGCAGAACACTATCAGGTCACACTCAGAAAAATGCAAGGTCCAATCCTCTCACAGTGCCAAACACTATGGGGAGGAACTTTCAGAGGGAAAACAAGATTTATCAAATAAAAGGATAAAAAGATTTTAGACAATAGTAGAAGAATCAAGTATAAGGTATACGCACTTGCGACGAGCTCCTCCAGGGCGACTAGGTTCAAGCTTTATACGTTTACCAGCTATGTCACTTCTATTTAGTGACTTAAGAGCTTGTTCTGCAGCTCTAACATCATAAAATTCGATGAACTTATGGTGTCTCTTATGCGGCGTTTCCCTTATCTGCTTTTACGCAATGAATAATGCATTGCAGAAATGTTAAACATTCTATCTCAGGTTTGAAGCAAGGAGACATTTTTTAAAAGAAAAAAAGCATCACCTCTTTAACTTCACCATAAACCCCAAATATTTGACGAAGATCTTCATTTGAAACTGATGGATCCAAATTGAAAACTACCAAAGTTCCTTGATTAATATCCTTCTCTGATGGATTATCCTGGTGTATTATAGGATTGAGAGAAACAAGTAAAATGAAAAGATGGTTATTAATAACAACACTCTGGCAAAACATATTATTTGAGATTGACAATGCTCTAAACCTTAGGAATTGAGAAGTGAATGTCAAGTTTTCTCCGTCTTAGCGGCTTGTTTTGTAATGCACGCATTGCTGTTCGGGCAGAACGAATGTCATAATAGGATATCATCACAAAGCCCCGGTGTTTACATGCAGTGTACAAAGCTCTAATATCACCGTATTGCTGCAAAAAGGAAAAAAACATGTAGCACTCAGATCAGAAAAGATAGGAAGGGACTTGAATTAATTCTCAAACCCCATCAGACAGCTAAGAAACAACAGGTTTGGATTGATAACTGTAGTCTAGCAATTCATTATTAAAATTTGCATTCTAAAATTAAGGGAACATGTATTTAGTTATTATAACTCTATTTATTCTATGCAATAGTTTTAACATGAAAAACTGGAAGGTTTCCAAAGCAGATTACCTAGTCAACAATTCCAGCAGATAAAATCTGCAATTCTGGTTATAAAAGCAACGTACTCCAATTTCTAGAAAGCATGTATCAGAAAGGGACAAAATAATGAAAGTATTTATAGAAGCAGATTCTGATTTTACAGGCAGCCCTAAGGTGGTGTTCAGAAAAAAAAAAAATCAGAAAGAATTTTAAAAATCAATTACCTCAAAAAGAGCTCTTAGTTCTGAATCCTCAACATTGCTATTTATATTCCGAACAAATAATGTCCTTGAAGGATGTTCTCCATATGGATGTTCCCCAGCAATGGTTCCACCACCATTTGGAAGACCATAGTGGGCCATGCCGTTTCCAACAACTGCATCAGAGAGACTCACTTTTGACATGCCAATGGCCAGGCTCTCTTGTGCATCAGATTCCAATTCCATACCTCCTCCGCTACCAAAAAGATCATACTCCTCCAAATCTTCCAGTGAACTAGGCAACCCCCTTAAGTCAAAGTCATCCATTATGCCTGCTAAAAGCTCATTCTCATCATCAGGAAGCAAGTTTCCAAGTGCATGAGCTTCGATGTCTCCAAGTAGATCATTGCCCTCAACATCTTGATGGAGAATCTTTGGATCAGATGTGATATCATCAAGAGATTGAGAACTCTGATCAGTATCATTTAAGTTTACTGCATACAGCCAAAATCAGGTCAGAGTTTCCTTAATAATACAATAGATAATCTTGAAACAACAGCTGACACTTACATTTTTCATGCGGTAGAACAGGCAATGAGCAAGAAAAAAGGGTAGCATCACTTGAGGCATGATAGGCGTCAGAACCAGATAAAATCCCCCATGCACTTTCCACTTCCTTATATTCATTTGACATTGGGATCTTAGTAGGATCTACACGACACATGATTAACAACAACACCAAATGAGAAAACACACATCATCTATTAGCAGCATAATGAAAAATTGTGAAATTACCTGAAGCCGAATAATCAGCAGTCTGCTTCATTTGCATTGCTTTCTCTGCCAAGAACAAGGGAATAGAATATACAACAACAATCTTATGAGACATAGAGCATTACACACTTGACAACTAAATTACTACAAAGAAAAGCAGTCAACACACCATGTCGATATTGTTCTTAGGGGAACAAGAAAAAGTCAAATATAAAGTCAACACCAACAATGCAAAAATCTTAAAGAACCCCACCCAATAACACGTGGTATGATAATATGAATAGTATCACATAAAATCCAAACTTTATGCCTAAATAAAGTTGCGAGACTTCAAATTGGAATTCAAGTTCCAGTAAAATTCAGAAGTCTTTTTTTTTTTTTAATTTATTTTCATGAATCATTGCACCTAAATTCCACTTACAGTTTCATCACTACTAAAAGCTGAGACCAATTCCAAATCCAATGTCCAATTTCAAAAAAAAAAAAAAAAAAACACTTAAGCACCATTAGGATGATAAAAGAAGCCCAAACATAATCAATAAAAAAGTCAGAAAATTCAGTGTTTTGAACAACAGTAGCAATCAATTTTCTTTAATTTCCAATATAAAAAACCAATACTATCTAATGACAAATTCAAAGATAAACAAAACCCAGAAAACTTATTGTAGAAAGATGCTAACTCCAATATCAAAGACTCAAACTTACTTGCTCAAAAACAAAATCCAGTGCACATTTACTTTCTAAATTCCGAAAAGAAAAAAAAAACGCCAATAACCCACAACAGTCACTTCAATATAAAAAAGAAAAGATTACCTGAAAGAGGTTTAAAAGAATTAACTGATTTTAAATACATAGCTCTCTGCCTCGATCACACATAAAAACAGAGAGAGACGTGAAGGGTGAGAATTTGTAGTAAAAAGGGCTTTGCTTTCTCTTTCTCTCCCCAAAAGACTAATGGATTTTTTATTTTAATTCTCCTTGGAAAAAAAAGAAAATTTTTTAAGAAATAATGATGATTGGAGGAGTAGAGAATGATTGAGGGAGAGAGCGAGGAACTGTATTGTAAAGGAATGCAGGGGATTTAACTGTATTTAAATATGTTTTTGGATTCCAACGTTTGGCCTCCGTGTTGGTATAAAATTGCAAAATTGCCATTAACTTGAGATTGTGGGAAATGTGGGGACAATGGTGGCGTGGATTGTATACATTCTTGTACTTATCTAGCGGTGATTTTCAAAAGTAATTGATAAACAAATTATTAATTTGGAATTTTTTTATGATAATTTTGAAATTTAGAAAATTTTATCCTATGTACATTTGTGTTGATTAAAGCATTAAGATGACGTGGCATGATAAATGCGAAGATAAGCACGAAAAAAATTATTTCATAGGTCGAATACGTTAATATTACATAGAATACCAAAAAAAAAGTTAGTTTAAATATATAAACAGTGATGTTATATTTCTTAATAAATTGATTTTATTGAAAAAAAATTAATGGTCACTTAGTATCAAAATCAATTTTTAATTATCTAATTCAAAATCGAATATTTTTAAAAAATAAAGTAAAAAAAATCAATTTCATATTAAACATTTTATAAGGTAGATAAAATGCATCTCAAAAGAGATTAGCCGTGATGAGGATGTCATAACATGAGATTGGATCAAGGAGAATAAAACATCAAGCACTCCAAAGGGACTAGACTAGATGCTTCAATCTCATAAAAGATCATTTTTGGTATAGATGTAATTGAGTCAAGTTATTCGAATTCAACTCGAATTATTCTAATAACGAGTTGAGCGAAATTTGACTTCCTAAATACTTAGCTCGAATGGTTCGCGAGTCTAATTAAGTTTTCTTAATGTTTTTATTATTAATTTATTATTTTACTCTTATAATATAAAGTTGAAAAATAATAAATCGATCATAATGAATTGAGTTCGAATCGAATTCAATTGATTTAAATAAGTCGAACTCAAACTTTAAAAGCTAAATTTAATGAAATTCGAATTGATTTTTGAATTTTGAATTTTTGAGTGAAGTCGAGTTTAAATTTAATATTAAATTGTCTCGATTCGAAACAATTACACCCTTATCGTGATACATATTTTTTAAAGTATATTAAAAAAAAATTAATTGAATAAAAATAAGACATGGGACGATTTTATTATTCTTAATGCAAACTTGACGAAAAATAAAAAAAATATTTATTATTTGATTTATCCACGTAAATCATTACATAATAATTTCTTGACATGAAAAAAGACCCGACACAAGTATAACTACTATTATAATGTGAAAAAAATTAACTAACGTGGGACACAGCGGAAGATAGGCAGGAGGCCCAATTGAAGAATTAAAAGTTGGCCTACAACCCAAAATCCAGCAATTTTTGGGCCATCAAAATCCAGCATAAAGAAACGGAGAGAAAACAACAAACGACTACTCTCCACCGTTGATCTGTTATAATCTCAGGAGCAAACCCTAAGTTTGAAAAAAACCCTAAATGCCTTTACCATCAGCACTCTATATAATCTGCCGCAACTCCTCACTGGCAAATCCGGGGCCGCCAACCCAAAACCCTAATTTTCCTGTAAACATTTCTTTCCCTCTTTCTTTTGTTTTTTCAGGTTTCCTTTATGATTGTTATTTCTTCAGATTTCCTATATCATTAGTATTTCAGCCACTTTAGTGACATGTTTTTTGTCTTTGTTAACGGTAAAAGAGGTAAGAGGAAGAAGGAAAAGAAGAAATGGCGGTGCCGCTTCTAAGTAAGAAGATCGTGAAGAAGAGGGTCAAGAAGTTCAAGAGACCCCAGAGCGACCGGAAAATCTCCGTCAAGGTATATTCAAAGTTCTCTATTTTTATTCATTTTTTTTTTCATTTCAACCTTCTATTTGGAGCTTTAGTTTTTGGAAGAAGGGAAAATGATGATCGTTATTGTCGCCCCAGTCTTACTTTGCATACATTTAATGTCTTCATATGCAAAGTTGGTGATTGACATTTTTATCTGATTCCATTTCTTATTTTAACTATCATTTGCAGCTTTATTTGTTTACAAGTTCGCTTTTTTTTTTCTTTTGGTTGAACTGAGTTTGAGTGAATGTGGATATGAAGATAGATCTTGACACCCAGTCTGATTTGCAACATGCTGAGTCAGTAGCGATCGACTATCTGATCCATCTGTAATTAGTGGTCTTGGAAAGTTTCTTTTTTTTTTTCTTTATTTATTGTTCTGATTATTTTTAAATCTTTATTTTGCGAAAGAAATTGTAAGGGATATGATGATTGTTGTTTGACACCCAGTCTTACTTTCATCTCTTGATGGAAGGTGGTGAAATCAATCGACTTTGTATCTGATCCATTTCTACAAAATAATATTCTTATTTTTTTTCTTTTAGGGTTTAATTCTTTTGAATATGCAAGGAGGTGTGATGATACTAATCCATCGTTTCTGCATTTGAATGATGAATACCAACATGCACTACCATCTGATCTCTTTTGCATCAACTTTTAATTGATTTAATTTGTTTTTGGTGTTTTTCTGTCATTTTCTGCAATCTATGATGTAAATGAATCATCAGACCTGATCTATCAATGATGATTATGTAAATAATCACCATCTTTCGGCTGAGATCGCAGATCATTAATTAAAAATGTTAAGACACCTGTTAAATAGATTGATTGTACTGAACTCGATTAAAATTCATTTTGTTTTTGCCTTCTTGGAGAAATTTCTCGGATAGGTTCTTGCCCATGGTATCTGATGTCCAGTTTTTATGTATTTGTAGCTGGGCATTTCGTTTTTCTGGGCAGATACAAATTTTTGAACAGGTCTTGCGACACAGTTTGCTTTTTTCTCTTACAAGCTTTCTGTTACTAAATCCCTGGTCACATTTATCTGTTACTACTTCCTTTAGTTTTCTTTTCCATGATCATCCTTTTTTTTGTTAATTTCGGATGTTGAAACTTATCCTAATTATCATATGTTTACCCTGTTGGCTGATGACAGACAAACTGGCGTAGACCAAAGGGTATTGATTCTCGTGTAAGAAGAAAGTTCAAGGGATGCACTTTGATGCCAAATATTGGCTATGGTTCAGACAAGAAGACTCGTCACTATCTTCCTAATGGTTTTAAGAAATTTGTTGTGCACAACGTTGGAGAGCTTGAACTCTTGATGATGCACAACAGGTACTGTTAGCCCAAAAATGAGTGGTTAATCATTGCCAATGCATATCATTATATTTGTGTTCATAATTTGTTTCTGTTGCTTCTCAGGACTTACTGTGCTGAGATTGCCCATGATGTTTCCACAAAGAAGAGAAAAGAGATTGTGGAACGAGCAGCACAGCTGGATGTTGTTGTTACTAACAAGCTTGCCAGGCTGCGCAGCCAGGAGGATGAATGAGCATAAGCTTGTACCGGTTATGTTTAGTAGTGAGCTTTGTTTGTTTATCATTCTTATAAGTTTTGGATAATTTTGTTGTTTTAGATGGCAATGACTCCCAACCTTGTTTTTTGTTCATCTTTGTGAAGTAACCTCACACTTATTTTACACACAGTATGGGAAGAAATTTTTTGAAATTAAAGGCCTTATTTACACACAGTACGGAAAGGAAATTATTGAAATTATTGAAATTAAAGGTCTTTATGGTCTTAAAGGCATGATAACAATGAAGTAAGAACCTAGAACAAATAACATGAGCAAAGCAAGAATTTGCGGTACAGAACTGGTAAAGCTAAATTGCAAATAAGGATTGCTTCCATCATAAACCATAGCAATGTAAGAAGCAAGACCACAACTAGCTACACAAGGGGCAATCCAATGAGCATAATTTGGTGCATAAAGTTAGCACATTATAAAATTTTTGTTTTCCATTGTTGGATCTTTGTAGGATCTTAGAGGATTATTATCGCAGCTAATTAAATTTACATTTACGACTTACATTCACTCTGCTGTAACCTTCACCGTTGTGCATCCCATTAGAACCAGTGGATAAGAAGATACAACAGCGCGAACTGAGGCAATAATTGAACCTTAATTGAGCTTCCTTGCATTCACCTCTTCACGTCCATCTCACTGCAATTCGCTCTCTTCCTCTTCATTCATTTTTTTTTTTTATTTCATTTTCAGCACCACTATCATTCCATTCAACCTTATCAACTACATTGCCCATCTTCTCAAACTTCACAGCAAGTTCTTTCTTACCTGAAACTAATTCACTGGCTGCCGAGCAAGATCAGTGCCTAACTCTGTCAAACTCACTGTTTTCAAATTTCTTGGCTTCTTCAAGCATCAAAAGGTCACAAGAAATGTAGAAGGCCCTGAATTTTTCATTTTTGGATTGGCCAATAACAGGTTCAACTACTTAGTCAGGTGAGCATCATTAAGTCCCTCTAAAAACCAAGACTCTTTTGAAAGATCAAAATGTTTTTAACATGAAAGTCTCTGTAATTTGCTACCAATAATCCCCACAAGAGCACATCCCATGTCGGAAGTGATGAAAGCGTGTAGAATCTCTTACAATAATCTCACGCCTAACGATCTTTGCTATGAGCTTAATGGCACTGTGACAATCACCACATACACGAAGATTCTTCATCACTGTTATTTTGCTGCCCTTTGCGGTAATCATCAATCCAAATGCAATGGCAAGCCTCTCACTGTGATACAACAACATCTCTTGCTTCTGCTCATCCTCAACATCATGCAGGGCAAACCTCTCATCTGGAACATAGCCTAACTCCTTTAACTTTCCTCCCAACCAATCCAGCTTCTGATATATTTTTTCACTGAGAGGGTGAGACCTATCTGCAGAAACAAACTCATGTCGCACTCCCCTTACAGTAACCCAACTACGACCCTGTTGTTTCACTATGCCTCTCTGTTTCATCCATACTCTCATTCTTGAGACATCACTCCATTTACCAGCAGAAGCATATATATTAGACAATAAAACATAAGCAGCGCTGCAATGTGGTTCTAGATCTATAATGGATTTTGTAGCTCTTTCAGCTACTCCTAAGTTAGAATGCATCCTACAAGCACTAAGTAAAGTTAGCCATATTGTAGAATTTGCTGTCACTTGCATATTTTTAATTAGCTCCTCTGCTTCTTCCAATTTCCCACATCTACCCAGGACATCAACCATACAAACATAGTGCTGAAGCTTTATTGAAGTGGATTTATATCGACTAATATGCTGAAAAAAGTATCTCCCTTTTTGCAACATTCCAGAATGACTGCAAGCAGAGAGCAACCCAGTGAATGTAATGTCGTCTGGATCAACTTCATCACGTATCATTCGGCTAAAGAGTGTCATAGCCAACATGCCGTGACCATGCTGTGCAGATCCAACAATAATGGCGTTCCATGAGACGACATTTCTTTCAAAAATGTTATTAAATGCAGCTACAGCATCATTAATATTCCCACATACAGTATACATAACAATTAGAGAATTACCAACAAATGTGTCAGATTCCAAACCTAGCTTGATGGCCACAGCATGGATCTCTTTACCCCTATCTAGAGCCTCTAATCCACTGCAGGAATTCAAAGCACTAGTGAAAGAAGATTGATTTGGGAGTAAAGCCATTCTTATCATGTCTCCAAAAACCATCAATGCAGATTCATGCCTATGATTCAGGCCATACCCAGTTAAAAGAGCTGTCCATATTACCACATTGCCATGCAATTTCTCATTGAAAACCTTGCAAGCATTTTCCATTTGCTTGCAGTTTGCATAAAAAGTTAAAAGGGAAGCGCATATAAATTCATCAAAACAGAACCCCAACTTAACAATTTGACCATGAGTCTGAACACCCGAATGGAAAGCCATCACATTTGCACAAGCAGTCAGCACGCAAGAAAGCGTGTTTGAACTCAGCTCAACACCAGAACCCACCATGTTTTTAAATAAGTTCAAAGCTTCATCAGTCCTTCCATTATAATTCAGCCCATCAATCATTGAAGTCCATGAAATCACACTCCTAGATGGCATCTTTTGAAACAAACTCAACGCTTCATCAACTCTCCCAAATTTCAAATACCCATAAATCATTGAATTCCATGCCGCGATATCCTTCACAGGCATCTCAAAAAAGAACCTTTCAGACACCTCGATTTTCCCAAACTGCAAGTACCCATTTAGCATTGTCGTCCAAGAAACAACATTCCTCCCCGGCATTTCATCGAAAAGCTTCTTAGCCGTAACTAAATCCTCACAATGTAAACACCCTTTAATCATTGAATTCCAAGAAACGGTATCTCTAACTGGCATTTTTTCGAACAGTTCAATTGCATAATCAAGTCGATAATTTTGCGCATACCCATCAATCATCATGGTATATAAATGCACCCCAGGGAATGGGATTTTGTTTAAAACCTCGCGAGCTTCGTCCAATCTTTGGTTCTTTAGGTGATCGGAGAGTAAAAATTTAAAATTGGGGGTGCGTGAGCTTGCCTTACTAGAAATTGTGGTGAAAGATTGCGATAATCTTTTAACATTTCTCGAAGAAAACGCAAGGAAGATTGAGATAGTGAAAAGGGTCTTTGAATGTTTCGTTTTTTGAAAAACTGCGCGCGAGATTTCGACGTTGCTTTTGTTCATAACGGTCGCGAAAAGGAACAACAAGGCAATTCCAAAGTGACATAAAAGCACCCGTTGTTGCCATGATGGTTAATGAAACGCACCGTGTGGGCTTTTCCATGTGGCAGATGACACGTATCAGCTGAAATGGCTCCTTAATAAGGTTTCCATTAATTCTGACACCACTACCACACCCGATTATTTTTATAATATTTAAATTTATTAATTATTCGATTATTTTAATTTATATTATTTAAATTTCACATATAATAAAAAAAATTGTCAATCAATTTTAGAATGAACTGCTAAAAAAATTAATTTAATAAATTTAATTTAACTTATAAAAATAATTGAACTAAAAAATATAATTAAAATATTTAATAAAACATTACATTAATTAATAATAAATAGTTTATAAATAAAAAATATAAATATCATATTAAAAAATTATTATTGATAATGAAATTCAAATAGCAAGTAGGGTATTTAAGATCAGTATTTAAACTTAAGAGGATGATAATTTTATTATCTGAATTTTACTCATATTTGATTATATATATTTTAATTCTATTTAATCGGTACAGATAAGATGAGATACTATGTTTATAGGGCCATTGCCATCTCTACTCAGCCCCTCATCTACCGGCAAAGAATATAAGAATACGACTTTTCCTCCCAGGAACAACTTGCAGCACAAAGCCTAGTTTCAGGAATGTACTCTTTGTAAAAGAAGAAAATCCAAACCATGTAAGGATGTGGCTCTGTTTTTTCAAGGCTTGCCTTGAACATGAAGCATGATGCACTTTACAACCCTGCAGAGCCCTTTGGAATCCGCAGCTTTTGCAAGAAAAGAACCAAACCCTTCATTCAATATCATATAAATTAGCCTCCAATTGGCCAATCTACGTAGTTATCTTTCCTGCAAAGCACCTTCAGCTTTTCATCTTAAAATTATCAAATAGTAACGAGGCAATGGCGAACGGTCCAATGAAGCCTGTTGCTGCACTGCTCTTGTTCCTTAATTTCTGCATGTATGCCATTGTTTTGTTGATTGGTGCATGGGCCATGAATAGAGCAATTGACAATGGTTTTATCATCGGTAAACCCCTTAACCATAAGCAAACAATTTGAATATGATGTCAGTAGACTCAAGCTGGTTTCTTTGTATGACACCTGCAGGACCTGGCTTCAGGCTTCCTGCGCATTTCTCGCCCATCTACTTCCCCATGGGAAATATTGCCACTGGCTTCTTCGTGACAGTTGCTATGCTAGCAGGCGTTGTTGGTGTAGCATCAGCAATCGCTGGTTTCAAACATATCCGATCGTGGAATGCTAATAGCTTACCATCAGCAGCTTCGGTTGCCGGCGTCGCTTGGACCTTCACTCTACTTGCCATGGGGTCAGCTTCTAATTCAGGCATCTTCAATTTAAAGTTGGAAGATGTCAAGCACTTTAACATGCTTCCTTTCTATACTAACTAGAAAATTTTCTTTTGCAGATTTGCCTGCAAAGAAATTGCATATGAAATCAGGAATGCTCGTCTGGTAAGAATGAAATCCAGCTTTCACCCTCAACTCACTAATCAACTCACTAATTCTTCAACTCGTTGCTGTCATCTTATTCCTTCAATGAAATTGCAATTATATATAAATTTGTTGGCTAAAGTAAATAATCTCCTCTTTTGCAGAGAACAATGGAGGCATTTTTAATCATACTTTCAGTTACACAGCTTTTGTACTTGGCAGCAATTCACGGCAGCGCATAAAGGATTAGCCTGAAATGGTTCATGCATGCATTGTAATTCCATTGATTCTTGAAATGTACAAACAGGCGCCAGAGAATGGCTGCTTCTGGTTGTGGTGTGATATGACATGATTGGATTTTTCTACGAACCTGTAATAAACAGTTCAGTATGAAATTTCTACTGCAATGACCATTTCTGCAATCCAAATGCTTCCTTAATATTTCATGTTGGCCCGAAAAAGGCAAATATGTTACCAATGGTCGCGTTCCAGGTTATCAAACAAAGCCTAAGGCTACCCTGTTAATATATTAGTCCACCACTGAAAAGTTCAAGAAGCAAATCTTCAACCATGAACAATCCTTGACTACAGAATTCATGATAATGACACCAACATATAAACCATGTTGAAATTACTTTCATAAACCTTGTATGTTTTAAGGAAACCACTCCACTCAACCCAAAACAAGAACTAGATACAACACAAACCTAGCTAAGAAACTAAACCGCGAAGTGCCAATAAAAGAATGTACTCACAGCTAGGAATGACTAGCTACTATAAGCATCAGCCACAAAACTTATAACTGTTTTTCTAGCTTGGTCTGTTGCCCATTATTCTTTAGGAAAAACATTGAGCCTTGAAATAAAATAGACGTCTAGAAACCAAACCCTTTGTGACTCGACGAACTGCCTTGTCTAGCAAATCTCCATGAACAGATGGCTCTGCATTAAAAGAAAACCATAGAACATATTAGACATGACCCGATTTTATGTTAATTATGTAAGGGTGGAAAATCAATATTGATGTTTTATAAAAAGACATGAGATACATCAATAGCGAGCACCACAATATAAAGTTCATCGGGATATTTTTTCACAGAAGACTGCTTGCTACGCAGTTGCTAAGTTGTCAAAAACAGACCAATAAATAATTAGACACAAGAAATTGGAAGACTGCACCAAAAAATGCATCCCAATAGTAAGAATTTGGAACTTTTAACTCGAAAAATATCATGTTTAAACTTGGAAGTGGGGGAGGTGAAATACAAGACAAACCAGCTACAAAGAAAATTAAAGGGGTAACCAAAATAATATTATAAAAAAGTGGTGCCCCCAGCAGCAATTTTGTCAGGCTCCAATATGCTGCTAACTGATGACCTATTTAACATATCGGACAGAAATCTATAACAGCAAACAAAAGTTGATTGATTTCAACCAATTTTATTGCAAGATCAACTATACCAAGGACAATAAATATACATATATATAGGGCCCATTAGGTAAAAACTTTAACCAAGAGAAACAAGATGAAATCAAGAACAAGCTCTACCAGCCACAATTTCATTCTTTCATTTTGCAGCTAGTCTGATACTGCCATCCTCGAGAAAGATGCTACAATTGCCCTTGGCACATGACCACTTAATTCATAACGAAGAGAATTAACTTGCACATTAACACGATAGCATCTAGCATTACATGCAAGCAAACTTACCAAGTTCTCTAGAGCATATGTGAGGAAAATGAAAATATCAATTGGAAAATAATTCAGAATAGAACACAATCAACCAGAACGATAATTGAACAGGCTACTATAAGGTCTTTCATCATTCTTATCATTAATCAAGCATATGTGGAAACTATGAACCACTGGTGATTAGTTCTAGCAATGAAGCCACATAGAAAGAATGAAAAAAAACACGGACATTAAAATCTAGGCCATTGCATTTTGCAAGAGAATACCAGATAACCAAAAAAACAATAAAATGAGAAGGCCATATGTTCTAGATCTCAAGTTGCAGTTTCATAGTGCTAGTATTCTCATACACCCACACAAGCACACAGGATATGGCTACTGAGCATATATCAATATACAGTACTGCAAATTATAAAGTATAATATACCTTTTTTTTTTTAACGAAATGGATAATCCGAACCTGCAATTATCTCCCAGAACCAGTAAAAACATCAAACAATCCACAGCAACTTAACAATGAGGTTCTTTGCACCACTGGTGGAGTTGAAGCAACAAGAGGCTGTGAACCAATTCAGCAAAATAAACAAGAAATCACTTTTCAGATAAATGAAATAGGGAATATTCAAACCCAAAACTTCAGAAAATAATAGAGGAAAGACATACCTGCTTTTCAGAATCATCATGTGGCCCACTATCTTGGGTTTTTTCCGCAACATTACTACTTTCAGCAGCAGTACCCGAGGATGGGAAAACTTTTCCTTCATTTCCTTCCAATTCAACCCTAGAGATCCCATTTGATGATGGCAAAAAATTCTCTTCACTTCCCGTCAACCCTGCTTCAACTACATCAGATACAGATTCGTTTGCAGAAATATCTGTAGCATGCTTCACATCCTCTGCTACAGTTTTAACCAAATTGGCAACGGTGGTAGTTTCCACTGCGAAATTACCATCAACGTCCCCGAGTGTTTCATTTTCAGCAACCTTCAGAACTTCTTCAGACATAAAAGTAGCCGACTTATCTTCAGTACTATAGGAGATCACTTCTTTTGACTTCTTCTCAAAGGCTTGAGATTCATCATCCGAACTACTGCTACTGCTGCCGCTGCTGCTGCTGCTAGAGCTCTTATCATGTACAACATGCTGAATAGGGACATCTGTGCTCTCAAGAACCTCCTTAGGTCCCAACTCTTTTTCAATTTTAACAGTAATAACATCATCCAGTCCTGATTTCTCAGTGCTTTCTGCATCTCCAGTGGCATCTTCCACATACTTCTCCTCAGTTACATGTGATTGAACAGATGATGGTGCTCCTTTCGCTTCATCTCCCCCCTGACTGTGTGGAAACTGGTAATTTTGGTCATCCTGAGAGGCAGGGGAATCAACATCGCCACCATCACTGTCCCTTTCATCTTGGCTTTTCGAATTTTCATTTCCTAGCACCATTTGATAAGATAACAATAGTTCCAATCACTAAGCAAACAACAAATTTACCAATCTCCTCTGGAAACGACCATAATAAACAAAATAAAAACCTGAGTGACAGAATTCTAAATTGATCAAGCAAAATTATTTTTAATCAAATTCAATGACAATATATCAACTAAAATCAAGAGAAACACTAAGAAGTACCGGACTAGAACTTGAAATTGGATAGACAATTTCATTCAGTAACAAGAATTCTGGTCAAAATCAAGTAAAAGACCGGACAAGCTCAAAATTGCCAAAAGACCCTAAAACAAGAAAATCTCAAAAAGAAAAAAAAACTTAAATTAAACAGTTAGTTATTGAAGGACGATAATCCCAATGAAAAGCAACCAAATCAATTAATCAATGGCATGAACTAGAAAACTGTACTAGCCATCAAACATCCAAAGCAAGCTGATTTCTTTAACTCTAAATCTCCAACATTCAAGAACTCAATGGCACTGACGGATAACCAAGTAAGATTCAAGCAATAGAACTTAACAAAAAATAATAATAATAAAGTACCCATCATCTCAAAAAACAAAATGTTTAAAGCAAAAGCAAAAGCAAAGCAAAGCAAAGTACCATGTGGGTTGTTGCTAGTTGATGAATCGATGTTGTTGGCAGCTTGCTCCTTCTTTTTCTTGGCAGCTTTTCTCTTCTTCGCACCTGATGGCATGATTGATTCCCTTCTCCCTTCGTGGGTACTACCAAAGTTTTTCTTTTTTCCCCTCACAGATCGTGTGGGGTGCCCACTAATTTGAATATCCCCTTCTAGCCTTCTCTCTCTTCCTGCCCCTGTTTCTGCTCACTCACTGGGAAATCCTAGCTGTCGAAAAAGCATACTGTACGTTCAGAAGTTATACTACAGCAATAGCACTAGCCAAAGCGTCATCCTTTGTTGAATTTAGATTCTTCTTCAATAAAACGCTCCTTTGCCTATCCGCTTGGATTCTCTTTGAGACATAGCTGTTTTTGTTCTTTCTGCTTAGCTAACATGTGCTTTCATTTTTATGGCCAGTGAATCTTTTAATTGCGTCCATTTATACCCGCATATTTTTATTACAATTCGTACCCTTTTTTTTGTCTATAAATGTGTAAAATACGAAAATATAAAAATTATTCTCAAAACATCCAAGGCAAATATTTTAATTTGTATCAAAATTTTAACTAATATTATTTTTTAATATTTTTATATCATTCTCACGTTTTATCATCTTGTATTTAATAGTCTGTTCACTTCATCGACATGACATTATGAGTCACCAGCAGTTTACTTTTTTAGTTTAAAAAAAAAAATAAGGACAAATTATCATTTTCTATTTGATATTAAAATTTTTTATTATTTTATTAAAAAAATTATAATATTTTTATCGTTTTTATCTAAATCAATTTCACCGTCTATCCAATTAATTATAAATTATTAAAAATTAGATTGAATGAACAATAAAATTGATTTCAATGAAATGAATTTGAATTCGATGAAATTAAAAAAATATAAAATAATCATTTAAATATAAAAAAATTATAATGTAAGGATAGAAATAATTTCACTTCTACCTTTTTTTTTTTTTTATCTTTTTAATCATTAAATGACTGTCATTAAACTGTACTAGAGATTCGATGAAGCCTAAATCTATTTATGGTAATGGTATTTTTGGTGTGTGAATGAGAGTTATCTTTTTGTGGAATTTTGGAACTTCAAAGAGATAATTGAATTGATGGGGGCCATTTGGAGAGAGTGGGGTATGGGTAAGGGAGCAATATTTAAAATGGATTGAAAGCTGAAATGATGAAATTTGGAGTGAGTGGTGTGAATTTTTCCAAGCTAAATGTTTTTATAATTAACATAAAATTAATTATGTTAAATTTATGGATTTTTAATGACACAAGTATTAAATTTTTTGAGAACCAGAATGAACTTGGGCAATTTTTTTTATATATATAATTGTATTGAAATAAAATTATTTGAATTTAAATTTAAATTTTATAATATTTTAATTTTTTTTTAAAAATATTGGTGGAGTATAAAATCGAAAATAATAATAATATAATACTTGCTTTGTATCTATATTAAACATTTTTATTTATATATTTTCTTTCAATAAGTACTTACAATTTTTAAATATATATGCCTCACTGAAGAGGGAAGAGAATCATAAATACAACTTTGAAACAAAATGGCCCCATCAATTCAATTATTTCATAAATGATTATTGTGTTGAATTAGTAACCAACAACAGCATATCCACCTTTAAAAAGTTAGTATTTTTTTAATGGCTCAATTATTTTGTTATATTATTAAATTATAATATTTTGTGCCATTACACAAAGTCACCCGAAAACATTCCAATAATTTATTAGAAGATTAAAAAAATTAGTATTTATTCTTTAAATATGTCCACTATCTATGCAGATAGTTAGGAAAATTTATTTATTTAATTAATACAATTACTATAGGTCGAATTCATTGGCGATTAACATTTTTTTTACATTATCAATTTAAAAAGTATTAGATAACAAATATTTTTTTAATATATATATATAAAAAATTATGAAATAATTATTTCTCCCTAACATATATATTTTCAATTTAGATCGTATCACGTAATCATATTATTTTAAAAAATAAATTTTTTATCAAAATCATTAATGATTATCTGTGACATGATATAACAAAAAATAAACTAAAGAGTATCTGTCTCTTGATTTTGGCATAAATGAAAATTTTGACTCCAACAATATGCATGGTTCCATAACTTGAACCTGGAAACGAAGAGAACTGGTTTGAAATTTTCTTGGCGTAGGTATGTGCAATGGAGCATTTAACAGGAGTTTCATGTTCATGGACCTGAATCTTGGGGTGTCCTTTAAACATAAAGGTTCTACCCTGTCAATCATTATCTACGTCGTCTAATGAACATGGCGAAGCAGTTATTCATTGATGTCTTATTTGAAAATCTTCTTCTGTGGATCTGCAGCAAAAGGTTGAGTTGCTAGCGTATTTTATGCTCCTCCAATGGCTGCTTTCACCTCACGTGGAAGAGCTTAAATGAAGTGCTACCAAGGAGGCATAAGCCCCGTCAGTAATCTTCATCAATGCCTCGTGTCTTCCCTTCTCTGCAACGACTCCATTTTTCACTACCGCAATAATATCAGCGTTCTTTATGGTGGTAAGCCGGTGAGCGACGACCACGGTTGTTCTGTTCACCATGACAGCGTCCAATGCCTCTTGCACCACACGCTCTGATTCCGCGTCTAGAGCACTGGTTGCCTCGTCAAGCAGAAGGATTTTGGGGTCCTTTAATATGGCTCTGGCTATGGCTATTCGCTGCTTTTGCCCACCAGACAACTGCACTCCTCGTTCTCCTACTGAGGTGTCGTAACCCTGCGGCAGTGAGCTGATGAATTTGTGTGCGTTTGCTGCTTTTGTTGCCGCCATGATCTCTTCTTCACTAGCATTTCCCTGTTTGCCATAGGCTATGTTGGCACGGATGGTCTCATTGAAGAGTATTGGCTCCTGACTAACCAATCCCATCTGTTGCCTCAGCCAGCTTAGTCTAATCTTTCGGATTTCCATCCCATCCAATAGTACACGACCAGAGTCAGGATCATAGAATCTTTCTATGAGGCTAATGACAGTCGACTTCCCACTTCCACTCTCTCCAACTAATGCAACGGTCTGCAAAGATAATATAAGCACTAAGCTGTTGAATTGAATCGATTTCTGAAATTTGAAGTTGGAGTGGTACTAATTACTAAGTACCTTTCCAGAAGGTATGCTCAAACACAAATCTTTGAATATCTGAATATCTGGTCGTGTTGGATACTTGAAACTGACGTGTTCTAACTCAATATTACCTATTACATTGGGTAGTGTAGAGCCAGAACTGCTGCTTGAGTCGATTTCTGGTTTTCTGTCAAGAATTTCAAAGATTGAAACTGTTGAATCCTTGGCTTTATTGGTGTCAGGAGCCAAGGCACTGGTTTGTGACACACCAATGGCTGAGATTGTCAATGCAAAGAAAACCTGAAAACAAAGCAATAGTTAACAACTTCCAGATAGTTGGTGAAACCACGGAAAGAGAATTGTTTCAAGTTTACCTTGAGTACTTGTTCGAATGTCGCTTTCCCGTGCTGCACAAGTAGAGCTCCAATGTAGAAACAGAAGGCATTTGTGCAATATAGAGCAAAGAAAGAGAATCCGAAGCCAGAACCGCTTACAAGTCCGAGACGAACTCCCTGTTTCATGGGGGCTTCACATTTCTCTCGGTACAAATCCATCATCTTCTGTTCTGAACAAAACGAGGCAACAGTTCTGATGCTTCCAACAGCATCATTAGCTACTTGGCTTGCTTCTTCATACATCAACTGCAGAAACAAATGTATACAATGTTTTGTATTATAACCCAAACAAGCTTTCATCTAAATAACTCAATTGTCGTAGGGTGTCACTGACCTTTGCATCAGCACTGAACCCTCTGAGAAATTTCGTCTGCAGGTATCCTTGAATTAACATAAATGGGGATACTGCTAGTATTGCCAAAGCCAATTTCCAGTTAGCTGTGAAGGCTATGATTAATCCTGCTGCAATGGTTGCTATATTTTGTACAATCAGGGCCAATGAATCGCCAACAAGATTTCTTACAGTAGATGCATCGGTAGACAACCTCGCTCCAATGGCGCCACTGAGAAGTTCAAACGAGATAGTGTTGTCATAGCAGCAGGGATTTCAAGCATGAGGAAGTTAAAAAGGTTGCTTAAAATACCTTGAATTTGCAGGGTCGTCAAACCAACCGATGTTTTGGTGGACAACCTTCTCAAATGTCAAAGAACGGATTCTTTGAATCAATTTCCCACCTGCAACTCCAAAGAAATAATTCTGCAGCGGCGCTACAAGCAGACTAACAAGACCCATTCCAACATAGCAAAGTGCCCAGAACCTGGCATCTTTTAACAGCTGACTTGGTGGCTCATAGAATGAATTAATGGCTGATGAGAAAAAGAGACCAAAAGCAGGATAGATTACTCCATTTACAGCAGCAGCAATGGATCCAACCAATATAACGGGAACCTCAGGCTTGTTAAGAGAGGCCAGCCTTTTAATAGAAACACTTTTGCGTCTTTGAATGTCAATTTCATCATCGTCTTTCACGCTGCTCTCTACTCCAGCTTCTTCAGTCTCATAGAAATTAATAGGAGGAAGAACAAAGTTATATGTTAAGGATGGCCGGCTACTTGATGAATTTCTGCTTATAGACCTTCTCATAGAGAAGCTCAATCTCTGGCTTCCGGACCTGGACATGGCCTTGTCTATATCAGAAGTTGCATCTGGCTTTTCTGGTTCCTTCCCCCGAGCACCTTCAGCTTCTTTAGCTCCCTCTTGCAGCCGAACCAACTGGGAATAAGCCCCTTCTGGATTTCTTGTCAACTCCTCATGCGTTCCTATAATCAAACTCTTAATATTCCTAACTGGTGAAATCATTAGAAATTTGGGTTCAAACAGATGGTTTAGAGCTGTTGTTACCTTTCTCCACAAGTTTCCCTTGGTGCACTACTGCAATCATGTCTGCATTCCTGATAGTTGTCAACCTATGTGCCACCACCACTGTTGTCCTATTGGACATTACGTTTACCAGTGCATCTTGAACAACTCGTTCAGACTCAGCATCCAGGGCGCTTGTAGCCTCATCAAGGAGGAGGATTTTTGGGTTTTTTAAGATTGCCCTTGCTATTGCAATTCTTTGCTTTTGTCCGCCTGAAAGTTGAGTTCCATGCTCGCCCACCATGGTGTCAAGCCCCTGCAGCCATATAGCAATTCTTCAGTTAGTTGCTTGAACAAATGAGTATCAACTGTTAGGTCAACCAGAGCAATATTACCTGGGGCAACTTGTCAATGAACTTGGCAGCATTGGCAAGCTCAATTGCTGTCCTAATCTCCGCATGAGTCGGATTTTCCTTTCCATATGCTATGTTTTCGCGGATACTAGTCGCAAACAGAATAGGTTCCTGACTGACTAGGCCAATTTTCCCCCTTATCCATCTGAGCTGCATCTTTTTCAAGTCAACACCATCTATAAGCACTTCACCAGAATCAGGATCATAGAATCTCTCCAAAAGGCTAATTACTGTTGATTTCCCGCTCCCACTTTGCCCAACTAAGGCTGCAGTTGTGCCACTAGGAACAAGCAATGAAAAACCAGAAAATATCTGCACATCTGGTCTGGCAGGATACCTGAAATACACATCCTTGAGTTCAATTTCACCCTGGATATCTTCCAATGTTATTCCACTGGTGTCATAAGGATCAATTCTCGGTTTCCGTTTGATTGTCTCGAACATCTTATATGCTGCAGCTTTGCCTGCTGCAAACGCATTTAAACTTGGAGTTGTCTGACCCAATGACCTAGACCCAAGATAATGAAATACATAAGAGATAACAACACTACATGAAATAAGGCATTCAACGGCGTTTGCTCTTTACTGTACTTACATTCCTCCCGTCATGATTGCTATGATAACATTGATAACTTGTCCTCCATCGTATCCTTTGCGTGCGATCAGTTTAGACCCATACCAGACAGCAAGTCCATAACTGGAGAAGACAACAACCATTACTGCACCGAGTCCTAAGCCTGAAATCAGCCCTTGGTTAATGGTGGCAGTATAGGCGATCCGTAGCTTGCTATTATATTTTTCTATTGCCTGTTTCTCCCCGGTAAATGATGAAACCTGAAAGAAGTAAACCAACGAAATCAAGTTAATAACATGATATTTTTCCAATCAATTTCGGTGCACTCTAGAGCTTACAGTTCTAATGGCTCCAACTGTTTGTTCTACTACATTTCCAGCTTCCGCATAGGCAAGTTGTCCTCTGCTCGACATTTTTGCCGTTATCATTGCCATGGTTCCACCAGCGATGACAACAAGAGGGATGCAGGCTGATAGAACTAACGCAAGTTGCCATCCTTTCGTAAAAGCAATTATAAACCCACCGATAAAAGTTGATATAAGTTGTATAAACTTCCCAACCTGTCAAATTAATCATGCTTAAGAATTGGATCATATCAATTATTGTTTTTTTTTTCCTTTTAATTACTTCTAACCTTTTCGCCCATTGCCTCTTGAATAAGAATGGTATCCCCAGACATCCTCCCAATGACTTCTCCGGTCGTTGTTTCAGTGTCAAAGAATCCAATGTCTTGTCTCAGTATAGTTTTCAAGTACAAACCACGAATGCGAGTGGCCTGTCTTTCCCCAGTCACCATCCAACATGCTACTTCTGCAACAGTCGAGAAGTGGTTCAATCAAATACTTTGTTCGAACATGTGATCTCTAAATTGTAATAGAACAATATTTACAGTTGTAATAAAGTTTTTTTTTTTTTTCAAACCTTCATTTGATATAATTTTTTTTTTTAGCTAAAACCATTAGTATAAAATAAAAAATTTTAGAGAATAACTTAGATTTTAAAAAGTGGATGTTTTAGATACCAATAAAATAAAATAATGACAATATTTTTTAAATACACATAATAATTATTTTACACTCTTTCTCGTCAAATCAATTTTTATTAAATTAATTTATTCAAGAATCAACTTTTATTAATTTAATCATATTAATCTGGTAAGGATGAGTGATACATGTATTAAAAAAATGATATATCATTATTTTATTACTAAATAAAATATTTACTTTTTAGAATCATCCTAATATAAGTTATTTTCAAAATTTTAATAATAAAATAATCATAAAAATTGAAAATAACTAGCTAAATATTCTTAAAATCTTGATTTATCTGGTTAAGAAAAAATATAATAAAACTTGAAACGGAGCAAGAGAGCAACAACGTCAACACTTACGAAGAAATGAAACGATGCAGGCATAAATTCCCAAATATAAGAATTTCAGTGCAACCTGGAAATTAATCAAACAAATAAAAAATTTCATTAAGCACTTAATGTCATAAATTTATTAATTCTAAATTATAATTACTTCACAGCTTATGGAGTACTCAGAGAGCTGCCATATTGCAGACAAAGCTTAGACTATGCTCACAGAGCTTTACCTCAACTTCCCCAACATGCTAAAATGCAAATAAC
This sequence comes from Firmiana major, assembly GCA_033439115.1. Taxonomy (NCBI): domain Eukaryota; kingdom Viridiplantae; phylum Streptophyta; class Magnoliopsida; order Malvales; family Malvaceae; genus Firmiana; species Firmiana major. The sequence goes on along the minus strand of CM065914.1, from coordinate 2,774,204 downwards.
ACCCTAAATCCACACTATGTTGGCCATAACTATAAAAGGTTTTTAAGAAAAAGGAAGGTTGCTAATAATTTTTTGACGAAATGATTAAAAAAAATTATAAGTGAAAAATAAGTGTTGGTCAAAGTGATAAGCGATTTTTATTTCGATAATAGTGAAAATACAAATTTGATCCCTTAAAAGTATATTTATTTGATAGTACTTTAACTTTTTACACTTCTCTTTAAAAGAGATCAGTTTCAGGTCAAAAAAATTTAAAAATACTCTTAATTACACCAAAAAAAAGTTTTGACTGACATGTTGTAGTCTTATTAAGCAACCTCAACTATTCCCCTCAATTATCAAACCAAAAAAAAAGTAAAGGGCTACAGTCTAAACTCTAAAATATATTGTAATACGCCTGCAGCCGTGGTTTTTGATTATTGCTTCTATGGAAAAACCTCAATATATGTTAACCATGGTTGTTAATCTCCTAAACAAAGTAATATAGAAGCAATTACGGACTTCTATTTTTGATTCTGTATATGAACATTGCTTAAAAGCTAAACCTCGTGATTAGTTTCAGTTGGAATCTCAATGATCAATGCAGCTTCCACATGAAATCACAAAAGAAAATCAGAATATCCCAACAAAACGAAAAAAGAAATGGAAAACAAGAAACGTAAATCTCGTTTAACCTTTGAGACTTCTTTTACGACGTGGGCTGGATCTGTGGCACCGAAAGAATTGATAAGCTGTCCGAATATGAGTGTCATGAGAGGCTGCGTCATCCCATTGGCAATGGCTCCGATCGTTCCCACTGTCATTAAAACCATATCCAATCTATCAGCAAACGAAAACAGCTTGTAAAATGGCACCTTCTGCTCGTCATCTGCTTTCTGGTTCTTCTTGTTCTTGCCATCGCTTCCTTCTGCAGACGACCTTCCATCGTCTTCGTCACCCATCTCTCATGCAAAACCAATGATATTCTTCAATCTTCTTTCTTTAATTCTCTGCATACATAGTTTCGTTTCCTCTATATATATGGAAGAACAAACCACCTTTATTTTAGCTTGTAACTGTATCAGAGAAAAAAAATGCCTTAAAACATTAAAACGAGGAAAGTGGCGTAAAGACTAAAGGGAAAAGAGACGAAGCAAAAGCAAAGTATGATGACATATTCAATCAGATGTATTATTTGTTCTTTCTTTTAAAGAAAAAAAATGGAAAATCTGCCTACTAATTACTGTTACGTGATAAAGTTGTAATTGCCATTTTTTTTTCATGTACTCTCTGGCCTTCTAGAAGATTTACCCTGGAGTCTCTCATGTCTCACCCGATTTTTCCTCGTATTTTTGCTAATAATTACTGCTAATTAGTTATATTAATTCCATAATTCAACAACTAATAAAATTATACTATTTTTAGTTTGATTGGTTAAAGATAAATTAAATCGGAAATTTTACGGTAAGTTTAAAATTTTGGATTTTAGTGTAAGGCCAATGTAAATTTAATGTTTCAGTAAACATAAAATATTATATGTTAAAAGTATTATAAATACATGAAAATAAATATAAAATTATTATCAATAAATGTTAAAAAATATGATAATTTCGTTATAAAATATATTTATTTTTATTTTTATTTGTTTATAATATTTTTAATTTATTTACGTCTAATGATATTAAATTTAAGTACAATAAAATAAAAAAATTTGACTTTAATGTAGAATTTTTCAAAACTACACATGCACATAATGAGTGATTATACATTATTTAACTAATTAATAGTCTTTTAATTAATTACAAACTGATTTATTTTTGTCAAACAAATAATTAATGAAAAAAAGGTTATAAATGTTATCAAATTTATATAAAAATCTTAAATATATAAACATGGAATTATTTTTTATGCATCCTCGATTAATAAATCACAAAAAGTTAAAAATGTCTAACATTATCGAGTTCAATTATTCTAGTCATTCTTTACAAATTTCTTTTCTCAATTAAATAATAATAAAAAACGATATATACACTACTTTTTATAGAAAGATTTTGAGATGGCTGCAAACGGTAATTTGTTGGGATTGAAACTCCCGATTCTTTTAGTGTATATTTCATTAGTCTCATTTCAAGTTTTTTCAATGTGTATTAAAGAAGAAAATTTTAAATTTTTATGTATTTAGTTTATAAATTAATTTTTTTAATAATATTGATGTATCATGTTTTTATTATAAAAAATAAAAATATAAGGTTTTTAAAAATAGAAAAATATTATTTTAGGACATCTAAAAAAAGACACCTATATACATATACTAATTAATCAAATTATGTTAATGCAGATTCTAGAATTAAAGAGAAAAAACAAAGTGATTATGAAAATTAAAAGAACATGCAATGTTTCATTGTTTAAAATGAACCGTTAATAAATTACTTAATTATACCACTCTGTTAGTTTTCTTCTCTATTCTTGATTTTCCTTTATTTTTGGTGGATAAAAAGCCCAGATGAAGCTTTTTAACATGTGCATAGTTTTTGGGCTCTTGTCTTTTTTTTTTTTTAATTAAAATTTATTGAAAGAGGAAATTAAATTATAATCATGCGATTAAATCAAAATTTCTTCGATGAACCCCTAATTTTGCAAGAGATTAAAAAAAATTTGCTTTCCTAAAATCATGAACGAAATATCTTTTTTAATACAATGAAGATTTTTTGTTTGAAAAAAAATATTAATTTCGAATATTAAATATATAAAATTAATATTTCTTGAAAGTGAGAACATATCAAATTAAGTTAAGATTCAAGATACAATACTTTTTTTGTACTTGGATTCATGTGTTAATTAAGCTGTTAACCATCATAATTTTTGTGGTTTGCATGTGAGAGGGCATATTAAACTTAGTTATACTTTAATAATTTGGCATTGATCAAATAATAATTAATTAACTAAAAGCTGAAATGATCTTTATTCTTTGCTTATGGAGTTGTTCGAAACCAAGAGTTTTTATACAATTTGTTCAGAAAAATTTAAAAAATTAAAAAATAAAGAAAAAGAAGCATTGTTATTGCTTAAGCATCAAAATTCCTCGCACTATAGACATCCATGAAAAGCAAGGAACCCTCGAAGATATAGCTTTCCAAAAGAGCTTGCTAACTGGCAATGCCTTCTTCTTTTGATTTGGCAGAACACAGTTATATATATATATATATATATATATATATATATATATATATATATATATATATATATATATATATATATATATATATAAAGCTAGAGCCAGGAGATGGAATCATTGTTGTTTAATGACAATAATTTCTCTTTTTTCTAAGCGTTTGAACTTTAGAAACAATTGCTAAAGAATAAACAATTGATTTTGGCAATTTGCAGAGGAAATGAAAGAGCATTGACAGGTAGGGGTTTGGCACCGAAGTTATTCATAATGTAGCAAGGAGGGAGAAAAAAGAAAGATAAAAGGATAAAGGTAAAATTACCTTATTGTTTTTAATTTTAAATTTTTTATTAAAAATATATTTTTAATAGTAATTTTATTTTTTCAATTTTACTTTCTGTTTAAACATATATTCTCTGGTCTCTTTGTGCTTAGAGATGCTAGCCGGGCCTTGGAACTGTTGAAGGAGGAAGCCAGATGGGCCAGCAATTCTGGATTGGACACTTTGGACTCGAACTTGTTTGTTCAAATCTTTATGCTTGACTGTGGACCCATGCCTCCACAAGTGTGAAGAACTAGATCCCCAGGGCGTTTAAAGAAATTGAGTATTGTTTTATTTATTTTGAATCGGATTTAAATTCAAATTATTTTAGTAATAAAATTAAATATATTTTAATATTTAATTTAAATAACTTGTGAATTAAGTTTAAAATATAATTGTTGTAGTCAAATTGATTGATGATGTGTTGTTAATGTTTTCGTTTCGATTTTTGTGCCACGGGCTACTTAAAACTCTGCAAGAAAGAGAATAATCAGAGGGACGAAGGAGTTCTTGCCTGCGTAAGCATTTCGATACTTAAGTCAGAAGAAAATTTGACAGGGTTTTTGTAAGTAAAATAGAGACTTCAGAGTTTTTATAAGCAAAATAGAGAATTAGTTTCATAAATCATACATGGCCCCTATTTATAGGGATTAATTTCACCTTTAATTACGTAGTTATCCACTAATTAAATATTTTTTTCTGCTTTACAGGTCCTGTAGAATCAAAAATATTTAAGAACAAAATTGTCCAAATAGTATAATTTATGTCTCACGCAACACTATTTCCAAGACGATAGACCAGATCTTCCACTTGTTTTCTTCATGCGCCACGTGACGCACATTCTTCGTGCGCCACGTGGCACACTTTTATTATTTTTATTTTATTTTATTATTCTTTTTAGCATGCACAACAATAATATTAATATTTTATTATTAATTTATTATTTTACTCTTATAACATATAATTAAATAATAACAAATCTAACCTAACAAGCCAATTAAGATTATTAAATTGAATTTGATCCGTTTGAATTTTTTCAAGTCAAATTTGAGTTTCATAAATTAAACAATTGAACTAGAATCAAACTTTAAATTTAAAAATTTTGAGTTAAATTAAATTTAAACATGTTATTAAATCGTTTCAATTCTATTTAATTACAGGTCTAGTAACTCAATATTGGTTAACCAAAAAAAAAAGTAACTCAATATTGAAGCATTCAAATTAAATTACTAAATGGTAGTGACTAATGAAAGACCTATGTTTTTTTTTCAAGGTCATATCCTTTCATGCTAACTTAATTACTAATTAAGTACTAATTAAGCTTAAACATGTCTATATTTAGAGCATAGAAAATTTTAGCCTACATCATCAAACCAATAAATTATATTTGTTTCCTCTTACCATAGAAAATTAGAAGATTAATTACAAATTTATCAATATATATATAATTTTTTATAATAAGTAAACAAAGAAAGTGAACGTCACAGCATCATGATCGGCTTCAATGTTTTAATAATCTTTCTGGATTAGGTATTGATTCAACATATCGGCTTTAATTATCCAACTTTCATTGCTAATATATTTAATTTTTGGCTGTTGAAATGGCTACTTGAAATTGGAGCAACATTGGATTGGGTTTTCTTGTTTGAAAATAAAATGACTGATTCGTTTTTAATTACTAATTGTTGATAGCTATCCTCTAACTTTCATTTTATGTACATTTAGAAGAAAAAAGATTTGGGAGAAATAATTAATCATCAGAAACATAATTTGGAATTAGAAGGCATATGGATAGTGAGAGGCAGATTTAATAATATACATACACACACAAAGATAGATCAATATACTAATATAAAATAAATTACTTTACATTAATTTTATGCTTATTATGCAATACATTGTTATTGAAATTTTTAGACTTTATAAACAGTGTTAACACGTATGTATTCCACTTTATTTATTTTTTATTTTTATTAAAATTATCTAAAAATTATGTGTCATCATTTGAACCCGCTTGTAGAGTTTAAAATTTTCACAGGATGTAAATTGGATAACAAACTTAATTTTTATAATTTCATGTAGGACTAATGTTTAGATAATTATTTAATATACTACTAATAAAGTTTTTAAACTCCACAACAAGGATTAAGATGATGATAACTACTCTGCTTTATTTATTTTTTATTTTTTATTATTTTTTAAAAGATATATGGTATCATTTAACTTGTGGAATCTAAATTCTTCACTATCAGTATATTGGAAAATTATTTTTAATATTTCTATAAATCAATTGTTAGAGCTAACAAATTACCTATTTTTATGTTTATGTGAAATTTCTTATTAATCCAATATTTATATCATTTTAATAGAAAATAATATATATATATATATATATATATTTCTAATCTCAACCACCCTAGAAAAAAATTGAAAAAACTGATCAACAACACCTGCTTGAAAAAGATATTTACCTGTATTGAAGCGGTGTCCATAAATGTTTTCTAAAAAGTTTGAGGTAGTGGATTGGGAAAGGTGAAATTCCTGAAGTTTATCCAAATTAATTTGGAACATTGACCATAATAGTTATGGAAGTTGGACTCATTATAGAAATAATCGCAAGGTGTTTTCATATTTTAATGAATATAAAATTAATTTTTGTTCACATTACATTATTGGCGTTGATATAAAAAATTTTAATTCAATGAAAATACAAACAAAAAAACTCTTATTATAAATTGTTTTCACTCAAAAACTTCATGAGATCTTTCATTTTAAATCAAACATTTAAGTTATTTTATATTACTATTTATGATTCCTTTCCAATTAAGATTCATTTTTATCATACAATACCTTTTTTCTTTTTATCTATCTTGAAGATCATATTACCATCTTAGCAACTGAATAACAAGCTCTTGTATTCCTATTTTTATTTTTATTTTTTTGTGTTCGAATGTAATTGATAATTAATGCTATCGATGATAAAAATTCATGTAGGTAAAGTACTCCGGAGAAATTATAATAATAATAATTTTTTTACACTAATATAAATAATTTCCGAAACATTTCATTTATAAAAAAATACAAAAGATTATCCATCAGGTGTCAAATACTGTGAAGATAAGAATCATATCTTTTAGATTAAATGGCCCAACCTTCTACCTTTCTTGGAATCAAATTTTCCATATTTAGGCAATTACAACACGAGTATCACCTGTTTTGATGATTAAAGTTAGTCAATTCATGGAAGTCTGTCTGTGAGGGCACTAAGGTTTTAATTTCTCTTTCAATTCCTCCACTACTTACCCTTCTTTTATTATTTTTTGAAATTAATAATATTGCTGTAAAACAAATGTGGTGTTAACTTTTCCACGATCTTTAAAGGATATAGAAATTAAAACCTAGAATTTGCACATCTTTCTTGCTTAAGACTAGTCAATTTTTCATTTGCTTTGAGCTGTCCTCCACTATTTCTTATGTTTCAAAATCAAATTATAAATTTCAATTGGTAATTCTGCTTCTTCTGTCTATTCATTTGTTGTTTATTCAAATAATGAAAGGGGTGAGTGGAAAAAGATGGAATTTGAATTATTTTTACTTCATTTATTTATTTATTTTTGAAAATTAAAATTTATTTCTAGAATGAAAAGAAAGATTTCATCCAAGCTAAGAAATGAGAGGCACGGTGAATTCTAGATTTAGCGAGAAAGTCTGCAAAGAAGTTTCTTTTCCTTGAAGATATGAGTAAAAATTATATCACCTAAATACAAATACAAGTTGAAAATTTTATTAAGTAAATTTATTGTATTTCCATGGTAAATTAGTCGTTTTGTTAAGCAATGAAATAACCGTATTTGGCACCCCCAACGCTTGTAAGCCCTGATTTGCCCAACGCAGAGCCGTCGACATTAATATTCCATGATCCGAAGGAGGAGGTTGCCGGCATATGTTGTTACTGATAGTCTTGAAACAGCAAGGAATGGAAATGTTGTGAATATTTGATGATAACAACAACATATCCAGATCAGGGAATTTAGCTTTGATCCACCATCCAAGTATTGTGATAAAATGATGACAAACGAGATCGATCGAGAGAGTTTTGTTGCTAATAACCTTCTCGTTGCGAGCAAGCCAAAGAGACCAAATAATTGCATAAAACAGAGAAACCCGGATTTGCTTTTGATTCCTTTTGACGTTCGTAGTTTCCCAGCACTGAAAGAATACTTTTAAATTCCCTCGCATGACCCATTGCATCTTCCACCAGTTGCTGCGGCAACACTAAATATTCTATGCAAAATTGCAGTGCATTAGGACATGGTTAACTGTTTCTGGTTCAGAGCGGTAAGCACATCGGTTTTCCTGATTTATCAAGCACCAACGATTATGAAGAACATCAATCACAATCACTACCAGAACTAGGATCACCAGGACGGAAGTAGCGATGGATATTTCGACACCATTGTTAATGTTCCATCGCAAATGAGTATTAGTGATGATTTTCGTTTCCTTCAAAAATTTGAAGCTATTAAAAGTCTTTCTTCGCAAAACAAAGAATTTTGCTGTTAATTTATTTCATCGTTGAAAATATTAACGATAGAATTTCAATGTTAAAAGTTATAATTTCTTTTTCTCTTGTCAATTTTTTATTGCGACAGAATCTCTTTGTTGATTGTGTAATTTTTTATTTTTATTTTAATTAATTTTTTTGTCACAAAAGACTTTCAACGATTAAATTCCATCATAGAAAACCTATATATATATATATATAGGCCCGCTAATATATATATTTTAAAGTATCTTGAAATATCTTAAACTGATTAAATTCAACAAATTAAGCACAATCAATAAAATATATTCAATTCATTAAATATATTAACACATTAACAATTAAAAAAACCCCATATTGAATGGCTCATTAAATAAACCAATTTAATTATAGAATCAAAATTACTTTTTTATCAAAAAAATTGATTTATTTGGATAGGCCTAGATCGGTTTAGTTTTTTTTATATATTTTGATAGGTCTGGATAGAAAACTTAAGTCAAAACATCGGATCAAATTAGATTTGAACACACATAAAATCTGTTAATATCATAATCTTATCCAATTCGACCTGAACACGACCCATGAACGGTTTAAATTCAAAAATGAACTTTATTTATACTCAAATTTATAAAAATCAATCATTTAATTAATTAAATCACAAGAGAATAAAAGAAAGGAAATAAAAAAAATGTGATAATTTACATATCTTTCCATATCTGCTTTCAAAGGATATAAAAATAAAATACAAAATTTTCTTTTGTTTTTCACTTTCACTTTTCTATCATGGAATGGATGGATATTGAAAAGTGAAAACAGTATATTTCTTTCCATCTTTCTCTTAAAAAGCATGCCGCACGCCAAAAAAAAAAAGAAAAGAAAAGAAAAGAAAGAGTTTCATTTTATTTACAATTTCTCCTCTATCAACTTTCCTTTCTTGAAAAGACAATCATTGGAGTTATTTTCTTTGGTCAAGATGAGAAAAAGGAATAAAAGACTTTAAGCATTTTTAAGCATTGGTTCAAAGTTTCCAATCGTAGTGTCTTTTTATCTTTAACGTGCAAAAAATTTATTCTGAAACTCAAAATTTAACATAGATATCATCAATAAAAATTTTTGATTTTATAAATAAAATTAAAATAATATTATATATCTTATTTTATTTATTTTATAAATATATCAGCATTCTAACTCTTATTATGAAATTAAAAAATTTTATTAACGATGTATAAAATAATTATTTATTTAACATGTGCATTTTTTTCTAATATCAAAGACTTTTATTATACAAAAAAAAGAAGAAGAATGATGTGAAGCAACATAAGCTCTCCATATGTGTAATATGGTAGACAATTAATTCTTCAATATATTATTATTTCATTCATTGACAATAGATTTCATAAATTTCACAAATAGGATTATAAATTATTATAAGTTTCTTTTTATATTTTAATTATATTATTTTAAGGACATTGAATGATATAATAATCTTTCTTCATTTATATATTACCCGTAGGAAATGTTTCATATTGAAATTCAAAATTTAATTCAATTAATAGATTTGATATTTAAATTCTAACAATTTCAATTATTTTTACCTTTCCTTTCAAGCCATCAATTTCTAAACCAAATTATAATAAGCTCCTGTGGTAATATATCTGTTTAATAATGTCTAATAATTTAAACAAAGTTGAGCAAGATTCTTTGTACTTCCAAAGAAAAACAAAGCAAATACTAGATCTTCCCAACAATTAGTAATTCATCAGCAGTGCAATTTAATATTAGAAATTAAAGCCACGTAACTGCATAATACAAAGCGTTTGCACATCTAGTATAATTTAATAAAGGGAGACAGGCTTGTGGAGTAGTGTGGCATTGTCGGTCGGTCTCAACAGAGATAAATTCATTAATTAATTTCCTTGACATGATTAGAAATTTTATCATAATTAATTAAATTATAGGTAGATCAAGTTAGTGTGTCCGGCCAACTTTAAGGGTTAGATTGGTCTAAAATTAAATTGAGTTTTTAAATAAGAACGATTTATAATAAAAAAATTTATTTTTAAATATTAAATTAAATTTTTTTAGATTAATATTAATTATGTAATAAATAAAAATTAATTTCATATTTAATATAATATAAAAACATATTATTTTTTAAAAAAAAAGTCCGTATACCTGGTCACTTTGTCCCTCAAATAGTGTAGATTTAATCAAGTTAAGAAGAGGTTAAGGTCAATTATGTGACACAACACACTATAATTGCGTGTAGATTCCAAATTGAAATGGCTGGGTCACTAATATTTTATGAAATTAATTAAATTTAATTAGTAAAAAAATTATTTCATACACGTGAGTTTTAGATGATTCCACTGATGACGATCAATAAAATAACATATATCTCTTATAATATATTAAAAAATAAAAAAATTACAGGAAAATAAAACATACAGCGGACGGACAATCTTTTAATTCTATTTATAAATTAAAAAATCGACTGTTAGTTGATGAGAAAATTATTCTCTTATTTCATTCATCAGGGTTATTCTTGTAAGGACACTTTTAAGAACAAAATCTTAATGATTTGACTGTTAGTTTATCAGAATCAAACCCTAATTAATATTAATTCCCATTTTTATTAAAAAAAACCCTTGCATTAAAAAAAGAAACCCTAATAAAATGACAACATCCAATTACAGGCTGGGGCAGGTGATAAACCTCTGTTGACTTTAAACCTGTTGTACATGCATCAGGACAGTTTTAATTTTCCAGTGCTGCATTTTCTTTAATCCATTTTGGATATGGGAATTTACAGTAGTAGGCTTGAGCAATAAACAATTTGTTTTCTTTTTTACATGAGCTGAAAATAACTTCATAATTAATAAAAAGCTATATACTTATAAGCTTTAAGTGAAGTTACATGATCATACAATATATAAGGATGTTAATTTTAAATTAATTTTTTTTAGGTAAAGTACGTAAAATCACTTATAAATTATATATATATATATATATATATATATATATACAGCGATAATTTATCATAATTTTAATTTTTATAATCTAGCTAGCTAGTTTTATATAAATTTGTGGATTTTAATTAAAGAATTAGTCCACTAATTAAGTCTTCTCTCCAATAATTAATATATAAAAGAAATCGAGTAGTTAGGGATTTATGCATAAATGATTTCCATAACGTGCAAATGGTGCAAGTTCATAGAAATTAATGAGTTATAAGAATTTCTATATATATTATTAATGGTGTGTCTTAATTTGCTGAACATCAATTGTGCAGCAAAGCAATCAATTGCCGAAGTTGCTATAAATTCATAGAAATTTAGCGACAATTAAGCATACAAAAGCACGTGCTTCGAACTACAATTTATTTCTTTAAAAAAAATTAAAATTTATTGATAAAAATAGTAATTAAAAAGAATTAAAATCAAATCAAAAACTCAAAATTTTGATGGTCTCTCATCGTAAATAAAAAATCAACAAAACAATTTGATTTCATGTATGTATGAACAAAAGAGAATTTTTTTTAATCCAACCGCGAGAGTATTTTTTATCAAGAAATTATCATTTTGAAACCATGTTCAAATTATAATCGTATATTACTTTTAAAAGAAATTACATTGAAAATTAATAGAATTTGAGATGTATTATTTCTTATGAGCATTAAATTTGAAAACAATAGATTCTCAAGGGTCGTTAAGCCATTGGATTTTAACATACTCAAAAAAAAAAAAAAAAGCAATATTTCTTTGTTTCATGGGAATTGAATTTGCGTCACTAACAGTTGATTAAAAAAATAGAAGTAGATTTCATCCCTCAGAGATTTGAATAAGATTCGAATTTTGGAGTTGTCACTGGTGAAAATTTGCATCACTGATGACAATTCCTTGACATAAAATATGAATAGATTGCCTTTTGAATGAGTCTTAGCCACTTAGGTTAGCGTTAGGAGCCTGGGCAGATGTCACAATTAAAAACGTGATTTGCCTTCTATAAATCAGAAAATTCGTCAAACCACATGCACAGCGACTTTGTGATTACAAATAGAAAACATATTTGGGGAATTAAGCACGTTTTCAGCTGTAGTTTTAAATATTAATTTGCGTAGAAAATAAAAGCCTTGGTTAACACGTAATGGATGAAAATGACTTCCATTCATCAACTTCAACTATTTAATCAGATATTACAACTAATATTGCTTTGAAAATAATATAGGTATCTGTTTCATCAATATAAAATATAGCTAAGTCTTGATGACTTGACAGAAAGAAAACTATATACTCTAACTGTTGATGAAATTTTGTTGTATGTCGCCGGCATGTCCATTATCATGCTTCTTTTTGGGGGGGGTAGAAAATTAAGATCATTAATTATGATGTGCTTTGAAAGACATGCATGCTTCTGAATGACTATGGATCATGGGTTTTGTTTATGCATATGTTGATTATGTTTGCATGTACATTTAAGAGATTGAAACATAAACCTTGGTTTCAACTTATTGGTGTTGATAATGAATTGATTTTTTTTTTTTTTTTTAAGATAATAGGAAGTAGATGTGAAATTGTGTGGGATTGAATTTAAATTTTATAATATATCATAATTTTTGTTTAAACACTCGTTAAGAGATTGTTGATATGATGGATTCATTAATTTTTACTTAATGTTATTAAAAATACTGTATATAAGTATATATTAAAGTGTTTATATAATAATTGTATTTAATATTTGAGTATTGTTACTGAACACCCTAATTAAAAGTTTTTTTAAAGTTACGATATATAATAGACTATATATGTTACTGTAGATAATAGTTTAACATTATAATTTTGGTCATTAATTTTCCGTATGCTAAATTAAGATATCAAAAAACAATTATATGGTCATCTAGAATATATATATATATTGATTCAGCAAACGCAATGTCCCCCTTCCTCTAAGGATATAGATTTGAAGGTTTCTCAATTGACATTAAAAAATAATAAAATAAAACCTATGTTAATTAAAGGCGAAGTTTCAAATTAAATTTGCGTTAATATATAATTAATCCCAAAATTAGCAATGTATCTGTTCGATATACTGAAATTCACGTTATACATATATATATATATATAAATAACAAGCAAAATGTGACATAAATAAGAAAATATATAGAAATATTAGGGTCAATATTTAATTTGCTTGTATTTCTTTTATATATGTATTTTTATTTTTTTAATCACAGATATTCTTATCCTTTTTATGATCAGATACTAATCTTGTTCAGACTGAAGATGATATTCAAATAAAGTCGACAGTGGTAAAGCAAAATTCAAATTTTATCTAATCAATTAGAGAAAAAGTTCAATTCCGCTTCTTTCAATAAACCGTTTGTGTATTTCTTTTATTTTTCATATCATAATTAATCTGCTTGTTACGGATCATAAAAATTATGGTAAACCCAAAATTTAAGTTTTCGTCAATATTTCGAGGTTTTTCTTTTATTTTTTAGCCAAAATTTTCCCTATAAATACTCTTCAGTGATGAGTTGTATAGAAGCACACCAAGTTTAGCAAGTATGGCAATATCAGACGTCGAAGAGTTAAACAACACTTTTTCAGTGATTAGTCTTCAAGAACTTGTCAAAGAGCGAATAATCACAATCCCCCAACCCTACGTTCGTCTGGATCAACAACCTGATCCTCCCTCGGCGCCGATGATCAGTATCCCAACCATTGACATGGCTCAATTGGTTTCTGGGGCGGATGATGAAATTGAACTCGACAAGTTGCACTCGACTTGCAAAGACTGGGGTATCTTTCAGGTTAAATTCTTCTGACTAACTCACTTTTGCCTGTGCATGCATGAAATTTTCTTCATGTTACAATTACCTACGGATTATAGAACTACGTACAGTTGATTTGCAAGAAGCTTAGAGTTGTGTGGAATTGGCTTTGCTTGTGCAGTTGGTGAACCATGGAGTTAGCTGTTCAGTACTGGAGTGGCTGAAACATGAGGTTGAAGAGTTTTATAAGCTTCCATTGGAAGAGAAAATGAAATACAAAATAAGGGAAGGTGAGTTTGAAGGGTATGGAAATGTGGCCAGAGAAGCAGGAAAGCTTGACTGGGCTGACAGGTTTTACATGACAACCAACCCTATCCACAGACGAAAGCCTCATCTCTTCCCAGAGCTCCCTTCATCCTTGAGGTTTTCAATCTCTCTCTCTCTCTCTTTTACACATCATGAAATAAATAAATAAATAAAACAGCAGAAATGAAGAACAGAAATTCATATGCAGGCCCATGCAAGCTATAGTTCTGAAACCTGCATGCATATGTATACTTCTTAAAACAAACAAAGAAAGAAAGAAAAGGAAAACAGATGATATTAGAAAGAGACAGTTGTGATTAATTGGAAGCTGGATAATTATGTTGGAAAGGTGTGACAGAAAGACAAATTTCGTAGAACTTGAGAGACATGTTTGGAACTCTCTATTAGTCTATGATCTTAAGTAAAAGGTCATGATTTTATTCCTTGTTGAATTTAATAAAGTTAGACATTGGCCACTATGTATCCAATATTTTAAATATATATATATATAGTATTCTGCATTTTTTTTTCTCAATTCTCACGATATTATATATACTATTTTTGTTGCATGAAGAAATACCTTGGAGTCTTACTTCATGGAACTGCAAAACCTTGCCACGAAACTACTTGGTTTGATGGCAAGAGCTTTGAAAATTGATATAAAAGAGATGATAGAATTCTTTGACGATGGCCTGCAATCGGTGAGGATGACTTACTATCCTCCATGTCCAAAACCAGAGATGGTGGTGGGCATTACTCCTCACTCCGATGCAACTCTTCTCACCATACTGAACCAACTTAATGGAGTCCATGGCCTTCAGATCAAGAAAGATGGTGTTTGGTTTCCTGTAAGCTTCCACCCAAATGCTCTCGTGGTCAATGTCGGAGACGTTCTAGAGGTTTGTCTTCCTCGATTTAAAATAGTGATGCATAAATTTATTTTTTTAATGATTTTAAGGATGTATTTTATGCGCGTCATGAATTTTTTTTTTATGATCTTAAAGTTACGGATTCAAACGAAAATAATTTTATTATTAATACAAAGAGAAGATTGTATATATATAACTCTATTTAAATCTCACAATGAAAAATCTTATTAATGAATTATCTTTTTTCTTTTTATTTGATGAATCATCGGTATATAAAATTCATATATTGTCATTATATTATAACATATATTCTCATTGATAGAGCAAAAAATATGAGATATGATTTATAGCCTGTTTGGCATTGACACTAAAAAATTAAAATTATGAAAATATAAAATTATTCTTTCACTCTGAATTTTAAACTTTATTATTATTTTATTAATATATATATAATAATTTTTTAAAATTTTATCAAAGTCAATTTCACAGTTCATCCAAACAAATCTTTAAAAGTTTTTGTGGCTTGATTGTAGATCTTCAGCAACGGAGTTTACCCTAGCATTGAGCACAAGGCTGTACCCAATTCAGATAAAGAAAGAATATCAGTAGCCTTTTTCATAAACCCTAAATTTGAGGCTGAGGTTGGACCTTCACTTAGCCTGACAAATCCGAACAACCCTCCATTGTTTAAAAGGGTTGGAATGGAGCAATACGTCCAAGATTACATTGCCCATAAGCTCAATGGAAAAACACATCTGCAGCGCATGAGGATTGAAAACGGAGATCAACGCAACTCTGCTTAATAAAATCTACACAGGCCTATGGCTCGTACGTATGGCGTGAAAATAAATGCAGCTTTGGTTGTGTGCGTAGCCCAGCTGCTGTTGATTCTGTCTGTAGGGCTTCGTTGGAGAAATATATGTAATTAAGTTGTTCTACTGGTTTGTAATGAATAAAATTACATCCATATTAATTACATAAGACTACGATTTTTGCGAAAATTATTTTAATAATATATTTTCATTCAAAATTATAATTATAATAAAAATATTACATTCAATTACCAGAAACTTGATAAATTGGTATATAAAAATAATAACAAACTATACAAATAACAAAAATAATCTAAATTCAATTTTACAATTAATGAAACTCGAATTTGAAACATCAAAATCTTAAAACCTTCTCATTGTCATTAAGCCAAAGTCTCATTGTCACGAGATCTACAAGCTTATGGTTACATGGAGTGGACATGGATTTTCATTACCTTTAAAAGCAAGGATGAGAGCTATAAACATTAGAGCAAACCACGGAACAAAATGGAGTCGTAACTGATAAAATCACCTATGAAAGGTCGAACTGAAATTTAAGGCAGTATAACATTGGCTTATATAGCTAAAAGTTCTAGTAGAACCAGCCATGGTTGAAACAAGTCAGAGTTTGAAACTTGAAAGAAGTCAAGAAGACAATCAACAGGAGCTTCCATCGTCAAGAAAAAAGCAATCTTCCATTGCTCTTAGCATCTAGTAAAAAGAACTCTGTACAAGTCATATAGTGTAGCGATTCTTGGCAGCTCTGTCATGCTTCTTTGCATCCTCCTGAAAGAGCCTATAGAAATAAGAGTTTATAGCACATAACTTCGGAGATAAACTAAAACCAAAGGATTTGGCAAACAGCACAATATGAAAGATCTGCACATGAAGAAGCCATTACGTGAAATATGAAGCCTATAGTATGTAATCAAGTAACTCTTTCCACTGTTTCCCGATGCCTATCTGCATTTAAAATAAAAACCCATGAGAATGGTTTTAGAATTTCCACTAGCCACTAGAAACAGTGTCTGAATTGCACAAGCAATTCTTGGTCCACAGTGCTATTTTTTTCCTGCCTGCCTGGCTCTCGCACTGACAACTGCTCCACAGATCTCAACATCGTACTTGAACTGTTTTCCAATCAAAGCCAGCAACTAGCACAGCAGACGTATAAGAGATTAAGCCACATTTTCCAGTAAGTAGCACATACAGGGTCTTCCCACTTTGGCTCAATTTTATATTTGGAACAATGAAAGTCTGATCCCACAGCTAACTTGCTAGGATGATGTATGTTATTGTGAAGACAGTAATCCGAAAAGTTTGGAAGGTAAATCTACCAGTGACATTCACATGAGAAACAGACAACTAAGAAAAAGAAGTGAAACATGAAATCAGTAATCAATGGCAGAGCAGTTCTTTGATGATCGCATAACTTAGTTAGTCACCTAGAGGCACCCAGCAACAATCCAAAATTTTAATAAAACAAAAAATTAAGTTCCTTGATGACAGATAAGAGTGTTTTCCAGAAGGTTGATTATAATGGACTAGAAGAACAGACCACCAATTTATTAACAACCATTAAAATGAAACAGAGGCTAGAAAAGAGCACTCTGCGGTAGGCAGCTCCAAGAACCTTATTAAAGAACAGACAACCTTCAACGATGATAGTGAAACAATCCCACTTTACTAAAGTCCATTTCAAATCACAACAGTCTAAAAGGAAAAACTTAGTTCCATTGCAATAAGAAAAGGATAATTCATTGTTTTGACACGATAAACTTCTGATAGCCTGCTTTCTATATGTCTGGGTTCCCATTTACAGAATTATACAAAAGCCTATACGTCATGCAGTGACAATGACAACCTTCATTTTCCAGATTTCAAGAAACTCTAACATCTCCAACGTTAGCGAAACCCCAAACATTACCGTCATTGGAGAAAGAAGAGAAAAAATATCTTTTTTCAAAAGCCAATATCATCAACATTCAAAAACTAATGACAAAGAAATCAGCCACAGAATTAAACAAACCTAAGGAAAAATGGAAATTTCCATTATCTTAGCAACCCAAACTTCAAATCGAAATTAAAAAAATAATAATAATAATAATAAAAAAAAAAAAAAAACAACCAAACAAACAAGCGAAAAGAGAAAGGAGAAGGAAGAATAACCTCCAGAATTGTTCGACGGTGGAAAAAATGTAAATGGATCGTATAGAGCTACCCAAGTAGCTTGCTTGGATTTGGCAGATGGGCTATCGAACCAGAAGGTCCACGAGTGCTGCAGCTGGTGAGGCTGCTCAACTATACCTTTCTTTTAAGACGTCGTATCATCCTCTTCCACTATGATCTCTCCGTCCTCCAGCTCCTCCTCTTTTACGTCAGGGTTAGGGTTCTTGTTCTCGTCTTCATTGATGCTCAAAGATTTCAGGTCTTCCTCTACCCCCATTGTTCTCCCTCGACTATCTATTAGCTTTGGTTTTCTTTTATTGAGCTGTCGAAGGCATTCTTTCTTGAATTTTTCTGATTGGATAAAAACCAAAAGCCCAATGGATCTTTAAAAATGACCCAAACACACCGACCAAATTTGCCAATTATTCTGAGAATCAAAGAGAATTTAGCGATGGGAGATACTAGTTTTGATGGAAACTAACTGGAATAGCTTTAGCTTTTTTTTTTTTTTTTTCCTATAAAAATATATACGTTTTTGATTACAAGTACCCACTTTCCGACAAAAATACTTCATTTACAAACAACACTACTACTCTTTTTTCTTTCCCCTTTTTTCTCTCTCTAAGAAACTAGTATTAACAAGGAGAGCTGGAACGGAGACTAGTGCTATCAATACTTAGGAGAATATTTCCCCCTCTTCACCGTCTTCATTCAGAAGAGCCTCGTCGTCGTCCTCTTCCGAGTACTCGTCTTTGATGAACAAACCCAGCTGATGCAGTGGATTGCCACGGCTTCCTCCATATGGAGTCACCTTTTCAAATCCACTTTTACGACCATGCAGTTGATTACTAGACAGAGAGCATCCACTCAGAATCTCGAGTTCCTTTAGAATCTCCAAATTCAGTTCAATCTCAGCTGTTTTTTCCATCTGAAAATCCAGGAAAGCAATAAACTGCTTCAGATGTGGTTCTAACCATATTTCGAATACAGTATTACAGTGGACTAACCTCTAAACCCACTACTAGAAATATAAAAGACAAAACGAAAAACAGAAAAAGGGTAAACCTTTTGAATTGCTATTCGGGCAGCTTCTCTTTCTCTTTCCCGTTGCTTCTTCAACTCAAGCTCTGCCTTCATTTTTGCTGCAGCTTCAGCAGCTCTGACTTGAGCTTCAATTTTTGCTTTTTCTGTACAAAATACAAGAATCATCTATAAGACCTCTAGGTAACTACCATCTCTCACCCGAATCAGATATCCAAGTTAGAATTATTACTAACAGGAATCGCTCCCTGTATCCAACCTTCAAAAGAGTATGCAATGAAAGAACTAGTTTTCCTAATCACTGGCAACATAATGCATATATAGGTATAATCTTGAATAACCATAAGATGTAGATACTTTATATACTAGTGTATAAATCATTCCATATCTGATTTAGAGCCAACCCTATAAATAATTCTTATAGAGAGTTTCACTTACTGTCAATCTTTTTAATTCCATTTGATGAACATTAGAAGATTTTCAATTTTTAGCAGAGAAATACAAAAAGGAAACAGAAAACAATACAACACCATCAATAATCAGTAAACCATCAATGCAACAATTACTAAAGTCAAGAACTACAAGTGCAAAGCTTTCATAGATCACCTTCACGCTGCCTTCTTTCCAACTTTTCCTTTTCCTGCAGCATCTTCAATGGATCAGCCTTGTCACCCTATATTCGAGACAGCATAAATTATCTAATAAACACTATGAAGAAAACTCACAATTCAACACCATGCAACATAAGATTTCCAACACAACAACCAAATATCCTTGCCAAAACTTACATGATCAAGCAATGTCTTCTGCTGAGCTTTCATAATGGTGTCTGCAAAGCGTCTTTTCAGCATTGCAGCACGGAGAGCTTTCTTCGGTGACAGTGGCACGTCAAAAATAGGAGTTAACAATCCTACATCAAATAATAGAAAAACAACTAAAGTAACTAAATTTAGCATATAAAAGGAATTCTAAGAAAACCATTAACCAAAT
Source organism: Firmiana major (assembly GCA_033439115.1). Classification (NCBI taxonomy): domain Eukaryota; kingdom Viridiplantae; phylum Streptophyta; class Magnoliopsida; order Malvales; family Malvaceae; genus Firmiana; species Firmiana major. The sequence continues at coordinate 2,754,231 of CM065914.1, read as the reverse complement.
TCAAAGTGAAGTCATAAGGAAAAAGCTTAACAGTTAACATCAGCAGATATCTGACCTTCACTGGATGCAGCATCTGTTGCAGGAATTGTAAGTTGAGAACTGGGACAAACATTCTCATCATCCAAAGCACTTACAGCACCTTAACAGTTTTTAGAAGAATCCCAATACTCAGATCAAGAATCGGTAAGAAATCATGAAACACAATCAAGATATTTCCTCACCATCAGAATCTGGATCAGACTTGCTCATTTGTGATGTCAATGAGCATTTTGCCTGGCAATCCTAGATTTTAATTAAAATTTTAATACCGTATTTCATGGCACTAATCATAACAGTAATTCAAAGCCACAAAAGCAGTAATGTATACCAATTTAGAGGCAGCAGCACTACATGTTCTAAGATCTCCAACCAATGATCTTTCAGAAGTCACATCTACACCAAACAAAAACTAAGGGAGTTATGGCCTCAAATAACAGAACAAAGGTAGTACAAGAAATTATCAACTAACCGCTGGAAGTTGCACGGTTTGAATCACTTGGAAGGCTACATTGACACGTAATGCTGCCACATGAACTGCATTTGCAGGCACCTGGGCTCAATGGTGGCTTGGCTTTGATAGACCCAAGAGCACGCCCACCACTAACACTACTGGTGCCTATAAGACACATTGCAAATTAGCTCCTATAAAGAGCCATAAAGCAGAAATTGCATTCTGCCACTTCATACCTTTCTGTAAGTTTTTTCCAGCCAACTTGCTCTCACAGTTCTGTTCCAGTTTAGAAGGCTCAACCTGTAAACAGGCCAAGAAACTCAGCACCAAAAGAATAGAAACTTCTATATAACAACATAAAATGATACAAAAACATAACTTCAATGTCAGAATTAAGATGCTGACAGCAACATATTACACGGACTATAACTCTGACTTGCTTTGCAAATGTCAAATCCAACATTTTTCTTTAATAAATAAATTGAACTACACCAATTAGAATCACCAAAAGTAAGCATAAGCATATTCGTTTGCGAATAACATAGACAGTACTCACCTCCACAGCTCTTGCATTCAAAGGCACCTTCAAAACCTTCCCCTCAGATGGCTTTGACTTCTTAGGCAAAGAGCTATTTCGGGATAGCTGTATCTTAGGATAACTCTGTTTTGATTCATTAACATCTTTCAGTCGCACACTCAAAATCTTCCCATGCCCAGCCTTATTTTCTTGATTCCATTTTTCCTCCAAAGATTTCCATCTCGCCTCAAAAAACTCATTCATTTCTTCAGCCATTTTATGAACATTGTTGGATGGGGGATTATACAACATGGCATTAGAAAACGTCAGTTTAATATCAGCCACAAACTCTTGAATGCCAAGATAAGTATTCTTCACTAGCTTGGACTTAATTGTACCCAAGTCCATGGGGGTTTTTATTATTGTAAAATAATCAGGAATGTTTAATGCTTTAGGATCCACTGGTTGATTGAAAACCCAACCAGCTGGATGTTTCATCAGTGCTTTCAATAGGGCAGAACACTGCTGAGTCATGCTACGATCCATCTTTTGTCTCTTCTCCAGAGGACCACCCACAATCACCCTTTCCGGTCCACGCTTGTAAGCACCTGAAGTCTCATTTGAATTTCCAGAAGATGACTCCTTTTTTCCATCAGAAGAACTGCTCAGTTGCTGCCCAAACTCAAAAGATTGTGGTGCTGGAATTGCTTCTATCCTCTGAGAAGGGAACTTAATCTTCAACTTCTGCTTTGGCAGAACACTTTGTGCAGCAATCATTTTCTGAAATATAGCACCTTATGGATTTCGAAGTTTCCAGACAATAGGAAAAGACTAAAAAAGAAAATTGAACATGTGTAAAAAATTTTGAAGCAGCTAGACAATACAAATAAGTTATTAAAAAAACATGACTTCTATTGGCAGGATCAATATCAAAAGAATTCAAATTCTTATAAAAATTCATCAATGGTAACATGCCATGCTAGCAAGCGTTCATAAGTGAACTAAGGACCTTCAAAAGCAGCAAAAGCTAACCAATTGCAATGAGGGTTTCTCATGTCCTCTAAAAAAGGCATGGAGAAGAAATCAATATCCCAAATCCAAAACCAAATAAAGTGTGAAAACCCCAACAATACTACGAAGCCAATTAATTTTATTCTTTTTTCACCGAATTATGAGAAATCTTAGAGCCACGTTGACCAAAAACACGACTAAATATATATATAAAAAAAAAAGAATTCAAATTTGGATCAGGCAATCACAAATCCCTAACAGAGGTTAGATCCGATTTAAACACGAAATTTTGCATAAACACTTCAGAAAAAATGGGAATTACGATTAAACAGAAAATTTAAACTAATAAATCCCAACAGGTAATCACAAGAGAACTAATCAGAAGTTCATTCATAACAAAACCCTAGGCCGAATCATCCAATCCAACCTCAATTCACCAAATTAAAAAAAAAAAAAGCAGACGATTCAAACCCATAAAGAAAAAGGAAATCAAGTCAGAGTTTTGTGAAACCTACCGAAAATCGAATCAAACAAGCGCCCAAAAAAAACCTACTTTGACAGATCGATCGATCGATCGATTCGACGGCTAGAACGCGAACAGCAAGTGAGAATCGAAACGGTAGCTTAACAAACAAAAGCAAACCAAAAGAACAAGAAGATAGCGAGAAGAGAAGAGAGAGTGAGAGACTTAGCTAGGGCTTATCTCTACACGGCTACTCTTACTCTCTGCTTCGCGAAAAAGAGATCAGTGTAACTAGGGCTTCAATTACCTATCTCTTTCTATTTTCTTAACGCGTTTTTTTTTTTTTTGGTACCTTCGCTAATAACTTACTCTATCGCGTCGATCACCGACTTTACGTGACTTATTTTGAAAAAATGTCATAGGTCGGCGTTTGTTAAATGACTTATTTGCCCTAGGTTAAGATATTTTTCTGACTTTTTTGGTCTTAGTGGGATGGGTTAGTTGCGGAATTTTATGAATTAATTTTGCCAAGATATTATAGGATTAGGAGAATTATTTAAATTAAAAAATAAATAATGAGTACATGGGGATTTTGTACTTATAAGAATGATTAAATCATGGAATGTGATGTCACCTTTTAACCCGAATTAGTATTTAGAAAAGACAAGACACGTTTGCTAATGATAACAATGTATAAAAAAAGTCTGTAATTTTCATGTAACTCTTAAACATAAGATCAATAATTCTAAAAGTAAAATAGTAAACATTAAGTTGAAAAATGAAATTTTTTCATATTTATAAATACATATTTAATATATTTAATAATCGACTTGAAAATCTTAACATTTTTCTTTTATAAATGAGGTCATTGATATCAATGTTAAGTATTATTGAATATTTTTATCTTCAAAAGTTAGTTTAAAGACGAAATTTTTTTGTATTTATAAATACATTTAATCTTTTTTACGAGTGAGATATCATTCTCCATAAGAATTAAATCAAAATAAAATTCTAAAGTTTTTTTAATCATATAAACGTATATATAATATCGTAACCAAATTTAACAAATTTCCATGCCAATCAAACTGGAAAAGCTGAATTGGCAAACAGAATTCTTTCTATTCTATGCGAGAGTGAGATCCCTTTCAAGGATCTATCAAGGGATGCCTCGAGTCTTCTCGGGATGCATTTTTATAGTAGGCATACAAGGCCAATTGGATAGTACCCAACACTGTTCCAATTCCATTCGGAACCTGTACCAAGGGAAGGCAATTAGAACAATGCTCGGATAGTTATTGCTGGAAACCAAAATTAAGGGACCTTCCGCTGTCCAGACTCTTGACACTGATTGAATCTGTTGGCAATTGGAGCATAGTATAGAACAGAGGAAAAGGAGAAACTTACAGAGATGAATGCATCATGCTTCAACATTCCATAGACAAAGAATGCCAGGCTCATCAAGAATGTTGCAATGGAGAGTGAGAATGGCATGTACTCAACGCTTCTCATTTTGATCACCAGATTCTGGCATGGGAATGTGCAGAAAACATGGTCAGCGTGAAGGAATTCCGTAATCTAAAGATCGAAATATCTGAAACTTTGATGAACTTACGATTATGAGTAGAGGAGAAGCAAACATGGAAATCAGAGATCCAACACTTAAGTATCCTACAAAAAGTTGCCGTGATGGAGAGTCAAAGAATCTCAGGCTGACGAAAACTATAAAGGCAAATATTGCAAAAACTGATATCAAGAATCCCAACATCTTCAGCTGCAAACAACATTCAAAGGAGTTGATTGTTGCTACCAGGATTTCTAATAAAATCATCTTGCCATAACAAAATACTCAATTCTCAAGTACCTTCACTGGCTTTTCAGCATATCTAATAAAAATGCTGACGTAAATCAATTGGAAAACTGCCCCAAAGGAGTTTACTGTTGCTACCAGGATAATACCGGGAGATACGACGGGCATGCCATACCAGAGACATATCAGGCAGTTCAAGAGGGCGTATATATAGGGCATTCCTGAGAACTGCTCTGTTGATTCATTTCTGATTATTCTCCTAAATGTTGTTCTGGCAGACAGAGAAAGGAAGTTCTTGTAAACATGTCTTGCAGTTCAGTTTTATCCCATGATCTTTGTTTCATTGGTGTGGAAATTTAAAATAACTTACATGGGTGACAAGAACAGCACAAAAGCAAAGATGTTACCTGAAAAAATTGAAATCAACAGATCAGAATTGGAATACTTTTCAGGCAAAGATTGTGTTTCTCTGAAAAGACTAAAGATTTTCACCAGACAAATAGTACATGTAACCAATGTACACCAACATTTCCAGGTTCTTGAACCAAATAAATCTTATCCCAAAGCTATCAAATTTAAGCTCAATCTTCTATTCCCTGATCATATTGAATTATTGCCGGATCTCAATCCTACTTCGAAATATTGTGAGACTTAAACCATTTTATGAGATAAAATTGTGAAACTTTAGACATAAAATAAATAATACCTCGCAAATTGAATGCGATATCCAGATTTCATAACCAACAAAAGTGAACCAGGAGCAAGAAGAGGGAAAAACTAGTATGGAAAAATTCCAAATTCTCAAACTCCAAAGCCCCATCATGAAGAATACAGCAAATAGTTAAAACTTTAAGCAGTTGTTTAGCTTATTGGCATTTCTGATATCGGAAAAACTAGATATTAATCATAATATAAGAGGTGAAAAAGGAAGCTTGAGAGCCAGATAACAGGAAAGAGATAGACGGGCTACCTGCCACCCCAGCTACATCACTGCACATGGCATAAACCGAAGATAACACAGTTGAAGACATTTTCAGAACTCAAAAGATCTCTCTTTTGCCTCCACTTCTCCCTGCTTCTCTCTTTACCTTTGTACTTTTGCAAATAAATAAATGCCAAGAGAAAGCTTCTAGTTATATACGACACCAGCCAGACGATCAAGCCACATGAGAAAAACTACTTCTGTTTGTTTTTCCTTCGGAATCGGGATAGATTTTCAAGCCACTACTTTTCATCGTCCTATCAATTCGCTTTTATTGTCGTTTTGCTGATTTACAACATTCAGGGTGACTCCCAGTCCCAGACCCAGTGTCACAATCAAACAGTGAAAAAACAACTCAGCCTGGAGGCTTTCACAGGCAAAAACTCAATTAGTTTTAAACCGACCCAAGATTTTTAGTTTCTATACAACCCCAGACCCAGAGTGACAATCAAACAGTTAAAATCAACTCAGCCTGGAGACTTTGCACAGGAAAAAACTCAAATGGTTTCAACCCGACCCAAGAATTTTACTTTCTGATACATCACTGCCATTTTCATTGATATTTTTCATTAAATCAAGTAATAGAGAACTCATCTTTTCATATTGTTCTTACCAAACACAATAATGTTTTGCTGACGTCTTTATTTTGATTTTTTTATCATGTCTAAAAGTTCTGTAAGAAAATGAATGATCAGAGGGACACAAGGATTTTTCTCTGCATAAGAACTTCGATACTTAAGTCAGAAAAAAAATTGGCAGAGTTTTTGTAAAGCAAATAAAGACTTAATTTCATGAATCATATCTATCCTCCTATTTATATGGATTAATTCTGTCTTTAATTAAATATTTAGAAACGTTTCTCCCGCATGTTTTCTTCGTGCGCTACGTGAGGCACTTTTATTATTTTTTATTTTATTTATTATTATTTTCATCATGCACAACAATTGCTATTCACTCTTTCGCTGGGTATAACTTTGCGGAAGAGTACATATATTTTCGTCGTTGTCTCACGTCAAGTCTTCACATTAAACTCTGAGTTCAATGTTCTAACGTCAAATTCTTAAGCCAAACTCTGGCGTCAAATTCTCTCTTGGGCTAAATCCTGAGGTTAAATTCTTAAGTCATTGTTTACATGTGTGGCTCACCTTACCCTCTTTTACGCTTCAAACCCTTTGTTTGGGTGCGTGACTTACCTCACGCATTTTTCGCTTCATGCCATTGTTTGAGTGCTTAACTTACCTCGCGCACTTTTTGCTTCAAGCTCTTATACTTTTTTTCGTGACTTACCTCGCGCATTTTTCGCTTCAAGCCCTTGTTTTGGGTGCGTAGCTTACCTCACGCATTTTTCGCTTCAAGTTCTTGCACATTTTCTTTGTGGCTTACCTCGCGCATTTTTTGCTTCAAGCCTTTGTTTGATCAATCATCTATCAATTATTTGAAAATCTCAACAGGCAATAAAATATCATTATGACATAAATCACAATTCAACAAATGAAATTTCAACTCATAGTTTAGTAACAAGAAATAACATTAAATGAATTAAAATCTCACTGTCAGTGTAGTTTCAAGTGGTTGGTATTCTACGTTTTTGCTATATTCTTGCCTTATGAACTTTTCATCTTCCTTCAAGGCATTGGTGATGGCTTAGGTAGCCCGACGATGGTAAGGGTTTCTCCTTATATTTTCTCTGTCATTGTCGCGTCTATCACGCGATCTATTGTCTTCTCGACCATGAGCGAGGTATTGAATTCTTTCATTCTTCCACACATAACGGTCTAACTTTCCTTCTCTAACCAATTTCTCAAGTTGGTTCATTAGTTCCTAACATTTCTCAGTTGATAACCAAAGGTAGAATGAAAACTATAGTAGGACTCAAGATCTCGTCCTAAATTCCCTTCACCTCTCTTGGGGAATTGAAGCATCTCAGTTATTTCTATTGCTGCTAAGACTGAAGCACATGGTTCGACGAATTACGTGTAATTAACATACTTCAACTTGGGGCTTTATCTGATCTTTCTGTGTTTTTATCATCACTCTCTTTCTCGCTTCCTTCCTTCCTTAAAGTTGCGTGTTGATATCATATTCATCACCTCTTCTTGATTGACATACTTATTTGCTCTATAGAACAAGTCCATAATCATTGTTGGCTAATCCAAAGACAACGATTCTTGCAATTTTTCTGACCTTGTCCCTTGTAACATAGCTGTCACAGCTATTCCGGCTTGTAGATTCTGCACTTCAAGAATAGCATTACGAAATCGATCTACATAGCTTTTCAGTGATTCATTATTTCCCTGTCTTAGGGTAAGCACATAACTGACTTCTTTCCCTTTTTGGCTATTTATCACGAAGGCCTTTAGAAATTCGCTCCTCAATTGATCAAAATATGAAATAGACCCTTCTGGTAAATTGTTGAACCACTTCAGCATGTGACTGGTCAAAGTTAGGGAGAATGCCCTACACGTGATCTCGTCTTCCCATCCACGCAGTAACATTAACGGTTCATAATTCTAATGTGGTCATAAGGGTCAATTTTCCTAGTATATGTCATTATCTACGACATTTTAAATTTTGGGGGCAACGATTTTTTCATGATCGCCGTATTGAATGAGACTCTTCTCCTCTGGTTTTTTTAGCTGAAACTAACATTTTTTCCTCTAATATTTGTTCCACCATTTTCTTCATATCTACAGCATCTTGTGCCATGGGTGTAGGTCGATTTTGCACCTTTTCGGTGTTACTTGAATCAGTCTGATCATAATCAACAACATCTTTTCTCTTACCTCGTATGTTATGAGTTCGCTTCTGATTAGTTCGAGGTGGTAAGTTTACCATTTCTGCTTCAGGGTTTTAAGTCGGATCCATTTATGAGTTTCTCCTCCAAATATGGGATCCTGTCATTCTAATACCTCCTATTCCATTATTTGGCGGACCATTTGTGTTTTGGAGCCAAAGATCTTCTGCATCTAAATATCTAGAACCATAGCTGGACCTTCGAGATTTCCAATACTTTGGTGTCTCCGGCCACCAACAATCTCTTGTGTTGAATTCTTTGTACCATGACTTCACGGTTCTTGCGTCGCCATGCAATGAGGGTCTTGCACCGCCAGGTCGTGAGGGTCTTGCGTGGCCAGGCCGTGAGGGTCTTGTACCATGCCGAGAGGGTCTCGCATGTCGTGAGGGTCTCGTGTCATGCCGCCAGGGCCCTGCATGCCGTGAGGGTTTCGCGCCATGCTGCTAGGGTCTCGCATGTCGTGAGAGTCTCGCGCCACGGCTCCAAGGTTCCGTATAGGGGTGTAAACGATACAGTGGTGCTCGCAAGCTATTCAGGCTCGACTCGAGCAAAACTCGAATTCAGCTCTATTTTAGTCGAGCCGAGCTCGAGCTCGAGCTACTCGAGCGAGTTGAATTCGAGTACTTAGATACCTGGTTCGAGTAGCTCGCGAGCCTAATCGAGCATCGAGTTTTTATATATTTTAAAAATATAATAATATTTATAAAATGATTCGAGCCTAATCGAGCCTAATCGAGCTTAATCGAGCCTACTCGAGCTTAATCGAGCCTAATCGAGTCTAATCGAGCCTAATCGAGTTCGAGCAAAATATCGAACTTATATAATCGAGCCTAATCGAGTAGCTCGAATTCGATCTCGAGCCGAGCTCGAGCTTAAAAATTAAGGCTCGATCGAGCTTGAGCCGAGTATCGAGCACCGAGTTTCGAGTAAAGCTCGAGCTCGAGCACCTCACTGTATCGGCTCGGCTCGATTACACCCCTAGTCCCGCATGCAGTGAGGGTCTCACGCCATACCGCCAGGGTCCCGTATGCCGTGAGGGTCTCGCGCCATGCAGCTAAGGTCTCGCATGTCGTGAGGGTCTCACGTCATGCCGCCAGAGTCCCGCATGCCATGAGGGTCTTGAGCCATGCTGCCAGGGTCTCGCATGTCGTGAGAGTCTCGCTACACGTCGCCAGGGTCCTGCATGTCGTGAGGGTCTCTCGAGCCCACGCCATGAGGGTCTTGCGCGAACATGCCTTCAGGGTCTCGTGCAGCCAGACCGTTATGGTCTCGCGTAGTACACCTTTCTCCCACCAAGTTTTGGACAGTTGGTGGTAGATTCACTCGCGGAAAGCATCTCTGAACAGATTTACCATAGTCCGTAAGGCTTGAACGGTCTCTTCCCCTGTTTTTTCATAGTTTTAAATTCTGTCATAGATATTGTCATCATGTTTGTCCCTTGTTCCCCTGGACTCCATTGCCAAAGTCACGAATTGGAGAGCTTGTCGTATCCTCATTCTCATCGCTTCTCCTTGTTGCTGACCATGTTCGTACCATTGTTGTACAGCAAAAAGCCTTTATTTCGTTTCCTACAGACGACGTCAATTGTTGTTGTCAAATACAATGATGATATCTTGTTGACGTCCTCGATTTGATCTTTTTATCACATTTTATCAAAAGCTCTGTAAAGAAATGAATGATCAGAGGGACGTAAAGATTTTTCCTTATGTAAGTACTCTGATACTTAAATCAGAAGAGAATTTGATAGAATTTCTGCAAAGTAAATAAAGATTTAGTTCCATAAATTATATCTATCTTCTATTTATAAGGATTAATTCTAATTTTAATTAAATATTTAATGTAAAAAAATATTTTCTCTCGTTTATTTTTTTTTCACATAATATATTTTTATTATTTTTTATTTTATTTATTATTTTTTTCATAATGCAAAACACATGTGAATCAAACCACACAGACAAAGAAAAAGAAAAAAGATTTGTCCGTGTGCCCACAAAGAAAAGTCAGTTCAGACATGTATATGGTGTAGAATAAAATCAACTTTCCTGGTTCACGATCATACACAGACCCTAGTGGGGGACTAGCTTTAAGTCACCCTGATGTGAATGAGACCTTTGCAGCATGTACTTATATAAGCCACAGCCCACATGTTTCATACGTGCCAAGACTCTGATATTCGAATCGTACTCTATCGAATTCTCTGCCACTTGTTAAGCTAACCTCAATTTTTTTTTTTAAAAAATAATTAACAAAAACGATTATATATATATATATATATATATATATAAAATCATAACCCACAGTTTGACCTATTTACGGGTCAGAATTCAAGTCGGGTTTAAATGAAGTATATCAGGAATTAAAAGTGAGTTTAATCTCATTTGTTTTGATTTTCAAAGTTAATTTTTTATTTAGACTTCATTTCACATATGATAAATAAATTCAAATGGATTAAAATATCATTGATTTTTTTTTAAAATTATAATAAAATATAAAAATATTAAAACATATAATCAATAAATATAATATGATAAATTTGAATAAATTTTTATAAAAAAATAATTAAGACTTGACCTAATATTATTATCATTTTTTATAAGATATTACGTTTAAAGTTCGTTTCTTCATTACTTTTTATACTTTTTACGAACAAAAAAAAATCTTAAAAAAGCAATAAAAATATAAAAATTACAATTTTAACCAGTACAAACTTAAATTAAATTATATAAAAAAGTAAGTAAAAATGTATTAGCATAAAAAATAATAAAAAATAAATTTAACAAATCTGATTAAATTAAATTTAAATTTGAAATGATAAATTTAAAGTCAACACATTTTATTGATCTCAATTTTTTAAATTCAATATAATTTAAAAATGATAAATTAATTTTTAAATTTAGATAAATAACTCAATCCTTAAATAAATTTATGCATGACAAAGCTAACTCTCGACTCATAGAGCATGGTGCTAATAGTATAAAACAGCCAAACATGTTTGCTTAGTTTTTTAAGCATTGTTAGTATTAGCCAAGTTTGATAAGTTTTGTTTGTAAATATATAAATAAATATATTTATAAACATCCGTTTATAAATATTAAACAAATATATTTATAAATATTAAAGAAAAAAACTTAACCATCTTAGTAGTTATGTATTAAAATGATATAAAAATAAATACATAATAACTATTCATAAAAGAAACGAATTTTAATTAAATTTTAAAAATAATTATTCGTAAATCAAGAAAAACATAAACTAACCAAATACATCTCAGCACCAAAACCGAACTATTCACAAATTTTTGATCCAACTTTTTGTTCCTTTGCACTCCTAATTAAGAATTATCAAGTTTGACTGTTTGAGTTTTGACCCGTGGAAATGGGACCCATCAAATCATCCACTAATTCTTCCCGCCCAAAATTTGGCCCTTATTAGGTTCTTCTGCTGCTTCCTAGCTCTGCCGTCCTCTATCCTTTCTCTTCATTTCTCTGCAAATACGATGTTAACAATAAGAATGCAGGATTAAGGCGCTGGACTCTACTTTCTGTTGCTACAAAAGAAAGAATAATAGAAATGGGGATACAAGGGCTTTTGCCTCTATTGAAATCGATAATGGTACCAATCCATATCAAGGATCTGGAAGGTTGTAGCGTGGCTATTGATACCTACTCTTGGCTCCACAAAGGCGCCTTGTCTTGCAGCACTGAGCTCTGCAAAGGATTACCCACCTCCAGGTCTCTCTCTCTCTCTTTCTCTCTTGCTTTCTTTTTCTTTATACCTTATAATGCTCAGCCAATGCATGTCTATTTGTGCGCTGTTTGTTGGGGATTTTCAATTTTTGATGAAATGGGTCAATGGGTATTGTTTTAATAATTGTACTTGCCTGAACAAGATGCCTTCTTTTTTTAGTTTGCTTTATGCAGGTGAAAAGTATCGAGATTTTGTCAATCTGGGTTATTTGGATTATGGCTTTATTTTAAAAATGGTCAAAGCATGCCTCTTTTCGTTTCTTTTCTTCATTTTTCTTCTACTGTTAAATTGTTCAGTTTGGATATGTTTGCTGATGATTTCAGTTTATTTTTCTTAATTTAGGGAAGGTTAATAGAACAAGAGAAATGGATTTTCTGGAATTTATGATTAGGCAATATATTGTATTTTTGTTCCAACAATCAATGGCCATAATAAGTGAATTTATGAAGGGATTTCTTTATTGTCAGAAAGGAAAAGCATAGTTTAGGAGTAATTAAGTTCGTTCCATTTCCATCTCAAACTAAAGATTCCTGATTTTATTTCACCTTGTCTAATGATGAATGAAGAAAGAACATGCGGATGAAGGAAAGATTTATTCCTCTGCTTTTCTCAATTCTAACATGGGTGCATTGTTTTCTCATCCTCTAGGCACATTGAGTATTGTATGCATAGGGTAAATTTGTTGCGACATTATGGTGTTAAACCTGTTCTTGTCTTTGATGGAGGTCTTCTTCCAATGAAGATTGAACAAGAGAACAAGCGTGCAAGGTATGTTAGATATCATTTTGAATATGCTAAACCTGATTTGGATTTTGACAAAAATATATGAATTAGTCTTGTCTTAGTATTCCATTAAGCAAATCAGTAAACTATGTAATCCTAATTACATGGTGTTGCCCCTTTATGTCTGCTCCCTATTCACTTTAGGTGTCAAATTTTTGCATTTGACATACATTTGATGTGCTTTCTTATACATGTAGTTCTGGCTGTTTATAAGTTGTTCCTAGCCATCTCCCATCATTCATGCTTTCACACAGAAAAATTAAATTTTGGGTCACATTAACTCCATAGTTGTATGATAAGCCAGAAACCAGAATTTTAGATTGGCACTGTTACTTGAAACCTGTATGAGAGAAGCTATAGGCTTTCTTCATTCAAATGCATCACACGAGTACGTTCCCTTCTCTAAGGTGCTCTAATCGGTTCACAGCACATGAATGCCTTCTATTCATTCATGCCAGCCAATCGCTAAAAGAAAAGTCTTTTTTAGAATGTACAAACTCAACGTGGCTTTTTTGTGCTCTATTCTGATTTCTCCCTCTCACACTCTCTTTAGTTTACATGTCAGGCCCTAGTTTTCTATGATATACATTAACTCCATTATGGGCTTGTTTGAATTCATGATCTCCTAGTGTGGAATAAAGAGATGTTTCATGCCTCATAAATGCAGGGCAAGGAAGGAAAATCTTGCACGAGCAATCGAACACGAGTCATGTGGAAATTCTGCTGCTGCTTATGAGTGCTACCAAAAAGCTGTTGACATTTCACCGTCAATTGCACATGAACTAATCACGGTAAGTAATGAATTGTGAAAGAGGTCTTGCTAGACTTTCTAGAAGGAATCCATCTTCAAAGACTCCTTTATCTTATACTGTCATTGCTTTCTCTGTTGACACGGTTGGCTGTGGAAGGTCTTGAAGCAGGAGAATGAATGTTATGTTGTGGCACCTTATGAGGCCGATGCACAAATGACTTTCTTGGCCATCAGCAAACAGGTCGATGCAGTTATAACGGAGGACTCTGATCTTATACCCTTTGGCTGTCCTAGAGTGAGTTGTGTAGCTATTTAGTATACTCAACTTCATGCTACAATTTCTCTAATGCTTACAAAGAAGAGATGCTTGATTTTGTGCTTGTCTAGTTTCATCTTTCTGACTTTAACATGTTATGGTCCTTTATCTGATGCAGATTATCTTTAAAATGGACAAGTTTGGGCAATGTGTTGAGTTTAAGTCTTCCATGCTTCAGCAAAATAAGGAGCTAAGCTTTTCTGGATTCACTAAACGGATGATGCTTGAGATGTGCATCCTGAGTGGTTGTGATTATTTGCCGTCACTGTCAGGAATGGGTTTGAGAAGGGCCCATGCACTTATCAAAAAGTTCAAAAGTTATGAGAAGGTGAGTACCATCATGAATGTTTCCGATAGATTGAATATCTTGAGCAAGAGGAACTAAGAAAGCTGTTTTGAACAAGACAAAATGATGGTTTAAGCACTTCATGCATATCTTCACTTTTGATTATACTAGTACTTCATGTCTCTGTCACTGGTTTGAATAATTTCTCTTATACACCTGGTGATGATCTATTTTTTATCAGGTGATTAAGCACCTGAGGTACAGTAATGTTTCAGTTCCTCCACTTTATGAAGAATCATTCTTGAAAGCAATACTAACTTTTCAGCACCAACGAGTCTATGATCCAATCACAGAAGACATTGTACATTTATCTCACATATCCAACGATATTGGTGATGATTTGGACTTTTTAGGCCCATATCCTTAAGAAATTCGTCTATTAGTTAAACTTTTTTTTTTTTAATTACTTCCTCTATTGGGAAAGATTTGATAAACCTTAATTTGTAATACACCAATTCCCCAACTAATAGCTCAAGGGATAGCAAGAGGTGATCTTGATCCATTTACGCAAATGCCATTTCAGGTAATTGTTCTATCTACTTTTCAATTCTATATTTTTCTTTTATCATTTCCACTAATAGCATTTATTCTTGAATCCTTGGTCTTCTTTAATAGGTAAGCGATAGTTCTCAGCTGGTGCTCAACAGAAATTTACAGCTCAAAAGTTTTAAACCTGAGAGTGAAAGGAAAAAGCTAGATTTGCCTGTGCAGAAGAACCTACTCACCAACTATTTCTGTATCCCCTGATGTTACTTACTCTTAGCTTCGATTTTTGTGGCATATTTTAGGAAAAAAAATACATTATTGAGATAGAATAAGCATTATTCAGTTATCATGAAGCAATCTAGTTTGTTTTACACTTTAAAAGAATGCAGCAGGGGGCATCTTCTTATGGTAGAGAATTCTTCTTTGGCATTTTAATCATCTCTCTGTGGAAAAGTAGACAGTTTCTGTTCTATTTTACCCTCTGCTTATATGACCTTCCTTCCTATGTCTGTTCTATTTTACCCTCTGCTTATATGACCTTCCTTCCTATGTTCCTATTTTCTGGTGTCCTCTGAACTATGTATCTGTTTACTCACTTTTCATGTTTGAAGAAATCTATTCAATCCTTCCAAAAGGGTTACAAATGGGAGGATCTAGGGAAAAACAAGTACCATTGTGACAGAAATGGACCTGGTACAAGGCTAGATAGCATTGAGAGTTTCAGTCAAATTTGGAGAATCTAAATGATTTTATATGTGTATGAAAGTGCTGAAGCCAAATATTTATATCTAATTGCCTTTCTCACCATTTATTTCATCAGGGTGATTCTAATCTTCTTTCTTTTTTCTTTGTCTTTGTGTTCATTGTTTTTCCTTGACAACTAAAGGCTTTGCATCTCTTGAAGCCAAAAGAAACTTCAGGGCACCTCGTGTATCACCTAAGCATTCAAGTCCAGTTGCTAATTCTTCCATCAGTCCTCGCAAACACGATATTGTGGAGGATGCTTCTTGCAAAATTAATATCTCGTTGTCATCCTCTCCTCACTCTAAGAATGCCAACAACCCAGTGAGTGATGCGAGTGAAAGTAAACAACATTTTAGTTCATTAAAATAGTTGTCAAATTTCTTATGCTTTCTGCCTCAATTTCTACAGGAAGAAAATGGTTTTAATACTGAGCTTCATGAGCATTCAGAATCTCTAAGTCAAGGTTAGGATATGTGCTTGATAGATTTATAATTCTACAATGAGTTAATGCTTACTTTGTTCATTCGTGAACATAAAAGCCATGGTGGATGAGATGAGAAGCCTTGACCATGTATCGCCACTAGAATCCAGTCAGTCAACAGATAGACCTTCTCCAGCTTCGTCCAAGGAGTATGATTGTAGTACTGTCCCAGGTGCCCTTAAAAGCAAAAAAATAACAGGGAGCGGAAAGGTCGTTGTGAAAAGTCGTTACTTTCAGAAGAAGCAAGTTAATGAGAATGATATGGAAGATAAGCAAGTAAAGTTCTGTAGCAAGGGTGGAATTGCCAATGACTTTCGTGAGAGTGGCAATCCTGATAGTCATGGCAAAACCTATTTTAAGGGAATGTCTTCAAAAAGGAAGAACCCCTCTCTTGAATGTGTTGAAACAGTCAGTTCTTTCACCTTCTTTTCTTCCTCGTTTCATAATTCAAACTACTTTTTTTTTTCTTGTATGTCTAGATTAAATATTTAGCTTTTTCAGGAAAATGTGAATCCCCAGCAAATCCACATAGAGGTATCCTGTGATGATAATGGTGAGCATTAATTACAAGGCTCTTAATGAACTATATATTTGAAAGTTGGTTTGCCAGTTGATATGGTGATCTTGTTGTCGCAGAGAACCTGACTATTGGAGCTATGCTTAAAACAATTGCATGCTTATGTTTCATTGATTTGATGCTCATTTTATCTAATATCAGCCATTCATTATTTCCTCCCTTTCCTATCATACTCTTAGTTTTTGGTCTAATTCTTGTGTGTCATTCATTTCTCATCATGTTTGCTTTGGAACATTACATATTATGCCAGTGTGCTAAAGTTGGAAACATATATTTATTGGTTTTTTGCTTCATCAATAACAATGCCAAATAAGATTGAAGCCAATCAAATATAATGGTCAATTTATAGTGCCTGAGTGCATTTACCATGTCATTGATCCCTTTAGCTTTGCCTCAACAATGGTTGGTTTGCTGACTAGGAATTCCATCCATATACTAAGGTGCTTGACAGCTTGAGTAAATAAGGTGAAATACATATAAGTTTATATGAACAAATTCATTTTATCCCATCAATGCTAAAATAAGGATATTGAGCATTCATCTGCCATTGTTCACCATGGATTGATAAATTAAACTGGTCTTTGCTTAGTGCTAAATTCATATGGCTGTCATAGTCCTACTTTAGTACAAAAGTTAATGAGTTTCTATGTCTATTTATTTATTTATTTGTAGATCATTGTGATCCTGATCTTGAAATATTTATGGAGACAAAAGGTGGAGAAGCAAAATTTGGATCAAACATTTCACATTTAGGCAGTTACTCTGACATAGCGGAGAAATCCATGGAAAGATTTGTTTCAGCAATATCATCATTTAGATATTCATCACCTGGCTCTCGTGCTAGTGGTCTTCGAGCCCCTCTGAAAGATACTCGGAACACATGTAGCAATAGGTAAATAGACCTTATCCTGTAGTGGATTGCACTTAGAAGGTATATTCCTAGCATTCATCAATTGTTACTTGGTTTCTATCCATAGAAGGTCATCTGCGGCTGTGGATCTTAGCCAGTTTGCTTATGTACCAAAAAACAAGAAGGCCGCATTAGCATCGCGCAGATTTTGAGTTTTGGTAATATTTAGCAGAAGTGCATAACTTCTAATCTGTTTCCATCCTTATTGACGCTTTGAAGTCCGTTTCAGTAGAGATTGTATGTGACATTCTCACCTTCATTCATGCTTATTTATATTTGTTTTCCTTGCAATGGCTTTATTCATTAGAAATTCTTGGTTTCAGCCTTTCTGCAAGCTCATGATTCTGGACAGCTGAGGACCTTAAATGAACCGCGGCCAGCACCATTCTGTGTTTTCGAGAAAAGATGTTCGCATGTACCTTTTCTTTTTCTCATTTTCATTTATATTGGGCTCCTGACTGATGAAAATGTCTACAACATTGGTTTTGTAATTGTTATTGTTCATTAAAGTTGCATTCTGGGTTAAAAATCTGCTGCATAAAATCTGAACTCCATTTAATATCCGTAGAAAGATGCATTCCCAGCCTTCATTATTCATAATTTAGCATAATTTTGCTGAACTGTGAAGTCCAAATTCACCCGTATTAAATTAGATTTGATAATTCCTATATTTATATTGTGTATAACAAAAGCAAACAAGATAAACGCACGAATTTTTTAAAATTTTTTATTATACTTACATATAAAGAAGGGTAATTCAATGAATAAGGTTTTTAGAATGTGAAGTTTGGAGAGAATTATGTGCATGTTTCTTATATTTTTATATGAATTTGTAATTTTTAAATTATAAAAAAAAATAAATTTATGGTTGTATTTATATCCACATATAAGTTTTGTTGAATCATTGATTTGTACTGTTTTTGTGTTATTTTGTAATTAATCATTATATCGGATTTATCTGTTTTCTGAAGAAAAATCAGGATGACAGGATCTAGCTAGCCATTTATTGGTGAGTTGATTTATGAACTTGAAAAGTGGGTCAAAGATGAGTCATTTACTACAAAGTAAAAAGTGTTCTGTTCTACCAATCCTTTGCCAAGACCAAAAGGATAAGGTTGATATTTGGTAGTAAACTAACAAGACTTGAAAACCAGATCCCCATGGTTATGTGTATTTAGTTTAGACTTAGTTGATGAAAGATTGGACATTATGGTATAACATGTCCTAATCAAAGGCTTCACGTTAAAGTATGTTAAAAATACATCCTACCTAGAGTGCACTCCAATTATATTCAGTAGCCCAAACAACAAGGAATTCTCTGCAACACGTATCTTTCTTTCTCTCTCTCTCTCTCTCTCTCTCTCTTTTATGTCAATTATCTTTATCTTAATTTAGTTGACCATATAAATGATTGGGTGTCTGTTTTCTTTCTTTTCTCTTGGGTGATTGCAACGTTTTCGAAAACAACTGCCATGAACGTTTAACATTTGCTGCCTACTGAGTTTATCCTTGTGGAATTCAAAAAGCATCCTCTGAGTAATTTGAAAATAAATTCAATAAAATTTGCATTCAATTGTAAAATATTTTTTATAAAATAAAATCGTAAAATTTTTAATTTAAAATAAATAATAATTTATATGTTAACATGATTAAATAAAGTGTTTTTTGCGTACATGTTCATATATAATTTTTCATGAAATTTTATATTAGAATGAGAATTTGGATTATCAATTTACATTTAATGGTAATTAACTACATTTTATAATAGTAATAATAATAATAATAAAAATAATAATAAAAAAGAGGGTCATAATTTCTCTAAATAAAAAAAAAGAAAAAGAAATAATGTTAAAGAATCTATGGCTATAATGTTGTCCACGTCACTGAAGTGATGATCGCCAATATGTTTTGTTTGGTCTATGTCGTGACAATACTTCATTGTCTGACAAGTTTGCACCGAATCATGCAAAAAAGCCTCGTGTACCACACGTGGCTTCGTTGTCCATTTCATCCCAATCCACAATTTAATTTTTGACTTTTAAATTAATATTTTAATCAAATGAATAAAATTTTACAAATAGATTGATTTTATATTAAAATTCTAATTTATTTTTACCCACAAAATTGTCAACACGTGGGATCTAACAAGTGCACCTAATTTAGTTGTCATCCAAATTTGTGATAAAAGAAAATATCTTATTTAATAATGTCAATAATTATGTGATTTCTCGTCTTAATTTTAGTGATTAAAAATTAATTTTAATAATTTCAAATATAAAAAATAATGAATAATGATGAAGGTCGAAAGTTAATTATATAAAATCTAAACATTATTAGGTCGTATTGTTAGGGAACATGTTTAATTAATGTTGAATATGCTTAAATGTAATGATGTCGTTCCATTAAGTTTCAACTTACTCTAAATTCACGCTATTTCAGTCTTTTCTCTTGGAAATTATATATAATTGAGGTGAAGAAAGTTATTAAAATTATATAAAAATTATTATTATTATTATTATTATTATTATTATTTTTTACATTGGAGAAGTGGGAGTGATTAGAAATATTAAGGGCCATTGAACAATCCGAAAGCAATTGGAGAATTAATAAAATAATTAAGAAGTAATTAGACAAGTTGAAAATGTGCATGAACAGTAATTAAAATGAAAAACGGTTTGGTTATTGAATAAGTCATTAATTAATATATAATTACTAGGTTACCAAAGTATTTAAAAAGAAAGAGAGAAATTAA
Source organism: Firmiana major (assembly GCA_033439115.1). NCBI lineage: Eukaryota > Viridiplantae > Streptophyta > Magnoliopsida > Malvales > Malvaceae > Firmiana > Firmiana major. The sequence goes on along the minus strand of CM065914.1, from coordinate 2,734,274 downwards.
ACTAAGAGGACAATATTTCACTTTATTCAAAAAATAAAAAATAAAAAATAAAAGAATTCAAGACTTAATTCAATTTATTCGTAAAGCTTTTTTAGATTTTTTTTTTGGTTAGCTTTTTTAGAAGTTGATTTTTAAAGACATGATAATTTTATACACAAAAGATTGATATAACACAATATGACACGAGTAAAGATAAGAAAATGACAAGTTAGAGTTTTGGAAAAAATTATATTAAAATAAAATTAAAAATCTATTTCGTGTTTAACTTATTGATATGAATTGTAATATAATAATTTTCATATTTTATATATATTTGACAAAATAAATTATCAAATTTACTTTCAATAAATTCAAAATTCAAAATTCGATATTAGCATATTTTCTTTTATATCCCAAATTTTTTCTTTTTTTGATTTCATTATTCGTGATGATAAACTGTTGGGCTGAATATGCATGAATGTGGGGAAAGTACTTAATTTACAACTCATCAATCTCTTGGAAACTTAACCATTCTCGGGCATAACTTTTCAACTTTACAGCAAACAAACTAAGGCATCTTTCTTTTATTCCTCATGAATGCAATAAAGTTTCATTTGTATAACGGCCCCTTGTACCCAAAATTGTTGCAAAGGAGGAATAAAAAGTTTGATTGATCCCAAAATCCCGGTTTCACATACTCTTTTGGAGATCAAAAGGAGTTTGTTTGATTGTCTGGTTAATGGCCTAATTCCCATGTTCTCATTACTACAAACACTTTGTCATAGTATCCTCAACAAATCTAAACTATGATTATCTTCTTTAGTTAAGGATAAGAACCACGTGCCCAAATAATTGTGTCTATCATCTCTGACAGTAGATATTAGAATTTATGTGTAAAATTTATATTCGTATCATATAAAATTATATTTATATAATATGAAATACAATAATTTCATATCAAAATTTGTATTAAAACATGATTTGTAATTTTTTATCATAAAATAACAAACTTAATACATAAAATTTTTTATGTTGTTGGTTTTGAAAAAGATTAAATATTATATACGCAACATAACTTTTTCTCAGCATTAACATAAAGATTATCTTGTGATATTCAAGAGAATAGTTTTTACTATAATATATAATTTTACTGAGATTTTATTTCATATTATTTTATAACTTTTACTCTTGTTAATTTGGTACCAAATTTGGAATTTCAAGTTGAGCAGAGGGGGCTTAGTCAGTTCTACTCTTACATGAACAGTGCAGTCTTATACTCTTACATGAACAGTGCAGTCTTATATGAAGGCTGTTGATTGCCAAAAAAGAGGTGGGTAGACAATGCAAAGTAATAATGAAAGAAAACAACAGTTTCTTTTTTCACATTAGACCCATGAATCTATGCTGTCTGTCTCTGAATCCCTCTCTGTTAATAAAAAAACCAGCTGTTTCAGTTGGGATAATGTTCAACGTCAAGAGAGAGGCTCCAACACTTTTTTTTTTTGGAAGGCGGTGCCGCAGCTGCTTCACCCTCCCCATATTCTAAGAGCCACACAAGATCAAAGCAAGCTGGAATTTTGCAGCATGTTTACTTAAAGCAAAACCTCCAAGCTAAGAAATTTTGTCATTACTCGAAAACTACTTTATTACTAGCTATAAATTAACCAAAAAATTAAGCAAAGAGACAAATTAATCGTCGAAACTCATCAATAATAATTATGAGTTTTACAATAATTTCATTTTTTTTTTGTCGCAATGAATTTCCAAGGTATCCAAAGGAAAAAAAAAAAACAAAAACCCAGATAATTACAAAGGAAATCAGGTTTTTTTTTTTTTCCATTTCAATTCCTGAATTCTGAAATGAATATGGAAATAAGAAAGAAAAAGATTTGATTTTGACCATGGGTTATGCTTCCAAAAATCCTGTCATTCTAAGAACGGAATTCCGAACTTTGCTCAAATCCCTTCCTTTAAGCGTCCTTCCGTTGCCAGTACAAACCGAGAACGCCATTTTCCCAGCAATTCTCCTTGCTAAAATCACATGAGGCGGCTCGACTTCGCCTTGCTCATCTTCCTCTTCCTCAAAACCATCAGCTTCGCCGCATTGGATGACAGAACTACCGTGATGCCGTGGAATGTTAACAGGAAGCGAACTGGCCGCTATCTTCTTATTCTTCTTGCCACTACTTTTCTTCGACTTGTTGTAGTTACGTGAAACACCGCCGTTCTCAAAGAACCCTCGGTAATCGAAGTACCCATCGTCATGAACAGCAGCATCCTCGCCATACGTGTCGTAATGGTTGCTGTTATGGTCCGAAAATATAACCTCGGACTCCTGGAACTCTTCTTCAGCCATGAAAAGATCAGATCAGATAAGACCAGACCAGACCAGACCAGACCAGATTATAGCTTAGATTAGATTGTAAATTGTAAACGAAGAGAGGAGAGATTCAAGAGGGGGAATGGAACTGTTGGGGGGGGAAATGAAGGGAATTTATAGGAGAGAATCTAAATCGTAGTGAGTACACCATTGATTGTTTTTTATGTTTGTTTTTAAGAAAAGATGGCGTCATCTGCAAGGATTTTAGCGCGGTCCCCCGCACTCTCTTCTTTCCGTACAATAATAAATTATTTTCTTCCTTTAAATAGTCTATTTCTCTCCCAAATTGTTTTTAAAATTTTTTTATATAAAATTTTGTTTGATATAATGATTAAGTTCATTACATTTTTATGAAAAAGATTCAAGAACATCAATTTTCCTTAATAAAAAAATTGCAATTTGAAGAAAAAATAAAATAAAAATATTAAGATTCGAATTGCTTTATATATATAAAAAATTACTTCTGAAAAGTCAAATAAATAAATTGAATTAAATATGAAATTTTGAAATATTCAAATTTAATAATTGAATTAAGAATCAAATACTCTACTATACAACGAATTTGTTTTTAATAGTAAATAAAGATTCATGAATGCTAATGAAATGAATTGTTATCATTAATTTTAGAATCAAATTGTGCTATAATAATATCTATAGCAAGCAAACAAATTGAACTATTTTTGGAGTCTAAAACACAATCAAATAGAATAAATATTACTCAATTTTTAATGTTTTTAATTATTCATATTTGGTTAATTCTAAGATTCTGTGTCTAGGTTGTGCTTGTGCCGGTGGTTTTCCATTTGTTTAAGTTATGTAATCGGCTGCCTAAATCAAATCTTCTCTGAATTTCTCCTTTTCTTGTGCCTTACGGCTCTCTCTTGTGTAACTCCTTCAGCTAATTTATCATTGCTGTACTAGGTTGGCTCAGCTTTTATTAATTTTTTTTTTAATCTCATTTTGCCACAATATTTGATTAATAGTTTATATTTTTGATGCAATTAAAAGTATCTTAATTTTTTTTGAATCGAAAATGTAAAATACTAATTTTTTTTTTTATAAATTTCATACGCTATCGAAATATATATTTCATACACAATCATTAATTTAGAGAGATTTTTTTTTTCTTTTTTGACTACAAGGGAAAAAAATAAAATGGCATGAAAAGTCTCTTTGAGTAATGGTGTCAACATAATATCCTAATCATGAGCAAACAAAAACAAAGTTTCTTTTCTTTATTTCTTTTGATATTTTCTAGATAATCAAAATTGTTCTTATCGTTTCTCACAAGCATTAAATTTTTATTCAATGAAAAAAATATCAATTTTCTAACTTGATTAATTTGTGTAATTAATTATTTTAATGAGGATAAAAGTTTGATTTTTATAGGCTTTGAATTTTTTATATAAAATAAATTTCAAATTCAAGTATCTTTTCTTAAAAGGAGATACATATTACGTTAGAGAGATTTAAATGCAAAAAAAAAAAAAAAGTCTTAGGTCAAATCCTTTCACGTACAAACTTACCCTTTGTTAATTTACATTATATTACTTAAAAGAGTTGAATATTGCAATTAGAATTATTATAATCATAATTAAACAGATTTACAGATCATTACTTATTTCATATGTTTAATTTTTACGAATTCACCGGAAAGAATAAGCGAACAAATGTGACTTTTTTTTTATTTGGAGATAAAAATGAAAAGAAAATAATTTTTTATTAAAAAAAATTTAGATATAGAGATGATTATTCCGTATCGCTAATTAATTTTTAAAATTTTTATTTGTGTAATTTTTTAATTAAAAAAAAGGGTAAAACTGGCTAAATAAGCCGAGTTAAAGGGGAAGTAGCTTGGCTGAATGGAGCCTAAGAATGACGTAACTAACTATTAATATTCACAACAATGATTGGGTGAAAAGACGTAAGGTAAAAGCTAGAAATCAACCAGCTCGGCATATCCCACGGCTCATGCGCCGCAAAAGACACGGAGAGAGAGAGGGAGGTGGCCCCACGCGGGTGAGGTCCACCTAATCTATCCATTTAGGACGATTTAGAACGAGAGAAGCCAGTCAGATATAAACACGTGGTGGATGACGTCAACTGCGGCGTAAACGAACACCAGAGAGGCCGTGAATAATGGGAGCGGGGAATCTCACTATTCCCGGCACGCTCAGGTGCCACGTTCTCAGCCGTTGTTGTCGTGCAAGTAACTATAGTAAGAAAAAAAAAAGGAGTTGTGTTTTTGTCGTTTTATTTTTTATTTTTTTGTTAACAAAAACTCCAATATTTGGTTGAATGGAAAGGAAACTATAGCCTTCTAAAAGGATAAGATTCTCTTGAATTTTATTTTATTTTATTTTATTTTTATGTTCACTAAAAAAGATGTTCAATGGAATTTTTCATCTTAATAATTGAAAGGAATTTAAAACTTTAGTTCAATTTTTTATGTATTGATAATTGAATATTTTAATTTTTTAAATGAAATTAAGGGATTATTACGTATATAATTTTATTTAACTTTATTAATTTTTTAATAAACATGCATTATCATCAAATATAAATTAACAAAGTTAATTATTAAACTTCACAAATTTAATTAAAATGATAACATATATTCATTTTATTTATTCTTATTTTTTAAATATTTTATTAATAATATATTGATTTATAAAATTTAAAAACTCTATTGATAATTTATTGGATAATTATATGAAATTTGATAGGCAATTTTCTAGTTTCTTTTTAAAGAAAATGGCCCTATCCTTCTCTCTCTCTCCCCATCATTGATTTTCAAAGGTAGATTTCTTGTATTTTTTTATATTATGTGAAAATAAGTTTATGACATTGACATCAATCTCATCTGTGAAAGTTTTGGTAAAATCCTTGGGTTGTGAGAGTTTGTGTCACGGCATTAGGATGTGAGTGAGGAGTTCTTTAACTATGGTCAAATTGGCAATTTGGAACTTTCAATCAATTTTAGGTTACCTTCCAAAAAGTCAAATCTTTATTAAATTGTTTCAAACAATCTGTGTGTTGTTAATTGTTATAGATTTGGAGTCAAATTTAACAAAAGTAAAACTAGATTAATTCTTTTAAGATGTTAGTTGAATTGGATAAGATTAGAAGAAGATTAGGGTTTTCTCATTTTTCTTTACTCATTGTTAACCCTAAATAAATTCAATTGAAGATCTAGGTTAGAATGGAAATTTGATCAGGATTTGAGAATATTTGAATCTTGAGCATTGCAAGAAACAAGTGTATAAGAGACATGATTTTGGAAGAAAGCATGCAAATCAATTCATTCATTATTTTTCAATCTTTTTTTTTCATCTCTTATAATTTCACGTCTTGAAATTTAAACTCTGACATTCCTTAATTTTGCTTTCTAAATCGACAAATTAAACCAATTTATCTAAAAAAAAAATACATGAAAGTTGTCCAACCTACACAAAGAAGACTTATAACACCTATCAAATAATAGGAAGTAATTTATCATATTTTTTAACTTTTCTTGCTTGTATGGGTGAAATTTGAAACTTTTGCCTTTGCAAATTTTCTTTTAAAACAAGTCATTATTAAACATTTATCTTATATTTTAAGGTGGTTTTCTGAGGTGGGGAAAGCCTCTAGCAGATAGATTAGAGTTTTATGTAAACACATAAATGAAGGTTTTGACAGGCTGTTAGAAGGAAGATTAGTGTTTTTTTTTACCATAAATTATCTTTTTCATTATGCAGGTTATTTTAAACTACATTTAATCATTCAATTATTTGTGCTATGAAATAATTATTTAAGACATTTCGTCAATAGAATTAAAAAAATATTACTCACAGTTATAAAATTATATTTTAAAGAATTAATAAATTAATCTAATAAATAAAATGACACAATTATTTTTTTATAAACTTAAAAAATAAAAAAAATACAAATGTTGAGATTCGAAATTTAATTTTATCGGAAACTCTTTTTTAGAAAGAGCTATATAAATCAACTAGATTAAATCCTGAATTTCATGAATCAATGTTTTAAATTTTAAAACTTTTATTGATTATATAGAATAATAGTCTTAAATGTAATTTAAAAATCAAGTTGTTCTTCATGGATATATATTAAAAATGCTGGCCCAATCTCAAGTTTGGGTCTAAAATGTTGCCCAAAGTAAGTGTTTTTTTGGTATAAAAGACAATTCATGCTTCATAGGATTGGATGATTGTTTATGTGCATATTTGACCATGCAAGTAACTAAAATAAATGGAATTCGCTTTCTTTACTGGAAGTTTCTTCAGCCCAAACTTTCAAGTCCATGGAGGCTAACCAAATCTCCAAAGACGGCCCATCTTCACCAGTATTTTTTAAGCTAAACAATTGGAACATCCTCTGATCCCGTTTCTTTGTCTGTCCGTGTCTGAAACTTGATAGTGTTACTGGTTCAAAGGCAGAAATTCAAAGTGGGGTCTTTTTTATGAAGAAGAAGGGCATCAATGGCTTTCAGTTGCATCCATTCAAGAAGTTATCCATTCTCTCCATGGGCCAAAAACAAGGTTGGTATTTTGGGATTCCAAGGAATCATTTTTCCCATGTTGCCACCTTATTTCTACCCAATGTTTGTAATCAGAGAAAGTTGGGAATTTTCTTTTTCAGGTTCAAAGAAATGAAGTGGTTTTTTTATTGGGTTCTGGGTTTTCAGTTTGCAGAATTCCCCATGTAAAATGTTCCCAGAAGCTGGGTGAACATTCATTTAGCATTTCTAAAGCTGCTGAGAAGTGGGTCTCATTAAAAATTTGAAATTAATTTATCAAAATATTGAATAAGTGTTGAAATTAGAAGGCTAAAGTCATAAAATTTTTGAGTGAGTGTGCAGGAAACCAGTGAAGAAGGTGGGAAAGAATGAGCATCACTTGTGGAAGAAAAGAGATTCAGCTGGCAGTGGACAAAAGGCCCTCAATCTTGTTAGAATTGTAAGTTTACTTTGATCAGTTTCACTTTATCCAGTATTATTCTCAGTTATATTATGCAGTATTTGAAGATAAAACTATGCACTTTGATTCTATAGATGAATATTTTTGTTGGGTTGGTTGGTTTTGGATTTCTTGACATGAGCAGGTTTCTCAACTCCCCAATGAAAAAGAGGCAGTTTATGGAGCATTGGACAAATGGATTGCTTGGGAGACTGAGTTTCCATTGATTGCAGCAGCTAAGGCTTTACGAATTTTGAGGAAGAGGAGCCAATGGCTGCGTGTAATTCAAGTATGTGGTATTCTTGCTTTGTTTTTATAAGCTTCTGTAGTTGTGTCATTGATGTAAGGAAGCTTATGGTTACTAATTTTCTGTCACCGAGTTTGCATTGCTGGGTCAAGCTAAATATGTGGAAGCCTCTGACATAGATATTCTTCAGTTCTCGTTCATTGTGTATATATTAACATACCCATGATGCATTATCATTTTTTATTTTATGGAATCTTCTCGGTGGATGTTACAAAAGAAAGTTAATGCTATGATTTGGGAATATATACCCTATACAGGAAGGTTCATTGAATGATTCTTTGGTATGCTTCTACTGATTCAACCTGTTTGTCCAAGGGTTATACTCAATGGATTTACTAACTCAGTTATGCAATATTTTGTGGGGCTAAATTGGATTTACTGACTCACTGATGCTCAGGTGGCAAAGTGGATGTTGAGCAAAGGCCAAGGAGCTACAATGGGAACGTATGACACCCTTTTACTGGCATTTGATATGGATAACAGAGTGGATGAGGCTGAATCATTGTGGAACATGGTTTTGCATACACACACCCGTTCTATTTCAAAGCGATTATTTTCTAGGATGATCTCTTTATATGATCATCATGACATGCAAGATAAGATAATAGAGGTGTGTCAATCACCCACCCTAATGCCATACGAAACCAGTTTGCAGTTTTTATTTGATTCTCCTATTTTATTGTTGAGAATTTTGTACTAAATGAAGCTAAAAAGCATGCTTTGGTTCTAAGTTTGTAGTTTCCTTTCTAAGGTATTTGCCGACATGGAGGAGTTGTGTGTAAGACCAGATGAAAACACAGTGAAGAAAGTGGCTCGTGCCTTTCAGAAAGTTGGCCAAGAGGACAAGCAGAAGTTGGTTCTTAGACGATACCTGAGCAAATGGAAGTACGTGCACTTTAATGGTGAACGGGTTAGAGTGAAAAGATATGCATCGGATGAGGATTAGTGCTCGATCAATTGAAGGCAGCTCTCTTGGCATCGATGACTAATCCGAGTTTGTATCTGTTATTAGGAACATCAGATTATGGCTGTAGCAATGAAATTTATTACTTAGATTAGAAGGCATTCTCACCAAATCAACTTTATTTTCTTTGCCAAAAAATATACTTTTGATTATAGATTTCAATTTCAAACATGCAGAATTCTCACATTTTAAGGAGAAGATATAACCATTTGAATCAATATTCAAGGTGTCGTGCTATGAACACTAACAATGATATGCCAGCTCCCTCAAGAGCTTTACAACATCATCTGATGATCCAAGAAGATAACGTGAGTTCGATCTTTTCCGCGCAACAGAGCAAGAAAAGTAATTGTCTCCCTGAAGGTCAAGTACTGAAGAACCCTCTTGCAATGACATTCTATCGGTCACCATTGATTGCAAAACACCTCCAACTACAGGATAGCTTCTGTTCCTTTCTATAGTCGACAATGACCGTTGTTTGTTAAGGCGAGCTGCCCTGGATCCGCATTTACTCACTGGTAACTTTGAAACAGATGTCCTGACTGGTGTTGGTACATGGGATCTTACTGGAGCTGGGACTTCTGAAGGAAGCTCTGGCTCGAAAAAGGTATAAATGTCTTCATCCTGAATCAATTGCAGAAGATTTAATTTCAGTTAATCACGTTTAAGCATCAAGATGCTTGTCTGTGTGTGTTCTTGAACATCTGAATTCATTGCCATATCATCAGCTCACAGTTTCAAGAGTTATTTAAGCTGTGCTAGCAATTTTTCATTAGTTTGAGGTTATCAACTGGATTATAGGCTGGCCAACAACTTCTTACTTGAGTAGTAATTGAAACACACCTTAGCTAAAAAGTGCCCTATACACAGGACACAGTCAATAGGTTCTTTCATGCCTTTGTTATGAACTATTTCTCCGAGGATTCGATCAATTGCTGCACCCTATATATTGATCAAAGCATGATATGAAACAACTTATGATCCTGATTGAATATAGCATAACAGGTGTGAATGATACCACTAATGCATACCTTTGTAACACCAACAGATCTAACCTCAATAGAGCGGCTACCTTGGACAACATCAAGAGATGCATTAGAGATTGGACCTGTCCAAAGATGCTGCAACAGATCCCTTGCTTGAAGTCTTCCAAACTCAACATCTAGAGTTTTAGTTAAGTTGTTCAGAAGGTAAATCAATAAACACAAGAAACCAACATAAGCTTAAATTTATGTGGTTTATCTATGCTGAATAGAAGAGACATTATAGTTGAAGTTTGTTGATGAGGACCTGCATATTTATAGTTCCATATAAGTGAAGTTTCACGGAGCTCGAAATGAGATCGAGGAGTTCTTTCAGTAAAATATTCGAATACATGCTGAAATCATAAGTCAGCATCAGGAAGTCTACAGCCTGAAGAACTCCATATGGATCATAACTTTATCTGAATAATATATGTACCTTGACACTATCCACCCATTCCATGGTTAAATTTTCAGGCATTGTTGTCATCCACTCTCCCCTCGTAACTCGCAAAAACATCCCATTTTCTGCTGCCAACCACAAGTTGTAATCACCAAAGTTCTGCAGAGCAAATCACTAGTTCAGAGATTAGAAGAAAAGCAAAGAGTAGAAATGATGTATAAGAAATATAGAAATAAGCATACATCATCCATGACACTTCTGTCACTCCCACTAAGGACAACAATTGTTGTCTTTGGATCATCACAAAGCTTTTTCAAAGGTTCTTGTAAATCCGGGCGTAACTTGGGCTCCAATTCTTTAATTTGACTGCCCTTCCTCCCAAGGGTATCCACTGGTTCGGTTAAAGTTGCATTGAATCCCTGTAACATGGAAGTGTGATCATGAAAGCAAATTCAACCTAAAATGTTCAGATAAAAAAAGATGTGAGTACAACAATTGGCATACCAGTATCAGCAATCTGTTATTGGATTTCGAGTAACGATCAACTGCAACTTCAATTGGAAGCAGTGGTGGAATCTGTCTTGTTCTTAGTTGAGCTTCAACAATGGTATCATTAAGTTCACTGCACAGGGAAAGCTTCAGAGTTTATAATAAAATCAAAACAAGAGATAGACATAAGAAAAAGGGAAACCACCCAATCATCTATTATGGAGAGTTCCAATTCCACAACTTAAATTCCAAAATTTTGAAAAGAGAATTTAGTGTTTTGTTTTTGTTTTAATGACGAAATATCAAAATTAAGTCTACTCTAATCTTGGGATAAAAGGATTTGATGATGATGATGAACAAAATACCAGTACGGGGGTACGATCAACACCTTACGAAGGTTGCAGCCCATTCTTGAGATGTGTGTGTAGTTACATGAATGAAATTATGGTGGTGGCGTTTTTCTCTTTCATCAGCTGGCATATTCAAAGCATAACCAATGGAAGAAGCAACTTCAGTGATATTCCAGGGATTAATCAAAATGGCTCCAGCACCTAGTGACTGAGCAGCCCCCGCAAACTAGAAATAAGCAGAGACGTTATTAAGAATTTAACCTTCGCAATTTGGGAAAGCCCTGAACAAATGTAGATTCAAATGAGATCTAAGTACCTCACTTAATATAAGCACCCCTTTCTTGGAAGCTTGGCAGGCAACGAACTCATAGCTGACGAGGTTCATTCCATCCCTCAAAGATGTTACAAGAGCTACATCTGCTTAATTTGTCAAATTGCCAAAAGTTTGGATATGCATAAGAAAAGTTATCATTTGAAACAATGCATAGTGATTCAAAATGGTGTTATGGCACAAATGTCAGTACCAGTAACAGCGTATAGTGCACATAATGCGTGAAAATCAAGAGAACGATCCTGTGAAAGAGTAAGGAAACTGCTTTAGAAATCTTCACACAATTCCATAAACAACAACAGACAGATGAGTTAAGAGAATGCGCTAAAAACTTATTGAGGCATGCATGTTAAAAGTTACAGTAAAGAAAAGTTTGGAGATTTTTCTTCGTTATATCTATTAAGGCTACAAGATCGACTAGATAGTGCATTGCTAAGCCCGACAGTAAACACCCTTTAGAAAGTTAAACTGCAGATTATTGTGTTACTGATTTGAAGTTATTTCTTTTTCAGTACCCTAAAATCCTGCAAAGATTGTTTAGTCTCATGGAAAACGTCCACTTCATTAAACAAGCTCCTGGTACACCTTACTCGAATGAAATAGTGCCCGAATTAGCAAAGAAAAGGGCTTTCCTTAACCTTTTGAAAAAGAATACGTTATGTGAATTGCTTTCTAGCTAGGTCATTGCTGATTAATCATATTCTCAATATGCAAATCAGAAACAGATTGCGTTTTATGTGCCTGCGCAAGCATCAACATAGAACAACATACACATTCCCTATGCACATAAAGGATGCATCTGCATGTGATTATTTATCAATAAGATTCAGTTTCTAACCACTTCACATTTCAGTTTTGCATTGTTTCATCTAGAATTTTCCAGAAGTGACTATAAATTGAAGAAAGTGGCTAAGATGAAACTGAGCAGCAAAACTTTAGTCCGTTCTTTTATCATATTATGGCGACAGATATAAGGACAATAAGAAGGTAGAGACAAACCAGATGATGTATTGGTACAGCTGTAAGAGTTCCAAATCTTCCATTAATGCGTCCAACAATCTCATGGACCTGGCTCGTAAGCTTTTGATCTATGAAATCAGGAAATAAACAAGTAAGATTTTGAGGAGGTTGGCAAACAAATAATTCAAATATAGTCAAGAAAACTTCCAATTATGAAATGATATTCTAAAAAGCACAACCTATTTCATAAGACAAGTTAAACTGCACAAAGAAAAGATGAAAATGAGACTGAATCAGACTCAGAAGAATATTGGTGGTAAAAATGCAATAAATGACTCGCACAAAACAGATTCACTATTAAAGAAATCGGCTAAAGACTAGATTGGCACTGCAACTTCTACTTTAATCATGTACACAACAATTGATTGATATAAAAGTCACCATGACATGACATAATAAGAGGGCAATTCAACACAGTAGTGCATCTTGAGATGCTAGAGTATTAGTAAGGTAGACCATGTTAATCGGTTTAATGACATAGCAGTTGTTGTTGCCAAAGTTAAGGCAATTTTTCAGGTATCTAATAGAAAGAAGAAAAATGTTTATGAAGGAACATACACTCAGGAACATCAGTCCTGGTAGGGACAGCGATTTGCAGGAGAACCACCTTATCACGCCAGTCAGGATTTTCCTCGAGGAATTTTTCAAATGCCAAAATCTTCTGTGGTATTCCCTTGATCATATCAAGCCGATCAACTCCTAACATTACCTTACCATTAATAAACATTAACCATAAGTAACTCAAAAACAGTTTGCAAGTTTGCTTCCCTTAAGTCAAAGATAAGAATTTAAAGTGCCCACTGAATGCTACACAAACATTAATAGATATGATGTTAACGGTACTGGACTATGGTGCTTTCAGCTGGGCAAAGAAGACAGTGAGAATGAGAAATAAAGGGAGAGAAGAAAGCAATTCCTACCTTTCGGCCAGCAAACCTCTCTTTCAGTTCTTTCATGCGATCTTGGACTTGAGGGAGTTCAAGAGCTCGAATGAACCGGTCAGAATCAATCCCTATTGGAAACTGTAATTTCAAGCTCCCAAGAAAAAATAGATATGATAAGGATTAAATGAATTTATAATGCTAGAAAACCTATGCAAAAGAACTTATTAAATTGGAACATAATAAACCAAGAAACAGAAGATGATAAACTAAAACATACTGCTGCTACACGAGTCAGCTTTCCTTGATCCTCTACTCCATCAGGTGTGCCCTCCAGCCCAAGAATTCGAGTACAAGCACTAACAAAATGCCTTGCATAATCATATGTATGGAAGCTGGAAGGTCAACATACCAACAATTAAATCAATACCACAATAAGAGCCTTGAGAACTCAACACAACATAATTTTGGCATAAAGAAACAGAGTGCACCATGTGACAGAATCCATTGAAACTAACATTGCAGTTTTGCAATTGTTTAAAAAGAAAAATCATCATCTTGCTCAACACACAAGTATGTCAGAAGAGGGTTGTTTAATCTGTTCTCTTTTAATAATTAAGTGCACTGCTATCTAATGCAGAGGACTTCAGGTTTATAGAATTCAGTATGCATAGATCTATCTTTCCAGCCTAAGGTCCAGTAGCTTGCTCAGTGAAATCCAAAGTACATTATTAGTACTAGATTTAGTGAAAATTTGAACACCGTCCTAGACATGCAAACTAAGCTCAATTCAGACACCCAAGCAATCTACCAATACATAAACATTGAAAACAAAACAATAATAATTGCATTTGCTTTCAAATATAATAATGCCAAAAACAAAATGATCTTACCCAACTAAATCAGCAGCAAGAACAGATCTCAGCAGCTCTGACCGACATGGCAGTGTCCTATGGATTTCAGAAGAAGGGAAAGGAGTATGCAGAAACCAACCTACTTTCATTTTACTGTTATGTTCTTTCAGACATTTTGGAAGAAACATTAGGTGGTAATCATGGCACCAAACCACATCCCCTTCCTCATAATGTTCATTAATCACATAAGCAAACATCTGGTTTGCTTTCTTGTAAGCATCAAACTGAGATTGAAAACTTCTGGTAGTTGCAAGACGGTCTTCTTGTGGCAGTCCAAGGTAGTGAAACAATGGCCACAATATGTTGTTACAGTATCCATTATAGTATTGATGAACAATTTCTTCATCAAGAAATACCGGTATACATCTCTGCATTAAGTAAAGCACAAAATTAAACATAAACCCTACTGATTTTCAAGATTACAAATTACATGTCAACAACAATAAGAACTTTATTTTCTATGACCTTTTCGGCTAAAGCTTTAGTTAATGTCTTTTGTCCAATTTCATCAGGGACATTTACACCAGCCCAACCAATCCATTTGGTCTCAAATTCCTTCACACCTTCATGACAAATTAAACATGGCTACTAAACAATTGAAAACGAATTTCGAAAAGAAGAAAAAATCACAATGCAAGAGAATTGAAGTGATCACTTTACCAAGAAGTGCACTGACTAAGCCTCCTACACTTATCTCAAGTTGCCAAGAATCCTCCCCACGCCTAACCGCGGAAACCGGCAGCCTATTAGCAACCACCAACAAGCGCTGTTTGGAAGGCCGGAAATCTTGCCTTTCACATCCATCAAACGAAGCCCTGGTGGTGGTGGTCGCTGAAGTCGCTTCTAAGGATTCTTCATCATTGAACCAAGTTGAATTTTCAGCATCAGGTGAAAAAGAATCATGGGTTGATAACTGATCACTATCTCCATCATTGAAAGACTTGTTGAATTTCCTTAACTCCCTTTCTCTAAGAAGCCTTTCCAATCTTGTTCTTGGAGTACCAGGATTACAGTTATATTTGTTCCCTGGCATTCCGTTAGTTTGCAGCAAAGCCTAAAAGAAAAGAAACCAATAATCATGCAGTCAACAACAAAAAAAAAAAAAAAAAATTACAAACAAAGAAAAGAAAGAAAGAAAGGGTTTGTTTTCTTCTACCAGATTGTTGTTGTTATGCAAAATGGTGGGATGAAATTGACATTGATGAGAATGAAAAAGGGTAATATGGAGAAGAGGGTTGAGAGGAGAGAGCAAGTTGGCAAAATGCGGATATTTTGGAAGGCTAAGGCTGTGGCTAATACCAAAAAGTTCAGAGAAAAACCGAAAAATCTATCACCATATACCCAGATATATAGATTTATATCTCATCATCTTAACAGGTTTTGTTATCTAAATCATTTTTTCCAGTGAGCAAGAGGCCAACATAGTTTCCTTTTTCCTTTTAGCCCATGCAGCAGCAGCAGCAGCCACCATGCCACTACGATTAAACTCAGCCTTGCGCTTTTTTTTTTTTTTTAATAATTATTTTTTAACTTTTTTTTTCCAGAAAATATTGGCCTTGCTTTCTTTATTTAACCTTTTTTTTTCAGAAAAAAATTGAAATAGATAAAACACAATTATTTTAACATTATAATGCAAATAATATAATAAAAATTAATATTAATATTTAAATTATTATTCAATAACGAAATTAAGACGATGACATACATAATTTTAAAGATTGTAATATATTAAATAATAATTCTTAATATATATAAATATTATATAATTATTTAATACAGTACTATAGAGAGCGAAATTAAAATAAAAATACATATTTTTTATTTATTTTTAAATTTTTAAAAAAATATGTATAATAATTTTAATTTTAGAATTTAAAAATTTTATCAACAATATATTAGATGATTATTCATCCATATTTATTTCATTAAATATCCACATAAATAATACTTGAATCTGGAATTAATTATCAGCAGGATTTAGTAAATGGTCTTGATTTTTAAAAACTTTTTATTTAATTTTATATGGTTTAACTTAGAAGGGAAGATTTAGATTTTAATTACACTATTGAAAATGATTTTGACTGACGAAACCTTTTATATTATATAAGTTGTGCTTAGCTTACGATATTTTCAATCGTTGAACTTATTAGAAAAATAATTATTTCGATTGGTCCGATATCCACTGAAATAAAAAATCATTGAAAATAGATAGCTGCTGAAAAATATGAGACTTATTTAGGCAACTCTCTTCACGTGTGAAAGTGAAACAGATCCATATATATTGGGTCACAATCACCCACATTCTTTATATATAAATAATATAATTATATTATTTATTATTATTAAATTAGATAATTTTAGATACAATAGAATAATATATCACGAGAACATAAAATTTTAAAAAATATTTTATATTTAATATATCGATAAAAATTTTAAAATTTTAAGTAATGTTGATCCACCCAATTGTAAATTTGGAAATGCATTAAAAAGGGAAATCAAGAAAATATCTAATAGATGTAGAGAGTTGAAGAACATGGTAAGTCTTCTCTGGCTGAAAGTGAGGGAAGAAGAAAGTTGTAATATCAGCAAATGATAGTGTAAGAAGGGGGCATTGGATTGGAAAATGATGGATAGATAGATTAGAAGAAACTTTTTGTTTTAAGTCATTTTTGATGTTGTTTTCATTCCTAAAAATGGAAAATGAAGTTTTTCTTGATTGTAACGTGGGAGTTGAAGTAAATACTATAATTAGAAAGTAGAAATAGCAGAGATAAAAAGATGGATTAAAAGGAAAAAAATTATTAATTAAATAATTACATTGTAATCAAGAAAAAAAATGATAATCAAATTTAATTTTTAAAATAATGAATTCTTCACCTTCAAACTCGAAGTTGTAGAGCTTTGGAAGCTCATTAAGGTGGGCTATGGGAATGCTGCTGCCTGTCTGCCTGCCCATGGTTACTAAAATGAAACCTCCTGAACTTGAAGATCATTTCTTTTGGGCTAAGCTTCTGAAACTGGGTTTCGGCCACCCTTGGTGTCTGGAAATAAAGAAAGCCACTTGGCATTTTCACAATATCTAGGGAGAAAATGATGGTCATTAATAATAACTAATAAGTCAAGAGGTGGGTGGTAGGTTAAAATCAAATCAAAAACATGTTATCCAGCTATATCCAATTGGATAAGTTCATAAATGTCACTGTGTTCATTTCAACCCTGCTCCTTTCAATTAATTGTTTCAATACCTCCTGACAAATTTCACTAATTGATACACAATTCACATATGCTTATAATCAAGGTGTGTTTAATTTATTATTTTCCATGATTACGTTTTAATAACTACACATAGACAATTTTATAAAAATTTTAGAACAAATGATTCATCCAATCGTTCTTAAAACGTGAGATCCCGTAAATTTTAAATACAAATTTTAACATTTAATGTTTAGAAGTCGTGAGACCGACACAGATGATCAACGATAGACCAGCCAGCAAGAACACAGCATGAGCACCAATGCATTGCACTGGAAGACCCATGTTACTCGGCATGACTTAGTCTCTCCTACATTAAATTTGGCTAACCACTATCATTAATGACTCTATATGTGAATCGTCGGATTCATTGCTGCTCGACATCTTCGTCGTTGGTGCATATTTACTTTTGGTAAAGCTCCACCACCATATCTTGGTTTTAAAGGTTCAATTATTCTTTCACTTTCAATCAGCTTCCCTGCAATCAAGGCATGCACTGACTGAGAGGATGATGAAAGTAAAAAAAGGTGTTTCAATATATGTGTATAGGAATAGGACCACGATATTCAAGAGTAGACAATATTGAACAATATAATATGATAAAAATAAAATAAATTAAAAATTAATAAAAATTAAAAAAAGTTATACAACATAAATATTATTTTTTATAATACTAACATAAAATACGAAATACTGTATCTATATAGAGGTCTTGAGGTGTGATTTTTCTCGTACGGACCGAGTTGTTGAAGATGTCAAGGCTCTGGGGAATTGACTTTCGTAATGCTGTTTCTCAAGTTCAAAAAGGCTGCACTCTAGCTCATAACTAGGCGTTGAAATATTGAGGCTATGAAAGCTAACCAACCGCTAAATGTGAACAAAAATTGGGCCAATGAAACGGCCTTACTGGTGTCAACGATTTGCACCTCATCATTCATTTCAATGGCGCTGCAGCTACAATATTAATTAGGGTAGCATTCTAATTATTTGCATTCATTGATTAGACGGATAGGGTGTTATTGATCCATGAAAACGATATATATCTTCATTTCAGGATGCTGTAATCATGTTGTAAATATCATCACATAATCCACTTGGTAAAAAAATGGTAAAAGCCTCACTTTAATGTTAAGTGAACATAAAATTAATATTATATATATAATTCAAAATACAAACATTATAATATCTCATTAATCTTTTTTAATTATTCGATTAAAAAGTTCGTTAGCATTACTTTTCAATGTTCCCGAATCTGATCAAGCATTTAACATTAAATGTACCAAATGAGAACATTATAGAAACTCTAGATTTCTTATATATGAATCAGAAACTAAGATAAAGTTATGGCTAGCATTAATGCACTCTTGTAGAGTTAATTACAAGTCATAAGTTGATGCATTAGTTGAGAAAGATGGTATCGTCTTAAATTTTTCATTATAATGGTTGCTATATTTGTATTCTGTAGTCAAATACCTTTTTCATAATCATAAAATGATTTTTACTTCTTTAGACTAAACTAAACCGACATTTAAGAATTAAAAGGCAAAAATTAGCTACATATATGTATTATATGATACTATATATTATTTATACAAGCTGACTGTGGACCGACAAGCTTTTTTGTTTGAGTAAAATCTAAATTCTTTCAGGAAATAAGAAATTCAGAGCTGAGAGAGATATGTAGAGAAAGGAGGGGAGTTTCTACAATAAAGTAATTTTATTTTATTTTATTATAAAATCGATATAAACATATACGACTAAATATAATTTAATTTTATTAAATATAAAATATATTAAAAATATTTTAAATATATAAAAATAAATATAAAATTAGACTTAATAAATATAGAAACATTATAATTTTAATTAAATTTATATATATATATATATATATATATATATTTATTCTCGCACGTCTGCAATACGATAACTTTCCAATAAAACAAAAATAAAATGATCTTACAAGTAAAATTCTTCAGAAGGATGCAATGTCGATCGTTGGAGTACAGATTCTCACATTATCTCCGCGTGAAATTTAATGCATCTAACCCACCTTTTCAACTGCACAAAACTACAAACAATAACACTTGCCTGGTCCTTCGATGATTGAATGAGTAATCTTCTTTTTCTTTCTCCCTTCTCTGTCTATATATAGTACCTCTTAGCATTTATATTATTCAACAGATGCCATCATTCCATAGGCTTACTCTCATACATTTCCTTCATTCGTTCTCTCCTCGAGATTTGATTCTTGCAATTTCAGTAAGTATGGAGAAATGGCATGGGGTGCTTGGGGTGGTGTTGGTCTTGAGTCTGTGCTTTGGGGTTAGAGGAGCACCTCAAGTTCCTTGTTACTTTATCTTTGGGGATTCATTGGTTGATAATGGGAATAATAATCAACTCTCGTCATTGGCAAGAGCTAATTATTTGCCTTACGGGATTGACTTCCCTAATGGACCGACTGGAAGGTTTTCCAATGGTAAAACTACTGTCGATGTCATAGGTGAGCTTCTGATTTAGTTTCTTTTTCTCCATCTGTTTGACTAATGAAACTTTGGGTTTCTTTTACTACTTTCTCTTTGAAAGCAACTGATCGAATAGACCAATTCGGATGAGAAAAACGATTTCTAGAGTTGATTGTTTGTAGTGCAGCGATGGCGAGTTTAACGTTATTTTTCTATGAACAGCTCAGCTTTTAGGCTTTGAAAATTACATTCCTCCTTACTCAACCGCTAGAGGTAGACAAATACTCGGAGGAGTTAACTATGCATCCGCGGCTGCCGGAATCAGAGAAGAGACAGGACGGCAACTGGTAACATTGATAGTTTCTCTAAGAAATCATTTATAATTGTTGCATCAAATCAATATCTTCCAAGCTAAAATTCTTATCTGCATCTTTACTAGGGAGCTCGGATCAGTTTCAGCGGGCAAGTTAGAAATTATCGGCAAACAGTTTCACAAGTGGTAAACTTGCTAGGGAGTCAAGAAAGAGCAGCAGACTATTTAAGCAAGTGTATTTACTCAATCGGACTGGGCAGCAACGATTACCTTAACAACTATTTCATGCCTCTTTTTTACTCAACCGGTAGGCAATATACCCCCGAGCAATTCGCTAATCTTCTTATTCAACAATACACTCAGCAGCTTCAGGTTAGTATTTTCCATTGTTATCTTTACACTCTAACGGTAAAAGTTACTCTTAAATTTCACGAATTCAAATTATAAATCCAGTCTCTTTGTTACCTGCATACGTTTAACTCTCCCAAGGCCTCATTATATGGGAACCTCGCACGCTGAATTCGTTCTTTTATCTTGACAAATTTCCACTTCTTTTTTCCCGAATACTCTCCTTTGACTACAGTAATAAAACGCTTTGGATATATGGTTCAGGCTTTATACAACTATGGGGCAAGGAAGTTTGCGCTGATTGGATTGGGTGAGATCGGCTGCAGCCCCAACGAATTGGCCCAATATAGCAGAGATGGAAGAACTTGTGTGGAGAGAATCAATTCCGCCAACCGGATTTTCAACAACAAGCTTAAAGGTCTTGTTGATCAATTCAATAACAACCATACTGATGCAAAGTTCACCTACATCAATGTTTACGGAATTTTCCAAGACATAACAAACAATCCTTCGGCTTACGGTAAATCTATATACCTTATACGAAAGATGTTATACAATTTCCTTAATCCTAATTAACATTGGTTTGATTTGCCTTTGTGAATGTCAGGTTTTAAGGTAACAAATGCTGGCTGTTGTGGTGTGGGGAGGAACAATGGGCAAATTACCTGCTTGCCTCTCCAAACTCCTTGCCCAAATAGGAAAGAGTATTTGTTTTGGGATGCTTTTCATACAACTGAGGCTGCAAATACGATCATTGCAAGAAGATCATACAGTGCTCAGTCTCCCTCCGATGCTTATCCGATCGATATCCGCCGTCTCGCCCAGCTCTGAAGATGGAGTCATCATTTTGATGGAATAATAACAATAATAATAATATATTATTCATAACATATAATTTTCCCTAGTTTCTAATTTTGTTACAATCATCAGTACTGTCGTTGTCCAAGGATGTGGCATTTCTTTGTAGTTTCAAATATCAGAGTCTATAAACTCATAGTTTCTGGGTGTATCTTTGTCAAAGTAATTAATGTGAAATTTTGGTTTAAACCATCAGTTGTAATGCTAATGGCTTTTGGTTTTGGAGCACCTGGTCAGAACGAGTAGGAGTTACAGGCAAATTGAAGAATATGACTCTAAAGATAATAATTGCTTCACTCTATATGTAAACTTGAGATGTTTGCAAATTGCCTTTAGTTTTCTTGTGTAAGGTTTCCTATTTTTGTGTGATTATTATTGATGTATTCAACAATGAATGTGAGGATTGCTGGATATCCTGGTCGCTTTTGACGAATTCACTTGCTCTTGCAAAATAAAATTTGTGAGGAAGAGCATAAGAGTCATAGCTTTGGTATTTATTTCGATACTTAAGTTAGTAAATAACTTAAAGATAATGAACAAGAAAAAAGAAATAAAAGGAGAAAGGGAATTAAGAGTTTCGATAAGTATTGGGTTAAGATATTTTGTAAAAAAAGAAATATTCAGATTCAATAATGGTTAGTTGAAATATGTGAAAATTAATTTTTTTTAGTATTTGAATAAAGTTCATCACTATTGAGAGAGTTTTACTTGAATCTACTCTTAAGTTAAATAGAATTAATCTAAAACCATAAAATAGATAAAAATACACGTGGTTACGTAAAAAAAAAGTGTTTAGATTCCCTTACCTTTTAGGCTCTGGTCTTTATATATGATATGGCGTGACGTGTTTTAAACATTCTTTTCATGAAGCTCTATGCGTTCGCCAAATGACTTGTAGAACTATCAAAACCAAGTCGCCTAGGTGACTGTTAGACTGTTGTGGTTTTGCCAAATGTAATTTTTCAGTGATTTTGCAAATAAGAACGTCAAGTAGATAACTAAGGGTGAGTTTGGCACATCAGTTGTCACCAACGCAGTGCAACTAATAAGACAAAAAATCATTGTGAAGTCAAATTACATTTTTTTTCCTTTAATTCAATTTTTTAAATTATATATTTAATAATTATTTTATATTTTTCATAACCAATCTCATCCTTTATTCAAATTCATCTTAAATCTAATTGGGTGGTGGTTGGGCCGACAGTCTGACTTAGATGTTGGGTTTGGTTGTTGGTATCTGAGCCTGATTACGATCTAATCCCGTGTTTTGGGATTTTGGACGGGTTGTAACAGTCATAATATTTCTTGTGAATAAAATCACTGGATGTTGTGATGTCGAAAAGCAAACTGGTCTATCATCTATGTGTCCCTAACAAAGCTCCATGCAAGAACAGGGATTTCTTCTTGTTCTTTGATTCTTTTCATCCTTCCGAGGCTACTAACATCGTAACGGAAAGTCTGCAACAAGCCAAATTGTAATCTCTACCCACTTTCTTGTACAGATATCTGTTCTGATATTCGTTGTCTGATGCCCTGATTACTCACGGAGCAGGCAATGAGCTGTTGTTTTCTTTCTGAAGCAATGAAACCATTGCAGTAATTTTGTTTTCTTCTGTCTTGTTTTTTGCATTTTGACAATATTGTATACTTCGGAGTTCAGAGATCTAAAACTTAAGGACCTAAGCAGCACACAAGTGTTTCCTTGAAATTTTTGTTGTTGTGAATAAGAAGTGAATTACTATTCATTTTCCCTGGTTCTATTCGAACTCAGGAGGGACAACTTCATGTTTATTTTCCAACATTTTTGCATATGGAAATCAGAACAAGCAGAGAAAATAACCAGACAGCTCGTTGTGTTGTTTGGTAACTTTGTCCACATGAAATCAAAATAACCTCTTGTACTAAGTTACTCAGGCAGTATTATCCTGAATGGAGAATTGAACAAACTTTTATTTTGTTCCTAGGTACATCTAAGTTACCAAAAATAAATTAAAAGCTACAGTTCATGCTAATGGTGTTGAGTGTTATCTAGGCCACATGCGGAGCTTGAGTTAGTATTACTGAATCTTGTCCTAAGGGTATCTGTATAAAAGACTATAATGCCAGTGGCCTTTTCATGTTTCACAGTACTAAAAACTTACGAAAGTAGTTTCAGTACAAGAAACTATAAAAACTGAAAGTTAAAGGACACAAATCTTGTCTTTGTGCCTGTTTCTAACCTTTAAATTCAACTTTAAGTTTTGAGGTATCAACGAAAACTAGACATTAGTAAAACAACTATGCATAATGTAAACGTGCAAGCATATATTATATCATATAATGAAATGACATGACTCATGATTGATAACCTATGTAGAATCCAAGTGCATGCTCTAAACATATGGAAGAGAGAGGACTTCTTGTCTGACAAACAAACTTATGAGTCTTACACAGTATAACATAGCTAAAACATGGCAGAGGAGTTCAACTGTCCTCCATTTAAGGGAAGCTGATCCCTGCCTTATAGCATTTTCAGGATACTGGTAGCTTTCATCTGACAGAAGACTAAGATGCTCTTCACTAAACCACAAACGGCAGAAAGTGCCACTTCCCCAGAATATTAGCTGCAGATGCATAGAAACAACTTCTTACAATCAACTACATGACATGTTGGTTATGTAATTTAGATGTGACATTACCCAAAAAAATGATGTGAAGATTCTTACACTAATTGGAGAGCCATCTGGTCCTGCTGGGGGTAATGATTGGGGGGTTGTAATTCGTTGACTTGAAAGTAGTTCCGGGAGTCATATGGCTGAGAATGCATGACCTCAAAGTTAGACCCTCCTGGCATCAAATTCATGTTCTGCTGCTTCCTCTCATTCTCAGCTATCTGCAGCATACAGTAATGAGATCCTCAATTCTTTACTATTCTATGATTGCTAAGTACAAAGACAGCGAAAGGCTACACCATTGATATACACACAGGAAAGAAAAGAGAGAGACCTTTGCTCGGAGAAATTGGTTATTGTTATGCAAGTCCATTTCCTGGAATTGACAAATTTATCAACAAATAGAATAGCATTATCAGGCAGCCATGTGAAATGGATTTAACAAAAACGTATGCAAGATCCCTATATAGACTTCTTTGCCAGATCAATGCATTGTATATCTAAGAACAAATTACAATTGTTATCAATGGAGTGTGGAGGGATTAAAATAGTGTTTGCGTACAGTTGGAATACAAAAGTTTCAGTTTAAGTTGGAACTCCTTGCATTTCCATAAATCAGTAATTAACCTAACGGATAGCTTCAAAATTTCCATATTTAGACTGTTGAATGTCGTTTGAGAGACTAGCAGTAGCAGCAAGCTATAGCTCCTTGTATTTCAGGCATTTCGTTCTAATCACAAGATACAACAAAAAGAGCAACTGGAGAGCCAAAAATTCTTACCCTCTTCTGCATATACTCGATTTCTGCAAACAGCGGTTCATTCTGGTAGAATTTAGGGAAGAAAATTAAACAAAATGAGGAAAACTGTCAGTGGCAATCCCAGACTCAAGAACATAGATCAAATTTTGCATATATAGTAATCTTGAAAGAATTATTTTTTGTAAAGAGAGACCTTTTTGGAACGGATTCTGCTAATTCCTTTTTCTAAACGATTCTCCAAGCTCTTGAGATCCTTCATAGGCAATGACCCCAGAGACTCACCTAACATATGCCTGGAAACATATAGCATTGTTAAAGAAACAAGTTCCAAAACAAAATCATGAATGATGGAACTGAATGAAGTCTGCAGGAGATAACCCGTTTGTATTCTGCAGATTCCGAATTTGATTGCGTAGTTTGTCAGCTTCTTGCTGGTAAAACTGAGATTTGTATCCGCAAACTCATGTTATCAATGACTAGAATTGAATGTACATTCTACCACTTGCAGGGTTAAATTCACAGCAGGTAAGCTAAATCTAAACAAGAGTCTTAGAAATCATATGCTGTCACAGGTTTTATATTGTATTTTACAAGGGTTATCCCTCTTGTTAATGTCAATTCTCTAAGAAAATTTGCTGACCCAATTTAGTAGCTACCATTGTCTGAAATCTATCACCATATCTTGATTTACATATTATAAAGAATATAGAAAATCTAATGGACAAAGGATCCTGACAATATGATTGCCCTTAAGCTCTTTCTTTACATACTATTTCTTTCTGCTCGAAGAAGATTAGATTAAACTTTAATTAAGACCAAAACCATTTAATTATAAGGATCACAATGAGACAAAGAAAAAATAGGCAAGCATGATAAATCCATATAGCTTCAGAGTTCACCATAGAAGGGTTTTCCTTTATTCTTCTTAGTTAACTTGCCTCAATTTTTATAAATAAAATCAAATTCAATTTCCTTGAAAAAGGTACTGAATAGACACAAAACACAGCTTTCCAATTTTCATAAACTGCATTTAGGAAGAAACTTTAGACCGTGAGATACAATTTAGTTTTGATGCAGAATCATGTCTTAACAAAGTCAATTTTATTATGACAATATATAAGTTAGTTAGTTTCATCGCTTGCAATTCTAAGTAAGATATAATGAAATGATATGAATAAAAGATACGAAAATAAAAAAGGTTAAAATTTTGTTGAAATTATATTTGAATATGACAAAAGTTAAGAAGTATATTTTATTTTTGATGTGTTGAAACGAATTTTAATACAAAATTTTCATATTTTATATAATATGAAAATAATTTTACATGACAAAATATTGATTTTATACACGAATTAACGGTTTTACTCATCCATTAAATCATTTATATGACTTTATGAATATGATTGATGTTACATCAAAACGATAAAAACTTAAAGACATTCAACATGGACTATGGAGTTCTTAAATCTTGATCCATAAACTTAAAGAGGGTTGCTTCTTAGTGTATAATTTTATGTAATTCCAATATGTACGAGAAAAAAAGAAGAGAGATTGACTTAATACCTGAGCATTAGCTTCAGAAACTGACCCAGTATTGGAGGCATCAGCAGAAGCTTTTTTGTACCTCTCAATTGTTGCTTTAACACTGCAAAGATGGTTAATTACATATATAAAACAAATTAAATCTACAATCAAGGCACATAATACATATAATGCTGTGAAACATAAAGAGCGCTGCTACCTAAAGAAATGTGAAGGCTCTTCATAGATAAAAGATGAGCACCAGCACTAGGTACTATTATCCTGTGAAATCTACATTGCTATTCACTACCCTAATATTGAAGCCATCAGAAAAGAAAATGGAGTTATAAAACTTCTGCACTTGCATTGCAAAACCAGGCTAAATTTAGCAAAATTGTCTTAATGACCTAAGACTAATAAGATCTACAAAACAATATTAATGAAATGTATGCTTTTATGAGACTAACATCCCCAATATGTCTAAGCATATTTAATCATAATTCCTTTTTCTTAGAGAAGAGCACTATGTTCTCAGGCTCCATGCATTTATATTGCATAGTTTAGGTTGTTGATCTTCCTAGAACAAAAACATAAAATAATTAATAGTTAAAATTTAATTTAACCATTGTTATATTCCCTAAAAAAATGTTAAGAGGATATCCGAAAAGGGTAAAGAACTGGTAAAATAGAAGAAAATTGAAAGATTCAATCGAGTTTATAAATTAAGCAACCAGTGTTGTGATTGGAACATTAGCATCATTAGACCTAATGGTAGCTACATAAGCTTGACGGTCAAATCAACCAACTTTCTCAGTTAACTGAATCTAATACGAAACCATGAATAGCCAAGTTCATTTATTTGATAAGACCCTAGTCAGCTCCGCTCTTTAACTTTCTCCGATGGTGCTGCTGATACCTTAATTTCGTCGAGCCAGTGATTGGCTGTCTCAGCCATGCTGGCACTGTTCTAACAGTATGATTGGTTCAGAGCTTACTATGGTCAAAACTTGTGCCAGGTGTCAGAAATCCATTACGTAGAGGATAATACTCTCAAGTCCTACGCTGTTTTAGGTATTAACCAGCTAGTTTAATATAAAAAGTGTAAAAATCTATGGTTTTAATAATATTTTAAAGGGCTAAAGTAAAAGCCAAAGGAGATTCAATAATAAAATATAAAGAGAACAGTGATTATATCTGCTTCTGTCCTGTCCGAAACTCTGAGTACATCAGAGCCGTCCATTTCAGCAGCCATAGTTACATTTGCATGGAAGAAGCCAAATCCTCAGAACTCTCCCATTGGCTCGCAGTTGTCGTACGTTGTCCGTCTGAAACAACACTGCTAACTTCACTTACTTCACTTTTTTTTCCTCTCTCCTCGCCTCTCAAATTTGCACGAATATATCTATGCAAGATTTTAACAAATGTAAGCTGCAAAGCTTCACTCTATAATGGTAACAGTGAGTCATTATAATGATGATGACCCTTTCAGCAGTTGAACTACGTTCTCATTGGCTCAATCCACTCTCTTTCCACAAAATTGGCTTTTGTAAAAGAATTTTACCCTGGTGAGAAAGAGATATCTAAGAAGAAGATTGAAAAAGGAGCTGTTGGGTATTTGTTCTATGTCTCATCTAAGATGAATTCGGGATTGAAATGATGAAAAAGAAAGAAGAAGAAAAGAGACCCAGTTATGGAATCATGTCAAAAATCCCATGTCAGTAGTCAAGAAACTGAAAAAATCGTGTATGACGTGACCGAAAGATTCTGTAACTAAGACAAAACGCCAATCTAATCTAATCAAAACCCTAGATAGATTTAACAGTACAATCAAAGAAAGAGAAAACCAAAGGGTGATTAAAAAAAAGAAAAATGTAAAATTTTGATGACTTGTGATTGGTTGCGGAAAGGGTACTTTACTTGATTTAAGGGTTACCAATTAAAAGTCTTGGGGCCAGTTGTTAGCCTTATGTGGTTAATAAAAATAGTTAAAACCCTAATTTGGTTATGTTTGACTGAGAAGGAGGGGAGCTCACGTGATGCAAAGTGGGATTTAGGGAAATTTCGTGTTAGAAGAACCCTAATTTAGATGTGATTGAGTTGAGGCTTGATTCGGTTGTGATTGGTAGGAAAAGGGAGTTACCATGTTTCCAATTGGAAACAACAAAAAAGAAAACAATCTGGGTTTTTGAAACCCTAATTTGATTACTGATTGCTTTTTATTTTTTCCTTTCGGCAAAGTACTTTTGCTTTCTGCATGTTTAAGTACTGACATGCCATTAAGGAAGTGTCAAGAAGCTCGAAGGGACTTGAACTAATGGGAGCATGACAGCTTTGTTCCAGGCCCTTACCTTAGCCCCATGGTTGAGACAGGCTCAACCAAGCCAAGAGAAAGAGAAAGACTCATAAACAGAAAATTTTAACAACAATGGAGGAGAAAGGAGGCTGATCTGACAGGCCTGCAAGCATATAATATTCCCAAAACCTGTGCTTTAATTTGTTGTTTTCTATCTATTGCAGCAGATCTCTGTATCCACCAAAGTAGGAGCTCAAGAAAAGATCATAAACAGCAATAATAAAAAAACCCGAAGGCCAAAAGCTTAATTATGCAAGTAAAAAAGACAAAATAACCTTGGTTTGAGAGCACTCAATATAAGCTTTACACCAAAATATATAAAAATAATGGCACTAATTATGCTCTTTTACTTAAATCAATTGAAAGATCTGCTTGCAAAGCCAAAATCTTCACCCAGTTGACAGCAATATCTCTCTCCATTGACAATTTTCATTGTACTTTTCAAAACAAAATCCCCTTGGACTAAAGTGAAGGAAAAAGAGAGAACATAACAAAAACTGATAGAACTTTTTGTTTTGTTTTTTGGGTTTCAGGAAAGAAAAAAAAAATGATAAGCTTGAGAAATTAAGACGAAATTAGAGCTGCAAATATACCTGTTGTTAGCATACTCATAGAGGCGGCCACGGCTAGAGAAGACAATCAGAGCAACCTCAGCATCACAAAGAACTGATAACTCATAGGCCTTTTTGAGCAACCCATTGCGCCTCTTGCAGAAGGTAACCTGACGATTCGTCGTGTTTTCGATCCGCTTAATCTCGATCTTTCCCCTTCCCATTTTCTTCTGGGGAGAGGTCTCCCGGGATTCATTGGGGTACACCATGATTGCTAACTGAAGAAAGAGAGAAATCCATGATAAACAACAGAACAATATCATAGTAACAAGTAACAACATTTACAATCTTCCTTTTAGAAACACTGCCAAGTTCACAGGAAAAAGAAAATGTTTGCAAAACTATAAATACATGGTGATGATCAAGGAGAGCTAAGAGTGGATGAATCAGTAATCAGGTTGTGAAGTGAAAAAGCTTGAATGAAACCCAAAAGAAGTGAAGCAATGAAAATGATTAAAAGGATTATGTTTCAGTTTATAGCTGACTAACCTGGAGAGGAAAGAAAAGAAAGGACAATTATGATAATTAAGGACAGAAACAAATAGAAAGGGTTTTGAGTTGTTTCTCTCTTCTTTTCCTTTTTGCTACAAATCTGACCAGAAGAGTTGCAGAAAATGGAAGGAGGAAGGGTTGAGAGGGTTCTATTTATAAAAGTAAACAACCACACCCTTTCTGATTATCATCATAAATGCATAAAACAAGCTAATTAATCTGCCATTTTTTATACTACATTACCACTATCTGTCTTCTTTTAGTATTTGCTTTTGGTTTTTTCTTCTTATTCTTTCTGAGTTATGTATTACACATTAAAGGTGAAGGAATAAATGGAAAGGTTAAAGATGGGAAGGGTTTGTAAGGTTCAGATTCCATTAGCCATTATGATTATTATTTTATTTTTTATTTTTTGTTTCATGTGAATCAAAGGATGATAGAGACTGCAGAGAGAAAGATGGGGTTGGGTGT
This sequence comes from Firmiana major, assembly GCA_033439115.1. Lineage (NCBI taxonomy): Eukaryota > Viridiplantae > Streptophyta > Magnoliopsida > Malvales > Malvaceae > Firmiana > Firmiana major. Next base: position 2,704,175 of record CM065914.1, on the reverse strand, counting down.
CCTTTTGAAGGGGATAATTAGTGGTGGTTAATGAGACTTTAGAATAAGTTGCAAACAAGGAGAGACCAGATGGGAAAAAAAAAAAAAGAGAATGGTTTACTTTACGTCAATACATGTATTTATTATTTAAATTATAATACGTAATTATATTATTTAAAAATAAAAAATTTATTATAAAAATAATTAAGTCCATTAAAATATATATTTATTATTTTATTATCATATGTGCTGTGTACAAAATAGTTAATTTTTTCTAATAAAATGATTAAATGATATTATAATTTAAATGAAAGTGATATAGGTTTATGTGAAATGACTATTTTATACAATTTTTTCTCAACCAAAAGATATAAAATATTTATGTAAATTATAAAATGAGAATAGTTATTCGATTCCTACCATTTGTCCCTAACAAGATTTTCCAAGATTGTTATGTATCCCTCTTAAATATAGATTTTCTCGTGGTTTGATACTTTTTTTGATTCCGACCTCCCGGTATTCTGTGACTACATTGTGCCCTGATTAATTTAAAATTGAATATTTGTCGGATCTCATGAAAGAGGCAGCTCTCCCAGCGTTACTTGCTCCATCCACAAGGTTCAAACTCAAATCCTTACTTATGGAGACCAAACTCCTTATCACTTGATCAACAAACGTTGCTTTCTCGTGATCTTACATTAAAATTAGACATCTCCACTTATTAAATTGATTTTAGGTTAGATTTGGATGTCTAATAAAAACTATTAAAAAATTTATAGATTTCGCTTATTATTAGCCTAAGTTATGGAGTAGTAAAGTTATTCATAGTGGAGGACCCGATTAGAGTTGGCTTGGACAATGACATTAGAGATTCAGCTCGACTCTCCATCAAAATTATTAATTATTAGTACTTGTATATGTTTGGGTAAATACAAAAAATACTAATTACGCATTGAATGATTGAATAAACTCAATTCGATTTTTAATCTTTGAGATTGAATCTTTAATTAATCGGTTATTTCCAATATGCATCCATCCATTATCGTCTTTCCTTTTTCGTTTTCGTTTTCTTGCATAGTGAAAAGTCTTGTTGTATCGATAAAGTAATGATAAAGGGATGACCGACTTCCATGACCCATCAATTTTGTTTATCTAGAACACATTGATAGTACTGTTTCATGTCGAAATGTATGAACATTTATTGCCTTTTGAGTTTCACAACAAAAATCTTTCTCGTTTTATAAATTTCACTCTCTACTTTAATCATTATTTTAAAACTCTAAATTGAAAATCATAATTCTAATTGTTTATGGTATCTCACAAACAAAAAAATGTTTGGCATTATAGACATAAATTTATTCCCCTCTTTTTCATTATGTGAGAGTGAGTTTTTTTTTTTTTTTTCAATTGAAGAAGAGGATTGAGGTTGTTTATGTTCGAATTTATGTTTTATCGTATGTTACAACTCTTTTTTAACCACTTGATTAAAAGATTATTAATAATGACACATGTGAGAGTACTTAGAGCTAAATAATGGGGTCACTTCTTCTTCCTCGTGTTAATTACAAGAAAAAAAATGGCCTATTCTATGCCTTATAAATATATATATATATATATATATATATATATATTGTCACTCAAAGTCTAGGAGTAGAGAAAGTTCCTCATCTCAATTATATATAGCGAAATGTTTATATGTGAGATTGAGAATTGAGATGCTTTAACTTTAGGGGAAAAAAAAATCCTATAGTATTTACTCTTGTTTTGCATTGTAACTGATTTGGACTTTACTATGGTTGATGCTAGTAGGGATAGGCCAATGGTCTACAAGTTGTCACTCTACCATACCCACCTAAGCCTGCGAAGGATTAATATTAGAAAGATTTACCACGGAGATGAACTGTGTTTCAAGTTGGGATTTTTTTTTTCTTTGCTGAGTATCTAGTAAGTTTGGACAAAAGATTAGCGGTCCATATGTTTCGTTGCCTTACACATCTGGCCTCCATACAGTTGAATTTGCGGCATCATTTGTTCATGCATTTCTTGCTTCCTTAATTTGCTTCATTGAAGGATGTTAATTCCATCCATGGTCGATTTATTTCAGGCTTCTTATGCTTTCTAAGGTTTTTTTAGTTTGGGATGTAGCTTCGGTCAGCGACAATTCTTGCAATCAAATATAATTGCATCTTATGTAGTGTAAATAAAATGCGAAAAGAAAAAAATTTGGTGCCATATTTGATTAATTACACTTAAATTGATTTAAGCTTGATTTGAATTACTTAGGGAGTCCATCCGATTACTCGAGCAAGTTAATATTAAGTAATAAAAAATTAACGAAGTTAGCAATAGTTAGCAATTAGAATTCTGGTGCAAATCTAAAAAAAAATACAAAATATCAAATTATCTTAATTATCAAGAGAAAATACAATTAAATTCAAATCATTCATGAAAAATAAAATCAGCACGATGAACGTTTTTAGACTCGATCTAAACAAATCTTAGAAGACGAGAATGATAATGCTACAAATTTTGACTCAAAGCAAGTCAATCTTTAATCACAATTAGAAGCATAAGTCAAACATGTGTTTCCATGAAAGGCTAGCTCTCTTTCCCTCTTGCATCTACAAACAACTTCATATTAAAGCATAATCATGTCTTAAAATGGTACCCTAAAAACCCTAATAAACACTATTCTTCAACGAAATTTCCAATGTGATATATATGATGCAATCAAGGATTACATGATCAAGAAGAAAGCGATGATATTTCTTATTTTTCTTTCTTTGCTTTATAGTTTGGCATATCAAACTTTCACAAAATCTTGGTTGCACATTCTATTCATGGCTTCAAGTCTAAACATTCTTATTTCTAAAACAGTTAGGCTGCAGCAATTATCACTGCCCTCTCATTGATCAAACTCTCTCTTTCTGGGTCACAACAAGAAAAATCTTCCCCGTATCTGCATGAGGACCACATTGACAGTAATTTCGAGAAATTTTATTTGTAATCACATTTTTTTTAATATAATTTTTTTTTCAACAACAAAAAAAAAGTATGATTATATTGAAAAAATTATGTTTGCAATATAAAATTTTTCTGTTTCTCTCTTCATGACCATATTAATGAAAAATGTCAAATGTGAAAAGTTTTGGCCGTAAACATACCGGGAATAAGATTTTTTTTCATGATACTCACAAATAGTAGACACACGTGATAAATAAAAAATTTATGAATATTTATTTTTTCAGAATAATTTTAAGGATTATTACCGAATACACTATAAATAAGGTTTTTAGATTCCACAAACGAAACACATATATTTAGTTAAATCCGTTTGTGAAATCTAAGAACTCAACTGACAGCATATTAGATAATAATCTTAGTTGTAACATATATTTGGTTATAAATTTCTGAAAAGGTAATGAAAAATAAATTAGGTCAAAATGGTAACGCAACGAAGAAAAATTTAGCACATATTAATTTCTTCATGACGAGAATTGGGAAAATAGGAGAGAGAAGAAGAGTTTTCTTCTCTTGTTGAATACGTAACAGCGGTGCTAATTTTGTCAAAAATCAAATGTCCAATGTAAATTGAATGATCATAAGCTTTTAAGCAATTTATGGAATATGAGATTCCATACTCTTGAAATTAGGTTTTGTTTTGGGTAGCTGTATTTCACAAAAATGGTGTAGACCATCAGAACAATCGAATTCAAGAGGTTTAACATGTTTATCAGAGAAAAAGGAAAGAAATTTATTTGTTTGTTTGATTTTCTTTTTCCCTTAATTTTTTTTGTGATAAAAAGTAACAGTGGACTAATTCCAATTCGTATCATGTGTTTTGAGAAACTAACAGGAGGGATCCATTTCTTTTATTTCAATTTCTTCTTTTTTACTTCAAACGATTACTTTTCTTTTCTTTTTTGGGAAATTAAAAACTGAATTTCATTTAATAAAAGACTTTACAAAGTTATAGTCAAACCACCAATTATTGGCTCCTCTTGAATTAGATTTGTCCATGGGTTAGGCCAAGTTCGGATCAAACTTAAGTAGTATATTATGAGATTTTGCACGAGCACAAACCCGGTCCAACGTCAAATTTGGACTTGATATTTTGTCTAAGTATTTTATAAATAACAAGAAATTTCAAGCCGAACAAAGCTAGCCTTTTTTTTTAAAAAAAAAATCTTCAATTTAATGTTTTATATGTTGTAAAATTTTTATTCTTTAGAACTCTTACATAGCATAGCTTAAATATATTACTTGAACCAATATTTAAAATTTTTATGATGTTACTTTTTTGGATAAGGTAAGTGTGATATATCTTATAGAATTGCAACAATAAAATTTTTATTGGTAACAATTGAAATGAATCAACTTAATTATTAATTAACAAAACAAAAGAAGCATTTTTTCTTTAAACGGTACTTAAAAAAGGGTAGGATTTTGACTTTTATGGGCAAAACCAAGGCTCGGCTTGTTTCTTTTAATTAGACCTCATTGTTAACCAAGTCCTTTAACATGCGTAATATTTTATTTTCAAAACCATCCAAAAATTATTAGAACTTTCGAATTTAAATAGATAGTCCAACATATGAACAAATTTATCTTTTTTTTATTACATGAACAAGTCTACTCTTTGAACATGAACAAAAGAGACTTTCCTAATATTAGTGTAGAATTTAATTAAATAGGTTTTTTAAAATCTCATTGTATTTCTATTATCAAACAAGAGTTCTGTTCAATTAACAGATAGTATAATTTCTAATAAAAAATTTAACTTGACTTCAACCACAATTAAAAAAAGCTTCTAAACCAGTTAGTAGCTCGGCTCAGTTTGAATTTTTAATTCCAATGTTCTTCTGAGGATCACTATAGATTTATAGCCGTCGAAAAATTAACAAAGGCAAAGGGAAGTACAGGAAATGAAATCGTATCAATTGCATTTAAATATTCATTCTCAACTATTATCAGGGACCACAAATTAAGCAACGTTTAAATACTTTCAATGCAACAGTTGGCAGATCCCACTCACCATTTTGTTCTGTAAAACCATATATTGGGTAATAATTGGAGGCGATCCATCCATTAAATTCATATTTTGTTTTTTCCGGCCATTAATATGGTTAGACTAAGTTACTGTTTCTTTGATCAGATAAATAAGATTTGTATGAATGGTCATCTCCCAATTAAAATTAAGGTTGCATGAACCCTACTTGTTGTTTCCAAGGTGGACTGGTCGTTAAACAAAAAGATAACTCTTTCTGAGATTATTGCCGATGTCTCCAAACCCTTTAACATTGTTGTTAGCTGCTGCATCTTGGTTCAAAAATTTTAATTCGATTCCTTTTAAAGCTTCCGCTGAATGTACTATCAGACAAGCTTCCCTTATCTTTTAGGATCAGTTAACCCATGTGCAAGTATCGTTCACGTGGAGTCTTTCTCTTTTTTTATCTTCAAAGTTCGCATTTAAATATTTGCTACTACCACCAAAATTTGCACCGACGGCTACTTTGTCCAAGTTTGCACCTCGAGTTTTTCAATGACCACCGAACTGAGAAAAAAATCCTAATTGAGCCATTATTTTCTTCATTCCCTCAAACTTCATTCTTTAATTACCTTAAGTTGTCAAGTTCTATTTTTTAATTTTTACAAACGATGTTGAAGTCTAAGAATAAGGAAAAGAGTTGTAGGTATTAAATTTGAATTCCAAATTTACTAGATGACATTAAGTTCTAACTTAGTGTTCATGCTTCTCATCATATGTATATATATATATGTGTGTGTGTGTGTGTATGTTAATTTTCCAAGTGCATTCCCTCTTTGATTACATAAATAAATGCAATCAAATTCTTGTGGATGGTATAAGATAAGATCCCATAGTATGTTGGATAGTTACTTTATATATGAAGCCCTAGCTATTGAATCTGTTTTATCTAAATTGGTAAATCATCTTACTAGATCAACTCCAACATTTTCTTCCATGAATTCTGTTCTTTTCCACCCTTCTTTTAATTGTTTTTGATTTTGTGTTTTTTTTCTATCGGCCTCTTCAATCGTAGGGTTTCTTTTTCACCATTGCAATTCATAGAAGTGAAGTTTTTTCACTTGTATTCTGAATGGAATCAAGCTCAATATTCCCATCTCCCCTTCCTTTCTCAAAGCAGCAGAAGGGCCATGCCATCAATGTTTTTGGTGTTATCATTATTAGTTAGCAAAGTAAGTCCATATGACATTGATGGCAATTGGCAATAACCAATTTGTACCATAAGTATCCCACAAAGGGGTCCTACATTAGTCAAGTTGTGGCCCCAAAGGCTTGTACAAGGCAATTCCCAATCCAGAAACAGTGCTACCAAGCTTTTTGAAATTGCCTTGGAAATGTCCCAGAAGGTACTTAATAATATGAAAGATTGATAGGCTCACAATATAATTTTTTCATTATCAGAAATTATCACTCTTAATTCAGTGAACAATCAATGTGGCTGGTTAGGGTTTCAATATCCCAGCTTCAACCATAAAAAAAAAAAAAAAAACCTCTTTCAGCCATTCAGGGGCCCCCATGTGATCATGAATTACTGGCAGAAATCTATAAGAAGCTAAGCAGCAACAATGGTGGCCATGGCTCTCCCAACTGTTGAACATCTGCTTTAAAGAATCTCAAAAAGTTTCTCATCTCCTTTGTTGGTTTTAGAAATTTGAGCAAATATTCTTATGCAATGATAATGTTTCTTTTCTTTTTCAGTCATACACTAACCTGGAGTAATCAAGGAGACACATCCTTGAACATGTCTAGTTTCCAATTTGAAATGTAATTATTTTTTATTTTTCTTTCCATGTTTCTAGTTTGGTGTTTCTTAGTTAGGAAAGTCAAAACCCTAAAAATGTTTAATGTATTCCCCTTTTCCCCCAAAAATCATAGCATACTTTTCATTTCTTTTAGTCATGTGTGCTCAAAAGTGTAGTATTTTATTACTGTGGTAAGTTAATTTAAATGAAGATTTAAAGAAAATACTGAGGATAATGGAAAACCCCTAGGTTGAGGTAAAGTTTAAATTAGGCATAACTTTGGGTAAAGAAAAAGATTGACTTATTTTAGACTACGCATCGGATATATTCAAACTCCGTTTAATGCAATTTTAAATTTATCTTAAAAAATTAACAATTTGAATCAAATTGATTTTGAATTTTACTATAGCTGTTTAGAGTAATATGAATAATTCAACCAAAATTTGAAAGATTTTTCCAACCCATTGGAACAAATCCGAATTTATTAAAAAATTCAAATTATGTAAAAAAAATTCAAGAACCAAAATCCAAATCAAACCCAAGGATGAAAAATTCCAAATAGTTAGACTCTGATCTAACCCTACCATTTGCCACATCCAACAATTTCAGATGTTATTAGTTAATATCAATTCACAAGCTGTCCAAAGAAAGTGCCCCCTAAGAAAAGAGGACACCTAATTTCATAACTAATAAGTAAGAGGAAAAAAAAATTTTCTTAGATACATCGATTATGTAGTTCTTAAATTTTACAAATGAGATTAATAAGATAATACATATCTCTTAAAATATATTAAAAAAAGACACTTGATAATTTTTTAATTTCATTTATAAAATTAAAAAATTTCCTATTAAATACGAACTCAAAAAGCTAACCCCGAAAACTAAAAAAAAAAAAAAAATTGAGATATGGAAGTTAACTGGATACCATGGGTAACGCAAAAGCTTGGACTCGTCACCATCTTGAAGGAGAAAAGAAAAAGACGGTTTTGGTTTTGGTTTTGGTTATAGTTTTAGGCATGCAAGTATCATAAATCTGTTAGGTATATATTAATTAATACCAAATGAATATAAATGTATTCCTTAGTGATAAAATTGAGTGGTCCAAAAGATCTTCATAAAAATCAACCTGATATACAACGATGCATGCATTTAAGTTAGGATTAAGGTGAGCCATCCATCAAGCCAGGTTGATTTCCTGAACCATCACTTTCCATGAATTGATAATAAAAATAAAACAGGTTTAGTCAAATCTTGTTATTTTTCTTACAAAAATGGTAGTGAAGTTCAAAGTAGACATGATGATTTGTATACATATTTTGTATGTGTCCTCTTAAATTGTGTAAAATGTAAAATTATTATGTTAAAATTTATATTGAAATGTCAAATAAAAAATATCTTTTAATTTTTCTACTTCATATATGATGGCAAAGCTTTAACTTGTTTTTTTCTTTTTTTATCATTTTCGTATCATATCTTTTATTGTGTTTAAATTTACTAAATCTAATTCAAAGTTAAAATGTTCGTGAAAAACCGACACAAAGCAAATTTCCACTAAAATCTCACAAATTTTGAACACCCAACAAGCATAAACTTTTATTTCTTTTTACTTTCTTTTTTATGTAAAAGTTTGAGTAAGTAAGATTTGCTTCTCTATCTCTAAGGTCGGTCAAAGCATATATCGTAAATTTATTATTGAAATTTATGAATTTATTAAATTTTTAGTTGTTAACTTTTCAAAATTTATAAATCACTTGTTGATTTTTTTTTTATTTTATCCCTATAATTTTGTTGATTAATGCTTAGGCCCAACAGGGAAAGTATTTATTAGGCCGATGGGCTTTTAAAGATCCAAGTAAAGACCACAGATGCATGAGCTGGTCCAATACTCTTAGAAATTAAGAATTGAATGAAAATTGGAAGGCCACAAGTGAAGCTGATTTGTTTTAAAAAAAAAAAATTATAATAAGATAACGTACATGAAAAATACAACGTGAGTGATACAACTGTAGTTCTCAGCCCAGAATGCAAAGGGAGAGAACAAATCTGAAAGATATCAAATTCCATGATTACAAACAAATTAGAATAGAAAAGAATGGTAAGCTCCTGATTGTTCAACTTGATCTTTTAGCCAACATATTGAACAAGAAGCGAACGTGAAATGAAAACTTATGCACAATTATAAGCTTTGGAAAAGAAACCATCAGACTCATATGCTGTCGGTAGAACGAGATGAACTGCTACGACTACTTGGACTGGAATGATCTTTTTTCAGCATTGCCTCCAGATTCTGAAAACATTGTAATGGTCTAACCTGTAACATATTGCAAGCACCCGTAAAGATGTTTAGCCATGAAACAACATCACCTAAACTACTGACCTAGATCTGCTGGTCATCCAACAGGAAATTCAGCCACTTTTTGTGACAATGACCCTCAAGATGCACTCATATTTTTACCGTAACTTCTGATCTTTCATTCTTGAATTAAGAAGAAGCTTATTCCGTCGATGGATATTTGCTTTTTTTTCTTAGATAATAAGCTTCAACTATGAGTGCCTCTGAAGGCAATATGTGTGTGAGAGAATGGCAAAAATGAGGCTTTGGAGAAAGAAAGAGAGAGGATACCTGCCAACGCTTTTTATGACTGAAACTGTTGTGAATGGATTCCAGTCTTTTTATAAGCTGTCTGAATGTTGGTCTCTTAGCAGGCTTCTCATTCCAACATTCCTCAATTAACCTGTAATCAGAATCATACATTAGTGTATGATTAGCATATCTATGTCAGGCCCCCAGATGCATATATCGCCCAAGCACATAAATGCGATTGCCATGCTAAAAGCTAATTAATTCACTGAATAAAAATTTGTTAGATTACAGATACCTTCCCATAGTACTACATCCTTTCAGAAAAGCATATTAGATTAAATTTTTAAAGAGTTATGCATGCAAGTGGGTATGGGTGTGGAGTGGTGCCATAAGGAAGTGTGTATATGTCACAAACTAAGAACCAAGAATGAAGTTCGATGACAAACTCAAATGCTACAGTCTGTTAGAAACAACAACGCTAGAGTCCCGAAAACAATAAGCCTATAAAGACTGGACCAAATTATTATTAATAAGGAAAAATGCAGAACTCACTCTTTAAGCCCATGGGCATAATGCTTAGCTGGAGCCTTGAAAGGCGGGCGCTCCCTTGATGCATAAGCCTTAGGAACTTCCTTGTCTTGCTTTGTAGAAAATGGTGGGTTGCCTTCAATCATCTACAGTATAGCACAATAAAATCACTTATCAAGCCTGTTGTGATCATTAGACTTTATCAAAGAACAAAAAAAGAAAAAGAAAAACAGATAAAAAAGAGGACATATGAGCTGAAGCCTGAAAGAAATTTACCTCTTGCAGGATTAGAGCAAATGAAAACACATCTACTTTGGTATCGTATTCATTAATTTTGAAAACCTCTGGAGCAACATATCGGCCTGTGTCAATCAAAAACTAACATGTTTCAGTTTACGAAGAGAAGGGTTTTGTCAAATACAAGAGATAAAGTCCACTTATCCGGAAGCTTTCCAAAAAGACTGCTTAAATGTGTAAAATAGCAATAACGAGGATAACAAGAACCAAATGAAAGAGAACTCACAAGATGCCTCTAGACAAGTTAGAGGTTTATCTTCTTTAACCGTGAGCAGCTTGCTAACTCCAAAATCTGCGACTTTCAGATGTCCCGAATCATCCCGCAAAATGTTTCTGTTATTTCAATTGTAAGCGTATAAAGGGTCTGATCATTTCAGAAAATTAAATGGTGACCTAAAGCTAATTTTTGTTCCTGGATATAAGTGTTTTTAGGAAAAGAGAAAACCATCAGAACAACTTACGAAGGCTCAAGATCACGGTGAATTATTGGTGCTGGTTTATTCTCATGTAAATAATTCATTCCCCTGCAAAATTGTGGAAGATATGTTAATACTCAAGTTCATCTCTGAGGGTCAGTTTTATTTTTCTCACCTAGCTCTAAACTTAAATTCTGTAGTGATCATCTCAACTACAATCATCTAAGACCAGCAAGCACAAATTTTGTAGTGATCATCTCAACTACAATCATCTAAGACCACCAAGCACAGTCTTATGTGTCACCACTGATTTTTTCCCTCCGCTAATGTGTCATCATTTTGCAGCTTTTACATTTGCCTATTCATATTATTCACAAATATAGCAGACCATGTAAGTGACTATGTACTCATTTACAATTAGCATTAACTCTCAAATCAAAGTTGACATCTAACTGGGCATTTATGACAAGGAAAAAAGCCATTTCCCAACGTGCCATACTTAAGCAACAATAATCAAGTCCACCGCAAAATAAAATAACAAACCTTGCGATATCAAGTGCAAATCTCAAAGCTGTTATTGGTTTCAATGCTCCTTTTCTCTTCAAAAATGCTCTTAAATCTCCCTGCAAAACAGAAAGCGTATTAAGATTTCAACTGCCAATTCCCAGTGATCAATTTAGATTTGGAAAAAAGAAAAAAAAAAAAGAGCCTAGAGATAGCTTAAAGACCATTATTTTAAAAAATCCTATAATTCATCTGCAATTTTAATCTCTGTAACGACAAAGTTAACAAAACAAAGTAAAGATCTGGCATTACAATTCCTATGAATGAATTAACCAACATTTCATACAAAACAAAAAGAATTCATGACAACCCAAGTTCACGACAAGTTGAGGTAAACATCAGCAAACCCGAAAGTCAAGTAAATTATTCATAGAAAGAGAGTCCATAGATACTATGATAGTAAATAAGATGATGGATTAAAACCTTGGGTAAATATTCTGTCACAATCATCATGGGACTACTTTGAGTTACTGCACCAAGAAATTGGACTACATTTGGATGTCGAATTTTCTGAAATAATGCAAGCTCGTCTCTAAATGCCCTCCTGAAAAGAATAAAGAAGCAAACAATTCATATATCATATTGTATGGGAAGAAGAGGACCAGGGCCTAGTCCAAGGTTTCTTATCCCTAAAGAGAGGCATCCGGCTCTAGGATTTGAAAACCCAATAAAAAGATCCAGGATCTAAATACACACTATAACAAAAGAGAAAAGAATATAGCGGAAAAATATGCCCAAACCCCCTGCTTGAGTTCCTCCTCTCACCCATGCCCCGCTTCCAGAAAAAAAATTAAAAATTAAAAATTAAAAATTAAAATAGAAACCTTCAATTTCTGAACAACTTACACTTTATCCTCATCAGTAATAACTTCATCTCCAAGCTTTTTTACAGCAACTTCTGTTCCACGCCATGATGCTATACAGAAGGTTCCCTGCAATTTAGTCATAGAGATGACTTAGACGAGCAGCAGCAAAGAGAAAAACTGAAGATGCAAAAGCACAGACTCATCAGATTACATGTTGACCGTTGCATATATATATATATATATGTGTGTGTGTGTGTGTGTCTAATTGGCCTTTATGTGTCTCTTTTATCAAACCTGCATTGCATAAATAACAAAACTCTTTGCTCCATGCAAAAAAGTTCTCTTTAACTGGTCATGTACCAATTCCCCATTGTCGACTCAAACTTACCGCGAGTCCACAACTAGAAGGAACAAAAGAACTTACAGTGCAACGAACAAGGTCACTATTTCAAAAGTCCAAGTATTGTTCACAATCTTTGATTAGCGTTATGTTAAAGAAACAGGTCTAATGCAAAACTGTTTCCCCCTTATCACTGCAATGTGACCAATAATAACTAGTCCCCGAGATTTCCCAATTCTCCAACGAAACTAACCCTGTGTATCACCATGATTTAAACTCTTACGAATCAATGACAGAAAGAGCTTACCTTAGTAATATGGACGCTGTTAGTAAAATCAAGTTCTTTTGAATCAATTTCATATTCTGGGACTTCACGGGCGTGCTTTACATGCATTGGAGCCATCTACAACCAAAATTCAACAATCAATATCAATAAAAAATCAGCAACAAAGAAAAAAAATTTCCAAATCGAAAATGCAAAAACTTACCAATGGCTTAGCTCCATATTTCTCCAAAAGCTTAATCACATCATGATTCTTATAATATATAGCATCCGCCAAAGGCTGTTTACCCAAAAAATATATATATAAATAAATATGAAAAGGATTTTATTTTTAAAAAAGAAAAGGCAAAATAGGAGGCGGTTTTTATTGCTTACAGTGCTTCCCCACCGATCTTTAGATTCGACGTTGGCGCCACGTCGAAGGAGCAAGGAAACGACGTCAGTCAGTCCTTGGCAAGCAGCAACATGAAGAGCCGTCCGATCATCGATGTCGTGGAAATTAACGTTGATCCCCGACTTCAAGAGCTCGCGAATGCCGTCTATGTCACCTTCGCTGGCTAAGTACATAAGTCTAACTCCTCCGTCTATCTCTTCTCCTTCCTCTTTCTCTTTTCCATTAGGTTCGCCTCTTTCTCTCTCCGGTGCCATTGACGACTGCTTCCCCAACGTAAACCTCACCTCCGCCTTGTTTTCCATTGTTTTCAAACCAAGAACAACAAAATCAAGAAAAGAATATTTCTTTCCTTCGTATATCCAAAATGAGTATGATTTTTATAAGAATTTTCAACAAGAATTAAACAGAATTAGAATCCAATGAGAAGATTTATATATAGTAAGAGATTCTTGGGAGGTTTAATAGAGGGAAAGGAATGCAGTTGTGAAGAAGTTTCAGTGGTTGCCTGGTCGGTAAACGTTGTGGATTTTTTTCTAACGGATGTGGATGACGCGCTGGCAACGCGTGAGGGAAATTTCGGTGATATCAGATACGGCACGGGATCAGAGAGCGGGTTTAAAGGCGCTAAAGAGAAAACGACGACTTTCTACTTTTGAATTTCGATATCTGAACTGATGGAAATGGTTTCAGAGTCGAGGCCGTGATGAATGATCCAACGGTTAAAATGCAGGGGAGCTGTGCGCCGCGCGACAACTTGCAAGGTTGTCTGTGATGATCTGTATTTGGTAAGGTAGGCAATATTATGCTAAAACTTTTTAGCCGACCTTTTAAAATAATATTGATGAGATAATATTTAAATAATTTTTTTAATTTTATTTATCCTTTTAAAACTAAAAATAATAAAATGTTACCAATTCAAAATTTGTTTGACTTTCAAGCAAAGGTCCTTCACTTTGCGTCTTTGAAATTTTAACAATCATTGAAGAAAGAGTCACATTGTTTAAAATTGCAATTGGGATTTGATTATTGTGTTAAGAATAAAGAGAGAATCTTAATGGATAGATGCTTTTGGGTGTCCTTTCAAAGCTTCAAAAAAAAAGTAGTAATTAGTAATTGGAATGGCCAAATTTGACTGGTATTAGTATATCCTGAAATATTAGATTTGAGTATTAAATCAAATTGTTATGTTTTATTTTTTTAATAATTGAAGATAAAAATTAAAATTAAATGAGTTTAAACTCAAATTTTATATTATGTCATGATTTTTTTAATTATTTAATTAAAAAATTTATGATTTTTTTAATAATTTTTTAATTAAATAATTAAAAAAATTATAATATATTTTAATACTTAACTTCGAATATATGCAACTCTACTCCATCTTCAATTATTAGATTTTTTTATATAATTTTTAAGTTTATTTTAAAAATATAAGAATTCTGTATCTTTTATTTTGAATTTTAATATTTAATTTATTTTTGTTGTATAAAAAAAAATTTACTTACCAACTCTGGACGGCGTTTTGACAAAGTATGAGAATTGGCTAAGGTTTATTATCCATTCCAGCTATTCATGTTCATGATTATCCTGTGAGAACCAAAATGAGGCTGTTGTGTTGACTATTAAAATGGGCTTTATCTCATTCACAACATGTGATTAAAATAAAAGATAAGAATCACATGAGAGCTTCAGGGACCAATCCTGAATTTAGGCTGCCGCCACCGTTCCGAATCTGTTTGCATGTTCCTGGAAGTTGAAAATAGCAATGGGAATTTATTTTTCTTCAACCATCAACTTGCTTTTACTGTTTGAATAATGCTTTTCTTTCTGGTAGGGTTATGTTCTGACCAGTCAAATGATTCATAGTCTATGTATATAATTTATATTTATATGATGTAAAATTATATTTGTATAATACAAAATATAAAATTTATATTAAAAATTGTATTAACACATTAAATATAAATTTTTTAAAATTTTTATCAAATTTTAATTCATAATACGTTCTTAATTTATATTTATATCGATTTCTTATTATTCATAGCAATTCCGTTTTCTATCACTTTTATCACGTCTGAAATTGTTATGTCCATATTTTCCGACTGTGTTGGATCCTTGCCTGGGGAATAAGTTTGTGGAAAAGCTAGTTCATCAAGGATCCAGCTAGGTCAAGCTGTGAATGCCCAATTGACCATTTCCCGTTTTTCACACATGCTTTCATAAGAACCTCTGTTCCAATGTCAACGTTATTGGATAAAACATTTGAACATGGAAAAGATTCATGTTTCAATGTTTGTTCATTTACAACCAGGTTCCAGTTTGGTCAATACTTTCCTAGGAAAGTTCATGTCAGTGAGGACAATAACAGTAAGAGATTTTTGAATATAGATCATGAATAAGGAATAAAGAATTCCAAGAGTTGAATTTTGTTAGCTTAGTCTAGATCTCTCCTAATAAAATTTCAAGAAGGAAAGATGGAAAATGTTGAGATTCAAATATCAAACCTGCAAAATTCTCACCTGTTAGAAGGGATGACAAACGCTTTGATAACCATGTAATTTCATTAATTTAGACAATGAAATGAAGTTTCTCTCTTTTGCATTCTTAAATATAAGTCTAGCCATTTTAGATGGGATGTTTTACGTGCTTGCCCAGCTTTTCTGGTTTTGTCTCCCTCAAACTAATGAGAAACCATGTCAGACATAATTTCTTGACATGTTCTCTGATGCCTTGCCTGTATGCACAAGTCAACTCATCATTATCAGGTAATGTCAATTTTAATTATAACCACATGGCTGCTACCTATTAAGAGAAACTTGCTCCATAAACAAGACGGCTGCTTCTTTTCTTTAAATTAAAGGCATTTGTTTCAGAAAACTTTCATTGACCCCAATAAACAAAGCACAACACCATTTACAGTAATTGACTTGGCAAATCGCCTAGATTATTAATGGTTAGCAGCACTTCTCAAGTTAAGCAACTTTAAAAGACATCTAGTTGTCGATAACTATGTAGTGCATCATCATCATAACTCAAAGTAATTACTCAGAACCGGCGAAGGTAGATTATTATTAATGCCAGCAAGATGATACTGTCTTATTATAGTCTATATTAGTTGTAAGAAAGGAGATTTCATGGTAAAACCTTATTAGGTGATATTTGCATTAGCAACAGAAGAGAAAGAGCTAATTGGGACTGAGATTGCATTCAGCAACCTTCTCCCAGGATTTGAGAGTTTTGTCCTCAGTGTCTGTTTTATACAATGCAAGGCGACTTATCTGGAAACTCAGGTTGCCGATGCTTTCATCAATTACATTAGCTTTTTCTTGAGCTTTCTTCTTCACTTCTTCTGTCAGGTCAGCATAAAGGAGGCTCAAATGCGGCATGTATGCTACAATAAAATAGAAATAGTTGTCAATTTTCAGTTTGTGACCAATAGAATGAATGTCATAATAGAAAGACAAGTATAAATATTTTATCAATTAAAGCTGAAATTGAAAGATGATCAATTAAGCTTTGTTTTGAATTGGAAACCTCAAATTCAATTATCAGATGAGGATAATAGTTTCTCTCATCTAGAAAATAGTTCTCATCCATTCTAAAAGACAAACAGTAATCACCCACCGCAACTCGTCCAACCACTGGCCAAACTAAAGCAAGGACATGGACTCAGATATACATGCTACATCAAGCTACAACTTGACTTTCTTTTGCAAGCTGAAAGCAAGGAAATCAAATTGAGTACGGGCAGTTAGGCACACCATTAAAGAAATCACACAAGTTCAAGATGTGCATTTCGCAGTTCCAAAACCAGTGGCAATCTTAAACTCACCCATTAATTATGCCCATTACTGGACCAAAGTATTTCTTTTTTTTTTCTTCCCCTCTCAATAGAACACTTGTAGCAACTCAAAATGTTATCTTTACTTGCTTAGTTACTCCATGTTCCATAATTCTGACCATCTCTGCAGATGAATCATACCAAAACCTCAGGGTAATATTTAGATATTTCTTCCCATGAAAATTTACAAGAAAGCACCAATGATTTTGATTGACAAAACTCCAGGTAACCATGATCTTGAAATCATCTCATATAGCTACAGATTAGTCTAATGAAACAAAAGCAACACTGTAGAGTAACAGCTTACGCGTGGAACTCTTGTAACCAAAATGGCTAGAACAATGTGAACTAGCTTCCACCACCTGCAAAACGCATAAAACCCAAAAAAGAAAGAAACTTTCTTTGAATGAAATTTTATAAATTAAAGGAAATGCAAAGAAAGCGTAGAATGGAATGGGAATTACCTCAGGAGTGGGGTGAAGCAGCAAAAATACGCACTGATAAAAGAAAGTCCCGGTGGCTACACGATCAACGGTAGTAGTATAAGCCTTGAGCGCATCACAGGCGGACCTGAACTTCGCCAACGCATCATCAGCCGTTAAACTGATGGCCCCAACAACCGTGATGTGGGGCTCGAACTGTGGCCCACCGAACTCGGATCTTAAACCTTCCATCAACTTCTTCACCCTGGCAGTAACGTCTTCCGGTGGAAGTGCCCACACCGAGTACACATCTTTCTTAGCTACAGCTTCAGGGGTTCCCATGAGGGTGAAACAGTAACTGAAGCGAGCGAGTGGTGAGAGAGCAAATAAAACGATGGCTGGGAATCGGAAATCGGGAGGCTTCTCGAGATTGAATTTGGCTTTTTGAAGATGAAGAGAACGCGGGTTTGGATGTCAGTGGGAACTTTGGGCAAAGTCGCACATGGGAAGAGCATATGCTCTTCTGCTAGAGTGGAGGCCCTGGAACCTGATGCCATGGCCCAGGCCAGGGTATAACGTTTCAAGATAATTATCCTATACATATCCATAATTACAAGAATTTTTTATTTTATAAATATAATTAAAATAATAACACATATTTATTAAATATATTATAAATAAATAAAATAATATATTTATTATCATTTTAATTTTACTTATAAAATAAAAAATTTATTGGCAATGGATAAAATATTAAATTTTTTATTTTTTTATATTTTTAAAAGATTCGTGTAATTACCCCAAATTCACTTATAGAAGAATAAAAAATTTTCACTGAAAATGTATTAAATAATTATCCTTGATATAAACCCTAAAATTGTGTGTAATTTTATATTAATGCCAAGATTTCATGTAGCAATGATCCAATAATTCATATATTTGTATTTATGTCTATATTGCGTCAAATATATATAAAATATAAAAATTATTATTTCACAATTCATGTTAAACTATTGATACATTTAATATAAATTAATTTTTAAATATTTGTAAAATTTTAACTCGTATTAATTTTTTTTTCATATTATTTTCATATAGTCCTATTGTATCTTAAATGGATAATTATGACATAAATATTAAAAAAATAAAAATAAATAAAATAAGATACTTGTAATAATCTTAACCCACTTATGGAGTCAAAAAAATTCCATTGACATTGTGTAGATATGTTAAGAAAATAAAATATAATTATCATACACACTGTCAATGAAATTTTTTGATTATATTATAATAACGTCAGATGTCTTTTAAATATATTAAAAAATCAATTTTTTTGTTAATTAAAAGTGAAATTAAAGTTGTTTGTACTTAATTTAAATTATGTAAAATGTCATAACTATTTTTTAATCATTTAATAAAAAAATTAACAAACTTGAAAAAAGTTGAATTTGAAAATTAATCCCTTGTTGATAAATTATCTATATATTTTAAAAAATATGTAAATAAAAATTAATAAACTTATAAATTTCAATAACAATATTGCAATATACCTTGAATTTGAAAATTAAATTATTTCATTTGTTCCCAAACTTTTTGAAAGAAAAAAAAAAAGACATGAAAATAATTTCAAGCTCTTTACATCTTTTCACAACATAATTTGAAATAAACACCGAAAGAAAGTAGAAACAAGTTAAGGAAAAGAAATGTCCATTTGTAATTGTAGCTAGTTTCCTTCTGCCATGACTCCGGCTTTATCATCAAAAGAGAAAACCACAGGGCTCACAGACTTGTAACGATAGCGCCTTGCAACAATCAAATAGACAATAAAATTGACCAAACTCATTAAAGAAAGCAACAGATAGAAGAGATTCAGATGATTCCTGTTGATATTGTTGCCTGCTAACCAGCCCCTGCTGCTTGTAGTATCTTTCGTTGCGCTATTCACTATCTTAACCACAATGGTGCTGAGATAGTACCCAACTGCCATGGAACTCCACAGAAAGCAAGTAGAAACCGTTTTAAGTCCTTTCGGAGATTCTGAATAGAAAAATTCAAGAAGACCCACGTATGTAAACATGTCGGCGATTCCGAATATGAAGTACTGGAATGAGAGCCAGAATACGCTGATAGGCAATGGTTGGAGCACTGGTGTATTATCTAGCATGTCGTGGTCTCGTGCCACGGCTTTGCGTTTCACTTCCGTTATTGAAGCCACAGCCATGGATATGGAAGAGAGAACGAGTCCAACTCCTATGCGTTGAAGGTGAGTGATCCCTGCGGGATGCCCTGTGAACTTCTGGAGAAGGGGAACAACAAATTGGTCGTAAACCGGAACTATGATGATTAAGAAACAAATGGGAATTATTGGTAGAGAGGCAGGTGGAATATGGAAAGAGCCGGCGACGGTTGTGTCCATGGTTAGGCCTTGTTGGACAGAGAAGGTTTGGAGTTGAGCTAGGCAAAGAGTCATGATTATGGTGCAAGCAAAGATTGGTATCATTCCGAGAATGATCTTTGCATTTTCTACTTGGGTTACAGTGCAGAGTTTCCATGGATTTGGAGTCAGAGCTGGAGATGCTGTTCGAATGGCTGCTTTGTCCAGAAACCTGAATACAATCATGAACAGGATGAACAGTAATTTCTTTCATCGGACATAATCGAACACAACAGACGAACTTGGACCAAACCTGTAGACGTCTCTGTGAGGAAGGAAATCATCTTCCAAAGCAGCTTCTTTGTCCCTGTCAGTCTCGTAGAGCTCTAGAGGGTTTTCTGGGAGTTGAAGCTTTCTGTTTCGGATGGCTGCAACATAAACCTTGAAGCAAACCAAAAGGAAGTGAATACTTATCCATGAGAAGGTTGGTTTTTCTTATAGAATTGATGGACTTTTCGTGCAAACCTGAATGATTTTCACAATGGCGCTGGTTCCTTGAACAACATGTATTCTATACAATGGCCATCCTGCTACAGCAATGAAGACACCCAAAAACATGGCTATGGCAGAGAGCCCAAGTCCCACATCCCATCCTTTGTGATCGTCAAGCCAGACAAGGAGCGTTATACTAACAGCACCACCAAGGCACACGGCTAATAATAAAAAGTTGAAGAAACTAGACATGTGCTTAGCCTCTCGGAGGTCTTTCTCATCGAACTGATCAGCTCCATGGGATGGCACCGAAGCTTTAATCCCTCCTGATCCGGCAGCAACCAAGTAGAGAGCAATATAGAGGAATGCAGCCTCTCCACTTTTTAGTTTCTCACATCGAGAAGTTGGATCAAAGACGTTACAAGCAGATGGCTTGAGGCTTGGGTAGTGAGCTTGCAGCGAGAGCAATGCTAGTCCCTAGATGAGATGATCATTCACAAGCAAAAACAAATGAATAACTTAGTAGAAACAAAACAAGTTTGTCAGCTTTGTTATGAAATTTCTAGCCTATCTAGCATACCAAGAACTCGATGGATCCTGAAATGAGAAGAGTCTTAAATCTGCCAAAGCTGTCTGCGAGGATGGCAAACAGAATGGAAAGGATATAGCCAGTCCCCATGAAGTTGGTTAGAGCATTAGCTGCATCAGCAACTTCGAAATGCAAAATCCCATTGAAGTAAGTCACCAGGTTCACGGCCAGATGAAGATTTGCCATGTTCTCAAATGCAAACATCACTTCAGAAAACAAGAAATCATTTTATATTTATGCACGAGTTTACAGCTAAAACTTTCTTTTCCTTTCAGCAGTACTATGTTCACTTACCTAGAATGAACAAAGCAGCTCTCATTCCTCCATGCTTATACTTCACAGCTGTTTCTCCCTTGAAGTCCACCTTTCCTTCAACAAGTTCAAGTTTCTCCTACAACAAGGTCAGAATAGTATTGTTGTTATTTGTTTTGAAGAAAATATATATCTAGAACTAGAAGTTAAACAAATGGAGTGAGCAAAATGAAAATACCATGGCTACTTAGCCTGCAGCTGGGTCTTCTTAGGCCTAGTGCAAAAGATTATCAATGGTAGAACTGCTTAGAAGAAGCAAGGAGATAGCTCTGTATATATAATGCTTCTGATATAGTAGTATTGATTTAGAGCAATGACTAGTTCATAGACCAAAACGTCCTTTGCTTCGGTTCTTTTTGTTTGAATGTGATTATAATGTTGCCGACTTCAGTAATGAGATATTCCACTTGCAAAGATTGAGCTAGCTAGGAATCAAGCATGCAAGCAAATAACGTATACTATATTATAGAACTGTTGGAGTGATTTTGATATTGAGATAGTTAAGAATCAATTGAACAAGCAGAACTGCAGAAGGATTTGCACTTAATCCAAATGAGTCACAACGCAGGAACCTGTTGTCTTTGTTTATCTTGCCGGGCTTATTGTCCCGGACGCAAGGATGCTGTCTTGTCGATTATTTATATATCCAAGTTAAACGTTGCAAACAGGCTGTCAACAGGTTGTGAAATTACACAAATCTTTTGGATAACCAACCGTCTCTTTCAATGAAACTTCGGGAAGTTATTTTAGTTGTTAACGTGGGTCCGATGATGATTCATAAAAGAGAGTTGTTAAGGAAAACTGAAACAGAATGGTGACAAACTCCGACCTAAAACACTGTTGAAGAACACGATCTAGCATCGACAGACGAAGACAATATGGTGAATCAAGTGTTGATGAAATGGTCAGGATGTGGTGTTACAAGAAACCTCTTTTCGTCGTGACACTTGCGGATCAATGTCTACCGGATCTGCAGATTATCCAACAGTAAATATCTGATTTTGAAAATTAATAATTTTTTTAAAATTTCATGTTAATGACAATTATTTCGGAGAACGAATAACTCTTTTATAGAATAATCTATTTTCAAAAGAGTTAATTTACAGAATTAATTCTTCACGAAACAATTTTTTCTCAGAATAATTCTTCACAGAATAACTTATTCTTAGAATAACTCATTTACAAATAACATTTTTATAAAATTACATCAACATCTTTACTAAATAGCATGTGCACGAAAAGAAGTGAAACTAATCCTAAAATAAGGTTGGATTCTTGAGTTAACTTCGTTAATAAGATGTCTTGAAATATGAGTATTTTTTTTATTATTTCTTTCAAAAAAGTTATTACCTTCTTTCAATGTTAAACTCTCTTTAGGCAAAATATTAATACTTTTGTAATTGTCTTTCTTATCATTATACTTATTAATACTCATAATTTGTAACTATTATTCTAAAGATCTATCTATATATAGTTCACAATATTTTTCGAAAAGGGATTTTAATAATTTACCTAACTCAAAAACCCTCTCATACCCCTTTTTATATTGTTCTTTCTATTCAGCTTTGTTCAGCCCTTCCATCATCACCTGCTGCCGCACTAGTTCTTCAAAATCTACTCTAATCTTCCTCTCCATCACTACACATCTCATTCTACTGGTTTACAACATCTCCACTACCTAACAAATAACTCATTTACATCGATCAACAAGGTTTATTCGGTCCTTTTCAATGATAGCCGGCTTGAGTGTGTGGCTCATATTTCATAGGGTCTGTCATCTCTCTCTAATGGTGTTTCATTAGAAATAGTTCTTCATTGCATGTGCGAATGAAATGTATTAAGTGCGTTTGCATGCGCCCGTGGTTCTGCTGAGTAATGAGCCATTGAAGCTGACATGAATATAGAGATGGAAATACTAAAAAATGAACAAGATCATTCAACAATGGCGTGCAATCTTCAAAGCAGAACAAGAACAATCGCCTCATATAACAATATTATGTTTATTGAGTAACATGGCCGGGTTTTCTGATAATCAAATACTGAAGCTGAATTGAGAAATGAGTAGTCAAATGCCTAATAATCTGACTATCAACTGTAAGGACAACTAAACAAAACAAAAGAGCACAATGTACAGAAGAACGAATGAACGACGATGGCCTGTGCAAAGAATGCATGACTATGATTACAAGTGGAAAAGGGTAATCCTACAAAATGAAAATAATGGATCAGTAATTCAGTAATGAGTATTTAATGCGCAGTACGATCTTCCCCTTGTCCACCCCGAGCTTAGCCCCTGTAACCAACCAATGACCGGGACTATCCTGCGGTCCTTTAGACATTTCAGTCGAGTCCACAATTTTTGCTAGTTTCCCAACATGGCTTGAACTATCTTCCTTCTTATCTTCAGAAGTTCTCTCATTAGAAACTGATGATGAAGAGCCATCAAACTTCTGTCCACTAGAAAGGCAGGAGGGACTGTGATCCCAAACAGATCGCCTTATCGTGCACCCTGGTACTTTAGAGAAGAGGAGTTTCAGATGTAATACATTTTTTGAACCGAAGTCCCATACACCAAGCTGAGCCCCAGTGACGATGTGAACACCAGAGAGGTCTCCAATGTAAGTATCAGTGTGTTCTATTGGTGCAGTGCTTACATGGGAGAAGTTTTTCCACTTGATGGGCTCAAACCAACGGCTGTCTTGCTCCTCAGGACCTTGCCACTTAGGTGCACCTATGGCCATGTGTGCATCCCAATGGGGTTGGAGGATTTTTGGCAGAGACACTAAATGCTGCAAATGAATTGCAAGTCTGTTCTGCTTGTTCCCTTCTAAGCTAAGCCTAAGCCCAGTGACAGGTTTACGGCCAACGGTTACCTGCAATATCATGGCATGCTTATTTAGCTGGCGAAAAAACTATTTGGGGCTCTACGAAGTTATTTAGTGTGGTTCCAAGAAATGCTTGTCATTTGTTTAACATCGATGGTTATAATATTTGAAAACAAGGAGACATTCAGTACAACCATACAGATGGAGGTAGTGTCACTGCAATATCCCACCAATGCTACTCAAAATTTTGAAAACTCTCTATATCCCACACAAACATACATCTATATTTCTCAAAGATTTCCTTTTCAAGGCTCGTCTTTTATTTATAGTGACATAAATTATAATTAGAACCTCACAGGGTCGAGCATAGCTAAAAGATGAAAGAAACATGTGCAATAAATCAAGTGAAAGATGACAAAGCAGAACTAAAACAAGTGACTACATGCATCTTGTTTGTTTTCGATTTATGAATAGTGTTTTTCTTTCTTTAAGCGGTAATAAATATTAGACTTAAGGAGAGAGATGCAATTTAATCATGCACATAAAAAGCAACATTCTTTATAACCTCACACTTCTTCCTCATAACATCCAATGGCGTAGATTTTAGATTTATTATAGAGAATACCTGATCAGGGCTGATATAAAGCTTTGGACCCATTAAGCTAAACTGAAGGGATGAACACACAGGTTCCTTCCTTTGAATGTTGCTCTGCTCTGGAGCCCAAACTCGAGCAATTTGAAAATCCAGGAAATATTGTAAGTCCTCAATTGGCGGCTTATCTGGTAAAAGGAAATAATGAATGTTTACTAGACTCTAAAGAGGAAGAAAGAAAATAACTTGAACATCAATGTAAGACAATTATATTGCATGTCAAGCAGACGAGCAGTTCCCATGAAATTGTGGAAGGAGAACTTACACTCCAAGTATAGTTCAATTGCGCGTGCCAAATGTTTTATACCGGGCACTCCTTCAAGAAGCGAAATGATGGGGGTGAATGTCATGTTGATAACATCCGGTGCTGATTGCACAGTCTCTGCCCACCTGGCATGACTCTGCTCAAGGTCATCACCTCCTCTCCTCCTAAAAATGACTGTAACATCCTACAGCAGGAACTCATTTAGCAACAGATTTCCCCACGTTTGAGGCGAACGTGAAAAGAAATATAACCTATTTCCCCCGAAATTAAAACATCCAAAGCAAGAAGGCCAAGTAATAAACAGGAAGTTACATAAAAAAACATAAGGGATTACTATATTAGCATAAATTTACACATTGAATTTATCGAGTGAACAACACCATAAATGCTAACCTTGTCCTTGTATTTTAATGGTGCAGCACTTGACTGGCCTTTGGAGTCCAGGAACCTTTGATCCTCAATGTCTTTCACATAGTTCTCGATATCTGTTCTTGTCAAAGGAGATGACTGGTGCTGTCTGACGTAAACAACATCTCTCCCACCAATTGTAGCAGAGGTAACAATATGTGTACCATAATTTTCAATAAAACTGAAACAAGTAAAGGAAAACAGATCAATATCAACAATTACTACCTGATGCAGTCCACTAATGCAGAATTATATACGGTTCCCATGATAAAGGATTTGGAGCAGGAATTAAATTAGTTTGACGTCATAGTATGGAGGTTGCAAATAAAAGGTTTCTAATCTGTAAAGAGAGATCAAATAAAAAGTATAGCAAGAACTGTAAAGCTGAAGTAATGAATGTTCACTCTTTAAACATGACTCTGATGCCATTTACCTTGCCAAGGATGCAGGATCCCAAAAGTAAGGAACAGCACGTCTGACTTCCTCATGCAGAGCTAAATCCATCTTTGCTAATTTGACCGTACACAAGGGTATTAAATATCCAACCATGGCAAGGGATTTTGTAGCTGCTGCATCAACTTGCCAAGAACCAGTGAAATTGAACATGGCATTGAAGCTTCCAAGTGGAACACGCCCTGATATACCAGACTTTTCATTAAAGTACGCTGACATCTGGAATACAAACATCAAAGATGTCCATTAAGGGTGGTTTTCTAACTCCGTACCAAATAAATGCCACTAGAAGTGGAATAATTACTCTTAATTAGGAGATTTTGTCACTCTATACTAAATTGATAAAAATAGAAGTAGAAACTTTGTTTACCATAAGTAAGAAAATTTGCACCAATAAGGCAATACATTAATACATACACAAAATCCCTACATATAGAACTTCCAACCTGAAAATGCAATTCATTGCAAAACAGAAATGAGGCCTTT
The DNA here is from genome assembly GCA_033439115.1 of Firmiana major. Lineage (NCBI taxonomy): Eukaryota > Viridiplantae > Streptophyta > Magnoliopsida > Malvales > Malvaceae > Firmiana > Firmiana major. Next base: position 2,678,076 of record CM065914.1, on the reverse strand, counting down.
AACAAAACAGTATGGATAGTGCCTAATGGATTTAAACATAGGACATCATCAACAATCTGAGTCAAGTCCAAATCAGATATGAAGAAATGCTTAAGGAGTACCCTGGGAAACATCATTTCTGGTTTACTTAAGACAATTAGATCTCAAACTTCTATATGACATAAAATTGCGCTAGTACTGTTAATATTATTCATAGAATGCACCCAAAGCACGTATAACAATATTTGGAGTGAACATATCATCACACCAATTTTTGAAAGCTAGCCTTAATCCAGAAAAACTAAATGGTGTATAAAACAACATTTATACTGACTTAGCATTTACCATTGTCATATTCTATACCATGCTAAATAGTGTCACTGGTATAAGAAAATAAAATTTAAATGGATCCTGCCCAAATATCCAGAAGGTAAATTTCAGCATATTTGAGTCAAGGTCAATTTCTTACTCTAATACATTAGAGGTGGCACAAGAAAAATTTAGCAACCAATAATCCCAGTATGCCCTGAATGTGTAATAGATAATAGAAAAGGATGTTATTCCACACAGACAACATGGAATATACTAGCTTAGGTGTGTTAAACTGTGTCAAGTTCATATTTTATATACTAGAAGGAACACCAATGTTCCCTTGCAACTATCTGTTTCTCTCACTTTGCCAATCAGACTACCTAGGGCCATCGAAAGGAAACATGTTAAATAATTGCATTTTTGCAAGTAACTAAGAAAATGGAAATCCCAGCATGCTCACAGAACATCGAAGTTTAAGCTTTGAAACAAAAACCTAATTATCCCTATTTCCATCCAAACAAGACGGAAAGCCAATAAATCAGCCAAACTAGGAAACCAAAACCACACGGATAATGAATCAAAAATGGAAAAAAGAAGATATGAACACAACACAAAGCAAACAAATAAGATCAGAAAAACCAACAGATCAAAAGGGAATAGCAGCAGCCTACCTCATGAAAGCTACAAACTGATTTTCTCTCGATGCCACCTTGGCTCATTGACCACTCAATATCAACGGATACATTGGGTACAATAACCCCACCAGACAAAACAAGATCGTTAGTATTAGCTTCATCAAGCTGAACCAACCTTGACCCAGTTGCCCCTTTGCAATACAACAGCCTTATATCTGAAGTGACATCAAAGCCTCTACCCAAAGCTTGAATTGAGCTACTTAATGTAGTAGTCAAAGCATCAAGGCTAGAAGATGAGCTCAAACCGCTGCCACTTCTTGTTCTTGGGTTTTCCATAGAAAAACACAAAAGAAAAAAAAAAGTTTCTTTTTTTCTTCACAGGACTCCAAAAAATGAAAGCTTATTATTGTGTTTCAAGTTTCTGTTTCATGTTGTTGTTTATTGAAAAGTAATGTAACAAAAAGAGAGTCTTTTTTTTTCCCTGTGAGTTTTGGAGTTTGTGAGAGTTGGTGAGTTTTGTTAATGTTGTGCTCAATGTTTGTTCTTGTCCTAAGGGATGGCGGAGGTGGGGAAGGAGGATGTTGACTACAATAATCGCGAAAAACGCGTTATTTTTGTGTTGTGTCTGAACAAGAATGGATTCTAAGTTGACCGGTCTCCTTAGATCTTTTTGTTTCTCCAATATTGTACTGTTTTCTTTTTCTTTTCTTTTTTTTTTTTTTGCCCAGGTTCTCTACAAAGTCTATGACCCTGTTTTATCAGATAAAATGTGCGATGCTTTTTTGACTCGGTAGGTTATTAAAGAGAATATTCAGAGTAAAATTGTTATCAATTCACTTTCATTTTCTTCCTAACCAGGCAGCTTTGCCTTACTGTTTTACCAAAGAGAAAGGGCAAGTACCAAATTAAAAAGGTATCTTAATTCTTAAGCCAGACCCCAGCGCAGTCTCCGGGCGGCTCATCCACCTTTGGTCAAGGCCAAAGCCCATCCATTGCCTTTCTGTGAAGTCTTTGACGCTGTGGTACCATTTTGAACCGGCTCTGAATACTGATGCTCTGGACTTTTGGTATTGGTTCTCAAGTTCAATGACAGGTTGCCAGCCAAAACAGTTTTGTCTACCTTCCTAGTGGTTTTAAGGCTTTAAGCTGGTAACTTGTTAGTAAATCATCTGTAACTTTATAGTTTAACAGTATATTTGACTTGAATGAAACCAGACAAATCAACTTGCTTAAACTAAAGAGATAGAAGGATTGGTTTAGGCCAATCTTTGGATATTTAGCGTGCAACCCAAGAATTTGCTGAGGTTTTGTAAGTATGATTCATTGATTCTTTTCAATGGTTTTATTATTACGGATGCATGAATCGGGCTACACATTCTTAATGGATGTAACAAAACCCACAGATTTATTTATTTCTGAAGTCAAATGTAATTTATAAGTACTATCGTTAAACTAATAAGAATAAATATTGATTTGGTAGATCCTAGTCAGACATTGAAGAATAGCCAGGCAGTACCCCTGAATTTGATGACCGAGTGAAGGTGCCAGTTTCACTGCTCTTCCGAGGTTGCATCTGATTGAATTGGTCTCTCAGGGCTCGAAACCTCAATTCATCGCCAAAGATACTCGGATCCATGATTAACTCGGGAACATGGGTTCGACCTTTAAGCATTTTTACCACATCAGACATGATCGGCCTAAGTGCAGGTGATGGATTAGTGCACAATAATGCCACTTTTATCATTCTAACTGCCTCTTCCTTGTTGATCTCGCCCCCCAACATTGGATCTACCAACTCCATTAGATTCCCCTTTTGTTGTAAAACAACAGCCTGAATGTATATAGAGGAGAGCAAGGACATTACAAGGGAAAAGGGTCAGAATAATGTAATAGATTTTACATGATCCCATAGAAGTTTAACACTGAGAGCAATATTGATGAAAAAAGAAAATGATAAATTAACAGAATGCATGTATCAGTAGTATCTCAGCCTCAAGAACAGAACACAAGAATGGAATAGTTAGAACTTAAAACATGATCCTATCTTACCCAATCTTGAAGGCATACGTAATCCTCCTCTGGGCGATATCTTGTATTGTTCTTTCCAGCAACAATTTCTAATGCAACAATCCCAAAACTGTAAACATCTGCCTTATAGGTCAGGTAGCCCCATAATGCATATTCCGGTGCCATGTAACCTCTGCAAAGTAGGAGCTATAAGCACAGCAGTTCCAAGCATATCAACCTTTCTCACCTTTACATGTTAAGTTATGCAATTAATATATCTATGATGCTGGCTGGACTCACTCGCACTTGGTGTAAATAAGAACGTAAAATTAGCTTCGAAGCATACCATGTACAATTCAAATTTTAATTAAGTAGATTATCTATAAAGAAATCGTAGGTTTCTTCTGCTTTACAGAATGGTTCTAATGTGAGCATTAAAAAGTTAAGAAAAGAAAAAAGAGCAATCTCTCCCATTTCCTGTCAAGAAGATTAAAGCTCATTTATTATCCTATGAATTATAATTGCATAAACAACCTTCACATGCTAAAGTAAAGTATTCCTTAACTTGTAATTTAAATTGACTTGGAAAAGAGTAACAGAAAAAAAAAAAGAAAGGTAGACTTTATCAGAGTCAACTGAAATTACATAACTCAAGGAAATGGAATGATGATCACCAGATTTTTTTGAGAGAAAAACAGAAGGGAAAAAAGTAGCTTACATAGTTCCAGCAACTCTGGTGCTAACATGGGTGTTTTCCTCCTCGTAAAATTTGGCCAAACCAAAGTCAGAGATTTTAGCATTGAGATCCCTATCGAGTAGCACATTCGTAGTTTTGATGTCTCTATGAATAATTTTTAAACTTGATTCCTCGTGCAGGAAGGCCAGACCTTTTGCTATGCCAAGACAAATTTTCTGCCTAGCAGGCCAGTCTAATTTCAACCGGCTTTCCTTGGGACCTGTATTGACACACATGACCCAGCCAATGAAATTCATCTTAAAGTTGTCAATAACCAATTTTGGAGCTTTCGGTTCCTATGATTGTTATGAAATCAACACCATTTTTTTCAGGAGGGTGGCAGAGGCAGTTAAAGGAAAAGGCAGCTTCCACAATGTATTCAATAACTAAAAAGATATGTGAAGCTTACCAAATAAAGCACGTGAAAGGCTATTATTTTCCAAGTATTCATAAACCAACAATAATTGATTTCCCTCAACGCAACATCCATACAACCTGACAAGATTTGGATGCTGTAATCCAGCAATCATGGCTAGTTCATTCAGAAATTCACGGTCTCCTTGCTTTGATTTTGAAGAAAGTTGTTTAACTGCAATTATAGTACCATCTAGGAGTACACCCTACAGATTATGTATATTAAAAAATTATCATTCGAAACATCATCGATCAGAAAGGAACGAAGAAAAGATTGTCAAAGAGAAACCATGGTGTACACGTACCTTATAAACAGATCCAAAACCACCCTCTCCAAGTTTATTTGCAGGGTCAAAATTGTTAGTCGCAGCTTTCATTTGTCTAAAGGTAAAAAAGCCAGTCTGCAGATCAAGTCCCCTCAAGACTTGGGAAATGAAGGAGGAAAAAGACAAATTATATTATCAATAAGCATGCATAGCATACGGTTGTACAAATAGACCAACTAAGACAATTAATTGAAGGTCAAATATTATATCTTGAAGTTGAAGTTTATTTAGAGTACCTTGTTCCCTCGAAGCCTTGTCACCAAAATAGCCTTTCCGCCATAGAATGCCTAATATTACGAAAATGAGGCATGGAACAGAAACTGCAGCTGCAACCACAAACTTCATCTTCCTCTTCCAATCATTAACTGGAGGCTTAAAATCTACCAAGAGAGAACAAAACTGGTAAAAACAGCAATTCTCAAACACTGCATATGCAAACTCTGATAGAATAATAGACTGATCAGATATATGAAGTACTTGGTGATTAGGATATATTATGGAATGGTTAAAGCAGATAACTAAATTGGAACTTTTCTTGCTGGATCAGTCTATTTTACTTCTGCTTTCAAGATCCAAGATCCTATACCATACAGGCAATAGTTAAGGCCAACTCCATTATTGCACATCCTTTGCAAGTCAATCCTCCTCAAGCACTAAACAACTTAGAGAACCATCAAGACTCAAATTTAACTAGGAGATGGAGCACGAATACCGATTACTAGGCACATGAAGAATGAGAATGTACATACTAAACCAAACTTACCAGAATCTACTGAGATAGCTGAAATCAGTGGGCCATATACTCCCCTTTTTGGACTAGCAGTTGTCCCTTTCCCAGCCCAGTGAAATCGTATTGTCAAAGTTTTGTTGCTAACAACGGTTTTAAATCTCTTTATGACTTCCTGATCAACACCTTTAGCCTCATTTTGAATATTGAAATCCTTCAATTCAAGTTTCTCCTGCAATAAATAAATTCAATTAAACCAATTTGGTAACATGCAAAATGCACACTTCACATATAATGTTATTGGCTACCTGAACGTAAACATCAAATATGCGTCTTCCAAGACTCTGAAAGGATCTATTTTGTCTGATTACTATCTCTGCAAAGTGAAGTGTGACTGTATAATTTCCAGTTGCTAAGCATCGGACAAAATAAGTGAGAGAAAGAGGAGACAGGCGTGCTCTTGTGTATAATCTGGAGTTGTTTGTTCTCAGCAAGGAAACATTTTGTGCTATATAGGCCTTTGCCGTTCCGGGGGTATCCCAGAAATGCCCAGTGCTACTAGTTTCCCAAGTCTCTCTGATTGGAAGATATTTTGCTGGACCACCTGAGTCTTCATCCCCTTCATAATTGATGTCTCCAATGGTGGTTTCTCCTCCACCACAATTTATATGTACTGAGTAGTGATCTACAAATAGTGAAATAGTGATGGTAACTACATTTGATTAAACATAACATGAAAGAGAGTAAAGCAAAACATGTAAGAAAATCAATGCCACATTTGATCTCTACATTGATCTCAAATATGGTATCACCTCCCCTAGAGAAAATTTTTAGAGTCTATATTTGTATTTTAACTCAGAATTACCTTTCGAGCAAGGGAAGTTCTTCAGGCAGTCATCAAGTCCTCTGGATTAGAGTAGTATGACAAAGAAGCATCAGCCTTCTCTAAGAGAGATACAAAGGTGAAAGCATAAAAATAACAATAAAAAGGTTTTTTGTTCATTCAATAAGTTGCCAACTCACAAGTATTTCCCTCCTGAAGAGCTTTTGAACAAATTTCTGATAAAGAGCAAAACAGTCACTTTAACATCTCGATACATCTACAAAGTTAGAAAAGTAAACACAAAACAAGGAAGCCAAGTATGGAGAGAGTGTTTCTTACAGATTTTCACGACAAGAAGTCGGCTCAGAGCTTTCGGAGAAATTATTGTAAGATAGATCTATCTGACTGTAAAGAAGAATAATAAGCTGTAACTACAAGAACTTGAAAAGTTAATCTATAACTAAGGCCATTTTGGTTAATATAACTGCTATTACTTAAAACAGGATTTCACAGGAAAACGGTTTGTCTTAGGGAGATGGCCTCAAATGTATCTTTGGTATCTTTAGTGAATCAGTGAAGCAGAATCAGCCCATTCTTCCTGGGTTTTTACTCTAGGGTAAGAGGGTTCAAAGGTGATTGTAAATAAGTAAATAAACAAAATCAGATCAAACCATAACTAAGGGTGAGAGCGTTTAATGGCTATAGAAGGATACTATTGTTATCAACTCTGGCCCTGGACCAAAAACGGATATAAAGTTCCTCTGTATAAGTAGTATTGAAACAACATATACCATAATGTATATCTACAAGTTTACTTCTTTCTTATAAAACTTCTTACAGAACTACATGGCACTTATACTACGACTAACAAAGTATCTCAAATTCAGTTCCCGTTGAGCCTGCTTTTCAAAATATCAGTTTTCCATATATACTTAGCCGATATGCAATAGACCTTTAGAAAACAAATTTGAGATTCCAACTAGATTAGCGGTAATTTTTCTAAGAATAGTTCTGGAAACATGAAACTCAATCCAGATTTCACCAAAGATATTTGATGATTTTACAGATGGCTTCATGCTGTATGATTGAGCCTTCAAGGAAAGAGTAAATTTAGATATGTGCAATCATATGTTTGTTAGCATGTGCAAATCATGCTCCAAAGTATGAAAATTCTTTCAAGAGTCATTAATGAAATGCAGAAAATGAACTGATATGAAGTCAAAATTTCCAAAATTAGAAAGAAAAGTAAGGCATACTAGCGACCATCTCTGCTATTCAGCCATTCTGGAATGGGGCCGGTGAGCAAATTACTTGTCAGATACCTATTCAGTAAGCAACATACAAAACGACAATAAGAACTTATATTGGAAAAATCTTGAAAGGTTATATTCTAAAGTGAAAAAGTGAATGAGTTCAATTAAATTTTAGAATTTTGCCACTAATTATCTGCAATTTCCTTTTTCTTTTTTTTTTTCCTGTTTCTGAAATTTTACTTGCAGGTATGATAGTATCAGCCGGCTGATTTTATTGTGGCAATCATGCCACCATTTTAAGTACACCACTCAAATAAATAAAAATTAAGATCTTCTATGTTACCATAGGAATCAAAAGGTTTAAATTTTAAAATTAAAGCTTGTCAATTAACAACTAATTGTTTCACATAAGCCTCCGATTGCATGTCAACAATCAACTTCAAGATCATGTATAATAAGTTTTCTCTCTCAATGGTTCAAAGATGGAAGATCCTACATTGCACACAAATACACCTCAAGAGTTCAAAGAGCTTACATGTATTCTGTAGTTGTAAGACTGTTAGAATCTGGAATTCTACCTTCCAATTTGTTGAAGCTGAGATCTCTGTAAGAAATAGATAAGTCAGGTATTTCATAACGACAACTGATGGTTCAGTTAAAATGTAGAATCCTTTAAGACATAGATAAGTGCATTGAAAAAGAGTGCTGTCAGGAAAAACAGAAAGTACACTAGGGTTGGAGTTCTCCAGCTGCCAATTAATAATTATAGTAGATTTTATGAAATGCTTTGGTAAATATTTCAGAACCAAGCATCACTTTAAAGATGCAAGGTTTCTTTGAAATAAGACAATAACAATTTTCAAAATGCATAACTGATAACCAAGAGAAAGAAAGAAAGAAAAAAACTATTATAAATATTTTCAACAAAAATTTTATCCAAATCAGGCCAAGCTCGGGAACACTCAAAAGTTAGCATGCAAAGCTAACCGTTACATTTAAACAATACAATGAAAAATACACTTAGCCTCCAAGTTCTAGAAGTACAATAAATTTATAAACATACACATGTAAATGTCTAAGTACTGACACATAAAGAATGAAAATTGAGATGAAACAAGAAGAGAAGAGTTACAAAATCTGTAGTAGTGAAAATTCCCATATATATTCTGGGATTGGTCCAGATATATTGCAGCTCCGTAACATCCTACAGTAAGAATCATGTGAGAAAGTAGGGATGAGTATGACCTTGAAGAATTTTGCAAGCTTGGGAATGACTTACAATCTTTTCATGTTTTTCATGTTTTCTAAGTTTGGAAACTTTGAACTCTCTCCATGTATGTCACTGATCCTTCTGCATAATATTTGCATCATCAACATTTGTTAAAAGAGAAAAAGGCTTCTGCTGACATAATTTGAACATCTATATCTGGAAACGACAGCATCATAAGGTTTTAGAGACTAATAGTTACAAATTACTTTACAAGATTTTACAAGGCAAAACTCACAGTTCTGTTAAATTACTCAAGACAGCTAAGCTGAGAGGGATTGGCCCTTTAAAACCACTGGCTTGAATCTCTCTGTCAGCAGAAGAGATCAGAGGAATAAAGATGTCACCTAAAAACAGACTTTAGAGTCGTAACTCATAATGGAGAAGAAAGACACTCACAATATCTCAAGTTGCTTCCAACTTTGAAAAATGTCGGGTATCTTTCCAGTGAAGTTGTTACCGCTAATCCTACTACATGAACCCACATAAAGCAAGATTTCTTACCAAGTAAGCATATTAACGGTATAACTACAGATACTTCTCTTGAAACACTTACAGTTCTGTTAGTTTGGACAGATTAGAAAGTACCAAGGGAAACTCTCCACTGAGATGGTTAGCATTAAGAATCCTGCAGTTGCCAAAGAGGAAACTCAGGCCAAATTCAAGTGAGTCAAGTGTTGCTTGATTTGATCATGTATGAATACACAATAGGGAAAAGGAGGCCTAACAGATTTTCCAGGTTAACCAATTTCCTCAGGTCAGGAGGAATAGTTCCAGAAAACAAGTTGTTCTCAAGGCTCCTGAAAATATAGTATTAATAAGAAACCCTAAACCTTATCATATTCAACTAATAAAAAAATAAAAATAAAAACAATAGAGGCAAAAAAGATAATCAAGGGAGATTGACTGAAAAGGCATACAAGTATACAAGGGTGGTAATGTTTCCCAAATAGCCTGGAATTGACCCTGTTAAGTGGTTCATAGAAAGAGATCTGAAATGGATTCATTCCTATTAGTTGAATATGAAATATGAAGGTAAGAGTCGCTTTCTAAATGTGATCAACATAAAGTGCACTATTAGCTTACATATATTCCAACTCCATAGCAGCCCATTCACGGGGTATCGTACCATTAATATAGTTCCGATGAAGATCACTAGAAGCAAAAGAAAAGATGTTAACGTAGATAAAAGCTAATACCTTAATTCTGATTTTTAAGATTAAATAAACAATTGTAACCTTTTCTTACATTGTTTTAAGGTATGATAGCTTCGAGAGTGAGGGTGGAAGAACACCATTAAGATCCTGCCCTCTAAGATAACTGTTCCAAAGGGCAAGAAGACTTTTAGATGCATTTCAATTATAATTGCTCATTGCCAAATATTAATATGTTTTGATTTCATTAATTCTTTTAGAAGAAAAAATTTTCTGAACATTTTGAGTATTTAATTGCACATCATTGGTCAGAAGACAACAACAAAGTCATCTCCACGTAGAAAAATATAAGCAAAATTTCTGTTTACTGCATATTACCTAACGACTAAAGATGATTCTAATTTTTTTTTTTTTTTATACCAAGCCAAAGTCACAAATCATATGTATTTTTCTTGGAAGAGGTATGTTCATATTCCTTAGCAAACAAACATGCTTTTTTCGTTGCTCGAATTAAAGTGATCAGAAATGCAACCAATCATAGATATATAAACCAAAGCTACTGCATTTAAGGGTATGGTCAAGGAAATTAAAATAAACATTGTCTTCTAACAACTGAGTAGGAGATAGGACAACCTACATGCCATCAATATGACATTCACCATTGGAGAGGGAGCAATTGCAAGTAACAGTACTGTTCTTTATACTCAATTCCACATTTGGCGGTGGTGATGGTGTAAACCAGCTTGATTTATTGTTGCAAGGGTTCTCATTGAAATTCCAATCCTTCTTTCCAAGTTCTGCCGCTATCTCCTTAAGAGCTTCCACTGCAAAGTAATAAAAATGAAACCCATTATTTCAAACAAGCCTCACTGCAATTGTATGCTTGAAGGAAGTTCATTTCAAACATCTCGGTACCCTTTCCCTTCTTGTCGGAGAAGGGCAAGTTGGCAAAACTAATATTTTGGACATGAACAAATCCCAAGGTGACATTTTTAATATCATGCCATTTACTTTCGAACAAGAGATCTAGAGTTGAATATTCAGAATTTCATCAGTTTATCAAAACGCAAGATGTACTTATTTACTTACATTCAGAATCTGGAGGAAGAGGCGGCTCTACTTGAGCTTCAACGTTGTTTGTTGTCATGCAAATGAAAACCAACGTAAGAATCATGAGGTGGAAAACACTGACCGAAACGCAACCAAAGATTCCCATTGTTGTTTTCCACAGTTACCCTATTGAGTTTTTCTCTCTCTTGCTCTGCATCTAAGAACAAAGATTGTAAAAGGACACAGATAAGTTTGTAAAAGGAAGTGGAAACTAGATTTCTTTCCTGTCTTCAAATTTGTAATGGCTTTCCTTGACCAACCGACTAAACCTAACCATTTTTTTAAAAAGAAAAAGCTAATAAATTCTTGACGAACTCTGCACCCAGCTTCATTTTTTTTTTTTCTCTTTTTAGTTTTATTTTCTGATAGTTACGCTAATGGCAGGGTCCCAGATGTCTTATGGGAACAATGTTTTTCATTTCAATGTCAAAGCAGGAACGCTACAACGTACAGACGACTGCTTACTTGTGTAGTTGGCTTCTGTTGTCTACACAGTAACACAAGCGCGTAAGTAATAAGTAGGGAAGAACAGTTTTCCTATTGATTCGATAAGAAAAAAAATAAAAAAAATAAAAAATAAAAACTGAATTTATCAATTTTAAAAAATAAAAAATCAAATTGATCGATTTAATTTTTTATTAATTAAAAAAAATAACTAAACTTTAAAAATTGATCATCTTATTTTTATTTTCATCTTTCTTAGTTTAAATAAAAAAAAATGCCTAACAATCTCTAAATATATATAATTATTTATATTATATTATATATTAAAAATTAAATAATTCAATCAATTTAACAGATAATTTTAAAAATAACAAATCCCCCAAAAGAATCAATTTATCCAATCTCATATAATAATTTTTAATCAAAACTAAAATAATAAAATTAAAGTCAATTAATTAAATCAGTCTAAATCAAATTTCCCATCACTAATAGTCAATGTCAACCGCTGATATTTTATTTTTTTTCAAAGCTAGTCTTTTATTAGTTTTATTATGGCATAATGGTTTGAGTATTTTATATTGATATTTTTCTGATTAATTTTTTTTTATGTTTTATTTGTTTTTTTTCTTTTAATGAAAGCCATATTTAAACTGCAAGAATACAAAATAGCAATCAAAGATATTACAAGCAAACCACAGTTCCAGCTATTCCAATTCTCCATGCATCTTATCTTTCCCTTGGGAAATAATAATAATAATAATGATAATCTTTTCAAAGTAAAGTAAGGGCATATTTATATTGCCTAACTGTACTTGCACTCCACCTTTTTTCTTTAAGAAAAATCAAATGTCAATTGGCCTAAATTTAAGATTGCTCACTGTTTATAAAATATAAAATAATACAACAAAATTGTAGATTTTTTTCATCTATTTTGATGAATAAAATATAAAATATTTTATATTAAATTTTTTTTTTTATATCCTATCAGTATTATTAACATATAAAAGTAGGGAAAGAAAAGTCCTATTGTGTTGTGTCTAGATTAATCACTGGCCTGCTTCTGACCTTGAGGAGGATTAGGTGGGGTTGTGGGGCATGGTGTCCCATAAAAGAGAAAGCAGCATGGAGGGATGAGCTTCTTTATTTCATCCAAATTAATTCTGGAATGAGTCAGTCAACTCAGACAAATTAAAGTCAATTCAGCTGGATGGATTAATATTCCAGCCTTGAACTTCAATTCTCATGAAGGAAGTGTAACCAGTCGAACCTCTATTGTCACCTCAAGGAAATTTCGCAGTTGGTAAAATAAAATATCTTCTCACATGCTACCTTTTTCGGATTTTAAGTTGAAGTGTCTTATACACTAGACTTACATATATATATATATATATATATATATATATATATATATATATTTACAGATGACTTGAAGCATGGAGTTTTCATGCTTTTGCTAGAACTTAGAAGTAAAGGATTACTCTTGACGTTACTGGCTCTTCCACTATAAATTTTCATTTCTAAAAGTGAAATTCATGTTATGTGATAAATTTGTTGTCTTTACACGTAAAATTCATGTTACGCGATAAATATAATCAACCTTTTCGCTTATCGTGGATTAGTTTTAAGTTGAATGATTATATAAGATTTAACAAAAGTCTTGAAAAACTAAAGCAATGGGTTTTTCTCTCTAATGTCTGATGCCTGGTCAGGACTCAAAAACTTAAGTAATGACTAGTTTCCAAGACATGGACAGGGAAGTAGAATGTTAATGCTCTGCAAGAAAAATGTAAAAACAAGGTTTCCTAAAACCTGCTAGAGAGTCAAGCATCAACTTATCAACTTTTGTACATCTGGCAAAAAACTGTCACAATCAGGCAAAAGAATTCAGGACTATGTACAACTTCTAACAGTTGCAGAATTCTTACAGGCAAGATAACACAGCACAAGTGAGTTTTATAGACTTGCATACAGATGAGAAAGTTTATAACTTGACTGAAGTATGCTCTAGCCTCGAAGGCAGACCTCAAGATCCAAATAGCTCTAAGCAAGGAAGATTCTTCTAACTAGTAGGCTGGAAAGGAATGCTCGCCGCTATGAACAAATTCTAGAATCCGGGTTGATTTCATTGGAGTTATAAGATGTAGAGGAAGAGTAGAAGGTATGAACAGTTGTTGAGTTTTGGGTTTGGCTTCCACTCGAACTTTGATCTTCCTTCTGTCGACGGAGATCTCTCATGGCCTTGAACCTTAAATCTTCAGTATAGGTGCTTGCTTCTGGTACCAAGTCAGGAACAGTCATTTGCCCTTCAAGCATGTTTACCACCTCGGACATGGTAGGCCTAAGTGATGCAGATGCATTTGTGCACAGCAGAGCCACTTTTACCATGAGTTCCACCTCTTCTTTTTTGACTTCAGACCTTAATCTCTCATCAAGAAGAGCTATCAAGTTTCCAGTTTGTTGCAAATGGCATGCCTGCAGTATTGTATCATATATTGATATATCTTGTCATATTTCAGAATAGGAGAAATCAGCACAGTTGTAGAGAAAGTGCAGGCAAGTACCCAATCTAAGAGACAAACAAACTTTTCACTAGGCATAAAGTTATTGTTGTTCTTCCCGGTAACGATTTCCATTGCTACAACTCCAAAACTGTAAACATCTGCTTTGTGTGTCAGGTGGCCCCATAATGCATATTCCGGTGCCATATATCCTCTGCACATTAAAATTGTGATGTTTTACACAAAGCATGGTGTTTATGCAAGTATCTTAAGTAGACATAAAATTGTGGAAGATTCTTGTTCCCGGAATGGAAACTCACATGGTTCCAGCAACTCGGGTGGTGATGTGGGTTTTCTCCTCTTCATCGAGCCTAGCCAATCCAAAGTCGGATATTTTAGGGTTTAAGTCACTATCCAAAAGAACATTAGTTGCTTTAATGTCTCTGTGAACAATCTTGAATCTTGATTCTTCATGCAGAAAAGCCAGACCTCTAGCAATACCAATACAGATCTTAAGCCTTGTAGCCCAGTCTAGTTTGAGCTGATCGTGTTCTGAACCTACATATTATCCCAAGCAAGTATACCTCACTAGATTTAGATCTTATCCATGTGCAACATGAACAACAACATGATCAGTGGTTAATCATGTCTTGAACTATAATATTTACAAAGAAAAAAAAACATGGATGAATGACGCAACACTGACCAAACAAAGCATGGGCGAGGCTGTTGTTTTCCATGTACTCATATACCAGTAACAATTGATCCCCTTCAACACAAAATCCATGAAGCTTGACAAGATTTGGGTGCTGCAAACAAGATATCATCCCAATCTCATTCAGAAATTCACGATTTCCTTGCCGTGATTTAGAGGAGAGTTGCTTTACTGCAATCTTGGTACCATCGGGTAACTCACCCTGCACCCTGACCTTTATTAGATTCTCATATGTTGAATAAATAAGAGTTAATATTACAACAGGATAGTCACATAGAATTTAGCTGTGCACCTTGTACACAGGTCCAAAACCACCTTCTCCAATCTTGTTAGCAGAATCAAAGTCATCCGTGGCAACTTTAATCTGTTTCAAAGTGAAAGTCCCTGATGGCACGTCTTCTTTGGTACCTGTCCGAGAACAAGTGAAAAATTATGTGCTTGTTTTATAATTCCTTAAATTATAATAATAAATTATTTCCTGAATTTTAACTAGGGTAAGAAGCATTAGCATTGACCACAAACAAAACTTCCTTTTGACTCTCTTGCTAATTATATAGATTGTACTACATTCATGACATGTAATCCCATTGCATCATTGACAGCAAAGCTACAATAACTTGAACCAAAAAATGACCTTGCAATTTAGCCACTATTCCTGCAATTGATTTATTTAAAAGAAAACAGAGAAAGATGGCATAACGCTGTGTAAGTGGGAAGTATGCAAGAGAATTCCAACAGTAGAATGCCTATAAATGCAATGAATAAATCAATAAGTTACATATCACCAACAGAATTCAAGGGTGTACCTTCTTTCCTCCAATATTTCCCAAGCAAATGACCTTTCCACCGAAGAATTCCCAGCATGAAGAAGACAATGCATGATCCTAGAACCCCAAAAATGATATAAAAAGTTCTGTTGTTTCTTCCATTTGAGCATGGCTTTGAAGCTGCCCAACACAGCAATGTTCATTAATAAGGCAGAATCAAAACACTTTGCAGAAAAAAAAAATCTCCACTTTTTCCTTTTTTTTTTTTAATTGTGTTGTGTATATGTATTTTAGGGAAAGGATAGCCTTAAAATAAGAAATGCAAGTGCTCAAGGTGATAAGGAAAGACTATGCATGCAGATTGCATACCAGAAACTACAGAAATAGCTGATACAAGTGGCCCATAGACACTTCTTTGAGGAATCCTTGTTGTTCCTTTGCCAGCCCAATAGAATCGAATCTCCAAGAAATTATTCGTCACACTCACATTATAAACTTGTTTTACTGAAGGCTTGAGAGCACTCTTGGCCTCTGATTCAATATTGAAGTCCTTCCACAATAATTTTCCCTGTGACAAAATGCAGATTAATGTACCCTGATTTTGCAACTTAAAAAAGTATGTATTTCAAAAGCGTGTTAAAATAATCACCTGAACATAAATGTCAAATATGCGCCTACCAAGGCTGTTATGCATTTCATCGGGAGTAAACTGTATCTCAGCAAAATGTAAAGTTATGGTGTAATTTCCATTCTCTAAGCAATAATGGAAATAAGTGAGCGATATTGGAGCTTTGCGGGCTGTTTTGTACAGTTCAGAGACGTTTAATGATGGCTTTGATACAGTGTAACGTGTATTTTGGAAATCATTGTCATCCATGAAGTCTCCAGTGCTACTTAATCCCCAATAACCATCATCACTGATATAATATTTTGCTGCACCACCTTCAACATCACCATCCCCTTTATATAATAAGTTTGTTTGGTTTTCCTTGATCCTTGTGTCCTTTCCACCACAATTAACATGTAAACAATTTGAATCTGCTAAAAGGGAAATAATTTGGATTTAAAAGAAAGAAAGAAGCTCAATAATATATTTAAGGAAATGCAGCATACTTAAAGTCAATTTCTTGTGCACCTATGATATTGTTTCACGAAATGCTACATCAAACAGAACTTATGCTCTGAGTCACTTCATATGAAAGAAATTCGAGTTAAAAGCCCAATGCAATAATGAAGTTAAGCGGACTAAAATGATTAGCAGTTCTAATATTCCAACTCCTAAAGGAGACAACTTACATTGAGGGCAGGTGAAATCCTTCTTGCATGCAAGAGCTTCCCTCCTGTTACAGAAATAAGAACAGAAAATCGTCAGCACAAAGTTTGAACGGTACAAACATAAGATCCTCCTTTATCAGCCATCAAATACTTAAACGAATAAAACAATAAGAAGAAGAAAGAAAGAAAGAAAGAAAGAAAGGGAAAGAAAACTCTTACAAGTTGTTCCCTGATGAAAAGCTACGGTACAAGTTTAAGTTCAGATTCCTGAGGACAAAACATGAAATAATTGTTAGCTCCACATCAAATTGAAGAAGAAAGTATAAGGAAAGAATAATATAAATGTAGTCTGACATGTTCTCCTGACACACAAATTTCTCAGGGTCTTGCCATGTGAAATCATTGTATGAAAGATCACTGCATCCAAATCAGTATAAAATTCCAAATCAACGATGAGAATGAACTTAAATAACAATATATGATAATTAAGGGATATCTTTTTTTCTCTTTGAGTATTACGAGTAGTGCACTTAGAAAAGGGATGTAATGGAAATATGATAAGAAATTTCAGAGAAAGAAACATACATGCTCGCTCCTTGCTTTAGTATTGAATCTGGCACATCTCCGCTTAGCGCGTTGCCACTTAAAAAGCTAGTAGAACCCACAGCAGATATGAGGTATGTCATATCAACCAGAGTAACAGAAAACAATCAAATACTCTATATTTTAAAATTGAGTTTCACTTATCAGTGTCGGTCTTTTAAGTGATTCGGGGCTGGAAAAGAAGTTTAATGTTAAATCCCTGTAACAATGGTTCTTATCCCTATTACCATGAACTTGAGTTTCTATTTGTGCACATAAACCAATAATTTCTAGCTTCTACAATATAAAAGTTCAAACCGCTTATCCAGAACTAACAATGGTTCTCTGCAATGAAGTCCAAAAGAAAACTAAATGCAGCCTTTTAATTTCAAGTTGATACTTACACAAATTTTAGACGATCTTCACTTATGCTGGTTGGAATTTTCCCGACTAACTTGTTGAAACTGACATCCCTGTTGCAATACAGTGTGATAATTTTATTACGGTGCTCAAAATTTCAAATATGATTTTGCAAACTAGGAGTCTCTAAAAGATAAATCAATAAATAACTTGCTTTTTGAATCCAAAGGATATAAGTTTATTTCCGGCAATAACTTGGTGATAGAAAATCTATTCAAGAAGGTTCTTAAGTGTATTTTAGTGCATGTTCCTGTGAGTCTAACATGTATTTACCATTCATAAATGACATCCCAAATTTGTCTTCTAAGTGCTTAATTATACTCTAGGCACCTTTTGGCCTTTTGGGATATCCTTATAAGCCTGACACTTGCCCAATTTAATTTAAGCATAAACATCATGACTTTTTCAGCACAATACTCACACAAGATATGAAGTCTTTCCTGTCTACTATGAATAATTCTTCTGCAAGTAAAATATGGGTAAACAATGTAACCGTGGTTGTTAATGGAAGTTATTGAGGCAATAATTTTAGTTTGTTAAAAGAAACTAATGATAATAATTATGTGTCCTCTGTATGAGTCTAATTTGAAAGAGAAAGTGAATGCAAACTGTATGTAAAACCTTGCGCATTCTTTACTTACAACATTTCCAGGTTCTTCATTGCCCAAATGTAAGAAGGAATCTCGCCAGAAATGTTACAATTCCTCAAAACCCTATTAATATATAACCAGATGACATTTAGTCAAAATGGATCACAAATAGATGGCACCTTCAATATATTTGATTGCGACAACTAAACATACAATCTTACTATGCCTGTCATGTTTCTGACCATAGGAAAACCTTGATTTGGCCCATTTATATCACTAATCCTCCTGCATAAAGATAAGTCCAGCATTCACAAAGCCATCGACAAAAAACAAAAAGGTAGTTAAGCAATAAAAAGACAACGACTACAAATAACGAAGGCATTATACTCACAGCTCAACTAAATTACTCAAAAGGGATATGCTTATCGGTCCCTCGAGTCCACTTGCATGCATTTCTCTGCAATAATTGAAGAATAAACAAGTATAATTATAACAAAATAAATAAATATATATACAGATCTTAATTTTAATTTAAATAAGGATCTTACAGTCTGTTGAGTTGTTTCCATCCTTGTATGAAACTAGGTATGGTTCCATTGAAATTGTTATCGTTTATCCTACTGCATCAGGCAACAAAATGCTGTATGTGATGAGCATATCTAGATATATGGCCTAAAATAAGGGAAATTTTGAAGAAACTTACAAATCAGTTAGGTTTCTTAGCGAAGCAAATGTCACTGGCAAGTTTCCAGATAACTGATTGGAGGAAAGCATCCTGAAATCACAAAAACACACACACACACACACACACAAATCATTTAATGTTGAGGGGAAAGTAAACTAATATAACTTGAAATTAAAAGAATTAGAAAATATCAAAGAAAGAAGAAGACACTGGTTTTCTCTTACAATGTTCCCAAGTTGACTAAATTCCCAAGTTCAGGTGGTACAGCACCAGAGAATTGGTTTGCTTCAAGACTCCTGATTAAAAAAATATCAAACATCCTTTGTAAATGTCCAATTGAGTGAGAAAGGAATATGAAAAAATCAATAGTGTTTTTGGTCATATATATATATATATATATATATATATATATATGAGATGCAGGGTTTGGTACTCTAATTTTGCATCTCGAATTCGATTTCAAAGACTCCGATCACCATAACACCCTCAAAAAGTTAATTTAAAAAATATAATTAACCAAAGTTCCAAACATACAGATATGTGAGAGTGGTAATATTTCCCAAATGCTTTGGAATTTCCCCTGACAAGCGATTTACAAGAAGAGAGCTGCACAAAAACTTTCTGGTTAACATTTGAAAGGAGAAAAAAATTATGCAAAAAATTTTAAGAACTTACATCACAGTCAACTTCATTGAAGCCCACTCTCTAGGAATGGTTCCATTTAGGTAGTTGTAAGCAAAATCACTGCAAACAAAAGTAAGATTACTTAGAGCAGTTATCTACAAAGGTTCTAGAGTATTGCACAAACATTTGGTATGTTATCACAGTAAATCATTCCGAAAGCTCTTACATTTCTCGAAGGTAAGGAAGCTTAACCAGTTGAGGAGGAAGCATTCCAGGAAGGTCATAACCCTTGAGCATTCTAAAATACATAAGCCATGCAGTATTAGTATGTACTCAACCAACAAAAGGAAGAGAGATTGAAACTAATAGCGACTTTAAGGATCAGAAATTACTTAAATTACTGAAATAGCTACTCAAATGGCTTTACCGTGGTCATTTATTTTAAGAGGTATGCATATATGTAAAATGGAAATCATGCCTCAAAAGCAGAATATATGCAGATAGCATCAACTTAGGTTATAACAGCCAAAACTACCCTCATGTTAACTCATTGACAACCCTCTCGGATTCACCATAATTAGAAATAACCATGCAGAACCAAACTGGAGATATAGAATAAAATCACACTTGATGAGGTGAAAGAATTAACATAAAATAGAGAGTAAAAATATGAAGAAATATACATCCTTACGACGTGACAAACAGTGCCATTTGTCTCACATTCACAAGAGATCTCATGCTCTGAATCCTTTGGTGGCACTGGTGTTACCCCAACCATTTCAACTTTGCAGGAATCACCATTAAATTTCCAGTATGTCGAGCCCATCACAGCAGTAATCTCTTGCAAAGCATCAACTAGAAGACATCCATAGTTCCATAAGCATCACAGCATTATATATGAATATAACAAAGCCAGATAACAAAGCCAGCTTTGTTCCTTAATATATTGATAAATTCAATTTACATACTAGTATTGCATAAAAGGAGTAAAAAAGTAAATTTGTTAATCCAATTGTTAGGCTTCATAACCACTATTCCACTTTGAACTAAACAATCGGATTAACAACTTTTCCACCCTTACCCCTTTCTCTCTCACCATGTACCAAGCACATCCTTATTGACAAGCTTTTGAAGAGATGGAGGTTTTAGCATCAATTTGAGCATGGAAGAAGGTCATTTCAACAATTACATAACAGTTAATAACATTTAGTTTCACCACAAACAGATACTTTGTTAATGAATCCTAGAATATGCAGCAGCAACATGGTATTAGATTCCATATTTGTTAGCTTACGAATTTTTAAAAAAAAAAAAAAAAAACAATATTTCACTAAACAAATCAGCAGAAAAGCAAGAAAAAATAAGTTCTTGCAATGGGTCTTAATTTGAGGAACAAAATCAAACAAAAATTAGACCTTGCTAAAACTTCAATTTCTTTCCATTTTCCCTTCATATTTCCAGCGACAAAAAGGCACCCATTTTCCTAAATTATCTCATCAGCCAAACAAAACCACCCAAAATAAATAT
This sequence comes from Firmiana major, assembly GCA_033439115.1. NCBI lineage: Eukaryota > Viridiplantae > Streptophyta > Magnoliopsida > Malvales > Malvaceae > Firmiana > Firmiana major. Next base: position 2,657,206 of record CM065914.1, on the reverse strand, counting down.
AAAATCTTGTCTCTGACTAACCTTCTTCTTGGGGCACCATTGAGTCAGCAAATCTAAGCAACCCGAAGCAACCCATTGCAATACTCAAGAAGAAGACAAAAAGTTTCTTGGTAACCATGATGACAGAAGCACAGAAGACAAACTTTGAAGGTTGTAGCTTTCAAAGAAACTATGAGAAGCTGTTCAGCATTCAGCTCGATCCAGCTTTGAAACCTAGCTAAAACAAGTTGCTATAATGTTTTCGCAAACAAAGAAAGAGACTTTACAAATCCAAAATCCCAGATATAGCATGCAGCCAAATACAACCATACAAGTACAACGAAACGTATTTACTTTAGTATTTTGTTAACTGTTTATAAATATGAATGAAAGTTTTGTCTGAACATTTTGGGAATCCTTTAACAGGACTCTTGAATGTTTTCTCTATCCTGTCTCTTTCATAGTATTTAATTTTAATTGCTGCAGTAAATCCGTGAGTCGCCACCTTAACCAGGCTCGTTGAAAACTAGTACTATTACAGCTCTCACTTTCCAGTGTGCTAGAGAGTGTTAGACTTTGGATTTTCCTTGCATTTTTTAAGACTTTGACTGATTAGTAGTGCAAATTGTTTGACTTTATATTTCTTCATTCAAACTCAGAAAATAAATTATACTAACAATTTTATAACCATAGCCGACAACAATAAGCTAATCAATACCTTTATATGAGAAAACATAATCTTAAACTCCCTATAATAATAATAATAATATAACCAAAATATTATAACAAAAAAATATAAAACAAATAGATTCAAGAAAAATAACAAGATTAATTTGATAATTAATATATCAATATGAATTATACAATTTAACACGAAATAAACACAATATACATAGACATTATCATATCTACGTATAGATATACTCAAAGCTAGTTCTTGGTCTCATAGGCCAGAGCCAAATTTTCAGACAAAAACCTCAAAAAGGGTGGATAAAGTTCTTATGTTAGTATAAATTAATCTCCAGTTGGCAGTGGGATGTTTCGGTCAATGTAAAGTAAAGTAGATGGATATTATAAAAGTAATTAAAGTCTAAAGAGCGTGAGTCTGGGTCAGATAACATTGCACCACCAGATTCATTGAGCCGGTTGATAATAATTAATTAAGAACCTATTAAAGTTACCATAACTATTAGAATCTTTCTTTTTCTTTTTCTTTTTTCTCTGAAACATTCACGTTTTTAATTTTCTTAAACGAAGGTTACGTGTTTAAGTTGAGACGCAGTCATGGGTGAGTCTAAGCCAGCTTTTGATTCTTGGTTTTGTAGTCATTGTTGTGCACTCTTTCCATTGATGAGAGAGTTTGAATCAGCCACGCTTTCAATAATGTATAGTGGACTTAAGTTTGGCAGGGAACCAAATTTTTCCAAAAAAAAAAAAATTATAAGGCGTCACTAGAATTCCTATCTTCGATCAAGTGGGATAAGCCTGCCCATGCACGTCAGCTGGCATTGCTTTTGACAATGGCACTTAAGATTTTGTTCATTGGCTAGACATTAAAGAGTCAACCCTAGATATCTCTATTAAGGGTTAATTAGATTATTTTAAATACGAAAGAGTGATAATGATATAAATAAAAAATATAAAAATAATTTATAATAAAATTTAAAAAAATTATATATAATATATCAACATATATTTTTATATAATTTTTTTCGTATTTTGCTGTACAATTCAAAATATCTACACAAATTATGAAGTGCAACTTGTGAGGCATTTATTGTGGAAAATGACAAAAAGATTTAGAAGTAAAATTATAATTTTATTATTTTTATAAAAAATATTTTTAATTATTATTATTATTTTTTTCAAATTCATCAAAATCCAACTCATTCCGAAGCATCACGGCAATTAATTCTTTGGTCCTCCTTCAAAAGAGGCTGCTTAATGTTTTCTAAAAGGCAAATTCACTGATTTCGACCTTAAAATAAAAAAAATGAGAAAAAAATATAAAATTTAATGTTCATCATTCACATACGTCCGTACAAGAAAATAGGAAAAGATTAAAGGTTTGGCACTTGGCAGAGATAATTGAGGCAATGCAGCCAAAGAAATAATAACGATGATTTGATTAATAAGGATTCTATGACTAATGCCCCTTTTGGAATCCACCCATTGATGCGGTAGATTTTTACATATAAGGTAAAATCATTTTAAATAATATTTTATTTTCTTAACTTTAGTTTTAATTTTATTAATATTTTAATAAAATTTATATATTTTTTTAATTTCACATTTATTCGAATTAACTCTGAAAATTCACCCTACCTCTCTGTTCCTTACTCCCAGTAATTGCAAAATGAGAAGGGACAACAATTGATTGCAGCTAAATTTAATAATTTTAAATATAATAAATAATAAAAATTGTAATTATATATAAATATAATAAAAATTAAAAAAATAGTTGTATTAATATGTTAATCAAAATTTTAATATAAAATTTTGATATTTTACACAATATAAATATAATTTTATTAAATTTATTTAGAATTGTTTTATTATTATATATTATTTCCATGCGAGATAATAATTTAGGACATTTATAGTTGAAAGCCCCTTAAACTTAGAGTAATTTTTATAAAAAACTTAAATTTTGAATAAAAATTTGTCTAAAACTTACATAAAATAATCTTAAAATTTCATAATTCAATCGACGTTCTCATAATAAGGGTGCGTTTGGTTCGAAAAAAAAAATATTTTGAAAAAAAATTACTTTTTATTTAAAAAAAAAATTTTAAAGAGTAAATTTTAGAGAAAAAATTTTACTTCAGATAAAAAAATTTTGATTCAAGTAATTTAAAAATACCTTAAAATTCAAAAATAATTATTTTATCTTAAATTTTTTTAAAATTAAACACTGTAAATAAAATAAAATAATTAAAAAAACAATAGAACTGAACGAAAAATCAAATGAAAAAAAAAAGATAAAAAATTTTAAATTCCCGCACCAAAACGAACTCTAAAAGGCTAATATAAACCTATTGGACACTTATTCTAAGCTCCATGAACCCACGTTATCTACGTGGCACAAAGATCTGATGCTATCCTGATTTATTTTGTTATTATAATTAAAAGTATTCTATTTTTAATAATAAACATAAAAATAATAATTTTCTTTCAATGTAAATATTATCCGAAATTATATTTTTCTCTAATTTTAATAATACGAAAATTTATTAACAACTTTAGAAAGGAAAAATCTGAAAGCGGAAACGAAGCATCCGATCGTCGCCGATTTTTCAATGGAATCGCAAACCACCGACGAAGAGGATCGGTTCTTCGACGCACTCGACGACTTCCCGTTGTACGATTGCCTTACCTTCGACCAATCAGATCCTTCCACGTCTGACTTACCCTCTAGTCTCCGTCGCCGAGCCGTTTCTCGCCGAGGAATCTCCTCCAAGGAACCCGGAGATTCCCTTCCCGAATCTTCCACCCTCGAAGACCACTCAGTGACCAGTTCTAGAGAGCCAAGGTACAAGCTTTACCACGATTTGAAGGCAAATGAAGAAACTTTCGGGATAACTGAGTCAACTCGGGATGGTCTCAACTCGACGCGCGTTATAGAGGAAAAAAGCGACATCGAATCCACGATCACCACTGCGAAAAATGACGAATCGGTTGACCGAGCCCGTAACTCGGCCGACTCGGTCCCTGAAGTCAGCGATTCACAATATTCTTCCTCGAGTTTGCTGGTGTTTATAGCTGGTTTATTGATAAAGGCACTCAGGTTCCAGTTAAATCTGCTAGTAACCTTCATTAAATTACCTCTATCAGTGTTAAGTTGCTGCTACATGTTTATTATTGATCCTTTTGCAGCTTTGAGGCATGGCAGAGCTTATATAATCACAAAGTTGTTAGATTTGTGGAATTCAATTTGTAAGTGTTTCAGTCCTATAATGTATGGGTGGTTAAAGTACCGTAAATCTTTCTGGAAACTCGTCTTTAGATTTGGGTGGGGAACGCTTTGGGCTACATATGTGGGCTGTGTTTTATGTGGGTTATTGTTTACTTCACTTGTAATTAGCGGGGTTTTGATGAGGTGTTTGGTGGAGGAACCATTAGAGATAAAGGAAACCTTGAACTTTGATTATACCAAGACTAGTCCAGTTGCATTTGTTCCAATTGTATCTCCTGCTGGTGTTGGTTGTGGTGGGAATCATATCGAGAAGATAGATGTTGGGAAGAATGTGGGTTCCAGAGTCATACCGCCTGATCACAAATTGCAGGTTACTGTTTCTTTGACATTGCCAGAGTCAGAATACAACAGACATCTGGGGATTTTCCAGGTATTTTGTTGATTTATGGAATGCGGAAATTGCCATTATTTTCTAGTTATTTTACTTCTGTTCGTTGTGTTCTATATTTCTTATATAGAAGTCATTTTGGGGTTTATGGTTCTGTTTGTAGTTTTAGGTTGGTTAAGTTTTATGATGGCATTCTTTACCTTTTAATGTAATCCTTTTGTAATTTATTAGATGAAGTAATTTGACCTCGGAAGTTAGTAACTTATCTTTTTTTGGGGTTTGGAGTGGCAATCAACCTAAATCATAGAGGGAATGGGTTATTGTTTCCATAGGTTCTAAACCACTTGAGCCTAGGAAAATTTCTAGCCAGTGTATTGGGGAAATTTGGAGTGCTCAGTTGATACTTCTATATCAGCATGTTGCATCGGTTAGTAGCAGCCTGTTATGAGAGAGTCCTACTATAAATTGGATAATATCCTAGTAATTAGTCATTTGCATATAAGCAGCATGAGTTTATTGTCTTAGACCACTTGCTTCTTCTGCTCTCAAACACTAAAATTTTGAGTGTAAAGCTCAGTTAAATTTTGATGGATTCTGTTATCCTGAATTAGCGATCAAGGCTGATGGTATGCTTACTGAAACCTAAGTCTAGAAACAGGGCTGTGAAAGTTTGGTAACAAGTAAAGATGGGCTTTTTGTAAAAGGTGTTCCTTCAAAACTGTTGTGATTTTCATTTACCTTTATCAGTCATTTGATTCTTTAACGTTTAGTAACCAAATTCATATTTGATGAATGCTAATGCAACTTTTCTTTTTTGAAGGTCAGGGTAGATTTCCTGTCTGTTAATGGTGAAACACTTGACACTTCAAGCCTTACAAGCATGTTGAAATTCAAAAGTGAGCCTATCCGCCTTCTGCTGACATTCTTCAAGGTCGCTCCTCTAGTCACTGGTTATGTTTCAGAAGCACAGACTCTGAATCTGAAGATTAGAGGTCTGAAAGAAGGAATTGTGCCTACTGCTTGCTTAAGGGTAGTACTTGAACAACGAGCAGAGTACAGGCCGGGTGCTGGTATTCCTGAACTATATGATGCATCTCTCATCCTTGAGTCTGAACTTCCTTTGATCAAAAGAATTATATGGCATTGGAAGAAAACTATATTTATATGGGTCAGCATAACGTCATTTATAATGGAGTTACTCTTTACTCTAGTTTGTTGTAGACCCATACTCATTCCAAGGACAAGGACAAGGGATGGTTCTGCAAACACCAGGTCTACATAGAATAGTTGGCCAACACAGATTTGAAGCACTGCAGAGTTGATGATAATAATGCAACTACTGATTTACCTTGTGTTTGCATACAAAGTCACTTAAAATCTGATAGGGCACCTTAACTATATTTTTTTCAATCAATTTTTTTTATTCTTTTCAACCCTGATTTAAATGTAACTAATAGCTGATTAGTGATTGCATAGATGAAGGAAATAATGTGAATAAGATTTTTGCTTGCACTGTTCTCTAGCACAACCATGTATATTCCATGGCAGCCTAATTAGCCATAATGAACTTGTAATGATTGTTGGTAAACTGTTGTTGAGTAACTCCATAAATTGCAAAAATCTCATGCCATGCAGGAATCACGTGCTTGTTGAACAGGAAGACTCCCCAAACCTGAAGCTATATAAGGTGGAGCAATGCGTATGAAACATCAAGCATGTGATCTCAACTGATTCTTCGGAGGATAACAGGCTTTTATAAATCTTTATCCATTAACAATTTAAGCGTTTTCCGGTTTTTCTTGCTCAGGATGAAAGGTTTTAAGGTTTCTTTATTCACATGACGAGTTTGTTGCTTTGCCTTTTTACTTTCTGGTTCACATGATTCTGATGATCCAAAGATTGCCAATTTGGATAAGATGATAAAGATAATTATTTCAAGTACCCTGCAATCAAAACCTTCTAGAAGAATTTCAAAAATAAGTATTGGAAAAAAGGTAATTTAGTATATAAAATTTTCATATATGTAATTTTTTCTTAGCATTAATAAAAAAACTGCCTTCACTCGAAATTATGACCTAAAAGTGACAAATAAGTAATTTTTACAGTTCTATTCAAGCATTCATGGTACTGCAGAAATGAACCAAACATGGCTGTTAAAATTGCCATCTTTGATTTTCTGCAGTAAGGTTAGTAATCCACTTCTATAATATACATTCTTCAGTCCTGATTTACATAAACCGAAGCAAAAGGAGACCTCCCACGTTTCTCCTCTTCAGTAAGTTCAACTGCAATTGTTTGAATTCTTGAGAAAAGAAGCACTCTTGGTGATCTCCCGCAATGGCCTGTCTGAGTTCCTCAAAGTGTTATAAATCCAAGCACCAGACACTGCCCCAAGAATTGGTGAAGTAAGGTATATCCATATTCCCTTGTAACGATTGAACACAATTGCAGGTCCTAAGCTCCGTGCTGGGTTCATGGATGCTCCTGTTATCGGCCTGTTGATCTCAAATTATCAGCTTATCAATTTCATTATTACAACCGTGTAAAAAAACGACAGCAATGACAAAGCATGCTGATTTTTAACTCGGGTTTGTTCTTAAGATTTGTAACCATGTTGCTGAAATATAGGACATGTTCAAATACGATTTCAACTGGGAATTAAGTCTAAAAAACAAATTGAAGTAAAGGGTAGTAGCCAAGTAGGTTAGGGAAAAATTAAGTTCATACCCCGCAAACATCACATTAAGCACCACAATAGCGCCAACGGCAATTCCTGCAAGTTCTCCTATCTACACAAAAAATGGAGGAAACAAATCAGAAGTTTTTTTTTTTTGGTATAAAATAGGCCAGAATATGAAAAATCTGAGAATAAGAAAAAAGGTTGCAGGAAAAACTTACAGCTCTGTTATCAGTGGCAACACCAGATACAATGAACATGAGGTAGAAAGTGATGATGAATTCGATCACAAAGGCCTGCAAATTAGACCCTTGTGGCGACGTTCCGGCGAAGACGTCTTGTGGTCCGCTAAACAGCAGACGAAGGGTACCAGCTGCCAGTGTCGATCCAAGAACTTGAGCTAATATGTAAGCTGGCACCTACATAAAGAATAAACAAATTAAATTAACCATTGGAAACCTGTGCAGCTCCACTTTCAGAAGATTGCCTTTTGAGCACAAGTTTTTCTACTTTCTCCGCAGGAAAACTCATTCATGAAACCCAAATTCTTACAGTGTAGCCAAATTTGGTTTAAAGAATGTGTAGGCCATGCTGCTATTATTACCTGTTTGAGAGGAAATCTTTTGCAGGTAGCAAAAGCAATGGTGACTGCAGGATTAAAATGGGCACCAGAGATGTGACCAACAGAGTAAACCATGACCATTACAGCCAATCCCCACACCAAGGAAATCCCTGTAAGTGAAACTACTTTCTCATTGTTTACATTCACCACCACTGATGCACAACCAGCAAATATCAGGAAATATGTGCCCAACACCTCAGCTATCAGCTGCAAAGTGGAAAAACACAAATCATCATTCACACTTTTGAAATATAACATATCTGTAACAACTAGGAATTTGAATCATATGGGATGAAGATTACTGGAAAATTTTGAACAAATTGATTTAGAGTTTACATGAAAAGAAAGAAGAATACGTAGGGTTTGACCTTTTGCATGAAAGGTACAGAGAAACCGAAGTCACAGTCTTTGGTTTTGCTGGCTGACGGAGGAGGATTAGGATTGGCTTCAGCATTCACATTCATGACTACTACATGATTTTCATTACTCCCGGAGATCTCAGCCATGCCTACTAACTTCTATAGGACAAGAAAATTAGCAAAACAAAAGGAGAGAGACAACAAGACAGAAAGATTGCTTGGTCTGCTAGCTTTTTGTACCTCAACAACCAGGAAGAAGTTTGTACAAGAACACAACAAAGCAAGCCTAGATGATCCAGAGGGCTGAGAGGGTGTGAGAGAAAGAGATTGGATTTTGTCAATTTATAAAAACGAGAGATTGATTGACCATGCACATCTCGTTTTCTTGCTTCTTTTTTCTTACTGTATATAGTCATATTTATCCCTTTCTTTGGAGAATTGTTGAAAAACTTGACTTGAGACAGAAAGACATGAATGCTTCAAATAGGTCTTCCAGTTGTAATCTCTTTTGATTAAGCCCCCATTACTATGGACACACAATATCGTAGCCCTAAATATAGAACTACATCAATGAAGTTTAGTCCCAGATCCCTCATCCTTATTTTATCCAGTTTGATTAACTAAATACGTTACAACCATGTAAATTTACATATAAACTCTACTGTAAATATATAAGACGACAAGTGGATAATAACAATGCATATTTGATTTAATTGTTGTTATTAAATTCAAAATTCGATTTTTTTTTCTTTATATTTTTTTATAAATAAAAAAATACAAGATGAAAAAAATTCTCTAAGTAATATATGTTTTCTCGATCTTTGGTAACAACTAACAGTGACAACTAAGTCTAGTGTTAATTTATATTTTGAAAAATTTTGGTGATTAATTCTAAACTGTGATTATTGATTTCCAATATTTACAATTTCATTCTAATTTTTTCCAACTTCAAAAGGGTTTCTCCCTTCGGCCACAAGATTGATAGCAAGTATTCTCTTTATAACGACAAAAATTTGAGCTGGATTTACCAAATTTTACCACATAATTTCCTTATTACATATGATTCTATATCAATATTATCTAGGTTCATAAGGCAAATTCGCAATCCTTTTATCCACTATTGGGAAATTCCCATATAAAAGTAACATGCCATTTAAGTAGAGAATGATTCATTGATGCTTATCAGCAAAGTGGATACCATGACAAGAGGAAAAATTAGTCATGCATTTGAACCATCAAATTGAATGATGTTCAATTTTTCATAATGTTTTGCCGAAATTAAGGTAAAAAAAAAACATTATGATGCATGCAAATATAATCTCATAATATATATTTTTTTCACAAGAAAGAACAAGAATAAAGAGAATAGAACTTTAAACTTAATTTCTTATAAAAAATAATGATCATTAAATTAAACATTAATTTTTCTCATGGTATAATGTTCAATTGTCCATTATGTTCATTTCCGAAGTTAAGCAACTAATTATGCGGCATCCAAATTAATCCACATGTTAATGTGCCTTTCTTTGTACATAAAGGGGGAAAATGGTTTTATTAATTGTTAAATTATAAGGAAAAACAGATGTTCGGTCTCCTTGGTCTAATTTTTGTCATAATATGAATATAGATAATATTTATATAGATTCGTAATAAGAAAAATATGTGATAAAATTGGTAAGTCCAGCTCAACCTTTTGTCACTGTAAAGAGAATAATTGCTCATACTTTTGTCCCTATAAACCAAAACCAACTAGAGAAACACCTTCGAAGTTAGAAAAAAAAATGAAATTGTAAAAAGTAGAAATGAATAATCACAATTTAGAATTAGTCACCAAAATATCATTTCAAAAAAATTAACAATAGACTCTGTTGTCACTATTAGTTATAACCAAAGATGGAGAAAATAAATATTAATTAGAAAATTATTGTCGTCTTGTATATCGACAGTAAAGTTTACATGTAAATATATGTGTTTGTAACATATACAGTAAACTACAATATCTTATCTTAATCAAACAGAATAAATTAAGGACGAGGGGTTTAGGACTAAACTTCATTGATATAGTTCTATGTTTAGGGCTACGATATAGTGTTCCCATAGTAATGGGGGCTTAATAGCGGTGCATGGTCAATCTCGCGTTTTTATAAATTGACAAAATCCAATTTATTTATCAATCTGTTATTAAGACTTAATTTAGATGCAAACGGAAAAAGATTCGTCGTAATTGTCGCTTTATGTATCAAATCATAAATCGTCACTATTTCTTTCTAAAACAGTTTCACAACTTCACTCCTTAATTAGTAATCCAGCCTTAATGACCCAAAAAAAAATAGTAATCCAGTTTGACTCACGAAATAATTACCTTTTTTTTTTCTTAGTCAATGAAAAATAATTACCTGTTAACATCGAAGCAAATTTTTGAAAATAACTCATATATATCTCTATTGTTTTTTATGTTCTTATTCTCTGATCATATTTCTTTCAAACAGATGATTTTTCTCAAATTTCCAGTAATAACTCGGAATCAAGAGATGCTATCCGATAAGCAAAATTCCATCAGGCGCCAGCACCATTATCATAAAAGAAGGCGCTTTCCAGGGAAGATCAAGTCGGCCGCCATTGTTGCATCAATAAGCAAGTCCAATATTCTCAAGTGTCACCATCACCTGGCCAAGTTTATATCTGAGCTAGCCCGTATGGTAACCCCATCGTGCCGCTTCAAGGCCTTAGAGATTCTTAGACCGGAAGACAAGACCCAGTTCGGAGCCAACAACGTCGGTGGTCGTAGACTTCAACTTGAATTTGAAACCAACTTCAATGTTGTGCTCCGGCCGCCAGTTCTTGTCTTGCCCCGCGACATGCTTCCTCCTTTGGTTTCGGACAAAAAAGGGACGATTGTTCTTGACTTGGACGAAACCCTGGTGCATTCCTGCCTTGACCCGCCTCCACCAAGGTACGATTTCACAGTTTCGAGAACTATGGATGGGGAGACTGTAAATTTCTATGTATTAAAACGACCCGGGGTGGATGAGTTCTTGGAGATGATCAGCAAGAAATACGAAATTGTAGTGTTCACAGCAGGGCACGAAGCGTACGCATCGAAAGTGCTGGATACTATTGACCCGAAGGGTTTCATATCGCACAGGTTTTACCGGGATTCGTGCAAAGAAGTGCGAGGGAAAATCGTGAAGGACTTGTCAAAGATGGGGAGAGACTTGAGGAAGATTGTGATCGTCGACGATAACCCAAAGTCTTTTGCTTTGCAACCTGAAAATGGAATTCCCATCAAACCGTTTTTTGGTGATGAGCTTTGGGACCGGGAGTTGATGAAGTTGGCCGGGTTTTTTGAGAAGTGTGATGTTTTTCAAGACATAAGAGATGCTGTAAACTATTACATTGAAAGATCTAGTAATTTTAAGTACGATAAAATAATACAATATAAATAAAAAAAATTTGTATTTGATGTATCAATATAAATTTCGATATAAAATTTACATGTTTACATGATATAGATACGATTTTATATGATATAAATATAAATCATATTTAAAAATTATTTCATAAATTCGAACGTGTTAAAGAATAAAAAATTACACTATGAAAATTTGCATCTTGGCGTCCATTAAGACTCATAGGTATGGTAAATGAAATGATTCAAGATCAATACTTTCTAGGGTTACAGGGAGTCCTTTGATAATTGTATATCAAAGGACTGTTTTGCTTTCTTTGTGTATATTAAAGAGACATTAATTTATTTTCGTCAATTTCTTTTAATCATTGTATTAAATTTTTTGTTTGAGAAACCACAAGATTTACATCATGTTATTTGCTTAATTCTATCATTACCAATCCGCAAAAGCTGTAAATAGGTTCATTGTCTTGTTAGAAAATTTCAAACTTCCTAATTTCTTGTAATGAAAATTTCACAATTTCTAAATTATAATGAACAACATTAGAAGGCACAAACTGAGTTATAGCACAATATAAATTGTGCCGAGTTCGTCAACTCACAAAATGTTGGGTTTATTATCCATGAACTATGATAATTTTCTAGCAAAAAAACTTAATTTTCAAATGTTATTTTAAAGAAAATCAAATTTTGTTAAACATAGTTTTGGAATTTTAAATTAAATATAACATTTCAAAAAATAATAACCAAAATTGAATTGATTTGTCAAAAAAAAAAATCAAAATAAAGATAAATAGAAGTATTTGATTCAAATTTGATGGCACCTATTTTTGAGTTGTACAAAAGACAAACTTATTATATTTTGCTTGGTCTTGCCCACTTGTAATGTCCAAATTCATTAATAAATGTGAAATTTCCATTGCACGAAAATTACAAATGAGATGAACCATTGCAAGATTGTAACCCTCAATATTTCAGTTAAGTTACTAATTTTGTATATTTTTAGTAGTTGAAAACCCAAAATGAAATTTTTTATATTCGAATCCAAATTTTATATTATTATTATTATTATTATTATTATTATTATTTTTTACTGTTAGATTAAGAGCGATGAAATTGTTAGCTTACATATTTGAGAGCAAATTCTCCCTGTCATGCATTATTTTTAGCTATAAATTACTACCATTAGTTAAACATATATATAGAATAAAGGGCTCCCATGTAAACAGAAAAAACTCTCTGTGGTCACTACCAAACTCACTGGAAATCCAGCTCTGACATTGATGATTGAACCTAACTTCCTCATGGTTGCACCGAATCCAAGCTTTCAAAACCCTCCCAATCTCCTCTTCCCCCTCAACGCGAAGATTCCAACTACTCTAGATTTCTATGTTCTTTTTCCTCGTATGTCTGTGCACAACAATTGTTAGCGACCGTCGAGTTGATAGCCAGAACCAAGAAATGTCAATATTCAAGAGCAAAAGGGTCCAAACAAAGTCTATCAGGCGGAGCCGCCACCACCACCACCGCCTGTTCCGTCACCACCTCCGCTGTGTCTATCATCCTAAGAGAAGATCATCATCTACAACGAAAACCAAATCATTTTCCATCTTTGTTTCTTCCATAAGCAAGTCCGTTCACAAATGCCACCGTCGCGTCATCAAGTTTTTCTCAAAGTTGGCCATCACAAGACGCCACCAGGGCTTCTTAATCCTTGAACGGAAGGAAACTTTGTTCGAAGCCGATGTTGTCCCTAGACTTAAGTTTGAATTCGAAAACAGTTTTGCTCCGCCTCATGTTTCGGACAAAAAGAGAACCATCGTTCTCGACCTGGACGAGACCCTGGTGCATTCAGTCGCTGACTCGCCTCCACCAATGTATGATTTCATGATTGAACCAAGCATTGATGGTGTAAGAATGAAATTCTACGTGCTGAAACGACCCGGGGTCGACGAATTCCTGGAAGCAATCAGTAAGAAGTACGAGGTGGTGGTGTTCACAGCAGGACTCGAGCCATACGCCTCATTGCTGCTCGATCTTCTAGACCCGAAAGGCCTGATAGCTCACCGTCTGTACAGGGATTCATGCAGGCAACCGGTGAAGGGAAGATACGTGAAGGACTTGTCGAAGATAAGGAGAGACCTGGGAAAAATTGTGATTGTTGATGATAATCCCAATTCCTATTCTTTGCAACCTGCTAATGCAATCCCCATTAAGCGATTTGAAGATGACATCGAGGACAGGGAATTGAAGAAGCTGATGAAATTCTTCCAGAGCTATTGCGATGGTTTTGAGGACATGAGAGATGCGATCAGGCAGTATTATGGTGATGCCACCATGACCAAACCTGGGAATTAATGCATTTTGATGCTGCCTCTGTCATCCAATTTTAAGCTCATGAGAGAAAAACCTCAACAAGACTGAATTATATATATATATATATATATATATATATATATATATATATATATATATATATATATATATATATATGTATATGCATTAGGAAAGTGTTTCAATTTTGTTTTTTTTTTTGGTGTGTATTTCCGGTCATTGCATAAAAATATTGCGGAAAATTTCTTCTTGTAATTATAAAAATTTATAAAGAGTAATTAAAAAATGGAAAAAAATATGAATATCATCAAACTTACTAACTTTAATTTCTGTTTTATTTAAATACCAAGTCTCACAGAATTACATACATTACATTAATTCTATGATCACAACTATACAAAATTTTTAACAGAAAAATATTATTATCCCCTAATTTTACTTGAAGATTTTAATTTTTATCTAACAATAAATAAATTAAATTATTGTATGTGTAAAATAAATAAATAAATTAACTAATTAATTAATAGGAGCACAATATCACTCTGCCGTCTACCCTTGGCTTAGATTTAACCCAAAAAATAAATAGTAATCCACGTAGGAAAAAGAAACCAAAACCAGCTTCGAGTCCGAACCTCTATCTTCATTTCATGACCGTTGAACCGAATCAAAATTTAAAACGTTACGAGCCTTCGCTCTCCCAGTTATTACCCTGCACCATACATCTACGAAGTTCATTATTTGTTTTTCTGTGGCTGGTGATTATTTTCGATCGTCCGATCATAATCCAGAGCCCGGAGATGGTTTCCAAGATTATTATAAGAACTCCGCCACGATCCATCAAGCGCCACCATTGGAGAAAGACTTCTCCGACGAAGAAAAATGCTTCATTGTCCTTCATTGCCTCCTTCAACAAGTCCATCAAGACGTACCGTCGCCGCCTTGCGAGGATCTTCTCAAAGTTAGCCCAGACAACAACCCCTAGAAACTCCAAGCGCCGCCACAAGGGCTTCAAAATCCTTGAACAAGAAGAAGTTGATGAATTCGAGAGCAATTTCATTGTTCCTCGTGCTCTTTTGTTCGACCGTTGCTTGCTTCCACCGTTGATTTCGGAGACCAAAAAAACTATCTTTCTTGATCTAGACGAGACCCTGGTGCATTCAAGCCCTGACCCACCTCCCAAAATGTATGATTTTGTAGTAAGGCCGAACATTGAAGGTCAAATTATGAATTTTTATGTTTTGAAACGACCCGGCGTCGATTTCTTCTTGGCAGAAATCAGCAAGAAATACGAGGTGGTGGTGTTCACGGCGGGGCTAAAGCAATATGCTTCACAGGTTTTGGATGAGCTTGATCCTAAAGGGTTAATATCGTACCGGCTTTATCGAGATTCGTGCAAGGAACTGGATGGGAAACTTGTTAAGGACTTGTCTGAAATGGGGAGGGATTTGGGGAAAGTTGTGATAGTTGATGACAACCCTAATGCTTATTCTTTGCAGCCTGACAATGCTGTCCCCATACGGCCCTTTTTGGAGGATGGTGAGGATAGGGAGCTAGAGAAGTTGCTACTATTCTTCAAGTGGTGTGAACGGTTTGAGGATATGAGAGTGGCGGTCAAGCAGTATTTTAGTGGCGGTGGCGGTGGCAGCAGTGGTGGTGATAAGCATGACTTTGTGCAGTTGAAGCTATGAAGCTTTTGCTCTGTTTTAACCCTTTCTTTTAAGGGGTGGTGTTCAATTTCTTCTTTTCTGATTTGTTTTATGAACAATAGATTTTGTTCATACTAGAAAGAAAGGTAAGATAATGCAATTTGTTCAGATCAAATTCCAATTCTTGATTCCTCTGTTCTCTTTATTTTTCTTTCATATATTTAATTTCAGGATTACAGGATCCATAACTAGTTTCAAACTTCCAAAGAGCAAATATCATTATAACTTCTGTAAAGTTAAAGATTTACTGTCTTCAGGAACGAAATGAAGTATGAAAGTAAGCTCCTGTATAAAATGATAAAGTCTAAACGAATCATCTGCAAGATTTAATGTTGAAGCAACTTTATTTTCTAAAAATTTGGCCAAATGTCTATATTCTACAACAAAAGAAGAAGCATAAGCTCAATAGCATATGAATTTTCAAGAATAGTTTCTCTCTGGCCAGGCTCCAATGCATTTACTGGAAAAATAAATGACATCGTCGGCAAGCCTTTTGAGTCTCAGCAACATTTTGAACAAAGAAATCCTACTTCCAGTAAGTTTAATAGTGACGCAGGTAAACTGTAAGACACGCGGCATGAGACGCCTATAAATTCTTAATTTAGAATTATCATGGAGTTGAGAAACTATATCACTTTCTTCTATGTTTGAGATGTGCTTCCTATATTCAGCATAAAACTATATTTGATCGGCTCCCTTGAGCTAGCAGCTTCACATTTTCCAGCTCAATTGTTAAGCTAAATTGCCACACTTCCTCCCATATGTCATGAAAACATGTTAAAAACTGTAGTTTCTGATCATGCATTTGCTTTGGTGTTTTCATCCTTGAGCAGATGTTCTTAAGAAACAAAAGCAAGATCATACATGTTTTCCTGACACCAATACATCTATCCATAGGTGGCATATTGGTCCCTTTAACTGAAAATTGCAAATAAGAAACTCACTTAAAAATAGTATATCATTAACCCAGAATCTAGAACGCATGAATTGGCAAAGAAGACAAAACCGATGACAAATGACACAATATAAGTCAATAAAAGTCTTGGACCACTAGAAAAATACCAACTGAATTGTAGAAGTCTTAGTCCGGTAACTAATATCTCAAACCATAGCAGCCCAAAAATTTTGAATTAGTATTCAACAGTCATTTTCCTTCCTCCATGTGCAGATGACCATGGCGCTGTAATATGTCTATCTAGAGCTTCTACATGCACCATAACTGGTACCATAGAATGCAGAAGATTTACATAATGCCCTAAAGAGGTCAAACAGTCAGAACTTCACTTCCCATGCTGATATAGATCTAATAAACAGCATTCCTGAACATAAGAAACATCACATACATCCCAAATAGGCTTGCAAGAGTTCTAGAGTAGTGTGTCAGAGAATTCTACAGGAAAGGGAATTTTATGGTGTCCATTAAGGATTGGATGGCTCCCCCATGAAGTGAAAAGTTTGTTTAAATCTAACCAATTTTGCTAACAAATTCTTGAAATATAGAAGATAAAGTTCAAGTAAACATTTATCTTCTTGAGCAGCTGGTTCCCAACCATCCAGAAATCCAAGAGGCAAATTATAAACAATTACTTCAGCTGCATTCTCACAGCTATCAGAATTCTAAGTTCCTCAAAATTCATTTCCCAAGTTTCCACTCAGTAAACTAGTTTTAGTTCAATCCAAAAGCAAAAGAGAAACCCTAATTCTAAACTAATCAGCATTTAAAAAATAAAAAAACAAAGCAGCCTCTGAAAAAAGAAAAGAAATTTAGAAACCCATATCATAAATCAGATCACCAACAACATCCAGCTCCATAGCTCATAGAAACAATGAAAAAATTACAATGATATCTTCTTGAACAACTCATTCACTGACAACAACTATGGGGTGTCTATAAAGAATACAATGAAGCAAAAAACAGAAAGTAAGTTGAAAGTGAATGAATCAATCACAAAGAAAAACCTGTTGAGGCAAGCGCCAAGCCTCAGCCTTGCTAAAGCACATATCATCCAGAGCCTCACTATGACACCAACGGCACTTTGGGTTTTGCAAACATTGAGATCTTGACACCATTTCACCACAGTTTGGGATCTGATTTATCTTTTTGTTCCTTTGCAAAGCTAACAAGGAGCGGTACCAAGAGACTGAAAGGTCATTGCCATTAGTGATGCTATCAGGTGATGAAGATGATAATTGGCTTAAAGTTGATAACAAAAGGAAGAGAATTGGGAAGAGGGTGAAAAGTTTAGAGCTTGTTTCCATGGAGAGATTCCAGAATTGGCTGCAACTTTTTTTTCCTTTATCTCTTGTGAAGAAAGACTCGTCTTTTACTTCAGAGAACTTCACTTTCCTTTACCTTGGCTTTTGAGTGGGTGACCTTTTTTGTTGTCTGAATCTGAAGGACTGGAATCTACAGTTTGATCATTTAGATTTTGGTGCTAGAATTTGGATTTCATAAAAGGAAAATCTGATCTACTAAAACTTTTTTTTTCTTTTTTCTTTCAAGTTTTAAGGTAGAGTAATGTTTTCTTGTTTTGATGATGAGTTATTTTATTCAATAAGATTAGATTGTGGGTTTTTTTTTTTAAATTTTTTTTTGTAAAGCTAGATCTTGTTTTATATATATATATATATATATATATATATATATATATAAATTTTTTAAGTTTTAAAATTATCAATTTTATGGTTTTATCTAGATTAATCCTTATATCTATAATAAATCTTTAATTACAATAAAATAAATCCTTAGCTTTTAATTTATAAACATATAAATTTTTAATATTCAATTTGTATTTAAAATCTTTTAATATATAATAATTTTTTATTTGAAATAAATTCATGTAAATACAATAAAATAAATTATTTCAATGAAATAAAAATTATTTTTAAAAATAAAACAATTTAGATTTTTTTATATTTTAATCAAAATATATTATCTAATTAATTTGTTATAAAAATATTGCCATAACTTTGAAGTACAAATAAAATGATGAGAGTGTGGCCTGAGGAAAAGTTATTAAATCATTGAAAAAAAATCCAATAAAAATTTATTCAAGTTAAAAAAAAAAAGAAGAGAATTTTGGTTTTACAAGTTAACCTAATTAAGTTAATTTACCAAAGAAAATAAAGAAAAACACCGTAAACAACACGTAACATCAAAAATTCCGAGTTGCGAATGCAGCTGAAAGCAACCCATCTCTCTCTTCAGTATTTAATGATTAATGAAATTCAATACTAAAAGAATTCTCTTTCAATCAACTGCACAAAAAAATTTCTATTTTCCGCTTTGCCGATTTTTTTTTGGTGTAAATAGTTTTCCTTTATGCCCTTTTTAACCAAAGAATTTAATAAAATTTAATCACTTTATGGAGGGTTCCAATCAAAATCCGGGCTTTCTTTCTGATTCTAGAGTTCCAGAAATCCAGATTTTGGATTCTAGGGTTTGTTCTTTGTCCCTGAATGAGGATAGTGGCAATCAGAACTCCAATTCTGTCGCGGTAAGTCTTTTGAAATTGCTTCTATCTTTGAATTAGTCATATATTCTTTCGATTGAGAAAGTTTGGGATTTTGATTTTGTTTTTCCTGCTCCCTTTTATGTTGGAGTGTATAAAACTTGATGTTTTAATTGTGGGTTTATTTTTATTGATAATTTTAATCTTAAAAATAATAAGAAAAATGCTTTTTTTTTTATTATTCTTAAAATTGAACTAGTTGGGAATTTCTCTGATTTGGGTGTTTTTCTTTTTATTTGATTATTATTTGCTTTTCCCTTTTATGTTACTAATAGGATGATAAGATGGGACTTGAAAGATATGATTCCCCAAGCAATGCTAGTTTTGAGAGTCAAGGAATGAATGTTTCTGGAGAATGTTATAATGGATTACCAGTGCCAACTAAAAGTATGGAGTTGAATAATGGGGAAAAAGAACCGAAGAGAAAATACTTCTTCTATGACTCGCCTCTTGCTGAAGATACTGGGGTTTGGATACCGGTCTCAGTTCCACCTATGCTAGAAAGTGATCATGAAGAGTGGGCCAGAGGTTTTCATTCCAATGGTGGTTATTTCCCTGAAGGTGACATGGGATGGGGCGAGTTCGTTGGGGAAGAAAAGGAGTTGACAATGTGGGATGTGATAGTGGAAATGATATTTGCTGCCCGTGGGAAGGTAAATGCTTTCGCTTCCGGTGATATTCAAAGATGTGGCATTTCATGGTTATCGAGTCATTTACTGGAGCAAGCTTGGCAAGAGATGGCTCAGACGCTAACTGAAGCGAATTTGGTTAATTTGAAGGAAATTCTTGAAGCAGAACCTCCAAAGTGGTTGGCTGACAGTGCTGCTTCCGCTTGTATGCTATGTGGTGTGAGGTTTCACCCAATCATGTGTTCTAGACACCATTGCAGGTTTTGTGGAGGAATATTTTGTGGTGAGTGTTCTAAAGGAAGGAGTTTAATGCCAGAAAAGTTTCGTGTTGGTGATCCACAACGTGTCTGTGATGTATGCTGTGTGCGGCTCGAGTCTGTCCAGCCATACTTGATGGACCAAGTTAGTAATGCTGCTCAGCTGCCAACCCATGATCTGACAGATCTGAGTACTTTGAGATCCTGGGTTAATTTTCCCTGGGGACAAGCCATGGAACAAGAAATTTATAAGGCAACAAATACAATTCGGGGTTATATTACTAAAGTAAGAATTGAGCTTGAGGCTTACATGTCATAGATTAGTTGTTAAGTGCTTTATGGTTTTGCACTAAATTGCACCTTCTGTGAAAATATAGGGCATTTTCTTCTGCTAGATGCTTTAGCTTCATGATCATCCGTTTTTCTACTCAGAGGTTTCTTAGAACTATTATGTCATGTACAAAAAAATAAAAAAATAAAAGAGCGATACACATATTTGCATGTTGGACTGCCAAGTATACAGAAAGAAATCATAGATTTATTTCTTCTACAAACTATTATGTCTTTCTTCTCATTGAATTTATAGATATCTTTCTGGAATTCTCACCCTTTTCCTTTTCACTGACCAGGTTGGTTCTCTGAAACCTGAGAAATCAATTCCAGATACCATTCTTCGAGATGCAAAAGGGCTTGCCATAATATCTGTTGTGAAAGTTGGTGTAATGGTCACATACAATGTTGGTACAGGACTTGTGATTGCTCGAAGAGAGGATGGCTCCTGGTCTCCACCTTCCGCCATTTCTTCATTTGGTGTAGGATGGGGAGCTCAGGTGAATACTTAATCTTTTTTTCTGTAACAACACATACATTAAACTTTTCCTATTGGAAATTCATATTCAGAAACTGGAATTGGTAGCATACAAGCAAATCTTCATCTCAGTAAAATCCTAGGCATTTTACTTTCCAGATGAAATAAACTTTTATCAATTTTTCAGAAGTAAAAGTGTATTGCTGGTTCTAGCTTCTCTCACGTAGGTTCTCATAAGGATCATTTTCAGCTTTTTCACTTTTTTTTAAAAGGAGAAAGGGTAAATTTTTCTTTATTTATTGTTGTCCAAAAATAATTTATTTGCTATTCAAACAATTCAAATGAAGACATGCAAACGCTGAGCTTAAACTTTATTATTAAATTGCGCAGAGTCTTTATTCGAGCTAAGGGAACTATATTTGGACAGTGGGATGCAATAGATCAGTCTTGTGAACTTATATTCTTTTTCACTTTTTTTTCCTAACTATTAAGGGTTAAATCTGCAGGCTGGGGGTGAGCTGACGGATTTTATTATAGTCTTAAGAACAAATGATGCTGTCAAGACTTTTAGTGGCAATGCACATGTTTCTATTGGAGCTGGTTTGAGTGCAGCTGTTGGTATTGTTGGACGGGCTGCGCAAGCTGATGTACGAGCTGGTGATGGTGGTTATGCTGCTTGTTATACATACAGCTGCAGCAAAGGTATCTGTCATATCTCATCTGAGGTTTTTTTTTTCCCCTTTTTCTTTTAATGTAGTTGAATTCAATTGAGATGCATATTTATCTTAGTGTTCCTTTAGTGTCTGTCACTGTATCTTGATATAGATAATGTTGTCTATTTTCCTACACATAGTGCCCTTGTCCACTCTTTTAATCTTTCAAAGTTAAGTATTGCTGGTTGAATTTCTTAGGGTTGTTTAACATGTGAGATCAACAACGGCATTCTCTGTTATTCCCAGCAGACAGCAGCCGCTGCTCCCCATTGTACCTTAGATCCTATGTTTTTGTTTCTTTGCATTCTTATTGTTGCTTTTTAGCATTCAAATTTTGATTTATGTTTTAATATGTAGGTGCTTTTGTTGGAGGTTCACTTGAAGGGAGTATTGTCACCACTCGCAAACGAGAAAATTCCCGATTCTATGGCAGCCAGTCAATAACTGCATCAGATATACTTCTCGGGTCAATGCCTCGGCCGCCTGCTGCTGCCACTCTCTACCGTGCACTTTCTGATCTATGTAGCACATTAAGTTGATTGCCTGAAGTTGGGTACCAAACTAATCACTCGAAGATTCAGTATGAAGAGGAGTCAATGGAGCATGGATCTTCTGTACATTCTTAGTGAATCATCTATTCTGGTCTTCCGGACCACCATTCTTTGCATCTGTAGAAGTTGATATTGGGTTTTCTTCCAAAAGGAAAGGACCTGGATGGAGAAAAATTGAAGGAAAAGAGAATTGCTGGCAGAATAAAAAAAAAAAAAAGAGAAGAAGAAACACCCTTAGCATGTTAATGCGATGTATATGATGGAGAATACCCAGATGAACTTCTCGGATTGTATATAGTCTCTATTGTTGAACAACAGTCAAATCATAAAGAAAACAAAGAACAGATTGGTTTCAATTGTTTCCCTAGCTAAGATATTCTTTTCAATAAGATCTTGCTGCATTATTCACAACCTGAGTCACAGCTTTAGCTGTAGGGTAATCCATTATGAACTCATTTATGAAGTACTACAAAAGTGAGTTAACAATTCAAACAGGACCCGAGGGTTCAGTCATCAATGGATCTCATCACTTAAAAGGATGATCAATATCTTGAAATCTATACTCTTGTTGGGATTAAATCAGACTTAAGAGGTCATGTAATATCTGTGAAAACCAAGTTGAAGATTAGGCGGTATCTTCCTTTGAACTTGCTGAGATTAATCCACACACCCTTTGCGAAAGTCAAGGACAGTGATTATTCTGTGCGGCTGCAGAGAAATGATTAACAAGGCAGCACCATAATTGCATTACCACTATCCAAACCTTTCTCTTTCTTTCACCATTCGCTGGAGGCCATAATCTTGAGACGCCAAAGAAGCTCGAAATAACCATCTGGTCAGGGGCATAATAGCATTTGCCCTGTGATCTCTCCAGGCTCTTCAAATTTTCTGGTAAAAAAAAAAAAAATAATAATCCATACTCTCAAGTGCTGATCAAAGCAGATCAATGGATCATAGAATTTATGGTCTTGATAACTCAATGCAGTGGAGAAAGGGACGGAAGGAGAAAAAAAGCGGAGAATTAAGAGAAAAGGAAAGGCTGAGTGCTCCATGAGACACCACCATCTTTGTTTTCTCGAACATCATCATTTCAATTAATCTTGCTTTATTACCATACAGTTATCATGCTTAGTCTGTACACATGCAACTGTTTGAGTGTGGAATCATTCAAAAATCTATGTTTGCTACTGTTTTCTGAGCACCCTAAGCTTTCTCCATAACAAAGGGATAATGAAAAGATTGCTATCATCATTGTTTGATCAACTTGAAAGATCTTGGAAATCCAGGAATGAATGCATTCAATGAGAATTAATTCTGAAAATGATGCAGGAAAGCGCCAATGCTGCTACTGTGGCAGTTGTTTGTCTCCAGAGATTACACTTTATTGGCAAATAATGTGATGAAAATTTCAATCTGATGAACATATTTGTATTGCATATTTCAACATGGACATGGCTCATTTCACTATGGTTTTTGAGTTAAATTTCGAAAACAGTGATTTTGATGAAAGGAATAAATTTCCAGATTGAATGAGATGGAATCGGAGGAAACAAGCACATGGAAAGTGTGAGAACTTCAGAAGCAACGAGAAATCTCAGACATTTAAAATCACTTCCAATCACAAAAACAACAAACACACCAAACAGCCAATGCCGTTGTCAATGCTGTTACTAGAATTTCTGTTCTGAAAGAAAAATATGAAGTGGATGAATGAACTGGACTTAAGAGGCAAATTCACAGCAATGAGCTATTTATAAATTGATCTTTTGTTTCTTCTTTTGCTTGCAAGAAGAGATGGGGGTTGGAGCAGATGCTTCTAGTGACTGTACTAACTCCATGGTGTTGCCAATCGAAACACAGAATCTCCGATTTTGATGTGAAATTTAACTCCTGTAGAAGCCAAATGAAGACCCATGGAGATATTCTTGCCTTCTTACATAAGTGCTGCTTGATTCTCATTTTCTTCCATGTTGCTCTATCTGCTCCATGAAAGCAAGTCATTAGACAACACAAGCATCATAAGAAGAATTTTGCAAAATGCTGCATTACCTGGTTTTTGAATTTCCCAGAGTAAGTTCAAGATCATCAGCTACACATTCCTCATGGATCTTTTCGCCTTCCCAAGGCTTCACTAGCCCTGTTAAGTGACTGCCGAAAGCAAACTCAGCAACAGCATCAGACATTGGAACATCCGATGTTTGATCAACACCTGCGGGAAATGCTGGTGAGCATGTGCCACTTTGCCCAGGAGTCCACATTCGTGAACCTCCACCTGATAAAGCCTCGTCTTTAAAGCCAAACGGGTTTCGCGACACAAGGCTAAAGGTAGGGGATGTTGGACCGCTTTGGGGTATTTCAAGTCTGGAAAGCCATCCTGAATCAGGAAAAGCCTGACGGGTGGGACTCGGTGGAGTGGATGAAGGCAGGTAGGAATGGCGCTGTGCAGCCCAAGCTGAGCCAGCAGTCCTTTCATCCCAGTCATTTCTAGTTCGAGGAGTTCGGGAAGTTGGAGAGCTCAGTGGTGGGGTGACAGGAGCACTTATAGACCCCCCAGCAATGAAGAGATGGTGAGCAAGCTTGGATGAAGCAGAAGATGCGCCAGAGGAAAGGTTTTTGAGCCAAGGGATTAGGGAATTGGCATCAGAATTACCATTGGCATTGGCTGTGTAATGAGATGAGACTGGGCTCGGGAAGGAAGATGAACCAGGACTAGGATTGTAAGATGCACAAGGACTTGGGTGATACGAGGAGCATGGACTAGCTGATGCAGAACCTCCCACAATGTCCATGTGATCCACCGGTCTGCATCCCTGCGGAAATTAAATGAGCCTGTTACATGATCATGGCTGAACCATTTATGGATAGTAATCAATTTATTACGAGAAGCTAAACGTTCCAACTGTTAACATCATTCCTTCAATCCTCTCCACAGCCAAAAAAAGATCGAATTACAATCAAGTTCATGTTTCAAGTTCACGAGATATGGACCTCATCAGTAGTATTCGTAACTTAATTGCGATCAAGTTCATGTTCATGCACAT
Source organism: Firmiana major (assembly GCA_033439115.1). Lineage (NCBI taxonomy): Eukaryota > Viridiplantae > Streptophyta > Magnoliopsida > Malvales > Malvaceae > Firmiana > Firmiana major. The sequence goes on along the minus strand of CM065914.1, from coordinate 2,632,305 downwards.
AGCATAGCTACTCAAAGTAAAATTGTTTCTCAAGCTAATCTTCAAGTCCCTAAAAGTTTACAGCTTTTACAAATGAACCAAGAAATTAACATGTTTCATTATTCTATCAGGACTAACTTTGCGTCAACCACTTGTTTTTAACAACAAAGACCAGAAAAGAACAATCCATGATGATTTATGAACCTAAAATCATTTTATAAATAGAATCCAACTACCAGTCCTCATTTTGCCAAGCACATCACATCTGATGTTAAAAAAGGAAAAAAGCATGATGGGGCAACATAGTCATTACAACCCGACAAAACTTTGATAAAAACAGAAACTAATGTCAAAACAATGGCGTTACATAAGCATAATACACCATGCTAACATGTTTCCTATAAGCTTAATCAAACTCCCCATCCCCACACACTTTACTACTGTCTTCCTCTCCATTAACTAAAAGTGGAATCCAACGATTCGATAGCCACTTTTCTCCTTCATTTTTCATTAAAACTGATAAAAAGCTAGCATTGCAAAGCCAATAATCCCGGAAAATGTTTGAAGAAAAACAAACTAACCTTAAACGGAAATGACCAAAGTGACCCTATTTGTTGATGACGTTTATAGTGGCATTTTGTGGAGGAAAAAGACAAGGGTGGAAAAGCAACTATAGTCATCAGTTTCATTAAAGCAAAGTGCAAGTGTCAATCTAGGGGATGGATAGTGTCTTTGAAATGACGGAACTACCCTTGCCTGAAATGATACAGTAGATTGGTTTTCGCCTTTGGCAGTCTGGAAACGGCGTTCTTTTATGATCGAGAAGGGCATTATCGTCTTATTGAAAAGCAAGTTCTAATTAAAGCTGTCTGAACAAAGCTTCATCGTCCTTTGGCTTAATCGAAGCCGAAACAGAAACATAAACAGAAAAGAACGAATCTTTGAAAACCTTCGTGCTTTGTGCTTTCCTATTCCTTAACCGACACCGTTGCAGTTTCAATCAAACCGTTCATCGTAAAAAACAAAGAAGATCACTAGCTACACAGGGCGCATTCTATCACCATTCTCTACCTTTATGCTAACATACGCAAACATAAAAAAAAAACGGTTTTTTTTTTTTTTTGGTTTACCTTTCTGTATGTGGTGCCGTCTTCTTCGACGGTCCACCCAGCTTCCTTGCAGAGAGCTTTCAAGACCTCGTTGTTGTCGCAGTGCTTCGGAAGCTTATAGTTTCCATACATTCGAAGCCCCGCGAAGATCTTCGCCGCGATAGCTCGCCTCCTCCGCTCTCTCCTCTTGTTGTTCTCCCTCTCCTTCCACGTCGGCATTCTCGTCCCTGACGTCATCCTCGTCAACTCCTTCAGTTCATAGAATTCTGGAGTATTATTCTCTCGAGAAACAAACGGACAGAGGAGAAAAAAAATAGGATTTCGCGGTTTTCTTTTACTTCAATATTAATTTTTCTGCATTTGAGGGAAGTCAGGATTGTTGAATGAAGGAGGCTTGGGGAAGGTGTAAGAGCTAAAATACAAGGGAGGAGCTAAAATACAAGGCATGAATGATCATTAAAATTACGAGGAAGCCATTTATATATGCAAAAGCTTTATTCCTGAATCACGAGGGAAACACGTGTTTAGGCTTTTTATGTATTATACTATACAGTAGTTGTTCATGGAAGAATTCATTTTATTTGTTTTGTGAAGTAAAAGAGGAAAGAAATCGGCTGGTAGATCTGTGGATGGGACATCAGCGAGAGTATATGCGGCGCGGCCTCGTTGCATGCGGAGGCCTGGCTGAGTTGACTGTCTGTCACATTTCTCTACATACATGAATGTTCCCCTATTGGTTGTGGGCTGTTCGAATTCTGTTGGAATTATTATTTAAATTTAATTTATTTATTTTTAAATTAAATTAAATTTTAAATTATATTAATAATAAATCGAATTATATTTAAATTTTTAAATATTTAATTCAAATATTCGTGAAATTAGTAGTATATAAATGCTTTTAAAGTATACATTTAAATTCAGTAAATAAATAAAGATGAAACGAATTTTGGTGAATGCATGGTACTCTGATCTGCCAGTAATAGCATGCTGAGGCCTATTAAGCACCCTCGTCTTCACGTGACCATGCCCATCAGGCCTGAGGCCACCTCCACTATGACCTGACTCGATCTCTTCTCTTTTGCTTTTGAGCGTGAGTTCGCATAATTAGGACCGCCAGGTGTTTCAACTTTGATTGGTCGGTGTTAAGGGGGCCCACCCTCTTTTGCTTCTGCGCCACCTTCCTCAATCGGGCATCTTCCATTCGATCATCAACCTTCTAACTTTTACCAAAAAATATATATTTTATTTTATGTAAAATATTTAAATTATGACAGTAAAATTTATATCAATATATTATATATAAATAGCAAATATTTCCTTCCAAAAGAGTATCAAGGATGATGAAGAAAAACTAAATCTATCAAATTGAATTTAATTGAGTTAATCGTCATTAAAATTTGCCTTGGTTAAATTAAAGCGCTTGGGATAAGAAGTGGGTCCGGTGCCCCGCACGTGCGCCGCGGACTCCAACCAATATATTAAATGAATTTGAAATGGTGCCGTTGTGTCCGCCACCCCACTGCTTTAACCCTATAGGGTAGCTGTGCGCACTTTTTGTCACGGTGGTGGTTGAAATATGGTGGGGTCCGTTTAAGCCCCTCTGATCCAAATCATATCCGTCAAACTGGTGGCATCACGTGATGCTCGATATGCCCGCCACCCACGAGGCATCGCCGCGTTTCATCCCCAGCTAGCCAGCAACGCCAGATTCTGCCGCCCTCAATGCCCCTTTGATATGGGCCTCAACACAATGGCCCAACTATCATATCCTTACAGCTGGCCCACTCAGAATGATTTGTGGGTCAACTCAATGGATGAAAGTCAACTGTGGGTCACATCCGGCAAACTTTTTCAACAAAGCCCCATGTTTTAACACATCCAATTACGGAGACATGGCTCCACAGTCATTTTCTCGGAAAATGAAAATCCATGCTTATAATTTATATTTATATTTATGTTATATTAAATATAAAATTTTTATATTAAAATTTATATCAATATAATAAATATAAATTTTATATTTTAATTTTCATCATATTTATAGATATTTTATTTAATTTTAACTTGTGTTATTTTCATATTATTTTTATATCGTGCCTCCAATTTATCATATTTTATTTTTTTCCTTTCAAAAAAACAAATCTTTTTTTTTGGTACATCAAAAATAAAACTTCAACTAACAAAATTATTTGATTTAATATAAAAAAATATTATTAATCTCAAATGTAACAGATTATCTCATATATTGTAAGTGAAAATTTTATATTTTATTAATTAAGTTAGTAAGGTGATATGTAATTTTTAATATATTAATTTTTATTGTCAATTTTAAAAAGGAATTCAATTTTTATTCAAAACTTTAAAATTTTAACAACATTTAACACTTTATTAATATAAATTATATATAATAATTAAATTAACGGGGTTTAAATTGTATTGTTAAATTAATTAGCAATATGTATGGTTGGATTAGGACAAAATTAAGTTAGTATTAATAAAATGGCATCTAAAAAGTTTTCACTTTAAATTAAATGTAATTTAAAACTCTTAATTTTTTAAAAAAATTTTAATTAATGTTGCACATTAGACCAAAATTTCAAAGTGCAATGAAGAAGATAATGATTCATGCCATGTTACTGGAAACTTCGAGAAACAAGAAGACAATGCCCCGTAACATAACAAAAAAATCAAACCTTCCAACTAGTTTTATTATTACATCAATTTCTACTCTATAAAAATATAATAATTTTTTAACTTCATTTATAAAATTAAAAAAATTACTTTCAATATTAAATCTAATCATTTCTGTATTTATTTTTCATTTTTTGAATTTTCAAATCATATAAATTGAAGTAGGTGTTTACAATTATCCAATTTATTAGAAAACAATTCAAATAAAATTGTCTAAAATCTGTTAATTTTCCAATTTATCTAGAAATTTTATCACCAAAGCACCCACGTCACCCCTAACGTTACCATACAGTAAAATATTCATATATTTACGGGTCTTTGTCTAAATTATCTCCCTTTCTATATATATTTTTAAAAAATAAAAAAAATTAGAAAGTCATCAACCAATCATTTCCATCCACGTCAACGCGAAGATCAAAGTCAATGCCCCCATTTTAATATTTCAACCATAATTATACCCGTAGAAATACTTAGTAATATAATAATTATATATTTTTTTAATAAATTAGTATATCATCGTAGAAAAATCTCTCTCCTTTTCTACTATACGCGTTTCAATGAACGAGAATCCCAAAATATTCTGGAAGCAAAATAGAAAAAAATACCTCAAATTTCCAGAACGATTCGTTTTTTTTTTTTTTTGGTTGGCGTTTCGAGTTCTGGTTCATCATCACCATCTTCTCTGCAGCTTCGTCTTTTTATTTTTCTTTTATATTAGTTTTCTCTGTCTCTCTCAGGTAAACAAAAACTCAACTAACACTCCTGAATCATTCGTTAGTTTTTATTCTATTATTTGTTGTCGCTTTTGCTTCAGGTTGTTTTTTTTTTTTTCTATTTTGTTTGTTTCCTTAATCGATGAAAATGAAAATAAATATGTTGTAATTAAAGTTCTAGGTCCTAGGAGGACTGTTTAATGACTTGTCAAATGGTTGATAGTTTCCAACTGATAACAGAATTATATAGCTATTGCAGGTTTGAAACTTGGTGGGCTTTAGCTTCTCAATTCTCTCTGGATATCGGTGATGTTTCTTTTTTCAATTTGAAGCTGGAAAAATCTTGAATGATATATGGTTCGTGATTGATGGACAAAAGGGTTTTGCTTTCATTGAATTCTGATGGAGAATTTAGGGATTTGAATTCATTTCTTTTTTGGGGGGATTCTTAGCTTTCTAAACGGAAACAGCTGACATCTTTGTTTAGGTTTTTTCTTAGGATTAAAGATTTTTTTTTTTTTTATTGATCTGGGTTTTAAAATTTTTGGGTCTAAGTGTTGCTTTTTTGAGCTGAAACTTTCTCTTTTTTTAAGTGGTCAATAAAGCTGTTTCTTTTCATGCATCCATGGTTAGATGTTATTGTTAAGGGTCTGATCTTGATTTGAGTTTGTAGACTTGGGAGGTTGAGAGTAGCACCTTTTGGCAAGTTATAGATTCTGGTTGATAAGGGATAGCAATCTTTGGTTGCATATGATGGAGCTCAGAGGATGTTAGTTTGTATCGTCTGAGAGTTTGCTGTATGAGGAAATTATTGGAGTTGGTTGATATTTGACTGCTGGGAACTGACTTTAGGGGGTTTGTGATTACATATACTGGAATTTTTTGGTATGGATGATGCTCAGGGCAGCTCAAGTTCGCTCCCTCCATTCCTTACAAAGACATATGATATGGTGGATGATCCTTCAACTGATCCTGTTGTGTCCTGGAGTGCAAGTAATAATAGTTTCATTGTATGGAATCCACCAGAGTTTGCAAGAGATTTACTTCCGAGATTCTTTAAGCACAATAACTTTTCTAGCTTTATCAGACAGCTTAATACATATGTGAGCCTTTTGTTTTTTTTTTCCCCACATTTATAAATTATTTACTTTTTTTGTTTCTTATTGTTGCTTGAATACGAATTGAATTATTTCCATATGTTGGCAGGGTTTCAGGAAAATTGATCCAGAACAGTGGGAATTTGCAAATGAGGATTTTATAAGAGGTCGGCCTCATCTTTTGAAAAACATACACAGACGGAAACCAGTTCATAGTCATTCCATGCAGAATCTCATTGGTCAAGGAGGAGCTTCTCCATTAACAGAATCAGAGAGACAGAGTTTAAGGGATGAGGTGGAGAGACTTAAGAAAGAAAAAGAGTCACTTTTTTTAGAGTTAGAGAGGCATGAACAAGAGCGGCGAGGATTTGAGATACAAATGCAGCTTTTGAGGGAGCGTTTGCAAAATATGGAACGGCGACAGCAAACAATGGTGTCTTCTGTGGCTCGAGTCTTGCAGAAACCAGGACTTGCCATAGATCGGACACCACAATTGGAGGCCCATGACAGAAAGAGAAGGTTGCCTAGAATTGCTTACTTATATGATGAAGCTGGGATTGAGGATAATCAGACAGGCAATTCCCTAGTTGCAAGAGAAAATGCAGATAGCACATCATTGTCCTACACGGAGCCATTTGAACAATTAGAGTCATCCATGGTGTTTTGGGAGAATGTGGCGCTTGATTTTGGTCAAACTAACTTTCAACTTGATTCAAACCTAGAATTGGATGAATCAACAAGTGCAGAAAGCCCAGCGATATCTTGCATACAGCTTAATGTTGATTCTCGGCTTAAATCCCCTGGGATTGACATGAACTCCGAGCCTGCCATTGTCGTTGCTTCTGAGCCAGTTTCAGCAAACGAGCAAGCAGCAGTTACCACTGCACCTGCTGCAGCTGGTGTTAATGATGTATTCTGGGAACAATTTTTGACTGAAAATCCTGGTTCAACTGATACTCAGGAAGTTCAGTCAGAAAGAAAAGATTCTGATGCCAGAAAGAACGAAAACAAATCTGGTGATCATGGCAGATTTTGGTGGGATATGAAGACTGTAAATAACCTTGCAGAACAGATGGGGCATCTTACTCCTGCAGAGAGAACTTGATTTTGGTTGATTATTTTTTCCAGCTCTCAATGCCTCGATATTTCTGATGTAATAAATTTAGGTGTAATTGGTTTGATGTGGAAATAAGTAGATAATTTATGTATGAGTTCGTTTTCTTGAGCATGATGTTCGCACCCCCTTTGTTCATTGGTTTTTAGGTGGTATACACTGATTGACGTAACTTTTTCTAACTGCTTCAAGCCTTCGACATAGCTCAGCTTCTTCACATATTCTAGAGGAAAAAAAAGCAGCAATTCTACTGTGTTCACGACTTCGGCATGTTAGAATCTCTATTTTATGGCATATATGGTGATTATTTTGTTGCATGCAGTTTGAGGTTTTGGAGTTCGACGCAATGACACAAATGGAAGTGGTTTAGAATCTTTAGATGAATGCGAAAACATTGAAAACAAATAAGAAAAATCATTTTATTTTTCACAACAATTCAACCAAAGCAACATGTTTTGTCTGTTTCTTAGTAATTAAAAACAAAATATTAGTAAAAAAAAAAAAAAAAAATCTTTGAAGCCATTCACCTTCAAGGCCGGTTTCTGTCTTTCGGACAGAAAAATAGCTGAGATTGATGACAATGAGTGGAACCTTATCTCAGCCATCGATTCTTTCCTTCACCGAAATTGCAACTTCCATTTCTGAAATCCAACAAGCCCATGCTCACCTTCTAAAGACTGGTCTTTTCAACAACAACAACTTTGCTTCAAACAAGCTCATTTCTTTCGCTGTTACAAATCCTGACCCCATCACCCTCTCTTATGCTCACTCCGTTTTCACTCACATGGCTAACCCGAATTCTTTCTCTTACAACTCCCTTATCAGAGCTTATGCCAATAGCCGTACCCCTCAAAATGCTCTCTTTCTCTTTCAGCAAATGCTCGAAGGCCCTGTCTTTCCTGATAAGTATACTTTCACTTTTGTTTTGAAGGCCTGTGCTGGGTTTGGTGGGGTGCAAGAAGGGAGGCAGATTCATGGTCAGGTGTCAAAAATGGGAATTGGGTATGATGTTTTTGTGGCAAATACTTTGATTCATGTGTATGGAAAAAGTGGGTACTTTGGGGTTGCAAGGAATTTGCTTGATAGAATGACTAACAGGGATGTTGTTTCTTGGAATGCTTTGTTGAGTGCTTATATTGAAACGGGATTTATAAGATTGGCTCGTGCTTTTTTCGATGAAATGGAGGAGAGGAATATAGAGTCTTGGAATTTTATGATTTCAGGATATTTAAGTACCGGGTTACTCGAAGAAGCTAGAAGTATCTTTGATAAAATGCCTGTAAAAGATGTGGTGTCTTGGAATGCTATGATTACTGGTTATGCTCATACAAGTCGTTTTGATGAAGTTTTGGTGCTTTTTGAAGATATGCGGCGTGAGGAGGTGAGACCGGATAATTGCACTTTGGTTAATGTTTTGTCTGCTTGTGCTCATCTTGGAGCTTTGGGGCAAGGTGAATGGATCCATGCTTATATTGATAAGAATGGGATAGGTACCAATGGTTTTGTAGCTACGGCTCTTGTAGACATGTACTCAAAATGTGGGAACATTGGTAAGGCTCTAAATGTGTTTAGAAATGCTTCACAGAAGGATATTAGTACATGGAATTCCATAATTGTTGGTTTAGGTATGCATGGCCTTGGAGAAAATGCATTGGAGACCTTCTCAGAGATGCTTGTGAAAGGTTTTGAACCCAATGAGGTGACATTTATTGCTGTTCTGTCTGCTTGCAGTCGTGCTGGCTTGTTAAATGAGGGACGTCGTATGTTCCAACTCATGGTTGACGATTATGGAATTCAACCAACTATTGAGCACTATGGCTGCATGGTAGATCTCCTGGGTCGGGTGGGATTATTAGAGGAGGCCTTGGACCTTGTGAACACAAAACCACTGAAAGAAGCTCCTGTGCTTTGGGAGTCCCTGTTGAGTGCCTCTAAAAACCATGGTAACGTGGAAATGGCAGAGCACGTTGCTAGGAAGCTCTTAGAGTTGAACCCACGAGATAGTGCCGGTTATGTTCAATTGTCAAATGCATATGCTGCATTAAAAAGATGGGATGATGTTTTGAATGTGAGGAAAAAGATGAAGGCGCTGAAAATAAACAAGGAGCCTGGATGTAGCATGATCGAAGTAGATGGTGTTGTTCATGAGTTCTTAGCTGGTGAAGGAATGATTCTTGAACAAATCTGACATTAATAAAAGTTTGCTATCTTGTTTGCTTCAGAGAAGTAACTATGCTATCCCAAGATATCACATTGGACACAAGTAACGAGGCAGTAAGTCTGTAGCATGTACGATGCGCCAGTAGTTGTGAAATGAATGTTGAGACTACCGAAAAGAAATTACGGAATTATGAAAAATCAATCCATTCTGTTGGAAAGTTGGTATGGAGTTCCCTGTTCTAGTTTAGTTAGCCAACAGCAAATGATGGTGTGTAATGAAGCATGAGATGATACAGGAAAATATGTCTACGGAATATGCTTATGATGGAGATATGGACATAAGCCTGTAAGTAATGGTGGATTTCTTCTTGCTTTAGATGCTTGCAAGTCAGGTCGCTTCTAGCCAAAAATTAAACTTAAGAGCAACTTATGGACTCTTAAACTAGGAAGTTAAAGCTAAAATTGTAACTTGAAGCAAGTTAGAAACATATGTTGCAAGTGTAACTGAAGAAACTAGAAAGCCATTTACAATTTTGATCATCATCACTTAGAAAATGATTAATCGTAGGAACATTGTTCATTTTGTAAGTCTGTATCAGAACTGGCCTGATCCTTGTTGAAGTTGAACCATACCTGCTGAAATACTTTGATGATGAGACCATGGTATGCATCAGAATTTAGTGTCAGATAACAAGCCAAGAGTTCTTCTAGTTCTTCTGGTTGACTGATTGTTTTCTCCCTGATCATCTCCATCATTGAATCTCTAAAATCCTTCTCTGGATCAAATGAGCATTTCACCACAGCAAAGCTCTCTAAGCTGGTTCTTCTGCTAATTGTCTTCTGTTCTGCTGCCTTCATCTTCAATTTGGCCTTCTTCATGTCTTCTAGAGCTTTTATTTTGCAGATTTCAGCTCTGGAAGCTGTTCTTGGAGAAAAAGCCCGGACCTTGTTGTTTTGCTTCATTCTCTTCCTTGGTAATTCTCTGCTCATGTAAAGAGATTTCCTCTGTTTCTCACTCTTCACTTTCACCTTTTCAATTTTCATTTCTTTCCACTTTTCCCCTTCTGAACTCACCATTTTTGAAGAAAATACATCAGTTTCTGCTAATTTCTGGGCAGTAAATGCATAGTCTTCTTTAATTGTTGTTAAATTAGAGGTTCTTGGATTCATGGTGGACAGATGTTGAATCTTTCTCCGATAATCACCTGTCAGCTTCAGATTTTCCCTTTCAATCATTGGGATTGTTCTCACAGGCTCCAGTTCCAAGGGGTTCTTTTCTACTGATTTTGCTGATTTATGCTGTGCTTCACCTGATTCATTTCGTCTTTTCAACCTTTTCTCTTCCATAGCTCTTTCATTTTTCTTCTTCAGCTTCAAGTCGTTCTCTATTAACATCCTTCTCCTTGGTGTCTTAAGCACTGCCATCTTTTCTCCCTTGCTCATATTCATGTCTGGTAAAATCTGTGTATCCCTACGAAATTCTTTCATATTCGTTACTTCTCCCTTGTTCATAGTCATGTTCCTGAACTTCTTAGTTTCTTCTTTTTCCTTTGTCCTGGTGGCATTTGATCCACAGCTTTGACAACCTGAGGGTGCAAAATCAAGCTCATCATCTGAATCATACCAAGCTGATCGGGACACACTTTTACTAATCTTGCCATCAGCATTGTCTTCTCCAAATGACAGTCTCCAGAAAGCCTCATCATCCCCACCATAGAATCCTTCTCCACCAGCAGCAAACTTCGACGAACTCCCTGACACAGCACTCCTTCTCTCTTTTTGCTTCTGTTTTGCAGGTTTTGGTTCAGAATTGATGCTCATTCGCTTGAAAGTGGAAAGCCATGCAGTGGGGAGTACACGAGAAAGTGAAGGAAGGCGAGACGAGAATGAGGATGGAGAAGGTTTTTTTCTTCCCCACTTCATCATTAAACACCTGGGGAAATTCCTGAAGCCTGGTTTTTGGAACAAAAATATTTGATTTTTTAAGGTTTAGGCACTACAAAGAACAGGAAGCTGAGAAGAAAAACTTGATGATGATGGAGGGTTCTAGCAGTTAGCGGACAGTTAGCTGTTAAATGGAAACGTGGGTTTCTTACTGGTTTAGTGACAGATTTTGTTGGTTTTTTCTTTTTCAAAAGAAAGGCCCGCCCTAAATCCTGTGACCACTTTGCCTACCTTTTTCCACTTTATGGCTTGTAGCATGTACTTGAAGAGAAATTTATTCTCAGTAGGGACCCTCTTGGTCCCCCACCTGAGGGAACAAACCAAGTTCATTTAGGAGAACTACCTAAGCAGAAGTGTTCCTTCAGCTCAAGATTACAACTATAGTATCTTCAATGCTAATTGCTCCTAGGGCTTTGATATGAATGCAGGTTTTGTACAAGGAAAATTGGCAGTTCTTCTTGAGTTTATGTGATTTGGGTAGTTCTTCTTTTTCCCTTTTAATGTAACAATCTGTTCTTGTTTTGGTCTTTGATGAATTAAAGGATTAATCTCCGTAGTCTTGTTCCTCTCTTTTGTATGCAAAATGCGGTGCATTGTTTTCCCTTTTGCTTTTAGCCTTTATTTTTGCTTCTGAATGGCTTTTTCCCTTGACAGTCAAACTTTGTACAATGCATTCAAATGGCCTGATATGGCCTGGGCTGAACTCTCACCCAAGTTTAATTGCCAGACTAATATAGTTTTGCTCTAGTCAACCCTTTCTGCCTCTTCACGCTCACCGCCCTCGGCTAATTAAGAAACTATTAACTATATGGGTTTCCTTCTTTGTTACAGAAGAAAATAAGAACCAGTGTATCAAACTCGTTATAATGGAGAGTTTACTCTAAAAGTGGCCTGCATTTCTTTCTCTTTTTTTCCTCTTTAATAATCTTCTGCTGTAAATTGATTGATTACTGCATGTGATAAGGAGTATATAAAGCATTGAAGTTTGCCTTGTTTTGCACTATACTGAGGCTAATCAGTTGGGCTATCTGGTAATAAGATTACTGTAAGTCAAAGAAACCCAACTATCTTAATCGTTTAGGTCAATCTTTTTAATATCTGTGTATCCCATACCAACCCCATGTGATTTACAAGGAAGACTTGGGGAAAAAGGTTATGCAGTTTTATGGCAATTAAATTAGTAAGGCTCATTGAGGCTAGCTTGATGTTAAGGTTGGCTAAAGTTGCATGTTGCTCCCTTCTTAGGGGGTCAAAAACAGCTAGGTCCCCATCTATTGACTTCCCAAAGGCAGAACAGGGGTTCCATTGTCAGTTTCACCCAACAGATGGAGCAGCCAATGCTAGGTCGGCTTCTGCTGTTGGCTTGTTTAGTTTTACAAGCTATGAATAGTTGATCTGTCTTCCTTCAGACACAAAACTGATCCCTAGTTTTGGTTTTGTAATAAAAAGTACAGAATTTTGGTATGGTGAAGGTTGTTATCACTGTCATAGTAGTTACTCTTACTTGTTAGCAGCTATGCCATAATTCTTCCATGTAAAGCTTAATTCATGTATTGAAAGCTTGGAACAGGCTCAAAGAACATTTTTTAGCCTAAATTAAATAGGATTATGATATAGTTTTGCAAGTAAATTTGGTCTGTTCTAGTTCTTTCCTTACTGGTAGGCAAATCAGTTTGAACAAAAGCTTAAGGATCAAACAAACAATTTATGAAACAGAAGGGGCGTATAAGAAAGAGTAGGTTACATGTAATCGTAAAAATAATAATAATAAAACTGAAGCCACTTTCCTTAAGACTTTCATTTCCACTTCCATTCAGCTTCAAACAATTTCTTTCCTCGCATGAATTAATGCCTAAACATAGGAATGTCTATGAGCATGAACTAAAGTTAGTTTGATCGCATCTATCAATGGCTAAAGGCAGAAAACCAAGCAGCTTATCTCTTGTTCTTGGTCTAGTGGTGGCTTTTCATTGGATGCAAAGGTATGCAGGTGCTGAAAATGTTGAGTATTTATCAGCAATTGAGGATCCAGGAATGATAAGGGAGGCAATGGAGGCGTGGGACAATGCACTGGGGTTGGAGAAGAGGTTCCGCACATGGACAGGACAGCCCCAGAGCTGCAGATTGCTATATGACATGTGCAAGGCTTCTCAATCGGAAAAAGTTAATAAAGAACTTCTTTCTTCTTCTGCTATGGTGCTTTCACTTATCCCTCCAATGGTATTAACTTAAGTCAGTTCATCGAAAATTCTTAATGTAGCAACATGCACACACGAATGGACTGGTTTCTGTTTCATCTTATTCTGATTTCTGCAGTCCTGGTTGTAGTGTGATGTGAGTAATTCCGTCATTCTTTTGTGCCAGTCCCAGCAGAAGCCTATGTTTTTCGAATAGTCTTGCTCCATTAGCATCAACAAAAGCTTTGGATTGATGATTTCTTTTGCATAGAGCTAGTTGAATTCTAATCATGCTAGTCGATGTACAAAAGTAGTTACCTTAAAGCGGGGGCATCTATTAACTGATTCTTCTGTTAAGCTGTTGGGGATAGGTAATGGATTAAATTCTTGTTCCATGTGATTAATATACTTTAGAGAAAAGAACTGCTGCCTTTGCAACTTGTAGCCCAATGTTTTGGCCCACAGAGTCACAGAGGATGATAACAGACTAGGAGTTGGAGACCCTTTTCTTGGAGTGCAAGAAATGCCCTTGTTGATGTAACCTGTATGCAGCAAACAAGGAACTTACCTGGGCTCAAAGTGCCAACTGCCAACTGCCAACTGCCAAGTCCACGACACCCCGAATCCGTGGCATTTTTGGATAATCAGGCATAAGAGTAGCAACATGGACACTTAATGTTTCATCATGTCTTCAGGACTCCATCAAAGTATAGTGCTCCAGGGAATGCAGGGCAGCTTGAGGCTCTCCTTAATGTTTTTGTGATCCAAACAGCAATCCTCAGCCTCATGAAATATGACAGATTCTGGCAGCAATTGGCTCTGATTCCTGTCAATCAACTTAGACAAGCTAAAATCAGAAATCCATTGAAGTTCGGAAGGAAGAGATGAGCAGGATAAAATTGTGGCGAGGTAATTAAAGCTTTAAAATTAATTAGGTATTTGTTCTTAATTAAAGCTTTAAAATTAATTAGGTATTTGTTCTTCTAAGATTCCACTGGAAGTATCTTAAAAAAATAATGCTTGTAATTTCCGTTGCCGGGAATCGAACCCGGGTCTCCTGGGTGAAAGCCAGATATCCTAACCGCTGGACGACAACGGAATTGTTGTTGAGTGATCCCTTGTTTAAGTTTATTATTAATATTTATTAATTTTCCAGTAATTTTTTAATTTTTTATTTTTTTTTAAGAAAAATAGTTTACGAAAACATTAATTTATCCATACCACCAAGAATCCTGGACTCGCTAAAGACTCCAATGGAAAAGGTAAAATACAAATCACTGAGATCAGTACTTTTAATAAATAATAATACAATAGCACCTAGAAGATGACTTTTGTAAAACCACAATGATGACCTGATGAGTGGTGACCATAATTTGCTTTGGCATTGGCTGCCTTAGAAATAATCCGATTGCATCCAAAATCAGCTCTCAATGAGTTTGACCACTAAATTCATTAATGCAATCTGTGGGCTCATCACTCAGTAATCATGTCTATGGATCCTATAGCCATAAGCACTCCTCCAGCTCCCCAACCATTGCAGCAATAGAAGAAAGTTCTATGATCTTCAAAGTTCAAAGCACTTTCATTGTATTCAATCAAATGAACAATGGACCTTTCTGATTTCTTTCCTTCTGGGCTTCCCTGACCTGTGCTGTGAATTATCAGCCAAGCACTTCTTTTAAGAAGAATGGAGAGTTGAGGCAGCAAAGTCAAACCGTCCACCAGCAGCTGTGGCCCAAAGTCAAAAACACCAGACAAAGTCATACAAATTAAATAAATTGGGTGTGCCCCCGTCTATTTGCTTTGTCAGGACCAGAAACTTCCCTCAAAAATCAAGGCAGACAGACAATTCTGCATTGCATACTGCTTAACATGAAGAAATAATTTATGGTTTATAGGAGTGATTAGTCACCTGTAGAATAGATTATCCTGAACAGATGTTTCGAGTAAAATCTGAACATTTTAGAACAGCCACAGAAGGAAAAGAATGTTCACATCTTTGTCATTTCTTGCTGAATGATGAATGCTGACCATCTCACTCGTTATAGTAGCGTAATTGAACAAAAGGGTACAAAGGAAAATTCTGAATACGCCATAGAAGCAAGAAAGTCAGCCATGAAAGACGACTTCTGGGGGGTAGATGGCGGTCAGACTGATAAAATGATAGTAACTGACAATAATGTAACACTAAATAACTCAATTAGGTATAATTTATAACCAATGTATAGTTGAAACTTTGTTTCCAGACTTCCAGTCAAGTCGAAGTTCTATTATCAAAAACCAGAATGTTTCCTTTTCATGTGGGAGAAAAACCCTTCATTCATCAATAAATATTGTCCCGTAGGCCACAATAATCTTTCTGGCAAAACATGATTCACTTAATAGAAAGAAATGCTTTGAAGTGGTTATGTTTCCAGGCAGATTGAACACTCATCAAATGTACAATGTAGCATTTACATTAATTTATTGTCGGGAAATGCAACTTTCAATCTCTTTCCAGTGTTTCTAATGGTAGTTGGCAACAACAATTATTGGGACCCAGAGATTGTGTTGAAGTTGAATCTTTCTTATCTTTATCCCTTATTTTTGGCTAATTTTCTTTCCTCTCAATCATCCCCTCCATTTTTGAGTTTTAGAAGTGAAGCCAAGGTATTCTAGCAATGGAAATTAAAATAAAAAAGAGAATAAAGCAGTGGAAAATATCATTAGATAGAATATGAATCATTGATGTCTGATTACTGTAGATAAGCTATTATAATCATGGGTTTTTTTTACACAGACTGCAGACAGACTCCAATGATTTTCAATGTAAGTTGTCAACTTGCTCATGATCATCCACTTTCGTTCAATAAAATAGAATAGCATGCTTATGTTGAAGGCACGCCCCACTAAACAAAGGCTTAATCAGAACCAGAACTTCCATTTACAAGAAAATCATCTTTGCATACTAAGTTTTCATCTAGCTGATGCTAATCCTTTCCCTGGACTTCGTTTCCCTGCTTATATTATTAACCTTCTTTGGATACTTGAAAAGAAGGAAGAAAATGAACGAACCAATGAGAAATGTAAATGGTTGTTACTCTTCTAAGTGGAAGCATCTTTCCAGTTTCCACCCATTACCAGTATAATATTCCTCGATGAGATGTATAAGCAATAAGAATCTGACACAGCAAATAAGCGTTGCCACTAGGTGGCAGATTTGATCATTGGAAAGAAGAAATACTAGGCTAAATCTTACATCACTTGCAAAGGCAACCACTACTTTAATATCCAGAATGTTCCCCAGAGTTGAAATATCTTCTTGCCATTCCTAAGAATCTTCATAAAGTAATTCTTACGAGTTAATGAAAAGTTGAGATGCCTTATCTTATGGTCTGAGGTAAAATACCATCTGATCAAACCACGCCCTTTTGACTCAACTTTTATAGATGCCTCTTAATTGGCATGTGAGTTTAGAGCAAATAGTATCCAGATACTTTCCGAGTTCTGCCTCATATTCCAATATTCATTCTGGATTAAAAAAAACGAAGTTTCCTCAGATTCTTCAGAATATTAAGAGAAAAAAGATATGATGCCAGTATGAATCTAGTCCAACTGACGTAATAAGGGAAAGAAGTTACGGACTCACCGCTCAATGTGCTTATAGCTCAAGAACTGCAGGAAATGAACGGCCAATTTCAGCAGGAGCTTGAAGGTTGACCACGACTAACACCTCTCCAGAATCCTGGCGCCTATTGTGTTAAGCGGTTAACCAGCAACAACTCAACAAAAGCCCGATGTTACAAGTTAAGAAACGATGCTATAATAATAATTGGTCAGACGGTGGTATTGTACAAAAGATTCCTGTTGTTGATCAGAATCAACCTGTACCTCTAGCAAATGGAAATTTTCCAATTGAACAATTCTAGTTTCCTCATGCCCCGAGCGTTTGATGCAAATAACTAAAAGGCAAAATGCAAATTGCAGCTGCTTTAAGTGCCATCTCGTCATGAACTCGTGACAGTCATTTTCAGTATTATTGTATCATTGAGATCTAATTCACTGGACATTACATATATAATGAAGCTGATTGCTCAATAGCAGCTAGCACAACAGATCAGGTATTTTATTTCTATAAGTTCTGCTCTCATTATCTGAAATTTCAATGAAAGAATTTGTAAATATATTCCCAACAAAAATGGGGACTTATATAAGCAAGGTGGATAACAGCACAAAGTGATGTTACCATTACAACACTGAAATTGACACAGGCACTGACACATCGCCCGTAAATCTCGAATTGGTTGCAGTTGAGTTGCCTGCAAAAGCATAACCAACACCCAATCCACCAAAATGCAAGGATGCATTCTCACATCTCTGAAACACTCTAGCAAGTGCTGCAGCCTTCCGTCTTGCCCGCTTTGTACCCGTAAACAACAGAGTCTGAAGTAAACCAGCCAATGCAGGAGCCTTAAGCACTCTTTCAGTGGCAGCAGCCCCACCACTGCGGCACAACTCAAGCAATGCAGCAACAGCATTCTCTTTCCCCCTTGGTGTTCCACATCTCATCATCGCGATTAACCCTGTCACTGCCATTTCTTCCTTCCCCACTGCTTCGGCCCCCATTGGCTGCCTGACTATTAAGGCCAATGCACCAGCTGCTTCCTCTGCAACCCCTTCATTTCCCAAAGCTCCTACAAGTGCTGTAACAGCCCCAGCTTCTATCATTCTCGCACAATTTTCCGTGTGAGTGGATAAATTAAATAAAGCAGTTACAGCATCCTTCTTCCCTCTTGGGGTCCCCAATCTCAACAGCCCTGCCAAGGCTTCAACTGCCCCTCCCTGATCTGCTATCCTCTTCTTATAGTCATGAACTGCAGAGAGGCTAAACAATGTTGCTGCAGCATTTTCCCTAGCCTCCGTTGTGATCCCAAGCCTCAAGACTTCAACAATTGATCTTAGACAACCATCCTCATCCATAATTCGACTTTTGTTTTTATCATAAATGGATAGATTCAGCATTGCAGTAACAGCATTCTCTTGAGCAACAGAACTTGAAGATGACAGCAACTTCCGTAAGTGTGGTATAGCCCCAGCCACTGCAATAAAAGCTCGGTTTTCCTTTCCTGTTTTAGCCAGCAAGCGAATCTCACGAGCAGCAATAGTCTGAGCTCCCTGAGATCCATCCGCTAGTTGTTGAATAAGAAGTGTCGCTGTTGCTCTATTGGCTTCACTTGCTGCCTTGATTGGCAAAGCTGCAGCAAAAGACTCTGTGGACGCATCCGAGGTCTCTGGAGGATCATAAGGGGCACCATGAGCAGTACACCACTGCATTATCAAGTTCCTCAAAGCTCGATTAGGAACTAGGCGAGTATGGATGAGCAGTTGTCCTGTCTTCGGACAAGTACAATGCCCTTCCTCCATCCACCTAGCTATCGAACTCCGCTCATAAGTCTGCCCTGTCGAAATTATCACTGGATCTCTCATCAAGTCCAATGATATCGGACAACAAAAGTCCTTAGGAATAGTTAAAAACGTATAAGCAATCTCCCGAGTAATCAACCCTTTTCTTGGTTTCTTATGATTCCCAAAAGCCAACTGCACCTCATCTTCCTCAAAACCAAATAGCAAAAACCTACAATATCTGGTAATTGCAACAAATCCATTAAGCACAGAAGCCGTAGGTTCAATATCTCCCTCGTGATTCACAATCTGCTCCTCCAGAAACTCAATTTCACACCTACAACTTTGGGCATCCTTAATCCCCAATCTCTCCACAAAGAACAACCTTAAGTCCACAAGATTTGGTATCTTCCCATTCTCAAACTCATTAAGAAATGAAAAGAATCTAACTCTTAAATTCTCATCACTTTTATCAACATACAGTTTTGCTTTCCTAGCCTGCTTTTGTAACAGCTCAACTTGTTCCCTAACATCATCACTCAATTCAACATCTTTTATTGGGAAAACATCCAAAAGGGTAGAAATTTCTTGATTCAAATCATGGAAACGGCCTGAAATTGAATGGTTTTGAAGCAAAAGCCACAACTTACTGGATTGCGCACAATAATCAAGTAGTATCTTTGACCTATATAGCAACAAATACAGCTCCTTGAAGCACAATATGACTGTTGGAGGCAGGCTTGACCCTGATCCTGAATCCCTCAAATACTCCAACATAATAACGAAAATTCCCATCTTTCGAATCAAAGATCGAGAATTTCCTCGCTGAAAGAAGAAGACTTTGTTGGAAAAGCAAGACACAAGCTCAGATGAGATGGTTGCCAGGGTTTGAACAAGAGCTACTTCTGTTAAGTCAACGGGAGCCAAGAAAGCCTCTAAAGAGGGCGACCTTCTCCTCCGCAGAGAAGAGAATATAGCCGCTGTTGCCATGGTTGATAACTCCAAAGTAGAATTCTAAAACAAGGGTCTTAAGAGAACCAACTCAGGCTAAAACAGAATTAGATCTGCAACAAACAAATGAAATGAAAGGCCAAAGAACAAGATAATGACAAAACAAGAATAAGAAAAGAACACCCCAGATTTTTCAGCCTTATTCAAGTTCTGGGTTGTTGGTTGAATCTTCAAAGGATGTTGTATATAAACGATGACAAGATTTGGTCTTTAACAAAAAAAAAAGAGCTTCTTTTTTACAAGTTAACGAAACAAAACGGGATTCTTTCAAGAGAGATGATATGCGCAAAAAAAACTGAACCCGCGTTTATGAAGAGGAAGGAAAAAGAAAGTGAATTTTCCCCGAAAGACTTTCTTTAATATATTTTCGCTTTCTTCACCTCCATTTTTCTCCTTTTGTTTCCTTCTCTCTCTAAGAATTTCAATGCAGTTGCTGTGACAATGACTTGTATGGCTTTGACGGATAAGTATCCATATTCTTGTCCATTCATTTTCCTTTCTCTTTTCTTCTACTCTACTGTTTAAAGAGTTAGAGAGAGAAACATGACGGCTTTGGTTACATGCGTACAACTTTGGTTACCTTAAACACTTTATTTTTTTTTTTTTTTTAGAAGTAGATTTTGTAAACCCTAAAGATTCAGGTCGGCAATTTTTCAGGGTGGGTTTAAAGTTTTGCAGGATTTGGTTTGGACTTTTGGCTTTTGTGGTTAAAGAGTGAGGTCACTTTGTCTGGTTAGACTTGTTTTTCTTCCCTGCTGGCTGTCTCTCGGAGTTTGCTGCAGGTTGTTGGCTTTTGACATTTGGCGATTTCTCTTGATTTTATTTTTGGGAGGTAAAATAAAACAATTCAACAAATCATAATACAACCTAAATGCCTTATTTTAACACTTGATTTTAGTAAAAATTAGTTTCAATTTAGGTGACCATCAATTGATCGAAAAAAAAAAAATAATTTTTTTTTATTTTTGAATAAAATTTAAATTTTAAAATTATTACTATTAAAAAAATTCTTTTATATTATAAAACAGATGAAGATACATATTATTAAAAAAATTTTAATTTAGGTGATTTTTACTTTTAAAATTATTTTTATCCAATTTCAACATCAATATTAAATGATAAAAAAATTATAAATTTTCAATCTAAATAATTAGATGCTTTTGTGTTTTATCTGTAATTTTATAGTGTGTTAACGTGAATATCCCTTACTAGAATAATATTATAAAATAAATTTTATAACCCAAAAATGGGGAAACTTTTTTTTATTAATTTGCAAATCCTTCTATTTCATAACCTTCTTTAATTTTTATATAATTAGGAGTATCGTATTCTGATTTAAAAAAATAAAATAGAAGAATTAATGATTACATTTCCTTTACCTCTTTAAAATAAAGCAAAAAAAAAGGGGCAAAAGATATGCTTGAAGGGTTGACGCAAAAAAAAAAAAAAACCTGTGGGCCCACGCGACTTTAAGGCTCGTGGAATTGTGAAGATGATTACGAGAATCAAGAAGAGGGTTACTTAGCCTTATGATCCTTGCAGTTGCTTGCCTTTGCCAACATCCATCTGGCAAAACACAAGAAACAAAGTTTCAGTTTGACTAAAAGCGTTTTCCCAAAAACACAATTACAACAAGTTGACCTTTCAAAAATTGCAAATCCAGCACTCAAATACAAACGGACAACAAGTTCAAAATAAAGCATATCTCTTTTGCTTCTTTGGAGAGTTCACTTGGGTTTTAAATATATTAATTGATTACTTACCATCATAATTTTTGAAAATATATTCTTTTTAAGTATAAATTGTATAATAAATAAATTTATATTACTTAAATTTGATTTGAGAATAGTTTAAATTTGATTTATTTATTTTTAAGTTAAATTTGAAATTGAATTATTCGAGTGATTTTATCAAGTTGAATGAATATTTTGGTGTAAATTATTAGATGTCTTCATATCACATTGATACGTGAGATTAATTTGCATTTGCGTTGTGTGGTTGGTGTTAATTTTTAAGAAAATTTAATTTAGTGAGGATTCGAATACGAAAGTTCTCGCAATACATTAGTATGTGAGATTAATCCTCATTCAAGCTACGCGATTGATACTGTTTTAAGAGAATTTGATCTAATGAGAATTCGAACACAGTATCTCCCGTTATACATTGGTATGTGAGAAAAATTATCCTTTGTACTGCGTTATTGGCGTTAATGCAAAAGAATTTGACTTAATAAAGATTCGAATATAAGACCTCCCGCTATGCATTATCTTCACTCAGAAACTTAATGAGGTTTTACACCATTGAACTAACATTTTAAGTTTAAATTTGAGTATTTTAATATCTGATTGGATCCGTTTATAAACCTAATTAAACTTTTATATATATATTTATTATTTAATTATTAATTACTATTTTATACTTAATATATATGATTTAAAAATGATAAATTATGTTTATTGAAACGAATTTGAATGATTTGAATATTTTAAGTAAAAGTTAAATTTTAAAATTTAAATTTGTTAAAAATTAAATTAAATTTTAAATTTTAAAATTAAAATTAAAATTAAATATGATATTAAATTATCTCATTTGATTATATATTTATTAAATAGACTAGTGACCATGACAAAATGTATGATGTGATGTCAACCCATGACCACTCTTTATTAAAGTGAAATTGAAGATAGGAAAATGAAAAATGGATGGCTGTTTGGAGTAATTTTAAAATCAAATTAAAGATTAATTTGGTATTTTTGACTCACGTTAGTGTAGCGCGAATCAAAGTATAAGACAAAAACCTTGTTGAGACAAAACAATAATTTTATCCATATTAATTATTTTTTATATTATTTTATCAAAAAACATATTTTTCATAAATTTTTTAATAAATTTAATATTATCAAAATTAATATCATTGTTGATTTAAATTAATTTTAAATGAGATAAAAAGAGTTGAAGTAAAAGTATATATTAAATGGTGGGAGGTTGGGAGTTGGAACATGACATCAACTCTTATTATGAAAGTTAATGGGAATTATTAGTTCGAGACTTTGGGTGACGAGAAGAATAGTTCATTTTCATGCTGCCATAATGAATAACTTCATTATGTATTGGATTGAAACCTAAATAATCCCATTTTTTTAAATTATATTCATAGGGTTCGAATTTATAATTTTTATCTTCTTTATTTTGCCATTATAAAATATTTTTTCATCATAAAGAAAATATTGTTATCATCTCATTACATTGTTCTTCACAATCTAAAATTGAATTTAAATAATAATAATAATAATAAACAAAGTGGTGATAAAATGGTGTGAATCCGCGTCCCAAATTCGAAAATATCAAATTAAAAAATTGCCAATTCAATAATAATAAACAAAGCCCTTTTGACTTCTGCCATTTAATAATAAATAAATGAAAAAAATCCACGAGAGTCTTGCGATCAAGTGATACGTGTCAATTCATGGCACAGCTGGCTGAACCTTCATCATTAAATTACACGTCTCCGCGTTTGCTCTTCATACCATTGCCCTCGATCACAAGTTGGAAGCCACGTGGTGCCTTTGCCTTCCATCAAAAGCCTGACAATTATTATCGGTTACGATCATGCCAGGTCAATCCATAAAAAAGTCAAAGAAATGGTTGGATTTTGGATCACGACAAAAACACACCGATTCATGCGATGTTCCCAAAACCTTATATTTTAGGTAACCATACAAATAAATCAAAATTAATCAAAGGACTTTTATTTTTTAATTCTAAATATAATATAAGTACTATTCACATTACATGATCGTGGTTTTATCTTTTTTATAAAATTAAAGTATATTAAAATCGAATTCATATTAAATATAATTAAAGTATTTACTAAAATTGAATATTCTTGAATAGTTTTTTTTAATCACCTTATATAATATTAGATATAATATTAATTTTTATTGACATTAGTGTAAAAAAAATTTAACCTAATAAAAATTATTCCGAATATAAATTTTTTTATCAATAATGATACTATTATTTATCCTTTAGCCATTGCCTTGGGCTGCTGCTGCTGCTGCTGCTGCTGCCGGTCATGGTTTACCTAATCCATAAGCTTAATAAAATGACTAATTAAACCACCTGCATTTCATGTGCCGCCTACTAGCTTTGTTATCATCTTGTTCATATATAGAATGGCTAATGATTTTTTTTTTTTAAAAATTTGAATTATGTTTTGAAATTATAAAATAATTATTAAATCAAATATTCAAGATGTTCGAATGCATTTTTTGTTAATGTATGCGAAACCTGAAGTTTACTCTTAAAGTTTCTTGGATTCGCACAAGTTTGTATAGCTGGAAAATGAAAATTATAATACTATTCTAAGTGTGAACTTGAACGTAGACAAATCAATTCAACGACATTAATGATGTGGAGAATAATTTTGTTAGACTTGCTATGAAGAAAAGAAGAGATGCAAAGGAGGCTTTTTATTCTTGTTTATTTTGTTGTTTATGCGGATTCAAACAAGATGACCTCTAGGAGTTTCAAAGCTGTGACTAACCACGTTGGTAGACAGCCCACGTCAAAGTTCAAACATCATTTCCAACTGTCAAAAGAATGATAGTTTCTTTGAAATGGTTGTGTTACTGTTGTGTAATGTAAAGAAGGGTTCATTCAAGGAACCTGAATTCTGGGTTTTTGATGATAAAGCTTTCATAGGGTTGTAGGGATTGTAATCTTTGCTACAAAAATAGATTTGGGTCTCTTCAGTTTTTACATTCAAATCGTTCAGACAAAGGATTTCAAAGTAAAACATCATTTTCAAGTGTCGGATGCATGATAGTTTTGTAGTATATAAGAGTTCAATCAAGGAAACTGGATTCTGGGTTTTTGATGATGAATCTTTCATGTTGATGGGGTCGTCGGGACTGTAATCTTGGCTACAAAAATGGATTTGGGTCTCTTCAGTTTTTTCATTCAAATTGTTTTCAGACATAACATGTGAAGTCAGGATGTGGAAGTGCTTGAATATGAACAGGATGAACAAGCCTCAACGGTTTGGTTTCATGCCAGAATCGACACGGTATACATCATTATCAGAACTCCCATCACTGGTCGTGGAAACCAAATCCACAACCAACCAAAATCGGCTGAAATCAAATCTAAAAGATCCAACAACATTAACCACGGCATAAAGATTTGACATTGGAAAAGAACTCGTACATTTATTGGAGGAAAAAGATTTGACAGATTGAATTGACCTTGTAAATGGCAAGAGAATAGCTACTTACAAATGTAATATGAATTCAATGAAGTCATGACCTTGTAAATGGCAAGAGAATAGCTACTTACAAATGTAATATGAATTCAATGAAGTCATGCACCAGCCGTTCGAAGCCATCCAAAATTTTTCTCGTCCTACCTAGGAGATTTAGAAGAGAGGCATTTTCCACAGGAGACGAGCTTCAATAACGAATGTGGTCTTCGTGTCTGAATCTTCAAGCGAGAGAGCTGTGTGACATAAGCAAACTTATTCAAAAAAAATGAACAAGCATTGTTAAAACTTTGCACAGAGTAAATTTTTCATAGGCAAGAAGAAGAGGAAAAGAGGTTGGACCAATAATCACTTGTTTTCATTGGAATAATGCTAATTTAAGAAGATTAGATACAAGATAAATTACCTTCTTACGAGTTACTCGAGTTGCTTTCCAGCAAAGCAAGCTTCTCGACCTAGGTTCCAGTCTCCTGAAATTTACAAATATGAAGTTAATTCTTAGTTTAAGACAGCGGAAAATGATTAATATTCCATTTTATTCTAAATTTTCATCATAGAACGATCCTTCAGTGATAAATAACCAATTAAAGTTCAAGGGACTAGGATAGACTTGCATAGGTTCATAGAGTGAAATGCCTCAAAAATGTGAAAATATACAAGAAATATCTAACATTTCATACCATAGTTTGGAAACCAAAACAAGAGATTCTGCGGCTTAACAGTTTATCAAGCAACTCTAACCCATAAAACAAAAGCTGACATATTTGGAGAATTTACAATGGCACCAGATATACTTACAGGTTCTCCTGTTCAAGCTTTTCAGCGATGGAAACTGCTTTGTGCTTTGACCATCGATTTCGCTGGGAATATCCTTCTGCCTGCTGAATTACATGTGCCAGGGACACCTTACTTCTAACAATGCTCTGACTATGACTCAGTTCCCCAAGTTTCCGTCTTCCTGAGGTTGATGCCGATGTTGATTTTCTATATGCTGCAGCATCGGCTATCTTTGAATCTCTTCTGTTAGATTCTATATTGTGAGCATGCTCATTATCCTTGGCTTCTCTTGGAGAAGCCGGTAATTCAACAATTTCACTCCTTCCTGCTTCAAGAGATTCAGGGTGCAACAGCTGAGCTTGAGAACTGACCCTGGCACCTCTATCACTCGTAGCCCTTTTGCTAATATCATCAAAACCTTCCATAGGCATCCTATTTCCAGATATACTCTCTGGATCCATGACCATCTGAGATTCATCATCCCTGGAAGCTGGTAAAACAAGTCCATGAAAGCCAGTTCTGGCATCTTTCTTCACCTCATATCTAATTTCAATTGTCATGGGAGAACCAAGAACAGACTCGAATGCTTGTAAAATATGCCCCCTAAATTTCTCTGCCTTAGATTTGTTCATTTGTGAACTGAACATCAACTGTACAGTTGGAGCTGAAAGAAAAGACAAAAAAAAAAAACACTCAATTAGAAGGATGAGACACCTATTATTACTAAGCACAGAGAAAGCATCAATCGTCTCATGTCAAGTATAATTATTGTATTATTTCCAAGAGCGGCTGCCAGAGGTGATACCAACAACAAGAAATCTTTGTAAATAGAGGGGGAAAGGGAACAGATTTTGAGTTTAATTAATATGCAAAACTTGGATGTTGGATCATGAAGCCACCATATAGACGAGAACGAAAAGTTGAAATCATTTTTGAGATATCTACCTTGGCATGAACATTAAATTCCATAAAACAATTAAACGGATTGTGGCTTCAAGTTTCTAGGATGTACCTGCACCTAAACTGACAGAGATCAGCTTTCCTTCTTGATACAAAAACTCTTTTAGATTACTAACTTGAATCTTCTCAAGCACCTCCAACCAAATTTCTTCGATTCGCTTGCGGTTTTTTATTACAGTCTGCCTCCCAGTAACCCTGACCAAATCAGCAGACACTGCGGATGTTTGTTGAGGAGCT
This sequence comes from Firmiana major, assembly GCA_033439115.1. NCBI lineage: Eukaryota > Viridiplantae > Streptophyta > Magnoliopsida > Malvales > Malvaceae > Firmiana > Firmiana major. The sequence continues at coordinate 2,605,694 of CM065914.1, read as the reverse complement.
ATCCCAGCCACAGCATTTCTCTTCCTATCTAAATTTACACCTTTGATGATACCAGTTTCAAAATCCCCTGAACTTCCAGCACAAAGATTTTCCAACCTAGCATTTGTTGACAACCCTCTAGAGTAGTTACGCAGCTCAACAGGCTCACCACCTTTGCTGGCTATATCTCTTCCGCCCACAGCATTTAGAGGCAGTGGACTATGACGAGAACTAGTGTCAGCAGAAGAAGTAGGCAATATATACTGCTGATCAGGAGCAAGCTGAAGCAATGCAGCAGTTAGCCAAGTTAGTTTGTCACTTGACATCCTCAGTTGTTTTTCAGCCTCAGACAACGTTTTCAAAGCTTGGCGTAGTTTCTCCATATCTTCTTTGGACACTGGATTGCATAAATCTATTCTATCAGTTTGGAAGAAAGATAAATATTTAAACACAGAGTCAACGAGTATTTGTCTATTCATTTGTTTTTCTACTTGGCTGCAATCTAAGAGTGTTAGAGAATTTCAGAAGGCAAAAGGTTGATGAGCCAAAAAGGACTGAAAACTGTAAAAGATGGTAAAAACATTTCAAAAAGATACTAAAAAAAAGAGCTAGACCAAGTAAAATTTGCAAATATAAAACTTTTGGGGCAGCATAATAAATATGTACAGTTATTACTGACACTGAAGAGGAAATTGATGGTTTAGCTGATTATTGAGCATTATTATGAACTAAATAATACTTTTCTCACTTAAGACTCACATGGCTGCCGTCGAAAGAACTTCCTTCTATGCCTTTCTTTAGAGAAATCATAACTGCCAGCAAGGATATCAGTTATCACTGTAGCAAGCTGTGACATCAAAGCTAAAGGCTCCACACCCGTTTCCATTATCATCCTCAAATTCTTTACAGTGTTTACGGTGTCTGCATATAGTGCTAGATCTAGAAGATCCACCAGCTTTTCATCAGAGATAAGCCCAACCTGTGAATCAGATCCATAAAATTTAGAGCATTGTATGTAGCAATATCAGCTAATCACAGTAAATCTTTTCGGGGACAAAGGTGTAACTTTGATTATAACAAAATCATAAACAAGGGGGGCAAACTAATTGCAGCACAAAATATTCAGAAAAAGACCGCCATGCTTCAACATTTAAGACAGCTGCACTTTTCTAGGTGAAAAAGACTGAATCAAGATTCACGATGCGAATAAAATTTAAATTAAATAAAAAAAAGAAGCCAAATCCACTTTTGTCTTCGGTTTGTGAGAGCATGACCCCAAGCTTGAGTCAACAAAATAAAAGAACAATTGGATTAGATCAAGTAAAAGGTCGAGTAAACAGGCACAGCAGTAGTAACAACACCTAGAAGAATAATTCAAGTGGAATATACAATGAACATATAATTATTTGAAGCAATATAAGGAGACTGCTGGATTAAGGCAACAAACAAACAGAGGGCATTTTTCAAAGAGAACTATTTGAAAGCCAAAAATATTAACCGGTGCATGGTGATATCAATTATTATATATATATATATATATATATATATATATTATAATCAGGTTATGATAACACACCAGTTCCTGAACCAGAGGAACAGAGATTCTTTGCCCAAGCAAATTCAGCTGCTCAAGTGTCATCTCTGCATCCCTCAGTGACCCATCTGATCGAGATGCAATCAGTTTTAGCGCATCTTTCTCAATTTCAATGTCCTCTCTGGATGCAATCCATTGCAAAGTATAAATGATATCCGCATCCTTCAGTTTCGGGAAAAAAAATTTCTGACACCTGGACACGATTATATGAGGCAGAATATCAAGACTTGAGCTGACAAGAATAAAAACCACACGCCTGGGCACTCGATCAAAGACCTTTGATAAGGCACTCCAACAATCAGGTGACAAAGTATCACAGTCATCAAATATGAAAACTCTGTACTGAGAAGGCAGCTGAGAGATTACCATATTATCAAGTAGATCCATAATACTCTCAAAGTCAAAATTACTGATGGGGCCAACTTCCCTTATATTTCTACTCTTGCCCTTGTCATGTGAAATACAAGAATTGCAAAAGCCACAAGGTTTGGGTTGTTCAAGTGACTGACAATTCAAAGCTCTGGCAAATATCCGAGCACAGGAAGTTTTTCCTGTTCCATGAGGTCCATAAAAGAGAAATAGCAATCCGACCTTCCTTCTAATGACGGCATTAGAAAGGGCTTGTGATACCAAGTGTTGTCCAACAAGGTCTGTAAAAGTTCTTGGCATGTATTTTTGTGTCAGATTTTGGTGCCTGCCACGGAGGTTCCTGCCTAACTTGCGTTGGTCACCAGATCTAGCTTCAGAAGCAAGGTCAGAATCAACATTGCGCTTCAATAAATTATCAGCAAATATTCCTAGCTCCCCTGAATAGTCATTCACCCAACCAGCATTCTCTGTGGTGTCCTGAGATCCAGATGCGTCAATTAGAAGAGGCAGCACCTCCGCATTGGAATTTGAAGATGAGCTTGATGGATCAGATTCCACAGGCATTTCAGGAGCATTTCTTCCATGGGTACCTGCCCCAGCTTTCCTTAGTCTAGAGTCTGATAAACCACAGGAAAAACTCCTCCCTGCAATGTCAAGGAAAGTTTTACCCCTGTGATGAATTCTTGACCAATTAAAGGGGATCCCACACCCATTTCTAGGGGCCCTACTGACATTTCTCTCATCATATTCATATTCTTCCTCTTCCACACCATACTTTGGACACATTGAACCCTGAGCAAATGAATTAGAAGCCACAGACAACTCATTCTGACCTCCAACCTCGCCAGAGGGAGCAGCCCGTGCTCTTCTTGCCGCTTGAAACTTGCGTCTTTTCCCCTTGTTTAATCGACTTGAACAACCACGGATGCTGACTTCAGGTTCCCTACCAGTTTTCTCTGGACTAACTAACCTTCCACAAAGGTGGACATTTGAAGATGCTACATCATCTCTATCCACGGGCATGTAATTCAACTGCTCAGATAGAGTCTTAATTCGAACACCTTGTGTTTGCTTCCCCTTTTGTTTTTTACTCTTCTTATCTTTAAGTCCAGAGTTACCTGAGATAGCATCAGGAGGCAAACCCTTACCATGCTGCTCCTGTACAGGCTCCTTATTTTCACCCAAAAGATCAGTGCTATTACTTCTCCGACTAGATTCTTCTTTCCTAATTCTTCTACTATCTCCAGCTCCACTCTTACTACTATGATCACTAATAGCTGGTACCCCTTCATTGAGCCCACAAGCTTCACCCGGAGCAACTTTTGAAGTTGCAAAATTAGCTAAAGGAGGTGAGCTTACTGAAAGCCTCCTTCCATCCCTCTGCCTCTCGGTGCCCACAGATCTTCTTCCCTCCCAGGCAGCAACCTTATCACCCTTTTTGGAAAGCAAATCAACAACAGAAGGTGAATGCCAAGAGGTAGGACTGGCAGAAGGGTCCCTGAGGGAGCGTGACCTTTGAAGGACTAAAAGGTCCCTCATAAGCGATCTATCAGCCAGTATAGGGCTATGCTTATGCATATGGTTCTTCAAGTGGATACAATTAGTCAAATGAATGTGGTTGCGTAGATGATCACTGATATCACCATTCGCATCCTTGAGTATCCTATCTCGAACAGCCCCGGTCATGATCAGAGCATTAATGCATTCGATTGCAGAATCTCTATTATGTTAAAGAAACATACCAAAATATATTGCATTTTCCATTAATCTAGCAGGCCCCATGTCTCTCCTTAATTAATGCTACTAAAAAGCACAAAAATTCCTCACACCCAACTAATTATTCAGCAAAACTGTCTTAACTACAAAACTTGAAGCTCTCACTGATCATTCATTTTCAGGGGCCATAACCCCGTTCGAGATGATTAAGCCACAATTTTGAAAAAGTCCCCCCAAGCACAACAAGCCCTTTAAGCCAGGAATCCTAACTCCAAAACATAGACCTACAAGTATAATCCAAAGTAAGTAACAGAAATACCTTAGAAAGCCAAGTAAGCAAACTTCCAAAAATTCAAGCTTGAACCCCGGAGCTGCAAGCTAACTCCACAAGGAAGGAAGAGGAGCTCTTTGTGTGAAAAGTTAACAACTTCAATGCATGAGATTAAGGGCACAAAACCCAGAAGTTGAAATATGCAAAAACAAATCATACAACAAAAGGAACAACCAAGCCAAAAGAAACCCACTAGTTTCAATCTTGTAGCTTTCAGTCCCTCAAAGATTACAGCTTTGGAAAAGAAATGGGCAGTAGAGGAAAGAAAAGAAGAAGAAAGATGGAGACTATCTGGAAACTAAAAACCCATGATTTCTACGTCCGAAAGCAAAAAGAGAAACTAGGCAAAGAAGAACAGGAAGAAGAAGAAGAAGGAGAAAAGAGGGTATTTTTAACTGCATTCACCTGATAAAACCCAAAAAGCAAAATGAACCGTTCCCATCATTAAGAACCTCCCATAGATCTCTCTCTATCCATCTATTTCTCTCTCTTTGTCTGCCACCCCAATTCACATGTTCTTTCACTCACAATCCCAGGACTCTCTTTCAAAAGATAATGATAGTCCCACAAAAAAATGTAGGAAGAAACAGAGTTCTTTTTTCTTCTTAAGACAAACAGAAAGAGATAAGAGAGTACTTCAAAGCATCTACAGAAAGAAAGACCGAAGTATATCTTGAAGTATATTTTCGAAGAGAGAGAGAAGTGGTGAGTGAGATCTGTTACAGACAAGAATTCAGAAGCACTCCCATCTGAAAGCAGGACATGACACCAATAAAGCGGTGCGACCGTTTGGTTGAGCATGCAAATTCATTTTACTTGTATAGGTTTAAACTTTACAGCATTACAAATCCCCCAACAGAAGAATTTGATTATGCAGTATGTTTAAAATTAAGGGTTTTTTTTTCTTTTTTAGAAATGAACCAAAATGTAACCAATATGTTGAATTTTTGCCTCTCTTGTTGGTACCATATGGTTGTAAGAAGTGACTTTTTACCAACATTGCATTATTTGACTAACTAATAATGTTTCAAATTTTTTGTCCTGTCCTTTTAAATAAAAAATAATAATTTTAATTTATTTTTAATAAAAAAATTCATACATCAATAATTAAATCAAATATTTAAATACGATAATTCAATACGATAATATATATACAATATAGCTACGATAATATATATATATATATATATATAATATAGCTATTTTTTGTTGGACGTTTTTTTTTTTTTTTCAAATTGAGTGCTTAAGCTATGAATTAGGTTTGTGTTGCTTTTTCTTTTTCAGAAGTCAGGACAGGAATTTGTTTCTTTAATTCTATCTATGGGCTGTAGCCACCAATATTTGCATACAAAACTAGAGTTGCAGAAAGCTGAAATAATTAATGGAAATGATTCTCATAAACAACCTCATTTTCCATATTAACTCAAATTGCTTTATGGATAATATAGCCAAAACCTCGAGGAGAATATTCAGAAGCTTTCTTCATGTAACAGGAAAACTGTCCAAATTTATCCTCTTTTTATTAAGTGGTTTTCAATAAAGACAAATGAAACATATTCTTGAAATTTTTATTATCTAATATACCCTTAGCATGACAATTTTTAATTTTTGTTAAGCAAATTGAATTTATGTTATTTTCGTATCATTATTTGTATTGTTTTCAATGTATCGTGTTTTAATAAAATGCAAATTTATCAATAAATTTATAAAATAATTTATTTCATTTAATTTAAAATAATTTCTATGTGATAATTTTAATTTTTACATTTTTTAAACCAAAAAAATCACATAACATAATAATCAGAAATATATATTTCTTTGACACATTTTTTTTTCTTTAATTTATGTGCCTTTTCCACTTTCCATGTCTTTATTATGGTAGGTAAATTTATTAAAGGATACGTACTTCCAAACCTATATTAATTATACAGAAATATGGGTGATGGTGCATATATTGCATAGGGCATTAAATTTTCCATATAGCTTAAAGAAGTATTATCAATCATGCCTATTGCTTCATTCAACGTCTCTTCATTCATAACATACAAGTTAACTTTGCAAATAATTTTTAATTCGTTTTGCATCATTAATTGAAATTTAAAAAAAAAAAAACTGAAAAAACATCGAAGAATATAGAGAATTGTCTTTTAAAATGTATTATATAAAAATATCGTCTCAATTATTAAGTATATTTATAAACATGAATTTTATAAAGAAATTAAAATTTTACTTGTTGTGGTGTTTTAGCTCAGTCGGTAGGAGACCCACTCAATCGTATTGTCCGTTTTGGATCTCGCCTTTACGACCTCGTCCTCACGGTTTTATCGCGTCCTCAGGGGTTCGAACCCAAGACCTTAAAGTCTTTGTTCTTGCAAAGATGATACCAATTGTTACAATTGGTATCATCTTTGCAAGAACAAAGACTTTAAGGTCTTGGGTTCGAACCCCTGAGGACGCGATAAAATCGTGAGGATGGGGTCGTAAAGGCGAGATCCAAAACGGACAAATTGGTATCATCTTTGCAAGAACAAATACTTTAAGGTCTTGGGTTCGAACCCCTGAGGACGTGATAAAATCGTGAGGATGAGGTCGTAAAGGCGAGATCCAAAACGGACAATACGATTGAGTGGGTCTCCTACTGGCTGAGTTAAGACATCATAACATTACTTAATAAAAAAATAAAAAAAATTATTAATTCAATTATTGTATTTCATAATTTTTTTATTTTATAATTTTTTTCTTTTTGACACAACCAAAACACCAACGATTTGATATTTACATACGTAAATGTGTTTACGAAAGGCAGAGTTACAGCACCGTCCTGTCACCCTGGGGTCATAAATAGCAGCTGTCGTTATATGCAGTTCTACTGCAAGTATTTATCCTTATTATTTTCAAGAGAAATTTCTAAAAAGAAAAAGATGGCCCCCGGGGTTCTCCTTCCTGGGCCCCTCATGCCTGTTGCGGTGATATCAAAAGTGAGATTTCGTATTAATTTTATTCTTCTTCGGCTAAGAAATGAGAAATATTTGTACTACGGGAGCAAAGGGTTAAGAACTAACTTGGTAAGTAAATAGGAGATAAATAACAATTATATAGATATAAGATAAAATTTATATAGATAGATATTTTCTTTATGTTCATACATATCTACACTAAATTTTCTAAAATATTTTATAAAAAAAATTACATATTTACAATATAAATAACTTATAAGACCTTAAAATAATTAAATTTTATCGAATTCTCGGAGTAATCTACCCTTTTGACCCTCGTTTGTTAACCGAACAATGTGACAACCATATTAACTCTTCGTAACTTAGATGTTGTATGGGTTAAATCTTATCATTCTCTATGAATTAAAAAAAAAAAAACACTTCAATATTGTTCAATATTTAGCTGGAGCCAGAAATAAAAACAATCCAAACGAATCTCAACAAAAGCTTTTTGGAGTATTGACAATGTGAAATTATCTTGGATTGGAAGGGGGGTGCATTAACAAAACAAAGTCATGAAATTTTGGTGGATTTCCATTGGATTTTCCAAACCAATATTATTGCAGAGAGAGAGAGAGAGAAGTTTGTATTTGGAATTCAATTCATACACAACAGGACATTCCATACGAAAATGCTGGGATGCTGCCAAGAAAACAGGCATTGTGCTAAAAGGACCCATCTCTGCTCTGTAACTCCTACAATGAACTTAGCATCCAAGGCCCCATTCTACCTACCACATCTGAGAAACTAGTATTTGGTTCCTTAAGCAAATGCAACTGATTTGATTAGATTGACAAATGCAAGACTCTGGACTAGAACTCAAGCCAGCAGGAGCCAGAACTAGCCTGTCTAAAACAGTGGGGTTACTTCTAAACCACAATGCTGAAGCCCTCTGTCTACATTTATTCCCTGCCAATGCCCATAGCCTTCTTATTCGTGTGCTGATGGATGCCACATGTGCCCACAACAAAGAAGCATAAAAAAGGAATGGGTGGTATTGAATTTAGTAAACAAATCCTTGCAGATGGTTGGCAGGCAGGCAAGGTCAATCAATCCAATTCCATGTGGGTTTTTCTTTGGATTCTCATATGACCAAGTCAAGAATGGACCACATAAATTTTGTTGCTTAGTGCACCATTGGGGAAAGAATATGCATGTTATGCCTATCAGTCTCGAACTCAAAAAAGGTGTCATCGTTGGCTTTAGGATTCCTTCTTCACTCTAAGTAGGATAAATATGTACTGCAGAAATCAGTTACATTATTCAGATGCATTAATGTTTTGAGTCCAGAAAAAGAAAGGTTCGTTTTCCACCCCCGTTGGCCTCTTCTCCTCCTTTGTACTAGACCTTGAGGAGAAAAATCATTCAACAAATAAGGCTTTGAAAAGTAAGATTTCAGAGTTTAAATATTAATTTAAACGATCATATTTTAATTTTTAAAGTCTAAGAGTTACGGAACACAAAAAATTTAGGTTATAAGCATTTTGAGACTTATGACTTATTTTATATATTTGTTCATTAATCGGAACAAAAAATTTAGGTTATAGGCATTTTGAGACTTGGGACTTATTTTGTATATTTGTTCATTAATCATATGAAACTAGAAATAGGTCAAAATAATTATTTGTCCATGAGCTAATTTCTTGTTCGTCTAGATAGGTTTAGAAATGAGAAACATAACCATGTGACATGTTAGTAAGGACGATAACTCTTTTAATATTTTTTATAACATTTCAAAACATGTTGATAAAAAAATGTATTTTTAAAATAATCCAAAAGAATTAAATTTAAATAAAAATTAAAATACCCTAATCTTGCTATAAAAAATAAGTAATGCATGTGAGAGCATTAAACACCACCAATTAACTTTTTGGTGCCATTATAACTACTACGATCCATCCCTCGAGCACTTTTCTTTAATTGTGTGGAGAATGGAGAGACCATAGAGTAGTTGGCCACTGCTACTTGGCCTTTTTATTTACTTTTCTTCCCAAGTTGCTGTCTTTCATTCCATCCATGCCGAATTGCCGATAAATAGTGTGCTTTTGTAGGGCAAGCAAGAAACTTTAGCATTAACACCGAAGTGAAAAAGAGGATAGATTCATGATTTTCATATGGGTTTCTTTGCCCTTCTTTTGCTATTCATGTTCTAATTTCACATTTTTGTATTAGAAAGATTGATAATAAATTTGTATTTTATTTTTATTATGCACAAGCAATCTTATTTGTTTCGACGATCTAATTGGTCGATTACTCAAAAATGATATATAATAATGTATAATTTAAAGGGTATTTAATTTCTTGGATTTTTGACAAAATAAAATCTTTGATTATTTGAGTTGCATGTATATATTATGATTGATAAATTTAGATACTATCTTAAAACTATTTTGTAATAATTTTTTGACTCGAAGAAAGTTGCTATCTAAATAAAAATTGGTTCAACGTCTTAAGATTTGAACGTCAAACTTAATTATCATGTCACTTTTTAGAATAATAGTCTAAACCGTTCAAATTAAGTTCTAAATTTATAATAAAATCATTTTAAGCATATACCCAAGCAACATATAGGTGAATTAATTGAGAATTTCAAATTCGGCATACATTTATGACATTACAAACTTAATTTCAATCCTTTTTTTCTATTTTGATGATATTACTCTCTCCTTTAGAATCCAATGTTTCTTCATATAGAATACTTTTTCGACAAATAAAGGTCATTAATTATGAAGAAGTAGACGTTGGAATCCATAAAGAATTTTGGGTTAATTTTGAAGGTACATACAGCAGTTGGAAGCCTTGATTGTTGCTCTTTTATTCAAATCACAAGCATATTGTAGAAAATGCCCGTCCAAGATTAGTTTTGTTCAACTACCTAAGTTTATTGAACCCAAAAATAGAATGAAAATTGACCTGCGCGATGGATCATATCTCTACTTTCAAGGTATGAATAATTTAGAAATTTAAAATTTAAGTTTGAATACTTAAATATTTTTCATATATTAGACTTCAAGTTTGATTATTTGTGTTCAAATTTGAGTTTAAATTTAAATTTTTTATAAAAAAAATTAAAATATTAAAACTAAAATCATAATTGAAATAATTAAAATAGATAAGCATAAAATAATTCTTTTAACCTCACGAAGTATTCAAACTAAACATTAAGTTACTCATATTTGTTTCTTTCAATAACTCAAGTTTTTCGAATTCGGCTCGACACTAATCGAACCTAAATAAAATTTTATTTAAACCGAATTCAAATAATTTTCAAAGGTTAATATTTCATTTACACTCTTATTTCAAATTACTCCCAATTCCAATGATAATAGGGCACTTTTGTTTTTCCTTTTTTTTCTTTCAAAGGAGCTATGCCCCCAAAGTAATTAAGGCTAAATAAATTGCATTAATATAACAAGTTCTCTTTTGTCTCTACATTCAACATTTTTTAGCCAAAAAGTGAAAGATGGTTCCACATATTTCTTTTATTTTTTCCTAATAATAATGAAGATTACTACTTAATTAAAAAAAAAAGTGCCTAAATCTTTGACCACCATTTTCGCTTCTCATTATTTATATCATATATCATATCCAATGAAGCTGACCTTGTTGAAGATACCTCACTTTTTTTTGGGGAGCGAATATATAGACCTTTTCACATGAAGAGGGTGGGGTGGAGTAGGGCATCATTTTTATTCAATGGGAAAAGTTTCTTCATGTCTAGTTCCTAAGAGACAATATTCTGGTTATCTGTTCCAAACCCTCCTAATAATCTTTTTCTTGGGGTAATCCAATTCTCTAATCTTGGGATAGCACCTTTTTATTTTAAGGATTTTGTTTGGTGACTGGCTGCTCACAATGCCGATGAACTACTTTGCAAGAAGATTTTTTATTTGAAATGTAAGTATTGAAATTTAAATTTTAAATTTATAAAATTATTATATTTTAAAAATGTAATAATTTGAATTGGTATATAAAATTGATTTTGTATTGTTAATAATTTTTTGATCGAATGATTAAAAAAAAATTTAATGTATTATTAAACTTGTTTTGTTTCATACCCAATAAATGATAGAACTAAGCAATCAAACAGTGGCTGTTTTGGCATTGACGAGACTATGGTTTAAGGTCGAACTAGGATGTTGAATTAGGAATTCTTCCAAAAAAAAAAAAGGGGGCAGAAGAAATAAGAAGGGAGAAAACCTCTGAAGCCCTTGGGTTGGGTTTAGAGTTTTATGGAATTGGCAACTTGGGGCGGGGCAAAGCCGCAAAGTCAAAAAGCTAGAAAAAAAAGGGGGGGAAACGGGCTAGCTTTTTTGGGGCAAGGCCTTGTGAAGGGTATGAACAAATGGTTTGAATTAAAACCAAACTTGCCCAACGATATGGTCATCAATCATCACCCAATCAAGCAATTGTTTGGTGAATCAGAGAAAATGACAATTCAACGAAAACGACGGTCCACGTGAAGGAAACGAGGTTAAAACGGCACCATCATCCCCATTTTGTAGATGTATAAATAAATAAAAATTTATAAAATTATTACATTATTAATAAAAATTCTAAATTTTATAAATAAAATTATTAATATATTGACACATAATTTTTTTAAAAATATAAAAAAATAAATAAAATAAAATATTTATTATTATTTTAATTTTAATTACGAATATAAAAATTTCATTAATAATGTATTAGATAATAATTTTTAAATTAATTTATTAGATAATAAAAAATTAAAAAAATAAATATAATATCATTAAAATTTTTAAATTTTACAAATAAATTAATACTCTTTATAAAATATTAAAAATAAAAAATAATTAAAAAAATAAATGTGTGATTTTTTAAATTTATTATATAATAAACTGAAATAAAATTTTTAAATTTTACATAGTTGTATGTATTGTTTAAAAAGTATTAAAAAAATAAAATAAATAAAATAAAAATATATGTTATTATCATAAACTTATTTATTAAATATAAAAATTTTATTAATATACGATAATTTATTAAATATATGTTTTTGGTTCTCTAGTGTAAAATTAAAGATTTTATTCTTAAAAAAATTCAAAAGAGGTTTGAAATGAAAGAAGCGGGGCTTAGAAAGTTCTGAATGAAACCGCGTCGCACGGGAACAAAACCCGCTTCACTTCCATCCCCGCGGTGTCAGCAAAATAAAAGGCGCAGTTTCCTAGCACAACGTCATCTCTTGCTTTATACATTACGCAAAGCAAAACCCCAGGCGCCCGGCTGTTTTCTTTCAATTTCATTTCATTTGATTTCTTCTCCTAAAATCTTCCCGATCTCCATTTGTTTTTGTTCGAAATTTGTTGAGAAGAAAGAAAAGCGAATTATCAAAATGAATATATTCCGATTTGCAGGTGACATGACTCATTTAATTAGCATCTTAGTGCTTCTTCTCAAAATCTACGCTACCAAATCTTGCTCAGGTAACTTTTCCGCTACTCATTTTCCGTTTGGTTCCCGAGAGACCTCTAAGATTAATTTTTGAAGTATCCAGCACTTTTTTTATTTAAAGTGTAATTTTATTTTATTTTTTGCCTGTAATCTCTCATTTCATTTGCTAACAAACGGAATATCAACTTTATTATTGTTCTTATTTTTGCTGTTTGGTTGCTTAGTAACGGAATTTTTTTTTTTATTGATCCGATATCTCATCATTAAACCAATATAATATTGAAATTTTCAAAAAAACCAGAGCACTAGTATTTTCTGTACTATGCGAATTGAATTTTCTTTTCTTTTCTTATCTTTTCTTTTAGGTATTTCGTTGAAGACTCAGGAGCTATATGCGCTTGTGTTTTTGACTCGCTACTTGGATCTATTCACGGATTTTATATCTGTGTACAACACCATCATGAAGCTGGTCTTCATTGCGAGCTCTCTCGCCATTGTTTGGTGTATGAGAATGCATCGAGTCGTGAGGCGTTCCTATGATAAGGACCTCGACACGTTTCGTCATTATTTTCTCATCTTGGCAAGCTTCGTCTTGGCGCTTTTTGTCCATGAGAAGTTCACATTTCAGGAGGTGACTGTTTGTTGAATTTTTAATGCTTTAGTAGAGCTTGATTATATGAATGTGAATATTGAGAATTTGGTACTGTTTTGAATTAATTGGTAACGCTACCTGTCTATGAGTTTACAACTTGTCTAATTTTTATAGAGTTAGTTCCTGATCTTAGGTAACTTCTCAAGTTCTAATTATAGCAGCTAAAAACAAAAGCAAGGCTGAGATGAATTAATGAATAGTTTTGTTATCCTGTGTTCTGTGGGTATTGGTTCTCCTTATTTACTATATACTATGATAAACTTTGTATGTTTGGTTTAACCAATGATTTTTTATTTTGGCATGAAATATGTTACTTCCTAGAGTTATCATTCAGAAAACAGTAATTTGGCTCTTCCTCTATTTTTTTTCCTATTTGTCAATAGCTCAACCATCTCTCTTTTTATGTTCTCTTTGAAAATGTATGCTGTCTGTTAACAGAAGTGTTTCCTTATTGGAAGTTCTCTTATCCATGGAACTTGTTAGAAATATCACCTTTTTGGCCTTTACTGTGGAGAGGAATCCATAAATATTGATTTCTTTCTGGTGTATGCTTTCGATCAAATGTGGCCTTTGTATTTTTCATTTTGTCACTTGTCCAATATACTGTTTAGTTTAAGGATGCGATTTTATCCTTTACTTTTGCTTCATCTTGTGGTTCAATAATTTTTCTCTCTTTGAAATGATTGTCCTTTAGAAGCATTATGTTAGCTCTCTTCACAATGAATGTTGATATGATTTCTCTCTCTTAGTTTGTTTATCTCCAGGTGCTGGCTCCTAAGTTAGGTTTATCTTCTCTGAGATATTAACTGCATCCCCCCGCCCCCCCGCACACACACACACACACATACACACACAAAAAAAAAAAAAGGAGGGGAAAATCCTGTCCTCTCCTGCACCTATTACCTCTATGGGATTTCCCTTTTACTTTTGGGGGAGGGGGCTCGCAATGATGGTCTTGGTGGTTCAATTAGTTCAACTTGTCAAGCAATTTTTTTGTTTCCTCGTGAATTCATAATTGCAAATGGAGTTGCTTAAACTTTTTGTTCATTGCAGATCTTCTGGGCATTTTCAATCTACTTGGAGGCTCTTGCTATCCTTCCTCAGCTAGTTTTGCTACAACGCAGTGGAAATGTGGATAATTTAACCGGGCAATATGTCTTGTTTTTAGGGTATGCTAAGTTTTCATTATAGACTCTTAGTAGAAAATAACTTTGGTTTGTGAAAAAATTTTAAATTTTACTTGGCATCAATTATGTATGGTATGATATTGAATATGTGCTCGGCATGAAAATAGTCGTTTTATTATTTGTCGTTTTACTTTCACACCGTCCAATGCCTGCTGTGTCACCAGTCCTAACAGCGATAACCTTCTTTTAACTCTGGGTACTTATGATTTTTATCTCTGTTGTTAATCCAACCCATTGGCTGAGTCATCGAATACCCAGAGTAGGTTTAAAGTAATTTGAAGTAGTTACAATTTTGATTTGATTGACACCCAGATATTATGTTCTGGGCTTCTGCCATATGAAAAGCTATTATCATTTTTTCCTTTTCTAGTCTTTCATCAGTGCAGTAGAAAATATATGCTTGTCCGCTTTCTGATTGCTGTTGTTTCATTAATGGGTGCGAGAGATATTACCAGAAGGTTTTACATTGAAAACTTTCTTCCATCAACAGTAGTATCGTGTATCATAATGCTTCTCCAGTTGTTCAGAATTGATTACCTGTGTAATGTTGTGCATGTGCAACATTTGGATTAGTAGTGGAATATACTTGGATATGCTCAAGAGTTTCCATTGTTCAACCACTTTAATTCATTTAGATTTGAATCTGCATTATTTTGACAATATATCTTATTGTATTTGTGAAACCAATTTGAAATGCAGGGCTTATCGGGGTTTCTACATTCTTAATTGGATCTATCGGTATTTTACAGAGCTGCAATTTAGTCGATGGATAGGTGAGAACCTAAGAGAAATTTTACCTGGTGTGTTTATTTCTGCATGTTGATATTCTGACCTTTCTGACAATATTTTGTTGGTTTTCAGCTTGCATCTCTGGTGTTATCCAAACAGCTCTCTATGCAGATTTCTTCTACTATTATTTCATCAGGTAATGAATATCCAATTTTGTAAAACGATTTTTGCTCACAATATTACAATGTGTAAAAAAATGTCTCCTTTTCATGGCAGTTGGAAAAACAACGCTAAACTGCAGCTACCAGCTTGAGCGATCAAAAGGTGATTATCTCCGACAAATTTGAACTTGTCAAAGCAAAGTCACTGTTTTAGTGTTTGAAGCCATTGGTTGCATTTGCTTGATTAGAAGTCTGGCTATGTTGATACTTGAATGGGAAGAGGATGATACCCGATGTATAGTTCTCACCTAGATTAGATTGGCAGGCGAGAGTCATAGCAATTTCATCAGCTTTTCCCATTATTTTTTACTTGTGAAGATGTTGGGGAGAGGGTTAAAATATGAATCGAGCCAACACTGTAGTTTGAAGGTATAGTGTCAATTCGAATTACAAGTTCTCTTGGAGAATAGTGCGTCAGCCTTCATTAAATGCGTGCTACAACTATTACGGTTCTGGGCTGGATGTATAGAAATTTAAATTGAAAGTTGAACTGGCTGATCATTGAACTCCTTTAGGATTCATCCATTTATTCAAGAAACCGTCTAACATAGTACTCTCTCATTTGCTTGGGCTGGATGATCCTAGAGCCTATCTCATACGTTTCTCAATTGATAATTCATCATTTATTTCATTGTTATCATTATGATTGAATCTAAACATGATTATTTAAATTAACTTTTAATCAACATGTCTGTCATTATTTTTATAATAATAATAATAGAATTTATATTTGATGTATATAAGTAGTGAATTATAATATGATATTTCATTTGTTGATAAATTTTAAAATATTTTTTTTCTCAAAAATAAAATTTATTAATTAATAAAATGTTATGGAATGATTCAATAACTTAAAAATAAGAATAAAAGATGAGCTCCAAGACAGGTTCAAGCCCAATAACAAATTCATACGGAAGAAACAATAAGATACACGTACACGTGGAACATTAGAAAACCCCAGCGGCACAGGGTTCTTCTCATTTGAAAAATCCTAAGCATTTTATATGGGAACTTGACTCGAATTAAAAAGTCCACTCGTCGAACCACTTAGTTGACTTATGATCTAATCACGAATCCTTACTGTACGTATCCGATTCTCCTAACTTCAGTTTTTCCTTTTGTTTTCTTTCATATCATTCTTTTTGAAGTCTTTTACTTCTTGTTTAGTGTGAAAAACATTTCCTGAAAAATATATTAGCTGACTATGTTTCGATGAGAAAGTTTGGGATATGGATTTGCATGTATAAAATGTTATTTCTTTCTTAGGATGTTAGCAGATTTATTTTATGGAGTTGTAGATCTGCTGGTATTTTGGTTGCTGTAAGTAGGTGTGAGTTTGTTTCGGTCATTCTTTTTAATTTAGCTGATTTGAACCGATCCTTAAAAAAAATCGTAATTAATGCATCTTTCCAATTAACATAATTTGGAATCGGTTTTTTTTTTCTTCCTTTCCTCCTGATGTTATGGTTTGATGTGATATAATAATAGTTAATGGTTAATGGTTGAATGGATGCTAAGCCTAATTGTAGTCTTACTGGTACTTAATTTGGATTAGAGTTTATTTTATTAATGTTGACTTTAATTTTAGATTGAATCAATAGGCCTGCTGTCAGATTAATGCTGGTTAATGTAATGTGGTCTTCAACTCTTATCTTTATAAATTGTTTGGTTTTAAAATTTTTAATTAATGTCATTTTTCTAGGCATCCACATTTAACCTTCAACTAAAGCGTTCCTTGCATATCTCTTCTTACCCTTGTTATGCATATTTCGCATGTTTTAAGAATGGTATTTCACTACTTATGCATGCTTAATTCTTTGTAAGTAATCATTGCTCTGATTGTAAGAATTAAATGAATGATTTATGGATTAAGATCTATCGAGTATGCTACTAACTATGGAAGGAATCATATATTGGGTTTTCAACTTATTTTCTGAAACTTAGGATAATGTTTCAACTCTAGCAAAATTCATGGAAATTCGCCTTTTCTTTATTCTGATTATCAATGATAGCTGTAGATACTCAGTTCTCATTAAAATCTGTTCATCTCCAGCTCTTTTCTTTTCCTGTTCTACTCTTAAATGTATTATATTTGTTGCGAGTTCCTTAACTAACAAACAATGGTGTAATTCAGTAATAGTCAATATGGGACGAGGCTTCAGAGTGATGCATCTGGTTAAACCATTCCTTATTCCTTTCATTTCTTCCAGAGGTTCAGAGTGCTGACAGGAAAGTTCCCTTTAGAGAGAAGGTCATCTACACTGTCATCTCCCTTTGCATCTTTCTGGTCTGCAGTCAGCTCCCACTTTATGGAATACATTCTACGATGGGTGCTGATCCATTCTATTGGATGCGTGTTATCCTTGCATCAAACCGTGGAACTGTTATGGAACTCGGAATTACCCCCATTGTGACATCTGTATTGGTGATGCAACTCCTGGCTGGTTCAAAGGAGGATCGTGCACTCTTGTAAGTGTTATTCACATCATCAACTATTTTAGCGTTTTAACATGGATATTTGCTGATTGATAAGTGGCTATTTTCTCTTTTGTAGCAATATTTATGCTATTGGTGCCTTTTTGTGCCCTACTGATTCAGTAATTGCTTGTGATAGCTCAGACCGTGTTTTTATCCATCTTTTATGATTTCTATGTGCACATCATAATCTTTTGAGATTTTGTGTGCTTTACAGAAATGGGGCTCAAAAGTTGTTGGGCATCCTGATTGCTGTGGGTGATGCAGTGGCATATGTACTGTCTGGGATGTATGGCAGTGTCAGTCAGCTTGGTGTTGGGCATGCTATTCTTATTATTATTCAACTTTGCTTTGCTGGAATTATTGTGATCTGCCTGGATGAACTTCTGCAGAAAGGATATGGTTTGGGTTCTGGGATCTCCCTTTTCATAGCCACCAATATCTGGTATGTTATCACATTGTTTTCCATTTTTGACTAACCTCATTTATTCCAGTACGTGGCTATCCTAAATCCTATTTTGATTGTTCAGTGGAAACATAATCTGGAAAGCCTTTAGCCCAACAACCATCAACAGTGGTCGAGGAGTTGAATTTGAAGGTGCTGTCATTGCTATGTTCCATCTATTGATAACTAGCTCGGACAAAGTTTGAGCACTTAGAGAGGCTTTCTATCGGCAGAATCTTCCAAATGTTACAAATTAAATTTAAAGGAACAATAATTTTAAGATTTTAATTTGTTTTTTTTTTTTATATTGATGGTGAAATTTTTTTATTTTATATAAAAATTAAACAATTATCACGTTTTTTTTATTGTAATTTTAAAAAAATATCATATTATTAATTCCGTTAACAAAATTGACTTTAATTTTACTATGCACAAGATAATTCATCTCAATAAAATCACGTTTTTATAAAACCTAATTACAAGAATCATTATTTAGTCATACTCGATGCAAGAAAAAAGAAAAGTTCATTTAGTAGTTAAGCATTAAAAAATTTGGATGGGTATTCGTGCTCATCAAGGGTACTTGAATCCTCCTTTCTTGTTTATATACAACATTTAATTATTAAAGTGATTTCTGTCAAAAGAAAAAGTTTAAAGAGAATTTAGCCTGATTTTGCATACTAAAGCTGCTCTTTGTCTTTGCAAAAGCATTATTTGAGACAATAACAAGACATAAGCCGATTTTTAAGCATAAAAAAAATACTTAAATAATGATGATAATACAAAAATTAGCTTTTTAATCTAAAGCTGATGAAGCATCTGATTAAACACTCTTTACCCTTTAAAATTACTAATATTAATTTCAAAAATCTTTACAGATATGATCCGATTTGTTAATTAATTTTTAATAAGGCTAAGCAATGATGACCTTAAACTTTAGTTTCATTTAATTAGCTTTACTAACTTTTTTTTGCCTCTATTATTATTCTTGGCTAGCCCAAAAGATTGACTCCCATACCATGAAAGTGTGTCCATATTAGATTAGATATAAATACTATTGTTAGGATTGGCAAAGATGGTTATCAAATACTTACACAAGTTCCCAGAAAAGTTGTGTTCAATCCCAGGAATCAAACCATGATGACATAACCAATATTAACGTTAGAGTTCATTCTGTCAAATGTCAATCCAACTGTTACCACAAAATCATGTTTAAGCCATGGAAGTGAAAGAAAATATGAATTGAAACTATTTAGTGGTGAGAAATGACAACAGTTTGGAGCCAAAATTTGAACAAGAGAGTGCTGCTAACGGGGGTTGAGTTTCTAGGGTTTTTGGCCACTGAGGAGACAGGCAGCCGGCCAATGGGGCCTAAGAAGAAATAGGCTGTCACTTTCATCACAGGTGTTGGATTCTATGTCGACGATTGGACCTTTATGCTCGCCCAGGCTGAAAAGGTGATGGTAAACGCTCCCCCATTCAAAGTAGTCCTCAAGAACCTCAATTTCAGATTTGGCCCCGACATGGAAATCCTTAGCTGGTGTTGCTGTTCTGAGAATTTATAAATGGGAAATTTTCACGTATCTTGCTGCTGCTATGTAAAGTAAATAAATTAAATTATTTATAAACTTTTTAATTAAATTTTTTATAATTATTTAAATTTAATTTATTTATTTTAGAATTGAATTTAAATTTAAACTATCCAAATAATCAGTTAAATCAAATTCAAATTTTTCAATATCAAACTTGAACGGTTAGTTAAATTTAATGAAATTTTTTAATATATATATATATTTTAATATTATTTTATTTCATAATATTAATTAAAAATTAATAAATCGAATCTAACGAGTTGAGTTCGAACGGTTTGAATATTCTGTAAAGCCGAATTCAAATTTCAAAAATTAAATTTATTCAAGTCCAAATCGAATTTTGAGTTTTAAATTTTTGAATCGAATCAAATTTTAACATGATACTGAATCATTTTAACTTGATTTGATTACACTCTAATGGCCATCTTTTTTGTGTTTTATACGTTGTGTGTTGCACAGAATTAGTAGGAAACGAATAATCGGCCTGAGGTTGGTTGGTGATGATCAGTTCATACTTGCATGGCCATGGAGAATTTTTCCCCATTGTTAAACGAAAACATTCAATTGAAGTTAAATGAAGCTTGGATTTCGATTCTTTACGTAGAAGTCTAGGTATCATAATTTAAAATCAAATGCATACCAACCAAACTCTCTTCTATTCAATTCACTTGCAAGAATTGATGACTGATTTTTGACGTATTGCTTTCCATTCACTTCATTTTCCTACATACTCATACATTGCCATTATATTTTCTTCCTCTTTAATTGTATAACAGTTCACCCATAAATATACTTCAAACATGGTTGCTTTCTAGTTCTTCTTCTTCTTCATAATTTGTTCTTAATCTTCGTGAAAGAAAAGGATGAATGAAAAAAATAAATTAAAAACGTTTAGACTCGAAACTTACAAAATTTTCAAATTTTAAAAATAAAAATGTAATCATTTGAATTAATTATCAAAATCAAATCATGATTTTTTATTTCTCGATATGCTTTAATAACTTAAAATCAGCACCTCCTTCATATACTACATTTTTTGGGATTAAAATTATTGCAACAATATTTAAAATGCATGTGTTAAAGAAACCAACCAGCTTGAATTTCAATTTGCAAACTTGCAAAAGCTGAAACTTAGTTTAGTGTTTTTAACCTTTCCAAGATCTGTCCATGATTATTCATTAGGTGTATATACATGACAAAGATGAAATGCCATATCATTTAAAATATGAAATTATAATTACATGTCCATTATTATTATTATTATTATTGTGCCTCATCTTGTATCATATAATTAATAAATTCTCTAAACATGCTATTGTCCTTATAAATTTTCATATTTTGCCAACTAATTAATTGATAAATGTATATATCTGATGCATAAAGAATCGAATTCGAATTTTGTTTGTTAAAAAAAATCGATAAATCTAGGTATTACTTTAATGTTATAAATTATAAAATTTCATATAAATTACTGAAAATTCATGAAATTAACCTCTTGTTTCATGAACTTAAACTAATCGTTTCTATCCTAGCGTAGGTTGGCCACAAGAAGAGGTCTTGTTTCAATTAAAAAAATCATTATAAACTTGAAAAAAAGTTGATTCCATATCCAAAATCATCCTTCAATATGCCCCATATATATCGGCTTATGGATAACTTCTTTTGATTTTCAATAATTTTAACACCTTTTTAGACTTTGGGTTGACCCTGTTTCCACAATGAACTGCTCTAGTTTAGCCCTACTGTCCCCGCTAATGATATGCTGGAAGTAGAACAAAATTTGTATTGGCCACCCTTATCGAACCACTAATTTACTCTTAAATTTCATAATTTAAGACTTAACATAAAAATAATACGAATAAAAAATATGAAAATGATACGAATTGAAATTTAATAAAAATTATATATGAATATGATAAAAATTAAAAAAAATTATGTTTAATATATCAACACGACATAAACATAATATTATATGATATAAATACAAATTATATATCTAAATTATCAAATCTATTACTAATGACTTATCTATTATACATTATGATGGCTGAACTAACATTATTATTTGTCATGTTCTAGGTAGCTTAAACAATGGCCAATACATAATTGAGTAGGACCTAATTGGTCCCCTGATTGCTTCTTAATAGACCCAAATGAATAGTAGTGAACTGGGGATTAATATTAGAAATATCATGGCGTTTGCTTTGTATACATTCCAAGAGAAAAAAAAAAAAAAAGACAGGCTTAACCATGATTGGACATCGATTGTTTCTTGAAACTCACGGCATCCCTTAGGTTCACCAACTCAATAATTTCACAAAGTCCACAGAATTTTAATCCTAATCCATTTTGTTCTGCTTCAGGCAGTTCAAAGTGCTTTTTAAAAATCAATGATAACAAAGATATATCCAACTTTTTTTTTTTTAATGTAAAAATAATTTATAGTAAAAGATTTTATATTTAAAATTTTATCAATTTTAAACGTCGATTATGTAATATATAAAAATTAATTTATAATTTATATTTAAAAAATATTTTTTAAAAGAGATAAAATAATATCTTTCTTCAAATACCATCCAAATAAATGTTAGGTGTGGAAATTGAAATTTTAGGTTTTTAAAATTTTCATAATCAAAAAATGAATACATTAATCCATATTAAAAATTTCCCTGTCATCGCTTACAGTCATTACTGAAGCAGGTAAATGAAATTAATAACAGTAATTTGATTGCATTAGCATCAGATTTCATAATTTAATAAGTTTTTAGAGATTTTCTGAGGTACAAATTTCAAGTCTCAAATGTCGAGAACTAAGCTAGTTGTGGACAGTGTAGTCGCTATCTTCTTTCGGCCATGACTTTTTGTACCATTTTCTTCACCTTTTTTCTATCTCCCCATGTCGTCTGGATTAAAAACCTGGCGCCCAGCCACTTATTTTCTTACAATTACAAATACTGAACCCCAAACCAACGTTTTAAGTACTCAAATCATCATTTCGGCATTGAAGAACTTTTGACTTTTAAGCCGGAGGCTATCAAATGAGGTGATTTTTCTTTCCATGTGATTCTCCCAAACAAGACAGAAGCTTCCATTGTTGGAACAATGAAAATGAATGTGACCCGAAGCTGCAGCACTGCAGCAGCAAGTTTCATGATATATTTAAGAACTGGAAATAATGTAAATGGCGCTCTGGCAATGCGGGACAGCAAGCAGTGAACTGATCCATGTATGAGACGGTCCAAATCTGAATAGTATCTGAGGCTGAGGGAGTCTTTCTTTCTTCTTCATAGGTTTTTTAACTTCTTACCACTGACCAGTTCATTAGTTGGGGACCCACCAAGAACACATGCACTGGTCTCTAGCTCTTGATATTGTTCAATGGGCAAAGAACAAAGCTGATTGGCTGCTGAATTCTGATGCCTTCATTCACTACCTATAGATATAGTAAACCATGCCCCCACCGACTGGCTTAAATTTCTACAGCATAAATTAAAAAGTCGACAATACTAACATAATAATCTTTACTAATAATTTTAAAAAATAATAATAATCATTAAATTAAATTATAATATTTTCTAAAAAATCGAATTTAAATTGATAAAATAATAAAAATTTCACATTATTAAAATGCGTAACCTAAGTGACATGATTAAGGATGCTATTTCGCTAAATTTGAATATATTTTCATAATTTATTGTATAAAATATTTCAAGCATGTCACTCTTTGTGACCCCACTTATTTTAAAAAAATTAAAATTTATTTGACAAATGTACAAAATTTTTCCCACTTTGCTACCTAAGAATTACACAGACTCCTAATTCCTAGGCATGCTCAATATGCCTCGCCATCAAATAACACCTCCATTTCTGCCCAATCGTGGCCTCCATCAACAATTGATCAGCTGGTCCTACATACAATCATCATCTCTTCTATTATTACTTTACTATATAATAAAATCCAAAAAAGCAAACATTCAAATTTAAGTATTTAAAGATTTAATTTAACATTTCTCACTCTCTCTAAGAGTAGATCCAAATTTGAATATATTTTTTAATATTTGAGATTGTCAAAAATTTAGTATTAAATTAAAAATATTATAGTTTATGCTATTTCTTGTTATTTTTTACATTTTTCAATTTTTTAATTTTAAAATAAATATATTAAAATTAAATTATTTTTTAATTAAATAATATTTTATATTAAACATTAATGTTATTTTTATTTTAAAAAATTAATTAATTTTATTATGAAAATATATTAATATCATATTAATATATAAATACTGTTCACTTATTTATAAATAGTAACAAAAATGAAAACATGCTTCCGAAAACAATAGAAATATCAAATTCTTGTTTCCAACAATTTTGAAAATTTTTATTTTTATTTTCGTTTTTTGAAAACAGAAATCAATACCAAACATTTTTTCTGTTTTTGTTTTCAAAAAAACTAAAAACAAAAATAAAAAACAAAAAACGAAAACGATACCAAACGACCCCTTAGTTTTCTTTTTACCATTAATTTACATGATATTTTATTGTTTTATAAGATTGTTTGTCCTTAAAATCAAAGAATCTAAAATGTGTTTAAATACTAATAATATTTTAATCAATAATTAAAAAATCTGACATATCATAAACTTAAATTTGAGTTTAAACAAATTTAACTCCATCTCTAATTTAAAAAAAAAAAGTTATTAAATGAAATGAAATAAAAAGATTAGTTTTGTGGAGAAAGTCCAATCCTCTGTTAATCTTAGAAATAAATAAAATAAAAATATATAATTTTCTAAAATTAACAATTTATATTTATAAATAGTATCGTATTGTGTTGAAATTCATTTCGATTGTAAAGATATAAAATATTATTTTTAATTTTATCATATTTATATATAATTTTTATTTAATTTAAATTTAAATTTATTATTTGTATTATTTTGTATGGTATAATTGTGAAGTATTTAGACTAGTCAGTCTACTTGTCCATCTTTTTTTTTTTTTTCCCGCGCTTTAAATCCTACAATTTCTCAATATTTTGTAAAGCCCACCGCCGTCTCCGGCTTCAATCTCATTGTCAAATTCGTGGTCCTTGTTGCTTTTTCTAACATATCACATTCACATTCTTTTCCCCGAATTCCCTCTTTCTTTTTCTTTGGGCTCAGAACAACGGACCTTTTTTTTTTTTTTTTTTCATTCTCCAAACCACATTCACTCCATCCGATTCTACCTGATTTCATCTCTGCAAAATGGAAACAATCAGACCCAAATCAACTTTCAACACCGGCAACAATAAGAGCAGACTAGCAAGAACTTTCCAGAAGGTCATCAACCTTAGAACTGCAACAAAAATTGCTTCAAGTAATGGGATTGGAGTCTGTGTTCTCACATCCCAACATAAATTCCCACAAGATGATTCAACCCCAGATCGCAAAACTTGTTTCCATGTAGACAAACATGGGGATTCCGAGCTTAAGCAAAGAGCCGTTCTGGAAGCTCTGGTTGCTAAGGTTTTTGCTAGTGTTACTACTATCAAAGCTGCTTATGCCGAGCTGCAAATGGCTCAACATCCTTACAACAGTGATGCTATTCAGGCTGCTGACCAGGCTGTTGTGGATGAACTCAGAGCTCTTTCAGAGCTCAAGCGCAAGTTCTTAAAGAAAGAGCTTGATCTTTCACCTCAAGTTACTTTGATGCTCGCGGAGATTCAGGAACAGCAGAGCTTGATGCGAACTTACGAGATCACAATCAAGAAGTTGGAATCTGGCGTTCAAGAAAAAGTGTCAGACATTGCTTTACTCCATAAGCAGCTTGAAGATTGCATTGCTTTTAACAGGTCTTTAGAAAAGAAACTAAACTCCACTGGGCCTTTGTCAATGTTTGATAATATCCAGTTTACAACGTTGAATCCAAGTCATTTTGTGCAAGTTTTACACTGTACTTTGAGATCTGTTCGCAGTTTCGTGAAAATGATGATCAAGGAAATGGAGTTAGCCAAGTGGGATCTTGATGCAGCTGCTAAAACCATTGAACCTGGAGTCGTTTTTGCAAAACAAAGCCACAGGAGCTTTGTATTTGAATCGTTTGTGTGTAAAACAATGTTGGAAGACTTCAATCGCCATGATTTTGGGCTCACAAAAGATTCTGCCTCAAAAAAACTCGACCCTGAGCAGTGTTTCAACAGATTCAAGAACCTGAAATCAGCTCACACAAAACCCTTTCTAGCTCAAAATCCTAACTCTTCTTTTGCTAAATTCACCAGAACCAAGTACCTAAACCTGGTTCATGCCAAGATGGAATGTTCATTTTTTGGAAACTTGAACCAAAGGAAGCTAGTTACCTCTGGTGGGTTCCCGGATACAACTTTTTTTACAGCTTTTGCAGAGATGGCTAGGCGCTTTTGGCTCTTGCATTGCTTGGGATTCTCAATCCATGAACAAGTTTCGGTCTTTCAGGTTAAGAAAGATTGTAGATTCTCTGAGGTTTTCATGGAAAATATGAGTGAAGAATCACTTTTTTCCGGTGAAATCAACGATGCAAACGTTGATGTTAGAGTCAGTTTCACGGTGGTTCCAGGGTTCAAGATTTGTAAAACTGTGATACAAAGCCAAGTTTATCTGTCTCCGGTGAGTCATTGATCTTTTTTTTTTTTTTTTTTTCCGAGGATTAAGGCATATCATCACTTCATTATCAGATGAAATATGTGAATACGTTATCCATGCTCGTTCAGTACACGAGCCGCCAGGAGTAAGTAGGGGAGATGGGGTTTATGGACTTGTGGTTTAAGAATTAAGGGTATATTTCCACTTCAGAAGTTCAGTTATCTCCCATGTTATGGGAAAAACAAAGCGGAGCGTGGGGTTGCGCGTGGGTTTTGGTCTGTGGATTAGCATTGGCTGATAGCACCAGCATCTGGACCACAGCCCAAACTGGCCCAAAGAGAAACAGAAGGTACAGAACTAGGTCACGGAGGAATACGGTTTTTTTTTTTTATTAAATAAAAAATAGTTTTATAATAATGAAAGAGAAAATGTTATCTGTTAATATATTACAGTAGTAGTAATCGAAGTAATGCAATTTTGTAATGTCAATATGCCTAAAAAATCCGAGACAAGAATAGCAAGTTGTATTGTAAAAGCCAATATGAAACACTATGATTCCCTTTGCAATAATGCATGAACAATCCCTATGTTCATATTCCTCAGATTGGGAATTGACAGTTTTCCCATTGTCTCCTTAATCCTGATTAAGGCAAAATTTCACATCAGATATCTTTACTTTTGTTATGTAAATCTTGGTATTACAAACAAATTGGACTTTGTGGTGGTGTTTAATTTTCAACCGAGTCTAACTGTAATTATGTAATCAAACATAATCTTTCAGATTTTGATACTATTTAAAACTACCAAATTAGTAACGGGAGAAGAAAAAAGAAACAAAGGGCTAGTGGTTTTGTAGTGGGGGGAAGCAATGTAGGGTCAAATAATGGAGGCTTTTGCTTTCATAAAATGCCATATTCTCTTAGGAAAGTAATTGCAAAAATCCGAGTACAGGTTCACGGGCCCTGCTATGAAAAACTTGATTGATTCTGATGTAGCATTTGGCTATGGTCTGGTCTGTCTGTGCAACCTAACCTAAAACCAGAGATTTTGGTATTCAAAAATAACCTTAGTACAATAATTGTTTGCAGGATGCAAGATCCTAAGCCCATTATGTTTGTGTCTGCAGAAGAGGACTTTTTTATTTGTAATTTATTCATTCAACCTCCTCCAGCTTGCATCCTTTAATAACTCCAACAGTCAGTACAGCTGTTGATTATTCTAATGTTTATTTAAAAGAAATTCCAGAATGGAAGAACTTGAAACGTGTTGAAAGGTGTACTAGTTTAGCAGATTTCTTCAAATTTTTCCACCTAGATTTTGTTGATTTCTTCAAAAGAAACCTAAACCAGTTCAGAACATGAAGATGAAAACAAAGGAAGATGGAGTTAAATGAGACAAGGTTTTAACACTTTCAGATTGCTTCTTAAATGCAGTAGGCCAGTGTCGACAGTTCTGGTCTGGTCGTAAATCGTGATTAAGAAATAAATAATGGAACTTATAGTTATAGGCTGGCATCAACGAGACCAAATTGCCAAGCTGTTTTGGCAGTTTCCACGTCACTTCTACAGGCCACTGGGCCAGCCAGCCACCCATCCTCCGTTTATTTATTTTTTGCATAAAATTTCTGCGTCATATAATTATATTGGAAATAGCAAGTGTGTAAGAAAGCATTCATTGAGTTAAAATCTGGAATTTCTTTCTGTTAATATGAACAGTAAACAAAGTCCAAAAGGAGAGAAATGGTCCCGATGTTCCCATAAGCAACCTGCATACGTTCCATTTTGCCCTGAAACTAAGCCTTGGGCCTTGTAATCCAACGACTAGTTTCGGCCTTTGAGTGCATCAAGCATCACAGTTCACATCCCTGACCAATCCAATTTCTGGAACCAGAAGAAGTAGCAGTCCTAGTCTTCAGTATTCAAGAACCAAGTACCATTCACATGATCTTGAACATTAAGCCTTTAATGTTCATACATTGATTTTAGTTTCAATATAATTTATAAGTAATCTAGTTCCGGAAAATAAACTAAAATAGAAACCTCAATGTACAAGATTTTACAATTTAGAATTTGAAAAAGATCACTATACACTGTTCTTGTTTAGTCCATGACTTAGAGAATAACCCTCATCTTCATGCACTTATAATTGCACAAGCAAAGTAGGTTACCACATATCTTATTTTTATTTTATTTTTTAATCTACCTTAATAATTCCACCAAGCAAGCTTCAACTAGTTTTTCTTAAATCGATCCAAGAGAAGCGAGATTAGATACATTTCTTAGAACTTGTGATGATTTTACATAATCCTGGCAAGAAGTTTCTTAGTTTTCAAGCATTGTAAACCCTCTCAGCATCCATAAGTCAGTTTCCAATCCAACGTAAGCATAGAAAAGCTAGTTGCAATATTTCTATAAAATTTACAGATTCAATAGAGAAGGCATGGATCCAATGATAAGGAAAAAGAAGATGAAAAACAAATTCACTCCAAAAAAATAAAAGGGGGAAAATGACATTGGTATATGTTCATTCAACAGGATGACTTTTTCAACCAGCTGACACCTGCTAGTGTTGTTACCACCACCAGAAATAGTTCATCTTTGTGAAATTAATGATACTTTTCTGGCTGCACTGCAATTGAATACACATCATCTATGTGAAGTGTTATGGCTGCACAAAGGAAAGCTTCGCATCTCATGTATCTGATGGTAGTAAGAGTTATTTGATGGATTTCATTCAATTCCAAGTCTGTCTCCATGAATCAACCCATAATTCCTTCCCTCTGTGAAGCTCATGTGAAAAAATTATTCTCCACAACTATGTCTCAATGGCCAAATAATCAGACAGAAGGTCACAGAATGTCCTTTTCAACAGAACTTCGAAACCAAGCAGAAAATGATATCTACCTTCATCACAGGTCAGGCATGGCAGTCTTCTCAACTGGTCTAAAGGATAAAGACCCAAAGATTGATATAAAGCCATGGGAGGATATTTCAAAGGGAGCCTTCTGATCCGGTATCTGTGCAGGGTTCAGGGTCTGAAGCCTCCGCAAGAGCTTCAAGCATGATTCCAACCTCAGCTGGGTCATCCAAATAATACTTGGCTTTGCTGGGTTTCTGACCAACTGTGCAGGCAAAAACAGACGTATTAGAGGAGAGGACTCCACTGGAAATTGCACTACTGATGATCTCAAACATCTCCTCGTCAGATCTGTCATCACCAATGCAAAGAACAAAATCAGCCTGCCTTCCACTCTCTGCCATGGTTGTGAAGATCTTTTCGGCGACCAAACCTTTACTGACACCCTGAAAGCAACAATAAAGTAGAATAAATAAAATGCATTCATCCAATCAACAAAACCATTGTCATTAAACCACAATAGAGAACTAAAACAAGCTGACAAAACAGATTGCATTATATTCAGGAGTAACACAAGAACAAGATTTACATGTTTTATTTCTGTTTTATGCTTTTCCTACCCTCATTGGCACAAAAGTACAATCCCCTCTCATTCCCAAATACTGCATCAAAGTAACCTAAGAAGAACTAATTTACTACCAAAGTCAGGAGCAAGGCAAAGTAATCTGTTACACTTCTCATTAAGAGTAAGTTGAAAAACAAAATTAAAGCTAGAGTTTTTATAATCATTATGCGTATTTCAAAATGTTGGAATCACAAATAAAGGAATGGAAGAATTAGTTTGCAACATGTCAAGCCAATTTTAACGTATTAATTAACTAGAAAAAAATGATCAAAAGAGATAATAAAGTTAGAAAACCAAAACCGAAGAAGGATACCTGTGGTTTCACTTCGACTATAAACTGGCCACTTTTCACAGCCACAGGTTCATTTGCTAATACACTCTCAAGATGGTCTAACATCTCCTTTGCCTGGCTTGAACCAAAACCTGGGTCTGCATCTCGATGGTGCCAGACCAAGGCACTCTCCTTGGATTCAATAAACGAGCCATCCGTCGCCTCTGTATACAATTTCATAACAGGCTCAGCTATTTCCTTCCACCCAAATTCACTATTCTGCCCACAAACTTCCCACTCCTCATTAGTAGACCACCTGAAACATTGAGAACTTTGACGTAAGTGCACCTATTGAAGAAGAACAAAAAAAGGAAGAAAAAAAAAAAAACTTACCTCATGAAATATCCATGTTCAGCTGCAATTCCAAGTTTCTTGCAAGGAGAAAACCACTTGCCTAAGCTGTCTCTTCCTCTTCCACTTACAACGAAGACGGTATTCTTGCTATCACCAGAGAGTGTGTTTATGATTGAGATAACCTCTGCACTAGGGCTCTTGTTATGTGATGTTTGAGGCATTACCGTTCCATCATAGTCCAATAGCATAGCCCTGTTTTTGGATCTTAGATACACAGATACAATGTGATCGATAGACAACTTTCTGAAGTTAGGATCAAGAGCGACAACTCTGAACCCAAAGCTCAAACCAATTCCCCAACACCGTCTTCTGAAATGGTCTTTGCATGTCCTTTCCATATCCTGGAAGAAGCTTCGAGACCAGAATGCTACATCATGTGAGCTAACATACCTATAATGCTTCTCATGGCGCAACTGCTTCTCAGCATCAGCCATTGAAATTGCCTCATTCATTGCCTCAGCAGTTGCTTCAACATTCCAAGGATTTACCCGAATTGCACCACTGAGCGAAGGAGAGCAGCCAATGAACTCTGATACAACTAGCATGCTCTGCTTGGGCACACTAGATTCAGAGGAAGACTCTGATTCAGAGACTCCTTGCCGGCACACAATGTATTCATAAGGAATAAGATTCATCCCATCCCTCACAGCTGTTACTACAACACACTCAGCTATAGTGTAGTATGCAACCCTCTCACTGAGAGATACTGGCCGATCAATGAAGACAATTGGCTCATAACCAGGTTGTCCAAAAGCCTCATTGATTCTTTTACAGCTTGCCTGTATTTCAGCCTGTATCTCCTCGAGATCTTTCCCCCTTCCCCTAGCAGGGTTTGTAATCTGTACCAGAACTGCTCTTCCCTGCCACTTTGGGTGTTGTTTCAGCAACTGCTCCATTGCCAACAGCTTCAAGTTGACACCTTTAAAGACATCCATGTCATCAACTCCAAGCAACACAGTCTTTCCTTCAAATTGTTGTTTTAGTTCTCCCACTCTCCACTCCTTATCCGCAAGTCTCAATACAGACTCAATCTGTGTCATGTGGATCCCAACAGGCATGATCTTTATCCCAATTGTCCTTCCATAGTACTCGAGTCCAATATAACCCCTCTTTGACTGATACTCTAAACCTAACATTCGACTGCAACAAGACAGAAAATGCCGAGCATAATCAAAAGTATGAAAACCAATGAGGTCTGAATTCAAGAGTGCCTTTAGGATCTCTTCTCTCACAGGTAAAGTCCTATATATCTCAGATGAAGGGAATGGACTATGTAGAAAAAACCCCATTCTCAATCTATTAAACCTTCTCCTCAAGAATGTAGGCAGCACCATCAAATGATAGTCATGGACCCAGACATAGTCATCTTCTGGGTTTATAACCTCAATTACCCTTTGAGAAAAGATCTTATTTGCAGCAACATATGCCTCCCACAAAGATCTATCAAACCTGCCTCCATGGTTTGCTGAAAATGGAAGCATATAATGGAACAGTGGCCACAAATGCTGTTTACAGAAACCATGATAGAACTTTGTCAAAATGTCATGTGGCAGAAATGCAGGTACACACTTGAACCTATCCAACAAAAGCTGTGAAACATCATCTTGTTCATTGGGATCAACATCAACCTTCAAAGAACCAACATACAAAACCTCCATTTCTTCAGGCAAACCATCTTTTAATTGTAATAACAACGAATCTTCGTCCCAACTAAAACTCCACCCTTTATTATCAGGTCTACGCTTAGCTTTAACCGGGAGTTGATTAGCTACAATAATAATTCTGTCCTGAATAATAGAGGATGGTACATCTGAGCTTGCACTATTAGCCTGATCATCGTCAAGCTCAGAAATAACCCCTGCAACGGTCATTACCCGCGGCAACCGTTTCTTTTCACGAGGTTGACCCATTACCGGGAAATTACCAGACGCTAGATCTAAAAGATTGGTATATGATCTTGACATCATCTTTAACCTCTTTCTTAGTTGTTACCCTTAACAAGTATTAATTACAAAAATCTCAAAACCATAAACGAGACCCCTCAAGATTTTCGTTTCTCTTAAAAATACTCCTTTTAATTCGGCAGGAGCTGCAATAGGTGTAAAAAAAACAACATCATTACATGAATAATAAACAAGACTCACATAAAACAAAACAAACCCATGAATAAATTAGATCCAAAAATAGAAAAAAAAGAAGTAAAACTACCCAAATGAATATTATATCAGAATTCAACCAAAAGAAAACTAGAAAAGGCAAAAACTTAGAAACCAGATGAATCCAAGAAAATGGGAGTAAATAAAAAAAATGGAACTTTGAAACTAGCCTTACCCTTGGAAGCACAAAGTTTGTGTCTTTAACGGGAACCCTTTGGATCCAAAAATGAAAATTTAAGATAAAAATTGGAAATTCTTTTAGGGGGTTTCTTTTGGTGAAGGGTGATATCTAGGGTTTGTATTGGGTTTGTTTGGTCCTCTCTTTATCTCAAAGAACCACATTTACAAACCCCTCTTTCCTTTCTTCCTATTGATGTGTTTTCCTTTTTCTCTCTCTTGCAATTTGCAAAGGTTGCTGGAAATACTGCAATGCCGTTCATGAAAAAGCGGCGTGATGCCGCCAGGGAAGTTAAGCCATTCGATTTTACACGAATTGATCTTAGCCGTTCTCTAAAGATCAACTGGCTTAGCAAGTTGCAGGTGAACCCAAAATGGGTTTTGCGGGCCCCTTTCATTCCAAAATTCCATTTTCGATATATATTAAAAAATTATATTATGGACTTATTAATTTATATAAATTTCATACACGATTAAGAAATTATATTATGATAATTTAATGATATTTATTTTTAAAATTAATATTTTTTATTTACTAGATATGATATTTATTTAAAAAATAAAATTATAAATGTCCCATATTTTAAAACAAAATTATTTAATTATTTTTATAAAAAAAATAATCTTTTGGTATAAGACTTCTTTTAGGAGGAAAAAATCAAGTTTATTATCCAAAAATATTATCCAAAAATCAAGTTTATAAGACTAATAAACAGGTTAAACTTAAACAAAGCATAAGCAGTGGATTGCCTTTTTCTTTGTCCTATTATTTGATCTGAACCAAGTGGCATTGCCGGTTTTACCGGTTTTTACTAATTTAATATCGAGTGTAATTCCATGTGGCACAACATGATTGGTACCAAGACGCCACCCGCGTCTTAGCAGAAGAAAATTCTAGCAAGTGCTTCTTTCTTATGAAAAATCTATAAATTTTTGGAATATAAAAATGCAGGAGGATAAGGTTGGCCAGTAGGCTACCCAGTAATGCCAGCTGGCGATGTTGAGTTTTCCCCTTCACGCGCTCTTTCTCCCTTCTCCCGAGGCAGATTCCTACGTGGCAGTCAGTAAAACAGCCAGGTGTTTTTGTTTTGTGCGACCACATGGCCTAACGCGTTATCTTCAAAAAGCAAAAGGTCGAAGAAGCCATCGCGTTGTTCTCGCGGATTGGCCTAACTCTTTTACGCCTAACCACTTAATTACGTAATAAGTGTCTCGAGATTTGCCTTACGTGTCACTCAATCAATGAAAAGGACTTGGATAACTTCGTGGTCCAGCGCAGTACCTGAATTTGTCCAAGTGGGGACACCCCAGTTCCGCTTCCCTTGTTCAAGATGTTGCCACGTGGCAGACAAAATTTTTTTGCGGATAAGGTAGAATAGGCGATGATCAGGTAGGAAGGAAATTTACGTCATCCGTGAAGTCCTACGGATGAGGTGGCAGAACGTGGTTGGCTGAGCTGTTTTTCGAATTATCGCGGCGTTTGGTCTTGTGTACTGTTCAAGGGGCTTATGTGGTTGGGGTCCTTGGGGACAACAAACAGGTTTTCATTTTCATATTAGATGGAAATGTCATTTTCGCCCTTGTGAATTTTGGCACGTGGGGGATTGGATGGAATTATGATAAGAAAAGATATAAGAATATCATGTGGGTGTGACCAGACCAGACACCAGAGGCTGGTTGGGTCAGACCAGATTGGTGGACGTTTATTGTTGACTCATATGATGTCTTTTACCAAATTTTCTTGGAGACGTTTGGAGACGGGAGGTAAAATAATATTAAAAGAGGGAAATTGTTTGAACAAAATAAAATATAATTTTAAATATTGATTTAAATGTTTATAAAAAATAAAAATTTTAAATATATATTTTTTATGATAGAAATTTTTTATTTAAAAAAATAAGAAATGATTTTTAAACTTGTGTAATTTTGATACCTCAAAAATAAAAACATTATCATCAATATTCAAGAGTCAACACCGAAATTTTATAAATTTAAAATTCATACTTTAATATTTATTAGTTTTTCTTTTTATTGATAAAAAATTATTAAAAAAATATATATATATATATCTTTTAGAAAAGAGGGAAAGAGAGAAGTTTGAAACTTCCCTGCCAAGTAAACATTTTTACCTTTCATTCCCAAAAGGGGAAAAGATTGAAAAAAAGAAGAAAAAAAAGAAAAAGAAAAAAGACATTAGATAAGGGAATGAAAGAAATTATGAAAAGAAAGAACTTTTGGAAAGGACAACTTTTGCGTAGCTTATATTTCCACGATTTTGGTTACATTAAATTATTCAAATCTTTTTTAAAATCTCCCTTTATTATTTAAATATATTTGTGTGTTGAAAAAAAAATTGAGGTGTGCTTCAATATTTGATAAGATTCGGTCAAGTTTAATGGATAAATAATATGGGTTGAATAAAGTAAAAAATAACTATTATGGAATTATAAGGAGTTATTCTTTAATAAAACAGTCAAAGTTGTAGTATTTTATGAGAAATTCAATTTTGATACAAGAAAATTTTTAATTTTGTAAGTGAAGTTGAGAGATTATCATATGTTTCATTGTTTTTATTTTTTATTTTTAAATATTTTAAGGTACCTCTCTTGTGGAGCCACATCCTCAATTAGCTAAATTTGATATATTCTTTTTTTTTTCTTAATTTAGTGACAATTGTGAATTGCAAAAATTTGACTTTATTTATTTATTTTTTTTTATACTTGGATTTAAAAAGTTAAGGAAACAAACTAAATCACTGGAATTGAAGCATGGAAGGCATAATAATAATAATAATAATAATAATAATAATAATAATAATAATAATAATAAGAAAAAGAAGAAGTTAGAAATCACATGTTCCTTTCCCTTTCGAGATAGAGAAAGGATGCTGAAAATTCTTCAATATTGTTTTTAAGTGAGTTGAAATTAAATGCTCTTCTTCTTCAATATCCAAAAAGGATAAATGCTTGAATGCTACTTTACGTGAATTTAACAATTTTATATATAATACAATCATATAATATAAAAATAAAAATAATAATAAAATACATAAAAATTATACGAGCAAAAAATTGATAAAATTTATTTATAAATATAACAAAAATTAAAAATAAATTTTATATCTAATACATTAAAATGAATTTAGATACAATTTTTTATTTTTATATTTCATACTATATGAGCATAATTTTTTATGGTAAGAATATGAATTTTATTTGAGAATTATCCTATAACCATCTCCTTGCACTTTCAATGGCATATTCTATATGCATAATCTCTGATTCTAAAGCAAGACTCGTTACCAAAATTATTTGATGGTAATATCCATTATATCACAATTTTTTTCTTTCTATTCAATCAATCACTAATTTGCATCAATAAGAAACAAAATCATCTTATTACAATGATTTTTCATGCAGAAAATGGTGTCCTTTTCGAATTTATGTCAAAATTTGCTTCTTCTGTCACATTCTTCTTCTTTTTTTCTCTTTTTTTTTTCCTTATAGATTTGTCGGTAAGTGTAGTCAAGTGTTTGAGCTGTCTTTGTCGAGAATAATACGTGAAACCCAACAGGAAGAGAGAAGGAAACGACAAAACCAATCAATAGGCCTTGGGGGAATTCTCCAATGTGAATTTCCAGCAACCTTTTTTTTTTTTTTTAAATGATGGTTTGAGACTAAAGCAGCTAGCAAAATGCCTCCAAAGAATGAGAAAATTGCTGTTGACTTGCCTACCGTCCACCAGGGTTGTTGGGAAATGGAAGGAGACTTGTCAATGGATATACCAATATTCGGAGCATTAGCCACTATTGTACTGGCATTTTCAGTTGGTGCCAACAGTACTCCAGTCCCGGTTTGTCTCTTAAGTTTCCTTTTCTTTTTTTCGGGCTTTCCATGCTTTAAATGAATCAAACTAAGCAGCTCAGTTGTACAGCTCAAAACTTACTTGCAAGCCAAGGGATATGGCGATGATCATGAGAGATTGAACCTTGAAACCATTGAGGTACTCTAGCATCGATGATCCATTGGAAAACACACAACGTATAATTATATAAAAACTTATAATAACACATGTTTTTCTTATGACATCTCAAAATGATTCTTTTTCCTTTTAATGGCAGGTTTCAACATCAGTAAGGTCTGGGGCTTTAACCCTTTTGAAGGCCTCAATCATGGCTTGCGCCATGTGTGTACCTGGAGCGACCTCTGCAAGCAACAGCACTGTTAATGCTTTATTTTCTGATGTATGGAAAAGAAGTCATTTTCTAGATCCTAGTTTTACCAAAACCAAGCTTCACCCAATGCAAAGATTTCTTAGCAATGTTAGTAAAAAACCTGATGAAGTATCGTTTTCAATTTTCATACAGTTCCTCAAAAGGTCAACCCACTGAAGGTTTCATGATATGGGGTATGGTAGTTGTTCTCCTCACAGCAAATACTTTATAAATTATAACACTTTGGTCTTTGGCCTCATTGATTGCTTTTATTACCAATTTTATATTATCTTGGTTTGTTGCCAAGAGTAGGAAAAGAAAGAAAAGGACATGACAGATAAAACAATTTCGAGCTTTTAAAACTACAGTCCAACCCCATATGATTGAAACATTCTGCCTTAAACTTTTTCTTTTCCTGTGCCTTCACATTGCAATTATCAATGGAACATAATACTAGTTCATGTTTTGTTTTCATACAAGGTAAAAGCAAATACTAAGTATAAGAGTTCAAAATCAGATGAGCAATACTAGCTAGTTTACCAAAATCTGTGTAAATTATGCCATACCACCGAAGGTTTCTCTTGTTTGTCTCTAATATTTCATTTTCTAATAATAGCCTAATTGGGTTAAAAGGGTGAAAAAGGAAGTGAGAGGAGAATTTTAAAGTTAGATCGATTTTATTGTTAAATTAATTTATTTTGTACTTATTTTATTGTTAAGAATATGGTTAAGATATGAGCTAAGATTTTGGAGGGAACACGAATCTGATTATAGTATAATGACTAAGAGGCTGGTTTAACGTCGTTCCCTTCAAGGTTCTCGCTCATTCTTGTAGCCTGGTCTGCCTTCTCACCGGATTCAAAGTGTTAGCCAAGTGGTCACGCGGCCTGCTGGCTTAAATGATGAATGCCTAATGTCAAAAAATCCTAAAAATGAGTAAGAAGGCCTGGGCTGACAACATTGCTGTTTGTGTTGGGCACGGCTTGTGGCCTGCGGCCTGGTTTTTGTCGTTGGGCTTTAGGCTAAGAGACCCATAATTCATAACAACGCTATTCAGGTTGGTGCAAATAGGAAATTTCAGAGGATGGAAAAGAAGAAAAAAGCACCATACGTAAGTCAGGTACTGTAATAACTTGGTTTGGTAAAAATGCTAAATTTCATCTCATCCTCACCATTCATAAGATATTATCAGGGGCATTTGCAAATGAAGATTGGATGACTTGTTGCAGCAACGGGATTTCTTCTAAGAGGGTGGGGGCTGACTGACTCAATGTCCTGGTGGCAAGCTTACATACATAAGCAACTCCAGAGGCTGGCCATCCCTGTTGTCAAGAATGGCAGTAGTGCGAAGCTACCTGATTCGAGTGTTTATACTGTTGTTGGTTCTTTAGTAGGAGTGGGATTAGCAGATGATCTCCGGGCAAGAGTTCATCATCATTTCTTTTCATTTCATGCCCTCCTTAAGACGTTAACTAATTAAGTTAAGATTTCTGTCTTGCAGAATGTTAAGCGGAAGCTCCTCTGCAAAGTCCAATGTGGCTGATCATGATTCATGACCATAATGTTATGCTGTAGGGCTTCTTATCTGATCTTCTCCGCCTCCATACACACGCCCGCCTACGCGGTGCCCTGATCTCTCCGCGTCCATAGCCATAGGTTGTTCCAGTTTGCTCAACTCAGTCAATGTCTTATTCTTCATATCAAAGTAGAACTTAATCCAAAAAAAAAATTATCAAAAACGATTGGAGGAGTTAGATCTTCGCAGAATAAATTAAGAAATTATTTTTATAATGGTTTAATTTATTTATATATTATTATGTATATATATCAAATTTAGAGACCCAATGAAAATAATTATCAAAAAAATGGCCCATGCAGGTTTCGAACCTGCGACCTTCGCGTTATTAGCACGACGCTCTAACCAACTGAGCTAATAGGCCAATTGTTCTGTATAATATAAATATTTTATAAAACTAATGTCTTAAGAAAAAAATTCCAGACATAAAAATCAAGAATTCCTTCCTCAATAAAAGTGAAATAATTCAATATTATAATTTACTCCTTTGAACGCAAATTATGGTGGACTTCCATCCATTTCACTCAACTAGCTAGCATCTTATAGCAAATCAGTCCGTCCACTACTGTCCAACTAGAAGTGGAGAGCAAAGCAAAGAAAAAGGTGAGATTGAAAGGCCCCCGCTGTGCTCTCCCAAATCTTTCCAATACTTCTGAAAGTCTCCCATCCTCTTATCAATCCCTTCTCCTTTCAATCAAACTTTCAAACATCAACGCTAATCTGATCTTTTGATGACTGAGACATGCGCCTAAACCTAGAAACTGTCCCTACCAACAACATTGCAATGGAAAAGCATGTAATGATATGACATTGGATAGGCACTCATCCAAACACTAGATTTTCCGCATTTCTTTTTCAACTTACTTAACTTCTTATTATACCTTTCCAAAAGGTGATGAATGATGAGCCTAGCCAGTTTATTCTTCATTAGGCAAAATCTTTTATCAAAGCACATTGCTAAATGCTATTTATTATTGTAAGATAAGGGTAGTTTATAACTTTATAACCCTAAATGGATATCGGTTTATAATTTTACGTGGAAAGATTTTTTTTTTTTATGTAACCACAAGTATCTTAATCCGTTTTACAATTTGAGATTTATCTTATTTGGATCAAGATAATTTTTAAATAAAATTTTTTTAATAGTAACAATTCCATATATGACAAAAGTTAATCTAATGATCTTCTTCTAATACTAACAATATCTTCTTTAATTCAAATCGATTTCTCTATTTAGCCTATATGCAATCTTCAATGTCAATTGGCCTGCAAAAGCAAGCACATGGTCTTTTACGCACCCAACCATGCACGTCGGCGACTGGCCATGC
The DNA here is from genome assembly GCA_033439115.1 of Firmiana major. NCBI lineage: Eukaryota > Viridiplantae > Streptophyta > Magnoliopsida > Malvales > Malvaceae > Firmiana > Firmiana major. The sequence goes on along the minus strand of CM065914.1, from coordinate 2,565,778 downwards.
CAGCAGCAGCTATCCTATATATCTCTATCTTAGATTGTTAGTTCAGCTGCCGAGCTAGCTACCTTTTCACAAAAGTTTCAGAAGGTATAATCATTTTCTCTTAAACAAGTCATGATGACTAAAGATCTATGCAAAGGTTAAGTCATCATCTAAGTTATCACCATAATCTTTTTCCCTTCGTTTTCTTTTTGGCCTAACAACCCATATGCAACAAATTTTCTTTACCATAAACAAACAACAGTACTATACCTGATTAACCACATGCTTTATAAAGTCTCCCAATTTTATTATATAGTTATATATTATTCCCCATAGAAGGTGGGCGATTGCAGATTTCACCCTTAAAAAAACTATATAGTTTGGAGATATTGATTTAAATTAATCATCCTACTTGGGTACATTTGTGTTGTTTAATTTCTATTATAGTTTGTTGAAATTTTTGAAACCATGCTGATCAATCATGATGTATCTTACCATATTCCATAAAGGGCAGTTGAAAAATATTTAGATGAAAGTCAGCGGATTTATTTATATTATTAATTTTCTCATGGATAAATTAAATTAGTTAGAGCAAGAGATATTAGACAAATTCAATGTATCAAATAACATATTAGCAAGCCTAGAATACTTACACAATATAAATAAAAAGACTTGAAAATTTAATAAAATTTATATATGAATATAATAATAAAAAATTATTTTTATCGACATGAATTTTAATATAAAATTTTTAAATTTTATATAATACAAATATTATTTTACGTAACATGAATATAAATTATATATCCGAATAGTTAATTATATATATTAGAGTTTTTCATTCTTGATATACCGTAACAGCTGTCCAAAACCTCTCTGCTTTTGTATGAAAAACCATGTTTAGGTTTATGAATTATGCTCAGAATTTATATATGCCTCTTAGTTACTTTAATCTAAAGGATTAGCATCTAGTTCTGGAATTTGTCAAAATTTTCTTTATGAGATATTTCTTTATGGAAAATTGGGTAGTTATTCCGTAAGAATTAAGCTAAAGGAGATAGCCGTACTTTGAACTTTTCATTCCCATTATCCTACCTCACCCTATCCTAGGCCCCCCCAAACCCTATTTCCATTATCTTCGTATACACTCTTTGTGGTTCCGAGTGAAACCATCTCGAAATTATAAGAATTCTTCAGATCTCTAAATGTCAACTTCTTTTCAGAGCTGTCCATATAAATCAAAAGCTAGCTATCTAGCTAGCTAAACAGATATTGTTCACAATCACAAACCAGAAATCTCCCTTGATAAAATTCATGGCTGCCTTCAATTATACACTTTTCTTGATCAGCTTCTTCATGATTCTACCCATGTTCATGCCAAGAAACGTTTCTGCAACTCGAATCAACCAGCTGCCGACACCAGCAACGTCTCGCAGTGAAGCAGTTGATGATAATGTTCCGCTGCGAGAATCACATAAAATCGCTTCTCGTGTTCTCATGAAGGGTCCAATAACGCCTTCCGGTCCAAGCCACAAGGGCCATTCTGCACCCATTTTCACCAGGCGCCATCTCTCGATACTATGAGCTTTCAAGAGCTAGTTTCTGTGCCAAACCTAGAAGCCGGCCATCGGTGATACCTACAACTTTGTACTTGTCCACAGGTTCTTCTTCAACTTCATTTTTTACTATTTTGGTTGTTTAGAGATTAAATGTGTAGAACAGGAGAGAAATAGCTCGATTTTTACTGGCTTGTATAAGACTCGATGAATCAAATTTTCATTTTTCATTTTTATTGCAATTTTAGATTTTAATATTCCTTTCCTTGTCTCCCTCTTCGATCTATTGCTCTCCTTTTCTGAAGTTTCCTAGAAAGTTCTTTTGAAGGTAATCTGTAAAATATGTCGGTCAGGTCAGATCGTTTATCAACGAAAAAACTAATCGGTATGATGATATTGTCGAGGTTAAACATCAGCTCCAGAGTTACATCCAATCTGTATTTATAAGTGTAAAAAAAAAATATATATATTCTATCAGAATTCAAGTTAGTGATTTCTTTTTGTGTTCCAGATTGTAAAACGCTCTCTATACCAGTTGTGGGAGGAGCTGCCCAATTGAACCCAACAAATATTTATTTATTTTCCTCACTCAGCAATCTCCTGTTTCATGCCTCCTTTTGTTTCTTTGCCGAAGTCAATTTCGTTGGCTAGTCATCCACAACAATTTCACATTATTTATGATAATCTTGATGATAATTCGCACTGTAGATAGTCACGGGTGTGACAAGACAACTAAACTAATAAGATTTCCTTGGTAGAGGGTAATTCTACAGCTGCCTATAACAATTGCTGACGGAATTTTTACTTTAAAAAAAAATTTCCCTCCAAATCTCTTAACTTTAATTACAATGTACTCAACTTAATAAATCGGAAACAGAAGAAGTTTTTGACTTTCTGTGAATGTTACTGTATACATTACATTGGCAACAGCCAATAGACAGTAAAACACATTAGATTTCCCCTATGGTACCGTGATGATTCGTGTCTTATGATGCCACAGTCTAGGGGTTCCCTTATCATGTGAACCGATTTTGCTTGATCTCTTCTTTTCGTTACCCTTACAACGTTGCTCATTAATTTTCATGGCCTTTTGAGTACTAATCCAACGGGTTAAAGTTTTGATAATTTTAAACAAGAAATGATATTGGTTAAATTTAAGTAAAAAATGCATATGAATATGATAAAAGTTAAAAAAATAAAATTTTATATTTTTCATGTCAACACAAATTTTGACACAAAATTTATGTATTTTATATAGTACGAATACGATTTTATATAATATAAACACGAATTGTTATGTTTATCTGAACTTATTAGGTACTTAAGCTGATAGGGAGAGCCCAATCTAAAAAATGTTAGTTTGAATGGGTAATGAATTGAAAATGATGAAAATATTATTAAATATATATATATTTTAATAATAATTATAATAAAAAATTATAAGTTAAATTTTGTCAGTTTGTGGGCAATCTCACCTTGTTGGGGCTCAATTTCACCAATTTTTCATTATAGGTGACTACACTCCGGATTTTTCTTCACACAAAATAACTCTTTTTTAGGTCGCTCATTTCGTTGTGACAACTCTTAATAAAAACACTAATGTTATGTATTAAAATTCAAAAAGAGAGTCTAACCCAAAAAATCAATATATTAAATAAAAATATCCCTCAAAATTAAATATCTCTTCACAATTACTTATAAAATTGACATGAGATTTGTAACAGATCCTCTGTAGAATGAATGGACATCTTTTCAGAAGTGGAAAATCATCAATGCCCGTGTCTTTAAAATTACCATTTATATAGCGAACATGACAAATTCACGTGAGAGGTATTATGTATATCCTCACTTAAAATTTGAAAATTTAAAAATAAAAAGTTCAAATATTTCAAATTTTAACATTTACTTTTTTTTTTTTCCTCGTACCAGTACCAATGTAGGAGAAGTCTAACATTTACATTTTTTGTTTCTGGTACAGATGACATTCATTGGACCAAAAAGAAAAAGAACAGCCGGCTTCCCAATTGTTACGTTTTCTTTCCTTTTTGGTATTTTGTTCTGATTTCTATTCTAATAGGCGGCTTAAGATAATAAAATCGACCACAATTATTTATATGCCCCATTTGTGATGGCCATAGTCCAATATATATATGATGCTTTCTTTTCCATGTTTTAGTTGGACCGTCCTTCAAGTGTGATTCAGTATCTCACCCTCCATGCCCATGGTGGTGTTGTCATTTGTCAACTAGATAGACGCAAGGACAGAATCTTGCTTGGAAAGCCGACCAACGATTTTCAAACTCGATTGGGACTCGAGAGTCATTGCAAAAAAAAACGTGTCAAAGTTTCTCTTCAGCTCAAACGTTGTTTTCCCATGAAATTTGCTCTTTAAGTCTTAACATAGGCCTGACGGATGCTCTCAATTGGGTTCATGTTCTGTCATGAAATTGTCTACATGCATTTGGTCAATGGGTTCCAGAGCATGAAACATCCTACATCTTAGAAAAATGCTCTCTTACATTATTATGTAACCAAAAAAAACGTAATTAAGGTGGAATAATTACTTGGACTGGGGCTGGGAAACACAAGTGGAATGCTTTTAGGTGAGGAAAATGACTCGTGTGGTCCAAACCGTCAGGCATTTTCTGGTAGGCTGCGCACATGGTGGCGATCTTGAGGCCTTGACTGACCGACCGAAAGGGCGCATTTCACATTATAAATCGGACCATTCTTAGTAACATTAGTACTGCTCATCACTTGTTCATGGTTACCTTGAAAACCTGTCTTATATCAAACAGTTTGGATAAATAATTTAAGTCCGATCGCAGAGATTGATCATGTTTCATCCTAAGTTTTTGTCACATTTAAAAAATCAATCGTTAAATATCAGCATGTTTTTTGCCTACCGCTGTTGCCACAACAAAGATTCGGACAACTTGATGGTCGATTGAACTGCGAACACAAGCAAAACGATTTGATTTCATGTGCTCCTGTTTCTGCAGGTGACCAAAAAAATGTTATAGACAGTGTGACAACCATCCTATCAAGCTTTAGGACACAAGATTACGTAATCAATGTGGCTTTGTTGTCTTGTGGGAAACATATCTTTTGCTTTCCTTTCAACCTGGTTTATCGATTCGTCACTGAATATAATTCTTTGTCAGGTTTCAATTGTTTATCAGTTTTGAGATCATAAACAGAGCTCTCTGCCACTCTCGGTTTGCTTATGGTAATTTTCACTGTGCCACAGTGAATGTTTTAACACTGGTTTAAGTCTCAGTAATTGAGTCCCCAAACTACTTGGCTGTCGAAGAAGTTAGCTGGTAGCTTCCATAATTACAGTGATTAAGCAATTTCGCATGAGGTTGGACTTTTGGGTTTAAAGTAGTCAAAAAGACTGTATTATAGGCAGAAAGTCGGGAATTTCTAGTAGTGACATGCAGAAGACGTAAGTAGCTTGATCTTAGAATCTATGAACCCAAATCCAGGTCACCATTCTTTTAATCCCAGTCAATTTTGATGGCTTTTAGTGGCCTAGAATGTTAGTTTCATGCTTTGGTTGAATTCATCCTACGGCTAAGGCGTGAATTAGGGTTACCAATCTTGAAATAGCAATAAAAAAAAAAATCCTACAAGATTTTAACAGACAATAGTGCACTAGCTTAAATTGATTTTCCCTGTTGAATCATTGATTATTCCAGGGAATTCGAAATGGTGACATTCATGCCACATTCTTCGAAGAAAAAAAATTTACTTAAATTTAAACTTTTCTATTAAAATTCGAATTCCAAATCGAAATCCAAAAGATGTAAAAGATAAAAATGTGTTTTTTTTAACCTTTCAATTCATATCGGACAAATCTTGTGATTTGATGGCTTGGGTTATTGGACCAAAGCTCCAAAGGGTGCAAATCCATCTTTTTCTTTAAGTAAAAGCAACCGACAGTTAATGGTTTGTGAGGTAATTGTCTTTAAACCACTCTTTTTCTTCTTTTATGGTTAGGCCAAATGGCATGCCATTAGATCTACATGGTAACCAGCTTTATGCTTGGAAATGTAATCTTTGTCACAATATATATAAACCAAATATTAATGGGAAACAAAGTACAGTATAAACATGAAAAGCTCACTTTCTTTCTCTCAAGTATTTGAAAATACATTAAATTAGGCTTAATTTAAATGTTTACATATCTTAATCAATAGCAAACAGACAAAGATAATACTAACATAGTAGATCATTTCAGCAATTCCATTGTTGTTCATGCACAAATGAAAAGACAGAGAGAGGATTCCAAGAGATGTAAGAGATGGTTGGAATAAGAAGAATTAAGACACGTTCATATTATTCTTAGACTGTCAAGACAATAGCATTATCAATGGGATAATAACAAAATCAATCCCAATGAAATGATATAACTGGAAAAAAAAAGGCCTTACTGACTGACTATACACTTTCTATATATGTATACAATAGTAATCTAAGGTAATCGGAAAGAATTAAAAGGAAAAAATAGTCAAAATTGTAGACATAAAGCACTCAAACCAAGAAAAAGAAACCCTGTGTATGAAGATATATAGAAAAGGAAAAGGAGAGATTATGGAGAGGCTAATGGCCTCCGCCCGGGCTTGGAACAGACTGAAGAATCCGATCAATGCCAGCAAGGTGCCGAGCAAAGAGCTTCTCGTTATCGAGCGTGGCGTGACCTTTCTTGCCAGGAGCAGAAGCTGGCACTGTACCCTTGGGAAGGGCACTAAGCACCAAGCTTGCAAACAAAGATGAAGCATTTTTATTGCTTTCGTCTGTCTTTAGTAGCTTCCGACTTTCCATTGGTGACACAAATGAAGCAGAGATCACCAAGATAATAAGTACCAGAGAACCAAAACGAGCCATGAATTGTAAACAAGAGAGAAATGGAATCTGGGTTTTATCGGTGAAGTCGGAAAAACGTTCTGAGAAGTTGTAATGTGGTGCTTGGATTGATGCCTTGACGACGAGGCTCGGTGGGCAAATATAAAGAGAGAGCAGCAAGGAAGAGAAAGTGAGAAATCATGCAATGAACCCACGCGTAACTGGGCTAGAAAGAGCGTGGAGGGCAAGTTAGAAGGCGACTGTGTCCAAGTCAAACATTAAAAGTGTTTGAAAATGAAGACAAACAAGAACAAGAAAAGAAAATTTAAATTCAGAGTAGAATTAAAATGGGAAATATTAATTAAATCATATGGTTGGATACTAAACATAAGTGTAGAGAAGGCCGCGTGGAGGTGGAGGAAACTGAGTTAGGTTAGGGAGTAAGATAAGCCGCCGGCCAATTTATTGGCAATTTCATTTTCATCCTCCATCAACCCTTAATTCTTGGTCCAAACAGCAGTAGTTAAGCACCCACTATGGTTTTGATATGGCTCACTTTGGTTAGCTTTAACCTCATGAGTGGGACTCAAATACTCTGTCAAGTCTCCATTGGTGCTGTATTTTTTATTTCATGACATGAATCTTCATCTCTAAAATTTTTCTTTATGACCAAGAAAAATTTACAGAAGGGAATTTTCTAACATTACTTGTTAATATAAAAGAAATTAATGACTACAGTTTTCGCTTACACTTAATTAAAACTAAAAAGCTATATATGACCAATATTAAACAGTAAAAAAAAGAAAAAGAAAAGAAAAGCAGAGCAATGCAATAACTTACATTGCAGTAATTCTTACAATAATTATATCATTATTTAGGAATAAAACTCCTGTATTGGTTTCGTGTAACATCATCGCATGTTGACTGTTATCTGACAAATGTTAGACACCGCCAAATGGAGCTAATTTTATAGGCTTTGCCGAGCTGTAAAATCGAGTACAAGCGGAAGCTCTGACTGGCAGGCACTCTGCAGAAGTCAATATCGTGAAAGAAAATAATAGGATTAAGATCCACATGGTCGGCGCATTGTTAACATGGGAGAAGGGTTTATTTTTGACCTGACAGAAAACTTGTTATATCGAAGATTTTACTAAAGGTTCGGTTAAGATCGGCTTAGGGTATTTTCGTGGCCTCACAGCCTGCGTCTGAAGGCCTTGTTTTAACGTTGTAGCCAATTTTTTTTTATTTTAAAAACCTCACTCTCTCCATGGCTGAGTGAGGTCAAATTTTTACGGATTTCATGAGATTCAAAAAAAAGTAAAATGATTATGAAAAATATAATTTTTTAATAAAATAATAAAATAAATTAACATCAAGGGCAAATGGTAATTTAATAAATCAAAATATTTTTACATTTTTATAATTTTCAATTACATTGTAATTTATTAGTGTCAACCGTTAAATCAAACGAACTGATTAATTAATAAAAAATTATGTGATGTTTAACTGATCACTCCTCAGCAGAGGATTAAGACTTTTGTTTAGTAACCCTGGCCCGATTGATTAATTGGTGCAGTACGATGAGCCACCGTCCAATAGTTTTTTCTATGAAAAGACAAAAAAAAAATTTAAGGGATAAATTACTATTTTACTTTTGATATTAAATTTTTTTATTATTTTATTAAAAATATATTTTTAATATTTTTTTTATCATTTTTCATTTTAATAAAATCAATTTTAACCTCCATCCAAAGGATCTATCACTGAGCCAACTTTCTCACGTCCAAACTAACATGGAACGATAGGACAGCACAATCCCTGTTACAAGTTCGGTCTGCGGCAGAAAATGGAATGCTTTTATGCAGACGCAAACGGAAGAATATGAAAAGAGTTTTGTCCATACTCTTAACCTCATCTCCAAAGAAGCCAAGAAGAAAGGCCAAATTAGATAAGACTAAATAATGTGGTACTTGAAGCTAGCTCTTAAATTTCTTCCATGATTGGTTGTTTCGAACGTATAATCGTCCACAACAAGCTACCGTCACTGGCCTGTTGTGAATTATGAACGAGCTTGGACTGGAACATCAGTTAGGAAACTGTCAAATGTGAAAACTTATTAAGCTCTCAACGAGAAATAGTTGGTTCTCAATAATTTTGATGTATGAGTATGGTATCGGTATTAATCATTGCTGTCATTACTAGTGCCAACAAGTTCTTTGCTCGGAACAGGTCGAGTTGAGGCTCTTAAGAATTATTTGGATGATCAATAAGATTGATTTCGATAATTTTAAGAAAAAAAAATTAAAATATATATTTTTTAATAAAATAATAAAAAATTAAAATAAAAAATAAAAGAGTAATTTTATCTTTTTAATTTGTTGTCTGTATTTTATTATTTGTCACGTGAGATTCAAATTCACTTATAAATTTTTAAAAAAAAATTGAAAATAAAAACGAAAACATGTTTTCCGTAGCCAGTCAGCTAATTAGTAGCTTCAACTGAATGTCCATACTCTACTAAATTAACTACTTTTGTTTGGCTCATATTGCAGGCAGAAATTCCCCCTCATAAAAGCTTTCTTTTATTATTATTATTATTTTTATTTTTTTGGGTATAGTTAAGCTAGTGAGTTTCCGATTTCTGAGTACAATCTGCACAAAAACTTACATAATATTAATGGTATTTAGTTTTGATCTAAGCTATGCTAACTGTACTATCCTGTTAGAGTTTTATTTAAAAAAAAAAAAATTCTTTCATACTATAATTGGGATTCAAATTCAAGAATTTCAATTTTAGAATTGATTCCTACATGATTAATTTAATGGTTTATTGAATAATTATTAAAATTTGACTTAATTGAGAGTTAGAAAAATAAAAAGATGTGTATACGTTAGTATCAAATCCCAGTCATTGGTATTGTCAAAATTATACATACACTATATAACTACCAACATTATATTAATAAGTACATAAATCATTTGACTTTATTACATATAATATTAATTTTATTGACTTTATCGTTAATTTTCTTTAATCAATTTTATATATAAATAATACCTGTATTGAACTTGAAAATAGTAATAATTAGTGTTTCATTACGTATCTTCAACACACTTTTAATATTACTTGGAATATCCTGGCCGGTATACATATTTCATTAGAAATTAAAAGAATAAAAAGGACGGCTAATATTGATGAATAGTATGCTATAACTAGGATAAAGAATGTAGCAAAGCGCAAAGCAATTGCTCTTGTTTGAATTATTTTTATTGGATGCCCTAACACAAATTAATTAAGAATTAGTGTAAAAAAAAGGGAAAAAAAAATCTTTATCGAATATATCCATGATAAACTTATAATTAAGATTGTAGGCTTTGAGATTTAAAATTTAAACTTATTTAAAAAGCCATCTCTTAAAAAATTAACAAAAGTCAATTGAATTAATTTTTGTGTTTATATTAATTAATATATGTGTGTGTGTCTATACGTGTGTATATGTATATATATATATATATCATTGTCATTGCGCCGAGGCAATCAATAGTTTTATTGGGTAACCATGAACATTATAGTAGTACAATAACATTAATATTCATAATTGACACTAGCATTAATTTATTAGAACTACTAGCTAACAATAATTATATATGTAAATAAAAATCGTATAGAACCCCTTGTTGTCCCTGTTCTTAGCATCTAATAAGCCAGTGAGATGATGTGAGACTTAGACTTTGCATTAACTACCAATATCATAACTCTCCTTAATCCTTAGAAACTAAAACACTTCATTATTTTTTTAATATCGACTACTCTTTTTCATGAAACTACTTTAATTATCATGAAGACCTCGGATTATACACTAAGTAAACCAAAAATATTTTAGAAAATGAGAGGCTAAAGTGTAGAAGAAAAGGAACTTGATTTCTTCAATTATTCATCTTCTATTTATAATATATAAAAGCCCGAACTTCAAAAGTTATAAAAATTATTAAAATTAGGGTTTAGTAAAATTTATTCATACACTCTTTTTACGAAGTAAATTTTTTTGTAAATTTGAAGTATTTACATTTCCTTTCTTAGTTCTCAACTGGGATTTCTTATTATAAAAAAAAGACAGATCAAAATGCTTCGATTAAAAATATTATTATTAATTGTTTCCTTCATGAGTTCTATATTATCCATTCTGCACATGTAAGATAACGCGTTTAGTAGCAAATGGCCTCTCATTATGGTGAGCTTTGAAAGATGATTTTGTTTTGTACTGAGAAAGTCAACAACAACTTTCAAGAAAGAGTCCTCAGGAGAAGGGCAAAGCATCATTTTTTTAATGAAAAAAAATATTTAGTCCCTTCAACCATAAATTATAAACATGACGATTAAATGGTATTTAATGGGAAAGATACGTTTCTTTGAATGAATCATACCTTAAAAGATCATGATCATTTAGCTTGCATTTCATAGGTTAGCAGCATGTGGAAAACTTTCTGTACTTCTAAATGTTTTACAGATAATTTTTGTATCAAAATTCAAAAGAATCATAAAAACCATGGCTCAAGTAAGCATTTCTCACTCACCATATTTGACAAGTACCCTTCCTCTCAGATGCATAAAAGCAAACGAATTGTCGACATTGTTGACTTAAACAATACGCAAAAAAACATCCTGAATTCGTGTTAAAAATTAGCTGAAACTGTCGGCATAAAATGTTGGCAACATTAATAAAATAAAAAAAACATGGATGTTTGCCGAGCACGATGTGTAGAGACAGAAGGGTCCCCGAAGCATTCGCCCATGTCAACAGCTCAGGTGTCTGCCAGGCGACAGCAGCTATCGTTTGCCGTTGGCGGAAGGTGCAGTTCCCCTTTGTCTCAGAAACGTTTTCAACAACAGAGACAGGGTCAGGGACATTACCTTGTGCCCCAAAGACCATATTACTAATATATATATATATATATATATATATATGTATAAGAATAATCTTCAATTGACTTTGCAGAACTTTTTTTTAATGATTTGTTCTTCTTTATTATATGTAGAAGAAAAAACTAAAAAGCACGTAATTCATGTAGGAAGATATTGTTTTTTATTTATTGTACGAGAATTTGTCAAACGTGGATTTGAAAACATGACAAGCTATTACATATACTTCTTTCCCACCGTCAATTCCCTTTTGGCTGTTTTAATCCAACTTTTTCACCATCTTATATTCTAGGAAATATATATATATATATATATATATATATATATATGAAAATTTTTTGTGTTCGACTTTCTTTTCCCAATTTAGGGTATATTTTTTTATAATTGAAGGGTTCATGTTGAGAATAATTGGATGGTTATATTCAAATTTAAATTTTATAACATGTTATAAATATTCAATCAAAAGGTTATTAACAGGTTTTAATTAAATGTAGTCATTAATATATAAAATTTATATTCGTATTAAATAAAATTATATTTTTTTTATATAAGTATAAAAATTTTATATTAATATATCAAATATAAAATTTATTTTTTAAATTTATAATATTTATATAAAATTTTTATTTATTACTTTCCTTTTGTCACACAATCGCAAGGGATTGACATGGCGTAAAAGCAAAAACATTATAGTAGCATATGGTATCCGTTTTCCATTTTCTTTTTGGGCCAGGCAAAACAGTATGGGTTGGAAAACTGAGGACTTTGAACAATGGGTACAGTTCTGCTCTAGCCCATAAAACAACAAGGGTGAATCTAATCACTTTTGAATGTAGTTATGGGCTATGCGCCATTGAAATATCGCTTTCAATAAATATGGACCTAGGCCAGGTAGGGCTAACCATTGACAATTCAACATTGAATCACCTTATGCTACCCGGCGCAGGAAATGCTAGAGGAAACCTTAAATGGCAAGCTGCTGGTTCCGGCATTTTCTCTTCTTCCAACATCTTCACGACTGAAGACATACAAGGTCGTCTTGTACGATCTTCATTCACGCACCACAGTCCCAGCATTATCACAGCAGTGACTTCTTCAAGGTGCTGTTGCAGATCTTCACTTCTGAGGTTAATGATATCCGTCAGCCGGTTGTCAGGGCACTTCTTCTTTAGAAGATTAAGCAAATAAACTTCTGAATCCGGTCGACTGTAATCTAAGATCATTCTTCCAGTGATAACCTCTAGGAGAACGATTCCAAAGCTGTAAATGTCTGCTTCTACTGTAATTCTCGAGTGTTGCCACTCAGGAGCCAAGTACCCCAAGGTGCCTCTCATCCTAGTCATAACTTCACTCTCATCTCTACTAATCAGCTTTGACAGCCCAAAATCAGAGATTTTTGCATTGAAATCGTCACCAAGGAGAATGTTTTGGGGCTTGATATCTAAATGAGCAATTCTTTGTCTGCAATCTCCATGAAGATATGCTAAGCCTTTTGCTATGTCTAGTAAAATATTCTTTCTTATTTTCCAATCAAGATAGAAACTAGTGCTGTTTCCATGGAAAATCCATTTGTCCAAGGACCCTCTCCTCATATACTCATAAACTAAAATCCTGTGGTTTTTCTCAACACAGAAACCTATTAGCTTCACCAAGTTTTTATGATGCAATTTTCCAATGGTGTCCACCTCCGCTAGAAACTCTTCAATCCCTTGCCCAGCGTTTTCAAGCCGCTTTACTGCAACCATTGTTCCATCCTTCAACATCCCTTTATACACCGCTCCAAAACCTCCTCCTCCCAACCTTCTAGCAAACTTAGAAGTCGCAAAAGATAGTTCACTATATGAGAAACTTATCAGAGTTCCTGAAACGAGTAACCTGAGATAATCTTTGTGTTGTTTGCATGAACGGTTCATCTTGGACCGCAGTAGGAAGCATATTACAACAAGAAGAATCATAGTTAACAGAATGGCACTTATAGTTAAAAAGCCTAGGCTCCGAGAATGAGAATCAAAGATATCTCCCTGAGAGGAAGAATTCATTGAGGAAGTGACCTTTATATATGATGATAGATAGTACCCGTCTTCGTATGGATTTCCTATGATTGAGAGCATCTCAGAAGGCAAATAACAAGATCCTTCGGATGTTATCGTCTTAGAAACGAAGAACGCAGCTTTACAAGATGCGTTATTCTGACAGGCTTGCTTGCAACTTTCTTCATTGTTTACTTGATCAGGATTAGATGCCTTTAGATCAAAGATACCGTAATAGGAAAGATTACCAAAATGAATCATTTCAGAGCCAGGAGATGTACCTTGAGATAGTGCTGGGCGATTGATTTCTCGACAACCATGATTAGGATGTTGATAATTTCTTAGTGTAAAGTAGTCTGTGTGATTTGGTCCGACGGGACAACTGCACTGACCCCTTTTGCAAACGCCATACCTGCCACACTTTAGTGGAATCGAACATTCATCTGATTTATTTGGCCAAAAGTGAAACGTTCTCCATGTTGATCCCGGGTTCCACCCATATATCCTAAGACCTCCATCGATATCCAGCCTCAGAAACTGAATAACTGCTCGACATGGAGCGTTGAGTACTTTTTTGTTCGTCACACCATTTGTTTGGAAATAGAAACTGATCCCTCCCGTTATGAACTGAATTAATTTCAGACAAGGGCCATTATTCGGCGCCCTTGTCGTAGAGCGAAGTGCTTCCTCCACAGTGGGAACAACTGTTAGATACTGAGTTGGATTGTCGCCCACCAAAAATGCAACCATGGCAAGAGAGTTTAGAGAAAGGTAAAACAAGCCTTTGCTGGCATTTACCGATGTGATTCTTGAAGTAAGCGGCTGATTTTCCCTTAGTACTTGCCCGATCAGAAGAGTATCAGTAGGATAATCGGCAGACTCCCAAACAGGTCCAAAGGTTTCGTTCAAAAGCATCACGTTACCTTTTTCATCAATGCTCATACCAATAATGGACACACCAGATGTATGAGTTGACCAAATTTCGCCATTTTCATTTATCAAAGACAGATTTCCACTATGGTAGAATTTGAGTGTTACATTTTCTCCAACTGGCCTGTTCCAATCCGCTGACCAAACTACCTGGGGACGTCTGTGTGAATTAACATGATCAATATCGAACATATCCACGAAAAGAATAGATAACTCACAGAAACCAGCAAAAGGCCAATTGCAATAGAAGCCGAATCCAAATCCAAAAAGGCCATGTGTGCTAGCCTGGCTTGTTGCTGTCCTAAAAAGTATGAAACGAGCCAATGAGCCATCCTTGAATTTCGTTGCTTGAGGAAGGGATTGATCGTTGTTTGTCCAAGTTGTTCTGTTGCCTGCAGAGAAATATAGAGTTGAATTTGGCAGAAAAGCCACTGCAGCGCATAGACAAAAACTTAGGATAATCATTAACTGTAGCAAGCTGAAATAGGCCATATTCTAGGTTGTAGAAGCAGAGGTATTGCATACCAATCAACTTAACATTTATGCATGAGCATTCCCTTGTTGGTATATGCACCACCAGGCAACAAATCCTTTCCTCGTCTAGAAATCATCGGATATCTAGAAATCGTCGATTAGCTGAATTGGTAACCTTTACTTATTTCGATAACATAGAAATTTCCCAAGTCACAGCTAGGTTCTAGGCGTTCAGACTTCAGACGCATGCGGTTGTCGTGTTTAGGCATTGATCGGCTTTCCTATATGACCAAAACCCTAGGCTCAAGAAATAAGATAAAGCGGAAAGAGGCCGAATAAGTATCTGCTGAAGTGATTTCTTATTTTTATTATAGTTTTTTTTTTTCATTTCATTTCGAAAGGTCAATTTCACCGCCTTTCTGATGTTATGTTTTTCCATGCAAGTCTGATCTGTGAGCTATATTGAAAAACACTTTAACCAACAACATTTTGCCTCAACAATTCAGGAATTTTGAAGATTGCCTACTTACGAATGAGAAAACTAACAAGACTTCTGAAATTTAGAATTGGGATATCCTGTGGGTAAATATTTTGGTGAAGAACTAGGCTTCTATCTGAGTTTCGCAGCCATTATTATGCTTTTCTGTCTCGTACCTTAGCTCATCTTGGTCCCATGCTATATATATATATATATGCCAATTAGGTGACAGAATCTTATCAACATATTCATTTCAATAATTGTTTTATCATCACCATCCAAATCCAACATTCAATAATTCTTCACAGGGTCTTTATTTCTTTACTGTTACTACAATTTAATCTTACTGTGATGATTCTATTTGAATAGACAACAAAATTGATCTCATTGAAATTATAAACAACAACAACAACAATGCAGCCATGAAATTAAATACTATAACCATGAAATTGAAATCATTAGTTGAATATTTATTTAGATGCAAAGAAAGCAATTATAATGAGATGCTAAGGGATCCAAAAATGTCATCTCTGTCTTTAGAACTGATATATGAATTTCCAGTTAAAATTAACAATGTCAAAAGTAATTGGCCCTTTTTCTTTAGGTTCTTATTTCCGAATAACCGAGGCCTGGGCCGGCCTAATGGCTTCCAACCACTGCCTCTGGCTCGCAAACCCAATATAGCCCATTTCAAAGAGCGCCTATTTCCTTCCACAGTGCAAGTGGTCTATATAAATCTTCTGCTTCAAATATCAAACTGATCAATCTACAAATTTCACAACACCAACCTATAGATCTTCTCGTTAATTTTTTACTCGTAAATACCTCTTCTCTTCCTAAATGTGTAACTCTCCGCCCATGGTAAGTTGTTGCTCTACAGCAATATCAACATCATCTTCTTTTTCCGTTCTCAGTCTGCAGGCAAGTAAACCATCATTATACATGCATAATTGAGAAATTATCCAGTCCATCACCCAAAAAATAAGCAAAGAAACTGGAAGCTTCTGGCTTCTTTCTGATAGCTAGAGCTACTGACGGTGCAAGTTGAAGAGTGGTGAACAACTTAAGGAATTGCATGTTACCCAGAATTAGACTTATGTTCATGTTGATAGATTTTTTCTGCTAATCCGTCCATTCCATTGTTTCCAACTTTGCCTCTTCCTCCAAATTGTAGATTGTTGGAGTCATTACAAAGGAAAGCACTATGGCTCTGGTCTGAATGGAACTTGAATATTATTTGCTTTTTCATTAGGCTTGTCCAGTAATTGATCTGTGGTTTTTCATGTTAAATATCAAATAAAAATACAGTTCTTTTTGATAATGCAGGGTATGATACCAAGGGAAGAAATAGCTCGCATATGCGTTGCTGCCTTGGATGTTTGGTGAACTTAGCTTTACGCGTTAATGGAGAGAAGATTTGATGCTGTTGCCTACTATAACCTGGATTGAAAACATGCCAGTCTTTTGAGTACTGTTGGATGCCTAGTATTTAGTTTTTGATTACTTCATTTACTGTTGTTTCTTAATTTTACAGCTTAAAAGTGTGGTTCCGTTTGGTGAGCCATTCGCAGTGGAACCAGAAAACCCACCCCAGAGAAGGACTGCAACATTTATTTCGAAACGTTGAAGTTTGGCATTGAAGGGAAAGAAAGCTTGGAACAAGTGCCATTGCAGTCTGATGTTGAAGGCAATATTGCATTGTAGGTCGCTTTCAAAACTCCCTCTACCTAATAAATTGAATGTTTTGAGATATTTATCTCCTAATTTTATATATAAAACGACGATAAAATACAAATATGATAAAAAAATATAAGTTAAAATTTGATAAAAATTAAAAAAATAATTTTGTATATGACGTGTCAATATGAATATATGGTGGAGTCTTATGTAGCAGGGAAGGTAACTTCTTGTTCTGAAGTTCATGTCATTAGAGATAATTTAGAACGTATAATGCAGATAGATAAAGATGAAGAGATAGGGAGGGAAGAAAAAGCATGGAGAAGAAACGACAGATAGTATTAAAGGAAGGGGATGGAGAATCTCTGTTGAGCATATACCAGCCACAGAGCAAACGCCCAGGCATCTGTGGATGCTGCCAAGACTGTATGACTGCCCATTTCTAGAGACAATTCACAGCGACTTGTAAGGAATTTCCACTCAAAGAAAAAGAAAGAAAACGCCACTCCCTGGTCCTGATGTGTAGACTGAGTTTATCCACAAGAAAATTGAATAACCATAATTCAGAATTTGTGTAGACGATCAAGCAACTATGAACATTCTTTTTTAATCTTATATTCAATGAAAGAAAATGCTATTGTCTCTAATTGCATTAGCTCTTATATATCATAATTCTGGAAGAACTCGAACTCCAAGGTATGTTAGGTACTTTTTGTTTTTTACAAAATTTTGGGTACTTGCAGTTGCAAGAAAATTCCATGAAATCAAAGGGAAATGTTCATTGGTGCACGTCAGTAGGGCCCCACTGTCTCCCCAAGGTCATAAATACAGTACATTTTTCGATCTTTGACAGGTACTTCCATAGCTACATGGGACTTGATGAAGTTCACTCTTTAAGGAGAACAGTAAAAGTACAATTCTGAACAGCTGAAAGCTCTTCCTCTAATCGAAGATCAAAAGGGTAGAAGTAGAACTTGCTTCTTAAAAAATGGTCTTGTAACAGCGGAACAGAAGAGGACCAACTTGGCTTTGGAGGGTTCACTGATTCTATGTTTAGACAGATTAGGTTGTTGAAGAAAAACAAATTTCTTTGGCTGTCTGCATGATGAGAGCAGTTAAACTGCAGGCTGGCCTTTCAGATTTATTCTTTCATTCTTTGTAATGGCATGCATTACATTGCAGTTACAGGACCCACAAAAGTTGTCTGCAATGGAATGAGTTGTGATTTTGGTGATTGGTTACCTATCTAAAGCTGATGGGCGCATGATTAGCATGTGATTTCTATGTGATTCCAATTTCTCATCTTTTTCTTTCCATTCCAAATTCTGTCATCATTACAGTAACTCTTCCTGCAGGATTAACCACAATCACTGATGATAATGCTTTATTTGAAGTGTAAAATGTAATACCAAGAATCTTGAGAATAAAATTAACAGTGAGAAAGTGCAAGATGATGCTCAACTTTAATGTATTCTTTGCAAGTTTGAAACTCTAAATTAATGTACTTTGCCGATTCCAGTTAAGTTATGAAAATCATATTAATATTTTATTGATCCAGCATGGAGTTTGCATAAATACCTTAAAGAGCAATTCTTCTTTGACCCCAAAGCTGACAGCCTGGGTAGTATAATGCATCTTAGAAAACTAATAAAAATCAGTATCTGATTTGGTTGCATCAATTCTGATCTAATGCAATAGTACTTTTGATATTAATTGGATAATAATAATCAGAAGCTCTTGCTGAATGTGGCTTTAACTGTGAGGGGCTGCAAGCTTGGAGGATATTGCATCTTCTGAGAAAGTTGGATTTGACTAATTTCCAAGAAAACAAACAACGCCAAGAAAATTACCAGAGGAAAAGGTGGAACTGCAAAAGAACTATTAAGCAAATGTATACTGTTCACTATATATTTCTCCAACAAAAATACAAGATTTACATAAATGACGGAGAGGAAAGTCCTATTGGTTTCTTCTTGTTACTCTCTTATCTCTGCTTCTGCTTTTCGTTGTTAAACTGCATCGAGAGTTCAGACAATACCCATGAATGGAAATAAGGTAAGCAAATCTTCACTGTACCATGTTTCCTTCAAGAGCAGCAAAACACCTGCCAAAAAAAAAGTTTAAAAGATTCATCAGCAATCCTCAGCAGGACTAGAATTGAAGCTGAACTTAGTTGAATTCCGCTTCTCGACATGAACTACCAATGAAACAGAAATGAATTGAATCATAATTGAAGCCATGCATTGAAACAAACATTATGTCTTCTTCTACGACTTCTATCCATAACACTTCTGAGCCTTTGAAGCATTTCTTGTTCAGTGAAAATTCTTCCAGGGGAGCTTAAGAAGACACTTCTTCGAACTGGGGGAGACCAGAGTCCGCTCTTTTCATAATCAAAGTTGTATTCAGACACATCAAAGAACTTCTCAAGAAGGCGGTCGGAGACAGATTTAGAAACCAGTTGAACCTTAACAGGAGATGTTGTCTCAGGCAAACTAGAAGGTGAAGATGAGAAGACTTCAGAGTTAGACATTGATGAAATAGAACTCAGAACAAAATAATCTCCAAAAAGAGAGCAACAAGATAATGGTAATTATAACAAGCTTGGGATTGGTGAAAGTACTGAGAAAGAAGCAACATTTCTGGAGGGCTACAGTTGGGGAAGAAGTGGGAACCTTGATAAAGACATGTATGGCGTTATGCAATCATGGAGAGGTCGTGGGTGGCATGACTAAAGGTTTAATCTCTGGGGTTCGAAATTCAGGAGCTATGTTTAGAGGAAGCTGCACTAGTTTTGGCTAAGCAATCATTTGAGCCATGGAAAGCTTGTTTTGTATATCTGCAATTTTGTTTGGTAGAGCTGAAGGGATATATTCTTTTTGTGGACCCTCTTGTCTTTGTTCATTGGAAATCCATGGTTGGTAAGCAAGATCCTTTTGAAAACATGAGTTTAATCAACCATGTCCATTTGGTTATTTTGGGTACTCTCATAATTCAACATGAAAGGTGGGAGAGACCAATTTCAGTATTTAAATTATAAAATCGAAGAAAATAGAAAATATTAATTTCAAAATACATATAAATTAACTCAAAAATTCTCCGACCGTAAAAACCGAAGAAAAGAAAGAGAGACCACCTACCCTCGTACGATCTGCTATATCCATGTTCCCATATGATGCTGGATCAATCAATATCACTCAGGAAATTATGAAGCAGAACTTCACAATGTTGACTTTGTTACAAAACAAATTACTCTTAACAATGATCGTTAAGTTGAAGCACATAGGACTGCAGTTTTGACCCAGATTTAATTCTGATCATGCTGCAGGACCGGCATAGGAAGATTCTATGGCAGCAAAGCCAAAGTTGAAAAAAATGAAAGTCCTTCTGGTGTTTACAGGAAGCTGCCAGTTGTGGTTTATGATTTCCATTTTTCTCAGCCTTTTCAAATTGTAAACATCGAGTTTTACGTTTTACCAGAAACACTAGTTTGGCAAAGGCTACAATGTTTCCTGGTGGCCATAATTTCAAGTCATTGGATGCTGAACTTGTAGAGAATCTTGTCAAGTATGCCTCATGTCTTCAACCTTGTGGGGGCAGAGAACACTGGCAAAGAAAAACCTCCTGGAGATTCTGTCAATATCAACTACACTTTCTATTTTCTTCCGCAAAGATCAAATCGACAACAATAATGACTGCTTCACCTGCCTCACCACACTCTTGAATCATGTTAGGAATTTGATTAGAAGCTCATTAATGAAGATAGTACTACAGAAGTATTTATTGTGACATTGAAGATTATAAGAATCAAATTTCCATAAACAAGAAAACCAAAGCAAGCAATGTCAGAAACATGCTCAACTCAAACAAACAAATTCATGTCATGTAACTCAGATTTTTCGCATTTTCTCATATTCAAGCTTCAACCCATTTCTTCTCTCTTGTCATATTTACTGAAGACCCAAATAAGAATCAAAACCACCCAAAATAATTTGCTTTTTCCATGATTGTTGGCCACTTTGTTCGTTGATAATTGTACTCAAAACATCATGGGCCAATTCTGAATCATGAATGCAATGCAAGGAAAGGGGTTTTAAAAATTTAAGATGGGGATAGTGGCCAGCTATCTGTGATGAAACCAATAATAACAATGGACCAATTCTACAAATCAAGGTGATCATATCGAAGAAAACGTAGGACTGACCTTGATTAAGACCGGTAATCCACTGTCCGACATTTGCATTCTCCTTTATGTCAAGTCATCACTGTAAAGCAACTTTGGCCACTTTATTAATATCATAAAAAAAATGTTACCAAAAATACCGAAATAATTTGAATGAAAAGACATTAGTTCAATGAAATTAAAAATAAAAAAAATCATAAAAAGGTTTAAAATCCAAAGGTGAAAAAATAATTATATCTTTTTATTATTTTTGTCTTTTTCTCAATTTCTCACTGCACTTAAATTTATTGCTGCCTAACGGGCTCCTAAACAGACTCGGGTTGATAACCAACTTATTGCCATTTGAGTTGGTGGAGGCCCATGTGTAAGCCGACGGTCTGGAGGCCTAGTAATGCACCCTTGCCTGGCAAAGTGGAAACAATGGAGGGCCTGAGTTTAGACCCAATACTGGCAACATATCTCTGTAGCATTGGCAAGGAATTCTTAATCAAAAAGTATCATTAATATTAATATTACATCCTATGGAAATATTTTTATTTTTAAAGTGAAATAGTTTTTAAATTTATAAATTTGAATATTAATATTTATATTATCGATTTTTTGTTGTATAAAAACTAATACAGTCTCAAGTTTGATAAAATTAATTGAATAATCTTTGTAGCTGTCAAATTTGCTTCAGTTTCAGATGCCTTTAAATTCTGTACCAAATCAACCAAGAAAAAAAAAAAAAAAAAAAACAGCTGGATGGGTTCTGGATTCATACTAAATTTTATCGTTACAATCCATCCAATATGATAAATCTTGGTAACGTTGCGTATTTGACCAAATGTGGTGGCAATTCCAAGTACTTTTCATCATACCACCCATTTTTATGATGAAAAGTGTGGTCCTTATTTAGGAAAGGAAATGAAGAGTATGATGAAAAGTACTTGGAATCCACAGTTGCTCCATTATTGAATATGATGGTGATTAGTTGTAGAGCCCATTAAGGCTTTAGTTTAACAAATAGACGTAACATTATATATATATATATATATATATATATATACATGATAAAAATTAAAAAATAATACGTCTAACATATCAATATAAAATTTTGATATTTTATATGATATAAATATAATTTTATATAATATAAATATAAACTATATATAAATTGTTAGGTCTATTCAATAACACTTGGTATTCATTTTTAATGAGTGTAATATAAATTCAAAATCTTTTTTTTCTTTAATTTCAACTAAAATTTTATTGAACCTTTTAAATGATTTCATTTACATGCTCTTGTGTTTTTTAATAACAAAATCAAGAACATAAAACGACAGAGAAAGAAGACAATACACAAGATATCCTAACTAGAGGAGTTATGTCCTTGAACCTCACCAGACATCACTTCTCCAACAGCAAATCACCAACCCCCTTTATACCTCAAACCAAGACACAACAAAGATCTCAATGCCAACATTGAAGTCATCTGAAGCCTTCAAGTTGAAGGTTCTCTTTCACTAAAGAAAAGGAGCTAAAGACAAAGCAGATGGTGTCACAAAATTACCACCTTCAAGGCTCCAACCCACTTCCAAAACTGTATGGTATCCGCTAAACTGACCAATACACCCTCATTCGTTAACAGCTAAAAGTCATTGTAGAGGGGAAGATTTTGAAGGCATTGATGTCATTTCAATTTCCTGAAGAAACCCAAAAGGGCCACAACAATGGAATCAGGCCCCAGGACATATCCCTATTTCCTCTAATTTCACTGTGGTGTCCAACCGAGCAGACAGCAGTCTTTTACATTTCCAACCCATCAAAATAAAAAGGTTAAAATACCACGCACAAGAGAAAAAGCTTAATAAACTTGAAACCACCGCCCTCTTTCACACAAACTCTCTTTCTCATATTTGCTTGAAACAAGAAAAAAAGGAGAGTAAAGAGTAGAACAGCGGTGGTTTTGAGAAGAGTGAAAGATGAGTGGTTACAGAGCAGAGGATGACTATGACTACCTTTTCAAGG
The DNA here is from genome assembly GCA_033439115.1 of Firmiana major. Lineage (NCBI taxonomy): Eukaryota > Viridiplantae > Streptophyta > Magnoliopsida > Malvales > Malvaceae > Firmiana > Firmiana major. The sequence goes on along the minus strand of CM065914.1, from coordinate 2,542,692 downwards.
TGGTGTTGATTGGTGATTCAGGAGTGGGAAAGTCGAATCTGCTCTCGAGGTTCACCAGGAACGAGTTTAGCCTCGAGTCCAAGTCCACTATTGGTGTTGAGTTTGCTACTCGTAGCTTGAATGTTGACGGCAAGGTCATCAAGGCTCAGATTTGGGATACTGCTGGTCAGGAAAGGTCTCGCTTTTACTATTAACTTGTCTTCCTTCTTTTGATCTGGGTATTTTTAGTTTTCTGCTGATTTTGCTATGAAAGATGAGCGAATACCAGAAGGGAATTGGGTTTTTGTTCTTTTTGGAGATTGTGTTCTTGAAATCTTTGGCTGCTTGGGGAAAGGAAGCAACTTTGATTCTGGGAAAGTTTGATTTGATCTGAAATCAGATTTGAGAAATTTTTTTCTTTTATATTAGAAAAAGGAAGTTTCTTGCTATCTACTATCTAGATCTATGAGCTGCATGTACGTAAATGGTGTAGTGGTTGCTATTTTTGTTAGAAATATGTTATTTAGAGTGTTTTCCTGATAGGCTTGGGTTATCAATAGATCGAACATAGATTTGAACTGCGGATCACCAGATCTTGATGTTTCTGCATCTTTTAGTCTTGTTGTGTGAGCTGTGTTGCAGTTGTTATTGGTGGCTTGACAATGAGTAAGAAACGAAGTGCTCATGCTTTCATGTTTGCTTCGTGGTAGATATAATATATGGTTTTGAATTCATGCTAGAGCTAAATTGCACTATGATAAATTAGTTTAATTGTGTGAGTTTTATAACTAGTTGGGTTAATAAGAGAAACTGATATGCATCACCAGCATGATAATGCCAGTCTAAACCATCAGCTGTTAGTCTCCATTACTTTCCCGCTTCCTAAATTTGTTATGTGTAGTTGATGATTGCCTACGTCTATCTTTTCTCTCCGTGTATGGAATTTTCTAGCCTAGTGTTTGGCATAGAATCTGGTTTGATATTTCATGTTGTTATATGGACCTTCTAGCTACAGTTTGGTGAATTGGTAATGTAAAAAATGATTGAACAAGTAAATAGATGTTAGTTTTGTTAGGAACCTGTTAGTCATTGTGTGGTTTGACTGTTCAGGATGTTAACTGGGAAAAAGTAGTGCTTTAGTAAATTGTTTTTCCGTTACTGTTTCTTATGGTTTCTTTTGCACTGTGGAATACCTGAAGTGACATGCTTTTATTTACTACTGGAATTATGGGACTTCTAGGTTGTCTTATTTGAGTAATGTTGTAGTAAAGTTTGTCGAACTCCTAAATATTATAATATGGATGAGATACTTTGTTGATCAATATAGATTTGACAAGGATTTTGGTAATTTTAGCTTATGAAAATGAAAAATTTTCAATACGAAAGGTCCCTTGGATTCTAGAGCCTAAAGCTGATTCCCGGTTGTAGGTATATCCTTTTAGCTTTCGGATTTAAGAAATGTTTAAAAGCACTTCTGCTTAGTCCCTTAAGGCTGCCACCCCTGTCCTGTGTCACAGTGTACAGTTGCACTAGCATGAGTGGTGGTGAGGATGCCAGCCTGCCACCACAGTTCTGTGCTCTGTCCTGCTGCATAATCTTTACCATCTTAACTGCTATATCATCTTCAACTACCCAGTAAGTTTGGTCGTAATCTGCTGGTTCTAATGTGATAATTATTATTGCAAATGCTGCCTGCCACCTTGGTCTCTCCAGCCTGACACCTCCTACCATCTTCAATTTTTTCATATATCCAAAATTTTCAACTAACCACAGAATGGCTAAGCAATTCCTCTATTTCTACTATAGCTTGCTCCAACAGTCCAACTCGAAGACCAGTAGACCACAGAATCTTGGTTGACAACTGGCACCCTTTTTTTGAGGCATGCTCACATATATTGCAGGCCAAATATACTTCAAGTTTCCAAACCATAAGATTTGGAATAGTAGTGTTTTTATCCCCTCATACAAAATTCTATTTTGTTGTCCAATCTTAATCTAAGATTGTTTGGCAAAGCATTGAATTGAAGTTCTCATTAGAAAAATGATGAGAAATGGTTATATGGTTAGTATGTGCAAACTACGATTTCTAACTGAAACTGTGGGCTTAGAGATCCAAAAGAGAAAGAAAAAATAAACTAGGATTTCACCTTCTAAACTATCAGAAGGGTTCTATGCCAGTGACTCTACTATTGTTAACTTGGAGGAATGGTATGTTGCTTCTATGGCTGAGGTGCTTACTAAGCCAAAGCCATTACCAATTAAGAATTGATGCTATTGCTTCATTTAAGTTGCTTCTGTTCTATATAGGATGTGTGTTATATCTCTAATGTTGCTGTTGCTGTTATGGGCTGCTGGTGTCATGGCCTGGCTATGGTTTGATTTCCTTGTTCTGGTATGGTCTAGGGGCTACTAAGTTGTAATATATTCTAAGGTGATCCATTGATTTAAAAGACAAATGTAAGGCTCCATCCTGATTTAGGACATATCTGGGATGTCTTTAAGTATAGGAATGATTTTAGCCCAACAGCAAGGGAATGTTTCAAAAATTAGGCTAATGTGAGTTTTAGTTAGGACTCAGATCAGGGTTGAAGTTTTTATGGAAAGCTCAGGAAATTTGAGGAGGAATATGCCGATTCGAAGAATGGCTGAACAATAAAGAAATAGAAACAAAGAAGAAAAGCCTTGGAGTGTCACCTAAGAGGGTTGAGTCACAAAACCAAGGAGCAAACCCTTTGCGGGAAAATTTTGATAATTATTTGTTCTACTTTTAAAAGATAGTACAAAGCCTAATATAGGTAGCAATTAATTATAACTCTACTAGGATACAAACCCCCAATGAAAACCCTAATATATTAGTCCCACTTATAAAATTAAAACACACAATCTTTTTTAGCTTACTATAAGTAAACAATAAAAGACTAAAAATAAAATCCTAAATCTTAGAAAATTATAAATAATTTGTTACTTCTTGAGTTAAAGAAAAAAAAAAGAAAACTCATTTAAGCTCTTAATAAGGCATCTCATCGTCAAAACACATGTCAGCTTGAGATATAGGAGTAGTCTTGGCACACTTTTTATACACTTTCAAAGTTGCTGCCATTTTCCTCTTTCTTGGGCTGGCAGAAAGTAAAGGGATGGAAAAGGTGAGGATATACCCAAAAGAACAATGATAAGATCACATTTGGCAAGTGTTTGAGCTGAGGTGTACAATCTCTAGTCTCTACATAGTTTGGATTCAGATAACTGTTGATTGTTGGATTTGCCTTTACATCATGAATTAGTAGCTGCAATACTGTAGTTTTAGCATCATAGGGAACAGACATGCATGATTGAACACTTGATGTTTTAGGGACAATGGTATGGCCTGTAATTAGGGATGATGAGGTTGTTAAATGGCTGGATGGATTATTATTCACTAATTCTTTGTAATCAAGCATGGTTCTTTTGTACACAAATAAGAGTTACGGATAAAATTTGTTTCAATTCCAGATCTGACATTGCTACTTGTAGAAATGATCTGTTTCATGCTCTTCTGCTTCTTTTACGTTGTTCTTAACTTCTCCTTTGACACTGATAGGTATCGTGCCATAACAAGTGCCTATTACCGAGGAGCTGTTGGTGCACTTCTTGTGTATGATGTTACTCGACACTCCACATTTGAAAACGTCGAGAGGTGGTTAAGAGAGTTGAGGGACCACACGGATCCCAACATTGTAGTCATGCTCATTGGTAACAAATCAGATCTTCGTCACCTTGTGGCTGTCTCAACCGAGGATGGGAAATCGTTTGCCGAGAAAGAGTCCCTCTACTTCATGGAAACTTCTGCTCTGGAAGCTACAAACGTGGAAAACGCATTTGCTGAAGTTCTTACTCAGATATACCATATTGTGAGCAAGAAAGCTATGGAGACAGGTGATGAAGGGGCTGCTTCAGCCGTCCCCTCCAAGGGCGAGAAAATTGATGTCGGTAAAGATGTCTCTGCTATGAAGAGAGGAGGTTGCTGCTCAAGCTAGGATGTTGCTAATCCGAAGTCCGATTGTTTAAGGGATGCGACCAGGGCTTGTTCGATTTCTTTGTAAACCTTGGTTCTGTGAAATTTTCTCGAAAGGTACCTACAGTAGGAGATTGTTGGAGATTGATTTAATTTACATACAAAAATTTTTCCTGGTGGCTGTTATTTTTAGTAGACAAGACAAGAAACGTATGAAGAACAGGGTATTACACTGTTGGATTTAACTAGATGCTTAGAAAATCCGTTTACTGAGAACCAATTGTCCCCAACTCCAATGTTGAAATTACTATATGTAGTCTTTTCTTGTCTTCCATTCTCAGGCAGGTACTACAAAATGAATGAATGATGGTAATGATAGCATTTTGACATGAAAAAAATAAATTTAAACTCACTTTAAAATGATTTTATCATGCTCAAAATCATATAATTTCATGAGATTAAGCAGGGGGTTTCGCTCTTCTTTTCACCAATCTAATTTTATGTAATGGGGTTTCGTTTTCATCTGAAATAATTTATTATTTTTAATTAAATTTGATAATTTATGTATATAATAATTTTTTAGTTAAATTTAATAAATTACGAACATATTATGTGTTTGTCATGTAAAAATTAAAAATTTAGTAAAATTTATGTGGACATATTTAATATGATATTTTTTTAATTTTTATTAAATTTTAATATGTATTATTTTTGTATTAATTATTAAATCATATTTAAATTTAATCATATCTATTTTTAACGAGACCAAAGCCTTTTTTTTTTTTAAAAAAAGCATACAACTAAGCGTCAATTTAACACATTAATTACCACCAGTACAATGTGACTAATGTGTCACGTATAAAAAATAAAAAATAAAATAAAATTAATTTTTTTAATTTTAATTTTAATTTTATAATTATTTTATTAAATATATATATTTAATGTTGATCTTTTCTTTTTGAACCTTATCGTTAAATTCAACTTACTCCGGGATCCCAAATCTCAAGCATTTAGCATACGCTAGAATTGCTGAGAGAATTGCAGATCTGCTACATTAACGGCTAACCCTGACATTGAAGCTGGCATTTTACGTAATTTATGTATCCCTATGCAATAATGGATAAGAAGAAAATAAATATTATATGATTGGTCATTGCTGACGTTACCCTCACCTCTTTGCAAACGTGTCAGATTTTGAGTTGCAGATCCAGGCTTAATCCACTAAAATATTTCCCACTAACAACCACTGCTTACATAATTTTTAAAATTTTATTCAATCGTAATTATCAATCAATTAAAAACAATTAAAGCTTTTGATCATTAATATCAACTTGGGTCCCTCAATCCCTCATCTCTGCCTCAACTACTCCTTGTTATATTACTATATAAAATTGCAATTTCCTTTTCCCTTGGCTTAGCTGGTGAAAAAGCTTAATATACAAGCAAATATTAGTTTATCTTTTATTTTCAAAATCTGATCTAATAAATGTTATTTCTCTCAAGCTTTATTAAGTAAAAAGGATTGACAGAGTGTGATAATGAAAAGTTTTGTTTCATAACTTAATGGATTAACTTTTTTTTTTAAATAACAAGATATTCTCGTATTATATCATTTGTATTGTATAATTGCGTTGGTTCAAGTAAATTTAGATTATCCACGCTTAGAAATTTATTAAAACCTTATACCATTAAACCAATCCAATAGATTAATTTTTTTTTTTTACTCATTACTTTACTTCTTTCCAAAATAAAGAAGAACTAAGTTAAAAAATTCAATTCTTCTTTCTCGCTTGTATTTAAAACTTATCTGTTATTTAGTATTAACTAAAATAATTAAATTTTTAATTTCAAATTAATATTTTTTATAAATCTAAAATTCAAATTTCGACCGGCTTTTTTTAATTTCCTATATCAAAACTTCATTTTGTATTAAAAAAAAAGGAAAAAAAAAAGATTAGCATATCTAAAATAATGTGGATCTCTCTAATGTATAAAAACAATTGAAGTTTGGGTGAATGATAAGATGCAAGAATAGGGTTGTATTTTTGATTGGAACAATGTTTCCAGCCATACCATCACCTAATGTCAAAGTTTTTCAGTTGATTTGACTTTTATGCTATGGCCGGTTAACCATTTTGAACTTTCAACCAATAAAAATAATATTGGAATCTTCTAATCAATTTCTTTTTTATCAAAGTCATCATCATCCAACTTGTCCTTGGCTTATGCAAATTGTAACTTGTTCTTATTACATTCCACACTTCCAAACCTAAGCCAAATATTCCATAAATAATTGCGTATAAATGATTGATATTGAATTTGGTAGAGTGCAAATTAAACACGTAAAAATGATTAATATTGAGGTTTAACATAATTTGATAAAATACGCCATCAAATTTGTTCAATTTAGGGTATTTCATTCACAATATAATTATAAAAAAGGTTTCACTTATTTGACAAGTTATTAAAAAGAAACAAATATGATATAAAAACTTAAAATTCAAATTTTAGATTTTTATTGTAAAAAGGAAAAAAAAAAAAAAAACCTATTACCATCAAGCTGAGCTGAGCAGTGAGCTGTCAACCAGCTCAAGTTTGGGAATGAAGACATGCTGTTGTGAGTTATGTTAAAAAAATTTCTATTCAATCAAGTCCCTTAAGCAGACGGAAAATATTGGTAGCCACAATAAGATAACGGCAGAGATTGGAATTCGGAATTTTTATTCATTTACTACACCGAAATCAAGGCAAATTAAACTGTGAGAGTAAAAAAAAAAAATCAGCGGAAATTTGAAATGTCCTTGAAGGATAGTGTAATGTAAGAGACTCTTTAAATTAAATTAAAATTGAAATTTCGTTATACTTTTTTTTTTTTTTTTTTCCGATTTGAATTTCATATCTTGTGCCACACGATACGCACCGCACGACGTTAAAACCGACGACTCCTTGGCCGCTTGCAAATTCCTGATTAGCCACGTGTTAGCAGATTCCAACCTGTGGTCCCACATTCCGTTGGTGCCTGAACACAACGGAGCACTCGGGCAACTCGCCCAGATCGGCGAATAACGACTCGTCCTCTTCCCTCATCGGGAAAATCATCGCCACGTCAGCTACAAAGTTGTCTCTTTCCGCTAATATCGGGCTCTCCAGAACTGTGGACGATGTTGTTTCCATCTCTCCGAACCAAGCAAATTCATTGCCCGTTGTCAGAATCGAGTCGTCGGTCAGATCAGCGAACCTCTCGTCTGTCCCTGATTCCGGTTCAGTGTCGGGCTGCGACGTAGATGGTTCGGGCTTTACCACTGTACTGGTTGCCGTCTCAGCTGCTGCCGCCGCCGCCGCCGCCGCAGCTTGTTTAGCGGCAGAGTTGTTTTTAGAAGCGGGCCAAGGGTGATTGTGTTCGCAGGAGTACGTAATTACTAACATTGTAGGGTCCACACGGCTCCTCTCAACTTGTTTCCTTGCCGGGCATCCCTTTGAGCTACTACACCGGTAATAACCTCTGCCGGACGTATGATCAAAACAGAAACCTTAATCAACGGTTGATGATTATAGGAATCCTAAACTTCGAAATTTACGCCCTCGATGCAGAGAAACATTGGTTAAATTTACTGCTGCCAGTTAGTTAATTTAGTTACCTGGGGTAAGGAGAGCCTTTGATGGGTTTTTGGCCGTACTTTCTCCAAGCCCAAGAATCTGACGGTGGAGCACTCTCACCTTTAAGGCGGGAACCTTCAACGTCCTTGATTGGCACTGACACCACTCTTTTCTGAATGGATCTTCTACTGTAGCAAAACCCCATTACGTAAAAAGAAAAGCAAAATGCAAACGCCTAAACTCAGCAGAACTTCGAGTACTTTCAGCATTAAAAAAAAAAAAAAAAAAGAGTAAAAGAGGAAGAAAAAGAAAAATTACCCTTTTCTAGGAGAAGCAAGCTTCATGTCGTTGAAAGTGGTAGAAGGAGGAGATTCGGCGCCGGTTTCTGATGAAACGTTGTCGTTTTCTTCTATTTGTTGTTCGGTAACAAAAGGGTTACTGGCTTTGCTGAAACTACTACCACCGTCCATGATTGATGATCCAACCCAGGAGGACGACGAGAGAGAGAGAGAGAGAGAGAGGAGAGAGAGAGAGAAGGGGTTAGGCCGAAGAAGAAGAAGAAGAAGCAGAGAGAAGGGTAGTCCTTTTAAAAATGGTGGAGGAGAGGAGGCGGCATGCTGACAGATTCGGTTTTGGTATTAGTTTATAAAGGACGTGCAAGCAAATGTGATATAAATCCTAAACTTTATCAAAATGCAACTCGAAAATGACCCCCTTTTTTATTATTTATTGTTTTCATTATTATATATATCTTTGTTTTTCTTTTAATTATTATTTTATATTAATCAAAGCACAGTGATGAGAGCTTTCCCACTGTTCATCTTCTTTTGTTATGTAGGATACCAAGTTACACCAACCCTCGTTGCTCTATGTTCTCGTTGTATTATTTGTTTATTAATTAATTAATTAATGCATGTTCCTTTCTTTTATTTATCTATTATTTTTAAGAGTGTTGGTGTTGTTAATTTGAAGCTCTCCTATCCAAAAGTGTATAACTTGTAATTAATCGGTTAATTTGATAGAGTGAGAAACTTGAGTTGGAATTAAAATTTGAGGTTTAAAATTTGATTTTTAATTTAATTTGAATTTTATTTTTTTAAATTTAATTTAAATTCAAAATAAAAATCAAATCATTCAAAATCGTTCCATTAACTCCGTTTTGAGTAAAAATTAAGTTTAATTTTCACATCCTACTTTATACTCTAAGCTCGATTACTTGTACCTAAACTCTTATTATAATTTTTTTGTAAATGTATTATAAATATTAAAAGTAAAATCTTAAATTAATAATTAAAATAATAAAAACATGTATTAAAAAATCAATTAAATATATCGAGCAACTTGAACCATATATTAGAATATTCAAATCCATTTCATTTAATAATACAAATTATTGGAACTTGAGTTCGACCTATATTGAATTTGGATTATATACTAGTAAAATTCAATGACTTGCAAGTATACAATTATCACATTTATATTGTTTTGAGAAACATTTAGTACTTAATTAGAATTAATTCACGCGGGTTGGTGCTTATTGGTTTTTTTCTTTTTCTAATTATGATCTAAAATACAAATAAGGGTTTTGTGTTGTTGTAATGCGTCCTATTACAGAAAAATATATATATATATATATATATTTATATATGGCCTATGGCTATAGATGATTAATATAGATAAAGAATAAAAATGAACTTTGAAGAGGTTCCTTGGGTTAAATTTGTTCTTTTTTTCATAGTCAAAACTTAGAAAAAGGTAACTAACTAAAATTGGTACATAATTTAATATCTGCTTGACATCCATTAATGGTGCTAGGACTTCAAGAAACAAGAATTCAGAGTAGTCTTGGGGCTCCTAAAGAAACCAGCAATCTTTACCAAATCAAACCCACACACAAGACAAAACAAGACAAAACAAAACAATGAAAAAAGGAACCACTTTGATTCAGTTCACATGGTGTTTTCGTAACAATTGAGGAGAAAGTTATCCATTTGCTTAGTTAATTGCTCATATACCATTATTCAAAGAAGGTGACTTCATCAACTTTGGCCTTGTCTTAATTCTCTTCATTCCTTGCCACTAGTCCTAACCAACCTCTCACTCTTGTCTTCACTTCCTTTCCTTTGATTTTTTCTCCTTATAATTATTAACAAATATTGGCAGATTAATTAATTGATTTAATGAAAATAAAATAATGCTGTTGCTAAGATAATTGAGATTCCCCAGCTCTCACTGCAAATAAAATTCATAAATGCATTGGGCCACTACGATTTTTCTTTGTTTTGAGTCAGAAAATCGCTTTCATCGATCTTTACTGGAAATTTTCACAAAGATTTGAAAGATATATATCCAACCCCATGTATGCAACTTGTCCGTAATGAAATAGTAATTAATAGATAAGTTGCGAGTACTACATGTTATGTGCAAATTAAAGACTTGGGGTGATTAATGATGAAATTAATTGTGATTAATTCAAATAAAATTAAAAATAATGTAATATTGAAATTGATACTAAATAATGATACATTTGAATTTAATTATGATGATGATTGTAAAATGAATGATAAAATAATTATTAAAAATATTATTTTTAATTTTTCTAAATTAAATATAAAAAACTGTGATTGCTCTTAATCCAAGCCTTAGTTGGAAGAAGCGTTCGATGATTGCCAAGAAAAACATCATTCATTATTCGATCACAATGGATTAATCGCCAACCCTTTGTTTGATTACGAGGAAGATAGACGTAATGACAGCCATTGTACGGCAAGACAACCATTGAGAATTTATATACATAACATAATTAAGATATTTTTTGTTATATAAGATTATCAATGATGAGGAGTGACAATAGGTTAATTTGATCCGTTTGATAAAAAAATGAATTAAACTTATCAATGATGAGGAGTGACAATAGGTTTATTTGATCCGTTTTGATAAAAAAATGAATTAAATTTTAAAAAAATCAAAATTGACTAACCTATTTTAATATTGTTCGGTAGTAATTGAATCAAAATTAATCAATCATTCGATTAAAAAATCAAATTTTTCATCAAGAAACATGAAGATCGATATTATATATGAAGAATTAATCGATCCGTTCAACTACACTTTAAATTTTTTGAATTAGTCCTTTTTAATTTAGCGGAACTTAAGAAAATATTCTATTTGAAAAAAGTTCGATTTCTTAAAAGATAAATCTTCTTCTTTGCTTTTTAAAAAATGAATATTAGTTAATTTAATTGATTCGGCATATAATTTTAGACTCCTAATATTAATCAAAATAATTAACAAAATCACTTACTTTAATCGATTATCAATAAAACCAAATAGATAGAATTAACTTGATGAGATTCAATTGATTTCGATCGGTTAAAAGTCAATTTAGATTGTACTACACTGAATCAACTATCATCAAAACCAAATATATAGAATCAACTTGACGAAACTCAATTGATTTTGATTGATTAAGGGTAAGTTTGAATTACACCGTACTAGAAGATCATGTTCTATCGTTGATTTTAAACTTAATGCTATAATACCTAATCTAATTGGTACAATAATTAACCTTACTATTAGTATTATTTTTAATCTTATTAGAATTAATCTTATATATCATCGAAATAGACCCTTTATATAATTAAATTACATTTCATCTTTTTTCCAACATTAAATTTTTGTCTTCGATAAAAAAACCATGACCCAATTTGTAAGGTAAAGAAAAATCAGGAGAATTTAGGTTTTCATGGTGTCAAATATTTATTAAAATGCAAGTGTTTTGTTTAACAATATTTAATTTGGATATTCATTTATAGTGTCTGATTTTAATGTATACTAGCAAAATATGTTAAAAATTGAAATCATCCAATAATGGAACTAGGTTACTAATTGGACTTTCTCTCTCCCCTGTAGTAAAGGGATTAGAAAATGGGTGTTTAGTCACATCAAAAATATCAAAAACTTATCCTTCAAGACTTCATTGATGCGTGAAGCAATTTGACTGACAATTTTTTTTTCTTCTAATTAATAACTATTTTTTTATAATATAAGCATTTAATGACTTTTATTACCCTTATTTTATAATATATCCACTGTTACCATCTCTGACTTCCCACACCTACGGCTTCTCCCTCCCGGTTCTGACCCTTAAAAAAAAAAAAAACCCCTTTTTTTAAGCAATGTTTACGAATATATACATATATATATATATTTATATAATAATATATAAAAAATTATATTTAATACGTAATTAATTTATAAATTTATATTACAATATTTTATTAACTTGTGAAATAAAAATATTTTATTAAGGATATATTGAATGATTATTTATTTTATTAATTAATAAAAATTTAACAATAAATTTTTATTTTAAAATTTAAAAATTAATGGAATGATATATTATAATTCATTGATAATATATAAAATTTATATATTAATATCATATTAATATATATATATATATATTTATATATTTATATATTACATCTTGGAACTCCCTCCAAAACCATGAGCAAACCAGGCAGGAGCTATATACATTATAGGCACGACATGAATGAGAATTTTTTGTTTATTATAACTCGGTCGACATATGAATATTTACATTAATTATGATGTTTTTTTTTTTATATATTACAAAAATATTATGTCTGCTTTGCTCATATTTGATCAAATCTTTGGATCTCAACATCCAGTGGAATGTAATATCTCATGCTTAATTTTCTAGATCCAAGTAATGTGGGAATTGGGATCAAATATCATTACAAAAATTAACCCAAATCAATGGCACCATTCCCGAGGTGGATCAACTTTGCTTAATTACTTGCAACTAAAAATGCCACATGCACTTTGCCATTCCTAGACTCCATCAAGCATCAAAGTATACCACAAAATAAAATTGTACAATGTTTCCACCTTGTAATAATTTATTTTTATGAAATTAAGAGGTGTGTTTACCAATTAAATTATGCTTCAAAGACATTGAACTAATCTGAACCAAAAAGAAAAAAAAAGACATTGAACTAAGGATTAAAGAAACCAACTTGTAGTTAACTAAGAGTGCTTGTCCTAAGGGTTTTTTTTTTTATGTATAAAAATTCAAGAGTAGATGGATTGTCTTTGTTCCAATCTTTAAGTTATGCAGGATTAGAATAGAAATAAAAAATTTCGAGCGATCCATCAACAAAACAGCTCAATACAATTTTTTCTGTTCATTTATCAGGGATTTATATTCGAATTAATTGAGTCCAAAATCACTTATAATTGAGACAAGTTAATTAATTCATGATTATTTAGTACTGCTAATCCATGGACCAATTCTTAGTTTTTGACTTTTAATTAATGTTTAAGCATAATATCTATATTTATAGGTCGGGAACCAGTTTTAGCTTTTGTTGTTGTTGTGTGATGTTAAAAGTGACAACTTCCAATCAGTTGTCGAAGGCTTGACACAACCGTGGAGCCCCCCATAACCATTTAAGAAATGCATTAAACTCTTACAAACATATTCTCATGTCACATGCTTAATAGTATATTCATGAAAAATCAAAATTATACCCTCTATTTTCATCACCTTTACAGGTCACATCAGATCAATAAAATAATGGACGGTCAAGATGCTTACAACAACCTTTTTCAGACAAAAAAAAAAAAACAAAATGGGGCCAATTCTTGATTCTCAATATCCAATTCACTGTGAGTGTTTTGGGCTTGGTTATGGTGATCAGTTGGGGAGAGGCTGACTGCTGATGGGTTGGGTTGTAGCTGGGCTGATTGAACGAGGTGGGTACTTGTTGGATAGTGGCTAGGCTGGGTGGGTGAAAGGTATTTCACATATGGGTTTTGCAAGAAAGGTTTGTCATGGGTCGTGAGCTTGTAGAGTTTTTCTTTTTATAATTGTGGTGAGAATTAAAGTTGTTGAAACGCGAATCTAATTTATATAATATATATATATATTTTTTTAAATTATTTGGTTAAAAGATATATTGTTGTTTGTAAAATTATAGATTAATTTATATAATGTATATTTTTTTAATACTCGGTTAAAAGAATATTGAACCTTGCAAAAATATAGATTTTTATTGAATTGAATAACGAGGATTCATTTTTTATTTTATTGACAATTTATTGCGATAAAAGCGGTAGAGACAGAGTAGTTAATACAAAACCAAAATCTCATTAGAATTCTTAAAATATCTTCCCTAGCATTAAAATGAAAATGATAACCTAGCTAGGTTGTTAGATAAAACACTAGAATTTTAATGAAAACAGAAGTTCTATGTTACAAGAATCTCCTCTCCTCCTTGCTTCTCAATGGCCTTAAGAACAGCCTGAGTAACGTCTTTGATATCAGTAGTTTGTTGGTCTTGAGCTACAGCAATGGCTTCCAAGGCAAAGAAATGGCTGCAAGAAACTCTAGCTTGAAGAACATTAAGACCCAGTTCATCAAACGCCTCCAGAATAGAGACCAACTTGTCCCCTCCTTTGTTGCAACTCACTTTAACCACAAACTCTTCTCCATTCTTCTCCACCTTGACTTCCTGCTAAGATTCCATGCACACATAAAATGAAAAAAAAAAAAAAAAAGTGCTTTTAATTTGTAGATGCACACGTTGTCACCATGATATTATAGAGACAGAAAAACAGATTACCCTTGGGATTTGCATATGCTTCAATAGAGTTAAGTATTCGTTTCTGATAGCCATAAGGTTTTGGTACTCTCTTCGTATTTCTTCCAACTTGACTTTAAGCTTGTAAAAATGGAGAAGAACACTTGAGGTGATGGGACTCCTTCTAACCTTCAAAAAAAAAAAAGTGGCATTAACATCATGAACTTGATAAGCTTTTTGAATCCAAAAATGGTCACTTCTAAACCGAGAGTGAATGGTTTCGACAAAAAGTAATATAAGAGAAAAAGGGCAAAGGCTGATGGTATTTGTTTGTATTACAGATTTGGAGTTGGTGAGAGTTCGCAGAAGGTGAAGCTTTCTGCGAGATGCTGTTCTTCTTTGCAGCTTAGTTTCCATCTCTACTCTCTTTTCTGCTTGGCGATCTTCCCTTTCTGTCTATTATCTTTCTATGTATACTGTTTAGTAGTAGTAGTAGTAAAATTTGAATGTAGTGGCCTAGCTTTTATAGGATGGGAAAAGGGATGAATAGTATGTCTTGGGATCCATAAATGCCTACTTACAATGTGCTTCTCTTATATGAAAATGGAAGTAATTAAGCAGAAAAAAAAAAGTTTAAGATGTGAGATAGGAAAGTAAAAGAAAAGGACCATTGTGATAAGATTCGATAAATTTAAATATGATACAATTATATAAATATGACACGATTATATAATATAAAAAATATAAAGTGATAAAAGCTCAAATTAGATAAAAATTAAAAAAAATGATTTTTGCACATTTTTTTTTGTTTTATACAATATAAATACGATTTTATATGATACAAATATTAATTTTATATATGAATTATAAGATCTAATCGAGTAACATGAGTACATGATGTTCTTCTAAGAACATTTTAAGGTTTATAACTTTATTTCACGTGGCATTATTGTTGGAAAATTGAAGGGAATAGGTTGGGAATTCTGTACTTTATTTTTGTAGCAAGTGGCATTACTGCTGGAATATAGAAGGGAATAGTTTGTGGAGTTCTATACTTATTTTTTATAGTAAGTTTGGGTTTTTATTGGAATGATTACAGCTTCTTGATTAGTAGTATCCAATAAGCATGTGATCATATGATAAATCCTTAAATGCTTGGAAGTAGTCTTGGCAGTTCTGTAGAAATGATAAGATCAGACAAAAATATCATTAATTAACAGTAATAATTAAGGGTTTTCAATTTTAAATCCCTGTCGACTTAATTTGATTAGATTAACCTAACAATAAAGCATGCATAAGCAAATACCAGGACATGAAACCTCAGGACAAAGAAATACAACTATTGTATTGATAAATGTAAGAAACATGGCCACTAGAGGCTAACAAGAAATGCCAAAATGGTAAGGATGGATTGAAATGATAGATAAAATGGATTATTTGGTTGTCATATTCTCTGTTTCAGTTAGCAATATTTGCATGGGAAGGGATGTGGGAATTGAGTCAGATGAGATTAGTGAGGAGCTAGATGGTCACAGTCAGAATAAGAAATATGAGCCAATCAATGAAACCATAGGGCAGAGACAGAGTCAGTCAATGTTTGTATATATCATGCCAAGCTGGTTGAGGCATATTTCAGTCTTCACGGGCCTTTCTTATTGGTTTCTCTTTCCGTTTCTCTTTGTCCCCCAGCAAGCGAGGCCCTTTGCCTTTGCCTGCTAGGGCCTACTTGTGTGGCTTTGTAGCTCACATGTTCTGACACTCTCACTTCTGTTTTATTCTTTATCGTTCTTTCCTCTTCTGGGGTTCATCATTTCCCCTCTTTCTATCCAGCTGTCTATATTTTCTGGGTTTCTAGTACTTCCACCAACCACTCTTGAGTCTTGTCTCAAAGGTAAAATTATTTCACCTTGTTGCTTTTCAGAATGAAAAGTTCGATCATTTCAGTTCTTTTCATCCCCTCATTTTCATGCCTCATAATCCTAAATCAGCATTCACTTCCTTCTTAATCTTATCAAAAGAAAATTGAACACCATGCACGTAGGGATCTCTTGTGTTTCGGTATGTAATTATTCTGATATTATTTGTGAAAATTTAAATTTAAGTTAGGAAATATTATTTGTTTTGATTCAAAAATCTTATCATATTATTTTACAAAAAGCATTTTACAGATATAAGTTTAACTTTTTACTCATATATCATAGTATAATCTTCCAATATCTCAATTCGAGATTAAGGAATTACAACGCAGACTCCTTCTGAATTTGCTTCAAGGGGACCTTTGATAAATGACTAGAAAAGGGTACAAAGCAAAAGTTTGATTTGTCATATAGATTCTACTGTGACACCAAAAACCTAGATGTCCGCAAATTCTTGTTCCCTTTCGGAGTTTAATAAGAAAAGTGCAGAGATAACTTTAAACACCAAAGCCATTGATTATTCAGAGGACAAAGAGTACCCTTTCCTCTATTAATAAAAGCATTAATATTATAAGCTAATCTGTTGTATCTGGCTCACACACAGACATTCTCATAACAGTTTTCTATTCTTCAAACCAATCTGCATATGAAGGAATCAACAATAAAAGTTTTTGCTTGATAATGACTCCTTAATCCCAATTGGAGGGTCATTCCCTATTATTCTGAATCCAAGTAAATAGGGCTAAGACTTGATATTTGTAGCATTGAATAACAGCAAAACCATTGGATATAAACAGTGAGCGTTTGAGTTCATTCCCTGTACCGAGAAAAGGCCAAGTATATGACACGGTACTTTGCCTGTTATCAATGACAAGACCTTGTCCAGTTCTTAAATTCTTTATCATTTCTTCACAAGCATGCAGCAGCAAACAGCCATGAAGACATAAAAGCAAAAAGGGTATGCACCTTGGACTTTTGTAGCTCCACAACTTTGCAATGCATCTCTTTCGGTCGGTCGTGAAAGGGGTTGGTAAAGTGTGTATTTATAAGTAGTGAGAAAAGTTGTATTTTTTTATTTAGTTTTGAAAGTTGAAAAAGTATAATAGTTCTCAGCATTGATATCAAAATCTTTTTCAATATTTTCATGTGTTCCAAGAAAAAAATCTTCCTCCAAAACCTAACACGGAAGAAAAAATTGTTCAAATTCTCACATCAGATGTATGAGCAACACCCTCCCTAAATCACTGTCATTGGCTTTTGTTTGTTGCTGTGGTGCTTACTCTAGTCTAGTGGCAGTGTGGACCGTGTGGCACACCTCCTGGTCCCTTCTCTTTTGAAACCCCATTTTGGGGGTTCCTTTAAACTCATCATTCTTTCCATCTGCTCTCTTTGTCCATTTCTGCTTGACATCTCCCTCTCAGTTTGTGAAAGGAGGCTCCACTTTCTACCAATTTTGTCTAGATGTTGAAGCTGTTTTCCCTTTTATCTTCTCGTCCAGGGCATCAGGAGTCACATGACCTAACCATCGAGCTTGCAAGCACTATCCTAGAGTTAAGTTTACAATGGGAATAAATCATTGTTTAACCAAAACAAGGAGCTTAAAACCTCAACTATGTCTTAATTTGTGTAATTGTGTTCATCCTTGGATTTGAAGAATTCCTTAAGACGGCTATTTCTAGGACTTTTTTGATATCCAATGGGTTAAAAAGAGTCTTGCGAGTTTATCTATAGAGATTTATAATGAAAACTCCTTTTCTTAAAGTTTGTCATAGATTATTGGGAAGTACAAGCCTTATAGGGATAACCAATCTGTTCTTTTGTAAGGAACTGAAGAATCTAAACTCTGTAAATTATAAGAAAGCTGAAGTACTCCATTGTCCTGAACTATAGCAGTGTGTACAGTATTCCTGTAATTACAGGACAAGATCCAAATTAGAAACAGCAGAAAAGGAAAATTCCAAGTTGTCCTTGATTGCAATGTATATGACAGGATTAGATTGGACTTGGAATAATGGCCGAGGAACATCCAGCATGCCAGTTGTGGGCCTTATGGCTCAAAAATTCATCCAAATCAATCATAATTTGGGCTTGCTGGGTAGGTGCCAATGCAATAGAAGTTCACTCTTAAGGCCTAGCTCAATTCGGTGGCAGAGACTAGTGAAAGAACTAGTTGCCATTGTCAAACCATAAAATCACTTTATTTCTTCAGTAAAATGCAAGTATTTAGATGTCTCAGATTTAATCCAAGGCTAATAGCTTTCTTATGGATGAAGAAGGTTTGCAGTTATTAGTGCAATAATCGACAATGGAGAACAAAAAGAATTAAGCCATTGGAAATGCAGCATCGAGTTTCCACATAAATCAACTTTTGGGTCCATTTGGTTCTGCCGGTTGATGACTGCAGCCTCATAAAAGGACACAAGTAGGATATAGAACTTTCTTTGGGTCTTCCGTACCAAAGCAAACATCCATTACAGCTTATTCTCCAACCTTTTCTTTTTTTTTTCTCTTTCATTTTTCTATGAAAATTTATTCATTTTTAAATTGAATAAGAATGATTTATTATTTTCTAATTAAAATGGACTTTAAATTTAATCTTCCAAATTCCACCGACTTTTAATTTGAGAATAAAAGAAATACAAATGTTGAGTTTTAAACTTTAGAATTAAATTTGTAAAATTTTTATATTATAGATAAGAATATGATCATTTGAATCAATACTCAAAATTAATCGAATCTAATGAATTTTTACATATGATCAATCAAGTCGCTGCTATTCACCCTCAAAAAGCAACATTCATACGTAGCTAGGAAGCAAGGCATTGTTCCTTTGAATGTGCTTGTTTCCAGGAGTGCATAAATATGGCAGAATTAAGGAACTGTAGCAAAGCAAGGCGACTTCAGGTGCAAGTCCATTAGAGGGCAAACATCTCCACTGGCAGGCAGCCACTCATAAGACGCGCATCCAAACTCGTGCATTAATGTAGTGTGCCTCAGATTTGTCCGGCAGTTCTTTTGCACTACAATTTCAAAGCATTAATCCCCTTTGTAAATTATTTTAATGGCATCTTCTGCTCAACATCATACTGCATTCATGCGCAAACATGTTAATGGTTTCTCTTTTCTTCGGCTTTTGTCGAAGTGATGAAAGATTGCCACATTATGATCACAGCTCAAGAATCAGCATCATGCTCTTTGTCAAAGAATATTTCAAGCAAAAGCTATATCGTACTAGGTAATCGATCAATAAAAGCGAATGTGACTTTTGAAGGAATAATTTCTCTTATCAGTTGCTTGATATTTTACAGAATTTGAGGTAACTCATCTATGTATCTATCTTTTTAACGATTCGACTCACATATATTTTGAGATATGCATACAATCGTAGTTTCTCAAACTTTCTGATCACCATGCGTAAGGAATACTTTGATGGAAAAAGCCTTTGCACCTTGGATATGCGTTGCATGCATTATCATGAACATATGGTATAAATAAGAGGCCTCTGCTGTTCATCTCTCTTCAGCTTTCAGCTGTAGTTGCATTACAGGGCAAAATCTCCACTGGCAGGCGGCCACTATATGATTTTATCAATCAGTTGTGACTTGTGATGCGTATTAAATCTAGTAGCGTGCCTTCTGCCAATGGAGATTTGATCAGCAATTCCACTGCAACACTGCGTCAGCTTCCTAGCTGCGGGAAAACCATCTACTTCTTTCTTTTTTCACATCAAACCATTGTTATATATGTTCATGAAATAAGATCTTCGTATATTGATGAGCTGAGAAAGTCGAGTAACATCTTACAATGGTATTCGAGTTAAGAATGCCAACATCTCAACATTCTCTCAAGGCTCAATATATAAAGAAAAAAAATTATTGAATTCTTACATCATTAGTGCCATTGTAATATTCTTGAATTAACTTTTAAAGTTAAGAAAGTCTAATAATACTTAATAATTTTATATCTTTTAGTTTATAATTTATGATTTCTTATTAGTTCTTAGTTAATAAAGACAAAACTTAATTAAAACATGAAAAAAAACCTTTTTTTTGTTCAAATTGAGAATTTTTTTTGTTTATATTTTTACAGTTGATTCTCTCTCAAAAGTTGAGGTTAAGGTTCACTATATGTTCAAATGCAACATCTATGTTTTCTTTAGTTGATAATTAAGGGATGGGGTTAAGGTTGTTGGGACTCAAACCTAATTCTTACAACATGTCAAACTCTTTTTTGACCATTTGGCGAGAAGATGCAGGCAAATGCAGCGTTTGTGTTAATATTATTTTGTACTGTTACTGATTTGTAGTAATACAGCAAAGCTTATCGATGATCAAATTTTAAAGTGACATATTCAAAAAAGGATTTGAGGGTAATTGTTGAAGCTCCAAAAAGCCATTTGTTATTAGATTTGAAAATTAATTTAAGCAAAGTAGTTGTGAACTGAAAATGAAAACTAAACAAGAAACTGAAGCTCAGAGATACCAAGGAATTAATACTACTATACTAGGATTGAAATAATGTAAACATATATAACCTGCCAAATTTTGATTGTGCATTGTTCAGTCTCTTTAAGCAAAGCTTAACTAATCTAGTGATTAGTAAACCTGATAGCTCCTCCTGTAGCCGAAGATATTCTCGTTCAACTTCATTGCATGGCCATGATTTGGAACTGTTGTGGTTTTGTCTGCAAATATAAGCAGTCTAGAGTAAATATGTTCTGTTTATGCTCCAGGACGAATATGATAGAGTACTAGAATGGCAGGGCAATTCTCCTTTGGCGGATAAGTGCACTTTTCTGCAAGTGTAATATTTCTGCCAAAGGAGAATTGCACTGTTATTCTTCTCTACCCTTAGAACATCCTTGATGATCACATTTGTGCTTGTGTTCACTAGGTTGAATTCAATTTCCTCTTATATTTCTGCATTATTCGCATATCGTTATGGATATTCGATGGAACTGGATTGGTATATGCCGAGGTTCATTCCTATAAAAAGCTTGCTCTTCTCTAAAGCTGTTGTTATCATGGTCCCCTTCTTCAATCTTCATCAGGCTACTTTCAACGACCTTTTCCAGAACTTAATTGTGTCTTATGAATGAATTTATAATCATAAGCATATGCTAAATATACAGGAAATTTTGTAACACAATCACAATAAAGTCAGACTGTTTTGTATATCAAGTATTTGATTCTAAGATAAAATATGCAGGATATGCAAGTCAGTGAATGTGCATTTGCAGATCATTTCCATTAACAAGATTTTCTATCCTGGTGTTTTCTATGCACAAATAAAAACCTTTAGCTTTTGCTTATGATATAGAAGGGATGCCTACGAATATCGGAGTTTGTGGAGTTTAATAGGACTCTTCCCATATGATTCCTACCAAAGTTATTACGGGAAAAAGCTTACCTTGCAAAGACCTAATATATAGGTCCAATAAAATTTAATTATTTTAAGTTATCTTTCATTGTATTATAAGTATGTAGTTTTTTTTTTTATAAAATATTTCAAAAAATTAATAAAAAAGACTTAATGCTGCCATAAATATATGCAAATTTCGAAACCACTTAAATGTTAAGTTGTACGTATAATTGTTTTTTTTCTTATTTATTTGTTAGATTCATACTTAAAAAATATCTCACTTAGAGTTTCTTCTAATAATCTTGTTTCCAATTTATTATTATCCTTCCTTTTATTATTAATTTATTATGAAAAAGAAAAAGAAAAAGAATAATTTTACATCCTTAAAGCATATAAGACTTTTCATTGACTTGTTCTTTCGATGGAAAAAGCCTTGTGAAAGCAATTGCCACATATATTTCGGACCACATATCTAAGGAATATTTACTACAATCGCATTCACCTGGTGAAGGTAAAATGCTGCCTAAACCTTCTTTGACATCCGCTGCTTGCATCCAGCATTTGCAAAGACCATATTTCTCAATGAATTGGAGTATCTGCTCAGGGAGATTCTCATCACTTCTACAGCAAATCTTTTTCTTCATGCTCATATATGACTGATATTTCAATGATCTGCATCTTGCAGTTCACAACTTGTTAAACAGTTATAATCAATGCATTGAGATCAATATGTACATGAATTCAAACATGTTTCTTAAATTAAACAGGTAAAAGTTTTTTTTTTTTCTTTGCTTTTATTTTTTGAAGGCTTGACAGAAGAGAATAGAGATATTCTCATCATGAAATTACAGATATTTTCATTACATGAAAAAGGAGCTTAGTACACTTATCTCGGACATTGGATTTTCTGCTTAATCCATGACACTGGAAATACAACTTCTTAGCAAGGGACTGAATGCTCAAATTTGTTTAGCCTAGGCACTCTGAATCTTTGATATGGGAAACATAACAGGTCGATCCTAGAGCTGTTAGACTCTGATGTATTAAGAACTTTGGATCTATTATTAACTAGTTGCAGATCTGTGTTAATGATATTCATTGATCAGCTGCAGGAATTTTGATTAAAGCAGTGAAGCAAGCCTGAAAGCAGAGCCTTCCATGTTGATTAATAGGACTGCTATACTGTCGGTTTAGTGAAAGCTAGCATGAAAGTGAAGACTAAAGCCTACCTTCAACATGATAAAAACTACATTGATTGTTCTCTCTTGTACTGTAAACAAAGCTAAACTTACAACAATGGAAGGACAACATTTCTAAGAAGACTACTGATTTAAGAAAAGGAAAAGATTGTGTGAGTGAATGGCAGGGCAATTCTCCTTTGGCAAAACATAATCGTGCTGGAGCATAAGCAATTTTGCTAGAGGAGAATTGCTCTGTAATTCCTCAACTCCACATCTATCTTGCTTCCAGAACTGATAATTCCATGGATAATATTTATAGTGCTCAAATTCCATACGCTTTAAATTCTTTTTAACTTAGAAAATATATGACACTTATCAAATAAAATATTTTGGATATGCCAATGAAAGAAATGGCGTATTCCAAGTAAAACTTGTGAAGATTCCCCATCTCAATCATGGACAGTGGTCCTAATTTTCTTATGTATCTGCTTTCTCTTCTCAAAATGATTCCATTTTTCCTTATTTATCTTGCAATATTAACCATTAACAAGCCAGTTAATCACTTTCTTCTCAATCATTAAAAAATGATGAAAAAGAAGGCAGTCATGGCCATTAAAAGCTGGTTCAGGTCTTGCATTAAGAAATCAAACATATCTTAGCAATCGTGTCCTGCAAATCTTCTATTTATAAAAAATTGTTTATGCATCTTTCAACACTTTTAGGATTGCATTACTAATTTAATGTCATTATCAGTTATGAATGCTGTCTGAGAACAGTTAATAAGGAATATTAATTTGAGCATATCAGAGCTGGATGCATATATGCTAATGGAAAAATGTGGACATATGCAAAACATGCAGCATCAACAGAAAATGTTCATATCATTCCACTTAAAACACACAAAACCATAGAGATCAGAGAGAGAGGCAATAGAACATGCCACTGGATCTTCCTTCTCTATGCTGTATGATTTTTCCTTTTCTGCTACTTTTTTTCTGGATGGTTCCTAATCATGAGACAAAAGGGAAGCTCTTATATTCGATGCTCTCCTTTACAGTAAATCGTGTTTCCTGCAATTTCTTGTGACCCTTAGAGGAGTGAAGGGCCCTTAAAATGAAAGATCACATACATGAGTCAGGTATGTGCTGGGTGCTACTTAGCATTTCCAACTTCAAAAAGCTAGTTTTAGCGTTGAGGCTTTCCTTTACACTTATAAATATGTTCAGTTTCTTTCACGATTTTTATTGAAACCGTAACAATCTTTCCCTTCACACATCGAATCTTGGGGAGTGCTTCTCTATCCAAAACACTTCTAAATTCATCAGTGTTAATGTTATTGAATCTTCTCAACTTCGAAAGCTAATTCAGGCACTTATAAACATATACTCATTTTCTTCCACAACTGACGTGGAAATCCAACAATATGTTTCTATGTTAGGTGTCACATTCTAATCACCATAAAGAAGAAAAATTAGTTTAATTTGAAGAAAAACAGGAACAACTTGGAATAGATATAAGATGTTAAAGAATAGAAAATAACTCATAAAGAACCTTATGACAATATCTTCCTCGCAGTGTCACCGCAGCCTACAAAAAAATTGGATAAGCTAAGAATATGCGATCTGCAGGGAAATTCTAGACTTTTTCCCGGCCTATAAATGAAGATTGAATTTTTGAATTGTTCATCAGCACAAAACTGTACTTTCAAGTACCGGGTACAGATGCATAACTCGGCAACTCAACTTTGGCAATATGTTACTCAGCGCTGCTCATATTTCTTCTTATGAGAGAGGATCAGGAGTAATCTTATTGCCAAAGGAGATTTGCCCAGCAATTCAGCTGTACATTCTTCAGTCAATTTAATGTGCAGAAATCCATGGTACTACTACTTCATAAACTCAGGGAAAAAAAAATTCTGCAATATATAGTAATCCTTCTGCTTCCTTCTATACCCCAGTATATATGTATTTATATGTTCAACAAGGTTCCCATTGCTTAAGGCTGGAACATTTTCAGAAAGAGGTTACTACTTTTTGACTGGTTCAAAGTGCTAATCAATGTTTTATAGTGTGACAGAAGGTTCATAATGTTGTTAAAAGATTATGCAAAT
This sequence comes from Firmiana major, assembly GCA_033439115.1. NCBI lineage: Eukaryota > Viridiplantae > Streptophyta > Magnoliopsida > Malvales > Malvaceae > Firmiana > Firmiana major. The sequence continues at coordinate 2,517,949 of CM065914.1, read as the reverse complement.
GGAAGAAAAAGAAAGTTATATACCCTTCATTCAATTAAACTAATATTGAAATTTTATTTCTTAATTACATGTTCTTAGCACCAAGTGATGCCTAGGCCTCAAAAACAAAATGGCAATGTCGTATATATGCTTTCTGCAAAACTATAACCTACAATGCTTTTGAAAGAGAATGCCAAAAGACTCAATGTTCTGTATTCTGCAAAATACTCAACTGCTTTAACTTTTCTGTTATTGATAACTCGGATAAATCCAGAATAATAACTCGCTACAAATTATCATACAAGTTAAGGGTTCTGTGCTATTCTGATATGCATTCGACTTCCTTTCTGGTTTCATATAAACCAAGCATGGGCCTGGAATATACCAGAAGCTGAGCCTTTTTCTTTCTGAAGACATTTTCTTAACATTTCCCATTTTGACTGGCCATTTCTGGATCATATATCACTTCATGTTCCCATTCTCATTCTATGTATGAACATAAAAACTAAGCTCGCTGTAATATCGGAGAAGAGAAAAAATTAGTCTGAAACCATCAAACTTCAAACACTTACCCGTAAATTTGTTTGCAAAAACCACGTGCTCATATATATATATATATATATATATATATATATATATATATATATATATATATATATATGTGTGTGTGTGTGTGTGTGTTTATATTTATATATTAATTTCTCCAAGTACCCAAGCTACCCAACCCGAGCTAACAGTCATAACTCATAACTGCATTTCTTCTCCAGCAAACATGCACGGATATGGGCCTATGTATTATAAACTATTTCTTTGAGTGAGTCAACCTATGGCCGTGTATCGACATTAGTATGATTTAATTATATAATAATGATCCATGCATGCCATCTATAATAATGCAACTGCTGAATTCAGACTTTGGAGTTTGGTCACTTTATTTTATATTTAAGTTATACTTTTATGATTACCAAGTCTGAAAGTCTTAAAATGATTATTTGAACATATATAAAAATAAGGAACGTTTGATCGGGAGAAATTTTAAATTCTCCTCGTAGTTTTTTTTTCACCATTTGATTCTTCGTTTGGTTCGATTTTTTTTTGTTAGTCATTTTATTTTATTTATAGTGCTCAATTTTGAAAAAATTTGAGATGAAATGATTACTTTCAAATCTTGAAGTATTTTTAAATTACCTGAATCAAAAAAAAATTTTCTTAAATCTAAAGTAATTTTTTTCCCTAAAATTTACCCTTTAAAATTTTTTACCTGGATAAAACATAATTTTTTTCCCAAAATATTCCCCCCACCAAACGCCTCCTACTTGTTGACCAAATTATTATTGGCAGAGAAAATGTCAGCACGTGCAATTAGCACGTGGGAATTGGATCCCCAAACCTACCTAATTTAACAGATTGTTCACATGGAAGGATGAAAATCAGAATATTCTATTATTCTTTAAAGCCCTTTGAGTATGGGTTTGGTTTATTCTAAATGTTTCTTAATTTGAGTCTGAATTTATGCATATATAGCATGCCCGTCTGCTATAACCTTCTAATTTTTCTCAAATATTGAAAATTTCTTCTTCTCTTTGGTCGTAATTCTGATCTTTGTGTTGTCTCTTAGCAGCCTTTAATTTCAGATTGTCTAATTAGTTTTTATTTATCAATAAATTCCTAAATAACACCATGTTTCAAGCAATTACCAATTTAAAAAAAAAAAACGTGCCAAAAGTTATCAAATAGAAATTAAATGTGCTTTAATACTTGTAAGCTAAAAAAAAGTTTGTGTTAGGTGTGTCCACATAAAATTTTCGTATTTTATATAATATAAATATGAATTATAGTCATGTTTATATAGAATTTAAAACATTAATTATTCACTATGTATCAAAAAAATTAATTATTCATTATAAGTGAAAAAAATTTGAAATATTACCATACAAAACAGTTAAAGGACTAAAACTTAGTTTAGTTATTGATATCTCTTTTTATAAGAGATTAGGTTCAAAATTTAATTTTTCGCTCTTTACTTTTTTATGAATAAAAAAACAAATAGTAAACAACTAATTTTTCTTAATTAATTGTTATTTGTTAATAAATGTTATTAAAATAAAAATTCTTCAAAAGTAAAATGTTTATAAATTAATTGATTAATAAGTATCATAATTTTATTTACAACTATAAAATGTTTATAAATTAATTGATTAATAAGTATCATAATTTTATTTACAACTATGTATTAGATTTATAACTCGTGTTAAATATATAATTCATTTATTCTGATGATAATTTTTGTTTTTGATAACAACAAACAACCATCCCAATGCCTCATTAATTGTTGGGTGAATGCGACCAAAACCTATTTATTTATATGGAACTTAATTTTCATCTAGATTTTAGGCAAAAATGTTGTTGAGCTATGCTCATCACTCATCATCAACAGTACTATTTGTATGATTGGATCATCTTGTAACATCCACACTAACATTGAAGTTCCACCACACGCAATGATTGTTTCTTTTATTTTCTTTCTTCTTCTTAAAGCCAAGTCATGTCCGCACGGTCTCATCACTTTGCCTTCCTGGAAAAAGCAACTCACTCGGACAAAACATAAAAGTAAAACCAAGTTAACAGCAGTTCCATTAATTCTAGGTTTTTTTTTTGTTATTACCGTAATACCCCATGGAAAACGTGTGTTATTTTCTTGAGTTGAATTCTTTCTGTCATTTATGCACGGCGTTATGGGTTTTTTGGTCACATAATAGGTCTTTACATATATATATATATATATATATATATATATATATATATATATTAAGGGTTAAGGTCTCTGAAACTCTGAATTTAACCTTAATCTTACAAGTTTAGAGTTCTTCGATAATATCCTTTTCTTTTTTTTCTTGAAGCTGCCTTTAATGGATTCAGAGGAGATTTTGATGCTCTTCGATTCATGTTGGTTTGATATGGAAATCTTCAAGAAGCAAAGATCTCCATCAACATCGTCGAGTTTTGAACCAAACCCAGATTGCCAAATTGAAGAAAACTCATCAGAGCCTGAGTTTATGCGTACCTCAACTCTACATACAAGGTCCATGAGCGACCAGTTGAGTTTAAGCACAAGCTTCATAGAATCTGATGTTTTCTCGCCAGACTCAGTTCTGTACTCACCAAAGCTCCATAAAATCATCTCGGGAAAAGAAATCACAGAAGAAGAGTTAATGCAAGATGCTTATAGTAGTAATATTCAAGAAACAACAATTCCTGATGAGGTTATTGCAAGGAGGAGAATTACGAGAAGAAAGAAGGGTACAAGTAAGAGCTTGTCAGACTTGGAATTTGAAGAGCTAAAAGGGTTTATGGATCTTGGCTTTGTTTTCTCAGAAGAAGACAATAAGGATTCAAGGTTGGTTGAGATTATCCCTGGGTTGCAAAGATTGGGAAAGAAAGAAGTTGAAGAACAGAGTAAGGAATTAGCTGAACATCATAAAGCTGAAGTTCCAAGGCCTTATCTTTCTGAAGCCTGGGAAGTTTTAGAAAGAAGAAGAAAAGAAAACCCTTTGATGAATTGGAGAATCCCTGCTTTGGGTAATGAGATTGACATGAAAGACAGCCTGAGATTGTGGGCTCATACTGTTGCTTCTACAGTCAGATGATGAGAATTCACGGTTCAAAGTTCTGGTTTTAATTTCTTGGAATGTTTCCCATTTTTTCTCTTTAGTTCTTTCTTTTACATGATTTTTAATTACTCGATACTGTAATCTGCAATAGTTTTTTTTTTTTAGATTATTGTAAAAAAAATAGATTGAATAGCAATTTTTTGCGTCAACGCGATTTGATGATTTACTGGTTGATGTTATCGCCTACCAAATTAGAAAAGTTGACCTTTTCTCGAGATTTTTAAATCAATTTTCTCGGAAAATAACTAAATAACTTGTGTAGGAGAGGAAGTTTCCATTAAAATTATCAGTTGCATGAAAAAACAAATCTCAAATTGTCTCACATCCTGGTCTGAAAATGAAGGGTAAATGCCTTGTTAATTCCGTCTTAGACTCTTAAGACAACTTTTTTTGTTTATTTTCTTAGTAGTAGTCGCTACTTTTCACTTTGCATTACAATAATTTTAAATGTGATAAAATGCATCATAGTATGAGACTAAGACAATATAAAAGAACTAATGAGTTAAAAATTATAAATAAATTTGATAAAAATAAAAAAATATTTTAATTCATCAATAAAAAAATTCGATATAATAATTTATGTATTTTATAGGATATAAATATAAAACACAAATGTAAATCACAAATTTCAGCGATATTGGAAATAACAATTAATAATGTAAAAGTTGTGATGTTAAGTCAAATACCTAATAGAACGGCTATATACACTTGGAAGTTGGAATTTGGTATGTGCGATATGGAAAATGTTTTTATATGTGCACAGTAGGTTACTGAAATGCCGGAAAAGATGACATGTGTTATATCTTAACTACTTGATCAGGTGCCCAATTTGCAAGGGATCGACTAGAGGTACTGTAACAAGTGTAGAGTGTGAGAAAGTTTTACATGGGGCGTGCATCAAAATAGACAAGACATACACTTAGTTTGGGTGGATTGTCAAGTATGAAATGAAGACGCTAACGGACGATGATAATAGTTTGCAGGTGGCGAGCTAATTTATCGACACTCTATAAACATGAACCAAGTGGTTGACAACGGCCATAGCAAAGATCGTGCAGTCATGGGAGACGGGCGCGAGAGCTAAGGCGAATCTTTGAAAATCGAGATAAGGATGAATGCGAGTCATAAGCCGGGATAAGCGAAGAAGTCTTGGCAGACCGAATCACTAGAGATTATCACGGATATAAACTCTGAAGAGTATTGAGGTAGCGATCATCCGGAGAGTCCTTAGTTTAATGAGAATTAATCTTATAGAGTTTTTGTTGTAATCAAACTCAATTGCCTACGTGAGGGGATGTCCTCACTTGCCTATATAAACCCCAGGGGATGATAGAATGTATTCATCAGTGATTGAGAGAATCATTCAGAGAGAAAGAGAGTGATAGCTAAGAGCCGTCTTCTTTGCTAAGTTTGTAATCTTTTTATTGCGGATTAATAGAAATGCTATTTTCTCTAAAACTTGAGTGTTTTTTGTTTTATTAGTATATTTTGTCGAGTCATCTTGCGGAGAACTTAGACCATCACTGAAAAAAATTCTATAGGAGATAACGACCCTGTGACAACAGGTTTGATTGAATTACAGTCGAAAGTTAAACGCAAAGAAAGTCCTCATACAAAGCCCAAAATAGAACATTCTCTTGAGAGTAAGGATATCAATAAAGCGGTATTCGTTAATTTTAAATGTTATTATTTGAATTTTATTCATATAATATAATAAATATTTGTTAATTATTTGAATTCGTTAAATATTTATTAATAGTTTATTTTTTAAATTTAAATTAACTTATAAAAATAAAATAATACTAAAAATCATAATTAAAATATTTATTGAATTAAGTTAATAAATTATTATATCAATAATTAATAACTTATATAGGATACCTACTTGAAATTATCAGTGAGTTTTATAGTGAAAGTTTTTCAACTTCACGATCGTAGTTAAAAAATTATCATATTTTTTATTTTTTCAGTTTTTTAATGTACAATAAAAAAATTAATCTTGTGTTAATTTCATTTGTATAGTTTTAAAATTTTAGTGATAATGTATGAGATAATTTCTTTTAGGTTATATGTGTTTGAGTTATTTTGAAATGCTTTCGGCCTTTGAGTTTAGTGGGGTTAGATTTCTATTGTTGACTTGGTTAATTTTATTTCTATTTGAAAAGTTATTATAGTGGGAACTTGGATATTTAAATAAGAAAAATAATTCTTTGGAAAAAGAAAGAACTAATTACACTATTATGGGTCTTTGCTTTTTATGCTTTGAATTATCTAAGAAAAAAAATACTAGTGTTTAAAGAAGTTTCTCATCTCTATTATCCATGGAATCTTCAATTGACTTTCAAGATTAATTTAATCACACTTTCTAGGCTTTCTTTATAACCTTTTCTTTTTCTTTTAAAAAGGATTTAGCATTTGGAATACTATAATAGCGAGAAATGTCCGGAAAGGCAATTATATTCATACGGGTTGTTTTCGACCGTTGGCTGATTATTTTCTCTTCCGTGAATATACATTCCAGATCCCCAAACAGCCCACTAACTCAAGCTGCCGGTTTTTTTTTTTCCAATAGACCCGAACTACCCTCATTCCTACGTGATCCTCCATTAGAATAAGCCCATAGCAACAAAGGGTTAACTTTGTCATTTCAGAAAAACAAGATTTCCCCAGGTACTTTTGTCAAGAGCATCGTGCCTGATATTAACTGTAGCTAAAATTTAAAAAAAAAAAAAAAATCTTACTATCTTTCTCAGCTGATGATTCTCTCTGTTTTATCCATGTTTGTAGGTCTTGTTTTACGCCTTGGATGCTCTCATGGATGCTTCAAAGACAGTCGTGGAGAGTTTGGACTCTCTATGGTTTTTCGACAATGTGCTCACTTCAACAAAGTTTCAGCCCGCTGCCCTTGATGAAGACAGAGTCGAGGAAGCAGAACCATCAAAGCACAGGATTCAAGGGGTTCCTAGTCCTGAGATTTTGGTTCCGAGATGTTCCAATTGTGGTGAAATTGCTGTTGGAATCGGGCAGCAGATAGTGCAGCCAGTTAAAATGGCGGCATTTGCAAAGCCAACAGAGAAGCCAAAGAGGAGGAGAAGGAAAAGAAGCAAGAGAAAAGTTCTTGGAGAGCTTGATTTGGGGTTCCATGGCAACTTGAGTTCTGAGTCTTCGTTTTCTGAAGAAACATTTGGCCATGGGTATTCAAACTTTCAAAGCCAACATTACACGAAAATGCCTCCTCTCAATGATGGTTTGGCCATGAAAGAGCACCTTAAGTCATGGGCTTATGCAGTCGCCTGTACTGTCAGATGAATGTTACTACTAGTCACTTGCTTCCAGTTAAAACCTAATCTTGCTCAGTTGTTAGTTTGACCCTTGTTTCCCCTTCTTTAACCCATTTTCTGGGTTTTTTTATAGAGAATTTGCTAATAAGAAAGTTCTTCTTTAACTCGTTTTCATGACTGTTAACTCTGTATTTCCTTGGTCTTTGTGTAATTTTGGTAGATGTCTTCATAACCAAGGTTAATTAAGTTGAAATGGGAATATCCATGGCAGTTTCGTCTGGTTGTTTTCCTTTCTTCCTGGGATTTGTTTATCAACTTTGATTCTGATTCAAATTATGGATTTCATAAACACTTTAAAATTCAAATTCAAGCTAAATGCTTATCTCAAGAAATGGAGTATTCCAAAATGTTGTTTGAAATTTCATTAAGCCAATGAAAAAAGACCCAAATCTGGTGCATTCTTGCATTATTTTCTTTTATTACCCTACCATATAAAGATCAAAACAGAAATTATGATGCATGGCTGTTAAAGTAAGCCTATGAAACTTTCACGTGAATGGGAAGTTGTCTTCTTTTCTGTAACTGAGATATAACCAGGTTCTGAAGTCTGAACTCTGCACCATCACCATCCAGGAAACTTGTCAATCATAACCTGCAATTCCATCTGGTAATACTAATTATACAGTACTGTTAAAGAACAGTGTTTTCACCGTTAATTCCTTAGGCCAGTGCCATAATTTTCTCTTTCAACTCATTCAACGTTTGACTCACGCCTCTGATCAATAACCGAAGATGTTGGCTCCTTTTTCCAGCTGTTGTTTCCCCAATGCTGTCCTCCACTTCTCGACTCACAAAAATTTGAACCCACGCTAGAATCAAACCCCATTTTTGTCCTCTGATATGAACAAATATATGGGACTACCATCTTTTGTCAACCTTTTTTTCTGCCATGTTGAACCGTAAGTAGAGCTGGTATTCGATCGAAATCTAATTTTAAATTGATTTGAATGGATCAAAAAGTTAAAGATTTGAATTCAAAAAAAAAGTTTGAAAAAAATTGAATTTGAAAAAAATTTGAATTTGATATGATTTAAAATCGATATAATTCAAATTTGATATGATCAGGACTTAAGATTAGTCAAAACTCGAATCCAAAAAAATCAAATATATAATTTGAAAAAATTCGAATTATGGTTATATGATTACTTTTATTAAAAATAAAATAATATAATATAATGATACACTTTTTAATTAAAATTTATAAAATTTTAAAAATATTCATTATTTATTACACAATTATATCAATAATTTATTATCAATAAAATAAGTATTAAATATTTAATTCAACTATTAAATAAAATTATTTTAAAACACAATATATATTTATATATGAATATCAAATAATTTTTAATATCATACTTATTGTATTTATAAAAATAAATAATAAATAAATTATTAAATTAGCAGTTTATTTTATTATAAAAAATATTATACTATTTCATTATATTTATATCATATTAAAATTTTAATTTTAATATTATAATAAATGATATATATATATATCATTATATAATTGTAAAATTTGTTTGAGTTTATTATTGTGTGCAAAAAAAAAATTAAGAGCATTATTAACAAAACTAAAATTAAATTGTATTTTTTTTAGAGTTTTAAATATATTGTTAAATTTAAAAGAAAATTTAAATAATTAAATCAAACAATACAACTATACAAGTACAACATCCAAAATAAATATAATAAAATAAAAATATTCTTCAATTTGTAAAATCAAATGAAAAAATTTCTTAATTTCAAAAAACTACATAGACACATACATCTATTTGTTTCTTGTACAAATAAGTAATATTCAATGTGAGTTAAGTTAGACAAAATTATCAATATATATAATTATACATCACACATACATGTATGTGTAAGTTGTGAAAGTATAAGAATTGTATCTTAAATTTTATTAATTGTTTCTTAACTTATTAATTATTATGAAACTTTTATTAATTTAATTTTAATACTTTATATTTAAAATTTAAAAAAACATATTTCCGAAAGCATAATTAACTAATTTAATTTCATAATTATTTGATCATTATGTTTCATTAATTTATTGAGTCAACAATATTTTATTAAAATCGATAATTATCATTTTAAGTACAATTTGTATCATATTCACGTCATATACATATACATATACTATAAAGTACCTTATGTTTAAAATTTAAAAACATATTATTTTAAGTAAAGTTAGCTAGTTTATTTTCATAATTATATTATCATTACGTTTCATTGATATTTTTTACTCAATAATATTTTATTAAAATTAATAAGTACAATTTGCATTATAAGAATTGTATTTTAACTAATTATAAAATTTTTATTAATTTAATTTAGTACTTTATGTTTAAAATTTAAAAATATATTGTCTTAAGCATAATTAATTAATTTAATTTCTTAATTATTTTATTATTATGTTTCATTAATATTTTTTACTCAATCATATTGTTGAGTTAATGTATTTTGAAATGACAAAACAAGTTAATTCAATAATGTTAAGATGATATACAAACATGTTTAGAGGATATTAGTACCAGAACTTAGAGTTCTGCTGATGAGAGATCGATCTGGGGTATGAGAGATCGATCTCCTGGGTTTTTACTTGATGAGAGATCGATCTCATGATGGAAGAGATCGATCTGGCAAGCCTTAAATCTGTACAAAGGTATTTAGGAAGAATGAGATCGATCTGCAAGGGTTAAGAGATCGATCTGGATAATGCTAGAGTTGAGAGATCGATCTGGTCGATGAAGAGATCGATCTCCCTTAAGAGCTTAAGACTATAGATCGATCTGAGAGATCGATCCACGTTCAAACAGAGAACTTATGAGATCGATCTGGTAAGGAAAAGATCGATCTCCTCAAAGTCAGAGAGCTAAAGAGATCGATCTGTGTTGTTGAGAGATCGATCTCCTCTCTACGAGATTGCATGGCAGATCGATCTGGAGATCGATCTTACCTCAAACAGAGAGATTAGGAGATCGATCTGGCTATTCGACAGATCGATCTGCCTATTTATTTTTGAACTAACAGATCGATCTGGTAACTTATGAGATCGATCTCCCTGTGTATTTGTGCTTCAATCTTGCAGGATTTATAACTAAGAGATCGATCTGGCCAAGAAGGAAGATCGATCTGGCACTCTACTGGAGGTACCCAACGGCTAGTTTCTGCAAAACACAACGGGAAGAATAGCATTTAATGCTCCAACTACCAATCCTTCAGTATTTAACCAAGCATTGAAGACAAATAGAATAGAGACACTATTGCTGCATATTCCAAACATTCTCAAGCTTTAATTCTTTCATTCTTTGTGTCCCTATTGCTCATTCATTGAGAACTATTGTAAAAGCTTAAGTGCAAAAAGCTACATTTGTCCTACCACTTTAAAGCCTTATATTGTATTCAGTCTTATCTTAAAAGAGAAGAGGATTGTTCCTCAGTGAGAGTAAATTGTAAGAGGCTGAATACTTTTTCTGTATTGCTAAGGGTAGAGAGGTTATTCCTTAACCTGCAAAAGGAACTGTGTAAGCTCTATTGAAAGAGAGAAAGAAAACACTTGACAAGAAGGTCAAGGAGAGAGGACGTAGGCAAGAGTTTGGCCGAACCTCTATAAACGATTGTGTTTGTTTCTCTCTTCCCTACTCTGCATTAAATTGTTATACTGCACTATATTGCTCATTATCACTTGTGATTAAATTGTGATTAATTTTAATTTGTCATAATTGTTAGAAAACCGATTCACCCCCCTCTCGGTAGAGCCAACAATTGGTATCAGAGTTAGGACTCTTTAATCACATAGGAACAACTTCCTAAGAGTTAGAAAACGATCAAATGGCTCTTAACAATGTAGCAACTAGTTTGATAGGAGAGGGACACTCTACGGTTAGACCTCCCATGTTCAATGGTGAACATTATTCGTATTGGAGGACTAGGATGATGCTATTCATTCAAGCAAATGACTATGAAGTATGGAGAATTATAGTTAAGGGACCTCAAATCCCTACAAAGAAAATAGAGGGAAGAGATATCCCCAAAGAAGAAGATGAATGAGATTCTAATGACATTAAATGTGCACAGCTAAATGCTAAAGCTATGCACACATTATTTTGTGCTTTAGGTCCTAATGAATATAATAGAGTCTCCGGGTGTGATAATGCCAAGCAAATATGGGATAAATTGGTAATAACTCATAAGGGTACAACCCAAGTGAAGGAGACAAAAGTAGGTATGCTCACACATGATTATGAGCTTTTTAGGATGAAGGAAGGAGAATCGATTAGTGATATGTTCACTAGATTTACAGATGTAATTAATGGACTAAAATCCTTAGGAAAAATATATTCTAACATTGAAATGGTAAAGAAAATTTTAAATAGCTTACCTAAATCATGGGAAGCTAAAGTGACGGCAATTGAGGAATCTAAGGATCCTCACACATTGTGTCTAGATGAATTGATAGGATCTTTGCTCACTTATGAGATGAAACTTAAAAGAAATGAAGAGTCACCCAAGAAAGTGGGTGTTACTCTAAAATCCACTACTCAAGAGGAAATTAAAAATGAGAGTGGTAGTGAGGAGGATATTGAGATGGCAATGTTTGCCAAAAGATTTAATAAGTTCATGAGGATGAAAGCTAGTAGTAGTAATAGGAGAAACAATAGGAGAGAACAAGAGGAAGTAGGTAGAAAAGACTCTATTGTATGTTATGAATGTAAAAAACCTGGACACATAAAATTTAACTGCCCTCTTCTTAAAAGGTCAAATGATAGGTTCCATAAAAAGAAGGCAATGGTGGCAACATGGAGCGACAGCGACTGCTCCGATGATGAATCAAATGAGGACATTGCCAACTTATGCTTCATGGCTATTGATGATGATGAAAAGGTAACCTCTAATCTCAATGAATACTCATTTGATGAATTGCAAGATGCATTTGATGATCTTGCATTAGAGTATGAATGTATGAGCATGAAGTATAAAAAATTAATATCTAAATTAAAAAGGGAAAATGAGATAATGTTAAAAGATAAATTAGAATGTGAAAAGAAACTAGAGATCTCAAATCTAGAAATTTGTGAATTTAAGGAGAAAAATAGCAATCTACATAACTTCTTTAATAGATTTCACATGGGGCAACAAAAGCTAGATAGCATGTTAGAAACCCAAAGGGCATTCTTTGACAAAAATGGCTTAGGGTATAATGAACAAAGTAGGGAGACCCATCTTAAGAGTTTTTTTGCTAGGAAGAGCATGAATAAAACTGCAATTACTTGTTCATATTGTAATAAGAAGGGACATAAGTCACATTATTGCAATATAAAGATGAGGAATCTTAAAAGAAAAATTGTAAAAAGGATATGGATTCCAAAAGAGGTAATTCATTCCAAGGACTGTAATGCATTAGCAAAATGGATCCCAATGGGATCAAGAATTGCATTTACTAACCTCCAAGGACCCAAGAAAATTTGGGTACCTAAGACTTGAGTTTGATTTTTTGTAGGTGATTGAGCATAGCCACAAAGCTAAAACAAAAGATGCTTGGTACTTAGATAGTGGATGCTCAAGGCACATGACGGGTGATAAAAGCCATTTCAATTCCTTCAAATCGAAAATTGGTGGAGAAGTCACTTTTGGGGACAATTCCAAAGGCCAAGTGGAAGGAAGTGGCTCAATAGATAATGATCATTTCTCTTTAGAAAATGTATTACTTGTTAGGGGTCTTAAGCATAACTTGTTAAGCATTAGTCAACTTTGTGACAAAGGTTACAAAGTAATTTTTGATTGCATGAAGTGTAATGTTATAGATCCTAAGTCAAATACAATTCTTTTTCTAGGTCATAGGCAAGGTAACATATATATTGTCTATCTTAATGAACTCAAAAATGAAAACATATGCTTAATGGTAGACAACAAAAAGGAATCTTGGTTATGGCATAGAAGACTAGGCCATGCAAGCATGAGTGTGCTATCCAAGCTAGCTAGAAAGGATCTAGTAATAGGTTTACCCAAAATACCTTTTGATCGTGAAGAAATATGTGAAGCTTGTGTTAAAGGGAAACACAAGAGGACAACTTTTAAGCCTAAGAATAGTGTATCCACCACTAGGCCTCTTCAATTACTGCATTTAGACTTATTTGGACCAACTAGAACCACTAGCCTAGGTGGAAAATACTATGGATTTGTAATAGTTGATGATTACACTAGATACACTTGGGTGTTCTTTTTGAGAGTAAAAAATGAAGCCTTAGAGAAATTCATCACTTACTCAAAGGTGACTCAAAATGAAAAAGGATATACAATAACAAGCATTAGAAGTGATCATGGCAAAGAATTTGAAAATATAGGATTTGATGAGTATTGCAATGATCAAAGAATTAGCCATAACTTTTCAGCCCCTAGGACACCACAACAAAATGGTGTAGTTGAGAGAAGAAATAGAACTTTGGAAGAGATGGCTAGGACCATGTTATGTGAGAATAACTTGCCAAAGTACTTTTGGGCTGAAGCTATAAACACATCATGTTATATAATTAATAGAGCTATGATAAGACCTATGCTAAAGAAAACTCCTTATGAGCTCTACAAAGGCAAGAAGCCTAACATTAGTTACTTCCATCCTTTTGGCTGCAAATGCTTTGTTCTAAATAATGAAAAAGATAATTTAGGAAAATTTGATGCCAAGAGTGATGAGGGAATATTTCTAGGATATTCATTGAATTCAAAGGCTTTTAGAATATATAACAAAAGAACATTAGTGGTTGAAGAGTTTATTCATGTTATATTTGATGAATCAAATAATATATCTAAAGATTCAACCAATGATGAAAATGTTGAAATATTTGATGAAGGCTTAGAAGATGACTTTCTAGAAAAGCTTGACTTGAATAAAGAAGATGAAGAAGAAATAGAGGTTTTAGAAAGAGAGCCTAGAGCACCAAGAGAGTTAGGATATGTAAAAGATTGTGAAATAGTAGGAGATCCAACTCTTGGAGTTAGAACTAGATCATCCCTAAGGAATATGTGCCAATATATAGCCTTTGTATCTCAAATTGAGCTTAGGAATGTCAATGAAGCCTTAGAAGACAATAATTGGTTCCTAGCAATGCAAGAAGAATTAAATCAATTTGAGAGAAGCAAAGTATGAAAACTAGTTCCTAGGCCTAGTGATCACTCAATAATTGGTACTAAATGGATATTCAAGAACAAAATGAATGAAAATAGTGTGATCACAAGGAATAAGGCTAGGCTAGTTGCTCAAGGCTATAGACAAGAGGAAGGCATAGACTATGATGAACATATGCACCGGTAGCTAGATTAGAGGCAATAAGAATGTTACTTGCCTTTGCATGTTATAAAAACTTCAAGTTATATCAAATGGATGTAAAGAGTGCATTCTTAAATGGTTTTATTAATGAAGAAGTATATGTTGAACAACCTCCCGAATTTGAAAATCATGAATTTCTTGAACATGTTTTTAAATTATCTAAGGCACTTTATGGGTTAAAATAAGCCCCTAGAGCTTGGTATGAAAGGTTGTCAAAATTCTTAATAGACAAGGGATTTTCAAGAGGAAAAGTGGATACCACTTTATTCATTAAGAATAAAAATAAGGATTTATTAGTTGTACAAGTGTATGTAGATGGTATTATTTTTGGTTCAACTAATGAGTCTTTATGCCAAGAGTTTGCTAAGATCATGCAAGGAGAATTTGAGATGAGCATGATGGGAGAACTCACATTCTTCTTGGGACTTCAAGTGAAGCAAACAAAAGATGGAACCTTCATCAATCAAGCAAAGTATACTAAGGAATTGCTCAAGCGATTTGGAATGGACAATTGCAAACCTCAAGCAACTCCAATGGGCACCAACATCAAGCTTGATAAGGATGAAAGTGGTAAGTGTGTAGACACTAAACTTTATAGGTCTATGATTGACTCATTACTTTATTTAACTGCAAGTAGACCAGATATTCTGTTTAGTGTATGTCTTTGCGCTAGATTTCAATCCTGTCCTAAGGAATCACATCTATTGGCAACTAAGAGGATCTTTAGATACCTCAAAGACACTCCCTCACTAGGACTTTGGTACCCCAAGGACTCTACTTTTGCCCTTCATGCATTTTCAGATGCTGATTTTGGAGGCTGCAAAATAGATAGGAAAAGTACTTAAGGTACTTGCCAATTCTTAGGAAATAGGTTAATTTCTTGGTTCTCCAAGAAACAAAACAGTGTGGCTCAGTCCACAACTGAAGCTGAATATATAGCAGCTGGTAATTGTAGTACTCAAGTGTTATGGATTAAACAACAAATGAGAGATTATGGTATTGACATGAAGCAAGTCACTATTAAATGTGATAATATCAGTGCCATTAATCTGTCTAAGAATCCTATTCAACACTCCAGAACCAAGCACATAGAAATTAGACATCACTTCCTTAGAGACCATGTACAAAAAGGGGATATAATTTTAGAGTACATTGACACTCTACATCAAATAGCTGATATATTCACCAAACCCCATGATAGAGATAGGTTTTGTATCCTTAGAGGTGAATTAGGACTCATGGATATGCCTTAGGACTTTTGTGTTTCAAAAATCTTGGTTTCAAATTGATTTTAAATGAGTTTTTGCAAAGATTTTCTGGCAATGAGGATGAGAGATCGATCTCCTTGCAATATAGATCGATCTCCATACCTCCAACAAGCCTAAATCATCAAGGTTAATCTAAGCAGATCGATCTTCTAACCATAAGATCGATCTCCTTACGTCTCTGTTTAAAGGCAGATCGATCTGTCCACACGACAGATCGATCTCTTCAAGCTTCCGCATTCTACATATCGATCTTTGCATTTGGAAGATCGATCTGCCTAAGCCTCTGTTAAACGACAGATCGATCTGTATGTAACAGATCGATCTCCTTAAGCCTCTGTTTGCGACCAGATCGATCTGGCCTTACGACAGATCGATCTCTATTGGATTCTGGAAATGACAGATCGATCTGTCGCCTCGACAGATCGATCTCCTGTGCCCTGGAGTATAAATACCCGCGTAAAATTCCCAAATTTTCCAAACCCAATCTTCAAAATTCCCAAATTTCCCTCGCATTCCTTCCTTTGATTCGCGACCAGATCGATCTCTGTACGATCCTCCTTGCGTCTCGGTGTCCAATTCCGGTATTGTAACCAACATTCCTTACTGATTTTTAAAATCTTTCTTCAATTTGTGTTTTTAATTCTAGGACAAACCTAGGTACTGTTTCATTGATTTTCTCGATTTTGAATCTATTTAGCGCATCTGTAGAGTCTCGAATCATGCCTAGGAAGTCAGTAGCAAACAAACCTCCTAGAACCACTGTAGAGGCAGGTTCCTCATCACAACCCATTCCTCCACCTCCTGTCGCTTCTTTCAATCGGTGTTTTAAAACACCAGCAAAAAGAAAGCGATATGAGGAATACTTCTCAACCATGCCAATTAAGCATTGGCGAACCATAGATTTTTCATTCCTCAATCGCATAGACTTTCCATACATGTCAAAGTTTGAGGAATTTGGTTGGATGAATTTTTTGAAAATCAACACTCCCGTTCCTCCAAATTTAGTTCGTGCATTCTTTTCCAATGTCGAACTCCTTTTTGACCCAAATGACACTTGCAAAATTATCGGTTTCAAAACCTATGTCATGGGTAAATCAATTATAATAGACACTGAAATTCTAGCCAAAGCGTTTGATATACGCGATGAAGGCTTAACGAATGAGGATGAGGAAGTCCCCTTTGCGTTTGAACTCCCCGGGGACAAGGCAAGTAACCTTCCAATGCACCTTCGGTTACTCCACCTAATAATCTCTTGGAACCTCCGCTCTTTCGGTACTCGTCATTCTACCGTTAGGCGTTTAGATCGTTTTTGGCTCCATCACATTCACACCACAAGCCAAAAACCTAACCTCCCTCACTTTATATACGAAGATTGGCTGAAGATTGTGCGTGGACAAGCTACCACAATCGTTTTTCCACAACCGGCAGCTTATTTTCTTCACCGCCTTGGTATCGACTGCAGCGGCGAAACCGGCGAACTCCCCTCTCCCAAGAGCGTGCTTAACATTGGGACCCTCCATCATATGGGGTACTACAAAGACCTCCGGGCAGAGTGGACGAAAAAGAGCGATCAGCAACCTGCAGAGGCTATGGAGGAGGACCCCACTGCTGAGCCAGTGCACCGACCTGCTGCACCAGCTCCGAAACCATCAGCTCCGCCCACTGCACCAACATCGTCTCCTGCTGACTTGGAGATGCTCATGACGATGATGAATGACCTCAGTCAGCAGATGAATGACGGCTTGGCCACTCAGCGGCGTATGATCGAGAACTTAACCCAAAGAGTGGATAAGATTCAAGAAGCTCAAGAGGCGATGTTCGATGAGGTCCAAGTCACACGCACACACGTTGAGCATCTTTTGGATCGTGATCCTCCCTCATCTTAGGCCATAGGTGTTTGTTGTAGTTTAGTTTCATCATGATTGATCTTTAATGTTACTTGCACTACATTTGCTTGAATGAAATGTGATTTAACTGGTGAGTTAATGAAAATGTTGATTTTGAAATGCCATGAATCTTCTATTTTGTGTGATTGATATGACAAAAAGGGGGAGAAGAAACATGTGTTGTGGTTGTGTTAAATGTTTTAAAAGTTATGATTTAATTGAGGGGGAGTTAAGATTTAATTGAGGGGGAGTTAAGTCATTAACAAAGTCAAAAGCTCACAAAAAGGGGGGAGTTTTGCAAATTCACTAAACATGTTTATTTGATGAGTTTTGTCATATCAAAAAGGGGGAGATTGTTGAGTTAATGTATTTTGAAATGACAAAACAAGTTAATTCAATAATGTTAAGATGATATACAAACATGTTTAGAGGATATTAGTACCAGAACTTAGAGTTCTGCTGATGAGAGATCGATCTGGGGTATGAGAGATCGATCTCCTGGGTTTTTACTTGATGAGAGATCGATCTCATGATGGAAGAGATCGATCTGGCAAGCCTTAAATCTGTACAAAGGTATTTAGGAAGAATGAGATCGATCTGCAAGGGTTAAGAGATCGATCTGGATAATGCTAGAGTTGAGAGATCGATCTGGTCGATGAAGAGATCGATCTCCCTTAAGAGCTTAAGACTATAGATCGATCTGAGAGATCGATCCACGTTCAAACAGAGAACTTATGAGATCGATCTGGTAAGGAAGAGATCGATCTCCTCAAAGTCAGAGAGCTAAAGAAATCGATCTGTGTTGTTGAGAGATCGATCTCCTCTCTACGAGATTGCATGGCAGATCGATCTGGAGATCGATCTTGCCTCAAACAAAGAGATTAGGAGATCGATCTGGCTATTCGACAGATCGATCTGCCTATTTATTTTTGAACTAACAGATCGATCTGGTAAACTATGAGATCGATCTCCCTGTGTATTTGTGCTTCAATCTTGCAGGATTTATAACTAAGGGATCGATCTGGCCAAGAAGGAAGATCGATCTGGCACTCTACTGAAGGTACCCAACGGCTAGTTTCTGCAAAACACAACGGGAAGAATAGCATTTAATGCTCCAACTACCAATCCTTCAGTATTTAACCAAGCATTGAAGACAAAGAGAATAGAGACACTATTGCTGCATATTCCAAACATTCTCAAACTTTAATTCTTTCATTCTTTGTGTCCCTATTGCTCATTCATTGAGAACTATTGTAAAAGCTTAAGTGCAAAAAGCTACATTTGTCCTACCACTTTAAAGCCTTATATTGTATTCAGTCTTATCTTAAAAGAGAAGAGGATTGTTCCTCAGTGAGAGTAAATTGTAAGAGGCTGAATACTTTTTCTGTATTGCTAAGGGTAGAGAGGTTATTCCTTAACCTGCAAAAGGAACTGTGTAAGCTCTATTGAAAGAGAGAAAGAAAACACTTGACAAGAAGGTCAAGGAGAGAGGACGTAGGCAAGAGTTTGGCCGAACCTCTATAAACGATTGTGTTTGTTTCTCTCTTCCCTACTCTGCATTAAATTGTTATACTGCACTATATTGCTCATTATCACTTGTGATTAAATTGTGATTAATTTTAATTTGCCATAATTGTTAGAAAACCGATTCACCCCCCCTCTCGGTAGAGCCAACACATATTTTATTAAAATTGATAATTACAATTTGTATCATATTTATATACATATACTATAGTATCGTATATGTAAATGGTCAATGTATAAAAATTGCATCTTAACTAATTATGAAATTTTTATTAATTTAATTTTCAGTGTCATGTGCTTAAAATTTAAAAACTTATTATTTTAAGCATAATTAACTAATTTAATTTTATAATTTTTTTAAACTCACAAAATTTTATTGTATAAATATATTTTTTTAGTGTACTATATCAAGTACAAAATATGACTCATATGCTAAGGGGGCGTTTGGTTGGGGGGAATTTTTTTTCCCCCCGTAATTTTTTTTTCCGTCATTCGATTCCCCCGTTTGGTTCGATTCTTTTCCTCCTTGTCAGTCATTTTATTTTACCTACAGTGCTCAATTTTGAGAAAATCTGGGGTAAAATGATTACCTTCGGATCCTGAGATATTTTTAGATTACCTGAGTCAAAAAAATTTTTTTTTGATCTAAAGTAATTTTTTTTCCCTAGAATTTATCCCTTAAAATTTTTTTCCTTGATAAAAGGTAATTTTATTTTCCAAGGTATTTTTTTTCCCCGAACCAAACTCACCCTAAGAGTTTTGCATGAAAATTAAAAGATCAAAGTTGAAACCCCACAATCTCAACAATTTATGTTAAGTATCTTAAGCTTTCTAATTGGATATACGATCAATTGGTGTATATAATTTTTTTAATTTAATATTCTAAATTTTAATGAAACACTTGATTAATTAGTGTATATGATTATATTTAATGCAATAATGTTAATATTATTATCTATGTACAAACAAAAAACAAATTAGAAATAAAATTAAGCTAAATAGTTGACCAACTATTCATATTAAATATTTTTGTAAAAGATAATTGGTATTTTTTTTATAATATCTACTTTGTAATTGATGAATATAATTATATCTACTATTTTATAGCAAATATTGTAGAAAATTAAAATAGTAATTATTTTTTTGTCAAATAATAAATATTAAAATATAGAAATTTATATTTATATAAATATTTTTTAAAATTTAAAATTATATAAAAATTAAATTAATTATTATATTCAAAATTTAAAATAATATCGATAATTCATAAATTTTTAAAATAATTTAAAGTAAACCCGTTAAGCTCGTCTGATTCGAAAGAAATCAAACTCAAAATCGGATCAAATCCAAAAAAACTCAAACTCCTAAAAGTCAAACTTAAAAAAAAAAAAACCAAATTCAAAAAAATTCAAATAAAAAAAAATTTTAACCCGAAAATTTAAATACAAAGATAATCCGGATCAAACCGGTCGATTTGCCCCTCTAACTGCGAGTCCAATCTGCGTCGAGCTGCTGTTTGGAGTAGAGATCAGGAGAGGCATTGGCTGAAGAAGTCAAAAGAAACGACATTAGCAAAGAAACTTTTGTAAGGTCCAGCCAAAGTTATGCTAGGGCCAAATTAGGTTCACATGCAAGATAATATATTATATTGTTTTGACATGATTTAATGGTCAAATTGGGTTGACATGTAAGATAATATATTATATTGTTTTGACATGATTTAATAAATGAATATATTTTTATTTTTTTATATAAAATAAATTTAAATTTTAATATTTTATTATATACAGATTAATTTATAAATTTTTAAATAAATTTTTAAGCTTTTAAAATAACATAACTAAATTTATATATTAAATGATACTAACTTTTTCTATCGTATTACATAAAATTTTTCAAAATAAAGTGACAATTCTTAAAACTATTCACGTTAATTGTCACTTAAAATGTTTAAACGACAGTGAATATTATTTAATAAATTTAAATTTAATTGTTTTACTTTGAAATATTGAATATTTATTTATAAAAAAAAAATTTATAAACTATTTGCATGTGATAAAAAAATTAAAAATTTATATTTATTTTATGTAAAATGATGGTGATATATTTGTTTATTAGATCTTTTGACATTCTTGATTAGACTGCTAATGGAATGAATACAAATTGATTGTTAAAATTGAAACTTCAAGTTTACGAAATGCTCATACATTAAATGTTAAATGGTGAATAAATGATCACTTAAATCAATTTTCGAAATCATTTCATAATAAAATGTTACTTTCTCCTAATTATATGAAAAAAATAAATAAAGAATTAAATGGTGACTAAGTCAAAAGCCATTGCAATTAGGCATGCCTTGGCTTTTGCGTTAATGCCTACTTTATTTGGTCAATAGGCATGATTGTTGAAAAGTGATTAATATTAAAATCTCACACAGATCACCTGTTTGAGAAATTTCGTATAGAATTGCAATTTCAATTTCCAATTACAGCAGGTCTGGCAAGCTCCTCTTCCTATTTCTGCTACTTTATTTCTACCTTCATTTTTTTTAACTTATTTTAAAATTGATTTGAAATTTATTATATTCAAATTTATATGAATAAAAAAAATTGATTATTTCAAACATTTTTTTAAACTATAAATATGCGAAGACGCACCCAGCATCAAAGGCCCACTAGCCTTCACAGACAACAATCCCTCGAGTCCCCTGGATCGAACTGACTACTGAGCGCAACACCATAAACCTGTATTGTCCTTTTTGCAGGCCTCAACCCACTCAAGGCTTCACAAAATACGATTTGAAAATAATGAAATATAATTGAATTTGAGTATGAAAATATATAAAATATAAGGATTATTCTATTCATTACATCCTTAGAGTTAGAAAGGGGTTCTTAAATTTCGTACAATGCATTTTCTTTCAAATTTATTTACATAACGTATTTAACGAATTTATGAATTATTTTAATATATTTCAAAATTTATTTGGCATTTGAAATCGAATTATTATTATATTCAAACTTATATTAATAAAATAATTGACATTTTCAACCATTATAAAACTTGAAAAGCTAGATTTAATAATATACCCTATTGCATCCAAGAGATATTTTTAGTGTTCTTTTAATATTATTTTAAGTTAAATTCAATTGATAGATAATTTTATAATTAGAAAAATACATTTGAATAAATTTTTTTTCAAAAAATTGTAATTTAAATGAATGGTTTTGAAATGGATTATACTTAAATTGATGTTATAATCTGAAACAATTTCTCATTATTAGTTAAATAATAATAAATAAATACATAATAAAAGCAAGTACAAGGAATTACTTATCTTTAAAGGTTGCGATTAGGGAACTGGGCCTGATCTGGGCCGAACCCAAAAACTGACGGCACTATTATCCTCCTGCCCTGAAAAACAACCGCAAAGACATAGCCCATTAGAAAGCGAAGGAGAAAGAAACCGGCGGCGCAAATGACGGAGACAAGGCGATTGAGAGGTCACAAGGCCACCGCCACGTGCTGTATCGCTTCACGGGACAGGCCCGGCGTCGTCGTTACTTCTGCCGAAGTAAGGCTGCTCTCTTCTTCTTCTTCTTCCAATTTTAATTTTTACTGAAGCTTTTTTTTTTTTAATTTTTTATTTATATACAAAAAATAAATTTAAATTAGGATGGTTGCATTTGTTGGTTTGATACGCGTTGCAAAGATGTACAACTTGTCATGGACGTTTGCAGCGAACCAATTTCATCCCTCTGCTTCAACTCAGGTCAGTTTCTAATTCTATCATTTTGTTTTTCTAATTATACTTTAAAGTTTTTTTAATCTTAATTCGTTTTCTAGTTGATTTCTCTCCTAATAATTGTTCTTATTTATTCTTGGCATTTGATGCAGGAAATGAAAATATCATCTATGTTTCCACAGGAAATGAGGTCAAATGCTTTGATGTGCATATGGTAATCCATCTTCCTTTGACTGCCTTTCTCATGATTACATTTAAATTTACTTAACAGCATTTTTCGTTTATAGTTAGCGGAGAACTCGTGGAAGCCTTTGGAGAGTTATAACTATAATAAAGAGGAGATAAATCAGGTAGAGATTATATGGAAAAGAAATTTTAAAATCTGTTATACTTTAGTTTATAAAGTGTATATTTCTAAAGTAAAGCCTTTTTTTTTTTTTGTCTCTGCAGGTTACTTGCAATTCTAAATCTTCTTTCCTCGCAGCTGCGGATGATGGTGGTGAGATTAAGGTATTCAAATTTCATTAGATTATTCATGTGTACTATGTCAGTTTTACTATTATTATTCTCCATAAATGTTAATATGTCTTTCATGAAGAATTTATTTGGTTTGTTTTTCTATTCATAATGTTAGACCTAATGAATGAATGTATAGTTATCGCATGCATGTTTGTACTCTTTTTTTGCTAGATAGATGATGTGCCAATTTTATCCGTTTTACCAATGCACGGTCATCTATGTCTCAGATCATCGACATTCGCCAACAACGTATTTTCAAGACATTGAGAAATGGCCATACCAGTGTATCCTTACTCGTTAAGGCTCTTGCCTTTTCCTATTGTCCTTCAGTATATAATGGTATGAATGTTCTCGTGGTTTCCCTCCCTACCAAAATTTCCTGGCTCTATATTTGATTTTTTGACATATTTGCACTGAAATACTTTTATCTCTCTTTTTTTTTTTTTTAATTAAATGTTTTGTTGGCTTCTGGAAATTCTCCTTGAATCCTCTTTTTATGGCAAGACTTTTAAGGTCTTCTTATTCCTGTGATCCTGAGTTGGAGGATTGGTTTGCCACTCGTCTCCAGCTGTAGTTAGCTTTAGTCTTAATCCTTCTTTCATATCTTTCTCACCTTAACATGTCGCAGATCTGCAGCAGTGTCCAATTCATTCCTTGGAGACCTTGGGAAGGTAATTCATTAAGGTTTTATAATGCTATTTTAAATCTCTCTTTAACTATATTTGTGTCTATTGTAATAAACTTTAACATAAGTTTATCGGTGTAAAGTTTCTTTTAGCTGTCCATTATTATCATTATGTTTGCATGTCTCCTGCAGGGTTGATATTGTGCTTTTGCTTCTTTCTGTTTGATTTATTTAATTAAATTATGAATATTCGAGGATGGCTTTTCTAACCATTATATTTTATTTTGGGAAAATTTGGCAGTCATTACTGGTGGTCTTGATTCAAAACTTATCACATGGGACTTTGCAAAAGGGCGCCCTTCCAGAATAGTGGATTTTGGTATGCATGTCTTGAACTCTCAGTTTAGTTGTTTTATGAAGCTTCTTCAAATTTTAGATGTGTCATAATCTACAACATTTGTAGAATATCATTGACAGTTAACTTAAGATGATGCATCTTTACTAAAAAACAGTGATTTAATCCTTTTTGCAATTATTCTAAACATATAAGACTAGTGTATGTAGTGATGCATTACTCTGATTTTGTCCTCGTTCACTGCAGGCCTTCCTGACATGAGTAGTAATGCTGGTCAATGTTTCAATCCTGCTTTTGTTCACTCAATAAAAGTACCAGATGTTGATATGTTGGACAAATTAGGCAAGATATGTGTTGTGGCTAGGGGTGATGGTGTTATTACTGTGATTAACATGGAATCAGAACTTGCAACGACTAAGCCTAAAAGTTCCACAAAATCCCGAAAAGGAACTCAGTCAGTGTCAAAAGGCAGTCTTCGAGCTAATGGTGGAGTTGATGATGAAAATGAAAGAAAATGGTTGCATTTGGATTACACTTTAGGTGGTCATACTGCTGCTGTATCTTGTGTATCATTTTCTTTGTTTGGAGAGAGGGGGAAGTTCCTAGTATCAGGTGGAAATGATAAGTCAGTCAAGGTATGGGATTGCTCCAGCTGTCTTGATTCAGGGCAGATTGGAGGTAACAAGGACTTTCTACATTTGAACATCAATTTAAGCAAAAAGGTGAGATATATTGCTTCTTTTTCTGTTTCTTTATTTCTCTTATCATTCTTGTTTCAAGCTTTTCATCTTTAACCTCCTTCTGTCAGGTTAATTGGCTCTGTACAACTCCTGCTGAATCAGATAACCTTGTTGTCTGTGACACAACAAAAGTAGTAAAGGTCTATTCCGTTTCCTAGATCAAAGCTGTGGAATCATTGACGTTGCCTGTATCTGGTGCCTGAGATTGTTTTTTATTATTTCTGGAGACCAACCGGGGAACATAGCCTTACTGAGCTTCGTCAAGCTAAACCGAGCAAGAAGATACTATAATCAAGAATTTTGACCACTAGGAGTTGAAAATCATCTAAGCTGGGAAATAGTTGGTTCTAGTGAGTATATATCTTTGTTGAAGAAAATAGAATGAGATGAATAATCTCATGATTGGTACCTTGGAGATGTAAACTTGATTCTGCAATTTTTCAAGGAATTCATTCTTTATATCCTTTAGCCCCTGTGAATTAAGTAGTAATCTGAAATTTTCTCACATAAAGCTGAATTTTGGCAGTGCAATTTGTTCTGATGCATACCAAACTTCATGGTGGATCATTTCCCAAGTCCATTGTTTCTGATTAGAACAAAAATTTAAGATGTCCAAATGCCTTAACTTCATTCAAGTAATCCAGATTTAACATGAAAATAATCGGCGTGAGCAAGTTGGTCATAATAATTTTACGTTCTTTTGAGTATCATTTTCTTGATGCATTTTCCAGGATTACTGCCAAATTTGTAAGCCAGAAAGGCCATTAATTAGAGAACAGTTGATATGTTCCTTTTCCGACCATCTGGTTTGCCCTAATGTTGGTAACCATATTCTGACTTATTTTCTTTTTCCTTCCCATAATTATCTTAGTGTTTATATTACTAAATTTGTTGATTGTAAATCCAGCTGAGCAGTGTTTCTTTCTAATTTTTCTAATCTTTGCTGTCCAAATTATAAAACCTATCTTACTAGCTATCTAGTAATATTTTCTTACGTGATACATGGGAGAAATGTGCAATAAATAGACCTTGACTAGGGTTTGAAAGTTCAGCAAGTCCGAAGTTCAAATTTTTATTATTTGTATTAAAAATACAGTAAGTATTCCCTCAAATTGAGTATGTAATACTTATAATTATGGTTGCTCAGTTGCGGACTTTGTAGGCAAGGTTGCGTTAGTTAAAGATGTACCTTGCCCATCCGAAAGCTTCCTTAAACTTCCCGCAATTTTTCAAAAATCTTTTTCTCTTAGACC
This sequence comes from Firmiana major, assembly GCA_033439115.1. NCBI lineage: Eukaryota > Viridiplantae > Streptophyta > Magnoliopsida > Malvales > Malvaceae > Firmiana > Firmiana major. The sequence continues at coordinate 2,491,710 of CM065914.1, read as the reverse complement.
AGCAAATATGTAGGCATTGCTTCCCACATCTCTCAATCTCTTTTCTCTGCAAAAGACATGACACCAACAACCCACCTTCCATACTCCACCAACCGCCATCCCCAACCTATCTTCACCATTACAAAATTGCCATAGGCACCCTCGTGCATTGGCCAACATACCCTGGCATGTGTTGGGGTGTCTTCGTATAAAGAACAAACAGAAAAATACGAATTAAGGATCGAGAGAAGTAGAAGGAGACCCTTGCCTACCGTACTGTAGCGTTGGGTTTCTTAGGGAAGAAGGGGATCAGAAGCGTTTTGAGATGATGGAATCCGGGGCTCCTGTTTGCCATACCTGTGGTGAACATGTGGGGTTGAATGCCAATGGAGAAGCCTTTGTGGCTTGCCACGAGTGTAATTTCCCCATTTGCAAGACTTGTTTCGAGTATGAGCTCAAGGAAGGTCCAAAAGTTTGCTTGCGTTGTAGTAATCCATATGATGGTATGTTTCTTTCATTTCTTGATGGTACTAGTTTCTGTTTTCAACTTCATTTCTATTTGGTTCTTGATAAAACTTTGTGATTAAAAATAAGTTTTGACTATTGGGTTTGGGTTATTGATATCTCTCAATATAGATATTAACTTCATCTGTTTACGAATGCATGTTTGGTTCCCATTAAAGTACAAAGATCTGAAAGGAATAAACTGCTTAAAATAAACAGTTAGAGATAGTTTATGAAAATAAATTGAAGATTCTCCACAATTCTCATCATTGATGTTTACTCTTTCGAGCACTGAATATTATGAATGCTGCTGTGATAATTTTACTGTCATGAGTTAATGTTTTATTACTAACTGCACGACTGTCAACTCCTCAGAGAACCTGCTGGATGATGCTGAAAAGGCATCCGGCAACCGATCCTCAATGGCTCCACACATGAACAAGTCTCCGGTACTTCTTTGCTGCCTTTGAAAGATTTGCAGTAAATTAATGATTTGAAAAGTCTTAAGGAAGTTCAACTAGAACTTTAAGTTATCATAGTTAGTAAAGTTTGATGTTTCCTAGGTACTTAATTGTTAGGATACTGAGAGCTTTTGATTTTCATCTTGATTTATACAGGAAGTTGGAATTCATGCAAGACATATCAGCAGTGTGTCAACACTGGATAGTGGTATGTAGCATTAGTTTCTTCCATAATATTGATGGCTTTCTTTTCAATTTTCCTGGAAGAAAAGCTCAATTCTAAATTTCTTTTTGTCTCGTTTTCTGTTTCATAAAGAAATGACTGAAGACAATGGGAATCCAATTTGGAAGAACAGGGTGGAAAGCTGGAAAGAAAAGAAGAGTAAGAAGAAAAAGACTTCAACTAAGGTTGAAAGAGAGGCTCAAGTTCCACCTGAGCAACAGATGGAAGACAAACCGTAAGTGCTTAATTCGAAAGCCTTGCGTGATTTTCAGTAATGTTTTTGTTTTGGGCTAGACTCTTCTTAACTGTTATATTTTCTTGAACAATATTTGATCAGTTTACCAATTTGATTTGATTAGATATTGGTGGAAGTAATGTTTAGTATTACTGATATGTACATATTTGCTTTTGCAGGGCAGCCGATGCTTCCCAGCCCCTCTCGACTGTAATTCCAATTCCGAAAAACAGACTTGCACCATACAGAACTATAATTATCACGCGATTGATCATTCTGGGTCTTTTCTTCCATTACCGAGTATCCCATCCTGTTGATAGTGCTTTTGGCCTGTGGCTCACTTCAGTCATATGCGAAATCTGGTTTGCCTTTTCCTGGGTGTTGGATCAGTTCCCTAAGTGGTATCCAATCAACAGGGAGACATACATTGACAGGCTATCTGCAAGGTACAAATCCATGACTCAAGACTTTCAGACATACGACTAATGATGCTAAGAACAGAAGCTATTCTCTAAAATTAGTTGTTTAAGCTGATTCAGTTTCGTAACTATCTAAACTAGCTTTGCCTTTTAAACTGCAATAAATAGTTTGTTGCTAAGCTTGCTACTTGAATTAGTAAATTTCTGTTTTTAAGATTCTGTTCCTACAAATCAAATAAAAGGAAGTTTTGATCTGTGAATATGTATCTGAGAATGATGTTTTTTCTTTTCTATACCATGGCAGATATGAAAGAGAAGGTGAACCTTCTGAACTTGCAGCTGTGGACTTCTTTGTAAGTACAGTGGACCCTTTGAAAGAACCTCCTTTAATCACTGCCAATACTGTGCTTTCCATCCTTGCCCTGGACTACCCTGTGGATAAGGTCTCTTGCTATGTTTCTGATGATGGTGCTGCCATGCTGACATTTGAATCTCTAGTAGAAACAGCTGACTTTGCAAGACAGTGGGTTCCATTCTGCAAGAAATTTTCCATTGAACCAAGGGCACCTGAGTTTTACTTCTCACAGAAGATTGACTACTTGAAGGATAAAGTTCAGCCCTCTTTCGTAAAAGAACGTAGAGCAATGAAGGTAAGCACCTCTAGATTTCTTTAGCTACATTTCCTGAATATTGATATCATATTGATGTTGGAAGCTATGAGCTATCTTATCTATAATTAGTAATCTTATTTCAATTTGGTTACAGAGAGATTATGAAGAGTTCAAAATTCGAATTAATGCTTTAGTTGCTAAGGCTCAGAAAACACCTGATGAAGGATGGACAATGCAAGATGGAACTCCTTGGCCAGGAAATAACCCACGTGATCACCCTGGCATGATTCAGGTTTTCCTCGGATATAGTGGTGCCCGTGACATTGAAGGAAATGAACTTCCCCGGCTGGTTTATGTGTCTAGAGAGAAGAGACCTGGCTACCAGCACCACAAAAAAGCTGGTGCTGAAAATGCATTGGTGTGTAATACATAGTACGGAACCCGCTTTCATAAGGACACATATATTCTCTTGCAACTAACAGTGAATGGCTTCTTGCAGGTTAGGGTGTCTGCAGTTCTAACAAACGCTCCCTTCATCCTCAATCTTGATTGTGATCACTACGTTAACAATAGCAAGGCAGTTAGGGAGGCTATGTGCTTCCTGATGGATCCTCAAGTTGGTCGAGATGTATGCTACGTGCAGTTTCCTCAAAGATTTGATGGCATAGATAGGAGTGATCGATATGCCAATCGCAACATAGTTTTCTTTGATGTAAGATTAAAGTTAAACCAATGTTCCACTTCATTTAAGTGCTTGTGACACTTTTAGGTTATGAATGCATTATAAGAAGCCTCTTGAGTTTCTGATTTTTGTTATTTTCCTCCAAATTTCATCTTCAGGTTAACATGAAAGGTCTTGATGGAATTCAGGGACCAGTTTATGTGGGAACCGGTTGTGTTTTCAATAGGCAAGCACTTTATGGCTATGGACCTCCTTCAATGCCCAGCTTGCCCAAGTCTTCTTCCTCATCCTGCTCATGGTGTGGCTGCTGCTCGTGTTGCTGCCCGGGCAAGAAGGCTCCTAAAGATCCATCAGAGCTTTACAGGGATGCAAAACGGGAAGAACTTGATGCTGCCATCTTCAACCTTAGGGAGATTGAGAGTAAGTCTAAATCTTTTAAGCAAATTAAGCTAGAATAGTATTATACAGAGCTCTTGAATTATTGACATATCTCTGGTCTTGTTTCTGCAGATTATGATGACTATGAAAGATCAATGCTGATCTCTCAAATGAGCTTTGAGAAAACATTTGGTTTATCTTCTGTCTTCATTGAATCTACACTAATGGAGAATGGAGGAGTGGCTGAATCTGCCAACCCTTCCACGCTAATTAGGGAAGCAATTCATGTCATTAGCATTGGCTATGAAGAGAAGACTGAATGGGGGAAAGAGGTTGGAATCTTGATTCTTGTTTATCATATGAGACTTAAATGCCCTGAGCTACTTTGACCTTATTCTGCTCTCATATCCGGCATCTACTAAATACTAGTCAGTCCATGTCCTACTTATTTCATTCTTGTACTGACATTGTTAAAAACATTCAATTTGTGTGCTCAGATTGGATGGATATATGGTTCAGTCACAGAGGATATCTTAACTGGTTTCAAAATGCACTGCCGAGGATGGAGATCAATTTACTGCATGCCCTTACGGCCTGCATTCAAAGGTTCTGCACCCATCAATCTGTCTGATCGGTTGCACCAGGTTCTTCGATGGGCTCTTGGATCTGTGGAAATTTTCCTGAGCAGGCACTGCCCCCTATGGTATGGCTTTGGAGGAGGTCGTCTTAAATGGCTTCAAAGACTGGCATATATCAACACCATTGTCTATCCTTTTACATCCCTTCCTCTCATTGCTTACTGTTCATTGCCAGCAATCTGTCTTCTCACAGGAAAATTTATCATACCAACGGTAATTATCTTGTTCTGTAACTATTTATCATAAAAAAAAAAAAAAAATCAATGCTGGTTAGTTTCCAGAATCATAGTCTTACATTGCTTCACATTTTCTAATTTGATAGCTCTCAAACCTGGCAAGCGTTCTGTTTCTTGGCCTTTTCCTTTCCATTATTGTGACTGCCGTGCTTGAGCTGCGATGGAGTGGTGTCAGCATCGAGGACTTGTGGCGTAATGAGCAGTTTTGGGTCATTGGAGGTGTTTCAGCCCACCTCTTTGCCGTCTTCCAAGGTTTTCTGAAGATGCTGGCAGGTATTGACACCAACTTTACTGTCACTACCAAAGCAGCTGATGACGCAGAGTTTGGTGAGCTCTACATTGTCAAGTGGACAACGCTTCTGATCCCCCCAACAACACTTCTCATTGTCAACATGGTTGGTGTTGTTGCTGGATTCTCCGACGCACTCAACAAAGGGTATGAAGCTTGGGGGCCACTCTTCGGCAAAGTTTTTTTTTCCTTGTGGGTGATCCTCCATCTCTATCCATTCCTCAAAGGTCTCATGGGTCGCCAAAACAGAACCCCAACCATTGTTGTTCTATGGTCAGTGTTGTTGGCTTCTGTCTTCTCTCTTGTCTGGGTCCGGATCAACCCATTTGTGAACACTGTCGATAGCACAACCGTGGCCCAGAGCTGCATTTCCATTGATTGCTGAGTTAGAGTACTAATGCAGCTGATGTTATTATGATAATATTACTTCTCGTCGAAATGGAATCGCGGTAACTGGACTGCAAAATGTCCAAGTTTTGAACAGTTTGTAGCTATCTTGTCTTCGGTGTGTAAGTTCTCTAGGCAATGCTGCGAGCTATATCAATGTAAAGATAGGTATCGTTCCCTAACAGCTGTTGAAGTCATTGTAAGAAAATGAATGGACTGTCTGTCCATTTTCCTTTGATTTGTTTCAAATCTCATGGCTTCATATTCATGTCACGGAAATTGCTTGAAATGAACTATATTAGTACACAAAATAGGGGGAAATTAAAGTGTCCATTTTCTCTTACTTGGCACTAGACCCATCAGTCCATCACCAATACACTATACATTTACTTATGCGATTTAAACTTAAAAGATCGGATTAATAGTGTAGGATCTCACTGAATTTTTAAGTAAAAATCATCTATAACAAAAAAATCATATCAAATTTTTTTGATTTAATACTAATCAAAAAGCGCAAATAAAAATTACTCTCATTCATACTTAATGATATGAAAACACATCGTGTTAGCTAATATGTCCTTTCCATATTATCTGAAAAAACCGAAACCGAATAAATTGAACCCATTTAACCAAACAATATTCTTCTTTCAGAATCCTTTCAAGAACCCTAGAGTAGACCATCTTCTAGCTATCTGCCTAATGTTTTACAATACAAATTCAATACAAATTTCTTTAAAGAAGAAACTGTTTAGGAAGACAATTCCATCCCCACATTTTAACATTTTTAGAATTTGTCAAAACTAGCAGATTAGGTTGGAAAATCACAGTGGCTTCCTTAGCAACTCCGGAAGTCTTGGCTATGCTTTTGGCTTGCCAGCAATGAAACTTTCGAAACGTAACAGACAGGAAACCAGGTCCCAAGGAATACATGATTAGAATGATTGTGCCTCCGGAAGAAAGTTATATCAAATTCTAGTGTAAATATAAAGAAAAGAATCCTTGGTGCGTAATCATAACACCCACTTCTCTTAAATAGCAAAATTAGAGAAAATCAAAATGAAACTAAGATTAAATTAAGACAGTTTGTCTTTCAATCATTTCCAGGTATGTTTTAAAAGCTTAAGTCCACAGGAATTAACCAAGGCTCAGTTTCCTTTTTAGTCTCTTCCTTGTTTGCAATGAGAAAAGGTTGGACCCAAGAGAATGACTACTGGTACTAATAGAAGGGAGAAAAGTAGGTGGAAGCCACACAAATCCAGCTGAAAAAAAGGAAAACTATTATGGGTTTTTATTTTTTTTATTTATGCCTTTAACAGACAAATGCTTTTGAAATTCGGTTTAAAAAAATTACCCTTTTTTAATTACTTTGTAAATTGGAATAACCTGTATAAAGTTGATATTCAACTTTGACTCTTGTATTGTATTTGTACTAATAAATAATAGAAAAAATCCCAGATTCTGCCATTGTCTATCTTAGTAAACAGCAACATGTGGCCACCAACACCATCCCATGGCCTTAGATTACTATCCATTTTAGTTACATTGCTAATCTTGTCATAAACGGGAGTAAGTAATACTGACTCCACGTTTCCTTTTGTGGTTTTTCTCTTCTTAATCTTGATGCAGAGCCAAAGGTTAATGTGTTATATTGAAAAAGGAAAAATAGTATAGCGAAATAAAACTCAGAATCCAACTCTTCTTCGTCAGGAAGAAAAAATGAATATCTATCTGGTGAGATGAAAAGCTAGAAATAGAAAGCACTGAAGTGAAATGAAGTTTGTAGACGTGAAAATAGCATCCAAATCTAAGACCATAAATAAAAGTACTGAGTCTTGACCAACTGTCAAACCCCACACGTATGCATCCCGTCTTCTTGCTTCTCTGTTGTGTCTTTTCCTCTCACTTCTCTGTTCTCACTTCACTACCACCTTTGTAGTCTCCACCATGAAAACACCAGCCTCACCATGTTTCCTCCTCCTGCTCCTCCTCTTTCTTCTCTCCACCACCACCGCCACTGCCGCTATCACCACAAATGCCACCACTCCCATGACTCCCACACTCTCCCCTACTCCCTCCTACACATCCTCCCCATCCCCGCCTGCCACCTCAACTCCCTCTTCCTCCCACTCTACTCTAGACCCTAAACAAATAGAAGCACTCCAATCACTCAACATCCCCACCACACGAGACCCTTGCATCCAACCTTCCCCTCAAAACGCCACCATCTGTGACAGCTCCGAGCCCTTTCGCCACCTTATTTCTCTCCACCTATCCAACTGCTCCACTGACCTTTCCCTCTCCTTCACAGCTCTAAAGTCTCTCTCTTCCCTCCATTCTCTGTCCTTTACCAACTGTCATACATCCCCCATTCGCTTCCCTTTCGAACTCTCTCTTTCCCTCACTTCCTTCTCCTGCATTCGCTCTCTCCGCCGCCTATCTGGGGTCTGGCTCTCGCGTTTCGTTAACCTCACTGATCTCACAGTTTCCTACACTTCAGTTAACACCAGTGGCCTTTATGTAATCCTTGGAAACATGCACAAGCTGAAGACAATCACCATTTCTCATGCTAATCTTACAGGCTATCTTCCAAGGCACTTGCATCTAAATCTGACCCATATTGACTTATCTGATAACAAGCTCAAAGGAAAGATACCAACTTCCTTTACGCTTCTGGAAGATCTTGAATCCTTGAATCTTTCTTCTAATGAGCTAAATGGGGAGATTCCTACTGAGTTTCGGGACTTGATATCGTTAAAAAATGTATCTTTGGCTTTCAATTCGTTCTCTGGGTCAATCCCAGATTCCATGTCAGCTATTCCAGGTTTGGTTCATGTTGATCTCAGCAATAACCACTTAAACGGGACTGTCCCAAGGTTTTTGTCAGGGTTGAGAGGGTTGAAAGTTTTGAATCTTGAAAACAATGAGCTTCATGGGGTTTTACCTTTCAATGCTAGTTTCATAAAGAGATTGGCTGTTTTCAAGGTTGGTGGGAATGGCAATTTGTGTTACAATCATTCTATTTTGTCATCAAAAATGAAGCTTGGGATTGCTCCTTGTGATAAGCATGGATTACCGATATCACCGCCGCCTTCTAAGGAGTCTTCTGGAGATAGTGAGAGTGACTCTTCAGATTATGATGACGATGGTGCAGATGATACAAGTAAAAAGAAAGAGCATCATCACGGGCCAAGTAAGGTCGTTCTTGGTGTTGCAATTGGGCTTTCTTCAATAGTTTTCCTTATTGTTTTCATGGTTCTTCTCTCAAAATGGTGTGGTTGAAGAAAAAAAGTACTCTTGATTATTGGTTAAATTCTTAGAGCAAGGGAAATTCGTAAATTACAGTTTCCATTTATTTATCATTGATATTTGATACACTTGATTTATGAAAAAGGGAGTAGCAATAGGTAGAATTTTGAGGAAAGAAAAAAAAAAATTGGTGTGTTCTTTTTTGCCGCATTTTTGGTCATTCAATGCTTAAAAGAACAGTGCTTTCCATTTTTTTATGAGCTGTGGGCAATGTGAGGTGTATCAGAAGTTGCTTATGCTTCAGAGGAAAAAAGTGATTAATGTGTCAATTTTTTTTCGCAATAATATGTATCAAGCCTCTGTTTTTTGACAGCATTTTCTAATTTTATCCTTTCTGATTATTCATTGTGCTTTACTTTGATTCAATTTGTTTTATGTAATAGTAATCTAAAATTTACAATTTCTCTTGTTTAAATTTGAGTTTAGTTTAGTATTTGTTAGTTGAATAGTCTTCAATCAAATGATCTTTGTTTGTTTAATGAATTGTTAATGCCCCAATGGAGTTCTTGGTGAAAGGTTTTAAAGTATTGATATCAATGGCAAGTTAAAAAAAAAAAATTGAAACTGTGAGCTTTCCCCACCGTCTCCTCCAGCTACTGATCCAGATATTGCCTCGCATTCCGACCGAATCCTATAGCTCTCCTCATTTCTTGAATTGTCTGCTATCTGCATATACCTGTTGACCTTTTTCATATGCATTTGACACAGGAGCATGAAGTCAGGCTCAAAACAATGGTGTTTTTCCGAATCCTTTCTTAAATCTAACTGTTTGTGCTTAGTCGAAGCAGCACTTATCTCTACTGCCAATGCTCATTTAACATGCATTGCATGTTCAATCACAGAGTGCACAAAATTGTTGTTTCCTTAATTTCATCTAGTGCTAATGGGAAAGGTAATGTCTTTAGTATGCGAACACACCTTCTAGACAATCTTCTTTATTATTATGAACTTGGACCCGAGTTCGTTGGTCATGGATGAATATATAGATGTTAAATCATTGGGATAAAAATGATGATGCATTATGACAGATCCAACTGATGGTTCCTGCAACAGTTCGATGCTTGGAATCCCAGTTGCTGTTTAGTTGTGTTCTGGCTGTATTACATACTAAAATTAGAGGTTTCATGGTGTTTTAACGCTCAAAATGGACCACACCATGTGGACGGATGAGCAGAGCCATCAACCATGGCCAGGTCTCCAACATCTTCCCTTTACTATTAAAGCTTCTGATCTAATATGGGAAATAACGTATGCAGCTTTCCAAGCTTTTCTTTATCTTTCTCGAGGCATTGGAGAAATGCAAATCATGAATCTTTATCCACAGCCATTAAGAAAACGGATGCTCAAATCATGATGCTTAAGAAACCAAGTGATGCTAATAACTGTGGCAATCAACCTCTTCTCAATAATCATCTTCATTTCCATTTTCTTCATCTAACTACAGAGTTTAGGGAAAAGAAAAGGTTTGTTAAAATAATATTAGTAGTTCTTTTCTGGGAAACCAAAATCACGTATGTAGAGCATGTGAAGCCCATACCATGACGTGAGCCTTCAGCTGCAGCCTCGTTGGTTTTTCCAATGAATCTATGAGCCCCTTTACTGATTGAATTGCATTATTTTATATTATAGTGATAAATTTTTTAAAGTTTGCAGGCAAATTAACGTTGTTGTTTAAGGCCTAAACCCAAATATCAAAGCTCTATTACCTGTTGTTGTCTTATTCCTGACAGAATTTTCTTTTCTTGATTCCCAAACTTCGTACTTCCTAATAAGAAATGGAAAATTCGAATCCATTTGTGTATGCTGGCAAATTACGTATAAAAATCTTATGTACTAATACTGCGACAGTAAGAAGGTTTTCCGTGTGTGAGCTAGGAGGGTTTAACTTCATAATCACCAGAAACCACAGCAAATGGTGAAATCGATTTGAATCTCAGGACAATTTCTCTCCCAGCGTCCTTAGACCTTGAACTTGGAAGTTGTCCAATTCTTGACAGTCACCGTATATTGTGAGATTCTTTCTGGCTTACTCGTATTGTTTTGCTAGGTGCTGAGGTTGCATGCTTAATAATCCCTATGTCAAGGCTAGTATCTCACTATGCCCACAATTTTTGCATGTTATCTGCATTAATCAAAGCATACTTCTTTCTACGAAAATAGCCTTTTTTCTTCATCTTCCTACTAGGATTCTTCAGAGAGATCCTATCTTTTTGGATTGTTGGCGTGAAATATTTCCAGGAAAAAAAAAACACTCAGTCCCCTTCATCTCTATCCAACTGCTTTCCTACCAATGTTCTCTCATTTTTTTCACTTCTTCCCATGCATATGTATTAGCTAACAGTACATAGCATTAGCAAGCAGTGTTTTCTGGCTCTGGCTCATGCTGCGATAAGCATTCTCACAATGAATTCATAAGCCTTGGCAAGATTACCAGTTGGAGAAAGATCTACCATAGTGTTCCAACAATCATTTCCCATTATGTAGTCCATCCTTCCTCGAGTTGTTCAAAATGTTTGAATAGAGAAAAGCATTTTCCAAGTGCTATATTAATAGAATAATTAAAACCCACAGCAAAAAGTACTTAAGATTTTCAAGTCAATTGTAAATCTCTTCAGGCAAAACAATAACTGATACACAGAAATAATCAAAATCAAGTAGTAAAAACAACTAAACTGAGCTCATTAGCCCTATTCCTAAGCTCCGATGTTCTGAGATTTGTTAAGGATGACACCTTCATACTTCACCTGAAACCACTTCATGGCATCTTCCTTTGTAACTCTGTGTTGAATACCAACGCGGGACTTGCACCTGCGGCGACGACCCACACGGTACCCAGCTCGTTCCAAAACTACATAGAAGTCCATACCATAGATACCGGTTGAAGGGTCATACCTAGAAAGTGAACAAGAGTTGTAATTTAGAACCTAATGGAGTCCATAACATCAAATATTGAATGTACCTACCAAAAGAATGAAGCTGCCAATAACAACTTAGAATTAACTCAGCTATGGGGATAATAGAACAATGGTTTCAGAAACAGTAATAACCACGACATGATTGCATAAAGTAATGCTAAATCTGAAGGCGTTAGCAAGTTTTCAAGCCACATGCTCGGCTAAGCTGGAGAGTCAAACCTTTAAATAACTTATCCTGGTTATAAGTTGCATTTCTATCTCATAATATCATCCCAAAGGGAGGATTAAAAGGTAAAGCAGCTCCACTCTCCAAAGTTAAACTAAAGAAGCATTGCAGGATATAAATAAGTGCATTGCCATTCAAGTAGTTATAGACTAGCTGCATTTCAATCATAGTCTATGAAAATCAAAGACCCAAACCCATTAAAGATTCCAAACTCAGTTCTATCATCCAGAATGCATTATCAACATAAAAATTTGATAAATTGGTACAAAAAAAACTAACTTGATGCCAAGATCAATGTGCTCCTGGATACCGAATCCAAAGCAGCCAGTATCACTGAAGTTCCTCCTCAAAAGCTCATACTCCTTAACCTTCAAACCGCTCTCAAGAAGCTGCATGGCCTTCTCTCCCCTCACCGTCACGTAACAAGCAATCTTCTCATTACGCCTGATTCCAAAGGATCTGACAGTGTACCTAGCTGCTCACACAAACCCCACATTTTATTTTCATTACCAACAAAAAGAAAAAATATAAAAGACAGCATTGGTTTCTGAATTTTACCCTTGGAGAAGACAGGGGTTTGACCACTGAGTTGTTCCAACACCTAAATGAGAGCAAAACGGGAAGGAAAAGAAAAAGGATAAATTACGATTTAAGTAAGAGATTTGACGGAAGAAAATGAATGTGTTTTTGTCCTTATTTAGATTGTGTTGGTTACCTTGGCGGCACGGGTGAGTCGATCACCACTCTCACCGACCGATATGTTGAGTACAAGTTTCTGAACTTTTATCTCCCTCATTGGGTTCGACAGCTTCTTCTCTGATGCCTTTCATAGTTAAAAGAACCATAGAAAAGAAAATTGTTACTGAGACATGTATTAAAATAAGAGAAATTATGTTGGAATCTAAGAGATCAGATTGAGAAATAGAGAGCTACCATGGCGTAGTGAGAGAGGCGAGAACAGCTGCGTTGGTGTGACGAAGATGGCAGATGCGGGACAGATGGAGTTTAGGGTTGGCTAGGGTTTTAAGAGTTTATCTATTCTCCAATTTTACTACTTTGCCCTTCATTTTTGGGCCCTAAAATACAAATACGGGGACGAAGAAGCGAGTTACCAAAACGGAGCTATTCTTTCGGGTCACATCTATATGCCTATTTCCAGTGCCATCCTTTAACGATGCCAACGAACACAAAGCTGTAGCATGGCCGTATTAAAATAATTTAATATTAAATTTTAAGTTAATTTAATTTAAAATTTTAAAATATAAAATTCGGTTGAATTTAATTTTTAAAATTCACACTCGATTTGATAAAATACTCAAAGTACTCAAACTCAATTTAATAAACTCAAATTTAACTTGTTAGATTCGAGTAATTATTTTTTAATTATATATATATATATATATATATATATATATATATATATGAAGATAAAGTAATAAATTAATAATAAAATATTAAAAAATATATTATAAAAAAATTCGATAAAACCCATGAAACGTTCGAATTAGGTATTTAAAAACTTAAACTAGACTCGACTTGTTATTGAAAAAGTTTGAGCTCGAGTTAAGCTCAAAATTAAATTAATCAAATTTAAATAATTATCGAATCGAACTTAAATAATTTATATGTGGTTTGACTCATTTACATCCCTAATAGAACAGTTGGTTTGGGATTCCCGTTCAGATTTTTGAGACATGCAAAGCAATTCCATGGCATTTTGAAGATTACCCAACTCACAGAATTGAAAGATTTGCATTAAACTTGGAGATAGATAGCTTTTGTTGATGGAACCAAATGGCTTGTGTCGATGGAACCAAAGATTCGTACAGGAGTGCAAGAGCTGCAAATCGGAGGCAAAAGAGTGACTTTTGAAGAAGGTTTATGGATGGAGTTACCATTTTGAGATTTGAAAAGTCCTCTTTACAGTTTTGGTTTTGATTTAGATTTAGGGGGGAGAAACACAAGTTTGATGCAGTTTTAACCTTGGAAAAACAGGAAATCTCTGTTTTAAAGCGCAAGTTTCAACCATAAATGTTAAACTGGCTGCTAATTTGCGTTATTCGCTGAGTGACAGTCTCAAGAACTCTTTTATTTTTATCTATTTTATAATGAATTTATTTACAAACCTCCTTCATATCATACCTTGTGCGAAATTGTTAACTATGCTTTAATCACATAGCAAATACCCTGTGCATCTAGTTCAATTGAAGAAACATACTAAGCAAATACCTTGTGCTTTTAGCTCAATTGAAGAAACATACAAGTCAATGAACATCTTAGCTTCAAGATCAGTGAGCACCTCTCAAAAGGTAAAGCGCATGAACTGCTAACCTTTTGAAGCAACATTAACGAAATATGCAAAACAAAGAACACAGTTTACTTCAGACGAAATTTTTTTATGCTGAATGCCTTATATGAAGTCGGCAAATGCTAAGTCTTTCTTTTCATCACTTTTGTTAAAAACATTTGGATAGAGAAAAGCAATTTCTAAGTGCTATGTTAATAAAGTAATTAAAAAAAAAAATAAGAAGTACTTGGGATTTTAAAGTCAATCATAAATCTCTTCAGATAAAGGATAACTGATACACAAAAGGTAGTCAAAAAACCAAGTACCTAAGACTCAACATCTCAAGATATTCTAAGCTCCAATATTTTGAGACTTGTTAAGTATGACACCTTCATACTTGACCTGAAACCATTTCATGGCATCCTCCTTTGTAACTCTATGTTGAATGCCAACCCGTGACTTGCACCTGCGTCTACGACCCACACGGTACCCAGCTCGTTCCAAAACCACATAAAAATCCATACCATAGATGCCCGTTGAAGGGTCATACCTAGACAGATAACAAGAGTTGTAATATATGCCTTTATGGAGTTCATAACATCATTTATCCACTGTAACTACCAGTAGAATGCAGCTGCCAATAATAACTTCATATAACTCAACTATAGGATAATAGAACAGATATCCACAAGATCTTATGCTTAGTGGTTTCACAGCCAGTGTTAGCCACTACATGTTTGCATAAAGTAATGCGAAATTTGAGGGTGTTAGCTAGTTTTCAAGCTAAGTTAAGCAGGAAAATAGAACCCATAACTTAACCCGGTTAAAAGTTGCATTGCTATCTCATAATATCATCCTAAAAGGAAGATTAATCATAGTCAATGAAAAGCAATGGCATAAACCCATCAATGATTCCAAACATAGTTCGATTATGTCCATTTTCGTCAACTTAAAATTTAAAAAAGTATCCATAATGCATTATAACATTAAAAGAATCAATTACATTGATAGAGGTACTAAAAAAACTTACTTGATACCAAGATCAATGTGCTCCTGGATACCGAATCCAAAGCAGCCAGTATCACTGAAGTTCCTCCTCAAAAGCTCATACTCCTTAACTTTCAAACCGCTCTCAAGAAGTTGCATGGCCTTCTCTCCGCGCACCGTTACGTAACAAGCAATCTTCTCATTACGCCTGATTCCGAACGATCTCACGGTATATCTAGCTGCTCACTCAAACCCACAATTTTATATTCAGTAGCAACAAAAGAAAAACTATAAAGGACAGCATTGGTTTCAAAATTTTACCCTTGGAGAAGACAGGCGTTTGACCACTGAGTTGTTCCAACACCTAGAAAGAGCAAAACGGGAAGAAAAAGATGCAAAAAGGGTAAACTAATGTTCAAGTGATAGATTTGAGAGGAGAAAATGAATGGGTTTTTCTCTTTTCTTTTTAATTGTGCTGGTTACCTTGGCGGCACGGGTGAGGCGATCGCCGCTCTCACCGACGGAAATGTTCAGAACGAGTTTCTGAACTTTAATCTCCCTCATTGGGTTCGACAGCTTCTTCTCTGATGCCTTTCATAGTTAAAAGAAAGATAAAAGAAAATGTTAATGAGACATGTATTAACATAAGAGAAAAGATGTCTGAATCAACAGATCAGATTGAGAGAGAGCTACCATGGCGAAGTGATGGAGGTTGAGACTTGAGAAAAAGGGGGCAGCTGTGCGATAGATGGGAAATTAACAGAGAAAGGATTAGGGTTGGCTAGGATTTTATCTCTGCATCAATTTTACTAGTTTGCCCTTTATTTTGGGGCCGGGGAATGAAGAGGCGAGTGAAAAAACAATAGTTCCGTTGCCGGGACTTGAACCCGGGTCTTTCGGGTGAGAGCCGAATATCCTGACCAACTAGACTACAACGGATTGTTATCAATGTAAGTCACATAAGATATAAAACAACTACTAAAGAGCAAAGCCAAAAGAGTTATACGATTTAGTATCAAAGTTAAACTCGATCAAATTTAATTTTTAAAATTTAAACTCAATTTAATAATTTTAATTTATTATTTTTAAATATATATTATGAAAATAAAATGATAAATTAATAATAAATATTAAAAATATATATTAAAAAAATTTTGATTAAATTCACGAACCACTTTGACTCGATTCGAAAATAAACAACTAAAACTAAAATAATTATTGAATCAAACTTGAATAACTCTCAAATAATTTTACTCTCTTTTTAACATGTCTACTTGAATCTTGAAAATCATTAGGGATCACCTAATCAATTTCAGGTTCTTGGTGTGAGCAAACAGTTTCAGCCCATTTGGCAATAGACAGAGATATTGCATAGGCTATCCAGTATCCTTCATTCTTAAATCACTCATGCAGCAGAGTCCGAATATCATTCATGATAATCTGGGATCGAATATGTTGCTTGAAGAACAATGTCAGTCAATTTATAAAGCACAAGGCCCATCGTCGGTTCTTATATCACAAATTCACTGGTTAGTTCAGAACCAAAGAAAATAAATGTGATTCCAAAGCATAAGTTTATAAGATAAAATCTGTGTTGACCAAATTTGTGATTACATTCATGTATTCAATGGGAATTCCCAGAATGGTATGTAGATCCAGGAAATTGAGAAACTAGGACCATAACAATAATGAAAATGGTATGCAGCTAAAGACAAACTTGTCTAAGCTTTAACCATTATGCCAACAGGGAAACGATAAACAACTCAATGCCAGTAATGCAATTGTGGCATAGTATGACAATTGAGATGTAGTATTTTTTGTCACCATGACAACTTCTTGAGGCCTAAGTATGTCTATATGGGCATTGAAAACCAGAAATAACCCCTCAATAGCTCCACAGACCAGTTATTTCATATCCACCCAAATTCCACAGGAGCATCGGCTAGACAAGCAAGCAAGCGAAAAACGGTGATGGAAAGAAAGAATCTTAGCTCTTGTTCACATCCTGCTAGAACATATTTACACGAAAAAACCACGGCAATACAAAGGCTATTACCAGGCATGCCATCAGGAAGTTACAGAATGGCTGTCCGCGCCAACAACCCCCACTCCGAACTGATGAGCCAATACCAGCACTGGTAGACCCTTGGTCATGCCAATCTTCAATAAATCTGCTATCTCTAACACCAGTAATATTTTTTGCAGTCTGACCACAAATTTCACACATTCTGCAAAATAAATTAAACATAAGCAGCTATGTAAGGTGAATGGTAGCCATGATCCGCTTCCAAGCATTCAGTAAGTATCAAATGTTGGTTTGAGAACAAATTTTGCAAAAACCACTAGAAGCCTTTTACATCCATCACTTGATTTCCATCCTAACCTAGGCCATAAGCATAATTAATTGTAAAGGTAAACAATCAATTGTTGCTAATTGGAATTCCAATTGCAACTCTACGTGAATTCTTATACCAATTCTATCACACTTTATGATAAGGATTCACTTTGCTCAAACATATAGGAAAACCAAGAATATATATACATAAACATATATATATATATATATATATATAAGACAAGGTAAACTACAACTTCATATTCGATATTGATCAAAGTGTACATTTCTCACTTATGAATCTTTTAGAGTCAAAATAAGATTATTTCACTGCAAAAAAACCAATGATAATGGAGAAGAATGTCATGTTTCATGAACAAAGTGATACTTCACATTACTAACTCCTTAGTAATAGTGTAAATCATTTTGGCTCCTCCTCGTGAATGGTTAAGACTTGAAAGAGTAAATTGGGTTACCATAATAGAAAGTAGTTTCAATGAGAACTAAGAACATTCTAGTTGGTTCTAAAACTAATTCTAAACAAAACTAAAGCAAAGAAAAACTAAAATCAAGTGTTAAGAAGCCAAACCCTATTGATATCATGAATACCTAACACAAAACTACATGGTACAAAGCGTAATCAAGCAACAGCAGAGTACACATTTCCCCCAAGAGAACTGAGTCAGATCCTACAACTTCATTATCTAGAGAAAGAAAGTTACCTGTTTCCTTTCAGCTTGAACCATGCCTCTGCGCAGTGACCATGGGCAATTCCTAGCTCATCTTTGCACGCACAACCAAGTTGAATTAGATCCATAGCAGCTGCAGCACTTGATGTAGTTTCAGTAGATTCAAGTGATTGCTCTGAATTCAAATGGCAAATTCTACAAACTCTTTCCCCATCCCAACTCTCCTTAAACTTTCTTCTGCCACCACCACCTCCCTTTATATCAATTACACATGATTCCTCAGCTTCAGCAACCTTTGCTTTTGGCCTTTCCGTCAATAATTTACTTGAACCCAATCCATTGTCTTTCAGTTCTAATACCCCATTACTTCCATCCACACATGCTGCCTCTTGGGTGTTAACAACAATAATGGTCTCAACCACAAATCCATCAACTGAATTATCCAAGCTCCCACTACTACATTGATCAACTTGACCGAGTGTTTCACCAACTCCTCTCATCTCATTTGTCTCCTCATTAACCAATTCCTCGCTTGCTTCAACCAACCGCTCACTGGATACCACTCCATTGTTTTTCTCTCTCAAATTCCTTTCCTCACTGTCAAGCACATTTCCATCAACTAAACTACTCAAAAAACTCTCAGTAATTCCCAGATCATTCTGAATCAATCCTCTCCCGAAATCCATCTCCTGATGCTTACATGATCCATCGCCATCATTTTGCAATTCCAAATCCGCTTTTTCTCCACTACAACATACATTTTCTTCAGAATTTTTCACAATAACAGCCTCAGGCACAACACTATTAACTGAATTCTTTAAATTTCCACTGACTCCTTCCCCAGCTGGACACAAATTCTTACTAGTTTCTATCCTATCACCCATTTCCTCTTGATCCATTAATCTCGGCTAACTTAGAAAAAGAAAACACTCTTCCTCTTCCAAAATTATCAAAAACCAGGGCAATAAACATACACATGAACAATCATATAATAGAAAAGAGTAACATTTTCTCCATTTTAAAACCAAGCTCAGAGAAATTAATCACTTTTCATGCTCATACACCCCCCAAAAAATCCAAAAATCCATAATAAAAAAAAATATTAACACCAATAACAATAATTAAGAGCTAATTAATTCCCCAAAGTAATAAGAACCGAACCTTTGTTAACTTCCAAAACAACCCAGAATCAGATCCTTACCTACTGCATTGATCACTTCAACTCCAAGCAAAGAAAAAAAAACTTTGACAAAAAGAAAATTCTGTTCACTTTGAAATGTAAAAACCCGAGAAATTGTAATGGAGAAAGATCATAGCAAAAAAGGGGTTTTCTTTGGCATAACAGAACCAGGCACTTTCTCCATTAAAATACAAATAAATAATGAGAATCTATACATATAGGCTTAAAGAGACTGAAAGAGGTTAGGTGAAGAAAGGAACTTGAAAAAAATGCTATAAAAATGGAGATGGGTTGAGTGAAAATTACTAAACAATAACTAAAATTAGTTTAAAAAAAAAAAATAGTGATAACAAAAAGAGGATAACATTAATTAGAGGTAACAAGGAATTCTTTTGGACAGGTTTTTCATTTTGGATTCAGGGTGGTACGTAGGTAATGCTTATCTTGATGGATTAGGCAAGATTTTGGATTCTTGGAATTGCTTTCTATATGTAAAAAGAATGCTTTGAAGAGGTGAAGGTGAAATCTTTGCAAGTGCGAACTGTGAGGTGAAGCTAAATTTGTTTGCCGCGACTCATGGAACGTGTGGAGAGGAGTGCTTAGACATCACTCACGCTGGATCCGTGGACTTTCGCTTGTCGGGTTCTGGTGATCCGGCCCTTAAGAGTTTGAGGATTGACTTTTTTTTTATTTTTGTTTTTTAAATGTTAAAAATTCATATTTCCATAAATTTTGTACTTCACTGATTAACGAAACTTGACACAAGTAATTAAAAATTAATTCGTAAATGTAATTACTCAAGTTAGAATTTTAATTATTTTTATTAATAAATCATTTATAAATTTTAATAATAAATTGAATATATTTTAAGCTTTAAAATTGAATAACTTTTTTCTTTTACGTTAAAAAAAATGTGCTTCTCATTTGTCAATGGTGAAGTTTAATTCCTAGAAATTTCTCACGTTTTATTTATTTAGTGCTACATACTTTTTTGTTCTTCGTGTCATAATTGGGAAAATAAATAATAAATTAATGAGTTTCATTATAATATTTTGTTTTCTTAGCTATTTTTATCATATGAACTTAATTAGGTGGTTCATTATTCTCAGCTTAAGTCAAAGCTTGTGCAGAAATTAAAAAAAAAAATTAATGGGATAAAATTGTATACATATATATATATATATATCATAATTCTAGATTATCATCTTTTTATATATCCCCAGTTTCTGATCTATGAGAAAAAAAAAATTAATATATTTTAAAAGTACAAATATATTCATTTAAATCATTGCTAAAATTATCATTATTGTATATTATTACTAGCATAAACAATAAAACTCCTTTAAGCCATGCATTTTCTTTTCTCTATCAAAGCTCTACTTAGCAGCTTGATGGTCCATTAATTCTAATTAATACCCATAGCTTTTATTAAATGAGTTTTTTTTTTAAATTAAATATAAAATAGTGTTATGTCTTTGACACGATCCTACTCATCTTAGTTTACCATAGTCATGATCTTATCTGCATTTTCCCGAGAAAATGAAATTAAATATATTACTGTTAAACTAAGATGACGTTTTTCCCACGGAAACTACAACAACAAACAACAAAATAAAACCCTTGGAAGCATTCAAAAACAAGTGGTATAAAAACAGAGGTTCCCACAGGTTTGGCTATGGCAGACGATGCTGCCGACTCAGCTGTTTAGTTTTGTTTATGTCTTCTGTTTTGTCTCTCCATTCGGACAACGTGCATAGATGAGAAGCATTTTGTTCTTTTGCATGGCAATCGGCATGGGCACAGGCTAAAGTTACTATAATTTTATATAGACCATGTTACAAGCCGTACAAGTAACAATTTAGTACGATGTTTCTTATTTCGAAAGCAACACAATTTATATCTACTGGTAAACATTAAAATATTTGGAGAACCGTCTTAGAATACAAAAGTTTCTTTGACAAATAAGCTTGGTTAAAAACAAAGGATTTATGGACAAAATTGAGGGGTCGTAATCTTGGGAACACTAGTCCGCCAACTACTTGATTGCAAGTTGGGGACTCACGAAAGAAACCCATCATTTTTATGTAGAATTTGACCCAAACCTTTCAGATTCAGACCATGAATTCTCCCAAAATGATTGAAGCCCCGCCCACATGTCTACACCATTGGAATGTCAAGCAAGTTGGCTCACGTCAAACCCTCAATTAAGAGATGAAGGCTGTTGTGCTTGGACACCTGTTACAATAAAGAGCAACAAATGGAGAAATGGCATGTGGGCTGCCAACCAATTACGTCTGATGTTATTGTATGATAGGATCCTATAAATGAACATAACTGATGTTGCCTACCTGACAGTAACAGTGCTTTGTTTTTCACGTGATCGGATTGTATTGTTGACGGTTAATTCAATCATCACAGTTTGATCCACGTGTTTTTCGTATATCCTGCAAAAACAACAGGAATCAGAGGGGGCAGGAATTTGTCCCTGCACGCGCACTCCGACGATCAAGTCAGTGATCGGGAGTTGGTGTATGTAAGAAAAGGAGAAAGTATTGCTTAAATCAAAGAGTTTAAGTGTTTCTCCCTGTTTTTTTTTTTGGATCGGATCCCGGATCTCAGAGGGCTCACCTCATATTTATAGGCTTCTGAGTCGGTTCGGGCTGAGACCCAGGCGCGTGTCTGGGCCGCGACAGAGTTATAGAGCACTCTGTCGCGCCCTGGACCATGCAACTTGCGGGGAAGTAGTCTGGCGGCAGAGTATGCATAGGACCTCTACCGCTATTGGCTGCGGGAGACCTCTGCCGCTACGTTGGACGAGGAACCTCTACCGCTGTTCGTGCGGGGGACCTCTACTGCGATCTGGGCGGGAGACTATGCCGCATGCCGTGCGGGAGACTATGCCGCGGGCTGAGCGGGAGACTATGTCGCATGCAGTGCGGGAGACTTCTACCGCCGGCTGAGCGGGAGACTATGCCGCATGCTGTGCGGGAGACTATGCCGCGTGCAGTGCGGGAGACTTCTACCGCAGGCTGAGCGGGAGACTATACCGCATGCCGTGCGGGAGACTATGCCGCGGGCTGAGCGGGAGACTATGTCGCATGCAGTGCGGGAGACTTCTACCGCCGGCTGAGCGGGAGACTATGCCGCATGCTGTGCGGGAGACTATGCCGCGTGCAGTGCGGAAGACTTCTACCGCATGCTGAGCGGGAGTCCTCTACCGCGTGAGGTGCGGGAGACCATGCCGCATGCCGTGCGGGAGACTTCTACCGTAGGCTGAGCGGGAGTCCTCTACCGCGTGAGGTGCGGGAGACCTCTGCCTCAGGCACGCGGGAGACCTGTGTCGGGGGTAATGCGGAGTCCTGTGATGCCTCATGGGCGATGGAGGTCTGCCGCTCACGATGCGCGGCAGACTGTGAGGCGGTAGACTACTCTCGCATCAAACACTCTGTCGCAGCTCTAGGAACGGTGTCGCATGGCAGTTCTGTCGCCAATCTGCCACGTGGCCTGTTCTTGGTTCGACACGTGGCAGGCGGATAGTTGCACACGTGGATCTGGTGACACGACCACCATCAATTGCTCCCCACTCTTTGGCGGGAATTTTTCCCGCGAAAGAGGATCTGGGTCTGGCGTTTCTCGGGTCGGGTCGGACCTCCGCGCGTGTGTGTACTCAGGTGAGCCGCTATAAATACTGGGCCCCTGACGTCCTTGTTGCTACTGAATTCTCTCGCAAGGACACTCTGTCGCGACTCTCAGGACACTCTGTCGTAACTCCTTCGCCACACTGTCGCAACTCTGCCGCGGGACTGCTCACTGTGTCGCTAGTCTGCCGTGGATTTTCACACTCTGCCGCGAGTTCTGTTTCCATTACCTTAGGTAATTTTTCGTAACCCGTAGTCCTGTTTCTTCAATCTACGAGCTTCTAAGATGGCTAGACATGGCATAGGAAAGCAAATCGATCTAGGCGTTAAGTCGACTTTAAAGGAAGCCGACGTCCAAGACCTAGAATCCCGATTTCCTTTATCCGAGGGATACTCTTATAGACTCCCAACCCCTCAGGAGAGCGACATACGTCGTGTGTCTAACGGGGCTGTCGTTTTTAGGGCAGCTTTGGAGTTAGGACTCCGCTTCCCATTGTTCGACTTTGGGGCTTCCTTCCTCAGGACGGACGGGGTATCCCCGGGGCAACTGCATCCTCATGCATGGATGCAATTGGTAGCATTCACTGTACACTGCCATTTAAGGGGCGTCCCTCCGTCTCTTCCTCTTTTAGAAGTATTCTTTAGGCTTCGAGGGAGTCCCGGCTTAGTGCCTTACTCGCTTCAGCGGGTGTACCAGCCTGGTTTTGAGAACCGATTATTTGAGAAACCTGCCAACAAGCTTCATGGTTTCGAGACAGAATGGCTGGTTGTGGAAGTGCCCGAGGGCCTGGATATCCCCACTCGTTGGGAGAATAGGCGCGAAATCCCCAAGGGTCCCCGGATCGCCACACTTAGGGAGCAGTTGTCTTCTGACATCGACAAACTGCTAGTCCCTCATCCCCTTAGCCTTAACACCCTTGTATCAAATGAAAATTTGATATTAGCAGGCTGGGGTGTGGGTCCGGTCCCTGTTGCCGGACCCTCTGTTCCTTCGTCAGATCCTCTGCCTTCGGCTTCTCCCGAGTTGAATCCTGAAGCTCCTAGGCCACAAGAGGATATAGGGGGCACCAATCTGGAATCTAGCTCTGGTAGCGAACCCTTAGCCGATCTCACTGGTTGGGAAGGGTTCGGCTCCACTTTCATGGTGCTCCCTGATGACGACACCATAAATATAGAGTCCCTTCAGGAGCATCTCGATTCTCCTGACGGTAACTTTTAATTCTCTTTATGGCTTGCTGTTTTTGATCAATTTTTGACCACTGATTTGTCTTCTTTTTCTTTTTTACAAATATGAGTCACTTTCGGCAATCATTAGGTCGCCAGGTTTCTGAGGCTGGTCCTTCCAGCGCTCCTGCTAGGAAGAGGCATCGTTTGGCTGACGATGTCCCAAGTGAGGCACCAGTCCCCTCTCATCCACCTTGTGCTCGGACCCCTCCTGTTTCTAGGCAGGCTATGCCTCCCCCTCCTTCAGAGCAAGGAGATCTCTCTCGGGATAGGGGGAGAGTTACCTCATCTTCACGGGGGGCTTCCGGGTCATCCGGGCTATCACGCTCCGAGGAGCGCGCGGAATGCAATATCATTCCTTCCCAGCGGAAGAATAGAAAGCGCCTGTACATCGAGGGTTCGATGGGAAGCAGACCGATATTGCCGAGGATTGGTCCTGCCGATGAGAGGCCCTATTCCGTGGATGGGAGGAATATTATGAGGGGCCACGAGTTTCGGGTCTACCCAGGGGTTCGTGATAACGATGTTCTGGACACTCCCGGGGTGGCCTCCCGGTTGAGCTGGTCCACTATCCTTCCTCGAGATGAGGCAAGGATATTCAGAAACTACCCCGAGGGGGAAGACTTAGCCGATATCGAGGCGTTGAGGGTAAGTTTCTGATTTCTTCTCTTTTTGATTGCTTTTTGCAGCATGCTTTGAATCTAACATTTTTGCATTTTTTCGCAGCTGGCTCAACGAACCGTGACAAATAATGCCCAACATCGGGCTTACCGGGAGCGAGCCGACAGAGAAATCCGGGAGTTGAGGGACAAAGTCATGGAGTTACAGAACACGGTCAACAACTTGTCCCCTCTTCCGGGTTTAGTTCGAAGCCTGGAGGAGCAGCTTGCTAAGGCTCATCAAGACCTTGGTCTTGCAAAGGGGGATCTCACAGTGGAGACGGCCCGGTCTTGTAAACTCCAAGAGGACCTGCAGGAGGCTCATTCTGAGTTAGACCGTATGCAATCCAACTACGGGTCTATGCTCACTCGGAATCAAGAGCTCGAGCAGCGTGTTGCTGAGTTGGAAGGCCAAGCTGCTCCTGTACTGTCCCAGGCCGAGATTGACAGCATACGGGCCGAGGCCGTAAAGGAGTATTGTCTCACCAAAGACTATTTGAGGCGAAAGGAGGACTTCTCCAACCCTTATGTTAAGTACGGGTTCTACCTGGCCCGATCTTGGCTAGAAGCACACAGGGAAGGAGAGGAATTTCCTGAGCTCCAATACACCCATGAGGCGATGCTCTTTGAGGCCCCTGATTGGACCAAATACGAGCCCGAGGCTGAGCCTGCGGACGAGCTGTTCAAGAGGACTGCTCAGGACGATCTTGCCAATCTTACTGGTCCTTGGGAGCCCGCGGATCTGGACGGTGCTCCTGAGCCTATAGAAGCCCTCATCGATTTAGACGGTGAGGAAGGCGAGCAGTCCCTTGGGAGTGAAGGTTTTGCAGCTGACCCCCAGCTTCCTCCCGGAGAGTAGATAGGGATTTTTGCTTTTTTGTTTTTTGTATTTCATTTCAAGTACTTTGTTTTTTGTTTTAACTTTGTACTTTTGTCGAAATGTAATTGTAAAGATCTGTCAAAGATCTGCTTGTACCGACACTTGAATGAAATGAAATTGAGATTTTTGTTCATGCTTTGTCTCGCACCACTTCTCTAATTGTCATTTATCATTCTTTGTCTGATTGTTTCTTTTGCTTTGCTTGTATATAGCTTTGCATTTAGGTGGCGTTTGGTAAATTGCAGGGAAAGTGATTACAGGGAAAGTGATTGCAGGGAAAGTGATTGCAGGGAATGTGATTGCAGGGAAAGTAACTTTGCAGTGTTTGGTATCTCAATGTAAAATTCTGTTTAAATTACAGGGAAAGTAACTTCGCAGGGTTTGGTATCCAGTTACTTTGCTTGGAAAGTAGTGACAAATTCCAAAAATACCCCTGAGTATAAAAATAATTTTTCAATGAAAATTAATTAAAATAAAAATTGTATTATTAATATTACTCATCATTTGTAATTTTAAATTGTCATGTATTATTATTAATTTTTATTTTATAGAGTATAATATTAATAATTCATATATTATTAATGTAATTCGAAATTTTAATGTATCAATTGTAAATTTTCAATTATCATGACATCAACATAATACGTATAACATCCATGACAGTTATAATACTTCATATAAATTCATGTAAAATATTTTTCATACATGATAATACTATATAAACATTCATAAAAGTCATAATAATTCATACAAATCCTAATAAGATATTTTCATACATAATTCATAATGTCATGCCATTCAGCAAGTCATAAAATATAATATGTCCTACTAGAATATCTTTATACAAAATAATTCATACCTACTCATAATCATCCATCAAAGTCATAATAATCCAACGGAGTCCCACTACCATATCCCTATGCATAATAATCCAAAGTACGTTATAATAATCCAAGTTCTTTTTAATCATAAACATCAAAGTCAACCATCCAAAGCTCAAACTCCTATATCTCAGACGCAGCACGAAGTTGACAAAGATACTTCTTCACATAAAGCATTCTCCTTTCATAAGAACATGAGAAGAAAACGTCAACCTTGGTTGGGCTACTGAGGATGATTTCTGTAATCTCAACTATATCATTTTCTGTCAGTTCTTCTACATCATTCTTCAGCTCTGAAATTAAATCCATCACCTTCATCCTTCTAGCAGCATCATCAGCCATAAATTTGAAGCAATCGGCCAACTTACCAACTTGTTCACTTGCTTTCTCACATATGCTATGAAGGCCATTCATATTCTGGACTAAAGCATCTGCAACTGCCTCCATACCATGATCTCCAGATTTTCTTTTCTTGTTTATATTACGAGTGACATTGTCAGTATTGCAAACTGAACGTCTTTGAGTACCAACGGATGGATCACTGAATAGTGTGAAGGCATCATTGTCACCAACATCAGCTTCAAGATTCATGTCCTCAAGCCCGGTTTCGGCATTTGCATTTGCAGTTTCGATATTATCAACAGCTTCTCCAGGAGTTTCTGCTGTTAAACCAGTTGCCCTATCTTTGCCAAAAATGAGAGCCAACTTCTCAAAGTGAGGGAAAGACTTGTTCCGTAGTCCCGCTGCTCCGGGATGACCCTGTAATTAAATTCAAAATCATGCACATTCTTTTATTAAACAATATTATATCATAAATATATATGAAGTAGAATAAGTTATAATGTATAATACCTTTAACCAACCATTCCAAACATCAAGCTCACATGTTATACACTTTTTCTCTTCATCCCATCCAAATCCAGATGCAGCATTACCTAACATATCTGCAACCTCTCTATATTGTGTCTTTAGCATTCTCATCCTAGAGTTGATATGAGGGTTACCTTTGATTTGACAATTCGAGATTTTTTCGACCATCCATTTCTCAAGTTGCGTCAAGTATCCAGCCTTGAATGTGCCATTGTCTTTACTCCAGCCACCCTGGTTGACAAGCTCGATACAACAATCAATTAAGATGGCATCTTCAGTTGATGTCCACTGGTGAGTGGACCTTCTGTTTGCAGCACGTTGGGATGAATCACCCTCCATCAACCTGTTATAGAAGCAAACTAAACAAAGAAATTGTTGGAAGCAATTAAATAGTTGGAATAAAATGTACATTAAAATAAGACATTGAAATAATACATTTAAATAAACAACTGTTACAAATGTCTAGTTTAAGTAGTTTGAATGCAAAGAAATATCTGAAACAAGTACAACCATTTATGATAAATCGCAGAAATTAAACACATTTAGATTGTTCAAATTGAAACAAACAACACAATACGACATAGATTAATTCCGGTTCCTAGAAGCAAGCCATTCATTCCACATCTCTTGTGCTAAGTTATCTCTCCAATTTGTCCATTCAGGAGAAGACTCGATGAATGCGATGGTGTCAGCATCTTGATTGGATTCAACAACTCTGTCTGTTAATTCAGCCTCAAGTGGATCAACTGACATCTCTCTCCTTATATGGTTGTGTAACAAAGCACATGCAGAAATTATTCTAACCTTTGTTTTCACTGGATACCACGACCTCTCTCGAAGGATTGCCCATCTCATTCTCAGAGAGAGGATATTTGTTCATTAATCATTCATAGATTGTATAATAATTACTTAAATTGTAGTTGTAGATGCAATCATGTTTTTAGTAAACTGATTTGTTTGAAATATGACTATAGTTTTATATTACTATAGTTTTATACTTGGTTTCAATTAGCATTAGTTAAGTTACCAGGTAAGTTTTATATGATGAATCAAATGAATAGCTAATAAGCTAACAAAAGACTGGTTGTAGAAATCAAGCAGGATGAGGCACAGGAAACCTTAGAAGCCATAGCAACTTTAATCCATTTATGTAGGAAAATGGATATTTATTAAGTAATAATTGATGGAAAAAAAGACAGGTGTGGTGCAACAATAAGATAAGACGGTGGAAAAAAAAGGGTAGCCTGTATATTTATTAAATATCAATTATAATTCAATTGATGTCTTCAATATTATTATTATTATTATTATTATTATTATTATTATTATTATTATTATTATTATTATTATTATTATTATTCCTTGCCCTTGGTTGGATTACTTTACACATGAAACATAACCCTTTTCAATTCCTTTTAGCCAAGCATAAAGTAAGACCTCAGCCTTGGAAGTTGGAATCAGCAAGTGAAAACTACATATAGATTTACAACTAGAAAGGGTATGCATTTCCAAAATAAATATCTCATGTTGGATCCTAGAAATTTATTTGTATAATATTATTGCCAGAGTTCAGTGGTGACACTGCATTAAATAGTTTCTCCACACTCTCACTATAAAAATTAGCCTGTATATAGAGAATAGGGATTGGTCAACAATATATTAAATTAATGTTCTAAGCTTAAAATACTATTACATGTAAATTGTTTTTGAAGGCTATTACTTTTATATATAGCAAAGCAAAATCTAAGGTTGTACAACCATTTTCCTGCATAAATGGATTAAATATGATAAAACTTAGAAGCTGCAGCTAGGAAAATCTCAAGCATTGCAAAGCTGTTAAAACCAAGTATAAAACTATAGTAATATAATTTACTATATCACAACTTGTAGAAGCCATAGCAAGGAAAATTTCAAGCATTGCAAAGCTGTTAAAACCAAGTATAAAACTATATTAATATAATTTACTATATCACAACTTGTAGAATATATCTATCTGCTCTAAATATGACTAAAGCCTTCTAATAGCCAATTTCATTGCGATTAGGAACACTATATATATATAATATAATTGATTATTCCATATATGAGGTTTGCAAATAAAACTATAATTTTAAAATGTTTATTTAAAATGGTTGATATACAGTATCAGGTCTTAGAATTGCTGGAAATGCTAGCGGAAATTGAGATTTAGATATCAACCATTTGAATAGTGTTGACTTATGCAACCGTTCTGTAAGAATCCTTGACAGTTCATGTTCAAAACTGATTTGTGCAAAAGATTTTCTCTGGTCTTTGAGTTTTTTTTTTTTTTTAATGAAATTATGTATCTTTGTCAATTTTCATTTGTCATATACAGATCGGTAGGTGGGTAGTCCTTGTTCATTTTTCTTATGTTTTTTTCTTAGTGTGCAGATTGTGATGTATTTCCAGTCCACTGACCGGAACCAGAGACCCAGAGGGTTTAATGTAAAACTGGCCTTTCAGTTTACCTGGACTTTAGCAGTTTGCATCTGGTTGCTATACCAAATCAAGCATTCAAACAACAGAAAGGATGTTGGGAGTTTACAAGCCAAGTTCGGTGAAAGAAACAGTGTTGAGATTTTAGGGCGCAAAGGGGATGTGGAGTTGAGTGATAAAGGTATGTATACGTCTGACTCAAATGATGTAATTCTTGAAGCAGAAGGAAAGCAGAAAGATAGAGGTGACAGAGATCGTGAGCTTGGAAATATTGATGAGAAGGGGGGAAATGAAACTTTATACAAGGGAATTGAACACATTCATGGGGATGTCAAAACTAATACAGAGGAAGGGAAGAAAATTGAGCGAGCAATACCATATAATCTGTCATCAAATAGCAGGGGAATATGGTTTTTGAAGAGGCATAAAGCGCCCAGAACTAAGGAAACCCCAAAAGCCCCAACTTCTTTAAGAATCGTTAGAAACATAAAAAGGGATCATAAACAGAAGCCGAACTTGCAGATTCCTACTCTGAAGACATGTAAACAGAAACATTACTCTTCTTCTTTGTCTCATACAACAAATAAAGTTCCTAAATCACTAAACCATATCATTGCCATCAAACATCAGTAAAAAATCTAACTAGTCATAAAAAGAATGATAGAAACAAAAAATACCAGTCGACAGCAAACAAGAAATTGACAGAGGCGAAGAGGAATAAAGTATAATACCAGTTGAAGAAAAGAGACAGAGGCGAACGGCAGCAAACAGCAACTGAAAAGAAGAGGAAAACAGAGATGAGGATGGGTAGGAGGCGGTTGCAATGGGTTTTTGCACAACAGTGATTTTGCAGATGGTGAGAATGAAAGAGCAGAGAAAGAGTCGGGGGTAGGGTAATGTCAAGTTTACTTTGCAGACTTGGTTGCAAAGTGATTGCAGCCGCAATCACTTTGCAGTTTACTTTCTGCATACCAAACAACGTAAACACTTTGCGCCCAATTAAATTACAGCGCAAAGTGTTTACTTTCTGCATACCAAACAGGGCCTTATATTCATGTATGCTCCCCAATTCTTGATAGAGAGGTATGCTTTCAGGAAGAATTTTTTGTGCAAACGCGTAGTTGTTTAAGGCTTGAATACTGTGACGTGAAGGCGTCTTTAGTTTTTATAGCCTTAGTATTTTGATTACCTGGCCACAGTGACGCGTAGCGGCTTAGGCCTTTATGGTTAATTGAATGTTTTATGCCTGGCCTTAGTGACGCATTGCGTCTCAGGCTCTCACGGCTCTTTTGAGTATACGCCTGGCCACAGTGACGCGTTGCGTCTCAGGCTCTTATGGCTCTTGTGTGGATGTATATATACCTGTTTTACAGTGATGCGTATATGCCGGGCCACAGTGACGCAAAGCGCCTCAGGCTCTTACGGCTTGGTTGAACTACGCCTGGCCACAGTGACGCATAGCGCCTCAGGCTCTTACGGCTCGGTTGAACTACGCCTGGCCACAGTGACGCATAGCGCCTCAGGCTCTTACGGCTCGGTTGAACTACGCCTGGCCACAGTGACGCATAGCGCCTCAGGCTCTTACGGCTCGGTTGAACTACGCCTGGCCACAGTGACGCATAGCGCCTCAGGCTCTTACGGCTCGGTTGAACTACGCCTGGCCACAGTGACGCATAGCGCCTCAGGCTCTTACGGCTCGGTTGAACTACGCCTGGCCACAGTGACGCATAGCACCTCAGGCTCTTACGGCTCGATTGAACTACGCCTAGCCACAGTGACGCATAGCGCCTCAGGCTCTTACGGCTCGGTTGAATTACGCCTGGCCACAGTGACGCATAGCACCTCAGGCTCTTACGGCTCGGTTAAACGGTCTACTTTGGGTCTGGCCCACTCAACCTGTATTGTCCGCTTTGGGTTTGGCCCGTTGGTAGCCTGCGTTCGCAGGGCCCGAACCAAGGGCAGCCCTCACGGTTTTGAATCCTGTCACGAGATTTTGACTTACAACAAAGAGATAATTCATATATCGGTTAAGTAATGATATCAGGTGACAGTGTAAATAAAACCATAGTGCTTGGAAAGGAAGATGTAGTGGTTAATTCAAATATAGCTTTAAGTGATTTGAATTCCACTTTTTCCCTATCTTCTTCCCTTGTAGAGTTTCCAGAGTGCAGGTGTTGGGTCCGATTTTGCATCTGATTCTGTAGGGACCTTCCCAGTTGGCTCTGAACTTCCCATCCTCCTTCAGGGCATTCGTGATCTGCGACTTTCTGAGCACTAGGTCTCCCTCAGACATTGGCCTATCTCTCACCCGGCTATTATAGTAGTTGGCCACCCTCTGATGATAGGATGCCAATCGAATAGCCGCGGTTTCTCTGTGTTCATCGAGTAGGTCCAAGCCTTCCCTTAGAGCTTGTGAGTTTTCTTCCTCTACTAAGGGTACCACTCTTGGCGATAATGCTCCAAGTTCTACGGGGATCAATGCTTCTGGCCGTATACAAGGCTGAACGGCGTTTCTTTAGTCGACACACGACTGGTGGTACGATATGCCCATAAAACACTAGGCAATTCGTCCACCCAGGCCCCTTTTGCTTTGTCTAGCCTGGTTTTCAGCCCATGGAGGATGGTCCGATTACTGACCTCGGCTTGTCCATTAGCTTGAGGATATGACACTGAAGAGATCCGTAGCTGAATGTTGAGGTTCTTACAAAAGTCACGGAAGGCGTTGCAATCAAATTGCTTTCCATGGTCGGCATTCAAGATGCGGGGAATTCCAAATCGACAGATAATGTCTTTCCACACCATTGCCTCCACTTTCTTCTCCGTGATTGTGGCTAAAGGCTCTGCTTCAATCCACTTGGTAAAATAATCGGTAGCCACTAACAGGAACTTTCTTTGACCCATGGCTAATGAGAAAGGTCCAAGGATGTCTAACCCCCATTGTGCAAAAGGAATTGGTTGTACTGTGCCTTGAGAGGGAGTTACTGGGGCTGTGGTGATAGGCGCAAACCTCTGGCATTTGTCACACCTGCGGGTTTGGTCCATTGCATCTTTTTTCAGCGTTGGCCAGTAGAATCCCGATCGCAGTACTTTAGCAGCGAGGGCTCTTGCTCCTAAGTGTTCGCCGCAGATTCCTTCATGCACTTCCGCTAGAGCATATCTTGCTTGTTCCGGTCCCAGACATTTCAGCAGTGGCGATGAGTATCCCCTTTTGTACAGTTCTCCGTTGATGAGTGTGAACTTCGCCCCTTGTATTTTCAAGCGACGAGCCTCGTCTTTATCTTGGGGGAGTGTACCCTCAGTGAGATACTGTGTAAATGGGGATCTCCAATCGTCTCCAACTTGAATGTCACACACTTCGACTCCTTCAACACTCGGTCGTTCGAGCCTCTCCACCTTTACGGTCCTTCCTTGTGTTTCTGTGGAGGAGGCTAGCTTAGACAGTGAATCAGCATGTGTGTTTTCGGACCGGTTGATTTGCATCAGCTGAAAGCTTTTGAAAGTCTTGGCCAGGAGTTGGACTTTCTTTAAGTAAGGAACCAGCATCGGTTCTCGTACCTCGTACTTTCCGCTGAATTGGTTCACCACCAGTTGAGAATCACTGTGTGCTACCAAGTGGTGAACCTGCAATTTCTCCGCTAGTGCCATCCCCGCTACCAGAGCTTCATACTCCGCTATTTTGTTCGAACTAGGGAATCCGAATCGTAGGGAGTATTCCAGGGATTTTCCTTCTGGCGACACCAGGACTATACCCGCTCCACTTCCGTTGGCACTTGATGACCCATCGACATGCAGCAACCATGGGTGAGCCTCCCCTTCACTGCTGTCGTTCGGGATAGTGCATTCCACGATGAAGTCAGCCAGAGCTTGACCTTTGATAGCCTGCCTTGGTTGGAATGTGATGTCGTATCCCCCAAGCTCCACCGCCCATTTCACTAACCTTCCTGAATGTTCAGGTTTCTGGAGGATCTGTCTTAATGGTTGATCTGTTAAGACAGTGATGGGATGTGCTTGGAAATACGGACGCAACTTTCGCGAGGCCATCAAGAGGGCTAATGCTAGCTTTTCGGCCAGTGGATAGCGGGTCTCTGGATTTAATAACACTTTACTCACATAGTAGATGGGACGGTGCACACTTTCATCTTTCTTCAGTAGCACCGCACTGACGGCGAAATCGCCGACGCCCAAATACATATAGAGTTGTTCTCCTTCTAGGGGCCTTGTTAACAAAGGCAGCTGTCTCAAGTAATCCTTGAGATCTTCAAAGGCTTTTTGACAATCTTCCGTCCATTCGAAGTTCTTCCCCCCCCGTAGAGTTTTGAAGAAAGGCAAGCTCCTTTCCACTGATTTTGACAAGAAGCGATTCAGAGCCGCTATTCTGTCTGTCAATCTTTGGACCTCTCTTACGGTGGTTGGGGCTTTCATGTCAATGACAGCCTGTATCTTCTCAGGATTTGCCTCGATGCCCCTGTTTGTGATCATGAAGCCTAGGAATTTTCTCGATTTTATCCCGAATGAGCACTTTTCGGGGTTTAGCTTCATGTTGAATCTCCTTAATACTTCAAATACCTTGGACATTTGATCAGTATGAGATTCTCCTACGCGGCTCTTGATTATCATGTCGTCCACGTAGGCTTCCATGGTATTTCCCAGAAGATCCTTGAACACTTTGCTCACCATTCGTTGGTAGGTGGCACCCGCGTTCTTTAAACCGAACGACATTACCCGATAGCAATAGGTTCCGTCATCGGTTATAAAGGAAGTCTTTTCTTCATCTTCTGGGTGAAGCATGATTTGGTGATACCCGGAGAATGCATCCAAGAAACTGAGGAATTCGTAGCCGGATGTATCATCTACGAGTCTGTCTATCCGAGGTAGGGGGTATGAATCTTTAGGGCAGGCTTTGTTCAGGTCTGTGAAATCAACACACATTCGCCACTTCCCGCTAGATTTCTTTACCATCACTACATTGGCTAACCACTCAGGGTAATGACCTCTCGAATGAATCCGGCGCCCAGGAGCTTACTCACTTCTTCAGTGATTGCTTTTTGTCGTTCCGGGGTAAAACTCCTCTTCTTCTGTTTGACTGGTCTGTGTCCGGGTATGATATTAAGTTCATGGCATATGACTTCGGGACTGATCCCGAGCATGTCCGCCGGGCTCCAGGCGAAGACATCCGAGTTTCTTCTTAGACACTCGACTATCTCCTTTTTCTGTTGCTCGCCCAACTGAGTCCCGATGAATGCCCTTTTTCTGCTATCCCCTTTAGTTAGCGCAATGGCTTCTGTTTCCTCTACAGGTTAGGGTTTAGGCGGATCATCGATGTATAAGGCTTCTTTCCTCTGCGCTACCTTGTTGGCAGTGGAAGCGAGATAACAAGTACGGGCACTCCTTTGGTTTTCGCGTACTTGCCCGACTCCGTTGGGAGTGGGGAACTTCATCAATAGGTAGCAAGAGGATATCACCGCCCTCATGTCGTTCAGCACCGGCCTGTCCAAGATCATGTTGTAGGCAGCGGAGGTCGATCTGACTACCATGAACAATACTTGTCGG
The DNA here is from genome assembly GCA_033439115.1 of Firmiana major. Lineage (NCBI taxonomy): Eukaryota > Viridiplantae > Streptophyta > Magnoliopsida > Malvales > Malvaceae > Firmiana > Firmiana major. The sequence continues at coordinate 2,456,584 of CM065914.1, read as the reverse complement.
GTCACGTCTTTCGGGTGCTCACCGAGAGTTACAGGCAACTCTATGGACCCGACAACTTTCACTCGCTCCCCCGTGAATCCATATAGTGGTGTCATAACGGGTTTCAACCTATCCTCGGACATGCTCATTTTTTCAAAGCAGTTCCAATAGATCAGATTCACTGAGCTCCCGTTATCGACTAGGACCCTGCTCACGGGTGTTTGACCACCACCGTGGATATCACCATGGGGTCGTCATGGGGCATGGCGACATCGCCTCTGTCAGCCGGAGTGAACATGATGGGCTCTTCATCTGCCTGCTCCTCCATTACCACGTTAACCTGATACGCTTGCCTAGCGTAACTCTTGCGGGAAGTAGAGGAGCTTCCTGCACTTGAGTCCCCGCCTGCGATGACATTTATCGCAGGGGCTGTAGGTTCGTTGTTTGGCGGATTAGCACGGGGGATGGGCCTGACTACTTCGTTTCTAGGCCTATCCCTTCTGATATCATTATTTGCCCCCGCCCGCGGACGATTATTCCTTTGGTCACGCGGAGGATATTGGGGTCTCTCGCTTCGCCACAGGAAGCGGTTGATTTTCCCCTCTCTGGCCAGTCTTTCTAACTGGTCCATTAAGTCTCTACACCTCTCTGTTGGGTGTCCGTGAGCACAATGGAATTCACAGTAGGTTTCAGTGTTTCGGCCTACGTCTCCAATTTTTTTCTTGGGGAATTCCAGTAGTCCTGCCCCTTTGATGGCTGCCAGTATTGCAGTCCGAGGCTCGTTTAACTTGGTATAACCTTCATACCTGAGCCTAGGGGCTTTGTCAGTTCTCACGGGTTTTGGGAAGCTTCTCTCGGGTGCGTCTCTCTCTCTTTTCTTCCCTTCCTTTGCCTCTCTGGGCTGTATCGTTCTCATCACTTCTTCTTGAGCTACATATTTGTTAGCCCTGGCAAAGAGGTCGAAAATCATCATCGGTTGATCGAGAGAGAGGGATTCTTGTAGCTTCTCGGAGCTCGTCTCTTGTAGCATTGCGGCCAAGGCTACCCCTACTGGTAGATCTTCCACCTCCAAGGTTGCATCTCGGAAGCGATCTACATAGCTTTTCAAGGATTCTCTATTTTCTTATTTAAGCGTGAGTAGGTAGGTAGCGTCTTTCTTCCTCTGGCTGTGGATCATGAACACTTTGAGGAACTCATTTCTCAACTCGTCGAAAGAGGAGATTGAACCTTCGTTCAGCCCGTTAAACCATTTCAGAGCGTGCCCGGACAATGTGAGAGAAAAAGCTCTGCACATGATTTCGTCCTCCCATCCATGAAGCAGCATGAGGGATTCATAACTCTGAATATGGTCGTAGGGATCCGCTTTGCCCGTATAAGTAGCCATAGAAGGCATTTTGAACTTCTTCGGCAAGGGTTTGTTCATGATCTCCGGACTGAATGGGATCCTCCTCCTTTGTCCGTCATCCGGAGACACTAGCCTTTTCTTCTCGAGGATCCTTTGGACGACCTTCTCCACGTCCTCCGACCCTCGAGCTGAGTAAGGTCCTGTCCCTTCCGGTCTAGAAGAGTCCGATTGGTAAATACCCCTTCCAGTACCTCTGACTACGGGACTTGATATCTCGGGACCTCTTGTGGGTTAAAATCTCTTTGTCTTCGCTGCTCCCCAGTCCTATATTCTCCTAACTCCTGTACAAACTCCAAAGGAGAAGAGCTACGGAGTGTAGAGAAACTCTGCCGCACAGGGGCTGCAGGGGAACTCTGTCGCCTGGCCTACAGAGGTGAAGTCTGACGCGCATCGGGCAAAGGTGAACTCTGCCTCCTAGCAGCGGCGGGAGAGTGCTGTCGCCTATCTGACCTGGGATATCTCTGCCGCATGTGGTCGGCGGGGGAGCTCTGTCGCCTTTGAGCCGGGGGAGAGCTCTGCCGCTCGTTTGGCGAACTCCGTCGCCTACCGGGCAGAGGTGAGCTACGCCGCAGTTGAGCCGCGGGTGATCTCTGTCGCGGGGATGCGGGCGAGCTCTGCCGCCTCGGGGCCAGAGGCGACCTCTGTCGTTGCTGAGCTGCGGGTGAGTTCTGTCTTGTTGGGTAGGCAGTAGCATTGTCTTGCGTTCCTGCACCTTGTCCGACACTCACCAAAGTGGAGGGCTGACCTCTCTCGTAGGTCTGCCTCGGTGTGCTTTCCCCCACTAACTGCTGCACTTCTTGGGGTAAGCTCAATTGGGGGAGAGCATCTCTGAAGAAGCTCACCATGGCTTTCAATGCAGCTGTAGTCTCCTCATTTTTTCGCTTCAGGGCATCAAATTCCTCCAAGGAGACTAAGGGTTCTCCTTGAGCCCTTTCACTGTGTCTTCTTCGCTGTTCTGATCTGACAGGGGGACTTACAGAGTTCTGCCCTCCTGTCAATTCTGCAGTTGAGCGTGTCCTCACCATTTCGATAGAGAACCTGACTTTTTGTCGAGATTCCCACAGACGGCGCCAATTGATGTTGCCTACCTGACAGCAACAGTGCTTTGTTTTCCACGTGATCGGATTGTACTGTTGACGGTTAATTCAATCGTCACAGTTTGATCCACGTGTTCTTCGTATATCCTGCAAAAATAACAGGAATCAGAGGGGGCAGGGATTTGTCCCTGCACGCGCACTCCGACGATCAAGTCAGTGATCGGGAGTTGGTGTATGTAAGAAAAGGAGAAAGTATTGCTTAAATCAAAGAGTTTAAGTGTTTCTCCCTGTTTTTTTTTCTTTTTTTGGATCGGATCCCGAATCTCAGAGGGCTCACCTCATATTTATAGGCTTCTGAGTCGGTTCGGGCTGAGACCCAGGCGCGTGTCTGGGCCGCGACAGAGTTATAGAGCACTCTGTCGCGCCCTGGACCATGCAACTTGCGGGGAAGTAGTCTGGCGACAGAGTATGCATAGGACCTCTACCGCTATTGGCTGCGGGAGACCTCTGCCGCTACGTTGGACGAGGAACCTCTACCGCTGTTCGTGCGGGGGACCTCTACTGCGATCTGGGCGGGAGACTATGCCGCATGCCGTGCGGGAGACTATGCCGCGGACTGAGCGGGAGACTATGTCGCATGCAGTGCGGGAGACTTCTACCGCCGGCTGAGCGGGAGACTATGCCGCATGCTGTGCGGGAGACTATGCCGCGTGCAGTGCGAGAGACTTCTACCGCCGGCTGAGCGGGAGACTATGCCGCATGCCGTGCGGGAGACTATGCCGCGGGCTGAGCGGGAGACTATGTCGCATGCAGTGCGGGAGACTTCTACCGCCGGCTGAGCGGGAGACTATGCCGCATGCTGTGCGGGAGACTATGCCGCGTGCAGTGAGGGAGACTTCTACCGCAGGCTGAGCGGGAGTCCTCTACCGCGTGAGGTGCGGGAGACCATGCCGCATGCCGTGCGGGAGACTTCTACCGTAGGCTGAGCGGGAGTCCTCTACCGCGTGAGGTGCGGGAGACCTCTGCCTCAGGCACGCGGGAGACCTGTGTCGGGGGTAATGCGGAGTCCTGTGATGCCTCATGGGCGATGGAGGTCTGCCGCTCATGATGCGCGGCAGACTGTGAGGCGGCAGACTACTCTCGCATCAGACACTCTGTCGCAGCTCTAGGAACGGTGTCGCATAGCAGTTCTGTCGCCAATCTGCCACGTGGCCTGTTCTTGGTTCGACACGTGGCAGGCGGATAGTTGCACACGTGGATCTGGTGACACGACCACCATAAAAAACATTCAGTGTTACTAGGGAAGTAAAAGAATGTCAAGCAATGGAGATTAGTGGCTCTAGTAAGTATGACGGTTTATTGGAATTAATAAAAGGGTTAGGCACTTACAACATGAAGGAATGAAGCGGGTAATGAGGAGCCTCTTTCGGCGGAATTCTGTGGTTTAAAAGGGATGGACGACTCAAGTCTGCCGCTTTTGACTTCGGCATTGATTGAATTAAAATTGAATCTGATTGCCTAAGCTATGTTTCTTTTGTTGGCCTTCATGAAATAACTGATGACGAAGGCAATTCAGGCGGTTGATTGTCTCCTTTGATCGATTTTGATTGAGGCAGACAGAATATATAAAACCAGGCGGCTAATGCAGGCAATTGGAAAAGGTCGGCAACGGGATAATGGCCTACGCATGTATCAGTCACATCCTGGCTTTTTTGTAACCTTCTGGCTATGGGATTGGGCCATATTTCAGCACGATGTTCATTGATATTCCAATCCGAGGCCCACATTTTGGTTGATTCAATGCCGAAATCATGAAAAAAGTTACATGGATCTATCCCCTTACGTTGGGTTGTTTCATTAGCTTGTGCTAGAAGGGAATTTCAGATATATAACCTTAACGTTTATGATCCATAAGGCTATTAAGTCAAAAGCTGGAACATGAAGATTTGATTACAAGTTGATCCAAAGTCACGAAAGCCGGTATTAAGTTTGATTTTTCGCTTATAACTCTCATTTGCGATGCCACTTCAAGGATAACGTTTTGACAGAATCTTATTTCATTAATGATCTATCTTAACAGGCATACAAATCATTTGGCTAATATGACTTAACCCTAAAGTCCATGAGAAAAGATGTTTACCGCCAAATAAATCATACATTCCCATCAGTAAATTCCAAGGAGTCTTTGTCATGGTATAATAGAAATTGTTCTTTGCTTCTTAAGTTGGACTTGGAGTTGGGATGGGATATCTTTACAGATACGGTAACATCCCACTCACTTTGTTCCATGCGGCAAGCGACTGTGGCGGGCTGGCTGCTTGTTTGATAGTTTTAGGATGGCATTTAATCGAGAATGGATCATTCATTTCACAGATGAATATCTGGTAAGTTTCAGTCAGAACTCAGAGCTAATATTGGAAGATCTGGGTATTCTTCTTGAATATAGGTACTTTAGTGTGTTCAGCTGAGTTCAGTCCTTGAACCGTCTGCAACATCCAAACAATGCGACCAATTATGTTCCATCATATAGATCAACCTTAACCATCAAAATTTAATCAAACGATTATTATCTCTCTCTCGTTGAATTCAAAATTCAAATCCCTTCACTCCTCATACCTCTCTATAAACCCCCCCAATGGCTTGAATCTTTTCAATGACAATAAATGCAAAGGATTTTTTTTATTACATTTAGAAACCTATAAAAACATAAAAATGGAGTATAATCATCCATCAAACTTGATTACATTTATCATTAATATTTATGTTACAATCATATCTTATATAATAAAACTTAATGCTTCGGCCTAAACCAACAGACAGGACTAAGACTAACTGTAACATCCTGTGACAATTTTTAGACATTTCACCTAATTTATAGGAGAGTTCCTTAATCTAATTAATTTCGTTCACAACTTTAGTTTCATGTAGTTAAATACAATCCCTCGAAGAGAAAAGGGCCAAAACGAATTATGTAGAAAGAGAAAAGTGCAAAAATCATATTCAGCTGGATGGAAAGGGCAAATTATGCTTCCTATTACGTTGGTCCAGAAAGCTCCATTGCTTCAATGATGAAGGATGACTCTTCATGGATGTCACTATGATTCCTAGAGAAGCTACATGCCCTAGTCTCAGAAAGGTTTGTTCCACCTTGCAATTCCACCATTCCTGACAGCAAAACAGCAAAAGACCTTCCAGAACCTTCAAACCTTCCGATATCTTTGGCCGAAGGTGAGGTTGTGACCGAGCAGACCACAGAGCCAGCTCTGCTGTTTTTTCCAACTGCAAAGCGTCAAAACATCCCTTCAAATCCCTATCTACCAGCACTGCAAGCCTCTTCTCCTCATGCAATGTTCTAACCTGTATCAATCATAAAATATCTTCAAATTAAATATGGATGAACAGTAAGGAACAAAGAGCACGAAAAGTTGGTTCCAACAAATATTAAGTGGAGAAAAAGAAAAGTGGACGAAAATGCTCAAGTTTATGCTGGTGGTTACAACAAAGCCAACATCCATTATGTTGAGTGATCTGGATATTATTAGCATGCAGGGTGGATCTTATCCAAGATGATAATGCTGGGTAGGGCCAAGGAGGTGACATAAATCTTAAAACAAAACCATCCCAGCTGATTAAATATATACCAAACATTTCAGGCAACCACGGTGTTTTGTTGGAACTTTGCTGAAAATAACAATCACATGAATTACACACCTGAAGTATAATTTATAATGCTTTTGCAAGCATCCAGAGCTTTCCCTAAGTAAAGCACCAAGCATTTGATCTGGCAGCAACAAAGTTGAATTAGCAGTCATAATTACTTACCCAGTCAAGAATCATTCCCTTTTGAATCTGTCCATTACCAGCATCTAATGCCTTTTGTCCAATGATGAGTTCCAAGAGTAGTACCCCAAATCCAAAGACATCTGTTTTTTCGGAAGACTGTCCAGTTGAAAGATACTCTGGGGCAATGTGTCCTGCAGTACCCCGCATGGCAGTAGTAACATGTGAATCCCTTTTATCTAAGAGCTTAGCAGGACCAAAATCCCCTACCACAGCTTCAAAACTTTCGTCAGGCAAAATATTTGCAGCTTTCACATCCCTGTGTATTATTTTAGGATTACACTGCTCATGTAAATATAGAAGTCCACGGGCAGCTCCAAGGGCAATATGCATTCATCTATTCCAATCCTGAGAAGGCTTTTCACAGCAAGCATCTGCTAAAGATAATCAAATTATAAGGTAATAGCAAGGCCAAGAGTGGAACAAACAAAAAAAATTTGTGAGTGCATCATAAGCTAGATAAAAAGTTTATGCTCTATTCCATTTATGCCACAAGAAAGGGAAAACAAAAGAATGAAGAAAGGTAGGCTAATTGCTAACTGATGTAAGCTCAAATTTGAGATGCAGAGCCTAAAAAATGGCAACGCCTGCATGAGTCCACAAATTAACCTAAGCTCTATTCATCTGAAAAATCAAACAAAGAAAAAAAGAATGGTGTGATGAGGACAGAAGCACAAAGAAACAAACCTCTTAAGCGATCAGCAACACTCCCATTTGGCATATAAGGATAAACAAGCAACCTCTCATCAGAAGTCATGCAAAAGCCATATAAACGTAAGAGGTTACAGTGAAGAGCTAACCCAATCATCTTTTCAGTTTGAAATTGCACTTCTCCTGTGAAATTTGGATCTTTTTGCCTTTTAACCTCCACCACTGACCTATTTTGAAGACATCCTTTATAAACAACTCTAAATCCTCCTTGCCCTAAAGTTTTTGGGATTAAAATTGCCCGTAGCAATTTGCAGTTCATGAAATGAGAACCTCTTTAAATGACCAATTTTAAAATCATAATCTTGCTGCACTGCAATTCAAATTCACAAAATTCACAAATTCCAACGATTGCACAAATCCAGAGCTAAAAAGCATACATTGTAAATTTGGGAGTACCAGATGATGTTAGCAAAATTCGAGATCTGTACCAAAGCACCCAACAAACAAGCAGCATCACTGAAACCACTAAAGTGGAACTGATTCCTATGGCAACAGAAAGCACCCAAAGATGTTATCCACTGACTCTAGAAGATGAAACTGAGCCTGCCACTAAATGATTGCACATGTTACGTTGGCATCATTAAAAGAGCACCACGACAAAGGCATTTTAATATATTTCATAAACATACCATTTAATGGTTTTGAAGCATCTGTGCAAATTTGTTCAGATGAAGAAGAGCCAAGAAAGTAGTTCCCTGTAATACTACACAATGACAAAAGTATATGGAGCTTGAAGTGAATGAAAATGAACTATCAGCAAGATTGTTCTAAATAGGAAAAAGAATATTTAAGCTTAGGCTTATTGATGTAGAAAAATATATATTTCCTGCAAAGAAGATCACCTATAACCTGTTGCTAGTATTTTTGGAGTACGACCACTAAGATTAAACGATAAGTCCATGCACAATATTATTTAAGTTAAAAAAAATCATCTTTTCGTAGAAGTCTGAACTGGAAATACTGTAACATGACGGAACACATAGAAGAATGAAGGACCACTGAGATTTGCAATGAGCCTGGGAATAGGTCCAGATAAATTGTTCTTGCAAAGCTGCCTGAAAGAGTCATGGAAAAGATTTTACAAGGCAAATATTCAGAAAACACGCAGCAGCAATATTTATAAGAATGCAATGAACAAATGTAAACCACCCTCACAGGTAACTTAGATGAGTTAAAGCCCCCAAAGAGTTGGAATTGCTCCAACAAATTGGTTACTGGAAAGATCCAAAGTTTGAAGCTCTGAGAGCTTCCCTATCTCATCTGGGATAGGACCTGACAACTGATTGTTTTGCAACAACCTACAAAAAACATAAATAGGAACCATGTCAAATGAATGTCAAAAGATTCACAAGATTTTTCATGTTCTTAGAACAATGACAAATAAGGTTTATTCAATACAATAACTTCCCCGGTTCCTCCTCAAATCAAAAGAAGGTGGAGAAGAATAACCTCGTAAAGTTTGAAATGAATTCAAGAGGAAAAAAGTAAGTTCTGAAAACCAACTCTGGCATCTATGTCAGCAAGAATATGTCCTCCAGTCCACTATAAAGCACATTTTGCACAAACAAATCAACTCCTAAAACTACACTACTTTAAAAGGAAACATACTTTCTCATCGAACACATGTTACCAGATCTGAAATATTCAGAAAAACTATCCTTTAGACAATAACCCAAACTCAATGCTATCAGCATGTAAAACACCCAATAAAAGTAATTTCTTGGGCAACCCTTATTCAGTAATAACACATCAATTTAACAAACAAGAGATTTAGCCATAAAACAACCAATTGGACTCCTATACTGAAAGAATTAGCAGTGGAATTACAGAAATGAATTAGTTAAGACAGTGGACTCACATTGTCCTTAGGTGACTCAAATTCCCAATGCTCTGTGAAAGCACTCCTGATAACCCCGAGTTGGCCATTTCCCTATCAACAACAATATTCCCAGACTCAAGCTCTCATTTAATTCTTTCATCGAAATAATAACAACTCAAAAAGAAATAATTAGAAACAAAAAAGAAGATTACAGTGTAGAAAACAAGTACAGTTCCTTACAGTGAAATAACGAAATCTTCAGCAGAACAAGCGACCATGTTCCAAATACAATGATCAACAGAGTTAATATCCCAGTCGTCCATCACTTGCCTATCATCTCTCATCTCCCTCTTCACTGACATCAAAGCAACCACTTTTTTTTTTTTATTTCAATAGCACCCAGAATCAACAACGAAAACAAATATATATATATATATATATATATATATATATATATATATCAACACTAAGAATTTCAACAGTCTTAGCTTAATGGGGTAGCATTCCTTTTCCTTTTGCTTTTGCATTCTTTTTTTCTTTTTAAGATAAGAAATTAAGAACCAAAACCCACCTTCATAGTTAATTCCTTTTGGAGAGGAGACTGTCATCGTCTGAAACAGAATGGACCCAACAAAACCAGCGAAAAAGCAGCAAAACCATCCACATTACGTGCTGTTCCATTGAAAGTTTAAACAAAAGCAACGACAAAAAGATGAGGAGCCAAAGTTAAAAAGGGATGCTTTCAATTTCTTTTTCAGTAGGCCTTGACTTACGAAAGGAAGGCCAAAATCCACTGACAAAAGAAAAGAAAGAAAAAGATGAACTCTGGGTTTAGCTCTTGTCTGTTTTTTTCTGTTGAATTTGATTGTTTTGCAGCTTTTGTCTTTTGATTCTCTTTTTCTTTTTTCAGTCTTGGATTAATAAATTAACAGTAACAGTATACAAAAATGAAAATATTAACTTTTGGGTGGGACTGGGATCGTATAACCAGGAGAATGGCTTTAGAAATCGGGCCCTTCTTCTCGAGATATGCGAAATGGCAGAGATTGTCGCCTTGTCTTGATTACCAATGTTATTTTGTGCGATTCCGATGTTTGGATTTGTCTGATTCCAGTGGGCTTTTGCCCCTTTTGAACTTACGGTTCTATTGCCGATCAGAAATGAACAGCTCATAAGGAATGCTGAAACGTTCCGAGTAGACAGCATCGACATAAGTTCACATACGTTGCAAGTGGTCCGCGAAATTTCACGTTGCTTGAAATTTTGGATTTCCTCTCTAGTACGCACTAGTCCCATGCTCAAACGACATCGTTTCTTTACGAGGCTACAGAACTGGGCTTCAGGGCCTTTTAAGCCTGGTCCTTTAAATCTTTCCACACACACACAACCAAGTCACCAAGTTTGAACCAAGGGAGAAAATGTTGAAAGTAAGGGCATGGGATGGGCAAAAGGGCCTCCATCAGACTAACTAGATTTGGAAACATTGAAACAGGGAACCAGCTCAGTGTGTTTTGACGACCAAAAGGAAACGCAATTATTAACGCATGGGACAATAAAAAAGCTAAGAGCATCTTCTTTTTGACAAATCATGCGCGCACAATATCATTACACCTTCTCTTCTATAATGTGTCTATCCACAATCCAACCAGGTCCCAACAGAAGACAAAACGGCGCCCTGCAGTGGAGATTTGGATCAGTTCTACCTTATTCTCCTTTGGCTGAGTTACAGGCAATAACGGCCAATGAGTCTAGCTCCTCTCTTATTTCCCGTGAGAAACTCGACATACATTCATCCTTACCCAGCATATCAGCTTTTCTTGAGAACACTGAACATGAGGGCGAGATTGCTGAAACAGAATGAGAATGAGAACTTGTCTTTTAAGATGACAAATACAAAGGCAGCAGCAACAGTAGTAGTAGTAGTAGTAGTAGGAGTCTAGAAGAAAGAGTAATAACATTACTTTGCACAACCAGTAACAATAATTGTCTGCAATTTAAAGTCAGCCACCACAAACCAACACAATAACTAAAACAAAAGAACAAATGCACGTAACCAAACTCAAAAACCAACTAGCCCACCCCTTATCTTCGGGCCATTTCTATCAAGTACCTTAATCCTAGCAACAAATACACTTCTCAACTTTTCCTCCACCAGCAGCTTTCTGGTCTGTCCACCTTACTCTATCTTTTACTATCAAACATGTTACATGTACATAACAAAAAAGGCATTTTGAGAAAAAAGTAAACTCATAGAATAAAGGAGCAAGAGGCGAGAATTGAAGTAGAAAGATCAAGAGAAGGCAGCCATCCAGCTGCCAGAGACTGTACGTGTTGTGGAAGTGCAGAAAATGATGCCAGAGTGGCCTCAATCAATGGTGGTTATCCAAAGATGCTACTTTCCTTTGTATCGTGCATCAACTAGGAGGTATCATATCTTACATCACTTCTAAAATTTTATGTTCCAGCTGGATGCATGAAATGTTGTAGTCCTATTTGCCGTTTCACATGATCTGGAATCAACTTATTAATAAGCTCTGGCGAAGCCCCAGATAACTGTGATCAAAAGAATGCAAATAACTAACAAAGCATTGATTGAACAAGAAACAAAATTCTAGCTAGAAAATGATTCCCCGCCTAAAATATTCGATGAAGATACATTTTGTATAAATGAAAAGCACATTGGAATGGAGTTCAGTTCAGAAACATACTTCTTGTTTAAAGTTGAAAAGTGGCGGTAAAGGTCGCCCATTTGGTAGGCGAGCATTAGGTTCTCGAAGCTCGTCAAAGAAGGGATGAGCACATGCTTCAAGCTGTCATAGCGAAAGAGCATATTACAATAACATGAAATTGGGATGGTTATCACTAAAACATAAATGTTGGGAGGAGGCCAAATAACTCAAGAATCGTGCAAATTTTCCAAGTCTTAAATGGAAATATCACCCATTAAAAGAGGGATACACTAGCAACTCACAGGTGTGCAACGAAGACTTGGTGAGTATTGCAGCAGTCGCGAAGCAAGATCAATTGCTTCGGGAGGCATCCTTTTGTGGAAAACCTAAGAACAAATACGAGTCATGTTAAGGTAATTGACTGCTACATTTATACTATTACAAAATTGTAGTGCATTGCTAAAAATCAGTCAAATTTTTCTGCCCTTAAAGACCTTGGCAAAGAAACAATTAAACAATATATAAATATTCAAGAATTTTGGAAAACAAAAAATCAGCTAATATTTCATGAGCAGAATATCCAGAAGGCATTACAAAAATAGTGTCTCTACACCAATCATTTCAGTCACAAATTTATAAAAGGCTAATAAAAGGCAAACCTTATGCCATGGATGCGCTTTAATCTGTGGAAACCTAAAATCAGTGTAATTGGGATTCATGCAGCGAATTTCTTCCCTAGTGGGCGTACCTAGGACCTGGAGGAAAAGATGTAAGAAGCAGACTCATGGTACAATGAAAAGCATAATTTCAAGCATCACTAAGCAAATCACACCTTGATAATCTCTACAAGCTGGTCCACAGCATTCTCTCCAGGAAACAATGGCTAAATAAGAAAAAAAAAAAATAGGTATCAATGAGCAGAGAAATTGAATTATTTCTAGATATCAATTGAGGAAAAAATAGATGCAAACACTAACCTGGCCCAGCAAAAGCTCAGCAAGAACACAACCAGCTGACCAGATATCAATTGAGGTTGTGTATTCAGTGGCACCAAAAATAAGTTCTGGAGCCCGATAAAAACGTGAACATATGTATGAAATGTTAGCTTCACCTCTGACCTGATCACAAGTAAATTAATAGTAAGTACAAAGTATTTACAGACAAAAAGACAAGCAAAAGAGAATCAAAAACATGTTAATAGTATTCTCAGATCTCTAATCCAATCCTTTTCTTTTCCAGCCCTTACCCTTTACAAAGAGGCCATAAAAGAAAGCTAAATAAAAGGGGCAAAGCTAACGAGAAAAAATTGCCTGTTTCAAAAGGACTAAGCTCGAAATGATCCAAGGTCAGCTAAAATTCCAATAAAGTATTCATGATGATATAAAAGAAGGGCAAAGGTTAAACAAGTTCTAGCAGTTTGCATAATCAACAGTGAAGAGTCATTAAATTGTGTTGTCACAATGCTGATTTTGCAAATGAGTACAAAAGTAATACTTTGCGCTCTTGAAAAGTAGCAGATGATAACACATGATGTCAACCCTTTTAGAAGTTAGAATCAGAATCAAACGTTCATATAAAACAGAAACAAATCCGATTTTAGTTTTAGAAACTTATGGACCCAACAACAATGCTTCACTTGGAGCAAAGCTAATGGGTTTGACCAAAATGTCAGTCACAAATTTGAAAGGAAGTGCAGTTCGAAAATTAGCATAGAGGGGGCCAACTTACAAGCACTTTTGCGCTTCCAAAATCACAAATCTTAACCTGGTGAGTCAGAGGATCAACCTGTAGAAAGCCAACAATTACCTCAATAACATTGTCAGAAACATTCTACAAAAATCATCAGTAAGAAAAAGCATACCAAAAGATTTTGAGGCTTCAAATCCCTATGACAAACACCAACAACACTATGGAGGTATGCAAGCCCCCTGAATATCTGTAAAACCTCCTCTGATTAGCATAAAGAAAAACATTACGCAAGAAATCAAGCACGGAAAAGACTACTATGCACACCTGGTATGTGTAAAGTTTGACATAGATAAGTGGCATTCTTTGATTTGCACTGCTGTAATGTTTCAGAACCCTATACATGCTCTCAGGAACATATTCCATAACCAAGTTAAGAAAAAGCTCATTTTTAGATGTCGTGGAAAAGAAACAATGCTTCAATGAAATAACATTCGGATGATCCAGCACACGCATCAATTGCAGTTCACGATTCTTATATCTTCTGTCTTGCAAAACCTTCTTTATAGCCACAGTCTCTCCCGTTTCCAAGCATTTTGCCTGAAAGAAAAGAAGCATCATCCTGTTAAATATCAACAAGTAACATAGGCTACAGTCTAGCTATATCTCAGGTACCTGGAAAACAATCCCAAAAGATCCAGTGCCCACTACACGCTCTGCCATATAGCTGATTGTCTACAATAATCAAAACGTCAAAAAGATGAAACTCCAAGTTAAAGAAACTGGTTATCATTCCAAATGTTGATTTTAACCGCATACAAGGTGATAGATAAAGAAGAGGGTAACCCAATAAGAGACATACCTGTTTAGGCTCCCCATTTTTGCCTCCAATCGTTGTGGAAATGATGTGACCGGTGACCGCATCGTTCCCGTCCATAACAGGGGCAGACATTTCCTTATAAATTAAGAAATTCATGGTAAGAAAAAAGCGAAGTGAGACTTTGAAGGAGCACAATAAATGGAGATCCAAATGAACCAGCCCTTCACTCAAGAAAATTACAAATCAAGTCCATAAAGATGTCGAAATTATAACCGAATATATTAAATAAAACCGTTCACTCTGATCCGAAATTTTCATCTAAGCCAAAAATTACGCATCAAGCAATAAAAGAAAAAAAAAAACATAATTTCGCTCTCTTTATGAAAATATTAATTAAAAACTCATTTGCAAAAAATGCAGCGAAGAGATCAGAGATCGAAACAAATACGTAGCAAAATTTCATCATCTAGGGTTCCGCTATTATCTATATCAACAAGATCGCCGAAAAAAAAAATAAAACAATATAAAAAAAATTGCGTTTCATAACCATAGGAAAACAAAAAAGAAAAATAAAATCCGCAAATCTCATAAATTCCCACTGACACACAAAAATAAACAGAAGCTAAAAAAAAAAAAAAATTGTTTTTCAGCTGACTTTCAGAATAAGCTAATCACGAACAAAAAAATTAACCAAATTTATTACCAACAACAAATCGAAGTTTCTTCCGAATTTCGATACCAGGAAAACATTGCAAAAAGAAAAGAAAGGAAAAAAAAAAAACAACAAAGCTTACCTTATCGTCGGCCATGACAAGCAACCGAGACCAAACAAAAAAAAAATAGAATAACAATGATCTAAACGGAGAAAGCGTAACAGTAGATCATGGTGTGGCGATAGAAGAAAAAACAAGAAGACGATGAAGAGAAAGAAGAATTAGAAGGAGAGAAGAGGAGGGAGGTCCCAGGGGAGAGACATCAAACTAATGCCCATGTGATTACACCACCTCCTCTCTTTTTCCCTTCTCTTTTCTTCCCTCTTTCATTTCTCTTTTTTTTATATATATATATTTATTTTCTTTCTTTTCTTCTCGGTCTTCTCTCTCCCTTTACCTTCCGTTCTCTTCGCTCCTCTTTTCTCTCTACACTTCCCAAACTGCCCTTTGAATTTTCGTTTAATTATAAAGAACGGATTTGAAATTTTCCGATAAAATTGTGGAAAAACAAATTAATTATTCGCCGACGTTTTTTAATCATTCAGCTTTTGACGTTCCATGACTACCGTTACCATTGGGGAATATTAATGATAAAATTTTAATTCTATAAATAAAAATAAATAATTATTACATATACTTTTAAATATGTACGTACGTAACCTTTTATTAATCTGACTAATATAATTTATATGATATAGTGACTACATATTAATTTTTTATTAACAAATAATTAAAAATATTAAATTTATAAAATAAATTATTAAAATTTAAATTCACATAGAAAATATTTAAATTTAAATTTTCATATTTCTTAATTGATTAACAATTTTTTAATTTAAAAAATTCATAAGTAAAATTTGATCTATATATAAATCTTAAAATAAATTGATAATTTATCTTAACTTTATAAAAAGGATAATCTTCTATACTCTTAAATTTTTTTAATAAAAAATTATAGATAAAATTTTTTTCAATTTACTAGTAAATATTTAACATTATAAAACAATAAAAAGTTAGAAAAATAAATGATTATTTTTTCAATATAGTAACTTATTAATTTAATTAATAAATTTTAAAAACTCAATATATATATATATATATATATATATATTTTGATCTTATCCTTTCGGAGACACGTAACGTGAATGATGAAAACTAGCCAGAATATTGGTCATATCATTGATGAAGTTGTTCTTTCAATTTCATTTTATTTTTTTCCTCTAAATGACCCAAAAATGCAATATCTCATTTGGACTAAAAACTGGGATCAATTATTGTTATTGCTACTGTTTATTTTTCTACTGTTTAATTAAACAATAAAAAGAAACGAAAGAAAAACATGCAATTTTTTAGTCTACAATTCAACTGGTAGTCGTGGTTTATATACGTTGAGTGTATGATAAAAAATTTAATATCAATATAAAATTATAATATAAATATATAAATATATATATATATATAACTATTAATAATCAAATTTATATTTTTTAAATTTTTTTATTAATTATATATTTATTGAGATTTAAATAAACGTAATATTAATGTTAATATATATAAACATATGATAATATAAACACATAATATTATGAATGAATTTAATTTTAATGTGTAAACATAAAATAATAAACTTAAATATAAATTTTGTATTAATAGATGTAAACTAAATTAACTTACAATAAAATCAACATTTGTAACTTTACTATTAAATCTTTCGTGAAAATGGTAACATTAAAAATAAAAAATAAAAACCTAATAGACCATATATTAACTTTCTTACCTTTAATCACCATTTTTTTTAAAGACAAGACTGATGAGTTTAGTCTTAAGGAAAAAAAAATGAAATGATGATGAGCATGATGATGATGATAGTATGCTTATTATTTCTTCTTCGGGTACGCATGAGAAATATTTGAGTGACGGGGATTGCTTTTGCCAGTTTCACGTCTTGCACTATGACATGAATATGCATGCTGATCTCAATTCTCATGCATGTGAATGTTATTAGCATTTCGATCCTTTGCATGCATGATCCTTTCAATTTGCAAGAAGTTCATACATTGACCTCGAATATTCAACAACAAACAAATAAAAAACTTAATATTTAATTCATATGAAGAGGAAAAAAAAAACCTTCAGTTTATAAAAGATCATTATCTCATGTGTCTAGGAAATATCATTACTATTATCACCATGTTTATGATTGTATGTTTATTGGCAAATTACGTGTTTCTATTTTTGATTCGTATGCATTAGCATTTTAAATATAATATTTGTATACATAAATTCTTTGAATTTGATTTGATTATTATTAAATAAGTTTAGAGTCAATATCTTGATCAATTATCAAGTAAATTGAATTCAAAATATCTCAATAACTTATTTAAATAGATTATACAATTAATTGAATTTTTTTAATATATTTTATTATTTAAATCAACTTATGACTTAACTCTTAATGCGTAAATTATTTATAAAAATTTCAATTTGAGTTTCACTTTTAATATAAATAATCAAAAGTTAAATATGACAACCAACTTTTTTTTCTTATTTTATAAATAAAGTTAATGGAGCAAATTCATTTAACTCCATTTATATCATAAGTCAAATTTGAATTAAAATAAGAATTATAAAACTTATATTAAAGTTTGATTCAAATTTCAATTTTTTTAATAATTTTTTTAAATAATATATTCTCATTCAAAATTATAATTATAATTAAAATATTACATTTGATGAATCGATAACTTAATAAATATAAATAATAATAATAAATTAAATAAATAATAATTATTGCGCATGGTAAAAGAATAATAAAAGTGCGCCACGTGGCGCACGAAGAATGCACCACGTGGCGCACGAATAATGTACCACGTGATGCACGAATAAAATATATAAAAAATGATACAAGCTCTGAGTAAGATAAAAAAGATAAAAATGTAATTAATGACAGAGTAAATCCCTCTAAATATATGTCAGGTATGATTTGTTATCCTGAGTCTGAATTTTTCTACTGAAATTCTGCCAAATTATCTGGCTGACTTAAGCATTGGAGTGCCAACGCAGGGAACAACCCCTGCGTCTCTCTGATTATTTTTTTCTTACAGAATCTTTAGTAGCACGTGGCACAAAAATCAAGACGAAAACGTCAGCAATTCGTCACTGTTGTAATCAAGTAACAACAATTGACGTCATTTGTGGGAAACGAAAGAAAAGTTTTTAGCTCTACAACAATGGTACAGACACGTTCAGCAGCGATGAGAAGAGATGAGAGCGAAGATACGGTGAGCTCTCTAATTGGTGACTTAGACAATGGAGTCCAAGGGGAGTGAGAGACGAATACGATGACGATTCCCGTAACTGAATTCAAAGCCATGCGGAAGCAGGGGGAAGAGATCGTCGAAGCCTTACAGACTATGGTTGATCTGTTCAAGAGAGCTTTTTCGTAAGTGAACCTGTCATTGACCATCCAGAACTTGGTAGGAGAAGAGCGAACTGCGCGAAGCCCTGGCGCGCGAGGCACTCACAGGATGCCAGCGCGAACCCTTGGTGTGCGAGACATTCACGGCGTGCAAGATCCTCACGGCAACGCAAGCCTTCTCGCGTAAGACCCTCACGGCAGCGCAGGCCTTCACGCGTAAGACCCTCACGGCATCGCAGGCCTTCGCGCTCAAGACCCTCACGGTACACTGGCGGCAGACCCTCGCGTCACTCACGTGGCAGACCTTTACGGTACTCCCACAGCAGACCCTCGTGGCACTCCCGTGGCAGACCTTCATGGCACTCCCTCGGCAGACCCTCGTGGCACTCCCGCGGCAGACTCTCGCGGTAAACTCTCGCGGCACTCTTGCGGCATACCTTCACGGCACTCTGGCGGCAGACCCTCGCGGCACTCCTGCTGTAACCTCTCAAGGCGCTCCCGCGCCAGCCCGTCATGGCAGGGGTGCACGAAACCCTCACAGCATGGCTGCACAAGACCCTCCATTTTCTTCATGCGTCACATGGCGCATTCTTCGTGAGCCACGTGACGCACTCATAGCGCGGGGATGCCAACTTGCGCGCGACCCTTCTGCGCGAGATCCCTGCGGTATGACCGTACGAGACCCTATGTGTGAGACTGAGAAAGACATGAGGCATCAGGGTATGAGAAGCTCTATGCGTGAGGCCTCGGAAGGCTTGTGGCGTCAAGCTACGGAAGACCCCAGGCGTGAGACTTCAATGAATTTGAGACATCAGGGCGTCGAAAAACTGCGCCATCATAGTACAATGAATTTAACACGGGAGATTGTTGGTGGTCAGAGATATCAAAGTACTAGAAACCTTTGGTATATTTTGGATATTTGGACGCGGAAGACCCTCGGCCCCAAAACACAAATGACTCACCAAACAATGGAATCAAATGTGTCGGAATGAAAGAGTCTCATGTTTGGAGAGACTCAAAAATAGATCTAATACGAAACTTTGAAACTGGAATGACAAATTTTCAACTTCAGACTCGTCAAAACCGAACTCAGTGTAACAGGAGAGAAGTTATGGACTGCGATCAAGCTGATTCATATGATGCTAAGAAAGTGCAAAACAGACCTGCGTCCAAGGCACAAGTTGCCACAGACATGAAATGAATGGTAAAACGAATTTTAGAAGAGAAAAGGTTGGTTCCAGCTGAAGAAAACCAGATGAGAAGAATCTCATTCAGTATAATGATCATGGGAAAATCGTCGCTCCCAAAATTCAAGACGCCGCAGATGACGGCGTATACGGGAAAGACTGACCCTTATGACCACATTCAAAATTATGAGTCATGATGCTATTACGTGGATGGGAGGATGAGATTATGTGTAGAACATTTCTCTTAACTTTAATTGATCACGCACTAAAGTGGTTTAACAGTTTGTCGAAGGGGTCTATTTCGTCTTTCAATCAATTAAGAAGCGAATTCCCGAAGACCTTTGTGATAAAAAGCCAGAAAAGGAAGGAGGTCACCTATCTGCTTACCTTAAGGAAGGGGAATAAGGAATTACTCAAGAGCTATGTGGATCGGTTTCGTAATGCTACTCTTGAAGTACATGATCTACAAGCTGGAGTAGCTGTGACAGCTATGCTACAAGGGATAAGGTCTGAAAAGTTGCAAGAGTCGTTATCTTTAGATCAACCGACGACGATCTCAAACTTGATCTCTAGAGCAGATAAATATATCACTCAAGAAGAAGTGATGAAAATGATACCGACGTTGAACTACATAAAAGGAAGTTCAAAGAAAAGAAACCATTATCATCGCCGAGCTACCTAAGTCATCACCAATGCCTTGAAAGAAGATGAAAAGTTCACAAGACAAGAGGATAGCAAAAACGCGAAATATCAACCACTTGCAACTACACTTGCAGTGATATTTTATTTCATTTAATGTTATTTTTTGTTATTCAACTATGGGTTGAAATTTAATTTATTGAACTATGATTTATGTCATATTGATATTTTATTGACTGTTGAAGTTATCACATAATTGATAGATGACTGATCGCACCAGCTACACATGTGCAAAGGCTTGAAGAGAAAAATGCGCGAGGTAAGCCACGCACCCAAGAAAAAGGCTTGAAGGGAAAAATGCGCGAGGTAAACCACGAAGAAATGTGCAATGACTTGAAGTAAAAAATGCGCGAGGTAAGCCACGCACCCAAGAAAAAGGTTTGAAGCGAAAAATGGGCGAGGTAAACTATGAAGAAAATGTGTAAGGACTTCAAGCGAAAAATGCGCGAGTTAAGCCACACACCCAAATAAAGGGCTTGAAGCGAAAAATACGCGAGATAAGTCACGAAGAAATGTGCAAGGGTTTAAAGTGAAAAATGCGCGAGGTAAGCCACGCACCTAAGAAAAAGGCTTGAAACGAAAAATGAGCGAGGTAAGCCACGAAGAAATGTGCAAGGGCTTGAAGTGAAAAATGCGCGAGGTAAGCCACGCACCCAAGAAAAAGGCTTGAAGCGAAAAGTGCGCGATGTAAGCCATGAAGAAAAAGTGCAAGAGCTTGAAACGAAAAGTGTGTGAGGTAAGCTAAGCACCAAAAACAAAAAGCTTGAAGCGAAAAGTGCGCGATGTAAGCCATGAAGAAAAAGTGCAAGAGCTTGAAACGAAAAGTGTGCGAGGTAAGCTAAGCACCAAAAACAAAAGGTTTGAAGCGAAAAGTGCGCGATGTAAGCCATGAAGAAAAAGTGCAAGAGCTTAAAGTGAAAAGTGCGCTAGGTAAGCTAAGCACCCAAAACAAAATGCTTGAAACAAAAAGTGTGCGATGTAAGTCATGAAGAAAAAGTGCAAGAGCTTGAAGCGAAAAGTGCGCGATGTAAGCTAAGCACTCAAAACAAAAGGCTTGAAGTGAAAAGTGCATGATGTAAGCCTTGAAGAAAAAAGTGCAAGAGCTTGAAGTGAAAAGTGCACGAAGTAAGCTAAGCACTCAAACAATGGCTTGAAGCGAAAAATGCGCGAGGTAAGCCACGAAGAAAATGTGTAAGGGCTTGAAGTGAAAAATGCGCGAGATAAGCCACGCACCCAAATAAAGGGCTTGAAGCGAAAAATGTGCGAGGTAAGCCACGAAGAAATGTGCAAGGACTTGAAGCGAAAAATGTGCGAGGTAAGCCACGAAGAAAATGAATAAGAGTTTGAAGCGAAAAATGCGCGAGGTAAGCTATGCACTCAAACAAGAGTTTGAGAATTAGACGGCTAGAGAATTTGACTTCAGAATCTAATGTAAAGACTTGACCTGGGACTACAATGAAAATATATGTACTTTTCCGCAAGGTTATACCTAGCGAAAGAGTTGAGAGCAATTATTGTGCATGATAAAAGAATAATAAAAATGTGCCATGCGGCGCACGAAAAATGCACAACGTGATGCACGAAGAAAACATATGAGAAATGATACAAACCCTGAGTAAGATAAAAAAGAAAAAAATGTAATTAATGACAAAGTAAATCTCTATATATAAGTGTCAGGTACAATTCGTTAACCTAAATCTGAATTTCTCTACTGAAATTCTATTCAATTTTTTGACTGACTTAAATATCAGAGTATTAATGCAATGCAGAGAATAACCCTGCGTCTCTCTGATCATTCTTTTTCTTATAAAATCTTTAGTAATATGTAGTATAAAAATCAAGACAAAATGTTAATAATTTGTCATTATTGCATATTTGGATTAGACTTAAATATAAAATCTCTAAATATTAAGACCTTTTCTTCTATCATTAAGTCAACACTTATTAACTAATATTTAAAAAAAAAATCCATTAAACCCAATCACATTCTTAACCCACGTTAATTAAGACTAAATATACGGTCCAATTTTACCTTTCGGTTGCTTTCTTTTTTTTTTTTGTCTTGGGCCATGAACCTGGCTTTTCTTCATCAAAGAAGAAACTAAGGTGTGAAAAGAGTTTTCACTGTTAATAATTTGACCAGATGGCAGCGTCGGTGCGGTTGGTCCGGCCTTTGGGTCAGAGTCAAGACCTGCTTCTGCTTGTTTCTGAAATCTCTGGTGCCTGATAACTAGTACCCTATATACATGCATTAAGTCCTCCATGGTCATGTACCTTAGTATCACCATCAAGATGATGACACTTGTCCCAGCCTTTTTTGATTTTTAGCGATGGATGGACTGAGTTACTTTGCCAATTTAGTCAACGTACATTTGTTCAAACTAGAGTAGGGTGACATGTCTTGATCCAAAAATAAAAAAGAGTAGGGTGACATGTTATTCAACTTGTTTGTTTTTAGTTTGAATGAAAACCTTAGGATAGCAGCAGATAGACTACCTAAATAGATGACTTTAATTCATTATTTTCTCAATTCAAGTAAGTCGAAATTAGTTGAGATATAATTCACGTTGGATTAGACTCGACGCGTTAATGAGCCACGTTATTATTCCGACTTAAATGGTTTACGAGTTAAATTTTTTTAATATATATATTTTTTATATTTTATTATTAAATTATTATTTTGTTTTTATGATTTATAATTTAAAAATAGTAAATTCAATCAATCAAATTAAATTCAAATATTTTATTGAATCGAATTTAAATTTTAAAAATTAAATTTAATTAACTTTAAATTTTAAAATTTTAAATCAAATTAAATATTATTAAATTATTTCAATTACAACGCTAATTCATACTTGATATGAATACATTTTCTTTTATTAATTAGTACCCTCATATGAGTTTGGATAATGATAGATTTTGGTCCTCTACTCAGTATAACAGGCAGCAAGTTGAGTTAGATTTGTTACTTCAAAGCTCCCTCTGCCTTTTCCACAGTGTTGACGAAGAATCGTTTGATCATGTCCAATTTCATAGTTTCACATGTGGTGCTTAAATTTCTAGTTTGAATGTCGAAGGAGCCGAAGGTGTTACCGGAGTTTGAGCCACGGCAAACTACATTCATTGTGACATCGACGCTGCAGGAGAAGAAAGTCTAGCCCAAGCAATGTACACAGAATCAAATGTAAGCCCAAGAGAAAGAATGCCCCTTTTTAAACTGTAGAATGAATGGTTTCACATAATGATTCACCGATAGGCCCAAGGTCAAGGCCGTCGAAGCACAGGTTCATTTGGATTCCAATGAATCACTGTTCTTCCATTCAAAGCCGAAAATTTAACGTTTGAATTCTCTTTATTATATTTTTTTTCTGTGAAATAAAGTTTGAAGTGGTCGATCAGAAAGACGTGAGCAGTAAGATGTTAATATATGTTTAGTATTAAAGTTTTAAAAAATTATAATTTTTATATAAATTAAAATCTGATAAAAATTTTATATAAATTTAATAAAATATTGTAAAATATTTTTTATTTTTCAAGTAGCAGCAAATTTTGACGAAAAATATGTTTCAAAGCCTAGCTTAGGTTGAAAACAATTTCTACGAAGTATTCAAAATGCATACTCTCTCTAAGGCTCAAACGCGAATTTGTTTAATTCCGGTCAAATTAGATATTTATAGTTAAGGATTGAGAAGCTAATGGCTACAGATAACGTAATCTGGACAAATTACTGTTATCTCTAGATCCAATTCATTTCCATTTGTTCCTGTAATTTTCTTGCGAATGAAGTGGGAAGAAGAAAAACTTGTGCAGAGAAAAGACAATGACAATGGTCAAAGGGTCAACGAGATGGGGGTACCGGGCTACCACCTCCTCTTATACGTTTTCTGAATTGAAATAAACGTTTATTTCTTTTCAAACGCTGTTCTTGAAAATTAGGTTGTATAACAATTAATCTTTATCCACCATTGTTGACAAATTGTGGAAAATTTGAGAATTGTCCAATCCGGGCAGCGACCATGAAAGTCCGTGATTCATATTGCTTTTTAAACCACCAAGCTATGTGTCAATTTAAATTTCACGTCACTACTCTCTGGTTATGCGTCCCAGAATCATGGAGAATCCTTGCTTCAGTTTCCTTTCAGTTTTGTTGATACAATGTTTCATAGGCTGCTTTGCTATAACTGCGGCAAACCTCACCACAGATCAATCTGCACTACTCGGATTCAAAGACAGCCTTGATCCAAGCGCTGTGTTAGCAAACAATTGGACCATTTCTACGTCTGTTTGTAACTGGCTTGGTGTTTCGTGCAGTTCCCACCTTGAAAGAGTCACCTCCTTAAATCTTCGCAGAATGAATCTTACTGGAACTGTTTCTCCCAGCCTTGGGAACCTTTCTTCACTTATCTCTCTCGACTTGAGCGGCAACGATTTTAACGGCTATCTACCTTCGACGATTTATAACTTGTCTTCGTTGCAAATTATTGACTTAACGTCTAGTGGTCTGTCTGGTGATCTGCCAGATGGTCTTTGTAATTATTTTCCGAAGCTCGAGGTTCTTCGTTTGGCTTTCAATGGGTTTTCTGGAAGTATCCCTTCAAGTTTAGGTGACTGTGCCAATCTTCAAAACCTGTCGTTGTATTCTAATAGATTCAATGGATTCATTCCAAGAAGTTTTGGGAATTTGACCAAGCTCAAAGAAGTAAATCTGGGTGGAAATAGTTTACAAGGTGTGTTTTGTTCCTTTGGGATGTGCTTTGAAGATGTTCGATATATTTTCCAAGTGTGGGAAGAAGATTGATCTTTTACTCGTATTTGCAGGTGAAATTCCATGGGAAATAGGTAATCTTTTTAATTTGGAGATATTTACTGCAGAAAATAACAGTGGTCTTATTGGTGGGATTCCACTTTCCATGTTTAACATTTCTTCTTTGACAAAACTTCTTCTCTTCGACAATAGTCTATCCGGTGGCTTACCAGATGATATGTGTAATCATCTTTCTAAACTCGAGGTGCTTCGTCTGTCTTTGAATGATTTTTCTGGTCATATTCCATCGAGTATAGGTGAATGTAGCAATCTCCAAGATTTAACACTGTCAGCTAATCGATTCAATGGGAGCATTCCTAGAAGTATTGGAAATTTGACTAGCCTCAAACGATTGTCTCTGCGTGAAAATGATTTAGCAGGTACGAGTTTTTACTTTGATATTAGCAAACTATGGTTGGAACCTTGTTCCTCTGATTTTCACTAAGATTGTATTTCATTTTGGGATCATACATAGACAAGCAATTCGATAAATTTAGTAGTCAACAACCTTTTGATTGTAGGGTTAAAAGAAGAGTTGTGACTTATTATAATGTTCAGTTTTAAATTCAAGCAATTTCACCTCATTCCCTATTATTAAATATTTTCCTTGTAACAAAAAAAAAAAAATTCAATCAATTTAGTCGCTTTTGATATGCTTTTACCTAGTCTATGTTGCAAATAATTTCCTTTTCTAAAAGTTATACTTATGAAAGTGGTAGCTTTATATTAGCGAGATGTTGGTCTTTTTGTTTTTATACGCTTGCAGGTGAAATCCCGTGGGAAATAGGGAATCTTTACTTATTGGAGATATTGGCTGCGCAGCATATGCGTCTAACTGGTCACATTCCACCTTCCATCTTCAACATTTCTTCTTTAAAAGAAATTTCTCTCAACAACAATAGTCTATCTGGTAATCCCCTTATGAACATTTGGCAACCTTTTCTAAGGTATATTGTAAATTTCAATATGAAAGATCTAAAATCATAATAGGAGAATCATGTTAATAACTTCAGATTTGATTCATAATAGTATTTTCACATGCATTGGTCAAGCAATTTTGATTAGGATTTGGTTCTTTTTAGTACATATTCAATAAACCTGGCATAAAGTTTGTGCAAGATGATATAATTATTGATTCTTACAATATCCTTTGTTTGTTACATAGTATGAAATAAGATGATAAAGTGCATTATTCAGCAAAGACAACTGATAGTAAGACAACAAATTTTCATTGACAAAGGATTAGTCTCGATGAACAGTGGGATTGAAAATAGTGATGGCGGTGAGATTAGTGTGAAACGGTGATGTGCTTAGATACAATCGCAATGGTGACGGTGAGGTGAACATAGTGAAAAAAAAAAGGTCATTAAGGGTATTGTACTAAAATAAAAAAAATGTGGAGGGGGAGGAGCAAAGTTAGAAATGCGGCACAGCGAAAATTCTCACCATGCTACACCGAACTAATTGGTGAGCCAAAGTCACCCAAAATTACCAATATTATGCTCTTGTAAATTGAATGTGCCATGTTCATGTTTCTGTCTTGAAATTAAAAAACGTCAGATGATGAGAGAAAAAACGGAATAGTAGGTTCTAATTATAGGAATGATTAGTACGAAAATATTAATAGGGGCTTGATTTTGATAATTGCTGCATTTCAATTCTGTTTTGACAATATGGTTGGTTAATATTATTGTTTCTTTCCCTAGTAAAATTACTTGTACCTATCATTTTTGTGAAGCATAGAGTCATATTAACAGTGGTAAGGCATCCTAAAACTTGTAGAATAAATGTGTGTGTGTGTGCATTTTGATAGGTGAAATACCATCTACAATCTCAATTACAAGTCTTGAGGTGCTTAGACTATGGGACAATCATCTCAGCGGCAATATTCCTAATTTTATCTCCAATGCTTCTAAGCTCAGAATCTTATCACTAGAACAAAACTCATTCTCTGGTCTTATCCCGAATACACTTGGCAATTTAAGGTTCCTTGAGCGGCTGAGCCTTGCATCTAATAATTTGACTACTGAAACTTCAACACATGAATGGAGCTTTCTCTCTTCTTTGGCAAATTGCAGGAATCTAAGATACTTAGCAGTATCATTTAATCCGTTGAAGGGCATTCTTCCAAGTTCTATATCAAATCTGTCTACATCTCTTCAATTTTTCTTTGCCTCAGGTGTCGAAATTACGGGTAGCATGCCCAGGGAAATTGGTAACTTGACCAATATTACAATTTTTAACCTTTCCCATAATGAATTGAGTGGATCTATTCCAGCAACAATAGGAAGTTTACGAAATATCCAGGGTTTGTATCTTGATGGCAATCTCTTACAAGGGTCTATTCCACCAAGCGTCTGTGACTTAGAGAGACTACATACCCTATCATTAGGTGGCAACATGCTCCATGGCCCTGTACCAACTTGTTTGGCGAAGTTGACTTCTCTTAGGTATCTTTACTTGGACTCCAACAAATTGAATTCAACAATACCCTTATCCTTGTGGAGTCTTGATAATATCTTAGTGGTAGACCTGTCCTCAAATTTTCTGAATGGTTCCATTCCAGTAGGCATTGAGAATTTGAAGGTATTGACACATTTGAATTTGTCAAGGAATCTGTTATCGGGTGAAATATTAATTTCCATTGGAAGACTCCAATATCTGCTTTCTATGGACTTGTCCAATAATAGATTTGATGGTCATATTCCTGAATTATTTGGTGATTTGATAAGTTTGGAATCCTTGGATTTATCCAACAACAATCTCTCTGGAGTCATTCCCAAATCTTTGGAAAGACTTTCCTTTCTCAGTAATTTTAATTTGTCTTTCAATAGTCTAGAAGGAGAAATCCCCACTGGAGGACCCTTCAGAAACTTCTCAGCTAAATCATTTATGAAGAACTATGGGCTTTGCGGTTCACCAGCACTACAAGTTCTACCTTGCAAAAGTAGACAATTGAAGATGGCTCCTCTGCATGTTTTGAAATATGTTTTACCAGTAGTTACTTCAATATTACTAGTAGCTGCCTTCATCATTGTCGTCAAAAGATGCCGAAAAAGAAGAAGAAATCTGCCATTTAATGAAGATTTAATGCCTCTGGAAATATGGAGAAGAATTTCCTACAATGAAATTTTACGAGCAACAAATGGATTTGATCAATGCAATTTGCTTGGTTCAGGGAGTTTTGGGTCTGTGTATTTAGGAACACTTTCAGATGGGATGACTGTTGCAGTAAAAGTGTTCAATATGCAGTCAGAGGGCGGATTCAAGAGTTTTGATGTTGAATGTGAAACAATGCGCAATATTTTTCATCGCAATCTTGTTAAGGTCATTAGTAGTTGCTCTAATGTTCACTTCAAAGCCTTAGTGTTTGAGTTCATGCCTAATGGAAGCCTCGAGAAATGGCTATATTCCTATAACTATTTTCTCAATATCCTACAAAGAATTGACATAATGATTGATGTTGCAGCAGCACTAGAATACCTCCATATTGGCTGCTTAGTGCCTGTGATTCATTGTGACTTAAAGCCAAGTAATATCCTACTAGATAATGACATGGTCGCACATGTTGGAGATTTTGGCATTGCCAAACTCTTGGAAGAAGAAGATTCCATGAGACAAACCAGGACACTTGCCACTTTTGGGTATATGGCACCAGGTGATTTTTTTTTTTTAATTTTTATTCATATTTATGTTTCTATATGTGTGGTAGCATGACCAATTTATTTTTCTATTGATGACTAATGATGTTACAATAACATTAACTTTTTATTATGCTTTGAATACAGAATATGGATCTACAGGAATTGTTTCTCGTAAAGGTGATGTCTATAGTTATGGTATTTTGTTGATGGAAACTTTCACAAGAAAAAAACCTATGGATGAAATTTTCTCTAGTGAAATGAGTCTGAAGGATTGGGTAAAAAAGTCACTTCCTGATACGATAATTGATGTTCTGGATGCCAACTTGTTAAGAGAGGAGGAGCATTTCATTAGTAAAGTGAACTGTATGTCATCTATCATGGGATTAGCTTTGGAGTGTACTGCTAAGTCGCCTGAAGAAAGGAAAAATATGAAGGATGTTGTGGCCATACTCAAGAAAATCAAAATAAAGTTTCTGAAGGATGTTGAGCAGGCTTAGAATGGTAAGCAATGTGTTTAATTTTGATTCTTTACCATTTACACTATTTTTTTAAAGCTTTCTATAAGCTTATTGGATAAATTTCAGATACCATTTTATACGACTTCCACCAAATAGCTCTTCATTAAGCTTGGGAACTTTCCTGTGATTCAAGGGCCCTGGTACATACTTTGGACTCTTAACATTTTCAGTTAACTTTAGTTCACTTTGCATGTAATTCAAAGCATAAATTATAGAAATGCAGTTTTACAAGTCCAGTTATCATAATGATTAGGAAGATTTGTTTAAATGTTACCTGATAACGTCCTAATTTTGAAAAAAAAAAAAAAAACTATTTTTTTAATGTTTTACTTATTTATTGTTTTCATAATTAAATTTTGTAAATTTATTTCTAACTATGCCTTTTCATCCCTCTGTTAGAAGAAGGAAGGATGGTGATCAGTAAGGAACTGACAACCTGTATTTTTGGCCATGACCATCGGAGCTGTAATGATTTCTGATGTGCTATATGCAAATATAATGGATAGCCTTCAGACAGGTATTTACTTTACGACTTAGGTTGCATGCTGAATTGCCACCTATTAGTTGTAACGAAATTGAACATAAGAATACCAATTGTATTGTGTTTTTTTCACTCTAATGTTTTATGCAACACCTTTTGCCATAAGTCATTCTGCATATTTTTTATTTTTGGTCCTATTATAGTTTGTTTCCCTTTTGAGATGAGTGTTCTCCCTGCAGCTCTGGTTTACTTCGAGCTATACTTGGATTCCTTGGGTACTTTGCGATGGTCTGGAAACTCAGAATGTCCAAAAGAGATCAACAAGCAGTGGTGGTGTTCCTGGCAAAACGAGAAATGGGTTATCAGAAAATTGAATGTTGGAAACAGCTGGTGCTGGAAGTATTAAATTGACGGTCATCGCATCACATCACAAAGTAGTTTCAAGTTCAAATCCTCTTAGCTCCAAACTGTTCGAAGACAACAAATCTAAACTTGTCAGCGACAAAGTTTCTGGAAGAGAATTGATAGTGATTACAAAGTTTTTACTGTATGTGGCAAGAGAGGGATATGAACATTTTCTAGATTCCTCTCTGGTGTTGGAAGAAAATTCTAAGTTGTTCTTCTGCTTTCTTTATGTAAGTTGTAAAACGAGTTCTTAAGCCTTTCTTCAAGAGGCTTAGCATAAGTTAGTCAAGGTCGCCCCAACCACAAAGACTAAATAAAGAACATGTGGCTGCTTTTTCTTCAGCTTTTCTCTTCTTCTCCCTGGTTATTTTTTCTTCAATTTTTCTGGTTTTTATTTGCTCTTTTATCTAACATTTCAATCTTAATTCAATGTATGAAAACAAAGAAAGCACAGAACCCAGAGTTGTCTTGTTTTATGTTTGGTGGAAAGTAGCTGTTACGGTTATGATTCTTGTTTTACAAGATTAATGTTTAAAAAGTGCAGTTGAGTTGAATCGAGTCAATCTGCTTTGCATTGCACTCTTCTACGTTTATAACTCACTCACTAGCTATCACCTACTTCTTAACGTTTCTTTGAATTCTTCCATCTTCTCTTACGTTCTTATTCTATCCACGATACTCCATCTTTTTCACCAACACCAGAAAACTTAATTTGCTAATGACGATGTCATATTTGTAGGCGGGTCTTGTTAGAGAAAGACAGGAAAAAGGTAGTAACAGAGGCAGGTGCAGGCTTGAAAGAAAACCCTTGTTATTTCCTCTAAAAACTGGTTTCCAACATCGAATTTCAGGTTTCCAGTTTTTTTAGTCATGTCAAAACCAGAAATTAATGAAGGGTGGTGCTTCTGTTCCAATGATTGTAGTTCAATGAAGCTTGATTGAGAGACAGAAAGAGAGTTACACACAATGGGAAAGCAAGGATCACCAAGAAGTCGACGTCCCACATTGCAGAATACTACTCACTTTTCAGGATGAAATATTATCATATTAGAAGTTCAGACTCTTTGGGGGACAAGGATCCTTCTACTGGGAGGAGAATATTAGGGCCAGATAACTATTGGAATTCCAAAATATTACTGCTTCATGGTTTGAAACATGATTCAGGAAAGATTAATCCTTGCAAGGGTGTTTATGTTAGCAACAGGAATTCATGGTTTCACCGGAATGTGAAGTCAATTGCTTGTTTGTTTGTCTTGATGGCTTTCCTATTCTTGCTCGATTCTCTGATAGTTTCAATTTTTGATTCAATAAACCTTCAGGGCAGTTCAACTACAAGAGACTCCTATGGCCGTGAGGTATGATTATTGTTTACAATTAATTGTATTCAGAGAAAAATTTTGTTTTCCATTCGTTCTTCTCATTTCTTTGTTGTAGTTGTAATTTGGAAGTTAAGAGGTTGATGAATCCGTGTCATCAGGTTTAGAATTATCCCTCAAGTGTAGTCTCAATGAATCTGTCTGATCTTAGTTTCTAGGATCTGAGATGGACTGTAAACCAATTCCATTGAAGATGGCAAAATTCTCTTTAGTTCAGCTAGAAAGGCTTCCTACTACTATATCTTACTTCAATCAATTTAATTAACCAATAATTTTAGTTTTTCCTTTTTGTGTGTGTGTGTGTGTGTATCTCGGTAGTAGGTAACTATTTGTATTTTGAAACATTGAAGGCTGATGCATTCAAATTGTTCTTAATTTATTGTTTCAAAATTTTTCGGGACGAATGCTGAATTGACGCCAATTAGGTGGTATGCCCTTCATTGCATGTATGCTAAGGATGATACTGTGGCCTATATTCATGAAGAAAGATCAACTGTTCAGATGTATGGTGCTCTTCTAAGTTTGGCTTCCAGTGCTCTTGCAGAGGTATGCTTAACTTTTACATTAAGTACTTAACTTTTTTATAGCACCAAAATTTGAAAATTTTCCTTGAATTCAGGAGGAGTTTAAGCAAGACAGTCAGAACTCTTGGGAGGAACCATATTGGCAGGCATCCAAATGGAAACCTGGTGCAGATAGAAAATATCCAACAAGCCTAGGTAAATACCTTGCTTTGGGCTGTATCAACATATAGCAGAACACTCCTGTGGTTGTTTAAATAGCAAATTGGCAATATCTAGTTTTTGGTGACCGATAATGAAAGTTTATAGTCCTTGGCTAGTGATTCAAAGCTGAATAATCACAAGTTATTACGATTAAGTCCTTTCACTTTCGTTGTTGAGACAGGGAAGCCTGAAAAAAGCAGCGGTTATACAACAGTCAGTGCAAATGGTGGTTTGAATCAACAACGAGTAGCTGTAAGTGTCCGATTTGCCTTTTGATCTTCTTTTCTTCGTTCATTATGGAAGTTCAATGTTGATTTTAGTGCTAATGCTTTATATGATAAGAGTTTCTGCTCACTCTTACGTCATGCAAGACTATTAGTTGTGTATAAGCAACTTGCAACTTGTTTATGGAAACAATCTCTTTTAGATCTTCCTATACTCCTGCTTCATTGTTGCTTTTACTTGCATTGTAAATTGGTTGTTGTTGTCTGCAGACCTGCAATGCATTTGCTGTGGCATCTTTACTCAATGCGACTCTGGTTCTTCCTAAATTTCTTTACAGCAATGCATGGAAAGATCCTAGGTCTGAAATGTTTTTTCCCTTTGATGAAAATGGCAAATCTTTATTCTCATCTTGATGCCTTCAAATTTTCTCATTGTTTCTTATGCCCATATGTTCATGCAATATATAATGAACAATGTTCTTACAGTGATTTTCAATGGAATTGCAGTCGGTTTGGTGACATCTACCAAGAGGACTATTTTCTGTGCATCTTGAAGGACGACTTAGCTATTGTAAAGGAACTTCCTCCCCATCTGAAGTCCTTGGATATTAAAGCCATTGGTAGCCTAGTATGTTGTCTTCCAAGTTTCTATATTCCATTGAGGTCAGTCTTCATTTCTCGGGAAAATCTTAAAACCTCTAACACTTCTTTTCCTTTTTTGTTGACCTCAATACAGAATACAGATTACTGATGCAGATATCGCGAAGGAAGCAAAGCCGAATGACTATGTTAGGAGTGTACTTCCCCTCCTTGTGCAGAACAGAGTTGTTCATTTCCTTGGATTTGGCAATCGACTTGGCTTTGATCCATTGCCTCTTGACCTCCAGGTCTGTGACGTTCCTTTCACCGTGCTTAAAACCTTCAGAATCTGCCTAGGTTTCACCCTCCCCTTCTCCACAGGCATACATACTTCTTGAAGTTATAATTACTGCTTTGCTCCTTTGCAGAGATTGAGGTGTAAATGCATCCATGCATTGAAGTTTGTGCCAAAAATTCAAGAAGTAGGTTCGATATGAATCAAAAGGTTAAGGAAATACCATGCTGCACAGCGCCAGTTGATAAACAACTGCTTGGAGATTTCACACCCGCTATTTCCTCCAAAGTGCATAATGTTGTAATAGGCTCATCCAGATATCTTGCCTTACACTTGAGGTTTGAAGAGGCTATGGTTGCATACTCCCTACGCGATTTCGGAGGTGGAGAATATGAGAAAAAGGAACTTGAAGTCTACAGAGAGATCCACTTTCCTCTCCTCATTGAACGCTTAAAGAACTTGAAGTATGCGCCTACCAGCCTTCTGGCATTGTGTTTTAACCTGATGTTGTTTTCATGCACATGTTTGACTTAGTTGATTCTGTTCTTTTTACCGTTGATGTTGCAGGCCTGTTTCTCCAGTGGAGTTGAGGAAGTTGGGGAGATGTCCATTGACGCCTGAAGAAGCAGCACTTGTTCCTGCTGCTCTTGGTTTATGCGTGAAACTTATATTTATCTTGCAGTGTCTCATATATATGGGGAAAGTTCCAGGATGCATCCCTTTACCAGTTTGTACCCCTATTCGGTCACTAAGGAAACACTGCTCACACCTGGTGAACTTGCTCCCTTTAGAAATTTCTCTTCTCAGGTATTTTCGGATTAGACAATTTTTTCTGTCCAGATTGTACCATGTTTTAAGCAACATTTTCATTCGCTATTTGAACTTTCTATTCAATAACATGGAAAAAGACTTTGCTTTGGGTGCAGCTAGCAGCGTTAGACTTCATTACTTGTGCAACTTCAGATGTCTTTGCCATGACAGATTCCGGAAGCCAACCTGGTATCTGGATTCCGAACTTACTACGGTGATGGACAATACTCCAACCTTGCAGCCTAACAAGAAGAGATTAGCCGCAATTTTGTCAGAGAATAGCACCATAGGATGGAATTCTTTCAGAGGATAGAAAAAGAAAGATGATCGAGGAAGGTCAAAGAGTGGGGGTGAGGGGTTCTGGTCAACGTATTTATTGACAGCCGAGGTGCCCAGCATGCATGTGCAAACTCAGTAGTATGACTGTGTAGTAGCTTCAATTTTTTTTTTTTTTTGGTATTATTGCTTCATTCCTTTGATATTCTTTGAAGTATGATTCATCAATATAATTTATTGGATTGCTAAATTTCTGGAACAAAGAGTCAGCTTCGAAATAGAAGAATTCTGCTTGAATTAGATATGCGGAGTTCTTGCAAAGTCACTTTTGCAAACACTGTTCAAAGCAGCAAGCCCTTTTCAGAAGTACATCCAAAAATTGTTTTTAGTACCTAATTCTTACTATTCGCAAAGGACTAATGAATTGATATTGGATTAAACCTGAATAACCCAAACCAAATGTACATATGACCGAGGATGGGACAGAAAGCTGCTCTTTCCAATTGTAAGCTCTGGTTGACTGCCGAAGCAAACACATGAAACTCCGTTCATTTTTCACTATATGATAGTGATCATCATCATCATCACATATTTCTTTCTCGAGTCTTCTTTCCTTGATGATGATTTATGATGGTGGGAAGAAACGGTTGAGGTTGAAAGGGAGTGTGTAAAACTCTTCATTCCGGCCATCTCCTTTAAATGTCCGGAACTTAACCCACCATGGCATTCCTCTATCTCTGGCACTGTCTTTGTAGTCAAGTGTGTTGTCCAGGAATACGGCAACAATTAGGGCAACAGTTGGAGATGAAAAGAAGATGGTATTCAAGAAATCATTGAACTGCATGCCAAAGAAGCTGAAGTTAATGTCCTGTTTGGTTAGCAGAAGAGGTGAATAAGAAGTGCCATTGCGACATTAGTTAACTCACCCATCCAGCCCTGGTATAAGCAGGACCATGAAGAGCCTTGGCAGTGTATTCTCTAAAGTACTCAGGAACAGACAAACCTAAGAACAGGGCAACACCCAAGATAAAGAGATTCCTCATGGAGTTCATGTTTGTAAATTGCAAGAATGACAACCCCACGGAAGCTGAAAGCAATCATAGCCAAAGTCAGAAACAAAGCAACAGCAAGGGATATGGATTATGCAAGAATGTTATTGTGATACTCACCAACAAGACCAAACAAAACACAATACACGGCAGCAAATATGGTAAAAGGTATTGATGCAAACAAAGCTCCAAATTTTCCTGCAGAAGTTAAAAGAAATCAACTCTGAAGTCAGTAGAAGAGAAACTATGACAGACAGATTCTAGAAAATTGTCACTCACCTAATATCGAGAAGAATATCATAAAGCCGGCTGAGATTTGAATGACCCTGCGGCTTCCAACACGGGTGCTTCCCAGAAGTCCCACATTTTCTCTATTGTTTGTCTTTGAATTAGTATAGTTGCATAAAAAGACAATTTTTATAGCAAGAAGCAACAATTCTTACACAGAGACTGTTGAACCAGTCAGTGTTCCAAATAGTCCATCTAAAAGGATTCCAATGCCTTGCCAACCAATACCACGGCTAAGGACATGTGCTGGAGGTGGTGTGGCACTGGCTAAACGTGAAGCAGCCTTGTAAGCTCCGGTTGACTGCCAAATGCCACCAAAGCAAACTTTGTTAGCTTTGAGTCACTAAATAATAATACACTTATTCAGTTTATTTTCTAGTTTTCATGAGCAGTACCTCAATCAATGAGACTAAAACAGCAGCCATCATTCCAAAAGCATGACCAGCATCGAAAGTAGGAGCACCCCATTGAAGAGGATAAGGAATCTTTATCCTGATGGAATAAATTTCAATCAGAAAGCTAATACAAGGAATTCAATGGATACAATTTCTATCCTCTCTCAATTTTAAATTGTTTTATGTCCACCCAGCATGCATAAATATTTAACTAGTGGAGAACAGCTTTAGTACCAACCATGGAGCAGAAGAAATGAGGTTGGCCTTGTCAGTTCTGCAATTGTATTGGGTTAATTCTGGACGATGTTTGTATGCACCACTTGCTGTCAAGAGATGTGCATATGCCCATATTACTGTAATTGATATAAGGAGAGCAAACCGCTCCAGTATTGGCAGTTGTTTTGTCTGAAAATTCTTCAAGTACTGTTTTAAACAGAAAAGATAAAACAAAAACATAAAATCAGATAAACGTTATATGTTTCGTATTGAACAAATGTACCTTGCAACTTAGAATGTGACTAGGGAAAACCAAATGCATTTTGAAACAGATGAAGATTAATTTTAAAGATGAATTTGGCCCCAAAGAGATAAACAAGTTAATGATCAAATCATTTTGAATAAGATACTTAAGCAAGTGTGAGACTTTTCATCTTAAAAGCCAATTAGATTCGGTAGGCAAGCACTTGAACCTAGCTTTCGTGCAAAACATATTAGTTTGTACGTTACATTGCTAGAAGGAATAGTAGTACCTGGGAGAAGGCTATAAATAGAATAAGCATTGGGATGCCAATCTCCACGCAGCGACCAAGCTGGTAGAGAGTTGATAACAAGTTAAACTACATGAGTGATCAGACAAGAGGAAATTCTCATCAAGAACTCAAAACAGCATCCTAGATTCTATAATATACCACGGGGAAGCCTCTGTCAAACAAGCCAAAGCCCACTAATGCAATAACTGGAACCATTCCAAGGGGGCTGAAGAACCTGAAGAGGCAAAAGGTTCATTAAGTCAATAGTTTCTCAAATAGTGTTTCCAGAATTTTGACACAAAATCTTCATTCAAGATATCAAAGTTGCACCTGGAGCAAATGGCCCACATCTGACTGTATCCAAGGATAATTTGTATGCTTGATGCTACTATTAGTGCACCTTGGACAGCTCTCATGGTGTTTAGAAATCTCTGCATAGTGCATACAAATAAAAGGCCATTTAATAATGAGTCACCACCTTGCCCAACTAATTAAGTTCCCTGAAGTTTGATTTTAAGGACCTAGTAACAAATATGCTTCCGACTAAGGTTTTGTTTGGTTTAGGAGACGTAAGAGAAAGGTTTGGTGCACCTTGCTCATAATTTCTTGTGCTTATTATTAGAGTTATCAATACTGCCAAACTGTATAAGCAAAAACAGGATGACAATTACACGGATGTGACTCATTTGAAAACTTGGGTGCGTGCAAGCATTACAAAATCTACACTAGTTTTGGTTAGTTGAAAATAAATAAACCCAGCTGAGCCAGTGGGTCACACGAATCTTGACCCTACTCTCTGATGACTCTCCTTTTCCACAACAAGATTGAACTTAATGAGAAAAAAGCAACTGTTAGAAAGCAGAAGATTGAAGAATGACCGTAGAATTGTACTAACCACGTGGTTGTCCTCGATACTCATCAAGGAAGTATCATGAATTATTGATATAATTGGAACCATGAAGGCATAAGACCCCCCAATCACGGTAGGTAGTCGAGTTCCAAACAGTGTTTGTAGAAGAGTATTAATCCCTTCAACAAATAGTAGTGTCTGCACCACTCTTACTTTATCACCCTAAACCATCAAAATGACAAAAAAGATTTTCAAAATTTTCGTACTTTTTTTTTTTCTGATTTATAGACAGGAAGTGAATATCCCAAGTTCCTGATGAAAGGAAAAGGCCAGAAAAGAAAGAGAATCAATGAAAAATATTATTATTTGTAATGCTGACAAGTCAAGGTGACTTACATCAGTTCCTCCCATCAAAGGAACAAGAAAAGAAGGGATCATCACAGCAGTTCCCAAGGCCAGAATGTAATGCTGAAACCCCAAAGCTATAGCTTCCCCTGCTTCCAAAAACAAAAGATCAGAGCGTTACAACCGCAGAACAAACCAAAAAATGCAACTGAAAAAGGTTTAAAAATGGACACACCCCAAGAAGGATTTGAGTCAATGCAGTACTCTAGGCCTTGAAGTTGGTCCATTGGTGGGTGGCTTATTTCTTCAGGTTTTGGAGCTGCCATATCTTAAACCACCTACTTTTTGCCTCTAAAACTCGAATGGGTATTCACCAAATGAATCAAAGAATCAATAGGGTAAGCTCAAACAGGATATCCACTCAAAACTTTAGCTTGAATGCAACGAGTCAACAATGAAAAAGAAAGAGAAAGAAACTGAGAGTGAGGATAAAAAATCAAATAATGGCATAGAAAAAGAAGACTGAGAAAAAAGAAATGTATGGAGACTACAAATAAAGTGAGAAAGCAAAGAAAATCAGACACTTTGCCGCCCACTAAAAGCCTTTTTTTCGTTTCCCCAGCCTTCACTCTCTTTACTAATAACCGTAGAGCAGAGAGTTTTTTTCTCCCTTTCTTTTCCCTGCTTTTGATTTATATATAAAAAGGTTCCGTTAACTTTTTCCGTTATTCCGAGATTACCCCTTAAGCAACCTGCCAAACTCAATGTGACCGTTGTTCTCATTTAATAAACTCTTACAACTCAACTTCTTTAATTCTTCCCCACTTTATTTACCCAACAATGATAATAACAACACATTGCCAATCTCAAATTGAAATAAAATTTCTTTGCTCATAATAAATTCATAATGTTTTCTTTCTTTTGCATTTATATAAATGGATTAATTTTATTAATAATTAATTAATGGGTATTTAAAAATGAGTTTATATATATATATATATACACAAACTATACTATGCAAATCAATGAAAAAATGTTAATTCATTACTAAGTAAAACAGTTTTTTTCAAAATAAATTAAAAAAATTTATATTTACTTTTAAAAATTTATGTATTTTTAAATTTTATTTATTAATGAAATAATACCTTGCGATAAACTGCTAGCATATAACAAGGATAAACTTTATAAATGTTACTTTTATTAATTTCATTTAATTCATTATTTTTATTAGATTAATATATATTAATTACAATTTTTTTTAAATATTATTTTGATAATATAATAAAACATTGATTAACATTAAAATTTGAATATCAACATTTACATATTTAAACCGTTTATAAATATTATTTTAAAAAATAATTTAATTCAATATAATTTTATTTTTTAAAATGTAAAATATATATAAAAATTTAAAATTTAAATCTTAACTAGGATTTATATTCTCTTATAATTGATTATTATTATTATTAATATTATTCCTTGAAAGCAGAGAAGGGTAAAAGGGGAAGAAAAGGTGGGGGATTTTTCTATCAGATTCAGTTAAAGATTAGTAGATGATGATCGAACGTATTGAATTTATTAGAGAAGTAACGCTTTTGCTTTGAAAAACCATCTTAACCGTTGATTGCTACTTTGCTATCAATTGGGCTGTGATCTTTAAAGATTAAATATATGCTCATTCCACTTTTAAATATATTTGCCATTTTCTTGCTTTCTTTTTTTATTTTTTTAGTGAGTTTATAGTTATGATCAAATTAAAAATTAAAAAGCTATTGTCACCAAAAATAAAAAATAAAAATTTATTGGGTTATTATAATTGAAAAAGCTTTTGGAAATTTTGTTGGCCTTGTTTTTGCTATGCAAAATAAAATAAATTTGGCAGATGCAAGCAAATTATATTATAATTTGTATCCACACGTCATCTATAAAATGAATTTTTAATTTTTAACTTCATATATAATTTTTTTAAAATATTAATCCATATTATTTTATATTTTTACATCGTTTTCATATTGTCTCGTCACATCATATTTTAAATTATTAAGTATAAATTTATTAATAGAATATTAAATTTGTGATTTTTTGTGATCCTGATTCAAATCTTAATATTTTTAATTTGAATGAAAAAAAAAAATACTCCATGGTTCATTAAGGTAATAATTCTTTTTAACCCATGAAGAAAACAAAGTAGATGCTTTTTTTTGCAACTCCTTTAGTAATAACCATCAAATAACTCAAATCTACTTGCTTATTATATCATGCATGAGTCATCATAAAGGGCAACAAATTTATTTTTTTTCTTAAATATGATTAAAGTTTCTACTCTTATGATATAAACATTCCTAACAATAGTGAATGAAAATATAAATAAGCAATCTCTACTAGCATTTGTGAATGTAACTTAATATAAAAAAGTTTAATGCCAAAATATGCCCTCCACAATTAGTACAAAATAGATATAGACTTTTTATTTTTTATTATATATAAATAAACTTTTAACTTTTCAAAATCATATAATTAAATTTAAATTTATTTTAATTTTTGGTGTAAATTAGTACGAGGTATCTTATATCATATT
Source organism: Firmiana major (assembly GCA_033439115.1). Classification (NCBI taxonomy): domain Eukaryota; kingdom Viridiplantae; phylum Streptophyta; class Magnoliopsida; order Malvales; family Malvaceae; genus Firmiana; species Firmiana major. The sequence goes on along the minus strand of CM065914.1, from coordinate 2,416,207 downwards.
GAGTATGAAATTAATCTTAATTTTAGTTTTATAGATGACACTGACTGAAAAAAATTAAATCTGATGAAAATTTAAATACGAAACTTTTCATCATGAATTATCTTTACTTTAAAATTCAGTAACACTTTACATCATTAAATTAATCTTTTAATATTTAAATTTACTTTTTATTTATATTTCACATGTGACTATTTATAAAATTAGTTTCTTAAATATAAAATAAAATTTATTATATTTGGGTTTTGTGTTTGATTTTTCACTTGAGGAGTTTTTGGACTTTAAAGAAAGAAAAGCATCTGAGTCTGACTCGGCCCCAACGTGTGCAGGGGAACAGTGTACGATTCTCCAACGTCTCTAATTTGATGCCAAGACAAGCAGCATAGATCTTTGAGCCTCCAATCCACTCTCCCTCTCTGTAACTGTCTATATATGGCTCGTTTTTTCACCTTTTTTCCCCTGCATTATGCAGCAAATTCCATGCTATTTACGGTACTCTCCACCTGCCCACACCCAACTCACTAACCAATCATCTTTCGAGAAAATTAAACTTTTGTTTTGGGTAACGAAAAATGCTTGGTTGCGGCAAATGGTTTAAGACTGAGGTTAAGGGCGTGAGCTGATGAAATCAAAGTGTAAGAGAAGAAGATGATGCGTATGCATGGAGTACTAACAGTACGTAGCAGTAACTCAGACAGAGACAATTGTGGTGTCACTGAGTGATGAGTCGTCAATCTCTGGGTGGACACCAGGCTTTATGTTTGTACGAGAAATCAGTGATAACATGCCAACCTGGGTCCACAACGGAACGGCAGCCAATGGCCTACTCTGTATCGCAATTCCCTGCTGTCACTACTTCCGATTTCTATAAGGACAGAACTGAGTTTTTAACAACAACGTTGAGATGGCCGAGTTGGTCTAAGGCGCCAGATTAAGGTTCTGGTCCGAAAGGGCGTGGGTTCAAATCCCACTCTCAACATTCGTATTCCTTTTTTTTGTCTCTTGATTCATTTAGTTTGCAATGTGGTTCAAATCCCACTCTCAACATCTTCTTCCCTTACTCTTTAAGTCATTTATTTTGCAATCTGGTTCAAATCCCACTCTCAATATCTTCACTTTTTGATTCATTTACTCTACAATCTGCAGATTAGGACATGTATTTTACTTCAAACTGTTTCCTTTCTCTGTTGAAAGTGGAGAAATTTAGGTGGGATTGATGATGAGCGTTTCATTTGCATTATTGCATAATGGTTTTTCCAGGTTAATTTACTCCAAGCTCCAAAACAGGTAGTGAATTTTCTGATGTACAAGTGGTCGAAGAGACAAAGTGTAAGCATTAGGCAGAGCTGCAAATGATGAGCGTTTCATTTGCATTATTGCGTAATGGTTTTTCCAGGTTAATTTACTCCAAGCTCCAAAAAAAGTGGTCGAAGAGACAAAGTGTAAAATGCATCGCTGGATACGCATTAGGCAGAGCTGCAAAAGCTTTAATAAAGCTTTTAAATCTCAATAGGTATACCAGATTCAACGTAAAAGGTCATGTGACTGTCAAAACAATCTACCAAAATACGCCCAAAAGAATATACTAGAGGTAGCACTCGCATGTTGGATTCATAAACAAAGAGAATTTTGACGCATGCATGGTAGGAAGGGATGACCAATAACAGTTGTAGGCAGGCATGCTCCAACACCTGAAAAAAACAGTGTTACCAAAGGCCTGACCGAGGAAATTTACATCGTATCGGGATTTACTAGGTCATGTAATCATTGGAATTCATGTCTTTGACGGCATAGGACAAAGAACTAGTGGGAAACAAGGATAATTTTGTCGAGAGGAAGACAAATTGTGAATTTTTTAAGATTACTGGATTACCCTAGAAATAAATGGAATGAAGCCATGATAGAAACCGCCTCAGATTCTGATGGAAATTGGAAATCATCATCCGGGAGAGAGAAAGCCATGTACTTGAGCACAAAAGCATGAATATGCTTTCCTGGAGAAGACAATGTGGGTCATTGATTCGATGCATTCCTTTCGGCTATGACTTTGAAAGCGAGTGTGTAAAGGACGATTTTGACACTGCGAACAAGGGATTCGATCTAATGCATGTTCTTAAATAAATGCAAAATGATCGCTTTCAAATGACCAATCAGTCTTGTTAGCAATGCCGATGCATCTTCATCAAGAAGATGTGGCCGAGTTTCTGTGTGAAAGCTGGAGAGTAAAGGTTTGCACTTCATCAAGACAGCTAGACAACACCGAGCAACATGAGCTTTCAGCTCTTGACATGAGAGGAGGGAGAGAGGAAACATTGATCCAAGCATGCATTATAATAACCCTTTGTATCACTACAGCATCAATATGGAGCTACAATTTATCATCTACAAGGCACAACATAACTGTATAGATTTTACTCTAGACATGAGAAAGGTGGAAAATTGCAAAAGAATGTTGCTTAGCTTCAAAACAGTTTTAATATTCCAAGAACTAATTAAGATCAGCTCAAGATCTTTTGTCCAACCTCCTCTCACTGGATCTTTTCTCTTCTGTCTCACGCCGTTTTTGCTGCCTGCCATTTTAACAACAAAATGGATTATAGCATTTAGTAAGAAATGACAACTAGCCCTAAGTTGTGTATTTTAACGACTAAAACCATGCAGCTACGGAAATGCATGAAATCAAGGAGGGTAAACGAGAAACAATTTTCCATCCAGTTATAGGACTTACGCAAAAGCTGTGTACCCAGTTCCAGCATTAGCAGCTGATAAAATAACTGTATGTGCTCCAACAGTAGATAGAGATTCCTGTGCTCCGGCAGGAAGAGGATTTCTTCTATCGCTATCCACCTAGAAGTTAGATGAAACAATGAGAGGGTGAGTCAATCGATATCACTGATATCTTTTTTGTGATAGAGCCCCATAGACAGGTCAGAACCTTATCCCATTTTGATTTCTTGTTCTGTCTACCATCCCGCACAATGTTATCAACTGCAGTTGGAGCAGTAGGCAAGCCACCAGCAGCCACAGCTGAAACACCTCAAAATCAATTGATATAAGAACACCATTGCAAGATCTTATAATGCATAACACTTATCTAAGATTTCTTCAATAAGAATTAAAAAAAAAAAAAAAAATCACCTGCAATGGGCATGCCAACTTTTGGGGCAGTAAGAACTGCTCCAGGTTGACTTCCAACAGATAGAAATTCAACCTTTTGATTCTTCTTGCTATCTTGCTCCTTCCTCTCCCTTTCACGTTTCATATCAGCCTCTACATTAAACAAACAAGCACACATACACAATATTAGAAAACCAATAAAGCCTGCTGGGACCAACAGCAAAAGCTTTGACAACAACGAATATGTGAAAGCAAAACTCAACAGGTAATACTTGAACTTGTTCACTGTCATTAGACCATTGTCAGCATTTTGAATAGAAAAGGGACGAATTATAGAAGGAACTGTCATAACCTATTTCATCATAGTAGTCGCCTTTGTCATATCCATGAGGATCAAATACATCTTTACTGAAGCAAGACCCTATCTGGTCAATATCTTGATACCTCACAGCATGCAGCAAAAAGTCAGGGTTCCTATAATCCTTCCTATTACGAACTTCAGCATTAAAGCTTTTTCCAGCTCGCTTCAAGTTGAGAAATTTATCTATTTTCCTCTGCAGTAAAATGACAATGAAATGAAGGTCATGACAACCGCTACATGCATAATGATTCAATATCATGAGCTACTCATCTTTTATTCAGCAGCAGAGAAGAGATAACTGACATTGATTTAACAAAAAACCAAATGTAGTCCAAAGCAGCCAGGCTAGAAATTACACAACAATAATATAACACAGCCACGTGAAAAACAGAATCAAAATATAGCTGCATCTACCACTTAAAGGGTGCAAAGGATCAGCCGGTCTTTAGATAGCAAACAGAAACACCTTAACTACACCTAGTCTACTTTATGCCTCATAAATAACACAGCAGTTTCAATCCATCACAACAGTATAACATGCAGACTGTTTAAACAGGGCTACATTAGGTCCAAAGAGTTATATGATTACTGAGTGCTAGCATACAAAAGAAACTTACTTGTAACTCCTCTGAGCATTTGGCTTTTGGAGGCAGTGGAAGAAAGTTATCCAAGGGATCAACATTGTCTACAGAAACGGATTCTTCCACCTCTACACCTTCTGACTCACTAACAGCATTTTTCATGGCCTCAGGTTGCAATGGTTCTATGTCTGATGATTGCGGAGTCCCCTGAACAGCTGCTGGAGGAGTTATTCCTTGAAAATCGCCTGCGAACAAATACTAAATTAGAAAGCTAGCAATTTCCAGAATAACATTTGAAGTTAAATTTATCAAAAGAAAAAAGATGATAAATAAGTACCATTAGCAATTTGATGCTCTATACCAAACGCGACGTCATCACTACTTCCCAATTCCCCTTCCTGTACTTAAACAAGAAAAATCAATCTAAACCACAAATCATTAAACAATCAAGGAGTTTACATAAAAGACTCAGCCTTTGGCGCGAAAGAGAGTGGCTACCTCGGGCTCCGGTGACATGGCAGCTTCATCGTGGCCATAATCAACAATGTTCAGCCTTCCTCTGCCACTTCTCCTAGAAGAAAGCACTTGCTGATGCTGCTGCGGTTGTCGTTGCGAAGGAGTGGAGGTTTGTTGAGGAAAAGGCGGCGTATTTTCGTTGGTTCTCAAATCTTCTTCCATGTTGTTGTTTGATTCTCTGCACTCGTTTTCATCTTCTGGCGGCTGCTCTTCTTCTTCTTTTTCTTCTTCACCTTGTTGGTTTTGTCGGCGGTCTTCTTCGATGTCTTCCATTTCTTCATCATCTTCATCGTTGTACATGGATAGCAAGGCAATTCCTTCGGATTCTTTCTTCCTCGACGCCATGGAACCTAGAGTTCCTGAATTTGGGGGATTTTGAACTGTTTCCGAAATTTGGAGGAATTAGTGATGGAGTTGATTAGGGTTTTGGATTTGATTAATCGGGGTTTGGGTTCCTGAATCGATTGATACAGCGGAGGCTGCTCCAATGAAAATTTGGTTTGGGGTGAGCGATGAACACCGAAGAGGAAAAAGAAGGCCGATTTTCGAAGGGAAATTGGGACGACGCGCTGGACAGGGCGGAATATTGGATCCAAAAGTGGGCTGGACGCGAGAGTCGAAACAAACGATCCAATCACGAACTCTTTGTAAACAAGGGCAAGCGTTGGATCAAAAAGCCCGTTGCAATTGGGCTTAGAAAACCGATTTACCAGACCATGCGAAGCTCCAGTAAGCATCAACAACGTAAACCTAATTCAGCTCAACCCAAGCAGCTTGATTTATAATCTCATTACCTAACCGACTCAAATGGTCAATATTTCTAACTGGGTACTTCTAATTTAAGCCATTTGTTTAAGAGAATAATTCATATTAAAATGCTCTAAAAGAGTACGTGTTTTAGGGTAAAATCGAGTACATGGTCTAGAATACCTTACAAAACAAGCCAAATCCCATACTCATTGTAGTACCCACATCTCTCTTTTTCAACATATCCTCGTCGCTATTTCCTTTTGCTGTTTTTAAGAAAAGAAACACATGGAAATGAAAAAGAAAAATTCTCCTTGAATTTCCCTTTGCCTTTTCCTTTTGCATCCCATGTCATGTACTTCCAAAAACCGGTAACTTTTCATATGCAGATCAATTACGTTAAGATCACAAAAGACCCTAAATAGAACTAGACAGTGATGTTCCATCCTTCAGTGTTCTTTACCAAGAAAGCTTTGCGCTTACAGTCATACAGAAGATTTATTTTGACCCACCAACTATACTCCAACGATCCATATCCATTCGTTTTTTATCAGCACTTCTTCTACCACAATTATCGAGCCGTCGGTAAGTTTGAAGCCACAAAACTGCATGATTAAAGCAAGTTGGAGTTCTGGCGGCTGGAACACGCATGGGATGATATTGTATGGACATGGACATTTCATTAGATTATGTTATCAGTGTTATGCATCACATTTACTTTTCCAAAATGAAAGGGATCTCCATTACAAGAGAGAAAAAGAAAAAAAATGGAAGGAATAAAGCAAAAAATAAAAGGAATAGACATAAAATTAAGTATGAAGATATTAAAAAAGAGAAAAAGCATGGAAATGAAGGGTTCATTATGGAAGTTCCCATGAGAAGAGACAAGCAATGAATAGGATTCTCGGCCATCTTTGCTTGGCAATAGGAGAACAATTTCCTTACCCTACCTGCTTTTTCTCTCTTTTCATTTCTCCTTTCTTTTTGAACCCTGTTTTCCTTTTTCTTTTTCTTTTGATTTTTTTCCTTCCAGAAATTAACTTCGATTTCATTCTCAATTATGTTAACGGAGCGTGAAGGTAACCTCCAAAGAGTCATGGAGGCGTGGGTTTTACTTTCACTAGTCAGATCAGTTGAAATCCACTGCTGGATGTATGTCTTTGAGTAATCCTAGAACTTGCTGCATCGTCGGCCTTTTCCCAGGTGTCTCCGCCGTACACAAGTATCCAACTCGGAGAGTCTCCACCATCTCACTCTCTGATTCATCACCGAGTCTCAACCTCGAGTCGAGCGCGTCAACTCCACTCCCTTCCTTCACAAACCTCCTCATCCACTTCAAGTTCTCCTCCGTCCCTTTCTTCCCCGTCAAAAGCTCCATCAAAACAACACCGAAACAGTAAACATCCATTTCAGCGTCGCTTTCATCCTTGTTATCCCTTTCTTTTTTAGACCCGATATTTCTAATCCCGAAATCGGATATCCGAGGTTCGAGATTGTCGGAGAGCAGAATATTGGAAGCGACAAGGTGACCATGGCTGGAACCCACGTGGTGGAGGTAGGCGAGCCCACGTGCAACTCCGACTGCAATACGGTGGCGCGTGAGCCAGTTGGTTTTCTCGGGGTAAGAAGTTTGGGACCCAGCTCCGTTGTGATTTTCCCATGTGTCGGTGCTCCAATCCTCCACGTTGGATGTCCCCGTTGGAAGCTCGTGTAACCAGCGGTGCAAATCACCATTTGCCATGAATTCATGCAATACCAGCTTCTCCTTACCTTATAATAATCATAAGAAAAAAAAGATAGATTTCATTATCAAAGGATGATGATAACGAGGTGGAATAAAACTAAATGCATAGGATCCAAAAGAACCGCCAAAATTCACGAATGTCAAAATAAGTAATGATAGCATATGGTTGATGTACGTGACAATGGAGGCAGCTGAGCTACAGGGAGTACGACAGCCGATCGATGTTTTCAAACTTTCAAACGAACCCGTGAGACTTTTTAACACAGTAACCTTTGTTTGGTCAGAACGAGATATCAGAGATGCTAATACAATCAATAATAACAATTTTGTTACTGTTTGTTACCTGCGATGCAATAACCGGAGAGAGGCAGCAGGTTAGGGTGTTTGAGCCTAGAAAGATCTTCAAACATGGCTACAGCATCATCATGATCGACGTCTCTGGCGTGTTCGAGGACTTTGATTGCCACGTGGAGATCACCTGGGAGGATAGCTGTGTAAAGGGGTCCACATCTGCCTTCGGTAAGTACGGACTCCTTGCCGAAGTGTGACGTGGCGGCAATCAGGTCCTTGAAGGTCAAGTTCATCAACGGCTTTGAGGACATGACCACTGGTGCTGAAGTTGGTTCTTTTATGTCTGCTACCCACGATGACCCTGATTCTGTCTCGAAAGAGAAAGGCCCTGACTTTTCCAACTTGAAATTTGGTTGAACAGGTTTGGAGATTGCCCATATGTTTCTCCTTGCCAGTTTCTTTCTTCTATACGTACAAAAGATGCAAAACACTAGAGAAGCAAGTAGAAACCCTGATGAACACGACAAACCAATGACCAAAGCTTTGGTCTTTGACTTGGGTTTATGTTCCTTGTCGTCTGCTTTGAGGGGTAAATGTTTGTGGAAGACTCTGTGATTCGGGGTCAATGAATGAGGTTTAACGTGATTGCTTGGTGTTCTTTTTGAAGTATTGAAAACGAAATCCCCACCGTGAATAAAAGCAGATTTGCCAAATCTTTGAAACTTGTCCGAGCCAACTGAACCAGTAAAGTGGTTGAGCGAAATGTTTAGGAACTTTAGGCTATTGACTGGAGGGAAATCAGATGGGAAAATACCATTAAGGGAGTTGTTTGATACATCTAAGTACTTCAACGAATGAAGAGCTGAAATGGGTTTCACACTGCCCGAAATCTTGCAACTTGAAATATCAAGGTGCTCCAACTTGGTAAGGTTGGTGAAACCAGATGGAAGAGTGACAAGATCATTGTGAGAAAGGTCAAGATATTGAAGCTTGGAAAAACCAGAGAGTTTAACCAAGTTGGTGAACCTGTTAGCTGAAAGGTTTAGCACCCGCATCGATGAAGACGAACCATTTCCCGATGTGGGTTCAAACCCAATAGTCCCTCCAAACCTATTTTTGGACAGATTAACCTCAACCAGTGTATGAACAGACCAAAACCAACCCGGAACAGAACCTTGGAGAGAGTTGTTGGAGAGATCAATCATGAGCAACTGTGACATGTTCCTGAGAAATTTCCATGAAATATTACCTGTTAAGTTCTTTGAAGAAAACTTTAATACCTTTATTGGTGGAAATGAGCAGTTCACATCATGGGGTTTCAACCAAGATATGTTGAATCCAGAGACTGATTTAAAAGCTTTAGAAACCAGTCCGTAGTCTGTACTGTTGCATGTCGATTGCACCGCAACCACAAGGGAAAACAGAAGTAAAAATCTGCCAAGAACTTCCATTTCTTCACTTCAACTCTTCAAGGATCGACCTTTTCTGCACTTCTTTGCATTTCCATGCTCACAGATAGAGAGAAAAAGAAGGGAGAGAAGGCAGAGTGAAGAATAACACTCAGGAAAAGACCTGTCTTATGCAGTATATCTTGGGTTTGAGGCGGGGAGAGGGAGACGGGGGAATAACGAGAGAAAGAGGAGTTGTTTACTGGTCTTCTTTATATCCCAAGTGAAGTAGGATTGTGCTTGTTAACGGCGTTGGGTATAAAAACAGAGCAGCTAACGGTGTGAATTATGTTAATGTGCTCATGGGCTTGTCGATGAAATTTGCCAATACTGACTGATTCTGACTGGTCATAAATGTCACCAATTGCTTCCTGCAGTGATAGTTGAAAAAACAAACCTTCCATGGACCAAATTACCTATTTGCCAATTCTCAATAGTTAAATATAAAATACAAAATTTTTTTCGGGTCTGCTTTAAATAGATATATTCGAATACTGATATACCATGTTTAGTATTGAAGAAGCTGGTCAAATTCTGTCATACAGTCAATCAAATTTTTCGAACACAGAAAATGTTAAATATTTGTTAATTTGCAGCTATCGTGCTGCATGCTTATTTGATTAAACAAGTGGAATAACCATTTAAAAGATTAGGAGAATACATTGAAAATTTGAAAAAAAAATGGTATTGCTCTGAAAAGGCATTTCCTTAACAAACCCCAACCACAACAATTCCTCTACTCAGTCTAGAAGTAAATGGACAAACAAATCATTAAGGAATTAATTAGCTTTAATTGTCACATGATATTAAGTAGTTGGAGCGGCTCCACTACAATTCTTCTTTAACTTTTTGACAAAAGCAAATCTACTTTATCAAGTAGATCAGAGTAGCATAGCATAAACTCTGATATTCACACCATCATGTTCAAAGACATCCACTCAAAATTTCAAAATATTATTTGCCATATCCATGGTTCCTCTTCCTCACATGGTTTTTGGCTGAAATACTCCATCGTTTTCCTTTTACCATCATTTATAAAACAACATATTCCTGAATCCTGATTATAATATAATATAATATAATAGTACTACTTTAATTGTTTGGAGGGGTTGATGCATGGATGGATTGGATTCACCTAACCCATAAAATTCCAACCCAACATTCCAAAAATCATGACAACTAAGCTTAATAAAATAATTCTAAGCCATGAGATCCCAATTCCCACCTAAAAGTTGAGAGGCAGAATGTTAAAATCATTATTTATATGCATTTAATCATCATTACATTACATTCAAATTAGAATGTTATTATAATCAAACTATCTGTTTACCTAGTACTCCTTGACAAGTCCTCTAAGCTTGATTTGTGGGTGACAGCCTAGTATGATGTTGGAATTCTGAATTGCTTTTGGCTACATGTCATGTAATAACTGAAATGAATCATTAGCTAATATATTTTATAGACATCTGATCATGCCGTGTGGTTTACTTGGAGAGGAGAGAACCAAACCATGCTTGCCGGTAGGACACTGATATTTTAAGATATCCTAAATTCCAACTGCACTCTTGTTCAGGGTAATAAGGCCAGGTCAGGAATCCAGCTCGGGGTTGATATTGTTGACTAATCAATAAGACTAGCCCAAACCAAAACCTGGGTCGTTGGTAATCATACGCATCCAAAACAGTTCCAGTATTCTGGCCCAGAAGACTAAATCCATCCGTGATTGGACCTATATATGTAATAGGACTTGGGAAAGCTCGAAGAATGTAGAGCTTAACACAAATTAATAACCGGTTTGAGACATCGATTCACGCCGTGTGGATATGAGGAAAAAGATAAATGTTTTTTTTTTTTGAAAAAAAATATTATTATATTGTTATTATTATTTTTTTATTAAAAAATATATTTTTTATAATTTTTTTATCATTTTTAATTTTATTAAAATTAATCTCATTACCTATCTAAATTAATTCTAAGTGTATAAATGAGATATTCATATTTGTAAGTTATTCAAGTTAATTTGAATAAATTTTGAATTTGATTTAATTGTTGTTGAATCATATTTAAAAATTTGAATTATCGAATGATTCAAATTGATTATTTTAATACATGACTCAACTAATTTGTGGCTTAAATTAAACTTTTTTACTTTGATTCGTATTTTATTATTTATGATTGTATTTTTAAGGTTAATAAAATATATATCAATTTCTTAATTTTATAATTTACAAATTCTATGAAAATCTTAATTAATAAACCATCAAGATTTAATATTAGTCGTAACTTAAATTAGCTGGTTTATCCCTTTAAGACCGGAAGAGCCCGTGGCAGATTGGCAAATGCACTTTTTGATTTATACACTTCATCATGGATCTCGAGTCCAGCAATCACATGGAATGGGATTATAAAAATAAAATAAAATAAAATAAAAAAGGTCAAAGTTATCTTGGTTACCCGTCTTGAATCATCACCGACCATCAAGCTGACTCCCCACGCAGTTCACCAAATCCTTGGCAACAAAATCAATGCGTATGATACAGATAATGCATTCTTTTGTACACAACTCGATCTATAGACCATAGCCCTAGATCATGCAAAAAGTCTAGAGCTATTTCAATATCAACGGTGATTCAACGCTTATTGATCCACGCTGCGTTCATTTGGACTAGCACGGGATCAGATTCAAAATACGAACTATGTCGACGTGTGATGCACGTATCCACGTAAGCACCATTAAGGAAGGATCACCGGTGTGACAGGCGAAAAGGTTAGGTTTGAGTTGCACACTTGCATGAATCCCTCTGGCTCTCTCGAATTTGTTGAGCTGTCACGGGAAAAAGGTCACCGCGTCTCTCTCCTCGCCAATTCCCACGTAGATTCCTGCCGTTTTACGGGAAACACCCTCTTAGCAAATAGTTTCAAATATGTTGAAAGAAATATGTCCTAATATTACATATTTAAATTTATGTAATTAAAACAAATTCAAATGTAAAACCTTGTTGGCATTTATAACCATTTTCGTTTCATGTGAAAATTTTGATAATCACTTATTTTTTCATAAAAAAAATAGTATTTACATTTTTAATTTATATGAAATAATATTTTCATAAATGAAATGTCGAGAAGACTTTTTTCTTTAAATAAAAATATGATTAATTTTTTTGAAAAGGTTATAAGAATGAAGAGATAAATTTTAGTATAATGATAAATATTTTTTAATAATTTAAAAATTACAAATTTAAATGAAAATAATTTTTTTATTAATTTAGAAAGATGGTTACCTATAATAATTTTTTTCAAACCCTATAAGATAAAAATTTTATTTATTAAATAACTTTTTCCTTACTAATGCAAAAAAAAAAAATTAGTTTTTTTTACTATGAGCAAACAATATTACTCAAATAAATTTTTAAAAAATATAATGAAATAAATAAATTTTAGAAAGAGAGTTAATATTCTCATATGAAGGTTTTTTTAATTAGATTTATTATTGGAAAATTTATTTTTTAAATAAAATCTAGAATTGTTGAGAAAATATTTGAAAAAAGTTATTTATAAAAATAAAATAAAACAAAAATTACTATTATTAGAACCTAAATTAAGAAAAAACAGAAAAAGAAATAGAGAGTGTTCCGCTGGGACCGTTCCGTTCCTATTTAAAAAGCATCACTTTTTTCTTCGGCCTCGCAACAAATTCAATATCTTTAGACCACTTACTGAAACACAGAGAAAACAAAAACCCTCAATTTTCTTTTTAAAAATGGCCAATCCTTAACCATGCAAATTTCATTCTCTCGAATAATCAAGCCCTCAGAATGGATTTCACCTCCGTCCCCGCCACCGCCGCAAAGAAAGACGCGAACGGCGGCCAAGCTCTTCTCTTAGGACGGTATGAGGTCGGGAAACTTCTCGGACATGGCACTTTCGCTAAAGTTTACCACGCACGCAACGTCAAATCCGGTGACAGCGTTGCCATCAAAGTAATCGACAAGGAAAAAGTGCTCAAGGGTGGCTTAATCGCTCACATCAAGCGCGAGATCGCCATCCTCCGCCGCGTGCGCCACCCGAACATCGTTCAACTCTTCGAAGTTATGGCGACCAAATCTAAGATCTACTTCGTCATGGAATACGTCCGCGGTGGTGAACTCTTTAACAAAGTCGCCAAAGGCCGATTAAAAGAAGACGTCGCTAGGAAATACTTCCAACAATTAATCTCAGCTGTCAATTTCTGTCACGCCCGCGGCGTTTATCACCGCGACTTGAAGCCCGAGAATCTACTCCTCGACGAAAACGGGGATCTGAAAGTCTCGGATTTCGGGTTGAGCGCCGTTTCGGATCAAATCCGGCAAGACGGTCTATTTCATACGTTTTGCGGAACCCCTGCTTACGTGGCACCGGAAGTTTTGGTGAGGAAAGGATACGATGCGGCGAAAGTAGATATCTGGTCTTGTGGGGTAATTCTGTTTGTTTTAATGGCGGGGTATTTACCGTTTCACGATCATAACGTTATGGCTATGTATAAGAAGATTTACAAGGGTGATTTTAGGTGTCCGAGATGGTTTTCACCTGAGTTAACTAGGTTATTTACAAAGCTTCTTGATACGAATCCGGAAACGAGAATAACCATTCCGGGAATCATGGAGAAGCGTTGGTTTAAAAAGGGATTTAAACATATTAAATTTTACATTGAAGATGATAAATTTTGCAGTGTTGAGGAGGACGATGATGACGTAGGATCATGTTCGGACCAGTCATCATATTCTGAATCAGAACCTGAGTTTGAAACCAGGAGGAAAGTTACTTCATTGCCGAGGCCAGCAAGTTTGAATGCTTTTGATCTTATTTCTTTTTCCCCGGGGTTTAATTTATCTGGATTGTTTGACGGAGAGGAAGAGGCGAGGTATGTGTCAGGGGCGCCAGTGTCGAAAATTATATCGAAATTGGAGGAGATAGCTAAGGTGGTTAGCTTTACAGTGAGGAAAAAGGATTGTAGAGTGAGCTTGGAGGGTTCCAGAGAAGGGGTGAAAGGGCCATTGACGATTGCGGCTGAGATATTCGAGTTGACGCCTGCTTTGGTTGTTGTGGAAGTGAAGAAGAAAGGAGGGGACCGAGGAGAGTACGAGGATTTTTGTAACAGGGAATTGAAACCTGGGTTAGAGAATTTGATGCTGGAGGAATCACGATCAGCTGCCACCGGCGCTTCATATTTTCCTTCGGATACCGAATAGAGAGTGAGGAGGAAGGGAAAGGGTTAAGCTTTTCTCTTTCTGTATTTCTTTTTTTCTCTTTTGCTAATGCTTTTGTATTATAAAAGAACTTTTTTTTTGGTTCCTTTTGATTTCTTTTTGTATTTTCTATTTAATTAGGCCTCAGGCGACTTGAGATATATATATATATATATATATATATATATATATATATATATATATATATATATATATGTACGTATGATTACAGAGAATCGAATACAAATTTCTATTAATTATCTTGGCAATTGGATTTCCGGCTTCTATATTGTCATCAACTTTACTGAAAAATGAATTAATTACACAGTTAATTTATATAATCTGTTCTTTTTTACAATTTTGAGTGATTAGAATAACAGAAGTTCGATGCTTTGCCTTAGCATCTGCTATGGAATTTTTTGCTTCTTCTCTGTTGCTGAATTTCTACATGCTACTTTTTCTTGTTTACTTTTGAGCCAAAAGCAAATGCAATTATGGCAAATTTGACCTAACTCATGAACCCCTCTCCCTTGTAGTTGTAATTTTTTATATGAATGCAGGACAGTTATAGCCATCTGGTAATGGCGATTTCTGCCCAGCTTTTCATTTAGGTTTTTTTGTTTACTAAGAAGAAAAAGGGAAAAGTGAGCATATAAATTTTGTAAATCTAGTGATTAAGTTATAGAAGAGGATAATAATTATGAGATTTAATTATTAAATTAATAAATTTTTCATATTTTTGGTAAGAGTCTTTTGGAATGGGTAGCTAGTGCAATTCCTACAAAGAATCCATCTAAATAAAGTTTAAGAGTTAATTTAAATGATTTTTTGTTTTCGTAAAAAATTAAAAATTTATGTTTTTTTAATGAAATAATAAAAATAAAATAATAATTTATTCTTAAATATTTTTTTGCTATTTCGTGAGAAAACTTATCCGTCTTTGACTCTCCTTAATGTACAGATGTGCCAAACTTGCCGTGAAGGAGAAAAGTCTCGATGAATTTTTTTTCAAAAAAAAAAAAAAGGCTTGATTATCTAAAGTACGATGAAAGTATGGGTGCAAGGAAGAAAACCTAGCATCTCACCAAAAAAAAAAAAAGAAAAGAAAACGTAGTCTTATTGGTACGAAGACAATTACATGTCAAAATCTGATAGCATGCGCATAAACGGTCATAGTCTCTTGCAAGAATTGCATGTCATGTCTCTTCTCTGTCCATGCATTGCACATCGGTGAAATGCAAACCGCAAAGGTAACATCTCATCCAATTTCAGCTGTCTACTTTCTTGCCAAATTGCTCAAACGTGACAGAAAAGTTACAGCTACTTGTTTGTCAAATCGATTTGAATTGGCCTCTGGATTTTCATGAACGAGGCAATCATGCTGTTAGGGTATTTATGAGACATTGTTTATGAGACATTGTTATGGAATTGTTGATCGTGGCCCTACGGCCCTACACTATGTTGTCAAAATATTATTACAATTAACAGCTCTAACGATGAATTTTGGAACATTTTTTATGTGTGTTTTTTGGTTACTTTTTTTTTTTTTGGTTGAATCTTTTTCTTGCTTTTGATGGCCAATGGCCTAAAATGAAAATTAGCGATACTCCCGCCTCCAGGACAGAGAATTCCAAAATTTTGGCAGATGGCTCCGGCTTGATTAAATTATTATTAGTAAATTGCTTTAAGTGGTTTTTTTTTGAAAAAAATTAAAAATATTTTAAAAAAATAAAATTAATTATTATAACGATAAAATTAAAATAAATAAAACAATATATTCGATCAAAAAAAAGTAGTAAGGGTAAAGTGTAGAGGAAAATAGTTGAAGGTATGAATATAAACGGTATTAATAACTTATTTTTATATATATTTTGATATTTTTTAATATTTAAAAAATTATTCAATCAATTATTAACATATATTATAAGTGCCAATGTAAAATATATGACAAAATAATCATGTAAATACAAATAAAAATATTCAAGACAACAAATAAAAAAATTTATGTTAGGACCATTTTAAGGAACAGTATATGATTTTTTTTTATATAAATATGAATAATGGAAGTACATAAGGTCAAGGATCTAATGCAATGGTTCATTGCATCCTTCCTTAATCACAATCAGACCTTAAATAGGTTTAAGGATTAGATTACATATTTAAATGCGTAAGTTTGCTCAAATTTATGGTAAGTTTCAATAAAAATATTCAATCCATCAAATGAGTCGAGTTTAGATTCATTATTTAAGTTTAAGCTCGATCCAGACAACTCGATAATTATAATTTTTTATTATTTTTATATAATGAATTTTTAATTACTTTCAATTTTTGTACAAATTAATTTGAACTTGTATTATTTTTTAAAACTTTAATTTAAATTTTCGCAATTCTTATAGTATTTTTATAAAAATTTATTTAAATTTATAGTGTTATTTTATGAATTTTTTTTATATTTTATTATAATTTTTTTAAAAAAATAATAGATTTTGAATTTAAAGAAAATTTTAAAAAATAAATCAAATCAAATTTAAAACTCACTTTTAATTTATTATTATCCTATTAATATCCTATGGTCATAAATCATAAAAATTATCATTTGAAAATTCTTTAAAAAACGTCAAGTATAAATTATCTTTTAATTTTTATTAAAATTATATATATTTTATTAAATTTGAACTTATATTAGATATATGTTTTTATATTGTTTTCATATTATATAATATTTCCCTCTGTACAATTATCCAGTTTACCTTAATAATTAGAAAATATGCTAAAGGAAACGCAAAATCCAAATTCGCTTTTGCAAGTTATCAAAGTGGCGCTGATAAACAGAAAATTATCTAGAAAAGGCAATGCTAATTATGCGATAATGTTAGTTACAGAGAAGCAGCAGCTGATGCCTTTTCTTGCAAATCAAGTTATCACTTACGCCGATGTAGATGGTTGGTGATTTTTGGGCCTTTTGTTTTGTCTGTTTTAGAAACGAATTAAATTATTTAAATTTAATTTATTTATTTTAAAATTAATTTTCACATCAAATTATTCAAATAAAAAATTAATTGAATTTGAATATTTTAATATTTTATAAATTTAATAAATTTTTTTTAATAAATAGTTTAATATTAATTTATTATTTATTTTCATAATATATAATTAAAAAATAATAAATCAAATTTATTAAATTAAATTTAAATTTATTATTTAAATTCAAATAATTTAAATATTTTATTTAATTAAATTCAATTTTTAAATTTTAAACTTTAACTACCTTCAATCAAATTTTAAATTTTAAACTTTCAAATTAAATAAAATTCAAATATAATATTAACTCTTCTCAAGTGGATCTCTGATCGGTGTCATCTGCGTCGGGAAAAAAACGAGGTAAAAAAATGCCTAAAATTTTACTGACCAAGGGCTGAAGCGTCGGAAAACGCACTACATACAAAACAAAACGACTGTCTTTTCAGTCCCCACGATAATAATTTTAGTCACGTGAGTAGGTACTTAGGTCGGCGGTAGGTTTTATATCTTGTTTCGGTAGGATTTTGGTAGTCCAATTTTCTGCTCCGAATGCATCTTTTCTCTGCGTATAGGAAGCGTTCGTTATCATATTATTCAATGCATGGCCAAAAACGCGATTTGAAACTGTCTTGATTGAAAGGGATATAAATAGATCAGAAACGTGTGAAACCCAGAACCAGGGATTGAAAATTCATTGGAATCTTTAACTTGTTGTGGGGTACATATGTTTGAATCCTGGACACATCTTTTCCCAACAATTCTCTAATGGAAATACTGAAATCTTTAAAGGATTGACCTTTAAAAATATCACAACTTTTTTGGTGATGTTTTTGTTTTTTCTTGAGCTATAAAAGAATAATCTCGAATTTCTATATTTATGCAATTTTTTTTTAATATTATTTGAATTCATAACTTTCAAATTATAAAAATATAATTTTATTGTTACGTTAAAATTTTAATCATAGTAAAACAAATTTAGTCTAGATTTTTCATTTAAATGTCTTTTTTAAATGGCGTTGAATTTGGTTTTCTTGCAATATGTTCATGGTTGTGCGGCTTGTGCCCCTTTGCATCCTTGATCAAGTATGCATAGCTAGTTCGAAATCGTTGCATGAGATAAGATAAAAGGATTGATAGCTGCCATTGGAGTTCTGATAGAAGCAGGGTGGATTCGGTAAGGCGTGAGTGAGTTCATGGTGTTCTCCGTACCTCTAAGTCCTTGGTGTTACAGAGCATTGTCGTCGCCAAGTTAGCACAAAGAAAAAGGTTTAGTGACATGTTAGAAGCACTGCTGCTAAGTACAAACTGATGCAGATGCAATTTCCAGAATTCCAGCTGTGTTCAGGTCGTGTCTACTGGGGAAAAGCCAGGCTGCATCTTCGGCTTTGGTCTTTTTGTTTATGAGATTTTTTGGCTTGGAGAAGTTTTTTAGTTGTTAATGACAATTTAGTTCACTTGCCAAGAGGTTTCTTTCTTCAAATGTAGGAATTCATGAGCTTGAAGCATGGGATTCTTGGTTTGAATAGGTTGCCAAAAGTGGTCCTGAATTTGCAACTTATCTGATCGTGCTGCAGACGCCTAAAATCCTGTTTGAGGATTCAGCTTCTAGTGCCAATCTAAACTATTTAAACATCATACAAAGGTATTGTCAATAGCTTAGTCTTGCTGATACAAGGCAATTTGTTGAATAATCTTGTAGCTGCAGCCAAAACTAAACCTTAGAAAATTCATGCCGGGCTCCCTTTATTTGGTAAGAACATAAACGTCCATTTGAGTCCTGTGAGCAGTGAATCAGGATGCACCCTGGACTGGTGTTGGATTATTTAATTTAACAACTTCAAACAAACCCTTGTCTGGCCTAAGAGCATGAACACACATATTCAATTAGGCCGTTGATTTGGGGCAATCTAAACCTTCAATAACAAGTAACAACCAACAGTAGAGGAAGCACACTGTGTGGTGGACTTATTTTCATAGGGTATTTTTAGCTTGACTCATTGAAAACTATGTATTATTGCAGCCCAACTTTTCCCAACAATTAAAAACAATGAAAAGAAAATAATGCAACCTGGAAGCTGCTAGTGCTGTAGCAAAACATGAAAATCTCAGCCTGGACTTGTTTTTCTTCATTAGAATTTTATCAGTGAAGTTAATTTGTATATTAACTA
Organism: Firmiana major; assembly: GCA_033439115.1. NCBI lineage: Eukaryota > Viridiplantae > Streptophyta > Magnoliopsida > Malvales > Malvaceae > Firmiana > Firmiana major. The sequence continues at coordinate 2,396,991 of CM065914.1, read as the reverse complement.
AAACTATCTTAAACATTAGAGCTTAATTAGACAGAAATTTTAATGTACAAAATAGGAAAAAGAAATGAAACTCTATGAGGCCAAGAAGCTTTCTCTTTGACTGCAATTACAAATATATTGATCAAAAAAGATAGTAGAAATCCCCTTATATCCATGGAAATGGAGGACTCAATGCAGGTTCTGGCTATAGTTGTTGCTGGCATGCTGCTGCTCACTTCCTTGCCAAGTCCACACTATATCCTTCAGCGACGGTTTCAATTCTTTGTTACAGAAATTCTTATACTCCAAAGTATCCCCGGCGGTTTTCTTCATCTCCACCACATGAAAAGACGGCGTTACTTCAAAAATCTCAGCATCTATAGCAAGCTGTCCCTTTCTGCCCTCCTTGATGCCCTGCAATTTTACCTTTCCGTCCATGTTCTTGATGTTAAAACACTCGGTCTGAGCTATTTGTTCAAATTTAGAAACGATATCTGTGGCTGGTTTTCTTGTGGTGAATCGTGAATAATCTCTTTGGTTCAAATCTTTCTCAAACAAACCGGATAAATCAAAACCTTGGGAAAGAGATATAATATCAAATGCATTGAAAAAGGTTGGCTTGACGGAGCTTCCTGGCACTGCAGCTTCGCTCTGATAACTGTTTTCACAATCTGACGAGTCAAAAGCAGCATGAACATCGCTGATTAACAAGTCTAAGCGACGACCATGAGGGGATGGTGGTGGGGTATCAAACTGTTTAAACCCTTTCCTGAACCAACTGTTCTCCATGAGCTTAGCCACTGTGATTCTTTGGCTTGGGTTGGGGTCAAGAATCCTTGAAAGAAGCTTCCGAACTTCTGGAGGAAACCATTGTGGGCATCTGAATTCTCCTCTGCATATTTTTCTATACATTTCCATGAGATTCTCATCATGAAAAGGAAGAAAACCTGCCAATAAAACATAAAGAATCACCCCACATGACCAAATGTCAGCCTTGGCTCCATCGTAGCCTTTCTTGTTGATGACTTCTGGTGCGACATAGGCTGGAGTTCCACAAGTCGTGTGAAGAAGGCCGTCTTGTCCCCTTGATTCTCTCAAGGCACTCAACCCAAAATCTGAAACTTTCAGATTCCCATTTTCATCCAGGAGGAGATTCTCAGGCTTCAAATCCCGATGATAAACCCCCCTGCTATGGCAATAGTCAACAGCTGCAATCAGTTGCTGGAAATAGTGTCGGGCGGCATCTTCCTTGAGTTTCCCTTTGGCAACCTTGTTAAAAAGCTCACCACCTCTAACATATTCCATGACAAAATATATCTTGGCCTTGCTAGCCATGACCTCGTAGAGCCTAACAACATTGGGATGCTTAACAAGGCGCATAACTGAGATCTCACGCTTGATTTGATCTATCAAACCTCCCTTCATTATCTTCTCTTTATCGATAATTTTAATGGCGCAGCTTTGGCCTGTTGTCAGGTTTCTGGCATGGTAAACCTTGGCGAATGTCCCTTTCCCAAGTAACCGCCCAAGCTCAAACCTGTTCATCAAAACTGTCCCCTTCTCCATAATCTCTCCTCCTGCTACAGAAAATAATGCTGAAGGCTCCGCAGTTAACAATGAATTAAAGGATAAAACAATTTTCGAACATTCTGCGATGGTTTCCTTGCTTAAGAAACCATGACAAATCGACCAAAATTTTTGAACAAAGGAGGAGAGAAGGAGATGGGCTGGTTGATTCTAAATTTACCTTAGCATAGGCACCAGGCTCGGCTAGAAATAATCCCTTGGAAAATGGCACAAAAATTGGTTTATTTTCTGTAGCAGAACTTAGCTGCAAAGGCTTTACCACACATGAATTCCATAATTAGCACAAATTGGTGGCGTCTATCTTGAAGGACTGGACATAATTTCCTCCTATATATAGTACTCTACAGTTTTAGAGTGCCGATATTTTGGACCAGGGATCGAACGGCTATGATTATTTGGTGGGGGTAAAGTTTGCTTTTCATGCAGGCCATACACATATACTGATATGAGGAACTGTGAAGAAAATGCCTACTTTCTACAGATGCGTGGCTGTTTAATCGATGAGAAAGATGTGGCAGAGATCCCCGTCGGTAAAAAACATAATTATATCTATTAAATTCATGGAAATAAGCACAAATGGCACGTTATTTTGGCATTTTTGTACATATGGAAAGAGTTATCCCTACCAAGAAAGTCAGATTTTCTTGATAAATGCTTTGGTAAAACAAGCTGAATCAGATCCTGGTCGGTAGTATAGCTTGATTGCAGGGTGTAATAATTCTGTATTTGGTAAGTCAATTTGTAATTGTTCAAGCTTCAAAGATTATTTTTCAAATTCTAAGATATTAATACTCGAGTTTTAATTGGAAGGATTCATGCAGTCAATTTTTAAAGTTTCGTGTCAGACTAAACTCTCTTCCTCATTGGTTTGGTTCAGGACTTTCGGCACCATTGAATTTCACATCCAAGCTTTGTACCACTCCACGTGGACGCCCGACAGTCAAATGGGTCCCATTTTAACAGGACCAAAGCCTCTTCGAAGGCGACCCCGTGAACAGGCCACATGGGTTAGAGTTTGGCCATCTGACCCTCACATGACCAAAAATATTAACCACGGTTCCACAAACACAACTTCCTTACATGTAGAGAGAAGAGTTAGTCGCTGACATAGAAACTAGATTAGACGATTAGTGTTTATAGTTACGTTTTTATCATAAAATATCGGATTTGTGCAATGTAAAAAAAAAATAAAAATTATTATATTTATATATAATTTTTATTTATATCATCTTAATATTTTTTTATTCACGTGATGTTTAGAATTTAATAAATCCCTGGAAGAGTAATATTCTGACCACAATGGCCCTTGTGGTCATTGTCTTGGAGCTGGTCCACTTCAAGAAAATATCACCATTGATGAGGTCCATATTCATTCTTGGGCCACATATCCGCACTACACTCTTGTTCGGGTTCATTCGAATCACTCATCTCTTCAAAGACTACGACAACGCTATTCATGGACAGGTAATTGAAATCCTTGCAATGTCGTTAGTGGATTGAAAATGAACCATCCAATACTTCACATGCTCTAGTCCCTACAGCCATACTCTAGAATCAGTTCGAAGTTGAGATCTCTTGCTTCCTCTACAACGTGATTGTGGTTAATGCACGTAACTCTCTGCAAGCTACAAGCTATGCAAACATAACTGACCATATGTTTGGATTTTCTCTTTCACTCCTGTTCTGGTGAATAATTAGTTGGAAAGGAACATTTTACTTTAGTTTTAATGAAATTATGGTTTCAGAGTTTTCAACTGCAAGAATATTCTGTTGGATTCCATCTTGGGTTTATAAAGAGCCTCAACCATTGCTTCTATCCTATTTCTGGGCTGGCATCTGATGTTACAATAGCTTGAAAATGGATAAATCAGCAATGAGAAGCCATTGATCACTGCTTTGGAATTGGAACACACCTTAAATAAAATAAACACAATTAAATAAGTATTTTTCTTTCTTTTAGAGATTTTTTTTTTTTTTAAAAACATGTTTTGTTTTCTGATATATGGTCTCTGTTTTTCTTTCAAATTTCCCAGATTTAAATGAAAATTGAAACAAAAAACATACATTAGATACTATACATATAGTTTTGCTTTTACATTGATAGTTTGATAAGATATATACTAGCTAGTTGCGTTAAGATCAACTAAACAAACCTCAGAATTTTCCAGGCGACTGGCACTGTCATATGCTTATGTATGCTATACATACGTATATAATTCTTATTTTCTGCCATGCCTGTTATCTCTTATTTTTCCCCACTCATGCAAGCAAAGGTGAAGCTTCTTACCTGCTGCAAGAATACCCACGGCCTGCACTGGAGTCAATATGCCAAGTAATTCCTTTAGCGTGCTTAGCCTCAGCTTATCAGCTTCCTGCAGTATATTCGCCATGGAACTCTCGTGTTTATCCAGTGCACGATCTACTTCCCCACTTGATTCACCGACCCGGCTCAAACTTTTTGCAATCACGGCTATGGGATGGTCTGCCATGTTCTCCTGCAAGCTGGCCAAGTGATTCGACAGTCTCTCTTCTTCCTTGATCGTCTTCATGTGCAAATCGTTTATCATTCGGAGTTGTGTCGCGGAAATCTGACCAAGGTTTCCCCTGGTTAAGCCCTGGAGGATTTCAGCCAGCTCGAAGTCGACCTCTGACCCACAGAGTGCGTAAGTGAGTCGAATGTACAGGGAGGGTCTGCAACCCGCTATCCAAAGCAAGGAGTTTTCCAAGGCAGTGTTCCATGAAGGTGAAAAAAAGCCGGAACCATCCTGGCGAGACAGTTTGCTTCTCTTGTCAATGTACTCTTGGAAACTGTTGATGGACTTCTCAGCCAGTTGGGCGTATACGTTTTCTGACGAGTTAGCTTCATTTTCTTTCTGATTAAGGGCTTGGAGAAGCTCGCTGAGCTCCTGTTCTTGAGTCATCATCCACTCCTGGAAACAGCATTGTAGACGTTGATTATCGCTAGCCATTTTCAATTTGTGCTAACTGATGAACCTTTTTCTATTTTTATTTATGCGGATTTGGCTTGTGGTTAAATGCGTAAGCGTAACAACACAGTTAACATGTGAATCCAGAGGGATCCAAAGCCATACAAAAAGAAAAGAGGGGATCTGAGTGTGGCTTCTGTGTTCTTCTTTTGAGGTTCTTTCTTTTATCCTTTTCACATGTCGAAAAGGACAAAATTTTCAATCTTGTTCAAGCATCTATACCAATACCTAGAGTAGTATTAAGATTTGCAGGGCGCAACCTAGCTAGCTAGTTAGAGGCTCGGTGGGTGAGGGTTAAACTTTGAATGGATTTCACCTAAGCTTGTCGAGCGTCATAAAATATTTACTCGAGCAAGCTCCAGCTAGGCCGGCTGCGGTGGTAAGAGAAGTAAGGTAGAATTAAATTTGCATGATGTAGTTGAAACTTAGGTTAAACTCCAGATCATGAAACCGAACCAAGTTTCTCAAACATCAGAATCAGTTTGATTAGTATATTAAGGTTATGAGATGGTAAAGAGCTGTTGCTCATGAACTGTATACGGTGAATTACTAATGAAAGGTGAGCATGCACGTGGGAAATATTACTATGAGTGACTCACCCACATGCAACCCTACGTGCCCGTGCAACATGAATGAAATTTGCCAAATGCCAAATTCCTTTCTGTTGTCTGTCTCGTTTCTGCTTTTATAAACCTTGGCTGAAATTGTCGTTTCTGTTGTCTACCATATTCAGCTTGGAATAGAGAAATCTTCTCAGGTTGTTTGGTCGGATATTAATTTGTTAGGTGAAATGAAAACAAGCCATTTGATTATATATCGTTGGTCCAAAGAGGCCAAAAGTCATCTAAAAATTAGCAACGGCATCGAATGCAACTGCAGGGCAGGGTAGGGAGCAGGATTACTAGACTTTAATTTATCTGCAGATTTTACAAACTTATATATTAACTACCAAAGAAACCATAGAGATTTGAATCCGAATGTTTTGCATATAGCATTCGAACTTTAATCACTTATGTTAATCCTCGTGCTGATATATATATTTTCGGTTCAAACACTTGTTTGGAGGGTATTCTACAGAAGTACTAGTATAGTAACAACAAAGGCAAAGCCTAGCTCAAGTAGTCACAAATGTTTTTTTTTTTTTTTTTTAATACCATGATTTTTAAGCATGAAAGGGCATAAACTCACACATTCAACTGAAATTCATATATTAGCAGTAGAGATTTTTAAGCACAAGCCGGATATGCATGAAAGGGCAGCCCAAGGTAAAAATGTTTCAAAAATGAGGTGAAGCAATTGCTAGATGCACGTGTTTTGTCACGGTAGAATGATTCTTCTCATTGATTTCCAGAATACCCAGCATGAAAAAAAAATAAAATAAATAAGACGCAAGATTTTTGCACCGCAGCTAAGCAAAAGCTTCTATAATCAAAGCCGGTTCATGGAAGATAAATGTGGGACCCGAAGAAGTATTGTGAAGGAACAGCGTGAATGAGTTCCACGTTGAACCAAGATTGTTTACTGTGGCAACACGTTTATGCAACAAGAACCTCAACAACAGCTGGTGAGACGCATGCATGATTCCTCAAGGTGGTCAAAGGTTAAATCCTGTTAAGAATTGAAGGGTATAAGAGCTGGAGATCAGAAAACAATGGAAGACAGTCGATTCATGTCATCCCTCTTCCTTCAAAATCCACTGCTTGAAAGCTGCAAATGGTAAAAGAAATGAAGACCCCTGATGGAGAAAGGTTCTCTGAGTTCTTCGATAAGTGGATTTGTCAACTTGATGATTACTTGCAACAGCTTCTCGTGGTGTCCAAGGAAAGATTAAGTGAAGCTGAGCAACAAGTTTTGATGTCAAAACTAACAGCTCATTACAAAGAATTCTACAATGTTAAATGGACTGCTGCTCATGAAGATGTGCTTGCCTTTTATTCTCCTGTTTGGTTAAGCAAACTAGAGAATGCTTATTCATGGCTCACCGGTTGGAAACCGTCCAAAATATTTCGACTAGTTGAGTCAATGAGGAGGACTCGGGTGCCTGGCCCGGGTTTGGCTAAGTTGACAAAGGAGCAGATAAGGAAAATAGAGCCGTTGAGAATGAAGATAAAGTTAGAGGAAGAGAAAGTAGAGAGGGAAATGGAGAGGCAGCAAGTGGCAATGGTGGACCGCAAGATGGTTGAGCTGGTTGGTATGGCGAGCCGAATAAGAAATGGTGAGTTGGCGGGTCAGGTGGACGGGTTGGTCGAGGTGGCACTCAATGGGATACTAGCAGGGCTGGAGAGGGTCATGAAAGCTGCTGACTGTGTAAGGCTGAAGACTCTGAAAGGAGTTTTGGACGTTTTGAACCCATCCCAATCTGTGGACTTTCTGGCTGGGACTTGTATGCTTCAGATTCAGCTGAGGCAGTGGGGCCAAAGAAGGGATATCCGAAAGGGTCCGAGATTAGAACTACACAAGAATGTTCTTTTTTAGGAAAAGTTAATGACGTTTTGCAGATACATGTCTACTGTCTTGTCCATGCATTACTTTCTGTTATAACTTTACGTGACTAGTATCAAATACTGTAGTATAAGGTTTAAGAATTCTCGATCACCTAATTATATTTTAGGGGAAAAAGAAAGTGAACAAAGTGGTATGTTAGTTCTTTTACATCACAAAGTTTATAACCACAAAACACATACATCTATTACAATAGGGTACACAATCCCCATTAATGAGTATAACACAATTATTATTCCAAGGAAGTGCTCTGAGGATGAATGGGGGAAATATATATATATATATTTTGGAAGGGTGGGGGGAGGGGGGGGGGGGGGGGGGGGGGGGGGGGTTGTGTTGTGGGGGGAGGGGAGGAAAATGCTATTCTTCCATTTTGATACAAAGTAAGAGAGAGACTTGACTTACAACACAGACAAGAGAGTCATGGATAAGTTAGGCAGCCTCCACTGATAAAATCTCAAGTTCGGCCCACCATAAGGGGGAAAGTCTTGGAGTAGCTTGCTCAGGAGGGATATTAATCACTTGCCTCAATTTAGAAATGACATCCTTCATTGTTGGTCTTTGCCCTGGATCAGTTTGGATGCACTCTTGTATAACATCACAGATTACATCAAGCTCATCATTTTTGAAAGATTTGAGGGTGGGATCTATCATGTAGCTGATGCTCCGTTTATCATTCAAATATTGAACGGCCTGCCAAGTTTGTTGTTTGATATTAGTTTACCAAAATGCAAAAACATGTTAAAGAAAGGCAAGTTTAGCTTTTGCCTTGAGGCCAATTCTAGAAAAGATAGGGATGAGAGTGCACTACGAAATTATCTGTTCATGAGATGTCATCCTAAACATACCCATTTCTCAAGAGGCCCTTGCTCTTCTGAGTAAGGAAGCTTCCCGGAAATAATTTCAAGTAACAATATTCCAAAACTGTAGACATTCACTTCTGAATCAACTAAAGGTGGCAATTCAGAATGCTCTGGTTCAGCATCTCCTGAGGTTTTTGACTTAGCTGCAAGCTGTAAACTACCGATTTCTGCAAGCTGTGAAAGTCAAAGAGGAAAGAGTGAGTGTTGTAAAATGATAAGAACTTAATATAACTCCAATTAAAAAAATTTGGGGTACCTTTGCAGCATAATCATCTGTTAGATAGATAGCAGTTGAACTTAAGTTTGAATGAGCTATGGGAGGATTCAGGTCATGGTGCATATACTGAAGACAATAAGCTGCACCCATTATGATCCTCATCCTTGCATTCCAATCAAGATGCTCCATTTCTTTAACTGAGAACAAAATACTAATATTTAAGCTCTCAGAGAATCACCATTGAGTAAGAAATTTACCATGAAACACACATGTAAGTGACAATATTACCATGCAGATGCTCAAAAAGGGTTCCATTTGGAGCATATTCGAACACCATCATCCGGTTGAAAGGTTCATCCTCCTCACAGTAGCCAATAAGGTTGACAAAGTTCTTATGGTTAATTCGTGACAATGTATCAATCTACGGTGAGTTCCAATATAACAATTGGTTAAAATGTTTGGATAAAAAAATGATGAGGAGATTTAAAAGTATAAAATTGAATTCCGTTATGGCAAAAATTGTCACGTTTATGTTTTGTGACCATAAAAACAATGAACCTTTTTCCGATAGGCCATCTCTGAGTTCATCGACCACTCTTTTGAAGATGAAACGCTAATTGATGCAACAGCAATCTCAACCCCGCTGGAAAGTGTCCCTTTATACACGGTACAACCTCCAATTGTGTCAATTATATTGCTAAAATCCTCACAGGCTGTTTCCAGTTCAGATCGGTTTAGCTTAGGCACCCCTGCATTTTGAATAAACAGAAAATTAAGTTTTTTTGGCATTATAAACAAAATACCAGAGGTATCATGCCAATCTAGTCAAACTGATCCAGATATTATCTCAGCACCTCATGCTAAATCTGCCACTTCAACTGATAACTAGCAGGAATATTAGACACTGGATAAGTAATGAAAATCGACATACGTTTCACACAACATGAGGCAAAGTTCATTCTCCAAATTTAGTAAGTGTGACGAAGATGAACATTTAAGTTCTCTCAGTTGACAGAATATTTTTAAGAATCTCTTGTTTAAGCATACTTATTCCTACCATGAACAAACCCAGGATTACGCAATAAAAATTCTGAATGTTTAAAGTAAGCAATTTCCAAGGAATGATACATTTGAATGGTCTTATCAGTGCATACAATATGATGCCACAATGATGTAATTTGATCATCTAGAAAAATTAATCAGGCTCACCGATCAAATTTTCAACTAGACATATCATTTGGTTGTTGGCACATATCAAACAAAATATTTTGAAATTACCTGTAACAAAAGCTTTCTGCAGCTGTCCACTTAGTCCAGTCTTCCAGGGACCTATGGTTTTTGCTGCTCGTTTCTGACAAATGATGACCATGGCCACAACTGCAAGCAAGATGACCACACAGGGAATTGAAATGAGATATTTCCATAAATCTCCAGAAGCTGAAGGTTGTTGAGCAGTTGGTTTTGCATTAGAGGTTTGGGATGAGTGGTCAGCAGGCTTTGAATTAGTCCCAGAAGAAGGAGGATCAGCCAGTGGTGCTGGTGCATGAGACTGTTTCGTTGTTCCCTTCGGCACAGCGGGAAAACTCCCACTACTTCTGGTAGTTGGGAGAGAAATGATCTGTTCAATGGAAGACATAGCAGCAGCAGGTGCAGCTGGGAGGTTCTTCGACTGCTCAAGCAGCCTACGACGTGCAAAATGGACAAGATTCCTTATGTTATGGGCCATTTGTTGCTCAGATGAACCTACTTGAGAAAAACAATGTCATTGTTTCCTAGAAGCCATGCTTTGTTGTCCAATGCACTGAGATTTTGTAATTGTTATACTCACTAGGCACATCTCTGCAGTAACTGTCTCGATGCTCAGCCAGAGAGTCCTTTTGCAACTTGAACCTAGTAAGAAGGTAAATCATGTGAACAAAGAGAACAATATGATTTTAAAAACTAAAATAATATAACCAACAATAAAAAATAAGATAATAAATATGTGATAAGTTCATACTGTGGTAACAGGAGGGCATTGAGGTAATGTATAAGAGCCCCTTTAATTGGGATGAACAATGACTCTGCTCTATTCAGTTGTTTCAAACTGCTCTGCCATATGCTGTCAACTTAAGCAAAAAGTAATTAGGAAATAGAGGGCTACAACTCTTAATAAATTTAATTAATCAGTATCAGTAAAAAAAGAAACTGCACTGTAAACTGAAAAGTATTAATCTCCAACATGCTGCATATCAATGCAAAATTGTGAAGAACCTTTTGTAGAATAAAGTTGAATGTATTTTTAGAAGAAAATAGGACTTTGTAATAAATTTATGCTAGCATCAGCATAAAAGTCAGAGAAAATGTTAGGGCCATCATTCTGCAGGGTATGCTATGACCTTATACTTAAGCTTATCCTAGCAAAACTTACTGACCCAAATTGCTTCATAGAAATATCAAACAAGTGTTATCTGTCTATGTTTTTGTCCATCCAGAGTTCCAACAGCAGAATGAGGCAGAGCAAAAACTAAAAGTTCAGTTGCCAATACAAGCCAAAGATGTAGAGTATCTACTTACTTTAATAGAATCTGTACCACCCCTAAGGCAAAATGTCAAGCAAGTCTTTTGAAGCACTCTTTTGATGATCAGAGGCATTTTCGTTCTTCTCTGTGATTAGAGAGGCATATTAATTGGTTTTAAAGTAAGCTGATGTCAACCCTTATTTTCTTGTAATCGTGTTGCAATTAGACCTTAGGAAACTAAGTGCTTAAAGAAAATTTAGGCCAATAACCTCAATAATAGTCTGCTTTGAGAAACATATATCTTCTTCTAACTTTTCCCTAGCCCAGGCAAATTATCAAAGTTCATGCCATATGATAAGGTCAACAAACAGAAAATGGGATAAGAGCTCTAATGGTTTAGTGGTATTCATCCTTGCGTTGTGGGTGGATAAGTATAGGTTACAGAATAAGGGGAAGGCATCAACTAAGGCAGAGCAATAACAATTCCACAGCAATTAATAGGACTCTTACCAAAGTCCAAACTTTCTATTTGCACAGCCGATTCCGGTAGTCAACATCAATGTAAGATTTTCATCAAACTGCAGTTCAGAGAGCAAGTTTAGCCTCCCAAGATCCGAAGGAATGCTGCCCTCAAATTTGTTGTCACAAAGTAACCTAAGGTGGAAGGTAGTTTACTTAAAGGTAACACAGAGAATAAACCTTATGCCCAGCATAAATTTACAAAAGTGAGCTTACAAGCGTTTTAGAGACAGCATTTTGCCTATTTCTGCTGGAATTCTTCCAACCAAGTTATTTTCCCTCAAATCCAACAGCTCCAGCTTAATAAGCTCTCCAAACTCCTTCGGAATGGCACCAGAGAAATGGTTTTTATAGAGCACACTGTTAACATAAGCAAAAAGAAAAAGATCCAGAAAGTTTGCTTAGGTTAAGTAGCACTAAAAATATTACCAAATACGAAGCTCCATACTAAGACCTACATACATTGCTTCTCATTTCCTTGAATTCACACAGTAAGTTAATCTACAGCAATGCGTAAAACCAGGGTTTATGCGAAAATGACAATAAAGACAACCAGTAAACAAGAATTGAAATGAAAAGGATATGGCAGAACTTTGTTTCCAGATCATATATTGGGACCAAGTAGTAATTGGTAATCACAATATCAGATGATGCTGACTTTTATCAAGATTGTAGGCATGCAAGAAGAAGCACGAATTGAAGTAGAAAGAAAATTTCAGAGGAAAAAAAAATGAAAATCCACTCATTTAGCAGCAAAGATTGAGTATCCTTACAGTGATCTCAAGTCACTTAATTTCCCCAGCTCAGGCGCCAACGCTCCCTCCAATGAAAGGGCACTCAAATCCCTTAAGCAAACAATAAAAATGACATTAGAAGATTCATCTATACACAGTTTACACCATAAAGAACTTCTGAACTAAAAACTCTTTAATTAAGCTCAATATTCACAGACTATATTCTAAATCAAATGAGGAACATAACGAGGATTCTTCTCTAAAAAAACGTATTTCTTTAATGAGTATATATATATATATATATATATATATATATATATATATATATATATATATATATATATATATAAGAGGGGCTTACAGCATTTGCACTTTACTGTCGACACAATGAACCCCCAACCACATGCATGGTGTTCTGTCACTGGAATTCCAATTTGCAAACGCACCATAAGGATCAGAATCAATTCTCGCTCGAAATTCTAACAAAGCCAAACCTGCATCTCCAAATCCAATTAAATTCAAAGAAAAACAAAATTAAAAAAAAAAAAAAGTTAAAAGGGAAACAAACAATTAAATTGAACAACATTGTCAGACAAAAGGAATCAAACAGAAATATCAGAAGAAGGAATTACCATCAGAGTTAATGGCCAAAGACTCTTGAATTATGAAACTTAGAATCAAGAACAAGAAGCTTAACAAATGGAATCCAATTTGATTCCATCTACCCCCCATTGCTTGATAAGCCAAATGCTGCAGTGGCGGAGGTAGCAAAGATATCTGCCAACAGCCAGGACGCTATACAGAATCGCCAGGTTTTCCTTATACAAAACACCCCTAACTCTACAAAATGGAACAACGCCACCAACACCAAAAGAGAAAAAGAATCTCTACGTTCCCCTTGGTATAGAAGAAAACCAGAAAGAAGTTTTTCTTTTACAAAAATATTTAACAAAATAGCGTAAATTCACCGCCTTTGGTGACGATCATATCAGGGTCTCTCATTGTTCTCTTTTTGTTTTATCTTACAACACGCTTTTGCTTGACAAGTGCATGTGAATTATCAACAGCTGAAACTCAACTTCTCCCTACAATCTCCAGAAAAGCTGGAAAAAAAAAACACGAGAATGACCTTGAGAGCAAGCAATCCAGGTAAAGCAAATGGGGCTCCAAAACATTAAAGGGCAAGTTGAATTTACCATAAAGGGTGCACAAAATCAAAACTTTTCTCCAACTTCGACACTGTTACCGCAATGGTAAGTTTGGGATTTTGTCCGAACAAAGGAAACGTACAAAAATGTAGGTTGTCGACAGGTGGGGGCTAGTAATGGCAGAGAGGAGGTTTCTGATAGAGACTCAAAAAGGCAGCAAAGAAAAAAAAAATGTAAAATATTTGGAATTTGAAACAACAAAACTAAAAAGAGAAACCCAGGAATTTTTTTCTATTACTGCCCTTTTAGAGGATGACCTCAGAGCAGTAGGTCCTCTTCGACCATCTTGGGTCTGTCTCTCATCAATGGAGGTTTCAGGTTTTGCCTTCTATAAGTTTTTCCTTTTGTTCCTGCTCACTTTTCCAGAGGTTTCCTTCCTCTTCCCCTTCTCCCTCTCTTTCTTCTTCTTTTCTTTATCCCAAACTGGATCGTGGAGCCCCCACCTGCCACCCCCCACAAGCTGTGTTCCGTTTTACTTTCTTTTCCTCAATATTTTTTTTCCCTTTTTTTTTCCTTATTTCTTTGGTTTTTTTAAGGGTCGTAATAAAATTTGCCATTTTTGAGGGGTTTAATTTGGGGGTTCGGGATCCACATAAAATGATAAAAGTATAATTAAATAATTGATTAATTAGTAATTAGTGTTAATGAGTGTTGGCGGGAAGGATTAAGGAGAGGACTAACTGTCAACTCCGGCCCCACCTATACGAAGAACGGTGGTGAGGGCCCCCACTTCCGTTGTTCTCGGACGCGCTTTTTCCATTTTTTATTATTTTTTAACCTTTGACTGGACCCACAATTTGCGTGCCTCCCTCTTTCTACATGATTAAGAGATTATTACGATAATAATATAATTTTTTTTATAGGGTATGAGAAATAATATAAACAAGCACCAATATATTTAGTTCAAGTGGGGAGAGTTTAGTATTTTTTTTTTTAATAAAAATTTTGAATTTAAATGTTGTGAATAAAGTAAATAATATTTAAAAAAATTATTTTTTGAATGAGTTCTGAATATATATATATATATATATATATAAACAACTTTGGAAAATTTTTTCTTTTGGCCTCCCACGTCACTTTGTACCATTGTTATTTTAAGATATTTTTAATCTTAATTAAAAAAATATGAAATATTATCATATGGTTGAATTTATTTATTTAAATTATATCACTAATCACATTATTAAAAATTTTAATATGAAATTTTTTTATCTAAATTCACTTTCAATCCAAACAAATTGAGTTTTAAATTGTAAAACATATAAAAATACATATTATTATAAAAAAAATAATCTATCAATAAAGTTTTGATTTAGTAGAAAAAAATTTTAAAATTTTAAAATTTTAAAATTTTTGATTCGAATTTCATAAAATGAGAGATTAAATTTAATTTTTATTTTTATAAGCATTGGTTTTATTGATAATAAAAGAGATTCCAGGGAGGTGGCAATAATCCCGGATACGATAAACACCACCCGCTAAAATAAGCACATGAACTGCCCACAGAAAACAAAACCAGAGTAACCCCATAGCTAAGAAATATCGCATAGGACTATTAACTTGTCTACCAAAACTTTGTCACCAAAGTAGCATAGGCTCAATTCCTTCCTAATGATGGATGGGGCACATTGGAAGAGTCCTGCCACCTAAGGAATCCACATCCATGGAGCAGTCCCTTGTTAATTATATAGTTTTTTTTATTATTATTATTTACTATTTTATTAAATTATCAATTCATATTAATTATGATTATTATTTTGAATGAAAATTTACTATTAAAAATTTAATCATTTATTACATATCATATGTGATAATTAAACAATATATATATTTATGTTAAAAATTATTGATGTTTTAATAATACAATTATGTAATACGATTAATATAATTAAGTGAGGTGGAATGATTTCAATAAACAGAGCATAAAGTAATCATCTTGTACCTTCATAATTAAATGGAAATTTTTTTAAATTTCAAGTCCTTTTTTAATAAGTTATATTTATTTTAATGAGTGATATTATTTTTTTTCTCCGATAGTATTGTTTAAATAATAAAAATCAATTTTTTATTAAAAATAAAAATAAAATTCGATTTTTTTCTTAAATAAAAAAATATATTTAGAAAAGAAAGTTAGCTAACAACTCTTTTTCTAAAGGAAGATTTTAAATTCAGGCCTTAATTTCTATTTTGGTCAAAGCCACTTATTTATGGGTTAAACTCTTTGCAAGGTTTTAATTTCAATTCTACCTAGGAAATTTATATTAATCTTATCTTTCATGTTGGCTAATCTCCAACTAATTATCAGATATGATACAATCATGCATTTTTTAATGCACCACCAAATAACAGTAAAGCTTTAATTAACTTGTTTTATAAATGTATTTAGTTCATGAATCATGCATAAACCTAAAAAATAAGTAGAAGCACAAATGTTTGTTACTAAATCGAAGCAGGTTAGTAAGGCCGTATCTTCCACGAGAAAGAAATTTTTAAACTAATCTGAAATGTGTCAATAAATTTTTGATCGAATACTTAATGAAAAATTATGATACATTGAACAATTTTTTATATATATAACTCAGAAGTAAACGGGCTGGGAATTTTAAACAGGTCTAAAGAATTTGCCATTTACTATTAGCTTATCTATGTTGTCTTCCTACTTCATTTTCCCTTTTAACAAATTATAAAACAAGTCATGATTTGAAGATAAATAAAAGTAAACAAATATTAATAGTTCGTTTAAATTTTATCGTACTTTCGATGCAATAAAATTAGATCATATAAGATAAAAAAATAAAAAGATAAAATTTCTATTTTATCTTTATTTTTAAATATTTTTATTATTTTATTAAAAATAAATCTCCTTAATGGTCACTATTTATCTAAATTGGTCTTGAGAATTATTTTTTAAAATACTCCCTGAATTAATTGAGTTATATTTTGAATTTGAAAAAAAATCAATAATATAATTAAGGCCCAATTATATTATCATAATCATCAAAAAAGACACATTAGCAGCAGTTCTATGTATTTTTAATTTCTAAGTTCATATAAAAAAAGATAAAAGGAAAAAGAATCCATCCATATTAGCCCTTTTTTCCTTCAATAGCTAGATTCAATGAGAAAAACAAAACTTAAAATAAAGTCAATAGTAGTACTAAGAAAAGATAATTATTCAATAAATTATTAGTAAAGTTTTTTGATTTTATCAGTGAAGTTAAAATATTATATACGTCTTATTTTATTTATTTTATTAATATTTTTAAAAAGTATAGGTCATCATTTTAATTTTATTTTGTGAAGTAAAAAAATTTTATTGATAATATATAAGATATTAATCCAATAAAGAAACAGAATATAAATTAAACTCAATTAATTAATTAAGGTATATTTAAACTTTTTTTCTTGCACTAAAAAAGAATTAAAAAAAAAACAAATAATAATAGTAGTTGCTAAAAAGAATGAAGATACATTTGTATGTATTCAATTGCGGCCAAAGCCAAACGACAAACATTCTAGGCAAAGTACAAATAACCCTTTGAAACACCGACAACTTGGTTTCTGTTAACTGTTAATTTCTTCTGTCTTTCTCTGTTTCATGCTAAACCCAAACCCTAATCCAGACCCATATTGCAACTCCATCTTCTTATATGTTTGAGCTTTTCTTGTCAGTTTGTTTCCAGGTAAAACGGAAAAGGACCAAAACTTTTACATTCATGCAAAACCCCAATTTGGTTTTGAATTTCTGTGTTTTAATACTTTAATTTCAGTCCTAAGGAAGCGAGGAATTCAGTTTGAAATCCTTTTCATTGTTAAGGTCGCAGAAACTTTAATGCACCGATGAATTGCTTTCCCGTGATTTTTTTGTTCTTTTTGTTGTTGTTTTTAAGTATTTAGTATGATATTGTTTTGCTTAACTTTTGCTTGGTGAGAGTAATTTACAGCAAGACCTGTTAAACTTGTTGGAGATTGAGTACTGTTGCACCCTCTGGAGCAACAGTAATTCTTTATTCAATGGGCTGCTGGAGTTGAATTCTTCTGAAAACAACCGCTGGAGAAGGTTGAGACCAGGTGGGCAGTTGAGTTATGAACCCTCTCACGTCTCATTCAATGATTACTAAATCCAACAGCCTGTGTATAATGCAGGTAAAGGTTTGATTTCCACAATCTTGAAGTAGATGCCTGAATATTTACTTTCCGAATCAAGCATTCACGATGAGAGTACTCTGTCCACTGAAACAAGCTGAAGCCAAAACCAAATGCTAAGAACGTGCAGAAACCAACATTTTCTAAGGTAGTATTTTTTTTTTTTACCATTTGAAAAACATGTTTGGTAATCACTGAAAACCACGTGTTTACCTTCTTTTTTCTTGTTGATCGTACAATCTGCAGGTGACAGTCATAAACCAGAATTAATACCTGGGAGGCCCTAAGAAAGTAATTGAAGATGATATTAGATTCATGAAAGTGAAAGAGCATTGGCAGGTTGTGAATAATTTCAGAGGCCACTGACATAGTTGCTTCTGTCTGTGTAGTTACGAGTAATACTGACAATGTGGCCCTTGGGTGCTTTCCAACCACCATGCTGGGGAAAACAAACCCGATTAGCAATCAATCAGGAGTGAGGACATTGTTTTTGAAAACAATGTATTTATTTATACAGTATGCCATGTTTTTGCAGTATGTAGAGCTAAACGTCTATATAATTGAGATATGAATTTATGAAAGTGAAAGCAATTGTCAAAGTTTGTGGCCAGGACTCGAGAGGTTTTTGTAGTCACAATTCTATTTGGTATTGGGTTTCCATTATTATTTTTATATTACATATTCTTATGCAAGAAGAACATTAAATTTTATGTCTATGTTATGAGAAAGAACTATTTTCTCAAGGAACACTTTTTCTTTGGTGCATTAACACTTTGTCTCTTTTCTTTTCTTGGAAGACTTCATCAAGTTGCCCAACTCTCTTTAAGACTAATGTGCAGCTTTATATTTAAGTTATTTTTACAATTATAACAATGTGTTAGACAGAAATAAAACAGATGGAAAAAGAAGAAGAAAAAGAAAGTTATTATGAGAATGTTCCATGAATTAATTTCCTTCTCCTTCTCACATGGGTATATCTTATTATGGACCTTCTTCTTCAATGCATTTGATCCAACTTATATATAAATAACGGCTGAAACTTATTGTTTCCACCTTTTTTTTTTTTTTACATTTTTCTGGTAGTTAATTACTATGAAGAAGATTTATTTCAAGTAGTATATGTAGTGTGAATTCTATGAACTAATATATATATATATATATATATATATATATATATATATATATATATATTCTCACTTTCCTCCCAATTAATCTCTCTTTAACTTCCCCCATGTGCAAGCCTGCAGCTATGTAGTTGCAAATATTGAATTTGGGAGAGTATATATTTGGATTGGACCAGCAAAGCACATGATGAATTAAATCAATTGAAAATGCCCTGTAATTCTCTCTTACTACTATACTTTTCTTCAAAAAGTGGAAAACTGAGATGATAATGAAGAAGCAAAAGAAAAAAGAAAAAGGTTTGGTTAGGTTTTTAACAAAAACATCCATAGTCAACATGAAAAGGTCTCTCCACCTTATTGTATAGTATCTAAATCAGAAGGGTTGTTTCCACAAGAAAAGTCTTTTCCTGTTGATTTGAGAAAAGAAAAATTCTCAAGCCCTGGATTGGATTGGATGGATGTGTATGAAAATAATAAATTGAAGTTCAATCTAGCTACTACCATTTGAATTTCATCAAATGATGCAGACAGAAATATTTATGTTTATCAGCTTGCAATAAATATCAGTCATTTTCATTGGGCCCGATATTTTACATTTAGGGTGGATCTTAATCAAAACTTCAAAATTTTACAAATTATATTGCTATTCTTTGACATTATTTAATTTCACGTAAAACCAATATTGATGCCTTGAGACATGAGGTTGGTACGGGTTACACACCAAACTAAAATATATAAAAAAAATTATAAAACTTGTTTAAGTTCAAATTATATAAAGAATAAATAATCAATGTACAAAGTTTCATAATGTGAGGTTTGAAGAAAGTTATATATATATATATATATATATATATATATATATAACTGTTCCCTTGTATAAACACAAAATCTGTTTTCAATTGATGTTTTCAATTAATAATAGGTAGCAAATATATGGTTTCATTTAGATATTTTATATATAAAAGAAAATTCCTGTGGATGGTTTACTTTAACATGACTAGTAATTGAGCTAATCAAGTCTAATTTGTTCCAACTACAGGTACGAATATGGCCGATATATATTAGTCTTGGCCATGACGATGGGCCTAATGATTGATTCCTACCTCTTCGAAAGGACACTCATGCACTTCATTGACCCTCTTTGTCTTCCTTTTCGAGCTTTTGATGATTCGATCGAATGATCCGAAACATGCAAGTTTGTTGTGATATAAATGAGCCTTTGGGTCCATAGAAGCCGGTAAGGTGGTATACTAGCAATCCTTTTGCTTCATTAAGGTTATTATTTATCCTCTTTCATGTAGTTATGTCGCAAAAAACTCCTTGATTATCAATTTTTCATGTCTATCAAATTGAGATCTGTTGATGACTTTTTTTAGATTGATAGACGTCAAAAGGAACTAATCATCTGAATAATTAGAACATCATACCTACTAAGAGCAGAAACAGTAGCCTCCAAGTTTATACTCTGGATTGTGTCTCGATGCTAAGTCCACAAAATTCTCAAAATAAATAATAATTAAAAGAAAAAAAAATTATGACAATATGTAAATTACAATAAACGTTTAAAAATATAGAATGGAATCCGAAACGTGAAACAGGATGAAAAGTCCAATTAAAGAGGAAGAAAAGGAAGATCAAACAATGACGAGAAACAAACAGAATAATAGGAATACATTATTGATATTAAACTTGATTTATGGATTTATCAGCATGATTCTTTCTTCACAGTCACTTTAAAATAATGTTTCCCAAGACCCATTTTTTTAAGATCGATGATGGGCAATACTAATGTTAGGTTGGATGTCTTCACCCATGAAATCATAATTAACAAAAAAAAAAAAAAGTAATTCTTTGAAAGGTTTGGAATGTTTAATCAAATTAAAAATGTCAACTCCCCATGCACAGGAGAAGACAAGAAGCAAGTGTTTCGTAGCAACGTAGGGCTTGGAGTCCGCCATTATTAAACAAATTTCCTCTGTTTCAGAACGAAAACAATGCAGATTTCACACATAATGAGATACTTTTGGGTGTTATTTAACCAAACCTAATTCTCTTAAATTATTCTTCTTTCCCGGAGTACTATAAAAGAGAGAAGACAAAACAGTCCAAATTCTATCTGCTCACTGCTCAGCCTCGGAAAGTAAACCCCTTTGATGTTAGGGAAAAAGAATAAATATATGTATGATGGCAGCAGTATCGTCCTCATACGGGAAATCTTTTTTGTCTTTTTGCTTGCAAACTATCTATCTCCACCATCATCATTAATTTACATTTCCTTCCTCCTGTCTACTAAATCAATATATATTTTCAGATTTTTTAATCAATAAATATTTAAAGAACAAATTAATTAATCAATTGGAACTTTAATTATCACCAAGAAAATTAAGACGTTTTATATTGGTATTTTATTTTTAAGATCAAAACATATCGTTAATTTATTATTGAAATTTAAAAATCTTTCACTTATAGATTTTTTAAAATTTACAGATCATTTACCAATAAAAAATTGTGATGATTAAATTTAGAGCTTTTTGTATTCAACATTTGAATATTAATAACTTGTACCAACTTTTTTATATTTTTTGACTAGGCCATGCCCTAACCTCTAATTTTTATTTGTAGCACAATATCAGATATTGAACAAATTAATCTGACTCCTTTTTTTATTAATTCCTTCTTTCCGATGAGGTGAGGATGTTGAAGTCTAAGTTTTGAATAAGCTCATTCAACTAAACAAATCATATATTGTTTTTCTCAAATTCTTATATAATCAGTAGTATTCTTCATTGTTCATCTGCTCTGCTGTTTGGAAAATCGGAAAATGATTGGAAAGTGATCGAGAGCAACTTGTTTGAATATACACGAGATAAGACCCACCATAACTGACTAACTTTTCTAGCTCTAGCTCGCCATTTGCGACCCCACAATAATTCGATAGTGTCCTTGCCCTAACTGAAAACCGATGAAATATTATCAATTCAAGCTCATAGCAATAGATATTTGCACTGAAAATTAAAGCTGTGGACTCAGAAACAATAAGAACATGGGGACAAGACAAGAGTCCTACTATGATTAAGAAACAAAATTAAAAGTCCTCGTTTAGGTAGGAAGAAATTGATGGGTTGATGAAGAATGCCCCCCTGCAGACTTTCTTACAAACCCATGTTTAATTATCTTCAAACCCTTCTTTTATTAATCGTAATTAACAATGAAAGGAGTCTCTAATTATTAACATAGGTCAAACAATTAGTTTAATCAAAAAATTAAGAAAGAGAAATGGGAAGGGTTTATCGTTTTTACAAAGGACAACTGTCAATGGAGAATTGATTATTCATGGAAATAAGAAAAAAAAGGTGGAATAGTCACATGATTTTTGCATTATAAAGAGAACAAGTTGGAGTGTCAAAACATCGTTGATTTCTTTTTTCTTTTTTTTTTTTGGTTTAAAAACCATGAAGATGAAGATCTTATCATATAAATAAATTTTGATGACTTAAATTCCAAGTTTCAATGAAACCCAAATACAGAAATCCTCAGACCCAGTTGAAAAACCTTACCCAGCTTCCTCTTCTTTGATCATTTGTTTAAAGGATGACCAAGTTTTATTGATATATTATCGATCCTCCTCATCTTTATCTGATCAGGTTGAAGGGTTTTCTGATAATCAATCACTTGGAAGGATTATAGGCTTGAGGAATCTTCATCAAACAATGGTTTGTATCTTTTAGAAAAAAGAAAAGAAAAGAGAAGAAAAGAAAGGACCTGATTTCTTTGTGTTATTATTGATTGCTTTAATTTTCTTTTGTCATCTACTCCCTGATTTCTACTGTTAACTCAAATCTTAAAAATCTTTTAGCTAGGCTAGTCAATTGTGCAGTCCTTTTCTGTCTTTGGATTGATTTTTTTTTCCCTTTAATTAGATTTTGAAGCTAGGTTCAAGAGACCTTTTACAAAGTATTCTGGAGATAATGAACTGCTTTCTAGTTCTTCAGAAGTCAACCATGCATTTCTGAAATAAACTTTTATTTTATCAAAACATTGATTCTTTTCATCTCATCACATAAATTTTCATTAAAAATAACTTCATATTAATTTAGACAACAGAAACACAGCTGCTACTTTATTGAGCCAAGACTGGCAAATCTCAAGTCAATTGTTAGCTAATTTTACTTACTGCTTTTCGTTGGATTCCGTACTTTTATTTAATTAATTTCTTACAGATGACAGATCTCCATTCTTTTCTACCTATCCATCTGATCTCTTCTTCCTTCTGTTCAAAAATGCCGTTGGGATTTTCATTTTCTCATTTTCTTGGTTCATGTTTTTCTCGGATTCTATACGCAACACCTATAGATCAGAATCCAAACTCCACCACTTATTTTTCCAACATAACGTACGGATTTATGAATTACACCCTTACTTTTTTCCTAAGTACGATGTTGATCATCAGATTTGTTGTATCAGATCAACATAATATAGCTGGAGATTTTTGTTTAGTTACTTTGACAATTCCACCATTTTTGCAGAAACTGAATATCTAGAAGTTGGCTTCACTGTCTCACTCAATCGAGATTTAGATCAAAATGTAAGTGTGACACAAGACCCTCATCTTTTTCTCTCTTGCCTTAATGCTTTTGGCAATATAGCAAGTATAAAGCAAGCTCTTGGAGTATTTGTTTTTTATGAGAGAGAACCGGTTGAATCTAGGTTTAATTTACTTGAACAAAACACCACATTCTTTCTTAGACAAAACTCTTTAATTTGAAACAACTTCCATTTGCAAAGGTGGATGGAGCTGTTTATGAAAGCTACAAATGGTTAATTTCCCCCATAAATGTCTTGACACTTAAAATGCTTTGCACTCCGCAATAAGTTTGTGCAGTTAAACCTACCAAGCTAGCTACCACCTAACATATGTCCTCACATCTGGCCATAAGGTCGAACATTGGGTGCAGTTGAAACGGTTTAAGCCACAGCAAATGTTGGGAAGTGTTACTTTATTGCATTCGATGCGCATGCATTACAACACTGCAATCTATCACTTCATCTAAAAATGTTTTGTCTCCAAACTGATGCGGTCTGGTAAGAAATAGTACAGCATTAATAAGGTTTATTATCTTAATTTTCATTTATGCAGTCATTGAAAAAATAATGGCAAGGAAGCCATGAAATAAAGATTCCTAATCAGCAAGTTAGGGACTATAAGAAAATTCAAGCCTTTTTTTCTTTTGTAAGTCAGAATTTATTAAAAAAGGGATGATAGTACACTGTTCATACAAAGCCCGGGATGAAATCTGGAAAAAGAAACAGAAGGAACAGAAGCCTGGAAAGAAAATGAAGGAACGGAGAGCGACAGGGAAACAAAACGGATCAGGCTTGAAAAAGAAAATTCAAGTCTTTTAATTGCTAAATTCTACTACGTTAGTGTCTAAGAAGGCAACTAAATCTAACTTTCCCACTTCATCATGAGATCTCTATGTTGTTTTGCATGCAAAAACAGGAACATTACTGATGGGGATTCTATAAATCTATGATAAGAATTTTCTTTGGGAAATAAATTTTAATCTAAAGTATTATTATGTATTATTATCGTAGAATCTAAAAACATATATATATATATATGTGTGTGTGTGTTTAACAGAAATATTGACATGCATGCATGATGCATCTTTCAATATTTTCTTTGATTTTGATTTTAACTCCTCGAAACCAACAGCCAGAAGATTTTCAGGGAACTCATTTTCATAAAATTTAATGTCTGGAATTGGTAGGGTGCATAGAAGGTACAAGTCTTTTATTATTCATAAAAGAGGGGTTAGATATTAAAAAAAATGAATGGATTCTGCTGCACCTTTGATCAAATTATATATACATTTTGCAAACCGATAGAGATTTGGGTTCGAGGGCTACCCTAGCTAGGAATTTGGTACAAATATAATGGAAGAATAAACAGATTTGATTTGACAGATAGGCAATTAGGGCATTAATATAAAAAATTCAAGGTAGTGTTTTTCCCTGTTCATTATCAAGGAATTCGGGGTGTAACAATAGTATCATTTCACTTTGTATATCTATGTCTGTAATGTGCTTTCTCTCTTCCCATTTCTGTCAACAGACTGTGAATATCGAAAGCGAAGGATCCAGCTACTAGAAATTAAGCAATGACGGAAGTCATAGAGATCCAGGATGAAGTAAAGATGGTTTACAGTACTGAGGAACAAGCTGAAAACTTGTCTGCACTGTCTTTTCAGAAGTGCTCATCCTTCGACTTGAATGAAGAAGCTAGCAGCGAAGAGGATTACCATAACAATATTAGCAAGGAAGGTGATGTCAGTCATGTTGAAGAGGATGAGACAGATGAGAAGAGAACTGAAGGGAGCACTTCAAGCAATAACAATGTCGGCGAGGGTGGAAGTGATCGAAGAACAGTAAGGCAATATGTTAGGTCAAAATTGCCTCGGCTTCGCTGGACTCCTGATCTCCATCTCTCTTTCGTGCATGCTGTCGAAAGGCTTGGTGGACAAGAGAGTAAGTTCAAACTAATATCATTATTCATTTTAATTTCTTTTGCTTTTAACTTTGTTAATATGATCTTATTATTTAAGAAAGAAAAACAAACAATATCAAGTTTATTATTTTACTCTAAAACTTACAAAAAAGTTTCTTTGGGTTTTGTTGCAGGAGCTACTCCGAAGTTAGTTCTTCAACTGATGAATGTGAGGGGACTTAGCATTGCCCATGTAAAAAGTCACTTGCAGGTTCAAGGAAAACAAAAAAAAAAAAAACCATTTCTATTTGGTATTTCCTTTCAGTAATTTTCAACTTTTCAATCCATTATTTCACTTTGTTATCTCTATGTTCCTGTTTCAGATGTACAGAAGTAAGAAGCTTGATGAGACTGGACAAGGTGAAGTTCTTTTTGCTTAGAATCCTGTCATTAGAAGCAAAATATATATCTTTGAATCCTTTAGTATCATACATTAGAATCATATCTACCATTTTAAAGAAGAAGATTTTTGTAATTCTAAAATGTTTATTGATTAGAACAACACTAAGCGGAGTTTTGTTTAGAAATTACAACCATAATTAGTATATTATTTTTTAAATAGGTAATTATAAAAATTATTTTACCTAAATTAAGTAATTACTAATTAAAAATTAAAATTAATTAAATTAAATTCAAACTCATATATATATATATATATATATATATATATATATATATATATATATATATATATGATAAAACTTTAACCTTAACCTTAAAAATTTTAGCACCTCTTCCTCGTCACTAAACTAAGGCTTTATCGGTAACACTAAACAAGTTGATTAAAAAGGAATCAAATAATGTCTACAAAAAGAAATAAATTGGTTAAAATGCAAAAAAAAAAAAAAAAATCAAAAATCAAAGATGTTACTAAATCCTGAATAGTACTCTTAATATATAATGCCTTAGCCAGTCCTGTTGTTAATATTTAGTGAC
The DNA here is from genome assembly GCA_033439115.1 of Firmiana major. Lineage (NCBI taxonomy): Eukaryota > Viridiplantae > Streptophyta > Magnoliopsida > Malvales > Malvaceae > Firmiana > Firmiana major. The sequence goes on along the minus strand of CM065914.1, from coordinate 2,371,141 downwards.
ACCCCAAATCAAGTTTATTATCACCAAAAAAAAAACAATTAGAGCAATTAGTTCCTTAACTACAAAGATTAAGGGTAAATTATATATTAAAGGCATTGGTTAATGGTATTGTTCAATATCAACTCATCAAACATATTGCATTTGTTTTGCAGTTTTACGCCAAGCTAATAGACGAATTCAAGGAAGAGATGAACTTCGGAGGATGCTGCAGCAGGCTGTTACCTCCAGTCCTCATCAACATTTCAGAATGGAAAATGGTGGAATCGTGTTAGCGAGAGAATCTTTCGAAAATAACTTCAGTCCAAGTCGTTTCCAATCTCCCCTCCGCCAACGACCATTAGATTTCAAAGCTAGCTTTCCCAGGTAACAGATGGGTAGACTGATATATATAAACGAGAAATTTCTCAAGTTTAATGCTGAAACTTAAAAGCTAAAGCCCTTGCCTTGGTTTGTATACTTATACAAGCTCTTTTTACAGGCACCAGTTATCAAATTCTTTCATAAGCAAAGCTTTTGGACAAGAAAATGGATTCCCAAAGCCAGCTGTCATCTACAATCAAGGCCAGTCAAACCAAATTGATCATGGAATGGATACAACCATGCGAGTTGGATCCACGAGAGCAGGCCGATTTCTTGAAGAGAAGAGATGGCATCCTTTTGAAATGATTAGTCATAGAAGGAAGGTTAATGGAAATATCATGAACAAGGACAACAAATTTGCTATTACCTGCCCACAAACTCAACCACCCGATTCTTGCAAAAGACCAAGCTCAGATGGTGGAGGCTACTCCACAACTAGGCCAACCGAAGGGAACGTTGGAAAGAAGCGGCAATTTGTTTTGGCCGAATACGATTCCTTGGGCAAATTCAATAGCTGTAGAACAGAGTTTGAGGCCCCGGTTTTGCTTAAGGTAATGACGGGGAAAAATGGTTTTGAAGTGTTTATCTTTTCTTTTTATTTATTTATTTTGTGTCTTCATTTGAAACGCAGTTGAACCAAGATAAACTGCTGAAGGACAGGGAATGGTTGCCTGATCTGCAGTTGAGACTAATCCAAAGAATTGGAATTGATGATGAGAAGACCAGCTATAAAGGCACGCATGAAATTAGCACCCAGCTTTCACTTTCTTAATTAGCGTCAATATTTTTTCAGGAGACATTCCAGAACCAAGCATTCATAAGAATTGTCCAAATGATGAAGATCTTGGTCTACATGCACAAATTCCATAGGGGCTGACTTGAGTACTTCATTAAGGATCTGGCCATGTAAAAAGAAACCCACAGGAACCTAGAGCCGTTCGTTATAAGCTTAGTGTTGTGTTTTTCGTTTGAATTTTTTGTTGTTAAATCAGTTTTGGATGAGATAAAGTACTCAATCTTAGGAAACAGTGAGGTTTGTGATTGAGAATTTGTTGAGTTTGAGGTATATATTTTCACCAATATCATTCATGCATGAACATTAATGACTTGAAGATTGGGAGTCATGTACAGGCAATGCATGCACGATGAAACTAATTTTATGATCAGCTAATAATTAATTCTGGCTAGAGTTGGGCTTTGTGAAAACCCTAGGTAGGAACAGAATTGAGAGAAACATCTTAATTAGATTGAGTCGTTAATGATCTGGGTTTGGATTGATTGGATTTTGTGTTTGTCATTCTCAATTCCCGGTGTCTTGGTGCATCAAAACTTTGCTAATGGCATGGGCTCGTGGCTACATGCATGCAACCCTGGGTTCCGTCGGAGCTTGCTGATGAGAAAAGCTCATTCACGACTGCTGCGCAGTACAATTCCTCATCCGCATGCATGGTGGGTTCTAATTTGTTTCGCTGATCATTATCATGAACAACATTGTTTTACTGCAATTTTCTCTTTTATTTTTTTAGTAAGATGAAATTAATTATCATAAAAGCAAGTGTTGAAAACAAGTTGTAGATTACATAATAAATGAACCTTGTTTATTATTCAAGATTTGTTTTTCAAAATAACACTTTATATAGCGATAACATGCACGCATCATGTTACGTCAATTATGGACTACAGAAAAGCTTAACAGGCCCATAAATGGCTGTTTTGCTCTCAAGACCGAGTGTTTTGACATGGGTCCTTTGTCTTTCTTCTATTAAAGTTCCTCCAAAGCTTTAATCATTCCACACTAATCCGGGCTAGTTGCAATGATGAGAGCATGGACAACTGTGGGCTTAAGGCATGGCAAAGGAAAACAAGACAAATGAAGTTATGGGCTCAAGATGAGGATTGAGTAGGGGTGTAAACGATACAGTGGTGCTCGCAAGTTACTCGGGTTCGACTCGAGCAAAACTCGAATTCGGCTCGATTTTAGTCGAGTCGAGCTCGAGCTCGAGCTACTCGAGCTATCGAGCGAGCCGAATTCGAGCACTTAAATACCCTACTCGAGTAGCTCGCGAGCCTAATCGAGCATCGAGTTTTTATATATTTTAATAATATAATAATATTTATATAATGATTCGAGCTTAATCGAGTCTAATCGAGCTTAATCGAGCCTAATCGAGTTCGAGTAAAATATCGAGCTTATATAATCGAGCCTAATCGAGCCTAATTGAGCGAGCTCGAGTAGCTCGAATTCGATCTCGAGCCGAGCTCGAGCTTAAAAAATAAGACTCGATCGAGCTCGAGCCGAGTATCGAGCACCGAGTTTCGAGTCGAGCTCGAGCTCGAGCACCTAACTGTATCGACTCGACTCGATTACACCCCTAGGATTGAGGATCCAAGGAAGAACCGAGCGTGGAGCCAGAAAAAGGATGGTCTCCCAGACCGCAGGCCTTCAGGTTTAAATGCTTTACCCGACGCTATAGTCAAATTTTTATGTCAGAACAGCTAATTCCTATGAATTTGTGGCACCTAGCAAGTTTGTTTTCCCTGAACGGGTTTGTTTCACCTTCTAATGAGAATCAACTACCTTGAGACAAGGATATATGAATGAATCGGTTATACATTGGTATTGAAAGTTGAAACTTAGGACAAGAAAATCAGGAGCACATGAATTATTTTGCTAATGAACTCCGGTTGCAACAGAGCTAAGCTACTAAAATGGCAGATCAAGAAATATACAAGTAGTTTGCTATGCTAAACGTTCTGTACTGCTAGAAGCCTATAACAAGCATGTTATATATCAAAGAAGCTTTATATCCAATAAATTTTCAGAACAATATTTTTTTGACTCCTGTGCAAGATAAACACTGCAGGAACTATAAGACTTGAAGTTGAAAATATACTTGTGACCATTTCAAGATTTGAATTTGACTTCGATGTAACAATTGCCTTTCCTGCGCGGATGGCTAGTGTAGGTAAAAGGAAATGAACAACTTACAAGCTTGTACAATAAGAGCTAACAAATCCACTTGCCTAGCATAACAATACAAGGAAAATGGAAGGTGAAACCCCAGGAAGAAAGAATGAAGAAAAAATGGTAGGCTGCAGCAAAATCTTAACCAGCTCTGACCATGTTGAACCAAAACTGCTGAAACAAAGGCAGTGAGAGCAAGGAATTCGATGGTTGCCCTCTGTATTTTTTAAGTTTTCGATTGCTGAGAAAAGTGAGTTACTAGTTCCTGTTAAGAACACAAGTGTTAGTATTAGAAAATGAAACTCCCATTAGAGAAGGCAATAGTGGACATGCAAAGATTACCTCAGAATAGCGGACGTGATCATGATGCAAGTAAGAAGTTTTGACAATTGTTTCCCACTTGGTATCAGTAGCAGGTATCTTAGGTTCCTGTTTCTTAGAATTAAAACGAGTACCATTGTAGGACTGCGAAAGTGAATTTCTTGACGTAACTAAAGGTAGTGTACGCCAAAGCCAAGACTCAGATGGTCTTTTGGGTAAAGGAGGAGGAAGAGGAGAGTAATCAGAACCAGCCTTAGTATCTCCTTGATCAGCTGCTCTCAAATCATCACCATCAGTAAGAGTTAGATTTCCATCAGCTCTAACTTTTATGAGCTCCAAGGACTTAGATTCATGAGTCAGTCCTCCATTCTGTCTGAAGCAATCCATCATTTCAGCTTGACCTCTGAGATCAGGTTTGTCGGAGGAGGAAGACCGTCTGGGATTGATAGACCCTGTGATTTCATATTCTGATATGCCCTTTCCATCCAAAAGATTGAGGCCTTTTATATCTTGAAGAGAAGATTCTACACTAGCAGGTTCTCCCAGCATTCTGTTCACTACTAAGGTATCAGAATGCTTTCCGGTGGAGTCTGTTTGGACTTTGGCATTAGAGGAATTGGAATCAGAACTTGCAATTTCATCAAAATTTACAGTATCTACATATACTGTTTTCTCAACTGCAGGACTCAGAGAACCTGATCCTTGTCTGGTGCTCTGATAGGATACTAATTCCCGTGAGTTATTATTGCTTCTGGTGTACTTTACCAACATATTGGCTTTGAACTTCTCAGCTTCTTTGGGCATGCCGAGAAAACCCCCTCCATGGAAGGGAGATTGAGGTCTCTCTCTACGATAGGGAGAAATACGAGAACCTCCTGGAAGCCTTTTGGGAGGTGATCTATTCACTATCTGCTGGTCACTTGAGTTGGTAAACCCATTTGATCCACATGTCAGGTTTTTTCCAATTTCCGGGAGCCTAGGGGATTGAACTCCAATATCTGATTTGTTCCATGGAAGCCTGCGCGATTGAACTGCAGTGTCTGATTTGTTCTCTGGGAGCCTGGGGGATTGAACTCCACTTTCTGATTCGTTCTTATGAACAACATCCCAAGCATGCTGCAGAGATACAAAAGAGTAAATACAAAACAGTGAATTGAATCTCTAACACTTACAGAAAGAGCATAAAGGAGAACAGAAAATTTCCATAATAACCTTCTCAAGAATTTGGCTGTGAGACTTCATGTAGGTAGCTCTGCCTACTTTTGAATCCTCATGAGTAGAGGACATGGAAGAGTTGGTCCTAACCCTTAATCCTGGCACAGGATTTAAGAGACACAAAGAGTTCTTAAAGCATAATCGAGGCAACAAGCCACAGGTTTTTCTTGATAAATTGCCAGAATCCTCGTAATCCTCATATTCATCTTCTGTCTCTGCTTCATCTAAATCCTGGTTGTAATGAGGAATGATACATGACTCGTATTGATTAACAGGGGGTTTCCTGTCCTCAACAACAATTTTCTTAACCTCTCTAGTTTGTTCAGGTGCAAAATATTGCTTCCTTGAAGCATACTGAAGTGTCTCCAAAGTCATTGCCTTGGCAGCAGGTAGAAAGCGACTCATCATGAAATCTCGAGTTTGTGGATCTGTAGAGAACGTTCCTGATGGTTTTGAAACTGGGCCACCTGATCCACTTAGATCACTTATACTACAATTTACGGAGAATGAATCTGTTGTGGACAAGGTATCAAGTGCATCGGTATAAACATCGTCACCGTGCTCAGACTCTGAGATACATTTAGTCACATTATCAATCACAGAATAAGTTTCAGTTTGGGGCCTAACAACATTCTTATTTTCATTCTCCACGGGATACTTTACGATATCCAAAAACCTCCCTGGTTGAAACCTAGGAGTATCAGAAGCTTCCATATTAGGCAGAAATTCACTCTCAATGCCACCTTTTGCTTTCCCAGGGATCTGCTCCCATATAAAAGGAACTGCAACAGGTTCTGTTATCTGATCCAGACCCACATCGGAGTTATAGAAGGGAAGAGTATGTCGCTTGGTAGGAGGACAGTTCTCGACTTTCTTCAGCTTATCTCTATCTGAACGGGCAGATGTTGCAGAAAACCGCCTCACAGATAAAAGTGGTGCATTGAAATTTAATTTCCTTTCCTCCATCACCTTTTACAATCAAGAAGTTCAGCAGCTTTCCTCCTACATACGATTCATCAATTCAAAACATGACATAGCTGATGATAGATGTTGTATGAGAACACCATGGTAAATACCCCCCAGTCAAAATTGTGCCACAATACCTGAAAACATGCTAAGACTAAATACTTGACGAACCTAAACTCACTGCAATGAGCATTCAATATACTTTACATCTCCATAATCTCAGCTTAAACTAGATAAGCATGACACAGTACACCGAAACATGTAAATTTCAAACGTTATGCTTTGTGACAAAATGTTGAGTAATTAACAATACTTCAGCTAAAAACCTTCACTGCTTTCAGATAAATGTATTATTAAAAAGAAAGAAACAAATCAGAAACATTGATCCTCCCCGTAAAAGTAATTGGAAATTCATTTTTCGGAGTGCCAAATCTCACATTATCAAGGATCTGACAATCAAAAAAGTCCCAACCAACCACCCCTAGTTCAAATCAAAGCTAGAAGTAAACACAGCATTCAATTTCTTATATCTCCCCAGCAACCAGGCAAAGATTTGTGCTGAAGTCCATTAAATAAAGAATATTAGATTTATGAGATAGGTGGAATCAGACATTAAATTCAGGCAATGAAAATCAAATGAAAACCGCATTGATTACATTGTCTGAATTTTATCTACTCAGCCATATTAATTATTAGCATCACCTAGAAGGTAAGTGATAGTAAGATAAGATATCAAATCTGATTCAAGAATTTGGTAAAACCTTAAATAGAGTCATAATTAGTTCGATCTTACAACAGGAAAAACTTCATGTACAACAAGACATCTCTAACTAGCACCACATCCCAAAATTCATCTCTTTTCAAGATTGTCAAAACAAAGAAATTAAAAAAAAAAAATTACCCAGAGAGCAGACAAGAAACTTTAACAAAAAACCAGAGTTTCTTTCAACCTTAAAACAACATCAACATTTCTTGAAGTAGTCTTTGCATCAAGAAGGCCATTATCTGAAACAAAAGAAAAGACAAACCAGGCGAGTGAGGGAGATAAGATGGCTGAGTTCTTGATGTTTTGGGGTTTGGGGTTTGTCCTAAAATGATGGCAAGAGCTTAGGGAATGAGTAACGATAAAGAAAAGTCAGGAAGAGAGAGAGAGAGGTTGGACACCACTGCGGTTTTCTTTTCTTGAGCTTTCCTTCCTATTCTATGTACTTTGCATTTGAGAAACAGAGTTAGTCATGTAGATTCTACTTATGACTTGTAAGACCTTGAGAAGGATAAACTGTTCTGTTAAAGACTTTGGGCTTTGGCTCCAACTGCATGTCGCGTTTGAAGTCACGCGCCTTGCTTTTTTTATTGCCTTCATTATTCTTTTGCATGACTAACAAGCCAGATAAAGGAAACAGATCAAATTATATTTCATCAACAATAAAAACATTACGGGAAAGGATCTAAAATCCAAAACCTAACATTTAAGGTAAGAAAACGATGATTAAAACTTCTTGTTATGGGTACTAAGCTAACAAAAAACACAAGGGAAAGGTAAAGGCAAAGGCAGTTTGATTGAGATTTAATTTGGTCATACTTGAAGAGTGAAGAAGGGTATGGTCACAACTCACGAGCAAACAGATGGGGAGGAAATGTGAAGGTTGTTAAGCCAACGGTCCTTTTCAATACTACATTACTACTAGTCGTATTGGCATCATAATCAGACTGACTCTATATTCAATTTTGAGCCATGAGACTCAATCTGTGGACGCAGCATGAATCACTCATTGTCCATAATTCAATTTTCAAGACTCAGATTGTGGTTTCAATCCATGTTTCACGGCCTTCATCCTCTACGTAAACTCAGTATAGTACTGTTCTACGTGTATGTACAGAAATATATTGTCAAGTCCTTATCGTAGTCACTTTGTTTTTTCTTCAATAACGTGACTGGTTTCTCCACTAGGCACTGGTTAGAACATTTCTTTTGTTTCTCTTTTCTCGTTTAATTTGTTTTCAATTATATGGTGGGTAGAAGGTAGATGATAAGACATGTGAAATGACAAAACAAAACAGAACAATTTAGTTCTAACTTGCAATATTCTGTGTGCAAGAAGTGATATCATTGGAAACCCTAGTTGTAATTAAGCAAGAAGAAAAGAGCAACAAAACCACTTAATGGGTATATTGAATCCAAAATTTTTCAAACCACTCAGTTATAATATCACAATATCTAATTTCATGTGTTTGGATTTTGTAATGAGGCATTCAAATTCATATATGATTTACAACATAAAATTTGATCAAATTCACATATGATAGAATTTGAATCTAAAGGAATATATAATATAATTCTTTTTCTTTTTATGACAGATTTTGACAAATCACTCTTTTCATATATCTAATAAAGTAGGCAGACCAGAATCCCTGCTTTCTACACATGTATATCCCGGCAGAGGTAGATCTTTGTTCAAATTAATCAGATATTCAGGTGATCAAGTTTTAGAAAATGGCCTACTTTTTGTGGCTTTGTCTCAATATATTCTCTGATTTTCCTTAATCAGCGGCTCCAAAAGCATGTTATTTTCTAACCCATAATATTGTCTAACAGGGATTGGTCTCTTAAGATCTGGTGTCTGCCAATCTTGACTCTATCTAATATATACGCTATAAGAAATTAATATACAACATATATATTTTTTAAATAGAAGAGACATACCCACATTCCATGGCCCAAAGCTCCAAATCAAATGGTGAGAGAATTTGGCTTCTTACACATGGGGCAGTTTTTTCCATGGCCCCAAAAAATTTATGAAATGATCTCTTATGAGTTTCTTGTCCCACTTCGACATTTTGAAATATCAAACTTGGGTCTTGTTTTACCCGAACAAAAACAGAAAATAGATGATAACAAATTATGTAACTTAGATAAATAATTAGAAGAATGGTCGGAATATAAATTTAAAGGATTATGCTTTATTTTTAAAATAAATGAATTCTATAAATTTAAATTTAAATCTTAATATTTATATTTTTTAAATTAAAAACTTGATTATAAGAAAAAAAAAATACCCGTGCAATATAATTTTGTCATCAAACTTTAAAATAAGAAAAATAAAGAGAAAGTAGGAGGATTAATGAGAACTCAAAATCTAAGAGAAAATCATTTTTAGAATCTTATGTGCCATTTTGATAGAGGAATATCATCACGTAAAATATATCCAAGAAGAAGAGGAAGAAAAAGTGACAATGATTTTAAGAAGGAAGCGCATGGTTACTGCATTTACGTAAAAATCGGTGTGGGAAAGAGAAGATGACAAATCGAACCCCACCGACACCCACTTCCGCCAGTCACACGAAGTGGCATGTAGAGCCCATCATCAGCAGCGGCTGCACATGGGTGCGGAGGCATTTTGCACCTTTGAGCCGCACTTTAGCTCGTCCTGTCTCCCTCCTACGTCTATCTTTTCTTATTGCTAATTCAATTATTCGAACTACGAAAGAGAAAGCTGGAGCCCAAAATTAAAAGCCCCAAACACAGAGATACACAATGCAATTATGATCCAACTATTTTGGGCTTATCTGAATCAAGGCCTTCATAGATCACGGATTCTTTTACATGCAATTGATTCAATAATTAAACCATTTAATGGGCCTAATCTTGCCTAGCACAGGGACCCAAGGTTCTACAGAAGGACCACAACTTGGCCTATGTGTTGACAACGTTTGAGACACAGGCTCATTGACAAAAGTATAATTCGCATTTCACAACATGTAAATTGCAACACTCCTTTAACGAAAAGGACAAGCAAAGGAATCATTATCATAGAATCAAAGTGGGCCTTACTTTAGCGACAAGTGCGAAGTTGGGTTGCCTTAAAGACTACACCAATTTGGTCCCAGAGGTCTAGTGGACTCCTAAATGGCCTGTAAAGAATTTGATTGCTATTTAGAGTATTTTTTAAGGATGGCTACTTTAGGGTTTTTTCTTTTTCTTTTTTTTTTTGAAGGCTAATTTAGGGTTAATCAATGTATAATTTGGTCATAGAAAAATACCATTTTTGGCTTCGTCGTACGGTGGCTTCTAGTCACTACATACCATAAAAGCAAGGGAGTAAATTTACCTATTTACCCTTAAGTTTAATTTTTTATTATTATTTTATTAAAAAAGATATATCCTTAATAATTATTTTTTTTTTCAATCTCACTTTATTGAAGCTAATCTCATCACCCATTCCAAGCTAGCCATTCATCAATTAACTTTTTCTTCTAAAAGAGGCCAAAATCTAAAACTAAGAAAAGAGTTTGTAAATGATTGCTTGAATGATTTTATTTAAATTAGAAGTTCATTAATCTACTAATGTATCTATGCATTACAAAAGCACATATTGCCGATAATCTCTTAAATTAATGATTTAAGAAAAAATTATAATATATTATACATTTTGAATTCGAACACGCACAACTTTATCTACTATTAGCATATTTGTAGCATAGAAATCAAATTAAATACTTCATTTAAATATAAACAGCTAAATACTAAACCTTGGCCAACTTTTCCTTTACCCTAGCTAATGATCGATTATCACATCAGTAACGAGAATTAATCTCATACCTAATGCGATATAAAGATATCTTGTGGTTCATACCAAAGAGTAGGTGTCTTCCTTACTATTCCCAACCGGAACATCCACCACATAGAACTCTACCACCACTGTTTTCCCACCATCTTAATCTCTATCGGTTTCATGCATAGTAATAGTATAACAGTACTTAACAAGTCTGTCATCGCCTCTAGTAATGCTATCCATCATAACATGCAATTCATCATCAAATTCATCTTCTCTCTCTGCTCGTAGCCATCGGCAACCTTGACAAAACCATCACTTCATGTACGCTCCTGATATTGTTGTTGCCACCACTTAATCTGCAACCCTTCACAAATTGCTTGTAGTCTTTTGGGTTACTGAAACAACGTATGCATCATACTTAGACCTGGCAAATATAGACACGACACGAGTGACACGACACGAACACGACACGAAAAAATTGTATAAGTGTTTGAAAAATTCGTGTTTCGTGTTTATCCATGTCAACACGAATTTTGACACGGCAATTTTCGTGTTTAACCGTGTCAGACACGGCTAAACACGTGTAAGACACGGAAACACGTTTTTTTAAACCGTGTCACACGAATATACGAATACACGATACACGTGTAAGACACGAAAATAATATATGTTTGTGGGAGGAGTTGAACCTTGGCCAAAAATATTTTTTTTAAGTATTTACCAAATAAACTACTATATTATATTGAAATAATATGAAATGAAAATTAATTTATATCTTAAAATGAATTAATACTTTAATAAATATTGTAAAAAAATAAATTAATAAATTAAATATAAAATTAAATTAGTTAAATAATAAAAAAATTAAATTCTAAAAATAAAGTATTGAAATTAGAAAAAAAATTGTTATAAGTTAATATACAATTAACAATTCTAACATATATGATATTATAATGCATATATATATATATATATATATATATATATATATATATATACACATAATATTTTGTTATAATGTATAAAATATAAATATTGTATTGTAATAGAAGAGTTTTATAATTAATTATTTTGTATCACTGACACTAACGTTGTATCACATGATATGATGATACGAGTTTATACTTTATATAATTATAAATTTACAATGTAGTAAGAAATTCTATATTTTATTCTATATCAATTATCATATTATAAAAAATCATAATAACATAATATTAACATACAAATTATTATGATAAGAATAAGATATTAATATATATATGATTTATTTTAAATCATAATATAAGTTTATAATTTATAAGAAATTATTTAAATTGTAATATAAATTTACTGAATCCTATTGAGTTATGTTAACTTTTTGAATTGTTATTTCTTACATTGTATTGAGTTATCGTATTTGCGAACTTAATTTTTAAATGTTTGTTGACTATTATGTTTATTGACTTAATGTTAACTTTTTATAATTTGTTTCTATATTTTTTAATTTTAAATAAATATTATGGATGATATGAATTGAAGATTATTATTATGTTATATTTGTTAGTAATATTTGAATGCATGTAAATTAAATTATTGATGTAAATCAATAAATATTATGATTTTTTTCTTTTTGATTATGTTTTATTTTTAATCGTGTCATCCGTGTCGTGTCTATTCGTGTCGTGTTTAATCGTGTCAGTTATATTTTTTCGTGTTTATCGTGTCGTGTCGTGTCATGTCGTGTGACACAGATAATTATAACGTGTCAACCGTGTCGTGTCACGTGTCACACGTATAAAATACGTGTCGTGTTCGTGTTTACGTTTCAGACACGTTTTATAATTCGTGTCGTATTCGTGTTTCATAAATTCGTGTCGTGTCTTAATTCGTGTCGTGTCGTGTCATGACACGGATACACGAATTGTCAGGTCTAAGATTCATACTAGAAGCTAATTTGAATAGGCAGTGATATTAGCTGTGATTGGGTATAGTGAGATTGAAAATAGTTATAACAATAAAATTGATGTCAAACGGTGGTGCATTTGCATTTAATCGCAATAATAATGATGAGGTGAATGATAAAATGATTATTAAAGATATTATATTAAAATTTAAAAAAATAAAAAGGAGAAAATTGTAAATGCAGTGCGGTGAGAAATCTTGCCACCCTGCACCAGGGTTCATTTGATTCCAAATGGACCCTAGAGGAAGTGGTGCATCGTTTGAACTAGGCTTAAGCCACATTGGTTTGGTGATAGATTAGGGGTTTGATACTGGTTTTTCAGTGCTTCTATTTTTGGGATGACGCACATTGAAATTGTCTACTCATGGTTAGTTTGAATGAACGGTGAGATTGATTGATGATATTGAAATTGAAAAAATAACCATTAAAAATGATAATTTTAATAAAATAATAAAAATATTTAAAAGTAGGAGTGAAAGAGTAATTTAATCCTTTTATTATTTTATTTTATGTGATTTGATCTCACTGCATCAAAGCACTATTTTAATCTGTTATATTACTTAATTCTTTCGCAAAGACGATAGAAAGAGAATTTTTTATTTCTAATGGTCAGTTTGGCTAGCCAGTGGCCAACAACGTGGGTTGTTCGGCCACATAAGACAAAAATAATAAGGGGGTAAATTTACCCCTTATCCCTATTTCTAAATTTTTATTGTTATTTTATTAAAAAAAATATTTTTAAACGACTTTTTATCATTTTTAATCTCATCATAATCAATTTTACTACTCATTCAAACTAACCCTAAATATAAGAAACCTTTGAAGGTGAGAGATATACTTTCTTTGAAAACCTAGGCTAATTGGATTATGTCAATTAAGGTATGTTTGAGTATTAATTTTCTCTTGGTGTAAATGAATTAAATTATTTGTGAGTTATTTAAGTTCGATTTAATAATTACTCGAGTTTATTTATTTTTTAATTAAATTCAAACTACTTGAATAACAAATCTAATTGAATTTGAATATATTAATGTTCAATTTGAATGACTCATGGATCTACTTAAATCTTTTTAATATATATTTATATTTTATTATTAATTCATCATTTTATTGTCAAAATAAACTATTAACAAATAATAAATTGAATAATTTAAATATTTTATCAAAATTAATTTTAAACTATAAAAATTAAATTTCTATCGATCTCAAATTGCAAGATACGGTGTTTGAGTTATTGACGGTTGGCATAGCCGAGTAGCTTTGGCGGTCCTTAGGCCTTTGCCATGTGCTTTTGGACAATTTCTTTGTTTGTAAAATGTGGACGTCGCTTCCCATCTCACTTTTTTGCATTTTTATTCTCCACTACTTCTTTTGTCCTCATATTTCTGATGGATTTTATGGCTGTGGATGGACCAACATTACCATGTGGACAATAAAAAGAATGGTGTCGTCAAATAGAGACAGAAGCAACTCACGTAACAAAACCTAAACTGCAGATTGCCAAATACTATGTTAGATTGTTTATATATATATATATATATATTGAATCAGTTTACTGTGATAACATGTATTCTTTTAGCAAATAATACTAGTATTACTCTTCATTTCACAAATTTTCAACCACCATAGTTTATATTTTGTCAAAATATGGGTTTTGGAAACTGATTTAAAAGATTTGGTTTAGTTCTTCAAGACTAATGCTTAGGACAAAGCAGGTTTGGAGTATTGTTTCGAAAATGATGTGTTGTTTAGACAAACGTTCTCTGCGCTTGATTTGCAAACGATTTAATTCTCATCATGGTGTCGGGGGATTTTAGGGCAGAACTGAAAACCCAATCCCGTACGAGAAAACAGCACTCCGAGTCTTTTTCTTGCTTTCACAAAAGAAAAAAAGTTCGGCCACCTTCTTTATATACATCAGAGGAAGGGAATCAACCTTTTACGAAAGTAGATAATGCTGAGTTTCACATAAGTAATCAAAGATTGAATGGTGACTATGTGATATTTAAATTGAAATTTTCAAAATTTTTTATCGATAAACATTTATAAATTTTAAAAAATTTATAAGTGAAAATCCATTAAAATCGAAAAATCTTAATAATAAATTGATCATTAATAATATTGTAACAATTAAAGTTTGACTTAGAATTGATTTTAAGTATCGTTACATAAATTATCCATCATCTTTTATTTCCATTTTTATACTAATTAACTGTAAATGCTCATAATCACAAACACCACATAAATTTTGCAATTCTCTGGTGATGTTCCATGTCTTTTGTATTCGTGATTTATCTCAGCATTTTAATTTATTGGATAAAAGCTCCACCAATTTTCAGTCAGGCACCTGATGGCTTCTGCTATTAAGAGCATCCTCGAATCGACTGCAGGAAACCACTCTCATCTCCGTGCTTGTATCATTCTCTGGTGCTGGGTAATAATCTTCTATAAACTGAACATCCCTGAGCATTGGAATCCCCAGTAGAAACATCATGAAGTGTTCGTTTGCTGTTCCATGTATGAAAAGTTTCCTCAGACTCCCACATTGCGCCAGCAATCCTGCTGCTGGGAGAAAAAGGCTTCTGAGATTCATGTCCATGTCCTGTGCAGGCCAATAGTTGAGCTCATTGAGATGCAAATTCTCAATTCCATTAAGAAAAAACCTCTCCCACAAGCTCAAATCTGCTTGTCCTACGGGAGCAGTGAGGGCATAACCTATGACTCCGCTACAGTCCAGGTGCATCCTTGAAAGCCTTGAATAGCAGGTTAAGGAACTCAAGCCAAATGCATGCGTGAAAGGCCTTGGTTGACCTCTGCAATCACCTTCTATCTTTATTTGAATCTCTTCCAGGGCAGGACAATCGTCTAAACCAGCAAAAGATAATGGAGTCAGCAGCTCACCAACAGCAATCCAAAGGGAAAGATAGTGTAGCTTAGTCCATGTCCTAGAAGACAACAAATTGTCATTCTCAATGTTATTATACTTGCATTTCTTTTTGAAGCTGTTATCTTCCATGATCCTGCCTCGTTTTTCTGCTTGGAAATTCTCGAATCCACCTGGTTGATTTGAGGTGCCTGTCTGGCCTTCTGATTGTTCAACACTTTCCCACACGCAATCTATGTGGAGTCGTTCTATCTTGTCTCGTATAGGTTCTAATGCCTGCAATGACGAAATTGCATTAAGGTTATTGCAGTAAGAAATTTTAACATCAACCAAAGTTTTCCGAAGAGCTTGAGTCAATTTCCACATCCCCGATGATGTGATTCTCTTGCATCCCATAACCTCGAACTTGGAAAGTCTCGGGCAGCCAAGAGAGATGGCTACCAAAGCGGTATCAGTTAAGTCAGCGGAGTTCTTGATGGACAAAGATTCCAACCCTTGGCATAGGGCAATCCCATCTGGTCGAGAATCTATACCCCTGCAGATTCCATGGAACTGTCCGAGCTTTAAGGATTTAAGCCTGGGGCAACTGGAATTAAGCAGCTCCAACGCTGGCCAGGCATCCCTAACATTGTGGCAAATATCCAGAACCAACTCTTCAAGCAGTGGCAATCCAACAAATACATCTCCGAGTGTAGCAAGACTGATACTTGCATCTTCAGAAGTGTAACCCTCATCATTTGGGTCCGGCCTAACATTGGACAAAAAAGTAGCATCGACAAGGTGAAGGAGAGAAAGGCGAGGACAATTTGAAGCAAGAGTAAGCAAGGTTTGATCGCCAACAAATCCACTGAACCGATGGTCAAATTTACATGTTGCAAGGAGTTCACGGAGGTTTGGACAGGAAGCAGTAACAGCTAAAAGCTCGTGGGACTTGAATCCCTCAGCTGAAGACGGTCTGAGGATATTGAGATGGGAAAGAGAAGCCGCAATAGAAGGGTATGCTTCGATTGCCGGTGGAAGATCCTCAGTCCAGTAATAAAAATGTGAAACATCAAGTGAAGAAATCATAAGGCAATGCTCAAAAAGTGCACTAAAATCAGAGCCAATAGGTGTAGGCAAACGCTGGTGCCAACGTACGAGCTTAACATGTTGCAAGTTAGGCCACTGGGGAGCTAAAAGATGGAGAGTCCAAGGGTTCCGGACATAAACAACGAGAGAAACAACGGATGGAAATGCATGTCGAAGGAGTTGAGCAAGAAGAAGTGGATTTGGAGAGGACTCAAAAAGAGGGTGTCCCCAAGGGGAGACGAAAGAGAGATCAAGACTGGTAACAGCTCGAAAACAAGTCGGAAGGAGGAAGAGATCACGAGTATTGCCACGGAGGGTGAGAGATTTGCGAGTGGATCGCTCAAGCAAGTTCCACTTGAGACACACAAGGGACATGGCATTGCGCGTGCGAGTATCAGCAATTAAAGAGAATATGGTGGAGAGAATCACATCTGGTATTTCATGGAAATGAACGTTGCTTGAAGTTCCAGCCATTGTTGGCATATATACCGTCGATGGAAAGAATATTTGCAACCTGAAACTTAAACTATTCTGTGTATGGGAACCGAGGTCATCAAAGAGAAGTGTATAAGTGAAGATAAAAAGAATCAAAGGCTGTGGCGCGGCTTGTTGCTGAGAGAGATAGCTAATAAATATGTGATAGTATGAGAATAAATACATAGAAACTCATCAAACTTGTGTTCTCTATATATATAGAGGAAAGAATTAGAGTACAGTAAAATTATTTCATTGAAATTTTTAAATTTTATCATATATAAATATATTAAAAAATTAGAGGCTGACATACGCTTTTATTAAGATATATCTTTAAAGATTAATATACTCGTACATAAAATTTAAAATTTTTATTAACGATATATAAAAATGAACTCGTAAAATATATTATTGATTATATGTAATCTTGATGTATTGGTAAAAGTTGTTTTTTGCGATCAAACAAACTCTCTGTTAATACAAAAGAAAAGTTGCGTAAATGTGATTATCTTTAAAATCTACAATGTGAGAATTTTGTGTACTAAATTATCTTTTTGTGCATTGAGTTATCTTTTTTATTTGTAGATTTATACTATAAGCACAATTATATAAAATTGTTAAGTGGGTCTATTTAATTAAATAATTATTTTTAAAAAAATAATTGTAAATAAATGTATAGATCCTTTAAATTTACTTATTATGAAATTAAAAGTAATATACATATCGATTGAAATAAAAAAAATCCTAAATTTGATATATTTAATTTAAATGATTCATACAATCATTCTTAAAAAAATGACATTAATAAATTTGAAATCTAAATTTCAGTACATACAACTCCTCCTTTATTTCCAGATTTCGGCTATCTCTACATATGGATTGGAATAAAAGAACTCTATTAATGTATAGGGACGTAACGATCCAGAAAGGAAAAGGCATGTATATCTATAGAGACTAGGGAGGGTGTGAAAATGAAGATAAAGATTCAGTAGTACTTGTTAACTGGTGGCCAATAAAAGAGAAATATTTAGGATAAAAGAAAATGAAGTATATATCTTTTATGTGGTGTGAGAGTGAAGATAAAGTGAATATAAAACACCAGGTGATAAATAAAAGAAGCAATGCGCAGGTTATTACTTGAAAGTGCATGTGAGGGTGAAAATTAAGATTCAGTGAATCTGAATGTCGAGGTGGGGAAATAAAGATGAAAAGGAAGAAGAAAAAGTAGTGGAAAGTGGAAGGCGAAGAAGCCTGAGGGCAGTTTTTGATCATGCAGTCTTGTTGTAAGTGATCAGGATGAAGATAAAGATACAGAAACCTGTGGCTTGTGTAACGGAGAAGATAAAGATACAGTGTGAACTTTATTTTTAGAACAGTAGTTTTGACTCTGGAAGAATATATATGCCATGCCACTTGCGAAACCAAAGATGGTTATCAATTCCATGCATTTTGACAACCAAACACAGCTACCCTACTATCTTCTCGGATCACGCTCTGAAGAATAAGAGAATCAGAGTGAGTTTGAAAAGTGGTAGGTTATATGGGACCATGCATGCCCCTCATTTCCTTTGCGCAATAACGACCGCATGTAAAGACGGAACATTGTGTTATAAGAGGTTTAGAAAGGATTATACTTAGGTATTTTTTTCTACATCAATCGAAAAATTATTTGCATTATTTTAATTCGTGATTTTTAAACTATAAAAAAACAGTCTTTAATTATATATATTTATATTTATATTTATATTTATATTTATACTTATACGTATATGTCCATCTAAACCATTAAAATAGAAGATGCTTATATACTTTCAAAATTTTGTACACATATGAGAGTTTAATCATTTTCTCTCTCTCTTTATATATACTTTAATAAGGTTGTGGTTATTTATATATTTATAAGTAATTCATTTAGGAAACTTTTTTTAAAATATAATAAAATAAACATGTGATATTTTTTTTAATTCTATTTGTGAATTAAGTTTTAATTACTTCATACGTTATATATACATAAAATTAATGATATAGAACTAATTAAACTGACTTTATTGATAATCTTTCAATATTTTATTTAATAATTAACCCATTAAATCAATATGAATGCATATTTTCTCATTAGTATTGACTAAAATTAAATATAAAGAGAACAACTAAGACTTAATTTGACGATTATTTTTTAAATAAAAATTAGATTAAAAATATAAATCTTTTTTTTTTCATTTAACCTCTCTATAAATAAAAATAAATATAGAGAGGCGAGGGTAAAATTGTATACGAAAGATGCGAGTGCATTAAAGTTAAAGCAAAAGGAATTCATGATTTGGTCAAGAAAGAAATGATAATTGGTGAATATGGTATATAGGAAAAGCTTCTGCTAATAATTTATTAAAACAGAGATATAGGGTAACTAAAATTAACGTTATTTGAATATTTTAAAGGGTAAAAACCTTTGTTAGGCTGTATGTACCTTCAACTGTTTGCAATTGTTCTTCAAAGATTATGTATTTTGGCTTTGTGATTATTCTTAAAGTGCTGTATAGGAGAGTGATTATTTAAGCGACTAAGTTGTTGGACCCTTTTTTACATTATACATTTTTCTAATTCCAGAATTGTTGAGTGCTCTTACATTTAGCATTCCATTTCAAATGTAAACAATGAATGTCCATTTGAAATTGCTTTGTTTGCAACAAGTGAGCACCACGTCGCTAGTGGGGCTCAGGTGTTCAGCTATCTCTAATGTTCATCATTGTTATGCCACTAATTGAAGACTCTGCCGAAGAATTTCATGCTTGGGCGAAACTCCTGTCACTTCTCACTTAGTCACTCCACAGCAGTGATCCAACTTAACCAAGCTTCAAGTCATGACATTATTCGGTTAACATCGCAAAATCAAGTTTTCAGATACATAGGATGAAAATTGAAAAGCATTCCAGTTGTTGATTCTCTAGTTTTTCCAACAATGTTAAGCATCAATCTTCTTCAGCTTTGATACAAATAGACACAATTGAATGCAAGATGTGATGCTGCACTTAGATCAGTAGAAACCTCGGCCGGTTCAAGGTAAACAAAGGAATAGCTTTTGGGGGTTAAACCATGCCAATCCTATGACTGATATGTTAATTTTACAATAATCAACATGATTAGAGTTTAACATAATGCCCTCAAATATCTTGACTAATATCTACAAGAACATATCCTAAAACTTGATATTCCTAATCTCATATGTGACTAATTGGAAACCCTTCCAAACCCATCAAGGAACCAATCCCTAGTTGTAATAGCTTTCCTTGAATGTTCTATGGGTGAGCTATAATTAAAGTTTGATGTAAGTAACCCCCAGTTTGGTAAATAAGGTGGAAATCAAGGGCAAAAGATTGAAATAAGGATAAGTTTCTCTCAAGAGTTGAGATCTCTCAAGTATATTTACCAGATAAAATGTTGTCCTCTAACACTAGCAAGACCAAATATCAAGGGAGGATGGCATGTCATGAACTTTATTCAACCCAAGGAAGAAATATTTTGGAGCGGCTCTGCCACTATCTCTAGAAGAGGATGCCATACGATAAGCAGCAATGAGTTAGAGCTAGCGAAAACTGTCTCTAACCTTCTTTCTATATATTTAATAAAAGATTAAAGCAGACATGCAATATCTAAATTTGATTATGGTGTATAATTTCCTTACAGCTTCAGAAAAACTTGTGAATGCTAACAAAGAATTATAGAGGCATAAAAAGCTAATATCACCAATCTTAAGTCTCACAGTCTACTAGCTCATAGACAACTCAGTCGCAGAGTAGAGTGGCGGCCATGATAGTAAAGCTTGTACAAAGAACTCTCCATTTGCAGCCATGATACAATACACTCTCTTTCTATCATACATGAGCAAAGTATGCAATGAGACAGAAACCAGAAAGCATTGTAACTTGCAAGCTTTTAAAGAAACAGAGAAGAAATCCCAAAATAAAAGTGTAAGAAAATGTAAACGCTTTGCTTTAGTAGAATTGATATACAGGGGATCAAAATCCAATACAATAAGGTACTTATTCATCAAGAACAGAATGCAATAGCGCAGAGGCATGTCATATCTACAACAAAATTGCAATTAACAACAACAAGAGCATCATACATTCATACCCCCATTACCAATCCCCTTACAAGTACATCATCCATTCATTCATCAGTTTCTACCTATACAAATGTCAAAAATTCCTGTAATGGAAATGAATCATACAAAAAAGAAAAAAGGTTTAAAGACTTCCCTTCTTAAGCTGCTCTGGGGTCCATCCCTTGCTGCCAAACGTAAACAAGCTCATCCAAGCCGGTACTGGCCATAAGTCCATCAAAAAACAGACTCAAATCAACCCCAACTGCGAACTCTGCATGATGATCATACCTCCCAAAAGGTGCATCTTCCACCATAAAATCCCACAAACAAACCGTCATATCATACGTACAAGACAATCGAATTTCTTCTCTGCGGCGAAAACTTAATTTTCCTGACAGCATTACCATGACCGTTAAGAACCGAATCCCGCATCCTATAGTTCCTGATGGTGCCAGATTTTAATACTCTTATCCACACTTGCAGTAGCAATCAAACAATCAGATTATCATCGTTGAGCAGGGTTCCCTAACGTCCCAGATTCTTACCGTACAGTCACCCGAAACCAAGGCAAAAACGTCGGCGTGTTTGGGGTTCCACGCGACGGAATACACGCAATACGCGTATGCCCAAAAAGTGCAGAGGGAAGAGGGGCGGTCGAGGGTCCAGAGCTTGATAGAATCGTCCCAGGAAGTTGAGGGAAACGAGTTGCGCCGCATGGGGTTGTAATCGAGACCATGGACTTCACGGTCGTGTTCTTTGATGGAGCGAAGAGGGTCGGAGTGAGGAGGGAGGGCGGTGTCATATACTTTGATACAGCCGATGGCGCTAACGAAGGCGGAGCCCTGCGGTTCGGACCACGCGACGTCGTAGACTCCATCGGTGAGAGGTCCTGACGTGAACACGGCCGTCGCATAGTATGCCGAAGTTTTGCGCGGTTGCTACGGCTAAACGGGACTCGTAAAAGAGGGAGAACCTGACAGAGTAGCCGTTGAACGGACTCACGAAACGGGCATTGTTGTTTTTCTCGAATTTGGATGAGGTTGGCAATTGGTTGCAGAAATTGCAGCTCAACTTCAACCTCAACAAGCAGCTACAGCTTCGTCACCTTGACAGTCACCAGGGGCTGCATTTTGTACGGGCTCGAGTGGAGAAGAAACCAGAGAATGGGCTAGATCCAATAGACCAAACCTTGGTCTGAACTTAAAGGCTTTATAGAAAATGGGGCCTTTGGCAGATTGGGTCGAGATATTTCGGGACGGAAGTAATTAAAATTTCATATTCCAAGTTATTTGAGTTCATATCTTATTTGTCCAAATTATTAATTCTTAAAATGAGTCATTTCGATTACATTTTCTAATTGTTGAATTCGAATATTTCAAGTTTTGATGCTTTTAAGTTTGGATATTGAGCAAATTCAAGTTACTTATTTTTTTAATCAACCAAATTTTTCGAGTTCGGATAACTTCAATCTTGAACTTTTAATTTACTTACTTTTGTCCCATTAATGATAGTCGAAATATTTGAAGCAAAATCTCCAACAATTACACAAACTGTTTTAGATTTCTTAGAATGAGAAAATTAAATAAGTTATGTTTAAAGTAGTGATAGTTTAGGTATGAATTTAATGTAATAAATTTGTAGGTTGTTGTCCTAGGCGTTGGGAGTTGGAGCCCTTGGCTTTAAATCTGCAAGACTCAAAAACAGCCTGGAACCATGGACCATTACAGTACAGTTGCCGGTTGCAGCCATTGTCCCATAAAACTGGTTGCCCAACTCGGGATGGCTCACACTGAGGCTGGACTCAATGTAAACTCGTGCAGCAAACACATCTTAAATCTTTATAGCTTAATTTTTTTGCACCGAACGCATCTTAAAACCTGTATTGTAAATAATGGAAGTTAAATTTTTTGTCTTTGGGTAGAGTAGCATCCGACATTTCTCAGACTATTCTGTTTGATCAAACAATTGAAAGAAAGAAGAAAGAAAATATAAGACACTGAGTGGTTCCACACATACCAAACTTGAATATCTTATTTTAAGACCTATTCCTTTCTTTATAATGAAATAGGTTTCTTTCACAATGAAATGAACGAGAGAATAATTGATGCCATGAAAAAAACAGATATCCACCGAATATTTATTCAAATTCAACCCTAAAAATAATGCCTTTATAGTAGCTTCCAATTAAGTTTTTTATTTGTTTATATTAATTAAAGAGTTTATTTTTTATACACTAACATCATAATTTCTTAATTTCACCGGATATGTAAACATCCGCTAATTTATTAATAGAATTTAAAAACTCAACAAACTATGTGAGATAATTAATTTCTTTTAATTAAAACAAAGCCTCTCTTGCTAGTTGCTACTATATTTATATTTGGAAAGGAGAATAATAAAACATTAAAAAATAATATGTAAACTTTTTGGTACTCTTCCTATGTAGTTGATAAACATAGTCCCGCAAGTTTAGAAATGGTGTTGAAGTCAATCGGCCAGAATTGGAGCTTTCCTAAACAACCTGGTTGACAAGGTTTGGTTTCATTTGACCCCATTATTTAAACTTATCCTTTTGCCATTTCTCGAGACAAAATTTATTGATAAACAAGAAAAATATCATAATCATATGTAAACAAAAGTATGTAAATAACTTTTCTAACATTTTTTTAAGGTTTGAGATTTAAGGTTTAGACTATAGTTTCAGAAGTAGGGTTTAGGGTTCATCAAACAATTGAAAGATTGTTATTGAGTCAATCTTCAATATGAATTTGATTTGTTTAAGTTAAAGTAGAGCCTTTTGCCAATGTGATTGATGTGTAGTTTAGGGGACCCGTGTTGTTTAACATCTAGTTAGTAATATGTTTAATCATAGTTAAAGTGTTCTAGGACAATCAAATAATTCTCATGAAAAAGAAAAACAAAAACATAGAAATAAAAAACTAGACAGTGAATTTGGTGAGCTAATGCGGCAATCAAGAAGAAAGGGAGGGTTTTGCCAAGATTCTTTGATTGAGTGAAATACAATATGAAAATTCAAAGGCCATGAAAACTCAATGGACCCTCCTCTCTCCATACTATCACATGGTACCCACTAGCATCTACATCTGAACCAGTTAGCTGGTAGGCCACACAACTTGGATGGGACATAACTAACTCAAGGATTAACAGGAAATTAAACCATTTAAACAGTTTTTAACTACCTTGTTTCCATGTGGGAAAATCTCAATGTGGCCACATACTAATTTGATTATGGTCCCCAAGTGAAATTGAAATTAAACACATCAAATCAAGCTATTTAACACCCTCCTTTAGGGGATTAGCTTTAATTTTTTTTTGTGGGTGTCATGATCAGGCTTTTGAAATTTCATTGTTACTTACAAAAGAATCTTTTAACTACTGTATTTGAAAGGGGAACTGAAATGAATCACTCTCACATGAAGATTTTGGAAGTTAAATCAGTAAATAAGCTAAGAGAAGTTGGGAATTAGGATGAAACTGTGGTTGCAAAGTGCAGGTGTGGCCAAAAAACTAATATTTGATCTATTAATTATTACTTTCCAATAAAAAGATTAAGTCAACTATTCAAATTTCTTTTTTATTGTATCATGTACATTAAAATAAAGTGCAAGTAGGGCTGGTTACAATTCATTGTAGCAGATAGAGGTTAAGAAAAACTAAAACCACAAAGGGTGGAAGGATGAAGTTAAAAGGAGAACTCTACCTTCTAAACCTCACTTTCCAATGAAATCCACAACCCACATGATCTTGCTTGGGGATATTGAAAGATCGCAACCCTCTTAAAAGAAGATTTCCCTATACCCCAATTCCCCACTTGCCTTTCACACAATACCCAAATTAAATCCAAACAATGCCTCTCTCATTCTTTCTCTCAACGGCCCCATGCCCAATAGCCTCCGCACCTAATATCAATGGCATGTTCAGTCTTCAACTGACACGTGTCACATGCTGATTGAAGCATGTTTCCTAGACCACCTCCTGGCAGGAGGGTCTTGTTCTGGCTTACTTGGCTGTTCCAATCATGCACTAACATGTGTCACCCATAAGCCCTCCAACCTCGCAATACAAAACCCAAAATTATTGATCTTATTGAAGCTAAGGATGGGAAGATGGGGTCCCTAAGGGCTAAGTGACTGATCCGAAAGGCAAAGTACAGAGTAAGGTGCAATTATTCATGCCATAGATTTCACCCTAAGCTAATGAAGAAAAAAAACTCTCTCAAAGAAGCAGAAAGACATAGAAAACGCTAAAAGTATAAAATAAAAACTTCATTATTTTTTTTTCTTTTATGTGACTGATTCCCACTCTATTTGAGTTAGCTAAGGCCAAAGAAAAAGAGACTTCTCTTTCTCTTCTTATATTTCTCTCTTTCCATCACTTCCTCTTTTTCATCTCCTCTTTTCTTCTTCTTCTTCTTATCTATGAGAGACCAATACAGAGCGAGACCAGAGCCATGAAGAACACCATCCGGTGCTGCATCTCATGCATTCTTCCTTGCGGAGCACTCGATGTGATTCGCATAGTGCACTCTAATGGGCGCGTTGAAGAAATCAGTGGCTCCATCAAGGCCAGCGAGATCATGAAGGCTCACCCCAAACACGTCTTGAAGAAACCCTCCTCTCCTTCCGATGATGGGATGGTCCCAAAAATCGTCATCGTCCCACCAGACGCAGAGCTCAAACGTGGAAAGATTTACTTCCTTATGCCAGCACCTTCAACACCCGAAAAAACCCGATCAAAACCTTCCTCAACAACCAAGAAGAAAAGAAGAGACAACCTCGACGGCAGCAATAACAACGGCAACAACAGCAGCCACAGCCGCCACAGCCGGCAGCATCGTCAGAGTCGAAGCATGAGCAGCGCCAACAAGAACAACAACACTATTTCAATGACAAATCTCTTGATATCGGATCAGTATTTAAGTGAGATACTGTCAGAGAAGTTGTCAACGCAAAGGGATCGAAGAAGAGGCCGAGTTGGGGTGTGGAGGCCACACTTAGAGAGCATCTCCGAGACGCCAAATGATGGATGACCATCATGAAGTACGCTGTGTTTTACACTACCATGGATTACAAAAAAGGGGTTTACAAATTTTCTTCGGATTTTTAAATGATTCATTGTTAGAGAAAAAGAAAAGTTCATCCATCGATCCATTAGAGTTCAAGGAGCAGCTCTTAATTGTTAAGCTCTCCCTTTTTACATTTCTTTTCTTCCTTTCAAGTTTTCTTTTGAGTTTTGTACATATAGGCATAGAAGCAAAATAATGCAAGAGAAAAAAGACTGAGCTGTAATCTGGAAATTGTGGTGATGATTCTTACAATAAAGATGTTCTGGGATCTTGGGTTCGGATGATTTGCCACAGTTACCGGATTTTCAAGTGTAATATTCAAGTGCCAAATCTCTTGGAAGTTGTAATTTTGTAAATGCTGAGAAAGAATTTGTTGAATTTTTTTTTTATTCTTTTTGAGGGGGAATGAAGAGGGGAATTAATTATTATCCATAGTGAATGACACTATGAAAGAGAATGCGAGATGTTACTTCTACCGTTCTACTATTGAGCACTAGGAAGACTAAAGGCATGTTTGTTTAGAGGGAAAATAGATTATTGGAAGTAATTTTTCTTATCCAGTTATATACCTCATTTGATCGTATAATATTCTTATTATCAAGAGATAAATTAGACCATCCAAAGATTTGATTAAATTAGGGTTTCTCGATTGAATACTTTGATATCTTGATCATAATTTTTTTTAATGTATGCTTTAATCTTTTTATCTTGATTTTAATTGTGTTGTGGCTAAATTTTTTAAAGTCTTCCCTAATCTGTTTTTATTAATATTCTTCATATTCTTTCTTCCTTCGTCTAGTATAATCTTATGCCTTAAAAAATTATTGAGTAATGAGAATAAATTTGGCATGAGTAGATTAAGATTTTGATTCTAAGGTGATTGCGAAATGATAGATAGTGGCAGTGGAATATTAATAAACGATCAGTATCATTTCACTGTATAACATATTGTACATAATTTGGATTTTATCAAGACACGGTAAATTATTAGGTTCTTCTCTTATTGGAGCTAGCGTAAGGCATTTGTTACTTTCGACGGCGGATGAATTTAGATTCGACGACAATTGGTGTATATTTTGTATTAATTTATATCATATAAAATATAAAATTATTATTTTATATTAAATATAAAATTTTTAAATTCTTTTATTAAATTCATATATAACTTATTTCATTATTATGACAATCAAATTTATATTTAGTTTTTATTAAATTTTAACTTGTTTTATGTTTATATATTTTTCATGTCATGTTTAAAATTAACTCGTACTATTATTTTTTTAATTTTGTTTATACACTTTTTTATTTTTACTAGGAATATGGATTATTATCCCTATGACTATTGTTTACTTTCTTTATATATTTGGGTAATAATAATCCCTACGACTATTGTTTAATTTGTTTATTCGAAATTCAATAATGTTTAATTGATAAAATTTGCAGGATTAGATACTCAATTCATCTATTCGGATAGAATATTATTTACCAGATACTCATTCATTATTAATTAATTAATTCATATTCGAAAACAAGGAAAAGAAAGAGGGTCTTTCCCTTCTAGCTGATCATAATCATTTTCATTAAGAAAAAAAATGGTAAAGGCTGCTTTAGACCATGCATTAAACTTTTACAAAGGAGTTTTCATGCCGGTACTAATTTGAAAAAGACACTTATTTTTAGTGGTTGAGTATTAAAATCATTTCGGTAATAATATTACTAAAAATCTGAAATCGAAGTTCATTCATGCATTATTTTTGTAAATTATTTTTATAATTTTAAGATCTTATTCTATGGTGATGGTGAAATGATAGATGGAGGCAGTGGAATATTATTAATCGATCATTATCACATTATCACGATATAACATGTTGTACAGAATTTGGATTTTATCAAGACAAGGTAAATTCGTAGGTTTCGTATAGGAATGCAAGACATAAGTCATTTTTGATGTAGGATAAATTTAGATTTGGCAATTTGTATATGTATTGTATCATTCATGTTGTATAAAATATAAAATTTATCATGCTAAAATTTTTATCCATAAGTTAAATATAAAATATTTTTTAAAACTTTTATCAAATTCATATTTTTTGTCAAATTTCAACTCCGGTAACATTCGTATATTTTTCATATCGTATTTAGAATTCAGTCATATAATTTTTTCAATTTTGTTTATACACTTCTTATTTTTACTAGGACTATGATTATTATCCCTAAGACTATTTTTTACTTTGTTTATTTGGACGACGACGACGATTATAATAATCCCTAGCACAATTTTTTAATTTGTTTATTCAAAATTCAATAATGTTTAAATGATAAAATTTGCAGGCCAATTCATTTAATTTGGACAGAATATTATTACCAGAGACTCTTTAATTATTAATTAATTCATTCACATTTGAAAACAAGGAGAGAAAGTGGTCTTTCTCTTCTAAGTTCTAGCTGATCATAGTCATTTTCATTTAAAAGAAAAAAAAAAAAGGTAGAGGTAGCTTTAGCCCGGGATTTAAACTTTTACAAAGGAGTTTCAATACTTTGTACCTACTTGAAACACATTTTCTTCATGGTTGAGGAATAAAATCATTTCAATAATAATACATTAAAATTATAAAATTAAAATTTAATTCAATTCATTCATACATTATTTTTTGTAAATTTCAATAATCTTAAATTTTAAATTTTAATATCTATATTTCTTTCGTATATTTTCAAACCTCTTTTTAATAAAACAAATACTAAAAAACTAGAAGCATAAGTCTTGTAATTTTCAATAAGAAAGGGAAGGGAAGTTTAACTCTAGCCAAGAATTTTTCTTATTGGGCAATAAAATCCATGAACTAAATAAAAAAGAAATATATATTCAGTCAATTTTATATGTTTTAAAGCCAAAGATAATCAGCACCATTATTTACACATCTCCTTTTAGAAAAAGAATGAAAAATCAAGTACGCCATGTTCATGAAAGGTGACACATCATTGACATACGATGGATCACAGCACATGATCAAAGCTAAACATAAATGCGATGTTCTTCCACAATCCAAATCAGAAGGAGAGAATTCACATGATCATGCTTTAATATGCTAGATCCATAAATATCCATGGAGAGTTTGTAACCACAATGAAATATCCCCATCAATTGAAAAATAAAAAATACTATAAAAAAATAAGAAGAAAAAAAGAAATTGTTTATGGAAGTATTAAATCGAAGTGACTTTGAGGTGTAAGAAAATGATAGTCCCCACATAAAACTTTTTCCACAATGGAATAATTATAATCGCAGTTTGCACTTGCTAGCCTGCACTTGCCAAGTGGGCTTTGGAAAAGGGTGGGAAGCATATATCTATAATTTGAATATATAAATTTTGTTTATACTATATAAATTTTATATTTGTATAATGTAAAATATAAAAATTTTATATTAAATTTATATTAACATATCAAATATATTTTATTTTTATTTTTATTGTATTTATTATATATATAATTTGTATCAAATTTTAATTTATATCATTTTTATATTTTTTATTTTTATTATTATTATTTGTTTTTTGTGAAGTTGGAACATCACAGGTTGTGAAAAGCATCCTGTACAACTAATTAGCAGTAGGGTTTGACCTCTGCATGGCTGGATTAAATGCCACCGGTGGATTATCAGTTCAGCTTGCAAGCTTCATCATCAACTCACCACTCCCAGGCCTGGAGGAGTAATCAAATTCCCCATTTTCCATCTTATCATACATAAATGTTCCTGAGATCTGCAAATTTTATTTTGTTTTCTGCTTTTTCCAGTCCCACCATCTGGGGCCGATAAAAAGGTAACAGGAGTCGGATAGATATCATTGGAATACAAATCTATTTCAATTGATGCCTTGGCTTGTCAGAATTGGAGTTCATTTTTTCTGCTTCATCCAGTACAGATAACTATTTAGCATGTCTTTTTTCTTAATTTGAAGTTGTTACTTATCTGTTGGCATGCAACATCCAACTGCACCATTAGATCAGAATTGCTCATACTTCATCATCCTTTTTTTCTAAAATGATGATTTATGTATATAATCTTTGTTATCAAATATAAAATTATGTTATTTTTTATGTCATTTTTATATTGTTTCAATATATAATATCTAAGATAATTATTTTCTGCTTTCCTTTATTTCTGTTCAGAGTTAAGACCTGATCGGATCAGCCCCTCATCCTTTTTCATTCTTTTTCTTTCTCTGTGGAGGAGTTCTCAAAATCACAAATTACCACTGTTTGCCGACAAACATAGGAGGCCAAATAATAGGACAATTGATCCTTGATTGGACTAAGCAGTTAAGAATTCGGGGCCATGGCATATTTGACAAACGAAAAAAATAAAGGAAGAAGTGCTTTAAAGGGCAAAAAGTTGAACTACATCAGACAATTTAAAAGCCTCTTGGAACATGTGATTTTGCTAAACGGTATCAGATTACCCAAGGAGCTTCTGAAACTGGTTAAATTGATATATCTATATACATAATGTCAAGATATAAATGAAGAATATATTACCGTATCCAAATCATTATTAATTCTTATAATTAATTAAAAATTCTGTATCATTTATTGACATCGAAAGATATTAAATAGTAATTCAAATAATCATAATTTCCTATGAAAATTTTATAAATTTTGATATTTATATTTTTGTCTTTCATTAAATCAGAGATTTTACTGTAAAAATATATATATCACAAGGGATGAAAGCTTGATTAAAAATATAAATTAAAAAAAAAAATCTATTTGCTTGATGAGTATTTTAAAAGATACCGAAAGCCTTTTGGTTCAAAGCCATGACTTCAATTGGCTGAAAAGTCCATGGAAAATGAAGGAATTGGTTAATCCTTTTGTGGTGCAGAATTGAGAAGACTAGAAAGTGGGAAATAAATATTGCTAAAAAATTGCAATATTTCAACCCACTGAGGGTGCCTCTCTTGCACTTTGTTTAAAAGGGTAAAGGGTCACTGTCTCTCCTTTTTGTGAGTGTAATTTTTTGTCACGTTTTCTGCAATTTAGTTATACGTATCATTTTAAATGATTATATTTTAATTTTTAAAATATAAAAATTTTATAATAAAATCGAATTGATTATAAAATTCTCCATTCCGAAACTACGTTTTCCTTTTTTCTTACATCAAATTTTTATTCATTTTCTAGGAAAATCCTCATGGTGGATAAAATGTTCCAAAATGAATCATCAATCGTGTCGTCACCCATCTTTACAAGTGGAAATTAAGAAATGGCCAATGCAACCATTGCATTTAATTAACCTTTCCATTCTTTTGGACCCCTACTCCCATGTACTCTTTAATGGTTGACATGACTCTGAACAACTGTTTTTATCACCATTGGGTTGCCATGGAATAAGGATTAGGTCTTGAAAGATTTGAATATTTGGTGCAATAGCCTTTGTTTATTTGATACCGTCAATCACACCATCTAATCCAAGAGTATATACTATCATTCATAATTGATCGGAATACTTTGATTTAAAACACTCACCCGTCTGTTTCCAAGTTATCTGGCGGTAAAAATTCTGGGTTCAAAGGGTAGACACTATGACAATGACAATAACTTATAATTATGGATGTAATTGAATTGAGTTGAAATTTAAAATCAAATTTGAATTTTGTTCGAATTAAAAATTTGAAATTCAAAATTTAGATTGAATTCAATCGAGTTTAGTTTTTAAAATTCTAGTTCGATTCGATAAAATATTTGAATAGTTCGAATTCAATTCAATAAATTCGATTCGAACTTAACTAGATAAGTTTGATTTGTTAATTTACAACAATATAATATGAGTATAAAATGATAAATTAATAATAAAATATAAAAAAAAACATATATTAAAAAAGTTTGATTAAACTTTTTAATTAAATGAATTGGATATTAAAATATTTAAATTCGACAATATTCATTATTTAAATAATTCAATTGAATTTGATTTAAAAAATAAATGAATCAAATTTAAATAATTATCAAATCAAATCCAAATAACTCACAATAACTTAACTCAAGCAAATAATGAAGTAGAAGCTCTTAATTTCATTAGCCAGAGCTCCATTAACCTTGGAAATCAAAGTTTTCTGTCTCTAGGGGCATAACTCTGGCTGCTATTCAGCCATTGCTGAGTCTGGAACAGCGAAGGATGAGGAAGTACACATTTTTTTCTGCAATCCAAACATGAGCAAAGCTTATCAAAGAGGAAAAAAAAAAAAGGTCACCCTCAGTGAGATTTTGTTCTTTCTGACGTAACCCACGCAAAAG
Source organism: Firmiana major (assembly GCA_033439115.1). NCBI lineage: Eukaryota > Viridiplantae > Streptophyta > Magnoliopsida > Malvales > Malvaceae > Firmiana > Firmiana major. The sequence continues at coordinate 2,338,902 of CM065914.1, read as the reverse complement.
AGAGGCAAAGTGCTTGCCTACGGTTCTTCGGCTTTCGAACCTTTTTACGCTCTTTAGCATACACGCGACAGTCGGGCGCTTTAGCACATAAAAAACATGATTTCTCTAACTGGATTTATTTTCATGTTGGACTGGGCTGCCATAGCTTCAACTTCAAATGAGCCCAAATCATTTGAGCTCCCAAAGTACATTCAAACATGGCAATTGGGTTGGGTTACTTGCTAAAAAATAAAATGATGTGTAGTTTCAAACTCGAATAATTTTGGATTTAAATAATTTAAAAAATTTTGAATCTAAATTATTAAATTTTAAAATCAAATCAATTTAAGTTTGATTTAATTATTTGTATAAATGGTTTAAATTTAATTTATTTTAAGTTTGATCTTTGAATTACTCAATTTTTATTTATAATTCGAATTGGATCAACCAAAATTTTGATGAATAGCATCAAATTTTCAAATTCAAAATTTTATCCACTTTATTTAAAATCTAAAATCAATAAATCTAAAAAAAAAACTTAATTATTTACATGTAAAATAAGTAACCTTTAACATATGATTATTTTACTTATCTTTCATGTAAATTTACAGTGTAAGTAGCATAAAAATATATTTAATATCGCATAAAAATTTTAATAATTTTTGAATTAAAAATTAAAAAAATTAAAATACATAATAAATTTTAAATTTAAATTCAAATAATTTTATACTCTAATTTAATTTTAAAAAACCGATGCATGGAAGCGTGTGCAGACCTTTGGAAGCATCTAAGACCAATATTTTACGGTAATTAGGTGGGATTTTTTTTTTTACCTAAAATTGGGTTTAGCGATTAGACTTTAGTCATTTTAGTGCCATGCAGCCTCAGCCTTTGGGCAGTCTTGTCTCCCTTGAGATGAATGAACCTTGGTGGATTTCTTCAACTGAGCTGAGTCGAGCCTAAGACCAAAGTTAGAGTCCGTGCGGCTCACGTCGTGCGTCAGTCGGCAGCCGGCTCCATCACTGCCAAACATCGACGCAACCGCTTCTCCCCCCCACCCTTTTTTGCCCCTACCAATCTAGCATTTAGTAGGCCTATGGCTATTTTCATTTTTGCGAGCAATTTCTTCTAAATCTAAATTCATGATATTGCTAAATTTTGTATACTATTTTATTACTAGATAATAATTTAGTATATATATTTTTAAAATAAATACAAACTTTTGATTTGAAAATAATATAAATGTTGAAAATCAAAGTACAAAATTTTTATGTTTTAAAAATAAAAATATAATTATTTAAGTTAATATTTAAAATCAATTAATACATAATTTTAAATTTATAAAAAACAATAGTTTTGAATGAGAGGGTGGTATCATACACAAACCATTGCTTATTAGTCTTCTTTCAACCCCAATCACATGTGTTCAGGGATGAAAAATGAAAAAAATATCAACGTTTTTTAGTCCGAATGGTAAAAAGCTTCGTCTCTTTAAAAAATATATCGAATTTGAATCTTATGAATGAAACAAATAGCGTTGAGAGAGTCATCCCTTTACGAAGCTTAACAGATACTCAATTTCGGATTGATCGGAACTCAATTTGATGAATACTAGGGGTCTAAATAAAAAAAAAAGGCATGTGGGTACTTGAGAAGTGTTATTGAAAAAGAATTTCCAATGTCCCGTATTCGAATTTTTATTATATCAAATTTTTTTGGGTCAACGACAGCTACATAGAGCAAGCGAAAATTAATATCATATATAATGTAATATGAGAAGATATCGTGGTTTACACAAAAAAAAATTGATCTAATAGTTGTTATTTATTCTTAAAGAAGAATTAAATTAAAGATTTGAATCTTCATTCCCTATTAGACCTCTTTATGGGAAAAAAAACATGAACGAGGAAGAAAGATAGGAAGATTGAGGCAAACGTCTATGACTTTGAGGTGAGAAGTATGGAGAAAGATGTTGTACAAGTATTACGCAAAGTATCAATCTCTTGATTGAACGATACTGATAAAATTATAACATATTATAAGTTTAAATTCAAATAATTTCAACATTTATTTTTAATTATAAAAAATGTGTATAACATAAATGACCAATCTACCAAAAATTTGGCACTCCAAATGCCAAACCCCAAACCTAAATGCTTTAAGACTTTTCCGTTTTAAGATACAACATTTTTTCCATTTCCAAAATTTATATTTTTTCTATCCTATCAATGGTTTATTTTATAGATTTATAATTGATGTATCGATAATGTATAAATGTTATATATTTTAAGTTAATTACAAAATTTACTTTATTAATGAATAAAATTAAAAAATATATAAAAATTATTATCTTATATATTGATAATTGAGTTTTTAGACTTCACCAGTAAAAATAAAGATAATAACACATATGACATATCTTTTATAAAACATTAAAAAAATAAAAAAATAAATTATGTATCATCATTTTAATTTTATTTAAATATAAAAATTTCATCAATAATATAAAAGATAATAATTTAATAAATAGAACTTTAAAAATAAATTATATAATTTTTAATTTTATTTATTAATGAAAATTTTTTATGGTTAGATAACATTAAATATAACCATTCACTTTATTTTAGTATATATATATAAAATAAATGGAAGAAAATAGAGGACAGAGTATTTACAAATTTTGCCCGCCTTAAGCATCGGCAGACGGATCGAAGTGTCGCAGTTTTTCGGCCAGGTAGGAATGTGTAATAGCAGGCCAGGACAGCAGCAAAAAGGAAGCGTCAAAATGCCAACTGGATTAGTAGCCGAGCCGAATCCGATGATGACCCAAGCCATCAGCCCACCTCACCCCACCCTCACGCGCTCTCTCTCACATCCCGGCGACCCACCCTCACCCGCTCCCTCTTTCTATTATTCCCTTTCCCTACTCTCACGCCTCTCTCATGCGTCCGGCGCGTCATCGCCGAACCGACCCAACCTCTCCTTTTTCCTTTTAACCCTTCTTTCCCAATCAGTAACCTAAATCTCGCCTTCACGCCATAACCAAAAACCAACCCACCCTTTTTTCTCTTCCCCCAACCCCCTAAATGGGCGATCTTATGGATTCCCTCACGCCGTTAACTACCCCCACGCCTCCTTCCTCCGCTCCCCACTCCCGTCCGTTACCTGTCCGTGAAGATTGTTGGTCCGAGGAAGCTACTTCTACCCTCGTCGACGCTTGGGGTCGCCGTTATCTCGAGCTTAACCGTGGGAACCTCCGTCAGAAGGACTGGCAAGATGTTGCTGACGCGGTAAACGCCCTTCACGGTCATACTAAGAAGACGCACCGTACAGATGTCCAGTGCAAGAACCGGATTGATACCATTAAGAAGAAGTACAAGATCGAGAAAAATCGTGTTACCTCCTCTAACGGAACCCTAACGTCTTCGTGGCCTTTCTTCGAACGCTTGGATTCTCTTATCGGATCCAATTTCGCCGCTAAAAAGCTCTCACCGTCGCCTAAGATATCCCCGAAGCCATCGCCGAGGTTGTCACCCAGGATCCCGGGATCTCCTCCCGTGGCTCTACCGCTTCCTCTGCCGAACAGGAGGACTCCAGCGTCTGCAATGGTTGTAGCGCTTCCGCAGAAGAGGCCAGCGGCAGACGATGGACATTTCAGGAGAAATTATTCGGCCGTTGCCGCTGCGGCTGCTGCTGCAGAAAGTGATGAGGAGGAAGGAGAGGAAAGCGACGGAGAGGAAAGTGAAGGAGAAGGAGAGGAGAGGGAAGGGATGAAGAAATTGGCGAGAGCGATAGAGAGGTTTGGGCAAGTGTATGAAAGAGTGGAAGGGGAGAAGCTGAGACAGATGGTAGAATTGGAGAAGCAAAGAATGCAATTTGCTAAAGATTTGGAAGTGCAGAGGATGAGGATGTTTATGGATACGCAAGTGCAGCTCGAGAGGATCAAGCGCGGCAAACGATCATCGGGGTCCAGTGGTGAGGCCTGCTCTTACTCATTAAAAAGCTGTCATTAGCTTTATATATTATTGTATTTATTATTTGATTGATGAGAATGTATATTTTCATGTAATAGATTCGTTTATCTTTATGCTTAATATCTATTGTTGGATTTTAAACACAATTTTTATTGAGTAGTTGTTTTAATGTGTTTTGGACCATTAGATGGGAATGAAATAGAAACCTTCTTAATTTTTTGAATTTTTTTGTTAATGTTCATTGTTATGGTTTTTTTATTGAGGAATTCAGCGAGACTACCACCATTGTGTTTGGAGAGTCTATATTAAGCTTCTAGCATGCGAAACTTAAAGATGTTCAGAGCAGATTGTTAATAGTTGTAATAAACCATTTTTTCTCGATTTGTTGTGTGTTATGTTTGCTTTTTTTGATAGAAACAAGGATTTTATGATTTGTTAATACAAGGGGTGTAATGTTCATTCATGGACGAGTGTTTTGGATAAGTTTGTGGTATATTTGTGCAGTAAACAATGACAGTTAATTCTTCAATGATGCTGGCATGCTTTTCTTCTTCAAAGGCATGACCTTGCTGTCCTTCTTTTCCAATGCTTACTCTGCAAGTGCTATATTGGAAGTTGTTCATTATTTTCTGAGGAATGCTTTCTTTATACATAAATGACTGTAGATTGTGGTTGATGCGTGGTCTATTACTGTCTTGTATGTGTTTGATGTAGAACCTTGAATGAATCCCAAGGTTTCCTTCATGTATTGGATACAATGTGAATTAAGTGAAAGTTGCATGGTGATACTAATTTTGGTTTGACATTTGTTTTTCTTACTTTTACATATGTTGTTGACTGTTTAAGTGATTATGGTATGGAACAGGTATTTATATTTTACAAATGAGAGAATAAGGCGTTAAATCTAGGCTGTTGGTTTTTCAAGAAGTATCCAACTCCATCTATATACCGAGTTCTTTTAGTTTACTCTTAGCTTGAAGGTTTGACTTGTATTTCGACATGTGTTCCAAAAGAGAATATGACCTTCACTATTGCTTTTGAAATATCATGCTTCAATGTGCCCTGGTGGCTGTGTAATATGAAAAGATAATGTGCCCTAAGTTTGGAGTTACTTTTGGTGTGGGAATTGACTGACTTGCAAGAAGTGACAAAAGAAATTCTGCTGATCTCTTAATTAATACAGCTGATAATAAGCATGCAGGCTGGTTATCAAACGTGGACTTGCCTAACATTTCTATCCTACAGAGATTAGGTTGGGAGGTTGACTTTATTTGGTAATTTGTCAATCCATGCCCATCTAAACAGTAGTTGATTTGGAAGGTTGCCTGTTCTGTTGGTTTCTTAGGTTTTTCCCATTCTGTTAAATGTGCGCTTATGATGGTCTTATTCTATGAAAGTAAATGTATTTGCAATGACCTGGTGTGTTGAAGCCTTGTGTCTTTCACAAGACACCCTGCAGATTATCGTATCTAATTGAGTAGTCTTAGTTATATATATAATATATATTTATTAGGAATGGCTGTGGGGATTTAAGGTGTATGCATAACTTTCTTGCAGACTAATCAGGTTCAGGATTGTTTTCAGATAAACATTTCCCTAAGCTTCTCCCTTACTTCTGTGGCGTTTCAGCAGAAAATGGATGTTTCCCCATTGCTGGTCTGCTGACAGTTGTTGGCTGTCTTTACCTACAATACTATGTGATGCTCATCAAGAGCTAAATATGCTCAAGCATTTAAATTGCTCTTATATCTGTGTTGCACAGATCACAACCTTCATGATTTGTCTATCCCTTTTCCGTATAGTTAAAAATGTCAGCATTTACTGGTTCAGAAGAAAAGGTAAAAGCCTACCAATATTTATGCTTGCTTTTTGCAATGTAAGTCTGTTTTTGAATTTGACTCATGATGAATAATACTGAAGCTGACCTTTTATGGATCTATTTAAGCTTGTAATGACATGGTTATGATCTGTATGTGGAGACTTCGACTTATTGTAATAAAATGTAGGATACTCTGTTTACGTAGAAAGTTATACTCAATCAGAAGGATTCAATCTTGATCTAATGTATGCTTTTATTGTACTTATGTTCAAGGAAATGAGTTTTGCATTGCTAGACTTCACCTTTGATGCAGAATGATTTCTAAAGAAAGCTTATTTTTCTATGTTGCAGACATTTATAGCTAGCCATCTGAGGAAGAGCTTTGCCCCTTTTTTTTCTTCGTGGGAAAACTTGAAGACTATTGATTTTTATACTCATCCCTTGAAAGTATATTTAGTTTCTAGCTGATACTGGCCGCAGTCACAACTCAGAAGATAATCGGCAGTTGGAAGATAAGGTTGCCAGAGTCTCTGAAGTTTCTTTGTTTTGCTTTTTCCCTTTCATTTTGGGGGGTCATAATGAACTGAACTCATTGTAATTTAATTTGGGCTGTTAGAACTGGGCCTACATTTGGTCCATTGTCTCTTTTTTTTTAGTTTCCGAGTCTCTAACTCATTAGCTTATGTAAGTCTCGTGATGTTTCTTGCAATGTACAAGATTAGGTTGTATTCATAAACTCTTTTGTTCGCTGTCCCCGGCAAAGCTTTGCCTAGCTAAATCTTTACTCAACTAAATCGGCTAATTTCTTGACACATAGAGCAGTTTTTTAGTATTGCTACTGTCCGATGTCTCCGAAACAAGTTTGATGTAAAGTAGAATTTAAAGTTTAGCTTAAACGGTTTGTCTAGTCATTCTTAGAAAGTGTTATTTTGTAGATATTTCTGTCCCTATTTCAAGTTATGGTCTCTTTTGTATAAAAAGACAAGTTAGATGTAAAGTATAAATTAAGGTTAGGATCTCAGGCTATGGCCTTTTGCACTAAAAAAATAAAAGTTTGATGTAAAGTATAGCCTAAGGCTAATACTAAGATTCATGTCAGACGACTAAACAAAATGTTAATGTGATCTCTTGACTTTTTTTTTTTTTTTAAATAATAATGGAGATCAAAGTTTGAAATTAGAAAAAAATAGCATGTGTTGGGATTTGAGTCCATATTTATTGCATGTCACTTTTTAAAATTAGTGACTATGTAAATCATTTGAGATGGGTTTCATGTTCAATCTCTTTAACCCTTATCACCTGCTCTCTTTTCCACACGATTATTCAAGAGCTATATATCAGTAAACCACGCACGACTCATTAACAAGCAAGCTGTAAATTTAGGCAGAAGAGAAAACCCACTTCTGATCCTGCTTTAATGAAGTAACACAGTAATTAGACGTAATAAATATTGCTATATACTTAATTTATACGTCTAACTTACAAGTTGATCGATGATAGTAATGGATTAAAATGCTAATATATATATATATATATAGCAACTGCAAGAGAGAATTAACAACCGAGACAAGCTTTGCTATGACAACAACATGATTATTAAGCACAGAACTTTATCGGTGCATCACGCAAAGCAAGAGAAGCTTAACATTAAAGCATTAATGGTAGTTCTACTTCTACATTAACTTCAAACGTGTTTGCTTTTTTGTGAACCGTTTCCCCTCCTTCTGGTCATGCTTGTTTGCTGAATGCTGCTCATCCTGCAACCAAATATTCGCAAAATACAAAGGCTATCCTGTTAGTTCTTACTCATATTAATTCCAAAAGGATTCCTTAACCAGGCGTTGAGGGAAAAGTTCATTTTTAGAATTGCAGTAGGATGAAACCGGTATAAGAAATTCCAGTTGCTTTAGGATTATAGAAAACACAATCAGAGGATAAAGCAACTTGCTGGTCTTCTTGAACATCAAATAACCAAAGGAAAAGGAACTCAAGGAAACAATCACAGGATAAATATTTAAAGCAATGTAATGGATGATCAGTTACACTGTTGATTTAGCATTCTGTAGCGAGGCATATGTAAGTAGTAGTGCTACTGGTGAAGAGGAGCCATGGTGCAGATTAGTAAATTACAACTTTTCACACGGATGAAGCACAATCCTTCTATAAGTTATGAGTGTCCTTTTTTTTTGGTTACTTTTCTGTAAGTTGAAAAATGAAGAAGCTGTAACCAAAAAGAAAAATTGAAGAAGAAAACTTGTTTAACAAATTTTTGTGTTTGGTAGGAGGCAATAAAAATAGGAAAAATTGTGAAAATGACCGTGGAATGAAAAACTTATTATATATATAAATCAGTATTTTTTTTAATATTACATATAATCCTCTCAAATTTTATAATGCGATAAGTTTGTACATTGAATTACTCTTTTATATATATGTAGAGAGAGAGATTTGTACCAAATACGAGGAAATGCCTTCATTCATTTATTTCCATTTTCCCAAAATTTCAACCTATCAAACAATTTAAATTGAATAGTGATTTACAATGTTTCCCTCAATTTTTATCCCTTCACCATTTTTAATCTCTTGTGCCAAATTTTGAGAAAGCAAAGATAAAATTTCTTCCTTCCTTTTCTTCTTCATTCCTTCCTACCAAACAAAGTGAGAAAACAAATATGCATTTTTCACATAATTTTCTCCATTTTCTTCATCTTCTTTTTATTCCTTTTTTCCAAATAAGGGAAAATAGTCTAGTATTCCTTCCCTTTCCCTTCTACCAAACATGATTTGAATGTGGTGAGAGTAAAATTCCATGTCTAGGTAAATTATGAGGGTGTAAAGTCAAGAAACAACAAATTAAAGAGTTTAGTCTAAGAATAAAAGGCTCACTCCCCTTGAAATTAACTAACAAGCTAGTACACTTTGAATCTAGCTTACTTGTGATCTGATTAATCATATACTATATTATGGTAGCTAGATACTACTTAGTAGCAAGTCCCTTAAGGGCAGTTGTTAAGACTAATATTTTCCAAGATGTTGGAATAGAGGCAACTGTTCATATGGCTAACTAAAACATAAATATTTTTAATTTACTTGAAATTTTCTTTAAATAGTAATTTTAATTAAATTCCTTTATCACACTCTTTTTATATATACAAATGAAAGTCAAAGTCTAGAGCATAGGAGTAGGGGAATCACAAGTGTTGAAAATCAAATCTTAACTTTACTGGAATCCACTTCTTAAGAAAGGTGGATGAACCAATATGATTAAATTCTATGTCCTCTTGACACATGCACTCTTGAATTTAGTAGAACTAAGGTATCTTTTACACTAAAATAAATTTGTTTGAATGTGGTGAGGCTTTGGAATGTAAAATGATGTTTCTTGAAATAACACATCATGTAGCTCATGGGAGGGGCAAAGGGGGGAGAGGAACTTTTTCAAAACCATCCAAATTGTAAAATTTAAAGTTTTCTTATTAACTTTTTCTTCTGTATAGATGAAATTACTTTTTTTTTTTTTAATATTTGAATAGTTATAATTGAAAAAATATACCATAAGTTATCATATTCTTTACAATTTTTTCTTTAGCCAAATAAGGTGATAACATGCTCTTTCATTTCATTTTAATTTCCTCTTTAAGTGAGAAATCTAAAGAAGAATAATAACCTTTGCCTCTCACCACTCCTCTCCTCTACCTCTATTCTCTCTCATTCTTTCTCGAACATAAGCTAGACCACTTCTTTTTTTTTTTGATTTTTCTTTTTAAACTCTTGATGTATAAACTAAATTTTATTTAAGAGTGTAACATTGCTCCGCATACTAGTTACTCCATCTGATTTTATTCTTATATAAACAAATTTTTAAGTTAAATGATTCATAATTTCGAACCAAAAATTAATTCATACAACTATTCTTAAAATATAATTTTTACTAAATTTAAAATTCAAATCTTGGGCTCTTTCTCTTCTTTTCTCTGTTGTCTCCTTTGTAAAAATAACCCAAATGTCTACTACTGCAGTATTCTCGGCCCACAAATGCATGAAAAATCTAGGGTTCCTCGTATTTTGTCTCCATAAAGATTCCTATAGACTCTGGAAAGCCAGCTATATCCTATATATATATATATATATCATTCGTACGTGTTCTCTCAATCAGGCCAAACTCTTTTGCTTTACCATTGTTTTCCCCATTGAAAAGCGGAAAAACCTGGGTGTAAAATTCTTAAACTTGGTCTTCCTGAGACAAAATTGTATCTTATTTCTCTCCGTACAAATCAGGGCACAGAAAAGATCAAAAAGAGCAGGAAAAAGTCAATATTATTCTGTCTGTTCTCTGGCATTCCTCATTGGATTCAGTTCAAGCCACAGCAAGTAGCAGTATATATACAATAACTTTTTAGTTTTGAGAGTGCATGTGTGTACGATCTCAACTCAACTTGCTTCGAGAGGGTAAAGCTAGTTGGCACTCACGGGCATTTTGTCTTTAATTTAATTCAATTACAATAATCAAGAATAGCGTGTGTGTGTCTATATATATATATATATATATATATATATATATATGTTTTTCTTTTTCTACTTGATTATTCAAAATGCAAATAAATATATTATTCCCAGTACACCAAAACCAAGTTAAGATACCAGCTTTCCAAATCACTATGACTGCAAACCTCGGACAGGGGCTAGCTAAGAGGCTAAACAGTTTAGATTCTTATTCATAATTTCTTCAATGTTTTGGATTGTAGTCTTACTTTGTGAACAGACTATGATTAATGCAGCAATTTGTTTGAGCTAGAACTTGAAGAAGCCCTTTAGTTGTAAATTATGATGATTTATAGATTCTAGTTCATGATTTTGCAGTATTTATGCTTAAGCCAAGACTTGGGCTGTTAGCCAATGCCAAATTAAAACTCCATATATAGATTTGTGAGGGATTCCCATTAGCATTTATGTTGTGCCACTGGACATGACAAAGTGATGATAATCATGTTCTATTAGTTGATGTTGTGATTTGACCCTTAGTGAAAACATCAGCTGTCTGTAGTGTCACAAATTTTAAGATTTACATATCCTCTTGTTTGACTCTTGGTATAAAAGGTTCGAGCTGTTTAATGAATTGCAAGTTTTCATTATTTCAAGATGCCAGTTTTTTTTTTCCTGTGAAGAACTCATATGCTAACTGCATGCAATTGAATACTCAAGTCTCAAGATCTATTCTTTCATGATTAAAATCTCTTATAATTTCCAAATCACTTACTTAGATAGTTGTTATCTTCCTTAAAAGGGTTAAGGTGTAACATTCAAATTCCCCTTTCTCTAATGTACCAAAAAAATGAAACTACTAGATTGAAGATTGCATCTGTCTCTCTTTGTATGTTTTTCTTTTTCTTTTTCTTTTCAAAGGTAATGCATCTTTCTCCTCATTCAAAAGTTAGGATAAAGCTCCCAGCAAAAAATAACTCAAAAGCAAGTTGTCTCTAATATTCAGATTAGAGTTGTGTAAAAGTAGTATATAATTTTACATTGTATAGAGGGTTATTATCAAATATATTGATACTGTAATTTTTAAACTTAATAAGCAGGATATATGCACATTATTAAGTAGGTAATTAAGAAATAAGTCAATTGGTTTTGTGTCTGTCTTAGTCTAATATTGAAGCTCTAATAGAATCTCTTAATCCCAGAATTTGCTACAGTTTTCCAGTTAATCCTTAACAATATTAGTTGATCCTATATTCCTATGTCCCACTAGATTGTAGCTTGATGAAAAAGTGCAAGTCCCCTAACGAAATCTAATCACTGCTAGGTGAAGTATAAGACTGGCTTATAGCCCATATACAAAATAAAGATTCATGAAATGAAAAGTTCCTTCATATGCATTTCATCAATTTATAAGAAGCAATCAAAGAAGGGTGCTCAGCCAGATTAAACCAGTGATTTTAACTTGTTCATTAAGTACTATTAAAGAAAAATAACTGTATCTTACGACCTATAGATTTCTCCCACCGCGAAAAGATTAATATATAAAATAATTTTGGACCACCTTGTACCAGAAATCCTCGATAATAATTATAACATATGCTGTTTTTTTATAATGCAAATTTCAATTTCAATTTCAATTTCAAATGAGTATATAAATTTCACATGAGAAGTATATGATATATATACGCATATCAACATGGACATTCATGGGGATTACAAGATCGACCAGAATCAGAAAAGAGCCAGAAAAAAAAACAAGGAAAAAGTAAACAAGTGAGAAATATTTAATTAGGAAACCACAAAAAACAATGCTCTTTTTTTTTTTGGCATGATATGAGAGAGAGAGAAAAGAGAGAGAGGTGTAATCTTTCTCCTTCAATTATGGCACGTAATAGTAAGAGATGGGCAAAAAGTTTTGAGGTAAAATTTGCTTATCATATACTTCACTACTGGAAAGGCCTCAAATGGTGAGAGTTGGAATTAGGGTTTTGCAGTAAAAGGGTTTAGGGTTTTACCAATGAAACAAGATGCCCGCTTCAAATATTTATGTTCTTTTGGTTCTAGGATTCACCAATTCACCAAAAACTAATCTTGTTCCAATTTTTTTTCATGTAATAATTAAAGCAATCTAATTTTTTTATTGTTGAATTTGTTAAAGCTAAATTGTTTATATTTCCTCTTTAATTTATTTGTTCTTTATGCTTTTGGTAGATGAAACTAATTAGATTTGAGGGCAAAAATAGACACGTATTTTAACCCAAAAAACTAATCATATCCAGCATATACATATATAGATACATACATACATATATATATATATATATTAAAGTCAAAGAAATTACCATTTGTTTGAAGAAGCCGAAGCTCCTTGGTAGAGCTAAGAGGCCTGCTGCTTGGATGATGATTTTGCCTCGTCGACGATGTTGGGTTTAATTTGATTCTTCTTCTTCTTCTTCTTCTTGTATGGAATCCCTCTGGCCTTAGCTTGACACTCTCTCACTTCACGCAAATAAACCCGAATTGCTCCATTTCCAAAAGGGTTAGTCTCCGGTGACCCACCATGCTCCTCATAAGCAGCTCTTAGGCGTCCGATCAGTGCATCAAGACTCCCCCAGGCTTGCCTTAGTGGACAGGTACAAGGAGCAGGCGGGTCAGGTTGTCCGAAAAAGACACAACCATGTAGGTGAACCTTAGTCTTGCCAAACTGATCTAGGTATCGTAGAAAATCAAGAACATGGTTGCAGTTACACTGTGATAGTGCAACTGGGGGCCTCTGGTTCTTCAAATACTGCCCGAAAGTGTTCCAGTCTCGCCGTTTCTGAGACTCATACCGGCTCAACGGAGCCGGGTGAGCCTGGTTGTGGTGGTTACCGGTGGAGGATCGTGAGGACCCTTCAGCAGAATCTTTGGCTATATCACCTGACATGATTAATTCGAATTCTTTGTCCAGAGGAATTCTTGGGTATTTTTGGTAAGATATGATAATGATAACAATTAAAAAAAAAAAAGGTGAAACAATAGGGATAGTGCAGTGGAGGGAAAGATGAAAATCACATCTTTGGGTCTAACTGAGGAGACATGCCATGGGCCCTCTTTGAAGGTGCTTTTGTTCCTCTTTTTCTTCTTCTCTCTCATTCTTATTTCTCCTTTTTCATTCACACTATTTGCACTAACAAATAGTATTTTAATGCAATGTATAATTACAATTAATGTATCCTAATGCCAATGCCATCATCTCTACAATCATTATCATCATTTTCATTTGAATTACTTTAATCCTCGTATGCATTTACATTTACCATTTTTAAACAAAAACAACCTTTTTTTTAATAAAAAAAACTACGTATAATAATTTGTTTAAATCTCACAAAAAAATATTTGTATACTGAATTATTTTCTTATACATTTATGATTTTTTTTTGGTAACTTGTGAGTCGGTGCAAGGGAAAATTGTGAGTAATAACTCAGTTTAACCACCATAAACCTTGGTAGTTTGATGGAATTTGACTTGTTATCTCCCTAGGGAAAAAAATATTAACTCGGAAGTTGGTAGTGTTTGACTCAGTGAGAAAAAGCAGTTGGATCAAATTGGAGTCTAGAAGAAATTACACGGTTTTCTGCAGAAAATTATTACCACTAATCCACTATGATCTATCAATCACCATTCACCACTAATAAAGTAATAATGACTGATAATGCAGAATTATATTTTAGTGGTACGTATTGCTGATGTTTCTTTGGTTTATTCATTAATCTATTCATATAAATTAATATTATCTTGGGTGGATGTTCTTTCACAGTTGATCGTGTCCTTGTCTTTCTCTGTACCTTTTACTTTTGCAGATTAATTTACTCGATCGATCAAGCATGGAAACCAGGGAATATCAAACAATGCTTGGAAGTTTTTGAGGTTGTCATGTTTCTGAGGGCATAGTAATATGCAAGAATAAAATGAGAAAAATTCCTTTATCAAGCAAGCATGTGAAGTTACGGGTGAATTTTTTTTCTCTTAATTCTACTAAAAGAATTAGGAAATTTAATATCTACAAAGATTTTCCTGATTTCCATTGTTGAATATGGAAGATCAGCTTGGTTTCTGATCTTTGATGTAAGTGCATTTAAATATTTAAGGTCTTCATATTAAAATTTTCTTTTTCTTTTTAGAAAACCATGTATCAATTACAAAGCCAAATGCTTAAAACTAAAATTATTTATCTCCTTTTCAAGGAGAGGATTTAGGAACAAATTAAAATGTATCCAACAAAAACATATTGTCATAATCATATCATGGGTTTGTTAATCTGAGTTGTTGTCAGTATAAAAATTACATTTCCAATTTTAGGGGCAGAATTTTTTTTTTTTTTGGGAAATAACCAAGACTGTTAATCATTGAATATAAAGTACAACAAGCTTTTATAATTCATACCTACTCCTATCCTTTGGATCCCTAACTAGCAGCCCTAAATTTAGGAGGAATTTCAGTCTTGGGAATTTAACAAGAAGCTATGTATAGAAACAGTGAAATTAAGTACATATAAAGATTACATTTTTCCCTTTTCATAAAGTTCTTAATTAATTTTTGAAGAAAAAAATACGATAATTGAAATTTGAAATTTAAATATATAAAATTTTTACATTTTAAAGGTTTAGTCATTTGAATCAATTCAGAGTCAAAATTAAGTTAGTGTGCGATCTCGTATAATCACTATAAAAGCTTACCAATTAATTTCATGAGCACCTTTCCCATATAAAATTAAAGCTATTGAATACATTGCATGGGTTGCCACTGTCAATCCAATGACCCTGCTTACTTTTAGCCAATAGTGGACAAGGTTCCTTACTTCCTCTTGTATAGTAAATTGATATGAAACTTTTCCATTTTAGGCCAAAAATAGGAAAAAAAAAGTTTTTTTAAAAAAAGCTTCATTATTAATGGAGAAATGAAAATACAAGTCAGTGGGAAAAAAAACTTAAGGATGGATCGTTTTGATGCAAAATTGAGAGACATATACTTGGGAAAATGGGGTCCAAAACACTCAGGATATGCTTTTGAATAGTGATGTATCGTCATGTTGTTGGGAATTTGACATTACCTTTGCAATATTGTACCACTTAGTTTTGGCATTTTGGAGTGATGATTCATTCACTGATCACTGGGTTTTTTTTTTTTTTTTTTTTTCAGGCCAGCTTTTCGTAATAATCTTCAAATTCAATGCAAGAATAAGTTGTACGACCCTGTGAAATCGGTAAAATGGGTCCTTTTGCACACCACTGAAATGGCAATGTCAGTTGATGTTTAATTTTTCTTTTTTTTTAAAAAAAAAGAAAGTGTTTCAACAATAAAATTTCTTTTATTTTTTATATGAAAATATATTTTTAATTTATTATTGAAATTAAAATTTTTACTTAAATTTTTAAAAAAATTTATTACAGTTTACATATTAAAAATAGGAAAAATTCAAATCTAAATTTATATGGAAAACCAAGGCTTATATCCAAGCAGTAATTATTTGGTCATTTTGTAAAGGTGGTCAGACCAGGTATTGTCCTGTCCGAGCCTTCTTTTTCACGAAAGTGAATTGCAGAATTGCAGTAGCTACACTAGTACAATGATAAAAGCAGGTTCAGAAAAAAAGCATATTTACCACTGCACTGCAGCAAGATTTGGAAGAATTTTGGCAACTGTTTTCAATGGCAGTTTTACTTTTATAACAGTGTTTATGACTTGATTTGAGGGTGCATCTGATATTATTGGTGCCTTCAAAGACTAATGGTTTAAGGAAAAATACTAGGTAAAAGACAGTCAAATTCTCAGATGATGATGATGGCGACGATGACCCACAGCAGCCTATCGGCCATTTGCATGTTAGTGATTAATAACAATGACAAGGCTATCAATCTGTCTTTGAAGGAAACAACTCGATATTTAATGGGTCTTCAAATTGATTTGTGCATGATCACTAGAAAACATGACAATAGAATTGCAAGAATCCATGACTCAAATTGTTGCCATAACTTTCTCGCTAGACAAGAATCAACAACTGACCCACCTCCTTCAATTGCTGTTACATCATGTGAAAACTTATTTATATTAAGTCTGACATTCAACAAATTTAAAATTCAAATTTTAATATTTATAATTATTTTTTTTATCACGAAGTTTCAATCTTTTATTACAATATATATATATATATATATATATATATATATATATAAAACTCATTATAGTGACTGAACTTATATGAGTGACAATTTGGTAGGTAAAAGAATTGATTTGTCTGTTGATTCTATACAAAATTACACAAATTCTATATCTAAGGAGAAAATGGAATAATTAACAGTGTGAACAACATGATTAATAGTTATTCCAAAGTAGAATCTGTAAGAAATATTGCAGCTGGAAATGAATGTACCTTAGTTTTGTCGGATTATAGATGCCAATTACTTTCGAACCGAAAAATTTGTTGTTATTTGACTTCTATAATAATAAATTTATATCAAATTTGATTGAAATTATTTTTATTGAATTATTTTTTTTTCAATTATGAAAAAATTGCTGCAAAGTTTGTTTGAATTTGAAAATATTGCAAATAGTCCATAATTACGCCTACCCACATAAGATTTTTTGCGTGACAGTATCTCTAAGCTTTGTATTATTCAATTCCCACACGTGGGCGGTGGGGACATATGTTTCATGGAAGGGAAGTCTAAGGTGCCTTCGCAGCTGCAGGCAATAAGCCAATAACTGTGCAAATGCCTAGCCTCCCGTGAACATTTTTCTAGAGGGAGGTGCCATAAAACCAAACATCAAACATAGTTATCAGTTAGGCCCATGTATATCTTAATTAATTATTACGTTTATATTCGTTCAATTAAAGATCTCACATGAATTTGAATTTCGTGTATCACTTAAGATAAGGCAGATGTAATTCTGTAAAAGATAAAAGTATTGAAATAACAAGCAAACTAATTCATTCTATCTTTTATCCAAATTCCTCTTTTATTTTCTTCTTTTAAAATTCTCTCTTGTTTTTTTTTTTTAATTCCCTTTTCTGATATTGACTTGAGTCTCGTGCAGAAATGATAATAGAATAATAGGTATCCTATAAATGGATATTTAATATTATTCGCTCTGATTAAGTAGGATTAGAATATTATATAATCAAGTTCGGATCATAAAATTACTATCTGTTACTGGTTCAAATGAGGTTTTTACAGTATCTTCTACCTGAATCACATTATAAATAATAATTTTTATATGAAGTTTATATTTTATTTATAAATTATTTATTATTAATGTAATATTTAATTAAGTTAATTTATTAAATATTATAATTATGATTTTTAACTTTAATTTTATTTTTTTGAGTTAAATAAAGTTTATTAATTCAATTTTTAATAATTTGTTTTAAAATTAATTTTAAATTTAAGGGCATCAATGTTATCTAAATTATGAGACTTTTTAAACATAATTATCTCATTTGTCAAAGATAAATGTAAATCGAAAATCAATTTCTCTTTTGTTTTGAGTCGTTTCTTTACTCTCCTTAATCGGACATAGCTTAAAATTTTCAAAATTTTCTATATAAATTTGGAAGTCTCAAAGAAAGAAAACTTAATTAAAGTGTCCACTTCGGAGTATGATGTTTGGATCGAATCCAACATGTAAGTGAACGGAAAAAAAGAGAGAAGATGTTTCTAGGCAGTATGTCTTTGCGATTCAGTATTATGTGATGATCATCAAAATTACAGTTATACATATAAGTATATATATATGTACGTGTGTGAGTAAAAAGACAAGAGGTTATTCTCCAACTTCATCGGTTTTGCTTTCCTCCAAAAGTTATACCACAGATGTCTGGGGATATATCTTAGCTTTTCCCATGTATAAGCGGAGGGTCCTTCCCATTTGATTCTTTAGAAGTGGCCATGAATGGTCCAGCAATGTGCACTCTCTCTATCACTAGCTATTTATTTATTTATTTACTTCCACTTCACATTTATATATATATTTCATATCAAAATATAATTCAACTATACATATCCAAATATTTGACTCAAATAGTTAGTATTTTTTTTTTAATTTAAAGAATTGCATTCCAACCCTTCAGTTTTAATACTAAAAAGTAATAACAATTCTAACTAAGTATAGATTAATATGTTAGATAATGTTATAAGATCATGTATATATGCTATGAATGATTGGTGAATAGTATAAATTAATAATCAATACCTAAAATAAATAATCCCTTAACAAGTTTTTAAAATTGACTTTTTATATGTTAAGTATTCAATTTAAAATCAATTAAGAATAAATAAATTAACACTTAAGAGAACCAAAAAGATCTATTATGTGACAAATTTATAAAGGGCAATAGATACTAAGAACAAAATAAATTAATGTTCTAATATCATATTTAACATCTAATATAAAATCAATTGATTATGATGTAATTAGAGGTCTAATTTGAATATAAAATTCTAAAAAAAAAAAAAACTCAAGAATGTAAGTTAGTACCACTAACATTTGGATCGAAGTATTAGCTTCTTGCTATATGCTTTGTGGCGATACCATTGGATTGACTAGGCTATAAATGATCCTTAATGTTGAATATGATAATTCAATTGAAAACTTTAAATTATTAGGTAATAAGAATCCAAAGTTTGGGTTTTAAAGTCTAAAGAGTATGTTGCCAGAATTCTAAAAATGGGTTATATTTCAAAAGTTCAAATATGTTAACTTTCCAAAATCAAACAATAAAATGTTCAAAATATATTCCTATAAACAGTTTGAACAGAAAAATATCAGATGATAATATATTCTTATAATTTCTAGGTTAAAGATCTCAGTTGTACCTAATTATTATATGATTCCAAAGGGATAACTAGAAATTTACTGCTCATGTATGCATGGCAAGCTCATAAATATATAGGCATGAGTTATCTAATTTAGATTCCGTATTCTTTTATCTTATTCATTAATAATATAATATTTTATATTTGATTAATAGTGTATAAATAGTATTAGTACGTTAAATATAATTTTTTTTTCAAATTTATATCATGCTTGTAGACATTTGAAAACGATATTTCACTCTCTTCTAATTGTCTTTCTGCCCACCACATCAAGAAACTCTTTCTTCTTTGACTTATTCTTTTTTTCAATTTTCTTTAGAAAATTGGACAAGCTAGATAGCTGGCTAGCTGCCTTGTTTGGTGGATTTGACACTCTACTTTGTTTACAAGTTAAAACCTTCGATCATTACTTTTATTTATTTTTTAAACAAAATGTGCAAGAGAGCTGTTTGGCAACGCTTTATTTGACATATGTACAGGCGAAATCGATAATCAAGCAAAAAATCTACCTCTCCTACCTGGCTATAACACTAGCTACTTCTCTCTTTTGTGCATAATTATTATTCTTGTTTTGAGTTTGTTTATACATATTAAGCATTTCTAGGGCTTTGTGCCTATTAGTCTATGAAATGCTCTTTAATTATTTGCAAAAGGAAAGAAATTTATGAAACACGGCAATCCCCAACCTCTCCCTCACCCACTCTAACTAAACTATCAACTAGGAAGACCTTCTTTTGTTTTCAGAAATTTATTACTTTGACAATTGAAGGTTGCTCCATTCAATAATAGGCTTGATTAATGACATTTGAGCTTGACAAAATTTTGCAATTGAGAATAATTAAAATGACACGAATAGTTATGTAAACAAATCAAATTTTGGTGAATAGATATATGTGAATATGTTGTTTATATTTAATTTTTGTTTATTTATTAATCATAATAAATGATTATGAATAAAGATATTATTTGTTTATTTAGATTTACGAAAAAATTCATTAAAAATATGTTTAAATTTATTTGTTTAATAAATTATTTAGTGCTCTTATATGATTTGATAATAATAAATTTTTAAATTAAATATTTACTTATATATCATTTTAATTAATATGTAATTATAAAAATTATATATTTATGTAGATGCGTATAATTTTTTTATTTAGTATTCATGAACATGCACTTTTAATATTCTTGATTTTATTTGTGAATATGTTTATTTAATATTAAAAAATATATATTCATGAACATATTTGTTAATATTTATAAACAAACTTAATAAATACGAATGGAGCACGTACAGTTTTAAAAAATAGTTAGACAAATAGAAACATAATAATTCATATTTGTTTTGCTTTTACAACCCCTAGACACCAATATGTGAGCTCTCCCAAAACAATGCACTGCCTGCCGGGGCCATGCCCATGATAGAGGCAATTTGCAGTGTTTAGTCATTCGAAGGAAAAGGAAAGCAAAGGAAAGGCCAACAAGGAGAATGCATGGAGCCTTGTATGAATGCTTCAGCTTTTAGATGCCTTAACCTACATAATGATAAAATATTCCAACTTCCTTTCTTTTTTCATAGAATATTGCTTTAATTCTTCTCTTAACAGAAAGAGCTGCAGCCAATCCACGTGAATGGCCCCATCCTCTTCTCCAATTGTCTTCGATTGCACCTTCTTGTCGTGGACCCTAAGTATATGCAATGCAAAAGTATATGTTCTAATTTTTCAGGACGATTATGGGGAGAAGATTGAGGTGTTTGAATGTTTGAGCGGGCTGTTTTGGACCAGCTTAAACTCTCCCTGGGCTAAGTACAGCAGGCACATTAGCATCTTAGCTTCATTGGGTTTCTATATTTTCTTTCCTAGCCCAACTTTGATAGGCCTAATTGACAGTTTCAGCAATAGCTTGGAGGTTTCCCACCTTTCTCTCACTGTTCTTGAATAAATGGGGAGTGATTTGTGAATGTCACAAATTAATTCAAAGAGGATTTTAACAGCTCTTTCAGTGTTTGATAATCAAACTTAGAACAGTATAACTCAAACTATTGAAAAGGAATTTTCTTTTAAGATGTCCTTATTCTTTAACAGAAGACATAGTTATTGGAACAAGATAATTAACCAAGTTTCTATTGTTTATTCGAGCTTCCTGTTTCCAAACAGAGAAATCTTCTTGGGCATCTTGGTATAGGCTAGGCAAAACGGGCCGGATTAGACACCTTGACAAGAGTACCAAGAACCTGCAAACACTTGGAGGATTCCTCTCTGTAGAAGGACCCCAAGCACCCGCAATCACTGCAGTACTTGACTCTACAGTCATTCAGCTTCATGGGGTCATCTCCTTCTCTATGTACCTATCAGTGAAATGCTCAACACCCGCGACTTTGTACTAACCCACGTTAGCACGACTTACATGGCGGCAATACCGGCGGACCGCAGCTTTTGCTCCATCCTAGCAATCCCTTAGGCCAAGGACATGCCAAACATTGATTGTCCTCAGTCCTCACAAATTCCTAATGAGCCGCACCTCTTTGGTAACTTGCACAGACTTTCATGATATCAAAGAGCTTAAATGTGTTCTCCCAAGCTTCCCGATCCAAATTTTCGTCGTATGTGTAGATTTTAAGATTACCATCCGAATCCACTCGAAGCATGGAATATGTGCTATTGTATTTAGCCTTGATAAAATGTAGGTTCCTGAATTATTAGAATTGTTAATGTCAAATGTGAACCGCAGCTCGAAAGCACAGGCTTGCTCGGTCTCTGCATGCAGCCAAATTGAAGGCTGTCAAGGAGCCATCAACATAGACGTACGACTAACCAGCTTGTTTGGACCATTGCATCGCGGGGCTTGGCCTACCAAAAATCTGTATGTTGTGTGGTCAAAACTCTGCCGAATAAGTTTACCTTTCCTATCATACAAAACCAAGTTTACGATTTGGTAGTAGGTTCAATCTTACCACACCCCTGCTGGCAATGCCTGTTTGTTCTTCTATAATGCCATCAGCAAGCATCGGCTAGAACTAGATTTCCATCCGACCCAAAAGTTAATGTGTGGTGCTTTCACCAACAGGCCTATTCGATTGGCTTCCCAGACCCACCTCATTATGGACTCGGACTGGCTGTGTCAGCTACCCATTCTTAGTGCTGAGGCAACAGCATTATTAGGAATGGTGTTATAGAAGCATAATTGGAATGGAAATAAGTAAATGTGTAGTGTGGGGTACGATTTGTCTGCAAAATACTCAAGACTGTATTCTCCATAGTCATCTTCATTTGTGTACGGGAAAGTCCTTGAAGGTGGAAAACTGGCATTGGCTGTATTCGAAAAGCAAAAAATTAATTAGAAGAGGAAGGTGAATAATGGAAGAAAAAATATAGGCAAAGAGCAAGACATTTTGTGGTAATATGATTCAGGCTTTTGTTGCTTTTATGGCCGTGGATGACATTTTGGCAAGGTAGGGAAGGAAAGAGAAGCATGCACTACTGTTAGTCTAGTAGTTCAACTTGAAAATAAGTGAATAAAATTTCAGTAAATATCTAATCGAATTCAAATAACTTATGAATTTATGTTGTTTCTTTATTGCTTCAATTATGTAGAACTACTCTTATTACCCTTTTTTTTCTTTTCTTTTTCTTTTACTGAAAACTATAGAAAATTTTGTTCATGGAAGATGGTTTTTTTTTGTTTCATTTGAATTTCTAATAATAACCAAGATGAAAATGACACAATGACGCGGATGTCTTTCCGAGGAGAATAAAGAAAA
The DNA here is from genome assembly GCA_033439115.1 of Firmiana major. Lineage (NCBI taxonomy): Eukaryota > Viridiplantae > Streptophyta > Magnoliopsida > Malvales > Malvaceae > Firmiana > Firmiana major. The sequence continues at coordinate 2,316,029 of CM065914.1, read as the reverse complement.
GGGCTACAAGCTAAGGAAGATAGGACAAGGTTATGTTTCAGATATGGGGCTCCCCTCCCTTATATAGGACACTTCTGTCGTGGGTTTCATTGCTGGCTTTGGCTAAGGTTTTATTACTTTATCCGACCATTTCTCGTGAAATTTGCCTCAACACCGCTGTAGTATTGGTGCGCAATCATTGACAGAAATTGCTGCTTTTTCATCCATCCCCACCGCTGATAATATGGATGAGAATTGAGAACAATCTTTTCTTGGTCTACACCTTAATAATGGAGTTCTTTTAGTATTATATGCAATTAGCTTAAATGATTACAGTTAGCTGAATTTGAGGATGCCAAAAATGTGACGGTGGAAAGTGTAAAGAGAAGCTGATTTGAAAATTTTAGGCTTTGATTGAGTACACTCGAACGATTCTCTCCTCCTGATGAGTACATGCTTATAGTAGATAGTACATCTTAACACTTTATTATTAAGAATTATTATTCCAAGCATTACCGATAAAATTACAAAATTTAACGAAACAAATGGATGATTATGTAAAATACAGAATAATTTTACATCCATGAAATAAAACAACTAATTTAATATAAAATTATTATCCAATGCATTATTAAAAAAATATTAAAAACTTCACTAACGTAATTAAAACGATGATACATACTCATTTTATTTATTATTATTTATTTTTTAATATTCTTTGAAGAATATATATTATCATCTTAATCTCGCATATAAAATTTAAATTTTTTTTATAACATATTGCATAATAATTCTTTAATTTATAAGATAATTTTTATCTTAAACTTTTGGAGCTATTAATATGTTGGCTTAACTGATGACAAAGTAGATATCTAATAAGTCCATTACATATATTCACCATGTTTTGAAGCAACAACGTACTTGATCTGCTACGCATTAAGTAGGTTAATTAGAGGAATATTTTCACCTAGGGTTTACACTTACCATTAACCCATGGATAGGAGATCGAGGTACATGTCTTATAACTGGTAACCAAAGAATTAATTAAGAATCTCCCAAGGAGAAGACATTGTGAAAGGAAAGAGACAATTATAAATGAAATTTGGATCATAGCCAGAGTAATAGTTAATTAATGAAGTAGTTAGTTCAAGTTGATGATTATTCTAACATTATACAACATTAGTAAAAAAAAATAAAATTATTAATCAAATTGACATTAAAATATTTGTTTTTTTCTTACAAAATAAGTACAATTTAAATATAAAAAATTATAAATACTGATATTTGAATTTCAAATATTAGAATTGTATGGATTAATTAAACTAAATCTCAATCGTAAACTATTTGTTTTTGGGTGGAGTGAAAGCCAATTAAGATTCTAGGCTGATGAATCAAGTCAAAGCTACTTCCCACCTTACATATGGGTCAGTAGGCACTGGTCAACTCTACTAAAAACGAGACACTATAATATATTTGAAGGAATCTTATATGATCACTGATCTTTGACTCTTGGGAAATTTTTGAAATTTGTGATTCAGATCAGCCATTTAATATTAAGAAAATATAAAGGAGACGAAAATCATTAATACTATCCATTTATAAGACAAAATGTGGAACATGAGTTACTTTATTTTCATTTTAATTTTTTTATAAGGAGATAAAAAAATGTCTCTGTTCTTTTAAAAAATAACAACAGTTGATCTACCTTTTGATTCATATAGATATATATTAGTTAAAAAAATAATTAATAATTAAAAATAAAATATACTTATTTAAATTTAAATTTAAATTTTATAATACATCGTCTACTTAATCTAAATGAAAAAAAACACATGTAGCAAAATTTTCTTTTTGGTTCATAATTAATATATACTTATAAAGTCTTTTAGTCAATGTTTAATTATGATTGGAAAGATAATGTTTTCCCTATTTTGTTACTTTCATGGGTAGGTGCAAAGATGTGATTGGTTGGTTGTTCTTTAAAATTTTCAAATAGAACTAGTGCCTATGAAATCAATAATTACTACATAAAAAATTATCTTTTTATAATATAAAATATTAAAATTTTATTTTAAAATTTAAATTAACACGTTAAATATAAAATAAATTTTTAATTTTTATTATATACGTATATCATTTTTATCAAATTTTATCTCATATTATTTTTATATATTTTATTCATATTATTTTATGCTATGTCATAATATCACATTTAAAATTATCAAATATATGTTTAATTATATTATTGCAAAATCAATGTTTTGGTTTAGATATCTTAATCACTAAACTTTAAATTAAACATAATAATTTAGAAAAAGAAGTTACAAAAATGATGAATTTACAAACTTGGTCAAACCTCAAAAAAAACATGACAAGAATTTTCAAACAAAAGACCCTTCCCATTTGATGTGCTTCGCTTTGCAAGAGCATGGTAACATGTGGAATCTAAGACCACTGCCGTACTTTATGTTGTGATTCAATGGAGGTCAATTCTGTGATTTCTCTACTAAGGAAAGCCCTATACAGTAATTTCATCAAAGGGACAGTCAAAGTCATTTCATTGAAAGTGAAAGGTCAAGATCGTCTTTCCAACGAAACAAGGTGATTTCGGGGTTGCGAGGGAATGGCTTGCAGTGTTGGCAATGTCTTCTTCTTCCCTTTCTCTTTCAGCAGTTAAGCTTCTCCAGTCTATATATAAATTACTTCAAATAATTTATTAATTTATAGTTTCATTCATTATTTAAAAAAAATTTATTCGAAGGAGTAATATGTATCTACGCTGCAGCTAATTGTACATGAATTTTTGTTTTTTCTCTTCAACTTTTGAGAGAATAATCGATAATGCCTCTGGTTAGAGCTCAGGTGAGGAATGAGTATGGGCTTGGTCAACCGGAGCTTTACAAGGAAGTTAATAGAGAAGATCCTAAAGCTGTTCTTGACGGCGTCGCTGTCGCCGGTCTTGTCGGGATCTTGCGTCAATTAGGCGATCTTGCTGAGTATATTTCCTCTTTTGTTCGGTTATTGGCTTTTTTACAATTTGAATTTATTTCTCCGTTTGGTTGCATGCTAAGGAAGTTCAAAGAATTAGTAGATATTGAAAACAGAAGACGTCGAAAAATGGACTGTTGAGCTTTGTAAATACACATATTACTTCTTTAATTGCTTAGCTTTTAGTTATCTTATCATTTGCTTTTTAAATTTCGATTTTTTATTCGAACTGCGGTAATTAACTGGTGTGATTTGGTTTTTATGCTGTAGATTTGCAGCAGAGGTTTTTCATGGATTACAAGAGGAAGTAATGAGCACAGCTTCTAGAAGTCATAAATTGATGATTCGTGTGCAACGGATTGAAGCTGCGCTTCCTCCTCTTGAGAAGGCCGTTCTTGCCCAAACAAGTCATATTCACTTTGCTTACACAGCTGGTATGGCCGCTGTACATGTCTTTTGCTTGAAAAGCCACTCATTTTCTTGGCAGATAATTTTTTTTTTTCTTTTTTGTTTTTGCTGTTACAGAGATATATGAATTTGGTACAAACTACTTTATCTTGTTTGTTTTAGTTGTGTTGTATGCTTTTAAGCTTTGGTCTTCTAGCGTTTTTTGCCTTAATTTGAGTTTGAGCACCTGCAAGACATAGACCATAAGTTCACTGCTTACATGACATTACTGTGAAAAGACATCTTATTTGTTTGAGTTCAAATAGTCAATAAGAACTTAATTTCAAGAAGAACCTAATTTGTAGTCAATCAACTGGCATCAGTTGTCGGTTGCTGCTGGCACTTGGTTGGAAGGAGTTGTCATGTAAGGAGATCACTATATTGAAAGTAGATCAATGGATTGGAAACCTGTTTGATGCAAAAAACAGGTTCTGTTCACTTAAATTTTGGGAAAGTTTACTTTGATTTCAGACTAAATGGATTTTGAAATATTTCAAAATGAACTTCATCAATTCTTGCTTTAGTTGCATAAAATATTTATGTTACTTTCTAGCCGAACATTGCATTATAATACACCTTTATGTTTAAGAACCAATATACATGGAAAACAGTCTTGTTGCTTTCTTATACACAAACTTCAATTTTGGATTTTTGTATTGTCTATTGCAAATTTTTATCTTTGTATCCAAATCTTTACGAAAAACAGTTACCTTACAGGTTCTGAATGGCACCCTAAAATTCACCATGAGAAAAACCATTTCATCTACAATGACTTGCCACAATTTATTATGGATTCCTATGAAGTTTGTCGTGACCCTCCACGTCTGCACTTGCTTGACAAGTATGGTTACTTACATCCATTCCCCTGTTTCAGCAATAACAAGCATGTTCAAGTAATGGATTTGTTATATATATTGTTTCTGATTCTTACTTCTGCTTTGCAATCAGATTTGATGCTGGTGGCTCTGGATCTTGTTTAAAGCGATATTCGGATCCAACTTACTTTAAGAGAGCATCAGGTAGCTCCATTAAAGAAGATGGTGAGGAAGTCCTAAGAGATAAGATGACTCGTAAAAGCAAGGTATCATTTACTTATTAACCATCTTGGTTTAGAATCTTGACAATTTTGAGAAGCATGTGTCTTCCTTTCAAATAAATTATCACAATGGGTCTCATTATTGACTTGCAATTCATGTTAATTAATTAATTAACTAGTTTACCCTTTAGTCAAACGAAATTCTTCACTCCGCAATTGCTAGGAATATTTGCCTCTAGGACTCCTATAGCATGGTGGTACATTTTATGTAAATACAACTTTTTCAGGCTCTTGTTCCAACTAAATAGCCTACTGTTTCTTCAATTTGGAATTATTTCTGAATTAAAATTGTCAAAAATGGACAGAAAAGAAGATCAACCCGCAGGAAAGGGGAACTATCAGGTGGTGCACCAAATCGCAGTGGCAGGTAATACATGTATATGTATATAAATGCATTTGTGTACGCTCATTCTTATAAACAAGCATAGCAACTCAAAAACACAAACATATATGCATTTGCATATGATTTAATGCGTTGAATACAGTTTGATTTAATTGAAATTGACATGAAATCTGATAATGCAGGATGCAATTTGCTTCTCCGGTTGTGAATGGGCAAACTTCTTCCTCTCAAACAGCTTCTACAGTTGACATGGCACTGAAATCTGATCTAGGAGAGCATTCAAATTCTTTTGAATCAAAAACTGGCTCAGGTTATATCGAATGTGTTCTCAATCTAGGTTCATCCATGCTACCTGAGGAACAGGAACCAAAGGAAGTGTCTTCTAGGTTGATGCAAGAAACTGATATCCTTGGTTCAGATTTTCCTGCTGAACAAACTTGGGTTATAGACAAAAGCTTTTCGCCTAGTTCATCACAAGATCAAATTGCCCCAAGTTCATCTTGTGTAACATGGGATGAAAAGCCTGAAGTAGTGGAGTCCAAAGCAGGAAACTTGGATAGAGATGACGTTCCAGACATAAACTTTGATGTTGATGTGCAGGAATCTGGAGATGCCAACCTTGGAAATTGCGATGAAATGGATATCCCATTTAATAACATGGATGCTCCCCAATCAAGCTCTATTGAGAACCAAAATGATGAAATTGAAAGCGAACCAGACAATTTCATGGATGCACTGAACACAATAGAATCTGAATCTGAAAATGATATTGAGTGCCATACAGAACAAGAAGTGGAGCAGTGTTCTGAAAATGATGTTGAGTGCCAAGCGAAATCGAAAGTGGAACAGAGTGATGGTGCTAACAATATTAACGACGAGTGCCATACAAAACAAGAAGTGGAGCAGTGTTCTGAAAATGATGTTGAGTGCCAAGTAAAATGGAAAGTTGAACAGAGTGATGCTGCTAACAATGTTAACGACGAGTGCCATACAAAACAAGAAGTGGAGCAGTGTTCTGAAAATGATGTTGAGTGCCTAGCAAAATGGAAAGTGGAACACAGTGATGGTGCTAACAATGTTAACAATGAGAATAGAGAAGATGGAATGCATGTGAATATGGATGATAATGCAGACAATCATCCATCTATAATTGAATCCTCTGCTCCATCCAATAGTATTTCAAGCAATGGGATCTCCACAAGCATACCTGATCCATTTTCCTCAGAGAATTTTGTCAGTGAACAGATGCTTCAAATCTCTGGGAAATCTTCTGATCCTAACCATTCACCCAGTATTGATTTAAGCACGAGTGATGAAATTCGTAATGGTTCACCAGCAGAATCTGTCATCACTTATCCATCATCATCCCCTGGCTCTATAGTTTCCGGTATGCATGATCCAGCAAGTGATAAGATCATAAACAGTGTCAGTGACTCTCAAAACAACCAGAATGAATATTCTGGTGTGCATTCGGTTGGGTTCTGGACAAATGGTGGTCTTTTGGGACTTAAGCCATCAAAACCTCCTGATTTTGCTGTGTCAACTATAGATCAGGGTTCTGCAGCCAAAACTGGTGAAGCATTTGATCCTCCAAGTCAAACTATTATGGCTTTGCACGATGGACCAAAAGCAAATTCAGGTACAGTAGTCAAGAATACAGAGAGTATTGAGAAGGTTCCAGGTTCATGTAGTGAGAAAAGTTCCCTTCGGATGGCTGATTTAGATGCCAACCTAGAAAAAACTGTTAACTTTCATTGTAATAGTAGCCTTAACACTTCATTCTCACACGGAAACAACCTTGCAGTCAGTCGTAATGTCAAAGCTACATCTAATGAATCTAATGAGGAGAATGATAACAACTCATCCAGGATGTTTGGACTTGGCCATAAGTTACTTGTTAATGGTTTTCGCAGAAAGATGTCAATTGGCCATGATGGTGAATCTGAACCAGCTACTTCTATAAAAACTGGGGTATTGGAACAAAGGAATCGGCACCAGAGCGTATCATATCAGAAAATTCCTTGGACAACCTTCAATGAGCAGATTGGAAATGGATATCCAGTAAATTCACATACTTCTTCACCACCACTTGAACATATGAAAATATCATTCAACCCTATAGATGGATTTGAGACTTCTAAACTCAGCTTGCAATTTCCTGATAGGAATCATTATCATGAAAGTGTTGGGGACATGTTTCCTTCTTTTCAGTTGGTCCCAGTGCCCACTATTCCAGTGCATGATATTGCTGCAAACTCTGATGATGATACTTTCTGCAGATCATCCGCTTATAGGTCGGATGATTCTCTTAGTCAATGCTCTGAGTCAAATTCTGAGCAGTGGGAATCTGGTGAGACCCCTGAAAGCAAGGATCCTGAGCTATATGATGCATTAAACAGACTGTCATCAATGGACTCTGTTTCAAGTTCTTTACAAGTAGGGGAAGCAGTCAATAATAGCATCAATCTTAATGGGGGAAATCAAATTAGTGTTCCTGGGACTGGTGCAGAGCCATCTCCACCGGTCTCGCTTGATCTCCCAAGTTTTGATGCCATTAACCCTGTACTGCCTGATGAAACCAAAAGCAATTCTGATCAAAAGAATCAACGAGAATTGCAAAATACTGCAGAGCTCACACCATTCCCACCACCACCTCCGCCTGCTCAATGGTGGGTTTCAAAACCCTGCCTGGATGAGGCAGAAGGACAACGTGCTTTATTAGAGTCAGTCAGACATGAGCCTGATCTGAAACTCTTAGGATCTACAGTCTCTCAGAAGCCTAAGCCACCCTCCGTTAATCAACAAGAAATTAAGGATGAGGCAAATGCGTTAAAGCCAGAGAAGGTGGTCCTTTAGCAGTGTTATTATTCATTTTTTTTATATATATATAAAAGAAATCACAATGAAAAATGTTGTGAAGTTGAAACTGCTTGTCCATAAATCTTGAACATTTTATGCATGCAGCAGGTGGACAAAGAGAAGTTAAATTGGCAGAAAGAGGCAAACCAGCTCAGTAGTTGCAGGGCAGTGGATGAAAAGGAAGATTTCTTGCGTCAGATCAGAACTAAAGTGAGTAGTCATTTCTTTCTTGATATTTTGCTCGCAATCACCCTGAATTTATAATGAGTCCTTAATTAAAGTAAATTTATAGCTGTATAAATACTTCTAAAATATCATTTATCATTTCATGGCTTATTTATTAATGCTTTTGAAACTTAAAGGCACTGATTTCAGCTGCCATAAGGAATTTTTTTTTTTTTTTTGAGATATAACAGTTTCCCACCTCTCTTCCTCTCTCTTTCTTCTATGGAAAGGTGAAAAGAAAAAGAAGTGCCTTTGGTATAGGAACAAGCTGGAGCCATTGGCTTGTTTTATTTTCCTCTTTGATTGTGAATACCTTGATATTCCCATCATATCTTCATGTGGTAGATATTGGATCTTGTTTCATTGCTTTCAAATTTAAATGTGTGCTCTCACGTATCCCATAGAATAGATGGCTATTGTGATAAAATGGAGTACAATTCTTTGCTTTTTCTCTTTCATTTCAGTCTTTCAACCTAAGACCCACAGTCACTGCAAGACCAGCTGTGACTTCTGGTCCCACTGCGAATGTTAAAGTCACCACAATTTTACAGAAAGCAAATGCAATCCGCCAGGTTTGAAATGGTCCTCTTTCACCTTTTTGCTCTCGTCTTTTTTCCGCTTGTTCTCTTATGAATCACACGTCAGATTAACAATTACAGAACTTGTTCAGGCCGTTGGGAGTGAGGATGATGAAGATGATGATAATTGGAGTGACACTTAATTATCTTTGAATAGGGTAATGATAGTAATTTCGCTCAGTCTCGAGCTTTCAAATTTGGCTGAGGCTGTTTGATATTTGTATAATCCTTTTTTCTTCTTGTAACTAGTTAGGGCTCATCTTGTATCTTATAGCGATTAGTTGTATTCATTTCTTGAATAGTTAATGTTCCGAACAGGTATTTAGACGAGTCTTGATGTGTAAGTTACAACATTTGAGGCAATAATTCATGCATAATGCATGAGAATATGGTAGTCTTTTGAGTTCTCTTTTCCATTTTCGAATTTATTTTAAACGGAAAGCTACCTGTGCAAACAATTTTCTGATTTTTTTTTTCCTTTTGGAGTTGCTATTTCCTTAACATCAAGAACAATCCCATGATGAAGGATAGGATTTGGTTGAGGTCGACCGCAGAAGATGCAAGGTAACAAGAACTAGTGGATTGATAATTAAAACAGGGCAAAAACTTGAGTCTAAACTTCGCAAATCTTGTATACAGTTCATATTCTGTGTAATGTAAAATATAAAAGTTTCATATCGATAAAATAAAATAAATTTTTTTATTTATTTTAGCTTTTGTTATATTTTTATAAAAATTTTATTAAATTTAATTTTGTGTTATTTTTGTATTTTTATTCGGGTTGTTTTCTTATTTTGTCATCCTCGCGTCTAATATTGTCAGATTTACTTGAATTTTAGAAATTACATTACTTGATATATAAATGAATTCTTTAGTCTGTGATAGCTTTACTAGAAGGAAACGGCGGAGTCTCCTATCGTCTTTAGAACCAGGATCTTGCCAGTTTATGCGGCAATAAATCATCATAGCAATTGCCTGTCTGTCTTCCTTAAAATTGTCATCTTAAGGCAATTGTCAACGGCAGCTTGCTTGGACGAGTACCCACCAGCTTGGGTTTGAATAACCATTTTGTTCTGCGTGTGTTTAGCATTGAAGTTTTCAATTTAGTTGTGAGATTCAAGTCATCTTATTTAATCTAAAATCTTTGTTCTTTTTCTCCTAATCTTCACAAGAAAGCCTTAAACTAAACCGGTGATGTGTGTAGAGAATCTTTCAGGACCAAAGGCAAACGATTAGGATATTGGGTTTTCCTGTTGTCATTGGATTTGTCACTACACTATATTATATGTTTCGATAGTAATAAAAGCTTATTCTTACTATTGTTATTTTTTTTTTAAGAAGATTTAAGTTTAAAATTCGATTTTTTATTCTTTATTTTCTTATCAACTAAGGAAATATTATATGTTCCGATTAGGCAAATTTAATTTGCTTTTTCTACCATAAATCAAGGGATAAGAACTCGTGCTCAATAAAGAAACTGGAGCAAGAGTTGACAAAAACAGATGCTCGCCAGCCTTCCTATGCTAAACCTAAACCTAAGATTATTATTACCCGGAATAGGTTTCAAAAACCCCAAGCCACAATTTTTGGGGTGAATTATTACCATATTTATTTGCAACAAGTTGCATGCAGCAGCAGCTTCTCAGCAAATTAGTTGAGTCAAGAGGCTCAAAATAAACATTAAAAAAAAAAAAAATTGAAGGATTCTAAGATAAAATGGCATTCACACCCAAGTTCAACATACACGTCATAAACAAGTTTGCGAAAAGACAAATAATTTTCCTCCATTGAAACTACTGGACGAGCTTTCCAAGTGGCTACCTAAATAATAATCTAAACTTTTATCTACTTGGAAAACTAAAATTTCATTGACAAACTAATTTTATGTCGAATTTTGTTGTTCATAACTTTAAGGTCATAAAAAAGTTAAAACTATAACGACACAATTGTATCATAATGTAAAAGAATGAACAAATATGATTATTTTGATTATTAATTGTGAATTTGAGATCATATATTATAGATATAATATCAATAATATTAATATAAAGATATTTTTATGTTTTGTCCACTATAAAAAGATCTTCCCCACTATGAAAAAGAGTCCATTTACAAGATTATATCATATATATGTTAGTAATGGTCAAAGACAAAGAATACACAAACTTTACAAATCAAGTTGCAATAAAAACATGCATCTTTTGCGATTTGACCAACTCATACTCTTTAATGTGCTTAAAACTTGGCCAAAACAAGAGTTAGGGTTCCACCGGCCTTTACACAAAACTTTACCGCATGTAAGAAATCTATTGTAATTTTCTCGAAATATGGTAAAGATATTTTTAGATTTTTACTGAATTTAATATCTTTTAAAAATGATTTTAAACATATATTTTTGCATGATATGGCATGTTTAAATTGTTACTCTCGAAATATTATTTATAAAATCAAACCCTAATTAACAAAATCTTATATTATGTTAATGAATAAATTTGTTTCTATATATTAAGCCTTTAGTTTTGCATTTGCCTTAAAGAAACTCCCAAACTATTGTAAAGGCAAAAGAGTGCAAGTAATTCCATAACTAAAGCCATAAAGAAGAGCGAAGAGATAACTTTTATGTAGTCTTTTAAAAAGTAACTTTTCCTAGATATAATTAGATTTAAATACATTTTTCTTTGTTTTATCAGTATCTTTTACATAAAAAAGAAAGAAATGTAGAGAGAGATTTTCTTAATTAATTCATTTTTAAATCAACTTGTTTATAATTAATAACCACTACAACGAGCAACATGCTACTAAAACTTTATAAATTTCAACCCGGTCCATCCTTGAAAAATATCCTAGGAAACTTGATTAGGGCACTCTCTTTGGGACAACCCAAACCAAGAAATTTTTCCTTCCTTCCGAGGAATAAATTCATGTGATAATTACAGCAGATAAAATTAACTTGGTGAAAGAAGAACATAAGAAATCACCATAAGGCATAGGCCTATATGTATATATTACTTTTGTTTCCATGAAATTTATTTCTTTAGAAAAGATTAAATTTTTGTATAACCTAAACATCTTATAAAATGGGTGCCAATCCTTGATTTTTCATCTTATCCCTAAAATTTTTCTTGCCATTATAAGAAAGGAGAGAATTCCACCACTAGGAAATGATAAATCTTGGCATCAAAAGAGTGAAAAAAGACAAAAGAATTTATAAGTTGATCCTTTTAATTTTCTTTAGCCTGGTTTTTCGAAGAATTTCTTCATTAATTAATAAAAATATAAGATAAAGTGAAAAAGAAAAAGAAAAAGAAAAGTGTGCTCCAATAAAAATAAAAAGAACATCTTTTTTTTCTTTAATAACTTTATGAATTCTTTACCTTTTTTTTATTATTTAAAAAGAGTACTTTCTAAAGCATAAAAAGAAAAAGTGGATCTTTTTCCAACTAAAAGAACGAAAATGCTTCTTTGTCTACATTACATAATGGGAAAAGGTGAGGGAAATGAGCCTACTTTTGCCTTAATTTAATGAGAGTCCTTTATTAAAGAAAAGGATTAGACTAAGCCCATATCAAACCCCACTTTCTATCAAAATATATTTGCAACTCATGAAAAGGAAACTGCAACAAAGTTATCGTCAAAATCCATATCTAATTCAAACCTCAAAAAAAAAAAAAAAAGTATGCATGAAAGTAAAAAGGAACTGCAATTCCATAATTAATAATCCGTATCCAACTTCAAAGGGTTACTATGATAATTTAATTCTGATATGAAATTCTTATCCAATTAATTTCTTTAGTTTTCTTTTTTCCAATAAAAGTTTTTTATCTCACAAAATAAAGATTGTATGTGTTTAAACTTGAAATTTAGAATTTCAATCATATCTTGATCAATAATTTTTTCATTGGAAGGCTTGAATTGAAATCCAAATAAATTGGTCTCTTACACCCAATTATATATATATATATATAAACATCTCCTGAATTGATGCCAAAGGCCAATTTCTTTTATCTTTTATAAAGTTATATATTTTAATGTTAAGTGATGATGCATTGCCTTCTGGGAAGCAAGTTAGCTTACTGGTGGAATCTGATTGGACATTGATATGTGACTAATTCAAAAGCATCTAGAAAGTAACTTTAACTACATAAGTCTCTTGTGTGTGTGTATATATATATATATATATATATTGGAAGAGAAAAATTTTAATTACCATTGATTTGGAACAGAATCCTTGGCACAAGCAGCCAACCCTAGAGTAGTTCTTAGTTTTGAAGAGAGAACCAAGTTCTTATTCTTTAATTCCATAGTTTCTTCTCCTTATCAGATTGATCAGCAAACAGCAGCATGCACCCATCATTTCATGCTACTAGTAGTGGAATTTTCTCTTTTGCTTTTGGGCAATACTACTCTCTTTTTCTTGGATTTATATTATATAATCTTGAGAAAGAAATCATATGAATTGCAGATTTTAAAACCCTAGCTTTATCTCCTTGTTTATGCAATTCTGCTCCAATTCTCCATCACTTTGACACTTTGTACGCAAACCTACCTGGACTGGGACCCACTTTTGGACTTTCTTATGTATTGAACACCGATGACGTGGAGTAATGATTTGGACAAAAAGCTCATCATCAGCTTTTCCACCCCACCTACTTGTTCTTGACGATGGCGGCCACTCCCTTCACGTGCTTCTTTCCTTTTCAATTAAATCTCATAATTCATATATAAAATTTGTTTTTTTATAATGAAAATTATAAGATATAAACATTTTTAACATAAATTTTATTTCAATATATCAAACATTAAATTTTAATTTTAATTATCTATTTTTTTTTTATAAAATTTCAATTTTTATATGACTATTTTTATCTTTTAAGATTTATTTTATTATTTATTAAAAATATATTCGTACTTGTTCACGTAGTGTGCTATATTGGTGTTGGTAGGTTACCTTCGATTCCTAGCGCTTTCCCTCTTTCCCTCTCTCCTCCTTGTACATATAACCAGTCGAACACTCTTTCGCTTCGCCCCAACCCATAGAAATCCTTATCCCTTTTGTCGTCCCTTGTTTCTGTCTCTGTGTATCTGTCTTTGTCGATCTGAATGGTCATGGCTAGCCAAGAAGGGCAAGGGATCAAGTTATTTGGGACGACAATTATGTTGCATGGAAGGCAAGTAAAAGAAGAGCGGAACAAAGCTGATCATCCAACAGCGAATAAGAGGCCGGACAAAATCATACCATGCCCTAGATGTAAGAGCATGGAGACCAAGTTTTGTTACTTTAATAACTACAACGTTAACCAGCCTAGACATTTCTGTAAAGGTTGCCAGAGGTACTGGACGGCGGGTGGAGCCCTCCGGAACGTCCCGGTGGGGGCTGGTCGAAGGAAAGCCAAGCCACCGGGTAGTGATCTTTGTGGTTTCCCAGAGAGGTGCTTCTATGATGCGTCTAGTGGGGTGCACCAGTTTGAGTTGGAGAGGATAGTGCTGGATGACTGGCATGTAGCGGCAGCGAATGGTGGTTTCCGGCAAGTTTTGCCAATGAAGCGTAGGCGGATAAGCTGCTCAGGTGGTCAACCTTATTGATCCTTCTTATCTTTTCATTTTCTTTTCCTTGCGAAGTTTCAATAAAAGATTAAAAAACTGTACTATGGGTTATAGACTAACGTGAATACAGGCTGGTCTTTGATTAATTAGTCTTTTAATATGACTATTAATTAAATTAAAAATACTAAGTTTGGGTTAATTAGATTTGTAGTTTAAGGGTTGGTGTTTCCGAATTGCAATAGCGTGCAAAAGGGATCACCATTAATGATTAATCAAATCTTGCGTTGAAAATTAACCAAGAGAAATGTGTCAGTAGGCCAAAATCAACCTACGGAGGAGGAGTCTATCATCCGATTTAATTAATCAAAGTTTGGAGATCGCCGGCAAGTTGATTAGCGGAATCATCATCATCTTTGATCATGCATGTGCTATAAATTGGACTGATATAATGGGATTGAGACTGGCAAAGATTCTTCAGACCAAGGGTTGAGAGATGCTTATTCACCCCAAGCTAAGGTAAATGGAACGTCAGCGTTAATGGATAACGTTGGGATTTCGGAGCAAAGCCTGGAAGAATTCTGATCAAATCATATTCATGGGAGACTAGAAACCAAAAACAAAGGATCAGATCAACATATTTTGAATGTCATTGGGTCTTCATTCAAAGAAATTTTATATTTTAAGATCATTATGTGTGTATATATATATATATATATATATATATTCATCTAGTAAGTTCAACATATTGAGTAGAAACTATAGTTTTCTTCCATATTGATCGAGTTTGGGGATATGAAACTATGTCTTCAAGATCTTTTTCATGTTATTCACTGAAAAATTATCTATGTTCATCATAAAGATCATTATCGTATTAAAAGTTTTTATCTCAATATTGGTGTAATCTTGTTCGTCATAAAGAAGTTGGTTTAAATCATGTCAACAGACCTGTTAACCGATGTCATGTTTAGCGGTGGAGCTCATTTTCATTTTTCTTCTTCATGAAGGAAAATGATGAAACTCTAGTCCAAAAAAAGACGGCAGCATGCCAAGAACTATCACTATCTCAACTGACTTGATAGGCGACACCTCTTATTTGATCGCTCTTTTGTACCTATATAAACTGGTAATTACTAACAACATTTGAACCCAAAAGGAAACCCGTTGCTTTCAAATTCATCTTTAATAGTCTGGTTTTGAATTCCTTATGCTGGGAAGCTGGAATTAACTATGTAAAGGTGTTGCAGTCAGGAAAACAGATGCCTTCAGGTATAGAATTAGGCATCTTATCAACTAATATGAGGTAAAATTCCCACTGATTAGTGGAAGTATTGAGTATATAATTTCAGAAAGAAGAACAATAATATTCCATTGTAAAGGTTTTCTACACAGCCATGTACTGTTCTTTAATTCTGTTTTGTCAAATAAAGTTCATTCGAAAAAGACACTTTGTGACAAGATTCCTGCCGTGTGCATATATGAAGTTCTACATTCTCTTCTGATGTTTATCAAGTATCTGTAATTAAATACAATGAATGAACATCCCCACAAGATTTTCATGTATAAGACAAAGCAGGGGAAGAAGAAAAAACAACCAACAACAAAGAAGGATACGCAATTCATGTTAATATGTCATTTGATAGTAACTAATGAATGTTAGCCCATTTTGTTCTATCAAGCTGCAAAACAAGCCCATTAGTAATGTTTTCTATGTACTTTGTTCTCCTATATTAAGCCTGTGAGGCTGTCACAATTGAAAACAAAAAAGAAAAGAAACAAGGAAAAAGATATTCCGTGACAGCATCACAGCATCTTCTTTGTCCTGCATTTAGTTGGTAACCCTCAGTTTTTAGGCTGGCCCTCCCTGATCTTCTGTGTTTGGTTGGTTCTCATCAGTTGCGGGCTGACCCCCTTGCGCTGATGTGCTTCCTTGGTTGCTTCGAGAGCTGATAAAATGAATCAACAAAGATAAATTAGACCAAAACAAAAAGTTCTCATACCTCATTGTAGTGAAAACAGAGTGATTATGCATAAACCTCAGAGAAGAACACAAAGCAATCCCTTATTGCAGGACATTTTGATACTTGACATGCAAATTTGGCCACATGTCTAACAACATTCAATATTACCAAGGCTAAGACAGAGATATTCGGCTTTGAGTTTTGACAGGTTGCTAAATTTGTGTTGGGTTGGGCTGGAATATAGCCATCCCAGAATTAGCTTGCTTAGTGACAGTATCAGTCCAGGAACTAAAGGGAAAGCCCTTATTGATGTGGGTGCGTTGGTGTATCGTTGGAATGGGTGCATCTTTCAGAAAAAAACACCAATCGTACTAAAGAATTCCCACTTACAAGGTAACAAAGAATGGAATCCAATGCCGAAAAATGGAAAACCAATGTTAATTGACCCGTTGACTGGAGTAGACTGAAGAAGTTGAAGTACCACTTTAAAGGAACAGTAAGAACTCTAATCAAAGCAGAACATGTAATGCAAAATAATTGAAAAGAATCTTAATAGTTCATTTGGAACAAACTTCCAGGAAGAAAGTTAACAGAAACTTCCGAGATTCTAACCAATCAGAAATACTATACTAAAATATAAGTGCTTAATGAAGAAGCAATTAATCAGAAGGATCAGGAACCAAAAGAGTTTGACAAAATCCCAAAGAAAAAAAGCAAAGTTACTTAGACTAACAAGCAGTCAAGAAATAAAACATATGAAAAGAAAGCAACATACCCAATTCCAGGATAGAACCAACTACCATTCTGCCATTCGAGATGAAGCCTAACTTTGTAGAAAGCGCAATGCTCTTCGTTCCCATTGCAATCCAACTTCACATAGTAGTTGGGATCAACTTTTCTGGTAACAGTTCCAACCCTCCAAGCAAGGTTGACATAGGCGTCAACCCTGTCAGACACGACGAAATTTTCGTAAGAAATTGGTGGGGGCAAAGGCCTGACTTCTTCCGAGTCGACAACTTCAGTGAGGAACCTTAATCCGTCGGTGGTTAAACGAGTCGTGTAACGTACCAAGTATCTGTTTCTCCCTATTGCAGCTAGAAGAGTTGCGGTGTAATAAATGCCTGCGAACCCTTCTTCCTTCTTGCATATCTCCACCGCTTCTTTGTGCTTGAAAGCCATTGTTTTGAAGTCTCGAAGAAAGAGAAAAAGGGGTGGAGCTGGGCAGGAAATAGGGGGTTTAAATAGTTGTTAAGAAGTGGTCTTGAAATGGGAAGAGAGTAAAGAAGGGGCAGTTGGAATTTTGAAAGCTTGTTATAGCGGCGATTTACATGAAAAGCCAACGGTTCAAGACATTTAACAATTTTTGAGGACTTGTACGAGCCGTTGGATTTACTCATATATGATTCCATGGCTTGCCATCTGTCCACCAAAAATTCATACTGCTGCCGCTACTGGTTTTTTTTTTTTTTTTTTAAATTTCATCAAAGTGTAAATATTTATTTCGATAAATTTGCATATGATAATTAATGATTTTAATAATTAATAATTATTTTTTAATAATATAATTATGTATATAATTTTTTATTCAGATATTATAAGAGCTCATTTTTATTTTATAACTTCTGTAAATAAAATAAATTTTTGTGTGAAAAGTGAGATAATCATATAAGTTAACAATATTTGAATTATAGAGTTTTTTTTAATATAAATTATAGTGGTTTTAGTTCATATGTAGCATATTGGTATCAACTTCTTTTTGGATTTTGAATAAAAAATTTTAAATTATCCAAAAAATTAAAAAATATAATTTTTTAGAAAAAGTGGACTTTGAAATTTATTATATATTTAGCATCAGTTTTCCTTTTTCCATGTAAACATTGAATAATTTGCAGTTGTACATGGAAGAAGATAAAACCCTTTCTCTCTGTTTACAGTTTTAAAGCTAAGACATGAGTAGTTGTAATATATCAGTTTTCACTATTCATACCCGCCATGTGCTCTTCACTGCTCTTAAATGTATATATTTACATTAATCTAGAAATGTAAATCATGTGTACTAATGATCTTATAAAATAACTCATCTTTCTTATTTGCTTCTTGCTAAAATAGTTTGAAATATTATATTTGAAATATTAAAAGATTCATGTTTGAAAAAAAAAAAAAAAACCCTTTATGCATATGTAAGCTCATAGTATTTAATATATTGACCAAAAATCTGAAGCTTTAGACTATGGGTTTGGATTAGGGGCCTAGCATTTTTATATTTAATTTTAAAGGTTATTTGGATTTTTGAATTTATAACTTGTATGAAATAGTTGGAAATTACGGCAAAATAACAAATATAACTTATTTGAATAAGTGCTCGTCGGATAAGATATACCCATTAAAAGTATTTGTTCGATAGTTTAATCATTATATATATATATATATATATATTTATTCAGAGTTACATGCTTAATTATAATTTGAAAATTTATATTTGTATTTGAATGAGTTCGAGAAATTTTAATATATTATGAGAAATTTTGAATTCTTAAAAAAAAAGAATAATTATCATGGCTCAAAATTATTTTTCTTTTTTTTATAACAAAATAATAATTGATAACTTTGATGTAATCTTTAATATTCGAACATCTCAAACAGGTAAAAGCAAGAGGATGCAAGATCCATGGAAGAATCACACATGAATTTCCTGTAAAATTAGGTTGTTTTGAAGAAATAAGCACTCATTACATGCAATGTGTAAATATATCAGTGGCGACAGCAGACGTTTGGGAAACTATTCCTGCAAAACTATGAGGATATTGCCATTGTGACATGCCAAAAGAAAGGCTCAGTTTATTGAATAGGTGGATTTTTTAACTTTGACTTTGTTTAGCCATTAACGAATGTCCTTTATACGAAGCCAGCAGCGGTGATTCCGAGTTCTCTGAGGACTTCAGTGCACTCAGGCAAGCGTTCCTTTACCATGAATCCAAGAGGGTTGGCCACGCGAATGTTGGAGCTCATGCCATTGTCTTTGGTGAGGCCAATCCGAGCACTCTTCGTAAGGTAACTTTCGTGGTCGACCTCACTGCATTCAGGGTCGCGCGATTCTAATAGTACAACAGCGCACACCTCCTCCTCATGGTTTCCCTCCACCTTAATCTTGTAGGTCCCCGACGCATCAGTCTCACCATCTACCGCGTAGGTCAGCTTCCCGCCTTCACGGTCTCTGCATTCCAATCGCACCTTTGCACCTGTTTACACACCAAACCAATGCAATTACCTTCGTGCCATAAGAAACCTCTGAATTTAACGAAAGCCTATAGAAATAAATTGTTGGTTTACCTCCCATGTACTTGCTGATCCTGGTTACGAACTGGACACGGCAGTTGTCGCAGAAAACCTTTCCCTCCACGAAGAGGATGTCGGGAGCATCGGGATGCGCAATACATAGGGACGAAAAGAAGCAAAGGGCCGAGGCAAGGAAGAAGATAGCCTTGAGCGATGTTGCCATTACTCCTGTTTTTTCTATTTTGGTCTAGAATGGAGATTTGATGTTGAAAATAAACTATAATGAAGCAAAGAGAGGTATGTCTTTTATAAGGGGAAAGCTAAAGGCTGCTGCTAGTTTAGTTTTTGTCTCAGTGCCAGTTATTTTCTTGAGGTTGTCCTTTCTCCCCTGTTTGTAGAACAAACATTTAGACCCGTTCATCTCTCCATTTCTCTCAGAATTCTCCAATTCACTGATCATTCCCATAGAGTAAATTGGTCTGAGATCCTCTCAACGTCTCCCATTTTTTCCTCTCAACCAAGAAATTCCCAAGTTGTTAGATGACTATTACCTTATTCTCGCAAAACTAATTTATTGGAGTTGAGATGTACAACGCCAAAGCTTTTTCTTTTTGGTATTCGATGTAAAATTAAAATACCCTATCTACTCTCCTTTAGAGCACATGAGGTGACATAGTGTTCCTCTTCAACTAAAAGCTAGTATAAGATAAAGCTTTGGGCATTACTCATTAAGCATTTAGGCATTTTAATGACAGCCACAAAAGATTGAATCTACATAGAGAAGATCACCCACCATTGCTACCATAGGTCATTTAAATGTTGGTCTGAGAAATTTTCATGCTTAGATTGCAGAAATATGATTGCTAATGCAAAACCATTATTCCTAGTTATAATTCCACTCTGGCTTTTTTAAGCCTTGTAAGGTAAATCTTAAAAAAAAATTCAATTTAAGGGTCCAAAAGGATTTGGATTTTCAACGAACAAGGCTGCAAATAAAGCAGAAAATGTATCCCTGAAAATAATTCTAATTTGATCAAGAGCGGGAGGATGTAACAGAGAGGCTGTGGAAAGTATAATAAAATGTAATTGACACTCCAGAGTCCAAACATCAAACAATAGTAGCTAATACACCCCGATGCTAATAAGAAAATTGATATAGTTGAATCTCTTTTGAAAACTGGGTAACCCCTTGAGTTACAGAGTACTTCTTCCTTCCATGAAACAGTTCCCAAGCCACTGTTAACAGTTAGAGAAACATAAACAAAAAAAAAAATATTAGATAAACGTAAAAAAAACAACTGTAACTTGCAAAAATGGAGCTCATTCTTTTTTAGTAATGGAACTGTTTCTTAATTAGGTGATAACTAACCTTAGACAGCTTCAATCCTCTCCTTCGCCAGCTTTAGCGCCACCGAACTTCAGAGCTTCTTTTGAAATGAAAGAAATGCATGCCCATGTTACATACCAATTTCAAGTAACAAGAAAACCAGATCATAGACATAATAACAAATGCTCGGTCATGGACGATTTTTGAAACCTGATATCAACTATAGTCTATGGCATGCCATGAATACATCGACTGCACTTGTACGACAGAACAAACTAAAATCTAGCTCCTATTTGATTGCGACACAAAATTTCTCACCTTGAATGCATCTAATGTGCAGTCACAGTTATTTCACTCCCCATTCCAAAAAGTCTCCATCAACTAACACATTTGAAACTATTTAGAGCAAAACTAACTAAAAGAAAGAAGCCATGAATCTAACTACCAGACTTCTAATATTGATGCAAAAATGATAGTACACGATATTTTATAAACCATATCTAGCAAAAATTAATCGAGTTAGATTATAATTGGCAATGCAATGTCAAGATTGTCCACTTTATTACACAAACAGAAAGGTGAAATATTCCAAAGATATCAATGTTATAAAAAGTTCCAAATTGCGGAATTAAGAGAGGCATATGATACTTCGTACATAGCCATTTGATGAATATTTAAAAGTCACATTAAGAGAAAATATTGTTAAGCCATCCTCTCAAGTAAAATCTAAAAGTTACCTCCATCCTCTGGGATGTCAGAAGTCCATAAAGTAAGGTTGTCCCTCAAGAGCTGCATAATTAATGTGCTATCTTTGTAAGACTCCTCGCCCAAAGTATCCAACTCTGAGATAGCTTCATCGAAAGCTTGCTTAGCAAGGTGACAAGCCCTGGCGTACAAGTTTAACATGTAACATTTCAAAATAATCCGAAAATAGCTCAACTAGAAAGTTAGTACATAAGAAACAGTATGCTTACCTTTCAGGAGAGTTCATGATTTCATAATAAAAGACAGAGAAGTTCAAAGCCAAACCCAACCGGATTGGATGTGTAGGAGGCAACTCAGCTTCTGCTTTAGTAGTTGCTGACTGCAAGCAAATGGACATTTGAAAAGTGTTTACAGCCATCTTAGGATTTCATAACACAAGGTAAACAACTTATGTCCACAAGCTCAGCAGAAAAAAAATCAAACAAATATAATTGCAGTAGCCAGCACAAAAGCATAGCAATAGTCTCAGAATCAGGGGAAAAAGATGAGATAGGATTTGCTTCCTTAGTAGAAAAGGGTAACAAGAAGAGACTTTTTGTTCAAATTTCCCTTCCTTTATTACATTTGATTCATGAATATACGGTTAGAAGAAATGAAATAAAGACAAATTATCTCAAACAATTTATGATTAAGCCAATTTAAACATAAGTGAAACATAATAAGCTTGCCTGATATGCTTTCATGGACTGATCAGCAGCCTCTTTCCTCTCATCAGCCATCTTAAACTCAGCCAAATACCTATAATAATCCCCTTTCCTGCAACCAAACAGACACCCAAACCTCAAGAAAACTCCCACATAACCAATCAACCGAAAAAAAAAAAGCAGGAAATATACTCACATTTTATAATAAAACACTGTAGACTCTCCTCCCGAGCAAGAAGGAATGAGATGCTCATTGATCACACTCATAACATCTTTACAGATATTGGACAGCTCCAATTCCACTTTCTGCCTATACCCTTTTATTTGCTTAACATTTTTCACATTCCCTTTGGTTTCTTCCTTTTGCTCAATCGAAGATAAAATCCTCCATGATGCTCTTTGAGCACCGATCACGTTTTTGTACCCAACTGAGAGTAGATTTCGTTCCTCTACGGTCAGTTCGACATCAAGCTCCGCTAGTTTCTTCATAGCACCCAACATATCTGTAAAAAGAAATCCACAGTTTAAATCGTTGAAAAGAACTAGAGTTTAAGGCCACGTTTGGTTAGATCAGACCATCGAAGCGTTCGGCATGTTGAGACAGATGGGCGATATACGTGAAGTATTTACGTTGTTCGGAGATATCCATGGCAGATTATAAGTATTTTCTTCAGGAGAAGTAGAAAAAGAATGAGAAGCGAGGAAGAAGACGGTTTGGGTTGGTTGTTTGAGAGGGCCATTGAAGCAGAACTAAAATGAGCAAACGGAGAAGTGGGGACAAGACAGGAAAGGCCGGCCTTGAGTAGGAATGTCAAATCACTCACGCGAGATTTGGGCCGTGGTTTGCGTTCTTCGATAAATCACGCGGCGTGACGAGGTCGTTTTAAGGAGTTTGCAGCGTAATAGTTTGATTGGGGAGTGTTGCTTTTTAGAAGTTTGTAAGGTAAAGGAAATGATGTGACAGGTCAGCATTTAGGCGAATTTGCGTTGGCTACTCGCTGGTTGCACCTTAAAATTCTCCTTTTTCTTGATTAAAAAAATTTGTGTTTAAAAATAGTGAAAAAAAAAAAAACTTTAAAAGAGATGAGAAAAATAATAAAAGAAAAATGAAGAGGTAATATAAATTAAAATTAAATAAAAATTATATATAAATATGAAAATTTAAAAAATATGATTAAAATGTTAATATAAATTTTAATATAATTTTTTTATATTTTATATTATATAAATATAAATTTATATAAAACGAACATGAATTTAACACATTAATTATAAAATTTAATTTAATTACAATACAAATTTGTAATTTAAATTATAATAATAAAAATTTAACTTAATGATACTAAATTTGGCGTACCTTCCCCTTTACATTCTTGTAAATAAATAAAGTTTTTAGTTACAATTAATTTCTTTATTCTCTTAAGAATGGGATTATTACATGCCAAAATCCAAACCTTCGTCCCCATAATTTTGCCTCCCATGATTCTAGAGAAAATATAAATCGGTTGCCACCTAAAAGATTGTGAAGATTGAAGCAAATTGGAGAATTAAAATTGTTGTTATGGAGTTCTTCAAGGAGTACAATTGATCTCTAGTATGTTTTGAGTTCAAATTTCATTTAATTTCTAAAATTTTCTCAATAATTCTAAATTATATTGTGCGGGCATATGGTAAGATCAAGTTAATTTAGTAATCATATTGAAGTTTCTTTTTTTTTTTTTTTAAATGTACAAACGCCAAACGGTCCTAAACAAATACAAGCCGAAGGCCCAAGGAAATTTCATCAAAACACAGAAAACTGATACAATTCTTAGGGAAAAACGTCAAAAGAATACTTGAAAATGTCTTTATTTGCACACATATATTGTTCACATAATGGAGCAAGCATGGGGATTTTCGTCGCTGAAGATGGAGCTGGCTTGTTGATCGACAAGAATTGAGTACGGCGGTGGCTGATAGTAACCGTGATCGTGACCGTCATACCCATGCTTGTAATAGTTATAAGATGATGAACGCCCGGTTGCATGGTAATTAGTAATCATATTCATGGGTTGGTTTTGATAATATTCGTAGTAAAATTGGTTCTCACTGTTGTATGGAAATGGCCACAGCTCTGCTCTTGTTCCAGTATTCCTCACTTTTTTCAGAATCTTCTTCTGGTCTGACGCTGCCCAACCCATTACTGTTACCTTTTTCTTGTCCATTTCTATGTCGACACTGTCAACTCCTGCAAAAAAAAAACACACAAAATTACGCCATTAACACTAATCATTTAGAGCTTGAAGAGACTTGCTTAGTATAATAAACAAAGAAAACAAGAAACACCATGAAAGTTGAAAATACCCTTGACTTTCCCGAGAGCCTTCTTTATCTTGGCCACGCAAGCCTTGCACTCGCAGTCCATATGAACTCTCATTTCTAAAATCTGCAGAGGGAGAAAAACCATGTTAATGCTTGATCAAAGTATAAACAGACATGCATTTATTTCCAAGAGAAAAGCATTGTACGCTCTGATATTATCTCTTATGAATCAGATTTGAAACCATCAAATTATCAAAAGTATAGGCGAGGGTACTGTAAACATGCATGCAGAACAAGAGATCAGAGGGAGATTTCTAATACTAACCGCCATTTTGAGTGTTTTAGAAATTCTTAATCTTTCTCTTTGGAATTGAAGTAGAGGGATGGATGAGAATGAGATTGCTTGGTGCTCGTATATATAGGAGAAGATTATGAGTACTAGAGTAGTAGCGTATGTCAATTAGAAAATAGTCCCCGCGGACTTTTTCTTTTTGAATCTCTTTCTTTTTCTTCAAGTTGCATTTTAGCGACAAAGCCTGTGAAATGATTCGAGGGAAAAAGCCTGGCAACTGCTTCGAAATTGCAAAGGAGATTGTATTTCGCAACCTAACAGTACAAGTAATCATTAGAAAACAGTAGTCAAACGCTACCCTGAGAAAAACCTCCGCGTGGATTGTTGCCTTATGATTGCATGTATAACAAGTAAACAAACCGAGTTAAGTAATATTTAATTGGTCGCTAAATACATTCAGAAGTACGTAAAACCGGAGTTAACAGTCATTCATATATCTATATATAAATACATATGTAATTTCGAAGTTGGAGTGAGATACACCTAGGAATTAGGATAATTGTTGGGCCATGGAATTTTTGTTAATTTAATAATTTCTATACGTGTGCGTGAAGAACAAGCCAACAACTCGAACATTCATTGGTTGTAACGTCAACTTATCATTTTATAAATAGATATCAATGAAGATGAGATTTTGTTAAGTGTTGAGTGATTTAGATTTGGCAACGGTTACGACTCACGAAATGTCGCTAATTAAACTACGCAGTAGCAATTTCCAAGGGAGTTCCCGCACTAAACAAACGTCAATGTTTACCATTTACTTTAAAATCTATGAAAAAATTCAACTTAAAAATTAATTTCACAAATAATTTAATATTTAATGATATAAAAATTAATTTATTTTAACGGATCTCATTATATGTAAACGAAAATATAAAAATTTATTACTTGACAATGTTAACAGAATTCACAAAATAAAACTTGAGTTACTAATGCTTCTGTAATAGTTGATACAGTGCTAATTGAAGGGAAATGAATTTTTTTTTGACATAATTGGAAAAAAGAAAGGTGATAAAATAAATTTAAGTCTCTTCTCTTTTTTTTTTTTAAATTGATTTAAGTCTTCTTCTCTATTCTCTAATTAAAAAAGATGTAGACTTAACAATTTTAAATATGATATAATGATATAATATGAAAATGACATTAATAAAAGATATAAAATTATACAAATTAAAATTAAATAAATATTGTATATAAATATGATAAAAATTTAAAATAAAATTTTATATTTATGTGTTCACACAAATTTTTGATAAAAATTTTATATTTTATGTTACATTAATATAATTTTACATAATACCTAAAATAATTATCAATACGATATGCCAAACTTGAATGCAGAGCAGTTTTAAATGCATAATAGACAGAGACTAAAGAGTTTAGTAGTACTGCTGACCATTGACATTAAGCAAATAGCCTAAAAAAAAGGAGGTGATGTTTTTCCGGGGAGTGTTTTTGGCAGTGACAAAGAAAGAGAAGCTTACATGATCTGAATGCGAACTTCAGGCCAATTAACTAATACCCAAAAAAAAAAAAAAACATTTTCAATGCTGAAAACATCACAGAAATTTGCTACTTTATACCCTGTCGGATCTTTTTGTTTTTTGCATATACTTTTCCAGATGGATTCAAACTAAGGCTCTGTTAACCACTGGGAAATTTACAGTATCTGCTATTATATCTGTGTATTGATAAATTATTTGAGAACAATTCGAGTAAAATTAAAAATTGATTTTACCATTGTTTTTAGTTTGAGTAATTTGATTTATAAAACAAGTTAAATTCGATTATTTTAATATTTTATTCACTTGAGTGGGTTTTAAATTTAATATATTTCATTTAACATATATTTTATTATTTTTAATTAAAAAATTATGATTATATTCTTACAGTAAAAAAAAAAATTAAATTTGAATATAAATAATTATAAATTTGAAATCATATATAAAATTTTAATTTGTTTTTATTTGATAAACAATATTAATCTAACTGAATAACTTGATTTTTATATGGAACCAAATTCTAAAATTAAAAAAAAAAATTTGATTGGGATGTCGAATCCCGAGTTTAATGTCAAAATCAAATTTCATTTGTTGTTTCCCACATTAAACTTGTTGTAACATAACACCGTCGGTTCTGACGTTAATTTCCAAACGGAATTAGAAACGGGAAGGTGATATGGCATTAACTGTGCACACTTTCATTCCACGTGGATAGGTATCCAACGTGGCAATATAAAATTAGTAACTTTCTTTAGAAAAACGTTGAAAGGAAAAGATGTCAAAGTTCAATCTACTTAACGTCTTGCTCTGTTTGCGTTCTGCCTCTGAACATCTCCCTCGCCTCTCTTTACTTTTGATGCCATCATCCGCTTCCAAGTTTACTTTACCATTTCCTTTCTATTTTTACCTGTCCATCTTTGGTTCATTATGAAAAACTTCTAATTAACAATGTCATTAACATATGCAACGCCATGGCCATTGGCCACCCCTCGTGAGCTTTCTGACCGAGAATATGTTCTCTCTAGCCAATACTGCACCTCTTGGTTTTATAACCATGGCGTTTCTTATAATGTCAAAATTTATCGCTAAGTGTCCAGTATTTATTTGTTAAGGTTTATATATATTGCTATAGTCTTTTAATCCTCACCGTCGTCATATGGGAAAGTTCAAGCTTCATTTTCTGTTCACTTTTGCTAGCCTTGTTAAGATTGCGGTTTGATCATGTGGAATACATATATGCACGAGGCTATCAGCGAGAAAACCTGCTTCATTTCGTTGCATAACGAAAAGAAAAGACGTTGAAACTGATCAAATAAATAATCATATATTATTTAAAAAAATAAACATTCCGTTGTAGTCTAGTTGGTTAGGATATTCGGCTCTCACCCGAAAGACCCGGGTTCAAGTCCCGGCAACGGAAATTTTTTTCCAAACTGTTCACCCCGTTTGTGTTCAGTTCAAGTACGGTTTGGATGACTATTAATCAGGCTTGGACCAAGGTTCAAGTATTTTTTTTTTTCTTTGACTTCACAAAAAATAAGTATGGAAAAAATCTAACATTAATAGAAGAGTGAAGAATTGCTTTACAGAATTGAGTTTGACAATGAAGTAACATATTAAAAGAGAAAATTTTGATTTTTATGATATGAGATATTACTTAAACTGCTTGTATATATTGGTTATGAAGGGAATCAATTTGTTGATTGTTTGAAAAAAAAAAAGAGAGAGAAACTTTAAAATGAGTGATTGATCAATTTATGATGCTATCAGGACTAGACTAAGAGAGCTTATAAATGTATTCAAAAAAATTGTTATTGTGCTTCAAAGAATTTGCGTTGAGGGACTTGTAAGAATGGAGGAGAATGGTTCTTTTTGATGATGATCATAAGTGCTTCATAAAGTGAGTTGGTACCTAAAACAAGGAAGGAGTAGGTGAGAGCTGGAGCAAGGCAGAGCTCCGATACAGTATCAGTTCTCAAGTAAGCAGAAAGTATAATAATGGAGGTTTAAGGGTTCATAGGTGTACCAACTTGTGGGGAGTTGAGCAATGATTATTGTGTTGAAGAAAAGGGTTAGAATCTCCTCTCTTCTCCTTTTTTTGGCTCCTTTTATAGTTATATAGGGTATGAGTCAGGTGAACATATCAGACAGTATTCATATCCCTCGGCTATGATGGGTGTCAAATTTACTCCTTGCATGTGGACAGGTATCGAGGTTGTCTGTTGAGAGGTAATTGAGCTATCGCAGGCGAGTTAGGCTTTACTTGATTGACATAGCCCGTCGCAGCATGCTAGGTCCTTCAATTGAGGCATCTTCCTTTGCTGCTCTCTGGTGGGCTTCGCCCAAGCAATCTGGGCCTATCACATAAGTCTCATGGTCTGGGCATAACAATTTGAAAGCAAAAATATTCTCAAATAAAAAGATAATTTAACTTCAATAAAATTAATAAATTAATAAAAAGCCTACCACTTTCTTTTTCTTCTTACTTAATTTCTTCCACCCATTCCGCTAAACCCTATTTCTTCTAGATTCTTGTTCTTCGGAGATTCTACAAATTAAACAAAAAATATAAAAGCGTTTGATAGTTAGAGGGAAAATAACAATGGTAACATGGAAAAAAAAAAAAAAAAAGATAGCATGAAAGCAGGAAAAAAAAGTAAGATTTACGAAAAGAAACTAATTCTTCAAGATCAAGCAAAACTTGCTTGTGCTAGGATATGTTCCCAACATTTGTGTGGAGATATGATGATAATAAGATGATTAATTTTGAAGGATTGTGAAAACAATTAATCGCTTAGCTCCACATCTTCATTCATGGCTTCCCGCAGAACCTCTTTTTTCTTTCCGAAGAGCATAGCAAAAGCCTCAATTTCGTGGGATCATGTCCAAACAAGCGTGACTCGAAAGACAAAGGGAAGTACATGGGACAAGATGCTGTTTATGTTGCACGATTGATTTCTGATTCAAATCAGATTTTACAAATAAATAACACAAAAATCAAATAAAAAAATAATTAAAAAACATCACTTGTAATTTTACTTTTATTATAATTTTAAAAGGTGAGAAGAGTTTTTTTTTAAGTTGACTGTATTGAATAATGTAAATGAATTTTTGTAATGTATGTAAATTTTTTTAAAAAAAAAAATGAGTTACGTCAAATCATTTCTGACACAATAAATAAAATTTTTAAAATAAACTATACTGAGAATTGATATTTAAATAAAGTGTTATCCGCTATTTTGAATAAAAGAAATTAAAATTTATCCAAAAAAATAAAATTTTATTAGTTTGAATTCCTAATAATTCCCACGTCATTTGAGTTATCTTTCATATATATATGATTAACTAGTCAGTGCAGTGTGTACAAAAATATGGCAACCAAAACTTTTTAGATATTTAATAACGTTATTGATCCGCTTTATGTGGAAAACCCGCCTGGTGGCTTATAACACAATGCAACCAACCTCGATTTCTCTTTAATTTCTAAAAACTGAGCATGCAATCCGTATATATAATCTCGTTACTTCATGTTTAAAGTCAGAACTTCGAGCAATTGCAAACTTGCAACGAAGATTTGAGAAGAAAAATAGCTCAGAAGTCCATTTGCAATGGCAGAAAAGGAGGGTGGAATTGTCAAGAAAGGCCATGGTGAGGATATGAAAATGGCGATTGCTTTTCTCCAAGAGTTTGAGCTATCAGTGTTCAAAAAGAGAAGGTTGAACACAACTTCAGACTGACCAGCAAACTGGTAAGCTATGGGACTGAAATAACTGGTTTCGTTCACTAGAATCGGAACAAGAAGCTCAAGGGAGTAAAATGCAGCAGCTATTCGTTTTGCTGCTTCATGTTATGCAATTCTCTTGAGATGGATTGATGCAATTCCCAGAACAAACTATATATATTCGGTCATGGAGTTTGCAAGATTAGCTTATGAAGACAGATAGCAGCCATTTAACCACCGGTTTGTATAGAATTGAAAACCAGGATTAACTGGTTTGTTTTTCTTAAAAATTACTTTCATTGGAATATCTAAATCGCAGGCACTAGAATCCAGTGGCTTGAAATTTAATAGAATTTAATATCATCATCACGAGCTAAACCAGACCACAAGAAAGGTGTTACATCAGTTCTTCTTTTCAGCAATTTTAGCCATAAGCACCGGAGAACTATCATCCGCAAGTTTTCCGCTACTTGACCTTTTTTAAGATGTAAAGTGGATTAGTGGGGTTAAGAGCATTGGGGTTTAGTTTTTTACATCCTGTTGCTTTCTGTCAACCACCATGGATTTTGGCCGGATACATACATACATATATATTTATAAATGAATAAGTCTGTTAAAAAAAATTGTTGTTAAACAAATTGTCGGCAGTTGACCTTTGTATATCGCTTTCTGCCTTGATAAAAAGAGAACAATTTAAAATTAAATTAGTTCATATAATTTTTCATAAAAATAATTTTCAATTGATTAAAAATTTAAATTACAACACTTGCATTTTTTATTCTATTATTACAATTCCTTTTATGTAAAGATTTGATAATGAAATTAGTTACATCATATAAGACTACTAATGAAGCATTTTTCAAATGGGATAAATGATAATTAACTACATTTCTCTCATGGTGGGAGAGCTTTGTCTGTATAAATAAATATGTGAGAGAAATGGTTGTAAAATAAATTGTTTTACATCATTTTTATAATTTCATGTAAAATTAAAATTTTTACAAATTAATCGTTGATTTTATAACTTATTCTTATTATCATGCAAAGTAAATTTTTGAGTCAATATGATATTTTTATTATTTAATCGAAAATAATATTTTTCAATATATTAACGGTTGAAATTTTATTATTACAAAACAAATATTAAATATTTTTATTAACTTAAAATTTAATATTAATATTCATTATTTTTTAGTTGTTTTAAGGCACCAACTTAGGAGAAGGAAGTAGTAATAATTATTAAAAAAATTTATATTTGATTCATGTATAAAAACTTACATAATTTTTTAATTTTATTCATTGATAAAGTTTTATTTTATAATTGATTAATCGTGTATAAAAATTATATATTATTAATATATTAAATATAAAACCTTTAAACTATTATATCATTTACGAACAAAATTTAAAATGTGAAAGTTTAAATCAGGATTTGAATACAAGTGCTGCAAAAACCCACTCCCAAATCCTATTTCATTTTTTCTTTGCTTAGACATTTGTTTTCAAACTTTACTATTTCATGATTAAATCATTTCAAAAGCGTCACATCGACTAGAAGTTGCTTGATTCATCTTCTCACTTATCATAAACAGTATCAATTATCTTTCATATATATTTGCATTAACCTATGCCATGAAAGCAGGAGGAGTACATGTGCTGAAAGCTCTAGATGAAAAGGCATCTAGGTTATCAACAGACAAATGACTTTAAGTCAGAACCCATACATTTTTCAAATGAATTGAGTCTAGACAAATTAACCCATATAATTATAAAATGAAACCCTAATTTTTTTTTTCGAGATTTGTGGCCACTTTCAAGAGTAAGATGATGATAAAAGCAAGACGTCTATTGCCTCTAGAAAGAAAGTCTTCCAATAAAACTATTGGGAAATTGAGGAAGCAAAGTTTTGTTTTTGCTCTTGTTATTTTAATTTAATTAATTTGATAGAATCTTGATATGTCAATCGAGAAAGTTTTTGAGAGGAAGTGAAGAATCCATTGGCCCCCCTTAAAGCGATGTGATCGCCCCTTTCCTCCCTCTCTAGTTAATTTATTTGTTTTTTTTTAACTAAAGAAAAAACATTTTTTTAAATTTCTATTATTACCGTATCAGTTATCAAATTTAAAATTTAATTCAAATCATTCATTGGTAGAAGTTATAGTCATTGCCAATTCTTATTGGCTAATATTAGAATGTTGTGTGTAAAACATTTAAATTTAAATTTTTACAGTTTTTAGTTAATAAATAATTTTTAAGTTCAAAAAATTCATAATTGTGTGTTTGGATGAAGGAATTTATTTTAATTAGAATATTCAAAAATTTAAAATTTAATTTTTTTTATTTGAAAAAATATGAAAAAATTCAAAATTTATGAAAGAGATGCTCAAATTTCTTATTGAACCACCTAAGAAGGTAATTTTTCAAAATACCTCCAAATTTGCTCATTATAGAATATAAAATCAAAAAACCAAAAAATATTATTTTTAATATGATATATATTTTTATATTAGTATCTATATATTTTTACAAATTCAATGATTTATATATTTTATTTAATATTTTTCCTTTTCTAATATATAATATCATTATTTTTTTTTATAATTATTTTTTATTTTATCAAATTTTAGTCTTCAAAAATTAATTCTAAAAAATATTTATCTAAACAAAATAATTATAAATGTTAGTATTTTCAATTGATGGATTTTAAAATGCCTTCAAAATTTTAAAATTCTTCATCTAAATACAAAATAAATAAAAATTTAATAAATTTATAAATTTAAGTAATATATTGAGGACTTGCCTTAATTTAAAAAATGAAATATTTTTCGTACTATTAATTTAAAAAAAAATTAAAAAGTTTAAATCATTACCTGACTTTTAAATTAATAATTAATAGTGATTTTTTTTTTCAAAAACTGTTATATTCAAATGCAGTTGCCTTCATTGACACGTAAAAGTATTTTATTTTGTTTTTTTTTACCCTAACTTATTTCTATATCTTTAGCCTACCATTTTTGACAATGAATAACGAAGAAAAAATTGGTCATACCAAAGTTTATTCAGAGTCGTTGGTAATTGGATGAATAATTCTACAATTATATATTTATATAACATAAATTCATTATAAAATTCATAGTTAAAATTATCTTCTACATAACTGCAAGAAAATAATCATTTTTTTTTCAAACCAACTAATATGGTTATTTAATATCTTAATTTTTGTTTAAGAAATTAAAAAATTTCATTATCAAGTAAAAAAACTAGCTCACATATATCAGTATAATAGTAGATTATTTTTAATAGTAATGCATATATATATATATATATATGTATATATATATTTACAATGAAAATATTTGATATTTAAAACTAAAGATGAAATTGTTTGAATTCGAATTTAAATTTTATAATATATTATAATTTTTTTTAATCGTTCGATGAAAAAATTATTAATTATGTTTACTTTTTAAAATAACTTATAAATTCATTTAATTAAAATGTAACACAAATTATATATCTCTCACATTTAAAAATCAAATTTATATAAATTAATCTCTATATATGTTACTTAACAGCAACTTGCACATAATTAATGAAAAACAATTAAAGTAAAAAAGATAAGAAGATAAAAAAAATCACCATGATTTTATGTGGTTATGATTTAAAGTGTGATTATACAATAAATAAGGATTTTTTTTGTTGGTAAATAAATATGGATTTTTTAGGCCATTAAGGTACCTTGGATTAAGTAGAACTGGTTTAATCCATCACTTGTTAAAACCTTAATGACTCCAAGTGGTCTCCACTTTAGATATACCCCAGTTAGATACTGAAAATCTGAAATCTCAAGTCTTTCAACTTTTCACATCTCAGAGAAACAGGTTCTTGTTTCTTCCTCCTCCTGTTCTTGGATACCAATTCTATTCTACTTGGAATTGGGAAACTCAATTTCCTTTGACTTTTTGTCCATTTGTCTTGAATATTCATCGAAATCCCACAAATCCCATCAAGAAGTTGGTTTTCTTTCACGTTCTAACATCTCAAAACTCTCGAAAGAATAACACTTATCTCGAAGAAATGCTAGAATTCAAGACCATCAAGAAGAAAATGTGGGTGTTTTCTTTTTAATCTTTCATCTGCTTAAGCTATCTCCCTAGAATTGTCCTCTTGCGTAATGGAAGCTATCATCGTAACAGCCATAGCACTGATCAACAACAACAAGAAAGTCGTCAACCATCAAAACTTCCCTCTCCAAAAGCTCTCCTTCTGGTTCGCTCCCACCACACGTCCTCCTGGTCTCCTCTTTTTCACTTCTGGCTCGTAGAATAACCAACAAAAAGAAACTCGTGAGAACCCTTGTTTTGTTTTTGTGTTTTGTATGGCTGCTTACTCCTTCAACAATAACTTCTCAACTGGGGATTGTTATTCTGGTTTCCTTGATCCATTTTCACGTGATCTGGGTCCATGCAATGGAATCTCCCGTGGTGGGCCTTTGTCGGTGTCACAATCCCTGGTTTTAGACAGTGAGAAAGGAGAGTTGGTGAAGGCGCCGGCGAAAGTAGGGAAGAAAAGCGAGTCGGAACCGAAAGTTATAGCGGCTTTGAAGAGTCATAGCGAGGCAGAGAGGAGGAGGAGAGAAAGAATCAATGCTCATCTTGACACGCTCCGCAGTCTCTTGCCCTTCAGAGAAAAGGTACTAGTATTAGTATAATTTATCTTTGTTAGTATATGACTAATATAATTCAGTTCATCTAAATTTTTGAAGCAAATATTGGAAATTGAGAATGGGAAATTTCGTTGGGAGAAGGATCTGGATTAGTTTGCTTATACTATGTGCTTCATAGGATTTTTTGAACTAAAGAAGTGTTGGCTTGCATATTATTATATTCTGTTGATTTGTATGATTTTCCTGAAACTGCTTTTTTAACAGTTCATAGATGTTTGTAAGTAGTATCAATAAGACTGCAAGCCCTTTCTTTTAACTGTTTCGGTCAAGGTAGAGTATGTTTGGCTGCTTGGAAAAGTTAGGGAAAGAAAAGAACCCAAAGCTTTAGGTGTTTAAGGCAAAAGGAAGTGCAATGGAGAACAGAGTACTTATCTGAGGCATAGCCTTATTGGTTTTCCTTTCCCAAGTCTTGAAATTTTGGACTGATTAACTGGTGTACTTGATTCATTTGCCTCAATTTTTCCAATATCAGTTAACGTTTCGGGAATCTAGAGGTTGCTCGTCATGAGTTTGATGAATGGAATGAGTCATGAATGATGACATATTCATTATTTTGTGTGATGAACCAGATATTCTTGCAAAATAATGAGAAACATAATTCAATATGCATTGTAAAATTGCAGAGTTCTTGATTTAAAATTGGCCTCCTTGAATTGGATTGTGGATTTTATTTGTTGTACTTTGTGAAAAGAAAAAAGAAATGAAGTTGTGAGGTCATGAAACAAGTTTTTAATGCTGAAACTTTAAATCTATTATTCAAATTAAGCAATACTCTTCTTCGCTACATTACTGTTTCATTTAGAAGGTCAACTCTGAATTCCAGAAATGCTAGTCAACTAGAGGACGCATCAGTGTCGTTAATTTAATAGATATTTTAGAAGTTTACAATTATGAGATTCAGGTTTATTTTGGTTGAGAACATCTGTGGTCCCAAATTCAGACTTCTCTTGATGATTGGTATGTTTCTGAAAAATTGTAAAACATGAGTTGTGTCAAGCTGGATATTCAGAGTTCTAGATGAGTTTTGATTTTTTGTTTTCAAACAAAACCAATAGAGCAAGCTTGTCTACAAGAGTGATCTGCATTGTTATATAAAAGAAGTTCACAGATAGAAAAAAGGACAATCTGTGTTTGGATATGGACAATTTTAACAAAACTAGTACAATTTTTTTTTGCTGTCAAAACATATGGTCGGTTGGACAGCTGACACCATATATATATATTTGGAAGTGATTACGATGATAATGACTGGATTGGTGGGGTAATATAACAGCTGTTCTGCCATGGATCCTCATGAGGTCTGTTTCTTCAATGTATTAACTAGTGTATCTGACATATATAGATCTGTATTGGTTAGCAGAGTAATGTGATATTATATTATGGTTGGGTCGTAAGCAAGGACTAGACATCTGGGATAAGAAAGTTCCTTCCATTACATGCTCTTTTTGTCACCCTTCTCCACTTGTCATTTTTTTTTTTTCTATAATTAACCAAGTCAAAGGATTAATTCATCTATGCTATGATCTTCCGGATCAAGGCCTATGCATCATCTACTAGGTATATAGTTACTGGTTTCATCCGACTCTACCGTAACTGATATATCCGAGTAAATGGCATGTTTTCGAAGTTGGACTATGTTTTGAGAAGACTTATCTTGGTTTTAGTTTCTACTTGTTTATAGTTCTACAGATAGTAATGTTTCAATTGGTCATGGTAGATGGATAAGGCCACATTACTCGGTGAAGTAATTAGGCAAGTGAAAGAACTGAAGAAGAATGCAACAGAAGCCAGCAGAGATTTTCTTGTTCCGATGGCCGACAATGAGGTGAGAGTTGAACCATGTGGTGATGAAGGCAATGGGACATTTTCTTTTGCAGCATCGATCTGTTGTGATTATAGACCTGAACTTCTGCCCGACCTTCGACAAGCTCTCGATTCCCTTCCTGTTAAGATGGTTAAAGCAGAAATATCAACCTTGGGAAGTCGGTTCAAGAATGATTTCGTTCTCACTGCCTGTAGAAGTAGTGCACATGTTGATGATGACGCCAATGCACGGCGGTTGCTTGCCCTTTCCATTCATCAGGCTCTAAATTCTGTCCTGGAGAAGGCTTCTACTTCGCCGGAATTTTCACCATGGTCGACATTTCCAAGCAAGAGGCGTAGGATCTCTTACTTTGATTCCTCAAACTAATTTTCATGGAGGATTGGCTTCGTTTGTGCCAATGGACACACTGCTGTATCTGTTACTACGGTTGTCTGATGCGGGAAGATTGGTTTGAAATAATAAAAATAAAAGAGTTTATATTTAATGCTTGTATGACATTTATATATTATCGATGAATTGTAGAATGTTATGTCTTAGATTTTCAATTGGCTTGTATTTTAACTGTATTTGTATATGTACTATTATTGTTAAATAATTTAGAAAATCATGATATATTTGTATTTGTATTTTACATTAATTTTTTAGAATTACGCTATCAAGCTATTCAATTAATTTGATTATTTATTAAAAAGTTATTTAAATTTTGAATTTTAAGTAGAAGAAAATCCTCAAATTTATTAAAGTTTGAATAAATTAAAACACCAAAGTTAATCTTTTTATTACGTAATGTCAATTATGTATAGATATGGGTTTTGTATAAAATTTAGGTGAATTTTTTATATTAACAATTGAAGTAATTAAGATAATAATAATAATAATAATAAATATCATAGTTAATATGATAAAACCACAAGAAAAACTAGAAAAAAAAAAATCCGACGTGGCATTTTTTCAGCTGTGGAATTAGGCCTTTCTTCTTCAGGTCTTCTCAACGAAATTTTTTAATCAAGCACGCGAAAAGGCGGAAGCATGGCGAAAGAGGGGAGTGGATCGATTCTTCAATTCGCAGCGTTTCAGAGTTCAGTGGACGAAGGTTTCTGGCACCGATTATCTTCTTTGAAGCTCAATAAGTTAGGCATCGACGATTCTCCTATTCCTATCTCCGGTACCACCCATCCACGATCAGCTTCAATTTTTTTTAAGTAAACTTTTTACGGTTAATTCGCTCAAATCATCGTATTAGACTTAAAAAAAAATCTGATTAACTTGTCTAAAGTTTTCGTTTTCCTATGTTCAATATGGTTATTCTATCGTATCATTTTTTTTTTTGTTTTTTGATTTTATCCCTTGTTTTTGTAATTTATTACAATTATGTGTTGATTGGAGAAGGTTTAACCTAGTGGAAATAATGAAGTTTTTTGTATTTTGAGATTTTTTTAATGCAGAAGTTCATTAATTTGGTTTGAGTGTAAATTTCGGGTTTTTTGAAAAAAATTGTTTTGCAGGTTTTTATGCACCGTGCTCGCATCCTCAAGTGTCGAATCATTTAACTCTTCTCGCTGAATCCCTGCGGTCTGATTCAAATGAAGAATCAGCAATGCCGGCTATTGTTCGGGGCAATCGAAATAGGTGCTCTGTTCCAGGCGTTCTTTACAACACGAATACCATGGAAAGTTTCCATGCTTTGGATAAGCAAGGCTTGCTCAAGGCAGAAGCAAAGAAGGTAAAACAGTTCGAACAGTTTACTATAGAGTATCTCATGCTATTGACTTAATGGGATACGATTCTTATTTGAAAAGTTTATGTTTTGTGTCAATTACTATTAGATTTGGGAGGATATTCATAGTGGAAAAGCTGTGGAGGATTGTGCTATATTATCAAGGTTCCTTCTTATTTCATTTGCAGACCTGAAAAAATGGAGCTTTCATTATTGGTTTGCTTTCCCTGCTCTTGCACTTGATCCTCCTGCTTCCTTGGTTGATTTAAGGCCTGCTTCTCAATGGTTTACCTTGGAAGAGGTGCTCAGAATGTGATTAATACTAGTAAATTGTCTGGAGTATTATGCCTTTTTCAGTGCTTAAAGGTTTGTATTTGTTAACTTCTTACATGTAGGCAAAATCAGTATCGGCAGCATGTAATGAATGGCGGAACTCAAGTGTAACAGCTGGTAGATTTTGCCCCTCTGCTATAGCAACTTCTACATTTCTTTTTATCTTAGTGCATTGAAATTCAACTGTGATTGTGTTCCCTTTTCTTTGTCTATATTTTTACATCTTTCTCAGCCTGAATTTATGGGTCTACCGCAGATGTGCCATTCTTTTTGGTTAGTATTGATTCTGATTCACGTGCTGCCATTATGCATCTTAAGGATTTGGAAGCTTGTCAAAATGATGGTCAAAAGGTCTGTATGCCTTTCTCTTCATGACTTTTTGGGAATATGAATCGGTTTATGGTAGCTAAGGGGACAATTTTAATGAAAATTCCATATGATAGATGATGTTGATAGACTAATGGTGCAAAATCTTGGATGCTTCTTTCTCAAACCTACTATACGTTATATTGGCAGTTGTTATTTGCTTTTTATGATCCGTGTCATCTTCCAAACAATCCTGGCTGGCCTCTCCGCAACTTCCTAGCCCTTATTTCTGTGAGATGGAATCTAGAAGCAGTGCACTTTTTGTGCTATAGAGAGAATCGTGGTTTTGCTGATTTGAGTTTGTCACTTGTTGGTGAAGCCTTGATTACAGTTCCACAAGGTAGAGCAGCAGAATTTGGGTAACAGCTTTTTCTGAAATTGCTTTTTCTGAAATTTTTCTTATTTGTTCAAACAGTATGAATTCATTTTACGCTAGCTTTTCTGAGCTACAAATCTCTTTAGGATGGAGGGAACATCGATGCATGCCCAATGCCGTAGGATGGGAAGTTAATAAGGGGAGAAAAGTATCCAGGTGTATTAACCTAGCTAAATCCATGGATCCAACTGGGTAACTTTTTCTACATTGCAAGTTTTCCACTTTATTTGGCATTATAGAATTATTTATTTATTTTAACCAAAGCATTTTGAGATTTTTTTTCCACATTTTCCACAGGTTAGCCATATCTGCTGCAGACTTAAACCTGAAACTAATGCGATGGCGTGCTTTGCCATCTCTTAACTTAGACATCTTGTTTTCTAGAAGGTGCCTTCTCCTTGGAGCAGGTACACTTGGATGCCAGGTTGCTCGAATGCTTATGGTACGTATCCAGAAAGTAACGATCATTGACCACAATTTGGATGATAATGCATTTGAGACTAAAGACTGTATTGTTGCAGGCTTGGGGGGTCCGCAAAATTACACTACTTGACAATGGCAGGGTGGCCATGTCTAATCCATTGAGGCAGTCTCTGTATACATTGGATGATTGCCTTAACAGTGGTGATTTTAAAGCCATAGCAGCAGTGAGAAGTCTACAGCGAATATTATCTGCAGTGGTAATTTATTTTATTTGATGCTTATAATACAAAGCTCAACGCCGAACAGTCCATCTCCTCTAATCATGCATCCTTATGAATCTTTCATAGGAAGCAGAGGGCGTTGTTATGGCCATTCCTATGCCTGGGCATCCAGTGTCCAGCCAAGAAGAGAACAGTGTACTTGAAGATTGTAGACGACTCAATGATTTGATTGATTCTCATGATGTAATTTTCTTGTTGACTGATACTAGAGAGAGTAGATGGCTCCCTACACTTCTCTGTGCCAACACTAACAAGGTTCATCTCTGTAATTCATGTATGAATTGCTTTGATGTTCGGCAATTTTGGCATCATAGATAGGATTCCTGTAGATTTGTTACTTGATTTATTGGATGATGGCTTATTTTGTTCATCTTTTCTCATCATGCAGATAGCCATTACTGCAGCCCTAGGGTTTGACAGCTTCTTGGTTGTGCGGCATGGACCTGGTCCTTTTAACTCCTCTTCTGACTTGAAAGCTAATACGGAAAACTCTTTATCTGCTGGCATGGATGACCTTTCCCTAACAAATACAGATGGAAGGCTTCGACTGGGTTGTTACTTCTGTAATGATGTGGTTGCCCCAACAGATGTAATTTATCCGATGCAATAATTGGTATTATCGCTGTTTTATGTATGCCCGTATGTCCAGCTCAACTGTATGTTTGTGGTGGTTTTTGCAGTCAACTTCAAACCGCACATTGGATCAGCAGTGCACTGTTACACGTCCAGGGCTTGCGCCTATTGCTTCTGCACTTGCGGTTGAGCTTTTAGTTGGCATATTGCATCATCCTCATGGGTAAATCCTAGGAAACTATTGGAAAAGTCTCTCATTGTGGTTTCTTTGGAGATTTAACAAGCATTTAGTTCTAATTATCACAAGCTACGCAGTCCATATTGCTTCCTTGACCACCCACTTGTATCCGCAGGATATCTGCTGAAGCTGAGATTGCCAACTCCAAAAATGGTGGAAACTACGAGCTTCCTCTGGGTATTTTACCCCATCAGATACGAGGTTCCCTCCCCCACTTTCAACAGACGACCCTTGTGGGCCACTCCTCTAACAGTTGCACAGCATGTTGCAGCACTGTAAGTTCATTGCTTCTATCAATATTATTCTTTGTTTTTCTCTTCTTTTTTATCCTCTCTGCTTTCTCATTCATCCTTTTTAAGGTTTCTTTTATCTGTGAGGTGTGTCTGTGTGATTCTTTTAGCAATAATATATTAGTTCACGTGGACTTTCATTTAGTTTATATTGAGATTCAGAAATTGATAAAATTTGTTTGATCTTGTATAACTTCAGGGCTCTTCAGCACAAGGGTTTCTTTCTCAGTTGGTGTAATAAAAGTCACAAACCCAATTATTTCCTGTTCACTCTCTGAAAGAGAACATATTCTATGGGGGACAATTGTCATTGAACAAACTTTGGGAATAAATTTAAGACTTTATTTTATTAACGAGATAAAATTTTCAAGCATGCTTGCTTAAAATTTGACTTCAGCTTTAGATATTTACCTGAAAGTTCTAATAAATTGCTTTGAGGTTCCGTATCCTTCTTTGTTGCAGTTTTATCTTATAGGTTCTGATCATTGTGCATAATCTTTTCAGGTTGTGTCGGAATATCGCAAGAGAGGGGTGCAATTCATACTGCAAGCAATCAACCATCCTACATATCTGGAGGATCTTACTGGACTAACAGAGTTGATGAGATCAGCAAACTCTTTTCAACTAGACTGGGATGATGAAATAGAGGATGCCGATGGTGAATGCGTTGAACTATGAAGACTCGTTTATATTTTCAATCTTCAGAGCAAGTTATTCATTGTAATACCGTGTGACTTGCATAAAAACAAACAAGAAAGCAATTTCAATATTCACACCCATTCTCAGTACAGTTTCGGTAAGCATAATGAAGAATAGGATATGGAAGACCAGGTGGCAATAAAAGAAAAAATTATGGAAGCCAGCAGCATGCACCAGTGGTCTAGTGGTAGAATAGTACCCTGCCACGGTACAGACCCGGGTTCGATTCCCGGCTGGTGCAGTTTTCTTTGAATAATTTTGATGGGGAACTTGGTTCAATAATTGACAAAAACATTATCAAATTGGCCATCATTCTTTTTTGTTTTTGAATATAATCATACATTTTCCCAATTCTTTGATCTCATCATTATCGACCATTAACCTTGAATTTCTAACCTCACAAACAAGTTGTAGATCACAACTTAGTTTACAAGCAAAGCCAAGT
The DNA here is from genome assembly GCA_033439115.1 of Firmiana major. Lineage (NCBI taxonomy): Eukaryota > Viridiplantae > Streptophyta > Magnoliopsida > Malvales > Malvaceae > Firmiana > Firmiana major. The sequence goes on along the minus strand of CM065914.1, from coordinate 2,273,832 downwards.
GTTTTGTCTTTGATTGAGTGAGACTCTTCCTATTCTCTCTTTTTGTGATTCTGCAGTGACTCGATAGGCTCAACAATCAAACATGAGTGTAAGAGTTGAACAGGTCGTGCATTTTCAATGTCAGAAAATGACTGCTTCACTCTTTTCTCTCGTCACATTTCGTTTCTCAGTCTGTGATTGTGCAGTGAACAATATTCTTGGACTCATCCAATTTTTAAGCCCTACTCGAAGTGGCAATCAATTTGTCTCCAACAGAAAAAAGTGGGAAGTAATTTACGGTTAGTTGAGTTGAGAGACAAACTCACTATCACTTTTACACTTTAGACTTGTTACACACCGTCTCTTTAAGATTGGTATCAGGTTAAGGGCAAACATTTCTTTGCTGTTGGCTTCAATTGGAATCAGTCAGGGGTTATAAAAACCAGCAGGCTTCTGCAATTGCATCACAAAAGAAACAGCGCAGCCAATATGACCAATTTAATATTAGGCAGAATGTGGCAGCCTGATGCTTCATCACCCATAAAAACTTCCCTTTTATTTTTTTTTTTCAAAGACTTATCTTATGTATTTTCCAAGAAATCACATAACGAAATTAAAATAGTGACAAATTCATTCACAGCTTCGTGAGAAACTGAGAATCTTCCCTTGACAGCAGAAAAAGCAACAGTAATTCATATTAAGATCGAATTTGATAAATAAAAAAAATATATAAACAAAATAAAAATCTACGCAATTTTACAATTTATTTATTTTTATGATCGCTTTAATTTTTTCTTATTAATTTTTTGAAAATTTTATAAAAAAATTATATATTTATAACATAATAAAATTAAAATAACTTAAAATAATCTGTATTGTAAATTATGGTGTTAAAATATACGTCATATATATTAAATTTTATCAAACTCCACAAATTCCGATGGCTTTAAAACGTTTGAAGACTCCGGGTATTTGCCACCTCAGTCTTGCAAAAAGGTCTAAGCAGATAGGTATAGCGTGGCTTTTGCACTTTTCATTTGTGTCAAAGAGGACTCAAATCATCATAATTTATACTACTCAATGTTAGTGTGCTGTGGATGATATAATTAATCATCCAACAAGTTTCTCTATCGTTTGCTAATGCCATTGGTGGTTGTGGACATTAACACTTATGCTTCTGTTTAATACATCAGTGGGATGCCCATTAGTCCATTAATAATATAGACTTGGCAGATTTAGCAGTTGCACCACGTGGCACGACATGGAAATCGACATCTATGTTCTTCTGCTTCGATGAGTGATTTGTGTAATCTAGGGGTTTGTCTCATTGCCAATGTAAAAGGATTCGGAAGGAATTGTTGGTTGAACACGCAATTATAGAAGGTTACAGGAAAAACCATGCACTGTTCAAATCCTGAAGCAGACCATAGCCTAACCAATCTCATAATTTTTATTTTATTTTTCACTATAAATTACACATCTAGTACTCTCCTACTGCTTTCACAGGGAAAAGCAATAGAATTTTTGGGGTACCAGTTTGGCATGCGGGAAAATTCCATGCCTATGGTTTAAAAGATGGGATAGAAATTGTATTAGTGGATTCTGACATGGAATTTCTACGCCGCCGGAAGAACCCATTATGCCATTCCACCAAAGTTTTTAGAGAGAGAGGAGGGATGGAGCCCGAGATAGGTCAATGTTGTTGATTAGAACAAGTGGTGCACTAACAAATCCTTGTGCCCCGCACATAATTGACCAAACTGCGGCTAGAATTTTCAGTTGTTAAAATATTAGTACTTAAAATTAAACTTATCAAATTTAAATATGATATAATAATACGTTAAAAAAATAACATAAATAAAAAAAATATGATATAAACTAAAATTTGATAAAAATTATATATAATTATGATAAAAAGTAAAAATAATATTTTATATGTGACATATAAACATAAATTTTAATATTAAATTTTAATATTTTATATGATATAATTAGAAACCAACTAAAAATTTATTGAAAAGTTTTTTACTGTATAAAAAAAAAAGATATACTAATCTTTACCAATGAAAAGTTCACTTGACTCAAGGCAAATCCTGCAGAATCTTCTTTGCTGGATTGTACTCTATGATCTTAAGATACCTTTCAAAGGTTTATTAGATTCTCAATTCAAATCACAATTCAAAAAGGAGAGTTGAATCATTTATGTACCATGTGAGTGGCCAAGGCGAAGACCAACCAGCAAAATGACTTAACCTAATTAGTTTGTGGGAAATTAGGTAAGATTTTTAAGATTTAACATGAATTTATAGGCACCATTTGCAATTGTACCAAATATCTTGATTTGCTGGAGTTGCCTAACTCGAAACTGAGGTTGTTACCATTTTAGCAGACCACTTAGTTTCACCATGAAAGACATACTCTAAACCATAAAAGAGAAAACATGTACACGTGATTAAGAAAATCAAAATATTTAATTTCTGAGTTGGATCAAGACGCATAGAGAAATTCCAAAACCAACCATACATGTGAAAACATCAAATTCATTGATACAGATCAGATATCCTGATCAATATTCTTTTAATAGTTTAAAATTTAAGTTTTGATTTGCAACCTGTTTTCTGCAACGTGTGCATAAAATATTTGAGCCTGCTGTTATTGTTGAGAGCATCGAGGCTCTTTCTCCCTGAATCCCACATGCCATGAACATTGGCTCCAATTCAAAACCCTGATTAGGTATCTTAAAACTAAATATGGATTTAATATTACCCAAAAATCTATAGTTTATGATTTTAAAAGAACCTTCCTAGAATGTACCAGAAAGGGACAAATTCGTAGCCTTAATTGGACCATTAACCCTCAATTTCTTACATGAATTTCTTTCCATTTCAGAAAATGAAACTGTTAGCAACCAGGGTAATATGGGAAGTAGACATAAACACCAATTAAGCTGAGAAATCTTCTTGTCTTAAAATCTGTATATCTGTCAGAGCCTGTGAAGGTTGAAGAGACAACATTGTTTCTTTTGCATGTGATTTATGCTCCCTCCCCGGCCTTTTCTGATACCGATCCTTGAGTTTTAGTAGTAATATATAAACAAACGAACCCCTAAAACAGTTCTTTCAAATCTACCTTCTTCAAGTCTCCAACCATGTCTTCGTCTCAAACTCATAGCATGTCTGCTTCTTCTTCTTCTATTTGGTTATTTTCTTGTAGAAAGCTCAAGTTCTTTACTAGAGTCCGTCGGTTCTTGCAATCCAAAGCAGCAAGGAAACGATGCGGGTCATCGTCTGATCATTCGAGCAAGTTGAAAATAAAAGACAACTGCGATAACGAGGAATTAGAGGTTATGGAGAAAGGAAGCGAGCTCGATGGTTCTGTGGTTTGGCAAAAGTCTGTGAAGAGGCTTCACTTTGGGAGCTGGGAAGAGAAAGAGATGGCAGCTAAGGCGATTGAGAAACTCGCAAAAGAAGACGTTAAGGCAAGGAAGCTGATGGCAGAGCTTGGAGTTATTCATATGCTTGTTTCCATGGTGGCTACTGAGGTGGTTGGCCGCCGTCGAGCCGCAATCAAGGCCTTAATCGAGCTTGCTAATGGAACTTTTCCGTAAGTTTTCTATATTTTTCGCTATTTATGTTAATTATTGAATTCATGGTAAGATATAATTCTTATTATTGGATTTTTTTCAACATAATCATAAATGAATAAATTTCAAATATATGAAGCAACAAAGAACTAGCTATATATTGGAGTAGAAATATTATTAATGGAATTGGATAGGGGAAAAAGGAGCATCTAGTTCATAAAATCTGATTTTTTTTTTCATTCAAATTATTTGAGTTTAAATTTTAAATTTTATAATATGTCACAAATTTTTATCGATAATTTGATAAAATTTGTTGATTAATTTATAAATTAATTGTAGATTAATTAAACTATAAACTTCAAAAAATATGCATATATATATATATCACATTTCCAAAAATGTTTATTATTAATTAACTTCCCCAATTAGAATAAAGAAAATGATTTTGAGTAGAGCCCTGTTTGCGGGTCACCACAACACTGACTTTTTAAGGTCGGGTGCCTCACTTAGTAGGTGTTTGGACTATTTAGGTTGGCAGTTTCGACAGACAGGAAATTTGGATCCCTAGATTCTCAGCTGCTCTGCCTTCGCAAGCTTAAATCTCTCTCATTTACCCTCCAGGCTGTTGCATTTTAATAATCTTAGGTTCTGCATTCCTTTTGAATTTTCGATCTAAATTCAAATTTAATTAAACCAGCTCAACTCGATTCAATTACATCAAAATAATTTATTGTGTTTAATGGCTTTAAATATTGTTTGGTTGGAATACTAGATGTCAAACCCTTCCATGAATTGACCATTCCCATCTCCAAGACTGAGACTAGTTGTGTGCAATAGAATTTCTCTAACTCCACCCATCTGCAACTTTTGAACATTAATGGCAATTAATGAAAATGAAACAAAATTTACAGATCTGTGGCCTTAGTTGGAAGCATTAGCACTGAAATTAAGCAAATGATTTTAATTATCCTGAATCCAGAGGCCCCACGGTGCGGATGACTGTCCACCAGGTTCCACGGTGGTTGCCTGGTTTGGTTGGTGTTGAAGGGCAGCAAAGAGACAATGCTGTCTCCAAGAAAAAGGATACAGAAATTGCCAACAACCACATATAGTGTAGTTGATCAGATTCCATTGAAAAATTCAACAGTAAGATAGTAAGATTAACTTATTTTTATCTATTAATATTAAGCTTATGCTTATAAATAAGTTAATTTTAGGATAAAATCAATTTTATTGTAAAATTTTTGAATTCTATTAAATTAACTTTACTTTTTATAAATAAGTTAATTTTATAATTATGATAAAGTCAAGATTCCATATGATATTATTCCGGAGAATTAAGAAAAATAATCAGTATTGTTGACCTTCACCTTCCTACTCTGATCTAAACCTCGGATTCTTATTGACTTCTCTTTTGCATCGGTTGTTGATTTTATTGACTGGTTATTTCTGCTACCACGTTTTTTCTAGTCAGGGAGCCCTATCTTATGCAATAATGGAGTACTTTTGGTTTATCTTTATCATCTCAACTACCCATAAAATTATTGTTCTTTTTCTATTATTCAACTGAAGTTTCGATGCCATCGTTGACTTCGATGCCATTGTTCTTTGTCTTTGCTTCAGAAACAAGGTTGTAATGTTAGAGGCTGGGATTTTATCAAAGATACCAAAGGACATTGATGCTGTAGACGAACAAACGAGGCACGAATTTGCGGAACTATTGTTATCATTATCGTCTATATCAAATACCCATTTCTCTCTGGCCAAATCTGAGGTCCTACAATTTCTCATTGGAATTCTCGAGTCAGCCTCCAGCCTTGAAACTAAGGAACCCTGTTTAGGTGTTTTCTACAACCTGTCGGCTGTGTTAGAAAATGCTGGAGCTTTGGTATCTAATGGAGTAGTGCAAACTCTCTTGAATCTATCTTCATTCAAAGAACTTTCAGAGAAATCCCTTGCAGCACTAGGTCATTTGGTGGTGACCTTAATGGGAAAAAAGGCTATGGAGGATAGTTCAATGGTACCAGAGAGATTGATTGAGATTCTAACATGGGAGGATAAACCCAAATGCCAAGAATTATCAGCCTACATTCTAATGATTTTAGCTCATCAAAGCTCGACACAAAGAGAAAAAATGTCAAAAGCAGGAATTGTTCCTGTGATTCTTGAAGTGTCATTATTGGGAAGCCCTTTAGCTCAAAAGAGAGCAATGAAATTGCTACAATGGTTTAAAGATGAAAGACAAGCAAAGATGGGGCCGCATTCTGGACCACAAACCGGAAGGATTGCAATGGGTTCACCTCTGCATCCGAGGGAGGCTGAGGAAGGAAGGAAAATAATGAAGAATCTAGTGAAGCAAAGTCTTCATAAGAACATGGAAATGATCACCCGACGAGCCAATGCTTCCGGTCATTCTTCTAATCTCAAGTCCTTGGTCCTCAGCACAAGCTCGAAAAGCTTGCCTTACTAAAATGTTTTCTTTAACAGCAGTTTGATGATCAATTTTTGTGTCTCAAATTGGAGTTCAATTCTTCTGCAAAATGGCCTGTGATTATTGCAGATTATGGGAAAGATAATGAAGGTTTTCCCCATATGGATTGAAGAATTCACCAACTTGTGAAAGAATGCATATAAAAAAAAAATTGTATAATTCATGATCAACAAAACTGAAAAAAGAAATCCAGAAATTGGGGAAATGCTGAATTTTCCCCATTATTACATGATTTTGCTTGGCCTTGATTTATTCCATCTTTGGTTAGATGATAATTAGTCATAATTTTCTACCCATTTTCTCTATTAGACATTTCAAGATTTTTCCCCCCTCCTAATATTGATTATTTGATTGTATGCTTGCACATTTAGTGAATCACATTAAATAACTTAAGTAAAGATTCCCTCGATCCCATTTAGTATCTTTTGGTTTATTTTAGAATAAATAAAGTTCAATTGAATTTTTTTGAGTAACATTTCTTTAAATATTTATTATTAAACTCATCTAAATAAATCTAAGTAAATATTTTCTACAAATTAAATCGTTGAAACTAAAACATTTTTAATGAAAAAATAAATATTTTATTCCATCAAGAGTCAAATTACAATAGAATAAAAATTTATAATCTTAGTGTTAGTTTTATGCAATAAATCATGGACTTATTTTCATTTTTTTTATAGAATTCGTGAACTTATTCCGATATTATTATCCTTTTAGACAGCATTGGGGGTAGTACATTTAACACATTTTGATGGATTTTCTTATAACATTATCTAATAAATTTGATAATCTTATGTAATAAATTTATAAAATTATCTTCCCTGAAACCCGACCGGATATTATTTATGGATTTTGAAGACGATGAAAAAATTGTTCAAGCTCTTTTACTCAAATGATCAATTTTGAGTCCACTACATTGCTCAATATTCATGCCACGAGACTTGAGACTCTGGATTTACAACAAATTCTATACTGAGATTAAAATTTTTTATTGTAAAATTAATTATTAACACGAATAATTAAACATAATTTTAATATCATTAATAGTAAAAAATTACAAGTATCATAAATGTATAATATTTTTTAAGATAAAAACACGTTATCCATATCGTCACGGTTGTTTACATTCACATTAATGGAACTTTTTAGGATTACTAATTTTCTTAATGAAAAGTTTTTATTGCTAGATAATATTATGTATTGTTAATATTAAAATTTGAAATTTAATTCAATTTATTCATATAATTTTTTGAAAAATAATTTTTAATAAATTTAAATATTGACAAATAATCTATCTAAGAAATTTACTCATAATCACTAATAAAAAAAAAAGCTATTTACAAAGTTAAACATATAAAAATAAAAGAAAGATTAAAATGAAAAAGGAAAAGAAAAAAAGAACCCGATTCAAAGTTCAAACCATAAACTTAGTACATTGTTAAAGATATCCTGGGCGGAATCACTACAGTTCAGCAACACACAACACATAGAACTTTCTAACTCCAGTCAAATCTTTGTCATGTTAGGGAAAGAATCAGGTGCGGCCAATCACAGAAAAACATCAAACGTTAACTGGTGCTCTCCTTCCAGTTTTACCACGTCCTTCCTTCCTTTTTCTCTTTCTCTCTCACTGTTTCGTCTGGACTTCTGTCCTTGACCGTCCAAAATTTTCCCTTCCTTTTTTTTTTTAATCCAATTCATTATTTTTGCTACTGCTAATATAATGGTATTATTATTTTTATTGTATATCCTTTTTTAATTTTTTTTTTTGAGCAATATTAGCCGTATTTCCTTGTTCTAAATGTGCCGTGGAGTTTGGACTCAGTGAACAAGGGTTTAATTTACAGAACAGGGTTTAGCTTAGAATCATCCCCTCTTCGAGTTTTAATGGTTCTGGACATTTAGAGAAACATGTATGTCTGTACTTTTTTCTTTCATAATTGAGTTAAGTTTTCTTTCATGTTCATGTTAAGTTTATGCCCAACCTGCGGTAACTAGTCTCAAAGGTTGTTGAATTGATCATCTAAACTTTGGGTTATTTATATTTATATGATAAAATTTAGTAGTTTTTACTAATAATAATGTTTCTGCTTGTAGATTATCTGGGTTTTTTTTTTTTTATCCTGTGTTAAAGTTTTCTGTTTCTAAATGCTGATCAATGAGTTTTTTCATTTTTTTTTTCATTTTTTGAGGTTATGAAAATCTTTTTCTTTGGCTCAATTTGTGTTTGTTCAATTTTTTTTTTTCTCTTTTCTGGTTGTGAACACGACTTGTTTCTCTTGGACTTGGACTATCATGGGGTTAAGTTTGGAAGCTGTGATGGTCAAATTCAGATTGGCACTTACTGCATTGCAACTTATATAAGATTTTGATCAGTTGGGTTCAGTCTTGAGCTAAAATCCTTGAAGCGGTTCCTCTGTATTTGACTGCTGAGTTTACCTTTACCTATTTAAGAAACTTAAATTGGGAATGAAGAAATCACTGCATGTGAAGGGACTGATTTTGTCAGTTCAAATGCTTCTCTCTAATATCTGTTACTCTTTATCTGAATTTCTTTTTTCTTATATCAACTTCAAGATTTTCAAAAATCGATTATCATTTAGTCTGATTCAGTTCTAGAGGTTGCAATTTGAACCGAAGATTTCTGGATGTTGATGAGTGCTAGACCACAATTTTGTAGACTTGTCACATGTTCTTTATATAGTTGCCATTGGTCCCAAATCTTGATTTGTTTTTGTGATTTAACCTGTTTTTACTGAAATTTATTCTTTGTCCTGGAGTTGAACTATGATATTGAGCCTTGCTGGAAGCATGATGTTGTAGCATCTGTGCATGGTGAATAAAGTTTAGACTAGTTGATAGAGTTCCTTGTTTGTACTTGGATGTAGAGCTTCTCTGATACAATTCTTGAATTACGCAGTTCATGTAACACTCAAGTGGGAGGTCAAGTGATTAAACATGCATCCGTATCTGAACAATGAATTAAAGCATTCTTATTTGTGTTCAATATGGAAAACAAAGCCTGGGTTGGCAACATCTATCAGAAGTTTGAAGCTATGTGCATGGAGGTGGATGATATGGTGTGCCAGGTATTGATTAACATTCATCCTTTTGCCCTCTTAATCAATTCTTCCAATGCTGCTAATATCTCATTTAAAATTTGATGGCATTCTTGGTCAGGAAACATTGAAATATGTTGAAAACCAGTTGCAGACATTGGGTGCTAATGTTAAACAATTCTACTCTGAATTAATGCAAGAGGTGCTCCCTTCATCTCCGACCAATTCAGTGGAAGAGCTTAACTCGTCCCTGGTGCAAAGGGCTGGTGTCACAGCTTATGAAGATTTGAACATAAGTGTTGATGAAGATCATTCTCAAAATGAATGGATCCATTCCTCTTGTCTTGAATCTGTTGAGAATGTACATTTTGGTTTATCTTCGGAGAAAAGTAAAGAGGATGAGAGCGCCTTGGCTCATTGTTCAGGCACCATACCATCTTATTCTGTAATTTTGGCTCAGGCCTGCAAGAATGAACTTCAGGACATTGATTCTACAGTGGATGACACCTCATTAGGGTCAAGAGGTAAGTATTTCATTTGTATGAGATATCCATGTAATGCTATTCTATATGATGCCATACAAAACCCCCAAAAACCATGCAAGCAGTCAATTCTGAGAGTCAGGTTAGTTTCTGAATTATATGTACATAATCAGTTGCATCCTGTTCTGAAATCAAAGAAAGAAAACCCCATGTTTTAGTTAAAGTAGTACTTAGTACTGTTATACTGAAATTAATATGATTTTGTTGCAGAAGAGGCTGCCCATAAATCTGTTAGGAAAGTGGAACTGGAAGTCTATCCTGTTCCATCTTTTAATAAGGTAAAGCTCGAAGAAAGCTGCTTTATAGTAGAGAGTAGTGAGCTTCAATCCCTCTCTTGTGAAGCAGGAGAACGCATGCCATGCGAGGTATGTTTGTTCTTTCGGTAAATCCAGCTTCCTCATGGAAGTTTAGCTTGATGTGAACACCTGTGGCAGAGACCAGCTTTTCCTGTTCTTTTCTGGAACAGAAAAAAGTTCCAGGAGGCTTTTTCTTCGAAGTCAAGGTCAGCAAAGTGTGACAACGAATCGAGAAAGAAGAAAGGAGATGGTGTTGGATTGTACAATGAAACCAACAAATCCGAATCTCAAGACATGAAGTTTTTTAAATCGGATTTTAGACCAAAGTTGCTTGGTGTTTTCTTTTATGGCCTTAGATATGCAGATAAATTAAAGTTGGACTATGAGACTGGAATTTACTTCGGTTAAAATGTATAGAGATGGAGAGAATTAGGCAGTGGAGTCAGCTTGAGGAAATCCAGCCTGCTGGATTGCTGGAAATTGGGAACTTAGCTTTTCTTTTTGTGTGAATTGCGTTAGGCTTTAAGCGTTTACTGTGCATTGTGTTGTTTGTTTTCTTGCCTTCGGGTGAGCGGGAAGATGGATTCGCTGTGGTTGAAACTGATTAAAAAAACAAAAAAAATATTTTTAATAAAATAATAAAAAAACTTAACATCAAATGTAAAAAAAGTAATTTAGTTTTATAATTTCTTTTTTCTTTAGTGGAAAAATTCAAACAACCATAACTAACTTCACGTACCAGTGAGCCAAATGAATCTATTGGGAAATTAGGCTTGAATGAAGGTTAAGGAGCTTTTTGTCTTTATTAATCGAGTTAATTTTGATGAATGATAATATTGATTTTGATAAAGTAAAAAAAAATAAAAAAATTAAAAGTATGAGGGAGAATATTTTTTTTTTTTATTTTTTTTTGCTCAGATGTTAAAAAGAGAAAAAAAATTTTGAATTTTAAACATAATCTTTTTGTAAAGGAAAATATCAATTAGTAAATTAAGTTTTGATCCTTTTATCTTATATGATAGATAAATATAATTATTTTTATTGAGTTATATCTAATAAAATTAGAATTTAAATTTTAAAATTTGAATTATTTTACATAAAATATAAAATTATTATATCACCTTTTGTTTTGATCTCATGATTCATTTTCGGTAGGAGAGTACATCATATTCTCTTTTTTTTTTCTGCACTTTTTTATTCACAAAAAATAGAAATAATAAGAAGAAGAAGAAGAAACAATTAGTAAAATTTTTAAATGGCGTTATTTACAGAAAAGAGAAAACGTTGGAAATAGCGGGAATATGGCGGACAGTTGCTTGGGACCCTTTTTCTGCAAACCCCTTGCGTCTTCGCCTCTTCCTCTTTTTCTTCTCCAAATCCCTAAATTACCCCTCCATTTCCCCTCTAAATCCATGGCTGCCCATTGTCATTGCTCCTCTAATCCTCGACCTTCCCAGCCCTCGTTACTCGTCTTCTCAGGTACTCTTTTATCCTTTCTTCTTTGATTGATGGATAATTCAAATATGAAAGAAATCTGAAATGTAATCGAATTTCTACTTTATTGGGTAATGTATTTGGTGGTGGTTTTAGGTGGCACGGCTTTTAATGGAGTTGTAGAAGAGCTTAAGAAGTTAACAGTGCGCATTGCTCATGTTCTTCCAGTTTCTGATGATGGAGGAAGTACCGCCGAGATTGTTCGCGTGCTCGGTAAATCTCATCCATTTCTAACCCAAAATCTTATAGTATCAGTTTTTTAATTACTAAGTCATGATCAGTTATTGAAAACATTCTCCATTGACCTAGGAAAAAGAAATTGGTTATTGAAGTTAGAGTCTTGAAACTCAAAGAAAGAATTTTTCCTGGTGTTGAAGCGAATTATTTAATCAAATGGTCCTATTGTTGAGGCAAAATAGTGTCGCCGAATTAGTTTTATGGCTACCACTACTTCATTGTGTGAAAGTAGTTTTTTTGTGTGAAATTCAATATGTTCATCTCGTTTATTCTTTAGGTGGTCCTGCTGTTGGGGACATACGGTCAAGATGTTTGAGATTGGCTGATGAAAGCACTTCCGAGGCTCTGGCCGTCCGAAGATTGCTTGGTCATCGTTTGCCTCTTAATCCACAACAAGCCAAGTCAGAATGGTAGCGTTTTTCTCTGATAATTTTGCCTCCATTATTTTGATGTGCTGTAAAGCTCCTTTCTAGCACTCTTAATTAAGTCGTTTAGATGTTGTATTTAGGGTTCTCTTGTTCAGAAATTTTTGATAAATTGATTGCTGCTTGTCTTTTGTGTTTGTGTTAAATACTCTGTTTTATTGATAATTTTTAAAGTTACTCTCACACATAGTCACGAACATGCACACATGCACTTAAAGTTTCAAGATGATTTGAATAGAACGTTCTTTCTTAACTATACTCGTAAACTTCACTCTAAGTCAGACATGAATATAAAATAAAAAAAGTACAAACTTGACAACTCTGTTGCTAAATTATCTTAATCAGATTTCATCTTGTTAATCATGGTTATCGTGCATCGGAATTAATTGGCTATTACCCACTCTTAACTCCTGTTGTTTTGGCTGTTTGTAATTCTGAATTTCTTTCATTTACTTGCTAGATGTAATTATGGTGGGAGTGTTGAGTAATAATGCGCTGAGTTGAGAATTTGATAGGTATGAAATTGTGGAAGGAGAACATTCACTGTGGGAAGGTGTATCAAAACCATACAGGGAAACAATTCGAGCTTTTCTGGCATATTTTCAGAATGAGGTGAGGGCATCTGGTAGTAGTGCCACATTTTCTGTATCAGATTTTGTAGCATCGTGTCAATTCTTCTTTCTCTTTAACAGACATGCCTTATTTTGATATCTTTGAATACATATAAGAGGCACCATTTCCTATCAAATAGTGCTTTACTGTTAATCACCTTTTATGTGTTCTGTAACGTGCTTCATATCCAATATTTCACCACTTTTTGGTTGAAAAAATGATTGGAATGAACACTAACATATGCTTTCCTTGAATACAGATTCTGAGGAGGCCTAATGAATCATTTTGTTTCAGTAATGGCAGGTATCTTTTTTTGTTGTATTTAAGCCTTACCAAGGTTTCTCTTTCAGGTCATTATTGAAAGGCGACTGCTTTTTGAATTTCCATGACTACATTTGTAAATTAATTGTCAAATTCACTCTTTTTTTAGCTGCATTAAGTAGTTGGTTCATGCACTGTGAAACCTTTGTTATTATTATGCCTGATGAAGATTTGGTAACTGGTATGGATAGTTGTTTCTATGATACTTTCTTCATTTCAGGTTTTGAATAATCATGCAGTGAAGTTCTAGTTTATATTTGGTTCTTATTTGCCTTTTGTTTCCCTAGAAACTGGCTCATTTGTTTATAACTGTTTTGTTCTTTCTTCCTAGGCATGTTAATTTAAAATCATCTCATGTTTTCACAAATATGTGAATAATATATTTCCAGACATGATTACAACCTTTGTGTCTTATTTTCTTTTGGTTTGCAGCATTGGGAATTTTTTCTTTGCAGGAGCACGTGTATTTTTTCAGTCTTTAGATGCTGCAATTTTTTTGTTTTCACGTGTTTCAGATATTCCCCCAGAAAGTTTGGTCCTCCCGGTCATTTCAACCAATGACAGGCTTACATTAGGATGTGAATTATGGGTATATATGACATCTAGCCAATTATTCAAGTGTGTATGATATATCCTATTGGACCCTCTGCTGGTAGTTCATTGACTGTGACCTTGTCAGATTTATTCTTGTTTTATTGCCGATTTGGTTTTCTATGCATGATTGTATGCCATAAGATTGCAAATGGGTTGACATGTTAAAGAATATTTGTCTATTTGAAGGATTAAAACCAATGTATCTTCACTTAACTGTTTTCATTTTTCATAACTTGTGCAAATTCAAATGCAGGATGGGACAATTATACGAGGTCAGAATGAAATTTCTCATCCTACAAATGGATCCGTAGGACCTGTAGATAAGGTTTGCTAATTTAATTCATGATCAAAAGCCTATGGAGGTGATAAAGTCTTAAAGTTGTCTATGAACTGGTAGAGGTTGTGTAGTCTGTGGCTTCATCAGTTACATGGTGCTCATTATTATGCTGGTCTGACTGTAACTGTTGCGTTCCAAATTTAACTTTCAGGAAAAATATATCATTGATAAGACTGACAATCAAGAGAAATGCCTTGATTTTCATATTCTTTTTGTTTTTAAATCTTAAGGATGCTAGAGCTGTAAAGGGTGACCAGGAGGCTAGAGCATGGTATTATTGTGTGTGCTTTGGACTTTGTGGGATGGGGTGGGGAGGAGGAATAGGGGAACTTTGGAAGTCCTGATGCAGTTCTCGCATGAGAAATGAAACCAGAAATCTTGTCTTTTCTGCATTTTTAATTATTTTAGTTCATGTTTTCCATTCTCCTTTGTTTTACTCTTCATTGTCCTAGAGTTGTACCCCCTTTCTTTTGGTGTTCCTTAATGGGATATCGGAGAATTTTCAGTTCAAAATTTCACGCTAAACAAGAGACTTAAATTCTGGAGTTTTTAAACCCAATCATTTTATCCAATATTTCTTGGATGACCTTTTTGAATGAGGAAAATATCAACTAATGATGTTAAGTTTTGACACTACTCTAAGTTATTTAAAAGTTCATCCTTTCAATTCACCACTTACCACTTTGAAATTGAAATTAACATTTCATTAAAAAAAACTTATGCGCCATGTTTATCAAATGCTGCATTCTTATGTATAGGGAAGATCGTCAGTTCCAGCTCTTCCTTCAAGAATAAAGAGGGTATTCTACATGTCCAGCGAGGGTAAGAATTCACTACATGAGGTAAATGATACAGCCTTTGATTTGCGCTTGTTTGAATACATAGAATAAGAGATGCTTTTTTCATTGATGCCCTCGTGTCTCTACTACTACTTTTCTTATTTTTATGTTGATGGTTTGTAATGTCTACTGTTAATTATGCTAGTTCTAATACATGAAACTTAAAATGACTCTGTGCAAATAATACTTGACTAGGTCTTTCCCACAGCAAACCCAGCTGTTCTGGATCAGTTGTCAAATGTGGACTGCATTGTTTATGCTATGGGCTCTCTCTTCACTTCTCTCTGCCCATCATTGGTAACATTCTTGATTATTGGTCATACTACATTCTTTAAGCTTTTAATATGTAACTAAGACAGATGCCACAAAATCACATGCCTCTTTAATATGCACTACACTTTTATACATGCAAAGAGTACACATCCACATGTAACTTACAGACATGGGTTAATGGACATAAGTTCTTGAATGTGCACATGTAACCACTTGTTGGTAGTCCAGTTGCTTCTAAAGATACTGATTAATAGTTGGTGCCTTATGTTTTTGAGCAGATAATGACATAATAACACTTGGTGAGTGATGCTCTTATAATGATTCTAGTGGGGATTTGCGGCACTTTAGCACTACTTACATTTTCACGGCGGCACATTAAATGCAGTAGTTGTTTTCCTTTCTAAATTTGATTGTCATTGTTGACCAAGTATAGAAACACTTTTTGAATGGGATATCAGGTGCCCTGTTGGCTGCAATTTTTCTTTAGGTTAGAAAGTTGAAAATATAATCACTTGAAATTTGTCTGTTATCTTTTTTATTAGCAAAGTTTAGTAGTTCTATCATCTTTAGACAAATTTCTTATATACTTCAAGATTCTTCCATTTTTTTGGATTGTTAATATATGATTTGTCATTATGTAACTTATCTGTAGGTCTTACTTGGCATTGGAGAGATCATTTCTTCTAGGTCCTGTCCTAAGGTATCATCTTATTGAACTGTTAAAGACATGTTATTTGATGCAAGATACTACCTATAGAAAACTGCTCTGTTATAGACATGTTATCATCTATTGCTTGTCTGCACTTTGGACAGATATATGTTGAACTAATTTGGCTCCATCCACTATTAGGTACTTCTGTTGAATGGTACTCACGATCGAGAGACAAGTGGCTTCTCTGCATCTTCCTTTGTAACTGCCATTACAGATGCTCTGAATCGAACATATGGAGATTCTCATAATTGTTTAAAAAACTTTGTGAGTGAATAGATGAGTTATAGTTGATAACTTGAACACTCTCCGTTATGATGACTGCTTTAATTTATTGTTTCCACTACAAATATATAAAAGTTGTTCAAATTAGCATTGAGACTTGTTAATGTATCTATCATTATATTAAAACCATTTTCCTTAATAAATGAGTAATCTCATTTATTGCAGTTAATGTCTCTGTGCAGCCAAGTCAGTACGTCAATACACTATTGGTGCCCAAAGATGGTGAAATTCCCATAGACTTTCAAATCTTGTCTTCCCAAGGAATCTTTGATGTGGTATGTTTGCCTATAACCACAATTTGAATATTATTAAACCAATTTCTTGGTACCACTTAGGTGAAGTTAGTCATATGATCATTTGGAGTTGAATAGCATTTCAAAACTAAATCTTAACAATGAGTTTTCTTATTATTGCATTAAATGTTTAAATTTTATTAAGTCAGTTTATTCTAGTTGGCACCTTGGAGAGCCTTGTTTTTTTCTCCATCCAATCTCCTCCTTTCCATTGGGAAACGTTTGGCACCTTGATTAAGAGCCTTGTTTTTGTCTCCAACATGGCCTTAGTTGCTAGGAGGCAGGTTGGCTGAGAGGGAATGCCTGTACTTTCTGGTCTCATGCAAGCAATAATGTTCAGTCTTGGAAGCCACAGATCTAAGCAAAATTTCTACGTATCGTTTTTTAACTTCATATTTTATATGATATGATAACAAAATGCATAAATGTGGTTCTCTGCAGGTCATTGTTGACTCCATAAATGACCCAAAAGTTGGAATAATCTTCGATCCGAAGTCACTGATAAATGCTCTTGGCAATGTATTGAGCAGATACATGAAGACAAAGAATTAAATTAAACTTGAACCTAGTATTAGTTTCAGGAAGAGCAAAATATGGCTACCAAATCCTTCTGTCAGATTTCTGAGGTATGTAGAATGGGAAGTTAAACTTTGACTTCCGATTTCAAATAACTTACATGGTTTTTTTCTGCCAATCTAAATGTGATGCAACTTCTCTTATTACAGAGATTAATATTATATTATATCTTGTTGACAGGTAGAAATCTGCTACTAACGGCGTTTATTAGAACACAATTATGGATTCAAGATATGTGGCATATGTTGTGATATAGTAATTGGTAATTCTAAACCTATTGAACTATCTAGGGCATTATGCTTACCAGAGGAAAGCAGGTGATGCCATATAATCTGTACAGGATTAATGTTGCTCATAAGAATTCAGGTTACATTGTAGTTTCTGGAAAGCTAGCCGCTTGCGGAATGTCATATGCAAGCATTTAATTTCTTTTGTAACTTCTGCTTTGAAATTTTCAGTTTTCCTTTGATTATGGATTCATACCTTAGAATTACTATGTTTACTTTTAATTATGAATTTGTTCAAATCAGGTGGAACCTACGCGTATAGATGATCATACAATCATTATAGCCTTGTAGGGTATACGAACTCTTACAGTGTTCTTGGAGTCAACATTAGCCAGATTATCACGGCTTCCACTGCCAGTTTTAGGAAGACCACAAGTTGGCCATGGTTGGAATCCTTGTCTATTGATTCTGATCAACTTAAATACTGGGAACAAACTCTAGTGTACAAGTCCAAGATAATTGGCCTGGCATCACATTTGTCCACTAATGCCTAGAATCTAAATAGCAAGACTGCCATCTATGCTCGATTTTAGCGATGTTCGTATATTTCAATTTTAACAGTATTGTTGGATCAAAATAAAATTTAATTCAATTAATTGATCAGTTTACAAAAGTAATTTTGAAAGAATTTCGATCTTTGATTAATTCGATTAATTAAGCAAAATTTGAATTGAAATATAAAAAAATCAAAAATAAAATTAAAAACATATAAATTTAAAGATATATTTTATTATCATAGCGTGAGCTTTTTATCCTAATTGGTTTAAATTACATAAACTAATATATAAATTAACATTAAATTGTTAGCAGAAATTTTTTTATTTGTTTTTTCTTATAAAAATAATATGTTTTTTCAATTCTCTTATTGTTAAATCTTTTCAATTTTTTTTTTTTTTTTTTTGTCTTCAATTCCTTTGGCCTTTATCATTTTTTTCATCATTTATAGCTTTTACTAACCTAACTAGAGGGTTACAAGTTCAAGTTATATATGTCCAAACTAATGTAGATAATTCTCATTTCATCTTAGATATTAATCTAACTACTTTACAATTGTTAAAGACGTGTAATTAGCATCATGTACTCACTTATACTATATTCACTCTCATAAAATTATCTCAACCCTAGTTAATTTATCTAAAAAAATTAATGTTCTGAAAAAAAAAAAAATCAAAGTAGTCTTAAACTAAAGGTTAATCTAAACGGTTAAAATTAATTGAGACTATAACAGAAAGAAAAAGAAGTCTGTTATTTAGCTTCTTTAAAGATATAATTCTTGTTAGTCTTTATTCTCTACAATTTATAAATTACTCAAAATTTTAATATTCTTTTCGCATATTGGATTCTTGATAATCTTATTGGAAGAAATTTGTTTGGTTGTAAATTATCTCATACCTAGTAATATTTATAGTAATATTTTGTCTCCCCAAGTGTTTGAATATATACCTAATAGAGATGTTGTATGTGTAAGTGTAACTTTGTTACTTAATTACAACTAAATAATTTGATCAAGCAAAATCTCTTCTTAAATGTCATAAAAATATCGAATGAACAAACAAAAAAAGAGTCTTGAGATCACCTACCCACTACTCCACTTTTGCTACTAATCCAAATGGCTTTAATGTTTGACCGGAAACTAAAGCGGGAAAAAAAGGCTTAAATGTCGTTTCATTTGTTTTTTTCTGCATTTCGTCCTAAAGTAGTTTGGCATTTTTTTTTCTTAAAGCTAATTAATCAATTTTTAACCAGTTTATTTTTAATCAGTTTAAGGTGATCCCGAATCAATCTAATAGAAGTGAGTATACGATATTAATTGCCTATCTTTAAAAATATATGAAGTGATATAATTGTAGTAAATTTCTAAAAATCAATAGTTTAAAATGATCATAATATAATTTAATTTTTTATTACTCTATTAAATATATATATATATATATATATATCTTTAATAATTTTTTAAATTCATTGAAACCAAACACTTCATCATCAATGCAACTTAGCCGAGAAAGATTTATTGTCAAAAACCTCAGCCTCTAATTACTTTCAATTATTGAAGGTATGGATTTCTCACCACCTCTAAGAAACCCAGAAATATCACATGAGAGATAAGAATAGTGACAGCTGATGACAGCAGCATGATCTGTATTCGATAGCGTATGTATTCAAGAATATTCCTAGTCAAAGCCATGCTTTCAATTAACAAGTAAGAAGCCAAACAACTAAACGAATAAAAAGAGATTATTGCAGTGGACAATGGGTCCATCTATCTTGTGTGATTGTGATTTTGCTTATTTCACCTCAATGCATTATAGACTTTGTTCAAACTTTTCAGCTTGAATTATACAACTCTTGTGTTCATTGATACTAGCTTTTGCTTCGTTCTGTGAGTCTGATTGCAGATTAACAAATTTGTAGTAATTGCATGCAAACAAGGGCAACTAATTTCTTCATTACTAGTATTTCAGGTTCTGATGGATATATAGCAAAGCCCTGAAACCACAGCAAACCTGCAAGATAGTAAGAAGCGTCATGTGCATGGGATTAATTGATTAATTCATCAGAAAAATCTGAAACATCCTAAACCTATTAACGTTTAGTGGATTAGGTACCAATGTTATAATAATGCTGCCAAAAGTTTCTTGTTCAAAGGTTTAATAACGTGTGCATACAACTTTTGAACTTCTAGATGACACTTTACAGTCAAATTTGTCTCGAGGATCTGATTTTGATACATTTGTGCTAAGATGTATATTTTCCCAAATTCCAAAATATATAAAATTATAGTTGTGTTAGCTGTAATTCAAATAACAGAAAGCTAAAGTCAAGGTAATCTTAAACATATTTTATGTATAGTGTATTGATATGGATTTTAAAATAAAATTTTTATATTTTAAATAATACATATAAATATAATTTAACATAACATGTGTTTAAAATTTTTCTCACATTAATTGTGAAAAAATTAAGTATATGTTTATACGTGTAAGTGAAATCTTGTTCTTTAAATTGGCTTTTGGATTTGAAGACAAAAACATTCATATTAGAGCCAAATTTACCAATATTTCCCTATATATTGGTAACAAAATCTCTTCACTCAAAATTCGATATGTGAAGAAAAAGATTGTTAGAATTTTTTTACATTGGTTATGAAAAAAATTGTATATGCATATATAAATATCGAAAAAAAAATCTTATCTCTTAAAATAACTTTTGGCAGTGAAGAAATATGATAGCACCCTATTCTCTTCCTTATAAAAGAAAATGTATAAATGGATACTCGATACTATTCACCTCGATTAAGTAAGATTAAGACATTACATAATTGAGTTTTGGTAGTTATCTTTTAAACCCGATTATAAATAATAATTTTTTATATCATTTTATTTTTTATTTATAAATTATTTATTATAATGCAATATTTAATTAAATATTATAATTATGATTTTGAACTTTAATTTTATTTTTATGAGTTAAATTAAATTTAACTTTTTAATAATGTGTTTTAAAATTAAATTTAAATTTAAATTAAAAAATCAAATTTTAATTTAATAAATGAGTAATTTAACGGATTCAAATTATTAATTGATATTTTTATATTATAAAATTCAAATTCAAATAACGTAAACTAAAATAATAAAATAATTAATCAAATTCAAATATTATAAAAATAAACGAATTTAAATATTCCAAATTTACCGGATTTCCAATCCAATGCAATCCCACCCATATACTTTCCTTTCAGGATCGATCACACCTCATCACAACATGACGGAGGACAGAAAAATGAAAAGAGTAGTCAACTTTGCTTTTGTGGGCCAGAATTTGTCGTACTTATCAACTTTATGTGGAAAACTTTATACCCATTCGTGGGGAGGTCAAATCAAATGTAGAATGATTTGTCTCGAGTAACCTTATCTCTCTGATTATTAGAATTAATATTTAAATTAAAGCTAGCTCGGATCATATATAAATGGCTACTTCCTATGCTTGCTTCTTCACTCAAACATTGCTACTACTCCTTTGCAAATCTCTGAGCAATGGCTTTCACAATCAAAAATAAGTTTCTCATTTTCATGCTGATTGTTTCAGGGGCTCTGGCATCTGCCATGTCCCGCATCTTGGATGAAACCATCATTGCTGAGAAACACAAGCAATGGATGGTTCAGCATGGACGTAGCTATGTGTCGAAGGAAGAGGAGAATGCGCGTTTTCAGATATTCAAAAACAACCTGAATTATATAGAAAACTTCAATAATATGGAGAATCAAACTTATAAGTTAAGCACCAATGAGTTTGCAGACTTAACTAATGAAGAATTCCTTGCGTACTATGCTGGATACAAAACATTCCCCAACACAGTTTCATCCAAAACTAAAACATTTAAATATGAAAACCTGACCAATGTCCCAGAGAGCATAGACTGGAGGAAGAAAGGTGCTGTCACCCAAATTAAGGACCAAGGTTCTTGTGGTAAGGAATCAAAGCTCTATAAGTTACTAAAGAAATTACTTTTGTAGTTTAATTGATTGTGTTGATTTTATGTTTTAAACTTGATTTTGCTTATCCATGCAGGAAGTTGTTGGGCATTCTCAACTGTTGCAGCTGTGGAAGGTGTTGCAAAGATTAAAACTGGTAAGTTGTTCTCACTGTCAGAGCAGCAACTGGTGGACTGCGTCAAGACCAAAGAGAGTAAAGGGTGCAAGGGTGGTTGGATGGATGATGCTTTTGAATACATTGTAAAAAACCAGGGTCTGGCCGAGGAAACGAAATACACATACAAGGGAAAAGACGGGACTTGCAACCATAGAAAAGCATCTACCAGAGCTGTGCAGATCAATGGCTATGAAGATGTACCTCACAACAATGAAGAAGCACTATTAAAGGCTGCAAGCCAGCAACCTGTCTCAGTGGCCCTTGACTGTAGCGGATCTGGATTTCAGTTTTATGAAAAAGGTGTTTACACAGGACCATGCGGAACTTCTTTAAACCATGCCGTTACCATTGTTGGGTATGGAACAAGTGAAGACGGTAGCAAATACTGGTTGATCAAGAACTCATGGGGCAAATCGTGGGGTGACAGTGGCTACATGAAGATTGCGAGAGGTGTTCAATCTAAAAAAGGTCATTGTGGCCTCGCCAAGAAACCTTCATATCCAGAAATCTGAGCTAATGAACTCGATTCCGTGAGAGTTACTACCAAACGTAGCTTAATTTCAAGGGTTGCATTCCTGTCTAGTTGCATGAATAAGAATGCTCCAGTTAGGGTTGCATCTAACTTCCCTATTATTATATTGCCCTATATTTACTATTCAGTACTCGTTGTTCTTGTTGTTTCCTACATGTAAGATTTCTCTAAGTGTGCCCCTTAGCTATGAAATTTGCTATGCTATATGGGTGTTGATCATGAAAATTAGCTTTCCCATAAAGAATAAAGTGGTATTCTAGTTACCAAGCCTAGCTAAATATATATTTCTCCAATTACTAGTTATTTGTAAGGCCTCAATCCCAGTTTGGAAAATCTTAAAAAACCATTATGATATGTGTGTATATATATATACATACACGTGCACATGAAATACTTTTTGTGAAATAAAATTTTATTAAAATGGATAATATCTCGTAAGTTAAATACGGATTTTCACGAATAATATTAGAGATGGTATATGCTAGTTAAATATTATATTATGAGAGCCGCTTTTAGAATTTTAAGGAAATTAAGTGTTATTCAATAGGCATCATCTCTAAAAAATTTGATATGATTTTAGCTCTTTGTTATATTTATTAAGAGTGACAAGTTTAATAAGAGGAATTTATACCGTATCTATCTCACTTTAAAAAAAATCTAAAAATATGTTATAAAATATATATATATATATATATATATAAATCTAATTAAGTGATACATTTAAAATAACTTTTGTACAAAAAAATTGTAAAATTTTTGAATCAAAATAAATAATACTTTCACATTATAATTTTAACTTCAGTCTAAGGACATTATATATACATCTAAATTTTGTGTTTCACTATCTTCGCCTCGAAGTAAAGAAAATGAGCATGAGTATTGTTTTGGAACTTCATTTTAGGAATCAACTTGATAATAAGTTAGAATAATCTTGATTTGGCATTGAATATCAAGTGGTCCTTCATCGAAAAAACAGATTAACTATTATATACTAGAATATATCATTTCTACTACATTAGCTATAAATCTAACAAATTAAGATGGGTTATTTTACTGATACTGATTTTTAAATATCATATAATTAGTATTAGGTTTGCAACATACTAATAATAATAAACTCACCATATTCAAACGTGATCCAATTATGCTCATATGATTACTTTAAAGGATATGGCACTATTCAATATACCCTAATTAAAGTTGCTTAAATTATCGTAGTGCATGATGCGAAGAGTTTATATAATAATTTTTTTCATAAAATAAGGTTTTCATTTGCATGTATAATGGAATTACATATATGCATTTTCATTAAGAAATACTTAATTATCACTAGGTGTATCATGCATGTTTGTTGCTAAAGACATGTTTAAGTTGTGATTTGTTATGGCTGAGGTCGCTAGGCATTGGGCAATCAGCTTGGCCGTCAACAATCAGAGGTTTTAGAGTTGTACAGCATAGCAGCATAAAGTAGGCAAGACACTGCAGTGATTGGCTTGGTTTTGGTCAACACGACTAATATATAAACGTGGAGTCGAATAAAGTATGTTAGTGCCCGAGTAGATTCAACGATGCAATGAACCCTAGCACCATCCTACACAACGTGAAACGCACCAAGAAGACAAATGATGAATTTCGATGGTTGGTTAGTCAAAAACTTTTTTTTCCTCTTATAATTGTTGACGGCTGAGCAGCAATTATACATACAAAATTCCATACTTGTTATACCATTTAAAAGAAATACATTTATAATTAAAATGATTTGTCACAATCTTCTCTCTACATTAATGGTGATAATGTTTCTATGACTCATAAAAAAACAATCTTTATATTTTTCTTTTTCTACCCATCTGTGGAGGATGGAGTGCCCCGGTAGCACAGTATTACGCAACTTGCTATAGTCAAAGTTTGGCTACGCCCGACTTGATTAAGTCATTCATGTCTCATCTTATCGTATGTGTTAACAACAAAAAATTAATAGTATTTTAATAAACCTAATGCAACTAGACCTAAGATCCTCGAGCACTATAAAAGAGTTTTAACATACTGAGCCGGAAGAAAAGAAGACCAGCTTGACCCATAATTTTTCTTTGCGATTAACTGGATACAATCATATTCTTTAACAAATCTATTCAAATGGAGGCATAATTTTTCTTTGCGATTAACTGGATACAATCATATTCTTTAACAAATCTATTCAAATGGAGGTTATCACTGCTCTTAGAAAGCGATCCTCAGTACTATACTTGAAAACATCAGATCAGATAAAACGCCAGAGCGGAGTGGAACAGAAGGTCTCTTTATAACTCTCTTTTGTGTCTGGAAAAGTTCTCATAAAGGTAGGTGAAATATGCAAATAGTTCGTGTGAATATTTTTTATATATGTATGTAAATCTTGTCAAAATTCGTAATAACATATCTAATGTAAAACAATTTTAAATTTTTATTAAATTCATATATAGTTTGTATCAAAATCTAACATGTATTACTTACATGTCTTTTCTCATAATATTTTGTATTGTATCATCGTGTCTTGTTTAAAATTATTAAATTCACGTTCGGGCGTTCAGCCAAGAATAAAAATGTAGGTAATTCAAACAATCATCCAGGAGAAGGGCTATAACCAGGAAGCCTTGCAGAAGGATCACAAAGCTGGCGACAAGGAACACATTCTGGGATATACTAATACTATAATGCAGGCATATGGCACAACTGTGCTATTCAACAAACATGAAACATGGCTCAAATAACTAAATCAACAATCTGGAACTAAAGTGTGAATCTACTTTAATTGCATAATCGTAATTGATGTTGTGTTTCAATCAGCAATACGGTATAAGAAGACTCAAATGGCAAATTCCAAAAGAAAACAGAGGGTCACCACCAAATCTCAAACACCCACCAACAGACCTTCCAATTTCATTGGAATATCATACGTCTCCCTCTATCATTGATGTATGGTAGCAAAGATCCTTTTCAAGGCTAATTGAAATATCGCTTACCACAATTGCTCGATCATGGAATTGCCAGATGACCGAAACCCATGCTTAAATGTGGACCAAGCTTCATATCTAGGCACTTCAAACATATTGTAACTGAACATGTTCCCATCTAGTACTAGAAAAAACGTATAATAAAATCTGCCCAAAGCATAGAATTCTTGCAAGTGAAAAATCAAAAAGGACTTCTCATCAAAGTTCAAACAAATCATTCAACAGAGTTCAGTAACACTAAGAAACAATTAGACAACAGCAATTAGTCGAATATAACCATTAAATTGCGAATTCCAATACACAAATGTTGCACAATTATCCTTTAAACACCATAAAAATATAACAATTTGGACTCCTGCAAACTGAAACAAAAGAAACAGTTCAGCGCTTCCCACTGTTTGGATTGGATTTGGTGCAAAGGACCTTCCGACCCTTAGCACGTCTACGTTTCAACACAGCTCTCCCACTAGTGGTTCTCATTCTTCTACGGAACCCATGAGTTCGAGCCAAAGATTTCCGAGACCTATTTCGCTTTGTTTGACAAAGGGCAGCCTTTCCAGCCCTAATCACCAGGCTTCGCCTTTTCCCATTCCTTAGCCCGTTATTTGAACTAAAATCCACCCCCAAAGATAATCCTACCAGAAAAATTGAAATTAAACGAAAAATTATTACCCATCGAAGAAAATCAGCAAACAGTAAAGTGGGAAACTTTATTACCTGAGAAAGAAGAACGGAAAGAGAGAGAAGATAAGGAAGAAGGGAGAACGGAGCAATGAAGCAAAGAAGAGCAGGTTTCGGGGTTGTTTACTGCATTGGCCGAGATGGAAATTCTTCTTCTTGAACCTGTTAAGAAAGTGAGAGAAGCTGAAGGAATCTGGGTTCTTATGGATTTAGTAGTAAGCCATTGAGATGATGTTATTACCGACATTGAAGCCATTGTTTTCGGCACACCGTCTCTGTTTCTCACTTTCTTATCCAGTTATGTTTCAGAGCTACGCAGCTTCCATGGCCAAGGGTCGAGCTGGGTGGCTGTAATGTGCTGGGTTTGGACTTCTTGCTGAGCCCAATCGGGTGTTAAGTGGACTGGAGGCTATAGATACTGGAAACCATCCAGATTCTATTCAGTGAGTTCAAATTTATTCATCGAACCAACCATTGGCCCATTCAAAGGGCAATGGAATTCAGAATTGAATAATTTTTTTTTTTTAATTTTTAGAATTGAATAGCATTTGTTAGTGTTTATAGTCACTTTTTAAATTTGGTTCAACTATTATTTTAAGAAAAATTTTACATTTAATACATTATTTTCTTATCAAATTCATTAAAAATCATATATAATTGTAAATTTATTTTTTTTAAATATCATCTTAATCGATGTCACTAGACATCTATTAACATTTTCTAATCGAATAAAACTACTAAATATGTCGTACAAAATATTTTGGAAGATAAAATTTTTAATTGCCAATTTAGATTCTGACTTATGCTGTTCAAAAACCTAAGTAGCAAGTGGAGCAAATTGGCCTTTTTCCCTAGATGGGAAGATAATGTGTTTCTATTCATGACTATTTGAGAACATTTGTGAAGATAATTATTTGCAAAGATATATTTAATCAAGTATAGTATTCATTATTAACATGATAATTAATTTTTTATTTGAATATATCAAAATTTCAAACTTAATCAGTGAAATTATAAATTCAACATTTTCATCATTTATGACTATCGACTTAGTATGATAATTCTCAATAGATATTATAAACAAAGATGTCTTAAAATATTAAAGATTTATATATGTTGTACTATCAGAATATAATTTTTTATTTAATTTTCAATACGTTAAAAGTTGATATCTTATTAATGAACAAATTGAAAAAATGTCAAGTTTTTCTCAGCGAACTAAAAAAAATAATATTTCTATTTACTCTTAAAGATTTGATTTTTTTAAGTTTGTTC
Source organism: Firmiana major (assembly GCA_033439115.1). NCBI lineage: Eukaryota > Viridiplantae > Streptophyta > Magnoliopsida > Malvales > Malvaceae > Firmiana > Firmiana major. Next base: position 2,246,472 of record CM065914.1, on the reverse strand, counting down.
ATTAATGAAATGTCAATTTTAGTACATTAACAAGGTATAAATATTATATGCCGTCACTACTTCATATATATATATAAACGTAAATATTGATTAAGAAAACTAACAATTAAATAAAATTTAGTTAGGAAAGGTTTTCCTTTTCCAATCAAAAGAAATGCAAGAGGAGCAGTGCTGCTCACACATGTTTTCTTTAGGTCGGCAATTTCTTTGTCAATAAATTAAGCTAAAGCCTAAAGCAGTCCAGTTAGTCCAGAAAAAAGGTTGGTGTATTAATTTTACCAACCACGCAGTAATGAAGGGGAAAGCTCATCATGGTCATGGATAATGATTCATTGCTTACCATTTCGACCTTACAAGTCACAACCCTACATCTCATTGGCTGAATATTGGTCTAATTAAGAAATTATATCAAACCAATCATGGAGTCGATATATTCAGGCCGCAAAAGTATTCATTGGTGTGGTGGGCGCCAAGAGAATCTGTAATGTTTGATCATTGCTTGAGCAGGAGATGAACCTGCTGCTGCCGGTTGGCCCAATTTAAGAGCAGTTGTTATCACATTCACGAATGCTATTTGATGTTTCGCTTGGTGACGCCGCAACCTCAAAGGTGTGGGGTTTGGTTAGTTCAACACTTCAACTTTGTTGAGCCATACATAACAAAACCAAGATTAATTTAGATGTTGAAATTTAAAAACATTTTTTATTGTGTAATACTTAATTCTCGCAAGATTTTAAAAATAACTTTCACACTAACAACTGATAATTATTTAAATATTATTTGTGGAGATTCACACCAACAGTTACAAGATATTATCCATTTAATCTCAAAATTTTGATAATTTTATTTTACAAAGAGTATTTCATGAATTTAAATTTATATTTTTACATATAAGATAACGAAATCTTACAATATCCCTATTTTAGATTGAAATGTTCCTACAATCATCCACCATTTACCCTAATCTCCATCACGAATCATGCTCCGATGAAATTCTCTGCCCAATGAGAATTACCGATCTAAACCACTGCCTATAGTACTGGTTGGAAAGTTGGTCAAGATTAAAAACTGGTTCGAGTACCAAAAGGTTTAGTCTTCTATTTTTGCTATTGACAACTCTTGACTTTTTACTTGAACCGTACTTTACATTTACTTGAAAACAAAACAATTAAGTTTCATAACTTTTGTCTATCTCACACTTTCATAATTGAAAAGGATAAACTTCATTTTAGAAGTTAATCAAATGCATAAGAGGTTGTTATCATGATTGTGAGCTGAAAAACGCATTTTCGTCCTTAACCACGTGAATGATGGCGGCAGAAGGGTTGTGACTTGTGATGTCTTCCTAAATAAGCAATTTGTAGCAAGGCATTTCAAGTGCGCGTCCACCTCAGGGAAACAGCCCATTTGCCAAACTGTAGCCCACCCAGTTCTTTTCATGTTGGACAATAAGCTTTGACTCGTACAAGTATTCCTAATTCCATCCATAAACAACAGGCAGAAGCATGATGAGTTGATAACATCGTCGGCCGACACTCAGCCACTTTCGTTCAACAAGTGTGGGCTCAAGGCAATGCAAAATATAGGACTTGATAAACAAGGATAAGCTAGTAGCCAGCCGCTCTTCAGAAGAGTATTATTGCTTCATGCTTTTTTTTTTTTTTTTTTTTTTGAATTTAAGCATGCAATTCATTCATTGATCACTTCTTTGATGTGCTCTAGCACCTGCAAAATTGACTCAAAAGCACGTTTGTAGAGCTCGTTAATCTCATCTCTCTAGACTTGAAAATATGTGTTAAGTTCTCATATTGATTATAAAAAAAATTGAATGTATATTTATAAATATAAGAAAAAATCTCATTTTTTGAGTTAAAAAAAGCTCAATAACAATTAACATTAGTTTCAGAGCTCAAGTTATTAATATTCTCTATATTCACGGATGAAGAAATGCTCCTCCCATGACTTGATGTGTAAAAGAAAAAATTGTTGAGTTTCTGGAATCAATTATTTATAAGCATGAGAAAAAGTTTCAATCTTAAACTAATTTTTAGATGAAAAAATATAATAACATTCATCTATAAGAAAAAAGGTTCCAATAAAATGGATGATGCATGGTTGATTCAAAAGCTGAAATCATGGATAACTTTGCATCCTAATTGAATGATTATTACTAATGTGTAAGAACACCATCAAGTGGGATAATAAACTATGCACGTAATTCAACCTTGAATTAGCAATTTTACGTCAAGATGGGAATTTTTGACCTTTTCCTCATGTACAATTAATGTAAGACTGATGTATATTAGCACAGTTTATTATATAAATGTTTTTTTTTTTTGTCTCTTAATAAATAAAATTGTCATTTAACAAAACAGAAAAATAGCATGCCTTCTATTTTCTTGGATTTCCTTAAGAATCCTCCCCTTACCGACAAGTATCACGGGGTGCACTGTGAATATTGACAAGTGACACCCTTCTAAGATTCTTCTGCAAGAGTCGTAGCGACCATTCTAATGTAAAAAGTCAGCGGTGTGATTTGCACACTTGTCATTGAATGAATGATACAATGCTCTAGCACTCCTAGCTTGCTTATTCAAACCCGCTTCACTGATTATTTCCCATCATTCATTTCATCAAGAAACCAGAAACAAAAAATGATAATTGCTTGAATGGTAATCTCTTTATTAATTTGTTTGATGAGACTTCCTGGTTTGGAGAATCTTACTGTGATTTATTCAACAAGTCTACTATTTCAGCATATGGACTCTGACTCTGACAGGTATTTGTTAATTAGCAAGAACACTAGAATTTTGGGTGGAAAGTTGAATCAAGCTCTAGAGTAGAACCATTTAACTGCATTGAAAAGGTTTCGGATTGAAGGACAGAAGAAGCAAGGAGACATCGAAGAATAGAAAGATCCTTGCATTTCAATCATTTTGACTCCTTTGGACCATTGTTTCTGTATAATGGGAGGAACCCAACGTTGAAATCCCCCGAAGCCCACGACTGAAAACTATGAAAGTGCTTCTTTCCTTTCTCAGTTTAGAAACAAAGACGCCGAAGTGTTAAGAATTGGCAAATGCCGTAGGCAGTAATGTTTCATCAGCTACGTTTTCTTTTGAAGATAGAAATCCTAAATTAATGGAGGATTAACCAAACCTATTGGTAGTAGAATGCTAAGAATGTAGAAGATGACATTTATATTTATGTTCGGAAGGTCCAATTCAGAAAATATATAATTTCACACGGAAATCCCGAATCTGAGGCATTGGAAAGCCCCAAATGCCAAATTCAGGAATGAATAATGATGATTTGCGTCCAAGGGATGTCTTCTAATGCCCCAATAGACTGATAACCAACCATTAGTGAAGTGATGGGATGTCAGACACTTTTAAGGTAGGACCCTGATTTGGAAATGGGAGTCCCACGGGGCCTGGTGAGGTTTATTAAGCAGAATGTCGTCAAGGGCAATGCCAGAATCAACCGCCAAAGTGGTGGGCCTGTTGCTGTGATGGTTGGGGAAGAGTGATCTGAATCATCTGATATTGGAGTTTTTGATAAGGAATCCAGAAGGGAACAGGCTCTTGAAAACAACAGCTACGCACCTCACAATCCCACCTTGGTGTTCCACATTTTTCTTTTTCCTGGTATGAGTTTTAGGACTCGAATAAAGTTCCACAACTTGCATACCCTGGTTGGTTTCTGGAATTCCATGTGCCCCAAAACCTCTGGTTTCTAAACACCAATTATTGGATAGCAATCTACACAATTCAACTTTCAATTGTTTCAAATGCAGGATATTAAATTGAATATGGGTTTATTCTAAAGGAAGTCTCCTGTCAGGCCCCCTTGATTCTTGTCTTCTCATGGCTATAGCTTTGTTTTTAGTACAACATACAATAAATAAACTTTGAAGTTTCATTGTATGAGTTGGCCATTACATTTGCCATACAGTCCCTCACTATGAAAGGGAAAACTTTGGGTAAGCATTGTTTAAATAAGCTGCATTTGGCCAAAATCATCAAATGCCAGTCTCTTCCACAAATTAGTTATCTCTAAAGTATGAGTTGCAAGTTTAGGATTGGTTCTCACTTGTCAATGAAATATATGAAGCCTTTCCACTTCATTATCTCAAATTTGTAATAGAACTTCTCTTTCAAAACTTTTTTTTCTTTCAGAAACATTTTCTCTTAACTAAAAATAGGTTCAGCAATATATTGTTAAATATCAATGCTATAAAGAATATAAAAAATTCACTAGCATTTGCATTTATAAACTTTTTAGTCATTAATGCCAATGTTACGACTCAAATTCGAAAATTTAAGATCCAAATTATTTATTTCGACTGATGAATCTCATTAGCATGTAAGGCTTCAAATATCATAATTGAAAAAAATCCAAAAGTGTTTAAATTGATATTTTATAAAACTTCAACTGACTAGTGTTGGGCTTGTAAATATACTAAACCCAAAATATTGCAAATCAAGCTTCAAATTCATACTTAAGAAGGTCCGAGGACACCCACAAAGCATGAACTGTCTCATTCTCTAAGCCTCCACTCTCTTAAAAACTCTATACTCTATTCTTTTTCCCTTTTTTTAGATGGGTAAATAATGTTTTGAGCGTTGAAACGCAACCTCTTTAATCTTTTCACATAAGAACTTGAACCTTTATGATTTACTCATCTAATCTTGAAATACGATGCAAAATGATTAATTAGAATTCAAAAAGATAATCATTGTCTTAATGTCTTGTAGATTCTTGTTTTATTTTATTAGCAAACGTTTATACAGATAAATAAACATGAGACCATCTACAGAAAGGCGTAAAACTCAAGCTAACTTTCAAACATTTACTTCTTTGTTTCTTCATTTTAACTCTTCTCCAACCGACATAATACTATATTTTATCTTAAGGCAGAAATTTGCTTTTGTAAGCAATTGAGAAATATAGAATATCATTAATAGCGATCATCACGGGTTATATCAATTGGTATTTTAAACTACAATTATTTAGCAATTTGCATGTGAAATTAAATACTAGTTTCTCCACTGAAAGAAGTCAAGGCAAGGGTTAAAACATGTGCGATTTGATAGTAGTTCAGCATTAGTGTCATGAGCCAACTTTGTATGGGGTGATCATGTTCGGGTACAGGTGTTATAGGGAGTAGAATTCATGTCTGAGGAAAAGTATATCTATTTCAAAAATTGTAAAAGGTGGTAATAGCATTTTTGTAAAAGTTGAACAATCTGCAGATGCTAGGCTATCCCACTGGTGAAAGTATGTGCAAGCACACCTATCACCTATCTAGAGCTACTCGTCTGGCCTCGAAGATGATTTGAAAGACTTATTACCCTTTTATAATCTTATTTATATTAATAAAATATTTTTTTTCTTTAAGAGAATTGAGGTCAACTTGATGTGCACTTTTATGTCCCGTTATATGATCGTGTGCCCATTACTCTTCTTGCGAATTGTTTGTTACTGGATCAGATAATTGAGAAATCTTAGATGACTTGTTTGGAAGAGTCCATCCAAGTGCCTCACAGCCTAGTGCTTAAGTGTGAGAAAATTTAGTCAGGGACAACTAGTATATCCCCCGTGACATGCAGGCCGGTGGAATGGAAAAACAAGTTTAGAAGAAGCCTCTGCTATAAAAAATGATTTTAACGTTTTGATGTCCCGTGAAAAACAAAGGTAGAAATTCAAGCTGAATCCGTCCAAAATCTCTTCCATGTTAATGTCAGGAAATAAAAATCGATTTCCTCTAGCTAATTCCATGTGAACCCACCAAGCAGCCTTCCATAGCTTTCCTCTTTCCTTCTTTCTCTCTCTGTCTGTCTCAGTCTCACACAGGTATATAAGCACCGGGTCTACAGACATTTTTTTCTCATATCAGAGCTTGATTTATCGTTGAGAGATTTATCAGGGACACAAAATCCCAAATGGGTTTAAGGAGCAAAAGCCTGTTGTGTTTGTTTCTCTTAGTTTGGCTTGTTTTCTTGCAAGAAGCAAGTGCAAGGCAATATTACTACAATGTGACTGGATTAAGAGTTAGAAAGCAAGCGAGTGGATGCAATTTGTTTCAAGGAAAATGGGTCTTTGATCCTTCCTACCCTTTCTATGACTCTTCAGGATGTCCCTTCATAGATCCTGAATTTGACTGCCTTAAGTATGGCAGGCCAGACAAGCAGTACCTTCAGTACTCCTGGAAACCTGACGCCTGTAGCTTGCCAAGGTACCCTTTGTTTCCCTCTATTGTCTTTTAAAACTATCATCCTCCTTTCACTGAGAAAGATTGTCTTTCTTTTCCTTTGCTGTTAGATTTGATGGGGTGAGTTTCCTGGCACAATGGAGGGGAAAGAAAGTAATGTTTGTGGGTGACTCACTGAGTTTGAACATGTGGGAGTCTCTGGTATGTATGGTTCATGCGTCGGTGCCCAGCTCCAAGACCACACATGTGAAAAATTCGCCTTTGTCTTTTGTTATCTTTGAGGTGAGTATATATTTGCCGTTTTGGTTTTCAAAAATCAACTCAATTTTACATTCTGCAACGTTTGTTAGTTTTTCATTATTCTATTCTTCCCATCATATTTTCTTTAGTTATTTTTTACAGTTTACAGAGAGTCTAGTTCCAAGCCTCCTCCATGATTGCCATTTCCTTCTTGTTAGAAACCTTCCAAATTCTAATAGGAACCCTATTTTACCCTTTGTGGCAGAACAGACTCTAATCTGTCTACCATGATAGGCAACATGGTTGCCTGAAATAAATCAAGTTTAGTTGGAATTATTCGGCTGAAGTCATGCATAAGAATTTGCTAGGATAACAAAAATAGTATGGCCAAATATATTCCTTAGAACTCAGAATTAATCATGAAAAGTTGCTTGGAGTAGTTTGTGGGATTGGCCAAAGCAATTATAAGAGATTGACCTTTATTCTTCTTTAAATTAAAAATAAAAAATAAAAGGAACTTGTGATTTGTATTGTTACTAATTTGTGTCTCCCCTATCTCCTTCAATGCCTCTCATAATTAAATTCACATGGACAAGAGTATTGTGGCTGAACTATATGCTGTAATTTTCAATTTCTTTTCAATTCTCATTCATGATCTTTTGATGCTTAGGATTCTAAAAGAGGCATATGTATTTTGAAAGAACTAGAGCAAATTGACTACCCTTTAAGCTCCTCGCTTTTTGGGCATATCTGTGTCTTTGGCAGAACGTTTCTGTTTATGGTCCATGCATAGCTTTTTCCAGCCATTTTTTTCTGCATTTATTTGCTTGTCTTGGGATTTATGAGCTAGATCATCAGGAAAAAGTGTTATCTCCTTACACTTGGCTTGCTTTATTCACTACACTTTTGACTTGTTAAGAACAGTAAGTGAGAAAGCGAATGATTCAAAATTTACCCAAATCATATGTAGGGATAATAAATTTTTATGTTGAAATATTTTGAGAATTTGTTATGCAATATAAATAAAAATTTATATTTATATTTTATAAAATAACTTTTATGATACAAAATTAGGAAATATTCAAATCAAATCAAATAATGCCTGCTTGACTTCGAATCTCTAAGCTTACATTAGTTGCATGATTAGTGGTTCCATGGCCGCATACCACGGACAGCTGTTTTAAAAGACCTGCCAACCTGTTTTGTTTATTATAAGTCTTATTATTATAACAGCACCCGTCAAACTGCCCGTAATTATTTAATCTCAATTTAGAACGTTACCTGCAGCTTGCCTATAGTTTAGGAAGAATAAAGAAGGGATATTAATTATTTTTATTATCCCATGTCCAAAAAAAAAGATTAACGATAATTCGTATTGTATGCAGGATTATGGAGTGACTCTGTACTTTTATCGAACACCATACTTAGTGGATATAGTTAGAGAAAATGTTGGTTTAGTGCTTGATCTAGGCTCCATCAATGGCGGCAATGCATGGAAAGGGATGGACGTGCTGATTTTCAACAGCTGGCATTGGTGGACCCACAAAGGAAGATCTCAGGGGTAGGATTTTTCATCTTTGTTTATAACACAAGGGAAAACAACCTGATTTGGTCATAAATATTTTTTTTCTTTTGCTTGATGTAGATGGGATTACATTAGAGATGGGTCTACATTATACCAAGATATGGACCGTGTTGTGGCGTTCAACAAAGGGCTTACAACTTGGGCTAACTGGGTTGACAACAATGTCGATCCTACCAAGACCAAGGTCTTCTTCCAGGGCATTTCTCCCACCCACTACGAGTGAGTAACAATGAAACTTTGCCTCAGAAGTTAATCAAGATCATCTTGAGGATAACTAATTACAAATCTTGATTGTATTGTGTTCAATCAACTCAGGGGCAAGGAGTGGAACCAGCCAAAGAAGAACTGTTATGGAGAACTAGAGCCACTGTCAGGCTCTACATACCCGGCGGGAACTCCTCCAGCTGCTGCTGTTGTGAACAAAGTTCTGGGGATGATGAAGAAACCAGTTTATTTACTTGACATTACAACGCTGTCGCAATTGAGAAAAGATGCTCATCCGTCGACCTATAGCGGCGAGCATTCGGGCAATGACTGCAGCCACTGGTGTCTTCCTGGCTTGCCTGATACCTGGAACCAGCTTCTGTATGCAGCTATGGTTATGTGAAGGTCTGCATTAGACAACAGAGATATTATTTCTTTTCTTCATACAATTGTATATTCAGGGCGGTGCTGAAAGTTCTAATCTGCTTCTGGTAGGTGATAACGAGGGAACAAAGATCAGTACTTGAGAATGAGGGGGCAAAGGACAATTGTAAAGTGAATAATTTTTTTTAAACCAAAAATAATAGCTTCAATTGGATTTAATTTGTGAAGAGTCACTTGTACAAGGTCCAACGCTAATTTAATAAAATGCAAGAGATTTCTTTGATACGACTGGGTGAGAGATTCTCTACAGAATGACCCAAAGCAGCCTCCCATCAATCAAAGGGATGCATCGATCAGGAATATACAATTTTACCATTTTATATACAATCAAACACAACATTTTTCTTTAATTTTTATCATTTTATATATAATTTTGTTAGCTTATATCACCTTAAATATTTTATTAGTACTATTTTTATATTATATTATAATATCATATTTATCGAATCTAATTAAAATTTAAATTGGACTAAGCAATTTGCCCATAGTAGATGATCACAACATCTTTCGATTTTGGGACAGGCCCATTTGATCTCCGTCAACCTTTAACAGGTTGCACCCAAATCAAGCCTGTTCTGTACTAATGCAGAGGGAAAGGCTTAGGCTTTGAGACCAACCCATTCATCGACCATATTGATTCATGTCTAAAACTCAAACCCAAAGCCTGTCTTCCAAACCAAATCACGTTACAGCATTTTTATAGCTTTCCCTCTGGACGGTGTATGAAGCAGATGTCATCCAACCAGAGATTTCTCAATATTAATATTAATAGTCGAGGATAAGAAGTAGAAGTAAATTTATTCTTGAAGTATTTAGATAAGATTCGAATTTATGAATTATTATTATTAAGAGGGTTTTACTTAGATATCACTTTTGTTTGTTCGAGTAGAATTAATTTTAAATTATGAAAATAAATGAAAATCCTAAATACCAACGTCCAGGAATTAGGGTGGATTGTGTAAACTAAAAACCAAGTTAAGGCATGTCATTGATTTGATGCCATGGTTAGTTAGTCACTGTTATTCCTTTTTTGGCTTTTAAAGGTAACCGGTGGGACAATTTCTGGACAGGGAGATGGGCTGGCTGGTGGATTGCAATTTTAAAGAAGAACCATTATTCATTAATATGATCCTAACTAACCCAAAATAGTTAGCCTTAATTAAAGCGGAATTCATGTTTAGATTCCTCTTTAAATTTCAATTGCAGCTTTAAGCTTTACGCAATTTTAAGATTCTCCAGGTCATACTATTGCTTTCACTGGCTAAAACAGTATGGTTCAGCACAAAGTTAAAAATGGTTGGTGCACCAAACCTTTCAAAGTTTCCACCAAAAGCAAGGTCACTCTGACAACTGTTATAGGTCCCCCTCTTTGAGTTAACATCAGTAATGCTTTTGATCCTAAATTCTGATTTGGAAATCTCTAGGAAGCCATGTCATGTTTAGAGGTGAAAGCTTACTACACATATAGGAATCACAGTTCAATAAAAAATTTAATTTGAATATAAAATAACAAAAAATTCAAAATTCAATAAATATGAGTTTACGATGCAAAGCAAAACTAATAGTTGGACTCTATAAAGATTATAAAGTTATTAGACTTGACCGTTATTTTGGTTAAAACAGTAGCAACCAAATGCACTCCTTAAATATATTTTTCATGACTGGAGAAGTCATAAACTACTTAGTAATGACTCATCAAGGCACAACTACTTGCTAATAGAACTTTAAGACAACGGTATTTCAACAGCTGGAGTTAGATCCTGACTCATCAAGGCACAACATCTGGAATCTGGATATCCAGAAGCTGAAAATGGAATACTGAAAGTATCCTCATCCGACAAAGATGTTCAAGCCGGGTCATGTGACGCTGAAATTCCAGTTTCAATCGTGCTTCAGAGTAAGAGCTGGCAACATTACAGTCTCTGGAGTTCCATTTCAGATCAGTTAGGCACTGGAGTAAATTGAATGTGGCATTGTATTCACAAACATTGATGTTCTATCTTTACAACGAAAAATGGGTAGGGGGGATTCTGAAGCTGAGTTTGCTACAGAGATTAACATGGTGTAGACCCGCAAATAAATTTTTGTTGTTGGTTTTGGCATTGTATACGGCACGATCTCGCTTTGTCTCTCAGCTCTTGGAAAGCCCTCATCGTTTCAACATCAAATCCTCCAGCAAACTGTCAATGAACAAACATGTTACCTTCTCAATGCCAAGAAAGCAAAATTAGAGTCTTCTCCCAGTTGCACAAATTAATGAGAATGTTAACCTGATGGACACGGAATGCAAATCTAACGCATTGAACAATCAGCTCTTCTTCTTCAGGTCCACCACCAACAGCTTCAAGCTCGGCAGATACTCTTCTCATGTACTTCATTGCTAATTTCACTGATGCTAACTTGATCTGTGATAATTTATTGGCATATTAATGAGTTAACAAACACAGCTGCAATAAATGGAATTCATGGAGAAGCAAATCTGTAAAAAAGTGCATCTGAACGAATTGCCAAAGGTAAAACTAGTAAAGGCGGTTGAGTAATGTGTTTAACCCTAACTTCGAGTCATTTAGGGTAAGAGTTCATAGAACTATGGCGTTTACTTTGGATGCTATAAAGAAGCATTCTCAACGCCATAGCGAATACTACAATATGCAATGCATAATCGGTCAAGTTCAAGAATTCGAGTCTCTTCTTTTCCCATGAATCCCAAGTAAAACGTAGAAGCAAACAAGAAATCTGGAAGTTCACGCACAGGCATGCATGCGTGCACATTGAAAATGAATAGAAAAATCTAAAATCTAACCCTGCTTTCATCACCTACCAAATACTATTTACAAGTAAACAGCATCAAAACAGTACATTTTGCCCTTCCAAGATCCAAAAGCAAGATTAATTAAGAAGATTACCTAAAATCTACCGCAAAATTTACAAATGGAATGTAAAAATGATGGCTGTTACCTATCATGACAATTCAGCAATAAAAGAAAGGTTCTTAAGAATGAAGGTTGAATAATTAAATTACCTGGCTCACAATTCCAGTTTCAAGTATCCAATCTGTAGGAATTTGGAATCCCTTGTATCGCTTTGCAGCAGATTCTCTCATTCGGCAGAGGTTGTAGACACCATGCTCTAGCCTGCCATTATCATATTAATAACCGAATGAGAACATACTGATAAAAAGGGGAAGTAATGCAAAAAGAGTTTATAGTTACACAAGGATTATATACTTTTCAAGCAGAGCCTGCATCTTCTTGAGAGCTGGGCCACAAGGTTGCCGAGCGTCATTGCGAAACAATGAAGCCTCGGACTCTAGTTTCTTGAGATCACAGTACCCAAATGCTGCCTCACGTAACGCATCAGCCTTCTGCTCCGGCCAATCAAAGTGTTTTAGCACGGCTCTTTCATCCACCTAATGAAGAGCAAACAATTAATCTTCAAAAGAAAAATCCTCAAAACTGAAAGCATAGTGAGAATCAAATGGAAAAGGAGAAATGTACCAAGTAAGAGAGCTCATCGTCTAGCCATTTAACAAAAGGCACAACATCCTCAATATCTGTAAATGCAGCATTCTCAACTTCTTTGATCAAAAACTTTATGAAGTCTCCTTGTGTTTCTACATCTGTTTTTATCTGTACAATACTTGCAAAATACCACATTAAACTCCAGCAGCAGAACGTAAATAACCAACATCAGAGCTAAAGCCCTTAAAATTTTTCACTAATTAGATAGTCGAAAATTCTAATTATAAATACGTTCCACCCTAGTGTCATATTGGGTACTGTGAAAATTCATTATGATATATGTACGAGAATCTGTGTAGTGAAAGTACTATCGGCGGAAAACTCAGGTTTTAGAGCCGAAACTTGATTCTAATAAAAGATGTTTCAAAGGTATAAATTCAAGTGAGTATATATCATAATGAATTCCTGACGAAATCTGGCGGTAAAATTGAAAGGTTAAATGGTCAGATTTTTAAATCTAGGTGGAGCTAAGGACAAAGGTTCCGAATTTGTACGACATCATTTGAATTTCGAACTAGTTGTGATTAGAATTTAAATTTCAAACCGCATTTGTCAAAATTGCCACCAAAATTCATCGAAATTACCTTTTTTTTTTTTTTTTCTCTGAAATTCCCACATCGGATCTAAATGCTGTCTTATTTATCGACAAATAAACCAAATCCAATAATAGCATTAAAGTCACGGATGACGAGTCACTCATCTGACTCAAAAACCACACTGCCACAGTGGCATTATCGTAAATAAACTCAAACGGGAAACTGAAACTCACCGCGAGCAAATAAGCTGACCGATTCTCAATCTCCCCAATCATGTCCCTCGCATTGGCGGTGGCAGGTAAAGCCTCCGGCACGGTACATCCCCCGACCTCTCTTTTTGAGTCCCTCCGCATAAGCGAGTGATAGAACTCCACAACCTCAGGAACTCTCCTCACTTTCGCCGCAACTGCCTTCTTCCCCTTCGGAGGCGGTGGTGGAGGTGGCGGCGCAGTAGTTTTTGGTACAGGAGGTGCTGGGGGAGGAGGAGGTGCAACTTGCTTGACTGCTGTCACTGGTGCGGTTGGCGGCGGCGGAGGTGGTGGTTGAGGAATTTGCTTCTCTGTGGAATCAGAGGAGCTATTTGATGACCTCGTTGGCGATGATGAAGGTTTCGGCGGTGGTTTAGGGACCCTAGGAACACGAGATCTGATGTTAACAAGAGTCGGCTCAATGAGTTCCTCCGAATTAGACCTCGAGTGTCTCGGTCTCTCAGTTTCAAGTTCTTCTCTTTTCAACTCCAAGCTCTCAACTTTCTCAATGTTATTAAAAGCACTAAAAACAACAGCGTCCGTATACTTACTATTAGTATTTCTTTTCAAATTCTTAATCAGATTTGACTTCACACTAACTTCCACTAACCCTTGAAACTTCTGCGAAGAAGAAAGTAATTCGTCGCTTTCCGTTGTAATCTCCGGTTTACTATTACGATCAGAATATGACGACACCGTTTTCTTCAGCTCCGCTATCTCTTCCTGCATTTCTCTCACTTTCTTCTCGCTCCCTTCCTTTTCTTCTTCAAGCTTTCCTTTCATTTCCTTTACGTTTGTTTTTAACGTCTCGTTTTCGTTTCTCAAATCCTCAACCTCTTCCAAAGCTCGTTCCAGCTCTGCATTTTTAATTGCGATCTCGTTTTCCAGCAGGGGAACAATCGCAACCGATTCTTTTAAAAGCTTGTACTCTAGAAGCTCTGTTTGGAGCCTTGACTCTCGCTCTCTTAACTCTTCAACCAAACGGAGGAGTTCGGCGACATCAGGAGGACGAGGCTGGACTTGAGCAGAGGATCGTGGGAAGTAAACACCAAAGGAACGTGAAAAAACAGCTTTTTGGGCATTGTTGTTTTTGTTAGCTGAGCTTGGAGAAGGCAATGGCGGCTTAGGTGGAGTTTCATGCTTTGGGTTTGCAGGTGATTTTTGCAAACCCATTGCCAATCTTACCTTACCAGCCACCATGATAAGGTGTTTTTGCTTTCCCTGTCTCTTCTCCGGGTTTGGTTTGATTTTGCTTTTAGGGTCCTCTAATTTGTGATCTGTTCGAAAGGGAAGGAACTTAAAAAAAAAAAAAAAAAAAAGGTCCTTGTCTGCTTGGTTTTCGAGACAGTGAGGTTTAAACCTGGAGTTTGCGAAAATTTGAGTAATCGAAACAGAAAAAGAAGAGTCGAGACTCGAGTTTACCAGACCAGAGAGGGAACCAAGTCTAAATTAAAGAGGAAAAAAGAAAAACAAAAAAATAATAAAAGAACAAATATCGAGGAACGGTCTTCTCTTTTCAGACATAGTTTAAAAAATAAAAATCCATTTTCTTAATGATTTTAATAAATGAAAAGTATATATTATATTACAAATGTAACATCTAAAAAGTGTCCGTATCTAATTGGACTTTTTTTTTTTTTTTTTTTAAAGTTTACTTGTACTTGTACTGTTTGTAGTATTGATTTTATAATGACACTGCTATCAACCTCTTTATTCATAAATCAATCAAGAATTCTAATTGTGACATGATATTAATTTTTTGATTAATTTTAAAATGAAATTGTTATTATTTTTTAATTTATAAATCGTTTGAATTACAATCTGAATCTTTATGACAAATATAAAAAATAAATAAATTTAATAGAAGGTAATTCTACTTGCATTTTCAAAGGCAATGTTAAAGTAAGAAGCTTTTTGAACATTTTTATTATTATTTTAAACACACATAAAATAATATAAAAAAAGATAATAAATACAAAAATTAAAATTTAATAAAAATTTATGTAAAGATAAAAATTATTTTGTATTTAATGTATCCATGTAAATTATAACCTATTTTCATATTTTTTACGCCTTTGATGGAATAAAAACACCACACAAATAAACCTTCTATCTATATGCCACAGAGCGTGAGGGGACAGAAGCGCGTGGGGGTTTGAGAAGGATTGAACTAAACATGGGGTTTAGTTAAGGGGATAATGAGTGTAATCAAAATTGACAAAGAAACAACGCCAAATTTTGGAAACTAGGAAAAGGTCTTTCCAACGGTCGGCTTCAATTAAACTCTCTCGTTTATTTTCTCGCCATATTCTCGCCATTTCTCCTACTTATAATCAAACATGGTCAATAAACAATGTCCGACATAATTTTATTTTCTGTTCCACAGATAAATCAGAGTGTTAAAATATTCGAAATTGGATTTACTTCAATTGATTAATATAATTTTTTTTTAAAAAAAAACATAATTTTAATAAATTAAAATTTTGAAAAATTTAGCATGTGTATTTTGTTTTTTTCCCCAAACCTACTATATTCTTTGTATAAAAATATTTTGAAAATTAGGAATTTGACACAATATTACAAGTGTCAAAGTGGATTTGACTTAATTAATCCCACGGGTTGCTATATAGGGACATGGGGTTACGACTTTACCAGACACTAGGAGTTTGAGTAAGAACCAGTCAAAGTAAATAAGTCCCATCTTTTTCTCAAATTATGTGGTTAGATAATTTTAATGACAAAAAAGATTTGGATAACAGGTTATTTGGGGTCAAGATGATTGGTACGTTAACATCAAGCTGAGGGAAATCAAGCATTAATCTAATCTTCCCAAATGAGCTTTGCCCAAAGAGTTTACTAGTATCGCATGGTCTGCGTTGGTAAAAAGACCAAGCCCGTAACAATATGTAAATACATTACAATAAACAAAAATATATTATAATTAATTTTGATTTAATAGAAAATAAACACACACTAAATAAAAAAAGAGATAAGAGATTTATATTCGAATTTAAAAAAATTTCATTGCGAGTTAAGTGAACTATTCGAACTCGATTTTATAATTATTCGAGTTTAACTCATTTATTTTCGATTTCGTTTCAATTTCGAGCTATTCGATTAATGAGTCGAGATTAAATATTTTAATATTCCATTTGATCGGTTTGAAAGGTTAATCAAATTTTTTTAATATATTTTTTTAGTTTTATAATTAATTTATTATATTACCCTTATAATATATGGTTGGAAAAAACAAATTAAATTTTTTAAATTGAACTTAATCTTATCAAATCAAGTTTGAGCGATTCAAATATTTTTGTTAAGTTGAGTTTTAAAAACTAAGCTCGAGTCAAGTTTTAAGTCTCAAGTTTACAAATTGAATTAAATTTAAGTTTGATACTAAATCGTCATGATTTGATTCAGTTACACCTCAATTTCTTACCTCCAATTATTAAAAAAAATGAAAATTTATATAAATCAATTAATAAGGCACGCACATCTTCTGCTATTAAGAAGTAAAAATGTTTATTTATAGAATATATGTAGCATGACTTTTGCTAGCTAGGTTTGGATTAACTTAATCAGATAGATGTATAAATATGAATACTCCTCATCAATAGCTAGATCCAACATGGTATAGTTGTCGTGATTAATTCCCTGTCGGAGCTGAAAATCTCTGTAATCAGTAATCAGAGTCACGTTCCAGGCAGAGAAGTCACCACGTAAAATACACACAATCATAATTACAAAACATTCATCGTTTATTTCTTGTGATCAGGAGGTGGTGAAGAAAACAAAACTGAGCGAAATCAATGTGATGAGCGTCGATATACATATTTAGGAAAGCTTGAAAGGAATGTAACAGAGATGCTAAAATGAATGAGTAAATGAATGTGGTCCTTTCCGAAACCCTATCCCTCGAACCGTAACCATGATTTTGCTTTGCATCTGAAAGCCAACGAAGCATGAGTTAATGTACATCCCAGCCATGGGGGGCTCCCCATCCATCGAGCTGTTAAAATGGACATTTGTCTCTGAATAAATGGATTAGGAGTTTTTTTTTTTTTTGCTTAGATGGGGCCAACTTATCACATGTGCTACGAGACTGTGACTAAGACACCGAGTTTTATGTGAGAGAATACACTAAGGGGCCGTTTGGTATTGAGGGAGTAGTCACTTTGCGCTGCAATTTAATTGGACGCAAAGTGATTACAACGTTTGTTATCAAGAAAGTTGAATGTAAAGTGATTGCAACTGCAATCATTTTACGTCCAGAAGCTGCAAAGTGATTGCAGTCCATTTAGGCTGCAATCACTTTGCAGCCGTGGCTGCAAAGTTAATTTTATTCATTTTACCCAAATTACCCTTTTACCACAAAAATATATTATCATGTATGAAGAATATTTTATATGGATTTATATGAAGTATTATAACTTTCATGGATGTTATAGGTACTATGTTGATATCATAATAATTGAAAATTTACAATTGATACATTAAAATTTCGAATTACATTAATAATATATGAATTATTAATATTATACTCTATAAAATTAAAATTAATAATAATACATGACAATTTAAAATTACAAATGATAAGTAATATTAATAATACAATTTTTATTTTAATTAATTTTCATTAAAAAATTATTTTTATATTCAGGGGTATTTTTGAAATTTGTCACTACTTTCCCAGCAAAGTAACTGTATACCAAACGCTGCGAAGTTACTTTCCCTGCAATTTAAACAGAATTTTACATTGTCATACCAAACACTGCAAAATTACTTTCCCTGCAATCACATTCCTTGTAATCACTTTCTCTGCAATCACTTTCCCTGCAATCATTTTACTTGTAAGTTACCAAACGCCACATAAGTATATAATTTAAGAGAAGAGGTTCATTTTATACTATTTATTTAATTTTTAATTCAATTATTGAATTTTATGTTTTATTTATATAAATTATATATGTTTAATTTCAAGTTAATAGAAAATATCTAAATATTTATTTCATAATAATAAAATTTGCACCATTACTATATATATTTTAAAAAAAGTTATATTGGTTTTAAAATCATAAAAATATTGAATTAATTAAAAAATTTAAGTGCATAATAAATATTAATAAATTGTTAAATTTAACAATTAATTTATAAAAATATTAATCATAAGTAAAATTATAAACATTATAATAAATTATTAATTTTATTTATTTAAATAGATTCTTTCTCATACTTCTTCACCAATGGCCACTAATTACAGCTATTTTGAGTAAGAGTAATTATTGCACAATAAAATATGTTCTCGAATTCTGCTTATGTTTGTTTGTTTCTCCTTTTCTGGTTTAAAACAGAAAACCCTCTCTCTGGCAGAATAGATTTAAGGGCCCTTTACCCCTGAAATTCACAATCATGGAGTTCAAATTTCCCATTATGGCCATAAGGACCTTTGAGAAGAAATAGGGCTTGAATTGCAGAAGAGCGTATTCATTCCAAACATGAAGACCAGTTAGCAGACATCGCATAAGGCTAATTTACTTTTCATCCGAATCTAGGAAGTTTGTCCGGATGCATTTTGATGGCTCGAGTGACTAGATTTTGTCAAGGACAAGTAAATCCAATATTATAGAATACAGCCACCGACCCAAAAGGCCTTGCCTGCCAGTTGCCCGAGAAAGACATGATCAGTCTCGTTTTAACGTGATAATTAAATAATAAA
This sequence comes from Firmiana major, assembly GCA_033439115.1. Taxonomy (NCBI): domain Eukaryota; kingdom Viridiplantae; phylum Streptophyta; class Magnoliopsida; order Malvales; family Malvaceae; genus Firmiana; species Firmiana major. The sequence goes on along the minus strand of CM065914.1, from coordinate 2,227,764 downwards.
CATTTATTTTAAAAAAATTATTAACTATTACAATAATAAATTAGTATATTATAATTTAAATGAGAATAATTATTTCACATAAAAAATTTTCCCCGTAATAACCATTTTGGCATCTCCTAATTCCGAGTCTCTTGGCAATATATATATATATATATATATATATATATATATATATATATAATCCCAGAGCAGGGTTGGGCTTGCTTTTGAAGGTTTAGTCCTGAAGAAGGCCTAGCCCATGCCATCCTTGATAAATGTTAATGAAAATACAAATTCATCCACAATATCTGAGTAGTTCCCACCATTACAAAAGTTTTTGTATAAGCTCTTAGAATGAATTAGTGATTTCATTCCAAAGAACAGAATAAAAGGACTTGTCACTGTCGTAGACAAATGTAAAAGCAAAAAAGTCTCAAAATGCCTGACTAGCAAACAGACACCTAGTAAAACGCTAGTGATTAGCTACAGAATTAAATGAACTAATAAATCAAATAAACTAGTGTAGCAACTAAAACTAAAGGTATAAAAAAATTAATATTTTAAATACTGTCATTAAAATTTTTTAATTTAACAAATAAAATTAAGATAATATATATATTTTATTTTATTTATTTTTTAATATATTTAAATAATACGTGTTATCATTTTAATTTCGTTTATAGAGTAATAAAATTTTACTGAAAATATATAAAATAATTATCTTAAAAAAATCATAATATTTAACTGATCATATTTTACTTTAAGTTTGAATTTTTTTTTAAAAAAAATTGAATATTAACATTTGTATTTTATTGTTTGTTATCTGTATCTCGTACCAATAGCCTCTATTGTATTTGTAAAAAGTGTTCACAAATTAAGAGCAATCTCCATTGACAGATTGGAGAGAAGCTTGCGTTTCTGTCAAGGCATACATGCAAAACGGACACATTCCAGCCCAGGCCAGTCTTAGAGCATTCTGTTTTAGATTCATTCCAGTTGAAGTTTTCAAACCAATTCCCAAGTCTGAACTAGACGTTGCCTGCAGAAAATTTTTTCAAGCCCCGTCGACCACTAAGTTGGGACTAAACCATAAAGTTGTGATTTTTTGTTGTCAATCAAAAGCTTAGAACTGTCTCTGGAATGACAGAAAGTTGCTGCAAACTGGGCAAAAAGCTCTGCCACAATTTTCACGGGTCATGGAGTCTACAATTCACGAGTGAGTCCTCAGACAACAAATGGTGCTAAAATGGTTTGTCTGTCTGCACTGATTTGTACTCTCTATTCAATCTCATAATACTTTTTTTAACTTGGTATCTTCACTTCTTCTTTGTTCGGAAACCAGCACCATGATTGAATCGTTGAACTCTAAACCTTGAATTACTTGATTTGACTTGTATGGGATTGAGACATCATAAAAAATTGAACTTTACATTCATGAAAGAGACAAAAGGGTTTTAAATGGGGTCGATGGTAGTGAGTATGTAGGGGATTTGTCCATGGATGGTAAGGTTTTTGGTGACAAATTGTTACTAATGCTAGGCTTTAGCAAGATTAATTTCTTTTTTGGTATTTGTATTTACAATTTTATGCTTTAAACAATATGCCGAACAGGCTGCAATTTAAAAGAATAACATAGCAGATGTTACCAATGATCAACCAAAATGGTTTAGTCCTAGATGGTTCAAACTGAATGTTGTTTTCCGGTTTGTGGTCTCTAAATACATTGTTAGCTACAGACATTGATATGTTAAACATAGTTTAATCTTATTTTACTTGTGTAAGGAAAAAAACAAGTACAATGGGGTAGATTAATTAAACTAAGATTATTCGGCCCATAAGTCCACGTAGATGAAAGATTGGTGTTGTGATCCCAAGGCCCAATCAAGATCCAAGGAACACAGTAGCCCACTTTAGAATGATATAAGCCCCAGCCACAATACCAATTGAAACAACGCGAATACGTCCAGATTAAGATGAAGACGTTATCGCATATCTCATTCAGTTTTTTAATTAAATTTTTATATTTTTATAATATCTTAAAACATATGTATCACTTAATTTTTATTATGGAGTCCAAAAATTTTCCGATAGAATCAAATAATTTTTTATCCAAATTACCCCAGGAGTACTCCAAAGGACACATTTTGTGATTCTTGTTTGATTAGGTGATTTCTATTTTGTCATTTTAGCTGCATATATACCATATTTGTAAGTGGCCTATCAAGCAAAGAAGAAAACCTTTAGGACATGTTATCAGATAGTACTATAAACGAAAATCCTTTTAGGACATCCTTAAATCCAAAGTTGGAGTACCAGTCTTCTTGAACATTTGGCTACCAGACAGAGACTTCACCCAAATTGAAAGCATCAGCAAAGTATCTATCTGATTAAGTCCAAATATACTTACCTTCTTCATGTTGCAAAGCATCTCTTTCTGCTACATACTACTCTCTTATGGTAACTTCAAAGCAAAGTCTCTCTCTTTTAAGGTGCTCATGACAGAAAAAAAAATTAAGGTTGCAGGAAATGTTTGTCTTTGCCCATCAACGTGCTTTAATAGAAAGTTTTAATTACACGGAGCTGAATTAAGATTTAAGAGATAAGACACACGAACTAGAAGAAATTCCCCAGTAGAGAAGCTGATGAATTGTTTTTCATCTAATGATTTTGACAGATAAAACAAGCCGTATAAGCATTTAAAATACTTTTATTATAAACTACGTACGTAGGGTGGAAAATATTGTATGCAATGCATTGTCAAGCTGTCACGAGAAACATCTTAGTCTAATTCCTGTTGTAATTAATTGCACGACACTTGAAAATGAACCGAGAGTTAATCATATAAAAAAATGTGATTCAGAACGTATACAAAGCCTAATCAAAGTTAAATTAGCGTCTACTAGAACCTGCGAAAACTATAAAAATCACTTTCTTCTGTTCAACTCTTAAGAAATGAGAGATTTATTTGGCCAAATTGGAAACTGTCTGATATGGTAAGTTGCTGACTGCAATAGGTTTAGTGAATGTGCCAACTTATAGATAACGAATGTTGATATAAATGGTTAAATTTTGAATTTCAAGTGTAACATATTTATAATTTAATTTTTAGATTTTTTTTTATAAACGATTTGCAAATTTTTAAACTTTACAAAATAATAAAAAATAGTGGTTTAATAGAAATCATGGTGAATCTAAGTCAAATAAAATGCATGATTTTATGATTGGTAAGAAAATTTAGACAAGATATAATAATTAAGGTTTATCTCCTTCACAAACTTACATTGCTTGTAGAAGGGAAAGGCCATTGAACGTCAATGCAAGCCAACTGTGGGCTATAAAAATAATTAGCTGACTGACTTTATACATCAAGCATCCTTGAAAGGCATGGAAACACCACGCTGTGAACGCGTTCTTAGCAAGTGGTTCGGTAAGAAAAAGAAGGTGATTAGTGGTAGTATAGCACAAAGATGGAAACATCTAAGCGGCCAGAATCATTGGAGAGAGCTTTTGTACCCTTTGGATATTGATCTCCGTCGTTACATTCTTCACTATGGAGAAATGGCTCAGGCTACCTATGACGCTTTCAACACCGAGAAGGCATCTAAGTTTGCCGGAAGCAGCCTGTATGGCAAGAAAGATTTTTTCTCTAATCTGGGTTTGGAGAAAGGCAATCCTTACAGGTATGAGGTGACCAAATTCTTGTACGCGACATCGCGAATCCCAGTTCCAGAAGCATTCATCGTAAGGCCATTGTCGAGGGAAGCATGGAGCAAAGAATCGAACTGGATTGGATATGTTGCTGTGGCCACTGATGAAGGGAAAGCTGTTTTAGGAAGAAGGGATATCGTGATTGCTTGGAGAGGAACAGTGCAGACCCTGGAATGGATCGATGATTTTGCGTTTAACATGGTTTCGCCAAAAAAAATTCTTGGTGATCAGCATAGTGATCCCAAGGTGCACGAGGGGTGGTACTCCATTTACACCTCAGAAGACCCACGTTCGCCCTATAACAGAAGCAGCGCCAGAGACCAGGTGAGAAGTTCTTTTAGATGTTTTCATTTGAGAAAACCAATACGTTTCAACAATTATTTTCATGCATACAAAGTAAAAAAAAAAAAAATTGTCTGATCGGTTCTTGCTATTGATTCTTTAGGTTCTTGACGAAATTAAAAGACTAGTGGAACAGCTCAAGAACGAGGAAATAAGTATCACAGTGACCGGCCACAGCTTGGGTGCAGCCCTTGCAACTCTGAATGCCATGGACATAATCGCCAATGGATTTAACAAGCCCAAAAACCAGACCCACAAGACCTATCCTGTTACAGCCTTCTTATTTGCTAGCCCTCGGGTTGGTGACTCAGACTTCAAGAAGGCGTTTACAGGATTCAAAGACCTTCGAGCCTTACGCGTCCGGAACGCCTTAGATGTTGTCCCCAACTATCCCTTAGTAGGTTATTCGGATGTGGGAGAAGAATTGGCTGTTGACACCCGCAAATCGAAGTACTTGAAGAGTCCTGGAAACTTGTCAAGTTGGCATAATTTGGAAGCTTATTTGCATGGGGTGGCTGGAACACAAGGGAGTAAAGGAGGGTTTAACTTGGTGGTTAATCGTGACATAGCCCTGGTAAACAAATCAATCGATGGATTAAAGGATGAATATTTGGTGCCAGAGTCATGGAGGGTTGAGAAGAACAAGGGTATGGTTCAACAGGCAGATGGTTCTTGGAAATTAATGGATCATGAATACAATGATGATCTTTGATCCTTAAATTTCATTCTCTTCTGATTTCTGAATGCAAGTTCTTATTTTTTGCAAATTGAATGTTTTATATTTGTAATTGTCATGGTTCATAAATCAATTTCCATATAATTTTAGTTTATTTTGCAGGAAAATTTAAAAAAAAAAAAATCAAATCTCAATAATATCATTGATTCAAGGAAAAAATGCACTTTCTTCAATTTAACAGCTAGCTAAGTTGGAGTTTTGGACAATCCTTGATTGTGAGCATAAATACAAGGCTCGTACTTGCTGCAGCAGCCACAAAAGAAAATCCTCAAATCTTCCAAAAATGTAGCAGCTCTAAGAAGAAAAAAATAAGGAGAATCATTGTCTCTTAGCAATAAAATAAACCAATGATGAGCCCTAGCAAAATGGTCCCAATTTGTCTTCATCAACTTAGCGTGAATATATAAACGTGCAGAGAATAATATAGAAGCAATTACGAAATCTTTGATGACAAGGAAATATTTTCTATCATATCATATCATATATATGTTTATTTTTTTTAAAGCGATATCATATATATATATATATATTTGTTTTTTTTAAATATATATATATATATATATATATATATATGTTAAATGATCACAATTAGTAAAATTTTATAAGATTTAAGTTAAATGTTAAAATATATAAGTAATAGATGAAAAATACATTGCTATAAGGATAAATTAATTGGATTTATTAGTTTCACATCACTATAAATTCAATTAAACTTAAATTATTGTACCTTCAAATTAATTTATTTTACATTGATTTTTCTATCTTTTAAATAATTAATTATACAACTAATTTGCTCTCAATTATTCATACTTTTTCTTCATTTTTATTTCAAGAACCACAACACTTGATATTGGTGAATATTAATCTCCTTCCCTCCAACAACAGCTTCGCAGCTGGCCTTCCAAATCATAGAACAATTGAAAGCTATAGTACTTTTCATTCTGTCAGCATTAGGGCTGAAAAAAAATAGAAAGAAGATTGGAATAAGAGGTTTCAGATTGATTTGGATATCATTAATTGAATTCATTCGGATTGATTTGGATATAAATCGAATCGGTTATAAATTATATCTAAATAATTTATTATTCAATATTTTGTAATTTTTACCATTTATATAAAAAGTCGTAATTTTATATTTAATCAAAAGCCTATAAAAAATTAAAATAAAACTCAAAATTGCTTAAATATCCAAGAAAAAATTAAAAAAAATTCAAAATTACTCAAATCCCAAAAATATGAATGATCAATTTGAATCAATCCACGTGAAATGGAATTGAATCAAATTAAATATTTTTTTTATTCTGATCAAATAAAAATTACAAAATAAAAAAACTCACTTAAATCGAATTGGATAAAAAATTGAAAAATTCGATCCGATACAATACGATATCACCTCTATTTATGTGTGGGATGTCTTTAATGCATCAATTGATTCTTCCATCTAATGATATATCCCACACACTAATGAGTTTCCTGCGCACTTCCTTTTCCACAGATTATGTTTAGTAGACAAAGCATTTGAGCAGACTGTCCAAAGGAACACTTTAATCTTGCTGGACACCTTTAAAGTCAAGATTTGCTTCCATACTTCGAATATGTGAGCTAGTTGAAGGAGTGCAGCTAGCTCTTACTACTGTATTTCTTCCAATCTTATATCCATATTTTACAGTGTAATCTCCATTATTCTGATTATGGGCCCTAATAAAATTGGTGATTACTTGTTAGCTTATAGGGATATGATTTGGGTCCCTCAGTGGTTTGGAAGAAAAAGTGTTTGGTTTATTGGAATTATTTAACCTCAACGTCTTTCTTAAATAAGGAGAAAATAATTCTTTTTTTTTTTTTTAATTTTCTTAATCATTTGGTTGATCTTCTGAAAGAACTATGAGAAGTTATTTGTTGGATTTCCTTACAGTATTGTTGTACTAATTTTATATCCTTAAGGAGAAGACCAAACTAGTTGGAACACTTGATGAACAAGTTAATTGTATCTTGTCCAATTTCTTAACTCTATTACTAAACTGTATTTTTGTTTGACCCGTTTTCTTCATGCATATCAATGGTGAATCACTTCACTGAAAAAATAGGATTAATAATTTTCTATTTCTATTGATAAAACTCAAAAACAATTCATACCATATCTACTTATTTTTGCGATGAAATGTGATAAACTCCTCTAATTATAATATTTTTTTCCTTTTTTTGTGCATTTTAATTATTTTTTCTTGATAACATTGACATATAATTTTATTATGAACTTCCAAGGGAGATGATCATTGCAAACTATTTAATAATAGGTAAAGTTTTGCTTTCACGAAATTGGAACTATTTATAATAATGGAAAAGTGTGTGGCATGGGGCAAAATAATAGATTGAATACTTTGACCATATCTAATACATTGTGCTCAACTATCATTCCACGAGAAAAATACTGAAAAACTACCATTCTTGAAAACTTCATCTCCAAAAATTTTTTAGAAAAATTAAAGAATAAGAGTAAGGGAAAAGATGTTCAGGGCATGAGACGCAGAACACTATATATATTGGCAGTAATAAGAGTTTAGAGCTGATCTTCTCTTAGATTGTTTATGCAAGAAAAGGAAAATTATGAGTAGTATAGCACGAAGATGGAGAGAACTAAATGGGGAGAATAACTGGGAGGGTTTATTGGAACCTCTTGATAATGATCTTCGCAAGTTAATTATTCACTATGGTGAAAGAACTCAAGCTGTTATTGATGCCTTTAATGGCGAGAAGGCATCGAAATGGGTTGGGTTTAGCAGATATTCGATGGAGGATTTATTCTTCAAAGTGGGATTAGAGATAGGCAATCCGTACAAGTACAAGGTAACCAAATTCTTTTATGCAAGGTCAGAAATCCAAATCCTTGATTGGTTTTCCGCTGGGGAATCCAATTGGATCGGGTATGTGGCGGTGGTCACGGACGAAGGAAAGGCTATCTTGGGAAGGAGGGACATTTTGATATCTTGGAGAGGTACCATGCGAAACTTGGAAATGATTAACGATCTTCAAGCTGATTTAGTCTCAGCTGCCGACGTTCTTGGAGACGATGGAGATCCGAAGGTGCACCATGGTTGGCATTCTATATACACTTCCAATGACCCAAAATCCATGTACAATCAAACCAGTGCGAGAGAGCAGGCAAGTTTAACTTTAATTCACACATTATTCATGATATAATGCGTAAAACTAAAACTATGAATATAATCGAGTTCATTGGAAATAATTCAGTATTATATTTGAGTTTGATTTTAAAATTCGAAATTCAAAATTCAATTTAAATTTGATTGAATTTAGTTTTTGAAACTTAAATTTAATTTAAATTACTCGAATTCAGTTAAATAAATTTGATTTGTTATTTTTTAACTTTATATTATGAGGGTAAAATAATAAATTAATAATAAAATATAAAAATATATATTAAAAATAAAATTCGATTATGTTTACAAGTTGTTGGAGTTAGCTATTAAAATGCTCGAATTCGACTCGATTTTGTTGAGAGAGTAATTTGAGTTCGACTTAAAAATAAATTAATTAAACTCAAATAATTATCAAATCAAATTCAAATAATTCAAAAAGAACTTGAACCATTTATTTTTTACTTAAAACATAAGATTATATACCAAATATACTAATAATTAAGAAGTAATTTTATCAGGTTCTGAGTGAGGTTAGGAGACTGGTGGATTTGTACAAAGATGAAGAAATCAGCATAACTTTGACAGGCCATAGCCTAGGCAGCGCGGTGGCCACGCTGAATGCAGTAGACATTGTTGTCAATGGATATAACAAGCCGACGACCGAACAAAACAAGGCTTACATGGTGACAGCCTTTGTATTTGCCTGCCCTCACATAGGGGACACAGGCTTCAAGAAAGTCTTCTCACGCCAGAAAAATCTCCATGTCTTGCGCGTCAAAAATGAGTCAGACATCGTTCCTTCACTGCCATTACCATTACCGCTACTACCATTTACTCATGTCGGAGAGGAATTGTTGATCGATACTCGCAAATCGCCATACATGAAAACTCACTTGGATTTCAACAAGAATTGGATGATTGGTCATCAGTTGGAGGCATATCTGCATGGAGTCGCAGGTAGAAAAGCGGCCGAAGGGGAATTTAGGTTAGAGGTTAATCGAGATATATCGCTTGTAAACAAACACTTGGATGCACTGAAAGACGAATATAAAATTCCAATTAAATGGTGGGCAGAGAAGAACAAAGGCACGGTTCAGAAGGAAGATGGCTCCTGGATATTGGATGATTATGTGCCAGATCCTCCAATTGTTTGAATTAAACTATCTTTAGAATCGTGTCTAAGCTTCAGTCATTGGGTTATTTAAGTAAAAATTTGGTTCATTTATGTAAGTATAAGATCAGAGCTTATTGCAGTTTATGTATATATTGAATTTGAAATTACACAAAAAAAAATTTTAATTTTTTTAAAAAGATGTATATCATTTTATTTAATTCGATTTGTAAAATTTAAAAACTTTTTATGTCAATGTATTTGATAATGATCTTTATTGTTATATATATACTGTTCTGGAAAGTTTTTTTTTTTTATAAAATTATTTTTCACTCTTTTTATTTGAGTATTAGTACTACCATTAGTATACATAAGGCAATGGATAATTCATAATTTATATTGCATTAAACATCTCACACTTTTTTTGCTGTCCTTTTTTTTTAATTTTTTATTTGTTTAGGATAGACTTTTGGCTTTAGGTTCCTTATACCCTTTTGATTTAAAATTTTTTATTTTAAATGTAGTATTTTTCAAGAATTTTTTTTTATACATTTGCAATGTTTAATTTTAAAGAAAAAAATTAAGAGATTGTTTTTTTTTAAATTATTTTTTTAATATATCTTAAGAGGTATATTGTGGAATTTAAAAGTTCTATTGATAATGTATAAATATATTTCTCTTATTTTAATTATCTCTTAAACCCTAGATGTTATTGGTATTTTTTTTTAATTCTCATCACTTTCTTCATTTTACTTTTGTTTGAAAATAATTTTTCTCAACTATAGTTCGATAATTTTTCTCCTTTTTTTAAGAAAAATTATATAATTTTTCTTAGCATTCTTCTATAAAAAGCATCATAATAGTTTGCTTTTCTTGAGTTTTTTTTCTTTCATTTTTTTTATTTTCTCTTTAGCTGCCTATCACATATTATTCATTTAACTGCTCAGTATTTTTGTCTTATGAAATTCAAAGACTACCCATTTAACCTTAAATACCAATTCAAAAAATATACTGTGTGGTTTTAATATTTTTTAATTTATGCTAATAAAAACATCAATATTTCTACTATACATTTAATTTCATTATTACATAAAATGATGTTACTTATATAGTTTTTTTCTTTTTTTATCCTCTCTTGGATTGGGCCGGCAATGAATCGGATTACAGAAAAGAAATGGAATTGGTGGACCGTTTTTTTTTTTTCTTTTTTCTAAAAAGGGTGAATTGCGTTATTGGTCGACGAGTTAGGCCTAATGGACCTAGCAAACCCTTCACGTCATGGTTAAGAGACATTTGGACCAGATGACAGTATTGCATGGTTTTGTTTGGTTTTTTGTTTTTAATTTTGTTAAAATTATTTTTTATACAAAAAAGTCAGAGTTGCATGTGATAAATTTTGAACTCTAAACGTATTAAATCACTTTGTAAGATTAAATGTATATAAATTATTTGAGTTAAGTTTAGATTTTTTATTAAAACTATTTTATATCCATAAAAATACGATGAAAAGGTGCAATAAGACCTGTACTTTGGAATCTTAATTGGTGTTAAAAGATACAGACCTAAATAAGACCTAAATAACAAACCCAGTGGCCTTGAATGCGTTTGACAATGTCTCTCTGCATTGCTTCCCTCGGGATTGCTTCAGCTTTCCCAATTTTGACAGTTCCCACACTCATCAGAGGGAAGAGGATATGAGAGGTGGTGTAGAATAAGAGCCATTGATCAATGCCAGGGCAATATATCGGTATGCTGCCTCGGTTAGATGAATTCCATCCCAATTTGAGTAAGCAGAAGGATTTTGACATGCTTCAGATCCAGTGTGACCGCATCTGGCTGAGTTATTGAAATTGTATGGTCCTCCACCTCCACAGCATGCTTTTAGAGTTCCACCATAAAATCCTTTGTCAAAACACAGTATCAGTACACAATACTCAGTTCAATTACCTGTCTGGATGATATTGATTTCTAAACTTTATGTAATTAATTCATCGGTAAAGGTTATTGCTTTGTAATTTGAAAGTTATTGAGTTCAAATCATAAAATTTTTTTATTAATTCGAAAAAAAAATTACGTACATATGAATTCTCTGCATCCGAGAGTTTTATCTATCGAGTTCAATTTTTTTTATTTTTTATTTATTTTTACGCAATTAATTGAAATTGAAGGGGATTTAAAGAAACTAACCATGATGCAGTGGGGCATGAACGAAACGCATGGCAGCGCCATAGTAATCTGCGTAAATGATCTTGGCATGGGGATACTTTTGCCTCAAGGTATTCAGGGCTTGTTTGAGCTGATAGTTATGATACTTTGCGAAAGTATTGTATTGCTTCAAGCAACCATGGCGGTCATAGTCTGTCTTGTTAGGGCTCTGAAACAAGGTCAGGTAAACAGCTGAGCAACCAATGGGCAAGTTCCCTGGCACCATCACCTCTACTGCACCTTCCTCTACCAGTGCCTATCACAAATATACACAAATAGAAATCAATAATAACCACAACAATTAGTCTTTAACATAAATTTTACTCACTCGATACTCAAATTTGACACTAACAATACATGAATTTAATTAAAAGTGTAATTAAATCGAGTTAAAATAATTAAGTATTAGATTTAAATTTGATTTAATTTGATTCGAAAATCGAGACTTAAAATTTAATTAAATTTAGTTTTTGAAACTATAATTAAACTAGATAAAATATTTAAACCTTTGAATTTGACTCAATAAACTTACGCAAACTCAATTTAATATATTTAATTTGTTATTTTTTAATCATATATTATAAGTATAAAATGATAAATTAATAATAAAATCTAAAAAATATATTAAAAAAATTCAATTATGTTCACAATTTGTTCAAACCGGATATTAAAATAATGGTACTTACTTATTTATACTTCTACTTATATCATGGACCAAGAGGATTTTTGATTTCTCAGATACTATGCTAATTGAACCAGAATAAAAAGAAATAAGTTAGATGTAATTCTTTGGAGCAACGTACACTGGTTGCATTGATAATTGCTCCGACGACAAAAGGAACTGTAGCTTGTAGCTGCTTAATGCTTCCACCAACAAAGAAGGCGTAATTATAATCATTTCCACCGATCTCTCCGACCATGAAAAGCGATTTTCTGAATAAGTCATCGCAGGCTATGACAGAGAAAATTTTATTCAAGATGGTTCAGTCATCTAGGACTGTAATATTCGAAGAGAGACCGAAGAATTGAAAATAAATCACCTTCTTGATCGGAGCAAAGGGTGGACTTCAGTTTCCTGAACCAACCAAGCTGAACATTCAAGGAATTATTCGTCCATAATATTGATCCGATATTTCGTTCGTAGAAGAACTCTGCATCAAGTGCAGTAGCTCCTGCAAATGCGAAGTTTACTCCATGCCGAAAGCTCTGGCTTTGATTTGTTACTGCTAGGTAAGGTGGCAGATATGGCAGAGTGAATTCCTCAGCTGCATTTAAGGCATTAGAAAAAAAAACATAATTTTAGGAGTACGAAATCCGAGTTTTGAAGTTTGTTCAAGTTGATTTATGACAGAGAGAACATTAGGGAGAGAAGGGTACCGATAAAATCAATGATAAGACGACCGTCGGAGCACCGCCCTGTTGCGTGCTGAAAGAAGGTTTCACCGTACGGTAGCTGCCCGATGACTGGAAATGCAAGGGCACCGGAGAGAAGGAAATTTCCGGTGTCACTAAGAGAGTCACCGAAGTTAAAAATTGACTCATACTTTCGGGGGCTCGACGATGAAACTAAGCCAAAAATTTGGAACGAGATTACAAGGAAAAAGATTTTCTTGTTCATGGTAAACACAGACGACCCAAGATGAAAAGATCTGAAACAGAGAAGTGGCAACTTGCAAATGTGGATTTGGCTCTATTACAACATAGTTAAACGCGAACAGGAAGCCATGGATTTTTTGCCTTTGGGCAGTTGAGCCTTAAATGCGACTAACTTCGAAGGCCCCATTATTAATTGAACCAAAACATTGAATATCCACCGCAAAATGTGTTTGATTTTTAAAGCAGACGGATCAAAATAGACTTCATTACCTCACAACAACCTCAGCTTTCATAAATTTAGATCGTAAAAGGGGATTCTCTATCGATTAATTGCCTTTCCTTTTCATGACCTGTTCGTCGGTTTTCTTCGAATGATCTATGACTGGCCGTGTATTCGCAGCATGCAATGAGCTTCTTAAAAGCTCTTTGATTCCTATGGGACAGATTTGTGGAAATGATGTCAGCTACGTATTTTTCCAAAGGGAGTAGTTCTGAAGTGATTCACGGATTTGTAACTGATGTTATCAATGCCATTTATTGAGCAATTCTTGTAAGAACCTTGGAGCAGAAGGACAGGACAAAGTGATAAGTAATAACATGCCAAGACATGATCATTCTTTACTCTTTTGTTATTAGTACTTGAAGGTATAAATGAATCAACTATTTGAATGCTCGAATTAAAAGTTATTCAAATTTAATTTATTTATTGAAACCAAACTTTTGAGAGTTATTCAAATAATTAATTAAACCAAATTCAAATATTTTAATATTCAATTTGAGTGACTCGTAAATCAAATTAAATTTTTTAAATATATATTTTTATATTTTATTATTATTTTATTATTTTATCTTCATAATATAATTAAAAATGAAAAATTTAACTTATTAAGTTTAAACTCATTAAATCTAACTCAAACGTCTTAAATATTTTATCGAATTAAATTTAAATTTTAAAAAATAAATTCAATTAAATTCAAATCAAATTTTAAAATTCAAATTTTCTAATCGAATCACGAGTTACAATTGAGTTCGAACTTGATATTATATCATTTTATCTGGGCTCAATTACACCCTTAATTTGTACCATCATCAAGGATAGTTTCACCAGGTATTGCAGGCAAATTTCAAAGAACACCAACTGTAGTAATTTCTATATGTCACATATTTTGGGAATAATTATTAATGCATGGTTCCTTCGATACAACGTAGGAGTTAATCAGTTAGGGACTGTGACCATTTCTAGTTCCATGAGAGCAAAACCATAAACCGCAACAAAACCAGGAATCTTGAATGTGTTCAGAATCTTCTAATTAATACACTCAGTTTTGGTTGGCAAACTTAATACCCTTCTCAATAGAGGCTTCGAGCTCTCGCTTGAGATTCTCAAGACACTGTTTTTCAAATTCAGAAAGTGTACCGAGTCCAAAGACTTGTTCAAGGCCATCCTTTCCCAGCTTTACCTGCAGTTGGATTTGCAAAGTTGAGCTTGGTTAAACAATCAAAAAGAAACATCCACCCAAATAATAAAACTAAAGCAATGCATACAAACAAAGATTGCCAATTAAGCATCCACAGCAGTTAATTAATAGCAATATGACATGGATTTCAGAACAAGTCCAACTACAAGGGTTCGAACCTATAGTTTAACACAATAATGCACAACACATCAGATTTTACACATTGGGTTTTGTCGTCGTCAGCTATATCCTTCAATCATCATTTTAACTTTTGAGTAGTAATCTAAAGTCATTAGGTCTCGGTTGATTGGCATCGTATTGTCCACTTACTTGGCAGTTATTAATCATAGATAATAAAGGATAGTCATATGTTGATCTAGAAAACTTCCACCGATAATCAATTTTCCATGAATTAGAGTGTACCACCTTTCAAATAAATGAATACCAAACTTACAAACAAAATTAACCATCAAGGGCTCAAGATCATAAATTCAACTGCATTAGCAAAGATGAACATCGGAACCAAAAGAAAGTAGCAGTTAATAAGCTGCCATTGAGATTCATTGTTAACTGACATCGCAAACATGCTCATACCTAGACAAAATCTCTTTGAACATAATTGCCTTATATATTGATGATATAAGGGAGAACAAAATCTAAATGTTGGGGCCAGCAAATTATGTATATGAGTCACAATTGTCATTACCAAACGAAAGATAAGAAAATAAAACCATAAAAGTTCCAGTAACTTTTATCTAGTCACCTGGGAGGCAAAGAATGGTAACTCAGTGACACTCGAATGTACAAAAGAACACTCAACAATATCTGAGATTCCGTTAAGCCCCTTGATGCAAGCATCAGCAAAAACAGCTCCAGCATAGCTGTAGCAGATATGATCAATTAGTTTTCAACAGAATGTATATTTATTCACTTCAAAATTTCTTGGAAAGTTTCAACATCAAAAAGATAAAAATGATTTTAGTGCCCAGCCCCTATTCTGCTTGTTTCGGGACACTAAGGGATCATGAGTCCACCAGAGTCTTAAACAGCTCAAGCAGAAAAAATATATGGTGGGAGGAAGCATTCTGCTACTTAAGAACAAGTGCTACAACAGGGCATGATTACTCATTTATACGCACCTTTATCCAACACAGCAATGACTCGTGGCCATGGTAATCTCTCACCTCAACCATATTTACTAAGTCCCCAAAGATGGCAAAAGTAATTTACTAAATCCTACCACTCGTTTGCCTTTCAAGGAATAATCACTAAAAAGGTAAAGAAAAAGTAGACAATCAATTATCAGTGAAGAAATCATTGCAGAAAACAAGATGACAGCTGTAAATACTTACGCCATTGACAGTGTCGCAGATCCCTTTCCGGCTTTTGCTTCAACAACTTCTGTTCCTCCATCCTGAGTCCTCTTAGTAAGAGCCACTATATCCTCATGCGGCAAGTTGGCTTTTGGTGTAGCCTATTCATTTTCACATATAAACAAAAAAACAAATTACTTAAACTGTAACGACAATCAAACTTACATAACAAGAAATCCAGATAGAAAACCAAGGCAATACAAACAAAATACACGCGCACACAGAGGGTAAAAGGAAGAGACCTGAGAAAAGAGTGGGAGAATGGTGATGCCAGCATGGCCACCAATTACCGGCACATCAACATCTGCAATATGCAATAAACAAGGCCAACAGCAGGAATCAAAATTTCCTGAATACTATAGGCTTTCTCTGTGTTCTTTCATTTTGTTGGCAACACAATAGAGTATAAACAAAAGGGATTCACAAAATATTCAAAGCAAGAAGATAAACCATACCGGCCACTGGCACTTTAGCCTTTCCAGCATAAAAAGTTTTTGCCCTGACCACATCAAGTGTAGTCACACCAAACAACTTCCTCTCATCATAGGTTCCTGCTTTTTTGAAAACCTCGGCAGCTATCGGGACTGTTGAATTCACTGGATTGCTTATCATATTGACCAATGCCTAACCCAAAAATAGGCACAAAAGACATGAGCATCTGCATAGGCAAGATAAATCTAGGGGAGACAAAGAGGGGGACTCACATTGGGACAATATTTAGCAATGGCTACGCATAAGGATTTCACAATTCCAGCATTGATGTTGAAAAGATCATCACGGGTCATTCCAGGCTTTCTTGGAACACCCGCAGGAATAATCACAACGTCTGATCCTTCCAATGCTTTACCCAGCTGTTCTTCACCCACATAACCTGCAACCTAATAGCCAAAAAAAACAAGAAGAAGAAGAAGAAAAAAACTTTCATAAAAGAGAACTTCAATGTAGAAAACATAACCCTTCATTAGAGAACATAACAGAGAAAGAAAAGGACGAAAAGAGGACCTGAGCTGGTGAATTGATGTGGCTGACATCAGCAGCAACACCGGGTGTGTTGGCTATATCGTAAAGAGAAAGGGTAGAGACATATGGGTTTAGCTTCATTAACAGAGCCAATGGCTGTCCAATCCCCCCTGCCGCTCCCAATATCGCAACTTTCCTTTCAGGGTACCCTGCGGAGTAGTAGCAGTAGGACCGACTCAGGAGATGGGTGGATGCCCATTGGCTCGGTGACGCCGCCGTCGCCTTCTTCAACGCTGCCCCTGCATATCTCAACATGCTAATCTTCATTCTGAGGTAGAAGACAGGAGGAGTGAGTGGTTAAGCATTGAAGTCATAGAGAATAGAGAAAATGGGGACGCTTTAAAAAGAAGAAAAAGCGGAAAAAAAAAAAGTTGTGGTTTCGAGGAGTTCGATGCAACTAATGCAGTCTTGACATGTGGACAACTCATAAAGCTTGTTTGTATGGTTATAGATTATCGAAGGTCACTAAATGCAGTGATCTGATGGAAAGTGATTGAAACTATGGATAACGATTGTAGATTCCAAACAGAAACAAACATTAACTAGAAGATGGAGACATGACAGTTCGGCAACTACAAGAACGGACCATACACAATGTTTTCTCAGGGGTTTTTTCATTGTCATGTTTGGTTAATTTCAAGAAACCTCCAAACAAACTGGTCATAGTTCAGGCATTCAAGCTTTATTATTTTTACCCCTTTGGACAACAGCTTTATATGATTTGTTTGGACTGTTTGTGACAGACAAAACCCTTTTTCACAATCTAATCATTTTGCTCATAAAATTTTAATCACCATAATCATGTACAAGACAAAGTAAAGGCTCAACATGACAACATAGAGGAGTTAGAATCAAGTTGCCATAATTTACAATGTGTAAATGTATAATACAGTAACAAGATTGACAGAATTCTCATGCAGGCCAAGCAACTCTGTGCTATCTTCTATCTTATTTCAAGCTTATGGTACTTCAAATTTGCCTTTCCCTAAACATTCAGAATCAAGTCAATCAACAGCACTACTGAGGATTTGGAGGACGGCTGTTGGCAGAGGAAACTCTGGCTCCCCATTCCAGCAACTCTTTGCTAGTGTCATCTTTGTGTACAAAAGCTTCTATGAAACATAAGGAATCCTTTTTTTCTCCTGTTGCTGCAGCAATTGCTTCTTTTAGTTCATCCTCTGTCCGCACCTACATTTAATGAACGACATAATCTGAGAATTATAGCCTAAGGGAAGTATGGAACAGTTAATTAAGATATTTGTATCTTCTTGATTAAGCTGTGGCTTGTTGGGCCTTTGATTATTCATGCTAAGTTACTAACCTTGGCTGTCCAGCATTTGCCTGCACCGTTGTGGATGGCATCAACAAGGCCACAGTAATTCCAGTTCTTGATAACATTGTAAGGGCCATCGTGAATCTCAACTTCAATCGTATAGCCTCCATTATTGATAAGAAATATAATGCTTCTTTGTCCACATCGGATCATTGTTGAAATATCTTGAGCTGTCACCTGAATAATTGAAAGAAAAAGTTATTTAGTTAATACATTGTTTACCCTTCCAAATATAGAAGTAAATTATTCACATTTTTTAGTTCCAACTTCCAAGCAAGTACTGCAGTATATGACTCTGCTAGCCAAGATTCATCATCTTTTATGTTTATCATATATATGGAGTAACTGTTTCTTGAAATGAACTAATTCAGTAGCTTCACAACCTTGTCAATGAAATGAAACAGTAAAAACTACTTGCATTGGTAGAAGCTTTCACCTTTTAGCACCAAGTTCCTTTCCTATAGCAGTGTTATTCCAAAGGCTTGTGGTTACCCCTAAATATGTCATTGAAGTTTTAAATGAAAATTATCTTGCTCACCTGAAAACTACCATCACCAATGCAAGCAATCACGCGCTTGTCTTTAGCAGCTTGAGCATATCCAAGTGTGGCACCAACTGACCAACCAATGGATCCATACTGCATCTGGAATTCATAACTGCAAGCAATTAAAACAAACATTTATCCACTGCAAAATAAACATAAATGAGTCTTATTCAAAATTCAAAGAAATGTACCATTTGAGATAATCCGGCTTACCCACAGTTCTCTGGGAGACGAAGCTTCTGACAGTTGAACCACGAGTCTCCAGTTTCAGCAATAACTGCAGAATCTCCGCTTAGCATCTCCTGTAAAACAACATTGATCAACGAGACAAATCAGGTAAAAGAAGGAAATAAGAAATGAATAGAAGTGTTAGCATCTGGCTATGCTTCTTAAGTCAAAACGATTCACATTATCGCTAAGATATCATAGAGGTCTTGCATATATAGTTAGAGGAAAGAAAATGTTATTGCATAAACTAAAGCAAGTGTTTCTAAACAGAAAACAAAGCAGTGAGGGTCACCAAGGCATGTCTTACACACTTAGTGTATCAGTTCGCTAACCATATTAATTATTCTACATGAAGACCTCCTATAGGACCAATAAGTGACAAATGCTCAACCCTTCAGAAAATCTATATTCCAAACTACAATAGTTTAGAGGCTATTTTCAAGTCATGACCTTAGTGCATACCTGGATGTGCTTAAAGAGAACACTGACTCTCAGAGGTTCATCATTCCCATGCTTCAGAGGCATGCCAGGAGGGGTAAAGATTCGCCGATAGTTCTCTATCGCAGTGCTATTTCTCTTTAGCTTCTTGGCCAATGCACTCAAGAAGTCAGTCATCAAAACCCAGCCAAAGGAAGGACCATTGCCTATAGTTACACGATTAGGTTGCACTATGATTGCTTTCTCCTCCTTGACCAACAAAGAGTACCCTACAGAGCTGTAATCATTGAAGATTGGGCCAACAAAAACATGGGCATCAGCAGATTCCACTATCTCCCCGCAAAAGCTGGTGCTAACAGCACCCCAGTATGTTCCAATAAAGTGTGGATGGTGTTCTGGCACCAACCCCTTGCCCGATGGCATTATAGCAATTGGATACCCACTGGCATCTGCAAGCTCTACAAAGGCTTCTTGTGCCTTTGCAACTCTTAATTTGGGTCCACCCACAAGTACAGGCTTCACAGTTTTATTTAGAAAAACAGCAGCAGCTTCCACAGCTGCTTCTAATCCTAACTGATTGCTTACCCTGTATAAAATTGTAAACAATGAGCATCACAAACATGTAACTTGGTTCTATGAATCAAAAATCTATTTATTTCTAAAGAACGAAAATTTCATCAGCAATCGAGTACATTATTTTTTTTTTTCAGATGTCTAGACAGTTGAAAAAAAAAAGCAAATATAAGACTTCGTTCTCTACATAGCACTACGTGTATCCCATTACTTCCGCACGCTACACTAAGCCATGGATAGTTTTCCCACAAAATCATCCTCTGTCTCAACTTGGCTAACACTAGGACCTTTCTAAAACTACCACAAAAAACACAACACCTTTGTCTTTTTTATTCAAAATTTCAACCATTTTCATCTAAATAAACTACAAATACTTCCCTTTCTTTAGGCCAGGTTCCTTCTTTAGCTTCAAATAGCCCCCATTCACCAAGTTAACTACAACTATCATTATCACTAATAAATGAACGACAGATTAGAATAAACACAACTCTTAACAACCTTCTGCAAGCTTATGAATTGTTCAGAGTTCAGATGAATAAAAGGCAACCACTCGTTTGCCAATTGCAGATTTCAATAATGTGAATGTGTTGAAATTAGTGGCTTATTAGCCTAGTGAGGAATTTCATTTGGAAAAATCACAAAAAAAGAGTAAGAGTTTTGACTTATAAATTTAAGTATGGGTTAATTGTTTAGATGTCCCTCGGGATAAATATAAATAGCTTCTATATTTGTATTTTATTTTCTCTCATTTGTTTTTAGATTTTGCAATTTTGTTCAAATTTTGTAAAATTTCACTTTGGAATTAGTGAAACTTTTCAGTAATGCTTATGAATGTAGATAATTATACCAAACCACGTAAATTTTTAAATTTTTATTTTCTTTTTTTATGCTTTATATTTGATTATTTGTTTAATATTTATTTTTTATTATTTGTTTAATATTTACTTTTCTGTCAATTTGAAATTATGCTTCTATAGTCGTGTTTTGAACTTCTGATAACTCAGGGTAAGAAGTTAGAGAAAAACTTTACTTTGGAGAAAGAAAGAAGGGCACTGGCTCCCTAGCAAATGTTGGATGAGGAATTGCAGGTAAATTACAGCTGATACTAATGTAAACCGGCTTGCTTTCCTTCAAAGCTGTCGAAATTGCAGAATCCACAAGCTCATGTGCATCATCCAAGTTATTCACCACTGCCTACCACATCAGATCGCCACCAAATTACACAAACATCAGTAATCTACCAAGTTACTCTAACATCAACTAATTGACAGCGAACATAAAAAAATTACAACCCAAAATAAACAAATTGCATAAAGACATCATATTTATTATTAATGCATACAAAAGAGTTTCCTTGAACTTACTTGGGCACAGGTGACTGTTTGAAAGCACCTCAGTTCTTGGCTAAAATCAGGCAACCCAATAGTATGATGCAAGACCCGGTCCGTCCCATAGTCATTAGAATTAGGCCCTCCAACTATACAAATCACTGGCAAATTCTCACTGTAAGCACCAGCAATAGCATTAACCACGCTGAGGCCTCCAACAGTGAAAGTCACCACGCAGGCTCCCACGCCTTTACCACGTGCGTACCCATCAGCTGCATATCCGGCGTTAAGCTCGTTGCAGCATCCGACCAAGTTCAATTCAGGTTCCGCTATCAGGTGATCCAAGAGGGTTAAGTTGAAGTCACCAGGAACGGAGAAAACGTCCTTCACACCAATCTCCACAAGCCGCCTTGCCAGGTGGCGTCCCAGGGTGCCACTTGAGGCAAGTCCCCGGACCGGAGGAGGTAAGGAAGAGGGATAAGCCGATGAACCGATGTTGTTACCAGCTTCCATGCGGTTAAAGTTTTTGCAGTAAAACGATAAAAAAAATGTTGGGAACTTTATGAGAAGAGTGCTGTTTTATTGAACATGAAATAAACGGGTGGGTTCTTAAGGTTTTGAAGGAGATTATAAATGACTAAAATAAATTTTGTGAAGATAAAATGGATTTGATTAACAATGGGCTGGTGTCAAGGAAAAAAGGCATCCATGCTAGAAAAGTCATGTTCATTGGCTGGACTTTGGTGGTTTACAATTGAAGGAAACGGATGAAAACCAAGTTTAGGTTATCCTGTGCATGAATTGTGGTGTAGCTGTCTGTTGGGAACTGAGACTTTGATTATTCCAAGGTTTCGGGTGGGAATATTTAAGACTTACAGAGGCAAGTTGGTCTGATTTTCCATTACATTTGGCTCTTTCGAGTTTTACAGCGGCAAGTTGGTCTGGTTTTCCATTACATTTATCTCTTTCGAGTGTCTCAATTAATGGGCATTTTAAGACTTGTAAAACACTTCAAAAAAGTTGCAAGTTGAGTCCTGAGAATTGAAAACTCCGTTCTTGGGCAATTTTTTAATGTCTTAGGCTTTGAATATTGACTGAACTTTTGCTATTTCAGCCTCTGAAGCTTCTACAAACAAGATTTCTGTTTCTTTCTATTGGGTCATGTACTCCTAAAACTGAAACTTTATTTGGGTATGGAAACAAATTTACTTCTGAATTTACTTCTTTAACACTTTTTCTTTGTCAAGAAAAAAATAGATTTCTGCATATCTGTGAGCATTTGAACAATTGAACCTAATTTTACATGTGTTTCGCTCTAGACATTATCTCGTATATTAGTCAGCTGCCTAACAGGCTTCCTGTGAGTAAATTAGTTCCTTTGACTTTTCTTAGCACACTGTTTTCTTTCCTCTCTCCCCTCTCCCCTCTCCCAGAGGCTAAAAAGCCAGAATCATGTAGGAATAGGGTCTGATAATAGCAGCCATAGTCCATAGATGTCGAGGCAACTATTTTCCAATACGGTGACCAATTGGTCTGAGGGTAGCCATAGTCCACAAGTGTAACCGGTGGACCCAAGCTCATTAGCGATAAATATATATATATATATATATATATATATATTTAATAATTATTTTATTTTTTTAATTTTATCGTTGATTCAAAGTTTATTGTGTAATTATTAATCCCATTTATACTTGATCGACAAAAGCGACATAAAATAAAGGCAATGGAAGTTGCACGTCGGATGTAAAGAACTCTCACATAATTGTCACATGGGCACATATTCATTCAAGGTTTTGTTTTGAAATTAATATTGCATTTTTTTAATTCATTAAAGTTGAATTAATTTCAAATGGGTGTCTTATTTTAACACCTCAAGTTTGCTGTCATTAGAGCTAAGTCAAGATTCCACGCTCAAAATATCTTTCCCTTTATCCTTCAATTATTTCACTTTCTAAAAACACAAAACCCCATATTAAATCAGTTCTATTATAGGATTTAAAATTAAAAATTTGCAATATCAGTGAAACCGAGTGATGCTATTCTTCATTGTTAGGGTTTTCAATGAAGAGCCTATAGGAACTCGTACAGACTTCAATTTTGCCCAAGAACAAATTGCTTTTCCTTTAACCTCAAGAAATAACAAAATTGTATTTCTTCAATGTTAAAACAGCTTATTAGAAGTCTTTAATGGAATATTTATGTACTAAAGATCAACCTCAAAATCTTTATAAATGATGAAATAATCTTTCATAGACCAGCTCTCTAAGTATCAATAGCTAAAGAGGAGTGGCTCTAGTAAAGAGAGTTAACATGAAGAAGAAGAAGAAGAAGAAGAAGAAAGCTGAATTATACAATAAATTTAACAACCATAATCAAGATAAAGAAATCTTGTTCTAAATCAACTAATATGATAAACCAAAGCCAGAGAAAAATAAATCTGAATAGAAAGCCAAAGAAATAAAATCAATTTAATTAAATGCTGTAGAATTCATTATTTCTAACAAGGAATCTTAGAGGTGAACCACTTCATGACCAGGAAGGGAGCCTTGATCAAACATAGTGCAAACTCAACTATGATGGTTACGCACAAGCAGCATGGGCAGATGCAAGTCAACACCAACCTGAAACCAACCCCAGCGAATCACCTTGAAGACAACAGTAATTAACAAAAAGATAAAGAAACACATCGATTTTGCATCGGAGAATTCATGAAATCTTGTAAGAAGCCAATCTAAAGAACAAAAATAACAGAAAGAGAGACGACTAACCCTACAATCCAGACGAATATGCCGACTATGGAGATGAGGAGAGATAGGAAGGCGAAGGGCAAACCCAACAGGAAGCCTAAGGGCCTGCATTCACAATCATCACAACAGCAGCAGCAAGACATATTTCTTCTTCCTAATTCTCAGTTTTGTTCTTTAGTCTTTTTCCTTTGGTTTTTCTGTTTTCTTGCCCTTGTTGATTTCTTCTGATATACCAGTGTTGACGGTCGAAGCAGAAGAACTGCACAAGTTATAAGACAAGTAAGACCGTTTGCGTTATGACAATCCACAAAACTTGAAAGAGAGGTGGTGACCAACCAATACCAAATCTCCGCGTCCTATTTCTATTACTCTTTGGCGTCTTTGCGTGGCTCTGTGATTAACCAGCCTTTCTTCTGGGCTCACGCAATCCCCCGGTTGTTAATTGATTCATTTGTTTCAATATAAAAAGAATACCAATCGTATAAAGAATTGTTAGCATAATGCCAGCTTTTGTTTTCTTTTGCTGAAAAAAATGGAGGGTCCGACAAAGTCATGCTGTGGAATAATGGAAACTATAAGAGGAAGAGTTCAATTTGTTATGTTATATTTGGATGAAGCTTTGGCGATCTAATTACAAGTCTGAAAAAATAACCCTTAATCGAATATTCATCTCATATCAAAGAATTTTTATTTAATAAAATCTTTATTTGATGAAATTTCTTCGACAATACTGTACATAGATATAAAACTTTAAATATTCTTAAATACTACAAACTAATAAGTTATATAAAAGAGATCAAAATACTCACATTCTGGCAACCTAAACCTATTATTATGCCTTATATTTTTCCTAAATTTTTTTTTTTATCTAAAGAGACATAATATTCTAAATTAAGAGATTTATACATGGCAAAATTGTTCTCTCTCATTACAAGACCTAACCAGGCCTAAACACTCTGGTGCTGCTGTTGTTACTAGCTTTTTGCCAAAACCAAAACGTGATGGATCAGTCTTGTGCTATGGGCTTGACTACTTTCCTGGCAGTTTGGGCTAGAAGGCAAAGGCAAGCCTGGGGACCTTACTTGAAGTTGAAATCCTACCTACCAGGTACTTCTTTTCAAGGATGGATTTGATTTTCAAACAACAATTTTACAAACTCAATTACCATTTTCGTATAAAGAAATGAATCATACAGCATTGAGTTGAGTTATTCCGTAAAGATATCATGGATTATCCATGTTTGTGAATATGACCAATTAACCACCTTATTGAATTTATTCAGTCATCATGGCCCATCCAAGCGACCTGGACATTTGATATTTGCAATCTCAATGCTTCGTGATGACCTGATAGGTGAGAATGATGTACTAATCAAGATTCAGAAAGCAGCAAATCTGTTGTTTGAATTCAAAAACCTCGTAAGTTTAATTTAAGCTGACAAGCCTCCCATAAATGACAACTCCTACGTTTGATTTGTCATCTATCTGCACAAGTTAGCTAGGGGGTAGAGGCATTTAGCAATGGATACAGACATACAGTTATCAAGCGTTGACGAATAAGAATAAATCAAGCCATGCTTGCAGGAAGTATTGGTATCATTATTTCTTCTAACCATGATCAAGACACATATTTGTTAGTAACAACTCAAGCTTTTGGAGCAACTGCATGGAAAATTACCAGCACAAGCACCATCATGGCACCCGGACAAAACTTGAAAACAGCTTCAGGAAGATGAAACTTCATAAACCACCATCAGTAGCTACCCAACTACAGGCAGTATTTTTCAAAATTCCTCTTTCCTTCATCATCTCCCTCAACTCACTCACACCATCCCATTTTCCAGCAGCTGCCAAAGTATTTGATAGTGCAACAAATGCCCCGGGCCTATTATCAGCATTGAACTTGAAAAGTTCGTTGGCAGCTATGTTTGCCATTTGTACATCACCATGCAGCCTGCAAGAACTGAGCAAAGCTGCCCAAACATCAGAATTGGGCTTCTCAGGCATCCCCATTACAAGTTCCCAAGCTAGATCCAAACGTCCTGCACGTCCCAGAAGGTCAACTATGCAAGCATAGTGCTGCATCTTTGGTTTTATTGAGTAATTTCTCTCCATGCTCTCAAAGATTTCACGGCCTTTGGCAACTAAGCCAGCATGTCCACAAGCAGAGAGAGCACTAAGGAACGTAACATCATTCGGTTCAATACAACATTCTTGCATCATACAGAACAGCTCGAGCGCTTCGTTTGGGTTTCCATTCTTACCATATCCATCAATCATTGAGGTCCATGTGAAAACATTCTTTTCTGGCATGTAGTCAAAAACTCTTCTGGCATCCTCAATTCTTCCACATTTTGCAAGCATGTCAACAAGAGCACTTCCAATCTTTAGGTCCATAAAGAACTCAGTCTTCATTAGTTGACCTTGAACTTGATGACCAATTTCAACAGCTGATAAAACAGAACAAGCCCCAATTACACTTGCAAAAGTCGAAATATTAGGCCGGAAGTTCAACCGCTGCATATTAACAAAAACATTAAGTCCTTTCTTGGCAGTTTCAGCTGATTTACTATAACCTTCAATCATTGCATTGAAAACTACCACATCTTTTTCAACTGTTTTACTAAACACATCTTCAGCCTCGTCCACCAGCCCTTTATTCATGTATCCCGTGATTAACGCAGTCGAACAAACCACATTCTTTTCCAACATCATCCCAAAAACAGTCCTTGCATATTCAACTTTCCCACTCTTCACATACACGTCAACAAGCGCAGTATAAAGCACTTCATCAGGCTCAACATCCAATTTCACCAGCTGGGCATGTGTCATCCTTCCTAAAAACCGTGGCATTACCATCCTGTTACTCACACAAGCAGACGCCTTTAAAATCATCGAATATGTGAACCCATCAGGCTTTTCACCTGAATGAACCATTCTACGAACCAAGCCAAGTGACTCCTCAACTTTCCCATGTTTAAGGTACCCGCCAATCAAGTAATTGTATGCAGACAAAGTCTGCTGCGGCAATTCATCGAACATCTGGCTGGCGTATTTTAAGCACCCAACTTTTAAATACAATATAAGGAGTTTAATAGAAATATTCGTATTGGGTGAAAACCCAGATTTTATAATGTGGGTATGAATCTTTTGGCCATGGAAAGGGGCGTCTGAATTAATGAAGTGTTGAATAGCAACGGAGAGAGTTGTGGAGGTTGGTTTACAGAGGTAGCTTTGGTGCTTCGGCGCGAAAGCATCGTTGGCTGGGACCAGGAAGTTTTGATAGTTGGGGGAAAAGAAAACGTACGGTCTGATTGTGGGTAGTCTTCCATATTTCATTTTCCCATTTGATTGTCACTAGCTATTTGCTCACTTATGCTATTTCCAGTTTAATGCCTTGAATCTTTGATCAGTTTCCAGGTTCAACCCCAGCCCAATTCGAATTTCTGACTTTTGTGAATTGCGGCAAAAGAGACAGGACATGGATTCTTGGGCCTATGTCAATCAAACGGCCACTTAGGCTGTCATATTCTTATTCGGGCCGAAGTCTAAGAAGAACAAGAAGAACGCATAACAATTAGTCAATTGCTCCATGTTTTCTTTTTCCCTTTAATAATGGAGAATCCTTTCATTATCGTAAGAGGAATTGACAACATATGACATGCCAACTCTCCACGAACAAATGATGATTTTCTTGGAAAGCAAACAATGCACGCATGAGAAACTTTTTTAGCATTTCTCTGAGGGGATAGGAAATCCACCACCTTCTTCACTCTTTACCGCTCTCCATCTCCAATCCCTTTTAAGCTTTTCTTTCTTATTTTTGAAGTGGTCACCACATTAATGCTGTCACTATATATTAATACAAAGATGTGTAAATTACTATTAACAAATACAATGATCAATTGCTTTTGAAAATCAGCTTTGTGTGTTTTGCATCATCTCATCCAGGTACTATTTCATGCCTTTAGGTGTATTTTTATTTTTTATTTTCTAAATCCCATTGATTGGGGTCATAGAAGTTTCTATTCTCCAAATGAAGTTTTTTTTTCCCCTAGAAAAGTGCAAGAAAAAAGAAAAATTTGGACTCTCAATTTACTTTTTTTTAAACAAGGTTAAGTATTGTTAAGTCCAATTTACCTTTTTCTTTTTCTTTTTTTTTACAAAATAGAACTATATGATATACTGTCTAGAGTAGGGGTGTAATTGAGTCGAGCCAAGTCGATACAGTGAGGTGCTCGAGCTCGAACTCGACTCGAAAACTCAATACTCGATACTCGATTCGAGTTCGGTCAAGTCTTATTTTTTAAATTCGAGTTGGGCTCGAAATCGAGTTCGAACTATTTGAACTCGTTTGATTAGGTTCGATTATATAAATTCGATTTTTTGCTCGAACTCGAACTTGCTCTTACACTCATTATATAAATATTATTATATAATAATATATATTATTAAAATATATAAAAACTCAAGACTCGATTAGACTCGCGAGTTACTCGAACCGAGTATCTAAGTACTTGAATTCGACTCACTCGATAGCTCGAGTAGCTCGAGCTCGAACTCGACTCGACTAAAATCGAGTCGAATTCGAATTTTACTCGAGTCGAGTCCAAATATCTTACGAGAACTACGATATCACTTACAACCTTAGTCTAAAGTTAGTGGTAAAGCATTGCGAATGCTTTTTTTTTTTTTGTCAATGGTTTAAATCTTTTTTTATAAAAAAAATAGCAAGTATTTTAAAATTATAATTCAATAATCAATATTTTTTACCAAATCAAGCTACATCCATAATTCAGAACTATAGTTAATTAAGTATGATCAGAACATCTGTCATTAAATTGTTCTATTGGCCAATCTTAATTTGTGGAACTTTTGGCACTAATTGATAAGACTGCCGCATGCTTAAAATCTATTATGAGCATAGAAAGAATTGAATCCAAATATCTACCTAATCCTCAACTTGACAATTTACATGTACACTTATATATATATAATTTATATATATATTATGCAATTTTATATCAAAATTTTTATCTACATATTATTTTTTTTAATTTTAAGTAAAATTTAATTAATATTACTTTTTTTATATTTTTATTGTTTTAATATGATATCACGATATCTTATCTAAAACTATTAAATATCTCAAGTAATAATGATATTTCTCTGTACACTTACATTAAAGTCATAAAACAAAGCAAAATTTGGCGGTTATTATAGACCACGGTAATGACCTTAAAATGATAAAAGTAGCTTTGTTGGCGTGCACGAATAAACAAGTGTTTGGACTTTGAACAACATAAATTAACATCCAAGCAATCCATGCTGCTATTTGATTGTTGAGAAATAAGCAAAATGAGAATACTGTTTGGAATCTCAATAGAGTCCCACATGCTCGATAATGTGAAGCTTTTCTCCAATTCTTCTTTCTTTTTAATACTCTCTATGCAAAGCAATGATTAGAAAAAAAATGCATGGATTGTTTATTATTATTCAGACGCCAAAGGCAAATCGACTGGCTTTCTCATGTAGCGTAAGTGAGTAACCTTAAAGAATTATTAAGCAAAACATTAAATCAAGACATTGGTTACTTTAAGCCTGATTGCAAGCGATTTTTGAAGACTGACGGGAACAGCAGCCCTTCGGACAAGTTTTAGCTGTTCTTGTAAGGCCTAGTAGCATCATATTTACATGACTTGATTTCTTTTGCTTCGACGGCTATCAAAGTTAATTGGTCGCCCATGCTTACACACTAATTTCATTTCTCTCTCTCTCTCTCTTTATTTTTGTAATTAATAATTAAGATGAGATAATGAATTTTATTCTTACATTAATGATGACTAACGTGCATTATTTTTTCATACCATTTGAATTTTTATTCAATTATTCAAATAACATATGTGCATTATTCATTCATACCACTTGAATTTTCATTCAATTATTCAAATAATATATATATTGGATCGATATTTAAAAGAGGATTTAAATGTTTAATATTCTCCTCAAGTACCTGAATTAAGTAGATTAAGAGTTTAGGAAACTTTATGGTAGATTAGTAATTGAAAATGAGTAGGATTCATGCACCATAAATATTAGTCCAATTGATAAGAAAAGTTTTATTTCTTTATCTATCATGATTAGATTTTACGAGGAGTATTTTAATAATAAAATCTTGATAGCATGATTGATGTGAGTGAATGTATATTTAAAATCATTTCGAAAAGAGAAAAAAAACCTAATCAAAGTCTAAAGACATCACTAATCATATTTTTTTTTTAAATGAAATCATTAAAATTTTTAATTATACTTTTTTTTTCATAAAAAAAAAAAAACAAACATTCAGTCATAAATCTTTTTTTTTAAAAGGGTAATTAAGTTAAACCTTGAATATTTTCCCTATGCCGTTCTATGGCTTGTCTCTTGGCTTTCTAAAACGTTACTATCATAAACACAAAAATTACAGGGGCTAATGCCTAGCTAACATGCTCTCCTTCTGAGATTATTGCTTCCATTGTGTTTGTGTTCATTTTTAATCCTGTTAATTATTCCTAAGGCATCTCCCTCAATCACTATAGATGTAAGCAGTAAAGCAAAGCCCCTACGTACCCTGATGTGCAAACTCAAGCGCCTTGGCTGCAGCTAATGCCTCAATTGCTGCATTGGAAAACACCAAGACACCTATCCCTCCCATTGCGCCATCGAAGTTGAGCTTAACAGTTCGAGCTGGTGGCATTGTCCACTATGCAATGCAGTAGAACTTTGGCTTTCTGGCCATTGCTTGTCTTGATGAAATTCCTGGAGGGAATTCTCTGCTGCCATTAATTTTCATACACCTACCTTGTCATTTTTTTTCCCATTGGAGACTTCCTTTTATTTTTATTATTATTTACCGACGACATTGAAAAATCAACTAAAAGTTTTATTTTCTTATAAATTTCACAGACATCCTTAAAATCTCATCATAATTTAATTTTAATTTATTAATTTTGAAAATAAATATTATAGTCTAAAATCTCAAAAGATTTTAATATAAATCAGCCAATTACTAAATTTAAATTAATAATATCAACATCAACAATAAATTTTATTACTATTTATTACTTTTAAAATTTTTAGGAAAATCATTTTATTTAAGATTTTTATTTTTAATATAAAATAACATTTATAGATATTTCATGAATAATAAATATTTTTCTTAATAGATTTTTTTAATAATGACTGAATAAAATTTTTTAATTGTTAAATTGATAGTTTTAAATCAAAATATCTATTTTTTAAACAAATAAACTAGTTTTAAATAAATTTAAAATTAAAAGATCTAGATAAAATTTATATTTATTTTCATAAAAAGATATAAACAAATTAAAAAATTCAAATTTTGAATTTTTTTTGAAATTTAAATTTTAAATTTAATTCTATAATAATGGCATTATGGGCCATTGGATCTTAAATTCTAAAGCCTAACCATAGAGGTAAGGCCACAAACCGAACAATTGACCTAAGCATCATTTGCCAAGGCCTCTCCCTTGCAATGTCACTTCAGAGTTAACATTGCACAGATGTATCGCTCATTAATGGTAACCTCTTGCCATCGCGCAAGTCACGTGGCTGAAACGTAGAAGTCCGTGAAAAAAAGACATTCACAACAGACCATGCCATGTAATCAAGTCTACGCTTCTTCCACCTGTGAAAACAAGGATCCTCCCACTTCTAAAGCTAGAGATCTCTCTTTATCTTTCCTCTCACTCCTTTCCTTGTTTACTATATCTTTTCTTAGACCCTATGCTGATTTAAGGGTCGAAAATGTGTGTCCAAAACACTTCAACGTCCTTCCTCATTATTTTAGTTTTATAAGTGTAACAGATCTGCTCAAGCGATCAGAACCCTTAGAAACCTCATGTATAATTATTGTGACATTTTAATTCAATCGATAGTGACTTACTCAATTATATTGTCTGTTTTAAGTTTCGTTTTTACGGTTTTATCCTCACGATTTTATCGCGTCCTACAAAATTCAAACTCAAGACCTTAAAGTTTTTATTCTTACACAAATGATATCAATGTAGAACAATTGGTATCATTTGTGTAAGAACAAAAATTTTAAGGTCTTGAATTCAAATTTTTGAAGACGTGATAAAATTGTGAAGGTGAGACCGTAAAGGCAATATCCAAAACGAACAATACGATTAAATGAGTCGTTACTAACTGAATTAAGACGCCACAATAATAATAAAAGATATTAACAAATCATTAAATTAAATTTTAATTGTTAAAATCAAATAAACTTTCTATGTATACATAATAATATATAGTATCGATACAATCGAATTAATATTCTAATTACAAAATCAAAGGCATCAGACAAATTATTGTTGCATAAATCTTGTACATTGTCTTGGTTTGGATCTTTGTTTTATTCTACCACTTGCTTCTTATCTATAAATTTTTTGTCCAAATCAAGAAAATCTATTAACAACGCATTGAATTAAACTCTATGCTTAGCAGCTTTTACCTACTGGCAAAGTTTTTGCAGTCGAGATGGAACAAGAATTTTCCGACTCATGTTTGGTCATGATCGCAGTGTCTCAACTTTCAATGGCTGTTTTCAATACACAAACTCTTTTCAGTATTAGGTGATTCCGCCCCATTGATTGATTCAATGCATGGTAAAAGTTAATGCAAAAAGCATGTGCATCTATTTCGATGCATACGCAATCAACTTTGTAAATACAAAAAAAAAAAAGGGCCAACCTCATTTTGGAGATTTTGCGAGGTGACACCATCCATCCGCTTTGCAATAAACGATCTTTCGAGTTAGGTTTGGACAATGCCTAATGTGTATAGTTTTTCTTTTGGACAATTAATATATTGCTTTCAAGTTTTGCTCTTGATATATTTTAATATTACAATATTATTAAATTAATTAAAAAAAGTTCATCCAAAGTTCTTGAGATTTTAAATCTTAATATTAATAGTAAATATTTTAATTAAACAAATTGTCTCATTCCTCTATAATTATTTAATGAAATCGGTTATGTCGAATTTTCACATGATCTTAATGAATTTTCAAAAATACCCATCAATTTTTTTTTGACATTTTTATAAAAAAGGCAACTACATATATAAATATTGTTTTTAAAATTGATCAATAATTTATTGGTTAAATGATTAAAAAAATTATAATATATTAAAAAATTTAAGTTTAGATTCAAATAATTTCACTTTTATATCAAATTATCAAATATTATCTTTATAGAAAAAAATTAATTTTAAAATTGATTTAAATTGTTATATTTTTATTTTTAAAAGTATAAAAATTTTATAAATTTGATATTTAAATTTTAATATCTACATTTTTTGCTCTCCAAATTAGAAATCTTCATTTAAATTTATATATAAATATATATGTCATTAATTTGTCTTAGTTATATAGAATTACTTATGAATTCGATTTTATGTAACTTGTTTTAATTTCAAAAATAGAAAGGGAAAGATGGAAAATCCAATTCAGGGTCGAAATCTTCATTTTCTCTCTCAACTTTTATCATTATCTTAGAAAAAAATGAAATCAAATCATGGCCAAACTAAAGAAATTGCATCAAATTGAAGTCCTTATCATAAATGCAACTTTCTTAATTGACCAAATTTCCTCATTATATAATGTCCATGATGGGGCATTACAGGCCCACCATAATTATGGATGCCCCAATTGCCATTAAAGCTCTTTGGAGATAGAAGGATGAAGGCCACTGCCCAGAGGCGGAGAGCGATAGGAGAGAGGGAAAGGTAGAGAAAGTGATAGAGATGGACCATTGCCTCCACCACCATGTCATAGACTTCCTATCAACAAAGAGAGAATTTAATGTGAAGTCTGACGCCAGTCATTTCAAACAAACTCCAAAACACAGGAGTCAGAACACAACCAAACCATGGCAATCCCTGTCGTTATTACCAACTAAAGAGGCTGCTTTGGTCATTACAAAACCAAGTTGCTTCAACGTATAGTGTACTGTTTAAATTTGCCATTGGTTCGTTCTTGGAAAGGACCAAAACCCCAAAAAAGAAAAAAATCCCATAATTAAAACCGACCTTTCTTTAATCTCGAACCCTTGCCTGTATTTGTTCTCTCCTTTCCGGGTGCAACTCAGTTGGTGAGCTTTTAATAGTTCCCAGCTTTTTGTATTACAAATAGAAAGCAATTCAGAGTTGCTGATCAAGTCCGCCTTGGTCCTTAGTTCTGGCTAGTTTTTCTCACAGCGGTGATAATCTGAAGTAGAATTTCAATTGTTTCTGCTCTCAAACATGAGGCCAACGATCTATCTTTTTGGAGACTCAATCACGGAGGAGTCCTTCGGTGATGGCGGTTGGGGTGCTTCTCTCGCCAACCATTTCTCTCGCACGGTATACATATCTTTATTATCTTATCAATGATATTTTAAGTCTTCTTCGAACAGTTTATCTAATATTGTTTTTCTATGATATTGAAGGTTTTTTTTCTTTTTTTTGTGTATGTGGGGTTTCTGGTTTATAGGTTGATGTGGTGCTGAGAGGGTACAGTGGGTACAACACAAGGTGGGCGTTGAAGGTGCTTGATAGGGTTTTCCCTGCAGCTGAAAACGGTGGTTCCGACGGTGCTGCAAAGCCACTTGCAGTTACCGTGTTCTTTGGAGCTAATGACGCTTGCCTCCCCGATAGATACGCTGCTTTTCAACACGTGCCGCTCGATGAATACAAGCAGAATCTCCACTCTATTGTCTCCTCTTTCAAGGTTCCAATCCACTCCTTCACCCCTTCTCTTCATGGTATCTTTGTCCACAGTCTAAACTACGAATTTGCTAACACATTAACCACGTTAACGTTTTGAGCATCAATTTTGTACTTCATCTCTAAAAGTTGCGTTAACAGCAGAAGATTATGAGAGAAAAAAAATGTCAAAACGCACTATCGAAATGATGGAACTGTGCAACTTTTTGTTTTTTGTTTTTTCATAAGATTCCAATTTTCGCCATAGCATGCTTGGTAATGTAAAGAGTTTAACGCAAATGGGGTCTTGGACTTCGGCTTGGATGGTAAGTTGGTCACTCAACCGCTATTATGGTTAAGAAGTGGGCCTCTGAATATCCAAAAAGCTAGAGATAGAGCCAGATAAAGTATGGGTGCGTAAGGCCCACTTGTCCCTGTTATTGTTTGCCACTTGGGACTTGGACACTTCGTTAATATCCAAGTTATGATTTAGAGTTGTGCTAACTGCTAAAACCAGAAGTGATTTATACTTTTTTTTGGTCGCGCATTAAAGAAGAATTATAACATGTCAGAATTTTTGAAGTTTGAATTGGAGACTAAATAATTTTATTTCTAATCTCTAATTATCAAATTTAAAAGAGAAAATTCTTTCTTTGTCAAGGAGAAGGCCAAAAAAATTATAAGCTAGTGTAGTGTGTAGTGACCTTTTCTTCACGTTTCCGGTGGTCCAAACGATTTATGCATAATCACTTCAGAAAAACGTTTTTAAATATTTTGTAGTACGTGATGGAAAAAGAAGGGCTAGGATTGACTTAATGGGGAACAGAAATTTTGGTATCCGTATATCATGGTATTGATTATATATGGCGCCCGAGATCACTAGCAATGTTGCTTTTAATTTGTTGGTCATGATCATCTACTATAGGAAGGATTCCTTCTGGTTACAACCAGCAAGGCGCCTCTCCATGGCTGTAGAATAAGTTATCATGGATTTTATATTTGTTCTTTTTGATATATTGTAGGGGAGATCCAGGAATTCTCTCCTGGCTCTGTCACATCCTTTGGCCTGGATGTGCCTACCTTGCTAGGAGGAGCAAGCATGGTCTATTGTATCACCTTAATTAACTGATAGTCATGGTGAATTTTCAATCCTGTTGAAACAAATGCAAGGTGTTTGTCAGCGGTGGTTTTCCTACTCATAGATTTTTCTCTTACATGCTTTTCCCTGTCACAGAAGCGGTGGCCAACGACTCTCGTTCTCCTAATTACCCCTCCTCCAATCGATGAAGATGAACGCCTTAGGTATGGTTCCACTTGTTTAAAATTGGTGTATTACCCTTGTGCTTTGATGCAAAGTTATTTTAAAAATGAATATCTTGAAAAAATGGAAAATTCTTGATTCAGACATCCTTATGCTGAGAATCCATCTGGTTTGCCCGAGAGGACAAATGAAGCTGCTGGCGCTTTTGCCAAGGCATGTGTTGAAACTGCTGGAGAATGTGGAATCCCTGTAGTAGATCTCTGGACTAGGATGCAACAATATCCTGACTGGCGGAAAGCTTATCTTAGGTATCTAAAGCTTTTCAGTTTTTAATCATTTTCAATGCATACGTTGCTCTACATATATGGATTCTTTATACACATTTTAATCCTAGATAGCCTTGTGTCTGATTTGACTGGTAGACTAAAAGCTTTGTAAATCTGCAAGGAATGAATTCGATGAATATTCCTTGTGAAACTATGCATTATTTCATTGACATCTGCTCATAATGACAAAAAAATGCTTTTGAATTTCCATGGTTAGTTGATTTGTTATCTGTAATTTACTGCCAAAATTCAATTCCCAGTTTAATTTCCATAGCCGGTTCTTGTTAATGTGAACCGTCTTTCATTTTTTTTTTTTTGGGCCCTTTGAAGTTGAGAATCATTGGTTAAATAAAAGCAATACTAGGCACTATGCTAGTATCCTGTTTCTGTAATGCAGGGATGGTTTGCACCTCACTCAAGATGGCAACAAGGTTGTATTTGAGGAAGTAGTTAAGAAGCTGTACGATGGAGGCCTAAGCCTGGAAAAGCTTACAGTTGATCTCCCACTCTTAGCTGATATTGACCATGGTGACCCACTGGAGGCTTTTCTGTTTAGTAGTTAAGATTACTGAATATGTATTACATCAGCCGGGGTAGGATCTTTTTTTGGTCTCAACTCAAGTGTTATTCAGCTATTGTTGTAGTTCTGGAAGTATGCTATGTGCAAAGAATAGCGAAATTATAGATGGCAAATGCTTCTGCTTTTGCCGTTCTCAATACATTGCATTGTGAAATGTGTGATATTCCATTCCAAAATAAACCCAAAAAAAGAAAAAGAAAAAAGAAAGAACACTTGCTAATGCGTGTAGAAACAGAGTATTCTGCCCATTCCAGGTGCAAGAAAATGGGCAGAGGATCCAAATTCTCTTGGGATTTTTTCATTGCCGTTGTGGAAAAAGATTAGGTGAGTGTTTGTAACTGTCAAAAAAAAAAAAATTTGGTTCATTGAATTAGTTTTTAAGCTGAGAAGATTTACAAACATTTAATGTCTAATATTGATTTTTTTAAGTTATCAATTGTAAAAAAGGCAATATAAAATTGAGGAAAAATCTATCTCAGAAGTACTTTTCCAGACAACTCGGTATCATTTCCTTGTAATATGATGCTTGCTCTCTATCGCAGATTCGGATATGATTAGGGTAGTAGAGATTTCAGCCTTGTTCTGGGCATTAAAAATGTTTGATTAGATGATGGACCAAACTGCCTAGTCTGTCATTGTAGAGCTCGGACATCTTGCTGTCATCAAGAAATGGGAAACTCTAATTCATGTTGTTTAAAATAAGAATGTTTGATCCATTTCAATTTGCTGCATAAGGGAGAAGCTGAGTTAATCAAGTTTCAACCAATGATCATTATACATTCAATCCAGAATTACATACTACTTGAGGTGTTTTTTTCCCTTCAATTAACAAAGCCTAATTAACATATTTAATTGATAGAGATTCCCATGAGATCTCAATCCTTTTATTATAAAAATAGAGAGCAAGGGACCAAATTGAGATAGATTTCAAATTTCAGGGTATTTTGGTGATAATTCCCTTGCAATTTAATTACATTTGATTAGTTTTAGCTTCAAATGATTTTCAATGTTATTATTAGTACATTTTGTTCCTCCCATCATTTTGTAACAAAATCTAAAAGACAAAGCAAACATAGTATATAACTTAATTATTTTACACACAAAATAGATAGTACATACCAAAACTCTTTTTAGATTATTCGATTAAGAGTTTATTGACAAATATTGATTACTATTTAATACTATATATAGTTGTTCAAGTGGTTAAAATTCTTCGCATGAAAGATGTGTTCAATTGAGTATGAACTCATCTCGATGATCGCAAAGTTTCATAATTCTTACTGGAAATCATTGGAACTGACAAATAGAGTTATTACCGCAACCACACTGTCCCTTCAAGCGCTAAGCTCTAGGGCAATGCCGGTGGTTGATCCTCAAGCAATTGGGAGGTTGCTAGTCATGTTGAGGATCTGGCCCTCCTGGTGAAATTCTTGCCGCATCCGTTAACACCCTCTTATCATGCTTCATTGTTGACAAATCATAGCCTGCCAATGCATGTATAATGGATTGGCTATCGATCCTTTTCTGAATTGTTTTCCGGCCAGCATTACTCTTTGCTTCCACAACAACATCAATTGCATTTGCTGATAAAATGAGTAAGATTGCAAGTGAAGCCTGCATGATGGTTGAATTAGGCATTTCCAAGAGTTGAATGTACTGAATTCGATTAAACTAAATGGATATGGTAATTGCCAGTGATATTTCGTGGCAATTGCTAGTGATATTTCGTAGCAACATAATCTCATTTCTTTATATAGCTGGAAATTCATGGCAAACGTCCAAGATTTCACAGCTCAGGAAAATAATGGCATGGCGCATGCAAGTTGACAAATCCTGAAGGGATATTTATGTTTTTGTTTTATACAAGGTTTTTAGCATTTCCTACCCATTACCTTGATATCATAACTTTAATTATCCCTCAAAAGGCTGAAGCATTTGTCTTAGGTCCCCACTTGAGCACGCATGGCACCCTGCTACATATCTTTAGCTTGATCATTCATTTCCCATTAAAACTTGTCTGCACACAGTCATCCTCGGCTCTTTAAAATCCAAGGTTGGACTTAGGGCAGCACTTAAAAACGACAAAACAAAAACAAAGCTGAGCAACCCTGAAAATAAGAATGCCAAAGGGTATAAAATCCTTGAGCTAGAGGACAAGAAATAGCAGACACATGCCAAACTTCATTCAAGTCATTATTGCATTTGGCTTTTGTCTTTTGTCTTTTGTTGATCCAAAGTGAGTGACTGAGAAAAGCTAATGCGGTCTTCGCCCACTTTACATGTTAGGACGGTGTCCTGCTACAGGGTTATTAATACAACGTTGCACATATTTGATAC
This sequence comes from Firmiana major, assembly GCA_033439115.1. Lineage (NCBI taxonomy): Eukaryota > Viridiplantae > Streptophyta > Magnoliopsida > Malvales > Malvaceae > Firmiana > Firmiana major. The sequence goes on along the minus strand of CM065914.1, from coordinate 2,188,633 downwards.
CCAATTAATCAGTATTTTCTGGTGCTTTCTTTGATTGTGTTAGGTCTGCTTATCCAACTTGCACTGCTTTACTTTCCTTGGCTCAACGCCGAGTCCAAACATATATTTCTCTTATATGACTTTAAAAAGTAGGTTTATGATTTCTGGTTCTCTTGAGTAAATATCTTGTTGTCAAAGGTTGAATGTTGACGTTTCAGTTTTTGTCTTTTAAAAATTTCCAATCAGAAAAACAACATATGGAGTCTTTTCATATAATCTATCAGACTACAAAGGTTATACTGTATCCATTTGATAGATGCGCCTGATTCTCTGGCTAGGGTTTCCTTTTATTTTTTATCTTTTTCCTTCGTGTGTAAATGTTCAAGTAGATGATGAACATATTTTGTTTTACGCTATGATATAGTCAAATTTCTTATAAGTTATATCAGTAATTAGAAGCTAAACTTGTTAGACTCATTAGTCTTCCTATTATATTTAAGGCCCTGCCTCAGGTTAACAAGAAATACGGTTCGATAGTCCATTCGTCAGTGATCCCTCCATTTCATTGCAAGTATATTTTCATTTTTGGCCCCCAAGAACATCTCTCTACCTGTTTAAACCGGTTTTTCTTAGCTTCTCCGTCCAGGTCCTTTCTCAATGCCTCGATGGTTTGATTTAGATTTCTCTTCTCCATCAAGAGCCGTCTCTCCGAGCCTGCAGACAGAAGCAAGACCAAAGTGTGGCATACCAGACACCTAGAGATAGACATTGTGATTAAGGTGATCAAGAGACAACCTTGTGTTTTGACATGGAAGTTGATACGCTTTTCATATTTATAGACTTCCTAATCAACTTTTATAACAAAGTGGATGAGGAATAATAAAGCAATCACTCCACTTTCTTGATGGCATCAAATGAGTATAAAAAACTAAGGTTTGACATAAGATTATTCCGGCGAAGCTTTGGCAACAAGATGTAACAAGCCAATATCTGTTTTGGCTTATTGTAAGTTTGTGGAGTGCAAATTTACCATTGATATAAGTAAAGCAGTTAGTTGACTCCTTTATTGCTTGGATAAGTTGGACTAGGTTTGAGAGAGTTTTGCATTTCAATTTTCAAAAAAAAGAAAAAAGAAGAAGGGCTTTTCATGTACTAAAGCTTTTTCAATTTTGACATACCTTATATATAATTTGAATTTAATACGTATAAAATATAAAAATTTAATATTAAAATTTATTTTAATACGTTAAACATAATTTTTTTTATTTTTATTATATTTATATCTAATTTTTATTAAATTTTAATTCATATTATTTTCGTATTTTTATTTGTATATTGCTAAAATTACCAAATTTTATGTAAATGCATTTTTCAAATGTCCACAGCAAAAAAATTTTAAAAAAATTAATTTTTTTCCATCTCTTCTAAAAATTACCTTGAACGAGTTAAGATTTATAATGGACTCTTGAGGCTCATTGTTTACTCACATAGGTCGAATAATCGAAGATTTTTGACCCAAATTCGAAATTAATAGTTAATATTAGACCCAATTGTTTACTGTTCGACCTCACAATGTTTACACATTAAGTCTAAGGTTGGTTCTGAGATGAGACTCATTTGACTCAATATTCTCAATATTCCCTAAAAGGCCTAAAATGGGCCACTGACATGTATGTTGTCCATAATCCTTAATTTACTTGAAATATATAAAATCAAAGAACTTTAGTACACTCTTCAACAAACTAATTTCAATTATTTTGGTCAACATTAAGTACACAACCGTGAATTCTGATTAATTTTATATTTAATATAATATAAAAATACTTCTTGATTTAAAAAAAAAAAAATTTCTCCGAGTTATATGTTGGAATAATTAAATAAACCTATTACCTTTGATTATTTTTCTAGCTAAATGAAACATACTTTAGAGCCTTTTCTTCTACCTTGAGAATCTAAAATCAAACCAGCTGCCCTCCCCGATGGTTTTTAAATTTGCCTCAGCGCAAGCTCCAATCATCGGATAGGCTGATTATTATGAAATAATAAATAAATCGAACAATAATGATTCAGAGTATTTCATTACATAGGTTTCAATTAATATGATTAATAGAGATTAATTGATTGATTGAGAATCAATTTGAATAAACAGTATGATTAAACAAAAAGCATAACTCTTCCATAACCATTTCCGAAATGCTCCTCACCCCATGTTCTTGACCAACCTATTAGACCAAGCAACACTTAGTTAAAAAAAATAAAATAAAATAAATTGGATAAGCAACTTCAAATGCAAATATCTCAAAAATTGTTTCATAACTAGAGTCACAAAAAGATAAACTTGTAGAGCTATAAATCCTTTCTTCTGAATGATAATGATGACCAATGAAGCCTAGCTAATACATTGTAGTGACAAGAGTGATAAATTCTACAGATTATTGTCAGTGCCTCAAAAGGGAACAATATTCAACCAATCAGCCCGTACTTCCCTCCAGACAGAAGGACGCATTTAATTTCAATTCTCTCCATCCGTGGATGGTCATAGGTTAAATTGGAAAACTAAATTGTCTTCCCAAAAGTTCCTCAGCACTGATCCATTTCCATGTTTTTCAGGTGTACTTGGACAGCTGTTCAACAATATTCCATTATGCAAACTCACTTAGGATCTACCACAGGTTTCTGCTCTACTCCTATAGCGGTCGTACTAAGAACAAAATTTTGCAAAATACAAAAAAGAGTATTGAAAAAAACTTGCACCAAGTATGAGCAAACAAGGATAATCAATATTGTTACTTGTCCAAAGTTTTAACAAAATGAAAAACATGAATTCTGATTGCTGCCAAATAGGAAATCAAATGACCAAATGAATATTATGTACGAGCTAAATTTGTAAGAAATCAAGTTATGCACCACATGAAGATAGAAATAGATGTTACGCATATAAAATAACAGCAGAGAAGACTGGTCAAATAACAAATTTCTCATTGGGCATGCAGAACTTTAAGTGCTTTAGAAATCTTAGCAAATGATGGATTCTTAGAAATGTCTTTCAAGTTCTGGCCAAAACAGAAAGAAGTTGCTTTCAAGAATGAGTTCTCTTTAAATGTTTGTTTTGAATCGTTTCTTACATTTTTTTTGACAATTAAACGTTTAATATGGGCATGCCATATTTTCTACTCAATTTTGGTGGAGAAAAAGTATCTAATTGGTTTAATCTATAGTCACAAGCCCATGTTCATTGTATAATAATAAAATGATTTTATACCTTTTCCTACCATTCTGAGGAACCTGTATTGGCATTGACCACCCATCCTTGTCCATCAACACTAGTATCCATTTCCACCAAAGTCCTCCCCACCATTTCGATACCAGGTACTGCCATCTTCATTTGAGCCACTACCAGACTCCTTAACATTCTCAAGCTAGTGCCCCAGTCCTTCACATTTGCAATAGTAGCGTCTACAATGAGAAACAAGCAAACAACCGCATCATTTATTAGATTTAGACCTGGTAACCCTAAAGATATATGCAAGCACAGTGAGAATTTCATAATAAATTTCCACAGTTTAATGTGCATTGAGAGTTACCTTTCTTTGGTGGAGTGTGGCGAGACCGAGGACCAAAACTTGGGGGGAGGCCGGGGAGCACTAAGGGTAAAGCTTTTCTTGTTAGGAAGGAAATGGAGATTTGTAAAAATCATAACATGAAATTAACAATACATTACAAGATTTAGCAGTGAATACAACTTTTAAAGTTATTGCATCAAAATCTAACTAAAAACAACAAGCTTTGAGTTGTGAAAATTCACAATGAAAAGGAACAAACAAATTAACTTCAAAGCCTGAAAAAAAAAATGTCAACATCATATGCTCAAATCAAAATGAAATACCTAAATTAGCAAAAGTTAGGTATCATGTTGTTTCTTTAAAAAATATATAATAAATTCAGAATAGCATTAAGGAACAATACGAGTATAAATATACGCAAATATGGAGAAATATGCGATATGCGTACAAATTTCGTAGATATATTTTAAAAATAGGGCAAAAGGATGAAAGTGTGACGTACTGAGCCGAAGCAAACGACATTGCAAGAGAGTCCAGGACTCGGACCATCTTAGGGCTTTTCTTGGAGTTAAACCGCCAGTCGCCCCCATTCTCATTTCTCTTGCCCGAATCGGTGGCTCTCCACATCGGGACCACGGGGTCGGAGCAACAGCTACTAATTCGACACAACATAGTGAGTCGATCACGTTGAAAGTACATTTTCTTTCTTTTACAAGGACTTGGACCATCTTAGAGCTTGCCAGTATATATATAGAACACCAAAAGCGCAGATTCGTTGTATATATTTAAAGGGTCAGAAGCATATATAAAAGAGGCCTAAATGTGCAGATTTTATGGCTAATATAGCTCATGTGGGTAGGGTCGACACCATGTTGATTAGAGATCCTCCCCAAGGTATTATTAGTTTGCTGCATGATGACTGCAGAGGTGTAGGTTGTAATCGTTTTATTACAGAATTATAATATTTCCATCTGCTTTAGAACCAAAAAAAAAGGCCTAAATTTGCTTATATATATAATCATCTTTATCAGAATTTTCATCCCATTGAATTAGGCTATTATATATATATATATATATATATATATATATATTACTTGTATAGATATTATCACAGGTTTAGATTTCTTATATGTATATATAAAGGGTCAAGGACCCATATTTATTTGTGTGTGTGTGTATGACAAGAAGTCCATATTTTATAGCAAAATCTATAACACGAAGCAAACTTAGTAAATAACTTATTTAATATTTACATTGCCAAAACTCTTTTTTATCAGTCCACCAAGAGCTTGTTGGCAAACATTGACTACTATTTAATACTTTTCAAGGATTTTATTCTTCGCATGAGAGAGATATGTTCAACGATGAGTATGAACACGTCTCAATGATCCAAGTTTCATAATTCTAACTAGAAATCATTGGAACTGACATATAGAGTTATTACCGCAACAACATTGTCACTTCAAGCGCTAAGCGCTCTAGGGCAATGCCGATGGTTGATCCTTAAGCAATTGGGAAGTTGCTAGTTATGTTGAGGATCTGGCCCTCCTGGTGAAATTCTTGCTGCATCCGTTAATACCCTCCTGTCATGCTTCATCGCTGGCAAATCATAGCCTGCCAATGCATGTATAATGGATTGGCTATCGATCCTTTTCTGCATTGCCTTACGGCCAGCATAACTCTTTGTTTCCACAACAACATCAATTGCATTTGCTGATAAAATGAGTAAGATTGCAAGTGAAACCTGCATGATGATTGAATTAGGCAAGTGGCATTTTGTAGTGACATAATCTCATTCCCTTATATAGCTGGAAATTCATGGCAAACGTCCAAGATTTCACGTCTCAGAAAAATAACGGTATGGCGAATGCAAGTTGAGAAATCCTGAAGGGATATTTATGTTTTTGTTTTTTACAAGGTTTTTAGCTTTTCCTACCCATTACCTTGATAACTTTAATTATCCCTCAAAAAGGCTGAAGCATTTGTCTTAGGTCCCCACTTGAGCACGCAGAGCACCCTGCTATATATCTTTAGCTTGATCATTCATTTCCCATTAAACTTGTCTGCACAGTCATCTTCGGCTCTTTTAAATCCAAGGTTGGACTTCGGGCAGTACCTAAAAAAGACAAAACAAGAACAAAGCTGAGCAAGCCTCAAAATGAAAATGCCAAGGATATAAAGTCTTTAAGCTAGAGGACAAGAAACAGCAGACACATATGCCAAATTTCATTCAAGTCATTATTGCATTTGGCTTTTGTCTTTTGTTGATCCAAAGTGACTCTGAAAAACGAATGCAGTCGACTTTGCCCACTTTACATGTTAGGACGGTGTCCTTCTACAGGGTTATTAATACAACACTGCACGTATTTGATTCCCAATTAGTCAGTAATTTCTGGTGCTTTCTTTCATTTGTTAGGTCTGCTTATCCTACTTGCACTGCTTTACTTTCCTTGGCCCAACGCCGAGTCCAAACTATTCCTCTTATATAACTTTAAAAAGTGGGTTTATGATTTCTGGTTCTCTTGGATAAGTATCTTGTTGTCAAAGGTTGAATGTTGACGTTTCAGTTTTTGTCTTTTAAGAATTTCCAATCAGAAAAACAACATATGAGTCTAACCTATCAGACTGCAAAGGTTATACTGTATCCACTTGATAGATACGCCTGATTTTCTGGTTAGGATTTCCTTTTATTTGTTTTTTTTCTCTTTTCGTAAATTATTGTTCAAGTAGATAAACTTAATTCTACTTTACCCTATGATATAGTCAAATTTCTTACAAGTTATATCAGTAATTGAAGCTAGACTTGTTAGACTCAGTAGTCTTCCTCTTAGATTCAAGGCCCTGCCTCAAGTTAATAAGAAACAAGATTCATTATGTTGGGGTTTTGGGTGTGTATTTATAAATGAAAGGAAAAACTTTATTCATTTAGCAAACTTTTGTCGTTAAGAAGACCCAACAACATTCAATACTGATATAAGAGTCCATGGTACCCACATATTTTCTTCTGTTTTGTGGAGAAAAAGGCTTTCCCGAGGTCTGAGTGTGAATAGAAAGTTATTGAGGTTTTCACATCGATTGTAAATAGGCCGAGTGTTTATTTAAATTGTGAGGGAAAGTTTTATTCCTTGAGTTCTCCTTAATAAGGCCCAATAACACTCAATATATTAATCCATTCTTAATTTTTTAATAAAAAATTGCTTTGCAAGTAAATTTTTTTAAATGTCAACATAAAAGTTTAGCTTAATAGCAAAATATACCATCAACTTTTTACACAAAATGAATATAATCTTTCAACATTTTATTGCATAGAAATTTGTTCATAAATTTTTATTTTACTATAAATAAACCATCAACTTTTTAAAATCATGCAATTAAATCTAAATCTGTTAAATGACGACATTAATTGTCGTTTGGACATCCTACATGTACGCTAACGCTGATAGCTTAGTTGGTTGCCTCGTGGCATGTCACATGTGCAATACAAACCGAAGTTAATGTCATTTATTAGATTTAGACTCAATTACATGATTTTGAAATGTTTAAGGTTTATTTACAGTAAAATAAAAATTTACGCACTGATTTTTATACTATAAAACGTTAAGAGTTTATATTAATTTTGTACAAAAAATTGATAATATATTTGATTATTAAGCGTAAAAGTTTTTTTTAATGTCAACATAAAAATGCAGAAATCATTAACTTGAGAGTTCGATAGCATACCCTAATATTGGAATAAAAACTCGATTTGATGATGATGATTAATCTAAGAGTTCGAGTTAAATGTCCTTGGCAACATTTGGTAATAAACAAGTGGTCATAAGTTTAATTTTGAAATTAATACGAATATTAAAAGAGTAGAAGTTACCTAGAATAAAACTAGCATAACAATTTGATTGGTTACGCAGTCCTAAGGGTATTGATATGGTTTGAAGAATGAATAAATTTTTATCATCCAAAAAAAAAAGCAAAGCAGAAAAAAGCTACTGATGTATGACACCAGTGCATGCTGTATAGAAACAGGGTTGATAAGCAGAAAGCCTTGAATTATTATGAAAAATACTGTACAATGATCAAGTCAATGCTATATGTATCTTAATTTATGTTAGGAAAATTTCAGAATGAATGTGACAATTTAGTTTTGAGACGAGCAGTATTACACTTTATTAAATATAATATTACTTCACATAAAAATAAGTTATTCTAAAATACAACAAAGTTTTTCAGAGATTTTTTGTGAATTGTGAATGATTGAGAGTGAATTTTTTGGATGAGCGGTGTGATTAACTTGAGTATTCCAATTAAATGTGTGCACCTGCTTTGCAACTTTTGTTAATAATCAAGTAATCAGAACTTTAATTTTGGAATTAATAGGAATTAAAAGAGTAGAAAATTACAGAAAATAAATCTGGTATAACAGTTTGAATACTTATTTGGTTTGATGAATTAATAATTTTTTGTCATCCAAAAAAACTAAAGGAGAAAAAAAACAGCTACTGATGTATGACACCAGTGCATGCTGGACAGATTGCTTATTCTTATTTTCATGGCCGCGTTAGCTCTTAAGAATGGATGACCGTCTCATGCTGGCTATATAGAGAGAAATATCCTAATTCCTAAGTTGTATTTCATTTTTTTTTCTTCCACAAGTTAATCAATTTCAACATATCAAACTCACATTATCTGCAAATTACTTGGAATATATAGCTGATCACGTAAAAACTTAAAAGTGAAAGATTCATTTATCTGTCAAAGATAGTACAAGCATATGTAACGTACAAAAGGTCCTATTGGTGCCTTATCTCACATTTCTCAAGTAAAATTCAGACTACAAAATTATAAACTAGTTATTTATGGAGTGATGCTGTGGATCAGGTCCCCCAGGACTTGATCTTTCTACCTGTTTAAACTGGTTTTTCTTAGCTTCTGAGTCCAGGTACTTTCTCAACGCCTCAATAGGTTGCTTTAGAATTAGTTTCCTCTTCTCTATCACAGAGCGACTATCTGAGCCTGCAGACAGAAGCAAGACCAAGGTGAGGCATACCAGAAACCTAGAGATAGACATTGTAGTTAAGGTGATTAAGAGACAACCTTGTACTTTGACATTGAAGTTGATAAGCTAGCTTTTCATATTTATAGACTTCTAGATCAACTTTTACGACAAAGTGGATGAGGTATACTAAAGCAATCACTCCACTGTAAATTGTCATCTGACAGAGAAAGATCGTTTCCCTGCTGGCAGAACCAAGTATAAAAGGTTATAGTTTTGCTTAATATCATTCTGACGAAGCTTTTGTCAATAAGGTGTCAAACAGCCATAGCCCAATGTCTATTTTGGCTTATTATAAGTTTGTGATGTACTGAACTCCTTTTAGCCTATTATTGATACTGGTTGATTTATAAGGTTCGCAACTTCACACATAAGTCAAGAATACGTCGCTGTTAGGCATGGCAATTCGTGTACCATGACGGATAAGTGGATAATAAACCACACCGACCAGTGACGGTTGACGATAAAAAGTAGTTCGGAAATACTTTACATTAAACCATTTCATCCAGCTAAAGTAGAAAACCATTCATCTGGCACCATTTTATCATTAATTGGTAAGAACTTGACAGGGATAAGCCAAGCGTCAAATTCATCAAGACAACATCCTTTTGGATAATCACTGATTTTGCCTTTAGTTTTATCCCATTATTTTTTTCTGGCTGCTGGTTTGCAATGCAAGATAAGATCAACAGCACCAACCTTGCTATTTTACTATCATTTATGACACGACAAAGATTGGATCAGGTAATAAACACTGGCTTCATTCAGATCATTTATAATTTGTTTATGGAGCCCTTAAAGAGCCACTGCTAAAGTGTTGTTTCAGCATCCATGTTGTTGTTATATGGAAGGAACAAAACGGAAAAAAAATATATGAAAATATATGAAAAGCAAAAAAACAGAAAAATAAAATTTTATAACTGCAAATTCACAAAATACAAGCACACCACAACTCTTTATATAGAGCTGAAAACAAACAAAAAAATTCTTAAAATTATGTCACTTCTTGTAACATAATACCATATTATGCCACTACTCTTAAGATTAAGTTATGTTACATCACTACTCCGTACATAATGCCATGTTAAACCACTACTCAATGTCTTCCTAATATTAAGTCATAATGTCAATACTCCTAAAGACATGATCTATTAACCAATTATTTAGTAACTACTTAACTAAGTACTAAGGCACATTACTGACAAATCTCCTCATTGCCTTAGTAGCTACAGGGACCTAATTTGTCTCTTTGCCATTCGTTTCCTTAGCATTTGCGACTTTTTGTCAGATTTCGGTATTCTGACCCTATTAAAAGGTTTCCCATCATTAGACTCATCAACATTACTCGACTTTTCCTTGTTTTTGTCACGCCAACCAAGTCCAAATGGTCGAGAAAGTAAACTAATCTTTCGAGCAGGAATTTCATGTTGGGGCTCTTGATTGCTATGTGCTGGTGAATCTGAATATGATGATCGTGGAGAAGATTAAGCTTTACTTAGTCTAGACTGGTACTGTAAAGTAGCCTCCAACATTGATTCTGTCATTACCGCTCTTTTCTCAATTTCAGCAAGCGAAGCAATGACCTCTTCAAACTTTTCTTGAAGCACTCGAGCAAAATATCTTTGTGCAACTGAATCTTATTCAGCAAATCTGCGAGCATCTTTTGTTACCCTCTGATTTTGCTTCACCCGCATTAGGACCTGAAGCCTCTCATTTTCTTGTTCCTGCTTCTCAGAAATTGTTTTACGAAGCTCAGTAACTTTTTGCTCTAATTACTCCACCTTAGCACTTAATTGACACCAGTTATCCTGGTTAACCATCTCCATCAAATCTGTCTCTAGTTCCTCCTCCATTAAATTTAAAGCAAAGCTTTTTGCTCTCATTTTCACCTTAAGCACATCACAGTCTCGTGCATCTTTTATCCAGTACCATTTGTTTTTGAAAATGACTTTGAAGCCTTTTTCAATTAGCTATCCAATACTAAGCAAATTTTGGTTGATGTTAGGCACATATAAAACATTATTAATATACTTCAAATCTGATAAACTTTCTATAGTCACAGTTCCTTTTCCATTGACTAAAAGAAATTCATCATTTTCAATTTTCACTTTGGAATGAATGTTTTATCAAGCTCCTTGAAAAGCTCTTAATCACGGGTCATATGGTTCGTACAGTCGCTGTCAATCAACCAAGAATCGTTGAGGTGTTGCATGTTGTAAAACATGTTGCGACAAACAAATGGTTCTCTCCATTTTGCTCGGTAACAGCCTTTGCTTCTTCATGTTGTTGTGGCTTGCAAACCCGCTCCATGAGCCCAAGTTTGCCATATTTTTTGCACTTAATATCAGGCCCCCACCAACACTTATTTTATGGATGACTTGTTTTTTTTGCAATAAGGGCAAGCCAGATAGGTTTCATCCTTCTTGTTGTTGTTACCAACCTTTTTCTTTTTGTAGTTCTTCTTATCTTTACCTTTTCCTGAGTTTTCTGCCTTTACTTGAAAAACACCTTCCATCAACCCTTCTTTTCTCATCAATTGCCTTTGTTCTTGTGTCTGCAATGCATTCACCAATTTTGGCAAGGAAATGCTCGATAGATCTTTAGTTTCTTCCAATGAAGAAATTTTTGACTCATATCTCTCGGGCACAGAAACTAAAATTTTTTGCACAATTCTTTCATCAGAGAAGTCCTTACCAAGCATTCTCACCTTGTTAAATATACCCAGCAACTTGGCAGAGTAATCTTTAATGGTTTCGGCCTCCTTCATTTTCAGTATCTCGAACTCTCAAATCAAGTCGAGAATCTGCATGTTTTTGGTTATTTCATTTTCCTGGTATTCCTTTTTGAGATAGTCCAATATGCTTTTTGCCAATTCCAAGTTCATGGTTCTGGTAAATATGGTACTTGAAACTGCTGAGAATAGACAGACTTTAACTTTGAACTTCATTGTCTTCCTTTCTTTGTGATTCTTTATATGAGCTATAGTGAGATTTGTGGGCAATGACAACACTTCATAGTCTTCTTCTACAGCTTCCAAAGGTCTAAAGCTTCAAGATAGACCGACATCTTAACAGCCCAAACTTGATAGTTTTCACCATAAAAAATGGGTGGTGCAATGAAAAAGTTTGTTTCTGTTTCTATTCTTGAAGGTGGTTTGGATTCATTCAACTCACAGATCTCTCAAGAAAAGAGCTCTTATACCAATTTGTTGTTATATGGAAGGAACAATGCAGAAAAAAAATATGAAAGGCAAAGAAACAGAAGAATAAAATTTTATAGCTGCAAGCTCACAAAACTCAAGCACATCACAACTCTTTATATAGAGCTGAAAACAAACAAAAAATTCCTAAAATTATGCCATTTCTCCTAACATATAATGTCATATTATGTCACTACTCCTAACATTAAGCCATGTTACACCACCACTCCTTACAAAATGACATGTTATGTCACTACTCCTAACATTAAGTCATGTTACACCACTATTTCATATCTTCCTAATATTAAGTCATAATGCCAATACTCTTAAAAATTTGATCTATTAACCAATTATTTAGGAACTACTTAACTAAGCACTAAGACACATTACCAACAATCCATAGAAAAATAAAGGGACGCAATCTTAATTTCCACAATTTCCATAGAAGTCCGTCCAGGGTATCAATATTCTTCCTTGCTGAGAAATCTCTCCCAGACTTGCTATAGAGTCCCCTATTTGATGCTGCTGATCAATGCGTCAATGGGAAGCCAAACCTGAAACCTTTTTGATAGTTAAGTTAGGCCGGCCTTTTTCATTTTGTTTGCCTCCCTCCATATTATGTGGCTGCTAAATTTCATTGTGATTTTTAACTTCAACAGTACCGCAATGAAACAAAGACTGACCTGTATATATTTGTTAATTTGTGATTAATACTGAGTTGTCCATTAGCTAGAATCAATATCAACAAATGGCGACATTATTTTTGGATTCTTTTCCACTCTCCAATACATCTAGTTTCCTCTTCATGAAATGCACGCTGCGTATATTTCTCCAGTCAGTACTTTGCATTAGATCCAGCAAAATCTTATTTCTCTCGAGGTCTTCTTTTTGGCTAATAGGAAAGGAAAGGAAAAAGACTAGAATTTTTGGCCTTAATCTATGCCCAATACTTGGGTCGAACTTTAGATTTTCTTTCTGTTCAAATTAAAACCAATTTTCTCGTCTTTATATTCAGTTCAACTGTTGTCCTGTCTCTTTGTGTTCTTAGTTTTCTAGCCACTCAGGCATGGATGCAGTTATAAACATTTCAGATTATAAGATTCCAGTTTCTAGCGAAATATCATCCGATAGTTCAAGGATCTTTTCCATTAAAATATGGAAACTAAGAACATTGATAAATGGTCTTTAATTCAAGGGAGTCTGGGATTCAGGTTCTATCCTTCTTTTTCTCTAGAAGTGAAATCCTGAATCAAACGCGTGTTTTTCTTTGGATCCTTTTCGAATCAGATTTCCTGGTTAAGCTGAGCCACTGACTGCCCTGACTTTGATGTATTAGTGGTGTAATGCTCATCCTTGAAGGAAAAAAAAATGGAGGATCCGACACCAACAGAATAGTCCCACACAGGATATCATTCCATAATCTCCCTTATCTTATCCATTCCTTTAGGCACCAATTCCAGTTAATTTTATTAGTTGGTATTCACTTTAAAAATTGTTTGAAGAGTTTATAGAATCACATTTAATAAACTTGAACCTTGTCATGAAAGAGACAATTCCCTTTTCAAATTTCTTCAAGTTCTAGCTTTCGCTTTCCGTCCCATACTCTGCAGATTTAGACAAACATAGAATAAAGTTTCATGGTTCAATTGCTCTTACTTTTAGTTGTATTAAATGAACTTAATTTTGACAGCACGCTTAAGTGGTTGGGTGGTGGAAGTTGGGATAGAAATCTGACATTCAATTCTTGGTGCTCCCCTCTTGTTTCAGAAGGAAAAAAATAATAATAATAATAAAAAGATTAGTCAGAGTTCTTCCATCCTGGCAGATGCATTCATACTACTTGCTGCAGAAAAAAACCTATAATTTAATCTGCTTACGAGTTAAAAAGTGCCAAAAGGTGAGTTTTGCTTTATTGCTAGAGCAAGCATTGGATTTTCTATTTATTTAATTTGTAAAGTGGCCTAGTTGTTTATAAAGGTTCTTCAAGCATTAATTATCCTTCGTGACAAAAAGGAAAGTGCTACTTTGACAAAAGGGAAGGAGACGGGAAAATTGACAAGTATTGCAAGCTTTAGATAAATTCTGAACTCTGACATGGCTAATTCTCCTGTGAGTTATTAGTGCTTCATTCTATAATATCACTCTGAAGATTTCATATATCAGCACTAAAGGAGATTCCAACTTAGAGGATGGTAGGATATTATAGTCTTCTTCATCTTATCCATGAATTCAGGTCAATCCTTATTAATTGAGGCATTGAGAACCAGACAACAGTGGTTATCAGTCATTTAGGCAAGCTTTGGCGGTGGTTTCTTATCTATTTAACTATATTATATGAGATAACAGATTCTTTTTGTATACTTTAGGCTTTATGTCAAAGTGTTGGGGTTACACGTTTAGTAGCGGAAGAAGTTAGGTGTGTGATTATAAGTACGAAGAAAAATTTTACTTATTAAGTTAGTTTTTTATGTTGAGAAGAACAGAAAAGCACTCCTCTGAGACTTGATGTGTTAAAAGAGAGGTTCTTACATCAGTCTTGAAATTCGACTTCATTTTTTAAATTAATTTTTGGGATTGAAAAGATCCGATAACAACCTACACAAAGCAATAAATTTACATTACAAATGCAGGGAAGCTAATAATCCAGAACAGGTCTAAGAGGACCGGATTAAGAATGACAATTGGAAAATTTACTGCACTTTAGTCACTAAACTCCAGCGTTCACTAGCATGTCTTAGAAGAATAAAATCATCAAGTCAAGTCAGTCCAAATACAAGGTAAACAAGAAGTACAGAAACTGCAATAGATTTCTTTATTTTAATTAAAACTATAGTACAACAACACTTCAGCCACATCTTCCAAATAAAGATTCCAAGTTCTAATCCCTCTTCTTCAAACTATAGAAAGAAAATATATATTGCATTCCCAATTTCTCACAGCTAGGTACTCTGTAATCCTATATGTCAAACCTCCAACAAAGTCATCTAATTTGGAGTAGAAGCATTCATAAAATGAAAAACGTTCTGAAGAAAGAAAAGAAAAATGACCCAAGGATCCGATCCACCATCTGAAACGTTGCGTGTCAGCCATCAAGAAAGACTTCTCTCCAGAGAATCATTTCTACTTGTACATCTCATACAAGTTCTTTCTAACAGGGGAGGAAGAGTATTGATACAACTGCTTTGCTAATGATGGATGGAGTGATGTTGGGGATCAGGGCCACCAGGACTCACTCGTTTTGACTCGTACAGGTTGTTGTTGTTGTTTTCATTTGCTGCCTGTCCAATCTTAAAAGCTTCCCTGGCAGCCAATGCTCGAATCGACCTAATCAGGTTTCGTCCGTCTGTGTATGGACCAAGAGGACGACCATCAGACCATGAAAAAGAAAACAATAATAGTAACAGGCATAGATAAAATCTCGAGCTTGCCATTTTCTTGCAATGTTTAAGAAATGTAGTGCTCGTCTTGCAGAAATTCAAGCCCGGAGGATTCCATATATATAGACAATCACAATTTGTTTTTAGTCGAAGTGGGTGAAAAGGACCTTGAAGGCATAATGGGATTCTTTTGTTATTATTTTTCGTTTCTAATTTCACTATAGCGATCCCTTTTAATAATCATATAAAACAATTACCGACAATTGAGGAACCATGTTGGTGAACTAGTTTTGTCAGCAAGAGAACAACCTATGGTCTGATTCATTGAAGTGTAAGAAACCCTCAAACATCCAATCTTTTCTTTTCATTGAACTTCTTTGTTCCGAATGATATACTTCAACATGCGAATCATGTGATTAGGATATAGGATAGGCAGAAAATGCTGACAGCTGCTCTTGAAATGGAGAAGCTCTCAGCTCGATCTGAAATTCCTCATTCTCCAATCGGCTTGAAAGAGTGATTGGCCTCTTCTAGAGCACTTCTTATAACCGCACTCAAACGCATTGTTTATCACTATTTTAAGAAACTTCCATGTTTCAGTTGTCTGTATTAGATATTCTTTATGGAAGTCCAACACTTCCTTTTCGATCAGCTTTTTTCAGTATATTCCGATTGTGAATTTAGGATGATTCCACTGAGCAATGTGGTGGGCCGGCGCCGGCGCCGGTGCCGCCCCGCTCTAGCATAGATAACCAGTACTTCATATAAGCTCTTCTCTAGAAGATTGAAGGTAAACTTGATAGCTGGACTTGGTTGTTGGCTTGTGCAATAAACGATAATCTCGGAATTCCTGATTAGACTTACACCGTAAAATGATAATTTTACATTACATGGTAACAAATCTAACACTTTCTCTTGACCTACACCGTAAGTATTTTTGTCGTAAAATTCATGACTAGACTTTTAAGGGACCTAGTCAAAATAATGTGGAATATTTTTTTTAAATTTATTTTTGTAAAATGACTTTGTGTAAAAAATGTGTTAAAGGTATTTTAGGTGAGGTCTAGATCAGACTAGTTGGTAAATTAAATTTGCAATAAAGAAAAAAAATCCAAGGAGTACCTAAGTTTGATTGTCGATACGTGTTTTAATGTTTAAGTCGATAGGTAATTAAAAATGAAAGAAAAAAGATGCCCGAGAATGAATAAATAAAGCTTAAGGATGAAAGAAAATTTGTCTGAGAGTGATAGAATGAGGTTTTTTATCTCTCTCTAAGGTTTCTTGTCTTATTTATTTGTTCTCTATGATCTATTGATGGTGTCTCATCTCACGAAATTCTTTGTGTCACTAAAGGTTGGGTTGATTAGAAGGCTACCATCCAAATGAACGTCACGTGAAGGAGATTATCTGAGTTATTTTTTTTTAAAGGCAAAATTATATTATTAACTACATAAAGACAAAAACTGTCATTAGAAAATCACTCCAATCACTCCCACATCATAGAATTCTTGGACAATACTTTGACAAACACCTAAGCAAAGCAAAACCTTCCAACAATCTAAACTTAAGATTCACAAGTTACTACAAATTAACAGAAACATCAAGCTTCCATCCATCACTAGCTTTCCCTCAAACTTTTACAGCATTTTTCTAAACTTAAGATTTATTGACACCCATTTTTGCCAAGTTGTTAGCCCATGAATTGGCCTCTTTAGGGATTTTAGAGAATTGAACAAATTTGTTTTTCATAAAACATACCTCTTGCCAAGATATTTTGTCGCCATTCCTTAATTAAGATAATGCACTTACTGAATCACTTTCCACTATCAAAGAAACCATATTAGCCCATTCAAAATTAACAATATGGCCTTAGAGAATAAACTTTTGATAAGAACTCTTTCAATTTCGCGTGATCTTGGTTTTCCTTTGACAGAACCATTAACATTGAAATGAAAAAAAAAAGGGAAGTAGAGGCAACCATTCAATAGAAGTGAGCTTCATTGTGAGGATTTGTTTGAGAGACATAAAACAAGCATTGTTTTATACATCATTAAAAATGAAATTACCAAGTTAAGCGAGTTTTAATGAGATCAATAATTTGGATTAAATCCCATGAGATAACCTGAGTTGTTAGCCTTGTGACCCTAGACGGCTAGCTTTCTAAGTAACTTTGGACAATTAATTTTCTAGAATTGGACTGATAGTCTAGTGTTTGGGCCCAAAGTGAACTTACATAGCCTAACAATAAGTATAATTAAACAATTCATACAAACTTTTAAGAGAAGAAATTGTTATAATTAAGTAGTCTTATAAATATTCATCATTCATGCTTGAAACACCATGAACATATCATCGACAGGTTCTACAAAGTGATGAAAGTGGAAATCCTATACCATATAGTGCTTAAATTAATAAAGTCAAGATCCGCTTCTGCACTAATTTTATCCGTAAGCATATTGACACAAACCTAATTATTTCGTTATTATTAGGTTTTGTCTCTAAAGTCTATACATATTGGAAATTCTTCAGTTAGTTGACTAGGAAAAGAACAAAAACAAAATTTAACTACATATTGTTCGACATGATAGTGGATTTGGGTCGGTTTTGAATATCATAATTGGGTAATTAAAGTGTATATTACACATGATCCATCATCCAGTTATCAATAGTCAATTTGTATATCCTAAAGGCATTAGTTTAAGAAATTATTATGCAATACATTCATGAAATGAGTTTTTTATTTTCATAAGTGAATTTTAAAAAACTTATACGAATTTAATTAGTCAAAATAATATTTATTTAATTTAATTATTAAAAGAACATGTTAACAACATCAACAAATTTAAATTATTTTTCATATCGTCAATGATACTTTGATTTTTTAATATAAAGATTTTGAAAATTTTAAAATTTCATATTCAAATTCATCGTGTGTATTCGTTTATGATTATAATTTTTCATATAATGTAGAATTCTTCTACTGTAAAATATGAATTGATTGCAATCACAATTATGGGTCAACTCTCTTTTTTAATTTAAAAGTAAAAGGCAATATCCAATCATCTTGGATAAAATTTCCTTGTTTCAAGCTGTTAATTTACCTAACTCAATACCTGGTTCTCATTCTACTGTATACTCATAACAGAGGAGTCTTTTATCTTATCCATACCGATATATAAAATGGTGATTTCATTTACCGTTTTTTCTGGTAAGCCTGATTTCATTCACCTAAATTAGGAGTAGGTCATGTTTTCAGCTATGATTTTGAGCAAATAAAATATCTCTATATTATGCATATTATTGAGATGACAGCAACATTTCTAGGTTTTGAAAAGCGTGCAGCATAGCATGAGTCAACCATATTAAATGGCTGCTTTTCAAATTTTCATCCCATCATTACCAAGGAATGAAAGTGGCAAATTAAACTAGCTTGTACTACATATAAAGGCATCTCCATTCAATTAATGCTGAGTTGCACCAGCCTCTCTCATTTCGTTTCCATGCATATTCAAGCTATGAATCTCTCCATTTCCCTCATGACATTATTAATTACATAAATGATCGGTAAACTGGTTAAAGTATTCGCTTCTCAATCCTTCTCCAGCATCTAGCCATCTATCTAGCTTGAATGAAGACAAAAAAACAGCTACTCTTGTAGGAATTGGTAAGTGGCTGTTGCACTGTAAAGTGATCTAAATTAAGCAGACCTACTTGTTCTTCTTTGTGGTTTAATTATTAGACAATAATGTGCTTGGAAATCATTTAAGTATCAAGTTAATACTCCACATTTTGTTTTTTAATCTGACATGACCTAATTCTACCCCAACAGATCAGTGAAACAAGCAGATGGAGAAAAACTTTTGGAAACCAAATAAATTTACGAGGACAGCATTCTTTAATTAAAATAAACTTTTGTGTTTTGATTAAAATTTTGACTCGACAATTTTAAACATATTATGATGACAAGAAAAAAAATATATAAATATGAATGTTTTTTGTTTGATACGTGGGTACAAAATTTTCACACAATGATTTTTTATTTAATTTACACAGCGCAAACATAAACAGAAAATATAAAAACGAATCATTAGGTATAATATTCATAACATTAATCAACCATGGTAATAATAAACTTGCTTAGCACTTACAGAAAAGCCACAAAAAAAAAAAATTCAATATGAGCTGATGCTGGGATATTCAATCTCCCTTGTGGGTAAGTGTATGCATATACATATTGATAAAGGTGCATGACCAACATTTGCCAAACCAAAGAGGATAACTTTGGAGAATTTGTGTAGGCATGAAAAAAAAAAGAGCTGAGGGAGTTAATTTTCATAAACTAGGAGTGCTTAAATTTTCATAAACCATTGCAAATATATTCTTAATAATTGAACCATTAGTTGTTGAAGTAAAAACCTATCACACATTATATTCAATGAAGACTGAATAGATACATATTACATCAACTTGGCACTTATTGCATATTACATTATATTTTGTCAAAATCATAAGTTTTAGTGACAAATTTTGTTCCTATCATCAGACAGTACAGTTATTTTGTGCCATGATGCTGATGACCATATATAGCTCTATCACAGACAATCTTTCTGCTTATGATAATTTGCTGATCAGTGATGCTTCGGATCTGGGCCGCCAGGACTCAAGCGTTTCGACTCGTATAGGTTCTTCGTGTATTCATCTATGACTGGTACGCTGAACTGATACGCTTTCCCTGAGCTAGCAGTAATGGACAATGCTCGAAACAAACTAGTTGGGTTCCTTTCCTGCATATGTGGGTTAAGAAAGCGAGTTTCAGAACTTGAAACTACACAGAATATCAGAATCAAGCATGCATAGACTCGCAAGCTAGCCATGTTTGGTCTTAACCTTGTGCAGTTCCAAGTTTGGAAGAGGTGGTATTTATAGGCCAGAGAAATGTTATTTTTAATTAACCAATAAAATTGGTTAAAAGAACCTCAAAAAGCATGATTATTATGAAAACCAATCCGATTCATATTCGTAGATTGTTGCAAATGTGTGCGGTGCATTTAAATTTTCGGCATTTGTAATATTAAGAGTTTTTCGAATCCTATCAAATAGAATTAGTTTAATAGTTAAATATATTTTCAAATTTTCTCATAAAATATATATAAGTTTTCAACGTTTTATCACGAGAAATTCAATCCATAACTTTTATTTTACCGTAAATAAACCATAAACTTATCAAAATTATACAATTAAGTCTAAATCTATTAAATAATACTAATTTTTGTTAGTATTGTACACGTGACAACCAACTAAGTTATCCACGTCAGTTTTCATGTAGAATGTTCACACGACAATTAATGTCATTTAATAAATCTAAACTTAATTACATAATTTTAAAAGGTTAAAAGTTTACTTACAATAAAATAAAAATTTATGAATCGATTTTCATGCGAATAAACGTTAAAAATTTATATCCATTTTATGCAAAAAATTCATGATACATTTGACTGTTAAATCAATAAAATTCGAGTCACTAACATCAATATTTACATAGGCATAAATTTTAAGATAAAAAATAATTCACCAATCATCAATAAAAAAAAGAAAAATAAAAAAACTCTCTCTCTTCAGACAAAAGCTCCTCAGGCAATTATTCTTGACAATAAACACCAACTAAATTCAAGCAAAGCTGAAATTTGGTGGGAAGAAGTCGATTGGTCATTGTACCAACAAGATTATTCTCGGTACTAACAATGTCACCGCAAACAATAATATATAAACAAAATGATACCATACATTAATGTACTTCGTTCTCTCCTAAAAACACCTAATCTTTTATGAGAAAAATAGCATGCTAACTATCACAATAAATTGCAGTAGCCTACAGGTCTTTTTATACATCACCAAATATTCCCTTCAATCAAATAGCTTCCCCAACACTACAGCCTCAATAATAACCCTGTATTCAGTCTCAATAGTGGATAACGCAATTGTAACATACAAAGAAGTTTCCCTACTAATAGCACAACCACCAATGGTGAAAGTATATCTTATCAGTAATCTTCATTTATCAAGGTAACTAATAAAATCAGAAACTTTTATTAATGAGATTAGAATCGAGGAAGAGTGAGTCTTCCTGATGAGCTTAACAAAGAAAACTAGGTGCTAATGACATCATGTCAGTCCACGTGTAGAATGGAACAAAAGCAGGGGAAAAGAAGAAACGAAATAATGGAACGCTATTGACTTATGTAAGACCCCTGGAGAAATAACACCAAGCCCAGGAAAATTAATCCCGTTCACCTCTCTGTAGACTTTGGAGAAAGAGACGTCACCAAGAGAGGAGATCATGCTATCGATTTCACGGAAGGTGGACTAGGACTTTTGTTTCCCATGCAAATTCATATCAAGCATCCAAGCAGGAAGCAGTCAAGAGAGTCGGGGAGATTCCACAGCCTAAAAGATCCATCCAAGAGGAGAATAAAATGGGACAGAGGAGGAAGAGGTGATGGAAATCTTCTTCAGCAGAAATGCACCATGTGCATTGATTAAGCGATGCAGGGATTGGGATTCTTCTGCTTGCAAGGAAGACTCTTGTTGGCAGCTTCCCCAGTATTAAAAGCCAGAGGAAACACTGGACTTTAGGAGGAATTATAAATTTCCATAAGGTGCAAAAATCAGGGTGAAGCCTCGGAGGGACGGATTGCATAAGCATATCAGATAGTATCTTAACCGAGAAGATCCCATGCTTGTCGTATTCCCCTATGATAATATCTTCTTTTGATGGAGAGGCCCGGTTGTGAGTGATCTAGGAATGCAGGTGGTCAAGTCATTAGTATTCTCTCGGGCGCAGTGGTCTTCTAAAGAAGGATGGCCATGAAGAATGAGAGAAGCCATTAGCAACCTTATAGTTAGATAGCATAGCATTTTGTTTGATGCCAATACAAAAAGTCTGGGAAAAATGGTTTTCCAAGGGGCGTTGCCAACCCATGTGTCATGCCAAAAAAATACAATTGTCATAGCAGATTTTTTATAAACCATAGCATATATATTCTTAATAATTGAACCACTAGTCGTTGAAGGATAACCTGTTACACATTCTATTCAATGAACACGAACATTACATCAATTGGCACTTATTGCATATATCTTGTCCAGTTCTAGTGACAAATTTTGTTCCTATCATCAGACAGCAGTACCAGTTATTTCGTGTCATGATGCCGATGACTATATGTAGCTCTATGACAATCTCTACTACTTCTGATAATTTGCTGATCAGTGATGTTTCCGATCTGGACCACCAGGACTCAGGCGTTTTGACTCGTATAGGTTCTTCGTGTATTCATCTGACTGGTATGCTGAACTGATACGCTTTCCCTGAATTAGCAGTAATGTACAATGGTCGAAACAACCTAGTTGGGTTACTCCCTTCAATATATGGATTAAGAAAGCGACTTTCTGACCTTGAAACTGCATAGAATATCAGTATCAACCACGCACAAAATCGCAAGCTAGCCATATATATATGTGGTCTTTACCTTGTACTATGCAGGTCCAAGATTGGACAAGCTGGTATATATAGACCAGAGGAATGTTACTTTTAATTAACCAATCAAACTGGTGAAAAGATCCTCCAAAAGCATGATTATTATGAAATCCTATATGCCTGATTCATACTCGCAGATTGTTGCAAATGTCTGTCGTGCATATAAATTTTCTGCATTTGTCTTTGATTACTCCTGAGGCTAGAATTTTCTAGGCGTTTAAGAAAGCCAAGTAGCTGAGCTTTTCTCCTTATCCAATGGGGATTATCGAAGAGTCACGTCTTTTACGTTTGAGTGACTTGGTACAAATCCACTACATCAAAGTGGTGTGCTGACAAAACCATCTCGGCCTTCCTCGATTCTTAATTGAGTGCTCTAGAACTATGCTTGTCATAGGTTCAAAATTATTGTAAAACTAAGTCAACAATCATGGAGGCCAAGTTTGTTCCACAGATAGAATTGCTTTGATCAATTTAAACTGCAAATTATGTACAGGTTCACTCTATATGTTCTCAATGATACGATACATTGAGAGCTCTAATCACCATAGAAAATAAGCTACAGTGTATTCCTTTTTTCCTCCTGCATTCTGTCATTTGCATAAACCAAAACACCCCACCAATAAAGTTTCTGGTTTGGGTACACAGTAGATTTGAAAGCAGCAGACTGGTTGCATTTTTAGGCTTCTGAAGTCAGCTTCATTGATTTGTATCCTATCCTAAACTTCTTATTCCTCAAACTAATTGAGCGGCCATCAATACAAGCACTCTGCAGATCCGGAGAAGCAAATGCAAGAGGAAAAAACCTAATCACTTTGCATGTTCGCATATTGATATACAAAAATGTATAAGGTCTACATATAATTTTCAGCATTGGAGGACTTTGATTACTATAAAGTTAACTAAACATTGTTTCAGACATTTAAAAAGATTAAACAGTAGCACTGGAACATTTTGATACTGAAATTAGCACATGACCACTTGTTCTCTACCAGTGTTTCCTCAACTTCTTCAACCTTTCTCGTTTTATCCACTTGAGCATGGAAGAGTCACGTCTTCCCGACTTCTCCTAAAGACCACTGAAAGAAGAGTTAAAAACAATAACAATGGCAGGTTCCCTTAATTATTGATTTTGTCTTTATTAGGGCTCGGTGTCATGTTATCTAATATTTTCTTTATTACAACCTTGAAACGCATGTCAAATCCACTATATCAAAGTGGTCAGCTGACGAAACGATCTATGCTTCGACTGGAATTCTTAAGTGCTGCTTCATCTATTTGCTCTTGCCATGGGTGAAACTCATCAACTCATAGGTTGAAAATCATACTGAAACTAACAATTAGACTGACATCGGCCAAGTTTGTTCCTTTCCCAATGGAGTTTCTTTGGAGCACAGATCAGGTAATGTTTAGGATGATATGAGGTCGGATTGAATCCGATCCAACTTAAACAATTTTTTTTTTTTTTTTAAATTTTGTGATCCATTTGATCCGAATAAAAAATATTTGCTCTAATTTCATGTTAAATTTAAGCCAAGTCAAATTAAAATTCATCTACTTTCATTCTTTTACTAAGTTGAACCTAATTTGAGTTTCATAATCATAAATTCTTAATCCAAGCCCAATCCAAAACAAGCCAAACCCACTGACCTAATTTTTATTAGATTATGATTACATATATGATTTATGTAATTTTTATTAGATTATGATTTATCTCCAAAAAAAAAAAAAAAAGAGCATAGCATACAAGCAATAAATCTGAAAGCAGCAGATACAGACAGACCGTGATACTTGGTAAAGTAGTAAGTTTCTTTAAGCTTAGACTTTGACCAGATTAGGCTTAGATTAATGTCCTCCAACTTGGTCTGCTGTCACTCAACAGAATTGAAAACATTACAGATGAGAAAATCCAATCATTTTATTAGTATAATATAAAAGTAAGATTTTGATATTGAGACATCATATTTCATAACATGAAATCTGTGTGTAAAATGTATAATCTAAACTGCTTGAACACTCATGAAAGATAGAAATAAAATTGAACCCTCAATCAAGCAGACTGAGTAGTTGACAAATGAATCACACTTGTGCACCATCGCTTTGACGTTTGAACTATCTAAAGTTTATACTTTTATACACCAAATGAGTCTTCTTGCAAACTGATTCGATCCCATCTTCAGCCCTCCTCTTTCTGCATTTCTGTTGACAAACCAAAGCTTGGGAAGAAACCACGGTTGTAGCATTGGATTGAGCCAGAGTTGAATAAATTTGTGTAAGAACGAGATTGGTAATGTCTTCAAGGGGTTTCCTCATCCTTCCTTTCCGATTGGTGGGGGGAGATGATTTTTTGAGAACGGCCGTGGGATTCTTGGAGGAGAAAGGAGGGATGTTCTCCTTGTTGTCATTCTCACAAATGGAGAAAACAGCCATGGCTTTGAATGAGAGAGAGGAGGAAGGAAAGGATGGGAGAGAGTGATGAAATGGCGGAGGGGAAGAGGAGGCATAAGTAATGGTGGGTTTTGGAGGGGAGGAAGTGAAAGATTTCAATTCAAGTTGTATTCGGATTCTTACAAAATTTTCTTTTTCAGTTTTTGTTTTGGTTTCATGGAGGGAATTTTGAAGGGGAGAAAATGATGGTTTTCACTTTTCAGTTTGGATGATATTTTTTTTTTAATTTTGATTCTGTGGAGGGAGGATAGAGGCGGAAACATTTTTTAGGTTTGAACGAATGGCGAATGTCAAAACGTGGTGGACAGGGAAGGCGCGCAGTTTTGTGTTTCTACAATTCGGGGCACGAGGAGGGAGAGCCAAAATTTTGCTTTCACTACTGTGCCGGATTGGACTAGACTCTATTGAAAAAATTATATTTATATACCTTAAAAATATAAAAATTTAAATCCATATATTGAATATTAAAATATTTTTTAATTTTTATCGATTAATTTATCCAACGTGTTAAGGGGTTTTCTTTTTTTAATGTGGGGCTAAAGCCCGTTACCTAGAGTAAGTTGGACTGATTTTTGGAATATTTTACTTCATTTGTTTTCGTTTGAATGCCCGTTCTAGGCCCTTTCTTTTAAACAAAGGAAACCCTCTACTTTCTTGGCACTTGGAGTGGACCAGGTAAAGTTTCGGCCTGTCTGGGACCGAGCTACTCTTCCGGGTCCAAGAAACCCGTCTAGAGTTCAAGGCCTAGTTCGATAGTTTCATAGCTTGGAGAACGGGTTCAATCCATACAATACAAGCAGGATGTTGGACATGTTGTGAGGGAGTGTTTTAACGTCGAGGATGAATGCTTGGACCAGCTCAAGGCTGATATATTAAATATTAATTATATTGTTTAATGCTAATTTTGATAATCAATTAGTATTAATTCTGGTTAGAAATCTTATCTCATGAAATGGCAAAAAGGAAAAAAAAGAAAAAAAAAGACAAGATGACTAAAGCAACGGCACAGAAAGAATGAAATCTATCTTCTTATCCGCTACTAAAGAACCAATAAGAAACAATGTCAAGCTGCGGGTCAGTCAAGCAATGACATAAAACTGTGACATGGACGCACACCACTCACCCTGAAGAAAGAGAAAAACACAGTTGCGGCATGGCTTCCGTACTAGGAACATCCTCAACCGCAATCTTACCTTCACGCTCTCTCGTTTCTTCTTCCTCAAAGCTTGCCATTCCCTTTATCTCCATTAACCCAGGTACTTTTCTGTCGGACTAACTTAACTATGTACTTCACTTTATCTTCTTCACATCACAGTTCTGATAGTATGAAACAAATTTAATATAAGAGGTAGGCTTTGGGTATTTTCTATGGACTCAGATTTTGACAGTTTTGGAGGTGGTGCAGGGCAGAGTTCTGGGAGGAAGTTTTATGGAGGTATTGGGATTCAGGGAAGGTCTCAAATTCATGTTGCAGTAACTAATGTTGCCACTGAGAGTAACTCTGTTGAACAGGTTTTATTAACTTTGTTCTCTTCTTTTATTTCATGCTGACATTCCTTGGCTGTTTAGAATCTTTACATAAAAAAATGGCACCTTGGAGACTTGTTTAATTCTGTTTTATATTTGGAGAAAGTGTTTTCTTTTTTTATTTTATAAAAAATTATACTTCTAATGGAGTTGGGTATTTGAAGAAAAAACTGCTGGGCAGGAGGATATAGAGTTCATAGCAGAAATCTAAGTAATAGGTTTTGAATTTATGCGAGTGAAGCTTGTGAACTTAAATGATTTTCAGGCTCAGAAGGTTGATGCTAAAGAAAGTCAGAGACCAGTGTATCCATTTGCTGCTATAGTAGGACAGGATGAGATGAAGTTGTGTCTTCTGTTGAATGTGATTGATCCCAAGATTGGAGGTGTCATGATCATGGGTGATAGGGGAACTGGGAAATCCACAACTGTTAGATCCTTGGTTGATTTATTGCCTGAAATCAAGGTAGTCTATGGTGACCCGTATAACTCGGACCCGGAAGATCCAGAATCAATGGGAATAGAAGTCAGAGAGAAGATTACAAAAGGAGAGGAACTAGCAATTACAATGACGAAAATCAACATGGTCGATTTGCCATTAGGTGCTACTGAAGATAGGGTCTGTGGAACCATTGACATTGAGAAAGCCCTCACTGAGGGTGTCAAGGCATTTGAGCCTGGACTTCTTGCAAAAGCTAATCGAGGGATTCTTTACGTTGATGAAGTTAATCTTTTAGATGATCACTTGGTCGATGTTCTTTTGGATTCTGCTGCCTCAGGATGGAATACAGTTGAGAGAGAAGGTATTTCCATCTCACATCCTGCTCGGTTTATTCTGATTGGCTCAGGTAATCCAGAGGAAGGGGAGCTGAGACCACAGCTTCTTGATCGATTTGGAATGCATGCTCAAGTGGGGACTGTGAGGGATGCCGAGCTTAGAGTAAAGATAGTGGAGGAGAGAGCTCGGTTTGACAAAAACCCAAAAGAATTCCGTGGTTCTTACAAGGCAGAGCAAGAGAAGCTTCAAGAGCAGATTGCTTCAGCTAGGACTTCTCTTTCTTCTGTTCGGATTGATCATGATCTAAAAGTTAAAATATCCAAGGTTTGTGCTGAGTTGAATGTTGATGGATTGAGAGGAGATATTGTGACTAATAGAGCTGCAAAAGCTCTTGCTGCTCTAAAGGGAAGAGATAAAGTCACTGCAGAAGATATTGCTACTGTCATCCCCAACTGCTTGAGACACCGCCTTCGGAAGGATCCTTTGGAGTCAATTGACTCCGGTTTACTTGTCATTGAGAAATTCTATGAAGTTTTTAGCTGAGAGATGCATAAGGAAGTCTTTTTAACATGTATTAAGCTGCTTCCTGATTGTTTTCTTAGTTTAGTTCCTTAATCGATTTTGCTAGACATTTGCCATACTATCAAACACTGCGAGACATTCAAATCATATTAGATTCTTAGTCTAATCATGTAAAGGAAGAGTAAATCGAATGTAAGAATGCTAAGAATGAATATTCTATTTGGAGTTCCTGGTGGGCTATTACTTTTCAAGATGCTCAAGATGCATTGTTTTCTATAATGCATAGTTGATTAATTTACTTCTTTCCCTTTGATTTGAGTTTGTTCCTTTCTTCCCTTTCTTTTAGCTCATTATCCTGTCATCATATCAAGGTTGCATCATTAGTTTTCCAGCGGCCACCTGCATTTCTAGAGCATAGGCCAAAGCCGAAACTCTGGGATATGGCCACTAGTCCCTAAGCTGTAGGATATTTTCCGACCTACCTTCTCGACAATCACAAATGATGGCATTAACATTAATCAGATGAATCAATCAAACTCTTTGCAAAATTAGATCTCTAAAAACTAGAGCTACCGAGATTGCCTTTTGAAACCAGATTGCAGGGTTCAAGGTACAATAATTAACCTTGGAATATTGGTTCAAGGACAGTAACAACACTGACAACAGAAGAATCCAAGCCAATCTCTTCACTGGCCTCTCGATGCAGTCTCCAGAACATCAGCACCATCAGCTTCCTCTCTTTTCCCTCATGACAATGCAACTTCACCTGAAAACCAACCGACACCCCACTTACTCTTTTAACGCCGAAAACATCAACAACACATCATGAGACAAGATGAAGGGTAGTACCAGAATGAGAACGAGAGTTGATGAACGTTTGGCGAGTATTACATGGAGAGCACCATTGTTACATACAAGAACTGCAGTTCTTCAAGCTTTTCATGAGAAACTGATTCATAGTCAGATTTGATGAAGAGAAGGTGGTTTATAAAGGCGAAGCCGTTGAGCCAAGGTTTAAAGTGCATCAGATCCTAATCCGGGATTGGTGTAAGAACCCATGAGCTTTTGAGTTTGAGATCCATATGCGAAATTAAAAAATTAGCACGTCATTCTTTTACTTATTTTTATTTTAATATAATTTAAATGAAACAGCTAATTACGTCAATAGAATTGATAAGATAATTTCTCTAATTTTATTAAGAATTATTGTATAGATTTGAGGATTGGAATACAAGCCAACTCTAAAATTCCTGAAACTTGATTTAAGGCATAACAGTGTTTTTGTCCACTACTCTAGGAAACTTGAACTTGGGATTCTGTTCCAGGAAAGCTGGTGGTCGCTGGTAGACAACTGAAGCAGCTCTTATCAAAATCCCAGCAGTTAAACCCCATATTAAATACTTCTTATCCTCAAATTCATAGTCAAAGAAATGAAGCAGATACTTCTCACCCATCCATTCTCTCTCTTCCACGCTTCGATTTTCATCCTGAACCAAATAATTCATAGACAGTTTTAAAAAGGGTAAAACAATTAAAAGACTAGAAACAGGTGAAGAGAAAAACCTTGATAAACATTTCCAAGGGAGCATCGAATACTGCTTCCACTTCAGCAGGATTTGGAGTAGGCTTGAATGCCCTTTTGTCGTTGAGTATGCCAATAACAGGAACTACTCTAAGAAGATGCTGCACGGAAAACCAATAATTTATAAGTAAGCAGTATACACAGTAAAGTTAAGTTATCCTAATCTTCTTTATATGATTTTTTAAGTATGCAGTATACATGATTTCAGTTATCCTACAACAGTTGTCAAACACAACTCCTTATTGCAACCTTTCTCTCACGAGTTTCATGTAGACTTGATAGTTGTCAGCTGAGCTTAAAGATCGTGTTGATATTGAATTACAAGCAGAAAGCAGCATACGTTCCAATAAAACTTGCCCATCTAGTTTTTATCACAAGTTAAATCGGAGTACTATATGAAACAGGGAAAATTAAACAAGATGAAACACAGTCAACATTTTAAGTTGAGACAAACCATCTAAAAGTTATTCTGCATCAATGGCACACAGTAGTCATCCTTCTTCGCAGCAAGTAACTACCATGATACACAAAGAGGATAGTCCACCTTAAGCAACATATAAGCGCATTTTTATTTTAAAGTAGATCAAAGCATATATGCATAAGATTATTATTCTGATCTAAGGACCACTAGAACCATTTCTCCAATTGATTCATGTAGAGAAGTTCAAATTATTTCAAAATATCCATCATTAACAAAGTGAACAAATTCACATTCCCAAGGTACCTTACATAACTTAGGTTGGAAGAGCTATTAAATTACCCATGCGAAAATCACGCCTTGATCAGGTGGGCAGCAAAAATATATTAAATGACACCTTTCTTTTTTTCCCAGTGTACCAGCTATGACTCTCTCTTCTTGTTTTGCAGGAAGCTTTGTATGCGTTAGTACTAAGTATTCTGATGTGTAACACCTTTTCAAACATAACCATGAATTTTTCACATTTTTAGAGATAGAGAATGCATTAGAAGGACAACTCCTAATACATTTTTTTTTTTTATAAAACTCTCCTAATATTTTAGATTCAGAGATGGAGCTATACAGAAATGCATTTCCAATATCCAGTGATTTCTGAAGATTTTATATAACAGTTTTAGGTCAATAAATTTGCTGCAACACCTAACAGTATGGTGCATTATAGAGAGTCTTCTTCGCTTTTATGCTAAGTTTTGATTATTGAGTTTAAGACATAGACACCCACAATAGCCTCCACCAAGAAGTTAAGTCTGAACTTCCAACAAATATAACCATTTGTATAGATTAGAAATATATCATAATCACCCAAATGAGAACAGATTGAAATCAAACTAATGCCATTTACCAAGTAGAAGAAATGGTTGATGAAAAAGCTAAAGAGAGCTTAAAAGAAATATTTCAATACCTTAGACAAAAAAGGTTCAAGAACAGTTACAACATCCACAAGTGAAGGATCCAATCCAATCTCTTCTTTAGCCTCTCTAGTAGCAGTATCACCATCATCTTTGTCACTCTCCTCTGCTTTCCCACCTGGCAATGAAACTTCCCCTGCAACAAAGTGCCAACGACACTAAGTCAAACAATTAAGTCCCATAACACAATCATCATCACCATTCAACCTACATTTATTACTGAAAAGGAAAAAAAGAAAAGAAATCACAATCTCATATATGTCAACTCAAATATCAATAAAGCAAACTTAATTCCTCTACTTAACTGAACCTAAAGCAACTAATTGAAGTGGAGGTGCAGTGAAACACTGCTTCTATCTTAGGCAACAAAGCTAACGTCCAGCATTATATTCTTTTTCTTTCTATTCCCAAAAACCATTTGATTATAACTCAATCAAGGACACAACTTCCTCTTGATTTCACTCCTTAATAGCCTTAGTTGGTTCCTAACACTAAAGAAAGAAAATTTACTGTAATGAGCCTCACATTTTCAGAAAACTAAAAACTCAAATAATTGTGGTCAGACATCTTTCAAAGGATAATACTTTCTGTTCTTTGCCTTGAATTTTCTAACTAACCAAACGAGGGTTAACAAAAAACCAATCTACCCGACTGACTAGATGATGCAGTAGTAAAAATTTAAAATTAACATTACTTCAACTCAATCTCAAAGTCAGCTTTTAAAAAAAAAAATTGAGCGAAATTCATCCTTCCCTTCCCAATAAAAAAACTTTCATTCTTTTCATTCTGTTTTCCTCAAAATCTTCCATTCAACCAATCAAAAGCTCACCCCAAAGCCTCTTTCCGACATGAGTGGACAATTCAACAAAACCAAAAATCAGCATTTCAGCAACCATTAACTTTCTAATCATAAGAGAGAGAGAGAGAGAGAATCAAACTGACCCGAATGTGTAGACATTCTTGAAGACCTTTTGGTCAACATGACGCGCAGATCCCCAGCATCCCCTTCAAAGAGACAGATCAAAACAGCAGCTCTTTTGGGTCTAAACTTTTCCGGGTGTTGAGCAACTGGGGTAACGGATTCTTGAAAACCCACTTGGGAAACAACTTTCCCTGCAGCTTCCTCGATTCTTTGTTCCTCGTTGTCATCCAAGGAACAAGGTGGGGGCTTATAATGACGCAGCTGCTGGGCTAAGGCCAAGAGTCTCTGCGATGAAATCGAAAGTGATCCACCATTCAAAGATGTAGATGAAGCCATGGCGTCGACAAGTGGCGAAGAAAATAAAGGTAGTCTTTTTAGAATTGAGCAGATCATGAAGCCTGGGTTTGCATGGTACAAGTTTGTATAACGAGGGAAAGGAATTATAATTAATGATTTTTCTTTTTTTCTTTTTCTTTTACACAGTGTTGCATTTATAGATTTGAGTTACGATTTGGTTTTTCTCCTGTTTAACTCAGTTCTTCAATTATACCATCTATCTATTCAGCTCAGCGTCTCTAAATACACCACTTTTTTTCTTTTTAACTTCAATATTTTTTTAAGATAAATTTATCTTAATAAATTTTTAATTTATTTTTTCTTTCTTTTTTTTCATCTCACTTTATTAATATTTATCTTTAAAATTTTTTTAAACCTTAAAATTTTTTACAGTCTTATTCTCTCTAAACAAAATATATATATATATATATATATATAAATAAGCATAGTTATTATAATAGTATTAAAGAGTAAAGCATGTAAACTATTCAAAAGTGAAGAAACTATGAGTTATGGATGAAAATATATAAGTTCAATTTTTGTAAATTATTAAAATATATTTAATTGTTTTTTATAATTTAAATAGAAGTATATTATAAAAAGTAAAAAAAAAAAAAATAGTGTAAATAGAAATTCTCTCATATGCCTACCCCATAAATGACAATAATTTCCCAGCGGACCAACCATGCAAAACTATGCAGCAGATTCTGCATGTTCATTACAATTGGATTAAGATTAGGGTGATTATATATTAATAAGAACTCATTGAATTGAATTTGAATAATTTAAATATTTTATTAAATAAAAATTTAAATTTTAAAATTTAAGTTCAATCAATACTAATCCCATTTCAAAATTCAAGTTTTTAAAACCAATAAAATTACAACGTGATAGTGCTTCATTTCTAAATCGACTCATTTATTCCTTAATAATTATAGTTGGAGAAGTAACAGAACTGCTCACAATAATAGAGGAAAGCAAGCTGGCCTGTATTCCCTTTTATGGTGATTGCTGATGGAGCCTCCATCTACGCGTTAGTCAAAGCAACAAAATTTTAATTTTGTAGGAGCTTTAACCCGACCAAAGGGCCAACAGCAAGGCCAAAGGGCCTCTAGGAAGCTGGTTGCTGTCTATCAAGAATCAATTAATTTCTGGGTACTAAGCTGTCAATTTTAAGGATAGAGCTGGATCAGATCCCATTATAATTTATTTACAGTAGTTCAACTAGAAGAAAGAGGTTGGCAATTACCGGCCCCCCTTGAAAAAGCTCCGAGTAAAAGCAACCTTCTTAAAAACTGAACAATTTCAGCCAACCATGGCTCTCCCAGAACAAAGCTTCACTCTTGATTCCAATAAGAGAGCAAAGGGTATTTGAAATTCTGCTGAACAACTTTGTAAAGTTCGATTACTAATGGAAGGAGAAGATTGTATCAGAATCATACTTATGAATTTGAAATGGGATATTTACATTACCACAAAACAAAAAAAAATAATTTCTTTTCATGATGTTGGAAACAGAAGATGAATGAAAAGAAAACAAAAACAAAAAACTGAAGCAATCACCATTTCTGCCCCAGAACCAATGGAAGGCATACTTTCACCACTTGATATACAAAAGCTAGAAAAAAAAAAAAAAAAACCATTGTACAAATACATAAATTGATCAACACCTACTAAAAGAAAATAGGATGTGCTCGGCAACACGAATTTTTGAAAACCAAATGGACACACTCTAACTATATCTTTGGCTTGCTGCTAAGTCGCTATGTCTTCTTTTTTATTGTTTGGGTCTTCAGCTTTGGTGATTTCTTGACGTGCAGCTGGTTTCTCAGCACCAGGGTAAGACAACCTCCTAGGCTTCATGGTTCCCTTCCCATTGGGTAGAGTGGGTTTAACTGAAACTGATGCTTTTGGTTTTGGTGAATTCAAGTTTTTACCAGCCTTGCTTATCTGTCTATTCTGCGCTTTCTTAGGGGTAATGGAGTGAGTAGGGAGGCGGCTTTCCCATGGGCGAACAGCAATCCAGCGTTCTACCCAACTCCAACCCCAATTAGCTTTAGCAAGTTCATAATTGCCAAGCCCATTATTGTTAGAGTTAGGGGCCCTCCACTGCAAATCATGCATATTCCATATTGATTGTTTATATAACTTTCACCAAAACAACAAAAAATACAGCTTCTGAAGAATAGCATACCTGATGGGAAAAGGCATATGCCATAGTTCGCTCCCGCTTAACGACTGCTTCTTCTCTCTGCTGTATTTTTGTGAGAACTTCCTCCATTGTTTCAGGGCCACCAGACCATTCCACCTGGCATCCATTTAAACTATTACTACAATATAGATAGGCCAGCTTCAAGCAGGCAGATTAATAGGAAAGATAGCTGGAGGCTTTCAACAGGAAGAAGGACCACCTAGGATTACTTGATTTTTGACAAAAAAAGTAAAACATTTTACACTTTGCCAATGAATAAAACATCGAGCATCTTAAAATTATAAAATGCTAATGACATTATAGATCAGTAAGACATAATGATTGCCATTATAAGACAAGTCGAGAAGGATCAAGAGGTCTCTGAAATAAAATGAATCTTCATCCAATAATTCCACAAGCAGCTTGCAGAAACAGAACATAGAAGGATCCGGACATCACCTCATATTACAAACTGTTAAGGACTACTCATATCATTACTGACATGATAGTTCCTTTTGAAGTAAAATTCATATCATGAAAGCTGATAAGAGAGATAATGGCCTCTAAGATACTGATATACAAAGATTCCACACAAGAAATATCATCATCATCATCATTAGAGCTTTTATCCCAATCACACAAGAAATATAATGTAAGAAAGAATCAGAAATTATTTAAGCAACAACTGAAGAGAATTCAAAGTAGATTACTTGATCATTGCAGTCAAGATTAAAGGCCATCATAGATTTTAATCTCACTAGTTGGTCTTCTGATCTATGTTTATGGTGACTTGTTGCGATTTAGTGTATCAAATTATAGCAAAAGATTCATTCAGAAAACAGACAGGCATCTTGGGCTGAACTGAAACTACCATAGACAATAAATTAGAATATGCATACCAAATGATCATTCCTACTGATTTCTAGTCCCAAACCTTCTCCTACTCAAATCCCTGCAGCCTCTTAAATTATACTGATGATTAGATGTAAACATGATCCCATGGAAAATAAGGTGAAGCTAATTGTCCATGGTAGCAAGACGCTTAAAATTGCAATCAAAGATGAATTCACATGTTTAAGCGAATAGCCTTAACAAAGCTTACTGTCAAGATCTTAGTCCATGAAAAGTTCTTATGAGCCAGGGCAGTTGATCTAACCTCTAGGTCATGTAGTTTCGCCTCAAGTTTTAACTGATTTGCCTTTTGCTTCTGTCTAAGACGGCCTTCTGTAACCATACAGAGCCGACGAGCCCTTATCTGAGCCTGTATGTTGCTCCATGCATGAAGATAATTTAATGTTGTTGTAGCTTGCTTTTTGATGGAAGAAGTTTGGGTTTGAGCCTGTAATCTTACTGTACCTTTCAATCGCCGTAAACAATTTCTAGCCTGCATCATGAGAGAAGAAATTATTAAACCATTCCATCAAAGCTTGGGTGAACATCTATCTTGTAACTTTAAGATACCTGCAAGTGGATTAAAAAGCGAAAGAAGAAAACCAAAGCCATGCTTCCATTATCGACATATAACAGAATTCAGAAGCAGGGCAGATACTTAGAAACATGTTCATGACATCAATTAATAATCAAATACCAGGTGCCTATATTGCTTCTCTAGTAAAAAGATTTGCATAGATGCACTTAATAATTACTGCTGCTTCATTTTGGAAAGACTAGAGAAGGTTGCTTCACCAGTCATTCCAACTTGGTGATTCAATTAGCTCAGAATGCATCATTAACAAGAGAATCCAGTACAAGGTTTGAGCTACAGCGTTGAAATTCTAGAAAGTTCTATCACCAAAAGTAAAGGAGGAAAATCAGGTTGTATCTGACAGTGAGACTTTAAGGGGGAAGCAAACACAGAAAGCAAGAAGATTATAGTTGGCATGATAACTTCAAAGAGTGCACTGCAAACCATCTTTTATCAGGTTCATGAACTCCAGTGTGATCTTAAAAGAGGTAAACGTGCATTTTTAATAGCATAATATATTTAGCTACATAAAAAGCCTACCATCCACACTCATAAACAATACATAGACAATAGTAGCAAGTGCTAAATTTTCCTAAAAAGCAGGAATTCTTTTCAACAATACCTTACATATCCAATATACACCAACTTGCAATTTCTCTAACAATAAAAGATGGCAATTAGAACTAAAAGAGTTTCTCGATTGCTCCGTGAGGGACATCAATGAGACATAGCCACCCGTTCAAGCAAAGGGATATATGCATACAAATGACTAAATGCATACACATAAGCACATGTACTTACTTATTTTGATGTTAGCTTATATAACTTGCAAATCAACATACCCTATAGGCTCGGAATGCAGTTTGAATCCGAGTTGCTGCTAAATCTTCAATTGGTATGCCAAGAGTGTTGGATCTACTAGTAAAACTTGTTTTAGAGGATGCCTTTCGCTGGCGTTTCTTCCATTTGAAGCCATTGGATTTTGTAGAAGCTGAAGATCCCTGTGCAAAACAGATGACACCAAATACAATGTCAAGGTTACCTCAATAAAGAGATCAAATAAATGATAAAGTGGACGTAGAAAATGGTATCATGGAAGGTGGTAATGACAGTAATGGGTGAATATGAGCTGGGTTTCATGGGATAGAAATAATTAATATTTTCAAAAAATCATTCCAATCGTAAATAAGATTAACCTTCCAAGACGTTTGGCTGAAGAATAACACTAACCCAAAATATTAAAATTGCAAATTAATAGTTTGAGAAGCAAACTCAGATTTATTTATAAGTAGAAAACAGACTTTGTGGCCAAAAAAGAAAACAGAATTGTATAGCTTGATTTATATTGTTAAGTAAAAGCTTTTGGAAGCTGGTATATACCTTCACTTGCTTTGAGCTGTCATCTTTCACAATCTTTATTATTGTCTTCAAAAAATTTCCAGAACCCATTGTTGATGCTATGTATTTTTATAAAACCTCGCATCAACCTGACCATATTTTCAACGCAAATATAATCAAAAACAACAGCAACCAGAAACTGGAACACAAATAATTCAGTTTAATAGAAGAACAAGCCAGACACTTCTAAAAGATAGGTTTTTTATGTTATGAGCATGATTTGATTTGAAAGTTGGAACATCTATTCATTGAAAGTAACCACCAGTTCCAAAACTCAATTAGCAAGCTTTTCACCATGAACAACACAGGCAACTATCAAAGTCAACCTACCTATCCACTAACAGAAACAAGACGGTATTGTAAGAAGCTGAAAAATGCAGCAGCATAATAAACCCCATCATATCATGAACCAAAGATTCGATTTTTAGAGGAAAAATTAGCTTCTAATTTTGACTCCATGCAAATTTACTTACTAAAACTAATAACATCTAAAACACAGATCCCAGACATCCCTCCCAATCATGGCTACATCCCCAAAATGAAATTTTTTTCCCTTATGAAAGCAAACAAAACCAGAAGCAACAAGAAACCAAACTAAGATATGGGTTAACAATGACATACCAACAAAGCTGTCAAAGCAGGTCCTTTTGGAGGAAGGAAGGCACTGAAAGCAAAGATTTTAGGAGAGCAAAAAAGGAAAAGTTGGTGACAATAAGAGTACGAGTTGTAGTAAAGAAGAAGGAAAGCCTGAAATCAAAGAAAAGAATAACAAAAGGGTGGTTGTGGAATGTGGATTGCCATGGCCCATCACCAGCTTTTCCTCACTCTTGTTATCTATTTTCTTCTGTTGATCTTTTGTTTTGGTCTCTAAAAGAATAAAAAGCTGGTCCAACGGAAGAGACAAAAAAAAAAGAGAAATCATATTAAAAATATGTTTTTGGTATATCTCTCATCAATCAAGGGGCTCAACAACTGAGATGAAGAGCTGGGGGTTTGTCCTAGTGGGCGTTGCCGTGTTGGTTGGTTTATTTTTTGTAGCTTAGACTTTTTTCTTGAGAAAATTCAACGGAAAGGAGAAGAGCTATCAACAGAGAGAGGACAACAAACAATGACATGTTTTTGATGCTGATAGACTGCCTATCTGGCTATCTATGATTCACAGATTCCTCCCACAGCAATTGTTTCTGCAGATGTTATTTATATGGATACATTATTTCGGAATGTGAATTTAGAATTGTCTGATGAAATCAAGTTGTTTTGGCTGTGGAATAGTCGTGGGATAAGATAAAGCGTTTACCTGCCGCGGGGTCTTCGTGGGATGTTGACCGTTTGTTTTTTGGATAAAGAATTATCAGATTTTGAAGCGGTAAACGTGGTTTACGGGTAGGCTCCGGGCGGGTAGCCCAAAATGAACGTGGTTTATGGGTGGCCCATCACGTGACTTAAGAGACAATGAAAAAAATTATTAAAATGGTCCCGGCGGGGCTCGAACCCGCGACCTTCGGCTCATAAGACCAACGCTCTAACCAACTGAGCTACGGGACCTTGTTAATGTGTAATCAATTTTATTCTATTTAAAGTTAAAATAAATTTGTTTAATATATGCCAATATTCCATAAAAATGTATTTATTTTAACACTCGAAATTAGCTCATAATATAAGAATTTAAATTTTTTTAATACTCCAAATTAGTACATAAAATAAGAATCAAAACCTTTTGAACTTTATAAAGTTAACAAATTAGAAGGTATAATATTCCAACATAATGCGTGAGATAAGAATTGAAACATTTTTAAGGTTTTAAAAAATTAAAAGATATAAGAATAATCCTATAGAAAAATGTATATGATACATCCAAATATGTATAAGTTGCAAGTGAAAGACGAGCCAAGTCAATATGGAAAAAAGGAAATTTCTGGCTCAAATACCATGGAAAGTGATGGTCGCCCTTTGGAGTTAATTTTCTAGTTTGTATTAATATTTTAGTCTGCATTAGGAAAACAAGGTCAACATGTAATCGATAATGGGTTGCGTAAAACAAGCGGCATTGCCTACGTCTACGGCGTTGATGATCTTACACCAAATCGTTGGAAAATTTTGGTGCATGCGGTAGACTTTTGATTTTGGAACTATAGTTTCTTACATATGCCTATATTTAAAGGCATAAATCTCTTTCATTCATTCATTCATTTTTCTTAGTTGATCTGCTAACGCAAAGCTTTTCACATTGACAAATCACAAACCTGGATTGGTAAACGTGTTAATGTATAGTCAAAATCATGAATGGAAAGCTTGGCTGGCTAGCTTTAAAATTCCCTGCTCTAATAGTTTATTATTCGTGCCCCGCGGGCAAACATTTGTTATTTCAGATTACCAAAGTTAAAAAGAAGGCAGGTTCTGCTCGTTGGCCTCCAGTGAAGAGAGATTAAGCCAAGTATGGGTTCAAAAGATGGCGATGATAGGAAATTTGGTGTCAGCCGCAAGATCATGCTGGCGGCAATCGGCTCTTTACTTGGCGTTGTGATCCTCATAATCTCGCTCCATCTCTATGCAAGGTATCTTCTGAGACTCCAAGAAAGAAGACGGCGTGCCGCGCTTTATTCCCAGATAGCTCACCAAATTGCAGCGATTGATGAGATTGAAAGTACTACCAACGACAACGAGCCACCCAAGTCAGGGCTCGACCCTTTGGTCATAGCCTCATTGCCGATGTTCATATACAAGCTAACCACCAGCAGCCATGTTGATCATGAGGATGAGCCCACAGAATGCTCGGTTTGTTTGGGAACCATCACGGAGGAGTCCACAGTCAGGCTTTTACCGAACTGCAAGCACATGTTCCATGTGGAGTGTATAGATAAGTGGCTTGGTTCACACACAACATGCCCCATATGTCGCACCGTGGCTGAGCCAACGGTCCAGCCAGAGGACAAGGAGTTGGGCAACAGGGTTCAACCCACGGCTCCTCCTATAGAGCTGGAAAAGGAAGGGGGAGCATCAGGATCCGGGTCAGGGTCACGATTTGGTTCCTTTAGAAGGATGCTTAGTAGGGAGAGATCGTCGAGTAGGATTCAAAGTCGTGGAGTTACTGAAGTTGGCACTCAAGATTTAGAGAGGCAGTGATGGTTAAATTCATTTATATTTTTTTTCTTGAAAATATTGTCTTCTTTTTGGGTTGCAAATTACATAGATAGTGTATAATTTTGTGTGTAAATTTGAGTTTAGAACTTCTCTGAGTGCTAAGAATATATGGAGCAATAAGATATCTGAATATGCATTAGTTTTACAAACATGCTTGTGAAAATATTATGCATATATTTTAACACTCTATGTGTCATCAGAAGTAAATTTTCATTTGATAATAAAAATTTTAATTTTAAAAAGAATTAAATACTATGCATGTCTCCCATAGAAATGTAAAGAGTCAAGCTATTTTTGAATCATTGGAGTTATTTTAATTTAATTTTTTTTATTTTTTAAGAATTTGTTAAATTTGAGCTATTCAAATTATGAATTAAGTTGAATTTAAATATCTTAACATTTAATTTATGTGGCTTACATGCAAGCTTAATCAAACTTTTATTATTTTTTAATATTTAATCATTAATTTATCGTTTTACTCACATAATATATAAATAATAAATAATAAATCAAATTTATCAAATTGAATTTGAACTATTGAGTATTTTATTAAATTGAATGCAAGTTTTAACAATTAAACTTAATCGAATTCAAGTCAATATTTAAACTTTAAGTTTTCAAATTGAATTAAACTTCAACTTAATACTAAATAATCTGGATTTAATTCGATTCAATTGCAACTTTTAATTTTATTTTTTTAATAAGTATACGAGATTGCTTTTGTAAAAAATAATCTATAAATCGTTTGAACCACCTTTTCATTCTTAACAATATTAACCTTGATTATTCCCAAACAAAAAAGATTTTATTACCTTGATTTTTAATGCATTTTTCTTTTGATGAAATGATTTTAATACCTTAATTGTGCTAATTGTGGAGAAGGTTTTATATATACTTTAACTAAGTAGTGTTTCTTTTCCTTCTGATCTTATATATTTGTACACTCTACGCGTTGACATGATCATCTTCTATGGACCAACAAAGTCATTAATTCAACAACCCATCTTTATTGTAATAATGTAACACTTATTTTCAATGTGTATAAATCAAATCGATACAGACCAAAGTAATATGAACCATTGAAAAAGCTCTTCCTTAATCTAATGTTTATAATTACCCTTTTCTCATTTTTAAAAACATAATTTCCAAAATACTAAATGAAAATCTTTGGTATAAATCTTTTGATATGGAGTGAAGTAATTATCAATTAGTTGGAAATCTTGTTGGAATTACTTTATTTAAAAAAAAAACCTTAAATCCTTATCAATTAATTTGATTTTGAATTTGAATTGTACTCATTTTCTAGGATATTGTGATTTTCATCCTCTTTTAGATTCAAATTATAACCATGTAAAGAAATTTGCTGATGGAGGCATCAATGCTAGTTTCGTAGTCAAATTTAAAATGAGAATATTCATAAAGGGAACTTAATTATATATAATCTCATGCAAACCTAAAATTGTGCCATGCTTGAACTTTACATATATTCATCAATTAATATATAAATGATTAAAGAAGAGTTGAGATATAATGTAAGATTTGTATTTAAGTTTTTTTTTTTTTTAAAAGGCTTCATGATGGTATGAAGATCCTCTTGATAATGACATAAAATAATGCTTTCTCCTAACCCCATGTGACCAGCAATTTTGATGCTTACCAAAAATTTCAACCAGGCCCCTATTATTGCACATTTTAATTAATTGGAAAACAATAAAAGGGACAAAAAAGATTTTAGGAAAACATACTAAATTTACATTGATTCCCCAAAAGAAAGATTTGCATTAACGGGCAAGTAATTTGAATTAGTTGTAAAATCTTTGCTCACATTAATTAGGTTTTTATTAACATATCTAGATGCTTTTTTCTTTAAGTATGCCAGCTTTGGTGATTTCTTAATTTACCTCTTTCATTTATTACCACAATTTTTTCATTAAATATTGCTAATCTTAATGGTAGATGACATATAATATATTTTAAGGATAAAACTTAACTTTGGTTTAATAAAGTATTTAAAAAAAATTTCTTTTGTAATAGTATAGTATCTTTTTTTCCTCGTTTGAGAAAAAATACAAATATTATGACTCGAACTTCAAATGCATAAAATTTATTAATTTGGACTATTTAGGGTTAATTAGCGAAAGTGGGGTCCAAAAGTATTAATTAATGTCTTAATATTCTTCAATGGGGGCCATAACAAACTCCTTAAATTCCATGCAAATATATTATACTTATGTTTCTCTTATTGGGCAGTGGCTTTTAAAAACTCCCAACCACTGCTTGCAAAAATGGAAAAGATTTTCAGAGATTTTGAGACACATAATGCATATGGACCTTCATGAACAAAAAGACTAGCTAGCGTAGCAGCAACAGCAGCTCTATTGGACAGTGTCATCATGTTCATATATACTGACTACTAAACTAGCTAGGTTTGAATATTATCTGTGATTTAAATTAATTTATTTTTTTTCCTTTTCTTTCCCCTTCGGTCAAACAAAACATTTTTCTCGTAAAATCTCGGAACCTCCAATGAATTAAGATACTTTCTTCTCTTTTCTCTTATGTTATGTCGTGTGTGTGTTTGTGTTCTCTTTCTAAGATCTTTCATCTGCTTAAAACATGGGCGGACTTTCCTTAATGCCCACTTCTTCATTACGCATAGGTAGCCTCTTTCAGCTCCACGTCCTTTGAGATTTCATTTCCTTATATCCCCATTTTTGTTTCTTCTTTTAGATCTTGTGATCTTGAAAATAGGGTTTTCTTGCCACTCTCTTTTGCTTCGTGTTTGTTATTTAAATGTTTAGATTCATGTCCTTTTAGTGCCTTGGAACCAAGAGAGAGAGAAGCAAGACCAATGTGCAGCAACAATACAAACAACAACATTGGTGTTCGTTGGGTTGCCAATGCCAGTGGCGTGGTGGGTGATCATGAATGCGAAATTTCTAGTTTAAAGAAGGCGAAGAAACAACGAATCCCTAAAAGAGGGCCTGGAGTGGCTGAACTAGAAAAGATATTGCGAGAACAAGAGAAAAAAGATGGCCATGTAGAGAAAGAAAAGATGATCGGAGGGTTCTCTTCATCCTTAGTTCCTTCACAGCTTCCTAACTTTGCCTCTTCTTCAAATTCTTTACGTCTGCCTCCGGTGTCGACCCTCCACTTTAATGGCAATGGTGATGTTAAGGGTAGTTCACAGTTTGGAGATGTGGGTGGTAATGGTGGTACTAAAGGAGTCTATATTGGAGGATCAGGTGTACTTTTGCCTGAACAATCCTTGTTGCCAATAACTTGGGGCTCCTGTGAGGCAAGGAAAGGCGAGGAAGCTCCGAAAATGGCCACTGATTTTTCGTTTCCTATACTCGTTTCAAACGGATCTGATCATACCAAAATGTTTCCTTCTCCCATGGTGCCAAAGAACCCTTGCCATCCTTCAATGGTAAAAATCAAGAAATTAAGTGTCAAGTTTGTGCGTATTTTTTTCTTTTTTACTTATAAAATTTGT
Organism: Firmiana major; assembly: GCA_033439115.1. Taxonomy (NCBI): domain Eukaryota; kingdom Viridiplantae; phylum Streptophyta; class Magnoliopsida; order Malvales; family Malvaceae; genus Firmiana; species Firmiana major. Next base: position 2,144,748 of record CM065914.1, on the reverse strand, counting down.
GATCATTTCTGGTCTTTTTGAAGATTGACCTAGATGCACCCGAACAGATGAATCTTTTTCCGCTGTCAGCAATATCGTCTTCACCATCATCTGCAGGGGTGTATCATCATGTAGAGCCCCCTTCAAACCAAAAATCTTGTCACAACTACACGTCGACATTGCCTGAGGAAGACAAGGCATGATCAAGTTTACAGTTTATTATGTTTGTCTTAATATTTTTCCATAATTTACTTGATTTTTCTTTAATAAACAAGATAATCTGCTATGGGTTTCTTTCCTTTTTTATTAAATATATTTCTTTCATTGAATGTTCACGTTTCTGGGCTGTTTTCTTCACCCATTTCGATGTGGATTCTGCCATTCTGGTTTTTGCTTCTCTTTAAGGATGCTTTAAAAATGTATTCTAAATACATATATATTATCATTGGTTCTCAACAAAACCATTGGACATTTTTTATGAAACTAGAACTTAGAGAATGTAAGAGTTCTTGTTCTAAAAATTCAACACATAGGCCTTTGATTTATTGGTTGAGAAGGTAAAGCAACTGCTAGTGTGTTGGGTACTTTCTAATATCAAATTTGTTTATTTGTAATTAGATGATTGGTGCCAGTGCCAAGCGGTCAAGGCCTAATTTCGCTCTCAACAACTGGCTGCCAGCTCCTCCTCATGTGCCCTGTCAACCTCCTCCTTTCCACCCTCTGATTTCCAGGCTTGATCCTTCATCTTCATCTAGTACCAATGCTGTGTTCAATCTTGGAACAGCATCAAGGTTAATTAGCCTCCTGGTGACCTGACTCTTTCATACATGCTTCTTCATCCTCACTTCATATTTATTGTTTTTGGACTTTTTCCTTTATCAGAGAGCCAATGCCAAGTAGCTCTTTGGAGCTGAAGGCGAAAACATGTGTTAATGATCACGGAAACCCTAGTGGCAATGGCAGTGCCTTGATCACTTTAGGCTCTCCAACAACTCCTTTGCCATCAACTCAAAATTGTCAACCAGACTTTCCCAAATTCATCAAGCAATTCCCTTTCCAAGTAAGATCTTGAACTTCAAAAAGCAAATCTGTTTTCTTTTGATCATTTCTCTTTTTTGGCTTTGTTTTTGTCCCTGGTTTGAAAAGTGTGTTTTGCTTGCATGATTTTCGGTTTGGTTTACCTTGGTTCGTCATTTTTCTCTTTCAGGAAATGAAGCAAAGCACCGAAGGGTTACTCCAAAGGTCATCATCGGGATCAGAGTTATCATCAGTTCACAAGAAGAGTAGTTTCTTTAGCTTATTATTACAACCACAAGAGCAAAGGGGTGCAGCCGAAGCCACCCTGGGTTTAAAAAATATTGAGAAATGTACTGAAAAAACAGGAGATCAGTTTATTGATCTGAGCCTAAGACTCTAAATAGGTGCATGACCTCTTATAGTTGGCAAATGTATGTCCTCAAGCATGCTATCTACTAGAGTGGTTTTGTTTTATGGATGTCAATTAACCTTGTGAAATACATCCAATTTACTTTCTTTACTTTTGTAATATTTTTTCTTCAATTGAATGTTTTACTCCATACAAAATTTATGGTCAAAACCTCAGTGCAGTAAAATGGATCATCAGCCATTAAAGAAAAAAAAACATTATGATTATGGCGAAGATGAAAGCACTTGAACAAGAATATCTTTTCACATTGACTATGACATTCATCTATGGAAAAAAGGCTACTATCACATTGACTACCTGCCTTTGTCCAGCAATTCACAAGGTAGTCGGTGGATAATGGATTGTACAGTTAAAAGCTTTAGATAATGTTTTGATATTAACATCAGAAAGCTTCTCCTAATGGAAGCAGTGACATCAATAACATGCCTGTCTTTTTTCTTTCTTTTTAAGATTAAATCAAAGTGTCACTTAATTTATCTGCATATCTCTTTCACAAGATTTCGAGAGTATGACCAATCTCAGTGCTATTCTTTAGAGTTGTTCTCTGATTTCCATGACCTTTTACTGTAAGATAATTAAAGCCAATATTAACATTAAAAAAAAATGCAAGAGATGCAGCAAGAAATTATCTTAAAGAAGTAAAGCCTAGATTTTTTTACTTAAAGACAGGATCTATCACAGTGAAACTGGACCATATCTTAAATTCTCAGAAATGCTCAACACAAATACACACCATGGCATGATTGTTTATGAAGTTCTTATGAGTTATGACATCACTGAAGATTTGCCCATCTGTAGAAATATTCAGGAAAGTAACATGATCACCCTGGAAAAGACAAAGATATGGGACAAGGACGGCACGCTACTTACTGAGTTATTACAAGCTAACAAGTCAGAAATGTAATCGAGAAAGAAAATCCAGCGAAACTAGTCAAGGCTCAAGGCCGTTTATGATTTAGATCCATTTCCTAGTATAAAAATAAAAAATATGAGAAAAGCCTGATAACAAAGAGAAAAGATCAAAACAGAGGTTGAAGCTGACTTAGAATGACTACCATTGATGAATAGAGAACATGGTAAATTAGGTGAACGTGGTAAATTAGGTTTGAAAACATAACATCATGTGGAACTGAAGATCAAGTTATAATACCTCCGCAGCAGAAAATCTGAATTTGGCTTCGTTCAGTTCCTTTTGTGCCCCCTAACAGAAAACCAGATAGACTGCAAAGAGAAAGGAAAGGGAAATGGGATATCAGCAAACAAAAACATTTTAATTAAGTGTAACAGAGAGAGAGAGAAAGAGAGCAGCAGTAGCTTACCTGGATGAAGAGAACAGCAGCAATAGTAATGATTTCCTCCAAACTCCCAAGCTCATTTGAAGCTAAAATCAATTTTAAGATCATTGGTGTTCCTACAATGCATACCATTGTGAAGCATGAACCTAAGAAAGTCAACAGATAAACATTAAAACAGTAATACTGAATAAAGAGAAACATTGAAGAAATCATGAAAAAACCATTAAAAAAGAATGAATAAGATATGCTTATTTACCAGTGGAATTTCTTCAACTTGCAACCCAACTGGTGAAGTAAGTTTGGCATCATAATCAAGGACTCCCAAGTGAAATAAGTACTTCAAGTTCTCGGATCGTTGATTCAAGCATACTAAAATCAAGATTCCCAGCAACCAAAAAGTATCAGAATAAACTCCAAATCACAACGTGGGAGTTAAGTGTACAGTTAAAGTCTAAATTCTCTCCCTTTCAATTGAAGAACTCAATAAAACAAGAGAATATAAGGGGGGAAAAAGCAAGAAAGAAAACCTGCGAGATTTGAGTGGTTTTGCCATAAAGAATAGCAGCTCTATGATTGTAAACAGGAAGTCTCTTCCTTTGCTTCTCAAAGCTGGCGTACCCATATCTAAGGAAAAAAAAAAAAAAAGTCTTTTCTTTAGGAATAGGAAGAGAGAGAAGAAGTAAACAAAAGGACGCCGCCTTCCTCTTCGTCGAGAAGGCGGGGCTTTTCGACTCCCAGTTTCCAGAACTGCGCCATCATCGTTTTTAAGCTCACTGTTTTCTTGATTCTAATAAGAAAGTCGAATCATAGTTCTCGCCGGCTTTTCTGTTTCGTTTTAACTCTGACTACTTAACGGCCACGAACCGGGTTAGTCTTCGGTCCGAGTCGGCCGTCTTGGCCCAAAGTTAAGGTTTTCTATGTAATATTGATTTCTATTTTTATCCCTTTTTTTATTCACTGCTGTTTTTTGGTTTTATGTTATTGTTTTTTACTATTTAAAATATAAAAATTAAATATAATTGATACTAATCATTATTACACTTAAGCATTATTCATCAAAAAAAAAGTTTTTATAAACATTTTAGTCATGGGTAAAGGTATTTTAAAAATTGAAGAAAAAAATTATAGTATAACCTGGAGATTAATTCTAGTTAATTTTTAAAATATGGTTAACATTTTATACTTTTATTTAATCATTTCTATAAAATTTGATAAATATTTTGAATTAAAAAAAATAAAGAAGGTAATTTGTCATAAACAAATCATTTGAAATGATAGGATAAACATATGATTTTGATAAAAAAAAAATAGTCTTTTTTCAGTATTAGAGAAGCTTCTAATGTAACAAATGAGAATACATGTATTAAAATATAAACTTTAAATTCAAAAGGACTAATCCATTAGATTAGATAATGCACTCTGAGCTTATAAGACAGATATTAGATACTTTTTTATCAGTTTATATATGAAAAGACATGTTATTTTTCAATGGAACTCGAGCATAAAACTTTCTTAGTCCTTAAAAATTTGAACTTCAATTTAGATTCAACTGGGGAGAAGGGGTTGCTACAGATCTTAAAAATGGAATGGGATATTTTTGAGATAATGTGAAGAAATTTGTACATTTAGATGTTGGTATCCAATCTCCACGATAATGGGAGGTATGTTAGGAACAACAGTTTGTAACATCGGACTCATTCAATTTATAATTTGATCATTGATTTTCCTTTTACTTTTCCTGTCAAAACAAGATTTGGAAGCATCGATTTTGTTCATTTCCTTCCCATATACCTTAAGACAGAGTCAGAGACGGGAGCACTAAGCTATTAGAACTAAGATCAGCCTCGAATTTAGCTAACTCCGCGTTGTAAGCCAATGATTTTTTTGCCACAAACCCTGTGTTGAGTGGGTGGTACGCAGCTGACTTTTATTAGTCAGACAGACAGAAAAGTATAGAGACCAAGATTCCGAGCAATTACACCATGTCTTTGCAGTATTCTAGCATAAATATGTTGCAGCAATAGTTTCTTGCCAAGATAACTGATAGCAAGAAATAGAAAATGAAAACCGTTAAAGCCCAACTGTCTTTCCTTCTCTTTTTAGTTAACAAAGTTGCCAGATCTTACTTTCTTTTCCCTCTACTCATTGTGGCTTTTGTTCTCGTCTTCATCCATGGAGCTGAAGGTGGCAAAGTTGAAAACGTTGCAGAATTCCGAATTGGAGCAATCATTGATTCTAATTCTAGGCTGGGAAAGGAAGAGAAAACTGCCTTGGAAATTGCTGTTGTAAACTTCAACAAGAATAACTCAAGAAACCTGAAGTTATCTCTTTATTTCCAGGATCCTGGAAGACAACCCTTTAAAGCAGCTTTGGCTGGTTAGTTTGTATTTTCATCAACTTTTCTTCCTTTTGATTTGTAATATTCGAGGCTTAGAGACTGAGCTAATGGAATAATCAAAATTTCTCTGTATTTATATTGCAGCTGAAGAACTGATTAAGGAAAAAAAGGTTAAAGTAATCGTTGGCCTGGACTCATGGGAGAAGGCAGCTTTGGTTGGTGATGTTGGAACCCAGGCTCAAATTCCAATTCTTTCGTTTGTAGCACCGGCGATAACACCGCCATTGATAGCAACTCGTTGGCCTTTCTTGATACGAATGGCTAGCAATGGTGTTGAACAAATGAGATGCATTTCGGCTCTTGTTCAGGCCTATAACTGGCGAAGGGTCGTAGCCATCTATGAAGATGATATATATGGTGGCGACTCTGGAAACTTAGACCTTTTATCAGAGAATCTACAGAAAGTTGGTTCTCAAATTGAGCATCGCTTGGTTCTACCTCCATTTCCATCAATTTCTGATCCAAAAAGGTTCATTCAAGAAAAGCTATGGAAGCTACGAACAGAAATACAATCTCGGGTTTTCATTCTTCTCAGAATGTCATCACCTATGACGATTCATTTGTTCAGAGAAGCTAAGGAAATGGGACTTGTAGGGAGAAACACAGCTTGGATACTTACAGATACCATTACAGGCTACCTGGACTCGTTCAACCATTCTGTTATTTCATCTATGGAAGGTGCTTTAGGTATCAAAGCCTACTATTCTGAAAAAGGTTCATCTTATTCAAAATTTTATGCTCAATTTAGGGAAGGTTTTCTATCTAAGCAACGGGAAGAAGATGAGTTTAATCCCGGAATCCATGCTCTTAAAGCTTATGATAGCATTAGAGCCATTGAATTAGCCATGAAAAGAACTGGTAACCAAAGCAGTAAAAAATTGTTGTTACGAAATATCTTATCGGTCAACTTCGAAGGTTTAAGTGGGAAAATACGCTTTAAAGCAGGAGAACTCAACCGAACTCAACGCTTAAGAATTGTAAATGTGGTTGGGAAGAAGTACAAGGAGATTGACTTTTGGTTTAAGAAATCTGGATTCTCAAAGACTCCTAATAAAGGACAAAATAGTAGTGCCAGTGATGGTGAAACTGTAAAAGCTTTTGCTGAGATAGTGATTTGGCCAGGATGGGCAATGCCTACGGCTGAAAAACCAAAAGGATGGGCAATGCCTACGGTTGAAGAACCAATGAAAATTGGAGTTCCTGTAAGAACCTCATTTAAAGAGTTTGTGGGGTTTCAGCCCAATGAGACACCTACTGGTTTCTGTATTGATCTTTTTTTTGAGGTGCTGAACAGTCTGGATTATGCTCTGCCTTATGAATTTTTGCGCTACGATGGCTCTTATGATGATCTCATTTCTTGTGTCCATAACAAGGTAATGACGACTTTGTCTCATCCTTCCAGTAAATAGTTATAATATGATAGTATCTGCCGTTCATAACATTATTTGACAAAAAAAAAGGGACCAAAAGCAATGATTTATGTTATATCTGTCTGAATTGTGCATCAATTGAGGATAAAGTTATCAGAGTTTCGCTAACAAAACCATGAAAATGTGCATTCTGATCCTAGGTAGGACAGTGATAGACTGCTTGTATCAGTAACAAGCAAGAACATTCATAAAGATTCCTGATTCTTGTTACTTAATTATTTGTTTCTGATAAAGATTGCTTTGCTGGTTCTGCATGTTTTAAACCAACGAAAGACTTATGATGCTGCTGTTGGTGATATAACAATACTAGCTGAAAGGATGGAGTGGGTGGACTTTACTCAGCCTTTTGCTGAATCAGGGTTATCAATGATAGCTCCAACTCTGTCTGATTCAGGATGGTTGTTCATGAAGCCTTTCACATGGGAAATGTGGGTGGTGACTGGTGCCTTGTTCATCTACACAATGCTTGTAGTTTGGTTCTTGGAGCAGCGCTCAAATCCAGAATTTGGAGGGGAATTGATTAACCAGATCAGCACTGCACTTTGGTTCACCTTTTCTTCTCTCTTTTTTGTCCACAGTAAGTATCAATGTGAGACATTAACAAGCTAAACAACATTTTGTTTTTTATACCCTTAAGGTCAGTTGTCAAGGGTGAGTCTTGGAGCAACAATAAAAGTTGCTCTTTTGTGATCTGAAGATCAGAAAGAGACAATCTCTTCATTAATGCAGAAAAACGGCTGCGTATTTGTGATCTCTTCAAACCCTAAACTTCAGATCTCTTGTATACTGTGTTTGCCTTTGTGCTTGAGGTCAATGGTCCTAACTCTTAACTGGTTGGGGACATCTACCTTAAGTTGTTAGGTGGTTTCTCCATGAAACCCTCTTGATAGCCTAATATATATATATATATGCCAATGGTTGTTGCAGGGGAGAGAATACATAGCAACTTCACCAAGGTGGTGGTCATAGTGTGGCTATTTCTTGTATTTATCTTGACTTCAAGCTACACTGCTAGTCTGTCTTCACTGCTTACTGTCAAAGAGCTGCAATCAGATCTAGATATCCAATCAATGAGAGAGAGAGGCGGAACAGTTGGTTGCGACAATGATTCCTTTCTTCAAAGTTACCTCAAGAATGTGTTTTCTTTCAAACAAGAACAAATATATAACTTGAACAGTTCCGAATCAAGTTATGTTCAAGAATTCAGAAACAACCGGATAGATGCAGCGTTTCTTGAAGTCCCCTATGCAAAGGTTTTCCTGAATAAGTACTGCAAGGGTTTCACCTCCATTTCACGAACTTATAAATTTGGAGGTTTTGGCTTTGTAAGTACAGACTACAGCTTAAATGACCTGAAAAGATTTTGCTTCATGTTTGCCATTTCTCTATCTTTAATCATTGCCAACCGACAACAATTTCTTGCATTGTTTTCAGGCATTCCAAAAAGGCTCTCCCATGACTGCTGATTTTTCTAGAGCTATTCTGAAACTATCAGAGAATGGAAACTTAACAAAATTGGAAAAGAAACGGTTTCCTCCGTCTCCCGAGTGTGATGCAGCAGACAGTAAAATAGAGAGTTTGAGCCTCCACAGCTTTTGGGGTATCTATGCTATATCAGGCGCCACTTCAACTCTTTGCTTTCTATTGTTCTTGTTTGGGCTACTAAAGGATTACCGGCATCGTCAAGAAGCATTCAGAGGTAATGTTTCTCCAGGAAGAAATGGCACTTGGAACAAGACGGTTGAACTTGCAAAGTTCTTCTGCATAGGTGAAGTCGATAGTCGAAGAAGTTTCAGAAGCAGTTCAACTTCTTCTCGTGGAATGAATTTAGATCAACGGCGCTCTTCAAAGTGGAAATATGTGAGTCACTCTGACTCCCAGGAGGATCTTCCGGCCTCCTCATCAGCTGATAAGATTGAAATGCGATGAAGTTTTTACTGAAAAGGATTAGGAAGAAGAAGAAATGTATCCTGATCAAGATGGATACATACATAGCTGTAGTATAACATCTAGCTACTTGTTTTGGTTAACAAATATGATGGACCAGTAAATTGTAATGTTAGGTATACCATAGGGCTATCTTGGGCATATTTGTAAATTGAAAGTTTGGGTATGCGCAATTAGGAGCATTTGGGCAGCGTCTATTACTAATGTTGACAATAGAACCGATAGCATGAGCATCCACAGCTTCTGAGGTCTTTGCCTTATAGAGGAAGCGTGCGTTTGTTACTTTGCCAGTCATTTTCACTTCGCGTGAACAAAATTAGAATTCGACTATTTTCAATGGCATAAAGATTTTTACGAACCCAAAAGGTACAAGATTCAGAGTTCTCAAATCCTCATTCTTTCTTGCCACTAATGCTTGATTTGATGCACCCAACCCGAAGTCTGTAGATTAAGTTTGAAGCGCAACAGTCAAGTCCAATTGTTTGGGCTTGACCAGCCTAATCATGCACAAGAACAGTGTAATGATTCTTTAAGTTCACAATTAACTTAAACAAACTAGGTCAAATTCTACATAATCACGTCTGAACATTCATCATGAAGAAATTGTCACTAAGATACTGCCCTCCACACACTCTAAGAAGCCCAAAATGGTTCCTCAAATACACTAACTTGAATAGGATTGGGAACTCAAATCCCTGACGCTATCCAATCAACTTTAAAACAATCTCCAGAAGACTACAGTGGCTGTTGTTAGTCCACAATGAATCTACAAGCTCATCAGCATCCTGTATCAAACAAAACTTGTCCCGAAAAGAGAGTAGGTTTTAACACATCAATGACGACTCTTCATATTCTTCAGGTAAAAACAGATTCTCCAATTTTAGATTGTCATCGTACTCTGTTTCATGCATCAAACTACCGGTAGCCTCTTCCTCTTCCGCGTCCTCCCCAGCCCCTCCCCCTGCCTCTCCCACCACCCCTCCCACCATAAGATATACCTTCCAGTGCTCTATTAACAAGCTGATTTTGCATACCACCAGCTCCACGGCCCTTCTTTGTCCCCAAATTACTGGATCCATTAGCTGCAGTAGCAGGTCGCTTCACCCTGCACATCAATTATGCAGCACAGAAATTGTTTTGTTTCAGGGGCAAACTGTAGCAAGGTTCCACTTGACACACGTATGAAAGGAATGTAGTTGTATTTGGTTCAATTCTATTGAAGTCAATTCGGCTCATTAACCCCAACATCAGGTTGATCATGTGGGACTGATTCCCAATAAAGGCCATAAATACAAGGGTAAAAAGAAATCTAACAATGAGCAGAAAACAAAGGTTAAAGATCAAACAGGTAACTTACCCAGTTGCAGTTGCATTGGAAGGCAAAGAAGGCTTTACAGCTTCTTTCCAAGAAAGGTTGACACTCTTATCTCCAATAAATGCAGGTGTTTTTGAATGTAAGGGCTGAGTAGGTAAATAGTAAAGAGAAGCAGTTGAGAGTTAGGTATACATGGCACGTGCTATATAATTAAAAAACAAATTTCACTCCCTTTTACCTTTGTCATAGCCAAAATGTTATTGCAGGTACGCAATCCAGTTGTAGTATTCTGCTTTTGAGTTTTCTGCAAGAAGGAAATGAAGGATAAAGTCGAAAGGAAACAGAAAAAAAAAATATATATATATATATATATATATATATATATATATACATATATATAAGAGGCTTTTTAAGAATAAACTCACAATGCTCTCCTTTGCTTCATCAGATTTAGCAGCTGCCATTGCCTTGTTGTGCTCAGCCATTCCCTGAGTTAATTTCTTCATGGTGGCCCTAGTTAGGTCTTCAACACTACTCAATCTGGATCACCATTCATTAAAAGTTATGAACAATATACAGGGAGCATTATCAACAATGATGACAACAATTCAATTGAGGAATACAGGCTTGATGACACTTCCAATTTCCTTTTCAGTCGCAGCATTCTAGACTAATTTGTGAGGTTAGCTTGCAGCAAAACTGGACCTCTATGTTTTAAACAATGGATTACAGCCCTACCTTACTTACGCAACCCTAAAGCAATTGTTTGTTCCTTAACAAATTGTGTAAGTTCGTTTGGCAGATTGTACCCTTTTTTTTCCTTTAAAAATGAGTCAATGGTATATATCTAAATTAATCATTAATTCAACATATTTATAAGTTTAAGGACTTTCCCAAAACTGGGAATAAGAAAGAAATTGGTCATTAATAGATGTCTGTCCAGTCTACTCCATCTAATGATACCTAAATAGCTAACATGAGATTTTAAGAATATAAAATACCCGTTGCTCAACTTCTGTTCACAACTAAAGCAAGAATACAAAAAGAAACAGAGAATGTGTCTTCAACAAGATTGACTTATCAGTCTGTACTTACATTAATAAACACAGAATTATTACCATTATAATCAGAGAAAACTTTCGTCAAGATACAGTAAGAAGAAAAGAATCAGTTATTTTTATTTTTTAAAAATTTATAGCATAGAGAGAAAAGAGGCTAGGTTACCTCTCAGTGAAGTCCTTATAATACTCTGAAAAGTCTTCTCCAAGCCTATCTGATGGTTGACCAGTCACAATCTTGTAACCGCACAGACTATTTGTGGCATTGGGAGCCTATGTAACAATAATAATCAAATAAGCATTGAATAAAATAAATTTATGCAACAGAATGGTGAGAAAAGGTATTTTGTTTCCAAAAAGTTTTTGGAGAAAAAACCTTGTGAGCTAAATGGTGAAATGAAAACAACAAGCATTCAACATAGGTAAAGTTTGTTTCTTCTCCAGTCTTCCTCCGAGGCATGTACTTCTGAGAAAGAAAGAAAAAATTATTTATAAAGTCAATATAAATATAATCATAAACATGTCTGAGACATTTATTATCAGAAAACTCCAAGAATTCAACATGATATGATAAGAACATGCACACCCATACCTTTAAAAGCTGAACAACAGAAGGAAGAATCTGGCGAGAATCCTGTGGGGTTGTGTAAGGAGAAATTTCTGCTAAAGCTTTGAGCAAATCTAACTTTCGTTCCTCAGGAAGCTGTGAGACACGAAAATTTTAGAATATATTCCTTACCACGTTACCAGCTACTCAGTAAAACAAATAGAGGATCATGCCAGAGTCTTCACAAAACAGTGTTCATCAAGAATTTCTAGTAAAAAGAATTTTCCATTTTCAGGGAACTTTCATATGTACAAAAATGACCAAGCAACACATCATATTCAAGAGACATTTTTAGAGCTTCTAAGGCAGCATTTCAATTTTTGTACAGAATGGATGTTAGTAGCACATATTAAGGTGTCATAAATTTTATAAATAATGCTGATATTACTGCCCACGTGCTGCTTTCCAGCAAACTCTGTTGCCATTCAAAATTTAGTCTGAACCATATAACATCAAGATGCATAATATTTCCATGCCCTCCAGATTTCCCACGAATAAGAAGGAAAACATAAATAAACATACGTCGGAATCAGACCAATCCCAATATCAGGAGCTCTGATTATTAACGAAAAGGTACCAAGAGAACAACTTTTAAGATTCATCCACATCTATGGCAACATGTAAATTTTCATAATCACAATAGACTACAAAATTAATCATAAGAACTTTTCATTCAGCATCAAAATAACAGCTAACAGTTAAGACAAAGGACCTTACTAAAATGAATGTACATTGCTGTACTTATATCAAGATTCATGCAAAATAAGCTTAGAGTACATGTGTTCAGTACTTGAGGTCACAAAATAGTATTTCACCTTATCAAAAACAGGTATAATGTGCTTGTTTAAGTAGTTGAGAAACTTGCTGCCAGATGCACCCCTCTGCAAAATGATTTAAACGTAAGAGACAGCTAAGAAAGTTCATATATCAGAAGAATAACAAATGTAGTCCTTACCACAAAAAATGGAAGAGCCATGAACAGGCACGATATCAACCTATCTATATGATCTGCATCTGAAACCTGCATCCAAAAGCCATTTGTATAGTTACAAAGTAAGTTAACGACAAAAACCGTGAAATGGTGAACCTCAATGAGGCAAGATTATCTAGTAAAACTATTTTAATATTTTAAGGTACTACATCCTTTCTAATGATTATCTACACTAATTTAAGCAATGAAGAAACTTGGAATGTTTAATGCAGCATAAAGAATAAAGTCAGGCATTATAAAGAAAAGATTCCAAACCAATGTTGAGCAAACAAGCACTCACATCAAATTGTGCATCTAAATCAGCCTGCCCTTCAATTATTCCGATAAGTTCCTTCAAGCGCTCAGGAGGAGCTTTCTCCCCAAATATGCTCAAACTTTTTAAGAAGTCCATAAACATTCTGAATTCAGCTCCAGTTACATCTTCTAAACTCTGCAATGAAATTAAATAAAATTAATCCTGGAGCTTCCACTCCAAGTGCAAAATTCCAGTTCGCAATTCTAAGAGAAGAAGGAAAGACTATACAATGACGACAGCTAAGTAGTAAAATCAAAATAGAACCTTTTTAATTAAATCAGTTATATGCCTTTCCATTTGCTCTTGTGGTCTCAAGAGTTCACCTTTGAGAGGAAAAACCTGCAAAAATAGTTGATTTCCTGCCAGTTATCATCACAAAACAAAGAGCAAGAATAGCAACAAAGGGCAAACCAAGAAGCAGTCTTAACCTTATCTCGTATAAAGCACAAAACCTTGTCACGAATTGTGTCATCTTGACTTGGGTCCTCAACATTCCAAATGTGCTTGAATAGTGCTGTTAAGGACTCTGCATTCACAAGATAGTCTAGCTAATCAATGCAATCTAACTTAGTATTTCATTAAGAAGATGTCCAAAGTTCTTTTATTCACAAAGCTCTAGACCTACCCTAGACAGCCTAAAAATCTCCTTGCCCATTGAGAAGTAAAATAAAATAGAGGCACTATGAACCATAAGACCCACATATCCTACATATTTAGCCATGACATACTAGTGAAAAAGCCACATTAAAAAAAGCACTTCATTGAAAAAAGCACAGTAACCAAATGTCATGAATTTGGGACTAAAAAAACCATGAAATGTGCCTTGACCGATAAAGAATGTTATCTACTCAAAGTATCAATATAACCAAACTTGAGATCAAACCAATTTGGTCTAAGTACTCACACATGTAATATTACCAATAAATTATAGTCAAATTTCACCATTACAAAAATGAAAGCATACAGATACCAGACTTCATAAGAATGCAACATTACCTTTCACATCTTGCCTCAATACAGACATTAGGGCTTTATGAACAGCATCACGCTCCACAATCTCCTCTAGATGCAACAAAATAAAGCAAAGACGAGGTTCAATACAAACAAAAAAAAATGCTTTGACATAGTAATTACAAAAGAATTCTATTTTTACCAGCAGTAAGGAGTTGCCCTAAAATGTCTACTATTTTAGAAATATACTCCTTTGTGTCCTTGCAAAATAAAGGAAGCCCCCGAATCGCTTGCACCCGAACCTATATAAGTTTAAACTTAATTAGAAAACAGTCACTAAAAATTCTACTTTGATTCCCCAATTTTGTCAGTAGCCAAATATAGTAAAAGAGAATAAATTTAAAGAATAATATTATTAATAAATAGTTCGTAGATCATATATTAGCTAACCGCCAAATCTTCTTCTTCAATCAAATCGAAATGCGCATTGAGAGCACGGCTAGAGAGATTGGGGAAGAACTTGAAGAAGCGAGGAATTAACTGAGCAGCCAATTGTTTCGCCTTTAAGCTTGTTTTCGTGGCATCGATGATTCCTTCGTAGTCTTTCACATTCTGTATCAGATATTAGACAAGTTACAGGTAGAAAAGGAAAACCCTAGGAACGGAGAGGGAGTAGCGCGGCCAACCTGAGACTTATCCTTGGCCTCGTTGAGGCGTTCGCCGAACTCGTAGAGGTTCTCGATTTGCCTCGCTTCCTCGGAAGCGTCAGTCATTTGGTGGATTTAAAGGTAGCGATAGCTGAGAGAACGAAAATTCAACAATCTTAACATTTCAAAAAAAAACCTAAAAAATTACACTAATTTGAGAGAAAGAGAAATAAAAAAATATTTAGTTCCAGTCGGGTTTCCAGGTTTTTTGTTTCTGTTTGGTTACTGGGAAACTGAGAGAAAAACGAAAGATTGAAATCAGAACAGTGTAATAGTGAAAGGAGAAACCTGAGCTGCGAGAGTACTTGTAGAAGACTCAAGGGTTTTCGTGTTTTCCTTTTGCTTTTTGATTCAAGTAACGAAGATAAAAGAGGAGGGCTATCTTTCGTTTTAACGGACCTACTCGAATCGCCTGGTCGGGTCGGGTCCAATATTGTACCCATTTATTCTTTAAAACGGCTGCGTTTATTGTTTTTCAAATATCTGCTGGGTGTTTTGGGCTTGCGCTCTATGAATTCATAAAATGCACTTGTTATCCGTGAAAGCCCATAAGCCTATAAACATGCCTTATAACTTATCCTAAAACCTTTTTTTTTTTTTTTTTAAGTAGAATATTCATATTTGCAAAACTTTCATCTCTGGATTTTCATGCATCTTATTCCAATCATGTATCTTATTCTAATTTATTAAGATAAAAACTCTGATGATGGTGATAACGACAACTTTAGAGGTAAGGATAAGACTGTAGTTATTAGCTTTTCTACTATTAAATCTGTTTTCTGATGAGACCAGACCAGTGTTGAGACTTGAGATATGGTTATCATTTTTCAGAGAAAGAGAAGTAGGCTATGGATGAACATGTTTGCTGTAAAATGTTAATGGGAACAGATAATTTCAAAGACACAAATATAGGATTGCAAATGTTTAGTATTGATTTCTATTGATGGGAATGTTTTCCTAGTTGTCTAAACTCAAAATTAAGATGAAACTTCAGCTGTTTTATGTCCCATGCTTCAGAGTATTTTGATCATAATATCATCCCTTGTGGTTAAAGATACGACAATAATGTAGATCATGAATATGTACTCGACTGGAATGTAAATTACCAGAGATTAAATTTGCTGACGAAAGAGAACGTAGCCGACAGAAAATAAATGAATATAAGCTCCATGAAAGGAGAATGGATATCTCATTGATATCAATTCAATGGAAGACGAAATATGTGGGATTTGTTTGTTCTGTAAGTAATGTAACACAACAAATCATCCAAAGGTAAAAAATTCATGGCTTTGTTAGAAACATTATTGCTTTAGACATCTTCATGAAGCTATAGAATGGGCATGTCTAAGGCTCGTAACACATCTTTGAACTCAAAATCATGTGGTTCTTTATTGAAACGTTCAACCAGCTTGTACCTCGCATCATTCAGATAAAAAGATAGAGTGGTCTCCAAGAGCCACTTCGCTTCCTCATCAGAAAGCTTGCTTGTGAAAACAATATCTCCACGAATGAGTACCAAGTCTTTGCTTTCTGCAAATTCTGTGTAGAAGGATGCAGTGAAGTAAGGAGCTGCTTGAGTTCCTCTTGCTTTATAATCTTCAAGACCAGTGAAAAGCATGTGTGGAGACTGCACTGCAAGAAAATTTTGAAGAAACATTTAAGAAAATTAACAAGTTTGTGAAGGCATACAAAACTTGTTTGTCTACTTTCACTGGCATCTGCCATCTAAGAATCTTAACGGGGGGCCTAATGCACAACATAATTTGTATTTAATACTGCTTACTAAAGCAAATAACCCCTAACTGCATCCCTAAGCATTCATCAGAAGTATTTGAAAATCAACAGCGCAGCCAAGGCATTTTGAAGGCTGTTTTCAACTGCAAAAGCCATACCAGCTATGATGCTTTGCCTAATAGTATCACACCAACAGTAAGTTAAAGAAGAGAATCACAAATTTGTGAACAATTATGACCGCAAACTGGTACTATGTTGTTTGACAATATACAGATGACAGCATTTAATTGCTATAACGATTCAATAATTCATTACATAATTATGAGTATTGTTGTATACAAATGCTTTCCCTAAGTTGAGTTACACGTTACATAGCTCATAGACCAAAGAGTTCCACCACCACAAAAAAATGAGCTTTCATATAAACCAAATATGACGAAATTCAAAGACCGCTGAACATTGAACAAACCTTGAGCAAACATTGTTGTATAACCACTTCCTCTCCAGAGAGGGACGACAAAATACCGGCTGCTAAGACAGATAGAAGTAAGACTAGCTAGAATATGAGACTAAATAATGTGTTTGTAACAACGGAAACAATGGAAGAAAACGGATTACCAGTATGAGCCTCTTTGTTCCAATAAATGGTAAAGTTTCGCCTTCATGGTCAACCCAATATGACCTCTACCCAAGTGATACTGAACATAGAACAAAAAGCTTAATCAAGTTGTTATCCTATATTAATAACAAAAAAAAAAAAGCTGTGTAGTTGGGTAACCACATCATCCCAAATAGAAGCAAGGTCCTCAGGTGAACGGTTCTTTGCTCTGTCCAAATCAATGATGGAATCCAATGGCTTGGGTTTTAAAGGCGTGAACCCAGTTGCAAAACTGGAAGTCCTGCAAAAACCAAGCGAACCCCATTTCAAGAAATCTCCAGGGGTCGCTTCTCTTTGTGGGTTTTGGCCATGTTGTTGCAATGAGAAAGCTGAGTAGCAGCGCTTTGGAAGCCAAGAAGAAGAAGAAGAAGAAGAAGAAGAAGAAGATGTTGCTTCGTTGAGGAGGATAATACTCAGTGAGGAGGAAGCTTTTGCGGGTCTGATGATTCTTGATATAAAACGCTGCATTACTACGAATTTCGGGGTGCGGTGTCAACTTAGCGACAACTCGATTCGCTGGGCGATTTTATCAAACACTCTCTGTGCCTGTGCAAGTGCAACACGGGCGAAGCAATCGCTCTGGAGAACTACCCGCACTGATTTAGGATCTTGGGCTAGATTTAGGCTGAGCCTTTTATCACATGCTAATGACACTAGCTCTAGCCCACTGACAGTTATTATGAATTGGACTGGGCTAAACCTATCTTTGGAAACCTTTTTTTATTATTTTTAATACTTGAAATCCCGCAACCCTATTCTATTTAATTCATTTAAAAAGAATATTTCATGTATAAATTCTTTCGAACGCCTAATTTCAGAAGATCGTTTAATATGCATGCCATTGCTAAAACTTGAAATGTAATGCATTTCATATTTACTGAAACTATATTTATATGGATGCTCTAAAAGTGCACCTCATGTAATTAGCTTTTAATTATAGTAAGATTACTCCAAGCATGCCATCAGGTTTTTAAATAACAAGTTTGGCCTTGGCCTATAACTTCTTCTCCAATCTTTTCTTCTCGTGCTTGTTAAGTTCCATCCAAGATATTGCAAAATGATCATATGCAAATCCTCTAAAACACAGTGGTGATATAATCCATGGAGAACCCTACTATAAACCTACCTGTTTAGGCCACCAACAATTGCTCCCTCCAGATAGACAAGCAGAATCCAATCTATGCTTTAAGTACTAATAATTTTCAAAGGACAATGTACTGACTACTGAGTTTCATATTTCCTTGTTCTGGGTGACAATTCTGCCTTTCCCATTAACCAAAAGAGATTCTTTAAGGAAAAAAGTTTGCAATTAGCTACTGCCAACTTGTCTATTCAATAATCGAGAAACACAGTTTCTCTTTGATTTTTGTTCTCTTGTTTTTGAGTGGAAAAAGTCCGAGCAATCTAAGCTACCCATGATGTTCATAAGCTTTTAGATTTCTTTTTGTTCTTATGACATTGACTTTAAAATTCTCATCAGAGGTCATTATCTGGAACTTAGAAAACTTTATCAGATTAACTCTCAAAGCAGTCTATCTGACAATGAAAGAAAAGCAACAGAAAGAATTTTTTAGTTAAATATCTAATTTTTCTAATACGGAAATTCAGCCGATTTCAAATTTGAAAGAAAGAGAATGATAATCAGTAGATTAAGATAATCAATTTGTCAAAATTCATATATTTCACGTGAGATGAATCACTAAAATTTATATATTAATTTATGTAACTTATGTAACCATGAATATGTAATTTATACTGATTTTGTATATAAACAGACCAGACATGAGGGCCACAATCACACCACCTGGTTCATATTGTAGACAAAATAACTTTGGCTTTTGTAGTTTCACCCAAATCCAAAAAGAGAAATGCTACAGTTTGTGCAAAGTGTGGGTGGGAAAAACATTCAGCAGACTCTAGCACTGTACCAAACCGCAAATTGAATACAGTAATCCAAAAGTGGGATCCTACAGCAAACTACTGCCTTATCCATGCTCCCAATATAAATCTTGTGGTACAAAAAGTTAAGAAAAGGGAATTTGAGCGTGAGATGGACCCAGGTCCCAGCAGCTTTTACTATGTTCACAAGGAAAAAGCTTATTCTCCACTGAAAGACATTACTGAAACGAGCAAGTAAAATAGCAATTGAAGCATACTTGAGAGAGAGAAAGAGAGGAGGGTAAAGCAAAGCAAGGGGCTCTGATTAATCAGTTTGTCAAAAGAGTTGTTATGATCTGGTGATTGCCCTCGTTTGCACATGCATTGCATTTAAGAACTCAAGTTTGGTTGGCAGGTGGGTCTCAGTACTCTCTCCTCTCATCAGCTTTACTCAGTCAGCCTTCTATTTTTGTATCCACGATATTGCATGTTTGCTTCCTTGCTGTTGCTGATACAAGATAATGTGGTTTTTAATCATTACTTAAACCCGTGACTCGGATTCGCCCACACCAATTATTGTTTTCCAATTCCAACAGGCTATCATTAAGCAGATCCTATCCTAAATTTCTAATCCTAAATCAGAGTATATTATGGTATAAAGTCTAAAGGTAGAAACCATTATTTGTATTTATATAATATAAAATTATATTTATATTTTTATAAAATATAAAAAATAATATTAAAATTTATATTCTAACAAAAAAATTTACTGTGAAGTGAGATTTTTTCAATTTAAAATTAAGATACATTATAAGTCACAGGATGATTTACATTTAATTTACAAATTTCTTATTAAAAAAAATTAGTGATAATAAAAATTAAATTTAAATTTTACAAATAAAATAAATAATTTTTATCACCTCATTCACCATTCACAAATAATTTTTATCAAAACTTAACATACTTCGCCATTAAATCCATTATTTGTGCCCGAGAATCTTTTACGAATACTCTTTGGTTCAGAGTTTCTCTTTCCTCACCCAATTAATAGAGTCTACTCGAACACTCTCTCTCTTTCTTTTTCTCTGTCTCTTGGGTTTCACGGGAGTTGATTATCTTCTTCTTTGTTTGCGGCAATTTGTCGCACTACAATCTTCAGCACCTGGTCAATGCTTTTATAATCTGCACTACTATTGCTTTCTTTGTCCTAAGCTGCCCACAATAGAGTACACAGTATACAATCATGCCAGTCCTTTGTTCGTCTTCTTCTTCTTCCTCCTTTTCCACTGGTTTTCTCATCATTTTCTTTCTAACTATAATCTCTCACAGTAGTCAAGCCCTCACAGCTAATGCCACACGCCGCCCACGCCAACTTTCTGTCAATTACTATGCGAAATCTTGCCCTCAACTTGAGAAACTCATCGGCTCCATCACCTCCCAACAATTCAAAGAAGCCCCTGTCTCTGGCCCTGCCACCATTCGCCTCTTCTTCCATGACTGCTTTGTAGAAGTAATGCAAATTATATTGCATTTGATTACTTCTTCTGCATGCATTTACATTTTAGCACTAATGCTTCCATTGGACTTCCAACCACAGAAGTTTTAGCAGATGATTAATCAAAATTTTGCATTGATTGTTATATTGTAGGGCTGCGATGCGTCTATCCTTATAGCAACAAAGCCTGGAAGCAAGATATTAGCTGAGAAGGATGCAGAGGACAACAAGGACCTGAGAACTGAAGGGTTTGATACAGTAATGAGAGCCAAGACATTGGTGGAGAGCAAGTGCCCTGGCGTTGTTTCTTGTGCTGATATTCTTGCAATTGCAGCCAGAGATTTCGTCCATTTGGTTAGTATCTCCATTTTCTCTTTCTTCTCTTTCACTTTTATTGGTGTCGATTTGCCTCCCATTCATTCAGTTCTTGCAAGCATAGAAGGACTGGGAAAAATTTTATGTTAGTTTCTGACTAAACAGTTTACACTCTTCTCTAAGAGGACATGGAAAATATTCATGTTTTCATGTGCCTAATTTGTCTGCAATGAAAGATGTGTTGTTAACAGCCAAGACTCTGCTGCTAACTGTCCTGCCTCTTCTTGACTTTCGATCTCTGTGTCTCCAGGATCACCGAGTTTAAATAATTATCAATGTTAAGACAACAGAGTCGTTTGGTTTTATTCATCTTAAAATATTGTAATTTTTATGGCATTATATTTACTCTGATTTCCAAAATTAATGTATTTTTCCAGGCAGGAGGACCTTATTACCAAGTGAAGAAAGGAAGGTGGGATGGGAGGATATCAATGGCATCCAGGGTGCCCTACAACCTCCCACATGCAAATTCAACCGTCGATCAATTGATCAAACTCTTCAGCTCAAAGGGGTTAACTGTTCAGGACCTGGTTCTGCTCTCAGGTGCTCACACTATCGGCTTTGCCCACTGCAAGAACTTTGTGGGCCGACTCTATGATTATAAGGGGACTAAGCAACCTGATCCTTCCATTGATCCAAGGCTCCTAAAGGCCCTAAAAATGTCATGCCCACATGTTGGTGGCAATGCCGACATTGTTGCTCCATTTGATGTCACCACCCCTTTCTTGTTTGACCATGCTTATTATGCAAATTTGGAGGCCAAAATGGGCTTGTTAGCTTCAGACCAAGGTCTGTTTTTGGACCCAAAGACCAAGCCTCTGGTCCAATCTCTTGGTCAGGATAAGGCAAAGTTCTTCCAGGGCTTCTCAGAAGCTATGGACAAGATGGGCTCAATTGGTGTCAAAAGGGGAAGAAGACATGGAGAGAAAAGGAAAGATTGTAGTATGCACATGTGAAGCTTGTCACTTCCCTCTTTTTTGGTTGTTGCCCTTTAGATTTCTTCTTTTATTTGGTTCTAGGCATTTTATTTTATTTATTGGTTTCGGCTTTGAGATGAGGCCTTTGCGGATGTTTAGAGAGCTTAATCCCAAAAGAATATGGGAGACTTACCGATTACCGTCATTGTCCCAAGTTAATATAACTTCCCGTTACCTACCAACAATTCCTTTTTTATCTTAAAAGCAAAGTTAAGGGAATTTTGTAGATTTACCATTAAACAAAATTTACCTCAAGCAATTAGTGCTTTGTTTTCGATATAATGGAAGCAATTAGTGCTTTGTTTTCGATATAATGGAAGTTTTTAATTTAAAAAAAATTAAAAAATTCAAATCTCAAATTTAAAAAATACACGAATTCGAGTATAAATACTCGAATTTTAAATGAAGGAAAAAAAAAAAAAGTAGCGTCTTCAAAATTTGGAGTCCAATAAGCTCTCTTAAGTGGACTTCAAAAAAGGCCGCAAAACCATGCAATCCTTTTCCATTCCACCCTGCTTCGCATCCATACTACACCCCAAGAATAAGCAGAGGACTCCTTTAACATTGGAGAAACACCGAAGTCTACAAATCAGGGCGATGAGAGCCGTGGTCCAAAGAGTCGCCTCTGCCAGCGTCGAGGTCAGTCTAAAACAATCTCTCTTAAACTATGAGTAGAATCTTCTTATTTAACCTCATCAACTCAGCGTTTTTCCCAGGTCGATGGCCGCATTGTGTCGGAAATTGGACCTGGTCTCCTCGTTCTCGTTGGACTCCACGATTCCGACACCGAATCTGACGCCGATTACATGTAATAAAAGATTTCCGTGCATTCTACCAAATCCAATCAGTAGATTTTTTTGCACTTTGTTGATGATAAAAATCAATTACTGGTTTTGCAGTTGTCGAAAGCTTTTGAACATGAGATTGTTCCCTAATGAAAGTACTGGCAAAGGATGGGACCAAAATGTAATTTTCCTCTTTTCCTTTACTTTCCTAATTGCTGACTTCCTGTTCAGTGTGTTGATGTTTTACACTAAGATAAGAGTTGTGACTTCAATATTTGGGATAATTTTCAGGTCATGCAACGTAATTATGGAGTTTTATTAGGTAATCTTGATGCTTAGAGTTTGCCCTTTTCCTTTTTTATTCATTGTTTCTTTTCCCTACAACAAAAAAGAATTGAATTCTAAATTTGTTTGGCATTGCAGTAAGTCAATTTACATTGTATGGAATCTTGAAGGGTAACAAGCCAGACTTCCATGTGGCAATGCCACCACAGAAAGCAAAGCCGTTCTATGAATCTTTAGTTGACAAATTCAGAAAAGCTTATAAACCAGACGCAATTAAAGGTTATTTTCATTTATCATCCACTTTTCCTTAATTGTTTTATTGTTAACTGTTTCTTTTTTATATAAAAAATATATATTTTAAATCATTCATAAATGCATTCATGTTTTCTTTTATATTATCCAGCACCAAGTAAAATGTCTTCGAATGTAAACCCTAAGCACTACTGTATGCTAAGCATTAACAGCATGGGATATAGAAGCTCATACTCAAAGACTGAAACTAACAATTATTTTCAAAAACCTATGATAGTTTTAAACCATATTGGAATCAAAGCTGTCATGTACTGATGTCATTTAGACAAAATATATGTAGCTCAATAGTTGTTTTGCAAACATTCAATTAGGTAACTTGAGATGCTGGGCCCAGACCAAGTTTTCACAGATCTAAAGATTGTCTCAAACATAGCATGATTCATTTGATAGATGATGAATAATGTGTTTGAAGTTATTTTGACTCCTTTTGGCCATTTGGTGTAGATGGAGTATTTGGAACAATGATGAAGGTGAGGCTCTCCCACCCCCAAAGTATCATTTCTATTGCTTTCTGAGTACAAACTTTCTTCAGGATGTGTTCTGACAGATTTTTATGATTGTTTAAAGGTTAGTTTGGTCAATGATGGACCAGTAACGATGCAGCTTGATTCATCTCAACCATCAAAGTGAGTATCACTAACCTTAGTGATCTCTGTAATTGGTTAATATTCAGTTTTTGTAGTGTTCCACAATTAACAATTGAGTTAGAACTTTACATACTAAAACAAGGTTGAACCTTTTCAGGAACACAACTGAGGTGGCTGGAGAATCCTAAAATGGTGGATTGGGTACTATTTTGATGACAGATCTTTGTAGAATTTATCACAAACACAAATTTTTTAGATAGTTTCATTTGTGTAAGACAATAATTTACTACTATTAAATTGGAATCTCAACCTTTTTATGTGATATCAGCTTTTAGAAATTTCTTTTTCTACTGAATTAGGGATTCAAGAAGGTCAGGGATTCTGTATCTGGTTAATACCTAAGGGATGAAATTTTTTGTTATCACCTCATGCAACCTCAGTTATAATGGAAACTAAAAGAGAACAGAAAAGAGAACCCAGGTTTGAATGCCATGAAGCTGGATGCATACTTTCTTTGGTCCAAAGGTCACAATTGCAATTTTTGGATGACAACAGAGCTAGGTACAACTAAACAAGTTTACTGTAGTCCCTGACATTATATACATACGTGGCCAAGCAAGTTACCTTCAATATGCGACCCTTTGGAACCAGAATTCATCTGCGTCTTTACTTGACCTCCTGTGAAGTAGAAATTATCGTTGCAGCTGTAAATAATGCTTCTTTTCCTAGGGATGAAATCTCAATGCTCCTACAACATGAGATATACAATGCGCTTAAGACGTATGGTGCAGTGAAATCGATATTTGTATGACAGCCCCTCAACATGTGTACCTAGAACTTGATTGCTCATACTAACATAATTGTTGCATGCACAACCTGTACTAGTATTACAGGCCTTGGCAGAAAAGAAAATATAGAATATAGAGAAATAATACAAAGAAAAATTACAAAGATGGAAGAAGCTTACTCATTTGCTCCTCTAAGGCTATTGAAAGCAGCAATTACGTTTTTAGATATTTCCAGGAGAGAGCTATCCGTCACAGCTTCTTTGCATTCAGACATGATAGAAAGATGTTGCTGAGATGACATGGACAAGTAGGCCTGGAAGAGAAATTACAAGATCTAATCAAATAAAACAAAAAGGGAAAAAAAAACTAGTGGAGATGAACTTCATAAGAGTTTTGCATTGGTGCTCAACAATGATCTTAAATACTTGAAATTTATTGTTTCAAAAACCACCTACTCCACAAGACCAATTTTCAGACAAAAATATTCCAGCTTTTGGCTTCAAACTTAGATTTTCAGTTGTCTCATAACTGTCATTGCTTATCTACAAGACTCCATCGAAGCATGCATTTTCAGTGAAGATAATTCTGATTAAGTTTCTCACTTCTTGATTACCCACATATCAACAAGTTGAGCAAAACTTGACACGAGATGAATGAACATTTTGAATAAGGGACCATGGCAACAATTCAACAAACTACCAATGAAAAAGTCACCATTCCAAGCACCAGCCACTTCTTAATCTCTCACAAAATGATCTCATTGGTTGCAAATTGGTTGTTGCCCAAGTCGACAGAATTAAAACAGCAGCAAATATTCATCTCAACCATCTCCATTTGCAATAAAATAATTATTAAAAGCAGGGAATAACGTAAGCTTTAATAAAAGCATTAAGTTATCGGTATTCTTAACAAATAACGAGAAGACTCACTTGAAAAGCATGAGCCAAAAGCAACTGAACAACTTCTACATCAATTTTCTTTATAATGTTTCTTGTGCTGCTGCTGTTTGTAAAAGACTTCAAAACTCCAATGAAGGTAGAATCTTCAGAATGACCATTTGATCTCCGAGTACGAACAGAAGGCTGTATTTCAGAATAAGAATATGTAAATTATATGTTAGCCCAGAATCATCTCACAGTTTTCTGCGTATAATATATGCAGGCACATGCATGCACTGCAGTAAAAACAAAATGTCAATAAACTGATTTAAACCATTTAAAACAATTCAACTACTAACCTTAGTAGTGTATTTAAGAAAATACTGCACAATGATTTCAAGCTTCCATCTAGGGTCATTAAAGGCCTGAAAAAGAGTATTCATGGTTGGAAACACTGATCATGTAATATGTCGATAAGAACAAAAATTGCAATTAGAAGGGAATACTTAACATAGGCACTAAAAGATCAAGTACAGTGTAGCTATCATAGAAACATTTATGTAACATTTATTAAAGGTGTAGGAAATGATGAACATGTGATATGTCAATAGGAAAACTATCCAATCACAAAGTATATTTAACATAGTTACTAAATGATTAGTTGAAGTCTGTCCTCGTAACACCTAAAACTAAAAAATGATGAAAAATTGTTTGACAGTGATTATGGTAATGAACTCCTACCGTCAAAATTCAAATGATACACAGTTTAGCAAAATGGTATGGTCAAAGGACATGGGATGCCAGGTTAATTGGCCTGATACAAGGTAACACCTGTTTATTCATCCCTTAGACTTCCCAAGCATTAATGAATAGAGATATTTTTGGGGAGGAAAATGTGTGTGCTTGTGGGCATATATATATGACAACCTGAAGAAATGAGGAAAGTATATTGCTGTCATAAGTTAGCTCGTCCAAGATTATCTCTACCAGTGGGGTTCTGCACCAAATACAGAGGTTAACCGCCTAATCTACATATACATATAAAACAAAAATTATGGAGAAAACTTAAATCACCAAAACACAGTCAAGCAATTACCTTACACCATCGGCTCTGGTTGTTCGACCTTGCGCATCTGCTTGCTTCTTTGATATGTCGAGCTCCATAATCTAGAGAGGTCCACAAATTCAGAGATGAGAGTAAAAATGATTTAGATCTTATATTTAATAATATCTTGAGATCTAACCATTATCAGAAGTTTCTGCATAGCCATACAAGTAGTCTTTTTTATATCAAGTACAGCAATTGCAACATCAATATTATGATTCTCAGATGATTTTTCCATAGAAGCTTCAGAACAGTCAGACTCATTGTCGATTCCAGTATAATTATGGCACAGCCCACATATTGCAGACAAGCAATCTTTCATTAAAACCTTGTAGTTGACTCTTCTTGAACCCTACAAAATAAATCTAGCATGAACAGCCAAATAGAAGACTCATGACAAAATAACTTAACCCATTTAATTTGAGAATGTAAGAAACAAAAGCTAGCAGTGAAATTAAAGGCTTAAAAGCTAAAGCGAACCAAAAGCATGTTGAGTAAGCACTCCCTCAAAAGGTTCCAGTTCGTGGTCTCTGCAATAAAACAACAATGTGTCAAACCTTCCAGATGATTAAAAGCATAAGATTCGATATTGGCTTACCGTTATACATATTGATACGGGGTACGAAATCTCCTTCAAGAACATTGACAAGGTATTGAAACAGTAACATATTTCCTAAGGACTGCAACAAAGTTGTGTTAGCAACAGTCAAAACTTATCTACCAAAAAATTAAAGATAAAAACATTTACTACTATTGTAGGACAGAAAATATAGAAACAAACAAACCGTATATATAACTATGTCAGAGAACTTTAGTACTATCAGCACACTTTCCAAAGTAATGTAAGATAAGTACACAAACCTTACTATCCAGTCTCTGAGAAATTGTTTCATTAGTTAATTCAGCAAGGCATTGTATCAATTCATGAAAACCCTGCCAATGATAGAGACAGTCAAACAAGAGCTAACGATGCTAAGCTCAAGCTACACAATTTCTACAATTAGCTTTCCTGCTATTAGTGCAATTTCCTTCAAATCCGCAAAAAAATCAACATATAAAAAGCCTCAATTATTCATAACCCTCAATAAGCATTCCAAGGTTTACAAAATTACAACAATAAATTCAACTCACATTGGGATCAAACAATTCACAGGAGTTTTTTCGTGTGGCATCTCTGCCACTGGATATAACATCTGGAGAAACCATAAATGGCAACCATGCCTAACATGCAACAAAGCCAAAATTAATAAATGAACCAATCAATTTAAATGCAGAATCCACCAAAAATTAAACCTTATTAAATTCCTATTTACCTCCTTAACTGTAACCAGTTCACGTGAACCATTACCAGATGATTCAGATATATAAACCCGAGGGAAACACTGCAATTAAGAATATGTTATTCGAATTTTTTTTCTCATATGGATTAAGTAATAAAATCATAAGTTAAAAAAGAAATCAAAGTCAGTTACCTTTTCGATCTCATTCAAAAGTTCATAGCTAGACATTATAAGTTCTAGAGATTTCCCTGCCCTCAGGATTTGAAACACCGCCTGTACCATTTTTCTTTATTTATAAAAGAAAAACAAAGGATAAAAATAAATAAATAAAGGCACATCAATTTTTATATGCAAAAACAAAAATGAAAAAAAAAATATGATTTTAAAAAGAGAGAGAAAAAACGAGTATCAGAAAGAGAGAAAGTGAGAATATGGCTTTACTCAGTTGGAGAAGTTCCGTTTTCAGGTACAATTGAAGAAGTACGCACGGCTTCCAGAAAATCAATACCTAATATCAACCAAAGAAATTAACCAAAAATAAAAAGGAATATATAGTTTAGTAAGAAAACTAATGCTACTAATAATCGTTTGGACTTATTTCAAATAGGAGAGTATACGAACGGTCATCTTTGGCGTCTTGAGAATCTTTGTGAGATTCGGCAGAGTCGAGGATTGCTAAAGTGTTCGCTTCTATGCCTCCCCTTCTGATCCTTACTCTTCCGTTGCTGCAAAAATCGCTGATTTTCCTCTCCTCCATTTCTTTTTGTTATTCGAAACCCTAATTCTTATCTATTTCTCTATACGTCTCTGATTCTTTGAATATGCAAGATCAGACGAGATTTAATTTATACTTGGTGGGAAATAAGGCCGAATTCCCGCTCAAATTCCCAATAATTTTTATTAAAAAAAAAAAAGAATGGAAAAAGTTCCGTTGCCGGGACTTGAACCCGGGTCTCTCGGGTGAGAGCCGAGTATCCTAACCAACTAGACTACAACGGATTCTTAAAAGGATTATCATTTAAAAATAAAAATAGAAATTTTAAATTTTCCCCCTTTATTTATTACATAGAAGATTAGGAGAAAAATATATACACTAAAACTTTATGTTTTAGTTACTTTCCTTATTTTTCTTACTTTTGAAAGCATAAAATTAAAAAAAAAAAATTTCAACAGAGAATACAAAAGTAAACAATTGCCTTTTAAAGACAAAAAGGCATAGGATTATATTTTGATAAAAATTAATTATATAATTCTTTAAATCAAACAATAAAATTATTTTACAATCTTTATTTTTGTTTATGACAAATCTTTTAAAGAATATAACAAAAAGTTTATATTTGATATAAAGGTCATTATATAAATTGAATCATATTATAATACTTTATTAAATAATAAGTTATAAATTTTAAAAATAAATAATATATTACAATTTATTAACAGCATATAAATTTGATATCATTATCATAAAAGTTTTCATCTCAATAGACTAAAATAAGTTAACATATAAAATTTATATATAAAAATAAATTAGTTATAAATTATAAAACAATACGTCAATAATAATATTATTTCTACAATAATTTGGGCGGGGTGATTTTTTTCCGGTCACGGGGTGGGATGATTTAATAGTTGACGCTAATGCGAAAATCCCAATAAGATTGAAGGCAATTACTTTTACAGTCAGAAAATCGATCAACCTGTTGCATGGCCAATCAATGCGAATAACCGAAAATTTTGATTTTTTCTTTGTTTGTCTGCGCATTAATTTTCGGATAATTCACCCAAAAGAAATTATTAGCTGTATTTTTACCTGCAAGTCTCCTTAGGAGACTCCAACAGGGCAATGGTTGGAGATCGGTGGACAAGGCGGCCCACCCAGAGTCCACAATTTCGCTTTGAATTTTGAATCGACATGGTCCGCAATCACCTCAATTTGGTGAAGAAATAAATACCAACAAAAGGGTCGTCTTTTTTTTCTCAATCAAATAATAAGTTGAAAATAAAATTTTAAATATATTACATTAAATAAAAATAAACGAATGTATTTTTTAAATTATTAAAAAATTTCGACAAAATTTAAAAATACTCTTAATCATCTCATATATATATATATATATATATATATATGAAAAATGTCAAGTTTAAACCTTATAATATATATACTTTTTCAATCTCCTTTATTTTTTATTTTCTTTTTCTCTTTATTTTTTTTCTCATCCTAAACTCATGTCAAATTCCTCTTATCTAATGTCACGTGTGTGTTTATGTGAATGTTTCGCGCATAAATCACCAATTATTTTGTTGAATTATCACAATGACATGACATAAAATTTGTCACATGTTGACCCTTAATTAGTCAATAATCAAGTCACCTACTCTGAGTAACGTGTTAATATACACGGATAATATTATCATATAATTTGATAATATATGTATCACTTTGTTCATTTTAAAAATATATGTGTCACATAAAAAAATGTATAGCAAATAGGCCAAACATAAAATTAAGTATGTATAAGTGAATAATCAAATGGGAACAATGAGCAACATTCTCTTTAGAATCAATCAAGCATAGAGGGGCTGCAAAGATGCTATGGAGCCTAACACATCAGGTAATTTTTTTTACGATACATTACGTGAAAAGTTATATTTATAATTTAATATTCAATTATAAAACATGTAATTATATAATAACCATTTAACTTAAATAATTAAATTAGTAAATAATTAAATTCAATAATTAAACTTAAATTATACACGATGAGATTTGAACTTATGACTATCATTGAGAGCTTATTTGGATTGATAAAGTAATTGACTCATAATATTGAAAAAAATAATTATTAAAAGTATATATTTTATTAATAAAATAATAAAAATGTTTAAATTAAAGTTGAAAGAATAATCTTACTATTCTACCTTTTTTTTTTTTCCTCCCTCAAAATCCCACCACATTTTTTAGTGCTATTTTAGGTTGAGGCCAAAATCACTTGAATGAAATAAGCCTTTTGTTAGTTGTCACGATATTTATTCCCTTTCAGCGGTATCTATGTCAAGCACTTAATGCCAAACATATAAACTACTTAATTTTCCTTTATTATTTGCTTCATTAATGGATCCACATGGATTTTAAATAATTGGTTCTTGGAGAGGGCCCAGCTTATCTGCTCAACCTTTAATATCACTTTTTATTAATTAAGGGTGCCAACAACCATTTGCATGTTGATTTTTTTCCCTAATTTGGTGAAATATTTGCATGGTTGAATAAGACTATACCTGCCTAAAAGCCTACTTGTAAGACATTGATGAAAACTTCTTATCAATTATTTAAATATCTTGTCCCCCAAAATCAAACTTGATTTTATTTTACTAAAAATTAAAAATTAGATTTATGATTAGTACATTTATGCTATTTTTTATCAAATCATAATGAAATATAAAAAATATATTATTATAATTCGGTGTGTAAATACTAAATCAATTTTTTTAATTTTTATCAAATTTATATATTATCAAAATTTTAACCTATTTCGTTTCGTATTTTTTTAATATTTTTTCATACTGCATCTTATATTATGTTTAAAATTCTCAAATCTACTTAACTTAATAGACTTCCCATTGTTTTTTTTTTTTTAATTTATAACTTTGAAACATCTGCCCTAGTGCCCATACCATGCAAGGTTGCAACCTAGTTTCCTCCGAGTATAAATATTAGAATCTGGTTAATAAGAATTGCATCAGCTAATCAACTTTATTCTACAGTTTACTACTGTAAATGTTAAAGGTAATATTTAATGCAGGTAGTTTGCAGAAAATATCACCATTCACCACCAATTATAATGCTTCTATTTACAACCTAGCATTTCAACAAGATTTGGCGCCATGCTGTTAAATGTGGTTCAACCAACACGAACCGGCCTATTTAAGACTTGAAGTACGGTATGGAAGAGTACTGGAATGACATTCCAGAGTTATTCTCTAAAAGGGGTGAGTTTCATTTCCAAACTTCAGAAAGATAGATAGCTCAAAAATGGAGACGACGATGGTGAGGAAGAAAGTGATTTTGGTGCAGATTTTGGCACTGGCCTTAGCCGTCATGCCATTGTTCTCCGGAGCTGTTGATAAAAATCAAGTGAAGCAATTGGCAGCTAATTTCAATGTGACTTGTGTACTAGTTTTCGGGGACTCAAGCGTTGATCCTGGCAACAACAACTATCTTGCTACGTCAATGAAGGGTAATTTCCTTCCTTACGGGAAAGATTTCTTCGGAGGACGCCCCACTGGACGGTTCAGCAACGGAAGACTAGCCACAGATTTCATTGGTATGCACAAAATAATTCAAAGTCAAGCAAACAAAGAAAAATTTGATTTGGTTTATAAACAATGATAATATCCTATGCTTAACTGTATATTTCAGCGGAAGCTTTGGGTTACACAAAGGCACTTGGACCATTCCTTAAGAAGAGATTGAGGCCGGTTGATATCTTACATGGTGTTAGTTTCGCATCAGCTGCTTCTGGTTATGATGAGCTCACAGCCAATCTCTCTGTAAGTCTTTGAATCTGCCCGGCGCCCCTTCGGTTTTGATTTGGAAACATAATTTCTTTTCTTGGTGAAACAGAATGTTCTGCCTGTTACCAAACAACTGGAGTATTTCAGGCAATTCAAGATACGACTGAGTCAATTGGTTGGTGCGAGGAAAGCAGAGAACATCATCAAAAATGC
Source organism: Firmiana major (assembly GCA_033439115.1). Classification (NCBI taxonomy): domain Eukaryota; kingdom Viridiplantae; phylum Streptophyta; class Magnoliopsida; order Malvales; family Malvaceae; genus Firmiana; species Firmiana major. The sequence continues at coordinate 2,112,466 of CM065914.1, read as the reverse complement.
CGTAGCTGTTATGAGCATGGGCACAAATGACTTCCTACAAAACTACTACTTAGAACCCATTCGCCCTAAGCAATATGCTTTGGAAGAGTACCAAAATTACTTGGCCTCTTGCATGTCTGGCGACGTTAAGGTGCCTCCCTAGTCTAAACATTGTATTGTCTTTTCAATGGAGGTTTACCCTGACTTTGCATTCATTCTCTGTTCGTACATATATATATGTGTCACCATAATATAGCATAATGTCATTTTCTAATTAAGTTTATTTCAACTACTTTCTTATGTTGATATATAAATAAATAAAGAGCATTGAATACACCGAAGATCTATACTTTAATTGATTGACAGTGTTTCGGATATATATACTTAAATAATTAATAATAGCATTTAAACCACACTTTCAATCTAGAAATTTCTGGTCAATACCCTAATATGTTCTTACTAGGAAATAATTTCAATACTCATCCTTCATACCTTCGGTCGGATTAAAGTTTAATTAATTCTCATATTGTTTGATTATTGCAGACGATGCATAGTCTTGGAATTACACGGTTAGTCGTTGTTGGGGTCCCTCCCCTGGGCTGCATGCCTCTTGTCAGGACTCTAATGGACCAGAAAACATGCGTGGAGAAGTATAACAATTTCTCCTTCTCGTTCAATTCCAAGATAAAAGCGAAGTTGGCCGCCTCGAGGACAACATTAGGGATGAAAATAGGCTACGTTGATGCTTATGGCATCATTCAGGATGCTGTGAACAACCCAAAAAAATATGGTTAGCTTTGATTTATCTCTCTTATTTCTTCTTTATTTGGGTTTAAAATGCTGAAAGAGTGATACATATTAGCTTCTGAAACCCAAAAATTTGGCAGGCTTGATTGAAACTTCAAAAGGGTGTTGTGGATCGGGGACCGTAGAGTTTGGAGATTCCTGCAAAGGCATGAGCACATGCGCTGATGCATCAAAGTATGTATTCTGGGATGCTGTTCATCCGACGGAAAAAATGTATGAAATAATCGCTGATCAAGCCATAGATTCTCTCCGAAAACAGCTATTGGGCTAGCTGGAATTTTAGGTAGATCGATGAGTAATTTGGCTAGACATCCGAATTGTTTGGTATCCATGTATCTTTCACTACCACTCTTAAAATTGCGTAACATAATTATTTATATCTTTTTCAATTTGATAATTTAGACATGTGATATGATAGATAGATAACAAAATAGAATTAAAAATTCTATAATTAAAAAATTTATTTCGTAGGTTTGATGTATAAATATAAATTATAATATAATAATTTTTATATATTATATATTTGTTATGAAATAAATACGAACGACACAAGTACACAAAGTGATTGAACAATAACCTTAAACATATGATCGTAACATTGAATGTTTTGTCAATCCAAATAATCAGTTTTTGATCGAGTATAGTGGAGTACAGCTCGAGAAAAAAAAAACTTGAGGAAGTTACTTATTCTTGCCTTGAGTTCAGCTAGTTTTTGAAATTTCAATACAACATTAAGAAAAAAGAGCTCACACAAATAATTCCGGATATGTTGCATTAAATCTTGCTTGTGGCAACTTAGTGGAGAACTCCATCCTACAAATACAATCTTCAATAAATAATTCTAATAATAAAGCTCCAATAAATTAATAATAGCATGAATTTTATTATCTGGCTCAATCATTCAAATATCAATCCTGGATCATTGAATCCACGACAGGACGATTAGCAATAAACAACTTGGTGTATGTCTTCTCAGTCGGATGAATCGAATCAAAAAATACATATTTAGATACATCGACGCACGCGAAAGATCCTGGATTACACAAAAATCCTGCTTCTAAGTAACCACTCCCGCAGCAGCCATGGCTAACCTCATCAAAATCTACAGAGAAAAAAAGAAGGGAAAAGAAGTGATATATATGTGATATAATATAATTACCAACCACTTAATTTGTTTTTGGATTACCAAGTTTTCCAGGGCCTTGAATCATGTCAACCAATGGTGTGAAGATGTCAGTGTAATATATTTTTGCACCAAGATGAGCTAATCTTCCACGCATGGAATTCACTTCATTTTGGAGCATTTGGTTATATTCCATTCCAGCCCGAGAATATTTTTCTATGCAACCACGTTCGAGGATGGCGTTTTTAGAGTTGAGAGTGATGACAACCGGCAAACAACCCATTGGAGGCAGCCCGGTGACTGCTATTCTCCTAGCTCCTTCATTCCATAAATCCTGTGGTAACAAGGAGTAACTAATTAATCAAAGCTTGTAAGTTTCTGGCTTGTAGACTGTGCTAAATTAACAGCTTTCATCAAGACTACTGCCCCCAAGCCAACTAGCTAGCAACGAGACAAGTCGATCATGGGAAGGCTTGGTTTCTGGATCTTGAATTCTTGATTCAAACTCAACTATATTACAATCTTAACCAGCTTTAATAGTCAGCAACAAATATATGTATTGATTTTTTTTTTCTTTTTAAGAATAAGATAGGTTATCTTATCTTTAAGATCAAAATAAATTATAATTTATTAATAAGATTGATGAATCTATTTAATTTTTTCTTGAAGATTTTTTAAAATTTACAAATCGTTTATTAATTAAACATTCGAACCCTAAGCAAAATACACATAATCGTAAATTACATGTACTGACTGTTAGTCCCTAAAGTAGGTAATTATTCATGGCCAAATGGTCAAACTTTATTGGACTGTTTTCTAATAATTAACAATCTACTCATTCATTATAAATGGGAATTTTTTATTTACTAAATTAATTATCATGATGATCTTTGATAATTATTGTTTGTAGCATAGCTCTTAATTAATCCAAACCTGCAGGAGCTGCTTCACGTTTTGCAATATGAACTCTTGATAAGCTGAGACAGTATAGTTGTTTCGTCGAATCGGTAAGGTGAAATAGTTGATAACAAAGTCATTGGTACCAGCACTTACGAGAAACACTGCATTCTTGATAATATCTTCCATCCTTTTCTCTCCCATGGCGGATTGCAGTCTCTGTTTATACTCTTTAAAATACTCCTGCTGCATTGGTATCGAAACCACATTCTGGGATTGAACAAAAACTTAATTATGTCACGCTTAATTCACTTTTCACATTCAACATATAGAGAGTTTATAACATACGAAAGAAAAAAGAAAGGGAGAGATTCCGACAGATATCTGTGGTGTAAGTGGATCAAATCCAGAGCCGGCGGAGGCGAAGCTAACTCCTGTCATCAGCTCTTCAATGCTGAGGTTTGGATCCAAATATGGTGGCAAATATTCTTTTATGCCTATATATGAAACTGCCTCCATGCACAAATCAAAGAAAACATGGTAAAAATAAAAACTACATTTGCACCAGAAAGGAGAAAGCGAGAAAAAAGGAACATACCGATGAGATCGGTGGAAAGCTTCCCGTCAGTAAACCTTCCGGTCGGCGTTTGGTCTTTAAAATTCTTTCCGTAAGGAGGAAAATTGCTCCTAAAGAGGGTCTTTACATAGTTATTATTTCCAGGATCCACCGTTGAATCTCCGAACACAAAACCAGCCGAAACCTTGTTGTTGAAAGGCCTTTGCTTTATTGAAGCTTCAGCTTTAGAAATGAACATCAATGACATGCAGAGAAAGAGAACAGTTAGAAAAGAAGGAAGAGAACATGTATGACAAGATTCCATGTGATCAACAAGTTGAATTTGGGAACTGAACAATATCTGGACTAATTGGTTTTGAATGTAGAGAGGGATAGCCCATTCGTATATATAGCTACATTATATTTTGCTTATATACAGTATTTATATTATGTCAAATCGTATTCGACACTTAAAATTTAAAAGTTATCATGTTATATTCACAAACTAAACACATAATATTTTTTATTTTTGAATAATTTATACATTTTTAGATTTTAAAATATTTTTTATTTTTTATTTTGTGTTGTTTACATTATTATTTTATATTTAAAATTATCAAATCTAATAAAATATTGTATTTTGTCACTAATACTATTTTAGTTTGGTTGCTATGGTTTGGAAACCAAACATTTCTTGATTAGTCCTAGGCTTTTAACTTCTCAACTACTTGGCCAATGAAAAGCCTAGGTTTTGAAATTACAGAGCAAATACTACCAAATTAATCAGTCAGAGTAATGCAAATTCCTTACACAAAAATTGCTTTTTGGTAAGTGAAATTAAACCTTGGTACTTATATAGTAGTAGTTCACTGTATTCAGTTACTAAGCCTTGTATAAAAGTAACATAACAACTACCGAGTCATGGAACATGTTTTTTTTCCTATTTGATGCGATTGATTGAACGTTTCGAAACTTTTGAGAGTAAGAAGCTTCTGCTGGAAATTTGTTTCCTTTATTTCCTTTACATCCACCAGCAAGATTATCACACGACTATGAATGTTAGATTAGATTAGATTAGATTGTCATGTCATGCAGGATTATGAACTGATCAAATAAAAGTACAAATCAGTCTGATTTTAGGGGGGAATGAATTTGGAGTGGAGACTTCTTACGAGAAGTGGGGCAATAAATTGATGAAATTAAAAATAATAAAAATATTATTAAAAATATAATTTTTAATAAAATAATAAAAATATGAAAATAATTCTATACTCATCTATTTTGTTTTTTAATATCTATATAATGCTGTGCTGATGATCGTTGACAATCCAAACTGCACCTATGCAACTTTTAAGAGAAATATTCTAATCTGATTATTTCCCCATAAACACTTGGACCATAGAAAAACCATTACTCAAATATATTATATATATATATATATAATATATAAATGTGGTAGTTTGTGATGTAATAAAGGAGATCTGGAGCTACTTAAAAGGAGGAGAGACTAGAAGATAAAAACAGTTGAGATTTGGCAAGGATAAACATAATAAATGTCCATGTGCATGAGTATGAGCTATGGATAGCTTATAATAAAATGAAGCTTTTATCTTTCGTTCATGTATACAGGTAAACAAATCATTTTGCTGAATCCCTAATTAAAATTGGAGTTCATCGTTACTCTGATTCGTAGTTTAGTTGTAATGTTTTTACTGTTTTTTATTAATAAATTTTGAATTAAAAAAAAATGAAGCTTTTATCAGAAGGTTTGCAAGATGATCTTGGTTTTATCCTCTGTTAAAATATATCTTGAATCTAATTCATGTTGTAATAATCTGCAAATATATACTTCACAAAGTTAATGTACATATTCTTCCTTGTAGGTATCAGAACTCTACTATATTGCTTTGCAAAGAAGAATCTTGTGAAAATGTAAAATCAAATCAAAATTTTAAAGAAATTGACATGGGATGTGTTTCTTTCTGCACTTTAAATATTCTTCCTCATCAGTTCTTTCATCATTCACAATTTTTCTCTTTATCAGACAGCAATGAGGCTAGGGCTGGTGCCTCCTACAAGACAGTAGGGTGCTAATGGAGCAGATTCCAATACAAGTGTAGTTGTTGCCATTGATCACAAAGCAAATGAACTGCAAACTTTTCAAACCAATCCAGATGAATATAGCCAATAGCATATGGACCAGTGCCGCCAGTTCAAGCATTTAATTGGAAGCATTTAAAACCAGTTACTTCCGAGATCAATATTCTCCAAGTTACATTCAAATGATAATTTTTTCCCTGCAGGATCTGCTGTGTGGAAAAGGATGGTGAAATATCAACAAGACGAGGGAATAAGTGGTTAGCTAAATATGTGAAAAATGAAAACGTGAGTGGAAAACAAATATATATATATATATATATATATATATATATATGAAACATGTCAATTTACCTTTAACCCAAATGGGGTCATGAGATCTACCAACATCAATAAATCTTCATAAGTCGTAGTACTTATTTCAAACGGAGTGTAAGAAGAGATTAATTTTGTGCCTTGCTGCACAGCTGCAAGCCCGTAATTACCAGCTCAAGAACTTTCATGGATGAGACAGACAGACGGACAGACATGAAACATTAGACTAATAACTCACCTAAAACTAAGAATTGGCAATTTATGTATGAAAATATGAAAATATTTTATCAAAATTTATGTCAATATGTCAAATATAATTTTTTTATTCATATACAATTTTTATCAAATTGTAATATGTATCACTTTTATATCTTAATTTATACTGTATCACTATGCATATATGAAATTTTCCTATAACTCATTATTACCCCTTAGTCCACAAGTGTCCTCAATGAAAACATAAAGCTAACATTGACACATGAAACACCATTATAAAAAGTCGAAAGATAAAAGATAAAATCGTACATGCATTAATTATTTGATTATAATTATCATCATCGTCACAATCTATAATGATCGATACAGATTACATGAATTAAGTTATCAATATGAATTATCCTTCTCCATTTATTTTTATATAAGATAATATATTCTTTCAATTTTAATGTCGTCATATTTTTTCAGATGATTTTATTATAATCTTAAAATAAAGAGTATGGACTCATACATACAAATAAATTTGTTAATCCAAATGAAACACACTAACACGACATCAAAATAACACGAATAAAATACACAAAAGTAAAATAAATTAAAATTAGATAAAAATGATATATAAATATGATAAAAGTTAAAAAAATTTGTATTTAACATATCGACATAAATTTTTATACAATATGAATAAGATTTTATATAATACAAATTATCGGATCTATATACAAATATTAAATAACAAATACTGTACTAATAATACAATTAGATTATAAATAATCACCATAATAGAACTTATTCTTTTGTCGGTCTTAATTACATTCCCTGATCTAAACTTAGCAGGGCTTGCCACCATTGTTATGGTCCCGGGCCCTCTGGCTCATAACCCATAAAGGTAAGGGGCCAACCAACCAAGATACCCATTTTTTATCGCACTTTACCCTGGGCAGTAGTCAAACCAAACTGCTTTTCGCAAATATAGTTTACTCTGAGAATAATTACAAGAAAAGCAAAAGTCAATAGTTTGTAGCCATCACCACACTCTCGATTCTGCCTGAACCAGTGAAATCCGTTGATTCCGATTGCTTGCATTAGTCACTGAAGTTATTTCCCCCGATACATGAATCCTAACAGCCGCATTTGCATAACACTCCCATCTTTCTTTGGTTTTAAGCCTTTAATCCTCCCTTTCCCAGTTGAATTTTTCATTTTCTCAAATGTTGAAGCGTGTGGCCATATTATATATATTTATTATCCCTTGCAATGCGTTTGATCTTATTCCTTACTTAACGATGCCATGCTTGGTTCCCAAGAAAAAAATGATTTGCATGTAGGCACCTACCACATTTATATTCACAAAAACAGACTAATCTGAAACATCAGCCAGTAGAGAAACAGCTAAACAGGATTTCAACTGAGCTGTTGCACCCTGCAATTCTTGATACCAATTTAGATGACACAAACAAAATATTCAGGAAATTTTGTTTTACTTTTAATATAAATAATCAATTTCATAATTCTAAGATATGAAAGTTCTGCAGACCAAAGTTCCAGTCTCAATATCTATAAAGCTTCGACTAATTGTACCAATAAGAAAAACATCTGGCATAAAATCATTGAACATAATATATATCATTGGCCAAAACCTGTTTTGATGCTAAGAGAACAGATTAAAATATATCCTGAGAAGATATCCTTGGCAACAGCTGAGATGGAAAGGAATGTCTAGAAAGGGCAGTGCCTTTAAGCTTTTAAACCAGGAATCTGTGTGGGAAAACTCATTTTAAAAAGCTATGATTATAAGATGTATATTCAAAGAAACAAATCAGAATTCTTTAATACTCCCTCTTGAACCCTCTTTTTCAAACGTACATAATCATTATCCTTGATATTTCAGTAACTTGGATTACAAGTTAAATGGGTATTAACTACTAAGCTTCTTATTAATTATATGGGAAATTAGTATGAATCGAGGCTAATTAATGTCTCTGGAGGAATATATAAAACACCCAAATGCAGTCGTTCAACAATATAAAATTGGATTGATTCTTCAGCCAGCTTTCAATTTCCCTTCCTCTGCTGTTTCTTATGCAATTGATCATGAATTACAGGAAGGATTTTAGAAAAAAAAATGTACAAAGTGGAGGTATCTGCATAAAATAAAATTCTAAATGATTAGATCAACCACATAAGTCAACATTAGAGCCTTAAAATATACAAATCCACTTAATTTTTTTATTGTTTGAATTCTAATTCCTTTCCATGAATTAAGCAGGTCAGTTGATTAAATGACAAGTTCCTAACTGGAATTGGTCATGGATAGGATAAAGATTCAAACTACACGTATTCATAGCTTTATAGCTTTATATTTATCAACCCTCTACCCTAAATTTGATGAAACCAGGAGGTTGAGATTTGTAGAGAGCAAGATGGCTATAGAAAGTTGTCAACATGCTGAATCTGAGTCAATACTAGAGAATGTATGGGCGAACTTCATTGGTGGAGAAGAAGATGATAAAACAACAAGAATTAATGCAACAAAATCTTCCAATTCCTGGGAAGAACTGCCGATCCTGGATGAGAGAGACGAATCCTTGGAGATTTTACAAAGTCTACCAAGTCTTGGGAGGTGGATATCAATGGGAGCTGACACCTGGGAGGATCTTCTTGATGGAATTATTCCTTCAGGCAACATAGAGCAATCCTGTAATGGTAATACAAGCAAGGACATGAACACTCGAGGGCTTAAAGTGAATTCTATGAGAGTAGAGAAGGTGGCTACAAGACACTACCGGGGAGTGAGGAGGCGGCCTTGGGGCAAGTATGCAGCAGAGATAAGGGATTCGTCGAGGAAAGGAGCTCGAGTTTGGCTTGGGACTTTTGACACAGCTGAGGAAGCAGCCATGGCCTACGACAAGGCTGCCTTGAGAATTAGAGGCCCCAAGGGATATCTTAACTTCCCACTAGAGGCAGTTGCTAAGGCTATGGGCATTGATTACACAAAAACTGACTTCAACTGTTGTTCGTCTGCGACTTGTCAAGGCAACGACTCTGGTTCCAAAGGTCTTGGGCTTCTCGGCTGCGTTGAGAATTTCACCAATCACCGGAAAAGAGACTCTAGAGCTTGGAAGGAAAACAGTGAGTTTGTGATGGTTGAGCAGCCTACTCTAAAGGGAATGGCAAGTGTGGTGGAAGAGGTGTCTGATGATGGACACGATGTACTTGAGTTTCAGGATTTGGGGAGTGATTATTTGGAGAGTCTGCTGTCTTCTTTTTGACAGAAATCGGAAATAGATAGCCAACAGAAGATTTGAAAGATTACTACTGTATACCATTGAGTTTGGTTGATCATAAGCATAATACTAGTTTACTTGTATACATTGTTTGTTGGCAGAAATGTTTGTATTACTGTTAGTCTAGTTTCTTATTGCTAAAAACATTCATTACAACTTTCTTTCAAACAATTGCCAAATTAAATACTTAAACCAATGAAAATTGCGTCAAACTATAATGAACTTGACATTCGAAATTTAACCCAGCCACTTGAAACAAATAAAATGTAACATATTCCTCATTCAAGCTTAGTCCTGCTTGAATGGCGTTTTGGGTAGATAGAAACTGCAATCATCCTTCCATTGGTGCAAAGGACTTCTGACCTGGTTGACAACACGAGTAAAATTTTGTAACATTGTTTTGGATTTGGGTCGGGGAGTAATAGATTTTTAGGAGGATTGCTGTCATTAAGTGGCTCCGTTGCGGTCCATTCGGCTTCATCCTGATTTTCTATCCCAACGCCCAGCTAAATGCATGATAAAACCTGTCAATTTTTCCTTCCATTCATATTAAAATATAATGCTAGAGAGACCTTATTTATACCCACAAAAGGTGAAAACGAAATGTTTGATTGAGACTTAATGATGTTTAATTCTACCTTAATAAGTATCTAAATGGCAGTTAAGAATTTAATCTCTGGATTATGAAGCACACAAAAGCAATCTTATCTATAGGGCTAGAAATTCTAAACCTCTTGCACAAGGAAAAACACAAGCATTGTCCTATGGTTGATTTGTTTTCTACCTTTTTCTCCACCCGTAATTGTGAAACTTTCCCTTTTTTGAAGCATAACCCAATTGAAAATAAAGTATTATTATAGAGTCCTTAATATTAATTCAAATGATATTTTTTATTTTTAAAATATAAAAAATTTCAAGTCTAAAATTCAAATTTCATCATAAATATATATCTTCATTGGACTAGACCAAATCTAAAACTCTTTATCGTTAAAAAAAAAAAAAATTAAACATAAAAATTGTTCTCGAGTTGACCGTTTGAACATAGGAGTAGGTGGGAACTTATTAAAGAGATATGAATGATTTTAATTTGATAGCCTTTTACGGTTTGATATCCATGAAGACTTTTGTCAAATTCAATCTCAACAATTAGGCCATTAATCAATGCAAAATTTTATGTACACCAACTATTCTCTTGGATCATTTGACAAGCAAACTAAGTAGATTGTCACATGGGTTAACGTAGGATTTAATTTTAACAAAAATCTTTTGTTGCAAAAGACCTAATTGTTCATGTTTTGCCAACAATCTCTTGATCAAATGATTAAAAAAGAGTTGTAACATATTGTAATATTTTTGTTCAAACCTAACAACCCTATTCTTATCTCTAATTATTAAATATTTCTTTTGTAACAAAAAAAATAATTGTTTATGTTCTACTTTTCATAAATTTATTCAGATGAACTGGTAATAAACACATAGCATCCTAATACGAGAAATACAAAAGAGGAGTTTCCTTCATAAAAGCATCAACTTTATTTTTTTATAAATACCATCTCAAATTAAAAGTTAAAAAATAAAATTAAAAGTTTTTAAAGGGAATATTAAAAGATTCTGAATTTATATGATATCCTTGAAAACAAGTCATCACCATTGAATTTCTTCAATAAAAAAAGTTAATTATGAACAAAATAAAGCAAGGAGAGCTCTTACATATATTTACAAGGTAATATTATAGTCATTTGTCCTGGAATAAATTTGCACTTGAAAGTAAAACTTGTTATTGCAGGAGGAGACGAAAAAGAAGAAAAAAGACTCGTATCTTCAACCATTATAATTATAGTAACCCTTTCTTCACCATACTAATCAAATCTCTTGCCTTACTGACAATCCTGTAATAAAACAATGAGAATTGAAAAACTGGGTCTCAAAGAGCATTTGTGCGATGCTGTTAAGGATATACCATTAGAAGTTTGGGTCGATACTGATTCCTGGAGCCTGTCTAAGAAAGCTTTCGAGAACTTGTCCAAGTGATCCGGTTCTGACCCTTTATTATGCGATCTTAGAGTTGTGCTGCTCAGGTTCTGATTTCGGTGTTCCAATTGAAAGCGTGGTGGAGCTACTACCTGAATCCAGATTAGTTTTTTCTTAGCCTGTTGAGCTTAAATTTGGCCTTAATCTTTGGACTGATGATGCAGCCACAATTTCCGGTGGAAAATTGAGCAAAGCCTTTTGACCACGTATCCTGAAAGCTGCCTTGTCATAAGCCAAAGCAGCTTCTTCAGCTGTTTCGAATGTGCCTAGCCACACCCGTGCACCATGTCGCGTCGAGTCACGGATCTCCGCAGCGTATTTGCCCCACGGGCGACGCCTGACACCCTTGTAGTGCTTCTTGGCGATGGTTCGGGCCGGTTCGAGCATGTTGGTGGTGGCAGTTTGGTTTCTTTGGGGTACAGGAAACTGATGAAAGTTATTGCTTGCCAGGGCGTAAGCGTTAGTTCCGTTCAAGACTTGGTAAATGAACATGTCTTGAGAATCATTCTCATTAAATGGCAGTTGATGGTCACTCAGGGAGTCCTGAACCACCGATTCCTTCCAGACCTTTTCTTCTCTATTGGATGTCATGTTGGTTTCCAGGGGTTCTACGCGACAGTGTTCGATGAGAAAGTTTGTACAAAATGAACAGTCTAGACTTCTATTTAAGAAAGAAAACTCGTGAACAGATTTGATTATATAATTAAATTTTGTTAAAAATTATATATGGGTATGAAAAAAGTTTAAAAATTGTACTTGACATGTGAATATAAATTTTGATAAATTTTTTTTTTGTATTATATATATATAACCACCATTTTACATTATACGTACATGTGAAATCTTTCTTTGAAATTTTATTGCATAGGCAGAAGGAAGTTAAGAGGAATCAGAGACTGGACAAGATTTTGCTCCTCATTGGTCAGTATTCTATCTAGATTTTGATAATAACAACTTTGCTGAGGTGGGTCGTGAAAGGCTCTCAAAACTTGTGTTCGTCCGAGCCTAAGACAGGGACAAATTAATGTTCCACTTTCGGGAAATTCGGATTCTCTGATCTGTATAATTTCAACAGTTATCTTGAAAATTAGGGACAGACAGCAAAGTTGGGTTTGATTTCGATATTGCAACACATCATTTTGTTGACTAGAGTGTTTCGGATTACTATGAAAACATATGTACAAATACATATTGTGAATCAAAAGGGTAAAGCCAATAACTTCCTATGACTAAAAGCTTATACTTTTATACCTGGATGATGAATTAGCGAGGGAGGCATAAAAGCTTGTGAAAATTGGAAGTAAAAATGCTGCGACAGTTTTTCAATTGATTATCAAAATACTAGCAAATGTGGTAACAGGCTGAGTTTCTAGTCTTTATCACCTTGTACCTGTTTGATAGATTCGGAAAATATAGACATGATACGAACACGATACGAAAAAATCGTGTACGTATTTAAAAAATTTGTGTTTCGTATTTAGTCGTATCGACACGAATTTTGACACGATAATTTTCGTATTTAGTCGTGTCAGACACGGTTAAACATGTATAAGACACGAAAATACATTTTCATAAATCGTGTCACATAAATACACGATTAATACGTACACGACACGAGAAACATATTTTTTTAAATTGTTATTTTTTGCATTATATTGAGTTGGTATCTGCGAATTTAATATTTGAATATTTGTTAACTAGTTATGTTTTATGACTTAATATTAACTCTTTATGTTTTGTTTGTATATTTTGTAATTTTAAATAAATATTATGGATGATATGGATTGAAAATTATTATTATGTTATATTTGTTAATAATATTTGAATGTATGTAAATTAAATTATTATTATAAATTAATAAATATTATGATTTTTTTTATTTTTTATTATATTTTATTTTTAATCATGTCATTCGTGTTTATTCGTGTCGTGTGATACGGATAATTATAACGTGTCAATCGTATAGTGTCACGTGTCACACGTATAAAATATGTGTCGTATTCATATTTATATTTTAAACACACTTTATAATTTATGTCATATTTATATATTATAAATTCGTATTATATTTTAATTTATATGTTGTGAATACGGAAATGCAATGAATGACGCAGAGTTTAGGCATTCAAAGAAGAAAGAGAAAGCTTAGAGCTCATCACGGTCGTCATACTTCTTCCTAGACCAGGATGTGGTCCCCTTCGGAAAACTGTTCCACCTAGGACCAAAATGGCTCATTCATAACACTGTTTTCTCAAAGATGGTCCAAAAAGAAGACTAATGCTGCTTTTGAATAAAAATAAAGAAGTATCATCCATTCATTTTTGTTAGGTATGTAGTGGATAAACAATAAAATAAAGACAAAAAGGTAAAAACTTTCCCATTTTTTTATTTCAATTTTTTTTATTTTATTAAAGATTATATATTTTAATAATATTTATTTTCAATGATATTTTTTTAACCTGAACGAAATCAATTTTTCATATCCAAACCAAAGTCTACAAACACATGACGACTTCTTAAGAGGGCTGGCCATTGAAACGACCGAGACTAATAGAGGGCATAGGGAGAAGATGTAAAATGGCCTGAAAGAATTACTAAGAAATGGCCCGTTGGGTAAGGCTGCATTCATAGAGTCTACCAAACGGGCTTGGATTTGTTAGGCCATATTATACATATCACACTTGGTGGTTCCTTTTCCTAGAACTAAATTGTCTTAGAGAGAAAAAAAAAAAAACCAGAATAAATATCACTAAATATATACTTATCCTGTTGATTAAAGTCCTTTTATATTGGGTTTAACTTGATTGAATAAAATGTAAAGCTTATAGTTAATTCTGATAATTCTAAACATGATATCAAACGAAAATCATAAAAAAAAAAATCAAAATAATACGGATTAATTTTTTGATAAAAATTTAAAAAACGAAAATCTCTATAAATTTTCATAAATGCTATATATATAAATTTTCTAATATACTACTTAGATAATGTAGTCTCTAATCAAAATCAGGTACCTGATCAAATAATTAACTAGGATTAATCAATAAATAGCATTATAGTTTATTCTGCAATATTACCTCTCAAATCCGAACCTCTCCTTTGAGAATCAAAAATATTTGCGGCGGTAAAATATGGATGAAATCTTCGTTGGCTTCGTATTCGTTGATGTTCTAGATTAGAAGCATTAGCTGCTGACCTCATGGTAGAAGAACTACCGGCGTGGATTTGATTTCTCTGCATCTCTTGCTGTGGTAAAAAAGAAGTTATTGGAGCAACAGCATCAAGACTTCTTTCTTGCAATATTACCGATCTCCTTTGCTCCTGTGGAATTGGATAGTAATTAGGACCTACTTGTGGACTGTAGTTAATTAGGCTTTGGGTTTCGATATTGTCAGCTCTTGGCAATAATCCTGCGTAATTGGTCAAGGTAATTTCGTCTAATCCAAAGCCTGTGTTATTGCCATAGCCAAAATTTATAGCGACATTCATGTTGGTATCAGGTACAATTCCAGAAGAGTTCTGGTTGAACTCAACCAAAGCAGAGCTGGTGTGGTGAGGCGCCGCCGTAGTATTCTGCTGTGGATTCCGCTGATTCATCAACAATTCCAACCTTTGCTCCAGCTGCCTGTAAAGCCCTAGAGGTCCATCAACTGGATAATCCCTCCATGCAGACGCTTCCCATTCAAGGGACTCGACAGCTCTTTTCCTCTCATCGGGACTAAGCGTTTCCAAGATACATGTCATGTTTTTTACGCCAAAAATCTTGTGAACTTCTCGAAAATTATTTCCCTTATTTCCCGGAAAGTAGGGAGCAAAAACACAGTCGTTCTGGCACTTTTTTCTTTGATGCTTGCAAGATGCACAGGCATGGCGAGAATTTTGGGCTTCTTCACCGCTTTCAGCTGACATTATTTAATACTGGAAGAAGAATATTAAGACAAAGAATCTTCGGAAGAAGAATAACAGGCTTGTTTCAGAGAATTTAGGGTTTCTTCTTCACGGGGTTAAGCTAGGTTTTCGTATATAGTTCGGTTGAAGTTGTGAAAACTCGATTTTGCCCTTATAATTATATTTATTTTTATATTTTTGCGATATATTATATATATATAAGACCTTGAGGTTTACTAGTACTTAAATTAACGGCTGGTTTTAACTAATAAGAAGTGTTATTAGAGTAAAATAGTCTGTTCTCAATACAATAACAGTGAATTTTGGTTAAAATAAACTCTAGGGTTGTTTGGTTTATTACTTCATGGATTCTAAATTTTTTTTTTCGATTTTTTTTTAACCAAATTCTTTCATTTAATTATTAATTTTTCTTAGTATCAGGAATTTGATATTCCCAATAACGCTAAAATAAAGAAAAATAGGGCAAATTCAAACCCTCCTCCTCTTGAGTTTTTTTTTTTTCTTTTTAATTTTTCACATATATTCAATTTTTTTTTTCAAGTTTGTTATTAACCTTTCTTCGTTGGGATTAACTTTATCTTTTACCATTAAAGATATTACATTGTAAATAATTAATTACATATTAAGATAATTAAATACATATGTTAAATAATTAAATTATTTAACATCTTAAATAATTAGATAAGTATTTAAATATAATTTTATCCATAGATTTCTAAAAAAATTATAATCCTAAATAAAACAATTACTAAAAACAATTTTTAAGCGATTAAAAATCACTTTTTAATTAATCTATAATGGTTAATTTCATTACATTTGAATATGATTTACAAAGTTTGCAAATATCAAAATAATCATTTTTATTTAAATTGGTGATTAATAAATGTTGTAATCATTTAAATTTTAAGTTTCATCTTTTTTAGTTTAATAAATTGACATATAAGATAAAAATAGACTTAATAAACTTAATATCAATTGGACCAATAATAGAAGAGACCCTATAAACAAGTTTCATTATCATTAATTAAAATCAATTTAATATATAATATTTTGTTAAATAAAAATAATTTACATATTAAAAAATTTATAAACAAAGTGACCAACTAAATAAACATGTTAGATAAATTAATTAATTAACATCTTAAATTAATTAATTAATAAACATTTTAAATTAAAAATGATTTAAACATAACTATTTTCATATGTTATTCACTTTACATTAATTTATAATATAATTAATGACATTATAGTAAAATATGTAATTTAATAATCTTACATTCCCCTAACCAAACACAAATTTTATTTTTGTCTCAACTAAATCGAACGCATGAATCTAACATTTTGAATATTCTCACATATACAATGTTTTAGAAGTAATCAAATTTCGAAAAGTAATCTAACTTTTTTACAAACCAAACGCCCCTTTAAAGTTCATCATTTTTATCTTAATAAATTATTATATTTTTATTGCCCCCAAATAAATTTTTAATCTTTAATTTATAATTAAATAAATCCTTAACTTTTAATTTATACTCACATAAACTCTTAAATTTTAGTGTAAATCAATCTTTTATTTGAAATAAGGGTTGAATTGGGTACAAAACAAAAGATAAGGATTTTTATGGGTACAATAAAAGTATAAAGTTTTACTTGAGAAAAATAGTTCAAGAGCTTTTTTAAATAGTATTTTAACCAATTTTTAATTATACAAGTAATCAATAAGAGATTGTCACATATTTAACCTTTTTAATTATTTTTTTATAAATTTTTTAAATATATTATGAAGACATGTAATTTATGGTGTTCATATATCGGGCTAGATTCGAATTAGACTTAGGTAAAATATTAAGAGATTGAAAGTGAGACAAAATTCAGTTTAATTTGAGTTTTCGAACCTAATTTTTTATCCAAACTCATTTGTACATACAATAAATAAATCTAAACTTGTCCAACCTTGTCCAAATGCTATTAATTTTTTAAAAAATTATAACAAAATATAAAAAATTTAAAACACATAATAATTAATAAGTATAACACAAAAAATTCAAATAAATTTTTATAGAAAAACTACAAAAAATATGAAAATTTTAAATTAAAGTATAAAAAATATAAGCTCAAATTAAATTATAGAAATAAATAAAAAGTAATTAAAAAATGCATTAATATAAAAATAGTAAAAATATTATAATCACAATTCAAATCAGATCGGATTGAAAGTTAAAATAGTGAACCTAAATTTGATCTATTTTTTTGGATCTTGATTTCTAAATCTAAACCTATTTAATGAATTTATTATAATAATATCACAAATTTCATTGTTTTTTACTTGGTTTTGGACTACTTTCAACAAGAAAAGTATAGAATAAAACTAACGTTACTATATAACATTATTATTCAATTTATATCATATAATCATATTATTAAAAAAATTAATCAATTATTACAAATTATATGCAATAATTAAATGATAAATATTTATTTCAATAAATTCATTAATAATTTTAATAATTAACAATTAATTTTTTTTAATAATATAATTCTTAACATAGTTTAAATGATAAGGATCTCTTCTTCTTTTAACAAGATTAGTGCGGGGGCAGAGGCAAGCTATTCTGAGGTCAGCCGGCATAAGCACCAAATGATAATCATGGTATATTGGCCAATTAAGCAACTCCTTTTATTAAATTATTATTATTGTCATTAATTTCTATTTTCTAAGCCTCCCTTCTTCAACACTTAAACCAACTAACACCAGCACCAAACCCACTTTAGTCACCTATTTCTAGCCATGTCCTTGAACTTAAAGAAAAGAAAAGCTACCCTGCAATCATTCCATATCGGATCTGCTACAGCTGAAGTTGGGTGATGGGATTGTGGCAGGTTGTTAAAACCCGGCCCTCAACTTCCATTTCTTTCATACTTCACAATCTCCCTCCATTTTTCTTCTTATAGATTGATCACACTTGTTTATAACTATAGAAGTTTCGAATCGAATCAAGGGTCATTGACGGAAGAATAACAAGGAACCAGAGAGAAAATGAGCACAGCAAGATTTATCAAGTGCGTCACAGTGGGGGATGGAGCTGTGGGAAAGACTTGCATGCTTATTTCCTATACCAGCAATACTTTTCCAACGGTAATTAATGATGAGGATGATGGAATCTTTCATGGATGTGGGGATTTGATCATGGTGATTGTTATGACATCACGAGAAAAGTGAAAATAATGCAATGGCTTTTTTTTTTTTGGATTTAGGATTATGTTCCAACAGTGTTTGACAACTTCAGTGCCAATGTGGTGGTGGATGGCAGCACAGTGAACCTTGGCCTATGGGACACTGCCGGTAAGTTCTGAGTCTGCAGCTTTACAATCCTAGCTTCCAGCATTTCTGTGAAATTATACTGATCATTCAAATCAATACTGTGACCTCTCTGTAAATTTGTGAATTTCAGGACAGGAAGATTACAACAGGCTAAGACCTTTGAGTTATAGAGGAGCTGATGTGTTTTTGCTGGCTTTTTCTCTGATTAGCAAGGCCAGTTATGAAAATGTCTACAAAAAGGTAAGTTTCTTGGCATACCTCCAGTTTTCCATGATGTTTTTCTTTAATTTAACATCCTTAAGTTCCTTGAATTTGATATAAATACTAAATCCATGGCTAACAGTGGATCGCCGAGCTAAGACATTATGCTCCAAATGTGCCAATTGTGCTTGTTGGAACAAAACTAGGTAAGCTAGCCTAATCCCCATCATAAAATCAGTACAAGCATTGATTCAGACTGTCCCAAGTTGTAGGAAGAACACAAAACTGCTTCATTTGTATTCTCATGCACCTAACTCTGCATTTCAGACCTTAGAATTGTAGATCACTCCTATTATTCAGTTCTGTCTTTCAGTTTTTTGTACGATTCAGTTTCATCTTTGGCTCTAAATGAATGCAGATTTGCGAGACGACAAGCAGTTCTTGAGTGATCACCCAGGATCAACAGCAATAACAACTTCTCAGGCAAGTTAACAAGTAAAGCAACTAAGATTAAGTAATTATGTTATTATGCATAACACAAAAATACTTGAACATTGTTCCAACTAATGCCTGCTAGTTTATTGTTTGGTTCCATGAAAACTTGGTGAGCAGGGAGAGGAGCTAAAGAAAATGATCGGAGCAGTTACTTACATCGAATGCAGTTCCAAAACCCAACAGGTAGCCTATTTCTATGCACCCTTTACCCTAGAAGGAAGAACTTAGTCTTTTGCTACAAAGTTTGCTCAAGGATTTCCTATTTGATTGTGTAGAGCTGCAAATTCTTGGAAGGCTAACTTTCTTTTGTCCTGTTTTTTTCAGAATGTGAAGGCGGTTTTTGATGCTGCAATAAAGGTAGCTTTAAGGCCACCAAAACCAAAGAGAAAGCCTTGCAAGCGAAGATCATGTGTTTTCCTTTGAATCTCAATCAGCATTACGGTCAAATACTTGTCAAAAACTGTCTGCAGATTATTAAATACAATCTGATATACATTTTATTATTACTATTTTTTTACATAAAATTCATATGAAATTATAGCATGCTATGGATTGCTGAACAAGTTAAGGTTTTGCTGTACACTTCCATTTTATCCTCCATGTCATAGCTAGCTTTTCAAATGCCAGAGCCTCTTCACAGTTGTAGCTTCAATTGCAATTCAGTGGAAGAACATTTGCTTGCTTTCACAATGGAGTACACCAACTGTTTACAAGTGGTTGGTAATCTACCTGAACATTACTAAACTCCAATGATATACTTGAAAGTTGAAAATTCTCTTAATTTTTTTTTGGCGAAAAAGAATTCTCTTAATTAAACAACCATGACAACGCTCAATCTTGTTATTTACTTTATTTATAACAAATTCTTCATCTTTCTTCGAAGACAAGGTTATGGATAATTGTTTTCAGATGCAACGATTGTCAATACTAACTAATCAAGTTCATTAAAAAGTGAACCTTTGCTGCAATACCAAGCAATTTGATTCTGGTTCAGGTCAGTTGTAGGCATCCTCCAATAAATATTTACTTTGTCGAAAGTATAAATATATAAACACTCAAATTTGAATTTTTACGATTACTCAGTAGCATAATTTTAAAAAATTTATAAATAAAAGTGCAATAAATTTATAAATTTTAGTAATGAATAAACGGGGTCGGTCAAAACTTAAAAATAGATAATCTTTCATATTTTTAAACTTTTTATAATAAAAGAATAATAATTTCTTCTTCTCCTAATAAAAAAAATGTTTGACCTCGTTAATTACTCTTTTATATTAATTATTTCAACCAATTCATCCATGATCGAGTTGCATACCCACCACCCTTTCTCCCATATTGTCAAAGGTTTAAGCTACAGTCATCAGAGCTAATCAAAGTCATAGTTCTTAAAGGCCACTGCTATTGACTTTTTCTTTCATTTCTTTTCTCCCCATTCATTCGTTTTTCCCTAGGAGTTAATACTTTGAATATATCATTGCAAAGGGAAGTTGCCATGTCATGTTCATAACAGCACTATGAGTTGGTTTAATTAATAATCACTTTAATTAGTGGTAAATTAACTGTTCTTTGGAAAAAGTTTTACATTGTTCCCTTCTGTGAGACAAGTAGGAAAGATTCTCTATACGCTAAGAATATATGTAACGCACTAATGTAATAATTTTTAAGTACAAAACATTTCTTGTAATAAGAATACAATAATATCCCAAATCTATTCTTTCAAATCGGACTTTGACATTCCTAGCTCGTAACACTATGTATAGTTTTCGAGCCTGGGTTTGATTTATGATCGGAACATAGAAAAAAAATTGTTAATATAAGTATGGTCAATGAAAAACTAATCTGGTTTGGGGACTCCTTCATTTCCCAAGAGAATGTGTCTCCAAATCCTCCAATTAAACTATAATTAAGTCTTATAAATTTTTTCCTATCTCAATTTCCGATCTTTGATTATACCATGAAATATGTCATCTTATCGCGGTATGTTTTGTTATATCAAGGTTTATATATATTTATATATATATATATATATATAATATCATAATTTTTTTCTTTTTTTGGAAGAAATACCATTAATGAATTATGTGATCTTAGCCCCTTATTGTTAAAATATTACTAGAAATTATTAAAAGAGGGTTGGTCATGTCAAGATTGCTGATTATGATGAATAAAGAGAAAAATTAAACATACAAGATCTTTGATATAAACAGCATCATTCAAGATCTAGCTAGCTAGCTAGCTAGGAATCTCATTCTCATATAGGAAGAAGTACGAAGAGAATAAATAAGTTTATAGCATGTTTTTTCTTTCAAGTGATGAAAGAATGAAGCAGTTCTCCAATGGATGATGGGCCACTGAACTATGCAGACAATAACATTACTCTAGCTCAAATCCTCCCCCAAATTTTCTGCGCCATAGATAGATAAATATAAAAGAAAAAGCAGAATCTGAGTCTGAAAATATAGTTCAAGCAGGAGTGGAATATTTTAATTATATGATGCTTTGCATGTGCACCCAAATTTAGGCATTTAAGCTTAGCCATGTTGAGTATTTACTGCAACCACGTTTGCATTAAGTGTCTGTTCTCTTTAGCGCATTTCTAGCTAACACACACACACACATACCCATTTTCGTGTTGCCTTTGATTAAAATATATACTGCATTTATTGTAATCATGTGCATTCAACTTCTAGTCGTTTTTAATTTGTTATTTATTTCAAAATTAACTATTTTTTTTTTCTGATTGTGCTTCTTAATTAAGTGATGCATTTATACATGTTGAAAAGGGGTATCAGAAATAAATTAAGGGTTTTGTTTTGTTTTTTTTTTTTTAAATTGAAGTGAAATTAGCAACATTATTTGCTGCTCTTGGATTTTGGTATGTAAATTAGAAAAGTTATAATAAAATTGATGAGTTTATATGATTTTTTTTCATTCATAGAGAGATATAAGAGGGGAATGAAAATCAAATCTTAAATTTAATTTCTCCTAAAAAAAGATAATTATCGATAGACCAAGTTTTAGTTGATTTATATAATTTTTTTAGTAATACAGTTAAAGTAATCTCAATTTTTATTTGGAATTAAGTTTCTATAAGTAATTTTAAACGTTTACTCGGTATTTTATACATCTATATGATGTATTTAAGGTTTTAATTTGAAATAGTCTTATAAAAGTTGAAATCTAGTTGATAAGAAAAAAATTCCATCTAGACTAGCTTACGGATATGTGATTATGATATTTGTATAGATAGGAACATTAAACAAACTAAGTATAGTTCATATAGTATGCATATTGGGTAAACTCCTCCATGTTATGGATTCGAGGGAGTTTTTTAACTGATGTCTTTTTCAGATGAGTTAAATACATTAAAAGTTGGAGAGTTTCAAGTCAAATTAAAAAAAAAAAAAAAGAAACAGATAATAACAAATTTAAAGGAGAAATAAAGAAAAAGTCCTCTAAAAACAAAGGGAAGAGTTAATTCTTTTCAAATTTTGTAATAGACAAACTAGTATGACCAGAAAAGATAAAAGATAAGCAGAAAGGAAAAATGACATCAAAATAGAAAGAAGTGTAATAAATAAATAAAATAAATGTACGGAATTGGAGCAGAAATACGAGATCCCCCACCCCACAGGCCACAGTCCTCCCTGCAAAGACAAGGGTAGGGGGGACTCCCTGCAAAGAGAAGGGGGGAAATGGCCTAATGAGAAATGGGTATGGTTCTCTTTCACTAGGCTCTCATTCATTCATCATAATTAATGAAGCCAAAGCCCCTACACACGTTTGCAATGGCAGCATAGTGAATAAAGGCCAAAGTGCCAAAACCAAAACTACTTTCCCGGCACAGTACTGCCCTACTTCTACTTCAGTTTGCTAAAGACCTTTGATGGGATCGTCTTCCGCACTTTCTGTAAACTTTCTTGTCTGTCTCCCCCAAACAGATAGCAAGAAAGACTTGTTATTTTACTGTTACAAACAGGCCATGGTCCCATATCTTCCTTGTGTCAGAGCTTGGAATTGGGTGATTTTATCTTCTACTCGGCCTATCCTATGTATGTATACTTTTCACTTTCTATGTAGGCCTAAATACGTAGTAGTGATTTTTTAATTTTTGGAATTTGTTACCAAAATAATGCTCTGAAATCTGAATATCTACATATAATTCAATACTAATTAAGTTTGGGATTGATAGCTTATACAAGTAATTAATGATGGCATTATGACATGAAATTTAGTAATGATGGCATTTCTAAAGACGAGTAGTGATTCAATTTAAACCAATCACTTTAGGAAAAAAAAAAAAAAGCTTGGAATGGTTTGAAGTATATTAACAAACACATGAGAGGAAACGTGGGATTCACTTAATAGAAGTGACCTAATTTGGACATGTACCATATATTATGTGCTTGTGTCAAGTAGCTATGCATATCATAATTAATGATGCAGATGATACTTGATCAATGTGGTTTAGATTTTTTTTTTTCTTTGACACAAAAGAGGCTGTGGAAAGAGAGAAAAGGGTAAAATGGGTCATAAGATTTTTATTTTGAACATATTGAATGTTATTTTTTAAAAGTGATTATATGAACTATTTAATTTATATTTTTTAAGTTTAATGCAGATTAAACTTTAGAGGCAACCCTTTTAACAAGGTAGTTAGTTGTATCAAAGATTTTAGAGATAAATTAAGGCTTAGTTTGAATCCCCAGTGAGAAGAGTCCAATATGAAATGATAAAATTATCTTTTCACTCTTTATTTTTATTTTTTTATTATTTTATTTAAAAAAATTTTAATAATCATTTTATCTTTTTTTATCTCACCAAAATCAATCGCACTATTTATCTAAACTAGTCCAAAATCTAATACCCTAATATATTGCTAATTTTTCTAAACACAATTCTTAAGCTTCCCTGGTCTGCACTGCATGCAAAAGAAACAAATGGGGGAATCATAAATAGGGAGGGGGTTACTTTTGGAGGAGAGAAGTGCCGGACAAAGGGAAATTGAAAAACTGAGTGTGAGATGAGATGGCACGCATCGAAGCTTGCTGCAAATTTTTCATGTCGGAATGGGACCGACACACCAGGTAGACCCAAAGTCACCAAACAATTAAGCTTCCTCCTGCTTGCCCCTCTTTAACGCAACTCTCTTTCTTTGCATGGGGGATGAGGGATGGGAGAGAGGACAGAGTCTTCTACTTTTCTTTGTTGCTTTGCTCATCTTTTCACGACTCACTACTCACAACTACGTACAAAATACAAATGAAGAGCGTATGTACGTAGCTTCTTTCGTAGCCAAGAAAACATGTTGGTTTCCGTTGTCCCATAACTTCCCTCGGAGAAAGGTTTCTTGTTTAAGAAACTTGGTGTAATACAAACATTTTGTTTGGACTTTGGTTTTGTCTATAGTTTCATGTTAGTGTAGGAATCAATTGAATATTTACTATTTAGTCATATTTAATTTAATTTAAAATATTTACATATGATTGAAGAAATAATATGATTTTTTTTATTAGGTTGAAAAATTGATATGAGAAAAAAATCTATTATCATGTATGCGTATGCATGAATATTTCTATGTGCATATATATATATATATATATAATATTTTTCACGCTTTAATTTAAAATTTAACTTATAATTATATTTTACACTTACGTAAACCTAACATTAGTTAAAAATAATACATGAAGGGTTACACCATAAAGTAATTATGATTTTCTATCTTTACAATTAAGGTGATGTTGGCCTTTTTGGCCTTAGTCAAACTTGTCCATAAATTAGCTCAAGTGGTTTATTGGTTTTATTCACATAATCTACTGAACTGAATTTAATTTACTATATAATATTGATCTCACTCTATGTAATATGAGAGCAAAATTTGTGTATTTTTAAAGAATTTTCTTCATGTAATCTGAGGCTAGCTAGTTTAATTTGTTCGGTCGCAAGCATGCAAAATTAGAAAATTTGATTATCCACATCACTCTTGCCAGCATTTTCATTTGTATTTTTCATGATAGCTTAGTAATTTGATGGACAGAGAGCTATTGGATAAGTCAAAATTTCCAGATTGCAAGTAAATTCTATTCTTAATGAATATACCATGACTCTGGAAAGACTTCGTACTGAGTTAAGGAAAGCAAGAGAACTTCGAGAATGAACAGTGACCGCCATGATCACCAGCTTCAAACCAAACCATTCAAGGCCGCCAATTCCCAGTTTTTCAGTACAAACACTACCCTATATTTGTGCAAATGCAACATACTTTGCATAAGTGCACAATTGGCTTGCCCTGTTTAGAGTAACAGTTATGGAATTACTCAATTCAATTCACGCCGATGCAACATTGATTATTTCAAAAGAAAAAACTATGCAAATGAACAATAAATAAAGCCCTCGAGTCAATCCAAGGCCACCCTTACTTTGCCCCAAAACGAACCAGAACTTGTGACGCTGCAATTACTATCCCACCTCTTGATTCCAATGAAAGAATCAAAACCCTACATCCCTTCTTGACTTTCAAACACCCCCTATTTATTCTTTGCAACAACCTTTTCCATTAGAATAATGCAACACTTGCCTCTACACTCTTCCATTAATACACTGCAAGCAGAAACCGAAGAGAACTGGAAAAGAAATACTAGTATATGAGAAAAAGAAAAAAGAGACAAGCTGATCAGAACAACCCATTTCTCTAAAGCCAAAAAAAAAAAAAAACCTTTTCTCTCTCCACTCTTAGGAGTTACAAACCTTGCTTCACTTCTCTTTTGCAGTAAGAGCTTTCTCTGTCACCTCTGATGAAGATTCTAATTAAACACCAACATGTATGCTTATCCATGTTTCCTTTGCTTCTAGTCCGGGGGAATTGGCTTGTACTTTGAGTAGAAAAGAAGTATTTCAGTTTTAATGTAAAGTTGGAAGGAAGGGATGGGACAGTACTTCCAATCTTCCCCTTTTCATTTATTTTGATTTCCTTTCTTGTTTATCTTTCAGCAGGGGATTCCTGTTGTGGGTTTTGCCTGTTATATGGTTATATATATAATATATATATATATATATATATATAAATTTAAATGATTTTTATATGTTCTTTGGGAGACGGGAAGACTATTTATTTAATTGAGAGAAACTTATCACGGGTAGGTGAGGAGGCTATAAGAAGAGATGTGTTTTCCTAGTGCAAACTGCAAAGCAGTTCCAATTACCAAAAACTAGAACAACAGTAAGGGCAATTCTATCTCTTGTTTCTCTTTTAGTTGGCTACTCTAGATTATATATCTAGCTTGGATTTTGGCCTCTACCATCTTCATCATCATGGCTTCGTCAAACAGACACTGGCCTAGCATGTTCAAATCCAAGCCCTGCGACGGTCACCACCAATGGCAGCATGACATCAACCCATCTCTCATGTCAAGTGGTTGCCACAAAGCCCCTTACGTCCCAGGTAAATGACACAATTTGCAGCAGCAATGAAAACCCTCATCCAAGATTTGTTGGCTGAACCATTTTCAAGCTTGAATAAGGGTCAACTAAAGTCATCGAGTTCACCAGAAATTCTTCCTACTTTTAGGCATCTCGGATTTGTCATTACCTACATAAATAAGTCGTCAGTTATCTCATTAATCTGCTTCTTTAAACTGATAATTTTATGTTGAATAAAACGACACTAATTAAGAAAGATATGAATAATTATGATATGTTGTTTGAATTATTCACAATTGTATGCTAACGCCTTCTGAAACTGTTGCAGGATGTGAAGAGCGTAGTCCTGAGCCTAAACCAAGATGGAACCCGAAACCTGAACAAATTCGCATATTGGAAGCCATATTCAATTCTGGAATGGTTAACCCACCGAGGGATGAGATAAGGAAAATCAGAGCTCAATTGCAGGAGTATGGCCAAGTAGGCGATGCCAATGTTTTTTACTGGTTCCAAAACAGGAAATCAAGAAGCAAACACAAGCTGCGCAACCTCCAAAACTCTAAACAACAGCCCCAGCAAAATCAACAAACCCAGCAAACTCCTCCTATCACCAATATTACGACCGTCACTGCACCTTCCTCTTCATCGTCCTCATCCGAGAAATCTTCACCGAAAGGAGCTAACAAGAGTACTCTTTCCTTGAGTTCACCAAATGTCATGGATGTTTCCAACTCTCCAACTGCTTCTGTGAACCAGACCTACTTTCATCAGCCTCAAAACGAGTTCTTGAACGAGCCCTTTTTCTTTCCTGTGCAACAGGCTACTGCAGGAGCCGGATTTACACAAGGGTATGGCTTCTCTGAGCTAACCAATGTTATTCAAGTTCCTGAACAGCCAGTCGGACCCTGTACAAGCCTTTTGTTGAGTGAGATATTGAACCATGGGGCTTCAAGGAAAGATCATGAAGAAAAGATGAAAATGCAGCTCCAGCCTAATTACAGCACTGCGACAACTGCTCCTAGTACTCAAACTATTCCTCCAACTGCTTCCACCACTGCTACTATGACTGTTCCATCTAATAATCACCACATTCAAGGTAAAGATTTTCAATTTTCTTTATTCTTTCACAATTAAATTAACATAAGTTTTTTCTTTATTAGTAATACAAAAGGCTAATATTTCATTGGCCGGCTAATTGATGTACTATCAATTTCTATGCACACGAGCAAATGGGGATAAAAGTGTCATTTAGGACCCGGATTTGCGATCATTGTCTCTAGATGGACGTGTGCATGGCTTATTCTCTCTAGAATTGACCACTGCGTTGGTGTTATCTACTTGTATGTTAGAGTGATTCTCTGTTGGCAGGTGTTGGGGAATCGGATGCAATGGGCCCTGGAGGTGCGGCTAGATCGACGGTGTTTATCAATGACGTAGCCTTTGATGTGGCCCTGGGGCCCTTCAACGTGCGGGAGGCTTTTGGTGACGATGCTATCTTAATCAACTCCGCTGGTCAACCTGTTCTCACCAACGAGTGGGGGTTAACCCTTCAGTCTCTTCAACATGGTGGATTTTACTATCTGGTTCGCTCATTAAGCCCCTTCTCCGTATAATATATTCAAGGTGCCAAACTTCCCTTAGATTTGCTACTGTTATCTTCACCAATGCTATTAATTATAGTAGTTTTAAGTTTACATAAGATATTATTGTATGTGCATGACAGCTTGCTATTCAAAGAAGATAAACAGGGTATTTTTCTCGTGTAAACGCTGGAAGATTTTGCTTACCGATTGAGTTTGTTGATTACTGTGTATTTTCCTGAATTGCAGGTTTAGAAATGTGGAAATGGATGACATAGGCTGACATTGTCCTTTCCTTTCCTTCTCTTCTCTCTCCTTGTTTCTCTCTCTCTCTCTCAAGCTTGAAATTTGGCTTTAGGTATAGTCCTTGGGGCTCTATATACTATGGTTATGTATCTGGAATAGTATGGAACACTTTGTGGAGCGATGTATTAATTCTCTAATTCTTCTTAAGGCAATATATATGTATGAAATATGCTATTTTACTTTTATTATGCATGAAATAACCATAGAAGTTACTGATTAATTGCACAACTTTAACTTATTTTTCATTTTTCTTTGCTTGTTTTCTTTTGAAAGTAAAGCTAAAACTCATTTTGTTCATACATAAAAAACAATTGTTACTCAGAAATGCAGCCATCTTAATAGGTCAAAGAATAACTAGTAGATTTTTTCAAGTGATGATAATTATAATGTTTTCATTTCCTATATTTAGGGTTTAAATTACATTTTTTTTTTTTTACAAAAGGAGTTGAAATCGAGAAGAAATTTCAAATGTTAGAATTTTAATCTTATATATATGTTGAATGTCATTTTTTAAAATAATTGCATAAATTATTTGAATTATTAAATTTTAACATCAGCTTTTTAAATTAAAATTAAATTGAGTTAATTCGAGTTTATTTTTTGTGAGATTGGCAAATTTAAGAGAGTAAGATTATCCATCAAAATCTAATCATGCTATAAAGTGGGCATGTACCACAGCAACAACATTATTTGATATGAACCTCTTAATTGTTTTGCTTGTAAGTAATTAATCTCATCTCAATAAGCAATTAAAGAGCTTAACTAGCTACCCAATCAACATAGGGTAATTAGTATTTACCTTCTCGATGGTCATGAACAAATTTGAAAGCAGCTTTGACCTCCTTTAAGTTTTGCCAATCTTGTCAATGCAGGGCAGATGTACTTCATGCATGCAAAGACTGACTGCAAAACTATTATAGTACTATTATTATTTGAAATTTGAAATAATTAATTACTAACTAACGAGGCTTATTAATTATGGAGGGATAATCGAACTCGAGTTTGATTTATTAGGGCTAGGTTTACACATTTGCAATGTAAACCCTTTGGAAATTATCTTAGAAAAAGATATTCTGATCAAGAACGTGTAGAGATCAGAAAGAATCGTGATAACTAATTAAAGACTATATATCCTAGGCCTCTAAATTTGTCTTACTTGTCGTACACGATAGATCATTTTGAAAGAGAGTTTCCACTTGCTCTATCTGTAATTCAGAAATAGGGTTTCACTTAGGATTCACCCAAACATCAAACAACCTATTCAAAGCCCATCTGTTTTGTTAGAGCGACCAAAGTCCTGTTCGTTCCAAACCCATTTCTCACACGAATCTGAAACACTGAGGACCTCCCCCTAAAAAAGGTTTTTTGGTCGGTCTATAAGTATTTGAGACCTGAATTATCACTTTACATAAATTTTAATTCGTTTCTAGTCTGAAAATTGGGATGTTTTGTTATTTTTTGCTATTCGAACGACGATGAGCTAGGTAGCTATGATCTGATGAGTCGTTAAAGGAGAGGAGTCAATATTGGTTTTGAGTGGGGCAGATTTTTGACGTGCACTCTGGTGAGAACAGTGTTATTTAACCCCCTCTCTTCATCTGCCCTCACACTTTCGATTTGACAAAGCGAGTTGGATATGTCAAAAAGGAAATTCCTCTCCTTTTTCTAGCTATCTGCTTTTCTTCCCCCACACTGTCACACTTTGCGAAAATCACTGTGATTTTTGCATGAACAAGCATCAATGATGATCATGACAACTCTGACACCCGAGATTCAAACATGGATTCCAAAGTGGATGGAGATAAAAACAATATTGGCCCTGCGAAGTCAAGAACTTAAACCTGAAGCCGGGCCATGGCCACCCTTTCTTTTTCTCTAGTTTCAGCTCGGTGATCAGGTTCCAGAGGCTGAGAAATGGGAGGCCAGGTCATGAACAGCACACGCGGCGTAAGCAAAGTGGTCAGTTTTATCTGTACATGCCCACACGTGGTGATTAGGTGTGTCTACAGTAGGTTTGATTGGACTGTTCCGCACTTTCTCTGCACAGGACTTTTTGTCCAAGTATACTGCAATGTGCAAGCAAAACAAAAATTGGTAGGCTGCTATTAAGCTAGGCAAGCAATCGGGCAGGCTTTCCATCCGCCATGAAAAAGCAAAGCACGTAATGGAGCACAATACATAACATTTCTGCTTGCATCACAAGACAAAGATTGGATTGCATCTTTCAAACCTGAAAAAACTTTTTCTATGTCAAGTCTTCAAACATGATGCAAGAAAGCTTTTGGTAGAGACAGAAAGAAAAGCTAAATTGATGAAATTTAAAGTAAACAACTCATTCATAATACATTTTCAAGTCTTACGTAGTATTTTGGAGTGGTAGCAACTAGCAAGAACGCTGGCGATGCTAGTGTTTAGGCCTGACTTGATCCTAGTCCATTGGGCTGAACGCGATTGCCTTGGGCAAGAGAATGCTGACCAACCCAATATTTCCAAACCCATTTGTATTTCTTTTGTATTACTGAAACATTTAAAATAAATAATAAAAAATTGATATAACAGTAAAAATTATTTTATATAATTTGAAAAATCGCGCTTCTTATTGAAAAAAATCTCATTATTAATGTAAAGAGAAAATAAAAAATGAAACTAAACTTGTGATATTAATAAGTATAATCATTCATTTCGACAGCTTCTTAAGCTTATTATAATTGATAATAATTGATTATTTGAATCTTAATTTGTTTCTTTTTCTTTTTCCATTCCTTACTCTTTCATGATTCTAGACAAAAGCTGTTCGTTGTAATAAAAATATCTAAACCAAATTGTTTGAAACCAATTTTTTTTTTTATGTTTTAAATCCTTTGACATAGTATATGACAATATTCCTAGTCCCACACTTAACAATTCTATGTACATAAACGACCCAGAAAAGAACAGTAGAAACTTATTTATGTCACAATTTTTTCAAGCAATCTTATCATCACGTCTTATAATAATGGGATGATGGAAAAGTAGTATTTGATAAAGAAATCTTATACTTATTTTATAGAGAAAGGCATGAATTTTTCAATTTAGTTGAAAGTTAATTAGCAAAAAATTATTATCCTTTGATCTGATCAAAACTTTGTGTCCTTAGATAAATCATACATCTCTAGAAAAAAAAATTTAAAAAGGAAAGAAAAGAAAAGACAAGATCCAACATTGTGTAATAATGTCCTCTGATTTCAATTCTAGTTTTCACATTTGCTAAAGAAAGTAACCAATCTGATTTGCCAATCACAGACTGTTTTTAATGTGTAATTGTTACCAACAAGGTTACCCAAACAAACTTTTATCCAAAATCTCGTGAAAAAGGGTTAATTTTGGCTAACCACCACCAGCCATTGTAAATTGTAATCATGGTTCATAGCCATTTGCCAACTAGAGCTGCTTCCTTTTTCCTCCATACTATCCCAAACCCAGAACCCACACGGTTTTTTATTTTATTTTTTCCTTTTCCGATATTTGAGTTTTGACGCCAATCAAAGACAACATCGGACGACATAGAAAAGAAAAAGAAAATATAAGAAAGAGATGGGAGCTTACTCGGCGGATGATGACTACGATTACTTGTTTAAGGTTGTCCTGATCGGTGACTCTGGTGTTGGCAAATCCAACCTTTTGTCTAGATTTACAAAAAACGAGTTTAGCCTTGAGTCTAAGTCTACTATTGGGGTTGAGTTTGCCACCCGTAGTATTCATGTTGATGACAAGGTTGTCAAAGCTCAGATTTGGGACACCGCTGGACAAGAAAGGTAGTTGCTTTTTGTCATTTTTGTTTCTGGGGTGCAGATTTTGATCTGGGTTTTGTACATTACGCATTGTTTTTGCTTCATTTGAGGATTCCGATCCTTTGTTGGTGTTATTTGAATGTTGGGATCTTGCAAAATGGGAAATTTATGAGATGTAGTTCCTGCAAATGAATGAATTCTGTAATGTTCTTGGGTAATGCAATTCATCAGATTTCAATGGGAAATAGGAGATTGTCTTGTTAAATGAAATTACTTGGTTGGCTCTTCATTCCTGTCATTGCATTGAATTTTGGTGGAATAGAACATGGCTGGCCTGCTACTGTTGCTAGATTTGTAGATTATAATGTCTAAGCCACCCCCACCATAGAAACTGGACCTTCTGTTCTAATGTGGTTGCCTGCTTTGTGTTGTGTTTTAGCCACTTCTTTGTTTCATTGCTGGAGTGATAACATTGCGAAATTGGCATTTAAATTATATTTTAGTCTGGTCTTTTATTCTCTTATTAATTATGGTATAGAATGGATTTTACTGTAGATCACCATCCAAGAAAGTTTCTTCTCTTTTCCTTCCTTTTCTTGACATGTTTTTGTTTATCCAGTTCTGAAAGCATACTATTACTCCCATTGGGGGTAAGAAGGATGGAAGAGAGATTCTTTGATTTGTAATTTTTCTTCTCTGTGATTTAATCTGTTGTATTTCCTCTTGAATCTATACTTATAAGTGTTGGAGGGTGACCTTTAATGTATTAACCCTGGCTTACCCAAGAAAGGCTTTAAAGAAGATTGAAAGACTGCCATTTTTATAGAATTCCCTGCAGTATGATATTGCTGGTTTTCCTTTTTTAGATCGTCTTTTCTTTTCTGAATTTGGTGAGAATCATGAATCTTTAGGAACG
Organism: Firmiana major; assembly: GCA_033439115.1. Lineage (NCBI taxonomy): Eukaryota > Viridiplantae > Streptophyta > Magnoliopsida > Malvales > Malvaceae > Firmiana > Firmiana major. The sequence goes on along the minus strand of CM065914.1, from coordinate 2,079,237 downwards.
TTCATCTAATCTCTGTCTACTCTCTTTTGCCGAAGATATCGCGCAATAACCAGTGCATATTACCGTGGTGCTGTTGGTGCATTACTAGTCTATGATGTCACCCGCCATGTTACATTTGAAAATGTAGAACGGTGGCTGAAGGAACTTAGAGATCACACTGATGCCAACATTGTGATAATGCTAGTTGGGAACAAGGCAGACCTGCGACACTTGCGAGCAGTTGCCACTGAAGATGCCAAAGCTTTTGCTGAACGAGAGAACACCTTTTTCATGGAAACATCTGCACTAGAGTCTTTGAATGTCGAGAATGCCTTCACGGAAGTGCTGACCCAGATTTATCGTGTAGTAAGCAGGAAAGCTCTTGATATAGGAGATGACCCAGCGGCTTTGCCCAAAGGCCAGACAATCAATGTTGGATCCAAAGACGATGTATCAGCTGTGAAGAAAGTTGGGTGTTGCTCAGCTTAGGCACGGAGGAGAAGTCTAGAGATACTTATATCTTTGATATTTTTTGCCTTTGTTCATATCTACATAGAAGCTTCCCTGACAGCACTAAAAGGGCAAACATCAACAATGCATTAACCAGTTGACATGTGCTTTGGGTGCTAAACGGAACTCGTGTATGTTAACTTGAACTCTAGGACTTGAGATCAATTGTTTTATGTTGTTTTTCTTTGTTAATTTCAAGCATCTTGCTTTTGTTTCCGTATTTGTTTATTGCCTCAAGTGCTAAACAATCTTGATTTTATGTGAAGTTCAGTTTGTTTAGAATCATTTCTATTTATACACTTTCATAAATGATTCTAACCAATGGTTGAAAGAACAAAAATAAATTGAATTTTTACCAAAGTATTGTATTTAGATAAGATTCAAATCTTAAAATTATTATTTTTTTAAAAATTTTATCTAAATTTACTTTAAATTCGGATAAAATTAATTTTAAATAGTAAAACGAAGATAAATATGATTAGGCCCAAAAATAATTATTGAAACTAGGCTCTTTGACACTGTTGAGATGCTTTATTATGATGCTACCGATCATCTTAGTTGCTCATAGTTTCACAAGCAATGAATTCGTTCAATCTCGTGATTGGACCAGAGGAATTGCCTGGTCATCGTTGAGGGCCCCGTCTTTATGTTGGCTTTGCATTAAACGCAACCAGAATAAAGTAACTTAATTTGGCTACTTAAAATAGAAAATCCAGTCACAGTCAAGTTCCAACAAGGTAAGACTCAGAGCTGCAATATTTTCCCAGTGGAAGGCAGTGAAGACTGCTCCCCGCCTTTTCCCGACAGCCAGTAATATTAGCAGAGCATGAAGAAATCAATTTACTTCAAAAACCACAACAGAATGATAAATAAAATTATGTATCACCAACTGGAAATAATATGTGTAATGAGCAAGTTTTTTAAGAATAAAATATAAAAACGTCTTTGTATGTGAACCATCTATTAGCTAAACTGTAGAGAGCACATATTTCTTCTGCTTAAGGAAACCCTTGTATAAATATGAAGCTTTGTAGGAAAGTCATTTACGAGCTTCGACCTTCTTCTGCTCCTTGGCTGAAACAATTAAATGACCGTTCATCAATTTCAAAATGTCTAATACCAGAAACAAGTTAAGAAGTTGTGGCTCTAGAGTCTTACCAGCCTTTTCCTCTTCTCGTTTTCTAGCAGCTTCTTCTCTCTGTTGTCGTATGAGGGCTAGGCGCTCTGTATCACAATAAAAACTCCAAATAAGTCTCTCTTGATTTTGCTTTGAAAGGAAAAATAGCAGTACACTAAAGCCCCAAAGAAATTAGTGTCCGTAATCATCATATAATGCACAATCAACTAGATAGAGTTATACTTTTCCAGTGAACAATGGTGGTTAGTTATATAGGTCATTGTGCTCGTAGTTGTAAATCAGGATGCCGAAAGCAATCTTGGCATGAATTAAGATTCTAAAGGCATTCAGCTAGTTCTTTTTTCCACAGGAAAATATATCTCCTCAGTTTACTATACAAACACTGAAGCCCTTTCAGTATTTTAACCTTCAGTAACAACTCCCTCACATCTAACCGAAGAGAAGAAAATTTCAAATAAGGGAATCACATGTTGCAAGATAAACAAATTGATAACTTGCATGTTTAGCGATGCTTATTGCCTCAAATGACCAAAACAGGTTGGAAACTGCAGCTTAGCCCATTTTATAGATCTGACAGGAATAACACGAGTAAGTTTGATAAGAGGTGTAGTGATACTTGATTAACTTACCCAAATCTTTCCTTGCTTGTTCTGTTTTCCCCTGCTCTTGCAGCCTCATATATCGTTCATGGGCTCTCTGCTTTTCCAATTCCTCCCTAAAAAGAAAGAAGTATAAGATAGAAAGCATTCACGCAAGAAACATATACAAAGTTTTAGCCCCAAACAACAAAAGCAGAATTCAAAAGGAAAGAGATAGGAGCATTTACAAACCTTTCACGCCTTGATAGTTCAGTAGTTTTCCCAGTCTGCACATGAGAAAGAAAAAAAATCAAAACATAAAATATAGCAATAGTTATAAACCATACAATCATGGAAACAATGTATAATGGAGATTTCATGAAACTTACATCAACATCTCTAGCTTTCACGTTCTTTGGCTTTTCCAGATTAGGATTGTTGATCTCAATAACACCTTGAGTTCCCTTCCGCTTTTGCTATTGGTCGACAATGAGAAATAATTACAGATTTCATTAGTCATTACGCAAAAACAATCGACATGCTACTAAGAAAACCAGATTGTCAGTTGACTTACTTCAGTTTCATCATCAGATTCTTCTCCAAACTCCTTTCCAGATTCCTCAGATTCTTCCTCCTCTTTGTATTCAGCTTCTTGCTAACAAGATTAAAGAGTAAAGACTGAGTTCTTATAGTTGAAAGACAAGCATGCCTATACAAAGTGCATGAGCCCATCTAAGAGAGAGAGAGAGAGAGAGTACCCGCCTAAATGAACGAGGACGAGTAGAGGTACCAGCAACTGCAAACACCACATAAAATCAGAATTTAAAAAAAAAAAAAAAAAACACGGTTTCATTCAGGCAGTGTGCTCTCAAAATTGATTTAAGAAGAAATAGCGTCAGTTGACGCGAACCCTAACTCAGACAATGTTTCACGATCATCGGCAATCTTCACTAGCAAGAATTAACCTAAAATTTACTCTAAGCAGATAACGTTAAATTAAATAAAAACATCTGTTCTAAATTTTTTAAGCATCGATTACGGAATTATATATATTCAATAAACCACGGAAGAAAAAAAGCTCAACTTGATCAAAATTGCACAAATTGAAATAACAATTTACACTTTCAACCATCTTTATCAATCATAAAATTAACGGTGTAAATACTTCCCCAATTTCCAATAAAATCATAAAAAAAATCGAAAACTTTAGAAGAGATCTTACGCATCTCTTCTGGAGTGGAGAAGTGGCGTTGACCGGTGGGCTTCGCCTTGAATTTCCCTCTTCCCATTGTTAGTAACAGATACAAACAATATCGCCAAACGAACACGAACGGTTGCTAATCTAACCTTTAAGATAATTTTTCCAAGATGAAGAAAGAAAACAGTTTTGAGGTTATCTCTCGCCGATTCGAAGAACCCTAGTCTGCAGTCAACCCGTGCTGTTGTTTTATTTTTAGTGGCGTTTGGGTTTTCTTCTGTGCGAGTGACCGTACAGAAACACTAATTTCTGATTGTCAGTTGTACGAATCTGAGGCGTTTATATTATAGCGGAGAACATGATATGTCGGTGCAGATGGATGTGATGCGTAGTGGGCTCCACTTTACTCTCTCTAACCAAATTGAGAGTAATTTCCTTTTTATAAATAAACTTCCTAACTTAATATGAATTTATATTTATATTTAATATAAATAACTTCTTAAATTTAAAATGAAATATAACAACAAAATATTATCTTAAACAAACTTCAATAATATACCCTCTTTTAAAATAAATTAAAAACTTTAATGATATTTATTTCTAAAAGTTCACATTTTTTATGATATTTTATATTTGATTTACAATATAAAATATATTTTCCTATAATTTTTACATTGCTATAGTTTTATTATTACGTTTCACATAGTAAAAAAAACAGTCTAAGATATTTATAGATGATCAATACATTAAATATAAATAAAAAATAATGTGAATTTAATTGAATAGTTTTCAATCAAAATTCAGAACTTTAATTAAAAAAAAAAGAAAAATGAATTTTTTTTCTACCCTATTTGAGGTATGTATTGAGTTCAACTACAAAGAAATATCATGTTACAAACAAAGTTTCCTTGCAACAGAAGTTGAAGGGAAAAGGAACTCCTTAGAAGATCAGGGCATGAAGCTTCTCAACAAAACCATCCATGTATATGTTTTCAAGCCCTGGTCCTAGAAGGAACTCCTTCCACTTACCATGGTTGGCCTTTACCTCTTTCCCCACCTCACTGTCTTTCGCCATTACAGCATTCACTGCCTTGCAAACATCATCCTTTGAAAACAGCCCATCTTTTTCACCTTTCTCAACCTCTACTCCGATTCTCAGGTCTCCACCCATCAATCTTGCATTGATTATCTGATCTCCAACGTTGGGTAACAGCACCAGTTGACAATCATTCACCATAGCCTCTGCCAAAGAGCCAGAGCCGCAGTGAGTCACGAAACACCCCACGGAAGGATGCCTCAAGATCAGTTGTTGCGGCACCCAACCTCCATGAAGCAATCCTCTTCCTTCTACTCTCTCGTGGAATCCTTCTGGCAAGGCTGACTCAATTGTTTCAGCTCCCATTGGTGGTTTCAGGGCAACCAAGAATGGTAAACCTGTAAGCTCGAGGCCTAAAACCAATTCCTGGAACTGGTCCTTTTTCAGAACACACTCACTCCCAAAGGCACAGAATATCAGGGTTTTAGCTTGGAAGTTGCTTAATAACTTTTCCCATCGTTCTTCTAACGCCATTTTTGGTGGCTCTGGCACTACTGGACCTGCGAAAATCACTGGCTTTTCAAACTGGTTTCCGATATATTCACAATAAGGCCCTTCGATCTCCCTGCATGTCTTGAAACCAATGGCATCGCAGTCACTTAAAGACCTTAGCTGGCGCTGCACGAATGAAATACCACTTCCATAATCCATAGTTGTTGCAGCAGCTAATCCTCGACCTTCATGGGCGCGTAGCTTGATACTCGAGGAAGGGAAACCTTCTGGAGGTTCCAGGAGATCAGGCCCTGTCAAACCTTTCTCAAGAATCTTTCTTGCTGGACTAAGAAGATAGCCCATAGTTGCGGAGCTAATGGTACAATAAAGCACGGACTTGATGCCTAGCCTTCGAGTCAAGGAAGGCAACCAGCAAGTGAAATCAAAGAAAACGAAATGGGGTTTGAGTTCAAGGAGGGAAGCTTCAATATCAGGTTCCGTGAGGTCCATGGCGGTCATAATGAGAGGATGCAAAGGAAAAGGAACATCATTTGTTGTTTCAGCGTCGAGAGGCAGGCCTTCGACATGTGGAACGGTGATTGGAATTAAGGTTATCAAATCCGGGTGGAGATTGAAAGCCTCAACCTTGCGCTGTGTTCTGGCAGGCAAGATGAAGGAAATTCTATGGCCTCTTTCTGCTAGTTTGTTGGAAATGTGGACAAATGCAGTAATATGGCCAAGAGCAAACCATGGATACATTACAATGTGAAAAGTTTTGTCTTCCATTGTTGCTGTTGTGATTAATTTCGGTCCCTCAAATGCAATCGTTGCATAGCTTATATTCAATGCCTGGAAAATTATGGGGCTTTTTTCTGTTTTTCTATGTCTGGTTTCTCTGTTCAGAGCTTCTTGCAAAACAGAAAATTAGTCCTCAAATTATGTATGCTGTCTAATGTGGGAAGACCGATTTAGAAAACGAAAACCAAAATATGCCAGATGTAGAGAAGGGAAATATTGCTCCCCGTCTCAACGGAACAATTCCCTTCTAGCTTTTATTTTACGTCAACAACCAAAAAAAAAAAATTAGGTATTATGAATTCAAATCCAAACAATTTTAACCCCAACTTCAATTATTAAAATTAAAAAAATTGGTCAGTTATTTCACCAACCATGGTTCTAAGCGCAACATCGTTCAAGGTTCTAAACATGGCTGACTGCAAACCAAGGACGTGTTGCAATGTGAGGCATTCTTTGAGACAGTTGCTTTTTTGATGGACAGGTGACAGGTAAACATGGACCAAACTTGACCGTAGATGTGCCTCAAATCTAAGCATTCAGCCTTATAACAGCTAATTAAAAACCAAACATACTAACGCATTTGATTTTGATGAAGTTGTACATTTGGTGTGAACCAAAAGATAAATGTTCTCTTTGCTTCTCAATCGAAATGATTACAGAAAATCCGAAGAGATTTCAGCATATAGTAGTGAACCAAAAGATAAATGTTTCTCTTTGCTTCTCAATCGAAATGATTACAGAAAATCCGAAGAGATTTCAGCATATAGTGGATAGTACCACTACAATTCTGCTGCTTTAACTTGGAGTCTGTAATCGTATTGTTGTACGTATCATTGTCATGTTTCTGAAAACATGGCAAAGAGCTGACTACACACTACATATAAGGGTGAGATTTCATTTCACCCAACTTAATCTCATTGGAGAAAAACCATTAAAAAGCTATGCACTTTAGCCAAAAACGTTAATAACAAAAGACGCCTGGGTTTTATTGATGCCAACTTTCTTACAATGAGCTCCTCTTTGAATTAACCAACTCAGGCAATGATCGTTGGATTGGTCTAGCCAAAGCAAAGTAGGAATCCTGATTAACAGACATCAACAATTCAATTACAAAAATCTCATTTGGAAGGCGGATCTTGAGACCAGGTTCAATTAAGCCTGCTTGAGCCAAACAACAGGAAAATATCAACCCAAACCCACCAGCAACAGGTGTTAGATTAGGAATAATGCATAACAAATGCAACAATTCTTACCGGGGGAAAGTTTTTTGCCACCATATAGCTCTTTTGTTAAGGGATTGGCAGCCCAATGATTGACACCCACGCGACTTGTAGGTTGGAACCCAACTATTTTCCCTTCGGTTGACAAAATCACCTACAGACAAACCAAAAGGACCAGGAAGCTAATTAGAAAAATAGACTGCACAGGCGGGGCAAGCTTGATTGCATCAATCTTTATATCGTATTTGTATACTAAGAAGCACCAAACCACGTAACACACTTGAGATCCTAATTTTGATGAAATGGAGGAGCTACTTTATAGAGGTTCAGGATTGCAACCAATTTTCATGTTAAAGTTGCCAGCCAAATCAATTTAAATAGACACTAACACAAAGCTCAATGGATGTTTTCCTTTTTCCACACAAGATGAAGAATGTCAAGAATTAAAAATCAACCTAAGTTTCCTTCCACCTTCCTTCCCGATACCTAGTATATAAAGCTAGAAAGGATACAAAGAATAATAAAACCAAAACTGTAAACCAAAGAGTTTACCTGATAACTAGCAACATCCTGGACAGAAGATTTTATATCAGCATCAATTTTCTCCACATCAGCAGAACTAGTTGAATCCTCCTCACTACTAGAATTAGCTTGATGAGGCACTTTTAAGTAGTTTGGTACTTCACCAATCCAGGCACCAAGATTAGTTTCAGTTGCTATGTCACCATGCCAGCCAAAAGCATCCTTAATCTTTTGGATTACCGAGATGCAAAATGCCTCCAACTACCCATATGAAGTCAATGAATCAATTTTTACATTAAAAGTAACTTTTAAATTTATATATATATATATATAAGAAAAGCGAAAACAGATAACATAAATATAACTGAAGTTTAAAAAGGAACTATAAAGGATTAAACATTAACCTCTATATTGTTAGGGATGTTCAGTTGCATGCAATGGAGCCATGTTATTTACAATTCAGCCACTAACAAATGTCAAAATTGATATTAACGTTTCCTTTCTCTTAATGCACTAGCCAGGGATGTAAATTGCATCTTTAGATCATATGAATGCTTTGGCAGAGAAGAAAACGTATGTAAAGTCATAAGGACTTTAATAACATAGCATATTTTTAGGAAATACTAGCTTGCCTATTGTAATCTTGCATTAACTAAGCAAGGACACAATAATATATATAGAGAGATATAACTGATAATGAATTAGTAGACAGCTACATACTACCCAGTGTATTCCCACCTTTTCAGTGTCTACAGATTGAATTGCTGTAGATTCAATAATTGATGAGGGTGGTGACCTAGATCCTCCAGGGTACTTTCCTCCTTTATGTAGATGAGGAAAACTTAATTGACTGAGAGTACTGATGGCAATGAGAAGAATTCCACTTGCAACGGTGGCAGATACCATTCTCAAGAAAGAAGAGCTCCTCTGTAGAAATGGAAATAATTAGACAAATCCAGTGAAATTAACTCAATTCATCTCCAACTAGACTCAAATATCAAACACCAACAGAAACTTTTCTCAGCAAGATCCTCCAAGATGATAAAAGCCTAAACCCCTATGATAGAAAAAACAACAAAGAAAAGTGATAAGAAAACAATTAATTTACTAAGAAAGTCGAATATAGCATGCAGTTACGAAGTACCAAGCATTAGTATTAAATATTCTCCGAGAGATGAATTCAACCATCTATGATTAGTATATCCTGTACTGGGTTTAACATTTTTCTAAGCATTGCCAAGATTTTTTCCACATACTTCCACAATCAAAAGCTTTGAACTTGTTTAACATTTTCTTGACAGATAATATTAACTACCAAATTTTTATCATTCAAAAAGTATTAAATTTCATCTAGTATCAGGGAGCCCAGATGATGTAAAAAGGTTAGCGTAATCAAACCAAACAACAATGCTTCAACTTTAACGAATACCCATAAATAAAACAGACACAATCAATATGCATTTCAATACCTTTGCTTTGGACAAGTTGTTGTAATTGGTAACAACACCACAGTGCAGTTGTTTGTTAGGCAGTGAGTAGACATCTTCATAGTACATATCTAATATATCAGCCAGTCCAACCTGCAAACTTTTATAAGCTAGCATCAAAAAGAGATAGCAAATAATCCATGAAATAATGCACAGTATAAAACTAAATAAATACACATTAATTATCATAAAGAATATCAAAGATGACGAGAAATCAAAGATCAAACACTGAAAGGATAAAATAAAGTACCATCTGGGAGTGTGTCAAAAGAACTTCCCACCTATTCTCGTCAGATTTTCTCCATCCTTCAAACTTTACATCCTTAATTGTATTTGCATCAATTTCTAGCCGATAGGCAGGTATAAACTCACTTGTCCAAGCACTAAACTCACGACCACCAATCTTTTCCAACTTAGGCTGCAGAGGTTGAGTCCACCAATAGTCTTTTGGCCTCAGGCCCGCAGCCTTGTAAATCTCTTTACTCGAATTAAGACTTTCAAGAAGACTCTTGGCATTTTCAATTATCTCATCTTCAAACACTTTATATATAACAACCGAGGAATCTCTTGATACAATCCTTTTTGACTTTTGAAACCACTGAAATAAGTCAGAGGAAGTTTGTCCCAATAAATTCTGCAGGAAATGTCTTTCAGTGCTTTGTAAAGCCGAGATGCAAACAACTTCACCGAGCACAGAGATAACCCTTTCTTCCGACGAGCTGAGAGTGAACGAGGCAAGAACCTGCTGATACGAAATGCATAACAAGAGAACTGAACCTATCAGTATGAAGTGGAACCTGCAGAAAAAGACATTAATTACGGCATTACACAAAAAAATTCCACACAGGAAACGAAAGTAACAGAATCCACCAATAACAAATAACAATTATCTGACCTCTCTTGGATTTTCAAGATCCTCCATATCTCTTTCGGTTCCGGGGCGAAACAAAACCAGTTCGAAATTCCAAAGCTTTTGCATAACTACTTGCCTAAATGTCATTGCCAGTATGTTTTTCGAAGATGTTCCCGCTAAAATATCTTCAGAGAGTGACTTTTTCAGCTTTTGAGCTTTTTCTTTAACTTTCCTAGCTGGCAAAAACTGTTCCAAAAAAATAAAATTAAAGATAAATATTTAACAGTTAATTTCTGATTCTCATAAAGGAGGGGAATGAACTAACCAATCGGGTCGAGATGGTGGCATTTTTTGCGGTGGGACCAGGGAAAACAGTTTCAATAACCATAGCAGGGGTACCGGAATCGACGTGCTCGGTAGCGGCTCGACCACCATCGGCAGCTGCAGCCGTTAAAGCCTGGTCGAAGCCGACGGCTCCGACGACGGTGAGGCGAGCAAGGTCGTTCTCGTAAGTTCGAACACAAGGGAGCACGGTTCCATCGGAGTCCGCTATGAATTTTAGGGCTTCCTGTTCGGTGGATGGAGTTGGTTTTGGAGAAGAGCGGGGGAGGACAACAAAGGGAATCTTGGGATTGCAGAAGGGTAGTTTGGGGAAAAAGCTGAACCTTTTAAGGGAATGAGAGGGAAATTGGATGTGAATTGGAGGGGAAAGGAAAGTGAGTGAGTGAATGGAGGAAGCCATTGATGGAGAGGGAGCGTTTTAGGGATTTTGGGAGGGTTTTTAATTTTGAACGTTGAGGGCAGGCGCATGTTAGCAACAAGGCCACTTGGGCCATTTTGGGCCTAGTTTAGTTTGTTTGCTTTTGGGGCTCCGATCAAATGGGCCACATAAAACATTGGGCTTCAACTTTTTCACAAACGTCGTCGTTTATACCTTAAGCACACCGCGTTGGCTCTAAAAGGCGCAGCGTTTGAGTGCAAACGTGACGCTAAACATAAATGCATTCTTTGCCTGACGTAAAACGTAACGCCAAACGCAACGTCGCTTTTCAAAACGAAGCTTTCCATCTAAGAGCATTCAGGGAGTTAGGGTTTCCATTCTTCACGCTAATCAGGATCGCCCTCTGGTAAGTTCAATTATTCCATTTGATTTCCTCTTCTATGAAATTCAAGTTTTACTCGTTAGCCTTTATTTCTCTAGTGAAATTGTAAATTGTTTTGTGCTTGGATGAATTTGGTGGATATTATCGTCGATCGGGTTGATTACCCTTTGACATTCGCCTTATTTTTATTTTCTTCTGTTGCTTATTCTGAAGAAGAAAGAAAATTGAGGAAAGGTTCGTGAGAAAGTTGAAGGAAAGTATTAGATCTGATTTTGTCGCGTGACCTAATTATTTATCTCAAAATGTGAAGCCTGAAAGAATTGGTTAGGATTTGACATGGAGAATTTGATTTTGTTAAGAATTGTTTATATTTGCTGTAAATCTGAAAATTTTATCGCCATTTTGTTTCTAAATTGACATGCTGAAGGAATTGAAGCATGGGAAAGAGGAAATCAAGAGCAAAGCCTGCTCCTAAGAAGCGAATGGATAAGCTTGACACCGTTTTTAGTTGTCCCTTTTGTAACCATGGCACCAGTGTCGAATGCCGCCTGTAAGTATGAAGTTCTTTTATTTGTTTATGTGAAATTTTACTCTTATTGGTCTAATAACTGTGATAATTTTGAGATAATTCTTCCAACCCACTGGTTAGGAAAGGAAAAGATCGGTGTTTATGTAAGATCATTGAATTTTGTAGATTGTTCTTGTGCATAAACCATTCTATCTTTCCAGGAAGATAAATGAGAAAACATGTATTCTGCGAAAAATGGTTTCTTGTATCATAAGAAGTTATCTAAGATGTTATGTTTGTGATTGCTTAGTTGTAACACTGGCATTTATATGTTCCAGTGATATGAAGAACTTGATCGGTGAAGCCTCTTGCGGAATTTGCCAGGAAAGTTTCAGTATGGTAATAACAGGTACTTATGATCCCGATAATTTTTGTGAATGTAAGTTAGTGGTTACTTGTTAACTCATCCATGTTTCTTTTGTTTCTGCATTTGCAGCTTTGACTGAACCAATAGACATGTAAGTGCTTTCAATGTGGTGTTTACTCTGTCTCTGTCAGTTTGGTCTTTCTTTTATGCTTATTCTTCTTGTGACTTGCAGATACAGTGAATGGATTGATGAATGCGAGCGAGTTAACAACCTTGAAGATGATGGAGACCAAGATGAAGATTTGATGCCTAGAAAACGGGTTTCGACATCTGAATGGGATTAGCAAAAGCCAGGAATGATTTAGAATTTGCTGAGCCTGTAATTATGTTGGTGTCTGTAGGGAATTGTTGCTGTGCATGTATGGACATCTGACAGCACCCTATGATGAATGGCCCAAGTGATCTATGTAACAGAGCCGAAGGGCTATTAGCTATTATTCATGTTGTTTGAACTAATTTATGTTGCTGTAATGATATTACTTGATGCTATTTTATGCTTGCCAAATTTAATTGGACAGGCCATGGGCTGACGAGACATTTTCCTAACTTTTTAATGGTTAAAATTAAAAAATGAAATTTGTCACATGCTGCATCTCATGTTTGTGCAAAATTATACAGTGTTATCAGACAAGAATGCTAAAAGATGGAAGGGTTTCAATGGAGGCAATGTTCACAAGATTCCAATCAGTTTTCTTGCATAGCTTGTTTTTCCTGTGTCCTCTCCTCGGGTAAATAGCACCTCACCACAAAGAAAAACAGCCGAAAATCCAAAATCATTTACAAGTTCAACGCAAACAAAAAGTGATAAAGATCCAAGGAATGTATTTGACCCTGTTACAGATTGAGATATCTTTGATGAGCAGTTGAAAGATTTAGCATACAGTATTAAAACCTTAGAAATATAATTAGCTTATCTTGTTTACCGTGTCTTAAAAGGTATAAAATGGACTGATGAAAAACAGCCATTTCTCTTGCTTGTAACCGTCTAATAGAAGTTAGATTGGTTGGTTGCCAGCACCGAGGACCGTCTGAGAGACTAATAAGTCACTTCTGTCTGCAACTGAACTGTACAAGATTTATGGCCACCAAAAATAAGAGCTTGACTTGGTTTTCTGATAATGAAAAACTGCAGAAAGGACTACTAAAAATGCAGAATCTCCCACTTCTATGAGTTAAAATGCTCCAGCAGATATATAAGTATAACCACTTCTAGATCAATGGATGCAACTACTTCAGCTTTTATCCAAATCTCTTCGACTATGTTAGATAATAACCAGTTAAATTGTCAACAAGATAGTCATACTGCACACCGAGCCCATAATCAAACTTCTCACTTGTTGGCGCTGCCACATTTGGAGTGGAATAAAGATTTCCGCCACCAACCTTTGCATTAATCTTACCCCTTCCTTTGACATAGCGCTTGTCAGATGGGAACTCTGCAGTGAGCCTTCCCATTTGCTTCTGCAGATCAACAACTGTATCATTTGCTGATTTCCCCTTCGCACTTTTCTTACCATCAACAAGCTTCAATTCCAACCTATACAAGGCACAAGCATCGCATTTATTGATCTCATATTCATAAAGGTGCCACTCAAAATGATTCAGAGGCTGTGGATCCATGTAGTATGATCTTTTCAGTCCTCCAAATTCATTCATCACTTGCTTTCTTGACTCATGCCAGCCACGTCCACAGTAATCTGGCAAAGACCTTTGCTTTCTGTTCCCACTTTCAAATGCTCTTCGAGGCTTGTCAAAAAAGAGCCACTCCCTAATTGTTTCACCGTCAAGAACTGAAAGATCAAAGAGCTCTGCAATCACAAGAGAAAAATAATTAAATTCAGAAAAAGTCATAAAGAAAATTGTGTATGATTAGAGAATATATTCTGCTTCCACACAAAAAATGTTGCCACTAGAACCGAGTAAAGCAATATTGATAAGACATACCAGGAGCATTCCATGGAGATTTTGCAGTTGCAGCTCCCTCACATTCTGGTATACCCACATCTTTTCCTTGTGCCTTGGCACTGAGAGCGGCAAAGAGCAGACCATCCTTGAGGCCTATGCCACCAGGTCGTAAAACTGGGCCCATTCCAGGTGGCCCTTCATTCATTGCTAAATCAGCATGAAAGCTACTACAGTAGTCTTGACACCAGTCCAACCCTTGAGCAGGCCTTGGACAGTAGTCTTGACACCAGTCCAACCCTTGAGCAGGCCTTGGACAATCCCAAAGTGCACACTTTGGACCTAAGTATGCCGATGGTGGCAGGCATATACGAGGAAGATAGCTAGAAGTATGAGGCATGGAGTCCTCCCCACAGAAATCTGTACCATTGAAACCTGAGTAGAAGTGCTCAAAATCCTGATGCAAATCAAACTGACGGTATTCCAGTTGATTAGCCCCTTCCAAGTTGTTAATTGACATGGCACGTAATTCTGAAGGCGAATCCTTGCAGTGATCAACTAAGGGAAAGCCATTCTCATGTTGCCCCTGATTCACTCCATAGCCCTGTAAGAACATATTGATCATAAAGCTCACCAGTGAATGCCTTTTTTCAATATAATAGCAAGCCAAAGAAAAAAGCACTGCAAACTCGAAATTAGAAAACTCATGAAATATTATTAACAGAAAACCAATCGATGCAAACTTTTGCTCTAGGGAACGATAATGTTTTAATTCAAATGTACAAAGAAGAAAAGGTAAATTAAAACCCCAGTAAGTTCAAACCAAAATCTAGGTACGAAAGCATGCATAGAGCTGAATAAAAAGGAAAATACACATGAGCAATTAGTTAAAACTTTGACCATCCCCTCAAAGAAAAGAAAGAAAATTCCATCAGCTTCTCAAACTTCTCATCTCTACACAACAAAGCAGCCCAGAAGCATATTTCTAAGGCTCTCAGGCCCTATTTAGCAGAAGTTTGATCCGCCTTATCCAAGCTCATGATAATTCCATAAGGCACACACTCCATTCCATATGATCAACATGCCAGGCTCAGTCTTGATAGGTATCTACTTTAATAATATACTATAGTGTCAACATCTTAATCGGCTCAATTTTAGATTCTAGATGGCAATTTTAACGGATTGATAAATTACATTGGTTATACTGACATGATTTGCAAACTAAATATTAACAAGAAGAATGCAAGGGAGAAGAGTTCATTAGAAAGAAAATAAAGAAATAAGCAATCATTGGTTCAGTGAAATCATATCGTAGAATGAAACCCACTAGCTATGTATGCCTGTCTTCAACTCATTGAGTGTGCAATAAAGCATGTTTAGTGCTCTGGCCTCATACAAAAATATCATATATCCAGCTGATAAAAAATTTATACATCATACCTCCTGTCCTAATTTTCACAGCAAAACCCACTTAGTTATTAAGGAAACCAATAAAATTATAGAGTTCGGTTTAATAACCAGATGTTATTATCACAACCCTCCTTAAAGCCCAACTAGAAGAGAACTGCAAGTATATTGTACTAGCCTTTCTCTCAGTAAGACCATTCCACGAAAGACGCAAGTTAGAAATAATCATCAAGCAGGATTACTTTTCACTGTTTCTCTCATTTACCACATTCTAGAAACTAAAAACAATCATGAACATATAAGACAAACACATACAGCTCCAAATCCTGTATTTTGCATAAGAATGCAACTAAATGCCTCCCAACAATATAAGAATCTCATACCTTAGGATGGACAAGTTAACTTGAAGCTAATTTTGGCCGAGCATATTCAATAAACTTGTTTTTAGTGCAACAATCATGCAAATTCTAAAACAAAAGGAAAAGCAAAGATTTCAAGGACAAAGAGAAATCACCTCTTGGAAAGCTGCAGTATCTCCTACTTGCAGGCTTTGATCATTAGGCTCAGGTTTCGGGGCAGCTAAAGCACTAGTTGCATCATCTTCCTCCTCACAAAGCTGCAAAAGCCGACAGATGTCTGATGAAAATGAACCAAGAGTCCCACACTGCAAATCACCATAAGATCACAATTCACAATCACACGTTTTAGACAGTATTTTCAGCCCGTTAAGATCAAAACTCATTAGCGTTTATCTTAGCTACAAATTGTAACCACCATACCAAATCCTTGAAGCAACATACAATCTACTACAACACACTCGCACAAAATCACTCTCATATAAACGTATACATGTGATTCAAACGAAATTTATAAGTGCAGCGCTAACTTGTTGCAGCGAAGATGCTGGAGAAGGTACGTTGAGCTCAGCTTTCCATTCTCGGAGCATCTGATGGACTTGCTCCTCAAGGACTGCAACATCAATGCTGCGGCTCTCTTTCCTTGCAAACTGCAGATCCAAGAACATTCCCTGCAGGTCATCCACCCAGTTTTTTGCCCTGTCCTTGAAGAGTTTGTGGGATGCTGACTTGCAGTTGCTTTTCGCACCTTTCCCCATTAAATAAACAACCCTCAACAACTCCTACCAAACCCTGCAATCCAAAGAGCAAAAACAGAATTTAAGATTAACCCAGATGGAAATTTAATCCAATTATCACTATTTTTATTTAACAAATTTTTAACTAAATTTCAGTTTACAACTAACAATAGTGAGAAAAAAAGAAACACAATTATCCACAACGTTCATAAAATAAAAATAAAAATTCCCCGCCATCAAATCAAAACAACTGAGTGCCACAGTTATATAACTCCCATAAGAATCCAAGCTAGAAAAGATTACTGAAATCATGATAAATAAATAAACAGCATACCCAGATAAACTAAACTCCCCTAAACAAAGAAAAAATAGAAAATAAGTGGAAAAACGCAACAAAATCTAAATTACTTGCAAAAAGAAAAGCAACCCAGTTTGCCAAATACCTTAAACCCGAGACTGAGATTAAAGGAAAGCAGCATGAGATCAAAGGCAAATTGTAGAATCAAAAGAGATGGAAACAGTTATCTTAGAAAGCTAACCAGTGAGTGATCAAAGGCTCGGGAGATCCTCAACTCTGTATGGAGAACGCTCTGAGACAAAAGTAGAGTGAGAGAAATGGAGAAAGAAAGTGGTGGGAAGTTGCAAGAAATAGAGAAAAGTAAATAATAGATGAAATAAAACAGTCGACTATTCATTCAGCCAGAGAAAAATACTAAAGGAAAGAAATGCTCCTCACCTCTATGATTTTCTTTCCTTCTCTTTTTTAGTTTTGATTTTAGATTTATTCCCAAATCTCAAACAGGAAGGTTCTTTAATTTTTATTTTTGTTTTTTTTTTTAAAGGAGATTGAAATCTGAAGGCATCTGTGCTTTAAAAAAAAAAAAAAAAAGGGATAGAAACGAAGAAAGCAACGGGTACGTAACATAATTTGGTTACGTACACAGTAACACAGTAACGCGGCAAAAAGTTACACCGTGGATTGGCGGACAGAGAATAATTTGGTTTTTGCTAATATGCCCTCTGTTTCAGGAATTATTATGCTCATACCCTCATAACTCTTTTAAGTGACAAATAAAATCTTCGTCGGTTAAATCAGTGCCAACCCCAATTGTTAAAGTATATATTGTCTCGTGGATCAAATTTATATCAGATTTAAGTATTAGTTAGTATTTTAAAAAATTAATTTATTTAAATACATTAACTTGATATAAAATTATACTTTTAAAATTAGCATACCGAAGAGATTAATTTTAAAATATACATAAACTATCCAAAAATATTTTATTTATAAAAAAATCAATATCAAATAAATTAATTTTATAATTTTTTATAAAATTAAAATTTTATAAATCAATCATTAAATTTAACAACCTATTTATACATCATGTCCATAAATTTTTTAATCCATTTAATTGAAAATAAAAATTTATTTATATTAATCATTAAAATTTTATTATTATCAAATAAATAGTTAAATATTTTTTTAATAACTTAAATTTTTAAAATAAAAAAAATTTAAAATTAAATAGAATTAAATTTATTAATTAATAAAAATATTATAAATAATTTAAAAATAATATATAAATTTTATATATTGACAATATATGAAATAAACATAAGTCAAATAAATCATGGTACGAAACATATTTATTATTAAAGTGAAGGGTGACGGTGCGACGTGAAGCCTATATTAAAGTGCGAATGGCGTGGTGACACCATTGTGGCAAAAGCAAAGCAGCAATTCTCATGGCAAATCAGACCCCAAACGCAAACAAGGAAGTTGACTCTACACCAAGAGG
Organism: Firmiana major; assembly: GCA_033439115.1. Taxonomy (NCBI): domain Eukaryota; kingdom Viridiplantae; phylum Streptophyta; class Magnoliopsida; order Malvales; family Malvaceae; genus Firmiana; species Firmiana major. Next base: position 2,061,187 of record CM065914.1, on the reverse strand, counting down.
CGGTTGCTCTTTTGATATTTTGTCTTGGTTACTTCTATTTATTTAAGGATCACTCCTTTCATTATTTTGCCATCATGTTCATGCCAATATCTTTTTATTTAATTTACATATATATCAAAGTATTATTTATCATCAATATTAACATAAGTGATTAAAATTTAAAAATTATTATTTTAAATTTTTATAATCATTCTTTAATAGATAATTTATTAATTTCAAAAAATTAATAATTAAAAATTTAATAAATTTATAAATTTTAAAAATAAATTAATTATATATTTTGATTTTGAAGATGAAATAACTTAAACGATGTAATGAAAAACAATACATGACTGCTTCGATAATGCATGTCTTTATAACGGGTTTGACTTAAACAGTTGAGGTAGAAAGAGAAATGGAAAACTCCCATAAATCGAAAGAGATTAGCCACTTAAGAAATTCCCTTTTTTTCTCACCGCCAAAAGAAATGTAAGAAAGCGAAAGATAAGTCGGGCAAGAAAGGCATAAGGACAATTCCCACTACCACCCAACAGATTCCTACAGCTTTGTTGCTTGGATGCCTTCTTCCGTAGATATGAGACTTTTAAGATAACGGTGTTTAAGAAGAGAATGATCACTGTTGAAGATAAGCAGCATCATTTTTCCTAGAGGGCTTTAGCCACTGAGATGGCTCAAAATCTGATCCTAAACTAAGGGTTTTAGCCTAAGTGATCTAAACAACACCAAAGTCTCCATATTCTGTATTTGGTTTGATCACAAGGAAAATAAGAATGATATAAATCAAAACAGTTACATTGCTGTGAAAATTGGGTTACTCATATTTAACTCAACCAATGAAAGAAGACTGAGAGAGGAAAACTAAATTACCCTTTTTAAGGTGAAGAAAAGTGAGGATTTAAATAAAAATCTTATGTTTCAATCATCAAGTTCTTTTTCTTATGCATGATAAAATAAAAATTGTTGAAAATTACATCAATAAGAAAAAAGTTATAAAATTTTTAGTATTAATTTAAATGATCATATTTTTATTTTTAAAATACGAAAATTTTGCATATCTAGTGATAGAAACTCAACACTTGCATTCTCCTTTTTCTAAACCAGAGGCCTCCATTGTATAAAAGAAAGAAATGACCTTATACATGCACTCGTCTTAATCCATATGGGACCTAGATGTTATAGGTCTTTTATTATTGAGGAAAGGGCAGCTGTCAAATGTAACAGAAAGATTAGTTTCTTTTCTTCCCAAAGAAGTAGTAAGTAGGACTACAAATTTTCCACGTCACCAGATTGATGTAGAAAAAGAGCACTATAAAATCCAATAAACTTTCAGCTCTCGAGACTAGGCATCCACAAAATTCCAAAGCAGATTGGCCACTGTCATTTGACTAAATTCTAGAAGTACCCAAAACTTAGCAGCAAAGTTTCAAGCATAAATGGACCCATACCAACCATTCCACCCTCAGCACATGCATGTACTCTTTGTGTGGGTGTGAGAGAGTTCTCTCTATAAAGAACAAATATGTTCCAAAGATAAGTTGACACAAATAGCTGGCAAAGTTATATACAGGTATATTTCAGAACATGTATCTGTCTAAAAGTAGCATACCATGCAACTGACTTTCTTGAATATAAACTTATTAAAGCAACAATGACACAATCTCTATGTTAAACATGTTTTTCTTTCCAGTAATGTAAACAAAAAAAATGGATTTTGGGTATAATGACTAGGTGAAATTAGAATCCAGTCCAAAATGATGGCCCAATGTTGAAAAGAACGGAAAAGGAGAATGATTCCCTTGGGTGAGGAGCTGACCAGGGAACCTATAATAGATGGATCAGAATTGGAATCAAAAAAATAATACGTAACTTATTTGTCAAGTCTCCCGTTAACATCAAGCTGGGTTTGCCAAATTTCGGCCCTCGGTATCAGCGTGTCTTAATTTGAAAATACCACTGAGTCCCTGTCGTCTGGCAAGTTGCTCCAGTTCTTCAAGTTTATACCTAAGAAGTTCCACTTCTGTTGCTAAGTTCTCATTTCTTTGCTTTATTGCCTGAAACAACAGGGAAGATTGTGCTTGTGAATTAGGAGGCATTACAAATCAATAATTCCCTGAGGAACAGGAAATGCAAACTACTCAACCACTCTGCCCCTTTCATGCATAAATAAGACGTTAACTTAAACTCCAAGTTGGTTCCAGAACAAAACAAAGGAGATTATTCAATGAATACCGCCAATTCTTGTCTGCGGACTTCCTCTTTTTTGGCTTCTGATCTAGAACTTCTTTGAACCTCAAAGACTAAGAGAGCTCCTGCAACCTATGCGCAGACTTGGACAAGCAAAAAATCAGAAACCTTCATGTATGCTATATATTGAACAGAGTGCGTGTTTGGTAAGTTTGGCATTTCATGCAACTATAGAGATAAATACAGCCACTTCATACAAGCATTAAGTGCAAGAGTAATGAAGTCAGCCACCACCTCAAACCCACCTAAAGGAGCAGAAATGTTTCATGATTACCAAGTTCAACTAGTTGCTAAACCATAGGCAGTATACACATTCTACTCAAGGGAACCACTGATATATCTAGAATCTAGGCAGATTTCCAATTCGCTAACAATGCTTATTATTTAAGTGCAACGAAACTCATCATATTGATTGTTGTGTTCCAAAAGACCGCTCCTTAGAAGAAGTAAGATCTGTACCAGGCAGAGCATATGTGTAATTCAAGGTAATGGTTGGCCGTACTATTTGCAGTACACATTTTGTTTAGGTAGATACACAGAAGAGGTCAAATATGTGCCAGTGTAGAACATTTTTATAGCTGTTTCCAGCTTGATTCCCTTCTCATTTCTTGTTCATTTTCTTCTCTTTTTTTTTTAAAGAAAAGGTCAAGAGGTTTTTTTGGTGACTGCATCATCAATCTAGTAATCTGCAACATGCAAAAAGGAAAGAAGTTTTGAAGACTTCTAGAAACAGTTACAAGAAGAATAGCTAGGGAACGACTAATACCGCAAAGACAAAAATTTCCCCAATAAGATCTACAGCAGCCTGAACAGCTTTCTCCTCATCCAAGGGTCGTATCTCTACATCAGTTGCATGACCATAAATGCTTCTTTGCGTTCTTGTTGTGATTCGATGGTTTGCCTGGTTCCATTACTTTGCATTAGGATCAAATTATTGGAATCGATTAATTTACAGCAGAAACTATACAATAGTATTATATTACAATCTTGACCAACAAGTAAGGAAAAGTTAGCTCGAATAAGAAACAAAACTTCATAGCTTAATTTCTTTTTCCTCTTCAATACCCTTCAATGTCCAACAACATTTCATTGCCAACAAACATTTGGCTTGTTGATAGAGTGCAGGACTCTTAGTTCTAGCGACCAAGGATTAATCCCCGGTAAGTGTAGAACATTGAAGGGAAAAAAAGAATATTATTGGTGTATCAGAAAATGAATGAAAGGAGCAAGAAACAGATATCATCTGAATCAAATCTATTAACATAATAGAAATGTATATATGAACACTGTTGGCAGTAAGAAATTAGAAATGCAACATTACAGCTTCCTAGTGATTCAGTTTGCTAAAAGGATTTAGGGTTTAATTACAATATAAGGGGTTGCGAAAAAAAAAAAAAAGTAGGAAACTTTAGCCACCCAATCAGACCGTGAAGAAAGCGGCAAAGAGTAACGAAACATAACAAGCAAGCTAGTCATTTTGTACCTGAGCTATGCTAACGATGAACTGGCGGAACCTGGGGGCATACCCGGCCTGCCGCTTGAGCCTAGTAGCCACCGGTTTACTGAGAGTTTTTAAGGCCAACGTTCCTAGTTTTAACAGTGGCAGTACAACCATTTTTATGATCTGACTATTCTCTATGAACTAATAATCAGTTAAAGGAAGGGGAAAGCTTAAGTTATAAGCGAGAATGAGGACATGGTTGATGGCTGCTGGGTTTGACTTCGTCTATTTCTGAGTTTCTTGATAAGAAAGATAATTAGACTTTTCTTTTGCTTTTTTTTTTTATCATTTGATCTCTATGGAAGAAGGAAGGTCATAGGAAGGAGATGCCATTACTGAAACTGACTTTCCTTTTAAAAGAGAAAATTATAGTATGTATCGGAAGATTCCCACCTAACTGGACGAGCCCAAAAGCTGAAAAGTACAGTTCTAAAGGCATGTCAATTTGGAGGTGATTGGGTACCAAGTTTGGATCATTGTTCTAACACCTATCCTGCAGCGGATTGGAAATATGGAAGATTCAAGCTTAGATCGTTCACCAGGCAATGTTTGAACAAGTGATTCATTTTACAAATGTCTAATCCTGAATGAACCCATTCTGGTGCTTTAAGTAATGGTAAATGCAATCACGATAAGTCTTAAATACAGCAAAACCATGCTTCAATTATATCATTCAGCATGGAAATGTTAATAAGAACTTACAGTTGAACAAAGTATTGCACTGTGAAGGATTGTAAGCTCATTGTACAACAGATGCCTGTGAAAAAACTCAATGCATACCATATACTTCAAGTCTTTAAGATCTTATTATAGACAATTACAGAAGATACGCTACATTGCAAAGAAGTAAACAGTAGTAAGAACAGTGTACTCTCCTGTCTTACAGTACTAATCAATTTCAACAAATTTTGAAAACCCAGAATAACACAGTTTTCTTCGTTCAGCATTTTCGGATCATCGATTATTCAACACTAGAGATCACACCAATCAAATCCTCTGTATTTCATCATCTTCATATCGTCGTTTATTCAACTTTCATGTATAAACATCATAGGATGCCTTCTCACCAGTCTAAGTGAAGAAGACCAAAATGAAAAGAATAATGAACAAAACTAGCAAAAACAATATCATCATAATCTGGCCCTTAGCACTGGCCTTCTTCATAACCATAGCCACTTTTTTCTGCAAGGAAAAATGTGAGAATTTTCATCACTCAAATAATTCAAGACAAGCAATGCAATTAAAGTGCAAGCATATTCAGCTCAAGTTGGCATATAAGCACAAAAGACCAAATATTTTATTTCAGATTGTTGATAGAATTTGTTTGTATCTGCAAAAATCACATTGAGACAATTACCTGAACGAAATCCAGTCGATTTGTTGTGCTGTCCATTTCAGTACCCAACTCATCTATTATCTTCTCCTGAAGCACCAAGAGATTCAAATATTAGCATATTAAATTGACAACATTGATCCAACGCAGAAAATTGAAGAGAACATAAATTACAGTAACAAAACATTCACGAATATATAAAGATAAGAATATGAGTGCTTTAAACCTCACAATCTGGTAATCAAGAGATCATAATAGGTGCATCAAAAGGAAGATCACCGGTAAGCACTCACCTGTGCAAGAAGTTCTTCATGTATAGTAAGCCCAACACCTCCTATTCTCTCAACACTTGAGCTGAGCTCATCCAACTCCTCATCCTGCTGCCTGAAACCACCAGTTGATTAGTAAAATTGGAGAAGGAAGCATGTTGACAAGAATAATAATAGAAACAGCAAGAGGAAGTCAAGAAAACTCTACTTTATAAGCAGCATTTGTCTATCTGATTCTGATGCTATAAAGTCATCATTATCTTCTGCATTATATTGGTTGGATCTATCTGGCTGATGAGAATTTGGCAGTCTCATTAATTCTCGGCGCATTGCACTTGCAGAATTACCATTTTCTTTTCCAGCGACAACGACTTTCTTCACGTTACCCACCTGATCAAACAAAATATTGCTTACAGGGCATTCATTACTGGAAAAAAAAATTAAGACTAAGATTCATCATGTGTAAAACTATCCAAATTTTGCATGGATCAGAAACTCCATCATTTATAATAACAGGACAATGCCGGCAATGGCCCAATTAGCAAATAAACATCACTGAATATACCTTCACTTTGATACAACCATAAGAAAATACCTGAGTGCGAGCAGTGCTGGTCCATCTCCTCCGCTTTTCAAGTTCTGCTTCATCAATGCCATACCAAGAAGGATCTCTAGCTGCCACCGAAATTGTTTTGTCCAATTCATCCACCTTCCTATCAAGAAATAAGTATTTTCAGCAGTTGCATATTGGATTAAAATTGTTCAATTAACCCATTAAGATGATGTAAAACTCATCGTCGCACATATTTTCCCCACGGGTCCAATCCAATTAAAGAAATAACACTTATTTAAATACCTGCCATTCGATGCTCTCACAATTTGCAAGTAGCTCTTTTGTGAGTTGTGCTTGCTCACCAGTGTCAGGAGCAATCCTTTCCCATTGGTGAAAGCTTGATTGCAATTTATCAATCTAAATCAACAAAGAACACCAAAATGTCATCTAATTGAAAATCCTTAAGGTAGACAACTACCGAGGAGATCAAACAATCTTTTTTGTCTAACAGGGTTGGCAAAGAAAAAAAAGAAAAGACCCAACTTACAGATTCTTGAATCTCTTCTTTGACGATATAAAATGGATCGTGAGCTTTAGACATCTTGTAAGTAATTGAAGCAACTTATATCCTGTAAACATTCGAAGAACAATTATTTAGCGATAATTCAGGTAAAAAACAAAAGCATAATTTTTGCATCGCATCTTACCTTTGCCACCGATCTGAGACAAACCCAGTAAGGAAGATCGGTGTTTCCACTGTTTGGAAGGGTAAAATCACGAAGGAAGAGACGGGGTTGAAGGGACAACCCAAAGAAATGGTGATTTCAGTTCTATCTCGAAGACCTCGAACAGAGGAGAAGAAAGATCCATGATCTTGGATTTGAGTTTTCTCGTTTTTTTCCTTTACGGGCTGTGGCTGTCTAGTTCGACTATTCTAGGCCCTCTTCTCTTTCTCCGCCATTTGAGGCTTTGGGCCTAAGGGTCATTGTCCTATGCTCATCCACTCATCTCTAAGTGCATTTCCGCCATTTGAGGCCTTGGGCCTCAGGGTCATTGTCCTATGCTCATCCACTCATCTCTAAGTACATTTCCGCCATTTGAGGCCTTGGGCCTAAGGGTCATCGTCGCTATCCTCATCCATCTTATATTCATAAAATATAAAATATTTATATTAAAATATATGTTGTTACAATAAATACAAAATATATTTAATTTTTACAAAATTTTGATCCGATTTGAATAAATATGGATAATTTGTAAAAAGCCCAAGCAAACTTGGGTACAGAACAAGGTTATTGCAATTTTTTTATGTTATTGTTTATAATACATGTTTCTTCTGTTAAAACAGATTTGATTAGGTTGGAATTCAGCAAATGAAAATTAGAACATAATCGAGGATCCTAATATTGTGTAGTTCAGGATAAATTCGTAGGAAAATAGAAGCAAATATACAAACATGGCGCAATGAGAACTTTGCTTATCAAACATGTCTACTTCCCAGAAACAAAGTGGAAGTACAAAATAACTGTTCCAAACCCAAAAAAAAAAAGCACTCCTTGGGTTAATAGATTGATCAGAGACTAGAGTTAATGAAGAGTTCACTGGTTATCTACCCATCCATCCTACAAGATTCATTACACATCAAAACAGAACCATGAGAGAAATCAAAGCAAAGGGTCGGCTGGAAGTGCATGGAACACTTGTTTATTATGATTATCATTACTCCCTCTCATACTTTCCCTATCTTTACCATATGTTATAAAGATGTTATACGAGTTGAGTTTAAATAACTTGATTTTTTGTTTTATTAAGTATGAATTTAACGAATAAAATTTGATCAACAGCTATAAAGTTTCAAAATCCTTATGTTGTAATAGCATCTTGGTTGAATTCAACAATGATGATGGTTAATCTCTACGGTTTGCGAAAGCGAAAGCGGTTTGCAAACTAGAGTAAGATTAAAGAGATATTTCGACATTCAAGTCATAAGTAAAGAAATATAATGGAAATAGTATATAAAAAGTAAATGTTCAAGCCAAAAGATTCTAGAAAAGTTTTGTCAGCGGAAAATGCCAGCCCTAACATTAAGTTGAAAGAAAGACTTTGGATTAATTTGAATGTGTAATGTGATAAATTGTGATTGATTTTGATGAGAACGATGTTAAATAATGACGTATTTGAATTTAATTATAATGGGAACAATAAAATGAATAATAAAACGATTATTAAAAATATTATATTAAAATTAAAAAAAAATAAAAACAAAATTATAAATGAAGTACAATAAAATATATTATCATATCGCACCAACTTTCTATTTAAATCTGTTGTTGGTCCATCTTAACTCAGTCGGTAGGAGATTCACTCAACCGTATTGTCCGCTTTGGGTTCTGCCCTCAGGTTTCGCCTTCACAGTTTTATCGCGTTTTCAGATGTTCGAACCCAATACCTTAAAATCTTTGTTCTGACAAAGATGATATCAATTGTTACAATTAGTATCATTTTTGTCAAAACAAAGATTTTAAAGTATTGGGTTTGAACCTCTGAGAATGCAATAAAACCGTGTAGCGGAGTCTGAGGGCAGAACCCAAAATGAACAATAAGATTGAGTGGATTTACTACTGACTGAACTAGGATGGACCAACATCAAAATCCAAATGAAACCTTCAAATATTAATTTTCTAAGAGTTCTATTATTTAGTTGATTCTTTTAAAGAAATGGTATGTTTTTAGCATTTATTTTTACTATCAACTTGTAAGGTTAGGCTTTATATCTGATAAATCAAACTCTTGACCCATATTCAAGACGAACTTAAAAAATCTAGTATAGTGATGTATTTTTAAACGAATTAAATAAATAAAAAAATAAAAAAAAATACTGCAGCAGCACTTATGTCAAACCTAACAACTTAAAATCGAAAGGAGTTGTCTTTCATCCCAAATCCTACGACATCCAAAACATGTAGAAAGACAACATTTAATTCTCACGTTGAGCTTTCAACATTAATTAAAAGAAATGGGAAAAAAAAAAAAGATGGATAAGGTCACGAGATTGTACTAGAACTTGAAACCTGCAATGTACTCGGATTTTACAAGGAATCCAGAACACCGTTCTGGGCATTTTTAATCTGGTCCGTGGACTGTGTTCCGTCCCTTCCCGTGTGTCAACAGGCCGTCAGACTCAGACTCCCGGGCTTTGATTTTGATTCCCTGACGCTTTCAAATGCAGTTTTGGCCTTTCCTTAGCCGTACGATCAAAATGGTTATAAATGTATTAACCTCAACTGGAAGCCGACAGCTTCTGATCAGAAAATGACCGGTCTAGTTCCTTTTGGCAAGTCTAATGTGGGTCCTACCCACCACATATCATACGCCACGTGTCCCCGCATCATCTTGGGATAAACGCAAAATTAGAAATCGAAACGCAGTTAAGAGCAGCTGCAGCTCATTGGGGTCGAGGGGGAGCTGAAATTGCGAGACTACCCTCCATCTGATGCCGATGGATGGAAGGTACGACACGTGTACGGTGAGGAAGGAGGCAGAGCGTAGGTACAAAAGAGCATAGGGGCGCGTGCGAGGATGAGTTGACATGACTAAAGTACGATGAAAAGCTGAGACAAACGCAGAGAGAAAAGGACGAGGAGCAGCAACCCGCGTAAAAGTCGAGGGCTCTCTCTCTGCAGAAAAAAAGGACCTAACTTTAGTCATTTGGAGGGCCCCCCTTTCTCTGCTGCAACACAATCTCCATTCACACGCGCCCAATCGCGCGTGCTCCTCTCAACGCCAAAACGCTAACTCGTTGTATAATGAGCAAAGTCGATCGTGTCCAAACAGTTATGTTTTTTAGTATGTCATTTATCATGCTAAAAATAAATCTAAGGTATACGAAAATAAATAAAATTAAGAGATTATATATATTGATAGAATTAAGTAAGTATATGATTTAAATAAAGAATATAATTATTCTTCAAAATTTTAACATTCTCGTTAACAATATTATTAATTTTATATGTTTTATGTTAATTTATTACATAAAATTTTTTATTTTTTTAAATTTAAAATATTTAAATAATATGTTTTATAAACTCTCTTTTTTAGTTTAAATTTATTAAAGCTATGTAACAAAAAAAATTATTAAAGTTTTACTTTTAAAAAATTAGATCTATTAAAATATTGATTGAGTTTAGTTTGAAGTTAATACAAATATTTCAAAATGTATTAGGTGTATGATACATGTTTATTCATTTGTGTATTAATAGATATATTATAAATTCATAATAAAACCAATTTTTCTTATAATGTAATATCGATTTTATAATAAATTCAATCATGTATAGAATAAATTAGACAATATTAAAACTTACAAGTTTGATTGAAATTTTAGTTTGAATTTGATAATACTATCCATTTTTAATAAATGTTTTAGTAATGAGGGAATGTTTTGGAGTAATTTACTCTCAAATACAAAAATCTACTATCATCAATAATCCAAAATTTGATTTAATAATTATTACTTTTAAAAAAAATTAAATCTAAAATTTAAATATCTTTTTTTTTTTCTTTTTACCCCTATATGAACAAAGAAAAAATCTTTAATCACCTAGAACAAGATATTGCTTTGAATTTCCATTATCCCATGCTATGTAAGAAAATTACCAATATTATGACCTTAGTCTAGATTTTATAGGAAAATTAAACTAAACATAGGTAAATTCACATATCATTTCAAATCAAATATTTTTTAGTATTAAATTTCACGATACTTTCACTATGATGAGATTAGATTATATAAAAAATAAAAAATAAAAAATAAAATTATCTTTTTATTCTTAATTTTAAAATATCTTATTATTTTATTAAAAATATTTTAATAGTATTTTTTTTCAATCATTTTCACCGTTCATTTAAATTATTTTTAAAAACACTTTAAAATACTAAGAATAAACACACAACAAAACCCAAAGGGAAAAGCAATACAGTTGAAATATATATACTATATATTAAGATGAGGAATGAATGAAATATCTTCTGGCGAGGATGTTCGACGAACGTGAGGTGGTTTTCCTATAGAAAGCAGAGAATCTTGTTAGGGGAAAAGGGATGTGATTTGAAGATAGCCAAGAAAGAGAAGTACTGAGGTAGGGTCATGAAGATTGGGGAAGGAGATTTTTCAGCTGAAAAGTGCATGCTCCATAGCCAGCAGAAAATGCTTTAGCTCTGGGTTTGCTCTTGTTTCTTTATTCTTTTTTTGACGATGGTCTTGGTCCAACCCTGGCTGATCTTAGAAGGTTTTGTATGTCGTCCAAGACAAACTGTTCAAGCGTTCAGAAAACTTGAAATACTGTTGTTCCTTGTACTGTATTTTTTTCATACAACATTGACGAGAAAAGCCAATTCTAATGCCTTGTCGTATTAAAACCCTAATCCTAAACTTTAAATCTCAAATTTAAATGTTATCGTACACGTAATTTTAAGAAGTAAGAGTTTTATATATTCAAAATTTAAATTTCATTTTTTTTCCTTAAATTAAAAATAGGGGATGAAAAAGAAGAATGATCAGTACGATTAAGAATATATAATTGTCTTCCACCTTGAGCCTTTCTTTTTCCTGGGGTTTTGATCTGGGATGGTTTAGAGAGCAAACTGCAAAGAGTTCCGTATGAAATCCAAGTGATCGAAAAGCTTGATACTTTTGTCTGTAATAAGATAACACAATGCTTTTTTGTGTTCGGTCGGAATGTTCTAATTTGCCTGGTTAACCCACGTTAGAAAAAGTTTTTTTTTTTTTTTTTAAACGAAAAGAAATGAAATATATTACTTTCGTCCTCTTAAATTATACGTACGAATAAAAGTTTTCTCACAGAATATTAATGAAATTTGAAAACTTATTCCACGACTTAGTAAAGTGATATACATACTAATGATTAGAATTTGATATAATAATTATTATTATTTTAAATAATTATATTTAATAATAATAATAAAATAATTTTTTATTTAAATCTTCAATATTCATTGATTATATTAGATTACAATTAATTTAAAGTTGAGTATTTATCGAATCTCTTTTTTTATCGCTATTTGCTTCGTTCATTAAAATTTAAACTAAAAATTTTATTTAATACCCACGGAAAACAGAGAACATATTTTAATATACTGATAAGGGAGAAAAGGTTAATAGCTTAGTAAAATGGTCAACCCCTTTAGTTAACCAAAAGAATAAGATATCCCTTAAAAATGCAATTTTGAAATTTTTTTTTTCGTGGACAAATTGAGTCACTAAAAAGGACTAGAAATCAAATCATAATTATCATTAGCAATTTGCCACAAATGTAAGTAAAGACAACCTGTGTTTAAGAAAATGTTCAAAATGGAAATGATTTTTACATTAGACGACAAAATGAACTACAAACATGTTGCTTTTGCATCTCCTTAATTTTGGGTAATCTCACTTTTTCTTCCTCTCTTTTGTTTAGTGTGATTAACTTCTAATCTGGAATTTGAAAGTCAATAATTTAAATGAAATTATAATTGAATCAGATCGCATAATAAATACCGATAATTATCCAACTTAGAGTCAACGGATATAAATAATAAGGTCCACTTCAAATATAAAAAGAATAAAAGTTTTTCATACAACAATCTTGAAAGAGTTAACAAATAAAAATTATAGAACAAATACATGAATTCTAATAATATGTTAAGTATTTAATTTAACATCAATTAATAATAAGTGAATAAAATCTATTTGAATATAAAATCACAAAAAATTCAATATTTAACATTAAGAAGATAACAACACTTCAACAAATAATAATAATAAAAGAAAAAGTGAGTGCAAAAGAAAAAAAAAAAAAAAAGAAGCTCACTACATATATAATTGTAGGCCCGGAATGAATGCCATTCTTCTTTTGGCTTATTTCAACAAAGAAGAAATTGGATTGATTAATCTCAACATGAATCTAAGAAAAACTTTATGGTACTTCCCTTATAGTTTCAAATGCAATTATTAATTTGGGGAACCCGTGCACAAGTAATTATTTTTTATTTTGTTTATGCCATAAAATAATAATCCTTAATCAGTTAATTACCAACCTTACACGCGACAAAGATCAAACCAATTCTTGTCTTAAAACATCCGTCAAAGAACATCATTATAAAATTGGTTAAGATAAGATTAATAATAATAATAATAATAATAATAATAATAATAATCATCATGATCAACAAAACATTATGATATCTTAAGCATTATCGGTTTCATCTTGTTACTTTTTGTTCTTCATTTTATCCTATGGTACACGTGAGACTGAGCATCATCATTTCTTTCTTTAACTCGTATGACTGCTAAAAGGCTTTGCTAGCTTTCGGTTTGGTCTCTTTTCTTCTTGCCATTTTCATTTTAATCTGCAAACTTTATATTTGATTTCTGATATCATAAAAAAGTTGGTTCCAACTTGCTAATAACATTTTCAAATATTATCAAAGGATTGTGCTTTTACCTTAACAAAAATATCAAAATTCAAAAACCAATGCTCCTATTAAGAAACAATTGTAATTTTTTAATCTTGATTCACATGTCATGTTACACATGATGACTTGTAATAACTTTGTATGTATATTAATGGCTTTTTGGATAGGAAAGGTGCAATTCATTGAATTTCTAAGGATGATTGTTGGTTTAACTTATTATAGAAAGATGCAAGGCCAATAAAATGTCAAGATTAAAATTTGGAGACTCAATTGGATGTGAAGCCAATATTCATTCAAATAAATAGATCAAAAAAAAATTAAAAAAAAAATTAGAGTGAATTGTCCATCGATCTTTTACATTTTACATATTTATTTATAGGCGTTGTAATTTAAGTATTATACATGTCATTTGAATTTTTAAACATGTACGATTGAAACAAGTAATAAGTGATATTTCATGACTTTACCATTGTAGCTCACAAGTACGAATTCGATTATAAATGATCACCGCCTATTTATCATCATATGTTAAGAAAAAAAAAGCTAAGAATGAGCAAAAGATGATTTGATCTGCTTTGGAATTATTTTAATTCTAACATCTCATTGATTGTGTTTACTTTTTTGACAAATAAAATAAAAAAATCACTATTAAAACTCTGGCAAATCAACCTCTCTTACCATAAAAACCACCAATTACTTATTTTTCTCGTTCAAAATTAAAACCATTACAATTGAATAACTCAAAATTGACCTAATTCCATTGTTTCATCCATGTATTTAGAAAGGCCAAAACTCAAATCCTTCCATCCCCTAATTCCTATCTCTAACCAAGTCCCTATTTGTGGACGCAGCATGCAAATGTAATTAAGGACTAAAAGGGCATGAATAGCTTAGTTTCACAACATTAACCACCCCCACCCCACAAAAAATGAAGTTGTTGCTATTGGGGGCACCCCCTCCATCTCTTTCTTTTGAAAATCTCATGGCATGGCCCCTTCTCTTCTTTAAACAAGCTGATGATTACAGACGGTAGGTTTTTGCTTATTAAGTGGTGCATTACTTGCTTTGGATTTGAAATGTCGAATGGGTTGGAATTTTTTTGTTTTTCAATTAATGAGTGGGCGCCCAAATCAATTGCCATTCTGATAATGATACAATCTTAGTGCGGTGGGTGGACTGCCGCAAAAGATTAAAGTGAGGCAAAGGGGAAAGATATCTATAGTTTTCCCCACGCTTGCTTAACGCGCGTGCACACACTTTAATTTTTCTCTTCTTTTTTAACATTTTAATTTATTTTCATTTGACAAAATAATTTTTTCTCACAAATAAAATATACGCTTAAAAATGAGAAATTTTGCCTACTGATTTGATTTAACATTTTAATGTTTTTATTAAAAAAATGGAAAAATTGAATTTTATATTATTATAAGTAAATAGTTTGAAATGAAAATGAAATATTTTTTAAATTTGACATGATATAAGCATTGGGGATTTATTTTTATCATAAAAGCATATGTTTTCTTTTTATCCAACAAGTCTATTTTATTGGTAAATGAGACCTAATGATATAAATAAAGAGTGTGAATCGAAGAAAATATATATAAAAAAAACATTAAAATGATTTCATATTAAAAAGGAAGATTTGATTAAATAGTAATACTATATTTTTTTTATTATGATTTAAACGCTCCATGGTGGCGAGTGGAATTAAAAGGTTTCTTTATCTGCAAAGGATAAAAGCGTAAAAGGGGTGATGGTCATGACCAATTGGGCATTGTGTTGTAACCCGTTTTGCCCGGGTTATCTGCCTAAGACCGGCCTGCGTGCTCAGCTAGGCTTTAGCCCTGGGTTGGGTTCTTTGCAATTGATGACTCTGATAAAGACCTGCCCTGCCCTTTTCATTACTGTGACACATTTGTCCGTACACTTTCTAATTCCTTTTCTACCCCCAAACTGCTTACTCGAAGTTTTAATGGACTATCTTCGCCTTCCTTTAAGGGTTCGATTAACGGACTTTTTTTTTTTTTCACGAGTAATCTGAAGAATGTTAGTGGTTAATTAAATTCGATTTAATTTGTATTTAAAATTTAATTTATTTATTTTTTATTAAATTTAAATTTAAATTATTCAAATAATAAATTTAATTAATATTCTTCAAATAGTTAAGGAAATTAATCAAAATTTTTAAATATATATTATATATTTTTAAGTATATATATCAAATTAAATTTGAATTTATTGATTATCAAATTAAATTCGAATTATTTTAATATTTTATTAAATCAACTCAAATTTTAAAAATTAAATTTAATCAAATTTAAATTAAATTTTAAATTTTCATATCTCACCGAATTCGAGCTTGATATTTATTGCATCAACTCGATTATATTTATTTAATAATATAGAACATTAGATATATTTTCATGATGATTTGAAATATCCAAATGAAGTATTTATCTAATTTTTTCTATTTTTCACTAGATATATATTTTTTTATTGACAGATAAGGGATTTCTAAAATTTTGTTTAGACCGATTCAAATATATATATATATATATATATATATATATTTTACATTCACTTGAATTAATATTCATAACTTCTAATGTTATTTTCATTTAATTTTCGGTTGGAACTAAGATAAATTTAAAATTATTACATTATTGATCGATTCTCGTACACCATATTGTATTTATGTAAGTCTCAATTTGGTTGATAAATGCACCCCAGGGTCCATTACTCAATAAGTGCAATCTTAAATGTCGACTTAAAAGTTATTGTTGAAAAAAAAAAAAAAGCTAAGAAATCATTCAAGTTAACCTGATTAAAGTCGATAATTAAGCCGGCATATAATATTTTGCCTCTCTTATTATCAAGGAGTGAATGAGTCGAAAATGAAGAAAATTATTATGTTAGTGTTTATATTCATATTCTTAAGTTTATTCGTAAATAACAATAAATATGTTCATAAAAATATATTTGTAAATATTAAATAAATTTATGAACATTATATTAATATATTCGTGAACATTAAAAAAATTATACAAATAAATTACATTAACTCTAATATATATAATGTTAAATTAAAAATCATACATAAATGCGTGATTTTAATAATTACTTATTAAAATAACATATGAATAAATATATAATTAAAATTTTATTATTATTGAATGATAAACGAATATTAAATGATTCATTAAACGAACGAATTTAAAATAAATTATAAATAAATTCGTTTGTGAATATAAACAAATAAATTATATCTTTGATCATAATTAATTATTACAAATAATAAATAAATATTACAAATAAAAACAAAACATATTCATAAACAATATTTTAAATTTTTTATTCATTTGTATTTTTATCTCTTACAATCAAATAATTGGATATATAAATTAAGGATTCATTTGATTTCAAACACATCATTAAAAAGTAATTTAATCGTAGCTATTATTTTCATCTTTACACGTTCAAATGTAAATTTACCAGCTTCCGTTAATACAATTACAGTTAATTTGGATGGATAAGCTTTTTTGTCAACCTAATCATACAAATTAGAAGGGTCTTTCATTCCATGATTTGTCAGGCACAATAGCCTGCATTTTTTATTGCTTTTTATCCAAGAAAACAGAATCATAATGGCCAACAAGACTCTGCAACAAAGTCAAAACTTAGGCCAGTCCGGAATCATGGAAGAGAAAAGATCAGTACTGTAATCCTTATATATATATATAAATGTAAATAAATAAGCTTACAACTTGGCAAGTTGGGTATCATGGTTGGTTGATCAAATCTAAATACCAAACTCTACCAAATAAGCTGTGGGGAAATAGGGCTTTCGAGACAGAATATAGGCTGGATTTGTTTGTTTGAAGTTGGGAAAAAGTTGTCCTTCTAATAGTAAGGTTTGCTGACTCTGATCACTCTAAGGGTGAGTTTGGTTCGGAAAAAAAAAATTATCTTAGAAAATAAAATTATTATTTATTTAAGAAAAAAATTTTAAGGGGTAAATTCTAGAGAAAAAAAATTATTTTAGATCCAAAAGAAAAAATTTTTAATTCAGGTAATCTAAAAATACCACATGATTCGGAGGTAATCATTTTACCTCAGATTTTCCTAAAATTGAGCACTGTAGATAAAATAAAATGACTGATAAAGAAGAAAAGAAATGAACCAAACGAGAAAATCAAAAGACAAAAAAAAATATTTTGGTTGATTTAGAAAAATTTCCGTCCTGTTTTCCCGAGAAAATAAAATGTCAAATACCAATAAAATTACAGAAGAGAGAGAGTTTTGAGCTGTAACATTCAAGAAATGATTATGTTTAATGGGTGCAAAAGCATACTTTTACTGATAATGGAGGGGTTTAGTGGGAAGGGACATGAGTGAGATTTTGGTAAGTAGGGGGGGACAGAATAGACATCCGGCCGGAAATACAGGGAGCCGTACAGGAAACCTCAGCTTTCACTCTAATTTTTTTTTTTAATAATCAGTGTGTTTGGAATTTAGAATTTAGCAACCAAAACACCTCATAAAAAGTAAAAATCCCACTTAGAAAAGCTCTTTTAGTTCTCATTACTCTCTCTCTCTCTCTCTTCTCTTTCTTCTGCCACACATCAATCCCAGCAGGTGCAGCATTGCTGCAGCAGTAGCAGCACTGCTACTGCTCAGTTTGCAGTCAAGAAAGCCCAAAATAAAAACATAAAAAACAACTTACCATAATCCAAAAAAATATTATTATTATATGATCTACTATTACAATATGTACAGTAGATATCTAAGTATAACTTGAATACATTTAATATTGTTCTTGTTTTTGAACTGTAATTCCAATTAATTAAAGCCTATAAAAGTTTGATTTGATATCTTAAGAAGACTAAAACCCCATCAGCCCCTTCCAAAAGAACTGTTTTTTTTTTTTTTTGGTTTCTCTTTTTGAGTGTCTTGACTCAATTCTCCTTTTAGCAATGCCAAAAAGTTGCACTTACTCTTTACCTTGAAAACCCATCGTCTGAAAATGCAGTCATGAAATGCTCTCTTCTTCATTACTCACTGCTTGTCCAAAAAATCGGAACTTTTCTTCACCTTCTCAAAAAAACCAGTTCTTTCTAAGCTTTTTTTGACTACCCAATGGGGGGTTTAATCGATCTGAACACTACAGAAGACGATGACACGCCTTCTTCTGGTTCTTTATCTCCATCTTCCTCCTCAGCTTCCGTGTTAAGTGCTTCTGGTGCTCCTGGTTCTGATTCAAGTTCTTCGGTTTGTTTAGAGCTTTGGCATGCGTGTGCTGGTCCACTTATATCTTTGCCGAAGAGAGGAAGTGTAGTGGTGTACTTCCCTCAGGGCCACTTAGAACAAGTGTCCGATTTTTCCGGCGTAGCTGCAGCGTATGATCTCCCTCCCCACGTGTTTTGTCGGGTTGTTGATATCAAGCTCCATGTAAGCAACCTTGTACATGTTCTAAAAGCTTTCTCTCTACCTTGTGTGTTCCATATATTGTCCTTGTCTAATGAGTGTCTGGCAGAGGTTTTAGGTTATGGGAAATTTTTTCAAAATTTTTGTTTTGTTTTGTTTTTGGGCTTATGTTCGTGAGAGATATTCCAAAGGGGAGAGCTTTCAAGTTTGGGAACTTTCTTTGAAAAAATGAAGTTTGGGTTGAGCATCTTGGTTTCATTTGGTTTTCAAGAGAATTGGGTTTGATATGGAGCTAAATCTACGAGGATTGCAGAAATGCGACAGGCCGTGTGAAAGTTACCATATTTTTTCTATTTTTGTTTTCCCGTCAAGGCTAGGGGCCAAGGAGTGTGCTGTAGTGTGTTCTTTTTCTTTTTTAAACGTGAATTTGCTTTGAAATGTGTGTTTTTGCTGGCAGGCGGAGGCTGCAACAGATGAGGTTTACGCCCAAGTTTCACTGGTTCCTGAAAGTGAGGTGGGCTTTATTCTAGTTTATCGTTTTGTTCGGTTAATGGCTACTTATAGAACCATAAAATAGAACTAGTTTGAGCCAAGCTGCTTTAGCTTAGTAGTTTCATTTTCTTTCGAGGATGGGAACAGGACAATGACATCATTCTGAAGTATAATTCAGTGTCATGAATTGAACCTAATTCTTAATTTTGTTGGTTAATGTACTTTTTCTTCTCTTTTCGTTTTCGGGGTGCTTTTTGTGGTTACCTTCAAAATATTGAGTCTGGTTTTGCTTGAATTATGGTGTACAGCAAGTTGAGCAGAAGTCATTGGAAGAGAAGATAGAGGTAGATGGTGAAGAGGAGGATGCCGAAGCAGATATCAAGTCAACCACTCCCCATATGTTCTGCAAGACCCTTACTGCTTCTGATACCAGTACTCATGGAGGCTTCTCCGTTCCTCGTCGAGCTGCCGAAGACTGCTTCCCTCCCTTGGTTATTCTCTTGCACTTTTCTCCTCAGCTCGCATTTAAAATTATGTTGTTTCTATGTATTTTTAAACAAATCATTATCTTTTGGTAAAATTGTCTTCTGCATAGCGTTTTGAGTAAGTAGGTTGGTATTGTAGGATTATAATCAGCAGAGGCCCTCACAAGAGCTTGTTGCAAAAGACCTGCATGGCTTGGAATGGAAATTTCGACACATCTACAGAGGTATGCACTTAACATCAGATGCATTTGAATGTCAGATTTTTGCTGGTGATAGATTTCCTCTCATGGAACAAAGGCATGTGGATAAGAGCTTTGATTAGCTGTTCATTTCTGTATTTGCTGTTAAGATATTTCTGATTTGCGTAGGCCAACCACGGAGGCATTTGCTCACTACTGGATGGAGTGCATTTGTAAATAAGAAAAAGCTCGTCTCTGGAGATGCTGTGCTTTTTCTTAGGTTAGAAATTTCTCCTTTTGTGAAGTTTTGATTGATATCGTATAGGAATCTCATTTAGTGTCCATGCAGGGGTGAGGATGGGGAACTGAGGCTGGGAATCCGAAGAGCTGCTCAAATTAGAAGTGGTACCTCTTTTCCATCTTTGTGCAGCCAGCAGTTGAACCGAAGCAGTTTTGCAGATGTGGTCCATGCTATATCTATGAGAAGTGTATTCAGCATTTACTACAATCCAAGGTATGTTGCTGCTTCTTTCAGAATATTTGACGGGCAATGTTCTATGGATGCAATTTGAAACTTTATTTTTCGACTCCTAGATTTTTTGCGTGCAATGCTGACCTTGGAAAGGTACAAAAGAATTTGAAATGAGATAATGGTATGCATAAAATGTTTAATTGGTTTTAGTGTTTGTAACTCTTAACTGTTTGCGGCTTCGGTGTGCTCTTAAAAGCTTGGTTTGAAATGGTTAATGTTTGGCTGGCATTTTCTCTTGTTTACTCAATTTTCTGCTCACCTAAAGCCCGAGTCACAATGTACCTTACTCAGACATCCTAATTATATCCCTAAAACGTTTATAATGTCTAATACAGAAGAAAAATCTTCATAAGCTTGTACCTTTATCCTTACTATATCATGGATTCCAAACGAGGGGAAGCAGCATTTCTTTCTCACCCAGAAAAAAAGGTTAAATAACCCTTTGTTCTATGTAATTGGTAGGTAATTGCTTATGATTCATTTGTTCTTACTGTACCTTTTAGTTTTTCTCCTCCTTATAATTTGTACTTTTTACTTGTTATCATGCTTTATTTTGCCAGCAGCAAAACACCTTTTTCGTCACGCTCTAGAGTTGCTTTTTTTTTTTTTTATTTTTGGTTTGTTATCTAAAACTAATTTTTTTATTGATGGCAGGGCCAGCTCGTCTGAGTTCATAATACCTGTGCATAAATTCTGGAAGAGTCTTCATCATTCTTTTTCTGTTGGTACGAGGTTCAAAATGCGGTTTGAAACTGAAGATGCGGCAGAACGAAGGTGTGACTTGATTGAACCTGCAACTCTTAAATTATAAGATCTTTAGCCTAAGGTGAGGAGGAAAGGCTTCCTCTGCCATGCTATCAACGCCTTAATTGAATTTTTCTTCTTTGCAGGTACACAGGACTGGTAACTGGAATCGGTGATATGGATCCTGTTAGATGGCCTGGTTCAAAATGGAGATGCCTGCTGGTATGATGGCATAAAGTTCAGTTCAAATTTCTAACTAAATGTGCATTTCAGTTATAAGTTTATAATGTTGTCATAATAAAGTTCCTGTCAAGCTGTAAAAATTTTTTATTAGTAAAAAGGGGGCATGTGCTTACCCTTTACAGTAGTGATAACAATTATGATAATTCTCATAATTATTAGTGTTGATTATTAGCATTGTTCTCTATCCATGCTTAAAGTTAAGCTGATAGACCTGAAAGCATACTTGTTCCAGGCCAATAATTAGTTTTATTATGTTATTGATGAAGACTTGTGGCTTTGTGCTCAATATTTGAAGTAGAGAGCGATTTTACCCTAGTTTGGAATCCCTTTTTTTCAATCCTGCAAAATAGAACTTCTGGTGGATTATTAATAGTTATCCACCTTTAGACTAGGCATTAGGTCGAATAATGTGACCGAAAATGTCCTTACTTGGTGCACCTTGTTGTTTAAAAGAAGTAATTTCTATAATTACTCTTACTCAGACGACAATTGTTCAGGTGAACTTATCTGGAAGGTGCTGGCATTTCTTGGTTTAACTATAGTGTCAAGTTCATCAACTTTCAGAGCTTCACATGATTTTTTTTCTGTGCTTTGGGTTGGTCTTGCTGACTTGTGGTTTCTGTTAGACAATGACTTCAAAGTCTCTTCGTTAATACTCGAGTGACTCTAATAGCTTTTTCTGACTGATTTTTTGCAGGTAAGGTGGGATGATATCGATGCCAACAGGCATAGCAGGGTTTCTCCCTGGGAAATTGAACCATCTGGTCTAATATCGAGTTCTAACAGCTTACTCACACCTGGTTCAAAAAGGAACAGAGTTGAATTGCCTTCAGGAAAACCAGAATTTATGGTTCCTGGTAGGTTCTTCTTCATAACTAATTCTCTTTCCTGTGTTACGCTACATTATTTGACCGAGTCCATTTTTCTAACAGATGGAATTGGAGCATCTGACTTTGGGGAATCTTTGCGGTTCCAGAAGGTCTTGCAAGGTCAAGAAATTGTGGGTTTTAACACTCGTTATGATGGTGCTGATGGTCAGAATATGCATCGGTCTGAAATAAGGCGGTGCTTTCCTGGTTCTAATGGCTCGTGTGTTGCTGCAATAGGAAATGTTGGAAGAGACCCACTGGTGAATGCTGATATTTCCTATGAAGGTTTAGGCTTTGGGGAATCTTTCGGATTCCATAAGGTCTTGCAAGGTCAAGAAATTTTTGTAAGCCCTCCATATAGAGGAGGTCCTACTGCAGACGGGACTCGAGAAAATGGTCTTGGCATCCCTGGTGCTGGTCTGTTGTCAAGAACTAGGAATAGATGGTCTTCCTTGATGCAGGGGTATAATACTCATTGTCATATACAACCATCTGTGCCGTCGGCACAAGTGTCCTCTCCGTCTTCGGTGTTAATGTTCCAGCAAGCAAGCAAATCAATCCCAAACTTTAATCCCATTTATAACTTAAATAGCCAGGAAAAGGAGCACGGAGTCAACAATCGAAGTTATTTTTGTGCTCCTGAAACTTATGGGGGAAAGTTGTTACCTTTAAGTGGTCAATATGGTCCCCGTGGGCGGGATCAAGGAAGCTTAGTTTCATTTGGTCATTCACATGATTCTGTTCAACTGGCTGATTCACAACCTCTGGCAGCTCAACCATCATTTAGGACTAGTCAAGATCTAGCTTCCTCGTGTAAAAGCAGCTGCAGACTTTTTGGTTTCCCCTTGACTGAGGGAAGACATGATGCTACTAAGGAGGAAAACATGGTGCAAGCAACCTCATCACTGAGTTCTGGAGCCTTTTTACCTCATATTGGAGAACAGTTTCACCCAAAACCTGCAGCAGTGACAAACACAGTTGGAAGCAATTGTACCAAAGTAAGCAACCTCTATGCTGTGAGAGATATGCTTTTTGATATTGCATTGTAGTGTAGTTATGAAATAGAGAGTGCTGGTCCAATAAGGAGTTTTTGAGTAGGGATTTGGATGCCTGGAGCTTGATGAATATGATGTGACAGGAAAGCCCTAACTTTTATTTCGCTGCTTACCTGGCAGAGAAACTAAGAAAAAGTTTTAACAAAGATGGGGATGCTTGATATGGTGATTTGAGGAAATTTAATTGCTGAAGGTTTAAGTTTTTATAAACAGTGATGCATTGGCGATGGGTGGAGAATGTTGTCTGGTGTAACACAACTTGGAAAGTAATTGGTTTGAAAAAAGTTGGATTTTTGTGGTATGCTATCAGTGTTTCCACAGTATTTCCAAGGTCATGGCCTACATCCCGGGTGTGATTGTTATTGAAAATGACTTTGTTTCAGAGTTTCAACCCTTTCAAGTTAATCTGATATCAATAGTTGTTGACATTGTTTTTACAGGGAATTCTGCGACATTGTTTCAGAAATTATGATATATACTGATGAAGATGCCTCTGAAGTAGCTGAAGTTGGGCAAGAAGATGCCTAGAGTTTATCTAATTGCATGTGTGTTTTCATTAATTGCAAGAATCTAGCTTATGACCTAAAACTTAAAAACAGTAATTATTCCTATGAAACGACTTGAATATTGTATTTTAATTGCTGTGTGGCTATGATAAGGAACACCGTGTATTAACTTTTTGTGATGGCATTCTATTCAAACCTTACGCAGTTCTATTCCACTGCGGGTGGCCGATAAATCCACTCTGCTACATTGAAGATTTCCATTGTTTCTCAGTCTTGACAAGCAGTCTCTAAATGCGCCCACTGCCCAGCCTGCAGTCTCGCAGTGAGCCGGGAGGTTGTGTGAGATGGCCCGAACCTAACTAAAAATTCCAGCACCCTAGAAGACATTGTCTGGAACTCGAAAAGTTAGAACATCAATGTCGCCAATATTGGTCCCTAGCTTGAATTATTCACCAAGTTCCAGGAAGTTTGATCATGTTGGACGCCTCAGAATTAATTGCCAGCAATTTGCTCAGTGTGTATTAATTGTTTTTGTGTCGTGTCATTAATGTTATATTTGAAATTGGTATGTCTTAAGTTTAGTTTTTATACACAACAATACAAATCTTTGGCCAAAGAGAAATTTTAAATGCACCCAAAGATAGCTCAATCCATCCATTTTCTTGAACGGTATCACTATTCAACGTAAAGTAAATGAGGCGTGAAGGACGGTGCAAAGGGAGAATGTATGGGTGCATTTAGTATTTTCTCTTGACAGAATTATTGAACCCATGTAGATTTTGATCTCGTAGACAGAGACAAATCTGTTTTCGCAAGGGTCATAATTTCGTGGAACTTCTGCAATCTGCAGCTCACAATCCCCACCAAAAACAGGACTGGGCGGCCGCTGGACCACACGAACCAGCCCTGCTTTAGCGATGTTGGCAGGTGGTATGGAGAGTCAACGACGGTTCTTTGTTTTATTCATGCATTGAAGTTAGAAGTATTTCAAGGACCAGAACGCGTTACTAGCCATAGAAAAAAAATGTGAAAGCATTGCAGAAAATGTTAACCAAGGAAACAGAGAACACAGTGTGAAAGCAAGACATCTGCAATTATTGCGGTGTGAGACTTTTGTCACGCGGACGGTTGCACCAGGCGGCGTTAAAAGAGAATTGGGGCATGCTTTAAGATTTGGTTCGATTTAAGCAATTCCAATCTCTCCTCAATTGTCAGAAATATCTCTGAAAGGTCAACTTAAACAACCAAAACTACAATTCATCACATAGCTAGCTGAGCAAGTTACTTTGTCATGTCTTTTTCTGAACTGGGATTAATTCAAAGATTTTTTACTTTGCCGTGTCGTTTTCTGCACGAAAATGTGACGGAATCCGTGTGGGCGAAACATGATTTGGAGTTCGAAGCCTCGGCCCTGGGCCATGGTATCCGTTGACTAACCAAGCACCCCAGCCTTGTTTGTATATTTATCTCGGGCTTTTCTTTCACTTCCAATATTTTCCAGTAATAAAAACAAAACCCAGGTGTTTCAGAGAGCAGAAGAAAGAGATGGCGGGAGAGGAGACCACGACGAGCTCTGAAACAACGCTTGAAAGAACTCCAACATGGGCTGTGGCTACTGTTGTTTTCGTCTTGGTTTTGATCTCCATTTTTATTGAGCATTTGCTTCATCTTTTGGCTAAGGTAGGTAGCTTCACCACGCAAAAATGGCTGTTTTTACATGCATGAGGTTATATATAAATATCTTTTCTGTTCTGATTTTCATGTTTGTTCTTTGAGAATTTCTAGCATTTCAAAAAGAAACGAAGGAAATCTCTCATTCAGGCTCTTGACAAGATCAAATCCGGTGAGAATTAATCAATTGAACATTTCTCTGTACTTTCTTCCTTTTTAATGTTTCTAACTATGAACTTGAACATTCTTACTCTAGAATTAATGCTGCTGGGGTTCATATCGTTGTTGTTAACCGTGATTGAAAAGCCAATTGCAAATATATGCATCCCAAGGAGCGTAGGTGAAACTTTTCTCCCATGCATTGATCCTTCAAATGATAGCGAGGAAGAAGCAAAATGTAAAGCGCTGGTATATCTTCAACATGACATTCCTGATTCATATGCTTTCATCTAGCCTTTTGTTTTCACGCATGTAAAATCATATCCGTATTGTATGAGACACAAAAGTTTTATATCAACACCTCGAAGACAGTTTTTGTTTTTTTATAGCTTTTATCATTCAAATACAATTCATATTTTTTTTCGTGTTTTGTCTAGAATTTCATGCAAGAACTATTTAATTGGCGGAGAATGATGTTACTGTTTATCTTTGGCTGCCATGTTTGAGCAGGGAAAGGTCTCATTATTGTCCAGGGAAGGTGTGAGGGAACTACAGAACTTGATTTTTGCACTGGCTTTATTCCATTCTCTGTCATGTGTCCTCACATTCGGTCTTGGCATGGCAAAGGTAAGTTTTTTGTGGCAATTTTTAATGTATAAATGCCAATGTTTAGTTGTTCAGTTTTGACTTTTGTAATACAAATCAAATTTTTAAGTCAAATCAACCAGAAGAAAGGGAAATTGAAGAGGAAGTTCCTGGAATGCGAACTGTCAGTTCTAGAGAGGGCCAAGTAGGAAAATGCGACTTTGGCTTGACATTAATGGGTTTTCTTTTTGCAGATGAGGAGATGGGAATCTTGGGAGGCAGAAACAAGAACATTAGAATATCAATTCTCAAATGGTAAGTTCATCCAAAACGAATCTGGCAAATAAAAAAGAAAGAAAGAACAATTACACTCACATAAACCGGCAATTTACTGATGTTCACAGTCACACCAAGTT
Source organism: Firmiana major (assembly GCA_033439115.1). Lineage (NCBI taxonomy): Eukaryota > Viridiplantae > Streptophyta > Magnoliopsida > Malvales > Malvaceae > Firmiana > Firmiana major. The sequence continues at coordinate 2,034,454 of CM065914.1, read as the reverse complement.
TTTCTTACCTATTTTCTGAAAATTTTTATAAAAAGAAAGATTACATATTTATAGTATGTTGTAGGGAAGTCCATGTAGAAGTAGAGTACTAGGTTTCAAAATATGGAAATTGCTTTACTAACCATCTCACTTTCCTCCTTTAACAGATCCTCGGAGGTTCAAACTTCTCCATCAAACATCATTTGCAAGGCGACATTTGAGATTTTGGAGTGAACACAGATTCCTTCGTTGGCCGGTTAGTTTCAGTGCAATGAACTTTGTTCACTTTAATTATGATCCTATACCAATTGTCTACCATGAAACAGTTCACTGATATGATAAATTGACATCTTGTGCAGGCATGTTTTCTCCGACAGTTCTATGCATCTGTCACCAAAGTGGATTACTTCACTCTTAGACATGGATTCATTACGGTAATGTGAATAAAGCCATCCATTTGCTGAAGTAAAGAACGCTAAATTACTTCATTTGGGATGAAAAATTTTAATTCTCATTCTTGTTTGCCTCTTTCAACCTTTATATTCCAGGTCCATATTGCAGAGGGAAGCAACTTTGACTTCCAAAAGTATATAAAAAGAGCTTTGGAAAAGGACTTTGGAGTGGTTGTGGGAATAAGGTTGGTGTGTTTGATATATATAATCTTGATGTTTTTCCCACATTAAATTGATAGAATGAAATTTATTATAATATATTTAACCACTGATCTTTGTTTTCAGCCTTTGGATTTGGGTTTTCTCCATGTTCTTCATCTTCTTCAATGCACATGGTAACTAATTAACTCAAAGAATGTATTTAATATTATAAGTAAGTCTGGTAATGCTAAAACATTTCATTTGTTAATGCTATCCGCAGGTTTTTATAACTATTTTTGGCTTCCTTTTATTCCATTATTGGTAAGTAAAGAACTTGAGCTAACCCAAAGAATTTTCCTATGCCAAAGAACTATAATAGAATGCTAAGAGTATACTTGAAACACATGTTGTTTAACAGATGTTGTTGCTGGTGGGAACACAACTGCAAGGCATCATAACTAAGATGTGTTTGGATAGCCATGACAAATCTCAGGTTGTGAGAGGAACTTTTCTTGTTAGGCCTAGTGATCATTTCTTCTGGTTTGGCTGGCCCAGACTGCTTCTCCACCTTATGCACTTTATATTGTTTCAGGTCAACCCTTAAAAATCTTTGATTCCCTTTTGATTGATTCCAAAACTAGATTAAATTCTTATCTGCCAAAGTCTAAAGAACAATCTGTGTTTTGCAGAACTCCTTTCAACTGGCATTCTTCACTTGGACTTGGGTAAGCATTGCTTTTATCAGTTCGTTCTTGCAATTAATCACTCTTCTATTTTCTTTTCTTTTCTAATTAATTTTGGTTTAAAAATGCAGTACAAATTTGGATTAAGATCTTGCTTTCATCGGGAGACTGAGGACATTGTGATAAGACTAGCAATGGGAGTTTTGGTTCAAATCCTTTGCGGCTACGTTACTCTGCCTCTGTATGCTTTGGTGACGCAGGTAATGGTTCAAACAGGAATTCAACGTGGTATTTAAGTATTTAACAATGGAAAGAGACTTTCAAATATATATATATATACTCATCAGACGTAATCATTAACGAGGATGTGGCTCTATTAGCCACGACAATCCACGAGGCCTGACCAATTAGCAAGACCTTGAGTGTGAGTAGTGTGGTCTAACCAATGTCTGTACTGGCTTGACGTGGCATGGCATGAGTGGTCGATTGATCTCACTTCTGTCTAGGTGACGCGTATCTCTAAAACTGTACATATCAGCAACAGACATATTGAAGCCGAGCTGAGGTGCACTTGAGATGACAGTGTTATATCCGTTCACGGTGTTATACGATATAAAAAACTAACGTCTCTAGTCCTAAAATTCCCCTATCACAAATCATCTAGACAAACTCCCATAGCATGTTTTTCATGTTCAGTTCATATTATTACATTACAAAACATTAGACCCATGCGGTTTCAGTTCATGGTATTAACTAACTCTGGATTTCAACTCCTTTTTAACAGATGGGAACATCAATGAAGAAAGCTGTCTTCCCAGAAAATGTGATTGAAGGTCTGAACAAATGGCGAGACATTGCAAGAAAAAACATTGCACTCAAAAACAATTACACCTCGGCGAGCCCTTCGCTTGATGCTTCAGTCGATGCCTCACCTTCCGTTGGACTTTCGCCTTCTTTCAGCCTTGACGCCTCTTATTCCGTAAAATTTGATCGGCGCCCATCCGACTCTGAGCATCATGCCGTTGAGGTAAAAGATGAAGAAAAGGAAATTAGCATAAGCAGAGAAAGAGAAACAGAGTATCCAAAGAGAGGTTCATTTGGTGGCTTTGATGTGAGAAATATGTCATGAAAAACATGCAACCGGCCATTGTTGAATGTACAGTTGTTAGACTCATTTCTGTATTTATTTACTGTATGATTACGTTCAATTTCTAGTTTGTTTAAGGTTTAATAATTAAATATATTCTTAACCTTTTACATAAAATAGATATAAACCGTTCACATTTTATTACATGAAAATCAGTTCATAAATTTTTGTTTTACTGTAAATAAATCTTTAATTTTTCAAAATTATGCAATTAAATTTAAATATGTTAAATGATACAAATTTATGTTAGTATTGCACATGTGACATATCACATTGAAGCCAATTAAGTCATCTACGTTAACTTCCAAATAAGATATTCAAACGACAGTTAATATCATAACAAATTTAAACTTAATTGCATGATTTTTGAAAGTTTGAAAGTTTATTTATAATAAAATAAAAATTTATAAATTGATTTGTATGTAATAAAATGTTAAGAGCTTATATCTATTTTATATAAAAAAAATTAAAAATACATTTAGCTATTTAAGCCTTTTTCGAATTTTGCATCATACATTTGAATTTAAGGAATTCATAAAAAATTAGCTTCATATAATATATCAATAAATTCAAACTCAAAACAATCAAAAGAAAAACAAGTTGTCTGGCCCCACTTGAATTAACATCAAATTTTGATGAATTTATGAATTAAATGAAAAATTTTAGGACACCTCTATAGCTAGCTGCGGAAATAAAATTCAATATTTATGGTGGATATTCCAATGATTGTCCATGAGCTAGATATATGTCTCTCATTTCATTTCACAAAATAAAGATATTATTTACTTATTCTATTTCCTCAAAAAGAAAAGTCTTGTTTTAAAACATTAATTAGTTAATCACAATTGACAATTAAAATTTCTTTCAAGTTGTTACTTTATTTGTAAACATCATATCCTAAACCTATCAGCCAGCAGAGATTGGAAAACTTTGCGATAAAGTTTTTTTTATTTTATTTATAAGGTTAATATAAACACGCAAGCTTAAGTATAAATTTAATATTATTAGATATAAAATATATTAAAAATATTATAAACATATAAGAATAAATATGTATAAATACATCTTGTAACGAAATTATCATATGTTTACGTATATTAATTTTAATTATATATATTTTTTAAATTTTTATAATAATTTTAACATATTTTACGTTTAATAATAATAAATTTATGTTTAATTATGCATAATAAGATCAAAATTTTGATTTTATTGTAAAAGTTTTCAAAAAAAGATTAATTGATTTAGGTTCAAAGTTTATTTTGAATCTCTTTCTCCTTCTAAATTTTCTCATACATGCACCAAAAATAAGGAGAGAATCGTGTTTAACTACATAACTTATGATTGTCTAATTAATTACATACGTATGTAAAAGCAATTTCTGGTTCAGCCATCGCCAGTGTATATAAAACATATGTTTTGCACTTAGATTGTTTTTTTCAACTATAAAAGCGTGTTTAGGTCAGAACGAAGTTAGGCATGCTTTGGTTGGAGAGACAGGCTCCGAGGATGCGCTTCGAGGCCATGGCTCAAATCAAAACGTCAAAATTCATTAATTGTATTAACTATATGTTGGATAGCTTGTAATTGAATCTCACATTGTTTATAAATAAAGTAATAATTGGATTTATAAGAGGAAATCAAATTTAGAGTGTAAATTGAATTACTAAAGGCTTGTGGGCTTATTTGAAACTTTGACTAATTTTAAAAAGTCAAAAGATGGGCACTTGGGCACTTGGTTCTGAAATATTCAATATTTATTTTTATTTTTTTTTATTTATTATTATTATTATTATTATTATTTTTATTTTTGAATTTTAAAATTTGTTTAACTGTTCCAACAGACATATTTTTTCAGTTATGTCTGGAACAGTTGAAAATCAATGGTTGTTAATTAACAGATAATTACAACCATTGATTTGCAACTATTCAGAACCTATAAAACTCTTGGTTGATTTCCAGAATTACTTATTCTTGATCTTTCATAATCCACAAAGAAAATCTCTAAAGGTTTTGTTGTATCTGGGGTAACTTGCTTCTATGTGAAGCAATATTACACTCAAGAAAGTGTAATACTACACGCCTCAAAGCCAAATTACCATATATGATCTGAATTTTTCCTAACACTATAATGTCTGCACTACTCCCTGTTTTGTCAAACGAAGCTTTGAATATTGCTAGGTTACATGGTGACAACAAATGAAAAACAACAACTTGAGCAAATGGCTGACAGCAGCAATTCGGATACCATGTTTTCTCTGCTCTTCACACTCTGCCGTGGGTTTTTATTCTTTCTCTTGCTTAAAAGCCTGCCTGCAGCTTTGACATTTGACCATAGATTGCTATTGTTGAATTATTGTTTGAAAACTGTAATTTTCTCCTTTCATATAAACATACTTACTACATATATACACATAGAAATTCGGTTGGAGTTAGAGGAATTTAATAGGTCCAATTCATATGATTCATATGCAAAGTTATTAAGACGATTTCGTCGGGTAGTAGATGAAGGGGGAAAGCCTCTTTATGAGGGACCATGAGAAATTTTTTTGAAAGGTTTAGTAAAATTTAATTACTTTAAATTGTTTTAATTTTATTATGTTATTAATATATAATTTTTTCTTGTAAAATGTTTCAAAAATTAATAAAAAAAATTTATAGTATCTGTTGGAGTTTTAAAACTTAATAAATTTCGACTTATATAATACTTACGTGAAGTTAATTCGATGGTCTGATCGATTAAAATATAAAAAGGTAAAACCTTTTATGAAGACTCATATACAAAGTTTTTGAAAAATCTATAGCGTATAAATCCAATGAAATTTAATTACTTTAAATTATTTTAGTTTCTCTCTGTATTATGAATCTGTAATATTTTTATTGTAAAACATTCTAAGAAATTAATAATTTTTTTTTAATGCTGCACAAAATCTTGTCTTTTATATATATATATATATATATATATTTATGATTATTTCTCTTTTTTTTTTTTTTATTTGTCAAATATCTTCTTATAATATCTTCTTTTTCGTTTGGTAAGAAATGACCTGTTCTTTACTGGCTTCCATGAGAGTGGAACGACCGACCACCTCAGTTTTTTCAAAGTAAACACCCCATGTTTTGGAACATTGATTTCCCTTTTCCTGTTTCTATCTTAAATTATTAACAAATAATAATATAATTGAGAGTGATTCTTAAACCCAGGTTAAGTCCTCTCTGATCTTTAATAAGACTAAGAATAGAATTTTGTTTATATGTGACAAAACAACCACCCAAGATTTTATCTTAAATAAAGAAACAGCAGGCTAGAGGAATATTAAATTAACTAGCAGCCAAAATACCTTTCCAAAGTTGCCAAGTAGTAATAGCCGAATGTTCGAATCATGACTTCAATTATTTATGAAAGATATGATTAAGAATCCTAAATGTAATCCAATTTATTCATTTAATTTCTTTTAAAAAATAATTAATTTCGAATAAATTTATTTAAATTTTAATAACTTACAAATCTATCAAAATTATTTACATTAAAAATTAATTTCAAATTATATGAATTATATTTAGAAATATTAAAATAATTTTAATGATGCCATGAATCATGTCTCTAGACACGTGATTAACAATTTAAACATAATCTAAAAATCCTTTATTTTATTTATTTATTTATTTATTTTGTAGACTTTACCATGGAGAAGACGTACCAAAAAAGAATATTTTTATTTTTGATTTTTCGGCTCAAATTGATAATTAAAAAAAACGTGGATAGCCGTCCACGTCAGTCTGGGTCCCATGTTCGTTATCTCAAGTCATCAATCGTCATCAGGGACGAGAGGGGAAGAGATGGTCTAACACGTGGATGGAACTGACAGATTCAAAATTCATGTACCAGGAAAAAGTCACAGTGGATCTTTAACCTTATCCATGCCGCGTGACGTCATCGTAAATATTGTATTATTGCTGATGCGTAGTATGGCCAGTCATATGCAGCGTCAGATAAATTACAGTAATGTATTTTAGTATAAAAAATCATAAGAATTTTGAAAAAATTAAATATTTATAAATTATGGCATAGTGACATTCAATGCTTTAAATGTAAAGCAAATATTGTCACGCATATATAAATTAATATTTGATATATTATTTACAAATTTATATTTAATTAATTAATTTTTATAAATATTATATATTATTAATAAATCATAATACGTGATTTCATTAATTCATAAATGTTTAAATAAAAATTTCTTGTTTTTTGAAATTTTGAAATAAAATTTTTTATTTTTTATTTCATAAATAAAAATTTCTTAAAAATCATAACAAAATAATGTTAAAAAAATATTAGTTTAATTTATTAATTAATAAAATGATTTGAGCTCTTATAATATAATTCAATACAAAACAATTATCTATCCATATTCTATTGAAAATTTCTTAATTTTTATATAACTAAAGTTTTCACATATATTTCTTGGAATGGGATCAGTAAAAATTCCATGCTTTGTCACTGCACATCACTTTCCTAATCCGTTCAAGACACTTGTTATTTATTAAATTGCTGCCTATGGAGAATTTTGTAAGGTAATGTTGATTTTCAATATGACCAAGGTTCTCTTATGGTTTACTTAGTCCACATATGTACATTTATTCCTCTTTTACACCATCAATTTGAACTATGTTTTTTTATAGAATTTTTTTGTCTCTATTTACATGAAAATAAAATAAATGAATAATCATTACATAAAAAATCAATTTAATAATTTATTTTCTATCAAAATACCCATAATAAATACCATCTCTATGATTACTAACTAATAATAAATAAACATCGAACTTGGAGTATCAGTTCCTTATACGTGATAGAACTCTTTTTTTTTTTTTTTTTCTTTCAATTAAAAATATTAAATTTTCAACTGTAAATAGTGATTTCCCCATGTTAAATATAATTTGTACTGAAAAATTAGAAAAAAGAAAAAATTTCTCAATTCGACTTTTCTTTGGAAAAAGTTCTCTGAAAGTCGAAATTTTGCACATGGAATTGGAGCCAAGAAACTGAAGCCATTGGGAACAAGACGTCTTCCAATTGGTTTTTGCTAGACGCACAGGGCAGAAGATAAGGAAACGCCACGCTCAATTGAGAACCTAACAAAAGGCAAATAGCAACAAATGGAGAATCCGTCTACCGATCTGTGACGTACAGCAACGTCACCCACGGTCCCCTGACGTATCAGAGTGCGTAACTGGCGTTGACGTTAGAGTCTTCTTCCCATTCCCCTATTTATAATCTCACAATATAATTATACGCCCATCTGCCTCAGAATTAAAAACCCTTCTCTCAATTTCAATCTTTTCATGTGTAACCATGCAAGAAGCAATCCCTTATAAATCATACATGGCCGACAGGGGCGCCGCCAGCGGCAGCCGGTCGCCGCTTCGCAACTTTCTCGGTGGTGGCGATAATGATGGGGGACTTGTTACGAATGGTACTGAAAACAGTGTAACGAAATTGGTTGCGGAGAATGCGGTGATAGTTTTTGGAAAACGTGGGTGCTGCATGTGCCATGTTGTGAAGAGGTTGCTGCTAGGGCTTGGGGTGAATCCGGCAGTTTGCGAAGTGGAGGAAGCGAAGGAAGAGGCCGTGCTTAATGAGTTGTCGAGAATCAACATTGAGACAGGCGGGGATCGTGGCGGAATTCAGTTCCCGGCGGTGTTCGTGGGAGGGAAGTTGTTCGGAGGGTTGGATAGAGTTATGTCTACTCATATTTCAGGTGAATTGGTGCCTATATTGAAAGATGCTGGAGCTTTATGGCTGTGATGAATCTGTTTATGTTTCTCCTCCTCTTCTTCTTTCGATTATGCCTTGAGGGATTGGAACATTTGTAAAAAATTCTGGTCGAGAATTTGAGAGACAAGATTGTAGATTATTCTCTCTTACACCGTATAAAATTTCTTTCTTTCCAGATTAATTCTTTTGTTTTCTGTTTGTTTGAGGTTGAAGGTCTGAATCATGATCAGGATATGGATAGTCTTTCACATACCAAACGACAGTTTAAGTTCGGGTAATTATCCAAAACCAAGTAAAACCAAACCAATCAACCACCGTAGGTTTGTCAAAGAAAGTAAAATTATTACCTAATTATGCAAAGAAAATTATATGTAAATTTGACGGATGCAGAATAGTATTATGTGAGTCATGTTGCCTTAGTGGACTTATCACAATAATAAATTTATTTATTGATAAATTATTAGTATTAATTTCTATTGAATCAAGCACTAATTTTTCTTGATTGTCGATGATGATTTTATCCCCTTAAGGTGCATTTCTGGTTCTTAATCTGACAAATGATCATGTTGATAATAGTCTTAAGTGCCACACATAGGTGCTGTGGCCGAAGAGTGGGGTCGGAAATCGGAATTTAAGAAAGAAATCATGGTGGGTCCAAAACTATAATGAATAATTTTTTATTTATTATATTATGGAATGCAGTGCGGTGTGCACCACGCTGCAGGGTCAACCAAATTCAGCCTATCTTTTTCATTTTCTCCCATTCTCATTTTCTTTTTTGATTTGCCAAATTAAATGTTGGCACTTAATTAATTTCTGTATTCGATTAGGCCTGCATAAGGGTGGGTGCATTGAACAAATTAATTTCTTATATTGACAAGCTAGGCTTAATCACATCACTTGGATTTTCTTTAGCTGGCCGATTACGGTGCTTGCTTAAAAAAAGATTGGATGGCATAAGAGGATATGATCACGGTTTTGCACGTGAAACTATCCAGTAGGCCACGTCTTGCGTATATATAGTTGTCAATGATGAAATGCTAAACAACAAATTTAATGACGCAGCATAAATTTATGGCCATTTCTTCCTCATGACAGAACAGAAAAATCTGTAAGCCAATATCTTTTTTTTTCCTCCATTTTGTGATAAAATTTCTTATAAAAATTGAGAGAGAGAATTTTAGAAGGTCACAAATTTTTTATCTTACAGAAAAGTCAATATACACAAAATATGATTAAGCGTAAAAAAATATGTTAGAAGTATAGTAAAAAAATAAGATAATCAATTCAAACATAGCTTAAAACAAAAAAAATTAACATGTATTTAAGTCTATTAATATCAATATGACGTTTATTTTTATATATTTACAATACTTCTAATATATTTTATACTAATGATTTTAAATTTACTTTTAATTATACGTTGTTTATGTTAACTTTATAATAAAATCAAAATTTGTGATCTTATCGTAAAAGTTTTCAAATTGAGATGTTTATCCAATTAGTTTTTCCATTTTCTCAAACAAAATTTTAGGATCTTAATTCAATGAATTAATTTGTTTAATAAATTACAAATTAAGTTTAAGGATAAGGGAAACCCACATAAAAATTTTCAGCTGATTTTTCTCCACTAAATGTGTTTGATAATGATCATGATCCATGGAAAGTGTGATTAGACAAGTAATTAACAAGGCCACTATAGGTTGGACCGTTATAAAGGTGGAGGATATGTGAACGGAAACCGTGTTTCTACCATTAATTTGGTTTATATTTATTTTTATAAAAGAGTTCGTAAATTAAAGATAAAAAAATTACAAATATTAAAATTTGATATAGAAAACTAATGAAAGCAGTCTCTTAATTTTATCTATATGAATTTGTATTGTTAGCGTAAAAATCTTTCTTTGTGCAATTGTTATGATTAATTTCCATTAAGATTAATTAAAAAAAATATTGTATGAAATAGTTATTCTAAATCAACATATATACAATCTATTTAAATCATCAATTTAATTACACTAATAAAAATTTTAATTATTTATTATATATCTAATTTTGTTGTAAGGGATAATTAAGTCGTAAAAATTTATTTGAAAAGATTCATTAATGATTTTGATAATAATTAATTAATTTTTTTTAAAGATACGATTATATGATACTATATAAAGGAAAGAAATAAATACTAGTATACAATAATTAATTTATAATTCTTTCTCTTAATTAGAACATAAAAACAACCCTCATAATTGACCCTAAGAAGTTGCTTATTTTGTTAGGTCTTAGGCATTCCTTTCCTTCCAATCAATTCGTTTTGCTGCTTTAATTTTGTTAAATTATCTGCATTTCGTAGGATAAACCTAATTGCATCATATTTCTTAGCCATCAAATTAATCTAACTTGGCCACTAATTAGAGCCAGATTGAAGCTCCTCTTAAGTCAACTATTAACAGCCTTACGTTATGTAAACCAGTTGATGACGACAATAGTTTAGCAAATTTCTATAGTTATTTACTATTTTATCCAGACTTGAACATCCTTCCTCAAAAATCTTACACATAAAAGCATAATCATTGAAACCAATATTGGCAATAAAAACGTCATATTCCTATAGTCATTTGCGTCTATGTGATCCTGTGGGCTGGGCTCATACTCAGTCAATGTCCAGTTTCGTACCCAATTTTATATATGGTTGACGATGACTGGAATTCACCCACAAAACATTCTGCTGGAAGTAATTCTTGAATCTTGACTTGGGAGTTAAAGAGTTTTGCTATGTGTTTTGTAAGTACCCCACAGGACTCATTGTATTAAGAATAAGCTAGTCTCTTGAATCAAGACCCTAACAACGTTCGGAGCCACTTAGGAACTGATTGTTGGATCATTCAGTCAGAGGCAAAAACAAAATGTTTCTTGCTGATCAGTTACGCAACTTAGCCTTTGTCTCTTATACTAGTTTTTCCTTGACAAATGTATCAGCAATTCTGAATCTCTGCCAATAATAAACCATAGTACATTATACAATATATGAGACAATTATTATTGATGACTTGAAGTATAATTCTTGCACAACCCTTCAATGAAGTTTCTCAACAGCTTGCTTTAATAATCTTGGCTGAAGCAACGACGGTATTTGTTTATACAAAATCGTGTTATTTATCACGTGATTATTATTTTTTTTCATAAAATTAATTTATTAAAATGTATAACATCTACACTTAAATAGCTAACAACCTTTTTTATATTGGATCTGAGATATAAACATTTTATTTTCTCCATTTTAGAGCACGAGGTATGACATTCTTTGCTGCAATTGTCCGCCTCAAACTGAGCTTGAGACAAAGTACTAATCAATAATCAGTCCTTTTCCTTTTCCTGGACAATCTTAAAATTAAACACTAAAATTCATGAACCATGAATCATGAGGCATTAAAAATAAACTAGCTGATCAGTCTTTCGTCTTTCATCTTGTCTCGGCTTAATTTCCTGATTATATCTGATCTTTTCCATATGGGGAATATGCTACTATGTCGGTTTGTCAATAAGATGCGTGGATGCTGACATCCAATGAATCAGGAGCACTTAAATAATCTAATGCATGCAATGCCATGCATGACTTCATATAAAATAATGCAAGGACGACATTAATCCTTTCTTAATTACTGTCAAAACAAGATTGAAAGATCCTATCATTTTTACCGAAAGAGAATATCTTTGATTGCTGGTAATAATTCCAGGATATTAATCGCTGGCATCTGCTGTAAGCTTGTATCTGTTACTTGACTTTTTATCAGATATTATTGCTGTGAGAATTACAAGAAAAGTCCTGCTAACAGAAAATCCAAGTCTTTAACAGAATTATATTCAAGTGCTGGTTTCTTAGAGTGTTGTGTTCGTAGTGACAGGCAACTGCAACCGTAGTTTGGTGTCAGAGAAAACATTATTTCAGTAGTTGCAACCAATCAGTAAGAGGATGTTACATTGTTACCATGGATTTGGGTTGAAAACGCAAGATTTTTAGCTAGCGGATGGGCCATTGGTAATTCCAAAAGCTTTACTTATCCTCTTCAACTTAACGAAAGAGTAGTAACCATGCACGTAAACCAAATGCAAAACAACACATCCGAATCCAACTATTAAATACCGACAACTAAGTATGGTGGTCTCTCCGAGATCTCCACAATTTTCTATTTTATTGTTTATCACCTTGTAAAAATTCTAGTATAAATACCCGGAAAGGTGATTCGAAATTTCTTCCACCAAGTGACTGGAATGAATAGGTCTAGTGTTGCAACCCTCCCACCAGGGTTCAGATTCCATCCCACAGATGAAGAACTTATCATTCATTATCTGAAGCAGAAGTCTCACCTTCCTCGAATCCACTGATCTCAATAATAGCTGATGTCAATATTTACAAGTTCAATCCCTGGGAACTCCCTGGTATTCCTTTTCTTCACATCTGATATGAATTGTTTCTTACAGTCATCTTGTCTGAGATTGAGTGGTTTGTTTCTATCTTGTTCATTCATGTTTGTTTTGATTATGTTTACAGAGAAGGCTTTTTTTGGGGAGAATGAGTGGTTTTTCTTTAGTCCAAGATATAGAAAGTATCCGAATGGAACACGTCCAAATAGAGCCGCGGCTTCTGGCTACTGGAAAGCCACGGGGACTGATAAGCCAATCATCACAGCTGTCGGATCACAATGTCTTGGAATGAAGAAAGCTCTTGTGTTTTACAAAGGGCGTCCTCCGAAAGGTGTAAGAACTGACTGGATGATGATTGAGTATAGGCTTCTGGATGATTACTTTCTATCTCAGAGGCCCAACAGATCGATGCGAGTAAGCAACTTAATTTCTTCCTCAGCAAACGACTCAAATGCAACAAAGATTTGTGGATTAATTAGCCACGAACTCATCATTAATTTCTTAAAATAACTTTAGTCTCTTCCGTTTGTCGTTAGTTGGATGACTGGGTTCTATGCCGAGTCCACCAGAAAAGCAAGATTCCTCAACAAATCAATGGAGGAAGAAACTGCAATGGCAGTTCTAGTTGCTCTCCTCCATTCGCTCGGGGGTACTTCCAAGGTCAAGGGATGATGATCGAGAATTCCACCTTTCAATATCAGCTTCCTGCAGAGTATCAGATGACTCCCCTGGGAAGTGAAGAACTAGAAGATCAAAAGGGACAGATGGAGTTCCGAGCAGACTCTCCAGAATACTCACCCTCAACTCTTACATTCAACTCTCGAGCAACCATTGATTCTAATGTCAAAGCCGTCCTCAAATCCATTGAAAGGGTACTTCCTGTGGGAGCTTTCGACGAACTGCCGTTACCATCACAACCAAAGAAAATATTGAAGGCTTCCACTTCAACGAACAGCACTTGCAACGCATCCATTTTTCAGCAGCGCTTCTCAGAGTTCTAATTTACACTATCCTAGTCTGAGAATTTTTTTTTTCTTTTGGTTTATTACACTAGTCCCTGAGGTTGAGGGTTTAATACCATTCTTTGTTTTGCTTACAACAAAGAGTTCTCTCAAACACTTCAAAAGAGGTAAACCGTGTGATTTTGGTTGAATGAAAATTTGTAAGTTTCAACTTTCATATGACAACTAGACATGGCTGAAAGATCCCATGTTTAATCTCATATCTAAATAATTAAATGATCCTCTTTTGTTTAGGAATAAGTAAATGACTATGTTATATTATATTGGACTGTATCTTTTTATCATTTTAACGGGAAATGATTCTTCTTATTTATAAAATCATAGTCCAATCTTTCTGGTATTAAATGTAAATTTTTTTATCATCATTAATTTTCCTTCAAATTTGGTATAAATTTTCATAAATGATATATATATATATATATATATATTTTAAAAAAGTCGTGAAAGTTAAAGTGAATAATATTTCAACAATATTTGCACATCTATTTATTCATTACATCAATAACTTTAATTCTTTTATGTTTTTTTTTTTTTGTCTTTATGACCAAAGTTCATAAGGTTGATTTTAGATATTAAAAAAAATTCTCTATATATGTTCCATTAATTTGAACTCTCTAATTCTTAATTAAAAAATGAATCTTAAATTTTCGGTGCAATTTCATTAGCCAAATCAGATAGGTTGCATAAGCAATATTTTTATGTATATAACTAAAATATTTTTTTGTATGTAAAAAAGAGAGGGTTTCAGCTTTTTTAATGTCTAAAATAAGATATTAGTATAAAATTAATGATTTTGGTACGTCTTTTTTATTTATTTTCTTTTAATTAAATATTAAAGTTTATTCATTATTACATATAAAATGTAAAGCCTTAAAGTGTGCAAGAAATAAATAATACTCCTAATTATAAATAAAAAGAATAAAGTCCAAAAAAAAAATCCAAAAAGTAGCTTTATTACCACGCTGACGTTGGGGCCATGAGACTAAATTGTCCCGAAAGGACCAAAACACCCTCCCTATAGACAGATAATGACCGAAGGAATCGAGTATTACTGTAATTTAAATCTTCTTTCTCCGTAGTCCCTTTCGATTCCTTTCTTATTTCCCTCCCCAATTTTAAAACTCTCTTTCAGACTTTCAGTGGAGTGGAAAAACGTAGAAACGGTGTAAAAAGCAAAGCCCGATTTTTTTTTTTCTTTCTAAAATTGATAACGAAAGTAACAAAGCGAAGAGAATTGGACAGAATATCAAGTGAATTGTGGAGGATCTGAGCAAAGATGAAGAAATTTTTCAGTAAAGGGAAAGACTCTGCCGCTGATGTGTCGCCGCAATCGTTCGGTCATTCGGCGTTTCCTTCGTCGCCGTCGACTTCTCCGGTGACCGGTCCTGCGAGACCGATTCGGTTGTTGTATTGCGATGAGAAAGGGAAGTTCCGGATGGATCCGGAAGCGGTCGCGGCTTTGCAGCTTGTTAAGGAACCAATTGGAGTCGTTTCGGTCTGTGGCCGGGCTCGTCAGGGCAAGAGTTTTATTCTAAATCAGGTAATTTCATTTCTTTTTCGTTTTACTTGTTTTGAAGGTAAATTGGAGGAAAGTTATGTTCTTTTGGTGCTTTGGTAGGTGAAATTATAAAGTCTAGGGTTTTTGATTTTTGGAGTAGAGAATTCTGTAATTTTAGGGTTTTAGAGAGACCAAATTTGTAAATTGTGACTAATTGGAGGGCTTTTTGGTATAAATTTTCTGTTTTCAGAAGTGTTCATTTGTTATAGCTGTAAGAGGAAAATATCAACATCAAATTTAAGTTCATATAAGTGCTTTTCGGTGGAGATTAACTAATGAGGTTGAGTAATGTATGCTTGCGACACTAAAGAACTTTGGCAGAGGTAATTATAATTTTGAGTTTATGACTTATAAGCGAGTATGAGTATAGAGAAATTCACTATATTCAACCTTAGTATACAACTTAGTTTTATGAACTGAACCTGACCTGATAAAGTATCTCCTCATCGAGAGTTGTGAATTAACTTTTCTTGTCTCCTTTTATCCTCAATCTTTGTAGAGCATCAATTTGTGAGTTATCTTTGGTATCGTAGTTTTTTTTCTTTTTTCGTTTTTCTTGAAAGAATCTTTGGCATCACAGTTAAATATTATATGGTTGTATGTGATTTTCTCCTATTTAAGCTTGTATAGAGATCTGTTTTGTATCACCATTTTGGTGTATATGGTCTCTTTTACCTATGTTGGCTATCCTTTCATTTTTGTGTTATAGCTTCTTGGAAGGACTAGTGGATTTCGAGTAGCATCAACTCATCGACCGTGTACTAAAGGGCTTTGGTTGTGGAGTGCACCATTAAAGAGAACTGCTCTAGATGGAACTGAGTACAATCTTTTGCTATTAGATACTGAAGGAATAGATGCCTATGATCAAACGGTTAGTTTTCACTTACTTTTTATGGGAAGCAATTGGTTATGATACGGTTTGGTTATTTTGATTGGTTGAGTTACTTGTGCTGTTATCTTGCAAACTTGACAGGGAACATACAGTACTCAGATATTTTCCTTAGCTGTCCTCCTGTCTAGTATGTTTATCTACAACCAGGTTGGTACTTCTTTTTCCTTCTTTTAATGATACTTCATCCTTTTGAGTGGGTTGCTAATAAGGTTTTCCACCACTCTCCCAAATTTTGGCTGCATATTTGTGAATATTTAGATGGGAGGTATAGATGAAGCTGCACTGGATCGTCTCTCTCTTGTCACTCAAATGACAAAACATATCAGAGTCAAAACTGGAGGAAGAACAACCATGGCTTCTGAACTTGGGCAGTTCTCCCCTATCTTTGTTTGGCTTCTTAGGGTAATTTCTTATTATACACTGACACAAAAAACCCTTGTTACATGTTGGTTGTTACACAAAAAACACTGACTCAAAGGTTGGTTGTTACATGTTTGATTCTTGAATATGGATGTCAAAAGCTTGTTATTGGATATAAAATGTATATATTTTTTAATTATCTTCTTTTAAATTTTCATTAATAATCACAGGATTTTTATCTGGATTTGGTGGAGGATAATAGGAGAATCACTCCCCGTGACTACCTTGAGATTGCTTTACGACCAGTTCAAGGTCGCGGGAAAGATATTGCTGCCAAAAATGAGGTAATTCTTAACTTGGATTCTAATTGGTGGAGTAGAAGAAAGCAATATAAATACTGTGCAAGCATTATGAAAAAGAAGATGTCTAATGATTAATATGCAAATTATGATGCTCTTTAAATACTTTTCATTGGCTGAAGTTAGATATACCTGAGATTCTTATAAGAGGACTGTCCTTAGTATTTTCCTAATGGCATTCCTCTCTTCAAGGATTAGATATTCATTTCTCCAATGTTTATTATAAAGGATGTGAAGAAGTAAAAGATTGATGTTTTCTTCTGTGTGTTCGAGGTACTGATTATGCATGGTTAATTATTTTGATAGATCCGAGACTCCATTCGAGCTCTATTTCCTGATAGAGAATGCTTTCCTCTCGTGAGGCCTTTGAACAATGAAAATGATCTCCAAAGGCTTGATCAAATTCCGGTTGGTATCTGACTGTTTCTCTATCATCCTTTTTTTGTCCTCTCTATTCCTCATCCTCCATCTCTGTTTTGACTGTGCCTTTTATGTTTAGCATGCATTATTTATTACTAAGACATTAGTTTTCATATGTAGCTTGACAAACTGAGACCTGAATTTCGAGCTGGGCTTGATGCATTTACAAAGTTTGTTTTTGAGAGAACAAGGCCAAAGCAGGTTGGGGCTACTGTAATGACGGGTCCTGTTCTTATTGGTGTCACTCAATCTTATCTAGATGCATTGAATAATGGTGCAGTTCCCACAATATCTTCCTCATGGCAGGTCAGTTACTGTTGTTGAGAAATACTATTGAGTATGTCAATAAATGGAATGAAAACATATATAATAAGTGAACTTGATGCTGAAAAAAGTTAAAGAAGGATACAGATCATAAAGAATATGATAATTCCCTCATTTTTCCTTGGAGGATTCGTATTGATGTTATTTTCATTCAGAGCGTTGAAGAAGCCGAGTGTCGAAAGGCATACGATTCTGCTGCAGAGACTTATATGTCAACTTTTGATCGTTCAAAGCCACCTGAGGAAGTAAGTGATGGTTTTATCCTAATTGCTGTGTGGTTGTTTTGATAAATTTTTATCATTTCTAATCTTGCTGGTCCTAGGTGTCACTGAGGGAGGCTCATGAAGAAGCAGTTCAAAGATCGCTGGCTGTATATAATGCTAGTGCTGTAGGGGTTGGTTCAATAAGGAAGAAATATGAGGAGCTTCTTCAGAAATTCTTCAGAAAGGCGTTTGAGGTTTGCAGTTACTCCAAGGCCACATCTATATGTTAAGTCTATTTTTAGGTTAGCAATATGCTTGTTAATACTGGAATTATGAGATTGGTCATTTATGCAGGACTATAAAAGGAATGCATTTATGGAAGCTGATTTGCAGTGCTCAAACGCCATACAGAGCATGGCAAAGAGATTGAGAGCAGCATGCCATGCTTCTGATGCAAGCATAGATAATGTTGTGAAGGTAAGTGATCTATTGTCTACTTGCCCTTATCCATCATATGAACGACTGCAATCTAATTCCAGAACTTATTTACCTTCATTAATTGCTGTTTGAGATGATACTCCAAATTTGGATTTTACATCACTAAAATTATAAGGATGAAGGCTAGTTTAATAAACCTGTCTGAGTGGAGTTAACTATTTCTTGCTTTTCTTTTCAGTCATAATTAATTACCTTTGTGTTGATCCTATGGAAAGTTACTTTAATTTTTTTACATCTATCAAGACAAGTTATAGAGATATTATTGGTATTGGCATTTTCCATAAGATGCCTCTTACAGAGTATTTTTAGAATGTTATATGCAGGTTCTTGACGCACTTCTATCCGAGTATGAAGCCTCATGCCACGGCCCTGGAAAATGGCAGAAACTGGCTGTATTTTTACAACAAAGGTTTGCCTCAATATTTTTGTTCTTTCTTTAAAATGATTTTACCAACTGCTTTGCACTTAAGTTTCTAGTTTTGAATGTTAATCTTTTTCTATCCTGTTAAATTGTCAGTATGGAGGGGCCAGTACTGGATTTCGTTAAAAGAGTAATAGATCAGATTGGATCTGAGAAGAGTTCCCTTGTATTGAAATGCCGTTCAATTGAGGACAAAATGAAGTTACTTAACAAGCAACTGGAAGATAGTGAGAAATATAAATCTGAATATCTGAAGCGTTATGATGATGCTATCAATGACAAGAAGAAGCTTGCTGATGAATATGCAAGTCGCATGAATAATTTGCAAGGTGATAACAGTTCACTGAAGGAGAGATGTTCTAGTTTAGTGAAAGCACTGGATTCTGCTAGGCAAGAAACATCAGACTGGAGAAGAAATTATGATCAGGTGTTATCAAAGCAGAAATCCAAAGAAGATCAGGTCAACTCTGAAATTGAAGTGCTCAAGTCCCGGAGCAGTGCTGCTGAAGCAAGGCTGGCTGCTGCGAGAGAGCAAGCTGAATCTGCTCAAGAGGAGGCAGAGGAGTGGAAAAGGAAGTATGATTTTGCTGTTAGAGAGGCAAAAGTTGCTTTGGAGAAGGCAGCAATTGTGCAAGAGCGATCAAGCAAAGAAACTCAACTTAGGGAAGATACTCTGAGAGAAGAGTTTTCACATACATTGGCTAAGAAGGTGCTCTTTCTTTCTCACCTCTCATTAACACATGGATTCTTGTTCACTCAATCATGTATGCAAATGTAAGATGCAGCAAGAAAATGTGATTTTTATCTGCTGATAAACATTGCAGGAAGCTGAAATAAAGGACAAGTCAGCAAAGATTGAGCATGCTGAGCAGTCCTTGATGACTCTAAAGTTAGAGTTGAAGGTTAGCTTCTTATTTATGTACACAGTATATATATGATTATGCGTGTGTACTTGTGTATACTGTATGCAATGATTGGAATATGATTACTTAAAAGAATTTTGATCTATGAGTTACAATTATAATTCACTCAACCACTGCATTTGATCGTAACCCTAACTGGCTTAGGGAGCTTATATTCTTTTTGATTTGCTCAAGGCTAAGTGAAGGTTGCAGTATTTAACAATGGGAAATGCTTTGCAGGCTGCTGAGTCAAAAATTAAGAGTTATGATGCAGAGATATCATTACTAAAGGTAGAAATCAGGGAATTAGCTGATAAGCTAGAAAATGCTAATACCAAGTCCCTATCATTTGAGAGAGAAGCAAAGATTTTGGAGCAAGAGAAGATCCATTTGGAGGAGAAGTATTCATCCGAGTTTAGGAGGTTTGCAGAAGTTGAAGAAAGGTGTAGAGTAGCCGAGAAAGAAGCGAAGAAAGCAACAGAACTGGCAGATAAAGCACGCTCAGAATCAGCAGCTGCTCAAAAGGAGAAAAGTGAGATACAGAGGATGGCAATGGAAAGATCGGCTCAGATTGAGAGGGCCGAGAGGCAAATTGAGAACTTGGAGAGACAGAAAACAGATTTGGAGGATGAACTTCATAGAGTACGTGTGTCAGAGATGGATGCAGTTTCTAAAGTTGCATTATTAGAAGCTAGAGTCGAAGAGAGGGAGAGAGAGATAGAGTCATTATTAGAAAAAAACAATGCGCAGAGGGCCAGTACAGTTAAAGTGCTTCAAGGTCTTTTGGACTCTGAACGTGCAGCACATGCAGATGCAAATGACAGGGCTGAAGCCCTCTCCCTTCAGCTGCAAGCGGCACAGTCCAAACTTGATTCTCTCCAGCAAGAGCTGACTTCCGTTCGTCTAAATGAAACCGCATTAGATAGTAAGCTCAAAACTGCTTCCCGTGGAAAGCGATTGAGGGCCGATGATTGTGAAATGGGGGTGGGATCTGTTCAAGATATGGACACGAGTGACAGAATTTTGAGAGCAAATAAGAAGTCCAAGAGCACAACCAGCCCCCTCAGGTATTCACCATCAGAAGATGGAGGGTCCGTCTTCAAAGGTGATGATGACAACCAGAACCAGCAAAACAATCAGACAGATTATACGAAGTTCACCGTGCAAAAACTTAAGCAGGAACTCACGAAGCATAACTTTGGTGGGGAGCTGCTTGAGCTGAGGAATCCAAATAAGAAAGAAATCCTCGCTCTGTATGAGAAATGCATTGTGCAGAAATCTTAGCAGTTTTTTCAGTTGACATGACTTGTATATGGAGGGGCATGTAATCTACTTTTAGCTCATAGATTGATGAGTTTATGAGCCTTGGTGAAGTCTCAGATACTAGAAATTCTAACCATCGTTAGTCCAAAGTTTAGGCAGAAGGTTTGTCTGTCTTATCTTATGCTGGCTTGTTTGTGTGAATTTGATTGTGGTGGTATGGTGGACTCCATAGAGGATCTGAATTATCTGACGGTATGATTTTTCCAGTTCATATTGTATTTGAGTTTCTAAACCGATTCTTAAAGCTCGAAATATTAAAGATTTGGTATTGCTTTGTCTGCAAGACAAGAACTTAATGAACCTTTTTATTTATTTGATTTTTCGAAAAGCGAATTCTTGTTTGTACTTGGCTATACATTCAACATCATATTGAAGTTCCATTACGCAAACCTTTACGATTCTTTCTCGAGGACCACTACGAAATGTCTCCTTCGACAAAACAATTGACGTCAAAATCTTTGTTGTTATTTTATCATGGCCTCTTTCGAAGAACCGCCAGGGGGGTTTACTGTCGTGTTCTGCATTGGCTTCCATTGCAAGGAAATGGAGTGTCGGGATTCTAAATCCCCCAAACTTCCTGCTGGATGGGAGAAAAAAAGGTGAAAAGGGAGGTAACGTTCACTTCGTAATTTGTAACAAGCGGAGTGCAACCCACCAGAACTCAGAAGCTTTGCTCTCTTCCTTAAGGTTTATTAACATCTAATCTCACAATTCCTCGGAATTTTTTTTTTTCAAAAGAAAAAACAAAACTGCTTTATCCAAATAGGGTCAATGGCCAGAACTTGAATTTTGCCTTTTTTTTTTTTTGACTAGGAATTATTACCAAAACTTCCAACTTTCCTTTTGTGACAAGTTTACCGAACATTCTTGCATTCTCAGTTGAAAGCGCGTTATCAAATAGAAGAATGGTAGTTAAAAGCTGATTTTTCTCATTTTTAGATTTCCAAATGAAAGATCCCATTAATTCTATAGTGATCTCGATATACTAAAAATAATAATAATAAATTTATGCAATTGAAAATGAATCGATATGAAATATTCTTTCTAAACTTATAATTTGATTATTTATGAAAATGTTTATACTTTATAGCATTGATCACTCGAACTTAGCATTAAAATGTTGGATGTTCAAATTAATTTAATTATTTTTGTTATAGAAAAATATTTAATTAAAAATAAGATGAAATTATTTGACTTAAAATTCAAACCTCACAATATATCATAATTTTTTATTAACAATTCGGTCCAAAGATGTTGACAAATGAAATCAAATTTAGAATCTTGGGTAATAATACAATGAGATTATAAGTTGCAAGGTAGAAAATCATCTTCAAACAAATGTACTTTTTTGGGCTACCTATAACACTTTTAGGCGTTAGACATTACTTTACATCTGTAGTTAAGGTGGAATATGTGCATATTAGTTCTAATTATGCCAGGAAACCAAGTCATTGAAATATATATATATATATATATATATATATATATATATATGCGCATTCAAAATAAGGAAACGACTCATATTTACAATCACACGAAAAAATCCATAATGGAATTATAAACAAATGTATTTTTCTCAATCATGGGTAATTTCTAGTATAATATACTGAACAACGAAACTAATAATTAAATCCGAAGGATTCAGTTGATGTTTAAAGGAGTCATGCTTGTACAAACCTAATATAAATGTCAACCTTATAAATGGATAGAATATGATCAAAAATTAATATATAAATAAATATTACGGAAATGGTTATATAAAATAGGGCACCAGCTCCCTTCTCTAGTCCTTAGCTCAAGAGTGTGGCCATGGGCAATTCTTCCAAAGCATCTGACTCTTTTTCCTTCAACGAAAGGCATTCACATTATTCTTTCATTCCCTGTTAGCCTCAGCAAAATCACAATCTGATAATTTATTTGACTCTTACATGGCAACAGCAACAACACGACACCAACCAAACAAGTCCTTGTCGTGGCTGCTCCACCAAATGCTGATCGTTTGCTATTTTCTTTCAACTCTCCCTTTGCTTGAATCAGAGGCTAATCGAATAAACGAGGCTCCATCGCCTTGAACAACCAAATTTGGAATCAGCTGAGGTGGGCTTTCTCTATTATGATGACTCCCATGGTCGTATGAGATGAAAGGTGGATTGTAATACTCAACGACAGCCGCACCGCTAGCACTCTTAGCTACAGGGCTTTCATGGCGGATTCGATTTTTCAGCTTTATATCAAGTTTATCCTTTACACTGCTTGGACCGCATTGTCTAGGTTGAGTTTGGTAAAAAACTTTTGAAACCACTAACTCTCCATCTTTCTCTTCTTCATTGTTGCCAAGGTGATATTGATGCATCACCCAGTTTGTCTTCTCAGGTTTCCTTTGCCTGCCATAGTTGGTGTAGAGTACTAAAATCTTTTTGAAACCCTTCACTGTCCCATTAACCAACACTGCTCTGGTCTTGCCGGTTTTATGCCACCTTGTTTCGCTTCCATCTTCATCAGTGTGAACTTTTCTTCTCTTCCTAGTCCCGGTTGTGTATGCCTTGGAGGGTCGATGAAAGAAATGTCGAATTTGGCCATCTTTGCTCACTCCTGCACCATTAGATTGTGAACTGATCAATGGATTTAGTTTTATGCATGAAACAAATTAGAGTGCATAGCTTAATTGCATGAATTAGAATGAGATCAAAATATTTTAATACGTCGGAATAATGAGTGCAAAGTATATAGGTTCGAACTTTTTTGTTTTGATATGTAAATTTCAAAGTATTTTAATAAATCTATAAATTTCAATAATTAAATGACATTATATTTGAACTATAAAAATAGATTAAAGTTTTTTATTCCCTAAAAAAAATATATATTATTTTACTTGATTAATCACTGCAAAAAGAATATTTACTTATAATACTTATAATTTCGATGGAATTTCCATCAATAAACTTGTCGGAGTTCGATATTTTTTACGAAAGGACAGAATTTTCGTCGATAATCCATCAGATAACAAACTAAAACGGGTTTATTTCGGTGCTCCATCATGAGGTTGGGCATTAGCACTACTTTCAAACTAGAAAACATTATTAAGATCATGGAGTCATGAAAGGCAATGCCTAGATCCTAGGGTTAAGCTAGCAAGGGGTATAATGCTAAGTTTGCTAAGCCTAATTCACAAGTCTCTCTGAAAACATGTGGCTTGAGTAGAAGCAAAGGATCTCACGTAACTAGGCCACCGTAAACACTACACAACAGCAATATCCTTTGGCAGTTGTATTAGCCGACTTGGATACTTTCCTTGCAATATACTTCACTGGGATTCTGAAAAATGCAGTAAGTTTTCATGTTTTCATCTAAAACTCATCTAACAACATAGATCATTGATATAACCCTAAAAGTAATTGAGAAAAATCACCAAAAATTAAAAACCAATGTATTTGAAGAGAAAAGCAGTTGAAAAAAACCCCAAAAAGTTCAGAAATCTAGTAAGTTTGGAGCTGACTTGACAGTTGACAGGCATAGCTGTAAAATTAAAGCATCAAAGTACCTGGAAGCCTCTCTGGATGAGTATAGCAAATCCCGTTTTCTCCTTCCAGGGTTGGAATAAACTCATCGATCAACGGATGAAGCTTGCGCATATCAGATATTACCTTTGCTTCTAAATGCTCCAAGATTTCTTGGTCAGTTGGATCAAACTTCACTCCCGCTGGTAATCCCGGCAAATCATGAATTCCGGCCTGAGTACCCGATGGAAATCTTAGTATATCAAACCAGTACGGAATATAAGCAATAAAAATAAAACTATAGAGTAATTATGATTAAAATATGTACCTGATCTTGGTAGGGTATGTTATGGCCGCATGAAGGGCAAATAATGGTTGGGATTTCATGGATTTTGGAGCTGGAAACGGCTGCGGTGGCGGCGAAGGTGACGGAGGGTTCTTTAGTGGTGGCTGCTGTAGCTAACTGTAGAGCTCTATCATCGTCAGGGTTATTGCACCATGTCATCTCTCTTGTTCTTTTAATCTTATTCCCATCACAAAGCTGAATTCTGATCCTACCTTCTTCCCTAACACGCACACGAAATTCTAGCAAGATTGACAAAAAAAAACAAAAACAAAACAGAAAAAGAAAAAAAATAAACAATTAAAGCAAAACTTGTCTTTCTTGATGTTTGGCAAAGGAATTTAATTCTTGCACGCTTTTTTCATTCTTCAAATGTTCTGCTTATGATTGAGGGTATAGGATAGCTGCTGCTGTGAGGCTGTGTACTGTATACTCATCGTTGGCAAACAGAGAAAGAGAGAAGGCAAAATAAAAAGAAAGGAGATCAAAATGGGATTTGTTCAGTAATTCTTTTTTATAATAAATGTTACTTGGACGTCAAATTTGGCTATGCCAATGTATACACGATTGTATGACGACAGAATAAATGCTGGGTCATTAGACCTTGCTTTTCGGCTTGGTCTAAACATTGAAAGAATTTTCACTGGTTTAATTAAGAGCTTAATAAGGAAAGTTAACGATAAACAATAAACTTAATTAAAAATAAAACAAAAACAAAAGAGTTGAGTGGAGAGAAGGCAAGCAGAAGAAGCAGCAGGTGTTCTTTCCTGGATGTTTTAACGAGAGAGAGAGAGAGAGATGGCCATTTGCAACACCCCCCCCCCCCCCCCCCCCCCAACTCCAAAAAAATAAAAAAAAAAGACACCCTTTTAGCTCCATTGTCAAACTAGAGTATTCATAGAGCTAAATATATATATATATATATATATGTATATATGGTGAAATTATATAATATTGTAATTAACATGGAAAATACCATTGTATAATTATGCATTAATGTTAACAGAGTTGATACAAATAGTTACTGTTCGGATGCTTAAATGTAAAATATACAAATTTAAAAGTAAAATATGCAAATTCAATTTTAACATTTTTTTATTAATAGATGACTGGTAAATTTTAAAAACTCAATGGTTAAAATTCAATATATTTACAAATTTCAATAATTAATTGAGGGTATATTTTAATTTTAAAGAAAAATAACTTTCTTTAATCTTAATTTTTATGTAACCAAAAAAAAAAACTATGCATTAACCCATTTGTTCGAGTAGACGTCTCATATTAAGCAATTAGGAATATTCACTCACTTTCTCTCTCTTTTTTTAGTTTAAAAGTGTTTCAATATTAATTATGGTTTTGACAATTCCTCCACTATTCCTATAGCCGTAATTATAAGAGACTAATGTGATGTAAGATTGTATAATATTTTTCGTGTAAAATATGACCTACACCGACTTTCAACTTTTATTTTTGGAATTATTATGTAATAAATAAGAGAAAAAAACAGTTTCAAAAATATCTTCAACATTTTCAATAAATTTAAAACATGGTACACCAAAAATATATTAACTAATTGCTAAACCGTCCGTATAAGATTTTTTTTTTTTTGGTTATAAATTTTATTAATGATTTTTTTAATCGGTACTGTTTAATTTGGATTTAACAACTATCAAATCTAACATGACTTAATTCGTGGTTGTATGAAAAATAACGCGGCTTAATTTGTATGCATAATTCAAAATTAAATTGAAATTATTTAATTAAATACTTTGTACTTAAGTTTCGTGGTATTGTATTTTATTATGTTTTTGTTTTTACAAGTGCCAAGCATAGCTTTAGGCACACGGTTCATACACGAACATACACAGTCAGCAGGTTGGAGAAAAATTTGGACAATGAAATCTCATAAACCGCATCATTAATCACCAAAGATGATCTGATGGTGCAGTTTGTGATCAAACGGCTGAGAGGCTACCAATTTTATGGGAGTTCATGACCCCGGCAAATCACAATCCTTCACGTAATTAACTTAAATCGCAGCCGCCGACATGACATGTTTGGGATAATATTAGTGGTTTTTTTTTTAACTTCGACGTATTTACATAACATATTTAAAATAATTTTATGTGATAATAATTTGAATATAAAATATTTTATTATTTATTATTGTTATTTAAAAATTTAATAAAATTTATATTATTAAACCAATTTTTTTAGTTAATATTAATAAAATTTTTATTTTTCACGTTTCATATTAAATTCGAGAATTTATAGATTAAAATTTAATTTTACCATTGTTTTTTTTAAGAATGATTAAAATTTAAAATTTGATTCTGAATTTTATTCCTTCCGCTTTCTTACTAAAAAAAAAAAAAAGGTCGAAAGCTTCTCTCCGAAGCAACAGAACCAAACTTCTATAGTAAGCTTCGAAACCTTAAACCAGGGTTTGTTTAAGACGACTTTGTCAAGCTGTTGAGTTTCGCTCCCTGTTTAAGTACGGGGATAAGGGAGAGATGCAGGGCAAAATACACGAAAATCTTCATGCATTTGAGACCCACCCACAGCCAGGGGTCCGGATCATTCATAGTTTTCCCATTCAAAACCGAAAGTGAGAGGTCATTCATTTCAAAGTCATCGTCAACTTTTAATGGGGAATCAAAGACTTCCTTGCAACTTCCAAACTTTTTTTTTTTTTTCAAACAATTTTGTCAATGTCGTATGCAGTAACTTTTTCAGATATATATGTTTGAAAAATATAATTTACTAAATCACTGTAAATGATAGATTCAATAATTTTAAACATGATATAGAAATTATAAATTAATATTTGATAAAATTTACATATAAATTTAATAAATATTAAAAATATGTTTTATGTGTAATATGTTGACACGAATTTTTTTATACAAGAATTTTTATATTTTATATGATACAAATATTAATTGATATAATATGAATATAATATATATGAATTGTTAGATCTAACGAATTATATATATATATATATATATATATATATATATATAGATAATTAACCACATTTTATATATATATTTAAAGGTGAAACGAGTCTTGTTTATAGTATTAATTATATTAAAATAGATTGAGATAAAGTCTAATGAAAATAAAGGTGGGTTTTAGATATTTTTCTTGAATTGGGAAAGTGTTATTTCATTCTCCATTATGGTGATCATTAAGTAATGATTTAGACCATGATTTTAAGAATTCGTTAATTTTGAAATGGAACTATATGGATTACAACTTGTGTATTTTATCATTGTTTCTTGTACGCTACTAAGGGATAATAAAAAAGTACAAATAATTAAAATGGCATGAATTCTCTAAAATCTAAAATTTGTGATTATCAAAGTCAAGGGCTCTTAATTAATTAATTAATTAATTAACGATTATTATTGATTAAATTTAAAATTTGATTCCCTTTTCCTTTATATCTTTTATGAATAAAAAAATCAATAGCTCTTAATTTGTGGGTAAAAATTTCTAGATTAATTAATTAATTAATTAATTTTCTACTTATGAGCCAATAGGCTCGTGCTGAATTGTTTGCTACTTGCCTAGAAAGTAATTTCATCTTTCTCCTTATGAAGACTTATTGTATGTCATAAGTCATAAAAGCTGACTAATGCTTCTAATCTAGGCTTTATTTTTTTTTTAATATATGGTCTGAACCGTCTAATCTCTTTATTCATTTGGTGCTTTAATTTAGTATTTGATTATGAGAGTTCTTTTCGCAAAAATCTGAACTCTAATTGACAAAAAAAAAAAAAAATCTTCTCTAATGGATTAAACTGTTACACCAAATAACATAAAATTATTATCAATAAGATAAGATTATTATTCAAAGCGTTATTATTGGAGTTTTTAAATTTTACAAACAAAATTCAGATAATAAAACATGTTCATAATAAAATATTTAAAAATAAAAAATAATTAAAATATGAATATGTATTATTATTTAAATTCTATTTGTGAAAAATAAAAACTTTAAAGTTAATCTAATTAATAATAATCCATACAAGTTGATTATGATGATGATATATATTTTATTTTATTTATTTATTTATTAATATTTTTTTAAAAAATGTGTTATTATTTTAATTCGATTTGTGAAATTAATAAATTTAGCCAACATTAATACTTGAAAAAAAACTTTTTTCTCATTAAATGGGCCAGGACGCAAATTAGTATTCATGCTACATGGGTTAAGCCTGCTCTGGACCTAACTTACCTTTTTTTTCTTGAGACTAATTAGTAAGAAAATTAGGAACAAACTTTAAGAAAGCTACATTGCATGATTATTTTCAGACCAAACATAAGGTTAATGGTACCATGATAGACAAAGACAACATGAGAATCTGATGAAATTAAGGATTTTATTTACAATATTGAAAGGGAAACTATATGATATTTTGGACAAGAATAATTACTAAACACAAATTATTCCTTAATGATGGAGTCATGACAAGACAAAAAGAAATATTAACAGGTGAAGGAAACTATTCGAAAGAAATCTAAGAAAAGGGCGAAAGCAGAAGTCCTTTTCACCATTTCCACATGGAAACAAAGGTTGATTAATAATCACCGCCCAAAGAGAAAGCCAGTGAAGAAGCCCCCACCCCCCATCTGTTTGATAATTTTTCATTTCAATGTTTTCCTCACCAAATTCCCCCCTCATAGTCATTTGCCAACTCTGTCTCACACCCACTTTGTAGACACTCCACAATATGTACTAGCTGATTTTGCCTTTTGAATTTTGATGATCAAAGTAAAAAACAATCCAATTTTGGCAATTTAAGACTCAGAAAGTTCTCCTCCTCTCCACAACAAAGAACAAAATTGCTTCCAAAATGGTTGTAATGGTTTTTTCTTGAACTTGAATGCTCTAATGGCAGACTTCAATTTCCAAATTGTTCAAAATGGTTGCCACTTGAGAAATAGAAGGCCTGTCCTTTCTGTAATTACCAACACAAGCTGAAGCAACTTTAGCCAGTCTAACAATGGGTTTTATATCAGAAGGAATTACAAGTCTAGGGTCCAGAAGTTCAGTGAAGTTTCTCTCCTTAATCAAAGGCAATGCCCATCTAACAAGCAACCCTTCTTCACTTCTCCTTCCAGTCAAAAGCTCCAACAATAACACCCCAAAACCATAAACATCGCTTTCCTTGCAAGCACCGCCTCCTCTTTCAGCCCAATACTCATCATCTACATACCCCACAAGCCCTCTCTTCTCTTTGGGTGCCAAGAATGATAGCCCGTAATCACATAACTTAGCAATAAATTTCACATCTAATAATATATTTGATGCCTTAATACATCCATGAACTATATTTGGTGCTATCCCTTCATGCAGATACTCAATCCCTCTAGCCACCCCTGCAGCAACCCTCATACGCCTATTCCAATCTATTAATGATGCACCGTCGGAGTTCTCATGCAAATAAAAATCCAAACTCACCATACCAACAAACTCCATTACAATGATTCTCTCACCTGGTGCTTGTGAAAACCCTGAAATGGTGACTATGTGGAGATGTTGAGCTAAAGAAAGTGTTTTGATAATTGAAGCAAACCCGAAACCAGCATTACTCAATACCAGCCGTGGATGAATCCTTTTCACCGCAAGAAGCTCCCCTCTTGGAGATACGGCTGCATAAACAGTACCTAAACGACCTATACCGATGATTCTTCTATGGTTAAAGCCATCTGTCGCTGCATCTATATCAGTTAATTGATAGGCGCTTGCACAAAGCTTGACAGGCAGTTCTTCTTTTTGATCGGATTTTACTGGTTTCTTTCTGCAGATGATGATCAGGACGATACCAAGAACGAAAAGAGAGATTGAGAGAAGAACCAAAACCAAATCATAAGCAATATCCTCACCTTGGATCATCTTTTCTGTGCAAAAACTATGGCCTTTGGCTAATTATGACTGATGAAATTAATGGTTAGGAGAATTGAAGAAAAGGGTTTTGGCTTGCCTGCCTAGTCCACAAGCTATATATTAAACGTGTTGAAAAGCCTTACTCCTATTCCTTTATATGGGATTGGACTTTGAAGCTTGTAACTTTGAAGAGTTATTAAAAGAGAACTGCATGGAAAAAGGAAGGCATCTCTCTTTCAGTAACTGCACAGACTTTGAAAAATCGGGATTCATTTGGTAAAAGAGTAGGTGTTCTACCCCAACTCTAGTGATTCAATTGGTATTTGGTTCGCCCCCTCCAGTTGTACTTTTCATATGGAAATTAAATTGTAATCAGACCAACTTAAAAGAAAGAGCAAATTCAGTTAGAAATGTAGACGGCTTTTTTTCATTGGCAGAAAGGTTGAAAAGGTTCTTCTTCCTTATTTGATCTTAAGGTGAATTTGAATGGACGTGAAGATAATTTCAAATTGAAAATGACCCAAAAAATTATTAAAAAATATATTTTTTTCAATAAAATAATAATAATAAAAATTTAAAGCAGAGATTGAAAGATAATTTCACCGTCCTATCATTTTTATCTTCTTCTAACCACTGCACAGCACTGTCCCTTACAGGGCTACTCAGCCTAAAATAAAGAAAATTCTTGAAATCCAGCCACATCGTTTGGGACAGATTCTGAAGACAATTGATGAGAATTATTCTGTCGTTTACTTTGTCATCAGGCTTAGATAGCAAGTTCTTAACTCATGATTTGGCTTTTTTTTTTTTTTTTTTTAATTCTGCAAATAAGATTGCTAACTTGTCAAGATTTGAGAATGTGAAGTGGTAAAAAATATCTCATGCTGATTAAGATAGGGATAATGAAAGATTTGTCTGCTCAACTTTACATCCAATCCAAGGCATCTTCTTCAATTTAACTTGTCCAGGTTCAGAAACATAAACAGGAGGGTTTAACTAATAACCAATAATTTAATGCATCAGCTGAATCTCATGAAGTGAACTAATTAAAAAAATTGGATGTTGCATATGTTTAGCCTTGATTTAAGTTAATCCAAAACAAAGATTTTTTATTATTAATTAAAAAATTAATATTTATAACTGTCGAAATGAAAAGATCGTCAAATTTAAAATATCAAATTTTGTTCGAAAACGATTAAAAAAAAAAGTTCGACTTTAACCATGTTTGATATTCGAAATCAGATAATTTTTTAATCTTCATATATATTAAATCCGAAAAAGTCATCAATGACAGTGTTTTATAGATTAGTAGCTTGAAACACAACAATAATTTACCAATCATTTAAATCACAGTTTAGTTGCAACAAATGCAGGTGCTATTTTGTCAAGCTCGTACCTAAAAGAATGGCTGATGAAAGGAAGTCGTTTGAAGTTTGGTAGAAGAAGTAGCTTTAGAAAAACTTCGCAAGCGTATTATTTAAATCAGCAATGCACCTAACGTGAGATTTAATTGCTTGCAGAAATTGGCGCGATCTGCTGCCTAATACCTAGTACAAAGATTTTATATATATATATATAAATCCCACCATTATTCAATGGCAATTTGATTTGATAATTAAAGACTCTTTCAACGTTTTTTTATTTAAAAACAATAATTCATCTGTAAAAGCACGAATTAAAAAGAATCTATAATGTTATCTTCAATGGTTGATTCAGTAATGTAAAATTTTACTGAATTTTTAAATGGGGATAATTCATAATAAAAATCCTTTCGAATTCTCAACAAATTAAATTTCCTTAAAACAGTGTCAAGTACACGAGTGAAGAATAGATTACCTGATAATTTATACATATAATTTGTATTTATATCATATAAAATCATAATCAAATATAATTTTTTAAATTTTTTATATTTATATATAATTTTTAACTAATTTTAATTTATATCATACATCACATATCATTTTTTATCCTATTTAAAATTATTGATAAAGGAACCCAAGTCAGGGTCATGCTCAAGAACTAGTTTATGAAATAGGCCGAACGATACCCACAAATAGTTTGGATCAGAGTTTAGTTTCTTACTGCAGCCCAACATAAGACATTGGTAGGAACTGTTCTCAGGCCTGTTGGCTTCAGGTTCGGTAGGGACAGAGTTGATTACCAAGTGATCTTCGCCTTGAGTTGGATTCATTTTCCCTTTTGTTTTTCTTACTGGTAATGGCCGACTGCCGACAGCCAAGAAGGATAGATTCGCAATAATACATACCCAAAATCCTTGTCACCTTTTATCCTTTCCGGAGCAAAAGGAAGCTTGATAATTGGATTGAGGAGTTTCAACTTTCAAACTTGTGAAGTTTCAATGGAAGAAATTTCTTAGCACTAGACCATGGACATGGGACCATAGAAAAAGGGTGACAGTTTTTGCATAGATATTGACGCTTCAACCTGGTCCCTGCCTCTTAATAGACCTACCCAATTTCCAAGGAGCTGCATTCAATGCTTTTCAGTAGTGTGAGGGCATTTTCTGAGCTTCAAGCCA
Organism: Firmiana major; assembly: GCA_033439115.1. Classification (NCBI taxonomy): domain Eukaryota; kingdom Viridiplantae; phylum Streptophyta; class Magnoliopsida; order Malvales; family Malvaceae; genus Firmiana; species Firmiana major. Next base: position 2,001,282 of record CM065914.1, on the reverse strand, counting down.
CTCGTGCAGTGATAACTGCTTACGATTTCCACAATTACTGAAACCTACCCACACTTGGGATTTATCCTCAATCCACAAAATAAGGGTGAAAATGGAAAGAAGTGATGGATCTAAGGCTAAACTGGAAATAGAAGTAGCAGCAGTTCTGGTTTTAGCAACAAAAATTTTAAGCCAAAGGTTTGGAAGTGAAGGATTTCTGGCTTATTTTGGTCCATCTATAGCCTTTCTTGCAACAAGGTTCTCTGTAGGCCTTAGAGATCTTCGTAACTAGTAACTACCTTCTTCTTCTTGCTACAGCTAGCCACATTGCTACGGATTCCACGTTCGGGAAAATTTGACACCGTAAATACTTGTTCCCACCTGACATCATGGTATTTAGAAGGAGACTGTAGAACTTAAATGAAAGAAAATTGTTAAGCACTTTGGGCCCCAAGCCTCGTGGTAGTTCACGAGCCAGGCTCTTGACCGTCCGAATATCACATTTATCAGCCCACCTCAAATTTGTACACATATTAAGGTAATAAAAGAGATATATATATATAGATATGTATAATATTCAATAGAAGAGTTCTTTAACTCTAAAAATAAAATTAAAATAATAACATAGTATTGAATAATTATTATATATAAAAAAAAGTAAGATATAAGAAGGTTAAGGACTCACAAGACAAACTTCCTCCTATTTCAATCCTCAACTCTCCTCTCTTTCCTCTGGTCATAAATTTTTTATTTTTTATTTTTTTTCAATTGAAGTAAATATTAACTTAAACGTTAGAGCGCTCAAAGTTTTAACTCCAATGTCCTTTGAACTTTTCTTCTCTCTTGTAGGAATCCAAAATCTTTCAAAATTATTCGACTTTAGATTTCGATTATAGATGATTGAGACACAAAATGACCTCAAGGGAATAAATTATTCTTTATCCATCCGAGTTCCGTTTTTTGGTAACGAAAGCATGGGGAAGTAAGCAGTAAAAGGAAGAGGATGGGCTGCAAAGAAAAAGACCCAAAAATCTATCATATCCAAGCAGTCGTTAATGGAAAGCGAAACAGGAAGAGCACACCGAATTATGTTGAAAGCAAACCCTCGCCTAACTCTAGAAGAAACAAGAACAATGCTGGCCCGTTATGTTGGAATTTTGGATTATCTCAGATTCCATGTTTCTTCTTAAGTTGTTTGTAGAAAGTGCACGAGTTTGGCTCATTCTCACCGGCATTTGAATGATATCATATGGATCATCACAAAGCAAGTAAGAGCAGTGAAAGTAAGGATTTGGTGTTGGTTTAATGTAGCATTAAACTGTAAAATCCTCAGAGATGCATTATGCCGGCAATAAATTTTAAGAACAGGTAAACTTTCAAGAGGTACAAACATGCAACAACCAACCAATGCCTAAGCCTATGGTTCCTGTCCTTTCACTTTCCACATGATGTAAGGATTTCAAGTCTGAATCAGTAGAGCAACAATAAGCTGCAGAAGCCAAGAGCGGCATTTGAATAAATGGTTCAGGGCCCATTGACGACCAGCCTTACCAACCTACTTCATCAACGGAGTTATAGCTATTCGATTTGATAAACGAATAAACCACAGGAAAATATCATAGCTGAGAGTGATAAAACCAGTTGTACCTGGTAATGGCAAAGGTATAACATGGGATCCTTCTCAGGTTTCTCAATTCACACGGCGTATTTACTAAGGTAGTTGGTGATTCAAATGCCAGCTGACTGAGATGCTAGACATAAATATGCAGCATCGCTTTCATCAGTCAGGGGCATCAGTTTCGAGGCCTTGAAAAATTAATGCAGGCAGCAACTAGCTTTCTGTAGACATGGAATAAAACCTTCATTGTTAATAAATTTACAGTGTACATTGATTAACCCCATAATAAATCTCCCTCTCCTCCTTTTTCTTCCCTTCTCTCTCTCTCTCTCTCTCTGTGACTCACTCTGGAAATTTCAATTTCAACCCCTACTCTCTTTCCAGTTTCCACCCCACTTAAACCAACCTGTAAAGCAAACATCAAGTGGGTACAATGATTGAAAAGCAAAACTTGAGAGCAAAAAATAATTAGGGGCTTATCACACTCACACTCCTTTCAGTACCACAGTAACTTTTGGACTTGATTTTGTAACAAGCTTATATGAGGAAAGTTTTCTCAAGCTACACTGCCTAGATCTGAGGCATCTTCGTAGTAATAAGGAGTCAATTTTCCGTCCTTTTTAGCCGCCTTCGTTTCGTTTTCAGCACCGGCTTCTTGCAACATCTTAACCACCCTTCTCATTGAGGGGCGGTTTATTGGGAGTGGACTTGTACAGAGGAGGCCAATGTTGAGGACCTTGCATATTTCTTCTTTGAAACAAGGATCGAGTTTCGAATCAAGAACATGGTTCACTCCTTTCTGATCTAGAGTGGTGCAGACCCACTTTACCAGGTCCTTCTCCCCAAACTCTGGGTCAATTGGGAGTCTGCCGGTGACCAACTCAAGTATAACCACACCGAAACTGTATATGTCACTCTTCTCGTTCACTCGAAGGGTATATGCATACTCTGCATCAAAAGTTTCATAGAGAGATTAGTTTAGATTGAGTGAAAAACAACATAAGAAACAATTAAATATTTGCAATGAAGTCGATTAAAGAAGATTTATCAGGCAATGTATATAAATCATAGTAGCAAGAGATATTAATGAAGCAAAAAGAAGCAGGCTAGTCCTAATATTCAACACAAGGCTATACATGTATACTAAAATGGGTATCTATGGTGTTTGTTGCAGCTAATCTATGGTCTTTGAAATAGTTCTGTAATTATTTCAGACTGAGCATTCAAAGACCTTAGCAAGAAATACATTAAAACATTCAATCACAAGACCGACAACAAAGATTTCACCAACTAACCTGGAGCAATGTAACCACAAGACCCAGCAATCACAGACATAGACTGAGCACCCTTTCCAGCTGCATCCACCACCTTTGCAACTCCAAAGTCAGCAACTCTAGCGCCAAAATCGCCATCCAACAAGATATTGTTGGACTTGACATCTCTATGCACAATTGGAGGCACACAATCATGATGCAAATATGAAAGCCCCTCAGCTGCATTCAACATAATCTTGAACCTCGTAGGCCAATCCAGCAAACCAGCTTTACTACTATGCAACAAATCACCCAAGCTACCATTTGGCATGTACTCATACACCAAAAGCTTGCAATCCCTGGTAGTACAACAACACCACAACTTAACAATATTCTTGTGCCTAATCTTCCCCAATGTCTCCACCTCAGCCTGAAACCCATCATCCTGAACCTGACATTTCTCAAGATCTACGCTCTCACAACCCTTTTTCACTCCTCCCCAAAGCTTCTTAACAGCAACAGCCTCCCCATTACTAAGCACAACCTTGTAAACTTTCCCAGAAGATCCTCTCCCTATCACATTATCCTCATCAAGACAATCCAATATCTCATACTCACTAAAACCCAACTTATGAAACGACATCAAAGTCCACTTAGACTTGTCAATGGCCCTTGCTTTCTTATAACTTCTGTACTTGAAGTAAAACCAAACCACACCAACAACAAACACCAAAGCAGCTAAAACAAAAATGGATCTAAGCAACCAAACATAACCTTTGTGCTTGTGTCCATCTCTCCCTGCACACGAACCACTAAAATTCCCACACAAACCAGGATTCCCCAAGAAGCTATTTTTGTACATTTCTTTATCAAACAAAGGCGGTAACTCACCGGATAACAAATTATTCGACAAATTAAGCTGATTAAGCTTCAAATTCGGTAAACCTAAAGGAACTCTCCCCGTTAACTGATTATTGGACAAATCAAGATAATTCAACACTGACAAACTCCCTATTCCATCCGGAATCTTCCCTGTAAGCTCATTATTAGCTAAATTCAACTCGTTTAGCTTCTTCAAAGACTCAATTCCACTAGGCAACTCCCCTTCCAACTTGTTTCCATGAAGATCAAGAATCCCTAGTCCATCAAGCTTCACTATACTTTTAGGCAGCGGCCCAGTAAACTTACTGTCAGCTGCAGAAAGTTGAAATAAGTTATTTAGTAAACCAATTTCTTCAGGCAATGATCCAGTAAACTCGTTCCGAGATATAACCAAAAGTGATAAATTCGCAGCATTTCCAATTGATTTCCCAATTTGTCCCGAGAACGAGTTATTAACAAGCTCAAGTAAATAAACATGAGGGAGACCCCAGAACCCAGCGGGTACTTCACCGGATAATTTGTTGTAACCGAGTCGGATTCGGTTCAGGCTCCGACACTCAGCTAAAGTCGATGGTATTTGACCCGAAAACGAGTTGTGTATCATTAGAACCTCTTCTAGGTTCCCTTTCTCGCATAAACTCGGAGGTATAGGGCCGGTAAATTGGTTGCTGGAGACGTCAAGCCATCTAAGCGGCGAGTTTTTGCCGAGATTTTGCGGTAACTCTCCAGTGAACCGGTTCTCAAAGAGTCTGAGTTCGTACAGAGCTGGTGAGTCCGCGATTCTCGGAGGTAATGTTCCTTCGAAGTTGTTCTGATAAAGGTTGAGACTTTCAAGTGGCAGCTGAGTCAAATCGTCCGGAATCGTTCCCGTTAACTGGTTCATCGATGCGTCGAGGAGTCTCAGTTGGGTCAAATTCGAGAACCCGTTAGGTAACTCGCCGGTCAACGAGTTGTTGTACAGCTCAATCTGAACTATACTAGCCAACTCAGTGAGCGAACTCGGGATCTTCCCCACCAAGTGGTTAAGTGCGAGGTCTAAGTCTGTGAGTTTCTTGAGTCGGCCCAGAGAGTCAGGAATCTCGCCAACCAAATTGCATTCTGTGAGCCACATTATCTCCAAGTTGGTTAAGTTGCCAATCTCCGGCGGGATCTGACCTGGGCTAAACGGGTTGTATGATAAATTTAGCATTTTTAGCGTACTAATGTTTCCTAAAAATGCGGGAATTGTACCGTCCAGTAGGTTGTAAACGAGTGACAAAACCTCGAGCTTCTGGAACCGACCAAACGACGCCGGAAAATCTCCCGATAGATTGTTACCAGTTAAAGCGAGATATTTAAGGTTAGGGAGGTCAGCCAAAGTGTGGGGGAGCTCACCAGTGAGGAGGTTTTGAGAGAGATCAATGTGGATGAGATTTTGACACGTGGAGATGTCGGAAGGGATGGTGGAATTGATGTAGTTGTTGTAGAAGTTAATGAAAGAAAGGTTTTGCAGACGGCAGAGAAGAGAAGGGAAAGGTCCGGCAAGGTTGGAGTTGGGGAGGTCGAGAGAAGTGACGGAGCCGGTAGCTGAGTCGCACGAAACGCCGCGCCAGTTGCACGGGGAAGGGTCGCGAGGGTTCCATGAGGAAAGGGTGGCGTCGGGGTCGGAAAGGGAGGCTTTGACTTGGAGAAGGTAAAGGCCTTCTTGGTTGAGAGAAAGAGAAGGCGGAAGGAAAGTGAAGAAGAGAAAGGAAAGGAAAAGCAGAAGCATTTTTGCTCAATGAAACTGGTGAGGAAGGAAATGAAGAGCTTGGGTTTGAATATATTTGAATCAGCAAGAGAGAGAGAGTTTCAGTAAGCTTTTTGGACCAGAAAAATGGAGTTTTGCCGTTCAAGAGAGAGCAGAGAGAGGCACGAAGAGTGGGGAATGTTATGATGTGGGCATTTTTATTGTTGTCTATGGTGAGTTTTAAACTTTTTTATTTTATATATAAAGGGTTGGGAATGAGTCATTTTGTATAGAATCCAAATCTTACGTGTAATAATTTTTTTCTTAATAAGTTGACTATAAAATTATTGACAGTTTTAAACATAATCATGAGGGATAGAGAAAAATGTTATCCACTTTTAAATATTAGTTTAAATTAGACCCACTTTAACCATAATTTCCATGGCAAGGTAAAAAATGATAAAAAATTGACCCAAGTTAAAATTTAATAGGAAATTATATAAATTTAATAAAAATTTAAAAAATATATTTATATGTAAACACAAAATTTGATAGAAATTTTTTTTTTATTTTAAACTATATGAATATAAATTATATATGCAAATTATTATGTGTAATTTAATATATGAATTTTGTAAATACAAGATTGACATTTGCATTAAAAAAAAAAAAAAAAAACACCCCTCCAATAAACATGGAAGTAAATTCCATTAATAATACGTAGTAACTTTATAGTATTTTGGGAAATTGGGATCAATGGGAATGAAAAAGTAGGGGTTCCATAAAATAAAAAAGTTCCCCAGTATTACTTTTTTGTACTTTTTGCATGAAAATTTAGATTGCAAAGAATGAAATGGGTGAAGGAGCTCTTGCTATAATTAATTGTAGTTAAAGTTTGTAGGATGAAACATGGAATCATAGGTGAATCTCAAACATTTGAATGTAGGCAGCACACTTAATGCTTTCAAATAAGTTAGACATTTAGATTTATCTGAATTGAATTTAAGGCAAGTAGCTATCTAATTTGTTTCAAAATCTAGGAAAGACATTTTGACTATATATAAGTTTGAAGGAAATGAAAAGGAAGTGAAATCTTGACCAATTTTCAATGTACTTTGTATTTTACATTTTCCTTTCTATAGCTGAGTTATTCAATTTATTATCCAACACTCAATGGCTTAAAGTTTAAGAATATAAAATCATTATTGGTAGTTAAAATTTACAGACATTTTAATTATAAAATTATTTTTCTATAAATATTATCTTAATTGTTGCATGTATTAATTAATTAGCACATTCTTAATAATAATCATAATTCATTTTTAACTTCGGTTTGATGAAAAAAGTTGTATGAAATAATTATTCTAATATATATTTATTTTATTTAAATCATGTCATATAATTATATTATTAAAAAATAAATTATTTGTTATCATAATTATTTATTAATTAATTAAAATAAATATATCTTATGTAAAAAATGATTTTTTTAATATTATAATTATATAACAAAATTTGAATAAAATTAATATATACTTTTAGTAAAAATCATTTTCTCTAATGATCTTTTCTATTCATGAAGTTCAAAAAATAGTCTAATAAATATAAATGCCAATGTGGCGGAAGGAAAGCAGAAGAGATGTTTGTTATATCTCCTCATCTACCTTCCAAGATTCATCAGTCAATTTTATTAATGGAAAGGAGATAAAGAACGACAAAGAAGCGGAAACAAGTGGCTGTAAATGGTCGGTCGAAGCATTTAGTTCGGGATTTGCGAAATAGCACAGTCAATACTGTTCAGCGGAGCCAGACACCATGACTTGGATCCAAGGGAAACTTCAATATTTATCATATTCACTCTATTTCATTTGAGAGTATAAATTTTGGTAAAGGTTGAGATTAATTTTAATAAAATTAAAAATGATGAATAAATTTTAAAAAATATTAAGGAATAAAATTATTACTTAATAGTTCAAATTTTTTGAACTTGTATGAAAAATTTTCAACACATGTGCATCTATCATAACAGGTGCTCTAAATTGGACTTTATTTTTAATGGATCCAATCTTGTTTTCTTCTCGAGACTAGTTTGAACAAATTGATAAGATTAATTTTAATGAGAAAAACTATCATTAAAATTATATATATATATTTTTTAATAAAATATTAAAAAAATTGATGTAAAAAATAAAAAAAATATTTTATACTTCAAATTTTTTTCCTATTATTACTGCTTGCAATTGAGATTGAAGGGACGGTGACCTCCAAATCCATCCTCAATCAAAATCAACCAAGAACAAAACAAAAAATGATAAATAGCAAATTTATTGAGTATTTTTTTTTAAATAATTGTATGGATCATTTAATATATATATTAATAGTTTTGGCTATTAAATTTTTAGTTTTTAAGATTAAAGGAAAAAGAGATATATTTATAAATAACAAGGAAACCGTGATTCATTTAATGGTTGCAGCAGTTATAAGAGGTGCAATTTCATATTGGTCGAACAAACTTTAAGATATTTGGGTCATCCGAGGAAGGGATTTTGAGTAATGGGAGAAAAGCCAGTGATAACAGTGAAAGCAAGGAGTGGACTTCTTACAAGATTTCCTTATCTTAACAAATTTCTTGGTTCTCTAATTCCCACATGATTCCCGATTCTCCGCAACTTTTTTACCCCAAATGGGTGAGTTTTTAAACCACAAACACTTTATATTGGCAATGTTAAATAAGATCAGTTATATAAAAATAATATAAGAATAACACGAATTAAAATTTAATAAAAAATATTATAAGTGTAATTAAAATTTTATATTTTATATGATAATATAAATTGAATACGAAATATGTACACAAATTATCATATTTATTTGTATCAAGAACTTGCCTTAAATCATATGATTAAGACTCGAGATTAAAAGTGTAATCGAGTTGAATCGAGATGATTCATTACGAAACTCAAATTGACTCGATTCGAAAACATGAGATTTAAAACTCGATATGAGTTTAATAGAGTCTGGTATTTGAAACTTGAACTCGATTTAACAAAATATTTGAATAACTTTGAACTTGACTTTATAAACTCAATTTGTCCATTTTAAATTATATTATGAGGGTAAAATGATAAATTACTAATAAAATATTAAAAATTTATTAAAAAACATAATTAATTTTTCAAACTACTTGAGCCGAGTATTCAAATTTTAAAATTAGATTTGAAAATAAATGAGTCAAATATAAATAATTATTGAATCAAAATCAAATATTTTGTAAATAATTTGATTTATTTAGATCATGTTCTACTTTGATCTAAAAACTCTACAAAAGTGGACAATTTGGGGGCTGTTTCTGCGGTGTTTCTAGCATCTATCATGATAAGGAAAGCATAAATGAAATCGAATAACTGCAATTTAAAAGTGACAATGGTACTTTGTCGTATGAAATGTCTGTTTGTGAGTTGCAAGATCAAACCTTTTTTTTTTTTTTTTGAAAACTAAGATCAAACCATTTATAAAAGAACAAGAAAGTTTAATTGCCATTCGCATTTTTCCAACAGCTCAGGCCAATTGCTACAGTGTAGTCGTTTTCGACTTTAAATACTAAAATTCGAGATTATTCAATTTGTAGTGTTGCATGAAATTTTTTAAAAATTAATGCTTAATTAAAATTTTTATTTATCTTGAATTAGTTATCTGCCTTAAAACCGAAGTGGGTATCGATTTTTTCATGATTTAGCTCCGATACTTATATATCGACAACCTTAATTTTGTTGTTGATAAGTTTTTTTAAATACTTCAAGTAGTTTGAATAAAAAATTTAATTCAAATGATTCGTACATTCAATCGTAAAAATTTATACTCAATAATTTAGAGATTTAAACTCTAACATCTTTTTTATCTTAGATTATGACTTTTGTTGAAAAAAATGCAGCAATAAATTTGAGTTCAAAGTGAGTTTTTTTTTTTTCTTTTAACATATTAAATTTGAGTTCTTTTAATTGCTAGGATTTAACTTCAAACTAGTACGTATATTTATTCATGATTTCTGAGCCAAAATTAAAATGTTATACACTTATTAAAAACAAATATTAATCTTCATGGTAGGAAAAGTTTGGTCAGATATTAAAAATCATATTAACTGCTGTTAGAATTGAAAAAAAAAATAGAAAATAATATTGTAATTTGCACCCACAAAACTTACAAGAAAATGACATCTGAATCTGATTTTGTAAATATCCAGTCTTTGGAAAGGCAATTTCATATTTACAAATCAATTTTTCATTGACTCGTTGAAGGGAATTTTCTTCACAAGTTGTCGATTAACCTTAACTTCAAAGCAATGTTAAGTCAACAGTTCATGCACTGTCGATGATCATGGACGTCTGAGATGACCAGTGGCCACTCGAATCACACTCTATCGCCTGGGATAGGAGCAAAGCTTATCCGATGTGCTTACAAAAGTAACAAAACGATAACGTTGGAGATGAGTGGAACCCAAGGCACCAACAGTGACTGCTGCTTTGAGACATTGAGTAGACCGTGTCAACATGGAATTGATTGAATCGATAAACTTGTTACTGAAGCGGAGTTGCATGGTTTTCCCAGTTGGCGGCTCGCTTACATTGGCCATGTTGCAGCACATAGCACATTGTCTAGTGCCCACCCACCCACCACAGGTTTCGACCTGCTTGTTTGTATGCTAATTGTTATTGGTGGCTATTGTGAAAAGAACTTTTGTTTCTAACAAGACTTCGAAATTAAAATACAAGACCTGCAATTTGAATATTGAGATGGGTTTATGATTTGATTGGAATTAGTAATTTTTTTTTTCATTTAATATATAAAAGAATATTTAAAAAAAAAAATCAAAGAAGGAAGATGTAAACTTTGAAGCTTGCTCCTCTTAAAAAAATTAATTAAATTTGAAATTTAGTTTAACCTATTCTTGTCTTTTTTTAAGATACAATTTTCAATAAATTTAAGATTTACATAATTGTTCATATACTCAAGATTTTACATATATATATAAATAACAAAGATTACTTGATGGTTAATAATTCTTCATTCCTTTTAGAGTCTTAATAATTTCTTTTGTCTTTAAGACATACATAGTGAAAGGAAGAAGAGAAAAAGGAAATTGAAATGGGCTGCATATGCATATGCTTGGGAAAATCAAAGTGTCAAAAATAGAAGAGATTAAATCTTCTATGCATATTGATGACATTCTAGACAGTAAATGTGGGCCAAGACAGTTGCTTATATGATTTAGACATTCATAAACATTTTCATTTATATATCGAAAATTTAACAGAGGTTGGATAACATTAATTAAAATAATATTTTAGGTACATTTAGGGGGCGTTTGGTTGGGGGAAATTTTTTCCCCCCCGTAATTTTTTTCCGTCATTCGATTCTCCCGTTTGGTTCGATTCTTTTCTTCCTCGTCAATCATTTTATTTTACCTACAGTTCTCAATTTTGAAAAAATCTGGGGTAAAATGATTACCTTCGGATCCTGAGGTATTTTTAGATTATCTGAGTCAAAAAAATTTTTTTTTAGATCTAAAGTAATTTTTTTCCCTAAAATTTACCCCTTAAAATTTTTTTCCTGAATAAAAGGTAATTTTGTTTTGTAAAATAATTTTTTTCCCCCCGAACCAAACACACCCTCAATGTAATTTTTAACCAATACCTAAATTACCTGATGCATCAAGTTTTAAGAATCTTAGAATTTAAAGAGACAGTGTGGGGGATCCACTTGCTGTCACTTACAAATCACATCTACGATAATAATATTGAAAGACACTGCAATTCATTGTATTTTGGAAAAGTATGTATATCAACAAATTACAACACATGTTTGTGTCAATAATTATTCCCTTACTAATTAATTTCATCAACAATATATAAAAATAATACAAAAATATAATACTTTATACTTGTTAATAAAAATAAAATTTACATTACTGTTCCAATCTCTTCCTTTCTAAATAAAAAGAAAAAATGATATGCAAGTCAGATATCTTGGTGAGAGAGAGAGAGAGAGAGAGAGAGAGAGAGAGAAAGGAAGAGATCTACCAAATGGACGATCAGGATTGCTCACATTCAAAAGATCAGGGTCGCATGGTTAATTAAGAGACTACCACACATTAAGATCAAGGGTCCCAATGCTTGGCGCAGCCCAATCATGAAACTCACCACATACCATTATCCATGCAAGAAAAGTCATGACAATTGCAGATCTTGTAGATCATGATCATCCATGACTGATAATAATTCACAATCATAAAATCAAGTCGGCATTTTTTTTTAATAGAATTTTTTTTCTTGTTAAAGGAAAGTAGATTTTTGAATTCAGCAAATTTATATAATTTTTTAAGATTATTCAAAGAAGAAATTCAATTAAAACAAAATCTAAAAACATTCTTAACTAATTTTTTTATAAAAAAAATGATAAACATTTTCTTTTTTGCAATTATTACATTCCATTACAAAAACTTGATTGAAAAATTAAAAAGATTATTAACTTGAGAAACTATTGAAAAGAATAAATTTGATATTTCTGAATATTTTAAATACGATATGATGATATGATAAAAGAATAACACGATAATAAATATAAAAGTAACATAAATTAAAATTAAATACAAATTATATAAGAATATAATAAAAATTAAAAATAATATTTTAGATTTTTTTATCAATATTAATTTTGACATAATTTTTTTTAATTTTTAATATAATATAAATATAATTTTATTTAATATAAAGATATAAATATGAATGATTAGGTTTAAAGGTTTGCGGGACTATACGGTACTATTAACGATGATTACAAATCGACAAATCACCTGGTCGCGTGAAAATGAGGCATCAGAGTTTGCGGGGAAATGGGGTTGAAAAGCTTTGGCTGAACATGAATGATATTTGATTGCTCTGCATGTTTTTCAACTATGAATTTTACTTTTACCCCTTTAGATGGGCGGTCAAATGTGTCTGTCCTGGATCTAGGCTATCATTACTTTGTCATTCTGATGTTCGAAGATGATCCTGCAAAATCATGACCTTGTTTACATGGAGAGAGCTTTCTTTCCTCGGTGTTTTTTCGTGCAATGTACTTTTTTTTTTAACGATCCAGAGTGATCCGTCAAAATTATTTAAATTTAAATTTAAATTTTGTTATATATTTTAATTTTATTTTAATTATTCAATTAAGTATATTTTGAATTCATACAAATATGCGGAAGAAATGTTAGCTGAACTTTTATGAGACGTATGGTCAAATTGTACCTAGTTTTGCTCAAAGATCTATGAACAACATCAATATCTTTCATTAATGGTCATTGATTATTTAGTCAAAGCTTATAAATCTGCAATTCTTACAGTTAGTTGGAGACAGTTTAATTATGTTGGTGTTTGCTCAATAACGTAGTACCTACTTTCTTACACAGGAAGATCAATATAATAATGAGGTCCAATTCTTTTGCTGCATAACCAATTTAATTGTTCTTTCTGCAGATTAGATAAGTGTCAAAATTAACATGTTGGAAGAAAGATTAAAGTTCGTTCATGTTTTGTTGGAGGATAGCCGAGATAAGATCGGACATAAACACATAATCTTGTCCACGAGGCCTGTTAAAGTTGGGGAAATTAGGCTTACATTAACCATGGGAAGGGGAAAAAACAATGATTCAGGAAAGGAAAGGCTGTCAGGAAGACCGGAGAACAGGAGAAACGACAGCCCTCTCTCAATTACTTGGCTGATTTCTCCTGTAAAGTACTTGACTTCGAAGTACAAAGTCACTTCGTCACGCTGATGTGCTACAATAAGAAAACAGCGGAAGGAAAAGAAAGAAGCATTTAATCGTTGGAAATGAAACAAGGGTTTTGATTCTTTTGAATGATTTATGGAATACAGTAATGTTTCTCGATTGAAGCAAATGGAAACATAATGCCCCAGCTTGTAAACGAAGGTAATGTCTAATCTAATGTAGGTCAGCCTCAGTTACATCCAATGTGATGAAACAGTAGCTAGCTAGTAATCTTAATTCAAAAGAATCAATGAATAGCAGCAAATCCCTGTTTTCGAACTAAATCAGCAAGACAAACGAGATATATGGACAAGAGTGGGATTGGCTAATCAGTGACTTTGTATAAATTAATATGGTAAAAAATTTATTTTTTAAATTATTCATCTATTTTTTATTTTTATTATTATTTTAATGTAATATTTTTACTCAATATTTTTTTCATCACACTCATATCATTGTTACAATTATAATTACATTCAAAAACATTACTATTTCATATCAATCTCACCCGATATGAAAATTAATTTTATCCTAAGCTTCATATTCCTACTCTAAAAGATGAAACCTTGGTGGTCCAACCACCGGAGACCCGGCTTACCACCTTTTTTCTTTCTCAATGATGATCCAGTCTTGTTTTGGAATTAAATATTACAAAAATATTAGAATTTTACGCATAAAATTACACTCCTAGTGCAAGAACTGTTTCTAGCTAATCCATTGACAACCCACAAGGGAGCCACTCTTTATACGGCCAAGATTCGAGTGGGACCAAAAATCAAGTTCTTTTACAAACTTTGATGGAAGCGAATGCTTTGATTCATTATAATAAGGTTGATAAAAGATGCAAGAGATTAGCAAAAGGGCAATGGTGGCTGGTGGCTCCAACCCATTTCAGTCTGTTCTTAAACCACAATCATAATTGTCCTCTTATGCTTCAACTCTACATTTCTTCCATTCCCACCATACCCCAACTTTTCCCTCTCCCTTTTTTTGTGGCAAAAAGAAGCTTTGCATCTGTTATGCCAAAATTTCTTGCCATCTTCAGTGTAACTTTCTCTTCTTTTGGCACAAGCTTGAAAACTCCTTTCTTGCTCTTATGAATGATCAGTGCGTCTACTTGGAAAGATGAGAAAAAATATATATTTTTTTTTGATGTTCAGTTGGTTTTTATTTCATTAGGATGTGGTTGTGGCTTATTAGTTTAATCAGTAAGGACCAAGTATGAGATTTTCTTGATTCTGTTTATTCCAAAGCAAGCTATAGTATATTTCTGGACAGATCAGAAGGGGAGAGAGAAGAATTGATAGAACATGTTATTTGCAACAGGCAATGTCAGCAAGATCTTACGGTTTTTGTCTAGTAAAACACGAAAATTTTATGTCTAAATTCGTGTGGACATACTTAATATAATTTATTTTTTAATTTTTGTTATATTCACATATAATTTTTACTCTATTGTATCTCATATTACTTTTGTATATTTTATTTTTATTATTTTGGTTGCATGTCAATATCTCGTATATAAAATTACAAATTCCATGCATTTCGGCTACCCGTTGCCTACCCACTTTTGATTCTAATGAGAAAAGGTTATATCACTTTTTTCAACTGACAAAAGAAACTTGTTTTCCCACTGCTGATTAACTCATATCCAGCACTAAACATGTTTAGTCTGGCACCAACAGTTACTTATCAGTTCTTCTCATGCTAATGATGAATCTTGCATGCATTAAAGAAGAACTAAAAGTAAAAAGTTCTCCGAAACAGATGATTCTTTTGTGAATTTGAAGGAATTGGTGATCAAATGATAATAGCGGTTGACTAATTAAGGCAAATATAAACTAAGCTTCAATGGCAGTTTGTTGCTAAAGCAAGAATAACAACTTGTTCAAAACCTCCCATAATTCAATAAAAGAATTAAAAAACAATCATTAACAGATCAAGTTTCCATACGAGATGTTCGCAAGAATGGTTTAATCATTCTGATTTCTGACTTAATCTCTCATCTATGCAGAAACTATATATTAAAATAAATATATAACCAAATGCTAATGCAGTCCACATATTTATCACGTGAAATAGAAAAAATGGAAGAAATTCTTACTGTTATCTAATACCATTGAATTGTAAGAAAATTCCAAGAACATGAATTCAAAGAACTTACAGTATCACCATTCACCAATGCTGTAATTTGCTGATTATCATTTTACAAACGTGCTCAACTAATCATCCAATATCTGATTCCAATTCTGGTTAGATAACATAGTTTAACTAAAAGTATTGTTCAAATTGAAAAGGACATGATCAAAATCCATCTCAATTGAGCAGAAAGTTTGATCCAAAATTCCAATTTCCCCTTGATTTTTGGTTCTTGTAGGACCTTCTGGTTAGTAAAAACAATAAAAAGGTTGTAGCAAAGAATTGACAGGACTCTTAATTTGGCCTAAATATCATTGTTCTTGTTCTTCTTTTTCTTCCTTTTGATACAAAAAGATAAAATTTATGTTTAGTAAAAGAATCTAAAAGAGTCAAAAGCCTTTTCTTTATAGATGGACAAATGGCTGACCCACTGCAATTATTGATATATTTTTTCTCGACGGATTCTGTCGCCTGTGACTGCCTGTTTTCTGGTACACAACTGGCAAACCTTGTCCTGTGAAAGGATCATTCAATGCAGAAGATCTGCTGATAAAACAAGCCATGTTCTAGAGTTGGGTCACTGGAACTCAAGGTTTTGGCCGTTTATAGTTTATACTATAACCATTATTATCAACACAATACAGTCTTTTTCCTTTGTGATTCTACTTTTCTGTAGTTTTCACAAATGGGTATATTGCCTGGATTTGACAGGTTGAAGCTGTGGGCAAGAACTTAACTATACTGTTGAAATAGGCTCATATCTAAGCTAGGCTTAGGTTAGGCTATAGGAAATTAAGAATGATATTATAATACAAGACAAAGAAACATTGTACTCAAAGGAAGGCAATTCTATAGTTGGTAAGGTTGTTTTGTAGCCTTTGTTAATTGTGAGGTCATACCTATGTCATCATTGAGACTTTCCCAAGCAGATCACCTGAATTTGAGGGAAAAGGTCAGGCTGCTAATCAATTGGCACCAGAAAACTGGAGTGACGGGAATCCATTGAAGAAAAGGTTCTAGCTTTCAATTATTAGCCAGGGGGTGTAAAGGAAATTCCTCTGAAGGGTCTCACTTTTGTTTTATCAGCATACTTGTTTGTGCAACTGGGCTCCCTTCATGAGTTGTTTGCAAAAGAGTGGCTAAGTCATCTTGTAAAAGTGAGAGAGTTCATCATAACAAAACTAACCATAGTTTACTCTTATAATTCCCCTTTCTCTCTCTCATGACTGCAGTAATTGAGAGGAAAATCTTTTGTGATGTTAGAACATGGTTGGGCAAGAAAGAGATATTAGGGTTTCAATTAGACAGAATATATCAACTAACCCTTAATTTGTCTTCTATTTCTTTAGTTTTGGTAGTGCTGACGCAACAATCAAACATTAACAAAGCAAAAACAACAGTATCTCAGACATTGACAATTAACTTCTCATATTGGAAATCATGATGTCTGTTTTTCCCCCTCTCTAATTTCTAGCTAATACTTGTTAATACGACATCGTATAGTATACTATTAGTAAAATTTTTAAATTTTATAAGAGGTTAAATGATGACACATTTTTTATAAAATATTAAAAAAATAAATAAAATAAAGTTATGTATCACTATCTTACTTTCGTTTGTAAAATTAAATTTTTTTTATTAATAATGTATTGGATAATAATTCATAGTAGATCGATAAATATTTTAATTTTAGATTAAAAAAAATAAAAAAAGTTTGAATTTGAGGCCCCAAAGTTTTCTTTTTGGGATGTGAATTCAGGCATGCATGGCACCTTCTTTTCATTACCATGTTACCAAACAGCCACATGATCATAAAGAAAGTATATTTGAGGTGGGTGTGAACATTGTTAATTTAATGATGAATATTATAAACTCAAATTTAAAATCAACACAACATTAGAATGATTGCCAAATGGTCCTCGCCAAAAGGCGGCAGCTTTTTCTTGACTTAATGGCAGTGATGATTGATTAATTAATCCTGAATTCTCTGATTAAATTAATTAAAAGCAATTTTCCAAGCTCTAGCTGCTAGACAGCTACCTAATCATTTTGGACCAGATTCTGCATTCTAATCTCTCCTACTACAAAGAATTAATTCATAAACCTGGGAAAAAATAATGGATAAATTAGAACGATTTGTAATCAAAACGGTTGTGAGTAATCAGCTTGTGATTAAGATTTCGCATTGTAATAATCTTTTTCGCTGTCAGTCATGTTCGATTACATGTGGCAGGGGAAGAAGATCAGCTAAAGCAACAAAAAACTTGGAAGAAGTACTGAAGGCTTGTGATAGCAACATTGTAGATATCCACCCCAAGTTGCTTTTCATTATCAAATTTTTTATGTTTCATCTCTGGAAAGAGGCAAAATATAAAACGTTTTTAATGTCACGTAAAATGATCAACTTGGCATCCTGCCTTCATCATCCGCCATGGGAAGGGCCATGGGACTGAGCTCACAACCCATTTTATCTAACATATATATATATATAACAAAAACCTTCGTCTCGATATCGGAATAGATTACATGTATTCATATTAAGTCGTTAATATGAAATATTTTTTTTTTTAATTTACGTGTTATCATACTTTTTTAAATAATTTTTTTTCAATTTTTTTTTTGTTTTCTCCTGAATTTGAATTTTTTTAATTATTCATAACTTTTATTCTCCAAATTGAAACGTTAAGATACCAACCCTAGCTAACTTTTAAGTTTATATATTTTATAAAGTATCGATATTTAAAAAATTGTAAATTCCGATGATCAAACTCTAATGCAAAAAATTATTTCTTAAGAGAAATGAGTGACAAATTAAATTAAACCTCGAGATAAAAGGTTTCCAGAGCATACTGGAAGCAATATGGCTTAATTAATTTTCTAGCATTAATGGCATATTAACAATTGAAAATTTGCTGCATGGCTATGTGGACTGTAGACTATGGAGTGTAGACTAAGTTATTGGTATGAACGCAGCTAAGGACAAGAAATTACTGTTTACCAATTACCATAGCATTCAGAATCAGAAACCAAGAAATTAAAAAAGAATTGATAACTTGAGAAAAATCCAAGACTAAACATCTAGTAATTCGACAACCTTTTTTAACTAATACAAACAACTTTGTAACAATCAAGGTTGTGTATGGAAAAGATCAACTGTCTAGTTAATTAATCTAAAACATTTCGCATCTAATCAATTTTTATTTCGTGAATCCAAACGTATGCATCTCTTTTTTGATCTACGATTTAATGTATATTAATACCACCCTAAAGTCATTAAATATAAACTAAATAAAGTATTATGTTTTATAATAATAGGATTGCAAATTGAGAATATAAGATTTTAGGAATCTTTTTCGCCTTTAATTTATTTTGATGTTGAAAGGCTTCTAGGAGTTGGATAAATCGAATATATTTGTAGTCAAGCTTGAGAAACATCATCTAAATTTGACCTAATAGCCTATAGATACGGTCGGTTAACCTAATAATTAACAAATTATATATTATCTGTCTACTTGCCTAAATACTATGTGTTGTTAAACAGCACAACAATGATGAATTGCTGACGTTAGTATTTCGATCCTTTAGCCACGTCACTTTGCAAAAAACCAGAACAGTCAAAGGAGCGCAGGGCTTTCCCTGCGTAAACACTCCGATGCTTAAGTCAGAAAAAGATTTCGGCAGAGTTTCAGTATATTCAAAAAGTAAAGTCTCAATTCATCATTGTTATCATCTGTGTCAAAACAAAAACTTTAAGGTCTTTGGTTCAAACCTCTGAAGACGCGATAAAATCGTGAGGGCGAAGCTTGAGGGCAGGGCCCAAAGCAGACAATACGATTGAGTGAGTCGCTAGCAGCTGAGTTAGGACACCACAATACTATGAATAATCTTTTGTATGCTTTTTGCATCTCAATTCAATATTTGAATTGTATTTAATTTTGAACGTACAATTAAAAAAGAGTTATGATATGTTAAACTATTTGAGTTAAAAATGTCAAAAAAAAAAAAAATTAACCCCACCTTCAATTATCTAAAAAATATCATTGGCCCACTTTGATCCTAAAGGGAGAAGGCTTTTAAGAAATCCTGTTTATTTGGTCTTTCTTAAGTTATATTGGATCACAATTTTGCCCACTAGGGCTTTGTGGATGTATGGCTGCAATTTGCCATGGAAAATCCAGTTGTCCATTCATGTTTGGGTTGCTACTTGTAAATGGGCTAGCTACCATCCTTCTTGGTTTCTTACGTTGGAAGTAGATGAACCAGGGCTTGTTTCAAGTTTGTCCATTATTTTGAATGAAGTATTTGCTTATCATTAGCCGTGTTTTCACCCTTCAAAGCAACGCTTTTACTTCACACAGCTTGGTTGCTTTGCTTAAAGCTTAACGAAAAATAAAAGAAAGGTTGAGATTTTCCTCCAATGCTGAAACAGAAACCACATTAAATTGCAATTTTAAACCTAACAGGACAATACCTAACTTTGAAAACAAAAGCTAAAATCCTGAAGCACTAAGCCTAAACTGGTTTCATGGGAAGTTTCTCTTCGTTTCAAAGACTTCTTTTCAGGTCCAAGAAACTCAAAATGCATTTCATAATGCCTTCGTTTGGGAAAGAAAGGAAAAAGAATGGAGGAAAATAAGAGAGAAACTATTTGAGCTAGACTTCACAATTGGTTTATAATTTTCGTGTACGAATAGTATAAAATACAAAAATTATATTACACATTCACATCGACATATCGGATATAAAATAATTTTTAAAATTTTTATTAAACTTTAGTTTATGTAATTTTTATAATTATATCTCACTTTTATATCATGTCATATTTAGAATTATCAAGTTTAATTTTAACCCTATTTTCGGAATATGTTCTGGTGTATCCTTGCCAAACTTCAAAAAGATATCCGACCAAAACTTTACTAATTATAGATAATCCCATGCTTAAGCAGGAAAAATTGCTGAAATATTTTCAGCTAATTATCAGATTATGTATTAGTTACGCTTGCACTTTGCAGGATTTGTGTCCACCCCAAAAGGGCACCATCACGAGTTTTCCATTAATTTACAAGTTATTACGTGCAAGCCATGGCCATATTCATTTCCCTATATGCAAATAGATTTTGAGAATAAATAAATAAATAAAAGAAGCAGCTTGAAAGCGCAGAGATTGAAGTCTCTAAAACAAGCATTAAAAGAAACTTGTTAAATGTTGAAGTTGCCCATAAAAGAAGACAACCAGTTCACATGTATTGCGTCTCAGCAAAACAACTGACATATATGCTGATTTGCCATAAGCAACAGACTTAATCGTTAAAGTTGATTAATAGAAAGTAGAAACCCACACAAAATCTCTATTTTCTTGGTGCAATGTCTTTCAAGCTTGGTTCCATAACGGTCATGATGAATATTCATGGACATTAGCCAGTCTTATTACCTTTGTCCGAGCGAACTTTTCAGCTAACCGACATGGAACCAAAACTCCCATTTTTGGAATGGTGGAAGATTGCTTTTTTCTATATCTTGGTTCCTTGCAAGGCATCACTTCATTCTCTTCCTCCCTTTGCCTCCACTCAAAAATGTCTGTTTCCATCTCTATATATACAGTTGCTCAACGGGGACCTTTTAATAACAGCCAAAGTGAGAACAACGAGACAGGAAAAGAGAATTTAGAAAGCTTCAGTTATGGAGATTAAGGTACAAGGTGAAGAATCTCATGAGCATGGTGAACAGAAAGTCCCTCTCCTGCAAGACTTGACTGTATCTGAAACTGAAAAGAGCCTTATACAGAAGGCAATCAGTCAAACATTTAAAAGCACGGCGCATTTGGCTAATCTATTGCCCACTGGAACTGTTCTCGCTTTCCAACTTCTCTCGCCAATATTCACAAACCAAGGCGACTGTGACTCAGTCTGTCGTTCCATGACGGCTGGCCTCATAGCACTTTGTGGATTATCATGTTTCCTGGTGAGCTTCTCAGATAGTTTCAGAGACGAGAAGGGCAATGTTTGTTATGGCTTTGCCACATTTCATGGGCTGTGGGTCATTGATGGTTCAGTAACTCTTCCAGCAGAAATAGCCACAAATTACCGATTGCAATTTATAGATTTCATGCATGCCTTCATGTCAATTCTAGTATTTGCAGCTGTGGCACTATTTGATCAGAATGTCATAAGTTGCTTTTACCCAACACCATCAGTTAAGGCTCAGGAGATCCTCACAGCACTGCCAATTGGGATAGGCGTCTTCTGCAGTATGTTGTTTGTTGTCTTTCCTACCACACGTCATGGAATTGGATTCCCCCTGTCTGCAAATTGACATTTTCCTCTTTTGGAATGAATACCCATGCGTTTCCAAAGTCGTAAAACTCTTCTAATCCCAATGTACTCATGATCCTTCACTTTGGATCTCTTCTAAAGTGCAGAAGATGAGACCGCTTCTTGTTATATCACTATAATCTTAGTCGGCTTCAACCTCTTCATTCACTTGAAGGTCCAGTTGCTAAATAAACTAGAAATCTGTGAGAATGACCCTGTATGTATTAGTTACATTAAGGATAGTAAGTAACAAACCATAATACATGGTTCAGAGATCATAGACATCATCAGTTGAAAAAAAACTCAAGTCAGTAAATAAGCAAGAAAATGAGAAATGAAGTAAAAATCCAACTGCAAACTAGCATCGCTGAATTTTGTCATTTTAGGAAAAGAAAAAGGATCGGTTTATTGTATAAGTAATCCAAATAATGAGAAGACAAATATATGTTAGGTGCAAAATAATCAAGTCAAATTAGTAGGTAAGGCTAAACCAGAAATATGTATACAATTGGAATAATGGAAGTATGAGATCAATAGTTGCATGCTAAACAAAGAGCTTCATCTTGAATTTCTATTTGAGCTTCAGCAAATTCACTCATCACCTCAACCTGAAACAATAACAGTTTTGTGAACCATTCTTTGACCCCAAAATACGCCAAGAAGCATACTCCATGCTCCCTCTTATGTATCACATCCATCAATCACCATTTCATCAACAATGCGAGCAACTTTGTAGAGGTCTCCTTTCTTACAGAAAGATTTCGTAACAGTCTAAGAAGTCCAGTCTCAACAGAGATGCTGCCAGTCCTCATGGTTAGATACAATTGGAAGCTCAAGCTAAATCACTCATAGTACAAAGAACTTCAACCAACATACTATATAAATCCTAACTTGAAGACTCCAAGTTAATCAGTTTGGCAAAGTCCTGCCCAAGACCATTTCATCAAGGAAGCTTGCAGCCTCCTGAAACTTGTTAATATCACAGAATCCACTTATAATCTTCCCTTATGACCCTGCATCTGGTTGCAGGCCTTGAAGTTTAATCCTCTCAAGAACCTCCTCAGCTTCTTGAAGCTTTCCCTATTTACATAGTCCATGAATTAAGGTACTACAAGCTATTGTGTTGGGTTTACAATGCTTGCTAACCATTGTCTCCAGTAGTTCCATGACTTCTGAAGAGGGCCCATCCTTGCAGAGACCATCCATTCAAAAACTGTAGGTAAACACATTTGGCTCAATGTCATTATTTTCATCTCTTCAATCAATCCTATAGCTTCATTTATATTCTTTGACTGACATAAGCCATGTATCAAGGAGGAATATGTAACAACAGGAGAACAATCTGTCATTTTCATCTCTTCAAATAACCCCTTTTCTTCAGTAATCTTTCAAAATCTACACAACCCGTTAATCAGTCCCATAAGGATAAGAATCCGGAGAACACCCACGATTAGGCATCTCATGGAATATATGAAAAGCAGAATTCAATTGTTCCACTATTCTCGCAGACTGCTTTAATTAAAATATTGAGAGAGGCAACACTGTGGGAACACCTACTAATATCATATGCATGTAAAACTTCAAAGCAATCTTTGACTGATTCTCTTCAACTAGAATATCAAACACAGTAATATAAGAGTTCTTTACTAGGTTCGTATTGGAATTCCTTCATCTTATCAAAGACCCTCATGGCATCCAATGGTCTATGAACCCTTCCATATCCTCTACAATAGAAAGGAATATATCTCCCCATTAGATCACACTTTTCCGCCTTCTATCAAGGAGATCTTCTTCTGGTCCAAATTTGTTTGCTGACACTAATTTAGAGATCATAACACCAAAAGTGCCGTAATCATGACAAAAACCATTGTCATGCTCAGCTGTTGCCGAATCAAATATAGCAAGAGCCTTGTCCGTATTCCACTATTCCTCTCTGCTTTATTTAAGTGCACGACCATTGAAACTCAACCTTGTTACCCATTATAGCTAACTCTCTATATGAACACTACACTGCCAAAAATTCATCAGTATCACATGACAAGCTTCAATGCTAAATTGCAACTCGCGGACACACCTACACGAGATTCAGATTCAGAAGTTAAACAAACATCTATAAGGAGAGTACATATATTCTTTCAAATTTAAACTAATAACGAATATATAACAGCAAATTTTGTCCTTAATTTCTCATCCCAATATACTCATATGGATGGCTCTAAAATTTATCGAACAACCCAGGAAAGAGAAGCAAACAATACATGGGAAATGTTACATGCAACAACATGAACTGTTTATGCATCGGATTGATAGCGTGAGCATCTTATCGAACATTTGATAGGTGGAAACTAGAAACGGGGAAAAGAAACTAGAAACATCTTCAAAAGCATGTTTAAGAGAACGAAGTAGCTTACAATTCGCTGTCGTGAAATGAAGCGAGTGAGGCGAAAATGTTTGGGAAATCGAAAAGCTAGTGCGGTTCGTCATCAGTGAAGAGCAACTGTTTTCGCGTCTTCCGCAGTCGCACTCCCTCGTGATTCATAAACCAGCCTGATGCAGGCCAAAGTGACCCATTATTCTGACCCATAAAGTGTTCGAAAAAAAGTATAAAGGATTTCTAACAAGAAACCAAGCCAGCCCAGTCTTTTGTAAGCCAGAAAAAGAAAAGTAGCTTATTGTGTCTTTGTTGGGCCTCCATCGCCGAGTTTCCTTGTGCAAAGATTTGGTCATTTTCACAAGCAATCAAACATCCAGTCTATTATCAAATTACAGAAGTTTGAACGGACGAGACATTTATGCTTAAATATTGATCGAACTCAACGTTTCATTTGGATCATATGTTCTTTCAGCTAAATTTAACGTTTCTCTGCAACGCTGGAGACAAAGTTCAAGATCTTTGGAGCTTTGCAAGAGGAAAACACCAAAGACAAACATCAGGATGAGTTGAAAACTTGAACGAGGTGTATAAATTTACATGTGTCGTATACTACAGCTTACAGGTGTATAAACTTGAACGATTTTCACAAAACTTCTTCACACTTGTCACGGATAGCAATCTTTTTCTTCAAGACATTAATTTTCCATCTGTTTTATGCACCATTTAAAAAAATCCATCTAAAGTTGAAATTATCTTTCTGAAAACTTCTTTCTCGTGAGTCCGAATCAGGACAATAGTTGTTATTATTTGCGTTGATTTTACCTCAATTTAAAAATTTATAATTCAAAATTTGTTTTTAATTTAATTTAATTTAATTTTTAAAATTTGAGTTTTAAGAGATTTAAGAGGTTCGAATTTGATTTTATAAATTTAAACGTAATTTTACAAACTTGAATTTGATTTAATAAATTTAATTTATTATTTTTTTAATTATATATTATAAAAATAAAAATAATAAATTAATAATTAAATATTTAAAAAATTTAATTAGTCTCTCAAATGGTTCTATTTGAATAGCAAAGTACAATAATTCAACTTGATTTGTTTTTAAATAGTTTAATCTAAAACTTAACTAAAAAATAAACATATTAAAATTAAGTATATATATCAAATATACATGTAACAAAAATATGAATTATTAGATATATGAGAAATGATAGAAAAAAATATATTTACAAAATTATTGAAATGATATTTATTTAGAACAAAATAAATAAAAATTATTTACGTTGATTTGAATAATATTACGTAAACTTATAAATATTTCAATAAAAAAATGGAAAGTATGAACTATGATGATCAAGACTTAGGTCAAGAATCAGAAAACTTGAAAAGAACCTAGTTAAAAAAATAGGATAACAAAAGAATTGAAAGAAAAAAAATTACTTTGAATTGAAATGAATGAATAGAAAAAAATTAATATTAAGGATTTAATATGAATTTTTTATTAATTTATATAATTTATTTTAATATTAAAAAAATAAATTTTAAATATGATAATAGAATAAACTCAAATAATTTAAAAAATATTTTGATTAATTTACATCTTAATTTTCATCAAGGAAGAATAGATCGGAGATGATAAGGGTTTTTTGGAGAAAAACGAGAAGAGTGGGCGACCGCTCGCGATTGGACAAGATATCTCTTCCTTCACCAGCCTTTCACTGGGGATAAGATCTGGCCCTACCTCTCTCCGCCAATATCCTCCTCTCCCTGTATCCTCAGCCACAATTAATCTCTCTATTCCATTACCCTCAAGCATACCTCTTCTTTCACTGTTTCTTTTTATTTTACACCGTTGATCAACAATCCCCTCGGTTTCTGATCTTCATTCTACGTGATCAAGTCAGAGGACGCTGTATATTATCCTGTTTCTTATTGCAGGGGATTGGAGAATCGAGAACCACTAGAATAGTTGAAAAAAAGAGAAAAATCTGTTAATCCCCTCCCTCCATTAAGAGCTCGCTGTGCTTACCGGATATAGATTTCGTTCTCTGTTCCTCTCTCTCTCTCTCTCAGTAGCAATGGAGTCGCGATTGTTGTCACGCGTTTCCGGCATCGCTGGCTTGCCTCAGCTTAGGCCGAAGCTTTCGCGAGATAGTGTCAACGTGTCATTTGCTTCGGCTAAGCCTATCGGAGCCGTTGGAGAAGGCGGGAACGTGGTATGGGGGAGGCAGCTAAGGCCGGCCCTGCTACTTGAGATCTCGCCGGTTAGTAAGCGAGAGATTTTGAAGCCGGTTTTAGCTGCCGCGTCGTCGCCAGCCGAGGGAGGAAGCGATTCCGCCGGGTGAGGTCCGTTTCCTACGTTCTGACTTGGTCAACTAGTCCACGCTTCAGTATCTGACTCACTGACTCGGTGTTATTGCAGGGACGCAGAGATCGCTCCGGTTGGCTTCTTCCAGAAGTATCCCACTATTGTTACTGGCTTTTTCTTCTTCATGTGGTAAGTTCAAAAACCAGACACCGAGTTTAACCGTCAAATGTTTGACGGGTCAAACGGTAGTTAAGATTCGGTCAAGAGTCAAGCTAACTTCAGTTTGTGAAATTACAGCATCGTCCTTCTGTTTTCTTTTCTTCCAGGTACTTTCTGAATGTAATATTTAACATTCTCAACAAGAAGATTTACAATTACTTCCCTTATCCCTAGTAAGTAATTGGAATTTTCTTTTACATTTCTTATTTCTTTAAAAAATAAATGATTAGTTTTGTTAAAGGTATCTTAATTCTTAATGGCATGTTTGGCGCAGTTTCGTGTCGGTTATTCACTTGTTCGTTGGGGTGGTTTACTGCTTAGTCAGCTGGGCCGTCGGCCTCCCTAAGCGGGCTGTAAGTGAACCATCTAATCCCACCGTCTCAATGTAACTGTGGTGGTCTTTTCAGTGTTGGAAAAATGGAATATGTTGTCATAACCTGCTTCCTTTTGAAGAAAACCTGAGGAATTTGCCGCTGTCGTGCACTTATAATTGTTGTTTTCATGTGTAGCCTATTGATTCAACCCTGCTGAAGTTGTTGATCCCCGTCGCTGTATGCCATGCACTAGGCCATGTAACTAGCAATGTCTCCTTTGCAGCTGTTGCTGTCTCTTTCACCCACACAATCAAAGGTGATAACATTACATGAATCTAAACTCTTGACTACATACATTTAGTGGGATGTTTGTGAGTATGGATATAACGGTAAATTGCTCTTATCGTGACCTTGAGATCACAGTTTAAGTTACAAAAACAGCCGTCCATTAATGCGAAGGAAGAATGCATATATGGGTTTTTTTTTATTCTGTATATAGTTATGCATTCAACATTCTGTCACCAGGTTCATTACTAGTTTATTTTTTCAGCTCTTGAGCCTTTCTTCAATGCTGCTGCTTCCCAGTTCATACTCGGACAATCCATACCAATCACTCTGTGGCTGTCTCTTGCTCCTGTTGTTATTGGTAAGTTCTCTCTTCTCAGTTTTGATTACCTCATTGGAATCTGCTTTAATGTTAATTGCATTCTCTTAATGGGCTCTAGCTCTAATTGTTCAGATAAAGAAACTATAAAACTCTATTATGATATTGGCATATTGCACTTGAATTGTTAAAGTGCCACGTTGTTTGGATAACATTTAATCGCAAACTAAATGCAGGTGTATCCATGGCATCACTGACTGAGTTGTCATTCAATTGGACGGGTTTTATTAGCGCTATGATATCTAACATCTCCTTCACTTACAGGAGTATCTATTCCAAGAAAGCTATGGTGACTTTCTTTCCAAAGAATCAGAGAGATTTCCTCCTTTCTTCCTCTCCACTTCCTCTTATATTTTTGACCCATTTACTGATAAACATGTGATGATAATTTTTGGTATGCAGACCGATATGGACAGTACAAATATCTATGCTTATATTTCCATCATTGCTCTCTTCGTCTGTATTCCCCCAGCAATCATTGTAAGTAAAAAATCTTTTGAGGGCAGCTCGAGATTTTCAGACAATTAAAAACTAAAACTCATAGTCTTTTAAACCCTGTTTTCCCACCTGCCTGTTGCAGTTCGAGGGTCCTCAACTGATCAAGCATGGGTTCAATGATGCTATTGCTAAAGTTGGTGTAACTAAATTCATCTTGGATCTCTTTTGGGTAGGAATGTTTTACCATCTCTACAATCAGGTACATTAGCTTCTATTTTTTCTATTGTTTTAAGTTCCATTCTTGTTGTTGATTTATGCTGCTATACATCTGTCCTAACATGATGCCTCTTGCCATCATATACATCGTGTTAGGTTTCTTATATTGATAGTGGAAGAGATTGGGTGTGTATTTAAAAGTTTGAGAAGAAACTTCATACTTTGAGCTAATTTTTAAGGTTAAAAAGGTTTAATAACACTTAATACTGGTATTAGAGCTCAAGTTACTAATATTTTCTCCTTTTCTTTTCCGGGTAAAGAATTAAGTGTTCCCCTTAAAGTCCAATGTGTGAAAGAGAAATTATTGAGATTCTCGTATCACTTGTAGAAGGGGATATGTGTATGATTATATGTGTGAGAGAAAGTTTCAAAAGTCTCATTCATTAAACTAGCTTTTGAAGTTAAGCCAATAACACGCCTTGTAGCACCCAACACATGGAAGTTGATCATGTACTCTTTTTTTTCTTTTTTTCGGTACTCAGTTGGCTACCAACACTTTGGAGCGGGTGGCACCTCTTACCCATGCAGTTGGCAATGTGCTGAAGCGTGTGTTTGTCATTGGCTTCTCAATCCTGGCTTTTGGTAAGCTTATATCTTACACATTTTTACACTCCTTTTCTAAGAATTCTTTTGCTACATAATATGTCAGGATATAACTCTTTAGACTGAATATCCGGCAACCTACTTTCTTACAGGAAACAAGATTTCAACACAGACAGGTATTGGAACAGTCATAGCAATTGCTGGAGTTGCAATGTATTCTTTCATCAAGGCTAAGATGGAAGAAGAGAAACGAGTGAGTAAAAACACTGACAAAAAACACAGATTATAGCTTGAACTGATTGCTCGTGTAATTGAACTAAGTTCATACTCTTTGCTTTCTTCTTTCGCAGCAAATGAAAGCAGCATGAACAGAAAAGAAAAGAGGCATGGAAGTGGAGGAAGCCACCGGTGTAAAGTTACAACAATATGTCTTTCCTCGTAAATTTAAATTGAATATCCCGCTGTTATTGCGAAGTTATTTTTTCCCGTCAATTTCTTTTAATTCAGAGCACAAACCATTGCTAATTTTCGATCAGTCTCTGTGTGACTGAAAATAATGTACTATCACTTACTCTGTCTCTCAAATTAAGCCTTACTTCATTAGAAGCTTTGAAGATGGAGTTTGAGCAGAATAGGTGCCAAAAATAAAAGATATCACGTGAATATTATATGTAATTCCTGCATGCGTGGAAGCCTAGAAATAAGACAAAAATAAGTTGTTGATGTTAAAATTTGAACTTCAAACTTATCAAAATTACAAAAATTAAAATTAAAATTTTAAATTTATTTAATATCACTTTTTAAGAGTAATTATATGAATTATTTAAATTAAAATATAAGTCGCCAAATAACGAGAAAAGAGACATTATAATAATCATGCAAATGATTAGTGTAGTAAGGATTAGCATTTCTTAATTAAAATGAAAATCGGATTTTTTGAATTAAATGTTCAAATGCATCTTATTGAATCAAATACTCGGGGTGTGAGTGTTTATAGGATTAAAGTGGAAAGAATATAACATGATAATCATTATTGGAAAGCACTTTATGGTTAAGGCAAGTAGTAGATTATTGAAAGTTTTTGCTTTTAGGCATGAGATGTTTTGATATTACTAATAGCAGGCCAAACCACTATAAACTTGCTGATGTACGTTGAAATCAATGAATAGTATTTAACCATTATTAAAAAAAGGGTAAAAAAAAAAAGAAGCAAAATCACACAATGGATTATTTTTTATGATGATAGAATAATAGGAAATAATATTACTTTTACCTCAATTAGTTAAACCTCAAGGTTATAGGATATAATTTTGTAAAAAACGAAATTAGTTTCAAAATTGATTTCCGTAGTTTTTTTAAAAAATGATTTTTAATAGGTTCGAAATCATTATATTTAAAATTTTTACTTTAATATTAAAATAAATTGCATTAATAAAAATAATTTACGTTAAGTCAGTTATTATATATATATTTTTATTTCACGTCTGCTTCCATCTTTCCAAATCTCAATGCATGAAATTTTTTTCTTTAATTTCAAATTATTATTTATCTATAAACAAAAATTAATTCCAAATTGTCCCCGGTCTAAAACACTAGTTGGGTTGGTCCAACTTCGTAGCCCAAATTTCATAACTCGTCCAGCCCAATGCTAGGCGAAAAGGCCGGGCCCCACAAACAACAACAACATTAAACCGAAATCCATAGCTCGAACTCGATTGGCGAACCGAGTAGATCCGTTGTCGTCAACTCAAACCACGAACACAAAACTCAATAACCCATCTTACCATAAAAAGCTACAGATTTTAAAAAAGTAAAAAGATTATTTATTATATTTTCTTTAAAAAATCCCAACACATTGTTAGCGCATTGTTTTGAGAACAGATACAACATATCAAACCAAGAAAAACAAAAAAAAAGAAATAAAAGGATTAATTAGTCACTGCCAAAAAAGAAAAGAAAAAGAAATTTTTATCATGGAATTTGTAATTGGACCCAAGAAAGAATTTTGTTGTTGTTGTTATTCTTATCTTCCTAATTTCACTTTTTCTTTTTTCTATTATCCTGTTGTTTTATTATTATTATTATTATTATTATTTCATGTCGATCTTTTTTATTTAGTTCTTCATTCTTTTTAATTCATTAGATAATAATTCTCATTCTTTCTCTTTCTTTTTTCTCTTAAGACCCGAATCGTCATCTTTGATTTGGGAACTCCTTCATTGGAGCCTGGTTCTGAAGAAGAGAATAATCAGATAAAAAATTCAAATAAGGACGTTAACAGTTCCAATGAAGGTGGCGGTAAACCTTAACGACAGATGAAGACTCCGTATCAACTCGAAGTTCTTGAGAAAGCCAATGCTTGTATGTTGTTCTTCTTTCTGTTAACTTGTTGAGAAATTTAATTTCTTTCTTTTTTTTTTAAATTCTGTTTTTTTTTTCCCTTAGTGCAGATGTATCCAGCGGAAGAGACGCGAGCGGGGTTATCAGAGAAATTAGGATTATCAGATCGGCAGTTACAGATGTGGTTTTGTCACCGGAGATTGAAACATAAGAAGGAATCTCTTTCAAAAAAACCCGCGAAAAGGTGCAGCTTTACCGTTGGAATCTCCAGTCGATGAGTTACGGCCCGGGCCGCAGCTGGACTACGGGTCCGGAGCTGGTTCGGGATCCAGTCCATATATGGACTCAAGGATGTTCGGGGGTAGTTCTTCTCGCAGCATGATGGAGGATGCGCCGATGGTGAGGAGGTATTATGAGTCGCAGCAGTTGATACTGGAGCTGAAAGCAATTGCTTGCGTGGAGGTACAGTTGGGGGAGCCTTTGAGGGATGATGGGCCTGTGCTGGGAATGGAGTTTGACCCATTGCCTCCCGATGCATTCGGAGGTATAAGTAACATGTTTTTCTGTTATTCGAACGTTTGATCGTCATGTTGTTTTGTGGAATTTATAGTTTCGTGAAATGTAGACTACATTTGTGCTGTATTATTCATGGATATATATTATAGTTGCATACTGTTTAGTGTGTGTGTGTGTGTCTATATATCTATATATACTTGATAGATTTTTAACTGTATTTTATGTAGTGAGCCTTGTAGGTGGAAATGCAGGGAATTTTATTTTGTTTTTTGTTTTTTTTTTTCTTGTTGTGAACAGCAATTCCGGAGCCACATAGGAGGTCTGGACATTCTGAGGGCAAACTATATGAGCGACAGGATGGCCGGTCAAGCAAAGTTGGTTTCTCAAACTCCATTTATGTTTAACTTCCAGTATATTTTGGAAATTAGAATATTTGTAATTGAATTAATTGTAATACTGTAATTTAGTTGTGACAATTTCTCCATGGTAGTATGAATTTTCCATTTGTTTTTCCCAATTATTTGGCTTCAAATTTAGTGACAATACATGTTGCTGAACTCTTTTGTTTTCATATAGCTAGTTTTCCCTTCATTATGCATGTTTCTTTGGGACAGGTTAAATGGTTTTACAATTTGGCCTCTTTTGTTGTGCTGGCTATAATGTAGCTGGTTTAGAAGTCTAGGATGTTTAAATCGATATGCTGCTGGGATGCTTATCTATGATCTTTTTTTGAGCCAGGAGTTATGTTTTATTTGAAATGTTATTTGATTCTTGTTTTTTGATGGGAATTAAAATTATATTACATAATTGATATGGGTTTACTTATTGATATCTTATGAACTATAATCCCAGGTTGCTGCAAGGGCCTTTCATGAGTATCAGGTTCTCCCAGAACATTCGAGTCTTAGATCTGATGCATATGGACAAACTATTCAAACTCATTTTCATGAATCCCAAGCCAATGGTGCAAGGGTTAGACCTGCTTCATTTGTGCATAGAGAGGAACCATTGTCTAGAGTTCATGTCTTACCTCAAAATGACAAGACAGGAATTATTCCTTCGTCATCTCAAGTTGCTGATGATTCTCTTGCAGAAAGGGAGTCATTTACAAACGGCATAATAGATGCTCAGTCTATTTGCCACCCAGTTTTGGGATCTGAAGATTCATATATGTTGTCTGCTGGGCAAACCTTGAATAATGATGCTGATCTACGAAATGATAGGAAGCGCAAGGTGCCTAGCTTGGTAGAATTGGTTTCATCTATTGCCTATTTCCTTCCTTGATTTCTAATATTATATCATCTTTCTTCTTGTAGAGTGATGAAGCTAGAATACTAAGGGAAGTTGAAGCACATGAGAACAAGATTCGTAAAGAGCTTGAGAAACTAGATAAAAAAGGAGAAAGGTTTTCTAATTTTTATTGACCATAATTTGGCTTCATGGGGAATCCTCTTTATTTACTCATATTACGAAAATTATTTTTCTCAGATTGAAGAAAGGAGGAGGAAAGAAATGGAAAGGTATGAACGTGAAAGAAAGAAAGAAGAAGAGAGGCTGATGCGTGAGAAGCAGTGGGAAGAAGAAAGATTGCAGCGTTAGCAAAGACGTGAAATGGAAAGAAGAGAAAAGTTTTTGCAGAAAGAATATTTAAGAGTAAGTTCGAAAACCTGGTAAGCTGATATATTGTGGATAATATTGTGACCCTAATTAGGAATGATAAAAACTTCTCTCTCTCTCGCTCTCTCTCTCTCTCTCTCTCTCTCTCTCTCTCTCTCTTAGTCATTGGCTTTGATTTGGGGTTTGCCTTATAGGCTGAGAAAAAGAGACAAAATGAAGAGCTTCACAGAGAGACAGAGGAAGAGAGACGTAGAGTTGCTAGGGAGAAGGCAACTGCACGGAAAATTGCTAAAGAGTCTATGGATCTTATTGAAGATGAACAGCTAGAACTCATGGAGTTGGCTACTGCTAGTAAGGGAATTCCTTCAACTATTCATCTTGATCATGAAAGTGTGCAAAATCTTGAGTCATTTAGAGGTGAATGTCACTTGACATTTGTATTTGTCCGATTGCTACTTTGATTGGTGAGCATATTGAACAAGACAACATAAAATTCTGATGTGATCTTTTCGAAAGGATTAGGCTCTAACTGAAAACGAATGCCTGTTTATTGAGTATGTTATGTTACTTGCCTCACAGTTGAAAATAATATATTTTAAGATTCTCTTGAGCATTTGTTTTTTCCTTTTCCCCTTGGAGTTCAATCCTTTGGATGAAAACACTGGATGAGACTAACATAATGAATATTTTCAATGTGTTTGCTGGCATAATTTTATGTTCTCCCATTAATGAATAATTGGAATTGATTCTTGGTTAGGAGGATATGATGCTAGGTGTACTAATCAGATCTGTCACTGGGATTTGCAGAAAGATTGTCTTATGTATGTTTCTTACTGTTTATGTTTATTTTTTTCAGTAATTCTTTGATTTTTCATTGTGTGATGGTTCATGTTATTTTTCCATCTATTTTGATTCTTTAGCACCTTTGAGCAGGTAATAACATTAATATTTCTGTTTTAGATTCTTTAAGCCTGTTTCCCCCCCAGTCTGTGCAATTGAAAAAACCATTTGCTGTTCAACCTTGGATTGATTCAGAGGAGAATGTTGGGAATCTTCTAATGTATCACATACTTATCAGTAATGAATCAATCATCTATCTTATGTTTTTTTATATTTGTGCACTTTATTTCCTAAATGATTTAAGGTAATATTATAACTATAGTGCCTTTTATGTCTAAAGGTAAAAGTTCTAAATAACACAGTTTCATTTATCAGGCATGGAGATTTTTGATTACTTTCGCTGATGTTCGCGGACTATGGCCTTTTACTCTTGATGAGTTTGTCCAAGCTTTTCATGACTATGTGAGTTTCTAATGGAATATTTTCTTTTCATTTTTTATTCAGCTTTCTGTTCTGTGATATTGTTACCATCTTGATACCAGGATTCAAGGTTGTTGGGTCAGATTCATGTTGCTCTTTTGAAATCAATAATAAAAGACATACCAGTGACTGGATTAGGGATGAATCAGTACTGTGCTGCCAACCCCGAAGGTGGACACCCTAGGATTGTTGAAAGGGTAAGTGGTGTTATAGCTTGTTCTGGTGCTTATTTTTCACTGTTGCTGAGCCCTTTTGTATTTGATGTTTGCTAGGCATATTCCTGGGGTTTTTGACATCCGCAAGTGGAAGCATCACTTGAATCCACTGACATGGCCTGAAATTTTCCGGCGATTAGCAATATCTGCTGGATTCGGACCACAGTTGAAGAAACAAAGTGCTGCATGGACATACATGGGTGATAACAATGAGGTCCTTTTAACTTTGTGGCACTAGTCTCTTTCTGCAGGATGATAATTAACTTATTTCTACCATAGCAGTATTGAGTGTGTGTGTGTGTGCGCACATGTTATAATGGGATGCTTTAAAGGCTGGATGTGTTCTGGGAACTCCTCTCTTTAAAATAAATATGTCCATGATTCCTGACAAATATCACACTTCTGATGGTTAAGATGGTGAGGATAAAAGAGTACTAGTAAGTGATACTATTGGAAATCCTCTCAGATGATCAATGTTGTCATATTTTTGGTAACTATACTTTTAGATGAATTTCAGTGCTTTGTAGAAAACCAATAATATTTTCTAGGCATATCTTTTCTATCAGTTTTGTGTCAGGGTACATCTTAACATACAATATACTAAGACACTAATAGATTGCCGGATTATAATGGATTATAGTTCCGTGATTATTGTTCTAAGCAACCATTCTAGGGCATCATCAAATGTTTAAGTTGGACAAATTTGAGGCTTTGTGTCTGCTCAAGTGAATTGGTACCATCAGAATTCAAACATTGGCATTGGCTTATCGTCTAACTGTATTATTGTGTCTGTACCTACAGAGTAAAGGTTGTGAAGCTGTAGTTTCTACTCTACGCAATGGCTCTGCAGCTGAGAATGCATTTGCATTGATGCGAAAAAAGGGTCTGTTATGTTCAAGAAGATCAAGGCATTGTTTGACCCCTGGAACTGTTAAATTTGCAGCTTTTCATGTTCTTTCACTTGAGGGATGCAAAGGATTAACAGTGTTAGAACTTGCGGATAAGATTCAGGTGAGTTCGGATTGTGTTTCTCTAAGGTTTCAAATTATTTTGTATCTTTGACATTCCTTTTGCTAACTTATTTGTTTCCTATAAGAAATCTGGACTTCGGGACCTCACAACTAGCAAGACACCAGAGGCTTCTATTTCGGTTGCTTTGACAAGGGATGCAAAGTTTTTTGAAAGAATAGCTCCTTCAACATATCGTGTATGGCCGGCCTATAGGAAAGATCCTGCTGATGCTGATTCCATACTTGCAGCAGCTAGGAAAAAAATTCGGCAATTTGGAAATGGGTTTTTAGATGGGGAAGATGTTGATGAGGTTGAAAGAGATGAGGTGGAAAAAGATGAAGACTCTGAATGTGATGTTGAGATCCTGAAGTGGACAAAATAGCTGCTCCGTTGAATGCAAACAAAGATGCTGGATATCCTAAGGATGAAAGAAACACTTGTTCAGGAACTAAAAATGTACATCCCTCAACTGAAGATGTACCAAATGTACCAAGTGATTTTGATAAGAATTTTCCATCATGCCTTTCAAATACTGTGAAGGATGCCAATGGTTCAAGGTTAACTGGACAATATGTTGTTGATGAAGAGATTGGAACAGGTAATCCTGATCAAAAGAATATTGAAATTGATGAAAGCAAGTCCGGTGAGTCTTGGATTCAGGGTCTTTCAGAATGTGAATATTCTCATCTTTAGTGTTGAGGAGCGTCTTAATGCCCTTGTTGCCTTAATTGGTATTGCAAACGAAGGGAACTCTATCCATGCTGTGCTTGAGGTAGATCTATAACTGCAGTTGTATTTCTGATTGTGTTGTTGCTTTAATCATAAAGGCACTTATTATTTTCATCTTTTGTAATTTGATTTGTGAATTCACAGGATCGTTTAGAAGCAGCAAATTCTCTTAAAAAGCAAATGTGGGCTGAGGCTCAGCTGTATAAAGGTCATCTGAAGGAAGAAACTATTTTTAAAATGGATGGTCCATCTGTCATGGGAATCAAGGCTCAACTGCCTAATTCTGCTGTGGAAGACGGCCAAAGTCCATTTCCTGTTGCTTATAATAAATTTGATGATGCATTGCAAAGCATTCCAGAAGACCAAAAACCCTTGCTATGTTCACAAAATGTTCAGAATGACCTCAATAGTTATCCTGCTGAAAGGGCCTTGGTACTTCAAGAGGCCTCCATGGGTCCAGATAACTTCTCCACTCAGCAGCATGGATATGCTTCAAAAAGATCACGCTCACAGTTGAAATCATACATTGCTCATAGAGCAGAAGAGATATATGTATACAGGTCCTTACCGCTTGGCCAAGATCGTAGATGTAATAGATACTGGCAGTTTGTTGCTTCTGCTTCTAAAAATGATCCTTGTTCTGGTCGTATATTTATTGAATTACATAATGGAAGTTGGAGGCTGATTGATTCTGAAGACGTATGTTATTATTAGAAAGAGAACTCTGTGGATATATGTACTTTTATACCGTGCATCTGGTTGTTTTTTCTTATGTATTCAATCAATTTCTCTGTAGGCCTTTGATACTCTTTTGACATCTTTGGATGCTCGAGGAATCAGGGAATCCCATTTACGGATAATGTTGCAAAAGATTGAGACTTCCTTCAAAGAAAGTGTTCGCAGGAACTTGCAGTGTGCCAGAGCTATGGGCTGAAGTGGAAGCTCCAGTGAAAATGAAGCCTCTGAAATAGATTCTAGTCCTGACTTTCCTGCAAGTTCTGACAGTCCTAGTAGTGCGATCTGTGGATTGAACTCCGATGTGTCAGAGACGTTACCTTCCTTCAAAATTCAGGTTGGGAGAAACGAACATGAGAAAAAGTCAGCCTTGAAGAGGTACCATGATTTCCAGAGTTGGATGTGGAAAGAATGTTATAATTCCTCGACTTTGCGTGCGATGAAATATGGGAAGAAGAGATGTGTACAGCTGTTGGATGTTTGTGATGCATGCCTTGCCTCTCATATCCCAGAGGAGATGCACTGTGGTTACTGCAACCTGACATTTGGTTCCGTTAACAATACTTTTAATTTCTCAGAACATGAGCTTCATTGCAAAGAAAACGGGAAGCTAGACACCAGGGCGACACGTGGTTTTGATTCTTCTCTTCCCTTAGGAATCAGCTTGCTAAAGTCCTTGTGTGCTCTAGTTGAGGTGAGCTAGCAACAGCTCACTAATGAATTTCCTGTATAAATTGGAATTTTTGTCTTAGTTATGTATTTATTTTTGTTTCAATATTTTCATTGTCAGGTATCTGTTCCTCCAGAATCCCTTGAATCAATTTGGACTGAAGGCCATCGAAAGATTTGGGGCAGGGAGCTGGATGCATCTTCTTCTGCAGATGAACTCCTAAAGGTTTTCATTTATTTTAAGTCGGGCTAAATGCCCTAATTAGGATTCAATGTTTGCGCAAATACTCATTTGAGGATTAACCTATTATTTTGATTAACTTGGGATCTTACCTTTTTAGATTTGTACGATTAAGGAAAATTGATAAGAAGTTAGTGGTTATCATTAATGGGGCTAACGACTGCCATTAGTCTTACTAAGTAATCTCTAATTAAATTTATTATTGATTTTTGTTAATTCGACAATCCAGGAAGTTAAGATCCCAAATAGATCAAAACAATAGATTACATTCTCAATGAAAAGTTGTGCAAACATTGAATCCTAACTTGAGCCTTTACCCTTTTTGTTAATGGTGTTTATGACTTTTATCTACCAATCTGCCAAGTTCTTTGCTCATGTTTCTTGTTCTATGCATTTTTATCATGCTGAGGCTCTCTTCTAAGTTCTAACAGATGCCCCATTTTGCATGTGCTTAATACTATGAGACATTTCTTGCTAACTAATCATTGATGCTACATTGCCTATAAATTATTAAATATGTTTTCTGGATATGGTTCTTATCTTGGTCTACTTAATTGTTAATTTTGTGTTGCAGATACCGACTCACATTGAGAGTGCCATAAAGCAAGATTATTTGTCATCTAACTTTGAGACAACGAAGGAATTGTTGGGTTCTAGTCTTCGGTCAGAGAGTGACTCTATTGATTCTGTGCTTCCATGGATACCCCAAACAACAGCAGCTGTATTGTTAAGGCTTTTGGAGCTTGATGTGTCTATCATGTAAAGCAGGACAAGGTTGAACCTTCTGAGAACAAGGAAGCTAGAGCTTATATATTGAGTGTTTTAATGCCTTTTATCCCCTTGAATCACTCATCGCATGTATCCAGTGTGGGTATATTTTAACATGACCTGTCAGTAGGCTAAATAGTTAAATGTTCTTGGTATTTATCAGAGTTTGGGATTTTGTGAATGTGCCCAGAATCTACGTAACCGTCCACTCCTCTCGATTTTTTTTTTTTTTTCCCCTTAAGTCATGATATCTGTTGTTGCAGCTTATTGTGGACTTTGCCATTTAATTTTGGAAATGTAAACTAACCATTCTTTGTCAAATATGCAGAAGCTTCCTTCGAGAACCTCTCTTCAGCTTGAATTGAAAGAGGTCGACCAAGATGAGCCTATCAAAGAAGAAAACTTTGCTGACTCGAGTAAAAGTAGGCGCAACAATTAGACAGGGAAAAGGGGGTAGTGAACGATCTGGTAGAAAGTGGCAGAGTATGGCATCTGGTTCCAAATATCAAACCAGCAAGCAAAGTGCGAGACAAAACAATAATTAAAACCTCCATCTCAAACAGCAGGGCCAAAGAACAAATGGTCAGCATTTTGTACGTGGCCGCAGAACGATTAGAAAGAGACCAGAAAGGAGAGCTGCTGATAGTACAACGGTGGCTTGTGCAGCTGATGTGGTAAAACCTAAGGCCAGTGCTGTACCTGTAAGAGAATTGGAAGAAGAATGGAGGGCTGAAAAATTCAAGATGACGCAAATGGTAAATCATCCTCCTGATAGTAACAGTGCGGGAGAAGAATCTGATGACATTGCTCTAGGTGAGGAATGAGCAAGGAAACTGGGAGCTAGATTTTAATGGTGCTTCTAATGGGTGGAATGCAGAACCAATGGAAGCTAGTGACAAAGACAACAATGCTTATGAAGTCGATAATGGCATTGAACAGTCGGGAGAAGAAGATTCAGATGAAGATTTAGAGATGAGCGATGCATCAGAACGAATTAGCAGATAAAACTAGAAAAGATTATGGCTCGGACTCAGCAGTTTCTGAAGATTATAGTGATGATTAAACTGTCGAATTTGAAAAAAAGGGTGATGGATGACCTGCACATGTTTATAAAGTCGCAGCTTCAATGGCGACTGAATGAGAGCAGGGTCGAGGTACCAGCACGACCCCTTCCCTCCCGACTGTAACGCTTTAGTAATTATAGAAGATTAGAGATTAATGTAGATCTGAAATGCAATTTCTTACAAAAGGTGGCCAACCTTAGGGCATTCATTTTAGTAATCTTATAAAATGTTATTGTCCGATGTACAACAGAAATTTATTGATCAAGTTTAGTGATTCACATTCTTCCACCATGAAACCTTATAACATGTCAGAATGAATCTATGATAAAAAGTTCATGCAATGAGTAGATTAATAATTTGTAAACTGTTTGTTTTGCAAATAGTATTTATACAAACTGTTGTACACAATTGTTCTACATCACAACATCACTTTCGTTCTTCTTGATAACAAATGCATTACTCAAGCACAAACCAAACATCAGAAAGATACAAGTTTTGATCAGATTCTAGACTATGGTGCCAATAACTTCTTGATTCCAGACTTCTGCTCAGCAGTCAACCTCGATGGAAATTTAATATTGAACTTGA
Source organism: Firmiana major (assembly GCA_033439115.1). Classification (NCBI taxonomy): domain Eukaryota; kingdom Viridiplantae; phylum Streptophyta; class Magnoliopsida; order Malvales; family Malvaceae; genus Firmiana; species Firmiana major. The sequence continues at coordinate 1,960,627 of CM065914.1, read as the reverse complement.
TTCTCAAGTTACCTCTCTTTGAGGGTTCTTTCGGAATTGGCATGCCTTCCCTTGGGACAACCTCCTCATAGTTAGGATGAATCACATTGGTAATGGGGATTGTCAAGCTCCTTCCATCCAACGTTGTAAGATGCACAGTGTAGCCTGTCAATGCCTCGGCTAGCGATATATTCTGCGTGACAACAAGGTCGTTGCCCTCGCGTGTGAATCTGCTGTGCGGTTTCTCATCAATGACGAAAACAAGATCTGCAGCGACTACATTCGGGTGTTCATTTCCTTTCTCAGGGAAGGTAATCTTTGTTCCCTTCTTCCAACCAGGCTTGACATCGATGGTCAGGATTTCCTCCACCGGCAATGTCTTCCTGCATCACACAGTAGGGTTTGTTTGGTTACCATGTTAGCAAACAGAAGAAATTAAGATCATGCAGCAACGAAACAGACATACCCGCTAGCATCTGCAATTTCTCTGGAAATCTTCATCTTCTTTGTGGTTCCTTTGTATAACTCCTCGAGGCTACAAGGCAACGTTTTTTCAATAGCAGGAGCCTTACGAGGAGCCTGATTCATCGGTCTTCCTTCGCCAAAGGAACTGAATATATCATCACCAAACATGCCGCCGCCAAATCCTCTCATCCCACCGCCAACACCACCGCCTCCCATCCTCCCAAAGGGGCTAGAAAATCCAAAAAACTCAGAAAAAATGTCATTAGCATCTCTGGGGTTGAATCTGAACACATTTGGACCATCTCCAGTTTGGAAAAACGTTGCTCCACCATAACCACCAGCATCCTGAGGTGGTACTTGACCTTTTAGGCCTTCTTCACCATACTGATCATAGATAGCTCTTTTCTGTGGATCACTCAGAACCTGCAAACATTGAAATTTAGTCACTTTTCAGCATGAATTAAGATCAATAAAAGTTGGACTTTATTGATGATCACGCTGACTCTAAACAAAAGAAACCCAAGTTTTCTTTCAACAATAAAAAACGAAAAATCTAACCTCATAAGCTTCAGAGATTTGCTTAAACTTGGCTTCAGCTTCTTTTTTGTTATTCGGGTTCTTATCCGGATGCCATTTCATGGCAAGCTTCCTATAAGCTTTCTTCAAATCATCATCTTTTGAATTCCTGTCAACTTGCAGAATCTTGTAATAATCTACACCCATCTTCTTTTCTTCTTCAACTTCTCCGTTTCACTCTCTTATTTATCTGCTGGAATTGACTTGGATGAGTTGGTATTGATTTCAGAGAAAAACGCATAAAAAAAAAAAAAAGAAATGACAGGCCTGGACGACAAATGAGAATGAGCAGAAGAGTGTGGAAGTTTCCAGATAGGGCGACCAAGGACCAAGTAGCAGCTACTAGATTTCTCCGGATTTTGTGTTTCTAAGCAAGCAAAAGTACAAAACAGTCTCCCTCGTTAGTTTTACAGTGACGTCGTCAAATATTACTTTAGTTTTGCTGGTTATCAGATTATTTTATTTGTTTTTAAGCATAGGAATAATTTTTTTCGAAATTAAATTATTTTTGCGTGTTTTAAATAAATAGTTTATATATTAGTATAAATTATTTTTTAGATGGACAATATATTTAGCGTATGTTTGCAAGTATTTTGTTTTAGTTATTTCATTATTTTGTTTGGTTTATATAATGGTTTGGATAATTTCTTTAAATAATAAATATTTTTTTTGTTTGAAATATTAGAAGAGATAATATTTTTTCTTTATTAAATTATTTTATTTGTTTTAAATAATTATTTAAATGCTTTTTTTAGACAATTAAGTAATTTTTGGGATTTCTTATAAAAATTCTTTTAAATTTTTTTCAACTGTATTTTACATTATTAATGATTGCGTAAAGTGGGCCCAACTCTTAACTTTCCTGGATCAGATTCTTACATCTGTCTATCTTGGATCATGGATCGAATGATATACCTTCTATTACTTCAGTCCCCAACAAATGACACGTGTCTCCTCATCCTTAATTTCTGTCGGTTGAGTACTGTGCACTGAATCGACTTGAACGGCGTCCCGTCCGCTCCTTTCCAACCCAAAGCGACAGCCCGACCAGATATTTGCTAACGTGGCATAGATCTAACACAGATCTCACGGTCATCAACGGAGCGCGTTCGTTTCCTATCATTTACCTCTCCAAATTTAATCCGCTTGTTTTCTTCCTCGTTCTTCCCACGCTTAAATAGTGTAAACCTGCAACTTTGCTCGGTCGCGAGTCCAATGGCTACTCGCTCCTTTTCCCTCGTTTTCTCTAACCCTTGGTTTTCTTCTGTTTACTTCCCTCCATTTCCACTCCCTTCCGAGAACATCTTTTCTCTCCCTATCCTCTGCACTCGGCCTCACCGGACCAACCTTATACTCGCTTACTCAGCTCAACCCCCTTCTGCCACATCCGGAACCTCTACATTCACTTCCATTACCGTCAATACTGCCTCTCCTGAACGCGAACTCTACCGTTTTCGTTATCCCCGCGCGTAACCATATCGGTCTCCTCCAGGTCGTCACGCGAGCATTCAGTGTCCTATGCCTTAGCGTCACGTTATACTACGTGGGAGACTTCTACAAAAACGTTTCGTAATCGATTCTCACGGAAACAAGATCGATGATCACGGAGATATAGGAGTAGGCAAGAAATGATGTCGTAATCTTTGAGGTATTTATTGGTATTAAAGGAATTAGTATTATGGTGTATAAGAGGATATTCACACAATTTGGCATGATTTGTTTCTGAGCTTAATTACGAGAATTGGTATTTTGTAGAGTTTGTTTGAAGTTTGATCATTAGATTTCTATTTTGGACTGCTGTTAATTTATTAATGGTCAATTTGATTAATTTTTTATTATAGATTCAAACAGGGTGCATTATGAGATTTGTTTGAATAATGTTTAATGGTAAAAAACATATATCTATTTATAAATACCAAGGTTATTATTATTATTGAAAGGTTTATTATGGAAGGTGATTTTTGAGGTATTTATTGGTATTAATATTTGTGAATTGCCCTAATGGATTTTCTTTAACGTTGCACTTGTGGTGAATTAAGAGGATATTCGCTTTGGCATGATTTGTTTTGACTGAAAAAGTATCTAAGCTTAATTACGAGAAAGTATTTGTTTGAAGTTAGATCATTAGATGACTATTTTGGAGTGCTATGAATTTTGTATTATAGTTTCAAATTGGGGAATATGAAAATTTTTTGAATAATGTTTAATGGTTATAAATGCAAAGGTTACTGTTACCTGAAGGTTTTGTTATGGAGTTGATTTTTGGTTGAGTACTTTGTGTTATCTAATGTGTTTCCTAAGGAAATTTGAAAATCTTTTTGAAGTTTTTATGAAATTCAAGTCATGATTTCGATTGATGTATTTTACATATTTTGGAGTTTATGGAATTGGTAAGAAATTTTTAGTTTTGTAAGTGATGAACTATTTCCTACCTTCTGGCCTTCCATGAAATCAGAGTGCTAGAATTAGTTTCTTCTTTCTTCAAAAAATCATTTTGAAGTTAAAATAATAATTATTACATTTGTTTGGTAACTCCCGTATCTATCATTATTAAGCTTTGACTACCTCCACTTGCCACGTAGGAACTTACCATTATTTCCTTCTCGCAGCAAGAAATAGAAAGAAATCAAAGATTGTTAACGATAAGGTGCAATGGCGTTTTATATGATTATCCTTCCCGCCATTTTCACTTGTTTCTTCTTCCTCACTCTCACCTCCCAATATCAACAAAATAACAACTACAATCTCTTAATCTGTGAATTGCACGACCAAGCTCAAGATCTCTCGTTTGGGTAAAATTTCCTCTCAATTTCTTTACTAATAAATGCCTACTTGGGAACGAATACTAACTTTAATCTTCATTCCTTGATGCAGAATTTGTTCTCTTGGAAAGAATAACGTTAACCTAAGAACCCTTTATCCCAAGGAACGCGAGAAGATCCTCGAGGACAAGGAAAACAAGATCACTTATATGCAGTCTGCTTTATCCAGTCGTAAGGTTTAATTCTTTCCTAAGAATCTTTGTTGATGTTTTCGCTTTGTTTCATTTGCTCCTCTTATTATTCAGGCTTATTTCGATTGGATAAAAAAAATCATTCTGAAAGCAGAGGATTGAAGAGTAGAGTGTATCAAAATAGGGTTTATTCAGTTAGGAATCTTCTTCCATAAGGACGTAGCAAATTGACGTGTTATTTTTCATTATATGAATTGCAGGATGACTTATTACTTGCTGATGAAAGGCTTAAGGCTCTAGAAGAGGAGGTTCGCTTTAAATGCTTTTATAAATATAATCCCTATTCCATTTTTTTCTCCTATTAGATTCCTTGCCAGTTGTTATTGGTGAGTGGCAAGAAATGTTTGCTTTATTGATGTGTAACATTATCCTAGAAAAAAGTTTTTAATAATAGATGTATTCTTTATTGATAATCAGTATATCAATATCCTAGGTACATCTGTTTTGGGCTGTTTCAAGAAAGAACAATTTTAAACTTTATGTTTTAGAATCTAAAGCACAAGATGCCGAGGATAAACTGGAAGTTGTTACTTCACAAGTTGAAAACATAAGAATTTGCATTCATTAATTCCATTTCAGTGAAGAGACTTTGCTTGTGAATGATGAAGGCTTTTGTTTGTCACTTTAGAGTTTGTCAGACACAGTTACCATCTAATGCTGAATGATGCATTTCTATGTATTATGATCATTCATGAACTTAAGAATTTTTGCCAATAGCAGCAAAAATGCTTAAAACGCCTTATTGCTGTTCCAATTAATACAGTTTTTAGATTCCTCATTTCTAGAATTAAATATCATTGATTGGGGGTAGGGGAACCATTTATCAGGCTTCAGGTTTGCGTCACTGCTAAGCTGTATTTTTATAAATGAAAAAGAAATATTTTCTCCAGGATATGCTTTTTAATTTGTTAATGGAAATGACCATACTTTGTCAGAACTCAATCTTGGTTAGTTCGGGTTTTCTTTTGGTTGTGATGTGTAGAAGACTTGAAAAAGTTTGTTCCCTTTTGATTTTGTTAATTTGTATTTTACTCACTTAAAGTTTCATTCTGTTGCTTTTAGATGGCAGAAGTTTTAGAACAATGGGTTCAAATTCAACATCTTGAGCAGGCGCTTCAAATTGCTGAAGTATTCTCTTCCTAGACCCTAATAATATCAGTTATTTGTTAAATTCATTAGGAAATATAAAAGAAAGAAGAAAATAAGGTTCTGCCGTTATAGCAAATCTTTTATTTGCATCACTGCTTTGTCTTACAGATGAGGGCATTGCAAGCTCAAAGGAAAAGGGATATGAGATGCACATTCTCTAAGGTAAAATGTAATACGTTGACATAGTCTCTCAGACTTTCTTTCTATCTCAGTTCAGTCTATTAGTAATTTCTGTAAAAAAATTTATCTTTGTATATTAAGGCGTCATCAACAACTATGTAATAGTTCCTTCTGATTAAAATCGAAGATATTTTGCCATATGCTCATGTGCATCTTAATAAAATCTTTTATGTGAATATAGTTCATTAGTCACCTTTCTGGAAGATATCTTCCAAAGACGTTCGGTTCTTATTCCTTGGGTAAAGGATCTTCCATAAAATACTACATGTCTCAAGCTCTGCAACAATTGAGGAGACTTTACTCAGCTACTAAAAAGCATCTCCGTGAGGTATGTTTAATATTTGCTTATATGGGAATTTTTAGGATTTATGTCTTAAAAAGAATGATGTTACTCTTGAAGGTCTTCACGTGTCTAAACTTACATGAAAGTTACTTTGTGAAAGTCTCCAACAATAAAAATTGCTCACTAGAAATGTATAAGAAGTTCACTATTACGCCTGCCTCTCTGTCAAAAGATTTTAAGATATAATGGATGCAATAATGCATAATTTATCTACTATACTAAATTAGTTTTGACACTTAATCACGGAGACTGGTCTATGGAAACTTCTGGTCTCTTCCAACCTCAAAAAATGAAAATCGGTGAGTTGCTCTGTTCGGCAAATAAGATTGTGAGTATTCACAGAAACATAGACCTTGAACGATATTAACTACATGCTAACATTAGTTACCAAGGCACTGAGATTGTTTGTGAGAAAAGGCTTAATAATTGCCTTACACTTTCAACTTGGAATCCTTTGTAGGCAAACTTCTCTATGGGATGTATGCGAACATGAATTCTGAAATCTTATGCTTTACTTAATATTACTTAGTCCTCAAGTGATAACAATTCAATTTTACTCCAATTTGAATTTCATCAATCGTTGTACTCTGTGCTTGCCACATTGATTTATATGGTTTACTGGAAAATACATATAAGCAAGTTCATTTACAAGTTAATATGTATTACCCAAGTCGAAAGAAGTATCTTCCTTGGGAACCTTTGCCTTGCAATAAATAATTTTTTATTTTTATTTTTTATTGTCTCTTTGTTTGCAGTTGCACGGTGTCATCATACTAGCAATCCAAAGAATTTAATTTACTGGATCTTTTGTCAATGATGAACTGGTAGTCTTTCTGGTATGTTCCTGTCTACATGCTGGCATCTTCTCTATCTGAAGTTTTACTTGAATTGCTGGTGTAATTCATTTTGTGGTATTTCAGGCTTCTGCTAACTTCTCTATACTGAGTGCTCGGATGCTGCTGCTATCCCAGTTCAGCTAGGACTAGAAATCTTCCATTAAAGGTAGTGGCTTACCCTGATGTTACATAGAAATATTCCAGGGTCTTGATGCATATATTACTATAAATGCCCCAGGGTCCAGATCGATACAATATTATACTTCGATTGAGATCCAAATTTTGTTATTCCAAGCTTATGCTATTGATTTCTATTCGCAGCATAGTGAAAATTCGAGTCAATCATTCAATTTATTTTTTGTTCAAACATAAAAAACAAGACAGATGCATGCCCTTTTACCATTGTACACTAGGAGTGTTCCAAGCCCGTAAAAGTTATAATCAGCTTTGCTAGCAGGTATTTGGTTTTGGGTATTACGCACTTTAATCACGGTTAGCACTATTTCTGCAAAGTAATGATTTCAACTCAACCCTGCATATATATTAGGCTTAGGACGGAAGATAAAATCATGTCCGCATGCATATTCCCAGCCCGTATCTTTTGTTGTGGCTATAATCATAAGTTTTGTACCAAATGATTCTAGTAATTTTTTTACGATTATTATACGATTAACTATTAAACAAAAACAGTTTAGGAAAATGGTTTGGTGGGATTGCCAGTTTTGCCTGCTGCTGACTGAGGCAATGTAAGACGCGACATGAGAGCAAAAGCTCCAAGCTTTAACTGACATCCTTACAAGTCCCACAACCTCACCACCACTCAACAGAAATGTCATGTTACCTGAACTGGGAATGCCTTTTATTCTCTACAATCACCGAAACCAACTCCTCCCTTAACCCGAAATGGGGAATGGATTCTCTCTTTTACTTGGAAGGATCTCAAGATTGGGTCTCCCTGTGACTTCCTGGAGGCCCAAATGCCCTTATTTTCAGCCCCCAATCATTTTGTATTATAAAATAATTATTAAAGATATATTTTTAATAAAATAATAAAAATTAAAAAAATGATGAAAAAAATATTTTTATCTTTTCAAATTTTTGTCTTCTTTCTCACCCCACCGACGTGCCAAGCTGGGAACTAAACTAAGCCTCCGGCGAAGGGAGTGACAGAGGCGCGGTGGTGTGACGAGCAAAAGAGGCTGAGAAGGAAACGCCTAGGAAGCGATGTCCATTCTCTGATTCCAATTTTGGTTCCCAATTTGTTGTTGTTTAATCCGTCTCCTGTTAAAGATTCCTGAGAAATTTTGGTGTTCGGAATTTTGTAATGAGCACTAAATAAATCTTCATCTTTACAGTTGTCTTGGCAACGTGGGATTTTCTTGTTTATTTCGAAGATGTTTCTCAACATAAATTGAGTTCCAATCATCAATAAAAAAAGAAAAGAAAAAGAAGAGATGTAATAAAGGAAGTGAGATTGAGACCCCAATCATTAGTCAAAAGTTCAAAATCAAGAAGTAAAACCACCAACAATAAAGGGTTCAAATTCACTTTTCTTAATCTAGAATTTACCTTTCAGTGTAAAAGTAAGCTATCCTACTTTGTCCATCACCCTCCTGTTTACTAGTGAATTATCCCACACAAAATCACTGACTGTAATTTTGGTTGACATAAAAGGATGTCATTCTCCTTTGTTTTTTATCCGCAATTACAAAATTGAAATTCTAAATGGTGGTGGTCCGTGGAGGCCTAATGTATACTAAACCCAACTAAAAAGCCTTAAGTTTGTTTCATTTACAACTTACCCCTTGAATTTTTCATATATAATCTACCAAATCCCAACTACGCTAACTAAAAATCTACTTTCTATAATCTAGTTTAGTTGGATTTTGCGAGCAGCCACCCTTGGCTGGCTTTGAATTTGCCACTATTCTGGGGCCATTTCATTGACTTTATTTAAGATGTTCAGATTTCGGTATATGTTGGTTTGGTTTAGTTAAGGGTTCTTGTCTAGGCTTGGACCAACACCTTGTTTCTACATCTTCTGCTTCACTTCCCTAATCACTTCGGATACTGTCTTTTGTTTTCTTTTATGTTAATCTCCTCTCTGTTTGGCAAACTTTTCTCAAAATTGGGTGGGAAACTAGGACTTTAGTTTATTTGCCTGATGGATGCAGGCTTTGCACTCCTGAAAAGCTCATCCACCGGGAATCACGCTACCAAACTTCACTTAATCCCAGGGAGAAAAAAGAAAATTCAAAGAAAAGAATAAAAAATTCAACATTGATTGGTCAAGCACCAAGTTGACAATAAAGTATTTTTAATTCTACAAAAACAATTACATGAATAAACGATCCATTGTCGTCTAATTAACCCTAAAGACTAAACCCAAAAATCGAAAATGCTAATGTTGAGTTGTGAACAATTCATCTGTCGTCTCCAATCTTGTCAGCCTAAATGCCAAAACTATAGACTTCCATGTCTTCATCAAGAGTTCCCTTAAGATTAGACTCGAAGTCGTACTTTCACGTCTATCATGAAATAGAACCTGTGTAACTATTACATTCTTGTAAGAAATTTAAACCAAAATCACGTTTCTGTTGAAAAACGATCCGGTAATTAATGCAATCAGGTTTGGCTTCATGTTTTTGATTTTGCTTTGTTATTGCCTGAGCCATTGCTGCTTCATTTTCAATGCATGAAGCGCAAAGGTGAGTCAAAACCATTATGAAGAGAATCTTCTTTTCTTTTTACCTTTCTTCTTTGTTTAAACATTTGGTGATCCAGCATTCAATCATAATGATGTTGCAAGTTTTGCACTCCAACGATATTATGAATCTTTAAATGAATATTTATGAAAAATAAATATGTAAGGAAGAGATAGATTTTGATTATAGATGGGGACTTCTCCTAGGGTTTTCTATTTCATCTTCGGATTGCAACTCAAATTCTTCCTACACCCACTTCAAGATTGGTATTCAAGGATATGTCTCTCTACCAGCTATAAAATTAGTTTGTGTATGAAGCAAAGTAAGGTAAAGACTTGTCAATTTGGTGTCTCGAGTCGAAGAAATCACTAATATTAGACTATTCTATAACTAATTCTATGTGATCCCCTATGAACAAAGTTGTTGAATTTAACCCGATTGTTCAAACAATCTTTTTTCTCTTATTTCTGAATTGCGATTTTCTTTGTCAAAAATGATATAATCAATTTTCTTCCCTTTCATCAATGCACCAAAAACGATTCAACTTCTTTTTATGCATGGATTCATGTTGATCGTATGAATGTAGAAAATCATATATATACTACCAAAAATGGTTGATAAAATTCCACAAAAATGAGAAGTTAGCAAGGGGTGTGGGTCCTGTGGTAATTAGGGTTGGAATGCGCATGGCTTTAAAGAAAGGAAAGCAGCGTAGAGATGTGGGTAGGAGTTGGTCTGGTCAGTCTTCCCTAATACTATTAGTGAGAGACAAAGAAAAGAGGGGCAGCACATGCAAGAGAGGAACTAAATGTCATTATTTTCTGTCCCACCCACTCGCCTCAATCCTCGCATAATCACCCGCCGCCCATTTCATCCATATCCTTTCTTCTTCCTTTGCTTTTTCTTTTCTTTTTTTCTTTCTAAGGATACCCTTTTTCATAATGCTTCTTGTTGATTTTATTTTGGATTTTGGTTTAAATTTTCTTCGAAATTAACTTTGGGCGAGTGGATTGTGGCTTTAATAGGATTTGTGCTCAAAAGAAGAAAATGTCATAAAATGAGCACTTTTATAATTTTCCTTTAACCATTAGATAAAGCATTTTATTATATCTTATACAAATTTTAATACTTTTTCATTTAAATTTTTAAGATAAACTTATATATATGATTGAAGTACAATACTTTATTGCATGTAATATTTTTTTTCTTATAATGAATCAATTTAAAAAATAGAAGGTAGAAAAAAAAACAAATGAAAGGAATGAAACTACTTTTCCTTTCTCATCTTTGATATATATAAAAAGATGAAAAATGACAGAAGAAATAAAGTTGGAAATATAGTACTAATTGAATTAAAAAAAAAAAAAAACCCTTGTATCAAAGTTGGTAAATAATTATTAGTACTATTTTATTTCTTTTATCGTCCCATACATCAACACATAGCCTTACAAGCTAGTACCATGCCTTGCAATAAGGTCAGTTTACTTTCGCTTAGAATAAACGAAATACTCAATAGCTTTATATCTGATACACTAGTATATAATAACTATATACTATTAATTAATCATAAAGTGCCATAACAAACTTTTAAAAATAAATTAAAAATTTTTAATATTTATTTTTAAATGTCTATATGTTTTTTTAAGTAATATTTTATGATTGATAACATTGTACTTAATTTTTATTAACAGTGCAACAAAATATAAATGCTCTTAATAAAAACAATAGTTAGAAACAGAGACTTTAATATAATTGGGAAGATTATGTGAAGAGTCTCACGAGGGAATCTTGAGAGAAATAGCTTCGTTTAATCACAGTGGGGGAAATGGGACCATAAAAAGTGCATCAAATTATAATAAATTATCATTAAGAAGTAATCAAGTATAACAACAAATGCAAAGGCAATTGAAGGTCTGTTTTGATAAATTTCTCTCTTGCAGGGGGCCAAAATTGTCACCACCTTCACGTCCCATTTCCACCTAATTCAGTACAAATTTTCACGGTGTAAGGAAAAACAAAACACTCGTCTTTTGACTCTTTCTATATAAAGATATTGTATCATCACAGCTTCTCATCACTGAGTAGTACATTTGCTGGCTGCATCTTGCTTTCCCTTCCCATGGCTTCCTCACCAAAACTCTTCTTCATCCTCTTCCTCTTCGCCCTCCTCTCCATGCGAATTCATGCCAGGGAATTCTTCAGCAAAATCCCAAGCACTGTCAACAACAATGAGAAAGAGACAACCACCATCCCTGACACCAGAGAGCAAGAGCATGAGACCTTCATTCCCGAGACCACCCAAACGACTTCTTTAGTTTCCAAAAGAGAAGAGCAAGAGCCGAGGTTTATCCCCGAGACCCAAAACGGCTATGGCCTTTACGGCCACAAGTCCGGCCAGCTCCCTCCCAGCACCACCACCACCAAAGAAACCTATGAACCCTATGTTACGCCTGTCAAATACCACCCTGACGAACCCTACAACAGCATTCCTGCAACCAACAACAAAAAAAATACCTTCTATTACAACAATAATGGCTACGAGAGCACTGAGCAGCAGAACTTGGGTGAGGCCAGGTTCACAGAGAATGGCTGGAGCACCAAGGAAAATCAGAACAACAACTACTACAACGGCAACAATGGGTACAACAATGGCGAGAAGCACGGCTTGAGCGACACTAGATTCTTGGACAACGGAAGGTACTACTATGATGTTAAGAACGAGAAAAACTACTATCCAAACCAGTTCGAGACCTACAGGGGAGTTGCTTCAAGGAACAATTTCAATGAGAATCGTTACAACAACAACGGAAGGTACAACCAGAACCATGAGGAGTTCGAAGAGAGCGAGGAAGAGTTCGAACCATGACCAGTTTACAGTCTACAGTTGAGTGATCAAGAACATCAAGTAATTAAAACAAGTACTGGTTTTAATTAGTTGTTAAGTATGGTAATTAATTATCAAAAAGAGTAAACATCAAGATAAACTTTTATTTTATTGGGTCTTTGTGATCTTCTTATTTTCTGGTTTGCATAGTATCATTTGCTTTGAAATGCTGAAGGTTGGGTTCTGTTTTTTTCCTTTTTTTTTTTTTTATATGAAAACAATTTTATTGAATAACAAAATGTAAGTATATTCTAATATATGTTTCTCCTCTAAGTAAGAGCAAAATGCCAAAGAGAAAAGAAAATCGGCTACTTTAGCTTTTTATAGTGACATTGACAATGTTTGATGATGCACAAGGACAATCATGGCAGCCTTATACCATCTGATATCAATATTGGACCTTTCGCTCGTCTCCTGGTTGATAAACCCCATTTCACTAACCATTAAAGAACACAATTAAAAAGTTAAATTCGAACAAGGTAGCGAAAACAATCAGGTAATGCTTGGTATATCGGTGATCAGATTTAATATTCAATTCTCACGTTTTTTTTCCCTACTTCTTCATGAACAAAAGAAAGAACAAGACACAGGAAATATTCTTGAAAATGTGAATCCAAGGGTTGGTACATGACTATATGGATACGGCTAGATTCAGTAGAAAATCCCCAAGTCAATGGTTAAATGGATAGGAACTGATTTTTAATTTAGATTTGTCCATTTATATTCATATTATATAAAATTATATTTGTATCATATAAAAAACAAAAATTTCGTATTAAAATTTATATCGATACAAAAATATAAATTTTATTTTATAATATTCATTTATAATTTTTATCTAATTTTAATTTGTGTTATTTTTATATTTGTTATTCATATCGTGTCTAGAATAAATAAATCTATTTTTGGCTGCCATTATCAAGGAAATGCCTACCCTTCCATGTGATAATATGGCCCCCCCACCATCGCTCTCTTTGCAGTGATAGCATAAGCTTTCTGGTCACAGTTGAGCACTTCCAAACTAATCACCATTTGCCAGAAGTGTGTTTTTGCGAGAGAGATATATATGAATCGGACTATTGATGAGTTTTTGGATAGTGCTTTTCTTGGGCACTCCACTCATGCACTTGGAATTGTTTCTTTTCTCTTATCCACGCTTTCATATTTCCACCTAAAGAAATAAATGTTGGGTTCTATGCTTAGGTAGAATGAAATATTTCAATTAATTAGATGCATGTGCAATTCCTAATGCATTGATGTAGTACACTTAAACACTCATGCTTAGGCCGTTTTATTTTGTTAGACCTAGTTTTTGTGCAATGTAAGTTGTCTTTTTTTTTATAAAAAAAAAAATCAAAGATATTAAAATTTAAATATTGACATACAAAATTATCATACCTTAAAAATGAAAAGTTAAAACATCATCATTTTGATACACTTTAAATTAAAAAAAAAAAAACATCATTTTTTCATTCATCACGCAATTTTATCAAATATCACTTTAGCCTAGATTTACTATTTAGCATTTATTGGTACTAATTAAGATAGGCAATCCACCAATTGATGGTCAAGACTTAATTATGCTAGTTATGTAGTTGGTCGTCAACAAGCAAGGGAAAAATATGTAGGGTCACCTACATATTTCATCATCATGAAAGTAAAAGTTGAAAAAAAGAATATATATATATATATATATATATATATATATAAACACGGCATATAATTCAAAACTCTAAGAAAGGAGAGTAAAAAATCATCCATTTAATTGGATTCTCTTCTCCGTGATTGAGGGATAGTCTTATCATTTTTTTTCCTTTTCCCAACTTTATTTATTCTTCTCAAGCTTTAGGGACCTTCTTTCTTATGATAATTAAGATGCGAAAATTAAAGTTATTAAAATTTTTATTTAAATTTTATAATATATATCATAAATTTTTTTAACTACTCGAATACGAAGTTTTTATCAAGATCTATCTTTTAATTTGGCTTACATATGAACTCATTAGGAGCCAATTTCCAAGGACTTGTTTTTTTATCTAATACTCTATCTCACGGTAGAATGTCTAATTATAATGCAATTTTTGAAGTTAGTTTTTTTTTTAATATATCATAAAATTATTATATTGGATATGAAATTAATTTTTATTCAAATTTTGTAATTGATGCAGGTTCAAAAAAATTGATCAATTAGTGAGAATTCAAATATGAAAAATTTATTTATAGATCATTTTTATTTAAAAATTCAGAGAAATATTAATTATTTATTGGATTTTTGGGTTTGTTTTTTACCTTAATTAAGATAAAGTCTAAGGCTAACCCGACTACTCATTTGGGACCAGCAGCAAAGGTGGTTCCTGAAATTTTTAGGTACATGTCTTTGTGGTCAGCAAGGAAAAATTTATTGACACCCAAAAATAGGAGCATATAATTGTGGAAGTCCTCATGATGCTGAGGATTGAATGGCTACAATGAAATGGTCCATTTGGTAACAGATATAATGGTAGTAGTGCTACAGTGACAAAGAAATAATTACACCCACCCACACTTTCTCAGTTCCCTGTTCCTCCCACCATTGCTAGCTGGTTCTCCAGTTTATCATCATGCACGCTTTTCATTCCCAGACTTTTCAGCATTTTTTTGCAAATAACTAGGTTTTGGTTACATGGAAAAGCACATGACCATCAATTCGATCCGTCGAAAAGTCCACATCAAATTTTAACTTGGGTAACTTTTACCTTTTTATTTTATTTTATTGTATTGTATTTAAAATAATCAATTCTACCATTGAATGATTCCAAAAATAAATAAATACTTCATGTATTTCATCTACTTTTACTCTCAAATGAAATTAATTTCGGATTGATTGATTTGCTTTGCATTAATTGGAAATTAAAGACATTGCTTAGGGAGACTTTTGGAATGCAATGTGGAGCTATCAATGTCACCTCTGTCTTCTCTAGTCTCTCATCTTTTCGAAAGTATATGTAACGGCTCTTTCACGACAATTTATATTTTTTTCGTTTAATTTTAAATTATATTATATAATTATTTGAATAAAAGAGATTATATATTAATATTGAGGTATTGTTTTCTACCAATTTTTATCTTTAGATGCAAAGGGCATCAAATTGTTGCCAGGCTGGTGAGAAAGCAAGATTCATTGTGGGGACTGGAGCTGGTTGAAGCTGCTGAGCTAGCTGGTCTACCCATAATGTTGGCATAAAATCAGGGGGATGTTTGGAGTGTCTATATTAACTATCACGCAACATTAATGTTGGTATTGGTCAATATGGAAAGAAAAATTATTAAATAAGTGTCTCATTTACAGGCATTTTAACTTTTAATTTTCTCAATCTTCCATTTTTACTTCAATTTTTCTTGTAATCAAAGCAGTTTCGTTCTTTTTTTTTTTTTTTTTGAAGAGCCTTCCAAACCAGCTGGATAAAGATGATGAATGGCCCAAAGAGCCGCAAGGATAGGCCGAACTATGAGCCCAGCAACTAACAGTCGACTAGGACCAGTACCCTTCTGTTCTGAGCCTTCTGGCAAGTGAATAGATTTGAGACTAAAACAAACTTGATTGGGCTTGGAGATATGTGGGCTTGTAAGCATCGCTCTCTCCTCTCAACATTGCCAAGGGCCCAAAGGCGAACTATATTCCATCTTTCAACGGTATTTCACCCACAAAACACGGACATTTTTCAAGCCCTAAAGCTATAATTATGCACAAAAACCCTAACATATATATATATATATATATATATATATATATATATACATCTTCTTTGTGCAAAACATGTATTATTGTAATAAAATTCATATTGATACATTAGGTATACATTTTTTTTATATCATTTTTTTATTATATTATTATATTATGTATAAAACTATCAAATTTAATCAAAATAAACAAATTAAAGTGACTAAATATACATTTAATGACAAAGGTAATTAACTTCAACAAAATAAAAATGCAATAAAAGCTATTATTAATCAAATTTACTAAAAAAATAAATTCAATATTTTTCAATAATAAAGAACCAAACCTCAATATTTTAAATCAAATTCGAATTCTAAACCAATAATTTTCGCCTTTTTCAAACTAAATTTAACTTTGATTGATACATTATATTTCAATTTCCAAGTTGTATCACTTTTAGGTGAAATGTTCTTCCGTGATGACATACAATGCATTGCTTTTACATCATCCTAGGCAAAGCAAACCGCTAGTTAGGTAGAGTGCCGTGTTGGCTAGGATCTCTGAAATAAGGACGGGGCCGCGGGTGTCGGCGTCGTTGGGGAGTTGGCCAGCTAACGACCAAAACTATACTTTTTCACTTCTTCGGAGCGCCACGTGTCTTTTTTCCCCTCCTTACATAGGAAAAACAGAACCAATCACTTGGGGCTTTTGCCTTGTTCAACTAATCATTTCTTCTGACCTTCTCTGTACGTTTTGTCTCGGGTTACTCCAAATCACCATCTATCCAACCAATTTGATCTTCAACCTTTTTTTTACGACCCAAATGTTGAGTTTCAACTCCAAATAGAAGTTTAATTGAGTTCATTTCAGAAGCCAGCCTTTTAACTCCTGCTTTGTTTTAAAGTCGGCTGTCATTTTAACAGTGCCTTTGCTATTACTAAGGTCTGAAAATTCTGAGCTGAGATCTCAATAACGTGAAAGTTAAATGACAAAGAAAGAAAGTAGAGGGTGTGAAGTTAATGACTCTAACAACCCAAACATTGATTGATTTCAACTTTTTAACTCCAAATTAATCTCTGGATAGCAATGTTTTTAGGTTAGCTTAGCTTAAAAAAAACAAAAATTACAATACACTTTCCTCTGAAATATGAACCACAGCTTTTCTGGTCCCAAGTTGCTGTCATAATCAGCCTGTCTTTATGTTTCACCTGTCAGCAATGCCTCCCAGTAATTACTTCAAAATTAAAACCCCGACCTGGAATTCAAGGAAATGATCAGTGCCATACTTAAAGATTGGGCAAAAACCAATTATAGCTCCGAGGCTTCATTTAGGAAACTTTGTTATTTAATGGTTTTGGCTCTTCTCTGAGTGCAGCACCTATTCTTATTTCTGGGAAATTAAGTGAATGTATGTCTAAGTGAAGTCTGAGTTACATGCTGTCATTACCCAAAAATTCTCAACATTTTCTGTAGGATTATTTGCATGAACTCAGGTATCTATCCTTTATATATTTATAAACAAATATGGGTTCCTCGTATTTTATAATATATATAAAAAAGTAAATTTGAATCTTTGGTTATATATATAAAACCAAATTTGTGCTTCCAATACTTAATATACATACATAATTTTGAGTCTCTGATACTATATATATATATATTCACACAAAAATAAATTTAAACATTTGATTCTTTACATATTTACAAGCAAATCTTGCTTGTTATATATATACAAGCAAGAAAAGGATCCATTACTCTTTTATATTTATACATACAAATTTATAATTTTGACCTTTTATATATATATTTTATTCATAAGAGATATAAGAGAAATAAAAAATCAAATTTACGATCTAATTTTTCTTAAAAAGAGATAACAACCACTAAGTTAAATTTTGATTGCTATTAATCTTTTATGTATATAAGTAAATTAAGAGTCTTTGATTATATATATATATATATATATATATATATATATATATATATGTATGTGTGTGTGTGTGTGTTTATGTGTGGCTGAGTTGTGAATAGACTAGGAAACAAGAATCCCATTTTCTTTTGTTTTCTAGCCCTGTTTGGATAAGATAATTTCTCCATTTATGTGAACTTCGTGGAATATTGAAGCAATCCATTTCTGTCCTGGATTAACAGGATTTTCTTACTGAACAGGATACTCCATATTCATTTTTTTTTTCATTAATCACATAACAGAAACAGAGTTGAGTTCAACTCTTTCTTCAATTCCCATCCAGAAAACTTTCCCATGATATTTTACTAGATGCTTGCCATGAAGAAGAAAAAGAAAACCTTCGTTCAATCATTCTCACTTGCTATGAGGTGTCCTGTTTATTTAATGATTTGGGAGAACGGATAGAAAATACTATTCATGATAAGACATATCATATCAAGAAATTATTGAATATAGTTAATTTCATTCATCTTTTATAAATTTAACAAATTAAGATGCAACATGTCAATCTGAAATAGCTTTTTGAGATTAATTTTGATAAATATGAACAAATATCTGTTAGCTGGCCCATCCATAGACCAAAAAACATTAACGGTTAAACTGATGCTGTTAATGTCTGAACAGTTGTGATTATTTGACATTAAGATAATGAATTATAAAATTGTTTATATGAAATCTCTCTCTTGTGATTTGCCAAGCTGATGAAACCCTCCCTTGGGACCCCTGCCATTAATTGTTCTTATTTAAGGAAGAATCTCCCAGATGACCCAAGCCAAGGCGCCTATTGACCCCCGCCATTAAACAATTTCCTCTGCTCAACAGTTTACAGGGATTTTGCATTCCTGTGGCAACAGTTTCTGATAATCATCTTCAATTCATTTGGTTCTTGCTGTAGGAGTTCATGCCATGGCAACTGAGGTAATACTCGGACTTGGTGTTCTTATTATTGTTCAATACTGCTCTGTTGAGCATGCACGTGAAATTTTCAAGAATTTATGTTCTGATTCTTTTGATCTTCTGCCAATTAAGAATCGGTTTCTGGGTTTTACATAGTTTCTTCAAACTTATCAGGTATTCCTTTCTTTACCTTATTTTCTTGGTTTCTAGCTCATATCTTTTGTGGTTGGAACTAGAGATTCTTGGCCTCTCTGGTTAATGCTGAATGTTACCGGTGTTGCAATAACAATGAGTCCAACTGTTTCTGCTAATTACTAAAGAGAGGGAAAGAAGGACTCTAAATTTGAAGCCTTCCATGAGTACTTTCTTTAATGATACGGAAGCGTTTCCATGGCTGTTTGATTTCAACTTTAGAGAAAACTGCCTTTGAGGTCTGCTCAAAACTTTGATGCTTAAAGAGAATTTCAGTCACCAGAACTTCAACTCAGTAGCCCTCTCTGTTTAGCACTAGAAAATTACTCATCTGTGATTCCACCGACAGTCTCCTAAATGAAAGGACAAAAAACACAAAGAAATTAGAGAGGTGAAAGCATGTCATCAACTGCAATCCATGGTTGGTCACAGCTCAGATGTTAATCCATGCTTCTGATGTTCTTACAGCATCAGATGTTGTCATTATTATTACTAATCTAATTAGAACATTGCCATCCCCACATGTTTTTGCCAAACTTTCCCCATTGTCACAGAAACTCGAATCTTGCCACTGAGAATCAAAATTGCATTAATTTCAATAACTTCTGTACTCATTATCAACATTACCTACGATATGATTGCTAAATTTTCAGAATGATTAGTATTGAACATTTCACTGCAATATTTTGACTTGATGGTTCTTCCCAGAATCATGAGATGACCAATGGCTGGCCACTTGGGCTGCATATAATGAGCATAAGGCTTCGGTTACAAGAAAGATTTCAGGCTGCAGATCCAGCTGTTGCGCCATACTCTGCGCACATTTCCTCCAGCAGTTTTTCCACATTCACCTCCTCCAACCTTGACACCGAGGTAATCGATCCCATGAAACCTTAATTTTCTTCCTCCTTTTTCACCATGTACTCCATTGGCAATCATGTCAAGAAGTCCCAGCTAACGTTGTTTCTGCCTTTGCGCTATCGGCCAGTCCACAGCATCATTTTTCCAAGATAACAGTGTTTCTCTGGGGAAGCTAATTGGATTCAGACCACGCGAAAGAGGATCACGGTACTTTCAAAACACAATCCATGGTGAAGAGAGCAGTAGGCTACCTGGAAAAGCTGCCTGCAAGTGCAAGAATGTCTCTCGGGGACACAGCTCAGATATGAGTCAGGGAATTTGTATTCCTCTGATACTAGGCGCTCTGGTAAAGATGAGCAGAAACAAGAGCAAGTCAAAGCGATTGGATGTTTGAGGGTGAAGAAGCTATCAGTGTTCTTAAATGGCATGGCGTTCAAAAGTGAATAAAACTTCCATTGAACTCGACCAAATTCTTTGCTGCTGTGTATTCAGAAATTAGCCATTAATTGCAGCCTTGGGAATTTTTTTTTTATGGGACTTTTTGATTCACACAGCATTATCAGCTTCTTGTTTTAGTAATCTTTGGTTATGGAGTCATCTTTACGCATGCCTTGGATTTAGGTATATAAATGTTAACCTAAAAAAATTTATGAAATGTTTACTTTGTGTTAATAAATATTTCTTCATTTCAAATTATGTTACTTAATAGCATTATTAAGAAATCAATAATTATTATCAAAACTATAAATAATGATCGCAATAGTGTGCTATAAGATGGTTATTTTTTAAATAATGTAATTATATGTCATAATTTTAATAAATACAATTATATTTTAGTGAAATAATGATTTTGTATAATAATTTCTCACATAAAACTAAATACATTGCTATGGTGAATTAATCGAGTTAAGTCAAATATTTCAATAACCCGATGAAAAACAAATTTGAAATAATTTTACACAAAAAATTCAACGTGTATAATAGGCTTGGTTAGATCATAAGTATAAGATTGTTTTACACTAATATTTATTTAAAAATAAATTGAAGTCTTAAGTTTCAAATCTCTATTTACCTTTTTTATATGTATAAAAAAAAAAATACTAAATGCTCAAGCTTCTCAGTACATAATCGTTACAATTACGTATTCGTATTTTTTTAGATATATGAGAATTTCAAAACAAAAGAAAAGTTCTGACTATAGTGTGGTAATACTAATATGACGCCAGGTAAGATCAAGGATCCACGTGTCAAATAGATGTGCAAGAAACCAATAGCTTTTCCATAGGAGCATATACACACAGCAAAAGCCAGTGCTAAATGCAAAACCGCTCGAAATCCTAAAACCCCCAACCAAAAACACAAAACCCTCTAAAATCTCCAGCAGCAAATATGTCCGCCGCCAGGTCCATCCTCCGCTCCGCTGCTTCCCGAGCGACCGCGGCGACCAGACTCGCCGCCGCACCCCAGCCCATGTCGCGAGCTGCTTGCTCTCCTTTTAGAATCTCCAAGCAAGGCCCGCTCTCTTCTCGCATTTTCAGGCAAGTGATATTAATCCTTATCTCTCTTTTTTTTCATTTTGTTTAGGAAATAAATTAATAATACCATTTTCTAATTTTAAATTAAATTTGAGAAAGGTCACCGGTGGAGATGAGCTGCTGTGTGGAAACGATGCTGCCGTATCACACAGCCAACGCTTCCGCCTTGCTGACTTCCATGCTTTCCGTCTCTCGCCGAAGCTCCGGTTGGACCCCTGAAGGTATTTCTATCCACTCTTCTCTCATGTTGATCTGTTTCATTCATTGGTTCTAAAGCACTCAAAGTTTCTTACTTTTAACTGCGTTTAGAAAGTTTGCTTTTTTTAATGATTCTATGAAAGTTTAATTAAGTGAGATATAATGCTACATCGAGTCATAATTTCTACTGGGAAGTATTTGATCCTTAGTTTCAGAAGCAAAATCAAAGAAAACCATTATTGGTCCTGGGAGTTAAAGGGTGTCAATTCTTGTGATAAAATTCAACTCTTTTATGATTCCTAAACCTAAACTTTGTGGTTTACCAAATCATAAGCTTGAGTATTTCATGTTATGTTTGTTCTTTATTACATATCTGTGACCAGGAAAGATGTTGGCAATTAAATGCCAATGTACTAGAAACTAGAATTATGATGGAAACTAGGCTGTCTCTGCTAAGCATAACCGCCCACAATAAGTGTTTAAGATGAGCATCAAACACTCGAAAGTCGAAAACAGTTGCCAAAAATGTTGCATATTGTACTGCCTTTTCACATCCTTCCTTCCCCTCCTTTTCTTAGATAGGTAATCATTGCTCCTCTGTATCTTAAATAAATGAAAGAATGTAAATTCTTTTCTCCTTTTGTAGGGCAAGAC
The DNA here is from genome assembly GCA_033439115.1 of Firmiana major. NCBI lineage: Eukaryota > Viridiplantae > Streptophyta > Magnoliopsida > Malvales > Malvaceae > Firmiana > Firmiana major. The sequence goes on along the minus strand of CM065914.1, from coordinate 1,938,491 downwards.
AAGACTAGATGAAGGACAAGCGGAGAGAGGGAGTGGCATGTATTAGGCTTTCATTGTTAAACTTTTTGGAACTGCTATTGAATTTTCTTCAGTAGTTTAGTTAAGGAGGTCATCTTTCTGAATTAATGTAAAAGGGCAAGAGTTTGAATGCTGTGTCTTGTAATTTCATGGTTTTAGAGATGACAGATGAAATCTTGTTTAAATATTTTTTAAGTAACTTAGCTAATCGATCCTGAAATAACTGTTAAACTTCTAATAAGTGGAACCAAGTAGTTTCTCTTTGTGTTTGTTTGTTTTCGGAATGTTTAGACTTGTTTAATTGTTATTTTCTTTATGGATGTGATAGGATCAAAAGGCACTCAATGATGCAATTTAATAGTAAAAATAATAAATGCATGAAATCAAACACTTCTTTTCAGTTGATAAGGTTATTGCGTGGTGCATATTTGACCTGAGATTGTTATTTGGCTGTTAATTTTGAACTAAAGCTCCCTTATGTTTATTCATGCTAATACAACTATATAAGACCAATAATGATTTGTTGTTTCACTCAGATTGCAATGATGATGTATGATGAATTTCGGAGAGTTCGGGCAAAGTTTTTGAGTAATTTCACTGTAAGACAAGGTGGTGGATTAAAGCTTTGTAGTAGGGTATTTAGATGCTTTTTCTTTTTCTTAAGTTAAACGAGGTGATGAGTAACATTCTAACTAATCAACAAATTGGAAGGAATTAAGTCATTAATAGGTGCTTTTGAAGTTTTGTACTTGAAAGATAGGATAAGATGGTGACAATGATGATATATTGTTATTCTTATTTATGTTACATTATTTTTAACTGCGGTTAAAATTTGAATTTCATGATCATTTGTAGTTTCCGGATGAATTTTTATTTCCTGGATATAGATGTTCAGGGAATTTGATAATTTTGAACCTATAATTTTCTTAATGTGCTATCTTCTGCATCCATCGGTCATGTTCATTTTCTTTAACTTGGGCTGTTTGCGTTTATGATCAAGCACAAGTCTGCCTTAATAGGTTCTAGTTGTAGTCTCTCTGTTTTAATTCTCTCTTTCTGTTTGTTGGTAATAGAAATGTGATTTAACCATAATATTATACTTCTTGCTTTGTATGGATAAAATTGTTATGCATTTCTAATAACATGCACCCAATTTCTTGTACTGTAGATGGATGATTTTGGTTGGAATGCTGGTGAACTGTTCATCTCCATGAAAATTCAATCCACTTTGTAGGAATTGAAACATTTATTCTCGGCCGAATATGAAAATCTTCTGATGTTATGCAACATTTGTTCAGTGAGCATCTGGAAGTAGGTACCAGACAGAAATACGGGTCAACTGATTTTGTTTTCTTGATAAGTTAAATATGAGTTATCACTTTCTTCTTCCTGTTCTGCATTTCCTTTGGCGCTTATCAATTGCCATGGACAGCATGCTTTAGAGAATAAATTTTACAGAGATTCTTACGACTAATTCTTACTAAAACCTCTAACTATTTTGGTTTAAAGCAACCCCTAATTTCTGCTTGATGCTATACAAACACGGAATGTCGGAAAATTAGACATGTAATCTGGCTTAAACCTTAGTAATTATCCCAAAACTTTTGATTTTGATTTAACAAGTTTAAATACGAAAAATAAATATAAAAATAACATGAATTAAAATTTTATAAAAATTGTATATGTATTTAATAATAATAATAATAATAATAATAATAATAAAGATGTTTATTTTTTTATGAAGACAAATATAAAAACGAAATTTTTTCAACACGAATTAATATCACTTTAAATGAAATAATAGGCCCAAATTGTCTTATAAAAACTGCCTGTGGAGCCAAGCAGTCCAGATTTATAATAAATCTATTGTTTGGTGTAAATGGTAACAGATTTGTTTTCTTTTTCTTCACCAAAGTACTCTTTACAGAAAAAATACTTAAAAGAAAAATTAGAATTCCTACATGCAATTGCGCCACTAACCAATCTGTTTCATGAAATACAGAAAAATATAAAAAATGGTTATTTTCTTGTAAAAATAGTAATGTTTAGTCTTTAGCTCATGCAATTTTTTATATTTGTATTAAAATAAGATTTTTTTAAACAAAAAAACTTGAATTTCAAGATTATCACAAGTATTACTTTTTTAGTGTATATTAATATATATATAATTATATGATTAACAGAAAAAAATATATAATTATATATCATCTTACTAATTTTACCAATGAAATTTAATGGGATCATTTTTCTTAGGATAAATCTAAGAAATATTTCTTTTGATAATCCTTAATAATTAGATCACAATAAACCCATAAAATAATCTTTATCTCATGTGAAAGTTACTTATATGTACCAAAAAATCACATATAAACAATAGTTTTCTTATAATTTTAATAATTAAAATTCATTTCATATATATAAAAATTTCATTATATGAAATCATATATATCCCTTAAATAATTAAACTTAATCAACATGTAAAAGAATTTCATTGAAATTCAAATTTATTCTCTATTAGAACTCAAGTCGAATATGCAACACTGAAGCATTTCATTTACTATAAGGGAAGACCTTTGGGTGTGAAAATTAGCTTTCTCGAATTAAAAGGTTTGATTAGAAAACTCATTCTGGCTCTGCAGGAAAGTTGAGAGTTGATCAGATAAAATGGCAATGAAGTTTTCAAGATTAGCATTCTTATTCTTTCTCATTTCCATCCAACTATGTGCTCTCACGGTTGTTCAGTCGGCAGAGCCGCTTCAATGCGAGTCGAATAGCACCTACGAGAACAACCTCCATAACCTCTTTTCCATTATTAAGAACGACACTCAAATAGACTATGGGTTTTACAATGTCTCTTATGGCGAAAACCCTGATCAGGTCAATGCTATAGGTCTGTGTAGAGGAGATCTTATGCCGGATAGTTGCCGTAGTTGCATCGGCAAAGCCACCGACGATTTCACGAAATCTTGCGATAACCACAGGGAAGCCATTGTATGGTACGATGATTGCATGTTAAGGTTCTCGAATAGATCCATATTTGGCCAAATGGAATTCGTACCTTACCGTGCTCTGGTCAAAGTCAACAATTCCACCAACGAAACTGAGTTCAACCAGGTCTTGGCAACCTTGTTGGCTGGCCTTATAACTCAGGCGGCCTCTGGCGATTCACATCGCAAGTTTGCCACTGGAGATGCTGCTGTTTCGGACTCGCTGAGTATATATGCACTGGTCCAGTGCACTCCTGATTTGTCGCAAGTTGACTGCAACAATTGCCTGTATAATGCCACGAATTTACTGTCACTGTGTTGTAGTGGGAAGCAAGGATCTAGAGTTCTCACACCAAGCTGCAATATTAGGTATGACAAAGATATCTTTTATGGACCTTCGGCTGCTATGCCACCAGCACCGATAGCCGACGCACCAGTATCACCTCCAGTTGATGCACCGACACCGGTACCAGTTGATTCACCGCCATCATTTGATGCACCACCACCAGTTGAAGTACCGCCATCAGTCGATGCACCGCCAGTGACATCGGCGCCTCCTCCGGGGCAAACTGAGCATCCTGATATTGGAGAAGGTAAACCTTTCTGCAAAATAATACCTTTTCGTTTTTTCTTATACTGATTCTTTCTTTCTGAACTTCGATTTTGAAGTTATATATATATTTGCATATTGGGTTTTTAGAAAAGTCATTTCGTGGATTTGCATTTCTCGACCAACCGTTAAAGAAGTACATTTCTGGGTTTTTTGCAGGTAACATGAACAGCGGATTTCAAGCTCTGACTGCAATCGTTCCGCTAATGATTTTGCAAGACTTATTATTTTGAAATCTCGTTATTCTACGTTTATCTGGTTTACTTGTTAGTACGTAGTACGAAGAGCCTGTATTCTACTTTTTAGTTCTACCAGTATTTTACGACACTTTGGAATAGGAAATTGCAATGATACTTATATTTTAAGGTTACTAAGTTTGACATTGATTTCAAACTTGAAAAACAAACTTTTAAGGATGTTCTTGCTTGCAATGATACTTTCATGTTAAGGTTATTAAGTTTGACTTTGATTTCAAACTTGAAAAACAAACTTCTTATTCGGCAAAAATCAGAATTAATGATTTTGTAAATGAATTTAACGTATAATTCCGCCAACCAAGGTGAAGATTAGTTAATTAGTTATATAGACGAGTCACTGGATCAATAGTCAGGCTGCTAGCGCGCCATGTTTAATGCAGCTGGTAAAGTAAAAAGAAAACTCGCAACTCTTTGTTCTAGAAAGCAATGGCTTCTTTGAGAGTCACCGCAACCTATGTGCTCTCAGATTTGTTCAGCCAGAAGGGCAAACCTTAATCACCTCTTCGCCGTTCTCTCATCCAACACCCAAACGAACTCCGGGTATTACAATGTCTCTTACAGGCAAAACTCTGGCTAAGTAAGTGGCCCTCTGTAAAGCAAATGTTAAGCCAGATATTTGCCGTGGTAAACTCGGCTCATGCACCAAGTAGTTGGATATGAACCCTCGTAGCCCTTTGCCCCATCAATCAAATGAATCTTCCATACAAATATGTAAAGCAATTTCTGTCACTAAACTGAAGTTTGCATCCTGGATAATTTCACAGTAAACCATAAACTAAGAACATCTTGATACATATGGCATATATATATATACATGCATGTATATAACAATAATCTCTGAGTACAGTTCTAGATTGTTCACCCGGTCCATTTCGCAACCCAAATAAAACCAGAATGCAAAAGTTACGTATAACGCATGGACATTTAAGAATTGAAAAACTTGCAAGGCATCCGTCAGTTTAATGTTGAGGAGATTGAGACTTAATAAAGTATTTAAAGCAAAATAGAACTAAAAACTCAATATAGAAGGATTTTACTATCAACACTTAAATATCCAGATGCAATTTGGCCACAAGGAACTATTAAGTGTTAAAAGTATAAAGCATAGAGACCAACCATCAGCAAGATTGTATACCAAACCCAACATTTTCACAATGAAAATTGTGCCGTAATAGCATCTCACCTACATTATGAAGAGTAAACGAGAATCATTAGGCCACTTCATAGGAACTCCTTCATTATCTAGTTACTCAGGTCCATGCAGTTTCTATCATTCTTCAACTACATTAACCAACTCATACTCAACAAGAGATAGATTGTTATCTTCTTTAACAACAAAGTTAGCAGGATCAGTGACCTCGATGAGGCCCCATTTGTCAACAGCCAGCCTCATAGAACCCTTAAACATATCAATCTTTGCATTACGAAGGATTACAGTGGCATCAGGCTTCAGCAAGTCAACTGCAAAATGATTCAAGCATCATCGTCATCAAACTGCATGGGTTTAGAGGTAGCATTTTCAGCAGCTCTATTGATCTCCAACCCACCACCCCATGGAAATATAATTGGGTTGAAGTGCCTTTCTCTCAATAATTTCTTTATGCAAAACAATAGAAAACCCAATACATGCACCCAAGACATCTATGTGTAAATACAAAGCAGTTTCAACTTTTTGTCAATGACTGTCAGTTTGTAATCTCAGGAAAACCAAACTAAAACAAAAACGAGTTCACAATTTCGCAATTGTGAACATGTGACAATCTTAGAGACAAGCGATTGAGATCAACTGAGATTAATGCACTGAGGATTTGAATGCAATTCAACCAACAAGTTCTTGATTAATTTAGTATATAATCATTGAGGGCTTTCATAATGATTGGGTTTTCATAACATTTCAACTCGAGAAATAAAAGAAATAAAATTCAACACAATGGCAAATCGATCCAATGACAATACATTAATAGAATAAGAAAGTAATTCATTTTGCTAAAGGTTTATCCAACCAATCAAGTATAAATCAAGAAACTAAATTCATGTAACCAAACCGAAATCGATATCAGAATACTAAATAACCTTTAATGACAGCTAAGATCCTCCTAGATTATATCAAATCCACACTTGCAGTAACAAACATTAAAAAAAAAAAAAAATAAGCTTCCAAAAATGCCACTGTATTTCAAGCCAAAAAGAAAATGAAAACCAAACGAAAGATCAAAGCTTTTGGCATCAAGGATGAATCAAAATGTACCCTTTTGAGAGAAATTAACATCAGATCAGTAAAGCATAAAAAATTTTAAGAAACAAAAAAAGGGTTAGAAAATGGACCTTGATCATTACGAGCAGTGAAGAGTACAGAGCCAGTCTCGTCTCCAACAAGGCACTCAGCGATGCGGGTTTGGCGGAGATGTTGGGAAGCAGCTCGACCCTTTTGAAGGACCATGTTAGAAGACAAGACCTTGGCGATTAAGGTGTGGCCGCTGGTCCCTGGTTTTAGCTGATCCACTTTCACAAACACTGGCTTTCTCTTCTCCGTTGCTTTCTCTTGTTCTCGTCTTTGTTGCTGCAACTGGTGTTGTCGCTGTTCTTCTTCTTCTTGCTTTTGCTTCCCTGTTGTCGCCATTGATTCCAATGCTGAAACCCCTCTCTTCTCTGCTTTTCTTTTCTTTTTTTTTCTTCAGCGCTTGTGAAAGAATGAGAAATGAGGAAGCCCTAGAACGCAAATCGAAGCATATTCTTATTTCTCACAAGTAGTTGAAACTGGCACTACACGGCGTCGTTTCTTACTTCTCCGAATATTTAAAGGCATTTTCGCCCCCGAGGTTATCTTAGTCTTAAAATTTCTTTTTCTTTTTTTTCACTTTTGGACATACCATTGAACTTGTGCGTTCTTATATTTTAAATTTTCATCTCTAAAGGCTCATCATTTTATTTATAAAATTTATATTCGATTTTAGTTATTAATTTTTTTTAATAAGTGATTTATAAATTTAATATAAATTTTCGTTGAGAAAGTTTTTTTTATCTTAAACCTTTTTCTTCATTAAAAAAAAAAAATTAAAGGGTTGTTACCTTTCTTTTAAGGTTAAAATTTTTTATCTTATAAAAAAAAAAAGTAAAGATATATGATTAAGTTTAAATTTAATATTTTTAAATATAAAATATATTAAAGGTATCCATAAATATATAAAAATAAATATAAATATATTTTTTAACAAAATTATTATGTTTATGTTTATTATTTTTTAAAATTTTTATTTCAATATGTTTACTGTACTTCTAACTTTTTTTTTAAATTATATTTAATCATATGTATTTACATTTAGCATATAATAAAGTCAAAAATTTTGATTTTATTACAAAAATTTCCTAAATTCAAATTCTTTATTAACATCTTTTATTATAAGTCAATAATCTCTTGATAAAAATTATTAAAAATATTATGCCATATCATAAAATTTAAATAATCTCAAAGCTTATTTCATGATTAAAAAAGTACTAATGCTTGTTTTATTTTTTATAAAGAATCATGATTTAAAAAAATAAAATACGAAATTATTTTAAGAAATTAGAGTGAATTAAATATAAGATTCTAATATTTTGGACTAAAGATAGTAGTTCTCTGTTATATAATATATATCTATAAATAATTACCAAGAATTTATATGGAATAGAATAGAAAAATCATGAGCATTCGTATTGAAAGAGAAAAGGCAACAAATTTAGACCATTAGTTACTAAATAAAGCATTAAAAATGAAAAAAAAAAAGTATAAAAAAAGGAACTTTGAGTAAAAAACGAGGAGAAAAATCCGACATTTGCTGTACGTCACCTCTTGTCTAGTGGTGTTCAAGTCTTTACCAGCACCACATCATTTCTCGGTCTCTGTGTTCAATCGTCATTTACGAAGCTTCCTCGTCAGATTAAGATATATATTTTTTTTTTAATTTAAAGAAATTGTCTTTTCTTTAATGATAGAGTCATGCATCATCAATTACAATAATCAATAAAGAAATTGTATATTATTTCTCTCTTTTCTCTTCTTAGAATTGAAAGATCATTGAGATCGACAAAGTGAAGGTTTCTCAAAGACAAAAAATCTAAGAAAACCCAGAAAAATAAATTTTGAAGAAGAAAGAAAACAGCTTGAGCAGATATTGATATAGTTTCCTTTTGTTTAAAGTTTATATTTTTGGTGGTGAATATTAGTTGTTATCAAATAGCCTTTGGTCTTTCAATGGATTCCGATTTCTGGACGTCTCGTCTTGCAGCTGCCAAACGCCAATATAATTTGCAGCACCATCATCAGAGCCATCATTTGGGTTCGTTTTTTACTTTTCTTATTAATATTTGATCTGGGTTTTTTCTGATCATTTTTTGATGTTTTTTTTTCCCGAAACATGAACAAATAAAGATCGTTTGAGCATCGATGATTTTGAGGTAGAGGACGAGGTACGACCCGATTTCCCATGTCCGTATTGTTATGAGGATTTCGATATCGCTTCTCTGTGTTCGCATCTCGAAGATGAGCATCCATGCGAGTCAAAAGTTACGGTAAGCAAATTTCATTAATAATAAGAAAAAAAAAATTTGGTTAAACAGATACAGACAGAAATATTTTTCTGTTTCCTGTTTGGTTTATGTTTGATATAATACGAGGTTGTTCATGTTTTTTCTTTCTTATTCATGCAAGCTTTCTTCGCTTATAACAACCTTTTTTTTTTTTTTTTTTTGAAAAAAGTTGAGTTTTCCTATTATAAAAGCGGATTAAAACAAAAGAAATTTCTTCTATTTTGGTTGGATAATATCTTTTTATTTTTTCCTGTTTAATTCATATTATACTGAAGGAGAATACTGGAGACAAGTCTTACCTTGTTGGGCTGAAAAAAAGGAATGAGTTTGTTGCCTGGTTTGTAGATTCTCTTTTACTTTTCTTTATGGTTTCTTTTTTGATTTATATGATCAAAGTAAGGATGTGGCAGAGTTGCAGGTTTGGTTATTTTCTTGTTAGGCAATTGTACTGTGCCTTTGGACCTTCTACTATTTTGCTGAATAGGATTATATGCCACCGTTTATCCTATTTTGTTTGATTAGGTTATGGAATGAGGGGTTGATGTTCCAGAATATGATGAGAATAGTCCTGCTGCTCAGTTGTGAACATTGGGGGGTGGGGATGAGAGGAACTTTAAGAATGTTAAGGATAAAGTCTTTTTTTTTTAATGATTCCAAGATGCTGATGATGATTTTAGGACTTATTCCGACATCACTGATGATTTGTAAGGATAAAGTTTGTGGTTTAAAGGTTTGGTTATTACATTGGACGCTTGATTTGGAAGAAGAGAATTGCTTTAATTCCATACACTTACCATAGGGTGAAAGGTGCCTGAGCAAATGATAATTGGGCTGAAAGGTCCTCTTTCTCATTGTTGATCAATTGGGGGAAAGTAGTCTATGCCAATGACATCAATGATTCTTCTACCAAGTCGACTTGCTTCTTTCAGTTACTAGACGACCATATGGATGCCTTGGCAATCAAATTAGATAGTTACTTTATCAGACAATCTTAGGATGTGTTCAATCTTTATGCAGTTTTTTATGGGGTTGGGGAAGAAATGAAACTAAAATATTCAATTTAAGTGGTGTGTTAATATAGTGTCTGCTTTGACACTTTATATGTGGAACTTGAGGCCTTGTGTAACATAATCATTGGTCATTAGGCTGCATAAACTTATGTCAGAATTTGATAGAGTTTTGAGCCACTTCTTTCTAGTTCTGTTCATAATGAATTACATTATATACAAAGAGAAGAACTGCCAGTGGATATGGAGGAGCTTGAGCAGGATTGATGACATTTTCATGCAGGGAAAAGACTGCTACATTTAACAGATAAAAATCGGTAGTGTGTGTACATACGTGGAAAGGGACGATAGGTGTGACAGGTAGAGAATTTTATGCTTGAGAATGAGCATTTAGCATATGCTATTGTTAATGGTAGAGGAATGAGCATTTGGTATGTGCTATTGATGATGGAGGTAGATTTGGATGGCTAATCATTTCCTAGGAATGAAAGAATAATTATCTTCCCCTTTCCTAAAAAACCTTCGCCACCACCCAATCCCTAGTGAAGACAGAATTCAAGCTCAGGTCCATGCTACATCCACTGAAAGGCTTTTACTAATTAGCACCATATGCAAATTTCATCATATTTCTTAGTTTTTGTCTTATTGATCTAATTGAGAGATTTTTTTTTTTTTGCTGTGATGCCAAGTCTTCATTCTTGCTCATTTGAATATCTTCTGTATTTTTTGTAAATGAAAATTATTTATATGGTGGAACAAAAACAACTAGTGAAGTCTTGTTTATTACTATTACTTATTATACACCTTAGGATTTATGGTGGAAAAAAGTTTCAATTTATGTTTTCATGATGAATCGTCTTAATTCTGCATCAATCTTTCTGTTACAGATTTGTCCAGTTTGCTCTGTTAAAGTTGCAAGAGACATGCTAAGTCATATCACGCTGCAACATGGACATTTATTCAAGATATCCTTAATAATGAAACTTCTCAGCAACTGTCTTTCTCTAACTTGGAAATTATGCGTGTACAGCTTCTTTGATACTGTATGTACTCAGAAAAGTTGAATTGTTACACTAGTTTCCCTTAACAAAAGATTACTTGCAGAGACGTCGCAGGTTCCGAAGAGTTGCAATCCCTAACAGTCAGGCACTGTCTCACCTGGGCCGGGATCTCCGTGAAGCACATCTGCAAGTACTTCTAGGGGGTGGTGCATATAGGTCAATTAGCGCAAACGTGTCTAATGCAGCTACTGATTCATTCCTTTCTTCACTCATTTTTAATTTCCCTGCATCTGAAGCAGAAGAAATTACAAAATCTGTTGTAAATAGTTCCAAAGACACTGCTGCTAAAAGTGTGGCGCCAGCGCATATGTGGAAATCAAGGTAATGGCTTTTATCTTTTCTACCATAGAGCATATTCAATAATGTTGCAACATTTTCCCAGTCCTTTAACTTTTCATTAAGATATATACATGTCAGTTTGCAACTTTGATGCAATTTTAAGGAGTCCCCTTTTACCTATCAGCATTGTGGTTCAAAGGGGTTTGGATAGGGATTCATGTCTGTATTACTATGTGTAAAAACCAATTGGAAAACTTTGATATTGAGATGTGAAGCGTATCCCTCACCTCTCATGTATCAATTATTCATAGAAACTGTCATACATAATTCGGATTTGGGATCTTACTTTTACGTTCTTCTCTCATGCAGTTTTGATCCTTCTTTGAGTTATGAAGAACGGGAAAAAAGGATTCAGCAAGCCACAGGGAGAGCTGGTTTTGTCCAAGATCTGTTGTTGTCAACTCTTTTAAACGACTAGCAAAACCAGTAAGTCAAATGAAAAATAATGGAGTTAGTTATCGAAATCTTGGTGAAAGGCGTTTCTGGGTAGGATTCTAGTGCTTTCATAACATTTCTAATCTGAATGTTGAAGCAACACCTGATCCCCATCCTTTTATAGCTCCCTTTCTAGCAGAATTGTACTATATTCTGGAGTAACAATGACCTTTCTAGTTTATGGCTTAACTTTAATTTATGATATGCTTCTTACGTTGAAAGATAAAGCTCTTTAAAGCAAGTTTCTAGCATAGCTATTGGTTTGGAGTTCCTGCAGAAAGTGGATTGAACAAAGGGTAAATTCTGCAATTCACTCTTCTGATGATTCACAATTCAAAACTTATTAGTTACTCCGATTTCCTGTTCTTCTATGGGGTAAACCAAACCTCTCTTTTCCTCCCACTTTTCACCATTCTTATCCAATTAATAATTAGGCTACACAGCAAGAAAAGTTCACTTTCCATTGCCCTGTCTTTTTCCTAGTTTACTACGCAAACTGGCACCTTGTCTTTGTCGCCACATGGGTAAAATTTTGGAAAGAGATTCTTCGCTGGATTGCGTGAATTCACTCCAGTAATTCACTCTCCTTAATCCATCTTCCATCCATCAATGGAATTTCCTTCCTACTTTAAAGTTTTTTATTAAACAAAACATGGGTTTTTTTTTTATAAATTATGAGATATTTTTCTATCACATTAAACAAAAAAATTATTTTCTAGTCATATTTTAAAGTTAACGTTGATCAAAAGAATTTTTTTATTACAGATCTATCTTCCCTTAAAAAATAAAATAAAATAAAATAAAACCACCCCATTAAACCAACCTTAAAATTGGAACATGGGTTTCTATTTCCCACTTAGTATGATTTTTGTTCTGCAGCATCACGCATCTCCAGCTTTAGCAAATCTGACATGACATCTAAACGAGATAGAAAACGTCGGGAGCAAACAGTGGAACAGTAACACTTCAGGACATCCTATTATTGTAGGCTAGTTTGGTGAACTGTGACATTCTGTCGGTGCAATCAAACACAAACTTCTATGCAAAGGAAAGAGGTCAGTCTGGTTTGGTGCATACCTGCGGCGCTACAAGTGCAACACCACTTGGTCCGTGGCGGCGAGTCGGTCACAAATTATAATTGCTTGTGGCTAAGAACTAAACCATGAATAGTCGGTTAGCAAACTAAACAAGTTGTGTAATACTACACCTCAGCTGCACAATCCTACAAACTCCATTCAGACCATCAGAAATCAAACGGCCAATAACTCTAACGCTGAACAACTTTTGGCAAATCTCCAGCTTGCAAGAGTCATAGTCCACTCCCAATCACGTCTCCATTTCATTTGTTAAAAAAAAAAAAAGTGAAAGTTAATGGAGGAATCTATTCTCTTTGTCCATTAGGGATATGGCTGTGGGCATGAAACACCCGACACCCAAACTCCATTGAATAATAATGATGTAATAATAATAATATTTATAATGATTAGAGGATAATTATCATTTATTAATTAATCCTCGCTTTGAGAACAGGTCCAGTTATAAGGATTTTTTATGGGGTTCTCCACTTTTTCTAATATTTAAAGAGTTGAACAAAACGGAGTCTTTAAAAATAGAAAAGAAGCCTTTCCTTTGTGTTTCGGGTTTTCTCGTCTTCTGTTCTTCTTTGTTGAGAAGAGACTTTGATCGATTTCCAACGATGGTGGAACTGCTAGTGTTGGGGTGTACGGGAATTGTGGTTTTCCTTCACGGAGCCAATTTCTTCTTCCATGTTCTCTCTCAACACATCGCCGTTCGTTCTCTCAGGTGATTTCAAGTTTTAACGGTTTCTGCAATTCTCAAAAGTCTTTTCCCTTCTTTGATTTCCCGGTCCAATTTGATTGGTTTAAGATTGATTCTGTAATTCTCAACTCGCCAGAAAACAATCTGGGAAGATAACAGATAAAAGCTCCTCTTTCACAGGAAAATTCTTCCATTTTCACTGTAGCTCGAGATATATCCATGTCCACCACACCAGAGTCCAAACAACTGCTGCTGCTAACTCTGTTTTCCCATAATTTTGTTCTCAAAAGAGTTTTGAGTTCAATATCTTTCAGTTAACTGTTCTTAAGCATTAGATTTCGTCCATGGTCTTCTGATAGATTGAGGATGAAGTAATGTCTTAACGTATGATTTTGTTTGGTTTGCAGTTTCTTGGGATTTGTTGGGTGGTAGACCAAAGAGAGGAGACAGAGATGTTTCATTTTCTTCACGCAAAAGTTGTAATGTGGATCATGCTTGCTCATGCCGTCACGCTTTGTAAATTTCTAATTAGAACCACATTTTAGGCTTATATGGTATAATAACTTTGTATTCTTAAAATAAAAGCTTTGGAGGAAACAAAGTCGAAGGCTTTCCCCAAATTTAGAGCCAAAATCTTCTTATGCAACAACTATATGAATGTACTCTATTTGTTACTAGAATCGACCTTAATATAATGTTAATCCATTTTATCCTTATTAATATTAAATTTATATTTATTTTATATGTTTACGTATATTATCAAATGTTCATATCTATTAATATTAATTTTATATTTATTTTTGTATTTATAATTTTTTTAATGTAAAAAACGTAAAATAAATATAAAATGAATTAACCTTATAAAAAGGTTGAACTTAATGTAGAATTTTTTATCTATTTTTATACCAAAACTTAGCATTAATGATTTGTGTATTGATATATTGTTTACTGGAATAATAATCTATTTAAATTACTAAAAAATATGAAATTGACTCCTATCATTATAAAAATTAATAATTTTTTTATTATAATAATTAATAATTTTGTTTTGAAATGTATTATGAAATATATAAAATCTATAAAATTAATATAAAATTTTGATCTCGATAATTTAATCAAAATATAAAATATATTACAATATTCAAGAATTAAAAAAGATTTCAAAATATTAGATAAGATAATTTGCAAAGAGATTTTTAAGAAATTTATCATTCAGAAAATGAAATACTTAAGAAAATTAAATATTATAGAATTGTTAAAGGATACATTTAGTGAATGTGAAATTAAGTAGACATATTTTTTAGGGTTCATAGGGATGTACAAAAAGAGATGGGGAATTTAAATCTTGGATTTATTCTTGCCCAAGAAGGGATAACAACACTAGGCCAAAGTTTACCCTTTTTAAGGCAGAATAACAAGCTACAAAATAAAATCCTTTAAATTAATAGTTAATAATGAGTATTCTGTGTATTAATTAAGAGGGATTTTCTTGTATTCTTCTCATATTGCTTTTGGGCTGTTTGGTGGATTTTTTGTTAAGTCGGAAGGTTACTGGTAGAAGGTGATACTGTGATCATAATTGAAGCAACCACAAAATGTTGCTAATTTTGCAAGCAAATGGTTTGGTGATCTTCCGCCCACGTGCTGTACCTCAAACTCTCATTCATCTAATTGGGTTGTTTGGTATACCCATTTTTTCAGTTAGAAGAAAGAAGAGTAGACAGCGGTGGTATTGGTAGTGAAAACCTAAGTGGTGAGATAGCACTCAAAGTAAAGGTGGCAAACGGGCGGGCTCGATTCGGGTTCTTTTCGGGTTCGGGTTTTTTCGGGTTCGAGTTTTTTCGGGTTCAGACTTTTTCGGGTTCGGTTATTTTCGGATTCGAGCTTTTTCGAGTTCGGATTTTTTCGGGTTCGGGCTTTTTCGGTTTCGGGCTTCTTCGGGTTCGAGTTTTTTCGGGTTCAAGCCCGGTTCTAGTCGGGCGGGTTTAGTGGGCCGACTTGAAATATTTTGAAACTTTATTAGTTATAATTTTAAAAAAAAAAAAATTTGAATGCGATAATTAATTTAATTTTTATATGATTTTATATTTGAATAAATATTTATATAAAAACAAATTTCTATATTTTAATATTTATTATTTGACAAAAATAATTTACTCTTTTTTAATTTCTTACAATATTTATTATAAAATAGTAGATATAATTATATTCATTAAATGCAAAAGAAAATATTACATATAGATATTATAGGAAGAAAAGTACCAATTAATATTATCATTTACCAAAAAATGCTTAATATGAATAAATGATCAATTAATTAGCTCTATTTTATTTTTAATTTGTTTTTTATTTGTACATAAATCATAATTAATATTATTGTATTAAATATAATCGTTTACATTAATTAATCAAATGTCTCATTAAAAATTTAGAATATTAAATTAAAAAATACTTTTTTTAATATTTAATATAATTATATCATATACAATTTTACACTACCATATGATTGATATTTTGTAGTTGATATAATACACAAAAAAAATATATTTATACAAAAAAACTTTGTGAGTTTAAAAAAAAAGTATAATATAAATAATTATGAAATTAAAGTAGATAATTATTAATTATGATTAAAATAATAAATTTTTAAATTTTAAACAGAAGTCACTAAAATTAGATTAATAAAAGTTTCATAATATTTTTTTTATTTCCTCTATTAGTTTGTTTTTAGTTTTACAGATTTCTTCCAACTTCTAGATGTTATCTTCTTCACTTCTTTTCTAAATGAATGTTTTGCTTATTTCTTTGGCCTTAGCCAAGAAAAATTGAAGAGCATAAAAAATTTGACTGAACTATAAATATAATCTATCAATAGAATAATTAAAATTGTTGATAGGCTTTCAAAGAATAAGAAAAGAAATGATATGATTTCATGATAAATTATTAAATTATTGTATAAAATGGAATAAAATAAATATTGCACGTTAATGTATATATATAATTAATTTAATAATTTTCAAACAGAATTATCATATTACATAGTAACATGGTTAAAAAATTAATTATTTATTATCAAAATAATTATTAAAATAAATATTTACTAATTAGTTATCATATATAAGTATAACAAATTATTAATTTTTAATAAATTAGTTACATAATTTAAATAAAAAAATTAACTTAAAATAATTATTTTTGCACAATCAAGTAATGATGCATATTTGTCTTGATCGCCACGTTGCATAATGTACAAGAAAAAATATCTACTGATATTATTTTAGTGGACTGATATAGATATGAACCGATAAGGTATGCAAATAAATAAATAATCATATATGCTTAACTAAATTATAACTAATTAATTGTTATCAATTCGTTTAAATTATACCTAATTAAAATTCTATAATTGTAGCTAAATTCTCAATTGATAGATGCAATTAGTTTAAGTTTGAAAAAATTATTAAATATAATATCGAAGTTTAAATAAAATAGATAAACCAAAAAGCTGATATAATTTAATCATAATGATTATAAGACAAAATATAATTAAAATGATGAAATATGAATTAATGAGGAAAAAAATTATATAATTTAGTAATAAAATTTATACAAAAGACAAGACATTGCAAAAACTTAAATTTCCTAGCTAGAAATAAAATTTGAAACATATAAATATTTATTGTTAATTTGATAACATATTTATATAAATTTTTTGTTCAAACGTTTAATATAAATTGCTTTAGTAACTTTTTAAATTATTATTTTTTTATATTAAGTAATTCTTTTTTGAGTTTTAATTTACATTTGTTATTATAATTTCATATATGAACTTATTTTGTTATTGTAGGGATTTAGAAACTTCAATTCTAGATATCTTTTATATTGATTAGAGTTAAATGTATATTTGAATGAATCAAGAGAAGATTATAAGATTCAAATTGATGTTCTTGATTATTGAAAGAAAAATCAATTTCGACACCCTATACTTTCACTTATGGCTAAGGATATATTGAGTATTCCAATTACCACAGTTGCATCTGAATCAGCATTTAGTATGAGTGGTAGAGTTATTAACAAATGGAGAAATTGTCTCATAACACATAATGCAGAAATTTTGATTACCACTTGTAATTGGCTGTATGGATTTGATATAGATAAAGGTGGTAAGATTTTAGTGTCATTATTATTTTATTAATTTTTTATTATTTAAATTCTTATATGATTATTTTTATATATTTTATTAGATGAAGAAGATGAAACAATGAGATTTGGAAGGAAAGTTGGATTAAATTGAACTAGTTGGTTTTATGGATGAGGATGAAGAGTTCTAATTGTAACGTATGTTGATATTTTATTTCTTACTATTTATATTGTTAAAAAATTAAATTTTTTTATTAAGAGTAATTATGATTGATCATTGCCTCATTAATCTTATTTGAAGACAATGTCGCTCTTAGAGAGTTTAGTTGCTTCCTGCATTTACAATATTTTCGAGTATATTATTCATCAAGCCGCTAGCGTTGAATGGAATGATCGTATTTTCCTATTTTGTTCATCATGCAATGTATGACTAGGGATTGGTTTCTCCATGACTAGGTGGCTGTGTATGAGAATGATTGTATATTTTCTATTTTGTTGTTCTTGTAATGTTACATGTCATAACTTTAAGTGTTTGATGTTTTCTTTGCTGGTTTGTTTTTTACTATATTTGGACTAATTTAGAACATAACAATCATTGACTTGTTAATGACATGAGAATTTGGATGCAAATATGTCATAGTTGAGTTTGAATATTTTTTTATAGTGAAAAAGTTATTACAACCTTTAAAAGGGTATGATCCCCTTTTTTAATTTTCAATTCTTATTTTTAGTATAATCACAATTTAAAAAATAAATTACTATTTTTCTATTTACGAGTTATAGGAGTCAGAATTTAAATTCTAATTTTGTTAATAATGTATTCAATGTTTTATATGAAATATCAAATTTAAATAAATGTTACAATTATTTAATGATTTATATATATATATATATATATTTGATTTATTATTGTATTACAATTAAAATTTTAATATGAAATAAATATAATAAAATAGTATAATAATTGTTTTTATAATAAAATCAAATGTTATATTTAATAATATATTTATTATTTATTATTACAAATATAATAAGCATAATATTGAAAATTATTTGATATTGAACATTATATTGTGTTTTAAAATAATTTTATTTAATAATTGAATGTAAATATTTAATATTTATTTTGTTGATAATAAATTATTGATATAATTATGTAATAAATAAATAATGATTGTTTTAAAATTTTATAAATTTTAATTAGAAAAAGTGTATTATTATTTATTTATTTAATTATTTTTTAATATAATAATTATATAATTATAATTCGAGCTTTTTCGGGTTATAAATTCGGGCTTTTCGGGTTTCGGATCAGGCCGGTTTCGGGTTCGGGTCGTATCGGGTTCGGGATTTTTCGGGCTCGGGCTTTTTCGGGTTCGGGCTTTTTCGAGCTCAGGTTTTATCGGGCTCGGGCTTTTCTCGGGCTCGGGCCTTTGACTTTTTGGTCAATTCGGTCCAATCTCGGGTTCGGTCTCGGACGGGCTCGGACGGATTTTCGGGCTCGGGCCAACTTTTGCCAACTCTACACTCAAGCAAAGAGAGTTAGTGCATTGAAAAATCCAAGTATGAAGTAGTAATGGCCATCACTTTTGGGCATGCTACATGCGTTTCAGCAATGAACATTTTCTTGTTCAATGGATTTCACTTTCACGTGCTGCCCAAAGTCAAAAACTTAAAGAGTCTTGATCCAGATCATGCCAAATTCTCAATAATAGAGCTTGATTTAGCTGCGGGGTGAGAACCATTTTTTTTGTCTTATCCTTATGTCAGTTTGTTAACTAAATTCAATGGCTTCACTAAGCTAAATATAAAAAATCTGTGCTTAAAACATTGATAAAGAGAGGATTAAAGATGATTCATGCACTCGTATAGATTACCATATGTATTGTGTACACTTCCCTTCACAGGCATATGGTTACAATAACAAGCAACTTACCCTAAACCCTAAAACTCGATTAATAAGAATGGCCCCATGCCAAGTGACATCGATTCAAGGTAATTTCGAATAAATGATGCGGATTTTACCATTTACAAGCGTGTACAAATAATGTGTTCCTAATTTAGTTTTCTCACATGAGCAGCATAGTTTCTTCTGACATAATTGTTAATAATGAATACTTAGCTTTGATTGAGATTCTGCCACCTTCTACACAGAGTTTGGCTCCAGTAATCACCCAATATCCAGGAAGGTCCTCAGGTCCTCTAACCATCTCCTTTGTGTCTACAAAGTTTGTCATTTTCGGCGCTCTAGGAGGTGAAGGTGGACCTCCTGGAAAAACTGCTGAATTTAAACCCACTTTGGTTAGCTTCTCTGATGGATTCAGTCCTGAACTGAACCTTGTGCTAATCATTGAGAAGACTCCTGATTTCCGAGAAAATGTCGAGGGTCCATCCCATTCTGATCTACGGATCTTAGCAAAGGCCACTGTGGAGAATCCAAGCCTAAGGAACAGAACTTTCCTCATCGCAACAACCTTTACCTCAAACCAAGCCTTGGTCACAATAGAAGCAGTGTCATCAAACCAGTTTCCGTTGGATTGTACAGGAGCAGTGCATACATGTGAGAATATGCTCCACTTGACAGGTTCAAAGTACCCACGTGCTGGCTCATCGATGTGCTCATAACTGTGATCATCTGAGAGATGGAGGATTGTAGGAAGAGTTGACAGATGCTGGAGATGGATTGCTAGATGGTCACTCTTCTTACCCTCCAAGTATAGGCGTATTCCTGTCACAGGTCGATTTCCAGTATCAACCTGCAATTGATGGATTGGAGAAGAGGTTGAAAGTCAGGACTTAGTCAAATGAAAATGTTAATCGCATGCATCAGTTCTGATGGAATTCCTAAAATATGATGTGAAGATGGTTAGATTTACCCTTTTTTAAACTTGTTTGTTCAGCCTGATTTTAATGTTACAGTTGATAAACAAGGAAACATTTTATTCGTAATACTCATACACAAAGCAAGCACTTTATCAGTATGTTCAAAAACTTAGGTGACAGATTGTCAAATGAGAAGTAAATTAACATCAATAGTGCATCTAGAAGAGTAAGGATTTTTTATCATAGCTAAGCAAACAGAGGCATTTTAGTTTGCCATGGAGTTCATGTAGATTTGATGAGGAATATGGATAGGTGCATTCATTCCAAGTATTTACTTATCAAGGAACTTCGCCTAAGCAGCAAACAATCATAAATAACTCAAAATGTTAAAATAAAATGGTGCAAGGACTATATTGTGTTTCAATACAATACCCGCATGGTATTAACATAAAGCTTAGGCCCCATAAAAGTGAACTGAAGTGATGGGGATGCTTGTTTTCTGCGCTTGAGACCAAGAGGCAGATCACCAAATATGGGAGCCCATAGTCGAGGTAACTGAAATTCTAGAAATACATGGAGTTCCTCTATTGGTGGTTTATCTGCATGATATTACCAATCATTAGAGGCCAAAATCAGTGGTCACATACACACCATGGTAACAAAGAAGGATATGGTAGTAGGCATTTTCATTGCAATACACCTCTAGACATTTAGCCTTAGACAGACCAAACTGACAATATAACAATTACGCAAACTCACATCGTAAGTACAAGTTCACTGCATGGCTTAAGAGTCCATTGCCCCGAGCACCACGCAGTAGAGAAGTAATAGGCACAAAGGACATTGATATGACAGTTGGTGACTGGGATATTGTCGAAAGCCACTGGCTATGGCTTTGACCAAGATCAAAGCCTCCCCTTCGAACATAAATATTCACAAGATCCTGAACCAAACAAAAAAAGTACAAAAAGCAAGTGAAAGAGTCACCTCCACTGGTTACTTATTTTTGGGTGCAGTTCCAAAACAATTGCTAAAATAGACACCAAGAAACTTACATTATTCTTCGAGAGAGTCACAACAGGTTGCTTAATTGATGCAGCAAGCACCCCTCGAAGGTCACAGGGCATATAATGTTCTTCCTGAAGCAACATATGGAAACAAAGTTGGACAAAATTCTTTCCCAAATGTTGTTCACGATGCTATTTAACGAAAGCATATACTGATATGGTTAAATTACAAATTTGAACAGCAATCCTTCTATCATCTATCACGTTATCACTACCTCCATTACTTCTTGCCAAGGAAATCTTAAAGATACAGCGGAAGAGAACATTCCCCTGCAATTTATCTAAAAACTGTACTTCTGCCTACCCTAGAATGCAAAAAACTTATACAAATGCACAGTCCTTTGGATTTTTTAGATTAAATGTACCTTTGATTTTTCTGAAAATTCAGGAGTGTTTGCATCTCTTGAAAGCCTCTCATCAGCTAATTGCTTTAAAGTTTTCTGCACTTCATTGGGCTGAAGATTTGAATTTTGTAGTTGCTTTATGTATATAACATCTTTACCTCCCATTTGAACCCCAACAATAACATGAGTACCATATTTTTCAATAAACCTGGAAAAACCATAATTCGAACTGATTTTAGTCAACAAAATCGATGCTAACAGCCAAAATTAACCCCAGAGGGAGCACTGAAATTATAAGTGCAATTGTGCTTCACAAGTTATATCAGGACAGGAAAAACGTACAATTTCATTACAAAGTAAGAAAACATAAATCCAAGCAAGTCTTTTAACTCCGAAATGTTCCCAAATTCTGTGTAAAGAACTTACTCAGCAAGGGCAGCAGGGTCCCATGTAGTAGGCACCTCTTGTTTCACACGCTCAGACAAAGTTATGTGAGTTCTTTCCAACTCAACATTGTACAGTGTTATAAGGTAACCCTCCAAAGCAAGACTTTTTGCAGCAGAAGCATCCTTTTGCCAGCAGCCCTTGAACTCAAACATGGCATTAAAAAAGCCCGAAGGAATCTTGCCGGATAATGAAAGATGGTGATTGAATTGTTCTGACATCTAGCACAAAAGACCACAAGTTAAATTCAAAGAATGCATTAAATCCATCAAGCAAAGACTAAAAAAGCATGATTAAATTTGCAGAAATTCCATTTAAAGTGTCATGTAACTAACTATAATCATTGACAGGTTCTTCTCCAAACAAAATACAAATTACAAACCAAAAGAAAGCAAATAAACAGTAAAACTTCCCTACAATTCTCAAATACAAATCTTTTCTGCCTTCAGTGGCAATTTTAATCCAATACTTAACATGCAAAACAAACACCAAATAAACATAAACAGAAACAAAAACTTACCTGACTAAAAGAAAGGACATCAGAATGAAACCTGGTACGCTCGCCTTTATCACATTTAATCGAATTGGGAACATTTTTAACAACAGCGCCACCAGGAAAAACCAGGTCCCGAGCCACAGTTGAGTCAAGTTCGATCAATCTCGACCCAGAAGGGCCCGGCCGGCAACCCGACAGCCTTATATCCTTAGACAAGTCGTACCCGAACCCGATCACCGAAACCGCCTTTTCCGCCGCCGACTGCGGGTTCATTTGATAGAGACTCCCGGCCATCGATTCCTGATCAATCGGTGAGTTGAGTTGCGTGAGGTTCTAGTAAAAAGTTTAGATCATGGGGTATTAGTCCACTGCTGAGGAAGGAGACGACCCATTAAAGTGGCCATTGGTCCGAGTATTTCTTTGAAATTTCTATTAGAAAATAAAAAACTATTATCTGTGTCTGAGACAGCTTGAGATCAAGGTTATGAAAGTAATGTTTGACTTCAGACGAAGTCCGACGTAAACCATGGGACTTGAGCAGGCGGCTGGCAGGTATCTGGAACTCCCTGCTTGTGTACCTTAATTCACGAAAAATCAAATGATTAGAGCATTTTCGTTACTCGCTTTTGACTTGACCATACTTCCGATTGCACAATAAGCGTTTTTAATACTTCCCGAACGTTAAATTAGTATAACTTTAGCTTTGTCAATACTCAAGACACTGTTTAATGAAGCAAACAAAAGCTATGAACACGGTTGTTTTATCTATGGCCTCATTGGATTCACACGGGTTTCAGTGAAGTGAGTTGAAAAATTTTATTGCATTTTATTTATATTTATATTTTTATTTTTATTTTTTTAACTTTAATATAATTAAATTCAAATGTATCATCTTTTAACATCAATATTATTATTACTATCATTTTTAATTTTATCGAAATTAATCATATCGTCTATCTAAATTAATATTTTATCTTTCTTTTTTAATTAACGAATTTCGTTCATTAAGCTTTGTGAAGAAGTATTTAACTTGTTTACCGCTTCTTAAAATCATAGTGTAGATGCCCCATCCAAGCTTCCAGCATATATCAAAGCTAATTTTCCAACAAACGAATCATTATCTAATCTAGTTGAATGATTGTTTTGAAAGCAATTAGTTTATTTCTTATGTTATATATTAGTAGAATGTTAAAATTTTATGTACTCCAATATTTGATATATTAATTAATGCACGTTCTTATATTATAAAGTCAAGGTTTTTTTTTTTTAATTATGTACATATATATATATATTTTAGAATTGGGTTTGGGTTTTAAATCCATAAATAAATAAATAATCCATTTATAAATTTGAATGCCGATATAGAAGAGGCCCAAGAAGAGGTTCACCAGACCAAATCAACATACTGAAGCATTTGGTCCATGAAGCTTAGCCCAACTGCTTAGGCTGGTCCTAAGCAATCTTAGCCCAACTACTTCTACGAACTCCCTTGTTATTTGTCGGACTAGGATCATCAAACTGTAAAGCTCCATTGTTTTAGACTTGCTGAAGTCCCTGTAAAGACAAGTCTGCTATGGCTTGCATCTTGATTTAGTAAGGTCGAACAGTATTTGTAAATGGTGTAGACTGCCCCAATCTTCCGACCCTGACAAAATTTCTGGGAAACTACATGGTTTAAGGAAGTCAAAGAAAGAGGCGTGTTTCCTTGAAATAAAAGCAGTGTAGGACAGCAAACTTAGAATTCAGTGTCGAGTCCGTGTACGATCTCTGTGGTCTGCTGGATTTCTAGTTCCAGCCGATACTCCCATTTGACCAAACCTACCTTCTAAACCTGCTTGCCTCGTCATTTCTTGAATTCATCATTGCAAAAACGTTCTTTAAAACATTAGCAGCCAAGCTGAGGAAACAACCCACCCCCCCCCCCCCCCCCCCCCCCCCCAAAAAAAAAAAAAAAAAGTAAATGAAGAGCATGACCATACCTAACACAACGTAACAAAATAAAACAATGAAGTAAAACTAGGGATAGAGGAACATAAAATTTAACACTGTGAATTTGTTCCTTTATTAATCTAACAAACGACGTTTATAGTTTATTTTCACAAATAAACTTATTTAGTGTTCATTTAATTAGTCATTTAGTATTCATCTATTATTCAATTAATAAAAATTTAAATTACATATTTATTTATAGTTCATTTTAATATGTAATTATTAAAATTATATATTTATATAAAAAATTTTATTTTGACATTATATATATATATATTAGAATGAATACATTTTGTTCCTATAATTTTTTTTTATTTAGTATTCATGAACATATTTTACGAATTAATGTTTATAAAAATATTCATTTAATATTTATAAACATATAATCATTAATATATTTATGAATGTTTATAAACGAATATAATGAACATGAATTAAATACGAGCATTAGTAAAAAAATAAATGAACAAACTATAATATAGCAACACTCAATTACATTTGCTTATGCCTCTAAGTACAACTGTCCAATTTCTAAGTGCGAACATCATCCTGGACATAAAGGAAAATCTCTTCATGCATACTCCATATAAAAATATGGTATGTGTTGATAGAAAATTTAGGAAAAAATAATTAGACAAAGGGTCTTTTGTTTTTCTTTTGTTCTTGTAGCACATAGCTATGGTGTGTTTCACATGGGGCAGAGTAGAAAAGAAAATCAATGTTATGGCAATGGAATTTGAAGAAAGCAATGAAGAAACATGGAATTTACATTGGTTAGAAGGTTTTATCCATGGAGTCCAAGCAAAATTAACACCCCAAAAGGCAGAAAATCTGATTGGATGGTCAACACGCATAAATGGGGCATCACAAACCCAAATGCATGCAGATTTCACACTTGACTCTCGCGGGTAATAGCCAGAAAGCAGCAGCCATTGGTCACTTTCCATTCACACAAGCCTTCACGTTTCATTGGTTTAGGAAAATTTGTACCTAAAAATGAAGAAAAAAAAGACAGAAAAAGGTGTTTTATCAAACAGGGGAAACAGACACAAATTAATGTTCCCCGGCCATCAATGGCGTGTACTTGACTAAATATTTATGAAGTCTTCGATTTCATTTAATAAAAGAGACCAAAGGAGGTGCTGCCATGGTGGCTGCACACTGTTGAATCATTGAATAGGATTAGAATAGGGGGATTGAGATCCACATCCTGACTCCAGTCTAGAGCCAGAATAAAGGTAAAATGGCTGAACTACGTGAAATAAGCCACCCGTTGAGTCAACGTGTTTCGTGCTTGTACTGTTACTGTGTTAAAATCTCTCTTATCTATTATGTCGCCTCTCAAAGCGGCCAACGGCTCCTCAACACGTAACCTTACCTTTAGTTTACATTTTTAATGACGGATATCTTTATTTATAATTAATTTTGTTTTGATTTAGGTTAATTCAAAGTTCACGCTCTTAAAAATTACTATTCATAATTTAAATTTTATTTAAATATTTTAAAAATATATTTTTATTTCTTTCAATCAATTGTTGATTTACGTTTAACTATTTTTTTACTCATTACTCCTCCACCTTCAAAATATTTTCAATATTCCTCTAAATATCTTGGTTTTTTTCATTGCTAACAAGTGTTCAAGCTTTGATGATTAAAAAAGAGGAAAAAAAATCTCATTGATTTAAACTTTTTTTTTTTTTTGTGTTGATGGAAATCATGCTCAGTTTTCATATTAAAAAAAAAAATTCTTTTTATAAATGGGTTAGAGTTGAAGTTATTTAAATTTAAAATCAAATTTTATTATAATCAAATTTTAAAACATAATAATTTTTTTTAAACAATTGGCCAAAAATGATTGTTAAAAGAAAAAAAAATGTTGATGGGAAGTAGGAAGCTAAGTTTTCAGAAGTACGCATATAATATATTTAAAATAATAAATTTTAGCACTATAAAAAAATTAAAAAGTTATTATATATTTTATTTTATAATATACATAAAGGTATATTTGTTATTTCGTTAATTTGTAGATGAAGTTTAAAAATTTTATTGTTAATCATGAATCAACAATTTTTCATTTTATAAAGATTTTACTGTGGGAGAACTTTGAAAATAAAGTTAACCAAGTCAACGGCGACGCGGATGCGGTGCGGGCCCGAAGTTTCTGCCAGACAGCCGGCAGCAGAAAATCTACGAGGCTGATTTTCTTGGAAATTTTATAGGCAGCCACAGCCACCCAAAAAAAAAAGATATATAATATTAATAATTAAAGTCTCTCCGGTGGTTGTTCTGCTAAGAAACATGACATATTTGCATAATATATTAATATGTTTGCATTTTATTATTAACTTATTATTAAATTTTGCTAAAATCGTTCAGTTTGGGATCGTATCTTTCGGATACCGACCAAAGAGATTGAGAAATAAATGCTAAAAACAGAAAAGAAAAAGTTATGATAAATAGCCCTGTTTATGAAGTTGACACCAAAATGAAATCAGTTTGGCAAATAATTAAATCGAAGCTGTGTGTGCGTGTGAAAACCATAAATTGTTTTGGAAAGCAGATGCCCGTGCTAGTGAAGCCGCGTAGAGCTCATAAATGCCGTCAAAAATCAGTGGATTTGAAGTGGGAAATTGGAATGAACGATGAGAGAAACTGTCCTCTGCTGCTGTTTATAGCCTAAAATCTAGAATCGATAAAAGTGTTATATGTATATGAAAGAAATTAAAAATTTTATTTAATATGTTGATATAAATTTTAATATTAAATTTTAATATTTTGTATAATATAAATATAATTTTATATTACATTAACATAAATTTTACATATAAAATAAATTTGATATTATTATACTCTTTTTTAGTCATGTTAATGTTTATTTTTTTTTATAATTTGATTATTAAGTATGAATTTTAAATATATAAGATATTTTATATTTAAAAAATAAAAGTATGATTAATTTAATCAATATTTAAATTTTAAATTTAATTTTTTATAGCATTAAAGGTATCGCTAACTTTTGTTGGGACATAATTCTTAAATCTAACTCTTTACTATCCACAACACGTGCCCAAAATTAAAGTCTTATAGTATAGCTTTTTTTTTTTTTGGGTCATGACAGCATAGCTTATATAATCAAAGCTTAATACGTTAAACTTAGGCTGGTGAATCCGGCGAATCCAGTGTTACAAAGTGACAAGTTGGAATCAAACGAGGTAAATATATATAATTGTGTTTATATTATATAAAACATAAAAAATTTATATTAAAATTTAAATATGTTAAACATATAATTTTATTTTATATTTATATATAATCTTCATTAAATTTTTTATCATGTCTTTTATATTGGGAACTAATTAATAGGTTTAGCGTTGATGGCAGCTGCCTTGTTTGGTGTCACATTTAATGGCTGCTAAAATTTATGTGTTTTTAATTAAATGAGTTTTCCAATTGCTTTTCAATAAAACTTTTTTAATGGAAATACTAACTAACATATTTTACTAGACGTAACATGTGTACGATAAAAATAATAAATAAAGGGCAGTTGTAATTCTTAAAATTTGGACCGTTTTTATTCTTGTCAATTGTAGGTTTTTAAGAGACGCGCCACACGGCCCCACACCAGAACACAGCCAGCTTTATCTGATTACCAGAACCTTTAACATCTCTAATTACATATGGAAACGTCAAACGTGTTTTGCGTGGTTGTGAAACACTTAATTAAAAACTTAACAGCCGGAAAAAGTGCCAGAGAAGGCATTGGAGTAGTTTTCTTCAAGGCGAGCGTGTGATTCACTGGAGGAAAAGAGGGAGTGGGGGAAGAGAGCTGTCGGGTGAAATTGATACTGAGTGTCAGAAACTACTCGATGTGGGCGGCAGGCGTTGGAGTGTAAAAGGTTTTATATTTTTTATGGATGTTAGGTGCCAAATTGGCATTCAACACGCGTAATGAATGAAGGAAACGTGGGGAGATTTCATTGGGCAGTGAGAAACACATGTTGGTCCAAGCGAGCGGTTCAAAAGGTATTGGGGAATGAGAGCAGCCAATCGGCCACCACCCCTCTCCATTTCCTCATATAAAAAAAAAAAAAAAAGTTAAATAATCGATCCTAGTCACGCGGCGAGATAGCAGAATATGCCGACAACTTGTTCAAACTTTCTATTCTCACCTCACCTCGTCGCACACGCGACTTAATTCATAATTACTTAAAAACACATATTTAGTAAAATTAAATTAATTTTATATTTTATATTTAATTTTTAATTGTTTTATTTTATTAAGTAAATTATACATATAAAATTTAAAATTAATTAAATATATTTACTTACTATTTTACTATAATAAAATTTTAACTAATAATATATTAAAAAATATGTTATTCTCAATCGAAATAAAAAATATTATATCTATTTAAAATTTTACATATACAATAAATATGCATAATTTATTATATCTAATAATTAATTTATATAAATATTAATTTTTCATAAAATTATAAAAATAATATAAAATAAATTATTTTATATTGATATAATTTAATCACTTCCATTACTTTACTTAAATGTTTAATTTTAATTCTGTTGTTGTTCCAAACAACAATGAAATGATTCTGATGTCGTCTTCTCCACGTGTCTTGAATGTTCTGCAAAAACAGTAAAAGTCAGAGAGGCGCAGGGATCTGTCCCTGCACGCGCACTCCGATGCTTAAGTCAGAAGACCTGTTTAAGCAGAATTTTAGTAAGCAAAATAGAGATTAGGGTTTTTCTGATCATACCTGGAGGTATTTATAGATATTTCTAGGTTGCTTTTGATGAGCTCATGACTCATATTTGTGTGGGCCCAAAATATTATAATTTTGGGCCTTTTATTATTTGGGGCCCAGGCGCGTGACTGGGCTGGGGTAAAATTACCTCTATCAATTGCTCCCCACTCTTTCATTGGGAATTTCCCTATGTAAGAGTATAATAAGAGGATTATTTATTTTTAGAACAATGATCAGGCATTAAAACGTTTTGTCTGCGAGAGAGTCCTTAAACTGTGGGGGCAAGCGCCACGTTTCGACCATCTCTGTCGCGAATATATAAAGGTAAGGCATGGTGCGGATGGTTTAAGCAACGGTAAAAACTTATCATTTAGCGATTGTAATTACTTCTGCCGCTGTTCCGTTGCACAATAGGTAAAGAAATCATCGCTACACTTTCGCCTATAAAAACCGTAGGACCTTGTCGCACTTCCGTAAGGAAAATCTGTTGCGTAGATATAATCTGCCGCCTGAGACAGCACCTCGCAGTCTGTCGCCACATCGAATCTGCCACCAGTCATATACTGTCGCACCACGCATACTGTTACCGCAATACAGTCTGTCGCCACTCAGTCTGTCGCCACATACTCAATTCTGTTGCCACATCAGGTCTGTCGCCATCTACAAGTCTGTCGCTACACTAGTCTGTCGCCACAAGCTCAAGCCTGTCGCCATAAGGTCTGTCGCCTTAAGGCTTGTCTCCACCAAAAGTCTGTCGCCACATAAGTCTGTCGCCCTCAGGTCTGTCGCCGACGCAAAGTCTGTCGCAACACCAAGTCTGTCGTTGGCCTGTACTCTGTCGCCATGTTTACAGTCTGTCGCCTATCTCTACTCTGTCGCCCTATCTATAGTCTGTCGCCTATCTCTATTCTGTCGCCATATCTATAGTCTGTCGCCCATCTCTATTCTGTCGCCATATCTATAGTCTGTCGCCCATCTCTATTCTGTCGCCATATCTATAGTCTGTCGCCCATCTCTATTCTGTCGCCATATCTATAGTCTGTCGCCCATCTCTATTCTGTCGCCATATCTATAGTCTGTCGCCCACACCTTCAGTCTGTCACCGCTCTAGTCTGTCGCCTGCCCTGTTTTTCTTAGAATGGCTGGTCCCGGTGTAGGAAAACATTTGGATTTAGGACCTAGATCGACTCTAACTGAACTTGATCTTCAGGATGTTATGAGTAGATACCCACTGCCCGAGGGTTATTTCTATAGGCTTCCCACCCCGGAGGAGAGAAGTATGCACAGCGTAGCAAGTGGAGTGGTTGTCTTTAGGGTCTCTATAGAGTTAGGTTTTCGTTTTCCCCTTTCTGACTTTGGGGTTTCTTTTTTGAGAGAACAAGGGATTTCCCCTAGCCAACTACATCCCCATAGTTGGATGCAGTTAATTGGTTTTGACGTGCATTGTCGTATAAGGGGTGTCGTTCCTACTCTTCCTTTGTTCTATACTTTTTTTCGGCTCCGGGGTAGTTCAGGTTTAATACCGTATTCTCTTCAAAGAGCGTTTGAACCCGGTTTTGAGAATAGGCTATTTGACAAACTTCCCAATAAAATCCATAGATTCGAGTCGGAATGGCTTGTGGTGGAAGTTCCTGAGGGTCTTAACTTTCCTATTAGGTGGGGATCTAGGCATAGTATCCCCAAGGGCCCTCGTATTAACGTTTTAAGAAAACAACTGTCCTCAACCATTGATCAATTATTAGTTGATAGACCAATTAATCTTTACGGGTTTCTAACGTCTGAAAACTTAGCTTCTGCTGGTTGGGGCATAGGTGGCGCTAATGTGGTTAACCCTTCTATTCCTCTCCACTCAAGTCCTAGAGATAGGGGGTCCAGCCCCGAAGGTGCCCCTTTAGATGATGTGGATGATTGGGCTGGATTTGGTTCCACTTTTGTAACTCTCCCCGATGATGAGGACTTGGCGATAGATTCCCTTCAGGAGTTTCTTAATTCTCCTGAAGGTAGCATTTTTGCATTTTATATTTTGTTACTTGTCTGTATGTCATTTCTAACAATTTTCTTGATTCCTGTTTTGCAGAAATGAGCAGCATCAAACGTTCTTTGATTCGTCGAAAGGGGGCAGAGGGTTCCTCTAGTGAACCTGCTGAAAAGAGGTCTCGTTCTGCTGTGGTTGCTCCGGGAGTATCTCGAGCCCGGACTCCTCCTCTCAGGCAAATAACCCCTCCTCCTGCTTTGACTCAACAACCTGAAGGGGAATCAGGGGCCCTTTTACAAGACGAAGGGAGAACTTCTTCTCAACCTCGAAGATCTTCCGGTTCCTCTGATAGACCTCAGGAGGGAGAAAGAGCGGTGTGTAATGTGACTTTACCCATCCGAAAGAACCGAAGACGCTTGTACGTGGAAGACTCTATGTCTACTAGGCCTATCCTACCTAAGATAGGTCCTGTTGATACGAGATCTTACCAGGTGGACGGGGGTTTCAAAATGAAGGGGGCCGACTTTCGAGTTTACCCTGGGGTGTTAGACAACGACACCTTAGACACGCCCGGGGTAGCATCTCGCGTGGGCTGGGCCTCCATTCTTTCTAGGGATGAGAGTCGACTATTTCAGAATTTCCCGAAAGGAGAGGACCTAGCTGATCTGGAGGCTGTTAGGGTAATTTTCAGACTTTCCTTTATTTTTCTTTCGTTTTATTTTAGTCTGACTTTTGGTGTTCCCTTTCAGCTGGCTCAAAGAACTATAGTTAATAATGCTCAGCATCGGGCTTACCGTGAACGAACTGACAAAGAAATCCAGGATTTAAGGGATAGCAATATGGAATTAAGGAATACCAATAATCAGTTGTCTGTGTTGCCGGGAGTAGTGCGGAATCTGGAAGAGCAACTTTCGAAGTCGTTCCAGGAGTTATCTATTGCAAAGGGAGATCTCGTAGTTGAGACTGCTAGATCCAACAAGTTTAAGGACGACTTTCAACAAAAACAGATAGAGCTGGATTCTTTGCAATCACGGTTTGATTCTTTGACAGATCGTAATCAACAGCTCGAGCAATACATTGCTGAATTGGAGAGTCGAGCTACTCCTTCCCTGAATCAGGTCGAGATTGACAGCATTCGGGCCGAAGCTGTGAAGGAGTATAGGCTTTCCAAGGACTGTCTGAGGCAGAAGGAGGATTATTCAGTGCCCTATGTAAAATACGGTTTTTATCTTGCCCGTTCTTGGTTGGAAAAGCATAGGGAGGGCGAAGAATTCCCTGAGCTTCTTTATACTTCCGAAGCGATGGAGTTTGATGCCCCCGATTGGACCAGGTATGAACCACATGCCGAAACAGCTGATGAGGTTCTGAAGAAAG
Source organism: Firmiana major (assembly GCA_033439115.1). Lineage (NCBI taxonomy): Eukaryota > Viridiplantae > Streptophyta > Magnoliopsida > Malvales > Malvaceae > Firmiana > Firmiana major. Next base: position 1,906,014 of record CM065914.1, on the reverse strand, counting down.
CTGCTTTAGATGATTTGGCAAATCTAGCTGGTCCTTGGGAGCCCGTGAGCCCAGACAACATTCCTGAATCCATTGGCGCTCTTGATGATCTTAATGGTGAAGATTTGTCAGTTCCTAGTCACCAGCCTCCAGATTGCGAGGATCCAACAGCGCCTGATCTCCCGCCACCAGATCATGTGGATTAATTTTATTTTTCTTTTTGTTATTGGACTTATTTAGGAATTTATTCGTACTTCGCTTGTAAAGACTTTCCTGATATTTTATAAAATTTATCCGTTCAAGCTTCGTCCTACTTATATTCATTTTTGTTATTATTGCTTATTTATAAATTTGACTCGTGTGTTTGTCCATCCGTGTATTACGCTCCCCAATTCTTGATAAAAAAAATATATATATATATATTTTTGGAAAGAATTACATATGTAAACGTACCTTTAGTTCTTACCGTTAATTTGGCCACAGTGACGCTATTGCGCCTCAGGCTCTTACGGCTCGTCTGATTTTATACGCCTGGCCACAGTGACGCTATTGCGCCTCAGGCTCTTATGGCTCGTCTGATTTTATACGCCTGGCCACAGTGACGCTATTGCGCCTCAGGCTCTTATGGCTCGTCTGATTTTATACGCCTGGCCACAGTGACGCTATTGCGCCTCAGGCTCTTACGGCTCGTCTGATTTTGTACGCCTGGCCACAGTGACGCTATTGCGCCTCAGGCTCTTACGGCTCGTCTGATTTTGTACGCCTGGCCACAGTGACGCTATTGCGCCTCAGGCTCTTATGGCTCGTCTGATTTTATACGCCTGGCCACAGTGACGCTATTGCGCCTCAGGCTCTTACGGCTCGTCTGATTTTGTACGCCTGGCCACAGTGACGCTATTGCGCCTCAGGCTCTTACGGCTCGTCTGATTTTGTACGCCTGGTCACAGTGACGCTATTGCGCCTCAGGCTCTTACGGCTCGTCTGATTTTATACGCCTGGCCACAGTGACGCTATTGCGCCTCAGGCTCTTATGGCTCGTCTGATTTTATACGCCTGGCCACAGTGACGCTATTGCGCCTCAGGCTCTTACGGCTCGTCTGATTTTGTACGCCTGGCCACAGTGACGCTATTGCGCCTCAGGCTCTTACGGCTCGTCTGATTTTGTACGCCTGGCCACAGTGACGCTATTGCGCCTCAGGCTCTTACGGCTCGTCTAATTTTGTACGCCTGGCCACAGTGACGCTATTGCGCCTCAGGCTCTTACGGCTCGTCTGATTTTGTACGCCTGGCCACAGTGACGCTATTGCGCCTCAGGCTCTTACGGCTCGTCTGATTTCTGGCACAAGATTTATATTTACAGAAGCCAGAAATATAATTAGATGAATAATTCTGTATAATGATCAGGTGACAGTGTAAGATAATGAGGGAATACAAACATAAAGAAAGACACAATAATTAATTTAAATACAATTTTAAATGACTTGAATTCCATGTCTTTCCTATTTTCTTCCCTGGCAAAGTTTCCAGGATGCAGGTGTTGGGCCCAATCATCCGTCTGATTCGGTATGGACCTTCCCAGTTGGCTCTAAACTTTCCGTCTTCCCTCAAAGCATTGGTGATGTGTGACTTCCTGAGCACCAAATCCCCCTCGGACATAGGCCTATCCTTTACTCGGCTGTTGTAGTAATTGGACACCCTTTGATGGTAGGATGCCAATCGGATAGCTGCAGTTTCCCTATGTTCATCGAGCAGATCCAGGTTTTCCCTTAGTCCTTGTGAGTTATTCTCCTCTCTTAAAGGCACCACTCTTGGTGACAATGCTCCAATTTCAACCGGAATCAAGGCTTCAGTGCCGTATACAAGGCTAAATGGTGTTTCTCCAGTTGATACTCGACTAGTGGTACGATATGCCCATAAGACACTAGGCAGTTCGTCTACCCATGCTCCTTTTGCTTTATCCAATCTAGTTTTCAACCCGTGCAGGATAGTTCGGTTACTGACTTCAGCTTGCCCATTAGCCTGAGGATATGATACAGAAGATATCCTTAGCTGGATGTCAAGGCGTCTGCAGAACTCACGAAAGGCCTCGCAGTCGAATTGTTTTCCATGATCTGCATTCAAAACCCGCGGAATTCCAAATCTGCAGATAATATCCTTCCACACCATTGCTTCAACTTTTTTCTCTGTGATTGTGGCTAAGGGTTCTGCCTCAATCCATTTTGTGAAGTAGTCGGTAGCCACTAGAAGGAATTTTCTTTGGCCCGTAGCTAAGGGAAAAGGCCCTAGAATGTCCAAACCCCATTGCGCAAACGGAGTTGGTTGCACCGTAGTTTGGAGCGGAGCCGTTGGGGCAGTAGTCATTGGTGCAAACCTCTGACACTTGTCACACTTGCGGGTTTTATCCGCCGCATCTTTCTTCAGCGTTGGCCAATAAAATCCCGATCGTAGTATTTTAGAAGCGAGGGCTCTAGCTCCCAAGTGTTCACCACAAATCCCTTCATGCACTTCGGCCAAGACATAGTTAGCCTGCTCCGGCCCCCTTCATTTGCTGCACTTCTGGAGGCAGGCTATACTGCGGCAGGGCATTTTTGAAGAAATCCACCATAGCTTTCAGCGCTGTGGTGGTCTGCTCGTTCTGACGCTTCAGGGCCTCAAATTCATCCACGGAAACAGTGACCACCCTGCTACCTCCACCATTCTGCTCTTGTCCTCTCTCGGGTCTGGGAGGAGGACTCACCGAGTTCTCTTCCCCCAGATTCGCTGCTGCTGTCGAACGTGTTCTCACCATGTTGATAAAAAATCTGGCTTTTTATTCTAGATTCCCACAGACGGCGCCAATTGTTGTTGTTCCAAACAACAATGAAATGATTCTGATGTCGTCTTCTCCACGTGTCTTGAATGTTCTGCAAAAACAGTAAAAGTCAGAGAGGCGCAGGGATCTGTCCCTGCACGCGCACTCCGATGCTTAAGTCAGAAGACCTGTTTAAGCAGAATTTTAGTAAGCAAAATAGAGATTAGGGTTTTTCTGATCATACCTGGAGGTATTTATAGATATTTCTAGGTTGCTTTTGATGAGCTCATGACTCATATTTGTGTGGGCCCAAAATATTATAATTTTGGGCCTTTTATTATTTGGGGTCCAGGCGCGTGACTGGGCTGGGGTAAAATTACCTCTATCAAATTCTATCTTAATGAAAATTAAAAAAATATTGTGTATGTGTTTTTTTTAATTTTTAAAACAATCAGATTGTAGTGTATTATTGAGGCGTGTGAATGGACGCGACGAAAAGGAGAGTGAGATGGAGCCCACACCACCGCACGCAATCAACAGACCTATAACAGCGCTAGATAATGATAATGATGATTTCTTCAAGACAAGTTCACAAGCCACGTAATCAGGATTTTTTAATATACAAAACTGCCCCCACTTCCCACACTTTATCTGAGCCGCCCCCTCAGTCAAATCCCTCGCTGACTGTGCCCCCACTCTCCTTTAATTCCTCTCCGATTCACCCTAATCTTCTATAAAAGCCTCCTCGCATCCCTCCCTGTTCGCTCTCAACCCCACACCATCTCCAGATTTTCTCTCAACAGAGAACAAATAAAACATCAAACTGGTTTTTAATAGGAAAAGGGGGAGTTTTTCCTATCTTAAATGGCACCGAGGGAGAAAACGGCTTCCGCCGTCAAAGTTAACGGCACCGGCAGCCGGGATAGTAATGAGGTTCATTTTAGAGGAGTGAGGAAGCGTCCATGGGGCCGTTATGCTGCTGAAATCAGAGATCCGGGGAAGAAGAGCCGTGTTTGGTTAGGAACTTTTGATACGGCCGAGGAAGCGGCCAGAGCCTACGATACCGCCGCTCGGGAATTTCGAGGCGCCAAGGCTAAGACAAATTTTCCCCTCCCTTCTGAAAATATCAACAATGGTAATAACAGCAACAATCAGAGCCCTAGCCAGAGTAGCACAGTTGAGTCCTCGAGCCTTGAGCCGACGCTTATGATCGATTCTTCGCCGTTAGATCTCAACGTCGGACACGGAACATTTAGCGGGTTCGGATCCTCAGCCGGTAGGTTTCCTTTCCAGCAAGTTTCACCTGTTGCCGGCGTTTTTCCTGCCGGTATGCAGGCTATTACGAGCCCTCAAGTCTTGTACTTCGATGCTTTGGTTCGGCCTGGTGTAGTGAAAGGACAACTGTGTCAAAAGATGAGATTCGCTCGTCAAGATTTTCATGCGACGTTTCACGGTGGAGGTCAAAGCGATTCCGATTCATCGTCGGTCGTTGATTTGAACCATCAGGAGGCCAAGCCGCGTCCGCATCTCGATATCGATCTCAACCAACCAGCGCTTCCGGAAGTCGCCTGATTTTTTCCCACCATTCGCAAAGCCGGAAAATCAATAATTTCTGTTTCCTTTTTTTAAAAATTTATTTGTCCTATCGTACACCCTCTAAGTATAGATAAACGAAAGTAAGTTAGAGAAGATGAGACAAAAAAAAAATGAAAGATAGAATTGATGAGAGAGCTCCGGTAAGTTGATATGATCTTTTGTGGTGAATCATCCGATCATAAAATCATCGGCGGCCGAGAGATGTGAATACTTAGCTGATTATCTCTTTTTTGCAACACTGAGACATCAAGTTTCTGCCTGTTGTTCCAGAACTAGTTACTGTACTTCTTTTCCAATGAATTAACAAAAAAAAATTCCAGCATTTCTTTCTTTTATTTACATTATATTCATGGGCTGATTAGATTTAATGTTGCACTGGTATTACCGACGATCTAAAAGTTTATGCAGGCGAAACACCATATTGCCGCCACGTGTCGCGGTGACGTTAAAGAAAAATAATTAGTTGGGATTAACTAATAAAGTCCATTTGTCTAAGATTAATTCTTTTTATTATCGTTGATAATTTCCATTTAGGTGTGTTTTCGTTTTGTTAGTGCATATCCTGTTTTTGATGAAGTTGGTTAATGAAATTGATTTAATACCAACTTTCTTAAGTCGCAAAATACTATCATACCTATTTCGTAACTCAAGAGGTTTTTGGTAATTGCCTTTTGAAGACTTTCGAAAGGCATAGATTAACCGATTCCCGACAAGAGATTGGTCGTAGCTAATGCTAGAAATAATTAAAAAATTGCATGTTTAGTTAAGTAAACAAGTTTTTATGAAGGCAATAAGATTTGTATGAGCTCAAAAGAGTAAGAAGTTGAGAAAACGCGTTGTCTTCTCAATTTCATTGTCAGATTCGTTGTCATTGGACACGACGATTTCACATGATAAATCGTGTATATTATATATATATATATATATATATTGTCGAATCATACGTATTTATTTAATATAAAATATCAAAAGTATTTTATCAAAATACATAAAAACTTTAAAAACAATATTTATAAAATTTTGTTAAATTTAAATACAATTTTAACAAGTTCTACTTAGTGTCGACTTTTTTTTGTCATTAATATTAAATTAATTTATCTAATTTTAATCTTTTTGAGTTTTTATTTTTTTAATAGTACATTATCATTTAAAATTATAATTTTAATCACTTTATTTAAGTTAAACTAAACTAATAAATGACTTTAACTAATTAAATAATAAATAACTAAATTCAATTTAAATTCATGCTTAATAAAACTTGAATATCAAATTTTAAAATTTCAAAATTGTCTCTTTATAGCTAAACCAAACTCATTGGCAATTTGCTTGTTTTCTTTGTTTAACTGTGAAATGGGTAATCGTATGTGAGCATTGATTTTGCTTGTATGGTACACGTGGCAAAATCTCAAGAATAGATTGTGTGATATATGGTTTTCTATTTATTGGGAAATAAATTAATTAGAAAGACAAAAATGAAATAAATAAGGATGAGGATTGCAGGCTAAGTTAAGTAATTTAAAGGTTTTATCATTAACATTGAAACGCAGTGGCTGCCTGATTGCAAACGGCAATCGGCTGCAAAGCAGTAAAATAATTGGTAACAATAATAATGATAATAAAGCCAGCTATTGATGGTGGAAGGAAAACAGGGGGCGCGTGAGGGGGATTAAAGAGCGGGTTTCAAGGTAGGAGACCGACAGGTTATTCCATGTTGACTGGGTACTTCTCGAGATTCGTGTCTACAACTGCACGTGTTATACGGCCGTCCGATCCTTACGGGTGTTTGTGTCTTCCCATTTTTCAATCTAATCATCACCATCACCGTAATTGTTTTTTATTTTTTTTCGCTTTTTTTTTTTAAATTGTTAACTCGAATAAGTAGGGCTAGGAGACAAGACCGGGTCCCACGTGGACGCGGGCGCTGGAAGTGGAAGTGGGGATGCGCGGCTGCCGCTTTTGATGGGCCCCGGTCTTTGGTCGTCGATATCTATGCCTAAAGATTTCGCTTTCCCCCATTTTCTTTTTATAAAAAAATAAAATAATCATAACTTTTTATTTTCATTATCCTATTAAAAGTATCATACAACTTTTAATTTCTTTAAACATTCTTTTTTGTCGAGTGTATCCAATAACACTATGCCTCCCCAGGTATGTTAAAAAATTTAATTTATTATTTAATTCAAATAAAATAAAAAGAAAACGAAATACTGAATCTGGACATTATGGGAAGCCATGCATGGGGAACAACATGGCATGATATTTTAAGAATAAAAAAATAAATAAATTGGGGATTGGGAGAAGAAGAGTACGGCGCAGAGAAGCCGTGAGGAAAGGTGACGTGTCGGATTGGGACAGACATTTTCGCCGGCGGGTCGGCGTGTTTGCTTTAAAGTTGTTTGCATTGCGGGACCCATTTCTCTCTCTCTCTCCCACTCCCACTCCCATGATTATGATAGACAAACAAGGCTCATGCCTCGTGATGCGGCACGTTTCGCGCTCAACCAAAAAAAAAAAAAAACCCCATGAAACACTGGGTTTACGGAAATTATAAATTTTCAGTCAATAAAAATATGCAAATTTTTTTTAAAATTATTTATATTTATTTTAAATATTTATCTATTTTTAAAATTTTATGTATTAATAAAATCCAATTTTAAATTGATTAACCGTGTGTAAAAACATTTGAACACTTCGAATATAAACATTGAAATGAATACTTATATTAATAAAAAATAAATTTTTTATAGTTGTACCAAAAAAAGCAACCGCCACATAATTGTAAGGCCGGGTTAGGTGGTTGGGAAGGGTGTGGGGCTGCAGGGCTGCTGAGGTGACACCTTCTTTGTTTCATCTTTCTCTCTCTTCTTTTAACTATGTATTTTAGCACTTCGTTTCTCTCTCTCTATTGTATTTCTGGAAAGCTCTTTGGCAATTCTGATGAGCTAAAGCTACGTCGTTTTCCGTCTTATTAATTCACTTAGTTGCCATCTTGGCCTAGTCTAATTGTTGTTTAGCTACAATTAAGTGTTAAAATATCTTTACTTTATATGTTAATTAAGGAATTGAAATTTGTACATTTCTTTTTGTGCGGATTAACTTGTCGAAAGGTTTATTTATTCCATCGCTCCTATGTTTGTCTATGTGTATATGTGTGACATCCTTTAATGGAATTTTAAGATTTTAATTAAATTAAAAATTTATATTTGATGCAATAAAAATATATAAATTTAATAAATTATCAATTAATTATAAAATATCATTTCATAAGAAATTAAAAAAATTGAAAAATCCTTAAAAACAAACAAAAGAAAAAATGATGGCATTTGAATTTATAAAATGAAAAAAAAAGACTTAAGCATAGAAGGGGTTTCGGATGAAAAGTTTCTGATGAATAATGTTTCCTTTACGTAAATTTAATTTTTTAAGAAAAAAATACAAAGATAAAATTTGAATTATTAAATTTTAAAGATAAATAGCAATGATAATTTGAATTAGTATTCAAAATCAAAATTTAAAAATGTTAATTAAATAGTCATTAGCGGCTGCTCTCATGTTTCATTCATTGAAATGATGTTTTATCTATCTTACTTTGCTTTGTTATCTTGTTGATGTTGCTCTTGATTCTTACCTAACAAAGATTGCCTAAAACTAGTAGAAGTAGAATGCATCAAGCTAACATAAAAAGCATGGTCGAAACATGAATGAATGCAAGGAATCTTGACGTTGTTGGTGTATAATTCAAATAGGGTAATGATGTTTGTGGGGTGAAGCTTTGAAAGCAATGCAAAGCAAAGATGGTATGAAATGAAATGATAGCTATGAGTTAGCCCCATCGTCGCCCATATCACACCAGGATAATGCTAAAGCCGTCAGACACGGTGTGGATAAAATCTGACAGCCTCGACGACACATGACCAAGAGATACGTGACAACATTTTTTTTCTTTTTCAAATTTATCTATGTTTGTTTGTTTTTTTAACGTGGAGTAAAAAAAAATGATCTCGAAATCTGATTCTTCCTAATAAAAGTATAATAACAATGAGATAAAACCTACTCTTCAATCTAAATAATGGTGCCAAGATTTTTGCATGAACAAGTAAATCAATATTTAAAATTAAATGACTGTAAAGTTTAACTCATATTATCATTTTTAAAAAATAACATTCGGTATAATAATACAAAATTATATATAGTAGTACCTGGTTTAAGGTACATCTTAATTTTTTATGCCATTTCATAAATCAAATACTCTTATTTGAAATTCTAATTTCCATGACTATTAAGTTATTCCTATTAAAAAAATTTTATTTAAAATAATAGGTTTTTATGTTTTTCCTTTTCCTTGTTTTTAATGTGGCAACATGGTTAGCTTTTCTTCCATAATTTAACCACATTCGGACTGGAATGGAAACATGATAGAACAAGGGTATAGCATGTAACGAAATCTACTTAAAATAGCTTATAATCTTGCAATCCCCAAAGATTTGCTTTCAAAAGCTAACAAGAAAGAAAAATGATAGTAAGGAATAATTATTTCATGTTAGTTTATATATTTTTTCATACAAAGGTATAAGGAGAATAAGAAATCAAATCTTGAATATAATCTCTCATAGAGAATGAATCACTATGTTAAACTTTGATTATCCTTTTATATTAAAATCGTACTACGTAATCATATTATCGTAAAATCAATAATTTTTCCAAAATTATTAATGAATTTTTTGAATAAATATTTATCATTTAATTATCATTTATGATATGTAATCAATGATTGATTTTTTTTTTTATATAATGTGATTACATATTATAATTTTAATGAAAAGAATATCCTTTGTCAATAACAAGCCAAAGTTGGAGATTTCTAGATGCAAGTAGCGAAGTTTGTTCGGCGGTCATATTCCCCAGTAGTTCAACAATGAGTCCTAAACTCGTGCCATCTCCATGATGCATGCCACCCTACTATTGTTCCAAATCCACTACAAACACCGGTAACTTCTAGTCAACTTGTCAACATTCATCGATGGCCCGTTGCATTTCTTTGCAAGTGCATGCGATGCGAATCCTTTTGCCATCTTTAGCCACCTTTCAATAGGAAATTCCAGGCGTGACAATCAGGACTTTTAATTATTTTCATTTGTTGGTTTTATAAAATATTATAACATATTATAAAATTTAAATTAAAATCCAAACAATTTTAACTGGTCCAAATAAGATAAATTATAAGTGTTTCTAATTAGGTATTAACAAATCCCTAAATGCTCCGGTGCCTAATTCTTTCCATCAAATTTTTATAGAGACAGTCATTATTGCTTTTCACGTGCTCAAAGCATTAATAGGATTCCAAACCTTTTATTCTTCCATCAATGGAGTTCCACTTCTTTTTCACTATCTATGATCATTGGAGGAGGCATTGACCATTCTTTTCTGCTCTATTTTTACTTTTATTTTTGTCGTTCCATTGTCATCGAAAGCCACCTTTGAAAGCAGTAATGAAGTTCACTTTGATTAAAAAGGTTGATATCACAATAAGACAAACATCAAGGTGATAATCCTAAATTTACTTTGAAGTTCATTAGGTTTGGGTCGTAATCTGAAAATATACTTTAAATTTCATTAGGTTTGGGTCGACTTCTTTTTTTTTTTTTTGTCCTTTTTAATTCTTTCACTTTCTTCCTTTTCAAAGAGACATAAGAAATGAACAGCATTTGCTTTGGTCCATACTCTTTACTTTTTTTTTTCTTCCCACCTTTTCCAAGCCTTTCTCCTACCCTTTTCCTCATTTGCAGCGAGTGTTTCATCTTCATTTCATCATATTACAGAAAGATAACCAAAAAAAAAAGAAAAGAAAGAAAGTACAAACCCTAAAGCATCAACAAAGGAATAGAATTAGAATTGGATTTCTTTTTCATTTCTAAACCCCATGCCAAAAGTTTTCTTTGCTTGTATGACAAAGTAACCAAAGATCAAGTCGGAGACGTAATTCAAATAATATATGCAATCATTTTTTTTTGTAAATTACGTGATATCTTCGTATTATATTAAGTATGAAATTAATCCATATTCGTGATGCGTGATTGGCGCTAACCCATGAAAATTTAACTTAATAAGTATTCAAATACAGAACATTCCATTATAAATTATTTTACTAAAAAAAACTCAATAAATCATTACATCACTGAATCAACTCTTTAAATTAATTATGCAATCATTCTTAAAGTATAATATTCAATAGAAATTGAATTCAAATTCTAACGTACTCTTTTTTTTTTCAGAATTGGTACGATAAGGGGGTGAAATTTAAACTTTGAATTTAGATACTTTTAAAAAGATGTAATAGCTATTAAGTCAAAACTTGATTATTGATAGACTTTTATTTGTTAGTAGTCCACTTTTTTCTTTTTATATATAATAAAGATTAGTAGGCAGCTTGCAGGAACAAATTATAGAACCCTGGCCCTGTGGAGGCACCCTGGGCCAAAGCCCGTGGCTCAACAAAGCACCAAACTGACCTGAACCAATAGTTTAATCAAATTTGTTAAGCAAGTTATGTTTTTTTGGACCACACTTTCTCGAACATCACAAGGCCATCCTTACCAATCAACAAAATCCTCCCAAATTATTATTCCAATTAAAAGGAAAATTCGTTTCCATGGGTCCCGCTTTAGCCTCCATCCTGCGGAGATGCAAGGAATCATCGTTTTCGTTTGCTCATAATTAGAAGTTTCAGTCTTTTAAAACAACCATTTACATTTTCAACACTGGGCCCACGGAATTGACGGACAGGATTTAACCACCGTCCAAACTTCACCCATGTGATTTAAATATAATGTCATGCGGCTCTATTAACACGTGGCGCACCACAAATTTCAGATCCAACCAAAATATCGGAATTCCTTTTTACCTTTTACTTTTTATTATTTTAAAACAAAAATTATATAATTCTTTTTTTTCTGGAATATACTGAATTAAAATAAATTAAAATGGTAGGACAAATAAATAGGGGAGACTGAAAGTCAAAACCAATCGTCATGCACCATCATCAAGGATAACAATAATGAAGCCACATCAAATCTCGCACACCCATGCATGATCCATCATCATTCATTCCTGTCGTGGACAACACCAAAACAAACGGCGCCGTTGATAATCATGCGAGACACGAGAAAAGAAAATCGTTTCGTCTGAATCGTTCAAACCACATCGAAACGCCGCCGCCGTCACCGACAAGATCACGGAGTTCACCCTGTACTATTATTATTATTTTCTTTTGAGGCTTTAAATGTTTATATTTGTTACAGTGACGCTGGCTGCCGACAGATTCGTTGGTCAGGAGGGGGCGGGGCCACAACGTTTGTAAGGCTGCCACGTTGTTGAAAGCAGATAGAGCGGTGGGAACCACGAGAAGAAGGGGTTGTTTGAAATGACGGCCGGCTGGGCGCAGGTGCAGCAGGCAGGAGCAGTGATGACGGTGGTGAAATTTACAGAGTGCTGACGCGGGCATTAGGTGAAGGTTGCGTGATGGGCTGATTGTTTTGTCTTGTTATTTATTTATTTATTTTATTAATTGTCTGCAAACAGTAGCGTTGCCTGCTGTGCAGGGCATCCACTTTGCTGACAATTGCTTTTTATGTCCTCCTCCTTTTATTAGCCATTCAAAATAGGGGCTCCCTAGAATTTCTCTCTTAATAAAACCTCCTTTTTGGTTTTAATTTTATTCCAGAAAAAATGAATGTTTTTGCGGCAATTTGAGAAAGAACTGTTGGTTGCTTACTACTTTTAATTGATTATGATTTTGACCATCAGAATTTAGAAGTTTTTCTTTTTTGCTTTCAACATGTTTTAGAATTAAATTAATTTATTATAAGTTTTTTCTGATTTTTTTTTTTTACTTTCAATATGTTTTAGAATTAAATTAATTTTTTTAAAAATTAAAATGATAGTTTCATTAATAATTCAAATAGCTTTGGCAATAGACACCATATTATAACTTATATAAAAATATTTTTAAAAAGTACCAAAAAATCATATAAATTAAAAAAAAAATTAAAATGATTTGTTAAAAATTAAAAAAATATATTTTATTTAACATATTGACGTGAATTTTATCACAATAATTTTCATATCACTAAGAATATGAGCATGATTTGATGTAATATAAACGTTAAATATTTACATGAATTATTAAATTTATTTAATATGAGTTTTTTTCGATATAAATATTAAATTTCAAATTATAGAATTCTTACATCTTAAAAGATTAAGACTTATCTCATGAATTAATACTGAATTTATATTATGTTTTTTTATTATATATCCCAAAAAATTAAAAATCAAAAACTCCTAATGAACTTTTTCTTTCATTTTCAACCACTTTTTAATAAAAGTAAGCCGAAACTTAAAAATAGAGAAACAGATACTGAGGGGGGCTAACTATTAAAATTTAGATTATGACAACTTAATAAATCATTTAACAAAGTTTCAAAAAATATATTATAACACACGTAATTAAATCTAAAAACACATAAACAATAATATAATGAATAAAAATAAAAATAAGAGAAAGGGGGAGACAATACAAGATGTTATCAAGCTTTCACCAGATATCGTAATCTTTTATCTTTACTTTATAGCCACCACACCTAAACTACAAAGCAAAACCTATGGTTTTATATAATATATAATTGCGCCTCAAAAACAATGTTCAAGAAATGACTTATTGGAAATTGGTTGTCTGTCTTCCATTTCTTCTTCAAAGTCCTAACTGCTTTCTTGACGAGAAAAATATCCTTTATATCAGTGTAATACTTGCCGTAATGCTATATATGATTGAATTCTATGTTTATATTCGTAGATATATGAAATTATTTGAACATAATTTTTAATAATTTGAAAATTGAATTCTTTTATATTAAAGTGATCCTTAGAGTGAAATACTTTATTTATAAACCCTTATATTTAAACCCAAAAGGCATTAATTCTCTAGTTTCATAATATCCTACCTTTTTTTTTTTCATTTTAATTATGATTTAAGGTTTAAAATTTAAGAATTTCAAAATGAAAACTTACAAGTTAGGGTTTAGAATAAATTGAAGAAAATGATATTTTAAAATTAAAAAAAGATTAGTATTGTTTTAATATGTAACGTGATAGGTTTATGTATTTTACTTGTGATAATATTAGTGTTGAATTGATTATAAAATGCATGAATCTCAAATTTATCAAAGATGGGTTCTTCGTAATTAAGAAAAAGGGTTGTTAATTTTTCTAGTTTGATTAAGATAGATGATGATTAAGTGTATAAAAAAATGTCAAAATTGAAAAACAAGATTGAAGAAAAATGGCTGGTTTTGATATAATATGCAATGAACCTTAGTATATACAATGAAATTCTCATGTTTAGAGAAACGACATTGTCGTTTTCTTGGCGAAGAAAGCAAGTCTTAGTGGAAAAGAACCGTCGTCAAAACGTTACACACTAGAGATATTCCAAACAAAGAAACTTTCTTTGGGGTTGATTATAAAAAATAAAGTAAACTTAAAGATACGGAAGTAATATAAATTAAAAATTATAAAAAATAAATTTATATATTTATATAAAATTTAATATAATTATTTTTTAATTTTACATTAAAAATAAACGTGAATTATATGGATCAATTTTTAAATCAAATTCAAAGTGGAATAAGAAAAGAGAAAAGGGAAGGAAGTAAGGATGCCGCCATTCATTGTTTTTTTCTTGCTGTCTGCCGAACCCTAGAGGCTATATAGCTAGTCTCAAACGTGGTTGTCCCGTCTTGTTTTCCATAGGCCGCCTCAAGCCATTACGCTTTGCCTCTTTGGTCAATGGAGGCTACAAGAGAAATGCCATCCCATGGGAGTTTTAGTGTAAGACAATACATGATTGCTCATTGCAGCAGATATTGAAAATTCACTTCGTTTTAGCGCAATGTTTCCCACATGATCCTTCGAAAACCTAAATCCCATAGCCAGGGTCTTACTTATGTAAGCAATTAGGTGTGATTGATGTTTAAATTTAATAATTTTTGATGTGATAAAAAAATAATAAAAATTAAAATTAAATAAAAATTATATATAAATATGATAAAAATTAATAATAAAATTTTTATATTTTATATAATGTAAAATAATTTTATACCATATAAATATGAATTATAAAGGTAAATTATTAGGTTTATAATAACACTTAATAATTCCTAGGAAATGATTAAGAGATTGAGGACGAAAATGAAATTAAAATAAAATGTTTTGGGGTATAAGTCAATTTTACCCGTTATAGTACATTAACAAGAGATGTTGATTTTAGCCGCATTTGGATTTTGTTTACATTTTTGCAGTTGCTGAGTTGATTTTCTCACTCTATCAAATCAGTCCAGACTCCATAGTCCATACTCCCCTTTTCTGACTCCCAAAGCACAAAAGTTTGGTTAACTATGTACGTAATTCTAGTACTATATGCCAAAACCAAGTACTACATTTTATAATAAGCGCTATGAGGATAATATAATATGTCACTTGAAGTTAGGGTTTTTGAAAAGAAAAAAATAAAATAAAAAGCCAAATATGACAACCAATTGCAAACTTTTCATCATAAAATCTTACTTATATATTTTGTTAATGTAATTTTTAAATTTAAAAAATGAAGTTGATAAAATGGTTGTTTCTTATAAATGAAATTAATATAAAGACGTATATTTTTTAAAATATAATGTAAATATTTTATTTTATTTATAAAATTAAAAATTTTCAACATCAATGTATAAAATACAAATACATATAAATGATATACACGAGAAATTTTACAATAATATCAAATTTTTTTATTTTATTATAAGATTAACTTAACATATATGATTAAACATAAATTTATTATTAGTAGACAAAAAATATATTTTGTTTATCTTAATACATGAAAATTATAATAAAATTATTATATGTTTAATTTTATTGACATAAATTTTATATTTATTTTTATTTATTTATAATAATTTTAATATATTTTCATTTATAATAATATTAAATTTACATTGAATCATTTATATATATATATTTACATTTATTTTATACCTTATTATAAGATAAATTTTTTTTTACTTTACCACGAAAATTTCCACCACTAATACAAATGAGCCGAGTCTCAACAATATTTGTACAAATTTAATGAATAATTGCCGTAATTAATAGGGTATTGTTAAGGCTTGCAGTCAGCAAAGCAATGGAGAAGGATAAAAATGAACCAATATTCTTTCGAAATGGACAGTAAGAAGAAAAAGAAAGCCACGGTAAGGGCCCCATTTTCCTTAGCAACGTAAAACCACGTTCTTAAACAAAGCATGGTTCCACACCATTTTTATTAAACACCACGCGCCTCGTCAGGCGGGTTGGTCGATCAGAACCCGATCTCTGGACTAATAAACTAAAAAGGAATGCAAAACGCACACGCTTGCTTCGCAATGTTCCATGACAAAAATAAACAAAAGCCTCCACTTTTACACTCCAGTCTCCAACTCTCAGTGAGAAATTTCCACTCTCACATCGCCGGCGCGTGCCCCAACTTTTAAAACCTTTTGTTTTTTTTTTTGGATTTTACACAGTATAATATATTCCTTTATGCCGTGAAACAAGAGAATCTTGTATCTGCATGGTTCTGGGGAGGCAAGTTTGAAATCCGTTTCTCACCGTCTGATCAACTGCCCAATGCCGCGGAAATCGACGATGCGTAGATTTCTCCATTGATGGGAAATTTTCATGCATGAAAGGAAAAACATATAGATAATAGAATAGAAATAAAACAACTGAGAATTGTTTCATAGAAAATTAAGAAAAACATCATGTACACAAAGATTCTTCACTTTATAAAATATTCTGATGATTCTCAAAAGAACAGTAGCCAAGATACCTAAGTGAAAAAGGGCGATTAAAGGTGAAAAACATAAGAGGGTTAATTCTCAAATGCCTACAGAAGCCCCATTCAAAGTGAAAAGCTTGGAGCTTTTTGTTTTTCTGGTTTTTCAGAGCCACAAAGGAGGAGGTTCATTCAAATCAATAGGCAAGCCACGTCGAACGATCCCGAGAAACGATGCCGTGGACCCATTTCCCGGCATCGGAGGAGCATTCGAGACGGTAAGGACATTGGGCTTAGTTGACGATGATGAGTCAGCGCCAAAGTTCATTTCTTTAAGAACCCCAGTTTGGAGAAACTCACCCAGAGCTAAACGGTGATGGTGATGAGATGAAGCTGACGCCCATCGATTATGATGATGATTGGGATGGTGGGGATTATCGGAGGGGAGATTGAGATCGAGGGAGAGACCAACGTCGGAAGATGGAGCAGGGAAGTTGGTCTTAGCTTTGGCTCCACGGAGAGACCTGGCAGCTCCGTCGTAAGCAAGGGCAGCTTCTTCTGGTGTGTCAAATGTACCCAACCAAACCCTTGTTTTCTTCCACGGATCACGTATTTCAGCTGCATATCTTCCCCATGGTCGCTTCCTTACTCCTCTGTAGTGCCCCTCTCTTGAAGACGCCATGGCAAAACCAAACCGAAAGACTGAATCAAAGAAACAGAAAAAGCCTCCAGGTTTTTGTTTAAAAGGACAAAGAGTAAGAGAAGCCCTAAAGCTCAAGAGAAGAGAGGGTTTTTGTTATTGCGAGTAGAAAAGTTAAAAGAGCGACCCCGCTACGGTCACCCGTAATCGTCGGCTGGACGGCACGAGGAGTTCTAGTTTATTTATACAAATTGACAACCCTTTCCCTACCATCTGATTTTCATCACAACTATGGTTTTTTCCTTGGAAGTTGATCAACGGCGGCCATTCATTTTATAAACATCAACAGGAGAAAGAAAGTGGGGCCTGACTTTAAAAAATAAAGCAATATTAAAAAAAGAAAATAAAAAGAGCCGCCGTCTGATTAGACGTGAAAGCAGAGGAGGCTGTCATGTGATTACATTACGCGCCGGTGCTTACGTATGCCCTACGCCTTTTGTACGGCACTGCTCAGCGGCGCCTGCCATTAATATTTCAATAAAAATAAGGGAAAAGTAAGAAATGTGGAAGTAAGATGGTGATGATTATCATTATAAGGGGGGTTGGGGGTCGCAGAGTATCAGAGAGCATGGTGGTGGCGTGTCGGGTAGTGAGTGGAGGATAGGAACAGAAGGCAGGAGACCCCACGTGGAAGGTACAGAAGGAGGTGTCTGAGTTGCAGGAGACAGGACCGAGTTGGGTCGGGGAGGGGAGTGAGTGAGTTTAATTTTGAGGTGGCGTGTTTGACTCGGTTTTGAGAGGGTGTGGTGTCAGGGAAAAAGTGGTCCAGTGTTGGGTTGGGTTTGGGGAGAGAAACTGATAAAATGGGTAAGGTGAAAACTGGGAAGGTGTACGGTTGGATGGGGTGATGTAGGCGAATGACTGCATGTAACTGACACACGGTCACGTGAAGGTATTTTCATGGTTTTTGGATTGTGTTTTCTTCTTTTCTTTATTTTTTTTTTATTTTTTGAATGTCTGTGACGGTTGTTCCATCGTGACACGTGTTAGAATTAAAAATCTTTACTCTAGTTATTATTTTACTAATAAATGTGAATAATATACGATGCAATAATTTGAAAATATCACAAATAAATTAAATCTTTCAATAATTTATACAAGAATTTGATAAGAGATCAAACATGCTGATTTTTTTAATTAACCGATGTAAATTTTAACACAAATCAGGACGAATTAACATAACAAATCTAAGAATAAATACTACTATTACCACTTACTACTAGTCATTATAATATATTCTTATTGATTTGCAGGAGTAAAGCATGATCAGTTGTACATACACATTTTGCTACATTCTAAACAGTTCCTTGTTGAAAAGAAAACACGAAAACTAAACATGTGAGAATCAATTAGAATGAATTCAGACGACTAAAATAAGCTTACAGCTTACTATGGTGAGAATTATCTGTGATCTGTCCCCTGTTTCCTTTCTGCCATGTCGAGCCGGTGGACATCGGTTTTCCTTTCTGAATTCACTAAAGAGAAGATAGGTGGAAACATATTGATTTTGTATGTGCACCAGTTCTTCAATTTGTAACAATGATTTCTTTTGCCAAAATTGATTGAAAACAGAATTGAAGCGATGTACAAGATGGTTCACTTTGCATAGCTATCTGACCTTTTAGATGTGATTCTAATGGCTTTTACAGCTTTACCGGTCAAGATTTCTCCAGGAAAGGAGATTAGGCAGCATCATGAAGTAGAGAAACTGAGGGGGCCAAATCAATTAGGTTGTTCTGCAATTCAAGTTCCTGATGAAATGAGAATCCAGCAACCCAAAAAAAAAAACGAGTTCGAACATTAGTTAATCACGATAGCAAGATAGGTCCATTCTCAGCAGCTGTCCGAGCATGGCCGTGATTGTGATGCCTTGACATCTGGATATCATGCGAAAATTGGGTCCTTGCTTTTGCATAGGGAGCGCCTCTTGCTGCTGAAAAGAATGTGAAATATAAACATGCAATGAAAAGAAATCCAATAAATGTTGCTAGAAAACTTTGATTTAATGTTCTCGTTATCCTATATTTTGACTAAAAGAAGCAACGTTGCAGGTGTTATTCACCATAGGATGTCTCATGTTTATACCAGTCCAAGGGATCTAAACCAAACGATTTTAATAACATTCAAAATAGTTAGTAGGCCAAATGAAACTGTTTTATTTTTTATGAGATTTATCCGGGAGATACTAACCTGAAATCTGCTGTGCTCGAAGAATATTCTGCCGCCTTTTCCACCAACACACTGAACAGATAACAAGAAGTAAGAAAGACAAAGATGTGCCAAAGGCAATGCCAACTTTTGCACCAGCAGAGAGGTGGGGTCCACACGTAGGTAATCCAGGTATGCCGCAGAGACCAGCATTATCGGTAAAACTGCATGTAACTAGGGTAAGTATCTGGTACAGAACTTGCTATAATAGACATGTAAGCGTATGCTCATGTTTTCATCTTGTGTAAGTATTTCTTCCCTTATCATCATTATGTGGCAAGTTCGTTTTTCATAGAAAAACACTTCAGACCAATACTAATGAGATTCTGGGAACATACTTGAAGCTAGCTCCATTCAAAAGCCTTCCTCCAAGTGCAGCCGGGACTCTTCCAGACAGAGAGTTGCTGTTAAGATTCCTGCAAAATGAGAACTTAAATCAAACCTCTCCTTTTTACGTTCAGATTCCAGAGTTAATCATCCAGTTGAAATCTTACAGTCTGCGTAATGCAGTCAACTGTCCTAGGCTTTCAGGAATTGATTCATTGAGGAAATTGTAGGAGAGATCCCTGCAATTTAGATACAGACATCATATCAATAAGACGGATAAAGTTCAGGGTAATGTAAATGATAAACTGAAAGAGTCATGTGCTTCTCATAACCCATATATTAGACTTCATACTCAAATTGTCCTTTCAGAGAAGAATGTAAATATCTTGCATCCGGAATTTAATGTCCTTTCAAGCATGATGGCTATTGAAAGAAGAATGTAACTAACAACTCCATGGGTGCAATCTTTGATCTACAACACATTCGATATGATGATTTAGATCAAACCTAACTCGCATGTTCATGCAAAAATACTAACAAGTTTTACATTCATTAAGTTACGAGTTGATTTAATCAATAGCAAGTACACATTATGCTCCACATAACTTGGGAAGTAAAAGTACTAATAAAGAAAAGTTTTGGGTCCTTGCAAAAACTCCTCTCAGCACTATAATGTGTCTGACTTTAAAAAAGAAAGGGAACAAACAAGTTATGCAAAATCTATCATGGAGAAAAAAGAGTAGAGTCGTACTTCTATATATGACAATCCTAATTGTATAAAAAATATATTATTTTGAAGAGTTTTGCATTTAAACTATAGAAGTTATTTTAAACTATAGAAGTTAATACAATCAAAAGTATCTTCAAGAAGGACAAGAAATAATCACTTACAATATTTCTAAGCCGGTGATTGTTCCAAGTGACGATGGAATGGCCCCGTGAATTGTGTTTCCACTCAAGTTTCTATAGAAGCCAAGTACACCATAAACAAGAGAAACGGATATTAGGGATATACAAGTTTCATATTTTGTAAAATTAAGAATAAGGAAAAACCATTGTACCAGTTTGTGAAATCAAATAAAGGAAAATGAGTTTTATGTCAATGCTACTATTTTATCAAGGTCTATAATAACGGGCCGTTGAGGCAGAAACAGATATTCATGCCCAGCATAACAAATAAAAGCAACTATAATGAATGTGATGGAGAAATATTTGTACTTACAAGCTTTGCAGGTGACGTAGTTTGGATATTTCATTAGGCAAGAAACCCCTTAGACCTTGATTGTCAAGACCACTGATCACGCAGAAATCAGAAGGCAGTTATTTATAAAATACCAATATAACTGATGAAGACACTGCATCTTAATCTCATCATAAGGTTGCAATGAAAAGTTTAAAACATTTATATTCTAGGTTCATAAATAATATACACTAATATTCTAGGAAACACTTGCTATATGTATACATGTGCACCATGAGCAGCAGTACATGGCAAGCGGACTTTAAGTAAAAGTGATGTGCTTCCCTTCCAAAACTAACCGGTGCCTTTAGTTTTCATGCATCCAGTGTTTAGAACTTCAGGAGTCGCAGATGATGTACAAATGAATAGAGTGCAGAAATTCAGGCCCAATGGGTTAGGGAAAACTAAGTGGAAAGAGTAATGTAGGGAAAGGAGATGAATAGAAACAAATTTGATTTGCTTCTCATATCTTACGAGCAGTGGGGTTAACAAACACAAATGAAGTAGATAAGATTCATTCACTTGCAAATTGGAGTACATATAAGAATCTTTTAGAAAACTCTGAGAATTCTTAATGGATAAGATTCATTCAAAAGCAAATCAGAGTACATATAAGAATCGTTTAGTAAACTCTGAGAATTCTTAATGGATAAGATTCATTCACAAGCAAATTGGAGTAAATGAAGTGGTAGAGTAACAAGGTAAGAGAATTCTACATAGATGGTTGGATTTGCATCTGTCCATGCTTGTGTATAGCACACATGCTCTCAGTACTTATTTCATATGACACCGACAAGGTCAAATAATATTGGTTAAAACTTGAGAATGTAAAATCTACTGCAGGATAGCAAAAAGCTGAAAACAGCTTATGATTAACAGCTACCTTAATGCGGAAAATGTCATGCTGACAGATAATGTAGGACAACTATGTTGAATTCTCGTTTTTTCTTTTTTTTCATTGTTTTACTGAAAATTAAATATGTATAGGAGGTTTTAGCATATCAAGAACAGTGGAAGAGGCCATAGCATAGACATCAGTTTTCTCTGCATAAATCGTGAAATCAACAGAAAGAAGCAAATCAAAAAGAACAGATAATATCAGCAGAAAACAATAATAAAACTCGAAGATAAGACAAGAGATCAAGAAAGTACAGGCCATCAATGAACCACTTGCTGCCAGATTTATCAAAATGACAATCTGCTCCACTCCATGGATGCTCCTTGGGAATGCATGGGTCTCCATTCCACCCAAAACGATTAGGAAGCCCCAATGCTTTCTTCAATGCCTGTAAAGCCCTAACTAGAATCAGGAATTATTAACAAGTTAGTGAATGTCTACCACCTTCAAGAAAGAAACTTGCTCATATGCAGTTAAAAACAAGTTCCAATATTGGGTCCTATCATATGCAGCATAAACAGTCTGCAGAAATAATAGAAGCAAAAGTACACAAGAAACAGAAGAGATTACCTTCTTCTGGTGAAGTTTTGGACTCAGCAGCTATAATTTCAAAGACTTCTATGGCATTAAGGATAGCATGATTGCCTTTTTTAGGGAGAAGAGTTATTGTCAGAGTCCTCCCACTAAGAGCAACAGTTGTGTTAAGTACAAGTGCAGTATAGCGGCCACTCATGTCCGCAACATCTATGTCTTCAAATACAGTCTCACCATTTATCAGGACATCAAATACCCTTTGCCCTGCACCAGTGATTGAAGCATCAATCTCTGCAAAGTGCAACCATATCGAATAGTTCCTATTGGGATCCACATCCATTGTGTAAGCTAAATCTGGCTGACTATTAGTACTAATAACTGCACTTTGGTAAAGGGCTTCTGGATAGAAGTTTGGCGCATCTGAAGCTTGTTTAATGCTACTTTCAGTAGATCTTGGTTCAGCAGCATTTTGGCCAAAAGTTCTGATGGGAAGCCAAAATCTATCTCCACCCCAATGATCCCCACTATAATCTTCATCAAATTTTGGTTTTGATGTGCCACAAGTCAGTCTTGAAGTTGTTTTCAGGATTACACCTTTACCCCACTCTGGACCAAAATAGTATGCTTTATCATCAACTTGAAGAATTTCAATAGAAATAATAGCTGGATCTCCATGACCGGTACTATGGAAGCAAATAGACACTGTGCCATCTAAAAGAAACAGAAAGGCTTCTGCAAACACCTGGTCATCGTGATTAGTCCAACCTGATTTCAAAGAATGAATTAAAGTGCCTTCAATAGATATGTCAAATAGAGGTTCATTGTCAAACTCAGGCTGTGCGACTAATCCAAAGAAGATCCTCACAGAATAGTGTCCCTTCGGAACTCTATTAATATTGTAGCAATTTTCTGGACCTTCAGATAGAGGGAAATAACGAAGTGTTTTTAGTGGAGGGGTGATGAGACGTGGACGTGTTGCATTGGCTGGAATTCCCCCAGTGTAAGCAAAATCTTTATACCAACGTGCATAGGTCGGCGGGGTTTGGAGATTGTGACGAGCCCCACAGCTTATGCGCATAGCAAAAGGTGCTGTAGTAAGAAAACATGACTAAGTTTAGTACCAAAAACTAACCAAATAATATGAAATTAGATAAAAACATGAAAAGCAAATACTCTTTTATCCACAAGTTGTAAGTGACAATTCATTGATGCAAAATAGGCAATGCACATATAATAAGCTAGTCCACTTAAAATTTACACGTTACTCTTGTTTGTTTTTCTTATTTCACAAGACAAAGTTCCATTGCACTACACTTTCATTTTACCAACTTAACATTCTGTAAACAGTAATGAATCACAGTGGCATGGAGCAGACAACCATAGCTACAGAATCTAAAACCAATCCATAGATTATTCATATCCTTCCCCTGTTTGGCCATGGAACTATTGCTTTCTGTCTTTTGCTTTTTTATTTTAAATTAATGCGTAGTTTTAATTACTGCAATACTTCCAGTCATATGTCATACAAAGTATACCAAAAAAAAAAAAAAAAAACACGTTAAAATTTTGCTTTCGATCATTTCCCTACATTTTCTCGCAACCGTTCAGGATCCAAACCGATCAACTACCTCCATACTTTGATCCAAGCATTATATAATGTCGTCAAATTTCCACAAAAAGAATCCCCGATTCCGTTACTTTTGACCCAACCACACAACTCATTAACATCAATGCAAAGCACAAATTCACAATTCAAAAATCAGCCAATCTAGCAAAATCACCAAAGAAGAAAACGAACCACAAACTGAATTATAAAAATCAAGACTCGTTTATAACAAGCTCATTCAAAATGCAAGTAATCTAACACTCTACACTTCAAATATACCTAACCGTATCTCGAAGCAAACCAAAAATAATCCAAGCAACCGAATTAAATCAGAAATTAAAAAATAAAAAAGCAGTAGTGGCAGCTAACCAGGCCGAGCTGAAGATGAAGAGAAAGATAAAAAGAAAACGACAAGCCATAAGAGAGTAACTCTTAGCATCTTAGCTTAGCTTAAGCTTTGATTTGCTTCGCCTTGCTTTGCTCTGCTTTTTCTTCTTTCGCTATAGCCTCATTTTCACATTCTCTATTTTTACTTTGTTTTTTAGTGATTGAGAAAGTGAGCGAAAACAGTTGGGGAATCTTTAGCGCTTTTCTCTTCATTAAGTTGACATGTGAAAGAGTTTAGGTATAAATGTACAGTTGAGCTTCGTCAATGGTAATGGACCTTTTAATCGGACGGCTGTAAAGGTGATCAAATTGTTCAGTCTACATGGGAATTGTACGGGTTTAATGGGCGGTGGAGATTTAACAGAATTACAGAGGGGCCTACCTTTATGAGGCTTGTGATGACGTCAGTGGAAGATCAAATAATTTTTTTTATTGCTATTTCCACGCAAGATATGCGCTAATGGAAATGACGACAAAAGCCACGTGACGAGGCGAAGGAGTGCAATGGTTCACGGGATGAGGAGAGGAGGAATGAAAAAATCGTTGGATTTACGTAAATAACCTTGAAGGTTTATTTTGACATCTGATCGGACGGTCGAGGAAGTTGGTCAAAGTGGGGTTGTACATTTTTACTTTTGACCTTGGACAGGATTTGGCGCGCAATCCGCGGAGTGTAGTGTGCCAACGTAAGCATTAGGCAACTTGACTGAGAAATCGGGTCAATACTCGATTGCCACGACCCGGTTATATCTACTTTGTTTCTCTCTTTCCTTATCATTATCATTATTTTATTATGGGTAAATGATTGAGCCTTTTTCCATTATCATTTTATTACATCTTGGATTTTTTTTATTTTTATATGACCTAATCATATTTATAAAAATTTAATAAAAATTAAAGTTGATTACTCAAAATATACTTAATAGCTAAATATCTTCTTAACTTTTTATATAAAATAGATATAAATCTACACTATTTTATCACATGTTAATTAGTTAATAAATTCTTATTTACTTTATATAAATCTCAAATATTTTAAAATCATATAATTAAATTTAAATGAGTTGAATGACACTAATTTATATTTATATTGTATATGTGACATGTTACGTAGTAATCTATAAAATTATCTACATAATTTGTTTAAATGACAAATTCTAAACTCTAATGATGATGTGATATGGAGCCTCAAAAAATAAAATATAAAAAAATTTAATATAAAATTATATATAAATATGATAAAAATTAAAAAAATTATATTTATTATGTCAATATTATTTTTAATACGATGAAAAAAATCAAGATTAGAGAATAATAAAAAAAATTAAAACGAAATCATTCAAAAATATAGGATAAAATTAAAGTTGAAAAAATACATCATTTTAATATAAAAATGAGTAAAAAAAATTATATTAATAATTTAACAGAAATTTATATAATTTATTTTAACTTATTAAAATAAAGATTCTCACAATAATAATAATAATATTATTATTATATGATAATAATTATATATCATGATTATAACTGTATGCGCAGGTAAGCCTTTGGGTGGTTGGAACTTGGACAGAACATATGGTTGGCTTAACCAAGACAGGTCTGCCTGCATCTGCACGTGGCATTAAATTATAATTGAACACCAAGCTTATTAAAGTTAATTATCTCAGACTCTTGCTTGGTTGTGTTCTTCGGATTTTGGCTGCTTCCATTGAGTTCAGACAGCTAACTTTCCTTTACTTTATCCGGTTTGATGCTTTAGAATCTTTAATGAGGTAACAATCGCTCTTTTTTCCTTATGATTGAAGTTTTCCTTTTGTTTTTTTCAAAAAAAAAAAAAAATTAACTTTTGAGATATGATTTATAAAATTATTGCAAATCAATTCGACGACAAAATTGTATGAATCAATCGAGATAAAATCGAGTTCGAATACATTCTAAAGGTTAAAGGTAGGTCAATTGATTTTTACACAGATATTTCATAAACCTTATTTGAATTTAAAAGATGTAAATTCAAAGTGAAAATTTCTTATTTATATAATATTGTTTGACTATCACTTTAAAAAACAAATATTTATATTAAAGTTTTTAATTAACAACATCAACACAATTGGTTAATAGTTTATAATATTCTTGTTTTCAAAGGATGATGTATGTTAAAAACAGGAAATTGTTTACTTTAAATTTCATTACTTCTATTTTGATATTAAAAAAGGTAAAGAAAAAAATAAGTTTTATTTTTTAAATTTTTTTTGAAAAAAAAAGAATTTTCGATTTCCTTTACAAATACCATACCAAGGCCCATTGGGCTATATAGGACCCAAATACCAAGGTTCAATTCTTGCAAGGCTGACCTGAGCCCAATTACTAACAACCAACTCACACTCTAACAGAAGCGCGTGGAGGAGAAATAAGATGAATGAAGATCACGTGCACTTCTGCATCGCATCGCATCACGACCTTCCCGCCCCTCCTACCCTTTCATAGACGCCGTTGAAAACACTGAGTCAAGCCGCAATGCCTTCTTCAAACTCCGCCGCTGTTCCACGCGCCGAGAAGGACGATGAAAGCGGTGCTGCCTCAACCACCGAGCGAGAAATCAACAGCTCCGATATGGAAATCGACGACGAAGATGATGAAGAAGGAGAAGAGGATTTGCATGACTCTTCGGATCAGAACGGTTAGTGAACCTTGAACCATCGGTCGATCATATTTTATTGATTGATCCTGAACGTTGATAATTTATGCATGCATGATGATATTATTGTTTATTATTTATGACATTTAATTTTGCTAACATAGAAGATTCAAATTAAATATTTGTATGCTTTAAAAGTTATGTATTTTTAATTACTATAAATGGCCTTAGAAGATTGTAGTATCAGGAGATTTAAAGATTTAATGCACTCTAAAATTCTGAATTTTAGTTATGAATATTCAACAATTAGATTGGTTTCAATTTAGCCTTAGTATTCAAGGGATTTTGTACCCATTTTTGCGTGTGCTGTTACGCAGTGTTGCTGACCTCTCTCAATTTTAGGGTTTGTTCTTAGTTGCTTGATGCTTGTTGTGTTAGCATCAGGTAAATTGGTCTATCTTTTACTTGTTCCTGCCGTACTGCAATGAAGCAGTAGTGCAGGTACCCCAATTTGTTTTTTCATTCCTTTGGCTTGGTAATTAATTGTTAGTCTCCAGATTATAGAAAAAAATTAAAGACTTCATCTTTAATAGGATCTGATTAAGTATTATTTCATAGTGGTGATTGGAAATGTTTATCTTTTGTCATCTTGATTGAGTTTTTTCTTTTTTTTTTCTTAGGTGTAGATGCTAGTAATATTATGGAGTTCAAGAGGCATGATGGACGCCTGGAATTGGATTCTTCTATTCTTGGAAAGTTTGAAATAGGAATACCATCTAAAACCCTTTATGTAGGAGGGAGTAGTGCTAATTTCAAATTTTCTAGTTTTCCAAAGGAGCCTTTGGTAACTCAGAGGCAGGATCAGTGCTCAAATTATCAGGAATCCAAGTATCCAACATCTGGAAAACAGCCTGCAAAGCGAAAGGCAACTCAAGAACATGTGGTTAGTGTAAAGGATGCTCAAGTCATTTTAGATAGAAAAGGCCCTGAAGACCACCTTGAGCAGCATTTTAATAGCAAGAGTCATTTAATTGTCAATAAGATTATGTATGAGACTACTAATCTATCCAGTGTTACTGGCAAAGAGGTTGCTATCAATGAGATTATTTCAAGCCCTGTCAGATATCACTCAGGAGGAGTTAATGGTCTAGGTTTTGAGGAAAAAAGTAAGCAAATGGACGTGCAAATGGAGGATGATAAGAGGAGAATAAAATCAAGGTGTGGTGATACATGTCTATTATAACCTACAACAAATCAAAGCTTCTTATACTTCCATTGATTCACTAATCAATGGGTTTTGCAGATCTGCTGCTCCTCAAACTAGTACTGGAAGTCTGTTCCCGGGTGCTGATTTTAATTGTGGGAACAAACGCCCTGTGCTTATCTGTGACTTCTTTGCTAGAGGGTGGTGTATTAAAGGAAGTTCATGTAGATTTCTTCACACAAAAGATGGTGTGAATAATCATAGACAACAGCCTGAGGAAGATCTAGCTGCAGCAGATGGGAAAAGAGCTGTTCAGATTGATGAAGGTACAAAATATTTTCTCTATTGCGGGGGATCCAGAATTTCATCTACAATGATATTTTAACAAGAACCTTATGCACCAGGTTTTAGTAATGCTGTTGAAAGATCAAAACCACATGGCTCTATTGATACTCTGCCCTCATCAGTTGGAGATAGGACGACATTATCTTCTCATTTCTTCTTAGAAAGAGTCCTGCTGTTGGGGCATGATAAAAACCAAAGGTTGCTGCCTTTTCATGAAATTAATAAGTTCCCTTCACTCCAGAGTAAAGATATGTCTAGGGTCAATTCCCGTCCTTCTCAGTGGTTTTCTGCATCTACAGATGATTTGGGACCATCTAAGGATGTAAGACGTAACAGTATTGATCAGAACTTGCCTGCTGATAATTGTGCCAAGCCTGCTTCACTGAATGATAGAGGTAGTTCTACCTTCAAGAATAGTTCTCTTCCTAAGTATTTATCTTCATTAAGTGACTCAGTTGCATCATTGGGCAGTTATCTAGTGAGAATCAATCTTATCGTGTCTCAACATGGCTAGCATCATTGCCTTTTAGTTCTTCGAGTGCATGCTCTCCTGGTGCTCAAAAGGTGTCGGACAATGACAGAGAGCGCTGTATTCCCAGGCTGTCTTCTTTGCCGAAAGGACCTTCCCTCTTCTCTTGTTCTGAACCAGAAAAAATTCCTGTAAATGTTATTGCCAGAGATCCGTTGCACAGTGCTGAACATAGAATAAAAATCTCTTCAGATGATTGGGAAGCATCAATACCCTTTCGACCATCATTTTTTGTCTCTTATGGCATATCATCCCCATGAAGCCAGTACGATCCTCTTTGTGATAGTATTGATTTTTCCAATGCAGGAGCGAGGTCTCTTAAATTTTCTTTCTCTAGTCAAGGTTCATCCCTCCTAAATGCAGCATATCCACCAACTTCTGGCAATTCTACATCAACGGGGCCACTGGTCCCTGAATGTAACGGTGATAAAAAAAACTGCATCTTGTCATAATAGATTGCATGAAAATTTGGCCAACTACACTTCTGGAGAAGATTCACTTACCACTGATGCAAATGATGGGACTTCTGCTGCTGACATGCAAAATGGAACACTGGCTAAAGAAGAGATTTCCTCAGTTGCCTCTCGTGTCAAAGACATTTCAAAAACAAAGAAAATTGATACTGATTGTGATTGTAGGCATCAAAGAGGTGGGTCTAGATTAAAAGTAGATAGGGTTAGAGAAAAGAATGAAATATTTGATGAGCATAAGGCAAATGTGGATGCGCTTAAAGAGTCAAAAGAAATGAGGCACTTCCGAGCTGCTCTTGTAGATCTAATTAAAGAACTGTTGAAACCAACTTGGCGCAAGGGTTATCTCAGCAAAGATGCTCATAACACAATAGTCAAGAAAGCAGTTGACAAGGTTCTTGGCACCACACAACCTCATCAAATTCTAATTACCTTTGAATCAGTTAAGCAGTATCTTTCTTTGTCACAACCAAAAATAGCAAGGCTTGTTGAGGTGAGAGTCTTTGATTTGAGAGGGTAGTATATGCTAGGGAAGATCTAGATTATAAATTCCCCCCCCCCCCCCCCCCCCCTCCCTTTCAACCAAAAAATTAGATTTCTTTTAAGTGTGGATATTGCATTGCTTTTTCTCCATCAATTAAGTGAACTATTATTTAGTATCTGTATTTTTTTTTAATGTTATTCATTCATCAATTTGACATTTTTTCTTTTATCTGTTTTGCAGGCATATATCGATAAATACGGAAAATCTTGACACGCTAGGCATAGTGCTTATGTATTTACACAGTTTTGTGCTCGTTTTGTTAATGATGTCCCAAACAATTTTTTTGAGGCTGTATTCAACATATTAAACTGAGCATCATGGAAGCGTTCGGATTTTTCTCATGAAATCTTTTCGTAAATAATTTCTTTGTTGTATGTAGAAAGATATAGGTGGTTTACTAGTAGTTGGTATAAGTTTAAGAGTCTGTTATTTTTCTTACCTTGCATGAAATCTCTTAAGGAGCTTAAGTTATACTTTAGTTTAGTCCAATGGAACAGTTAATTGCAATTTTACTTGTATGCCGAGCAGTTGGTGTTTAAGTTGGATATATGTAAGATTGGTTGATATATTTTCTGTAAATGGGACTCCCTTTGGGCTAGTCTTGAGCTCATGGCCTTTGTTTGAACACTTTCCATAGTGATCTGCAGTATTTGGATGAACTTTTAGGTGAATTGTAATCTAAAACTTTATCTTTGTGGATATGATGATATGAATACTGATATTTATGTTCTCTTATACTTCAGGCTTATGGATCAAACTGGTGTAAAATACATGGCAGTTTTTATGAAGGTTTACTCTTGTTTGATCATATTTTTCGCTTGTCTTGCCTGTTAGCTATGTTTTTCAGCTTCTGTGTTTACTGATGACATCTGCATATTGCTTTTCTATGTCGTTGTCATGCTTTTACAAAGAGATTTACAGGGTGAGGTACTTAACTCGTTTTGCTTACATCATCATAGGCACAGTTAGACTGGATATGTGGTTTGTAGGCGAGTTTTTATGTGATTAAAATGAAAAAAAAAAACCAACATTTTGCTACTGCAGTTTTTCCTTAAGGTAAGGTTTGCATGAGAACTAGATTTGTTGAAGAACTATCATATGAAGTAATGCGTTATAATCTATCATAAAACTTCATGTAATACTTAAAAGCACATTACATAAAAGTGAAAGGTAGTTTTTCATAGGTAATTTTTCATAGGGATCTACTCTAAATTTAGAAGACCATGATCTTTAATATCTGGTACAACTCTTGGGAGATATAGCTCCAAACCATACTTCTGACAGCCCCATGATGTCACACCCCGTTTCCACATTTAATTCATTATTATTCATTCTTACACACACATAACGGAGCAGACAACATACGGATGGTTGGGCACACGAGCCGATATTGACCTTACACACTTAAATATAAACCGTACATGATAATTTATATTTCTTTATTCATATATGTATTTACATACGTACGTCTACATCCCCGTAATTCTTAATATACATAACTGTGCCTTACAAGTTTAGATACAAAAGCGAAATAAGTGTATACCTTTGCGCACAATGGAGTATGGGTTGTCAACTGCTCAAGACTACCGCAGCTCTCAAGACTTAGGTAACTCTGTGGAGTGGAGGAAAAAAAAAAGGGGTGAGCTAACGCGCTCAGTAAGAAATCACGCAAGCAGGTAGATAACTATACTACCTACATGCATGTCATACAGAAAATCCTTACTTTCTCAATCCCAACTAAATATCCAAAACCACACACGTATGCTTTCTCAAAGTCATGTCATATCACAAACGAATTTTCTCAAAACAGATGTTCTCATAAAGCTGATTTAAATTAAATAGGAGATAAATCAAAATCTCAGAATTTAAATCAGAAATCATATAAGTATGGAGACAAAGCAGAGCATATGGAAACGAATAGACATATGGTCATAGTCATGAACTTCATACAATCACGGATCAGGTGTGCATGAATGTCCCCGGATGGCTGATGATAGGGGGTCAGTCTACCATCAGACACAAACAAACAACACGGTACGTCGTACTCCATGTGCGTCCACACGGTACATTGTACTCCGTGGACCCCAATATCTGAAATCAGCGAGATTAGGAGTGCCCGTGCAACGGGTCTTATCATCCCATCTCCAGCTATATCAATACTGAGTCTCCAAAAATGCACGTGCGGACATATCAATCAGTGTGACACCCAGTCTACACGAGGCTCCAGCACGGCTTTATCGAATCACGTGCGAGGATTAGTGCAAGCTTACACAGCCTACACGACGTCTCCAAACACGGTTTTATGCACATCACAAAATCGAAGTCCCGTGCGAGCAAAGCTCCAGCACGGTATCATGCACAAATATGTAAAGTCTAGTGCGAGCAACGCTCTAGCACGACTTTAATCTCAAAACTGATAGATGGCTCGATGCACATAAGGGGCGTACAAACCAACCTCAACCACGGAAGGTAGTACCCACTTGAGTGAGAGAAAACATTTTCTATCAAATCACTCAGCAAACACTTTTTATTCTGAAAACATTGCAATTTAATGCAGATAATCAAATTCAGAGCCATTCTATCAACACTTATTCATAAAACATGCTTATTCATGTAAAATACATCAAAATATGCCATTTCGACCATTTTCATATTTTTCGTACCTACGGGCATTTTCGTAATTTTTTCATATTTGGGTACTATCCAAATATTTCATATTCATACTCTATACAGAAATTTAGGTGTACGTAAACGACGATAAAATACATACAGCTATCTTTAAGAGTTTACGAAATCCCTTACCTCGAAATGAGTCGATTGCGAATTTTTTATTTTTTATCTCTTCGAATCCCGCAGTCTAATTGGCTTCGGACGTATTCTCGAAAGCCAAATCTTTCCTTGGTGGCACGTAAATCGAGATCCGCTCGAATTCGTACACGTCGCCTACCGTTTTTTTCGCTACACAGCAATATATATTTAAACCGATTAATTTCGGTGTAATATAAATTCAAATTAATTATCCGAAAAATAATTCGACTGATTTTCGACCACTTACCGGTCTACTGCTGTGCCGGGATAACACTGAATTTTTTTTCAATTTTTTTTCTCTCTCCTCTTTCTCTCTCCTGCTGAACCGGTTCGGACCGGTTCAGCCCCTTTCACACTGAACCGGTCCGACCGGTTCAGGTGCGATTTTTCGCCGTTCGGGGCGATTTTGGCCGGTTCTCAGGCCGCCGCTGGTGCGGTTCGGCGCGCCTCGGCCTGGGTAACCTTCGGCTGGAAGGGCTCTGCCCAAATCGGCGCCGGTGGCCGCCGTTTTTTCGTACTCTCCCGCGGGTTCCTCCCTCGCCGATCTCCTCACCGCCGGCGATCTGGGGCGCGTCGTTGCTGTCGGACGCTTCCTCTGGGCCGGTCGTCCCTTCGCCGGCCGTCTCGCGCCCGTGGTCCTCGCCGTTCGTCGCCGGTGGAAGGAGACAAAGGAGGTCGGGTTCCTTCCTCGCGTTTTTTTCAGTTCTGTTTCTTTTTTTTTTTCGTTTTCTTTTTTTTTCTTATTTTTATATTTATATATATTATATTATATACAATATAATATAATATATCTATCAAAATATTTACAAAATACATATAATAATACTAAATTATCATATAAATTAAAATATTATAATAATAATAATAATAATAATAATGATAAAACAAATATTATTATTATTAGTATATTTTATTCCCATAGTATATTTTATACACTAAAATTTATACATCCTTGTACATATATTTTATTTTATTTTTTTTTTAATTCCACCAAAATATATGTACATTGCATTTCATTTTATCACATTTATTTATCTCTCCGAAAATATATTTTTCTATATTTTCGGGGTAAATTGTCAATATAGGGTAATTTTCGGGTTATCATTTTCGGACAAATTTTTCTTCTTGGACTCTCTATATTTTCGCGTTCTGAGTCCATATTTGCGATCGGTTTAACCTAATTTCATTCGGTTTATTTCGAATTTATCCGAATTCTTATTTTGGTACTTTAAAATTTATCGGTACCCACTTTAATTATTTATACTTGAAATTGTATAATTTCTTTTTTATTGCCCGATATATCATAATTACATATTTAACATGATATATTTTCAAAGAAAAATATGAAATTCGGGTCTTACACATGATTTTCCTTAGAATGCCGTAATTTATATTAAGTTGTTTAGGTTTGTATATTAGCCAAGTTATTAGAATGCGAGAGCTTGGCGACTATTTTTGTTTATGCAAAATAGTAAATTAATAGTGATACAGTGATCATGTAATTATAAAACTATCATTGGAGTATATCATTCATTTTGAGAAAAGTGAAATCTCTGTATGAAACTTCTATTCAACTAAGCTAACTCTAAAAACCCTGGTTAATTCAGACCATATTCTTCCACCTCAGGTGGCAGATTCAATTATGAAAAAAAAATGAAAAGAGCAATAGACTTTCATTAATGTAACTTGATACTTTCTTGTGGAGCAGCATGTGCTTTCACAGTTGGCTTGACAGCCCGGCATTCCCTGCATGGAGAGACAAATGATTGAAATAATTTCTGGCCAAATGAAGATCTTGTGGCAGTCTGCTTCCTTCTAACTTGATTTTTTGCTTCTTGATTTGATTTATGAGAAACTTTTGTGTGATCGGCATGGTTGTCAATTGGTGTATTTCTACTGCTGCCAAGAGACGATGCTCCTGATTGTTTGTGGCCTGGCTTGTTGGTTGCCTGAGCCGATTTCAATAAGAATCCTAGTGGCAGATGACTGTTGGAGATTATCATGTCAGGATGGCAATTTTTCTTCAAGCTGTGGGGACTTGTACTAGGTGTACCGGAAACAAACTCGAACTCTTGGTCATCTTTGTTGTTCAGGTAAACTCTCTTGGTAGAAGACTTTGATTGCTGATCTTGAATACATACAAGGCCAGGAAAGGATAGAGAGTCAGCTGAACTGCTATCTGCTGCAACATCCATGGAAATCTTGTTTTGCATGTGGGTTCCCATTGAATATGTTGTGAACTCGGCTAACGGTGTCCAAACCTTATATACACCATGTTCCTCAGATTCGTTACGGTATGTTTGTTTTTTCTTTGATCTTTTGCTCTGTTTGACTGATGTGTTTTCAACTAATTCTGAAATTCCGATATGTTCTAAACTTCCATAATTTGTCATAGCATTGGCGGTTTTGATGAAAAGCAGACAAACGATCGCATTGTTTCATCAGTTAAAACCCGAAGGAATCTATCGGCTGTGAAGGATTGGCAATTTGATCTTCCGACATCTGTAAATTTTTCGTTGGGTGGATTTACCAAAGAAGCAGGTGAAGTAAAATAATGAACCCATGTCTCTTATCTTTAGATCTTAATGAATGCTAAATGATTCTGTCGTTGTTCATTGATTCGGAGACAGGCTTTCCAATGAGAGCCCCTGAAAATGATAAAGACTGGTCTGTCGGAAACCTTGTTTCGTTTTGACGGCATTATAAAGAATCATGAACAACCAACCTCGTACTTGTGTTATGATCCAAGTAAATTAATGGCATAAAGAATTGCAATTTGATGGATAGAAAATCTGGTCTACATCAGTGTTGGGTCGTGGCCTCGTGTGCCACTGAGCCTCATGGCTACCACAATCTATGCCTCATAATTCGGACTATTTTGGTTTTCTTCTTGCTCCTCTTTGGGCCTACAATTTCTTAAATATCTATGAACTTTTTTGAGATCATACATTAGAAAAATTATTTAATATATGAAAATTTCAAACTTCATAATCGAAATTATCAAGATAAAATATGTTTTTTAAGGTATATTAGAAAAACAAAAAAAAAAGATATATGACAATATACGAATTCTTTATATTATTCAAAAAATAAAAGTTTGAATAGACCCAATTAGAATCCCTTTTTTTTTTCACATTTTTTAAGCTCAAAATTATGCATTGTAGGTAATAATCAAATAAATCATGCATTTTGAATGAAATTTAGATTGGTTTAATCTTATTAAAAAAAAAAAAAACATCTACTATGATAAAAGCTACCTCCTAGTTGCTGACTTAAATATAATATCCAAATGTCAGAGATCAAGAATAATGCATAAATATTTTGAATATGTCACGAATAAGATACCTTAAATCAATTTGATAGTAACGATAAGGTTGAATCCAAAAATTATTTAAAAAAAAAAAACACTAATACCATCACCAACAAAATAGTAATTTCAGTATTTCATTAATCCTGTTGTCAAGCATCATAATTAAAAGGGAAATTAGTGGAAATCCGATGATTAAAGGGCTTGAGACCCGCGTGTCACTCTCTGAACACATGATTTCCACTTTATATGGACCCCCGTGATTGTTCTAAAGAATAGGACAAACATTTTTAATTTAACAGTGGATATTATTTTGCGGGCCCCTCCCTTTACTCATTCCTCCTCGTCCTTATTTCCACTCTTCAATCTTCTATTGCCAGTTAATTTTGTCCAATATCCTCCAAACAAATATAAGATTGGAAGTAGCAAAAACAAATCTCTTTGTAGTAGGAGAGAGGGAAAGAGTTTGGCTGAAGCTTCCTTTATAAATAACCAAACAGAGCCACCCAACATAAATATTACACGGAAGAGAAATATAATCAAAGAGAGGAGCAAGAGAAAGAAAAATGGTTCTCCTAGAGAAACTGTGGGACGATGTGGTAGCTGGGCCTCAACCCGAACGCGGTCTTGGCAGGCTGAGGAAGATCACCACGAATCCCTTGAGCATCAAAGGTTGTAAATTAGCAGCCAGAACAATTAGCTTAATTTGCTTGGATTTCATCATTTTCATTTGGTTTGTGACTGAAAGTTAAACTTTTTGGTTAGATGAAGGAGAAGGAAGCGGGTACCAGAGATCAGTATCGATGCCGGCGAGTCCAACGACACCGGCGACACCCGTGACACCAACGACGCCGGTGTCAGCGCCTAGGGAGAACGTGTGGAGGAGCGTGTTCAATCCGGGTAGCAACCTTGCTACCAAAAGCATTGGTGCTGATGTTTTCGACAAGCCACAGCCTAACTCTCCTACTGTCTATGACTGGTACGTACGTACAGTACAGTTTTCCTCGAACCACTTGCATGCATGGGTGCGCAGTAGGTTTATGATCCACTTACCCACCTGTTTGGTTGCCGAGAAAAAGAATTCAACGAAAGAATTAGTAGTTCTTTCTCTTCTTCTTAATTTTTCAATAATTCAATGAAATTTTAAAATATAGGCCTCAAAGATTTTCCTATTATTTTTCTTTTTGTTTTCCTAACGTTTTCTCAGCAACCAAACGGAGGCTCAGAGACAGAGCAGGAAGGAAACCTTGGCTCTATGTTTGGTAGCTGCGTGGAAATAATTCTTTTGATCAGTACACACTCTTATACTCATATCAGATGGTATAACACTATTAATTATATGTTTCTTATTACTAATTTACTAATACATGGATTAATTAGGGTAACTTTGCTTTACGTAAATAAGATTAAATCCTATAAGAAGAAACAAAAAAACAATAATTAAGATTATAAATATATAATCAAGATTAGGGTTTCTTGCTTGGATTAACCAAAGTGATGAAAACAGGCTTTACAGCGGGGAGACCAGGAGCAAGCATCATCGCTGATAGGGTGATGACCTGGCAGGCAGCTAGCTAGCACAAGGCTGACACGTCAACCAAGGGTTGCCTGTAGACATAATCTTCTCGATTTTGAATGAGCCATGTGTCCTTGTTTTTGATGTTATTCTTGTCATGCACCATGCACCATGCACCAGTCTTAAGTAGAAACAGTCGATGTTTAAGAGCTGACTAACAAGCTTTAGTTTAGTTAGCCCTTCTTTTGTTTTGTAAGTAAATAATGATATGTTAATTGTTAAGCTGTGGTGGAATATGCTCAAATCGCCCGCCCACGATCCAGAATCCGGCCGTGGGCGGCGGCGATATAAATAAATAAATCTAAGGGTATTGTATAACGTTCATAAGTATGTTATTCTTATGTTTAGTTATGAAAGTTTTGCAAATCAAAAGAGCGACTCTTTGTAATTGCATTTTTTCTTTCTTGCATATAAGCAAATAAATCTAAATATTATAAAGACGCAACATGCAGATTTAGACACGAAAAAAAATGAAACAATAAATACATAAAAATTAAATAAAAGATTGAGAGTTAATTTCAGTGAACGATGAAATTGATTTTGATAATATTGAAAATAATGAAAAAATAATTAAAAAATAATTTTTTAATAAAATAATAAAAAAATTAAAATAAAAATATGAAATAATTTTAACCTCTTATTATTTTGTTCTGTGATCCTCGCCAACATGCACCGATAGCAAGCAACATCCCATATTGGCCTCAAGAAAGGTTGGGACGTGGTGAGTGGTGGTGGCTGTTTGGTTAATGAGAAAATGTATATACCTTGATATTTTATTATTTTCATTGGATTGAAACGAGTTAAATGACTATTTTCCTTATCGGCATAATCGATGAGACTTGTAATAGAAACTTATAATCGACAGCTCAACAACCTTCGAACAAACTTTGATAATCTAATTAGGTTAATTTTGTAGATTTGGTAAGCCATTTAGTGACAATCAAGTAGCAATTGATAATTTAATTACAAGAGAATCATTATTTGTTTAGACAAGAGTTTTTCTTTGATTTTTTTGAACTTATAAAAAAAAATAATTATATTAAAATTAAAAATAATTTTTTTATAAAATAGACACTCAATATTCTTTCAATTGTAAATTAAACTCAATTATCTCGTTTTTTTAGATTACTTATAATTATTCGTTATCTCAATACTAATACAAACAAAAGGATAAATCAAAAGAAATTGTAAGATTTTCTATACTAACACTAATATATATATGTTTATGTATTTCCTTTTTATGTTTCTTTAGATTTTTTTTTATATTGAAAAAAAAAAGAGAGAAAATAAATTAATACTGAAAAAAAGAATCCGCCGTCCACGTAAGCGTATAAGGAACAGAACAGAGAGATTAGGCCCCAGCAACGATCCAACGGCCATAATATACGAGATAGAACCGCGCGCTCTTTAACGGTCACACCTTATCCACCCACCTCGTACAGCGTATACTACAGTCTACAGTTTCTTGCAAGCTTGGAAACTAAAAACTCAAAAATTATCCGAAGTAGTTTCTGTTTCTGTGTTTTCCTCGTCTCCCTCCTAAACCGAATTCTATGTCAAGGAACTAATCTGATTGATTCTTTCAGATTTTTTATCCAATGGGTATCCCTGAAACAGTCGATTTTGCCCGGAATTTCTCTGTTTTGATCAGAGTTCGAGGCCCTGTAAGCCCGTTTACCTCGCAACCCTGTTTTGATTTTATTTTATTTGAATGTTTTTTAAATTTATTTTTACTTTTTAAAATTCATGTAGGATCCAAAGGGGCTGAAGATGAGGAAACATGCCTTTCATCAATACCAGTGAGTTAAAATTTGTTTGAGTTTAATCTTATTTCTGCTTTTCCTTTTCAGTTTGTTGAGTTAATCTCTTGTTTTTTTTTTACCTGTTTTGGGTGTTGCAGTTCTGGCAAAACGACACTGTCAGCTTCAGGGGTGCTATTACCTGACACCCTTTACAACACTGAGGTTGCTAAGTGTATTTGGGACAGCGATGGTGGTCAGAATTTGATGTTAGTTATGACAGTTGCTTCTGTCGTTGAACCTTTTCTTACAATTCAACATAGAGAACACCGTTCTCAGGTAGTGATATTGACCTTCTTCTTTTTTTGTATAATTGCTTTCTTTATTGGATTTTGAGTTTTTAATGTGCTCCTTTGCTTTGTTGTAGGGTATACCTGAGTTGATTCCCGATGCTCAGATTGATATTATGGTTGAGGTATGAGATAGGACACGGCTGTTGATTAAGTTGGACTGATAATTTGTTGAAGTAAATTTTGATTTGACGAATAGTGTTTTCTTTTATGCAGGGAAATATGAATGTGAATTCGGATAAAGGAGCTTGCGATTGGCTTGCTGCACGACTAATGAAAATGGTGAGCCTTTAAAATTGTTAATTTGCCTACTTACTAATTTAAAAGCTATAAGAACACTATATGCACAGTAATATTAGGTCATAACTTGTTGCATTGGATAATTTTGAATGCTTACATTTTTTATTTTGACTAATCAATGATTTTGAAGGTCGACGTTCCTATATCATCCCGTGCTCTTCAATCCCTTGTTGAAGCTTCTTCAGGATCACAAGAGCATGGATGGGAGTTTGGCTGGTCCTTGGCTTCAACTCATCAGCCTTCAATGAACGGTATTCAGACGCAGGCAAGTGTCAAGCAAACTTCTCTTTTAATTGTATTTCTGTGGCCAGGCTTGCGTAACTTTTATGCAAACTCAACGGTACTCTCCTTATTTAGAAGTTGTTGAGCTAAAGTACCAAGAACATTAAAAGTATTATAGTACTTTGAGTGGTTAGTTTTGGTGTTAAGAAGAATTTTGGGTACTAAAGCATTGTATTCTTCACAAGCGTGAATTTCTTTCCTTGTGTTCTTCGGGGATCAGTTATATACAAGCGGGAATTTTCTTGAGAGAAATATTTACTTGAATTAAAATAGTCAACAAAATGTTATTAGTTTGCTTTTGCCTTATATACTCGTCCTTTTTTGTGCCCATGTTTGAAGAAGCATATTTTCCCTTTATTTGCACCTTGTTGGAGATCCAACAAAATCTGATCTATAAGCTTTATTTCAGAATGAGAATGAGAACAAAATTTTAATGGAGCAACGGAGGCTAATGTCGGGGGAATTGAGCAATCCTAGTCTTATCGCCAGGTCAACAACTAGAATTGCTATTCTTGGAGTCAACTTGTATTTAAACGTAAACATTTCTGTCACTTATAACTCTTACCTTTTTGTTAATATACCGTCCGATAGCAAACGGAAAAATGTTTCAAAATATTCTGGCTGGTATGATTGTTTTGCATGCCTTAGCCCTTAACTTTAATGTTATGGATTATCATGAATTAGGACCTACCAAATATTGGGATATCACCTCTGAATAAAAGAGGTGAATATCTTCTGGCAATGGGATCTCCTTTTGGCATCCTCTCTCCTCTGCACTTCTTTAACAGGTAATGCTTCTTCCCTAGGTAAATATCTTTTTATAAGCTAACATTTGCCACATTAGTTTTCATCAGTCTAAATACTGAAATCATTAATCCTTGTAGAACATGAAATAGAACTAATCTTTTTTGAGATTTAACTTTTGCTATCAAACTGCCAATAATTCTCTCTCTCTCTCTCTCTTTCTCAACATGGTATATCTTTTTGCTTGCTAATGTTGTCTTTGGAGTTCTACTGTTTAATTAATGTAGCCACTTGAACCAGCATATCAGTGGGATCTGTTGCCAACTGCTATCCACCTAAATCATCTAACAGAGCATTGCTAATGGCTGACATTCGATGTCTCCCCGGTGAGTATAGTTCCATGTTTTGTTACCTATGCATTTTTTATGCCACAGAGTTCTAATTATGATTCTACGTCAAATCTGTGCCAGGAATGGAAGGTGGTCCAGTTTTTGGTGATCAAAACAAACTTGTTGGTATCTTGACTAGACCTTTGAGGCAAAAGAACAGTGATGCTGAGATTCAGGTAACTTGCAAATATTCTCAAATTCATATTCTTTAAGCTTTCTCATTGTTAATGCATCACAAAAAATTGTAGCCTTGGGTAACAGCTAGTGATTCCATGGGAAGCCATTGCAAGTGCTTACAGTGACTTGCTGCTGAAGGCGCCACAAATTGCAGAAAAGGGGATTCATATTAACAGGGGAAACTTAAATGCTGTAGGGAACGGACTATTTTCTAACAGCAATGATTCAAATGGACTCTGCTGTTACAATGATGATCATCCTAATTCACGATGCCCTTCACTACTACCGATTGAGAAGACAATGTCTTCTATATGTCTTATTACCGTTGAAGATGGTGTATGGGCATCTGGTGTTGTGCTCAATGAGCAAGGTCTAATACTCACAAATGCTCACCTGTTGGAACCTTGGCGATTTGGGAAAACAACTGTAAGTGGGACAAAAACTGAAGTGGTGTTATTCCCACCAGAAGAATATGTATCTCCTGAGGGTAAAGGATTTAACAGGTACCAGAAAAGTAGCTTGCCACTTTCATTGAATATTGTCAAATCTTCTGCGATTGATGAGGATAAAGGATACAAGTTGAAGTTACTTCACCATGGTCATAGAAGTATACGTGTTCGACTTGATCATCTGAGTCCTTGGATTTGGCAAGAGGCGAAGGTTGTCTATGTCTGCAAGGGATCTCTGGATGTTGCCCTACTCCAACTTGATTATATTACGGACAAGCTTAGCCCTATTGTGGTGGATTTTGTTCAACCATCCTTAGGATCAAAAGCATATGTTATTGGACATGGACTATTAGCACCGAGATGTGGTAAAAGGCATTGTTTATTTTATTTTGTTTTATTTTTGTTGTTTTGATGCAATTGGTATGAGATAATTTTGCTCTGTTTACATGAAACTTCAGTTGAGCTTTTTTCACTGTATGTCTTGGACCTTTTTACTGTTTATGTGGAACCTTCATGTGAACTTTCCAATCTTACCATCAAAAGTGTCCATGGGTTGGCTTTAAAGTTTCATTCTAATCTCTGTTAGATAAATTAAAACTGCTCATTTTACCAACACTAAAGTCAAGTACCGCCTTTCAAGTATGTGTTAGCTTTCGTGGTCCAGTGATCTCGATCTCCAGAGAACTGCTTATTATCAGATCACCTGAGTTTTTGCTCTGATCCATTTAGAGACATGAAATGTTCTCAATGATATGATGTTAAAGGACTGAGTTCCCTGGGATTGTTATGCATGTACTTTCAAATCAATAAACAACTTATCAACTCTTTTCTTTATCTCTTGATTTTTCAAACTTAAAGATCTGTTATTGGGTTCAATTTTGCAGGCTTCTCCCCTTCAGTTTGCTCTGGAGTGATAGCAAAAGTAGTGAAAGCAAAGATGCCTTTATATTACAAATCTGTTCTACCAGGGGTATCGCAATTTCCAGCAATGCTTGAAATAACTGCTGCTGTTCATCCCGCTGGAAGTGGTGGTGCTGTTGTCAATTCAGATGGTCGTTTAATTGGACTTGTTACAAGGTGCGGTGGATAATAATTGTGCAAA
The DNA here is from genome assembly GCA_033439115.1 of Firmiana major. Taxonomy (NCBI): domain Eukaryota; kingdom Viridiplantae; phylum Streptophyta; class Magnoliopsida; order Malvales; family Malvaceae; genus Firmiana; species Firmiana major. The sequence goes on along the minus strand of CM065914.1, from coordinate 1,862,935 downwards.
AATTAGTTATCTTTAGGGGCTATTCCGTTGTGCAAACCTATGTGGTATGGTTGTGCATTCCTCATGATGTGTCTCGTATTACTTTTACATCATATTGGTTAGTCAGATGTGCTCCTTTGCATATTCTTATCACTGCTTTACTGTTGTTGGTGCTGTTGTTGTGGTGGTGGCCTTGTGATTGAGTAAATGCTTCATATTATACAAGATAATGATGAGATTATTTATTTTGTGTTTCTGTTTAACTAAGCCTTGTTTGTATTGTTTTAACCTTTGTGTCTGTTTAATTAAGCCCCTCAGTGCTTGTTGATTAAACGGCTTTACCGAGTTATATTCTTGATACAGCAATGCCAGGCATGGTGGAGGAACAGTTATACCGCATTTGAACTTCAGCATTCCAAGTGCCGTTTTGATGCCTATCTTTCAGTTTGCAAGAGGTTAGTTAGCTAGCTAGGATAGCGATGGTATACAATGTTGAGATGTTGATAATAAAAACCTTCATTTTTTTTTCTCATCCTCCTTCTTTGCTTGTGGTAATGAGCATCAAAATCTTCAACAGATATGCAAGACTTTTCACCTCTCCAGATTCTTGACCAACCAAATGAACACCTTTCTTCAGTATGGGCATTGATGCCTCCATTATCTCCCAAGCCAGGGCCTCTGCCTAATCTTCCAGAGCCACCACTAGAAGATAACAACAAAGGGAAAGGTTCTCGGTTTGCTAAATTCATAGCTGAAAGGAATGAATTGTTGAAGAGATCAGCTCAATTTGGCCAAGCGGAAAGACTCCCTAATGAGATTCTTCCCAGTAAGTTATGACCTTTGGCATTTTTCTTGTGCTGTAAGAAAAGGAATATCTGCCAGAATTTGCAGAATCAATTTCCAAACCCCCCATTTTAAGAATGACTTAAGCTTGCCTGAATTGACTTTATGGATCAGACAAAGAATGGATGTTACCAGAAGGAGTCTGCTCGTTTGGAAATTACATTTGTCAACTTTATTGACATACAAATAAGTGAAATAATTGTGTTTATTGATAGCCTTCTGTATTTCATTTCCTCCTGTAATATTTCCAGTATCAGCATTCTACATATAAGAATTTTGAGCTACCTTCGTTACCCAACAAAGTAAAAAGTTAAGATCTGTATTTCTCTTGGGGTCCATTTCATTCTGTATTACTTTTTTATTTTTTTTGCATATATATATATTTCATATTTAAATTGAATCTTTGGTGTTGGTGGCTGATATGAGCTGATTATTGGGGTTTTATAACCTCGAAGCTTGATTTTCTTGGAAGAAAGAATGCTTTGACTTGTCTATGTAACAATGCAATATCTGAGAGGCTGAAACGACGGTGATCTTTGCTGAATTATCCCAATTTTTTTCCATGTCTGTTCTTTCTTCTCCATTAGCATTGCAGGAAGAAATTCACAGGTGTATTTGTTGTCTGGTTGATGAAGCTCCTTAATCCAAGCTTTGTCAATGAACTGATGGTTAAACCTAAAAATTCCTGAACCCTGTAGAAGTACCATTGGACAATTTTGCATAGGCTAATATACGATATGCTCATTGATTGGGTACGGCCATCAGGTACTGGCCATTGAATAGCTTAAGGTTGTACACTGTTACTGGTACCCACCTCACCTTTTCTCCTTGTTCTCCACTTCTGCCATTCTCCTTTCTCTCTTTATGACAGATGTTTTAAGACTGTCAGCTCTGCTGTGAATTGGTACAGGAAAAGTAAATATGAATACATAGGCAGTACAGAATCCGATGCTGGCTTTTTTGTGATTTAGGGATAATGCATTATGAAATAGTTTTTTTTGTTAACATGAAAAAAATTATTGTGTTATTTATGTACTTAAAGCTCTCTCCAAACTTCACAGTGTTAAAGTATTCTTCATTAAATTTGTTTTGGAAAAAATTTGAAAATGTAAAACAACTGGGATTCTGGAAATTTGCATAATTTTCTGAAGAGTTCTGATCTGTCAAATCCCCATGGAAGAAAATTCCATGTTTTGGCATCTGATGTGGCTCTCCACTGCATTTACTCTCTGCCGCGAAGTTTGTTTCCTTCCATGTTACAAACACCAAGGCTAGAGCTAGGCTAAGTTGTTTGTTCTATATCCTTTTCACTCGCATGGCAATTGTGCCAAACTCAACCCTATCTGCTACCTAGAAAGCACGATTTCCACACAGTAATCTGCACCTGGACGCTTAATTTTGGTCTCTAGTACGTACAACTACAGCAAACTTTGCGGAAGAATTAATTAGCAACCTCCAATTCCCGTGGGCAAGCAAAGGCGGTAGACGTAGGCTTTTCAAGTAAAAACTTAATGCGACGTTTGATTTTGACGCGTAAAAGAGGCCAGACGTTCAGCCTCAGGAACCCCACCGGCCACCCTGTTATAATAATGCAACAAAGCGAGTTCCTATGTTCAATCAAAGACATGTAAAACCTAGGCACTTGGCACCGGGAAAGCAAACTTTAATGAGAAAAGACAAATAGCAGCGACGACGTTGTCGTTGCCTGCCGGGACTTCATACCCATTTTTCCTGACTAGATTTCTTACCAAACTCTCTTAAATAAAGATAGAAATATTTAGAAATATTAACCCTAATGTCAAGTTTTTATAAAAATATGAATTGAACATGTTACATGTTAGAAATGCGCATAGAATGAAGTAAAAAGAAACTCAATTCAATACATAAAATTTTTAGATTATAAGATCAAAAGGAGTTATCTATATTCAATTTTTCTTTTGCAAAAAATATTTATGTTTGATTTATAAAAGAACAATTTTTGTCATTGCACTAAAATTGCATAAAAAATATATACATAAAGAAGAAAAAAAACCCACAAAGAAGCATAAGTAAAAGTTATATATGTAGCTAAAAATGGATTATTCTTCATGCAGATTATGCTAGGTAGAGCATGAAAGGGTGCATAATTAAGGATAAGCTAAGATTGACAGAAGAGAGAGAGCATGCTTAGAAACCATATAGTTAACATTCCAAATTGATTTTGATGAGCATTGGAAAAGGCCTTCGATATATGGGATAATTGGAGGGTTAAGTTATCTTGACTCTTTTCTTCCTTTATCTTGTAATATATAGCTTGCCTTCTAGTTATAATTCGAGCCTTCTCCATGATATTCAGATGTGCTTTTTCGACGTCGTTCATTGTGTCCAGCCAAACGCCTTCGACAACTCCTTTTTGTATCATCAAATTCTGATAACTCATGAAACCTGCATATCACCATTACTTTAATGGCAAGAAAGTCAACTGTTAAACTGATCTAAACTGTAAACTAAGCACCAAGAAAAAGGAAACGATTTTGTTTTCACAAGTTATTATGGAAGTATTATCACGAACTCAGGTGCCTGTGGCTAACTGCAATTAATATTGGCAAGTGAAGTCTGCAAAAATCCATGATGAACCTAGGAAACTAATCATCTTCCTTCAATGGGATTTCAAGGTATACGGACTATGGAGATATTCAGGTTCTTGTAATCTATCATCCTCATCAGCTTACCATGAATGATCTGCTATGATGAATCAGTGATCTTGATTTGTCTTTCATCAAATTATGAGGGAGACCCTCTGAGAAACCAAATTATATTATACCAATCAATATTCAATATGGGTTCTTCATTAGACACTCTATCAATGGAATTCAACATTAATTTCCTCAATCATTCATCATCTTTCCATTTAAATCATGCTGCGGTAGTTGTGTTTGCTAGTGGAAAATTATTACTATTAATAGATAATGAAAATAGAAAGTGGGGTTCTTGCTATACCCTGGTGAATTTTTTCTCAATAATTACATGATATCCAGCTCATGTCTATATTTTTGGTAATTGCTTACCATGCACTTGTGTAACTTTAATTTTGAAAAGATTTAAAATTTGATCTGATATATTTTAAAACAAATAGAATTTCATGAATAAAAATAAAAATTCAAAGACTTGCCCAATAATCTCTCCTTCAAGTCAACATTTTTATCCTTATTTTACAAAATGTTAAAATCCATAAATAATATTTTAAAAAATAAAAATTAGGGTTAAACTATTACCAGTGCCTTGGTAAATGAATCCCATTTAGTTGTTCAAGGTTTAAACATGTAATTTAAGCTAAAATATGAATCACTGGTCATAGGTTTCAGGCATCAATAAAAGTACAGACAATGTTTGTAAACTATGGAAGGAAAAATTAGGGTTTGGGGGTTAAACCTGCTGCATTGTTGGCAGAAGCGTTGATGGAGTCCTGCCACTCGAACTGTGGGAGCCTTGGCATGGTACTCACAGACCTTATGGCGCCTGTGGTACCTCTTGGCATCAGTCATGTCTGATGTGCAGTTCTCAACCTGACAAACAGGCAGTGTAGACCCTCCAGCCCCGCTGGATCCTCTCTTGCCTTTCTTCTTCTTTTCATCATCTCCAAACCCTACAGCGCCAGTGCCATCCTCATCCTCCTCCTCTTCTTCATCCTCCGCCATTTCCTTCAAGCTCCTCTTCCCATCAGCTTTGCTTGTCGCCATTCTTTCAACAAGAGAAAAGCAGAGAAAGATGAATGAGAATGAAGAGGGTTTCAGACAACTAAGAGGAAGAATAAAAAAGACCCAGAGATAAGAAAAAGAAAGAGGAGAATCATGTGTGAGGACCACAAAGTTCCATTTCTATCCCCATCAGCATTAGCTCAACAGTGAAAGGTAGAAAGCTAAAGAATATAAATTTAGATCACAAGGGTTATCCGTAGCTCTAGAGAAACATACTATACCTTTGATAACTAGTATATCACGTTAAAATACTGTCACATGAGTGAAAAACATCACCCTCATTGAACCAAAGCAAATAAAATAAAAAGAGAACTGATAGATTTTGATCATTTTTTCCTTCTATGGGATGCCTTGCACCATTCATTTTCTAAGGCGGCTTCTTTCCGCTCCAATCACAGATCTTGAATTTCAGCTCGTTTCCAAATCCAATAACGACAGATGTTTGTGGCAAAACCCATCTTTATTCATATATCTATTTTAAGAAGGTCATATATTTATAATTTTCAATTTATTTTAAATAATTTGTGACATTTGGAGAGAGTTACATATAGATAATTTTCTTTCCATTATAACAAAAAATTGCAATTGACTTTGAAGAGAATTATGCATTCATACCTTTTTTTTTTACAGAAAATTATTTTCGTGACCAACCATTACAATAAAAAATTGTATATTAAATAATATGTGGTCTTGTCTTCATCAATTGTTCTCCACAGCAGACTTATTAAAGTTTTTCCTTAAGCATATTGAATTTGACAGTCCTTTTCCTGGGAGGGGACACAGTTTGCTGGCATACATCTAAAGTTGTATATTATTGAAAGGTGAAAGGGTTAAAACTTAAGAACCTCCTGTGCATGGTCCAAAGATCTAGCTTACGGAGCCAATCAAGCTTTAACGCGCATTGCACGACCCTCTCAACTAGCTATCATAAGTTCTTAGCACCCTATATATTCCTTTTTTTTTCCCTTTGTTTTCTCTTTGCATTTTGGTTTAGGTAGCCAACTGGTTTGCAGCTTAGTGGGAACCTAGCTAGCCCTCTGCCGCTGTTATTACTTCCATCATAAAAAACAATAGGACCACATTTCGTACATTATCTTGTAGATTGGTCCCCAGTGTCAAATTGTACGAGGTCATTGGTCAGCTGCTTCTGCATCTAATTCAAGTTCAGCGAATTCAATTCGAGAAACTATGCGCAACTGGGTTCACATATTGTCAACTTCTCTGCACTAAACGGACCCGCCAAGCATTCATTGTACATTTATAGTTCGCTAATACCCTCCAGTTTCTTGCGGAAATTACTTTTAAAATTTGTAGAATCTGATAAGAACCAACTCATATAATACTTAAAGTCAGTACAATGATCTTGTTGGTAGTCAGTGAACGAAAATCAAGGGTAGAGCCCTTTGCAAGAGATTGAAGGCAGAGCCTTGAAATAGTATATAGTACAAAAATTTAGTAAAATTTAATTATTATGCCTTAACTTTGTTATATCATCATTATCAGAGTTTTTATTTCAATACAGTGATAAGTTATATGAATTAAGATATAAATTTATGCTAAATTTTCAATATAAATTCTTTTAATTCACTCATTCATATTTAATACAATATATTCCTTTAACTTCCGTTTCATCATATTTTTTCGAATTATTTTTTTCAAAGTCTTTTTCAATCTTCTTAATTTCATTATATATATTATAAATATTTTTTTCTCATAAAACATTTTAAGAAATTAATAAAAAAATCCCTAATATGATGGTTGATAGAAATAAATTTTCGAATCATATAGTTCTTATTTTATACATAATTATTTTTTATTATCAGATTTGTTCCTAACAACCATTCTTCTTTTCAATAGAGTCAGGTATATCTGATCCTTCTATGCTGACTTGTGGATATATTCATAGAGACCAAAGCAAGATTTTTCCAGGAAAATTTGGTTGAAATTACCAAACTCAAGAATAATTGATATATATATATATATACATAGACACACACACAAATTGAGTACCCTATCGGTTTCTTTGCTTTAGACATCTTTCAAATCCATTGCAGTTGTCAAAACCTGGATTCCAAAATGGACTTGTCAGACAAGACAATGTGGATATCATTGCTTGTATTCACAAACTAAATCAAGCATAAGCCAACACACAATTTTCATAGGTTAGAGCAAAAATGTAAAAACAGTTTCTTGTGAACAATATGCATACATTCCTATATTAATGTTTGCCCTTTTATAACGGTTGATGTCTTCTCAATAATAGTGAAGAGGGGTTTGCTCAAAACTATTAGGGAGAATCGAAAATGATATTTTCGATGCGTATCGATACTTAAAATCAATTTATCTAAAGAGAAAAACAAAATGAACGCATGTTATTGAAAGAGAATAATTGAAAGAAAAAATTTGAAAGGAAGTAAAGGAAAAAGATAGAATGCTTGTTGCTTAAGCAAAAAATTATGAAATGGTATTCATGCTTTTTCTCGCATTTCTTGTCATATGATGTTTTGGACTGTTTTGGATTTAACAACATCAATAAAACATAGCAAAAGCATAGTAATTAGTTTAATTTTCATATAATAAAAATAAAAATGATTCAATTTACACAAAAAAAAACACAAATTTTTATGAATTACATAGGACATAATCTGCTATATTGTCATTTAATTTTTGTTTTTCTTTTTATCTTTTTATGAATCATCATTTAGTCATGTGTGTCTAACAGTTTGCCATTATTAAATCAAACAAACTATATATTGGTAATGTTAAATTGGTGAAAGGTTGTTTTTCTTTTCCTCATTGATGAGGACAAAATTAGTTGAACATTATTATGAAGACAATGACCCCTTTTTCACTCATCCAATTATACAAAAAAATACTGCCATGCTCAATATCATATCATGATGGCTATTTGTTGCCATGGGGAACAACTCCTTTGTGCTTAGTTGAGTGAAATGACAAATTATTTATTATTCACTTCAATTAGAAAAAATAAAAATAAATTAGTACACTTAAAGATTGATTGATGGTAATTGGTAAACCAGATTCGAAACTGAAAATTAAGCTGTGAAAATTTCAGACAAAGTCTTTTAACTTAATGGTTAAGTGAAGAATAATGATGGAACTTTTGCATTATTGGAGGGCTCCTTTTGGACAATATTTACTTCTCTTGGGCTATGCTCTATCCAGGTTCCAAAGCGCAAGTGCATTAATTATATCGGCAAATGGTAAAAGATCGGATTAATTAAAAAAGTAATTACAATTTAATTTTTTATTTAAAAAAAAAAAAAACCCCATGTTGAGATTTGTGAAAAGAACCTATATTCTATTCTTTGTGAAGAAGACCAAGAAAAGCATTGGGCTGACTATGGTCTAAAGGTTTAGGTGTTCATTTAAGGTAACTTTGGGCTGATCCATGCCTTTGTTCAATCCAGTTCTGTTTGATATAAGATGTCTGGAGTGCCATCAACATCCAGAGACAGCCTGCTAGGGCCCAGGGAGAAACCAAGAAGTCAAAAGGTTGTTTGGGCTGTGCTCCGAATTAAATCATAGCCATGGCCCATGGAATAGGGTTTGCAGTACTCTATCTCCCGTCTAATTAGTTAGACCGATCGGTACTTCGATTCGGTGATTGGTGTATGATTTTTGTATTAAGAACAAGATCCGAATAAAAACTCAAATGACAGATGAGATGAGATGAGATGAAATAACAATGACTTTGGAAATTTCAATATTATGGGTCATTTTAGGACCCCAACAAACCGATAAAATAAATGAAATAAAAGCAGTGGACTAAGATTATGATTTATGAAGGTTTTTATTGACTTTGGATGTCCTAAATCCCTAACCAAATCAACTTGAATTGTCGTATGTAAATCATAGGTATTCGAGGGACCACGGTTCCACTACCACTCTTCTAGCAACTAGCAACTAGCAACGTCCCATCAACATAATATAACAACAAATTAGATAAAAATGGCTATCACTCCCTTCTCTTCCATCTGATCATGAAATAGTTTTACAAAAAAAAAAAAAAACAATATAATTCACCTAATTGCCTACAATTTGGTAATATATATACATGAATAATTTCTGTGGAGACTTTGGATTGAAGTCAAGCTCTCATTTGATTTAGACAATTTTTAATATTAACTTTTTGTGTTTTTAAACGATAAAAATACAAATTATATATTCAAATTCTCATATTCATTAACAAGTTAGAACAAAACTCTTAAATATAGACATATTAAATAGTTTGATTGGATCGAAACCGGCTCAAAATAAACCTAACAAGTCTAATTTGGTTCAAAATAGAAACCCTTTTATGGGGTTCAAATTTTGCTCCAATTTAACCTATTATTAAATTGAAGTAGTTTTAATTATTTAAAACCAGAACAGAATAAAATTCGATTTGATATAAATATAGTATATTAGCTGACTAGAGATGATAGAAACTTGGTCTTTCATGCTCGTTTTATATTTGCAAAGTGGGCAACAGCTTGGGTACAAATGAAGAGAATTTGAGATAACGTAAGCCTATGGATATAAGATTAACAAATGAAGCCATGATTTATATATTTAGACTTTAGAAATCAATCCCTTATGGCAATGTTTCGTTGCTGTAAATTAAGCTGAAAGCCATGACCTGTTGACAGGTTGGGAAAGACTGACCCCTCCTTCACATACCCATTACTTTCCTAATCCCATATTTTAATCACTAATTAAGCAAAGTGGGAGAATCTTAACATCACTCTCTAATCAATCTCCTCTCCTACCAAACCAATTGGCCTATCTCTAAGACAAAGATAAATTTATTTACTAAGTCGTAATAAAATAAAGAATAGAGCTGTCCCCTCCCGTAGGCCACAACATTCCATGGGGCCCCAAGGGGAACCGGCGGCACTTGAAACTTCCATGAACAGCAGTCCAGGGTTTCCTGTAAACCATATCTGAAAGAAAGATTGGAATTTTGGAATGAAAGATTCTTTTTAAAGACCCATGAATGACCAAGAAAGCTTCACTGGAATTCCCCATGCACTTAGGGACCCAATTCCCAGGATTGACTCTCTTCAGTAATTTCCTCCTGTCTTCCCTACTTTAGGGTTAAGTGGCCCATTATTTAATTCTCCACATGGATTTAAAATAATAATCTCAGCCTAATCATATTTTATTGGTCCATGTGTGTTATATCAAGATCTATTTTAAATAACTTTAATTTTGATGTTACCAACCATTCATAAACCTAAAAAGAAAAGATTTTCAGTGAATATGTAATTCAAATCTCATATTTGTATTTTCTTTTGGTTAAATCAAATAATTTTAAATATAATATGATTTTGATACTAAAATTTCATATTTTACATATCATAAATATGATTTATACAATATAAACATAAAATATATACACAAATTATTAAATTTATTATCTGCTCTCTCTATATTAAAAAAAAAAAAACTCTCCTCCAAGTGTAGGATGGTTCATGTATTTTCTTTAAGCACCCATTAATCAATGGAAGGGACTGTAATGAACTGTGATTAGATCATAATTATATCAGAGTCTCACATTGCTATAATTAATTCATGACAGAAAACTAATGGCCCAGTTGGGCCATCATGAATCATGCCATGGCATGTGCTAGGGTTGTTCCCATATGAGTCATGACCTAATATCATGCTTTTTGAACAGTCATCACCGTCCACACACAAAAAGAGGATTTAAAAAAAAAAACATTACAATTTTACAATTTAAGTACAAAAGGGTACATACACGATGGATAAGTCATCAAACGAAATATATGGTGTTGAAAAGAATCCATTCACATTCATCCTAATCCATACATATATATATATATATATATATATATATATATATTATATACTTTTTTCTAATAACCACAAAAAATGCTGAAATCACAACAGCTCATTTGGGCACGCTCCAACCTTGAATAGTTGGGGATGAACATTATGAAACTGCAAAAAGGGTTAAACAAACCTTACAACGTTACAAAAAAAACTTTTAGACATTATAATTATTTTGGGTTGGACAAATTGTCAATAGAGGATCGCTTAACCATAGCAAAAGCATGAAAAATTGAGCATTTTTTATCACAACCCTTTTTCATAACGAAAGTATTTCCTGATTCTTAGGATAAATATGTTGGCTTAACAAAAACAATTTGAGGATTTAAATTGATTATTTTCGAAGAATTAGACGATCTTTTTAAACAGATCTTTTATTTGGTATGTGTTGTTGCTCGGTTACAACAGTGTCGAATTACAGACGTCTTCACCTCGATCTTTGTCCCACGTGCCACTAAAGATTCTGCAAGAAAAAAGATGATCAGAGGAACGCAGGGGTTGTTCCCTACGTTGGCACTCCGATGCTTAAGTCAGCCAGAGAATTGGGCAGAGTTTCAATAGGAAAATTCAGAATTAGGTTAACGAATTGTACCTGACCCCTATTTATAGGGATTTACTCTGTCACTAATTACATTTTTGCCCTTTTTTTATCTTACTCAGGGCTTGTATCATTTCTCATATGTTTTCTTCATGCGCCACGTGACATTCTTTTATTATTCTTTTATCATGCACAACAATTGCTCCCCACTCTTTCGCTAGGTATAACCTTGCGGAAGAGTACATATGTTCTCATTGTAACCTTGGATCAAGCCCTTACATTGTATTCTGAAGTCAAATTCTCTGGCCGTATAATTCTCAAGCTCTTGTTTGAGTGCGTGGCTTACCTCGCGCATTTTTCGCTTCAAGCCATTTGTTTGGGTGCATGATTTACCTCACGCATTTTTCGCTTCAAGTCCTTACTCATTTTCTTCGTGGCTTACCTCGCGCACTTTTCGCTTCAAGCCCTTGGTTGAGTGCTTAGCTTACCTCGCGCATTTTTCGCTTCAAGCTCTTGCACATTTTCTTCATGGCTTACATCGCGCATTTTTTGCTTTAAGCCCTTGATTGAGTGCTTAGCTTACATCGCGCACTTTTCGCTTCAAGCTCTCGCACATTGTCTTCGTGGCTTACCTCGCGCATTTTTCGCTTCAAGCCATTGATTTGTGTGCTTAGCTTACATCGCGCACTTTTCGCTTCAAGCTCTCGCACATGGTCTTCGTGGCTTACCTCGCGCATTTTTCGCTTCAAGTCCTTTTGTTGTATGCTTAGCTTACATCGCGCACTTTTCGTTTCAAACTTTCGCACATTGTTTTCGTGACTTACCTCGCGCATTTTTCGCTTCAAGCCCTTTGGTGTGTGCTTAGCTTACATCGCGCACTTTTCGCTTCAAGCTTTCTCACATTGTCTTCGTGGCTTACCTCGCGCATTTTTCACTTCAAGCCCTTTGATTTGTGTGCTTAGCTTACATCGCGCATTTTTCGCTTCAAGCTCTTGCACATTGTCTTCGTGGCTTACCTCGCGCATTTTTCACTTCAAACCCTTTGGTGTGTGCTTAGCTTACATCGCGCACTTTTCGCTTCAAGCTTTCGCACATTGTTTTCGTGGCTTACCTCGCACATTTTTCGCTTCAAGCCCTTTGGTGTGTGCTTAGCTTACATCGCGCACTTTTCGCTTCAAGCTTTCGCACATTGTCTTCGTGGCTTACCTCGCGCATTTTTCGCTTCAAGCCCTTTGGTTTGTGTGCTTAGCTTACATCGCGCATTTTTCGCTTCAAACTCTTACACATTGTCTTCGTGGCTTACCTCGCGCATTTTTCGCTTCAAGCCCTTTGGTGTGTGCTTAGCTTACATCGCGCACTTTTCACTTCAAGCTCTCGCACATTGTCTTCGTGGCTTACCTCGCGCATTTTTCGCTTCAAGCCCTTTGGTGAATATAGCTGAAAATCTTGATATGAAATAAAATATTTAATAAATCATCATTCAATAAGTGAAACTTCAATTCATAGTTTTGACAATGACATTAAATAAATAAAATTCCACTGCCAGTATGGCTTCAGGTGATTAGCATTCCATGTCTTTACTATCCTCTTGCCTTGTGAACTTTTCATCTTCTTTCAAGGCATTGACGATGGCATAGGTAGCCCGACGATGGTAAGGGTTTCTTTTCTTTGAACTCCCTTATATGTAGTTCAGCGTCGGTATCCTTTTCATCACTTCTTCTTGAGTGATATATTTATCTGCTCTAGAGAACAAGTCTGAGATCGTCGTTTGCTGATATAAAGATAGCTACTCTTGCAACTTTTCAGACCTTATCCCTTGTAGCATAGCTGTCACAGCTACTCCAACTTGTAGATCATGTATTTCAAGAGTAGCATTACGGAACCGATCCACATAGCTTTTGAGTGATTCCTTGCTCCCCTGCCTTAAGGTAAGCAGATAGGTGGCCTCCTTCCTTTTTTGGCTTTTTATCACAAAGGCCTTTAGGAATTCGCTTCTTAATTGATTGAAAGACGAAATAGACCCCTCTGGCAAACTATTAAACCATTTTAGTGCATGGTCAGTTAAAGTTGAGGGGAATGCTCTACTCATGATCTCATCCTCCCATCCATGTAATAGTATCAATGACTCATAGTTCTGAATGTGGTCATAAGGGTCAGTTTTTTCCGTATACATCGTCATCTGCAGCATTTTGAATTTTGGGGGCACCGCTTTTCCCATGATCGTTGTACTGAATGTGATTCTCCTTCTCTGATTTTCTTCAGTTTGAACCAACCTTTTCTCTTCTAAGATTCGTTCCACCATTCTTTTCATATAAATATTTCCTGATTCTTCGGAGAAATATGTTGGCTTAACAAAAATAATTAGAGGATTTAAATTGATTATTTTCGAAGAATTAGACGATCTTCTTAAACAGATCTTTTATTTGGTAGGTAACATTGATGAAGCTACTACGAAGGCTTCCAACTTAGAAATTGAGAGCAAACTGAAGTCCCCCTCTTACTAAAATTAGAGAATACTCTTGTGAATTATGGTCAATACCACATATATAAGTAGTGATTTCAAACTCAAAGATTAACCATACTCTTTACGTAAGGCAAGAGTTTATTTTTTTGGGGTGATAATGAAAAAGTTGACAGATAAGTCACCTTTACTCCACCTCCATGAGTGTTATAAACCTATGGCCTATGTACGTAACTGTCATCCAAAAGGTCGAATTTGCCCTTGTTTAAGAGAATGATTCATGTTTTTTCAGGGGGCAAGTGGGTAGTTTCTTAAATCATTGCGCGTTCGAATAAGTGAATAATCGTAAACAAATAAACTGGAATTGAGAGTGAGATCTTTGTCTGCACATTGTTTGGGGTGCATTGTGGTCTGGCGTTGATGGGTACGGTTGGTTTGGACTTGATGCTTTGGTCCCCAAACTCTCTCTCTCCCTCTTTATCTCATATTATGACTCAGTGAGTCAGTGCTCAAAACACAAGCTACCTTTAACGTGCGCGTTGGGTTTCTTCCATGTAGGCCAATTTGGAATCTCTTGTGCAGATATGGTGGGGTAGTGAGCGACTCAAGTGTGGGTGGTTAGTAGGACCCAACCCAATTGCCCAATTTCCCACCGCTAGAAATAGAATAAAAACGCCTCTCTCTTTCTCTCTCTAGGCCAAGCTCTTATTATTATTATTATTATTAATTTTTAATAGGATAGTTAATTTTTAATTTTATTTAAAATTAAGGATACCCTTTTCATATTAATTTAATGAATTTAAAATTTTATTTTCAAAATATTCTTCATAAAAATTAAACTTGATTGTGAGCTTGTAATGGATTTTTTATGACTAATCCTTATGAATTTATTTATTTTTATTTTTTTGAATGAAACATTAATTCAGATAATGCATATTGAATTGACTCCAAATACTATAAATTCAAAAGGATTTAAACACATAATCTATTCAAATAAAAGTTAAATAAATTAAAAATTAAAAGAAATAAATAACATTTCTTTTTCAAATAATGAAGTCTTAAGAAATAATTTTGTGGGATGTAAATAACAAACGACAAGGCTATTGTGCCCTGTTTTGGATAACCCGTGGGTGGGCTAAATTCGGAATGTGTCACATCTTGTTAGCCCCGCCCCCTATGTTCTTGTAATAAGTTGACAAATACATTAATTTTTGTAAGTATTGTATTACGACTACATGGAATTTTTCAAGATATGTGAAAAGAGTTCCATTAACTTTGCTTAAGGTTGTCTTCATTCATATTTTTGTCTTTGCCCTTTCTGTTTGCTTTTCATCAAAGCAAAGATTTCCTTGTTTGATCAGTTCTTGTTCGGTTCTCAGTTTGTTTAAGTAATCCGAACATCAAACAAGATATGAATTAAAATTTATTCGAAATAATCGGTATAAAGAAGTTCATTTTTTTAACAATAAATATTTTAATTCGTTTTACAATATGAGATTAATTATATTCAGATCAAAATGATATTTAGGTTAAGTCCTAATATGCTTGAGAGAACAACTCCAATCTCATTTCAATGACTTAATTAATTATATCATGTCATTACCTAGCTATTTATAATTAGCAGGTTGATTATCACATCAAATTAAAGTGCATGTTTGGATAATTAAATTTCTTTTATAAATGATATGGTAGTGCGAGACTGATGAGTGAGAGCCAAGCTTAATTAGGACCTCTCAAAATTAATTAACTTATTTTCAAATAAGAAATTATGAGAGAATGAGGCTCATTTTTAAGCTAATGATTTTCATGTTTACTTGGTAAAAATGTTTATTTTATTTTATATCCAAATAAAGTATTGTCTTTAAATGGTTAATGAATAATTAAGTTAAATTAATGTAATAATTTAATAATTAGAAATCATTCTCTCAATTGCTCTATTCAATAATTAATTTTGTTTTAAATATCTCTGGTGTTAACTTATATGCAACTTGGTATATAATATTAAAAAGTATTTATAATTTAATTAGATAAGTTCTTTTCCAACAATAACGTGGTTTACGGCAGATTAAGATTTAATATCAGTTAACCTAAAACATAATATGTAAATGAGTCATCTCAAACGAGTTTGATTTTGTTTATGATCACTAATTCATTTTTTAGATTGTTTTGAGATATCGTTAGTGTTTTCTTAATAATTTTAAATATGATATTCAAGTTTGAATCCTTGTTTGTTTAATTAGTTAAATAATTTTATTAGCAAACAATTAAAAATCTATTTAATGAATAGAAAAAATAACAATTACAAAATATTCATGAATAAATATAAACAAACAATAAATATAATATAACATATATATATATATATATATATACACACACTAACAAACAGCAATAGTTAAAAATTACATATCAGATAAGCCAAAAAAAAAGTTAAAAAGAATTTATCATTTCTAAAGCATTACTGCTAACGAATAACTAAAAATTAAATATAAACATATTAATAAAAATGTTATTATTGTCAAACATATTACTGAGCGAACTATAAATAAGCTTTTAATGAATCCATAAATAATTTTATAAATGAATTTATTTAACTTAATAAATAAGTATGAAACAAATAAAAAAAACAACTTATTCTCCATAATTTATTCATTTACTCTTACTAATAGCAGGCGATTGTACTGTATCCATAACCAGACAGCTTCAGGCCATAAGTTGTAAATTCCAATTAATTAAGCCGAAGAAAAAAGTTTTTGTGAACAGCAAAATGACAGTAATATTTTATTTACTGTAGATCAATGTATTTTTTTTTAAGAAAAGGGAGACTGCGCTAGAATAATGATGGGGTGTTTGGGACAGGAGAAAATCCCTTGAAACACTACAAAATCCAATTCTTCCCTAACCTATTCTTCGCTTCTTTTTTTTAATTAAGCTGAGCTGCCCACCACATGGCCCTGCAACTCTTGTTTATTCTGATCCTATTCATTCTCTCCTTCTGACAACATTAACGGTTTCTTTCATTCTTTTTTTTTTCTTCTGAAAAAAAAAACATCAATGAAAGAAGAAGAATGGAAGACATGGAAACACGGCAAAGAATGAACCCTCGAGCATTAAGCGTGGTGTCTGGTCTTTCTTTCTACGTGTCTTTCGAGTCTGAGGTGTATCTATTTAGCTACACTTTCACATGTGTCGCTTTCTCTTGGAATTTTCAAATTCTCTACAGTTAAACAATTTCGCTTTCACAAAACACATGTATAACCGCAGCTCTTGGTTATCTATAAGAGTCATACATTAATTCGACAAACTTTAATAAGTATACGTACTAACAATATCTTGAACACAAATTATTAAAAAAATTATGATATATTCAAAAATTTAAATGCAAGTACAAATAATATTAACTTTCACTTTTTTATTTAGAAAAACACACATTTATTTTTGACCAATTGATGATAGATTAATGGGATAATGATAATAAAATTTAGGGTTTTATTTTATTTGAAGTATGGTGTTGATTTCAATTTTAAAATATGGCCCCCAAATAAGGAAGGGTGTACAATATTTTTGTTCAACTTTAATTAATTAACACAACCTAAGTGGCGTCAACAAATTGGCCGCATTGTGCAAGTAATGTATGTCCCATCAGAGAGCAAAGATTGCATTGATTTGGGCCATTGGATCGAGATACAGATTTCTTGTGTATCAAACGCCATCGTACAAACTTTATTCATTAATTTCCCCTTTCCCATGGTTTTCAAACTTTATTTTTCTGCTATTGGATAGATGCAAGAAGATTTTTATATATACCATATAATAATAACAACGATGAAGAAAAAATAAAGTAGAATGTGAATTTTAAGTATAATATCATAACATGATTATACTAATAAAAGATTAAAAATAAATATGAATTTAATTTAATTAAACAAATATATAATTAAAATTAAAATAATTATAATTATAATTAACATATAAACAAAAAAAATTTATTTATATTACACAAACAAAATTTTACATTGCACATTTAAATATTATAAACGCCAATGGGTAGATAAAAATAAAATAAGGAGGTGGGATTTGCTATTTGCATTGGGGAATGGGGGCACTAGGGATTCCTTCCACCTCTCTACATTCAAAGGAATGTTGCGTATAGTCTCCCGTTATGTTCTTTTTCTTTTTCTTGAACTTCTCAACATTCATCTCTTCTGCTGCTTTACCTCTCTGTCTTCTTCTTGGATTTTGAATATTTGTTCTCTCCATACAGATATATTCTTTTTCCATAGTTTTATCTTAAAGTTTTTTTAATTAACTATAGATTTCGACTGTAGACCAGACCCATCACGTGAAAATTGATTAACAAATAAATTTGTTATTGTAATGCTAATCGCATATACTGCAGTCAGTCATAGTAATATTTCAACCCAATTTGAGCAAAGACTCACGTTGCCACCTGCTCTTTGTCTGTTTACTCTTTGTTTCAACGATTCCATTGAGAAGAAATGTTGAGTAACTGTGGGAAGATGGTTGTCATCTCTTCAACTACTAACGAATGGCCACAGGTTTTTCACTCTCTCACTCACTTTCTCTCTCAATCAATTATTAGACAAAACATGACCCCATTTTTGTTGCCTTGCTTTTGGAAAAGAATATCTATGTTGTGTTGTATTTTACCCTAAGAACACCTCATTCAATTCTTTCTTTCTTTCTTTCCTTTTCGTTTCTTAGCTTTTTTCTTTGCCCTCTCTGGTTGCAGAATCATATAGATGAGAAAGACTTGATGGCGTCAACAGGTAGGCTTATGGAGAAACCAAGCCAAGAACAGCAACCGCAACAACAGCAACAGCAGCAGCAACAAGCCCTAAAGTGTCCTCGCTGTGATTCATCGAACACCAAGTTCTGCTACTACAACAACTACAGTTTATCACAGCCAAGACACTTTTGTAAGGCTTGTAAGCGTTACTGGACTAGAGGTGGGACTTTAAGGAATGTTCCTGTGGGTGGTGGATGTAGGAAGAACAAGCGTGTGAAGAGGCCTGCTTCAGCAGTTGGAGGAGCTTCTCCAACTCCTGGTGCAAATCCTAACCCTCCATCTCAACCTCAAATCGACGTATCTTCAACCTCAAGTCATCATATCAGCTCTTTGTTTTATGGGTTAACAAATAATCCTTCTGATATGAATCTTCCGTTTCCTCGGTTTAATTCAAGAGTTTCAGGTGTGGAAACTGTCACAGGGTATGATCTCCAGCCTCAGCTTAGTGCTCTTGGATTAGGGTTTTCTTCTGGGATTGTGGCTAGTGATACAGGGGATAGTGATTATAGAAATGGTTTTACTGCTAACCCGAATAAGCAAATCCAGGATGTGGTCACTTCAAATCCACTCCTTTCAAGCTATTCCAATATCTTTGGATCCTCATCTTCTAGCACCACCACTACACCAACCATTGCTTCTTTGTTAGCTTCTACCTTTCACCAACACAAATTCATGAATGGCGGTGTAAAGAATACTCAAGCGCCTAATCATTTCCAAACTCTAGTACCTTTTCAAGATCTTCAAATGACAGGTAATAGTGAAAGTGGGCTAACGGTGAAAGATGTCAAAGTTGAAGAAGCACAAAGCAGAATGGAATGGAATGTAGCATGCCAGAATCAGCTCGAGCAAATTGGTTTATCTGATCCTGCAGTTTATTGGAATGCAACAAGTACTGTCGGTGCCTGGCATGATCCAGCAAACATTGGGTCCTCAGTTACTTCTCTGATCTAGCAAAAGTAGACTCATTCTTCAAATCGTCTCCCTCTTTCTTAGGTCTTTTTTTTAGCTACTTAGTTTCCGTTGATTTCTACTGTCAGTAGTGGATTCCATAGTCATAGTGGGGTGGGAATGAAAAGAAGCAAAAAAAAAAAAAAAAAATCTCAAATAAATTAAAGTTGAGTATTGAAGCATGGATGGGAGAAGATTGGATCGGAGTGATCATGTCAGCTGCAAGAATTCAGCCTAAAGTTTTATTATCAAGGTTGAGTCTCCCTATTTGCGCTGAGAGGAACCTCGGATCCTCTTCATCTCATCGCTGAAGGTATCATCTTCTTCATCAGCCATCAGCATCTAAAGCTGTGTGAAGAGAGAGGCTTAGCTCCTTTTGCTGCAACTTTCTTAGAGTCCAGTAAGTTTGGCTTCCATTTAGTATGTATATATTTCATAACATGTTCTTTTAATTCTTCCCTAATGTATTACTATTATTAGGTTGCTCTTTGGGGTATATGCTGAAGTCCTCATAAAAGATCACAGATGAGGAACTAATTATTTTTTTCCCTTTTATTTTATTTTTTACATTTGTTTTCATTTTGTGGTTTTGGGGGTTGGGTATAATATTAATGGTATAGAAGAGAGGGAGGTTTGTACCAGCAAAATGCAATGTCCAATGTGCGTACTTTTTTACTGTGGTTGGTCTGTTTCTGAATTATTTCTTCGTTCATGGTGTGACTGGTATTTGAACTTTGGTTGCCTTTTCAGAACAAGAAAACTTTCATGACATCTTTAGACCTTAAAGCTGCAGACCCAATACTAAAATACAGTAGTATTATACAAGAATTATAACTAACTTGTACAAGTAATGTATATGTATCAAAGTCAGGCTTTTTTTTTTTTCAGTTGGGGCACAGTTAATTTAAGACCTGATGGATTCTTTAAGCCAAAAACTAGTAATAGATTGGATAGAGATTGGATTTTAGTAGGGTGGCCTTAGTGCATACGCTGTTCATTCCCTGCTAGTGTGGGAGAGTAAGACTGAAAGAGAGAGAGCTACAGACACTGAGAAACTGTTGAGTTACGGCAGGGATATGAGAGTGCAAAGAGAGAATTAGGTCCACTACACTTGGAATTTAGCAGGTTGGCAGCATTCAAAAATACTCCAATTCCCTTACCACTTTCTCTCTCGGTGTTTGTGTGCTGTTTGCATGTGTCTTGTTTCTCTGTGAATTTGTGTTGAGAAGAGAAAGGGAAAGATCAGTGACTAATCTGTCTCAGGATTTAATTATATTAGTAATTAATACTACTACTACTACTACTACTACTACTACTACAACTACTAATATTCCAATGATAATGTAGTAAAATGTTAGATTTACTCTTAATTAATCTTGAAATAGCACTTTGTTCAATTAAAAATCAAAGAAATCCAAGATAATGAGACGTCAGAGTAAACATAGTAGAAGCACAGAAATCAAACTTGATGTTGCATTTTTTAGTTTTGATATTGGACTCAAAACTCCAAACCCGATATACTTTGGGTGGTGATGTACTTTAAAAGCTGCTAAAATCAATAGTATAAGATTCTCAATACCTTTTTCATGAGAGTACTGCTAGAAATCATGGTTGGCGATGCGAAAGAAATTAATATGAAACTGATAATAGTTGGCCTAATCACTTCATTATTTGTATGATTTTAAGATTGTAATGAAATTATGAAAGCATAATTGCATCACTAGATCAGTGATAGACGTCCATTCTGAATTATTTATATGCTTCAGATTATGGGCTTAGGATTTATCTGGTAACAAAACCTTGCCTTTTGTGTCTATATATGATAAGACTATAGCTAAATCCTCAAGGAGAAAGTTCAGTCACTCCCAAACAGTTACAGAAAAGAATCCTCTTGCAGCTTATGTAAATTTTAAAGTGGCAGATGGAGGCCTAGAGTTACCAAAAATATTGCTAGCTAAGTTTATATGAATGTTGTATAGTTGGCTGACAGCAGTGTAATCTATGGATAGTGTGCTAGATTCCTAATTTCATTTATTGATTTCAATTCCTAATAACTTCATCATCATTACTATCTCCAGAGCTCTTTATATTAATACTGAGCTTTATATTAATATTGAGATAGGTTAAATGAATTTATACATTAATTAACGTTAAAATATTAACATAAATTTTCTTTCTCATTCTTATTTAAAATAATATATTCATTTAATTCTCGTACTATCATATATCAATAAATGACTTCCAAGTTTTTTTTCATCTTTTGTTCTCCAATTCTTCTAACAACTTCATATTTCCAAAAAAAAAAAGAAAAAGAAATTTGTGTAGCTGGCAAACACTTGATGCATAAAGTCTTAATGCAATTTCAAGAAAAGAAAACTATATATGGCTCCATATTCCCCAACTGCCACCTTAACTTCCTTTGAAGTTTGCTTCTGTGAAGTATTGGATACAGATTGTGAAAGAAATTTTTCTATATAGAGTAATATTTATAGTAGTATAATATTATCCCCAGTCAGCATATTTTGTTTTCCTGCTGGATCATCAGTGTTTAATTCTGCTCTTGTGACCAGTAATAATTATCCTTTTCTCTTATCAATTTCGACACAAGAATCATGATAATTAAGGGTTTAATTTCTTTATCTGAGAAATTGATGAATTAGCATCTAATTTAGCATCTAATCGCTGTGAGTAATTAGTTTAATAGTGGCCAAAGGACAGCAAAGGCGGTGGAGGTGTGGCTGAGAGGAAGGCATTGGCCCTAAGTGGCTTAACTTGAGACTGTTGCAATGCCCTTGACAAGATCAAAAGAGCTAATTAAAGTCAAGCTCTTCACCACCCTTGCACCCTGCTTATTGCATTGCTTTGTTGCTGCTACTTCTCTTCGGAAACTTTAACATGCATGAATCAAAATTAGAACTTCGAAATGCACTTCTACAATCACGTGAGTATCCATGAGAGTTGTAGAAAGGAAGGAAAGAACTTTAAAAATTTTAAAGAAAGAATTAAAATTTAATTTAACATTTGTTATATTTTATAAAAAAGTATTAAATTTAAAGTTTAATTTTTTTTTTTGTCTTGCACACATTCGCATAGAAAAAAAAAAGTCAAAAAATTTAATGGAATTGTTAAGAGGAGAGAGAATCTGTATTGGATCTCGAGCCTAATGCTCTTATGGGCCTAATAAATGTGAATTCACTGCGACGGTTTCAATATTTATAGTATATTGGTCATAAACAAATTCTAAGTACTCGGTGATCTCCCATGTTTATGGTTCAGACGGCATATAGTCGACTGAGCCATGGCTATAGACTGTACAGAGTACGTGAAGTCTCCAGGAAAGAATGACGCAATGGCTGCTATGGCTGACAGCGCTGGCAGGCTGGGCGTCCCACTTGTTCCATTGCTGTCATTGATAACTTGTAGCATACGTGAGGGTGTACTCGGTGTCGGGGGTTGTCTGGGGGGACCAATTTCATCTTTTACTGTACTCCTATCAGCTTAACTTTATTTCAGCTTTAGATTTACTTGCATCTTTCGGATCCTCAAAACTAACAAAACCCAGATCTATTATCCATGAAAAAAGCAGCTGCTTGTTTGTGGTTGAGCTCATCTCTGCATTAATTTCATGTTACCTCGGCCATTTAGAAAGCTGTCACTAATTATTTCAAGCACGAGAAGCTAGAAATGAAGGAAAAATAGTAATATATATATATATATATATTATACGTACATATAAAGTTCCCTATGCTTGTTTTTTGAGATTTTAAACTTCCTTTTTATCCGAATTGTGAGTTATAGGACAGGTGGAATCAGGTACTAAAAATGCTTAAATTAATGATCAAAATTTGGTCTAATAATTATTATTTAAAAAAAATTAAATTCAATGATAGATTTCCTTGTTTTTATTTTTTTATTTTTTTTAAGGCAATTCAATACAAAAACCTCATTTTGTAAAGATTGTAAAGGTTACTGTACGTAATATTTCTTATAAAAAATAAAAAGGATCCATGAAAATGCCCAAAAACTATCATTTTGGGTTTTTAAGAAGCATTTGGGCTTTTCTTTAAGTATAATTCATGTGTAGGCTTGGTATTGGGCCCAACCTTGAATCAACAATCCACCCTGATCTGAGTCCACAGTCAGCAACTTAAGATTTTGGTCCTTTTGACCGTTGAACTCTTGATCTCATAGCCTTTTTCCTCGTCTTTTCCATGGCTCAACAGCCTGCAACAAGTTTCCTTTATGTTGCTATCACACACACTTCACCATCTCATTCTTACATCATTAGTCGAAGACAATTAGACAAAGGATCTCACTCAATTGCTCTAAACTTGGCATTGACAATGAGAGTTAAAATTTTATTATCAAAGAATTAATATTAAAAAGCAAAACCCGAACCAGTCTTAATCAAAGGGTTTTAAAATCCACCAACTACATTACCATATAGTAATAATTTAATTCAATTTATGAAATATTGTATTGCAAGCCTGACCAAATCATTCTTTTGGAAGCAATGGGAAGACTGAAGAGGACAAATAGCCCAATACTGGGAAAATTTGGGCAGAACTTGAGCAGTTAGGGAATGAAATTTAATTATGAGAAAACCTCTCTGATATCACAAGACTTGTCAACCCTTCATTTCTAAGCAAACCACAAAAAGCCAAGGGTTTATGAAATTTAATGTTGAATCAATGTCAGTCAACCTTATCTTCAAAACATTGACAACAATTATGGATTTTGTTGTCTCACACCATCACATATGAAATATGATGTTTAGCCAAAAAGCAAGAAAAGGGTTTATCTAGAATTAGTGTCTTCTTCAACAATTTACAGCAAGAACAAGAAATCATGACAAAGGTAAACAAAATTTGTCTCTAGAGACATGTTTGTGTTTGATTCTTCTTGCAGTTAGAAATGAAAATGAAGTGTAAATATATATTATCATATTTGGTTTAGGCCTATGGTTCAAGACCAAGTTAAGGCCTTTAGCTCACAAATAAGGATTATACAATGCAACTAAAGCTTAACCTCCATCAAAAGCTTATCAGCCTTACCTTATTATAGAAAAAGAATCCTAGTCAAGGATTTTTCCCTATTAAGTGGGATCCTCATCAATTAAGGATCTTGACAAAGCTCAATCCTAGTTAAACTCAAAATAATCTTCATAAAACTTTGTAAGACACAAAAAAAAAAAAATAAGACGTACTTTAAATTCTATATTTTGCATATATATATATATATATATATATATATATATATATATCCTTTTTGAATATTTTATTAATTTAAACATCAAAGTGTACTCCGAAAAGAGATCTTTCGTTCCCTCATTATTTTTTATTTTTAATAGTTTCAAAGTTAATTTATTTCAAAATAGTCCTCGCCAATATATATTATAAAAAAATATGTCAGAATAACAATTTTCAACAAAGAAAAAAATCATTTAATTATAGAAAGTTCTCTAACCAACATGTTTGAATTTTTGTACTTTTTATTTTCAAGGAATAAATTCTAGTTAGAGTTTTGAGAAAATTGACATTGCTTGAAACTGAAGTCGCATATCTTATTTAAGTCATATTCTAAAACCCTTTAAAAATCAAAATTAGAAGTTTATAATCATGTTAAAGATCACGTGTAAAAATGAAGCAAAAAGATCACGTGTAAAGTGTTAACACGTGGATACATGAAGAGTGTAATTTTTTTTCCCCAATCCACTAAAATCATTACTTTGATAGTTTGTATTATTACATTCCATTAAAAAGTTTTATTTTTAATATCATTTTAATAGTCTTTAGATTTTATCCAAATATTTTTTTTTTTCAAAACAATTAAAAAAACTTTTTTTTTTCTTATCCATCTTATGCATTCAAGATTTTACTAAATTATAAAAGTACATTTCATGAGAAAATACCATGTCATAACATTAAAAACATAGTAATTTGAATTTTTCTCCTTGGTTCGTGATATAATATAACAGATAATTACTATGCTCGTATAAATACTATATGAATAAAAAAAAGAGATATATCAATATATATATATATATATATTTATTTATAAGAAGAAAGTGTAGCAGTGAGTGCATGTGACATTGGCCTATCCACTTTGCTTTAATGAGAAAAGTAGCCAAGGCTATGACAAAGCAAGCTATGTATACTATTTGCCGACCAGAATATGATCATAATTCAGAGAGAAATGCTGCATACTGGCTAGCTAGTCCACATTCCACAAAGATCATTTGTCCTGCAAGTTCAACAGCAAAGCCGACTGACCAAAATGATGTGCAATGGGGCCTTTGAGTCCCATTCCGATGGGATGTTTGATATGAATTGGAGTACTATCCCACTAGTGCATGCTAATAATTTAGTAGCTGAAGAAGAAGTATAATTTTTCAAAATGAGGTGAAAAATATTGGGGCCCCAATGGTCAGAAGTACTCAACATCGTGGAAATGTAGATGTGGTGTTAAAGCTAGACACTGGATTGTTCCTCCATGCATTTGTCACCAAAATCACCTTTTAAAAGAGATTTTTTTTTTCGTTATAAAAAATTTAAAAGCAGAGAAAAATATTCTATCTCTAACGTTCAAGATAAATTTTTTATATTTATAAATTATTTATCAATAAAAAATTAAATTAACATTAATCATTTACGATAACCTATAGGATTTTTGGCAAAACAACAAAGAAAGAAAGATAAGGGGAAAGGATTGATCCTTAACCACACCCCCCCCCCCCCCCCCTCCTCTCTCTCTCTCTCTCTCTCTCTCTCTCTCTCTCTCTCTCTCTGTGTGCCGCATATGCCATGAAATTTTTGTCATCGAATGAACTGCAGAGTTACCAGCCCATTGCCCACTATAGAAAGTTTCTTAGAAACCTCCTATGATCTCGACGTGAAATGTCTACCAGGAAAACGACCATCCTTCTTCCCCTTATTATTATTGTTACTATTATTACTGTCATCTCCTTCACCAAGGAACTAACCTTAGTACACAAGTCTTGTACTGTTTCTCAATATGAAATCGAGTTTCTGTACATAAAATAATGTTACAATTTGATTATTTAGTAATATAAATTATGACAGATGAGAGAAATCAAGGTTGACTGTATAAAAGAGAAAAGAATTGAAGAAACAAAATGATAACTACTTTCACACGCACACGTCCGTCCACTAACTAAGCTGCACATTATGATATAAAAAGAGAAAAAAGCTATATATCAGCAGTCCTAATTATGAGCTTGATCACTTCCAAACGAGCTAATGATTCAATCCGAAACTCCCATGTACAAGTCTCATGATATCCCTGGGACTACATGTTTGTCGACGCTGATATTCTTTCATAATAATTTATGAATATCAATGAATTGTTTTTCATACAATTAGTTTGAATAATTAAGAAGATTTCTTCAATTCAAATATAACAATTTTTATATGTCGCTCAATAAAGAAGCTAAGCCTAAGCTAATATAAATAGTTCTTGCTTTTCATTTTCAATGAAAGATGATTAATTTCAGCTAATTGGAGAAGCGTTTACTTTCCCTGGTTTATTAGCTTCAAGGGATCGTTAAGAAACGTGATACTATTACCTAGAGTAGGATAGAAACTAGCTAGGTGGAATCTGGAGCTGATAATCTTTGCACCAATTTTCTCCAATTATATACACTGCAAATTATGAGGTCAGATTGGAAAGAATGCCATGCATGGAAATTCTACAAACATGAAATCGTTCATTCTTCATAGCCTAATGGGATTATAAAAACTTGTTCAGGATTGTAAAGTGGGGCAATGCTTATTTTGTATAGATTTATTGATATTTAATTTGTTTCTTTTGAATAATCAGACTATCAAATACTTTGTATCTAATACGGCTTAACTGATCATGCATTGTCTCTATTTAAATTATAATAATTAAAACTTGATCCAAAATCACTGATGAAATCGGCAAGCTGGTGTGGTGTACGGCAAACTAGCTATGGGGTATCCCAAGGAGGTCTTCTTCGCTGCTTATATTTTCTGGACAGAGATCTCACCACGGCAGACCGAAGATTTGCTTTACTTGGAAACCACAAAATCAACCTACGTCCACGCCTCACAAGTCGTCCCACCAATCCACTATTATTTTGTTGATCATCATTTTCAATCTTAAAGCCTCTCCCATGGCCATGGGGAAGTTCAAACGTTAATTCTCTGCTAATTTCGAGATATTTATTAGTCACTCGAATAGTGCTTTAAACGTGGCTGGCTGGCTGCTTTAACTCTCCACCAAATCCAATATGACCGATGACGATGAGATCAGTTGACAATTTCAACCCCCCAATGCGCATCTTTCTCAGATTATGAAACAAAATCATTCGCAGGTATTGAACATTTCAAGTTCAACCCAAACTTCTTTCTATCAATTCATTTCTTAAGCCAACAGTAATAGAAAAAGAATCCAAGTCATATTTGCTGTCTGCGGATGTTCGAGTACTTTACCTACTAGGAATCTAAAGAGAGAGGGTAAAGTGATCAGACGTGACGAGGGGCAAATGGAATTGTAAAGTAATGGTCCAAAGCGATGGCAAATAGTTGGTCAGCCACATGCACAAGACCAAACCATCCTGTCTAACAACTTTTGCAAAGACATCAGCTCCACTATCCATGCACTCTTTGCCCATTCTTTCTCTATCTTTCTTTTTAGACTTTGTACTCTTGCAATTGCAATGCAAGCCCTACTTAACTATGAAGTAAAGTCACTTGCTTTTTCTGAATGGAAACTAATAGGATCTTTTCAAGCAATAAATCAGAAGTTAGACAATCAAACAAGAGCTCAAACATGAAGTCCATATTCACCTTGCAACATCAAAAGGTTATAAAACAAACAAAACCCAACTCAGAATATCTCTATAACATAAAAACAAATGGCTATTTGCAGCTATTCTTTCATTTACAGGAACGCCCACATTGCAAAATTCTCTCTAAATTTATTTTCAAGTAGAAGCAGATCATTAAAAGCAACCCCAGCAACAGCAGCTAAACAGACGATAAATGGTGCAACATTAGTTATGTGCGGTTCAATGACTTTTTTGTATGCAAAAGGCAAAAAAAATTCCATTTTAGAGCTACTAAGTTGTTTACCTTTAGGCCTTTTTTTTTTTTTTTTTTTTTTTGCGAGGGAAATACAACAATGGCTGAATAAAAAACACTACGGGGGAGCACCATAACCTGGAAGATCAGGCCATCGATTTGGATTCAAAGAAGCAGCAGTGGTGTTGCTAGTGTTAGTGTTGCCAGCGGCGCTGCTGTTGTTGTTGTTGTTGGTACTCCACAAAGCCGCTTCAGAGACTGTAGGGTTACGATTGTTGATGAAACTTTGATGCCAAATCTGCTGAGAAGAATTACCAGCAGCCGGCCTGCTAGACTGAACCAAGCCCTCTTGATCCGATGGATACATATTTACAGTCTTTTCTCTATTACCCATTTGAAGGAAGTGGGTTTGCTGAATTGGCTGATGCTGTTGTGACCCAAAAGAAGGGACACCATATCCCTGCAAAAGACCCAAATTTGAAGAACCGCCCAAGTCACCACCAATACTTAGAGTCTGACTGAGAGGCTGATTAAATGGTTGCGGTTGGTTCATTGACTGAATTGCTGCCAAGGACGACAAGAACCCACCACCAGGATAATACGATCCCATTGAAGAAGTAGCAGATGATGAAGCCAAACTATCAGATTCTTTGTTTCTCAAAGCAGAACTTACGCTGATCATTGGATTAGTAGAGATCATACTTTGCGGTGATGTCAAGTTTTGTTGATGCGCTTGCTGCTGAGATATCTGCGGCTGAGACCTTGAAATTTCACCGGAAGAAGAAGTCTTCGGGCGCTTTCCTTTCCTGCAACCACCTCCCACAGGCACGTTCCTTAGGGTTCCACCTTGAGTCCAGTACCTTCTACAAGTCTTGCAGAAATAACGAGGCTGCGAGAGACTGTAATTGTTGTAGTAACAAAACTTTGTATTAAGAGACTCACAACGAGGACACTGCTGAGGTCGTTGCTGTTGTTGTTGCTGTTGCTGCAGCTGTTGATTCTCGCCCATCACCGGCTTCAATCTTCGATCTTGCTGTTGATTCTGCTTCATGTCTTGATCGCTCCCTTCCCTTCCTCTATCTTGCTGCATCACTAAAGCTATATAGCCGTCTTGCTGCTAGCAGCGCTGTAGATGATTTGCTAATTCTTTTCTCGTTAAACTGATATGAAATCAAGATTTTGGGTTTGCTTTGGTTTTGATGTTGGGTTTGGTGCATGCAGGTTTTCAGAAGATGAAAGAGTTGAGGCGTTTCTGATATAGCGCTGTATGATAACTCAACGTGTCTGCCTCTGGCTCTTGAGAATCTCCACTGTACAATCAAAAACCACGGCGATCGTCACCTTGTGTGCATGCCTATTTTTATTTTTGCTTTTTTATCTCCACCAAACTACCAACCCACCTCAAGAAAACCATGGCTCTTCTCTTCCCAACT
Organism: Firmiana major; assembly: GCA_033439115.1. NCBI lineage: Eukaryota > Viridiplantae > Streptophyta > Magnoliopsida > Malvales > Malvaceae > Firmiana > Firmiana major. The sequence continues at coordinate 1,833,265 of CM065914.1, read as the reverse complement.
CTCTTAAATATTTAACCTTTTCCAGCAAAAAACCAAATGGTAATCAAGACCCTAAATTATGAAAATATCCCCTCAAAACCCAACAAAATCTCCCCAGATTTACATCTCCACAAAGAGGAGAAAATCACATATACTATTATATACATACATACAAACACATATATAGTAATTGTTTAGATTTAGATACGCAGAATTGAAGTGTATGAATGTGTAGAAAGCGAGGGTGTGACTGACCTGCTTTCATGAGAGGTAAAAGAAGAGAAGAAGTCCACTAGGAAAGATCTCAATCTGGAGTTAAGAGAGAGAGAGAAATAGAACTGGGAAGTTTGTAGGTTCAGTGAAAGCACAGCTGCTTTTGGAGAAATGGGCGTGTTTAGGTCCAGTCCAATCTCGCACACACCAATCCAAGAAGAAACACAAATCGAAGAAAATGACCAAGAGAAGACCCCAGTTGCCTGACCCGATTCATTCATTCCAGGGTCATCAGAGTTTGCATGAAATAGCAGACAAAGCCAATAAACAGCAGCCCCCAAAACTTGATTCAGTACTCTTTAATGTTTGGTGGCAGCCAGAGAATTTGAAGCCAAAAGGGTTAATAAAGGAGAGAGGGACAAGGAATTTAAGGAAGATATACGTAGTTAGCCAAAGAGGAGTGACAATATCATAGGGAATGGACCAGTAAGCAGTGGGCAGACAGGCGGCGCGGCCAAAGAGAGGGTGGCGTGGCGGCCGGCAATGCGGTGGTGGGCTGTGTCAGACCTCAGCTAACCAGTGTTTTCTTTTCTTTCACCTTTCTTCTGTCTTTCTCTCTCATTCCACTTTCTTATTTCTTTGTCCGAACAACGTCTCTCCTGAGTCTTCTATTCTCTTATTATTTTATTTATATTTATATTTTCTATTTTTTTACGTTTTTTTCAATTTTCTGTTTCATGCCATTGGAGGATTATTAGTTGATATCAAAAGACCATCATGTCCTTTTGTTCTTTGGGAGAAAGAATCGAAATGATATTTTTTTTTTGGAAAAATGATTTGCCTCTACATTTTTCAAATCAACTGTTGATAGAGAATTAATATCTTTACCAAAATCATAATTTCAATGTATAAAATTGCTTTTTTTTTTTATTCATACCATGTTATTAATGATCGCAAATGCTAACAAGTTTGTGTTATTTTATTATGTTTTCCTCAACACATTAGCTTGGTGAAAAATTATCTAATATCTACTTGGTTAGATTAAAGCTTTCTCAAAAAAGAAAATTTTCAATTTTATATTTTAATATTACTAACTTTTTCTTTTATTTTTTCTATTAATCACAATCCAAGAATAAAAAATAAATGAAAGTATTATAATTTAAATTTTAAATTTACTAAAAATGATTTTCTTAAAAGAAATTACATCAATCAATTTCGAATCAATTAATTATAAATTTCAAGTATATATATTAGTTTTTATTCAAAATTAAAAAAAATAATATTTTTTTACTATATCTTCCTATGGAAATCTTTGTTGTGTTCAATAAATATAAGATTCGATCTTGGATTTTGTTTACAATTAAATCAAGATGTTATGTTACCAAAAAATGTAACTAGCTAGCTAGCTAGCTAGCTCCCCTATAAGCAATATCAACTGTACAATAAGTTTAGCTTCTTCATCGTTCATGCAAACAATAATCACTTGAACAAAATTGTACGTGCCCTTAATAATTCATGTTTAGTTCTATCTGAAAGGGTAGTTATGGTATTTTAGTGTTTAACACTAATTTCTAACCGGTAATCACTCTTATTAGTGTTAGAATTTTGTCTGAATTGAGAAATTAGGCGTCCAACACGGAGTTGAAAGTAGGCACGATCAACAGGAATTGATTCGACTGGATAAAATTCAAATATTAAACGTAAAATAGTCAAATTTAATTTTTATGATTTTTTTAATTGATAATAAGCAAATTATAAAAAATTCATAAATTAAAATTTAATTGATTCATAATAAATTAACGATATATTTTAATTTTTATATAATCATAAATATTGTATAACTAATCTTATTTAGATTAAGTAATATTTAATTAAAATTTTATTTAAAATGTAAAAAAAAGAAGTTTACTAAAAACTCCTCAAAACAACTGATGAGACTTATTTGGATTTTCCTTTTCCGAAAAAAAGCAACCATGTGTCACTAGCCATGTAAACTGAAGAAATGGCAGAGTAGGGCGGGAGACCGTAGGGGTTTAGTTTCCAACTGCTCCCCTAAGGCCTCCACTTCGAGGACAAAACACTAGCGTATCTACTATTTCACTTCTGTTTCATTTCAGACATGGTTTTGGTCAGGCTTTACGTGGAGTGTGGACCCATCTCCTCGTTCACGTTCTGTGAATATTCCACATGGTCACCGTGAAATTGGGGACCTACATGTCTTAGTTGGGCTGTTGGATGGATTAGCCACTATGGTTTCAGAAGGTTGGGCTCGTTTTCGGCTACTTGTGTTGGGATATATTCAATTGCTCGAGAGTTCCGAAGTTCATATTGACCACATAAATTTATGGCTATTTCTTCTATTTATTCAAAGCTAAACCAGGAATTTTAAGTTTAAACAGGTGCAAAGCTTGAAAAGTTAAAACAGGGGAGATATATAATTAGACTAGTTTGGTTGTAGATTTGAAAAACAATTCGCTTCTAAATGTTCAAATTTGATCAGAATGATTCAAAAGTATGAATTTCGAGTGAAAGATTCGAATGTTTGTTGCTTCTTTTGTTTTCCCCTTGGTTTTGTGTGCGTATTCTTTTGCTTTCTCCTTTGTTTCCTGTGCTTCTTCTTGTGCTCTTTCTATGGCTTCCTCGGAGGCATCTTTCACTACGTAGGTCATTTCTGCTTCTTCATCGGATGACGATGAGGTATCCTTCTCCCTATAGGCAATCTCAGCTATCGAGTCTCTTTCTTCATACGCATTTCTGCCCTGAAAATTTCAAAACACCAATTCTTGATAATCAGCACACAAACGGCTCCATTAATAAACCAAAAAGTATTAACAAGCCATGAAATCATCATTAAAAACTCCGTAAATTAAAGGCATTCAAAGTGAAGAACAAAGCAAAGACTCTACTAGGTTAGTGATTAATTTTATTTTACCTCAGGGCGTTTGGAGGGGGTGGTGGTGAAGCAGACTCGTGAGACTTTGTGGGAGGACCTAAAAGGGAAGGGTTTGACGGAAAGCTTTAGAAAGCTGGAACATCATTGCGCTCTTGGCTAAGAATGTGGCTGCCTGCCATCGTCGAGGATCTTCAGTTTCTCCTGCGAAAGTCTCTTCAGTATAGTTCTTAGTTCTTGCTGCCCCATTGCAAACTATACGGAAGCAGGGAAGGAGAAGGTGGCAGCCTAATTGCTCGACAGGCTGTAGCATTAATGCGACGTGTTGGACATGTGTACTTTTTAGGGTCTTTGGGCCCCATGGTCCAGGTTCCCCTAGCTAGACTTGACGCATTATATTTCTCTAGCCCTGTGAATGGACCATGGATTTGGGCCTCTGTCTCAACCCAGAACTTCAATTGATAGCAGAACTTGAACCGACCCACATTGCCCACAAGTCGCAACGATGTCAGCCAGTTAATTATACTTGCACAACTCCCTTTGAACAACTGTAACGGTTCAATGGCATTCAAGTTCAACACAAGGCAGCAAAAACAGGAGGCTATTTATTAAATAGTCAAATGCAGTCTTGAATATCACAGCTATTCAGCCAATGCTACTAAGAATAGGGTTTAGAGAAAGCGCTTTCAGGTATGTGTGGGTATACATCTTTTGTCTTTTTTACTTTGGGCGGCAACATTCATACAGGTTCTAAGATTTTGTTTTTGCCTTGGAATATCCTTTTAGAGACCAACGTTAACTTCATTTGAATCAGTTGTAACTGTTATTCTCATTTCAAGTTATTTATTAATAAGTTTTTTTATTTGGAGGAAGATGATTTCTATTCTAATCGTCACTAATTATTTAATAACATGACATGCAGACAAAGGCAATTGTCATTAAAGTTTTCCTTAATTGAAATTGTTGTAATTTACAGAAGCATTAAGTGGTTTGGCTTAAATTTGTGACCAGCTGTTGATCATTAAAGATGGCACTAGTTTGGAGAGGAGCTCTCATCTTTTATGCTGAGATAGGGAGTTCAGTTTTTGCTGAAGAAATTGATGTGAACATGGCTAAGCTCTGTAGTTTTTGGTCTCAATTTGAAGAATTATATTATATATCAGCATAAATAGTACTTTTACCCTTATAGATAACTCTGCTTTGTTCCCAAGGTAGCATGTTAGGACAGTTAGCTTCAACATGAAAGCACTAAGTAGAGTCTATTTAAGGATGACATTTTACATTCCAATTTTCAATTAACACCACTCATCTGGATGCTAAGCTTCTGCAATTAAGGCTTTAGAAGCCGGTTTCTGGGTCCTACACCAGTCAACCAAATTCTTTTTCAGTGTAGAAAGGTGCCTAATGTCACTTTCTAAATAGTTGGTCTGAAGATAAACTATTGAAACAAAAATCTGATTGTTTTAGAGGTTAATGTGATGCTGGCCTTAGACCTCCACCTTTGAACATAAATTCCATTCTGTTTATTAGTTCCTGCTTGCACTTTTAGCCTTTTTTCTAAGTTAGAGTTTCAATATAATTCTCCCTTATAATCATTTCTTACATATCTTTTTGTCATCTTTATTTGTAATGTTACCTTGCAGTTTTAGTTTATTGTACCAAAAGTCAAGGTCTCTGAATCTCTCTCTTGCATAGGCATCCACATAAGATGATATTTCTAAACATTGGTGCCTGGAATATGACTTGGCTTTGTTTGCCTGTAGGACATGCTTGTCAATCTACATTTTTGAGCAATTATTTTGTAAAATTATTCCAAAAATGTACAAATAAGGAAGTGGACATGAATGATAAAGTGATTCCATCTTACCTAATATTGTCTTTGTGGAGTGAAATTAATGGCACTCATTCAACGTGTTTAGCGTTACGTTCTAGTTGTTGACAGCTATCGGTATCTTAGGCAGGTGTTGCTACCTAGGCTTCATTAGTTGCATGAAGCTCCTCCTCTTGATCTATATAGTTCTAGGTTGTGCCTGTTTTACCTCAAAACCAAATTTGCTTCTCTTGTCTCAAAATCTACAAAGCACTTCAAGTTTATAAGTTGTAGAACCAATAATTTTATGTAGGTGATGGATAGAGGTCTTTTCTGCTGACATGAGGATTTTTCTCTATCATTCCTATGCAAACAGAGAATTGAGACTTGCTGTGTAAGTAACTGCTACTATTCTGCATGATTGGACTAGTGTTTTCTATGGCAACTCTTAATCAAAAGGCATTCTTATTATAGCTGATATATTAAGTTGCTTTCTTAGTTTTCTCTGTCAAAACTCTATAAACCCGTTTTTTCTTTTCTTATGCTGCTTCTTCTCATTTTCACTTAAGATTTTAGAATTTGCGGCCTTTGTTTGCATTTTATATTTTTATCTGCCTTAAATTTTAGATCACCTGTCTGCATACTCATTACTGGAAATAGAGTCACCACCTATCTGGAATGCTTTATAATTGATACAAGCTGTGCCTAGCACCCACATTGTGACAATGGATAGAATTCCACATTTATAATCTGCATAGCAATGCACTTCTTGTTCACATAAAGGTTTCTGTGCTTACTTTAAGATCATTCTTTCATAAAGAAGCAGGATTCTGCTTTTAGTTCTTTTATTGCATTAATCTACCTGGGCTCTAGAGGATCAAATTTTTAACTATGAATAAGCAGGGAGCATCTGCATGCATTTGTTTGGCAGCCTGCTGTTGTAGTTAAGATGACACTATAGTTTCTTAGCATTTGATGTCTTGGTTTCAGTCTTTGCGTAATGTCTGCCTTTACGGTGTTACTTTGCTGCTTTCAGATTGATATAACCATCAATATATCGTAACTTGTTTTGATACCCTCTGTTGAATAGCTTTCTTGATCCTTGATACTTGGAATATGGCCCTGCCATGATTCCCAATTGCTGCAGTTTCGGACTCCTAGCATATGATTACTGATTAGTTTTGTTCTACACAATTTTGTCAGTCACTGATCATCAATAAATGGAATGGTTGCATCCTTTTCAGTTCATTTTATCAAATCTTCTCCTCTTGAGCAGGATCATAACACGGATCGACCTTTTATACTAGATTACCGATATGGCAGTTAGATATCATGAATGATAATATATATACATACATGATGAATTGGAAAAGAAAATTGTTCAAGTGGAGAGATAGAATATTGTCTTGTGTTAGGAAAGCATTCTGCATATGTTCGAGATATATATTGCCTGCCTCATAAAACTGGCAATGGATTTATTCCATTAGTTTTCTCCATTCTGTTCCCTTTGAGCTCTTTAACATGTCAAACTTGTACCAAATAAGAACTTCTCTCTTCCACAGATTGAACATGGTGGCAAGTTTTGATCGTTCAAGCAGATAACAAACAAGCTGGATATGCATGGCATCCAAAATGAGGCGCAATGGATTGGATAATGGATATTGTGAAGTTAAACAAACAACTAAGATAACCCTCATGGAAGCATATATTGCTTCTTCGATTTCAACCAAACTACCTCATGACTCACTTTGTTCCAAACCTCTCCAAGATCTTTTACTCGCAACAGAGGCATTATCAAAATCCAATTTCGAAAAAACAATAGCTAGAAAACACAGCTTATCTCCCTATGATTTTAAGATTATCAACCCGAAACATTACTGTTAGACCATTTACCAATATAAGAAATATAGACTAGGTACCTTAGTAGTATGCTTTGCTACTTTTGCAGATGGCTTTTGATCCTATGCAAGATTGTGGGACAAGTCACTCCTAAGAGGAAGCCATCTGCTCTGGAATGGCAATGCTATCATATATCAGGCACCTTTTGTCCTAGAAAGTTTAAAACTAAAATCCCAACCCACCAACCAAATAGTTCAATGCAGAAGGTTCCCTTTGGAGAGAGAGATTACAGAATTAATAAGAGGCCATGAATATATGAGTTAGCCAAGGATGCATGGTGTTTTGTGCAGGATAAGCCCAAGACTACTGCCACATTTAAACCAAAGGTGGCGCCAACACTCTCTCAAGCTCTCTCAGTGGTCAGATGGGTATCCCAAAACCACCTTTCGCCGGCCACTTGTCATCCACCCCACGCCATTGGCAACCTCTCATCTCTTCACTCTCTTTACTCTCTTTGCCTCTCTCTCTCTCTCTCCATATGCAATTGTGGCCTTTTCTCTCTCCACACCGACCCCTCTGAACCACTTGACGCGTTTCTCATACTTTTTTCACACCTGGGCTCAACCTACTGGCAGCATCTTACGTCCCCACGACCTTCTTGAACCAGACTTTGTACTCACTGCAAACTCAAAACAAGAACACACACAAAGTGCACTCTTATCAACTCTCTCTGATCACCAGCATTACAATCCCCTAGACTCATCATCACAGTGCACCTTTGTCCTGATGGAGAACTCTTACATACCTTTTCCCCCCACCACCACCACCACCACCACAACCACCAATACCAACCTGAGGCAACCAAACATGGGTTGGTCTCAGAATTCAGAGTTCTCCATCTGTGAACCAATGAACTCGAAAAACTTGAGTTCAATACCCTTACCAACAGCATCAAACTCTCAGTTTCATCATCCATCACAGTTTGTGGCACCTTACCAAAGCCTACAACTCCCACACAGACATCCTATAGAGCCGGCTGGTCAATCTCTAGCATATCCTGTGTATCCTTTCTTTCTGGGGCCGAATGGAATTGAATTTGGGGTATCCAGTTCGATTCATGCTAGTAATGGGGTGCAAGGATCATGTTTCATGCAAACAGACGGGCTATCGAAGGAACAAGAGAGAAGGATCCCGGATCCTTATAGAACAAAGGTTGCAAGGATTAGGAGAAAGCTGGCACGGCAGAGAAGCCTTAGTTTGCAAAGAACTGCTTCTTCAGGGGCTTCAACTCAGGTGGATGCAAGGAGACTGACCAGCTCTAGTGCTGACACTGATTTGAATAACAATAATGATACCAAAAGGGATCTCTACTTCTTTTGCACACCAGATAACAAGGTGCATTTTGAAAAGTGTTCATCTTTGATTTGAGATAGTGTTTTTTTTCCTTGTCAATTAATGATATTGGGCATATTGTTTTCATAATCTTAACTAATGACTGAGATTGTTTAACTTGGATGCAGAGACTGAGACTGTTGCTGAGGAAAGAGTTAAAGAACAGTGATGTTGGGTCCCTTGGGAGAATTGTCCTACCAAAGGTGAGCTTTACTTGATTCATGAAGGTATTCTCAAGGCCTGTTCTTCCACTTCTAATCCTTATTGTCTGGTTTTCAGCTCTATATATTCTTTCTTTGACCCCCTCCCTTTAAAGATAAGTGAATTTTGAAAGAAGAGAAAGAAGTAAAAGAGCCAACCAATAACAATTCCTTCGTTTGCTTTGATTGACTACTGCAACATCGTTGTCATCTAGACTGCACAATAACTAATTAATCCTTTCTTGACTTCTCGATTCTTGCACAAAAAAAAGAAACTTGTTAAGTCATTATCTTCTAATGCTACTAATTAGCAACCAAATTATCATTATATCCATTTTCTTTTTCTCCTATCTGAGTTGTTTACCTGCAATTTAAACCAGAGAGAGGCTGAGGTAAATCTTCCAACCCTCTCTGATAAAGAAGGCATCCAAGTAATGATCAAAGATGTATACTCTAACCAAGTATGGACCCTCAAGTACAAGTAAGTACTTCTGGTATTTGATTATGGTCTGCCTTTAGTCTTTGTTTCCTTTGGAAATGCTACTTAAAGATGTTGAACCCGCATAGAAAGTATCTTTGTTCATTGATGTCACAGGTTCTGGTCCAATAATAAGAGTAGAATGTACGTGCTTGAAAACACTGGTAAACCCTTCAAACCAGATGACTTTTGGTTCATTCCAAACCCTTGCTACTTGTTATTATTACTTGCATTTCATTATGTTAATGGTCTCTTTTTCAATCCACCAGGGGATTTCGTAAAGCAAAATGGACTGGAAATTGGAGATTCTCTCACCCTTTATGAAGATGAAAGCAAGAATCTCGTGAGTTTTTCTTCCTTGTTACCATGAATGGTACTAGTAATTTAGATTTTGTTGAAAATTTGAACTGGGATTTGAACATGGAAAGAGTGAAAGGTTTTAGCTTAGCTGGAGGACAGTAATGCCTCTGACCTTATCTGCATAATATTAAGTTATTAATAGTTTAATAATTAATATATCCCTTTGGGAGGATGTGAGGGGAAAAGGTGAAGAATGAGAAAGGGTTGGAATGGACAAAATAGCATAGCTTTAATTGACACGTAAATGATGATGTGTTGGCAGTAGAGTCGCCTTTAAAAGACAGTTAGGACTAGGCACGTGCGTAGCACGAGTGCTGCAGCTTTGTGGGGCTTAGCAATGGTTCCGTTGTAGCTAACCTGGACTATACTAAGAACGTTGTCTCAGCATCACAACCGTACATATCTGTTTTAGTTTGTCTGCATATCAGCACACGTTCCTCTTCACAGGAATCCTAAAAAAAAAAAAAAAAAAACCTCAGCGTACAAAGCCATGTATATGCAGCTTCTTTTTTGATTATCTTTTACAACTTGAATTCGTATCATAAAACAATAATCTTTATTGTTATATCAAATTTTATTCTCCTAAATAAACAAAATCTCTTAATTAAATCTGTTAAATATTGATCTCAATTCTCACCATATAAAGAAATGAGAACCCCCATGTATTTATGATGCCAAAATAGTAGTCATCAACAAGTCTTAATTGCATGAAGTAGAGATGGTTTGATCAGCTTATAATATTTTGCTTGACTGTCTCTTAATCCATTGCCATGATCATTAGCCAAGCATTGATGATGAAATCCATTGCAGTATTTTTCCATATTAAAGGTGGAAAGGGTTGCTGCTCAGGCTTCAAACAATCAACACAGCGATAATACAAACAACAACAGCAACACGTATACGCCGTTTACATGCCAATCTAGAGACGAGGAAGAAACATCTTTAGAATTACTTATAGAACAACTCAAACACAAGGAACAACAAGAACCTAACGACTTTATGACTTTGCCTATGGATGCTGCTTATTCGGATAGACTGCCTGAGGAAGCCAGACATTTTCTATCAGACAGCCAAATAACTGCAACCACACTGCAGACCTCATCAACATCGTTTCGAGGTAAGGCGAGAAGTGTAGATGATATTCAGATCAACTTCGACGACTGCTATGGCGGTCTTGATATGCTCCCTGATGTCAACCATTACAATTTTTCATTCTGAGCATGTCAGCAGCAAGCTGCATGGGCTCAAAAGAACTTAAAATCAAGTAGCAATTTGTTCTTGCTTTTCTTTTACAGGTACATTGTTTGTTTCTGGGGTTGGGAAAGGTATAGGGATTTTTATTTTTTTTGGTTGTTGTTGTTTTCAAACTAGGCATTAGGATAGAGAACATCAAATCCTGTATGCCTGCTTGAATGCTTAATTTGTTTGTTCAATGTAAATGATCGCCCAATTGGGATTAAAAGAATAAAAGAAATTATACTTTTGTTGTGATTGGTAAGTTGTAACCATAATTATGTTTATGAACATGATGATGTTATTTCATGCATGGTCTTCTCAAACCCAGCAGAGAATTCTTTTGATTTCAAGCATGATTGGTTAAAAGTTCAATGTGAAGTTCTCTTAGTCAAATATCAACTATAAAAATAAAAAATAAAAAATAATTTTATATTCAATTTAATATAAAAGCATTTGGTGATTAGAGCAAAAATTCAATATAAATTTTTGAATATGTAACAATATCAAGTTAACTGAATTCATACGTATTTTATAAATTTAAATTCAGATTTTGATAATATTTATTTTTTATGTATACGTATAAATATGATTAATTTAATTATAATTTTTTAAGAATATAATTAAAAGTATAATTTTTATTTTTAAATTTGATAATTTATATATATATATATATCAATCGTATTTAAATTACATCAAGTTATATTTAATATTAAAATTATCTTATTGTATCCGTGCACACATTAATCTTCCGAATTTATTTTCGTTTGTATACCAATTTTACTGAACAGTTCTAAATTTTCTTGCCAACGTGAAATCATAACGATATGTGGGGTCCACATTGTAACATTTTTCAGTTGCACTTTGACTTTGCATCGTCTCCCAACCAGTTTAGATACTGTTGTTCTTAAAGGGATAAGCCTCGTTTTCGTTTCCCTCTTTTTCACTTATCCATGGCAGCAACTAGAGCAGCAACCACAGCTCTCTCTTCACTCTCTTCTCTCTCCATTCGCTCTCCCATTCCTTCCTTTTCTTTCCTCTTCCCCAAACCCACAAAACCCTTTTCTCTCTCCCGCTCATTCCATTCCCTTTCATTCACACCCCAAGCCAAGGCCTCCGACATCAACACCTCGTTCTTCGACGACCTCAACCCCGAAGAAGACGTCGTCTTTGACCCACCAACACCCCCAGAAGGGTACATCCCACCACCTGCTTTCGACGAAGGCCCCGAGGAAACCGAAGACGAAATCGCTGCTGCCTATGAGGAACTCTACGGCCCTGCCTACAGTGGAATCTCTGTTTTAGGCAACGATGTTTATGAAATGGACTCTAAAGTGAAAAAAACAAGTGCGTTTGGGAAAGTTAAGAAAGAAAAGGTAAAGGATGGCTTTGAGGAAAGAGTGGTTCAAGTTAGAAGAGTTACTAAAGTGGTTAAAGGAGGGAAGCAATTGCATTTTAGAGCTATTGTTGTTGTTGGTGATAAGCAAGGGAAAGTGGGTGTTGGTGTTGGGAAAGCTAAGGAGGTTATTGCTGCTGTTCAGAAATCGGCTGTGAATGCTAGGAGGAATCTTATTACTATTCCTATGACAAAGTATTTGACTTTCCCACACCGGTAAGGATTTTAATTCTTGCAATGATTGATCGGTGCATGACATTTTGTTGGAAAAGTTGTGTTTTATTCTGTTAAATGATGCAATTGGTGTTCCCCTTTGGGATTGATTTGGTTAAAGAGCAAATTTTCTGTCTTGGGGTATAAAAATGATTTTCTTTATGTTTAATTCAGGTTCCCTGAGTGTTTTCTGCTCATTAATTGGAGAGATAAGTATTGCTTTTCAGTTTAATGTAGTTTTTACTTGCAGTAGTTCATGCTAATTTTTCACCTGACTCAGTAATTCCCAGTTCTTAGGTTGATTATTGTTCATCCATTTTGGAAAATTGAGGGGATAATCTTAGTTTGTAGTATGTAAGACTGTCCCCTTTTCAAAATGTTTATGCAGTGAATTTGTTTTGATCCTTTAATAGTTGTCTCTTAAACCCTTCCTGTATGATAATAGTGTTTTTGATCTGTGGATTATATATGATTTGGTCTTAAGTTCTCTGCTGAACTCGAAACACACTAACTGAGACTTAACAGAGCAAATATATCTGAATGATGATGCTGTAATTTTCGTAATTTCTATTGAATCATCTGAGACTGGATAGATAATCAAGGCTGAGGAATTTGTTGAAGCATTTATAGCCTACTATGCAGTTGGCTAGAAGTTGAAGATTGGGAAGCTTGCATAATGTTAAAATTAGATTATGATTTCGATTAAGAAAACCCTAACATCTTATATCAGATCACTCATTAGGATCATTTATATACTTCACTATAGGAATTGCCTCGATTTAGACTAATATAATGGTAAAAGAAGGCATGCCGGTTTGGTTTTTATTAATGTCAGTGGGAAATGGCTGGCAGGTCCGAGGGGGATTATGGGGCAGCAAAGGTGATGCTTAGGCCTGCTGCACCTGGTACTGGAGTGATTGCTGGTGGTGCTGTGCGAATTGTTCTGGAAATGGCTGGTGTTGAGAACGCGTTGGGCAAGCAACTTGGAAGTAAAAATGCCCTTAACAATGCCAGAGCTACAGTTGTTGCGGTGCTGAAAATGAAACAGTTCCATGAGGTTGCTCAAGAACGAGGAATCCCCATGGAAGAGCTGTGGAAGTGATGGTTCTGGTGCTGTACACAAGGCTTTGGTAATGTAAGTCAACCAACTACAAGATTCAAAACATTTTTTTGTTAATTATAATTGATGCTTTGCCATCTTTTTTTTTTTTTTTTTTTTTTAAATTGTTTCCAATGAATGTTACTTTGAGCTTCTATTAGAAAATTTCCTTTCCAGTTCATATGTTCTCTGATGTCTGTCAAACTCAATTGCTTGAGCACTTGCCATTTATCCTGTTATTGGCTCACATTCTTTTTCTTGATTTATGTACAAATAATATTTTGCGAGTTCAAGTCCCTTGAATATCAATTTATCGAGTGTAACCTACTAATCCTAACATGCATAGAAGATGTGCTTAAAAATTTTAAGCATGAGCCAGGCTAACCACAGACTCAGAATCTTGTCCTAGACAGCCTAACACTAAAAGTTAAGATTAGCACCGCAGACTGAATAATAAAACTGGAGACCATTAGCTGAAGCAATAGTCACATGACCATCTTCTTCAAAACTGTGAGACTGTCTGCCTCTGCTCGTTCATAAAAGGACTCTCTTTAACTAAGGTGACTGCTAACATCACTGCCCTATCACTTACCTTCATTCTTGGAATGAATGAATGGTAAAGGTGTAAGCAGCTTGGAGCAATAAGAACACCAACTAGGTGAATCATCAGTAACAAGCCGTAACCATTGAAAGCATCATTTACAAGGATTTCTGCCTCTGCACCCTTAACACCCTCAGTTTTGAAAATTTGTGCAAATGCATTCAGTGAACTCTTGTACTCTGACAGTTTCTATGGAGGTCGTCATCATCCTTCTGTTCTCTGTATCCGTTGGACAAGAAGCCAGGTTGCAACAAACAGAAACCCCAACTCTGCTGTAGCCCTAGCCAAATTATTGATCTGCTTTGACTATTGAATTAAATCCACACCATTTCTAACCAGAGAAGTTCATTTGTTGTTGGGAAAGTCAGCTTTGACAAAATGAATCAATGACATTTTGGTAGTTTTAGCCTAAAGCGAAAGAATATGGGAAAACTAATTTTGATGATAGACAACAATACATGCTGGAATGAAACTTCAGGTTAATGACATAAAAGAAGAAGCCTCACTGCTGGTTTTTAAAATCTCATCTATCCGCTGACCTGCATAAGAGCATCCAAAACCGTTACCATGGCTTTAAAGCAGCAAATACCCCAATCTCAGCAAGTGCAATATTATATTCACGGTAAAACCAGCAATGCCATCTGATTTTAGAGTTGTGTAGATATCATTCAAACTGCCTTTTGCCTAAGGTATCGGTAGTTTGCATCCGTTTTCCAGCATAAAAAAATGGATAAACAAGAACAGAACTGCAACAGCAACAATACCACTTGCCGCTAGAATCTGAATATAATTCCACTGGCCATCTTCTCGACTATTAACATATTCAAGGAAACTAAAAGATGTGGCCTGTAGGCTATAGCACATAAAGGTGTAAGGGTTTAACCAATCAAGCAGAATCATATTTACAAATTTCTAACTCCAGAGAATAGGACAGCAACCTATAGGAAACTTGGTGGAAGTTACCTTAGCGGAAACATGTCCAAGGGCATTGAAAGTGTTGCCTCTTTAATGGGAAAAGGTACCTTCTTTTCTGATTGTTCTAGCAAAGCAGTCGAAAATTACATTATAAGTCCTCTTTGCAGGCCATCTACTCTTTAGTAGATGGTACTTACGTTTAAGGGCATATAAAACTTGGCATTATAAAGACTTACAAGCATCAACACTGCATGAATCAACTGTATAGAGAGTTGGCAGCAGCCACAATCCTTTCCCATAAAAACTTCATTCTTCTATCCGAAATAAGCTGTTTTTGCAGTACTCTTTTATTTCCCATGTAAAAGTATAGGAAGTCCCAAAGATTAGCCAACAAGAAAAGACAAAACAAAACCAGCATTTTATGCTGCAGTTGCATTTCATTCTTCTACCTCTGGTTGTAATTTTTTTTCTGTCAGTTCTTGATATGATAAGATGTGAGTATAGTCTATCTATACTTTAAAATATTTTGGTACAAAAGGCACATTTTTGCCCTGGTACTTGTCTTGACTGTTTACTTCACCTGTGGTTGCGATTGCCATTAGCTTCTTCGTTTGGAAACTGCTCCATACGTGCACATCCCACTGGTACAAGCAGATGCATGAATTCTCATGCAGAGTTATCTTTACTTCCATATCTTAACACACTGATCATGGCTTGCAGAGGCAACCGTCTCAGTCTGTAGAGAATCTGCCAGTGAAGAAATTAATCCCCTGTGCGCTTCAACTGTCCATGTTTTATCGCTCTCGATTGGATTCCATAATTCAAGAGACTGACAAAATTTGAACAATTAGATCTCAGTAAAGAGGAACACCAAGCAAAAGATCACATTGATAACTTCTGCAAAGGTTGGAAAAGGATAGCAGAGAGTTATACAGAACATCAGATCAAGACAACACTAGCTATATCAGCCTATTGGAATCAGCAACTTTGTGATTTTAAGGCAACAACTAATTTTATTTTACTTTTTTCTTAACACCCTTTCCTCCACAAGAAGTTCACTTTATTGTGTATATGTTGAGATGCCAAAGACATCATAAACATCTATGTCAAGAAATGGATTGCAAACTATTAGCAATATAATTGCAGACATATGAAAAATAAACCGGCCTTTTGAGAATAAAAACAGCATTTGGTAATAAAATTCTGAAAACTTTACCTGGTAGCCACCAACGACCAAGAGTTGTGAGTACCCTGGATGAAATATGCAGGACTGGAACTTGTTGCCTGTTGAACGCATTTCATGCAGACATTCTCCGCTAGACACTGACCATACTCGTGCACTGTCTTCACTAATGGAGGCAATATACTTGCCACATGGATCCCAGCAAATCGAAAGAACCTCTTTGTTATGCCCCTGAGAGAATATAACATTTATTCAGATATGAAAGGAGACAAATGGACTGAGATGCATCTGAGTACAAGCTATAATAACATATAAAGTGAATCAACCTTCAAATGGAATTGAGGCTTGTTAGTCTCAACATCAATTGCATTGACAATGTTCCCTGAAGCAGTTGCAATTAACTTTCCTAGTCGAGGCTGGAATCTGACTTGTTTAGTGGCTCCCTGCAGTCACCTCATAAGGAAATTGAGGTAAATGAAAGCAGGTTTAAGTTCGAGGACATAAAATTCTAATGGGTTCAAGATCAGATGTAGTTTGTCATCTACAATTACTTAAATATTTGCTAAAAAACTGATCAGGTAAATAAATCTAAGTCATGCAAGACAAAGAATATTTTGATGGTAAAACTAAGGATTCTGAAAAGGTCAATTTTAACCATTTACAATGTTCGTATCTCTCAAGTTGTATGCTGAAATGCATCGACAAGAAAATACTTTACAAGCGATAGAAGCATCACCAAAATTCACAATCTACCACAAATTGTCCAGGAAAATACATTAGACATCCTTGTATTGCTAACGTGAGTTAACACTGTATTATTCTTGAGAAACTAAGAAAAATAGCAACCTCTCCAATCTAAGTTAATAGTAAACTTTGATGTCTCTTAGAATTTTAACAGATGCAAGGCTTGGAATCTGACCTTAGAGGCATGCAAGCAAGAACGTTGGTTGATATTCCATATTCGCATCTCATTATTACTGTCACAGGAACAAAGGAGATCTACCTTTCTAGGATGGAAATCTAATGACAACACGTGTTCAGCATGCCCCACAAGCTTGAAAAGTGATTTGCTTGGCTGTAATAGCAAAGAAATGAAGACATTATCAAAAGGAAAGTAAGTGCAGTATACTAGTCTGCCAGTCTATAGAACAGGAAAAATGCCCTATAGAGCGCATGAATTGCATACAACAGCCTTTTCTTCATTATGAACGAGCAGACAGTAATTTTAAAAATACTAAGCAAATATCTTAATTCTGAAGTTCCAAAAAAAAAAAGGTTACTTTGGCAGAATCCCATATTTGGATGGTTTTGTCAAAGGAAGATGTTGCAAATATGGTTGAACTTGGTCTAAAACGAACATCAGTAATGAGGAGAGAATGGGCCTCTGAAGTTCTAACAAAATCAAGAGTTTCCATATTCCATAGCAAGACCTGACAGAAGAAAACTGAAATCAGCTTCAAGCTTACACAAAAATGTTGTGGACTGAAAAGCTACATTACACTTTTAATGCCACCTTCTTTTCATGCCCAGCACTAGCTAGAAACTTTCCATCTGATGAAAAATGGCAGCAGAGGACTTTGCTTTTGCTTGAGTGGAGGCAGCTAACCTCTCCAAAGGTGAAGCCTACACCGGTGACGACATATCGTTTTATTAGGATTATTTGAGTAATATTTTAACTGTTATACAGCCACAAGTGCACCTTTGCTGACAGAGTTTCATATTATTTTCTTTTACAACAAATCAAAAAGGATATATATATATATATATATATATATATATATATATATATATATATATATAAAAATAAATAAATAAATAATATACACCAAGTTTGGTTGAGAAGGACGTGAGAGAAAGCTTTCATTGTCAACCCTGATTAGGTGCTGCAACCAGATATAGTCTTCCCATGCTATTAACTACTTTCAGAAATATAACATGGTGAGGGGAGGGCAGAGGCACGAAAAAATGGGAAAGTGCATAGGCAGTTCATGGTAGGTGAACACCTTTCTATATCGAATAAATTGATCACTGTAAAAATTTATGTATATTATCTTCTATTTTAATTGCATCAATACCTATTAAAGTAGAGCTGCAAAGCATTTTTCTGTTAGTCTTAACAGAATTACCTTTATGTTCACCTTTATTAGAAGTGTTAGAACGACGTCTTAAAAGTCTGAAAGGAGTGCTTGTATTATCAACATTATCATCATTATGGAACAGAAAAGACTCAACAGTGTCATCAACAGGTTTACTCTCCTCAGCTTTGATACAATCCTGCAGATGAACATTCCACGAAGGAAGAAACATTATGATGTAAATAAAAACAAAGGATCATGCAAGAAGTGTAGATCAGCAAACATGATGGCAATCTCCACACACATGGAATGAATCCCCATATACATATGATAGGCACATGACAGAGGAAAAAACATCAAAGCTTTACCAAAGTTTTAACGCATACCAACTTCTTATCTTCCATTCTTGAATTTGATAGTTTCTTCTTCTTTCTGCCAGTCTGATCCAGAGCAAATACAATTATCAGAATAAATATCATACTATACATGCATTAGACGCATATTTTTGACCAGGATTTTCAACCAATTAGGGGGAAGCATTAGCATTTAGCATTCCTCAAAAAAGCAAACGACTTGCACATTACCTGCTGTTGCTGTAGCATATCATGTGGGTTTTGATGTTCTTCAGTTTGCATCATTTGAATCGTCATCTGGTTCATCACCAGTCAGTCACTAATGAGGAAAAGAATAATGATAGTTTTTTTAAAGGAGACTGAATGAGCTTCTGAAACGTAAAACCAATAAACACCAGCAAGTGAAGTTGCAGGGAATTACTACTATAAGATCTCTTTTTAATCTATGATCATCATGACTTTCTAAGGGAGGGGGTTGATTCTCAAAATATTAGCATGCATATCATCATGGATCATAACATCTTATAGAGGGCATCGAGTGACAAATCCATTAGATGCAGAATTCATCTGATCTTTACAAAAAAAGATAATAATAATGATAATTTTTTGAAGAAATCAGCTGTCACAAAAAAATTTCCAGTCACTGTTTCCACTGACCGGTCTGTTATTCACATTTATTTCAGGCTTGGGAAGTATCAGATTATGATAATTGAATTTGGCAGAGCTTCCAGGAAAACAAGGTGTCTGGTTTCTGGGCATATGTGACAGCCCTTGAGCTGATTGACAAATTGATATCTGAAATTGTTGCTGATACTCTGGTGCCTGAAAGAGTAAATTTAAATTATACCACAGTAACCAAGCTCAATTACAGAACTGCTAGTGAAAGTTTAAGCACACTTGTATTTACACTTGGAAGGACTTAAACATCTAATAAATCAAAAAGAAAACAAAATTGATTATTGCAAGGCTCCAAAAGCAGTTACTTAACATGCCACTTACATCCAAAGGCCATCCATTAACTGGTGCTGGCTCAATTGATTCCTTCGATCCTGAAAAGATAAAGACCAAACATCAGATATATCTAACATACATATATATATATATATATATATATATATATATATATATATATATATATATATATATGTTACAATGCCAACAACACTGCATTTGTCTCCTGCAAGTCTTGTCAAAATAAAGCAAATATACATAATTTCCCGTCTTTGAATAGTATAGCATAAGTAAGAATTTCAAGATCATCTGATTGGATCAGTTTATTCAGCATGAACTCAAATCGAACAAAAGGCCAAGCTAACCCGCAGCATGAGATCCAGTTACTGGAACTATGCCTTTTTGTGCCCCATAGAGCAGTGTTGGATTTATAGGAATGGTTCTCCCCAAGTTAGTTCCTTGATTTTGTTCCTACACATTGATGAACTTTCAACTTTAGTGATATTAATAACAATTCGGTGCTCTTGTTAACACAAGTAAATAGCTTAGAACATACCCTCTTAATTTGATGCTGAGTGAGATTTATCTGTTGTTGCAGAAGGCTGATACAAGAATGAATGTTCAAGAAAAAAAAAGATATGAGAAAACTCTACATTAATCATTAAGCAAATTACAATTTACCAGGATGAATAATTGTACTTCCTCTATTGATCCAGATTAAAGTTTTCATCAATCGACAAAATTTCCATGTTTCAAACTGCAGTATATCATGTAATATGTACATAAAATGTGAAACGCTTTGTCCATTAAAAAGCTGAGCATTTCCACATAAAAATCTCTATTTTCGTAAAACAATCTGTGTTAGTGAAGGGGAAACAAAGAAGTCGAAAGAAAGAAAATATGAACTACCTCAATTATCAAAAAGAAAAAAAAAAGAAACTATGAACTGTTTGTCAATTATACATGCCTTTATTTCAATAAAAACAAATGTATACCTTGAATTGGATGCAAATGAGTTTGGGAGACTCAGTTGATAAGTTTCAAGTAATCTCAAACTGGAATCAAAATCACTGGCAATGGGAACCTGTCCAGGCCTTTGTTGATTTGTCATTGATGGCGCCGAAAGTATTGGACCAAAATTTTGTGATTGATTCTCCAATTTTGCAGCCTGTGAAATGAACAAAATGTACATAAGTTGGTGAAGTTACTATAAAAAGTTCAGCACAACATGATCTCAAATTCCACAATCACCTTAGCAGAGGTCTCTGCCTCAGAGTACTCTTGTGAATGCCTAGAGGCAAATATATCATAAAATAGTGACCACCATTCTTGTAAGAACCCTTGGGGAGAATCAATCACTGAAGACAAATTACACAGTTTATAGCAAACGTGTACTTTAAAATTAATCTAAAAGAAAGTACAAAAGGACACTCCTAATGCTTTCATGCATTAATGCTTAAATTCAGAATAATCCTTCCAAAAAGAAGAAACAAAAGACCCATGTAGAAGAATTAGACCAATTGGTTGATTAATCTTTTTTCTTGGAGAATAATAACAGAAACATTAAAAACTGTACAATCAGTCATTAGAAAATAAGTTTAAATAAAGAAAAGAATGAAAAAGATAGAGCTCATACCAACTGAATGGTTGGAAATACCGGCCTCTTTTCTGAATATTGTAGCAGTCTCATGCATATTCTTCTTCATCAAGTAATCGTGCAAGTAAAGGTCCAGCCTTTGTTCCCCAAGTCAAACAAACACAAATTCAAGCAGTAAATAATAATTGATACAGTGAGAAATTGAACTCTAAAACAGAAAAGAAAAACTAAAAGGTCTAAAAACCCATGATCATGACAATATCAAAGAAAACCCCTCGAGCCAAGAAAGAGAAGAACTCACATTTTTTCAGCATCCCAAGCATCTCCTTCTGCCATGATTACCTTCAAAGAAAACAAAAGCCCTCACTTTCACTTTAAAACCCCAAAATAAATCAAGACATGAAGTAGACTACGTGGGGGTTATAAAATTCTATGGGCACAGAAAGAAACGATGAAAACAAGAATACCAGACAAAGATTAAGCCTTTAAGAAGTAGTGTAAATCAAAAGAGTATTG
This sequence comes from Firmiana major, assembly GCA_033439115.1. NCBI lineage: Eukaryota > Viridiplantae > Streptophyta > Magnoliopsida > Malvales > Malvaceae > Firmiana > Firmiana major. The sequence continues at coordinate 1,811,972 of CM065914.1, read as the reverse complement.
AAAATTGACAAGAGAAAGAAGAAAGAAACGTATGGGGGTAGAGAGGAGAATGGATATTGGATACCCAGGTAGCTAAGCAGCAAGTGACAGTGCCATGCAAAAGAGAACCGAACTTGAATGAAATGAATTGGCCACTAACAAACAAATTTGGCTTTTTCTATAGGAAAAAAAAAAAAAAAAGGGACTGAAAGAGTGAAAGTCCCCTCCTTTTTCGTTTTCTATTACGTGTAGGCCATGGTCGTCACTCGTCAAGGAAAGCATGTGGGTGACCTTTAATTCCTTTTGGCTTTTGGTTAATTTTGAGATTCTTCTCTTGGTTTTATTCAAGTGATCATAAAATCTAGAATACTGGCTAAATTATTTTGGTTTCTCAATTTTCTGAAAAATTTCCCATGCAAGAAAGAGATTTAATTGGAAACTAATCCGAAAAAATTTGTTAAATTCTTAAATGAAAGACGATTTATAAAAAAAAGTTCATAATTAGTTTCATATCCGATCAAAATTTTTTAAACGAACGTCATTTGCAAAATACAAATAATAAATAATTTTATATTAATGTGATCCAGAAATTTTTCTTAATTAAAAATAAAAAACTTAATTTTGAAGTCTGATTTATGAGTTCATTTCTTCTTCTCCAAGTTTTTTCTTTTTTCAAATTAAGGGGTTTTGAAATTTTAGCATCCATTTATGGTAAAAGAAGAGAGGTTTTGTTGAAGAAGATTTTTGCAAAATGTCGGCCAAAGACAATGAATTATTTAATTGCTCAAGAAGTCAAAGCAGCGCAAACAATTAATATTCTGAGAAATTAATTTTAAAAATATTAAAACATAATTATATAAATAGATTACTTTAAATTAATATAGCTTTTCAATCAAATTATATTGTATTAAAAAAAATTAATCATTTATTAAATATCATATATTATAATACTTTTATTATACTGATTAATGATTCATAATAAATAATACAATTTTCAATAATATGATTAGATTATATATTTTGAGTGAAAAATATACTCACATTTTTTATTTTATTTTTATAAAATCATTATTTTCATATTTTCTCTTTTGTTTAGGAAGGATTTTTCTTATTACCTAAAAGATAAGAACTATGATGATGGCTACATATACACAAAAGTTAATTTTAGAAAAATCAGTCATTAATCTTTAAAAGAAGAAAATCTGATTATTTGATGCATTATTTACCATACTTTAATTGATTACCATTTTGGACTTACTCCTAATCTTATATAAATATATAAAAATTAAAATTTTTGGCTAAAGGGAAAATATCTTATATGGTTAAACATTTTTACACATAAAATAATAAATTTATTTTAATTTTTCTAAGATAATCATATTTAATTAATTATTTAATTTTAAAATAATTGAAAATTAAAAAATTAGATTTCAATTGTTTTATCTTCATTTAAATTAATTAAAATTTATCTCAAAATTTGATTTCTCTTTTATCACTTATTAAATATATGGACTTTTTTAATTAAAAAATAGACTGTAATTTTTTAACTTAAAAAATTCCATATATTTTAATCAATTTAATTATCCTAAATTTTTTTTATATTTTCTAAAAAAAATTAAAATCAAACATTTAAATCTACATATTTAGCATTGAATTAAATTTCAATGTCCTCTTTTTCCATTTTCTTGTGTAGATTGTCTATTTTTTTTATAAGTGTATTATCTAAAATATTATATTTAATTATTTTAAATTAATTTAAATTAAAAATTCTTATATCTATCTTATTTTATATAATCTTCTATAAATGTATAACAGTTAAAGCTTTGGTAAAAAAAATGCATTTGGATTATTAATTCTTGTCAAACGTGAATTATATTAATTATTTATTTAATTATTTTAAATTGATTTAAATTTTTAAAAATTAAAATAATATTTTTTATTTATATTTATATTTTTACTTTATTTCGGTAAATAAATAAATAAATAAAAAGTGAAAGAGTTTCTTTCTTGTTATTGTCTCCTTCTACAACCTAAAACTTGGTCTCCAATCTTATATCTACAAAACTATCGCACTTTTACACTTGGAAAGATTGTTAATTGTAATTTGTAAGCCTTCTTTGGGTGAGGTGAAGTGGTTTCCTAGAGTTCAGATCCATCTATGATATGAGATTCTGCCTTGCACTAACAGTAACATTGCCAGTTGCAGCTGCTTACTCCTTGCCAAGACATTAAGCCTTTTTTGGCCAAGTAAAAAGAAATGATCTGCATAAAGAAGCATTAGACGTCCAATGGCTATGAATATGTAATTGAGAAGTTAATAATCTTCTTATCTATAACATGGGAAAATAGAATATAAGTAACAGAAAACCAGGATAGAACTGTATAAAGATCTCAGTTTCTGCAAACAACTTGCATCATCAGCACATGAAATATGAAGTTTTTGCTTCAGCTCCCATGCTGCTCATGCTTTCTTCCCATTTCCTGTGTAGGAATGCATCTGAGGTTGCATACTCTCATCATCCTCCCTTCCTTTTGTTGATGACATCTTCACTTTGTAATGCTGTTTAAATGCTTAGCAATTTGAAAATCATTCATTCTGTTTAATTGCTTCTTATTGATTATCATTCGGTACAGAGTTCGTCTCTTGCATTTGATGTTCAGAAACCAAACCAGTCTGTTCAAGGAACCTGCAATAAGACATCCAATCAAACTAACTCGGGTGCCTGCAAAGTAACAGTTTCCAACAAGCAAAGGTCAGAGATTCAATTTGCAACTTCAAATCATGTTCCTGTAAAAAGGCCTAATCTCAACGCATCCAATGACTTGCTAGCAAAGAGAAGAAAATGCCAAACTACTAGGACATCTAGCAAGGTATATTTGGAGAACAAAACATTTCTTGTCAGTAAGAGATATTATATTATTATAAAATCATCCTAAATCTGTAGAACTTATGGGCAAGCTGGACATTTCTTCACACTTGGGAAGCTCTTTTCGGATATCTGGCTAAAACATAGACAGCTTCAACTTCTTTAGATATATACATGCATGCACAATTATAAACTTGTTTAAACTGACATCTAGTCCTAGGGGAAATGTTGAAGCTTTGAGAAAAGCTTTTATCAAGAGTTCGAGTTGCAACATTTTAATTTCCCATGTAAGTAGGATTTCTCAGGGCTGGATCCTGCTGGAGTAGCCATTCTTTCTCCTTTAGATGCTGCAAGAGTGGCTGTGGCTCATCTCTAAGTTCAGTCACGGCACCGCAGCCATAAGGGCTCGGTCTTTGGTAACCGTGAAACAGCTTCTCCCTTCTCGGTTCCTCCATGCTGTAAGCAAGGGGAAATCCTGGATGCAATACTGAACTCTCCGTATAAATTGTCGGATTTGAAACAGAAGGAGCTCCATATTGATCAAACAGACCAAAGCTGGAAGCATCAGGATTGGGAAAGTTCCTGGGGTTCCCAGGAGCATAATAGTTGACAGGCCTTGCACGACTGCGACTTTCTCTGTATTGACGAAGCCATTCAGAAGATGTCATTCCGCTAAATGGAGGGTACTTATCCATGAAACCTGGAATAGCATAACCATAATTAAGTTGGCCATCAGGAGACCAATTGGGGTAGCCACTTACCCTCGTTGCATTATAGTAATTCTCTGGTTTATTAACGTATCCTGAGCCCTTCACCTCGGAAAAACTAGAATGAGTACCATTAAACCAAGCAGCAGCATCAGGCAATAAAGGGGCAGAAGGTGCATGAGCTGAATATGGAGGAGGTGAGTACTGGTTGCTTGAGGCTTCAGATCTTGAAGAAGTGACAGAATCCTCAGTTTCAAGGATGGAGAGTTCACTCATGGATGAAGTAGCCATTTCCTGAATAGGGCTCAAGCCCTGTCGAGTAACATCAATTCTCCCCTTTTCAGCACCGCTTAAACTTCCTCTATTTAGAACCCAGGCACTCAGGGAGGGAGGTCCAGCAGAGATGGGGACTTCTGAAAACGAGAACACTGTCGTATCTTTTACAAAAGGCTCCTGCTGCTTGAAAGGCTTGCTGCGCCTGAAATTAGAGATGTCAGAATGAAAATCTGTAGTATCACCATGGCCCTGGTTTTGGGCTATAAGTAAGGACGTAGCACGGCGCAAACATTCATCAGAAGGAATGGTCTCCTCCATTTCATTTGGTGATGCAGGGTCTTTTGCATTGTTAATTTTCCCATAGAGTGGGGCTGAATTATATCTTGTAAGGGGCTTGAAGAGAATAACTTCTTCCTCTTCCATGGCTAAAGATTTCCCATCCGCTGCATGGTTGCTTAGATTTTCACTTGCAATCTGTGTCTCACACTCTTTTGTGGCTTCACAAATATGCTGAGGCAGCCCTTTGACATTTACATCAGAATTGGTGGACTCTACTTTTCCTGATCCTGGTCTCTCGAGCAATACATTGGTATCTTTTGCACAGAATTTTCTTCCTGAACTATCATAGGTGATCCATTTATAGGAACTATTTGATCTGTTTGCAATCTTCAATGCAGCATTGATTATGCGCTTAATTCGGCATTCAATCCCAGTTTCATAACTGTCTATCTGATCCAAGTTAGTTGAGAAATCTAAAGAAACGTGTGTTCGCGCTAATGGTGCAAAGCCCCTCAACTCATAGTCTTCCCACATTGCAGTTCTTCCAATGGATAAAACTTCAACCTTGTCATTGAACTGCTTCAGGAGGTCAATAAAAGCAGCAAAAAAATAAGTTATAGAGCTTTTAGTTTTTTCGTCCACCTCATATGCTTGGACTTCATCGAGCATGCACGCCAGCCACTCCACAAAAACAAGTATGGTGGGTAGAAGGGGACAAGAATCTAAAGGATTTGCCTTCAAACATCTATAAACAAGACGTCCCATGAAAATAAATGTAGCAGACAATGCCAATTGTATCAACTCAAGATGTTGCTTGTTCTTTCCATCTTTTGACCCTTTAATTTCTGGGCTATTAATTAGATTATGGAAGACAAAGATGAAAATGGAAACAGCTTGTAGAGCACGGAAAGGGCCTGTTCTAGCTGAATCCATAAGCTGATAGGACTCTAACATGGCTCTTAGTTTTCTGTCATCTAAATCCATCATCATATCCAATACTCTCATGGTAGATGCAAAAGCACAAGGGAAGTCCGCCAAACTGCCTCACATCATAAAGAAGCTAAGAACATGAGAACTTAATTAAAAATGGAATATAAACACCAAAAAGCTTATATCTCATCCTTAAACTATTTTATTGACAGCATCCTGATTAAGGTATGAAACAATACAGTTGAGTATGAAGTGCAAAATTCTAATTGATAGAAAGAAACCATCAGAAAAAATCTAGCATTGCTGATATGTAAGGGACCTTGGTTCTAGTGTCATTGTAGATATGTACATGTTTTGCAACTTGAAAGTTAATTTTTCATGCCATCTATATGCTTATGCACTAAGGTGGATTTATGCAAGGAAAAGCACAGACAAACTAACACATGGAGCCTTTTAAAACATATGTACGTCTGAAATGAACTAATTCTGTTCATTTGTGGTTACAAGGATTACCTGGATTTTAAGAAGAAGAAACTTAGTGTTCTGATAAGAAGTGGCCAGAAATCTGTTTCTGCGGAGGTATCATGTACAACTTTCAGATGGCAATCTGAAATATTCCTACTTGATTGTGATTTGACCTGGGCATCACTTCTCTCGGCTGGTTTTAAGAAATCAAAGTAGGCCTCGCTTGAAAGAGAATGCAAATGGCATGGCCTGTTCTGCAGATCACAACAAGCATTCGGAAATCAGGAGTTGGCAAGAATATCTAGAGGATAAAATTTGTTTGCAACACATGAGCAACGAGTCTAGTCTTACCCTTTCGAATAGTAGAACGAGGTTGTTCCAAGCATCAGGGAAAGGTTCTTTTACAGCTAAACTTCTTACACAGTGGTATAGAGCAAGAAACTCGTCTCCAACATATGTTGCCAATACTGCCAACTAAAAGTGAACATTATAGGTTATATACCAGGAATTCAAATGTTACAAATGAAACTGAGTTTTATATAATCCGCACAGATACCACGTTCATCGAGATAAATCAATAAAGAATATAAGAAAAACCATAAAATACCTGATTTTGGGGGTTTCCACTATCTGGCCAAATTATTGCAGCTTTCAAGTAGTAGGTGGCTGCAGCTGACCAGTTATGCTTCTGGACACTAGATTTTTCAAATTGTTCCTTATATCTCGCGAGATCCCCAAGACAAACTAAAAAACGATGACATAAAAAGTGACATTTCTCCAATTTCGTTGGTTCAACAGAAGAAGCAATGCCAGCCCTTTTATACAAGGAAGATTCTTCTGGAAGTCCATAATGATTTCTAATTTTCTCAATCAACATTTTGTAAAATTCAGTAGCTTCCAGCAGAAATAACTTAAACGCTTCTATATGTTTGTCAATGGAACCACCTGGGGCCACTGCAGATGTTGTAGTCTCTGAATTAGCAGAGCTTCTTTTTGTTCTTTTACGAAACTCATCAATGTGCTTATAGTGTAGCTTCCACAGTGAATATTCAACATCTTGAAGTTCTGTCAGTTCATGATCATTCAAAATGAAACTCTCATATCTTAAACAGACTTTATGGTATAAGTCCCGAACATCAGACTGCAATAAACCTTTGGAATGGATTAATGCCCACATCTGCTTTTCTGTGTTAGCAATCTGTAACCAACATGAGTTCAAGAATAAAAAACTAATTGAAACAAGGGAAAGATTTGTATAGAAGTAGCTGATCACATGAAACTGTAGCTCCAAAGAAGTACCTCAAGAAGGAAATTTGCTTTTTCTTTCTGATCTTTCAGGGGATTAGCTAAAGTAGTATTCATTATTAGAGCCAGGACCCTTCTTCAATATATTTTTATCTTGTCAACTGGGCAACAAATATTTATAGCATATTTGACCTGTCAAAGTAATAACATTCATTAGAAATGAGAAAGACGAGGAGCAGAAGGAGAAATAACAAGAACAAATAGGCAACCTTAACGATAAAATAAAGAATACTGAATTGCTGTTTTTCTAACGTCTCCGAAATTTGCATCCATAATTCAAGTTTATGGGAATCTAGACAGTAATTTTACAAAGATTTAACTAACACGATCAGTTCTAAATTCCAAACTAGATTAATACATCAGCAAAACAGATTGGGTGAAAACTATCTCCCTAACAATTTGGACCTCCAGTAGTCTTCATTGCTTGAGTGGAACTTAAAACAACGTGGTTTTTAGATTTTACTCAAATCCATGAATCATTGAATTTGCACATTGTTGTTTATGAAATCCCAACCAGAAACTTTTATTTCTCAACTTCATCCACCAACCATAAATCAAATCCATACATAATTGAACCTTACCAATTTCATTACAATTTCTATATCCATCCCCCTTCTCATAACAAATCAAGATTCATATCTGAAATCACATATCCTTCTCCGAAATGAGCCAGAAATGCCACAAACCAACTCTTAGGATAATGCTTCTTACACCGGAAAACTGCACGTTGTAAAACATTGGACACCTTAGACCAAGAGGCCTTCGAAGGTTTGAAGTTACTGGAACTTTGAGAGCAAATTCTTGTCTCTTAAAATGCCAGTATACTCTAATGTTTCTTTTTCCCTTCAATTACATACTTAAGTAAAATAGGATTGCATCTACAAAAGCATCCAAAAGACCTTGGCATTGATGAGAGCAAAATTTCTGATTCAAATAGCACTTTTGAGTGAATTTGACACTTTTTAAACAGAAATTTGAGAAAAACATCATAAGAAGGGAATGAACTTTGGTGCCAGGAAAAAAAAAAGCCAAATCCAAAAGTACTAATATTTCTAAAATTCAACCAAAGTTCCCTGTCACCATCATCAGTGGGAAAAAGAAACGAAAAAGAAGCAAAAACTTTTTCTTCAAGCAGATTATGCATCCAGAAAATGAGCATCATCATCAGCAAGAAAAAAGTATTATAAGTTCTGAGATGAGAATTGCTCAACAGATGTCCCAAAGTTTTCAACTTTATAAGAAATTATTCTGTTAAGCAGAAAATTTCTTGTTTACTAGCCATAGGAGAAAGAAACCAAGAAAAGTAACTACAAGAGAATTACGGAAATTCCCTGGAATTTAAAGGAAAAGAAAAACCCGCCGGTAATGAAATTTATGAAATTCTCATCCGCAGAAAGAGCAAAGTCACACCTTTACTGTACAAAACATGAAAATAGTAGCAGAAAACTAGAAGAAGAGCAAAACCAACAAGAGTTAAAGAAACCACATCAAAGTAAGCAACCATGAGATTATCAGAGCTGAGATCTTTTTCAAGGACTAAAAACATAAGAATATCATACCTGGAAATTTGAAACCAGCACCAGGGAATAAAAAAAAAACGACAGAGAGACAAAAGTAAAAGGCATCAACAACAAAACCCCATGAAAGACGATACTAGCTTACTGCCAATTTTTTGAGAAGAAACTATGACCAAACTAACCAAGCAAAATACCCACATGGAAGGGAAAAGAAAGAAAGAGAAGCGCGGGGATTGGCAGCTGAAAGAAGAGGTTAGCCACCTGTATGGTTCAGTTGTGAAACAGACAAAGTAAAGGGTGGCTGATGATGAGACATTGAGACTCGAGAGAAGACTAACCCCAATAGTTAACCTTTTTTTTTTTGGTTTCATTTCCTCATTCCAATTCTTACTGATAGCATAGCACTAGCTAATAGTCACAGGAAAAAATTCTTTAAAGATAGGAATAAATAGATTTGCCTCATTGCCTCGTTTCATCATCAGACAATATCCCTTGAAATCCAAGCTAACCTCATCTTTTTTCTTGTCTTACAGTTTCCATTAGACCTTTTATAAGAACAACAGCACCATCATAACTTCAGTAGCATGATTATTACAAGGTTTATCCAATTACTACATTGATTAGATTAAACCTTTGTTTAGCATTTCTTTGGTTTTTTTTATATTAAATTAATGATATGGGGCTGCAGCCGCACAACTGCTCATGGTAAAGTGGCTTATGCCTGGTAGGTGGTTGGGGGGTCTCTCTTATAACTTTCAAATGCAAACAAAGTCACTGAATGCGATGTGCCTTGGACAAATGTGAATTAATCCTTAGAGAAAGAACCAAAATTTTCAACTAGCACAAGGAGTTGGGCCAAATCATGTGCGGACAAATTTTTGGAAAAGCACAAAAAATGAATTTAACAAGGAGGACATCATCTTTGACAATATAGAGTTCTTCCGGAGAAGAGACATTCCATGGAAATCAAATTTGATAGCCTGCTAATAAATCAATTAATTATTTAAAAATTGTATTTGAGAAATGGGTTTTGTCTCGCGGAATTTGTGCAGATAAAAGAGGTAATTAAGTCATGAGCAAGTGGGATTCGGTTAGGCTGAATGAAAGTCTTCGCAGTGAAATCATATAGTACTAGACTACATAAAGAAATGTGCTTCAATGATGCCTAGTTGAGTCATGGTCTACTCGTCAGTGTGCAAATCTTCAAGGAGAAAGTAGAAGCTTCCTACCATTCGAATCATGTCGTGTACGCATGGTCTTCAGCGTATTGATGGCTCACGTGTCCTGACATGACATGACTACTAACCAAACTATGCATCGCCATGGAATATCTTAACCGTTTGATTAATATCACTGAGTAATAATAGCATAAAGAATACTAGTATTCAAACAACTTTCATGATCAAACTGTTGGTTTGGCTTACTGGTTCAGGTATCATTTTTGTCATCCTGTTTTCATTTACTGTTACAAAACAAAGTTTACAATAACTTAAAGTAAGGATCAAAGAACTGATAGGATCATTTTTGTTTCACTTTTCATCCTTAGCCAAAACCATTTACAGAAAGAGAGATCAAGGGTCAAATGATTCACAAATGAACTTAGACTTGGGACCAACGTAGTACTTGTTGTTAGGTTGCTAATTTGTAAGCTTGCAAGCCACAATCAAAAGCTCATTGATTGCTCCACGTCAAGAAAAATCCATTTCCATGTTTATCATCACACCTAGTAGCATGTTTTTGTAAGTTTCTCTTTTCACTTGGGAAAAAAAATTGCCTATGAGAAGATTGATTGTGATCTGATGGCGAAGTACATATAGACATTTTTGCTGGTAAACCTGGGGATTACCCATGTTCAACCTGATTTCACATAACTTCACAGTTCATATGTTTCCTTGCAGATATTTTCAGTTTCTTAGATTACTTCTTTTCTGATTGTTACAAGTCATTAGCCCTAACTTGGAAACCAAAGTACTCCAGATATTATTATTTCCTGAATAATGCCCATCTGCTAGCAGACTTTGTTGCTTTGCTACGTTTGGGGTCCCATCCCATTTAATATCAGCTAGGGTAGAAAGATGAGGCTTTGAAATTTTGAAAATAAAGATCAGAAACATCATCATCCTATTAATATCGATCTTTGCCTTCATTTTCATGCTAGCAATGAAGCTATGGTTTAACTTTACTTCTGCTTTTAGCACTCCTCAATCCCCCGATTGGCATGGAATTATTGGCGCTGCAGACAGTATTTGCCCAGCCTGTGGCCTGGAGTTGTTGGTTTTTGCTCTTGATATCCAATCATGACAATTTTGACGAATCTATTTGGGTAAATTAGAACAACAGAAGTTCTTCACTTTTCTGTCTGAATTACCTTTTTTAGATTGGCAAAAAACATAGTTAAAAGCCCAAGTTGTGAATGTAATAATGTTCATGTTCCGGAAAAAAGTAAAAGACAGTCCTTAACTCTCTTAAAGATTAAACTTTCTATTTATAGATACATACTGATTATTCGTAAGCTAAAAAGACATGCACAAATAGAATTTACCCTTTATTGTTGATGGCCCTCGTGACTCTAATAAAATTATGAGTTTACGTCTCAAATTTGAGTAAGTCTGCATCAAGTAGACCTAGTAATTTCCGTATAAAAATCATTGGTATCAAATAAAATAATATTCGTACGATATCAAATACGAAAAATTTATATTAAAATTTGTATTAACATGTAAAATATAATTTTATTTTAAAAATTTTATTTCATATTATATATAATTTTTATTAAATTTAAATTTAAATTATTTTTACATCTTTTATTTATTTTATTTTTATATCATCTTACCGTTTTATATTTAAAATAATCAATATTTTTTATTTTTTATTTATATTATTTTCTATCCAACGTCGATGCAAGATTTTTACGGATGTCAACATAAATTGGTCAAGTAATGGATCTCTTAGACAATCTTGTTCAACTAGTTTTCCCAGCCAAAGTGGAAAAGGACACAACAGTTGCAGAAAACCCGGCTACTGACTAATAGAGACATGACTGATCGAGTAAAGAAAAATCTTAACATATTATAGAGCTTAATATGGAACCCAAACAAAACCCATCTCTTACTCTGCACAAAGAAAGGCCTTTACGGTATTAGCTTGGAATGAAACCCAAAAACCATGATTGGACTCATGCCATGCCAAACCAGCCCAGCATTATCTCTTGGGCTAAGAGTTCTCAGCAAAAAACTTTTTCCCATTACTAACTTGACCCAATTGGTTATTAGATTAGGCAGTACTTCGGATCAAATGGACAAACATGCCATGACTCTAGACCCACGTATATGCCAAATAAGGTTCTGAATTTCGGCAAAGGCAGTTAGTTACTACCATACAAGATCTTTATAATCAGGTTTCCATGCTTACAGTACAAGATTTTGTCAGCCATTTCTATAGTTTGCTTCCAATTCCATCCTCTGCTTCAATTTCTTCACATCAGCCACACATTGAAGTTAGCCAACAACTATTATGTCGGTTTGGCATTCCAATTATAGGCAATGGCAGTACGAGAAACAGCTAGAATTGATCTAACTAACCCCAAAAGAAGAATATAAACCAAAACAAAGAGAAAAACAAGGAGCAAGAAACGGGCATTGTCATAGAAAAAATCAGCTTGAATCACAAATTCTAAACCACTAATCCACCCTCTGAATTTCCCGTTTTGCTGTATTTTTATGCCAAAGAAGCTCACAGCCATCCCCCAATCGTTCTATATCTTCCTCTTCCCCTCCTTTATCAGGCAGGGCAGAGCTTAGGCATTGCAGAAGCCACTCTCTCTCTCTCTCTCTCTCACACACACACAACTATTCTTTCATTCCATTTTTTCTTTCTTTGTAACGTTCCCGAAATGGGCTCCAAGGTTTGGCTGATGTTCCTTCTGTTGGCCATGGCAATGGTGGCCGAATCCACCACCTTTCACGAGGCCACCTGGGGTCTCGCCCATTTGGGCCACGACGAGACAAGTTCATGCATCGGCGGACACTGTAACGTCGAAGATGTAACCGATGAACTGATGGACTCGGAGACAAATCGTCGCCAACTAGCGCAGAAAAAAAAATACATAAGCTACGATGCCCTTAGGGCCAACAACGTCCCATGCACCGTTCGCGGAAACTCCTACTACAACTGTAATCCTGGCAAAAAAAAAATAATTAACCCTTACAATCGTGGTTGCACCATCATGGCCCATTGCTATAGGTGGACTGATTAATTGAAGACAGTTACTCAAGAGAGAGAAACAAGCCCCATGTATAACAACACTTCTTCAGTCATCGAAGCTTCCAACATTTCCTCCTCGCCTTCTTTAATTCTTTCTTGTTCCAAAACAAGAAAGAAATGAATTATAATTTGTATTATGTTTTTTTTGGTCATTAACATATGTTTTATTGGTTTCTAATATATCTTTTATGGAGGAAATAAATAAAAAATAAAGGCTAGAATAATACAATGATGAGTTCATGACTTCTCTTTTTCATATTATACTTTGGCATTTAATTAGATACCTCAATGTTATCCGAAAAGAAAAGAAAGCTAAAGAAGAAACCCAGAAAGAGCAAATGAGACGTCAGTAAACACGAGGGAAGTGAGCAATCCTCGAATTTGGGTTCAACTTTCCGGCCAAAACACAAATCATGCAACTCAAATACAGACGCGCGGTTTCAGAGGTGATGATGAAAGGTGTTGGTCAGTAATTCAGATTGTCTCAATCGCAATTGCCAAACAAAACTTACAATCAGATTATGCTTTTGGGGGCCTCTTTTATCATTCAATGTCATCAACTCTTCGTCCCCATTACGGTCACTTCTGTCTTTTTGTGTAAACACCTCCACCCTCTTTTACTTTCTAGAAAGACTTACTATATCATTGTATAGTTACCCTAATTCTTAAGTAAAGGTTAAAATAAAAGAATTTTAATTTCACTTTTCTTTTCTTTTTTTGGCCATGAAAGTTTCTCATACAAGGAAAAAAATTACATAGGTTAAAGTTTGAATCTAAAATTCAAAAGTTTGATTGGAGTCACAAATTTAATTATATAAAAATTGTCACATAATCTAAAAGTGACTCAATCATAATTATAAAATTTCAACTAATTTTTAAAAAAAATCAAAGATTTAAAAAAATCTATTTATTAAAAATTAAATTTTTTTAAATATGATTAAATCACGTCATATCTGTTTGTTAACTTAAATGAAGTCACTAAAATTAAGACTGTTTTTTATTGAATACTTCAATTTGAACAGATTTCCGTTCATAAAATTGAAGAAAATATATATATATTTTTTTTTTCTTTTTCTTTTTTTGCAAGGATTGTAAAGTCTTACGTTTCCTTATCATCTTTGATAGTGAGAATAAACGCGTGGTGCCATGTTTGCTCATTGCTTCTCCATGGGCGGTATCTTTCAGGTTTCAAGCATGCCATTGTTTTTCTTTTGAAGTTTTCTTCGCACGTCATCCATAACAATGTGTTACATGAGCTTCATCTTCAGCATTCAGTATAACGCTGCAATACCCTCAAACAAATTTAATGATTATGATACTTTATCATATTCAATTTGAATCATTTGATCTCTTTTAATATAATTTTAACAACTTATCTTTAAAATTCGAAATATAATATTCACATTTTCTTTCAAGTATAGATCCATTAGAACTTAACGCTTATTCACTGTTCTTAAGAAACGGATTTTGCGGCTAAGATTCGATCCTCAATAACTACTTAAACTGATATTCTATTTGTTTTTGTCCATGATGAATCCTTGTTGGATTAACTGATAATTAGGGGAGAAAGATTGGTTGAGGGAAGAGCTGATGGCCCGCCATGTGTAAAAAATGGGTTCCCCCTTTTGATAGTGAAGGGAGAAATTGGTATAGGGCCTCAAAACAGTGCACATGGTGGTTTCAAAGTTGGCAATAAATGACCTACCGACTGCAGGGCTGCATAGTTTACAAAGCAATACATTCGCACAAACAAACAAAGACAAGACAAAACAAAACGAAACCAAACCTAAGAGGTGCCATCTTTTCTGGCTTTCCCAATCTGATCACAGCTCTCCATTTTTATAATTTATTTCTTTCTTTCTAGCCTTTCATCATCAGGAGTCCCACTTCCCTTCCCACCTGCACTTTCTCATGTCTCCATTCACTGCAGTTTGGTCTCTTTTGAGTCAAAAAAGGACGACTTTAACCAATGCACAAGTGCAAAATTCAAAAAATGAACAACTACATTTGCATGATTGCTTTTACAACAATTTAGTGTCTCTCTTGTATTGAAGTGCCCTCTACCTTAGGCAACTCAAATAAAGAAGTCATTGCTTTCTCTTTCCTTCCACCCATTCTGGCCTTCTTATACAAGTGGGTCCTTGAATTCACTCTCCTAATAAAATACCCTCGTGTGGCTGAAATGGCACCAAATTGGTCATCAAGCCCACTAGATTTATTACCAAATTGGTCTTCATCACAACAAACCCCTCTATGACCAGAATTCAAGAGCAGCTTATAAAAATTTTCAGCATTAAAAGTTTCATCAGAAGGAAAGATTGAATGGGACCCATTTCATATTCAAAGGTGATTTTTTTTTTCCATAATGACCCATTATGGTGGATCTACCCACAAGGTAAAGAACTCAAGATAGAGCATCCTAGATCACAGTTTGGGGAAGTAGAAATAAGCAAATAGAAATGCTTACCTCTCATGTTAGGGCATCTTTTCTTTTTCCTTTCCCTCGCACAGGAAAAACAAAGAGAAGAGTCAAGATTCCTTGCCCATTTATCTACTCTTTCTTTGACAGCAAGCAGCACCGCTCTGCTTTTGCTGTTTGATACAAACAAAACTTTTCCAATTCCAAGTCCTCTGTCTGACTGTCTGTATCTCTCTCTTCTGATTGCCTCTCTGCTAATCTGCACTTCTTTCAATGTTTATTCATGTCTAAAAGCACTGCAACTGATTTGGATCGCAAGACTCGCAGTTTATTATCTTCTGCATTATTGATGGAAAAAGAATTGCCAGAGGGAGTAAACCCCTTCAATTCAATTCACAGTTAACCATTAAAATGAATCGTTGTAACATCTCAAGACATTGGATATAATAGCATCAAAGAGTTTCATTAGCAAAATCATTCCATTAAAATGAATCGTTGTAACATCTCAAGACATTGGATATAATAGCATCAAAGAGTTTCATTAGCAAAATCATTTCGCATTATCTTCAGTTCTTCACTTGGCTAAGCTAAAATTAATTATTTTTCTTAACTCAAATTTCCCAGCATCCAAACATAACAAAGAAAAAGTTAAGTCAGACAAAAATAAAACTTTACAGTCGAAGCAAAGATTCTCTTTCATTCTTCCTAAAGTGTCCATCATTACAAATCTTGTCTCGTTTTTTCTCCAAGCTTTCCCATTCCCCATCTTCAGTGCCCCAACAATATATAAAAATCTTATAACAACATCAACGACATAAAAAAAAGGACTAAAATTGTTTTTTTTTTTTCAAGAAAAAGTGGAAGAACCTGAAACTCTAGGTGAAGTAACCGGAAAAAGTGGGAGAAGCCTAGGCTCCGAATCTCGCGGCGTAGATGCCGGTGATGGATGCAAATAAAAACCCTTCTCCTGAATTGCCTTCTCTTCAGCTTCCTTGTCTAGTTTCGCATTACTATTAAAACTATTCGTGTAATTTCCAGGTCCAGATCGGTCAAACGGGTCGGGTATCAAGGGAGTAACCGGGCTAAGAGCCAAAGAGGGGAAGTCGAGAATGCTAGGAGAGAGTATTTCGGGTTTCCGGGGAGAAAACCCGGTATTGTTGGAGCTAAAAACCGGGTTCAACGGGTTGATCTTGAGGTTCTTGAGAGAGCTCCTTCGCTCATAAAGTCTAAACCCAGAATTTTGCTTGCTTTTGGGGATGGTTTTGATCGGAGGGATGTGGGTTTTCGGGTTCGGGTCGGGTTGAGGTGAGGTAGTTGGTTTGGTGGAAGAAGCAAGCTTGGCGGTCTCGGAGGAACCCGTGAGCATCTGAACAACTTGCTTGAAAGAGGAAGTGTCGGCTTGGACGAAGGTTGTCGGGTAAGGGTTGGCGGATTCGGATCTGGTGATGGGTTTGGGCTGTTGAGGCGGCGGAGCTGGCGGCGGTGGGTTGGTGTTGTTGCTGCTGCTGCTTGTGCTGCTGGTGCTGCTGTTCGGACTGTGGCTTTTAGGAGAGGCAGGGAAAGTTGGGTTCGAACTCGGCCTTGGAGAGGTCTCCATTTAGTTTTCCTTTCTTTTGGTTGTTTGGGGAGCTTTGATGCTTGGAAGGAAAGAAGTTAAAGCAGAAGGGGAATGGAGAAAGAAAGAGAGGAGAGAGTGAGAAGATAGACGCGAAGAGGAGAGTTATGGGTACTTTGATTTTGGTTTGGTAAGAAATGTTTTGGTGGGGACTTTGGGCTTGGGGGTCTTTCTAGTTGTGTATAAACCCCATTCCCTCATTTATGGCTGTGATGACACGCGCCACATCATTAAATTCATTTTTCTAGCCACAGCCTCTGTTATTGGTATTTTAATAAATGGATTATAGATATGAATTTGATTGAATTATTTGCATTTAAAGGAATTAAATTACCATAAATTCATTTAAGATTAGGTCGAAATAACTCTCAACAACTCTCCTTTCTAATGCTTGTACTATCTCGAACATCAATTAAATTTATTCATCAAGCATAGAATTTTGTTGATGGATGTTGTCACCATGTTCACTACTTTTTTCATATAAATATTTTTTATTTATTTTGAATAGCCAAAAAAATAAATTACATATTCAAATCATTCTAAATAAATTTATTTACATTGAATTTAACAAATTCATAAAAAAAAAATTCTCAAAACTATCAAGGGATTTGATTTCAAAGCCGCCAGAAGAAAATTAATTTTTTTTATCTCTTGAGCCAACATCGATTGATAGGATTTTTTTTATTTAATGTACTTAATCTTATAAGATTCTCTTAAGTAATATGCAATGACAAATTGAAAAATGAAAATATTTATTTCTTATTTTGAATTGGTCCAAATAGACTTGTCTATGATTTGTATCAAGTAAACTCCCAATTGATTACTAACTTTTAACCAATAATCATAGACTTGTCTAATTGTAATAAATTATTATTTTATTCATTATTATAAAATAATTTAGATTTTACAAACTAAAATAAAATGACATATATATTTAAAAAAATAAAAAATAAATAAATATCATCATTTTAAGAATACTCGTGAAATTTTAAAATTTTATTTATTATAATTGAATAATAATAATCTTTTATATATATTAAATTGCTTGTAAATTAGAGCGATCAGGGAATACGCACTAAGAGCGAGAGTGTGGATCGAATTGAGAGAAGTCCAAGTGGTAACACGCAATTGGTGGTGCGTGGAATTTCAGACAAAATGGGTGGGACAGAAGAGAGAGAAAAGATGGAAATCGTCAATAAAAGATTCAATATCTGGCATTGACTTACACAACCTTTGAATCTGTCTGGCGACTGTAAGGTAAGATGGTGTCATCGTCACATCAAACAATTACTACTCCGATCAATTTATTTTAATTTTATTATTACAACGCAATAGTAAGCACTATTTTATTTATTTATTAATATTCATCATTATTGCATATAAAAATGTATTTTCAATCCCTAATAGTAAAAAAATAATTTCTTAATTTATTTTATATATTCAAATTATTTTATATATTTTAAATTTATGTATTGTAATATTAATTTAATAATAAAATTTTATCTTCTATGAGAAAAAAATTTAATTTATTATTATTACTTACAATACTTTTGTTTAAAGGAGGAGGATATCTTTAAATTTTTAATAACTCAAAATATTAGAAGATTTTTAAAATTATATTAAAAATTTTTGTAATATGTAAAATGATTCGAATTTAAATAATTTTTAAGATATTTTATATTTTTTGTAAACATTTTCATGACTTAAAACTTGATAAAACGTCGGTTTGAAATGGTGTAAAATCATTTGTAAAATGGAGAATGAAAGCTTTATATAGGTAACCCTTTTTTTTTTTTTATTGTTTTGTTTATTTACATAGTAAGTTCGGGGATGGTAGCAATCGGCAATGTGCAAGGGAACCACGAAATCGAATCCATGACTCAAATAGATTGTACAAACTTGACTCCATGGATGGTGTTGAGTCAGGTACAAATTACATTAAGCACATTGTCAGTGAAAACCCTATTTGTGTTTATGTCCCACCCAACAATGATATTTATCCTTAATTGCTTCTTTAAATCGGGTCAGCAAAATCAGATTTAAACCTCCGCACATTAAAGACATTTGGTCCCCATATTCTTGGGAAAAATTTGTAAAATTTTATTCACTTACCAACACAAATTTATTAGAAAAAAAAAATTGAGATTCTCTCAAATTCTATTTTTTTCCTTAATTACTAATCTCCGTCCATAAGTTCGAATCCGGTTGTCGTACACAAGATAGAGAGTAAAGATTGATATGGATGAAGAGTAAAATTGATTCTAATAAAATTGAAATGATAAAAAAAAATTATTAAAGATATACTTTTTTAACAAAAAAATAAAAAAAATAAAAAATAGATATATAAAAATAATTTGACCATATAAAATTTGTCTTATATGACCAAAAGCTACTGAATTGGACTTCCAAAAAACTTTTAAATCTTAAACGTTTATTTTAATGGTTGTAAGAAAATTTTATAAGTTTCAATAATTATAATTTTTTTTTTATGAAAAGGGTGAAAACTGAAAAAAGCTTCCACCAATTCAGGGAGGGAGATGGTGGGTATATGGGGTGATGATAAATATACCCAAAGATTGCTCACAAGGTCAGACTCATTGATGCCCACATTGAAGTTGATACTTATTGCCAGTATCCTAAGCTGCAGGAACAATTTAAGCAAAGAGGGGGAAAAAAGTGAAAATGAGAGGTGAATCTAATTCCCATTATGTAACCCTGCTGGCAAGCAAAGTGTCGTAGCAAGGTACAAAGAAGGGACCACATTGGCCACTTCCATTTCAATCCACAACAAGGAGGGGAAAGAGGGGACTGGTTTTTTTGGTGCTTTTAAGCTTCTCTTTTCATGGAGGAGACACCATTTATGAAATTGGAAAATGGTAGATGGATGCAACTTGGCACGTTTGTAAAATTTGCTATCTTTGATGTATTTGACATAGGAACCCTCCCATCTTTCACTTTGGTTTGATTGGGATTAAAAGTGACAAAAGTTGATCCGATTTAAATAATTTATTCAACAAGTTTAATTTGAATAAAAAATAATAATTCACATTCAATATGATATAAATTTGAATTAATTAAATTTGTATCAATTGATTTTAATATGATCTAAATTCAAATTTATTTAAATTTAAATAAATTTAAATTCAACATGATCCATATCTAATTTATCTAGAAATGAATTGATACGTACTCAAATTATCTTAAACATTAAATAAGTTGATGTGAATATTTAAATAACCTTATTAAATATAATATTTATTTTTTAGTTCTTATCATATATATATAATTTTTATCAATTTTTTATCATATTACTTTATTTTTTATTTATGTTATTTTTCTTGCGCCATGATTTCGTGTCTAAAAGATACCATTATTTACCCTTATTCATCAAATGAGAAGAGAGACAACATTGATATTTTTATTTTGAAATAGACAATATTGAGTTATTGAATTAACTACCGACAATATTTGTTTTATATATATATATATTATATAGATTGTGTAACCAGTTTCTTTATGCCCCGGTTGCATGATTAATTTGACTAATGACATGGATGGTCTGAATTAGTCCGGAATTGCCGATGCTGGAATATGAACGGAATCATAGCTAAACCAGGTTGACATGACTGAAAGCTACATCCAACTGGCAAAGGATGCTTAAGAAAAAAGAAAGAAAGAAACTGAAGGAGAATAATACGAAATTAGTAAGGTCTATGGGCCATGGATTTGTCTACTGAATCTGGGATAGCAAATTCCCATTCTTGAACACATTGATCAGCTCATTGAACTTTTGGTTGAGTTTAATGGGCTTTTCAGTCATATGCAATCTTCATTAATTAATCAATCGAAGGCTCAAGGGGTGAATCTGTGTTGGCACAGTTTATAAGAATATGCAAAATAAAAGATCTCTCGAGTTTTTACAATTGATGTAAAAACGTTCCATTAAGTTTAATCATTCTTCTTCCCTTTGAAATGTGAGAGATTGGGGCAGGTTGCTGCTGGCCCTGTAGGACCCAGAACTTGCAAGGAAATGAACAAAGAAGCCAAGAGCTTAAACCAAATGACCCTGTTTCGAACGACTGTTGTACTGTAACTTTCACTTGGCAATGCCATCATCACCGAAAGCAATAACATGGGGTAACCATATCCAAAATCCATCATGGCATAATATTGCTTGTCAAACGATGAGGCCATCGAGCTCTTAGATGACACATAACACATTAGCAATCAATTCGGATCACGCCAAAAGAAAATCATGAAATGATTAAAGGTGGATTAGAAAATCTTAAACTTTTAAACACGATTTAATAAAATGACAAAAAATTAATAAAAATTTATATAAATATATCAAATCTAAAATAAAAAATTTCAAAAGAATATTAATACAAATTTTTCTTATTTTCTATTTCCGGAATCAAATTTCATGCTGCGAACTTAAAAGTGAATGGCCAATGAAAGGCTACCCCTAATCATAGGTATTTACATTCTTTTCTCATGTACATATCAATAAAAGGAGGATTATAATTTATAACCCTTTAATTTAAAAAGTCGTATGTCTGCCACAATGCAGACCACATACACTCCTCCCCATGAGCAATACCCAGATTTTTCTGTCCTGATTGCTTTGTTTATTGAGATTATCCTCATTTCCCCAGGGACATCGGGAAAAATAGAAAGAAAATAAGGCTTGAACCATTGTTAGAAAGAAGAAAGAGTCGTAGTAATTAAAAAGAAATCGATTGATTATTCCATATATCACTGTCGCATATTGTCACCCAAAGCAACACACTGAACAAAATGCCATTACAATTAAAGCTAGGAAACTGTAAGTGGTAGTTAACACATGAACAACAATGGAAATGAGATAGATCTGCTCAACAGTGGAATTCTAGTTCTAGTAACATTTGGATTTGGGTTCGAAAGCCAATGGCCCAACGGTGTAGAGAGTAAATGGGAGCTTGTTTGCAACATATGGCTTCTCAGGCCTCAAGGTAGCGCCGCTCACTCCGCCATGGATATCAGATGGCTTGCTGCAAGAAGCCAATGGTGATGATACTAGGGTAACTGTGCATTTGTGGGCTCCAAAGTTGGAGATGGTCTTTGGTGCTTCCAGTAAGAAATAGCCGTTATTGTCTGTTTTGGCTTCGACCACTACCTTGTATTTGGTGTTCTTGCATGTTAGCTTTACAACGGCACCTGCGAAACAATGCCAAAGTGTTCAGTGAGTTAGTAATATAGGGTGCCATAACAGTGCATGCTAGTCGTTGATTTGCATACGCCTACAGGTATGAGCTTTGTTGAAAAAAAGTAAATCTTTTTCATTCAAAATTAAAAAATTGAAGTTTCCATTCAAACAAAATCGCAAGTCACATCAATAAATCATGATGACATTTACAAGCAAAAATAATTAAATATATGCATTGGAGTGATTCTAGCTTTAGTTGTGTAGACAAGTGATTTACGTGCACGCACAAACCGAAACGATTATACCATTTAAAAAAGAAATGACAATGGCTAATGATTCTGCTTGATGCAGATGAATGAAACCTTAGTAAGCATTAATGCACTTAAAGTTATTGGTTTAGTGAATGAGGTTAAGTTCAATCTATTTCTTTCAAACGAAACTCTGCTTTCATAGGTTTCGAACTGACCAAGGATTGGTTTAGCTCCCAAGAGGGTGTCGACTCCAGCGTACTTGCATGACTTGCAATAAATAACGCCCTGAACTGCCACAAGACTCCTTTGAGGCTTTGGGTAAGTTGGTGGCTTAGTAGGGGGCAGAGTTGGGGGCTTGGTTGGAGGATGAACTGGTGGCTTGGTTGGAGGATAAACTGGTGGCTTAGTTGGTGGCTTGGTTGGAGGATAAACTGGTGGCTTAGTTGGTGGCTTGGTCGGAGGATGAACTGGGGGCTTAGTTGGTGGCTTGGTCGGAGGGTGAACTGGGGGCTTGGATGGAGGGTAAGTTGGTGGGTGAACTGGTGGCTTGGGTGGTGGGTGAACTGGGGGCTTGGGTGGTGGATAAACTGGCGCAGGAGTTGGGGCTTTGTGTGGGGGGTAAACAGGTGGATGGGTTGGGGGCTTAGTGGGTGGGGGAGTGGGCGGGTGGTGGTGGTGGTGGTGGTGGTGGCTCGGTGGGTGACTAGGTGGCTCTACAGGTGAAACTCCATGGTAATGAGGAGGCAAAGCCTCAGACGAAATCTGAGCAGACGCATTGAAGCTGCTCAGTAAGAGCAGCGAAAGCTGCACAAGCAAAACAGCTTTAGCTGCTGCTGCAAACCCCATATTTTGCTAAGCTACAGACAAGGGAAAAGATTGAGAAGTCGAGTGTTCTAAGGAGGGAATTTATAGTGGTTAACCCGTGATTCTCTGCGGCTTTCATTGACGAGAAATCTAGTTTTATAATAAGGTAGGATAGGGCTGTAGGCTACTATTATAAACCATGCATAAACCAAATTGGAATTCTTTTGATTTTGTGGCCAAGTGGTCGCAGGGCTTCTTCAAATGTAGAAGATTCCAAGGACTTCGATTAATGAACCATCTTTGTTTAAATTGGAAAATTTATCTTTATTTAAACATGGATTATTAAAATGATAAACCTCAGTCATAGAAAAAGAGGCATGAAAATGGTTTGAAGATGGAAAAAGGTGTAGGTAAAACAATAGAAATCCAAGCTGCAATGCCAATGAATGGGAATATTGTACGTTGCAAGGGTTTTGACTGAAAAGATTTAAGCCTGTCAATGTCAAGAAACTCTTTGTGACGATAAAAATAGACGTGGACAAACAAAGCATTGAGTTGATACGTCACAAACATATTTTTATATCTGTTTTTTTATTAAATTTTAATTTATATCAATTTTTTATTTTTTTAATTTCGTTTTCATGATTAAAATTATTAAATTTTGAAAGTACCAGATCAGTCAGAATTCGATCTACATGCACAACATACTGGCCAAAGAAGGATCAACCAATGTCTCAGACTCTCCTCTTCCTAGTCTCCATTGCCCAGTTAAACCATAGAAGTTTATTATTTTAAGTGTTATATCATACTCTTAAGGCCTTTCGGGCATTGAATAATGAGGTTGATTGCGTGTACGCTTAACTACGCAAGCACATGGAGAATCATTACAGATTTACAATGCCAAAATCATAATTTTCAAATGAAAAGAATGCTCTTTTCCGTGTAATTTACAATAGGTATCAAGTGGGGATAACATGGTTGATTACTTCGACTGTGAAATGCAGCATTCATCTGATTATTTGAGTTCTCTAAACTCGAACTTTGACCCTATGAGCCTATGCGAAAGAGCTTAAAGTTTTGTTTAATGGAGAAAAATTCTTGGATCAAGCGATAATCAAGAAATGGAGTGAAAGCAAGCTGGTTCTACTTACAACTTACAAGAAGGGTAGAAAATGGTTGACATGCTTGTTTAGAGAAATTTATATCATGTACACTTGTACAAGCCACCATGAAATTACAGCTTGTGATCAAATTATTAAAAAAGATTATGTTGATGAACTTGAGTTCATTGATATTTTGTCAAATTCATGGTACAATTTTCTAGGGTTTTTTATTTTTCAAAAAGAATAAATTACAAGAAAAACTATATAATCAAATATTACATTTCTAAAAATCATTTAGATTAATCAAACAAACCATTGCATAATAGCATTGTGGCTCTTCCATGGACTTTGATTCATGGATAAAAAAAGATAACTCAATGCACAAAAATTACGCATTGTGAAGTTTAAAAAAAATTGTGTATGTAATCTTTCATCTACATTAACAAATAAATTTTTTTGTTTGAATTCATGACTTTCATATCACAAGTAAGCAACGTTTACTATTACTGCAAAATTTCGCTCTACTTTGATTCATGTAAAAAAAAAAAAAAAAAGATAAACCCTCTCTTTTATCATGTTCTTAGTTCAAACTTAGCATCACATGGTTATGGAAGGGGAAGAACTTGGCCTTCAATTTGACCTCTCTCAAATCTCATTAATCTAAGAAACTATAATGCTTCATATATTCTTAAGTTATTAAAATAAAACTGGTCTGGCTCATGATCTTCCTTTGCTTATTTACATCCATCAGGTTATACAAATAAATTTTAGAAAATTGCCACTCACTGCAGTCAACAAGTTCATGTGGATTATCAATATAAACCTAGAAAGAAATGTAAA
This sequence comes from Firmiana major, assembly GCA_033439115.1. Classification (NCBI taxonomy): domain Eukaryota; kingdom Viridiplantae; phylum Streptophyta; class Magnoliopsida; order Malvales; family Malvaceae; genus Firmiana; species Firmiana major. The sequence continues at coordinate 1,787,167 of CM065914.1, read as the reverse complement.
TTACTCTTCACACAAATTTAGGCATAGTGAATCCTGTGTCGAGATCCAAAATATTTTTCTTTGGACTATCACCTGCATTAGTAAATTTAATCATACAGCTCTCTCTCTCTCTCTCTCTCTCTCTCTGCTCCAATCAAGTTGAAAGAATGAGAAAAAATCATTTCAAGATGGGCTTCGAAATCACAAGTCAACCTGCATGTACAAATGGAATTTTACCATTGGTCCAGAAAACCAGCTCACTATAGTTTAGTTTGTTTAGTGCAGATGGTTGCCAGCTTAATTGGAGAAATTTTGAGTTAAACTTTATTTCATGCATTGACCGGATAATAAGGTATTTATATTTGATTCTGTGCCCTGCAATATGCATTAATGGTTGTCTCCTTTAAATTACCAGAAGCAGGATGGTTTCCGCTGATGAAATGCACATGGTGCAATGTTAGATTAATATGCCGGTGGATTACTTTGGTAATCCTTGAATAATTTACATAAATTAGTAATTTACTCTTAGGAATCACTAATAATTATTCCCAGAAAAAGAATTTTCGCTAATCTATTGTCAATTAACTACTCTTTGGCACCAGAAAGCTGCTGTGCATACAAATATAATAACCTATTCAAAGATAATCTATTTCAATACCGATTATTAATATATTCAATTTAATTTAATTTGTTATCAGAATAATTTAAATTTAAATTAAAAAATAAATAAATTAAGCTTAAATAAAGACCATTAATGAATTGACTCCTTTATTGTTATAAATTTCTAAAGCTGGAGTGTGAAAAGATACATTGTTCTACCGCTCTAGCGCTTGACAAGTCTCACCATGTTCTAATAATATAGACCAGAATGGGAAAGAAAAGCCCAAAATGGATTACAGAGAGACCAAGAATATCCGCAATAACAAAATGTAAAGAAAAATTACTCTCGGCAGAAAACAAATAACTCAGTACCACATATCCAGACTCGCAAGAAAATAATTCAGAGAATGCTTACAAACTAGGTTCACTCAGTTTCAAAAGACGAGTTATAAATGCTCTAACAAAATCTCCCCGCACATATTTCTATGTCATTAAAAAAAAAAACCTTTGTGGACTAGTCTCAGAGCTGCAGTTCCAGTTTCAAAATCGAACATAGGATCTTCCAGATCATAGTTCTCCATATATGCAATCACCAAGAAGCTGTAGCAATCAACAAAGAAACATAAGATGCGTCTAACATAGCAAGCAAAGTAAGATAAAGCATCCTCACAACATAACAATGGAAGTATCTCAAGGAAGAAATGGTCCAGGAAATTAATGACTGCTTCATTAAATAAAGCAAATATAATAATTCTTTTTGAAATTTGCATGCCCATACAGGGCCTTTGTCAACAGACCAGAAAATCAATCTTTTACCAATCAATCTTCCACTCTATAACCTCAAATTAGCATCCCCATACAAGGTCTTCGATACCAGACCATCAAATCAAGCTTTATCCAATCAATTTTCCAGTCTAAAGTTCAATCCTGAAAATCCCAAATGAAATAAATTTCAAGGGATTCTAAGTTCAGTACAAACATTAGCCAAACAATATCACCTCCTCACTTTTCTTCATTTATGAGCATTAGGAAAATATATATAAAAGTTGAACATCATTCAGGCATACTACGATAGAACAATAAACCAAGTTATTCACTAATAGAATTTGCTACTTGTATGGTTTTAGTTAAATATCCGTGCTAAAAAAGAAAAAGATAGATAATTAAAAATGCCTGTGCAAAACTCATAAAAATTTTTGAAAGAAAATATACTAAACTTGGGAAGATTGTCAACATGTCAAGAGTATGCAAATAACTGGAGCATACAAGTATAAACAATACAAGTACTAACATAAGAAGAAGAGATATAAAAAAAGGCATATCGTAACATGAGAGACTTCTAAGATGCATCACTGATCACACCACATCTCGCATAGACAAATATTAGGAATAGCCTAAAGAGCCATTACCCTTATGTTTGAGCTTCAGTCTCTTTATCCTCAATAGCATTTGTATTGCCATTTGCCTCCACGCCTTCAGCATCCTCAGTTGGTGGCTGCACCTGTTCCTCTTCTGGCAATGGTTCCTCCACATAATCATTCTCGAAAGCATCAGCTGGAACTTCATAGATCCTCACTTGAGGCTTAGATGGATCCTTCACAAGTACATATTTCCCCTCATTCAACTTCATACACAAGTCCACAATAGACTTCACAATTCCCCACATATTCGCAGTATTCAGATTAATTTGAGTAGCAAAATCCCTGGGCTTATAACCAACAACAGCCAATATTACATGATTAAAATGATCCCTTGGATGCACCCTTGAAACATACCCCAACTTCATCAGATCGGCACTCGCTAAAAGGGCTTGAGCAGTCCATTTAGCCAACTTATTTGCATTATTCTTTAACTCAGTAGCCAAAACCGCACCCCTTTGTGTCTCCAATTTCTGCCTCCAATCAACACCCGAATACTTGGGATCAAACTCGTTAAGTGCATTCAAAGTTAGGAAAGACTTCTGCTTATTAAGCTCAACAACACTCTGAACCTCGCACCGTGCAACCAAATACATATCATTATCAAGCTTCCACCTTCTATACCTATACGCCACGGAAGCCACCTCATCACCCTCATTGGCAAAAGGGTTCGGCTCATCAAAACTCACCTTATTCCCATCCCTAACCAAAACCTGCTGTGAAAAATTCTGATTTATATAAGCTGCTTCAACACTCAATGAATACGCAGAGTTAATATCATCTTTAGCTTCAGGCAATGGCTCCTGAGAAGTCTCGTGGACAGACAACAAATCTAATTGCGACCCATCTCTTTTATCAAAAAATAACTTATTCCCAACACGTTGAACGACAATATCCCATGAATAAACTGACCTGGGTGCACACATTAACGTTGCTAGAATCGCATCAGTCGCAAAAACAGTTGCTTTATCCTCATTGGCCAATCTCCGGATCACCGGATCGTCAGTCGTGGTGACTTTAAAGAAATTTCTGTTTTTGAACCTCTCGAGTCTACGTTCGTTCTTGGGGGTGATTCGATCAAAGGACCGATCGTAATACTCTAAACCACCACAGAAGAGTAAATCTTCGGGTTCGGGAACGGAAAAGGATAATTTGGAGAATGTTGAGAACGGAATTTGATCGAGCATGTTCCATTCTGGTTGGATATCGACGGAGGATTTGAAAATTGCAGCTTCGCGACGTTGCTGGTTCTGATTGGACCGGTTAAGATTATAAAGACGGTCACGGCGGGCTCGTTCTTTCTCGGCCTCTCTTTTTCGAGCCTCGACTTCTTCATCTCGTCGTTGAGGGAGTTGAGGTCGGTTTTGGTTGAAACGCCACTTAGGGCCGAATTTGGGCCGAGGAGGAGGCTTGGCGTCGACTAAACGGAAGGAGGAATCATCATCGGGGTTAGCAAGGGCGAAAGCGTCGAGGTCGAGGGAGAAATCGAAGGGCGCGTCAGAGGAATTGACCGCGCCGGGCTTCCCGTAGGAAGGGCGGTTGGATGGGTTGGAGTTTGAGGAAGGGAAAGAGCGGGTGAAGTCGGCGATTCGACCAAGCTTATCAAAGCGGGAGAAGGGTACGAAGGGGACGTGGAGAGGGAGGGTGGTAGCAGTGGTGGAGTCGGGTGGACCCCAGCCGTCGGGGTTAAACGGTACTGCGCCTACTTCGAAAACTCCTACCATTGTTTGACGAATCTCTGGATTTTGCTGTAGCAACACCACTAGTAGTAGCAGCAGTCTCAGTCTAGCGTGTTAGCGGGAGAATAAAAAGTAGCCCTAAACCTGAGAAAGGCGTTTCATATGTTAAATGATGGGTTTAGCCTCGGTGTTTGGGCTTTTTGTTTTGCTTGTGGATATATTTTGGGCCTATATGGATCTTAGATTGGGTCTTTATTAAAGTCCATTGATGATTTATTCTTTGTTGAATGGGCTTGCAATTGGTCTTTGTTCATGAAAATTTGGGCTTCACACCTTGGTGCTAATGTCTGTTGTAGTTAGAAGAATGTTTTGTTTACAATTACACGGACTTGGACTTTCACCCAAGATCATTTAGGGTTAGCATTTCCAAATTGTAAATCCGTTTATATGCGAATTAAAAAAAAAAAAGATCTGATCATTTTGGTTTGCTATCTGCAAGAGCCAAAACTGTGTGTCTGCGGGCTAACCTGTTGTTTTTGCTAATGGATTAATGCTAGCCTGTTTAACAGCTCCACTCAATAACCTTTTTTTTTTTGTTTTGGGTATAACAGATACTTATGACTCGAAAAAAGAGAACAGAAAGAACATGATCATTTATATTAAGGATAAAAGGGTAAAAAAAAAAAAAAATTTAAAAACAAATTTATTAATTAAATTTTTATTTTTTTTATATTAATTGAGTTTTTATATTTTAATTTTTACTTAATTAAACTCTTTCATAAACAAAAATTATTAAATCTATATATGTTTTATGTCACACGTAATAAAAAATATCAATTTTTATTAAAAAAATTTTAATTGAATAAAAATAAAAAATAAAAATTTAATTGATTAAAAAAATATAAAAATTTAATTATTAAACTTTTTTTTTCAATTTTTGTTAACCTTTTACTTTATATCAATAACTAAGATCATAAGTCTTAAATTCATCTGAATCCCAAGAATGATTGATTAGAGAGAGAAAGATAGAGAGAGAGAGACAGAGGGCGGGGCCGGACAAGACATATTTTGCCATTTTTGACAACCCAACCGCAAAACAATTACCGTCCTTTAGCATGAGACACACAAAGAAGGAAACATGAACTCCACTCTGGTCTCACATCTTTTTCATCATATCATACATTTGTATTTTTGTCCGCTTGTCTGGACATAAAATTTCCTCTCAATTTAAACCATATCTCCATGGCAAGCGTTCTCCAATCAACATCAAAGATCATACATCCTAATAATGCAGGGGTTGATGATCATTCAGTACATCATGCTCCTCATTAATGCTACTGTTCATCATTACCTCCTCCTCATCAAATTAATTAAGCCATCTTAAGATTTTTTTTTTAAAGGGAAATGAAAGTGAAATCATTACTCACTACACAGGATCAAATCAAGAGGAGAGAAACAATACATATCGATCGTGCTATTTCATTTTTTATATTTTGAATTTTGATATTTTTCGTTGGGTGAATGTTATTAATGTGATGTTTTAAATTTACGGTAAAAATAAAAAGAATGAATCTTTAGTATTTATTTTAATGAATATATTTTTATTTTTAAAATTTGAAAAATTTTAAAAGTATGATATTTGAACTTCAACCCTTGTATATTTTCTTCTTAAAATAGAAGTTGCTTTTATTATATATAAAAAAAAAATCTAAAGAATGGAATTTGTGTAAGTTTATTTCTACTATTTGGTTGAGAAATGGAAGCAAGTAATGATGAAGTGTACGTATATATATATATATATATATATATATTCCTAACAATGCTGCAAGTAGTAATCAAATCATAGTATATGGCATTTTTGGGCACATATAACCCAAGAAAAGGAAAGCAGCTAATAGCCTTTCCCATTACAAGTTCTCCACTACTTCTCCTCCTATTTGCCTTTCGATTTAAACACACTATAAACGATTTTCGTTTCCTTACTACCAAGTGTGATGCAAGCTAAAGAAAAACTTCAAACGTCATGCATCTTGCGTCACACAACTTACCAGAGAATCCATATCCCATTTGTATATTTCAATAAAAATATTAATCCCAACTACCATCTCCACCAAAACAACCTAGGAAGTTTCACTGAAAATTTCTCTCTCCCTACATATAGTGCATCTAATTACAAATACTAGCTAACTAGGAAAAACTTTCCTTGCTTTTTTTTAATACGAAAGAAACTTAAATTCGAGAATAAAAATTATTTAAGTATTAAGTTTATTTTATATTTTCTTTGAACATTCTGTATATTGATTGTAAAACTAATTTCGTTACCTATTATATTGTCAACAATCTCTTGAGAAATTCATTTTTAAATCATGAAAATGAATTTTATTATGTAACCTAATACAAAACCACCAAATTATATTACCCAACTAGCAAGATTGAACTACTATTAATTAACAGAAGTAACATCATTTCTAAGCTTGCCAAGAAGTTTTCTTATACTATATCAACTATAGAACATTAATATAGACCGTAATCGATCCTATCTAAACTAGAATGAACAATACCAAACAGCTCTAAATGTTTGTTTAATCCTAGTTTAGCTAGGTTCTAGTGTGAAACATCAGAACAATAGATCTCGGCATTATTTCATATACTAATCAGCAAGTGGCAATGGCGCCTCATGTTTCATCCCTCGAGAGGTTTCTGAAAAACCTTTTTTTTTGGTAACATTCTGAAAGACGTTTTACTAACAATCAAACAAAGATAGAGTAATTAATGATCGGATTATTTACTCCATTAGAACAGCATTCGTCATGCATCAACATCATTGACAAACTTCGTTAGTCTCTCGGATATCCTGGCTGCTTTATAATGATCTGGTGCTGACTCCCCAACCTACACAAGTTTAATTAAGCCAAGAATTTCTAAGCAAAACCCAAAATTTGATAAAAGATTCCTGGAAAACAGAAGAGAAAAGAGGGTAATGAAAGTGAAAGCACAGCATGCCTACCGAAAGATGTAAAGTATGGAAAACAGTATCGTCAACAACAGAGAAACTGGCATGAACAATCTCAGCTCCTTCTTCCTGAATAATACGAATTGTCTCATTGAAAATGAACTGACTGTTGGATCCAGTTGTTAATCCAATCGCCAAAGAAGAACCCATTTCTTGAATCCGGATTTCAGGAGATTTTGACCCACTGTTGCTCCTGCTTGCTGTACTGGTCGACATTTCTACTCCCATTAAGCTGTCTTTCCTTTCCTTCATTCTCTCCAAGTTTGTCTGTAACCTTTTTATATAATTTGCAGCTTCATCCAGCTGATCAGGAAGCGATGTTGGTTCCTGTAAAAGCACTCCATAGTCCATACATCATGCAATGCAATAAAGAAAAAATGAAAGAAAGAGAAATCTAGATAATTTAGCAAAGATTTGTGCACATTTTGGAGTGAGTGAGTGTGAAAAAAGGGAGAGAAAAGAGATAAACCCTAGCGTTGTTAGGGGATACGAGAGAATTGAGCTGGGAATAGAGAGCTTTCATTTGATTTCTCCTGTTTCTCTCAATGAGTTTCCTATCTGTTCTTGAGGAATTAGGGTTGTTCTCCATGGACATCAGCTCTATTGTTACCTTGGAAGCAAACAAAATTAGAAACACTAAAAAAGAAGTCTCACAACCCAACAGTGTTTCTGTGTGTTTGTTAAAGCCTTAAAGGTTCCCTCATCAGAATTCAAGCCAAAGCCAAGGGCAAAAAGCAAAATATATATATCATGAGATGCCAGAGGGAAAAAAAATCTGCTGATATGAACATGGTGGTGGGGTTTGCTGTAGGGCTAAGTGGACTGCCATTGAACCTTTAATTCCTGAGAAAATCATAAATAATTACAAAGGGCTACTGTTTCAATTCCGGCTTTAACCATTTACAGCAAATGCCAATAAAATTTTTTTAACTTTCATATTTTCAATTCAATTTTTACTTAATTTTGACTCTTTGAAGGTCAATTTTCAAATCGAGTTTATCAGTATAGATATGAATGAGATTTTATTTATGTAATATTCTAATAATTATGCACCTTAAATTCCCTTTCCAAGAGAATCATGGTCGTTTTAAGATAAAGTTTAATTAGAAAATGACGACGATATCAGCATAATCAGGTGAAAAGTTTGGCAGCAGAAGGGTTTGATGCTGAGACATTAATAACCCTGAATGTAATAATTGAATATAAAAACGACATGAATAAAAAATATTAAATTAATATAAGTTAAATTAAAAAAATATTATATATAAAATAAAAATTTACAAAAATTATATTTAATATGTGACACGATTCGTAATACAAAATTTTATTGTTATATGCTGCTTCAATTTCACCTACTGCTTTCCCTAAATGTTTGCAATAGAATATAACACTGTAAGACCCAAGCCACCATTTCGTTAAGAAAAAAGTGGAAAGCTTGGTGGCATTTCCATTATTTTAGAATCCTACTAGTTTGATTTGATCACCAACAATGCAAAACGTGCATGCTAACCATTGACTTAAAGTTTTGCTAGAAAAAAAATGCATGTTTATTCGAAAATAATAAAGACTTCATCATTTTTTAAAGTCTCATTCTTCGGGAAGGTCTTTGGTTGTTAGATTTATATATGTTCTTTATTGATTTTTTTTACTCTAGTCTCCAAAACTATTCTATATCTATAATATCTATAAGTGCAATATTGCATATAAATATAAAATTATTTTTTAATTAGACAATTATGCAAGCTTTGTTTATATATATACACACACAATTGATGAAAGATAACATGCAAATATTGAAATTTAAATTTAAAATCTGTAAAAAAAAAAATCATACTTTTGTTTTTATTGAAACAATTAAAAGATAATTACATTTTATAAGAAAAAAAAACACTTAACAACTGCTAACTAACTAACTTGTTTTAATTTTAAGCTTTCTATTTTACTGCTAATGAGACATTGATTTAGTGAAAAATAAAAGTTATACAAATTCGAAATTTTAAATTCAAATTTCATTACTTTGTGAATTTGAATTTAGTTATTAAGTTTATTTTTTGAATAAAAAATTTAAAAGTAATGAAGGTTATTTCATCTCTGAAGTCAATGGTAAACCAACAATTCATTATTGAAATTTAAAAATTTATTAAATTTTCACATGTAAACTTTTAGGAATTTAAGATAACTTATTAACTAGAGACCGTGAGAATTCAAACCCAAAGTACTTTAATAAATTAAGTAATTTTGATAAGATTATATGTTTTATAAATGTAGTATTTACTATAAAAAACAAGAATTCTTGTATAAAGAGCACGTATAATCTTGTCTAGTCAAACATCATCACGCACACAATAATAAAAGCTTGGATTAATGTAATTTTCGGTTGCTATGAAACTACAAAATAAAAGAAATGGAAAATTAGCTATCTGTTACTAAAAAAATAATTTGTAACGAATTTTTGCCACTAATAATGGTACATTTGCTATTATCAAAAGGTAACGAAATTTATAACGAAATGACGCAAAATTTTAACGATGGATTTAGCGACGGAATTTCGTAGCTGATGTAATATTTTTTTTATTAAAAATCATATCAATTATAATAAATTTTCGTTATAAAACGGCATCAGTTACGGAATTTCGTTGTTGATGTCTTATTTTTTAATTTTTATATAAAATAATATAAATAAAATAAAAATTTCGTTACAAAAGGTATCAGCAATGAAATTCCGTTGTTGATGCCCAATGATATCAATAATAGGAAAATTTTATTACAAAAAGGCATAAGCAACGAAAATTCGTTGTTGATGTCCTAATTTTTTATATTTTTATTAAAAATAAAATAAATTGAACAAAAAATTTCGTTACAAAAGGGTATCAGCTACGGAATTCTGTTGTTATTGCCATATTTTTTTTTATAGTAAAAAATATAAATAATCAAAAATAAAATTTCGTTACTGATACCCTATTATTTAATTTTTTTATATAAAATGATATCAATAATATAAAAATTCCGTTACAATTAAAAATATAACTAATTTTTATAACTTTTTTATCCACATTTTTCGTGTTTGATACCATAAGCATCATGCTTAATGGTTGATTTCGACTCTCAATCTTATCAATTCATGTATAGTAATTTCTTTATCAACATTTTTCATGTTTTAGTGTCATAATCACAGGCTTAATGGTTGATTTAGACTCTTAATAATCTTCTCTAAATTACTAAATAATTGGCGAGTTTCTGAATACGTGCGACACGTGGTTGACGTAGGTCAAACAAATGCAAGAGATCACATGGCAGGCTCCAAAACACCATACATTGCGGGGTGATTTAAACACAAATTGTCTTTTCGGAAGTGAATTGTATTTGTTCTTTCTCTGCTACGATCATTAAGGAGAATCTATAAATAATAAGTCAATACATCGGAAGTGATTCATTTTTCTCATCAATTTGACTTAATTTCATTTTTATTCAATCTAATTAATCTTTTTTATATAAAAATTTCAAATTACATAATGAAAAATTTCTCATCTCTTAGTCTTATCCACAAATTGAATTTTGAACCTCAATATATAGATATTAAATCGTAACAGTGATATATTTATTTTCTTCAAGCACGGCATCTTGTCAAATTTTAGATAAACTTCTAATTCATACATTTTTTTACATATAATTCTATTCAAATTATTCTCAATTTAATATACGCAATTTTTTTTCATTTTTATTTATAATTTTTCTTCTCACATGCAAAATTACGAACTTATCGTGTGACATAAATTTTAGTATAAGAAGGGATAAGAATTGAAAGATATTATTAAATTTAAGATTGATTTTTAAGAAATTATTCCTATAAAAAAGTATAAAAACTGGTATTATTTATTCCACATATCACAATGCAATTATGTAATTTCACTATGTAAATTTTATCATATACTAAGCACGAAGCATCTAGAGCTATATACCAACAGTAGTGCGATATTGTCGGTCACTTCTAGGTGCTGGTAACCTATGTTCAGTTGTCTATATTAAAGGTGATTCCAAAGGAATTTCCAATGCAATCCCTTGAAACTCAAGGGTTCCTCACAGGGGATAAAACCTCAAGTATTAGATCGAATAGTTATGTTTTATGGACATTCTACAAAATAAAGTTTGAAGTTTAACACTTAAATTTTCTAATCTCCATAATTATACCAAAAGTAGAGGAATAAGGTACATATTGTACTTTTTTCTTTATTGTTTTTTCCTTTAAATTTCCTTCCAAAATCCAAGTCGATATAGAAAATGGAGGGACCGAAGTCTTCTCATAATTGCAATTATCGTTGCTTATGGTTTGTGGATGTACGAAAAAACATGGGGGTATGAGTCAATTACATATCGTAAAATAAGGATTGATTGTATTTGGTCTAAGAATGTACAAACAGGGGTCCTCCAATAGTGTTGCTTTTCAACATATTAGATTTCACTTTTCAACAACAATTCTCAACCACTGAATTTGATTTTTGGTCCTTTTGGAAAGTGAAATTGGCTCCAGGAAAAGTGCATAAGAGCATGTTTTCCTATCGTCGGCTACAGGACAACTTCTGCTACAATTTCTAATACCCGGCAACCATGTTTCCCCAATGTCAGTAATTACAATAATTTACATAATGCTCTCCTTGATAGTTATAATTAGACATGACATGAAATGACAACATATTGTCATTATGATCTTTAAACAAACGTTCAATATGCAAGTATTGAACCCTTTTTCTTGAAACAATATGATCCAAAATTCAAATACTGTAAACTACCTTGAAGATGTCTCAACTTTGTTCTATAATAACCGCAAACTTAGAAAAAACTGAGCAACCAATGAGAAACTATAGTGTTGTGGTCCATTTTAGCTACTGCAGACTTGAGACTTATCATTATATTTCCAAAATTTCTCTTTTGAGGTACTATAGTATATTTTTTTGTAGATTTGATAATTTATATTTAAATAGTGTAAAAATCATATTTATATGGTATAAAATATAAAAATTTTATATTAAAATTCTTATTGACAAATCAAATATAATTTTTTTAGTTTTTTTTATATCTATATATAATTTTTATTAAAATTTAATTCGTATTACTTTTATATATTTTATTTGTATTATATTATCGTATTGTGTTTTAAATTATTAAGTTTACCTGACGCCCCCACACAAACAAAGCTGCAAATTAATGCCTATACCTGGCTAGGGCAATAAGCCCCCCAGCTCCAAAGCCACTTTGGTTTTCTTTATCCCTCTGTTTCTGATCTCATATGTATAGTGCTCTTCAACTTTGCTGGTGCTGTTGTAGTCCCACGAATTTTAACCGGTTACTTTTGGAGGGATGGAATACAAGTACATATGTTTGATTGTTGAACATAATGAAGATGAGTGTTGAATGGAAGGAATAATGCTTTTTGAGTGTATTATAGTGTAAATAACTCAGGAGGTTTATATTTAACGTGCAAACCGTGCATAACATTTAAATATTATCAGTTAATCATAAAATATTACATGATCAATAAATAAAATTAAATATCTATTTTTAAAAATAAAGATTAAAAAAAATTTAATTTATTTTTAAATATACATGCATTTTCATTAATAAAATGATACTTTATAATAAACGGACAACATATAAATTTTATATATGATCAGTACATTAAATATAAACTCATAAAAAGCCTTACATCTACTATATTAGGCATAATCTAAACATATAAACATTCTAAAAACATCTCCATCTACACTAATATTGATCTTAACTATAAAACATATCCTCGAAAAACTTTTATAATGATAGTTATTACGAAATATGTCATTTTTTTCATTAAGTTTTCTCAGCAAAAAATCTTCCAATTTCAAGGGAAGATAGGAAACAAAACATTAGCCCAAGCTAGTACGGACAGATGGGCTTCTTTGTCCAAAGTCTAAGGTTTGGGTTCTACAAAGGCCAGACAGAAAGGCCAGTGCAATCGTTGTAGACTGGCGTAGGCTACCTTCTCAACCAACAAGAACCAGTCAAAAACTAATTAAATTGACATTGATATTTGATGGGGAACAAAACCGTCCAATTAAATATCACTCACTAACTACTGTGGACCACGTTGTTACATTGTACCTACAAAGGATTCGGACATGGGCCACCTAATCCAAAGATATTGTTCTTAACTTAATTCTTCTCTCTTTTTTTCTTTAATGCAAATTAAAAAAAAAAAAATTAAGAGAAGCCGTACAAGCATTGCAAGTACTATTACTAAAAACATCAACCGAGAACAAATATTCAACTTAAATTCAATGTTCGTTTAATAGCACAAAAAGATTCCTTCCACAACTGAATAATGTGGCATGAAACTTAGGCTTCTATAAAAGTAGTTAACAAAAAAAATACATAAATAAATTTTTCGAATTAAAATTTATATAATTATGTCAAATAAAATATTTTAATTTTTATTAAATTTTAATTCGTATTCTAAATTTAAGATTATCAAATCTAGCATATTTATGTCTTTTGTCTTTGTAAATGCTGAAAGCTGGAAAGTCCATTTCCACTATTATTCGTATAAAGTTGAACTGATCCTATTTCAGAGACATGGAGAGAATGTGAGAATAAATGTCAGCATTTCCCGAACTTCTTCTTTTCAGGTAATTACAGATTCTTGAATTCGTATATTTGTATTCAATTTATTTCGAATTAAATACAATAAAAAATAAAAATTAACGTATCATAATTCATGCGAACGAGTAATAAGTGTAAATCTAATAAAAAAAATGGAAGGTTTAAAAATTTGTAACCAAAACAAACATTAGCTTATTATTAAGATGAATTTCCAAACATTTCAAGTCGTGGTAAATTGCATGCGTGAAATGAAATGTAAGATAAACTGAATCAACTTCCAAAACTAAATTGCATAAACCATACTCATATCATATGTAAAAATCAGAACTTCTGAAACCATAGCCTATGAAACTTGCTGGAAAACGAAGTATAGCTGCTAAACTAAAATTTTACCTGCAATTAATGAAAATAGACAGATCCATGTAGAAAGAAAGGGTACACACAAGAATTCTTCTTTGGCTATAAACACAGCTTGCTCACACATACGTATATATGAAATGTTCTCAAAGAAGAGCCATATGAAATACACAACTTTCCGAAATGAAAACGATTTCTAAAAATCATTTTTTTTTTTTGGATTTCCTGATCGAAATAATGATCATTTGTTGTGTATGTATAATGGTAAAAGATACATTCAACTTGAGGCTTGCCCTACCAATCTATTTCATTCACGCTCACAGGAATGTGACATAACGTACAAGTAAAGAAGCTTAGAAAACGAACCTTTTAATTACAATCGACCCAGAGATGCTACAAAAGCCAGGTCACAGTAAGGATGATTCATGTGAACTTAGGTTTAGGCATAGGTAAACTGTAGGCATTAGAGTGAGGGTGCAAGGGACCGAGCTTTTGAATCCAATGAAGGAGCCCCTTCTTATGATCTTGGCAAATTGGGTTCTGTACCAAATTCAGGGTTCCATCATGATTAAGGGAGGACTCAAATTGCTGCAACACCTTCACTATCTGCCAAAATTCAGGCCTCTTGTCTGGGTGCAAGTACCAACATTGCTCGATTAAAGCTCGCATGGCAGGTGGACAGTCTCCGGGGATAACAGGTCTCAAATTCTAGGGAAAAAAAGTTCTGATATCAGAATTACAGATATAAAAGCTTCTCAGTCGAGATTAAGAAATGCATTAACTCACACATAAAGAAGCCATAATTTCACTTCAATTCTCTCACGTAGGTGAAAATTCAAGTAGAATATCTGTTAACCATGCATTATTTTCAAAAGCCTCCATACTCATCGAAACTATTCATCAAACCCACTTAAAGAACGCAGAAATATCATATTATCTATTGTTTCTAAAAGGTGTTTACATTAAATTGAGCAATGAAAGGTGAGTCTGTTAGGTTGAATAGGATAGATGGTTAGACTGAATGTTTTTTGGATGAATACTTATGATTAACAATCCATGCGATTGAACGATACCAAGATACTAGCATTACTGCTAAGCATCTGCAAGATAAAATGGATTCTTAGCAGTCTACCATCATGCAGACCAAACAACTCGGCTTGTCAGCATTGCTTAAATTCATAAAGATTTTCAATGCAGTCACATGTCATACTTGTGCATCAAGACTACAATCTTCAGTTGACTGTATATGATTAAATCAAAGAGATGAAAAACTATTTAAGAAAATAGGTTGGATGTTTAAGGTGGGTGTTGGAGTTCATTTTCAAGGAAAATTTTTATAAGCAAAGACATGAAAATTTTGATAAGCAATGGCCCAATTGAACCGAGGCAGAATATGTTAGGACAGATATTTGCATCCATATTACCAAGCAAGAGATTTAGGTCTATACCTTGTTTACGACTGCAAAAGCAGCTTGGATAGGATTCATATCCTCGTATGGGATTGTTCCGGCTACCAATTCCCACAAGATTAGTCCAAAGCTGTAGACGTCCACCTTTCGTCCATACGATTTCTTTTTGATCATCTCAGGAGCCATCCAACGATAAGTCCCTGGGTCATCTGCCAGTAGATCACAATATGCCTCCTCACAAGCTATTCCAAAATCAGCAATTTTCAGGTGGAATTCCTGATCAATAAGGATGTTTTCTGGTTTAAGATCACGATGAAAGACTCCTTGAGAATGAATATATTCCATTCCACGAGCAATTTCCAGAGCAATAGAAATTAACTTTTGCATTGGAAGAGACTTGTGATCAAGCTTGTGCAAGTACGCCCTTAATGAACCCTCTGATAAATATTCTGTTATAACACAATAAACCGGCGGCTTTCTGCATGCTGCTACAAACTGGTTATCATATCAAAAGATAAAGTGAGAATTGAAACATAATGCACCCACAACGAAAATACTCAATTCAAGATCATTCAAAGCTATCGCCATTTCGCTACAATAAGGAATTAAAACCAGAAGAAACTATATTTGTTTGACAAGTATGATTATACCAGAACAGATACATATGAAAAGGGGAAAATGAAAAAAAAAATAAAAAAAAAATCAACTACCTTTATAACATTCGGATGGTAGAGCCGAGATAAAAGAGTAACCTCTCTATTGAACTGTTTTTCTAATCGAGCAGCCAAGTTTCCATTTTCGTCATCATCTGGGACCCTAATAATTTTAACTGCAACAGCTTCCTCCTTATATATCCCATGATAAAGCCGGCTATGAGCACCATGCGCAAATCTAAGCCCAAGAAATAGCTGGGAAAGTTCAACACTGTGTCCATCAGCTGCTTCTACAGCATTAACCCTTCCTCCAGCATGATCAAAATACTTAGTCCAAGCAGAATCCTTCCTGCTCTTTGACTTATCAGGAAACTTCATGGAACCCAAGTGCCTAAGAGGACTTGAATTTGATGATGCTGGTGAATTGGATCCTTTCCTATCAAGGGATTCTTTGTGGGAAAACTTTCCCCTTATTCGTTTGTCAGAATCTTTCCTTCGAGGAAGTGGAGTTGAGAATCTCCTCCTCTCAGACCTGGCTTCCTTGAATGTATCAGAGAGAACAGTCTGAGGCAGTGGAGAAAAAGATCTTTGCTTGTTTGTGATTGGATTTCGCTGAATCTGTGGATCATTTTGAACTGATTTCTGATAAGAAGAAGCCACAGTTGACCTTGATTTCCATTCCAAACTCCTCTCCGGATTCCTGTTTGATTGTAGGTGGAAAGGAAAAGAGACCAATCCAGATGAGTCCAATCTATGACAAACTGTGTGAGAAAAATTCGTTCTCCTAATCCAAGAAGTAGCCTCTTCTGCCATTTCTTCTAACCCTGTAATTCACTCCAGGTACCTGAAACGCTACAAAACCTTGAACTCAAAGCTTCCCTTCTACGTTTTCCTCCTTTGAAGAAGAAGAGACACAATCAACAGACTGTTCTGAAACAATACTCCTAAGCAATATACAAAGCTCAAGAAATTAAAATTATTCAAGCCCATCAACAGTTGACCACTGAAAAATCAAACGTCGGGTTCATTGGAATTAAGAAACCAATCAAAGCCACGACGAATAACCATCAAGACTGAGACTCTGACTGGCCTTAATCTCTTCTCCATTAAGAGAAACAGAGAGAAAGAGAATCACTTGAAACCCATCAAATCTTTGCACACTTGAAAGACTCTTTCTTCAATCTACCAAAAAAAAAAAAAACCTTTGATTCATAATCAAAGTACCAAACCCTTCCTCCAATTTTTTTTTTTAATTTTTTTCTCTACGGTTCAAAAGTCAAAATACCACCTTCCGTGAAAGCCTGAAAATCCCACACAAGTAACCAAATTAAACAAGTCATCCATCAACAATTAAAAATAAAGTAAAACAAAAAACCCAAAGAAAAAAACAAAAAAGCATACTTCATTTTATTATTGAAAAATAAATAAAAAAACCATGATTATAACACCCATTAACCACAGAAAAGCATAAACAATCATTTCTGTCAAAAACAATCAACCCCATTATTATTAAAAAAAAAAAACCAGATTCACATATGAGATATGACCAGATATGAACAAAGCAAATTAAAGAATGGAAGAAAACCCTCAAAGTACTAAAACCAGTACAAATGATAACATACACCGGAAAAGCATCCAAAGACAGGAACTTTACCATGAAGCTATGAAGTACATGGCTAATCAACGTAAGGTGGCCTTTTGTTTTTCTTTCTTTCTTCAAAGTTCTAACCTTCTTGGTTGTTATAAACCAAAGACGATCTTTTTGTGGGTAGTTTACATAAGCAAAACAACAAACCCACCAAAAAAAAAAAAAGTAAAAAGAAAATAAAATTACATCTCTGAATTCCCCTGCAAAATTAAGTTTGGGAAGGTATACGTATCCGTCGTATCGTATACGGAGATGGCTGTGGACCGTAGATTCCGTGGTCCCGATATTTTCGGGTTGAGGACTGGGAAATGTGGAGCCCGGTTGGCAGGCGGTGGAGTGTGGGGACCACGGAAGAGAAAGTCAATAAAAGACAGAGCTTTTGATTTAAAAAAAAAAAACTTATTTTTTTGAATTTATAAAAAAAAATAATAATAAAGCGGAAGAATACAACCGTCAATATCATAGAGAATTAGCATTTTCTCTTTGTTTTCGTTTTTATAATTACAGAGACAGCTCAAAGGCAAAGCCACGGGTGGATGGTACGGTTCGCACGGATTTTTTTGTTGTTAGGTTTTTTCTGGTCAGAGAGCTTCATTGTTAGTAGTTTGTAGGTATATGGATCGTATGTATACGTATATTTGTATATGGAATTTTTTATTTTTATGTTTTTGGTTTTATTCGAGTTGTTTGGTTGGATTGGAATTGGAGTTTTGCTCTTTGTTTTGAAGATTCTTTTATCTCTATCAATTCTTCTTCTTTTCATTTGGTTTCTTGTTTTACAATTACTTTTTCTTCTGTATTTTATATGATATAATGGATCAAAGAAGAAAACCCAAATAGATTTCTAGCGTGCTTAAAATGTGGAGTAATATTTGTGTTCCAAACAAAATAGCTAGGGTTATAATCGAATTATTATTCGAGATTGTCCAATGCCCAAATCAAACTTTATTTGTTTTAAAAATATGAAACTCGATTCGAATCACTCAAAAATGACTTGATATAACATTTAATAAATTCAAATTTCATTTAATATTTAATTATATTTTACAAAAATAAAAATAATAAATTAAATATTAAATATTAAAAGTAAAAAACATATAATAAAAATATTTAATTAGGTTCATAAAAATTTAAATATTAAATTATTCAAAATTAATTAAATTTATTACTCAAATAACTTAAAATGTAGAATTGTTTCATGGTGTCCAGCTTTTGAATTGCTAAAATTACAAGGTTCAAGGCTGGTTAGAACCTTTCCAAGGAAACAATTCTCTCCTACTTCTCTAACCTGTAAAGTGGAAACCTTCCCTTGACTTCCAGGTAAAGACATTTTTCATGGCAGCCATGTTAACCACCTTCCTGGTCAGAAACTTTCCATGGAAACAATTCCTCACTTCCTAAACCTAAGCCTAATTTCCCAATCGTTTTCAATCACAACCTAACCTTATTTAATCTCTGTTAACAAGAATTTCTCCCCTGACTCATTTAAATGGGTGAAATACATAAATTGTTTTATATTTATATTAAAAGGATGTTAATCCCATTTAATTTCAAAATATAAATTTTTTCTTTAATTAGGGTTTAGGATTTAAAATTCAAGGGTTTTTGGTTTAGTGTTTAAGATTTAAGAGTCAAGATTATGGTTTATGATTTTAGATTTGGAATTTAAAGTTTAATTTTATGATTTTTGAATTTAAGGATAATTAAAGAGGAAAAATTAATATTTTAAAATTGGAGGAAGATAATGTTTTTTTTTGTTAGAAAAAAAACGCTTGATAATTGAGAATATGATGAAATTATTTGAATTCAAACTTAAATCTTAGATAATTCCCTTTTTTTTTCAAACATTCAAAGTCTTATTCTTAAAATCATAAAATAAAAAGGTCATTCTATATCTAACCAATTGCAATGCGTTTTGGTTTAGCCATGTCTCTTTCAAATGCAACTGCTGTTGGACCCTTCACAACAAATCTTGAATTTGTGTGGTTAATATAAAAGCCACAGATTTGATGCAACCCCATCATTAATCCGAGAAATTCCTCATTGAAACTTAGCAAAAATTAAACTTCATGTTGATAAAAGAAGAGACTCATTATACCTAATTTTTTCTTAATGGAAATTTTAAATACGAGTTTATCCATAAATTTATTTCGGTATTACATATTTTAGGGCTATAGTAAATTGTACAGAAATGAAAGTCTCAGAATACAATGACTTAAAAAATGTAAAATATAGTCAAAAGTTATGTATTAAATTATCGATAAATTTTTTAAATTTAATTGATGGATTATTAAAATGAGATATACATAAATGGGATTTAAAAATTATTTTAAATTGTCATTTAAACTTTTTATAAATTTAAAGTTTTAGACTCAACATTTATATTTTCTGATTAAAAAATTTGTGATATATGCATTTGAAAAAACGAACTCGAAATAAATGGCTCATATATTTTAATAATATTATGTATGGCAATTCAAACTAGTTGCATATAATAATTAATAAGAAGCTCTTTCAAAGATATTGAAAGAAAGGACAATATATAGTGAATTAAATGATGATAAGTATTTGTACATTCCTCTTTAATAAAAGGATAAACCACAAAGTAATAGTCTTCCAAGTTGCTTTAAAAGCCTTGTTTTAGTCAACTTGTAGAAATTAAGAGTACTTTTTTTCTTGGACCTTTTGCCTCTTACCTAAAATATAATAAACCTAACAAGAAAAGATCTAATATTCGAATCTCGATACTTTCCTCCTCCTTTTTTATGCCTCTATTGTAAATAACCAAAAAAAAAAAAAAATTGCTTGTGTTTGCTTTTCTAAAGCCATTGTCCTAAGCTTTTGGGACTTGAGAGGAAAGACAAACCCATGGACCTCTTGGTCTAAATTATGGGCTCTAAATCAAGTCCCATTAATTAGGACAATAGAAAATTTGGGTCATCAAGACAAGGTCTCGGGCTAGTCACCAGTCTCCAGTCCCATTTATATCACTGGACTGCCTTAATTATGGAGGTTGTTGGGTTCACCCATCCTAAGTTAAAAAAAAAAAATACAATTTATTAGATTTATGTTGAAAGAAAAATAAATTAGTATTATAATTTATTAATACGCATATTTTTATCCTTTATTTTTCTTTAATTGAGTTGGTGTCACTTAGACTTCTGATACCAAACACAGGCAGAATTTTTATAATATTATTACATGTACATAAAATCAAAACTTCCCTAACCACATTTTAATTAGGTGATCAAGAAAGAGTTTTGAAATAATATAATATTTGAGTTTCAATCCAAATAATCTCAACATTTACTTTCAATTTTATGCCAACCAAATGTTGATATGGTGTAAGTGATAAGAAATTGATACAAGATTGAGGTGAAGTTAATTATGCTCAATCATGACTTAACTGATAAACTGATGTGTACATTCCCAAACAAGAGACTGTAGAAGGTTAGTTATACAAGAGATGTACAGGAAAATATACAGGGGAGTATACACAAATATAGTAATATAATTAAGTTGAAAAGAAGTGTAAAAAAACAACGAAGCATTCTCCTGCTCTTTTTCTTTGGGTACAAAGGAGTTGGATAGCCTACAATTCTTAACTAATCTTGGCATGCAAATGCCACCTCTTGAATATTCTTGATGCCTTGTTTGGATTCTGAAAACTAATGCATGTTCAAACTTGACCAGAAGTTGTAAGCCATCAAGTTTGCGTTGAAATTGGCTTCCTGACGAATGTGGCACTCCTAACTTCTGCTGTTTGTAATTTCCTACCGGCTACTAGCATTTATGAACAGTAATAATCTATAGTGAGGCTTGAATATCTTAGGAGAATTTTCACTTTCAAAACGAAACTTCAGAACCTGATTCCAGGATGACATAGAATGGAAACTGTCGATGTGACAAACATAAACCCAACCATAGAATTTGCTCAAACTTCAGCTTGCATGTGAGGAGGATTAGTTTTATCTCAATCATAGAAATTGCTCAACCATATGCACAAAGTTTCCACATTATAGGGTTTGGATGCAATCTTATATTATTTGATTTGAACCCTAAATCTTCATATCACAAAAAAATAACATTTACGATTGCACAATCATTGCCTTTTGATCCACTTATTATATATTGTCAAGATTCTAAATCCAGGTATGGATGTCTGTCATGAAATCAGAAATTTGCTGCAGCATATGGTCCTTATCTTTGAACATTAAACTTCAAAAAAAAAAAACCATTTCAGAATAAAATACACTATCATTATTTATCCATTGACTAGAGTATTAGTGATATACACTCTGCAGGACTCTAATTCAGATTTTAGCAAATTATTAAAGGAGCCAGAGAACAAAATCATTTGTCATCTCACAATGTAATTCATACAACCTCAACTGCTGTACAACGCACATTGGATAACTTTTCTAGCAAATCTACAGTTAGCATTGAGGCCCTTGGCTTCGACGATCGGCCTGAATCTGAATATCCCAACGACAAGGATTGTGTAGATGCATTCCGTTCACAAGTTTTTAGCCACTTAGCTTGCATGTATCTGTGTTTTCTCCATGGTCCCATGTGCATTTTCTTCTCCTTCATGCATTTCTTGGCAGCCAAACATAAGATTTTAATCACATTGTTTAATCTTTCTATTTTTCCCACGAAAACTTCTGGTAATCGTTGGACAAGACGATTGTAATCTTCACTGGCTCTTGCCATCTCAAACTCAGCTCTAAAGTTCAACTCTATTATTACCCTCACATCCCCTTTTCTCGAATTCTCTATCACATCCAAAAACGTGTGCTCTCCTGCACAATATCAAACCAAAACAATGTTAAAGGCCTCTGTTGAAACCCGAATGGAATTAATTTTTTTTTTAATTATTATATAATATACCTGATGGGATATCTGGAGAGCTTCTCCATTTAGACCGGCATATAGCACTGTTGAAACCGGCATTCTGGAGGCGGCTGGAGACTTCTCTCATGAGACATTTCCTACAACTTTCAGCCATTGATTTCCCGCAAGCACAAATAGTTTCGGCTCTCTGAATATCTTTCAAGGATTCTTTGGTAGCATTTCTAATTCTTGATTCCAAAGAGCTAGTTCTACACAAGGTAGCTTGCAGTACCTGGTGCTGATTCTCCCAATAACTCTTGTTATTCTGAACACTACTTCCATCATTTTCCTTCTCCTCATCATCATCATCGCCGCCTAACTCTCCTCCGCCATCTACCATTTCATTACCTCGAAACTCATCGCCGTCACAGCGTCCGGGAAATCCCTGGTCACCATCTTCAAGAAACCCGAACTCCATATCTGACAGACTTGAACCCGGTTGCTCAGGGAACTTGAATTCCTGGAAACCGTATGTTAAGTTTCGGTGATTCCATGAAATTCTTGTTGCAATGCCTGCCATTTGTTTTTGCCGAAGGTAATTTAGAAACCTGGAGGCGAGTTTGTTCGGAATTATGAAACTGGTTTTATACCAGGATTAAGGAAAAAGCGGGGCCCGTTTTGAGCCAACGTGGACGAACGAGCCGCCGCGCACATGAGAGAGAAACCGGTCTCCTACGTGGCATGAACTGATTGGATTATCGGCATCGATACAGTCTAGTATCAATGAACCAGACAGAGAGGATCCACGTCGATCGGCCGCAATAATTTTTATCAGCCGATATACTCGAATATTCGCGTCCCACATATTTTATTTTTCTCGTAAATTAAAAAATATAAATATTAAACAATTTGAATTTAAATTAAATAAAATTTAAAATCATTAATTCCAATGAAATAAAAAAGTAATTTGCAATATTCAAAATAAAATATAATTTAAATTAATAATTTTTTTACAATAATTCAAATTTAATAATTTAAATTTAAGTAATCAAATTCGAAAAATAAATTTAGACATAAAACAATTTAAATTTTTTAATAAAATTAAAGAGAGTTCGAGAGTGCAACGCACTGAATTAATATAATGAAAAACTTAAATTGAATTTAAATTTTGATTAAATTTTATCTTTTAGTTTAAATTTGATTTGAGATAAAAAATGATTGATAGTGCTGGTTTAGAATTATTTATTAGGTAAATAGTAAACTCAATTATAATACTTAATTTAAATTTAATTATTTTAACTTAATCTAAACATTAATTAAATTAAATTCAAATTTTATTCGAATTAAACTTAATAATTTTCGAACACAATTAGTTCCTTCACGCTTGCCTATAGATCTCGTTCCTTCGATTGCCGTCTCTCTAGTTAGGCACTTTCTGCTCCATAATTGTTTTTCTTTTTTCATTAATTTTAATTTGGGTAAGGTTCGAGTGAATATTACTTTATCCCTATCCAATATTCGAAATGGTGGGACCACAATATATTGGAAGAGACGAGTGATGTGACTGAGTGAGGAACAGATCAAACGTGGCAGAATCACGGACGTTAGATGCTGAGCTTTATCCGAAAAGAGGGGCCTACCTGTTGCCTTACCTAACGTTAATTATTTTTGTACGCTTTCGTTTGTATATTATTATTATTATTTTTAAAGAATAAAGAGAAAAGAAAGAATTGTCGTGAATAAAACGCGGCGTCTCGCCAATGGCTTGCTATCTTTTGGCATCTAAGACAAGATTCCTCACCAGAGCTCTACTATTAAATAAATAAATAAATTTATAAATGACAAAGATGAGGGTATTCTTGTCTTTTACGATGTAATAATAATGGGAATATGGCCTAGAAAGGAGTCTATATGCATCCTTTTCCACTATTGTTTTTGGATCAATTTTGATGCCAAGAGAAGATTGGCATGTGAATTTCATTTTCCTAAAATAAATATATTAATGACTAGTTGATTACTTTGACCGTTCGGAGAAACTGCTGGTTTGCCACAAATTAAAAAAATTTGTACCTTTCCTTCACTTCGATATTGTATATTGTGTGATTTTATTTCATTTCTCAGAGATTCTTCCAATATAATTTTTGTTTAAGTAAAATGGTTAAATTAAGTCCAATTCGGCTTCTTATCAAATCATATTTACATAACCAATTTAATTCGTTTAGATAATATTTTTGAACATCAAATTTTTAAATTTAAATGAATAATTTTATCCTTAAAAAGAATTTATTATAAAAAAAATAGTTAACACATAACTATTTTGTATGGACAACATAGTTATAGCTAACTTATTGTTAAGATTATTATCTTAAGAAGAAAATTAATCATTTTAAATCCAATAACTTAAAATAGATTAGAGCGAGTAATAAAAAGATTAATTACCATTAAAGAGACATAATATAGCAGCATAAGTGCCTAACTACTTCCTAAATCCTATCCATAGTAAACTTTCCACGTTGGAAATCTTTTTTAATCAACCCATATTAAGTGCTTTTTGCTGATAATTATATAATTAACTATATAGTCTACTATGAAAAGTAAAAGACCTAGTAGCAATTCATATTCATGGACAAATGTTGGCAGCCGCTCAACAAATTGATATTCTAATGTATAGTTCCGAGCTACATTTATAAGATAACTAGGAGAATATCCTTTATTAATTAATCATTGAAACATATATATATATATATATATATATATATATATATATATAAATATAAATTTCTTCTAGTGTAGTTAGAGGCCTTAACTTGCATATAAGAGATGAAACTCTTAATATATATATATATATATATATATATATATCCATAGCAAAACTCAAAAACAAAAGTCTTGGAATTTTTTTTGCTTATGAAGAAGATTGAAATTTGGGAATGAGACAAAGAGTTGCAAGTATTAATATTTGAATCTTAAATTTATTTAATGTTACTTCTTAAAAATGATTGCATAAACCATTTGATTAAGTTCTAAGTTTGATAAATTTTTTGTTTAATGTCTGATGACCTTTTACATATATGAAAATTTTTTATTGCATATCTATATACATAATTCGATGCAAAATAAGCTTGTGTTTTTTATTTTTCATGATAACTGAAGCAGTAATCCAATATAAATAATAGAATAATATTTTATGACACGGTGAGAAATTGTTTTTAAATAATAATTTAACTAATCTTTATAAATAATTTATAAGGATTTGTTAAATTTTTATACATATAAACGTTTAAATGTCAACTACCACCTATTAAAAGTTAATATAAATTGATTTAATTAAAAAAAAAAAAGATAAAACATTGTTTATTTGCAATCCACGTTTCGATAAAGACCTCTTTTGTCTTAACATCAACAACTCGGTTACAATTCAAAGAATAAAATCCATATGTATAAAATATATATTTACGCTAGTCATCATTTGTCTGCTTCCTCCAATCCAATTCTTAATGGAGATGATATTTTAATCAGTAGTGGAAATTAGAATCTTTATACTTTTCTCTCCATTTCAAAAATACATCATTAAAGGATTGATTAATTTGGGATAGTAGAAAGTAGGGACATTCTTCACCTGATAAAGAAAATTTTGGATCAATCTTTAATTTCCATTTCCTATCTTTGCTATAAAAAAGTTTAGAGTAGCAAAATTGCCTCATTTTTAAAATTAAGGCAAACCCTCAATATATTTATTGAAATTAAATATATTGGACTTTCACGGTTTATAAATTTATTGAATTTTTATTTACGAATTTTCTGAAATTTATACATTGTCTATCAACAAGAGATTATGGTGATTCGAATTTTAATAGTTTGGATTTAGGATTAAAACTTTAATTACTTCCACTAACTCTGTTAACCTATAATTTTCCTTCTCCAATAAGCAAAGTTTAGAGTTAATTAACTAAATCTTATCTTGTTTGTGGTCAATTTACCATTGATGAATCGGTATAAAATAAGATTAATTAAGTTAATCACAATCTAGATTATTCCCATTATCTCTGGCATGGAGATGATCGGATTCTTTTAGTAGCTTGCATGATGATGATAACCGTGAATATAGCCAATATCCATGGAAAATAAACGCCTCTTTCGACCAACACCAGCACCTGCCGGGCTTTTGATGGAGCCTTGCTCTTCATTGTCGATAAGATGAAAATCGACTGGCTGACACAGATAGAAAACGATCGATGGATTGATATGTGAAGCTACCTTGCATGATGACTTGACGACTATAATTTATTATGCTTTAGTCATGCCAATTTTCACATGGATGTGTTTAACATGTGCATATATATATATATATATATATATATAAAAGAAGTCACAATTAAAAAATAATAAAATAAATCATAATTGTTAATATTTGAATTTTAAAAATTTATTAGATATTTTCTCTTCAAAGTATACATATGAATCATTAAAATTAAACTTTAAAGTTTTATTTGGTAGAAAAGATCCAAAAAAATGAAAATAGAAATTTCACTAATCCATTGATTAAATTTTTATAATTACTTTTTTAATTTTTTAATTTAATAATTAGATTATCAAATTTTCTTTCCTCACGTTTTTCTTTTCTTACTAACTAAGCAAAGTCTAAGTTCAATTATGCCGAAATTTTGTTTAGTCTTTTGTTAGTTCTAAATGTAATCATTCGGCTAAGACCCTAAATTAAACCCTAATTAAAATTAATTGGCCTAGTTTTTTTTCTTGGCTGATCGAGTTCTTTCGTCGACATCATGGAAAGTCGATACAGATTGCTTTTAGGCAAAAGATGGTGGATGATATCTTTTTGAGATGCATCAAGACTCATATTTTCCTGTTCCTTGGCCCCTTCAAATGGAAGATTTCTCTCTTTAATTTCTATGATAAGATCTCATAAAAAGAAGACTAGACATCAAGATTATCGCTTTCTATATATACAAATGATATAACAATATCCAAACACTATTTTATTTATTTTTTAATGTCTGGATTAGTATAACACCTTCCATGCAAATTAGAGTTAATTTTAATAATCAAAATTAGCATGTAAGAAGCTGTCCAAACCAGTTTTCATTAATGCTGAACTCTTACAACTAAGAGAGTGCATTTTACAACTCCATTTTTTAAATGTGATTTTAATAAATTTCATATTTAAATCTCAAGTTGCAATTGTATTAAATATTAAAGATTTAGTATATAATGTCATTGTCAACCCATTGAATGACAAAGCTAGCATTAGTACTTATGAAAAAAAAAAAAAGATGTTCGAGTTTTACATGTTTTCTCTCGGGTGCTCGGTCTATTATCGATGTATTTATGAACAAAATATTATCCTCATCCTTTAAAAAAGAAATGAAACCATCTGAAAGGAGAAAAGAAATTACTAGAACAAGGAATGTTAGGCACAAGATGCTCAAAAGCCAACTTTTTCTTGCCCAAGAAATGGCAAATTTGGTAAGCATTGTGTGTGGAATGATAAAAGTAAAGTAGAAATATGTTAGGTTAGTAGTTTCAGATGATTAGAAATCCAAATCTAGTGTTATGGCCCATTGCAATAAAGGCAGGTAGATAGAGAGGTGTTTGACATGGAATTTGTGAATTAGGGTAAATCATTGAAGAGGACATTGTCCCACACCAAATTGGCATTATTATTAATTATCGTTATATTTAATTCTGTTAAGATAAGCAAGAATATGCATAATTGCATTCAAACATGAACGTTCAAGAATAATATGTTTAATGATGCTCTTAAGAGTTCCATTTTATGTCAGGACAAGGTTGATTAATTAATGAAGTAGGTGTGCATAATTGGTTTTAACTTTTAAGCTCCCTATACGCAAAATGATTTTTTTTTTTTAAATTTGAAATATTGCAAACTTTAAATTATTTGAGTAAGAATAGCTATCTATGTTTGATTAATAATTAAAAAAAAAATTATGCACGTGCTATAAAGATTTAGTTCAATCTCAAACAACTTCAATCATTATATATATATATAAAACCATTGAGCAAGAATAAGGCATTTGTCCTTGAACAAAATGCTAAGGATCTATGGTTCAAGAAACAATTCTAACAATGATATTACCATGAGCAATGTGACAGATGACCAGCATTTATGCTAACCAATTAATGAAGTTTTATGAACTTGGCTTAGCCTGTACAAATCTCGAGTGAATGATATACACTATATAGATTATGCAAGCAACAAGTTCTAGCTGCAAATGTTTCTTTCATTTCTGCAAGTTTCTGAGTTTAAAAAGACATTGGGACAATATTTTCCAGAACCAAAATGCAGGACATTGCCATTATAAGATAATAACTAGAAATGCAAAGGATTCACCATTTAAAATAATCCGACCTGCCGGATTACCATGAGGCATGAGCAAACCCACTACAGTCCTCCGCTCTACCAACTGAGCTAAGGTCGGATAGCTGACGAGGACCGAAGGCTGAAAGAACCCTAGTCATTGGTTTAGAATGGCGAAATAGATGATACAGGTGAGCTAGAACATTTGGGGATTCTGGAGGATGGAATAGTTGTGCAAATCTACATAGAACTATTGTTTTCTGTTGTCTCTTGACTGAACTCATTTATATGAAGAATGTAAAGATTACCGCTAAGAATTTTCAACTCAGAAATCAATTTCATCTCAAGTTCACTCTAGAATATGATTAATTTTCTTTCTCTTTTAAAAAAAAATAATATTTCACTTTGGCAATGACAACGTGATATTTTGTATGATGTGAACATTTAAGATGCCATTAATATCATACATAGTATGTTCCTTCAGCATTTTGTT
Source organism: Firmiana major (assembly GCA_033439115.1). Taxonomy (NCBI): domain Eukaryota; kingdom Viridiplantae; phylum Streptophyta; class Magnoliopsida; order Malvales; family Malvaceae; genus Firmiana; species Firmiana major. The sequence goes on along the minus strand of CM065914.1, from coordinate 1,758,118 downwards.
AGAAATGATTGGATGGTAAAAGAATATTTACTAAGAAGTTAACGATTAAATCATTGAATTTTATAATAAAAAAAAATTCCAAAGCCAAATGAATATTCGTGCCTTGTACTAAAAGGACTAATAATGTTGTTCTACGTTACCATCGCGAGAAAGACTTATAATCATGTGAACACGAGAATTGGAGACAAGCTATCTGGTGATGACAGACGACAGGTTTGGAGCTCTCTTTGACAAATGGAAACTCGAAATTCTGTTTGCTATCATGAATGCACTAGGAATGCTAGCAAGGCCTTGCTCTTGATAGGATGGAAGCAAATTTCAGCAACAAAGCGAGTCATCAGCTGCTTTAGCAGCCAGGCCAGCTTCTGCTTTATTAACGTTTACACTCTTTGAGACTTTGAATCAATCAGAGTCCAGAAAATTTGGGCCAAATTGTTCGTCCAAAGAAAGTTTATAACCCCAACAAACAAGGGCAGAAGGCAAAGATCCAACCACCGATTCTTCCTCAATCTTTTCTTGGTAAAATCTTGCAGTGCAATAGCATACAAAATGCTTGTGGAGTATACTCTGTCATCTATATATAAATTACTCGTCCTAACGATAAGGGTGTAATGGAAGAACTGAGTGTTGGGTTAGGTAAGAAAAAATCAAGTAGCAGCATCATTGGCTAACTCAATGCTGTATCACTGATACTGATATTTTCTGAAAAGAAATTGATGCAGAAGGATTCTAAAGAATAAACTGTTAAGCTCACCCAAAATACAGCATTAGCTACATTATCTGATGCTGCTTTGGTTAAAAATATGAAAAACATAAAAGAGTATGGTGCACCAGCCGGGAATCAAACCCGGGTCTGTACCGTGGCAGGGTACCATTCTATTACTAGACCACTGGTGCTTGCTACTTGGGGTGAAGATATTTCATTTGTTATCATTTTCTTGCAAAAGAATAACAATGGGGTGGGTGGCAGTTGGTAAGGACAAGTTGACTTCTATGATAATGAGTTTTTAACTGCAAAAGCACAAACTCTCCAAAATTCCCTAGTCCATAAAGGAGCTAGGGAGTATTTCCCTGAGCCAACCAGTATAGTTTCTCGGCATGGTAGATTGTACAAAGACAAACAACAAGGAATGAAGGAACAATTTCATGGCCGATCAAATCATAATCTAAAACTCATCCTTTAATCATCACAAATGTGAGTTTGAAGTTGCTTTGACAAACATATGTACAATAACATGCCTTGTTTTTAACAATCTAACAGAAAAATGAATCTCTTCTGTAACACCCAACCTTAACAGACATGAAAGAATGCAAAAAATACTAGTATAAAAGCTCAAAAACAGCAAAGAAAAGCCCCTCCCAACCTAATGATTGATATTCTTTCATCATGCATTCCTTCCCGAGCATGCTTCATAAATGTCCAAATCTGCTGTCCAAGGTCCATCAAAATCAGCAAAAGCAAAAGTGGCTCTCATTTATGAAGTGCTGCAGAATTACCAGCCTTCCACTATGCTATTGGTCGAAGAGAAATGCTGCAGAATTACCTGCCTTCCACTATGCTATCGGTCCAAGAAAGAGACATGGATGAGGAATGTGATTGTCGAATATCATTGAATGTGGGGTGTGATGCACAGCCGAAATTTTGAGAGTAATTAACCATCATATCCCTGGACTTCACCTTCTGCAGCAAAGATGCTTCCATATCTTCAGTTTCTGATTCAAATGGCTCATTTTTCCCCTCCAAGGCATTCACCACTTGCCTCATGGTTGGCCTGGAATCAGGATTAGGATATGAGCACAACAAGCCTAAATGCAGCACCTTCTCCACCTCTTCCTCATCGAATCCTCCATTAGTCCTTAACCGCACATCCACTGCAGCAAGCAATTCCCCTTGCATCATCAACTGCCATACCCAATCCACCAAAGGAGGCTTCCCTTCCTCTATAGGCCTCCTCCCACAGATTACCTCTAAAACTAAGACCCCAAAGCCAAATACATCAGTTTGTGCTGATGCCCTTCCATTCCTAATCACCTCGGGAGCCAAGTAACCCACGGTTCCAACCACCCGCGTTGTTCTAGCCACTTGGCCGTGCCCATGCATCCGGGCTAATCCGAAATCCCCTAATCTTCCATTCTTATCCTTATCAAGTAATATATTGCTGGCTTTAATATCCCTGTGTAGGACCTTAGCTTCCCATCCCTCATGCAAATACAAGACTGCCGAGGCAACATCCTTCAAAATTCTAATTCTATCTGCACAACTCAACACCTTGCTCTCATCACAGTCATAATAAACCCTACTGTCCAAACTTCCATTTTCCATATAATCATATATCAACATGAATGTTCCTTTTTCTTTCTTGCACCAGCCTTTCAAACCCACCAGACTCCTGTGCTTTAGCCGACCAAGACTTGAAATTTCTGCCAAGAATTCTCTCATTCCATCATTGACATGTGAAATGCGCTTTACAGCAAACTCTATCCCTCCCGGTAAAATACCCTTGTAGACCTTTCCATTTCCTCCAATTCCAATCACATTTTCCTCCGAGAATCCCTTGGTACCTGCATCAATTTCTTGATATGTCATCTTATGTGGCCAATACTCCAATTCCCAGTCTTCCATTTCGGCTCTCAGCCTTGCTCTCCTCCTTTCCCTCTTAATCAAACACAGAGAAAACAAAGCGATAAAAACAAGAATAAAGAAACTCCCCACTGTTACTCCTGCAATAAATGATTTGTGCTTATAAAATGGAGTCCTCGGAATAGCAAACGACGGTAAACCGGTGGTGATCAAACTTTCACTTAATGAAAAATTTGAGTTACTAAAACTCCAAGCCAAAATCCTATGACTTTCAACCAATCTTCCAGTTGATGAAGTGAATCCAACATACATTTCATCCTCAAAAACATCAGATAAGTTCAAAGAAACATTCAACAATGGACGCTTAGGCCGTTTTATTCCAGTGGGGGCCATTGAAACATTAACAACAGAATCTGCATAGTCAATCCAAACTTGGTAGTTCTTACCATTATTCAGCTTTACTTCCTCAAAAGCCTGCTGATTATCACTATCATTGCTGCCGCTGCTGCTGTTTATGTTGTCTGGCCAATAACCTGCCGTGTGGGAGCTTGTCGATTTGAGGGAGTTAATGTCAATTCCTACATGGTTGTCGTCTATGTCATCGAATTCCTGGTTAGAAAAGACATCGAATTCGACACCAAAGACATGATTGGTAGCATTGCCGTTGTTGGTGAGGTTGAACAGGCCTAGATGTTGAGATGAGCTTGTTCCATCGATGCCGGTATTCGGTGTAAAGATAAAAACCAGGCCGTGTCCTGGAAGAACATCTTTGTTCCTGGAAGGAGCCATGGAGAAGATGAAAGATGTAGAGAAAGGAAGGACATGAGAAGAATTTGGAGACTTTGTTGGGATTTTTGATCTGTAAAGAGCTCGACCAACTGCAAAATCTGTCTCATTCGTGAGTGTGAGAATTCTGGAATCTATGCGGGCAATACCGTAGAGTAAAAAATCAGTTGAATTGAAGTCATTGAAGACAAAATCAAAAGATAAAACAGACTGAGAAAACAGGATTATGAACAAAATAACAAACAAGAGAGGCTTTGAGTGTTTCTTCATTGCTGCAGCAAAAGCAAAAACCTGAAGAGCTTGTCTATCATGGGAGAATTCAGGTTTGACAAGGTTAATGAAACAAAGTGGAGATTGAATTAAGAAGGAAACAGTCCGGTTTGCTGACATGTAAGGTTGGAAATTCCATAGTCAGAGCTTTTCGATGTGATCGAGTTTTATGGTTTTGCCCCTTGAATAATCAAGATATTGCAAGATTGGTATTGGGTTTTGAATTTCTAGGTGGATTACCGTACTACAGTACTTTGTACGAGTTGTTCGACATTCTTACGCAAGCTAATAATAGAAACTTCTTGAAATTCTCAACGTACGACGCAAATTAGCCATTCTTTCTTTTCTTTTTTCTTTTAAGGTCCATTAGTGGCTTGCAGCTAACCAATTATAAAATAGTTTGATCTATATTACACTTGATTATCTTAAAAACCATGCACAAAATAAAAATAAAAATAAAAATATTAAAAATTAAAAAAATTAAAAAATATTTGATATGTTTAATACAAAATCTTCATTTTTAACATTAGGAAAACAATAATTATATATATATATAATTTAATCCCTAATTTATCAGTCAGGTTTAGGTATTTTAGTAATTTACTTTGATGTAGTAACTTCTGTTTTTCTTTTCGTCGAAATAATTTACAGCTACTATGTACGCGGGATCGAATTGTCATTGACATCTTAATTCTGAAAGCAACCCAACCTGGAGTTTAATTAACCTTCGAAATTGAATATTCAAAGGGGGCGTTATTTTTAATATATAATCAGAAAGTAATAGTAAGAATGGTGGAAAAGAAAGCGAGGAAAGCAAATTGTAGGGGAGAAAATGATAGCTGGGCAGCAGCCAGCCATTCCCAGAGAGAAAAATAAAAAATCTGGGGTTTGATATTTGGGAAGGACAAGTTGTTTTGACTTCTCACTTCTCATAATTTTCAATTGCCATTTTTTCCACAGTAGAAGGGGCTACGTTTTGTACGGAATCAAACGTGCTTGCGTCGTCACATTAATGGCCAAAGAAAAGCGGTGCCTGACTACTTTAAATCTTTAATGACTGGTATGAACTAGATTCTTCACTTGCACTTGAAATATTCTAATAATTTGGATAAGAATTGAGTTATTTTTACGTTAGATATACGTAAAAGATAGAAATTATGAAATTCGAATATTGATAGCCTCTTGGGGCAGATTGAAACTCAAAAACTATCGAGAGATTTTACCTACAAAACACAGTACTCGGAGGCTCATGAAGTGGATAATGAAGCAATTTAAAGAAAAGAGAACAGGACATTCTTCTACCGACTTGTACGATCATTGGAATAAACTAAAAAAGGGAAAGTTCCAGACTGGCCATTGCACATGTTGTGGGACCCATCTTAAATTAAGCCCTTGTTTGTAAATGAATGAAAGGATATGTTACCATGTATGAGGCTTAGGGTGGTAAAATTGGAATTCATCTGCCATATGACAGTCAATAATTCGTCATGAAAGCATTCAATCTTTTTAAGCAATAAAACTGTAATGGAAACATTGCTATGAAGTTAGTAGTTTGATCACATGTTTATATAACAGATATAGTCGGATAGAAAAAATAAAAATACACAAAATAATTAAAATTTAATTTTACTATTATTATTTTTTTTAAAATTAAATTTAATATTTTAATTTGTTTTTCTTGTAGAATAAGAAAAATAAAGATACAGATGTTAATATTTTTCAAATTTTAAATATTTAAATTTAAATTTACAAATTTTTACTTTTTAAAAATAAAAATAAAATCATTTGAATCAATAATTATTTTTTTTTTTATAATTTGACATGTCTTCTACTCTTGCTTCAAGAAGAAGAAGAAGAATGTATTCTTCCACTCAAAAACATGTTTTGATTGTCGGATCCATGCTTGATATAACAAGTAAAACGTCTTCTACCTTTTTTTCTTCCCTTTGGCTAACAAGTAGAGAGTTTGAACAAATGTTTACCATTCAAAGACAACTTTTCTGCTTTGAATTAGGGTTTACCCTATGAAAAAAAAAAAATCTCCAGGATATTTTTTATAAGGTTAACCTGAACATAACATGTTTGATGCAGCAACCATGAAAGTGACAAAAGTTCTTCAGGCAAGGGATGCGACCCCACCTGCATTTGGAGCATTTGAATTCGTATTCTCATCAGAGTGTTTCTTCCAGTGTAAGTAATCCATCCATAATCCGAAAGAAATACAATGAATCTAAATCTGAAAACAGTAGGCTTATCCTCTATGAAAGTGATTGATAATAAAATCATGTACGAAATCAAACAGTTGACAGGATATAATTTAGACCATTGTATCTAGCACGTGGAAAATACTGAACCATATTTTTTGAAAGATTTTACCATACGACTCTAAAATATTTGTGCGTACTTTTGAGACTGGTTTTAAAGTTTTTTGACGAAAAATCTACCCTAACAAATTTAAAATATAAATTTTAAATTTTAAGATCTACACATATAAAATCTCTTTTTCTATTTTCAAGTTTCGATTTTTTTTTTGTAAAATAATAATAAAAAAAAAGAAGATAAAAGCAAAACAAAGAATGAGTACAAGGAGCTGGAGTACATAGGAATTTAAAGACATTATTACAAAGATCACTTAATCAATCAACAATGAAAGATTACTTAATCAAATTATCAGTCATCCAATAATAATTAATAAGTAACAACATAACACACAACAGACAGCATATGTTATAAGACTCGTGAGAGGCAACCAGCTATAGTGAAACATGATATCTGCAGAAACATGTTATGGAAATCCTAAAGGCAAGGAGAAGGAGAAATTCTTATTCTCTGGACAATGAGAAAAAGTGGCTATATTTCTTGATTTCTTTCACATATAACTTGATTAGTTGTAGTCTATGCTTGTTTGGGTTTTGACTTCTGGGAATTTGGGGACCAACTCTACAGCTCAAAAGTCAAAATGACAGTAAATTAAATTGAAAGAAGAATTAATTGGTGATGGAAATCATTGACCAAAATAGCTTAAATATTAAAGAAACTCTGTTCAAAGTCAGAAAGTCAAATAAAAAAATTGATCTTATTTTTCTATATACGGGAAAGTGAACTCAAATCCATGAAGAGATTAACATCTCTGGTTTTGCAGCTTTTTCAATTGGTATTATATGGAATTTCTTCATGTAAGACAAGCATGTCATGGAGCAAAATATACTAATTTTTAATCTGAAAACTAAGCCAGTTCTAGCCATAGAAATGTTGAAATGCAAGAAGGAAATAGCAGAAGATAAGCTGTAATTTATCCTTTAAAAATCTATATTCAGAAAAGATGAATTTGAAGAGTAATTTTGGAGTTCGGCTGAGTTTGTTTTCACTTCAAGTTTCAACTGAATAATTGCTGGTGTTTGATTGAAACCTTCAAATGATGCTCCCCCAGAAAGCAGTAGAGAGGAGATTTACCTGATTAGATGCTATTTCTAAAGTACAAAAGTAGAAGAAAATGGTTTTATCAGTTTGCAATTGATCTGATGGCTAAAAAATTAAGGTAAACAACAAATCTGCATGTTAGCATGTTACCAAATTGAACCTGATTTTTCTCTTCTTCTTTCAAACATGGCAAATTAGTACCATTACCATGAAGAACTATGCAAGAAAAAGATCAGACAGTAAAGAAAATAATCACTGAAATTGCTTGATATTTCAAACATGGAAAATTTCCTGAAAATCCTATTTCAAATATGATTCCAGATGTGTCAAATAACCACTAATAAATCCTAAAATTTAATTAACATAGAAATCAGAAAGTATATGCAGAACAGGATTCTGGCTATTAGCAAGCTTGATTGAACAGTAAAAGATTCTTAGATTTGCTCCGATACCTATCCAAACAAGCTTTTTGCTTTTGAGAAATCAAAACTGATTGAATTTCATCAAGGACTGTAACTCTAACATTGAAATTCAAAGGCCCAAATCAATATCATGCTTAGCCCATGCCCACTGTCAAGATTGAAGATGACCAATCCTTTTGATATTGCAAAAATCCGTTGACAAAATAGTCAAAAAAAAAAATCCTTAAAAAAAAGTATAGCAATTAAGATTTTATGTTTTTTCCGTAAACACTTATATTTCAATTTTTATTTAATTAAATTCATTCTTTCCGTAACAAAAATCATTGTAATTTTTTATTACGTGTAACGAAAATCATATACGAACATAATAATTTTTTTTATAAAAAAATTTAATTTAATGAAAATTAAAATATAATGACTCAATTAATTGTTAAAAGATATTATAAACTCAATTGATGAAACTTTTTTTATTTAACCCTTTAAGCAAAATTTTTCTATTTATTATTTAGTTATCAATTTCACTCGATTTCAAGTATTGGCACATCTGTTAAGTTACATTTCCAGACATGAAAACACATCAAAATTCATTTTCTCATGAAACAATATACTAATTCAGTAGGGAACAACAGAATAAGGAATTAAAAAATTGATATGAAATTGGGTTGGGGAGATTGAATTTAAAATCAGAATATTAATTAGGCTTCTAAATAAAACAACATCTATGAAATGAAAAATTTTATAGGATAATTACTTATCAACCAACCAATACCCACCATAGAATTCATAATAGCGGTAGCATTCTTTCATTTTCATGGAATTAATGACCAATCAACTAGAATTTTCTATTTCTTTTGGCTTACATTTTATTGCAAAGCTGAAAGGATTGCAATGAACAGAGATAATAAATCCAATTTATTATAATCTCTAAATTTAGAGTATGAACTTGAAATTAATTTTTGAAAATATTTATCTTAAGAATTACTACTATTTTTTTAATCTCCAATAAAGATGATAAAAATTAATTATCGAAGGATACTTAATGATCTTGATTTTGATAGAGATGGAGGAACAAAAAGCAAGAAGTCGACGTAATTCAGAATCCTCTCTACACCAAATCTGCTAAAGAAATCTCCTAATTAGCTTAGTTTAATAGATGAATTACGTTTTAAGAATATTTTTTCTATTATTTTGATCTTTCTATTTTTTACTCAAAGTCAAATTTAAGCTAGAATTCAATAATTTCAAAAACTTTATAAATTTTGCTTAAAATTATTATCAAATACATTATTAATAAAATTTTTAAAAATTACAAACAGATTTAAGATAATAACACATATCTTTAATTTTTTATACCAGTGAACAAATGACAAATATATATACACACATAACCAATTTATATTAAAAAAAGAAAAAAATGCAAAATGTTATATTTTAAAAACAAAATCTAATTTAAAAATTAATTAATTATATGCGTAAAATCTTATTATATTTATGATAATTTTTCTATACACTATCAACGAAATTTTTTTACTCCACAAGTGGTGTTAAGATAATAATACATGTCTTTTAAAAATATTAAGAAAATAAAAAATAAATAAAATAAAACATATATTTTCTTCTTTATTCTGTTTGTGAAATCAAAAAATTCTGCTAACTATGTATAGAATAATTATCCACTTATTTATTTTGATAATTATCTATCCACGCACATGAGGAGTATTAGAGTATAGATTAAAAAAAAAATTAGTGTTTGTTAACTAAAGTTAAACGTTTATATTAAAATTTAAAATGATATTAGAATTAACATTGAACAAGAGTTGCACTTATTCATTAATCTTTTCATGACAGATTTATCATCTTTATGACTTGACACAATAAATTAGTTATGTTTACGCATAATATTTATGTCATATAGTAGACTTCTTGTCTTTCCACAAAATTAATAAACTCACATCTATTAAATGTTACCATTATTTTTACAGATACCAATTAATTTTAAATTTTAGGTTGGATGTCAAAAATTTAACAGAAAACAACGTACTTGTAGCAATAAAGGCTTATCCTTTGATTCTTGTGGGTTTTTTTTTTTTTTTTTTATATCTATGAAATCATAGTAATCAGAAAATATTTTAGTATTTAATTGAGTAATTAATTAATTTCTTCTCTTTTTTTTTTCTCGTAAAAGTAAATTAAAGAAAATATTAATATTGCCCAGATTTTACCTCTACTGCAAAGGGCACGGCATGAATACAATATTATTATTAGAAGAACTCCTTTAATTATTGATTTGGATAAACGGTATAAAAATCTTTATTTATATACGAAGAATTCTCGTCAAATAAAAAGAGAATTATTTTTTTCTTGCCAAAGAGAATTTGTTAACCATAATTATATAAGTATAGATATTATTCTAATTAAAAAATATTACAAGCCATTAACTTTGATAAAACTTAGAATCAAACTATCATCGTAATTATACAATTTTAGATATTATTATAATTAAATAAATGTAATTTGTAGATCACAATTATTACATAATATAAAATTATTAAGCTAAAGGAATATAAATATATTTATTCTATCGTTATCATGAATTTATGATACACTTTCCAATCATATTTCTTATTTTATTAAATGAACACTATGTTTTAAAACCATGGAAAGAGGGAAGGAGGGCAAATATATCTGACAAAGATGGGGAATTCAATTCTCATTAAATAGATTATTGAAGCAAAATTAAATTATTAATTAATTTCTGATATTGCAAAGATCATTGGAGAACTATGATTGAAGCCTAGCGTAGGTACGTATTTATTTTTGCATTGAAGTGGAATTACTATTTGATTAAACCTTATTTAAGTACTTCCACTGTCAAATTTGGGTCAATTGTCAACCTGCTAATATCATCTGATTAATGGAAAACGGTATTACATAAATAAATAAATAAATAAAAGTGGTCAGAAAAAGCCGCCAAGAAATTTGAATTTGGGAAGTTCCACCGCAATCCACTTTTCAGCTGTAGGGTTTAGCCTGTAATTAGATTAAAATTTTGATCATTTCTTTTACAACACAAAATTATAAAATCAATGAATAATTTAATTAATTCATCCAATTCGTTTAAAAAATAATTTTTAATAAATTTTGAGTTAAAATTTCAATATATGTTATCTCTTTTTTTTTTTATCAGGTTACGGTCTCTTTATATAAAAAAAATTAAAAATCAAAAGAAATTCATCATAAATATAATTTAATTAATAATATTTATATTGGAATAATATATATATATATATATATAAATATAATTCAAATTCTGGAGGCAACTTGTCTCTTTGATGTTAATATAAAAAAGGAAATTACCCACTGAAACAAGTCGCTCGACAGATTCTTTCTCAAGAGGAGTACACTGTGTATGCATGGACTGGCCCCTTTGAAACTAATGGCCCCCTTGAAAAGTTTCCGTGCCTGAAAACAGCAGCTATAATTTTATTACAAGTGACCAAGGTGAAATAATGACAATGAATAAAATAAAATAAAATAAAATAAAAGGCAGAAACCTCAAATTTTGATAGGTTCAATCAATTTACCATACAGATTTCTGGGCATTTACCGGTTGGGTAACAATTATCCTTTGAATCAATTGTCTTGCCGCTTTTTCTTTCTTCAGTCTAATCTCATGTAAAGGAAGAAAGTTGAAGAATCAAATGTTCATTTAAAAGAATAAAAATGAACTTCTTTTTTTTTTTTTTTTTGTATTTGAATAAATTTTAAATTTTAAAATCGTTATTATTAAAAAAAATTTATCTGAGTGAATTTATTTTTAATTTAAATAAAATTAATTTTAAATTATAAAATGAACGGAGGAATATGTGATTAAAAAAGTAAAGTTAAAAAAATGATTATACAAAAAAAAAAATGATAGAAAAACAGGAAACCTGAAATACGAGGCAGATATCCTTTTTAGTTCTTATGCTGTTGTCTTATGTTTTAATCCAACCGGCAAAAATTTTATTATTGAATTTTCATTAAAAATATGTTTGACAAAACAGTTGTCTTGCTTAGGTTTACGGTAGGGTTTATTCTATTACAAAAGCGTAATACAAGCCATCGTCGTCCGATTGTTTGACATCAATAGCACATGGGACGGATTAACCTGTCAGGATTTAATTATTTGTCACATTCGCCTCATAAATTGGTCAGATATAAATATATTATGAAATTTTCCTCTTTTCTGAAATAATCCACTCCCTTCCAAAACAAGAAGGTTCTAATAAGAAATATATTAACTTGAAGATTGTGATCTGAGATTTGATCACAAAACCCACTTCCCTCGATTTCAGAAAACCCTTAATAACCAATCAAAATACTGAAAAACCCAGATTTGCTTTTCTTCAATTTATAAACTTTTTTATTATGGAACTGCATTCGACTTCAATTGGGGTGGCGCCCCAAGCGCTTTTGGGGGCTTCTTGTTTTCGAAGTGGGTTTTTCGTTGTTGAGTTGTTTTTCGAGCAATGAAGTTATAGGTTTTATTCTTTGTTTTGTTGATTGATTATTTGATAGAGTTAAGTTTGATGAGAGGAATGAATTGGGGTTGTTGATAAAGAAAGCAATGACTGGAGGGTCATTGGGGATTCGTTCTGGAAGTTATGGGTCTTTAGACAAACAGCTGCAAAACGGTGTTTTGCCGATTCAAGCGCCGTCAGCAGCAAGAACTAAGCCTTCTAAAATGTTTAAGGAGAAGGAGACATTGGTTCATTGGATCTGTAAGTTCGCTGGCCGCAAAAAGGTTGGAATGCTGCTCCTCTGTGTCATTTCCGCTGCTGTTTTTGTTTGGGTTTTATATCTTGGAAAAGGTTGGTTTTTTCCTTATTTCTCTTTGTTATTGGATTGTTCATAGTGAATTAATGATTCTTAGGTTGGTTGCTCTGATATTTTGATGAAAGAAGTGGGTAAAAATTATGTTTACTTTGTGTGGTAACATTGGTAGAGTTTAGTTGTAAAGTTATCATCTTTAGTGTTTGGTTTTGGTTGTAGTGTTTGAATTGGGAAATGGGCATCAGGAGGTTTGTTCACTGAATTGAATTTGAGTTCAGAATGTAGTGGCTGCCCACATTCTGTGGAGGAGAATAATGTTAATGACTCAACTAAATTGAATTGCTTTTGTTTGTCGTCAAACCTGGAATATACTTTCTGTTTTTATTTGATTCATTGTTTGGTATGGATTTTCTTTTTTAGTTTTTGATGAATGTTAGATTCAAGTTCAAGCTCAAGGACAGCTTAGTTTGCTCCTCTCCTTGTTTTGGTTTTGGATAATATGTCTGTAGCTGAAGCTGTTACATTTTATTCTTGTTTTGGACTTCTAGCTGCCAATTGGCTTTAGTTGTGTGAGGGTACGATATGCGAATTTGAATGTATTGTGGCTTGTTTACAGGTGATCAGGAAAGTGACAATGTCCGTACGGTAAATAATAATTTGCCCCTAAAAAGTTCTGGATCCCTGATAAATGAAGTGCAAAATATCAGAATAGAAAATTCGACATCTTTCCCAGTCAGTGTGGAAGGAACTGAAGTTAGGTTAATGCCCCCTCCATCTCCGAGTTATTTTTTGGGCTACACTCTTCCTCCAGGGCATCCATGCAACAGTTTTAGTTTACCCCCTCCACCAGCAGACAAAAAAAGAACGGGACCACGTCGTAAGTTTTCTTTTGTTTTGTAATTTTTTTCTGAGCTTTAGTTATTTTGGATTTGGTATTTTGACATTGCCAGTTCTGGTTTTCCCTCATTGCAATATAGTTTCTAAGTTTTATTTCTTGTTTATGACACAGCTTGCCCTGTATGTTACCTTCCCGTGGAGGAAGCTGTTGCCTTGATGCCAACAGTCCCATCATTTTCTCCTGTACTTAAGACATTAACATATATTTATGAGGACAACTTAAAGAAAGAGACAGAATTTGGAGGTTCAGACTTTGGTGGGTATCCTACTTTGAAGGATCGTGATGATTCATATGACATAAGAGAGTCGATGAATGTGCACTGTGGGTATGGTTCACCTCTCTTTTCTTTTTCGGGTTAAAATTTTAAAAGTGAACCTGATTGGTATTCTTAATCTTTTAAACCAAAGGACATATTTGAATGATGTTTTACAGGTTTGTAAAAGGAAGCAAACCTGGCCATGGGACAGGATTTGACATCGATGACAATGATCTTCTTGAGATGGAGCAGTGTCATGGAGTGGTTGTTGCATCAGCAATATTTGGTAACAAACTTTACTATATTTATTTTATTGTTCAATTCCTTTGTTCGAGACAATGAGTTTTTATTGAATAATCCAATTCTCTTTCAGGAGCTTTTGATATCATACAACAGCCAAAGAATATTGGCAAATACTCCAAGAAAACCATCTGCTTCTATATGTTTGTTGATGAAGAAACAGAAGCTGATTTGAAAACTTATCATGAGAAGATTAAGAAGATTGGGGTATGGAGAATTGTTGTAGTGCGTAATCTTCCTTACACCGATGGAAGACGCAATGGGAAGGTAAATGTTTAAATTGTGGCCAATATGTCCTTTGGTTTTAGAACGGATTTAGAGAATCCTGTGTTTAGTAGATGCCTATGAATTTTACCACATTGCTTGATTCATTCTATGCAAATGGGAACCAAGAAGGCTTCAATTTGATCCCACAAGATCCTCCTATATATTAAAATGCTTATAAAAGGCGTGCTTGCCTTTTGACTCATGTTATGCTTGTAACAGATCCCAAAGCTTCTCACACATAGGCTATTTCCCAATTCTCGATATTCTTTGTGGATTGATGGGAAACTTGAGCTTGTTGTTGATCCATATCAACTTCTTGAGAGGTACTTTGGAATTATTTCCGGCTTCCGAATTTTATATGATTCTTAAGTCTTATGTGGTGAAGTTAAACTAGATTAAGTGTCTAAAAATTACCCTGTGATTTACTTTCATGAATAATGTGATGTTAAAAGTTTCTGCTCCTGTCTGATCATTTTCTGCCAACTTGGGAGTTTAGCTTTGCTTGTGTCTTTTAGTTTATCTGGTTTCGGGGCCAATATTTGATTATTCTAACTCTTTGAAGTCTTCCTTCAGGTTCTTGTGGAGAAAAAATGCTACTTTTGCAATTTCTAGGCATTATAAACGCTTTGATGTGTTTGTTGAGGCCGAAGCAAATAAAGCTGCTGGAAAATATGATAATGCCTCCATTGACTTTCAGATTGAATTTTATAAAAAAGAGGGTTTGACCTCATATTCTGAGGCTAAGCTTCCTATCACAAGTGGTAGGGTGCAAGATTCTTGCTCTTGTGTTATTGTGTTTGATTATGCCTCTTTCAGCTTTGGTGAAGTTTGCTTTAATGGCTGGCTCTGCAGATGTTCCTGAAGGATGTGTAATAATAAGGGAGCATGTTCCTATTAGCAACCTCTTCACTTGTCTGTGGTTCAATGAAGTCGACCGTTTTACTTCCAGAGACCAAATTAGTTTTTCAACAGTAAGGGATAAGATTGCAGCGAAGACAAATTGGACTATCAATATGTTCTTGGACTGTGAAAGACGCAACTTTGTCATTCAGGTATTTTTCTGTTCTTTTCCATCCTGCATTCTGAAATATGCTTAAGTAATTTATTTCTGTAAATTTAACAAATGGTCTCCCTTTTTCGGCTAATAATCATTTTTATAGTTTAATTTCAAAATTCCTACAATGCAACTAATTTTTTACTTGGAGATTTTCTGTAATTGCATGCGTATATGAGGAGTACTTCACTGTCTCTTGAACCTCATTTTATTTGTTTCCTGGTAATTTCTTTGATGCATAATTACTGCCTCAAATTGGCCTCGACCGAGGGCAGCCTCTGTATATGTAGCAGCTCCTATCTTTCCAAGATGAAAAAGCCATAGAATCCTCATTGAATCTCCTAAATTTTTAGGTGCTTGTTTTCTTAATGGAGGGATTGAATCTTTTTTTCTTGAAGAAGCTATAAAATCGTCAATGAATCTCCCAATTTTCTGGCACTTGTTATGCCTTACGATTGATAAATCATGTTTCAAACATGCTTGGTTATACTACTTGATGACTGATTCTTTCTCACTGTGGATGATTTGGAAGTTGGGACCACCCTTATACATCCACTTTAGGCGATGGATTCATTTCTTGCACATCTGTAAGATTGTGTCATGACCATTTCCTGGTCAATTCTCTTGAGCAGCCTTACTTTGGTTCGATTTTTTGACTTGATCTCTCTCTCTGATGTACTTCTCTTTTTTGTTACTTGCAGCGATACCATAAGGATGTTTTAGAGCAATTGGCTCTGATGGCTCCTCCTGCCATTTATCCTCCTCCTCCTCCATCACCACCACCACCAGTGTATTTGGCCAATGATCCACCTAGGATATTTTCACTTGAAACTTCAGGCGAAAATATCGTTACTGCACCACTTAGGAAGTTCTCACCACGACGTGGAAGAGATAGGAGGTCAGGTTCTAGACGTCGTCGCAAAGTTGGCAAGGAAATAGTTCTGAGCTAAAGTTTTGTCAAGGCAAACCACCATTCTTTTTCCTCCCCACTTCTGGAAAAATTCGTTGCAGGGTTGGAAGATCATGCAAGAGTGTTGTAGTTCTGTTCCAAAAAACCTACAATCCCTCCATTTTTTTTTTTTAGTTTTAACTTTGGCAATTGTCTATTTTCATTCATTTTTTGTTGTATATAGAACATAGTCCCATATAATTATTATCAATATATATGGGGTTCCATCAAAATCCTCCTTGGTAACCCATTTTATTGTTTCAGTATGATAGCCAGCTTTATGTTCTCTCTTCATTGAAAGCGAATAAAATCAATGAAACTCACCTCATTTTTCTTCTTCCCGTAATCCCGTTTGTTTCATTTTACATTCATTTTCTCTGGTAGATTGATTTTGACCACCTTGTGATTCTTGTTTCCAGAAATATTTGATTCTTGACATCTCCATTTCAAAAGTATGCGACATTGAGCTTCAAACAAATGCTACAAGAAACCCACATTGAATGCAATATTGCTGATAATTGAGTCATGATTAAGAATGAGGAAACTTAATAATAATAATAATAATAATAATAATAATAATAATAATAATAAGGCTTCTATGTCAAAGAAATTGATTCCATAAATCTTAATCATAGACAATTTTGTATTAATTTAAAATTTTTCGCACCTAATCAAAAAAGAATGATAATATTTTCGTGTCTAATGATCGAGTAACTTCTAGCGATAGAGTTTTTGAACGCGAACTCTATGATTTAGATGTTTTCTGTCAAAATATCGTCCATTATTTGTCAAATTAATGCAGTTATCTGCACCCTTACTGTGCCACAACAATGAACCGCGAACTACCACGGATTTGGCACTCTGAAACGTAACGTAATTAACAACGGGAACTGGAAATGTTTAGTAATTTAGAAACTATTTTTAAAGTCCGCGGAAATGTACCTGTCGGCACTACTTAGAATCTGCCACGTGTTTTTAAAAGACAAGTAGGTTGTTTCATGTCTTAAAGTGGGTCCCACCAGATCCTTATCTTCGGTAAAATCCAGCGAAGAGCGGAATCTTCAAAGACAAAACAATGTCCTCCTCCTTTTCATCTTCTTCCTCTTTGTGAGAGATTAGTTCAGGGTTAGGGTTTTATTCCATCGCAACCATGTCTATTGTAACAAACCTTTAGCAACCGCCGGATCGAATTTAGAAAAAAAAAAAAAAGACCGCAAAAATGTCAACAACATCATCGTCACCTTCATCGTCAGCCTTCATGGTGATCTGTCTCCTCCACTCGGTGATCGCCTTATCAAGTGGCGCACTCATGATGTTCTACATGAAGGAAATCTACACCTTCACGCACGGGATCGAGACGGCCACGAAACTCCTGGGCTCGACCCCTCATGATCAGCTCTTGATCCGGACTTCCGATTCCTTCTCGGGTTTGCTCTTGTTCGTGATCGGATTCTTGCTGTTCATGGTCTCTTTTGTCAAAGACAAAGAGTTTCAGTCGTTCTTCGCCAAAGGCTGTGCGGTTTTGCATGTTTTCGCGGCGATGTGGAGATTCTGGTTTGAGAGAAGAGTAGAGGATTTGGCTTGGGATTGGCTTAGACAGACTGTTGGCGACATTTTACTGGCTACCTCGTGGGTATTCTTTTTGGTTTACTCTTGGAGAGAAAAGTACGATTAAGATTTAATTTTTCTGTTAATTTTACATCTTCTTTTTCTCTACTCTTTTTTAGATAGTTTTTTTATTTTTAATTTTGTGATTTGGAGGTGTATATTTCGTGAAACATAGTGTAAGTTTATGGGGTTTAAGTCAGAATTCGAGAAAATTTTTACCTTGAGCTTTATTTGTACACTGGAAATCACATATGAATTGCTGACTTCGAAATTTTCCTTCTCGGTATTCTTTGGATTAATGGGCAAACTATTGTCTACAATTTGAAATGGGAACTTGTGCTTGGAATTCAAGCCTTATGCTTTCTTCCTTTTTACAGTCGAAGCAATACAAATGTTAAGGTTCATATTTCAAGCCTACAAAACATTCGCAATTGAATTCGAATTTCAGACGTGCGGAACATGATCATTTGAACTAAACTAATGCACAAGATCTAATGCTTGTTGTTTTTATGTGTTATGGGTTGAATACGAATTACCTATTGAATTAATAAATAACTAGGCTTGACTCTGTTTTGTCTTGTAGCGACCTAGGCTGCGGTTGATTGTTGGTTCTGATAAGATGAATTTCTCAATTGCTATAAACAAATTCAAACAATAGGAGTCATGACAAATTGTGATATGTCTCAAATGAATAGTTTTGCTAGTTTCCTTCTTCAAATTGATGCACTGTTAGGTACTCCTCTGCAAGTAACTCCAGGTCCTGAGGATGGCAAGAGTAGCTCATAAGGTGAAACCCCAGCGCCACATCTATTTCTGAGCGTTGGGTCAGCATTTCTTTTCTCTATCTCTTTCCCTATCCTCCTCATCTCCGTTGAAAATTTGTAGAAGGCCTCTACAATTTCAGGGTCTCCGGTCCAAGTTGAAAGGTCTTTTCTATCTCCCAAATACTCTTCATCTGCTGAATGTGTGGAAAGTATGTGAAGCACAGATATGTAGTGTAGCATTTCATCTAAACATGGCAATGATGCCAAGAAATATCCCTCTGGATCCGCTAGGAAAGTTGCATAGTCCGAATCTTGTTCATTAGGCACTAGTCGGCGCATATATGGAGGGCGTACTGGAAAATATCCACCGTAATGGTACATCCCAAAGTTCACCGCCGCATGGTGGGCTGATGCAACCCAGATAATGGTGGCGAGGATGGAGATAAGATCGTTTGGAGTTGAGAGTTTGGGCCACCAGCTAGCATGGCAAATATCAGCATGGCCAACACTGATGTATTCATGGTACCAGGCGTTGAGTTCTGAGTCTGATTGAATACTATTTGCTTCTGGGTAGTAGTAGTTTACATAGGTTTGAACAAGTTCCTGAATTGCAGACCATATGAGCAACCCATCATTTGCATATGGGTAGTCTTCGATAAGTAGTTTAAGTCCATGTGGCTGTGTTGGGTCTGGTACTGCTATTCCTCTGAACAGAAATGAGATAGAGTTATATTTTCTGAAATTATTATATAAGACTTTTAACTTTTTTCTTTAATCTGACATAAGAACAGCTCAAGGAATTCACCTTCTAATCAAGTCTGCAGGAAGGCTTTCCATGTCGAAGCGCCACCAATTCTGATACGCAGAAGCAGTAATCTCCATTGAACACTCTGCAGTGGACAAGTGCGACTCAATTATTCCTCCAGCATTAAGGAGAAGCTGACGACCCTGTGCATTTAAATCCATTGCGTATCGAGTGTGAGGATGAAGAAGTTTGTAAATAGGATGCATTACACTTAATTGCCGATGCACCGCTATGATAAAAGGTTCCAGGCATGCATGAGTCCTCAACCTGTGGAGCCATCAATTCCTTGATTACTACAGTTTATCATTCAATTTTAGTCGTTTAGTTGAAAACTAATTGATAGTATTATATAATTATAGGTGCAAGTACGATTGCAAATACCAATGCTGAATTAGTTGATGAGCAGCAGCATCGTTTGAGCAGACATGGGCTTTGCCAAGTTGCCACAACCAGCTGGTGGTGACATCAACTGCAGGAGTGAGCACACGTTTTGATGGTACATTCTGGTTCTTCTCAGGGAGGCTCAGCTCAATAGCAATTGGCTTTAAAGATCCCATATGGGTCAAGAGGAAAATTGTCCGAGTTGCATAGGCTTTTCTGTTCTGATGAGCATTTATGCGGTTGAGAAATGGAAGGTACACATCATGGTAGTCCAATATAAACAATTTATTCTCATCTAGTGCCTGAAAAAGAAGTTCAAATATAAAAATAGCAGAATTATATTTAGAAAGCTGGAGACATTATCTAATCCTAGAAGATGGAAACTCAAGTTTAAAAATGACCTATATCCATCAACGTGCTGTGGCTCACAAAATGGTTATAAGAATTTAATCAAACGAGTGAATTTCTTTATCCGCACCTGTTGTACAGACATCCCATTAAGGTGACATAAGATTTGTTCTTCTCTTAAGGCTGAATCTTGGGGACCATAGATGGAGGGATCCAGTTTGCTTACTGGTGGAAAGACCTAAAGGAAAACAGATGTTCAGCAAAAATTGTTCCAAGTTTCCTTATTGTTTTCTTGTCATTGAATTGTTCTTAATAATAGTAGCAAATTAGGGAATGATTTTTCTCACCTTGAGCCTTTCTATGCTTAAGGGATTCAAGCCAGCAAGAGTTAGACGTCCCAATTCATCAACTCGCAAACAAAATGATGGACTATCTCCTGACATTGGAGCAGTGTGTTAGACTTTAGACATCAATTCTAGGTTCACTGCATTAATATTCCCTATTCCTGATTGTATATTAATCTGATCTATCTCTATATGGGGCTCCTCGTAGATTACTACACACCATTTTCTCAAACATGATTCCGAAGCATTTGACTGCCCCAATCTATAACGCATTAACAAAAGATCAAGGAATTGATGCTTACTGGAAATGATCTTTGGAGGGTCAAACTTGAAAATATCTTGCATAGATTCTTTGAAAATCTTGTTAAGCATTCTTGGCAAATGAGCCATCTTCCAGAATTCAACCTTTGATTTGTTTTCAATGGGTGAACTCTCTTTGTACAGATCATTAATTTCAGAGAAAGACTTGATGACATCACTTTTAATTGAGGCCCCCTTTAGTGCAGGACATAGACCACTAAGCATCACCTTCCACTTTCCTGCAGTGATTGCTGCTTTCTTCAAATCTTCAAACGCTTCATCTCTTGGTGCATACTTTGGCATGTATCTATTTACAGGGGACTCCGAATTCACATCTGTGGCATTTAATAAAACTAACATCTTTACGTTCGAATTATTGAAATAACTGAAATCAAAAGTAGATATACAGGCTTTGATAGAAAATTTTTGCAAAGGATAAAACATGACCTGAATTAAATGGAGGACGTCCAGTTCGACAGCGTCTTGGATATGGCTGTTCTGCGCCTCCTAGAATTGGCCTTACATATTTAGCTCCTTTATCTGGATTTCCCAAGTCATTATAAACATCGTAGTCATAAACTCTATCTGACGAAGTCCTAATACCCTCTCCATTCCCCCTTAATTGCCTTAATTCCTTTTCTCTGAGCCCTTTTAGCCCTGCCGGCGTGTCATTAGGCAAATATGCCTGCAGAAAATATCCAAAAGAATATTGCAAGATTAACCCATTTTTGCCTTTTACATAATATGGATTTGTTTCTAAATTGCAGACCAAATTAGCCATGAAACATTAACGATGCAAAGCAAAGCCAGCCAAAAGTCAGCCATTAAGGAAAATTTCGGAAGTAATTTAATTTGAAACCTTGTTAGAGAAGAAGATCCTTTTCTCTGCCTGGAAACAATCGGGTTGAACCCAAGAGTTGCAAGCAAAATAAACAAGTCCTTCAATGGAAATGCCTTCCATATAGAACTCCTTTTGATATTTGTTTGTCACTATGACGGCTCCAGGGATCCCGAAGTTTGCATCTACTAGAAATTCAACTTCATGGGTGGCTTTACCCGCATTTATTTTCAGATTTCTGGACGAGTGGAATATAGTTTCCTTGCTCAGCTTTGGCTTCCCCAAATCTTCAAAGTTAGGAAATCAACGTCAGAATTAACCGGCACATAGCTGAAGTGGTGATGACATTAACCTCAAAAGAAAATAATAAAATTTAACATAAAATTGTTTCATAATATAAATAGTAATTTGATAAGGAACTAAAAGAAATCCTGCATGTTTGAGTAGATTAACTAATCAGTCTAATATTAACAGTATACTTTTACTATTTGTTTAATGCAATGATATGTCCCCTCGATATTAACCCATTTATACCAGGACAATCTAAAACCTCTCTTTTCCTTCGTTCTTATTCCTTTCCCCAAACAGAAAGTAACAAGTTTCATTCGTTTTTCCACTAGTAAAATATCTTCATTCTTTATTATTTCTTCCAACAAGCACATGTCTACTTGGTCTTCGAGTGCCCTTTTTTCCAGGATGTCGAGGACATTAACTCTGGTGCAGAGTTCAGCCCCACTTGATGGGAAACCATAGGGAAGTATTTAATCCTGTAGCAGCTTCCGTGCCTGCGTCTTATAAATTTGTCAGATGACTCAGGGGACAAGGGACATTAAAATTGTTTTAAGGACGAAAGAGGAGGCCCTGATTTTTTTTATTTTTTTACCTTCTCCGAGGGAAACTCATTGAAATTACTAGTAACCTTGAGTCCTTGTCAAGTGGCCAAGTGGGTAGTGATTGGCCTACCAGAGAATGCGATGGCGGGATTGAATCGTCCCCGCACAATCGTGCCAACCACAGCCCATCGGAAAGTTGTTCTACTCCAAATCGCCATAGCAAAAACAAAAGAATAAAACTAAAAGAAGTAATAATTATAACCTTTGTGTTAACGACAGAAACAGGATGCTGGTGACTAAAACTTGAAATTTTCTTGCAATTTCTCGACAAGCAAACCATTAATGGAGAAAGAAACAGGCGCTTACTTGGGTCAACTTTAGTGCTAACAAGCTGTAGAATAACACCTCTCCGAGAAGTATGGGCGTCGGAATCTAACCAGTAAAACATCATATCCTTCGCATATTCCTTGGTATCATACTTGGCCGTGACCAGAGCTTTCAACTCGAATTGCACTGGAGTTTCAGCCGCGGCCGCCCTAAAGGACTCGGCCTTAATAAGAGCTGCTGCCATGGGAGTTGGCACCACCTTCCTTACCTGCACCAGCATGCTCTTGCCCGAATTGTGAGGCAAAGAGTTAGAAGAAGAAACTCTGTTTTGCTGCTGCTGGCTGTTGAAATGGCTACAAACAGAAGATTTTGTCGCGAGTTTGGCCATTGGAATTGAACTAAGGATTTCCCGGGTTCCTGCCATGACATTATAAACACTAGTCCAGTATTCCTATATTGCAAAACTAACGGGAAAACACTGCAGACTGTCTGCCCATTTTAATAGTGATCATTAAATGATAGCAAACCAATTTTACGTCATACGAGTTTGAAAGAAATATCTGTATATATTCTTTTTTAAAGATATTTCTTTATTAAATTTTATGAAAACAGTGTGTATTATATACAAAAATAATATTTTAATTAACTTTTAAAACGTCGGACCTTTTTTTTTTAACTCAAAGAGTACTAATAAAGGTTTCATTTACATAACTGAGTTTGAAGATCATTATTTTTTTTCTGTATCAAATTTAATCAAGTAAAAAAAAAAAAAAAAGAATTCATCAAACCCTATAATGCAATAAACAGAAATGGAATTGCAAATTGCAATACAGAGCCGAGCATACCTCCAAACATAAAATCTCCCTAAAACCTTCAACCAACATCTAAAAATTGTTCAATGAAAAAAAAAAAAGTAAAGTGAGGGAGAAAACAACTAGGAAAGTTAAAATTCAGAACAGAACTATATGAGAAATTAAGCAGATTGCAGGAACGAACAAAATGCCTGTAAACTAAATCCGGACAACATCCTGGAGGCAATCATAGAAGTGAGAAATGTTGATCTTTTCTCTGCCAGAGTAGATTGCCTCTGCGGCTCCACCTTGCTCACCTTGAGCTGCCATTTCAACCAACATATAAAGCTTCTTGATTGGCATCTAAAAAAGATGAGAAAATAGGTAAGAGTTAGTGTCAATAATAACAAACTTTCCTTGCTTTCTCAAGGACTATAACGTCATTTTTGTGTACATGGGCGCGCGCACTTGCACAGGGGACTGGGGTTGAGTTTCATCTGTTCACTTTTCACGCTCAAACCATTGCCTAGACCTCTATAAGTGTAAAACTAGGAAGACAGCTTAGCTCTAATTGAAAGTAAGGTGGACAGTAAACAGAAATGTCAATACAGAAGCTGAAGCGGAGTTCCTGCTGAAAAATTCATCATGGAAATTCATATATCTAAAACTCAAATTTCTAGAATAATCAGAACGTGACACTTGATAGATCATTCTGCACATCCCTACTCTTGACCTATTTCCATAAGGACCCTAACTAACATCAAACATGCAAGCATGCTCTCACCCATGAACACAAATCTCCACCCGACCTCAAATCTTTGGTCCTTCAACTAAACAATCACTTCAAACATGCACACATGCACAAGTGCACGTTCACATTAACCATTGTACACACAAAGAAAAGAAAAATAAAATGAAATAGACGTGCCTATGAATGAAATAAAATGTTGGTTGTTTAAACAAGATACCTAACAATTCACCCAACTAAAGATGAATAATAACTAACATCATTAGGTGGCTTCAAATGAAATAAAGTCAAAAATATTTATACAACAAAACTTCCTCTAATTAATCATTTGACATTGAATTATGCTTGCTTAGTATAGGTAAAACCAGTGAGAAAACATTGAAGAAAAAACACTGCAATATGGAAAATGACCTCAAATGTGACAGGAGGGTAACTATGTTTAAACTCACATCATTCAGGGCTTCTGCAGCGGTACTGACATCTTCTTCGGCAAATACATTCAGTTGTTCCAACACCTGGGGTAGAAAAAGCAGATTAAATAAATTTAACTCAGTAACTAAAGGCAATACTAAACTGTCTTGCTTGAGAATTTACGATAAAATGACAGTGAAAATTCATTCAGAATGTCCCTCCAGATACCAAAACAAAATAGTTAGCAATGTAGTTGAGGAAGTACAGGTGATCAGTAGAACTATTGCTGGCAAAGAAATTTCCACATGCTTTAATTCAAATAACCTCCCCAAGTTACTTCAGATGCTTTTATAAAGCAGACAGCTTAAAAAATTATTAAGAGCATATTAATATCATTCTCTAAAACTTTTCAGCTGTTGTGGTATAACATAGGTATTGGCATTAACTGGGGCAAATGGGCGCAGACAAGCAAAAGAAAGCAAAATATGTCTAAATATATATATATATATATATATATATATATATATATATATATATATCATACCCCTGGATAATTTATGGGAAGAAACAAAATTGGCAACATTATTACCTTCTTTGCATCATCTGCCTTCAATGTAGGAAGATGGTAGGTGACAGAGAAAGCATCACAAATGCCAACTGAATCTAAGAAACCCACCTCACTAGTTGTCCCTATTACCAGAAGTTTTTTCCCCTGAAAAAAGCATTTGCACATATAAATAACAATAAAATTAATTCAGATTAAAAACTACTAATTAAAAGTTAACAAATTTCTCAATTTACTTGTTTGGCATCTGATTTGCTTAACATATGAATCAAAACATATCTTCTACTATGTTTATAATTTAACTAGTAAGCAGTATGTGATTTGTCAATCTAGAGGGAATGAGAGAGCAGATATTGTCAACCTGTTTCACTTATCTCTATTTAATTAAAATAAAAAGAAAGAAAACTTTACACATTTCCCAGTCATACATTTGGAGTACTTAATCACAATGAAAATACATAGAGAAACAAGGGACCAAAGAGAAAACCTTAGGAGGAAGACGTTTGAGAAGGACCAACAATGTCTGAGAAATTAAATTTGAAAAACGGGGCCCAATTGCAACATACTCGAGTAGTCTGCAACAATAATTAACCAATTTGTTTCTGTACACATTGCACATTCAAGTCAAGATCAGTAGCATTAGTTTACGATTCCCCCTACCTTTCTATGTCGTCAAGAATAATGATGCTCAAGGGTGACTTGTATGCATCCTCAAATACCTGCCGAAGTACAATAAATTCGATAGTGCTCTTAACTTTTTCTAATATAAATTATCCTAGCTTGATGTCTGATGCACAGATATTCCTCGTCATCAATATCAAATGTAAATCAAAATATCTTGTATATGTGAGCGTAAAATAGCTTACACAGAAGCAAAGTTCCAGTTTAGAGCAGTAATTTCTTCAAATAAAACTATTCATATTACATTCAGATTGGCACCACAAACCTTGACAATATGTGCACATTTTGTACTCTCATGAAGGCCAATCATCGACTCAGCTGAGACCTACACAATTGGAGTTATAAAAATAATAAAAACAGGAATCTTAACAAAATAAAAGGTTGCAATATATCCATACATGCCATGGGGCAGGAGCTTACTATCTTGACATATGGGAAATCACTGTCAATGCCAACAGTAGCTGCCAATGCAGTTTTGCCACTGCAGAAATCAACTTACATTCAGTTAGAGTTTTTTTTTTTTTTAAAAAGATGTAAAAAAAAAACTCACAATACATACCTTCCACTTGACCCTTCTAGAAGACAAGTAATAAGCGGGCTTCCTTTGCTTACTTTAACTTGCTCTACCAGTAGCATTGCTCTCTGATAAATGTGCTTATGCCGATCACCACAATCCACCATGCCATTAAGTCTAAAAATTATGTTACGTAAATAATTCAGGAAAAGGTTCTCAAAAACTAAAGATATGAGTCATATTCAGCTAGAAACCTCAAAAAAGAATTCAAGAAAATGAGAAAATGTTTTAAATATATGGACTTCAATTCTCCAAAAAGCCAACTCAAGGTTCAAGATAAACATTTTTATTTTCCAGAGCCAACCCAAGAACGATTATTAATAAATCTAACCAAAGCAACCAAGTAATTGGAACAATTGAGGTGCAATAAAATTATTAACAAATGGCGGAAGGCAGAACCCTATAAGACTACATGTGATGCTCACAGCTCATTTCTTGTTTAAGCAAAGCAGTTTAAAATTATTAAAAACTACAGAAGTTCAAGGCTCAAAGCATCATTGCAAGACTTTTACCTTCTAAACCTACTATTAGAACATAAGAATGATTTGAATTCAAGCAGAACGGAAATTAACATCTTGTAATCAAAGAACTGAAATTTGTGTTAATTTGAATCAAAAAAAAAAAAAATCACCTGCATCGCTCAAGGTCATCAGTTGAGGCTCCAAATGCAGGCACGATTTCTAGGAGCGCATTGAGAAAATCATCCATTGTAACTTTAATGTTCTCTTCATCCAATGGCTTGGTAAGATCATCCATACTTACTTGTCTATTCAAAGCAAAAGAGACTGCACTTTTCACAACACCTTCAAGCTCTGCTCCACTGTAATTTTTTGTACGAGCGGCTGAATACCGAAAAAAAAGGTAATTAGAAACTTGTTAGGCCTTCTCAAATGCCGGATATAGCTCAAATCATTGTCAACACCATGTGCATATGCTTTAGAAAAAGAAATTGCAAAGCTCAGGTACATTAACAAGATAATAATAAAGATTTTACCAAGTTTGATCATCTAAAGGACCCTAGAGAATATTTCACAATCCATTGAGGACAAAACTAAGTAAAAGTAAAAGTAAAAGACAACTTTAAATATCAATCATCAAGATCAGTCAGCCTGTATATTTTTAGGAGCAGACGGAGAGTGAAATAAATGAACCACACTTTCCCTTCAATAGTTAATTCTTCCAAAGCAGTGAACAATGTAAATCCCACAACCATAAGTTACTAATAAACATACCAAGCTCTTGAAGGTTAACATCAGGAGCAAGAAAAGAATTCTCTTTCATCTTGTTTGTGTGGATCTGAAGTATTTGCAAACGACCATTTTCGTCTGGAAGACTTATCTCAACTTGAACCTCCAAACGTCCAGGCCTACAGAAGAAAAATATTCAAAGAATAAATTAAGATCAAGACATTTCATAATCTAACTAAATCAATCAGCAACAAACTTTTATTGCTTAACAAACTGAAAAGTCCACTAAACACACACACACACATCAAAAATGGCATATCTCACAATGCTCGCAGCAACATATTCCGGATCATAAGTACAGATGTTATAAATAGGCCATTAAATTTTTCAACATTTTTCTGTAGCTCTATTAGGCTTTGGAAATTTTAATATCCACATTTCACAACAATAATAAAATGCATCAATATTTTTTTCTAGTTATTGGTTGTTAATCAAGCTTCTTACCATAGAGGATTATCCAATGTGACAAAGTAGATAGATAGGTTTTCTTTGTGTGAGTGCGTGTGCGCGCGCGCGAGAGAGAGAGAGAGAGAGAGAGAGAGAGAGAGAGAGAGGAGAATGGAGGGGAGAGGGAGCAACCTTAAAAGCGCTTCATCAAGCAAATCTTTTCTGTTGGTCATTCCAATAAGCAAAACATTGTTTAGAGACTCCACGCCATCTATCTGAAAAGTAAATCATCTCTTAGTTAATATAATCATATCATTAAGACATGCTAACCACAAGAACCCACGAAAAATAACATGAGACAAACAGTAGTGCATTTTAAGACTCAGAAACTGTCAGGAACTAATAACTGACCTTGGTGAGCAGCTGGTTCACAATGCTGTCGTGAACTCCAGTACCATCTCTAGTTGAGCCTCTCGACTGAAAAAACAAAATAAAACCTCATATTCTGTCATCAAGAAAGTACAATGACACAAATTAACATCCTCAACTCAATTGTCTAGATCCTCATTAGCATTGAATCTTATATAGGGTTCTGCACACATCCCTATACATATATATATATATAACTAAGCAGAATCACATATTCCTTCACAGATTAAGAAATAAGCAGGCGTCTATCTTGAATAACCATTTTATGAAGATTCCCCTGATTACATTAGCATTTTAAACACGAGAACATACATATAAAGATGCAAACATACTTGATCAACATCAGAGAATGATTCTAGGACTAAATCAATATCCAACTCTTTGCAACAATTTTATCATCCACCTTTTCAATATTTTAAAGAGCATTGCAAACTGAATGTTGTATACAAAGGAAACTAGAAACATCACATAAAACAAGGTGAAAGTACAACTATTGATCTAAGGGATCAGTACATATATATAAAGCAGTCTTGTACCTTGCAAATAGCATCAATTTCATCAAAAATTATGACATGCAAATCACTGTCATCACCTGAAAAGTCAAAAGGACGCGATGCTTTAAATAAAATTAAAAGAGTAACCCGAAAAACTGAAACTAGTGAGTATACATCTCTTACCACGAGTCCTTTGATCATTCTCAGCATCTGCGAATAGGTCCCTAACATTCTTCTCAGTTTCACCAACAAATTTGCTCAGGACTTCAGGGCCATTAACAATCTAAATAGATTCACGGAGAAAGAAAATATTCCACTACATCAATTACAGAATCAAGAATATTTACCATATATGCAAACATATTAGTAAATGAAGTCAATGCAGCATTTCTGAAAATGAATGCAAGAAAGAATCTGAAAACAGGACGTAAAGATGCTATAAAGCAGTCTTTGCTCAAAGGAAGTTACACTGTCTGGCGTAAAAACAGCAACTACAGCAGCACGGAGAAGACAGTGGATCATTTGATAGACAAACATATACAAGTCGAAAAACACATGATTGACATGCCCACATAAAGTGTTAATCAACATTGTGTCCTGAAACAGCTTCCCACAGCACAACCCAAAATGCTATTAACGCTAGGACAGCCATGGGATGAGTACTGGACAATAAAAGAATTAACATCTCCAATTATCTACAGGCAAACTATTGCATGTAATTCAAGGTCATACGTTGTGATGAAACATAGACAAAAACATAAATTGTATTCCATCTAAAACATGAATAATCAGAATTAAATAATCAAAGAATGCTAGGCTCAAACAGAGATAACGTGTGTTAACTAAAAAGGTGAACCAAACTGCACACCTTTGGTTCCTTCCCATTCAACATCTTTCCAATTTGACGAGCCATGAGAGTTTTTCCCGTACCAGGAGGTCCATAAAGTAGCATGCCTTTTACATGCTTAATTCCCAACCTGGAACCTCAAAAGCTTTCTCATCAGAACACAAATAAATAGGTATCTGACACATAAATAGTATAGTTTGAAGAACTAGTTATGTTACTTGTTGGTCACATGAGGAGGAAAAACACGAGAGGCAAAAGCTCTTCGAAATATATCAGCAAACTCTGCACTTAAGCCACCAATACCCAGTGATTGTAGATTAAACTCTTTGTGCCTAAAGATATTACTACTGGCGGCTTCACGTTGATTGACAATCTGCATTGTAAAACTCAAGTCAGAGAGCCATTAAAGCTAGTTGAATCAAGTTGATTAAATCATAACCTAATCTCTTTGAGTGACAACAATGACCACTGGTCAAAACTATGTTAGTAAAAAGATTAAAAAAAGCAACTAAAAACATATTAATATCAAACCTTTATTCCACTAGAATTTTGTGCTTCAAAGATAAAGTAGGTATCAAGGGAGATCATCCCTCTTTCGGGAGCATTGGATGTTTCTTGCCCCTCTAGTTGAGCTTGATTGATTGTGAAAATGTAGTTATTACCATGATACTCAAATGTAACTTTTTGCCCGGCTGTCATAACCTGCAGGAAAAAAAAAATTCTTGCACGTGTGTGTGAGAGAGGAAAGAAACAAAGTAACAAACAAGCATTACACATGAGATATGTAATATGAGGAAAATAAGATGGCTAATTTCCTAAAATTTCCAAGTGTATTGATATATGAGCAACAGAACATTGATGTGTGCATTTGAAAAAAATCTTCTCCTACGTCCCTTTTTGTTCTATAAAACAGAATAGGAATAGAAATCTAAATTTCAAAATCAACCAATCCAAGCAAAAAAAATAGCCGGCACGCGACCATAAAATAAAAGCAAGCATTTATAACAAGCAAACAGCAGGTAGCCCTACCTGATTCACAAACCTCTTTCTAAGCTGATAAGCCAGAAGAACAGCATCAACCTACAAAAATAATACACAGCATTAGTCCTACTGACATCCGTCTGAGCAATGTGATATTATCTAAGATAACAAACAGATCATAATGCATTCAAATTTTCACCTGTTCATTTTTAGTGCCCTTCTTTACAAATTCCAACTCGAGCCTAAGCAATGCAAGGTTAAAATTTTCAGGAGGAATAAATCTGCACGTTGTGGAGAGGAAAAAAAAAGTTAATGACTAGTAATAGTTAAGACATAAAAAAATCGAAAGGTACGCTTAATTTACCTGCTCACTGATACAGTGTCGCCATTAGAAACTTTTGCAAGCCGACGATGGATAGAGTTTAGGGCAATATAATCATTGCGTAAGCTTTCATGAGGAGTATTTATAAGTTAAGGCCACCAGAACAACCAACTTCCAACACTAAGAACAACAAGATTTAAAACTGAAAAATAAGCTTCCAAAATATGAAATATTCGATTTATTTTATAAAGAAAAACAAATAAAAGAACTTTTCATTCTAATCAATTAAAACAATTGACAAATTTACATATCCTAAAATTATCAGTCGCAATAAACACAGTAATTTTATGAATTTACATTCCACAATTTCAAAGAATTTCCTGAAAACGTGAATAGTAAAAGATAATTACAAAAATAAAGTTTCAATAACAAATTAAAAGCGTTAACGGCTAATTGTCAACCCAAGTAATATAAATTACAATAGTATGAAACTTTCAATGAATAAAATTATGAACAATGCGACGATAAAATATCGTGTAAACTGTGATTAAAACTCAAATTAAAGCGGAAAAAAAGAAAAGAAAGGAAACGATCACAAAGGATATGAGATAGAAAGAACAAAGGCGTCGGCAATCCTAGCGAGGAAGAGTTCGGAGCCAGGGACGGCGAAGTTTTGAATATCTGAAGGCGAGCAGTAAGCAAGATTAGTCAAGGCGAGATCTGTGGATGGAGTGCTGGTGACAATCATGGTGACGACCGTCGAGGATGCCGATCCGAACCAGCCCGCCATTTTTGTCCGTTCGCCTTTTGTATGAGATCTGTTGAGGAATTTAAATTTCTCTCCCTTTTTTTAAATTAGGAATTTAAATTTATCTATTTATTATAGAATGAATGTAGAAACAGTTTGCTTCGGAACGAAGGAAATTGATATGGTTCCCAACAAAAAAAAAAAAAAAAAGGAATGTCGTTAACAGTAAGTTTGGGTCTCGCGCTCGCGCGGGAGACGCACAATTGGACAAACAGATCGAAACGACTGCTTTGGGTGACCCGGCCCAAACCGATACTTGCAAAAGGAATGATCGTTGCGTCTTTCACGACATGGTTTTAGCCTTTTAGGGCTAACTCTAATCTGTACTCTCTTTTTTTTTTAATGAAGTGAATGATCAGCCAGTCATATATATACATATAAAATAATGTATACTTTGATTAAGAATAATTTTCTTCTCTATTTAAGAATTCTAATAACTCAAACAAATTTAGAAAATGTAAACTCTATATATATTTGAATAATTTTAGATTTCAAATTAGTTTATTATAATTAAAAGTAAAAATGTTTATGGTTAATAAAGCCTTACCTTAGTGAAAATAAGTTTTGAGATTTGAAATATTCAGTTCAAATATTATTATGTATAACTTTGGATTTAGTAAATTAGTTATTTACTTATATTTACAAATTATATGAATATAATTTTTGACTAACACGAGAATTTTTAATTATTTATTAATTTAATTAATCGAATTAAATGATTTTTATATGATTACAAGTTTTATAAATGTAATAATTGATTATTATAGTATATTCTTACATAATGTATTTTTTTAAAAAATAAAAATATTTAAAGATTTAATCAAATAAGTTCAATCAATCTTCTAAAAATCTTGCTGAAAGCTCAATCCGTCAACTCCAAAAAATACAAAAATGTTTCAAAAAATATATTAAAATACAAAATATAAAAAATAATATTTTTATTTTTTAAACATATTTATGTATTTTCATTAATATTTTGATATTTTAAATCATGGTTGGATTAAAAATCTTTACTCAATGTTCAAATCAAGCCATATTAAATTTGCAAATTGAACAAATAGTCTAATCCATAAACAAGTTTAATGCAAGTTTAGTAAGACTTGCAAATTATAAAAATAGAAGACAAATTACTAAGGAAACAATGTAATATATATATATATATATATATATATATATATATATATATAACTAATTTTGAGAGGGTTGTACCTCTTAGAAATAAGAATTCATGCTTGACAACATTAATATAATTGTTCTATTAAACGCAATGATCAAAAGATTAGATTTTTTTTTCTTCAAATTTTAGCTAAAACTTATAAGAGTCAATGCAATCAAAGTTGATTGCTTGTGATTTATCTAAATGAGTTAAGTTAAAATTCAGTTTAATGAAAAATTAAATAAAGATAAAATAAAAAAGTGTTCAAATATTATTATTCTCATTATAAGTAGACATTTTTGGGTATAAATAAAAAATAAAAAATAAAAGTTCGCTGTTAATTTTTTCTAGCAGATTAAAAATGAAAGTACCAAAAAAAAAAAATTGAAAATCTAAAACCCCATTTCCATCTAGCTAAACCCTAGCGCGTCACCGCCTGCGCTCATTAAAAAAAAAAAAAAAAAGTGAAAGCAGCGCCAAGTTTTCATGGCTCAACGGAGGTGCCTCCAATCACTGGCCCGCCACGCCACGACTCTCATTTCTCTAAAAAAGGCGCCGCCTATCTCCACCCTCGAAGTTCTAACCCCAAAAGCAAACCCGGCAATAACGGTCCGCAATGTGGAACCCTCATGGTTCACCCCATGGTCCCACTCTCGTCCTTTCTCCTCCAGCAAAAGCCACGACAGCGATAACGAAGTGGAAATGGAAGAGGTCAGCGATGGAGAACCAGAGAACGACGAGGCGCAGTTGGATTTGGATAGAGATCCTTCGCCTGAGGAGAAAGAGGCGGAGGCCACGGCTATTGGGTACAAAGTGGTGGGCCCGCTCCAGCGGTCCGACCGCGTATTCAAGGAGTATGAGCCGGTTTTCGCAGTGGTTCATGTATGCATTCGTTGGTTTTGGTTTATTTCGTTGTTTTTGGTCTTAAGAATCGCAAAAGTTGGAGAATGATTATTTATTATTTTTTAAAGATTGGATCGCATCAGTTTAAGGTGAGCAATGGGGATTGCATTTTCACGGAGAGGTTGAAATTCTGCGAAGTCAATGACAAGGTAATCTATAGTTGCTTTTTTTTTTTTTTTTTTTTTTTGCTGATTGAAAATTTGTAGTAACTGGATTTAGATTACACCTTTTTATTTTCCATTGATGCATTTCTGGGAGGATTTTAATTGTTGGATGACATTTCGGCAAATTGCCGCTGTTTTTGTTGTTTTAGATTTATATATAGCTAGCATTATTGCATTGCTGTTTAACAAGATTGAAGATTATCTTCTAATTGACATATAAGGAAGTATTTGTGCAAGATAATCTTACTTGTGACATTGGATGAATTCTTTGCTTTATTTGTCAGCTGATGGTGATCACTGAATTTAGCATTTTGACACATTGTTAAGTAGTTTTTTGCATTAAAAGAAAATGTCAACTTGTCAATAGGAATGCGTTACATACTAGTTTTTTTCTAATAGCAAAGTTCCTAGCATTTTAATAGAACCTACTTTGTGCTAATAAGGTATAATTTAGGAAGAAACTTTATATCCAAGAAATCTTTACCTGGGTTAGAAAGAGATGTCGTATAGGGTGATACTGTAGAAATGAAAAGGATGGCAGTGTGTGCAACTTTATATGTTCTTTAACATCATGTTTGTGTAAATTTGAAGAGAACGTTTTATATGAAATTTTTTTGGCTTATTGGTACCGAATGAGAGGTTTGTAAGAAGTTATCATGGTCATGAAATCTGTGACTTAATGCAAAAGTATTATGTCCTTCAATTAACTATTGATAGCTTTTATTGTCTCCTAACCTCCTGTGTGCCAGAAGTCAAACTATTTACAATGAATTTTATTAGCCTCTGACAAGTTGATTCTTTGTCATTATGTCATATGTTTTATGAAAAGTGCACTTGTCCATGTTTATCTCTTTTTGTTTCCTATATAATTGATTCCTTCATCCTTATGCTTCTGTGGTTGTCTAGTCCAGTTGATTTTGAACAAGGTTCTCTTGCTGGGCTCACCTACCCAAACAATCATCGGTAGGCCTATGCTCCCTGATGCAGCTGTTCATGCTGTTGTTGAGGAGCATGTAAGTTTCACTCTGATCTTTCTCTCTTTGCAAGCCATACACCTTACATTT
This sequence comes from Firmiana major, assembly GCA_033439115.1. NCBI lineage: Eukaryota > Viridiplantae > Streptophyta > Magnoliopsida > Malvales > Malvaceae > Firmiana > Firmiana major. The sequence goes on along the minus strand of CM065914.1, from coordinate 1,722,980 downwards.
TTTTAATGACATCACATTATCTAAAATGCAAAATGTTATTATTCTTTCAGGCATTAGATGCTAAGGTGATTATTTTTAAGAAAAAGAGAAGGAAGAATTATCGTCGAACCAAAGGACATCGCCAGGTGTGTCAAGGACCATTTGTCTAAACAATTGTAGTTTGTTCTACCTGATTTCATTGGTGTTAATACTTCTTGATTGTTGTTATCATTTGTCAGGAACTGACTAAGTTGAGAATAACTGATATACATGGAATAGAAAAACCAGAAGTGAAAACTGATGGGACGCCATTCAAGGCAGCTGTTAAGAAGCCAGAGAAGATTGCTGCCCCTGCTTAAGAGGGATGTTCTCCCCATGGCTTTGCTTTGCAAATAATGGCTGCTCATGTTTTTAATCTCCGGGTCATACGATCTTTATCCTAGTGGTGATTGTACTCACCTTCCAGATTTGGCCAATGTAAATTTTGGATGCCCTGTGAACCAAATTTTACCAAACCTCCCAGGCATTTATTATAGCATTGGATTTGTTCACCTATGCTTTTCTGCGACAAGGAAAGAAATATGCCCATGCTAAATTCTTGTGCTATTGTATTTCTTCTCTCTTTCTGTGTATTAAGTAGCATAGTTCACTGATTTTCCGTTGACACCTTTTGTTTCCCAATTATAATTAACTATTTCCCAGTTTTAATCCTTTGAATCTTTTAGATTTACTTGAAAGTGGGATATCAAAACAATGGTTACAGAGACTATCTAATACGATGTAATGTAACATGAATTTCATTTTTATTTTTATTTCTCCTAATAAAATAGTAGTACGATGTTGTATCATTTGGCTTTTCTTGTCATAATTTACAGGCAATTACAGCTGAGATTTCGCGAGTTGCATAGCATCCCATCATTTTGTACTAGGCCAAAGGCCTATTATTCAGTCCCATCATTGAGTTGAGAAAGGAATGCTTAGTAGTGACTGGGCAGGCCGGCGACGGCACTTGAGTAACCAGCCATTCGAACCTTTTGCTAGCAAAAGTCCACGCTATTAGGCCCGATGCTGTTTTTTTTTTTTTTTTTAGAAAAAAATAAAATATAGATGAAAGGGAAGTTTTTTTAGTTAAGATCAGATCAAATTACAACTCTCAATGAAAATTTTCATATTGTCTACTGAAAAATATTGCTAGTAACGAAGATCAAATTTATATCTTACAAACAAATTGGGTAACCTCACACCTTTCCGCAACGTTTATCTTATGTTTTCTGTTTGAAAAGCAGGATATCAAACATGTAAGAATGTAGTGCTAAATAATACTATGAAAAGAAAGACTCAAGAAATGCGACATAGGACGTATCACATCTGGTACGTGGTCCAAGCCGCTGCAGCACCATAGAAAAAAAGTCTGAACCCTGATCGGGGCCCAGTAAAATCTTTTAGTTCTTTCATGATGTTTCACAATTCTCATTGGCCATGATGTTGCTTGTTTGTTGAGGACCCTTTAGATACATATTGAAGTTATGCTAACAATCTCAGAACAACAGTCCTGTTCTGTATGTAAAGCATGGATAAGCTCTCTTTATGATATTTCCTATCTACTGAGCTTCTATTAGGGCCGAAAAAAAAAGAGAAAAACTTAGCACTCTCTTTCTGCCATGCCTTACCTAGTTTCGCTATCTCATATTCTTGAGGCTTTGTTGGGTAACTGCTTGCCTATTTTCTAGCTTTCCTATTTTCTAGTTTAATCATTAGATTAATAAATTTTTCATCCTCACATCTTTCTATTTTTCCTACCAAGTAAAGCCTAAATGAAAACCAGGTAGTAGATTTGGAAAGTTCATACATGGTTAACTGGATTGCTTGTTTCTTCAAATAATGTTTTTGGGGTGTGAAGTGATAATGATGTATCACTTTCTTGCGAGGGTATTGGGACCAAACGAAAAAGAACATACTTGGAAGTTTAAGTTCAGCACATGTTTTATGTTATCTGAAACTGTTTGAAACATATGGATAGATTAGAGACAATGACAGAGCATCCTGTCTCCATCATCCACAGTTGCCTCCATTGATTTTGAAAGAGTGGAGCAAGTTTTAATTTGATTAGGATGGATCATGAAACTCTCCACTTTCGGCAATTATACAATGCTAGTCCATTTCCTCTTTGTCTTATGCAATCTCTCTTTTTAAGGGCGAAAATTGGTATTCTCCACCTGCTTGGCAAAAACTCCATGATCCTCAAAACCATCTAGGTTCTAGGCTTAGAATCCACTACCCAAGCTCATGTTATGCCTGAATTATTGTACTTGCTCTCTCTCTCTCTCTCTCTCTCTCTATTCCCTTATGAAAGAAAGAATAATCTACAGTAATAATCTACAGTTGAAAATGCCCATGGAGTATAGAGAGTGGAACTTTTTGACAGGCCTAATGGGGATGGCCCCGACACTTCCACCTTTATGGAATTTCTTTTCCTCTGTTATGCTCCAATTGAAAGTCTAATCTAATTTCTATGTTAGTGGCTGCAGGTGGCCATGGGAATTAAATTTGTTTTTTGAGTGAATATCCCCTTCCATTGAACCAAAGTGCCTCTAGGTGGAAACCCTTTCTTTGCAATTCCCATCTAATATACTACAAATTAATATATAAAAAAGACTTGGCATTGTCTAAAAGCACTTCGGGTGTGCTCCCACTTTCAGTTTAAATATGATTATGGTAATGGAATTCATTGTCAGAATAGTTACTCCACTTCATCACAATCTTGAGCAGTTCATGCATGACCCCATGTAAATCTTTCATTTCCATCCGTTCATAATTATTACTATTTTTTGGCTAATTTTTCCATTTTATTTGGTTCGTATAACCAAACCATGGAAATCATATTGCAACATCTTACTCGTATTTTCCTCCTTTTTTGAGAGAACAGATATTTTTTCCCTTATTGAATATATACTTTTATATTTTCAACAATTATTGAAGATGCTCTGCTGTATATAGTAACATTTTTCTGCTGAAAATGCTTATGGGACTGCAAAGGGTGGAGATTCAATCATTTCTATTAGGTTATTTGAACCAGAAACAGCAGTTGAAATCTAAATGCAATTACTTGTTGGCTATTTTTTTTATAATTTTGTTTAATCATACATAGCATTAAAAAACTTGATTGTGGACTGGACATAGCTGAGTTCAGAAATCCACCATGTTTTATGAGTTTTGTTGTCAGCTTCACAGAACTATAATCAAATCAGTGGTCTATGATGCAATACAAATGTGGATGATTTGCTAAGTTTCCTCAAACATTGGCCAACCTAGGCCAAACTTTGTCACCCTTTCTTGGCATTACTCAAAAGTGGATTTCCTCTTCACTTCTGTCATTTTTCCCTTAGGAACAAGGGTTTCCTCCTTTTGGATATGTAATTTACAATAAATCCACTTCCATTAGTTCATTGATTACTTCTAGATTGAAGTTTCTGGAAATTTTATCCAGATCTTCTGTATTTATCATTCTACAAATGCTTGATTCCATCAGTTGGTGTCTAACCATTTCAGTCAAGGATCCTAGTTTGACATCCTTGATCCTTACACATCCTGAGAAGATCTAACATGTCTTGAATTGCAAGAAACCTTCTTCAGCTATGAAAAGATGACAGAAATGTACTAGCCTGCTCTTTCATATCAGCAACAGATTGTCACATTCTTATAAGTCTGAAATTAACTTTAACAATGTGCAAACATCAAAGTTTCTATGAAAAATAACATTTCTTATGCTGAAAACCTCTTTGAGTTTTGTTTCAAAGTGGAGGAACAACCAATTTAGTCGGCTGCATGAATTCAAGCCATCCATTAGAAGTGATAGTAAAGTTGACTAAAGAATGTTGATGCAGTTAACTTCAGCCATTAAAATAAACTATTTTGCAGACATAATGAACATCATTTCAAAAGCACTTTTTCTTGGATATTATTGAGAAAAGGGTATCCAAATTCATATTCAGTCCGTCTACAACTCGATTGCCAATCCAAGTTTGTGAGCCAACAGAGAGTGGTTCTTCCACTCCATGTCTTTCATTGACCAGAGACAAAGACATTCCAAGTCCAAGATTATCAGCTAAGCTGCTTCAAGAACAAAATATCCTAATGTCAAACTAAATTTGAAGCTCAAATATCTATAAATTATAAAAATTAACCACTTACTTGAAAACTGAAAGAGGAAGAAATGAAGAAGGAATGATCTTGTGAATATTCCAACTGCTGCTAGCCAGTGGAATCCCTGTGCTGTACTTAGGCTTTTAAATTGTCCTAAAGCATTAATTTAAAATGCAAGAACATGACGACAGTTAAAATGAGACAATAAGCTTGTCCAAGTTTGTGTTGCTCGGAGGTTGCAATCCACTAGGATCAATAATCCAGGTGGCATAAGATGTGTGTTTACAGTACTTTACATATGGATAAGAGACTGGGAAGGGAAGAAAGAAGGGAAAAAAACCAAACCTCATCCTCAAGCCTTTTCCTAAAAAAAGAGAATAAGTTCTGATAGATTTAATTTGGCTGAGATCACTGATCATAGCTGGTTTTGCTGGATCAGAGGTAGCCATAAGTTCTGATATTTAAGAAAAGAAATCCTCCTTTGATATTTAATGCGCCCAGCTTGTATGGCAAATTGCAGTACAAGCTCTCATAAATCCCACAAGATTGCTCTTTTCAGAGCTTCCAGAGTTTTTACCGTATATCAGTAGAATATTTAGCTCCTTTCATGAGCTTCAGATAATGGTTAGGCTTCACAATGGCAAAACTCATGCAAAATCTAGTAATTTAGCTTGATAACTCGTTTCATGTGCTCAAAGAGCATTACTATTTAGAGGTTCAAGAGGAATTTTCCATGGCAATTCAGGCCAGCCTGCAAGGTGCAACAACAAGAACTGACAATTAACTTGTTGTCCACCTAAAAAGAGAAAAAGAATTATATAAAAATATAGTAATAATAGAAAACTATGATGATTTGAAGTAGCAAAAGATAATTAGGAAGTAGTCAATTTCAGCATAATAATTTTAATGTTGTTTTTGCCTTTCCAACTAGACAATATTAGTGCTTTTAGACAAAAGAAAATGAACAACAAAGCCATTATTAATTACCCTTTCATTTTGCTTTATAGTTAGCTAAACAAACCCAATTGCTCGGCTTCTGCTTTTGGTTAATTACCAGATTTGTCAATGCATTAGATGCCAGCTAAAAGAAAATACATAGCAGAAGAACAGAAGAACAGTTAAAGAAACTTGGCTTTGTTTTTAGTTAGATTTCGTCAGATAATCTTTTGCTCTAAATACCAACACTAGTACTGTTTACTTGTACGTGTACTGATATATTATACGTAGTCTGAGACCACAGTTTGTCAAACTACATACACCAGAAGGTATATATATATATATATACTCTAATCAGATAATTATAACCATTCTTCAACAATGGCAACTAGGTTATGAACTGAAGCAAAGAATCTCCTTTGACTAAATATAGCAAAACCTGTTAATTTCACTCAAGGTTGCTAAGTACCAGTTTTGCTGGTAAAAGGTTTCTTAGCAAGCACTTGTTGATCAAGATTCGAGAACAATGGCGTCAAGCTGGTAATTGTCCTTTCCAAGCAAGATTTCCTATTTCAGGCTAACATATCAAAGCACGTACACACAAAGTTAGGCTTCCGAGGCATGGAAAAGACTAGAATTTTCAGGTTTTGCAGCCACTTTTCTTCTTCAAAAGACAGCTATGGCCTATGTAGGATGATCATCAATGGAATTCAAACTTCAAAGACGTGATTTAGCCTCATTTGATCCATACATCAATAAGTTAATCTACGGTGATAAGCTACAGTAAACACGAAAAATTTACTGATAAAAATTTAACAAATTCATAAATTTAATATTGAGTTGATAATTTAATCTAATTTTAAAAATGAAATAACTATCCATATTTTTTAACTTTTATGTACCTGAAGTAATTTGAAATCTTAATAACTAGGCATGGATCAGAGTCAATGTTGACGGCCAACTTGTATTATAGATGATGCATGCGTAACAGAAAAGAAGAATTTCAATGAGTATTTTCACTTGAAGTAGCAAAATTTAACCTTCTTTTGCTACTTGAACAAGAAATCTGGTGGCAACAGAACATACTTTAGAAATTCTGACAGGATCTTTCGCAAATATTAAAACATAAGTAGAGGTGTGTGTGTGTGTGTGTTTTTTTTTTTTTTTTTTTTGTTCTGTATGGTACTACAGAATTTTGTCAGTGACATATGCCCAGCATGTTCTTAAGCAATGTATTCATGGGTATAATAATAAAAACATTATTAAACATCTTTAAGTTTTTCTTAATTAAGCTACCACGTGCGTGCCAATAAGGCAATTTCTATAACCTTAAATCCCCAAAATTTCTGTAGCTAAGGGTGGGTTTGAAATTCATGAGACTTTTAGTGTAGAACATGAGAATTTTTTACGTGTAATAAATTTTATTATTATTTATTTTTTAAATTTTAATATAATATTTTTAATGATTATTTATCATTCATTTTATCATTATGTTACAATTAAATTTAAATATATTTTTATTAAACACTAATTTAACTATTATCCTTATTTTTTATTTCATTTAAATTAATCTTATTATCTATTTAAATTAATATCAACTATTTTAATATTTTATTTGGTATATTTGTCCATCCGATCCAATTTGCTGTCATATTTTTATTAAAAAATGGCAAAGTAATTGTTTAATTAGCAAGAAAGTAGTCTGGAAAAGATTGAAAGGAGTTTTTGTGTTGCCACGTAAACATTAGACATTAAACAAAAAAAAATAAATAGGTTTAATTTCTTGATTAGTCTGTGGGTTTGATTGTGAAAGAGAAAAATATAAAGGGCAGTAGTGTCACTTGGCTACTGCCTTGTCAGTTCAGTTAAGTGAAAAAAAGGTACAGTATAATTCAGATACCGTGCATATTCTTTTCTGTTGCATTCCAATTCCAGTATTTCTTTGCTGCGTTCAACAAAATCATCACAGTATCAACTCCCTCCTTCAACATTCCACAACTCTTTCCATCAAACACCCAAAACGCGCGTGCAGGAGACGAAGAACTTGTTCTTCTTTGTTAACTGTACGGCAATGTTTTCAAGCTTCGTTAATGGCGTCGTAATTGTCGGGATTCAGAGAAGAACTGAACCTCTCTAAGTTTCACCGTCCTTTTTTCTTTTCTTTTCTTTTCATCGTCGCTTTATGTTCATAAAGAGAAAGAATCTTGGCGAGAAAAGAAAGTCGGGAGTGGAATTGGAGGGAAAAGAGAAGAGTTTTTTGTGTTAATGGATTGTATGAGTTGCGTTTATTCGATTCTTTTACGTAATAGTTTCTGATCGCTCGCCTTTTTTCTTCCATTAGGTTTATGGCTCTACTCGTTTTTAGAAGCGGCAAGTGGTAAGTTTTTCTATTTCTTTCCTTTGTAATGTTAACTCTTTCACTCTTTTGTTTCTTTGATTTTTATCCTTTTCTAGAAAAATGAAAATCTCATATCATTTCTTTTTTCTCATGTTTTAAATTTTGATATAATTGGAATTTTATTTATGGAATTCAAGGTTGTACTTGTTTGTTTATGTTTATATCGCCTGTATGCAATAAAAAAGTATATGTTTTTATTCAAGTTTGGATTTTTAAATTGTTGTATGCAAAGTAAACTTGTTAAAGTAGGAAACTTAGAAGAATAAAAAATGGAATCTTTATTGAACTAATTAGTTAGTGCATCTTAGTGATGAAATATTATATGTAGGGTATAGATGCTATTCTTTTTATGTAAAGTGGAAACTAACTAAAGCATGATGGAATTTGTTTGTCTCTTATATTCTTAAATCTACCTTGTTATGTTGTTCTTAATTTATTTGTATTTCGTCTGTTAATCACCTTCATTTTTCTTTGGAAAAAAAATGATGTGACTATTGGAACTGCATTTTGCTGTTTTTATGATTCCTCTATGTTAAGGAATCTTAAGAGAGATTGCTGGTTGTTGTTGTTGTGAAGGTTTCATGGAAATGTTAAATGGCTTAGAGAAGCACTCATGAGTTTCATGGAGGAAAAGCCATCGTTGAGATAAAATTTCACTAAGACATTATTTGATAAGCAGCATTCCACAGGCAGCAAATAACAAGCTATTGTTTCTATTAGCTCGGTTGGTTGTAGCTGATCTCTATCCAATTTAGTTGAACTCTTCAAGACATAGATCTGCTGTGTTGGAGGGAAAAGAAAGAAACTTCAGCTTTACTCTGGAGCATATCTCCTTTGGTATCATAGATTTTGTTACTGAAAGAAATAGTTGTTTCAGATTTTAGATTCATATTTATTTGTGAAGTTTCATATCTGTTGGGCAAATCTCCTTTGGCAAAAGTTACTAAAATTTCCTTTGGTTGGGTGAATTTCCTTGGGGAGCAGTGTTTATTATCATCATTTGAAGCTGTTGCTATATGATCTTCTTTCATACTAGGAACTTCACTCTGACCTTGAAGTAAAACACGTGGCAAGTTTACCCCCTTGTTACTTCTGTAGGAAATCTCCTTTGGAGTTTTCTCTAGTGTAAACTTCAGTCCCATTTGGGAAAAATCTCCTTTGGCATTTGGAGTCCTTTGTTGGCTTTTTGGACCCTTAGGGCAAATCTCCTTTGGCATTAGAGTGAAATATCCTCATCCAGATATTTGACTCACTATCTGTTTCGAACAGTTGAATCAACTAGAAGATACAAATATCACAATTCATAACAGAAAAATATAGTCATATCCTTGGCTTTTTCCTCTTTTGACTTACCATCATTATTACAATATCTATTGAGAGCTTAAGATAAACTGGGATTGGCATATCTTGGATCCTTCAGTTTGTTCAAGCAGGAGTGAAGTTACTGGTATGTCTTTCTGTCCCTGCAATTTATTATTTGTTTTGTAGAAGTTGTATAAAAAATGAAATAAAAACATCTATTAACAACTAACAGTTCAGTTGTTGTAATTAAGTGAAACACTTAATGATTGGTTCATGCTGCCGTATCTGTTTTAAACTAAAGCTTCCATACATCCGCAGGTGCATACACTATCTCTTATGATATTGACTGTCTAGTAAAGATTCTACTCTTAAAGACAGCAAAGGTTTGAAAGCAAAAGTTGCACCAGAAAACATAAATTTTATTCCTGAGGTCAGAATCTTAACTGAAAGTTCTTAACCGCATCTTTGTCTTCCTGACAAAATATAACTCTTCCATACATTATTTATGTTGAACTAAATTTAACATATATCCTCTCATACTCATAGGCACTGAAAAATGGATTTGCTCCTTACTGATTCTGATTGGGAGACTTTTAGTGAAAGTGGCAGTAGTGAGGAACAGGAACAAAGTGGCTTTCTGTACAGTGACCAGGCTTGTACCATTTTATCAAGTCTGGAGGAAAGTATTGGAAAAATTGATGACTTCCTGTCATTTGAGAGGGGATTCATCCATGGGGACATTGTGCGCTCTGTAACAGATCCATGTGGACAGATGGGTAGAGTAACCAACATTAATATGTTTGTGGATCTTGAGAATGTTCATGGGAAAATCGTGAAAGATATAAATTCAAAACAGCTTTTGAAGATCCGCTCCATTTCAGTTGGGGATTATGTCATTAATGCAACTTGGATTGGAAGGGTGAATAAAGTAGTTGACTTTGTCTCTATTGTCTTTGATGATGGGTCAAAGTGTGAGGTAACTGCCATGGACCACAAGATGCTTGTGCCTGTTTCTCCCAACATAATTGATGACTCGCAATATCCTTATTATCCAGGACAGAGAGTAAAGGTTGTGCCTTCAAATGTTTCTAGATCAACTAGATGGTTATGTGGTGCCTGGAGGGAAAATCAAGATGAAGGAACTGTTTCAGGTGTGGACGCAGGTTTCGTCTATGTTGATTGGATTTTCTCTGCTCGTGTCGATCATGATTTGAGTGCCTCTCCTCCCTTCCATTTGCAGGAGGCAAAAGACTTGACATTGTTGTCGTGTTTTTCCCATGCAACTTGGCAGCTCGGTGATTGGTGTATGCTTTCTATTGCTGACTGCAAAGGGGCTACTGAAAAGTTACTCCATGCATCAAATCATGGTATTATTAAAAGTAACTGGAAACTAGAAAAAGGATTTGAAAGAGAAAAAGTCGGCTCAAGATTGGAGGAAATCTTTGTTATCATTAAAACAAGGACCAAGGTTGATGTTGTTTGGCAGGATGGTACCTGCAGTGGATTAGATTCACAGACTTTACTTCCTGTTGGTGTTGCAAATGCGCATGAATTTTGGCCTCATCAATTTGTACTTGAAAAGGGAACTGGTGGCAATAATCAAAGATGGGGTGTGGTGTGTGGTGTGGATGCAAAAGAACGAACAGTTAAGGTACAATGGAGAAATATGGCTGTGAATCAAGTAAATGGTTTTGATGGGGAGAACATGGAGGAAACTGTTAGTGCTTATGAACTTGTTGAGCACCCAGACTATTCCTACTCTTTTGGTGATATTGTGTTTAAGGTGGCTCAGAATCAGTTTGGTGATCAAGCAGATAAAGGTCACATAATCTCTGAAACTGGTTTTGGCACAGAAGCTACTTCGAAAGGAAAAAACTGTAGTTGGGATAAGAATAAGTATCCCAGTACATATTATCTATCCTGTATTGGCATTGTCATTGGGTTTAAAAATGGTGATGTGGATGTGAAATGGGCTTCTGGTATTCCAACAAAGGTTTGAATCTTATTCATCCTTATGCCATGATTTGAACCATATGCATTCATATTTAAATTAATTTAATACTTCTAGGTTCATCATTTAGCTGCAGTTTGAGTTTAATATTACATCCTTCAACAGAATCCGTGAACTTGTGAAACTTGTTTTTGGTTAACTATATTCTGTCTTTTGCTTATCAATTAGTAGTCACAGTTCTGCCATCCTTGGAATTTATCATGAAACTTCGTCTCAGGTTGCACCTTATGAAATATACTGCATTGATAAATACGAAGATTCAGCTGCAACCCCAGTTCTCTATGAAGAGAATAACAAGGATTTTAATCAAGAGATATTTGAGCATGAGACACGGTCTAATAGCCACAAAGGAAAGGTAATCCAACTTTGGCTCCCTCTTTTCATTTGTGTTTTTTGCTTATAATTTTTCTGTCAACCTTTATATTCAAATCCGGTTGATGCACACCCAAATTTATGTTAAATAACAATTTAAATATTGCCAAAAAGTTGTGGGGCGGGGAGGGAGCCTATTGAAATGAACCAAAAGACCTGTGATTAAATTAGTCAAAATTCTTTGAAAAAATATGCATGGAAAATGTAGAAAACTTCTTAGGCATAAGTTTTAAGTCTGCAATTCAAGTCTTGTTATATACAGGATTTCTACCAAGATATATAGAACTTCTCTGTTGGCAATTCAGCTCATTGAATAGTTAAAGAAATGCAAAGTACCAGCTAGGAATATTACTAAGTTAAGATACATTCAGATTTAATGAGATCTTGGTTTGATTGCCGATAACTCTCATGGTAGTTAAATCATCATAGCAGCCTTGTAAACCAAACTCTTGCAAGGGTCTGGGAATCTTGACTTAAAATTGAGACTGCTTTTAAACTTCAGGGAATTTGACAATAAGAAAAATCTTGTATTATGTGCCTTGCCAAACTAAGTAAACAACTGTAATCTTATTCTCAGGATTTGTTGAATTTCGATGATGCTGATGGAATTGATAAGAAATTCTCGTGGATGCCTACTTCCTTCTTCTGTCCTCAAGCTGCTTTTGGATTTTTCTCAAGCATTTCTTCTAGCATCCTTGGATCCCTTGGTTCCAGATCATTGCTAAGCCAAGAGTCATCTGGTTGTATTTCTCATGATGCAAAAGAACATGGCATTCTTCTTGAGAAAGAAGTATTGGAAACTTGCAATCACTGCACTGAGCAAGATCAGAGTGAGTTGCAATCACTGCAGATATTTGAAACAACCATAGAGCGGGAAGTCAAAGAGATTGAAGAAACCAAAGGTAGTATGACGCCGAGACCCAGTGAGACTTCAGATCAATTTAGGCAGTTTGATATGGTTAGTGATTGCTCAGATCACCACTTTCTTGGTGAAAGCAAGGTGTTGGCTGTATCTCAGGTTAGAAACATGGCTTGACTCTTCAAACATCCTTTTGAGTTGTTCAAACAGGCTGGATAATCCTTTTAGTTGTTATCCTTGTCCCCACTTCTAGGTGAAAAGAAGTTGGCTGAAGAAGGTTCAGCAAGAATGGAGCATTCTGGAGAAAAACCTTCCTGGTTAGCACTATATTTTACTCTTTATACATATTTTATGTCTTACTTGTATTGTTGCACTGCTCCTCTTTCTGTTTTATACTGCTCATTCAACACTCTAATTTTAAAGCAAGTCACTGTTACTTTTCCATGAGACTTTTTTGACCTGTGCAGAAACTATCTATGTCCGTGTATACGAGGAAAGGATGGATCTACTACGAGCAGCCCTTGTTGGTGTCCCTGGAACACCTTACCATGATGGGCTGTTCTTTTTTGACATTTTTCTTCCTTCGGAGTATCCGTATGAACCACCTGTAAGATCTATTTCCACACTTGCTACTGATTATCTACAGGCTTGAATAAGTAGTAGGTGCTTTTGAAATGCATAGCTCTATAATGCCAAGAGAATACTGACCTCTTTGATTCCTATCTCTTCCTATGCAATGAAGTAGTTATGCCTATTTCAATTTTTGATGAGTGTATGTGAGGTTCCTTTTTAGAAAAAGGAGGGTTTTCAAGTCATGATCTCTGCAATATCTAAATAACTACTAGTGTTCATGTAAATCATGAAAATGATCATATATGTAAACAAAATCTCATAAAGTTTATGTTTGTCAAAAATTTGCAGTTGGTGCACTACCGGTCAGGGGGGCTTCGCCTTAATCCTAACTTGTACGAATCAGGGAAGGTTTGCTTAAGCCTTCTAAATACATGGACAGGTTCAGACACTGAGTTGTGGAATCCTGGAAGTTCCACAATTCTTCAAGTTCTTCTATCCCTCCAGGCTCTTGTGCTGAATGAGAAACCTTATTTCAATGAGGCTGGATTTGATAAACAAATAGGAAGAACTGAGGCGGAGACAAACTCAGTGAGCTATAATGAAAATGCATTCCTTGTCACCTGCCAGTCTATGCTTTATATACTCCGCAGGCCACCCAAGGTAAAATTTCGCTATTTAAACATCTAGCCAGCTCCATCATTTGCATTTGTTGAGGTAATGACATTATGATTATTAGCTTGAATGCCACTGAAATGTTACATGAAATACTGATTCCATCTCTTAACTGATGAGTTTTTAAATATTCTTTAGAGTATTAATTGGTGATAAAACGTTTATGCTTTTCCCTTTCAGAAGAATTATGAAATTCTTTACATTGTCTACTCCCTATGTAGTAGCTTCCAGAACTTACAAAAATACTAGTCTGTTTTCTTTGATGCCATAAGTTTCCAGATGAAATCAATCTCATTAGCTATGTTAAATTGTTAACATCATGATGAATCCACTCATGGGGTTGACGGGAAATGCCCAGAAACAGTGTCTTTTTGAAACAGTACTAAACATATTATACCTTAGGAATGATTTGAAAGTTAAAATGAAAATGCCACTTATGTCAAAACTAGTTTTGATTAAATTTTCAAGTAGTTTACACAAACGTTTTTTGCTCTCTATTCCAGCATTTTGAGGCACTTGTCAAGGAGCACTTTAGTAGACGTTCCAAAATTATTCTGTCAGCTTGCAAGGCATACATGGAAGGCGCACCAGTAGGATTTGCTCTTGAATGTGGTGGAAATGGGCATGATGAAAACTCTAAAGGAAGTTCTACCGGGTTCAAAATCATGCTCACTAAGCTTTTCCCAAAGCTTGTGGAGGCATTTTCAGACCAGGGAATCGAATGTGCTGGTGAAGTGAATGTTTGCTGCTGAGGTACAGGTGAACACAAATGTAAATTATGAGAAATGCTATAATGTGAATAGCCTTGCATAAGATTCCTCACCAAAATACAAATACAAAATCAAACAAAAGTTTCTATACATAAAAAGCTCTGTATCATATGAGGGTGTGCTATGGTGAAAGATTGCAATGTTTTCCTCTTGTCTATTTAGGTCAGAAACCATGCTTAACAGGCTCGTGCTGTGACTGTACAAAACTATTGTCTTCAGACAATAAGATTCTGAAGTAGAAGTGCTGATTGGATTGATGTGCTTGATACATCTTCAAGTTTTAGAATTTCCCCTTTGCCTATTATTGTATCAGTTCTAGTTGCTGATTTTGGACAAAACCTTTTCTAGATCATGCATTTGCAATATCCTGTCTTGAAGATGATCGAAATCAGGATTCGAAAAACAAGCAATCTTAAGTTGTTGTAGACAACAAAAGTACTTAGATGGCTGTCGCTGTCTTTAAAATTCTTTCTAGCAAGAAACTTGACAAATTTTATCTTCTTGGAAGGCTAAGAAGGCAAATAGCAGATCCAAAGCTAAAACGCTTCTCAGTATATGCTTGCCTTGCCCCTTAGGTAAGAACATTTCAATTTTCACCAATTATTTGGCTTGTCGGAAAGTTTTTGTTTGCTGAGCCAACAGGCCATCAAGGGAGTTGATTAATGATGGTGATGTATTCTGATCAATCTTCACCCAGTAAGTTGTTGAACAAACCTAATTTCTAAAGTACTTTCTCCAAGCGAATGTCTTGGACAAAAATGAGAAATTCTCAAGGCTTAGATAACAAAGTCCATCACCAAAAGTCTTGACAAGAACATGAGCCATCTTTAAAATGATGGAAGCGAAGTCTATCGCGAATGTTAATCTCTCTCTTAGCAACAATTGAGATGTATTTGATTGCAGTATGACAATCCTCACACATTCTAAGGTTCTTAACAATCCTGATGATCGCACCGGGGCTGGTTTTTAATAGCCCGAAGGCTACTGCAAGCTTCTCACTATGGTGTCTGAGGGCATGCTCCCTCTCCTCTTCTTCCACTTCATGCATCACAGATTCGGATGCCGGTATATAGCCAGCTTCCTTGCACTTACTCATCAACTCATCCAAATACAGATAAATTTCATTTGTCTCAGGATGTGACTTGTCACCCATGCAAAACAAATAAATCTTCTGATCAACATCTATGGTGCTGTAGCCCAATTCCTTCTTCAAGCGATTTCTTATCATTATGTTTCTGATGTTTTCCACTCGATCCATCCTTCCTGCCAATGCATATATATTTGAAAGCATTACGTAATGACCTGGATTATCCGGCTCAATACTTAAAAGATGCTCTGCCACTTCTACTCCAAGATCAAAATTTTTATGCATCTTACAGGCCCCAAGCATTGCAGTCCAGACTGCCGGAGCTGGCTCTTGCGGTATCATATCTCTGATAAACTGATACGCTTCATTCAAGTGTCCAGCACGCCCAAGCATATCCACCACACAAACATGATGCTCCATTGATGGCACCAATCTGTATTCCTGCTTCATGCTGGCAAATATCCGGCGCCCTTCATCAACAAGCCCTGCATGAGCGCAAGCTGATAAGATGGCAACAAATGTAACATTATTGGGTCGTAGACCAAGAATCCTCATTTCCCTAAAGAGCTCAATTGCTTGGCTACCATGGCCATGCATTCCATACCCTGAAATCATAGCAGTCCAAGCAACAACATTCTTTTCCTCCATTGAATCAAAAACTTCTCGGGCTTTACTCACATTTCCACACTTGGAATACATATTAATCAGTGCCGTACCGAGTATCACATTCAAATCGAAACAGTTTTTAACAATATACTCGTGCACCCAGCAGCCTAAACCAACTGCACCTAACTGAGCACAAGCTGATAACAAACTAACAAATGTCCCAGAATCCGGCTTAACTCCTAAATCTTGCATCAAATAAAACAACCCAATTGCTTCCTTCCCACAACCATTCTGCTCGTAGCCGGAAACCATCGAATTCCAGGCAACTACTGGTTTTTCAGGCATTTTATCAAAGATTTTACGAGCAATCCCCAAATGACCAGATTTTGCGTAGAAGCTCAAGAGAGCAGCTTGAACATACGAATCCAAACCGTACCCACATATCAAAGCCTGACAATGAACAGTTTTACCGATATTAAAAGTCATTAAGGCGGCAGAAGATTTAATCACGGCCGAGAATGTGTAATTTGAAGGTGAAATATCGGCTAATATCATCCGGCGATAGTAGAGAAGGGATTCTAGATGGAAATTTAATTTGGAGGTTAATGTAATTAGGTAATGAAAGAGAAATGTATCTGGTTTGGGGATGGAAAGGAAGAGGCGACGGGTGTAGCCAATGGGTGAACTGGCCGCGCAAGCAAAAGAGAGGAGTTTGGTGACGAGAGTTCGGCTACGACCCGAGCCGATGACGACGAGCCTCGCGTGGACTTGCTGAAGAAGTTTGAGACGTGGGCCGGCTAGTAGAATCGCTCGGTAGCCTGGTGAATGCGAGGGTGGCGGCGCTTGGTGAGGTTGTTTGGCTTCCATGGAAATTTGCCATGAAAGACAGAACTAGAGAAAGAGAGGGAAACTCTCGAGGTTTAAAGCAAAGTCTGTTAGGTCCCAATCAGCAGGGTATTCTTTGAAGGGTGTGTTCTGTTTCGGGTAAGAACCAAATCGCAAGAACTTTATTTACAAATCAGACACCTTTCAAAGAAGGCATTGTAAGTTTATATACAAGAGAACAAAACCTTCCTATCCTAGAAATCTGGCCACCAACAGATGTGGCTAACAATTCTGAATTTAAACTCCTACATGCATGGAATGAGTGGTGAAGAACAAGACCACATCAAACACTACTTATTCACCTTAATTAGCAACAACTCAGTCACTACAGCCACTAAATGATCACTTCTCACGTTCTCATGCCAACTGAACTCGGTCTTCATAATGTGAATTTTTCTTGGAAACCCTGTTAGATCGTTGTGGTCTATCAAAGTCACAGTTATGAAACCATGTGAAACGTTTCGTTTTGCCAATTACCCGCCAAAAATGCATAATCGTTATCACTCACCCTCGTCTTTCCCCTTCTTCAGGTTCAGTCAGGTTCATTACTTTTGCTTGAAAAACTAGTTAAAAGTGAATAGCAGGAAACAAAGACTTTGATCATCGAAGCAAGAAAACTCAATAGAATCGGCCATGTTCAAACTCAAAGAGAAAGCCTTTGCTCTACTTGTAAGAATCATGTAAAGTATCACATATGAATTACACAGCAAAATATCATGTCTCTTTTCTCACTATTAACAGCCATCGCTGCAAACATTTTCAGGAAAGATACACGTGATCGCTATACATGTGGGCAGTCATATTCAAAGACTGAAGCATTGCTTCTCCTCTTTTGTTGAAATTAAATGTGGATATACCGCCATTATTCACATCAATAGACCGAAACCTGAAGCACAATGAAAAACTGTTAGAGCTGAAAATAGAGCAGGAATGCAGGCGCAGTGCTATCACCCCAAGATGTTTCATGAGCAATCATTTATGAGACATATGTGATAAGGATCCCAGATATGCATGTTCTTTCTTCTCTGCTTACAATGGCAGCAGAAGATTTGAATTCATGCTAAGATGAGAAAGAATAAGGTGAAAAAGGGTGGAGTTGAGACATAAGATGGGTGTTCACCAGGTTTGAAGAAATGAATCATAAACTGCTGCCTCCTAGAAATTAAGTTCGTAAGAATAATCTGAAGATTCTTGCCACGGTAGCTGTAATTATGTCTAGAACATGACATACCTCTCAGGTGGTAGCCCTAAAGCAGTGCAAATCAGTGCCCTTAACATTGATTTGTGAGTGACAACTAGAAAATTTTTTCCCTGGTGAATGATAAAGATTCTTTAATCGACAATCAAATTACTTTGCGATGACGAAATGGAAAAATTTATGAAAACAAGAAAGCATACAGGTGTTAACAAGATTTCCTTCCAAGCTTCTCTAGCTGTTGCCCATAGTTTCCGAACTGGGTAGAACCCATTCACGTAGAAATTCGCAGGATCCTCTCTCCATGTTACATACTCCTTTGGATATATCTCCTTAGCATCCACTGCCTCCAAATTCTGATTATCATTTAGTCTAATACATATGCCAGAACTAAATAAATAATAAAATTGGCATTATTCTAATGCAGATGAGCCAATTAAGTTAACTGGATTTCAAGACCAGCTATTAACTTCTAAATAGACCGAGTCAGTTCTGTACTTAGACAAGTTATAAACAAGTGAATGATTTGCAGAATCAAATCATGGTTGATTCAGACAGTTATATGTGAAACAGACCATTTTTCATGCCTTCAAGGAAAAAAAGATGGGCCTCCTTCAGTGAATCAAGGAAAACCAATGGTTCTTCCCTCCCTTGCCACAACACTTCAGCAGTGGTCTGCATTAAAGGATACGGTTCAAAATCAAAGAGAATTCCGTACATCCTACCTTAACAATTAACGTCTTTTAATCATACCTTAGCACGGGATATTGGACTCGAAAAGCACTGATCAAACTGCATATTTACAAGGGCTTGCCTACACCTATCAGCTTGCTTCACACCAGCTTCTGTTAGAACAGATAAGTTTGAGCTTCCCTGCAACACAAACAGTAACGAAGTTAGCAGTTTCAAATTCATGGAATTTTGAGGCACGTGGAAGAATTAACTTGCTTTAAACATTAACTTCTTTAGAAAAACAATCAACTTAAAACCCTTTGAACATTAAGATTAAAATGGATTAAGAGGTTTATAGAGAAATTTATGGAATAATGGTCAATTAAAACCCTCATATTTTAAGGTTTAGATGGATTAACAGGATTTTGGTGAAAGATATGAAAAGAAAGAAAACCAAAGCAAAGACTTCAATAGTGAAGCATTATCGTCTTTAATGTTTAAATGCCCCACATATCTTAAACGTTTAGATTGAAACAAATTTGTCTCTTATGGGGAGAATACTAACATTTAATCAAGTCTTGATGCATACAGTTTGCAGGCCGGTAAGACACAAAGCTAAAGCATTCAAAATGGAATTAAAAACAAAGTTGGAAGATCCTAAGGGACATTAAGTTCGAACATTAATATCAACCATAACCACCACCCATAAACAAGATCTAGTAATAGAAAATAACTTAGAAGAGCAGGAGGCAACGAACCTGCACTCTACCCTCTTCATTCCAAGAGCTGAGGCCGTGCCTTACAAGAGTCACCTTCTTTGAGGTCGATAACAACTTACCAGTAAGTGATGTGGTAGCTCTTTCAAAATCATAAGCAGTACCAGTCAGGGAATGATCATTTTCAAGTTTATCTGTCACATAAGCAAACAAGCACAATGAAAATCAACTTTCAAGTTGCAAATAACATTCAATAGTACTTCATAAAAGTTGTATCCTAAAGAAGTCATGCAAAATGTAGGTCAGGTTTATCATGTGTAGACCGCATTGTGTCAAGTAGAATTGTACAAGAGTCATGTAAAACACGAATATTCTAATCAAACCCATACCCAAAACTAACATATTTTGGCTTTTTTGTTTCTTTTGCAAATTAAGCAAAAACAATTCAAAGAAAATTCCTACAAGAGAAGCACTCCTTAAAAGCAGTAGCTATTTCCCCAAGAAGAAGGAATATACCGAATTAAGTCAAGTGGGGTCACTTTACAGGACAGCGCACTTATACACAACATTTCTCTTGTCTAGCAGTTTGAATTTCAAACTCACAAAGGATCCCTTTTCATCTTTTCAATCAAATCACCGGTTATTATTTGATCAAAGAACAAACGCAGGAAATGAAAATGGAGAAAGCATAATACTTACCAGTAGTTACGGGCGACCCTGCGCTAGAACTTGAGCATCGAATTCTAGGAGTCAACCGACAAAGATTATAGTGCTTAGTACCTCTTTTAGCATCTTTGGAGGTTAAATTTGAAAACAAAGGGATGGTTAACGACAGAGCTTCACCACCCATCTTCTCCAAGGATGGTGTGAAAATACTATGGTTCTATGATTCTTTTTTATACATTTGGCCCTGTGGACAATTGCTGTTCGGATTCAGAGAGTTAATTGCGTGGTGAAAGAGTATAAAGGATTTTGTAATACCACATCTTTGATCTTTAGTTCTTGGGACACTGTAATCTAGTTTGAATGGTGGGGATTTGTTTCTCTGTGATAAGCTGCGGTGTATTCTTGTCCTTACATTATTCTAATATCTATACTTTTTAGGATTTTCTTTTTTTTTTTTATGAAATATATCTGATTCTAGCTTCAACTGACGTAAAAGTTTCCAGTTGAGGTGCCTGATCATGGAAAGTTATGTTCGGCAACTCAAGCTGACAAGAATAAGGTTTCCGTTGACTTTCGACAATTGGTCATGGTCTGGTCCTTTCCGATTTAGACTCACAAAGGCTTGAGCCCATTAGGTCATTTAGAACATTCCCGGCTGAATTTCGGAAATAGGCTGCACGAGGACGATTGAGTCCAGTTAAAATGATTTTATATTAGATTTAAATTTGATTAAATTTAAAATTTAAAGTTTAAAATTTAAAATTGATTAAGTTTATTTTTAAATTCAAGTTTAATTTGATAAAATTAGTTGAATTGTTTAAACTGATTTGATTTGATTTGTTAATTCTAAATCATATATTATGAAAATAAAAAATAAAATAATAATAAAATATTAAAAATATATATTAAAAAAATTAGATTAATTAGATTCACAAATTACTTGCTATGATTATTAAAATATTTAAATTTAATTCAATACATTAATCAAATAGTTTAAATTCAAATTTAATTCAAAAATAAATAAATTAAACTCAAATATTAATTTACTTAATCTTAAACAATTCACGAATAGCATGACCCCTAACTGCAATGGAATCCACGGCACATTACATTATCTTAGCATAATGGTACATCCGTTATATGGAAGCGAAACGAAACAATGCAAGGAGCAAGAGAACATGGCAGAAATGCTTTAACTCAAAAGAACATGGCACAGAAACGCTTAAACTCAATACTGCGATTTGTCAGCCTAAGGTTTTATCGGAAACAGGGGACTGAGGACAGCATAAAGAGAATACGGATTGAGCACCAAGTACACTATCGCTGCAACAATACCGGCTAGAAGGTCCCCAGTTACATGGTCGCAGAATTTTGGAACTTGTCCGCAAATAGGCAGCCAACCTGCATGAGTGTTCCCCTTTTTGCCTACCTGAGCTATAGCCAAGGCAGCTGAGATGCTTGAGGTTAGTAGCATTGCCATGACCACATCTAGGACCACAATCAGGCGCCAAACCAAACTCTTCCAAGAGAGAAACAAAACTATAAAGCTATAGCCGGTAGCAGTTGCTTCAGCAATCACAAAATACCTATGCCAAAGATTTGATAACAAAGAAACATTAGGAAGCTAGAATTAAGATGATTAGAGAATGAAAGAAGATGGTGAATATTACTTGAATGTAGGGGAGTTGTTATATTTTGCTGAGAATTTTAAGTTCAAAACTTCGGCAGAGTCATGGCTTGTAACCATGACAACTGTTGCAGAAAGAGTTGCTCCCAAAGCTAGAAGCCTTAAGAGAATGGTGATGATTCTCTTGGTTTTAGCCATGAAAATCAGTGTCTTCAATGACTCAAGTGACAGGACGGAAATGGGTTTCTCTTCAAAGCTTAAATCAAAACCATTTAATCTAACCTGACAAGTGGGGATCAAACAATAGATGCAGGGTTTTCAGATTTTGAATAAGATGCGTAGAGCACTAGTTTCCTCAAAATATACTTCTAAGAGGACAAGGATGATCTGGTAACCTGCCAAAGCATGACTGTTGTATGTTTTTGATTTGCAGCTTTTTCAATTATAAATGCACAAGCTTCAAAGGTCGATTGCATGAGGATGCTTCTATGGCATTTGCTCGATAGCTGAATCTCTTCAACTAACTCTGAAAGATGTACGGCTATAGCCAATCTTTTCCTGTCCAGGTGGGCTTCTCAAGTCTTCTGCCAGCGGTGGCTTTAATTAATTTATCATCGCTTATGCGTTCACTTAAAAGCTGATTTATTTTTAGTGCAATAATAAATGTTTTTTATTTGGAATTTAAAGAGTTAAATCATAAAAATAATTTTCGTTATTATAATTTTTCTCATAGTTTATAAGATATTTTGAATTTACCTTTTTTACGTGATAATTCTGAGTAAATTTAATAATTTTAAAAATAACATAAAAATAATACAAATATAACAAAAATTAAAATCTAATAAAAAATACATATAATAATTTTTTTTTTAAAAAGTGTCAAACATTTTAATATAAATTCTGATGTGAATTTTAGCGAGACCCCGGTTGAGCTCTTAGGCTTTCAAGTATAAGCCCAGGGGATTTGACCACCATCGATCTAAACCGTCCAAATGAACTAAGGTAATATGAACATAACGTGGCGTCTATCCAGCGCATCTCATGTTATTAATAGAGATATCCGAACCGATCAATACGGGTCACCCGTATGGTCTCGCTAATAACCGCCTTGTCTAAACAGTACACATCTAAAATGAGTAAATGACCAATGTTCAGTCGTTTCCTTTTGTAAGAGCTCCGTTCACTCGCCTCAGACTCTCTCCCACTGCTCTCAGCTAGCTACTAGGGTTTAACTTTCAAATTTTCGCTCCAAACAAAGGCAAGAACGCTCAGCGCCAAAACGAATCTTGAAACCTTAGCTATGGAGGACGACATCGAGTACGACCCGCAACTAATCGACGACGAAGAAGACGAGGAGATAACGCAGGAAGACGCGTGGGCGGTTATCTCTGCTTACTTCGAAGAAAAAGGTTTAGTGCGTCAACAGCTCGATTCATTCGATGAATTTATCCAAAACACGATGCAAGAAATCGTCGATGAATCGGCCGATATCGAGATCAGGCCCGAGTCACAGCACAATCCCGGTCACCAGTCAGACTTTGCTGAGGTACATTTTATTCTCTTTTTCCTGCGAAGAAACGTAGACATTTCGGTTTATACGTTGGAGTTAGTTTTTATTGGAGTTTAATTGTAGGTTAATTGGTTCTCTAGATGAATATCTTTAAAAAAAATGAGAAAGCTATTGTTTAGGAACTGAAAATAAATTGTATAGTTGATTCGAAATTCATTTTAAATTTTTTTAATACAATGTTTATCTGAGGTTAAATATTATTAATGTAGCGTTAAAATCAAATAAAAAGAAAAGGGAAGCGATCTTGAAAATCATTACGGAGAGATCTTCAAGTAAACAGCAGGTTTAGAAAGGAATAGTAAATTTCGGTCTCTATATTCAGCTCTTTTCATTCAAAAATGTGGCTATTTTATTAAGCTAGGTTGCTTAGCAGTTAACACCTTAGCTCTATGGGGATCAAACCAAGCTCGAAGGTTATAAGTTTTTGTTCCTTAAATTGGTTGTTTCTTTTATATGAGTTTCTGACTACTAGTGATTATTTGCAGACCATATATAAGATTAGCTTTGGTCAGATCTACCTAAGTAAACCTATGATGACTGAGTCCGATGGTGAAACTGCAACTTTATTTCCAAAGGCTGCAAGGTTGAGAAATCTCACTTACTCAGCTCCCTTGTATGTCGATGTAACTAAAAGAGTTATAAAGAAAGGGCATGATGGTGAAGAAGTCACTGAGACTCAGGATTTTACCAAAGTCTTCATTGGGAAGGTTTGCCTTCTGAACTTTCTAATTGTAAATAGGTGAATCTAACTTTTAATATTCACACTCATTTTCCCTATTTTGCATGTTATTAGGTTCCTATAATGCTTCGGTCAAGTTATTGCACACTATATCAAAATTCAGAGAAGGATCTGACTGAGCTTGGGGAGTGTCCATATGATCAAGGTGGGTATTTCATTATCAATGGGAGTGAAAAGGTTCTAATTGCTCAGGAGAAGATGAGCACAAATCATGTCTATGTCTTCAAAAAGAGGCAGCCGAACAAATATGCCTATGTGGCAGAAGTTCGGTCCATGGCAGAGTCCCAGAATAGGCCACCAAGTACCATGTTTGTGCGGATGCTTTCTCGGACTAGTGCCAAAGGGGTAAAAATAATTACATAAAGCATTTGGGATGCATTTCTCCACCATCTAATCATTCAGTGCAGTATTAGTTGTGGTAGCAAATGGTTTTACATTTTTGTTGGTATTATGCATATACTGCAGGGCTCTTCAGGGCAGTACATTCGTGCTACTCTTCCTTATATACGGACTGAAATTCCTATCATAATTGTCTTTCGGGCTCTGGGATTTGTTGCTGACAAGGACATATTAGAGCATATATGCTATGACTTTACTGATACCCAGATGATGGAGTTGCTTCGGCCTTCCTTAGAAGAAGCATTTGTGATTCAAAACCAGCAGGTGAAGTTCAATTTCTTCTTCACAGTGGGTGTAATTGTGGCTTTTGTGTACTCATTTCTATCACCTTGTAGATTTTTATGTTTATACAAGTTTCAGTCTATCGATCTGATGCGTTGAGTGTATGATTATGAGATGGTTAAAAGTAGGTCATGATCATCTTGCGATGTGATGGATTACCTTATTGAATCTCACTAATGTGGATATATTGTTCTCCTCTAACTCAGGTTGCACTAGATTATATTGGTAAAAGAGGAGCAACTGTTGGTGTTACCAGAGAAAAGAGGATTAAGTATGTGCTGTGTTAGCAAATTTTCCTTGGGTGATGAAATGTTTATTGTGAACGTTTGTAATGCTAATTGAGAAGCTTCTGAGTATCTTCCTTGCAGGTATGCTAAAGAAATCCTTCAAAAGGAAATGCTTCCCCATGTTGGTGTTGGAGATTTTTGTGAGACAAAGAAAGCGTATTATTTTGGGTAGGTATAGTGGCAATTACTGTGATTGTGTTATTGTATTCTGATTCTTACTAAATTATTGTTGTTTTTTTTCAGATATATCATTCACCGGCTGCTTCTTTGTGCACTTGGCCGGAGGGCGGAAGATGATAGAGATCATTATGGCAACAAGAGGCTGGACCTTGCTGGCCCTTTACTTGGAGGCCTCTTTAGAATGGTTTGTTTTTAGTTTGATAGTTATTGAATTGTCTGATGTCATTATCATTTTGACAGGCTATCTGATCTTTGTTTGTGATTTCTACTGCTGCAGCTTTTTCGAAAGTTAACTAGGGATGTGAGATCTTATGTGCAGAAGGTTCTTTCCCATAATCAATGCATTTTAGATCTCACTGCAATTTGGCTTTCATTTTTCCTGGAGTTATACTTAAGGATTTATTGATGGATGGTAGTGTGTGGATAACGGAAAGGATGTCAACCTGCAATTTGCTATCAAAGCAAAAACTATTACAAGTGGTCTTAAATACTCACTTGCTACTGGAAATTGGGGGCAAGCAAATGCAGCTGGTACAAGAGCGGGAGTGTCGCAGGTTAGAGCTGATTGTTCTTTATTTTGGATTACTAAAAGTTTTATTTATCTAAAAGAAGTGGGGAAAATCCTGCTACAGAAAATACAATCTTGTTGTTTAACAAGAAAAAAGTAAAAAAAAATATAGTTAATACATGAAGGACATCAAGTCAACAATTAATGCCCCACTGAAAACATAAGGAAGTATTTGCTGAAGAAGCAATAGAAGTGCTGCAAAATCTGATTTGATCACTTCAAAATTTGAAAAACCAAGATTATTCAGTTTATTTAGTCTGAGTTTGTACTGAATTTTCTGCATCCCAAGATTCATGCCATAGAATGATGTTCCTGTACCTCCACCCTTTACCTTCCCAAGTTGGAAGTTCTCATATGATGTTCATGTGTCTTGTTTTCTAGGTGTTAAACCGTTTGACATATGCCTCCACCTTGTCACACTTACGAAGGCTCAATTCTCCCATAGGACGTGAAGGTAAAACTACTTGCTGCTGTATATTTTTCATTTATTTTATCCTGCCGACTCCAACATGCATAAATTAGCCTCATTTGTTTTGATGATTTTTATCTTGTGGTCTTTAGCTAAGTAAGGTTTTCTTTACCAGGAAAATTGGCTAAACCACGTCAGTTGCATAATTCACAGTGGGGAATGATGTGTCCAGCTGAAACACCTGAAGGACAGGTGAGTAGTAAACCTTCATATGCGTTTGTTGAATAACAGACCTTCTCACCATGTTGCACTCATAAGTATGGTTTGTGGCTGCGTCAGGCTTGTGGACTTGTAAAGAATCTTGCTTTGATGGTATACATAACTGTTGGATCAGCTGCATATCCTATTCTTGAATTTTTGGAAGAGTGGGGTACAGAGAATTTTGAGGTGCATATTCTTCATAGTTTTCTAACCAATTTATACTTTTTTTCTAGTATTTCACCTAATTTGATGTTTTCCTTCAATATTCAGGAAATCTCACCAGCAGTTATTCCTCAAGCTACAAAAATTTTTGTCAATGGTTGTTGGGTTGGTGTCCACCGAAATCCTGATATGCTTGTGACAACATTGAGACGGTTGAGAAGACGGGTATAGTATTCTACATGTACTTGGATCTTATGCGTAAAACTTCAGTGAAACTGTTATAATAATCTTTCAGCTTAAGTGGGGCTTCATCTGGAGAAACTGGACAATATGCTTAGCAAGTTAATCTGTGATGTGGAGTTAATGTTACGATTTTTATTTTGTGTCAGCAACATGGAGGTCCAGCATGATTGAGAAAGATTTACAGTGATGTCATAAGTTGAAAAGAGTGCTGTTTAAATGTTTGGATGCTGATGGATCTTTAATTATGCAGGTTGATGTCAACACTGAAGTTGGTGTCGTTAGAGATATTCGTTTAAAAGAACTTAGAATATATACTGACTATGGTCGTTGCAGTCGGCCATTGTTTATTGTGGAGAAACAAAGGCTTCTAATAAAAAAGAAAGATATTCATGCACTGCAACAAAGGGTGAGCCCCTTGAAGCCTGCTATATGTTCTTGTTCTTATGAATATCTCCTTCCTGCATATTCATTGGTTTTCTTTTCCCAGGAAAGCCCGGAAGACGGTGGCTGGCATGATCTTGTAGCAAAGGGTTTTATAGAATATATTGACACAGAAGAAGAGGAGACAACAATGATTTCCATGACCATCAATGTGAGTAAAAAGAGTTTTTATTGGTCAAAATCTAGAATAGTAAAATGTAAATGTAACTCTAGCTTCTTGGGAGGATATAAGGTCAGAAATTTAATTGTTTAAATTCTGTTCCAGGATCTTGTACAAGCAAGAATCAATCCAGAGGAAGCTTATTCTGAAACTTATACCCACTGTGAGATCCACCCTTCATTGAT
This sequence comes from Firmiana major, assembly GCA_033439115.1. NCBI lineage: Eukaryota > Viridiplantae > Streptophyta > Magnoliopsida > Malvales > Malvaceae > Firmiana > Firmiana major. The sequence continues at coordinate 1,695,625 of CM065914.1, read as the reverse complement.
TTTGGGTGTTTGTGCTTCAATTATACCATTCCCTGATCATAATCAGGTATGCTGATGCTTATGCTTGTGATGAACATCATATGATTGGATGTGTTTAAATTTTTGTTCCATTTTACTCATTTATTGCTGATTGTATCAGTCCCCTCGTAATACCTATCAATCTGCTATGGGTAAGCAAGCAATGGGTATATATGTCACCAACTACCAATTTCGAATGGTATGTATTGGTTTTTATTTACATGATTAAAAGTTTAATTCTGTCATACCTGGGAAAATATCATGATGATTTATCCTTCCATGTGCTACTCAGGATACATTGGCCTATGTTCTCTACTATCCCCAAAAACCACTTGTTACTACACGAGCTATGGAACATCTCCACTTTCGGCAACTTCCTGCTGGCATTGTAAGTGCTGAACTTTTTATTATCTGTTTTCTTAGTTGCTTTCTTTTTCGCCATAATCCTTACTATTGTTTCTTCGCTTCTTTCTGTGTCTTAGAATGCCATTGTTGCTATTGCCTGCTATTCTGGATATAACCAAGAAGATTCTGTTATCATGAATCAATCTTCAATAGACCGTGGATTCTTCCGATCACTTTTCTTCCGTTCTTACCGGTAAGATTCTGTTGCTAACTCTTTTTTCTACTTTTTCCTATATTAGTTATGGGAACTTCTGAATCCCATTTTTGTGTTTGTTCTTATTAATTTCATTTTGAATTTCCATCCTTTGCAATTTCCAGGGATGAGGAGAAAAAAATGGGGACCCTCGTCAAAGAAGATTTTGGTCGCCCAGATAGGGCTAATACCATGGTGAGAACTAAACATGTCTTCTCTAGTTCACTGCTTTTGGCCACTAAAACTAACTGAAACAGAATTCTTCTATTATTAGAGTAAATTATGTTTTTGTTTTCCAAGGAATGAAAGTCAGAACCTTTACTTTTTGTAAGATACTAATGTTTTTGTGTCTAAATGCACTTTTTTACCTTTTTCTTAGTACCAAAAATAACCAAATTACTAAAAGAAATAAATAAAAGAACAAAATGAGCTAATATTAAATCTGGGCTTGTTAATACCATGGAAAAGTGTATTGGCATGGAGAAATAGATTTCCATTCATTGTTGCCACTTGTGCGAGTGTTGGCATTTGACACATAATTTGCTTTGCAGGGAATGAGACATGGCACTTATGATAAATTGGATGATGATGGTCTTGCACCTCCTGTAAGTGGAACATTTAACAGGCTGCTTCTATGTTCATCCTTTGGTCATACAAAGTTAGTTGACTTAACTATTCTTTCCTGAAATTAAATTATCGTTGTCCCTTAGGGAACAAGAGTCTCAGGTGAGGATGTAATCATTGGAAAGACCACCCCTATTTCTCAGGAGGAATCTCAAGGTCAAGCAACACGCTATTCAAGACGTGATCATAGCATAAGCTTACGCCACAGTGAAACAGGCATAGTAGACCAAGTAAAGACTTTTAATCAATCAGTTTTTTATCATTTTAATTGATCTGTGCAATTAGAGCAGGTGCTTTTGTTTTGGTTATTTCTCCTTTATACTAACTACGTTTATTCTTTGCTAGGTTCTATTGACAACTAATGCTGATGGGTTGAGATTTGTGAAAGTAAGAGTGAGATCTGTTCGGATTCCCCAGATTGGAGACAAGTTTAGCAGTAGGCATGGTCAAAAGGGAACAGTTGGCATGACTTACACACAGGAAGACATGCCTTGGACTGTGGAAGGCATCACACCTGATATCATTGTTAACCCGCATGCTATTCCTTCTCGAATGACAATCGGTCAGCTTATTGAGTGTATCATGGGGAAAGTTGCAGCTCACATGGGCAAGGAAGGGGATGCCACTCCTTTTACAGATGTCACTGTGAGTTCCAATCTCTTGATTTTGATAGAATTGGGTTTTTTTTTTTTCTTTTTCCTAGAAAGAATGGCTAATTTTCATAAGTTTATTTAATGTTCTCTAACTATGATAAACTAAAAAGCTTATGTTTTGTGTTTGGAATAATGACACAAAATTATCATATTTTACATTATATGAATACAATTTTAAAGTTATGTTTGACTTGAATTTTAATACAATTTTCGTGTTTTACATTACACAAATACAATTTTACGTAATACGAACATAAATTATATACACATATTATCATATTTATTTTATCCGTATCTGCTAGATTTGGAACTCAGTGATTGCTCTACTAGCAGTAGGTGCATTTTAGAATCTCCGGATACAGTTTTAATCTTTTTATTATTGCTTGACGATTTAGGTGGACAATATCAGCAGAGCACTCCATAAATGTGGGTATCAAATGCGGGGTTTTGAGACCATGTATAATGGGCACACGGGTAGGCGGCTTAGTGCTATGGTATTCCTTGGGCCCACATACTACCAAAGACTAAAGCACATGGTCGATGATAAGATACATTCACGAGGCCGGGGTCCTGTGCAGATTCTCACGAGGCAGCCTGCGGAGGGACGATCCCGTGATGGTGGTCTTCGTTTTGGAGAGATGGAAAGAGATTGCATGATTGCGCATGGTGCTGCTCATTTTCTCAAGGAAAGATTGTTTGACCAAAGTGATGCATACAGGGTCCACGTCTGCGAGCGTTGTGGGCTGATAGCTATTGCAAATCTAAAGAAGAACTCATTTGAGTGCAGAGGATGCAAGAACAAAACTGATATTGTTCAGGTAATCTTTTTATTTTCCCTTGTATTCTTTCCCTTTTCCTTTAAATTGTCATGCTCTTCTATAGGATATAATCAAAGTTAAGTCAGTATGATTCGATATCAAGATCGAGATTGATTTGACACGAAAATTTAAGACTCAAAATTTGTTTTGGTCTCAATTGAACTTAGTTTTTTTTAGCTCGAGCTCAAATATATTTGAGCTTGATTCAATGGGTTCAATCTATTATTTTTCAATTATATATTATAAAATTAAAATAATAAATATAATAATATAATAATATTATTATTATTATCATAATTTAGTTACACAAATAGTTCAAATCTAGTATTAAGATATTTAAATTTTGGTTGAACTCGTTACTTGAATAGATTTGATTTGAAAATAAACAAATTAAATTTAAATAATTATTAAATTGAATTCAAATAATTTGCAAATAGTTAACTTGATTAATCCTCTACCTTTCTCTATAATCCACTTTTTTATCTTCCCATCTTCTCTGACATAACAACTTTAACTCAGTTAATTTTTTTTAAAAGAAATGGAGGCCAAAGCTGTTATATTTTGTCTCTAATGTGTCCTTTTGCTGGCATGATAATTATGCTGCAGGTGCACATCCCTTACGCCTGTAAGCTACTCTTCCAAGAGCTGATGGCCATGGCAATCGCTCCAAGAATGCTCACAAAGGAACCGCCCAAAGACAGCAAGAAGAAAGGAGCCTGAGATGCTACGTGTTCTAGTCAGGTCCAGCTTTCTTTCTCATCATTTACAAGCCTATAAACGACAATCGTTTTCACAAGCAGCACAAAGACAGTGTTGGGTCCGTGATGTTGAGATCAATTTTTTTCCTAATTTGGCTAACACCTAATTACTCATTGTCATCGAGAAAGAAAGTGAAGGTGGGGAGTGAGAGATGCCTGTAATAATCTCGCTTAGTCGCTAGTCACTTCATGTGTTCATATGTAATAATGTATTTTGTTAGTTTAGTTTTACGTTGTTCCCTATCCATAAGCAGAATGTTAGTACTGGAAGGGTTTATGTACGTACTAGTATATTTTTTCCTCCTTGAATTTTTGAAAAAAGAAAAAAGAAAAAAGGAAGGAAAACATCCATTATATATTACACAAAAATAGCAAACAGAGGACAGAGGCCGAGACAAAACAGCCCAAAGAAGAAGAAGGTTATCTCGGTAGTCGGTATGACCTTGTATTTGTCTGTTAAAGTAAATCTTCAATCTTCGGGTGGGAGGTCTTCAGCCGAGCCATTTTCTAGAAGAGAGCCAAGAGTTTTCCTCAAAATGCTGAAAGTTCTGTCACCCTGCACTGCAGAATGTAGAACGGATGTTACATCACTAAAGTCGGGAAAAAAAAAAGATTCAACTGTTGGATTTTCATTATTAATTACCTCTTTCTTTTTCGTCAAGGATTCCTCCAACTGGGCAATTTTATCGGCACAGATTTTCTCTTGCTCAGATATCAAACTTCTCTCTCTCTTCCATAAAATTCCAACCAACATCAAACTAGTAAAATCAGGTTTCATTAAAACAGAGGAATAGAGTTTGCTGCTTAATGCTCACTCAATTGTTCATATCGCACAAACAGTCTTTCTTTCTTCCTCGAATCTGGAAATTGTATCTGTGACACAGCATTGACAATCAGGAACCTTACCAAAAGTCTCCATCAGCATAGAAAAATTGCCGTTTAGCAGTATCAATCTAAAATCAAGGGCTTTCTGAAGTTTAGTCTAAGTCAATTATGGTTGTCATTTGAGTAAGAAACCAAAATGCTTGCATTTTCATAGAGATGTCTCGTTTAAATATTTATGGTGAAGCCAAAAAAGCTTGACGTGCTTAGAACAGTACAACCAGTACGAGAAATGATAGACAAGAATGTGAAGATCTATCTACACTATAGGAAGAAATTCTGAGCAATTTGATAATTCACATATCAGTCCCAGCAGCTAAAAAAATCAGATCAATTTGGAAAATAAAATCCCCTTCTGATTGTTTTAGTGAATCTTCAAGCATTATGTTGCATAAAGAAGTTGGACAAAGCTAGTTTGAGCATGTTTGTCATATCAGTAACAGTTTTAAAGCTAAAAGAAATTAAAATTTTATGTCTGAGGTGACTGGCAAATGAAAGAAAACATTACTACAAATTCTAGCAACTCATCAAAAACTACCTTTCAAGGCCTGCAGATGGACAGCTTTTTCTTTGCGGAATTTCTCATAAACCTCCTGGAACTTTGCAGACTCATCCTTCAAGCAGTTTTCACACTGGCATTTCAAAACAATTTGTTAAATTAAATCCAAATGACATTCTTTTTCATCGACCAGTTTCTTTCTAGAGGCCTGGGATCCCTATGAAGTATTTACCTACCTCTTTTGAGCTCTTTGAAAGTGCCTTAGCAAAAGTTTGTCTAGAGTAAAAAGAAACAAGAAAGAATAAATTAGTATATTCACACTAGGAATGTGCTCAAAAATTTGTTTCAAGGTTGTATTATAAGTAGGCTCGTTTACCTTTCCTTCTCAAATTTTGACTTCAGTTCATCAAGCTTAGACCTTATCTCAGTGGCCACACTGTCACCGCAATATACAAGCAGGAATTGATAAAGAATTGTAAAAAGAGGAAAAAAAGAAGCTAAAACTATGATTAAAAAAACAAATGTGATTATTTCGTTTTCTTCTAATTAAAATTAGTCATGTGAAGAAGATATCTCATAGAGTGATTGCAAGCATCAATTTGATAAAATAATTCGAGAAAACGTAATGATCTTCACGTATCAGAGATTTATAAAATGAATATATAGTAAATAATAACACAATTTATCATTAATTTAAAGCTCGATGCAATGAAATAGTAAATAATAACAAGATTTATTATGATTTATCATTAATTTAAAGATCGATTCAGTGAAAATTAGTAACGGATTTCAAATTAAGAAATTACTAATATACTCATACAAATTCTTTGAAGTTATGAAAACTGATGAACCAAAATCATAAATTAACTCGAAAAAAAAATCACTGACTACTAGCCAAGGAAAATTGAGAAAAACAACTTAATCTTGGAGTTTGACAAGAAAATAATGAAGAAAACAATAACAGACTTACGTAGAATTTTCAAGAAAATAATGAAGAAAACAGTAACAGACTTACGTAGAATTTTCATTCATTGTAGATTTTCAGATCAAAATCATTTTATCATAAACAGAATCAATCAAAGTTTTCATTACCTTAAAATCGTCTACTCCTTCTTTTGACCGTCTTTCTGTGCTTTCTCTTTGATCTGTTGAAGCGCCAAAATAATCCCTTTGAGATCGCTGCGATTTTCATCAAAATTCCTCAACAAACAAAAGTTTCACCAAAAGAAACGAAGAAATCATAGAAAAACAGTTGATGAGAAGAACGACCAGAAAAGATCGGGATCAAAATCATCGAGGAGTCGGGTTTCGGATCCGATTTGACGAGCAATGACTCCGATCCTGGCCTTTTGGTTCTGGCTTTGATTGTTTTCTTTTTTCTCTTTTCGGAAAAAATTGGAGATCAAAATCGAAAAGACGAGAGAAAGTGAGTGAGTATAATTTTTAATTTAGCACGAATAATGGAAAAATGAAGGGGTTTTGTTAGGCCGTTTGGAATTGCGCGCTCAATTGGCGCTCTTTTTTCTCCCAATTCAAATATTCAAATTAGGTTACGTGTCATTTGAAGAAACGAAAACTTATTTCCAACTGAATTAAAAGTTTTTTATATTTTTATTTAACTTTAAAATTCAATTTTCCTCTTAATACTTTCAACTTTGTTACATGTATAGCACCCCCGAGTCAAGCTCAGAATCATTTAATCAATGTAATTAATATTTATATTACATAAAATCGTATTTATATTATATAAAATATAAAAAAAATCATGTAAAAATTATATCAATATTTTTTAAAAAATATATATATTTACATATATTTTTATTAAATTTTAATCTACATCGCATCTATATTTTTTAATCGTATTATTTTTTATGTCATGTCCAATTCTAAAAATACAAAAGGTAAACTTTAACCATCTGATAAGTAAAATAATACTAATACACTAGTATTCCTTTTAAAAGGGTCAAGTGGAATTTCATTTTCTTTTTATTCTAAAAGGTAAAATACATAAACTTTTATACTTGAATCAATAAGACATTAACTCTCATTAGTTTCAAAATATCAATTTTTCTCTTTTAATTTCCAAAAATTATAAACATTAAAACGTAGATTCTAAATCCAAAAACTATAAACATTAATCCCTAAATCAAAAACCCTTAAATTTTAAACCCAAAACCTTGATCAAATGGGAAAAGAAAATATTAACTGCGAAGCGCATGCTTTTTTCCTCTGCTTCTTCTTTAGTCCAGAATGTAGAATTTGTTTGCCAACCTGAAACGGAGTTGAACAATTCAAGTTGGACACTCCTTTGAATTCCTATGATTCGTAAACGGTCTAGAGATTCTCGACAGCAATGAAAATTCTTAGAGTGTTTAATTGAACAAAGTATCGACGGGACCCCCCCAGGGATCTCGTGTGCGTCGAGTTTGAAAGGTCGTCTGCTTATCTGTGATTCTCTAAGGCCAGTTAGCCACCTCGGTCATTCTGGATGGTCAGCTCCCGACGGAAATTCTTATCGCTTCTGCTTGAAAATGGTACTCCTCGGAAAATTATTGTTGCTCGTTGAAACTTATCAACCACGCGTTTCTTGCTTTGAAATTTCCTTGTCCGTGTTGAGAATTGGGTCGCCTGGTAAAAAGTTTAATTACACCACCACGTCTTGTGGAAAAGGGTTTTAAGACTTGGTACAAAATCTAGAACTCCGCTTGCTGAGCGTCTAGATAATTGACTCTCGTAGAACGATTCTCTTTGAAAATTTTAATTACTCACTAATTAAGCTGATCAACTAAAAAAATCAAATTTAAACGAATAATCACATTTTAAGTTTTGTCTGATGGGGTGGAAATAATTGAAGAGATGAAAAATTAGAAGAAAAAAATGATAATATAGAAAATATTTTTTTTTATAAGTGTACTTGATAATAAAGTTGAAAAAGTAAATGCAAATAATAAAAAAAACATATTTTCTTTCATTTTATTGTTAGGTAAGAATAGTGAGAGGAAAAAATTTAAAATAAAGCGAGTAAGGATAATTTAATATTTTTATTTGATTTATAATTTTTTTTGAAAAGATTGAATTTTGTGAATGAAACGGTAAACACTTTTGTAAAAAAAAAAAAAAACACTTATTTCTTTTATTATCTTTCTTTTATATATTTTTATCAAAAATCTTTTTTTTTTTAATTTTTTCCTTCATCACTTTATTTTCTTTCATGTTTTAGCTGTACCGAACACAACATTAAGAGTTAGGGCTTTCATTCCTTGAGGAGCTAATCAATCTTCAAAATTGTTAATGTTTTTCTTGTGCTGAATAAACGAATTTGTACGCGTATTTATCTTTGGTGAGTTCACTAGTTTAACCACTCAAGAGAAAAAGAATGATAAGAATATATTAAAATTTTAAATTTGCTCAAATTATATTTAAAATTAATAAAAAATTGAAAAAGAAATAAAAAGAGCGTAATATATATAAGTGATTTTATGCAGATAAGAGTAGTTAATTTGCTGCCACATTTATGAAGGAAAGTGATCTTCTTTTGGACATCATGGTCTTCCACTTGACGCCAGATTTGGGAAAGAAGAAAAGAGCAAAACGACGCTGTAAAAGAGTCACAATCAGATGGCCACATGCGCATTAAAAATGTTTTATTATAAGAAAAAAAAAGTCGCTCAGCTGAATCAGAGCCTGGTCTCAACTTTGACAAACAGACAAATCAGCATATCAGCATCTGTGTTCACCAAGATTAGGTTTAGCTTTTGGTCCAATAGCCCCCACCCTAGCACCTTCTTTAATGCGTCTTCTAGAGGGGATAAATCTTCCCATGTTTTTCGGGCACACTCAAATCTAGAACGGCGTTGTCCGATGCATGCTGCTTTCTCTTAGCAGCATCATGATTGCTTCATCAGCGGTGATCCATTCGTAGACTTATGCAATCATATTTCAGGCGGAACATCACATCAATTTTGTGTTCCCGATCCCTACCAGATCTCTTTTTTGACAGAAGCTTCTTAAATTTGAAATATTGCATTATTTTTTTAGGATTTAATAATTAATTATATTTTTAATTTTTTTATATAATGTATAAACTTTCGAGATTTTATTATAAGTAAATTAATATTTAATTTTTTATTTTATAATAAATAAGTTGTAATTCTTAAAAATTATATAATTTAATCTAAATCTATTACAAATTTATTTCTGTCAATTGTCATGTAAAAATGTGCAAATGATAATTAATCATTTTACTAAATTTTGAATTTAATTATATTACTTTAAAAATTTTGAGATTTATCTATAGTAAATTAAAAATTTATACACTAATTTACATGCAATAAAAAATTAAATATTTATATTTATATTATATAAAATGTTAACAATATATTTGATTATAGGTTAATATCTTATACATTTTTAATAAAATTTTTGATTTTATAGGCGATATTAGTATGATAACATATATTAAGTTTTTTAATTAATTTAAATAAAATTTTTTATTTTAAAATTAACAAATTCATTAAAAAATTACAATCTTTTAATAGATTCAAATTAAAAAAAAAAAATCACCCACACCCATATATGATTTTAGATGCACATCTTCCTTCAATGACAACACGGTAAAGTAGATGATTAGAGAAAAAATAATGCAATGATTTAAAATAATAATCATGTCTCCAAAAATGGTAGATTTTTATATATAGTAAGATCAAAATTATAAAATAATATAATTATATTTTTAGTTGATGAATTTAAGCAAATTTATATAAGAATATTTTGAATTAAAGTGATTTTGAGTCTAAATCATTTCGGATTTACATTGCTTAAATTTGAATCCTTATATTTGGATTAAGTTTAAGCTATTGTTATATTACAGAAATTATTCGGTCTTTTATTTCCGAGTTATTGGAGTCTGGAATTTTTTTTTTAATTCTATTTATCTGTTATAACCTACCTAACCTTTAATGAACTTAAAAAATGAATAATATTATTAAAGGAAAACAGTAATACCGTTCGGGATGGTGGAATATAATAATATAATAATGAAATTGGATTGGAACCATTCTCCCACGGGAAATGGCCTGAACACTGGTGAAAGGGTGCAGGGTACAAGTTGTCTGTCAATTGTCATGTCACAACGTCACGGACAAAAGGATATTAAAAAATGTATAAATAAAACAAAAAAATCCTGTAATTAATCGTGTAGAATTGGATATTCTACTACCCTTCTGGTGATAGTAAAACAACAAATTGTGTCAATTTTGATCGACAGGGGAGATATATCTAAGCATCTTCCTCAAAGTTTCAGAAGCTACCATCTGAATAAAATATACTCCAAAGTGAAGACTTGTGAACAATTTTTTTATTCAAAAAAAAAAAGTGACTTTTTTTTTCATAATTTTTTGAAAAAAATTATTTTTTATTTTTTAATAATTAAAATCTTACTTTTATTTTTTTGAAAAATCAGTTAGCAATATAAAATTGTAATTTTTTTATCTATGCACTGTTTAGCTCACTAATCGACATAAATGATCTGTGCATTTGAATTAAAATAAAAAATAAAATTACTTTCACATCTTTGGTTTTTTATTACTTTTTTGAAATTATATACGTCTAATACCCATTTTATTTTTTCATCTCACTTTAGACTAACTCTAACTAGTATCAAAAGTTAATATTTTTGAAGTGTCAGGTGAAATACTATTGATGATCAACATTATCATATCAATATCAAGAGTTTTGAGACTCGATTTTACAATGTTATCTTCCAAAAAAATTATCATGGTAATGGAAAGATGATATTTACTTATAAAATAAAGTCACAATCTTTTTTTTTTTTTTGGGACAAGTCACAATCAAATTCTTAAATACTAGATATGGGATCATTTCAATTTTAATAGTAATTCTAAGCCTCTTTTTGGCTTACTAGTGAAGCATCGTGAGCCACGGGGCAATAGAATATTTAGTAAAAGACAAAAAAGGTGAGATGAAATTATTTCTTCAACTTTAGTTTTTAATTTTTTAAATTATTTTATTAAAAAATATATATTTTTAATAATAATATATTTTTTTAATTTTATCAAAATTAATCATACTATTCATCTGAATTAATCTCAATTAAAAATGTCGATTCTGTATTCACACAATCGATGTTATTGTTGGGGTAACATATCACCGGTGTTGATGCCTATAAAGATTAGTGAGCAAATTTTTTATTCAAAAAAGCAATATTTTTGAAAAAAAAAATTATTTTATTTTTGGAAAATTATTAGAAATATAAAATTATGAAATTTTCATCGACCAATCTAATAATATAAAAAGTTTAGTATTTTGAAGCGACAGATCAAACATTATTGACGATCAATATTATCTAATCAATATCATGAGTTAAAAGACTCCATTTTACAATTTTATTTTCTAAAATAAACATCCCGCTATATGAAAAATGGTCTTCACTCATGAATAACGTTGCAATTTAATTCTTAACTACTAGGTATGGAATCTGTTTATCTAGTCATGAATAACATTGCAATTTAATTCTCAACAATCGATGTTATCGTTGATGTAACATATCAACAATGTCGGTGCATACAAAGATTATTAAACATTTCGACAGTTATAATTATTAAAAATCTAACAAAAAAGTTTTTTATTTATGATTTAAATATTTATATATTATAATAAAATTTCATATTTTAAAAAAATCCTTACAATATAGAAAATAATAAAAACTAAAATCATGTTTTAAATTAAATAAACAAATAATTAATAAAAGTACATTTAAAAGTACATACAAGTTAAAAACTATTTGATTATTTATACACAAACGTTCATAAATCTTTTAAGCATTTTTGTTTATATATACTGTAAATACGTAAATTTAGAAAATCAAAATATATTAATACTTATTTTAACTTTGATTGCAGGATGGAACATTAATTCTGTCTTCTGCCTCAGGTATCAGAAAATCTAATGTCTAAACTTTGAACTAAAATAAAAGCCATCTAGAACTACAATGACAACTGACAACGGCTTATTAAGGCTTTCCACGTGTCGGATCAACATAGGTTGGCATTACTTCGTCATGTGGACCAGAACTGTTTTCTTTCTTATGTTAAATGGAAAGAGCAGTAATAAAATATGGAGCAAATTGAACAAAAGAAATTAAAAAAAAAAAACGTTAAAAAAATGGATTCGGATTCCTCTATAAGAAAGGCTTCGTCGCTTGACGCGCTCTCCAATTCCATTATCAGATCTCTTCTGCCTTCATTCAGCACCATCATTTCTCTCTCTGGTTTCTTTTCTATTTTTTTTTCATAAAACCGCCATTGAATTGAAGCTTAGTGGACTCTTTATATCTATCTTCTCTTTTTCTTTCCAAACAAAAGATAAAAAGAAGCTCAAGAGTTTGTCGGATTTTCGGCTTTTTGTTTAGGTACGTTGTTGTTTTCTTTTGGGTTGTCTAGCTTGGCCTTTGATTGTTTAATTTATTTTCTCGTTTCGGTTAATCTTAAGATCTGAGTAAAGCTTTCGATTTCTTTCTTTTGTTTTAGGAAGTAGAATCGAAATGTAGAGAAAAGTTGCCTCTTTTGTTTCAATTTTCTTTCGGAAATTTACCGAGAAACAAGAATCCGTAGCTAAAATCCCCTGGAACATAGCTTAAGATTTACCCTTTCACTTTTGTCTTTTGATTTGAGACGGTGGAGAAATTCCCCGAACCTTCCATTGTGATGGGCGCCTTTGAATGAAAGAATTCTGCATAAATAGGATCTACTTTGGGCCGGGCATTTCCCATCGACGACGGAGGGCTTGGTCGGTGGTGGCTGCTTGGAAGCTTCGTATTTTGTTTTAAGAGTTAAAAACAAGTTAATAATTTGATAGGTTTCAAAGTTTCATGTTTCACCTAACATTTAACCTAATAAAGTAGAACATGTACGCTGCAGTGTTTGTTTTGATCTTCCACCTAAACTAACCAATGTTGTCTCTAATGGTAAATATCTGTCACCAGTGCCAGTGGGGTCAAAATGTTAATTTGGGATCTGCAGTTAGGTTAGTTCAGAAAAGGCTTGGCATTTGATGAAACATTGAAGGATTTAACAGCACTGTTCTAGTGTTGGGCTTAAAGCATCTTAACTGGTAAATAAACTGCAAAATCATTGGATTTGAATTTCCTAACCCACCCTTTCAAGCTAGCTTTTTACATCCTTGAGATTATTTTCAACCCAAAGCAAGAAATAGTTGGTAGGAATTATTCAGCTTCGGAAGAGAATGAAACTTACCTGGAATAACATTAAGATTGAACTTCGCGAACTGTGGATAACTTTGTACTATGATTAAACAAGCTCCTATTTTGATTCAAATGCATGAAGATAAGCCGTGGGTCCTTTAAATTTGCTGCCTTTTATCCATTCGGCAGAGGTGTACAAAAGCTTTGGGCCCTTTGTTGAGAAAATGTGATTCAAGCTATGCAGTGGGGCCTTATCTGTTTTGTTTTTTCCTTTCACACGTCTTCTGCAATTCTGCATATATACTTGGTTGCGAGTCTTTCATTGAATCATTTCTTTTGTTTCTAGACTTGTTGCCGTCTTTTCTCAGCTTCCAGTTGCTAGATTGATTATAATTTATCAGATATCTGGGTTCCTGGGTGCTGATCCTGTTTCTTTTTTCTTGTCTCAGTGGTTCAAGGGTGTTCGGTGGTTAAATCTGTGGTTTTTAGAACAAATCCATGGCTTTTGAGCGATATTATGCGCATGAATGGAAGACCGTCCCCAGTGATTCAACATCTGAGAGTTTGAGTGGTGGCTTTGACTGCAATATCTGCTTAGACTATGCACATGAGCCGATTGTCACTCTCTGCGGCCACCTCTACTGCTGGCCCTGCATCTATAAATGGCTTCATGTCCAGAGTGCCTCCCTTGCTTCAAACGAGCACCCACAATGCCCAGTTTGCAAGGCTGACATATCCCACACAACCATGGTGCCTCTTTACGGCCGAGGCCAATCTGAACCTGAGCTTCAAGGCAAGGCACTTCATAAGGGCTTGGTGATCCCCCCTAGACCATCGGCTTGCGGCACCAAAGCTCTTTTGTCGGCCGCATCCCCGGACGGTCAACAGCTTCCTTATCGTAATCCTTACCAAAACCAAACATACAACCCCCATCCTTACCATGAAATGAATTCATCCTCGCCGTTGCTTAACCTCGACAGCGCCACTGTGTCCGGATTCCATCATCCGGTGGTCGGGATGTTCGGAGAGATGATATATGCAAGGGTGTTCGGAAATTCAGAAAGCTTGTACAGTTATCCAAATTCTTATCCATTAACGCGGAGTGGTAGCCCCAGGTTGAGAAGGCATGAGATGCAAGCTGACAGATCGCTCAATAGAATTTCATTTTTCCTCTTCTGTTGTTTTCTCTTGTGTCTTATCGTATTTTGAGCTCCGTATTTACCCCTTTTTGTATACTTTTTGTAAAAAATTACGACGTAGACTTATATACGGTATAATAGTATAGGTAGATGAGTTCATCTTGTATGATATATAAAATAATAGTAATAATAAAAAATTGCGCTGCAGTCATTTCACCTTGGATATTTATGTTCTGCAAATTTTAAAGAGGAAAAGATTTTGTAATGTGAAAACGAAAGAGGTTATATTTTTATATAAAATTATATACGAGTTCAATAAAAAATAATAATAATATATCGATATAAATTTTAATAAAATAATACAGCGATAATTTTAATCCGGAGCCGTTTGGTATCAGATCGGTCAGCCTCATGACAGACATTTTTATTTTTTGGTTATACCATAAAAGACGTTTTACTTCTGAACATCTCGATCCTCAAAATCTATCAACTCTCTTAAAATTATCACAAAATTAAAGGACTATGCTTGTTTAACGTTTTAGTTGTCCATCCTAATTCCTAACCGCTATCTTCGCTTGTGTCCCCTACTTAAATTGATAAAGGAATAAAAAATAATTTTGAATTAAATTTGATCATTCAAATCTTATTTATATTTTATAAAATTTAAAAATTATCATGTCAATTTTATATCGACACATTAAATATTAAATATTTTTTAAATTTTACTGTATTTATATAAATTATTATCAAATTTTAATAAATATCATTGTCTTATTATTCTATCATATTTAAAATTATTAAATTTATACTACGATGCCATATTATTTCATTAGCCTGTTCTGTCGTTTTCTTTTGAGCCTTCTCGTATTTTGAGCTCCTAATTTACCCTTTTCTGTATACTTATTCTAAAAAATACAGTGTAGACTTATATATATGGTATAGTCGTATTAGATGAGAACATCTTGTATAATATAAAAAATGATAATAAAAAATTGCTCTGCAGTCATTTGATGTTGGATATTTTAGCTCTAATACTAATTTTAAAGATGATAAGATTTCGTAATATGAAAACATCTTGTATAATATATATATATATATATATATATAGCTCTGAAGTCATTTGATCTTAGATGTTTTAGTTTTTATTAATTTTAAAGATGATAAGATTTCGTAGTATGAAAATGAAAGAGATTAAAATTTTGATAAAAAGTTGTATATAGTTTAATAAGAGTAAGAAAATGTACAAATTTTAATATTTTAAATTATTTGATACAAAATAAACACAATTCATGAAACGTATTTGAGATTGAAGTTGTCTTTTTGTTAGACGGCAGAAGAAAATTTTAATATTGCTTTTAATATTCCCTAATAATAGAGCGGTACCACAGGCATTCGGCATTAGACAGATTAAGCCCATGAAAGACATTTTAATTATTAACATCTCAATTCTCAAAGTCTATCAACTGTCCTAAAATAAACACAAAATTAAATGACTAAGCTTGTTTGACGTTTTAGGTATCCATCCCAATTCCTATCTGCTATCTCCTATCTCCATTTGTATGAGATAAAATATAAAAATTATTATATTAAATTTATATCAATATATTGAATATAAAATATATTTTAAATTTTACTAAATTCAAATAAATTACTATCAAATTTTAATTATTATATTTATTATTATTATATTATATTTAAAATTATCAAATTTATTTTACGATTAAACTAATGTCAGTCTACTTCATTCAGCATGTCAAGGGCTTATATAATAGGATATGATTATGCAAGCAATACTTAACAAAGGGTCCCACGCGTCCACCTATTAAAATTGTAGCCAAATCCCTCTCCCCCGCCGGCTTCTTCTAATCTAATCTTCTTCTACAAACGTGGACAGTGTTAGTATACATTTTTGCTTGTCAAGGTATTAATTAGTCCCTATTGTTCAACCACAACCCATTTAGAATATGATATCTTAACCAATCTTTCTTTCTACTCTTCCTTCATCTTCTATTTATTTAATTTCAATAAAGGTAAAAAAATAAATAAAAAGAAAAAAACCCACATTATAATACAATGTGTTTTAACTTTGACTTGTTCACATTTGGGGAGATGAACAAATTTATGATTTTGAGAATAAAAATTTAAATGAGATTATAGTTTGATTTGAGTTACATCGAGGAATCGTTTCATTACATTTATTTTTGTATTTTATGAAAAATCTAAATATTAAAATAGAATGATTCGTAGATAAAATTAAAATGATGTTTAAATTAATATAAAAAATGTGTTTTTAATAATTAAATTTGATATTGCCTCGTAAAAAGACAACAGGCTGATGATTTTCACGGATTCAAGTTATGCTAACGACAAAGAGATGACGTCGATGCGATTTCTTCCACGTGTCTCTCGTGTGTTCTGCAAAAACAACAGAAATCAGAGGGCGCAGGGATTGGTCCCTGCACGCGCGCTCCGATGATTAAGTTAGAAAGCTGAGTTTCTGTATATAAGAAGAAGAGAATTATGTTCTTCCAACATCAAGAGGGTTCTATTTTTTTTTCTTTTTTTTTTCGTCCTCCCCTTCTGAGTGCTCACCTGGTGTATTTATAGGTTTCTCCCGGGTCGGTTCGAGCTGAGGCCCAGGCGCGTGTCTGGGCTGCGATAGAGTCGTTTGGTACTCTGTCGCGGTTCGGAGCTGGACGACTTTGCGGGTGAGTTCAGTCGGCGGCAGAGTATATGTGGGGACCTCTGCCGCGACCTATGCGGTAGAGGTCTGTCGCAATATACTGTGCCGCACGGAACCTACGCGACAGAGTCTCTATCGCCTAGAGACTCTGTCGCCTACCAAGCTGCGGTGTCGCGTTGAGACTCTGTCGCTGTAACAGCCATGTGGCTTATCTCGCGTTTGACACGTGGCGGTCTCTGGTTGGTAGGTCATTATACACGTGGACTTTGGTGATAGGACCACCATCAATTGCTCCCCACTCTTTGGTAGGAATATTTCCTGCGAAAGAGGATTCTTAATAGAAAGATATATTTTCGAAAAAAATTTTACATACCTTTCTGAGGCCTGACTATCACGACGCGAGCACGTCTCCAGTTCTTATGGCCTTTATGTTTCCATTGCCTGGCTATAGTAACGCAATTACTCCTCAGGTTCTTACGGCTCGTCTGATCTTTCACGCCTGGCCACAGTGACGCATAGCGCCTCAGGCTCTTACGGCTCGTCTGAGTATACGCCTGACCACAGTGACGCATATCGCCTCAGGCTCTTACGGCTCGTCTGAGTATACGCCTGGCCACAGTGACGCATAGCGTCTCAGGCTCTTACGGCTCCTCTGATCTTTCACGCCTGGCCACAGTGACGCATAGCGCCTCAGGCTCTTACGGCTCGTCTGATTTTCACGCCTGGCCACAGTGACGCCGTTGCGCCTCAGGCTCTTACGGCTCGTCTGATCTTTCACGCCTGGCCACAGTGACGCATAGCGCCTCAGGCTCTTACGGCTCGTCTGAGTATACGCCTGGCCACAGTGACGCATAGCGTCTCAGGCTCTTACGGCTCGTCTGATTTTCACGCCTGGCCACAGTGACGCCGTTGCGCCTCAGGCTCTTACGGCTCGTCTGATCTTTCACGCCTGGCCACAGTGACGCATAGCACCTCAGGCTCTTACGGCTCGTCTGATCTTTCACGCCTGGCCACAGTGACGCATAGCGCCTCAGGCTCTTACGGCTCGTCTGATTTTCACGCCTGGCCACAGTGACGCATAGCGCCTCAGGCTCTTACGGCTCGTCTGATCTTTCACGCCTGGCCACAGTGACGCATAGCGCCTCAGGCTCTTACGGCTCGTCTGGCAGATCTAGGCTTTTTCTTAGTGCTTGTGAATCCTTTTCTTCTACTAAGGGCACCATCTTGGGTGACAGTGCTCCAATTTCCATGGGAATCAATGCACCACCCTTGCCTCTCGGGGCTGTACCCTCTTCATTACTTCTTCTTGAGCCACATATTTATTGGCTCTAGCAAACAGGTTGAAAAGTGTCACCGGCTGGTCGAGGGAGAGGGATTCTTGCAACTTCTCGGAATTCGTCCCTTGCAGCATTGCAGCCATGGCTACTCCTACTGGTAGATCTTCCACCTCCAAGGTTGCATCTCGGAAACGATCTACATAGCTCTTCAAGGATTCTTTATTCCATTGTTTAAGAGTGAGTAGGTAAGTAGCGTTCTTCTTTCTTTGGCTATTGATCATGAAGACTTGCAAAAATTCATTTCGCAATTGGTCGAAGGATGAGATGGAACCTTCGCTCAACCCATTAAACCACTTCAGAGCGTGTCCGGACAATGTGAGCGAAAAAGCTCTGCACATAATTTCGTCTTCCCATCCATGCAGCAACATGAGGGACTCATAACTCTGTATGTGGTCGTAGGGGTCGGCTTTGCCTGTGTAAGTGGCCATAGAAGGCATCTTGAACTTCTTCGGCAAAGGTTTGTTCATGATTTTCGGACTGAACGGAATCCTCCTTTTTTGACTATCATCCGGAGACACCAGTTTTCTCTTTTTCAAAATTCTTTGGACAACTTTCTCCACGTTTTTCGACCCTTGAACCGAGTATGCTACCCTCCCTTCGGGTCTAGAAGAGTCCGAGTGGTAAGCACTCCTTTCAGCACCTCCCATTTTGGGATTTGATCTTGTACCCTCGAAATAGTCTCGAGGGTTGGGACCCTTCCGTCTTCGTTGCTCCCCAGACCTATGATCTACGGGTGAGCTCTGTCGCCTATGTGTCGCGGGGGAACTTTGACGCCTATGTGCCGCGGGGGAACTTTGCCGCCTACGATCTGCGGGTGAGCTCTGCAGCCTGCGATCTGCGGGTGAGCTCTGCCGCCTACGTGCTGCGGGTGAGCTCTGCCGCCTACGATCTGCGGGTGAACTCTGCCGCATGGCTGCTGCGGGGGAACTCTGCCGCCCACGACTCGCGGGTGAGCTCCGCCGCATGACTGCTACTGGTGGACTCTGTCGCGTCAGGTCTGCGGTAGCGTTCACCTCTCGTAGCCCTGCCGCAGGGTAATTTCTTTGAAATGCGGTAGAGTTTGGAATCAGTCCAGTGGCAGTATTTTGCGCTCCTTCCCCTTGTCCAGCATTCACCATGGTGGAGGGTTCACGTCTCTCGCAGGTCTGCCTCGGGGTGTTCTCATCCATCATTTGCTGCACTTCTGGGGGTAAGCTAAACTGCGGGAGAGCGTTCTTGAAGAAGTTCACCATAGCTTTCAACGCTGTCGTCGTCTCCTCATTCTGACGCTTCAGAGCCTCAAATTCCTCCATAGAAACCGAGGCCACTTTGCCACCCTCTTCATTTTGTCTTTGTCCTTGCTCTGATCTGACAGGGGGACTCACAGAATTCTCTCCCTCTGCATCCTCTGCCGTAGAACGTGTTCTCACCATTTTAATGGGGAATTTGACTTTTTGTTCTGATTCCCACAGACGGCGCCAATTGATGTTGCCTCGTAAAAAGACAACGGGGTGATGATTTTCACGGATTCAATTTACGCTAACGACAAAGAGATGACGTCGATGCGATTTTTTTCACGTGTCCCTCGTGTGTTCTGCAAAAACAACAGAAATCAGAGGGCGCAGGGATTGGTCCCTGCACGCGCGCTCCGATGATTAAGTTAGAAAGCTGAGTTTCTGTATATAAGAAGAAGAGAGTTATGTTCTTCCAACATCAAGAGGGTTCTATTTTTTTTTTCTTTTTTTTTTTCGTCCTCCCCTTCTGAGTGCTCACCTGGTGTATTTATAGGTTTCTCCCAGGTCGGTTCGGGCTGAGGCCCAGGCGCGTGTTTGGGCTGCGACAGAGTCGTTTGGTACTCTGTCGCGGTTCGGAGCTGGACGACTTTGCGGGTGAGTTCGGCCGGCGGCAGAGTATATGTGGGGACCTCTGCCGCTGCCTATGCGGTAGAGGTCTGTCGCAATATACTGTGCCGCACGGAACCTACGCGACAGAGTCTCTGTCGCCTAGAGACTCTGTCACCTACGAAGCTGCGGTGTCGCGTTGAGACTCTGTCGCTGTAACAGCCATGTGGCTTATCTCGCGTTTGACACGTGGCGGTCTCTGGTTGGTAGGTCATTGTACACGTGGACTTTGGTGATAGGACCACCATCAAAATTCAAACAAAATCATAAAAAAAGAAGCATAAAATCTAGAACAGCTTGATCATTCTAGAAAGCCATTAGTGTTGAGACTTTGTAGTTTACCACTAAGTTGGCTAACATCATTGTGCCTCCCACCATAGTTGAATATTTTCTTCCGAATCCTTTAATGAAGGTGTAACTTTGATCATTTTTTATTTTTCCTCTCGTTGATGCGAGTTTCTGATTCGTCCAAAGGTGAAACCAAGAGTCAAATTTTGCTTACTCCAATGATGCATGTGAACTACTTTTTATTAGAGTGTCTAAATTTTACGTCTTTAAAAATGTGCTTATTAGTTACGAATTGAAAGTTAAGTGTGAAGCATTTAAAATTAAATTTAATAATTAATTTGTAATTTTTTTTAAAAAAATTATAATAACTTTCATATTCTTAAACTTCTGAAAAAAATTCTCGCCAAACATGTTTGTTGGTTTGAATATGAGACTGCAATAACTTTCACTTTTCAGGCTCACACAACATGAAAAACGCGCAGGGATAAATGAAAGAGGAAAAGAAAATGATAAAGAATTTGGAAGTAAGACAGAAACAGTGGATGTGCTGGGCCTGCTGGCTGGAGAAGTGATTGGATAGACGTTGCTTTTATTGGTTTGGCGGTGTTCTTTTTAATTTATATTTAATTTTTATCAAAATTTTTATTCATATTCATTTATTTTTTTTATCGTCTTTCGTATTATATCTATAAAAATAACAAGTCTACCGACATCTAATAATAAAAATAGGACAATTAAGGGACAAAAGCAATAAAGGCTACCTCCACTTTAGTCAAGGGTAGGGCAGTATATTAGAACTTTGTATTATATGAATGAAATCATTTTCTTCTAACACTAGGTCAGCATGTTATTGTTACAAATTAACAAATTTTTATAATACATCATCACTATCAAAATGAACAATATGTGAACTGCATTTATGGTGCGTTTGACAAAAGGAAAGCTAAACAGAAATAGCTATTTTCCTTTTCTTTGAATGAGACAATGGGAAAGAGGAAAATTGGTTAGATTTACACATTTTTAAGCTTATCAATATTATTTTCATAAATAAAAACAAAAGAAAAAAAATTGTTGTCATTTCCTTTTTATAGATGGAATAAGACATAAATATGGGCTTAAGCCTAGCAACATAGGAGTTGAGATTGGCATGGTCTTGGATAAGCTTAGTACGAGAAAAGCCCAATTTGTCATATGAATAGCTTAATCGTGGCCTGATTTCTTTCTAATGCAGATAGAAATGAAGGGCTGAATTTGTTGATTTGTCAGGGCTTTAGCTCGGGAAAACCCAATTGACTTAGGATTACATGCAACTACAAAGGCAATTAATGTAAAATTAGTTAACAATTTAAATTTGATTTATGCTTTCTCTTTTCCCAACAAAGGTCTAGGCTATTGCATGATGGACGGTTAATCTGAAATTCGAACCAAGTAGCATAAATCACAGTTTGTATGAAGTATCATACTGCATGTATATATATATATATATATATATATATATATATATATATATATATATATATATATATATATATATATATATATATATAGAGATACAAACGATCTTATATTCGAGTTATTAAAGAAAATTTATTACATGATTTAAAATTTAAATTTGAATTCAAACAATTTTAATTTTTATCCTCCAATTTTTTTAAAAAGATAATTTGACATAACTTGAAGAGGATTACAACTCTTTCTAAGAAAAGTTAAATAACTTAGCAGTTTTCATATTGAAAAGTGCAAAATTTTCATTCAAAAAGACACTATATATCAAAATTGCAAAAACCCAACTTCGATAAAAACATGTTGCTGCCCAGGATCGAACTGGGGACCTTCAGTGTGTAAGACTGACGTGATAACCACTACACCACAGCAACACTTTTGTGATGAGGCTCCATATTTTCCATCCTCACACATTTACTTAACCTGCAATTAAAACATCATTTTAATCCTATGACAAAGATCTTTCTTGTAACTAATCCAAATTATTAAAATCTGTATGCATACAATCTTAATGTTTCTATGTATTCAATTTTAATTAACCACGTCTTTATTTTTGATATATTTACAATATTTTTATCATATTTAACGTTTAATAATATTAAATTTATATTTAATCATATATATTTGTAATTATTTTATATTAAAGTAGAAAATTTTAATTTTATCGTAGATAGTAGAATTTTCCAATATTTTATCCTGACATTGAACCATAATATATAGAACTAGAAAATCTTGAACAGAGAATACCCCTTTATGGCTCCCAGCTATTCGAAGAAGACGAATAAAGAAACATAAACATATAAAAAGTAAAAATAAAAAAAAAAAAAGTGGTAAACGACTAACCTTCTATATTTAGCAGTCAAATCAAGTTTGCCCACCAACTCTTTGGACGTTCTTTCTATTATGATTATCATTTCTTTATCCTTGCTTAACCCTAAAAATGCCACTAATCTTTAATTAATCTTTTAAAGATAAAATTTTAAATTTTAACCGTCGAAACGTTTGAAGAATGTATTATTGTTTAATTGATCTTCAAAGATAAAATCTTAAATTTTAACCTTTAAAACGTTGAAAAAGTCGAAATATTTTAATAATGTCAAGTTTTGTGAAAGATAAACTCATGAGTAAACTTAATTAAAAGCAAGTGGATATGGTACAAGTAAGCATATTTAATTACATCACGTGACGAAAGTAAATTTTCTTCAGAATACGGCAGAAAAAAAATGAAGTTTGCCTGCAGAATCTTCCCAAATTAGTCAGACTTTGCTGCATTCTTTGATTTTTTCAACCTGTCGAAGAGACTGTTGTGCAAGCTGCATCGCGGTGCATGTGTCTTCCGTACACCCAGATAGACGATTTTCAGTAAATTTAGGCCCCCTTGGTTTCAAAAGGGCCACGTATGGTACAATGAGAATTTTGATCGCATCTCATGGCATTTACAATATTATTTGCTTTATATAATTTTAATATAATAATTATTTTACTATTATTATAATAGAATTCAAATATATTATTAATTAACATATTTTATCGTTACTATTATTATTCTTAATTTTATTTAAATTAATCAAATCAATCACACGACTCCATCATTTAATTTAACCCTTAAAGTGTAACGAAAATATTTCGTATGCTTAAGTGATTACTTTTCCATAACTTTGCTTAGATCCATTCAAGGAAAACAAAAGAAGTGCCACGTGTTAACTTCCCAATACCAAATGCATCAAAATTCTAACCTCCTGTCTGCAGTCTCGACATTTTTGTCTTTCCATTCCACTTTCGCCTAATAAGTTAAAATAAACTTCTTCTTAAAGAAAATTTCTTTTTCTTTAATGATCCATGAGAACGATTCTAAGAGGGTGGCATAAATATACAAGGAAGCTGTAGAAAAAGAAGCTTTCTCGGGGAATACCCTGATTAGAAGGCAAACCAAAAGGTAAGAAAATGGCTTTGGAAGATCTTAATCAAGGCATGTTGTCTCCGAGGATAAAAGGGCCTGCTCCATTCTTGTCGAAGACTTATGCTTTGTTAGAGGAAGGTGAAGAAGGTGCAGAAACAACAGAGGATAGCAAGAAATGTGTTTCATGGAATGCCGAAGGAACCGGGTTCGTGGTGTGGTCGCCCGGCGAGTTCTCAGAGTTAATCTTGCCTAGATACTTCAAGCACAACAATTTTTCTAGCTTCATTCGACAACTTAATACATATGTGAGTTGCCAGCTAGCTAGCTATTTGCTACAACAATTGTTTGCAAGCCAAATTCTTTTCGATTAACAAATTTGCATCAAAAACCTTTAACCATGCATAAAATAATATGTTTGCATTGTATCCCATGACGAAAAATTAACAATGATGGAACACATCTCTGTACTGTACTTTTGGTTCCCATGGTTTTTAAAAAAATTGATTTCCGTTGCCGGGACTTGAACCCGGATCTGTCGGGTGAGAGCCGAGCATCCTAACTATGCTTTAAAACTTGTCAGCAGGAGGATGAAGCCCGAAATATATTTATTACGGAATAGTTCGGATGAATGTGGGATTGAATTAGTGATATTGAAAATATCGATATCGATAAAATTGATATCAAATAATAATAGTTGAATTAAATTACAGATTATGATGAAATAAATAATAAAATATTTATTAAAAATAAAAAATTAAAATTAAAATTTTTTCGATGATTTCCAAACTCGCCTTAATTCATATCCTGTAGAGCAGTCATTGGTTCTTTAATTTCTTAAAAACCTGAACAAGGATAATGGTGTTTCTTAATTCTTTCCGCCACACTTAGTCAAAAAAAAAAAATAAAAATACTTGAGCAAATTTCGGGATCAAAATTTAGATGTTCTAGTAAAAGTCAGAACGATCACGCTGAGAATTTTTGAATTCTGGTATTTGAATAGAGTTGGATTGCTCTGATTGTTTATTGGTTCATAAAAATAGTCAAAACCGACCATGCCTTCAATTAGAAATAAAAAAAAAAAAAAACATGTTGAAAATTATTGCCTTGATTACCTCTTATTCTCTGAATTTTAGTTCAATCAAAGAGACTAAGTGGGTGTTTGTAACTCACGGCACCTAAGTGCGGTGAGTTTTTATTCATAAAAAATACATGTTTTTAATAATTATTTTATTTCTTTATTTTGTCAAAGTTAAATTTTTCAGCCATTCAAATTAATTTTAAAACATGGATTCCATAGGTGTAGTCAAAGAAGGAAATTATTGTATGTATTGCATGTTTCATGTTTATAACATTACTATAATTTTGAAGCAGGGGTTTAAGAAAACATCATCCAAAATATGGGAATTCAAGCATGAGAAGTTCCTGAGAGGTTGCAAGCATCGGCTGGTGGAGATAACAAGGAAGAAAACCGAGGCAAGTGTGTTTCCTGCTTTCTTGAAGGGTTCTAATGAAGATCAGATAAATGGCGTTGTTGAGGAAAACAGTGATCGTCAAACACTGATGTTGGAAAACCAGAATCTAAGGAGAGAAAAGGTGGAGTTGCAGACGCAAATTGCCAGATTCAAAGCTCTAGAAATCGAGTTGTTGGATTGCATTGCTCAACACACGGGGAATACTAATCACAGTGAAGGGAGAGATTGTTCTAGCTAGCTACGTCGATATGGTTCTTCTTCTTCTTCTTCTTCCTCTGTAATTCCTTTTCCTCTCTTTCGTTGTAGCCAAAAGGTTATTGCTCTGGGTGCTTTGAGAAAATGAACAAAGGTCATGATGGTCACTTGGCCATGCTAACCAAGCTCCTTGCAAAGTCCATTTCTTCTTACAGTCCAACATCTTATCTAAACCCATTATTCTGACAAAATCGAAGGAGCCCAACTTGCTAAATATCTGCCAAGGCACTTCCACTCCAATTGCACTCGGGTGGAGAAATATTGTATGAAACCATTATTTTAAATTAATATATATCACTTCACTTCAATTTAATTTATGTTATTAATAATTATATTAATAGAAAAGTCAATCATTTTATTCTCATTTTATTTCTTCCAATTCATAAGTTCTCTAACGAGCTTAATGTATATAAAAAACTAAACAGATACCATACTGTATTTTTTAATTTTTTAATAACATATATTATCATTTTAATTTCGATTATAAAATTTAAACACTCTACTAATTAATATATTAGATAATAATATTTATTTTTCACAATTCCTTTTTACTTTTAATTTTAGATTTACATTTGATGCTATCAGTATATAATCCTTTGCACTGTATGATCTCATCAATATCTAAAGTTCAATATAATTTTTTTAAAAAAAATATAAATATTATTAAATTTACTAATTAATAAGATAGTATGTTAATGAGATGTTATGATATAATACCATAACAATGTATAAAAGTTATAAAAACATGCATTAAATATGAACTCTTTAATTTAACACCATAATCATACTATTAAAATATAATAAAAATTAAAAAACCCATTGTACCACAAAAGATCTACAATCACAATAAATTATTTTCAAATCAATTTCAGTTTAGCTTATACATAGAGAGAGCATACAAGCAAGAATGCCAAAATTTGCAATAACAGATTAGAAATACAATTGGGAAAAAGAAAGACAAACAGCAACTTTAACTCTTTAAGCTGAGTTGTTCAAACAATTGCTATTTTTTTTGTAGAAGTCAGGCTTTTGGGGTTGATATTAAGCAATGGAATCAACAGTACCCCAGAAGTTTCTCCTTCACTCCAACTAATTGATTCCTTCTCCAATAGCTTCATAACCTGCAACAAATAAACAATTATCACACACTTTCCTCTTTTTCCGATCTAAACCAAGGTAAACTCAAGTAGAAAGTCTTACCGATCGCTTTCGACTGCCTTTTGATGAGTCTTCTTCATCTATCTCCACAATCACCTTTAGGTACTTGAATGCTGATAAAAGACAACCTTGAGTAACGTAAGTTAGGCTCAAGAGTAGAATCAAAGTGGGCGAATGCTTGACTTACATGTGATGCCGGTTAGTGAAGAAAGATGACACTTCAAAAGGCGTA
This sequence comes from Firmiana major, assembly GCA_033439115.1. Taxonomy (NCBI): domain Eukaryota; kingdom Viridiplantae; phylum Streptophyta; class Magnoliopsida; order Malvales; family Malvaceae; genus Firmiana; species Firmiana major. The sequence continues at coordinate 1,668,707 of CM065914.1, read as the reverse complement.
TTGCCTCCTTTGCGCCATGATCATGCAAGTCAAGCAACATTTCATCTTCTGTCACAATGTTCCTAGAAATGCAATCGGGAAAAGGATAAGAGACAGAGAATAAAGAAAGGGGTTCATCCACAAACATGTTGAAGAACAAGAAGCTAACCTAGTTTCAAATATCTTTTGGTTGGATTCTTCATCTGCTTGGCGAGCCTTTTCGCGAAAAAGTTGTCCCTGCCACACCAAAGTCATTCATAATTGGAGTTGTTAAATTTGTCTGACAATCATTCTGTTATACCCAATTAGCCTAAAACTAATAAGCTTTTAGTAGAACATCTAAAAATTATTAAACACAAACTGTACTGTATTTGAAAGCTCCTACAGCCAGACACACTAAGCTAATGGAAGTTGACACTAGACAGCAGAGCTTAGCATTGGGAAAAGTTCCTTTCACTCAGCTGGTTTACAACTCTTTATCCAGTTTATCCACAGGCAACCAGGAAGAGATAGGTCATTTTTACTTGTGTCTCAGAAGCAAAGTGTATCGATAGAACATGCACATACTTAACTTTATAGCTGAATATTTTACCTGTTCTAGAAGTCTGTTTGCTTGATCTTGATCCCCTTTAGCAAAAGCATCGATATACTGACAAGGAACACGTAGCATTTACTTAGAAAATAAGGGGGATTGATATAATATAAATAGCATCAGACATTTGAGAATAGTGTCCGTGTGCAAAAATGAAGGGCCAACATTTTAAAAACATAAGACTTACAGCTTTATAACATTCCTTCATCCTGCCCCTATATTCCTTCACAGCTCTTCGAAGAGCCTGGAAAATATCTTCATCTTCATCTGCAAGTAATCATGGAATTAAGAAGAATTAAAATTCAGATATAGAAAAAAAAGAAAAAGGGACCCAAGATATGGCCAATAGCAGCAAATTTGCAGCCAGAGACAGCTGTTTCTTATTGGTAGGGATTTATGCGAGAGCAAACTATATAGCTCATGAATAATTGGTAGAGATGCATTATAAATGCCCACTAACAGAGACAATCAAGAATGTTGGGAGAAGGTCAGAGGCATATGAGAATATTCATGCCTTTGATCTTTCTTCTGCACATATTTGAACCAGATAATTCATAATTGAATAGCTAGGATATTACACCATACTTAAATACGTAAACTTCCAACAGAAATGGACAAGAGCTCAGACCATCTTTTATATCTTCTTGAGAGCAAACTCTATCAACCTTCTGCTCGGCAGCAAAGTCTATTAGAGGTTCTTCGACAAGTTCTCTTAATGCAATAGGCCTTTTCGCTGACATTGTTCTTCTCCTAGGCAATTCATCAAATCTCTCACGACCATCAAACAAAGTATCCACGTCTACCCTTTGGATATCATTTCTGTCCTTATGTTGTCCTGCTCCCCCATTTAAATTCGAAACTCTGTTCCTGCTAGAGAGTAAAGTGCAGTGATAATTCTCAGAAATTGTAAAATGTGGATATTGCATTCCCCTTGCAAAAGAAATCCTAATTAGTAATCAATGATAGAAATTATTCAAGAAACACTTCTCTTCCTAATTCTCTCTGTTGATAAAAGTAAACTATTGAACCAAGCAAAAAAATAAGAAGCAAATAATAAAAACTCAACAACAATTAATACAACTTACTTTTCTTGTGGAGGTCCCCCTGCCCACGGATGGATATCATTAGTCTGTAAAAAAGAACAGAGTAACAGAAAAAGATAATCAATAGTTTTTTTTTTTTTTTGGGTAAATTCCATCTAGGTCCCTAAGATTTGACCATAATCCAATTTTAGTCTATTAGTATAAAAAAATTAACATTTCACCCCAAACTTTTCTATTTTGCGAGACAATTTAGTCATTTCGTTAGTCAACCGTTAAATCAATCATTAAAAGCTTAATTTTAAGACCATTTTACCCCTAAATCATTTGAAGTGCTTTAAATACTCAAGTCAATCAATAATGAATAAGAAAACACTACGAGCTATTAGATTTTGAAGGGTTAGTTTTCTTTTTAATTTATTTTTTGTTTATTATTTATTATTCTTGTTTATTATTTTTTTATTTGTTATTTTTATTTATTACGTACTGTACTAAGTAACACATTATTGTTATTTTTATCCATAGAAATATTATTGGTTAGTTAGTATAGTGTGCTACTTCAATACTTAATAATTAAAAATAATAAGTAAATAAATAAAAAATAAATTAAAAAATAAAATTAACCTTTCAACGCCCGGTAACTCTTAGTATTTCCTTATCATTACTGATTGGCTTGAGTATTTAAAATACTCCAAATTATTCAAGGGATAAAATGGTTTCAAACTTAAGTTTTTAACTGTTGACTTAACCGTTAATTAACGAAAAGACTAACTAGTCCTGCAATGTAGAAAAATTTGGGATGGAGTGTCCATTTTTTGATACTAATGGACTAAAGTTGGATTAGGGTTAAACCTTAGGGACCTAGATGGAATTTACCCTTTTTTTGTCAGATAAAAACCCAAGTTCAATGCAAAAGAAAAATATCAAAAACATCTCCATACATGGCAAGCTTAATACATACAACTTTAATTACATATATTGCATGATACTTGACAATAAAAGTTGAGCGATTAAGAAGCAATGTTGCCATGAGTTCATTACCAATGATTTTCCTTTTTGAAACAAAAATGATGCAATTTGCAGTTTTTATACACGTGAAGTCAATGAAAATGTCATGAAGATAAAGCTGGTAAAATTTGTCCACATAAAACTGGCTCAGATTTCTTTAAGTGAGACTAGTAACCATCAACTTCACCTAATTTCCTAGCCTATCATAAATTCATAATTCATAGTTAGAGAGATGAATAAATTTTATTCTTTAATACAGAAATCTGGACAGCTACTTATAATTAACCCGATATGCATTTCATAGCAGAGAGGAAAGAGAGAAAAAGACATGCATCATCACTTTTATTTTAATCTCACAAAGAACCGCACATACAAGTATACTGGCAGGTAGCCACTGGGTTTACACACTTGATCATTATACTAACCTTTTTACTGGACTCATCAACAAATTTGTTCTCTTTCTCCAAACTCACAGCGGACCGGTTAAGGAGCTTCTTCATGCTCTTATAAGTCAAGAGAGAAGGAAAGAAATAGTCATCAGTTCTAACAAGTTTATACATACAAATATACCACACCAGATAGAAAAAATGGCATTCACAACCATTAGGAAACCTTCAAAAGGTATCTTAGTCCTAGAAGTAGGAAAACCTAAAAACTTCGTTTGCCCAAATAATACGTGGTAACAAAGCTTAGGAAGTGCACATTTGTTGAATTAGAACTGTAGATCCACTAAAATGAGGATATTATCCATACCTTTTGCATGTCGTATCCACAGCTATCTGCATATAAAAACAAATAAAACCTGATTAGTGGTCAAAGATGATTATGTATGCCTGCAGATGTATAAATGTAATATTGAATCAAATTCAATTAACAACGATATAGCCATCAAATGGCTTCACATTAAGTAGAAAACAAGAGCTATATAAACTAACTGAATTTAATGAGACAAGAAATTTTATGTGATTTATATGAATATGAAAGATCTTTCTCTTGGTAAATAATATATTGAAAATGCCAAAGTGTAGCCTGGTGGAGCTGTATTAACTAAGTTTGGATACAGAGATAAAACCCAAAAAAAAAAAAAAAAACACTTAAGAAAGAGACCAGATTAGCTATCTGTTAAAACGACAAGGACTAACTGTTGGTTTACCGAGAACTTCTCTAATCACATCTCTGTCCAGTCGAAATTGCTCTCCAAGCGTTTTGAAAAGAAAATCTTCCATCTTGTTGTGCAAAGGATCCTCCTTCAGAGTACTGGAATTGAGTCCTTCCCCACAAAGTACAGACATTGGCAACTCTTTTGAGTCCACCTTCAAAGGTTTGGTTCCTGGATAGGAACCAGCCAAAGGGACAGATTTCATATAACCCTTTCCTAGTATGCTTGAAAGAGTGCCTCCTGAAACCGGTCGACATTCAAAGGAGAAATAACAAGTCTCGCATCATTTGACAAATACAAAGCCAAAAAAGAAACTCGGATTGCAACAAACATGAATTAACAATTATAGGACTTCTAAGACCACGTGCATTAACCAATCTAGTCTTAAGAGAAAAAAAAAAAAAATCAATGTTCAAAGAAGAATCATCAGATAAGGAAAATCAAAACATAGAAAAGGAAAAGAAAAGAGCCAACTTTTGATTCTGCCTCTGTACTTTCTAGTGCAATCACCAAAAATTGATGCAAGAAAGACTCATTTGAAATATAAATGAAATACCTTTTCCTTTCATATAACATTTCAATGGCTAAACTTTAAAAAAACAAACATGAAATCAAAATATTCTTGATTATGAATTAAGCAACCAAATCTTAAAATACAAACAAACAAAACTAGAATTTTTTAAAAAAAAGGCACAATTGGAAACTCAAAATGAATCACCATTATGATTTGAATTAATTGTTATTAACAGCTAATATGGATTACAAATAATACCCCAGTTTGGCAGCAAACAATCGGGTTCAAACAAGAACCCATTTCAGAAAAAAAAAAAAAAAACCGTAGTTTAACAAAGAGATGAAGAAAGAAAAGAAGAGAAAGCAAAAGAGAGAGAGAGAGAGAGAGAGAGTTTTAAAGAACTTACCGCCGAAGGGGTTTGAGTGAGCTTGGGGGAAAAGTGAAATTCTTGTTAAGTTTGGTGAATTATTTATAGGGAAAAATATTTGCTGTTCTTTAACAATTAGAAAGAAAAGAAAAGCCAAATAGAAGAAAAGGAATTTGGAGCTCAATAGCTCTGATTCTCCTTTGGGAGCGTGAGAGTATATATTAGTAATTTTCATTATTTGCTTTTCATATCAACCCAACTCCTTCCCTCGCACGCTGTTAAAATTGCCTGGAAACTTCTCTTTTGTGAGCCGCGTGGTGTGGGTCTCAATGAGTACTTTCGCCATTCAATAAGAACCACACTCTATTTTCTCCCCTTCATTGGGAAGTCCTTGAAAATGCTCAGAACAGATTTTCTAACAAGTTCTTCTATTTAGATGGATACGTTCAGATTGGACAGCTAGATATATGGATGTTAAAGCATGCTAAGCATGGTTATTTCATGGCTTCATCCTCGCCAATTTTACACCGCGACTCAGCCAGAGGGTAAACTCGTTGTAAGCCAAGGCCTGGAAAGAACAATTGAACCTATATTGCCAATGAAAAAAGAAGCATCTAAACTAACTGTATGTTTATATACAAATCTATAATGAATGTGAACTCAAATGAGAGGAAAAAGGATTGTACTTCACTTGATGTAAGCAACTGTACAACCATAATTCATTGGATTTTCCTGTTCATACTTCATCACAAGCGGATGATTTCTTAATATTTCCAGTGCTAGTTCCTTGATGACACCGGTGCCCATGCCATGTACAACAAAGAGAACCGACTTTGATCCTCTGGATGCGATGGCCATCTCAAGATGATGTGCAGCCTCTTCGGCTCGCATACCACGGAGATCTACAGTGTTCTTTGATGTCTGAATTAATGGGCCGTAAGCAATTGCATCACTGTTTGTAGCGTCTGAATTACTCGGGAACTCTCTGCTATGTTCTCCCTATAGCAACGATGATTAGAATCAGAGCCATTGAATTCAATACCAAGACAAAGTAGCAGATGTCAAACTTCAAACATATACGAAACACCTATCCAACATTTCAGAGTAGCAGGCTAGTTTTTTAACATTATGGTTCAATATCTCAGCCGAGGACTGGCTCACTTGATTACATCTGCTTTAATCCTTATATGCAGAAACCAGCGGCATGACACAAACCTAAGGGTTTAATTGTTTGTAAAAAGTTTCAGAAGGCATTCAAGAAAAGGATACAAATATTATGGTTGAATATCTGCAACGTTGAGTGCAACTTAAATAAGGAATTTCACCAGAAAAGATAGGTGAAAACCAATATCTCTAGTTTCATGGTTTCATGCAAGTATAATATCCAGTAGGACCACAGAATATGCAAAGGGAAATTAGACTGATGAATAAAACTTTTTCCTTGGGATAAAATGGTACCCTTCCAGATAAGAGGATTAAAACATAAAACAAACAACAAAGCAAAATGTCTAAGAGAGCAATCTTTATTACACACCTGTCTTTTCAAACTCCGCCGGAAGCTGGTTGCATCATTTCTATTGCTACTTGAAATAGGTCTAACATTGCTCTTCTCAGCACGGACCCTAATTTTACCATATTGGACTAATACAGTGTTGTCATTCTCAGATGCTTCAACAACACTAGCTAACTTGTTTCCTAGTCCCTTCACATGAACTTGCTCACCAGACTGAGGTTGATACGAAATTGTATCCGTTTCAGTAAAAGAGAAACAGTCACCAGGGTTGTGAGCTTTTACAATGGAGTTAATTGCAGATTCAGATTTCCTAATCAACGAATTATATTCATCAGAATCAGCAGTTCTGAGCTGTTTCTGAAACACCTGTACCACAGTATCAATTTGAGATTTTGCAGCAATTAATTCTTGTTGAACCTTTTGGATTTCCTTTGCCCTGAGAGCTATCTCACGCTCTTCGAGATTGTCTGCCTCACTGCTAATCTTATTAGGACCAAGGCGAAGAAACAAACAAACAAACAAAATGGCTTCAATAAGTGAAACAAAACATATTCTAGTCTCAAGAAGGAAAAAAAATAAAATAAAAAAAAGAAATAAAGAAAGAAAGAAAAAAGCAGCCATTAAGCTCTCCAATGAGTTAATAACTTGCCAATAGGACACAGCTTTACTTCTAATAATTAATCACCCTAACATCATTTTTTTTTTCTGCGCTTATTTATTGTAAAGAATAAACGAAAAATTAGAATCAAGCTGAGACAAGTTGTAATTTCTAAAATCATATTCATACCTCATGATAAAGCCCCATAATTTCTGCATGAAGAGATTCAGCCCTCTTGAACTGAGCTTCCAATCTGTTCCTTTCCTCCATTAGCGATTGATATAGCAGACCTTTGCGCTCCTGCTGCTTTTCTGGCTTTAGACACTCCACCCTCTTCTTTGCACGTTCAATTATACTTCTATCAAAACCAACTGATTCAGCAATAGTCAACGCATTTGAATCACCGGTGCTACCCCAAAGTATCCGGTAGGTAGGTTGTAATGTCTCCAATGAAAATTCCATGGCTGCATTCTCATACTGAGAGTCCTTATCTTTAAGGCGACTTAGATCCGCATAATGAGTTGTTACAACAGCTAAGCTAACACGATTTTTGAGATAGTGTAAGATACTGGTTGATAGAGCCACACCTTCTGAAGGATCAGTTCCACTACCAATTTCGTCAATGAGGACAAGTGATTCTTTAGAGGCTACTTCCAAGATCTCACAGATTTGCGTTATATGCCCGCTAAATGTTGAAAGACTTTGTTCCAAAGACTTCAGTCATAAAAGAAGAGTCAGAACAACAGTGGATAAAGAGATGAGAATCTATCACTCAAAGAAAAGGTAAGCCACTACCTGGCTGTCGCCAATATCTGCAAGAACAAGATCAAACCAAGGAAGTCTCGGCTGCTTCTTAGCAGGCAAATACATGCCAGCCTTTGACATAATAGATGCCAGCCCCAAAGTTTTCATGGAAGCAGTTTTACCACCTGTATTGGGCCCTGAGATAACAACCACCCTTGTTCCACATTTAACTCTAATATCTATAGGAACAGGACAGCAGGATACACCATTTGAAGACTTTACAGCAGATATTCCACCACTTTTCTTGTTCAATACAGATGGATCTGCAGAGTTAGATGCACTGAAATCTGTGAAACTTCTTAGAAAAGATCCAAGGAGAAGCGGATGTTGTATTCCTTCAATATCTATTGACAAAGAATTATCTGCTCCATTGGAAATTAAGACTTCAGATTCCTTCGAACTTAAAATTGGACAGACACCATTCATCCATCGAGCATATGCAGCTCTAGCAAAAGCAAGATCAACTTCTAGAAGTCTATCCAACAAATACTTTACCTCAGCTTCTGATTCTGCTATTTCAGATGTAAGCAGGCTCAAGATAGCCATTTCCTCAGCTTTTTCAGAATCTGAAAGCTTGACTTCCATGTTGTTCAACTCAACTGCTTCTTTGGGCTCCATAAAGTATGTTGCACCAGAACTACTAACATTTAGAACCACACCATCTGGGAGCAGATATTTATGGGAAGCCCTGACACCCACACACATCCTTGACCGTCGCTTGGTTATCAAAGGTCTGTCAATGCCACCAGCATTATATACACTAACTGATACTTCTTTCAATAGAGAATCCAGATTGTCCATGTTCCTCTTCCTTTCAGCCCTAATAAGCTCCAAGTCTTCACTAGCTCTATCAAGGATCGTTGAAAGATTGCAGTCTACACAAAATCCTATTTTTTTCTCCAACTCCATCTGGAAATTGCAACCCTGAAGTATTTCGAGCAACGGAGTGTAACTGGCAGAAAATCAAGAAAATCAATGAGATCATCATCATCATCATCATCATCAAAGCCTTTATCCCAATAGAATGAGGTAGGCTACATGAATCAATATATGAACTCGTCTTAAGTTATCAATATGAAAAAAAAAATCAAAGATATATAAAAGTAAATTTAACTTTCATGCAGGCAGATCATATACTTTATGTCATAAAAGTAAACACCAAAAAAGCAGTTCACTCAAGGGTCTATAGTACCTTGAATATGATTTTGTTTCAAACCGTTATAGAGACAAGATAATTTATTAGATGGCACATGGCTCTCTCCAAATCGAATCAAGCAAAAATGAAGACCATTTCAGATAAAATTGCTTACACCAAAATCATTGTAAATTAAGATGTTTAAAGTCTCAGGTCCTTATAACAGAAAAAAAATACATAAATCGAGCTCTGTTATGATCAAGAGGTTGAATTCTTACAGGAAAAAAATCAAGATCTTGATATATTCAAAGAATCAAAACATTCATCATAGTTACACAGAACTTTTCTTTTCTATCAGAGATAAGCACCTGGTATAAATTCATTTCATTTCACTTGAAGTTTGAACACTCATAACTAATCAACAATCAGACACAAAAACTTGTAGACATATTGTTCCTCAATTTACATTGGTAATTATCATAGTAATCCAATGTCAGTGAATCACATTCAATAAAACCAACTCGAAAACTCAAAACTTTAACTTTTAGAAATACAATCATAACAAACTATTACTAAGTTTTTTATTATGATCACTAATGGACATTAAATTCACAACAAAATTGCAACGGAAAACACCAAGAATACCGAATTGAATAAAGAATTAAAAGAAATTTTATATACCTCTCCGAGGAACCTCCTTTGGCGACCGCTGTCAACTTCTCCGAGATGGTTCTAGCTGCGCCAAGCGTCCTCCGAACTCTGCAAAGCTCCCTCACTGTTAGCAGCTGTCCTGAAGCCGCGGAATGGAGGATTCCTGAGACGTCTTCGATGGCAGAGAGATCCAGCGGCTCCGATTTCAAGGCCTCCATAGCGTGCAAAGCGGCTGTGGTTTGGTCGAGGAGCTTTTGGGACTGTTCCGAAGTTTGACCAACGGGAATTGCAGCGGTTTTGGTGAGGGAGAGGGCCATGGAGGTAGATGTGAAGGGAGAGAGGTAGTTGCACAGGGAAGGCCATTCTAAGGTTTTCAGGGTTTCGCTTTGGAGGGCGGTAGCGAGTTCGGGTGAGTTGGCGAGCGAGATGATGAGTTTGGGTTTTAAGTGTCTGATTGAGAGAGCGTAGTGGCGCTGGCCATGGCCGTGACGGTGACGGTGACGGTGCGAGAGAATCGGAAGCTTTTGGAGGGAAAGGAAGTGTGTGGAGAGTTGCATGGAGATCAGTTGAATGGACTGTTGTTTCTTATCCAATTCCAAATCGTTTGCACAATTTTTTTTTGGTTTTTTGTTATTATATTTATGAAATCTTTGGCTTTTCAAATTAAAAAAAAAATACTAAGCAAATATTTGAAGAAAGTTTGTAATTTAAATTTCAAAATCTCTATTTTTTTTTTAATTCACGAATTACAATTTTATTAAAAAAAATGAATGAAAAGAAAAATAGGTGAGTAATTAAGAAAAGATTATTTTGATTTTACGGTTTGAGTTATAAATAAAGTTATACATTATTTAACATTCTTTGATTAAACAAGGAAGAAACAAATGATAACTTATTAATATTAGGATTATTTTTGAATCATATTTTGTTGGATAAATGGGTATGGTTATATATATTCTCCCAAACGTCAATAATCTATTATAAATTTTTTTACAGATATATATATATATATATATATATATATATATATATATATCAAACAATAAAAAAAAAGTAAATTAAACAACTATTCATAAAATTTTTAAATAGTACATAAGTTATAATTAGAATCAAAATATTACTTTTAATAAATCGATAAATTTAATAAATACAAATAATAATAATAATAATAATAATAAATTAAATAAATTTAATATTTTTTGTTATGAGACTTGAATTTAAGAACTCAAAATCTCAAAACCTTTTCATTATTACTAAATTAAAACTTGATTGGCATTTCGTAAAATTTTAAATTACTACAACGATCACGTACCAGAATTATCAACTAAGTGTTGAAATTGGTAAAGTTAACCTTGAAATCAACATCTAATTTTCTGGATCTCTACTAACCGAGATGTATATGCGAATGCACAATATATCCTTCAAATTTTGTTTATGATAACACATGGAAGCTTGTTGAGATTGAATGATGTTCGGAATTTCATTTTCTGAATGACACTTTAGAATGTTTGGCAATGTAGTTTTGATTGGAAACTTTACGAGTCATGGTGTTCGTTGCATTTGATTGTGGCTGATCTTTGTTAGTGAAATTTTGGGTACACAACAGATTACAGGAGACAAGTTCCTCTGGTTGCATAAAGACCAGTTGTTGCATTCAATGGATGACCATTTAATTAAATAATAAAAATACTGTTGCTGCCCAGGATCGAACTGGGGACCTTTAGTGTGTAAGACTAACGTGATAACCACTACACCACAGCAACGTTGTTGATTATCCTTATAATCAAGGTTTATAGTTTACAATAAGAAATCAAAGTGAAACACGTCATCATTGTTGGCTAGTGTGTAAAAGATGTAAAGCCAAGCAACAAGAAAACAGACAGATAGCTTCCGAGAAGTTTCCTCTCTGTCAATCATTCCTTCATGACAATGGCATTCATTATTTTTAACCAGTTCTGTGGAAATTTGAAGTTTCTGAACCGTACTCCTTGTTAGTTAAGAAATCAAAATCTCACAAACTTGGATTTGAAAAAATAAAACAAGTACAGCATATATATATATTATGCAGTTTATTATGCTTAGTTGAATTAAGAGGATTCTGATTTTTAATGCAAAATGAAGTTAGATTACGCAAAAATTTCAAACCCAATCCTTCTATGTGAAGAATAAGGGCGCGCACACAACACAAACACAAAAAAACAATAAAAATGTCACTGTTTCTTTGATTAAAAAACCACTGCCACACCTATTTCTCCTTGTCCTATATTCCAAAGTCTCTGGTGTCTAAGATCCCAAGAAGCTGCTTGTTAATCTTAAGATTATCCTGGCGTGATCAGCAATTCAGCTGGGGTACTTCTTCTCATAATGGCAAGAATTCTAAAATCTTGCTTGCAATCAATCCTGAAATGTGTGAATCTGATAATGGCAATTGTCGGAATTACTATGATTTTATATGGTTTTTGGATGGTAAGAGTTTGGCAGAGAGACATGGGAGGCTCATCATTTGATGACTTCAATTCTAGTGCTCCATGGTAATTAAGCTCTTTCATGTGCTTTAACAAGTTTGTTCTTTCTCATGTTTCTGCTAATTTCGTCTACTCTTTCAGCCTTGGTTTAGTTTGGGAGAAAGTTACAATTCTTACTAGCATTGATCACAAAAAACTGCAGGTTTATATACACTTTTCTGGGCACAGGGATCACCTTGTGCCTCCTAACATGCCTAGGCCATATTGCTGCTGATAGTGCGAATGGCTTTTGCCTTTTTTGTGTATCCTTTTTCATTGAATCTTCAGTCTAATGCCTCGTTGAGTTTCGAGAACTTTTTTTTTGCTTCATCTTTGAAGGTAAGGGTTGAAGTTGCTTCCACAACTCTTGATTTCTTTGATTGTCTCCCAATTACTGTGTAAACAGTAGAAATCTAGAGCCTAGCAAAGACTGGGAAAATGTTAAATTATATTATATTTGTGTTGTCCTTAAATGGAAGTAGTACATGGCGATCATCTCAGTGCTTCTCCTGGTAGAAACTGGAATTGCAGCTGATATACTCTTAAATTCTGACTGGGAGAAGGTGTGTATTATTTGTGACTTTCCCTGTTTGCGTCATTTATTCTCTCTTGCTTGTTGCTTGATTTCCCGTCACTGATCAGGATTTACCTGAAGATCCCACTGGGAGGTTCCATGATTTCAAAGAATTTGTGCAGTCTAACATTGACATCTTCAAATGGATAGGCCTGCTTATAATCTCAGGACAGGTAATGTAGTGCTATCTGCTTTTCCCAGATCTTATTAAACATGAATTTCAGAAGTTAACGTCTAAAGAGAGTCATCTGTATGCAGTCTTTTGTCTGCATTAAAGGAAAGGTGGTTTCCATGTGACCTCTTGATCATAAAAAAAAAAATTTATCATTGCATCAAGGTCTGCTTGGAAGTTATCTGAACTACATTGCTTTAATCTTTTTGTAACTATGAATACCTGTTCAATCTTCGAAGAGAAAATGAGAAGAATAGTTATGAATTTAGATCTTTGAAGAAATCTTCATGATCTGAAGAAAAATAATTGTTAAGTTTCCAACTGGTTTATATTCAGCTGGTTTTTTCCCTGCACTCCCTCTGCAGGGACTTTCAGTACTATTGGCCATGGCCCTCAGAGCCCTTGGCCCCAACCAGTGCTCCAACTATGATAGCGATGAAGAATTCCATCCATCCAGGCTTCCCCTCATGAATAACCATGCTCAACAGCCTGCTTATGTCATTGGAGATTCTCCATTTGCCAACAAGAATGAAGCTTGGAATGTAAGAATTCTTTCCCGCCTCCAGTTTCCTACAAGGCTCTTTGCTTACTTCTGTTGATGTTATTTTGATGCAATTATTGATTGGTTAGAAACAGACGAACAAGTGAAAAGAGTAGAAGATATGAGAAGAGAGAAGCAAATGAAAGGAACACGCCATGAAAATACAAACCAAGCTCGGGGCTCTTCCTAGCAAATGAGTTTCAGCAATGAGTTGGAGTGGATGAAGCTGCATTCTGCTAGATAATAGGATTAATTACTCAATGTCTTATTTTTAATTATTTAACAGGCTATTGTATAATTAATTAGTAATTTATACTAATATAATCTCTTCATAGTCTCATATAAATTATTTTTCAAATAAGTAATGATTCTTGTGAATTTGGCACCCACTCTTTAAGCATACCAAGAAGAAATGAAAAAGAAATCTCAAATGACTGCCAACAACTTTTTAATCAATTGATTATGAAACAAAAAAAATTCTCAATCGATTGCAAGGGTTAATAATTTGTTGATCGAGTAATTGAAAAAGAATTATAAAATGTTATAAAACTCCAATTCAAACTCAAACAATCTCCGATTCACCCAAATTATTTTTAAAAAAAAATCTCAAATGAGTAATGACCACCACAGACAAGTGGAATCCATCGACTCAATAAGCCAATTTTATGTTTTCAGGGTGTAATTCTATCCGGACATGGAACAATTTTCACATATATCTTCTTCCAACTCTAAGTTTTTCAAGATATATGAGTGAAGAGATATAATTTATCTTTGAAATGTTAATCAACAAAGAACTAGCTCCATGCTCTAAAACTACATAAACAGAACCTCCTTTTGAATGTTACAATCAATAACAAAATTGAGATACGAAATGTAGCAAACCCCATAATAAAACCAACACAAGAAAAAGATGGCAATGGGGGTAACACCTATTCAGATTTGCTAGAGAGCTTCCTCTTCATTCGACTAAAAGGCCCAACGGTTCGATCCATGATATACATGTAGATAACCTGACTCCAAGATTTATATGATTCTAAGCCCTTGTAATATTCCGGTGCAATCTCCTTCACCTTACGCAGCTTGCTTCCTGGAATCCTTGGGAAATCATGGTGCTCGTTGTGATAGCCAACGCTCCAAGTCAAAAGATTGAGGGGACCATAGTATGAATATGTCTCTTGGTCAGGCTTGAAAACGTAATGCTCAGAGATGAAATGGCCGGCCATTGGGTGCATTCCACCCCCAAGGAATGTTGAAAGAATCAAATAAGCAAAAGATTTCCAGCCCCAGATATAAACAATGGTCGCGTCAAGAGCAATCTGAACAAATAAGTTGATGAACTCCCAGTAACCAGGAGGCTTCGGTTTGAGAAATAGAGGGCGAAGTGCGTAGAAGAAGAGCTGGAAGATAACCCATATGGCTTTGGAGACAACATTAGTCACAAGATGGGCTTCGGTATAGCTTGGGACATCCATATCCATGCCATCGACGCCTTGGAATCGATGATGCTCGAGGTGATACTTCTGGAAAGTGACAGACATGGGCACACCAATAGGGACATTAGCAAATATCCCAAGCCAACGGTTGTAGACAGGAGTGGAGAAGGCAAGATTGTGGCTGAGCTCATGAATGGCTAAGAAGAGGTTGTGGTTGAGGAAAGAGCCAAAGAAGTAGGCAATTGTCAATATCTTCAACCAGCCAGCATCATGCAGGGTAGTTGCAGTCCATAGCTGAAGAAAAACAACCACACTGATCTGCAATACCGCGGTTTCAAGGATATAAGTATGCAAATATTTCTTAATATTCATCGACAAAATTCACATCAAACAGATCTATCATTTGAAAGTTCTTAAGCAGAAAAGAAGGGTTTAATAATAACTTGATGATGATATGTGAACCCCCACATTCTCAAATGCCAAATGCTACTAGAAAGACAAAAATGTGATCTTTGGGGCTGAACTAATAGAATCACAAACTACTTTAGATACATTTGCTGCTATACACCATTTTGGAACCTAACAAAGATCTTAGACTCAATTGTAATTTAAATCCAACAGATACCAAGAGAAAACGCATAAGCTTAGCTTTCCAAACAAATCACTACAAAATAAAGCAAATGCTGCTTAAGTGTCTGCTATAATCCATGAAGTTAGCAAAGCAGATAAGATTAGAAAGAACAGATACATTCCACCAAATCTAGACCACCCAACTTGATCCCTACTTGGAATCCATAAAAGAAAGAGATTTCATGTCAACCACAAACAAAATAGAAACAAAAAAGAATGAAGCAAAAACCATAAGAAAGTAAGAAACCATGAAATTAAATCGCTTAAAGAGGCTGATTCCTATCAATGTGAGTCGAAAGACGAAATCCCAGAAAGGGGAAAACCCCAGGTTCCCATTGTGAAAATCGACGATTTTATTCAGTGGCATTGCTCCGGATCTAAAAGCAGTGAAACCAACGAGAAGAAAACGATGTAATAATGCAGGGATACCTTTAGGAAAGCCAATGGATCAGGGCCAAAGAGCTCTTTAATTTGAGGGTACTGAGAGAGGATCTGACGCCTCCTTGAAGCATGAGGCTCATCTGTATATGACCAGAAAAAATCATTGGCCATAACAACTCCTTCTTTCTCTTCCTCTCTCTCTTCCCCTCTCCCCATATCTCTCTTTCACTCTACAAACCGTTTGCTTATCTTTCTTCCTTCTCTCTTCTTCTTCTTTTTTCTCTTTTCAGATAAGAGTTTTGCCTTTGCTGCTCCTTTAGAATGTTTTCTCCTTCGTTTATAAAACCGTCGTAAAATAAGGAACGTATAACGAATGGACGGCGTTCATGAGTTTCCAGCTAATCAAGTAAACAGCGGCATAGGTTATAAAAGGCCCACTTTTATTGCATGGATGGTTCATGGGATAGGACTTTGCTAACACCTTAAAATTACAACATATTACTATAAATAATAATTTAACTAATTTAGGAATGTCCGAAAATAACACCTAACAAAATCTTTAATTACATTTGTCACATTATTTTTACTATTTTTCCCTTTTTCCCAATGAGGAAATGCAAATATCAAAAATCAAATATTAAATTTATAAAATTCTTAAATTTGTAAATTTCTCACACCTAAAAGTAAAAACATGATTATTAATAATCATTAATTCTCACACATAAAAGTAACTCTCGAACTTAAAGGTTAAAAAGACATGAAACTTAAAATGATATATATATATATATATATATATATATATATATAATATCATATAACAAAACCTACTTGTGAGGTTTTTTAGTTCTACCTGCAATGTATGAAGGAATAATCTTAATATGAATAATACTATGACTGAACATCAAATCAAACTTACAAATTTATCAAATTCATTAGTACAAGAACTTGAAAAACAAATTATTTGGGAATGTAGAATTTTCTAATGATCAAAAATCTTGTGTTACCCAAGTATCAATTTGATCTTAAACGAAGGAATCATCCAGGAACAAGAAAAACAGGAAAAGAAACCAATTATCATGATATTGGAAATGACGAGGGCATATGTCTTTCAGTAACATTGCAATGGCTATAGTTAGTCACGAAAGCAAAACCCATTTACTGATTTAACAGCAAAGTCGACTAAAAATGGTAATGATACTGCCAATAGCCAGGCTGTTTTCTAATGAGTGGAGAAAAATAAAAGCCAGAAAAGGATAGAAGATACCAAAGAGAATGAATAATGCAAATAGAATTGGCACATGTCAAACTAAAGAGAAGGAATACGACCCGGGTTATGCTCAAACCTGAGAAACAGAAACAATTGGCCATGTCATCACTTGACACAACTACATAAGCACGCAACATGCAATTGAAACAAGTTCACTGTTCAGCTGGACCCCTCTCTATTCAAGTTGTTGAGTATATTCCTTGGAAAGATTTATATACTAAAGGAGCAAACAAAATACACAAAACTCGCATATTGTTGGGTTTGAAAATAATCATAGATACACAATTTTCCTTTCATATTAAAAAAAAAAAAACTGTTTTTAAAATTTAAACTTGCGACTTACAAATCACAAAGAAGCAAGTTTTTATCATAACATCAAAACTCACCCTCTTCGTTTCCATACCACTATGTTTAAGGTTTCTTTTAAGACTTCACTAACCGCAAAGACAGCAAGCACCAAAAATAATAGTAAAAAGCAGATAAGATAGAAAATGATTTGGCAAGATATTGATCATCAAGCTTTAGGCTATACAAGCATGTACAAATGTAGTAAAGTACAATTTAAGGGCTCCTAGATGAACTACCTCAACTTCAGCACCAGCCCATAATAACTCGGGCATGGTTTTCCTTCCGGTGAGAAGTGGGAAGAAAGTACTGCAGTACTAGCTACCTAAATTAGCCAAATCAAGCGATCTGGACTTTATGTAATCAAGAGAAATCAAGCAGAAAATACTCGAGACCACAGAGATAATGTTTTAGAATGTACTTGTCACCTTAGGTGGGAATCATAAGTATCAAAAATGGTATCAGGGACAATCAGTGGCAACTTATCTATATACATAAAAAGCCTTCTAAGATTCTCCCTTGTCACTGTGACCAGGTCAATTATATCACTGCCGTCTGTATATACCCAGAGATCCCCAGAGTTAACTCTCTTAAGACTATCCCGACAGAAGGGACAAGACTGTGATCTTGATCGCCTGCAATTCATTGCAACAGACCTTCATTATCGTCAAAAAACCCTATTATCATTCAAAGGCAATATCATAAGAAATCCAAAAATCAGTGAGTGGGAAACTAGCACTTTAAATTAGACACATTATGAGGATACGATTAGCCACGATGTTAAGGTGACCTGCAGATAGTCCATCCATTAACAAACTCTAAACAACAGATATAATGAAAATAGTTTTAAGTATCTAAGAGAAAACACAAGTTTTTAAATCATGATTCCTAAATGGAGGATACAGAACAAATTTAGATATAGAGTCTGAAGACAGGTATGATTAAAGTAAAGACACTAGATAGAAGACCAAAAAACATTCAAAAGCAACTGGGACTACTGTATGATGTATATGGTTCCCTTTTACAAAGATATAAGAAAAATCCATATTCTCCGCCTACATCATGATGCATGGTTGTTGTAAAAAAAAAAAAATCAAATAACTACTATAAGCAGTGAAAAGATATAAAATATAAGAAAAAAGTGAGAGATAAGGAGACGAAGGGCAGGGAGAGAAAGAATACCATTCACGGTAACATTTCAAGCACATGGCATGATTGCAGTTTGGCAGCACAATTTTACTGTTCATCTCCATGCATATTCCGCATTCTTCTTCTCTTTCAACATCAACATCATTAAGCTGCCTATACTCTTCATCTTCTCTTCTTCGGTACCTTTCCATGCACACTGCTTTCTGTTTTTTATCTTCAGTATCAGTGACACCCCTCTGAAGTTGCAGTAAAGAGGGATAGATAACAGCTGGACACAATAGGAATCAGAAGCATTAGGATAACTCAGAGTAAGAACTACATTCTAAAAGTGCACCAAATAACTCATATTAGAAAGATACCATAGAACTCTCTTATGCTTGCTTTCCTTTCATGTGTAGACATGGTGGTAGTTCCATCCACATAAACCTGCAGAATGTGATGCAATGATGAATACAGCTAATTGTAATGATTACGACATGAGCTAAATACATGGTAACAAATATAACCTTGTAAATTAGTATTCTTAACAACCCAAGCGCTCCGGCAAGGTGACAGTCAGTCCACTGCACCAAAAATAAGAAGAAGTGTGCAGCTGGACTGAATGACATTCTCATTTGAAGGCATGCACCATCATACTCCCTTGGAAAATCTGAAGCCCTGCACCTCGCAATGCATGATGGGCATTCAAGCAGAATGAGAAGAATAAAATGATAATGTTAAGCAATAAGGGTCAAAATATATTGGTGACCACACACTGCTGCAAAGCAGAATTATACAAGACGAGTAACAACTATGGTTTCTTCCAGCAGTTCAGTTCTATTCCTAGGCTCAAGTTGAAAAGAACTCCATTAGCTACTTCAACCACAAAGAGAGTATAGCTTATTCTCTAGCTGTTTAAGATGTCAGGTATTTAGTCCCCACAAGAACATCTTCAATATCAAGAAAAAAAAAGTCCAGGAACTTAACCAATCATTCTCTTAACAATAATTCTTACTAAATTATTCAATTTACAGGCAATTTTACATAGACTCTATGGATCAGTTCAACAAATAGCAACCCGAAAAGCAGAAATGATGCAAATGTATATGTATAAGAGAATCAAATCACTGAATTCATGCATTTATTGAGCTGGGACCAGTATTTGAGGATTTAATCTTGATGCTCGTATTTATAGTACTGAAAAGATGAAATATAACATTGAATGCAGTACAATAAAGTGGAACCCATTGGCCACGTGAAGTTAGATGGAAAAAATCTATCAAGATAACGGGAAAAGTCCCAAACATGCAATCTTGCAATCTGTGAAATCCTTGCACTCTTGTGCTGCACTAACATTACCAAAACAATGTTTATATACAAAAATGCCACTCAGAAATCAGAATTAAGAAATATTTAGTGTCCAGTGGGGTAAAACGTGTCAGTGGAAGCGACTGAACTCGACCCACTATAACCAGAAAAACTAAATGCATTACTGGCTACAATAAATAACCTCAGCAAAAAGGTGTTCTTCAGGAATTGAAAAAACTATAACATTGGATTTGTTATTTTTTCCTTAGAAATTTTTTTTTTTTTTGAAAGAATCACATATGAAGGGATGCAAATCAAATTTCTTAGCTAAGAGCAGCTGAAGAGAAAGAACTTTGGCACACACAAGTCTTCTTTTTTTGGGAAAAAAAAAAACCTTAAAAGTCAAAATGAAAGAATCAATTGTTACAGGTAACCTGTGAATCATTACGCCATGCAGTGAAAATAGAATTACCAACCATGATCTGAAAACAAAATTTCAAATTTACCAAAGAAGAAAAGCTTCTCTGTTTTTTTTTTTTTTTGAAAACAAAAGAAAAGCTTCAAGCTTGATGAACTGAAGCATTTATCCAAAGCAGAGACAACATAACCGGAAAAGAAGAGAAAAAAAAAACTTACAGAGTATTAGCATGTTGGATATCAGCTTCAAGCACTTTAAGAGAGTCCTTGAACGATTTTCGCATAGAACCAACGTACATCTCCTCTCCCCCCGCCCAAAACCAACACAAAGCCCAGTTTCCGATCAACGTTCCCTCGAAATAACCCAAAAGAAACCCTAATTTCCTTCTCCAAGCTAGTTTTTGACCGAATATTTGAGTTCTCTCTCAGCTTCTCCCTCACTCAGAGAGAAGAGCTCTCTCTCGCTTTTGGTGGGTGGTTGTTGGTGGCGGTGACAGCGCCTTCTATTCTCATCTTGAAAGAGAGTCCCAAGAGTCCGAGTGGGACTAACAATTGACACGTCAAAATATTTTATTTTTTGTTTTGTATTTTTTTTACTTCTTTTTGAGAGGTTTTTGTCTGCCACCTTAACCTTTCCTTTCGGTTGTTCAGCATTGACATTTACTCTTTTCTCACTTTTTTATTTCCCATTTTTGTATTTTTAATATTCATTTGCTCTTTTATACTATTTTTTCAATTTTAATAATTAAATAAATTATATGCATATTTAAGGAGTCAAATTTTTAAATATATCAAGTCCGTGCGAAATAATTTATTCCTAAGACTATTTAAAAAAATAAAATTAAACTCATGCATTATGTTTTAAAAATATTTATGACTTATGTAATTCAAAATTCGTAGTACTATAATTTTTAGCAAACACTTATGATCATAATAGTTAAAAAAAAAAAAAATCAAAATCCAGTTTTTCTAATTATGAACATTTACCAAATTATGTATAAGTTTTTATTATGAAATGAATGTTTCTAATTTGTGACTAAAAATCCAAGAATAAAATAACATAGATAGAAGCAATAATATTATTAATTAATATAGAATTATTATAGGATTTAATATCGCAATTAATTACTTTTATGTAAAATAATGTTGAAATTATGTGAGAAGAGTACACCTTAAAGTTCCTCATTGATAGGTAAAGACAAATAGAAATCGACACAATATATGTCAAATCTCAATATGATGAAAGATTAATCAATCCATTATGGCTTCAAATAATTATTATATTAGTCACCAAAAGGAACATTTAAAAAAAATGAATTTAAGTTTTATTCAAAAAATTAAAAAAAAATATACATTAATTACTGAATCGGAGTACTTAAGTATATCATACAAGATCGTTAAAGTATTAAATCTAATTTTTATATATTAATTAGGATAAAATTAAATAAAATGTATATAGTAGTACTAAATTTTGCTACACCATTAGCAATATGATTAACCGTCATAACTCATAATGTGAAACAAGCACTTTTCTAAAGCTAATAAATATTTAGTAGAATGGTCTTGAATGGTGTGGCTGCCTGAGATTGGATTATTCATGAACCTGTTCTTTTCATTCTTTTCTAAATGAGTTTTCACATTCAACTTTGCCGCCACAATTCCCTGAGCAAAAGGCATGCCCCACCAGAGATTGCAAATACTTTCGTGTTGATTTTCTTTGATTTTAATTTAAGTTTTATTCTTTTATATATTTATGTATTTATATTTATATTTATATTTATATAAATTACCTCGTATTGTTAATAAAATGATATATAATTTTTAAAATATATATTAAAAATAAAATATAATTTATAGAATGATACATGATTTAATTTTTTTTTCTTTTATATTTGTTAATCTCGTTATTAAATTAAATAATTTCATTTTGAATATATCAAAACTGAACTTATATTTATATATTTATAGAATACGATTAAAAATTTATATGGATTCTTTAAGGATAAAGTTTTAAAATATAGTATTGGACATAATATATAAAATAATGAGATGAAAAAGGAAATCCAGATAGTTCTTGGATCATTCCATTGGTGTTATATGCAAAGCCACGTTATTTACTCTGGAAATTCTCAAATAGAAATTTAGAAATGGCATTGTTGTGGATTTCGAAAAATTTTAAATTTTTAAAAGGAAAATTTTACCAAAAATCAAATAAAAAAAGAATAAAATATAATTTTTTACATGCAAGTATTTTATTTATAAGAGAATGTACATTTTGACTCTAAACATACTTTTTTTTTTTTTTTTACATAACAAGATATATCATCGTCTATTAAATTATTTGAGATTAAAATATAATTTTTTAATAATAATAAATTTTAAATTAGTCTATTATATTTTTTACCGATTCCATTTAATATATATTTTTTTGAGTTGATTCTTATAGGTTTATTCCTGTGTGATTTAACAATTTCATTAAAAAATAATTTTTTATTGTATTTGGGTGAATTCAATTTTACTATCTCTTCGAGTCAATATCCGCTAACAAAATAAAACATGAACTTGTACTATTATATTATATTTATAAAATAAATTAATTTCTTCAAAAACAGCATCTAACTTAGTTAATTAGTAGATATTTGACTTTTCATACAGCTTGCTTGCAATGCAAGCCTTAAATTTCTATCCTTTATCCAAAGATTATCACACCTAATTGTTGGTTAAGAGAATAAACACATTAATTAGCCAAAAGGAGTTGGTAAGTTGGCACATAGATGTAGGCCATAAATAAATTTAATAAAATTCAAATCCAATCAACAATATTACTATAATTAACCCCATATTCGGTGTAGGCCATCATTGAAAATAATTTTGTAGCAATTTTAAGTGGGTTTTAATATTTCTAGTTGACATCAATAATAATTATGGATGTCGGGAATCCAAGGTCATTATTTTTGTAAAAAAATTTGAGTTATATTTGATTCATAGCCGATAATTAAATCAAAATACAATTTTTAATTAATTAATAAATTTAAAAATTAATGAGGTGATCGTAACATGACAAGATTCATTTATAATATATAAAATTTATGCATTAACATCATATTAATATAATTTTTTTGTGAATTGTGCATATACATATTTATGGATATTGAATTGTTTGCTCAAAATAGGGTTAATTTAAAGAAAGATTGCTAACAAATTATGAATGTTGTTGCCCGAATGCTCGACACGCAACTAATAGTTAGATGAACTTCTAAGAAATGAAATCGGCTAATAAAAATGATTGAATTATTATATTTAATAAATGTTATTATAAATAATATTTTAATTAATTTTAAAAAATTTTACTTTATATTCATGAGTCTGAAGTTTACATTAATTTATTTTTTTATACCTAAAAAAATTTGGATTGCCTAAGCTTGAGATTTATATATTTATAAATATAAAAGAACATTTTTTTTCGCTGGCATTTTGATAGCTAGTAACCTAGTACATGCGTGTAATCTTCATGAGTAAATTGAATCCCACATTTTAGTAAAAAAAAAAAACTCACAAACTAAATTCGATTCTCTTTTTTTTTTTTTTTTTTCATGTTTTGATGTATTGTTATATATTTAATAAAATAAAATAAAAATCTAAATTTTATCAGTTTATTCATAGTAATTTTTTATATAATTATTACATCTAAATAAGTTTTAAATTTTTAATTTATATTGGAATAAGCAATTAACTTTTAATTCACATAAATCATTTTTAAAAAAATAAAAAATTATATAAATACAAATCAAAATATAAAAGTTTATTTAAATACAATAAAAATATAGTGATTTACTTAAAAAAAATCAGGATGTAATAATTCTTTTACCTATATATAAATAATTCAGGAGATATTTTTAACCCAAAGTGGCAAAATATTTTTGATCTTTGAACACTATTCTTTATGTTAAAGGATTGAAATTTAAATATTTTTTCTAAGAAAAAAATGGAAAATCTAACAACGTTTGTAATTACAAATCTATTATTGACTTATTGTCAGCCAAAGAACCGAAAAAGTTAAAAAGTATTCCTTGCAAATCTATTGGCGACAATGGAAACAGAGAGGTAAAGAAGAACTTGTGTTTTGTTTGAGTTTGAAAGAGAAAATTATAGTTGAAACATAGCTGAGATGAGAGGCCAGTGTATTCAGTGAAGCTGGATGTGAGCTGTCCATATCATTCCAGAAGTCCAATGGCATGTTAGAATTATTTTTTTTAACCACGCATCTAAAGATTATTAATTGTGATTTTAAATCTTTGTAATATATTCTAATTATTAATTTAAGACTTAATTCACTAATTCTATATAAATTTTTTAATGTGTGATTTTTCTTAAAAAAATTAAATTTTGAATTTAAATATCTATATTTCGTGAGAATTTCACCAATAAGTTGAGAACTTTTGACATTACTGAAAAATTAAAATAAATATACATTTTTGAATGTAAATTTAATATTATTAAATATAAAATATATTAAAAATATCATAAATACATAAAAATAAATATAAAATTATAATCAAAAAATATAAATATATAATAATTTTATCATAAAATATATTGTTGATATTTATAATATATTTTACGTTTATTAATATTAAATTTATGCATAAAACATTTGTAACATATTTTTTTTAATAATATTAAGTTGATGCATAATTATACGCGTTTAAGTTTACTTTATACCCATTTCTCTTTTTCTTCTTCTTTTTTCATATATCGTCCATATTTTAAAATTACTTTTTTTTGAAAAAAAAATATTATCACGAATATAAATATTAATCATTAACCTGATGATAATCCACTTTTATATATAAATAGATAAATGTTGGATAAGACTGATAATGTGATGCTGTCTTGTCTATTTAATAATTTAAAGTATATATATTTTTTCAACATCATCAAAGATAAGTATGGCCGCCTCGCCTTACTTTTCAGACCAAATTTGAAAAGGATTATTATATGGATAAGCATGTACTATGTAATAGTAATACCACAAGAATGCATGTCCATTATTTTTTCTTACATCTAATATTTTAAGGAAAACAAATAACTTAATATAATAAATAGAAAAAAATAATAATATTATTTTTCCTTTATTTTATAAAAATATGTTTACAAAACAGAAGGAAATAATAAAATAAAAACCAAATGGAATCTAAATAAATTTAGGGCTTTAAAATGTAAAGATAAACCCAATACACTATGTTTTAGGGCCATAAGGTCAGGCTCTACCAACACTACGGCCACTTGGTCAGTACTAAACCAATGGGGTTCATGCTGAGAAGAAAAATTATGGGCTCAGGCCTACGAAAATAGCCTCGTAGTTCGAAGTCCCGCGCTAGGTGCTGATGAGATTGGCTCAAACCGGAAGCTGTGACTGAAACCTCATAACTCCCAAAATGAAAACCTTGGGGTCCGTCTCTTCTCCCGTTGGAAATGCTTCCATATCCCCGGAAACCTCAATGTTTCACTCGCCAAGACTTGTTTATCAGCTGAATCCTTGAGTTACGGCGGGTGGGACGATTTTGAACCCGGTAGTTGCTCTGCTAACTCCGGTGAGTCAAATTAGTTGCGTAATTTCCTTCTTTCTCTCCGAATTGACAATAGGAAACGTGTCTTTATGTTTTTATTGGGGCTTGTTTTTGTGCCTTGGCGATTTCTAAGGTTAGGTTTTCTATAATGATCGTATCTCCAAAGGAAACAATTTAATCAACTTTATGACTGGTGATGTTCATCACGCGTAGATCATTCTTATGATTTCTAGTGTTATAATGCTGGTTTGTATCTCTCCAATTTCAGGAAGCAGCTTTTGATGCTGACAAACTATTCGTGGCTGCGATTGAAATTTGATGCCACGATGACCAGAGGAGATGTTCATCTAACTGATTGGTATGTCTAAGTTTTTTGTGTCAGTCTGGAAGTTCAATGACACGAAGTTGATATGTTAAGTGAATTGAAACTCCTATGAACAGAACATTGACAACTGAATTTTGGCCACCAACAGTTTAACTGAAACATGACCACAAAATACATTTTGTTCTGCAATGTGCTAATTAAAGTGAAGTTAGCTTTGATTGAGTTAAGAAAACCGTTTGTCTTACCTGGAGCTCCGAAATCCAAATGGTATTGAATGTAGAAGTCCCTAAATTTGATCGGATACTTGGTTGCGTCTACATGATTATGTGTTCTGTCTATTTTTAGGATTGTGGGAATAGAGCACTGGATGACAAGTGTAGTTTTATATACATCGAGTGAACAGTGAATACGGAAATCCCTTACTTTTGCATATGCTTGAATTATAGTCACATTTATATGGGGAGTAGTCATATTGTAGCAAAGATCTCACTTCATCATCATGTCCAGAGTCTTTATCTCAACATTGAAATAGGCTAAAAATATCCTTTAAAGCCTTGTAATAGTAAAGAGAAGGTGAAGTTGCTAAATCGCAAAGAGGTTATACGAAGATGCACTCCATATGGACTCCAAAAATCTGCAAATAAGAGATGCCTTATCATCGTTTGTATATGAGCTAAACTATAGGTATAATCTTTTTTTTTTTTAATCAACAAAAGTTTAGGGTAAGGGGAGACTTCTCTGGTTTAAAGATAAGGCAAGAATTTATATTGAATTTATAAAATGCTCTCCATGAAAGATTGCTGACAGTGAGAGTTAAACTTAAACTTTACAAGTGAAGTGAATAATCTTTACCAATTCACCCAACCTCCATTGATAACTATAGGTATTTTTAATCATTATGATAGCAGTCGTGAGAACTTCAATAATTCATTGTGTGAAATAAACAATAATATGGGTGGTAAGAAAGAAATGTGGAAATACATCCTCTGCTAATTTTCTTGCATGCCAAGAAAGTAGCACTAAACATTTGAATGGGGTCCAGATTTATGGATACATATGCAATTTGCTGTTAATTTCCGTTGACTGTAGGATTCCTAGTTCCAAAATTTGGACCTACTTGGTTGATTGGTTTCTCAAGTTTGATCTCTTTATTTCAAAGTATTTGTTAATGTTTATCACGCAAGATGACAAGAATACTAAAATATAATTAAACTTATTGGGATCTAGTATCTTCCAGTATTCTAGAAGTTGACATTGCTTTAGGGTCGAGGCCACCAAAGAGACAAGGTCGAATTGATGAAATAAACATATTCAATTTCTTGAAATCAAGTATGATACAATCTGAATCTTTTTGACTTTTGGCAGAACTTGGAAGAAATCTCCATTGTTGAAAGGTCCGAAAGACAGGTTGTCATCCATATTCCAATTGTAACTGGCATAGAAAATTTTCTTAACTCATAAATGTCTGTCAATTACTTTCAGGTTGATTGTTTTTTAAGATTCTGCTTCTCCCTGAATTAGTACATTATGGATTTCATAGCATTTTTGGTCTTATGTTCTGATCCTTGAATACTACCCTAAGCCATAGTCCTCAAACGTTCCCGGAAAACTTTCATCATTCCAGCAAAGGTAACAACCCCAGCTAAAGTTCCATCGTCTTCGACAACCCACACATAGCTTACACGGTGTGCAAGTGCCTGAATCATCACAGCCACCAGCGAGCTCCATGGATAACAAACAATTGCCTCTGATCTCCTCACCACCCTAGCTGAATACCCTCCTGACCTTCCACTCCTCCAAACCCCGAACTCCTCATCCGAAGAAGAGGAATTATAAGCTGATGAAACTGAAGAAGCCCCTGATGAAACCCCTGAATCTTCTTCCATCAATTCCAAAGCTTGCTCCAGATTCCTCTCTTGCAGCCTCTCTTTCACCAACTGTACTAAATCTTCCGGCGGCCCGCCGCAGTCTATATAAGCCATCAAATCACCAGCTGAAAGCGTAGCAATGGCAGCTGCTACGTCCTCATCACAGGAATTCAACGTGAAAGGTGAAATCTCGCCAATCAACTTCCCATCAGTGTCGACAATAGCAACAGATGTTTGCATCTCAAGGGATCGAGAAATGAAGGGCAAGGCCAAGGAAGCCGGCTCATCATAATGGACGGCTAGGATGTTCTGGGAATCGATGATGTTGAGGGTGTTGATTGGATTAACAGGAGTGGGGCAGAAAAGGCCAATGGAATTGAGAAGGTAACGAATTATATCTTCTTGAGTTAGCCAACAGTATTGGCGGCTGTTATGAAGGGCTGAATTAGACACAGTTTTCTGCAGAAGCTTTTTCCTTGGATTCGTGGTGCCGGTTTCCAATGGTATCACCAGATTTTGTGCTCCTTCCAGAATCAGATCTATAGCCTCCACCAAGCTGGAAAATCATTTCACCATATCTTAAGAAACCGAAAAAAAAAAAAAAAACAGGAAAAATGGGAACGCTTCATAAAGAAAAAGAGAAGAAAAAACCAACCTTGCGTTAGATTCTAAATGTCTGGCAAGGCTAGGAGCCTTAGGAATTAGGACAGAAACTGGAACCTGAAGCGCAGTCCCCGGATTCGACAGGTTTTCTTCCTTACATAAGAAACAAATGATATCCACCATGCAAACTTTGCCTACACAACGACAGTCATCAAAGCCGGCGTCGATCTTATCGGCTCCCGACGAATGACGACGATGATCACAGTCCCAAACGCTAATATAGTTTTCACCGAATCTCTTCAAAGCCGACAACGCGTCGCCAACCGTGGCGGAGACAGAGAGGGACCTGAGCGCAGGCTTCCCAAGGCATATGTCAGATACCTCATGCGCCAATAAACTCACTGCCATGCACAACCGCAGAGAAATCAGAAATGAGAGCTTTCTTTGTTAATAGACGTTTCAAGAGAAGATGTTGATTTCTCTAGCGAAACGGAAGCGCTGGAGAAAGTTTCAGGGGGATTGTAGGATATTTATAGAAAGTTGGTTACCGGGAATACCCGGTCAGCCGGGTTATAATTTTTGAAACGGGCATGGGTTGGAATGGGAGTGGGCCCCGAAATAGAAGCGTTAACACGGTTTAAACGTAATGATATTGTCGTTCAGACATAAAAATCAATTAATGATATGAAAGAATTGACCTTGACTTGACTCCTAGCCAGTGACTCATCACTCTTACATAACACCATGGATATGGATCCCCCAGACTCCGGCCCTTCCCTACGTTCTCTAAACACCATGCGAAGCACCAACTTCAGCCACAGACTTCAGCTCTTCTTTTGCCTTCAGGCTACTGTAGATAAACGGTAAACTTAATTTTGATAAAATTAACAAAATAATCATTAAAAATATATATATTTATTAAAATAATTAAAAAATTAAAAATCAAGATTAAAAAAAAATTATCTTCGAAAATTTTTGATTTAGCCTAAACCTATCGCACCGCAGGATCCACTGGTCCTCCAATAAAATCCAAACTTAGCCCCAATCAACTAATATCTAGCTTTGTGCCTATGACTATATAAAATAAATCAATTTCGATACAGATAAATTTTTTAAACAAACTTATTTGCAGCAAATAATCTTAAAAAAATTGAATTTATAGTTTGGAGCATACTCTGATACTAAAATCAATAAGTATTCAATAGATTACGAGTATGGAAATAATAGAGGCATAAGCTAAATATAATATTTTTATTGATGTTGGAACCATCTTTTTTCCTTGTCAGCTTTGCATTGCTAGAAGCACGATCTATTTGCTAATTTGTAACGTTAGATCAAGGATTTAGATTGGGTTTTTGTGGCAGCAAGAGAAAATGGCAAAACATTTACGGTTAGATTTCATTTTTCCAAGTATTTATGATAAGATTCCTATTGTAATTTCAATGGTAATATTAAATGAAAATCAGAATTCTCTACATTTATTCCAAATTAAATTAAGTTTAAGTTAGCTGGTAGCTAGTAAATAAACCGGTCATCTATTGTCAACGTCCAAATATGTTGTAACGTTGGACATTTCAAATTAACAACGTAGAATCCTACCCGTGAAAGATATGTGAACACGAGTTGTTGCAAAACTTTCCTGTCACCAATTTATTTACATTTCCAACACACTGTAGAGCTACGAGTCAATGTCACGGACCGGCACCGGCCATGGCCACTCTTTTCGGATCCATAACAAGCGTTATTCATTGGTATTGTTCGTTTTGATATATTGATTCATACGATTTTATCAAAATAAATATTTTCATTCACGTTTCACATGATTTGAACTTAAAATTTTAAATTTTTTATTTTTATACACATGATACTAATTGTTTTACTGGTTAAAAACATTTAACTGTTTCAACAGATATATTTTTAATTATGTTTGAAACAGTTGTGTTTAAAAATCAATGGTTGTTAATTAACAAATAATTACAACTATTGATTTGTAACTATTCAGAACTTATAAACTCTTGATTGATTTTTAAAAATTTTTATTCTTGATTTTTCACAATTCACAAAAAAAATTTTAAAAATTATGTTATATCATGAGATAATTTATTTTTATGAAACAATATTACATTAAAAAAATATAATATTACGCCTTTCAAAATTAAATTATCGTATATATGAAATTTTTTTACAATCAAAATTAAAAAGTTCCACGGGGTATCAGAATTAATTTAAATAAATGAAAAAATTAGTTTTTATGAAATAATAATTATTTAAAATATATATTTTTTAATAAAATAATTTAAAAAATTAAAAATAAAAATAAAAACAAGATTTTATCCTATAGAAAATTGTTTCTGGTATACTGTAACGCACCGGTTGCACTGCACTGGCGTTGACTGTTGTGTCAAATCAAGCCCTTAATGTGATCGGCTTAACTCTGCGATAGCAGAACAAATATCGAGAAATTAATTGGCAACTTGTCGGATGCCATGACCGCTGTGGCTACCCAGTTCTCTTGATTTGTTTCAGTGTTTGTGCTGGCAACAATATTTTCATATTATTTTGTAATAAGTCTGCGTCGAGCTCAATGTGATGTAGTGGCGGATCTGGGGAATATCTTTTGGTTTTCTGACAGCTATGGATGCCTGGGCCTGTGAATGTTTCCGAGGAAAGCTCAGTGAACTTTAGCCACATAGCCACAAAGACCTTAAGGGCTTCGTTGCCTGCAGCTGGTCATTGTTTCTTCTTATGTTGCACCAAATCCAAGCGTATCTGCCACACTCGCAAGGACTATAATAAGCTGAGCTTTCAGCTCAGTGGCACATGCAGAAAAAAAATTACACCAGCCAAAATGTCAGGGTTTTTTCCACCGGAAGTCTTATCAGGTTCAACCTGGGGAGGCTGCTGCTTCCAAATTCCTCGTAATCGAAGGAAAAAAAGACAAAGAAAAACCTGGAGTTGATGATTTGTCGACATTTATCTTGACATGCAGAATTAATTTCAACTTTACTTGTTATGACTAGTCTTCTGATGTGACTTATATGGAATAATATGGAATTCAATAGAAAAAGGTGCCATGACATTAGAAAGAAGGAAAGATAGAATTGGAAGAAACAACCCATCCTAGTCAGTTTCTTGTCACCAAACGAGCAACTTGTGGTCTTTACGATATGTATGCCTAATCGTTCTTGCACTACTGATATTGAAGGTAATTCAAGTGCATGCTTTCAATTTTTTTATTAAAAAAAAGTTTAAGTGTAAGAAATATTACCCCTAGTCAAAATTAAGGTAAATCATCAATTTTTTTTTTAAATTTATGAATATATTAAATTTTTATCTATAAATTTTTAAACTCATTGATTACTTATTAAAAGATCATGAAGATTCGAACCCTAATACTTTATATATAAATTTGAATTTTAATTCATTACGTTAATCTTATATTGACAAATATTTGCTTTTTTTCGTTTAATGATAAATAAAAAAAATTATGACATATAATAAAAATTTAGTTCTATTTTATATAATATCAATTCAATTTTATTTTTTAATTTATAAAAAGTAAATAGCTTTAAAAGATGGATAAATTATAAGTAAAAGGGTACAAGCGCGTTATTCTTTTGCATATTAAAGTAGACATTTATTCACATTGGTCCAAAAAAAAAAATTTACATGAATATTACCCCACGAAAATGACCTAATTTTGATAATGGGCATTTTCCAATGTACATTTGACTATTGTGGCTCGTCTAAGGTTGCGCAACTTGGGCAACACCCAACACCGAATTCCAAGATTTTCCAAAGAGATGTGACAGTCACCAATCTTTACCATATTGAACGTGTTTTTCGCATTTAACCATCTCAAATTCTGGCACATTTTTTTTTCTTCCAAAATTTCATCAAAACTATTAAGGAAAAACATTAGAAGAGAAAAAATAAGGGTTTTTTCCTCAAAGATCTTTTATTTTTGGGTGAATCAAAGAGTTTTTTTTAATGCATTAATAATAAACGATTTTTTTAACAAATGAATGCTGTATAATGATGCATGGTATAACACTTTTTTGTTAAATATTTATAAATAAAAACAATTGATAATTTTAAAGAATTATGGTGTATTAGGAACTAACCATATATTAATTTATTATATATATATATATATGTTTTTCTATTATCAAAGATAAATATTGAAAGGATATGATACATGAATTAATGTATCCAAGATAAGTTGCGTTAAATGGTTTTAAATTTGAATAATTATCGATTTTTCATTATTTTCGAGTTTAGAACATAATCATTTTTAGGATTTTTTAATTTTTTTAACTTTGTTAAAAAAAATTGAATTTTTCAGACATGTTAATGAAATGAAGCCAAAGTTTCCATTTTTTATCGCAATGGTGTAGATGTATTTGGTTGAATTTGGTGCAATCTTGACGAATAAAAGGATGCAATGGAGAGATCCGACCCGGCGCTGCGTCAGCGCTGACGTTTACTGAGTTCGACCGAACGACAAGGTCCCTGAAAATCTCACGTACCTGGTCACAAGACTAAAACCAATAAAGCAATGAGGCGGTGCATGGAGTGCCCATGCTACCTGTCAGGTTAATGACACGTGTCGGTATAATCACCTATCACTTCCACCGTTCCACGTTTACGAGGCGTTTGGTTTATCACTCGGTAAAAGGAAGATCCAAAGCGAGCAATGGTGTTAAAAGGTGAGGAAGACAAGCACTTAACCGAAGGTTCCACCGTACACGTAACTGAACTGAAGTACTGTACTCGATCCGTACTAGGTTAGAAAAATGTGCCACGTATGCATTCCCACAATTGTCGATCTAAAAATAGCTAATGCTACCTACTTTCTTTTGTGAAGGAAATTGTTAATATTGGAACCCTCAACGCCATCAACCAATTTTTAATCCTCAATCACAAAAAGAAGAAGAAGAAAAAGACAGATAACAACAAAGATTCGAAAATAAAACATTCTTTTTTCATATTACTATATTATAACAACAATAATTGATGTTAGAAGAGACTGAAGATTTTGATAAAAAAAAAAAAAATAGAAAGAATCAAGAAAATATAAGTATTTTCCGAATTACAGTGATTTAAAATTTTATTTTGAAATGTGTTGTACTTGTAAATTTATTTCCCAAAATATAATATTTTCTTATATGTCATTAGCCTATCATATTTTTAATATATATATATATATATATATATAATTATAATACATTTAAGTTAGTCAAATAACCTAAAGAATAAACTTTTTCCATCTTTCTACGTTTTGCTTTGCAGTAGAGTTAGTAACAGAGTATAGTTGCAGTACCCAATCCAATAGTCTCTGTTTTTTCTTCTGCCTCTACGTCTATAGCAATCTCCTTGGAGCCCATTCCACTCTTTTTGTTATTGTCTCTTGTGACTGATTTGAGTCTTCAAGTTGAGTTCTTGCCAAGCCAAAATCTCCTAGCTGATATGGTTGGTTAATCAGTAAGGAACTTCAATTAGTTGAGGCTAGAATTGGAGTAAGTATTGGCTTGTATAATTTATATGCTAGTTGGTTTTGCAAAAGCCAAAGTGCGCTTAACCATAATTTTTCAAGACCTCTTGCTTTTACTCTGGTGATTTTCCAATTGCAGCCCTGTCATAATCCTTCTAACAATAAGCCCATGTTCACTATAAAAAATGGGATTACAGCTAGAAACACAAGATTCTATGGTTCAAACTCATGGGTTACTAGGATATTGTTTAGTTTCATGTCACTATAGAATATAGCAGTGCTATCTTCACTCTCTTTTCCCAACTAAGAGGTCTTGCTGTGTGCTCTGCAATCAATTTAGCAAGAAATAATATACAGTGATTCAAAAATAATTTTGGATGCCAAGAATGAGAGAAAATGCTAATCATTGTGAAGAAGTAAAACTAAAGTCTCTTTAAAATTAACCTTTACTTGAAAATGAACGTCCTTTGAATGATTGCAGAAAATTTCTTAGACAAGTAGTAGCCTTTAGAATTAGTCTTGTCACTTGTGAATGTTTTCGGGAAGAAGAGAGAATGGTAGCATTTGAAGGATGTCCAAAAATGGGTTGGATTGGATGGTAGTAAATAGTAATCCATGAATCTTTGGGCCTTGTTGCGTAGGCCTGTTGAGCATAATTTTGCCGAGAGTTGAACTGGGCAAACATGCGCTTTCGGCTAAACTTTCGAAAGCCTAGTTAAGAAAATGGGCTTAATTGTTTTGGAGTTAGGACAAAAACCTCGAAGTCTTAGGAATGAATTAGTTGACCTTCTGTTATGTATACGTGGAATGTCGGATGCCTGACCAGACCGACAGCCCGATAGAAATAATATGCTGACTGGGTTCATCGTCACTTCTGCTTTTCATTTATGGCTATGGATAAGTCATAAGTGGGTGGGTGAAAGATTCCTCAATACTCGACAGTTGTTTCTAACCGCCATGTCACTTCACTGTCCCAGAACAATAAAATTCAGAGTACTTATCAAGTTATCATTAAAAAAAAAAAACTTAACATTTTCCTAAATCATTTAAAATACATAAGATAATTTTAGACAAGATAAATATCACAAAAATATATAAAAATATATCTTGTATTTTACAAATTATAATATAATAATTTTTTATTTTATAAAAAAACAATAAATTAATGACATGAAAAAAAATAAATTTATAAATTATCTTGTAAGTCATGATTTATATATATATATATATATATATATAAAAGAGTTTAGGGATTTTTGAACTTAAAATTTTAATGTTAAAGGTGTGGGATTTGCGAAAAAATTATATTTAACATTTTAAATATGAAAAAAATAATGGAAAAGTTGTCGTGCAGCAATCTATTCTAGGTTCAGATCTTGACGTGTAATTTAAGCACGGACTGTTGAATTTGGATAACGTTGCCACGTTATCATGACTCTCCCTCGATTGTATATAACCCCATGGATTACGGGCATTTCTCAATAATCTCATTTGGTCTTCTTTGTATTACTCTCTCAAATCTCAAGCTATCTGCGTTTATCTTTCGTTTGAATCAATCTTCTTTTGGAAGATATGTTGGCTATATTCAACAAAGGGTTAGTGAATCCGCCGGAGGAGCTGCACAGTCCAGCTTCACTCAGTTCGTCTATGAAGCCTAAGCTTCCGGTGGAAATCCTTAATGAATTTCTCTCTTCAAATCCCACCAATGCTTTCTCAATTGGGTTTGGATCTGCAGCTTCCTTAGCTTATGTTCCACCTCAGATTCCTTGTAACACTTATCAGAGGTATAATAATTAATGGCTCTACTTTCCTCCTCTGATCTTCTTATTCAACATTACACCAAAAACAAACCCTTTTTTTATTTCATGTTTCTGATTTGAAATTTCTGGGGTTTGATGAAATTGCAGGTTGTTTTGTGGAGTGGATGAAATGTACTGCATTTTCTTGGGGAGTTTGAACAATCTGTGCAGCCTCATCAGGCAGTATGGTTTGTCAAAAGGCACCAATGAAGCAATGTTTATCATTGAGGCATACCGGACCCTCCGGGACCGTGGCCCATACCCGGCACATCAGGTCCTCAGGGACATGGAAGGCAGCTATGGATTTGTGGTCTATGATGGCAAGGCTGGAACTGTATTTGCTGCATTGGTAAGAATTAAGATCGTCTTGAAGCTCATTAAAAACAAAAACCATGGTAATTGAAACTTCAAATGTTTAGGATGATTCAAAGTTTCAAACCATTGATTAATGTGCAGGGTGCAGATGAAGGGGTTAAACTCTTCTGGGGTGTTGCAGCTGATGGATCTGTGGTTGTTTCAGAGAACTTGAAGGTTATAAAAGAAAGTTGTGCTAAATCATTTGCACCATTTCCGGCTGGTATGTTTCTTCTTTTTTTTTTATATATATATACAAGAATTTTCCTTGTATAACCTTAATTTGTTGTTGTATATACAGGATGTATGTTCCACAGCGAGCAAGGATTGATGAGTTTTGAGCATCCAAGGAGCCAAATGAAGGCAATGCCGAGAATTGATAGCGAGGGAGTGATGTGTGGTGCCAACTTCAAGGCCGATGTTCAGTCAAGAATAAGCACCATGCCGAGAGTTGGTAGCGAAGCCAATTGGGCGCTGCGTGGCTCCAGAGCTTGAATGATAGATATTTCGCTGACAAGACTGGGATGACTTGACCCATAATTTATTCCTTTGTAATTTTTCTAATGATTCTGTGTTCTCTCGCCTTTATTTCTCGACGTTGTTTATGGACTTTCTTTGGCATTTTGCCACTGTATAAATAAAATGCATAGAAGTCTTTCACTTGACAGAGAGCTATGATTTCAAAACATGCGTTTTTTTTTTAAAATTTTTTCAGTCAATGCATTTTCACAATTAATGCATAATTTAAAATTAATTCTTTTACAAATGATTTTAAAAATGCATTTCTAATTTAAAAGAATTAATTTTCTTATGCTATCCCAAAATTTAAACCCTCAATCTAATATAAAGCATATTGATATTGAATGCATCAACACTTACTCTATATTTCATAATCTTGCTAGTCATAATAAAGGCATTGCCAATTCCAATTT
This sequence comes from Firmiana major, assembly GCA_033439115.1. Lineage (NCBI taxonomy): Eukaryota > Viridiplantae > Streptophyta > Magnoliopsida > Malvales > Malvaceae > Firmiana > Firmiana major. Next base: position 1,631,702 of record CM065914.1, on the reverse strand, counting down.
TCATAATTAAAAAAAAAAATTGTTGCAAGAATCACCCGAAAAGCCAAGGGTTTTTTTATTTGACTCACTGAATTTTAAGTTAAAAAGTACACCCGTGTTCTATAGACTAAAATAAGGCTTTCTGATACCTAATATACATCTGAAAATGAATAAACATGGATGAGTCTTATCATGAAGCAGATGGCACGGCAGCACAACTCAGCATTTGATCCGCGGAAGAGATTGAAGGAGTTCATCCGCCGTTTCATGCAGGCAATGGAAGTCATAGATAAAGATTGCAGAAAAACACACATTGCAATTGATCATTCTAATTGTGCCCATGACCCTTACACTTCCAAGCATCTTTGGCTCGGTTGAGAGGTGATTTTCCTAATATTAGGTATGGTAAATCAACCTTCAGCAAGCCTAGACAGTCAGATCTACTTGATAAATCAATCTGACTCCACGAAGATCTGCAATGCAATCAAAAAGTACAACTAAGAACTGATATTACCAATTTGAGAAGGCAAGAGAACATATTAGCATTGTTAGTTAAAACCAGTAAATATGATACCAACCTCCACATCTGGCAATGGGTCATAAGATTTCTTCTCCCTTGTGTCAGACACTGTAATTCCACTAATTCTCTGGACTCCAAGTTTAGTTGCAATCAGGTTCTGTGCGAGCAAAATAGAGCCCATAAATTACAAATGGAGCAAAAACATAAATAGAAACACAGCTTATGTACAAGTAGTCCAACTGTATCATCAGCAATTTATATAAGGCAGAGGCAGAATAATCAATATCAAATAATGCGATATCAGCTCTTTGATACTAAATGATTGCATGTTCAAGTCCAGGCCAAAGCATATCTAAAACAATCAGATTGAAAATGAATGGTCCAGAAAGATTCTTCATACCAGATGGAAATCAGTGGAGCCGAATGCCTCCACCTGCGGTAATGCCTGCACACAAGTGTCAAAACAGTATATAAGTAATCATAACTTTTACATGTTATGTAAAAAAGAAAACGGAAAGGCATTATTACAAAAGTTTATTTATGTTATTGAGGTACTAATAATCTATTAGAAGTCAAACCAAAGCAATTCATCTGAGTCATGCTTGAGGTTCAAATTTCAAAACTGCACAAGGCATGCAACAACCTCCTAACTGTACAAGTACCTCAAGGCAACAAAAGGAAAAAGAATAAATAACTTCAAACCATAACATCTAAGAAAAGAACCACTATCCCATTATTTGTGGGTTGATGGGCCGGGTTTAAGTGATCCTCGGGTGTCATGACCTAATTACATGGATTGAAATTTCCACTACACCTTTAATACAGACATCTCATGCAGACTGACTAGATTACTTTGGAAGACAGCAAACACATCTCCCTCTTCATCAAGAAGCTCTATGAATATAAGGTTCAAAACAATTATACCACAGCATTCAAGTAAATGTGTTATGTGGTCTGAATGTCACTTCAGCCACCACCAACCAAAAATCTCTCTTCATCAAGATCAAAGTCAATTAAATCAATTACCACATTCTGAAGCCCATTAATCATAACAATCTTCTCTTCAAGTGTACCATTTTGAGATAAGCAGACCTCAAATGGGCCCAACTCTCTATCTGTATGGTTTGTAAGATTCAGATGTACCTGCAAAGCGATAATTAAGTCATTTAAAAGTAGATTAACGTATTCAAAAAAAAAAAATCTTTCAAGATGAAGCTGAAGACTAAAAAGCAAATGGAGAAACTCTACGCAGGCAGGAAATGATAGCAGCAATCTTAAGTTTTGCCATCAGGATGAAAAGGAATTACTTGTAAAAGGTTTGCCAGAATGCAATAAGAAATGCATCTCATTGTAAAACATACCAAAAAGGGCCTATCCAATTTTATTAGAGATGGAATCTCCAGAACTTGCAACTCAATCTCTTTGCGCATGATGGGCTGAAAATGAGGAAAAACATCAGCATGAATTTGATAATTCTTTATTATTATTATTATTGTTGTTGTTGTTGTTGTTGTTGTTGAAAATATGCAGATTTCAAACACTTAAAATAAACAGAACACAAAGAATTCAACAGGTTATTTTTTTTTAAAGGAAAAGAATAAAAAGGAAATTATTTGCTTCAGCATAGTATAGATTTCACTATAGAGAATATGAAATTGGGTCTTTTAAATTGTAAGAATGCCTAACTTACAGTGCCAAGAATTTGCTGTGTTTGCAAGCGGCCAGGTTCTCCCAAATTTGTACGCCATGTTATCTGAAGTTTACCTAGAATATTAGTCCCCTCTATCTTCACGGGTGCAGAACCAGGTGAAGAAAATTTCAATTGAAAAAGGTAGTTGTAAATTCCCCCGCCAGATCTTATAAGAATAGGTGGCTTAAATATCTCTCTGCCAGTAAATGATTATTAATAAAGATGAAGAAATTATATCAGTTTTAGTTAAAAGAAATCAAAGAAAATACTGAGAACTTCAAAGAATTGCACAGACAAGCTGCTAACAAGAAAATAATCAAAATCATACATCCATATGATATATCGGTACTTACCCACTTGAATCATCTGCAGGGTGGATCTCAGCAGCTTTTAGTACTGTAGCACTCCAATGAGGAGCAGGTTCGAACTCAACTTGGTCCATATAAAGGTTTGATTTTGTATGATTCTCTATGCAAGCCTCTAAAAATGTAGTTTCCTGAGATAAGAAAATCAGCTACTACACAAGGATAAAAGCCCAAGTTGATTCACAGCTTTTACGATTAATGACGCAGACTTAAGCAGATGTTAATATAATAGTGTTAGTATTGGCTGTACTAGTCATGGAACAACAATTATAAAACCAAATGAGGCACTCCAATCATGAGATGGTAGCTTTACAGATTGCAGAAACTGACTTGCAACAGAAGGAAACACACACCTGCTCACCCACATTGCTTTTAGTACTACAAATGGGAAAAAATAAAAAAAGACGGAAAAAACAGAAGAAAACTCAGAGGCTGGGCTAAATAGCAGAGGGTGGCCAGCCCTTGCCCTCTCATATGCTCAGTGAAGACAGGATTAAATACTGAGGTGTAAACATAACTTCTAGAATAAGTAATTGATTTGATATCAACTTCATTTATAAAATCACAATATATGTATATATGCCAAGCAATTTTAACCCCTATTTATATAGATTTCATTATATAATAAGAATATAATTATAGCAGCATGAATATGTCGGCTTTATAAACTTACATTAGAGAATTCAAGTCAATCTCAACCTACCTTGACAGAGCGGACCTGTACAACAGAGATAATAAACATTAAAATTTTGAACGGGACACTTGATTAAAATCCAAGAGGGAGTTTAAAATAACAAAGTAGATGCAATAACTGCCTCTGGTGCTAGCAAAGGGTGTACCTTTGTCCTAACTGATAGTGGGTTTGCAACAACGAACTTGAAAAACTGTGGAAGATATTTTCGTTCACCATCACCGTCATTGTACAATGCAGTGCAAACCAGCCTAAATTTTTTCATGCAACAAATAACAGTCAACTTAGGGGAAAATAATTAATTAAAGAAATTAGAGGAAACAGAAAATCGGTCAGCTACTACATACGTATGAGCTCCAAGTTCCTTAACATCATGTTCCACAATAAAATCGTAACGCCCACCTGCACGTACTGATTCAACAGGTGATTTCGACGTATCCAAGAGGAGAATCCTCTGCCTCTCCGTTTGAATTTCTGCCTATAACAAAACCAAACACTTCCCGATCATTTGTATCAAACTAAACACATGTTTACAATGTACTTGAACTTGCAAGCAAAACCTAATTTAGACACTTATATCAACAGATGAGGAAAGAAGTGAATAGAAAAAAATTGAATTTACATACTCAAAACAAGCTTATAAAAAAGCACATTCTCAATTTTTGAGGCTACCAGCACAAAAGCTTAATCAAATTCCATTAAAGAAAAGGAATAACAAGTCCTACCAAACTACAGCAGAAAATGTCAATAAATGTTCAAATTTTCTTTCGCTTCAAACACATGAACAATGCAACAGGTAAACAGTTGCTATCAAATAAAAATTGGGGCAAATTCATGAAAAAGCAACAAATTAAACAGACTGACCTTAATAATAACGTCCCTAACTTCAAAATTAGAGCTGTTGTTGATGCTAATATAGCTGCAGAATGTCTCTCCCAAATAAATGGCCCTATATTAATTTAATCAGAAGTAAAAAAATAGATCAGATCAAAAGACATTAAAAAAAAAAAACAATAAAAAAAAAGAGAGGGATGTAGTAAGACCCGAAGGATTGGGGGAGGACGAGGAGGCCAGAGAAGCCCATGGCATCGGAGGGGTGGTGGAGGAGGAATCTGTTGGCGTAGGTCGGATCTGAGGAGTCCGTGGACTTACTGACGTGGCTAGATAAAAGTGGAGGGAGGTTGGAGGCGGCAAGTGGATCGTCGAAGATGTCCTCGCCGACGAAGAGGTCGGCGGGGTCGAGGCGGAAGGGAGGTTCGACGTGGAACGATGGCTTGCAAAGCCGCATCACCCTGAAAGCCAGGGAGTGCGTTCCTTGTTGCGTCGTGCTCATGGCTTAACGATTTCAGAATTTGGCCTTTATTATTACCTTTGTTTTTTTCTTTTGCTGAATTGAGGCTTCAGAGACTGTGAAGCAATGGAATGAGTTTCGCTTCGGTGTCTCACGTTTCTGATAGCGTTGGCAGGCTCCCCAGGAGGAGGGCACAATGAAATTAGGAATTTATGAGTATTCGAAACGCCGTCGTTTTATCTTTAACTGTTGTTAAGACCGCTAGAACAAAAAACACAAAGTAAAAAATAAAATAAATTTTAAAGCAAAATTTTCATGTTTCATATTATATCATATAAAGGTTATATTACATTACACAAACACAAACACAAACACAAACACAAACACAAATACAAATACAAACACAAACACAAACACAAACACAAACACAATGCATGCAAGTCTGTTGTTTCTGATGGGTTTCCTTTGGTAATTTGGGCCGCACTCGGTGCAGTGCGTTAGTTGTTTGCGACAGACATGGGCAATTGCTACACACCTGGCTCAACCAATGAGCCCAGTCAAAATGAATGGCCATGGGATGGGAGTCATGGTGGATACTGGATCGTTTATTGGGTCTTGGTGTCCCATGTGTGTGGTGGAATTTGAATTCGAGCGGTGTAGATATATATATATATATATATATATTTTTTTAAATTATTTAATTAAAAATAAAAATAAAAATATAACCTTTTAAATTTAAAATTAAATTTTATAATATATCGTAATTTTTTTAATCATCTAATTAAAAGATTAAGATAGTGACTGATTTTTTTTTTTTTCTTTTAACACAGTTGAATAGATATGGCAACTCTGTCTCTCTGCTCGGATCTTGAGAGTATGCCTGACTTTGCCTGCAGCTGCGTGACAGCTAACATTGACCGTCACTTCATTAATGGAAATTTGTACGTTCAATTTGCTATGTTTTTGGAATTATTGCAACCTCCATTTAATTTTATAACAAAAATTAAAAAAAACTCATATTTATCATATTAAAATAAATTTATTAATTATATATAAAAAAAATTCAGCTTTAATAAAAGTAAGTGACGAAAAACAGAAGTGTGGAAATGGTAAAAATAAATACGCGGCTAAATTTTGAGAGAAACAAGAAACCATCGTTTTCTTTGTTGAAAAGTAGGCAGACTCGCAGAGATGGAAGGCAACAGAGTAAACTAAAATTCCATAAACCAAAAAAAAAAAATTCTGTCTTCTCAGTCCTCGCCTATTCCGTTTTTGAATTTCTTACACCTCCTTAAACCAAAGACAACAAAGAAAGGATTCTTTTTCTCTTTTCCAACTTCCAACCTCCTCTTTATTTCTGCCAAAAAGAAAGTTCATTTTCTGTTGCTGCCTTTTTGTTTCCTTTCTGATTCCTTTGACTTTATTTAGATGATGATGAGAGTTTTGTTTTGGATTTAACTTTGATACTTGTTGGTATGATTTTTGGTGGTAATTATGAAAAAAAAAGTGTAAATGATGTGACCTGGGAGAGTTAGAAGTGAGAATTTGCAGAGAAAGACATGAGTTGTGGTTGTTTTGGTGGATCAGTTCCTCAACGGAGACGGAGCACTTCTCGGGCCACCGATGGAATAGACGGTGAGGATTCTCTTAACCCTTTACTATTTTTTAAGTTTTCTTTTTGAATATTATGTAAAGTTTAGAACTTTAAAGACATTGGATTTGGATTTAGTACATGTTTCAATTATCATACTTTGGTTTGTCTGTAAACTGATTGTCTTTTTTGTACGTTGGCAGAGCAATTGCTTCGGACGGTCAACCATTTGACATACAATCAGTTAAGATCAGCCACAGATGATTTTCATTCGAGCAATAAAATAGGAATTGGAGGTTTCGGAACTGTTTACAAGGTGCTTTTAATTTGCCTGATCTTCATTTAACTAATCAAAATATATAGAAGTAATTTGAGGGAAAAGTTGAAAATTTTGATGCTGGAATGTTTCAACCATGCAGATATTCCCTTTCGCTTTCATCAATGCTTAATAATTTTGAAGCCAGTAATTTTTTATCCGAGTGATTAAAAATGAGTTGCGGCATATTGCAACTTCATCACCATCCCTAATTATATATAAAAAATGGTTTTGCTTGCGATTGATTCTATAAAAGACTGGGATCTTTGTGTCAGAAAATTTTAACGCACTAATATGAAAGTATGAAACTTTTTCTATTAGGGGATTCTAACATTCTAGCATTCACTAGTAAGTCAAAACTTGGTGTTGGAGGAACTCAGTAATGTTTTGCATTCTGATATTAACTTAGTAAGTTTCTTAACGGAATAATAACTAGCTATGTTGCAATGTTGCAAGGGTGTTCTGAAAGATGGAACTGAAGTTGCCGTGAAGACACTCGCTGCCCAATCAAAACAAGGAGTGCGTGAATTTTTGACAGAGATCAATACTATATCAAATATCAAGCATCCAAACCTTGTTGAGCTGATTGGGTGCTGTGTTCAAGAATCGAATCGGATATTGGTCTATGAATATTTAGAAAATAAGAGTCTCGATAAAGTTTTATTAGGTAAGATTGGTCTGAAGTTTTTGTTTGAATGGTGGCCAGGGCATGACTTAATTGGTAGCTACCCCTTCCTCCAGAGAGGAGGTCTCCTGTTTAAATGACCTTGCCGAAAAAGGATTATGAGATATATTTACATTCTTATTATGTCTGTGACAATGTGAATAAGAATGAACTATCATTTTATTTCCTTTCTTTTGCAGATCAAAGGAGGACAAATATCAAATTGGACTGGAGCAAAAGATCTGATATTTGCATGGGTATTGCTAGGGGTCTTGCATTCCTTCATGAAGAAGTTGTGCCGCATATAGTTCATCGAGACATCAAATCTAGTAACATACTTCTTGACAAAGACTTTAATCCAAAAATTGGAGATTTTGGGTTGGCTAAACTATTTCCAGATAACATTACTCACATTACTACCAGAATAGCGGGAACAACGTATGTCACTGCTTCCTTCTTTCGCCTTGTTCTACGTTAGAGAAATTTTTCTGCTTTTTATTCTTCAAAGCTTTCTGTGCTTTTGTAGAATATAGACTCTTTAGAGAAATTATACACTAGGTAGCGGATAAACATCCCAATCGACTTAGTGATTGTCTTCGCAGTTGAACGTGCTTTCATAGTTGATGTTAAGGTGCAGGTCTTCAGCAGCTCGAAAGAGATATACTGTATGATCAGAATTGGATACTTGTGAAGAAATCCCTTGAGAGAAACAACAAATACTGTAAATATGATAGAGCAGAAGAAAAGTTTATAGTTAAAATGAAAATAAGATGTGCATTTGATTTGTATGGTTACTTAATAAGCATGTTATATATAGGCATATAGCTGAATTCATAATTGAATGCATGAAAAAACACTACACAAGAGATAGGATTTTTTTCTCAAGGTGTTTGTTTTCGCCTTCAGATGAAAGCAAAGTTCTAAAATCAATATTGTATAATGAGTGAAAATGAAATGGTAATGACTCATGTTTTCTTTGTTCCATGCAGTGGTTATTTGGCGCCGGAATATGCTTTGGGTGGTCAGCTAACCATGAAAGCTGATGTTTATAGTTTCGGTGTCCTTGTACTCGAAATAATCAGTGGCAGAAGCAGCTCGAAGGCAAACTGGGGAGGCATGGACAAGTTCCTCTTGGAATGGGTATGGGTTTATTTCTGTTTACAATAATTCTACAATTTCCAGGTTTACGCTGCTGTATCATTCTTCAACATGTGCAGCACAAAATGCTCTCATTTGATATTCATATCTCACTCATTTCGTTTGACATTTGCTTCAACAGGCATGGGAGCTTTACGAAGAAGGCAAGCTCTTGGAGCTGGTGGATCCCGAGCTAGGAGAATTCCCAGAGGAAGAAGTCCTGAGGTACATGAAAGTAGCGTTGTTCTGCACCCAAGCAGCAGCCAACCGAAGGCCTGGAATGAGCCAGGTTATAGAAATGCTTGCAAGAAACATTCGGCTGAACGAGAAAGTACTCACAGCTCCAGGATTTTTTCCAGATGGAGTGGCATCTTCAGGTAAGAAGTCAATCCAATCGTCTGCTGCATCCAGCAGCTATCAGACAAGCTCAGTTCCCCCCACAATCACTCATTTGACCCCTAGGTGAATGATTCAAGTGTTTATTTATATGTAATTTTCAAAATTTTCTCGTTTATGATTATTATTTTTTAGCTTTAAAAATCATTAAAAATATAGAAAGAAAGGGGATGATTATAGTGTATCTTTTTTTTTAGTGTCGCTGTTACAACTGAAGTTGAAGTTTGAGAATAAGAGTAGAAATTGCCGAAGTTGGAATTTAATCTCATGATAAATGGCATTCTTCAAATTGGATTACCGTATTACCCTCTTAATTTCGGACAGCCAGAAGCCAAAAAGGCTCTAATTGTGTAATTTTCTCGGAAACCTAATCAAGAGGACCAAGCAGAAGTGAAAGATTTTGAGATTCATTATATATAAAAATTTGAACTCATAACATTAATTTTGATATTTAAAAAATTTACATATAATTTTTCTGTTCATATCATTTTTATAAATTTTTAATTATTTTTTACATCTTGTCACATCTTAAAATTGTGGGTTAGACTGAAATTCCGATTAAAAAATCGCAATTCCAATGCCAAGTTGTCAACCACCGTTGTCGCTAATGATTTTTCCAAGAGCTGTCTCAAGTGCGAAGCCAGGTTTTCAACAACCATGGTCTCTAACGACTTTTCAAAGTGCTGTCCACCCGTTTCCAGAGCATTTTCGTTAGAATAATAAACGCAAAATTTCCCGTTTTACGTCAACGCCGTGTTGTTCGAAAAAAAAAAAATACAAACTTTCCCAAACGATATTGTAAGACCAAATAACACCATAATTTATATCTGTACATTACATTTATTTTTTAATAAATAAATTGAAAAACATTATATTAATCATATCATAATTCATGTAGAGACGACAACTACAAACATAATCTTTTTATTTTTATTAAATTTATATATAATTTTTATCAGATTTTTTTTGATATTTTTATCGTTTTTTGTATATATTCAGCTTATCCTATTAGATTTAAAATTATTTAATCTAATACTGACGAAAAGTCGCCGTCGCAGTCATGGCTGTTTCATGTTTGGCTGTTATGCCTTCCAACTATGCTCTGCGTTGCTATTTGCAACAGCTGGGAAATCAATTTTCCGGAATTCGTATGCATGAGTCTTTGGTGAATCAGAAAAGCAACAAAACCAACAGGAACTAAGTATATTTTGCCTGAGATCCACACCTAAAAACACATCTTTGGCACTTAGCAACACAAAATGTCCACAATGTTAATGCAGTAAGCAACATAATACGGTGACGCTTTGAATCCAATCTCATGAAATGCTTGAAAAGCAAATTAAGAATAGGGTTCGGTTGAACTAATGGTACTAAATCGTTATGAGGAAAATACCATGGTAATATGTAATGCAACAAAAAACCAAAATCTCGAGGAAATAAAAAGAATAGGACTAGAAAAAACCACGATGGAAGTGTTGTAAAGCAATTAGGCTGTTTGTGTTGCTTCTGGTTCTGCAGCAGGTGCGTCCTTAGCAGCAGTAGCTTCTTGTTCAGGTGTGGAGCCATTTGTGGCGGCCTCTTTTGCGGATGAAGCAGGTGCCCCTTTCTCAGCAGCTGCAGTTCCATTCACAGCGGCATCTTTTCCAGTTTTGGCATCTTTTCCATCTTTGGTATCTTTTGCTGGAGCAGGTGGGGGTGGAATCATGTGAGGTGGGGGTGCATGCTTCAGCTTCACAAGAATATGCCGCATTCTTGAAAGATCAGTTGGTTTTCCAGGCTTCGGCCCCTGGATGACAGTTACCGATGGTTTCTTATCTTGGTCCTTCTTGCCTCTTTTCTTCTCGATATTAGGGACCTCACGAGGAATGAGTTCTGCTATCGCAGTCCAATACTGTTTGTCCGCATTCTTATGGAACTTCTCTTGGTTAGCCAAGTACAGCTGGCCCAAGCCCAAAACATCAAGAGTTAGGATATAGCAGCGCGTAAATCTGCATGAATAGGACAATTTGTTGGAAATATTACCTTTTCTCTTTCTCTGTTATTAGTTTTGTTGGTCTCAATGGTTTTTTCCCTTTTCTCATAGAATGCAAGCTTATACTCCTCGGCTTCTTCAATAATCTGGTTCCTCAACTCTTTCTCCTTCTTTTCCTTCTCCTCAAGCAGAATGGCATTTTGACTGCAGCAACAAAACGAATATCAACCATGAAAAATCTTGGCTGGCAACTAAAAAGTAACAGAATGCACATGTAGAAAGAGAAAAGAAAAGCTTCAAATACACACCTATGAAAATCAGCATAAGTCGATGTAACAATATTGGACTTATTTCATAAAAACCAACAACGTCTTAGAACAACAGCCAAAGAGGCTATCAAAATTAGCTTAACATAGGATACTAAGTACTCATAAGTTGATTGATATTTTGAAGTCGAACTCAACCAAAATTGAAAAACAGTGAAAAGTTCAGTGATGTTATTAAACTATAATGCCAGTTAGTGATGAAATGGATTCTGAAATAAGGGAATATGATATGAAGAACTTTGAGAAATTTCAAGGATCAGATCCAGAAAGGAGTGACTTTGTAGTGTCACATGATGTAAGTAATGTCATTCTGTCTGTCATATTGTCATTAGAAATAAAGTCATGAAGAGCTTCAAACCAAAGCATTTAAAACCTTGTATGCTTTTACACATACAAGAATATCCTCATGATCTACGCTTCGAAGATAATTATGGAATGTTCATTAGTATTTTTATTGTGAAATAAAAGACTAAGCACTCCCTCTATGATAAGCTGCAAGATAACTAGCTGTTTCGGCCTCCACCAAGAAATCAAGTGGGAGAATTGCCTTTTCCAACTATAAAAAGGCGTATAAAACAAGTGCTCTGCAAACACAATTACCTCAGGCCTGTGAAACATATTTCTCATATCATAGAGGTGACTCTACAATAATGCAAATGATATTTCAAAAGAAAATGATGCCGATATTGAAGCAGTAGCAACCGTCAAACGATTATATACAAAGAAAACTACTCAAACATCTCCTGATTAGGAATTCAATATGGATCTGGATCTTCTACATCAATTATCATTATAAAAATCTAACGGGAGATGAGATCATAAAAATCACGACTACATTAAAAAAACTTCCCAATGTATTCATCACAGCTAATAAACTAATGAGGAGAACTCTCAACTAAGACTAACATATATTGAACATGAACTTCAATTAATTCCTTAACAAGCGAGATCAATAAATTTGAACTTCATAAGTAACATGACATAAACAAAAAAAAAAAAAAAACCGCCAGAAAACAACAAGCTAATTGCCGCAATAGTTAAAACCATGGCAGATCTAAAAGCACGAGAGGATCATTAAAAAATTTGAGTTAGAGTTAATCTTAGTTTAACCAGTGCAACAGCAAAATTTACGTAGCCGACTCAAAAGCACGACAGATCTAAGCTGATAATAATTGCTAAACCAACAGATCTGGTCAAATCCACACAAGAAAAAGTCAACAAATCAAGTGATTCAGTATGGAAAAAGAAAATACAACTACTCACCGCCGCCACTCGCGAAGAAGGAAGCCTTCCTCAGGTTCCATCTCAGTAGGAGGAGGAAGCACCGGTCCATCCGAAGCAAAGACGTCGTCGTTTCCAACACCAAATCCATTGGTACCATTTCCGTTCTCGACAGGAATCGTAGTACCGAAAGGAGATTGCGAGTAGGCAGGGGTTGAATCGGAGGATCCGAAGCCGAAGACGTCAGGAGAGGAAGTCATGTGATCCACCGGGACATCACCACCATCCGCAGGAAATTGCTGGTTGTCGGTGAAGTTGGAGTAAGAGCTGAAATTGGAGTAGCTCTCGTCCTCGACTTCGAAAGGATGGTTATTTGGAGCAGCATGAATCTCTTCCCCTTCCATCCCGTATGCATCAAAGGACGCCATCTTTCTCCAGAAAGTAGAGCAAGGAATTGAAATGGAGATCTTAGTTTTTATTCTTTTTTCTTTTTTGGTGAGGAGCTTGGCTTTCTTTCAAGTTCCTTTTGGTTTCTTTATTTTTGACTTTTTATATACCTAACGGTGACAGGAAGGGACATGATTTTGGCCAAAAAAAAAAAAAGATATTTACGAAATTACTAGTTAATCTCCAAGTTGTTGGATAGCTAAACGACGACGCTTCGGGTTTTTTTTGTTAGCCTTGCGTTTTCAATCTAGAAATAACGTCATACTATTAGTTAGCTAGTTGTGACTTGTCATTACCTCCACAATGGTTCTTCAATCTTGTAAGAAGAATATAAATTGAATCGACCAAAAATAAAAAATAAAATTAATAAGTCTAAAAAAAAAAAACATTTTGACATTTAAATAAATGCTCAAAACCATTACGAGATTACGTTTAAACTCAATTTCGACATTTAAATTAAGGCTTAAAACCGTTATTACGGATTCCGAAAAACTACTGTTGAAGCCCAAAAGTCGACATTTCTTTATTCTGGAAAAAATCAATAAACTTAGATTTTTTTTTTTTCTAATTTGAGATTTCGAGAGGAATTATTATAAAGAAAAAGGCAAACTCAACTTGTTTGGATGAAGCAGCTGAGAAGATGAGAAAAGGCAACTCGTCATAGATGATCAGAAATTGTATTTACATCAGCTCAGTCAAGTATGCAAATTTCACTCAGACTCTGGTTTCGAAGTGTAATTCCCTCACGTATGGACTGGAATACCAAACCAGTTAGTTGGGGCTATAAGGTTAGTAAGCACTGTTGAGTGTTGAATGTTGATCGTTGAGTCTTAAAATAACAGGAAGAAGCCGTGCCTTGCCTTTCATCAGAGCCGGTGACCTGTTAATCCTGCTTCAAGAAAATAACCAACTTCCACCTCGAATTCGGTGGTAGCAGTAGCAGCATTAACCAGAGAAGAGAGCAGAGGGTTATGGGACACCTTCCTTTGAAACCTTGTGGACCTTGTAAACATTTTGAGAAAAACCAATACATTACCAAATTTATCATCTGTCTGAACTGAATGAATGTCCTCCTGGCATGGTGAATGCAGATCCTCACGATCACTCCGCAAAACATCTCCCCATGCTTTCGGGAGATTTTATGTCATGACATCTCATCTGCTGGGCTTCGGACACGTCATGGAAGAAACACTGAGGTTAACAGTCAACTTGGGTTGCAGGTCTCAAGAAACACTGTATAGATGTCACAACAGCTGCTACAATATAAAATGAGAAATCAACCAACAAGGCTTTTAGGTCTTCAAGGAACTGGAGGAGCATTCTTGGGATATCGACCAGAAGAGGGCATCCGCTGCAGAACACGTGGGAACTCTGGCTTAAGGCGTTTACTTGGCATTCCTTGGAATGACCTTGTCCATTTAACCAACAATACACCAAATAAGATATTAATGGAGCAAAAATTATTTTTTCCCCACAGGTAACAGTACAAGATCACACACCTTGGAGAACCCTGACGTTTTTGAGTAACTTGACCAAGCATTGATCTTAGACTTCCAAGGGCCTTTTCGGCAGCCTAAGGAGGAGAAGAAAGAGCATGTCCACAAGCTCAGGTAGCAGATAAATACAGTAAGAAATAAAACAAGTCACAAAAAAGGTAACAAAGGTATACCTGCATCTTAGCCTCTTCCCATGTCAACCCAGTACCTTTCCCTAAAACCTGCCCATCTATTTCTACCTAAATCATAAAACCATAACAGACAAACCGTTATGATCAAGGGTGAAAAGTAACTAAATATTAATAAAAAGTCACAAGATGCAATGTAGTTTCTAAATCTGAAAAATGAACTTATTGTCTCTTTTACTGCCACAACAAGTAATGATCGAAAAGTTAATATAATAGGGATCCCCAAGGAATTCAGAGATCACTTAGTTCAGGCTCTTCTTAAAACACTTCGTTCAAGCTTATGGTCTTCAAAATCTCAATTCTTTTTTGTTTCTTCTCCCTTATAAAAAAATAAAGAAAAAAAAAACCATTCTTGGACTTGACCGCAAAGAATAAAAAGATTTGTTAAATGCAAACCTGTGCATATACTTCATCTTTCTGCAATGGACTAGATGAAGATGGAGGCTGCGCTTGAAAAACTACCCCAAGGCCCTCCATCATGCACTGTAAACAAACCGCATATCATTAATGTGAACTAAAGATTACATCAGTGGTAGTAGTTGAACATTTGAAGACTAAAATAATTAATGAGTTCCTATCTCACTAATTCTTTAAGCGCAGATATTGAACCCATAGATTTCTTGGAGCCTTCCACCCTTGGATCGACAAGCCTAGACAGTTCTGATCCGGTCGAAAATGACATAGAATCTTCTTTAGATGATGGCTGGTTCCCATATGAATTCACATTACCAAGAAAGCCATTGTCATTTGTGTTGGGCAACCTACTTAAATCCCCTTGTGCAGACCCAGCATCAGGCTTAATACGTGACAAATATGTATCTGTAAGTAAATTATAAGAGTCAGAAACGCACCAAAAAACACTACCAGGAGAGAACCCGAATGAAAAAATGTACATTGAAAAAAACGCTAACAAGACAAGATGAAAAAGAAACATAGCCAGCTCAACTTGGCTTAATCATAAGTCTGGAAAGCCCACAAACTAGTGACGTGAGTTCAGTGACAGATATCTCTTATTCAGCTTGGTGAAGCTGAGCCATCAAGCAATTTTCTTCTGTAGATTATTACCATGAGTATTTATAACGTTGGCCTAATACATAATATAGGGGAAAAAAATTAAATGCATTTGCTCTTACTACTGGAAATATAGTGTTCTTTGAAGTAGTTGTTTTCACTGTCTACCTTCTTTGTGTCCAGTTTATATTACAAAGTTCAGTAAAGCAGAGATTGAGGTGTAAGATTAATTTTAAGTTTTGCGCATTGATTATCATTAGTCTAAAAAGCATTAGGAGGGATCTCAACCTGTCAAATTCAAATATATGGTGCAACAAAATTGTGGATAATAACAGAATGATGCAACAAGGAACAATAAAAAAGTAAGACTTATTACTAGCTAAGTTTTTTATAGAATCCTCAGCAGCCAGACGCTGGGCTTCTCTCCTTGTTCTACTAATTCCTTCGCCTATTTTCTCCCCAGCAAACCAAGCCTACCACAGGCAAGAAGCATGATAAGCAAATGAAAATATCTACATCTCAAATTTTGAAATACCAAACGAAACCAAACCCAAAAATAGTAATAATAACGATAATAATCACTTTAAACAAAAACCCAAATTAGTTGTGAAACAAAAGGTCATAGCATTAAAAAGTAAACACTAATTTATAGGTCAAAGGTTTATGAAACCTCAATGGTGAATTGCAGGTCCAGGCTAGAAACCAAAGCTGGTCTGAATTCAACCTACAAGTTTTAGATACAAGCTTTAGAAGCAGTAGGAATAAAGCGGACTAAGACGAAACATACAGGTATATGATATTAGTAGACATAGACATTACGATCTAACTCAAACAATGCAAATTACTTCCAAATTACCTTGGCTCCACACTTCATTGCAATTTCTTGTAAAACACCGGCTGGAGTTTCTCCACCTGTAACAGTTCGCCCAGATTCAAAGTCAAGATCCTTGTGGCTAGAGGAAGATCGACTCATGACCATCTCCTCACCTTAAAATGCAGAACACCCCAAAATAACAAAATCAAAAACCAAATATAATCAATAGATACAGCAACTATGATCATTCAAACTTAACAAAGAGCAAACTAAAAATGCTATAAATACCTCATCCTGCACAAAAACTTATAAACAGTACATATTAGACAAAAATGTACTAATCTTGAAACTTCCATTGAAAAGAGATTTCAAGTTACAGGAAAAAAAAAAAAAAAAGAGAAAGAAGAAGAAGAAGAAGATGATGAGAATTGAGGTAAAATAAAAAGAATAATAACAGTTATGGCAATAAACGTCTGAAATTTGGAGTGAAATTATATCTTTGAGCACCAAACAATAACAAGAGCCATTGAATAAAAGAAACGCAACTTTCATTTCAATGAGCAACTAATTGCTTCAGCTCACCTGAAAAAGAACGATAACCAGATGGTGTAAGGTTTAACCCCATGCGATCATCTCTATGAAGTGCCTGCAAATGAATTACGATTTAAGATAATTAGGTTTCACAAGGAAGAGGTAACTTTAAACTTTCACTTTAGCAAAGAAATCACAGCTACATGCCAGACCGCCACAAAAAACGAATTACCTCTTTTGATAATCTTTGATTTTCGCGAAGAAATCTATCAGATGGATTAGAAGTCTCAATCTTAGGGAAAAAGGGTGGATGTCGATGTTTCTCGTTATGCATTTGCTCAGAATCTAAAGGTAATTCTTTGGGAACTGCTCGGTTCAGTTGCTGTGGGCTTATCTCCTCCTCTGCAGAAAACCAACTTCCACGTGATTGAGCCCGTGGAACTGGAACTTGCATTGTAGGTCTTACAGGGGGAAATGCAGGTTCAGGTGGTGTGTGATCTCTGGTATCTTGCCCATGCTGCAATATCAGAAGCCTCCTCCTTGTATCAGGATCCAATTCTGATTCTGGAACCTCACCTTCTTCTCTAGCCGGGGAACTTTGCAAGCTTGGTTCTGGGGTCACAACAGGAGCCACTGGTTTAATCATGTGAGCTGCCGGAGGAAACTGCACATTTGGAAATGAAACCATCGATGACTGAACTGCTACTGGCAGTGGAACTGAAATAGAAGATGGCATGCTGAACTGAAGAGAAGGGGCAAGCCTTGGATCTAGATTAGAGGCTCCCGAAGAGACTGTTGATGGAGCTGAAGTTGCTTCCTGAATGAAACAAGCAAATGAAAATGAAAAAGGTTTTGAAAACTCAATCCACACATAGATGAAAACAAATTCACCTCAAAAAGTGATAATACTTGTAAAATAAAATTCAGTACTATCTCACCTAATCTAAAAACCCCTGGAAGAAAAGAATAAAATATATAAGCCAGGTTCCATGGATCAAAAGAGCCTAATAACGTTGATTACCTTTAGTCTTCTTTCAACCTCAGCATCAGCCATGCCATCAAATAAAAGTGGATCTTTATTTCCATTTGAAGGAGGAATGTCATCCTAAGGGACATAGAAAATTTAGTAATAAACAAGGAGCAAAGTGGCAATAGCAAAAATGATATATAACCATAAATTTTACAACGAAGGATAAGAGAATTAAGGGAAAGGAAAAAGCTGTCATGACTAACCTCAGAGACCAAATAGTTGCCCACATCAGGAGATGAAGGAATATCCTCGATATCATCTTCATATGAAATTTCAGGTATTTTTTGTAAAAGGACTTCATCAAATTCTCTGTCATCAATTTACAGGGTTATTTCATGAAAATTTTAGAAGGCATAATCAAATAAGACCAACTGAATTGCTCAATCTTGAGTTATAAGACTGACATGGTTATGTCATGCATATAAAAATAAAAATTATAAGGAATTTTACCATTATTACCTGAAAAACCCGCCTCTAACATTGCAAGCAACATTTCTTGCAACACATAAAACTGGAATAGTATTATTTGCCTACAACATAAAGAGTTTGAATAAGTGCAAGTTGCCAAAAAGATGTTGAAATCTAATGCTTAAATTGCTCATATATGCTGTCATCAAATGCCCATGAAGAGAGAAGCCAACTTCCGATGTGCATACTTCAGCTTGAGGAGCGTAGTATGGAGCAAATGCTGGAACAACATGCACACGAGGTTGATCTTCCTCATCCCAAACTTTTAAGCGATCATCAATAACCAATGCCAGTTTTGGATGGCAAATTCCATCTAGGAAAACATTAAATAATGATTTCCTGGAACCTATTGATACAAAAAAATAATAATAATTAGTACAATACAACCAAGAAGTGAACCATTTCAGAGAGAAAACAGATCAAATTGCAAGCTATGCATGTAAATCAGCTTTCCTGACAACTAGCTTACCAGACTTGACACAAACAATTCGATCCAACAGTTGTTTTGAATTGATCAAATTAGACTCAGGATCAAGAAGCCTCCACATTTCCAAAGCATAATCCCTTTCAGCCATAGTACAAACATAAACCTCGAACCGTTTACGCCCTCTTGCAGTCAAGTAGTTTCGGAGATCCTCCCATGCAGGTCTCAATCTCACAAGAACACTAGTATCACGAATCTAAGGGAAAATATAAAGAAAATTAATGCTATAAGTTTATAAATTAAAAAGAGAGAGAGAGAGAGAGAGAGAGAGAGAACATGCAAAATTCTTTATTTGTATAACTGCATAAAATCCAAACAGTTCCCCTTTTACTGGAAGGGATAAGGAAGCATTTAATCATCATGTGCACATGAAAAGAACAAATGAACAATATGCAAAACATCTTTACTGGAATTGACAAATCTATACCTGTGGATTGATGCGTGTCAGAATAATGTTTTTCTCTTGTAACCGAATGAGAGGTCGAATAATAGGTTGGTGATTATCAGACAAGGCTGGAACAACCTCAGACTGAATCTTGATCACCTTCCCATTTTCAACAACCTGATCATTCTCTGCATACTGCTTTAATATAGCTTTATCTTCTTGATAACGCTTAACCTCTGCCACCATACCCGCCATGCGTTGCGGATCCACCTCGGTGTTTATCTTTCTCTGCAAAGCCTCTATTCTGTCCTCAAATGAGCGCATTGTATTTGCAACAATGAGAGTTTCATCCAGATCAAATACAATTCCAAGACATCTTAGGTTCAGCATGACAAGACAAGAATCATAGAGTCCCCTTGCCACATTGAATCCCCAGAAACAAGGCCTGTTTCTCTTCCTAGAAAACATTGCAACCAAATGGAGCTCATAATCTCCCATAGGCATTACTGCAGTCTGGAAGCACCAAATAACATTACCATCAATTATCACAAAAATGCAATAAGAAAAGAAAAACATTATCTGATAAAAATGAAGTGGCATAAACATCATCAAAGTTTTCACCGTAAAAATATAAGATATGGTCCAAGTCAGGTTCATCCTCAAAGCACAAACTGAGTTAAAGATAACAGGTCAGCAATAATTACAAGACAAATGTCCATAAAAATCTGAAGTGCATTCAGAAATTTCCCATTAATGGTACCCACCTTAACAAATTCAGTGATAAGGTTGCCAAAAGTTCAACCCAAGTTTTCTGGGCAGTTTAAATGAAGTTGGGATAATTCTTACACTTCCTGAGTTCACATTTTTATGGTGCATACATTCCAAGGATTCACTAAAATTGTGGAGAAATGAATAATCAATAACATCATAGTCCCGAAAAACCAGTTCATATTTCCTTTTCTGGACTAAAAACAAAAGTTTCAGTCAGTCAAAAAATCAGGGCATCAGCATCTTCAGCAAAACTGTCAAAAATCTCATAGTTCAAGAAGTTCATGCATTTTCAGTTCAGTCATAAAATCAGGAGCAGCAATTGGTTCATTGAAATTCCCAGATCTCTAAATTGAAGCATTTTTTTAAACGAATATGGGTTCTGCAAAAATCGTCTAAACTTCAAATTTGGGGTCCTGTAAAAGTATCTGTCCAGTAAAGAGTCCAGTAAATCAGTAGTTTCTGGGCAATTTTAACTATTTTTTAACTTGTTATTTCCCTCTTTGTTTTTTAGCTCAGTTTTAATTATCATTTTTTTTCTGGGTTTTTTTCAAGTTGATGGGCAATTGGTGGGGCTATACCTTGTTGTCTCTGATACATTCGGAGTGCAAAAGATGAAGCGGAGGCGTGTCCTTTGATGATTCCATTTTGAAGCAAATCCCACTACAAGCAATGGTATGTAGCACTGCCAGTGGCGGACATCTCTCACTGCCTTGCGTCAAATATCCTATTCTGATTTCCTTCATTTCTTCTTCCACCACCATTATTTTCCTCCCATCTTCTTCTTCTCTTAGCTGTCGTTGTTGTTGTGGATAAATCTCCACCTCCCCCAACTCCTCCTCCCCTTGATACACAACCGATTTGTACATACTCATCATCAGATTCAGATCCTCAATTTCTCATCCAAAAAAAAAAAAAAAGTTTTTACAAGTTGTTTCTCGATTCGATTCTCTTTAGATTTGACCCAATTTTTTGCAGATTGCAAGTTCAATAACAATAAACAAAAACCAATTTGAAGGATCGAAGGTAAAACTTAGGGTTTCTCCTTCCTTCTGGTCAGATTTTTTACGTAGATCTGTGATTTTTTGGGTGTTTGATCTCAAAAAAAATTGTGAAACCCTAACAACGGATGGCTTCTTTCTTTTTTCTCGCTTGCTTTCTTCTTCGCCTCGATTGATTCGTAGATTTTCGATTTTCTTTTTCTAATTTCCCCAAGAAGAGAAAAATCAATGGTCAACTTTTAGGGTTGCCTCTGGTGATGAAGAAGAAGCGAGAAAACCCTAGATCCAGAGAGCGATAGGTCAGAAACAGTAGTCTAATGCCCATTTTGTCCTAAATATTATATAATTACAAATTTAGTGTGAATGCGTGATTCGTCTAATTTTCAATTTACCTTTTCTGTGCAGTGGTCGTACGAGTGTTGCGAAAATAACCTAATTTGCGTATAAAATATAAAATTTATATTTTAGTTTTTGATATATTTAAATTTACAAATTTTATTTTATTTTTTTATTTTTTTTTTGTATTGTTGGTTTAAAATTGTCAAAAGGACTTAACTGAAAAGGAAATAAATTTAAGGAGTATAATGATATTTTTTGAAATTTCGGATTGGTGAACGGTGAACCTGCTCGATGCTAACGTGGCGGGTTCCTATTGGCTAGCTGCTTATATAGATGTTCTTATAGATTCGGCCTGGTGCTTAGACCGCTCGAGCTAGATTAGAGTTTCGTAATTTTTGTAATCTTGAAAATTATCTGATTTGTTACTTCATTAATAATATAAAATAAAAATAAAAATTATTTCGTTAAAATTAATAAAATAATTCATGAACATATTAAAAAGAATAAAACATGTGGCATTTTTTACATTGTCCGTGAAACTACAAAATATTATTTTCGTTGTATAAAAATGAACTCAAATTAAAATTATATTATTTAATTTTAAAGGGAAAATAATGATTTTGTTTTATAAGAAAAAATTGCTGTTTCTCATCCTTCATAGTCTAAATTGCTTCAGAGTTGAGATTGCAGTTATTATTGCATTTATTATATTGTAGTTAATCATAATTTTGACGTAATGTTAAATTTATTACCATACATAAAATTCTCTAGATTATTTTATGTAAGATTTTTGTTAACTAATACTTTGAGGATACTCTTTAAAATTAATTAAAAAAATATTATTTATAATTATATTATTGTAAGAAAAGGAATAATTAATAGTTGATTTTACAAAATTTAATGTATTATAAATTAAATTATTATTAATATACTAATTTTCTAAAAACTTTATAATACTCTCTTAAGTAAGTTTTTTCATGTATTGCATTTTAACATTTTTTTAAACATTTTTCTTTTAAAATATATGTATATTGTCAAATTCCTAGCCCTACCAATGTTTGAATCATGACTTAAATGCACCAAGACACTTTAACTTCCAAATTTAATGATAACAATAATAATGGCTATGATGATTCTAACATCCCAAAGTCAATGACATTAATGGTTAGAAACTTAGCTTAAATTTCATATGGGAGATCTCAAATTTAAATATTAAAAATTGGGTAGGCTAATCTATAAGATTTATTGGGGAAAAATTTGTGTTAGCTTAAAGTATCGGAATACATATAACAATTAAAAGATTAAGGACAATAATTATAAATCATTTCATTTGAGAAATTAACTTTTTCTTTTCAAAATTATATATGTTTTGTTTACCGTCGTCTAGGTTTAAGGTGAATATAATTCGTGTATGTTAAAATTGAATTGATTCAATATGTTTATTATTACAATTGATGATAATATATTTTTAATATACATTATTCGTTAAAATTTTATTATCATTGAAAAATAGTTAAATATTTTTAATTAATTTAAATTTTGTCATCCACAATTTTTATGATAAAAATAATTTTATACCAATAGTTAAATATTTTTAATCAGCTTAATTTTTGTAATGCATAATTTACATGTTAAAAATAATTTTATTGCGACACAAATGGATAACTCCTCTCTATATATTAAGAAAATAAATGGTTACTAAAGCTTGCATTAGGGGTTTTTTTTTTTTGTTGCAGTTAAGGTATTTTTAAGTTAATTTAAATATATATTGAGATTAATCAATTTTCGAATAATTTAACCTACAAAATAACATTTATTTATTTATGAATCCAATTTTGAAATTTAAAAATGCTTATTTCAATCCCTCCTCCAGCATCTGAGCTATAAAATAATACATGTCTATACGTAGATCATGAGACTTAAAAAAACTTACATTAAGTTATAATTCTTATCTTCTTTTTTTTCGAACATGGATTGATCATCATTTACTAGTTTTAGAAGCACCAGCAACTCCTACAATCTACCAAATTATGATAAACTATGTAACAAAAAATATTATGATAAACTGGAATTTATATATCTATAAATTAAAGATAAGTATAAAAAATAATAACAATTCAGGATTTTTATTTTTACTGACACATTATCAGATTTAACTGTTGATTTGCTATAATTAAATATATGTATCAATATTTGATTCAATATAAGTATATATTTTTCTAGTTTGAGAAATAAATTTTAATACATTTTATATCAAACTAAATAATAATAATAAAAAAAAAACTATGATTAAGTCTGGCCCCTTAATTATTATCCCAGTAACTGCTTTGATCGCTGGCTGTCCTAATCTCTAAGAGCACATAAACATAATGAACCTTCTCCACTACCATTCAATACGCCAGTGTTCACAGTTAAGCGTTTCAACCTCCAACATTGAATTCGGTCTCTCTGGACAACCACGTTACAAAATACAAAAGTTGCAAAAAAGGCTTTACCCGGTGGCAGGGCAACCTCAAGGAAGGCGGCGGAGCAACCTCAAAGGAAGGCGGCCGAGGGAGGGTTATGGTCCTCCAAAAGTTTTGACAAATATTACATATCAAAACATGTGAATTTCTATTAATGCAGCACCACATATTGTTTTTTTTTTTTTTAAGGTTTGATGAAAAAAATGTGATATATTTTAGATAGACAATTTGTGAATTTATGTTATATTAAAAATTTATAAAATATTAAAATTATTGTATTTTAACATTTTTTTTAGGATGTTATATTTTCTACTGAGTGAAAAAAATGTATTACTATATTTTATAATCATAAAAAATATATTAAATCTAATAAAAATGAAAATCATGATTTCCCATAATTTATAATATAAAATATGAAACGAGTTGAAGAGAAAAAACGTAGGGAAATGTGAAATTATTAAAAAAAAAATTACAAAGTTGAGTTTTGAAAGCAAAAATAGTAATAACATTAATTAATAGTATTTTAAAGCCCATATTAAATTAATATCATCTACTTGGAAAAAAATAATAGAAAAAATGTTAAAAATATTGCACGGAAATTTATAAAACAGACCGGATCCAAATCAAATCAAAATCGCAACCCGAAAGCGCCCATATACCCGAAATTTCTCTTTCTCTCTCCTCGTTGTCCTAAAAGCTTGCTTTTCTCCACCCCCCAGCTCACCATCCAAGAATGAGAGAGATGAAGGCATCTTTTCATTTCATTTCAAAATCTTGAATTCTCAAAATTTTTGTCTCTTCTTTGCCCAAAACACCCTTCTCTTTGTTTTAAATGCCGAATCCGATATAGCGCCGCCAGGAACCCAACCGCCGAACCATGATCGTTCGGACTTATGGTCGCCGCAATCGTGGGTTAAGCAGGACATTCTCCGACTCGTCAAACGACGACGTCTCGGACTCCCCTCCTATTTCTCAAGAAACGGTGCCGTTTCAAGACATCTACAGTTTCCCTTTTACCACTCAAGAGTCCTCTTCCTTCTGGCCAACCTCTCAAGAATTCAACGACGACGACGATTACAAGAACCAAGTAGCAACAGTTAAAACAACCCAGAGTAATTTCGATTTTGACGATTCAAGAAACGGCGTAGCTCCGAGATCTAAGAAACAGAAGCAAAGCCAGAGCAAGAAAGAGGCAGGATACTCTTCTATGCCCTGGATTTCACCGACTTCGACTCTGATGGAAGCTCAAGAATACGGGGAAATGATGGAGCACGTTGACGAGGTTAATTTCGCGCTTGATGGGTTAAAGAAAGGCCAGCCAGTGAGGATCAGAAGAGCAAGTCTCTTGTCTATGCTTTCAATTTGCGGCACGGCCCAACAGAGGAGACTTTTGAGAACTCATGGGTTTGTTGAATTTTTTTCGGGTTTTTAGTTTTGAGGTTCATTTGTTGAAATTTATTGGTTTGGGCATCTGGGTAGTGTTAATTTTGCGTGAATTTTTGAAATTTGAATGCAGATTCGATCATGAAATTAATTTATTGATTCAAACGGATTAAGGGGTGTTTTGACCTGTGTTTTAGGCTTTTACGGATATTTCGGTTTTGAATTTTTGGAGGAGTATGAAAATTTAACTTCCCCTTCCGTGGGCCTCTAGACTCTTAAATATATTTGAAAATTTGAATTCTCCTTCCAATGTTATTGACAGCTCCAGAAAAAGTTCTAAAATTCTAAGTAGTATGCCTTCGATAATCTAAGGGCCATAAAGCATGGTATAGCCTTTTTTCTAATAACATCTGAAGGGGATTAAAGCTGACGAGGGAGAAGATGTATAAGACATAATTGACTAATCTTTCGAGGAAGCAATGTAATTAATTTTTTTTTAAATGTCTCTTTTGATATCTTCCAATTTCAGTAATATTTTCAAGCTTTCTTAAACTTGTTAGTTATTGCTTAAACTATATAACTGAGTTTGAATTCAGTAGCTTCAGATTTCGCTATTGGTTCATTTAGCATATGACTTGTTTATATAAGTTTATGCAAAGGTCCGTGGGAACCTTTAATCAGCTTATCTCATTGAGATTCGTCATAACCCATCATCTTGTCTTTACACTCTCTAACTTCTTTCTAAGCATCCGGGTTTATGTTTTAGTTTTCAAAATCTAAGAAAGTAGCATAAGGTACTTTAGTGTATGAAGTCATCCACGATAGCTACCCTTGTAATTTGTTAATTGTATATTGTCTCTTTTTTTTTTTAGGGGAAAAAAAAGAGATTTTCAATTGAACCTTTCAGCTTATTTGATTTCTGAATTTATACATTAAAATTTTACTGGTTGAGTACTAGTTTAACCCTCTATCTAAAAGAATGATATAGATAAAAGATTGAGTGGTTTTCTTTTGAGTATTATTTTTTTCTCTTTAGACCATGCGTATGCATGATGATTCCTCATGTCTTCTGGAAGGCAGAATAACTGTGTTGCACTTTGTTGTTTTTACTCCGGCTTTATATTTTCATTTCAGGTTGGCAAAGACAATAATTGATGCTATTTTGGGCCTCAACTTTGATGACATCCCAAGCAATCTGGCTGCTGTGGCCCTTTTCTATATCTTGATCAGTGATGTAAGTTTTTCAGCATGTGAAGTTTCGTTTTAGTAACTTTTTACTTAATTGTCGAGGATTTTATGCACACATAGGATTCTTCAGAGAAGAAGTGGATACAGGATTTAATTGAAAGTTAACAATGAAGAACAACATACTCATTAGTACTTTCTGCACGCACAGACTTTGCAAATGTGGTTCATCTAGTGCAATCTTACACATAGTGCCATACAATAACCTCTTTTAATTAAAGGCGGATGTTAATCAGTCCTGCCACACATTTGATTTTCACCTTACTTTTATCTTTAGTTGAATTTTATTCTTACTGAGTGAGAGAAAGATGTCAACATGTTTATTTATCTTAAAATAATTTTAGAATTCAGATGTCAAGCAATCCATGCTTAGATGCCTGAAGAGCAATATTTGTTTAAAGTAAATGCATTATTTCTAAATCTTCCAAGAAAATTAGATTGAACTATTGATCATAATTTAGGATTAGTAGCTTTTATACCTTTTGATCTGTTTTTTGCATCAATTTTTTAGACCAATATTTGCATAGAGTTGAATCAAATATTTTGAATTTGTCAATTATATTACATCAAGGTTTCTATGAATTTATTATTATGTCAGGGTCAAGATGAGCATCTCCTGGAATCGCCTAATTGCATTTGCTTTCTAATTAAATTGTTGAAGCCAGTCATCCCCACTGCTAAAGAAAACAAAACAGGGAAAGTGGGCTATAAGCTTTTGGCTTTACGCAAGGATGCTGACATCTCACGGGATACAACTAAAGTGTTGGATTCTAGCTCTGCTGCCATTATTTCCAAAGTTGAGGAAATTCTTGTTAGTTGCAAAGAAATCAAGCCAAGATGTGGGGATGATAGTGGTTTAGGGAGGCCAGAGTTAAGCCCGAAATGGATAGCTCTGTTGACTTTGGAAAAAGCTTGTTTATCTAAAATTTCTCTTGAAGGTATCTTATAGAAATATATAAGACTTTTAGTATTTATTTTATAGATTGTCTTATTGGAGCTATAATCGTACCTCAAGATAGACCTACAGTAAACACAACCACATATGTACATATAAATACATACTCATGCAGTTGTTCACTTTTTTCAATCTTTGCTGATAGCTATTTTTTTTTTCATTCATTCAGATACAACCGGTACGGTAAGGAAAACTGGGGGCAATTTCAAGGAGAAACTAAGAGAGCTTGGAGGACTTGATGCTGTATTTGAAGTGACCGTGGAGTGCTATTCTGTTATGGAGGTGTGAGCTTGTATGTTGTATCTCATTTCTGTTTTGTTGCCTTTCAGCAGAAGTATATTAAGAAATACTGCTTTAAATTTTGAGAAGTCTTCTGGTTCCATCCCTCACATTTGCATGAAGTCATTCGCTGGGAATTAGCAATTTTCGATGCATTTATATATGTTAGAAATTATTCATTGGTGATATAATGCATTCTTCTCTGCAGGGTTTGGTAAAGCAGAGTTTATCTTCTCGTTCTACTGGAGATAAAAAGGATGTGCAGAGCCTGGTTCTGCTTTCAAAATGTTTGAAAATCATGGAAAATGCTGCATTCCTTAGTAGTGACAATCAGGTACTTGTGATTTTGAGTTATTTTGTTTTCTTTTTCTTTCTCCACTTAGTTTGTGTAACTTAAAACTGCCACTCATATTAAGCTGTTAAGATTCTTTTTTTTTTTTTTTGGGTAGAGTCATCTGCTAGAAATGAAAGGGCACTTGAACTCTCATGGATCTCGAGTATCTTTTACAAAGCTTGTTATAGGTGTAATAAAGATTCTCTCAGGTTACTAGTGCTGCAATTACTACTTTCAAACATCTTTTCTTTTTTCATTCTCTTTTTATCTGTTGAGAGATTTACTGCGCTGTGATTTACCAATGTTATTGTTTCTAGGGCTTTATCTGAAGAGTTCTTCTGCGTCATCCAGTACTGAAAGGGCTTGTAGTAATTCTAAAGCAATGGGTGATGCTGACAAATTTGCTCTAACTGCAGATTGTAAAGGTATTGGGCGGCATGATCTCATTAAATGTATCCTTCTAGCAGCTTCTTTCGGACTTGATTGATTCTCTTTAATTGTGCAGTGGATAGACATGATGTTATCTCCATCAGTTCGTCTGAAAAATCGTCTAGCATGGATCGGTCCTTCTCTCTAAAGAGCTTCAATACATCTCAGAATGATCCAGGGCCCTCCACTCAGTGGTTGGGTCGATCTGTTCAAACTGCAACTGCAACTACATCCACGAATGATAGTTGTTTACTAAAGATGAGAATCCATTCTTCCTTGTCCAGCTCATGTAGTGGGAAATTAGGAAGTTCATATGATGGAATTCCTGTAACAAGCAATGTGTCAGGGATTTTTTGTGAGAGACCTGATGCTACAAATGGTGGCAAATGGCAACTTGTAGAGGATGGTCAGGATCCTTTTGCATTTGATGAAGATGATTTTGTGCCTTCAAAGTGGGACTTACTATCTGGGAAAAAAATGATATCCCGAACTAAAAAACATGGGAAACCTGGGCTAAGAAATAGAGAAATCCAAGATGAGCACCAATACAAATTTGCAATGAGCCAGCAAGAATCAAGTAATGGGGAAATTTTCCGGACAGAATTTACCAATGAAGAATATCATCATTCAAATGCAACTTCTGTTTCTGAAAGTGCTGAAGAAGAATATTCCAGCCTTCTTTCAGACTGCCTTCTTGCTGCTGTCAAGGTATTCTTGCATATGTATTTTACATTTCGTCCAACCTTTGAAGTGCTTGTTTTAAACTTCATGCATGAATCGAATGTATGATTACAGTGAGGTAAAAGAAAGTTACCTCTTGTCCTTATTCTGCTTCCTGAATCCTTGGTATTGGTTTGATTGGATGGATCTGAGACAGTATAAAACTTCCTTTGCTGTGTGTAACATCTTTATATCCTGTATGTTTTATCACTTTTGGCAGTGGTTTTTTTGATCAAATAGTGGGGTGTTATCTTGGCAGGTTTTGATGAATTTAACAAATGACAATCCTCTCGGCTGTCGGCAAATTGCTGCTTCTGGAGCCCTAGAAACCTTGTCTACATTGATTGCCAGCCACTTCCCTTCATTCTGCTCGTATTTGCCTTGCGTCAGTGAATTGGAAGTGAATTCTCTTAGTGTAGAACTCAATGACCGGAATGACAGGCCTCTTACTGATCCAGAGTTGGATTTCCTTGTTGCAATACTGGGTCTGCTTGTGAACCTAGTAGAGAAGGACGAAAGTAACAGGTTTGGTTTACCTTCTTTGCATTCAGTGCAGTGGCTCTGAAAGCATGATAGAGGTCATTTTATGCCTTTAATACTCATGACCACAGGCACATAACAATCAAGAGCCATGCTTCTATGCAGATCACGGCTTGCAGTAGCTTCTGTTTCTTTACCAAATTCGGAAGGGTTAAGAGAGGAGAGTCGCATGGCTATAATTCCACTGCTATGTGCCATCTTTCTTGCGAACCAAGGAGAAGAGGATGCTGCTGGAGAAATTCTGCCTTGGGTGAGGACTTTGTTTCTATATGATACGAATCTGCCCCTCATTCCTCTTGGCTCAGAGCATTATGTTTTTTATGCTAGTGAGCTTGAAGAATTTATCATGATTGCAATGCCTAAAATCTTTGTTGTATTGGATTGTACAGAATGATGAGGCTGCTATGCTACAAGAAGAGAAAGAAGCGGAGAAGATGATTTTAGAAGCCTACGCAGCTCTACTACTTGCTTTTCTTTCTACTGAAAGGTTGGTATGCTTGATATCTTTTCCAGTGATCAGTTTCCATGTTTCCGTACTTAACTGTTTTTTCCCACTTTCTCATGGACAGTAAGAGCACACGAAATGCAATTGCTGATTGTCTCCCAAATCACAGCCTGGCAATTCTTGTACCTGTGTTGGAGAGATTTGTGGTATGTCTTTAATCTTAGCACTATAAAGTAATGAAAGTAGCAGTGATGTTGCTGTAGGTTGACATTATTTGAGAGTTCATATAAACTTATTCATCATGAGCAAGATAATTAGGATTTTGGCCGAAAGTTTAGGCCTGGGATTTTGACTTTAGGTTTTGTTAGTTGGTCATGGTCATGCGTCATAGCTTGATATGCCCTTCCATTGACTGGAAAGTAATTTAATGCATTTAGGCCTTGGGATTACGAATATATTGGATAACTTTCAGAGGATATTGTTGCAATTTGATAATCTGTAACACACTTTCTTTTCTCCTTGCGCAGGCATTTCATTTTACGTTAAACGTGATTTCTCCAGATACTCATAAAGCTGTGAGTGAAGTGATTGAGTCATGTAGGATACCATGAGAATAATGATATCTTGTGCAGCCGTCTTCCATTTTAGATTACCTGTTTGTTATCACTCAATGCCGGAGTCTGAGAGGATGGTGGGCAGCACACTGTACCAAACTGACTACAGACCTCTGTTATAGTCCATTGACCCTTTGTCTGTTTTTACCCCCACATTTTTTTCCCTTTTTTTGACAATATTATTCTTTGTAGCACTATTCCATCGTCTTGATGCAGGGTCAAGACCTGTATATATGAAAGTGAAAGTATAATGAAGAAGTTTTCCACGGCCTTGTGTATGTAACATTCAGTTGCTTAATGTCTTTTCTTTTTATCTTACGAACATATGTAGGAATGTTGCAGAAACCAGACATTCAACGGCAAAGAGGATGTCACTGAATTACATTACACTAACTGTGTTTCTTATTCATACAAACACCAGCCAAGTCTTAGACACTGTTCACGGAACTGCACTGTCAAACATGGCTCTTGAGGAAGTCGAGGATTAGCTCATTCACCAGCTCAGGCGACTGCTCCTGAACAAAGTGGGTTCCTTCAGGCAAATATATTATATCCAAAGCAGGAACAAGTTCTTTTGCCTTTCCGAACTTTATGTAATCCTCCAACCCTGGAAACTTGAAGACATAATCCTTGCAACCCATGATCAGTAATGCCGGAACCTTAACTATTGGATCTGTTACCCCAAAGTCTTCATCAAATGACCTATAAAAGCATAAATCAACCAGAAATATGAGCATAATAAATTGAACTAAAACTCAAATACCTAGCTATGGTAGTATTGAGAATAAAAATAATAGTGTAAGGATCATGAAATGCTCAAAACGTATATACAAAGTTTTCATATCTGAGCATAATAAATTGAACTAAAACTCAAATACCTAGCTAGCAAGAGCCAAGAGAAAATCCTAGCTGCCATGTCCTATATTGGAGGAGATTACGGTAGCATATGCATAATGTCAACCATAGAAATCAATTAAGAGTCTTTTTTAAGGGCGATAAGATTAAAAAACCAACAGTATACGTTACTATAACAGTTAATGTGTGTGGTAGTATTGAGAATAAAATTAGTAGTGAAAGGATCATGAAATGCACAAAACGTATATACAGAGTTTTCATATATCATCGATTTCTGTAACGGGAAGATTGGATGCAATAACAAATGTTTCATAAATCATCAAAACTTGATCTAATGACTGTTCTCTCTTTTAAGTAAGATTAAAAGGTTTAAATTGAAAGCTCCATTTCCCTTTATTCCTCCGTATGAACTAAAAAAAATATCACGGTAACGGTTACCCTCATACCTGTATGGAACTTGCAATGCAGTCTTAAATCCAGATTTCTCATACAAAGCTCCATATGTTGCAAGATCTTCCTCCGTGAACCAAGGTGGAAGAGGAGTAGAAGCATCTGCCAAATCCATGACCTCCTGGTTTTCTGCAGCAATGGGAATTTCGCTTCTGGAGAAGAGTATGTAGATAGTCCTTACAACTGTTTTAGCATCAAATCGCCCAAAGTCAGCCTCCGCCCTTCCAGGTTCCTACAGGAAATCCCCATGAAATTAAACTAATCAAGTAAAGACTATTTTCAGCTTTTCAACGACTTCGAACACTTCAACAGAAAATCAAACTAAACCCACCCTCCATCTTGACATGTAGAAGCCTTCCGGAAGGTATTGTCGGAACTTCAAAAGTTCCGGCGGAGTATATGGGACTCCCAATGTTATAACTCCAGAGACTCTTTCGGGGTGGAACAGAGCGAGCAGGTAAGCAGGCCAGACTCCGAAATCCTTTGCCACAATGAAAACCTACGCTCATAGCCATGGAGCAAGCAACAAAGGTATAGAATCAAAACCGAGGTATTGAAAACCAAATCCTAACTTCTCCGATCTTTACAGAAGTCGGAAGAACTGACCTTATCAACTCCAAGGTGATTTAAGATAGCAACGAGGTCGGCAACGAGGTCAGCGAAGGTGGTCTTTTCGGGTTCGGGTGGTATGTCGGATAGTCCATAGCCCCTGTAATCGGGTGCAAGGGCCCGGAACCCAGCATTGGCTACAGCCACCATCTGGTGTCGCCACGAGTACCATATCTCCGGGAATCCGTGTAAGAACAAGACCACGTTGGAAGCTGAAGATGGAACCTGTTTTTCATCTGCCCCGAGTTCGGCAACGTGAAATTTCAGATCTCGTACGGTGATGAAGTTGTGCTGGATTTGCTCCATACTTTTTTGATTGAGTTTCGGGTTTGTTCAGTACTTTTATTAGTTCAGTAATTAAGCTTCGCTGAAGACAGCAGTGGCGATTCCGGCAAAGCGAAAACCAAGTTCGTTTTTGCCTTTTATCTTGTCGTGTTCCATATCAGAAAGAAAATGGATCGGATCTAGACCCGGTTTAGGTTGAGATACTGTTGGGCCCAATAATAGTATAATTAAAGCCCATATATTAACAAGTTGGACTAAAGGAATTGATCAAAATTATTTGAAAATTTTAAAATTTTAAAATTTTAAAATTATGAAATATATAAATATATTTTTCAAGGAAGTTTTCTTCTCAAAATTATATTTTAAACTTTTTGACACTCCGATGTCCAAATTAAGTAATAGTTCTATCGATTTATCAAACATGTAAAAAAAAAATTAATTTTTTTTAAATTTATATATAATTATTTCCTATTATCATAATAATATGTTTCAAGAGTTAAATATAATAATTCAGTTTACCTTTTTTTTTTTTTATTAAGAGTAGATAATATAATTTTTTTTCTTATATAGGCCGACTAATTTGGGTTTAAAAGGGAAATTTTAAAAGTTAAAACTAGCCTTGTATTAAGTGGGCCGATAAGCTGGAAAATTCAACCCAAGTAAGTGGCTCTCTGAGGCTCCGACCCAGTGCTTGTGCTTGCTCTCCGGCATTCTTCTCCGGTTACCTTTGGCTCCTCTTTCATACCCCCTCTGACTTGAGGCTCTGATAAAAGGATAAGCGACGAAAACCGATAGCTGTGCGCGACACTCAAGTTAGTCGTACCTCTCTCCTCTTCTTTTCTCTTTTTGTTTTTTAGTTTATTAATACCTCTAAGGGCAAGGCGATGCCGTCTCCGTCGCTTAGTCGGCGCCGGTATCATGCTCTTTTCTTTCATTGTTTTGAAATTTTTGGTATACAATTCTTGCCCAATTTTAAAACATTAAAATTGTTCTGTTGCATGCAGAGAATAAAAATTGCGATTTTTTTTTTTTCAAAATTTCTGGGTTAGATCTTTGTTTTGATCATAATTAGTATTTTTAGGGGTCATTGCTTCATTATTGTAGTACTATAATGTTGGTTAATTGATTCTGAGATTCACCATTTTTAATGGTAAAAGAAGAGCCGACGAAGAAAGGTAGATGGACAAGTTTAAAGTTACCATAGTAGACCCCTTTAGTTTTTATATTCTTAATTTAAATTGTTTTACTATAGAAATGTTAACCGATTATCAGCCCATAACAGGCTTTAGATTTAAATCATATCTATTTAATCAGCATTTCCATATAGATGCATTACAGTATTCCCTTTGCATTTATATACATATATCTTTGTTGTAATGAATGTTCAAACTCGTTCACCATAGCAGTTTAAATGGTTTCAGGAGTACAACAAACTATGATTGCCTAGAAGGGCGCATGGATGGTTATGGCAGACTTGGAAAATTTGCTTCTAGAGGCAGCAGGAAGGACGGGTACAGGAGGGAGAAACAGGCATCACTGCCTCTGTCTAGAAGGCATTGTGAGGGTTCATGTTCTGATGGTGGTAGTGACTCTAGGCATGATGATTCAGACGATGATCATGGCTATGCAATCAGAAAACCATCTGGATCAAAGTTCTGTTGAAGAAGAGGCTGGACCCTGCCGAAAGAGATGATGACCAGGGTAGTCAGGAAGAAGGTGATTATGATGATGGTGGTTCCGACCGTGAGCGTTACAGCGGTGATGAATCCGAGGTTGGTGTTGATCTTTACAAGAACGAGGATGACAGGCGACAGCTTGTGCAGTCGACTGAACTTGAAAGAGAATTGATTCTGTCTGAACGTGCAGATAAGAGAGGTGATAAGAAATTTACTGAAAAGATTAAATCGAAGTGGGATAATGATAGGCCTAGCTTGTCACCGAAAGAGACTTCACCTCTTCATTCTTTTCGTGGAGTGCGGTCTTCAGCTAGATCTGCAGATAGGGGCAGCCGCTAAGGATGATGCCCTGAATGAGTTGAGAGCTAAATGACTGAAGCAGCAAGATCCAGGGGCACATCAGAAGTTGAGAGATGCATCTAGAGGGGGTTCAGGCAGTTGGGCATTATCACCAGTCAAGCAAAAACCCTTCAATACATCAAGTCTAAGTAGCTCTAGTCAGAGTGAGAGTGAAAGTAGGTCTAACAGTGAAGATGAAGGGTCAAGTGGGGATGGTGGAATGGTTGATAGTGATGATGAAAGGGAGGGGCCAGATGGGCCAACATTTGATGATACTATGGAATTACTATCAGAAGTTCAAAACTTGCGAAATTGTTTATGGAACCATTTTTTGAGGAGTTGATTGTGGGTTGTTTTTTAAGAGTTGGGTCTGGAAGGTCGAAGAGTGGCCCTAGCTACAGGCTCTGCATGGTCAGAAATGTTGATGCCACAGATCCTGAGCGGACATACAAACTAGAGAACAAGACGACGTATAAGTATTTGAATGTTGCTTGGGGCAATGAAAGCTCTGCTGCTAGGTGGCAGATGGCTATGATTTCAGATTCTTTGCCACAAGGGGAGGAGTTTAGACAATTGATTAAGGAGGTGGAGCGAAGTGGAGGCCGGTGTGCTTGAAAAGAAGGAAGCATTACAAAAGGCCAAAACATTTGTATACTCAGCAGCTACTGTAAAGCAGATGTTGCAGGAGAAAAAATCTTCATCTAGACCATTAAACATTGCAGCTGAGAAGGATCGACTGAGAACGGACCTGGATATTGCACAAAGTAAGCAAGATGAGGCAGAGGTGCAGAGGATTAAAATGAGACTGCAGCAACTGGAGGCTTCTCGGCGGGGACAGGAGAAAGATGTCAAGGCTGTTAGGTTGGCTGAGATGAACAGAAAGAACAGAGTTGAGAATTTTAAAACTGCATCAGAATTGAAATGCGAACATACTGCTTTAAAAGCAGGGGAGGCTGGGTATGATCCATTTTCAAGGAGATGGACTAGATCAAGGAATTACTATGTTACGAAGCCTCCTGGAGGAGATGCAGCAGCGGTGGATAATGGTGATAGAAATGGTGCGATTTCCAATGGAAATGGCAATCATGCAAGGGCTCCTGCAGAGGCTAGCAGGGCAGCTACAGCAGCTGCCTTGCAAGAAGCTGCTGGTGCAGGGAAGTTGGTTGACACAAGTGCACCTGTTGATGAAGGGACAGAATCTAACATGCTGCATGACTTTGAGATTCCAATCTCATTAAATACACTGCAGAAGTTTGGTAGTGTGCAGGGAGCTGTGGCAGGATTCATGGCTAGGAAACAGAGGATAGAAGCAACTGTCGGATGTCGAGTTCCTGATACTGATGGGAGGAGACATGCTCTTACTTTGACAGTTAGCGATTACAAGAGAAGAAGAGGGCTTCTTTGAGATAATACGCAGCACCTAAGCAATGTCTCTAGCTTTTCTTTAAAGGAAAGTTTTCACCCTTTCATTTGATCAAACTGCCTTAACGCATCATGTTTCGTGTATTTTTTGGTGTGAGTACATGCTGATTGTTTTGATTTATGAAGCTCCAGTTTACTGCTCGCCTGCAGAATCTACCTTTGTTTTGGTTTTGTGAAATTACTAATATTATTTGTAGAAGACGAATTGCTAACAAGGTCTTGTAAATATTCAGGTTTCAGTATTATTCATGGTAGGGAAACCAACTTTCTTTTGTTCTTTTCAGGAATTAAGCTGCCGATGACTTAAGGATCATAGCCAACAACTCCTTTGGGTTTGACCCATTAAGCCCCATTGGTAAATTCAGAAACACACCTTGTCAAGTGATTGAGAAGTGAGCCTATTACAGTATGCTCAAGGTTTGGATTCGTATCCTCATAAATGTAAAACAATGACAGATTTCTTTGAAGCCCATTGTAGAAAAAAAAGGCATAGTCTGATCTAGCCTTATAATGCTGGGTAAGCCGCCGCAGAATTTAACAAATAAGATTAAAAAAATGAGAAAGGTATTTTATTTGTTATCATTGATTCTAATTTTTTTATTATTTTATTAAAAAATATATATTTAATAATTATTTTATCAAAACCAATTTTATCTTATATTTAAACCAATTTTTGTGAAAATGAAGAAATTCTTCTTCATTTAAAAAATTAGGATTGTCAGCTTGGGATCAGCCTTGCACTTGCCAATGTTTGGTTATTAAATCATATTGGTCAATGCAAAGTATATTTTTTTCATTTACAATTAAGTTAAGCATTATGAATTAAGTTTGCTGTCAGAAAATTAATCCTTTTTTTATTCATAGGCAAGCTGTTATGTTTGCATATAGTGGTGGAGATTGGAATCTTTTTTTTTTTTTTTATTTTGTTTTATTTCTTAATTAAAATTATCAGCAATGAAATTTTGATTATTGAAATTAAGAGTTTAATGTTTTAAATCATGTACTGTTTGTTTGTTTTTATTTTGTTCATTGACTAAATGCAATAAAAACAATCCACTTGTTGAATAATTATAATATTTCTTAAGACTCAAACTAAAGCCTTTAATATAAAAATTCTTTTTTTTGGTAATGAAAAAAAAAATTCTTGAAAAATAGAACATAAAGTTGATAACGTGTTTGCCTGTTTGGTGATTAAAAAACTATAACATTTTTCTAAAAAATGAAATTGGAAATGTTTTATTTTGAAAACAATAAAATATTTTTCATCATTTTCAAGTAAAAAATGAAAAAAAATGAAAAATATTAAAACATTGAATATGACATTTTGCAACCCCAATCTCGAATATTTTGGCATCAGTTTGTTGACAAATTCATTTAATTAAATTATTACTAAATATTTTTTTATTTTTTAATTCATAATAAGAATATCAAAAAAAATTAATAACTTTATTTTCAGAAATTATGCTACATTTTTATTTATCAAACACATTTAAAAATTAAAAATGAAAAATATTTCTTATTTTGAACAAGCAAAATCTAATTTTAATCCTCTACGTTAATAAGGTTAAAAAAAATTCAAACACTTTAATCTTTATTAATCATCATTAATAAAAGATTATTTTGTCAAAAATTAAGAAAAAATGACATGAATTTCCGTTTTTGTCTCAAGTCAACAATCCAAAGCTACACATAATACGATGTCGTTTCCCTTTCAGAAGATTGTTAAAAGAAAATATAAAAAACAAAAAAGAAGAAGGAATAAAATACAACTATCCTATTATTACAGCATCGTACTTGGTCTCTTTCCTTTTGCCATAATAAAAGCAGCCTCGGAGAGCTCCCTTTGCTGCTTGTATTTTGGTTCCCAATGTAAAAACCACTATTCTAAATTAAATTTGTTCTTTGGGTTACCATTTTTTTGCCGCCTCCTCCATTAAAAACCCTCCTTCCTCCTCCTTCTACTTCTGTTCTCTTGTGTCCTTGGCAACTCCCTTGAATTTTTTCTTTCTTTTCTATGTACAAATGAAACTACTGTTATTACTGCCAATATCTGTAAGCAATTCACTTTAGTTTCTTACAGGACCATAAGTGCAGAAAGACCAATGTTTCAAATGACCAAACTTCACCACAGTTTTCAACATATGAAAAGTTCGGTCTTTGGCTATGTGTGTTTATTACCCACTTCTCTTGTTGCTCTTTTCCTTCTTGTTCTTTTAGCTTGCAATGGCTTCTCTGTCTTCTACATTAACCTCCCTGTTCCCGCCAAGGCTTCACCAAAGCCCGCCAATTTGTTGCCTGAGAATCTTCCCGGGGAGAAAACGGTTACAAAGTTGACATCTTCGGTGATGTATGCGGTGAAAGAAGAGAAACCACCTGTAATTTTTAAGACCCATTTGTCTCTTCTGCAAAAACCAAACTTTTCAATGGTTCCTGTTGACAAGCCTTTGGTTTTTGGGCCAAAACAGGCTCGTTTAAGCCGTCAGATATTGAGGACTCTGCGTTCTGGGACGAAAGCAAGGGGGTTCGCCTCCAAAGTCAAGGAATTTTTTCAGAATTCCAAGCGTAAGTCTCGGTTTTTCATGACTTGGATTTCTTCAGTAGACTCATTTGGTGATAGAGAATTGCTTGCTATTGAGAGCTTGTTCAAATCACACCCAAAAGCTTGTTTAGTTATTGTGTCAAATTCCTTGGATTCTAAAAGGGGAAGTGTTGTTTTGAAGCCGTTTTTGGATAAGGGGTTTAAGTTGATTGCTGTTGATCCTGATTTTGATTATATATTCAAGAATACCCATGCAGAATTGTGGTTTAATCGGTTAAAGAAAGGAAATATTGATCCTGGTGAGGTTTCTTTGGGTCAAAATCTTTCTAATTTGCTTAGACTTGCTTTGTTATACAAGTATGGTGGTATTTACATTGATACAGATATTATAGTTTTAAAGAGTTTCAATAATTTAAGGAATGTGATTGGTGCTCAATCCATCAATCCTGACACCAAGAATTGGAGCAGGCTGAATAATGCTGTGCTGATTTTTGATAAGCAACATCCATTGCTGTACAAGTTCATTGAAGAATTTGCACTTACTTTTGATGGAAACAAGTGGGGTCACAATGGTCCTTACTTGGTTTCAAGGGTTGTTGCTAGAGTTATTGATAGGCCTGGATTTAACTTCACCGTGCTGCCTCCAGCGGCTTTTTATCCAGTTGATTGGAGCAGAATCCGCAGCCTATTTCGAGAGCCTAGAGATGAGATTCATTCGAATTGGTTGCATAATAAGCACGAGCAGATCCGCAGGCAAAGCTATGCGGTTCACCTTTGGAACAGACAGAGTAGGAAAGTTAGAGTTCAGGAAGGAAGCATCATTCATCATATTATATCAGATTGCTGCATCTCCTGCAATTCTTCGCGATCAAGTCTGCAAGTATAGAATAACCATCAAATGTTTCATTATTGTTCTCTTCTGGAATGTTTAGGGTGTTTGTAATATGCAGCATGTATAGGCTAACTCTTGTTCATTCCGCCATGGGAAAAAACAAGAGAATCCTGCATTGTACATTATTCATAATCCTTTGGTTTCTTTCATAAGCTTTGTTTCTACCAATGATTTCAATCTCTGAAATGCAAGCAAAAGATTATGCTGTTAAATCATTCTTTTCTATGAATTCCCTTTCATTCATGCTTGGGAACAGAAAACCAGCAATAATTGAGATTTGGGTTTGTTTGATTGGTGGAAGAAGCCTATCTTTGAGACCATTCATTGAATAAGCCATGAAAGTGATTTCTCAGCCTCCAATTAATGTAGGCACCTACTTTCTGGCCTGGCTTACATCACCATAAAATAATTTCTTATAATTTAGCTCTTGTCCTCACCATATTCCCTTGTAACCATCATTCCCATGGTCCTAACCACTAGCCGCTAGCCTTCAGAGATTCATCTTCCATGGTTCTCAACTCAAATATCATTTGGCATCAGGATTATCTTCTGATTTCACAGTTTGCTACTAGGAATGGTCAATGGTCTTGTTGCTGCACTGTGCTAGATTCTTCACCTTGATTTTTTCTATTAATTATCTCTTAAGATATTCCTATTTCGTCGCTTCGATCTCAGCGCGATGAAACTAAGAATATGTAATATTCAGAAACCATAAATGACAGTGTTGGCTGAAGTCAATGGTTACAGCAAACATCACCATTTTAACGTGGACTGCATCCTTGAATGTGGAGCAATGACACATTCATTTTGTTTTGAATGGGTTTGGGGAAGTTTGGCACATGCAGATTAAGTGATTTACCTACTGTTAGAACTACCTTTGAGTTAGTTCGAAGGGAAATATATGTTTATTGTCAGCAAACCATGCATGATACATATTTTTTTCGTGCATAAGAGGCCGAAGCTCGAAAATAACAAAAAGAGATTGTGTGTATTAAATTTTGATTTATAAATCTTTTAAATGTCACTTCTTAAAAATTAAAAATGATCAAATCATTCTAATTAAACCCAGGTTCACATGCATGGTATTCATGTTTCTCTTTTCTTAGGATTTGACAAAGGATGGATTAATATCCAAATGTAATTAAGCAAAGACAAAAGAAATGCCTTGAAGAAATTAGAACCCTTCACCTCCACCAATGGCGGCTGCTTCACGTTTTCTTCACCTTTTGTTTATTTCCTCGTAGCCAGAACTCTCAGCCTCTTCCCCCGACAAAAACAGATTTCGATTCTTCTCTTACATCATAATTTAATAATATCACCATTAATTACTAGACGTAGATATTATCATTAACTAATGATATATTAACTATGCATTTTATAATTTATATTAGATTGTCAAGAGTTCAAGCTTATCCAAGAAGTCGGAGTTTAAATTATAATATCTGAGATCTATTTGTTTATCTGTAAATTAGATTATTTTTGTATAAAAAAATTATACATGGATTATAAAAATTTTTAATTTCATAAATAAAATTTAAAATTATCATATATTTTATTTTTAATACATTTTAAAAGAAATGTGTAATGTAATAATAGAATTTAAAAATTTTATTATCAATTTAAATAGTATATTTTCTGATGTGGATTAAAATATGTCAATCATGACATATAATTGTGGACCAAAAAAGATGCTTTTATTGCAGCTGGCAATCTATGAATGAAAAATGAGCTAAAATAGTCAAATTATTTCTAGCATTAATTGTGTAACTAGGAAGCTCAATGCCAAGAAAAGTCTTCTTTACTTACCATCTGCTTACTTTAGTAATTAGTAGTACCTCTGCCAATCGCCACATTGTTTTGTCTTTTTTTTTATCAGAAATTACATTATAAAAAACAAATCAAACCCTACGGGTTGTCCCTGTCGTTAAAGTCGGCTGCCTGTTAAAAGTTAAAGCATGTGGGCTGTCTTCGCTTTCACTTTCATGCACGTTCCTTACTTTTAAAATAATATACAAAATGTAAAAATAATATGATTTAAAATTTAATAAAATTTAAAAATATATTTTATATTTTATGTATCAACACAAAATTTTACAAAATAATTTATATATTTCGTACGGTAAAAGCATGAACAGAATAAAGAACACACTTTTTAGGCGATTAAAGATATGCCGCAAGCCACGCTTTAATGTTTTCTTTATGCTTTCACCATTTATATGGAAAAGTGAACTCTTGTATGAGTGCCAAACATATGTACAACACCAATGGCAAAACATGGCCTTGACTTTGGTCTGTTTTTCTACTGAAGTCCTTAGCAGTTAGCAAAGACATGTCGATTATTCTTATAAATTACAGGTTGTTGAAACATCCGCAGAAACAAATAAAGTTTTAACTCATTTCCACCACAAAAGCAAATAAACATCTACAGTTCATCTATGGAAAACCAGAAAGCTAATTCTATAGGGTAAAACATTCATGAGTTTGCTGTAGAACTATTATAAACTGCAGCAACAGGCTGTTACAAAGAATTTTGTTGTAATGTGAATTAAGTACCATTGCATGAACGCGATTAAGTTTACGAGCAAAGATGTGGCAAAATCATGGCTTAATTAGCATGCTGGAATGCCTCCAAGTTATAGTTTCTGCACCAGACGCTCTGCATCTGCCATTTCAACCTCACCTCCTTTCCATTCGTCATCATTCTGAAAGAGCATTTCTATCTGCTCCAATGATTTTCCTTTTGTTTCTGGGACACATTTTTGGACAAAAGTAATAGATAGAGCTGAAATCATGAAAAATACAAAGAAGGTTCCTCCAACTGTGATTGCACGGGATATAGAGAGGAAGGACATACAAATAAGCCCACTACTCACCCTACTGCCCACTGCTCCGAGACCCGATGCTTGAGCTCGAAGTCTTAGAGGGAATATTTCGGATGACAACACCCAACATATTGGTCCAATTCCAACTGAAAAGAATGCTACGTTTGCACAAACAAATAAAATTGCCAATCCAATTGCGAACTGTCCATCCCCGAAAAAGGTTAGAGTGAAGCTCAAACAGAACAAGCTGAATGTCATCCCTATTGTGCTTACATAAAGCAAAGGCTTTCTACCTAATTTGTCAATAAGAAATATTGCAATCAAGATAAACATGGTTTTGGTGAAACCAACAGCAACCGTTGCAGCAAGAAGTTCAGTGTTTCCCTTCATCCCAGCATCCTTAAAAATTGTGGGACTGTAATACACAGTTGCATCAATACCTGTGATCTGTTGGAAGCATTGGATTCCACAACCGGTAATCAGCATCCGCCTAACTGCAGGAGTAGGATTTAATATCTCACGCCATACAGCTTTTGCTTCGTACTTCTCTGCATTAGCAACGCTGGCAGCTACTTGTATTTCTGCCAATCTGTCCTCCACTTCCCTTTCGTTGTCATATGTCTTTGAAAGCACAGATCTGGCTTCTGCAATTCTGTTTTGCATTGCCAGCCACCTTGGGGATTCAGGAATTACGAATAAGGCAAAACCAACGAAGACTGAGGGAAGGATTCCCACACCAAGCATAATTCTCCAGTTTATATGTACCGGCAACCCCGAAAACACATAGTTTGAGATGTATCCAAGAAGAATTCCTAGATTCACAAAGATCTCAGGAAAGGAAGTAAGAGATCCTCTGGCAATGGAGGGTGATATCTCGACAATGTACACAGGTGCAATCATGACTCCAAAACCTATCCCAATCCCAGCCAAGAGTCTCCCTATCATCAGTATTTGAAAAGAAGGTGCCAGCGCCATTATCGCTGCACCTGATTGAAAAACAATAGAAGCAAGGGCTATTGTCCATTTTCTACCAATGGCATCTGATGTTTTCCCACCAGCTAAACTACCTAAAAGCGAAACTATGCTTAAAATTCCCACAAGAACTTCTTCTTGTATCTCTGATATCTTCAAATCCTCCTTAATGAATATAATTGCTCCACTCATAACACCCACATCTGAGAACATATTACAAAATCAGAATCCCCAAAGAGTAAATAATATGAACACGAGCATAGACAAGAAATGTCATACCGATTGATGAAGCAAATATGCATCATTTTCCATTCTTTTACACAGTACATCCTACAGCACTAATTGCAAAAATATATCAATAACTCTTCCCCAATGTTTCAGTATGCAAATGCTTAAAGTAAAACAGAAGAACTACATAATGCAGAAT
The DNA here is from genome assembly GCA_033439115.1 of Firmiana major. Lineage (NCBI taxonomy): Eukaryota > Viridiplantae > Streptophyta > Magnoliopsida > Malvales > Malvaceae > Firmiana > Firmiana major. Next base: position 1,587,884 of record CM065914.1, on the reverse strand, counting down.
GATATCTGGAGTTTGGATTACGTGAATAACATTTGTTAGCTTGGACATTATGCAGTTCTATCAGAATGAAGGTCCTATTGTTCAAATTCATTGACAAAAATCCGAAACCAGTCTTCCTATTTATAAGCAAAGGGACTGTTAATATAAGGTACATTTGTGGGATAAGCACCAAGTCTCCTAAAACTTAAGTACAATTTAAATGCAATAAAACAGAAATATGTAGTATTTTAATCCATTACGCTGATTTTGGCCAAAGAAAAGGATAACCATTAAGCATTTTATAAACAAATCTCCAAAATCTGCATCAAACAATAGGGCACATTCGTCAATGAAACCTTTGCTTAGCAGCAAAAATGGAGCTTAGAGACTTTCATATGCGAAACCGGTTGTAGATTCAAATTTAACCGTGTGTAATGTATGTATAGTTATATAATGTGTAATGTATGTCTAGTTATATAATGGTTTATTTGATTGATTTAAGTTATTTATAAATATAATATTTAATTATGATTGTCTTCTCTCACATAATCCACTGTTTCCAATAAAAAAATAAAACAAAGCACAATCCCATAGATTGACAAACCTCAAATATAGAATTTTAGAAAACTCTACAAACAATATCAAAATGGGACTTCACCAATTAGGCAGATCAAACCAGAAGAACAAACATATCAAATTTAAAACAAAGAGATCTTGCAAAAAAAAAAAAAAAGAGAAAATAAAGATAAAAACAAACCGTATCCAAGGAGCACAGAATTGAGAGAGGCAAAAATGGCACAAGCAAAAACATATTTCCTCGTACTATCACTAAGATCATTAACAATAACACCCTCTTCTTCTGCCTTTTTGTGTTGCAGATTATTTGTCAGCACAATCTCCTCCTCTGCTGCATCTGATCCCATTCTCTCGAAATTCTTCCCATTCTCCAGCACTCCCATTGAATAAAACTCTTCTAAACAATTTAATTATAATTATATATAGATAAATATATAGTTTTATCTCTAAAAAAAATGAATTTTACGATAAATATTTTATCTGCATTTTTGTTATTAATTCTTATCCGTCCTCTCTTATTTGCAACTGTAATTTTTTTTATTTGCAAGGAAAAAAAGGAGAACAGAGAGGACGAGATGGGGAAAATCTTTGTTTTGTTTTGAAATACAGAAAATGCAGATTTGGTGTTTTTAATTACATGGAATGTGGGCTTCTTTATTTTTTATTGCCTATTTAAGCGAACACTGAAAAAAGTATTCCGACACGACCAAGCAAAGTTACGAGGGTGTTAATGGGACCCGATGTCTACGCTTACGCGATCTTAGATTTGAGTGGACCCCACCGGTGGACAGATGGAGTATTTCGATTGCTCTCTTCCGCGTCGGTGAGCTTTGATTCGATGCGCGAGAAATGGGTTGTAACTGAGCGGAACTGAGTTATAAAACTGGCTCTTTGGTCCATGAAGATTTATATGGGTAAAAACTAGACCCATTTCAATAGCCCACTGAAAGGCCTGCTTCCTTAATGTCGAATCATGATTTGGGCTTTATCACCCATGTTTTTTTTATTATATGTAAATTAATGTATAAATTTTTTTTATTGTAAATTAATTTATAAATTTTTAATATTATTTAATTAAATTTAAATTTGTTAAATGATACAAAAGAGCGTTGTTTGCATTAAGGACAATCTATGTGATATGTTTAGATGTAAAATTATGTTAAAGGGGTTTAACTTATCAGCTTTTTATATTGAAAAAAATATTTTTAATTTTTTTTATAAAAATAGATATAAATAATTAATATTTAATTAAATCTAAATAATTTTTTAAAAATTTTAACTTTTATCCGTGTTAACATGTCACATAAGATATCATTGATATCATTTATGCAAAACAAATATTTGTAACAAAATTAGATTTATTGCCCAAATTTGAAATTTTTTGATTTAAATTATAATAAAATAATAATTTATGAATTAATAAAACACTAAAAAATTATATAATTTTATATTAAAAAAATTAAAGTATATTTAAGTATTGAGTACATTATTTATTTACGATGGACTCTAGCAGTCCAACTTTCTCACGTGCAATCATATCCACACGTGCGTCTCCCTCTCCAAATATAACCGTAACCGTTTCGCCATTTCATCACACCCCCTCCCCACTCTCTCTCTATCTCAAAACCCTTCGTAGTTCGATTCGTCAGATTAAACGAAGAGATATGACCGCCGAGATACTCTCGCACCAAAACGGTGCCGTGGTTTCCAACAGAGATCTGAAAAAGGAAAACTCTAATCCTAATCCCTCTGCCGCCTCAAAGAAGTCCCGCGAGAGCGAACGACGTCGCCGCAGGCGCAAGCAGAAGAAGAACAATAAGGCCTCCCAGCTAGAAAATGATGCCGCTACGGTTTCCGAAGCCGATGACAGCGAAGCTGGCAACGATGAGAGTAAGGAGAATGCGGATCATCAGCAGGTATCTAACCGTTTTCTCTCTTTAGATATCTAGGGTTTTAGGATATATGATTGTTTCATTTTTGTTTCATTTGGTATCTGTATGTATTCGTATATGATACAGTTTTTACATGCACTTTTGATAGTGATTTAAGGATTTTCGATTATCCTTAGCTGAAATAGTTGATAATCTTTTCTTTCTTCTTCTAAGTTTTGGTTTAATTGTAGATTTTAGTTTACACTTTTCTTACAGTTATTTTGACTGCAGCTCAAAATTCGTATTTCCGCGTATTGCACTTTAATTAACTTTCATTTGTTCAATATTAATTTTAGCATTTCCTTTTTTGTTTGATATCATAGGTTACGGAACAAGTTGTGGTTGAGTATGTTCCCGAAAAAGCTGAGTTAGATGATGGTATTGATGAGGAATTTAGGAGGGTTTTTGAAAAATTCAGCTTCTGGGACACTGCTGGTTCTGAGGTAAAATGAAAATTTGGTTGGATATTATGGATATTACTATTTTTTGAATTTCCTTATTAGTTCTCTAAGAAACTTGTATATCTACTTATACAGGAGACAGATAAGAAGGATGAGTCTACTCAAGATGCAGACTCAAAGAAGAAGGCTGATTCTGATTCAGAGGAGGAAGAACAAGATAATACACAGAAAGAGAAAGGCGTATCAAATAAGAAGAAAAAGGTTTTTGTTTTTCACGTTTTATTTTCTACTATTTTTGTCATTGTGTTATTCTTTGGGTTTTGATGAGACTAATTGTTATTATTGACAGCTTCAAAGGCGGATGAAAATTGCTGAACTGAAGCAAATTTGCTCAAGGCCTGATGTTGTAGAGGTATTTTTTTCCTCTGACTGTTTATTTTGATTTCTTTATCTTTCTGCAGTTGTAGCTGTTGATATTTGCTCCTTATTGTTATTTGAAACCTCTCTAGTTTGTTTTAAAACCAGTGTTAAAAAATTTATAGCCCAATGTTGACTTAGAGCACATTTGCTGCAAAATCTCTTGAGAGCTATGAAATTTTGATTTTTTTTTATTATTTTGAAATGAAGATTAAAAAAAAAAAAAAATTATTTTCGTGGCTAGTAACTGCCATTCTTTTATACATATTTGTTATGTATTTTGTCATGGAATGGTGTTAGAATACTGCAACTCATGGAAAGAACAGCTTTTATTTTTCCTATGTTTGTAATTCAATAGTTCATGATAATTATGTTTAATGTTCAGGTCTGGGATGCAACTGCTGCCGACCCTAAGTTGCTGGTATTTTTGAAGGCATATCGAAACAGTGTTCCTGTGCCAAGGCATTGGTGTCAGAAAAGGAAATATTTGCAGGTTAGTAATTTTTGCTACCAAATGTAATGTGGGTCAAGTTTGTGTGCATGGTTGGTAGGTGTAATCTTGATGAGTGATTTAGGGAAGAGGGTTAGGGAAGATCAAGTCCATAAGGTCTCTTATATGTATATATGTGCTTCTTGCAGGGGAACAGCTGTGACAACCTTGGAGCCTGGACTTGTAGGTGTTTTGCAAAGAGGGCTCCTGATTGATTTCTCTTTTGATATGACTGCTTTGTGGGTTGGGATATAGATATTTATGAGGTTTTCTGGTAGCATAGCATAACTTTGCGTGCTAGATGTTGGGGGATGTTTGTTCATTGTTAAGGTGCTAATTAATCTGTTTTGGATTTTCAGATACCTTTCCATTGTGCTAAATGCTCGGGCTAGATCCGTCTAAGATTTATTTATTTATAGTGAGCTTGAGTCATGTGCAGAAGTTTCCTAGTTATTTTTTTCTTGTTATTTTTATCTTGGCTTTGTTTACTTCTGGTATCTCATCGGCTTTTGGATCTTTTCTGTAGGGAAAGCGTGGTATCGAGAAGCAACCTTTTCAGCTTCCTGATTTTATTGCGGCGACAGGAATTGAGAAAATTAGACAGGTAAATTTAATTCATTATAATAGCAAATTGTTTAGAGTGTCCTCTGATTTATGTCAGGAAAATCATCTGCGAAGGTTCCCTTTCCAAAAACTATGTATTTATTTAAAATAATTTATAGATTTGAGTGGATAATGACATTTTATTTGAACTAAATAATTCATTTGTGTCTCCTTTTTTTAATTCAGGCTTACATTGAAAAAGAGGACAGTAAGAAGTTGAAACAAAAGCAACGTGAGCGTATGCAGCCAAAGATGGGGAAAATGGATATTGACTATCAGGTTTTCTAATTTCTTGCTTCATGGGTTCCTTTTTTTTTTTTGGATATTTGAATTTTGTTTGAATCCTTTTTTAGCTGTCATGGAAGGTTACTTGTAGTCACGTTATTCTTTTCTGAAATGATATATTCTTGCTATTTTACTTAATGATATTCTGGCTCCTGTTTTTAGGTTCTACATGATGCATTCTTTAAATATCAGACAAAACCAAAGCTGACGACGCATGGAGACCTCTATCATGAAGGGAAAGAATTTGAGGTACTCTTCTGTGGCCTGATATACTTTATCACTACGTGTCAATTGATTTCAAATTGATATGCAATTATACAATTTCAGGCTGTAAGTTGAATTGTTAAGATTATAGAGACATTATAAGATAGCAACACACTATAAATTTTGGAAATGATAGGATCATATGCTGGGTCCTAAGGAAGACAGGGTGGTGTTTTGGTTTCTGCAAAATGCAAGCAGTTGTAGTTTAGCTTAATTTAAACCTGTGAAATGAGGAAAATCTGTTTCATAAAACCTTGAGCCTTTTGTTGGGTTATAGAATCTGGACTTCAGAGACTTCTTATGGCTTGGGATTTTTGTTGATTAAGTACATGAGAGATCAGACTTTTATACTCGTGTGTAGTCTTCTGTTGCTATTTAAATCTTGTGTGAACTCGATGGCCTTCTAGTTGCCATGGTGACTTGTTGTTTGGCTGAAACATTCAACCTGAGATATATAATGTGTTGCAACTTGCAATTGTGATGAATTTGAATGAAATGACACACTTCTCTTGCAGGTAATCTTGAATAAAGAAAACAAATGTCCGAAGATATGCATCTTTCAGTAGATTTTTCCATTGTTTTAAATTAATATTGTTCGTTTGCAATACAGGTAAAGCTGAGGGAGATGAAGCCGGGCGCTTTATCACGTGAACTAAAAGAAGCTCTTGGTATGCCAGAGGGTGCTCCACCCCCATGGCTTATCAATATGCAGGTAATTTTGCTTAACATCCTGAGTTTATTTTCGCCAATGTCTCAGTATTGTTGGTATTATTTTAACTGGCAATTTGTCATTTCAGAGGTATGGTCCTCCACCATCGTATCCTCATTTGAAAATACCAGGGCTAAATGCGCCCATCCCTCCTGGAGCAAGTTTTGGTTATCATCCTGGTGGCTGGGGCAAACCTCCTGTAGATGAAGTAAGCATCTTAGAAAGTTTATGTTTTCTGTGTTTAAGCTTGAAAGCTATCTTTAGATGAGGTAATATATATATATATATATATATATATATATATATATATATCTGTTTGTCTAACGTTCTTGCTTTTTCTTACTTATTGTCAATAGTATGGACGACCTTTGTATGGAGATGTTTTTGGAGTTCAGCAGCAAGACCAACCCAACTATGAGGTACTTCCAAGATATTTAGGAAGTTTGTATTTTGGATATTCAATTTTAGTGGTCTTGACTAATATGTTAACTCTAGGGCTTTTAGTTCCTTGTATTCTTATTGGCCTGCCTATGATAAAAATTGACTAAAGTAAAAGAAAGAATTTATAAGAATTTATAGTGCTAAAAGGACCGACAAAAATACTCCATTCTTTTTTCTCTATATGAATAGAACAGCTTAATTTAGATTCGAATATTGTATTCTCCACGGCAATGTGTAAACTTTCTTGTCAAAATCTTTGAGCCATTTGGATTTTACTGGATGATATCCTACTGGAAACATTTATCCAACCTGGTCTGGGTGTGGATGATGTACTTGGCTACAGGTGCCATTTGCATAATAAAAGTTACTATTAAATATTAACAGCTTCAATGTTTTTGGATTAAATTTCCATTGGTGTATGGTGTTCTTGGCTTCAGGTGCCATTTGGTATCAAGATAAATATTATTAATATGAATAGTTTCAAGGTTTTGGATTAAATTTTCATTTCCTTGAGCCTATGAAAATTTGACAATATGTTATTTTTTGTATCTAATGATAAAATCCAGGAGGAGCCTGTTGATAAGTCAAAGCACTGGGGTGATTTGGAGGAAGAGGAAGAAGAGGAGGAAGAGGAAGAAGAGGAAGAGCAGATCGAGGAAGAGGAGTTGGAAGATGGAATTCAATCTGTCGATAGCCTTTCTAGGTATAATTCCTTCCAGTTTTTATTTCTGTTTGGAGTTTTAATCTGTTGTACTGCCCAAAATTATCAGGCCAGGTGCTTTTTTGGTTTGGTTTTACTTGATAAATAGCCATTATGATTGTCCTGTGTTGAATGTGGAGTACTAAATTTTTTATTTATAACTTTTTTCCTTTTCGACTTCAGTACTCCTACTGGTGTTGAGACACCTGATGTCATTGACCTTCGTAAACAGCAGAGAAAGGAGCCTGAGAGGCCTCTTTACCAGGTGAGTATCATATTTGAGACTTTGCTGTCACCACATTTTCGATGTTCATATCACCTGTATGTATATTCATGATATTTTCTTCTCATTGCTTCTTATTTGTCTTGTTTCTTTCAAGGTACTCGAAGAAAAAGAAGAGAGGATTGCCCCTGGGACTTTACTTGGTACAACACACACGTAAGAATCTGCTTTGTTGTTCTTTTATTTTGGTTCATATAGCTTAAAATCTTTGAATGATGTTGTGAAAATTGTTTTTTACATACAGGTATGTGGTGAGCACTGGCACCCAAGACAAGTTAGCAGCCAAAAGGGTAAGAGATATGACATAATTTTTTGATCTTGAAATTGTTTCCTGCCTGGTTATATATATGACTACAGTTGTTCATTAGTTTAGAACTATATCCTGAGCTCGCTACTTAGGTGCATTTTATCTTGTTTGAGAACTTTTGGGCCATTTGTAAACATCATTATGTAGTATTTTCCCTTGTGCAACTCCACTTGACATTTACTGGATTATTGAGGCAGGACTTGGAGATAAACTAGCACTGTTAAGGGGGTTTTCAACTCCCAAGCCCTTAGTTAAATGACATGCTATTTAATGCCAAAATCCAATATTGTATTTAGCCCGAAGTTGTTGAAACCATTGTGACTAAATTGGCGATTATGAATATTCTTTATCTTTTTGCAGGTTGATCTTCTCAAGGGTCAAAAATCTGACAGAGTGGAAGTCAGTCTACAGCCAGAAGAGTTGGAAGTTATGGACAATGTGTTGCCTGCAAAGTAAGTTAGACTCTTATAACTTTTACCATTTAAGTATATACTATGCCAAGTTCAATATACTTTACACATTTCATTTGATTCACAGGTATGAAGAGGCTAGGGAGGAGGAGAAGATACGAAGTCAGCGTGAGGACTTCAGTGATATGGTGGCTGAGGTAAGCCTTAGTGATTCTTCTTGATGAAATATTGGGTCTTTCCGTTTGGCTTTGTTGGAGTTAGGTCTTGTAAACTTCTGCTCACATGCTTGATAATGATATGTGATGTTTTTGTTGTTAAAAGAGTCTATTTGGGTCAAGTCCTGATTTTTAACTATGGCTGTAACGGATTTTCATGCTCGGATATGAACATTCCTTGTTTGTTTATGGTTGTGTTGATGAGATGCATTTTGATGCAGAATGAAAAGAAAAGGAAGCGTAAAATGCAGGAGAAAGAGGGAAAGTCGAAGAAGAAAGATTTCAAATTCTAAGAAAGCCAAGATTTTGTGTCCTGGTGTTAGGAAAAAAGCTGGCGTTTTAAAGTTATGCTGGAAATGCTGGCTTTGGGCCGACTCGCATTCTCTCTTTCCTTTACTTTTGTGCTACAAGATGTTGTACTGAATCGGTTTTCCATCAAATGTATGCTGTAAGATGCGGTGGCGTTGCGTTCTTCTATAATAGTATACAAATTTATATCTGAATTATACGCCTATAGTAATGATCTTATTTCCTCCCCCCACTGGCATCTAGCACAATACCTTATTATTGCTCCCAACGCAATGCGTTTCCATGACTGGAAGTTTTGCTCGGCGGAATGATAACTGATTACCTTAGAACGTTGCATACTTGCATTTGACGAATGAATGCTGAATGTTTTTATTTATTTTTATTTAATTATTTTCGCAAGTTTAATAATCTTTTCACCAGTATACTCTAATTGTCCTGACATTTGCGTAATCATTAACTAGGCTGCTGCTGGCTGCTGATTGATTTGGGTCGAAATTGTAAACAAATGTCAAAATCTCCTCTTTTGAGTGCAACATGGTTGAAGCCTAAAAATTAAATCATTGCAATTGCAAACAAGGGGTTTGGTTTTGCTATTTGACATGCCAAGAAAATTCACGTTTGGAGAGCGGAGGTCTGACGCGCAGGATAACTTCTTCATCCATGCCAATGCCAATGCCAATGCCAATGCCGACGCCATGGGTGGTAGTGATGAACACAAAACCCATCCTTTGCAATGATCCGATCTCTGTTTAAGATTTTTATCTATTTTTTTGCATGTGGGCAGAAGTGTAAGCATGAACCCACGTGTTTTACCTCTCAAAAAGCATTAACTCCATAAAAGTGAAAGAGGCTGAGTTGGAATTTGGTTTTGCGTCCTGTTACGCATGAGAAATTGAATTTAGATGCCTTTCCTGCATGAATGAATGAATCAAAAACCAAAAGTAGTTTTGATCCTCCTGCTCATCATCTATGACTCTAGCACCTTCTTCGCCATTAAGTAATGAGATTGAGAGAAAGAGAGATTTTACTGCAACGTCTTAATCTATTGTCAAAATATTACGAAATTTTATTATAATATATAAATAAAAATTTAAAATTATATTTATAATATGCTTTTTGTTTGATAAAATTATAAAATTTTTGGATCAAAATAAATAATATTTGATAGGTTAAATATGAATTTTTATAAATGAAATGGAATAGAAACAAATCAAATGTGCGCTTACGACTTACCTCATGGAACCAAGGTCAAATGCTTACCATACTCAACATTCCCGGCGGCGACCAAGGAATTCGTACGGATGCTTTTTTTGCTTCATTACTTAATAATATGGAAATAAATGGAAGAATATTTAGTTCTCATCACAACCAAACTTCATGCAAATTGATTTTAGAATATCAGTCGAGATTGGGGCCCTCATGTCGATGAGTGGCGATGGCTGGCTGATAGGTTCTGTCAAAGCCTACCTTCACTCCATTGATATATCTCTTGAGGTTTATTCTATTAACAGGAATCCAATTAGGCAAGCAAGTAGTGTGTATTATTCAATTTGAGCGTGACACTTTCTTTTTATTCAGCCAACCGTCAATGCCGCAGCCTCACAACACCTTTCTTTTCTTATGTATAAATCCTTTACTTCTCCATCACTCTCTCGTAGACCTAATCCATATTGACCAACCACCGCTGCCATCTGGAAACAGTGACTATACCCGGTTGGTTTTTACATGGACGGGTTGTTGATTTGAAAGGTTGTGCTCAAAACCTTTACTTTTCCTTTGAGGTCATGTTCAACCTGATTCACTATCCATGAAAAGAAGGCTTTAATCATGATAAATGTCGGCTTCTAGTTATGTTAGTCAAGATTAAACCTTTAATTCATGCAAGCAATCGTTCAATAATGGTCCCTAGAGGTCATCTCAAACGTCTGATTCTTGAACCATTATATCTTCATGAACTGTTCTTGTTAATATTAGGGTAGTCTGAACCAAGTTCTATAAACTGTTCAGCTTTGACTTGTTTATCTTGTTAGATTGATTAAATTATCAATTAGACAGCTTGGATTTTGATTTTGGCCATTTCTGCCGCCCAAGCAGAAAACTTTGGCCATTGGATCGCATCAGTGACAAAATCTTATTGTAATGTCAAACTGGTCAGCTTGGCATGTAGTCTTCTGTCGGTTCTTGAATTGATGATTAAGCTTGAATTCGGGATTGGGATTTCCAAGTTTCAATCTCAAGCCAACTAGTAAGCAAAAACGTCCTCTCAGGATGTGGTTTCTCAGCAAATATTGCTTGATTTTTCATACACAAAGAAACAGAACTTGAACTTCCCTTTCTAGGCTATGCTCTTCCAGGAAGCAAAGAGTTATTATATGTAGAAAACTGGCTCAAAGGTTTCTTAATATGGAAAATGGACAGGTTCTTTTGACTAATTCTTTTGTCCAATTACAAGCCTTATCTTTGCCAAATATAGCTGTGGTCTGGCCATGCTGCATGAACATAAATGCAAGAATAAAAACAAAAACACCTATTCAGATTCAGGCTTGGATCATTAGAACCAAGAGAGAGCTAATGCCAAAGGGGTTAATATGATAGTGAAAATGACAACAGAAACGTTTGGAAGGAGAAGAAAAGAATTATACAAATAGGGTTATTGATGATTCGTGTAAGGCATCAAGCAAAATGTTTCTATTCTCATATCAGAAATAATCTGCCATGAGCTTCATGATGCTCGATCCTGCATCACTTTTCCATCTGTTTCCTGATATTGGACAACGATTTCTTGATTTAAACAGCACCATAACCAAATAATTCATGCTGCTCATGATTAACACGGTTGGTGATGAGTCACTGTTCCATCATGCTTCAGCATCTTGTTCATTTTCACTTTTTTCTGTGAATATTCTAATTGAATTTAGTTTTATAAGAATTTATGCCACGATAAAATTTAAAAAATTTGATAAGATCCAATTCATATGATATCTACTTGAAATTAATATGATTATTTTTTTGATCGGTCTGCAAGAGAAAGTCAAAGAGACAAAACCTTTTACAAATGATATAACTACAATGAAATTTAATTGCTTTAAGTTACTATAATTTTATTATTAAAATATAAGTATATAATTTTTTTTTCAAATATTTCAAAAGATTAATAAAAAAATAATATGATCATGAAAATAAACAAATTTTCGAATTACATAAATCTTATCTCTTTTATATTTTATTTATTTGCCGGATTCTATTCATAGTTAATGCATCAACCTTAGAACACCACCATATTCATGTTCCAACAGGATTTCATCAATTGCTCTAGTGGTCCAGCAAGGAGGCCCCATCACCCATGAGGTTCGGACACGTCGACTTCCCATGAATCATTATTATATCTCACATTAACACTAATCACTAACGTTAATGATACTATAATTAAAAATGGGCAGCTGTGACTACTTACATTGTTTATATGCCATGCTCTTCGATCGATTAGATAAGAAAGAATTTATAAATGTGAAGTACCAATGGTGGTATGATGAGCTATTGACCCCTTAGGTGCACAAGTTAGACTCTTTTGTGATTAAATTAATAATTTAATTAAGTTTGATTATGAAGCTAAACCTTGCTTAGTCGCTGTCTTAAATTGTGCGACGGACATTCTATTTTGTCCTTTTGAAAGTGTTGAACATGCCTACACAACCAACTTTACCTAACCAAACCGACCAAAGCTTGATTTCCATTCACATTCACTTAGATTAACATGTAAGAAAGATACTAAATTTGTTAATATAATTTAACTTATGCTTCGCTCGTGACTTAATTATTTGCACGTGGCTTTCATGGTCCAATTTTGTGAGACGGCCAACTTGCACGAATCATTCTTTCATAGTCTCAAGAGTCTTTCATGGAGGCTAGCTATGAAACTTTAACTATGTCAAATTTATTCGAATCATTCATGAAATTCTCATACCATTATACAATTATTATTTAGATTCTCAAATGTTTTAAATATTTGAAATCAACTCAAATGATTCTATATATATATTATCTGATATATTATTTTAAACCAATAAACGTAATCTGATTAATAAAAACAAAACAATTAACCTGTATACATTAGATTGATGTTGGATTGAGATCTAATAAAAAATTAAGAAAACAAAATTTTAAAATATTAGCATAATCTTGGAATAATTTATTTGATATCAATTTTTTTTTCTTTAAATATATTCTCTCATTAACTATGAGACAAAAGATATGATAGTTTTTCTTTCTATCAAAACAGAAGATGTTGCTTATATTCATAGACAGAATGAAATCTTATATTTACTGAAATGGAGATGCTTTTGTACAATAGCTAGATACATATCTTGTATTAAATCAGACTGTCAGAGACTGTTCTATCTGTTTGGATACTAGAGGATTATAATACCCTAGCTAGGGTTGGTTACCCTAACACTTGTAACAATTCAGAGCAAACCCATGTCTCTATTGGATGATTTTCCCACTTAGTGTGTTCATAATATGCGGAACAGAAATGAAATGAGTGATTGGTTTTGGATTTCTTTGCTTCTGCTGCCATGTTGTTTGAGGAAAGCAACTACGGTCAATTCATGGCGTGGCCGGTGACTACTAATTTGACAGAAAATGGACCCAGCAAGCAAGCATGTGTGTATATGCATATATAGCAATAGCATCATATCATTTTCTACATTTTCTTCGGGAAAAGAAGTTAAACGATTGCAGCCGTAGATCTTGGTTGCTCTTGCTAGCAATACCTTATCGTTTTCTGAACCTAGAAGATCTATTAATCGTTTTATGAGATAGAAATATAAAAATTTCAAATCAAAACGGGAAGTATTCGTGCATGAGTAGCATTGATCTCCCAACACTAGTTTGTGACATGTAATCACATGTGCATAGGCCAGTAGGCTCATCACAATCTCTAGTGTATCACCTACTAGCTATCACGTCATGTCGTTTATTACTCCCAAATGGAGCTATCAATACAATGAATCATGAAAATCTTAATTAGATTTAGGTCAATTCTATTATTAAGTTTTATTTTAATTTTTTATTTTGTAACTTAATTATTATATTATCATAATAAAAAATTATTAGATTCATTAACAAATCTTTTAATTTTATCCATTTTCATGTTTTTATCGAACAAAACCTTGATAATTAACATGAATTTTATTTTACTAATTGTTTATCATTTGAATTAAATATATTATTGAAAATGTAAAATGATATATTATATGAATAAATTAAGATAAAAGAATATGAGAGAGATGTGAAACATGACAGGGTGGATATATATGCACAGACAAATGTCGGTATAGAATAATAGGAGATATATATATATATATATATATATATATATATATATATATATATATATATATATATATATGTACATACTAACATTCCGTAGTACAACTTTTTATATCCATAGCTTAATTAGTTTAATGTTACTTGTTATAGTACAGCCTGAGCTCTACGTTCTGTCTTTACAACCCAGGTACAATCACTCCACTATAGACGGTCCAGATAATTCCACGTGTTAACAACCCACCATCACCTTCAGGCCTAAGGAATTCTCTCTCCTCTCCCTATATCTTCACTCCTTGCACTATAGAGTTCTTTGCAGAAGCAAGAGGCTTCTATATATCAGATTAATTGTTTACCAAAGTTGAAAAGATTCTAGCCAAGCTTTCTTACCATACAAATTTCTTGTAATTTTGATTTTTGATCTTATCATAAAGTTTTATTAATATCATTCCCTTATATAGTTAGGAGGCTGGCATAGAGGTTGCTTGGATTAAAGATAGAGATTGCTCAAAGCATGCTCACTTCTCATCACCTTCCTGGGAATTTCCTTGAGATTAACAGGCTCCAATTTCCAGTTTCTTCGAAACATCACACTGTTTGGTTTACAAGGAAGAATCTCATCGTTCTGCTTCTCTTCAGGCTGATTTCTCTTCTTGCTCCTCGATCCAAAGGGTAGAATTTTACTGGGTTTTGATCACCTGATCGATCATCACAGAAGAGAGTTTTGTTTGTTTGGTCTTCTGCAGTAGATATAAAGATATGGGATTGAGTTCTAAGGAGGTTTCTAGTGATGGCCATGGCTGGAGCCAATCTTTGTTGGAAGGTCAAACTCTGGAGCTTCCAAAAGCTTCAGGTTTGAAGAGACAACATCCGCAGAACCAGCAGCAGCAATCAGAGCAACTGAAGTGTCCGAGGTGTGATTCTACCAACACAAAGTTCTGTTACTACAACAACTATAACAAGTCACAGCCTAGGCATTTCTGCAAGACTTGTAAAAGGCACTGGACTAAAGGTGGTACTCTTCGAAATGTTCCTGTTGGCGGAGGCCGGAAAAACAAGCGGCTTAAGACATCAAATAGCAGCACGGCTGCCACCAACCCTGCGAGCACTGGCACAACCAGTACTGCCATCAAAAGCTCCACTAACTCTGGTGTTAACAATAGGCTCAGTACCTTGATGTCAATTCAGCCGCAGCAACAAAGACAGGATTTTCAGCTTCCACTTGCTGATCAAAAGAACATATCGAGTATGCAATTTCAGGCACCGAGTCGTCCACCATCTTCATTGTTGCAACAGAAATCTATCAATTGCAGCAGCGTGGACAGCAAAAGTTTCAGTACAAACAATGGCGTGTTCCTGGGTTCAACCCTGTCTTTGCCTCAAACTCAAGGCTTACAGTTTCCATTTTCAAGTTCAAACTCAAGCTCTTTTGACACAACTCCATCTTCAATGTCAACCTCATTTCAATCATCGAGTATCTATAATTACACTGGAAAAACAATGGAGGATCCAACCATCACCAGCATCAGCATGCCCACCACAAGTTGCACTGTTTCACAGCCATGGCAAGTACCTATTACAAGCAGTGGCATGGACTTGGCAAACTACTGGAATTGGGATGATATCGATGCACTTGTATCTACTGATATCAACATACCATGGGATGATTCTGAGATCAAACCATGAAAGTCTTTTAACCATATATCCATTGTCTATAGTCTTTTTTTGATTTGGGTGTTCCTATTTCATGAAGGATGGTTCAATTTTTTTCCCTTTAAAAAAATTAACCAGTCTCTCTTAGAATCCCCTTTTAATTTCTTGTTATTTTTTCTCTTTTCTTAGATTGATTTATTGAAAGAAAGCTTTGGTGCAACGATAAAAATTGTTTTCTTGTAATTTAAAGATTATAAGTTCAAAGTCACAAAAAAGGTTTCTCCATTAATGCAAGCGTAAGAGCCTTGCGCATAAGTTTAGCGTTTCTTAGATTGATTTATTATGTACAGTCTTCCCTTTCAACTTGCAACTGTTAAAAATGAGATCTAGACTACTGTAGAAGCTGTCATTTTTCAGATTCAGCTTCACGGTGAAGGTGTACATTTTGTACTCAACCTTCTATAATATGAACGTGTTTGTTAGGTTAGGCTTGTTTTTCATTTCATGAATGGAATAAGGTGGAGTTTTGATGGGATATTTCATATATGAAGAGCTCAGCAATGGGGTCTCTTCCAGCTATGCTTGGCAAACTGGATGTGATGGAAGATTCTTGTGGATATGCATATTTCAGGATATCTCAAAGCCAGTAATATTTAGATGGATTCGTTTCTTCATAATTTATGACCACTTGTTGGGAATCATTCTCTTTTCCTTGTCGTGACAGCATTCCGGTTGTAAAGTAGTTTTCATGCATTAGTTTTTACTTATTTTTCTCTTCTGGCCGATCTAAACTGTGTGCTTTTAGATTTCATTCATGTTTATTACTAGTTTATTTGGCACCAAATCTTTGTTCCAATATGGTCTGCTCTCATCCTCTCGGTTCAGATCCAGAGCATGTGCACATTGGGGCCACACTTTCCAGGCTTGTTCCCTGTTTTATATTATTGTATTCGGCCAGCTTCCTTAATTTAGTCATGTTCAATGAAGGTTGATTATTTAAAGTGTCACATTTCTTCTATTAAAAAGATTCTTCTTCTGCTCTTTCAGTTATTTGGGTACGAAATCCATGATGAAAATGGTTGAATCATTGTAGTCCATTAATGGAAGGCTTCTTGTTACACAGGGTAACAAATGCATCAAATAACTGATCAAATAGCCGTTTGATTATACATAGCTGCCATTGAAATGATAAGATTGAACTGACTGATGTTACAGAAATGGATGGAGACTGATTTAACTTGTTCCCTCAAGAACTTGGAAACATTCCAGGAAATTGAAGCACCTCTTACGGGGTAAAACAACTCGGCCTCTGGCAGGGATGTTTCATAGCCAGTGGGGACATGTAGTAGCAGCCACAGAAACAGTGATTATTAATTCACTCAATCCTTTTTACATGTGTTTTGCATGAGTTATTGTCACATTCTTTAATTTGACTCAGCAGAAGAATCGTAAGTCACACTTGAGTGGAAGCTTGAACTGCACTGGAGAAGCTGGTGGGCAGTTGCATTCATGAGAGTGAAAGAGTTAGAAGTGTGCCAAACTGCAATGACTAAACCAACGACTTTGTTCTTGTAAGACAACTTAGAATTTTGGAATTTCTGGAATGATGTCATTGCTTGCTTGTTCATTTCTGGTAGTCTATATCAATGTAAGAAACTTGTGTGAACTATTCTAGTCTTTGGTATTCCATTATGCTTCACCTTGTTCACGAGACAAACAGAAACAATTAACATCAGAGCTTGTCATTCTAGGATTTTTGTCAGATGATGATTTGTTAGAGATCTGGGCCTGTATTCTTGTGACGAGGTTTCAGTTCACTGGACTTTAGGCCCATATTCATCTCAAACAGGTTCGATTCACCAGACACTTTGTTGGATGTCTTCATAAAAACAACCAGACTCTGGAAATTACTTCTCAAAAACCCAGATTCAGACATTCAGTGTCTGCATTAATCCTAATCAAGTAACTAGTCTAGATTTTCCCTGTTTATCATTGTATTCGACCCCTATATCAGAAAATTAGCTCTCAAGCTTTCACTGGTATCTGACTCCAATATCAGAAAATTAGCTCTCAGGCTTTTATTGGATGTTTCTTGTCCTTGAAAGTCAGGTGCCTGGCATTTACCTTCCCCAACAAGGTTCTGAGCAGGCTAGCAACAGAAACAGAAAATATCTCCCGATTTTTTGTAAGTATTAGTTATCATCACCTTTATCAGAACTTTTATCTTAATAGAATATGATAAGTTACATAAATTAATATATAAATTCACGTTAAATCATTAACATAAATTTTCGATGGGTATTAGTATTACTTAAAAAGACATTGTCAAACGTAACTTTTAATGACCAACATATTCATAAAAAGGAACTAGTCAAACCTTCATAACCAAGCAAAAGCTAAGGTGGTAACTTCTAAAATGGGATACACACAAGTCCATGACCATGGTTATGATAAATGTATACTCAATCACACATGCTATCACCCAAGTTGTCTACACCAAAAACACTAGGGCCAATTAACAATGAATTACAATTTAGAGTATTTCTTACGACCAACTCATCTAAAGGTTTCCCATCCTCACTCCAGTATCTTTGCCGTAGTTAGCATGTTCTTCATTAGCCTTGGAGTGACTAACATAGTAAAACTCAGAGACTATAGCTGTTAAGAAAACAAATGCGGCCCCAGCTCCAAAGACACCCTTTCTCAATGTTGCACATGAGGGATTATTCACGAGATTCTTGTACTTTGTGTGATAAGCATTCCGCACTGACCCCGCCAGCAAGCATATCTCCGCAATGAAAAAGAACACCCTGAAATACCAACGCAACATGGCATTTAGATGATATGGAAACTAACAGATAGCTTTAAAAAGCAGTAGTTGACTAAGTTGCTCAAAGACACTTCTTGGCGATGATGATCAGATTATTTAAGTTATTGCTTAAACTAAAAGCATACCAGCAAGTGATAAATAGGACAATTGCCCATGCTCTAGATCCACTCGGTCTCATGGCTTTCCCACAGCATAAGCATCGGCTCGCCACCATTATTAATATCTGACTAAGCAGAAGGAATAGGAATGAACCAACACCCAATCCAGTTGCAATGTCCTTATCATAAACACAATAGGTCCGATCTCCATCATGTTCAACATTAGCCTGCAAACGGAGAATGAAGGATTACCCTTTTAGATTATAATAAACCAGTTTCTCCCATATACAGTGGAAAATTGTTACACTCAAGTTTCATGGAGGTAAAAATCACAATGATTCTAGAATCTATTCCTTCAAACAAAAAGCCCTGCAATACTAATACTCTTTTACAAACTCTTAATTGTCTTAAGACCTGGAAAGCAAAATAGGTAATAAAGCATGCAAATTTAATCGTCAAAGATGCACTTATTTATGCAAATATAAGCAACATGTATACAATAATATCTTTGTAAGATACACCAATTGTAACATTACCAAACATTCTGCAGATGTTGACGGAAGTATAGACTATGATCTCCACCAACAGCTACCCTACCCAAATCTAAAGAAAAGCAACAATATGCCCTTCGCTTGAAGTTCTAATTAAACCATTCTTGCAATAGCATTCGATTTAAAAATATATGTAATATAGACAATGTTCTCAGCATTGTTTCCTGTAGTCTTTTCCTACATATTTCTTGGATATTCCTTTATCATGAATCCAACAAGCTTGTCCATAACAACTGCAGTGAAACGAAGTTTCCTTCTTTAGTAATTCAGATTTAAGACTCCTTGAACTTACATCTAAATCTTGTTATCCCATCTTTTTAGTCAAATAGTTTGCACTCTGCATCCACATGTATTTCTAGCTTAGCTTTCAGCGTACATTTGTTGAAAAATGAAACTTTTGCACAACCTATGAAGATTTTAGTAGTAATATCTTGTTCTTGCCTAACTGACCAACAGGTTAAAGCAGATTTATTCTAGATCTAGCAAAGAACTATGTAGCAAATATTTGTTTTTCACAAAGCAGCAAGGAACCAAAAAGACAAAACTTTTCACTTACAATAAGAGAAAGGCCCAAACTTTTCAGCATGAAATCCAAAACCCAATTCATACAAATTGAAACAAAATAAGCCAACCAAACTTCTGCAAATTAGCATATCAAAGCAGCTAGAAAAAAAGGAGATGCCCTAGAAAAGAAACAAAACTAACATAGTAAATATAAAGAGAAGAAAACTCACAGTACTTCTCCTTTGCTCAGCAGCAACAGCAAGTCCAAAAGCAATCAGATCAATCACAAAAACCAGAGCCAGTAACAACGTGGAAGCCATAGCTCAAACAAACCAAAAAAACCCACGAAGCAGAAACAAAAATCTCGAGGAGTAATGACCCAGACAAGCAAAAAGAGAAGAAAAAGTAAGCAAAAGCGTTTGTGAAAAGGAGAAACAAAACTGGTCGCGTGGTTTTAATTCTCGAGAAAGTTAATTAGAGCCTAAGTAAATTACTGATTAAATACGCAAAAGGGATCGACAATAATGCAAAGAACCGAAATTTTCTCTCTCCAACAAGAAGTACCTATGATTAGGAAACGACAGATGTTTCCATTAGTTCGGGTGGGTGCTAGTCTGGGTTTTGGAGCATGAATTTGCTTGAAATTTTTGTGTGATGATTTGATTTTGACCCTGTGTTTATCCATTAAACAGAGTACAAATACTAGAAACGGGAGGTAAATCATTTTTATATTTGGGATGGAAACTTGGCCAGATCCAAAGTTGAAGTTTTATATTATTTTATGATTTAGCTTCCAATGTCATAAATTGATAAGGAATCTGACTCTTAAATCATTTATTTTTATCCTTCTCGCCAATGGTTTTCATTTGTTTTATGATTTGTTGAAACCATTTGCATTCCTTATCATGCACAAAATTGTGATATTGATAATTGACGTTGATATTGATGTTACGTGAGGAAATAAAATAATTTAAAGGATTAAGCCGTTGAGAATGTCAATTATAATTATCGTATAATTAATTTAAAAAAATTATAAAATTCATTTTCAGTTTGGATTATAAAAAATTAATTTGAATTTAAATAGTAAAAAATATCACATAAATTCGAATTAATACGGATATGTATTATAGTTAAATATTTTATTATTTAATATGTTGTAATATATATTATTTGTATCAAAGGTTCAATACGTTGCCAACTCTCAAAATCAGATTACTTTGGTAATAATGTGAAGAAAGATGCTACAAATTGCAAAACGATAAAAAATGCGGCCATGGAAGAAACAAAGAAAAAGCAGAGTCTTACTCATGGTTTCCTGATTGAGAATCAAGGATAGTGAAAGCCATTGTAGACTTACACATTTTTTGTAACTTGTTGCAATGGATAATCATCGATGCAGCAGCTTGTCTTGTTGAGTTTTAATGGCTTTACAGCATGCAGCTTTTCTTTGCTTGATGCTCTTGTTTGAGGGCCTTGAATTTAGCCACTAATTCATCATAGTCAGGGAGCTTCGGGTGCACATGTTTAAAAGATGATGAATTGATGCCATTGAAGATCTGAAACTGCCTGCAAGAATCTGACTGCAAGCTATAGTCATTGGTTGTTTTCTTTACTCTTTCTGGTGCAATAGTCATACAGTGACTAGATCCACTAGAGTAAGAGTCACAGCAGCCATGAAATTCTGATACCAACAAGCTTGCTCCACTAAATCCATAGTCGTTTCTTTCTGATAGCGGAGTTGAACTTGAATTGAATAAAAATATTGTTTTCTCCCCAGCATAATGGTCTTGTAGGGAGTTAATCTGAATCTCCTCTACTCCATCAAGATTGAAAGTTCTTTCATTAAACTGGAAACTTTTTCTTCTGGTTTCCACCTTGTTTTCAAATGAGTTTGCGGAAGGCTGGTTTGTGACAAAACTTTCTAAACTACCCTGGTCTGGTAATTTATTGCAGACCAATTCGGATTCCGATCCTTCCCAATCAAGCTTATCATTACCGCATATCTGCAATTGGATTTGCAATCAAATTCAGGACTGATTTGAAAGATATAGAGTTGCAATTATAGCACAGACATACTAGCATGTGATTCGGTCCAAGCCTCTTGTTGCTCTCAGGGTGCTGTGCCTGGAGGGCAGGATCCTTAGCTAGTTCAACAATCAAACTCAGCTTCATATTATTTGGAATAGACTTTAAACAGAGTTTTTCCTTGACCTGAAACATAAAAATAATGATTGCTATAGAATAAATGACACAAAATGGAAATTGGAAGGAGGCATCATAGTTAGTTATAGTTCAAAACCAACAGTTTACAACCTGACAATTCACATAGTTTCCAGGATGTAATTCAGTGACTGCTTTGATGAATTTTCTCCCATATCGCTCTTCAAATAGCTGGCTGATTGTTTGCAACTCCGGCAGATCTCCTCCACACCATGGGGCAGCAAAGATTAAAGTTGAAACTGCTTCATTGATGTCATCAGGGCAGTTCCTGGAAGAGACATGGAAAAATGGATGAAGCATGATTCTCTAGACAATAACAAATGCAGAAAACAGTGTCATGAGGTGGAAACAAAACAAAAGAAAAAGACAGCAGCTTTTTCACGTTGGACAACTACATTAAGAATGGCAAATGCAATGCACAAGTTTTTCATATTGTAGACCTTAAAAAGAGTCGTATATACGTAACTTTTTCGGCTGTTTCCCCTACGGTAGAAAAGTTATACAGGCTTGTTAAGGTTTCTGTCAAAATTTCTTGCAAAGTTTGAACTTCTTAGAATGTGTAAACTCATCAGAAAGGAACTTGAAACCCTACTTCTGCATAGACTGAGAGGAGTCATACTTGTGCTTTGGAATGTATGCGAGGTGAAGGATGACGAATTCACAGAAATGCTCCAGCAAATCATATACACTCAACAAAATCTGGTTCTTGAAAAGCTCCTCAGCCTGAAAAGAAATACAGTAGGAGTTCAAATAACACCCTAAGAAAAAGTAAAGTTCATGGTAGTTCTTTGATAAACCAATGGTACTTGGGAAAAAGCAGTTTCAGGTTTGCCAATCCTGAGCAGCTCAACAATGTCCTCGCGTGCTTGATTTATGATCGAGCGTCTCTTAATCTTGAGAAACCTAAGACGGCACTGGACATGCCTGACCAGTTTCTTGCTGCAAAGAGTAAGCAAGTCTCTTAAATTACAATGCAGTTGAACAAAGATTGTATTGCTTTAGACTGACATGAGATTACCATTTAGAAGCTTTTCTCCATCTAAACGGAATACAACACATACTTCTGTCGAAATTTAGAAAAAGAACATGACAGTGCCAAGGGGGAAATCTTATGTATGTTTGCTGTTAGGCCAAAGGCGATCCTTTTCTGCTTGGGACAGTTGAGAATTGAGATATGTAGCAGACCTTCAAGGCAGTTACCAAGCTGGTGAACTTTGACGGTTCCAAATAGTAATGCTCCACTTTCTAGCGGTTATATAACTCGAGAAACATTTACTTGCCAATTTTCCAGTGTTCTCGTTTTAGAATGAAATTGAACCAAAACCAACTCTGATAATCCGAGTATATATTTTGTGTTTATAGTGTATAAGATACAAAAATTATTATATCAAAATTTATGATAATATAATTTAAAGGATTGCAAAACTTTAAATCGAGCGGAAGTGAAAATTAGTCTCATACCGAATGTAACATGAGGATGAAACATTAATTTTTTAATTTTTATTAAATTTTAATTCGTGGTTTAAATTTTAATCCATATATTTTTTGTGTATTTTTTATATTAATTTTATATCCTATCTAAAATTATTAAATATTCAATTACACATGTCAACTCACATAATTAATGGTGAAGCCCAAACCAAAAAGAAATAAAGTTTGAGCTATGGACCGGAAATGGGGAACCGAAGATCTGTGGGTCGTTGGGCTGGGATGATTTTAAGTCAGCAGAGCCCATTGCTCAGCTTCTTAATTTCAAGCTGGCGTGGCTACGGCAGACCATTTAAAGTTGTCGTCTGTAACTAGTAGATAACTATGTCTGTACTTTTTGGGCAAGAAAAATAGAAATTTTCTATCTTATAAAAAAACAAATAAAAGAAAAAGAAAGTTTCTATCTTATCTCTTAAATTCTTAGCAAGTTGAGAAATTTTTTTTCTTTCTAGAAATTAAAATAACTATTATTTTAAAATTTAATACTCAAACTTTATTAAGAATACAAACAATTTTTCAATTTCTTATTGCATGAAATTAAAATTATCAATTTTTACTTTATTTTTATTATAATTATACTCATCAAATTTAAAAAATGAGTGAATGACGTCTAATTTATGTTTTTTTTTAAAAAAATTCTCTAAATATTTTTCATTTAACTCATTCTATAAATCTAAATAATTTTTTCTTTTTTTTTTTACAAATGAAGTCGTCAAACTAAAAAAATTAACAAAAAACTTAAATATTTTTTATGCTTTTAAAGTTTTAATTATAATAAAATAAAAATTTTATAATCTTAATTTCATGAAATAAAAAATTAAATACTTATTTTTATTTTTGAATGAAATTCGAAGACTTATTTGAATACTATCCTTTATTTTTCAATAATGTGAGAACTATCACTTAATTTTACTAATTAAGAAATTGAATTAAATAGCATTTTAAATTAAAACTATATTATAAACTTATAATTAAATTCCATATTAATTAAGGTTTTAAATCAGTATACTACCGTATATAATTAGTTAAACTCTATCTACAAATAATCTCCATTTATGTGCAATGAAATTTTCAAAACTATTTCCAGTCAAGGATACTTGTTTTCGATATTAGTAATGAAAAAAATGATCACGCAAAAATGATTTCAAAATGGGAATCGAAATGTAAATTTCCAGCATGCATGCCAGAAGTTCAAACTTATACAACAACTATTGTAAATGGAAATGTAAATTTCCAGCATGCATGCAAGAAGTTCAAACTTATACAACAACAATAGTCCTTAATTACCAACAATAATAGGTAGCTTTCTTCTTCGATCTCCAGTAATTTGTCATTTCTGACATTTGTCAACTATGGAATTTGCATGTGCATTATTGCCTGTAGAAAAGTCCAATGCAGAATTCGTTATAAAAAGCAATGCAAAGTCTCTTGATCTTCGTATCATAGCTTTGCTCAATACCCTAACAATGGCTTCCCTTTTCCCACCATCATCGACCAGCTCTAACACCATTCCCACTTCCGTTATTTCCTCTTCATCGCTTCCGAAAACATCCCAAGTTTCCATAGCCAGAAAGCAAAACCCTAACTTCATCCGCAAAGTCGTGTCATGCAAAGCCACGAATGGTGACGAAAATCATATCAAATTTGATAGAAGAGATGTTCTCATTGGCCTTGGAGGTATTTACGGTGCAGCAAGCCTTAGCCATGATCCGCTTGCAATGGCAGCACCAATATCTGCTCCAGAGTTGGAAAAATGTGGCCAGGCAGATTTACCTGAAACTGCAGAACCAACCAGTTGTTGTCCACCAGTATCAAGAAAGATCCTGGGTTTTAAACCACCTTCTTCCAATTCCCCTTTACGCGTCAGGCCTGCTGCTCATCTGGTTGACGATGCCTACATAGCCAAGTATTCCAGGGCCATTGAGCTTATGAAAGCTCTGCCTGCCAATGATCCACGTAATTTCATGCAACAAGCAAATGTTCACTGTGCGTACTGTGAAGGAGCTTATGATCAAGTCGGGTTTCCTGATCTTGAGCTTCAAGTTCATAATTCATGGCTCTTCTTTCCATTCCACAGATATTATCTCTATTTCTTTGAGAGAATCTTGGGTAAGTTGATTGATGACCCGACTTTTGCTTTGCCATTTTGGAACTGGGATTCTCCTGCTGGCATGCAAATGCCGGCCATTTATGCAGACATTAAATCACCTCTCTACAATGAGCTCCGAAACCAAGCTCACTACCCACCAACACTACTTGATCTTGACTACAATGGTACTGAAGAAATTACAACAAAAAGAGATCAATTTACGAGCAATCTAAGAATCATGTATAGGCAGATGGTTTCTAATGGCAAGACCCCCGGGCTCTTCCTTGGAGGTCCCTTCCGAGCAGGCGATGAACCCTACCAAGGATCCGGTTCGGTTGAGAACGTGCCTCACGGACCGGTGCACGTCTGGTGCGGCGATGACGAACAACCACAAAGAGAAGACATGGGAACTTTTTACTCGGCAGCAAGAGACCCCATTTTCTACGCTCATCACTCAAACGTCGATCGAATGTGGACCGTCTGGAAGACGTTAGGTGGGAAGCGAAAGGACTTCACCGACCCGGATTGGCTAAACTCCTCCTTCCTTTTCTACGACGAGAACGCAAATCTTGTTCGCGTTAAAGTTCGTGATTGCCTTGACAATCGAAGCTTGGGATACGTATATCAATATGTTGATATTCCATGGCTAAAATCAAAGCCAACTCCAAGAAAACAAACCAAGAAAGTTGCAGTAGAGGGTGGTCCGGGAATTGCAGTTGCAGCAGAAATTAACAAGAGAAACGTGATATCTACCAGTCAATTCCCGATAGTCTTAGACAAAATCGTGAGTGTTAAGGTTCCAAGGCCAAAGAAATCGAGGAGTAAGAAGGAAAAGGAAGACGAAGAAGAAATACTGGTTATTGATCAAATTGAGTTAGAAGGAGATTCATTCGTAAAATTCAATGTATATGTGAATGACGAGGATGATCCGACAATTGGACCAGACAACACGGAGTTTGCTGGGAGCTATGTGAATGTGCCACACAAACACAAGGGAAGGATGAAAATGAAGACATGTTTGAGGTTGGGGTTAACCGACTTGTTAGAAGACTTGGGAGCTGAGGATGATGACAGTGTTATGGTGACTTTGGTGCCGAAATTCGGAAAGGGAGAAGTCAAGATCGGTGGTATCAAGATTGAGTTTCTGCAAGATTGAATCACTTAAATAATTTGGATCAATGTTTGGATTTGGGATATCTTCGCTGTTGGTAGTGTAAATTGTTAATGGAATGTTTTTAATGGCCATAATTTTTTTGCTTGAAATTTAAGACTTAATTGGATATGTGGTATTCGAAAACTGCATTTTATGATTGAATTTCGTACCTAAAAAAGTTTCTACTTCATTTTTTTTCGCCAACTTTTTTTTTTCAAAATAAAATAAAGTAATCGATATATATATATATATATATATATATATTATTTTATTAAAGAAAGGTCTAACGGTATATCAAAGAAGAAAAATCAATCTTAAAATCAATGAGTAAATTGAGATTACTTAATTTAATATTGAGATATTTCTAAAGCATATTGGTGTGATTGATTCAGGCTTCACAGAATTATTGACTGTTGTTGAGGCACTTTAAATCATCATCAAAGCTAATATTGCCTCTTTCCCTCACTTAATCATTAAAAGTGACTACAAGGTCGTGGTAAAACAAAATTATTGATAACCCATGAAAATATAGCAATTTTCTCAATAAACTTTACAATTTTGCCTTGAGTTCCGACTCGATTTTTTTTGTTCATATTTTTAGAGAAGTTAATTTTAATACCGATTCTCTTGTTAAATTAGGAGTTAAAACTTCGATTTTGCGTAACCAAAAAAAAAAAATTGATTTTGAAGCACGGTTGTAATATTTTCCTTCTTTAATAGTATTTCTTTACTTTAAAAAAAAAATCCGAGAAATCTATTATTAGACATTGGGAGATCAGCTTACTTTCAACAACCAAAGTTAACTATTCATATTTTGCCATAAATCTTCAAATGGAATTTTCAATGAAATTAACGTGATGAAACTAATGAATAAGAAGACCGATGTATATCTTGACAGGTAATCAAGGTTAGAAAAAGCATACTATAGCATTGTAAAACCGATCAGTGGTGGTTTCCATTTGGAAGTTTATCTCCTGCATCCAGTAAAGACAACTGTCAAGTTGTCGTGGTTGAAAAATAAAAGATAAAAAAAAAAAAAAAACAAATACCAAGTGAGAAATTGAAATTTTTCCTCAAAGGTTGCTGAAAATGATTCCTTCCTTGCTTTGATACAAGCTGGAAATTTCAAAACTAATCGTAAATTGTCAACTTACCTTTCAACATGCTTTAAATTATTAGCTGAATTAAAATATGCGAATATTTCAATCATAATATTTGTTTTTTTTTTTCCTTTCAAATCAAAGTTTTTTATTATAAAGACCCATAAGCTGCAGATGAAGGGCATTAAGGCCCAACAGGATTTTGGAGTTATGACCCCAAAATCAAGGGGAAACTTAAGATTGTGGTACATGAAACAGGATGATTCTGAACGTTGGGATAGATTTACAATATATATGATAATATATTTAATTATGAATTAAATAAAATTATCAGTTGGTTTAGAAATTCAAGAGTAAGTGTTGAGATTTGGACCAGTAGCCTATTATTTTATTTGCGTGTCAACAATGTCTATCACATTTTTTGAGTTTCCCATTTGATTAATTGATTAAATATTTTGGACTTTTAATGCTCTCTTTCCTTTCTGTCTCGTTTTGTTTGTCTGTTTTCATTTAACTTTTACAATTTTTTTAAAAAAAAAGTGATTTTAGTATATTTTTATTAAAATTTTAATTTTTTAACAAATTAAAATACCAAGAATGTAATGCCAATAAATAAAAAAATGAAAAATAACTTTAAAATATAAAAAGTAAGAGAATTATGTATTCAACAAATAAAGAGAGAAAATACATTTTGGAAATCTAAAAAATAAGGAAAAAAATAGCGAGAATAGTAATAAATATGCATTAAATTTCAATTAATGTGCAATTAAAACTAATTGTGATGAAACTTAATTTCGTCACCAGAAATGTAAGAATTTCAATTAGGATTGCTTGCCAAACATTTCCAAGCTGTATATATAAAATTTAGGACTTGTATTAGGTCATGATGTAGGACAAATTGACTCTGATTTGGAGTGATAAATGTGACAGAATAGAGATTTGTGTCCATGGATTGCTTTAGTTGACCAAATTAATAAGTTTGAATTTACATGTTCTAATATTTATTTTCCGCCCACAGGATTAAGGGGGTTGGACATTAAAAAAAGTCCAACAGTTAAGATAAACTCTAACCTAACAAATTGATGAATGAGATGAAATTACTATAAAAAATAATCATCGATTGGTGGGAAAGCAAGTAAATAAGTATAGCAAGTACACATTGAAGAAAACTCTAGTTAATATCTAAAGAATGAGTCCAAGAACCAGAAAATCTTAGTTCTTTCTATTTAAAAATGTATATATTTTATAAGATATATGTGTATATACATAGAAAGAGTTGTACTTGATACAATGGTAGTAAAAAAATTAATTTTTTTTAAGAGATTAACACATTTTTTTTTATTTTTAATATACCTTAGAACAGTATTTGTTACTTTGTTATTTTCGATTATGAAATTTAAAAATTTCAATGACAATTTATCAAATATTTTTTATTAAAATTGGATGTGAAAAAAAAAAGAGTCTAACTTGTATATATATATAGAAATACCTGTTTATTATGAATTTAAGAAAGAAAGATAAAACAAGTGCAGCCCACTTTGCTTTTACATGTTTGGTTTAAACAAATATTTATTTTACAGAGAAAAAAAAATGACTTTAACATTTTCCCAGATTGTTAAATAAATTAGGTATAACTAATCTTTTGCATTAAAGTTCAACGAATCAAATTGTTTTATTATTTATATGTATAAGAGTCGTGAGAGAAAATTTATCTCTAACATTCACTTTTGAATTATTTTCTATTGGAAGATTTAGCTTCTTTGCAAACTTTTTTATTGGTTGCAATTAATTAATGAGTTATATATATATTAATAATAATTTTTAAAAAAAAATTATATATAGTATTAAATGATTGTCCACATGCCTATTTTTTTATTTTTTAATATACTCTAGTAGTATGCATTATTCTAATAATTTTGATGTGTAAGATATTTTTTAATTAATTACCTTTTAATTATGCGGGGTTGTCGATCCTTCAGCGTATTCAAGGTTATTATTATATTATAAAGGGTAGCACTTACGTAAGAAGTTTCCTGAATTAGATCTATTTCTTAAAGCTTTCTATTGCATTAACTAGGTCAAAGAAAAGGAAAACTAAAATCACCGACTTCAATAGATCTACAGGATTCAAATAAAATATATAAAAAATGTAAACAATTAAAAAACATTATTTTTATACGAAATTTTATCAATGCTTATTATTAAATGATGAAATTTTTGTTATATTTTTTATTAAAAATGCTTAAGCAATAAAAAATATTTAAATTATTTCAAAATTTGTAAATATATATATACTTGAATAAAATTTCGTTAACAATTGTATCTTTTATTTTTACTCAATTAATTTTTATACAGTAACAAAAAAAATTTTAATGCATTTCAATTCATGGCAGCAATGTTAAGGCAAAGTTCATATACATGTAATAAGTATTCAATTAACTAAATAAAATGAAAATATCAAGCAGGCATATTCAACGTTCCAATTACAAGATTAATTAATGATCTTTAATTTCTTTCCAAGTGAGTGAATTTCCAAATGTTTTTTATAATTTTTTTGTCAGTCTGGAACACGCATATGCCAATCCTCATGCATTATAAGTACAATGGTAGTCCTTTGATCTCCATCACACACACCAAATTATGGCTTTTCTCCTACCACCATCCGCGGCCAGCACCAGTAGTACCGGTGGTGGTGTCACCACTTCCATTGCCTCTTCTTTCCTTCCAAAAACATCCCAACTTTCCATAGCCGGGAAGCGAAAGCCTAGATTCATATCCAAAGCAGTCTCATGCAAAGCCACAAAAGGTGACCGAAACCCCAACCCTAGTGTGAAAAATGCTGGGGAATCTTCTGTTAACAAGTTTGATAGAAGAGATGTTCTCGTTGGCCTTGGAGGTCTCTATGGTGTAACCAGCCTTAACAATCCGTTCGCATTTGCTGCACCAATTGGTGCTCCGGAGATGACCGAATGTGGCAGAGCAGATCTGCCTGCTGGTGCCAACCCCGTCAATTGTTGCCCACCACCATCGACGAAAATCATAGATTTCAAGCTTCCTCCTTCAAATGCTCTATTGCGCACTAGGCCTGCAGCTCATTTAGTTGATAAAGCCTACTTAGCTAACTTTTCCAGGGCCCTTGAGCTCATGAAAGCTCTTCCTGCTGATGATCCACGTAACTTCATGCAACAGGCAAATGTTCATTGTGCCTACTGTGATGGGGCTTATCACCAAGTTGGGTTTCCAGATCTTGATCTTCAAGTTCATAACTCATGGCTTTTCTTTCCATTCCATAGATGTTATCTTTATTTCTTTGAAAAAATCTTGGGTAAGTTGATTGATGACCCAACTTTTGCAATTCCATTTTGGAACTGGGATGCTCCTGCTGGGATGCAAATGCCTGCCATTTATGCAGACCCTAACTCCCCACTCTATGATAAGCTCCGCAATGCCAATCACAAACCACCTACCCTTGTTGATCTTGATTACAATGGCACCGACGAAAGTTCGTCAACTAGGAATCAGATATCAAGCAACCTCAACATCATGTACAGGCAAATGGTGTCTAATGGCAAAACCCCCAAGCTTTTCCTAGGAAATGCTTATCGTGCTGGCGATGAACCGGACCCAGGAGCCGGTTCACTTGAGAACATTCCTCACGGACCAGTCCACATTTGGTGCGGTGACAACACACAACCTAATTTAGAAGACATGGGTAATTTCTATTCCGCTGCAAGAGACCCCATTTTCTATGCTCATCACTCCAATGTGGACCGGATGTGGTCCGTTTGGAAGACATTGGGAGGGAGGCGAACCGATTTCACGGACTCAGACTGGCTTGATTCCGCATTTCTTTTCTATGATGAGAATGCAAATCTTGTTCGTGTCAAGGTTCGCGATTGCCTTGACACTAGAAAGTTGGGATATGATTATCAAAAGGTTGATATTCCATGGTTAAGCACGAAACCAACTCCTAGAAGGCTTGTTAGTAAAGTGAAAAGCTCTCTTGGAGTTGCACAAGCAGCAGAGACAAAGAAAAGAGTTCTAAGTAACGTGCAATTCCCTCTGGTTTTAGACAATGTTGTCAGCCTCGAGGTTGCAAGGCCAAAGAAATCAAGGAGTAAACAAGAAAAAGAAGAGGAAGAAGAAGTGTTGGTGATAGAGAACATTGAGTTCGACAGAGAGCAATTGCTGAAATTTGATGTGTACGTTAATGATGAGGACGACACCACCATCGGACCCGACAACACCGAGTTTGCAGGGAGCTTTGTCAATGTGCCCCATAAACATAAACATGGAAAGAAACTGACAACATGTTTGAGGTTAGGGTTAACAGATTTGTTGGAGGAACTGGATGCTGAGGATGATGATGGCGTGGTGGTCACTTTGGTGCCCAAATACGGTAAGGGTCTTGCCAAGATTGGAGGCATCAAGATTGAGTTTGCGCGAGATTGATGAATTAACTTATGTTTCCACACAAAATTCTCAGTTGAGAGACTATTTTCTTCTGCAATCTTTTCTTGTGATTTGTCATTGTGGAACTTAATAATCCCAGTTTTTTTCTTCTTATTTCCCTTGTTTGTTTGATTGTGCAATGGATTACCTCCATCTAATGGTCAACTCATAGAGTTATTGGGATGCACGTTTTAACAGGCTTTTTCTTCCCCATTTTTCTTAAAAACTAGCAAGTGGTAGATAGGTAGATAGGGTTGATGAAAGGATAATATTGTAAATCAAATTGGCTAATGGCTCTCTTATTATATTGCTTATAACTTTGAAATCTAATTAAATCAAACACCATTCTCTCTCGGCTACTAGTCGTGCAATGAATTTTTCAAACACATTTATTGTTCATCTTCTAGATAAACCTAGCTAATTGCATTGCAGACACCCAAACTTTCTTTGTTCTGTATTAAGAAAAAAACCGTTTTATGTGACTTAAAACTATAATTTACACGTCACAAAAGAGTGAAATATACTGTTGCACAAACTACTAAAACTAATGGTTCAAATATATATAATACATATAGTTTCAATAGCCAGCAAAGTCATACGTCCCTAAGGCCTGTGCCTCATAGAAGGGGGCAAAGGGCAGATCATCAACTAAAAGAAGATCAAAAGAAGAATAGCAAAGGATTTGATAGAGTTGGGGAGATTTCAATTGAGCTTACCTCGCCCGAGTTTAGATGCCAATGATTCTATAGAGGCAGTTTACCAGTTACTTGCCATGGTAGAGGAAACAATATGGATGAATAATCACAGACCTTAGGCTATTAATAATGAACTCTCTGCTGTCTGCAATCTGCTCCTTGAAAAGCTCTTCCTCAGCCTGGAAAATCACTGTAGAAGTTAATTTTGCATATGAAAGTATTTGGAACATATCAGTTATTTTTTAGTAAAATTAACCAATCATATACTGCAAAAGAGTAAGGCAAAGTGGGGTTGAAAGCAAATTGTCGTACCAAAATTAAAGAAGAAAGCCAAAAAAAATCTATGCAAAATTGCCAAAAAAAAATCAATGAAGGTTAATTATTGGTAGATAGGATGGCAAACAAAGGAATATGGTGAAATCTTAAATTTGTGAATGAAGCAAGAACACATCCTGATACTTATATTAGGTGTATAAAACATAGAAATTACATAAAGATTCTTAATGTGTAATACAGTACAAAGTACAATGTGTACTAGAATTGTACTTTGAATAAACTGTGCTGACTTTAGGTTTTTATATAATTTGAGGTTTTTTCATTTTTTAGTTTTTTCTCCCCATCTCAAGAAAGTATGGACCAGGGTTTATCCTCTGGCCCAGAAGGCGCTTTCATGTCTGGTGGGGACTTTGGGTCAACGGGCTAAAAATAAGTGGGTTAGGTGAGATGATTGTAGATGATTTTGAGCTAATTGTTGGAGTGCAAAGCCTGGAAACCCGTGACAAGCGACAACTATTGCAATGTTATGCAGCCTTTATTTTGTCAGGTAATGGCAGGTAATGGCATTGAACATAAAGGGCTTTATGGCCTACTTGAAATAGGTTAGTTGGGTCCAACATCGAGGCAGAGTGATGGTCAGACCAAGTGGCTTGATTGCAGATAGTTGAGCCCAAAACTAAGTTAAAAGTCGGAGTAAAGTTGAGGTTATTATTTGAATCTGGTTCTATAGGCTAGTTTGGTCCAATAGGGAGGCAGAGTGATGGTCAGACCAAGTGGCTTGATTGCATACGGTTGAGCCCAAAACTAAGTTTAAGTGAGATTAAAGCTTTGTTTTTTACTAGAATCTAGTTCTGTTCCTCCAGTTACTTCCGGAATGCAAATGATGATCACCAGCCTCCTGAATTTGTTTAAAATCTTTAGTATAATGGCATTGAACATGTAATCATCATTTTTCTATAAAAAAAAAAAAAAGAATAAGAAAAACTTGAAAGGTTCAGCAACCAAAATACTATTACATTAGTATTTAACAATCTCATGCGGGGGGAGAATTTGCAGGTTTCTTTAAGGACTGTTTCAAACTCCTGAAGCAGTTTTAGTTTCCTAGTTCATCAAAATCAGAGCTCGAACAAAAGTAGCATTAATTTACAAAGCCCTTGGAAACTTGGATTCCTCGAGTTTCTCATGCTATATTATTATGAACTTGGCATATGCACTATACTACACCTTACATTGGTATTATAATTACTGGTGTTGAGGATCAGTCATCACTCATCAGTCTGAATTTCATGAGCTAGTTCTCGGGTCAGCTTGTCTGCACGCTCATCATGTCCTCCGGCAAATGTATAAACCCGGAAAGCAAATTGGAAAGCCCTCCACAGCATTTTAGTGCACCCCTTCTGTTGCGCTTCAGCATTGGTTTTGGACCCTTTATTCTTTGCCAACTTTACTTCTCTTCTCTCCTGAATAAAGTACCAGAAAATGGAAAATCCAATTATGATGTGACTGGCAAATAACAGCAAGCTGCCTCAAATTGATTGAGATTTGAGAAGTAGTTATATTTATTACATATATTCTGATTCGAGTTACCTTCAGTGCCAACTCCATGCAGTTGGAGGAAACATCAACCATTGCTTCCTTGATTCGTACAAGCATTTGGAAGTCAAAATCGATATTGTAGCTCTTAAATTTCTTTGATTCTTCATCTTTGTTTCGCTCCAGAGCATCTACTTCCTCTTTGACCTGGAAGTAATTAGTATTAATTTATGCATATTGGTTAGTTGTGGAGAATCCCTTTGAAGGTAATGATCAGAATGTATTAATCTTATGTTTATTCAAGAGCCAAATCATACCTTGGTGAAGTAACGCTCAATCTTGTTAAGATCCTGTGCCAAAGGAGATTCAATCTTCCATTTTTGTAGTTCAGTAATCATTGATTCTAACCTCAAGTAAAGTGCTGATGCTGTCCTTAATGCTTCCAACTTTTTTGTGGGGAAGCCTTCAAACTTTGCTAAAACCTGCAATCCAAAACATTTGGAGCTTAAACAACGATTCATGAAGTAATAGAATTATCAGTATAAGGCTATATAATAAATAGATAAACAAGCTCATATTAACCTGAGTTTCATCTGTTAAGTTCTCAAGAATCGATTCCACCTGTTTGTGGAACTTGAGAAGCTCACTCATGTCCTTTGCATTGAATTTGCTGATGGCAGTTTTGAGCTCTGTGATTGATTTTGCATATTTCTCAACATCTTCTTCGATTTGTTGGAAGTAAGCTGATCTGAGACCAAAAAAGAATAAAGAATATGACGAGTAACTTGTTTCACAAGATTTCTCTTATTTCTTAAAACAAAAAATTCACTAGAATAAAGCTCAGCTGCCATTATTTATTAGACTGCTGTGAGAAACATACCTCTTTGTCATCTCTGCTAATGCATCAGCCATCCCTTGTTTCTTCCCACTGGGGCTGCTTACAACCCCACTCGTTTTTCCATTAGGTGACTTGCCTTGCACAGGACATCCTTCCACTTTGCCCTTAAGAACCCGATATAGAGTTCCCATATGACTTGATCTCTTCAGTTTAGTAGTTGCTTTCTTGAGGAGCACGGATTTTGCTGCAGGAGGTGGGGGAGGTGAGGGAGCAACTCCATTCGCTCGTGACATGGGTCGCGGCGGCGGTGGTATTCCTGATACCTTAGGAGGAGGAGGTGGTTGAAGTGGTGCCCCTGTTGCCATTACTTTTGGATGCTGTGAGACTGGAGGTGGTAGAGGAACGGGTGCTCCTGTCGCCACTACATTTGACTTCAACGGGGCTGGAGGTGGAGGAGGAACGGGTGCTCCTTTCGCCACTACATTTGACTTCGATGGGGCTGGAGGTGGTGGAGGAACGGGTGCTCCTTTCGCCACTCCATTTGACTTCGATGAGGCTGGAGGTGGTGGAGGAACGGGTGCTCCTGTCGCCACTACATTTGACTTCAATGGGGGTGGAGGTGGTGGGGGCGGTGGCGGTGGCAATGCTATTCCAGTTGCTTCTGTGCTTGTCAGCAACGGCGTTGAAATTGGTGAGGGCAACTGTGGTTCTGTTGCTACTGATGTTGGTTGCGCAGCTTCTACATTTGGTTGCAATGGTGGTACTCCTGATACTACCTTGGGCTGCAAGAATGATGGTGGTGGTGGCGGTGGTGGCGGCGGAGGTGGTGGAAGTGATTTCATGTCAATTTCCATATCTGTAGACAACTTTGTTGGTTGTGATTGTGGGGGTGACGATAAAACTTCTGCTGATGATGCTGGTGGTGGAGGAAGCAGTGCTGTGTCTGTCTCCATATCTGTTGACAACTTTGCATGCTGTGGTGACGGGGGTGGCGATGAAACTTCTGCTGGTGTTCTTGGTGGTGATGGTGAATTTACTGCAGCTACTTCCATGTTTATCGACAACCTGGGAGGTTGCCTCTCTGACGGTGATGGTGGTGGTGTTAGTGCTACATGTTGTGAGAACTTTGGTGGGACTGTGTTGCTTCCACCCGTAGTTCTATCACCACAAGCATTGTCTGAACTAGAAACTGGATCCTCTGATGTCTCATTTTGAGATGTGGAATCTCTGGTTTCATCAACAATTGATTGTTTTATCACTGAAGAATTATCCTTTGCTTCTTCCTTCTGTTCTTCAATGGCAATCTTCTTTTGGTTCAAACAGCTAGGAAGTAGGAGTCCAACATTAGGAAGCATGTGTAATGTGAGTCGCTTCACATCAATGGGATTCAGTTTCCCCACTGATTGAACCCTGAGAGACAACAGAAGAGATGAGGAGTAAGGAGATTTCGGAGAACCATTCATCACCTCAGGAAGGACTGAAGTAGGTGTCACTGGAGAAGGGCAGCCGGAGCTGTTGTCTGAATAAGAATCCTTCAAGACCTTTCCGAATGTGTTAGCCTTTGGATCGAAATCTTTGTTTTCCTCATCTTCATCCATCATATCAAATCTCTCTCTTGCTATCTTAATTAAGCAATTGAGTTTGGCCACAGCAATTTCAACTGCCAAAGGTAGAAAAATGGAAAAACTGTTATCAACTTCAAAAACACATACGAAGATGTACTCAAAGGTTCTTGCAAGCGCTTCCTGTCTTCCAAACCTAGAAAACAATTGTTCTTTGCTTTTTATCAGATTCAAACAATGACAAAACGCAGAATCATACCGAAAACTAACTACATACCGAGTTTATCAACATTTTTGCGTGTCCCATTCTCATGTTTGTCAGATTCGTAGTTTTCTATCCACTCATCGTACATCTTTGATGTGTTTCCAAGGTTTTGCAGTGCCTTGCAGAAGTATATCAGCACCTGTTTAGGCATTTCATGTAGATTGTTAGCATAGGATTGATCTTGAAGTTACGCTAGAATCCAAATAGCTACTTTTAGCAAATCTTATGAATAGTGCAAACCTTATCAAAAGCTAATCCTTTCAATTCTGACCTGCGGAAGCGGGGAATACTTCCAGGGTAGAACTTATGGAGATCTTTCATTGTCCGTAGCAGCAGCTGCAGAAAGACATAGGAAGATAGAACTATAGAAACAAACTTGACAGAAGGTATTTTGCTGCTCCGGGAGAGTTGCTAAAGAAGAAGGCGAATACTACCTGATCTGTGGAAACAGAGGTATTACAAGGTGGCAGATCAATGATGTCTCTAAAGGTTATAATTTTTTTCCTAAGCTCCATCATCAGAATGAAGTTGCATGCTGGTTGTGATGAAATATCCTTCTTGGAGCCTTTCATTTTCTTTTGACTCCTGGGTACCTTAGATTTCTGAGAGGTTCTCAGTACCTACAGAAGTTCATCAATCATTCATAGAATGGTCTGCAATTCTTAATATGCTGTCAACAACTCATGCAATCATTCTACAATAGAATGTGTGTCAATGGAAAAGTTGTACAAATTTAACCATATAAGAATCGTGAAGACCCGCACTCAATCTGAAAGGTATTGTTTGCTTTAACTTGAAGGTTTTATGCTTTTATCTTATAAAAGACGACTCATAAATATGGGTTTAAGTTTATACATATATAAAATTGTAGATCCTTACAATATCCCAGCGTGGAATTGAGGTGTCACAAAAATCCTAAGAGACCTCTAGGAAAATTGAAACGGGAACTTTTTGGAAAATGCTACTATTATGGCCTATAAACAAGAACCATGTTCTTCAGAATGCCAAGATGCTGGATTGGACTGAATTTTAGAATTCTAAAACAGCTGCCTAATACCAGAGGAAATCTGGGTTTGAATGGTCTTATTGACTTGTGCGTTTAGAATATATATATATATATATATATATATATATATATATATATATTTTCCTTCAAACAAGTCTAAGAATAATTAAGAAGATGCAAGAGAGAAATTTTGAATATTACCTGGACAAGTTTTAGTGGTCTGCCACCAAACAACAGTGGTGCCAAACCACAGCAAATTGGTGGCATGATCACCCCAAGACGCCGAACAAAATTTTATAAAGGCTTCAATGGAACAATGATGATGATATTGCTGTTGGATAACCATTAAAAATATGTATATGCATGCATACTTACATGAGAACAACAAGAGAAAGAAATATTCCAAGAGTTTGTGCAAGAAAACAAAAAAGAAACATTCAAAAACCCAGTTGCGGTTTTGTTCATAAAACAATTTGATTTTGTGCCGCGCATTCAGTGGCAAACTGGATTTGTGGCCTGAAACAAATGATCCTTAAATGACAAAGACAAACAATTGTTTGGAGCTTTCTCGGAAAAGAGAAGTCAAAGATAGAAAAAAGAAAGAAAGGCTTATTTATGGAAGGCGCTTCCATCTGGTTAAAGGTATCTCTGTCTTGTAATCCTAAGTTTGTCTTTGACATACCTGGTTTGGTGTCTGTAATTTTATAAAGTTAGTTTTTCAACCTCTAACAAAACCTTGATAATGGCCTCTAATTTTGGATGGTCACCAGGCGAAGGTGTAAGCTATTCGTAAGTTATATAAGTTCGCTTCGATTATTATTTAATTTTAATTCATTTATTTTAAATCAAATTTGAGTTCAAATTATTTGAGTAACGAGTCAAGTTAAATTTGAATATATTAGTACCCAATTTAAATAGTTTCTGAGTCTAATAGAATTATTTTAAATATATAATTTTTATATTTTATTATTAATTTTATCATTTTATCTTTATAGTATATACTTTAAAAATGATAAATCAAGCTAATCAAATTGAATTCAAACTTATAAAATCGAGTTCAAACAATTTAAGTATTTTATAGAGTCGAGCTCAAATTTTAACAATTAAATTTGATCAAGTGGGAACCGAGTTTCAAATTTTAAGTTTTAAAATCGAGTCAAACATAAATCTAGTATTGAATTATCTCGACTAGGTCTGATTATATTCCTGCTAAACTGCAAAAGCTCTTCACTTCCGTAAGATTATGAGTTTATGTGCTAATCTTTCATCTAAATAGTAGCAAGATTTCCTCTTGTTTCCTGATTTAATCCTTTACGACAGAATAAGATGCATAATTCATTTAGTGATTTTGTGTTATGGTTAGGTTAAAATATAGTCAACTATTGAGCAGTGAGCAAATCTTGCAGTGCAAGAAACCATGGAATGACAACCTATGGTTTATTGAGTCTTGATTTAGCTCTGCTTCTTCTTTAAAGGCGGTATGCAAATGCGAGAAACCCCATCATTGGCCATCCAAGCTTGACCCTTTTTAGATATATAGGATCTTGTCTTGTTTAAAATTAGTCCTTCAGACTTCAGTTTGTTTTTACCAATCTTACAATCATGGCAATCTAATAGTGAAACATGATAATCAGTAATTCATGGCATTAACATTTGTTCAGGTGGAATTTAGTGATTTCTATGAAACAATCGATTTTCGGCTTGTCTTCCTTTAGAACTGCTTAGAGTCTATCTGCAGAATTAGCTTTAAGAACTGGCAAGAAGGGTTGTTGAAATCAGGTACAATCACAGATGATCATGAATTATTATATATCTCAATAGGAAGTCATAGATATACAAAGGAAAACACATATCCATGACAAAAATGGCTGACATTCAGAAACAGCGGAATACAATTTGGGGGAAGAAAAGGAAATTTATGAAGAACTAATGACTATATGTTTATAAGCTTAATTTATAAATTATCAAGACAAACACTAGTGGAATGAATGGCAGGTGTAACTGGAAATATTGACAATGTATACAGTGAAGCTGCAAGAGGCTCTAGCCGCCTGATTATATGATCCGAAACGGAAAAGTGTGCAATGTGGGATGTTCATGTATGAAAAGAAAAGGTAAAACATGTGGGGAGTCCAATTTCATGTTCCGAGCAAATTTAACCGGTGCAGGTTT
The DNA here is from genome assembly GCA_033439115.1 of Firmiana major. Lineage (NCBI taxonomy): Eukaryota > Viridiplantae > Streptophyta > Magnoliopsida > Malvales > Malvaceae > Firmiana > Firmiana major. The sequence continues at coordinate 1,547,751 of CM065914.1, read as the reverse complement.
CCATGTCTTGAAAGATATCCAAGGGTTAGAAATCATCAAAGAGGATCTCAACCATTCAGAAGATCAAGCTTTTTTGAGGATTCTTTCTTAAGTTGCCCTGAGTTTGACAGAACTCACCCTGTTTGTTGCTTGAGCTGTGGAAAGATTTTTGTTCTTATCACTCTTTATGGAACTTGCTTTACTTTCTAATGGAGCTTTCTTGGACATAGCTGAAGCATAACCACCAGCTGCAGTTCTCTCAGCAATTCTTTTCTGCCGTTCAATCAATAGTTCTTCCATCTTCTTCCGCATCTCTTCTTCCTGGTGATGGGCATCTTACATTAGAAGCTAGAAAGAAATAGAAGGGTTATATAACAACATATTGGTAGAAAGACATATTAACCATTACCTTCTCCAGCTTGCTCTTCTGAATAGTGGACCTACTAACAGGAGATGGTTTCTTGCTCTTAGATATATTTTCAGCTTTGCTCTTCCCTAGGGATCCATTGAAAACTTTAGACCTAGCTTCTTTGGCCGGCTTTTTCAGTCCAACGACACCGTTATGCTTGGCAATGTTTTTCTTAGGATCAGAAGGAACCTTCTCATTATCGCATTCTTTACCTGCACTTCTATTTGTTTCTGTGAATGATAAGTCAATTTGATAATCCATTGTCCAAGAGTCCCTGGAGGACTCGTATCCAGGATTTCGCTCAAGCACCACGCAAAGATCACTTGGCTCATGGGAGTCAAGTACCTTATGCTCTTTTTGTGAAGCATCAATGGAGCCATCTGGTTTGCTAGGTGAAGTTAGATCTGCAACCGCACTTATATCTGTTTTCCATTGGGAATCATCCTGATCATCGCCTGCTGGCCAAGCTGCTACCATGAAAGAATCATCAATAAGAACGTCTTTCCTAGAATACAAGGGATCACTCTCCACTGATAAAACGTGATCACCATTAAAAGATATCTGATTAGTGGCTGAATCCTGGTTTTCTGGCTTGACAGAGGGATTGCCAACAAACCAATCTTCTTCCTTTCTAGACCTGATTACAGCTGACTCATTTGAACAAGCAGATAGGAAATCACCAAGCTTATTTCCTGATTCTTCCAATCTCTCTGGATGCAAAAAATCCACTTCTACACTGTCCCCTCTCTTCATGGCTGGATGATAATTGTCTCCATTAACGAAATCATCCGACTTCACCCTAGTTTCATTATTCCCATCCCTCTCAGTCATAACAAATGAATCACCCAAAACTTTCCCCTGAATTGGAATTTTCTGTGATTCCAACTTCAAAGAAGGGGCGGTCGCAGAAATTTCACCATCAAAGTTTCTAGCCATGAAATGTTCCTGAAAATCCTCAGCTTGCTTCCATTCTACCTCATTCACACTTGCATTTTCTTCATCCCTCATCAAAAGGTCTTGGAGAGCTTCCCAGTTTTCATTTCTTTTTCCTTCCTCTGATGTGTCTATATCAAGGTCAGTAGAAGAATCATTTGATTTATTTGCAACGTGGTGGCTCTTGTCTGCACCTCTTCTTTTACCATTACTTGAGTTTAACTTGCATGATTCCTTCAGTAATTTAACTGCATCATCCACTTTCAGTTTAATGGAATCTGTTTCAATTAGATCATCCTCACCAGAATACGATCCATCTGAAACTTGACCTTTCTCTCCACTTCTCCTCTTAGGTGTGATGTAATTAATATTGCGGATGACTACTGTTCTGGATGACTTCTTACGGTTTTTCTTCCTATGTGGGGGGTCCGGTGATGACTGCTTTCTGTCCTCCTGTTCCACGTCTGAACTTGAATCACTTCCAGAGCCAGAGCCACTAGATTCAGTTTGTCTTTCTTCTCCTGAATATTCAAGTCCTTTTCCATTCGGTGAATTTTTCTTTTTCCTGGAAGATGACTTCTGATTCCTGTTAGGAGGCCACTGCATATTCATTGGAAATGGAAGTGGTACAGGCTGCATAGGATGGAAAGGATATCCTTGATATGGTGGAAGCTGGCCTTGTAAGCTATACATATGCTGAGGAATCTGATTTGGCCATTGCATTGGCAATTGATATTTTGCGGTAGCTGCTGGTGTCTGGTCTGACACAAGCAAATTCTCATCTGTAAGTACATAAGAGGAGCCGAGCATTATCTATTGGAAAATATTGTATCTAGTGAAAATAAGAGATGACATGCTAGCCATCTTCGCATGTTCTAATTGAAGCATGGTTCTTTTCAAAAGTTTATCCTATATTCAGTGAAATTTGAGAGGATTCATGGATATCTAGTTGATGTCCAGTACGTCAAGCAAGAATTAGAATGTTTCGAAGATGGGAATCAGGTAAATGCTTTGCATTTTTACAGACAAGTGCAGGTAAGTCAATAACAAAAAGCAGTTTGTCATTCGCATGGTAACATTATAGTGCAAATTAGCCTAAAGTAGTAACTTAACAGAAGCATAACTGTAAGTATGGTTGTTCTCAAGCTGTAAAGAAAAGGCAAGGAAAAGATGCAAGCCCCTGACAATTCGAGATACCTTTCTTGCAGTCCACAGCTCCGGGACATGTTGGGTCTGGTTTTGATGCTTCAGAAGATTCATTTGGAGCATGAACACCGCTAGATTCACCATTCATGGGGAAATTTGACATGATTCTTGGATTAGGGATGCTAATGTTATTGGCAAGCACAATGCCTGATGTTCCCAATAATGGCAGTTCAGATGGTGAGCATGCCTCCACTGCAGCTAATTCTTCCATCCAAAGACGATCTGCATGCTTTTTCTTGCATAATTCCTTGAAATTAATGCATGCTTCCCTAAAAATAATCAATGCTCAATTATAAGATTTAAATGGGGCTGAATATCAGGAAAAAGAAAAATTCTGATAGGATCTGAAAGTGCAAATTCTGTTATGAAAAGAGGAATATGATATGAACTATTAAAGCAGAATCCTATTCAAACACTGTTATTCCACTTACATTAATTTCAATTACTTTCATGTTTACTCTTTTTTAAAACTTTTTACTCCCAAAATAAAATTATCACTTCATACTTATAGTTATGGTTCATACCTTAACCTGGATGCTCCAAATGCATCTGCAAAGGAAATGAGATCTTCCATGTTTTCCATTGCAAACCCAGCAACCAGTCCACGAGCATAAGTCATTGCTTGCTCTTTCCAGAGCAAGGCTTTCCGAGTTTCCAGCAGCCGTTGAAGTTGAACCCTAGCGATGAAAATGATTGAATGAATCAATGATAAGGGTATCCAATGCACTAGGAGTAAGAATTAGTACCACCAAACCAAATTTAGACCAAGGATAAGATGAGTTACTTTGAGTTTTCTTCCTTTATAATGTCATCTTTTGTTTTGAGTTCACCATTCACCTGGTAACATACACAAAAGAATAATATCAGCAAGAAAATAAAAGATGTGAATGTCTGAAAAATAAAAGTAAAAAACACATGTAGTCTATGAATTATTTAAAAAGGATAAAGGAATACCTTTTTCAAATCAATCGACTTCCTTGTATTACCTTTGGCATCTGATCCATATACCAAAAAGAAGACCAAAATGAATTAGGATTTAGGACATAAATCACACAATCTTAAGAGTAATTTAATTTGCAGTTCTGACTTTTGAACAAACAAAGAAATTAAAGAAAAATGGGAACTTTTTCTGACAAAATCCAAATCTTTGAGCATACCTTCCTCTTGCCTTCCATCACCATTAGCACTTAATTCATCAGCTTGAACTGATCTCTCAATTTGCAAAATTTCTCTTTCTATAGTGACAAACCTTTCAAGAATTGCTGGTGTGCTAACAAAGCACACAAATCTGCAAAAAAAATTAGTCTAGGACTTTCAGATTGTTCTCTTTTAAAGCTTTCACCCTCTAATGAACTAGCTTATCAGAATCCACCATCAGAATCAAGAAATGTAAGGACCAAACGCCAGATTTCACGGATGATTATCAAGTCAATGGAAAACACGAGATTTGGAGACAAATTGGCATCATAATGATTTTGTTCACATATTGAAATCCAAGAATAAATATACTGGTAAGAATTATGGCACATACAGAGAAATTAGTTCATAAACTCATCCACTCATTACAAATTAATCATTCTCACTAAAGATAAATTCCAACTCCAAAGATAAAGAAAAGAAGAAAGGAGTCAAGAATCAGATGCAAATACCTCTCAAAGGTAGCTTTGGTGAACCAGGGAATACCAGGAGCAGGTGGCTGCAGAGAAATCGAATACCCTCCTTTAGAAATCTGATCTCTTGCAAATTTGAGGTGAGAAATGAAGGGTTCAAAAAGCCCAGAAGCAATTTTTTCATTTTTTCCCTTGGAGAAGAGCACCAGATCAAATCTTCACAACCAATAAAAAAATAAAAATAAAAAAAACAAAAAAAAAAACATATTAAGCCAAAGTACAGAGTTCAGTCAAGTTATTGCATGAGTAAGTAGCATAGCGTATCTCTTACCTAGTTCGAGTTGGCGTGAGTTGAAACAAAGCACGATCAAGGAGAGTTGCAGAATCCATTGTAGGAGAAACTCAGACTAAAAGTATGATAACTGAGGGAGCTTTATCAGGTTACTGATATTCTTTAAGTAAAGTGGAAGCTTTGGGTTTGGTTTGGTGTTTATGGGGAAAATGTTGGCAAAGTGCAAAGTGAATAGCTAATGAACGTGCTGGTCACAGTGTTCAAAGAAGTAGATTTTGTTTGTAAGAATGAACAACTAACTGTACATGAATGTGAATGAAAGAGACAACCAAGAGAGAGAAAGCCAGCGGAAGATGATGAAGCTTTGCACATGCAGAGACTGATTGGAAAGCGACGGCCCACGAATACTGCTTACAATAAATTTTTTTTTCTCGTCTCTATGAAATTTACACCAACTCAAAATTTAAACAATGATTTTTTTATTAAAAAAAAAAGAGCAATTATCATGCAAATGGTCCCTCAATCTCAATCAACCTATAAACTTTCAATTTCAAATGCACCTCAAGGGATTTTGAAAGGGAAATTCAAGGAAATGGGCTGAAAATTTTCTTTATAAAATTTCGGGGGAGGGTTCTGATGAAGGAAAGGTAGCTTACACTCATGGTGTCGTTGAGATGAAATTTTTTTCTGAGATCGTGAACTCAGATTTTATAGTATGGTATAATTTTTTTTTTAATTGTTTGAACAAAATGTTTTTGACACCTCTTGTTTAATCATAAAGATTTGTTATAGTAATTTGGTAGAAAGTTCATTGAAATTTGCTCTTAGATCTACCATGGGGCATCACTAGCTAGGATTTGTTCCTTCGATTTTGTACTTTTCTTGAGACAACTATGAGACAGCTATATATCAAGCCTTAACTGGAAATAATGGCATTTTCCTATCAAGATTCAAGCCGCTCCCTCTACTTTTCTATTATATTGGTAATTTATGGTACATGTGGGGTTAAGAGTGGACTAGCAAGCATTTATAAAGAGAATAACCCAATAATATCTTTTGCATTTTCAAATTTCCCTTTCAATATTGCAAATTGTACTCAGATTCTTTATTCTTTAACATAAGTCTCATTTCCATTCAATTTCAACATGCCCTAAATAGGTAAAATGATTTTTTTCATATATATTGGTGACTGTTGAGAGAAAATCAATATAATGAAAGCATCCAACCAAATAAATAATCTTAAAATAGGTTCATGAAATTTTATCATTGATGCAAAAATGAGTTCTTTTAATCTTTACCAAATTGGTTATGGTTATTGGTACGACATAACAACTTATCTCTCCTTATTTCTTCGATAATCAAGATACGATCTCTAATTATTTATCTTATCAGTTAAACAACCTTAGATACGATTTTAAGATTTAAGTTACCAACAACATTAAAAACTAGAGAGACTACCAATTCTAACCAATAAACACACATATAAATTCATTTAAGCTATATTATATATCTTTTTAACGTATAATTAAAAAGATCTTTGTAATCAATTATGTTATTTACCACTTATATTAGAATTCCTAAACAATTACGGATTCATGTTTCTAATTGGTAATATATTATCTTGACAATTGAACAAATGGTTTTTTTTGCGCAATCAATCAAAACAATAATTTAAACAAGCATAGAAGATATATAAATAGCAAAGATATAAAAGAACAAGATAAAACTAATTAGATCTCACAATACTTGAAGAACCAAAACTTTAATTATCCTTTGGTTAGACTAAATAATTTAACAAACCATAAGTTCAGTTAAAAACACCAAAAAAAATTTTAATAGCCTAAAAAAAATAAAAATATAGAATTGTGTCTATGATGATGGATTGATCCTCCTCCAGCCTCTCTTAGTCTATAAATACTGAATCTCTTAATTCCCAGAATCTGTTTCCAAATGAAATTTCTCTGATTGAGTTTGATTACAATTAATCTTCTTTCTTTTTTCAACCATTTGTCAAAAACAGTAATTGCATATCTCTTCCTTAATAATTAAAATCTTTCACTTGCCATCTATAGACTGGTTAAATCAACTTCAGTTACAAGTAATAGATCTTGACTTGAATTCATATATTTGACTTGCAATCCTTGTCACTGCCTTAGGCGTGCCCACGTCTTACACTAAGATATCTTCTGGTTTTATGACTTGATCAAAAATTGTAATTTTAATTCATTTTGCTCTTATTCCTTCATTTACAATACAAAATAGAAAATATAAGTCAAATCGAAAAATTAAGCATATAAAATAATCTAAATCATAAGAAAATGTGACAATTAATATGTTTAATATGCAACTTATCATATATATTTGTCTTTTCCATTTTTTAACCCAAACTTAGTATTAGTTATAATCACATTTTAGTAGAATCAGTAATCTTAAACACCAAATAGTGTCGCAATAAGAAAATTACATGAAAAATAAACATATAGGTGTTATAACTCGATAAAAATTTTACATAAATTTATAAATAATTAAAATAAATGTTATGTTTGATGTGTTGATATAAATTTTAATACAAAATTTTTTATATTTTATATGATTCGAATATAATTTGATATAATACAAACATATATAATATATACAAATTAAAAAACTTATATTTGTAGAGAAAGTGATTTCTGGGAATTTATTTTCTAACATCAGCATTTTTCTTGACAATTACACAAGCATGTGAAATGGGACTTGAATCATGTACCTCAGAAAGTACTAATTGAGGAAAGTTTACAGTCATGACTATAGCTTCCAAGGCAGATGACTTTCACAGATCAGAAATTCCTTCCTTCCTTCTTTCCTACTTATCACTTCAGTTGACCTACAGAACAAGAAAAGACATGGTGGGTGACATGATATGTATCCTAGTACTAGTATTAAAATTGAATTGACATTTGTAAATTCATTGCAAATTGTATGACTGTAATGACTCAGAAGTTTAAAAAAAAAAAAAAAGACTCAGAAGTTACAAATCTGTCATTTTATAAGAAGGTAAACAAAAGGATTGGAAACAGAACCGACATTGCACAATGAATCTTAAACTTAGTATTAGTTATAATCACAATTAGTAGTCTTAAACACCGTTTGATAACACTATAAGAAAATTACATGAAAAAAATATGGTGATAACTTGACAAAAATTTTACATAAATTTAAAAATAATTTAAAAAAAAAGTTATGTTTAATGTGTTGACACAAATTTTAATAAAAAATTTTTATATTTTATATGATACGAATATAATTTGATATAACACAAACACAAGTAATATATACAAATTGAAAAATCTATATTTTAGATGAAGTAATTTGTGGGAATTGATTTTCTAATATGAGCATTTTTCTTGACAATTACACAAGCATGCCGAATGACTTGAATCATGTACCTCAGCAAGTACTAATTGAGGAAAGTTCACGGTCATGACCATAGCTTCCAATTGAATTTCAAGTTCACGGTCCGTCCTTCCTTTCTTTCCTTGTTATCACTTCAGTTGACCTACCAGGACAAGAAAGACATGGTGGGTGACATATCCTTGTACTAGTATTAAAATTGAATTGATATTTGTAAATTCACTGCAAATTGTATGACTGTAATGACTCAGAAGTTACTAATGTGTCATTTTATAAGAGGAAAACAAAAGAATTGGAAACAGAACCGACCTTGCTGAATTGATGGTGATCACAGTGAAATTTCCCCATATTTGCATGATCTTGACGCTCCACTTAAAAAATCCTGGATTCATAGACACTCCCCTTTCTTCAGGGTTTTCATATTAACAAGAAAACAACGGTTTCTGCTACAGATGCAGCCACCGTTATTAATGCTTTCCACATTACACATCTCCCAATGAAACTAAAGTTCGATCGTTTTCAGACTTCCGATTAGGAGTTAAGGGGCCAGAAGACATTTAATTAGACTCCCAGACCCATTTCATTGCATAAAGCAAAAAGGGAAAGTGCAATGTGCCCAATCACACAGGAAAAAGTATCGTAGTCAACTCAATGCCAGAACTAGAAAAGAACAAGCGATGGTTTACTTCGTCTGAAAATTTTGGGGTCTGGTCTGGGGTTGTAAATTTCAGGCAATCTCGTGTTCATCAGCCTCAAATCTGAATGACTAAAAGCTTCGAATTAAGTTCAGACATGAAAAGCTAAAGCCCATGGTTCGGAACATCTCGGCTTTGGACAATTCTTGTATACTTGTAGTGGAGGAATCCGCAGCGGCCAGACCAGACCAAACCAGTCAAGAAAGAATTCAAAAAAGTTGATATGAAACCGAGTTCGATTTATTTCCACAACTTCGAGTTTACATGACCAGAAAAGTTGGGCTAAAGCACTTGTACTCGGTCACGGGTTTGCTCAGTCCGTCATAAAAGATGGAGGACTAAATCAAACCAATTAGTTTACAATATTTCAAATCAAATAAACACAATTCTGATTAAACAAAATATTTGATTTTTAATCATCCGAAATTACTTTGTAGGATCTAAATTAAGCATCCTATATATTCAATTTCATATTACCATTAGAAGATAACAAAATTGTAATCTAAAATTTTTAGTTTATACCTAAAAGCTTGAATTTAAGTTTGCATAACTCTTATAATTTAAAAGTGAAAATATGATGTTTGATATCAATGTTTAAAATTAATTTTTTTTTTTAGTTTGAAAATATATTTTTTTTAACATTTAAATTCGAAGTTAGGTTAAATGGTATGTTTAAAATTCAAACTGTAACATATGTAATTTTTTTTTTCTTATTTTTGGGCTTTAGCATTCTTTAAAATATATATATATATATATATATATATATATATATATATATATATATATATATTCGAATAGTTTTTTCACATTTTCCATGATTGGATCTTTATATTTGAAATCTTCAATAGTAAACTTTTTGAATTGAGAAAATTATCCCTTTTTAAGGGCTATACTTTTCATAATGTCGTTAATTTAACAGTGTAAGCAAAAAAAAAAAAAAAAAAGGAAAGTTTCCGGTCTTTTTTGAATCTGAAATGCAGTATACAAATTAGTCATATAAACTTCAATTCAACACTTCTGACCTAATACATGCATATGAGGCAGGATATTCATAGCAAAATCATATTGAGATTATTAATTTTCTCAGCCATTAAGAAACTTCGACTGTTAATGAGATTTTAATTTCGTGATAAAGAAGAGGTTTTGAGATTTTGAAGTTTCAACTTTCGAGTTTCATTAAAATGTGAGATTTATTCATTTTATTATTATTATTATTATTATTATTATTTTTATAATTTATTATTATTATTTGTATTTATCATTTAATCGAGTTACTTGTTTATCAAATATAATATTTTAATCATAATTGTAACTTTATATAAAAATATACTACTAAAAAAAAAAACCTTCGGTGCTTGAGTTGTCTGCTGTGTTATAAATTTCCAAATCTTGGACATCAAGCTTTCTGTAACGTCGAAGAAAAGTACAACCAACTACAAACTCTGCTACCATTTTATATCTATTTTCCGACACCATCATGTAAAGACAAAAATTCTGCCTACCATGTTCACTGTTCACTACCCATATTCAAGGACCACGTTTTTAAATTGGTATGTTAAGAATTCATTCTATAGTATGGAAAAGTCCTCAGGATTCATAGGCAAACTGTCAATTTCATGTTACTAAATTTAAGTAGATGATATAATTAATAATCAAATCTTAATTCACCTTGAATTTTTTTTATCGACAAACATTTCATAATAAATTGAATTTTTTGTTACTTTTTTTTAATCATTATCAATAAGATTGTCACTTAATCTATTTAATAGCGGACTATGGATAATTAAATTTTCACTTGAAGTAATTACTTGATTTTGGTTGGCTAGTAAGATTTTTAAAGCATAAGTGGTGATATATATGTGTGTGTATATAATTAGTATAGTCCGAAAATGAATTTGAATGTGACAAGTGATATAACGTTTTTGCATTTAAGACACATGAATTAAAATGTTGCATGTATCATGAAAAAATTCATATGGTTGCCAATAACTTATTAATTGATTAATTCAAAAAGAGTTATTATATATTGTAATATTAAATTTTCGAATCCAAACAACTTCATTTTTATTTTCAATAATAAAATATTTTTTTTGTAATAAAAAAAATATTCATATGGTTCTTCATTTGTATCTTATGTGCCCAACGAGCTGACTTTAAGTTTCAGTTTCTTTGCAGAAGGGCAATGGTGGCTAGCCGCCCTAAACGCCCCTTCTTGCTTTTATTTTCCATGAAAAAGCAATTATATGAATGCGAAAGTGCTTGGTAACCTCAACATTTCTTCATTAGATCCACAGTCCGAACTTATTAAAATGGAGCCTAAAAATTATAGTATTTAAACATTATCAAAATGCAAAAATGGTGAGGAGAATATTAGCTCAATATTACGCACATTTGATTATGGCAGCGTTAATTTCTTAGTTTTTACCAAGCTATTTCAATAGGCTCCTATTGTTCGGCAATTCATTAAGAAAAGAAATAAGAATTAAAATTCTTGAAAAATAAAAAATTGTTGAAAATTTTACTATTTTCGATGATTTCTCTATGACAATTAAGAAAAGGATTTGTGTTATTAAGGAGTTATTTGATTACTGCTTTGATTACCAGAATGATTGACCGGAGAAAAAGTCAATAATTTCTAATAAAATTAATGCAAATTAAAGTAGGAAAATTATGAATGTGCTTAACGTAGAGTTTAGTTAATTTCTTTATTTTCAAATTAATTCTAAATTAAAGGCCATCACATATTTTCATTTAATATTTAATTGTACGTATTTACGTTAACTTTACCGTAAAATAAAAAAAAAATTGTTCTTAACATATAATTTCCTGATATATAACGTTAATTAGGCTTAGTGATTTCCTTCATTAAATAATACCATCATTATTACTTGCCTTTATTACGTGATGGAAAATTGGATTTAATTAAAACGAAGGAAAATCAAGGAAAAAAGGCACTATGCTCTACATAATTTTATATTAATAACACCAAAGAAAGGTTTGTTTATACCCAAATCTTTACATATTTTAATAACATGCAAAATTTCATAGGAAAGAGAGACTATGTCAAATTAAATTAAACGTGTTTGAAGGATTATGAAATCGGCACAAAAGCTTCGAGGACTCAAGTAATCAAGGCTTTTTTTTTTTTTTTGGTCAAACAAAAACCGTAGAGAATTCTAAAATTCTTCGGTTTGATTCGAATCAAATTTCACTCCTTAAACAATTTCTGTCTGATCGTTTCAAAGCTTTATAAATACGTGATTTCTGAGCGTAATTGTCCCGCTCAGGCTCTCTTCAAACAGCTAGCTTCCAAACAAAAGCATTAGAAGCCAAAACACAACTATATTCTTTGAATAAATATTATTCTTCTTCGCTTGCTTAACTTCCCCAAGGAGTCATGCACCCACGCTGTTCTTCAACTGCAAAGAATTTGTGTCGTAAAGTCCTTCGGCCCCCAACCTCTATCCAGGCAACTACTCGACGTCCCTGCGATATCTTTATTAACCATAGAGGAATTGATACAAAGCGAACCATTGCAGGGTTGCTTCATGATCATATTTTCAGGATGGGGCTAAGGCCTTTCTTGGATAGCAGGAGCATGAAGCCTGGCGACAGACTGTTCGAGAAAATTAATCCGGCTATCCGGAATTGTAAGCTCGGTGTAGCAATTTTCTCGCCCAATTATTGCGATTCCTACTTTTGCCTTCACGAGCTTGCTCTATTAATGGAGAGTAAGAAAAAGGTTATACCGATATTTTGTGATGTGAAACCGTCTCAGCTTCAGGTTAAGGATTATGGAATACGTTCTGCCAAGCAACTGGAAAGGTTTAGCTGGGCTCTTGAGGAGGCAAAATACACCGTCGGACTTACATTTGACACTTTAACGGGGTATGAATATGAATAGGATAGCTCTTTCTTTTTACTAGAATTTATCTATATAATCAATGAATCGAATTTCTGACTTTGTTTTTCGTTTCCATTTCTGGGTCTGCAGGGATTGGTCGGATTTCTTGAATACTGCAACCGATGCTGTCATTAGGAACTGGGTGGAGTTGGAAGCCGGAAATTCATCAAGCAACAAAAGTACATAGATTGTGCAGGGTCGTTGATAAGAATGAAATATTCTTTATTTTTTCATGCCTTTGGCCGTCAACCGAGATTTTCTTTTCTTTTGTTCTTTAATGTTTCGTTCTTCTATTCAATCATTTTTCTACAGGCGGAAATCAAAAAAGTTTGCTTCCTGAACACTTGGTAGGGAGATCACCAAATGAATTGTAAAATTTTGTAAACTCTTATTCTTTTTTTCTTCTTATCCGATCTCCTCCATTGACAATAACTGAATAAACCGATTCAAGTCAAAGCCTGTTGTGACATACATTAGCACAGAATTAATATTCTTTTGTAATAAGTTGAAGCAGATTCAATAAAATTGATATATTTTTATTTTCTTGGTCCTAATTCTGAGTTGTAAGCCTAGGTCTTCTCTATCTTTCTTCGAGACTTGAAGATGTCGGAAGAAGAGAAGAAGCTGTGCGGATAGCACACCGAAAGTTCAATGATGAATCTCAGTTAATACCCAGAAATTTAATGTTGTAAGAGTAACGGATATTTTACTTTCATTATTGAAAATTTCCAGGACGTTTTCTTGAATTTCTCTCGAACTGTTGTTTCAGAGCGGGAAATTTTATATATATATATATATATATATATATATATATATATATATATATATATATATATAATAGAAAGAGGAGCAAAATCAAAGATTATATTATTCGACTATCGGATATTTGAGAACCATGCAAGCTACCCAAACTGGTATGTACAAAGTCCACTGTGCGGATAAACGTAAGCATATGTCTCTTAAATTGGTTGCTTGGAGGTGTATGTTAGCTTACTAATAAAAAAAAAAAAAAAGAAAAAAAAATAGACCGATTGTATTGAAAATCTGAATTTAAGTTCTATTAATGAAAGAAAATGACTGAAAAATTGGAAAAATGAAAAAAAATAATAATGAACTAAAAATATATGGAGTAATATATAGTTTAGTTTAGTATTATATTTATTAATCATTTTTTTTGAAATTGATTGACGTCAAAATAAAAAGATCATCTGATTTAAAATATTAATTTTTTGTCAAAAATTAAAAAAAAAATACCTCTCCATCGCGATATTTACAAACTTCCAAAAAAAATGTTGACATTTATTAAAGTAAAATTATTAATTTTCCCTTGTTCTGCTGCCTTTGAAAAAATTTAAAAAAAAAATATTATAATATGATTTATGATTTATGTGTATCAAGTGTCTACGTTGACACTTGCTAATGTAGTAGCTCTACTTGGGTTGACTTTTGGGGGGTTTGAAAGAAGTACTCTTAAAGCCCAATATCAATGCTAAGAAATGATTGGGATATTTCGTAGATTCTATTAATCGCTAAGTTCCAACAAAAGAAAAGAAATCGAAGCACGCATAGCCATTAATAAATTTCTATATTTGATGTTGCTGAGGTACATATGTACGACTTCAAAAATCGAAAGTTACAATCAAGTGTAAAGGCTGATCAGAATTAAATCGGACGACAAATGGACAATCGATCGACAGAACTTGTTGCAATTTTATTTATTTATTTATTTAATTTTTTAATCAGATGATATTTATTTTTTTAAAAAAATTATGGGTTTAGATCTTATTCTTTATATTTTCTATAAGCTAAATCATATTATATAGAATTAGTACATAGAAACGTTTTAATTACTTTAGAGTGTATTGACTCTAATGTTGAACCAGATGACGCTTTTGCAAACATTTTTTATTTTATGAAATTTGTAGTACAAGAATTATAATTATATGAAATGGACGTCGAGAAGTGACATATAATTGGATAAATTAAACATAAATTAAAATATATTTTTATATGATGTCATGATGAGATCTAAACAAAGGACCTCAATAATGATATTTCAAAATTCAGAAACTTCTCATCGTTCCTAAGCAAAAGTCTCCTTGATTAATTTGAAAACATTTAAGCAACTAATAATTTTAGGGTTTATATTTAATGTATTAATAATGCATAGTTTTTAACTTTTTACATGTTATCATGTAACCATAAATTATCATCTTTGAAGTAAAGTTTAAAAGTACACAAAATATTAAAAATAAATTTAAAAAATTTATTAATATTTACTTTGAAAGATTTGCATATATTTTTTTTTTTTTTTAATGAAGCGATAATTTATGATTGATAAAATTATAATTGTTCATCTTTTATACACTGTCGTGACATAAATATAAACTCTTTAATAAATAATTTATAAATCTGTTGGAACTGCTTGGTATTGGACCGAATTAAATAAATATGATTAGTTTGTCACTTGTTAGCTGCACTTCTGTGAGCTTCATCTACCAAACAATTAAAGTAAAACATCATAATTAATTGATAATATTTTATGATACTAGGAGTTTCCGTTCTATTGCGAAGTGGTTGTAGCATGTCTTTCTTTTTATGTCAACGATAGTTTGATTAAGTAATTAAAAAAAATATATGACATATTATAAAATTTAAATTTGAATTCAAATAATTTTATCTTTATCTTACATTATTAAGTATTTTTTTTTTTGTAACAAAAAAAAATCTTTCTTATTATATTTCTGTATAAATAGATAATTATTTTATACATATTTTTTGACTCCACAAATATTATTGAGATGATAATATATATCTTTTAAATATATTAAAAATAAAAAATAAATAAAATAAAATATGTATCATCCTCTTAATCCTATTTATGGAGTCAAAAAACTCAACTAACTGTGTATAAGATATTAATTCTAAATATGAATATTTTTTTTTTAAATCACGAAGTATCTCCATACCACATTAGGCATATAATTAATTTTTACTCATGCTTTGTGATTGACACTAATTTAAGAGAGTTTGACATGTTAAAGATTCAAATACGAGACATTTTACAATAGAACGTTCTTATTCAAAAACTTAACGATACCTTAAATTACTGAATCAATTATTTGGGTTATGTATATAAATAGTTAAGATAATATATTTGAAGATTATTATTTGATATATGTTCAGTAAATTTTTTTTAATTTCATAAATAAAGTTAAGATAATTATTATTTAAAATTAAACAATTAAATCTAACATAAGTTTTAAAAATCTTTCTTATCTTAAATTTTGAAAAGTGATATGAACTTAATTAGCTGTAATATATACAGTAATACTTAAATATCTGATAAAATTGTTATGATAATTTTATTTTATTAAATAAAATTTTGATCAACTGATAAACTTTGAAACCGACATAATCATGAGAACGTTTTTCAATTTGCGAAAGATACAGTAACACTTGATTAACCATATCTGAATCAGAAAAGATGTTTGAAATGTCCCACAATATCTAGTTAGTGGTGGAAGCAATATTTAAGAGCCAGTGCACCAACCGACAAGCCAGCTACCTCAGTCTGCCGACTATCTTCTCCGATTTCCCATTTGCATTTGGCTTGCTTGTGTTAAGCTTTTCATTTCATAATAATTGAATCCTTACAGTCAAAACTCCAGAAATCTTCGTATGGGATTCAGAGTTAACTTTCTTCTTGTTGCCCTTGTCAACTTATGGTTCGTTCACGAAGTGGCTAGTTCATTGAACATCAGTGGCAGCAGCAATGGACGTCATCAAGCTAACTCTCGACTCCTTCTTGCCAATGGGGTTGCTCGTACTCCTCCAATGGGGTAATAATTCTCTTACTTTCGCATTCAGAGTTTGCCTTAAAAGTGATAAGTTTTCAAAGAAATTCAACTTATTAAACGAGTTAAATCATGGTTGCAGATGGAATAGCTGGAATCACTTCTATTGCGATATAAATGAGACGATAGTAAAGAGTACTGGTAAGCTTCTCAAATCACTCAAATGGTTCAAGCTGAAACCATTGTTTTCTGCTCTCGCCATTTTCATTTTTATTTAGTCAAAGCAGAATTTGCTTTCAAGAAAATAATAACATTTCTATCACTTTGGCTAGTATTTTTATCATCTACTCTTTCTTTTACAAAAGATTGATTAGTATTTTGTTGCAGAAATAGTGAATAGATTCTTAAGACCACCACCATGCAGTTTACGGCCTTTGGAAAGCACGTTGATTACTTCCATTTCCATTTTCTTTATTTTTGACTTTGAATATTCTAACAGTGGAATGGAAACCCTTCAATCTGCAGTCTTTTATTGTTCTTCTTGTTATTAAATTTATGCTTAATGCATGGATGAAAATTCTCAGGAATTCTATACTTTATAAGCTGAACTGTCTTTTACTGAACAAGAATTGCCTTCTTTGTTGGGTTCTGAATTGGTCTAATCACAGAATTCTTGAAATTAAATTATAAATTATATGACTCATACTATATTTATTTATTTAATTTTGTAGCATAAATGTTTACAATTGAAGACCAGAACCTTTACTCTCCTTGAATAGGACCACCTAATTATTCAATGCAACTGCAATTTGGTGCATCTTCTCTGAACCAAGTATTAATACACCGACTTTGAATTTCAAATTTTTTGCTGTAAACTATTGGTTGTTGGGTTTTTTTTTTCCTGAAATCTTGTGACTTTTGCAGTCAATTGTTAGTTGACAGAGTAAATATTGTCTTTGCCTTGTCTTCTCTTCAATGAATTGAAGAATCCTCACATAAATCTTAAGGACAAGTGAATTATTTCCTCAGGTTTTGACTTGGGTCAAGAGTCCAATCATGAAATTGCTGAAATCAGAAATGTTGGTTTAATGTTAGGATTCAGCTCATGTTTTGCTATTCTTTTGAACATGGATTTTGACTAGTATGTTTTATTTTTTTTTCCTATAACAGCTGATGCTCTTGTTTCAACTGGTTTGGCAAGACTTGGATACAAGTATGTGAATCTTGGTATGAATCATAAACAAACTTCTATCCCATAGCTATTCGGTGGATAAGAACCAACAAACTATCATGGTGATTGAATGAGTTTTCACTTCTTTTTTGATTGGTCGTGTAAGAACAGATGACTGTTGGGCTGAAGGAGAAAGAGACAAGAATGGTAATTTAATGGGGAAAGCCGACACCTTTCCTTCTGGCATTAAGGCCCTTGCAGAATATGTTCATGCTAAAGGCTTGAAACTTGGGATATATGCTGATGCTGGGTAAATGTCCCTCAAATATTTTAATTATGTTTAATAGCCTTGATGCATTGGTAAAAATTGTTCCTTTGTAATTAGAGGTCGCGAATTCAAATTATAAAAATAGTCTTTCTATTAACGTAGAGTAAATTCAAATCCCGTGGGAGTCTTGTGCATTGGATTTACCCTTTCTTTATGAGGGATTTATCATGCTGCAGTTCATGTACTTGAAAAATTATCTTAAGCTTAAGACTCAAATGTATGGTAAAGCATCTGAAAGCCTAAACTTTGTTCATTCTCCACAGTAATAGAACCTGCAGTGACAGAATGCCTGGTTCTCTTGGGCATGAATTTCAAGATGCAAGAACTTTTGCTGAATGGGTGGGTTTCCTTAGAAGTATGCAACTATAGAATTTGCTTAAATGCAGGATTCCAGCTAATGGGGGCTTTCTTTTGTAGGGAGTTGACTACTTGAAGTATGACAACTGCTACAATGATGGTTCCAAAAATCGAAAGAGGTAGAATCATTACAGTTCATTACATTGAGCGTAAGTTCTTACAAAGTTAAGAACCTCTAGTTATGTAACATGCATTTTCTTTGTGAAGATATGCTGTAATGAGTCGAGCATTGCGTAGTGCTGGCCGGCCAATCCTTTATGCTTTATGTGAATGGTACGTGCATATGAAGTTTATGACAATAGCTCTACTCTAAGATTTGAAGACTGCTTCTAAAACTGAACTATGCTCTTCCAGGGGACAAGAGGATCCGGCGAAATGGGCTGGTTCGTTTGGCCATGTTTGGAGGACAACAGGGGATATTAATGACACCTTTGCGAGGTTTAGCCTTTTTATTCTTTAACCAATTATGATTCTGGATTAACCATTGAATTTGTTGTTTTCTTAATTCATTTTTCCTTTTCCCAGTGTAACATCGATAGCAGATTCAAACAACGTTTGGGGGCGATATGCTGGACCCGGCAGGTGGAATGGTAACTGCAAAATCTTAACTTCTTGCTTCTGTTATGATTCTTTTTTATTCAGTGCAAAAGATTGTGGTGCTATTTCAATGGAAAACACAGCTAATTCCATAGCTACTTTTGTTTATTCATCATTTGTTCAATATCATTTCACTAATTTAACCTCAATTGGAAATTCATATTAGATCCTGACATGCTGGAAGTGGGCAATGGAGGGATGACTATGGAGGAATATCGGTCTCATTTTAGCATTTGGGCACTTATGAAGGTGTGTCTCTTACTTTTAGCATTCTTTTTCGACCTTGGTGATTATATCTGTAAAGCTTTTGTTTGCAGGCTCCTCTGCTCATTGGATGCGATGTCCGATCTGCAAGCAAAGAGACTCTAAGTATCCTTGGAAACAAGGAAGTGATAGGTGTTAATCAGGATCCACTAGGAGCTCAGGGGAGGAAACTACGATCCAAAGGAGGCCTAGAGGTATTTTCTTAAACAATGAATGCTTCCATTTCATTTCCAGTCATATTGCCAGACCCTCCATACGTATAATTGACCATAATTTTCTCATCAAAAACAATACAGGTTTGGGCAGGGCCATTGTCAGGGAGAAGAGTAGTGGTAGTGTTATGGAACAGAAGCCAATCTAGAGCACCTATATCTGTGGGATGGAGGGATATTGGACTCTCTCCCACTACTCCTGCCGTTGTTAGAGACTTGTGGAAGGTATGGTTTTAGCATTACAGTTCTCTCTGATCTGGTGGTTTAAACTAATAATGCATCTCTTATGTTCTTCCATTATAATGATAAATCAAAGTTAGCTTAGCTTGCCTTCTCTTTAGCTAGCCTTAACCTTAATGATATTTCTATTGCAGTACTCATTTGTTTCAATGAATAAGCGCTACAGATGGACTGCATACGTTGATTCTCATGCTTGCAAGATGTATATCCTGACACCTCACCATTAATAGGTTGAAGGAGGTTCTTAATACATGCAAGTTCGTGGCTAAAGAAGTCTTTTAGTCCAATTATAATGAAATGGTTTGGGATCTTCTGTTTTTTTCTGATAGTCGAAACAGAAGTTTGGAAAATCAGCAGCATTGAAGGATTATCTGTTGCAAAATAAAGAAAAGAACACAGTTATCATCATCCTTTCTTATTTGGGTTGTAAATTTGTTGTCTTCTGATATGAACAAAGCATATATAATTTCACTAGCATTAATCTGTCTTTTAATTTAAATACAAATTTTCAATTACAAACTAAAAAAAAAAAAAAATTCTTTAGAATGAGCCCAAATCCTTGTTGTGCTTCGAAAAATGGTTGTGGGCCGTCGAGAGCCCACAAATTGATCTGACTTTCCGAATTCGAAGGTTTTTAAAGGGGCTTAAGGGTATATCCGATAAACGAGGCCAAAGCCCCTTTATATAACATTGGTTTTTTATTTGAATTTCATTTCGCCATCAAAGTGAAGAAAGATAAAAGTATATTAGTGCAATGTAAAATGATAATTCATGGAATTTTGATAACTCGTGTATGTTGATAAATTTAACAAAATATATATTGTAAATAAATATTAATTAATTAATTTTATTTATTTATCTTTTGAAAATAAATTAATATAAATAATAAGATAAGCTTGTAAATCCATAAGACTAACCTTAATTGTTCTCATTAAACCCTATTTAATTTAGGCTAACTCTATCAAAACGGATTTGATTTCAACTTTCTTTAGTAGAGACAATCTTATAATTTTTTACAATTTTTTAACCATTTAATCAAGAGAATGTTGGCGACTTTCAATATTATTAAAATTTATTATAATAAGATATCATAAATTTGATGAATACTCCTTTAGCTTTACAATTCCTTTTCCTATTTTTTATACATACTAAGATGGAACAATAATTTTCAAATTTAATACTATGGATACAGCTTGATTTTAGTTACAAATATTTTATTTTTTAAATGTTATTAAGAATCATTTTGTGATAAAAAGCAATTTAAAACAAATAATTAGATAGAAAGTTTGGTTTTTTAATCAGATTTGAAAATAATTAAAAATTCTTTTCTTAATCATTCTCTAAAATATGAATAATTTTTCTCTATTTATTCAAGAGCAAAATAATAAATTATTCACCATCTTCAAAAGTGAAATTCTCATTAAACAAAATATTAATTTTTATTCTCATTATTATATTATTAATACTAAAGATATGTAACGCTTATTCTTCATATTTATATATAGAAGTTTTCACTATTATTAAAAAGACTTTTTCGCAATAATTTGACGCATAAACTCTTTCAAATTCTCTTTACATTCTTCTCTTTTCTAAGCCTTAATCAGCCTTTTACCTTCTCCGTTTAGCCTTGCTCAATCTTTTATTATCACTTGCTGTCTTCTGTCTTATTTACTTAGCCTTGCACCATCTTTTATTACCACCTGTTATCACACTTATTTTTAGAGATTGTTTCAATTTTTCTCTTCGTTGACTCTCACCGCATGTTGTTCTCTTACAGTTTCAAGCGTTTTCTTTTCACACCAAATAAGTACATTGCATAGCTCCTTGGGAAATCCCCGGAAAAGGGGTTGGATTTAGACATAACACGACTTCGTAGAAATTAAAAAAAAAAAAAAGACAACATGTGTTTCGTGCATGATGCAATCATATCTTGGAATATAATTTTCCAAATAAGTTAAGAAAGCACTATTAATGTTGCCTCGTTTACGTGCCAATTGACGAAGACCAAATTTAGCGGCTGGGAAAACTGTAAGCATTTTCATGCTTAGACTTGACCTCAAATGGGCCAAATATTTGTGGTTGTGAAAATTGTATGCTGTTTTTCACGTTGGACTTCAAATTTTATATGACCACATATCATATAATTTATGTAATAATTATTTTAAAAGAATAAAAATGACATTTATTTTATACGCCTCCCCTCATTCTGACTTAACACTCAATACACTCAGCACCAATATACAGGATCTTACACCTATGGCTGAGCACTTCATCACCATTCACCACCATGCCATAAATAGTTCAATCCTCACTACGCCACCCTTAGCCCATGAATCATCGTGCATACTATTTATTACACTAAGGGGTCATTTAGTATCTTAAAAAAAAATAATTGTAACGTAAATTGATTATTAAAAAAATAATTTTGTAGTGTTTGATATGCAATGTAAAGTTATATTTAAATTATAAGAAAAGTAATTTTACAGCGTTTAGTATGCACTCACTTTACTAGAAAAGTTATGTCAAATTTTAAAAATACCCATAATTATAAAAAACAACTTTAGTGCAATGAAAAAATTAATTAAAATGAAAATGTAAATGATATAAAATTATATTATTAATATTACTCATTATTTGTAATTTTAAATTTTCCTGACTATTAATTTACATTTTATTTAGTATATTATTACAAATTCATTTATTAATTTAAATATACAAATTTATTAATTTACAAATTCATATATTATTAATTTAAATTTTAATTCATCTATTATTTTTAATGAATATCTTAATAATTTATATTAATTCTTATAAAATATTTTTTATATATAATAATTACCTATAACATTCATAAAAATATTTTTGTATTCTTAGTAAAAAGATAATTTAGATAAAATTAGAGTAAAATTAACTTTACAACTAAAATCATAAAGTAATTACAACCTACATAAATTATAATCATTTTGTAACTTTTAGATATAAAATTATTATAATTACAATCATTTTATATCTAATTTTTTTTATATACCGAACGACCACGAAGTACATTGTCAATCTCACATCCACTAGCTCACCCATTGTGTCGTACCGTTAAATACAACCCACAATTTCCAGGCAACAATTCCACACCTCCCATTCTGCCTTTTAAAAACTCGAGTAGTTTTGATATAAAATACTTGGGCTGCGTTTGAACCATAAAAAGGAATCAGCCAGGCTGTTTACTACCCTAAGTAGGGTAGTCTGTGTCACATCCACAAGTTTACCCATCATGTCACATCAATATCATTAAAAACATGGTCCATAATTTCCATGGTCTCAGACAATAGTTTCACACCACCCATCGCATTTCGGTGAACTTAATTCGGCAAGGAGCTTGATTTTTTTCCCCACTTTTACTACCCAAAGTAGGTTAGTCTGTGTCACATCCACAAGTTTACCCATCGTGTCACATCAATATCATTAAATACATGGGCCATAATTTCCATTGTCTGAGGCAATAGTTTCACACCACCCATCGCATTCGGTGAATTTAATATAGTAAGGAGACTTGATTTTTTCCCCCCCACTTTATCTGGAAAAAATAAAATAAAAAAGAGCAATCTTGATACGTCAAATACTTAGCCATGTTCGAATCGACGCGTGTATTCAGTAATCCGAGAAGATTGCAAAACCTCAGCATCATTGAATTTAAAAAATCGAGGATGGGCTCCTTTCAAGCATGTCTTCTTTCCTTTGTCGTAACCAAATGGAAGCAAGACAAAGGATTTTCCATAACCTGGATTCACAACGATAATATAATTATTGCAAAACCTATTGATATTTGCCACGACTTTCTATTGTCGTCGTTCTTAATTGATATTTTATATTTTATGCAACTATAGAAATTGTCGTTGCTGATTATTATTAGATTCATAACGATATAAAAAAATATTATAATTTTTTATTATTTTTAAAATAATTTTTAATTATTATTATTTATTTTATTTTTATATTTTTTGCAACAATACTTATTATTGTTATAAATTTTTATCAAGTTAACAACAATAAAAGAATATTATTACGATTATTATTATGTTTGCTACGACTTTTAATTTTTGTTACTTATTTGATTTTTTTATATTTTATACAATGAGACTTATTATAGTTGCTAATTCTGATCAAATTAACAACAATAAAAAAAAAATTGTTGCAATTTTTTTATTCTATTTACAACTATTTTTCATTGTCGTTATCTAATTAACTTTTTAAATATTGTAAACAAAGATAAAAGAATTGTTACCTGAAATATATATATATATATATATATATATATATATATATATAATATTTATAATGATAGAACAAGTTGTTTGGAAATCTTTTCAGATTTACAACGGCTTTTCATATTCGTTATTAAATTATTGTAATTTAACTTTTATTTTGTATAATTATTGTAACTTATAAAAATTAAAAATAAAAGAAATAAAAAAGCTAATTGAGCCACATCAAACAAACAAAAGAATTGGTGCATTTGACCTTGAATTCATGTTAAAGGATAAATAGATTGTAGAATAATAGAACAATGTTCTTTTTCTTTCTTTTTACATTAACTTGACAATGTTGTTTGTTCCTTAATTTTCCATTCAAATAGATAAAATAGGTGGGATTATTTGAGGAATGACTAACAGAATTTATAACAATAATAGAGAGAGACAACAATTGCACAAGAGTCACTCAGCAGTCTCAACCTTGCTCCAATACTGCTATATATATATATTTCTGCTGAAACTCCATTTCATGGCCCAACATCAGTAATTCAAGCTTTCAAATAAGCATTCCTGCACCTTTTTTATGTTCCATAATTATTCTAATTATTTGGTTGATATCCATGCCTTAGTTTACCTAGAGAAAATAGAATAATAGAAATAGAAATAATAAATAACATTACTAGGAAATGTTTAAGGAATAATATAATAAAAATAACAAAAGTGAATAATAATAATAATAATAATAATTACATGTCGACGAACAAAGGAACATAACACGTTACAAGATACATTATTACACTTCACTATTAATATTAGTTTAATATGATTATACCATATCATGCTCAAAACAGTGTGCTAGTCCTATAACATGTTAGAGATGATTAGAAAATTTGAGTTACGATTGGTCATAAAACATAAAATATAAAAATACATTATGTTCTCTGAAAACCAAATTAGATTAGAAAAATCCTTTCTACATCAAATTCTGTTGTAAATTAAATGATTTATATATTTATGCATAAATCATTAAATTCTCTAAATTAATTTTTTTCAAATTAACTTGTAATATATTTAATTTCCCATAATAAATTGAAGGAGGATTGAAAGCAATTCAAAGCTTGTCCTAACCATCAATATGATATTTAAGTTTATATTTGTAATTGATAAAATTTACTAATTTTATATCATAATTTGAATGAAGAAGTTCATTTTTTTTAATTAACTTCAAAAATATTTAATTTACCATAATAAATTGAAATGAGAGTTAAAGTAATTGACAACTTACCATATATATAATATATGATTAATCTTATAAAGTCCACCTTGAATTTGATATATATGTTTATATACATATTTGATAAAATTTACTAATTTTATATCATATATGGATAAAAAGTTCCATTGCTGTTTTTTTAATTTGTACAATATTTAATTTACTATAATAAGATGAAATAATAATATTTCTGCTTTCAATAAAGTAATAAAAATTTGTGAATGAAACATTTCCGCAGATTATAAATTTATTTAAATAAAAAAACCTAATATTTATAACAAATGCAAATATCTAAACTATAGAATTTTAAAATATTTTTAATGAATTGGTTAGTTAAAATTTTTAACTATATTCTTACCATGCATACTTTGTTATAATGTTATAATGTTATAATGTTCGTTAAACGATAAAGTTATCTACATCTCAATTAAAAATATAAATAATGTAAAAATATTTAAAAATGTGAATAATACAAAAAATAAATTAAAAATAATTTATTTCACATTTTAAATTAAATGTATTAAAAATCAATTAATTAGTAAATTATAACAATAAAATCATCCAAAATTATTTTTTCTTTTTTTTTTTTGTTATTTTCTATATCTATTCCACTTTTCTTTTATTTATTCTTTTTTCTTTTCGCTTCCCGCTTCCTTTCTTGTTAATTTATATATATATTTGCCACCATGTCATTTCTTCTTTTCCATAATCCCATTTCAATTATACATTCCGTCTTTTCCAGGTATGACTCGATAGGAGCAGTGGAAAATGTCGAAACAAGGACGTGGAAGGTCAGCCGGTAACAAGTTTAGGATGTCACTGGGTCTGCCAGTTGCAGCGACAGTGAACTGTGCTGATAACACTGGTGCTAAAAACCTGTACATCATCTGGGTGAAGGGAATCAAGGGCCGCCTTAACCGATTGCCTTCTGTTTGTGTTGGAGATATGGTGATGGCTACGGTCAAGAGAGGGGAGCCCGATCTCAGGAAAAAGGTATTGCCTGCTGTCATTGTGAGGCAGCGCAAGCCCTGGCGCAGAAGGGATGGTGTTTAGTGATAAGTCTTTAAAATGTTGGTTTTGGGTGATATTATCACATAATTTCTGATTCAATTTTAGAATTTTTATTTGATTCCATCCCTTATATTAAATTTTCTCATTACATTTCAAATATTTGCATCTGAAGAAAATCTGATATGCACAAGGATAAAGCTAAGAAATTTTTGAAGGATAAGAAATCTTTAAAGCAAGTGTCCTAAAAGGACTGAAAGGGCTGCCAATTACTTGAGGCTTTAAAATGAGGAAGAAAGCCGAGAGGAAGAGTGTGGAGAGGGGCTGAGTGATGCAGCCAACTCTTCCCGAGTTTTACTTTCTCTGCATTGTTTTATATGCTTTTCTATTGCTCGCTTCAGTTTGATTCTTTTCGTTTCTATTTCAGGTTTTGTTTTGGGTTAAAGGGTATTCTTCGCTGCTGTTTGGGCTGCGTGAGAGGCTGTCCAAGGTGGTTCTAGCTACTGTTGTTGGAGCCTTGCTGGCCGAGTGACACAGCCGCGGTACATTCACTGCTGCAAGACTCCCCTGTTTCACAGCTCCTACACTTACTGTCGAGACCCTGTGTTTTGCATTTCTGCACTGCTGTTGGCTGTTGCTGTTCCAGTTTTCTGCTGCTGCTGTGCTACCTTGCAGTCCGTGGTGGCTGCGTGCGGTTTGTGGGCTGTGAAGCAGGCAGGACGTGGCGTTGCTGGGTACGGGCTGCATCATTCTTTTCTGTTGCCGTGAACAACGTGAGGAAGCTTGCTGGTTTGTAGCTGGTGCATGGCAGGAAGCGTGGCATGTGCGTGGAGATGGCTAGTGCATGGTGTGACAGGATGTATCACGGTTTAGAGTATTTAGTTTTGCATGCAACGTTTGATTGTTTACATTATTATATTAGTAGTTGATTAGTTTAGTTAATATATATTTCATTAGTTTATTAGTTATTATCTTATAGTGGTTTTAGTAGAACGATTAGTTATTTTGTATAATGATTTTAATTTGTTTTAAATAAATTTTATTTAATCTTGATTTATTTATTTATTTATTATTTCAGTTTTGTCTTTTAAATTTCAAGCTTTTTAATTTTAATTTGTGAATTTATTTCAAGAAAAATTTCATTTGCTTGGATAGATTTAGGGTGACTAATTTTAATACTTAATTTAGACCAAATCTAAATAATCTTTTGTTGTGATCCGTTCACTTGCGGTATTGGTCTTGACATGTAAAATTTACATTAATGCTGGTATTATTAATCCGAAGGGAGAAATGAAAGGTTCTGCTATAACTGGTCCAATTGGAAAGGAGAGTGCTGATCTGTGGCCAAGGATTGCAAGTGCAGCCAATGCCATTGCTTAGGAATTCAAATATTAGAGGTTTTGTTTCTTTGCAAGGGACTAATTATAGTATGCCGGATCAAGATTTTGTTATATTTAGTTTTTGTTTCTTGAAAATCCATTTGGATGGTTTTGATTTGATCTTGAATTTGGAGATTGAATCTAAGATTAAGAAGTTGAAGGTAACACTATTGTATGATATGATGCTATGAAGTAGTAGTTCTGCACCATTATGCTTCATATGGTCCTTGTCACTAAAGTTCCTCTTCCTCTGCAAATTCTCGACTGCTTGGCTTTTGTTACCTTTTTTGGTGCAAGCGACTCAGATGAGACTGAACAAGCAACGCAGCAAATCTGATTCTAGGGTATATATGTACAAATGGCAAGGGTGAGTCTTCTACTTAAACAGTTTAATTCATCATAAATATTTTTTGTTCATTTTAAAATGCCATGGGTACTAGTGAACCTTATGTGCATTTGTTCTCTACTTTTATCTTGATTCTTGGTAAAGACCCATATATTCTAAAACAAGACTAGCAGGTAAGATTATGTTTTTGTAACTTTTATTACATATTGATAAATGACTTGCAATACCTTATTCTGATCAAATGAGAATTATTCTCCCTAGATTTTATTATCTTTTATTGTTGTATGACCTCATTTGTGACTAACCTCTGTTATTAAATTGGTAGAGAGCAATTGGAGTTTCTCTTAAGGACTTTAGTTTGATTTCGGATATGCATTTATACATTGATAGTGGATGTTGATCTATATTTTGTGTTTGATATTGTTGCAGCCCATGTGTTGGGATACTTTTAGGTGGGAGCACGTTTGGATTGAATTAATACTTGGTTAAGTTCATGTAAGATTTTCCAATTCCTTATTTCAATTTTGTTTTGAATTTTATGTTTATTATTTCAAGTTATTTATATTATGGAATTTTTTTTTATTGCAAGTGAACCAGATTACATTCGAATTTTTTTTTTATTTTGCTTATTTACAAATTTTAATTGTTGTAATATATTTTAAGATAAATGTATTGTAAATGACTTAATAAGGAATATATATTTAATTTACTAATGTTAATTTTTTGTTTTAATTATCTTTTTTATTCATGAAATTTTAGTTATTTTTAATTTCATTATTAGTGAATATTTAAATTATGAATTCTTTGATAATTTATTTTCTTTTATCATATAAGTATGTATTCTTTTTATTTGTAATGATAAAACAAATTAGAAACAACAAAAAATATGGTTTCAAAATTGTAATTATTTTTGGTAACGACTATAATCATTCTAAACAAATAGAAACAATGAAATTATGGTTTCAAAATTCTCTTTTGGTAACAAGTGTAATCGTTGTTAAAGAAATTAGAAACAATAAAATTATCGTTTCATAATTATTTGAAACAACGATTATAGTTGTAAAAAAAAATAGAAACGACTTGAATTGTGGTTTCAAAATTATTTTTGACAACGAATAGACAGTAGAAAAGAAATTAGAAACGATAAAATTGTCATTTCAGAGAAACAACAAAATTATGATCTCGTAATTATTTTTTAACAATGAATATAGTGGGTATAAATACAGTAAGAAATGACAAAATCGTGATTACGTAATTATTTTTAGCAACAATTATAGTCATGACAAAATTAACTATTGCAATGATAAAAAATTATTGCTAAAAAGGATTTGCATCCATGAAACTCCTTTGCTAAAACTATAACAAAAAAAATGATATTAAATCGTTGCTAAAATAAAATTTAATTGGTGACAAAAAAAAATCGTTGCAATAAATACATTTTGGCAATGATTTATTATTTGATTAAAGTCGTTGCATATATTTTTAGCAACGGAACTATTTTCAACAACCTTGCAAGGACAAAAAGTCTTTGTGAAAAAGTTTTAGCAATGATAAATTAATATTTTGCTAAAACCCTATTTTCTAGTAGCGATTCTAGAAAAGATGCACTATTGTTTGTGGCATTTACCCACTAATATGATCTAAGTTTTATTGTCGGGGTATTTCTACATCAGATGGAAGAAGTTGGATATATGTTTATAAATATAAGTAAAAGTCTATCTTTTAAGCTAACTTTTGAAATGAAAAATCTAATAATACCTAACATGTATGAACGACTCTTTTTACTGTTCAGGTAGAAAAAAGTTCTCAAAGCTCAATGGTTGAAGCTCAATGTGTTTCACGGTTCTAGGCAGAAAAACTCTCCACCCAAAACCCAAGTGTGAAGGGAGATCAATGCTAATGTCCCCCATCTGCTTCTTTACACTCTATAAATTCAACCCATAGATTCCTCTTTTCATTAGCCTCACAATTCATTCAAATTCTTATCTTACTCAGTTTCCTTTTACATCTTATTCCGAGTAGTAGAGCTTACCTGCCTAAAGTTTTTGTCTTACACCATTAATAATCCTCCAGAAATCCCCACCGCTGTCAATTACCAGAGAAATTTTCGTGTTCTTTTTCTTTGTTTCTGTTCTAAGCAATAATAACTAAGCATGGAACTCCTGCACGGTCCATCGATTCAAGCTTTAGTTAAAGAGATAAAGGAGATGTTGTCGAACATCGATCCTTATTCATTTATTTCCCCTTCTGCTTATGACACTGCTTGGTTGGCAATGATCAATAATCCCGCAGATTCCAATAACCAGCCATGTTTGTCACCCATGTTCCAGGATTGCTTGGACTGGGTGGTGAATAACCAGACAGAAGAAGGGTATTGGGGAGAGTGTGACGCCCATGGCAATCCCACCATCGACTCTCTGCCTTCTACTTTGGCGTGTGTAATTGCACTCAAGAAGTGTAATGTTGGAAATAAAAATATAAAGCAAGGTACTCTCTCACAGTATAACTATGTAATATAAAAATAACATTCATCCATTATTTAATTTGTCGATTATCTCATCCATACATACATACAATAATTCTTTTGTTGATCGTGTTTTCGTTTAAATGAGATTATTTGTAATTAATTATTGCTGCTTATTACAATAATGTGAGTAAACTACATGTGATTAATATGCTTAATATAAGAAATAATAATATTATATACGCATAAAAAACATACATTAATGCGAATTTCAGTCCAATATTTGGTCGAGATTTCGAGAAAGTTAGTACTAATTAACAACAAAAAGTTTTTTAAAATATGCAAGCATGATTTTAGAACAGGATTTCAAAGAAAACTTGTAGTGTTACAATGTTATATGGTAGGGCATTTATCGCTTCTTCTTTTCCCACTCTAAATCAGACAATTGGATTCGATTGTTCCTGCATCCCAA
The DNA here is from genome assembly GCA_033439115.1 of Firmiana major. Classification (NCBI taxonomy): domain Eukaryota; kingdom Viridiplantae; phylum Streptophyta; class Magnoliopsida; order Malvales; family Malvaceae; genus Firmiana; species Firmiana major. Next base: position 1,517,175 of record CM065914.1, on the reverse strand, counting down.
CTACCGGTACCATGCTTTTTTGACTCAAACTGTACCATCCTTTTTAATGTGTTTCTTTAGCTTGGGCTTATTATTGCGCACGACATAATTAAACACCAATTGACAGGCCACTTGTTAAATTTGTCTGCACGTGTATCCTTCGATTAGTGAAGCTCGAACTTATGGCTTAGTTTAAATGATTTATACATCACTCACTTAAGATTAGTTGACTTCTAGCAAATTTGAGTTCAAATGTTCATACTTGCAATTTCTTTCTTTATTTTCAAACTTGAATATCCTTTGACCACAAAATTAATAACGTTATTAATATGAGAAAATCATAATTAACAATTATGTTTTTATTTAATTTTTTATAAGAAATCATTGAATTATGATTTTAAAATAAAGGAATATTAACCTTTTATAAGCAAAAATATATAATTGGCTTTATTCCTAATTTAATGAACTTTCAGGATTGGACTTTGTTCAAGGAAAGGCGGAGGAGCTCCTTGGAGTAACTTACGACCACTTTCCTCGTTGGTTCACCATAGTTTTCCCTGGAATGATTGAACTTGCCAATAAAGTTGGGCTCGAACTATGCTTCCCTTCCCAACTTCATGGACTGTTGTTAGACATATTCTACCAACGGCAAAGGATCCTTGAAACGTAATTGCTCTCAAATTTAACCTTAAATGAAAACTTTATATATATTCAAAGCATGATGAAATTGGTAATATTTGAAACTTTCTGTTGTAGTGAGGAACTAGTTGGCAATCAATATCCTCCATTGTTATCATACCTTGAAGCTCTGCCTTCATCATTTGACATTAGTGAAGAAGACATAACCTTGAACTTGAGAGGTGATGGCTCATTGTTCCAATCCCCCGCTGCCACTGCTAGAGCTTTCATGGCTACAGGAAAGGAAGGGTGTTTATCCTATCTGCAATCTCTAGCAAGAAGATGTGCTAATGGAGGTCAACTCAGCTGCCTAATTGTCTTGCATGCCTAGTTAGCTCCCAAGTTTATGCAGGGATTTACTTATTTAGACTTCCAATTTTATTTTAAAAAGCTGACTTTTGACGCAGTTCCACCGACCTTTCCCATGGATGAAGAGCAGATAAAGCTTTGTCTGGTCAATCAACTACAAAGATTGGGGTTAGCTGACCATTTTACACGTGAGATTGACGACAATTTGGCCCAGCTTTACCGGTATAACTAAGAATATATATTTAGCATTCATCATGCTCATTTAACATAGCAACCTTTAACCCAAAAGGTTGGTTGAGTAGTATAATATTTTTTGAATCTTGACTATGGACAATTCATAATGAGAAGTTTCGTATTTAAATTTTTATTAGATTAAATTATTTTGAATTAACGTTAACCACAAAGCATGAGTGAGATTTAGTTTTACATCGAATGTGATATGAGAATATCTCATGATTTAAAAAAAAAATAGTAACCATGGATGTCAATTTATAATTTAAACTTTCAGGGATTTCAACAGCAGAGAGTTGCTGGCAAAACCAAGCAATAATCCAGTTGTCGCAGTCCAGCTGCACAAGGACTCCTTAGCATTTCGAATTCTTCGCATGCATGGTTATGAAGTATCACCTTGTATGGTTCAATTAACGAAATCTTCACCTATTATAATTTCATGCAGCATTGGAATATGATTAATTAATTAATTATTAATCATTTGCACATGCAGGGCGCTTCTGTTGGTTCTTGAAAAATCAGGAAGTTCGAGCTCATATTGAAGAAAATTACGAATACTTCTCAACCACAATGCTCAATGTTTATAGAGCCACGGATCTTATGTTTCCAGGAGAATATGAACTAAAGGAGGCGAGATCATTTTCCAGGAAAGTGCTAGAGAAGGTTACATTATTGAATGGCAATAGAGACAATAAGGAAAAATTTAGATCTTTCGGGCTTAAGAAAATGGTAATAACAGAAACATGTCTCAGATCATAGTGATTATTTAACATCCTACACAAACATACATATACATATATATATATATATATATATATATATATATATATATATATATATATATATATATATGCTTACAATAAGCCATTTTTTGTAGTAATTTATTTCTACACGAAAATACCTGGTTACTTTCATAGATGTACTCGAAATAATTAATTTCCATGTTTGAAAAATGTTTCGTAGATGGAGCATGAGCTGAGATTTCCATGGATAGCTCGACTGGATCATTTGGAACATAGAACATGGATTGAAGAAAATAACTCAGACATTTTGTGGGTAGGCAAGGCCTCCTTCCACAGGTATTACATACAAGCCTGCCTGTATTAAATTTGTAGTACTTACTCAATGTAAGTTGAACAATTCAAGTCTTTAAAGAAAAGGCTGTTTAATCAATTAATATTTCACACTGCTGGGTTCTGGACATGTTGAAATCTGTCCTCTGCCAACTGTAGAAGGATAAAAACTAACATCAAACATTTTTGAACCAGGCTGTCACCCCTATTAAATGAGAAGCTACTGCAACTTGCAATGGCGGATTTCGAGTTTCGGCAGTTAATATACAAGAATGAGTTGGCTGAAGTGAAAAGGTGATTTTCCTTTTCTTTTATATATCCGAAATACAAGATTTATAGCCCCGTTTGGAGCCGTGTGGCACGGTTGGTCGGTGGGTACATAAAATTATAAAAGTGATAGAACGGTAAAATTATTTTTTTATTTTTAATTTTAATTTTTTTATAATTTATTAAAGATCATTTATCGGTAATAATCATTACTATCCATTCAAACTAATTATTAGTATTTAATCTTGATTTTACTGACTAATATATATACATATTTTATATAGGTGGTCCAGGGGAAAGGGACTGAGCGACATGGGATTTGGTCGAGAGAAAACTACATATTGTTACTTTGCCATTGCCTCCAGCATTTTACTGCCATATGACTCAGATATACGGATGATAATTGCAAAAAGTGCTGTTTTGATTACAGTTGCAGATGATTTTTATGATATGGAAGCTCCTTTAGATGAGTTAAATAGCCTCACTGATGCAATTGCAAGGTAAATAATCACAGATCAGAACTAAAAGTTCCAATTAATTAATGGGGTCGAGTTTCAATCCTTTTCAGTGCACTGATGCAATTGGAATGCGTATGACAGATGGGATGCTACTGGATTGAGTGGTCATAGCAAGACTATCTTCGATGCCCTTGATGATCTCGTTAGAGAAATTGCAGCAAAAGTTCTCCAACAGAAGGGAACTGATGTGACAATTTTTCTTCAGCAGATAGTAAGTTTTAACAACTAATACGAGCCTCATTAGAAATTGTGAGATTTTAATATGGTATATTGGTAAAAACTTAAACTCCTGCCGGACAAAATTAATAATGTCTAACAAATTGAGTTGTGGGTCTCCACACTGTTTTGCACTGACAATTGTTAATTAATTATCTCGATTTGTTTTTACCGTCTAGTGGTATGAAACATTTGCTTCATGGTTTGTGGAGGCAAAGTGGAGCAGGAGTGGATTTCTGCCATCAACAGATGAATACCTTGGAACTGGAATGGTATCCATTGCTGCACATACCATAGTTCTTCCGGCTTCATATCTATTGAATCCAAGCTTAACAGATTGCAAGATCAAGCCAGGAGAATACGAGATTGTTACCAAATTGCTGATGCTCATACCTCGATTACTGAATGACATACAAAGCTATCAGGTGACGATTACTGAATATTCTAAACACTAAACTTGTTTAAAAGACAACTTCAGGGGTCTAGGAAGATCATTTATATGCAGCTTTTTTTTTTTTTTTTTTTGTATTAACCGAGAGATTTTATGACTTGAACATCTCAAGATCACAAAGTACTAATCTTTACTGTTACATCAATTTTCGACCTCAAAGGCTAGATTTGTTTATTTTCTATAATTTAAGGAATACGATTAATAACTTTATCTTGTAATTATTACAGAAGGAACAAGAAGAGGGGAAAATGAACTATGTATTACTCTATATGAAAGAAAATCCAGGAGCAGACATCGAAGATTCAACAGCCTATGTGCGAGAAATTCTTGACAAGAAGTGGGGAGAGTTGATCCAACATGTTCTGATGGATGGATTTGGAGAATTGCCCAAACCATGCAAGCTTCTCCATTTATCTTGCTCGAAAGTGTTTCAGATGTTCTTCCACTCCAGTAACAGATATGATTCCAACACAGATATGCTTCAAGACATCCAAAAGGCAATCTACATCCCTATAAATGTTGGATTAACCTCAAAGCCATTGAAGCCTGATAGCGGGAATATCAAACAATCAACTCCAACTCTGGTTGGCCTTCCGAATATGAAAGATTGCAGAGCGAGGTAGCTAGCAAGTTCTTCACTTGCTTACAATCTTAGGCATCTTTAATTATAGTAATAACATGTTTGTAGCATTAATTCCTGGACAAGAGGGAGTGAAACTCTTAATTATGTTGTATAGTCTGCAATAATTGTTCATAGTGTGGGTTTCTTGGTGGAAAAAACTAGAAATCAGGTCCATCAAACTACATGTATGACTAAATATATAATTTTAATGGCTCTCTTTGGTGTTTCATGCAATTCTTTTTTAATTAAAGAGATATTTCATTGATTACTCAAAGCAATAGCATCCAAGTCAACTGCATTACAGATGACATTTAATCTTCTAGCCAATACATATGTCTAATATTGAAAGACTAAACAAATTGGCCGAACCCTGAGCAGCCTCTCGTTGCCTTCTGGCCTAGTATGGAGCACCACAGAGTCATCAAATTTCTGTCCATCATAATGGGACCAAAATTAGACTAATCCTCTTCCTTTGATGATATTTTCTGAATCACCAGTAACATCTCCTTCAAGAACAGTATTTCTTTCGCTTTGACAGCTGTTGGATTTACGGGAGAAAGTTTTGTTTCTTGAATTTTTCTATTTTTTAATGTAATTGATTTTATAAAGAAAATTTAATTTTGAGGTTGAGGATTTTCTAGGAATTGATGGAAGTAAAGAAAAAGAACATTTAAAAACCACTGTGTCAATCTTATCCGCTGTGCATTTGGCGTCTGGCGTCTGTTTTTTTTTTCAGAAATTTATTATGTAATAAAAAGCTGACACGTCCATTTCAATAAGGGAGTGATAGTCTATGAGGTGAAAACACAAATTTTGTGGATTCCATATTTCATTGTTAAAATCACTTTGAGAGTTGAATGATAATGAAATTTAGATTCTTTGAATTTTTTATTTTTGTATTTATATACATTTTTTTCTTCAAATAAGATTACTGATTAAATTTTATCATTAGCATTTGTCTATAAGATTCTTTTCTATTAAAGTGACTTTATTTTTATCTTTACACATGATTTGGATTGAATGGCTATTTAATATAGCTTTGATCATGTCCACATCAAGGCCACTTTTATTCCAGTGAGGTTATTTGTCATGTTGCTAGCTTGGTTGCATTCAGCAGAATATATATACATACTGGCATGCACAATGTAAACAACTTGACCTTTGTGTGGGAACACTGGCCAGCAGCCGAAAGACTCTTCCATATCAGTCTATTATAGTGATCCCCATTACATTATTATTGGCTTCTAGCTGTATCGAACAATTGATGTTTAAAATTGGTCTTCGTTAAATCATATATGTATCTACATATATATATATATATATATATATATTGTGTAAAACGTAAAAATTTTATATCAAAATTCTTATTGACATGTCAAATCCAAAATTAGTATCTAACAATTTTAATTAAATTTTAACATGTATTTCTTTCAAATCTAGTGCCAAGTCTATTTCTAGTATAATCTGATAGCCATTCCTCATTGAGTAAACTTCATTCTTTGTTATAGTGATTAATTTATCCGGGATACTAGTTGTGCTTAAAGGATAGTTATATATAGTACTTTAAGTAGTATATTGTCGCTTTCGTTAACAGACCTCATATTAACTAACTTATAATTAATCCATGCATAAACAAGAATAATTTATGATTTAAAATGTTATAGGAATTCCAAAAATGAAAAATTAGGATCAATCGAGCATGAAGTCAAAGTTCAAAGCATGTGAAAATATGCATCCGACTTTCATGCTGCACAATTACACAATTAAGAGTTTAAATTTTTACTTATATAACATATACAATCTAAAATTTTTTCGATATGAAATTAGAGTATTATAAAATTTTCTACACCGAATCAAAATTACATCAAATATTGTAAATCTCACACTTAAATCTCACAAAAAGACGTTTTAAATATAAATTTATATATCTACTTAAATAAATATATAATATTCTAATATGAGATTGAAAGTGTTACGGAGCCCTAACACCTAATTGTATTCTCAAAATTTGGCATGCATGCTTTTCTTGCATGTAGCACAAAGTCAGCTTTCCCTTCCGAACCTTGATTGATTAATAGTGCCAACCGAAGCCGCCTCGAAATAACCAAAGCCATTAATCCGAGTCAGCAAATAAACGTTGGACACACCTACATAAGAATTTTCTTCTTACTTTGTGTCCTCTAAGGCTCTAATTTTCCTTGCAGATAGTTCAGACGAAGGACAAATTGTAATTGAAATTGCTTCTCGCGAATGAGAATTTTCTTTCTTCGTCAAAGTTAATAGTGGAATTCTTTGAAGCAAAAAAATGGATTAGCAAGCCGGTAGTTGCGTTACACGGCTCTCTTGTGTTGTCTTATCTGCGGTTTCCTTTCCCTGGACAAGATCTCATGTTTTATTTTTTAGTTTGTCCAGCTTTCATAAAGAGAAATCGATAGAGGATCATATGGTATGTATTCACTCAAATTATAAAGATGTAATCATATTATTTTAAAAAATTAATTATTTATTATATATTATATATAATAATTAAATAATAAATATTTATTTTAATAAATTTATTAATGATAAAAACTTTTTTGATTCTTTTGGTGATTTAAAGCTTAAATAAAAAGTATAAATAAACAATATATTTTCATTGAAACAAAAGAATAAGTATATTTTTTAAAATTTGAAACTTTGAAAATATTTAAAACTTTGATTTTGTTTCCTTTTATAAAGTGATTTCAATATAATTTTTTTTTTTAAAATGCAGGAAAACATGAAATAAAAAGCTAGAATAAGATGAAAAGCTATATGGAAAGGAGAAACTATAGTAAGCTAAAAAATAGTCTTTGTCAACAACTTTTTGATCTAGTAATTAAGAAAGAGTTGTGACACATTGTAAGACTTAGGTTCGAATTCAAATAATTTTATCCATATTTTCAATTATTATTTTTTCCCTTCCAACAAAAAAAAAAAGCCTCTCCTATTTTGTCATAGGGTTTGAACTCCTTTTATATATATAAAGAAAAAAAAACACATTTGGTACTTGGTTAAAATTTTATAGTTTTTCAAGAAATCTAAAAAGTTAATTTTACATTTGTTAAATTTATATAATTTTGATTTAAATATTATAACAAATTTTTTATTTTAAGAATTTATAAATAGTGATTAGTGAGTATAATTATAGAATGATAATATGATTTTAATTAACCCTTTTAAATTGCAATGAATAAAATCAAATTATGAACCAAAACATAGTATAAAATAGTTAACAATTTAATTAATTTTGAAAAAATAAATTATATATATAAGTATACACATTAAGAGTTGTGAAAACTTTAGGGGGCCAAAAGACTCCACAAAGTTTAAAGATGGTTTGCTTTAATGAACCCATCATGACTCACTTTCAACAATTAATTAGGCATATGCATTAATTTTACATATGAAAATGAAAAAAAAATACTAATAACAACCAAGACTTGATCTAATGATTGTTAAATCTCCTTAGAAGGAAGTATGTTCAAAGTTTGATTCTTCATTTTTTTCAATTGTATAACAAAAAAATCAAAATAATAACAAATTAATTTATTAAATTTAAGAATTTATATATTTTAAAGAGATAGATAAAAATATTTTATCTTTTGATTAATATCTAATAAGTGAGATTAAGATGATGACATATGTCCTTTAAAAATATTTAAAAAATAAAAAATAAATAACATAAAACACATGTCACTGTTTTAACTTCGCTTGTGGAGTTAAAAAACTTCATTGACGATGTATTGATAATTATCCTTTATCTTTTCTCTTCTCTAAAGAAAATAAAAAAAATATGCAATTATGAATTATTAGTACTCTAACACTGTAGACATGGTTACCAAATCAAACTCATTTGTAAAGCTCAAATTTGTTCAAAATCATGAAACTTTCCATTCTACTTTGAACAAGTTGATCACCTGGCTAGTTTGCATCTATCGAAGGATTTTTGGTGCAAGTTGACATATTCATCTCGGCATATCCCATATTGCTTATTTGCTATTGCCAAACATATTAACATGCAATTTATAATAGTTTGGCCTATGCAATCGCCCATTGATTTTACATTTTTTTTCATACAAACAGAACTTTCACGCTTTATTTTCTTTTCATATTTAAAGAATTATTATAAATCTGAAGTAAAAAAAAAAAAAAAGAAGCCAATATTATGATTGATTTAAAATAAAAAAAACAATAAAAATGTAACATGAATTATAACAGATTAATCTATATTTTTTAATCATCTTGATCAAGCCTATTGTTAGACTTAATTAATATTAGTTTGGATGTCCCACACCCCCAGTTGGCTTTTAGATGATATACATAAATTTACTTTTATATCTTTAAATTTTTTATTTTTTATTTTTATTATTTTATTAAAAAATATATATTTAATGATTTTTTTTTTTAATCTTACCGACCTTAATTTGGATTGCATGCAGAATCCAAGGGAACGTGTACTTGGCTCTCTATTGGCCAACATGTGGGAGCAATTCCACAGTGAGCCAATTCTCTGTGGAGTGGGAAAGTAAAGATCCCAGAGCCTGCATTGGCCAACATGTGGGAGCAATCACAGCGTGCAGGTGAGCCAATTCCCACTGGAGTAAGAAAGTGACCTTCCCACCAGAGTGTATCATATATAATATATTTTATATTTTTTTAGTTTTTGAAATAAAAAATTTTAAAGTATTTTTTTAGTTTTTGAATATTATGTACATATTTTGTTTGGGGTTAAAGTTTTAAATAAATTTTGAAATAAAATTATTAATTATTATGATAGAGAATTTTATTTATGTTTTATAATGATGCAATTTGAAATAATAACTTTTTTATAATTTAAAGGAATTAATTTAGAGGGTATATTGTATTTCATCGTTTCTTGCATTTTAAAGAGTCCTAGCTAGCACGAGGACTCAGTCAAACTCCTCTATCTATATCGGACTTTGGAAAACGGATGACTTGGCTTGAGCTGGCAGAATACTAGAGCTGCAAAATCTCCATGTAAACAAGTAGACCTTGTATCTTAACACCAGCAGCCCAAATTCTCCAACGTGAAAGTACAAGCTCAAAGCACTAACGCCTAATTGTCTTGGCAAGCATGCTTTTCGAGCACGCAAGAGTTCGTAGCATGGTCCATCTTTTCTTCTTCATGCGAATTATTGACTGTGGACCGAAAACCCAATTCTCAGTCTGACAATAAAGAAACACCGCTGCATGCCGGTCGAACTTTGATTGCTTAACAATGACAACCGAAGTAGCCTCAAAACAACTAAAGCCAGTCATCTTATTTAACATTTAACAAAAGTTAGTTAGACACATCAAAACAGGAAATAATTTCTTCGCCACAATTTTTCCTCTAAGGCTCTAATTTCCCTGCTGTTTGTCCCACTGAAAGGACAAGTCGAAATTGAAGTCGCGAATTGCGTCTGAGAATTTTCTTTCTTTTTTTTTTTTTTTTTTCCCTCAGCCAAGAAAATATTTATTAATAATGAAGGTTAAGAACAGATACAACATGAAGATACAGCTGAGAATTTTCTTTCTTATTTTATCGCAATTATCACTGAATTATTTAAAGCAAAACATGAGTTAACTCGCCAAGTAGACGTCGCTAGGTCTGCTGTTGTTGCTTTACACGACTGTCTTGTATTATTTACGGTTTTCTCCTGGACAAAGTGTCATGAAGTCCTTTTCGATGAATTAAGAGATTTTTTCTTTCTTTCTTTTTCCGATTTTATACAAGATCTCTGATAAAAGATTATGCACAATAATTATTCTACACGATCATATCTCATTTTCATTCAAATCTTATTAATTAATTAAATTATTATAAAAAAATTAAAGTTCACAACCAAGTTTGTCTTTCGCGGTAAAAAAAAATGTCTAAGTTGATCGTCATAATCTTGGCATATCTTACATTGCTTATTATCGGATACATATTGGTTATAAGTTATAATTTATAATATAATGATCAAGATTTGATCTAATAATTATTACTCATCTTTAAAATGATAAGGTATAAAAAAATAACTTTTAATAATTTAACTTAAATGATTACTCATTAATTTAATACAATGAATGATTCTGTTTTAACAAAAAAAAAAAAAAGAGAGGAATAAATATAGTATGACTAGAATTTTATATCTAAAAGATTTTCATGTCTTAACCATAAAAATATAATTTTTTGAATCAAGACTATTTGAAAGATGAACGTTTGAAAGCAGAAGGGAATCTTAAATCTCCTTCCATTGATCACTTGTAGTAGGGAAGCCATTGCTGACAAAAATCTTCAATATCAAATCGATTCAGGATTGCATGCAATAGAGTTAGCCCATCTCATTTCACCAGTTGCTGGAAAGAGGTAGATTTGTACTGATTGATAAAGACATATGTTAATGAATGTGGAAAAAAAATTTCCTATATTTTTATTTTTTTGATCCATTAAATACATGAAGTTGATGGCGTCGAATTAATTATTTTCTGTACGATCTGTGTGGATCTTTACTCGTTCAAACGCATTAAGGATGGAACAAGAATTGTCCGTGGCTGAGAAGACCAAAACGAACACGTTGGAACAACATTATTCACGTTTCCAGCTAAACAGAGAATTTGCCTTTCGGAGAACTCCGAACTCCTATATAAGTGATGTGCTTTCACTTAGCAGGTCGCACACATTCGGCCATTAGAGCAAAATAATACTGTAAACTCCGAATTTATCTTCTGATCAAAATTTTAAGCTCTTCTTTGAGCAATGGAGCTTTCAAATGCTTCAATTCAAGCTTTAGTTAAAGAGATAAAGGAAGAGATGTTAACGAACATCGATCCTTACTCATTTGTTTCACCCTCTGCTTATGACACTGCCTGGTTAGCCATGGTTCCTGGAGATTCCAACCAGCCATGCTTGTCACCCATGTTCCAGGATTGCTTAGATTGGGTGGTGAACAACCAGACAGAAGACGGACATTGGGGAGAGTGTGACGCCCATGGCAACCCCACCATCGAGACTCTGCCTGCTACCATGGCTTGTGTAATTGCACTTAAAAAGTGGAATGTTGGGATAGAAAATGCAGAGAGAGGTAGTGATGAATAATTGTTATTTCTGACTTATCCATTGAAGACTAGCCATGAAGGCTATATTCCTGATCTTTGTTTACCTTACAATATTTCTAATATAATGTGTCTTAGGGTTGGCATTTGTTCGAGCAAACGCTGAGAAGCTCCTAGGAGGAAAGCACAACCAGTTTCCCCGTTGGTTCGCCATTGTTTTCCCTGGAATGATTGAACTTGCTCGTAAAATTGGCCTAGACCTCGACTTTCCGAACCATTTGAAAGGATTGCTAATGGACATATTCTTTCAACGACAAGAGATCCTTGAAACGTAATTTTCACCGCCTTTTGTAGAAGATTAATGTTCGTTAAGTGGTGTTATCTTAAAACTATTAGATACTTCTTTTCATGGTTCCAACTAATTGATTTTAAATTAAATATATAATATGGTATTAGAGTTTATGTTTTGTAATTCTTATTTAATATCTCTTTTGGTTACACTAGTGTTATCCTCTGTTAAATAGTCTGTTCTCTGTTATTTTATTTTCAAACTAAAGTTTTTTATTTCAATTGATTTTAAATTAGGTGTATAATATAATACTAGAGCTCATATTTTATTATATGATTCCTACTTACTATTCTTTTTAAGATTATCAAATAGTAGACTTTCATGTTTTTCTTACACGTAACGAACATTTGTCTCATATGATTTTAGATTTATGCCCAACAATATTAATCGTAAAATTCATCAACTAATATACAATGTTTTGCAGTGAGGAACTTGCTTCCGGCGGTCCATATCCTCCTCTATTATCATACCTGGAGGCGTTGCCTTCATTTTATACCATTAAGCAAGAAGAAATAATCATGCACTTGAGTGGTGACGGTTCGTTATTCCAATCCCCTTCTGCAACTGCACGTGCATTCATGGCCACTAAAAAGGACGAGTGTTTAGCTTACCTACAATCTCTTGTCCGAACATGTGCTCATGGAGGTAAATGGGGCAAGATTGATCATCATATCCAGAATATTTGTAGCTTCAGTTTGTTGCTTTAGACATACTAAAAGAAAAAAAAAATCTAATATGTTGTAGTTCCACCGACATTCCCAATGGATGAAGAGCTAATAAGACTTGGTTTGGTCAATCAACTTCAATGTCTGGGGTTGGCCGAACATTTCACCCAGCAGATTGAAGACATTCTGACCCGAGTTTACAGGTAAGAGATCAGTTAATTAGCAGTACTATGCACCGTACATATCTGTTAAGAATCATGGAAACATACACGTAAACAAATGTCATCTTATACGTAAAGTTAAGAGTTAAGTCTTAAAGTCAGCATTTAATAAAATTTATTTTCTTGAAGACATCAGGTCAATATGAGAATACACCCTTAAAATTTAAATAAAAATTAATTTCGAAGTACTATAAATTGACTCGAAAATCTTTAACGGTGAAAATTAAAAAAAATTAAAGACATATATGTAAATGTTTTGAACTGATGATAACATTCAGGAATCGGCGATCTGGGAATTCTTTAAAGATCAATTTAATGACTCTGATGATTTTAGACTTCTTCATTCATCTCTTATCTTCAAAAGGAGCAGCCCCAGGAATCTTCTTTTCTTGAGTCTCCATTCACAATGGATGAGTTAAAGTCCGCCATTTGGGAGGGTGATGGTTCTAAGGCTCCGTTTCTCTTTGCTGTGTTTTTCCAGTGTCTGGTGCTTTATCTTATTTTCCCTGCTGTAATTTGCCTCTTACTTTGGCGTTCTGATCTGTTAGTTTCTTCTCTCGTCATTGTCCTCCAGCCTCTCTAGTTTTGGGTTTTTGTTTCTTATCCAACTCCATGGGAGCTGGACGTTTTATCTCGGATCAATAAAATTCATCGTGGCTTACCAAAAATTTTAAAAAAAAAAAAAATTCAGGAATTACAGTAAGAAGGAAGGATTGTCGGAAAAATCAAGAAATTGTACTTCAATGGCAACCCAATTACAAAAGGATTCTCTGGCATTTCGACTCCTTCGTATGCATGGTTATAATATATCACCTTGTAAGTTCTAAATTTTAAAAATTTCATGCAATATTGATTATAATATCATTTTTTTCAAAGTCTAAATCAATGATTAATTTGCATGTAATTTTCCACATGCAGGGAGCTTTTGTTGGTTCTTGAATAATCAAGAAGTTCTAGATCATATAGAAAAAAACCATGAATATTTCTCAAGCGTAATGCTTCATGTATATAGAGCCACGGATCCTATGTTTCCTGGTGAATATGAACTTGAGGAGGCAAGATCATTTTCTAGGAAAGTACTAGAGAAAGTTGTACGACAGGGAAGCGGAGATGATGGCTACTTTACAAAATCTTCAAACCTTCAAAGAATGGTATTCAGATTTCTCTTAATTCATTTACTTACTGTAAATTTTTTAGTTATCTGGCATTAATTTCTTAAGCATTCATGCTCTAAATTTGGCTAAGATCGAGCATGAGTTGAGTCTTCCATGGATAGCTCGACTGGATCACCTGGAACACCGGGCATGGATTGAAGAGAATGATATGGATGTTCTATGGGCAGGAAAAACCTCTTTCCATAGGTATGGATCGAGACTGATCAGCACATTAAAAACTACCTAAGTTTTTTTTATTTTTTTATTTTTATTTATTAATAGAAAATAGTAGAAACATCACAACCAATGAAATAAGATGAACTCTCATCTTAATTAGAGAGAGCATCAACAATCAGACAACCCCAATGAATCTGCCAAGTTTGAATCAGTTATTCCAATGTTGTTGCTCTAATGTTTTCTGATAACATAAGCACAACTACTTATATCTATCAATTTTCTATGCAATTTGACATGTACGGTTTCCATTTATTACTAACATCAGTCATCAAACTCCTTGGAATCAGGTTATCAAGCCATAAAAATGAGAAGTTAGTGAAACTTGCTGTGGCGGATTATGAGCTTCGGCGGTCAATTTACAAGAATGAAATGGCTGAATTGAAAAGGTATAACTCAATTTATCAAGATTATGCTAAATTGCTAATAATGGGCTTATTTCCTTAATGATACAACGTCGTGTCTGTGAAACAGTTGGTGCCTGAAATGGGGTCTTAGTGATATCGGGTTTGGTCGAGAGAAAACTACGTATTGCTACTTTGCCATCTCTGCCTGCCTTTCTCTACCTTATGACTCCGATATCCGAATGATGGTAGCAAAGAGCGCTATACTAATTACGGTTGCGGATGACTATTTTGACATGGAAGGTTCTCTAAATGAGCTGAACATCCTCAATGATGCAGTTCGAAGGTAATAACTAATCACCAAGAACGAGTTGAATCTCTTTAATGGCTTCTTAGCAACTCACTGTTCATTTTGAACGCATATGATAGATGGGATGCTGAAGGATTAAGTGGTCATGGAAAGACAATTTTCGATGCCCTTGATAATCTTGTGAAAGAAACATCAGCAAAACATGCGCAACAGCAGGGAATTGATATAACGAATTATCTACGGAAAATAGTAAGTATTCAAACATTTGATGTTCCGATTCAAATGGATTCTGAAGTAATATTGTTTATGAACATTTGATGTAGTGGTGTGAAACATTTGATTCATGGCTTGTGGAAGCAAAATGGAGCAGAAGTGGATACTTACCATCCATGGATGAATACCTTCGAACTGGCATGACTTCTATTTCTGCACATACCATGATTCTTCCAGCTTCATGTCTCCTGAAATCAAGCTTACCGAAGTCCAAAATCAGCCCTGCAGCCGAGTACGAGACTGTTACCGAACTGGTCATGCTTATAACTCGTTTATTGAATGACATTCAAAGCTACCAGGTAATTGAAGTCTTTAAAATGTTGTTAATTTCCTTTCATTCATGGAAGCTAATTATTTTAGCTTGCATTTGCAATCACAGAAGGAAATAAAGGATGGGAAAATGAACTCTGTATTGCTTTACATGAAAGAAAACCCAGACGCAGACATGGATGATTCGATTGCCTTTGTGAAAGAGTTACTCCACAGAAAGAAGAAAGAGTTGTTCAAACATGCTCTCATGGATGACTTCAGTGATTTGCCTGCAGCATCCAGGCACCTCCATTTATCATGCACAAAAGCATTTGAGATGTTCTTCAACAGCAGCAACAGATATGATTCCAACACAGAGATACTTCAGGACATCCAAAAGGCAATCTACATTCCCCTAGATGTCGAAACATGGAAGCCATTGACGCCCCTTTCCAGTTCTGGCTTTGGATCAAAGAAGGACTTCCAAACAATAACTTCTCATCAATTTGTTCGGCCTTTCAAATATCAGAACAAGAGAATCATGGGATACCAAACTTCCTATTTGCCCATTGCAAGGCCCGGATTTGCTAATAATATGTTTATCACTCTAAACTTTAGATTGTCGTTGGCATAATAATTAATAAATCAATCTAATTGGGTGAAGCTGGTATTCTGTAGTTACATAGTATGTATATTTGGAACACTTGGGAAGCCCTCTTGTGTAATAATCGAAATTACATAAATGTTACCTCTTTCTGTAGATTTGATGTTTCGTAGCCTTTATCAATTTAACAAAGCTTCCAAGAAAACCGAAATCGGCAGGCTGCAGTAAACTCAATAAATCCAACTTTACCATGGCTTCTAAACATTTTTATTTCTGTGGTCTGGAAATCATTGAAAGAAATTAATTTTTTTTTTATTTTAAAAAAGGGTGCCCAAACTGGTTTTTCAACTATTTTTTTTAAATAATTTAATGATATTCTCTTTTCAATTCAATACTATGAGTTCTGAACTGATTAAGAAATTGTTTGCACCATTACTGCAGACTAGCTAATTGTAAATGGAACATTTCTTAAAAGCAGAAGACCAATTGTATACTTCAACCTTTTTGCCATCTCTTGCTTGTCAGTAGCATTGGATGAACATCTTGACTGCTTTGTGCAGTAAGCCAACCTCAAGACTATAGTAGTTTGACTGGGTAAACCAGCAGCACAAAAGAAACCCATTACACACACAAAGATTGCAATTTGACAACAATTCTTGGTCATTTTAATGAGATGGACAACTCATTACTAATATTATTCAGCAAAAAAAAAAAAAAAATTGCCCATGAACATCAGGAATAGGAATTCCTGTTCATTTGCCTTATTATTTATTAGTAGTCTTGCTCATCTCCCATGCATACAATACCAAAAAGTTGAACGGATTGTTTAAAGTTGGGGAAAACACGCCTAGAACTTGTTTTTATATATATATATAAATATATATATATATATAATTTTACTGTTTACCGCTACCTATGGTAAGACAAAAATCCTCCCGGACTTTACCGGGAGGATGGAGGGGATTCCCCAAGGAGAAAAGCTGTGAAGAAAGCGAGTGAACTGCTTGGTTTGAAGCAGGGCACTGCATGGCCAGCTCCTCTGAATGTTGCGAAGGTAAGTCCTGTATATTCTTGAAACCATCCGCTAACCTGACCGATAGAATAAGAACTTCAGTAAATCACATGCTTGTGCTATGCATAGTGCAACACCAAAATCAAATCTTCCGTACGTTAGGGGAAACACTTTTGCAGCAGAGATGGATGAATCTTAACATTTTTCGTAAGTTTAAGCTTAACAGAATCAGATTAGAAGTAAAAATATTAATCAGAGCAATAAGTGGTCAAACTAGTTAAGCCAGATGTTTTTATTTTGGCTTTGATTGTCATCATCAGTACCTGTTTCCGATGGTACCATGGTCTCCACGCTTTAGTGATGGGCAATCCCAAAGCACTTATGCTGTATCTCGTGGACAGGACAGGAACTCTTCCATCCGTGTCTCCACTAAACCACTCAGAAGCAAATGGCCAATTACTATGAGAGAGAAAACAAGCAACTACAATGTCTGGAGAACTGTTTGAAGCATGGAGGATTACCTGTAGACCCAAATTCTAACTCCTGCAGCAATAAGCTTTTTGTATATGGGAAGAACTGATGGCCTTGAATCTTTCCACTCATCAAATATCTTTTGACTGCATTTAAAAAGGGAATGACAGTGTTCAGTTGGGATTTGAAAACTACAATCCCACTATGCTGCTTCTCATCATTACAGGCTTATAACAATGATGGTTGAATGAATTATAAAGAATCATAGCAAGACATCTATATTGCATTACTTGCAGATGCTCCAGTTCCTGAGATGGTGACCGTCACTAACATGGAGAGCCTTTTGAACATCCAGCCTACTGTAGAAAGTTTTTGCATAATCATCAAGGCAGGGATCATAGCCACCCAAAATCCTTGGCATCTAGCAAGGAAAATCCATGAAACCACCATGTCAAAACTTCGGCACAAAAGTGAATGGAAGTACCACAAACAAGAATCTAAGTCATGAGAAATTATTCTAACATTGATATTACATTATAGGTCCATGTAAGTTATAGAAATGCATGAAGCACGTGATACCATATTGGATGTTCGCTTCATCATGACTTGCAATGACTTGTCATTTGCAGTATCACCGATGCATACTGGGGTGTATAGGCTGAATATATCAATCTCCTTATACTGTTTGAGTACTTCATCCACAGCAAGACTACAATCCTCGTTGCTCCATGTATCATTGCTTTTAAAATCACAGCTTTCACTGATTATTTTGTGAGTTTCGTCAGAAACCACAGCATGGCTCCAAGCATAATCCACCATACCTCGCCAATCCTCAGCATCATTTGTTTCGGGATTACCCAACTGTTGTCAAGAAAGAAATTCCAGCACCTCAGGCAAGCATGCAATATTCAAGTGGAAAAAATAATATCAGATTGACTATCATGAGTTTACAACTAGCCTATAACAATTTTGTCTTTATAATTCAGAAATCATCATACCAAAATACCCTTGAGCTCAATATGAAGTGAAGGATCCTTGTTGTTCTCATAGATGAGATCAGCCAGCTCTGGCACATATTTTCCTGTGAAAAACTAGTTAATTTGAGGATCCTCTTTTGTGAAAGACAAAGGTAATTACTAAAGAGAAATACCTGCATAGCTCTCCCCAGCAATATAAAAGGTTCGCATTCTATATGATGGAAACTTGAGGAACCACTCATGCAGGAAAGTGTAAGCATCATATGCTGGTTTAAGTATTCCATAGGAGAAACAAGCACATATTAGTTTAACTAGAATAATCTTCCGATAATGATCAGAAGTTCCTATAATATAATTTATACATAGAAGCAACACATTTTTTTCTCGTACCTATGACATTAGCATTAAAACTCCGCTGCTACTTTGAAGCAAACATATATTATCTTGATAATATTTTGGAAGTAATTCAAAGGAGGGAAATTAATTTGAACTCGAAATCCCCTCTTTGGTTGCAGTGATGTGAAAACTAATTAGGTTATATCTCGGCCACAATTGACCAATAATATTTGGCAGACTACTACTGTAAAAAACAAAATAAAATAATTGGCAGACCATGTTAACTAAGGTACAGTCGCAGTAATTTACAAGTGAAATTTTGTTTTAAACCCACCTGTAAACTCATCTCCTAGTTTGTCGTAGTCAGTAGAAGTATTTGAGTACGAAAATCCTACTCCAATGGGAGATTCCAGGAATAGCATATTGGCTTCTGCATCATCAAAGACATTAAAAAAATTCTTAATATGGTATTGGAATATGGAGAGTGCAGCATACAGCATAAGAGCAAGCATAAAAGTAAGTGGTGATTTTATATGAATTTCTATGATGCAATTAACAGATATTTTTGATATTGACAACAATGACGACGTCAATGACAATAGCAACAAGCAACAGGGATGGGTAGATAAAAGAACATACTTGCAACTTATATATGCAAGTTGGCCAGAAAACTATAAATTATGAACTTTATACCTTGATTCCATGAGAAGTTGTTAAATTTAATTCCACGCCCATCAGTGTCCACTATGAAAGGACCAATCTCTTGCGTTGCTCCATATCCCACAGAAGAGCACCCAGGACCTCAAACATAAAGAACTTGTCAGCTTAATAGAGAACATAAAATAGAAAAATAACAAATTGAATTATTGAATGAGGCTAATTTCCACAAGTCATCAGGAAAACCAATGACCTCCTCTAAGAGAGAACGTGTCAATGATCATATATCTTATACCCTAGGATATTATAGCAGTTACTCAACAGAAAAGTTTGTTTCTATGGCCCGAGGCCTGTCTAACAACCAGGTAAGACTCAAACAAAGGAATCAGCGATACCTTTCTCTTTTTCTGTATCTTTTATCCTATATATGTGCAAATAATGGAGGTAAAGATATGTATAGGGAGAGATCTTTTGGTCAAAAGCTTGGAATCTGAAAAGGCCTAGAGTAGATTTTACAAACTATGTAACCGTTGATATAACATATGTATTTCTGACACCAATATCAAATTTGTTCTGGCCAGCATCTTCCATGAAAGCTACCCAAAAGTGAAAAAGACTGAGGCTCTAGAACAAGTTGCAATAGCTAGAAGAGCAAATTTGATCACTTTTCAGATATTTTAATCCATTATTCTTACCTCCATTAAGCCACAGCACCAATGGTTTTTTGTCAGGGTTAGACATAGCCTCGTAGAACCAATAAAAAAGTGCTCTTTCATTCTTTTCATTCACAGAGACATAACCAGCATAATGGCGAAAGTCTACAGCTGGCTGGCCAGGCAAGTTGGTTACGAGATCATCATTTCCCAGGGAGCTCAATCCCTTCTCGTTATACCACCGCCAATGTTTACCAGCAGTGACTGGGTGCACTGATGATATAGTTAAAACAAAAGCCAAAGTAAGGAAAACAACCACTTTCAGTCCGAAATCCATGTTGATAAAAATCAGACTGACTTCAACAAAAGAAAATCTGTGACTAACAGGAACATAACATATCTATTTATACTGCCTCAACATAGGGACTATTCCAAAAACACTAAGATACAGGGAAATTGTCCTATGTGGCACCATGATTTTAATAAGATTGGCTACTTTATGGCAATCTGACATGGATTTTAGGCAGTATCTAGAGTTTTCTTGCATGAGCAAGGGATGGTGGAGACTCTATTGGGTTGTTGAATCACGGTAGCATGAATTACGTCGATGATTATCCCCAATAACTTAAGCTGAACACAGTCCACATGATCTTATTATTTGTCAAATCAATTATCACTATCAGTAGTATGAAAAAAGCTGGATTTTAACCAAGAGATATTTGATTTCCAATACTGATATGAGATTACACATTGCCATATTGCCACGGATCCAAGGTTCAAAGAAACAAGACAAGTAATACAACCAACACCATCAAACAAAGTGTCTTCTCATGAAGTAAAATGAGAAAAGCTCAGTTTTGAGGATATGATTTCTATCTTAATTGTGATCAAGACTATTTGAGTAATTGAGAGGTTGAAAATGCCCATAGAATTACTGATAAATAAAGGAACATATATGTTGTTAGCCAAGTTTTAGTTTTTATTTATAAAGTCTGATTTTGTCCAGGCTGTTATGGAAATATTGTTAGTATAATTTCCTGATCTTTAGGAGATTTTATTCCTTATTTTTGGAGTTATTATTTTCTGATTTTTAGGAGATAGTTTAGGGATGTGCAGCTGGATATCTTTGACTTAGGCTATTTATATACCTATTTCCAGATGAATAAAAAATAACAGAGAATGATTTTTTCTCTGCACCCTTAATTTTTCCTCTGTTTTTTACATGGCATCAGAGCAGAAAAGATTCTGAACCAGTTTTTTTTTAATGGCAAAAACTGCCATGACTGGAACAACTAGACGAGACGAGTCTTCAACTGTCTCTTCAAGCCAATCCCAACCAACACACCTCCCAATCATGACTTTACATGGGGGAAGCGAGAATGCTTCCTTGCAGATTACAGCACACAAGTTAAATGGCAAGAACTATCTCCAGTGGGCGCAGTCAGTCAAACTTGTAATTCGAGGTAGAGGAAAAATGGGTTATCTCACTGGTGCAACTGCTGCTCCTAACACAGAAGATCCTGCTTACCAGGTATGGGAGGCTGAAAACTCTATTATCATGGCTTGGCTTATTAATTCGATGGAAACTAAAATTGGACAGACTTATTTATTCTTGCCAACGGCAAAAGCAATATGGGATGCTGTGAAGATGACTTACTCAGATCTTGGCAACTCTGCTCAAGTGTTTGAGATAAAGTCAAAATTGAGAGAAACAAAACAAGGAGGCCAAAATGTGACAGATTATTTTAATGTTCTAAAAAATCTGTGGCAAGAATTGGATTTATTTTATGAATCTAGCTGGGACTGTGTAGCGTGCAGCGTCAAGCAGAAAAAAATGGTGGAACAAGAACGAGTGTTCGAATTCTTAACGGGCCTGAACAAAGACCTTGATGAAGTCAGGGGCAGAGTACTTGGCAAAGATCCCTTACCATCAATTGAAGAGGTGTTTGCACAGATACGAAGGGAGGAAAGTCGACGGAAGGTTTTGTTAGGAGATTTTAAGGAAGAAAATGGTGGACAGAATACAATTGAAGGATCAGCTTTGGCTGCAAGAGGTCAGCAGCACTATAACAGGCCTTCCACAGATCAGAAAAATACAAGAAAAGGGGAGAGACATTGGTGTGATGTTTGCCAACGTCATGGACATACCAAAGATACTTGTTGGAAAATTCATGGCAAGCCACCTAATTGGACTCCTAGAAAGCAGAATGATAGGAAAAGCTTTCAAGTCCAAGCAATAGATAAAGAACATGCTACTGCCATAGGTGCAACAGAAGGAGAATCAGCCTACACTTCAGTCAGGTTTAGCAAAGAGCAAATAGATCACTTGTGTAAGCTTCTTAGTCAATCACAACCTCAAAATCCACTTGCTTCTAACCCTAGTGTCAGTTCTAGCTCGTTAGCCCAAACAGGTAACTTTCACACAGCCCTTAGTGCCACTTCAACTTCAAAGAGTCCCTGGATTATTGATTCAGGAGCTTCTGACCACATGACAGGTTCATCTATTTCTTTTCTCACATATAGTCCTTGCTCTAGTAATATTAAAGTAAAAATTGCTGATGGTTCTTTGTCAACTGTTGCTGGAAAAGGTTCTATAAGACTCTCAAAAAACCTGATTCTTCATTCTGTTCTTCATGTGCCCAACCTTACTTGTAATCTAGTGTCAATTAGCAAATTAACATGTGATAACAATTGCTTTGCAAAATTCTCACCATCTTCTTGTGAATTTCAGGAGATATCCTCGGGGAGGACGATTGGCAATGCTAGGGAACATGAAGGACTCTACTTCCTTGAGGATGAGGATTCTAGAACTAGACAAGCTTTTGCATCAAGTAGTGAATTTTTTTCTGTTTCCAATCAAAATGAAATAATGTTGTGGCACCATAGACTTGGCCACCCGAACTTTTCTTATCTTAAATGTTTGTTTCCTCAACTTTTCAAAAATAAAAATCCTCATTCTTTCCAATGTGATGTTTGCCAATTAGCAAAGCACAATCGTAACCCTTTTCCTCCCTTACCTTATAAGTCTTCCTCACCTTTCTCATTGATTCATAGTGACATTTGGGGGCCATCCAAAGTTACTACTTCATCTGGAAAACGTTGGTTCATAACATTTATTGATGACCACACACGAGTCACTTGGGTTTACCTCTTGAAACAAAAGTCTGAAACTTGTCAAATCTTTAAGAACTTTCATTCCATGATTCAAACACAGTTTCAGGCAAAAATTCATGTCTTACGTACTGACAATGGGCGAGAGTATTTTCATTCTGTGTTAGGTGAGTTTTTAGCCAACAAAGGGATTATCCATCAAAGTTCATGTGTGGACACCCCACAACAAAATGGGGTATCTGAACGAAAGAAATTTACTTGAAGTCACTCGGGCTCTTATGTTCACCATGCATGTTCCCAAGTACTTGTGGGGTGAAGCAGTTCTTACAGCGGCCTACCTTATAAATAGATTACCGAGTCGAACTATCCACTACCAAACACCTCTCTCCAACCTCACCAAATACTATCATCATCTTCACACCTTGAATAATCTTCCCTTGAAAACCTTTGGGTGTACTGCCTTCGTACATATACATGCTCAATACCGTAGCAAATTAGACCCCAAAGCCATTAAAACAGTGTTCCTTGGCTACTCACCCACACAAAAGGGATATCGTTGTTACTCACCTTCAGAAAACAAATTCTTCATCTCTCGTGATGTCACCTTTTTTGAGACTCAACCATTCTTTCCTGCCACCTCTCTTCAGGGGGAGATTGAAACCAATGAGGATCATTTTTGGGAAACAGTATCCATGCCTATTAATGATATGCCCAAGTCTACTCTACATCCCTCACTTGAGTCAAATCCAAGTCCGCCTTCTCTAAAATTACCACAACAACAAAAAATAGATTTGGAAACAGAGGAAGGTTTCACAAGGCAAAAAAATCAAGAGCTACGTGTCTATACTAGAAGAAATCAACGTCAAGAAAGAAAGCAATTCATGATCCCTCAAAGCCGAGAGTCTGAACCAGAGGATGCTAATATCTCAGGTACTCATGAAATCATTCCTCCCTCAAATAAAACTATTGAGTTACCCATTGCTCTTAGGAAAGGAGTCCGTTCTTGCACTTTGCATCCCATATCTCAGTTTGTGTCATACAAAAATCTTTCACCATCATTTCGTGCTTTTACCACTAATGTTTCCAATATTGAGATTCCTAGGTCAATACAAGAGGCTCTAGCTAAACCTGAATGGCAAAAGGCTGTGTGGGAGGAAATGAATGCTCTTGAAAGAAATGGCACATGGGAACTAGTGACTCTACCTAATGGGAAGACTACTGTTGGTTGTAAGTGGGTTTTCACAGTAAAATCTAGAGCAGATGGATCAGTCGAGAGATACAAGGCTCGACTTGTTGCTAAAGGTTTCACACAAACCTATGGGGTCGATTACATGGAGACTTTTGCACCGGTTGCTAAACTAAATACCATAAGGGTCTTGTTGTCTTTGGCAGCAAATTTGAATTGGCCATTACAACAACTAGATGTGAAAAATGCCTTCTTGAATGGAGACCTAGAAGAGGAGGTTTACATGGACATGCCACCAGGCTTTGAAGATACTAAAAATACTCAGAAGGTATGCAAGCTCAAAAAATCCCTATATGGACTGAAGCAATCACCACGAGCATGGTTTGATCGTTTTTCAAGAGTGATAAGAAGATATGGGTACAATCAAGGCCAAACTGACCACACTTTGTTCTTCAAACACCTCCCGTTTGGAAAGGTTGCTATTTTGATCGTGTACGTGGATGACATAGTTCTCACAGGGGATGCTCTAGAGGAAATGGAGAAATTGAAAGGTCTACTGGCCACAGAGTTTGAAATAAAGGATCTTGGTCCTTTAAAGTATTTTTTGGGAATGGAAGTAGCTAGAAGCAAGATAGGCATATCTGTTGCTCAACGAAAGTATACTTTGGACTTGTTAAAGGAGACAGGAATGTTGGGATGCAAACCTGCTGATACACCAATGGAACAAAGCCACAAGACAGTCCAATGTAAGGGAGAAATTTCAGTTGACAAGGGAAGATATCAAAGATTAGTGGGAAAACTAATTTATCTCTCTCACACGAGACCTGATATAGCTTTTGCTGTCAGCTTTGTTAGTCAATTTATGCACGATCCAAGGGAAGAACACCTCAATGCAGTCTATAGAATTTTGAGGTATCTCAAGATGACTCCAGGGAAAGGGTTGTTTTTTAAAAAAACAGAAGAAAGAAAGGTGGAAGCTTTTACTGATGCAGATTGGGCAGGTTCAGTTGATGATAGGAAGTCTACATCCGGATATTGCACTATGGTTTGGGGAAATTTAGTAACTTGGAGAAGTAAGAAACAATCAGTGGTTGCTAGAAGTAGTGCTGAGGCAGAGTTTAGAGCTATGGCTCACGGCATTTGCGAACTGATTTGGATAAAAAGGCTTATGGAAGAATTAAAGGTTAAACTAAACTGTCCAATGCAATTATACAGCGACAACAAGGCTGCCATTAGTATTGCACACAACCCAGTCCACCATGATAGAACTAAGCATGTGGAGGTTGATAGACATTTTATAAAAGAAAAAATTGAAAGTGGAGCGATTTGTGTGATCTATGTTCCAACCAGCCAGCAAGCTGCAGACATCCTAACCAAAGGGCTACCAAGACAAAAATTTGAAGTGCTCACAAACAAGCTTGGAATGATAAACATCTATTCAGCCTGAGGGGGAGTGTTGTTAGCCAAGTTTTAGTTTTTATTTATAAAGTCTGATTTTGTCCAGGCTGTTATGGAAATATTGTTAGTATAATTTCCTGATCTTTAGGAGATTTTATTCCTTATTTTTGGAGTTATTATTTTCTGATTTTTAGGAGATAGTTTAGGGATGTGCAGCTGGATATCTTTGACTTAGGCTATTTATATACCTATTTCCAGATGAATAAAAAATAACAGAGAATGATTTTTTCTCTGCACCCTTAATTTTTCCTCTGTTTTTTACAATATATTAATATAGAAGATAAAAGATAAACATAGAAAGATATTTAAAGAGAACAATACAGGAAAAGGTGATGAGATTTCTTGTAATCAATATGAGAATGATTTTCCAAGCAATTAAGAGTCTCAAACTTCCCTTTTATAGTTTTCTTCTTAATTAAGAAAAGATTTTAAACCATGGCAAAGATAAGTGGATTACATTGTAACGTGCTTGTTTGCCTTAAATGCCATGGTACTAACTACCCCAGTTTTAGCTTCACTATCCTAAACTAAAGATGGTAGTTAAATCATTTAAAGGTCAGACAGACTGTTACAAAGTCTACAATGGTCAACATCTATGATTATGCAAAGACTAAAACAGCACATGGCAGTATCTTCATAAGAATTGACTGGCTTATTGCCAATGAATTATCTTATCAAAAAGTAGCCAGTATATATGAAAAGATATAGTGGCATATATTCGCAACTAGTGGTTCTTCTAAAATACAGGAAAAAAAAAAAGGTAATTATTTTTAAGCATCTCATCATCACAAAGTTGAAAAAGATGGAGTTTTGTGGCGAACCTTGTGCGTCGTGACTCTTGAATCTGACGAACCCCAGATGGGGAAAAGTTTGAAAGGAACATCAATTAGGTTGCTGAACAATGGCCTGGATTCCAACTTTATTTCATTGAATAATAAGATGGAAAAATCTCATAGTTATTCATGTCCTTTATTTTCTATTTGATGTAATGTACATTTATCAAATGCAAACTAATATATATCATCGTCACAAGAATCAAAGATATTCCTTCATAAAGAGTTCATGCACTCTTTCTGAAAGCATCAATGTAACATAAACAAATAACAACTTTAGTTAGTTGTGATGCAGATCAATCCCACTGTAATATGACAAATACTCCCTTTAGCTAGTTAATAATTATGAGAAAATTTACTCTGCATCTTTCTGCTTCACTTATTGTAGTGGTATATATGTAAAACACAGCCAAATATCCAATATCCATCCAACAAGTGCCTTGTTCTGTTTTTGCACCAAGAAATGGCACCCAAAAAGCAAACTGCAACATGTACTTCTGACTCATAAACTGCAACCTAACTTCTATTGGCCAAATAGATGCCCACCTAATCCCTTTACTAATCTCTTTTTTTTCATTATTTCTGGTATTGATCCACTGCCACCAATCAGAAATGTGGACAAGATCAAGAAAGAAAAGTGCAGATCTATGCTAAGCTCATTATAGAAAACATATTATTTTAACTAATTTATGAGTGTGCACTGCACATGAGCTCAATCACCAATAAACATAATATGATCTTCCAAGTTAGTTATCTGGAAATAAATCTGAGCAATGAGGAGACAAATTAAGCATACATGAAATATCAGTGTAGCCTTTTTCACTTGAGATAAACATCTGAGCTACAATATGCTCCTGCTTTTTCTATCTTTTGCACTTTAGCAGTTGAAGAATGATGAAGTCAATGACCCGAGCAAGTTGAGATAAAACGCACTAACAAAGAGGCTAATTGCATGTTTTGGCTCAACCTTGAAAGCAACTTCTATACTTCAAAATGTTTAAGTTGGGATAATCAAGTTTGAACAAAACAATCTTTGGCTCCTGTAAAGACTAACTATAGGCTAAAAGCTACAACTCAAATGGGAGCTTCTGAAAAGAGCTGAAATTAGAAACTGATAAACACAATTAATAAAGTTGTCAAAATTATTATAAACGATTTCAAATAATCTCAGTCTGACAGAACTTCTCCAAAAAGCTCTACTTCAATACTATTCTTTACTACGGCTCTAGGCCAAGTCAAATGTGCTCTATAGACTTAATATCAAGTTTGCAAAGTGATGAAGCCAACCTACTCAATTTCATGAATGGCTAAGCGCCCTGCAGAATAGGAGAGTGTAGGAGGAATCGCATCCCAACATTTATATTTATATCTACATTCTCAAGGTTCGGAATATAGTAGAAAAACATAACTAGAGGCTAAAAGCTAGAATTCAAAAGAGAGTTTCTGAAAAGAGTTGGCACGAGAAACCAATAATCACGTTTAATAAAGTTTTCTAATGAATAAAATTATTATAAATCATTTCAAATAATCTCAATCTGACAGCACTTCTCCAAGAAGCTTTACTGTAATACTACTCTTTACTACAGCTCTAGTCCAAGTCAAAATGTGCTCTATAGGCTTTATATCAAGTTTGCAAAGTGATGAAGCCAACCTACTCAATTTCATGAGTAGCTAAGTACCCTGTAAAATAGGAAAGTGGAGGAGGAATCACATCCATCATTTATATTTATATCTACATTCTCAAGGTTCAGAAGATAGTTGAAAAACCTACCCAAAAAAAAAAAAAAAAGATAGTTGAAAAACATAACTCATAGCTAATTCATCATACTTTTTTTTTTATGTTTATGTATTTGAAATTTGGTTATTAATATGAATATAATCAGCTGCTAATGCCTCTTAAACATATAAATAATTTTTCTTTTGCTATTGATTCTAGCATCTACTTAACAGTCATAAATTCCTCAATCATTATTGTTGTCAGTAAGGATAAATTCTAAATACCTCCCTAAATAACCCATATTGATAAAACCATGCCACAAGAAAGTTCATAAAAATTGTATCACACCAAGAACCTTAAGAAAGATGCCAAAGGTTGTTAATTCTAAGAAAAACCAAATTTGAAGTGATACTACTATCATCTATAAAGACAAACGCTGCCAGGAAGAAGTAAGAGTAAACATGCTCTAGTACTTTCAGTGGTAAAATCAATTCAAATACACTTTGAACAGACAATTATATAGCATAACCTCCTCTTCATGCCTACATGATAAAACCGTGCCCAAAAAACTTCTCAACAAATTAGCATATAAATATATATATGTCATTTTCTTTGTTTCTTGTGATTAACTCAATAAAAAGGTAATTTCCATCTTTTATCTTGAAAGTTAAAAAATAAATAAATAAATAAATAAGCTTGCTTTTCCCTATCTTATTATCAACAACTTCCTAGTTTTAAATTTCAAGCAGCAAAGCCAGCACCCATTTTGCCCAACGCTGTAGTTTATTCCTCTTTCACATGTTACAAGCTATACTTGTCACTTCATGACAAAAAGTTTTATGATTCTATTATGTAAAAGAAGTGCTTAAGCCCTTCATATCTAGCATTTTTGACCTATGATCTAGGGTCTATAGACACAAGAACCTAAAAATGGTGGGTGACATTGATAATCAATGGTCGCCGACTATTCTGAAGGATAAGAAGACACATTTGGCATGTGGAACATATTATGTATAAAATTCAAGTTGACCAAAATTCTGATTCTGATAAGCCTAACATCCCTAGAACAACTGTTGCGTGATTGATAATTTTTTTATTCTTTTGCCAAAATTTTAATGACCATAAAGTTAATGCAAAAGGCGAAAATTCTCTTCGTTTGTTCTCATTTTGGTGCACAAGCATTATCAATTTCATGATGAGCTAAGAAACTCACTGTTGTTAGTGAGAAGAAGATAGGCTTGTGGCAAGCTACTGTGTACAATGCATTGAAAACCAGATGATAAGAGTACACTATATATCTTGATAGTTTCTTTGGATGAACTTATCCCATGACTGCATATAAAATGAAGGGAATCTGAACTACTTGTAAATGTTGCTATTTGTATTGCTTCCCATTAATGTCACAGCATAATCATTAATTAAATTGAATCAAGCGGACTAACAATAATATGCTTGAATAATCAAATTATATGTTGCATTTCTCTAGATAAACCCTTTTTGGCTAGCACAGTTCTTGACCTAGTTCAACTGGCCATCTTCCAAATTGATCAAACAAAATGCTACCTAGGGGCCAGCAGATTAGCCCAATACCTATCTATGACCCTGGAATAAAATTTCAGTCATATTCCTCTTTTGTGCTTTTGAACGTTTCTACTGCCACTAACAAAGTGAATAGAGCTTTAGCAACACTTATTTGACCTATCTAAGATTAGAATGGGTTATGGATAAACCAAAAGTTCACAGAATTCTTAAAAGCTAGCTTTTGGCAATGTTCATTAATCATCTAGAAAAGCAAGTGAATGTGTTCTTATAAAACTACTTAATTCGTTTTACAGAGAAATTATAGCCTAATAGGACACAGCAAACTCAGAATGTTTTAGGAGTTTTACCTTCAATTCTGCACTTTTTCTTTGACTACCTTCCGCATTTCCCTTTCTCTGTTTCCATCTAACCGAGCAGACCTAACCCAACAAACCGAACAGTCAAAAGAAACAACTTGACCATATGGTCTTCTTGTGACTTTTCTTGGTTGAATTCTGTGTGGAAAGATTGTAATTACAGAAACAATTTGATTCGGAAAACATTTATATTCCATGTCCAAATATGTAGACATAGTTATAGAGATGCATGTTTTAACCAAAACGAATTATCAAAAAGATGCATGTTTTAACCGGAACGTATTATCAAAAATTTTCATCTTATTATAAGATCAATGTAAATACATATAATTAAATATAAATTAAATATTATTAAACGTAAAATATATTAAAAGTATCGTACATATAAGAATAAACATAAAATCAAAATTAATAACCGTAAATACATGATAATTTTATTAAAAATTGTGTTTATATTTATTTTCTTGTGTTTACAATATTTTTCTCATATTTTATTTCTAATGAGGCTAAATTTATATTTAATCATGTTTTTTCACTTTAACCTAAAATATGACACTAATATATTCTTACTTTTAAAATGTAAAAATTCAACATATATAAAAATTGAATTTCAACATCCCCATTCTATCACATTCTCAGTTTCCTTAAACTAAAAACCTTCTTTTTTGCCAAAAAAAAAAAAAACCCAGTGAAAGAAAACACACACTACTCTCCCCTTTTAGTCTACAAACAATAATCAACTAGGCAAATGCGCTATGCATTTAATTTTATGGTGGGGGATGCGTTCAGCAGTTATTTCGCAAGTAAAAAGCACTTCAACCTAGCGCCAGCAGCAGCCGGCCTATGATTAGGACCAAAAGTTTTCAAGGTTATACACTTTCACAAGCTTTTTCTAGCAATCGGGAAATGCTAATAATGGTTTACTATGTTAGAATTTTTAATGCATTAAAATTCATTCAATTAATTATTAGTTACTGCATTTCATATAAAATGCTACCATAAACAAGCTTTAACTTGTTTAGAAAGAAAGCAGTCTCACAAGGAAACAAGTAAAGGAACACCTGAACGAATCTAAAGTGAACAGTGCCAGCAAGCAGGACTTGAAAAGTCGACAGAATCACCAGCCCGAGTCTCCTCCTGACCCAACTCAGCCACCACAACAGCCCAAGTCTTTCTTCACCAAATCCAAAATACAGAAACCCTTAAAAACAAACCACAACTCTCTCCCAATCAATAGCAAACCTCCAAAAATCTCATTCTCTCTCTCTCCTCTCTCTCCAAAAAACGATGGAACAATAAGGAAATATTCAGTTTTGGGGCAACATCTTAGAGGAAGAATACTACAAGCAGCAAGGAATCAATCAATCAAGGGACAAAAAATCATTCTATATACCTCAGCAAGAGGCCTCTCTCTCTTCACAAGACCTTGGCTTCCCGTATCTGCTGGCACTCCACGTTGCATCATCTTTGGGATCCACGTGTATGGCAATTGCATGAGCTGGACTCTCCAGTCCAGACAAAATATTCCTTGCTATGGAAGCTTTTGCTTGCTTTGGCCTTGACCTTGAACGCCATGAGATATCTCAAGGCCTAAAACTTATGTCCCAAATGTTGATTTAGTTGTCCAAGATTGTGTCTCTTACTTCAAACTCATCAAGCAAGATCCTAACTTGGATAGGTTACCTTGTTTCCTTTATGGAGAATCAATGGGCGGTGCTATTTCTTGGTTCATTTTGCTGATCCACAAGGGTTCCGCGGAGGAGTTTCTGCTTTTGTAGAATCAAAGTGGCATTCGTTGTTGTTTGGTGAACCTGATGACAACATTAAAATCGTTCGTAGTGATATTTTTTTTCATCGTTAAATAATATATTATCACTGAAATTTTTTAAATTTTATAAATAAATTTAGAATAATAATATATATCTAATTATATTTATTGTTTATTTATTTAATATTTTTAAAAAATATATATCATTATCTTATATTCACTTATAAATTCTAAAAATTTTATTAATAATATATAAAATAATTATCTATATCTGAATAGGTTTATGCGGTATGATTTAAACAATAATACTTCCCGTGCCGGCTGTATGCTCCAAAGTATTGTCCATAACCAAGTCATTTTGCTTCCTTCGCAAACAATGTCATTTCATCGAAGGTAGCTTCCTCTTCATGCTTGATGAAGCGAGATACCAAGAGACAAATTGTATTACATTTGCATAGTAATTTTATTCGATGAAATTCTAATGCGTCTGGCGTTGTGAATGGTTTGGTTTTGGACAGGTTTTACGTTCTCCTTCAGGCATGGTTCCTGTCTAGTGACCAAAATAGGAAATGAGATTATTTGAAGTGAAATCCAAATCTTATATTGTATCATAATGTTTTTTTAACCACTCGATCTAGAAAATATCGATGATAGAAGCAATTTGAATAATAGTTCAACCCGAGAAACACCAAAATGAATTATTAATACAAAATATATAAAGTAGACTTGAAATAAATAAAAGAATACACTAGAAGGGAAATAGTATAATCTAAAATTAACAGTGAAGCTACAACTTTTAATTTCTGTATCTTTGGAAAAGAAAAGAATGAGAAAAAAAAAAATAGGAAGACCTATCATTTACAACTCTGACTAAAGAATCACCCCATTCCAACACTATTATCTTTACTTCTTGTAGCCCACTTGCCCTAAATCTTATACAATGCCACAGGGTGATGGGAGGTTGAGAACTATGGATGGCAAGAGAAATCAAATAAAATTTACTTTCCTTTTGTGACTAAAGGGTATCATGAGGATTCTTTCATGACTATTCACATGGTGTCAGAAGAGACTTCCTCCTTGCCCCCATGTCCAATAGGGTATTTGGGTTAGCAAAATGGCGTCAGCTAGACGGGTAATACGTTAGATGGGTCAGGAAAGGTTCAAAGGAAGAAGCTGGGGATCCAATGTTTCCATCCTCAACAAGATGCAACAACCACTGGATGCAAGTCTAACATTGCCAAATATAAGAATGCAAAAAATTTACCACTGTAATTTTAAGAGTGAAATGTCATGCCATAAACAAGTATTCCAAGTCTTCTACTGTGAGGCGAGTCTGACGACTACCGGTTTCATCCTCCCCAAATGCAGATGCAACCATCTCCCTCTTCTTTTGCTGTTCGTTTAAAAACTTAGAAGAATTAAAATTAAAAGATAAAAAATAAGTAAAACAAATGAAATTCTGGGTCAAAGTAGGCATAGAAGTTCTATTGGTGCTAGGAAACCATTTCACCAGATACATTTAACCAAATCGCAATTTAGTTTTGCCTTAATATTCCTGACAGCTATCAGGTAGAGGTGTCTACTGGCTGGAACAAATCCAGGCTACAACTTTGACGAGCAAGCTCGGGCAACTTATGATAATATTTAAATCAATTTCATATTTAGTTTAAATTATATTTAATTAGACTTATATTATTAGATAATAAAATATAGACAGCTTTATCTACGTTTATTACACTGGTCGTCAACTTGTCAGACTAGTCACACTATCAGATACATCCAAGTTCTTCTAGACAGCTACCATCCATATGGCGTCACACGTAATTTTGAGCTTGATAAAAGTTATGTTGTTCACAGCAAAAGAGAAAAGGAAGAAAGGTGCTAGACCTGCATAGGTGAAGGAAAAGCTTACCTGAAGAGCTAAAATACGATCTTCAACAGTATCTTTCACAGTTAATCGTAGAACAGTTACAGGGCGAGTCTGCCCAATTCGGTGTGCTCTATCAATTGCCTGGTCCTCAGTTGTAGGGTTCCACCAAAGATCCAGCAGAAGAACATGGCAAGCTGCTACCATGTTCAGCCCAAGACTGGCAGCTTTCAAGGACATAATCATGACAGATACCTACAAGCAAAGGAATCAATTTCACAAGAAAATTTGCAGAATCTCACACCACCTCCTGATATCTTAGAAAATAATAGAGGTCAAAAAATAGATGTTATTATACCTCTGGTAAGGTGTTGAAATCTTTCACTGCTCTATCTCTTGCAGCAACTGACATAGATCCATCAAGTCTTCGGTATTGGATGGAAGAACTTTTAAGACAGGCTTCAAATAAATCCAACATCCTTGTCCACTGGGAAAAAACTATGGCTTTCTCTCCAAGTAACTTACAAGAATCATTTGAACTTTCACCCGCAACCAGATTTTTTTCAACAGGAAAACCATTCAGTGAATCCCCAGAATGAAGATTGGATGAACTTACTGGACAGCCACTAGTCTTTAATCTATGATCTCGGGGTTTAGCTAGTTGTTGCAGGACCTCAAGGGCAGCCTTAATTTTGGATGAATTGTTTAAACTATCCTCAGAACAAGGCCCAATTACCTCAACAACTTTAGAACTAGCACATCCAAGGGAACTATCCAGACCAGACTGCTCACATAGAGAACTGTTTAAAGTAGCTTTTGAAAACACAGAAGACGCACTGAGTCGAACTTCGCAATTTGTGGTGGGACACTGGGCGTCATCACCAGTAAGATATTCAGAGATGCATTGGTTGCAGAAAACATGACCACAGACAGCAACAACAGCATCTTCTGGTGAATCCTACAAAAAAAAAAGCACGGATGTCAAGAGAGTCTGGTGGATCCTACAAAAAATAAGCACGGATGTCAAGAGAGAGGATTAAGACTTAAGTTCAAGGATGGCTAAAGGAATAACTAAAATGAAAATTTGTCAAAAGGGACAATTTTACCAAATGCTGTAACAAACACAGAGAGATGAAAGTTAAGAAAGTTCTTCAAGAACAAGCACAATTTTAGGAATATTTACTACACAATATGATCCTTCTGCAAACCTCAAGCTGAAGCATCTAAAACATACCCAAACAAGTATTTCATCTATAGTCACTGAGTGAAAATCATTATGTGATCACTCAGATCCTTTAAAAACCATATGAACAGAAGAAATGTGCTTACAAAAATATAAATCATCAGAAATATTGTAAAAGAGAAGCAGTTCTTAAAGCATATGGAAACCAACTCAGGAAACAAGCTAAAATAACAACATACATTGCAGATGCCACAGAGTGCCAAAGATGATAAACAACTCAGAAGAAATGTTAGCTTCTCACGAGGAAGCTTCTTTGCAGTCTCAATTGACGATTTCCATGAAGAGTTTGAATCAAAATCCCTAACAAGAAGAGAATGGTTGCAGGCTTGGCGAAGGCGTAAAAGCATCAACAATATATTCACATAGTTCTGTTTGACAGTCCCAGCAGCTGCATACTCCTGATAAAGATTTCAAAATTAGCAAAGAAAAACAGAATGCACCACAAAAGAATAATATACCACAAAACTATTCGTATGATTAAGTATATCCTATAAAGCTACAAGAAATGTAGATGATCTGCAATGAAAATTTTATTAATTAGAGACAAAAACAATACTTTAAACTGAGCACGTGAATCAGTCTCCAGTCTGGAGTAGAAGTCACGTTCCTCCTTTGTGAATTCCACCCTTTTCAGTTCTATCACTTTAGGGGGCAAGTTAATAATTGGCTTCCCATCAAGAAGAGTACCTGCAAAAAGAACACGAGCTGATCATAAGTTGTTGCATTTAGTTGCATGCAAATAACATCAAGGAAATTCTACAACCACTGATATAAATTGGATTGGGAACATCACAGTAGAACCACTCACTGCAAGACCAACCAAAATTAATTAAAAATTGCACATTTAGTACCTTTGGTGCGACGTAACATTATTGTCTGCAAGATAGCTTGCAGTTTTGAATACCCTTTCGCTGGATTTTTAGTAATTGGGATCTTTATGGAAGAGCAGAATTTGTTGTAAGCCGCATATGGATCATATCTCAGAAATCTGAAGTAGCTATAAAGGTCATCAATGGCATTTTGTATTGGAGTCCCAGACAAGCACCATCTACGTTTAGCACGAAGGCCCCAACAGGCCCTAGCAACTTGAGTTCTATGGTTTTTTATGCTTTGGGCCTCATCCAGAACAATTCTAAACCATCCAACTTTTGCAAGAGGTCGAGAAACAGAATCAAGAAGCAAGTGATCCATTCCCTTCTTATGCTTCACTCCTTTTTTATTAGAAATAGGAGGGAATTTCCTTTTCCTGCTCAGTGGAATATCCATAGATGAGGCATGGTCACCTCCCGACTTACCTTTCTCATCATCATCTCCATGAACAGGAGGCTGCTTAGGGACCTCCATGCTAACAATTGAATATGTAGTAAGGACAACATCATACTTCGCTAACTCAAAAGGATCCTTTGTTCTGTTGCTTCCATGGTATACTAGATAGGAGAGATTAGCTTCACTTGCCACCTTATTGTGTAACTCCTCTGCCCATTGCCGCAATACACTTGTGGGACATACAATGAGAGTTCCAGCAGCTGGCCTTCCTTTTCCTTGCCCTGATGGAGAAGAGCTTTTCTTTGAAGCAGCATTTGGCAAAACTCCACTGTTATGGGATTCTTGTTTCATCCCTTCATCATCATCATCATCCAAATTTAGTGTTTCCAACTCAACATTTCTCATATCTTGAGAAGATTCTTTAGAAGTTGGAGGCCTTTCATTAAGAATAAGTGCAATTGTTGATACAGTTTTCCCTAATCCCTGCGAGAAAAAATGTGTATTGAATGTAATTCACTAAAGGTGTAACTGGCGTAAGACAATCTTAGAATACGGCAACTGACCTGATCGTCCGCA
This sequence comes from Firmiana major, assembly GCA_033439115.1. Taxonomy (NCBI): domain Eukaryota; kingdom Viridiplantae; phylum Streptophyta; class Magnoliopsida; order Malvales; family Malvaceae; genus Firmiana; species Firmiana major. The sequence continues at coordinate 1,480,337 of CM065914.1, read as the reverse complement.
AGAATTCCTCCTATACAGTGTGAGCCGGCTTTCTCCTTCTGGGTCATCCATGACAAAGCAATTCTCTGTTCATGGAATATGTTAGAAAGGAATTGGAACAGAAACATACATGCTCACAAATGAACATGCAAGAGAACCTTGGCACCCTCTATGCAAACATACAGAAAATCAGCAAAGCAACATGAAAAAGGCAATTTTCAGCTTCAAAAAGTTATATCGTAGTTGATAAATAGCATAGTATCTTAAACCAAAAAAAAAAAAAACCATAATATCTTTGTCTAAGGCTTCGTATCCACAATAGTAAGGAAATGTCTAACCTTTAAAAAATGTAAGGTATAAAAAGAAGACTCAAAAAATTAACAATGCACCATTCAAAGAAATAGGTTGGCGAAAAAATCACCATATCTGAAGACTTATGAGTCGGATTTATCCAACTCAATTAGGATAGATTTATTTTAGCTAAGTTATTATTTCTTGCAGATAAGTCATGCCCATTTTAGTCATTCATAGATAAACAAAACATAAAGCATATGCAAAAGTCCTTTTCAAATCAAATCTTCAACTGAAGCCATTTCACCTTATGCAAAAACCATTGGCCAATCTCAGAAGTATAAAACTTCATAGAACCTCAACATTCACAAACTGAAATATGAAGCAAAAGGTACAAGATGGAACAACTCAAACCTGATGTCGTAGAAGAGGTACGGTCAAAACACCATCTGGAGGACTAGCTTCAGTCTTTGGCTGAGAAAGATCCTGAGATGCATACGACAATCTCATTAATCAGGTCAGCATAAAAACACAAATACGACATATAACCTTGATTACAGCAAAGGGGCACTAATTTAGCCAGAAACAAGGGAATATCAATGCCTTATCCGCGCGGGAGTGTCAAAGGAGCCTAAACATCCATGAAAACACTGTCACTAGAAATATCTGCACTCCGAGACCCAATTTTATGCAAAATCAAATTAACCTTTTAGTTGACATTTTTTATTACACATTATAACAGTTTATGCAGTAAAGTCTTTTCAATAAAAACATATAATTAACACATTACAATGTTTTAGAAGTATTAATCAGCAAAGAGTTCCATCAAAGAGACAGGAAAATAGTTGACAGCACTATCTTATTTAATCACTCCATAACATATAATAATTAGCTTTTCTTTGGTGGTGAGAGACAATAAATTACCATGTTTTTGAAAAAGAGTTCTTACAAAGAGATCAGTGAACTATTAGGGACACAATTTCATTCAGCCACTCACAAAAGGATGACATTTTTTTTTTTTTTTTGGCAGTGAAAGATAATACATAACTAAATAAACATGTAACTAAAAAGGAGAGGAAGACTGTTTCTATCAAACCATATATACTAAAGTGCACTATAATACAAGCAATCCACAGAAATCCATCCAAATTCTATTGACTCACCACACATGGGACAATGAAACTATTCCAAGCAGATCAATTTTCAATTTAAATATGTTCTGTATCTAGGAACTTCAAAGTTCTAAGATCAAACATCATTTTGAACTATAATGAAATTTAAGATCAAAATGTCAGCAAAAACGCCAACACATTATCAATCCACGACTGCCAAAAGCAAGAACAGTGCAATCTCAAACAAACAGCTCTAACCTGCAATGCAACCCGAAAAATTAACCGCTCATCATTTCCCTTGAGCCTGATACCCCCCACTCCTGAGTTATGAAGTGGATTATAAAATTTAGTATTTGGCAAACTAGAAGTCTTCTTGACTTGCACTGGGGATTGATTTGAGTCGGCAGGTTGACTAATGTCTTCAAGAATATATATATCAGAATCATCATCAACATGGGATCTGCAATCTGATGAATTGCTGTGAATAGATTCAGGACTGACTTTTGAAAGACCCATACTCCCTGAAGGAATCAACTTACTCTCTTTTTCATCCCCAAAACAACCTAACTGCATCTTGGTTGAAGTTATTGGGTCAGCTCTGGAAAAATATTGCTCCGAGGATGTTAAATTCAAATGTCCACCGAGGGAAGATTGACTACTAAAATTTAGGTTAATATCTTGATGATAATGATGAGCATCCTTGCCATCAAGCATAAACTCCTGATTTGATATCGAAGGTGAAATATCAGACAACTGCTTTGAGCCATCGTCAACAGATAATGAGTCATCAACCCTGTTAGTAGGTTTTCTCCAGCTAGCTTCATCTAAAGCTTCAGCAGAATGGCCAAAGACGTTGCCAGATAATATCAATTTATTATCTTCATTCTTTACACAAACTGCATGCTTGTTGCTTGAAATGCAAACTTGAGATTGACTGAATGGCTGCACTGACCCTTTGTCATGAAAAACTCCCTCGTTAGCAACGTATGACAAATTTCCACAGGTTGGTAAAATATGTCCATTCACTGTGCCTTCAAAATGCTGTTGCTTTATATTAGAGAAATCAGGTGTTGAGAGAAGTGACACCGACGTATTATCAGTCCCGCCTTGAGCTCTGAAAATTAGACTACTACTTGAGCATGCACTATCAGCTGGAAATTCCACTACTTCACCCTCCTTACTTTCTTCAAACATAGAATTTAAGGAACTAGACCAATGGTGCATTGAGGAATCAGCAAAATACACATCATCTACGTTCATGCAATGAGGTATGACTGAACAAGGATCACTAACAATATCAGAACCGTGACAGATGGTAGATTCATTTGAAATATTATGTGAAGTCATATCAGCATCAAAGGAGGAAAACTCCATGGATCTAGCTACCTTATCTTCAGAAGCTTCCAGGGTTTCCCAGTTATTAGTTAGATTGAATATTGAGTTTACATTCTCAGCAGCAGGGCTGTGTAAAGCATCTGCAATATTCAGTGAACAAGAATTAGCATTTCTGCTAAAAATTTCAGGCACAGAACACAGCATGCAAGCAATGATATACAAAAATTTCAAATTACACAACTGTAGGACATTGTTTAGGTTTAGCAGGGAGTGGCTAACGTACTTTTGCTCTCAAATTCCTCAGCAGTATTCGTGAACTGTATACCAGTCCTATTATCCACAAGATCAAAATTTAAATTATCTCTACGATCTAACACATGGTTGCCATCTATATCAGCAAAACTAGATGCCGTACTACAGCTGCGCATCTCAAACAGAGACATTCCAACCCTCTCTGCATAGGATGTCCCTTGACAATTTGGAACCCACTCTTTAAAACTTGCAGAGGATGTCTGGACTGGAGAACATTTATACGCAGAGGGTTCTAATTTACCATGATAATCAAATGAACCATCTGAAACCTCAGAATTATATCTTAAAATATCTCCAAATGCAAAACCCGAGCAAGTTGATTCTTCAAAATCCAATCAAGAAAATATCAGAAGAAATACATTATATAAGAAAAAAATCGAAAACATTTGTGCAAGAAAATTTTACCACTCTGAAACATGGATTCAGGAGCCGAGTCCCCTGGAGACATATTTATAAGTGATGGGTCTTCTGGATTATTCTGCAATTTGGCAAATAAGTTAAACTACCCAACAAAAAGTAGAAAACAAGGTTGGATTTTCATTCATAACAAGAGCCATACAATTTCAGTAACTCAAATGAGATGAGTTTGAATTCCAGAATTACAAATTCACCAAGGAAGTACTTAGAATCAATAAATTCCAAGAATATATATAATCAGTAGCAGAATTCAACGGTTCTCAGATAAAGTAAATTCTATTTCAATCGATTTCAATTAAGCTATAAATATCGCTATTCTCATAAATCAGCTAAAATTTAGCTGTCACTGAATTCTTGCTTATCAAAGAAAACGTAACTTGCTAGGATTTTAGATACAGAGTGCGTGATCTATAAAACAAATTGCTTTCAAAATTTCACACTTCAGAGTAGGATTCCACCATAATCTTCACGCTAAAAATCCTAAATTTAACCGCGAGAAAATAACTACCTGAGGAGGATTAGGATTCTCATCAAGAATGTCATTGAAGGTGTCGAGATCCATGCATAGAACATCGGCAGCGAAATCATCGAACTTACAATCTGGCGAAGGATCGCCACTTGGCAAGAAACCGGAGCTATCACTATAGTTATCCTCCCCCATCATCAACATCAGACCAAAAGAACAAAAAACTGAAAACCCTAACCAAAAAAATCTAGAAAACCCCGGCCAATTCACCTGAAATAACAGTCTTGGATCCAACCAACCCGAGTCGCATCACTCCAAATAACAAAACAGAGAGAAGTTTCCGAGAAAGTCCGCCTTGGCGGTGGATATGCGACTTTATATTCTTCGAGAAAATACGAAAAAATAAATGGGAAGAGAATCGCGAAGAATGTGGTGACCTGTTTTGAGGTTTAAATAAGGATTGTTTATTGCAGAAAAACTTTCTTAGACAATTTTCCTTTTTAAAAAATAATAAATAATAATTTTATTATTTAAAAAATTGTTTGTCCCAATTTCCCCGGTTGAGCGAGCGGGGAAGGAAAATAAAGAAGAAGAAAAAGAGAGAAGAGAAGACTTGGTAATGCTACGTCGTATTGTTGTCGTCAGAGCAGCGGTGCCGGAGTTGCGCAAGTCGGTGGGCATCACACGCGAGTTAAAACGCGCATTAGTGTTTTCTTTTATCGATATTCAAAGGCTGACTAAGCATGCATAGAATGTAGAAAAGTCATGAAAAGAAGCTGTTAAATACATATATATTTATGAGTCATAGACCATGAATCCATTGAAAACTTTTTTTATGGGTTGTTCAGCGAAATAGATTTTGACAAAGACCTCTTGCTTATAAAAATATTTTTTTATTTTTAAATTAAATTAAGATACCAATAAAATATATTTTTCTTCTTTTTCTTTAAATTATATATATATAAAGAAAAAAAAATCTTTGCTATTTGGTATGTCCCATGTAAATTCACTTAATCATAAAAACATTAGTGAGATTAGTGTTCTAATGTAACATATATATATAAATTCATACAATTGTTTTGCTAAATCAAAGAAAAAAATAATGGGAATTTCTTTTTTTATTAAGCAAATCAATGAGTAATAAGGTAATCTTTTAAAAAAGAAAAGAAATGTTATCAATTATCCATTAAAAAGTGTTGATAGCCTTTTTTATTGAAATTTGAGAGTGAAGTCCGCCAAACTTGATCACGACAAGAAGATAAATATGATGACATCTCATACTAAACTTTAAAACATGTTCCGACATTTAAATTAGTATTTATATTTTAAACATCACTTTCTTAATCTTTATTTATGACTTTTTTTTTTTATATATTTTAAAGTGAGGTTCGTGAGATGCTTTTCAAATATGTCAAGAGCCATTTTTCATGTCGAATGTAATTTAAGAATCAAATGAGTACGGCTTTTGAAAATAACTACTTTTATCGTGTAAATTTATTATGAATTTTAATTATCGTACTACTTATTAGATCCAACAGAACGGTATTGAATTGCGTTTTGAAGGGGTTGGAAAACGGAAAGGCATTTATAATAGTTGGAATTTCATTCAATTTGCGTTTTTGGATGGGCTGGCAACCAAACAAGAAAGTTATAGTAAGATTCCGTGCCTTGACATGGAAGCAAACAAGTTGTTTTCATCTGAAAAAAAGACAAAAAAAAAAAAATTGAGGCGTACGCGCCACCGAAAAGGTGAGCGAGTTTCCATAAGAGGAGGCGGAAACTTCCCATTGCCACCCCGTCAATGTCTAAGCATTGAACAATGGTTGTTGTTTCCGGTGAAATTTCTTCAGTTGGTGTCGGGGAGTCGACCTAACCTACGATCAATGTTGCTATTTTAGACAGAAACGTGTTCTCTAAGGGGGACAAGACTTAAATGACGGGATTTTCTTAAAATTTTTATTTTGAACAAATATTTTAATTTAATACATTTTAAAATTTTATAAAATTAAATTTTGATAAACAATAAATTATTTTTATCAATAGATTATGTTATTGAATAGAGACAAGTTTTAAAGTACAATAAATTATTTGCAAAATGCCTTAAATTTTAGTTCATAAAAAAAATATTAAACAAATTATTTAAAATCGACAATTAATTGAGAGAAAATAAATCAGGAAACCAACTTTTAAAGTAGATATCCATATAAGTATGTCGACAACAGTAGTAGATTTAAATATTGTTATTGCTTATCCATTCGCCGGTCCCTTACCACTTTTGAATTTTTTATTAAATCTTAATAAAAAGAAATTAAATTTTAATTATTAAGTTAAAAATTTAATATTGTATTAATGAATAAAGTAGGAATCACATGTGTCGTTTGAACTTTACGTAAAGTTGCAAACTAGGTAGTGCGGGTGAGAAAGACACGCCTTAAAAAGCTTTTAACGAAACCTGGGAAACCAGGAATCAGGCAAAGGCCTGCTTGAATCATTCGACTCTCTGTCTCATCCGATCATTGTCTTATAGTTATTAGTTAAATACGAAGACATAATAGCATGCACACCATTTGTCAGATTGGAGAAAAATATCGCGACTATTAAGATTCTCATTAAAAGCATGCATGCTGCCACGTCAGCTTTTGCTAACGCATTTAAACAAGAATTAGATATCGTCACTGCAAGGAAAGAGACTATATAAGATTATTATCTTAAAAAAAATAGTCAATAGAATTTTTATTTTTTGTTTTATACGTAGAATTATGTTGGTTTTTTTCTTTTTGAAATCTAAAAGCAATCAATACATTGAAAAATAATGTTAAATATAGATTTGAAGTTTGGGTTTATATATTTATATATATATGATATATAGGTAGTGAATAATTTTTAAAAATTATTAATATATTAGAAATTAATATTTTATTAATGAGCAAATTAAAAAATTCAAATTCTTATAAGCAAATTAAATATATATTTTTATTTATTTATTTTTAAGGGCGTTACATTTTTTTAATTTTTTTATTCATCAGATGTCAACTTTAATGTATACACTATTAATGAGTTATATATAAATACTTAAAATTTTAAGATTTGCAAAAATTAAAATAAAATCTTTTTGTTTTTTATATGTTTTTGTAATTTATAATAACATATAGATATAATACAGAAATTAATTGACTCATAAAACAAAAAAAAAATAGAAAGGGAAATTTTCATAATTAATATTAAGATTGATATTAATTGAGTATCAATTCAAATGATATATATTAGAAAAATTTTTAAAAATTAAAAATTAAAAAATATTTAAACACGTAATATTCTTCAATGTTAAGGAAATTAGAGATTGAGGAATAGAAGATAAATAATTAAAGTTATATATATATATATATATATATAACTTTGGAGTGGTCCCCCAGCTTTTAATTGAATGTTTGGTATGGAACTTCCTCCGCAATTTGTTGAGAACTTTGCTTTGTCTTCGTGGAAACTTTCAGGGTTTCAATTTCAAACAAGAAACACTTTGTTTGCTTTTCGATGTGAGCACAGAACAATAGTTGCTCATTGTTGACTTTAAGTTTAAAAAAGACGGAATAAAATAAGGACAAATGGTGTTTTCAATGTAACCACTGAGGTGTTTGGTTCTAGGTTTAAAATTAATTATTATGCGACTTTTAGCAGCAATAATATCACATGGTTGGTTCGACAGCATTTATAAATACTAACTAAAAATAATAGAAGATAAATTTTTTGATACGGATATAGTTTTTAGATTTGATAAAGATTAAAAAAGTATTATATGTCATGTTTTTCAATTTTATTAATATATTATAAACTATATGGCATTAGGTATGGTAATTCATATATATTATATATTTGTATTGTATTAAATTGTATTTATATCGTGTAAAACATTAAATTACGATATTAAAATTCACAGTCATGTTAAATATAAAAAATTAGTTTTTTTAAATTATACATAATTTTTTATCAAATTTAATTTGTGTCACAATGTATTTTTTTCATATTGTTTCTACATGATATTATTGTATCATATCTAAAATTATCAAATTTATGTGATAATTTCTTAACTTTCACGGGTCCAAAAACTCATGTATCAAATAATTTCTTATGATTAAAGAATTATTATTTAATATATTATCAATGAAATTTTTTGATTTTACGAATAAATTAATATGATAACACATATTTTATTTTATTTTATTTATTTATTTTTATTTTTTTATATTTTAAGTATAGTATACATATTTTAATCTCACATGTGAAATTTTTTAACTTAGATAAGATAATAATCCATGATTAAAATACTAATTTGAAAAATATTCTTACATTTAAATTAAAGCCAAAGTTGCTAATAATGGAAGATTGATGCCCATGGACTAAGATACCCAGAACCGATCGGCTAGAAAGAACGAAAATGAGAAGCCCAAATATCATGTCTCAACCGTCGGTTTAGGCCCATAAACCTCTAACCAGATCCAATCCGTTTAGAACGATTTTCTTTCCTTTCCGCGCCGCCGAACAGACAAGAAAAGAAAAGAATTGCAGCAAGAAGCTTTGGAAACCCAAATAGCCGTCATTTATCATTAGTAATTTTCATTTTCATACATAATCGTCGCAATTTCAATCATTTCTAAATCCATTTCTCTCGAAGCTATTTTCTTTTCCTAATTTCAGTAGGGTTAGGATTGTTCGGTGGAGTTTGGAGATGAAAATCTTGGATTTAGGGTTTAGGGAGTGAAGGCATCAGTTTTTCTGGGTTTTGATTCGTTAACTAGCTGAAATCGAAGAACAAATGGTATTAGTTTTGATTTCATATTTGGAGATTATTTGATCTGATTTTTTATTCTTTTATGGATTTGAAATTACTTGATTTTTAACTCTGATGTAAATTAAAAGTTAGCTACGCCAATGTGTAAAGATTAAATATAGATGAAGTGCAATTCAGCTTTAGCTATTCTTTTTTATATTGTCTGCATTTTATTTGCATTGAAGTATGCATGAAAGACATTGAAGATTGAACACATTATAACTAAGAAGTAATATGTAAAAACAATAAACTCAAATCTATTTAATAAATTTAAATTTGTTTTTACATATTACTAATAAACTCAAATTCGTCCAAATATTTTTAATTTCTTTAAAATTTATAATAAAAACAATCAGAGCAAAACTAAGAAGTGAACTTATATTATTGTCATTAACATTATGTTTGGATAGATATTAGTAATGGAAAGGAAATGAATATAAAACAAAAGAAAAAAAGAAAGAAAATGGTATATTTATTCTTTGTTTGGAAAGTTAAAATTAATAAAGAGAAGGAAAGTAACATTAACAATTTATATTTATTTAAGCAGTGGAAAGTAAAGGAAAGAATTTATTATAATATTTTATTTTTTAATTATAATTTTTTTATTATAAATGTTATAATATAATAAAATTAAATTTAATATTTTATATGATATTTTTTTTTTCAAATTTTTTTTATTTTATTGACTTCAAATTAAGATATTAAAAAACTAAATAAATCACGAAAATGTAAAGAATACTCACTCCTCTCTCTCTTTCCTTTTCTTAACTAAATTTCTTTTTCAAATAAAAATTTTTTTTCAACCTTCCGGCCTACCCCCGATCCAAAAATAAGGTAAATTAAAATCCACAGCACTAAGTCATCCCAACTAACTCAATTCTTTTCGATAGAAACCATGGAAAGGAAAAACCGACTCAGTTTACTGGCAACCCAGCAAAACTAAGCACTAAAACACAACTCACCAAAAAAAAAAAACACTAAAGCACAGCCCAAGAAATAAGATCATGGAGAGGCTATTATAGGTTTTTCATTCTCATCTCTCACAGTTACAGTTTCCACCTCTAGGGCTTACAGAGAATGGTGGTTTCAGCAATCTTTGACGTCACGACGTAAGGATCCGCGTTGGATGCTGGCCTTGTGTCTTTGAGGTAGCCTGTGAATTACATGAACAGGAATGTTAAATGCAAAAGGAGTTCAAAAAATGAGAAATCGGCAGAGCACGAAAGAGTCGGTCGTGCTTACCTTTTCCAGCCTTAGCAGTGTCACGGCCAACACAGATGGAGGCTCCCGTGTTTGCAACATCCTGGAGTTTGGACATTGCAAGCAAAACACTCCTAGTATATGAGAATCAAAGCCATTCATCTCTAGCTTGTTATTAAAAGGGTGCTGAATGCTAATATAGTGCTAACTTACCCATGAGAATGGACCGATATCTGCAGTCTCATGACGACCCTCTCCATAGGCAGCAATGTGCTCTTCGTGGCGCAAACCCAACTTCTCAATCGCCTTCTTGATAACAACAATGCCGCCATCATTTCTCATAGACTTTGTGCTGAGAGAATATGTAATTTCAAGTAATTTAATCCTCGGGCATGGAAAAGAATTTATGGGTGGTAAAAGTGTGGAGCACAGTGATTTGATTATCTACTACCTGTATTTAGTATGACAACGTCCCCAGCCATTCCAGTCACCCTGATCATGAAATGCAAGGAGGAAAAAGCTAAAGAAATAGACCAAGAAAAATAGTTAAAAGAACATGAAAGGAAAAGGTAGCATTAAAATTTTAAAACATACCGGAATGGGTTTGGGATCAAAAGAAACAACCACTCCTGCTATTTCAGTGATTCGCTGTTTAAACAAGAAAATAAAAATTGTTATGCTGCATTACTTAACTAATTAAATACATTAGTATATGGATCATATACCTCGAGTATGTATCGAGCAGCCCATAATTGATCCCCAGCAGATATTCCAACGGCTGGACCACGCTGTCAACACAAGCACAACACCAGATAATTAAACGAACCATAAATCTTTCATGAAAAGCATGTATCCTTCTAACAAGAACAAAAACGCACTTGACCAGGCATAACTTCACCGTTGATTCCATTAAAGTTTATGCCTGCATAAAGGCAAGCCTTGCAATGAGCGTGCACAATGTCCTTGACAGTGAACTTGTCAGCCCCTACTTCACAGTAGTAGGTGACCTGCATGGATAACAAAACTAATTGGTAGTGATGATCATGTCCGATGAATCTAAGCTATCTACAATTTTGTTAATAAAACACTGTACCTCTGGTCCAGGAAACCCTCCAACTGGCCATCCAAGAGGCCACTTAACATCCTTGTGGAGAAGAGTGTACTCTTGTTCAATGCCATACCTGATTTCATTACGTTCAAGTCCCAAAGTACAATAAAAGAAAAGATTCAAGTCAAATCTTTTGCGTAGAGTATTTGGATTTGAATTTTATTATTTTAGATAATTTAAATTTATAATTTTAATAATGAATCGAAACAAAAGTTAAATAGAAAAAAAAAACATTTACCATGGCTCCTCAGGAACAACTTCAGGGTGGCTAAAGATCTGGGCAGCATTGAGTCTCTTGTTGGTGGGAATGGGATCACCGTCTGGTGTGTAAGCATCACACATAACCTATTATCCATTTGCAAAGACACAATTAACCCTCTTGACTTTCATTATGGGACAAAATACAAACATACTATGGCAAAAATTATCAGGTGTTAATCAAGTATTATAACTACATTTCATTTTCCTATATTAATAATTTATTGATTAAAGAATTAAGCATATGACTGCCTGAAATCACGGGACCAAAGGAAGGTAGAAGTGGGAACTTCTGTTTTTCTTTCATTGTAAAATCCACGGAAACTCATAATAATAAATATAAATTTAGTAAAATTAAAAATGTTGACCTTACAATAAAATTATTCAAAAAATGTAAGAAATAATTACCAAGACATTGTTTCCTCTTCTAAACGGATCCTTGAATATCGCCTGAGGGCTGATCCAATCAAATTGCAGATTATTAATTATAACCAGAACAAGAAAGCCTACTAAAATACGAAAGCCGTGATAAAAACCAATCTCAGGATCCAGATGAAAACCTAAAAACAAAGAAAAACTTACTACAGAATGACTTCACAGTCGTCTCCGGGTGCTTGGCCCGTGCTGGAACCGTCGTATTTCCATTTGGGGAGTTTTGCAGGGTCCGTCACGGGTTCGGGCAAAGTCTGTAGAAGCCGATAATTTATTATTAGGGTATAAGCAAGGGTTTCTTGAAAAACCCAGATCGTAATATTCAAAAAAATGAAGGTTTGAAGTTTGATGAACAGTATAAGACACACCCTTGCTTTGCTCCTCAAGTCCATTCCTGAACCACCAATCCTGAAATAGAATTAAGGAAGCGTTTAGAGATATATATGAGAAATTAGTCCGAGATTGTATTGTATATACAAGAGGGAAAGTGAGGAAGAGAGAGATAGAACCGACCATATATACTCAGCTATGATCTTTTCAGTGGTTTCACTGAGGTTGAGGTTGAGGAGATCGTGGAGGAGAGACATGGCGGCGGCGGCGGCGGCGGCTGCTTGCTTTGGATGAGACAGAGAAACTATAAGAGGTAGGAGATTGATGGACGACCAATGAAATTGTTTGCTGTCTTTAAATAGGAAAAAGTCACGTTAAGCTAACTATAAAACCAAGTCTTATTCCCACTTTCACCATTCACTCGGGCACAATAAATGGAAAAATGGAAAGTTCTCATTTCAGTACAAAAACAGACTAAACAAACATAAAACTCCAATGAAACGAAGCCACGTGACAACAGCTTTGTGTGCCACGCGCAATGACCCTCTCCCCTGAGCCCCGCGTGACAGACGGGAGAAAATCATAATAATGCTTTGCATTGACCAACAAAAGAAAAAAAAGCAAAGATTGGATGGATGAGAAAATTTAGGCACAGTATTAAAGTCTGGTGTCATACATCATGCGATAGGTAGCATATGATATAAAGATACAATGGTATTTTTTTTTTATTTCAAACAAATACTTCGTAATGAAGAAAACTTTTTGGACAAATTACAACAAAAAAACAAGTTATTACTATTATTAAAATTTGTTGATCTAAATAGTAAAGAATTTGAAATTTTTAAATAAAATTTTAAATTCAAATTTTATAAGCGAAATAAAACAATATTAAAAGAATTATATTTTTATAAAATTTGATAAATATTCAACTCTAAATTAATACATTTTAATATAATCACTAGATAATGAGGGTGTGATGGAAAAGAAAAAAAAAATTGTTATGGTGGAGTCGGCAAATCACGTTGGTCCAATATTCCAATCAAAGAAGTTGGATAAGGTGTAATTCTTCCAAACTTGCACATTCCCTTTGTTTGGCCATAAAAGCTGCCCAATCAATTGCCCTATTAGCATCTGGTTTTCAGTTTTCACAAGTTCCAACTTATAAAAGCTACATCATTCAATAATTCTTTCCCAACTTTGCAATAACCAGCTCTCCAAAGAACTTATCTCCCTTCTACATATCTTTAAGACAATAGTTTTTTTTTTTTAATGTAAGTAATTAAGTTGATTATGTAAAGATGAAATTAATTATTTTTCTCATCAATAAATTTATCCTATGATATGAATAAAAAATTACTAATATAAACATGTGAAAGTAATTATTTAAAATATAAGACTAATGAAATATAATAATGATTAAATCTTTGCCGGCATTAGAATAAATTTTTCTTTAAAAAGAAGAAGCTAACAGAAGAAAAACAAAAAAATAAAAAATAAAGGAGAAACTTGATTTAAATTACATCAAGAACGAAGAAGCTGGCGAAAAAAGCAAAAAAAAAATATTATTCAATAAACTTATCATTAAATTTCTCAATAATTCGAATATTTTTATTGGAGTTGACAAATTATGTGCTTGTTTATTTATTTTTTTGGTACAAAATATGAAAAAGAGGTGAGAATATAATTAAAATTTGATAATCTAACGATTATATTTCATAATCATTTTTTAATTTGATAATCTAATGATTATATTTCATAATATAATCATTGAACGAATAAATTGTCTTTATTCATCCATTTATCTTCTTAATTCCTTTGGAAAAACAAAACCATGGTATAATTGTATTTAATTTCAAAAATGGCGACGGATCACGGAAGGGAATGATCCAAATGGATAAGCCAATAACAAAATTTAGTGCTACTTTGAGTACTTGTATTGGTATCTTTCATAAAAGTTGTTCTTGTGAACTCTTTCCATTGATAATTAGAGGTTTTGGTCCCAAATTATTTATTGAACTTTCCCTCAATGGTATGATATCAGAAGATAGTTTAAATGGATAATATAATTAATTTTGATGAGGTTGAAAAAAAAATATAAAAAATATATATTTTTTTTGATAAAATAAAAAAAATTAGAGCAAATGGTGAAAGGATAAATTTTATTTTACCAAAACTTTTCATTTTTCTGCTATTCGCGCCGCACTGACATGAATCGTTGTCCCAAACTGCATCTCAGGACTAGTTGGGAGTCCGATGATCATCAGGACGGGGAGATAGGACAAATGGATAAAAAATAGTGAGGGTAAAATTAGTCATTTATCCTTGCTTTTAAATTTATTTATTATTTTATTAAAAATATATATTTTTAATATTATCTCGGTCATTTTCATTACCTATCAAACAAACTCTTGACCCAATACGCAGATAATTCATTATGCTTTAAGCGTGCGTTTGGTTCGAGAAAAAAAATTATTTTGAAAAATAAAATTATTTTTTATTCAAGAAAAAAATTTTAAAGGGTAAATTTTAAGGAAAAAAATTATTTTAGATTCAAAAAAAAATTTTGACTCAAGTAATCTAAAAATACCTCAAGATTCGAAAGTAATCATTTTACCTAAAATTTTTTCAAAATTGAGCACTGTAGGTAAAATAAAATGACTGATAAAAAAAAAATCGAACCAAACGGGAGAATCGAATGACGAAAAAAAAATTACGAAAAAAAAAAAATTTCCCCAACCAAATGCTCCTAAAAGTAAAACTTGATTCCATTCAATAATCTTCAATGGTAAAAAATAATATATTCACAAGAGTTAATCTACTGATTAAAAAAATATTTTGTCTACCAAAATTTAATTTATAAAATTTGAAATATATTAAATTAAAGTAAATTTGTTCAAATAAAAATTTAAGGTAGATTCTCTGACACCAACCGAAGAAATTTCATCGAAAGCAACAACTCTTGCGGGAGTGGCTGATCGCACTTGGAAGTTTCCGCCTCCCTCTTCTGGAAACTCTAACAGTCCTACGGGCTACAAGCAAAGGAATCAATTTCACTAGAAAATTCGCGGAATCACTGAACACCAGAATGTCGCACCACTTCATGATATCGTAGAAAATACTAATGGTCAAAAAAATGGATATTATTGCATTTATTTTCATGTATATAATAATTTTTTAATTATTAAAAATATTTATTGATTAAAAAAATAATTAATTTCAATCGTTACATATCCAAAGTTTGAAACTCCCTTTGAATTTTTTATGAAATTTCTGCATATGCAGGTTTTATATTGATTTGTTTCGTCAAGTTGATAAACTCAAAGTCTTGATGCGTTTGGCCGGTGAAATTTAATTAATTAGCTTAATTTTTGGATTTGCATGCGTGATGACGTAAAGCAGTTTGAATTGAATTCATCCAGCCGACAGGAAAGAAGGAGAAGAAAGTCGTGATCGGAAAAAAGTCTTAACTACCGCAAATTCAACGTCAAACAATAACGTCAAATCTATTGAACTTACTATAGAAGTTCTTGGCATGGATAAGGTTTTTAGATTTGATAAACATAATAAAAAAAAATCATCACATGTCTCATTGATCTAATAATTTCTTTAAGATATCTTGAGTATGTTATTGTAGATATCGTAATTCATATATATATATATATATATTACGTGTTTTTATTATATTAAATTGTATTTATAATTTGTAAAATATAAAAATTAAGATATTAAAATTTATGTTAATACACTAAATATTATATACTTTTAGTTTTTTCTAAATTCATATATCATGTTAAATAAAAAGATTTTCTATTTCTTTCTAAATTCATATATTGTTTTTGTTACTATTTATTTTTTATGTCGTATTTAAAATTATTAAATCTATGTAGCAATTTCTTAACAAGTCTAATAACACATTTGTTAAGTAATTCTTTAGGAATAATAATTAATATACCCTCAACTTTTTGTGTAAAATAAATAGTTTTGTGGCTAGTTGTTACATGATATGTCATACGTGTGATAGAAAACGAAAGTTAATGTTATTGAACAAATTTGTACTTAATTATATGATTTTGAAAAATTGAAGTTTATTTAAAGTAAAATAAAGACTTAATAGCTGAATATACTCTCAACTTTTTACACAAAATAAACATAAACTCTCAACATTTTATCGCATGAAAATCAAGACATAAACTTTTATTTTACTATAAATAAACTCTCAACCTTTTAAAATCATGCAATTAAGTTTAAATCTGTTAAATAACATTAATTTTCATTAGTATTGCACAAGTAGCATACCACATGGCTGTCAATTAAGTTATTCATGTCAACTTCTATGTAAAATATCCAAACGACAATTAGTGTAATTTAACAGATCTGAAGTTAATTGTATGATTTTGAAAGGTTGAGAGTTTATTTATAGTAAAATAAAAATTTATGAAATGATTTCTATATAATAAAACGTTGAAAACTTATATCCATTTTGTAAAAAAGATTGAAGGTATATTTAATTATTAAATTTAAATTAAAATATTATAACTAATTTTTATGTGATAAAATATTGAAAGATTATATAACTATTCTTGTTTAAAATACCATTTGGAAAAAGATTTTTACTTTTGAGGCTAAAGTTGCTAAGAATGAAAGATTGCTGCCCATGGGCTAAACGACCCAGAATCAATGGGGTAGAAAGAACGAAAATGTGAAGCCCAAATATCAAGTCTCAACTATGTCGGTTAAGGCCCATGAAGCTCTAACCAGATCCAATCCATGCAGACCGATTTTCTTCTCTTTTACTGCGCAGCGAAACAGACAAGAAAAGAAAGGGATCGCAGCAAGAACGCTTTGGAAACCCAAATAACCGTCAATATCATTAGTAATTTTCATTTTCATATACAAACATAATCGTTGCAATTTCAACCATTTCTAAATCTCTCTCTCTCGAAGGTATTATTTTTTTCCTAATTGCCGTAGGATTAGGATTAGGATTAGGATTGTTCGTGGAGTTTGGAGATGAAGTTTTTGGGTTTTTCTTTTCTGATATATATGTATATATTTTGTAGGGATTTTGAGCACGTTTGGGAACTCAAATGGGAGTGAAGGTGGAGCACTGATGTCACTGTTCTGGGTTGTGATTCGTCAGCTAGCTGAAATCGAAGAACAAATGGTATATTTCTTTGGTTATTAATTTTGATTTCATATTTGGGGATAATTTGATCTGGTTCTTTATTCTTTTAGGAGTTTGAAGTTGTTTACTTTTTAGCTCTGACGTAAATTAAAAGTTATCTATGCCAATGTGTAAGGATTAAATCTAGATAAAGAGAATTTAGCTTTAGCTACTATATTTTTTCTTCATTTTAGATTGTCAGCATTTTATTTGTATTGAAGCATGCATGATAGACATAATAGATTGCCTTTTAAATGGAATGTTGAAGGCATTAGAGGATTAGCTTATGTCTCAAATTTTATCGCCATGGAGTTGTTTTTATGATTCAAATTGTTTTGTTGACAGGCTACGTCGAAGAAAGTGATTACACGGGAAGAGTGGGAAAAGAGATTGAATGATGTTAAAATCAGGAAAGAAGACATGAATAAATTGGTGATGAATTTTCTTGTTACTGAGGGTTATGTTGAAGCTGCTGAAAAATTCCGGATGGAATCTGGAACTGAGCGTATCCTACAAACAAAATCAATGCTTAATCCTGTCCTCTATTATTAGTGTTCTTGAAGTATAAGTTTTTATTTTCCTTATTGCAAAATAGCAGATATTGATCTTGCAACAATCACGGATCGCATGGCTGTTAAAAAGGCTGTACAATGTGGAAATGTGGAGGATGCAATCGAGAAAGTTAATGATTTAAATCCTGAGGTAGGCTGTTTGATTACAATGTGATGAACTCTGTTACTACTAAGACTCTGTTCATTACTTATAATGTTAAACTAGTAAGTTACTTTTTCAAAATGAACACAGAATCTGTTTTATTCATTGATTCAATGTTACTACACATTTTTCCTTCCTCTAGTCTCTTTTGAAAATCTAAATTAGTCTTAAGAATATAATGGAAGAAGTAATAATGTGCACTATTAGAGGTACATGTCATAGTTGTAATTTTTTTCAATTTTGTACTAACGAGAATGAGTTAGAGGATTTTATGTTCCATGTATCTTGTTTTAGGAAGAGCTATATCAACTATTAGTTATACTTCTAGTGAGAGTTTTTTTTCTTATTTGCTTGTCATCAACAATAGCATTGAGAGGGGTTGGTGTTCAAAAGGGGCACTTAAATTTTAAGATATTCCAATTTGATAGAATAATCCCATATTTAGTGGTGGTTAAGAAACTTTGGAATCTGTCAATAGGGATAGTGGAATTCTTTTCAGATATGATTTTTTTTTTAATACATGCTGTAAATGAAAAATAATGTCATTCTTTTGAAACTATCTTCACTTTAGAAATTCATTTTTTTGCAGATACTGGATACAAATCCCCAACTTTTTTTTCATCTCCAACAGCAGAGGTTGATAGAATTGATTCGGAATGGAAAAGTGGAAGAAGCCTTGGAGTTTGCTCAGGAGGAGCTTGCACCTAGGGGAGAAGAAAATGTAACTCTTCGTCATTAACACATTAAAACTTTCTTATGCATGCTTTTTGCTTCTTAACATTTTCTACATGTAACCAGCATTAATTAGTTGTTGCTGATAGTTGGATCTAAGATGATATTTTTTCTGCAGCAAAGCTTTTTAGAAGAGTTGGAGAGAACTGTTTCACTCCTGGCTTTTGAAGATGCTTCAAACTGCCCAGTTGGAGAGCTTCTGGACATATCACAGCGCCTTAAGACGGCAAGTGAGGTGAATGCGGCCATTCTTACTAGCCAGAGTCATGAAAAAGGTTTGTATGCTATCTTGTATATTCTTTATTTATTTACTTGGGGAGCAGATGACAGATTGTTTGTAAGTTAGTATACCTAGTCATTGGAGGAGTTTAAGCTTCCTGCCTTGGCCCCACAGCATTGTTTTAGCAAGTTAATTAATACCAACTTTTCTAGGCTTGATTTTATGTTCTATGGGGAATGGAACTTTTAAGTCTGGTTGTGTATTTCTCTTCTAGAACATCGATTACCTTTCAATTTTATGCACAACCCACTTAGTTCTTTAGAGGTCGGCTTTAATACCTGCTTATTGATCTACAAAAATGATAAAGAATGCAATATTATTTTACTTTTCTGGAAATGGCAATATTCATGCAGCTACCATGTTACTTATTCTATTTGTCCTTCAACTGAATACTGTCATCATTAAGTTCAATACAGTGCCTAGTTATGTGCATAATAGACAAGAAAAGGTCAACGAAGCTTTTCTGTGCTCTTGTGAGATTTAGAAGACATTAATGATCAGATGTACTTTGGTTACAGAATTTGTTTAATTTGGAGGGTAAATGTCAAAATTGTGCGTCAAATGTCTGCTGTTTTGGGCCCTGTTAACTTTTTGATGTGTAACTAGCTAAAAGAATTTAGTGATTGCCTATAATGTGCCACATCTTTTTTCAAATCTAAACTTTTACTTATTTAAGTTTTGATTTAAATTTTGAGATTATTTCTTCCGTCTTCACAAATTAATAAAATTTTTCTTAACCTGCATGCTGGAGTACAGACCCGAAGCTTCCAAACTTGCTAAAGATGTTGATATGGGCTCAGAATCAACTGGATGAGAAGGCTGCTTATCCGCGCATAAATGATTTTTCAAACGCCACACTTGAAGATCCTGCAGTTTGAAAGATTTGCACATCATTGTGGAGGAATCAAGTTGCCTTGGGTTTACGAGAGAGAGAGAGAGCTGAATGGAATGAAGTGATTGTGCTTGAAACCTATTCACAGTGACTCTAGCTAGGAATTTGTTGGGTGTCATTTGTTAAGATGTGGTCGGTGTTCATTTTCATTTTACTAGAATATAATTGCCTTTGGTTGGTGCTTTACTTTGTTCTTAGGTGAAGTTAGTGCCTTTAAGCCATTGTACATTTGATGATCATGCATTTATCCCTACCAGGGATTCCACTCGACAATTTAAAGCAAGAAATAGAAAATGCTCAAAGCTTTGCTGTGATTGCTATGTTTACTGGAACTTCTCTCGAAGCTCTCTTATCTCATTGATATTGTCGACTGAAATCAAGCACAATCACCAAAATGGTGCAAATAGTTGGTTCACTGAATGCAAAAGAACAAGAAAAGATTGACGAAAATGCAAATTATTTAAAGAGCAAATCTTCTCCTTAAGCTACTTGTCCAATGTCTACCAACCAAAAATCATAGCTAGAAGCTTAACTCTTCTGCATGTCTGCAGGACAGAATGAACAAAGAAAGAACACGAAAACCAAGAGATTGATTTACGATTTGACCCAAAGAACATAAACCCACGTGGCGTTCTTGCACTCTGAACAATCCTGAAATGGAGTAAGTTCGGCTGTATTTGCTACTACACCCGAATGGCAACAACCATCATCGAAATTGAGAGCATAACTGGAGGGATCATACTGGAACTTGAACTGCGGTTTGCTCCTACTCTTCACAGCTTTCTTCAATGCTGCCTTCACTCTCCAGAACAGACTTCTGCAATGCTTCTTACCATAACTATTCACCCATTCCAACGTTCCCATGAAATCCATGAAAGCAAAACTCAATGACCCTTTGGCTAAAAGAATAACTCACAGGGGAAAGAGCACGAGAGGAGGCTTTTAAACCAGAATGGTTTGCAATCCAGGTATATGATGAAGAACAATAAGGACAACAAAGAAAACCCGAAGAACTTTTTTAATAGGAGAGTTGAGATAAACAGGAAAGGAAAATGAAAATGGGTGCTGACTACAGACTACAGAGTGTAATCTTTTTGGTATTTCAAACAAGTTGCGCAGCTTCACTTGTAGTCTCAACAGCAAAGCTGCTTTTTTCTATGGTATCACATTGGGATGCTAAAATTCCAACCAAAAGTGAGAGAAAAAGAGAAAACAAAGCAGAAGAAAACAAGAAAATGGATACACAGTGGGCAGAGAGCCTCCCCTATGGTCGTAGTATCACCATCTGATGCGTTTACCCTCCATCGATAGAGGCATCTTCGATTCAACTCACTTCTGACTTCTCAGTCCCTCACAACTTTGTTTATCATTCTTTTAATAATCTTTACTTTCAACTTTAGCCACAGTTAATAACTTACCGCAGATTTTTTTGTTTATAGAATATTGTAGAGCTAGATTCTTATATCTTCAAACCTGAATTTCAGGTTTCATATTTGATTCTGATGTGATTTGATTTTGTAAACCATGGTTTTCTTCATAAACGGTTACTTATCTAATTGCATATTGAAATTTAAAATTTAAAACTTCATTGATACTTATTTTTTTTGTTTTTATTCACTCACTTTCATAAATGTGTATACCCCTTACCAATAGTATGATGGACGCTGAATTCAATTGGGACCATTTGCCAGTTCTTCCAGCTGCTGTGCAAGTATTGAAAAGCCTAAGCTTACCTAACAGGGTCAGATTCTTCTTGGTCCGCACTAAACCGGTAAGGTGTTTTGATTCGAAAGATTTGCCATTCTGTCCCACAAGAAGATACCTCTTGTCAAAGTAGTACAGTTACCTTCCTGCCTGGTCTAATCCAGAATTTCTTTCATGGACCTGGCTATGGTCTTTGGCTAAAGAGTGTTGCAGGCAGCTTAATTATCCATGGAAACTACTTATTTGCCCACATGCAATGCTACTTGGTTTACTATCTCATAAAATCACACAACGGCATTGGCTGTTAATGGACCCCAAAGTCTGATGTCCAGCGCCTTTCATATCATGAATACACCAAATGCATACAAAAGCAATTCCAAAAGGTGAACGAAGCAGCAATTTAGCTCTACAGTGATCAATCAAAATCACACCATCCTTTCTTAGTTTTTTCGATCCTAGAAGCTCGAGGCAATGTGGCTGTTTTGCTTTAACTTCCCTAGTTCTACTCCTTTCTTTTTGTCTTCATCTTCAAAGCCATTTTGCTGTTCTATATTCTCAGTAAATAACCTTTTGTCTCATTGAGCAACTCCACCCCTCAATTGAATGCTTTTTCCTGTTCTGTTTTCTACTGTTGCCTGTTGTGGAAATTGCTGGTCCCCTGTCAGATGACCGGTCATTCTAAGCCAACAAGGCAATCTTTGTCGCAAGTTTTGGCTCCAACCGCTCTAGAAACTATTCCATTTCCTGGTTATGGCCTATGGGTTTATCCCCATTCTTATGTTTTTCACATGGCGATATCTTCAAGTTTGGTCCATGTTCTGAAATCTCAACACGCAACTGGAAATTTTTGATTGGTAGATCCCTTTCTTTGGATTAATGGACTCCTAAGGAGTTCGAGCTGGAAGAGTTTCAGACTTTCCCAAAGGGAGCCAACACAGGAAACTATGCAATGTAAGGATATGCAAAGCCAAAACTATTCATTATTCGTGATTGTGTCATGTAAAAATATAGACGTATAGTATAAAATATAAAAAATTTCTACCACCTACTATTTTTACTAAATTTTATTTATTTTTATCCTTTTGATGTTGTAGCACCTTATCATGTTTAGTTTAAGCAGTCAGCTCAATTATTCCCATCTCTCTCAACTTAGCTGGATTCCCTTGTAACCGTGTTCTCACTGATGGTGCTTCCTCGTGTGCCTTTTTGCAGGATTTCTCTGCAACAAACTTGTACTAGCATACTATTTAGGCCTGCTACTACAGCTATATATGAGCATCTCAAAAAGATATATTCCATTGTTTTTGGCCTCATTTCAATTTCACTCTGTCTTGAAGGTCGTTGAACACAATTAATAACTGAAAACTTCCTGTTTCATTGGCGTCATGGTGATGAAAAACATACGTGGAGCAGGAACTTGCTCCCATTGAAGTACTATAGTTCAAACTTGGGAGAAATGGGCTTTTCCCAGGGATGTGCTTAAGATTTTCTTTTACAGGATATAAATTCAGGCTTCAGTGGCTTGTTTATGTCCGGTGTCAAAGTCCTGAAGTTAAAATCTGAAGATTGATCATATTCATACAATATAAGAAAGAGTAGGTTTCAAACTAAAAATTTAGTTTAATAGTGTAAAATCTCGTTGAATTTTGAATAAAAACGATTTATAATGAGAGTCTCATATTCAAATCTTTACCAAGTAAATTTCTTTGAGCTAGCGTCAATTATAAATCGCGAACAAGAATTAATTTTATACTTAATGTGATATGAAAATATTTCATGAATTTAAAAAAAAAAAAACAAGTGTATGATCACAGGATTGACTTTGAAAGCTGCATTAGCAGTTTGATTTGTCGCAAGTCAGCTGCCATGGTTGCTGTCTGTTGCCTTAAACAACAAAAAGGTAAAAACAAAGCCTAATGTTCTCACTTCTCAAATCCATATGCAGATAAACGATACTCCTACTAGTATAGTATAAGACATATAAAAGAAAATTTAATCACTTTATTGGCATGAAGTAAAGGACATTTCTTGATAAGCAAACCTAGCTGCCTAGAACAAAGTTCATGCTGGCTTAATGAGACCAAAATTGTGAGATTCCAGTTGATGTATCATGGCAGCACACAGCAGTATCTCATATGGATTTGCTCCTTTCTTTTTTCTGTTCTTTTCTATTATTAAGTGTTTCTTCCAAATTCCAATGCATATGCTAGCTCTCTTGCTAGCATTAATATTTGTGTTCCTTGTTGAAATGTGGAATTTCCATTCAACTTTTGGATTTTCAATAGGAATATATCTGGATAACATATAACAAAGCTAATTCTTTCTTGTCTTTCCTTCATCTTTTGAATCAGAGCAACAAAAACTTATTTTATGAACATTCCAATTCCTGTTTTATGACTAATATATGTTGGGTGGAGGAAAGAGAGAAAGAGAATATATGGTGAAAATAGGAATCCAGGCTTGAAGAAGGAAACAGGAGGCTGTTGCCACTGTCATAATACTATTTTTTTTTTTGTTTTATTCTTTTTGGTAAGGAACTCTTGTCTGTTATTATTATACAAGAACACAATCGATGCTAAGTTTCGATAAAAAAGAAAAGTTATCGGTAGATTTAAACAATTAATCATTCAAATCTTGTCTAATTTTTATGATATAAATAAATCAATACGAAATTCATATATTAATTCATATAACTTACTTAATATTGAAATCAAGATGAATTTTTCAAGCACAGATGAAAATGTCTTATGGAGAACATAGGTGTTCACTAAAAGTAAAAATAACTCATCAAGGTTTAAGTGGTTGAATCACTACTTGTGAAACTTAGATGCATAGAAACCTGTCACAATGCTATAAGCCTACAACGATTTTCAAGTTTATTCAAAGTCCTAGTAAACTACGGAGATCTTCCGGCACATGACAAAAAATGCAACAGATAACATTCCAGAAACGTTCAATCAAATGTTTGATCAAAACATGAACAAGAAAGCCCCTCGGTATAATCCCCTTTGCTTGGATGCTATGCATCCTCCACCCTTCATTCTTTGTCGATGCCTGCATACTCACAAACTTCTCGTGTTATCCGCCATGCTCGTTTCCTATATCTAGCTCTAATCTTTACAATTCAGTCTTCCCATTTGACAATAGATCAAACCATACGAGCCCGATTTAGGTCAGTCACCTCCCCCCGGCTGCTCCAATGAGATCACTCTTTTACCCGCCACGACCCACCACACCAACCCCATCGCCTGAGTTCAATCCTTCTCGCTATCGGGTTCTCATGGCTTTTTGTCCTAAAGAGGCAGGGCCTAATACTAACGTTTTTAACCGTATACATTGTTACAGTCCCTCTAACAACACATGGAGTCATGTCAGCTTGATTCCCGACATAGTTGGAAACCGTGTCTTGAAGGGTTTTACTATGGTTTCTCTAGGAGAGTCTATTTACATTATTGGTGGGACGTTATGGCAAAAAGGGAGGCCTCAAAGTTCAAGTGAATCTGATAAATTTGTGGACGATGGAGCAGAAGTGTCATCTTTAGTACTTCGATACAATGTTCAGTTGGACAAATGGTCGAAATGTGCACCATTAGGCATACCAAGGTACGATTTTGCTTATGCTGTTTGTGACAATAAAATTTATGTGGCAGGAGGGAAGTCCAATTTGGCTAGTGCTAGAGGAATTTCATCGGCAGAGGTGTATGATCCTGCTGTTGATGAATGGACTCCATTGCCTAACATGAGCACCTTGAGATACAAATGTGTTGGGGTGACATGGCAAGGGAAATTCTATGTGGTGGGTGGTTTTGCTGAAAGAGGCGACTCGGATCCAAACATGCTGACATTCTCTCCCCAGCGTAGCTCTGCTGAGGTGTTCGACACGCGAGCAGGGAGATGGGACTTGGCGGCAGGGATGTGGATGCTGGATGTGCCACCTAATCAAATAGTTGCAGTGAATGGCAAACTGTTCAGCTCTGGGGACTGTCTCAAGCCATGGAAGGGTCACATTGAGGTCTATGATGGGAAACTCAACATGTGGGACGAAGTGGATGGATCTAGTTTGCGAAAACTATGTCTGAATAATGAAGATTGGCCACTAACGGAACGGCTTTACTTAACAATGGCACCAATCGGAACCCATTTATACTTCTTTGCAGGATACCAGATTGCTGGTGAATCATCACGAACACTTTCAGAGGTCTATACATTTGATACATTGGCAACTGGTGATGCATGGGAGAGATTAGAGCCAATGGAGGAAGAAGGTGAAAAAGAGCTCTGCAGTCATTGTTGTGTCGTTCAACTCTCTTAAAGCAATCCACCGATGGCAACCATCTTTACTTGGGGCATCCTCCGTTAGCATTACTTGGGTTGGTTGGTTGCCTTGGTTGGATGCTAAACTAGTATGTCTAAGTAGCATATGTTATATAAAAAATAAGCTAAGAAGTCCTGTAAAAAATCATAAAAGAGAATTTTTGGATTGTTTAGAAGATTCAGTCTTAGTGTAATTGCTTAAAACTCCTGCTATTTGAGTCTTTGTATTTCATCCAAAGATCCATATCTGAATCAGAAGAAAGGAAAACATTGCAGGCCTGCAATTTGATGATGTTTGTCCAAAACCAGAAAGAGGCCCATGTTTCACCAAAATTGTTATCAATTCATATGTAACATGTAATTGATTACTTATTCAGTACATCAATAAAGCAGCTCTCATTGTTTCAATGCCAAATAATTGGGTTCTTTCTTCAGCTGTTTCTCTTCTGGTTTTTTCCAAACATGCCAAGAGTATTATCAAATCATACTACGTATTGAGGCAAGAAATGATGCTGCTTTCTAACTGGGCTCATACGAAATGAATGCAGTTTTTCCAATGTCTCAAGCTTTTTACCACACAGGAAAGCTGGAATGAAAAGAGCCCAAATGGTCTAAGATCTTCTTCATGAAACAAGCAAATGCAGAAAGGAAGACTTGGGTCAATTGAAAATTAGCCATTGGCCTGCAGACCTCTAAAAGGAAGAGCCCAATCCCTAGTCATCAAGTGGTCAAGATTCAAGAATGTCGAATGACCAGGCTTTTACTGCCCTCAAAAGAAGAGAAAGTGCACCGAAAACTCAGGCCAATAAAAGCACGTAAAAGATCCTTCACGTGAGCCCTGAGGTCATCAGCAGCCTCAGGCCTCAGCCATGCTTAGTACAACACAAGCCACCATGATCCTTGACCCCACGACCACCTGACAGAGAAGCCCCCATGCAACCCTGTTGCCTTGCTAGCTTGGCCAAGTTCTCACTCGGACTCGACATCACACGTGTAATGGTACGGTACACGCGTGAGATACCTGTTAACAATGTTTGACCCACTTGACTCTAACACCAAAATCAACGGCCAAGATACGACAGAATGTAACAAGTGGTCTGGACCGTTAAAAATAAGAGACAATATCGAGAAATTAGATGTCTACATGTTGGTTAGAGTCTGGCAAAGCCGACAGAAGAAACCTGATGTGTCGGAATTGTTATGGGAAATAGAGAGAGATAGAGAGAGAAAGAGAGTTAGGCTTCTGCTTAGGCAAAAATTATTCCAAGGGGCTGACGGCCGACCTTGTTTCGCCAAGTGGGAAAAGACGAGGGTACGGGACACGCGAGAGAAGGGCGCATGTGGGGATCATGCGGGGGTTTCCAAGCCTTCAAGGAGGTCCTTGTCACTCGGCAGTGAACAAGAGAAAGATCAAAGATGGCCAAAACAATGTTCTATGCTCTTCTACTTTGACTTGCTTGGCCATGGCATGTTATAGTTTATGGTTCCGGATATAGCTCTTTTAAGTTAAAAATTACAGAGGTAAGGGAGATGGCTTTCCATTTTATGGTTTCTTCTTTAGCCAATCTTGGTTTGGGGAACATGGTGCACGTGGAGGGTTCAATGAAACGTATTGGTGAACGGGGTCTCAGACTCCCAGCGGACTCCACCCCCACAGTGCGGTGAAGATGCCACTGCACCTTCCCTAATCAGCAGAGATTGTTTAGCAGAAGCTGCTGATCTCTCAATTATTTTAGGTGGCCTAGCGCTGTTTTTGGCTATTGGCTAATTGCTCTCCTAATAGACTGGCATGTTTACAACATTGGACTTGCTTACCTATTTGTATCATCTGATCAAGTAAAGCAAATGCTTTCGGTTATGAAAAAGCTTGAAAACAAGCAAATCATAGTTAGTAACATAATCCCACGGTACTTGCATCAACAAAGACATGCTTGTATTGTAAAACATTGAATTGAAATTCAGTTTGGTTTCCAATCTCTTGGTTAGTTTCAGCTATGATTCTTGTACTAGGAGGATTCACCAAGAAGGAGCTGTGGCATAATGATGTGTAATGCCACGTTGGACAAAAGAAATGCTGTCGGATGCCACATAATCATGGCACTACTGCTCCAAAGCCTGCAGGGTGGGGTTCCTCACGAACCACTCTTCTGAGTTGCCCTTTTCAAGATTGAAGAAGAAAGAAAGAAAGAAACTGATGGTACTATTGTTTTCATGATTTTATATCAGTTCCAATGGTGTAATCTGTTGCCCTTTCCCCCTTTGTTTCTGTCCGAATCACGGCCATTCTGGCTTTTAACACCAGCATTCTTCAACTTCTCGCATCAATCCTTCCACTAATTCTAATTTCACAAATACCCCCAATGCCCTTTCCTGCAGAGAGTAATGGGGGTTTGAAGCAGTTTAAGGTTATACTTCAGTAGTAATTTAAATGGAAGTTTAAGGCAAGAGAACAGGCAGGTTAATGGGGTTGGTCCCTGAAGTAAAACAAACTAAAAAAAGAGAAAACAAGGAAAAACTTAGAGAGCGGGCAATGGCCCATGACATAGCTCAGTGTTTCAATCTGTCTACAAAACCTTTAATAATCATTTCATGGGGTGTTCTGTTGAAAGGGGAAATGGAAAAGAAAATATTACTAATTTCCTTTGGGTCTGGTGGACATTTTCATGCTTTGGTTTCTTTTGTTAGCAACTCCGGATGGGGGAAACAAAAAGCTCACTTCTTTTAAAATTTGCATGTTGGGTGTCTTGTTGAGTCCTCCTTCCAATTAAAGAGGTTTGCTTTATAATGATAAAATATTGATAAAATCCTAGACATGATTGTGAAACTGGCTATAAAAAGTGGTGCAAAGCTGGTCGAATTATTTGGATAACAAGAATGCATAATTGAACAGGATTTTGATCAAAGCTTGTTGTTTCTTTAACATGAAAATCTTGTCCCAGCTATGGTGAGTGCTGTGGCATGAATTTTCAACTGCTGTAACTTCTGAAACCTGTTCAACGCAAGCAAAGGACCTTGATTACATGGAGGCTGAAGAAACATCTGATTGAGAAGTCAATTTCAACACTTTAATATACCTCTTAGTCCAAGGAAAAGAAAACTTTAATTTGCAAAATCCCAGGATTTTGTTTGTTCTTCCACCAACAATTAAAAAACAAAAAATGACAAGTACTAGTAGTAAAATAGATAAACTTCTCCAAATTCCCAAGTTCTCTTTTTCACCCCCAAGGTCACCTCCAAGTAAAGATAGCCCACATGCTCCCCTCTTTCTCTGTCTGTCTCTCACTCTCTCTCTATCTCTCGCAAAGCCCCAAATCCAACCAGTTTAAGTACTCCAAGAAGCTTTGATTCTGGTGTAAAAGCCTTGAGTACTGTCATAACTTTAACATTACCAAGACCCTTTCTCTCTCTAATGAAGAGCTACGTGACGAGAGTTGAGTAAGAGCTAAAGCTTCTTTCGTTTCTTTCTTTTTTTTTTTCCATTGCTGAAAAAATGCGACAGGAAGAAAGCTACTTCTACAGTTGGCCACCGGTAGGAGCTCCATTGAATGTACAAAGAGAGGACCACTGGAAACACTTTGACAACTCTGTCAATGCGGTGTCCTTTGGCTTTGTTGCTACTGCCGTTCTCATCTCCATGTTCTTAGTCATGGCAATCTTTGAACGCTTTCTTAGACCCAACTCTACCCCCGGTGGCCGTAACCATGGTGACCTTGAATCTCAGCTTAGCTTCAATGGCAAGCTCGGCCACCCATCGCCAAAAGTGAGTCACCCTTTTGTTTCCACGTCTGGGATTTCTTCAATTTTGGTCAGAAATTTTATTTTCTTTTCGTTTCAATTTGCTTGTTTAGCTTGATATTGTGGGGGTTAAAAGTGGTGATCTTGCTTTCATGGCTAATGTTCTTTAATTCAAGGATAAAAGGAAGAAAATTCCTTCTCTTTTGACAGTTTGGGTGGTTTATTTTCGTTTCCGGAAAACAGTAGTAATTACTATCAAGTATCATCTGATCTGACATAAAGCTTCTCTACATTATACATTCTGTATAGCAGTAAAATCCTTCCTTTTGGCTCAAGTTAAAATTTGTTTGCTTTATCAGTGATATAAGTTTCTTTTAAATTGTACTTCTACCACTGTTAATCATGTTAGAGATTCTTGATTAGCTATGATATCTTCAAATTCTTTAGTTTAGGCAAAAGAGAATGTCTGAAATTTTTTTTCTTCCCGTTAGCTTTTCCAAGAACAATGTTTAACCTTTCTATTTTAAGTTTGTTACTCTTTTCGTCGCTCCTCTGTTTTTTCATTTCCCTTGATGCCCATTCTCCCTGAATAGTACTCCATTTCTTATCAACAGTGGCCCTTGGCTTCCCTTTTTGTCTTGGGGACCCTCCTTTCTCCCTTGAAGTGGTCATCTACTGAATTTTGTTTCGGATAATGTTTTCTATCTTTTGACTTCCTTTATGGGAAAGTGCTAACTGTTTCAATCAATTTTATTGGTCAGTGATTTCTTTTTTAGCCATAAATTTAGCCAATGAGAGCTTAATTTTCTGTTAATTTGATGCCTCATGGCATAAAGCATCTTAGTTGCTTAAATTTTCTTTCTTTCCTGCAATTGCAAACTTGCATCTTTTAGTCAAAAGTTTGATGTTTTTGGAGGTGTAAGCTGTGCTGTCCTTGTATTTATGATCTTTAAGCAATGGCCCATCTAAGAAGTGAAGGGTCTGCTGATGTTGAATGGTCGGTCCCATACCGAAGAATCTAACAAATAGATGTAATTGTTTGTGTTTAGACCCACCATTTTACATGTTGGAACAGGACTTATCAGTGTCAATCTCTGTTGCTGATCATGGCTAGTACCCTGGATCGGGAACAAATGATCACCTTGGTGGACAGGCTTCATCTTAGTGCCTTCTTATTTTCAGCTCTTAATGTGCACTCTTTTAGCTTCATCATGACAATTGACCGATGGATTCTGTGCATAATGAAATTATGTGTGATGCACTTTCATTATGGGAGATGATGAGGCAATTTAGATGAACTATTTCAGTTTAGGTTAATTTTTCCCAGAGGCATCCTAGGAGTGATCCTGCATCATTTGACACATTTGTAGTCTACTATACTTTTTTCTGTGGCTTTTGATGTGCACATTAGGCCCACTTACCTACTATTCCAAACGTATTTTTTCAGTTTTAGGGTTATAATTCTGTGGGATAGAGCAAATGGAGTTTTCCCTAAGTGATGTAATGCTTATTACTAATCTCTTTTCTGTAAAGTTGTGTCAATTTAGAAGCAGGTTCAAAACCTTCTAAATGGTTCAATCTATCCAACAATGGGATATTACTATTTTAGAATGTCTATGGGGACCTGTTGATAAGTCTAAATCAATTCAGACCTTACACCTGATATTTTGCTTAACCACCCATGTTCACACTCTGGCATCCTGAGACATACTGCCCCAGGTAGAGTTTAGAGTAGCACCTGTTGGGGGACAGTGAAATTGTTTAGTTGAGGGTAGGAAGTTGATAGTTGCATTTGCGGGGCAATTCTTTTAGGACTGCCTCTATATCAACAAACATGATACATTCTAGTTGATCTGACTAACTTCCGGCTTAATGGCTATTCTGGAAAAGCATTCAACACTGTAGTGTTGAAACAGATGATGGGCCATAACATAATATGTAATTAATTACCAAAATTTGTCAAATTATGAACCAGATTGATATAGAGGGGAAATTGATAAGCAACTTAGAAGTCACTCATTGTTTCAACTCTATGCAAATCTCACATAGGATGCTGAGACTGATAAATGAAATTTCATGGTCTGAAATGACTCCTTATTCTTGTTTTAATGATTTTTTAATGGGTCATAAATTATGCCTCTCAAGCTATTTCTCTGTTGTATCTTGCTCACAATATTTTTCTCTCTATGATACTTTTATAACCTGCAATGTTAATGCTTGTGTTCATTTTCGAGATAATACCGCAACCCCTTCTACCAAGTTAACAATAAAAGATTAAGCAACTCTCTATGATACTTTTATAACCTGCAATGTTAATGCTTGTGTTCACTTTCGAGATAATACCGCAACCCCTTCTACCAAGTTAACAATAAAAGATTAAGCAAAAGGATTGCAACATGTTACCCTCCCAAAGGATGGGAACCTATGTTAACCTCTTCCATTTTTTGGCCTTTTTATCTTTTTCTTCTGT
Source organism: Firmiana major (assembly GCA_033439115.1). Classification (NCBI taxonomy): domain Eukaryota; kingdom Viridiplantae; phylum Streptophyta; class Magnoliopsida; order Malvales; family Malvaceae; genus Firmiana; species Firmiana major. Next base: position 1,448,267 of record CM065914.1, on the reverse strand, counting down.
GTTGCTAAATGGATTGATCTCTTCTACATTCTTATAGTCTAAATGTTTGATGCTGTCTAATACAAATAACTAAAATTTGTAGTTTTACTATTATTTAAGACAATTAAAACATCAAATTTGCATTTTTTTTTAATTTGAGTTTTGTCCACTTATTGTTCATTCTTCTAGATGTTTGTTTCTCTTAAAGCTGAGAATTTGTTACATTTAGTCTATAATCATATCACATCAACTACGTGGGTCGTCGTTTTGTGACAATAAGGTAATAAGGTCCATGCATCTTTAACCAGGATGCTTGCCTGGAATCTATCAACTACATGATCTTATTCAATGGCCTTAACTAAGAAGCCATTTCGGTGTTTCTGCAGTTACTACTGCCCTTATTTAGGCCCAGAAAATTTTCCTTCTTCAATTGTCGATTTATCCATTTATCGAACTGTAGAAACTAAGTTGTTATATTCTCTCCTATGTAGATCTGTAAACTGCTCAAGGTTATTCAGTTGAGGGTGAGTATATGCATTATTACACGTTCCCTTGTCCCCTTATAAAAGTGCATGATTTCAAGGATGATGGTTCGATTGTTGATGTTGTTGCATGTGACTTCTGTTTTCCTAATTCCCTTGAATTCTATACAAATTTCGTTAAGTGCATATAGGGACTATGATTGCCGTAAGTCTCGGTAAGATTTGACCTACTATTCACCCATCCCAAGTTGCATCCTTGACATCTGTTGTTTATATTGCTTTTGTTGTTTTGCACAAGTAGTAGTTACTGCTTCATCTATATGATTTTTCAATAGAACTATTATAGAGCATTTCATTTGGTTTTGTCAGTGCACATGGATTTGAGTGTAATTTTTTCTGTGAGTTTTTTAGTTCTAGAAATTATGGTACGCAATGGTCTTTTAGTCTCCTATAAAACGATCTTATTCTCGATTGAAAGCTCATATAAAGGTAATTTACTTTGTGCAGATGACAATGTACACCTGTGGAGTTTCAGTATTAATGCCTGGGGATCAGATTCCTACTTTCATCGCACACCCAGCTCCTGTCCCTTGTCCCCCAGAACGCCCTTCATTGCCTCAGCATCAACACAACTCATCAATCAATCTTGCTTCAAACTCCTCGGTAAATATTAATGCAGGTTCAGTAGGAGAAAACCAAAACTGAGAAATCTTACAGCACATGCCACACCAAACAATGATCAAGATTACCCTCCAGCAGGAGGCTTCCTGTGAACAAGCAAGATTCTGGTCTGGATCAGAGTTGCCCTTTTTTTGCTTCTCGGCCATAAGATCGTAATATTCTGTATATAGAGAGTTTTTGGTGGCCGGCTGACTGGCTTTGGCAATGCTTAAACTGCGTTGCTATGAACTTCGACCATTTCATGTTTAGAATTTTTTCAAGATAGTGACTTGGATTCTGAGAAGACGATTTCCATTGCCCATCAAATGGATAATTTTACATGTAAGATTTTATTTATATCATATAATTGTTGTTTGAGTATTGGAAGAAGTTTCAAGGGCAGCTATGTTACAGATGGGATGGCAATTTCACTTCCATGGACCATTCAGAGCTAGAATTCACAGATGTTTGTTGCTTAAGCTATCTTATGAGATTCCGTCATTTTTACTTTTCTCTGCCATCTTCTTTGCTTTCAGCCATATAAGTAGAACCAATGTTCTCTACCGCCTACCAGGTTGGTTTTAGGTCCCGAACTTATGAGTTCGGAGAAGAACTCCGGCAGTAAAAAAGAAGAACATAAAGCCTCCTGGTTCTCCATTACCCCTCTTGCATGGTTATCTTCTCATTTCACGTCTCAGCAAATGAGCTTTGGGACTATGTCCAGGGCCTAAAAAACAAAAAACCAAGACAATGAGTCTTCCAAGGCCCAAAACTGATGGCAAGCAAGAGATGCCAATCAGCAAGCCTAAGCCCAATCAAATCTTAAACTAACTTCCCACCCCAGGACTCGGACAGAAATCAGAATGCATTGCAGCTACATAGATTCATTCAGACTTTGGACCCTGGCCTGCTAGGACAAGCAAGAACCACATGATTGTTGCATGCATATCTTTGCTTCTCTTTTCTTGGGCACCCTGTAGCCCAAAACATGCCCATTTGAAGTTTCCCCCATTAAATGAAACTCTCCTGTATTTTTCGGAACAGAGGCTTTACAAAATGGCAGTTGCAACTGTTGCATGGCAGAATTTTATCTCCCAATCTAGCCAAATTCCATCCAGCTGTAGCTAATAGAGGCAAAACATGTCCATAATAATCTTTTATAATGGAACCAAAATTTAAAGCCCATTTGGTTGAAATTTTTTTGAACTTTTGAACTTTGGAACATTCCATCTTTGTCTTTGATTATGAAAGAGACGACTACAAAAAGGTTAAGAAACACTCCAAAATAACTGATCTGATCTTCCCCCCATTATTCCTTTGTCTCCACCAACATATTCCAATAACGGAATTAATATTAAATATAGGACCACTTCTACTGTCTTTACTCCTTAATCTTCAACGGCTACAACTATGGATTTCCCTCTCTTTATCCTCCAAATTTTCAATCTGCACCTTCATATTTTACTTGGGCAATTCTATATGCTTTCTTTCCATCCATTCAATGTCTCTCATTCAGGTGTTGTGAAGGGCAGCGTGGGGCCAAGCGTGGAGCCCTTTCTTTTGGCAATGGGGGAGTCAGCATGAGAACCCATGCATGTTCTTCTTGGTCTTGTGAGAAAAAGTTGGATCTTAAAAGGATTTGCAGATATTGCAGTTTCAAACACATAATTATGTGCCTCATTTATCTGATCTAATTATGATTAATGTCTAAAGATCAACTTTTGGTCTTAAAGTTGACTCACCAAGAACTCCTTTTAATCAAACCAAAAGAAGAGAGAAAGTGGGATATCCTTACTTTTATTTGAATGTTAGGATTCCAACATGATTCAAGCCTTAAAATTTTGGATACAGAAAGAGGGGAAAGGAGCAATGATTTTGTACCAGAAACATCTTCATTTCCGCAGCAGCAAAGAAGAGTAGAAAATACGATAGGAATATGATAATAATCACAGGTCAATTACAGTCATTTCGTATCTAAGCATCCAAAGTTCCAAATCCACCAGTGGCAGACAAGACAACAGCCCACACACTCTTCGAATCTGAATTCTGAAATCTCAAACTTACACACCAAAATCTCAACTTCCTGTCCAGATTGACCTTTGACTTGAATAATTTTGACAAACCAAAGAAGTGAAATTACAAAAGAACTTAAGGTACAGTTCTTCATCTCTAGAGAAAGATGAAGCATTCAAGGGAGACAAGAGGATTTTCAAGTGATTCATTTGGTGCACTTGTTGTAGCAGTAGCACCATTGATATTGCTACTTGGCCATTTCCCTTCCATGGTAGTTGCAGCACCATGCAGCTGCTGCTGCTGCTGCTGCTGCTGCTGCTCTAGTTTTTTGCTATTACCACGCTCAGCTGGGTCACATCTGACCCTACCAGGAGATTGATTAGTCCTTCTTCCAGACGGGCTCCGACTCATTACAGATCTATTGATAGCAGGTGACCTTGACCTCATCCTTCCTGAACTCTCACCCGGATCCTTCATAGGCGGGTCGGGTCTTGATCCACGTCTCACTGTGGGTTCCCTGCTTTGGACCAACCTCACTGATGATCCCCCATTGACAACCCCATTTCTTCTGCCAGGTGATTGGTCAAGTTTCCGGGTCGGTGAACGACCCACTACCCTGTTCCTTGATCCGGACCTAGCTGGAGATCTGAACACTTTCTGTTGCCTCACTTCTTCTTCTTCATCTCTTCTGTCCGTTATAGTTGAAACGCTTTCACTTAAACTCACACTGCAAATCTCAGAAACATCTTCTGAAGCTGATTCTTCAATGACAGCTGATTTCGGCTCAGTCTTGATGCTAAAATTGAGGCTGTCCTTCTCTTGGATGTTGACAAAAGCTGGTTTTTCTATCTGGGTTTTCTTGTTCTCTTCTTCTTTTGGTATCAAGATGTGAGCTTTGGGTTTTGGAGTCTCAGACAGAACTTCTTTCACAGTTTCTTCTTCAGCTGAAGGTGGTGGAGCTCTGCTTTCGAGACTTGTTTTTTGGTGAAAAGATTCAAGACCCACTTGCAAATGAGCTTCCTTTTCGCTATAAGAGCCTCCGTTAGTGCTTAAACAGCAACCCATTTGAGGAAATTAAAGCTATAGCTTGACTCAGAAACAAGGTGGCATTGTTGGGTTAAGCTCAAAAACAAAGCTTTCTTCTTCCTCTGAAGGTTGAAACTCTGAAAAATGTTGAGTATTTCCCGGCAAGTGAAGAAGACTTAGAGAGACAAGGAGAAGGATCTTTAAAGGGGAAGTGAATCTGACTATACGAGTCAATGAAATGCATAACATAATCACCGATCAATGACATAACTTCTTGCTATTTCTTATATTGACCTTCACATTTTTGTTCTTTCTCATTCAAGTCCCTCTCGACTATCGAGCCCCGCTTTTAACACAAAGGTTAAAGGTACAATATCTCGTGATTTGTGCAAATTTTTAACAAGCAGCGCATGTTCTCGTTGGAGTGGATTTTTGTATGTTTACAGCCGTCGGTACACGTGATTTTGATGTGATCTTTTCTTCTGTGGTGTCTAATAATCAGAATGGGCGGTTGATGGGGGCCACTAAAACTTTTGTGGGGTAGAGGTGATCCAACGGTTATGGATGGCTTCATGGTTTCGGGGTTGACCACTTGACCTTCAAATTCAATGAATATATATGAAAAGATCTGTTCTTTGCATCTAATGACAGGGAACTAAACAAGAAAAACGAAGTTCGCATAGAATTTAGGGTTTGTGAATTTGATATTCGAATTTTGGTATTTATATTTTTTTTTTTCAAATGAATAACTTTCATTGAATCAAACAAAAAAAAAATCTGTTTAAATTCATTGGTAAGATATTGTGAATATTTGTTATGGTACAAAGTAACATAACATGACAAAACAGAGAGAGAGAGAGAGAGAGAGAGAGGACAATCTTTGTATGAGCAGTGACCACATCTATGTACTAAGGCTAAATGCTCCGATATCTCCAAATACTCAATGGGAGGAGAGGCAAAGGCCAATCAAGCAAGCAATGGATTGCAATCTTGCATTTATGCAGTGGCCTGGGCAGGTAGGAGTGGTAAGTGAAATAATAAATAGGACATGATTGGAGAATAACCTTTCTCCTCTCCCATCCCATTGCAAGCCATTTGATTTGAGTCTTGAAAAGGTTAAACCGAAATGTCCAAGCTTCGCATGAATAATTGATTTTATATTGAATTAGTTTAAGTAGATAATGAAATTGATTTTTATAAAATTAAAAAATAAAATAATTTTTAAATAAAAATAATAATAAAATAATTATAATTAAGGCTAAAAAAAATGATACAGAGAAAGATTCTTTTCTTTAAAATTTGAGATTTATTTTATTAGTATACTTTGTTAAATTATATTTTTATTTGAATATTATATTATTACATATTAATTCAAATTTAAATTAATGTGAAGATTGATTGTACTAAATTATGTTAAACTTAACTTATCACTGAAAAAAATTCTACATACAAAAACGACAGCGTGACAAGGTGGCTTCGGAGTCGGTACAATCCCAGTGTTGGTAAGCAAAGAATGGTCCACAGGACTTGAGCAGATTGGTGTGAGGCAGTAAGCAGTATTTACTATTTAATTGCAAGTTGACAGCTCCATGCATTCAATTACAGCGTGTACTTTTTCCAACTTCATGGTCAACAACAATGTATAGCCGCCCATTCCTTAAAGCCCATAACCCAGCTACTGAGTTACAACATCCAATGGTGCCCCCAAGCTCATTTGGGCTTTATCCAGAACCCATGGTTTAGCTAAGTTGGTCTTACATTGGTCCATGGAATCCCGGTTCTTTGGATAACTCTTTAGCCGAAGGTCATGGTTATGCTAATGCAAGTTATATACTTGCCAGACCGAGGTCTGTAGCCTTGGAGTTGTAAACTTGTAATGTTAGAACTTCTCACATTGCTTGAAGGCTGAAGCAGCAGCTTATCTGATGCCTTCCTTAGTAGCCATTTTCCTTGTATTTTAACTCTTAACTCTACATTGACTGATACCAGTTGTAAAAACAAATAAAAAGATGGAAAATTGAAGACAGATATTCTTAGATTTGATGGGTGTTTGAGATGTAAGCATTGGGATGTTGGATCAAGCCCAGACAGTCAAATGATGTCTTTCTTGTTTTGTTCTACGCAAGGATGGGCATGAGATTTAAAAACATTAGCAACCATGTGAACCCACATGGACAGCATGCTGCATGCAACTCCAAAAATACCAAAACCTAGGAAATAAATAAAATGGAAAAATACCCTGCTTCTCCTTTAGATTTCACAGGACAAAACCTTGATTCCTGGTATATTAATACAAGGGAGTTTGGTGATGCTGCTAAACTCCAAATCACCATTGATTGGTAGAACAAGACAATCAGATGCCACAGTAATCAGTTACTAAATGACAGATGACTTGGGACCTACATGTGTTTTATTCACATTGCATTGAACTTGATTAGGACTCCCACATGTAGCAAGTTGGTTAAATTTGAAGATGATGTTAAAGGAAATGGCTACGTATCCCTGCCACTGCACATTTTCCTGCTGTCAGCTGCAGATAGTCTGTCAAAAATTGCATCTCTCAACTCCCTTTCATTTACACCCTCTAAAATCTTTGAAAACTATTCAACTAAGGTATTATTAACGTTAGTACGAAATTTTCAAAAATTTATTCAATTAAAAAAAAAAAAAAAAAGACAGGGGCAGGTTAAAGAAAGGAAAGGACTAATCAGAAGACAGTAATTTCTTGATCCATGTATTTTTTGCAGGAACATGGTGAGTTTGAAGAGTTTATTATGAGATTGATTTTGATAAAATAAAAAAAAAAAAAATTATTAAAGATATATATTTTTTAATAAAAAATAATTTTATTTTTTTATTATTTTATTTTATATAATTGAAAATTTCATCCGAACCCTCAATTTGGCCTTTAACCAACTTCTGCAGAAAATTTAGGTGCATGGGAGGTGGTTAAAACACACAAATTTGTTTGAGTTCTTCTTCCATCTCTTTCTTTGAACTATTTATTCACAGCAAATTTTTGTATGATACCAATTGCATTATGATCTTTACCAGTAAAATATATAATATTATGTAATGAATTTTTTTATTTATTGACATTATCACGATATTTTTAGATTTTATTGATCAAAGTAACACGATATCTAAGGTGTTATAATTTCATTTGTAATTTTTTTCTAAAAAAAATATCATAATTTTTAATTCATTTTACCAACCATTTCCTTCCAATGACCCAAAGGAGAAGCAGCATGGATTATGGCACTCAACAGTCTACTCATCATTGCATCTCCCTTCTTTAAATACACTACAAATCTTAGGTTTTTGGGAATCAATAATTATCTATGCTTTAATCATCTTTCTCATTATTAATAATAATCATAATCATAACTTTGAATTTATCAATTCAAATGTAATGATTATTACTTAACTCAAAAAATTCAGACATAACGATTTTATTACTTTTTTTTTATAATAAATAGAAGTTTGACTAAACAAAATATATTGATAAAGAAATCGAAACTAAGAAAATAAGAAGATAAGATAATTTGTCAAATGTTATTAAATTTATATTTTTTTAAATCTCTCAAAAGGTATTATTGTATATGATAAAGAAATAATAAAATAAAAAATAAAAGTGTATCAGGTTATGTAAAAAAAATAAATGAAAGATCAGATTTATCATTTTTGAAATAATATTGTGGGATGCATAAATTATGTTTGAATAATTTTATTTTTAAATATTTTTGGTTATGCAGAATCTGTAAAACAGTAAAAAATATTTAATTAGTAGATAATTACGTAATTAAAAGTGAAATTAATTTCTATAAATAGGGATTAGGTATGATTTATGAAACTAAATCTCTATTTTCTCTATAACAATTCTATCAAATTATTTTCTGATTTCTGACTTAAATATCAAAGTATTTACGCAAAAAACAACTCTTAACAAATCATTATTCTATTTGATAACAACAATTATAAATAAAAAAAACGTAATTAGAGTAGTTAATGAACCAGCTACCTTCTCAAAAGTAAACTAATTTATTAATTTATGTCTGCATCATCCTAAAATTCTTAATTCTAAAAAAAGAAAAAAAAGTTTATTTATTTATTTATTGACAAAAAAAAGATATTTTTCTCCACAAAAGCAGGGATCCGACCGACACGTCAACATGTAGATGCAAAAGCGCAATTAAGTAATTTAATCAATCCAACAGCAAAAGGCCAAGGGTATTTTCGTCAGAATGATAAACAGTCTAAAGGAAAACCAAGTTCAATCATCGTCTGCGAAAATCTTAAGTAACTCGACTCTTTATTATAATAAGCAATCTTTTTTTTTTTTTTTTAAATTTCGTCTGAAATTTTGATTTCTTTGTTTTTTACTTTATTTTTTAGGAGGATGTCAAGTTCTCACCAGATTTTGATTCCTGGCTTTTTCTTAGTCGATTTGCATTCCAAGTAAAGTTTTTTTTTTTTTAAGTTTTCGATTTTTGGCTTTTTTTAGCTGAATCTTGAGGAACAGTTCGAGTGAAGTTGTTTATAATCGCGATTCCAGTTTCGATTCTGATCTAGTTTTGGATTTTGTTTCGTGGAAAATGGCGAAGCGTGGATATAAGCTGCGTATCCTTAAGCTTAAATTCTTGTTCTTGTTTACTTTTTGTTTTTGTTTTTGTTAGTATTATTTAAATGCTTAGCTTGAATTAGATGCTGTCGCGGAAATTTATTTAAGTTCTCGACGGAATTCTTAGCTTATTTTGTATTTTTATTATGAATTTCAGCTCAAATTTGTTTTTTTTTCCTCTCTTTAATATTTATTTTTTATTGATTAACTCAGGCCGTGTTTGCTACTACTTTGCATATGCTAGTTAAGAAAGTAGAGAGAAAGGGAAAAAATTGAAGTCGTAAGTCTTGGTTCTACTGAAAATTTTGAAGCTTTTATAAAGATTGATTCTTTAACAGAAAATGCTAGTCTGAGCTTAAGTAACATGCTTGCTTTATTTATCTAAAAATGAAAATTTTAAGGCTCTTTGGAGCTTTTCTTTTGGTTTACTTTAGTTACTTCCTTGACGAGATGAATATAGAGGAATTTGTGGCTCATACAGCTAATGTGAATTGTCTAAGTATGGGAAAAAAGACATGTAGACTTCTTATTACAGGAGGAGATGATCATAAAGTCAATGTTTGGGCAATTGGGAAACCCACTTCTTTAATGGTAAGTTTTATATGCTTCTCTCTTACTTAGATTCTTGCCAAGTTTAGCTGTCAGATGGTATCTCTTATGCAGTAGTTGTTTTTGTTGCTTGAATTCACATTTGGGATCAATAGATGCCAATAAGAATAAGAGTGATATTGTATCTTGATTAAAAGAATAAGGGTATCCATACCATTTAATGCGCAGAGTCTCTGTGGTCATACTAGTCCGGTGGAATCTTTAGCTTTTGATTCGGCAGAAGTCTTGGTGCTTGGTGGAGCATCTACAGGAGTAATAAAGCTTTGGGATCTGGAAGAAACAAAGAGTAAGTCTTTGATTTTGAGAGCCCCATTGAAACGACCTGCTATAATGTTCTCTATCACTGATATGTGAAATGATAACAGCATCGTGGTAGAAGCTTGTTAGACAGAAAGAACAATGCTGGATAAGATATTCTGATACCCCAATTCTTACTTTTGAATTTTGCCTGTTCAATAATTGGAAAATGTGGACCATCAGCTTTTATACCGAATTGAAATTGGTAATAATTAACTTGTAAAATGCTTGATGTTGTTCTTGAAGTGTAGTGGTTCGCGGACTTACTGGACACAGATCTAATTGCACTGCCATGGAATTCCATCCATTTGGTGAGTTCTTTGCATCTGGTTCCATGGACACAAATTTAAAGATTTGGGATATCAGAAAAAAGGGATGTATTCACACGTATAAGGGCCATACTCGAGGCATTAGTATGATTAGATTCAGTCCTGATGGCCGCTGGGTAGTTTCTGGTGGATTTGATAATATTGTAAAGGTAATTAGAGATCGCACCATCATATGAATTGAATGAGCCATCAGTACTATTTATCTAATAATTTGCATACTGTCACTGCTGCATAGGTGTGGGATCTTACTGCTGGAAAACTCTTGAATGAGTTTAAGTTTCATGAAGGACATATTCGCTCCATAGACTTCCATCCTCTTGAGTTTCTCCTGGCCACAGGTGCGTGTGATTCAGTAGGAGTCAGCAAGTTTATCATTGTTGCTTTTTCATTTTTCTGTATTGTTTATCGTTGCCAGTTTGATAAAAATTAATTTTTGCAGGTCAAGACTGGGTAATATACTTCCCCAACCTGCTTGCAAACATTTAATTTTTTTTTTCAGTTTACTTTTAATCATTGTTCAGGAAAATGTCTTGTCAGTCCATGTCTCATGAATTGTTCTTTTGTAAAAACATATAGAAAATTCACAGCTTTCAACTTTGTTCCTTTTATCATTTTATATATTGTACATGTTCCCAATATTTCTGAATTATTCACTCTCTTTATGCCTCTTGGAACCGGCATTTTCCTGGGAATATTGTAATTGATATGAGACCGAAATTTTCAGGTTCAGCGGACAGAACAGTAAAATTCTGGGATTTAGAAACCTTTGAACTGATTGGATCTTCCAGACCTGAGGTATACTTATCTGTATGGTATCCGAACTACGACCATAGAAGTTTGCCGCACTTCTCCCTCTCCCCTCCTCTGTTTCCCTCTGCTGAAGATATTCATTTTATGTAACAATTAGTCATTTACTTTATATATTCATTTGGAGGAAGGACTGGAAAGTTCATAGAATGGTTTTGACTTTACTTTTTCTTTTAAAAGGAAAGAAAAAAATTTTTTGCTTGACAATTAGTGCAGTGTAGAATGACAGGAAAACTTATTTTACTCTACTCTTCAGTTAACCTTTTGTTTCTGTATTGGAGGCATATTATATAACTTAACGAACTTAGTTGTTTTTGTCCTGTTCCTGCATATTTCCTACAAAAATTTTAACACAGTTGTGTTGAATAAGTGTCCTGTTATTGGTACCTATGTTTGAGAAACATTTAAGTACCCAAAAAAAGTTTGAGAAAGATTCTCTCTCTTTAAAGGAAAAGAAAAAAAAATTAAATCAAAACTCCTATTATTGATGACAAACCTTTTTCATCACATTTTAAAATGTTTATGTTCCCTCTTTTCAGGCTACAGGGGTTCGCTCAATTACCTTTCATCCTGATGGGAGAACCCTGTTCTGTGGATCAGATGATGGTTTGAAGGTTTTACATTCCATTGTGAAAACAGATTGATTCTAAATGAATAAAAAAGCAAACGTCTGAATTTTCCTTGTTATTATTGTAGGTTTATTCATGGGAGCCAGTAGTTTGTCATGATTCTGTTGATATGGGATGGTCAACGCTTGGTGACCTCTACATCAATGAAGGCAAACTTTTGGGTTGTTCATACTATCGAAATTCGGTTGGAGTTTGGGTAGCAGATGTAGCGGTATTTACAATCATCCTTTTCTTACCTCGCATTCCCTTTATGTTGGTTTAATTTTGACTGTTTCTTTTCAAGTCTAAATCTGAGTGAAAACTTATTGGTCGTAACTTTCTTCTAAAAGCCTTATTTGCACATGTCTCAGCATATTGAGAAAGCAGGAAGTGGCACGAAGTCAACTATGGGATCACGGCCCTTGTCGCCTGATTATGAGATAAAGGAAATAAAGAACATATATGTTGACAGTAAGTTCTCTTTTCAGTTGTTTTTATTCTTTGAACTGGTTGGTCCACCTATTGTTACATTGTTAGCATGGTCAATGTCCATGTCAGGTGGAGTTTGACTGCTCCACTGATGACACAAATTAGTGTGAAGGAGTATTTAATTTGCAACTGTAAAATTTCTTAAGCTATATTTCTCTGACATGATATTCCCATTTCTGAGAAAAGCCGCTGGCAGTAATCCTATTGCGACACAGAAAGATGGCTCTTTGAATTCTCCAAAAGTGGTACTCCCGTTGGATGCCAATGAAATAATTAATCTGGCAGCAGAGAAGCAGAGTCCTGGAACAGTATTTGATGCTAAATCTGATGGACAATCGGGTAACAGGTCTTTTATCACACCTAGTGTTGTTCTACAGGACAATTCTGTTGGGGAAGACACTGCAAATTCTGGAAAAGAATCTATCACCTTTTCAAGGACAAAGCCAGGCATGTTACTCAAACCAGCTCATGTTAGAAGACTATCTGTCAACAAGTTTGAGGTTGAAAAGTTGTCTGCTGCAGTTGAATCAGGAACTCTTAGCAATATAAAAAGTGGGTTAGATAGTGCAATAGATCTGAATTCTCAAACTAGGTTTGTGTCTGAGGATGGAGCCATAAAATCCTATGATGAAAAGGATTCAAACATCAAGACTGTTACAGAGAAATCTGACAAGATGTTATCACCAGAGACACCCCCTAATCAGGAAACTTGTAAGCTTCATTGGCACCATTTTATCATTTCTTCATAAGTCAGTTAAGGTTATACATTTGTATTTTATCCTTACCATCTTTCTTGTGATAATTTGTGGCATATTTATTTATTCTTTTAGTTGGTAATGATTAGTATTAGTTTTTTCTTATCATTTTCAGGTAATGAATCCCTCAGTTGGAACAAAGACTCAAATCCTGTCAAATATGTCAATGGAGGTTTGCTCTTTCCTTCCAGATAAGTCTTGTAAGATATAAACTAGATGTATTTTAATACTCAGAAAGTTAGAAATATCTCTTTTGGCAGTGGCTGTTGTTCCAGGGAGAACGCGCACTCTGGTTGAGAGGTTTGAACGAAGAGAGAAATTAAACAGCAATAGTGATCCGGCAATTATCAGTACGCCTCCTCTGGTACCTGAAACAGATAGAACACCAGCTATAATGGTAAGCTTACATGTATCTTTTCTCCAAGTTTCAAATTTCGGTTTTTGCATACCAAGACAGACTTACGTGTGCATGTGCTTTTGTGATTTTTTGACTGAATCAAATTCATTTCTCATATTTTAACCTGACAGAAAGCAGAGACACAAATCTCCAAAGCACAATCAGTCTCTGCCAATAAAGGAAACTGTGCTGGAAGTCAAATTTCCAGAATAGAATCAACTTCTAGCACTGAGGAAAGCATTACTGGAAGTCAGATTTATAGATGGGAATCAACCCCTACTTCTGATAGGATCAATAGTGGAGATCAAATTCCTAAAAGGGAATTAAACTTCACCCCTGGTAGGATCATTTCTGGAAATCAAATTTCTAGAAAGGAATCAACCTTCACACCTGATAGGATCATTACTGGAAATCAAATTTCTATAAGGGAATCAAGATCTGTGTCTAGTGGCATCATTACTGGAAATCAAATTTCGAGAAGTGAATCAAACTCTGCTTCGGATGGGATCATTACTGGAAACCAAGTTACTAGAAGGGAATCAACTTCTATATCTGACGGGATCAGTTCTAGAAATCAACTTTCTAGAAGGGAAGCAACCTCTGCTATTGATAGGAGTGGACCAAATGATACAATTACCGAAAAACAAATTTCTAGGAGGGAATTGAGTTCTGCTAATGATGGAAATGTCACTATTGTTCAAAGCCAAATTTCAAAGGATGAATCAATCTCTGCTAACGATGGAAACATAACTGAAAGTCTGATGCAAACGCATGATATATTCTTAAGCACTCTCCGGTCGCGCTTGACAAAGTTACAGGTAAATTTAGTGTTTACTTGTGGATAATTGGTGGATTTTAGGGTTTTTTTTTTTTTTTTTGAATTACTATATCTTTAGGAAAAGACATTGATACTTACATAATCAATGGAGTGCAGAATAATATACTAGTAATGGTTTAGAACATGTCCATGCGCATCTAAACATCTATGACAGGTGCCAAACCTTTGTTCTGGTAAAAGGGAGGCAATTTTAATTTAGTCAAAGGAAAATGGGAAAGATATCTCCATCTTTCTTGTGTCTGTACTTTGTTTGCCTCATACGTGATTTTTTTTTTTTCATTCTTTGGTTGGATTTCTTAAATGATTTTGTGGTGAACGTGTAGGTGGTGCGGCATTTTTGGGAAAAGAATAAGATCAAAGGTGCAATTGGTGCCTTGCGGAAGCTGCCAGATCATTCTGTGGGTATTTATGGGAAGATTTCATGTGTGTTGCTTTATTCTGTTTATGATGATGGTTACAAGTAGTAACTAGAGGCTTGTAATGCATATTCTCTCTTGCTCAGGCTCAATTAATTCTGGTGCAGGTGCAAGCAGATGTAATCAGTGTTCTCATGGAAAAAATGGAGATTCTCACCTTAGATCTGTTTTCAGGCCTGCTTCCTGTGCTTATGGGCTTATTAGATAGCAAAATGGAAAGGTAATTTCAAAACAAACTTGCAGTTCTTGGTATTGTAAGATTGTTCTAGACATTTACTCCATCCATTGCTTTCAAAAACAATAGTTTTTATCTCTTCAAAAACAAAATAATGAAGGGGGTATCAAGAAATGAAATCCTTTTGGGCATGTGGGTGCAAATTTGATTTAGTTTATAGCTCATTTTCAACATTTACACAGTAGGCCTTTCTACTCATGATGCTTATACTTATGTTTGTGCTTGTGATATGAAAATGCAGGCATGCAAATATCTCATTGGAGATGCTCCTGAAGCTTGTAGCAGTTTTTGGTCCTGTAATACGCTCAACCGTTTCAGCCCCACGCCATGTCGGCGTTGATCTTCATGCTGAGCAGAGGTGCTATTGATTAATACTTATCCATGGATATCTGCCTTTCAGTTTCTCATCTGTCATGGGTTTGAAGAAGCCACTATGAACTAATTGTATTTCAAAATTTGAATGCAGGCGAGAATGCTGCAATCAGTGTTTTATGCAGCTGCAAAAGATTCAGAAACTTCTTCCACCAGTCCTAAGGTGAGACGCTATTCCTGTGATTGCAGCTGTTAGGAACAAAATAATCATCATATTCAGAGTTTTTATCCCAATACTGGAGTGTATTACATGAACCAACATATATGAATTTACGTTAAGTCATCAACATGAATTTTCTTCCATTCATTTCTATCCAACATGATGTGCTCCTCCAATTATGTTAGGAACATAATATATTTCTTAATTGCATCTGACATTATGATGATTACTCAGTATCCTTATCGGCAAATTGCATATGATGATGTTCATATGATTTGAACATCAGGTGATGAAGCCTGAGAAAGCCTAATTGGTTTTCTAGTCGAGTGAACGGCCAACATGATAAATGTTTTTTCCTTTTTGTTACTACAGGAGAGGTGGTGCCATAGCAAGATATGCACAGGAACTGAATCTAGCTCTTCAAGAATGATGAGAATGCCGCCATGAGACCATCAAAACCATCTGCTCCTGATGCATGAAAAAGTTGCTGTGCTGACAGTCTGACACCACTTATAAAGATTTAAGCACCATAAAAGGCCATTCCATTTCATATATCTTGGATACACAATTTTGTCTCGCCAGTTGCCACCTTACTATATTTTTCTCTGCCCGCCTTTGCCCTTAGCATACTGCTAGCTTGAGTATCATCACTTGAAACCGATTACTACTTGAATATGGAAGAAGCCAGCCTGTTAATCTCAGTGGTTCTGGTACGTACCCATGGAAATTGCTTTGTCATTCTTTGATTCAGTATAGTGCTGTTTGTAATCTTCTTGTTAAAAATGCATGTATGTAAGCTTGTGCCAGTGCAAGTCTACTCTTCAGCTACATTATTCAATGAAATATATCAATTCGTCGAAGTTTCTTCCTTTCTCCTGTTGTCCCAATTTTCTTAGTATTAAAAACCAATGAAATCTCAATTTATTATTATAAACGTTGTGTAATCAAACATTTGATTCAATGATTTTGTATATGATTATTTAAAGTTTCATATTCTTTTTCTAAATGAGCACTGGTTAAAGCAATATTTAAATTTGGTTATATTCATGTCATATATTCATATGAAAAAAAAAAAATTCTCCTCCTTGAATATTATTTTAAACGGTTTAAGATATGAGAGAGTTTTGTAAATTAAATATTTGAATTTAATACATATATATTTTTTTTTATTTTCATATTAAAATCCTTTATTATTGAAAAAAAGAAAAATTCATTCAGGTCAATTCATACACTAACAATTGCTGGTTTTGAATGTTTGTGCAGTTTACAGCTCCCACTTGAAATGTATGAAAGAACTTGTAAATTGCTACCAACCGACGAGCATGTGCATGCCCACCTAACCATAGAGTTATGAACTATGGGGCAAATTAACTCTGTATCAGCTGAATTTAATTTTCTAATAATGTTTGATACTGCATGTGACAGCGGCTAGCTAGGTTCTCAAACGACAACCCGCATAATTAGCCTAGTTTTTGGGGAGACCTAGTACTTCTACCTTGTGTATTAATTGTTTTGACTAGGTTAAAACATAGATTTTAGGGTTTTTTTTTTTTTCCTCATATATTAAGTAGAGAGACCTATGGCTACGGAGAAACTTTAATAAACTCAGCAGTTGTGTTCTTGCTTGGCATGTGTTAGACAAAAACCTTAAACCCTAAACTCTTGTGTAACTCGATGTTTTAGATGACGACGAGCAATCTTAAGGCATAACTTAGGAGCTACTCTTACCTTTCCCACCTATAAACAAAAACCAATATAGATGTACATTAATTATCATTAAAAAAAAATCAATTTCTCTACTTTTATTATTAACGTAAAACAACTCATTTCCTTTCAAACGTAATTTATTGTTGGTCTGCCATTGCCATTAAGGAGTGCTTTGCACCAAATCTTGGAATTTGTTTTTTCTTGGTAGTTTGGTACCATGAATGGGTGGTTTTGATCACACGAACCTAACCCAATTTGCAATCTTGATGAAAGAGATATTATTTTTTTAGGATTCTCTTTCTCATGTATTTCAATTTTTCTTTTTATTTTTCTTGATTTCAATCTTGTTTGATTAGTTTTATGATCCTAGGAATACATGAATATTGAAATCCTATCCACGGCATTGCACTAAGATACTTGATGTTTGAGACTTGACATTTATTTATTATTTATCTAATATGGTGGTGGCAATGCACCTTCTCTTAAATTTAATTAATTATTAACCCCCCCTTAAATTCTTGTGATCTTCATGATTATGTTTATTCAGCCATTGGATTAATAAAAGAAATTGTATGCCACTGTTTAATTAATGCCAAATCACATCTTCACCCACCTATCAATTCTATGCTTTAAAACCATTGTTGTCACCATACAAATAAAATGCTTAACATCAGTTCCATCATAAAAAAAATAATTAAATTTAATAATTTTAAATAAGAATTCATGATAAAAAAGCACAACAATAACAAGAATTAAAATTTAATAAAAAAATATATAGTTGATATTTCTACAAATACATTTTAATAAATCTGAAATATAAAATGTATATACAAATTGTTATGTTTATAAACATTGCAAGAAGATAATTTTGCTTTTTACTAACGAAAACAAAAACTAGTATCTATAAAACTCAAATTAATTTCATTGATGACCTTTGTGGTTATAACATTAAAGATGGCTCAAGCATTAATCACATGAAATATGCGAAAGGCACTCTCTCTCCTCAGTCTCACATGAAATATATGATTATCAACCATGGATTCACCCAAACTTTTTCCTACTTACATTTCCCTAATCACAAGTTGTTAACTTTCAATATGACTGATGTTAAAACATACACAAAAACAAAATCCCTTGAAAAGCTGATTGGGATACTCTCAAATGGTAAGAAAATTTATATTTTTTAATTATCTTTAGTTTAAATTTATTAAAAAATCAATTTTTTTTTTAAGTTTTTTCTTTTTGGTAAATATGGTGGAACACTCTACGAGTCTATTATCTATGTGACTATGTTCAGCATCTTCTATCTTTTTTCTTTTTTTTTTGGCGGGTTGGGGGGGTGGTGTGGCGCGGTGTGTGTGTGGGGAGGTGGTGTAGTCAGTATCTTCTATCTTAATCTTAAGACAAATGCTCTTAAGCTTGCCTGTGTTGAGAATGAAGTTAGTATAAAAGAAAGAAACTGAAAAAGGAGTTGAGTGTGACAGACGACGACAATGTTTGTCGCAGCTGTTGTTACATGGAAAATAGAAAATAAAAAATAGTTTTTTTCTCTGTTATATTAAAAAAAGAAGTGTAATTGGGGGTGAGGGAGCTGTCGTCGCGCGGGGAGTCGTCGGCAATCCGCTGCTCGACAACTCATATAATCCAAACCAAACCTGAAAAACCCCATGCAAATGCAAAAGCAAAGGTCACCCAAGTCTCCTTCCTTTGTTCTTCCGCGTTCACCTTTGAAACGTGGCGTTGCTTCCTCTTCTTTCGGGTTTTTTTCGACCCTTTCTTCCCTTTCTCCTATTTCTCTCTGCTTTTGCCGTTTCATTGAATCGGGTGTTGTTGAATCAGACGACCGACATTTAGCCAAAGCTTTACTCTTTTCTACCTCCAGCTTTGATCAACCGCTTCTCCTACATTCAATCGCCAAGGTCCTTATTGCATTCTATTATCTCTCCTCAATATTTGTTTTTTTTTCCTTTTGTTTTTGACAATGGTGGATCAAGATCCGTTTTTTAAGAGATTTTCTTTCTTACACAGCTACTTGTATTCTTTATTCTTTTTTTCTTTTTCAATAATAATACTAATGGATTGTCTCTCAGTATAGGGCCAAACATTGCCAAATTTTGGTTTGTTTTCTCTGAACTGAGGAAACTTTGCTAGAAAAGAGTAATAGCTACAGTCATAGATCTCACAAATACTCAAAAAGAAAATAAAAACTCATATTTTCTGTTTCTGGCATCGATTTTCTCTATTTTCTTACCTTTTATCTCAGGGAGTTGATTTATTTATTTATTTATTTATTGAGCTTCTTTTTTTCTTCCAACAGTTGCTTTGAAAATTTGATGTCTGAAGGAAGAGTGCCGGGTAATATAAAATCTTTGTAACTGGGATTCTGTTCTGTTATTTTCTAGATTTTGTGAGTCTCGGTCTGATTTCCATATTTAGAATGGCAATGTAAAGTTCTTTTGTTCCTTTTGAGATTTGGACATTTTGATATCAGCACATGCACAGGCTTGAACTTATATAAACGTCATCTTGAGTTACATGATTTAATGGCTTTCAGCCTCCCCACCTATTTCTTCTCCTCCATCTAACTTTTCTCAGGTTTTCATGTATTTATGTTCTTTATTGCAACTTCAAATTCCTTATGTCAGTTGCTGAGGCAAAAAAAAAAAAGAGGGGCTCTTTTTGTTGTTATGATTCATCGTCTTTCAGTAGGAAATTAAGTTATTATCATATTAATTGTTACATTTACCCTGAAAAACTTTAGATGTAACTTTCTTTTTTATTTACATGTGATTTCCTGCAGTTTGTTATGAGGGTAATATAAATGCTTTGATTGTCTATGAAGACATTTAAATCATGGAATGCGCTTGTCAAGAAAAGAAATGCTTTATCTGACGGGGTATGCTCTTCCTTTTACTTAAAGTTTGAAGTCCTTGGCATAGAAGTTTCAGTAGCATCTTATTTTAAAGCTTCTAAACGTCTGATGCTGTTGCAGGGATTCTGCGGATTTAAAATGAAACAGCTTCCATTTATGGGAGTTATTTGTACAGTTATGTTGTTTATTGTATATAGAACCACAAATTATCAATACCATGAGACAGAGGTATGTCAACTTCTCTTATTCATTAGATTTTACTGGTTTTGATTTACAATTAGGAGATAAATGAGATATGTTATTCCTGGCTTTCTAGTGTTTAATCTGGGATCTTGTGTTTCCTATCTTTAGCCCACTAATTTCATATTGGCATTGGTTTATTGGAATAATGTTTTTGGTTACTCAGTGAAGAAAAGATGACCTCACCTTATGAGGCTTGCTAAAACTATATTCTGATCCCTTTTAAATGCTTTTCTCTTATTGTCAGATGGAATCAAAATTGCACCCTTTTGAAACTGTAGAGGTAAGAATGTTAATTCTAGCATATACCATGCCAAGTCAGTTTTTAGTTCCTTTTGATGCCTGAGCTTGAAGAACTTGAATGTCTTGTTTTTTTCGTCAGACTGTTTTAGTACAACTTAACATGTATTTTTTAATTCATTAAGTGTTCGCATTGGTACTCTATTTGGTTGCATTTCCCTCATTGTTGTTGTTTTCTCGACACCTGAGTTGCACATATCATGTCCGTGGCTAGGAATATCAGTTGCCTTCTATGAAATTAAACAGTTTGCCTCGAGGCATCATGCAATCTCGTTCAGATTTGGAGCTAAGGCCTCTATGGTCAAGGAGTAGTTTGCGGTCAAAGGCAAGACTCTAATCTTTTTGCATGCTGGCATGAATTTGTATGCTAAGATATAAGATCAGATTGTTTACATTTGTTCCTGACACCGGATGGCTATATTGCAGGTTAATGTTACCTCAAGTAAGAACTTGCTGGCAATGCCAGTTGGTATCAAGCAAAAAGAAAATGTTGATGATGTTGTGCAAAAGGTATTGCATCTTGTCCTGTTGAGTGTTGACTTTCAAATTTGATGAGCTGCACATTCTTGGCCTAATTTTGTTGAATTCAGTTTCTTGCAGCAAATTTTTCCATTATTTTATTCCATTATGATGGCAATGTGGACGGATGGTGGGATCTTGACTGGGGTGACAAAGCCATCCATATAGTAGCTCATAACCAAACAAAGTGGTAAGACTCTCTGTTATTGAATGATTTCTTTTGTTTTATGTCTTCTGAAGCATGTTGGTGGATTTGTATGCTCATATAGAGATTGATGTATATCTAAGCATAGTCTGCACATATTGTAGATTCTCTCACTGAAGCTGTTTCTGATGAGTTGAACTTATGTTATATTTGGATTCAAAATATAACCCAATTCATAATTCAAGCAATAGGATAATTGGGGGAATAAAGGTTTTGAGTCATTTTGAGCTAGAATCTTCTGACTGTGGGACTTGCTGCAAAAAAATAAGGCCTTAATCAGTTGTTCTATGACTCATAGATTTGTATGCTAACACTGTGAATTTGTATTGTTGAATCTACAGTTTGTGCTGCTGTCAAGTGCACATGTAAGATTATGAATTGAAGTTTGTATTTGCCGACTCTAGGAGTTTGGTCTGCTGTAGAATAGGGTCAGACTTTGGACTACTTGAAAATAGAAAGCCAATGTCTTAGATGAATGTTATTGATTGTTTCATTATATCCAACTCTGTCTACTGGAATTTCCTGATTGAATTGTCTAAATGATTGCTGTCCTTGTTGCTACTTCAGTATGATGTTTCTTAGGTTTACATTTTTTCTTTTAATTGGATATGCTTGGTGATTTCTTCCACCTTTCAGGTGGTTTGCAAAGCGCTTTCTACATCCTGATATTGTGTCTATTTATGACTACATATTTCTTTGGGATGAAGATTTGGGGGTAGAGCATTTTGATCCAAGAAGGTAAACAGCTTTTATGACACATTATGTTACCTGCAATATCTTGATGTTATCTTGCCATTACATAATATTATCCGTTAATGTAATATAATCTTCTGTTTGGTTTTCTCAATGTTTAGTTCAATCTTTCACTTGGTTGCTATTTGTGCTTTGTGAGGCTTCTGTTTTTTGCTTAATGACTGGAGCATACTTTCATTTGGGATTTTGATTAATTGGTATCTTCTTGCTCCAGCTACCTAGAAATTGTTAAGTCGGAAGGTTTAGAGATTTCTCAGCCAGCTTTAGACCCAAATTCAACAGAAATACACCACAGAATCACTGTACGGTCAAGAATGAAGAAGTTTCATAGGTATTCACCTATTGCTCGGTGGTCTATGAATATTCGAAAGAAGCTTACATATTATTATTCGTCTACTTACATGAAAAGTTTTGGCAAGCACAGGAGAGTCTATGAACTCAGAGGTAAAACAAAGTGTTCAAATGCAAGTGAGGGGCCACCATGCACTGGGTGAGTTATTTTACCATCATATTGCTCAGTAGCATGATAGAATGTTTTTAAGCAGTTTAATAATAATGATTTCACCCATCAAAGTATTTGAAAATAAGAGCTATATGATTTTCCTTTCATATGTTGTTATTCTTGGTAACTTTATAAGTGTCATGGACAATTGTTTGGATTCAAGTCCTAAAAAGGATTTACCCCATTTTCATCATGCAAACTCCATTTGAGATCCTCTGCTTTGAGCTGGTAAAGCCATCTGACTGTCCAGTAGATAAGACTGATGATAAGTGGATTGATGAAAATCTTTAAGAATAACTAGTGTCATTATCCAGTTAGTCAATACTAATTTTAATCATTCATATCACCTTTGTAGATTTGTGGAGGGAATGGCTCCTGTGTTTTCAAGATCTGCTTGGTATTGTGCATGGCATCTCATACAGGTAATCTTGCATGTTGTCCAGGTCTATTTAAAATTTTAATGATGGCACTGTTGATTCTTTGCTTCATTCTCTGCCTTGCATTCCAAATTATTTACTCTTTCTTTTCCTGTCAATTTGCACCATATACATGTACCACAAGATTCACAACATATCATTTTCTCATTTTCAGTTAACTTTTGCTATAAATTAAGCCTTTTTTTGGTTCATTCAGAATGATCTTGTTCATGGATGGGGAATGGATATGAAACTTGGGTATTGTGCACAGGTAAGATTCACTTGATGCTATTTTGGACCCGCTTAGCCGTTGTTGATACTCAGTCTTTATAGTTCACTTCCCTTTTCATTCTAGTAAACATATATTTTCTGCAAACAGCTGATAAATATAATATTTCTTATAAAAATATATGTTAATATCCAGGGTGATCGCTCAAAGAAGGTGGGCGTGATTGATAGTGAGTACATTGTTCATAAGGGCATACAAAGTTTGGGTGGAAGTGGGCATCCTGCAACGAGTACGACCATAAAGGTACTGCTTTGTTTTCTTCCCTTCTTGTATTTTACGCATTATTTGGGTAACTTAATTTGTTTATATCATTTTATCGATTGCGGATTGGTGCTTCAATTTGACATTACCAAAAAGGCATCTCGGCCTTGGCCATAAAAAAGAAGCAATCTTTCATCTTAATTTGCTCATGTTCCTCACGAGGCTAATGGTTATCATATATTCCTTCAAGGAGTTTCTGCTAATGGAGTTAAACACTTGGTGAATTTACTTACTTGCTTTCTTGTTTTCTTTTTCTTTACCTATTTATCATGTATCTAAGCCTAAAATCGAAAAACCCTGGCCCCATTCATTTAAAAAGAAAAGGGCAAGCCAATGCACAAGGCCCCCACTTTATGAGATCTGCATAGGGTTATGTGTATGCAATCTTTGCTTTGCATTAACAGGGAGGCCGTTTCCACTTGAACCCTGACCTTCATTCATTTGTCTGGACAAATTTCTTGGACTATGCAAACATGACCAAATTTGTGATTTTGATTCCAAAATTTGGCAAAGTAGCATATCATTGGCTTTCAAGTTCATCCTAATTTGTTTCCATCAATAGTTGGAAGCCTTCATTATTTCATCTCAGTTGTTCTGCATTGAGTCATTTCTCAACTTATTATCATCAAGGTTAACTATGAAAAAAGAAAGATTCTTTCAGATTCATCCAGGCAGTCATGCTGCTCTAGATATTGTAATTCACTTGGTTTCTTAATGAATTTTCCTGCTTATTTGCAGGGACATGGGGCTTCAGGTTTTGATCTACGAACTGAGGTGAGATTAGTAATTCCTTATTCCACAATTACCTTATCAGTAGCTTTGCATGGGCCACATTCCCTTGATTTGATAAGAAATTGATGTGATTACATATATATTTGCTTTTATTTCCTCTGGCAAACAGATACTTTGGCTTCAACTCGACAATTCACTATTGATAAGTGGCTTTAGGAAACACCCCTTGATAGTTTTCAATTGTTTGATGCTCATCACTTTCTTTTTTTTTTTTAATGTAAATGAAAGATTTTTGGCATTCGATATTATGGCACAGAAGCCAAAGTTTTTACCCTGCTTCTTCAGATGAGTGAATACAAATAAATTATCTGAAAACTAGGAAAGAGATATTATGGCCTTGCGGAACATGATTGTGATTAGATTCTTCGATTGGCCCTTACAATGATTTCTAACAAGTTCATATACCTGTTCAGATTCGGAGGCAATCCACATGGGAGCTTAAAGTCTTTAAAGAGCGATGGAGTCAAGCTGTAGATGAGGACAAGAATTGGGTGGATCCATTTTCAAGATATCAAAGGCGCAGAAAACATAACCGACAACACATAAATTTCAACTCATGACCTAACCAAGCTGGTTGGATTTGTTGGCTCCGCTTCCTCACACACGCATACAGTAATGTCATCCATACTTTGTACTTTAGCTTCCACTAGCCTTTGTTGAATGCTCATAATTATTTCATTATTTGAATATTCAAAATTTTCTTCGCATGCTTCTGATTTTGTCTAATATATCTTGCTCTACATCTCTTCATTCCTTTCCTTTTTGCAATCAATTTATGCTAGATGTATATATTTCTCTTAGAGTTGATTCATGTTCAGCTCTTTTTATACAAAAAGAAATGCACAGCAATATCTTATGATGTTATTCGATTTGATTTATTTCTTAATTTCTATTTTTATTTGTTTTAATCATCATTCATCAGCACTCACCAAGAATATACATGATTATTATGAGATTAAAACCCATTTTCTGCCACACCAAACAACTTAAAACTCTTGGTTCAAGTAACATGAATATTGAAGACAACCCTAAGTGTGTAATGCATCCCCACTTCATTTGATCAAAGCTCAAGTTTTAGAAATCAAAACCCATTTCCTGAAAACTCTCAATTATCTAAACTTTTGTTCAAATAGTATTTTTTCTTCGAGTATTTATTCAAATGATTATATTTTCACTTTTTAAAGTATAAAGTTTTACAGACTTGAAATCTTAGCATATGCATTCGTTCTTTGGATGTTCATGCTTGTTTCTTTGGACTTGGACTTAAAGCTGATGAAACTCCCATGCGTTTGTCCGTATCGTTCGACCGATGTACAAGAGAACAATCAAGGCTTTCTATACATCTTACAAATGAATTGTTTCAGTACTTCAATTTCATGCAAAGACAGATGATACGATGCTTCACCTTGTCGGTTTTTTCTTTTCTTTATAAGATTGGTAGTCCTTGTCACCCGACATTGAACAAGAGCCAGATGGCCAAAACAATGTTCTACGCTCTTAAAATTTGAGTAGTTTATTTGAGAAAAGCTTACAAAGTAAGGTTGCTTGATTTACAAGGGTTGCTGTTCTTGCATCCATTTCGTTACAGAGACCACCCTCCCCTCTTTTTTTTTGTAAGATAAAAATTATCACTATGGTATCCTCAATTATGTTTAGACGGAAATAAATCATCGATCACCGTCGAAATCTGAAAATTCCAATTCAAATGGCAAACAAACAAATAAATCGGTTAAATGTGTAAGGCGTTTAGTTTTACAAATAAAAATATAATTCTGATTAATCAGAGCAGACCATGTGGTTTCTTCTCAAATAACATGTTGAATGTTTCCAATTCGCTCTCTTACAGAAACAACAAAACGAGCTATAAAACAAAACATTTCTTCGAACAATCCGTTTCTTGTAAAAGAAAAGGAAAGCAGCCAATATTAGTACTATGATATCTGCTCTCTTGCCGTCCTTCAACTTTCTTATCTTTCTCTTTAGTTCAACGGATTGGTACAACTGAATGAAGACAAATCAGTTCAATTCTCTGTATATAAGAACCCTTCCCTCCGTAAGGAACTCGCTGCCTTCCCATTGTTTAACCTGCATTTTCATTCCCTCTGTATGTTTAGACCGTCTTAGTACTCTGCATTGAGTTTTTTTCTAACCCTACTCATGGCTGGTCACCGCGATACAAACCCTTTTGACGAAGAAGTCAATCCTTTTTCTGTGAGTTTCGTCTCTCTCTAGTCTTATCCTTCGATGTCTATATATGCACTACGATTCTTTACATGCAAGGTTGCTTACTAGCTGACTTACTTCGCATTAACTCAATGCAACCATTGAAACGAAAGCTACATAGGCCCTGTGTTTACCTGTGTAAAGCAACCATGCTATGGAGTTTTTTTGGCCTTTAGTTTTGTATGTTTACTGTTGAAGAGTATGTTGGATTTACTACTATAAAGTAATCTTTTGTTACACTAATAAGATTGGATAATTGTTAAACTTTCAGAATCCTTCACATTATCCACACTCAAGCTTTCCAGTGCTGCCTCCTGAACCTGCCAGCTTCAATTATGGTCACAAGCCAGCCATTGACGTTGCTCTTGATAAAGCAACGGTAATTAATGACCCGATTTTCTGATTCTTGTGGAAATTATGAGTTTGTATATGTTTAAACAATTCCAATACTTGAACTATTTAAACAATGTCATTAAACGGAACAGTTACATTTTCTGAATGTTAATTTCCCTGCTTGAAATGTAGAATTTAAAGCATAAAGAAAGAGAACTCCAGGCCAAGGAAGCTGAACTCAAAAAGAGAGAGGAGGTAATATCTAAACAGACTTGTTAAAAAACTTTGAACTAATGTAGATTCTAAACTATCATAGAGTAATGATAATGGAGCATGCTAAAACTTTGAATTATGTTAGCAACTTAACTTGATATTTACAAGTAGCAAGATATAGATTTTACAGAATGGTTTTAAGCACTAGGTGAATCTTTGCCCTATTTTAAAATTCTCACTCATCACCCTCTTTTGGGGGAATGCAGGAAGTTAAAAAGAAAGAAGAAGCTCTAGCTAGAGGTAACTTTGTATTTGCCATTACACTTTGATTAGTCATTCTCTTCTGGGTATTTTGAGCATCTTCAAGTTAACTGAACTAGTCCGTTAATCTGATTTTATTCTTAAAAACAGTCCCAGCCATGTTGGTCTTGCCACCAAACCCTAATTAACGAAGATAAAGATTTTGACTTATTTTGTATTGCAGCTGGAGTCTTTCTGGATGTGAAAAATTGGCCTCCATTTTTCCCAATCATTCACTTGGATATTGCAAATGAAATACCAGATTATTTACAACGAGTGCAATACGTAGCTTTCTCCACATTCTTAGGTATGTTAGCTTTTTGTCAGCTTAGATTTGCTTATTACATGGATTTTACCTGAACAAATTGTTTAGAAATGTAAATATCTAAAGAACTAACTACTGATCCTTAATGGTGATTTTATGCATGCAGGAATTGTCCTATGCCTTCTCTGGAATGTCATAGCTGTTTCTGCAGCAAGCATCAAATGGGCAGGTTGGATTAGAAATCTTCTTGTTTTTCCTTTTCTATTATAACAATCTGTTGAATCTTAAAGCGTTTCCATCTAGGAATCAGAATCTGGTTCCTTGCTGTCATCTATTTCATGGTAGGGGTACCAGGAGCCTATTTCTTGTGGTATCGTCCACTTTATCGCGCTTGCAGGTACTAAAACATGTTCGATCATTTGGTTTTAACTTTGAAAAATGTTCTTATCATTCCGTTGGCTTATCATTTTACGATCATCTTGCAGGAAAGACTCTGCATTTAAGTTCGGATGGTTTTTCTTATTTTATGCGGTAATGCATGTTCTTTATCTGGTCACCATTGTTTCCCCCCAAGAGTATGCAGCTTTTTGACTAGCTTCTGGTTTCAGGTTCATATCTGCTTCTGCATCTTCGCCATGGTTGCTCCTCCTCTATATTATCAAGGGTTATCATTCCCGTAAGTTACTCGAACTTGATATAACTTGCCTGGTCAACATCAATGGTTTGCAGTGGATTTGATTGTGACTTTGTGTTCTGTTACGGTGGTGCTGCAGGGGAATCCTGAGTGCATTGGTTGCTATGTCGGAGGGTGCTGTTGTTGGGGTAAAGATAAACGATTCTCAATCTCATTTCTTCTCTTGAATTCTTGATTTGCTTGACCATGTCGATTTAACTTTGGTTTGTACAGATCCTATACTTCGTTGGGTTTGGATTATTCTTAGCTGAGACGCTGTTAAGCGTCTGGGTCTTTCAGGTCTCGTTTAATCCTTTGATTCATCGATCTTTTGATTATTTGAGTTGTTTGGGATGCTAACACCATTGTTTATCCATCTTTTGCAGAGAGTATACAGGTATTTCCGAGGCGTTGGTAAGGCTGCGGAAGCAAAATCCAATGCTGCAAGAGGAAGAGCAATGGCGGCAGTAAGCTAATCACACCATCAATGGCTGCTGCAACATTGATTGGGGGGCCATTGGCGTGGGAAAGGGACATCATTCTAGAACAAGAAGAAGAACATATGAACACCAACCGGTGCTTTTATTTTGTGTGTGATTTTTATTTTTATTTTTATTTTTTTTAACAAAGGAAATAATAAAAAGCAATCTGCAACTTAAACCTCCGTGGGAATGCCACTTCCCGAGAGTAAGCATCCAACAGACATTGAAGACAAGATGGAGGAACTTCCAACCTCTCAAACTCCATATCCGACTGACATGCTAAGTTAGTTGGTTTATAAGCGCAGAAATTGCCCTCTCGGAAGGTGTGGCCAACTCTCACTTGCCATGGTCTATTGAAAAGC
Source organism: Firmiana major (assembly GCA_033439115.1). Lineage (NCBI taxonomy): Eukaryota > Viridiplantae > Streptophyta > Magnoliopsida > Malvales > Malvaceae > Firmiana > Firmiana major. The sequence continues at coordinate 1,419,467 of CM065914.1, read as the reverse complement.
TCCCATGTATCACTGATAATACACCCTATCGAGTGTAAAGAAGTGTCGGCATCTTAGATCAAATCTACTATTCAATTTCAATGTCCAAAAATTCATTTGGTTAATTCCTTTCTTTCTTTTTATTTTTATTTATTTATTTATTTATTTATTTATTTTTCCTCCTCAAGACATCCAACTCGGATTATAATTTGATAATTAGAGTCGTTAATTTAATTCATTTAAATATGAATTTGGACCCAAAAGAAGTATTAAATGTGAATTAATGATCATCCAAACAAGGCACAAGAAAATCGACAAGAAAAATGTAAAGTAGAGATGCGAAGAGAGGTTATTCGATTCAATAAATTCGTACAAGCTGACTGTTAAGTCCAACTTCTCTCTCTTTCTAACACAGCGAAGCCACCTCTCTCTCTCTCTCTCTCTCTCTCTCTCTACAAAAGCTCGCCTTTTCTTTGAAGAACAGATACTTCTTAACTTGAGCTATTCAATTTTGCTTCTTCGAAAAGCTTCTTCGTTTTTGGTCTTGATCTTCCTTATATTTTCAGTTTTTACAGATAGAAATCCTACGGTGATGGCTGGTCGTTACGATAAAAATCCCTTTGATGAGGAAGAAGAGGATGAAGTTAACCCTTTCTCCGTCTGTTTCTCTCTCTGATTTTCATTTATGTCTTTATGTATTTCTGTTACTTGATGATGTTTGGTGGAGTTGAATTTCGAAGTTCAATTATGGTAGCTCTGTTGCTTTTTATTGAAGAATTTTTGAAACTATAGGGCTTTGCTGGAAGGTTTAGTAGCATATTATCAGTTGACTTGTTTTTATTCTGTGATGGTTTCAAATTTTAATTTGATCTGAAATTTTGGTTAAATTTAAGTGACTTCATGTTTGTTGTTAATGAAGATGCATTAAATTCAGCACAAAATTGATTTAAGCTTGTTCACTTTTATCAATTTGTTTAAAAATGATCACTTTCTTACCGCTAAAGATAATAGTTATTTATTTTGAGAAAGGGATTTGGAAAATGTTTTGGCTGTGTTTTAATTCTCTGAGAGAAATGATTTCTTTACTTTAGTATTAACTCTTTTATTAATCTAAGTGCCATTTCAGTACCTTTTAGTAACCTTTATTCTTCGAAATGTTTAATTCCAGCTATGGCGGTTTAGAAGAAGGGAATTCTTAGGGTTCTTTATTTTTGCACTATGATGAACATTTTGTCCGTGAAATGCACGCTATGACACGTTAACTGGCTTTATAACTTGATTTATTTGTCAATATTTAGTTTAGGGATGTTAGGAAACTTCCTTTTTACTCTGATTTTCTTTAATAATTTCTACCAGGATCCAGCGATGAGAGGAAAGGCAAAGGCAACTGGGAAGTCTAAATTTGGTGGAGGTCTTTTTTCAACGGTAAACTAAATCCTTTTTTATAAAGTTGCAAGGGAATATTTAATTTAAAACTTATGTTTGAAGTTATTATGAGAACAGTTTTAGGACATATTTCTCATAATGGGTGAAAGGCGTGGAATTATGCATAAGCTTTGGTTGTTGAATATCAGCTGGCTGTTTGTGGGGAGTGCCTTTGTTTTGGAAGGCTAGGTTATAAATTTATCTTCTAGACATAGATACCAAGTAGTCACCAATGTTATGTAAAACCATAGCTTGAGGTAATTTTGTGCTAAACTACCACTTTTTTATCCCTGAGCACGCTGAAATTCTATATTTTTTGCTAAAGGAATTACATTAAGTAAAATTGGTTGTGATTAACATAGTAACTCTCTGTAATTTATGTGTTAGCTTGCATTTGATCAAGGTTTAGGATGATTTACTTAAGAAAAAAACTAGGTTGCTTGCTATATTTGTTGTGATTTGGTCATGTTTACTGGTGTCCTTTTAGTATTGCTTCTGAACATCTGTATACCGGAAAATTTGCTTATATTACTTGCTTCTTGAACATGTATTATTGATAAATTTTCAGAATACTCCAAGTGCTCCACCCGCATCAAATTCAAGGCTTTCACCGCTACCCCCCGAACCTGCTGGTTTCAATTATGATCGTGAGGCTACAATCGACATTCCTCTTGATACAGCTTCCGGAGGATCGCATTATCAGGTTGGTGAAGACCTGCCTCTAAATGCCATTTCCATAATTTGGTTAAGTGTTGAATCTCACTGTTCTGTTTTCACCATTTAAATCTAGGATTTGAAGAAGAAAGAGAAGGAACTTCAGGCTAAGGAGGCTGAATTGAGAAGGCGGGAGCAGGTATGTCACGGAGGAAATTTTATAACTTCGAATTCATTCTTATATTCTAGAGAATCATAATATATATATTTTTTTGTTCTCTCAATTTGCTCTCAAAAACCTGTTATCAATAAATTTAGATTATGATTGAATGAAAAGCCAAATATGTTTCAGTTATTCTTGCCTTACAAATTACTATTAGGAGACTATTAGGCGTTGATGGGATATCTGTCTTATTTCTGTGTACTTTAGCACACTAAGTTATTTGTATGGTTTTAAAAAGCAAGTTTTAATTTATGCTTTTTTTTTTCATGAATAAATAGCAAGAACTTTATTTTGTTTACTGCCCTTTGGCACCTAATAAATCATTGCATCCCTACAATTTTCACTGATCAGCTTATTCCATGCAGGAAGTGAGACAAAAAGAAGAGGCAGTGGCAAGAGGTACCTTTCATTTTCCGTACACTGGTCATGTTAGTTTTACTCATAGTTTAAATATTTGTTCTAGATCACATTTCTTTTGCAAAATATTTTGAACTGATTCTATTTCCTTTCATGGTCAAATACTCTTACATTTCTGCCATGAACTAGAGTTTGACTTCTCTGTTTTGCAGCTGGAATTGTCCTGGAAGAGAAAAATTGGCCGCCATTTTTTCCAATCATTCATCATGACATTGCAAATGAAATACCAATTCATCTTCAAAGATTACAGTATGTTGCATTTTCAACATTTTTAGGTATGTAAATGTTTTTAAGGCTTATCGCTAATATTTTTTTTTCTTTTGTTCTATGCTTGGTGCATCTAACCATTGCTCAATGTTTGATATTATTGGCCAAAAAGAAATTTTTTCTGTATTTATATGAATTTGTATCTTTGAAGATTGCATCGGGTGATAATTTCCATGCCTTTATTTTCTTTAACTTATTAGTTGAAAAAGACTTTGGTGTATGCCAAGGGCTGGGGGACAGTTGGGTGATGATGTATGGTGATTCTATGCAGGATTGGTTCTGTGCCTTCTATGGAACATCATAGCTGTTACTGCAGCATGGATCAAAGGGGAAGGTTGGTTTAGAAACATACTTCCATATTTATTGTTTTCCTTTTGAAGAGAATGTTAAGATTATGTTGTGTTTTAACTTTTTTTATTATTGTTTAGGTGTGAGGATCTGGTTCTTGGCTCTCATCTACTTCATAGCAGGGGTGCCTGGAGCCTATGTATTGTGGTATCGCCCGCTGTATCGAGCTTTTAGGTATTTAATATACTCCACACTTTTTCCCAATACTGCAGTTCAAAGTTGCTTTTTATTTGTTTAATGTTGGCTTGGCTCCAGTGCCAACTTCTTTTGCTAGTTTCCTAAGTCTAGTTGTTCATATTTCTTGTATTTGCTAATCTGCCCTTTTTATAATCTGAATTATTTTCTCACCTTATGATTATCATCCAGGAACGAAAGTGCCTTGAGGTTCGGATGGTTCTTCTTGTTTTATTTGGTAATATCTCATGTTTCTCCTGATATATATATATATATATATATATATATATATATATATATATATATATATTTTTTTTTTTTCTCTAGGAGTTGGTAGATACTGATTCTTTTATATCTTTCGTTTCCTGTTTGTAGCTTCACATAGGCTTTTGCATCTTCGCTGCAGTGGCTCCCCCTATAGTTTTTAAAGGGAAATCACTCACGTATGTTCCTAACCTATTTTTAACTTAATTTGGCAATCTATATTTAGTTAGAGTGATGGGCATTGTGTCTCCCTGTCTTTACCTGCAACTACGTCAACGCATTAGAGTAGACATGATGCACTTATCCTCCAAAAAAGTGTTTTTTCGTTTTTGGGATTCTTTTATTTCAAATACGAGATAACAAATCAACAATTATCTGGGTGCAATGCAAATTTACTGCAAGTATTCGCGATGCTAAATCGGTAATCGGTATTCTAGTTCAACTTCTTTTCCTATATCTTACTAATGTTCTTTTCTCCCATACAGTGGGATCCTATCTGCAGTAGATCTTGTTGATAGCCATGCCTTGGTTGGGGTAAGTATATTCTTAAACCTGAATAAAAGTTTTATACCCACAATCGCTCTCATCATTAAAACAGTTAAGCATTTGCTTTATCTGTTGCATGAATTTTGTACCTCGCGGTGTTAAGTGGGATATAGATGGGAACAGAAAGGATGCTACTTGTACTGCTTAAGTTTTGAACATTATGATTTCAGCTGATGTTAGCCCAACAGTTGAGAAAGATATTTCTCTCGACTTCTTTAGACCATTTTGATGAAATTTCTTTTGTTTGTGCAGATCTTCTACTTCATTGGTTTCGGACTTTTCTGTGTTGAATCAGTTATAAGCATCTGGGTTATCCAGGTTTGTTCAGTCTCAAACCTGATTCATTGCAAAACTCCCACATGCATGTATGGGATTTCTAACATCGTTCATTGTTGGCTTCTCAGCAAGTATGCATGTATTTCCGCGGCAGTGGTAAAGCTGCCGAGATGAAGCGTGAGGTTGCCAGAGGAGCTATGAGGGCTGCCGTGTAATGGCACAAGCTTGAAGCAACGAGATTATATGCACTTTGCCTGGGAAGGAGCAAATATAGCTTGTTATCTCCCGATCTTGGCTTTTGTTGTACATATCTCTGTAACTTGTTTTGAGTTCTACTTTCTGTAAAGTCTTTTGCACTCCTTAGAGTTTGACTAAGTTGACATCTTATACAAGACTTGAATGATTTTCTTGTATGAATTGATTGAGTTTCGTCTCACGATTCGTGTGAAACCAAGTCAAACCAACAACTCATATGGATGCAAGAACATGCCAAACTTCAAACCTACGCATGAATATTGAACTGTAAAAAAGCAAGATTGCGGGCTTGCTGGCAGCCATTAATCTTGGACATTGCATGTTCCACATGGGAATCTTTGCACGTCTTACTTTGTGGGCTGGGGATGCTATGAGGCAGCTGGGTAGGTTGAGGGCTCGATTGCAGCTGAACTGGACCCAACTTTTGACGAATTGAATGCAGGTTGTTCTGGGGCTCGGCCTCAGGATTGATGGATTTTGTTAGGCTTATGTGACACAGTATTCTCGAATTTTAGGCTTTTGCTGTTTGCTGTTCCGTCGTCTGTTCTTGTTCTTTCAAAGCTTCTGCCTGATTGATTTTTGTTGTCTGTTCGGTAGAGGTAGAAGAAACGAAGGACAAAAGATGGGGAGCTCAGGGCAAAATACGCGGACGTTGGAGGACCACCTGAAGCTTCCAAAGGGTAAGACCATAGCCTTGGTGGTTCTGGACGGCTGCGGTGAGAGTAAGCCCGAGCAGTACAACCGCATCCAAGTTGCCGAAACATCCTGTCTCCTCTCTACCACCCTTCTGTTAAGTTGAGTTGCTGCCTTTATCATATACGACAGACTCACCCGACCCAACCACGCAACTCTTTCGTTTTTTATCTGACGGCGGACGACTCCCTTCCGTATGACTCGAGCCAACCATTTGTCAAATACAGAGGAAAACAGAGTTGTCATTCTGATTTTATAAGGTTAGTCTATCCATTTTCACCTTATGGTTATCCATACCTTTAAAAGTTTCTTAAAATTTGTATACTGTATTCTGTTTTTGTTCATAAGAAAAGAAGGGGGAATCTTTCATATTTGATATTGAGTCCTGGCTCTTGTGTTTGATTGTTGGGTTTGTTTTAGAATTAAACATTTTCCTGTGATATGAAAGTTTGTACCTTTGGGTTGAGATGTTTAACTTTTTGATGGCTGTAACTACAATTGTGTGTGGAATGAAAATCCATTGCCTCCTGAGTTTCCTTTTTTGATTGTAGAATTTTATCTCAGTTTCAAATTTTGTACTTTTATTTATTGTTATATCTTGTTAAAGACTGAGGTTGGCTTTATTTTTTTTCTCAATTTCAGCTTCACAGAAAAAGCAGCCTTTGATTTCACCGATTTATGTCTGTGTCTCATCATTGCATTCGTTATCTTAGTTACCAAACCAGAAACCTTCGAGCCATTGCCTCAATCGAAGTCTTGTTAATAAAAGTTCAGAAACGATATGCCCATATACGCCATTCCTTGGAAAAGTTACCCCTTCGAGATATATATACATTTAATAGTCAACTTGCCTCGTATGTTCGCAATGGAGACTTTCAAGCGACATGGGCTCTCTTTTGTCACATGCATTTTTCATGCTGTGACCTTAATGCCTATACTTTTACACCAGTTTTGGGTGCATGTTCTGCTTTGCCAGGCACAAAATATGGAAAGCAAGTGCATGGACTAATGATTAAAACAGGTGTAGATGCGGGAACAGTAGCCAAAACTGCACTAATGAACCTCTATTCGAAGTATGGATGTTTGGATGACTCAATTAGGGCATTTGATGAAATTGAACTGAAGGATGTTGTGACATTTAATGCTTTGATTTCAAGCTTTTTGAAGCATGGTCTCGCTAAAAAAGCACTTGATGTTTTTGCAACAATGAGAAGGGAAAGAGTGCTGCTTAGCGAGTTTACGTTGTGTTCTGTGCTAAAAGCTTGTTCTTCTTTGAAGGCTTCTGGACTAGGAAAGCAGATTCATGGTTTGGTAGTTGTATTTGGCCGTGATTTAGTGATTTTGGGTACTGCTCTCATTGACTTTTACTCCGATATGGAATGTATTGGTGAAGCCCTGAAAGTTTTCTCGAGTTTAAACAATATGATGGACAATGTAATGTGCAATTCTTTGATCAGAGGCTGCATTAAAAATAGAAAGTACAAAGAGGCATTTTCAATTATGAGTAAAATGAGACCCAATGTTGTTTCACTTACTAGTGCTCTTGGAGCTTGCTCTGAAAACTCGGATTTGTGGATTGGAAAGCAAATTCACTGCGTGGCATTACGTTTTGGGTTTACTGATGATACTCAACTATGTAATGTTATCTTGGATATGTATGCAAAGTGTGGGAAGATTTCGGATGCAAGATCATTGTTTGATGGGATTTCACACAAATGTGTGGTTTCATGGACGAGCATGATAGATGCATATGGGAGTCATGGATATGGGCCTCAAGCTCTTGAGCTGTTTAAGCTGACGGAGATGAAAGGAAATGGAGTCATACCCAATTCTGTAACATTTCTTGCTGTTTTATCTGCTTGCGGGCATTCAGGGCTGGTTGAAGAAGGCCGAAAGTGTTTTAATTTAATGAGGGAGAAGTACGGTCTTGATCTGCAACAAGAACATTATGCTTGCTTCATTGATGTTTTAGGTCGGGCTGGCCAAATAGATGAGGCATGGTGTCTTTTCAATGATATGATTGAGAACGGTACAAGGCCTACTGCGGTAACATGGATAGCATTGCTAAACGCTTGTAGTCTTAATCAAGATATTGCCAGAGGTGAGTTTGCTGCGAAGCACCTGTTGGAATTAGAACCAGATAAGCCTGGGAATTACGTGCTTCTTTCAAATTTCTATGCTACTGTTGGAAGATGGGATTCTGTTGATAACTTGAGAGATATAATGAGGAAGAAAGGGCTCACCAAAGAAGCAGGAAGTAGTCGAGTTTCTGTTAAACGCCATAATGAAACTGGTATCATCAGAGAAAGTCAAATTGCGAAGGCATTCCTTTGAAAATGTGCAATCAGATTCTTTCGTTTGCTTTCAGTGAGTTCTCTTGAATGTAGTACGCATTGTTTTTGTTGAATTAGACTATTTTAAAGTTTATGATATTGCTGAAATGATATAAACTATTCCCAAAAGGTGCAGCCTATATGATATTTTTCTTTTCCTTCTTTTGGTAGAAAGGTCTATATGATCTTTAATGTGCCCCTCTCACCTTTTAAAGACCTGCATTTACCATTTTGAGCTCTTGGTAAAAGTTATTCTGCTATGGCCTTGCTCTCCAATTGGAATTGAGAAATGGTGGCTTTAACTTCTGGTGCAGGCATTACTGCATATTTGGGCTCTGCCAAGCGATGAATATTTGCTTATAGCCTTTTTATAATTGGAGTGGAGGTCGAAATTGTTTAGATTCGCACTCGAACTTTATAGTATGTTACAACTCTTTCTTAATCTTTCGATTAAGAGATTGTTGATTGTTGGATAGCATATACCTTCTTTGATTTGACCATTAACGCATAATTATAAATGGACTTGCCTAATAGGCATATTGGAAGCATAATTCTGAAATAACAATAACAATAGAGTTTATCAGCTTTAGTTCATGAACCGTTGAAGAAATTTACTACTCTTGTCAAATAATCCATTCTCAAATTACTAGCTCAAGGTTTTTCTTCATGCAAGTCTTAGAAGATATCTGAGCTGCTTGCCTGTCACCGGGCTCACCACGAGCAACTATGCTTCAGTGTTCCATGCAACTTCCATGGGAGTTTAAAATACTTTAGAATATTAATTCTTAGCAAAATGCTAGACTGGACTTGTAGCGAAACATTTACAGTGGCATTAATACAGGGGGAAAACAGCCCTCTCTTTACAGAGTTATTAAAACAACTTAAAATACAGAACCCAACTCTTGGTTGATGCTCAACAGCTCAAGGATCCATATCTTGACCTTTATAAACAGAAATAATAACATAAAGACTGTCATAGTATCCTCACACTACCAAACATTTTGCTTTATAGTAATCGATATACAGGGGAAATCGATCATAGACTGGAGGAGTTCCAGCTAGCATCAACAGCTATGATGATTTTTTCATGTAGTTTAGCTCCAGCACAAGCAATTATACCTCGATCAAGACCTTCCAAGAATATACCCTTTGAAAAGTCCAGGGGAGATCCTCCTGCATCTGTTACAACTCCACCAGCCTCCTGTATGATAATAACACCAGCGGCATGATCCCATATCTTTTCCTTGTAGCCAGTCCTCGCAAACTTCATAAATATTTCAGCATCACCTCGAGCTATGGCTGCATATTTCACCATGCTGTATACACGCAGCGGTTGCTTCCTGCATTTGAGAAAAAATGACACTTTTTGTCACATAGCTGAAGCATGTCATGTTTATGAACTGGTGCAACGAATCCTACAATTCTTTCTTTTCTATAATCTAAGCTAGCCATGGCTTATAACCCCAGAACCTGGAACAATGGATATAGAACTTAAGTTCAATATTTTGATTTGCTCTCCTCTTCAAGAGTCAACAAATTCTGGCGATTGGATATATAGTTTGGAAATGAGATTAAAAAAAGAAAAGAAAAGAAAAACATATGCACCTAAGCCCGACACTGTGAGCTAATCCTGCTGTGAAGGAGTGGCTTGAATTTGACTTCTCAACTGGTTCACAGAAAGTAGCCAATTCTGGATTATCAATGGAGGATACTTGAACTGGTATTACAGAGTTTGGCCATGCTAGCAGCTTATTCTTTTGGTGCAAAGGCTGCATCCAAGCCTCACCACTACCTTTCCTTGCATAAATCACACAACCTTTATCCCATGATTCAGATGTTGGTGAAGTCAATTTAGATATGATTCTGTGATAACGATGCTGATAACTTAGCCATTCCTTCTTCATTGGATAATTTGGGCAACCAAGAACACCAAGCACAATTTCTCCATCCTCTATTAGTGCCAAAGCAACAGCATATTGATCACCACGTACAAACCCCAATGTACCATCGACAGGGTCAAGTGCCCAAAATCTTCCAATAGGGCCTCCCGTTGAATTGCATCGACTGATAGCTTCAAGAACATCAGAACTCGCAAGTGGTGTTTCCGGACCCTCAAGTCCAAAATGAGGTGCCTCAGCCAAACAGTCATTGACTATTTTCACCACAGCATCTAACAGGCCTGTTGCATCAGCCTTAGAGAGGCTTTGAACATCTTCTTCAGCAAGAATCGACACATTTCTACACCCAAAGGATTCAGAAAGTATCCAACTTACAGTTGCTTGAACACTCCAATCTGATTACATAGAGTAACCAAGATGATTAGACAAGTTAATTCACTTCTCCAGGAATAACAAGTTATAGACCAAAGGCTCATCTCAACTAAAAACAACTAAAACAAAACAAAGTGGCTTGGCTACTTTTGTACTACATTTTCTTTAATCTGATGCTTCATAAATCAATAACAAGGCAGCCCCTAGAAAACAAAACCTATGCTGATTAATATTATATAAAAATAAAAGGAAAAAAAAAAAAGTTGTCCGAGTAAGACCGTTTAAATCCATTAATGACCAGCCAACAGAATAATAACACATGATTAACCAAGATGATATTATCAAACACCAAATACTAGTTCAACAACCACTTCAATATTCAACCTAAAGTGCTATACTCCCTTCAGGGGAAAATTTTCAGTGACATTCCAACTAAATACTGTTAGAAGGGTCAGAAATAATGCCTGAATGAGAAGAGTTGAGAATGTCAGGAAAGGAGCTATGTGAGCAGTGGATTATTTCACAGGAGCATAGGAGAGGTCCTCAAGGATGGTAGAGAAGTGGTCCAAACAACTATGGAAAGAGATATCCAGCCATTGCATATAGCTTATGTACTAAATTATGAAGATTAAGAATCTCAAACATCAAATGAATTTGCAGTGAACTTCTATATGTTAAATAGGAATTTCAGGTTCATACAAGATGGATATTAGAAGCATAAGCAAGGGAAATATAATAATTAATAGAATAACAGAAACACAAGTAGGTCAAGGCATGTGTCTCATTTGATCCTCCACAACATTTATAGCATCTCCTAGTTTCAGAGTCTTATTTTATCATCCTGTTACAAGCAAACTGATATATGCTAATTCCATAGAAACAACTATTATGCTCCAACTCAGTTGCATAAAGTAATTCGCTGCAAGCAAAGCGAGTGAAATTCATTTGATTTTGTACCAGGAATATGTGCTTACAATTAGTAGATAACTTTGTATAGGCAATATTTGAGAATGTTATATAGTGAATTCTATATATGAGTGGGAGCCTTTAACAGTTTCTGGACTTAAATGACACAAATGGTCAGAAAAATTGGCACCTGAAACTCAAGTACATGACTGCTAATCCATATTCCTATCATGAAACTACAAGTCAAAATTAGCTGCTTGTCTCCTTTTAGGTAGTCTGAATTTGTTTATCATCAAAAGCCAACAGTTTAATGACCAAAACCGTAAAGAATTAGAATTTTTCATAATATTAGAAGTGCAGCATAGTCCACTATTCTTTTAAAACAATATGCAACCTGGTTATATAATGCCCAAATATGAAAAAAGTCCCCCAGAATTTGGTATAAAAGCATCATTATAGAACAGTATGACACTTTTTATTTTGATAAGTTTCTGAACAATAACCAGCAGCTCAGTGGTCATCAATTTGTTGTATCAGTCATGTCCATGGGCCTCCTTATCTTTCCTTTCTCAGCAACCACGAAAAAGTCACAATTGAGCATGATGAATGGATCATGGAGTGATCCTGAATGTTCCATGAACACTGACCATTAAAAAGTATGCAGCATTGTTAATTCCTTGTCTGCTATAGTTCCTCCCACTCAAAATGATTTAAAGATTAATTACGAGAACAGTGATCATCATTAGCCATATGGTATAAACCCTTTTTGAGATTCCTAATTAAAAGTGCCAATAGATAGTTACAAAAGATTACTAAGCAACAAAATCGAATATCTTCATAGAACAACCAAATATGAAGCATTACCCATAGGAACTAAATAGACCCATGGAATATATAATTATAAACCAACAAAAACAAACAAAAAAACAGCATTCTTGCCAAGAAGACAAGAACCCAAATCAGAAAGAGAATTAAACAGCACAAAGGTGATTGGTATACCTGCCACCGTGACAAGAGAATTATCATCTTTGGAATGAACTGGATTATTAGTTTTAGAAATCAAACTGTCCTGAACTTTCTGACATAGTGAACATGCCATCTGGACAGCCCTGACAGCAACATCCAATTCCTTGGAATATTTTTCGGTTCCTGAAGTTGAAAGAACAAGGTTTCTCTGGTCTTCCATCACTGAAGAAGAAGAAGAAGAAGAAGAAGAAGAAGAGTAGTTTTGGTTAAATTTTAACTGAGAGGCCATGCGGAAGGACTTATTTTGGTGGGTTTTTTTCCTATACGTCGGGAAGCAACTTCCTACATAGGTTGTCGTGTTTGTTACTCTGGTTTGTCCCAGGATATGCGGGACTCTGAGAACCAAGCTTGAGCAATTTAAAGGCATCAGGGAATGATTAGATTCTCTCTCTCTCTCTCTCTCTCTCTCTCTCTCTCTCTCTCTCTTTCTTTGTGGTTTTCCTGTGGCTTGGATTACCCTCAGCTCTGGTGGACGTAAAGGGTGTATAAATATACAAAATAGAATGAAAACCGACAAATTGCAAGTGATAAAAACTACAGAGTCAATTCAAAGAGAAATTCGGCCCGAGTAAATTGACCCAAATCCTATTTGTCTCGGCAGGAGAGAGGGACAGTGGGTAGGTGTTACCCTTTTTCCTAGTTCAGCAAAAAGCCTGCTGCAGAAGCTGTTTGTATAGATTGGCTGTTTCAGAAAGGAGAAAGGAGCTTTGATTTCTGCATTTCCACCTCATCTGTTAACTTTCATTAACACTTAATGTTCATAAAGCCTTTCCTTTTCACTTTCCCCTCCAGAACTGATTGACCTTGAATCACTGTAAAGTAGGCTTTAAGACCCCTCAAAGTCATTAACTTCATTGGTGGATAAGCCAGATTCCCATAACTTGACACGCCTCCCTTCCTATTCGTCTTCACCTCAACCTTGTGAATATTAAACTGTCACCATGCATCTAATCACCTAGGCTAACTTGCCAAGGACTGATAACTTGGATTCTTACACCTCCATAAAAATTCTAAATCCCATTGTCATTATTCTAGATACTCTACAGTCTACAGCTTTTTGGCACAAATAATCTTTTTAATGCAAGTTTGCGGTATTGGGTCATCATGATTTCATCAATACGTTAATCAAAGTGCAGCCTTCGCTTTCATGTGAAAGGCTTAGGCATTAACAACGTTTAATATCTAAGTGGGTCAAGCTATGAAATCTGTATATATCTTCTTTAGAAAACAAAGTTGATAATATACGTGGCACAACAGTGAAAAAATAAAATAAAATAAAAAAACCTTCAATAATCGAGCTCACGTTCTTGATTGATCTTAGCTTCTTGAAACAGGCAAGTTATTAAAATATTTGGAATCATCATGCAGAAAATAGAATGATCACCTTCAAGAAAACTTGTAGTATTTAAATCATAATTTAATCTACCATTCATTTTTTTTCATAAAAAATAAAAAATTCAAATCTTACTATTTGAATATGTATCATGCATCAATCATTAAATTAAATATTTAAACACTTTTTTTTTCTCTTCTTTTATGATAAAACGTACACGATAAAGACTGCATAAACATAATCAATGGAGTTGATTTATATCCACATTCATCTCCAGCATGTGAAATTAAGACAATTATCACTAACATGTGAAAGGGAAGACTGGAGAGTCTGATATGATGATGAATTGATGACGTTACCATTACAAAATTAATTAAAACAGCAAGAATGAAGAAGAAGGCGTGTAAGCCTTGATCTGACAACAACTTTTGCACAACATGATAAGTGAAAAGATACTAAATTCAAATTTAGTATAGATTACAACATAAATACAGTTTGAATACAATTTTTTTATCTCTTGGTCTTAGTCTGATAAGCATTTGAAATCCTGTTTTTTTTTTTCTCTTACAGTTTACATGCAAAATGAGGGTAACATCGATCTGTCAAGCAAGGATAAACTCTTGAACTTTCATTCCATGTCCACTATGAAAGCCATTAAGCCATTTAGATAGCGTGGTAATCAAGTGGAGCAATGGAAAATTCCCATCAGAGATAACTTTATGGAGAGCCGTCCATGCACTGTGCTTGGATTTATCAGGCCTTTTTCATCACGGGACTTACCTTTCTGTTTCTAAGATAAGAGAGAGACCGCCTGTTTTTTAACATTTTACATTCAAAAGTTCTTACAATTTTCAAGCATAACTTTGCCTTTGGAAGCCATGAATAATAATGCAGTAGCTTTTAGCCTACTTCAGCATTCGTTATCATGACGTTGGTGTATCGCCATTCATTAAGTATTGATAATGTTCATATTAATTTTGGAACAAAAAGCTGAATAAACGTGTAATTTCTTCCTTTGATTATGATTCGTATGTGCCTTTCTTTGATGAATAAGCTAAATTTAATGATTGGACATTGATCTTCACTTTGTTTATGGAATTGACTCACCTTGATTATCATACGCTTGCTTACACTTTTTTTAGTCATGAATGTAGGTTCAATGTATTAGAGTAATTATATATAAAAGATTTTGAAATCTGCTAGGTTAAATATTTTATAAGGTTCAATGATCGAAATAAAGTCAAGTTCATTAGATTCACAATAAAAAAATTACATCGAAAATGCATCTATTTATCGCTTATACTATCGATATTTGGATTTTAAATAATTGATTTCGAGTAAAAATATATAAAACATAAAATAAAAACTTTGAGAAGATATCCTTTTAAATCATCTTTATTTATAACTTTTTTCTAATTTTCATCTCATTTTTCTATATGAATATTGATTTGAATGTATTTTTTTTCCGAGTCAAATTAATTCTTCAACTCAATTCTCAAATGAATTAGATATCATTGTTAGACATCACATGTCATCATCTTATCGTCATCTTCATCATAAGAATAATTCATTATAAAATATAAAAAATTGTCAATTAATACTACTTTTTCTAAAGGAGACGGACCTCCATTTTTCCTAGGCCAGTGAGCCAATGGCAACCAAGTCTTCCAAAGTCCTCAACACATTATTTTCACACCATTGAAGCCCAAGGAGTGAAAAATCAAGTTTTGGTTACAAACTGAGCCCATTTACCTTAGTCTAATGGGTTGCACATATGGGCTTCTAAGAACTGTGAATTGGGTCGCTTTATGGATTTCCGAAGCCCATCCAACCCAAAGTTGCCCCAATTGGCAATAGCAAAAAGCCGCAAAGAATCCGGATTGAATCTCAAATCTTACCAAACCAATTACAAAATATCATCAACAATTACATAGTGCAAAATCCAGATTGAATGTTAGAGTTAGTTTTGGCTAATGAAATTAATTTTGATAAAATAAAATTGATTTTAATAAAATTAAAAATTAAAAATAATTATTAAAATTTAATTAAAAAAATTATAAAGCAAGGTAACAGTATAATTTTACCCCTTTATTGTACCGCAACAATCTATAAAGTGCAAAATTGAGATTGAGAATTAATTTAAATGAGTGATGAGATTAATTTTAATGAAATGTGATTGATTTTGATAAGATTGAAAAAAAAATATTTACTGAAAATATATTTTGTAATCAAATAATAATAAAAAAATTAAATGTAAATTTATCCATTTTCTTTTTTTTTTTGTCTGTAATGTTTGAACAAACCTTATCCTTTCAAATCTTGAATTCGTATCGTGCTTAAACAGTTTTGGAATCTAGGTCCCAACCTCCATCACCATTAAATAGTGGAGATAATATATATATATATATATATATATATGTATATATCAATGTAAGATGGATGTGACCTGAAACGGCAAGCAGTTATCAGTCACCAACGATAGAAACAACATAAGTCTTGATTCAATGTACCATTGTCTTCGGTTCCCCCACTCAACCTTTCCTTATGTCAGCTATATTGTTAGCCGCCGATTCCTGGGAATGTTTTGGGAGATTTTTCTTCACTTTCTTTTGTACTCAATTGCGCGGGATTTGAGGGGAGAAAAATGGGTGGTTCTTGCTTCACGAAGTAATAATGGACGGCAAAAGTAGGGCCTAGTAAAGTATTTGGTTCTTTGAACCACTACAAAATGAAAAACCACGTGATCAAAATGTAATTTGACGGCTAAAATTACACTAAAAAGTTAATAAGAATAATGTGAATTTAAATGATTATATATTTTTTTAAATATAAAATTATTATAATATTTTGCATGTGAACTAATCTTTAAATTTATATTATTTTTTATGTTATAGGATATGAACTTTATACTTATTTGTTTAAAGAAAAATAATAATCTTTAAATCAAATTTTAATTATTTAATTAGATATCGATTTGTTTAATTATTTATTATAGAACTTGATTATGATTATAATTTTTTTGAGATTTTTACAATCAAAATATATTTAAATTAATTTGAACACATTTTGAAACTAAATTTTCTTTATACGATTTCTTCAAATTGTAATTTTTTTTTTATAATATATAGTTTTCTTATAAAAGAATCGATATCCACATTGTCTTTCTAAATGAGATACCTAAAAAGTCACTGAATGGCAAGGACTTCTCTATTTGGCAACATTTGTTAGTTTGTTATTATTCCATTTGAAGAGTATTTTGCATTTAATTCCAACCTCAATTTCTTATCTGCCCTTGATTTTTGACCAATCAATTCACTTTAGTATGCAAAATAGGAGGTCAAATCCGACAGAAATTAATATACTCCTAAAGCGCAGCCCTTTATTTGGAGCCTTTATCAGAGCAACTTTCCTTCCATAATTAGCCACCTCTATATAAAGGGAACCTTCCCGCCTACCAAGTTCAACCCAAGATTCAGAAGCAAGTCCACTTCAGTACTTCATCGTGATTCGTGAAACTCTCCGAAGAAGCTTATTTATGTCAGATATGGCTAGTACAAGGAGGGCTATGATCAACGGTGGGATTTATTCTCAGAGAACTGCTGGCCGTCCGATTCCCAAGAGGGGTCAAGTAAAGCTGGCTATAATGTTGGGCTTGGCCCATTCTTTGGTTTCTATCTTCTCCCGGAGTAGTAGTCGACGTGCAGCTGGATTGTTCTGTCGAGACAGAAGACCAGGGAGTGACCAGATTTCGCCCTCGGAAAGCCCAATTTTTTTATAGGATAGTCATGGGTATTTGTGTCCTTTTAGAAATATGAACATAGTCGAATTTTAAATTAATATCCGTTGAGAAAGGAGCTTTTTTTTTTTTTTTCTTCTTCATTTGTTTTTTGGGTTCTTTGTAATATTGTCATTGTAAAAAAAAAAAACTTTTATTATAATAATATTCTATTTGTTTTTGCTTTATTTTCTTTGTTTATAGAAAGATTTTTATTTTATTACCTCCTAATTTTTAAGAATTTCTCTTCATTGTGCATGTTTAGATCGGTTTGAAAAAGAAAAAAAATTGAATCAAACTTTTAATAGATCCCTTATAGTCCAAATATATCTATACATGCGTGGGCGCGGAAAAATTGGAAAAAAATGAAAAAAATAGTGATAAATGCCTAATTTTGAGGGATGCTTTTGTTATTATTAAATTTTTTTTAAACAATGAAATATTTTCACATTAAATTTGATATAAAATTAATTTTTATTTGTGCTTCATAATTGATATTATATTAAGAATGTTATTAACACTTTTAATTTTAAAATATGTATACATACAAAAAGGATGAATAGTATAAAATAAACATTTTATTTAGTTTAAAAAAACAGAAACAAGTTTTCTAATTTGAATTGGGCAAAGATTTTTAGAAAGTGAAGAGTTGTTCTTTTTTCTTCTTTCATTATTTCTTTTATGTTTCATTCAAAAAATAAAAGATATGTCTTTATAAATATCCATTAGTTGGATCCTTAATCAAAAGATACTTTAAAAGCATTGAATCAAGCCGTTAACCCTTATTACTTCTAGATTCATTGTCAATTCTTTAATTGCCACTAGAAATTATATCATATAATTAACATTAATAATCAGTAATTAAGTAATGATTAATTAGCTGTTCATCAACAAGGGAAAAAAAAGATATTTGGAATTAATTTTCCTTCAAAATCCCACTTTGAAATTGACAAAAGATTTGAGAATGAGAATGTGACACCCCACTAACCCCAAAAAGAAAAAAGATTGCAACTTTTTCAAGCATCAATCTCCCTTTGCCTTAACAATAAGATTTAGATTTTAGGGTAGATTATAAAGCTTGATGTGGGTCCATATTTAAGGGTTCAATTATAATTATAAAAGTTTTTATAATGGGGACGGGTATCTAATCCGGTTCATGCAGAGTTGGACCGGATTCGTTGGATAAGGAACAACCGAACAAAGACAGAGACGGGAGACAACTCAAAAGCCACCGCTGGCACTTGGGTGCATGCATGATGGACTCTGCTTTATGGGGAAGCAATGGAGCACGTGATTTTAATGGAGATATGACGTCAGTAGTTAACTTTATAATAACATACTTAAGCCTTAAACCTTACTTTATCGTTATTTTACGAGATTGGCATCTTTATTGTTACTTTGTCTAAACGAGCAAGTCATTCTTTACCATATATAATTGAAAGTTTGAACCGAAGAATTCCATGTTTGTTGTTCACTCAAAACCAAAGACATTTTTTAAATTGTACAAATTACATGTAAAAATAAATTATATTTATATAGTGTAAAATAAAAAAATTTTATATTAATATTTGTATCAACAATATAAATATATATTTTTTAATTTTTATTATAATTATATATAATTTTTATTAAATTTTAATTTATATTATATTTATATTTTTATTCGTGCTGGCACCATATAGATGCAATAAATCAGCATCTAATAGAAAAGGACATTAATAATTTTGTAGACAAAACATAGCCACTTGGACGTTGTGA
This sequence comes from Firmiana major, assembly GCA_033439115.1. Taxonomy (NCBI): domain Eukaryota; kingdom Viridiplantae; phylum Streptophyta; class Magnoliopsida; order Malvales; family Malvaceae; genus Firmiana; species Firmiana major. The sequence continues at coordinate 1,400,545 of CM065914.1, read as the reverse complement.
GTTGATTCTTGCATGTCAAGCAAAGCTTGTTTAAGGCTCAACTAAAATGAAAGACTTTTGCACAAAATCCAACACTAAAAGGACAAAGGTCAATATCGTCAAGTCATAGTCAAACTATGTGGGCATGACTGTAATAACCTCTAGAAACAAAGGGCAATCACGACAATCAATTGTTTTTTTCCTTGATATAAACCAGGACGGGACAGTCTGCAAATCGCACAACTTAACTCACCCTACTCATCAGAACTCAATCCCAAGTTCTTCTTCCGACGAAAGCTCTTTTTGCTTCTACTTTTTTCAGTCTCTAGATCTTTGCAACAGAAGAAATGGCAGGTTCAAGGCAAAAAATGATCAACGGTGGGAATCTTTCACCGAGGGTTGCTGAACGTCTGATCCCAAGGAGGGGTCGAGTGAAAGTCGCTATCATAGTGGGGATTGCCCATTCTTTTGCTTCTATTTTTTCTCCAAGTACTCGCAGGACAGCTAATCCTCACTTGTCCTAGGTTACTTCTTCCTCCCAAGAAGAAAAAGGAAGTAGTCATGAAAATTTGATGTTTGTAAGAGAAGTGGGATGGGGTGTTGCCTGTCCTAGGAAAGATGTGAGCTGTTTTTTTTTTTTTCATGTTCATATCAGTTCTGTACAAAGCTTGTACTTATAGCTTTCACATAAATGAATTTTCATTTTGTTTTTCTATTAATCTCAGTTTATCTGAATTGGTTCCACTGTTATTTTTTGCTTTAAAGTAGACTGATTTCCATTTCCCTGTACTTGGATCCTGAATTGTTCTCTTCAATTCGTGAACATGCTTGAATTTATGCTTTTTTCCAGTGTTTCAGAATCAGTTAACCAGACAAAAGAGTTGCTTCATTGCTTGTCTCCTACGGTTCTTTGATTGCCCAAATAAAGAAAGGAAAAGATTAGTAGAGGGTTTGAATTGCAGATTGGTATCTTGGCAACTCATGGTCTTTGCCTCTTTGGAAAATTTTCGGAGTACTCACTGATGCTTGAATGTTTGCAGTTTATTGGGCATGTCAACCTTGTAGCCTAGGAAGCATTATTCTTCTGAAAATCTAGTTGTCATGAGTTTCCTCATCAAAGCCAAATAGCAGTTAGTCATACAGTTTTGCATGTGTTAATAAACTAAATTGGTAGGATGGTCCATGAATGCATGAAGAATGGAGTTTGGCGATAAACATAGTTAATTATATTTTCTTGTCTTGAAAGAGTTGACAAAGGGATGAATGATAAATAACTGGATACATAGGTTTTGTGTATTTACAGTGTTTCCCTACTTCACCATTTGCAGATGCCTCTCTGATCCTCTTATCTTCATGCTCGAGTAATTTTCACTTCAGAATCAAATAGTCGGTTGAGCACGGCAGCCAGGCGAATCCCAGCTTGAGCAAGCCTCTTCTCCACAACAGGCAACCGAGAGAGGAAATAATCATCTATGGAACAAAATCAAGATGCATGCATTAAAAGAAGATGAGACATGAAATTTTAGTTAAGATGGCTGATCCCTGGTCTCATGGAAAATGCGGTGATCATGTGGTACATAACATTATCTCAGCCTTTTAGCATGTTTTTATACCAACCATGGCAGGTTGCATAAAAAGCTGCATTTGAGTTAGCCATTTGCAGGAAAATAAAGAAGTGCCTTCCAATTAAGAAAGAAAGAAAGAGTAAGCAGAGGAAAATACCTTGTAAGGTGCTTCCAGGTGTGGCATGCTTGTATGCATACTGACATGCTAATTTAACACTTTCAATAGCATACCTGTATATCAAAGCAATTTATTATGTCCACTAAAGCCAGATCCTTGTACAGGAAATGCAATTACTTTCTTTGCTACTAAAAATAAGAAAGTCGGAGATTATCTAAATACGCGTTTGTATCTTAAGAGCGTGCATATCTATATATTCCTACCAATCAGGCTTCTTTGGCATGAAGAAACATGCTTAACTAAAGAAACATTTCTCTCTTTGGCATGAAGAACCATGCTTAACTAAAGAAACATTTCTCTCTCCGGCATGCAGGAGTCAACTGAAATATGAACTTGTGCACATTACTATAAGAGAATAGATTAATTTGTTAATATACATAGGCAATCAAGCAAAGCATATAAATATAACTGTTTTTTAATGTGCTCCAAAGATTTACATCACAGTTAATATGGTTGAAGCAGTTCATAATATGCATCAGAAAGAGTTGAAAGAATAAGTTGTGACGTACACTTACCGGTTAGGACAAACCATTTTATTATATCCACAATATTCCCATGATGATATAGCATTGGACCAAGTAACCTATAAATTGAAAAAAGAAACTTAAGTACAGCACTAAATAAAACATGTTACATCGTTTGCATAGTACTTAAACACATATAACTCTAAACCAAGTAGGGTAAAAGGAAATGCTCAAAACAACAAAAATGGGGGTGGGAAATTCCTTCTTCCCTGAAGTCCAAATTAAAAGTGAGTGCTTCGTTTGTATTTGTCAATTGAATCAAATGCGCTGAAGGATTCTAGACACTCAAAGGATACCAAACATAAAACTTTCCATTGTCTCCAGAGTTTACTTCAATATTTTACACCTTTAAAAGTAAACGAAGCTTGTATTTCTGAAGTAGCTAATGGACAAATGAATACGAAGGAAAACAAAAAGCTTACTGTAATATTCCTCTGGATGGCTTGAATCATCTTTGTGAGATCCGAGCCATAGAATGTCTTCACTGCGGAATCAATAATCATGGCATCCCAAACCTGGAACAATGATAGTACTGGATAAAATTGCAAAAGGACAAAATAAATAGGCCCCAAACACATATACACACTTTCTCATGCACAAGTTTATTGGAAACTTTTGACACATAAACCTTCTTTGAGAACCTTGTTAAAAAAGGAGATCTCCATCGAAAAATTCTGACAAACGAGTCAGGAGAGAAAGAAGAATTGTCATTAGAACTAACATCAGTCAAGAAGGAGGCAAGGAAATCATTTTCTTGACTGAAATATACGTCTGCCTCAAATAACTGACATCTGTTGAACTATCATTTCCTTTTCCTTTTTGTTTTTTGTTCTTATATCTCTCTCACTATTAGAAAGCATAAATGACTACTGACAGGATAGGTCAATATTTCCTTGTTATTTAACAGCCTCCTTTGATTTCTTTTAACCAGCTATTGTTGCTTTGAAATGAAAATTTTGCCCCCTCTCCTCATCAGAACAAAGAAGAGACAACTGCTTTTTGAGTTTTAACTATAACATATAATGGTTAAGTAAAGATGGTAACATATTTGAGCATATTTGATTTGCCTTAAAATCATTTTGCTGCTTATCACAGGGAAAAGAAAAGGGGCTGCTGGAGGGAAATGCAGTTAAAAGGAGGTCATTGAAGTGCTTACTTGGTGTAGATTTGTCTTCTTACGGTACCAATAGACCGTAATTGTACCCCCACCTAGATCTCCTGTGAAGCCAACATGTAATGGCTGTAATCAGGAAAAAAAAAAATTAGGTTGGTGAATATACACCCTCTTTTCCCACAAGAAATAAGTAACAAATTTTCTTCCATACTTCCACAAGAAAGTGAGATGCTGAATCAATTTTAAAGGATAAAAGTAAGCAATACATAATTGATGGCTGTAGAAGTTGGATGAGAATTATTTATAAAATCATGGATTTGCCGCCAATGTTGCATCGAAAAATTCATCATAAAACCAAATGCAACATGATAGAGAACCAGAATTACAATGTTTCATTGTACCTTCAAAAAAAGTATAGAATTTTAAAGCTATAATATGTCATTCTAAACCAATGGCTTTAAAGATTAAGCTGTTGCATTTAAAAATTATTGTTTTTTGTAAGCACCATTCCTATGAACCATGTCACAAGACTAGTAAAAACACTGTTTCAAAAATTTACACTAAACTACCACTCTTCTATAGATAAGTCAAGGTAAATGAAGTGTACACCACCCTTCTTTTCTATTTCTTCTTTTTTTTTCTTCTTCTTTTGAACTAGTTGATAAAATAATAGCAGGCTCCAAGAACATATTTTGTGAGTTATCATTGATCATAAAACATTTCCCTTGAATCAAGTCAATTCCATACATACATACGTACATATATATATATATATATATATATATATATATATATATATATATGTATGTATGTATGCAACAGCATATTTTGTATGATTGCTCTTTCGGAATTCCTTTTAAGTTCAGAGGTACCAGAAGAAGAGCACAAACCTGATGGACATCCGCCATATAATGAGCTAAGAACAAAAGCGCCTCTGTCAAATTGTCTGTCACCAACATAAGAGTCTCCATATGATAAACCAGTGAAGGTTAAAAATATTATGCCATAGCATGTACAAGTGTTAATCCAGAGTGTGAACAATACTTACATTGCAACTTGGGATTATATCTCTGATATGCTGAATAGAGTTGCTTTGTATAGTTGAAAATTGCTCCAGTCACACATCTATTTTTAAGTCCAAAAGAATCATAGCAGTCTCCTATAAGAATGGCACACCACAGTATACAGGTTAATTGATGTCTGCAGAAATGTCATGCTTATGGATATCACTACAGAAAAAGTTAACAGAAACAAATACAAATACAAATGATATCAACATTAGCGAAACTGAAACATGAATAAAGAGAAACACCAAACTTACGGCAGTATCTATAGTTACACTGGAAATCTGGGGTGTCAACATAGTGCAAGGGACTAGTCCAGTGCCAGTCGTAGTACCACTTTATATCATCAGGCCAGGAGCATACTGATGCAAGCTCACCTTTAGCCGAATCCGGGAGCAGTTGTCTAACAGTAGCACGAGCTTCCTTACTGAGATATCGCTGAAGGATCAAGCAACGCATAATTAGAAGAAATTGGCAGCATTTCTGACTCACAGCGAACGTATGCAAAACTTCATACCCTTAGGAAATGAATTCTCAGGAAATGAATTCTATGTATCAAATATGCACAAATTAGTTTTTCCTTAACATCAGACCACAAGAAAAACCAACCCAAATCCCTGAATCTACAATTTAGATCCCATCTTTGTTGATAATTGAACTGTTTCTTCCTTAATCAAACCATATGATCTTATGGCTCAAAACATTTGGACAGTCCATAAACTTCTCAAAATTCATAATGCTACACATAATACACAGAAGAACAAATAATAATAATAATAAAAAGTCTCACCTCAGCTATCTTGCAAACAGCGTAATGACCATCCTTTCCCCAGCCGACTACCCCATGAACTAATTGCATAAGAACAAGCACCCTTGCAATCCATAGTAGCTCATGCCAACCCATTCTTCTAAAATCCATTTAGTGAATTCTGTAAAGTTTCAAAAGGCAACCATTTTAATTGTGCTTAAATGTTAACTCCTCTGTTTGGTTGATAAGAAAGTGAAGAAAGAGAGAGAGCAGAAAAATCCCATTTTGAGCCTAAAGTCTATTTTTATGAGTTTCAAGACAAACGTAAAAAAGGAAAACTCTTTTTCGTTTTAATTTGGAAAACATTTGGTAAAGAACATTTTCTCAGTGACCAAACAAACAGAAGATCATTTAATAACCAATTTTCCCAGAAAAAAAAAACCAATACCACAAAATATCTTGCCTTTTAATCACCGGGGAAAACTGCAAACTTTGTCAGAGATTTTCGTGAAGACGGAGAATATAACAGACATACCGTCCAGCATTACCTGGAAAGCAAGCATGCCTTCCTTCTCTTCTGTCTTTCCTCTCTTTTTTCTTTTAAATTTTTTTATCGTGGGTTAAAACTTAAAGGTAAAAAGTAGACAGTAATTCTAGAGTTACTGACAATTAAACAAGATAAAGTAACGAGCCTTTACTAACAAAATGTAAAGCTTTTATTTTTATTTCAGAATTTTTTTCCATCACGGCATTGTTCATTTCCTTTTATCAACCAGACTCCAAAGCCAAAGTAAACAGAAGAAATGAAGGCAATAGTGATAACAATACCAGGGGGCCCAGAGGTGCTGCAATTGCAACAAGTAGATGACCCGGAAATCAAAGATGATGAGGTCCTCATCAAGGTAGAAGCCACCGCTTTAAACCGGGCTGATACTCTCCAGAGGAAAGGTTCCTACCCTCCTCCAAAGGGTGCTAGTCCTTACCTTGGTCTTGAATGTTCTGGTACCATTCAAGCCGTTGGCAAGAACGTTTCTCGTTGGAAAGTTGGTGACCAGGTAATCGATAATTTCACTTCTTGCAAGTATAATTCATAGGGGTTTTTTGAGGTTTTTTTGGGGATCCGACAAAGTTGTGATTTTTGATTAATGATCCACTGTTTTTATTGAGCTGAGGTTTAAAGATCAGATTTTTAGAGGGTCTTAGCACACGGGGTATTGCTATATATAGGGCTGCAACTTTATTGAGTATCTTATTGTTTGTTTTGTGACAAGCTGTTTATACGTAGGTAGCTGCCCTTCTTAGTGGAGGTGGATATGCTGAGAAAGTGGCAGTTCCAGCTGGACAAGTTCTTCCAATCCCATCTGGGGTTTCCCTCAAAGATGCTGCTGGTTTACCTGAAGTGGCTTGTACTGTTTGGTCCACTGTTTTTATGATGAGTCGCTTATCTGCTGGAGAGACATTCTTAGTAACCTCTATATCCACTGTGTTTTCTACATATCATTCAATGTTGGCTTAGTTTGATGCTCCATAATTTTTGGGTTGCTAGGGTAATTCAATTTAATAAAATGAATATGGATAAGCTTTAGTGTGAGGTTTCTTGATTATCTAGGATCTTGTATGTCAAGCCGTATTTGTCAATATTCTCCTCCAATATCTACTCTATTGCTGGCTGATCTTTTGATCAGAGGCTTACAAGTGTTTAAGTACTTGAATTTTTATTGCATGTCCATATTATTATTTGTATGGCCTATCCATTGTCTAATCTATTATCCTTGAACTTACTGTAGGAGTTACTTGTCCTGATGTTTATCAGCCGAGATCATTACTGGAATTCTTACCATTGAAATTATTTAGGCTTCAGTGGGAGGAACTTAGTGCTTTACATTAACGAATGTTTCTGATGCCTGACCTAAGTGACTTATTTTCATCTTGTTTATTTCTTTGTAGTATCAGTCAACTAGTCTCTGATCCGTTGCTTGACATGTAAACCTATCACTGTTAAAATTTCAGGTCCATGGTGGTTCTAGTGGAATTGGAACTTTTGCAATTCAGATAGCCAAGACCAAAGGAGCAACAGTGTTTGTTACAGCAGGTCTAACTACAATGGTGATTATGTTGTAAATTTTGCGATTCCATATCTTCATATTTAGATGTTGTAGTGGTGGTCTCCAGGGAATGAAGAAAAGTTAGCTTTCTGCAAGAAACTTGGAGCTGATGTGTGCATCAATTACAAGACAGAGGACTTTGTCACTCGAGTTAAGGAAGAAACTGGAGGGAAGGGTATGTTCACTAGTATAGTTATTGCATCTTTCGTCTGCACTCTACTCTGGAATTATTGTTCTTGTATTGAGTACCAGCTTTTTCTCAGCATTTACTCAGCCAATTCAAAATTTTAAATGTTTAATGGCAGGTGTTGATGTAATTCTGGATTGTATTGGAGCAGCCTACCTTCAGCGAAACCTGGACAGCTTAAATTTTGATGGAAGGCTTTGTCTTATTGGCTTTCAGAGTGGAGCAGTCACCGAAATTAAACTCAATACTTTACTTCCAAAGCGCCTCACAGTGCAAGGTACTAGGGAACATAAAGAACATAAAACAGAGCACATTGTTTAGAGATATTGACAAAACCATGTACACATTCATAGATGCACCCACCTTTTCCTTGCTTCTATTTTCCCTTAATAGAAAATGATACTGCTTCTGATGTAATCTTATGTTTCACATATCTTCCATCTGTTGCTAAAATAGTTACAACATGAAGAACTCCACTATTCATTGTGGTGAGCATATTGGAAGCATGCCCTTATGAGATCGTGGATCATTATAGGTTTATTTAATTTGATATTTTTGTATTCAGGGGCTGCATTGCGACCAAGAAATCCAGAAAACAAAGCAATGGTTGTCAATGAAGTGGAGAAGAATGTTTGGCCTGAAATTGCAGCAGGCAAGGTGAAGCCTATCATCTACAAATATTTTCCCTTATCTGAGGCTGGGGAGGCTCATCGGCTCATGGAAAGTAGTGAGCATCTTGGGAAGATACTACTTGTTCCATAAACTGAGCCACTTCTGAATCTTTTATGTGTAGTTTTACTTGCTGATGTCCTTGTGGCGTAAATTTTTATCAAAAATGAAAATCATGCAGAACTGATATGTTGTGAAGGATTTTTAATACTTGCCATTGGCATTATTTCATAAAATAAAAACAAGTTGCTGTATTACCAACCACATTTACTTGACCTTTGACATATTGAAGGAAAAATTTGACAGTTGAAATTCAAAGAATGCACTAATGCTGATGCATTGGATATTTTGTTTGAAAGGTTTTTGACAGAATTAAGCAAGTTAATCAAAATTCAGGCCAGAAAAGGTAAAGAAAATAGGATCATTTGCTTTGCAAATTCATCATCACGATAAAATGCAGCAGCATCTTTCTCGCAATGTGGAATAGAATAAGGGGTTTGGAGAAGCAAGCATGGGGGAGAATCAAAACTTGCCAGTTCCAAACAAAAATAAAGTTGCAAGCCAAAACTGTGTTTATATTTAAAAATAAGGCGAGTCATTCTATTTTACCAAACCGTAGCTAAATCATAACACATGTAACTCCATGATTGACTAATTGTTTGATTGAAAATGACTCGCCGTTTGTTTAGCAATGGAGTCATCTGGTTTCTGCTTGATCCAATAGGCTGCCAAGTGTATCCTTATAAGACTACCCACCAAATTTTGTATTGTAATGTTTCAAGCAGCTACTCTTTTGGAACCACATGTTGCATGTATCATCTTCGACAATCATAAGTCTGTAGTGATAACAAAGTCAACCCATACAGCAGTTGCTGTCAAAAAGACTCCAAATCCAGGATGAAGGCTGTGGTGATAACAAGCCCAGGTGATCCAGAAGTATTGCAGCTACAAGATGTAGAAGACCCCAAGATCAAAGGTGATGAAGTCCTTATCAAAGTTGAGGCTGCAGCCCTGAACCGTGGTGACATCTATCAAAGACAAGGATTTTACCCTCCACCTCAAGGTGCTAGCCCTTACCCAGGTCTTGAGTGCTCAGGCATCATTGAATCCATCGGAGAAAATGTATCTCAGTGGAAAGTAGGAGATAAGGTGAATTCATCTGTAAGCATATGTGTTCCTATGTAGTATGTAAATACGTATACATACAGTTGACTTTGCATACAAATGTCAATTACCTTAACATGAGCTTCTCTTTTAATGGCTTTGTTTTACTTTTCTGGTATGACAAATTAAAGGTGTGTGCTCTTCTAAGTGGAGGAGGGTATGCCGAGAAAGTGGCTGTTCCAGCAGGGCAAGTTCTTCCTGTTCCATCAGGCGTTACACTGGCGGATGTTGCCTCTCTCCCAGAGGTAGCTTGCACAGTCTGGTCGACTGTTTTTATGATGAGTAGGCTCTGCGCTGGCGAAACCCTTCTGGTAACATTATCCTAGATCATTTTTTCCCCTGATGCATGATAATCTATGCTGATACTGTTAAGTATTGATCTGATCTTAGATCCATGGAGGCTCCAGTGGGATTGGTACATTTGCCATTCAGATTGCAAAGTTCAAAGGAGCAAAAGTTTTTGTCACAGCAGGTTTTATTTGCACTTGTGATCTTATCTGTATAGCTTAAAATTTTGTTTGTTTGTATTTATCTATTATATATACATCTTGGTCACCAGCGAATGAGCAAAAACTAGCCTTTTGCAAGGATCTTGGAGCCGATGTCTGCATCAATTACAAGACAGAGGACTTCGTAGCTCGAGTAAAGGAAGAGACAGGAGGCAAAGGTAGAAATTGTATCAATTTCTTAGAGTTCTTCAACATTGAAAAGACCAGTATCTTAGAACTAAATTTCCCTTATTAATGGCAGGCGTTGATGTTATTCTGGATTCTGTTGGAGCAGCCTACCTTCAGCGAAACCTTGACAGTTTAAACATTGATGGTAGGCTTTTTATCATTGGCTCCTTGAGTGGATTTGTTGCAGAAGTAAATATCGGAGCTATCTTCGCAAAACGGCTAACAATCCAAGGTATTATTATGTTCACAAAAGCCACCACACCATTTGCTTGCATGACAATGAAAATAGAAAGATATAATTTTCTAGAAATGTAATGTGCAGAGATACTTTTTAAGTGATATAATATCTTTCATTGCTTTTGATATGCAGCGGCTGCTTTGCGAACTAGAAGTGTAGAAGAAAAGGCAGCAATTGTCATTGAGGTGGAGAAGAATGTTTGGCCTGCAATTATCTCAGGCAAGGTGAAGCCAGTGGTTTACAAACACTTCCCACTAGGAGAAGCAGCAGAAGCTCACCGGCTTATGGAAAGTGGCAAGCACAGTGGGAAAATACTGCTCATTCCATAAGAATGTGAGATAGTCTTGCAGTTTAGTATAGGTTTAGATCCTTTTTATAAGAATGCTGGATGATTTCTGTCTGTTTTGTTGGTATTAATTCATCTTCAGTCTAGATTGAATGCATAGATGCTTGTCAAAATAAATTTAGAAAGCATCAGGGTATTGTATTCCTTTGCATAAATTAATCTTTTTAAAAGAAAAACAAAAGAAATCCCTTACAATAAGAATTGGAATTTTAGTCGCTGCATATTGCTTCAATTGCAAGGCTTTTCAGCATTCCAGGGCAAGGGTCACCAAGGTTAGCTGTGGAAACGGGTATTGAGCATTGCTCCTGACCAATACAAGCCTGCAAATTCAACCAAAGACGAAAAAGAAATTTGTTCAAGAACCAACAGATTTTCTTCTGCACGATTAATTAGAAAGGCTGAACTGAGAAATTTGCAGGCAAGTAGGTACCTGAGCCTGATATAAGAAAGGAAAAGGTCTGTTCTTACCTTCTGAACCATTGGTAGCATGTTTGCGTGGCAAATCCCTGTCCTAAATGCACCACAATTTCCTTGCGGAGATCCAAAACTGGCAAAGTTAACTGAAGTAATGCGCCATCCTTTTTCACAGGTCAGTCGAGCTTTGGGACTTTGAGACATGAAGCCTAAGTTTGGTTTCCAGGAATCAGCTGGCTGAGGATCTTTCTCAGATATAAATGAACAGATCTCTTGGCCGGTTCGTGTCAGCACAGAAATCTTTGTAGGGTCACCACCAAGCTCTTCATGAATGACTAATAGGTTCTCACCAGGATGCATCCAAGAGCGTGGGATATGATATCTGGACAGCATGATTAGTTCTTCAGGATTGACAATCACATATTAAAATCAGGAACATGAGTGATTGAATTCTTTTAACATAGGATCAAGATCAAATCCAGAAATTTACATAGGATCATGATCAAATTTTTCATAAAACTTACAATGTCTGAGCAGGTTGGCCACAATTCTTTTGACATTTTGTCGAATCATATTCTCCTCTGTAATCACAACTCTTGTTACAACCTTCAGATGGTGAGAGATAGGCAGGCCAGTATCGTCCTATGCTCTGTCCGTTAACCCAAGCTTGACCCTTCCCCATGCTAGTGAGATTTAAGGCTAGGGGACCTTTGCCTTCAGGAGCAAGGAAAGTAGCCTGAGGACAAGAAACAGAACATTAGACTACAAATGCTCCAACCAGCAATTAACAATCAACCTTGAGGGACTAAAATGACTTTCACAAGTGCATTAGGGGATAGTAACCCAATGTTTATAGCGGCATTAACAAAGAGTTTATTGAGTGTTAAAAAGATTGTATACCGAAGAAGAAAATTTACCTTGTACCATATCAATGTCTTGTTAACAGGTGGAATGCTCCCATTTTCCCACAGTGAACTATTTGCAAGACTTACTTTATCTAGACCAAGGTCTTCTCCCTCAAGCCCCACCTGATAATTGGATTCATAACATTAGAATCCTGGTTAGAAATCCATTAACAGTGAACATAAAATAACTCCTTTGCCCTTGGCTGCTCTAGACAGTTGGGAACCACCCTAAACTATAAACTTTAATTACCATAGTTGGTAACTCCATAGAAAGTTCAGATAAGTAAATCATTAGATCATCAAAGTATTTGCCTAGTTCATGGTCAATAGAATCTCCACAATGCCAATTCAAATGCAGTAACGGTTCCAAATTGTTTATAAAGGAAAGCCATTTCAATTTTAACCTAAATTTACATTTATCTTTAAAACTGCTCAAGCCTCACAAATGCAAGATTGGAAAGTAGTTTCAAGTGTAAACCTTCTTCAGTGATGAATTTGAAAATGCTGAAGAAAAAAGTATCATGACCTGATAGGATAAAAGGCAAGGGTATATAATTCAACATATCCCAAGATAATTTTGTTGATATGCAGACTTTAACCTGATATGTCCATTCTCCAGAAGAAACATCATATTTGACATTCCATGGATCAACAAGAACCACAGCAAAAATTCCTGCCCCTTGAACATCGAACCATGGCCCAAAGTTCTGAAGCATATAGAAGTAATAAACAGATAACTAAAAGTCAGTAACCCTTAGTCCTTGATACCAAAGACACCTTAATAAGAATCTTGATGCCTGCAGGTTTCGTTTTTCTCCAGATAATTGCAGTCCAGAAAGAGGGTCTGGAACTGAGTCTTTAGAACAATTATCAAATCAGACTTTCAATAAAATGTGAAAAAGCTGCCTTTGCCTACATAGGCCTTCTTCAAACATTAGGAGTGGTTGCATTTAGTTCCTTTGCTTTCATTTCCCTTGAACATCATCAAAAGCCTGAGCTGCGGTAAGTTTAGAAATTTTGTTTACCTGTACACCAACCATCATGCTCAACACATCTAGTGTATTATTTCCCTCAACAAGACTGATTTTCTCATTTATGGAAAAGCTTGCATCATCATGATTACCATATCCAAAAGCTGTGAAACACAGAATCAACAGAAATATATCTTGTTTAAAACTGAAATACAAGCTGATTAATTTTCTAGTGCAGTCATATATCTTGAACAGAGACCCTTGAGAAAAATTTGTATCTAATCATCATCAAGATTAGAACTTCCACGGTTTAAAATAGGAATTAGCAACACTATTGATTCTTAATATTGAATGTTAATGATGAAGATATAAAAACAGCAGGCAGAGAGTATTCCACTGCAATAGTTACAGTATTTACCTACAAGCCTTTTGTTGACAAAAACAAGTGCTGCATGTCCCAAACTTTCAATAAGCAAGAAGACCTCATTTGATTGATCAGGCATGATATTTATACTGCCAATACAAATGAAGCATTGTCAAAACAAAGGTAACAAAATCTATAGCAATGAATATGGTATGTCAGAGTTGATTTGTGTTAAGAACTTGGGATGTAAACTTTTACGTTATCCCATATACTTGGTTCTAATTCTTCAGTGCCACCTCCAAGAAAAAAGCCTATTCTCCTTCCTGCTTATTTTCTGGTTTAGAACGCAGCATTATCACAACATGAAATGTGCTTACATTGTTACACAAACTCATAATTGAATATTTTAAACAGTTCACTAACTTGAGCTTGATAGAATGGACAAAAACAATAAGTTCATTGATCAAACTATCAGAAACAAAAACCATTTTGACACAATAATGATTAGTGTTTCAAGCAAATTTCAATAAGCACCAGAATTATGGTCTATTTGCAGTTCTAGCTTCATCAACAAATTAAAGTTGGAAAGGATTTCACAATCAAGAAAGAATAACCAAAATTAGTAGTTTACCTTGTTGTGTACCATAGGTAATCACTAGTGTCTTTTGTTGTATTAATCTGCTCTAATAACCGTGATTCTGTAAAGGAGTTATTGCCCCAAAGACCTGGTTTTTCCTTGTACCAGCTCCATGATGATTCTGATAATAGAAACTTATTAACAGTAGTTTTATGAGCAAATGAGTTGTCATCAGAGTTTCTTTGTGTCACAACCTTCAATCAAGAAAACAAGTACAAGGAACAAGGTTAATGACATCGTAGTGCAAAGCTACTGGAAACCAAAAGAAGAAAATAAATCGAAATACCTTTGCTGTATTAAAAATGACATTCTTACAGTCTGAAAGGATGCTTACAGACCAAGCTGGAAGGAAGTATAAATTTCCATTAAATGTAACATTTGCATCTAACTTGCTGTCATAATTAGCAAGGAAAGCTGCACACTCATTGGAGGATTTGTAGTAGATATGTGCCTTCAAAGTTTGAAAAAGGAAGAAGACAGGAATATGTCAACATGATTACCAACAAAGAGATGGATAACAAGTGATAAGAACATGTAAATGGCATGAAACTCGAAAAAAGCTTTAATAATTACATGAAAAGAGGAATTTGCACCAAAAAGATGCTTTGATAAAAAATATCTCAGACACAACTTGTAAACAATGAAGAAGCAACTACATGCAGGAAAATTGGAATGCCATTGGATGGTTTTAGCTTATTACAGCTTCAAGATACTTCATTGAGCTAGTATCTTATTAGTCAGTCTACACTTGCACCTCATATCATACTCAGAGGGTACAAAAAAGTTACTGTGATCAGAGTTCAGAGCTATATGCTTTTTTCTCTTGTAAGAGAGAGAGAGAGAGAGGGAGAAACATGTTGAAACATCTAAAATTACCTCTAGATTATAACCAAGCTGCTGGCGAATTGGATCAGAGCTGATCAAATACTCCTCACAGTGCTTTATTGCCAAGTGTAAGTCACGCAGGTGACCCCATTTTGGTTGTCTAATAAAACCTGCATGAAAATCAAAATCGGATCCCAAATGTAGTTTGAAATGAAATAGGAGTTATTGGATGATCATAACTATAAGCAAACCTCTTTGGCAGATGGTCTATTTTCATTTCATCCTTGCACTTTAAAAAGAATGATAGAATTGGTTCAGCTAATATAAAATGGTGAGGCATCGCTCGGAGGAAATATCATGTTTATGGAAAGATTAGTGCTGCATGAACCAAGAAAGTTTACCATATTCATCTATTGGAGCATCATAATCATAGCTTGTTGCAATAAGAGGACCTCCAGCTGTTCGCCCGAAATTGGTTCCCCCAAAATACTGTTAACAGAACATATTCATACTGTTAGCAGACTAATATATTTATTCACATGTGTACCAAGTTACAAGAAGAACTATGAAAAAGAACTTAGTACAACTCACCATATAGTAGTTGTGAAAAGTTCCACCAGTTTCAAAGAAACGTGCAATGGCAAAAGCAAGGTCTTCAACAGGTCGATGAGGAATAGGGTATCCAAATGATTTAAACCTGCAGCATCCAAGTTTGAAAATGTTAGCTGTACTGCTATAATTACCATTGCTTGAAATGACTTAGCAGAACTAAACAAATGTGTCAGATTAGCAAGAGATAATTACCAGCCACTGTAGTTCTCAGTCCACATTTTCGGTTTTGATTGGGAATTTGGAGTGAATTGATCACAATAAAATCCATTGCATGTGTTTATCTGCAGGCAGCTTTTCATTATAGAAGATTGATTTAAACTGTTAACTTTTCAAATGCAATTAGTCAGAAAGTAATGTTTTTGCACCAGTAAAAGCTGTGTGAATCATACAAAATATCAATATTAGCGATGAAATTCATCAATCATATGAAATGGATATAGGATACCAATAATACACCATCTTTTTATCAGGAAAAACTTAACTTACAATTGGATCAGGTGCATCTTCTTGTCGGCACATAACCCAAGGTACTGTTGTATTAAGACTGATAGCAGCTTCTGCAGCCCATTTGACATATAATACTCCTGGAATCCCATATGCCCATTCTACAAGCTCATATTCATTTTCAACCTGTTCCATGATTATATCAGACATGTAACAATGAAAAAATTAACAGCAAAATATACAAATAAAAAAAAATTATAGTGAATGTTCACAATATAATATAATAAATCACCTGAGCAAGAATAATTGGCCCTCCTTGTGATGCAAAGAGATTCTCTTCCTTCATCAGTTCTACAATTTTGGTGAGAAAACGCAGCATTTCTTTCTGTAGTGACAACAGAAAAACACCTAGCTTACACAAGAATATGAGGTGGATTCATTCAAATGAAATCTTGCTATAAGATTGAGAACTACCAAAACAACCTACCCTGACAAAAGTTTACCCTGAACGGTTTACCCATACACAGAGAGAGAGAAGAAAGATACCTTGAACAAATCATTTGTCGTTCGGAACTGAATTCCAGGAATGGAATGTAACCAAAGAGGAAATCCACTGCCATGAAAAAAATTAATAGTTAAAAAATCCTTTCACCTAAGTACTATGGGAATAAAAATGTTGAAGCAGATAGTCCAAATAATCAATGACAGATTTGACAGACCATAGATATCAACAACTATTAAAAATTTAAAATGATATTTCATACCCATAATTCCATTCAGCACAAGCATATGGTCCTATCCTCAAGTGAACCAGAAGGCCAGCTTCCTGCACTGTTTTCACAAACTTCACCAGGTCAAACCTGCCTTCAAAGTAGTACTGCCCAAAAAAGAAAATATTTCACAATCTTAATTACCAAAAGAAAAAGAACCAAACGTAGTATTTAATTGGCTAACATGCTTGAGAGTCCAGACCAGCTGACTCCTGGCAAATTACGTAAACCCAAACATTATGGAATATGAAAGCGATAATTGTTTATATGAAATGAAACCCATGTTAAAAGGCCAGAGTACTAGGGATACTACCAAGACTAATCCAACCATCCATATACTCCACTCACCACAAACAAGATCGATGACAATAGCAATAATAGCAAACATTGAAGCTATACCTGTCCTCTAACTGGTTCATGGTAGTTCCAGAAAACATAAGTCTCAATCACATCCAATCCCCCTTCCTTGGATTTCCTAATGAGTTCCGGCCACACCTGAAAATGTCAATCCGTGTCATCACTTAACAGAGAAAGCGTCAAATGCATATGTATAAGATGGACATAGAACCAACCTCTGGTGTGCTTCTAGGATAATGGATAGAACCCGACTGCAACACCCTCCTCTTGCCATCAATAACCAGTGCTCTATGATCATATGTGACTGTGGTAGAAAGTACACTTTCAAAGCAGTAAACCACAAAAACAGATACGAAAAATAAAGCCAGTGACAATGATTTCTTGATATCCATAATTCAATTCAGCAAATTTGTGAAATAACGAAAAAAATAGGATACAAGGATATAGAAGTAAACTTTGCAAGATAATGCTGATAAAAAAATTGATTACTAACATGAACAAAATATAGGATTAAGTGCTGTCTTGTTTTCATTGTCTGAATCAAAACAAGCATGAGAAGAATTCTATGAAGTGCCTTAACGCACGATACTTAGCGAGACTTACAATGCTTGAAACCTGGCGTGAAGCAGTGGCCATTAACTGTGAATTTGAGGGATTTGCTCCTTTTCTGCCGCCCTGTTTGTGCGTGTTTGTTTCACACACTGGTCAAATGAGAAAATTTGGAGTCAAAATGCCAAGATTTCTATATTTGTTGAGACTTCAATATTTGGAAGATTTATTCCAATCATTTGCGCTGTGGTTCAGCAGATGCGACAAATGGACAAATTGCAATTTTAAGAGATTACAAATTATTAACTTGATTCATGCAACAAATCAAATTGTTCTGCTGAATTCAACTGCAGACAGACTTCTACCATTCAATAGAACAAATGAACTCAAACTCTTACTTATTGGATAAACTATGAGAGTTGAAAAGTACATATTTATGCTTATCAATCAGTCAGAGTTCAGTAAAGTCCAGCATGCTGCCACCGATAAATACGTGTATGGCGAGAGTTAACCACAATGGAGCCTCGTGGAGTGTAAACTGTCTCTTCTCCATGTCGTTTCTGAGGATATGGCGGATTTAACTTTCTAAAATGACACTGATTTCATCATACTAACCCGACGTCGTATCAGACGCTCCCTTATCTTTGACCTGATTTTCACGTGGCAAATCAGAGTCGATCCCGTGTTTTTGGACATGGAAAACGTGTCAATCATCGGTAGGTTAGTTGATACTTTAGACTAGGAACAGCAACCAACGGCGGATTCAACTTCTACGATTCTACTTCAGACCGCCAGTTCGGCTGCATCTACGTTATTTTCTAATTTCCTCAATCCCCCAAAGATTTCATTTATCAGGTTAATTTCCCGAATCTTTGTCTTAAATTTCTGTTCTTGCAAACTGGGTAGTTCTTAATTTTAACTTTAATTTTGACGAATTTGTAGTTCATCCCCTGAATTTTTTTGGGTCAAAATTCGGTTTCCTTGATAGCTGTTGTTCCATCCTTTGCAGATTCCTGGTTTGGGTTTCTCATCTCTTAGCTGAAACCATGGACTATAGCCAATTAAGTCGTGGGCAAATTACTCTGTTGGGATCTGCATTTTGTGCGATGCTTACACTGCATTTCACACTGCAGCTTGCATCACAGCATCTTTTCTACTGGAAAAACCCAAAGGAGCAGAAAGCTATACTGATTATCATCCTTATGGCTCCCATTTATGCTATTGTCTCCTTTGTGGGGTTATTGGATATTCGAGGAAGTCAAGCTTTCTTCATGTTTTTGGAGTCAATCAAGGAATGTTATGAAGCTTTAGTGAGTGCCCCTTTTGCTCAATCTTGGATTTGGTGTTGTTGGATTTATGTTTGTTGAAGCTAATCACTGCTGCTTTTGGATGTTCTTGATTGTAGGTGATTGCTAAATTCTTGGCTTTGATGTATAGTTACTTGAATATATCTATTAGCAAAAACATTGTACCAGATGAAATCAAAGGAAGAGAGATTCACCATTCATTTCCAATGACCCTTTTTCAGGTATGGAATTTTAAATCAATGCGTTAATTCAACAAGTTATGCTATTAAGTCTTAATCAAATCTCTTGATACATTGCGGTTGCTCAAACTGCAGCCTGGAACAGTTAGGCTGAACCACCAAACACTAAAGCTTCTTAAGTATTGGACATGGCAATTCGTCATCATCCGCCCAGTGTGTTCTATCTTGATGATAACACTGCAAATCATTGGGATTTATCCTTCTTGGTTGAGCTGGACATTCACTATCATCCTCAATATTTCTGTTTCATTAGCATTATATTCTTTGGTTATCTTTTACCATGTTTTTGCAAAAGAGTTGGCACCTCACAAGCCGCTTGCAAAGTTCTTGTGCATCAAGGGGATTGTTTTCTTCTGCTTTTGGCAGGTAAAACCTTGTTCTCTTCTATGAATCTTCAATTCTTTGGAGGGCCGACTTAGTTCACAAAAAATAGAAGCATGAAAGGATAGATTTCTAAAGTCTAAACCCATTACAGTAAACAGTGAAACTCCAGAGTAAAACTAACCAAACCTATTTCCTAGGCTCTTACCTCCCGTGAAGATAGGCTAACAAATACTCAGCTTTCATGATTTCTAACCAGAAAAGCTGTGGCCTCTACAATGAAACTATTCCTACCTATGAACAAGGGAAGATATTTTGTAGCTTGGCCTAATCTAGGTAATTCAACATGCGGTCATCATGTACTTAATCAGATTGGAACTCATCAAAGAATAGTAAATCCTAGCATATGTGTAAAAGCAACTTCTGAATTTTCTTCACGCTTCCTTTGCCTGGAAATTTCCTCTTCTTCCTGCTAAGAAGTTTGGAATTTTAGAATTTGAAAACTATAAATTCTTCAATTATTTGTAATTAATGCAAACTCTTTGACTGATTTGTTGTATTACATTTGAAAACTAACCTATCCTGGTAGCCAAAATTCTTGTCGTGTTGCAAGTTGCAACTCTTACCCCCCGGTACTACCAACTTTGTCCTTTCTTATCTTTGTTTTGTTAATGGTTTGTTGTTGAACCACATGTAGGGAGTGGTGCTTGACATACTCGTTGCCATGGGCGTCATTCGATCTCATCATTTTTGGTTGGATGTGGAGCACCTTGAGGAAGCTCTTCAAAACGTATTGGTATGTCTAGAGATGGTTGTTTTCTCTGTTCTCCAGCAGTATGCCTTCCATTTTGCACCTTATAGTGGAGAAACGGAAGCCAAGATGAAACTAGGCAAGAAAAATGAATGATATTTGGGATGCCCCAAGCTGTAATCGGAAGAAAATATTTATTCCTGTGGCCTGTGGACTATAATATAAGCTTTAGAAATGCTTGTACTCTACTTTATGGTAATTGCTTTTGTACATCAAACATGAATATCTGCAATGTAATATACTTTTTTTTATGCCTTTTTTTTTTTTTTGCTGATTTACTTTTTCAAAGAGAGTGTGAATGAAATATCTTCATAGTTTCTGATGGTAATAAAATATTTCATGAATCAAACTGTCCTGCTTGTATCATTCTACGGTACATCAATTACCATATTTGGAGTATGGACAAACCTCGTTATTAGTTATTACCCCTACATCCGGCAAAAATGGAAAAACCCAAGAAGAGAAGTTAAAAGCTATTTTACACTTTTTTTTTTTTTAACAGTAAGGAGAATCTTAATTTCTTGACCTTATAGGTTTCTGCTTTCTAGGCAACCAAACAGAAAGCAGGAAGGAAGAGGAGACAGAAGAAAAGGTTTTAGAATAGTAAGGCCACCCAAAGTGGGAGCCCCACTTTGACGAGCGTGTACACGCAGGCCTCCAACCGAAGAAAAAAACCGAAGAGTAAAAGTGAGACGAAAGTCAGCAAACAAAAACCAAAAACAAAAGAAAGACGCCCACTTTTCCATTTCTCGTTTCCTTTTGATTCTCCTTATTGTCCCTTGTTTCCTTCTTTCTTCTTTCTCATTGCGGGTTTTCTCTGATTCAAATAAAGATTTTTCAGACAAAAAAGACAGCTTTTTGCAGAGAAAAAAAGAAAACAGCTTTCGAGCAAAGGCAGAGATAGTTTGCATCATGAACAAGAAGGCTAACGTTTCTAAAGAACTCAACGCTAAACACGGAAAGGTTTTCTTCGTATTGTCTTTTTTTTTTTTTGTGTGTCTTTGTTTATTGCCCATTTAAGCTTTAGTGTTTTCTTTTGCTCTAGACTCTTTTTTTCTTATTGGTAAGGCCTGAATTTTGATATGTTTGAGCTATAATTTAATGGTGTGCAATATTTTTTTTTTTTTGGTACTCTTATGTTGATGAACTCTCTAAGCAAGGCCATGGCGAAGAGTCTGATTTCATTGTTGTTTTGAATTATTTGAACTTTCTGTAATTCTGGAATAGCTTTTGTCCTAGATTAAATTGTGTTATCTACCAATTTGGGTTTCCTTATGTGTTTATTTAATTAGTCCTAAGCTTAATTGGCCAATTTGGAATAGTTTTAAACTACTTGTCTCATATGATTTCCAGTTGTTTATCAATAAAAGAGAGTTGCATTACCCTTTATCTTTTAGCTGTCAATTATGTTTGGTGATCCCAGGGTGTCTGAAACTAAGGCCCACTGAAATACATTTGTCTATAGCTAATTAGGAAGCTGGTGCAGCCAATATTAGGTCTTTTACTCTTTGAGGTTGCAATAGTTTCTATTTAACATGTTACAGTTTGCTTGGATGTCTTAGGCAATGTATTATCGAATTAATTAAAATAGGCAAGACAATATGTGGTATTTTTCTCTTCCATAAGTGTTGTTTTTCATTGATTCAAGTTGTTTGCCATATACTATACCTCAATTGCCAATTAAACTTCCTATGCATATAGGTTCTGCTTCCTTTATGTGCAATTGTGTGTGTCTGTGTAAGTATGTTTGCAGAATAGTAATTTTATCTTAGTAAAAATATATATAACTTGCAATTTTGGCATCATCTGCACTTTCCTTCACAGCCAATGCCCAATGCTACCCTCTATGAAATGAATTTAGTCTGTTTTGTTGACCTTAAATTCCTTGAATGTGATAGCCTGAAACTAGACCTGCAAGCTTTTTATATGTTCCACCAATATGAATTTGACCTATCATCTTCTGCAGATATTGGATGGCCTTCTTAAGTTACCTGAAAATAGAGAGTGTGCGGACTGCAAAAGCAAGTAGGTATCTGGAAACATTGTAGCTCATGGTAATCTTTTACTGTGAGTATTAGTAAGATTGGGAACAAGATAGAAATTTTAAACTAGGCGCCTGAGTTACTGTAAAGGACTTGGACTCTGATGTATAATGGCTTGTCTTCTACGCAGGGGACCTCGATGGGCTAGTGTCAATGTAGGAATATTCATTTGCATGCAATGTTCGGGGATTCATAGAAGTCTTGGAGTACACATATCTAAGGTTTTGTTTATGTCATTTCATTGAAGTTTGCTTCTCTTTTCCCCTGAGTCTTGACAATTGGTGTCATTGATTCATATTTTGCGATTACAGTTTAATTTCTTGTTAACATGTTTATGGAGATCATATTTGATCTTATGCAGGTGAGGTCTGCCACTTTAGATACATGGCTTCCAGAACAGGTTTCTTTTATGCAATGTATGCCCCAGAGTTATTTTGTTGATTACCATCCCAAATCAAAATCAGCTGGTGATATAGTAATTCTGTTTTCTTCTTTCTTGCAGCCATGGGGAATGAGAAATCAAATAATTATTGGGAAGCAGAGCTGCCTCCCAATTACAACAGAGTTGGGATTGAGAATTTTATCCGTGCAAAGTACAACTTTAAAAACTACCCATCTAAAACTTTTAATTTCATTCTTGATTTTCGTCTGTTGCTTTGTTAGAAGTAGTTTTACTACTCGAAAATTTGCTTAAGGATGCTTATTTTCTTCAATAGGTATGAAGAAAAGAGATGGATTCCCAGGGCTCAAAAGGCAAAATCACCCTCGAGTGTGAGTGAAGAGAAGGAATTGCTTCATAGAATAGGAAACAGAAGTGGTGGGTACAAGTCTGTGAATCACGTGAATCATGCTTCTGAGGAGAAGAGAATTACTCACCCACCTGTCACAAATAACAGAACTCCTACTCCTAAATGGTCCTTGCCAGTGCATGTAAATGTTCCCCAGGAGGTAAGAACAATCTCTGTCTGGTCGTATACACTGATTGTTAATAAATACATTTTCTATTGCTGCATTGAAATGTTGAATATTAAAAGCAATGATTCTTTGATTCCATGTTGATGTAAGTTATAATTTTTATTTTATTAATTATGTTTCTTAGATGGGAAGTGAACATGATATAATGGGAGCTCTTTTGTTGCTTAGATGGGAAGTGAAAATATAAATTACACTAGGGTCTCTTGTGAAATGCTGAAATGCTTAAAGGTGCTAGGAAACATGAAAGAAAACAGATTTCAAGTTTATACCCAAAAATGAACATTTTAAAATAGTACTTTTCTTTATTACATGTATATGACATAGAAATGAATGTGTAATTGATCTACAGGTTACACCGGCTACAAGACCAACAGAACCTCAACTGAATTCCAAATCATCAGCATCAATGGCTGAATCTGTAAAGCAGGAGGTTACTACTACTCCATCAGTCTCAAATGCTGAATCAATAAATCGT
Organism: Firmiana major; assembly: GCA_033439115.1. Classification (NCBI taxonomy): domain Eukaryota; kingdom Viridiplantae; phylum Streptophyta; class Magnoliopsida; order Malvales; family Malvaceae; genus Firmiana; species Firmiana major. The sequence goes on along the minus strand of CM065914.1, from coordinate 1,376,969 downwards.
GATGTTATTAATACAGCATCAGCAGCACCACCCAAAGTCAATTATGCTACCGAACTTTTCAACTTGCTCTCCATGGGGGACTCTAGAGTAAATGACTCCAACGTTTCAGCTCGTGATACTTCTTGGGTTGGTTTTCCATGTATGTTTCTTTCCAGAATGATCGTCTATACAAATATTACTACTTTTAATGCCTTTTTCTTGAGCTTATCACTTTATAGTTTCTTGCTGAGAGCGTTGTTAAATATAGTACTTCATATTTGGTATTACTTTTAACCTTCAGCCTATCACTTTGCAGCTACTGAAGCAAAATCCTCTAGGGAGGCAAGTGGTTCATTTAACTTTAGTCAAAGCAAGGTGCAACTTGAAAATGGAACCGAGGATTTATTTAGAGATTCAGCAACAGTGAAACAAAAGTTTCCACAGAAACCACCTGGAGATATCAAACATGATATTGTGAACCTCTTTGAGAAGGTAAAGGTGTCTCCTGGTTGAAATCTGACATTGTATGTTGAATATTGACCGGTGCTTTTTGTAACAGAATAGCCTAATTTGATTATTATTGTAACAAGTATTCAATAATCTACTTGGAAGCTTCATCATCTTGAGCATCATAGTTATATCAGTCACCATTGAACTTATAGTTTAGTACCATGTCAAGTCACTGCAATCTATGTTCTTAACATTTACGGTGAACTTTTTGCAGTCAAGTATGGAGTCTTCATTTTCTATCCATCAGCAACAACTTGCTATGCTTTCCCAACAACAGTTCATCATCGGCACCGCAGCAAAGCCTAATGGTGGATCCCAAGCCTTTCCTGTCAATGCCCATCAATTCAGCTCCAATGGCTTGCTCTTTCCGGCTCCGAATTTTGGAAGCGTTGGCTTTCAAGTTCCTGGAATGGTGATGCCTGTCCCCAGTCTACAGAAACATATGCAGGTTTGCTTCTAACATGTTTTCACCATTGTTCTTTTTCCAGATTGTAACTTCATCTTTCATCCTATCACATCATGATATTATCTTCCTTTATCAGATGGGAAGCAACCAACAGATTCACGCAGCAGGAAATTCAGTTAATTTTCCAACTTCCAGGTGCATACACATTATTTTTGCTTGACCATCTAAAAGTTGCTTATTTCTAACTTTTATCAATTGATCAGATATTTTTTGGCTTTAGTTTTTAAGAATTGTATGAATCTTAAAGCAAACTGGCCCTTAGAGACACCAAAAAATAAATAAATAAATAACTAAAGTCCAATCACCAGATTCATAGTTATTAAGGTTCGCACACTGAATGTACTGTTGTATTAATTTGGTATGAGCACTGGAATGATTTCATTGGGAACAGTAGCTGGTATAGATAATTTGGTTACCAATGTGACATTTCGGTGCTCTATTTCATACCTTTATCGATCCCTGTATGAAGAGTTCTCTGTGAAATCAATTTTTTTAGCATAATACAAGCAGACACAGATATAAAACACTAGTCAGGCGTGGAAGCATGCGGACTCACACTAAGTTTAACAAGCACTTTGTTCAAATGCATTTCTTGTTTGATCAACAAGTAATCACTTTCCATTTGATCCAACTTGTCATATGCCCCATTCCTCTTCTCGCTAATTTGGTTGCTCCTGCAGCTTGTACACAACGGCGCCAGTAGTTCCACCAACCATCAGCATGAAAAATATTGGAGGTAGGCCTATCTCGACATCTCCTTCAGTGACTCCAACACAATGGGGAAAAGATTATGACTTCTCTTCATTAACACAAGGGATGCTTACAAGGCGTTAACTCATTGCCCGAATTATGGTGTGAACAGACGGACTTTCTTTGCATTACACAATCAAAGTGGAGTATACATATAAACTGTTAAAAGATAAGGGAATTGTTTTCTGTGCATTCTACATAAGATTTGGATCCCCTTCACATCATTTATATTTATTGGATACCGTTTCATTGTTATAATAATAATTCATTCTTACAAGAATTGTGCTGATTAATGTTTCGATTATCACCAAAGAAATTAGATAGTAACTTGGCATTTCTCTTACTGGAACATGAGCTTCCGAGCTGTTTCTCATTCTGTGATTTGACTTTGCGATGGTTGTTTAACTGAAGGAGATCTGCAGTTATGTATATTAAAATTTTCAGCAGATGGAAGATGGAAGCAAGCGACCTGATTCTTGTCTTTCATTTAATTCCAGTGCAATTGTAACATCTACTACTACATTTCGTGTTGCTGGGGCATTAGCTAAAATAACTTCTAGAAAGGACCAGATGACAAGTTTGAACAAGAAGGTGCAATATAAAATCTTTTGCTGAATTTTGGACACTACAGTTGACTTTGAAGCTTGTTATTTGGTTTGTTTAACTGCCTGAATGAGACGGTTTACCTGTCATGCAAAATTAATAACCGTACAAGTGTATGCACCCTAGCATCTCACAAACTTAAATACAATATCCTTTTTGGATGACTTATGGAAAATTTTCATTTTTATACTTGAAAAGTTTAAGAATTGGGAGATTACTTCATCTTCAAGATGAGAATATAACGTCAATTTATTATTGAAATTTACGGATTTATTAGATTTTTATCCATAAATTTTTCAAAATTTATAGATTATATAATAGTAAAAAAATCATGAGATTCGAATTTGAGTGATTTATACTCAAAATTTAAATTTGTCACTTGTGTGAATCTTCATTCGTAACTTATAAAATCTTGACCAACAAACATGAACAACTCAAATACAGGTTGAAGTCCTTTTATAATCAAGAAATCGAAAATCAAAATTTTATTTACGTTTTGTTTTTATTTTTATTTATTATTTTTAATTTCACTTTCAATATATATGTAGAACTCAAATCACCTCAAAGTATATTGATTATTTGCCATAGTTTAAATTAATACTCAAAATTATCTTAACTTTTATTTGACGCGAAGACAAAACTGAATTTTAACTAGGCATTATTCTCGATGAAAATAACCATCCAGTCACGAACATGATCTTTAGAAATAGAATCAGAAACAACTTTCAGCTTTCCATTATTTCTACGTACACGGTGACTCTTTATTAGCCAAATAAATAATATAATCATAATCAAAATCGAAGCCGAAATTTGGAAACCTAATAAAAATCAGAAGAAAAACAGAACAAACAACCTAGTAAATGATCCAATGAAAGAATGAAATCTGTCACCCATCCAACAGAAGGACGGCGCAAGATCAGTAACGGACTTGGACTATGGACTTGAAAAGCGCGCCTCTTTTTCTTCCATTAATTCTCATCTCCGTGTTTCTTGTTCTTCACCATATCAAGTCGTCATCGTACCAATCTTAGTTACAATTAAAAACAACATTCTACGGTGAATTTCAACAAACTGTCTCTACTTGAACGCCAACCTGTCAGGATTTCTGCAACTTGTTGACTTATCTAATCCCACCACCGTCCACAATTTCAACCGTCAAAACGGTTTTCGTCCCTGAATCACTATAAAACCTTATCGTTTTTGAATGTAAATTTCCAGGATGTTTCTACGATCAGGGATTCAGCCAAGCCGTGTCAATCTCAAGTTTAGTGTTCGGCCCACAACCCTTTCGATTTAACTGCTTTTTTTCAGTCAAATTCGTTGCACTTTTTTGACCAAACAAACAAGCTAGTAACATGGAACAACTCCTCAAGTAATCAGGACAAAATTAGAGACATTAACTCCCGGTGTTATTGTTGTAGCCTTTGTGGGACATATACTTGCAATGTTATCCATAATATTATCTTGCCAACCCAAATCTAGACAAATTAAATAGGCTTGCTTTTCTGACTTTCATTTTCCTTTTGTTTTCTTCTTGGAACGAATATGTGACACTACAGCTTAATTAGGGAGAAAAGTTGAGTAAATGGATTTCTTCTTTCCAGGTACGTACGAACGAATATCCAAAAGCATATCTTATAATCAAGATTCACTTTAAAAATTAAAACACCAAGCTACCAATACCGCCAAAAAAAAATTGTATGAAACTGATATTTTATGTATGAATCGATATTTATACTTTTGCAATAGCTGTTTTTTTTTTTTTTTTTATCCAAATTGGCATTAGGTATTGTTTGAATGATTACTATTACTCTTGACTCTAAATTGGAGGGTCACAAATTGGATTACCTCCTTAAAAAATCCCAAACTACCACCATTTTTTCTGATGCATACGCAAACCACATGTGCAGGGTTACTTGTTTATCTGCAAAAATACATGGCCAAAGTCCTTCTATAATGACATCCATGTACAATTGTCTAATTCAAATCTTCACACAATTTCGCTTGAAAATGAGATTTTTATCAATACAACTACTCTGCACTTTCTTCTTCGCCAGACTTTGATTAGTCGAGTCAACCCTATCTTCTCCTTGCAGCCTTAATCCTAAAACATTTGGAATATTAATGGACCGACAGTTTGTTGTGCCGCCTTCTCCGACACGCGTTTTAGCCGAAAGCAATCATTTTTTTATCAGCCTTCGTTAATCTTAATCCCTTTTTATGGAGCGTTGATTTCAAGTCCTTACCACAACCTTAATCTAGAAAGAAGATTAGTTTTTGGCTGAAAAGACTGACCGTTTCAAATGTCTTATCCTTTAAACCGCAAATTGCATGCAAACGGGTGGCATGCCAGACACGGCCAAAAGGCCAATTAAAGAGTTTTCAACTATCTCATTTCTTCTAAATTACCTTGATTTTGGGATATGCATGAAGTCAAATCTAAAAATAATATATATATATATATATATATATATATATTAGAGATAAATTTAATAATTCGGGTTGAAATGTGTCATTTTAAATAATATTAGAATAGAATAAAAAATGAAAATTTCATATTAAATTTTATGTTATAATACTAAATATAATATTTTTCTTAATTTTTTTAAATTTATATATAATTTTTATTAAATTTTAATTTTATATCACTTTAATATTTTTTATTTATATAATTTTTATATTATGCCACCATCGCATTGAAGTTTATCAGTACATATGATTAATTTCGAATCTTGAACTTGTTGGATTCGTGTTTTATTTTAACTGTTTGATTAAGTAATTAGAGGATGGGTTGAATTCCCATTACTAGCCATTAGCCATATTGTAGTTGTATTTGCATGAAAAAGAGTATTTACGTAGGGGCACATGCAATCTCGTCCGTCAAATTTAACAAAGAATATTACTAGTATATTTTTTTGGTTGACTTTCCTTAGACTCGACCAATATGACTTGCCCACCTAGCTACATCACTCATGGAAAATTCTCGTCATCATTTAGGGTTGAGCTACTTTGAATTGGGTTTATAATTTAAGAAAAAAAATACGAGTATAGGTAAAAATTATAATCACAATTAAAATAATATTTAACATGCATTAAAAATAATAAGAAATTAATAAACAAGCCAAATTAAAATACAATTGGACTTAAACCAGACCCTGATAATGGATTTATAATTCTTAAACTAAATATATTATAGTATATGATTTAAATATAAAAAAAATACTATAGTAGATGATTTAATTAGGGGATGGGATTTCTTCTATTATAAGTTGGGATGCACAAATAATGGTGTTTAATAATTCTGAATTGATGGAAGAATCATATAAGATATATATACTATTGAGTATTGATCATGTATTCATGCCCTTTAGAAAGGATGTCTTGTAGGTTGTAACCAACAAACAAAATTATGGGTAAAACGTCATGAAAATGAAATTATTAAAGAGATGAAAGCTAATTAATTCAATGTTGTTATGACGTCTTTGTATATACACATGGAATTACAGAATTTTCTTGCTAATATATATATATATATATATATATATATATATATGCATGGTGGTTAAGGGTTTTTTTGGGGCTAATTTATTTGACGTGTAATTGAAAAATATCTGCTTAACCAATTAAGTGTTAAAGATAAAATCGACCAAATGGGGCAGAAAGAAAAATTCATGTCTCAAGTCTATGTTTCTTGTTGATGTCATGATTGAACATAATAAACATACAAATTCTCCAGGACTTTCTACATCAGGGGGCCTCATGCTGCCTTAATATATAGTTTTGAGAATATATTATAAATTGTTCGCCCATGAATATACATGGACCAAGTCCTACTAGTACTAATAACTGCAAGTCTTCAATATCATTGTTTTTTTTTCTTTTTTTTTTTTTATAATTCAAAAATGACAGTAAAGATTCAAATTTAAATTCAAATTTAACAATATATTATAATTTTTTAATAATCATCCTACTAAGACTTTGATTTTGTATTTTGGCCTGGTGCCAAAAGAAAAAAGCCCATTAAAGGTGGGATCAATATCGATTCATAATTTATAAGGGAAAAATGATGGTACTAGACTTCTAGTTAGTGGGACATAATATATTCCATTGTCTGTTTTCCAAAATACTTCAGATGCTCAGTCATGTCTCTATCTTACCCCATTATGTTCCTTTGGTCCTAATTAAGCACAACTAAACCAGTTTTAAGCTAAGTATATTATCTCTCATAAATAATCTAAAAACAACTTTTATCCATATATATATATATATTAATAAACCAACGCTATGCTACAAGCTCTATTTAAAGACCAAATTTATTAATCATATAGTTTTTCATATTTAGTACAGATTAAGTAAATAAACCAAACATAATGTTTTAGTGACGACCACATTTGCATGCAAATCCAAGAAAATGTGATTTAGATTTTAGGATTAACACAACAGTAGCAGCAAAGCAACTCGCACAAAAGAAAAAGCATGGTGTGATGGGTTACTACATTTGGAGTCAGACGCGGCTCATGACCTAATCCAATCTTTTACCAACAATAAATTGGTAGAACACGGCCACGACTGTTTCACTACTTTGTAGAAAGTGTTAAAAAAGCCCCAAGCTTTTACATAAAATCACCAGTTCTTTCAGTCGTACAAAGAAAAGGGTTGGTCGGTCAGTGACTCATGGTGCACCCATAAAGCTGTAGGGCACATGCCCAAAGGTCGAACCCCCGCCCCTATCCCCTCCGCACCCACTGGGTCAGCGCTGGAGGATCTAGCTACAACAACCGTGACTAACGCTCCTTAATATGATAGTTGGAAAATATACACCTAGTATTCATTCCCATTTAAATAATTAAAAAAAAATTCCTAACTACCACTTTATTGCCCATTTTGCCTTATTATAGTCTGTCAATTCCTTAAAATAGCTGTTCTCTGTACATTCTCTGGTAAGATAATTAAGTATGCTAAAATTCTTGAAACCTCTGCCTCCATTATTACTTGGTTGGCCCATCCAACCACTCCAAACTATTAAATTTCCATTCTCTATTTTTTTTTTTTTTTAAATTGAAGCTTCTTGGAGGTTAAGATTTTGAGATTTAAAAATTAGAGTTTAATTTAAATCTATTCATTCTATTCTTTGTTTAGGGAAGCTATAAATAGTGAAAAATGTTGAGGGAAGATAAAAATTTTTGAAAGGATATTATTTGAAAAGATATAACAAAATAAAAATTAAAAATGCATGCATCTTATATAATAATGAACAAAAAAATTATAATAATAATTTAACGTGAATTTATATATTAATTTATTAAATTTATTTTAATATTAATATAAAAACTTCAAATGCAATGATTATGATGATGATTCATTCCTTTGTTTTAAGAGTGATATTATTATAAAATTTAAAATTTAAAATTTAGCCCTTACAATTTTTTTTCTTACTTCAAAATTAAGATTTTGTAAAAAGATATTTATTTTAGTTTATTATTATTTAAAAATTATAAAATTTATTACCTGTATTTTTTTAATCTTGAGACTACTATATTTTCTTTTTTTTAAAGAAAAAATAAAAATCCAGTAGTTAAGACTTAAATGAGTGATTAGGAAAAGAGAATAAAAATGGTAAAATTGTTTTACTTGAAATTGTTTAAGAAAAAGCGTATAAGTAGCGGTGAATAGAATAAGAGTGATTGAGAAGGTAAATCTTAAATGTCAAAAGAGAAGCATAATTATGATGGTAACTTCTAACTGATTTCTTGTCGCTTAAACAGAAAAAGCAGAAAGCTTCGTTTCAACCTTCACCTTCATCTTTTTAACAATTTAATTTTTAATCAGAAAATAGAAATGAATAATCTAAATTCAATTTTTTCAAACCTGGGCCCACCATTCTTACAAAGGAATCTCAGCCGTTAAATTACATTTTCTCATAAATCAAAGGGCCAAGATTCAATCATAAACTGTGTCCCCGCTCTCCCCCTCTCTATATATATACACGTTCAGTTGTTCACCTCACTCGTCACTCTCAATCCTCTCCTTTTTTCCAAGGCAAGGGTTTTTTTTACTTCCACCTGAAAAAATGGCATCGGCGAGCACTTGGATGTTGTCGCTAAAGGTACTGTTTATTTCTACTGGTGTATTGTGTATTGCTTTCGGACTTAAAGTCTCTGTTCCTTTGGTTTTGGAATTCTCTGTTTCTCAAGCTCCGTTATTGTGGAGTACGTTCCGTTCTTGGCTCAAGCCTCCGTATCTTTACTTCGTCATCAATGGGATCATTATAACAATTGCAGCGTCGTCTCGGTTTCATCAATACAACGGTGAGAAAGATCAGCCGGAGCAGATGCAGCGGCGATCGAAGATCTCGGTGGATCAACGGCCAGCATTAATGGAGTACGAGATGAAGAACGGCTTGGCTTTTGGTGCAGTAGAATCGAGTTCTTTCGTGTACGAGCAAAAGAAGAGAGGAGAAGAGATGGAAACGAGGATTTTTGAGGAGAACAATGTGGCGGTTGAAGATGATAGAGATGAAGGTGACGTGTTTGCCATCTCCAAGTCGGAGTGGGCCCCTCCAGCGACAATGGATTCGTTGGAGATTCCATCGGAGAAACCCCCAGCTTCTTCTAGATTCAGTCACCGGAAACCTGTTAAAGCCAATCCTGAAGGTATATTCAGTATCTCTCTATCAAATCTTTTTAAATATATTATTTTATTTATTAGAAGAATGTTAACGTTACTAGGTTAGATTTGTCTATATCTAAAGTTTCGAAATTCAAAAAATTCAGCTTTTTTGGTCTAGTAGACGGAGCCTTCCCGGCGGCGTTTCACTTCTTTTGTTTGCGTCTTCTTTATCATTTTGGAAACGAAACGGCGTCGGTCCGATTTTCTAAATATGTAAATTACGTATCTAAATTAATTAATTATCTGCGGCTAATGCAGGTAGCGGAGCGCTGCGAGTGGCGAAGCCAAAACGGCATGAGACGCTGGAGAACACGTGGAAGATGATAACGGAAGGGAGATCAATGCCGTTGACGAGACACTTGAAGAGGTCGGACACGTGGGAGAATCACGGCCGTGATATCAACGTGGAAGCACTGGGCGACTCACCTCAGATGAAGAAATCAGAAACGTTCAGAGACCGAACCAATTACCAGCAGCCAGCTGTGCCAGTGAGCTCCTCTCCGGTTCCCGCAAAGCTGAGGAAAGAGCCGTCGCTGAGTCAGGAGGAATTGAACCGTCGAGTGGAAGCGTTTATACAGAAGTTCAACGAGGAGATGAGGTTACAGAGACAAGAGTCACTTAATCAGTACATGGAGATGATTAACCGTGGAAGTTAAGTAGTTAACCACTAATTATCAATAATCACAATTAAAATCATGCTTTTTTAAGGAGTAGAAAATATCTTATTCCAACATAACTAGAAAAAAAAAAAAAAGAGGTTTTATGTACAGCTGGGTTGAAATACGAGTGTTAGTAGGATCATAAGAATTAAAAGCGTTGTAAATGAAGATAATTAGCAGTGTTTTTTTTTTTTTTTTTGTTTTTTGGTGAGAATAATTAGCAGTGTTTTGTTGTTTAATTCATGATTCTATGAATGATATTTTTCTGTTCAATCTAATCAAATCTGTACTTTGTGGGAAGGTCATTGTCTTGTCGACCTACAGTGACCAATGGTGACCTAGAATATGGGGAATTAGGGACCGGCCCCAGAGTTGCAAATGTTGATCCATGGTTGGGAGTTGGGACATGGGACCCAAGCCGAATGCATGTGATGAATCTGGTTTAGTCTGGTCTGGTCTGCTCCTAAATTAAACAGATTTTTTTTTTTTCATATTATATAATTAAGGACAGAGTTAAAAATATTTGGATAAATGCCAACATATAATACGTTGTTGTAATTTTTTAATCATTTAATTAAAAATTTATTGACAAATTAAATTGAATTTAATTTTAATTAGTTTTCATTAAGGAAAATGATCAATTTTCACTTCAAACCCATTGTATTTTTTTATAAAAGCCGAGGTTTTAATATTTATGGAATTGTTTTTTTTTTCTTACAAAGTAGCTTAAATATAAGAAAAAAAATGTTATATGTATTAAGTTTTGAATTCTAATAATTATATTAACGATTGGAGCAAAATTCGACGTTCTATGAAATTGGGTTTTTGATGATTTGTTTCGAAGGAAATTTACTGTTGCTTCAAGGTCAAGCATTGCGGCAGAAAGTATTGCCGTATCTTAAAGCTTGATGTAAGTAGCAATATAGTCACAATAATTGATACACATAGCATAGGCCCCACCCCAAACAAAGTTAAAAACAAAAACAAGAAATTCTATTCACTTGATCCACTTTTGTCGAACGCAACGGAAAGGAGTCGCTTGGTTGACGGGTCAGGTCAGCTTCAGCCTGGAAAATGTGGCATTTTCACCACTATCATAACGTAGCATGCGTCTCTCATAATTGCATTATGAATATAGGTATGTGTGTGTTAATGGCCGATGGGTTTACCTCATAATCATCACACTTCCGCTTTTGCTGCGAATTCACTTCTTCTTTCAATAATTCAGGACCTTTCGGTGTAATCATTGATGTGCTGTTGAGTGCTGGCTGGACACTCCGCATATCTATTGATTTATGCCAAAAGGATGGCCGGAAAACGACTTTATAGTAACACAATTGACTTCCTCTCGAGGTAGCCAGCAGCAGTAGAAGAAGAAAATGAATTAGACGTGCAATTTACTCTAGAAACATATCTGATTGGCAATAGGAAAAGCTCACTAGTCAGCATAATCCATGCTGTCGATAATTTATTGAGATTGATTGACTTTAAGATTAACCGTTCGTTAGATTTAAAATATAAAAAATATCAAAACAGAATAAAAACTTAAGTTTTAATCATTCATATTTATAATTTGCGTTTTATTTTTTAATTTATTATATTTATATACAATTTTATACAACTTACTATATCTGAAATTTACTATATAACTCTCTATATTCGCTCAATCAAGAAGTTGAGGACTCCATTAATGATGGTTGGGTCTGGGGTAGTAAAAAGGGGAGGGAAGTGATGGTTGAGTTTAGGATAGGAATCGGGTTTGGTTAATCTGCTTCAGGGTTTAAGGTATGGGCTACATCGGCCATGAAATATGGTCCATTGGACTATGTTAAAAGGACTTATAGGCTTTGAATAAACTTTCATAGCCCATTATCAATCATGGTTGGGTTGTGGAGCAAGCACGAGGCCTAATTTCTTCTGCTAAATCAAACGGACTGTCGGTTGGAGCACTTAACAACCATATAAAAAAATATATATAAAAATTATTAAAGATATATAAATTATATAAAAATTGAAATACCATTGTATTTAATGATATAATTTTGATACGATTTTTTTATATTTTATACGTATAAAATACAATTGTATGATTTAAAGCAATTAAGTTTTAGTAGAAAATTTTATATTAAATTATAATTTTCATGTGATATAATTATGTCAGGTCTAGTAGGAGTAGAGGTAAGGGGCATTATTTTACTTTTCAGGCCATGCCCAACTGCTACACGTAGATGCCGTAAGCAGCCAATAATATATTCCACCCCACACGCAACCCCTCCGTTCTCTCTCTCTCTGCTGCAAACAACACCACACCACTGCACGACATTCAAAGGCGCGTTTCAGTTCTTCGTAAGTCATCTTCCCTTCCCCACACCATTATTATTATTTTTTATTTTCTATCAAATAAATAAAACAAGCAACTTTTTTTTTTCTTTTTTATTTTCTGTCTCCTATAATTTGCACCGAGAACGTAGAATTTTGTTAGGGCTTTTACTCGTTCTGGGATGAACTAAGGTAAGAAATTTTCTTGGGTTCTCTCTACTTTTGTTCTTGATCAGCTCTTTCTTTTGTTGCCCTTATTGTATTGCTTGGGAAATCGGATCGAACTGAAGAGTAATGTTGAATTTCTTATGTTTTCGGTGTTTGTTGATGAAGAAATAATGAAGTTCATGTTTTTTTCCGCGTATCTTTCTTTTTCTTTGATGATTTCAATTTGGTTGGATTCATGAGTTATGCAGAAAAATAGAATCTTTATTAATGATGAATTGATAGCAATCTGATTGGTTTTTTTTTTTTTTTTTGTTTGTTTTTGATTCAATTGATTTGCAGTTGATAACAGTTTGGTTCTCTTTGCGCGTGTCCCGTTCTCTTCTCCAATCCTCCAAACTCAAACCCGAAACCCCGTTTTATCTGATCCCAAGTTGACCCTTTTATTCAGTTTATACCAAGTCTTGCCTAAATGGAGGTTAAGCTATGGAACGACAAGCGCGAGAGAGAAATGTATGAGAATTTTGCGGAGCTATACGCCATTATCAAAGCAACAGAGAAGGTTGAGAAGGCTTATGTGAGGGATATTATTTCATCATCTGAATATGAAACTGAGTGCCAAAAGCTTATTGCTCATTTCAGAACCTTAGCTTCCACGCTCAAAGACACAGTCCCTAGCATTGAACGCTTTGCTGATACATATAAGATGGACTGCCCGGCTGCTATAAATCGTCTGGTGACCTCTGGGGTGCCTGCCACTGTGGAGCACCGGGCTGCTGCAGCTGCCTCTGCTACTACCTCTGCTGCCATTGTCGCCGAATGTGTGCAGAATTTTATTACTGCCATGGATTCATTGAAACTGAATATGGTGGCAGTTGATCAAGTGCATCCTTTGTTGTCTGACCTCTCATCATCACTTAATAAGCTCAGTATTTTGCCTCCTGACTTCGAGGGGAAGACGAAGATGAAGGATTGGATTTCAAGGTTGTCAAAGATGAGGGCTGCAGATGAGTTAACAGAGCAGCAAGCTAGGCAGCTCCACTTTGATTTGGAATCTTCATACAATTCATTCATGGCAGCTTTGCCAAATGCTGGTACTTGAAGTAATCCAGTATACCGAATTCACAATCAGTGCTGCAAACTGGTGGATTCTCAGTGATTTCTGAAATGGATTTTAAGTTAATTACAATGTATACATTTTGGGAATTATTTTATTGTGTAACCTTAGAATGCTATTATGTGCCGATTATTGAGAAATTGCTTATGTCGTCATTCCTTGAGAATGAGTTTGTGCTTTGATTTGGTTTTCCAATGTTAATATATTCATTCGCCTTCTGTTTTTTGCCATGGTAGTTTATTTGCCATTATGCTCGAGTGATAGCTGTCTTGTATATAAATTGTTTAAGATCTCCTGGCCATACTTGTTGAATTCCAACTTGATTGGATAGAAGAATCAAAAATGCCCGAAGTGAAGAAATTTCCCGAGCTGTCATCTTCTTTTTGTTATCCCATCTCTAAATCAGGCTTATCACTGAAATTTATAGATCGTCTATTAAATGTAAAGATCGTTTATCAATAAAAAATTATGAAAGAAGGGTAGGAATTTAAATCTAAGTGCTCTACGGTGAGCATTAGAACCTTACCAACTCGTTGGCCCCCAACTGTCATTTCTATTTGTGCTATTTTTGTGAGAAAACTTGTCTAGGACACTGCTATTTCATGTGAGAAAAACAATAGTTTCTTACACACTTGCTATATGAACGATCTAAACAGAATTTTGTTAGATTGAAAATGAGAATACATCTCAAGAAGAGATTTTCCTATAAGAGATGTATAATTGTTGGTAATAGTGGTAAGAGGAGGACTATAACAAGGACAGTACCAGCAACTATTGCTATACAAGTCCACTTCCTCGATTCCTTCTGATATTCCCTAGCCTCCTGAAGGTGTTCGGTGCCTCGTCTTACAAAGGAACTAGCATGAGCGACATGGCTTTCAATGTCGTTGAGTTGGTGACCCTGAGCTTCCACAAGGGCGGCCATGTCCAGGAATATCTGATGGAGTTCAATCAAATTCTTCTCAATCTCCTTAACAGCATCATGTCTTTCTTGAATTTCTGATATGGTATCCATAATCTGACCTCTTCCTTGTTCCTGAATGGCCCTTTGCAGGAAGCTTTCGCTTTCACCGCTTGATATTAAATTCTCAATAGTCTCTTCATCAGCCTTCTGCCCCGTGATGGTAAAATACCTGCGTTCCACTGTTTCTTTGTATTCTAATTGCATTTTTGATCTCAGTCCCTGAAAATCATCCATCAAGTCCTTTAGTTTCTTTCCCAAGCCACTGACCACTGAGGTTCTGGTTCTATCTGCAGATGATCCAGGACCACAACCCTGAATGTTTCGACTAGCTGCATTGGAGCGTTCTAAACCTTCAAGCTTTCCCTTGATGATTTTCACTCTTTTAAGCACCTGTTCAACATCAGAGTCCATTCTGGCACGCACTTCTTTCATGGTCTTGGCATTGTGAACAGTTTTGCTTTCTTCATTGGCTTCTTGTAATGCCTTGTACAGCCGTTCAACATTTTTCATGTCTTCCTTTACATTCTCAACATCTTCAAAGAATTTGTCGAGATTAACGCTCTCATTTGCAGCTTCCAGGTCATCCAGGTAGGCCTGTTGCTTCAGGTCCGTGTATTTCTTGAACGAACTCGAGATTAAATCATTCATCTTGACAGAACTTAACAAAGCACTCCTTTTTCTTGAACGACTAGTTTGTTTACCCCAAAGGGTTGATGAAGCTGTCTATGAACTACTCTAATATTAATTTGTAATGTCTTTCTTACTGTAATTGGAGTTTCAAGGGGGCTTGGGGCTTTGTCTTCCTCTTCATCAAGTGCTATTGGCAAAGGAGGAGGAAGAGAGGAGGTGACAAAAGGAAAACTGTCAACAATCCAGGGCAAAGGCTAATCTGCCTTATTTTTGGTAAGAAAGAAGGTATTAGAGGCATAAGGTTATTTGAGAATAGGTAATCTAAAAAAAGGCAGACCATTCAATGAGCATGAGAGAAATCGATGACACTCCTTTTTTCAGTGGATACCAAGATAGCTTTGGTTGACCTGGTCATCCTTTTTTATCCATGTATCCATCACAATCCTCATAACACCCAAATGCCCAAGTTTAATCTATGAATCAAATCCATTTCTTTATTTTCCATCTCGAAGCTGCCAATTCTTAATCCACCCAGGTTTACACCTTGAATCTAACCCTCTGAAAAGCAGGGGAACTGTGATTTGGATTGCTTTAATTTGACCTCTCAGCAACTAGCAGCTTATAAGTTTGGTTGTCATTTTGCATAGTTCAAACCCCTTAAAACAGTGTGCAGAACTCCTGTCAGAATCGAAACCACATGATTTTCAGTTTACTCGTCATCCTTCACGTTAAATCATTCATAAGATGACCGAATCAGTGGAGGGTTGAAGATTATTCTAAAACTAATAATTCATATATATGACATATATATATATATATTGTATTATATAAAACTTAAATTTCATATCATAATTCTATCTTTATACATTTAATACAAAACTTTTTTTAATTTTTACCATATTTATATTCAATTTTTATCAATGTTTAATGTATCATTTTTGTCTTATTTGTATCGTCCCACTATATCATCTTTAAAATTACCAGGACTACCGTAAGCGCATTCTTTGATTTTGTGACCTGGTGAAATTTAGTAGGCAAGGCAATAAAACAACATAAATCAACAGAAGGTAATTTCTCTTTTAGTGATTGGATAAGCAGGCACTTAACTTACATCCTCAGTTCTTCTCGATGTGTAAAAGGTGAGCTCCTAATTCCTAACATGAACTAACAAAGCTTCAACCTCCTATCCCACTGGCTGCATTTGCATCATCACCCCCTCCCCCACTTTAGTTTATCAGTAGCTGCGCATCCACTTACATTACTGTAGAGAAGATGACAGTAAAAAACTAATCACCAAATCATCAGTTGCTTAAGCTCGTTCCCAACCTTATGCCCCTCTTCCTTCGTGTACAGCCGTGAAGATCAATGCCGATGCGGATGTATGTGTAATCAAAACTGTACCGCTCTCTTCTAGATAGTGATTCCTTGTTAATGGTCAACGTGACATGGTACAATGATCTAACTAGTGGCTGATGTAGGTGCAGATGTTTTAATAGAGAAAACTGCTGGATCGGCATGTTGATGACTGGCTCAAAGGTTGACACTGGAAATGGTTTTTTCTCCTTCTGTGCCTCCGCCCGGTTGGGTATGAGAAGCTGCTGAATTACTATAGCCACCAAAGCTTAACATACTTTGCTGCCTAAGGTACTTCTCAGTGGCATCTTGAAGCAATCTCATCATACTGCCAGAATCTGAACCGGGGGACAGCTCTTCTTCTCGCTCTGGCTGGATATTCAAGTCAATTTGGCCTTTAAAAGGTGAAGTTGAGGATTTTACTCTGTTAGGATCATCATCTGAACCCTCACTGACAACCTTTTTCGGGTTTGGACCGCCATCTCCAGCATTAGTGGCGGGGCAAGGGTCATCATCCAATATTTTATCAGGCAATGAAGGTTGCTGCTTCTTCCGTGTAGTTTCTGCTTCCTTTTGTGACTGTTTCTTCTCACGCTGCAACATGAGGGTGCGGAACCGTCTCTTCACTGATTGGCAGACATTACAAACACATGTCTGTTTGTGTTTGGGGCCCTTCCCACTTGGGGGCTGAATGCACACAATACATGAGCAGCCGGGTCTATGCCGGGGGTGCTTTGTTGTGGCCTGAGATGAAGCAGGGAGAGCCTCACCCTCTCCCAAGATAGCTAGGTTGGCAAGAGTGTCCAAACCCTCCAAAGCATCTGCGTTTTCTGGTCCCTGTTTAGCAGCCTTCATTTTCTTAGAAGCAGCTGTCAATCACAATCAAAAAACCAATTTGCTAATCTCACAATAGGAAATGTACAAGAATCAGCATTTTACACAAAAAAATCACCCTCAAGAAATCAAATTCATTAATACTCCGCTCCAGGTCAGTCATACATAACGTAAGTATTTTGTTCTTTCCAAGCAACAAATACCTGGATTACAGTGTGGCAGCAAATTTTCCAGTTGTTCAGCAGTCAATTCTTGAGTGGCTGAACAAAAAGATCTGCCAACATGGTAGATAAAGAAGAGTTCATGCAATGTCCACGCAAAAACTAATTTTTGTGTTTTTTTTTTAAAAAAAAACTTATTTTCAAGGGTTATTTTACCTTTTATTTCTTTTTTGGTGGGTAGTGCATTAAATCAATTTGGTTGAGAAAGTTAAACATCATATTTACATGTCCAGCACCCCTAGCAAAAAACAACATTGGCAAAATAGAGAAAAACATTCGAATGAGTGCTTACCTTTCTGGATCCCATGAGTTACTGGAACAGGTCCACTTGGAAGGAAGGAGAACATCGGAAGGCAATCTACGCCACTTAAAACAATTTTCGCATTGAGCCCATTGAATCTTTTCCCTGACACAAGAAACAGACACCGGTATTTGCTGGTTTAAGAGAACTCTTGCTTCATATAAGACCAACAAAGTGAATAATATTAAGACTTTGTTTTCATTAAGATTTCACAAAATATTTGAATAAACCCACCAAGGTGCCACTATATTGTAACTACAATAGAATATTTCAATATTATACACAAATTATAGAGATTCAACAAATCCACAAAACTAACCATATCACAACCAAGTACTTAGTTGATCAAATTTTCTTTATAAAACCTGAGCATCCAAAGGAAAGTAATTTACCCTGAATTATCAGTTGCAAATATTGTTGGCTTCCCAAGAACTGGTGCATCCTGTTATTAACAGACAACAAAATTGAGAAATTTTGGAACAATTACGGAAAAGAAAATAGAGAAACCCCTAGAAAAGGATACAATTTGTGGAATATAATGCATCAAAATCCTATTAATAGGCAACCCAAAAGTAATAAATTGATTAACTAATAACAATAAACACCATCACATTCTAGCAAAGGAAAAATGAACAGTCAGTGGAAAAAATGGATCACATCTTTAAAATAAATAAGACCGAAAAAGTCTAGAATCAGAAATGAAAATGTTCTTGCATCTAATTGTTCTGGATCTATGGTAGCATCCATAAACAACTAACAATACAAAGGTTCTTGAGCAAACCTAACAATATAAATTCTTAGATATGCATGTTACAGGAGTTCAACTTGTGCCAACAAATGAGTAACAGACACCACAATAATGAAATATAAGTGGCTTCCATTGCTACCACTTACAACCATAAGCAATTTCAATCATAACAGATATTACAAGTGAAGAAAAAAGAAACAGATTAAATATGCGATACCTCATATTCTTCAAACTCAAAACCTTCAATCACTACAACATTGGCTACATGATTAGGAGGGGGACGGAGTAGCCCTTGAGCTTCTTCCCAGGTTAGTTTCAGCACTATCAGGTCTTCATTATCAATTAGGCGTTTACTCTTTGAACCCAGTGAGTTATTCTTCCTCTTTCTGGAAACTGCTAGTTTGGTTCCTAATGCTTCCTTTGCTATGTATCCTGACTTATCAACTTTTGACCACGAGGTAGGATCTGCCAGTTCAGCCTGGTTGATTGATGAAAAGCTAGGTGAACCTGAGCTATCTTTTTAAATAATTAATAGTTTAAAGTAATATCACCAGTTTAAGGTTTTGAGACACTAACATCTCCCTGCGTAGAAACTCCATTAATATATTTGGCTTCATTGTCCTGCCAATGAAAACACATATAAATGTATGTAAACTGCTATTCGAATCTGTTAAGTAAATAGGGGACACACAAAAGTTAATTTAAAAACAATTAAACATAGCTTTTAAGAATTACATTTATCTTAACCAATGAATATGTTTTACCATGACAGATGCGTGATTGCATCCTGAGAAGGAACTAAAAACAAGGGGGTACAAAAGCACTTACATGAGCCAGCTGTACTGCATGTTATTTTAGCTCTAAAGCATGAGGATGCGAAATCAGAATAGAAGGTACTAAATTAATGTGCAAGACCAACCTGCTCAGGTGCTGAAGCAGTTGAAGCCTTTCTGAAACCCATGACCAACTTGCCTCCAGGCTCTAACCGACTAAATGTTACTGCAGAAACGGCATATACTATCAGTTTTAAACCATAAGTCTCAAATCAAGATGCATGATCATAGGAAATAGCAACATGCTGGTAAGAAAGATCGAGCAAATGCACTTGGGTGAGAAAAACAATTGCTGGACAACCAAAAATGAATAGGGCAATAGGCAACACAACAAGACCCTGTCATTAACATTTTTATGAACTGGTAAATACAAGGAGCAATTTAAAGAAACCAGAAAAATTCTAAAGAATAAAACAGACACAGATTAAGCTCTAACTTGAACATGGCATAATTTTGGCCTCATAGCACAAAAGATTGAAATATCTAAATCATTGTATTCCAGTGAAATCAATTTGTTACCTACGTCTCCTGCTTGTAATTGCATGTTCTGTATACAAGGAGTAACCCCCTCTAAAACATACATTCTGCTATTGTTGTTGGGCCAGAAGCGGAACTGAAATATCCATTCCTTGCCTTTTGAATCCTGGACTTTAAGTGGTAAACCTTCTGGCTGAGATATTGGTGGGAAATAAGCCTGTCTCATGATGAGTGCATTTTAGTATCCAAGAATAATCTAAGTAATAATTGACAAAAAACTAAGATGCACAACACCAACACAAGGCTTATATTAACTTCAGCAAAAGAATCATTAAATTACTGACAGTACAAAACCAGTTGAAAGTTTTTTTCTAGTCAAAAAATATGAAGGATGCTAAGTGAGACCAAAAAATGCACAAAGACAAAACCTGCTACCTTGCCACATAATAACAAACTATATAATTGATATAAGCAAAAAATTTTATTGCCAAGCTTTTTATGACCATCAATCTGTAAATTTTGATTGCAGAGCTATCTAAAACAGCAAATGCTGATCAAATTAAAAACTCTTAAGTAAGAGCAATGACTCACCTCTGCACATTTTTTTGGCAGCACTAGACGTCCAATTCGCCCAGCATCACTAGCACTCAACATTTTCTCAAACAAAGGAGTGATTATAGAATTTGAACTTAAATATGGTTAAGTCTAACCACAGCACAACGTAATTAAAGAATGGACAGCATATAGGTACTAACAATTACGTGTTTAACAAACGTTTAGACAATAATCCAACTTTCCAGAATTATTAGTGGAGTTCTTCTCCCCAAAATTTATATATAATAAAAGTCTCTCATGAAAAACAAAGCTTGCTTTTTTAAAAAAGTAAATTAACCCTGCAAAATCAATTATTATTGGTAAATGACCTTGTATGTTCAATGCAGTTACAAATTATCAAGAATGCATTATAGAATCAAAGGATACTCTCCAGATATATGCTGTAGGTCTTGGTCAGTAAACCTAGGCCAATATCGAGGAAATAATTGATTCCTTCCACGGCCATCTGGTCGAGGCCTCCCATTACGAATCTGAATTTCACCTGATGAGCCAAGCCCATTATGTAGATTACTAGGAAATTTCTTTGCCAGTGAAGGTTGAGGGTTTGGTCGCAAATGAGTGCCAGAAACCCCGTTTTGACCATTTGCTTCATCTGGAGATGTATAAGATACAGCCAACCCAACCGATGGATTAGATGACTCCTCCTTCAAAGAAGGCTGCTGAGATTTAGTTAAACAAGAAATATGCTGCTCCTCACATTTAATTCCTGGACAAGAAATGGTTTACAAGAGGTTCAGCAAACAGCAGCTACCAACAAGTTTTTACAGAAAATTTTTGCAGAACAAAATGTATGTTTAAACATGAGTGTAGACATCCACGTCTTACATATGCAGGCATTAATGTTCCTAGGTTTAAGTTTCCTAAGACTACCATGATCAATACGGGAAAAAAAATTTCAGAACTCCTCACATTTAATTCCTGGACAAGAAATGGTTTACAAGAGGTTCAGCAAACAGCAGCTACCAACAAGTTTTTACAGAAAATTTTTGCAGAACAAAATGTATGTTTAAACATGAGTGTAGACATCCCCGTCTTACATATGCAGGCATTAATGTTCCTAGGTTTAAGTTTCCTAAGCCTACCATGATCAATACGGGAAAAAAAATTTCAGAACCTGCATTTCCATTCTCATGTATATCCCGTGTGCTAGGCTTCAGGGGTCCATCCATTAACCTTTCAGAAAAGTCCTCGATTTTCGTTTTTTCCAGGGAAGGTGTAGATAATCTGTTGGAGACATTTAGTCTGTCAATGCCAGTGGATAAGTCAACTTCATAGGGCACTCTAGAATGCAACTCAGGCTGAGGAATCGAAGAATTGAACAAACTAGGCGCTTGCCGCCAAGGTACAGGACCCGAAGCAGTTAGCCGGCTCCAACTTTTTGCAGGATAGTCTTTAAATCTCTCAGAGAAAGATGACTGGAAAAGCAAAGAAGGTGGCCA
Organism: Firmiana major; assembly: GCA_033439115.1. NCBI lineage: Eukaryota > Viridiplantae > Streptophyta > Magnoliopsida > Malvales > Malvaceae > Firmiana > Firmiana major. Next base: position 1,355,317 of record CM065914.1, on the reverse strand, counting down.
TGGAGAATTTGACCCCTGAGAAGGAATGTGAAATAACAATGTTTATAACATATTCCACAGCCAAGGAATACTATTGACTAAGAAATATAGTTGAAGCCACAAACTTCAACTTAAAAGTAAGATAATATCTACTTAAAAAAAGATGTCTTTTGTTCATTTATGATCATAAAGTACCAAATAATGACAGGTTATGCCCCTATTTTTAGAAGTAACAATTCCAATATTAAGTCTAAAAACAGATTCAGAATAAATAACCATGCTCACCAAAACAACATTTTTCCTCGCACATGCTATGCATTCTATTCCTCCACCATCCAGCAAAGTAAACGCTTGAACCGAAACAATGCATCCGCAATGGACCCGCTGCAGAGAAAGAACAAATATAAGCAGAAGTAAACTGACTAAAAAGAATTTAAAAACTAAAACTCGGGAATAGAATATCAAAGCACACATTCATAGCACCAAATTAAATTAACGTTAATAAATTTCTACTAACCTTCCCACATGACTCGCATCTCCTCCAACCGGAAGCATTCAAGTGATAAATATCACAAAATCTTCCCTCCTCAAAAGCAGAACTAAAAGTGACAAATAGCTTGATTCAGCTCATAACATGGCAATAAATTAAGCAATAAACCACTGTTAAGAGTCAAGACTCCACATTTAAAATAATAAAAAAAAAAGTTCTTGATTAAGTAAAGAATTTTGAACATCTAATTGAAGTGAACGAAATTTCCCAAATTAACCTCTGGAATAACCATAAAAGGACAATAATTCTACAACTAAACTTAATTTCATACTAAATAAAACCAAAAAAAAAAAAAGGTAAGCCGCTAAAAATGAAGTCAAAGAGAGTATAAAAAGAAGGTGAAACTCACGCGCATCGATCGCAGAGCTCAGCCAACTCTCCCGTTCGCAACCGCCATCCATTCCTCGGTCTTTCCGATTTGAAGTCCTTACAGTCCGAATTGAAGCAAATCTTGGAACACGAAGCTGCTCCCGAAGACGACGTCATCTTATTATTACTTTCTTTCCTTATAATTTCAAAAATCCGCACGTAAACTCTAAGCTTCTGCTCTTCATGAAAAACAACCAACAAATAAAATTAAAAAATAAAATAAAATAAAATAACGGATGGTTTGAAGCTGATCTGCACAATCATGAGCAACAGGAAGAGAAAGAAAGGGTTAAAGAGAGGGGTTTTAGAGAGAGAAGGAACGAAATTTAAGTGAGAGAGAAAAATAATAAACCAGGAATTGGCGAGACGTAAAATAAATATATAAACTTAAAAGACACGCGCGTAAGTCCGTGGCGTTGTCGTTTTCCTTTTCCTTTTTCTTTTTTTTTTTTTTTATTTTTGGATAAAATTTACTAAAACTTTTTTAATCTAAAATTAAAAATATTTTAGTCATTATAATTTTAATATTAATGTTCGACATTTTCTTTAAATAAACCGGAATTAGTGCACAAATCAATTAGATTAAACCACAATTTTAATTTGTTTTAGACTCAAAAAATTATTTTTTATAGAATTACCTTATAATGACTAAATAAAAATGATTATTAATAAAATTTTGTCAATTTTGATTTGTTCTATCTTAACTTAATTATAAAATATAATATTCACATTTTATTCTAATTCAATTTGCACTATTTTGTTAATCTTCTTAAATAATTGAATCGATTAATTTAGTTAAAAGCAATGTAAACATTGGTTATAAAAATTCAATTTAATTTAAATTTAATCATAAAAAATAAATTTTATTTAAAATAAAATTTATAATATATTTAAGTAAATAATTTATCAATTATATATAATACATTAAAAAATTATAATAAATATTAAAATTAATTGTTTTCAATCAAAGTTTGGATAAAAGATATTCTAAACTACTACTTGTGTCTATCAAATCCAATTAATTCGATACCATTTGAAAAGAATGAGGAGGGATGTTTTGGTCATTTCAGACAATTTTATACGGTCAAGGGGGAAAATGAAAATCATGCATGGCCCTTCTCCACGGTCATGCATGCTCACGTAAGGTATGCTTCAGTTTCTCTAATTAACACGCGCTTTTCCGGCCTTCATTTTTTTTTATTCAACTCTCGTTTTGTACTTTTTTTTTTTTAATTATTCCAAAATACTCATTGAGTTTAAACATATTAGTCATTTAAATTGATATAATTTCCTTTAATTGAGCACTTAGTCGAATGGTAGGATAAAAATAGAAATAGAATAATTGTGCCAAAATGAAGAAAATTAATGACGAAACCTATCTCCATTAATGGGGATAGAGAAAGATGGAACTATAGAATCATGGGTAGAATAGTCTGCATGCAGGACTGAAACAGATTCTTAACTGTAATTGTCAAATTGGAAAAGACAATGTAATTCTCAAATACCATGTCAAAGAAGATAGAAGGAAGCTTCTTTGACAATTGGTGTTTCCAAGCTGGCTTCAATGGGAATTTCCCCTTGAAGAAACAGAATATATTCTTTCCCAGCAACATCGGTAAACTGTTCTCTAATCCCTGTCAAATGCTCGAGTATTTCGGGATAAAACAACCCTGGAAAACTATACTGATTTAAGATATTCTGGTTTGTGATAAATACTAAATCTCGACCACATCTAACAATGTTACCTAGGTGAAAACTGACAGCCTTGTAATGTAGTGGTCGATGTTAGGTTGGCCTGGTTACATATATAGAATCTGACAGTGACATTGATGGACAGTCTAGAGAGTGTAGGCTGTGAGCGTTTGCTTCCTCAGAGGTTAGGCAGTGAGGGAAGCCAAGCCCATGGCCGAGGTCGAAGTGACGTCGACGAATCTCAATTCTCAAGTGTTGAGAGGATGGTTTCGATTGGGAACTCCTTTAATATTCTGCAACTGGATTTACTTGATCTAGTTGTCGTGTCATCGAGCTTGTCACAGGGACCCACATGGCTACATCTTCATCCAAAGCATTGAAGACCCCAGAATGGAGTCGAGAGACGAGACGAGATGCGAGGGCCCCTCCCTGGTGCGTGTGAAAGTGTGACGGCTGTGACTTTGAATGAGACTGCCTTTGCGTTGTTGGCTCGAGTCTTTGGGGTCCTCACGTTTAGAATATCGCCCGCCGCAAGCCAAACCCACCAAAGACACAGAAGCAAAGAGAGGTTCTCATTTCGTGGGGTCACTGGGGCCACATCTCAGTGGGACCTTTTCAATTTCTGATATTGTTGGTCTGAACTCTTCCATTCAATCTTTACTTGGCATTCCTCAATGCACCCTTACAAGACAGTGCCCGAGTAAATGGAAAAAGCTTTGGAAAACCCCGTCACCCGTTTGATCGGCTCCTCTCAGTCCTCACCATCACTCTCATGGGCTGTCTGCCGCTGTTGGCATTGTGGCTTCTCCTAACCTGTCACATTCAGACCCATGATCCTGAGTGCTGCTTTCGCCTAACTTCTGACTTTCCAATAATAAGTTGGGTTTCCTTCTTGTTACATGTCAGATAAAGTTGCAACATTCATGCAGTAATAATGCAACATACTCATGACTAAAGTAGTGTTTTAGCGTATATACAAAGAAGTTAGATCAGGTAAGATTTTTGGTTCCTAAGGAGGTAAAAAAATTGAGAAAAATCGAATCTTGAATCTCTTTTAAAAAAATGTATGAATTGTTAAATTGTTATGATTTGCTTCATAAGTGTAACATTATTTAAAGGACTTTTCCAATGAAGTGAAACATGATTCTTGCTCTGCACAGTCTGCATAAGAGTTATTCTCGACACCAAAATCTTTCTCAAAGCTTGAAAGAAGCACAATTGCATCCTCAAAATAAGTTTTCTCCAGATCAAGAGGGCATCTACATGCTAAACTCTGGCAGATATGGAGCTTCATGTGCTATACATTATACAGGACTAACAATTTCAGTTGCTTAGCTTTGTGTGTTAATGTATGCTCTGTAAAAGTGCTAAGAACAAGGTTGAGAAGAAGATGCATAGTAGTATTCTTTTTTCTAGACTTTTCAGTTCATGTGAAGTTTAGACAAACTGAAAAATAGTAAAGTCAGGGCTTAATCACACTGCAAATGCAGCACATACAGGTTAAAGGCATGTTGCTTATGGATAGCAATACAAATAATCTAATGAATTACTGAATTCAGAGGCTAGTGTAAAGTAAACCTTTGCATTTGGTGCAACCATGACATCTTCAGTTCCCAATGGTACGTTATGAAACCATATTGAAACAAATGGTCCGCTTATAGTCCCTCCAATGCATGTTCTCCAACTTAACATCAGACCCAAGGTATCCATGCCTTTGAATTTTCACAGACTCCTCTGAAATTGAGCAATTTTCACTGATAACTTCATCATGATAACCGGTTGGCTCCCTATTCCAATGGGCATCTTCTCTTTCAAGTAGTCCAATTACCGCTGACTTTTACCTGTCCACCGGAGCTCCGCGACCAAAAGAATTTGTCCTTCAAAATATTTGTTTGTTTGTCGGTCCATCGCGCCGCAGGAATTTCACTAGTACTCCGGTGAAATCCAAACCTAGCCTTCATCCAAAGAATTTACTGGCTGGGATTTGAGAGAGACAAGGCCCATCAACGTTTTGGGTTCAAAGACTAAACAGTAAGGGACTGTATTAGTGACCCAAAAACAACCCACATTGGTTGAAGTTTGAACCCAAATCCAAAGTTTATTATTATTTCATTCAAAATTCCGGGTCTTAAACCCCACCGCAATTCTGGGAAAAAGGGCAAAGCCTCGAGACTCAATAGCTCTCCGTTTGCTGCCATGGAAGAAGAGTACGAAGACGAAGCACCGCAGCTGCTGTCAAAGCCCCGAGGCCGCCACATAAAGAAGAGAGCTCTCAAGAACAAAGCACTCTCCGTTTCTTTCAACGAGAAGGATCTCAGGTACCAAAGCACAGATCTTTTTTCCTGTTTTGAAAAAAAAAAAGAAAAAAAGCGAACCTTTGACTTTGCTTCATATTAATAATCGGTGAATTGATAAGGGATTACGTGACTGGCTTCCACAAGAGGAAGAAAAAGCGAAGAAAGGAAGCCCAGAAGAAGCAAGAGGAGGCTGAACGCCGCAAGCGTATTGAACAGCGAAAAAAGGTTTTACATTTTATTAAAGATTTTAATGTTGCTTAGCTTTTTCTACGATGCTGTTTCACTTGGATTCAGATGCTCTTCGAACTGCGGCTAATATTGTTCATATACTCTTTTTGCCTTGGTGTTTGTGTTAATTTCGAATAATTTTGGCTGTTGAAAGCATTGTTTGTAGTTATTACTGTAAGTTCATCTATGGAGCTGAATGAAAGTTCACTGCTTTTTCTAAGTTGCCTTATATATATATACAAATAAAAAGCACTTGTCCGAGGCATTTCAAACTTTAAGTTGGATCTGGCCCCTGGAACCACTTTGAAAGGATTATCACCATTCATCTGCTAATTAGATTCAAATAACAAGCATGTTGAATGGAAAATAAATGTTGTGCTTCCCATTCACTCTGACATCTTTTTTACTTTCCTGGGCAATCAAGGGTATTTGACAGCGGGAAACTTTTTGGTTGCTGACACCTGTTTAAAATGCAATGAGATTATACAAGGAATTGGGAGATAATGTGTTCTAATTATATCCTAAATTCTAGTTTTTGTTGGAGAGCATGTTGTTCCACATTTTACCATTGTTTTTTCATTTAAGTTTGTGTATTTTGTTTATTGCACATACACTGCTACTTGTATGTTAATATTTGGCTTTCTTATCTATTTTGAAAACTATCTTAAGTTACTTCTTTGGTTGATGAATTCTTCAGAGAAAGTTAGAAAAAGAATTTTGTCTATATGGGGGAGTACCAGCCAGCACGGGCTCAGGACCTGATGAAAGTGATGAGAACAATGAACAGGATAAAGAAAGGGAGCCAACTGCCTCAACTTCTGGTATTTTTCTAATCATACAAGCCGATGGATTTACAAGTTACCTATAATGCTTCATTGAGAGCAGTTGTTTACATGCTCTATTATTGTTAACATTGCACTGTGGCTTTCTTTATGGTACCATCCTGAACTTCTTGTCTTATTTCCTTTTATGTGGTTGGCTTTTGTTTACTGATGGAAGGGACCACTATGTATGATAGTGGCGACATGACTGTAACTGTGACAACTAGTGAGATTTCTCGTGAGAAAGAACAAGACTTTGCTGCTGAAAGGACGCATACGGCAATGCTCAGATCAGTTGGAGACGGAGTTGATAGAAAACGCAACTTACCTGTTAGTAAAAGTAAACCATTCAAGAAAGTTGCAAAACAAAGATCTAAGCCACCTAGCAAAAGGAACAGAAACAAGGGGAAGAAAAGGATCAAGAAAATGCATTAATCACCTTGATTTTTTTTTTTTTTGGGTTGTCTTGGATATAGAATGTTCTTTAACATGGAGTGTAATACAGGTTTAACATGCCACCAGCAGACATCATCTTTATTTATTGTATCAACACTTAGCAAGTAAATCTGTTGTCTTTATCCAAGTTTTTTCTACTGCTAAAGTTGGTATCAAAGGGAAAACTCCCACTTGCAGTATGTGATTGTTACTTAACCATTTGGAGTTCATATCTGCCAGACATTTTTGCTTCCAGTTTAGCAGTCTCTCACAAGGAGGGGATTTATTCCAGCAGTAGTAGCAATGGAGCATGAAATTCCACAGTCAGACTCTCTGCTTATCAACTTGCTTATGTTATGGGGTTTTGCTTTTGCTTCTATTCTGTTTTTTGTTTTCCTTCAATAATTAGTTCGACAGAAGACGAGGGCAAGGGACCCTCTTTCTCTCTCTCAGTGTCATGTTCGATGTAACGGAGCCTGATCCTGTTTCTTGTCTGTTAGAGGAAAAAGGGGCCAAGATTGCTGTTTGCCTCCTTAAAAAAAAGGAAAAATTTATGGGAATCTTTGACGAATGATAGGAAAGATGGTTAGATTAGGTTTCGCCTGTAGCTATGAGCTTAAGGCTTTGCTCAAAGTGTTAGTTAAGCTTTGTCTTTTCAAAAGCAACACTCTTTCAATCAATAACCATGGCAGCTAGCTTTAAACAAGACAGAGCTGGGAACATCTTCATTTGGTAAAGGCTTAATGTAAAGATGAGGAATTGACATAAAACTATGACAAAAAAAATGCTAATATCTTTCCTTTTGCTTATTGTTTGATAAAATTTATTAGAAAATCAAAAGAAATCGAGAATCTAATCCTTAAACTCCTGATCACGCACGTTTTCCAAATACAAAATGGAGTGGTAGTACGATAGCTCAAGAGATTCAGTAATCGGACGGCTCTGATCGCGGGATCCCGCAGCTCTGGCGACGAGAACATCACGGCTGAGGGGACCGTACGAATTAAAGTCCGAGTCCAAACAGATTAGCCACAGAACCAAATCCGTCACTGTTTAAACAAGTCGACAAACAGCGGAAAGAGCTTCCAGACAAACAAAAACAATTAGGAAAATTCGCAGACGTTTCCTTGAAGCTTCTCTCCAAAAGCCCAATTCTCCCTCTGTTCACTTTTCTCTTTCTCTTTCGTTTACCTTTCATTTTCCTTCCGTAACTTAAAAATAAAATAAAGGAAAAAGAAAGAGAGAGAGAAATTTGAGTCATTTATTGTGGGATAAATTTGAATAGCCTTTGAAGATAAAGAAAAGAGAAGGGTTGTCAAATGTGGGTCTGTTTTTAAGAAATGGCAAGTTCAAAGTGAATAGAAGAAGGAAAAAAGAGAGTTTGGTTTGAGTTATTTCTTTTTCTTGGTATTCTCCCGGGAACCAAACAGACCGAGTTTGAAAAATGCAAACGAGGTATATGGAGAGGTCGAATAGTATGGCGAGAGAAAAGAGAGGTTTGGATTCGAGTTCTGGTGATGAAGGACCTGATAGGAAACGACCTGCTCTTGCTAGGTCTTTCTCTATCTTTTCTATTATTCTCTGTGTTTCAAACCAAACATTTGTCATGTTGTCTGTCTTCTATGGTTTTTTTTTGGGGAGGGTGTAATTCTTTTGTTGATGCAAGGAAATTAAATGGTTTACGTGCTGTAAGAAGTACATGCAATAAAAAATATAAAATGTAGGTTTTTTCTCTTTTATAAAAAAATATATTTTTTTTAATTTAAAGCAAATAATTTTAGATTATTCTGATTTAATTATAAAATAAAAACAATTGGTAAGGAGCAGGGATGCCATAGTTGTGTTGTTCTATGTGGGTGTAAAGCAAACTCTGTTATGTCAACAAGGTGAAAATGGGGCGTCGGTGTTGGTGCGGTTGCAGTGTCTTGACTGATAGAGCTTAGAAACTGGAGAAGAACCCGTCTTTCTTGCCTTGACTTTTAATTTTTTATAATATATATAAGAACTTTACTAATATGGACCACTGAAGAATCTATGTTTGATGTATATTGTGACTGGAGTTTGTTTTATCTTTATGTCAAATTCTCTTGAAACTTCTGCTGTTTCTTGGTGGGGAAATAGTAGAGAAGTTGTTTTGTTAACATAGAGCTTTGACCTTGATGCAGTGTGATTGTTGAAGCTCTTAAGGTGGATAGTCTGCAGAAACTTTGCTCATCATTGGAGCCAATTCTTCGGAGAGTTGTAAGATTCTGGATTTTATTCTTCCGTTTGAAGTTCTTACGTAGTTCATGTTGTATAAATCATAACCCTTTCGGTCTTGGCTATATTAACAGGTCAGTGAAGAAGTGGAACGTGCTTTGGCAAAACTAGGCCCTGCCAAGCTTCCTGCCAGGTATGAACTTTTTTTTTTTTCTTTTGGCTTTAAATCTTGATAATATCTGAAGAAAATGTTGTCAATACTCTTGGAAAGTTTTTTTGTCATTGCTGAAGCTCCTCATTTTACTGCAAAATAATCAAGAGGCTTGGAATTGCACTTGTGTTGTCCTACAATATTTTGTTTTTCCTTCACAAATGTGCCCCATCAGTGTTGTGCTTGTGATACCATATTGCCTGTCATAGACCTATGGTGTCCTTTATTGCATTCATTTCAAATTTCATCTCTTCATTTTAGGATAGTAAATTTGGCGTGAAAAAGTTCTGCCATAGCCTGAGGACATTTATGACCTCTCTCTCTCTCTCTTGTTCAGAAGTCTAGTGACTGTTATTCCCATCGATGTACTTCTTCTCAGCATTCTTCAAATTAGTGTTTAAGTCTAGTGACTGTTATTCCCATGGATGTACTTCTTCTATGCATTCTTCAAATTAGTGTTTCTTTTGTTGCCAATAGTGTATTTTCAAAGTTTTTGTGATGCATCTGCCTCTTGTTTTCTTTCTCACGATGGTTTAGAAAATGCAGGTCTTCTTCTCCTAAACGGATAGAAGGACCTGATGGGAGAAATTTGCAGCTGCACTTTAGATCCAGGTTGTCACTCCCTCTCTTTACCGGAGGGAAAGTCGAAGGAGAGCAGGGTGCTACTACCCATATTGTCTTGATTGATGCAAACACTGGTCATGTCGTCACATGTGGTCCAGAGTCCTTAGCAAAACTAGATGTTGTTGTGCTTGAGGGTGATTTCAACAACGAAGACGATGATAACTGGACTCAAGAAGAATTTGACAGCCATGTCGTCAAGGAGCGTGAAGGGAAGAGGCCACTACTAACTGGAGATCTGCAGGTGATGCTGAAGGAAGGTGTAGGAACACTAGGGGAGCTAACGTTTACTGACAACTCAAGCTGGATCAGGAGCAGGAAATTCAGGCTAGGGCTAAAGGTTGCCTCTGGCTGTTGTGAAGGGATCCGAATTCGCGAAGCCAAAACAGAAGCCTTCACTGTTAAGGATCACCGAGGAGAATGCGAGTTCTTAACTTTGGTTATTTGAAAGTGAAAATAGACTTAACTTTGGTTATTTGAGAGCCAGTTAATCATTCCCTTTTTCTTCTTTTTTCCTTAACAGTATACAAAAAACACTATCCTCCTGCATTAAACGATGAAGTCTGGAGATTGGAGAAGATTGGCAAGGATGGGTCGTTTCACAAGAGGCTCAATAAAGCTGGAATTTTTACAGTTGAAGATTTTCTACGGCTTGTGGTTAGGGACTCACAGAGGCTGAGAAATGTAAGATTTTTGCGTCTCACCCTCAAATCTGAACTATATCTTGTTTTTCTGTCTATAACTACTTTTTGATCCATTTCCTGTAGATTCTTGGAAGTGGAATGTCTAATAAGATGTGGGATGTTCTGGTGGAGCATGCAAAAACTTGTGTTCTAAGTGGGAAACTTTATGTTTATTACCCCGACGACGTGAGGAGTATTGGCATAGTCTTTAACAACATCTATGAGTTGAGTGGCTTAATTGCTAATGGACAATATTATGCAGCTGATTCTCTTTCAGAAAATCAGAAGGTAAACTTGCACTTTTGATTTAGTTTGCATTTATCTTCAAACCCCTTTAGTTTACAGTGTGTTTATGTATTAATAATAAAATGGAAGATTGTCTACTCCTTCCCCCAATTTCCCATATGGTTTACCTATTCTATGTCATTTGTCTTAACAAGTTGAATTCAACTACTTCTTTGTTTTGAGTACTGGATTTGGTACAGCTCTTGCCTTTGTACCTTAACGGTTCTGCCAATAGTTTCCATAATATAAAAATGAATACATACAAACAAGCTTGAGAAAAAATCCAATCGGTATGTTCTTGCAGGTTTATGTGGATGCCTTGGTAAAGAAGGCATATGAAAATTGGATGCATGTTATTGAGTATGATAGCAAGTCTCTACTAGGCTGTGATGAAGATGATAGTGCACGTGCTTCACAAGCCAATGTTCCAATGGATCCGCAAGGTTATCCAAGTTCGATTAACCAGCAGCAGATTCTTCCAAGCCTGTCAGTTCCGGTTCCTCCAGAGCGGCCTCCCATGGATTCTGGTCTAAATGTTGGAGGTATAAATTCTTGAAAATGAACATGAATTTGAATTTCATTTAAACCTTGCTCTTTTTTATAAAGGTACAATAAAATAGAAAACGTTCTGCACTCATGGTGTCAGCTTTCTTGCTTTTCAGACTGTTATTTGCTTAATAAATTTTTTATTCTGTTCTGTCTCTCTAGGCTATGACGATGGTATGGCTGCCGGAATGTCGATGCAATCACAAAATGTTCATCTTAATGCTCAGACTCAGTTGAACGGTGCACCATTCACTCCACAGAACCCCTTGGTCAGTGCTTCACAGCAGGTCCAGCTTCCCGGAAATCAGAATGAGCTAGCTCTCGGTCCATCTCAATCATCCATGCCAGGTTTACACGGCGTCGGTACATCAAATATTCCTGGAGTCGATGATTTCTTCTCCGAGGAGGAGATTGGAATGAGAAGTAATGAGATGCTTGAAAATGAAGATATGCAGCATTTGCTTCGTATCTTTAACATGGGAAGCCATGGCTATACACCCTTTCATGCTTCTGAAGATGGTTACCCTTATTCCTCAACATATGTGCCCACCCCATCTCTGAATTATGGTTTTGATAATGAAGCCTCTCGTTCATCTGGCAAAGCTGTAGTTGGATGGCTCAAGCTCAAGGCTGCTCTGAGATGGGGCATCTTTATTAGGAAAAAGGCTGCCGAAAGGCGGGCACACCTTGTTGAGTTGGATGATTCCTAGATTCATCCTCTGAGGCAAAGCTGTCTGGATGTGGTGTTAGTAGGCTTCCTTCCATCTCCCTCCCTGATTCCAACCCAACCACTACCAGAGCAAGGACTCAAGCAGAGTTTTTGGCAGGGTCTGCCTCTTCTTACCCTTTCATTGCTTCGATCCGAATTCGGCCATCCTAGGGCCTTTCTGCTTGTACATTTCTTCGCTGTACAGTAAGCTTCCATTATAACTATTAGGGTTTCAGTTCAGGTGGTGTCTTAACGGTGGAGGCTTGAAATGTTATCAAGGGGGGGAAACGTCTCCAGATTGTAACATGAGGTGGCTTAACATGTGTATGCTCTGTATTTTATCCTATTGTGAGTTAAGGAAATAAAAAAACATCTATGGGTTGGGTTGATTCAAGGGTTGTTATTTTTTTTTAATAAATATTAGTTTTAAGGTTTAAATTCTCTCCTTTTTTTTTATACTTTTTTATGAATCAAAAAATAAAAAATAGAAAATAGAAAGCATGTTTTGTATAATTATTTTTAAGAGATGTTATTTAATAAGTTTGAAATTTAAATTTTAATGTCGGAAAATTTTTTTTTTTAACTTTTGACTTTATGAAATAAATGTTAATGGTAGTGATATTAAGAATTTTACATTAAGATCATAAATTTTGTTTTAACTATAACGTAAATAATATATGATTAAGTATAAATTTAAAATAATTAAATAAAATATATTAAAAATAATGTAAACACATAATAATCAATGTAAATATTAATTTTGATAAATTTAAATATATGATAATTTTATTATAAGATATATTTATATTAATTATAATGTATTTACGATATTTTTAATATATTTTATATTTAATAATTTTAATTTAAACTTAATCGTGTATTATTTACATTAATAAGTACAAAAATTTCCGATTCTGCTTGAAAACTCACTGCTGGCTGCTGCAAAATGGAATCATGTTTTTATTTACCCTAGGAGCTTTTCTTCCTGTGCTACAATGGCGGTTCATAAAATCTCGACAGATGACAAAAAAAAAAATGAGATTCATGTTCTGAGTTGTGGTTGTTTTGATTTTTGTGCTCAGACACGTTATCCACGAGCAAGCTCGGTTCAGTGGATATACGGAATTGTCTTTTCATGGCTGCACAGGGCATTGAGGGCCAGCGGCTGGCTACAATGAGATGCGTGCCTGTAGATTAAAGGGTATGGAGCTTGGCATATAATTGAGGAATGCCGACACCGTACATAAAAAGAATAGATCCAAGAATACATGATTGTGCTGACCTGGTCCCCCTCAGGACACCCAATCCACCTTTCAATGCTCTGTCATTTTCACGAATTTCTTCAGTCTCTCTCTCTCTCTCTTCGTCGCTCTCTGCTTTTCGTCTGCAGCAGACCTTGGAAAACATTATTCCTTTTGATACTAGGGAAAAAAAGTACGAAGATAAAAAATTTTAATCCAATGCCTGAATTACATTATAAAATTTGTTACTTTATAATACAATCATTAAATTATTTTTTTCATTTTTTCTTTCATATGAAAACGAATATTTAAAAGTAAAAATTCTACACAATACAATAACATGATAAATTGAAAAAAAAAATAAAATTAAATGAAAATTATATGTAAATTTAATAAAAATAAAAAATATGCACGATAAATTACATATTTTATATAATACATATATAATTAAAAATAAAAAATAAAATTATAAAATATATATATATACGAACTATTATATCTAAATAAAAGTTCACCGTATTAATAAAAAAAGTTATTTTAAAATTTAAAATTAATATAAAAAAAGGTACGATATTAATATGTTTCCTTTCATAAATTGACACTTTAACGTGGAAAACAAGGCGTATGAAATTGAATCTTGCATTCCAAAATCACACTTATCAAAATTTGCCAAGCATAAAATCTCAGAATCAAATTGATAAGCAGAAGAGAGATATATGCAAAATCGTCAATAACATACCTGTTTTGTCATTAGGCGTTGGCTACCCTCGATGCTTGGCGACCAGCATCGTTGCCTGGATTTACTGAACAGCATGATATTTCGGCTTCTGAGACTTACCAAGTCAATTAACCATATTGATTGAACAATAATAATACGTATAATAGGCCACTAGTTTACTGCTGGCTTTGATTCGTGAAAGCGAACAATCCTCTACTGTTCTAGATTCGGTCGCAAAAAGGATATGAAACCAAATAAAGCAAAAATGAAATAAAAATGAAAGCAAAATCTTTTGCCAAACTTTGGCGGCATAGGCTTCTACATGTATACATTTTTTTCTCTTAATGTCAGATAAAAAAGTTTGCCGAAGAATACAACAAAAGTCCAAGGAGGGAGCAGTCATTCAGTATCTGAAACATCATCTTCATCTTCATCAAGTATGTAGACCAAGGCACGCTTTCTTGCAGCAAAAACACAAGCTATGCCTCTGGATGCTGTTACAGTAAGTTTGAGCACAATCATTACGAAGACATGGAATGTATACATAGTATAACCCAACTGAATAGAGATAGGGCAGTGCGAGGATGTTTCAGTTTGGAAACTTACCACTGACAGCCAGAGGAGCGACTACAGAGTGAGGAATAATTCGAACCTTTTCATTCTCTAGTTGTAGGTACATGACAGAGTCCTATATAATGTAGTTTCAAACTAGTAAGTACTTCACCACAATGGAAACTATGCTATAAGCGAGGTATATCAGCTCAGTGGAATTATATAAGCTCGCATAAAATTACAGAAAAAGGTTATTAATGAAAGAGGTAGGAAAAAAGATAGGTGAGGAAAAGATTACTTGAGTTTTGTAGTGACATTGAGCAGCAGAAATAATCAAGATTATTTAGTCCAAGAAGCGAGGTTAGGATCTGCCAGAAGAAACATTTACCTTTAGCTGATTTAAGTTCCAAAGGTTTATAAAACTGGATCTTGAAATAGACACAAATGGGAGATCATTAGCTTGGACGATCATCATACACGATTCTCCAGAGCTTTCAGAGGCAGCAGTTCTTTCATTTAACAGCAACACAATTTGACCTTCCTGTTTTTTTTTAAAAAAAAATAATAATAAGTGAGTTAGAAACATCCCAAAAAATTCAAACAAAAAATGCGAAGGCTGAATCACTAAATAACCAAAAACTTTTTGACTTTCCTCTGTTAGATTCTAAAGAAGAGAAAAAGATGGCTTTAAAAAAGACGAATGAAGTTTAATGACATCCTAAAGAGCCCATTATGTAAAAACTTGGTTTCACCTTATATAAGGCTAGATCCACACAGTGATAACCATCAGGAACAACAAGCAAAATAGCTTCCAAAGAAGCAGACTCCTCGGTGCTATTGCTCAAACTATGCATTAATCCCCTTGATATGCCTATACAGTTAGCAATGTCTGAAGAAGAGTCACCAGGTATTTGGAAAGAAATATAATCAATAAACCCATGTTCATGAGTCTGATAAGTTGATATAGCCATGGGTGCATCCTACACCAGAAAAAGAGAAAACATCATAATGCAGAAGAATTAAACAAAATAGAAACCTAAATTGCTATCAATATTAGAGATGATAAAATGAATTATGTAGCATTTACAGCTTTCATTTAAATATAGAAACCAAGAAATGTATGACCATGATTAGAGATTGAAAAAGAGGGAAGGGCAGGCAGGGAACTACCTTGTAGTATGTTACTGACATCGGAAGACTTAAAGACATAGATGCTGGCGAAGATGGGAGAGCAAATAGTGGCAGCACACCCTTACAAATTATCTTATGCGAAATTGTTGTAAAGGGCATCAGGAAAGCCTCCTTGAAACTGAAATTGCAGAGCCATTGGTAAGGCACCTTTTGATTTGAAATATAGCAGAAAAGCAATGCAAATGAAGATGGAAGGCTAAATTCCTCGATAAATTAGTGGGATTCCAGTGAAAACCCATATTCTTGGAAGCAAAAGAAATAAAAGGAGTAGGGAGAAAGGGACAGAAGAAAGGGACAGGAGAAATGAACTCCGCTTTCATTGAAACAGTGATCTTGCTAATACATCTATTTACCGTACAGAAATTTCAAAAGAAATTAAGTTCTGCTTCAACAGTCAATCATTTACATTTACACAACTCCTATGCAAATGCAGGAGTCGGTAGAACATAATGTGTGGTTCAAAAATGATTAAATCTCTATTAACACCATTTACTGATTGATTGATGAGGGAATCAAAAGCAGAAGTACCTACCTAGACTCCATCTGTTGAAATTCCGCTGCTAATGTCCTTCGCAGATATTCACAATCTGAAAATCCCCCAAAATGAACCAACTCTCTAACTCTTTGCAGTGTTTCCCTGAAGGATTAAGAGCAGCAGGTTCTATCAAGAATTTTAAAAAAAAAATGACACTGTTGATGCAGAAAACATCTACCCGCATACATCATACATCTATTAGAGATGCATGCATAAGTTCACATTCATGCATGCCATACGTATATGCAGTTAAATTAACAGTCACTGAAGGAGAGTTAATACCAAGTATGCAGCCTGTAACTACTCAACTAAAGTTAAACTTCTATAATTCTACATCTGTAATCAGCAGATTCAGCATCATTCAAATCGATTGTTTATAAGGAGTACATTTTTCTTCCAGTAAAAAATCTGCCGTGCCAGCTCAAGAACATATGTATACATACATATATGTGTAGACATGCTGCATGACACGATTTTGTGTAAGTTTAAGTGACAAACACTATGCATAAATCTTGTTACATTGACAAACCAATGCAAGAAAATAAATACACCAATTAGTTAGAGCCTATGATGGTTGAAAAGATAACTTACACATCAGTTTCAATATCAATTTCAGATGGCTCCAGAAAGGGCTTAACAGGATCTTGATCATATAAAAACTTCAAGAATATAACAAGAAGTTCGCTGTCAAAAGCAAAATGTAAGGATACTAAATCAAGGATAATTATGGAAAGATGTCAGCAAAACAAACCTATTATAGGGTAGAAGCTGATCACTTGGCTCTTGCATAAGTAGCTTTATACATTTTAGCAGCCAATTAAAGAAATTTGAAAACTGAAAGCAAAGACAGATATCAGAACTCCAACAGAAGAAAACACAGTTCCAAGAGAAGAAAATTATTCACTTTCATTCCAAACTGTAGGAATTAAGACTACTTAAAGCAAACTAGTTTGAAGTATCTTATCAGAATTATGTTTGTCTGTGTTGTGGTTTAGTTGGGGTGGTGGGGGGAGATTAAGAACTAGGAATTAAGGATGAAAGAAAGACAATAACTTCAAATATTAAGGCTCTCAAATTTACCATACCTGCTGTATCACAGAGGAAAGCACCCTCATAAACCGCTCAACTTGTGCTAGCAACATTCCAGATTTTTCAGTTGCATTATGGATCAGAGTCTCATCCAGGCCAATACCCTGAAAACGAGTCCGCCATCTTGAAAGGCCTCTTAGTTCTCCCATCCTGAATCCAATAATTTCTGCAGCAGGCTGAAAAAGGGATATTCATCTTCAGCAGGATCAAAGCAGGAGGAGCACTCGCCATATAACATTTTGTAATAAATAAATAGACAACCAATGGCTAAAGGATATTCCATTTGTGAAATAGATTATCGGGATCAAACATTGTCCCCACAACAGAAAATGTCACACCCTGGTTTCCTAGAGGTTTATGTACATCAAGGTGTTGCTATGTCTAAGCATATATTGCTAACTTTTCCTAAAGAGCGACCATCTAAGCTGATAGCTTTTAACATAACCGCTAACATTCATTAGATTAAGAAAACAACCCCTCAAATTCTGCATGTATCCAGTTTGGCTATAAGAAACAGTTTGGGCCACAAAAATGTTTAATAGAAATAAGATTGCATAAGCAAACTGCAAATGGCGCAACCTTAGTTGGAAGCTTAACTTTCATTTAAGCACCCAAATGGTGGATCTATACTCACCAAATTACCATAAGATGTTTCATGATATGATAACAAGTAACACTAAGAGTCTTCTAAAAAGTGATTATTAAATGAATTGCAGCAAAAAATTTAACCAAGCACCTGAAGATGATCAAGAACAACATTCTGAAGCTCTTTTCCAGCACCACAAACAACCTTTGACACACGCTTCACTCCCTATTTAATGAGAAATTCATTAAATAAAATATGCAAAATAATTTCCTTCAGAGGAAAAAAATCATTACACAATGCAAGTTTACCGATTCACCCAGAGAGTTAACTAGAAACTGATGAACTGGTGGACTAGTTCGAGCACCACCTAGGAAGCTCAAAAACTCCTCTTGGGGAGACGAGTCCAACCCTATACGCATGCGGTAGAAATCAATAAATGGATATGGAGCAGAAGTGGAAAATACAATTATTAGTGTACTCTAATCAGAAATTACCATGGTCAATTATTAAACTAGATAGAGAATCAAACTTCTCATGAAAAGTGTGCATCGCATCTGACCACTGCCTAGACATTACTGACAATGATGTACGAATAACTTCAATTAAATCCTCAATGTTAGAAGCTTGCTGGGCCACTTGATGGAGTTCATTTTTCCTGCAATTAGGAGATAAAAAAGGCTGAAGTAGATCATGAGAGGGGAAAGGAATAAAGCAGGTTCCTGGCTTATCAACTTCAGATAAGCAACTGGTGCATGATAAAACTACGATCAAGACATGTTGGGGAGAATTTCATTGAAAATAATTCAAATGCAGATAAATCTAAAACCACAAAACTTAGTACCTATAAATATACAAACAACCTGCAGTATTCCCAGTTTTTCCAGCAAAGTTACCTCTTCCAAAAGATAGAAGTGTCGAGCAGTAAGCAATGCAAGCCATGCATACCATTTATACGCAGCTTTTTCTCTGGTGACTCAACCTCATCTTGATTAAGTTCTCCGGAACACATTACTATCAGATGACAAAGGTCTTTTGACAAAGCAACCTAATAAGGAAAGCATAGGAACATCAGATAGCTCTACTACGTGTTAGCCTGTAAGAACTAAGCATTGTAATTAACAGAAATATTTTTCTTTTTTTTGGTTTTTGGATGAAACAAATATTCTTTTAATATCTCTTAGTACGATTTATCCAACTGCATGACCTTTCAACCAGAAAAGCCTTGAAAAACACCTTAGAAGCTGTCCAATATTGCAAGAGTAAAAATATAAATAAAGAAAAACTTAACCATACTCAAGCTAAACTAGAAGAACTCTTCTTTGGTTGACTTCTAGAAAAAGGCTTTTCGGTAAAGAGTAATAGTTTAATACTCAGCTTTAACAAAAATTCCAGAATTATCTCACTTGCCACATCACTTTGAAACACCTTTTTCTACGCATCATTTAACACTCCAAAAATGTTGAAAACAATATCATCTTCAATGCACTGCTACCATTGCAAATTTGTTCAATCAAAGGATGAACATACCTTGGAAATGGAAGCATGCAGCAGTCTGTAAGTAGCTTCCTCATTTGCAAAGGGAGTAGGAATAGACAACTTGTGTATGTTCTGGTAAATGATTCATGCAAACTAATTCACATTAAAATAAAGAATAATTATAAAAATAGAATAAACTAATCAAAAACAAAATGCAAAAGTAAGATAAACACAACATAATTAACTTGAAAAGGAAGCAATTTTAACAATGCCCAGTAAATTATAAGTAAAATGATAAAAGTGTCAATTTGAAGAATTCATGCCATAAAAAGTTACTCTTTATTAGCCAGACCAGCTCTAAAATGCCTAGAATTATTTCCACAAGTTAGTTGTTAGGAAATAAGTCAATAATGTATACCTGGTGGTCACATCATGCAATAAGATCCATTAAGAAGAGACTGAACCATGGATCAACCAATAAGAGACATGAAAAAGGAATACCAGTTTCATCAGTAGCTTACTGTTGTCCCTATTGGAAAATATTCCAAATACACTAAAGCATGTTTCTACTTCTTCGAATTTACTTCCTCATTAATCAATATAATCCACAAAGTTATTTCAAAGATAGATGAGCAGCTTACTATTTTTCCTATTGGAAATATTCCAAATATACTAAAGCATAGGCTTCCATCTTTGTCACCGCTACATAAAATGTTAAAACGCTGGTATGAAGAATTTGAAAGCTCTCGAAATGAATCTTCACTATCATCCATGAAGCCAGTATCTCCAGGTACCAGTCCGGGCATCCGAGGAACTCTTGGAGCAGGGGGAAAGAAACGAGAAGTGCGGTCTTCATATTTTGAATTGCTAATAGAATCATCCTGAATTTCAAGGTAATTTGAGATCCAAGAAAAGTTTAACTTATGCAAGGTATCTTAAGAAAGAATTAGCTATTTCAACCCAAATGACAAAGGCATACTTTAATCACTTGCCCATCCTCCTCCCAATTTAGGGACACGACAGCAACAGTGTGAGACTTTAAGCTTCTCAACAACTTTCCATTCTGCAAGAAATAAATAGTAACATGGGTTAAATTATCAAAACTTGTTGTATAAAAATTTGCATAAAAAATTTAACCTTAAGAAGTTACTCATTCACATAATAAATGCCATGTCCTCGGTGCCAAATACAAAAAGAGATTTCCATAGGAAAGTGCTATGGACACATTAATAAATTAGAAGAATCAAAAGGTCATAGTAAAATAAGCTTCCAAATTTAGTTAAGTTGACATCCTCCATCTATAAACTAGCTTCTAATAAGAATAACTTTATTCCAGTTCCCAATGAGAGAACACATTATTGAGACTGAAAATCATGCAACGGGAAATCTCCAACATAACATGTGTCAACCGGCTACAAAATAGGAACAAAAAAAAGTATTGTGTTCTCAAGCAGACGGTAGTATCAGGAATAGAAAATTATATTAAACATATGTGAGAACACAATCAATTGTTATTATTAGAGAAATAAACTAAACAAGCAAGAGACATGGAGAGAGCCTTGAAAAAAGCAACATAGTTATTATTAGACCTTAAAACTAGAAGGAATAAATAGCAGGCTAACTCACTTCAACGTCATGCAATGAAATTGTTCCGTCCTCGAGCCCAACAGCTATTGCTTTACCGTCCGGACGCCAACATAAGGATGCAATGCACCTTCCTAGAGAACCATAAATAAATAGATAAATCATTCCACAAACGAAGCACTTGAATCAAATGCAACAGCTCAAGAATAAGAATATGATAACGAAAATAAAAAAGAAAATTTTCGGCGAATTACCAGGAGAAATTGTCCAGAGTCTTTGCCAATTGAAACGATGCAGCAAAATCTTGGAGTCCTCAGTGACCATAGCCAGTAAATCTTTCTCTGGATTCCATTCCGCGATTTTAATCTAATCAACAACATTAATAGAAGAAGAAGAAGAAGAAGTATGATCGTAGATATTTAGATAAAATCGAAAAAAAACAAAAAGACGAAAATGAAATTGTAAAGTGAAAGAAATAAACCTGAGACACAACAGGTTTGTCGAATTGAAGCTGAAAGGGAAGCACACGTGGCGCTTCATCGGTTTCCATAGCTAAAAGCAATAGACTCTACTGTAAACTATGGCAACCAAATTGAAGAAGAAAATACTAACAAAGGAAGAATGGCATTTCAGGTAAAATTGAGCTGAAACCCTAAATAAAGGCAGGGGAAGAAGTGATGACGGCGTCGAACTGAAGAAGAAGGCTAAGGTAACGAAAGGCGAGCTGAAGAGGCTGGGAAGATGAGCGGAATGTAAACTGCAAAGATGAAGCGGGCTTTTTTTGGGATTTAAGAGCTCTCACTTCACTTGATTCGTGGATGGAGGGAAAAGAAACGAAGCAAAACATTTGCGAAGTAGAAAAATGAGCAGGGTTGATTAGCGGGCACTGGAGCGGCCCGATACGGGATCCAACGGTCCGATTTGATTTGAAATAAATAAATAAATAATAGCCAAAAATAATAAAAGGCAAATCACCGTTGATGAGGATTGAACCCCGGTTACAGGCGGAAATACTCTCCACTATTTTACCACGACTTGTTTGCCGTCAAAGATCTAATAAGAAATTGTGTAGTTCTAAGGATCCGTATGTTTCTCCAATACCCGAGTCACTGTCAAACCATTTCTTGTATCATTTGAAATGGGGATGTAAGTGATACAGTGATACTCACAAGTTATTCGAATTTGACTCGATTTTAATAAAGTCGAGCTCGAGCTCGAGCTCGAGCTACTCAAGCTATCGAACGAATCGAATTCGAACACTTAGATATCTGACTCGAGTAATTCACGAGACTAATCGAATCTCGAGTTTTTATATAATAATATTTATATAATAAGTGTAAGAGCGAGCTCGAGTTTGAACTCAAGTAGAGTCTTAGAATTGAACTCGAGTTCCAGTAAAAAATCGAACTTATATAATCGAATCTCATCGAACGAATTCGAATAGTTCGAACTCGATCTCGAGCAGAACTCGAGTTTAAAAAATAAGATTCGATCGAGTTCGAACCAAGTATCGAGCATCGAGTTTTTGAGTCAAATTCGAGCTCGAGTATCTCACTATATCGATTCGATTCGACTCGATTACATCACTAATTTGGACAAACATTACAAGTATGAAATTTGTTTATTGTTAATTAAAGGCAATGCTTTCGATTTAAAACAAGTCAAACAAACAGGCATTAAGAAACCATACAGCAAAACAGAACGAGCCTGCCTTATTGTAGTATTGTTAAACTTCTTGGTTGTGGCATTTGCTTCAAGACTTTTTAACTAACGTGAAAAGTCTTGTGGCATTACAATTTATTAGCAGTCTACAGTAGCAGAAATCTCCAAGAGAAGCTCCAAATTAAATGAGGCCGGTGGTCCGTCGGTTTCTTTGATCCTGTTGCGATTGTTGCTTGTTTCTTGATTTTGATTCCACAAATCATCCTTCGTCCAAATTGTGGGTTTTTTTTTCTTTTTTTTTACAACCCCTCACATGGATGTTAACAATTAACATATTAGTAATGCCAGCAAATTTCGTTAAAAAAAGTAGCATCTTCGAGTTTGGAATATTAGGATTTGTTTAAATTGTTTTCACCAAAATATATATATTAGGATTTCTCCAAAAAAAAAAACTATTTTGACACTCAAATCAAAAATTGTAAACTAAGAGTATGAAGATATTAGATTTTGAATCTTTCCAACGTATTTCAACTCTTTATATGGTTATTATCGAGTTGGTTGTATTTGAAGATATTTATAATTCTTGTATTAATTTTAGTTCTAATATATTTATTGGAGATTTTATTTAATAAAATTGCCTTCTTATTTGATCTTTATGTTGACAATGATATTGCCTTTCATAACCTATTTTTGTGCTAATGGGTTTTCAAACTTTAATTGGATTATTGTCGATGAAACTTTAGCTTAGTAGTAAAGAGGGGTTCTAAAACATTTAAGTTTCATATTCGAGTTACATAATTCATTGAATATATGATTATAATTTTTAACTTTGAATTAAAACTTTTATTATTGGATTGGTTATATTTGAAGATAATTATAATTATTGTATTAATTTTAGCTCCAATATATTTATTGGATATTTTATTTAATAAAATTGCCTTCTTATTTGATCTTTATGTTGACAATAATATTGCCTTTCATAAGCTATTTTTTGTGCTAACAAGTTTTCAAATTTTAATTGGATTATTGTCGATAAGGTTTTAGATTAGTGATAAAGAGAAAGTTTTAAAATATTGAGGTCTCGTATTCGAGTTACATAATTCATAAAATATTAAATGTAATATATGATTATGATTTTTAACTTTGAATTAAGTTGAAAAGTCTAAATTAATTATAGTATAACAATTCATAAAAAAAAAATAATTATGGTATAACAAACACAATAAAAACAATAAAAGTTAGATTATTACTTCTTGTTAAGAGAGATTAAATCCTTTTTTTTGTACCTTTCGATAAAAAAAATTATTTTTATGCACAATTAGTAAAATTTCTTAACAAATAAAATTCAGACATTCAACATAACTTTATATATATATATATATATATATGTTAAAAAGCATGTATCATTATATTAACTTAAAAATCTAAAAACTATATTAACAATATATAAAATGATCTATAGTAAAAGAAATAAAAATTTAAATAAAAAGTTAATCATATATTTAAGACTGATTATATCATCATACCATTTTTTTTCACACCCCCCCCCCCCCCCCCCTCTATTCATAACTAGTAATTATTGCCATGGTAAAAACTAAAACATAAAAAGCAGTAAATTGATTACATTAATAACAGTGGAAATTAGTAGCTAAATAAAAACAAGAAAAAGTGGCTTCCCAAGCTATTATACCATACAAAAGTTTTTCAAAAATTTTAATTTACCTTAAAACTTTCAATCTTTTAGAGTGTGAATATATATAAATTTAATTCACATAAAAAACTATATATTCGCATTTTAAAAAAGTGCCCGCTACCGCGCATCGAAGCTAATAATGATAGGCATATACCATATGGTGGAGAAAAAGGGAATATACCAGCAAATAATTTTATATTTATTATCCTATTGGAAAAGGGAGGACCCACGCCGAGAAAACAAAAAAAAAAAAGCAAGATCCTTCAATCTCATTATCGGAAGGCCATTATAAATTTTCACCACCATCTTCGATCAACTAGCTCAGCTTCCATTTCTGCTTTGCTCCGACGCCAATTAGCGCTTCAATATTCTGCTGTTACTCTATTTTCATGTAAGCTTTCCTTCTTTACAACTGTTCCTGCAATTTTCTTCCTGCCTCGCTTCGTTTGTCTTCCAAGTGACACTATTAGTTCTTCGTATATCTCCGATTTCTCAAAATCGAAATTGGCCACGAGTAGCTTTTTCTCCTTATTGCAATCAATCAGGAGCTCTTAATTTCTTAGTATTCATTTTTACGGGGACTACTATTTCACAAACCTTGTAACATTGGTTTGTCGATTATTATTTTATTTCTTTTTGTTTTTGCATTTGTTTTGGGGGAATTGGGTTTCGGCTGTTCTGGGTTTTGTTAAACGGGGGCTTTCGGGTTAGTTGGAAGTTGTTTTAGAATTTAGGGAAATGGGGTTGATTTTCTATCTGTTTTTTAATGGTTTTTTGTTTGATTCATTTTCCATAATTGGAGGGTGAAATATATCAAAATGCTGAGTTCAAATTACAGATCCTTTTGTGGAAAGTTTTCTTGTTGAGCTAGTGATATTGTTCAATATACGTGCCAATTAATATATGATTCGTTTCTTTTCAGAGGTAGTATTTCCTGATTAATGCTTGATCATTGAAACATAGATGGCCAAACCTTTGAAGAAGTTGGTTTCATGTGTTATCCTTGATTTGGATGGTACACTTCTTAACACTGGTAAGCTTTTTCTCTTCCAATGAAAATAAATGAAGAAGTATAGCTTTGGGTACTGTGATTGTGGTCTCAATATGAAAAATGTTTGAGACTATTGCTTTCTTGAAGTTATGTAACTATCTGCTTCTCCATGATCAGAGTATGATTTATATAGTAATAATTTGTTTTCAATTTCGTGACAGATGGTGTAGTAAGCGAGGTTTTGAAGGGAATTTTAGGTAAGTATGGGAAACAATGGGATGGAAGAGAAGCTCAAAGAATAGTAGGAAAAACACCATTGGAAGCTGCTGAAGCTGTTGTGGAAGAATATGGGCTTCCTTGTGGAAAGGATGAATTTCTTGCGGAACTCTATCCAAAATTCTCTGCTCAGTAAGTCAGGTTTTATGTGCTTGTTGTTAGATGTTTCCATGTTGAAGGAACTGAAACTATCTCAACATTAAGGCTCGTATTCATACTCTTTGTAGGTTATGCAACATTAAACCTCTTCCAGGTGCCAATCGACTGCTTAAACATTTGAATAGTCATGGTGTGCCTATGGCTTTAGCTTCAAACTCTCCAAGGGGAAACATAGAATCCAAAATTTCTTATCACCAAGGTTTTTTCTTCTAGGAACTTATAGTGATTCTCCTAGATCCTATTTGAGCTGTCTGCTCATAATTTCTTTTTCCAGGTTGGAAGGATTACCTCTCTGTCATTGTTGGTGGTGATGAAGTGAACGCGGGAAAGCCAAGTCCTGAAATGTAAGTTGCATCAGTGTACAGTCTGATCTTCTGATAGATATATTTTCTCTAATATGAAAATCAATTTCTAACTCATTTTGTTTTTACCTTATCAAATTCTAACACTTAATATTCCTATTAAAGATTCTTGGCAGCAGCTAAAGGGCTAAATATAGAACCTTCAAGCTGCCTAGTCATCGAAGATTCTATGTAAGTGACTTAGACTTTTTTTTAGGTATCCTGGCTAATATGTTTCCCATTTGATGATGCGGCATTAGTTACTTTTTCCCTTTAGTAATAACTAAGTTCATTTTTGCCCAGAACATGTTCAGAGGATATTATTTTCTTCCTTGAAACAATTCCTATTTTTTTTTTATTCACTAATTGTTCCTTGAAATAATTCTTCTGGATCCTTGTGTTAGTATCTTATATTCACAATAGCAGCTGGTATTTTTTGTGATGTTCTCTGTTTTTTATTTTTCTTTTGGAAGAGAAAATTGTAGCTCTAATTAATTTAGGAAATAATAAAATGAAAAACATAGACAGAAAGGAACTCTAGCTGCCTCAAATCTCTACTAAATTTCGTTGCTCTAGCAGTCCTGTTGGCAACTTACAAGCATTTCAGCAAGTCTTCAGTTTTGCCTGCTTGCTTTATTTTTCCTGACATACAGTCTTGCAATGTTTTAGATACTTTCTTCTTATTATTAGCATATAGATTGTTTAAATCAATACTCAATTACTCATAAGCTTAGAACATATCTAATACTGGGAATTGGCCATTTCAGGCCTGGTGTTACAGCTGGTAAGGCTGCTGGAATGGAAGTGGTTGCTGTGCCATCTGTTCCAAAGCAAGCTCATCTTTACACCATAGCAGATGAAGTGATCAACTCTCTGCTTGATTTGCAACCTGAAAAGTGGGGCCTACCTCCATTTCAAGATTGTAAACCTCTTGACACCTCCATCTTCATCTTATATCCTGGTTAGTAACTTTTACTTTGTAAACGATCTTCATAAGAATATTATTTTGTGATTGCAGGGATAAATGGAACTTTGCCAACAGAACCTTCGTATATTGGTGGTCCTGTCATTAAGGGATTTGGTCGTGGCTCAAAAGTACTTGGAATCCCTACAGGTATGTAATAAACTGTTCTGGTTTGTTAATATATCTGTAAAGGAATTACAATTAGAGATCTACCTGTAACATAGACATTCGAATGACTTAAGGATGTTGTTTTGATGTAACATCGAGAGTGTTAGAAGTTGTTCATATTTCATTTCTTATTTCCTCCTCTGTTTTGCTTCATATGCTATTCTTTTCATTTCCTTTTCCTTTTTCCAGCCAATTTGTCAACAGAAGGTCATTCAAGTCTCCTTTCACAACATCCTTCAGGGGTATATTTTGGTTGGGCTGGACTATCTACAAGGGGTGTTTATAAAATGGTGATGAGCATTGGTTGGAACCCATATTTCAACAATGCTGAAAAGACTATAGTAAGTCCAATTTTAAGTTGGATGGTAAACTGTGCAAGTCCAATCTGCTTTGTAACTTATTTTCTATTAATTCATGGTGCAGGAGCCATGGTTGCTACATGAATTTAATGTGGACTTCTACGGTGAGGAATTGCGTCTTGTCATAGTTGGCTATATACGACCAGAGGTATCATTCAAAATAGTTTGCATGATTTAGCAGTTTTTTCCCTGTCATACTATGTTTTTTGGTTCACAAAGAGGTACAAGAGAGAGAGGAAATCGTATCTTGAATTTAATCTCTCTTAAGGAAGAGTAAAAACCGCAAGGCTAAGTCTTGCTTGTACCCTGTCATACTACTTTTCTTTATACTAACAAGCTTTACATATAACAGGTTAATTTCCCATCCCTTGAAAGCCTGGTAACAAAGATTCACGAGGATGGAGAAATAGCAGAGAGAGCCCTTGATCTTCCATTATACTCAAAGTACAAGGATGATCCATATTTAAGAAGTTCTTTGCATAGGGAATGCAATCATTCATGATTCACTGGATTTACAGGTTTCATATGGTGACAATTGCACCTATTGGAAAGGACCCTAGTATTTCATGAAATGCAATTGGGATGATGATCATGTATTTTTTTCCAATTAGTTTATACTTAGATAGGGAAACAGAAAAATGCAATTAATTTTAGATTTGATGTTGATGATATTAGAACTACAATCAAATTGAGTTGAACTGAAACATTAAGAGGATTTATCTAGTAATGAAGCTCATGACTCAAAATTCAATTTCAATATGATGTCACTAATTGTCGTTTGAACATTTTACTTGACAGTTGACGTAAATAGTTTTAGAGATTACCATATGGCATGTCATATAATTTGAGTTTATATTTATTTATCTTGTCAATGACTCCAAATAAAAATCCAATTGAAATATTAAAAATATTTAGCTTGAATAAAACTTGACTTAAAGTTCAACTTGAAAATGATCAAGTTTGAATGTTTTAAGCTTAATATTTTAATATATCTTTAATTTTTTGCCCAAAAAAATTTGACATGTTTTTAAATTTTTAATGCATGTAAATAAAAATTTTTTTAGTTTTTTAAATAAAATTTTTAATCTTTTAAAATAATATAATTAAATTTAAATTTATTAAATAACACTAACTGTTATTTCGATATTTTTTTATTATAAATGGTGTAAATAGCTTTAAATTTTTTTTTAATAAATTTAGATTTAATTGCATGATTTGAAATGTTAAATATTTATTTACATAAAATTGATAATTTCATTTACATGCAACAACATATTAAGTGATTAAAATCATTTTGTGTAAAAAAAAAAAAAAGCTAAGAATATAATTGGCTATTACCAAATTCTTAACTTGTAGTTATGGTTCGGAAATCGAGTACTCGCTGCATCGAGCATTCATGCGTTGTTTTGAGTTAGTTGAAATTAGGAAAGAAAGAGAACATATATCTGCACTGAACTCTTGATACCTCGTGCAAGTTAAGATTATTGTTAATTGCTTGTTTAGAACAAATGCAAGGAAGCTGAGAAACGTTATGCTTTCATAATTTGTCAGGCGAGAAAGGAAAATGCTGACTTTTGAAACGTCTCTATTTCAGCGAAAGCCCCTTTGTATAATCAGGGTAGCTGTTCAGTGGAGCTTCTTTCAACGGGGCTTTTTACTAATTAAGACTAGCAGATAACGAAAGCTAAATGTCATTATTCTTTGTGGAGTTTTCCTTCTGCTTTCAGTACTTGACAACATGATATTGTTAATTCAAATGTTGGTGATTTTGGCAGTGTATCCAACCATGGAAACTACCCCACGTTTGGGTTACAATGCTATTGTGTTACTACCACTTTTAGCATGGTATCATGGGGCAAGGGAAATTGGATTGCTCAAAATTTGAACATAAGATATTTTTGAATGATCATTGTAATTTTGGGTCTTGCAGTAAAAACTTTGTTTAAATTTAAGTTTTTTATAATAAAATATAAAAGAATTTAATTGAGAATATTCGAATCTTATAATTTATTTCTAATCACGTGATACACACGTTTTAGAGTAAATTTTTGTGATTATAATAAAAAAAAAAATTCTATATATAATCCACATGAATACTCTGGATGTTTGTAGGCTATAAAATCATTACCCATCCTCGTCAATCCGGTACCTTTTTTTTTATACAAACCGAAACTTTTCTCGTTTTTTTTTTTAAAAATCTAATCCTTTCGGTATCAGTCTATTAATTTATTATCTTCTCTTGACGTTTTTAGTTACAATATTGCTTCTTTTTTGAAGCATATTTTTGTTTCTGTGTGTTGTAATTATCGATCGAGACCAAAAATGATTAGATCTGCATAAGAATAATCTAAATTTTATATCGATCTATTTTTATGTATATTATATTCACCGAGATCAAGAATGATACGAGTAGCGGTCTAAATTTCATAGCAAAGATGACCGTGAGGGAAATTTTTTCCGAGGTATGATTGATCTGTGAATTTACTCAATGAAGATTTTACTCTTTTAGTTGTTATGCACAAAAGTTTGCTTCTTTCCCAAATTTGTATTACAAATTTTTTTCAATAATAAACTTTTACTCTTCAATATATACATATATATATATATATATATTATGATTATTTTGGATATGTTTTTGGATATTATAATATTGGGTCTTCATTTAAATAATTTTAGATTTGTGGTGATAACATCCCATGATCATATGTTAATCTTGAAAATGCATTTAACATCGCCTAATTAAATGATTCTATTGGAGAAATTGGAAGAATAATCTGAACATATTTTATACCATTTCAAGCATGTTTTTTTAATTCTTGTCTGATAAATAATTTAATTTTACAAGCCTTGATTTTGAACCATAACCCAATACTCAAATTATGTTGTTGTACTCATTTTTATTATATTAATCATTCGTATTCGTATAATATAAAATATAAAAATTTTTACGTTAAACACAAAATATATTTTTAATTTTTGTCCGATTCATATCAAATTTTAATTATTATTACCTTTATATATATATATATTTATTTTCATATTTTATCATAATATATTGTTTGAGATTATCAAATGTATTTTTAGGTGTAAAAATTAAGACGTATATGGAACTTTTCATTCTTCTGTATATAAATTCCTTCCAAATGTTTGTGTTTCTTTCCATAATACCAAACAGGTATTAGTTTTTCACTCTTGGAAAATATGTATATATTATGGTAAAAATCATCTGTAATTCTGAAAATCTAAATAAAGAATATGCAGACAAATATGGTTAGGTTAAATGCAGAGAAGAATCATAAATTTCCAGGGTGGTTGCTGAGTAAGCCTTGTATGAAGATTACCATATAGAAATCATGTTTAAAAAATCCATTGAACCCCACATTAATATCATCCTCGTCATATCCATTCTCTATGTAAGGTATGGTAGTATTCAAATCCAAGCTTTTTTAGCAGGTATTTACTTCGGTTTGCCAAAAATATCAAGGCTCTTTTATGGAAGAAGGTGAAGAAGTTCAAAGCAAACATATTCAAAACGGTAGAATTTTTAACTTTGGCAAAAGTAAAACGACGCTTGTCACTACGGAATTGATCACCACTTTCTGCAGAAATGGAAACCCAGGCACAGACGCTAAATTTTCTCTACACAAAAAGAATCAAAATCTAAAATAAATAAGAAACATTGAACCTGAATCCTTCTTTATTTGCCTTTTCTTCTCCTATTTAATTGAAGCTGCTTGTCACATTTGAATTCACTGGTTTTGTAAATGAAATGGAGTAGAGTAGTATTCAATTCCTAGTAGTTTCTCGGATTTTTCTAGTTTAAAATAGCT
Source organism: Firmiana major (assembly GCA_033439115.1). Classification (NCBI taxonomy): domain Eukaryota; kingdom Viridiplantae; phylum Streptophyta; class Magnoliopsida; order Malvales; family Malvaceae; genus Firmiana; species Firmiana major. Next base: position 1,324,277 of record CM065914.1, on the reverse strand, counting down.
AGAAAATAAGATTCTTTTTCCCTTTAGAGCCAGACAGTAGTAGTTTTCATAGAAACATAAACCAACTTTTTTCTGATAGTTTTGATCCTATGTCGGCTCCAGAAATTGAGAACCAGGAAAACCCAGGAAAGAAAATAAAGAGAGAAAATCCAGTTGGCCATGGTCGTCGTCGTAATGTTCATGGCAGAAATGCTGCCAACTTAGTCAACCTGCCTTTGGTTGATCTTCCCAATGATGTCCTTTCCTATATCTTTTCCATGTTGCCTATCAAAGAGGCAGTTCGAGCTTCAACACTGTCGAGAAGATTGAAGGATTCCTGGTTATTTAATCGAAAGTTGTGTTTCGATAAAGATTTTGCCAAACATCACGATCAAAAGGATTTCCTGGAAATTGTTAACCGTGTTTTTAATCTCCATGAGGGGACAAACATACAAACTTTTAGTTTATTTTTTGATCCAACAGGAGTTGAAGATGCTGTTGAAAACTGGATTCAAATGGCAATCGACAAAGAAGTTGAAGAACTCGACTTGGACTTCAGTCTAGCAAAAGTCCCTTACAAGATTACTTCGGATTTCGCTGATATTGTGACAATCAAAACACTCAAGTTATGCCGCTGTGAACTTGAGCTTTTACCAACTTTCACAGGTTTGAATTCTCTGAAAACTCTTGTCCTAAGGAGGATTGAAATTATTTCCAAATCCATCGAAACTGTGTTTCTCAATTGCTTTTCTCTCGAGACTTTGGAGTTGGTAAAGTGCCGTAAGATTGGTCACCTGAGGATTTTGGCGCAAAGGCTGAGACACTTCAAGGCTTTAAAAGTGGGTGATTGCTTGGGATTATGCGAGCTCGACATTGAATCTCCAACTATACGCACATTCTATTACAGTGGGAGATTCATTTTATTCAAACTAGACGAGATTTCTCAATTAAACGATGTGATTATCAACTTCAAGCCTCTGAAAGGAATCGGAAAATTCTTCAGAAGAGAAGGTTTCTTATGCGATCTCTCCCATGTTCCTCTTCTCTCTGCTAGCAGCACCCTTCTTGAGGTTTGTGATTCACTTCAATGGATTCCGATTTCTCTTCTATATTCCGATTTCTCTTACTTTCTCTTGATGCTTGGATTTACAGGAACTATCCCCGACTCCATATGATAACAAGCATATAACCCTGCGATTCAACTTTTCCAAGTTGAAAGAACTACAGTTGTTCATGGACAGAACAATATACTGCAACCTGTATGAAATTGCCCATTTTCTCAGGAAATGCCCAGGCTTGGAAAAACTTTTCATTGATGTAAGCATATAAATATATCTGTCTCTTGAACCTTTCCCACGTCCAAAATGCTTATATTTCCATATTTTGCAGTTCAATGGAGTCACTTTTGAACCTCAAGATTATTTTTGGGTATACCATCAACGTCCAGTGATTGAACGAGACCGTAAGCCCTTGAATTGCCTTAAGTTTGTCAAGTTGGAATGCTTCAAGTTTGAAGAGCATGAGATTGAGATAGTGCAGTTCTTGTTGGAACGGGCCATTGTGTTGGAGACTTTGGTTCTAGTTGCTCCCAAGACTTACAAGCAGGGTACCTTGCATGTTTGGAACGTACCATTTTGTAGGACCGTGACTCAGCGTTGCCCCGTCTCTCCATTTTTGAAAGTACGTTTCTATGATTGCGACTTCGACAGCAGCCCCGTTCCGGTGCATCCCAAGACCTGGTTTGGACTGTAAGCGAAGATGGAAATGTATTAGAACAAATTAAATCTTGTTGCAGTTCTTCAGCCTTGTTAAATCAGTTCGCCGTCAAAGGGAATACACAGAGATTTGTTTTTCTTCCTGGGGTTTGGTCTGGAATAATTGGTTTGAAAAAGCCATGAAATGTTATGTTACTCTTTCATCATGTCCTAGTTAAAGTTATAGCTTATTATTGTTATTTGGATTAATGCATGTTCATCTTTTGTTGCAAATTACTATTGAAGTTATTCATAGATAAATTTAACTCAAATAAAATTTAACAAATATAACCGTTTTAACTATATATATCATACATAATATGTCAAATATTCAACGGACATGACCGTTATAACCATAATTAGCATATATATCATATCAAATAAAATATAACTAATATAACTATCATAACGATAATCGTTAATTTCGTTATTACCTTTTAAACAGAATACTTATAATATCTATTATAACGATACTTAACATATTAACATGTTAGATATTCAACGGATATAACTGTTATAACGATAATTGATATATATACCGTATCAAGTAAAATTTAATGGATATAACCATTATAACGATAATCATTAATTTCATTACCCTTCAAACAGAATATTTATTTTACGTATTTTTCATAACAGTGATAATAGTTAATTTATTATTCTTTAAACAAAATATCATATCTAAGTTTTCTTATCTAAATATAAAGTAATCATAGAAAAGTTATTTATTCATATTGTAACTGGCAGAGTTAATTTAACATGGTTTAATTAATATGTTAAATAATGTCTTAGTTGTCATTATAACTCATAACAGTAACCATAATTTTGTTTCTCCTTCTCATTCACTAAGATACTAATTTAACATCTCTAGTCTAATCATCATACTAAATTTAGCAATAGAAAAGAACTACAACGAAGATTTACATGAAACAAACGTGACCATATTGATGGCAAATCATTTGACCATGTCCCTAACTCTAAAAGGAAACAAAAAAACAAAGAGACAGACTGTACCAGTGAGTGACTTGTCTCATACTATGCTGCAGAATATACACACACCCATATATATGTGTATATGTGTGTGTCATCTAATGGTCAAACATGTTTAGAGGTAGTGGTTTCGTCCATGCATACATTTGTGTATGGGTATGTTAATTGAGAAGCTACTATCAAAAGAAAAATATTACATTCATAAAGTTTATAATTACGATAAAAATCTCTCAATTCAGTCAATTAAATTCAATAATTGTTAATGTCTTCAACTATGAGTGATGGACCAAAGGGTGTCTGATAACCTCGGGCGAGTGCAAGGCAGCTGCAAGGAAAGAACCTGAGGTGGGATGCCGGAGTTGTAACTCCGAAACTCAGGTCAATAAGAAGCCTTTAATAAAGGAAGAAATTTAGAGCAATCAGAGAGGGATGTACCGGGAATAGAAGGAAAGAGTTCAAATTACCCTCTATCTCATAGGATCTTACCCCATATATATATATATATTCGGCTGAAGCGTAACGGGAGTGGACTTGTCCTATCATGGGTGTCTCTCCTCACAGGCTCTATGCTGTAGTCAAGTGGTTTGTCATAGGCCGAATAACTTGAGCGATTCTCAGGCGGTTGTGGCTTTACTAATTTGTCATATCAAAGATGGTCAAATTGGTATTGTAAGTGGGCGATCAGAGTTGGACTTGTGATGTCGCTTTTGTATTGGACTCTCTCTATATAGGCTGAGTTTTGGACCTCACTCTTTAAGCTTTTAGTCTGATGGCCTTTTAGAACTATGACACTAACTAAACTTACATTCATTCACGATCAAATTTAATCTTGAAGTCTCAAAATTTGTTTTTTTTTTGTCAATAAGTCAAAATCTTGTAGCCGTGCATGCTTACAGTATATGTCTTGAGTAACATCACAGTCAACACTTCTATATATCATCATGCTGTAAGAAAATGGAACATTCCTTCTTTCTAATTCTAACGAAGCAATCAAGTCATTGTTGTAGTCTGCTTACTGGCCGAAGCTTCCAGCTTTCAAGCTTCTTTTATCACTTTTTCTCGGTTCACCGAAGCCTGGGGAACAGTAATATGGATTGACGTGTTTTGACCGGCCAATGCATGCATGGTCCCATCGTGTAAATCCTGCAACAGCCTTCAGCCTCCAGATTCAGAATCAGGGGTCAAACAAACCATTGGGTGCTAGCTGTTCAATCTTTTCACTGGGTCACCGAGTCTTGTGTGTACGTTTGCACTTAATTCCATCCACTCAATAATCACAACCTCAAATCCACCCTACACGTGTCCTGTCCATCACCAATAAGAAACTCAAATGAGATCGTGAAAGTCACTATAGGCCTATCCCCACCCACGACCACAAGTGACCGACACAGCCGACTTGGACCGACCATATCTCCACGTAACGTCCAGCAGCACCCAAGTTGCTTCCTATCCCACCCAACTTCTCTCCACGTGTCCCTCCCCAACGGCTACTTTCGAATTTAACCGCCAAGGCACATATACTATTAAATTCCAATTCAATCCCCAACACAAAGGAGGGAAATAAAGAAACTTAGAAAGAGCCAGAAAGATCAGAGATTTGTCCTTTTTTACGGGAATTCTCCAGTAGGTTCTGGTGGTAAAAAAGAGAGTCTAAAAGGGTGTAGATATTTTTAAAAAAGAAAAACAATCCATTTAACCGCTATATATATAAGAAGTTTGCATCTTTTAAAGCTGTAGAAAGACAGTTCTTTGTTTCCTTTTTTCACCCGTATAACAACAGTTCTTTTCTCTAAAATTTTAGGTAGTATCTTATCTCTAATCAAAAACAAAGAAACCCCAGATTCAATTTCAGTTTGTTGTGGCATTGTCTGAGTGAAAAATCTAATCTTTGAGTTTCTTTTGTGGGGGTCTGGTTTAGATTATTAAAAGAGTTTAACCTGTTTTTTGGACATTTTGGAGTTTGTTATGGAAATGGGTTTGGGCAAAGTATGCCGTACTTCTTCACTGAAGTTCAAGCGTGGTGTTGTGAATGAGGAAGAGGAGTTGGGGTTAGGGTTTGTTAGATACAGTCGCGGATTGGGGAGGAAAAGGATTGGAATATCAAATGAGATGGAGGAATCTTTGCCTCTCGATTCTTCAACCGGAGTTCCATTGTTGAAAAGGCAATGCAGTGAGAGAATGATGATGGTGATGATGATGATTGATGATTACCATGAAAAATCTACTCTTGAATCACTTCCTCAAGATGTTCTGGTAAGCTCGCAATCCCAAAGCTTCATTCTTTTTATCTGGTTTCCATTTTTGGTTTTTGAGATTGTGATTGATAGAAGCTTTTTTTTTTTTTGGCAGATTAGGATAATTTGTGGCGTAGATCATGAAGATTTGAAGCAGCTTCTTACTGTTTCTAAATCAATCAGAGATGCTGTGCGTATAATGCATTTTAATTTATATTATAAATTGTTCATTGCCTGCTCAACTATTCAATCTGATTTTGACTATGATTTTTCTTTTCTTCTCAGACTGTAATTGCAAAGAAGTTGCATTTTGCTTATAGCACACCAACAAAGACCAAGGCTTTTCGAACTTCCATTGATTTCCAGGAATCAAGTGAATTAGACGAGATTCAAGCTCCAAATGCACCGAGGCAATGGCGGTCTCACAGGTCAATCAACAGGAAGAAACTGGCTGATATTTCAGTGGCATTGTTTGCTTAACAAGATAAAATATTAATCTTTGTAAATAGCTTGTTGTTGTTGTTGTAGTTGTAGATGTAAAGGGGGTTGATTGGTGGATCTGCTTGTCGGATCTTTGTACATAGGTGAGATTCTCGACAAGCCATTTCTTCAAATGTTTCGTTGAAGGTCATGTTTCTCGGCTTGTTTGTTTCTTTGTGTACATGAGAAAGAAAGGGAGATTCCGGATTCGGATGTATTTTTTTGGAGGGCTATTTTCATCCTTCTGATGCGATAAAGTTGAGATTTGAGTTGACTCTGTATGATCTTTTGTGCTTAATAAGAAAAGATATGTAGAAATCTTACTGAATTGTTGATCAATCTCTAGTCTGTAATTCATGGATAGTGATTCTTGTTTTGTTTATCAGGGAATTTGTTTATTATGTTTTGCATCTTTCAAGCTCTAAAAATCAATGATGATCTTACCAACCTCTGTTTTTGCTCGGTGGTAAGTAGATTTTGCAAATTGCCATGGATGGCGGAATCTTGAAGCTGAAACAGAAAGTGGATATTAAAGTTTCAAAAGCTCTAGATTCCATATTTTGATGCGTATTTCCTGATCACTACTTTTATTCGGCTGATTTTGGAGTGTTGTACAAGCTGAACAATTTCGGCTGCATGATCTGTTGTACAGTCCCGTTTGGCGATTGGAAGGTGTGTCCTTATACTTTGTTGAAGTAGTAAGTGTAAAGTGCTACTCTTCTAAGAAACTTCTGGCATCAGCTGTTCAATATAGAGAAGCATGGTTAGCCCTTCAGGAATTGGAGGAGTAAATAAAATATCCATTGCCTTATAGGAGAGATTCAACAATTCCAAGAATAGCTTCTCAAGTCAATGATGAATCTATCTTCTCGAGATATAACAGCCATAGATGCAGGTGTTGATTAATGAATGTGAAAGATATTCCAAACCTTCTTCCTCCAGTCTATGGACACTAATTAAGTATAATTAAAAGAATTTATCAGAGATTTGAAAGGGAGAATTGATTGAATATCTATGTAATGAATGAAGGGTTGTGTGTTGCATTTCAGCTTTAATTGAATTAAGGAAGCCTTGATATCAGCTTTAATCGGATTTCCAGTTTCATTTCCAGAATTGCAGGCTTTTATCTCCAAGAAAGTGTCACTGTAACTCAAAAGTCTAGCCTGTCTGATATTCCTTTCAACTGGTAATGATTCTTGCATTAAAGAGAAAGTGATAGTTTTTGTGACTAATTTCAATTCGCTTTGACCTTGTTAAGGAATCTATCTTGGGATGCATAGTTTATAATATGAGTCTATAGTCCATGTTTCTTACTGCACAACCTGAGTTTTGCATGCATGACTTGACAGTAGAAGAATCCAATGTTTTTGTTTTCACATGCATAAAAAAGAAAGGAAAAGAAAGCATCCAATGTCTATAGTTGAGAATTGAGAATCTCATTCTTCTGTAGACACTGGAGGGAAAAACAAATGGTTTTCCAGTGATGCACATGGCAGGCCTCATATGCTTAAATCTTTAACAAAGCCCCCATGTTTCCACTTGGGTTCCATCTGTACACAATTTCGAGAAAAAAAAAATATGTTTATATCTAATTCCTTATGATATAAAAGAGGGCAATCTATTGTATAAAAAACTCGCAAGATTTAAAGAAAATTACGTATACGATGACATAATTTTTTTTCTATATTAACAGAGAGATTGTTTTCAGTAAAAATATGATTTTTCAAATTACAAAAGAGTAACTTTTATTAGACTCCAAGTTCTTCTCTTCCCCATTGCGCATGTTTCTCTTTGTTTTTTTTTTTTTTTTTCTTTTTAAATATTACAATGTGTCCCAAAGAAGAATGTAAACCCTTTATTGAAACACTTAAACGTTAAATATTAAAGATTAAAACATTAAATTCCACCAATGATGCTTGGATTAGTGACAAAAAAGAGACCTCGGGACCTTAAATGAAACGAAGCGGTTCTGAATTCAAGTTTCTCGGTGTGAGTTTGTATTAACGTAATTCTAAATTATTATAATTATAATCTCCAAAATAAGAAACTTTTCACTTGTTTTTGTCAATAATAACTTGCTTTGAAGTATTTTGGGTCTTAACTCTTAACCCATGTGATGTTTGGGCTTAATATGTCCAGCCACTGACCCAACATAAACCACACCAGAGCCCACTGATCCAATCAAGAAGATAAGCCCAATAAAAACGAACCGCAAAAGCCCAAACTCTTAAGTCGGTTAAGGATAATTGACTGCAATGCACGGTCGTTGCGATCCACACCTTCCGTCTTAAGACTATATATCCCAAACGAGGCTAATGAAGCCGACACAGGCTTTAACTTCGCGCTCTCCTGCGCTTCGCTCCTCGTTCAAGAATCAAAGATACTCGTACTCATGGCTTCAACGAAACGCGATCTATCGAAAGTAGACGAAACGGGAGCCCAACGACAACAACGAGAGGCCAGGAAGGCTAGAATTAACAATGATGATATGAAGAAGCATCGAGTGGTTCTCAATCCTGCTGACTGCGACTTGGGTAATTTCTCTTCTTAACTTCTCTCTTTTTTATTATCTCTCTCTCTCTCTCGCGTTTAATTTGATCAAATTATGAAACCCTTTGGTAGATTTTGCTTTTGAGTTTTAATTTTTTCCCTTTTGGAACATAAAATTTCTTATGTTAATGTGTATTACTTTATTTTAGAGATTTCATAATATGAAGTGTTTTTGCCATGAATTGGAGAAAGTAGGACTCATACAAACAAAAAATCAATGAAATTGGTCATGTGGAATTAATTAAATGTTTTTGATACAATTATCATTTTAGATGGCAATTGGTCATGTTGGGTCGATGTCAAGTTGCTGACTTTTCTAGTTAAGTATGATGGGTTTTAGGCGAATTCCTTGATTGTCTGACTCTCATCGGATTATGCTATAGCTAGTCTCTACTAGCACTAGAGTTGAAAGTCGAATTACTGGCTATGTTCGAGCTAGAGTCAAGTTGAACAGAAGAGTGAGAGCTTGCCGCTTTGGATACTTCTTTTATTTTCTTAGATAAGCAAATTGAGATTGTTTTTATTTGCATTATATAGTTTCATAGGCATACATGTATGTTTTCTGAACTTTAATGTTAGGCCTTTTTATACGTTTCTGATTCTTGGTGTGCATTGTTTCCCTTTCACTAGATTTTGATATTGAAGATGATGGTCTTAAAGGATCAGCACTCTATGAGCAGGGGTTTGCATATTGCTGGTCTGGTGCTCGTGCCATTGTTGGAGTAACTGGAGGAAAGTATTGTTTTGGCTGCAAAATTATTTCTGCTCAACCAGTTGAAATGGAAGACACTCCCCCTGACCAACAGCATGTTTGCCGTCTTGGCATTTCGAGGGGTGGTGAGGAAGTGGGAAGCCTTGGTGAAAGTAAACACAGCTTTGGGTTTGGGGGGACACGGAAATTTTCTAACAGTGGAAAATTTTCTGGTTATGGTGAAAAGTTTGGGGTTGGAGATATAATTGTTTGTGCAGTAGATCTTGAGAGTAAGCCATTGGCTTCCATTGGGTTTGCCAAGAATGGGAAATGGTTGGGTACCGCAATGCAATTTAATGCTGGTCCAGAGGGTCTTGGAGTGGTGGATACCCCTCTTAGAAAGCTTCCGTGGGAATCAGCTGTCTTTCCACATGTTATGTTAAAAAATGTTGTTGTTCAATTGCAATTCAGTATTGAAGACGGATTGTTTCCTCAAGATGGCTATAAACCTTGGGCTTCCTCTCTGGAAGATGGAAATGTGATAATGGGACCAGATTTTTTCAACACAACAGACTGTGAAGTAATGATGATGGTGGGATTACCTGCTTCAGGCAAGACCACTTGGGCAGAGAAATGGGTGAAAGAACATCCTGACAGGCGTTATGTCCTTTTGGGAACAAATCTGGTTCTTGATCAAATGAAGGTATCTTCATCTTCTTTGTAGCTTTCAAAAATGAAAATTTAGGTTTCCCAGCCCATTCTGTTATGATTTCAGACTAACAAAACTGAATGCATGTCTGTTTACGGGTTCCTGGGTTATTACGTAGGAGAAATTATGGTGAAAGATTTGATCGCTTGATGGGTCGAGCTAATCAAATTTTTGATACCCTCTTATCAAGGGCTGCCAAGACACCTCGCAATTATATTATTGATCAAACAAATGTTTTCAAGAGTGCACGGAAACGTAAATTGAGGCTGTTTGTGAACTTTCGGAAGGTAGTTACATTTGTTATTTTCCTTATCTATGATAAATTTATGACAGCAAAAATTTCAGTAGTCTCTTACCTGTTTCTTCTTTGTATAAATGGTATGTGTGGAAATCAGATTGCAGTTGTGGTTTTTGCAAAGCCAGAGGAGCTAAAGCTACGTTCTGCTAAAAGATTTGAAGAGATGGGAAAGGAAGTTCCGGTAGATGTAGTAAATAATATGATAGGTATTTTTGTTGTACCAGCTTGCATTTTTAAGCAGTTGTTGCATTTTCGCCTTATCAATTTGCTTTAGTTGTTGCTATCATTTAGTGTGGCTTTATTTTGCTCTATGTCATGTTTCTGGCAGCCAATTATGCTTTACCTCTAAGTAAGGAAATGCCGGGTTCTGATGAGTACTTTGACGAGGTATTTATTTAAGAACTTTATCATCAATATGCTTCATGTTGATGAAAGTGTGTATAACTATGTGGTCTTTTTTTAAGGTGAAATTTGTTGAACTTGAAAGAGGAGAGTCACAGCGATATCTGGATGAGATGAAGCGATCTGTAGCATCTGCATCTACACCTTATTCTCGACAAAATTCTGTTGAGTCGAACACTAGATGTTCATCAGGTTTTCATCGAGGTTTCTGTGGGCTAAAATAAGGAATTATTGGATATTTCACATGAATATTATGATCTTAATTTGATGATATTTTATTTTGACCAGTTGCTGGAGGACCTTGGCAACCTAGCTTGGATTCAGCCTCTGGCTACCAAATGCACAACCAAGTAAGTAATAAATGGCCAGATTACACTCAATTGCCAACGAGCAAACTGGATGGCCAGAAAATCATTTTGTAATTTGTGTATGGTATGTAAAATGTTGCAGGTGTACTCAACTTATCCAGGTGTTCAATCTTATTCTGAAGGGTATCAGGGATATCAAGTTCCACAGGCACCAGTTTCTTATGGGCCTTATCTATTTAATGAAAATCGTGGTGTTCCAAGGGAGAATGCTGGTTTCTCTGGGACTTTTCTTCCTATATCTGGTGGTGGAAGTAGCCATTATCAGAGCCCCTACAATGGCGTGAATCACGTTCATGGTCGTCTCACTAACTCCTATAGTCGTAGCATGGTTGAACCTTCTCTGGTTAGAAGTGCAACAATTTCTTCATTTGCATACAACCCTTATGTTGGGCAATACGGCGGCAGTGGTCTAGAACATGCTGGTTTTCGGGCTCCAATACCACCTATAGTTGAGCAGAGTCCTCTTCCCTTCACATATGGTAGTTCCCCTTATTCAACTCCTCGACACTTATCTCCTAATGCTCGGCCCTCTGGAGGATATCCCTCTTCTCTTCCTTGATAGTACTGACTGCTGTATGGAGTGCATGACAATTTCATGAAGCATCAGAAGTATAGTTTATTGCTGTTAGACAATGAGATTTTTCCATGGTACTCTAGGACATCTTTTTTTTTTTTGTGTTCTGCTATTTGCTTGTGTTAGTGATTTTGTTAGTTGAGCTTAAGTACAAATTTCTGAAACTCCTTATTTTAAGGAGATATGTCTCAACTACTACACATAATATCTTTTGTATAAATTCAGCAGAAAGTAATGTAACAAGCAGTTCTCTTTGCATATTGCTCTATGTCTTCTGCTACTTTTCTGTTTTCATTCCTTTACCTTATTCTCCTTCAATTGCCAATTGTTGGGGTGAAGTGAATGGAAAACTTATATTTTATTAAAGTTGATTTGTAAAAATGGATTAGCATGACAAATTAGTTAGCTCTCTCTCTCTCCCTCTCTCTTTCAACGTTCCAAGAATAGTATACAAATAAACAATCAGTTTTGCAGTGTTGACTTGAATCACAATCATTGAATGAAAAAAAAAAAACCAAATATTTGAATTATCCCATGACAGGAAGAAATTGTTTAAGTTTGTTTAACTTGATATCAAATATGTTTTCTTCAAGTTTTGTTCCTTCTTATCTGCAGATACCGTTAATGGTTAATCTTTTTATCCATTCCCGTCAATGGTTATTTCTTCAACCTCAGTTCATCAAGGATCAAATTTTCTCCTTGTTTTGAAATATCTTAATACATGCCACATTTCATGATTAGTTAAATAGGAAGATCCAGCACAATTGACAGCGTGACTTTGTGTTGGTTTTGCAAGGCTGTCAATGAGTAAAGGGCCTCATCTAAAAACTCGCAAGGCACCTGGTGGGTTGAATGGTGCTCTTTGGGATCTGTTTGATGAATCCAATTGTAAGGTTAGTGCCTAAACCGGCCTAATGTTCCAACGTTCATATCCACCTTGAGTGAATTAGAATGTTCCATTACCTGGCTGCATGCCTTTTATTTAAATGTCTCTATTTCAGTGGGAACCTCATTTTATCATTAAGGTGGCTTTTTCAGTAGAGATTCTTTCAACGGGGCTTCTTGCATCAGAATCAGACTAGCAGATAATGAAAACTGAGTGCAGTGCTTGACAACAATTATGTTAATGCAGCTTGCAAAGTGTAGAAGCTTTAGTATGTCATTATCAATGGAAATTTCTGCCATGGACAACTAATGGTTAGCTTGTTGGATTAAGGACTATTCCCTTTTGGCTTTGGGTGACAATTTGAGCATTGTCTTCAACAGCTCAAACAAATTGGTACAGAAATCTTTTGCAAAATGTGAATGAAGAATAATTCCAGGCATTCACTAAAAATCTAGTATGCTGTTCTGTTCATGAATTGGATAAAACGACAGCAAGGTTCATCCATTCACAAATATACGAGAATATTATTTCTTTTGCCAAGTGAAAGAAGACATAAAAATATTTTAAACCTCTCCTGTGGCTGTGATTATGCATGGATTCTCAGATTGGTGACGCAAAATAATCAAAATCTGATCTTATCAAGAAGAAATATTATATCCTAGCTACTTTAACCCCTAATCAAAATGGCTCATATTTGAAGCATAAAGTTGAAATTCATTGTCCTTTCCGCATTCAATCATAACCCTGTATTATTTTATTGGAAATCAAGTTAGGAAATGGTGGTAGACCCAAAGCCATCCCTTTATAATTGTAGAAAGAGAGGGAGCTCAAGCTCAGCTAGCCCTTAATTACCAAGCTATGGAAACTAGAGAACTGTGAAAAAGCGTTTGAAAAATCTCTTTCCTTTACTCTCTTGTTTCAGTTTTTATTTTCCAACAATCCAAGGCTAGCTTTTGTAACTTGCCTTATATGTTAGATATTTCTTATATCTTTTTAGGATTGAATGAATTGATTGATTGCTATGTGATGTTTGTTTTCAATAAAACATTTTTTATCGACGCTTTTTTCCTCTAATTGAAACGATACGTTACATTTTTTTCCCTTCAGCTAGAATAATATGTTATGTTAATCCTTTTTTTACTTTCATTCAAATAAACCAACCATAAAATTATTATTTGTTTTCAACTTTTGTAACTCTCTTTTCTTCATTATCTACTTAACAAGATGGATTCCAAGCTGATCAGAATGTAGAAATCATGGAGATAGACGACACAGCTTCCACCGAATCTGATTCATCTGGCTATAACATCTTATGTTCCGGTAATATCTTGTTTACCAATACATACTAACAAGCTGTTCCACATTTCTTTTCTTCCTCTCCAGCATGAGCCAAGAGAACGACTTAATTGACATGACATTCTCCACGCTAGATAATACTGTGACATGGCAAGTCAAATATCTTCATACAAAGAAGAAGAACAAGTTATTCTCTGTTGGATGGAGAAAATTTATGACAGATAACAATATCAGAATTAGAGACCGATGCACTGATTCGACCAACAATGATCGAAGTTACAATCTCCCATTGCAAAGCTGGATTACTTTTGGACTGGTAAGTTTCATTATTTCTGGACATGTAACTCTCATGTTGCTGGTCACTTCAAGGACACATGTTTTTCTTATATTGCATTCCACTTGCAACCCTGACGGATCCTCTAAACATGTAATGGCATATCATGCTTCGTATGTGTTTTTGTTTTTAATCATCCTTTTTGATGTTTGCATAAACTTGGTGTCTAAAACCTTCATTTTCTAATGGATAAACACACCCACATCAATGAGCGGGTATTCCCTAGTAATATGTTAAGGTTTGATTTTGGGTTCCGCTGGAACTTGTCAACATCATTGAAGCTAAAACGGATCAGTTAAGAAAAGGGACAGAACGACAACTGAAAAGGAACGAGAACGACTGCTGAGAGAGGTAGCATATGTTCAGCCTCAAGTGCTCGATCCATATTGTAAACCATAAGCAGATAATTTAGCAATCAATGGAAGGTCTTGTCTCCGACTTTAGATGTTAAAAAAATTAAAATATTTGAAAGATATTAAAATCTTGTTAATTAAACACCTAAAGCAGAAACTTTTAATTAAAACTTCATGTCCATTCAGCTCAGTACAACCATTTTCAATCAGAATATAATATTCATGAAAATAAAAAAGGAGAGTAATTTCAGCTGCAACTTAGCATCGATAAAAAAAAACCTACGGGATATTATCTGCTGGCTCAGGCACCATCATCATCTTCAGCGGCGGCCTCTGTGGCGACATCAGCATGTACTGGTTCACTGGCTTCACCTTGCTCATCATCTTTAGCATGTTCACCAGAGGCTTCACTTTGCTCATCATCTTTAGCATGTTCACCAGAGGCTTCACCTGGCTTAACATCATCGGAAGCTTCACCAGTTAACAGGTCAAGAAGTCCTGATCTGGATTTTTTCACCTCAGACACCGAAAGGTTAGAACTAGAAGATTCTCGACTAAGAATTCTCAGTGCAGGTTTCGGAATAGGAAGATCCAGCACAACTGACATCGTAACTTTGCAATAAGGGCATATCCTTGGTTCTGTCCCTGAACCTGTCATAGCAGTAACATGTAGACAACAAGTAGCACATAATATGTGACCACATTCTAGCAAAGCAGCAAATCCTTTTCCGGTTTCAAATCGATTAAAACAAACTTTACAAGTAACCTTATCACGAACCATTTCTTTTAATTTTTTCCTGAACCTTTCACTTATATGCTCCCTTTCATTCTCACGGGCAGGAGGCAAATAAATGCCACTCATCGTCTGATCTGAAAGCGTTAGCAATAAAAAAAATAAAACAGAAAAATGGGAATCGACTACTAAGTTGTGTTTGTTCTTCAAACAGAGTACTTGGGAGGTGAGGACGATGCAATTCTGTATGATGATATCTAAGAGGGAGTTAGAAATGCTGCAGGGGGACTGAGCTTTGAATATAAGCCATAAAATCTGTTCTAAGTCTTAATTTGCAAGTGTTACCCGAAGAAAAGATGAAGACACAAAACCTTTAAATAGGCGATTTTTTTGGGCCTCCTCGGATGCAGAGAGCCCTCCAAGTGGCATAGTTTCAAATGAGAATGTACTATGTCCTAGCATATCATTTATTTTGCCTGAGTTAGTTGGAAAAATCAGTACATGCATTTTGGAAAGACTGCTTTTTGTGTTGACTGATCAGTTTTGATGGTGGGGTCTCACTCGGGGAGTTACAAAATTGGGATGTTCATGGGGTTTTTGTCTTGAGTGTGAAACGAGAGCTGAAGAGCTTGGCATATTGAAACAGGAACAGGTGCATGAAGAGCTGGTTTCTTATTTGCAGGATGAAAAAACTACAGTTGCAGCTCAATGTTGTTAGAGCCAAGATTGAACTCTCAATCAACAATAGAAAAAACTGTTTTTATTAAAATAGAAAACGGTCCAAGAAGATGTAAATCTTCCATTAGCTTCATTGCACAGCTAACAGATGAAGAATTAACAGGAAGTTAAATAACAAAAATAGACTAGGAAACAAATGCGTATAATCACAATCACAAAGCCAAAAAGGACGATCTCTGATATGGTCAACTGGCACAGCTATTGACAGATCAGTTTTGATGGGGGACCACTTTTTTGGTTTTTATACTAAGAAACATGGTAGGTCCCACTCGGGAGTTTCAAAATTGGTCTTTCTTTGCTCTTCTTTCTGGTTGTTAAGGGGGCTCCACCAGCCAGACTCCACATCTCTTTGTTGCCGCATCCTTTTTTGATGGTTTAGCATCAAATTTAAACTTGTTTCAGTTTTGGAAAATTCATTGTGCATGTTTTGAAAATATATTTGTCTAGATTTCAAAGAAGCAACCAACCATGACATGGAACCAGAACGACTGCTGAAAGATAATATAGGTAGGGAGGTTGATAAGTAATCTGCTTAAGGTTGTAGAAGAGGATGGTTTAGATATCGAGTATTTGCTGCATGCATAGAGCATGCGTTGAGTTAGCTGGCTGCAATTATGAAAGAAAAAGAACGTCCTTGCAGTGAGCAGTGTAAGTTAATTACCACTTAGCAATATTAATAAATTAATTACACAGAAACTAAGATTAATTAAGTATACTTATTCTGCAGAATCATGATTTGATTGATACTTGGCATAAGGTGGAGAAGAAATGGAAGCCATTGCTTTTGTCTGAGTCTGAAACGAAAACTGAAGAGCTTGGCATTTTGAAACAGCTGCATGAAGAGCTGGTTTTTTACTTGAGGCGGTGAAAGTGTTGTCTAGGACTAGGATATTTCAGCATCTCAATAAAATAGATGTAAATCTTCCATAAAACCAAAGTACAAAGGTTCATTGAACAACTAACAGTTTGGATTTAGCAGGAAGTCATAAAGCAAAAATAGACCAGGAAACAAAACAAAACAAAAGCATACAATCGCGACGCCAAAAGGATGATCTCTGGTTGCTTACACCACCTTTTCTAATAACATCAGCTAAGCCATTTGCCATTCTTAAAACTTTGAGACAGGAAACAGCATATCTATTTTGCTCAACACAGCTCAAAGTCTCCAAGGTCTATTTTAGTGGCCTAATTTCTCTGCTTGACCATCGAATGCTAATCAACATTAATCGAGAATGCATGGTAGATCTCTATTATTATTATTATCATAGTTTCGGATCTGGGAAACAAGGATTTAATTGTTGAAATGTTCGAACAAGAACCTAAGAGAGAGAAAAAGTTGAAATCAATACTATGGAAGAATATAAGAAAACGGTAACTAAATACCCTAAACGGATCTGTTTAGGGACGGACCGTAAGGATGCTTTGGGGGCCTTGGTGCCCCAAGGCTAATAATTTTTTATATATTTATATTAAATGAATTTAAATTGGATTTTTATTAAAAGATGTTAAAATTATATTGATATGTATATATATATATATATATATATTTATTTATTTTACCATTAATTATTTCACAAATACTTAAAAATAATTTATTTACAAATATTAAATTAGAATCGCATAAGTTTAAAGAAAATTCAATTTAATTTTTAAAACATTTAAAATCAATTAATTTTTTAGAAATTTAAAGATTTGTTTCATTAAAAATGGGTCACTCTTAATTATAGAAAAGATTATTCATTTTGATATATTTTGTTTCCCTAAATTAATGTTTATGAATTAATGAAATTTATAATTTTTTAAGCTGTTATTTATTTGAAATTAAGGTTATGAACCTTTATTTTATTGTAATTAGAACCTTAACAACTTAAAATATTTAATTATTTATTAAATTATTTTAGTTGATTTAATTTGTAGAATGTGCTTATTTACATTTATTTGAATGAGTTGGAAGAATTGTTATTTTAAGAATTATCAATCGGACATTATTCCTTAATTTTTAAGATTTGATGAGTATAATTACAATGAAATAAAAGTTCATAGTCTTGATTTCATGTAATAAAATATCAAAATCTTGTTTGCATTTTTAGTAAAGTCAAAGGATTTATTTCAATATCAAACCTAAAACACAATGATATAACTCATATATACATAGATAGTTTTAGACTTTTGGTTGGTCCTTTCAAAATTAACAATCAAGATCAACAATTGGATCTGTTGGATGAATCCAGTTATAAGGTTAGTGTCTAAACCGACCAACCAAATGTTCCAACATATCCACCTTGAGTTGAGTGAATTAAAATGTTTTATTACCTGGTTGGCTTACATTCTCAATGTCTCTATTTCACTGTATACCTGTGCTTCTACATAGGGTGGCTTGTTCAGGGCAACGGGGATTATTGCATCAGAATCAGACTAACAGATAATGAAAGCCGAGTGCAGTGCTTGTCAACAATGTTAATGTCATTATCGATGAAAATTTCTGTCAGACCAACTACTGGTTAGCTTGTTGGGTGACAATGGTTTCCTTCTTCTTTCATCGTTGTTGTAAAACCATTATCCGACTAGCTAATATAGATTATACTGCTATTGACAAATTGCAATATACTAAAGAGATGGAAGTCATACATAGAATCGTCAAAAAAAAAAAAAAAAAACCTTTGTAAACACAGAAAGGATTATTAAGTTACTATTTATGAAAAATTTTAAAATAAAATCTGCTTTAATGTAAGATAATCCAATTTATACTTATTTTTATGTTAAAAATGTCATGAACACTAAGTATAAAATCAATGTTAATAAATATAAACATATGATAATAAATATATATACATGAATTAAGCATAAATTTAATGTCAATATATATAAGAATATGATAATAAGTGTAAATAAATGAAAATAAACGTAAACACATAAAAATTAATATAAATTTAATGTCAAGAGGCATAAAAAAAATTAATTTTACCATAAATAAGCATAATCACATAAATATAATAAAAATAAGCTTAAAATAGGCATAAAATATAGTAACCTATTATCCTTACATTAAACTCAACCTTATTATAGACTTTCCCTGCTATTTACTCGGTAACAAATGTATGTGACCTTATTAGTTCACTCTTCTCCTTCCTTTAAGGATGAAAAAGAGTAAGAACAAAAAATTGGTTAATATTCTGATGGTTAATATACAAAATAGGAAAGTGGTTATAAAATTGCTTTCCATCTTTTTTAGCAAATAAAGGTTTCTTTAAATTAGGTGTAATTTAATTTCATTTTTTAAGAGTTTAATATGTCATTCCTTCTATATTCATATGTTTTTCAAGAAACAGAAAAGAAAAAATTATTTGAAAATTTTTACCAATCTATGCCTACCAAAATGACTGATTAAATTTTTTGAGTTAATATCATTGTCATTAAATTCAAATTACACATTCTATCCAATTAATGGTGCCATTTCATTCGGTAAACAATATTGTTATTGTTGTTGTTGTTATTATTATTATAATGATGATTCGTGCACCATTATTTATGAATTTTCAATACATTCAAGGACTCAACTTCATGAACTCGCATTATGGTAAACTAGGGTTTGTCAAGGTCAGGATTTTTCTGTTTGTACTGTTGAAATTAATATTGTTGTTGCATCTATGTCTTATACCAGAAAATGGAGCCATGGATGCTGGAACTTGTCAAGACCATTGAGGTTGAAGATAAAGGGAAGTTAGAAGAGGCTTATGGCGTTGAATTTGACCCGCACTCCATACCTCTTTGTTGCCGCATCATCACAAGCTTTTCTGATGGTTTAGCTCCAAATTAAAACTTGTTATTTCAGTCTTGGGAAATTTAGTGTGCATTTTTTGAAAATATATTCCTGTCTAGATTTCAAAGAAGCAACCAACCATGACAAGGAACGAGAACGACTGCTGAAAGATGATATAGTTAGGGTGCTCGATGCAGCCTGTCAGAGGTTGATAAGTAATCTGCTCAAGGTTGTAGAACAGGATGGTTTAGATATCGAGTACTCGTTGCATCGAGCATGCGTTGAGTTAGCTGCAATAACGAAAGAAAAAGAACGTCTCTGCAGTGAAATTTGGATGCATCGTGTTAGTTAACTACCACTTAGTAATATTAATAAATTAATTACATAGAAACTAAGATTAATCAAGTATGCTTTACACTTATTCTGCAGGTGAGAAAGGAATATGATGATTTGATTGCTACTTGGCATGAGTTCGAGAAGAAATGGAAGCCATTGCTTTTGTCTCAGTCTGAAATAAGAGCTGAAGAGCTTGGCATATTGAAACA
Organism: Firmiana major; assembly: GCA_033439115.1. Lineage (NCBI taxonomy): Eukaryota > Viridiplantae > Streptophyta > Magnoliopsida > Malvales > Malvaceae > Firmiana > Firmiana major. The sequence goes on along the minus strand of CM065914.1, from coordinate 1,304,603 downwards.
GGTGCATGAAGAGCTGGTTTCTTATTTGCAGGATGAAAAAGCTGCAGTTGAGGAGGTGGACGTGTCCTCTAGGACTAGGATGTTTCAGCAGCTCAATGTTCTTAGAGCCAAGATTGAACTCTCAATCAACGAAGAGTTGAAGCAGATTCTAACTGTTGGACAAGATGAAATTGTGGCAGTTAAGTTAATGCACTTGCTTATACTATTCTAAGATTATTTGCTATTTTTCAATAATGTTATGAGAGTTTTTGGTCTGTGTTGTGTAGGCAGCAAGAGAAATTCTAGACATCTCAGCTCTTTGGCCGAATGAATTTTTTAAGCCAAATTATCCTGACCTTAAAACAGCATTGGCTAACAGAGTACATTGTCAAGGTCATGTCATTAATGCAATAGCTGGAGCTTTGTCAAGCTCAAAGACTCAACCTGTTAGATCATTTATTTTTATATGTGGCTGCAACTCAGGCGGTGAAGAACTTGCCAAATGTCTTGCTAAGCAACTTTTTCATGATGAAGGACGGGTGATCGAATTCGACCTGGAAAAGAATACACAGGATGATTCTGTCATGGAGCTCAATGTTAGGCAAATCAAAGTGGGATTGTTAGAATATACCGAGTATGGTTAATGCCTTAACGGTTCTGTCTTTTCACCTCTATTTTAAATGTAAATGTAATTATATATATCTTAATTTCCATATTTCAGAGTATGGAGAAATGATAAAGAGTGTGGTTTTAGAGGGGAGCTGATTGACGCTGTGAAGAAGATGCCTAACACTGTTATTTTTCTTCGCAATGTTGACAAGGCCCATCCTTCTGTTACTGACTTTCTACTCGAAATTTTAAGAAACGGGAAAATAAAGGATTGGAAGGGAAAAATGGTTGATTTTACTCAAACTTTGATTATCATGATGTCAGATGCGCCTGGCCTTTGCTATTTTGGCATGGTGAGGAAATGGAAGTGCCGTTGTGCTTTAATGACCGGAAAGCTATATCTCAAAAAGGAAATGAAAGTTCATCACCGCAACTGTTATTTACCTCTCTTGAAAAAAGTATGGCAATGGGATTGTTTAGATTGTTTTTGTGGTCTAAATCAAGTTTAATTTCCTTGTTTGTTTTCTAACAATTGACAGGCAAAACAATGTTTTAAACCGGAGCTGCTGGATATCATTGACAATATGATTGTTTTTCAACAACTAGCTCCATGGGATTTGAGAATTTTTATTAGGCTCCAACTAAGAATTTTGGCCTACTCCATTGGGAGAGGAAGAATTATCGTATATCCATCAGAAGCTCTTTTGAGTATCATCTCGCCCGTCACCGAAGTGGACTATGTGAGTTTTGGAGTCCATTTAATATTCCTCTATGCAAACCTTGCTAACAATGATCTAATGTAAGTTTTTTTTTTTAAGAATCTAATGTAAGGTTTAATCAAATGTGTAAGTATTCATCATAAATCATATTGAGATATTTTGAGTATTTATTATATACATATACATATGTAGAGATTTGAATCTATATTTGTAAAAACATATTTTTGTGGATAAATATTAAAACTAAGGCATTTAATACTTTATTTAGTTTGGTGCAACTCTCTGTATTTGCATCGATTAGGAATAGGATCCCCTTGGGGAAATGAACCTTTGACTCATTGACCATTGAATTTTCATTTTAACATTATGATTTTCTAATTCTTAATCTCTTTATATGTTTTGAATGTGGTAGGAAAGAATAAAGGCCTATCTTAAGGAAGATATTGCCCCAAAACTGTTGGAGATTTACAATCAGTCTAGAAACGTGAGATCCGTTGTATATATTGATAAGTTGGTGGGGACAACTGAATTATCTTATAGGGTGGAAACAGGTGGATGGTTGACCGGAGATGAAGAATTTGATCAGTTCCTGGCATATGATGTAAGCCAAATCCTGAATATCTACCAGACGCAGATATTGTGGCTGCGTACCATCAATGGCTTAAGCAAAACTCTTGGTGGGGTTAAAAACAATACTCATCTTCAACATTTGGCTCATAAAATAAGAAATCTGCTTACAAGTGAAAATTGTGTAAACTATCAATCCAGGAGTCTTGAAATGGTAAAACAATTTTGCAAATTTTCATTTAATAAAATTATATATTACGGATCCAATATTATAATTGATCTTTTCCACATTGTTTTGTTAGATGGTATTGTGTAGTTCTGTCAAGCTTGGTGATAGTAATCATCAGCTCAAGAAAAGGGATAAGAAGGAGATAGAGGATCTTCAAAAAAGGTGCTTTACGAGATCGAAAACCCTTACCCAGCATTATGTATTTAGTACTGTAGCTAGAGCTATACTGGGCTGGGCAAATAGTAATCCCCGTGCCATGCCCATGACAGCTCTGCTGTTGGGTCTAGGTACTGCTGGTAAGGCAAATCTTCGAAGGGATTTGACAAAGCTTATTGATGGTGAGAATAATGGGACGATGAAGACAAAGCTACTGCTTCAAATAAACCTGTCTGACTGCTCTGACTATGATAAGTTCTTCAAGCTCATGTACGAGCTCAGCTATTTTTCTTTTACTTATTATTCTTGGCAATGACAAATGGATATGGATGAACTCTGAGTTGGATTTATATTACAGTTACGACGGTAGCAATCAGTATAGTTTTGGTTATCCAAAGAGAGTTGGGATGAGGCCAGGCAGCATTCTCTTGATCGAACAAGTAGAAAAGGCGCCCATGTCTGTTTTTAGTGGCCTAATTTCTCTACTTGACCATCGAATGCTAACCAATAATAATCGAGAATGCATCATAGATCTCAGTGATACTATTATTTTTATAGTTTCAGATCTGGGAAACAAGGAGTTAGTTGCTGAAATGTTCGAACAAGCATCTGAGACAGAGAAAAAGTTGAAAATTCTTTGGGATGATCTTATAAGAAATCAATATCCTGATATCAGTGCTTGGGAAGAATATAAGAAAACGGTAACTAAATTCAACGTCTTTCGGGATGTGCTTAATTTACTCTATGCATTCAAACGTTGGTTCTTGTTTGTTTTGCTTCCATCCAGGTTATAATTCAGAAACAACGAAGCCGCTTTAGAACTGAATTGTTGACTCGGGTGGATGAAATTGTGTTTTTCAACCCTTGTGTTGGTGAGCAGTTGACTAGTTTTGCAAGGTTGTCAATGAGTGAAGGATCTCATCTAAAAGCACCACGAGTGGGTGAGTTGAGTACTGCTCTTGGGGATCTGTTCGATGAATCCAATTATAAGGTTAGTGCCTAAACCAACCGACCAAATGTTTCAACATATCCACCTTGAGTTGAGTGAATTAAAATGTCTCATTATCTGGCTGGCTTACTTTCTAAATGTCTCTATTTCAGTTGATACCTGCGCTTCGCTATAGGGTGGCTTATTCAGGGAGCTTTCTCTCAACGGGATTCTTGCATCAAAATCAGACTAGCAGATAATGAAAGCCGAGTGCAGTGCTTGTAAACAATGTTAATGTCATTACCGATGGAAATTTCTGTCATGAACAATACTGGTTAGCTTGTTCGGTGACAATGGTTTCCTTCTCCTTTCATCGTTGTTGTAAAACCATTATCCGACTAGCTAATATAGATTATACTGCTATTGATGACATACAAACCGCAATATATAAAGTTAAGAGATGGAAATCATCCATAGAATAGAATCGTCCAGAAAAAAAACTCTGTAAAAAAGAAAGGATTATTAAGTTATGATTTCAGCTAATATTTGACATTTCATGCTTGATTCGAAGGGAAAGACAAATAATTTGTATTAAATTTTTGAGTTAATCTGATATTTTTAATATGTTTATAAAGAATAACGTTTTTTACAATATGTATTATCGATTGAAATTTTATTTATTTATTTTTATTATTATAAAATAAATAATTAGGCATTATCCATTAATTTGAAAATTAATGTATATGATCAACGTAAATACAACATTAAATTCAATAGTTAAATTAAAAAATATAAATAGTATGAAATATATAAAAGTGTATAAAATACAATAAATTTTATATATGTGCAAGTGAATTTCTCATCTCTCTATATAAATAAGGATTTACTTAAATTAGTGTAAAATAAATTGTTTTATATATATTATATAATTTTATGTAGAATTGATTTCTTTTTTGGTTAAAAGAATTTATATTAGTAAAATGCTAATCTCATTCTCTTGATCGAACGAGTAGAAAAGGCGCCCATGTCTATTTTTAGTGGCCTAATTTCTCTACTTGACCATCGAATGCTAACCGACATTAATCAAGAATGCATCGTAGATCTCAATGATACTGCAATTGTTATAGTTTCGAATCTGGGAAACAGGGACTTCATTGTTGAAGTGTTCGAACAAGCATCTGAGAGAGAGAAAAAGGTTAAATACTCTTACGGATGGGCTTAATAGAAGTAGTAATTGGGCAATACCTGACAGTAGTACTTTGGGAAGAATATTTGAAAAGGTTACCAAATTCAACGTTCTTCTGGATGTGCATGCATGCTGTACTAACGTTAGTTCTTGTTTGTTCAGCCGCAACGGAGCCACTTCAGATCTGAATTATTGAAGCAGGTGGATGAAATTGTGTTTTTCAACCCTTGTGTTGGTGAGCAGATGACTAGTTTTGCAAGGTTGTCAATGAGTAAAGGGCCTTATCTAAAAACTCGTAGGGCACCTGGTGGGTTGAATGGTGCTCTTGGGAATCCGTTTGATGAGTCCAATTATAAGGTTAGTGCCTAAACCGGCCAAATATTCCAACATTCATACCCACCTTGAGTGATTAGAATGTTCCATTACCTAGCCGCCTTACTTTTTAAACCGTCTCTATTTCAGTGGGAACCTCATTTTATAATTAAGGTGGCTTTTTCAGTGGAGATTCTCTCAACGGGGCTTCTTGCATCATAATCAAACTAGCAAATAATGAAAATCGAGTGCAATGCTTGACAACAATAATGTTAATGCAACAAGCAGAGTGTGGAAGCTTTAATATGTCATTATCAATGGAAATTTCTGCCATGGACAACTACTAGTTAGCTTGTTGGATTAAGGACTATTCCCCTTTGGCTTTGGGTGACAATTTGAGCATTGTCTTCAATAGCTCAAACAAATGGGTACAGGAAGCTTTTGCAAAATGTGAATGAAGAATAATTCCAGGCACTCACCAAAAAATCTAGTATGCTGTTCTGTTCATGAATTGGATATAACGACACCAAGGTTTATCCATTCGCAAATATACGAGAATATCACTCCTTTTGCCAAGTGGAAAAGGACATAAAAATACATTAAATCTCTCCTGTGGCTGTGATTATGCATGGATTCTCAGATTGGTGTCACAAAAATAATCAAAATATGATAAAATATTCTATCCTAGCTACCTTAACCCATAATCAAAATGGCTCATAGAGAAGCATAAAGTTGAAATTCATTGTTCTTTCCGCATTCAATCATAACCCAGTATCATTTTCTTGGAAATCAAGTTAGGAAATAGTGGTAGACCCAAAGCTATCCCTTTATAATTGTAGAAAGAGAGGGAGCTCAAGATCAGCTAGCCCTTACCAAGCTATGGAAACTAGAGAACTGTGAAAAAGCTTTTGAAAAATCTCTCTTTCTTTTACTCTCCTTTTCAGTTTTTATTTTCCAACAATCCTAGGCTAGCTTTTGAACGCAATGCTTTTGTTCCTTGCTTTTTACACATACCACGTGCATAGTAAGCAAAATAATGGATGGGTATTTATCAATACATATCCACGCCTGCTGGTCCAGTTTGCTAATGCCTAACGGGTTAGGCTATTTTCAATTTATGGGCGTATAGGCAGGAAGCTTGACGTTCGGATTGTAGCAAAAGGCAACAGCTCGGTGTACGTTTGGCTGCTTTTGGACCATCCACTCTCTTGTGGTTGCTGGGTTCGTCGCCAGTCTTTAGACTGCTAATCTAAAATTACTAGGCGGAGAAGGAATTTTTTTTTTTTTATTTTTTTTTAAGGTTAGGATTGAAATGACCGCAAAGAAGAAAACAAAGTTAAAAAGGCATTGGAATTGATATTTTAAAGTGTATCTTGACACTCAAGTTAGTATTTGACCAAAAAAACAAATTTTAAGAGTAATTATGGCTTTCCAAAAATAATGAATCCCTTTTTTTTTAATTCATATTTACGTATTTAAAATTTATAACCCATTTATATAAAGATAAATATTGATTTTGACAAGATTTAATTATTTTAAAATTATAAAGTGACCGGTGTTAGATGTTATTATTTCGTAAATTTTGATTACTAAAAAAAATCACGTGTTTCAACTATCTTCTTAATATCAATCAAATAATTGGGCTTTTAATACCGAACTGATTAGCTAGTAGCTTTGTTGATTGTGTCCTCCGATTAGATTATACTCGAGACCTAATAAGATGAAGACAAACCTTAATTTGACATGATTCAATTATCTTAAAATTATAGAATGGTCGATACTAAGTGTTTATGCTAATAGGTGCTACGTGTCCCAACTGTCTCCTACTGTCAATCAGATAGCTGGGCTTCTAGTGATGAAATTAGGCTGTAACCTTGTAAATTGCGTCTGGGGCCCAAAATATATTCTTGACTTAATAAAATGAAATGCCCATGACAACATTTTCCTCCCCTTTTCACCTCTGCTGTAAAACCTACCTATTGTAGTTTGCCGGGGATTCTCATTTAATGCTCTTACTGAAAACAAGCTTCTGAATATTTAGCAGCTTACCAACTTGATTAAAGCTTTCTGGAAAGACTGAAGGAAAGATACAGATACATCAACTAGCAGAGCAATACTCCACCAAGTTTTGTTAGGGAATAAAAAGATAGCATAAAAGAAAGGAGGGAGAGAGGATGAGGTAGGAGAAGGTCCCGAACATCATCAGACAACTTCTTTTTCAAATAAAAAAGAAAAGATGCAAAACCATGATGAGGAAATGAAAAGAGAGATGACCATGACAGGAAGCAGTGTTAACTAAAGTGAATGAAAGGGAGGAAAATGAAGAAATAATTCTGGCAAAGATCATAGATTAGCCCCCACAGAACCAATATTTCAACACTTGCACCAACACTGTTTCAAACCTCCAATCGACTAACAACTTCGCTTGCTTTGTTTCTCCATGTTGTTATAAGTCTGATAAGTAAAAAGGATGCAGATTAACTGTTTGCTGTCGACTTATGTTTCTTTAATCAATTTTGGATATGTTTTTGGCTATTTCAGATGCCATGTCACGTACATTATAGCCAACCCTGAATCAAGATGTTAGGGGGTAAAGATAATACAACCGATGACAATAAGAAATCAAAAATTTGATTCAGTGATATAAAGATCCTATTAAGTTTTTGAATGATGACGATACATAACGAAAAATATGTATTCAAATTTTCACGGGATCAAATTTATTTAAATTAGCGTCGTCATAAAACATAAGTGAATATTAATTTAATAATTAGCATAAAATAGAAACACATCATAATTTTAAAAATAAAAACAATTAAGAAAAAATGTTCATTTATTTTCTCAGATATATCTGACAGGGGGCGCACCACAGTCCATGATCTGATGCAACAGAACTGATGCTTTACTGGCAAAGCTCATCAGCTCACCATGCATGGCCATGCTGCCATATATAAGGGATAAAAATCATACGTAGAATCGTCCAAAAAAAAACCTTAGTAAGAAAAAAGGATTGTCAAGTTACTATTAGAACAAAATTTGACATTTCATGTTTGATTATGAAGGAAAAGACAAGAATTTGGAGTAAAACCCGATTGGCTCTTTTAAAATTTAACGGTTAATGTTTGATTATGAAAGGAAAGACAAAGAATTTGTAGTAAAACCCAATTGACTCTTTAGAATTCCATAGACAAGAAGAAAAAACAAGTGTCTAAGAAGTAAGAATCCTTGAATCGGGAGTGATGAACAGGTGGTTCAAACTCCGCTAACTCTGTTTCATGTCTTAATACACTGATTAAATCCACGAAATTGGATACAAACTATGTAAGTACATAAGCCATCTTTTAAGACTGATATCGCAAGATCTTTTGTCGATTTCGTTAATAGACAAAACTCCCATCTCTGTTCTGCAAATGTAGATTTTGGTAACTCGAAAAAGGTCATCTTGGTAATTGCACATTCCCAACACCTCCCTTATATTCCATGCCTCACTCTTACGCACTCTTCAAAAAAGCAAAAACGGAGACTTGTCAAAGCAAAAAGAAGTGAAGAAACAAACAGTTAAGCAGTGAGCAGTCCTCTTTAAAAGCCCCCACTGAGCTTCTTTTCATTTTTACTTTTGCAAAGTGTACTTCTTTGCGGTTCTGCCTTTCTTCATGGAAGAAAATGAGAATGAGAATGAGAATTGGAATGGGAATCCTTGGGAGTATTTGAAATCGATTGAAATTGTTACCATGGCTTCTTCTTGGAAAACAATTTCTAATCTTTCTTTTCTCTCCTCAAACGACCCTCTTTTCTCCTGCATTATCACTCTTTACATTCTAATTCTTCTTTATTTCCCTCAAAACTTTTCTCTCAAAATCCTTTTTTCCCCTGTTCTTGTTTTAACTGCTTCTCTCTTGCTTTCCCTCCTCCGTCTCGGTGCCATCCAAAGAATCCAAACAGAATCCAAAGAAAAAAGTAGCCTTGATGAAGCTGAAGCGGAAAAAACAGATTTTTCACAACAAGAGCTCAAATGGGAGACATGCAAAAAAGACCCAGAGCTTACAATGCAGAGTTTCGAAGAAACGTTCGTCGAATGGGACGTGAGAGCTCCGCTAGAGGTTATCTATGAAGAATATGAAGGAGAAGGAGAGAACAATGACCCTAATCCGACCCGTCTTATTGAGAGGCACCCGTCGTTGTCGCTTTACTACCCGGTATCCGACTCGGACAGTTCGTCGTCAGAGACGGATTTTCCGGCGATCGGAGAATGGGTTTCGTCGGAGAAGATATGTTACAGATGGGAAGAGGAAGACAGAGAAGGGTTGATAGAGATAGCTCTCGACAAGAGAGATTTGGATTTTCATGGCGAAGAAGAGAATTTGATAGAGATTGATATATCTTCTGTTAAGGGTTAGATTCAGCTAATGTTGATTTTATCAAATTAATTAAAGATTAAAGTAAAAAACTGTATAGAGGCAGAGATAGATTTGATGTTTTGAGTTTTGGAATGGGATGTTTGATTGTTTTTGTTGCGGATTACCGTTTTTATTATATCAATGTTTAAAGTACGAATTAGTCCCTAAGCCCAAGTGTTTTGATTTGGTAGCGAGATGACTGATTTGCCCCTTTTTTCTTTTCTGACAAGACAAGAGTTAGTTCAGAATTGAGAGTGGACACGTGGCTTTGTTTCTGCAGAGAAAAGTGGAAGACAGAAGAAAAGTGCCCTTGAATACCATGTACAAGTCTTGAATGCTACCCAAGAAACTTTATGAACATTGGTGTGATGGAGTCATGGAGATGTGACAGAGAGCCAGAAGAGAAGTAACACGTAGATCTTCCATGGTTTTGTCGCCAAGTTCTGCGAAACTGCAGAAAAATATGCTGGTAGACGTTACAATTTGCTTATAAATGTGATTATATAAAACATAAAAATTTTGTTTTAATTAATTTTGATAAATTATTTAAATTTTATTATATTTATGTATAATTTTTATTAAAGTTTAATTTGTATTATTTTTTAGATTATATCAGTAAATTATGTTTAGGATGGTAAAATCTACCTACTTACCATGTGCCGTTTCTTTTTTCCATTCTCATTAGTGTAATGGAAATGGTATGCACAGTGAAAGCAGCCATGTATCCAGCTGTTTGCCTTGTAGGAATTTGTATTGCTTGTAGTTTCTTCGCACTATGACTAACTATATTGGGTTGGGATTCAATCCCACTTATATATATATATATATATATATATATATATATATATATATATATATATTTACTTTTGCAGGCACTGCTACTGATCTCCAGTGGTGCCAATTTGTCAGCAACTTGATAAATGATCGGTGTATATTGGTTTCAGGCTTTTAGCCTTTCAGGAATAGTCGAAAACTGAACTAAAATCAATGTGTTATGATGACTTGCGAGCGACTCACTCTGATATTTAGAGGAATACTGTTCCATTGATAAGCAATTAGATATTTGCCAGATTTGATGGGTTAAGACTTAAAGATTTGCAAAGAAAAAAAAAAAGTTAAATCATGAGGGGAAAAAAAACGTTTGGGAGAGATTATTTATGTTATTCCAAAGTTTTTGTTATTATTCAAAGTTTTAATTATACTTAATCTATACATATTTAATGAACATATATATGTGAAAGTTGACTCTCTAAATACAGTAAAAATCATAAAAAATTAAATAGATACGAACACTTCTAGGTATTTAATATTTCTTAAATTCCAATAATATATATAAATGATCAATCATATCGATCTTATCTTATATTTGAAGAGAGTTGTTATAGAAGCAAAGTTCGATGCTTCGTTTCCTTGTTTGCAAGATGGCGACCTGCCAACATCCTGGCAAAGCAAGCCTATTTTGAACGAAGAAAAAGGAAAAGAGGTAGCCATAGAAGACTACAATCAAAGTGTGATTAGATAGCAAGCTTCAAACAGCAACTCGACCATGGTGGCCACCTTAAACAGTTCTTTTTCTTTTCAGGTTACATTAACCATGGAAATGGAGTTAAATCACTTCATCAATAGTGAAGAACTTGACTTTTCTGACAAGCTATCATATCAATATTCAAAGTTTTTTTAGAAGTCTTGTTAAGTTGTTATTGTTATTGACTAATTCTGTAATGTTTTTCCTTCTTTCGTAGGCCACACGACTCTTATTGAGTATATGGCTAAGCTTCATCCTTCAATTGTTATTCTTCCACAGTCCAATTCAAGAAAATGACTTCATCCGCTTTTGAAGTAAATCGAAGAGGGTGTGTATGGGCAATAGATATATGGCCCAAGGCAATTATCATTTAAATGGGCCATGAAATAGCCCTAATAGAAGATTTGCAGATTAACTCCATCTTTCATTCCACCACGGATGGCCCATTTCATTCTCTTACACAATCATCTTTGTGTTATTTTCTTTTCATTTCAAGCAGCATGATTCTTTGTTCAGGAAGTTGATGATGCTCAGAAGATTCGTAAGAATGTTACTGAGATCTTTGAGAAGCTAAACCTACCAAGTGATGAAGAGAGAAAGAAAATCTCTGTGATTGCTGGCGGTGGCCCTACTGCTGTGGAATTTGCTGCAGAACTTCAAGAGGATGCGGTCAAACTATACTAATGGCTACAAATCATATTTTGAACATGTAAGAATTTGGATGTTCAAATCAAATCCTCTTTATAGGAAGTAGTTCTCAGCCATCATCATTATTAACATGATAGAAATTATCACAAAGAAGCTTTAGTGCTTTTACTCGTATTAACCTTATATTCAAGGTTTTTTTTTATGTCAGAAGTATTTAAAAAAAGGCAGACAAAGACTACTCAGAAACACTGACAGTCAAAGAATTTCATGAAATCAGTGATGATATTTGTGAAAGATAGCCTCGAGCATCTGAAAAGCAAACAAGTGCTTAACATTGTTGATCTTTAGAGGAAGCCAATGATTCTCAGATGAAGAATCTCCCTGTAGCAGCAGAGGTAATTATTTCAATTTTTTTATAGGTCAGTCAGACTAATAATTTCTTTGCAAGACGATTCCTTCTTACACCACCATCTCCATTGTTTCAAGTTGCAAATCAGCAATGTGCCTATCTTGCACTTGCTAAGTGCTTGAACCGATTGGAAGAGTGGCTTTTGTAGTTCAATTCAAAAGTAGATGACATGACATAATCTCTGAATAGGTATAGCTTATTACCCCTGTTTAAGAGCATTTTCAGTGATGCATATTTGCTCCTTTGGGGGCAGCAAACAGCTGCACAACAACTTCCTGGTGGTTGGCTCTCTATTGAATACAGCTCGAGTGGCTCTAGTATTTTGTCTATGCAGGTTATACGAATTGGTTTCTATTCCGAGCTTTTTCTTCCATATTCAGCATGAACTTCAATGGCATTTAAGGATGCTAACAGGTGTATCTGGCTTCTGGAGTAACAAGCTTGGTGGAATTGATGCATAGCCACTACAAGGTCTACAGCTTGGAATGCTGTAGAAAAAAAAAAATGCTGCACTATAGGGCTTTGGCAGTGATTTCATTTGCCCCTCGGCCGAGCTCTTTAGTTCTAAAATGGGCTTTGTGCTCCGAAAATGAGTGGGCTGTCAACACTGACTCTGCCTTGATTCGTTGCTGCATTTGCTTATTCAAGTAATAATAACCCTCTAGATTAAATGATGATTAGCATCACAACCGTTCGTTGATAGGTCCCAACTCCCAAAGGTATGCAAGACACATTATTTTGGTAATCTGATTCTCGATAATCTAACTTGCCAAACCATAGTTAAGCCAATTAAACCATGGGGCCTGGTTCATGATTATCACCATGATTAAAATCATGTTCACATTCTAATTTACCCAAGTTAATGAATTCCAAATGGCGAACTTTATAGGTCAAATTAGTCTATGAACTTTTGTCCTGTGACCAATTGGCACGTGTAATCTCCCCCACTCTTGTCGGCCTCTGATTTTTTTTCCTCCTCGATTGCTTGTCCCTTCGAGAGACAAGGTACACAGATTGGACAATGATGCGAACGTTGAATGAAAATGGATGGCCTGCCGGAACATGGGTTTCTTGGTCTCTGGGAGACAAAAAGAGTAGGGGTCTTAATCTAATTGAAGATAAGTACCAAGTTGATCATAATTCCATGAAATGCCAACTTATTGTATAAGAATATAAGATTTTACAATTAACATTTTGGCAATGTTATTGAGCCGATTGTAGAGGGCTCTGATGATAATTAAGGGGAGGAAATATTGCAACTCGATCAATAAAATAAGATGCCTTGATTAGAGCAAACTTTCAATAACAAGAGGTGACGGCGGTGGCAGTGACAGTGTTGATAGTGGTCGTGAGAAAAGAGAACAAAAGGCGAAATATTTCAAAGAAAGAGTTGTCAAGAAAATTTTGATAGTTAAAATTAGATCACTTATAAATAATATGCACATAATAGATAATATCTTAAAAGATATTTAGCTGTTTCGAGTAATTAGGTTGTGCGTTATGTGTCAATGTAAATAGTTTTTTTAATCTTTTTTTATCCTAAAATCATGATTTTTTTTAGTGGTTGTTCTATCTATTGCTACCTAAAATTTCAAGCTAAAATGATGCTTATGACTAATAAAGTAAGCCAGTGAGATTGGATTAAAGCATGAACACAATCTTCTATGCTCATTAGGCAATTTTCCATTGCTAAAAAAAAAAAAAATTGAGGATAAAGATTAGGGTTTGGTTTTAGATGCATGTGATTTCCATCCTTCCACAACCTAATCCTAATTTTGGAACAGTTGGATCACCATTGCCAAATCTGGGACAAAAGAAAAAGGCCCATCCCATCCTCTTCCTTGGATCACTCAATTGATCTGCCAGTATTGCATTTATAACAAGTACTGCTCTAGGCAATTGTTAAGAAACATGTCGTTTAATGTACATAGATAAAATTTTGAATAATTGTCTATATAAAGAAATGAAAGAACACATCATAAAGATGATCAGTTTGTTGTTCCAAGCCTTTTAAAGCTTTTTTTTTTTTTTGGGTAGAAGAATTGGTTGGTAGGTGTTCTTTCGTGATAAGGAACTCACTAGGTCACCAAAAGCCAGCCGTGGGGTATATTAAATTTATACAAGTTGGTGATAAAGATGGAGAATAATCAAATCACCTAAATATTTACTTTTTTTAAAAATAGGCAAAATCAAAAGATTTAATCACAATACTTACAACTAAATTAAGCTTGAAAGCTCGATTTCTTAAAACATTACATTAACCATTGAATCGAATGATCATACAAATACTTACATTACATATGCTTAAATTATTGATTTCATTTGAAAAAAAATAAAAAACAAAATCTTAATATATGCTTTTTTAATACCTACCAAGCTTACAAGGGTTTAGGATTTATAATTTTTTATTTATTTATTAATCATTAAATTAAATGTTTAAGTACTTGGTTTTATCTTTTCATAGGCTACCGCAGAAGCTAGAATCCATAATGCATTTTTTGCACGTTGAAATATTGCTGATTATTTTAGGGAAGAAGCTTTTATATAAGTTTGCATGCGCAACTATCCACATGCAACGCAGCTTCTAATTATTTCTTATTTTGGATGTTCTTATACTTTTTTTTCTTTCATCATTATTCGTTTTGAATGAAACAGTGAAAATGACTTTCAATACACAACTTTTCAATCTAAACAAGAGCCTTAGCTATTTATGCACGATGCAACAATCATAGATTCGTACTCTATATATGAAGTGATTAAACTTAAAAAAAAAAAAAAAAAAACTTTGGCATGCACGTAGCTACTTTATAACAAGAGAAAACAACTCACTAGGGTTATAGAATCTAAATAAATTATATGCATTTAAAAAAAAAGAGTTTAAATATTCTTAAATTTTATTGGAATTTAGTTTTTTTTTTCAAAAAGATTTAATTTGACGTATTCAAAATTTTATTTTTTAAATGTTTATCATACAAACTTCACTATTTACTCTTTATCACAGTAACTAAATAATTTTTTTGGACATAATAAATGGGTAATTCTATTGCTAATTTTAACTTGAAATTTAATTCAAATAATTTATATAACTGATTTTAAGAAATGACAACTAATAATTTTTGAGTTTAAATCCTAAAACTCCTACTAAACAAAAATTGATAATTAATTCCATTTGGACAATAAATGGTATCTTAATAAAAGCTTTTTAATGATTCAATATCATGCTTTTTTAATCAATGATTGAATATCATGTTAATACTAAATAAACAGTTAGTTTTTAGTATTTTAAAAATAAATTGAAACTTGAAATTTAACTTAAATAATTCAATATTTTACTAAGAAATTATTAATTATAATATAATATTAATATAAGATAGTGGAGTTTGCCTTTAATTTATACATCCTCGTAACAAAATTCTAAATCTCAAGTCTTTTTCTTATTTATATTTTCCATCTAAATAAAAAATGTACCTAAATACGGGATTAATGTTTTGGCCTTCGAAAATCTGTTAAAAAAAGAAAAAGGAAAAAGAAAACAAGAATGCCACTTGTCTCTCCAGCTGAACTGGCTATTGACCTCCAGCTGGTTCATAATAAGAACTGTGGTTTTAGCAAGGTTTTCTGTTTAATTATTTGCTAATTATCTTTAATTATTGAGATCCGATAGCATTAGCTCGGAGGATTTGATGCCTTAATTTTTCCTGCTGCCATTGCCGTTGACACCGCAACCCTCGATTCATGCGATTGCGGAAGGCGTCACGTGCTGTATCACATGACTTACAGTTGTGTAATGAAAATTCTTTATAAATTTTTTGATTACAGAGGAAGTAATGAATTGATTAGGAATGATTTACCTTAAATTTAAACTTGATTTGACTTAAAATTTTAAAATGTAATTAATTTTAAATTTAAATTTTAAAATATATGAACTTAATTCGGTGAAATAAATAATATTTTTGATTATCTATTTAAATTAAAATTATAATTAAAGTTATAAATTTTATATAAAAATTAACATTTCCGAATTCAATTTAATTCATTATTAGATTAATTTAAATTTATTATATAAATATATTAAATATAAATAAATATCAAATATGGTAAAAATATTCTATATTTTATAAAATCAAGAGATGCGTTGTTTTCTCTGACAAAAGCTGAGAAATCACGTGGTTGCCCTTTACTGATTCGGACGGCCTTTTTGGACAGTGGCACGATTGTAAATACACGTAATATCACGTCCCATCTCGTAGCCTAAACTCCTCTCCCTAAAACACTGCTTGACGCGTTTCATGCCCTGCCCATTTAAACGCCTTTAACGGCCAAAAACTGAAAGACAAAACGCAAAACACCAATGAGTTTATGCCATTTTTTGTCATCTTCCACTCCCACCCTCACCTTTATCGCTTAGTTGCTGTCACCTCAGAAAGTAATTTAGTAATTTGGAAGATAATGTTTTTGCTCACTTCCTGGTCAAAAGTGACTGGTCCTGGAAATCAAATCATTAATGACCGTAACATGAAATGTCATGTTCTAAAACATCTTCATAATATATTTATTTTCTTTTTCTTATAATTATAATAAATTCTTTGATATGAAAAAAATATATAAATACTAAAATTTAGATTTTAATTCTGTAAAGTTTACAATAAAAAAAAATTTAAACTAAAGATTACTTGATAAAATAATATGATGAAGTAAATTAGTTAAAATTTGATAAAAATTAAATATAATTTTAATAAAAGTAAAATAAATTTTTGTTTTCATGATACATTTGTTAATGCGATTGAAAATGAAATCTGTATGGGAGACAATTCAGGGTGAGGAAAATTTCACACAATATACAAATAAAAGAAGATATAGTTTTGCATTATAGAGTTTGACTCTATATTTTTTTTTTGTTGAAACCCCAAAGTTTTAATAACTAAAAATATTCTTAAATTTTTAATATAAAATAAAAATAATTCATTAACGTTTAATTTTACAATATAAACCCCTAACAATTTAAAATTATATAATTAAATTCAAAACAATTATAAATTTTTACAGTGAAATATAAAAGTTGAGGGTTTATAAGACATTAATCTATTATTTATTTTATTTAATTGTATTATTTTAAAAAATTAAAAACTTATTTTATAGTAAAATAAAAATTTATGAACTTGTACAATAAAATTAAATATTAAAAACTTATATTCATTTCATATAAAAAATTGATAATATATTTAATTATTAAATCGAACTCCAAACTTTTATTTGCTTTTAATAGGGTAAACTTCTTCATCATGACCTAGAATTATGATCATGAATTATTTTTATGGCTTACAAAAATGTTAACAACTCATTTATTATTATTATTATTATTATTATTATTATTATTATTATTATTTTCAAAATGTTTATAATTTTTTGAGTTTGAACGTGTTTTTGGAATCTTTTTTAATTAAAATAATCATAATATGTTAATACATAAATGAAAAATACAAAAAATAATGCTTGACAATAACATTTATAACCAGATATAACATAATAATTTATTTTTTCTTATTCTTTTGGATTTTTAAAGTTGTGAGCCTATTTTTTTTCTTTTATACATAAAAAACCAAAAATTATAAATACTAAAATTTAAACTCTGAAGTGATTTATTATTATTTTTAATAATAACTATATAAATTATTAGAATTAAATTAAAAATTAAAAATTTTATATTCTGTCAAAATAAATTTTTAATTACTTGCTCGAATTAGTGGCCATTGGACACTGTCAAATCAAAGATAAAAGCGTGGAAATTACAGTACAGTTGTCAGACATTTACCTTTTTTTCTCAGCACTTTTCACTAACCTTAAACACAGTAATTTCCGATATCCCACACATTTCTAACTTACGCCCAATGCGCATAACGCACCCGAAGGTCCCCCTCATGGCGGAAATTTAACCTGCGTGGCAAAAAACAAGAGGCTGTGTATAGCGCACCGGGGTAGAGATTAGGTATGGTGGGCTAAGATCTTCTCCAATCTCCGTTCCTCTTGCCCGTGTCTCAGTCTACTTCAGCTAAGGAGGAGCTAACAGAGAAAAAATTATTAAAATAATAAAATATTTATAATGTTATAATTACCCTTAATATTTTTTATTATCTTTTTATTAATTTATATATTTCCTCTGCTTCTAATGCTATTATACGCAAGGTGCTACGTTTCCTTCTTCTTTAGCCCTTCAAACTTCAGACCAAGAGCGATTTCTTTTCATTTTTTTTAAGCTTCGTCTGTGGGAAAGGGGAGCTTTTTTCAATCATGATCTGAAAAAAGAATCAATCTTTCATTTTCAAGCTGAGTCTCTGGTTCGGGTTTTTTGGGATGTTCCGTTTTTAGTACTCTTTCGTTAGTTTGACTCTCCTTTGTTGTTAAACTCATAATGGAATCATCCGAGCTTAAGAGGTCGAAGGACTCGCCGAGCTCGGACGAGTCCACTCGGGGATCCTCATTTCCCGACGAAGTGCTCGAGCGAGTTCTCTTCCTTTTGAAATCTCACAGAGACCGGAGCTCCGTTTCTTTGGTTTGCAAGGACTGGTACAACGCGGAACGGTGGTCGAGGACTCACGTCTTCATCGGGAACTGTTACTCCGTCACTCCAGAGATCGTCGCACGGCGGTTCCCGAAAATCCGAAGTGTGACGTTGAAAGGGAAGCCTAGATTTTCTGACTTCAACTTGGTGCCGCAAAACTGGGGTGCCGATGTTCACGCGTGGCTGGTCGTTTTCGCAGCCAAATATCCGTTCCTTGAAGAGCTTAGGCTTAAGCGAATGGCAATCAGCGACGAAAGCTTGGAGTTTTTAGCCGTTTCTTTTCCTAACTTCAAAGCTCTCTCGCTTTTGAGCTGCGACGGTTTTAGCACTAACGGACTCGCCGCCATTACCACTCATTGCAAGTAAGTCCGTAACTTTCTTATTTTTTAAAATTCAGAAACATCTTTTTTCCCATTTCCCAAGTGTAGAAATCTCGCCGAAAGTTTCATTCTTTCTATTCTCTAAATTTACCATTTTTTTTCAATCTTGATGTTACGAGGTATATTTGGTATAAATACTATAGAAAATGAAGCGGAGAAAAAAATAAGAAAAGTAGATTCTTTTTCTAATTTTCTTTCTAGTTTTCTTTCTTTTCCTGGGATTTGACGTCTGACCTGTGATTTCAAGGATTATTTTGATGGATGGCCTATCATTGATGTCATTGCCAGCAGCACAAACCCCACTTTGCATTATTGCGAAATTAATTTTATTATAAGATAAGATGCTTGCTATGCAACCATGGTCAAGATAATTTTTTTACCTTGACAATGAGAAGTTAGGTAGCCATGGAGCCTTTTCAGTTTTCCCAATTAAATTTGTTCATATAAAGTTGGATAATGTCTTCATTTTGCAGCTTTGATTTCAATGCTCCGGCCTGAACTGTAAGGGTTCCAAGGCATACAGTTTTTACCTGAGCTGAAGCTGAAGATTCCTGAAGTTTATTGCAGCTTTGATTTCAATGCTCAGGCCTGAACTGTAAGGGTTCCAAGGCATACAGTTTTTACCTGAGCTCCAAGTGGAAATTAGAAAAAAAAAAACTACTTTTATCCTTTTTGATGTGACATCCAATCATATTTAATATGCATTTTGGGGAATTTTTTTTTTTGTAATTTTTTTTTTCGTCATTCGATTTCCCGTTTGGTACGATTATTTTTCCTTTTGTTAGTCATTTTATTTTACTTACAGTGCTCAATTTTGGGAAAATATGAGATAAAATGATTACCTTCGAATCTTGAGGTATTTTTTAAATTACCTGAGTCAAATTTTTTTTTTTTGGATTTAAAGTATTTTTTTTCCTAAAATTTACTCTTTAAAATTTTGTTCCTGGATAAAAGATAATTTTATTTTTCAAGATAATTTTTTTTTCCCCGAACCAAACGCAACCTTAGTGTCTGCATATTCTCGATGTTATTATTTTCCCGATATGACCATTTTCGTTGGTTGAGTGAATTTACAGTGAAGACCTTTGGAATGATTAAAAAGAAGAATGCCAAGTAT
Source organism: Firmiana major (assembly GCA_033439115.1). Lineage (NCBI taxonomy): Eukaryota > Viridiplantae > Streptophyta > Magnoliopsida > Malvales > Malvaceae > Firmiana > Firmiana major. The sequence continues at coordinate 1,284,883 of CM065914.1, read as the reverse complement.
GGGTGGTGAGGGTGAAAAAATATATAATTAAAGGTAAATAATTTTAATAAAGTATTAAAAAATTTTGAAATTAAAGAGTAAAACGTAATTTTATTCTTTTATAATTTTTATTCAAAAATAAAAAAATAAAATTGTAAAAAAGTAAAAATATTTTTCTCATATTTGATTTCAAATATTTTTTAATATTTTATTAAAATTATCCATGTTGAAAGGTGTTTTTCTTTTTCAATTTCACCTTCCATTACTCCTTAAGTTTCCAAAAGTTAAATGCCTAGTCTATACAGTTCATGAAGTCTTAGGAAACATTCTTCAGGTTGCTGGACTGTGTTTGAATCTGTTGTTGTCTTTTTTTTTTTAATGGTTGGGGGAGAAATTTTTCTAGTATCTTTTGAGCAAGGGGTCTGAATTAGAAACAAATTGGTAATAGATGTAGGATTTTGAATTTGGAACGTGTTTCGAAGTATTCATGAGAGATATGAAAAAGAAACCTCCAGAGAGTGAAAAGATAATAAGAGCTTTGAGTTAATAAATGAATGGATTAATTTTTGTTGTATCCTTGAAATAATATGTTTTATATTTGTGTTTTAGATTAGATTTAAGTCACATCCGTTTTATTTTAAGCGAATCACAGATTTGAGTGCAAGTGATTTTGGCTTTAAAGCTTAGATTGTTGATTGGATGAATATGGATTTGTACGTTGGATTTTCAATGATGGATTTGTAAATTAGATATTGGTTAGATATGATCTAATTCGTCCATAAAAATGCTTGAGTTCAAGAATAAGCATTTGATCTATTTTAAAAACACTTTAAATTTTTTTAGTAAATTTATTAATAACACAAATAAGAATAAAGTGCTTGCTCTTGAAGTTAAGCATTGATTTATTTTATTGTGAATTTTATTAAAAATTTTTAAGGAATTTTAAGTTAGATTATAGATTTATTCTTGAACTCAAGCATTATTGAATTGGATAGGATGTTAAGCATTATTGTTATATCTATATACATTTTATGTATGGTACGTCCATAATCGACCAACAAGGATCAAAGCTTTAAAGTCACTTACTCAAACCATTTGCGCATTTAAATTCTTTGCATCACTTTGGATAGGACGGATGTGATTGAAATTTGATTCAGAGCATAAATGGAAGCTAATTCATTAATCTCTTAATCCAAAGCTCTTATTGTTTGAACTTTTTGAGAGCTCTCTACTTCTTCATTTTTATAATCACTTGAACGTTGAAGTGCATTTCAGAGTTTAAACTTTGGTGTCTTTGGATCATTCTTTTCTTGAGTGCAGGTATACATCACTCATCCATATATAATGTACTCAGATAAAGCTGTCCACCAATTATTGATGGGATATCAACAGATATCTTCATACTTTGAGAATAATTGAATTGATCTTGTGGCTTTGTTCAACCTCATGCTATAGCTTTCAGGTTTTTGTTGTGAAAGAAAATTTCTTGACTCTTGCATATTTCATTTGCAGGAACTTGACTGAGCTTGACATACAGGAGAATGGCATTGATGATAGAGGAGGTTGTTGGTTGAACTGCTTCCCTGAAAGCTTCACATCATTGGAAGCACTGAACTTTTCCAGCTTGACTAGTGATATTAATTTTGATGCGCTTTTGAGGCTTGTACGTAGGTGCAAATCAATGAGGGTTTTAAAGTTGAACAGGAGCATATCGTCGGAACAATTACAAAGACTTCTTGTTAGTGCTCCTCAATTAGCCGAGCTTACGGGCTCATTCTCACAAGATCTTACTTTCCACCAATATGGAGAGCTTGAAAACACATTAAGTAATTGCAAGAATTTACATACACTATCTTGTTTGTGGGAAGTCAAGGCAATATATCTCCCTGCTTTATACCCTGCGTGCACATGTCTGACATTCCTGAACTTGAGCTATGCTGCTTTGCAAAGCGGTGAACTTGCTAAGCTTCTTGCTCACTGCCCAATACTTAGACGCCTCTGGGTAAGATTCTAGTCTTTGCATCTGTCTCATTTTTAAAAGATAATTTATTGGTAGCTTCATGCTGTATCGCATGTGACTCTCACGAAATACCAAGAGTCATTTGTAGAAGTATTCTTCTCCAATCAAGTGAGGCTAGTTTTTACCTTTATTAGTGTGTTGACCCGTACAAAAATTTAAAGATCATAGGAACTAAATTTGTATTGGAAATTAGCTAGGAGAAAGTCAGCCAATAATTCATTTAAATTTGTGGGTTTATAATGCAAGGTAGAAGATGCTCTATTACATTACATATTATGGGGAATGAAGGGTTGACGAGTGCAGATTTTATTAGGCAAAAAGGTTATGCATATGTGGATAGAATAGTGAAGCATTTCTCATTACATTCAGTGCTATCCTTTTTTCTTCTTGCTGAAGAATGGCCTTGCATTGCTAACATTCACGATCCTGTAGCCTGCTTCACATTTTGGATGTCTGACAAATTAAAATTTTTCTTGCCCATGAAGAGATGGCTTTTCTCGTCCAAAGGGTGTATTGACCATTGAGAACCTCCATGCAAGTTTAATAACCATAAATTGTGATGGAACTTAAAATTTTCTTTTGCTATAGGTCTTGGACACAGTAGAAGACAAAGGACTGGAAGCCATTGGATTGAACTGCCCTTTGATGAGGAAATTATCCATGGAGTCACTGAAGCTGGGTTTATTGCTGTGTCCTATGGTTGCCCCAGACTCCACTATGTCCTCTATTTTTGTCGGCAGATGACTAACTCTGCTATAGCAACCATTATACAGAACTGCCCTGATTTTACACATTTCCGTTTATGCATAATGAACCCAGGTCAACCGGATTATCTCACAAATGAACCTATGGATGAAGCCTTTGGTTCTGTGGTTAAGACATGCACTAAACTCCAACGGCTTTCAGTTTCAGGTCTCTTGACCGATCTGACATTTGAGTATATTGGTAGGTATGCTAAGAACTTGGAGACCCTTTCGGTGGCTTTTGCAGGCAGCAGCGACTGGGGGATGCAGTGTGTTTTGGGAGGTTGTCCAAAACTAAGGAAACTTGAGATAAGAGATTGCCCATTTGGAAATGCAGCGCTGCTGTCAGGTCTGGAGAAGTACGAGTCCATGAGGTCGCTTTGGATGTCAGCCTGCAATGTGACAATGAATGGCTGTAGGCTATTGGCAAAGGAGATGCCTAGGTTGAATGTTGAGGTAATGAAGGAGGATGGAAGTGATGATTGTCTAGCTGATAAAGTCTATGTTTATCGTTCGGTTGCAGGCCCGAGGCGGGATGCCCCACCATCTGTGCTTACTCTCTGAAATGCTTGTAATTTCTCAATCTATATTTTCCTTCTACACACTCATACACGCATATACACAAAGGCCTAAAAAATTGTAGGTAAAGGAGAAAACGGTTGGTGCTGTATTGCAAAGGTTGTATGTTCCCTTTTTGAAACTGGATTGGAGTATTTATACTGGTTGAGTAAAAGGGCCCTGTTGCATAATTTGCTTTATCCTTATACAAAGAAGTGACCCTGTTTCATGAAGATCCCATGTCTTAGATATAGTGAACTTCTAACCACTTTTCTATCATATTTTTGAAGATGTCTCAAGTCTGAGTTAGCTGAGTGCTTTTTCCTGATGGAGCTGTGTATATCTATTTTTTATTATTATCTAGTTTTGCTGTGACTTACTTGCTTCTAACCATAAAGTTTGTTCATTTTCAGCCGTAAAAGGAATGAAGACAACAGACCCTGCCGCAGGCGTAGACTCGGGTTGATATTCATTCATACAACTGAGCAATATTGTAAAAGAATAGATATGAGGAAGTGCTGATTTTGAAATTAATTTTTCAACCGTGTTTCTTATTTATAAGGCACCAGGCAAACAGAGAAGCAAAACAGGAAAGCATCGAACATAGAAGAGTAGTCTATGCATCTAAAGCCTCAAAGGTTGGGAGCAAGTGCGCATCTTCTTCATGATTTACTGCACCCCTGAAGAGCAAGATCGCTAGACTGCCAACACTGAAGTGTATGAAGCAACCATGGCAGTGGGTCACATATGAACTGAAATCAGTCCCTACAACACATTGCCATCCAGGTCCATGCGCCCTGTCAAAATCCTGCGTTGGCAGCAGACATCAATATTCATCAGGGATATAGCGTCTTCATGCATTAGATACCCCATGAAGTTACAGTAATTTCTAGCTTTCAGCCCTCACCTGTTTGATAAAGCGGGCTATATCAGTTGATTCAGTGGCTTCAAAGATGTCAAGAGCCTTCGCAGCTAAATGAAGTGCATCTTGCTGCATTGCCTGGAGCATGTCCGTCTCGCCTACAATTGCTTTGCCTTCTAACATCGCTGAATAGGGCGTTGTTATCAATGAATGAGCATGAAGAGAAGGCGTGGAGACTGAAGCGTAAATGTTAAATGATGGAAGAATTATATAGAAAAATGAACCAGGAAGTGGATGCTACTGAAGTTTTCTCCGAGGGGGAAGTCTGAACACACGGGTTTGGTCATCAACTGGTGCAATGGATTAAAGCCAGGTGGTTGCGTGATACTATGGAGCTTCTTGGCCCCATGTTGAGCGGAGCTGGTTTGGGCATATCCTAAAGATCAACGGTTCTTTGTGCACAATGTGTCAAAGGAGAAAAACTATATTTGGGTCCACATTATCTTGGGGATGTAGGAGTTTGTGGTAATACGACTCATTATTTTTCATTAATTTCCAGATAATTTCCTCGGATTGATGACTAGTCTTTTTGCCTATGCTGTTTTTTCACTTGTTCTTCTAATTTGATGAAGACCAAGTTTGTTCATAGTTCTCTACCACTTGCCTTATTCTTTAGTGTATTATCGCACTATCATTTTCCTCTCAGAAAAAGACTGGGACTCACTTTTCAAAGATGCTTTGCGGATTAATTTGGTTACTCATATGTCTCTCTCACACAGACTCTAACATCGTCGCCAAGTCCGGATTTCGTCTGTATTCTCATTACCAAGCAAGTTTTAATGGATACATAAGACTTGGAGGGACCCTTCTATGTTGGCATCCTGGTAGTAGTGAATTCTCAAAATGAATCTTGAACTTAGCCTCTCTCAAACCTAGCTGGGCTGAATTTGACAGTCCATCCGAAAGTTACAGATAAAGGAAAGGTTCACATGCCTAAAAATCACCTTTATATGGAAGGCACTGGGGAATCCACAAAGTAACTCATAATCACAATGGAACTGTGAATAACATTGTCCTTAGCGTTCCAACCATGGCATCCATATGAACCACGAATTTGCAAGAGGCAATTATTCCCCCTTTTGCAGTTTTTGAGTTACTTCTACCATTTCACTTCAAGAAAATCATGAGGCCTCACATCTTTATTCAGAAATACTCGTGACAAAGAAACCAATGTTCCCAGCAAGATTTTTTTTTCTTTACCATTACCATATAAGCAGACAACTAGTCTATAACAAATTTATAATGAGACTTAAACCAGCTTTGCTCATTTTTCTTAGACTCCTTATTTGAGAGGTTTGGTCTCTTTAATCAAATTTCCGGATTCGGGTAGTCGTTAGAATTTTAGGGTTAGTGAGATTTTGTATTATGGGGGTGCTAATCATTGTTTTAGGGTTAGTTCTTCCGTTCACACTTAAGAGTTAGGTTTGGCGAAATGAAAGGTCTGTTTAGGTTTTTGTCTGCAAGATTTTGAGCCTGTTATAGCAAAGCGAACAGTTTTCTGGTTCAATCCAATAATTCAATGACACAATAGTTTAAGCAAATTTCTGGTAAGCTATCGCTTTCAAAATAACCATATTGCTATTGGATCCATCTTTGGAGGCCCCATGCATGATATTTTGATTTATCTCATCGTTTTCTTGCCCCGGAAGTTACAAAAACCAAGCTATTCCATAAACATTACAGCAATTATATTAGTCAAGATAAAAGAAAAAAAAATTCAAGCTCACCAGCTAGCTAATTTAAATTTGGTGTTTGGACAGCAAGCTAGTTTGAAGACACTTGGAAAAACAAACAGAAAGAAGCAAAAGATTCTAGTCAAGTAGTCATGTTTTGCATGCCAGGATCGGTGCAACAAGCTTGGTATAACGATAATTTGGGATAGTTGGTAGGGCTTGGTCGCCATGATTTCTGGGCTTAAGCACATGTTTTGATGTTCTATTTCATTGACTGGTTGCAATTCTTTATCTCTTGGCCATATGCTCAGATAACTACATGAAAACCAATTAGCTAATTTGCAGCGGTGGCTCCACATAGTGTAGCAGCCTTTATTATGTTTGGTAAAATAGTAAGCCTCCCTCTTCAGCCCTAGAGCGAGATTAGGATTAAATTATTGTGGGAGTGTGTCCTTATCAACACTAAAACAAAAATAATCAATCTCCTATTAGTGAATCAAATCGTGGTCATTACTAATATATTTGCAAATCTGGTCATTAAAATTAGATAAGGTGTGATTAGAAATTTCATCTTATGTCATTAACATGAGAGCAACACTCAGCAAGCTTGATTAGGTGATGAATTTCTCTATAAGTGCAGCCCCATGCTGATATCCGTTTTCATTCAATAGTTGGAATGATTGTGATGAACATGTAATTGAGACATTCCAACTAGATCCAAATGTCACCATAAACCAAATTTCTCCAATATTCTGTTTTTTTTTTAACCCTATTTTAGGTTATTATTGGATCATTTTTTGTCCCTTGTTTTTGAGTTGATGAACATGAAATATTTGTTATCTGTAGCTTTCTCTTTGAAGCAAAGGTATTCTGTAATTGTGCATTTGTTTAGAATTTCCCTTCTGTCCTACTCAAAGGTGTGCTAGATCATCACTTTCTTGCTTTTGCACACAATGTATTGTACCTAACACCTCCTATGGCATTAAACAACAAATACAGTATAGGGTTTTAAGGCTTTTATGCAGTGTAGGTGTAGCCCTACAATATCTCTAGCTATAACCAACAATAATGGAATTAAAAAAAGCACACTTTAAACAACTAACTCACAAGAAACTAATGAACAAAAATGCCCATCATTACATTTCAATTATATCCAATAATCTGATGACAAAACAGGGAAAGCCTTTGAAAAGTAGTTTGAAACTAGAATGTAAGAAATGAAGAAGATACTCTATGGTAATTGAATTGCTCATTGGATCTTGTATGATAATAATGAGTAAACAAGAAAAAGAACAGCCCACACCCACTAATGTAAGGCTGGTGAATATGTAAGCACTGGACGGATTTGACAAGCATGAGGTCCCAAGGGATGGATTGAGGCCATGTGCTGTGCATGGCCATTTATGCCGTTTAAGGAGTGAAGATCGATGGCTGTTGGATGCAACATTCAGGTTGTGATGGCGAGTTTGCTCTGCCTGCCTTTCTAAGTTAAAATTAATTAATCAAACTTGGTTGTAAGACCTTAGTTCTTGTGACAAGATTACATAAAATAATGATCCGTGACTCACAGAATAATGGGGGGCATGGAATCATATTGTAATAGAAACCTAATCATATCATGATTCATGGGTAATTCATTTTTTTAAACATTTCAATTGTCTTCTTCCAAGGGTTTTTCCATTGATTATGATGCTCTTGCCTCCTCATTTCTTTACAACCACTGATACTACAAATTCCTCTTCATCTTATCCTTTAAAACCAGTTAATTAATTTTAATGAATAATGGTCAATTCCCTTTATGTTCACTTTTTGCTTTGACAACAACACAGCTTTTGGTTTTTCTTCAACTTCTTTCACAATCTAAAGTCTAAAACTCACCAAGCGAAAAAGAAAGGTTTGAAAAAGAGCTATTTTCTTTATTCCAATATCATGAATTAGGTTCATCTCCATTTCCTGTTGGAAAGGTGACTGCTAGCTCGAGGCATCCAACATAGGGCTTCACATGGTTTTCAATTGGTGGGGGCTTTTCCCTTTTTTTTTTCTCTCTATGCTGAGAAAATTGAAAGCTACTTTCTTTGCATCTAATGGGTGTCTTCATAAATTGGGTGGTCCAAAGGGCTTTGTTTTTCTCTCAAACCCTTAATCCTACAGCCTTGTCTTTTCTCTTTCTTTTTTTTTGTCAAAAAAATTATTTTAGTTCTTGCTTCTTAATTGGCCAATTACTGGGTTCTAATTAAGTGATTCCAAATCAATAATTATTCATTAACTTGTTAAAGAAATTAATAAAGTAATGGTTTTGATAAAAGTTTCAGTGCTCGAGAAATATAGTAAAATTTCTGAGTCTTTTGAACCAAAAGCAACATTAAAAACTTTTTTTTTTTAATTTAATTTTTCAATAGGTGGAATTAGGTTTGAAGCATGTCATGATTCTTTTTATATATCAAAGTCGTATTCTTTAACATTTCTTATGGCTGCAAATTAGAAAAGCTTTTCACAAACCAGCTAAAGGACAAAAGATCATCTTAACTCTCTACTTTAATTGGTTTCCTTCCTCACCAAAGTTTAAGGAATTAAGCAAAGTTGACAATGTTGCCAAACCTTTTTTAATGAAAAAAAAAATGTAAACAATGCCCAAATCTCGTGAACTAAACGCAATGTTTATAATATTTAATACCCTTTTATTCTTATATTAATAGTCTTAATCATCTTGACTATGAAAATAACATTTCTTTTCATAAATCTTATTAATACCAAAGACTAGTTACCCTATCTGTTGGAGACAAATATATATTTTTTATGGCATTAAAGTTCTATTGGAGTCGGTCAGAATTTTCTAAACATCTAAGCTGATGCCTCTCATTCAACGAGCCAACATCATTTAAACTTATCAGTGAGATTTTAGTACATTAAGAATGATGTTGGTGAGGTGTGGTAAAAGTAGAGTTCCAATCCCACAAAAATTAGTACTGAGTGCTAATTAATGCACCACATGATGTGTAGCTGCTGGATGATTGTGGAATTTGTTCAAAATGAGGGTCTAAAGTCATAATAAATTCCTCTTTCTACTTGTATTTTGTACCCTCGCCATGGCTGCTTCAAGATTTTACTGGATATTTATTCTGAACTGCTGCAAGCCAGAGCTGCCCAATGTAAATCCATTCATGTATCAATCATCAGAAGAGTTAAAACCCTTCAAGCAACTTGTGTCCTTCATCAGACACACTTTTGCTTTAAACCCATTTTCCTTCTCTGTCATTTGAATATGTTCCAACTTCCAATAGTATTAGCTTTATGTTTACGTACCCCTTTAACTTTAGTTATTATGACAAGAATGCCCTTACCTTCATTGTATTGACTTGTCACTGTCACACATGCCCCCCCAGAAGGTTAGCCCTGTAAATGAACATTAAACACCTAATTCAGTTTTAGCTTACAAAAAAAAAAAAAAGATAACTATAGATATGCAGTCAGTGCCCTGCTTTCTCTCTCTCATCGTCTGGTAAGATCATTCCTCTGATCAGATTCGTTCTTGAAAGCAAATTTTTTTTAAAAAGAAAAAAAAGGGGCTTGCTTCTTGACTAGGGAGAAACAGCAAAATGGGAGAAGAAGAGAAACCAAAGCTACAGCAACACCAAAACTCAGCACAATCTTTCACAGCAATGAAATCTAGTCTCAAGCAGGCCATTGAGGTTATATCTTCTTTGATTTCTCTTTCTCATTCTATCAAAGTTTTCACTGTTAAATGGCAACTTATTCGAAAGAAGCTAGAAGAGTTAAGTTCTGGCTTAATGGCCGTTGAAAACTGTGATTCAACCGAAAACACAGCACTATTTTCTGACTTGATTCCTTCCATTTTGGCCACCGTAAATGAGTCTTATTATCTTGCAAGAAGATGTGTGGAACTTTCTTACTGTGGCAAGCTCTTGATGCAAAGTGACCTCGATGTGATGATTGCAAAATTTGACCGCCTTGTAAGGAATTTTTCTGGGATTTACACTGCTGGGATTCTGAGTCATGGTTTTGCCATTGTGGTTTCAAGGCCCGGTCTTGGTGCTTGCAAAGATGACATGAGGTTTTACATAAGAGATTTGTTGACAAGAATGAAGATTGGTGATATAGAAATGAAAAAACAAGCCTTAGTTAATTTTTACGAAGTTGTGGCTGAAGATGAGAGGTATGTCAAACTTGTAGTGGAAGTTGGTGACATTGTGAATGTGTTAGTAGGCTTTCTTGATTCACCAGAGATGGAGATTCAAGAAGAGGCTTCAAAAATTGTATCTTTAATATCTGGGTTTGATTTGTATAAAGGGGTTTTGGTTGGAGCTGGGATTATTGGACCTTTGGTTCGCGTTCTGGAAAATGGCAGTGATTTGGGTAAAGAAGGAGCTGCTAGGTGTCTTCAGAAATTGACTGTTAATTCAGATAATGCATGGTCAGTTTCTGCTCACGGTGGAGTAACTGCCCTGTTGAAAATTTGTTCAAGCGGTGTTTCTGCCGGGGAATTAATTGGTCTTGCCTGTGGGGTGCTGAGAAATCTTGTTGGTGTTGAAGAGATTAAGAGGTTTATGGTTGAGGAAGGTGCAATTGTAACGTTCATCAAGCTTGCAAGATCAAGAGAAGAGACTGTGCAGATAAATTCAATAGAATTCCTTCAAAATATATCTTCTGGGGATGAACCAGTTCGTCAAATCGTTTTTAGAGAAGGAGGAATTCATGCATTCGTACGTGTTTTGGATCCTAAATCAGCTACCTCTTCAAAAACAAGAGAAGTAGCTTTAAGGGCAATTGAGAATTTATGTTTTTCTTCACAGAACTGCATAAATATGTTGATGAATTACGGATTTATTGATCAGCTGTTTTTCTTCCTACGCAATGGTGAAGTTTCGGTTCAAGAATTGGCACTGAAGGTGACATTTAGGCTTTGTGGCACATCAGAAGAAGCTAAAAAGGCAATGGGGGATGCTGGTTTCATGCCTGAGCTTGTCAAATTGCTTGATTCAAAGTCATATGAAGTGCGTGAAATGGCAATCCAGGCACTCTCTAGCTTGGTCTCAGTTCCGAAAAATCGGAAAAGATTTGTTCAAGACGATAGAAACATAGGCTTTCTTCTCCAATTACTTGATCAAGAGGAAAGCATTTCAGGTAACAAAATGCTATTGCTCTCTCTATTAATATCATTGACAAGTTGCAATAGTGGAAGAAGAAAAATTGCCCGTTCTGGGTATGTAAAGAATATAGAGAAACTTGCTGAAGCTGAAGTTTCTGATGCCAAAAGACTTGTCAGGAAGTTGTCTTCTAATAGATTTCGTATTACGCTGAGTGGATTCTGGCATTCCTGAATGTAACTCTTTTTTTTCTTCCCTTTTGATTTTACTGTATATCTACATAAGTGTATTGCCAAGGCTCATTAACTTCTTCTACAAATCTTAAACTGTGTACTCAATCTTTCTCCTTTGCATTAACAGCTTTTGAACAGTTTTTTGTTTGTAGCAATCTAATAAAAGCTGTCCATACAGAATCCTGTAAAGATGCCTGGCTTTCCCGTTTGTTGGAATTACAGTTCATATGTTAAAAAGAAACATAGTACTATAAAAATTAAAAAAAAAAAAAAACATGTAATTGCATTTATTGTAGTTCATTTGCTGTAGAAATGGTTATGTTGATTAAATAATAAAGATTATTTGGAAGCATGTTTGCACATGGGAAAGGCATGTGAACAATGGCAATCAAGCTTTTGTCATCTGCTATTATGGGACAGAGAGGATAGTGATAGATGAAAGTTCCTTCTCCATTTGCTTGTCTGTTTGCCTGCACTGTCATAGTTTTCTTATTCTTTATAACAGTTTAATATTCTGATATGAGGCTAACTAATTACTTAGATTTTCTATTTGCAAATGATTAGATTGCCACATATACTTTCTTATTAGCTTGAGAGTTGAGATAGGATTTGCTTAGGCCGATTATCAGCTGGACTGAAAGAGGTTTCATGCCCCAATGTTGGGGACCTAACCATTTGTAGAGTACACAAATTTAATGCTAATTGATTATCCAACTAGACTGGTTAGGCTTGTGGACCAGGAGAAGTCGTCTTGATCTTTGACAGGCTGTGTTCGGAGTGATGAACCAGAACTTGAACTTGAACCCCAAATGTTCCATTCAGACCAAATGAATTCTTTCTTTTTGCTGAAAGATGATCTCAATTGCTTTGAGAACTTTTTGAATGAATCAAAGAGCAATGATTTCCACCAGAATCCAATGCCAGCTGACCTTGCTCAGCTTGGGGAATGATTGCTTTCATTTTAAAGGAAATCAGCCTTGTTAGCAAAGCTCACCAAATCAACAAATTGTTGGTAAAATTATTTTAAAAAATGGTAATGCTATAGTGGTCCTACCTGCAAGTAGAAGTAAATCATACAAAGGTATATTTGCTAAAGAATAGCAACAAAGAACAAAGTAGAGATTCTTTATCAAAAAGATTAGATAGCCTTGCAGCTTACCTTTTCTTAAATAGGAAATTTATTTCATGAACAAAACTTCAATCCTTGAAATTCTATGACTGCAGGCAGGTTGACAAGAAGCTGAATACTTAGCATTATCATATCGAAGCAGATTTGCTTTGTTTAGTTTGAAGTCTCAACACTAATGCCTTTAGTTCCTGCAAATGCAACTTTTAAATGCATCGATGCCCTTCTTTTTGTTTGATTGGGAAGCCAAGCCATCAGTGGCTGTGGATAAATGAGATATGGAACTAACTGAACCATAAATGTAGAATACAACAACAGTAAATATCACGCGATGTTATGGTTCAGCTTCTTTCAAAATTTTCATTCACAATCTCATCTTCTCCTTTCTGCTGCAACGCGGTATGTATTTATTACCATTGCGGTGGATGAACGAAGAACACAGGAATCATTTCTGGTATGGTACACCACAGGTTGCTTGCTGCTGCTCTTAAAGATCAGAAGCAAAACTCACCCACTCTCGCCTTCACCATTTACTGGCCGCACAGTTTAGCTCCGGATAGCTCTGATTACTCGGTGGTGCCTGATGGGCTAGCCTAAGAGGAAGATCAATGTTTAGTTTGGGCCATTATTTGGTTTGTGTTCGAGCTCAAGAATCCTTTGTACAGACAATAAAACCCAGTCCAAACATGATATCTACGGGCCATTTTCTGCAGCCCCTTGCTCCAATGCCAGTAGTTCTCAGCTTCATCGTGGCATAGTATTGATGTTTTAGCTGTCCATTCTTTCTCTTTCAGATTAAGTTGCCAAAGCAGAAAATTTTCAGAAAATGGTGGAATGCTGTCTGTCTTGCTGCAGTTGTGTCAACTAGCTACTTTCATCGAATCTTTACAGCTTGTTGCTTGTCTAGCCAAAGAGAATAACTTGCAGTTGAAAACGGACAGAAAACAAGTTGATCATTTAGGGGAGTATGGACTGTCCATGTGCTGTAAACAGTCATGGTCAAACGTAGAGTACAAGGTCCCAGGCTAGTCCTAGTTGTATTGGAGCAATCAAGTTGGAGATATTACTCCATATTTAATCCTGAAGCAGGATCAAATGAAGCTTGGGTAGTTTCTCTTAGAAATGGGTTCAAATCGAAGAGTTGGTCCACTTCATAAAGACCCAAGATTTTTGTATTGTGTAGAGAGGCATGGGGTTCATTTCCTTCTTGAGTTCTTTTTTCTGCTGAATGGTCAATTTTTAGTGTTAATCCTTAGTTTTACCATTGTATTATCACATATTTCAAGATAGACAGAAATTGGGTACAGAGTATGTGAGTTTGTTATTTGAGGTCAATACTTTTGGCAAAAATGGAAACAACAGCAACAACAAAAAAAGATTTGAATTGTCCATAATAAAAAGTTAGGGGGTGTCTTTTTCTGATTGTTATCATCCTTGCTACCAAAAACTTTCGCTAATCAACGAATTATTAGATTAATTTACGATATATGTCTATCTTGATATGCAGAAAACTGATTAGCTTGAGAAAACACTAACTCATCTGCTGTTTGTTTTCCCAGAAAACAAGACAAGTAGCCAAACCATTCTTTTTGTAGGATATCGTTGTCAAACTCAGTTTGCTTGACAAGGAGAGGAAAAGCATAATTAAATGGATGATTAAACATAAAATTGAATATTAAGCAAGAGTTTTATCATAAAAAACAGGTGGATTAGCACAAAAATACGAATAAATTAATCTCAATATTAGACGCATTGACAAAGATAATTAATATATTAATTATAATAAGAAACCAATGAAGCATTCTGGTGTTGGAAGAATAAGCTGCGGCGCAATCTGAATTGTCTGTTTGTAATCTGCAGAATGTGATTTTGATACATAATACGAACTTAATTTCTAAATTATCTACAAAAATTTAATGAAAGGAATTTGATTTGATGTTTTTAAGAAGAAGTCAATTGGGGCCATTTTAATCAACAATTTTGCTATTTTTTAAGAGAAAATTTCCCATTTTAAGAAATCAATTTCTCAATCTATGGTAATAGGCCAAAAAAAATGTCAACAATAGTGTCATCTGTGATAGAATGCTAAACTCTTATTAATCAGAATTTAAACTCTGATGATTTTAATTATTAAAAAATAAATAAAATTAAAATGATGATATATATTTTTTAAATATATTAAAAATAAATAATATATTTTATAAAATTAAAAAAGAAATTATGTATAAGATATTAATTAATATATATATATATGTATATTAGAGTTAATTGACAGGTGAGGTCATGTGAAAGCTACAGAGAGAAAAAAGGGCTTTGCATGGGTTGAGGTCGTTGGTTGCTCCTTAGCAGAAAAGACAATGAATGATTGTTTTAGAATTCTGATTGCTCGGCTATGGCTTTCAATGATTTCATCATTGCCAGATAAGCCTAAGCCAAGACTTAGACTTTGGAAAAGACTGTGGGGTTCTGTTCCCCTGCCTCCTGAGTCCAACCCGTGCTTTAGGGTGGAGCCGTTGCATCCAGACCCCATTCCCATCAGCCTTCGATTCCTTTCTGGTTTTATTGCCCATGTTAATTTCGTTGACTTTTCTTTTTTCAATTCATTTCTTCAAATATGGTAATAGGAGTATTAAATTTGTGTATTGTGTTGACTTAGACTCGCATGCTTGCATTAATGCAGCTCTGTCGGTCTGCCTTATCCCGGCACTGCTGGCCAAGTAATGCTCATCAATTAACGCGCTTTTTTCCATACCAAAGTTAATATTTTCTTCTTCTTTCACCTTAGGGGGCGTTTGGTTGGGGGGAATTTTTTTTCCCCCCGTAATTTTTTTTTCCGTCATTCGATTCTTCCGTTTGGTTCGATTCTTTTTCCTCTTGTCAGTCATTTTATTTTATCTACAGTGCTCAATTTTGGGAAAATCTGGAGTAAAATGATTACCTTTGAAACATGTGGTATTTTTAGATTACCAGAGTCAAAAATTTTTTTTTTTGGATGTAAAGTAATTTTTTTTTCCCTATAATTTACCCCTTAAAATGTTTTTCCTGGACAAAAGGTAATTTTATTTTCCAAGGTAATTTTTTTTCCCCCCGAACCAAACGCACCCTTAAGGTAATAAAAAAAGGAAAGAGATTATTGGCTCATTGCACCGCTTTACTTTGCTTTGCATCAAAGTATACATGTTCAATATCTCTTGTGCTTGACAATTTTTAACCTTCTTTTTTCAATTTTTTAAAATTTGATAATTTTAGACTTATATAATAATATAATAAAAAATATATAAAAATAATACGAATTAAAATTTAATAAAAATTAAAAAATATTTCTTATTTATATATTGATAAATTATATTACATTAAAATTTATATTTTTAACGTTCACTTATTTATTATCACCAATAATTATAATCTTTTTAGCTTCATAGAATGTTTAATTTTAGTCAATGTTATAATGGAAGATTATTAAATCAATCTAAGTAACTATATACAAATCAAATTTATTGATTTGAGTCCGATCAAATCCGATCATTAATTCATTTATGTATTTAATATGCCTTGAATAAAAGTTGAAATCTTAATATTTGGATTCTAAAATATAAAGTAAACTACTTTAAAAAAAAAAATAATCAGGTGAATGGGACGAAATACGAAATATGAAAAGTTGCTAAGACACGCACGTGTGAACAGAGTTGTGGTTCACCAAGGAGTAAGGACCCACACAATCCCAAAAGTTATCGAAGATTACAGCAGAAACCTTTGGATAATGACGAGGACTTATTAAGAACCAACCATTCCACTGGGTCGCGGTCTTGTAGGGTCCCCTAATTTGCAGCACTTGACTCACTGATTTCTCCTTATTTTTATTCTTTTTCGATTATATATCTGAGTCAAGCCCACCTAGTTTGAATGCCCCAGTGGTTATTTCAGTCACCCTTGCTGGTTTTCATCATTGCATCCGAAGTTTTTTTTTTACAAGTCAATCAACGGTTCATAGATTACCAAGTAGCATGCGCCTGTGCCAATTACCATGGGTAATCAGAGTTCAGAAATGCTGGCTCAAGGTGCCAGTTTTGGCTATCAAATGTTTGGGTCACGTCGGCTGTCGTCTGCTTTGGTTTGTTTTTTTCATGACTTTGATGCATATGACATCAATTATTTCTAAAACCGAAAACCCCATGTTTTTATTCGGAAGAAAAATCA
Source organism: Firmiana major (assembly GCA_033439115.1). Taxonomy (NCBI): domain Eukaryota; kingdom Viridiplantae; phylum Streptophyta; class Magnoliopsida; order Malvales; family Malvaceae; genus Firmiana; species Firmiana major. Next base: position 1,268,327 of record CM065914.1, on the reverse strand, counting down.
CCAATGAAAAAATTGAAAAATTTAGCTCAATAATTAATATAATATTTGATAAGGTGTGTTATTTAATAAATTTCATTTTAAATTATAGTATTTATAATTTATTTTATTCTCAAACTTCCAATTTCTTATACTAAAAAAGGAAAAAAAACATTTGTCAGAGTAAAACCATTTTTTTTTTTCACTTTTTCTTTTGTATGTTTATTCCTTACTCTTTACTTTTTTGAGGTCGATTTTTTTTTTTTTTTTTATAAGCTTTTGTGCCTAACGTCCAAAGAATACTTCTATTCTTTTCGCTTTTGTAAAAAGAAAATAAAATTCCATCATTGCACAATATGAAATTTAACATTATTAGGTTGTTGGAAAAACTAGGGCAATAATGTTATCAACCACCAATTTACTAAGTTCAATGTCCAAACATTAACTTCTCTTTAAATCGACATTTACAAGTTTCAAAAAAATCATCAACTATTCAATCTCCAATTATTATTATTATTATTTTTTTTGTTCTTACTAATTAAATCATTACTACATGGATGATGAATCCTCTTGTAACAGCTAACAATTGAAGGAATAATTCAAAAAGTCATGATAGTCACAATATTCTTACTTGGTTGTTTTCTTCTTTTTCTCTTATGCTCTTGTTGAGTGCTAAACTTTCATGTTTTCTCCTTTTTTTTTCCTTTAGCTATTGCTTGAGTATTTGGTAGAGGAAAGAATAAAGAACAGGTCAAGTACTTGAGCATCTATATATTTATGCTAGATTTACCTCTCTTTTTTTTTTTTTATCAGCATCCATAGGCAAATTCTTTGCATGCAATTAATAATTTTCAAAGAATGGCCTACTTGGACCGTGGAGTCATTGTGCTCAAATGCATCTAGAAGAGAAATTAGGTAAACCCCAAGCATAATATTCCCCATCTTAGACTGTACATTTAATCTAATAGACTTTGAAGTCAATATTTTTGGACCACTCAAAATAACAACCCAATCTTGTGAATTTTGTTCAAAGGTATGCAATAAATGTAGATGAACGATTGATCTTCGAACTTCGAGTATTTTTAAGATTTTCGAGTTTGAGTATAGTTAAATTATTGTCTCGAATACTAGTTTTCATATATTTAATTTAATCTCATTGTTCTTAATAATTAAAGAGAATATCAATGTTCAAGAAAAAAAATTATAATGTTGCATTTTGTAGTGACTTGGAGTATGACAGTATGCAGCGAGTGCAATGTGAGGCAATTTCTTTTTATTGGGGGAAGGGGAAAATGAATTTTCGAGCATCAATATGTGTTTACATTTTTTTTTGGGTAAAAATCTGATTTTATATTTTATTTTTCAATAATGTCATCATAAAGCAATGACGTGTACTCATATTTATTTTTGACTTTTTGTCATATATATATATATATTGCATTATATTTTTAACAATTAATGAGTACAATTATAATTCATTTTAATTAGAACAAAATATGTATGATCTTTCTATGATAATAAGAGTAGAATATTTTTAAATTTTATTTGTATTTAATTATTTTTTAATGATTTTAAGGGTTTACTTTTCAATATTCATTCTATACATTTAAAATATTTTGCATACCTTTACATCCTAATCATGTGTTTATATTCAATCAATTTTTAGTAAATTCTTTTTTCTTTCAAAATAATAAAAAAATTTTTATTTCATAATGGTTAATAAATTTTTTTTGATTTCACAAATAAAATTAAAATAAAAACACATAATTATTTAAAAATATTTAAAAAATAAAAAATAAAATATGTGTGATTATTATTTTAATTGTGTTTATAAAATTAAAAAAATTGATCGGCCAATTCATAATAAAATATGTATTCAAAAATAATGATCAGCATGCCCTTAGTTAAATACCGGGGTTATATTCATATTGTCAGAAAAAAGGCAAAACCAGTTCAGTTCAGAAAATCTCTCTTGCCAGTTGCCAGGACTTTACATTATCCACGATTTCAGGAACAGACAGCCATACCTTTACCAGAACACCACACGAATCTCCTACAAAGACATTTAAAAAATCTTGTCTTCCCAAAGTTGCCCCCTTAATTCATCAAAATTTACAAAATCACCACCTCTTCCATGGCAGCTGGTTTTAGTATCCTTAATTACAGCAAACATAAACGAGGAAATTAAATCCCTTGGGATACAATTAAATAAGGTATTCAGATGGATATATACAACTTTATCGCCTGCAAAAGACTTTAATCTCACGTTTTCTCTATGACTTTAGCCCAAGTGAACAGTAAATCCAACATTATCCGAATGTAGATAAGGCAAAAAAAAAATTATTTAGTTGTAAAGGCAAAAGTTGCCTATTCAGATTGAACAATATCTGACGTGTTATATTTCATCTTTTCCCAACTGCCATTCACCGACTGCTTTTCTCCAACACAATCTTAATTGTGGTCTGATTTTATTACCAATGTATAATTAATATTTAAAATTTAGTAATTTTAAACCCAAAATTTCGGTGAAGATTAAAAAAAAAAATTATATCTTGAAACATTAATAATATTCCACACCCAAATTTTGGTTTCCCTTTTTTTTTTTTTTTCACTTCTATTTTGTTTGAATTAAACCCTGATTAGAAAACTAGTTTGGGTCTACATGAAACTTGGTTTCAAAGTTTAAACTAAAGTAATTTGGACAGATTTAAATGCATAGAAAAATGGGTTGTCTTGTTTCAATTTTTGTGAGAGTGAGTGACCAAATCTGACCCCACGAAGTTTGATTCTTAAGTTGTTTTATTGGGCCATCAGACGGTGGATGTTAAACAAGGCTTGCATCACAAAATTTGTGTATACAAAATTATTTATACTAGTATTTCATACGTATTAAGAAAATGAATTTTGTTGATTAAAAATTAAGAAATTTTATTTATATTTGTTTTGACAGCTGAGTGGTTCTACTTGCTCTAAGAATATTGTGAATCTCTTCCTTTTTTTACTATATAAACACTTTCCATGCTGGTCTGAAACCTCTATCTTCTTGCCATTGGCTTGTGCACTAGTCTTACAATTCTTGATTCTTTCTTTGTGTTAATCGCCTCTTTAAATCTTTATATTTCATCTTCTTTCTTGGTTTCTTTACCATTGAAGTAAAGAAAGAGTGAAAATGCCGGCTGTAGGAGGAATTGGCCCGGGTAGCGGCAAGGAGTACCCGGGGAACCTTACCCCATTCGTCACTGTGACATGTATTATTGCAGCCATGGGGGGTTTGATTTTCGGTTATGATATTGGGATTTCTGGTAATATTTCAATGATCAAGAACATTTTTCTTTTCTTTGTCTGCTTTGCGTGGAAATTAATGTTGTTTCTTGGGTTTTCGACAGGTGGAGTGACGACCATGACTCCATTTCTGAAGAGGTTCTTCCGGAAAGTTTGGGAGAAGAAGGAAGCCAATAAGTCGACTAATCAGTATTGCCAATATGATAGCGAAACGCTGACCTTGTTCACATCTTCGCTATATTTGGCTGCTCTTTTGGCTTCCCTGGTTGCCTCCACTGTCACCCGTAAGCTTGGAAGGAAATTATCCATGCTTTTCGGTGGTTTACTTTTCTTTGCCGGTGCTCTTATCAATGGCTTCGCCCAAGCTGTTTGGATGTTGATTGTTGGTAGAATGTTACTTGGTTTCGGTGTCGGATTTGCCAATCAGGTAATAACCATTATCTTTTCTCTTCCCTGTTTGGAGCCTGAGATTGGTATGCTGATGGGAGTTCTTCCAGGTTGAGTTTTGTTTTGTTTCGTTCTAGTTCTTCGTAGAGAACAAAACTGTGCTGTCTGAAAAGATTGACAAAAGTCCATGTTTTATTCCTTCTGTGCTTTGGGTTCATTTTTTATTTAGATTTTGCTGGGTTTTTTTGCCGTGTAATATGTCTCTTTGTATTCATCTTCCTTGAAACCTAAGCCTTTTTCTTCAAATCTGTTTTTGAGATAGATCTGGGTATTAACAGATCAGACAAGAAAACATGTATTTACAAACCTGTTTCTGATCCAAATATGAGCTTTTGTATTCTTTCTTATCGGATAAAACTAACATGGGTGTTTTTTCAGATTAGATTTTTTTCTTCTACCCTGGAACTGACCTGTCTTCTTTAAGCTTTGCATTTCTTGAGATCAGAAAAGTCAGCAATAACTCACCATTTCGGTTTTAATAATAAAATACTGTAATAAATGAATCTCCATTAAATGGTTGAAAGAGCTGTGAAGATCGAAAACTGTGTTTATGATTTATTACTGTTTTTTTAAGGTCAGACATGGCTTGTTTTTCCTTGCGTGTCATCTCTTTGGACTATTTTTTTCCGCTACAGTTTACTCGAAGCAACGGGCGTTATAAAAGGTCTCCTTTTTCTACAAGCGTGACTTCGATACGTTGAAAAGAAACCAAGTTCTGCTTGATAAAGCCAATGAACATTTTGACAACTTGATAAAGCCATGTGGTCCCCGAGAAAGACGTTTTGTGCATTATTTCCATGCCTAACTTTCTGTATGCTAATTAATTTAGTTTACTTTAATTTTGACAATTTTTTTTTTGGTAATTATTACAGTCTGTGCCACTCTATCTGTCTGAGATGGCCCCCTACAGATACAGAGGAGCATTGAACATTGGCTTCCAATTATCAATTACAGTTGGAATCCTTATTGCCAACGTGCTGAATTATTTCTTTGCTAAGATCAAAGGCGGCTGGGGTTGGCGCCTGAGTTTGGGTGGTGCAATGGTCCCAGCCCTTATCATCACAGTTGGATCTCTAGTCCTCCCGGAGACACCAAACTCCATGATTGAGCGCGGTCAAACTGAGGAAGCCAGGGAGAAACTCAAGAGGATTCGTGGGATTGATGATGTTGAAGAGGAATTTAGGGACCTTGTTGCTGCCAGTGATGCATCAAAGCTAGTTGAGCACCCCTGGAGAAACTTATTGCAGAGGAAGTACAGGCCCCATTTAACCATGGCCATCTTGATTCCCTTTTTCCAACAATTAACTGGCATTAATGTGATTATGTTTTATGCTCCTGTGTTGTTTAACACAATTGGTTTCGGAAACGATGCCTCCCTCATGTCTGCTGTGATCACTGGTGTTGTTAACGTTGCTGCAACATTGGTTTCAATCTATGGTGTTGATAAGTGGGGAAGGAGATTCCTTTTCCTAGAGGGTGGAGTTCAAATGTTGATCTGCCAGGTACTTGTTTTATCACAATTGAATTGAATCACTGTCGATAAAAATTCTTGCTTAAACGTGGTGGTACTAAACTTTGTCTTTGTTGCTTTTCAGGCTGTTGTGGCAGCTTGCATTGGTGCTAAGTTCGGAATAAATGGGAACCCTGGTGACTTGCCCAAATGGTATGCCGTTGTCGTGGTGCTTTTCATCTGCATTTACGTAGCCGGGTTCGCCTGGTCTTGGGGACCTCTTGGATGGCTGGTGCCCAGTGAAATTTTCCCATTGGAAATTCGATCAGCTGCACAAAGTATCAATGTGTCCGTCAACATGCTTTTCACATTCGCAGTGGCTCAAGTGTTCTTAACCATGCTCTGCCACTTGAAATTTGGTCTTTTCCTTTTCTTCGCCTTCTTTGTGGTGCTAATGTCTATCTTTGTGTACTACTTCTTGCCCGAGACAAAGGGTATCCCAATTGAAGAGATGAGCCAAGTCTGGAAGTCACACTGGTACTGGTCCCGATTCATCGAAGAACTTGATTACCCCAATGGAGGCATGGAGATGATCAAGGGAGGCCAGGGTTCAAAGAATGTGTAACTCACCTTGGATTAATTACTGTTTCATTGTTTTCAAATTTAGCTTTTGGCAGTAGTACATACTATTGGTTTCAATGGCCTTGTATCAAGTTTATATAAATTTGTTCCTGATTAAAAACCTCAGCCTACAAGTGTCTTGTGCTTTGTTTCAATCTGGAAATTTCAATAGACTAAAAACATGAATGTTCATGGACAGTTTACTGACACCAATTCCACAACACTTGATTTGTTGGAGTAAAATTTTCTCTTGAATCCCTCATTTCTCCCTTTCTGAATTCTGAAACTAATTTTCTTTTTCCTGAACTCATCAAACAAACATACACTATAATAATACTGTCAAAAAAGGTAAAATTTTCATCTTATTAATGGATAATATTGGATTCTTGAGTCATTCATGCTTCTTCCTTCGTTGATAACAAGGGATCTTGAATAAAATACAACTTCGAAAACAAGGATAAAATTCATATTCCTATTTCTGTCAAGTTGATATCTTTTATTCTCTTTGATTAGGTAAAGCTAGGCTATTATAATTGGAGCCCATTGGCTAATGCTAATGGCTTTCATTAAAAAGTAGTCACTTGGCTGAAATGCTAGTGGCAATGAATGGCAAGTTTATCATAAACAATACAACAAAAGGATTAAACATGACTTTCATCAGATTCCCACGGCTTTATTCCAAGGTGGAGAATCAACAAAGCTTCACATGCTTATAGAGCGGCATTTTCTTTTCCGCCATGCAACAGTGAGAGACTTGTATAAGCTTTCGGTGAATGAAATGAAACGAAATTAATGTACCAATTGGCCGTGGATATTAAAACATAGAACGGCAAAAGCATTTGAAGAAAAGTAATGGCAAATTGTCAATTTGATCACGGCCTTGCACTGATGCAAAAGGAGAATCGCATGACTCCGCATTTATAACATTGGAGGGGGAAGGCAAGTTGCTGTCCTCTCTCTTTCAAGTCCCAAAGGCTCCCTTTATTAATAGACATGTTTTTGTTTGGATAGGATGGATAGAAAGAAGTAGATAAGTGGAATTTAATTATGATCTTCCAATGTTTCGGAGATAAAAGAACTTTGGGTATCATATGCTAAGCTATCCCATTGTTTAAATGTTGTTGGTCCATCACATCTTCTGTTTTCTTTTCCTCATCTTTCTGCAACGGAGCATGTTTCCTCATGTTCCTATTTCACCCCACCATGCAGTCATGTAATATACATGTTTAACTAGACAGGTGGAATTGGGTTTAGATTGGGTTATTTTAGATTAGATATTTTGGGTTGAAGAGAAATTAAATCATTTTAGGTTTAAATAATTTTGGCTTCGAATTATTTTGAGTTTAAATTAAATCAGGTTCGGATCAATTTGGGTTATGATGAATTCGAATTCAAATTAAATTTGATTTGAGTTGTTGATTTTTTTAATTAAATTGGGTTAGTCGGGTTTTGTTTAGGTCGAGCAGGCGGATTTTTCAGATTAGGTCTTTATCACTTCTAGTGTGATGTTTTTTATATAAAAATGAATTGAAATCATATTTCTAGGAATCACATAACTCACGAAAGTAAATTCTTCTGGCATGACTTATAATAAATTTGAGATTTAAATATTCATAATATTTAATAATCAGTATGACAGTTTTCTTTATAATATATTTATCAATATTTATAAATTAATTACATTTTTTTTCATTTTATTTCAATTATTTACAATAATCGTTAACACTACCCATTTAAAGTGATTTATTAATACTTATTAAATATTATAATAGATTATGAATAATTATCCAATATATCGTCAATAAAATTTTTTGATTTTGCAAGTAAGGTTTAGATGATGATGCATGTTTTATTTTAATATTAATGAATTAGGATGAAGACATATTTTTTATTTTAATATTAAAAAATAAAAAATAAATAAAATAAAACATATATCATTATTTTAACTCCGTTTGTGGAGTTAAAAAATTTTACTGATAATATATTGAATAATTAATATATAGATTATTATATATCTTTTTATTTTCTCTTTAAAACTTGTTATATTCATCTAGCTTAACACAAAATAAAACTAAAAATTAAAATTCTAAAAATAACTCTGATTGTGTGAAACTTAAATTGGGTATAATCTCTTAAAATGATATTGGAGAAACTTAAATTGGGTATAGTCTCTTAAAATGATATTAGAGTGCATCTTCAAATCTTTTTAACGTGGGACCAGAGTGTTACATCAGTCATGAACTCCAACTTCTTTTAACTGATCAAACATTTTATTATGGGCCTTACCTTTGCCGTAAACAAGAAAGATTATTACGAGGCTTAAGTTATTGGTTCAAAGCACCAAATTGCACCATGGCTGTAAGTCTCTGGTTCATGGCGTAGCCCAAATCTTGAAACTTATGCTACCACTGCCATTCTTTAGCAATTGTTTCCCCCGATTGAGTTGAGAACGATGGAAGAAAAGAAATCTCTTGAAATTCCAAGAATAATGGCTGCAGCTGGCGACATAATACAGTAGCTACCAGGTTATACTACAAGGAAAATTAAAAGCAATTGACATGGAGAAAACTTTACTCTCTCCTTATTCATGCACATCTGTGGATTTCCAGCAACACAAAACCATTGACCAACAAAGAGTGAATCACAGTTGAGATTGGCGTTCTCTGTCTGCATCTTATCTGTAACCTTCAGATACTGTAAAACCAGGTAACAAGCGTTGGGGGTAAGAAGGAAAGATGTTACAAATGAAAAAGGAAGATCAGACAGGGTTGTTTGGCATTAACAAGGACGGCGACAACAAAAATTCCTGATTGTGATGTAGCAACCAATGCCACCCAATGCCAATTAGGGCAAGAAACAGGAGGAATGGAGAGGCCATCCTGGCGTGACAATGAAAACCCAACAGCTTTTCACTCTCCTTGAACGTTTTAAGTTGATGGCCCCTCGGCCCGACCATACCGGAAGGTATTAGAAACCGCTGGAATTTATCGAAAATAAGAAACCCTTCATGAATGGCACATCATCAACGAACAGAATATGCATTGAAACACTTCTCATTTGGAGATTCGTTTAGAGTATTACATCCCATGGAGAAAAGTTTTATTCCCTTAGGGAAGTCACAAAAACATATTATCTACAAAACAGATGGTAACTACGAACTAGCCAAGTTTCAGGTCTCCAATTACAGAAAATTCGGCTCACCTTTATACAACAAAAGATGAGTTTCCTGACCATTCTTCCAAGACAGCACTCTTCACGTTACATGAAAAGATCGGAGAGGTATAGACAAGAGAGGATTATAGAAAATTTCAATCATACGACAAATGCCACTTTAAGCTGAGTCCACTCCTTCAACTTGCTGTCGAGCAAGATATCTTTCCCTTCGCTCCTTCTGCAAAGTAGAAATTGTCATATGTAATACATAATATATAAGTAAAACATCTGTAAGCATAATTTTGTCAGATGATTAAAGAAAACTTACCCATTCATCTATGACAAGTCCTTCCCCAATGATCTTTGGACCTGCATCCTCCGCAGGCTTCTTGCGTGCCTCAAGTGCAGCATCAGCATCAGCTAATTGGCGCTTCAATTTCTCCAGAGCCTTCATAAAGTCAGGAAGCACAAACCCATAAATATTTATGCTAATTAGTGTTCTGTTCCAGTCCTTTTTGTTTATAGTTTCACATTGTGATGGGAGTATTAGTCTGCAACAATATTGATAATTTGGTACGCATTTCAAGCATCATGCAGCTGGAAAGCGATAACATGAAAATGTATAAAAGCAGAAGCAAGCATAAATAAAGGGCACATATAGCTGGATAAATAGTAAGAAGTCAACAGTACTTACAGGACAAGGACGCCCAGGATATAGAAAAACAACCCTTAATATTTGCTCTATTGCCACGTGGTCCTTCAGCTCATCAAACTGCAAAAAACAGGCACCATAGATTAATTACACAATACAGTTACAAATATCCAACCTCAAGGGGAAATTAAGATGGGTAGAGAAGCAATCATGGGGTAGGTGGTAAAAGAATATTCCCAATTGTGCATCAAACAAAGGCAGCCAGACAACCCAAAAAATGATTGAAAAATCATGCATGCCTCTATCAAAATGGGCCCAAAAATCAGCTTTGAACAAGAAATTCTCATCTCATCAAGCATGAAAATTGGGCATATGTCGCCTTCAAAAGTTTATTTACAGCAACACTAGGACATCTTGGTGACAAAAAAAGCAAAAAAAAAAAAAAAAGGTCACAACCCAAAGCACAGTGGTTTCTTTATGTTGCAGCACATACCAATCCAGAAAAGAAGAATATTGGACGTAGAAGCTTGTTCCATAGTGACATTTTATGCTTCAGATTATAAAGCCTTGGAAATCCAAGAATCCAATCAACTATAGCACTGCTTATATGTAACAGTGTCCCCCCAATAAAGCTACTTATTTGCAGAGAAACTTAAACTACTTAGTAACCACATAAACTAAATATTATATGCTTCAACAGAATATTACTTCAAATTCATCATAAGCTCAGCAACATCTAATTGTGATCAAATTAAAAAGTTTTATTCTTTACATCAAGATAGAGAATGGCAATTGTGCGAATCATATAAAAACACAGTTTTATGAGATTAGTTCTACGCACCAGCTCAGGTACGTAATCCATCGGACCTTTCACCTTGAGACTCATGATTTTAAACTTAACCTTGCTCTTTTGATCCATTGGTTTTTCATTGTTCTCAGGAGGCTCCACAAACTTGAAGACTAGTAAATCGATTCAAAACAGGAAGAGAAATTCATAAGAATCTTTCAGAAGGTATGAGGAATAGTGAAAACATATATCAGTGCCATTGCATAATATGAACCAGAAGTAAAGCATATGCATAAGAGTGTAAAGAAGCAATTACCCGTTGCTATGATACTCTCGCCAGGGGCAAGAATAGCACCTGGAGGGCGCATGAAACAACTCTTTGGAGCTGTTGTTTGAAACTAGAACAACAGGGAAAAAAATCCTCATTACAAGACTACATTTAACTATAACATACTCGCTTCCGCTTCTACCTCTAACTTATAAATTATAACAGTTACCAAACACAGACATTAAGAAAGACGAAAAAAACAAAGCCAAAATGAAATGTTCCCAAGGTTTAAGGTGTACCTTGAAAGCTGTATGTGACTTGCTAGTGTTTTTTATCCTGACCGCGCTCCTCACCTGTTTGCCAGGTTCATCTTGGAAAAACAAGACAATTTATACAGTCAAGAACAAGATAATTATAATCTGATTTTAGTTATTTTATATAGTACATAATTATAGCTTTCAATCCTCAATCTTAAAATTTCTATGCATATTCTTTCCAACTAACTCAAACAGAAAGTTTTCTGAATTAAGTCAACCAGCCCTCCTACCTCCTTATTTATTCACTTTCACTTTACAGTTCTTATTTATTTCAATTAATTAGCAGCAAAGGAAAAAAAAAAAGAGATGAAAGTAGAAGTATAAAATTTACTGTGCTTTAATCAACAATCTTGATTCTCAGCAATCACTACCTTAAAAATTAGTTGACTTTACTCTCACTTTCCAGAAATAAGCATCAAAGTTTTTGCTTTAGCTAATTAAACAAGAGAAAAATCTAAAATCTGATATTACTTACATGGAAAATAGAGCTTATTAGCAGGATCAAGTTTGAGGCGACGCCTAGTCGGCAAAATCGACTTTGCAACTGAAGAAACCGAATTGGCAGAGCCGTGATGATTCGATCCTTCGACATGAGGTTGACTTTGACCGTGAATATTTGACGCCGAGGAAGAAGACGACGTCATACTGGTATTGTTCCCGGATTGCCGAAACGGCAGCTTAAAAAACCCCCAAACTTTGCCATCGGACGGTGTCTTTTGCTCAGTTTCTACAGCCATCTCTCTCTCAGAAGCGCATGCAGGACACTGCTTGCCGCGTTGCTCAACTTAATTAAAAATAAAAAACTCCCCCGGTATTCGAATCGAGAAACTCGTGAAACAGGAAAAGAGAGAGAGAGAGAGAGAGCGTCGGATTTCAGGGCATGTATTCTACTAAATTTGACTTGTAAGAATTTCGAGTCCGTTTTCCCCTTTCGTAGCTTTTTCTCGCCTTTTGAAGTTCAACCTTTCCTTGCTCGATTAGCGCGGAGAGGACGATCACTCCCTTCACAACGACGCCGTCTTCTTCACTGTTCTTCCATTTTTTTACTGCCTTCGAGTTTTGACAGAGCTTTGGTTTCTTACTTCATGTCCTGTGCTTTGGTTTTCTAGCTGTTGGAAATTTACTTTTCAGCGACGACTTTGGGAGAAAAAAAAAAAAAAAAAAAGGCTTCCCTGGAGTTGACGAGGAAACAAGGGGCAGACGAGAGCAGGTGGGAATGGGACCTTTGATTGACGTTTTTGGATTGGATTAACGTCTTATTTAATGGGATTTTCGGTGGGATTAGTTCTGATTAATGACAAATCTTTTTTGTGATTAACATATGTCACTTAGAAAGATTTGAGAGAAAATGGCGAAGAAATTCCGGTGTTAGTGGCCCCCTACTATTAATTAAAGTTTGGGTTTTTGCACCGAATTGTCGTCGAATTGATGTAACAGCATTTTTGGATTTTCTTTGTCTCAACTTAGAATCTTACCATCTTCCTAGCCTCAGTTATAAATGGGATTTTTCTTTGCCTTCTCTGTTGCATAGAACAAGAATGAAAGATACTGTTACAACATACGCTTCAACTTTAATATTTAATTTATGATTTTATTTTTATTATAAAATTAAATTCAAAAATTAAAATTTTTAAATTTAAAATTGTAAATTGAATCGAGTTTAAATTTAATATTTAACTTATTTCTTAATTTGATTAATAACTCACTAATTACAACTTTGTTTAGCAGGATCAGTAATCATGTTCCTTTGTAAGTTATCAACGATGATGATGCTATATAATTAGTGGGAAAGACGCGGAAATTCAGTTTGGCGGTTGCAACTTGCAAGTTGATTAGTTGAAGATAAAAGTTGAGTACTTGAGCCTAGCCAGCAGGCCAGACATGAATGAGTCACGGGCAGCCAGTGACTGGCGTTCTTAAGCAACTCGATTGTAGCAAATAAACAAGGGAAGCAATTGCCCCACGCGACCACACAACCTCCAGGCTCCAAAAAACAAAAAAAAAGGAAATTCACAGTTGAACTTGTTGATTATCCTCAAGTAAATCTCAAACAAAATCCTTATAGAGCTTGAACATGGAGGATAGGTTCAGAACTACCAGCTTCCCCAGGCAAAAGAGGAATCCCAATCTCAAACTATGAACAAAAGCTCAAATTGGGATTTCAGAATCATCCCATTGAAGGACTGCAGAATCTATATTTTGTTCTCTTTTCAATTTATCCTTCACAAACCAGTCACATACCCTTCCAGCATTCAGCTCCTCAATTGAACATCCTTCTTGCTCTGATATCACTTTTAGTAGATTCAAAGATGATATCTGGAAACAAATCACAATTGGTTAAGTTAAGCCTTAAAACAGGTACATCAGCATGTATAGACATTTGACATTTGCATGAGAGGGATATATACCGTTAATCGACATAGGAATCTCTCATGAGTGCTTAATCCAGAAATTTCAACCAAACCTGCTTCTTCTAAAGACAGGAAATTTCTCCTTTCTGTCTTCTTCTCTTCTTCACCTCGGCTACTAGTACTACATCCAAGTATGACAAGTTTTCTTCTAATAAACAACTTGCCTGGTGAAAAACTGGTCTGTGTCTTTGTTAGTTTTTGAAGCTTTCTAGTATTGGGTAGGAATGGAGTTTGATAAAGGCTTACAGAAGGTAAGTATAAAATCATACTTTCTGTCTTTCTGTTAATATTTGGAGCCTCAATAATTATGGAAGCTGGAAGGACATGAGACACAGGAGTTTGTTAGTAGATTGAAGTAAGCCTTGCATGATTTTGTGGTGGAGATGGAAATGGGCGGATGGCTCTATCCGAGCAATGTCAGTTGTCTTACATCGCCTTAGAATACTGGGCTTCTGAGTCCAGAGGATATTAACAATAGGCCTGCAATTGGATTGGGCTAGAACCTTATTGCCCTACTTGAAATTATTAAATCAATACTCGTTCTGTCATGCTTTTTAACCTACCCAATGTGGGAATAAAGTTCTCGATAGTGGTGAAGAATCTTTCTGTCTTGGTTAGCTTTTTGTAGGAGATCAGATTTGCATGTATGTATGATACCAAGCATGGGTGTAATCTTTCATCTTACGGAGCTTTAGATGGGTTAAGAAAGATCCTGCTAAATGCGTGTTTAGCCATTACTGATTTACTTTTTCTCCATTAGAACAGCAAAATGATTATTAGTTTTCATTTTTTCGAGTAAAAATCATCTCCGCAAACTTCAGGCCAAAATTTCATAGACGCTGAGCCATGGTGCTAGTTATTTAACAACTGAACAATGGAAGCGAAGAAGAATAAGCTAACGTTATAGAAACCTGCTTTGATTACGTATCAGGGGAAAGATTGACAGTCAAGCTTTAAAATCTACAAGTAAAGCAGATTTTTATTCCTGTTTACGCCTAAAAAGATATGTACACATGAGAACTTTTACAATTCCTCTATACTTTTAGATTGATCTTCTTTAGAAGCTCCCTGGAAACATGGGGAATTAGTTAGGACCCCAGCAACTCAAATACAGGACAGTCCTGAGAGACTCCTCCGCCTGTTTCAGCCTGTCGTTCTTGGCTGCAGCAGCCTTGAAAGCCCCAGAATCGACTGTATTGGAGAAGTGCCTTGCTTGCTTGGAAGAGGAAGAAGAAGAAGATGCAGAATCCTTGAGATACCTTAGATTAGATTCACACTTTGATGCCTGGTCTTTCATCCCCTGCATCGCCCTCATCCCCGCCTGGTAAAACACCCTCAAGCTCATAAATAACCAAACACAAACAACTCTTTGATGAAACTTACAAGGAGATATCGTTTTCGAGAAGTATGTAGTCTTTGGAGAAGCTGGTTATTAGGTGTATATATAGAGAAAGAGAGAGAGAGAGAAAGAAAGAGCCTGAATTCGACGGCTGTTTCAGAAAAACAACCGGCTTTGGTTTCTGATCCTATGGATGGATGACGCGTCTAAGTTTTAAAAGAGGATAAGGACAACCCGATGCTTACCTTTGACCTTGGAAGCTTCTAGTTCTCAGGCGGGGTTTGGGGCTTTTGTCTGCTCTCGGAAGGTTCTGTATAAGATATTTTGTGTTGATAACGATGCTGACTTCGAAACATGATTTCTTTTGGTGAACGATAAGGAAAAGAGATTAAAGAGGCAGGGAGGAATTTGATGCTAAATTACTTCATACATCGTCACTGGGCTTTTAATTAGATTCGATATACAATAACATAATATAAAAATAAAATTTAAAAATAATATAATTAAAAATTTGAACAAATATTAAATAATCTATTATTTAATATTTAGCATATGACGTATCGCGTTTTACACTATTAAATTGATCGGATTTAGTTTCTAGCTTATCAATTATGGAAAGCCCAAGGAGAAAGTTATCGTGGCCCAGCCCAATATAAGCTGCACCAATTTAAGCCCACGATCTTCTAACCGTTGGCTCAGCAACGGCAACTGAAGGACGGGCCGTCGAAGCCATTCCCATTTTCCTTCCACTCCAACTAAGCACTTTCTTTCCGCCTTTAATTTCACTTCAATAATCCTCCCATGATTCCCGCCATGGGTCTTCTTAAACTCCTCCACTTTTCTCCCGTTTTCTCCGCCGTCCGATTCTTTCCCCGCCACCCTTCCCCTACACCTCTCCGTTGACGATTCTTCATTGTAAGGTCTCTCTTACTCTGTTCACCTAAATACACACTGTAAAGTTTTAATTTTTACTTTTAATTTTATGTCTTTTATTTGATGCGGCTTTGCTTGGGCAAAACTTTTCAGCTTGAGTCTTCCTTTTCCAACTGAGAAAGCCAAGGACCACAAAGAACTTGAAGCCGCGGTGGAGGTCGTGGAGAGAGCTTGTCGTCTTTGCATTGGCGTAAATTCACTCAAAATTTTGAATCTCACCTCTTATTCTTTAGCAATTGATTGCATTAATCTCAAATGTATTTTTCTTACTTTTTTTTATTTTATTTCTTAAAATTTTCATTTCTTCATTTCAAAAAGATTCAATTTTTAATATAAACTAGTTATTTGATTTTGTGATTACAGGTGCAAGAGTCTTTGATCTCTGATGAAGGACGGATTCTCGGAAAGAATGGCCAAACTCCGGTCACAGTGGCAGCTTTTGGAGTCCAGGCTCTTGTTAGTTTAGGTACTTTTTAATTAATGCCAAAATGTTAATAATAATTTGTGTTTGCTTTATTTCATATACTGCATATTACTAGGATTTGAACGGAAAAAAAAATTGAAATTTGAAATAGAATTTGGCATATAGTAATGAACTTTCTCAATTGTGAGTGCGACATTCACCTTTCAAGTAGACTTCATAATTCATTCCCATTTTCCTATTAAAAATATATGATTTTTGCTGTAGTAAGATATGCATGTCAATTGAGAAATCTAATGGTGCTTCTTGCTTGATTAACTAGTAAGAAAGTTTAAAACTGATGAGATAATTGAAAATTTGCTTGTGTTTCGTCTTTGCTTTTCATGGAGTATGGTAAATTGTTCCTTTTAATTCCATTGGTGGTGGAAGAGGACTCTGGTTTTTATGTTCAAAAAATCTGGTGGTTCCTGTCGTAACTGCACTATCTGATAAAACGAACTTTTATGAGAAGTCACTGTCACATGCTAATGTGCCGGAAGCAATTGACAGAGGGGGGAAGAATGTTTTTGCTTTTGGAACAAAATTAGCCTCATATTAGGTATGACTACAAGCTACAAGCATCCATAAGCTGCGGTTTTGACTTTTTATGATGAAAAAAAAAAAAGTTTCCACGTAGCTTGGAATTTGGATGATGCTTGGATATGTACTTTATTGATATGGTTAAGTTCACAAACTTGATGCAGATACTGGATCCAATTGATGGCACACGAGGGTTTGTAAAAGGAAGTCTGGCCTTATATGTGGTATAGGTTGCAGTCTGCTTTGTTTCACTTAATCTTTTCATTTGACATGTTGTCTTAGTGCAATGAAACATTTTCTAAATTTAGTATGCTTTACACTGAAAAAGAAAAGTGCCTTATTATTATTGCCTTATTGGCCTGCGTTTATTTAACAAATCTTACTGATATAGTACAGGAGTCAAGATAATAAGCAGTGTTCTGTTGTCCATGAATGATGCATTACATTCAAATGAGAAGTATGGTAATATGCTCTCTTAAAATTTCTAAAATATGTAATTATATATATACAACAACTTCAATCTTAAGTTTGAGAAGTTCTGTGGATATTTCTGTTAATTGCAAGTTGGTGTGTATAAACCTTGCTCTTGCTGTTGTTAAATGAATGTATATTTTTTTCAGCTTTTAATGGGGTTCCATTATAATATAAGCACAATCTTTCTTTGCAAACTTCTTGGCTGAGGGCACAGTCTGAATTTTCAGGTAGGTTTGTCTCTTGTTGTTGAAGGAGAGATCATGTTAGGTGTCATGGGCTGCCCTAAGTGGGTTGTAGTCTGTAGATACTTCCTACAGGTCCACCGCTGATGTCCAGGGTCATAAAAGCAGTTCACCTGGTTTGAGGATAATTATGGTTGCTCATGTTGGCTGTGGATCTTGGAGAAAGAGGTTAAAGGATATGCTTGATAGCTCAACCAAAAATTCATCTGAGTGTAGCAGATGCTTTTGATGGTTGTTTCTCAGTACTGATAGCCCACTTCTGTATTCCAGATAGTCAAACATGGGAGTCATTGCCCCTGTCAGTTTTGTACAAAGCAAGAATAGATGATGATGATGATGAACATGGGAGTTATTGCCCCTATCAGTTTTGTACAAAGCAAGAATAGATGATGATGATGATGATGATGATGATGATGATGATGATGATATTGGGGATAAGGAAATTCGTCTTTTGCCAACATGTTGCAGAAGATTTGTGTTTTTTCATAGCTATTAAAATGTTTTTCTATTTGTATGATTCAGTGATACATTGAGCTCTCACCGATGCATGGTATCTAAAGCACAATACTCTTTTTTCTGTCATTTAGTTCTTTTCTTCTTATGAGCGCTTGTAGATTAACAGTATTGCTTGTATGATTTACATATCCTCTTTGTTTTCAGTTTGTGCAAGTACTTAATGGTGGCTTCAGGTTGGGCATCTGTTTTCACTCTCCGAGTAAGATCTCAAAAACTTATTAAGGTATAATCTTGGTTGAGAGTTAATTCAACACAAAGTTCTGTATCAATAGTTAATTTAGCTTCGCATTTATGGCTTTGGAATCATGCTGTTGGTATGATATGCGTACACGAAGCTGGACGAAAGGTAACTGTTACACTTCTTCTATTATTGAATGTTGTGGCGGGTAAGTTTTTCCATCACAAATGAGACATTTTCTGGTAGTGGTCACTGTGAGAAAGAAATATATCATAACGAAACGAATATATCGTAAACATCCACATGCATAGTTAATCTTATATGGGAAAGAAATATATCGTAACATATTGCTATTATATAAGAATAAAAGGCATTGATTTGATATCCTCGTTTAGTTTGAGTTCCACTTCTCTTATTTGTTCCATCCTACCTTCTTTTTTTGTCACTTTAGTTTGTATTTTGTCCCATATTTCCAGTATCTTGGTCTTCCATATTTGTACTTCTAAATTCAAACGATCATAGCATCATTTGCTAACTATAAATCAACACCGTTAATTCAGGTGACGGACTGGAGAGGAAGTGAACTTGATCTTGCTGCAGATGAAGTTGAACAGAGGATCATATACCCTGCAGGTGGGGTGCTTGTGACTGACTAATGGCAACATCCATAATCAGCTACTGGGGATGATATCTTCCAATTCAACAATTCTTTGATGTTGATACATCAAGGTTATTCACATTCTATTGTTCAATTCTTTGAATATCATTCAGATTTCAGCAGACTCTGGCATCTTTCTATTTCTAAACTGAAAACTTAGTTCATTCATCTATGAATGCATTTAAGAGCCTCAACATATCTGTTGTCATTTTCCTATCTGTCAAAAATGTATTTGATCAGCCATGATGAAAAAGTCTAGCTAGCTTAGCTAGATCTAGCAACTCTATATAATATATTCATAGTCATTTTTCTTGCTTCAGCATTGTTCTTGAGAAAGTTCCAAGGCCAGGTGTGTGTTCTTGTCCATAAATGCCTTTGATCTCGTATCTGGAAATAACATTAAACAATGTTGTTAATTTTCCCTTTAGGAAATGTTTGTTGAAGCAATCCAACTGAAACTAACAACATTACTAATCGGCAGAAATTTTAGATAATCAGACACATGTACACGTATGCAACTTCTTTTGGAAAACCCATGCACAAGCAAACCCCGGATTTTGGACAAGTATTTACTTTATCAAGCATATTATGTAAGCCTAACCTTTAAATTAATCTCCTAAATCTCCATTTCATCGTGTCCCAATATTATATTAATATTTTTTTTTATTTGTTATTTTGAAAACAGTGTCTCCGTGACAGCAAGCAAAGAGACATAAACCCCACCATTATGCTTGTATTTTATGCTAATCATTTTGAATTAGCAAAGGCTTAATCACTATCTTAGCTCTAAACAATATATACACACGTACGTATATAAGCATTTTTCTTTGGATTGTACGGATTATTATCATTATTATATAAAATAAGGTCAGAATGGGATGCAAGCAAGCCAAACAAGGCAGAGGATTAGATTATTATTGTAATAATAATCTTTACTTTTGTTGAGTAAAATATTATTTGACCATCTATGTATGTAATTTAACCTTGTAATATATATATATATATATATATATATATGTGTGTGAGGCAAAATGAATAGTGTTTTCACATGAATTTACTTTTGCATTTATTTATATCATTAAATAATTAAGATAAATCAGTATTAAATAGTAATAGAGAAATTAAAAATTGTAAGCAAATGACTCACTACCCACTGTCTTGGATGTGCACTCTAAAGGACACGTGTCCAAAAAAATAACGCTTGCATTATACCAAAGAAGAAAACTATAAATAAAGTAGAATTCCCATATTTACATCGAAAGGGAGTAAGGACTGTTGTTTTGTTGGTTGGATCGGTCTTTAAACTATGGTATTTCATGATTATACCGAAGGACTTGAAAAAGAAGGGTACATACATGAGAGAGATATCGTCGTCTCATTCATGCATATACATAAAATATTTTTATTTTTTATGGGGTAAAATTATAATTTACATATTTTTATAAAAATATAATATGACCAAATTGTCCTTTGGTAATATACACACGTGACGTGATGAATTGAAAACTGCATTGTGGCGTAGCTGAGCCAAAGCTTTGGTCGGCCAAAAGCCAGCTTATGTGTCCAAAATCACAGCAGAAAAGGTTAAAGGGAGCCGCAAAGCCAATTACAATTTGTTTTGAGAATTTGACTGTCATTCGGTCATAATTTCATTACCTTTCTTGGTTATAATTTCATTTCCGCTATTACTTTCTTGGTTCCTTGTTTGACTAGAAGGAATTAAAAAAAGGAGTAGAGTCCTTCCATAGATTTACAACTATGAATGCAACGAGAATTCATGGCCCACTTAAAGGCTGTGGGGGAGAAAATAGGTGAAAGGCAACAAATCATGATTTGTCACTAACATGGTTTGGGAAAAGGAAAATATTGATGCTATCCATCCAAAATCTTTTTAAAGAAAAACCCACACTTTGAAAACCATTACTTTTTGAGTAATTATCACAAGATAATTCAATTTGTCCATTACAAATTTAAAAAAAAAAAAGTCTAATCTTATCAAAATTTTCCTTCAAGTCTAATCATGAATTCGAATTATGCTTCATTTGATCTATTTTTTTTACATCTCTCTAATACATTTAAGGCCTTTTATGAATCATGATCCGTAATGGAAATAGAGCAATAGGACCGAGCGGTCGTGATTGTATGCATGGCCAGGTTTTGGAGCTCTCTTGTGTAGCTAAACCAGGTTGGTGAACATAGGCTGTGAACTGTTAGCTAGCTATAGGAAATGAGAACGAACTATGCAATGGCTTTAGAGACGATATCGCCATCACAAATCAACCCATGGTCTATTTTCGAAGCAACCCCTTCAATAATAATTGCTCGGACTCGAATTACACAAGTCAATGAAGTTGAGTTCTTGACGTTTTGCTGGACAGCAAATCATCATATTTCAAATGTGGCTCACAACAGAACTAGAAGACAAAGAATATTGACGACTTTTCTTCAATGAGCCCAAGATAAAGTTCAAGTGCCATACTGTTCATTGTATAATATACCAAAAACCTTTTGGTTTACATTACTTTGCAATGATTAATCAAGTTCACAAGTTATTTCAAAAAGATGATTTGATTTTCTTTTGGTAAAACCATTTTAGACCATAAGATCAATATCAAGCTAGCGTGTTTAAGGGTTATGTCCAATTTCTAGTAAACTGACAACTCAATTTGCTGTAAAACGTGATTATCAAGTTGGTATTTTTTGCCCAAAAAAAAAAGTCAAATTTTGAAAATAAAAATTTAATTGAAAGTATTAAAATTCAAACTTTAAATTTACCCATATCTTTTTTCAGTATAAATCACAATATGTCTTTACGGTATTAGATATAAAATTAATTTTTACTCATATTACGTGATTAATATTGATCTAAATCAATTTAATTTGGTGAAAATTTAAACATTACAAAAACATAGATAATGAAATAGCATTTTCTCGGTTTAATTTTGACTACTGATAAAGCTAACTAGCTCTCAAATGATAAAATGGTGAAAACATGTGCAAATGGAAAATCAAACCTAGGGTGGACTAAAACTACATAAATAACTATTGGAAGTCGTCGTGGTGTGAGCTTTCACATTCACAAATTAAACTCCTTTTTTTTTTTTTGTGGTAATTTTGTTTTTCTATTGACTAAGCTGTAAATCTTCCTACTCCACTAAAACCCCATCATATTAAAGCTCTTTTATTGATTTTAAACCAATTTTACTATGTATATTTATTTCATTCTAAATCAGACAATTCACATAATTATATAGTATTTATTTCGCGTAAAATAGGTATAAAATGTAAAATTTATAAAATATTATAATTTATACGGACCGACACGTTTAAAATTATTGCTTTTAATGCTATTGAAAGAAAAAAAAAATTTTAATTATATGAATAATTATAACATATCAAAATAAAAAATATTGTGGAAAAACCTTATCTTGAAATTTATTGGAGGAGAACCCTTTTTCAATCATCTCTATGCATAAATAAATGCTCATATACTTCGGCACACAGCCAGCTCTCTATTATTTGCCATCCTCGAATTAAATGTTTCCCACGCATTTATTATTTTAATGAGCCCCGAAAATGACGTACAAATAAAGATAATTATTAAAAAGTGAAATGATTGAATTACCCTCATACGGTGGGAACAGAATTGGTCCAGAAAAGCTGCTTCCATGGGTAAAACAGACTGACACTTTATTCCAAGACTTTGATATTGAGTCACAACTCAGACCAGCTTTAGCTCAAGTCAAGCCAATTATCTTTGTAAAATTGCAGCCATGCAAATGCAAAGGGAAGAAAATTGAAGGGCACGTGGTGTTCCATGTTGGTGACAGCTAATATGAATCCAGAAAGTAAGGAGAGAAATGAAGAAAAAAATTGTACGAAACGATCTAAGTAGAATAAAAATTAATTGATATTTTTAGTAATATAATTATGCTATATAAATTTAATATTAAATTTGATAATTTTAAATATGATAAAATAATAAGATATAAATAATATAAATTAAAATTTAATAAAAATTAAGAAAATCAAACGTATTAATATTAATATTATGCATTTTATATTTCATGAAATACTAAGTGGAATCGTCAAATTTAACATTAAATAATAATTTAATTAGTTTAGGTAAAATGATATTTATAATTATTTTTAATTTTTAATTTTTATACATCGATTAATTAATTATTATTATTATTTTTTATAAAAAAAAGTATTAATCGGTTAATCCTTACAAAAATAATAGTTTCATATGATTTTTTTTTCTTCTTTAATTGAAAAATGATAGTCAAAGATCAAAATTAGAAAGAAATTTGGGATGGATTATTTTCCCTTAATTGAGATATTATTAAGAGAAAAATAATAAAAATGGATTTGGGAGCTTCCAATTTTATTTAAGAATGAGGACACGTCGCCATGGGGATTAATCGAGGACGGTACCGAATCCTTTTGACTTGGCCCTGGTTTCTTACCCTTCACTTCTCGTTATTTATACAAGTACTTCCCATAAGACCCTACATCTCTTTGCTGCATCATTACTCTCTTTTCTCTTCAATTCTCTCAAGTCTCAACCTCTCTCTCTATATCAGGGAGAGTCTAACCAGAAGCTCAATCTCACCATTTCCATAACCAGAAGGAAAAGCATGGGAAGAGCACCTTGCTGTGATAAAAATGGCCTGAAAAAAGGACCATGGACGCCTGAAGAGGATCAGAAGTTGATTGATTATATTCAGAAACATGGTTATGGGAATTGGAGGACGCTGCCAAAGAATGCTGGTAAGCATTACCTACTGTGTTTTCCTACTTGAAAAAGTCATCTTTTATTAGTATTGTTTAATGGATTTTTGCCCTTTTTAATTGTTAATAATTATAGGGCTGCAAAGGTGTGGGAAAAGTTGTCGTCTTCGATGGACCAATTACTTGAGGCCTGATATCAAGAGAGGAAGATTTTCTTTTGAAGAGGAAGAGACAATAATTCAGCTGCACAGCATCTTGGGCAACAAGTAATGTTCTTTTCCTTCTGAATTCCTTTGTTCTGTTCCGTTCTGTCTTTCTTTGTTTCATTACATTGTTTTTCTAATGTTTTTGAATGTGTATAGGTGGTCTGCCATTGCTGGTCGGTTGCCCGGAAGAACCGACAACGAAATTAAAAACTACTGGAACACTCATATTAGAAAGAGGCTTCTTCGAATGGGAATCGATCCTGTGACTCATAGTCCTCGACTGGATCTTCTAGACCTCTCCTCAATCCTAAGCTCCTCTCTTTACAACCAATCTCAAATGAACACATCAAGGTTACTCGGAGTCCAATCCTTCGTTAACCCTGAGCTTCTAAGGCTAGCCAACTCTCTCATGTCAACGCAACGTGAAAACCAGAACCCAAACCAACACCAGAGTTTCCTTCTGCAAAATGTTGAAGAAAACCAATTTTGCGATTCTCAAGTCCAAAACCAATATCAGCCATTAATGCAATCTAACCATCTCACGACGCAAGTCCAAGAGATTGCAGCTTGTACTTCGCTGAATATTCCTTGCAGTATTCCGTTTTGTGACGAAGCACAACTCATGAACCCCAATGTGGACCAATTTCCATCAAATCTCACCGACTCAGGTGACTGGCTAAGCAATGCGATGCCTTCAAATTTGACTGAAGATTACGTGCCGGTGCCGCAAAACTACAACTATTACGGCTGTGATCAAACCGTAATGGACCCTTCACCCGAAACCTCAAATCTCCATTCCAACAATAGCAACCAGAGCTTCAGCTTCGCCTCAGTGTTATCGACGCCTTCATCAAGTCCTACTCCATTGAACTCAAACTCAACATACATCAACAGCAGCAGCGCTGAAGACGAAAGAGAAAGCTATTGCAGCAACATTTTGAAGTTTGAAATCCCAGATATTTTGGATGTTAACGAATTCATGTAATTCCATTCCAAAATCAAACTCACAAAAAAGAGTTTCCCTTTTATGTGAATTTTTCTAGGTTCTTAGATTCAGTGGGAGTGTTGATACATGTAAAATTTTCTAGTAGTAATTAATTTGTTGCATTTTTCTTAAGCTTACTCTACAAGAAAGCAAGAGCCTACCTTTGTCTTTTCCTTTTTTTCTGATCTTTTTAGCAATTGGCAAGTTTCCATTATTGATATGCAGAACAATTATAATTTTGCGATCTTCTCTATTTGGATCTTCTCTATTTGTATCTTATCATAACTTATTCACGTTTAGTCATCTTATCATATATTTATTCAATTCATGTCAGATGGACAGACAAACGTCTCCTTCCAAATCTATGTAAACAATAATAATAACGATAATAATCAAATTTTAATACATTCTGATGATGCTGTTGACTTGTCACAAGATTTATGGCACTCTCAATAAATAAAGATGCATCCTTTTTACCCTTTCCTGATATAGGCAATCTTTGCCTAAAACAAGAAAATTTACAAAATATATAGTTCGAATATAAAAGAAAAATAACCAAAATATTATTATTATATAATTAGATTTAATAATTTTTAAATACAAAATGATATTATATTATAAAAAAGATATGAAAAAATACAAACATGATATAGATTAAAAATTTTAATAAAAATTATAAATTCGACAAAAGTTAAAAATATTTTCAATTTAATACATCATATGTTTTAATAGATAGTTAAGTATATTAGCAGGGTTTAATTATAAAATAATTAAGTATATCTTGATACTTTTGAGTTAAAATCTTAATTAATTATGATATAATTTACAGAACGTTCTTGGCTTCAAAGATCCCGACAGGAAGTCAAATTCCGGCAGGGTTTCCGGCTATGAAAGTGTCGGAGGTCGTGAATCCAACACGTGTCTGTGCCACCTGTGAGGGCAACTGTCTTTTTCAGGTAGTGATAAAGTAAGCAATTCTGCATGGGGGACTATCAATTATGGTAATGGCGGGGTTTGACCTAAAAAATAAATAAATAAATAAAAAGAAAGGCACTTGTCGATCTATTAGCGGCGACCAAAGCCGTGGAGAGGAGGTGGGGATCACCATTAAAAGGGCGAGCTTGCTTTTATTGAAAAACATGGCATGGCTCTTGTGCTGTTTTTTGTCCTTTAATTATCTCTATATATATCACACCATTAATGTTTAATCACGTCAGCGAATCGAGGGACACGTGGACTCAATCATGCAATGGTGGGTCCCAAGAGCAGGTGATCACAGATTCACAGCAACAGTATTGACGCTAAGAAGCTTACCGGTTGACCGGGTAATCGCATTAACGGGCTTCTTTCTTACCCAGTTTCAGAAAGCAACCGTGCATTCGACCGTGCTCGCCGGTTGATATAATTAATAAGGGGCTTTATTCAATAAACAATTAATCATGCTTATCTACCATTAAAGCTTAATTTAATGTTTATTATTTTGTTTTTGGTGGGAGTAAGTTCAAGATTGAATTTTTCTTTTGCTTTTTTACTTCTTTATGAATAAAAAATTAATCATATTTATCCAATAATATTTTAGTTAATGTTTGACTATATTAATCATTTGAAAATGTAAATTTAAGTTTTTTTTTTCAATAGAGACTTTCAGTTTAAAAAAATTAAAGAAAAATATAAATGTAAAAATTTAAAACTCAAACTTATAAAATTCACACATTTAAAAAAAATCTTTTGAGTCAATACTTAAATTTAATTATTCTATTTTTAAGAAGATGACATATTTTCTACTTTATTATCTTGGTGTATGTATATATATATATATATCAATAATTTTGCTAACAAATGTTAATTTTTAAGATATTTTTTTTTAAATAATTAAATTACTAATCATAGTAATATCACTGGTGTGTAGAAGGCTCTTGAATTTACAGAATTGCAGCCAAGCATGTAAGAAGTATATTATAAACATATGCGTTAGGACTAATTACTTTGTTAAAAGATAGCTGAATAGAATGTGAACAAATGCATGACTAGAATGTGAACAATGTCAACCGCGCACGTAAAAAAAGGTAGCGATGAACCAAATTCACCCCCTCCAAACCGAACACACACCAAGAATGTCAGTATGGACAGAATCGCCATTTACAATAAGCAGACCAACTTCCCTATCTATCTTCTTCTGTTTCTACTCGAGCCATCCGAAGCCCGGTTCGTTTGGTCAAACCCTCCGAATCCCATGCAACCTCTACGTCATTAATACATCAAAAACCGGACGTGTTTCTCTAGGTCATAAACCAAACAGTTAACGGGGCAGCATTCTTTCTCTCCGTCTTTCTCACGTTCCATGGCCATCCCGCAATCCGTATATATGTATGTATAAAATCCAGTGTACACAATTAAAATGAGACTTTTAAGGGCCGACGTGTCAATTGGCGTAGAAATTCTTGGGATTAGGGGTATAAGGGTACGGTTCTTCTTTGACTATGAACCGACCAGAGCCTGAGAAAAGGACACCCTCCATTTCTCGACCGCCCAAAGAAAATTTGCTCTTTAATTCAAACATTTTGAATGACTACGCACCCCTCTAAAGTGGGTTTCTGTCTTAATTTGGCGTTGGGTTTTTATTCTAACTAGCTTTTCAGGTTCTTCCTTCTTTTTGCCCTTTTGAGGACTGTCAGTGCGGCACGCACTTCATGTAACGAAAATGTGCACAATTTGGGGTTGGAAAAATTGGGCGTCGTGACAATTATTATCACTTGTGGACATCAAGAGATGGGATTATTGACTAAGAATTCACCTTTTTGGATGTTTGTTTAGAATTTGAAAAAGAAAGGGTTTTGCTTCATTTACAGAAGCAAACACATGAAATGTTTCTATTTGCATGTTTATTTATAGACTGTGGGCCGTGGGGTTAAAAGGTAACACGCCTTGCTGTAACCGTAACTCACGATTGCTTCAAGCTTTAATTTATCATCGACGGTAAAGCTTCAGATTCCATTCCTTTCTCTTTCTCTTCTGAAGGATCAATTAAATAATTAGTAATTTATATGTATAAAAAAAGATAAAGTTATTAATTATGCTTCTGTTGTATCTCTGCGTGAATGGTCTTTGCCTCTTTGATCCAATCATCAGTTGAAAACTATGGGATATTTTGTTGGATTATTATTTGTGCACTAATAAATTCGATTAAGATAATATTTTTATACGATAATAATTCTAATTAATGATAATTTGGCTTTTCATTGAACTATTTTTGATTTGTTCGGCTAAGATATCTTTAAATTTTGTCTGATTTAATTTTTTTTTTCTTGAGTAATTTTGATAAATATATACACTCTGATATGTTAAGAATTTCATTCTCAAAATACTTCTTAAATTATAAGTTACATACGTATAAATCATTATTCAATTCATTAAATAGTTTAGTTAAAACAGTATAGGTTAAATTTGTCAAACAAAGATTATATATCAACCATTAATTCTTTTGAATTCTGTAAAATGGAGGTTCAGTATCATAACTTCTGATGTAGATATATTCCTAGCCAATATTGAAATACCCCAACATGCAATGATTTAGTACAAGACTCATTAACTAGGGTTGAAACATCAAATTCTTGTTTTCCGTGGTTTTACCATGTTGTCTTTCTGACTGAAGAAGGAACCTTTGGGAGAGTCCAAAGAGTACAATAAATTAAACTTTCGGCGGGACGATGGAAATTAATAACCGTTGCTAATTGTCATGGTCAGGAAATGTCACATATTGTACTGTTGGAGTCAAAGAAAACTTGGGATCTTTCATATTTGTGACGACAAGAAGACGTCTGAAAATGGCTTATAATGTCAGCAAATGTACACTTGTCGATTAGATCTCCATTTGGTAATGCTAAAATCCTCGCCGTTTACTTACTGTATCGATTCTAGCTGGAAATCTGACTCGGAAAATGACTTTTGTTACACCACTTGAAACGATTAATCATTGTGTTAATTTATGGATAAGATTAATGCGACAGGCTAAGCTAGCTAGAATCCAAATCTGGTATAGGAAGACTAGCGACGGAATAAGGACAGATCAATTTTAGCGGTCTTGTTTGGTTATTTTTAGCTGGCTAATTGGTGCCAGACGGCCATATAAGAGTTAAATTCCTCATTTGAAATGCGATCAACACCATCAAATACTTAATACGTGTTAGATTGCTGTTGAATTCCCTAATAAACCGAAACTTGAAAATAGGCCTGATCAGTAATAAGTAAGAGAACTCATGTTATTACACTACAAAAAGGTCAAAATCGGAAATGGGAGATTTGAATTTGAAGTTTTAGCCTTTTTGAAGTTTTTAATGGCGTTAGACTTTAATCTGAACGTCTAGCTAGATTCAACTTAATTTTTAGTCAACAACATTGTTGAATATATATATATATATATATATATATATATATATATATATGCAAAACTTTAAATTACGTTCGAAGTCATGATTTCAGTTACGTTATCTTTTTTGCGGTTTCGAATATAATAAAAAATATTACGGTCATTACGATTATCGTGATTGTAAATTTTTTTAATTTCGTACAATTTTTTTAACGGACGATAACGGTAATAACAGTTATCGATAACGAAAATAACGATTAATAACGACAATAACGAATTAATTGCGATCGTTTCGAGTATAAATTTTTTTCACACCCGTTATTCGAAAAATAATAGTAACGTTCGTTACCACTAAATAGTAATCGCTATTTAAATCCTAATAAATATGTATTTGAAATTCTTATCGAGGATGATGGTTTCCAAGTGATAAAAAAATTTATTCATTCATGTTTAACCTTTGAATTTATTTGCAAACTATGAGTAATTTTTCATGAATTCATTGGATTCAGTGTGGATGAACTTACTTGGATTGGTCAAAAAGAAAATGTATTAGACAAAGTCTAAAAACCCCTTATAGCTCAATGTAACAAATAGGTTAAACTTTTTTTTTTTCCCCTCCACTTACTTGTTTTATGAATTCAACTGGTTTTGTGAGATGTGATTTATGGGTTGAAGTCTCTTCTTGGTTCAGTGTGTAACAACAGGTTTTATCTTCTTCATTAGGGTTCCTTAGCTGTCAATTCTAGCAATACTCCGTTGTAGGGCATTGAACAAATCAAAATCAGCTATTGGTCATGATTCTCATGAATAAAGGCATGTCTCCAGTCAAGATCAATGGGCTCAATGCATCTAAGATTGATACCTTCTTCATTTGCTTTCAAGTTCACTTTTAGATCCTTGCAGAAACTGCTAGCCCAAACCCCAAATGTTCTTAGAACAATTTTGCAATTATACCGTAAGAGAGTGGCCCAAATTTTAATTTCTCAAAGAGGCCCAAGATAATAACCCAGAGATGCAAGCGAATAGTATTTGTATAAAACACCAATAAAAGATCAAAAGAGTGATTAGTGTTGGTATCTTCTTGAAAACTCAATTGTGTTTTTTTCTGGTGTAGGTCCGGGCGATTGAGCTGTTGTGTTGTTGGGACCTACACTGAAAGAGGAGCACGATTAAAGGGTTTCGAGTTAGGATTTTATATCATTCCAATACTTGAAATTTATAAGAGTTTTGGGTTAGGGTTTTTAATTATTCCGATATTTAAATTAATTTTTATAAGAGACATAAAAAAAGAAAGAAAAAGTTTAGATCTTAGAAAGACGGCAAGAGAGCTCACAAAAAGAATAGAGAACGAGCTGAGTTTGTGTATATTCTTGAGGGTACATCTCAAAATCAAATGTGCTGTGCAAATGACTCAAAGATGTTCTCTATTGGACCACCATGACACTTAAAAGGTCCAAGAGCACTTAAGAATCTATCAATTAGCACTAAACTAATGGAAACCGAAACCGTCCAAAATGATAGTTTCAATCCTCCATAAAGTATTCTCATCTGTCCATTTGACTTGGCCAACCCAACAATGGCATCCGATGCCACCGACTAGTGTTTTATGATTAAATTAAGTATATATGGTTGATGACGTTAAATTCTTATTATACTTAGAGCCTCCCTCCGCATATTAAAAGGAAAAACTGTCAACGAACACGAATTCGCCACTTTCCTTGAGTGGGATCGAATCAGTTTGATTCTAGCTGGTAATTGCTCACTTCCAAAGTCTTGTTGATAGTTTTCAACACAGCTTTTGAAGTTTTGGTAATGGTGGAATGGAATGTCTATATGACCCTTGAGATAAAACAACAGCAAAAACAAAGAACAAATCAACAAACGCTGTCATGAGACACAGAAACAGGATTCGAGGATATTTCGGTCTATTGGAGACGACGGCGGTCGGCAAATCACCGACTCATCTCCAAATTACCAACACGTGTCTACTTGGCACTTTCAATTGTCGACTAGGTAACGTGTAAATTAACCGAAGTTATCGCTCGACGTGTCAATCGTAAACGAATCGCACACTTCCATTGCCAATAAACAGTAGGATAAAAGATTTGACCCAAAGGAAAAATTCCAAGACTATAAATTGATCAATTCATCAAAGACAAAATAGAGGTCTAAATTCCAGTCCAAGACGCTATGACTCGGTCGGTGGATCCACTGGTGGTGGGCAGAGTGATCGGAGATGTGCTGGACATGTTCACTCCCGCGACGGAGTTTACTGTTCATTACGGCACCAAGCAGGTCACCAATGGCTGTAACATCAAACCATCTGTTGCTGCTGATAAACCTCGAATCCAAATTCTTGTTCCTCCCGTTTCTTCGAGTTTATACACTCTCGTACGCAATACTTCCAAAACTTTTCTTCAATTTTCTTTCTCATAACTGTTATCAGTGATTCAACATATGGTATTCTGGCCATAATATGTAGGTTATGGTTGATCCTGATGCCCCAAGTCCAAGTGAACCAAGGCTGAGGGAGTGGCTCCACTGGTATAATTACCTTATAATCATAATTTCTGCTACTGCCTGTGTGTAAGAATGGAGTTTACTGCATAAAATTTGGTTTAATCAATGTTTCTGTCGCAGGATTGTTGTAGATATTCCTCAGGGACAAGACGCTACCAAAGGTATACCTTTTCCATTTTGTTTTTTCCCAGATGAAAACACTGTTCTTTCTGAAGTTTCATCTAGAACTAACAAGTTACGTTTATAATATGGGTTTTTATTGTATAATATCGTGTTTATATCCTCCACAAAATTCATGATAACACTTGAAAATCCAATATTTTATTTATAATTTTTATCGTATTTATAGTTTGATTTACTTTCAAACTTTCTATTGGTATTGTTTTTATCTTGCGTCAACGTATTATGTCTACTAAGATCTACTTTCATCTATTTCACAAACTTTGTCAAATCTAAACACAACTTTGATTCTGAATTTTCTTGTAATACAGGAAGAGAGTTGGTGCCATACATGGGACCCCAGCCGCCTACAGGAATTCACCGGTATATTCTGGCACTCTTTAAGCAGGAAGGAGCAATGGTGGGAGGGAGTCAGCTTCCGGAAGGGCGTGCCAACTTCAGTACTCGCCAATTTGCTGCTCAAAACGGGCTGGGGCTTCCAGTTGCTGCAGTGTATTTCAATTCACAGAAGGAACCAGCAATTAAGAAACGCTAGCTTGCTGATTTTGTGTTACAAACATTCATTACAAGGATACGGAATAGCTGAATAGGACATAGGGTGATGGAGATGGATGTTTGTTGTTTGTCTGTCCGTCTGTCTGCGTATGCATATGTATGTAATTAATTTTCATTTATTTTGTTTGAATTTCTTTGAATGTCAGAACTCAGAATCATGAAATATTGAAATCATAGTTAGTGCAAACTTGAAATAATTTTATATATTACGAAGAGTAAGAATTATGCAAATATTATGTTTGACTTTTGTACTTATATATATATATATATATTTTTTAAGATTGGATATTTTTATTAAGTAAATGTATAAGAATTTCACGTTATGAAATTTAAGAAGAATTTTACGTAAGAAAATTTTTTTTTGTATTAACAAAATAATTGTTTATATGATTTAAATTTGTAATCTTTAAATTATAAAAAATTATTTTATGCATCATTAAAACATTTTAATTTGTGATAAAATTCAATTATTTTGGAAAAATTAGCCTGCAAATTTAGCCATTGGGTTAGAGGATTTTTCTTTTTTTATTCCTTTCTAAAATGATTGGAGTTTCTTGACCTTTTCTAAGCATTTTTCTCAGGAAATTTACTAAATTCTTAATGTGCTTTTATTTTTTTGCCCTTTAATAGATTTAAATGTTTAATACAAGGCTAGACAAAAGTAAGCGCAATTGCCTAAAGCCAGGGAGAACCAATCAAGGTGGGCCCAAAAATAACAGAGTCGACGTATTCTCCAATCTTAGGCCCACTGAGGCAGGCGCGGATCTCTTCTTCTTCCTCTCGCGCCGCTAGGTTTTACCCAAGCGAAAGAAAGAGAATGGAATTGCGGGCATGTATATAAAAAGTTTTAATTGTTGATCAGAAGAGAACCATCGATGAGAAAATGCATTCGAGAACTTCGTCTTCTGCTTCTTCTGTTATTCATCGCCTTCGCTCGTTAGCCTCTCCAAAGCTCCCTGTTTTACCTTCTTTCTCTCTATATCGCCATGTCCAGGTTCATCTCTCTTTACCCTTTTAAGGTTTTTTTTTTAAAATCTTTTATGAAAAACGTTTTCTGGGGTATTTTTTTGGCTGGAGTTGCTTTTTCCTGGGTCCGGGTTTTTTGGAGATTTAGCTTCTTTGGGAGCTTTGGTTTAAGGGTTTTAAAGCTTTTCTTTTTGTTATTTTAGAGGAGAATTATTCTTTATCCAAGAGCTACGGTTTATTCTGCCGTTCTTAACGTGTAGCAAGATGTAATGCTTACTCTAATTAATGATTTCACAATGAATTATTACATTAGAGGATTGAACTTTTTGCAAAATCTGTTTCCAACTAATTTGGATGTTGAGTTTAATGAAATATATTAAGAAAGTAGAATTCTTGCTGCCATGTTGTGTGAAATTGACAATCGGGTTTTGAATACTTACCTTCCTAAGAAATTTAGAAATTTTTATGGTAAATAATGAGCGAATTGTTGGGATGCAGACTTTTGATGTCTGCAATTATTAGGAAAGTTGCACAATCTGCTATTTCAAACCAGATAACGAGCCATGCTGAATTTAGGAAGTATGGAATGGTTGTTCCTATTGGGTTGCGGTTGCCACAATATAGAGTGTACCCCCATTATAGGTGCAACATTGGAGGAAAATCTCCATTCGCATTGCAGAATAACAAGGAAGGGCTGTGTCGAGGTTATTTTGCAAGGAACCATTCCTTCCTCTCTACAAGTAGTGCAGTGGCTCATCATGCCCAAGTTGCTTGGAAAAAGCTCGCCCATAAATGTTCTTCCAGTAATTGTACATTCCCCCACATAGGCAGGACTGCTCAAGCATTCAGCTTAGCTTTGTCCCACTCGCACCTGATTGTTACTGGTATATTTGGCTTGACATGCGGACAACTGGCATTTGCACAGAGGACTTTAGTAGAGACAGATTACTACCCATCACCGAATTCTTTGTATATGCGTGCACAAGATGGCCACGCTTTTGTTTCCTCTATGGTACTTTCAGTAGTAGAAGTTGTTATCTTGCTGGTGAGGGCTCTCTATCTTGCAGTTTTGTTCTCTCGGAGCATTATAATGGCACCATTTGCCGACTCTTGCGGTCCCCAATTCAGGAAAGTGTGGCTTGAACTTGTGCATCGCACACTTGAAACAGCAGGTCCAGCATTCATAAAATGGGGTCAATGGGCAGCGACACGACCAGATCTCTTCCCTAGAGATCTATGCACTAAGCTGTCAGAGCTTCACAGCAAGGCTCCTGAACACAGCTTTGCCTACACGAAGAAAACTATTGAAAGAGCATTTGGCCGCAGGCTTTCTGAAATTTTTGAGGCTTTTGAAGAGGAACCAGTGGCATCTGGAAGTATAGCTCAGGTGCACCGGGCTTCTTTGAGATTTCGCTATCCTGGTAAGCGGGTCAAGCCCATGGTAGTTGCAGTAAAGGTTAGACATCCTGGTGTTGGTGAATCAATTAGGAGAGATTTTATGATTATCAACTTGGTGGCCAAGTTATCAAAGTTCATTCCGACTCTTAACTGGTTGAGATTGGATGAGAGTGTACAGCAGTTTGCGGTATTCATGATGTCTCAAGTTGATCTGGCAAGGGAAGCTGCCCATTTGAACCGTTTTATATATAATTTCCGAAGGTGGAAAGATGTTTCTTTTCCTAAGCCTGTGTATCCACTCGTGCATCCAGCTGTTTTAGTGGAAACTTATGAGCAAGGGGAAAGTGTTGCACACTATGTCGATGGACCAGAAGTACATGACCGGATTAAGAGTGCACTTGCTCATATTGGAACTCATGCACTTTTAAAGATGCTTTTGGTAACTATTTTTAATTGGTTTGCTTATGCTTCTGGTAACGTTGTTATTGATATCTACTTGATGATGGTGAATCCCTGTTTCCGATCATCATGTTAATTTGAAAACTAAGAGTATATATAGTTCTGTTTTCCACAAGATTAATTTTCTCCCTTCAGGTGGACAATTTTATTCATGCTGACATGCATCCTGGAAATATCCTTGTCCGGGTGTCTCAGAGCAAGGCTTCTCGAAAACGGCTCTTTAAATCAAAGCCTCATGTCATTTTCCTTGATGTAGGCATGACTGCTGAACTTTCTAAGAATGATCGTGTAAATTTATTGGAATTTTTTAAGGCTGTTGCCCAAAGAGATGGCCGCACTGCTGCAGAGCGTACTCTCAGATTATCTCAGCGACAAAACTGCCCAAACCCAAAGGCTTTTATTGAGGTGATGTATATAGTTGTAACCCAAACTGTCCTAAAACCCAAAGGCTTTTAGGACAGTGAGGAGTTAGCAAAATGCTTTCTTTGTTATCTTCTTCTCCTTATTTTTCCCTTTTTGGTCTACCCAAATGGTTTCTTTCATCCTCCCGTTCTCTATTGATTTGTCATTTTAGATGAATGCATTAATGATCTATCATCTCTATTCTAAGTCAGACTATATTTTTACCATCCAACCCCCTCCCCTTTCCCTTGTACTTTATTTTTTTCTATATCTATGTTATCTTCTTCTGCTTGGTTTTCTAATACCTTGTTTCAACAGGAAGTAGAAGAAGCATTCACTTTTTGGGGTACTCCAGAGGGTGATCTAGTCCATCCGGCTGAATGCATGCAACAACTGCTTGAGAAAGTAAGGCGTCATAAAGTCAATATTGATGGCAATGTATGCACTGTGATGGTCACAACTTTGGTTCTTGAGGTAACTTCTTTTTCCAGTCCAAACTTTCATGTAAAACCTTTTTCCATTTTGTTCTAGTCCAAACTTTCATGTAAAATCTTTGTCTGATCAATACTGCCTCTCCCCTTGTTCCTTTCGCTCCTTTATCTGTTAGGTAAGAATCCTGGACTTTATGTTTACTCATGTCGTCATAGTCATAGGTGTAAGCAAATTGCTGTCATCATAGTCTTAGAAGTAAATCTGCCCGATTAGTTGAGTCCGGAAATTAACAACGGGGACGTATTCCCATGTCGGGATTTTTTTCATGGTACTTCTAGGAGTGACTTGCTGAACTGCCTTTACGATATGAAGATAAACCTAGTTCATACAGTCATTATTGCCATATCTTGTAATGAATTTAATTTAGTATCATATTTTGATACATCTTTGAATCTGTAGGGTTGGCAAAGGAAACTTGATCCAGGATATAACGTGATGCAAACGCTACAGACTCTGCTGCTCAAAGCTGACTGGGCAAAATCTCTTTCCTACACTTTTGATGGGCTGATGGCTCCGTGAAACATTGTCTGAAGTACAGCTAGTTGAATGCATTCTCTCAAAAGATCTTTAGGATCATGTGTTTCTGTTTCTAGAAAACAATTTTGATAGAGCTGGGACCCTAGAGTACATCGGTCTTTAGGATCGTGTGTTTCTGTTTCTAGAAAAAAATTTTGATAGAGCTGGGACCCTAGAGTACATCGGTCCTGAAAAGCATCGAAAGCATCCTTTATCTTTTTCTTGAAATTTTGAGCTAATATGAAATTTCATCCCTACTGTAATTATTTGTTACTTTCCACAATTCATTGCTGTTATATCTTAGCCCCTATAACTCACAGGTGAAAACAGTGAAAGAAAGGGGCGAGATGAGAGAAATAAAGTGTCAAACTATTCTTTTTCTTTAAATGGAGGGAAAAACAACTCATGTACCAGAACTTAATTAGATTAGTAGTAAAAATTTTGTTGAGCTGACTGCTGAGCTATGTGGTTAGTATGTATTTGGTTCACATTCCTTTTCCTATGTACCTAATCATTGAAACAATCTGCAATCTCTTGTTCTATGCTGTGATATCAGTCACTATGTTTCACTTTCGATGCTGGATTGGATTGGATTGGATGCAAGAAATCAATGAAAAAGGTCAAGGCAAATAACCATCAACTGCATAACTAAAGAAAATGCAGGTTCGAGTTTTCTCCCATGGATATTATGTTGAGATCAGTGATAGGGAAGATTAGCTGTGGTTGTATTGAACAAAATATAAAATACTGTGAATGATTTTCAATCCTGTTGTACTAAGTACATGGTTGATCAAAATATTACACATTTACAAAGTCAGTTGCAGCTAAAGTGCTCTAGTTCCACGTAATTCGACTTCCATATCCAATGGGGACAGAGAGCATGGACAATTGCATCAAATTTCTGCATGCAATCATGCTCTTTTGCTGGGGAGCAATGCATAGAAAGGAAAACCATAGAGCAGAAGATACCAGCCTCAATAGCCACAAATTCATGGTAGAATGAAACGTTTTGTTTTCAATCCTCAACTACTCACTGGGCTCAGCACTGGACCTGAATTCGGGAATGAGACATTTGGTTATTGGCTTAATCTACTTGAGTTGGATGAAAATATCAACCTAACAGCGAGACAAAGATGGTTAGACAGACTTTAATATTCCACGAGTAACTTACTCTGTACATGTAAGCTCACGAATTTCTTTTATGGCTGTATTAATCCTGTACAGGGCCATCTTCTCAACCTGATTTTAGAGCAAAAGTGGAATTATATTCACATTAATGCAGGAAATGACACTGTTAGCTGGAGTAATATTTATACAAAGTTTACCTCAAACTTATCTGCTTTGGCTTTGTGATCTTCTGGGAGCAGACGAAGTTCATTGATCAATTGGATAGAGTCGGTCACATTTTCCGGTGAAACAAAGTCCAAAACCACATTGACGCAGGACTACAGGTTGTAAAATATCAGAGGAAAAAAATCTTTCTAGCCATATAAATTGGTAAAATTTTTTGGCAAAAAAAAGAGTAATTCCTAAAATGAAACAAATGAAGCAGCATCTGGAGCAAATATAAAAATATTCAAAATTTGCACATAATAATAAATTCTGTTACGAGAATCCAAGATCAAAGATATCAGTAATATATATTACCTTAACATTCCTAATCTGGTATGGACAGCCAGCAGGAACTATAACAGCTTCTCCAACATGTTGCTCGAAAGTCCAGGGTTCAATTTCTAGAAGCAATATTAGGCCGAAAGAAATTTCAGTTAGTTAAACGACTATAACAAAGAGATGAACAAAAGTTAGTAAACTCACCATACTCCTCCTTGAGCCTTATTTTGTGACTTGTGTCAAGAAAGAATTTCTGATCAAGGATTGGATGAACCACCTGCAGCAGGAGTGCAAAAAAATCAGCATTATGTCCATTTTGCTAGCACATGGTCAAGTCCCAGGACTGGTCTTACAGGTTTTTGAAGGCTACATGTGTGACCAAACTCATTTGAGTGCTTTCTAAGGTACTGCATAAGCTTTGGAACGTCCTGCCTGCGGAAGACATCCCATTCTGCTCCACAAGACTTTGACAATTTTGTTCTTTTCCCAAATACTTCCTGATTTTCCAATGTTTCTGACCTATGAACGGTGTGGCAGGGATGTAGTGCAGCTTCAGAATTTGAATTACAATCAGAATCAGAACCAGAGTCAGCGCTATCTTCCGTATCATGGTACACATCTCTATCTTTGAAACCTAAATCGTGTGCTTCATGAACAGAAGAAGGTAACCGGGAGGATACTTTTGGTACTCTGTTGTGAGCATACATTTCTTTACTGATTATATCATTCAGTCCTACTGCCATGTTTTCCCCATGTGACAGAGATTTTTCCTTCACTTTATTAGCCATCTTTTGATCAAGAGTAGTCTGAGCAAGCTCCCTTTGGTCTTGAGATTTTTTCTTTTTCATTAACTTTCTTATTTTATTAAGCTGCTTCATGGATACAGGGGCATCTGTAGCATGTGCCAAAACATTAACCTGTGATAGAAAGAGGGAAAAAGAGAAGACAAAATAAAGGGCAGAGATTACTTACATCTCCATGAAGTTTTCAATAAGGATAATTAATGTATTAAATGTTTTTTCACAACAATAGATATAAGCTTCATATTTTACTTTTGAACAAATTCAAATCATATTCCCAACAGTTGATGCTCAGTAAATTCCATAAGAACACAAAATGGTAAATGTTTCAAATAGTTTCTTGCTGAGCTCATCTTACAACATTATCCTTCTAAGGGATGATAGGATTTTTGTCAGGCTGTACAAACTTTGGTCAATACAAACAACTATTTTCTAAAGGTAGAAAGTCACATGGACAAGGATAAGTGCATGATCAATCAGACACACCACACCATGGTAAAATCATATTTTGAAAATTGCAAAAGAATTGCATAGCATGAAACATGTATAAGAGATTATGATGCAAGTCAGAATGCAAGATTAAGCCTGAATCAGAAACCTTATTTTCTTTTATGATATGTGCAGTTGACTGAGTTTGTTTATCGGAATGTGAACAACATACAGAAACTGTTTACTACCAAATATCATTGAGCAAGGCAATTTAAATTTGAGTGGAGATCATTTGAATTAAATGTGCATTACCCCAAGTTTTAAGATATGGGATAAATTGACAAAGATACAAGCGTAGGATAGAAATAGGCATACCACATCACATAAACCGTAACACAATTTTGTCACCGAATTTGCCTGTACTAGTTCCTCACCACTGGAATATGAGATAGAGACACATGGGCCTAGGTCAGGCTTTGTGATTTCTTGTGGCAACCTTGCAGCAATGTTCAAAAGACCACTTCTAGGATCCATATATTCAGGAAGTGGTAAAGCTCGAATGATTTCAGTATAATGATCTGGGAATTGTTCTTGAAATAAATGAGAAGAAAGCCAGCCCTTCAGTTTCAGCTTCTCATCACACATATTAGATTGTGTCAGCCCCCTTAATGACCCCAAAAATAACTGCTTGATACCAATTTCAACCTGTCAATCATATAAAAGGCAAAATTGTTTATGACCTACACCTAACTAAAGATCCTAGAGGGCAGTGAGCAGAGTTTGGTGCAAATACCAACTCTCACAAATTTTTTTTTTTTTAAGTGAACCAAAAATAATGACGCAGAATAAAGCAGATGCACATGGAAGTTTAAATGCATTTTCATGAATGCCCTATATTTGGAGTGTAAGGTATGTGTGCGTGCTAGAGAGAGAGATGGAGTAATGAACCAATTAAAGTGGACCAATTTCATTTTTCTATAACTCGAAAAATGTATATTTGATATGGCAGTGGTCCAATTTAAGAAGCTAACCTCAAACCAGTCCAAGCAACCTGTAGCTTTAGTTGGTTCCTCATTCCCAGATTTGGCAATGCTATTCTTAAGATAAGAGCAAAACAAGAATACTGGATCCCAACTCAGATCTGATGTACCCTGAAACACATTCCGAACTATCACAGGATGGCCTTTACCCCAGTGCTTCTGGAAGTGCTCCAGGTTATCACCATGAATATTCATGATAGTGGGGCAAAATAGGAAGTTATCATTTGAATTTTCTCTCCCAGCAGCCTCTTGCAACTGCTTCACCCCTTTAGCTTCATAATCTGTCCCAGGACATAGTGAGCAGCTTGAGAAAGTATCATAGGCTTCCGGCAATTCATAGCTGCCAACTATTTCTTCAGCACTTATTTCCAGCTCTTTGAACCACCTTAGCGGCAAAATACATCTCAGATCAAGAAGGCCATCACCACAACCACCAAGCTCTGTGGGCGGGCATGATATAGGAACACTGCCATCAGGAGCTTTCCGACTAGGCAATGATGCAGAAGAATCAAAA
Organism: Firmiana major; assembly: GCA_033439115.1. Lineage (NCBI taxonomy): Eukaryota > Viridiplantae > Streptophyta > Magnoliopsida > Malvales > Malvaceae > Firmiana > Firmiana major. The sequence goes on along the minus strand of CM065914.1, from coordinate 1,227,450 downwards.
TATCTACTGTCATATTTTTTCTTAGAGATTCTTACAGATTTCTTATCTGAGAGGCGAATGCCTGGCAAACAAGTTTTCCTTCTGTTTGGGCATTTGCAGTTAAGATCTTTGATACTTCCAACTAAACTCCCTTGAAAGATATCCCGACAACAACTTAAGCAGAGATTATATGAACACTTTGGGCAGCTTCTATGGAAATCCAGTATGAAAGTCTTGCAGTTACTGCTGCTCCAGAAGTAATATCATCAGCAAAGAGAAACAAAAAACAAAGTACATATATTATGAATAATCTTTAAGCAGCAAAGAGCATACCAACAATATTGCTTATTGCCACCAAATTCAGCTGGTAGGACCTGAATATCGGAGAGTTTTTTGCCTATGACACAAAGAAAAGCTTCAAAACCTCTTCCATTGATTAGTATAGAATGGTTAAATAAAAAATTCACGAAGAATCATTGTCATTACCTTTTATTTTTGCCTCTACTTCAATCTCAACACTCTGGTCTTGGTTTATTTGCTTCATAACAGGAAGAAGCATGCAGATCAAATAATGAAAATATAACACCTTGTCCACTTTGTTTTTGTCCCTTAGAAACTCCTAAAACATGTTTTTTGCATTAGGCAAAACATCAGATCTAAGCATGGAAAAAAGGCAAGCAGCGTGTCAAAATTGAGGCGTTTCAGATGTCATCAGACCTTACATTCAGTGTCTCTAGACACTGAGCAGGCCTTGCAGCCACAAGTTCCACGACATACTGGACAAGTTATCTTAACTTCTTCTTGCTTAACAAAATACCTATATGCAATTTAACATCAAAAGAGTAAATCAACACCTATGTTTTAACTCCAACCAAATGGTTCAAATCCAACATTACAGATTGGTATCTGAAACAATACTAAATACATTTTGAATGCATCATTTCAAGCCAGATCCGAAAAGTATTCTCCAAAAGACTATTTTCAGAAGGTTCATAAAAACAATTAAGAAACTAGGTGAATAGAATCAAAAGTGGCAGAAACATGTATTTATGCCTTAAATTCATTGCATTTTGGTATACACGTATCAACAGTACAATCTAAATTCAGACAAAAGCAAAAACAGATAAGATCACCTACTGTTCTTTTATGCAATCCAAGCAAAAGAACTGCTGTCTACAATTCGAACACTTGATCAAACTACGAACACTGCCCTTTCTACACCAATGGCACCTTATTCTCCTTCCTCTTCTCAAATTCACCACATTCTTCTTATATGGCACAGCCTTGGTTTAAGAAAAAAAATAATAACAAATTATTAAAAAAAACAAATAAAAAAAAGAAAATAAGCAAACCAGAGGCAAATAATACCTGCAATGTACTGACAGGTAATGGCTCGATGTTCTTAGACCGAAACCGCCTTCTGGTAATTGCAACAGTATTAGTTTCAGTTTCTCCTACTTTAACATTATAACAAGAACCAGAAACAGAACCGGAACCCGAACCAGAACCGGAACATGAACCTGCATTGTCAAAATGTGGACTTGAAGAAGAAATAGCCATTAGCCCATTGGGCAATTCTCTCATCAAATCACCTTTTTCTTCTTCATCATCATCAAAATCACTGGAATCACTTTCTTTCCTTTTCTTCTTCTCAATTTCTCGTTTCAAGACCATCCTTATAAGCTCCAATGGCAAATCTCCTCTTTTCAGTTTCATCTTCCGAACGGCTTCATCTAACGCTTCAGATTCCCCTCCAATCACGCGCTTTCGTTTCATTGGCTTCGCTAATTTCAGCAACTTTGCCCTAATTTCGAGCTTGTTCTTCTCGAAAGCCTTCTTTTTCCTCTTTTTTCTTTGCATTTTGAGGGATTCTGGTACTTTCTGTCTCTTTTGTCGGTGAAGGCCTTGGATATGGTGTAGCTCGCACAGCTTTTTCCCTTCCATTACTCGTCGCTTGCACCGCCATTGCCTCCCGTCGGTTCGATTGCACCGTAGATGGTCCGGCAGAGCACCCTCTTCTTCCTCCATTCTTCTGCTCGGCTAATTTTCCAGGAAAAATCAAAACTTTTCCCCGGAAAATAAATCGATAAAACAGGAAATAGGGCTTGGGTTTAGAGTGGAAAGAGGAGAAAGCGGTTTTTTTGGAAGGGTTAGAAGAGTCAAGAGCAAGGATTTATTGGGAGTAGTAGAGTGAGAGAGTGAAGGGAAAGTGGCAGATGTGGTAATTTTGAGGAAAGATAGAGTCCAGTTTGGGCTAGGAAACTTTCCAAATGGTGGACAGAGAGGAAGCTTTGATCGGGAGTTTGACAGTTTGAGACAATCAAGGGATATATTTATAACAGATGCTTTTACAGAAACGTCTCTTTAGCTTTTTATTGGATTTTGCTTTGTTTTTTTCTTTTATTTGTATAGGGATGTTTGAACATTGCCCCTGTTAATCAGCTGATAGCAGATATGCAAATGTGTACAAGATTTGAGTATGCAGAAGCTACTCAGATGATGATTTGATCCTTTTGCTTGAATGGCAATTGCCAATTGCAGTAAGGAATTGAGTTGCATATGCAATTTAATCTGTTTTTAGTTTTTTCAAAGTTATGAAATAAACAGAATTCAAGCAAGAGAGAATGGTGATGATATTTTATCATTTGATGCAGAAGAAATGTCTGATTTGAATCATTTAAGGCTTGCTAGAGATTAATCATTTGGTGCAGGTTTTGCTCTGTGGTGGTTTTACAGGAATGTTAGTATGAAGATTTTGGTTCTTACAAAAGAGTTTGTGTTGATCAAAATAGTGCATTACAGTCTGGAAAGAATTCTAGAGACATTATCAGATTAGCAATGAAACTAGAGACATTCACATTGTTCTATTGCATTCATTCAATTCATACCTCCAATGTCATTGTGTATCAGGGAACGAAGCAGAAACCACGCATCCATTTGCAAAAACTCGTCTAGATTTGCAGCATTGTTATTCCAATCCTATGCACCGGCTATGTAGTGCTATTTTCATGGTTTTGGTCATCATTTGTATGTACCTCAACCACAGGGGCAACGTGAAAATGGTGGAAATGGTGACATAAGGTAGTGGAATGCCTATGCAAATTTTGTGGAATCCTGAAACTTATCCGTTTCTCGAGATACTCAATATATAGGTCAAAGAGAAAAGACTTAGTAGCACTCCATGGCCCATTGATCTCTGGTTCTAATTTTGCATGCTGATTTGCTTTTAACATGAGTTATTGGTATTGGGGCAGTCATCATCAGACTAGTTGTTGTGCAGTTGGCATCCGTTTTGATCTTGATTCTGGAACAGCAAAAGAAGATAGGAGGACAATGTAATCTGGAAACCATGGCTGTAATCACTGGAGTATTGAACCCTTCCAGAGATTGATCGATTCGATTGGTCATATGTGATGAATTATCATTGGTATTTCAAATTCAATTAAGCTATTGAAATTCTGCAATACATTATTTGGATAAACTTTTATCATTCAAATTCCAATCTATATCCTGAGAAGGAAGTATTTAATTCCCTTTCTTTTTCCGAGGGTCTGAATGAATTTGATTTTATTGATCGACTGCAGGCTCTACTGGTTTCTTGTACTACATTTAACCCCAACATCCAACTATCCAATTCATTGTCTGGTTTACCAATGATTTTCCTTTATATATAGCATGTAAAACTGTGTCGGATAGTCAAAACTCGATAATCACAACCTCCTGGCTCCTGGTATGGACCACTTGATTGGTAGGTCCAACAATGGTAAAACTTTGATAATTTTCTATTCATGGCATACCTCCATTAACCAGCTTTTTACCTCCTTTTAATGAAAGGGTATTTCAATCTTCCATAAAGATGTTGTGAGAAAAGAATAATAAAAGAAAGTGCAAGGTTCCTTGATAAGATATACAGTAAAGTTACATGTACAAAAGCAGATGAATATGCATATATTAAGCATTACTACAGTCAAAACAAATAAATGTACAAGCCTAAAATCTGCTTATCTCCTGCGAAAAATGATCTTACCCTCCACGTCTTCATGGACAATACGAAGAACTTCATTCGGAGGATTGTTCCACCAAATTTGAGGTTTCTGCAGCTGATGTCCAATTTCAGCCAATTTATCAGCAGTTCTACTGCCTTCCCTATAGATATGAGTCACAATACCATTGTTAAGCTCCTGAATGATTAGGTTTATGTCACTAAAATGTCCTTGTATTTCTGCACATTTAACCCGCCTCCTTTGGACAATGACATCGATCAATGTCTTGGCATCACCTTCTAGCCATACATCAGTCCAACCATTTTCCAGCACCAACTCAAGTCCTCTTCGCAATGCAACTAGTTCTGCGATAGTGCTAGTGGTTCTTCCTATTGATTCGGCATAACCAAGTAAGAATTCAGCCTTGTGGTTCCTGAAGACACCTCCAATGCTACCTTTTCCTCTACCTTTGCAAGATCCATCAAAGTTTAATTTAGTCCGTCTGATTTCAGGTTTTTTCCATGACACTGGAATAGGTTCTTTGTGCCAGTTTCTAAGCAACAATCGAACCGGGTTTTGTATCAGTCTTTGACATCTAAAAACATTGCTGAAGGCCAACATCATTCCTATAACATTTCCTTCTCAAAAACTACTCAAACCGACCGGTTGAAGTTTATGAAAAACCATATTTGAAAAGAACATAATAGTAATTCAAATTGACCATATAGCATTGGAAAACTGAGAAGGATGTTTTCCTTCCCTTTGTGCGCAAAACAAAATGGAAAATCAATAAAAACAAAGAGAAAAGTGGAAGAATGTACAAGACTACTGTCTAAAAACCAGCAGAAATCTTCAGAGAACTGATGAGACAGATGAAGAAAAACCAAAGGTATTAGGCTCATAGAAGTTTATTTTTCCCTTCCTTTTGGCATTGGATTATGAAAGTTGGAGTGGAGATAAGGCAAAGAACATTCAGAATTTTAGAGAAAGAAGGTAACATTTTCATATTCATATGATTATAATGGCCAAAGAGATTTCTTCAAGAACTCTCAAGCATCTTCTGTTAGTTGGATTCTTAAGAAAAGATTGCTTGCTTGATTGGATACTAGCATGAGATGAAAAATGGGAAAGCTGTCTACCATCAAACAATAACTGTAAAATTAATTGCCATTTTCCAAACACAAACTGAATTTTAACTATTTTTGTTTACCAATTTACCTATATTTTAGGGGCACTTAAGGTATACAGGATTGTGTGGAAGGGCTTTACTTGATTTAGTTTACTTGGATTGGAATGTATTTATTTGCCACGTATGATATAATGTTAAGTACTGCAGGCAGGTCTGAGTCCTCGTATTCTCTCCTAATATCCTGATAGTGACTGCAGCTATATATTCATTTCATTTGAATTAGGTTTAAGCATAAGAAAGCTTGAAATTTTTTGATCGAAGAGGCAATGATAAAAAGGGTACGGTAAATGGAAAGGATATGTAAGAAACACTAACTGATAATTTACAAAGATTGGCCTTTTTAGCCTCAGTAAACGAAGTAAGGATAATCTAGAAGTCCATCCCTTTGTCAAGCTTGAACACTTCAACTTGGGAAAAAGTAGCTTTCTCCATATATAACAAAATAGATTTTGATCTTTAGAAGGCATTCTTTTTACCAATGAGCCACAACCAGTCCAAAGCAACACCTGCAGATAGACCAGCTAGTACACATAGTACTAGTAAATTACCCAAGGCATTCTGCTCTGGTCCCTGCCAAAAGCCAAAAAAAATGATAAACTTTCATTAAAAAAAAAAATTACTAAGAAAACTAAGACTTGTAGCAAATTTCATCCAATAAGGGGAAAATAAGATTTACTGCAAAAAACTATGCTAAAACCAACCTTGTAACCCTTAGGTGCTGCTGTAAGGACACAGACAGTAAGGTGACCATTTGTTAATCCCAGGAAGGACACAAGCAGTATCATCCATCCCTGATCACCATACTTGGCAGTGAAGTAGAAAGCAGGGATCAGTAAGAAACGAGAGAGTACTGCAATCATTAGGCACTTCCTGGATTCTATCTTCAGGATTTTCACTAGGGGTAGATATCTTGATATCAGATCCCACACATTGTAAGCTGCTATCAGAACAAGAGGATACCTGATAAATACCAATCATAAGAATCTATCTTCAGTTCACTAAGCCATTTCCCAGGAAGACAAATACTATCAACTGCGAAGCAAAATTTTCAATGTAGTCAAGGTCACAGGTATCATGTTCAAGTTGTTTTAAGTTGAAAATACTATTAGTTCACTAAGCCTTCGAGTTTTTTTAAGTGCTTACAAGTGTTCAACAACTTGGACAAAAATTCCAAGCACAAAATTTCATACATTATTACAAGTAATGCTAGTGACATCAAAGCTTGCAAAGGCATGGGAATCTTGTATGAAAGACTCAGTTCAATCGGGCTTTGGAAATTTTTTCTAAAATAGCAAAACTAGTCTGACCCGGACCAGATAATTCTTCAAATAGCATAAAAAGAAAAAAAAAATAAAAATGATCTAATTTGTTTGTATTCTAGTCAATAAATGAATGCTTACCAGGAACCCAACTTGTGTTCACCAGTGTCTTCATATATGAACCCAGGGGAAATTGACAAGGTTAAGACGTATATCAGAAAAAGGTCAAGCGCATAATCTATATTCTGAAAGAATAATTGTTTGTTGCTCAGCCTCTCATTCAGTTTAGCATTCTCTTCATGCTGTGAAAATGCCAAAATCTGTTAGTTTATAGAATGTCAAAAAGGTTTCACAAATATAACTTAGAAGAGGGTTTTTGCGGTACTCCTTGGCCTTCTTTTGTTTGGATTCCAGCTGCTGCAAGGTCTGCTTTAACAGTTTTTGATCCTTCTGAGGCTGCCTTTGAGCGGAAGTACTTCACTATTGGCAATTTGGGGAAGAAAAGTGCATACAGAAGGACACAAAGAAACTCGAGGAATGCAGAAATAGCTAGAAACAACACTGCAAAGAACAAAAGAAAAATCAATGAAAACTGAAAATACTTCATTTTGCTTACGGTTTAGCATCAGAAGACAACAAATCCAGGGATGTCTGTGTAAGTTTATGCAGACACATGTGACATCGAATGGCATCAAATCAATATGATGTTTATCTGTTAGTCCATTGCCAATAAAAAGTTTAAGCTAAGTTCTGCTCACTCAAAGCAAAATTTTCATTTTGCAACAAAAGCTGAAGATTTTGAGGTTCCTGAACAGCGGCAATGCATAAATGAAGTCTACTCCCAATAGGAAGTTTGTCTAACAGCAAAAGAAAAGTCACATACTTGCCCCTTTACGAAGACCATTGGCAGACTTTTCAAATGCAGCTTTTGTAATTAGCCTCAAAGCTGAGGTTAAGGCCCCACATGCAGCCAAACCAGCAAGGAAGGACTGAATCATAAATCCAACTAGCATTAAGGATTAAATCAACTGCAGAATACCTTAGGATAAAAGCAAAAGTAGCCAATTGCAATAAAATGTTAAAGAAGTCAAAGGAAACTGACCTGAATAAATTCAGGGAGCATGAAAGATAAATCTCCAACCATTCCGCCTTGGGCATAGGCGTCTGCAACTCCAAAAGAACCAGCGATTGCACATATACCAATGAAAGGTCCAATTCCTCCTCTCCCCGACGTGGCTAAATCCAACTGTCAAAAATTGAAGGCAAAGAAAAGGTTATTTTGAACCAGCAGTGGGAGAATCAAGTGAATGGAGTACGTATTATTACACGGAAAATCAAGCACCATGGTACAAAATATAGTAGCAGTTACCACTATGAGCAAGAAAGTACTTGCAAAGAAAAGCGAGTATCCAATTATGTTCCGCCGTCTAGTATCAATCTTTGATTCATTGTATGCCAGTATCGCCATTGTTCCCAGCGCAAATGGTTGATAAACGAGGGTAAGCACCCTCGAAGGATGGTATTTCTTCAAATGCAAAGGAAAAATGAGCAGACTGACTGATCTTGGAAACCAAGTTTTCATAAGATTCTGATAAGAAGTATTGTATGACAGTGACATTCAAATCTTGGTCTGGTTACTCTAGAGAAATGGTGGTACAATTGTTTGTTCTCAAAGTTGGGTAATTAACAGAGTTCACTATCGCCGAGCATTTATTTGCTGTGGCATCAAACTAACTAACTTGGCAACACTCAAACTTTCAAGAGACTTGCACCTATCAAGTAGAAAATCTAGTTTAGATTGAACAAGTAAGCAAATTAACTAATAAAATTCTTATATAAACTTTAAACTTCTAGTTTTAATTCAAGGCAGGCAGTAAATTGGGAGGAAACATTCGGATTAATCTTGCCAAAGAGAAAAATACTTAATATAAATTAAATAGATACAACAGATATTTCTAACTTCAACATGAAACAGAAATTAAAAGTAAGCTTACATACTGGGAACAAATTGTAATAATAGTCTCCAATTGTCAGCAGGCTATACCAAGAGACTAGAAGTCCAAATCCAAGAATCCAACAAACTACCATGGCTTTAAATTTTCCCTGATTAATTTTCACAGAAAACTGAGTGAATAGTTACTTGTAATTAAATCAAGAGGAATCCTGAACCCCCTCCTGGTACTAATTGAAAAAGAAACAGAAAGCACAAACCTCAAGCCTTGCTGGCAACTGTCCTCCATCAGCAATGGTCATGGTTGCTTCCTGTACAGTGGGATACCAAAATTAAAGTCTCTGGGAATGTTAGGATGACAAAAGGGTTTGCTATACATAACAAATACAGAGAAAGAAACCAAAGCTGATGAAAAGTGAAGAACTTTTGTGGCAAATTTTTGTCCAAACAGAAACAGACACATTGTTTTCCTTGCCATGAAACTGGATGTTTTTCAAGCAGAAAAATATATCAGCAGTCCATCACGCAATATAAAACTACCTAGTGAAATATGTTAATCGAAAACAGCAAGGTCACATGGAAGAATGAAATATAAAGAAATTGGCACAGAAAAAGATGCAGAAAAAGAAAAGGAAAAAGAAAAAGCTGACCCTTTTTTTCTTAGGATGGGTGTGTCTGAAGTGTGAAGAGTAGAGTGAAAAGTTTGAAGTGAAGCAAGACAAGATGTGAGCTGTGGAATTTAGAAAAGTAGAAAAGTAAAGATATGAAGATTCTTTGCCTTCGAAGATTCCTGAAAAAATTTATGGCAATAACGATAGACTTATGGATAAAGGCAGAAAGAAAGAGTCGTGGAGCTGTGGAAGGAGAAGACAAAGGTGGGTGAATCGAAAGAAGCCTTGGTTCAAACAAATTTGACTTCATGAGCGTTTATATGTGCCCGAGCCTCGCTTGTGGACAGTAGCAGTGGTAGGATAGAGAAGTCCTTACGAGGACTATGAATGCGTTGTTTCTTTGATACAATTATGGCAACGTGAAGTAGAATTCTTTAACACATGTTTTTAATAAACAATTATAAACCTTGTTCCATGCAAATGATTTTTTTTTTAAAAATATTTGGATAAAATTAAAATTTTAAAATTAATATTGTTGAGAGAATTTTAATTAATAGCATTTTGATAGAACAAATTTAGTTTCGAACAATAAAATAAAACGAAAATAAAAAAAAAATTATAAATCTTGAGAGATAAAGGTCAAGAAATTTATTACAACGTAAGAACTGAACCAAACATGAGCAAGAAGGCCAATGGTGGAGTCGATTACACTGATTCTCTTGCATTTATTCAGGAATCAGACTCTAGTTTCACAAGAACCGGAACATGAACCTGCATTGTCAAAATGAGGACTTGAAGAAGAAATAGCCATTAGTCCATTAGGCAACTCTCTCGTCAAATCACCATCTTCTTCTTCTTCTTCTTCTTCATCAAAATCACTGAAATCACTCTCTTTCATTTTCTTCTTCTTCTTCTGAGTTTCTTGTTTCAAGACCATCCTTATAAGCTCCAATGGCAAATCTCCTTTTTTTCAGTTTCATCTTCCGAACGGCTTCATCTAACGCCTCAAAGATTCCCCTCCGATCATGCGCTTTGGTTTCATTGGCTTCGCTAATTTCAGCAACTTTGCCCTAATTTCGAGCTTGTTCTTCTCGAAAGCCTTCTTTTTCCTCTTTTTTTCTTTGCATTTTGAGGGATTCTGGTACTTTCTGTCTCTTTTGTCGGTGAAGGCGTTGGATATGGTGAAGCTAGCACAGCTTTTTCCCTTCATTACTCGTCGCTTGCACCGCCATTGCCTCCCGTCGGTTCGATTGCACCGGAGATGGTCCGGCAAAGCACCTTCTTCTTCCATTCTTCTCTTCAGCTGTTTTTCCAGGAGAAATCAAAACTTATTTTCCCTGAAATTAAATGGCACTCTCGATAAAACAGGGAATAGGGCTTGGGTTTAGAGTGGAAAGAGGAGAAAGCGGTTTTTTGGAAGGGCTATAAGAGTCAAGAGCAAAGGTTTATTGGGAGTAGTAGAGTGAGAGAGTGAAGGGGAAGTGGTAGATGTGGTAATTCTGAGGAAAGATAAGAGTCCAGTTTGTTCTTGGAAACTTTCCAAATGGTGGACAGAGAGGATCAGGAGTTTGACAGTTTGAGACAGTCAAGGGATTTATTTATAAGAGATGCTTTTACAGAAACGTCTCCTTTATTGGATTTTCCATTGTTTTTTTTCTTTTATTTGTTTAGGGTTGTTTGAACATTGCCCCAGCTATTGAGCTGATGGCAGATATGCAAATGTGATACAAGATTTGAGTATGCAGAGGATGATTTGATCCTTTTACTTGAATGGCAATTGCCAATTGCATTAAGGAATTGCGTTGCATATGCAATTTAATCAGTTTTTAGTTTTTTCAAAGCTATGAAATTCACAGAATTCAAGCAAAAGAGATTGGTGATGATATTTTATCATTTGATGCAGAAGAAATGTCTGATCTGAATCATTTCAGGCTTGTTATTGCAGATTTTTCTCTGTGGTGGTTTTACAGGAATGATTGTATGAAGATTTTGGTTCTTACATAAGAGTTCGTATTGATCAAAATAGTGCATTACAGTCTGGAAAGAATTCTAGAGACATCATCAGATTAGCAATGAAACTAGAGACATTCACATTGTTCTACTGCATTCATTCAATTCATACCACCAATGTCATTGTGTATCAGGGCATGAAGCAGAAACCACACATCCGTTTGCAAAAACTCATCTAAATTTCCAGCATTGTTATTCCAATCCCATACACTTGCTACTATAGTACTATTTGATGGTTTTGGTCATGATTTGTATGTACCTCAACCACAGGGACTATGTGAAAATGGTGGAAATAGTGACATAAAGTAGTGAATAGTTTTGTGAAGCCTGAAACTTATCCTGTTTCTCCAGATACTCAATATATAGACCAAAGAGAAAAGACTTTGTAGCACTCGCTGGCCCATTTATCTCTTGTTCTAATTTTGCACTCTGCTTTGTTTTTAACATGAGTTGTTGTGCACTTTGCATCTGTTTTGATCTTGATTCTGGAACAGTAAGAGAAGATAGCAGCATAGTTTAACCTGGAAACCGTGGCTGTAATCACTGGAGTCTTGAGCCCTTCCAGAGATTGCACAATTCGATTGGTCGATTTTCAATTAAGCTATTGAAATTCTGCAATACATTACATCATTTGGATAAACTTTGATCACTCAGCTCCCAAACTATACCCTGCGAAGGGAAAACCAACATAGAAAAACTAACTGGTTTTTCAATTTTCATCAACAATTGAACAATTGGAATCGGAGAAAAAGGCTGAAAAAGGTTAACCAACAAAGATAAAACTATAACATCTCTATTCTCTTGAGCCTTGATGGCCTTCGTTCCAGAAAGAGTAAAAAACATGATTGAGTGCAGGCTGACAAATTCATCTCAAAAAGATTATATGCTAACAGCGCATAAGCCATAAACTGAAAAAATTCATCAACGCTGCACTCAATGATGTTTCTTCTTTCTGGGAATTTCCAATTATTTGCTGAACTGCAATAGATTATAGATCCAACTATTGGACTATCCGACCAATATAAATGTATTGCAGAACAGGCTCATGTACGAGTTGCAGTACATGTAACTTGAATTAGATTTGTACTGCCATATTACTTGCCAAATTGGACACTGGAGTCGTCCACCTTCAACATGTTGGCAAATATTTAATTCCCCTTCTTTTCTACGGGTCTGAATGAAGTTGTTTCTATTGACCGACTTCAGGCTGTACTGGTTTCTTGTACTGGAATCTTGTACTACATTTAACCCCAACATCCAACTATCCAAGTCATTGTCTTGTTTGCCAATGATTTTCTTTCATATATATAGCGTGTAAAACTGTGTCGGAGAGTCAGAAACTCGATAATCTCCAGGCTCCAGGTATGGACCACTTGATTGGTAGATCCCATGGTAAACCTTCGATAATTTTGTGTTCATGGCATACCTCCATTAACCAGCTTTTTACCTCCTTCTAATGAAAGGGTGTTTCAATCTTCCATAAAGAAGGTATTGTAAGAAAAGAATAGTAAAAGAATGTGCAAGGGTTCCTTGATTAGATATACAGTAAAGTTACATGTACAAAAGCAAATGAATATGCTTATATTAAGCATGTTTACAATCAAAATAAATAAATGTACACATTTTCAATATATAAGCCTAAAATCTGCTTATCTTCTGCGAAGAATGATCTTACCCTCCGCGTCTTCATGGATAATACGAAGAACTTCTTCATTCGGAGGATTGTTCCACCAAATTTGAGGTTTCTGCAGCTGATGTCCAATTTCAGCCAATTTATCGGCAGCTCTATTTCCTTCCCTATAGATATGAGTCACAATACAATTGTTAAGCTCCGGAATGATCAGGTTTATGTCACTAAAATGTCTTTGTAATTCTGCACATCTAACCTGCCTCCTCTGGACAATGATATCCACCAATGTTTTGGCATCACCTTCAAGCCATACATCAGTCCAACCATTTTCCAGCGCCAACTCAAGGCCTTTTCGCAATGCAACTAGTTCTGCAATAGTACTAGTGGTTCTTCCTATTGATTCGGCATAACCGAGTAAGAATTCAGCCTTGTGGTTCCTGAAGACACCTCCAATGCTTCCTTTTCCTCTACCTTTGCAAGATCCATCAAAGTTTAATTTAGTCCATCCAACTTCAGGTTTTATCCAGGACACTGGAACAGGTTCTTTGTGCAAGTTCCTCAGCAACAATCGAACCGGGTTTTGTATCAGTCTTTGACTTGTAAAAATGTTGCTGAAGGCCAACATCATTCTTATAACAATTCCTTCTTAAAAACTACTCAGACCAACCCGCTGAAGTTTATGAAAAACCATAATCGAAAAGAAATAGTAATTCAAATTGACCATATAGCATTGGAAAACTGAGAATGATGTTTATCTTCTCTTTGTGTGCAAAACAAAATGGAAAATCGATAATAACAAAGAGAAAAGATGAAGAATGTACAAGACTAATGTCTAAAATCCAGCAGAAATCTTCAGAGAACTGAGAAGACAGATGAAGAAAAACCAGAGGTATTAGGCTCATAGAAGTTTATTATTTCCTTCCTTTTGGCATTGAGTTATGAAAGTTGGAGTGGAGGTAAAGCAAAGAACATTCGGAATTTTAGAGAAAGAAGGCAACATTTTGATATTCATATGATTAAAAATGGCCAGAGAGATTTCTTCAAGAACTCTCAAGCATCTTCTGTTAATTGGATTCTTAAGAAAAGCTTGCTTGCTTGATTGGATACTTGCATGAGATGAAAAATGGGAATGCTGTCTGCCATCAAACAATAACTGTAAAATTAATTGCCATTATCCAAACACAAACTGAATTTTAACTATATTTGTTTACCATCGATCTACATTTTAGGCGCCCTTAAGGTACGCAGGATTGTGTGGAAGGGCTTTACTTGATTTATCAGTTGACTTGGATTGGAATGTATTTATTTGCCACTTATGATATAGTTTTATTCCTTAGAGAGTACTGCAGACAGGTCTGAGTCCTCATATTCTCTCTTAATATCCTGAATCTGATGATGACTGCATATCTGTATTCATTTCATTTCAATTAGGTTTAAGCATAAGAAATATTGAACTTCTTGGTCATTGGGGCAATGATTAAAGGGGAATGGAAAATGGAATGGATGTGTAAGAAACATTAACTGATAATTTACAGAGATTGGCCGTTTTAACCCCAATACACTGACTAAAATACCATCCCTTTGTCATGATTGAACACTTCTGAAATTAGGAAAAAAAAAAAAACTTTCTTCATTTATAACAAGACAGACTCTGATCTTCAGAAGGCATTCTTTTTACCAATGAGCCACAACCAGTCCAGAGAAACCCCTGAAAATATGCCAACTAGTAAACATAGTACTAGTAAATTACCCAAGGCATTCTGCTCAGGTCCCTGCCAAAAAATACAATAAAAAATGATAAACTTACATCAGAAATTACTAAGAAAACTAAGATTTTTATCAAATTTCTTCCAAATAAAAGGGGAAAATAAGATTTACTGCAAAAAACTATGCTAACACCAACCTTGTAACCCATAGGTGCTGCTGTAAGGACACAGACTGTAAGGTGACCATTTGTTAATCCCAGGAAGGATACAAGCAGTATCATCCATCCCTGATCACCATACTTGGCAGTGAAGTAGAAAGCTGGGATCAGTAAGAAACGAGAAAGTACTACAATCAGAAGGCCCTTCCTGGACTCTATCTTCATGAATTTCACTAGGGGAAGATATCTTGATATCAGATCCCACACATTGAAAGCTGCTATTAACACAAGAGGATACCTGACAAAAACCAATCATAAGAATATATCTTCAGTTTACTAAGAAATTTCCCAGGAAGACAAATACTATCAAAGCAAAGCAAAATTTTCAATGTTTACTTGATAGGCTCCAAGTTGCCTTTAGGAGCCTACAAGTATTCAATAGCTTGGACAAAAACTCCTAATACATAAAATTGCATACATTACTACAAGTAATGCTAGTGACGTAAAAGCTTGCAAATTCATGGGAATCATGTGCTAAAGACTCAGTTCAATCGGGCATTGGAACATTTTTCATAAATAGCAAATGATACGATATAGGAGTAGAAACTAATGGTGTGCAGCAACACCAGTCTGACTCTGAGCAGACAATTCTTCAAATAGCATAAAAAAAAAAAAGAATATGAGTAATCTAATTTGTACCTGTTCTAGTTAATGAATTAATGCTTACCATGTACTACCCAACTTGTGTTCACCAGTGTTTTCGTATAAGAACCCAGGGAAAATTGACAAGGTTAAGGCGTATATCAGAAAAAGGTCAAGCGCGTAATCTATATTCTGAAAGAATAATTGTTTGTTGCTCAGCCTCTCATTCAGTTTAGCATTCTCTTCATGCTGTGAAAATGCCAAAATCTATTAGTTTTATGGAATGTCAAAAGAGTTTCACAAATATATCTTAGAAGAAGGGTTTTGCGGTACTCCTTGGTCTTGTTTTGTTTCGATTCCAGCAGCTGCAAGGTCAGCTTTGACAGTTTTTGATCCTTCTGAGGCTGCCTTTAAGCGGAAGTACTTCACTATTGGCAATTTGGGGAAGAAAAGTGAATACAGCAGGACGCAGAGAAACTCAAAGAATGTAGAAATAGCGAGAAACAACACTGCAAAAAGAAAAGAAAAATCAATAAAAACCGAAAATCCTTCATTTTGTTTACAGTTTAGCATCCAGCGATGTCTGTAAGTGTATGTAGATGTTTGTTTGTTAGTCCATCCCAAATCAAAGTTCTGCTCATTCAAAGCAGAACTTTCATTTTGCAGCAGAAGCTGAAGTTTTTATGAAGTTCCCGAACCGCAGCAATGCACAAATGAAGTCCAGTCCCGATAGCAAGTTTGTCTAATAGCAGTCACATACTTGCCCCTTTACGAAGACCATTGTCAGACTTTTCAAATGCAGCTTTTGTGATTAGCCTCAAAGCTGAGGTTAAGGCCCCAGATGCAGCCAAACCAGCAAGGAAGGACTGAATTATGAAACCAAATAGCATTAAGGATTTAAGTCAACTGCTGAAAGGCTTAGGATAAAAGCAAGAAACTGAAAATTGCAATAAAGCATTAAAGAAATCAAAGAAAACCAACCTGAATAAATTCAGGGAGCATGAAAGATAAATCTCCAACCATCCCACCTTGGACATGGGCGTGTGCAACTCCAAAAAAACCAACAATTGCACATATACCAATGAAAGGTCCAATTCCTCCTCTTCCCGAGGTGGCTAAATCCAACTGTCAAAAATTGAAGGCAAAGTATAGGTTGTTTTGAACCAGCAGTGGGAGAATATCTGTATTATTACATGGAAAATCAAACACCATGGTATAAAATATAGGAGCAGTTACCACTATGAGCATGAAAGTAGTTGCAAAGAAAAGCAAGTATCCAATTATGTTTCGCCGTCTAGTATCAATCTTTGATTCGTTGTATGCCAGTATCGCCATTGTTCCAAGCGCAAATGGTTGATAAACGAAGGTAAATACCCTCGAAGGATGGTAGTTCTTCAAATATTGCAAAGGAAAACATCAGCAGACAAACTGATTTTGCAAACCAATTTTTCAAGAGATTCTGATAAGATGTATTGTATGACATGACATTCAAATCTTGGTCTGGTGACTCTAGAGAAATGTTGGTACAATTGTTGTTCTCAAAGTCAGGTAATTAACAGAGTTCTCTATCTCCAATTGTTTGTTCTCTATCTAAAAGCATTTATTTGCTGTGGAATCAAAACCACTAACTTGGCAACACTCACTTTCAAGAGAAGAACTTGCACCTATCAAGATAAGTAATTAATAAAAATCTTATTTAAACTTTAAGTTTCTAATCTTAATTCAAGTGAGGCTGTAAACTGGGAGGAAATATTCGGATTAATATTGCTAAAGAGCAAAATGCTTGATATAAAATAAAAAGATACAACAGTACTGATTTCTAGCTTCAACATGAAACAGAAATTAAGAGTAAGGTTACATACTGGGAACAAATTGTAATAATAATCTCCACTTGTCAGCATGCTATTCCAAGAGATAAGAGATCCAAATCCAAGAATCCAACAAACCACCATTGCACTAAATTTTCCCTGATTAATTTTCACAGAAAACTGAGTGAATAATTACAAGTAGACATAGCTAAATCAAGAGGAATCCTCCCCTGATTCTAAAAATGAAAAAGAAAAGCACAAACCTCAAGCCTTGCTGGCAACTCTCCTCCATCAGCAATGGTCATGGTTGCTTCCTATACAATGGGATACCAGAATTAAAGACCGGGAATTTTAGGATAACAAAAGGGTTTGCTCTATATAACAAATACAGAGAAAACAAAAGCTGAGGCGACTACTTATCTGTTATGTAATGTGCCTATATTTGTATTTAAATGACTTCGACATTATAGATGCCTATTACGATAACATAAAAGAAAAGGAATAAAGAGAGAATATACAGAAAGTGCTGCCAGCCTCCACTGTTTTCATCGATTGTCATCTTTTTGCTGCTGTAATGGCAACCGCCATTTTTCTTCTTTAAATTACTTCTTTATCAAATACTTGAGAGTGTTAGAATATACAGTGGTATCACCTAGACAATGAAGTGAACAAAGGAGTTCATTAACTGTTTAACGGAGAGAGAAAATCAAAATTCATATTTTAGAGGAAGGTTAAGAGAAAAGCTCTTAATTCTTTTATGTGGAAGTGTTATGTTGGTGTTGTTCTACTGTGAATGATCTATTCTTAAAAAGAAAACTGTTCTAGAAAAAAGTTATTCTAAAAATAAGTTGTTATATGAAATAACTTCATTATCTATTTTGATCACTCTAGTATGAAATTTAAATAAATGAAGTATTATTTTCCAAAATCAAGTATCTATAATGTTTTTTTTTTTTAGACTAGAAAAGAAAATAATATAAACTATTGGGAAAAGAGAGGAAATTTGGATTTATTTTCTCAAGTTAAATTCAGTCAACCACTAAACCTGACTGCAAATATATTTTCATTTCATTTCGACTAGGTTTAAGCATAAGAAAGCTTGAGTTTCTTGGTCAATACGGCTATGATAAAAGGAGTATGGAAAATGGATGGATGTGTAAGAAACACTAACTGATAATTTACAAAGATTGGCCTTTTTAGCCCCAATACACTAGGTCAAGATAATCTAAAATTACATCCCTTTGTCAAGCTTGAACACTTCTGAACAAGATAGACTTTGATCTTTAGAAGGCAGTCTTACTACCAATGAGCCACAACCAGTCCAAAGCAACCCCTGAAAATATGCCACCTAGTAAAAATAGTACTAGTAAATTACCCAAGGCATTCTGCTCTGGTCCCTGCCAAAAAGAAAAAAACAATGATAAACTTTCATCAGAAATTACTAAGAATACTAAAACTTACAGTAAATTTCATTTAAATAAAAGGGGAAATAAGATTTATTGAAAAAAACAATGCTAACGCCAACCTTGTAACCCTTAGGTGCTGCTGTAAGGACACAGACTGTAAGGTACCCATTTGTTAATCCCAGGAAGGATACAAGCAGTATCATCCATCCCTGATCACCATACTTGGCAGTGAAGTAGAAAGCTGGGATCAGTAGGAAACGAGAAAGTACTGCAATCATTAGGCACTTCCTGGATTCTATCTTCAGGAATTTCAGCAGGGGTAGATATCTTGATATCAGATCCCACACATTGTAAGAGGCTATCAGCACAAGAGGATACCTGACAAATACCAATCATAACAATATATCTTCAGTTTACTAAGAAATATCCCAGGAAGACAAATTCTATCAACTGCAAAGCAAATTTTTCGATGTTTACTTGATAGCCTCCAAGTAGCCTTCAAGGGCCTAAAAGTATTCAATAGCTTGGACTAAAACTCCAAGTAAAATTGCATGCATTACTACATGTAATGCTGGTGACATGAAAGCTTGCAAATTGATGGAAATCATGTGGTGAAGACTCAGTCCAATTGGGCATTGGAACATATTTCCAAATAGCAAATGTTATGATATACGAAGTAGAAACTAATGATGCGCAAAACCAGTCTGATTCTGAGCAGACAAATCTTCAAGTAGGCATAAAAAGAAAGAAAAATTAAAAATGATCTAATTTGTACATATTCTGGTAAATGAATGAGTATTTACCATGAACCCAACTTGTGTTCACCAGTGTTTTCAAATAAGAACCCAGGGATAATTGACAAGGTTAAGACGTATATCAGAAAAAGGTCAAGCGCGTAATCTATATTCTGAAAGAATAATTGTTTGTTGCTCAGCCTTTCAGTCTGTTTACCATTGTCTTCATTCTGTGAAAATGCCAAAATCTATTAGTTTATGGAATGCCAAAAGAGTTTCACAATATTACTTAGAGGAAAGTTTGTATTACTCCTTGGTCTTGTATTGTTTGGATTCCAGCCGCTGCAAGGTCAGCTTTAACAGTTTTTGATCCTTCTGAGGCTGCCTTTGAGCGGAAGTACTTCACTATTGGCAATTTGGGGAAGAAAATTGCATACAGCAGGACACAAAGAAACTCAAAGAACGTAGAAATAGCTAGAAACAACACTGCAGAAATGAAAAGAAAAATCAATAAAAACCAAAAACCCCTGATTTTGTTTACAGTTTAGCATCAGCAGACAGCAAATCCAGGGATGTCTGTGTAAGTTTATGCAGATGTTTGTTTGTTAGTCCATCCAGCTAAGTTCTGCTCATTCAAATTTTCATTTTGTAACAAAAGCAGAAGTTTATGAGGTTCCTGAACCGCAGCAATGCATAAATGAAGTCCACTCCGAATAGGAAGTTTGTCTAATAGCAAAACAAAAGTCACATACTTGCCCCTTTACGAAGACCATTGTCAGACTTTTCAAATGCAGCTTTTGTGATTAGCCTCAAAGCTGAGGTTAAGGCCCCAGATGCAGCCAAACCAGCAAGGAAGGACTGAATCATGAAACCAAATAGCATTAAGGATTTAAGTCAACTGCTGAAAGCTTAGGATAAAAGCAAGAAGTAGCAAATTGCAACAAAGTGTTAAAGAAGTCAAAGAAAACTGACCTGAATAAATTCAGGGAGCATGAAAGATAAATCTCCAACCATTCCGCCTTGAACATGGGCGTCTGCAACTCCTAAAGAACCAACAATTACACATATGCCAATGAAAGGTCCGATTCCTCCTCTCCCCGACGTGGCTAAATCCAACTGTCAAAATTGAAAGCAAAGTAAAGGCTATTCTGAAGCAACAGTGGAAGAATGTATGTACTGTTACATGGAAAATCAAGCACCATGGTACAAAATATGGGGGCAATTACCACTATGAGCAAGAAAGTACTTGCAAAGAAAAGCAAGTATCCAATTATGTTCCGCCGTCTAGTATCAATCTTTGATTCATTGTACGCCAGTATCGCCATTGTTCCAAGTGCAAATGGTTGATAAACGAGGGTAAGCACCCTCGAAGGATGGTATTTCTTCAGATGCAAAGGAAAACATCATCAAACTAACTGATCTTGGAAACCAACTTTTCATGAGATTCTGATAAGATGTATTATACGACAGTGACATTCAAATCTTAGCCTGGTGATTCTAGAGAAATGGTGATACAATTGTTTGTTCTCAAAATAACTATCTTGGCAACAATCAAACTGTCAAGAGAAAAACTTGCACCCATCAAGAAGAGAATCTAGTTTAAATTGAACAAGTAAGCAAAGTAACTGGTACAATTCTTATTTAAACTTTAAACTTCTAGTCTTAATTCAAGTCAGGCAGTAAACTGGGAGGAAATAATCGGATTAATATTGCTAAATAGCAAAATGCTTGATATAAAATAAAGAGTTAAACAGTGATTTCTAGCTTCAACATGGAACAGAAATTAAAAGTGAGGTCACATACTGGGAACAAATTGTAATAATAGTCTCCAATTGTCAGCATGCTATTCCAAGAGACAAGAGATCCAAGTCCAAGAATCCAACAAACTACCATGGCTTTAAATTTTCCCTGATTAATTTTCACAGAAAACTGAGTGAAATAGTTTCATGTAGTTAAGTCAAGAGGAATCCTGAACCTCTCGTGGTACTAATTGAAAAAGACAAACACAATACAGAAAGCGCAAACCTCAAGCCTTGCGGGCAACTGTCCTCCATCTGCAATGGTCATGGTTGATTCCTAAACAGTGGGATGCCAAAATTGAAGACTCTGGGAATGTTAGGATGACCGAAGGGGCTTGCTATATATAACAAATACAGAGAAAGAAACAAAAAGTGGTGAAAAGTGAATAACTTTTGCATCGAATTTCTGTCAAAACAGAAACAAACACATAGTTTTCCTTTTCTCGATGAACTGACAACTCATCTAAATAAATGCCATGGCGAAAATGCTAGCACGTAAAAAGCTGAGAGTGGGGTGATAATGAAACTGGGTGTTTTTCAAATAGAAAAATATATGAAACAGTCCATGCAATATAAATCTACTTGGAAAACAAATAATAGACAATTAAATATGAATTATGTTAATCAAAAACAGCAAGGTCACATGGAGGAACGAAATGTAAACAAATTGGCACAGGAAAAAGATGCAGAAAAAGAAAAAGCTGACCCTTTTTTTGGGGTTGGAGTGAAGGCAAGAAAAGATGTGAGCTGTGGAATTTAGATAAAGGAAAACTCGAAAAGGACAGATTGGAAAATTTTATTGCAATAATGATAGACGTATGAATAAAGGCAGAAAGAAAGAGCCATGGAACTGTGGAAGGAGAAGACAAAAGAAAGTGAATCAAAAGAATCTTTTTTTTTTATTCACAAAAAAAAAAAAAAATCTTTTTTGGTTCAAACAAATTTGACTTCATGAACATTTATATGTGCCCGAGTCTCACTTCTGGACTGTCGTAGGATAGAGAAGTCCTGTTGCCAGGTTAATTTTGCTGGATCCAGGACTATGGATACATTGTTTCTTTGATACAATTATGGCAACTTGAGGCATCATTTAAGTAGATTAATTCTTTAACATAAGTTTAATATAAACAATTATAAACCTTGAGATGTGTATTGAGAGATCAAGGTCAAGAAATTTATTACAATGTAAAATGCAGATGCCTAAGGTGAGCTGTACCTTGAGTTGTGGAAGATAAGAACTGAACCAAACATAAGCTAGAAGGCCAATAATGGAGTCGACTGCGCTGATTCTCTTGCATTTATTCAGGAATCAGACTCTAGTTTCATCAAGAACAAGCACATGGTGACATGGGGAAGTTTCATAAGAAACTGAGAAGCTACAAAGTATAAACAACCCAAGAAAATTCATGGTCTGAAGATCAGGATACTTCCTTAATGATAGATCCTCTTTTCAGTGAATTGTGAATATTCAAGAGGATTCAACAAACACTTTCTCTAAATGATTAAACTTTTGGTTCTTCCTCCTCTTTCAAACTAAAGAAGAAAAAGAAGGAATATTTCTTCACTTTTTGATATTCACTTCTAAGCATGACAGATTTGACTACATGCTATAGAAATAAGATTTTTTATTTTTTACATAGATATAAGAAAATTACAACTAACTTAAATCATTTTTTTAATAATAAATCTTTATTAGAAATTATAATCATAATTGATAAATAATTTGATTAAATTTATATTTATATTTAATAAAATTTAAACTTAAAATTTCAAAATTTCAAAACTTTTTCTTTATCGCTAAATCAATGTCTTGTTAGGAAAAAGTTGCATTCAATCTTTTAGGAACCCACAAATCAAGTGGTTCTTAAAATTTGGTTGTTTCCCAAACTTTTGTTATCGATGAAGACTGGTGCAAGTTAGTTGTATTATACACTTTTTCGGTAATGTTAAGCTTTTTTATATAACAAAGATTTTTTATTTGAAAAAAACATAAATATTAATATTCAAATTTCATGCAAGCAAAATTTTTATATTTTAAAAATAAGGTATGCTCAGTTGAATCAACGTTTACCTCTCGGTGACGATCAGTTGAAAGATAAATACACGAAGAAAAGTGGAGTCAATGTCCCAATGAGTAGGCAAAGACCAAAACATGTGATTGAACTTGGACGGACCAGCTCTAAGCTTTTGGGGCTAGCCCTTTACGACCTTCCAGACCAAAACGTGTACGTTTGGGTTTGGATTATCCATCTAGAGCTTGCCTTTTCACCCATAAACACGCTAACATATTTCCCTTTCATTTCATTTAATTCTTGTACGCCTAAATAATATGGATGGACGTGTAAGAAGCAATACGAAGATGATTTACAAAGATTGGCCTGAAACATTTTAGCTCAATTTATTATTCACAAGTAAAGATAATCTAAAATTTCATCCCTTGTGGCAGACAACAACGATCCTCGTCATAGAATAAGATAAACTTGGATTTTTAGAAGGCATTCTTTTTACCAATGAGCCACAACCAGTCTAAAGCAATCCCTGCAGATAGACCACCTAATAAACACAGCACTAGTGTATTACCTACGGCATTTTGCTCAGGTCCCTGCCAACCCAAAAAAGAAAAAAATCAGATGAAATTGGGATTATTAAGAATACTAAGATTTGTGGCAAATTTAATCTTAACAAAAGGGTAATTTATAAGATTTACTGCATTAAATGAATCTGCTAACACTAACCTTGTAACCATTGGGTGCAGCTATAAGGACACAGACAGTAAGGTGACCATTTGTTAATCCCAGGAAGGATACAAGCAGTATCATCCAGCCCTAATCACCATACTTGGCAGTGAAGTAGAAAGCAGGGATCAGAAAAAACCGAGAAAGTACTGCAATGGTAAGGCTCTTTCTGGAATCTATCTTCAGGAATTTCACTAGGGGAAGATATCTTGATATCAGATCCCACACATTGTAAGATGCTATAAGCACAAGAGGATACCTGAACAATTAATCTTCAGTTTACTAAGCAATTTCCTATGGAGGACCAATAGTATTAACCGCAAAGCAAGTTCAATGTAGTCAAGGTGAACAGGTTAGGAAGTACATATATCTCTATGTAAAGGTAGTGATGTAAGAACTTTCAAATTGGTGGGAATGATGTGGTAAAGACTCAGTTCAATGGGGCAATGGAATACTTACCATGAACCCAAGTTTTGTTCACCAGTGTCTTAAAATAAGAAGCCAGGGAAAATTGAAAATGTTAAGGTTTATATCAGAAAAAGGTCAAGGGCATAGTCTATATTCTGAAAGAATACTTGTTTGTTGCTCAGTCTTTCATTCTGTCTAGCATTGTCTTTATCCTGTGGAAATGTCAAAGTCTGTTAGTTTATGGAATGTCAAAGAAGTTTTAGAAACATTAATAAGAAGAAAGTTGCAATACTCCTTGGTCTTCCTTTGTTTGGATTCCACCTGCTGCAAGATCAGCTTTAACAGTTTCTGATCCTTCTGAGGCTGCCTTTGAGCGGAAGTACTTCACTATTGACAGTTTGGGAAAGAGAAATGCATACAGCAGAACGCAAAGAAACTCAAAGAATGTAGATATTGCTAGAAACAATACAGCAAAAAGAAAAATAAATAAATAAAACACTGAAAATCCTTGCCCCTTTACGAAGACCATGGTCAGACTTTTCGAAGGCTGCTTTTGTGATTAGCCTCAGAATAGAGGTTAAGGCCCCAGATGCAGCCAAGCCAGCAAGGAAGGACTGAATCAGAAAACCAACTCGTTTAACGATTAACTTGGATGCTGGAAACTTGGAAACAAAAGTGAGAAGTTGCCAGAAGGAATTAAAGAATTGAAAGAAAACAGACCTGGATAAATTCAGGGAGCATGAAAGATAAATCTTCAATCATTCCCCCTTGAACTTGGGCATCTGCAACTCCAAAAGAACCAATAATTAAACAATAAAAGGTCCAATTTCTCCTCTCCCTGATGTGGTCAAATCCAGCTGTCCACAAAGTGATGGCAAAATAGAGGTTATTCTGAAGCAGATGTGGATGGAATGAATGCATTAAATAGAAAATCAAGCAACCATAATGAACACATTTGCTCCAAGAATCGAGTACCATGATGAACACATTTGCTCCCTGTCCAGTTGGAGGGGATATGCAATAATATTTTTATTTACTGTGATCTTTTCTTGGAATTGGACCCCTTTGGGCTGACAAAATGATCGTCCTATTGTTTTTTAATTGGTCTGACAAAATGCTCATGGAATATTCCTTTACCCGTCATGCCTGTTTGGACTAATGAGGAATGAGGAATGGCAGAAAGAAAAAAAAAAAAGTATCCAAACCATCTGTCCTGAAAAACGGAGCACCATATCCACCATTTTCGTTCAAATCTAAACATAGGCGACGAGATACTGTCGCAACAGCGACGGATCTTGCCTTCCACCATCGACCAGATTGTTCTAGTGCGATTTTAGTCGAGTTAATGTGAGAATATACAGATTTTCACTTTAAAAAAAAATTAAAAAACATGATAACATATGTTAAACCGGTGACCTTTTAAATATAAACATAATTAAAAACAACCAAATTACATTTAAAAAATCCAAAATATCCTCACTTAATATTTTTACCCATTAATATATATTTACTTTATAGAGGGAAAATTAATGTAAGAGTAATAATTAAGCTTCACACCTCTTGACCAATAACCTTTCCAATCTCCTATAATTTTCTCAATAATAAATTGTTGATTATTAATATATTAACATATAATTTCACTTTTTTTTTCCTCAACTTTAAGAGGCCAAAATGCATTGAAGTCATTGTCTTGAAGAGAATTTTAGTCACCGCCCAAACTAGATATAAAGATAGACGTCCTTTCCATTGTCCCCAACTTGCCAATAACAAAATAGTGTTAGGTCATGCTTATGCTCCTGTTTGTTTCAACTTATTTGCTGAAACACCATCTCTATTTGTTTTTCTCTTTTGTACATATCAAGAATTTCTACTTGTTAAAGAACATCATTAGGCATCAACTCTCCTTTTCTAATTAATTGCTATTATTTCTTGAATTAATTCATAATATATATAAACATTATTTTATAATAATACTTGTTGATGCAATTATTCAACTCGGAAGGTTTAGAAGGTTATTACTATTCATTTTGTATTGAAATTGAATTATTATAAAACATTTATAAATGATATGATGAATTTATTAAGAGAATATAACAACAATGAAAAATTACGATTACAAGAAGTCAATTTTAACATTGGAAAATGACTAAAAAAAGAAGAAAAGGTCTCATAGATACATAAAAGTTATATACCGATCAAAATCAACATTAAACTATGGTAATAAACAAATAATTTAATTAAATTCTCTTATAAGTCTTCACTAAAATCAGCAAAAACTATCCAACAGTAGCTGTCTAAACTAACCGGCCAGAGACCAATTTGCGTTTGGGTAAATTTCACACGTGAATAGTAGCCTAACAAATAACATCCATTGAGGCGGGTCCCCTGCAACTTTTCATCAGGGTGACATGATTGGGCAGTGCAGATATTTAGAAGACAGTCAGTGAACGTAGCCTTTGTGCAGGGACAAAAAGTAAGTGACTGGTTGCCACGTTGATGCTTTACAATCAGACAGTGACATCCGGACCCCACAATGGGACCCACATCAGCATGTAGCTACCCCTACATCTTCCAACTCCCGAACCTAACGTCTTCCTTTCCAGCCTCAAGGCTCCAACTCCCTTCTCTTCTGCTGCTGCTGTTGCTAGGCTACTTTCTTCTTCAATTTATTCAAAGAAGCAATCTTCAGACTTCTATTTAGAACCGGTAAGTTTGATCGATCTTTGTTCTCTTCTAATCTTTGTCCTCCAACTGTCATTTATCCATGCATCTGATTGTTTATAGAAGTTCAAGTTTGATTATGAGAATGGACAAAGAAGAGAATCTTGGGCCTCTTCTTTTTAATATGTCTTGGGTTGGTTTTCTTTTTCTTTCTTGTTTTCTTGCCTTGTTTTTAACAGAGTCATCACGACTCACGAATCTCTTGCTATTTGCTTGAAAAAGTAAAGATTTTGTTGATTATTAGCCTCTGTTTTAAATTTTAAAGTCCTTGAGCTGAGCGGCTAAGCCCTTTGTTTGCTAACCGGGGCCAGCCGGAGCCAGGGCGATTGGGATTTAGCTTTCATGTTTGGTTGTCTGGAATCTTCATGTCATCATCGTCTGTTGTACAAAAGAAACATAGCTGAGCAGGTAAAAGGTGGGTTCATAAAATTACTAGAGAAAAAGTTAAAGCTATACTTTTTATAGATTGTAAGTACAGTCGTGTCCATGTGCTATAATGGACATCTATTACAGGTCAATGATTTATTAAAAACTAAATATGATTTGTTGTAATGAGTTAGATATATGTGTTTAGTTTTGCGAGTTATGTACTCGTCAAAATAAATAATTTTTTTTTCTTATCACACTTTTCTCTGTTAAATTAAATTTAGCTGAATAAAAGATATAATTATAATTCAAAATCATATTGATCTATGCTAACATTAATTTGGCAAATAAGAAGTTAATTTAATTTTAATTATTCATTATGACATCGATTTAGATTTAACTCTCTTATAGATGTCGATTTAATGTTGTCGACTGAATCAAATTAAACTTTGATCAATATTGTTCAATATTTATATCAGCAAATATTTATAAATTTTTAAATTAAAAAACATAAGAGATTGTTAACTTACACACTTACTATAAAACCTTTTAAGAAAAACTAGTTTATTACAAATTTTTAATGGTGTCTTTTGCTTTGTTGTCTTTTATACTCTAATTTTATTTATTTGTTATTTAAATAATATAATGGAGTTTCTAGTTAAAACAAATCTCTTATTAATTTGTTTTATGCAACAAAACCACTGCAATTGTATGATTTTTGTAATCAAAATGAAAGTCATAGGTTGGCTACTAATTTCAACTTTTAGTATTTAACTCATATCATATATCATATATCATATATCATATGAATAGTGGATCACAAACTCATCATTTATTCTACAATAATTTTAAATTTCTACTTTGTGATTTGTGAATCATTTTATGTACCTACGGCCCACCACCACCGACTTGAAATCCGAAAACAATTTGCTACATCACATGGGACAGTTCTTGTGGAACCAGTCCCAGATGAAAAGAATGAATGGCCCAGATTCGTCCGTCATTTCTGATTTTCTCACAGTATTCGGACTTCAGACGCAGACATTCTTTTAAACAGATAAAGGCAACAACCTTCAACGGAGAATCCAACAAGTAAAAAAAACCTTTTTTTAATTGTTTTCTGTTTTTCTAACAGCAACAGGTAACTACCAGCTCAACGAACATGTCATCGCACCACCTATCTGAGATAGACTCCACCACCGATTCCGTCGCATCCTCTCCACGTTCCGAACACCATGCTCCTCACGATGCCCATACACGTGTACGGTTCATGTGCAGTTTTGGCGGCAAGATCCTCCCTCGTCCGCATGATAATCAGCTTCGTTACGTTGGCGGTGACACGCGCATCGTTGCAGTCCATCGCTCCACTTCCTTCTCAGCTCTCCTTTCCAAGCTCTCCAAACTCTTAGGCAATCAAATAAATATTTTTTAAAAAAAGGGGAAATTTTTCCTCTTTTCAATCATTTCAAAAGTCATATTTATTCTAATATTTTTTCTTTTGTTTTCTGATTAGGAATTGGCAACATTAGTGTTAAGTATCAGCTTCCGAATGAGGATCTTGACGCGTTGATTTCAGTGACCACCGATGAAGATCTCGATAACATGATGGAAGAATACGATCGGTTAGCACAGAATCAAAATCCTCGGCTAGCTCGGCTGCGGGTTTTTCTTTTCCCCAAAGGCGATGACTCACGCGCTAGTAGCATCAGCTCCCTTTTGGACGGCTCGGTTAATCGCGAACACTGGTTCTTGGACGCGCTTAATAGTGGAGCTAACGCTTCTGGGCTCGAACGTGGCCGTTCCGAGGTTTCCTCGATTGTGTCCGAAGTGCCCGATTATTTATTTGGGCTGGATAACTCCGATGAGGCCCAAACTCGTGACCCGAAATTAAGGTTACGTAACCTTTTGCATGAGAATGTTTCGGTATCGGACCCGGGTTCTCCTGCCCCGGTTGTTTCTTCTTCTCCGTTTTGTTCCACGTCATCAGCGCCTATTGTACCTTCTATGCCGGATCTCCCACCCGTCAAGACTAAACCGGATAGCCCTGAACCCGTTTTGGAGTCAAAGCGAAGCCAAACGGAGAGTTTTGTGGAGCAACCGGCTTCACAGCCAACCGGGTACTCGGGAAATCCTATGTGGCATTATGTTCCGGATTCTCACTATCCTTCTCCTGCTGCCGTACAGCAAATTCCAGTTTATTACGTTCCGGGTCCAGTTCAACCCGGAAATCCTCAGGTTCAATCAGTTCAAGTTCGGGCACAGTATGTTCAGCAGTACCCAATTTCAGGGGGTCAAATACCCGTTGGGTACCATCAGCCGGTTCCCGGTATGAGTCAAGTTTACAGGCCAGTTCAACCCATGGATCCTTACGACCCGGCAGTAAGAGTGACTCCTGATGGTATGAAACAACCAATGTATTATGGAGTTAGAAATGCGGGTCCCGTTCCAGTTTACCCAGGAATGGTGGTCTCTGGTGCGGAGGAATTGAGTAGAAGTGGATCGGATATGACACCGGGTTGGATCTCCCAATCAGGACAGTAAGTATTGGTTATATATGGCAATAATGGCGTGATAATTTTGTTTAATTTTTTTACTTTTCGTGAATTGATGTTAAAAGACTGATTAGTATATTTGTCTTAGCTGCAATTGGTTTGGGAGTTTTTGTGTGATTGAAACAGTGAATGGGAATATGAACAATGGTGTATAGAAAAACAAAGTTTCCCTTTGTCTAATGATGTTATGGTTATGTCTTAAGCTTAAACTAGTATATGTTCGAAGGATCTGACAATGAGTGTCCTAAGCTTGAACAAGTCATAACTATTTGACTAAATATTAGTTTTAATTCAAATGATTCCTGCATTCATATTTTATGAGGTGATATTTAATATGTTTAAATCCAAACTTTAACACTTGTAATTTTTTTTTATTCTCAAACTTCAATTGAATTTGAGATTAAATTTATATGATTTATGAAACCATTAAAGACATGATATTTAACAAATTTGAATTCAAATCTTAATATCAATAATTTATCCTCCTAGTTTTGACTTTAGCATTATATACATGCATACATACTTACATACATATACATATATATATATATATATATATATATATATATATATATATATATATATATATATAAAAGCCTCAATTTTGGAAAACTAGCCTGGGGTGTTTGAATCTTACATCTTTTCCTTTTCCATAGTTTCAAGGAGGAAGGGTGTTTTAATATACACTCACAAGTACCAAAATCCTAAACCAAAGTTGACCATTATATTGGTTGATTAATAGCTATAGGTAGTGATTCCGATTTGTCTATCTTGCAACGTATATGTAGTAACACATGAATGTTAACAGCATCTAGAAGTGAGACCGTCTTCTTGCATGCTTCAAGGTAATTCATTCACAAGTACCGAAACCCTTGAAGTAATGAAATTATGAACCTTAGGACTCTTGGGCCAGTATAGGTCTTCAAAGTTGAGGTCATGGGCTCTTTAACTCAGAATTCAGATTGAGATTGGACAGTCATAACTCATATGAATGAACTGAGCACATCCGTACAAACAAAAGCCCAGTGTTTTCAACTAAATATGGATTAGGGATAGGCAGGAACATTTCCAGTATTTTCAAATACTTGAACCATTTTCACTAAATATACGAATATATGCTAACCCTGTTTTTTTTAATTAAAATAAACTATGAAATTTGTATGTTTTATGATTTCGAGTATCAATTGAAGTGATTCTATTTTTATTTTTAAACTTTTAAATATTTTATAAATTTAAAACTCGAATCTTAATATTTATATTATTTTCCTCTAACCTAAAAACCACAATAGCATCCTAAAACAAATTAAGATGCTTTATAGATAATATCGAGAGATATGTAAACCTTCGAGTATAAAGAAAGGGTGGTCCATAAAAATGAATCTTATATTAATCGAAAAGAATTTTAAAAATAGCATATGGTAGCAATAAATTAGGAAAGCGATCCAGACATTCTCTCTCATGTCCACTGCCATGACAACGCAAATATCATAAATAATGGATGTAAAGATGTGTGAATAGTAGATAATGATTTTGTCTTTGTATTTCAGAAAAAGGCCCCACACCTTGCGCTCGGACGATATGATGCTGCTAGCTGCATTGGGTGAAAGGCGTGCATGCATGCACTCATACTCTCACATGAATCACTAAGATTTTGTTAATGAAAGATTAGTAAAAATATGGTTTATAATATCTTTTAGCATTTAATACGATAGTGGATTATGAATTTAGTTAATACACGATTAATACGATTTCTTACCAAAATTCTAATAATATTTCTTACCAAACCTAATAATATTTAATAATTTAGTGCTATGAAATCATTAATTGTAATTGGATTAATATATTAAAAATAATGTGGATAATCAAATGTCGACAATGTAATAAAAAAAAAAAAAGGAAAAAGCAAAAGTTTTGTTGGTCTCACAATGAGTGGAATGAATTTTTGTATAAGCTTTTTTAGGCTTTCTCTTGAATCTATGACAACCAGAGAATCGATTTGGGTCACCAAGAAGAAGACAGTCGCAAGGAAAGTGAAGAAAGAACA
This sequence comes from Firmiana major, assembly GCA_033439115.1. Taxonomy (NCBI): domain Eukaryota; kingdom Viridiplantae; phylum Streptophyta; class Magnoliopsida; order Malvales; family Malvaceae; genus Firmiana; species Firmiana major. Next base: position 1,195,759 of record CM065914.1, on the reverse strand, counting down.
AAATAAAAGAGAAAGAGCAAATAAAAGATACATTCTCTATGGAAACAAATTAAGATGGGAAAAAGATTGAAGCTCTTTGGCTTCTTCCTGATTTCTATCCTTGTGATTGTCTTTAAATTTATTTTATTTTGTTGTCATTTATTTGACAATAAAAATTATATATATATAGAGAGAGAAAGTTACTTTATAAACGTTATCGGTTACGTTCAATTAAATTCTAATGATATGTTAATTAGTATGATGAGGTATATTTCTTAAAATTAATTCAAAGAGTATATATTATAATATTTTGATTTCACTTATGAATTTACATAATTTCATTATTAATGTATCAAAAATAAATATACACAAAAAGATTAGATAACAAAGATTGAAGTTATTAAAGTTATTAAGAATTCTAGCTCAATGTTATAAACCTCTCAAACTATCATTTTTAAGCATTTGATTCAGCAAAATTGTGTATTTTTTTAATTTAAAAAGTGAGACCAATTTTTTTTTTCTTTTTAATAATAAAATTAATAAAAAGGGTTTTTTGAGCTAGCAAATGTGAATGGAAAGACCAACAAGTTATGATTTTCATGTTTGCGGTTCGGCAATGGAGAAACTAATGATCGTTTACCTAATTGCCTATACACAGTATATATGGTGTGAACCGAAATCCTGGTGTAATGCTGACGATTATCATATGTCTTCATCTTGCTATGAGAAAGTTGGTTGGTTCAAGTGCTTTGACTATAGTGCAATCATTATTTAATGTCTGGAAAAAGCAAAGAAGGCCAAAGGCTGATGCTTCTGCCTGCCTCGATAAACACTAATGTCCAAAAAAGGCACTCAGGTTAGTTGAACTTGAATGTGAAAGATCCTAGCTAGCTACTTCACTGTTATACACAAGATAAAATTAGTGAAGGAAGTTTTTAATTGATGTTTTAAAATCAAAAAATGATGATTAATTTGATTTTTAAAATTGGTAAAACATTAATTTGGTTAAAAAAGATAATTAATATTGATCAAATAGATTGAAAATTGAAAATTCAATTGGTTCAATTTCAAATTTAAGATACTTTATTGAAACATTGCTTTTAAGCACAAGAGAATTTGTTACTTTATTCACCTTTGCTTTTTTGTATGGCTAAGAGAGTATGAGAGCTGCATTAAAGTTAAGTGAAGGCATGCATGTTCCATATTTGGTAAATCTACCTCTTAAGAATGTATAACATGTCTTTTTTTTTTTTTTTTGGTGCTTTTAGGTATGGTTTCCTTTGTTTTCACACTAGCAAGTCTAGAGGGATTATTTTCCAAATAAATGCTATCAAGAGAAAACCTAAATTCATTTATGGATGTTATAAATCATTTGAATATAAAAGTAAATATTAATATCAATAGAAATTCATGTTTTAGCCAGTAGCATACATACATACATATATATATATATATATATATATATATATATATATATATATATATATCTCAAAATCTCAACCACATAAAGTTTCAAATGGATGCATGGTTGTGATTAATTGTGTATGCATTTTAGCATGCATGTACACATGCACCAGAACCATGCATAGTGCATATATAGACCATGTATGGACTATTGAACATCCTAATTTGTGAAGATGAAAAAGTTAGATTCAAACTAATAATCAAGGGATTTCGTTATAACTTAAAACAACAAAAGTTAAGGATGATCAATAGATCAACAAGGATTGTGAAAGAATATATGCTCACTTCCAGCACAAGGAAATGAAACTCAAAGCTGTCAACCTGTCATGAAAACGAAAGATTACTAGAACACTATTTTATGTTCTGAAGAATTCAAGAATTAAAGTTACAACAGTATTTCAGAACTCTCTTCGGGGAGAACAATGTGGTTTTCGCTTCTGGCTATATCTTATTTGTCTCTTTGTTCAAAGGAATTGGCCGTATTGGCACTAAAGATTAATAGATGGTGGCTCAAGGCAAGGGGGGAAGAAGCCACTTTAATTGTCGATATTTGTGGTCTGTTTTCAGAATGCGTTGATTGGCATGCGGGCTGATTTGTGCATATTAGCTGCATCTTTTGGCAGCAAAATATGCCCCCACTTCTCTGCTCAGGTAGCCATCCATGTTTTGCTTGATTTTACCATATTCGTTTCTTGAATAGGATGGGAAATTTCCAAGAATCTGAGACTGCTGGTTGCAGTGGTGGGGTTCTATTGCTTTTGTTTCACAGGATTCTCAACATTATGCTGAATTCCTGATGTCGCTTCTCGTCAAACGTTATTAATTTCTTACAATTAGCGGCATCTATATCTATGAGACAAGAGGCATTGTACCCAGAATTGACATTTATCACAAACACGTGAGTCACATGTACGGGAAGAGCTCTTGCCTGCTGAAAGGAATGCTGCATGCATCAATGGAGGTAACCATCTTCGTTCGGCAATATGACGGGGGCTAGCTCAGACTATGAATATTGTATAAGAGATTGGATAAACAGTATGTCTCAGCTTACTCTTGTAAATCAGATTCACATTGAGCAATAGCAAATGGAAATAATCAATCAGAGAATGTGAACTTGAAAGTTGAAATGCAAGATGATGACTGAATCCAAGATATGTAAAAGCCTTGAATTTCTAGTTGTTAGGTTAACAAATTAAATAGGACTAAATCTGTATCCTAATCCCTATACACCTGTATGATCTTTGCACAGTTTGGAGTCAAGGAATGTGGCGCAATAATGAAGGGAAGTGGCACCCTTAAATGGTCAAGTGGCTTATAATTTAAGTAAGAAAGAGGGAGTCGATAAGTATTCTCAAATCGTTATATTGGCTTTTTAAGGTATAAAAAATTTGAAGCTTCGAGTATTAACATTTGCATTCACTTTTTTCGGAATTAGAGACTTCTATTTATGTTTAAAAAAAAAAAGAAAAGAAAGAGACCATGGGGTTGTTAAAGAAAATAAAAGACAAATTTATTTTTATATATTTTGTAAAAAAAAAAAAAAAAAGACTACCCAAGTCAAGCGTTATGTATAAAAAATAAGAGAAGGCTGGTAATGGTATGCCAACTATTCATCTAATCTAATGCCATAGCCTATCCTATGGGGCAAGAGCGGAAGTGTATTTAGCGGTGGATTATGCGGCGCGCTTCTTTAAAATCGACCGGCACTCATCGCGGGACGAAGAGATGACATATAGCGCAACTGTCTCGATACAGTCTCACTCCTTCGGGACCACGTGTCTCCTTTTTGCCTTGCTATTTGCTGTTCAATTGAAAATTAACTTTGTTTATCTGTTCAAGTAATAAACCAGTCAAATGCTTTAGCAGAAAGATTCAGTTTGTAGTTGAAGACATGGGATTCGATTCTGCCACAATTTACTAATCTAAATGTCTAGTGACTGGCAATGGCACGGTGGGAGTATAGAAGTACATGCGACTAATAGAAGAACTTGCCAAACAATGTAAAAGATTTCTCTTAAAAAATGATGTGAGATGAAAAATTCTATCTAAATCTTCAAGATTTTATTATTTTTAAAAATAAATATTTTGACCCAAAATCACATAATTTTAATATATATATAAGTCAATTACTAAGCTTAAATTGATAATATCACATTCTAGATATCAAGAATGAATTTTATAACAATTTATTATTTTTAAATATTTTTTAAAAATTATTTTAAAGGGTATTAAAAATATTTCATAGTTAACAAATGTTTTAATGAATAAATCTTTTAATACTGATTCAATAGAACGAATTTTTTATACTATCAAATTAATAATTTTTTAAATGTCATTTTTTAAATTAATGAACTAATGACCTATACAAAATTTACTCAATATCAAATGTATACATGTTCAAAGAATAAAAATTTAATTTGAGAGAAAAAATCTTAAATTTACATAACTTTGATATTTTAAAAGTAAATATATAATTATTTGAAGTAATATTATGATATGTATGTCTGAATTAGGTTCAATTCGACATTAGCTTTAAAAAAGTAGAATCCTTATCCAGATTAGTTTGGATTAAAATCATAGAACAATGTGTTGCTGTAAAATCTTTACAGTCGTGTTAAACCAATAAAATTGCAACCTCAATTACCTGTTTTTCTCTTTTCCAAGGGAGAGAGAAGGGAAGGCGGGACCAACAACCATATGAGTTAAATAGGGCAGCTGCCGAGACTGAGAAGACTCAGAAGTGAAGTTGAAGACTCCACAGCTTCTTTTTCAGCTAGAAAGCGAAGCCTCTCTTTTCCATCATTATTAGACACTCTCTAGCAAACTTACGCTTCACATTTATTTCTTTCTCGTTCTTCTCTTGAGACCATTCTCTCAAATTACGCGAAAAAGAGAAAGAAAAAAAAAAAGAAGAGCAAATTAGCTAAACAGAAGGAAGAAGAGAATTGACATGGAGTACTTCGATCTTGAGGACCCATTCACAAGCTTTGAAGAACAAGATAAAATTTTAACTCTCTTCTCTACAGAATCTGATCACATGCCTTCTCAGAACTATTTTCAACGTTTAAAGAGCAGTGACTTCTATATTTCTTTCCGGCAGGAAGCCATTTCTCTCATTTTGCAGGTATCTGATTTCTATCTGTTCTCTTTCATATATATATATATATATATATATATATATATATATATATATATATATATATATATATATATATATATATATATTTTTAATGTTTGTTTACTATTCTTGTCTTTTATTTCTTGTATTTTGTTGTAAACTTGTTTAGTTCGTCAGGCACAGTGTTCTTGTAACCTTGATTCCCACACATCATACCTGGCTGTTAGCTACATGGATCGGTTTATCTCCAGGCAAGAAATCCCGGTATGTTGTCAATCTAAATATTCTCTTTTTATTTTTATAATTGGTTGGTTGAGAAGTTGAATGAAAGTAAAGAAAAACATGAAATAAGATGCAGATTGTTCATTCCAACAGAAAATCGGTTGATAAAACAATTTTAGCTAACAATCTAATTTGTCTTGAATTTTGTAGCAAGATAATCTATGGGTTCTGAGGCTTGTTGTGATAGCTTGCATTTCTTTGGCTGCAAAGATGAAGGAAATACATTTCTCTTCTTCTAATTTCCAGGTAAAAAGCATTTCTTTTGGATTAACAATTAATGTTCTACTTTTTATCTCTTAAATTTTGTTATCCTCATGCAAGACTAATACAAATGAAACAGAGAGAAGAAGGATTCATCTTTGATGCCCCAGCAATCCAACGAATGGAGCTCCTGATTCTTGATGCTTTGAATTGGCGAATGAGATCAATAACACCCTTCTCTTTTATCTGTTTCTTTGTATCTTTGTTTGAACAAAAAGATCCACCTTTGACACAAGCATTAAAAGAGAGAGCGACAAACATAATCTTCCAAGCTCGTAATGGTAATTAAACAGAACATTAATCATTTCTGTCATGTTTTAATCAGAAAACAGCTTAAACCCTTACGAGAAAAACGGTTTTTGTTACAGAAATCAATCTGCTAGAGTTCAAACCATCGACAACTGCAGCATCAGCTCTTCTTCTGGCATCTCATGAGCTCTTCCCATTGCAGTTTCCATCTTTCGAAACCTCAATTTTGTCTTGTGATTATGTGAATAAAGTAAGCAATTAGTCCTAATATTCAGTTTTACTTTACATTGAATGAATATTAATAATTTTTTTTTTCTTTTTGCAGGAGAACCTGTTAAAATGCTTTAATGCAATGCAAGAGATGGTGATTAACGAAATCAGCGAATCAATTTTAGATACGGTGTCAAGCTCAAGTACAAGAACCCCAATAAGTGTTTTGGATTGTCGCTGCACCAAATCAGAAAGTGAGAGTACCATTAGCACCATGCCTGCCACTGCAATGCCTGAAAAGAGAGAAATCAAGCGTCGCAAATTGAATGGTCTTTGCAGTGAAAGTAATAGGTTGCAGATTTCCCAGATTCAACCATGTGGCTAAGATTTTCAGCTAGATTTTCACTACCTAATGTCCTAGAGGTAAAAAAAGGCATGATTGGCTTTGATCAGAAGCTCAAGAGAGATGGCACAATGTCACCAAATAAGCCCCTCTTTCTTTCCCTGTTCTTTGTCTAAAAACTGAAAAAGAGAATAAAAAAGAATAAAAATTTTGGAGATGAGAGCAAATTATTAAATGTAAACGGAGGCCAGCTGTTGGAGAAGGGACATGAAGGACAGAAACATGCGTTCAGATGTTAAAATAGCCCTACTTGTTTGTGTTAATGTTGTATTGCTTTGTAGCAGATAGGGAATAGAGCAATGCTTCATTCAATAAGATATTTTAATGTAAACTTCAAATAAGAAAATGGTTTTCATCAACAGGCACAGATAAAAGATGGAGATTTCATTTCTCATTGCAAAGTATAGAAGATAAACAAGAAAGATGAGATGGGCGGGAAAGAAGATATCCCAATGCCTCCTATTAGCTATTACTATTTAAGAAAATTGCAAAGAATTTGTGGGGATAAGAGAGAGAGAGAGAGAGAGAGAGGGAGAGAAAGGCAACGTTCAAGGCACGTTGCTGTCTTAAAAGATTTTGGTATCTTTGTCGAGATACTACACAATTTATGTGCTTGAAAACAACCGAGGGAGAATTAACTATGTTTTTGTCTTTATGGGTTGTTGAGGAATCGAGAAACATAACAGGTAAATGGTTCTTGAAATTTATGTTTTGTTTAAGCTCAAGAACCAAAATCAGCTTACTTTTGAGGTTTTGCTTTCCTGTTTGTCAATTGGGGAAGATGTTTGTGTAGAATTAAATTGTCTGTAGTATTGCGAAATTTGTTATTATTGATTGAATGGGGCAAAGGTTGATGGTCCTGAATGATGCTTTGGGCACAGTTTTGGAGGGAAATTCAGGGACCACTGGGTCATTTTTAGATGGTCCAAGGATTCAAACTCAAATTGCAAGCCAAGCTTTTAATCTGTGCATAAAGTTGTTCCTGCCATTTCTGTACTTCAGTTTCTTCACAAAAATTCTGGAGTTGTTTTTTCGATGAAAACTACTTCTGCCTTCATCCCTTGAATTTAATCTACGTAATTTGCAATTTTGTTTAAAATTTCCTGCATTTCTACAAGAGGAAAGTTTAAAACCTGAATCTAGAGCCAAGGTTTTCATGCATTCAATAATGAAGCTGCAATCTTTGTCGCTTTAAGAGTTACACAAGAAAATTAAGAGCTAGAATCCAATCAATGCCAATGCCAATAGCCCTGTAACCAATATTTCAGTACTTGACAAAGAGATAATTAGCCTCCATAAATGTTTTCTTTCATCAAAAGGTCGAGCCAAACATCATTGCAGGAATGACCCTGATACTGGAACCACACCAGCTGAGAGCTGCCCGCAGAAACTCCAGGCTCTGCATAAATGGCCCTGGAATTTTCCACTCTGTATGGTCCTTCTGCAGTGAATGGCTGCTCCAATATGTTTTGAAGTTCTCCAAATGAACCAATTGTTTGGTTTTTACCGATTTCGGCTGCAGGGTTGGAGCTTGATGAAGGTAAACTGTCAGTAGAAAATTGTGGGGAAAACTGGATTGCACCGAAGCTTTCCGAATTTGATGCTCTTGGAGCATTGGCTGGTTGGAGATCAATTTCGGATGAGCTCTTCTGTTCGGTTTCAAGAACAGATATTTGTGGAGGTTCAGTTTTTGACACTGATTTGTACTTCAAACGTTTGCTTAAGTGAGTATGCCAATAATTTTTAATCTCATTGTCCGTTCTTCCAGGCAACCTTGATGCAATCACTGACCATCTGCAAATTTACCATTTTTCTTTGGTACAGAGGATCAAAAAATATTTAACTTCCATAACAAGAAACTGCTCAAATTCTTTTACAAACATATTACATCTAAGTCTCAATTTCAAGGCATTTTATAGAGATTTTTGTTCCAAAAACCAGCATCAGTTGCAGCAATCATGACAAATCATTTCATGCAATTAGGAGAATAATCAAATCGAGTCAAGATGATTCAGTATCAAGATCGAACTTGACTTGACATAATATTCGAACCGTTCGAATTCGATTGGATAGGTTAGAACTTGACTCGTTAGTCTGGATTTGTCATTTTTTACTGTATATTATGTGTCAAAATAGTAAATTAATAATAAAATATCAAAAATATATATTAAAAAATTCAATTAGACTCGCAAGTTTCTTAAATTAAGTATTAAAAAATTTGAATTTAACTCGACTCAACTCGTTATTCAAAATGTTTGAGTTCGAGTTCAACTCAAAAATAAACTAATCAAATTCAAATACTCATCAAATTAAACTCAAGTAACTTACGAATAACTTGACTCGTATATAGTCCTATATACAATCACGCATAGACATCAATACTATACATGGATAGTGGTACATCAGCCTGCAGCACTTACCGATTTCCAAGCCTTCCATGCAAGTCAACTATGGTTTCCTCTTCTTCCCCAGTGAAATTTCCACGCTTAAGTCCAGGCTTCAGATAATTCAGCCAACGAAGTCTGCAACTCTTCCCGGACCTTTGCAATCCTACAAGTAAAAACTAGCAATAAAAGACTGAATAGAAGTGTAAAGTAGCCAAAAGCTTTAGTATTTCTTCCTTTTTTACCTGCTGGTTTGGCCATCTTTGTCCAATTCCAGATACCATATCTATTAATATAAGCTATCAACTTGTGGTCTTCTTCGGGACTCCATGGACCTTTTCTTAGAGTTATCTGTTCGGCAGACTTTGCCATCTCTGCAAGAAGCAAATCAGATTTCAAGCTAATGCTAAAGCAAAAAGGTTTTATAGAAAGACTGGATGCAGTTTGTCAATCAATTCTGTGCAAAAACGTGTTTCAATGCCCTGAAATTTTCCAACGATATGACAATTACAGAGCAAAGCATTTATTCCAAAGAGGATTCCTCGTGGAACATATGGCTCTTTGTACTATTTCACAGCTTATAATATGCAACGAGGACTGCCTCGAACATGGTTGATGATTAACTAAAAATTCCATCGCTGATATATTGCTGCTGATGTCTAGCGACTTGGGTCAGCACTCAGCACGTTGCCGACATGTTAAGTTGAATATGAATGAGAATTTTAAAGCATATATAGTACAGAATTGGAAAATAGTTAGAAACTTAGTTCAACAGTTTTATAAAGAATCAAGACAAGACAAACAGTGCGGTACACTGATGCTGTGTGTGTTGAAGCAAAATTTCCTTGGAAGCATATTCAACATTCAGTCGACTTTAACAAGAGCCATGAGAAAAGACAGCCTGGCATACAGTACAAATTTTGCAAATCAAAGTCAATTATGCTTTTTTTTTTTAAATTTAATTTAGATATTATATGTTTAAATCTATTTCCAAGCTATTCTTTAAAATAAACAAAATACAAATTTTGGAGAGAAGCATCTACTGCAGTCAATGTGAATAAAATGTTGCCTGATCAATCAAGGTAAAGATGAAAGGAGGGCAGAGACTCAAAGTCTATCAAACGAAAGTAACAATGAAATGTAAAGCTGGATTGGATGTCCTCAAAACTCCCCCCAAACTGTTACAAATAGTTTCCCTTTATGAACATGCAGGCACATTATCTTTATCCTTGAATAAAATGGATCATCATTCCAGCAGGATTCTGTGGTCCAAGCCGGTAACACTTTGCTCCTCCATCTGCTTGTCTAGCATCCCTCCATCAAAGAATAAATTTTCCTGATGTTTGTAATTCACAGTTGTATCCGATATCGGACAAGATCTTTGAATAGACAGCTTCTCATGTTCAAGCGTTATCTTCAGCATTTAAACTATCTTGCATGCTGCAGGGCTCAGGAGCCTTAATTGATATAGGAGGAGGGTGTAGCTCAAGGAAAGTTTTGCTCCCTTCACCATAGCTTCCTATGCATATACCACCACGACCATGCCATGTACCATCTTGGACGTTGTTCATCTCCAATGTTCTGGACTCCTGGTCCACCTCAAAAGAAAAAAAAAAATGAAGCTAATTATCAAGATTTAGGCAAATGAAAGATTTAAATAACTTAAATTTGACCCACATTTGATTTTGATTCTTTGATAGTATCAGTAATCAGAGGTCTTGTTGTGGAAGTAGAGTCGATAAATATAATATTAAAAAATTCAAACACAGTTTGGCAAGGACAAGAACCTGGGATAATGTACAGCAAGGGCAGATAAGGTGGTAAATGCAATCATCCAGTAAGCTATCATTACCCTGCAAACAAAACAGAATTTCCAACAATTCTATTGTTTTAGTAAACATGAAACGGATGTGTAAGTTACTGAGAAAATAAAAGTGAAAATATAATAGCTATAAGAAGTATATAATCAATATAAACATAAAGTAAAGATCAAGAAAGCACAATGATGGATCATGTGGTTGAAATTCAAGAAAGCTAGTCATACCCAGAAAACAGATCAATAACACCACCATTTATAAATGACTACAGATTTTCCTCAATCTAGTTGGTCCTTTTAACCTCTTTGAAACTTCAAAGTCAGTCCACGAGAATTCAAACATCCTCAGTCAGTTCAAAGCAGTCAACAGAGTCAATTAGAAATATGAAAACTACTAAACAGAAGAAAATATCATAAGACCACTTATCATTAGAGCCTGGAGTCAGAAAACAATGAAGCATGATGATAAGTAGAAGTTCTCACCCTAATATTGAATTTTCTTTTTATCTGTGCACGGAAGAAACCCAAATATGCTCCAATAGATATGGTGAAAGCAACGGCCAAATACAGAAAGCAATGCCGCTTGGTGACAATAAAGGCAAGGAAGTTGAGAAGCGCACTCATAACAAAAATGAAATAAACAGTTCCCTGCAAAAGCACATAAGAATTGAGAATATGTTGAAATACAGCATCATTGACAATAAACTAAAATTTACAGGAACAAGAATACATATAAAAACAGCAAAATCTCTAAACTAGCAATGTGACTATGAAAACAACATGCCTGGGAAAATGACCATTTGCAGGTATGGTATTTTGAGTTGTATAAGAATGTAGAAACATCAAAAAAATTTACCTGAATAAAACAATAACCGAAACCAGCCCGCCTCATGTTCTTACCAAATCTGTAGCAGGGGCAACTGCAACATTAAAACACAGTATTAAATGAACATAAACATAATCATGGACATCAGTTTCATAACATCAAAACAAGAAAAAAAGTAAAAAGAAAAAATAGTAGCAGGCTTCACCCAAACCCCATGACAGGTAACTCAAAAAGGGATGGGGAGGAGCAAGGAGAAACTCAGATAAGCAGCAATCACCAGCCAATGAACCAATTAAACAAATAAAAGTTATTTCTTTTTTCTTTTTCTTTTTTCATTTCTTGGCGGTCTCCATAAGTTTCGGAATTAGAGACCAAAAAGACAATTAGACAGTGGGAAACAATTTTAGTACTGCTATTTTTTATTTTTTCCATTGAGAAGAAGTTTCTTCCTTCGAAAAATGTTTAATTTTCCAAGGAAACAAACGGCCTTTTCTCAAAATCAAAAGAAAGAGAACTGACCAGGCAGATTCGAGAGCGACACGGCGGTCATCCAAGAAATCAAGAACAACTTCACCTTCCCACATCCTCAAAACGCCACCAAAGTCACCGTCCCCTTGTTCTGAACAATCCTCAGCGGTTTCAAGTTTCCTCCATTTGCCTTGGGTTTGCAAAGCCACCGTCGAACATAGCATGTCGAAATCCAACACCGACATTCCATCTAACAGCCTCTTTTCTTCTTCTTCTTCTTGCTCCTCTTCGTTTCCATTTACAACAACTTTCTCTTGCCTCTCTAATTCCGCCATTAAAAAACAAGCAAGGAAATTTTCACAGCTTAACCTCTCTTTTCGACAATAAAAGATCTGCCTTTTCAAGTTGCGTCTCTTCTCTTTCTCTCTCCTTCAATTATTGTTTGGCTGGGGGTGATTAATGGGGTGTGGAGGCGGATAATCGACCAGACAGCTGTTGCCACGTAGGATCTAGATTATAGGAGATTTAAGATTATAATCTGCTAATTATGCAATAATCTATGTTAACGTTTGTAATCTCCCTTCACCGATTTCCATCCGAAGAAGAAGCGGAAAGAAAACAGAAAGAAAATCTTTAATTTCGGGAAAAAGTTCTTCTCTTTTCTATTTATTTCTTTCGGGTAATTTTTAATAATTAATGCTAGTAATTGTCTACTCATATTCGAAGATATTTCAACTTTCTAAGTTTCAAGCTTTAAACTTTGTTGACTTTCGTTTCGTCTATAGATGGTACAAACAAGGATGTAGACAGAGAAAGCGACCAGCTTTTGGGGCTGCTAGATTCAGGAGTTGACCAGAGGGGTTGGGACTTGGAACTGGATAAGTAATATGAAACCTTGTTTTGTGTCTTAATACTAACAATAATATTAACACTAAATGAGTTTTTTTATATATTATATATATCTTTTAAAAATATTAAAAATAAAAAATATAATATAATATATATATATATTCATAATTCTATTTGTAAAATAAAAAAACTTCATTATTAATTATCTAAATATTAATAATGGTGCTGAAATTGAAGAATTGTGGATGGAAAACTTAGCATTGGCATGAATTCGGCAGAAAGGAAGCATGGATAGATTATGGGTATTATATCATTGGGGAGGCAAGGAACAGCGTGCCGTCGGGAGCAACTAGCCATGGAGATGCTGAGCTGTTTCTGTACCCAAAAGCCAAGGCTAAAGCTACTTCATTATTTCTAATTTTTGGGACCAATCTAAGTTTACGTGTGGTTAGACCTGGCAAATATAGACACGACACGAGTGACACGACACGAACACGACACGAAAAAACCGTATAAGTGTTTGAAAAATTCGTGTTTCGTGTTTATCCGTGTCAACACGAATTTTGACACGCCAATTTTCGTGTTTAACCGTGTCAGACACGGCTAAACACGTGTAAGACACGGAAACACGTTTTTTTAAACCGTGTCACACGAATACACGAATACACGATACACGTGTAAGACACGAAAATAATATATGTTTGTGGGAGGAGTTGAACCTTGGCCAAAAATATTTTTTTTAAGTATTTACCAAATAAACTACTATATTATATTGAAATAATATGGAATGAAAATTAATTTATATCTTAAAATGAATTAATACTTTAATAAATATTGTAAAAAAATAAATTAATAAATTAAATATAAAATTAAATTAGTTAAATAATAAAAAAAATTAAATTCTAAAAATAAAGTATTAAAATTAGAAAAAAAATTGTTGTAAGTTAATATACAATTAACAATTCTAACATATATGATATTATAATGCATGTATATATATATATATATATATATATATATATATATATATATATACACATAATATTTTGTTATAATGTATAAAATATAAATATTGTATTGTAATAGAAGAGTTTTATAATTAATTATTTTGTATCACTGACACTAACGTTGTATCACATGATATGATGATACGAGTTTATACTTTATATAATTATAAATTTACAATATAGTAAGAAATTCTATATTTTATTCTATATCAATTATCATATTATAAAAAATCATAATAACAAAATAATAACATACAAATAATTATGATAAGAATAAGATATTAATATATATATATGATTTATTTTAAATCATAATATAAGTTTATAATTTATAAGAAATTATTTAAATTGTAATATAAATTTACTGAATCCTATTGAGTTATGTTAACTTTTTGAATTGTTATTTCTTACATTGTATTGAGTTATCGTATTTGCGAACTTAATTTTTAAATGTTTGTTGACTATTATGTTTATTGACTTAATGTTAACTTTTTATAATTTGTTTCTATATTTTTTAATTTTAAATAAATATTATGGATGATATGAATTGAAGATTATTATTATGTTATATTTGTTAGTAATATTTGAATGCATGTAAATTAAATTATTGATGTAAATCAATAAATATTATGATTTTTTTCTTTTTGATTATGTTTTATTTTTAATCGTGTCATCCGTGTCGTGTCTATTCGTGTCGTGTTTAATCGTGTCAGTTATATTTTTTTCGTGTTTATCGTGTCGTGTCGTGTCATGTCGTGTGACACGGATAATTATAACGTGTCAACCGTGTCGTGTCACGTGTCACACGTATAAAATACGTGTCGTGTTCGTGTTTATGTTTCAGACACGTTTTATAATTCGTGTCGTATTCGTGTTTCATAAATTCGTGTCGTGTCTTAATTCGTGTCGTGTCGTGTCATGACACGGATACACGAATTGCCAGGTCTACGTGTGGTGGTGGAGAGGTTGTTGATGTTTTTATGGTTTTTTGATGATCAAATAAAGATTCTAATCATCTTATGCATGATTCCCATTAAAGGTAGGTTTTGAGAGTAATCAGTTACGAGTTATCGCCAAATCTCAACCACCCCACGCGGATAAAGCGTTTTGTGCTGCTATTTGACCGCCATCTTACTCATTACTCACTACGCGCAATTTGCACATTGGCGGATGTTGTCCTTTTGCTCGCATTACTGGACATTTAAAAAAGGGGCCGTGAGCCATCGTTTTGTTGATGTTGAGAGTGACCAAATCCGCCCAATGAGAATATGCCCTGCGTAAGCTTAGCTTATCTTCTCATTTCAACTTAGCTTTCTTTCTTTCTTAAAAAATAAAACATTATTGGCTACAAGTTAAGACGTTCCCCCATAGTTTCTTCACATGATTTAACGATATAGAAGAATCTATATTCTATAGACAGAATATGAGGTTGTGACTGTCATTGTCGTTTTATATAATGGAATATCATTTTCACATCCTTCACTTCCAAAGAAGGGCTCAGACAGAGCCTTCAGCACAAGACTAAAACTAACAGATAGCAATAGTTCTAGACATTAACCTGTAGCTTGGCCCATTGGGTACATTTTCTTTTATTGTGACGGATACTGACAACTAACAAATGGTGATAGAAGTTCTAGTTCTATATGCATTTCCCCTCGATTTAAAACCACGGGAAGAATTTTAACAGTTCAACTCCTATTCTATATGCAGTTCCCCTCGATTTAAAGCCACGGGAAGAATTTTAACAGCTCAACCCCTATATTTACCATTTTAGTTTTGAAGAAGTTGAGCTAGACATGTTTAATCCTGGAAAATGAAACGATATTGCCATTGCTATTATACAATAAAATAAACACATTCATACCAGAAGTACAGAATAGAATGAAGTGCAAAGATATTGAATCCGACAAGTTAAAGCAGATGAAACTTGTAGCATCCTTTCCCCCTTTCCTGTTTTACTTTTCTTCAAACAAATAGACCTAGAAAAGAGGTAACAAAAATAAATTCTATGTCTTAGCTGCAGGCCTCACAAGCCCCAAGCCACTACCGCTTCCCAAATGCTTGAAATCAGTGGCTTCAAGATAATCTCCATGGCCAGCAAAGCCTGTCCCTCCTTTTTCCAAGGTCACCAAATTCCTCTCTTTGCATGCCTTGTCACAGACCAAACAAACTTTATCCACAGCCATAAACCTGTCAGCGCATTTCTTGCAAAAGACGTGACCACAGGTGCTAAGGGCTACCAATGATAATGTGTTTGTCAGAGTCACCTTGCAGCTTGGACAAATGTAGGTCTTATCAAGAGAATTGGATTTTTTCCGTTCACTGTCATCTTCAGTGAAGTAGATGGAAAAAAGACTCTTTAGCTTGAGTTTTTCTTTGCCTTCTGGACAGATTGTACAGGTGGAAGGAGCCTCCACTTTAACAGGTGCTTCTGGAGTGGCAGAGGGAAGCCAGAATGCTTTCATTGTTCGGAGTGCTTCCTCTTCATAAGAAGTGACTTTCACACTATTTGCCCCATGGAACCCATTCTTGTCCCTGCTGTGGTTTCTGTCATTGTATTGCGGTACAGCACCATGGTTTTGCTGATCAAATGCATCAAGCTCTCTTGCTTTCTGCAACATCAACCTCTCCTCCTCCTCTTCCTTCTCTTGCTTCTGCTGAGCAGTGTGGGCAGCAAGCTTCCTGCCACATGGGAGAAAAGCATGCTTCTCAACACATTGTCCCATAAGGGGCAAATTTAGCTTATTTATTATTATTATTACTTAAAGAAAATACTTTGCTTCAACGGAAAGGGGGAAAGAGTTATGTTCTCCTTGCAAATTTTCATATCAGTCTACTAGCCTCCTATAATTGGGCAATTACAAACAGAAGCTTTGGAAAATAACTTATATCCTATCAAACTAGAGAATATACAGATGTGATCTAATTGCAAAATAGATTACATGAATAAATTGTCTAGCTTATCATGAAGTGTAACGGACTAGGGATAATCTAAAACATCGAAAAAAATTCATTAGAAAATCATTCTTCTTGATCTGAAACTCATGATTGTTATCATGCTGAAACACACAGCCAGTGTTTCAGGGAAATGGCTAGTATAACTTAAAGAAGATAAATAAAAGCACACATAACTGGAAGCATCATTCACATTTGAAAACACAAATTAAATTACAACCTACAGAGAGTTATAAGTTGAATTACAGTTAAAGCAACCACCCCAAAGAAAAACAATGAGAACTAATAGGTGATTAACATGATTTCTAAACAAATAAATTGAGTGAAACACCATCAACAATTCATTGAGCCAAACACAAGATTTCTGGGCTAAAAAGGATACCTTTGGATGTCCTTTTTCTGGGCTAAAAGGCATTCGAGAATGCATTCTTTGCAAAAGACGTGACCTTTTTGACAAGACATAGGATCGATGAAAGGCTTCAAGCAAAGGCAGCAAGCATCGAATGGCTTAATCGAGTCTTTCCCCAATCTCTCCTTTTGCGTCCCGTACCCTAACTTCCTCTTCTCATCGTACGTGAAGAAGGCTAAATCGTTGTTGTTCTTGGAGTGCCTTTGAGGCATCTTTGGTTATTTGTCTGGAAAGGGAAAACCCTAATCTAACTGATCCCTATTGTTATTAGATTTGAAAATCGAAATCGAGATCGAGAGAGAAGCGAAACCCTAAAAATTACCAGAGTTAGGACTAAGAAGTTGGATCGGGTCCGTTTAAAAGAGGAACCGAACCGACGGTCTTCTTTTTCCTTGGTTTTGTTTATTGCAATCAAAACGGTGTGCACAGAGCTTTTTTATTTCTTAATTAGAAATAACAATTACAAGCGTAAGTAAATCATATTATTCGAAAATTATTGGAGTCTTATCGGTGATGGTTTGAATTTAATTTATATATTTTTTTAACTAATTTAAATTATTAAAATGATAAATCGAGGAGGATATCAATATTTTAATATTTAATTTGAATAATTTTTAATTTAATAAAACTTTTACGATATATTTTTTATGTTTTTATTATTAATTAAATAATAAAAAATAATAAATTAAATTTAAATTATTTAAACATTTTATTAATTTAAAAAATTAAAATTATTTAAACTTAAATTCAATTTCAACCCTTCAATTTTTGAATAGAATAAATCTCGAATTTAATAGTGGACGATCTGAACACGCTTGATTCCGAACCGCAATGTCAAATGACTAAAACCTCGAAAAAAGACAAAACTTCCGCTCTACGCGATAAGGTGAAAAGCCGAACCAGCACAGTATCCAACATAAAAAACATAAGTCCTTGTCCGGATATACACTCTCTTACGTTATATTTATGCCTTTATAGTTTTTCTTCGCTTCCGACGCTCTTTACCAACTTCTCTTGTCCCTCTCCGACACCCAAAACCCAGAAAAATTAATCTAACTCAACGGAAAATATCGGAAAACTTGCTACATGGCTGCTTCACCCAAGAAGAGAAACCCATCGGAACTCTCGCCTGACCGACCGGCCACTGCTATTTTAGTCCAACCTTCTTCTCCGAGGTTCCCAGTTACCTCCTCCGGGACCAACCGTAAGATCGGTATAGCCGTTGATCTCAGCGACGAGAGTGCCTTTGCCGTTAAATGGGCTGTTCACAACTACCTTCGTTCGGGGGACACTGTCATCCTCCTTCACGTGTGTCCGACGAGCGTTCTCTACGGTGCTGACTGGGGAGCCATAGGCGTGTCACTTCCTGATGATGATGAAACCCAGGAAACTCAGCAGAAACGGGAGCAAGAGTTTGATTTGTTCACTAATAAGAAAATAAACGATCTTGCTTTACCATTGGCGGAATCTCATGTACCTTTTAAGGTTCACATAGTGAAAGATCATGATATGAAGGAAAGGCTTTGTTTGGAGGTGGAAAGGTTGGGTTTGAGTGCTGTGATTATGGGGAGTAGAGGGTTTGGAGCTGCAAAGAGGAGTGCTAAAGGGAGGCTGGGAAGTGTAAGTGATTATTGTGTTCGTCACTGTGTTTGTCCTGTGATTGTTGTGAGGTTTCCTGATGAAGAGAAAGATGGCGGTGGAAAATTTGAAGGGAACCTTGGGTTGGATAAAGTTGGAGATGTTTTATGTCCTTTAGTTGAGGAAGAGGAGCAGGAGTTTCATGATAAACAGTCAGGTTTGCTTTTTTAATTTCATCGTTTCATATGCCAGAAAGTGTCATTGGTTGATCAATTGAGTATGACATGCGCATTATTGTATTCTTCATTCTATTAATAGAAGGAAAATTGAAGAGAGAAGAGGGTTTTTCTGATTATTGATTAACATCTCTTCTTTGATGGAGCCATCAGATTGTTGACAATGAACTTTGGGGGAACGTTCCATCTCTGTCTTTAGCAATTATATTCTCTTTATTTGAATGTGTTGATTGAATCTCAATTTGCATATTGATCAGTGTTATGACATTGATATTCTATTTTTTTTGGATCAGTAGGTTACCCTAGTTGCATTTTGTCTCATTTGTCTTAATTGCTCGAAACCTTTCAATGTCAAACTGTCAATGTCTTTCCCTGTTAAAATTGTGAGCAAAAAAGCTTGTTAATTTGAGAGAAAATTCTCCTGTGTCAGCTTTAGACTCCAGTTACAGTTGGTCTATTTAAGTTTTATGTTCTCTAATTCCACAGAACTAGGATGTTTCCTGGGTGCTTGCTCATAGAGTTCAAATTGATAATTGTCCTTTGCCTAATAATGTTACTGATACTGTGAGTAACATTTATTTGCCACACCTGTTATCTTGATGCATTGCTGTTTTATTCTAATGTGCCCTGAAGGCAATTTACTTCGTAATTCATATTGTAACCAATAGTACATGGGTTTAGCTTCTCCCATGTCATTGCATTCTTTATGGTTTGTGTTAGTTCTCTAATTCCTTTTAATTCAAAGGTTTATGCCAATCAAAGTAGTGAACTGCCATTTTTTTGGTCCATTTTGGTAAGATGTTTTGTTACAGAAAAAGAAAGATGACATCCTGAAATTATGCATTAACATTATCTTTACTCTGTTTTAGTTAAGTTGTGACAGTTTCATGCTATTTGTCAATTGCACAAAATACTGTATTGGTTTCTGCCTCGTGCAAATTAAATGCTACTTTTAATGCATTTATGGATTTTATACATAAGCAAATGGACCTAATAGTTGAAATAATTGAAGCAGATTCCTATGCACTGTTTGCTTTCCTTCTCATCTCTGTTGTTTAAATCTTCTTCCGACCATAACTGTGTCAATGACCCTTTCTAAGGATGAATGGTTCATGCTTTTGGGTTTACATCCAGTAAATTTGTAGATTTCAGTGTAGGATTCACTCTCTGCTGACTTAGCTTAAACCTAATCACCATTTATTTATTTTTCTGAATTGTTAGTTTCCGAAAGGAAAATGGCGTGCTTATGGTAATTTAATTGTATTTAAATCTCGCATGTCCATAGATGTAGTTGCCTATTGAAGCTTATTTATACATTTGCCCCTTTTTTATTACAACATCAATCCATATTGAATCACCTCTATCTTTATCTATGCTGTCAGGGTAACTTCTGCTGTGCAGCACAATTGAGTTGTTCTCTTGGTAGCCTTTTACTTCAGTATCTTGTTGTGGTAGAAGCTGAAGATTTAGGATGAGAAAACAAGAATTTGTATATGATTCTGGACTAGCATTGCCATGTGGGATTTAATGATGCACTGTATTGCATGCAAATTCTGATGGCTTTCTATCCTTTGAGCATTGCTGAAATCAGTTATTTTAGTAATGTGCATCATGTTTCCCTGGAAAATCTGGATCTACTGCAAGGTCTTTCCAAATAAATATCTGTGTTTTGGGGCAATTAGGAGTTTTGCCGGAACTTAGAAGCTATATATCCACATGCATATATGTATATACAGTGTGTACAGTTTTGTGGTTATACAATAAGATAATGTCAAGCAACAAATTAGTCAGTCCCGTAATTACTTAATTGGTATGGTTTATGTTGAATCGCCCCGAAATCTGAGATACTGATAGCTTTCCAAAACCATGTACTATTTTGCATCTAGAATAACATAAAGCATGTAAACGAAGATTATTATTATCCTAAGGAGCTTTTCTCTATTGTCTAGAAACTATGTTAACGTATGAAATTCCACCTTGTTATTTGAGTTCCATTCAGCTTGAAGCCCAAAGAAGTTTTTCAGCAGAATGCTTGTTCTTGGCTGGCGGTTGATCAGTCTGGTTAAATATTGCTAACTGTAT
Organism: Firmiana major; assembly: GCA_033439115.1. Taxonomy (NCBI): domain Eukaryota; kingdom Viridiplantae; phylum Streptophyta; class Magnoliopsida; order Malvales; family Malvaceae; genus Firmiana; species Firmiana major. The sequence goes on along the minus strand of CM065914.1, from coordinate 1,175,183 downwards.
AAACTGACATTTGTAGAGAGTTTTCTATGTACCGTTAAGATGTTTCATATAATTCTTAATGACACCCCCGCAATATCTAATTCACACTCAGTGTTATATGCATGTAGTATCACACTTGCTATCTGAAAAAGAAATTTCATACTCTAAAGTAGTAGTAATGCTCTCTCTCTCTCTCTCTCTCTCTCTCTCTCTCTTATAGGTGTTACGGCTTCAACGGTTTTGCTGTTTCGGGTGAAAATTGACATCCTTTTCTGTTTGTTGCAGATTCGAAGAAGGCTTTATAAGCAGCAAGGAGGATGCTGAGGGAGCCAGTTCAGAAGTTGGGATGGTCTTAATGGAATGTCTGAACCTGTCTTGTGTGAACATGTTTGCTGGTATTATTGTTTTGTTTTTTACAATATGCCTATGTATTTTTGTAAAAGTTTGGCTTGATGAGTGAGTAATCAGAGAGATAATCTATTTGCTTTCTTCAGCGCATTAAAATGTGGAAACATTTCTCAACATAATGTATGTATAACTAAACCGGCAATTAAAAAAAAAAAAGCCATAGCTTTGGGGCAAATGGAATCCAAAGTTGATCAAAGGCATCCGAGAAAGAACACATTTTCATCTCCATCCATGGCGGTGAATTTATCAGAAGAATAAAACTATAGCCACGCAAAGTTGTCTCCCTCTTCAAGCAACCGATCTCAACCATAGACAACGCTAGCTCAACTTTTCTAATGGATTCATGTTAATGTATGGTTTCGTTAATACTTTCTAAACAACCGGTGATGTGAATTAATGATTATTTTGTTGTATGCACGTGGAGTTGTCGGAAGGTTTACTTCATGGTCACTGATCGAATTAAATAATTAGAATTATTGAATAAATTTTTCTTTTATACTACTTGAAAACTATAGAATACACAAGAAATTAGAATATTTTATCCATTAGCAATCTGCTCTTGTAATCCTCGAACATCTAATAGTGATGGTCCGTTATTAAAATATGCTATAATATCATCAATAAAGAATGAAAGGGATGGTGGGATTGATGCAAAGATGGCTTAGGGTTGAAGTCCCAAGATATTGCTTAAGATTTTAACCTTGATTCTTTTATCAGTAAGAGATTTCAGGGTAAATTTGGATTAATTGTGAGATTAATTCTGATGATATTGGAAATGATGGTAGTGGTAAGATTAAGATTAATTATTGTATTGATATTGGATTTTTGTAATAGTAAAATTAAAATTAGTGATGAAATATGAATTTAAATGCAAATATAAATAATCCGGTGAGGTGAAATATTGCTTATGCATGCGGCTCTCAGTGATTTGCAGATGAAGTTTTGATGGAAAGTTCTTTTTTGCTTTAACAAGAAAGAATGGAAAAACAGTATTTGCATCATTGACTTTGTCACTAGCTTGAGCTGACGGGATAATGTCGGAAAAGCTTGACTTCGATGCAGATAATCATGAAAAAACCAGTCATGTTCCTTCATTAATTTCCTATGTTTTTCTGTCCAAGCTCTCAAAGAATAAAACCAAAACAAAGGGAATGTACTTTTGGGAATGCTTAAGCTTAGTAAATTTGCAGAAAAGGACAAAGAGCAGAAGAACTGCAAAACTTGTGGCGCATGCAAGAGAAAACATTGAATAACGCCACTCCACCTCTAGTTTTCAACTACTTTTTTCTTTGTGAATATCATGGTGAAAGAAAACCCAAATTCTATTGTTTGAGTGCAACTGGTATAATGGTATCTACATTTGCATTAGAAAAGGGTCCCTCTGGTTTCCTGGACTCAAGCACTGTCAAGGGTGGGGTAGAACAAAAATTGCCACTTGTTCAATATATAATAAAAAGGAAAAAGCCCTTGAAGTTTGTAATGGAACTTGAGTAAACTCTCAGGTGTTTGAGGTACTAATGTAATCCTATAAAAAGGGCAAATTCAAGTGTTGGATACCAAATTAGGAAGGTGAGAAGTATAGTAATTAAAGAAGGGAATTTGCTTTTGTCATAATTGGTAGCATTATCTTTTGCATTGATTCCAGGGATTGTGCTGGAAATGGAAAAAGGATAATGAAACTGTTTTTATGGAGATATGGTGCTTGCTATCTGCTTATAAAATTAAAATGCAGATTTGGCAAATCTGATAATTACAACAGTGCAATTCACCCCTTAAACAAAATGTCAGCTGATTGCCTGATTACTAGAAGAAACATGTGATCCCATGTTGAGATTGAAGAATAATCAGGTTTTTCTTAGTAAACAAACAAGATTTACTAGTTGTTCTTAGCCTCATTGAAACTTGCAAACTAACTATACATTGGCAGAATGTGCTTTTAGCTTCAAGTTAAAACTAATTCGCTAATATTTCAACTGGAAAAAGAAAAAACACATACATTTCTACTTTAATTAAATACACCCAAGACAAATAAATCAAGACTGGCTGACTTCTTCTAATTGAGAAAGTTACCTCATATTAAAGGAAAACTAATTAGTCAGTAAAAATGCCATTAACATCTTGAAGCAGCTTCTGCATCATTTGCAGATATCAAGCACTGTTTTCGACTTCTTCACCCGCAACCGTACTCCAGCGTAATCCCTTGAGAGAGTCTCTCACTGATATTTTCTGGTCTTTCAGTGACATAAAGGCATCTAAAGAAGTTGATTCATTTGACGAACCTGAGCCATCCTGCTTCAAGATAGAATTTCAGAAACGTTTAAAAATCAGAATCAATAAAAGAAAGAGTAGCAAAATGAAAATTAGAGAACTAAATTGGCTTACAGTGTCACGCATGCGCTTCAATGAAAGAACTGTTCTTGATTTAGAAGAACCCTCTTGGGTGCTGTCAAACCCGGTGGAACATTCTTCACTTGTTGAAGAACCGGAAACTGGTGGCGTAGATGACCATGGAACCACTTGATTTTCTTCATCACCACCACTATCACCATCATCATTATCATCATCATCATCATCATCATCATCATCTTCACTACTGTTATCTGCCCGATCAAGATCATCATCTTCATCGTCTTCATCGCCTGTTTCTTCATTGCTTATCTCCTCTCTACAAGCATTTCTATTGACACAATTCTCACAAACGGAGACAGTTGGGCCAAGCTTTGGTCCAGAGCCATTCCAGGGCGTAGGAGATTGACAGACGCGGCAAAGAAGAGTTCTCAAATGCTTAGCAACCAGAAAATTAGCACCATGTACCCTGGAATCACAATCCCAGCACAAGATGGCTTGATCTGATTCGCAATACATCTTCGCCAGAGAATTGCAGAGCTCACACTTTTTCATTTTGTTTTTGTTCTTGGTTTGAGAGAACTGCCCTCAACCTTAAATTTCCATGTGAATCGCTGAGTTCTATGCCTATATGTACAGTTTCCGTTCCTGTTAGTCCACCCTAGTGCTTTAAAAATACTTGGCAACTTGGCAAATGTTTACTAAATGCATAATATTCCCCTTCTTTCTTATTTTCTTTAATTATTTTCTGTTTCAATTTTATATTTCTATAAATCTCACATCCTTTCTAGATATGGAAAATCTTCCTCTTGAATTGGAAGTAATGCACCAATAACCTAAACTATGGTTGTATTTGTTTGAAATTTGCCTGCAGCAGTAAAGCGTATTAACAAACCAAGCCATGTTTGCTTGCTTCATAGACTTTAAATTAGTCAAAATGTTTGGTAACTGAGAATCTATGGATTGTTTAACAGGATAAAACCTACTAATCAAAATCAAAGAACTTGATTCCAACTAATCAGCAAATTAAGCAGTAGAAAACAAATGGGGGCCAATTTGCATTGTGATTTCTTAGGTAGGATTTTGGTCATCTATTGGACAGTCAGTACCCACCCAGATCTCGCAACATCCGATTCTATTCAACAATTAATTCGTAATACCAGTCCTAAACCTGGAGGTCTAGTACCGGAGCCAACTATAACTCGTTTATTTTCTTGCTATAAGCATAATCTAATCCTCTCCTATGAGGCCTAATTTGATGTTGAAAGATAAGCCCTTGGTCCCCGTGGAGCTTGTGTCAATTTTAATACTCCGCTGGCAAGCTCGGCTTGGTATAATACTCCCACAGGACACCTGTCAGAATCCCTGTGAACTATCAATTCCGCGGCCGTCATGGTAGTGTTTCTTCTTTGAAGAGTAATTGGTTGGGATCGTTCCGGAGGTTGATGTTTCTTCCAATTGCATTTGTCGAGTGACAATCTTCATGTTGCCGGAGTCAGGATTCCCGTATTGTCTTGTCTAGTCAAAGAGAAACATGCTTTTCTGGTCAATTATTGGTGCAAATAAGGAGGTGTTAAAGATCTTACTGGGATTTTACTAGAAATTATATGTTGAAAACATTCAGGTTTCCCAAGCATTTTGATTCCAAAAAGTAATTATTGGATAAAACTTTGACAGTCAATTTCAGCTTTTAATTTAAGGTTTCGGGTGGCTAGTCATTCTGACAGTCTAATCTAATGTTTTTAATGAGTTTGAAAAACATGTGGCTGATCTTATTTCATCGATCACCTCCAAGTTCAGTAAATGTTTTGTCATGAACAACAATAACTTAGCGTGGAAAAAGTGGAGTTTCACACGTAACTTCTCATGTTCCAATATTTTTCATGGTAGAACGCAACCTGAATCGTCGTGTCTGATCGAATGCAACATGATGAATATGAACGTGGCCTTGCTGCTGTCTGTTTCCGCTGGCCAAGATAGCATTTACTACTCTAAGATAAGGATGAATAAATCTTTTCACCCCGAAGGCCAAATTTGAACGAGGAAAACAAATTTGTGGCTCAGATTGACAAGAGAAAAAGATTCATTTCTTGTTGCCTTTGAGCCCGTGAAGATCAGCTCGTCATGTTTTTGATACTCGACATGGTGGTGGACCTGCTGGTGTGGTGCTTCTTATTCTGTAGGCTGGCTGTTGTCGGTGTCAACTGTCATGTTATATATTGCATTGCTACAGTAAATGTGGACAAGGTTAAACTTTCTCAACCGGTGGCTGAGAAGGCTGTTTTTCTTCACCTTGAACGTGAAATTGAGTGATAGAAAACTTCAAAGCATCTCTTTATGGAAGATGTGAAATGGAGAGGGTGACAGTCTACCACTCCACCAATTAACCATCGAGAACAAGGAAAGGGGACCTGAAGGTCATCAAGACCAGATTCTGAAGATGATTTATATATTAGGCATAAGATTCATACCTGCAACTATCAGATAATAAGAATTTAATGCATGGTTCATGTGAGAAGTCAAATATGCTTTTTAGAAAAAAAAAAAAATGGGCAAGATTCTTCTTCTCTGTAGAATAGAAGGAAAACCAAACAAATTTTTATGACAAAATCTGAACCCATTTTTTCCTAGAATGAAGGATTTTAGTTTGAGGAAGAGACAAATTAGACTAATTAAATTTATAAAATTTATTGTTTAACTCTAATAATTTATATAACTATTCTTAAGAGATATGATATGGACCTAGTGAAAAGCCATGCAAATTGGACCAAACACGAGTCATGCAGTAGCTGGATCCGTTAAATAATATTAATTTGTTCAATTAAATGTAATTAATGATATATATTTATTGTCAAAAAGAGACAAGGGAATGACATCCTTATTGCACCAATTCAATTATCTCTCTCTAAAGGGTTGTTCTCTCTTTCTCTATGACTCTCTCAACCTTCCTTCTTTTTCAAATTGTTCTGAAAATTCTCTCAGAACATTCTTGGTTGCTTGTGCATTGGATCACGTGATCACCATTTCTTATACAGCCATTAGGATCATTTTTAACATGTTTAGAATTCAAATTCCAATAACATGTAACCTTTTTTTGGACCTGTTTCGTACCCAAAAAAAAAAAAAACTTAGATTTGTAAAATTTTAGTATCCTTAAAAGGAAAAATATAATTATTTTTAAACAAATTGGATTTGATTGGGCCTATGGTTTTTGAGAGAGAATTATGCAGCCAACAACCCAGTATTAATTTTCTCAACACTTAGCCCATTATGTTTCTGGATTGGACTATATCTGGGCAAAGCCCATAGAAATCAGAGCCCAACCTTTCTTTTCTCACCGGAAGAGTGCGAATCGGAGTTCTGACTTCTGACTTTGGAGCGTAAACTAAACCGGATCGATTCGAGGATGTACGGTCTGATTGATGACCATTGCAACTAAAATATCTTCCTCTTCAATTTGCCGGACGAGATTGGAAAAGATGACTCGTGTCTTTTGTTTTCTTCCTTCGTCTACTTGTTGTTCTTCTTTCCTCTTTGTCTTTTGCTAACCTGTATTTTTCGATAAAAACACAAAAGAAACAGAAATTCTAAAAGAAAACCGATCCTAGGATTAAGAAGATACTAAAAGCCAATAGAAACGGTATCATATTCAAACGAATTCTACAATAACACACCTCTCCTTGATTTTTCGATCCGAAAATTTTGGAGATTTATTTCTCAAATTCGTTTAAATCCGACATGTTCATGTTCGACTTGCTATATAGTTTCTCAATCATATTAGGGTAAAGAAATTACTGAAATGAGTGAACAATTTGACATAAGAGAAGCTACATTGTCATTTTTTTCTTCAGCATTTGACCACGAAGGCTAGAACAATGAAAACAACAGCTACGCTTGTTTTCTGAATGCAAACATAGGATTACATTTCGTTAACTAAAGCTTCTACCAGCAATGTTCTTGAGCTTTTCATCAATGCAGGACTCAACCTCAACATTAAAGTACAAAACTCCATCTCATCCAAGGCACCGTCTCCATTCAAATCACCTTCCCTTAACATGCAAACCACTTCTTCATCGCTCATATCTTGCAATCCAAGCAAATCCAGGTTTCTCTTCAAGCTCTCGAAAGTGATCATTCCTTTGTCTCCATCCATCAACAACCGAAACCCATTACACAGCTCCTTCATGAACCCTTCAGCACCTAATTTCTCCACCATGGCTGGGAAAAAATCCTCGAACACAATCGCATTTTGTGCTGCCATTCAAACAAGTTGCAGGCCTAAATCCTAATTTAAAATGGAACGTGGAGATGGGAATGGAAAAAGGCCGACTAAGATATGGGTATTTATAACTATACACAATGTGTGCAGGTAATGAAGTCGTAGGAGGAAAGGAAACAGAAATGTTAAAGGAGGGATTGTCGATGACAACGAATGTACAGGTCAGAGGAAGTTGTTTGGGAAGGTTGTCGCAGCCGGCATTTTGCTGGGTCATAAACTCGAGGCCGGTTTCGTTTGTGAAAATGTTCTCCTTCCTCGAAGTTGCATGCGCCAGGTACCGGTTGGTGACGCAAGTTTTATTCAAATTGAGGGAAGGTTTTGGTCTTACATGGGCAATTGCTAGAACACCGCACTAAGTTTACATTACTAGTTTGTCAAGTTTTGACCCACCAGCAATTGAGTACAGAATCGCACTTTGCACGTCAGTCTCATCAGATTGTGTCACCTATTACATAAAATTGAATTGAAATGGAAAGTGAGAGGAAAACACCAACCCAAGTTTTTGCCTTTTAAAATATACATATCAACTTTGGATTCTGAATTTGATTGGATAAGTTGGATGAGTCGCTTTCCTCCAGTTCATCCTAATTGATACTACATGAACAGCACTATTGATAAACCACGTACTATGGAATAAGAATAGTTGAAAAAAAAAAAAATCTTTTGAAATATTCTTTCCCAGCTTGCTTGAGATTATTAAAGCTTTGAAGGTAACTAATTAGTGAGTTCTCAATAGGTAATTGTTTTTATGAATTTGACTATGCTTAAGAAAATGTGTGTTCAGATTTTAGGTAATTTCCCTCAATTCTTCTCTGTACATTGACCATAATGGGGGGATTAGAATGAGCCTTGATGCTTGTTAATCCGGCTAATAAAGAGAAACTTCTTGTGAGAGTTCCATTTCCAAACATGAACTGTCAGGCCAGAGAGTGTTTGTCTCTTCTTGTTTATGAAGGATGGTGATAATTGACCAAAAGTGTAAGGAAATCAATATAATGAAACAAAAAAACAAAGGAATACCAGGAAATCATAAAGGTTGTTTTTGCATTTGGACTGCTGGGAAAAATAATGGCAGTTTATTTCAATTTATTTATCACCTTGAATTTGAGTTAAGAAATGATTAGCTCATTATAATTTCAGAGTCTACTTGACTTGATGGTGCAATGTTTAAATCCTACAATATCCTAACACCCATAATTCAGCTCTTTGGTTGCCATGAAGTCTTGATTTCTGGCATGGTAATTGAGGTGCCAAAACCTTGTAATAAGTGGATAGCTCCTCCAACCAAAGAAAACAAGGTCTATTTTTATTAACACTTTTGATCCATGAGAATTAATGTTGTGCTATTGTCGGTTTGAAAAGAAGGTTCCTAGCTGGTGAATTTTCATTCTTTCTTGTAAGCAGGGTTTTCTACTAGTAAAGCCATTCTTCTAAGTACTAACTGCTAAGTTACCAGCAATGGAAACTTTACCCTTACTTTAACATTGTCAACGTTTGAACCTCACAGAACTTTTCATTATAATCAATTTGCCTTTCTTCTTCCTGTTTACATTTGTTTCTTTGTGATACTTCATGCTTCGGGGCAGGAAAGTTCTCAATCTCGCTGCTGCGTTGAAACAACGGTACACAAGTTTGATCTATGTTTTACAACAGCTTGAACGCACAGCAGTCCAACATGTATGAATCTCAAATTTTCACTAGGGAAGCAGGAATCAGAGGTCGCTGGACGATTGACACCAAAGTGTTGTCTTGATTCCATGATCTCCCGGCCTGGAAAGTTCAAGCATTAGCTCAACTCCTGCTACATGCCAGTACTTGTGAGATAATGTAACTACTGCATTTAATGAACAAAAGTATTCCTTTTACCTGAAACAGTGATAATAAATGTCTGACTGTATCAAGTAGAGTTATAAGACGAAAATAATCATGGCGGCGGAATCATCATCAGCAATGGAGGTGGTGACCACCGAATATATTTTTGGTTCATCCTTTTATTAATCACTGCAAGCTTCACGTATAATGCCATAGAATTACCCGATATTATTGTTAATACGATCACCAACATCAGATTAATTATGTTGGCAACAACATTTGTTAATCCTTATGATCAATCTTTCTTAGCAGTAAGCAATGAGAGTTAATTAAGGTGATTTTTGGAACTGCAAGTCTGCAATGGTTAGCAATTAGCCAAATTACATGCTACGCCTTCTTCAATTCAAATTGCCCTGGAACTAGAAATTGACATTTCTAGTCCCAGGCAGCCAAAGGTGATTAGATAGATCATTTGGTATTTGTCTCTATTTGCTGTATCTTGTGCACTTAGCAGATTGACAATAAATAAGATTCTTAATGATTCCTTTAGTACTAATAAGAAGGGCTAATCTAAGCACAAAAATGGAAATGGACATGACAAAAATATTCTCCGGACTATTAGATGTTTATCTATTATAGGCATCAAACCAACAGTTTCAGAGATGTAATGAAAATGATATTCGGAATTGAATTACACATTTTTTTTTTTTATAAGAAAGCAGTAACTTTGGTATAAAATATATATATTTATATAAGTGTCAAGATTTAAAATCTGCATGAATCCATCTATTCATTACCTGCTTAAATTTTTGTCCATAAAAGTTGCTTGGAAACAAATGTTGGGAATTGGGCCGATCTGGTTTAGCCCTGCCTATTACGCAATGAGAATTGGTTAGCTGTGGTGATCGATGAATTGGCCCAAGTTTAAGCAAGAAAAATTGCGAACACCCTTTAATTTTGCATGGGGGAAAACAAAGTCTACTACGAGGACTCTTGCTAAATTGCATCAAGGGCTGGTTACAATTGGCAAATGATGGGACAAAATTGATGAAAACAAAAACGAAATGAAGTACTTCTAGTAGAAACTAATAGTTTGATAAACTGTTTAGAAATTGACAATAGCTTCTACTACTAATTTTCTTGAACTGTTCATCAACTCAGGGCTCAACCTAAGCATGAGGGTACAAAACTCCATCTCATTCAAAGTGCCGTCCCCATCCAAATCACCTTCTCTCAACATGCAAATCGCCTCCTCATCACTCATATCCTGCAAACCAAGCAAGGCCGAATTCCTCTTCAAGCTCTCAAAAGTGATCACTCCCTTATCTCCATCCACAAGCAACTGAAACCCATTACACAGCTCCTTCATAAAACCTTCAGCGCCCAGTTTCTCAACCATGGCAGGGAAAAAATCTTCGAACACTACACCATTCTGGGATGCCATTTTTATTAAACGTAAACAGAAGCTATTGGTTTTTGTATGATTTAATGAAATGGAAATTAGCTTGGTACAGAAGAAGTGCAGTGGGCTGGTGGTATTTATATGTGATGGAAAGAGAATAAAGCCAAGGGGGAAAGAGAAGAAATGTTCGAGGAAAGAGTGTTAATGAGGACAAATTAAAGGTGCAGATAAAAGATAATGTTGTTTGAGAAGGTTGTCTCTGCTGGTAGTTGCTGCCTTTGGTTGTGGCTTTTTGTGTCCGTGAAAATTGTCCTCCTTTCCTCGAAGTTGCAGGTGAGATAGGTTTTAGGCACCACTCGAATGGGCCGTATCGAAAGTATTTTTAGATAGAGATTGTCTTGCTTTGGATCCCGATTTTATTTTGGTATTAAAAAAAAAAAATTGAAGTTTCAGAATATAAGTAGAGATTAGAGTTGTTAAGATTTGGTTTAATATAAATGAGATTAAAGTTTGAGAATACGAAAAAAATTAATAATTAAAGATATTAAGATTTAAATATTGATAATCTCGCTTTTTTAACACTAATAGCATAAAATTTTTAAACTAAACTTCAAGTTCATTTCAAACCCCTATTTAACTTATGTAAATACTAAAAAGGTTGGTCAGTTAAGAAATAAGGAAAAAAAAAATTATTTAATAGTGTAAAATTTGATTTATAATAAAAAATTTTATATTCAAATTTTTATTAAGTCAAATTTTGTTCGATTCACGTCAACCATAAAATGTGAATGAAAATTAATTTAATATTTAATATGATATGAAAAATATTTTGTGATTTATGTAAAAAAAAATACAAGCATGATCAACGTTTTTAGTTTTATCGTGGTCGAATATTGTACTTACATTATAATCTTCGAAATGCAAGGTTTGGGTAAAAAAAACTTAGAAATTGGATTACTCTAGTAGTTAGTGAGTTGATTACTTCATTTGCCTTGACTTGATTGCTTTGCTGGTCTTTACTTGTAAGCATTGCTACAGTTGATTAGATTTAATCCTAGTTAGGGGTTTCTTTTTCACTAAGGTTGTCGATGTCTGTCAAACAGTATTTTAATTTGTCGCTAAACCAAAACATCAAACAACAACCTTGGATTGGACAAGTCTGGGTCCAATATATGGTCGTGTCCTTATTTGCTCTAGCCCGTCTTTTTCCGGCCAGAAGCCCAGACGATGCACACAAGGAGAGAGTAGTTCCTTTCACGGCACCACTTTGTCACCTTCTGATTTGCCGCCCTACACGAAGTTTCAAACCGATCCACGAGATTAAACTCCACCCCAACCTTTAGAACATCTTAGACCTTTATAAATTTAGGGCTCTTGTCCTTGGGTAGTGATATTTTATACGGTAAATTTTGGTATAGAATTTTCACAGCGTTTTCGATGGGTCGGGCAGAAGATGTGGCCCATTGTCTAACAGTCGTAGCTTGATGATTAAACGTACTTGGACATGCATTATGGGCTATACATGTGAAGTTCCACTCCTGATTTTGTCGGGTTTAAAATTATAACTACAAATTTATTATATAAGATTTATATTTGATGAATTATAATAAATTTTATATACGGTTAGTAGATTATAATATGATATTTTAATAATTTAAAAATATTTAATGAAATATTATGATAATATATGAAATTTATATATCAACCGTATGTCAAATTTAAACTAAAAAAATTATTATTTGATCAATAAGTTCTTGATTTAGTGGAAATGAAGAGATCTTTATACTTTATGGTTTCAGTTTGAATCTTATTAAATATAAAATTAAATTTATTTTGTTATTTATATAATTTATTATTGTTATTTGTATTCATCATTTTATTAAATTATCGAATCATATCATGGATCGTACGGTTAAATGAGAATGCACTGTTAAAAAAAGATTCATGTTCTCATAATATTTGTTTCTCACAATGTTCTCAATTTGTTATTGCTGAGAGATAAATTTCAAGGTCATCCACTGTTCCATGACATTTCAAATGCCAAGTTTAGCAATGGACTTTTTTAGCACTGTTTTTAGATTAGGCCAGAAAAACAAAGCTAGCCAGATTGACAATGTTCCTTCGGCCCGACTGGCCGAAGAATGCAAGAAGAAATAAATTAAGTACCTCGTTATTGCTATTCTCAAAGGCAAGTTTACTTTTGCAAACAAAAATTCCATCACTCGGCACTAGAAAATCACTTGAAATATTTGGAAGTTCCTGACATCTCCAGATTATAAGATAAAGATTACTATGTATATATACAAAACTCATTGGGATATTCTGAAAACCCAATTGATTTTGATCATGGGTGTCATAAAATTGTCAGGTTTTCTCCCCAGTATAATATTTTTCTTCCTCTTTCTAGTGTTCTCTCTCCTTTCCATTACTTCCAGGGCTGATGACCATGACTCCACTTCCATGGCAAAGCTTGCTGCGTTCCTTAGGCCCTTGCCTCTAACTTGGTCCATTAATTCATCGTTTCCCTAGTGTGATTGGCTGGATGTCTATTGCCAGGGTTCCAGGCGCGTTGTACAGATTGACCTTGGAGATTGTTAGTGGAAGAAGAAACTCAAATTTTCATGATGTCGAGTATTCTTTGAGCCTCTTAGGATATGTAAGTCATAACTATTGTTCATTATCAATAAAATCTCAGCTTTGATATTTTGAGGCATGGAAATTGTGGAGCGAAGACAACATTCTGGCCTTGGTCGATCCTGCTGTCGTGATCTTAGATCCAAGTTTCCAGAGGGAAATTTCGAGATGCGTACAAATAGGACTGCTATGTGTGCAAAACTTTGTGCAAGATAGTCCAACCATGTCAACTGTGGCTTCGATGCTTAGTAGTGAGATTGTAAACCTTCTAACACCGAATCAACCCCCATTTATTGATGAGAAAACTGCCAATGGAGCTTGTGGAGTATGACGGGGCTCAACCCACATAATACTTTTGCTGATTGTTCAGCGATGGGAGTAAAGGGAAGGGTAAAGGGGGAAAGCCATTCACGGGGTCGGGGCAGAGCCTCTAAAAAAGTTTAGGGTGCAAAAGTACAGTATATAAGTTCAGCTTGAGCTTCACTGTATTATAAATAAATAAATAATTTCTTTTCTTGTAAATTCGTTCTAAATCAATTAATAAAAAATCCAAATGCGGGTAGAAACATGGGCTTTTTAAAACGGGAGAACAAATGAAAACCAGCAGCCAGCTCACATGTTAACTCACTTAATCTTTCATTGATAAGGCCTAAAAACATGGGCTTTGAGAAACAAGCCGAAAATGGCTCAAAAGGTATGGGTTTTTCCACCCAACAATGGCCAATACTAATTACACGAACATATGATCCGTTGAGAAACTATCATCATTATTATGCCTCTGCAACTGCTAAAATATTTATGTTTGAAATTCACTCAGATTCACAAAATTGATTGGAGAAAGCGTTTCAACATGATAGAAGGGAACAGTAATAGACTTCTCTATCTTCTCAGGATTCCAGATTAAGAATTATACGTAAGGATTTAAAAGCAAGTAATTTCTTTGACTTGAAATGAATCATCTCATGAAAAAAAATAATTTTTAATATATTTTTAATTACAAAATCGTAATTTTCATATTAAATTTAACTATATAATTATGAAATATTACCAAATAAATTGTAATCATTTCAATGGTAAAGATCGTTGTGCAGCAAATCAAGTGCCTTTTGCCGGTTAGGAGAAATTACTCGAAGCCTCTCCTGTGGGATTTGGGTGTTATCTGGGAAGTAAAATCTTTGGTCATCAGACAATAAGGCATTGGAAAGTCTTTAATTCTTTCCTTTACAGATCAAAAGAGGAACTCCGCATGCTTAAAAGTAAACTCTGGGTAAATTTTTAGGGGACCGTGAGAAAGATTACCCACTATACAAACCTCAAAGAATCATCCAATCAAATGGGAAAGGTCTCTATTAAAAAGACATTGACAAAGAAATTGTGGTAGCCAGGTAGGTGTTGAATCAAGAAAACAACGTTTGAAAAGTTCGCACACCCGCACGAGACAAACCAGTTTCTATCTGCTACGGACTTGCAGCGTCAGACTTGAATCTTGGCTTGTTTTTTTCATCAACTCTCAGCTGTTGCCTAATTATTTGATCTTTCCTTATCCACCCATCTGTTGTTTTTACCTTATTTATTATTATTCTCAACCACAGCTTGCTTCTTTGTTTGTTTCTTACTTCTTAAAGATGATTTATGCATTAAATATTACCAAAAAGACTTAAAAGATTGTGCAATCTACTAGCAGTATGTATAAAATTAAGTGAAAGAACATTAAAAATAGTTCATAAACAATAAAGAAAAAGTAAAATATTCTATCTAGGGATAATTCTATATTTGCTGATCTACTCATTCTTCAATATCCTGCCAAACCCCATCTTTCTGTGGTTGACATTTCTTTGACAATGATTCATATGCTGATAAGTCTTTAATTATAATCAGGATTTCATAGCAAAAGAACTACTAACAAGTCCAAATAATACAGCCCAATAACCGATTGCTTAAAGCTTTAATTCATATCTAACCAAACCTTTCATTTGTAAGAGCCAACCAGAAATTTCCAGGAACCCCATTGTCTCAGCTTGACCCAGATGACCATGGCCCCAGAGATTCTCTTTCATGGTCCCTTCCAAAGAGTTCAAAACCTAGGCGGAAAAATGGTCCCCCTCCCCATAAGGTGGCTCTTGGGCCATGGCTGCTTACTGTGGATAACCTAGTCAACTTTGTTACCTTCTCGGTATTTTTCACACGGTTGCACTTGCCTTAAGATTTTTTTTTCTTACCAGGTCCGATACAATTATTCATTTGGAATTTGAGAACAAGTTCTGAGTGGTGGGTCCAAACTCCAAAAGGCTGTCCATTTTGGAGTTCTTCCGCGCTCCGCCAACCTTCAACGCCGGCTTTGACCTTTTTATGCTCAACTAGGATAGGATATTTTTACCCAAAATTATAACCATAATAAAAAATATATTATATTTGATGATCAGTAATTTAATAAATTGATAAATATAAATAACAATAATTGCTTAATTTTCATGCACAAATTCATTTGTGCTACTGAAATTCATTATTACTAAGGTAAGTAATATTTCCTTAGTTTTCATGATTGTGCATGTTTCATTTAACTTCTATCAGTTAAAGTTATTCTGTCATTATTGCTTGTGCAACATGTTGCCAGCTTGGCAATAAAAGATTTATAATAGGAGATGTTCAAAGTTCAGCTTTAATCAAATTGATTTGATTAAATCGAAATTAAATTTGATTAATTGGTTGATTATCAAATTATTTTTATCGAGTAACAAAGATAATTTTAAAAAATTTAATTTTAGATTAATTTGATTAATTAACAAAATTAATAGAAATTTTAACTGAAGTATAAAAAAATTAAAATAAATTTAAAAACTATGAAACATAAATATACTTTTATTATTTGAAATTTAGATGATATTTTAAATTTAATATTGATAAAGTTTTCAACTTACATCATGGTACTTGGATATTTTAGAGAAAATTTAATTTAATTTATTTTAAATATGAGAAATTAATAAATTAATTTAAATGTACTTTATTAATTAATTAATTTGATTAGTTAATTAAATTTTATTTTATTTGAATAATTTTGTAAGACCCAATTTTTATCGTAAATTTATTATGATTCAAATGATGTAAATTGAATCATAAAAAGAGTTGTACGTGAATGAGAAATGCAAAAGGAATGAATAAAAATTTTCGAATGCATTTAAAGATCAAATGAAGGATTTAAATGATATTTTCGAACAAGTGCAAGGGTAAAACGGTCAAAAGACTAAAACTCGAATTCGTCGAGGGATTTAAATGGTATTTTGGCTCTTCAAAGCCTCGAATTCATCGAGGGAAACTGTAGCCACCCTGTCTCTTTCTGCATTCTGCTCTTGTCCTCTCCTATGCCTGCTAGGAGGACTCACATAATTCTCTTCTCTCAAATTTGTTGCTGCTGTCGAACGTGTTCTCACCATCTTTAATGAAGAATCTGACTTTTTGTCTTGTTTCCCACAGACGACGTCAATTGTTGTTGTACTGAACAACAATGATTGAATGATGCTGATATGGTCTTCTCTGTTGTCTTCTCCACGTATCTTGAAGATTCTGCAATAACAGTAAAGGTCAAAGACCGTGCACTCCGATACTTAAGTCATAAAGCTATTTAAGCAGAATCTCAATTGGCAAAATAGAGCTTAGGGTTTTTTTTTATTATACCTAGGGTATTTATAGATATTTTTGAAGTTAGGTCGGGCTTTATATTTTTTCAGGGCTCATGAATATTTTGGGCCCAAAACTGTATGGTTTTGGGCTGTACGGATCTAAGGCCTAAGCGCTCGTCTGAGCAGCGACAGAGTTAGATACTCTGTCGCGGAGCTCAGAGTTTGCCGCTGTGTGGATGAGTACATACGTGCGACAAAGGTTCGAAGACCTCTGCCTCAGACTTGGGCGCAGAGTTCTACCGCGACTCACTATGCCGCTATAACTCTACCGCTATACTGAGGATGCAGAGTCTGTCGCAGGTATTCTCTACCGCAGAGGTCTGTCGCCTCTCTGCCGCTAGACTTAGGGCACTGAGGTCTATCGCGGGACATAGTCTGCCGCAAGACCTCTGCCGCTAGACTCAAGGGCGTAGAGATTTGTCGTGATGCACACTCTATCGCTGACAGACTCTGTTGCTTGTCAACTCTGTTGCTGACACCTTTCAGTGTTTGTCACGTGGCGTATGTTTCGTGGTGCTTATAATCTGACACGTGACTATTCTCTGTTGGTCAATGTTTGTCTATGTAGATTTTGATGTGTATGACCTCTATCAAAATTAAATTGGGTTAATTATGCTTAATATAATATGTCTTAAAATTTTAAATACGAGGTATTGGAATTGTAATAATAAAAATTTCATATTTAGTTAAGATCAAATTCTTATATATATATATATGCACACACTAATATAATATTTGTATATGATACAAATTATACTTAAAATTGAAATTATCAATTGTAGTAAAACATTTTTTAGTCAAAAATTAATAAAACATGATAATAAAATAATTATGAAATTAAATTAGTAAATTATGTTTAAGATAGTAAGTATTTAAATTTTAAATATAAACTACTGAAATTAAAATGATAAAAGTTTCAAATTTGATTAAGATGTAATTCTTGCAAATTGACCATTTACATGTATTATATATGATACTAATATAGTATATGCATATGATACAAATTGTACTTAAAATTGAAATTATCAATTATAATAAAACTTTATTTATTAAAAAAAATCAATGATTAAAATTAAAATTTTAAGTATATGATAAATTGATAACTTCATATTATAGTTTATGATAATATAGTATAATTATAATATATGATATTATAATATATGATCATTTACATATATGATACTATAGTATATGTATATGATACAAATTGTAATGAAAATATTTATTATCAATTTAAGGTCTACATCTTTTTAATCATTTAATATTATTATCATTGATTAAATTAATTTACATTACATAAATATATCATAACTTCATAAGAAATTAAATGTATGAAATTAGAAATACTATGGTATATATTATGCACTCATAATGTTTCAAGTTGCTTGTTAAACTATTAAAATTTGTTTAATTATGATGGAATATGTATGTTTTTATTTAATTTTATGTTTTTGATTTTGATGTTAGAATAATTTTTTTTCATAGTTGGGTTTCGGGTTCGAGTTAATAGATGAATTGTCAAAATATAAATTAAATAATCGGATAATTATACAAGTTCGGATATTTAACGGATAATGTAAAATTTATTAAAGTAAGATTCAGATAATTATTTTAAAAATTAATTAGATAATTATAAAATTTAAATTTTATAATTATTAATCGAATTGAATGTCAAATAATATAAAATTAATAGGTACCGGTCTCGTTTCCGTGATCAATCTGTTCACCGAGTAGAATCATTTTCATCGCTTTAAAGAGCGAGTAAAAGGCAATGCATGTGTAGTCTTAGAAGGAGTGCACAATTTTCTTGACCAATTACCTCAGCAAACAACCTTTCTGACTCTTATGGTTCTCTGGTCAAAACTTAAAACCCAATAAAATCGATATTTCCTCATCACAATTAATTTTACGGGGTGACATCTTACACGGTAACATTTAACCTGTCTTCCCAAGACCTTACAGAACGGGGCGCCCTCCGAATCTTCTTCCTGAGTTCCTACACATATTTAATACCTACTTCTTCAAAGAAGTAAGAATCTGTCTAACCATTTCAGTAATCTCTGCATTTCTCAGAGACTATGATATGGGAACTAATAACAAAAACCCAGTTGCTGTTTGTCTTGCTTCATTGATTTTTCTTCTATTTTACTTTGCTCTGTTTTGCCATGGGGGTGACATAATCCGACAAGGCCAAACGATCAGGGATATAAATGGTGATAAGTTGACATGTGGGGGTGATATTTTCGAACTGGGATTCTTCAGTCCTGACAACTCCACAGATAGATTCGTCGGAATATGGTACAAGGTTGATGAAAAAGCAGTTGTATGGGTTGCGAATAGAGAACATCCAATATCAGATAAAGGTGGAGTTTTGAGGATTCGAGATGACGGTAACTTGGTTATTCTGGATGGGAATAACGCAGTCTGGTCATCTAATGTTTCAGGTTTATCAACCAACACTACAGCAATGCTCCGGAATGAAGGAAATTTTGTTCTATCAAACAATGAAAGTGTCGGTGACACCAGCAGTAAGTTCTACTGGCAGAGCTTCGATCATCCGACCGATACATTTCTGCCTGGAATGAGTGTTCCAGTGAATCCTGCAATAGGAGAGTACCGTGCTTTCAGGGCATGGAAATCAGCCAGTGATCCTTCACCGGGAAACTACATCATGGGCGTTGATCCTAACGGAGGACCACAGATAGTAATATGGAATCAGACGAGAAGGCTATGGAGAAGTGGGCAGTGGAATCAACAGATCTTCACAGGTGTTCCCAGTATGAGTACTAATACTAATTACTTATATGGCTTCAAGCTTTCTAACCGTGATGAAAATAAGACCCAGTATTTTACATATAATCCATCAAATCCTTCTGATTTATTGAGATTTCGGATAGGTTGGGATGGAAAGGAACAGCAGTTGAGGTGGGACGATGGTGAGAAGGAGTGGAAAGTTCTGATGAGACAGCCTAACCCTGATAATAAATGTGAATTTTATAATCATTGTGGGAATTATTCAACCTGCGACAGCTCTAAGTCTCAAAGTTGCCACTGTTTAGAAGGGTTTATACCAAAGTTTCCAGATCAGTGGAGTAAAGGGAATTGCTCAGGTGGGTGTGAACGGAAGATCGAACTGCGGTGCCGAAGGACTAATGGTACTACAGGGGAATATAGTAAACCAGATGGCTTTAAGAGATTGAGGTGCATGAAGTTACCCGATTTGGCAAAGTTGTTCTCTCCTACGGGGAACTTAGATACCTGTAAATCAAGCTGCTTGGGAGATTGTTCATGTATCGCGTATACATTTATTGTTGGCATTGGATGCATGATCTGGGCAGGGGACTTGGTTGATATTCAGCATTTGGATCAAAGTAAAAGCTTACAGTTCTTCTACCGCGTCGATCATTCTGAATTAGGTAAGCTAAATTTCCTTTTTTTCTTGTTATGGTCGTTTTTATGCCGGAAGTAGTCCTAAATTTTCTGGATTTTTTGTCCTTCAGTTGGTTTGATTCCCAAACCTTGCTCTTTCTTGCCAAATTTCTTCAGACTGCAGTTACCAGATCAGGAATTCGTCATGATTCTTGAAATATAGGTGCTTTTTATGTGTCTAGTGAACTGCATATGTTAGCAGGCTAAATGGATCAATCGCTCATTTAACATTCAAATTCTGCTGCATTTGGCTGCATAAATCTGAACCAAACTTGAATCTTCTACAATATTTTTAATATGCTAACACAATTCTTTTCGATTCAAACCTAGATGGTGGGAAGAAGATATCCGACGTTGTGATAATTATAATTTCTATGGTGGGGGCATGCTTCTTGGTGGCATCTCTTTGGCTACTATGGATGTACAAGAAGAAACTGAAAGGTATGATTTCCTTTGGAGGCAGCCGTCTAGTATACTACTTTGTATCTAAAAGTTTCAACTCTTTCTTTCAGGTTTGCCAGTAGTTTCATCAATGCCATGGTGTAAGGACGACGATGTAGCTGTTTTTCATGTGTCCAAGGGCAAGGAATTTTCGACGGATTTTTCTGGTTCATCTGAGATCCTTATAGATGGGAATCAAGTTAATGGACCGGAATTAGCTATTTTTAATTTTAGTTCCGTGGTTGCTGCGACAAACAACTTTTCTGAAGCAAACAGACTTGGGCAGGGGGGGTTTGGTGCTGTATACAAGGTGACTTTTCTTTAGTTACTTACAAACTGTAGTCTGTGTAGACTGTACTGCAATTGAATTGAAAGTGATAACAGTTAATGTTTATTTTTATCAACAGGGAGCGCTTCTTGGAGGTCAGGAAATAGCTGTCAAGAGGCTTTCACGTCAATCTGGCCAAGGTTTAGAGGAGTTCAAAAATGAGATTATCCTGATTGCCAAACTGCAGCACAGAAATCTTGTTAGACTCTTGGGCTGCTCCATTGAAGGGGAAGAAAAGATGCTGATTTACGAGTACATGCCCAATAAAAGTTTGGACAAGTTTCTTTTTGGTATGTCTCGTAGACAAAAATGGCAAAACCTGGATTCATCAGTTTTGGTAGCTCTTTGTTTGTACTGACAGCTTTACTTTCCTGATAAACTTTGTGGCAGATGAAACCAAGCAAGCGCAGCTAGACTGGAGAACCCGCTTCAGCATCATTGAAGGCATTGCCAGAGGAGTCCTTTATCTCCATCGAGATTCAAGACTTAGAATAATTCATAGAGACTTAAAGGTCAGCAACA
Organism: Firmiana major; assembly: GCA_033439115.1. Classification (NCBI taxonomy): domain Eukaryota; kingdom Viridiplantae; phylum Streptophyta; class Magnoliopsida; order Malvales; family Malvaceae; genus Firmiana; species Firmiana major. The sequence continues at coordinate 1,153,926 of CM065914.1, read as the reverse complement.
TTTTGTTGGATGCAGACATGAATCCAAAGATTTCAGACTTTGGCATGGCCAGAATTTTTGGGGGTAACCAAAATGAAGCAAACACGGTTCGACTGGTTGGCACATAGTAAGCACCACATGTTTGCAGAAAGCTCAACTTTCAAACAATTTCAATAGCTTGACTGATCTAATCTTCTCTTTCCTTTCTCAAATTGCAGTGGATATATGTCTCCTGAATATGCCATGGAAGGTTTATTTTCAGTGAAGTCAGATGTTTACAGTTTTGGCGTATTATTGTTGGAAATCGTCAGTGGCAGGAGAAATACTAGCTTCCGTTCAACTGGACACACTAGTCTTATCTCATATGTAAGTTTTGCAGCCAATTCTTTTCTTATAAACTATTGAAGATGCAATTCTGAAATGAAACTCTCTTATGCTGGTTTCAGGCATGGCATCTTTGGAGTGAAGATAATGCAATGGACCTCATCGATCCTTCCATTCGGGATTCATGCTCTCCAAATCAAGTGTTGAAATGCATACATATAGGCATGCTGTGTGTTCAAGATTCTGCAATGTCTAGACCCACAATGGCAGCCGTGGTGTTACTGCTTGAGAGTGAAAACCCAACGCTCCCAATGCCAACGCAATCCACTTACACTTCCATGAGAAGTTCCATAAACGCAGAATATATGTTGGATGGTCAGGAAATTGTATCTTCAAACGAAGTCACTTTGACAACCATAGCTGGAAGATAGATTGATACTTGTTTACTTCCATTTTTTTTCATATTTAGATAAAATCATAATTCTCTTTCGCCACTCAAAAGTAGTAAAGTTGTTCCATTACCAAATAGGGAAAGAGAATGGTTAGTTATAGGTAGATTTAATAATTTGTATGTAAAATTATATTTATATTGTATATAATTATATTAATATAATGTAAAAAATAAAATTTATATTAAAATATTAAATATAAATTTTTTTAATTTTTAATATTTATATAAATTTTAAATTGTATCGTTTTTGTCTTTCCTTATTTAAATTATTTTTATATCAAATTACTTTTTCGTTTTTCAGATTATAGAGTCTAGCTTCAGGGCTATGCCCAGGAAGCATGGATGGGCGAAGGAAACAGGGGACACAGTCACCGTATTGCATATATGTAGTAAAGCTTCAGTAGGATTAGAATCAAATTGCAATAATAGAAATATTTGTAGTCGGTAAAATTTCCCCTCTATCAATCAATCAATCAATCAATTTTGAAAGCACTCGCTAAGCTCATACCACGCGCTACCCTTTTAGCACACCTATCAAAACATCAAAAGGAATCCTATTGGTCCCTTCATGATGTACACGGATCATCACTTTTAAATCTTTCAACCGTCGATAGCCTTAAATATCCACGCTCCACATTCACCCATTTAAAATGAAATTTTCTCCTTTTCCCGCTTTCTCCATTTTTCTCTGTATAAATTACGCCCGTCCCTCCGCTGTTTCCTTCGTCGCTCAAAAATTTTTTCCACATATTTTCTTAGTTCCAGCAGTTTTTTAGATTTCAAATGGCTCGGACGAAGCAGACCGCAAGGAAATCAACGGGAGGGAAAGCTCCACGTAAGCAACTAGCAACAAAAGCTGCTCGGAAGTCTGCTCCCGCGACCGGAGGAGTGAAGAAGCCTCACCGATTTAGGCCAGGAACCGTGGCCTTGAGAGAAATCAGAAAGTACCAGAAGAGCACTGAGCTGTTGATTAGGAAACTTCCATTTCAGAGGCTGGTGAGGGAAATCGCTCAAGATTTCAAGACGGATCTGAGGTTCCAAAGCAGCGCCGTGGCTGCTCTTCAAGAAGCGGCGGAGGCGTACCTGGTGGGGCTCTTTGAAGATACCAATCTGTGTGCTATCCATGCGAAGAGGGTCACTATCATGCCCAAAGATATTCAACTTGCTAGAAGGATTAGAGGAGAAAGAGCCTAAGCTATGATTTGTTAGTTTAGAATTTTAAGATTCTGGATTTTGTTCAAGTGTTATGTTTCTGGGTTGTCACGATGTATATTGACGGAAATCCGGTAGATTTCTAATTGGATTAAATATTATTCGGATGGTGTAATTTCCAGTTAATTACAATTCCAAATTTCTAGAGTTAACTAACGTGTACAATTCCAAATACGTGAAAATTATTTTGTTAGTTTTATTTCACAGCTTTTTAAAATGTAGTAACGTGTAATTTTTATTTTTAAATGAGTTAACTAAACAAAAATTAAAGAATTAAAAATAGACTAAGCTGTAATATTATTCAGTATGGTTTCTCTGGTAAAATTTGTGGAGGGTCCATATATAGCATGTGTCTTCCTGTTTGATAGTTCATCATTTTTGTTATGTAATAAATAACCGATTCACCAATTACTACACTTGACTTCAAAAGAATTGCGGTTCAGCAATCACCGGAAATAGATCTTTGTCTTTTCGATTGTCCGAATGATGAGATCACTGGTTTGGGTTTCTTTTGAATGTGACAAACCTTTTTATACCTGAGACCACGGAAGCACAAAGAAAATATAGGACATTTTTTTTTTTCAAGTTGATGCCTTCTAAGGAAATGGAATAAATATATGACATTAGCAACGCATGTCATTGACAATTTTCTATGGTAAAAGATTGTCGAGCAGCAAAACAAGCGCGTTTTGCGGGTTAAAAGTTTTGTCAGGTAAAATAATTTGTTCAGCAATAATTCTGATAGTTGAAATCAAATTTTTCTTTGGGTCCAGAAAATCCATATATGTTTGATACTGAGTTTGCAATCCATATTAGCTTTTAAAGCATAAAAAAATCAATCAAAGATCCTGGAACTAAGTGCCATCACTAGTAGTAGGGGTTAATTTTCCGCCTGTGATTATTCATCTTCGTTTATTTTTTCTGATATCAGCTATTTGGGGAAAGATTAGTCCTGCAAATTTCCTGTTCAAACTGCCTACAACATGGATGGCCAAAAGAAACAAGCTACTCGAACCCTCTCCTGTGGGATTTGGGTGATATCTGGAAAGTAGAATCTTTGGTCATCTGGCAACAAGGCATTGGAAAGTTGGTTAATTCTTTACTGATCAAAAGAGGAACTCCGCTTACTTAAAAGTAAACTCTGGGTAAAAAAAAAAGCTGAGAAATACACTTCAGTAATTAATTTTACGCTTCAAATATAATTTTAAATCAAAAGACAATTTTGACTTAAAAAAATCTTTGGCTCTCTATCTTTGTTTCTTTCTCTTCCTCTGTATCTTTCTTTATGAGAAGAATTAATTCAGTTTCATCATTTTTCTTTCCCATCACAACCGCTTATATGTTTTGTTGCTTCTACAAGATAGGAGCTATAGAGTTCAAGCATACATACAAATGCATTAAAAGGTTTTGTTTATGATATAATTAAATATATCCAAAATTGTTTCAAATGGACCGCAACTTCTCTTTAAGCCTTAGCTTTTGTCTTGCTTGCGCGGGGATGTGCAAGCCGTGCAAGCAAGCTTGCGTGTCATCGCAAGTGTAGGAATAAAACAGTCAGAGGGTAATGATCGATAGGTCAAAGGCTTGGTTGGAGAGTAAATTTCTCCATGAAAGCACCATACTCTAAGCTTTCAACCACGTAAATGCTCCCTCTCTCTCTCTCTCTCTCTCTTTTATTTTTTATTGTGGGTGCAATAAGCTGATCTAATGACTATGTCCATTGTTCCTAAGCAGAGAATTTCGATTTCAAGATCGACATCATTATTTTTGAACAAAGCTGAGCAAGCAGGCAAGTTTAAGGGGGTGGTAGTGTCCAAATCAGGGTTGAGAATATCACATTTACAATTTGCTGATGATACCATTATATTCATGGAAGCTAATACTGACTTTGCACTTAATATTAGGAGATTGTTAGCTTTCTTTGAGGTTGTGTCAGGATTAAGAATTAATTTTTCAAAATCTAAGGTTTATTCAGTTGGGGTAGAGGAGAAGTTATTCTGCAATATTGCTAGTATTTTGGGGTGCCAAAAAGATTCTTTTCCTTTTACTTATTTAGGGATACCATTAGGGGCCAATCCTAGGAGGTTTAGTACTTGGGCACGGGTGATTAATAGGGTTAAGGAGAGATTACCGTTTTGGCAGCGAAAATATTTATCTTTCGGGGGTAGAGTTACACTTATTAACTCAATTCTTAGTCTCTTCCTGTTTACTACCTTTCGGTGTTTAGAGCACCAAAGAGTGTCATTAGGAAAATTGATCAAATTAGAAGGGACTTTCTATGGGGAGGTAGAAACGAAAGGAGGAAGATTGCTAAGGTTAGATGGGAGGTTGTATGTAAACCAAGGCCGTTTGGGGGTTTAGGGATCCAGAATTTATATTACAAAAATATGGCTCTCTTGGGCAAATGGTGGTGGAGATATGGTGTTGAAAAGGATGCATTATGGAGAAAAATAGTTGTTGATAAGTATGGGGTTGGTATTGTTGATGTGGAACCTGCATGTAATCAATTAGCCACGATGTCAAGAGTATGGAAAGATGTGCTCTCTATTAAATCAGTATAGGGGGTTAATTCTCTTGTGGGGATGAATGGGTGTAGATGGATTTTAGGTAATGGGAAAAATATATTTTTTTGGCTGGATAAATGGGTTGGCGATAGGCCTTTGAAGGAGTGTTTCCCTAGACTTTTTGCTGTAGCGGAGGACAAGGAATCAAAGGTTGCGGATATGTAGAGGTGGCAAACGGGCGGGCTCGGGCGGGCTCGGTTCGGGTTCTTTTCGGGTTCGGGCTTTTTCGGGTTCGGATTTTTTCGGGTTCAGGCTTTTTCGGGTTCGATTATTTTTGGGTTCGGGCTTTTTCGGGTTCGGTTATTTTCTGGTTCAGGCTTTTTCGGTTTCGAGCTTTTTCGGTTTCGGGCTTCTTCGGGTTCGGGTTTTTTCGGGTTCGAACTTTTTCGGGTTCGGTCCCGGTTCTAGTCGGGCGGGTTTAACGGGCCGGCTTGAAATATTTTGAAACTTTATTAGTTATAATTTTTTTAAAAAAAATTTTGAATGCGATAATTAATTTAATTTTTATATGATTTAATATTTTAATAAATATTTATATAAAAACAAATTTCTATATTTTAATATTTATTATTTGACAAAAATAATTAACTCTTTTGTAATTTCTTACAATATTTATTATAAAATAGTAGATATAATTATATTCATTAAATGCAAAAGAAAATATTACATATAGATATTATAGGAAGAAAAGTATCAATTAATATTATCATTTACCAAAAAAATGCTTAATATGAATAAATGATCAATTAATTAGCTTTATTTTATTTCTAATTTATTTTTTATTTGTATATAAATCATAATTAATATTATTGTATTAAATATAATCGTTTACATTAATTAATCAAATGTCTCATTAAAAATTTAGAATATTAAATTAAAAAAATATATTTTTTAATATTTAATATAATTATATCATATACAATTATACACTACCATATGATTGATATTTTGTAGTTGATATAATACACTAAAAAAATATATTTATACAAAAAAACTTTGTGAGTTTTAAAAAAAGCATAATATAAATAATTATGAAATTAAAGTAGATAATTATGATTAAAATAATAAATTTTTAAATTTTAAACAGAAGTCACTAAAATTAGATTAATAAAAGTTTCATAATATTTTTTTTATTTCCTCCGTTAGTTTGTTTTTAGTTTTACAGATTTCCTCAAACTTCTAGATGTTATCTTCTTCACTTCTTTTCTAAATGAATGTTTTGCTTATTTCTTTGGCCTTAGCCAAGAAAAATTGAAGAGCATAAAAAATCTGACTGGACTATAAATATAATCTATCTATAGAATAATTGAAATTGTTGATAGGCTTTCAAAGAATAAGAAAAGAAATGATATGATTTCATGATAAATTATTAAATTATTGTATAAAATGGCATAAAATAAATATTGCACGTTAATGTATATATATAATTAATTTAATAATTTTCAAACAGAATTATCATATTATATAGTAACATGGTTAAAAAATTAATTAATTATTATCAAAATAATTATTAAAATAAATATTTACTAATTAGTTATCATATATAAGTATAACAAATTATTAATTTTTAATAAATTAGTTACATAATTTAAATAAAAAAATTAACTTAAAATAATTATTTTTGCACAATCAAGTAATGATGCATGTTTTTCTTGATCGCCACGTTGCATAATGCACAAGAAAAAATATCTACTGATATTATTTTAGTGGACTGATATAGATATGAACCGATAAGGTAGGCAAATAAATAAATAATCATATATGCTTAACAAAATTATACCTAATTAATTGTTATCAATTCCTTTAAATTATACATAATTAAAGTTCTATAATTGTAGCTAAATTCTCAATTGATAGATGCAATTAGTTTAAGTTTGGAAAAATTATTAAATATAATATCGAAGTTTAAATAAAATAGGTAAAACAAAAAGCTGATATAATTTAATCATAATGATTATAAGACAAAATATAATTAAAATGATGAAATATGAATTAATGAGGAAAAAAATTATATAATTTAGTAATAAAATTTATACAAAAGACAAGACATTGCAAAAACTTAAATTTCCTAACTAGAAATAAAATTTGAAACATATAAATATTTATTGTTAATTTGATAACATATTTATATAAATTTTTTGTTCAAAAGTTTAATATAAATTGCTTTAGTAACTTATTAAATTATTATTATTTTTTATATTAAGTAATTCTTTTTTGAGTTTTAATTTACATTTGTTATTATAATTTCATATATGAACTTATTTTGTTATTGTAGAGATTTAGAAACTTCAATTTTAGATATCTTTTATATAGATTAGAGTTAAATGTATATTTGAATGAATTAAGAGAAGATTATAAGATTCAAATTGATGTTCTTGATTATTGGAAGAAAAATCAATTTCGACACCCTATACTTTCACTTATGGCTAAGGATATATTGAGTATTCCAATTACCACAATTGCATCTGAATCAGCATTTAGTATGAGTGGTAGAGTTATTAACAAATGGAGAAATTGTCTCATAACACATAATGCAGAAATTTTGATTACCACTCGTAATTGGCTGTATGGATATGATATAGATAAAGGTGGTAAGATTTTAGTGTCATTATTATTTTATTATTTTTTTATTATTTAAATTCTTATATGATTATTTTTATATATTTTATTAGATGAAGAAGATGAAACAATAAGATTTGAAAGGAAAGTTGGATTAAATTGAACTAGTTGGTTTATGGATGAGGATGAAGAGTTCTAATTGTAACGTATGTTGATATTTTATTTCTTACTATTTATATTGTTAAAAAATTAAAATTTTTTATTAAGAGTAATTATGATTGATCATTGCCTCATTAATCTTATTTGAAGACAATGTCGCTCTTGGAGAGTTTAGTTGCTTCCTGCATTTACAATCTTTTAGAGTATATTATTCATCAAGCCGCTAGCGTTGAATGGAATGATCGTATTTTCCTGTTTTGTTCATCATGCAATGTATGACTAGGGATTGGTTTATCCATGACTAGGTGACTGTGTATGAGAATGATTGTATGTTTTCTATTTTGTTGTTCTTGTAATGTTACATGTCATAATTTTAAGTGTTTGATGTTTTCTTTACTGGTTTATTTTTTACTATATTGGACTAATTTAGAACATAACAATCATTGACTTGTTAATGACATGAGAATTTGAATGCAAACATGTCATAGTTGAGTCTGAATCTTTTTTTACAGTGAAAAAGTTATTACAACCTTTAAAAGGGTATGATCCCCTTTTTTAACTTTCAATTTTTATTTTTAGTATAATTACCATTTAAAAAACAAATTACTATTTTTCTATTTATGAGTTATAGGAGTCAGAATTTAAATTCTAATTTTGTTAATAATGTATTCAATGTTTTATATGAAATATCAAATTTAAATAAATGTTACAATTATATAATGATTTATATATATATATATATATATTTGATTTGTTATTGTATTACAATAAAATTTTAATATGAAATAAATATAATAAAATAGTATAATAATTGTTTTTATAATAAAATCAAATGTTATATTTAATAATATATTTATTATTTATTATTACAATTATAATAAGTATAATATTGAAAATTATTTGATATTGAATATTATATTGTGTTTTAAAATAATTTTATTTAATAATTGAATGTAAATATTTAATATTTATTTTGTTGATAATAAATTATTGATATAATTATGTAATAAATAAATAATGATTATTTTAAAATTTTATAAATTTTAATTAGAAAAAGTGTATTATTATTTATTTATTTAATTATTTTTTAATATAATAATTATATAATTATAATTCGGGCTTTCTCGGGTTATAAATTTGGGCTTTTTCGGGTTTCGAATCGGGTCGGTTTCTGGCCCGGGTCGTATCGGGCTCGGGCTTTTTCGGGCTCGGGTTTTTTCGGGTTCGAGTTTTTTCGGGCTCGGGCTTTTTCGGGCTCGGGCTTTATCGGGTCGGGCTTTTCTCGGGCTCGGGCCTTTGACTTTTTGGTCAATTCGGTCCGGTCTCGAGTTCGGTCTCGGGAGGGCTCGGGCGGGTTTTCGGGCTCGGGCCAACTTTTGCCAGCTCTACGGATATGTTTAAATGTTGTGGGGATTGGAATTTTAAATTTAGGAGAGGTTTATTTGAGTGGGAAAAAGAAGGGTTAGAAAGCTTATTTAAGATGTTGGATAATATTGTTTTGATAAGTGATAAGGAGGATAAATTTGTGTGGGAGTGTGATAGGTCCGGGGCTTTCTCTTCGAAGAGTTTTGTTGTTGAGTTGGGTGGGGCAGGAGATGATAATGTGAGGGCTGTTAATTTTTCCTTTATTTGAAAATCTAGTATACCTCCTAAGGTTCAAGTGTTCTTGTGGATGGCTGTGTTAAATGCTATCCCTACTAAAGTTTTCTTAAGATCAAGAGGTGTGGTCTTTAACGAGAGGTGGTTGTGTGCATGGTGTGGGTTGCATGAGGAGGACTGTTACCATGTTTTGGTGGGTTGTCAGTTTTCTTGGCTGTCTTGGTGCAGTGTTTTTAAATGGTGGAACCTTTATTTGGCTGTTCCGGATTCAGTTGAAGATTGGTTATGTCAGTGTCAATTTTTGTTTACTGATTCATTCAAAAGGAAAGCTTGGATGGTTGTGGGTGCCTCTGTTTTTTGGTCTCTGTGGTTAGCAAGAAATGAGTGTATTTTTAATGGAAAAAGGTCGGATCATGATGATCTTTTATTTAATATTAAATTGAGATCCTTGGTGTGGATTAAAGCTGTTAAGAATATAGAGTGGATGGACGAAGACAAGTGGTGGAATGAGCCGTCATTTTTCAACCAAGGGCGGGTGAGATCAGTTGTCCGGGGGGGTGTTTCATGGGTATGTCCTGGAGTTAACTGCCTAAAGTTCAATGTTGATGGGTCAGCAAAGGGTAAATCGGGGCCAGCAGGTTGTGGGGGAGTGTTGAGAGATTCAAATGGTGTTGTCTTAGGATTGTTCTTTGGTCCTCTTGGTGTGATGGACTCTAATATTGCTGAGGTATTTGCTATTAAAGTTGCGTTGGAAATGTTTTTATCATCAGTCTATTTTATGTCGAAATCTCTTGTTGTTGAATCTGATTCGTTGATAGCCGTTACGTTGATCAAGTTTAAAACTAAAAGACCATGGAAGGAATGGCGTCTCTTTAATGAGATAGATAACATGTTGAATTCAATTGGGTTGGTGAATATTGTGCACTGTTTTCGGGAGGCCAATTTCTTTGCAGACTCTTTGGCTAAGATGGGTGTTGATAAGTCAATTATGTTCTCAGTGTTCTGGTAATGTACCGTTATTGCAAGTGAAGGATTCCCTGCTGTGTGCCTCCTAGAATGTGGTAGTCGAATCTGTTCCTATATGCTGTGATGTTTGTTCTAGTTAGTATTGTTGTATTAAGCTGCTTATGTTGTTGTTTCCTTTGACATTTGTGGGAGTTCTGATAGGTGTTTGGTTGTATTTTCCTATTGTTTTATAATATAAAGCTTCTGATTGAGCCAAAAAAAAAAAAAAGATCGACATCATTATTGTGGAAAAAAAATTGTTGCGCTAGAGTTATTTTAGAGTTGAACCAACACTCACTAGATTGATTTGGGTAGTTTAGGATGAGGAAATGGGGTGTTTAGGGATGAAGAAGAAGTAAGGAAAAGGGCTAGATTGATAATTTTAGAGGGTAAAAATAGCATTTTGTTGTAGTATATTTAAAAATAAGGTATGTGGTAAAATTGTAAAAGACCCTGTGAAAGATTACCCTCTATACAAACTTCAAGCAATCATCATCTCAAATAGGAAAAATCTCCATTGAAATGTCATTGACACAGAAATTACGGTTGTCGGGCGGTAGGTGTTGAATCAAGAAAACAACGTTTGAGAAGTTCAAACACCCGCTTGAGACAAACCAGTTTCTATCTGCTACAGACTTGCAGCATAAGGATTGTATCTTAGCTTGTTTTTTCCGTCAATTCCAAGCTGTTGCCTAGTTATTTAATCTTTCCTTATCTACCCAAGTGTTGTTGTTACCTTATTTATTATTCTCTTAAGTGGTTTAGCTCTATCTTAATTCCATCTTCCATTACTTGAAAGGGTCCCTTATAAAGTATAAAAATCTGTCTAGCAGTTTGCTGCTGCGTTTTCTTTTTATTTAATACGAAAAGGGAGCAGTAGAAAACTGCCATTTCTCAACCACTGCTTGCTTCTTTGTTTGTTTCTTACTTCTTAAAGTTGATTTATGCATTAAATATTATCATATAGACTTAAACGATTGTGCATTCTACTAGCAGTGTGTGTAAGATTAAGTGAAAGAACAATTAAAAATAGTTCATAAACTATAAAGAAAAAGTAAAATATTCTATTTAAGGATAATTCTATATTTGCTGATCAACTCAGCCTTCCATTTCCCTGGCAAACCTCATCTATTTTATTACTAAAATTCTTTTCAGTGGTTGACCTTTCTTTGACAATGATTCATATTCTGAAAATCATTGAACCTCATAACCAGGATTCCAAAACAAAAGAACAATTGACAAGTCCAAATAATACAGCTCAGTAACCAATTGCTTAACCTTAGTTTATAGCTAAACCAAACCTTTCATTTGTAAGAGTCAACCCGCAAATTTCCAGGAACCCCGTTGTCTAATCTTGATCCAGATGACCCTCTTACATAGTTCAAAACCAAGGCAGAAAAATAAAAAACGGTCCACATAAGGCGACTCATGGCCATGGCTGTTTTCTATAACTCAATATTCCTTCTCAGTGTTTTTCACATGGTTGCAGTTGCTTTAAGATTTTATTTTATTTTTTCACCAGGTACTGTACAATTATTTTTTGGAATTTGAGAAATAGTTGAGAGGCTGAGGATGGGTCCAAACTCCAAAAGGCTGTTCCGCTAACCTTCAACTCCAGGAATCACCTAACTCGTCGAATTGTTTATGTTCAAAAGGAAAACGAGAATTTTTTTTATTACATTTGGTACAAATTCATTATTACAAAAAATATATAGTATTACTTAGTTTTCATGATTGAACATGTTTCATTTAACTTTTATAAGTTAAAGTTGTTCTGTCATTATTGCTTGTGCAACATGTTGTTATCTTGGGCTTTGGTAATAAAACATGTGTAATTAGGAGGGTTCAAATTTCGTTTTTAACCAAAATAATCGATGAATTAGAACTTTAATTTGATTATTCGGTCGGCTATGGAATATGAAAAAATTCTCAAATAAATTAAAAATATATAAAATATAAAGATGTTTTTAAAATTCAAAGTTTAGATGATATTTTAATTTTAATGCTGATGGAGTTTTTAAGTTAATATTATGATATTTGAATATTTTAATGAATGATATTATTTTAATATGTTTTAAATATGAAAAATTAATAATTTAACTTAAATTCATTTTATGATTTTTTTAAAATTTGATTAATTAATCAAATTAACTTAATTCGATTTAATTAATTTTAAATTTAAAGATTTTAATTCAATTAATAAAATAAAAATAAATTTATTCTAGTAAACTTGATTTTGATCAAATCAATAGCAAAATCAACCAAATAAATGCCTCTATATATAATTTGAATTTAATAGTGTCAAAATAAATTTAACTTAAAATTTATAATATATCATAATTTTATTTTATTTTCGATTAAAAGGTTGTTGGCTGAGAGCGCCAGCATTACTCACGGTAGGCTGGGTGCACAATTTGTTTGACCAATTACCTAATCAAACGACCTTTCTGATTCGTCGTTTTACTGTTCTCCGTTGAAAACTTAAAACCCAATAAAATTGAAATTTCCATATCAAAATTAATTTTATCGAATCTTACAGCGTGACATTTAACCTGACTTCCTAATTTCCTACAGAACAACAAGGCCTTCGAATCTTCTTTTCTGAATTGCTACACATATTTAGTAGCTACTTCTTCTAAGAAGTAAGAATTTGTCTAACCATCCCAGTAATCTCTGCATTTCTCGTAGACTGATATGGAAACTAATAACAAAATCCCAGTCGCTGTTTTTCTTGCTTCATTAATTTTTCTTCTATTTTACTTTGTTCAGTTTTGCCATGGGGGTGACATAATCAGACAGGGCGAAATGATCAGGGATGGTGAAAAGCTGACATCTGAAGGTCAGATTTTCGAGCTGGGATTCTTCAGTCCTGAAAACTCCACAGCTAGGTTTGTCGGAATATGGTACAAGATTGATGGGAAAGCAGTTGTATGGGTTGCGAATAGAGAACGTCCAATATCAGACAAAGGTGGAGTTTTGAGGATTAGAGATGATGGTAACTTGGTTGTTCTGGATGGTAATAACAGTTTAGTTTGGTCATCTAATGTTATAGGTTTATCAAACAACACTGTAGCAATGCTCCGGAATGATGGAAATTTTGTTCTATCAAACAATGAAAGTGTTGGTGACGCCAGTGGGTTCCACTGGCAGAGCTTCAATCATCCAACTGATACATTTCTGCCTGGAATGAAAGTTCCAGTGAATCCTGCAAGAGGAGAGTACCATTCTTTCAGAGCATGGAAATCTGCCAGTGATCCTTCACCTGGAAACTACACCGTGGGCATCGATCCTAATGCAGGACCACAGATAGTAATATGGGATCATTCGAGAAGGCGATGGAGAAGTGGGCAGTGGAGTTCACAGTTTTTCACGGGTGTCCCCAATATGAGTTTTATTACTACGTACTATTCTGGCTTCGATCTTTCTCCGCCTGATGAGAATAAGACCCAGTATTTTACATATAATCCATCAAATTCTTCTGTTTTATTGAGATTTCGGATAGGCTGGGATGGAATGGAACAAAAGTTGATGTGGGATGATGGTGAGAACAAGTGGAATGTTCTGCAGACAGTGCCTGGCTCTTCTAATAAATGTGAGCTTTATAATCGTTGTGGGAATTATGCGATTTGCGACAACACTAATTCTCTTAGCTGCAACTGTTTAGATGGGTTTAGACCAAAGTTTCAAGATCAGTGGAGTAGAAGGAATTGGTCAGGTGGGTGTCAACCGAAGATCAAACTGCAGTGCCCAAGGACTAATCATACAGCAGGGGCAAATGGTAAACCAGATGGCTTTAAGAAGTTGAAGTGCGCGAAGTTACCCGATTTGTCAAACTTATTCTTGTCTGCGGGGAACCCAGATGGTTGCAGAAGTAGCTGCTTGGGAAATTGTTCATGTATCGCGTATGCATTTATTCGTAACATTGGATGCATGATGTGGACAGGGGACCTGGTTGATATTCAGCATTTGGACCGAAGTGGAAGTTTAGAGTTCTTCTACCGCGTCCATCATTCTGAATTAGGTGAGCTAAATTTTCTTTTTTGTTGTTATGGTCCATTAGAAGTTTCCACTTGCAGATTTTTTTTCATAGAGTTGTCTTGAATTTTCTGGATTTTGACCCTTCAGTTGGTTTGATTCCCAAACCTTGCCCTTTCTTGCTAATTTTCTTCAGACTGCAGTTACCAGATCAGGAATCCGTCATGATTCTTGGTACATAGGTGCTTTTAAGCGCCTTGTGAACTGCACAGGATAGCAGGCTAAATGGCTAAGATCATTCGCTAGTTTATCATTCAAATTCTGCAGCATTCGACTGCATAAATCTGAACCAAACTTGAATCTTGTACAATATTTTTGATATACTAACACCATTCTTAAAAATTCAAACCTAGATGGTGGGAGGAAGATATCCAACCTTGTGATAACTCTAATTTCTCTGGTGGGGGCATGCTTCTTGGTGGCGTCTCTTTGGCTACTATGGATGTACAAGAAGAAACTGAAAGGTATGATTTCCTTTGGAGGCAGCTGTCTAGTCTACTACTTTGTATCTAAAAATTTCAACTCTTTCTTTCAGGTTTGCCCGTAGTTTCATCAATGCCATGGTGTAAGGACTACGATGTAGCTGTTTTTGATGTGTCCAAGGGCAAGGAATTTTCAGCGGATTTTTCTGGTTCATCTGAGATCCTTATAGATGGGAATCAAGTTAATGGACCAGAATTAGCAATTTTTAATTTTAGTTCCGTCGTTGATGCGACAAACAACTTTTCTGAAGCAAACAGACTTGGGCAGGGGGGGTTTGGTGCTGTATACAAGGTGACTTTAGTTACTTACAGAGCTGTAGTCTGTGTAGACTGTCCTGTAGTTGAATTAAAAGTGATAACAGTTGATGTTTATTTTTATCACCAGGGAGAGCTTCTTGGAGGTCAGGAAATAGCTGTAAAGAGACTTTCAGGTCAATCTGGCCAAGGTTTAGAGGAGTTCAAAAACGAGATTATCCTGATTGCCAAACTGCAGCACAGAAATCTTGTTAGACTCTTGGGCTGCTCCATTGAAGGGGAAGAAAAGTTGCTGATTTACGAGTACATGCCCAATAAAAGTTTGGACAAGTTTCTTTTTGGTATGTCTCAGTAGACAAAAATGGCAAAACTTAGATTCATTAGTTTTTGTAGCTCTTTGTTTGTACGGACAGCCTTACTTTGATAAACTTTGTGGCAGATGAAGCCAAGCAAGCACAGCTAGACTGGAGAACCCGCTTCAGCATCATTGAAGGCATTGCCAGAGGAGTCCTTTACCTCCATCGAGATTCAAGATTTAGAATAATTCATCGAGACTTAAAGGCCAGCAACATTTTGTTGGATGCAGAAATGAATCCAAAGATTTCAGACTTTGGCATGGCCAGAATTTTTGGGGGTAACCAAAATGAAGCAAACACAGTTCGACTGGTCGGCACATAGTAAGCACTACATGGTTGCAGAAAGCTCAACTTTCAAACAATTTCAATAGTTTGACTGATCTAATCTTCTCTTTCCTTTCTCAAATTGCAGTGGATATATGTCTCCTGAATATGCCATGGAAGGCCTATTTTCAGTGAAATCAGATGTTTACAGCTTTGGGGTATTATTGTTGGAAATCGTCAGTGGCAGGAGAAATACTAGCTTTCGTTCTACTGGACACACTAGTCTTATCTCATATGTAAGTTTTGCAGCCAATTCTTTTCTTATGAACTATTGAAGATGCAGTTCTGAAATGAAACTTTCTTGTACTGGTTTCAGGCATGGCATCTTTGGAGTGAAGATAATGCAATGGACCTCATCGATCCTTCCATTCGGGATTCATGCTCTCCAAATCAAGTGTTGAAATGCATACATATAGGCATGCTGTGTGTTCAAGATTCTGCAATGTCTAGACCCACAATGGCAGCCGTGGTGTTACTGCTTGAGAGTGAAAACCCAACGCTTCCAATGCCAACGCAGCCCACTTATACTTCCACGAGAACTTCCATATATGCAGAATATCTTCTGGATGGTCAGGAAATTGTATCTTCAAACCATGTCACTGTGACGACGATAGTTGGAAGATAGATTGATACTTGTTTACTTTCCTAGTTTCCTTTCGTTGTTTACATGTGTTAATAAAATTACGATTCTCTCACACCACTCAAACTATTAACGTTGTTCTGTTACCAAACAGAGGAAGAGTTTAATTACCATTGCAAAGATTTGATGCGATAATTTGTATTTAAAATTATTTTTTTTATGGTATAAAATTATATTAGTGAAATATAAAATATAAAAGTTTTATATTAAAAAATTAAATATAAAATAAATTTGTTTTATTCTCATATTTTTTAAATTTTTTATTATATTTAAAATTATCGATATTAGTGAATGGCTAGAAAACAGGGGACACAATCACCATATTGTATACGTAGTAAAACTTCAGTAGGATCGAATCAAATTGTGACTATGGAAGATTTGTAGTCCGTAAAATTTCCCCTGTTAGATTGAATAATGAAACTAAATCAAACAATCAATCATTAAATAAATAATGATCAGAGCAGAAAGAAAGCACTTGCTAAGCCCATGCCACGGGTCACGCTTCAAGCACAACCTATCAAAACCTCAAAAGGAATCCTATTGGTCCCTTCATGATATACACGGATCATCACTTTCAAAATCTCTCAACCGTCGATAGCCTTACCAATCCACGTTCCACATATACCCATTTAAAACGAAATTTTCTCTTTTTCCCGCTTTCTTCATTTTTCTCCGTATAAATTACACCCTCCCCTCCGCTCTTTCCTTAAGAGCTCAAAAGTTTTCTCCACATATTTTCTTGTTTGCAGCAGTTTTTTTTTATTTCAAATGGCTCGGACGAAGCAGACCGCAAGGAAATCAACGGGAGGGAAGGCGCCACGTAAGCAACTAGCAACTAAAGCTGCTCGGAAGTCGGCTCCCGCGACCGGAGGGGTCAAGAAGCCTCACCGATTTAGGCCAGGAACCGTGGCCTTAAGAGAAATCAGGAAGTACCAGAAGAGCACTGAGCTGTTGATTAGGAAACTTCCATTTCAAAGGCTGGTGAGGGAAATCGCTCAAGATTTCAAGACGGATCTGAGGTTCCAAAGCAGCGCCGTGGCTGCCCTTCAAGAGGCGGCGGAGGCATATCTGGTGGGGCTCTTCGAGGATACCAATCTGTGCGCTATTCATGCGAAGAGGGTCACTATTATGCCCAAAGATATTCAACTTGCTAGAAGGATTAGAGGAGAAAGAGCTTAAGCCATGATTTGTTAGTTTAGAATTTTAAGATGCGGGATTTTGTTCAAAGTGTTATGTTACTGGGTTCTCACCATGTAAAATTGACGGAAATCAAATAGACTTCTAATGGGATTAAATATTATTTGGATGGTGCGATTTTCTGTTAATTACAAATCCAAATTTTTATTACACTAATTATTAAAAATATTATATTAAAATTAAAAAAAGATAAAATTGTAAATATGATATGATAAAATATTCATCATGTTGTATTATGATTTTGTTGAAACTACTCGGATCCTTCAGCACAGAAAACATATTTCAACGGGGCATGATTTATATTCGAAAAACCAATAAATTTTGATTGCAATGCAAAACTTTGAAATCAAGTGAGAGAAGGTAACCAAGTCAATATATAGACAAATAGAAAAGCCATAAGGGTTGTATGAGAAATAAATAAATGTATAGCATATTTTCATATTTTTATTTGGTAAATAAATATAGACAAACTCAGAGCAATGGGTTATTATCAAGAGTAGAAACGTGTAAAATTTTGAAATAAAAAGCGAAAATTACTTAAATCTAGATTGAAAAAAAAAGAATAAATAAATTATTTTAAACATTATATGATGGTATAATACGAATAAAAAATAAAAAATAATATAAGTTAAAATTTTATAAAAATTTTACATTAATATGATTAAAAACTAATTTTTTTTTTTATTTTTACGTGTGGGTTGGTGTTCACATGTATTTTAACATAAACTCAGGTTTAAGCAGAACCCAAATCGAATATTGGTTGTCTAAAGCAAAAAAGGCACTCATCCTTGCTTTGGTAGGCGGGCCAGCTCTGGCCAGGAAGTGTCCCTTTCCAAAGCCATAGCAATCCCAGCATCATCGCGCATGTGAATGTGAAATGCCTTGCCGGGAAAGATGAGGGCCCGAGAGAACTTTCATTCCTTCATAAATATAAAAAGTATATTTTAGGTGAACTTCCAGGTTTCAGTCTTTGACCTGATGAAACACATGTTCAAGCCCAAATCAGGCCCATCATTTTTTCTAAGTTTGCTGTATAATTATGATTGTATTTAGTTTTTAGATGAATGCCAAATTCAAAGAAGAAACAAAAAATACCAAGAAAAAAAGCAGGCAGAGTCAAGGATCCTCTCCTAACAAACACTACCAAATGTCTACGAAATGAACAAACCAACTACTCCATTTTGTTCTGCGAGAGAAACTCCCAGGGCCAGAGTAAGTTGTAAAGAATGAGGTCTATAACAATCTTCTTGTTCTTCAGTACTTTCCTGGCTATCTTCCCAACAATTTCCATATCTGTAGACACCTTAACTGCTACACAGTCTATCATACGCAACCAAACTCTCGTGTCCTCAGGTGATGTTTTCGAGCTTGGGTTCTTCACCCTGGAGCATCCAGGAGAATGGTACTTGGGGATATGGTACAAGAACATTCCTGTCAGAACCTACGTGTGGGTTGCCAACCGAGACAAACCACTTACAAACTCTTCAGGTATTTTCAAGGTGGAGGATCGAAACCTTGTTCTTCTTGACCAAGGACAGAATCTTGTTTGGTCATCAAATATAACAAAGGGTGACAACCCTGTTGCGCAGCTGTTAGACTCTGGAAATTTGGTTTTAAGGGAAGCAAACACCGATGATGAGACTGACCACTACCTTTGGCAAAGCTTTGATTACCCTACTGATACGTTGTTACCAGATATGAAGCTGGGATGGGATCTAAACACAGGTTTCAATAGGTTCTTAACAGCTTGGAGAAGTAAAGGGGACCCTTCATCTGGGGATTTCTCGTTCAAGCTAGATTACCATGGATTTCCAGAAATATTCTTGTGGAATAAGCAAGAGATAGAATATAGAAGCGGTCCCTGGATCGGTCTAAGGTTTAGCGGTGTCCCGGAAATGAAACCTGTTGATTATATCAACTTCACCTTTATCACCAACGAAGATGAGGTATATTATTCATTTTCTGTTACAAACAAGAACTTGTTTTCCAGGTTGATAGTTACTCCAAACGGAGTTCTTCAAAGATTAACATGGATTCCCGATACTAAACAATGGAATCCATTTTGGTACGCACCAAAAGACCAGTGTGACGATTACCGGGAGTGTGGTCCATACGGTATATGTGACACCAATGCTTCTCCAGTTTGTAAGTGTCCAAAAGGGTTCAGTCCAAAGAACCAGCAAGCATGGAATTTGAGGGATGGATCCGGTGGTTGCGTTAGAAAGACAGATTTAGATTGCACCAAAGACAAGTTCTTGCACTTGCCAAACATGAAGTTGCCAGAAAGTATGACTTCATTCGTGGACAGGAATATGAATCTCAAGAACTGTGAAGCTTTGTGCGCCAGGAATTGTTCTTGCACTGCTTATTCTAATTCTGACGTTCGATATGGAGGCATGGGCTGTGTCATTTGGACTGGTGACCTGATTGATTTGAGGCAATACACAAATGGAGGACAAGATCTCTTTGTTAGATTGGCAGCTTCTGATCTAGGTACATTTCAAAATTCCCTTTCTTTAATAATTAATCTTAACCATAGGATTGTTTTCATTATAACTAATTATGCATAATCTGGCTCGATTAAATCGAGTCAACTAGAACAGGGAATCCCCTGTTTTAGAGGTTGAAGGCCTGAGGCTCGCATTAGTTGAACCAAGCCTGGAAAACATTGAACGGCAAGAAGAGTTTGGTGTGAAGCTTAACTAGCCCCACAAATCTAGAAGTACAATCTTTAGGAATACGACAGGCTTATACCATACATCACAAGAGATTCATAAATATTTTTCTAAAGCTATGTCAGATCACTGTTTAGAATGTTTTCAATTCTTCCATGAATCAAATGGCTACAAGGTTGTCTGTCATAGGTTAAAGTCCGAGTGTTGAGGTGAAGATAGCTGAACTCATTCCATGATTTGGTTTCTTGACATAATGGCTTTTTCACGGTCCCCACTCTTCCACCAAAAGCCTTCGCAGACACTAAACAGAGATAAAAGACTCGAGTGTTATTCTTTCTCGGATGCTTCCACAAATTGGGCCGACGTATTTGACTTGGTAGGTTAGCTCGGAGCCAACGTTTTTGTGGTTTGTTTCATTTTCGCTTTCTGAAGTTAAATCTAAGCAATTACAGCGTTAATAATCTGTTGGTCTATGAGGACTAGTACTTCAATGTTTCAGAGAGGACAATAATTCTGCGGATGCGGTGGGAAAGTTGTTACCTTTTCTATTTGATAAAAGAAGGTCTGTTCAACTTTAGAAAGAATTGGAGAAGGAATCAAAGTGAAATGGGTAGCTTCCTTTCATTTTCAGGTTTCCTGCTATCCCATCTTTACCTAATACCATGCCTTTTCCCACTATTTAGAGAAAAAGCTAAAGTTAAAGCCTATCAAATCTTAGGATGCTGGTCTAACAAGTCTCTGAGAAACTGTCTTTGTCAATTTGCCAACTAATCCGGCACTGTTCTACGGAAGATTTTAATCTTTTGATACGGAAGTTGTATAACAAAATTTGTCTGCCACCTAAAAGGTTGCCATATTAAATGAGAAAAAGTTCACTGGAGTAATGGCAGAGATCCAAGCTTGCTTCTGTCATTTAAGTTTCTACTACTAATAGGGATGATGACGTCCTGAAAGTATTCGTAGGTGGGGCAGATGGAGTCGAACAACGTACTGAAATTATGACACAACTACAGTTGATAGGTTTAAGGGTTGAAATGAATTCATTGAAAAAGTTGCTTTACAAGGGGTAGACTTTAGGGTTAGGGAAAACAGCTTTGGCGGTATGCTTGCTGAATCGATAGTAATTACTGGTTCTGTAAATAAATACGGCCTGTGTCCCACTCTCATTCAATGCTTGCACGATTCATTGTTTGTGCTGTGTGGAAGGTGACCCCTCAGAATAGTGGTTGGTGACAGACAGCCAAGCTGGTCCTTCACGCACTGGGAAGTGAGAACCCTTCTCCACGAACAGCCAGCCGACGCAGTTTCTGTTGCTGCTGTTGTCCTTTAAGAGTTCATATTTCCACGGCTCTGATATGGCGCCATGATGATCATTCTAATTTGATTAACTGAACTTACCCTTTAAATTTTGATCATTTGCTTCCTGGGAAAATTCCTGACCACAACCATGCTTAATTGTCGTACATCATCTCTGTTGGGCTTTTGGGAAGATAGACCTACTGCTCTCAGTTTAAAAACTCCAATTTCCTATCTGTGGGTTTATGGGCTGTGGTCCAATTCGTCCTCTTGGCAAGATAGAAAATTGAGAAACTGAAGCTCACGTCTTCTATGGTTTTAAACTTATAACTGACGAAGCATTGTAGCATGTTTAAAGTGCTGTGGTTGTGAACTTGTAGAAAAGGTACAGCTACAGCCAATCAGCCATAAGTGCAGATACAATATACTAACATATAGGGCCAGTTGAGTTTTTTCTTAACTAATATAGGATTGGGAATTTAGAGATAATTCACGAGTTTGAAGGTTTCTAGTAACTCCACAGAAAACAAGTACTGTAAAATATTTCTGTATTTGTGGGAGTAGAAGTGGGTAGGACTTCAGCCTAGAAACGTATTTGATTGTGCCCGAAAATTCTTAATATAATGGCTAAAAGGAGTACTGATTAAATCTGTTTTTTCAGGAGATGGTGGGAACATAACTGCTCTAATTATAGGCATTACAGTGGGTGTTGGCGTTTTGCTTCTAGGACTGATAGCCTGTGTGTTATGGAAGAGGAAGGCAAGAGAAAGAAGAGAAAAAACAGTTAAAAAAGGTAACTGGAGTTTGGATGGGCAAGCGAATGTAGTTATCTCTGTCTTTTTCTTTTTCCAGGTTTCAAAGTTTTATCTTTTCATTCTTCAGGTCCTCATGAAAGAAGCCAAGATTTGCTACTGAATGAGATGGTTATCTCAAGTAGGGAGTGCTCGGGTGAAACTAAACCGGAGGAACTAGAATTACCGTTGTTCGATTTTGATACCATCAGAACAGCTACAGACAACTTTTCTGATGCAAATAAGCTTGGACAAGGTGGTTTTGGCTGCGTTTACTTGGTAAGTTCAATGATACAAACTTACTACTGCATGCAAATAGCCACAGTTGCACTAAAAATCTAACCCTGATAGTATGTGTGTAATGCCAGGGTAGGTTGGTTGAGGGTCAAGAAATTGCTGTAAAAAGGCTCTCAAGGAACTCTGGGCAAGGGGCTGAAGAATTCAAGAATGAAGTTACAATGATTGCAAGGCTTCAACATAGGAATCTTGTACGACTTCTTGGTTGCTGCATTGAGATGGATGAGAAGATTCTAGTCTACGAGTACATGGAACATGGAAGCCTCGGTTCTATTTTATTCAGTTAGTCCCTCTCACAACTTAATGAACTTAATTGGGTTCTCTTTAGTTAAGAAATTTGATTGAGGTAACAATTCTATGTACTTGGCATTTATAATTTGAAAACTTCTTTCAGATGAAGAAAGAGGCTCCTTATTGAATTGGCAAAGGCGCTTCAACATTATATGTGGTATTGCTCGAGGACTTTTGTATCTCCACCAGGATTCCAGATTTAGAATCATCCATAGAGATCTTAAAGCAAGCAACATTTTGCTTGATAGAGAAATGAACCCAAAAATTTCAGACTTTGGCATGGCTAGAATTTTTGGTGGTGATCAAACAGAAGCAAATACTAAGAGAGTAGTTGGAACTTAGTAAGTACCGTAAACTCAATTTCTCAACTTGCTTGAAACTGTAAAATTAGAAGTTCCTTGTCCTTATAACCTGTTATATGCAGTGGTTATATGTCACCTGAATATGCAATGGATGGTCACTTTTCAACAAAATCAGATGTTTTTAGTTTTGGTGTTTTGATGTTGGAGGTTGTCAGTGGCAAAAAGAACCAAGGATTTTATCACTCAAACAGTGAACTCAACCTTCTCGGCCATGTAAGAAGAGTATTACATAATATTTCTACTGGTTCTTATAATCACTAGCAAGAGATTTTCATGTCACTAAATCAATAATGAATTGGATTCACATTATTGCAGGTTTGGCGATCGTGGAAAGAAGGGAAGGGAATGGAGTTAATAGATCCAGCAGCAGGCACCTACCATGCACATGAAGTACTGAGGTGCATACAGGTTGGCCTTTTGTGTGTGCAAGAACGTGCAGAAGACAGGCCAAGTATGTCGACCGTGGTTTTGATGTTGAGTAGTGATACAGCAACAATGCCCCAGCCCAAAACCCCTGGTTTTTGCCTAGGAAGAAAGACACTTAAAACTGATTCGTCTACTAGTAAGCTAGATGAATCATGCACTGTGAACGAAGTCACAGTTACAATGCTAGATGCCAGGTAGTGAAATGTCTGGTCTCATCCAGGGTGTTTGTATATCTCAAAAGAGTTGCCTTCGTGTATATTCTGTTGTGATTCTTATGACAGCCTTTGCTGTATTTTTTGTGGCAGTTTTGGGTAGTTATGAATCCTTCTGGTGTAACTTACAAGAAACATTTTCCAATAATGTGTCTTAGAAATGTTCATTTTCAATCAAAATAAATTCAAAAATTCACAAGTGTTGCACATGCTCTAGCTTAAACCTTTCACTGATACCACATTTCTGAAATTGACTTAGTTTATTCTCATTGTTTTATAGTACTGTGGGTACTACCCTTTCTGTGATTAATATCTGGTTCCCTTGATGCTGGATCAAATGCATGCGCCCCTTGACAAAATTGTGGTTTTATTATTCTTAGACTAAAGTTGTTTAGGAATCTTCCATGGAACAGCAAATTTCTTATGTTTGTTCATGGATGTGGAGCAAAAGGGCGGGCGGGCCCTGATATCCAACCGCTCCTACACTTGAATTCTTTTCGTGTCTTTACAGAGTCAATTACTCATCTCAAGTCTTAAAAGTGTTCTGTTTCAAGCAGATGCAAAGCACTAAGAAGGCTAAAACATAAGACGAAAATGAGTGAACACTGGAATCTTTAAGCTATCAAAGCCATAGCCAGTAGCTCTGATAATGTGATTTAGACATTTAATTAGTCTATCCAGTCTATTCCCACTCATTGACAAAATTTTAGGAAACCTTTTTGATTTTTCTTAATTTAACAGCAACTGGATGCATCATAAAGACAGAAAGCTAAAATAATGGAATCTGAGCTTACATTCTCCCTTACACGTGCCATACTCAGCAATCATAAAAGACTACGAGTCCGCAGATGTTGTCGTTTCTTTTCTGTTATTTAACCAAGTAAACATCCATTGATCGGTATGCTATGTTTAGTAAATTGTGGTAGGCTGCTTTAGACGAGAGAAGAAGATCAATGAACCTGGCCCTCCATATCCAACTACTCCGCACTAAAGCAAGACTTCTGCATTCAGGTAGTCAATTACATGCCTAGACTTTTCGACCTAATTGTTTCACACGGGGGGAAAGGTACTAACTACTTAAAACTAAATTTAAAGTAGAGAAATGGAAGATCAACAAACTTATGGGGAATTGAAGGGCAACGTCTTGTTTCTTCCAACTGTAGTGTCTTTGTTCTTAGAAAGTCCAGTTGCATTTGATACCATAACTCCAGCAGACACTATCAATGACAGCAAGACAATAGTTTCAGCAGGCCAGAAATTTGTTCTAGGCTTCTTCAATGGTGAGAATACCAGTTGTCGAACTCGACATCTAGGAATATGCTATAAGTATCTACCAGTTCAGACTGTTATTTGGGTCGGAAAAATAGAATTCCCTCTTACAAATTCTTCTAGAATATTAACACTTGGTGATGATGGAAGACTGACCATTGTCAATGAATCAGGGAGCATTATCTGGTCTACAGATTCAGTCCGGACGGCTAAAAGGCCAGTAGCGCGGCTGTTAGATACTGGAAATTTTGTTGTGAAAGATGCCGGGGATGACAAAGATGAGAACTACATATGGCAAAGCTATGATTATCCATCCGATACATTGTTACCAGGCATGAAACTTGGTCGGAACAAGAAAACTGATCTGAGCAGATATCTGACATCATGGAAAACTTCGGACGATCCTTCTCCTGGAGAATATACTTATAGCGTGGATCATCGGACTTCCTCAACTTGTTCTTCCCAAGGGATCCACTGAGCAGTTTCGAAGTGGACCATGGTATGGAACACGATTTAGTGGTGATCCAGTTTTGCGGGTAAACCTAGTCTTTACTCCAATATTTGTCTCCAATGCTGAAGAAGTGTATTATTCTTATAATATAACAGACAATATCCCATCAAGGTTTGTGTTAAGCCAATCTGGCTCGGTTCAGCACCTTTCCTGGAATGACTGTGTAAGACCCGAAAATTCGGTGTCATTTTAAGAAATTGATATTTAAAAAAATATGGATTAGTGTAATCTTGATCAAAAATCGAGGAAATAATTTAATTTCGAGTCCAATTAATCAAGATATAAATTATTAGAATTTATAAAAATTTGTGTCTCGAAAAACGAGCCCAAAAATAGTAGAAAAATATACTGAAAAGGTAAAATCGGACTGATAAATTCATTTGCGGACTAAATGAATTTAATATGAATTTTTGGGATATTTTAGAATTTTTATTATTATTTTAAGAATAAAATAATAATAAAAATATATTATATAAAAAAAAAATCTGTTAAAAAAAAAAAAACAGAAAACGAATTGAAAAAAAAAAAGAAAAAGGGAAGCGGGAACCGAAATCGCGAAACAGGGGAGCACCCAAACCGAATTCCCCTGGTTTCTCACCGGCGGCGACACAGAGGCCGACGGCGTGAGGGGTGCTGGGCGAAGCCACGACCGGCACCGAGGGACCCCTCCAGAACCATCACGCGCCGTAGATCGCCGGCGGTGAGGAGATCGCCGGCGGAGTGACCGAAAGGGGAGAAGGGAGATTCGCCGGCGTTGGCTCCGATTTGGCCCGAGCCAAGCCAGCCGAAGCATCCCCAGCCCGAGCCCAGTCGAACGGCGGTGGAATCGGGTCGGGAACCGACCGACAGCGCCGACAACGGCAAAACTTCCACTGAACCGGTTCGGACCGGTTCAGTGTGAAAAGGGACTGAACCGGTCCGAACCGGTTCAGGAGGAGAGAGAAAGAAGAGAGAGAAAAAAAAAATTTTCATCGGACTTCGGGGAAGTCGATACGAGGTCAAAAGTGACCGATTTAATTTTTGATAAATTTATTTAAATTATATTTAATCGAAAATTGGCCCGGAAATGAAAAATACGAAATTGTGTAGTTCGACGATTAATTCCGACGGAAGCCCGATCGAACTTCGATTCACGCACCATCGCACAATATTGGGTAAGTAAAGCTCATTTACGATAATTTATGTGATTGACGCGTATTTAAGATTTATTTTACGCATTTCGGATTAAATTTTTGGATTTAGTGAATTATATTCGGAATTTCGAACAAACTGTCGTAAATGATATTCGGGCTATCCAAAGAGTTTGGAACGAAGCCCAATGGGTATTGATAGGCCCAATGAGCCGATAGACCCTGATGAAGGGAATTAATACGTGAAAACGGGCTTAATACGGATTAAGACCCGATTAAAGTATTTAGGCCCATTTAGAGTAAACGGGCCCAATTAAGTGAAATGAACTGTATTAAATGTGTAATACAGTAGGAAACGTATAATTAATCCAGTGAATGGTTAAATGCAGCTCCAGAGTCATATTGAGAGTTGACCGGACTGCGAGATTTGGACAGCACAGAGGAAGAGAGGTCACATTACGTGATCCGAGGTAAGGGATCTATGGGAGCTATTAGAGATAGCTGTACGTATTTTCATCGTCGTTTACAGTCAATTAAATTTCGTATAGCGTATAGATATGAAATTTCTGGATAGTACCCAAATATGAGAAAATTACGAAAATACCCTTAGACTCAGGAATTTAGAAATGCATAAAGTGCATGCAATCCATGTTTTCTCTGTGAAAAAGAGATTTTTGTGAAGCTAAAATGATAGACTGGCTCATGACTTGACAGTATGCATTAACTTGCACGTTTTTCTAAAAAATGATTTGATTGACAAGTGATTTGATGGGATGTTTCCCTCTCATTTTGTTTTGTACCGTTTTGCATATTGCACTCGGTTTTGAGTACCACTGTGGTGGGAAATAGAGCCAGATGTCTATTTTGTGTGTGTGAAATCGTGCTGGAGCTATGATGAGATCTGTGAATTTATCCAGATCTGCTCCCACTTGATTTTGGGTATTTCATCTGTACAGACCGTGCTGGAGCACTGCTCGCACTGGATTCTGTTGTGATTTGTGATTGAGATCGTGCTGGAGCCCTCGAGTTGAGTAGGAGGCTGTCGCAGCAGGGGCCCAGAGAGGTCGCCTGTGATAGGCAGGACCTCACACACTGACTTGCTCGCACTAGATCTGAGACGACAGGCTATGGTTGATAACTTATTTGGTTGGGGTGGTGAGCTTTTGACTCAGGCACCTACAACTATGTGGTAATTGTACTGTGGTTCATGGAGTACGCTGTACCGTGTAGACAACATGGAGTACACTGTACCGTGCAACTATGGGATGTGAGGATTGCGTCTTTGGACTCGGGCATGCTTTGTCATTGCTCTGTTTTGTGATAGTCCTTAGATAGGAGCCGATGGATAGACTAATCCCCTCCTCGGACTCAGAGACACCCTGGCACACCTGATCCGTGATAGCTTGTGGGTCTCGGACTTTGGCCAAATGTTCCCTTGGATTTGTGTTGAAATCCCTGCCTAGTCTCACATGTTTTTATTGGTTTCGGTGATGAAACTAATTTTGATTTGATTTCTGTGATGAAACCGTTTGAAACGAGAATATGATTTTAAAGTGAGTTTCAATACTGAACACAGAAAGATTTTACTCTGAATGAGTTTTGATATTCGGTTTTGGGCATTAAATTGCTATGTGTTTTACTATGATGGTTTTGTGAATGCCATGAGTTTTTCGGCATAAACCATGCATCATGAGCATCGTGGATAATTTGATTATCTACTTGCTTTATAAATTAATGAGAGTGTTTTGAAAAGTAAATGCATTTGTTTTACGAGTTGATAAAACATGCATTATGAGCATCGTAGATAGTGTGGTTATCTACCTGCTTTCATATATTTCTTACTGAGCGCGTTATGCTCATCCCATTATTTTTTCCCACCTCTACAGAGCATTTCAGTAGAGTGTATAAGCTGCGTCCGTCCTGCGATCTTTTACACACAGCTATCCAGCAGCATCGAGGTATGCACACATGTACTTTTGTATCTGAATAATAGTGTACAGTGATGTAGTCATGTTATATGGGGGATGTATATGTTAGGCAATGTAAACGAATTTTAAATTCTAAAATGATAATTTTATAAGCTTCCGCAATATTTGTGCCTGGGACGAAAGCATTGCCTGTTATGCATATATAAATAATATATGAAACTGAGTGAGGGATATTGACTCACAGCCCAACAATTGAAATGTGGTAAGTTCGCGAAAAATTTGTAGTGATTTTTGTAAATTTGGGTCGCGACAGGAGTGGTATCAGAGCAATGTTGGTCTGATGTGAGTCAGTGTCTGTAGTTAGAAAGTATACATCCCCATGTCACTGTACATTATTAGATACAATTGTGTGTACTGAGCTGTGGTTAAACTGAGAAATTGATTTTTGTATGCGGGACGATAGAGATGTCTGATGGACATCGCAGCAGAGGAGAGAGTCCGCGTTCTCGGGGCCATAGAGAGTAGGTCCGAGAGACGCTGTGATAGGTTTGAGAGACCTTATGAATCGTCATGTGATTATATTCCATCAGGTCTAGTTGAGACTACTGATGCTCGCGTTACGAGGTTAGAGTGGAGTTGGAACACATTTATGGAGTTATTCACTCAGGCTAACTTGACTATGGCTTGTTAGAGAGTAGGCAAGGTCCGGCTGCTCAGACGACTCATACTGAGCCGGCAGTTGCTCCTGAGACACTTGCGCCTACACAACCTATACCTATGCCACGTGTTGGTGAGACCCCTGTACCACCTGTAATTCCATGACAAACTGGAGAGGATTCAGGGTTTGATTGTGAGTTTGACCGATTGAGGCAGTTTCGGAGCTTAAGCCTCCATCGTTCAGTGGGGTCAAGAATCCTTTAGTAGCAGAGGATTGGATCAACCGGTTGGAGAAGTTATATGACTTTTACCGATGTTCGACCAATGAAAGAGTGGCCTTTGCTACATTCATGTTAGAAGGCGAAGTAGAGTGTTGGTGAAAATTCACCTGACCCATCATGAAAGTTATGTATATCAGTTGATTGACTGGGAGATCTTTTTGGATGCCTTTAGGAGGTAGTATATCCCAGCCACTGCTCAACGAAGATTACAGATGGAATCTTGGTCTGATTCAGGGGAATAGATCGGTAGACGAGTATGAGTCTCGATTTACATCCTTGGAAAAATGTGACCCCGATACCATGAGCAGTGAGATGCGAAAAGTCTGCAAGTTTATGGAAGGATTGAGACCTTCCATCAGAGTCAGATTTGCCCTATTTGATGTCACGACTTACGAGGAGATTGTGCGTAGAGCTTAGTTGTGTGGGCAAGACTATGAGATGCACGTCCTTGAGTTTGGTAAAGTCGTGAAGGGCAATAATAGAGATCAGAAGAGATCAACATAGGACTGTAAAGTTCGAGTAGGGAAGAGGTCGTTTGTTAGACGACCGAGAGTCGATGAGTCACAGGATAGGATGATTAAGCCCCCGATGTATCAAGTCTCGACTCCAGCTAGGGGTATAGTGATTGGAGGACCCCGATCGACTATAAAACAATGTAGAGCATGTGGTAGATACCACGACAGTAGGTCATGTCACATATTGATTGGAACATGTTGTAGATGTGGCAAGACGAGGCATATGATAAAGGATTGCCCAGAGTTGGCTGAGATAGCCCCACAGAAGGGCAAAGAGTCAGAGAATGATACAGCTAGTACTTCTGCCCCGAAGATGAGGGCTACAGCTGAAAAGAAGGATGAAAGCCTCCGACAGTGAATAGATTACCGGTTATTGAATAAGGCGATCATTAAGAACAAGTACCATATTCCAAGTATTGATGATCTATTGGATCAACTTCAGGAAGCACGGATCTTTTTCAAGATCGATTTAAGGTCTGGGTACAATCAGTTGAAAATTCGGAGTGGAGATGTACCCAAGGCAGTTTTTCATAACCGTTATGGACATTATGAATTCTTGGTTATGCCTTTCGGGCTAACGAATGCTCCTATAGCTTTTATAGTATTGATGAATGGAGTGTTCAATCCATACTTGGATCGATTTGTCATAGTGTTTATAGATGACATTCTGGTGTATTGAAGTCTAGGGAAGAGCATGACTAGCATCTAAGCAGTGTGCTACAAACCCTCAGAGAGAGAAAGCTATATGCGAAGCTCAGTAAGTGTGATTTCTAGTTGAAACAAATATTATTTTTGGGTTTGGCTGGATATTACCGTCAATTTGTAGAAAGTTTTCTCTAAATTGGCTGCTATATTGACACGTCTCACTCGAAAGAATGTTGCATTTAAGTGAGACAATGCATGTGAGAATAGTTTTCAGAAACTAAAGTAGTGATTGACCACTACGTCGATTTTCACTATTCTGACCAGCTCAGAAGGTTTCTCTGTATATACAGACACCTCGGGACAAAGACTGAGCTGTGTATTGATGCAGAACGGGAATATAGTTGTTTATGGATCCAGACAACTTAAGGACCCTGAGAAGAACTATCCGACCCATGATTTGGAGCTGGCAGCCGTAGTGTTTGCACTGAAGATATGGTGCCATTATTTGTACGGTGAGAAATTTGAAGAATTCACTAATCATAAGAGCTTCAAATATCTGTTTTTAACAGAAAGAATTGAATATGAGGCAAAGATGATGGGTAGAGCTTCTGAAAGACGATGATTGTGAGATACTTTATCATCCGGGTAAAGCGAGTATAGTCGCTGATGCCTTGAGCAGAAAGAGCCTCAGGATGGTATCGTACATGATGGTCAGGGAACATGAACTATTAGAGCAGTTTATTAGCCTCAGTCTAGATATAGATCCTTCTGATACTGATGCATATTGTGTGATAGCAAGTCTGAGATTGAAACCGGATTTGATAGACCGGACCAGACAAGCTCAGCGTATTGATCGCTTCTGTGTTGATATGCATAGTCAGAAACAGATGGGTAGAGTGACTGAGTGCACAGTTGTGATGATGGCCTGCTGAGATTCAGAGGTCGAATTTGCGTTCCCGATGACCCACAGCTAAAGAGATTGATTTTGACAGAAGCTCATTCATCGAGATATATAGTGCATACTAGGAGTAATAGATGTATCAGAATCTTCGAAAAGCATATTAGTGGTCAGACATGAAGAAAGATGCTGCAGAGTTTGTGGCTAAGTGCCTTACATGTCAACAGGTTAAATTAGAGCATCAGAAACATGCAAAATTATTGCAACCTCTACTTATACCGATATGAAAATGAGAGCACATCACCATGGATTTCATCATGAGTTACCGAGGACCCGACGAAACCATGATGCCATTTGAGTGATTGTGAAATGATTGACGAAGTCAACTCACTTCTTAGCCGTGAAGGCTACGGATACTCTGAGTGCGTTGGCGAATCTGTGTGTACGGGAAATTGTGAGGCTACATGGTATTCCAGTGAGTATTGTGTCTGACAAGGATTCCCGCTTCATTTTCATTTTTGGAAACATTTTCAGGAAGCTATGAGAACCCGATTGAGTGTCAGTACAGCTTTCCATTCTCAGTCCGATGGTCAGTGAGAGAACCATCCAGACTTTGGAGGATATGTTGAGAGCTTGTGTGTAGATTTCAGAGACTCCTGGGATGACCATTTGCCATTAGCCGAATTCGCCTATAACAATAGCTATCACTCGAGTATTGGGATGGCACCGTATGAGGCGTTATATGGTCTTAGGTGTCGATCTCCAATTGGATGGGAAGAAGTGAGTGACCGAAAGATGTTTGCTCGTGATTTAGTGAAGCAAGCCTTTGAGGATGTCCAATTTATATATGAGAAATTGAGGACATCTCAGATCATACAGAAAAGTTACGTTGAGATGAGGCATAAACCTTTGAAATTCACTGTAGGTGAATTAGTATTCTTGAAAGTTTCTCCCTCGAAAGGGATAATGAGATACTGAAGCGAGTGGGAAATAAGGCCTATAGGCTAGTCTTGACACCTGAGCTAGCAGGCATTCATAACTTCTTCCACACGTTGATGCTTCGGAAGTATCATCTAAATCAGACACATGTGATTCAAGATGAGCCATTGAAGCTCGAAGAGGATATATCGTATGTGAGACGTCAATTTGATATTGGATAGGAAAGATAAAGTGTTACAGACCAGAACGATTTCTCTGGTTAAGGTTTTTGGGCAGTACCCCACTTCAGAGGAAGTTATGTGGGAATTAGAGAGCCTTATGCGAGAGAAATATTCGCAGTTATTCGAGAATTGACTTGGTTCTAATTTGGAGGACCAAATTTCTTAAGGTGGGGAGGAATGTAAGACCCGAAAATTCGGTGTCATTTTAAGAAATTGATATTTAAAAAAATATGGATTAGTGTAATCTTGATCAAAAATCGAGGAAATAATTTAATTTCGAGTCCAATTGATCAAGATATAAATTATTAGAATTATAAAAATTTGTGCCTCGAAAAATGAGCCCAAAAATAGTAGAAAAATATACTGAAAAGGTAAAATCGGACTGATAAATTCATTTGCGGACTAAATGAATTTAATATGAATTTTTGGGATATTTTAGGATTTTTATTATTATTTTAAGAATAAAATAATAATAAAAATATATTATATAAAAAAAAATCTGTTAAAAAAAAAAAACAGAAAACGAATTGAAAAAAAAAAAAAAAGGGAAGCGGGAACCGAAATCGCGAAACAGGGGAGCACCCAAACCGAATTCCCCTGGTTTCTCACTGGCGGTGACACAGAGGCCGACGGCGTGAGGGGTGCTGGGCGAAGCCACGACCGGCACCGAGGGACCCCTCCAGAACCATCACGCGTCGTAGATCGCCGGCGGTGAGGAGATCGCCGGCGGAGTGACCGAAAGGGGAGAAGGGAGATTCGCCGGCGTTGGCTCCGATTTGGCCCGAGCCAAGCCAGCCGAAGCATCCCCAGCCCGAGCCCAGTCGAACGGCGGTGGAATCGGGCCGGAAACCGGCCGACAGCGCCGGCAACGGCAAAACTTCCACTGAACCGGTTCGGACCGGTTCAGTGTGAAAAGGGACTGAACCGGTCCGAACCGGTTCAGGAGGAGAGAGAAAGAAGAGAGAGAAAAAAAAAATTTTCATCGAACTTCGGGTAAGTCGATACGAGGTCAAAAGTGACCGATTTAATTTTTGATAAATTTATTTAAATTATATTTAATCGAAAATTGGCCCGGAAATGAAAAATACGAAATTGTGTAGTTCGACGATTAATTCCGAACGGAAGCCCGATCGAACTTCGATTCGCGCACCATCGCACAATATTGGGTAAGTAAAGCTCATTTACGATAATTTATGTGATTGACGCGTATTTAAGATTTATTTTACGCATTTCGGATTAAATTTTTGGATTTAGTGAATTATATTCGGAATTTCGAACAAACTGTCGTAAATGATATTCGGGCTATCCAAAGAGTTTGGAATGAAGCCCAATGGGTATTGATAGGCCCAATGAGCCGATAGACCCTGATGAAGGGAATTAATACGTGAAAACGGGCTTAATACGGATTAAGACCCGATTAAAGTATTTAGGCCCATTTAGAGTAAACGGGCCCAATTAAGTGAAATGAACTGTATTAAATGTGTAATACAGTAGGAAACGTATAATTAATCCAGTGAATGGTTAAATGCAGCTCCAGAGTCATATTGAGAGTTGACCGGACTGCGAGATTTGGACAGCACAGAGGAAGAGAGGTCACATTACGTGATCCGAGGTAAGGGATCTATGGGAGCTATTAGAGATAGCTGTACGTGTTTTCATCGTCGTTTACAGTCAATTAAATTTCGTATAGCGTATAGATATGAAATTTCTGGATAGTACCCAAATATGGGAAAATTACGAAAATACCCTTAGACTCAGGAATTTAGAAATGCATAAAGTGCATGCAATCCATGTTTTCTCTGTGAAAAAGAGATTTTTGTGAAGCTAAAATGATAGACTGGCTCATGACTTGACAGTATGCATTAACTTGCACGTTTTTCTAAAAAATGATTTGATTGACAAGTGATTTGATGGGATGTTTCCCTCTCATTTTGTTTTGTACCGTTTTGCATATTGCACTCGGTTTTGAGTACCACTGTGGTGGGAAATAGAGCCAGATGTCTATTTTGTGTGTGTGAAATCGTGCTGGAGCTATGATGAGATCTGTGAATTTATCCAGATCTGCTCCCACTTGATTTTGGGTATTTCATCTGTACAGACCGTGCTGGAGCACTGCTCGCACTGGATTCTGTTGTGATTTGTGATTGAGATCGTGCTGGAGCCCTCGAGTTGAGTAGGAGGCTGTCGCAGCAGGGGCCCAGAGAGGTCGCCTGTGGTAGGCAGGACCTCACACACTGACTTGCTCGCACTAGATCTGAGACGACAGGCTATGGTTGGTAACTTATTTGGTTGGGGTGGTGAGCTTTTGACTCAGGCACCTACAACTATGTGGTAGTTGTACTGTGGTTCATGGAGTACGCTGTACCGTGTAGACAACATGGAGTACACTGTACCGTGCAACTATGGGATGTGAGGATTGCGTCTTTGGACTCGGGCATGCTTTGTCATTGCTCTGTTTTGTGATAGTCCTTAGATAGGAGCCGATGGATAGACTAATCCCCTCCTCGGACTCAGAGACACCCTGGCACACCTGATCCGTGATAGCTTGTGGGTCTCGGACTTTGGCCAAATGTTCCCTTGGATTTGTGTTGAAATCCCTGCCTAGTCTCACATGTTTTTATTGGTTTCGGTGATGAAACTAATTTTGATTTGATTTCTGTGATGAAACCGTTTGAAACGAGAATATGATTTTAAAGTGAGTTTCAATACTGAACACAGAAAGATTTTACTCTGAATGAGTTTTGATATTCGGTTTTGGGCATTAAATTGCTATGTGTTTTACTATGATGGTTTTGTGAATGCCATGAGTTTTTCGGCATAAACCATGCATCATGAGCATCGTGGATAATTTGATTATCTACTTGCTTTATAAATTAATGAGAGTGTTTTGAAAAGTAAATGCATTTGTTTTACGAGTTGATAAAACATGCATTATGAGCATCGTAGATAGTGTGGTTATCTACCTGCTTTCATATATTTCTTACTGAGCGCGTTATGCTCATCCCATTATTTTTTCCCACCTCTACAGAGCATTTCAGTAGAGTGTATAAGCTGCGTCCGTCCTGCGATCTTTTACACACAGCTATCCAGCAGCATCGAGGTATGCACACATGTACTTTTGTATCTGAATAATAGTGTACAGTGATGTAGTCATGTTATATGGGGGATGTATATGTTAGGCAATGTAAACGAATTTTAAATTCTAAAATGATAATTTTATAAGCTTCCGCAATATTTGTGCCTGGGACGAAAGCATTGCCTGTTATGCATATATAAATAATATATGAAACTGAGTGAGGGATATTGACTCACAGCCCAACAATTGAAATGTGGTAAGTTCGCGAAAAATTTGTAGTGATTTTTGTAAATTTGAGTCGCGACAGACTGCCACTCTAGTTGGCACCTCATATTCACAGTTCAGTAAGGTAGTTGTGACAATTATGGCTTGTGTGGTAGTTATGGTGTTTGCAACATTGACAGGGCTCCGATTTGCGACTGCTTGAAGGATTTTGAGCCTAAATTGTCCAATGATTGGGATGTTCTTGACTGGTCAGGTGGATGTGTACGAAAGGATCCACATATATGCCAAGAAGGAGAGGGGTTTCTGAAATTTACAGGTTTGAAGCTGCCTGATTCATCTCAGTTTAGGGTGAATGTAAGTATGACAATTGAAGATTGCGAGGCACAGTGCCTGAAGAATTGTTCTTGCGCTGCGTATGCTAAATTTGACATTAGAGGCACAGGGAACGGCTGTGTAACCTGGTATGGAGATCTGGTTGATATTAGAGAAGCTCCTGAATATGGACAAGATCTTTATGTAAGAATGCCAGCTTCTGCACTTGGTGAGAATTCTTTAGCTAAATGCTAAAACTCCATTTCAACAAATAAAGGAACTTATCATGTCCTGCTTGAGTTTTACCTAAACCAGGACCATATCTTGTTTCTGTCTTTGAAAGAAATATCTTCTGAAATATTTTTTTTTGATTGCGAAGAGTCTCATGCTGAATCAAGCGATAGCAGGAAGAATCTGACAATTGCAACAAGTATTTCAGTGGCTTCAGCAATGATCATCTTGGCTGTGATTGTCTGGTTTGTGATCTGGAATAAAAAGATAATTAGAGGTAAGCTTTGCATGATCCTTGACATTGTCACAGTTTTACTATTTTTCAACATTCATTTTTGTTGACTAGCCTTTATTCCTATTAACAACAGCTAAGCAGCAAGAAAAAATCAAGTGACCATTAACAAATTTGAAAGAAAAGAGGACCTTGAGCTCCCCTTAATTGCATTTGCCACTAATCAAGCTGCTACTCAATTTGTCTGCTGCAAATAAGATTGCAGAAGGTGGATTTGGACCTGTATACAAGGTAGAGTTTTATTTGAAGATTGTTCTTGGAGACAATTTTAGACTATTTCTGCTCTCTTTTTTCCATCACTGTTACTAAATAATCTTTGAAATTATTTCTAGGGTGAGCTACAGTCCGGACAAAAAGTAACTGTGAAGAGACTTGCAGAGAATTCTGGACAGGGCCTTCAAGAGTTAAAAATGAGGTTATTTTGATATCTAAACTTCAACATAGAAATCTGGTCAAGCTACTAGGTTGTTGCATTGAAAGGGAAGAGAGAATGTCAATCTATGAGTTCATGCCAAATAGAAGTTCGGACTCCTTAATCTTTGGTATCTCAACATTCTGTTCTGATGCTTGATCTTTCACAGATTTACCTTCAGAATAAGCTTG
Source organism: Firmiana major (assembly GCA_033439115.1). Lineage (NCBI taxonomy): Eukaryota > Viridiplantae > Streptophyta > Magnoliopsida > Malvales > Malvaceae > Firmiana > Firmiana major. The sequence goes on along the minus strand of CM065914.1, from coordinate 1,116,702 downwards.
AGACTCAAATTAGCTATCTTGTACATTGGACAAAGAGGGTAGTTGGAACCTAGTAAGCATGACTGCATCAAAATGTTTAGAGTTTGAATTTAAGAGCTAAAAGCAAAACCATTGTCTTTGGTGATAAATGCAGTGACTATATACCTCCAGAGTATGCAATAGATGGACACTTTTCTTTGAAATCCGATGTCCTTCAGCTTTGGTGTCATATTGCTGGAGATGATGAGTGGAAAAAGGAATCGGAGTTTTTTCCATCCTGACCACGAACTCAACATTCTGCGGCATGTAAGTATATACATTGTACAGTGAAATCAATTCTTTCTATAGGACTTCAATTGAAAAACATGAAATTGGGTATCATTTAGGCCTGGAAATTGTGGAATGATGAGAAAGCCTTGGAATTAATGGATGAATTGATGTAACAAGAGTTTTCAGAAGATGAAGCACTAAGATGCATACAGGTGGGGCTCCTTTGTGTCCAGCAGAGGCCAGACGACAGGCCGGAGATGCATACTGTGCTATTGATGTTGGATAGCAAGAGTATTACCAACGGTTGATATTGATGTTTGAATGTAAATATTTGTTGGATATAAGATATGACGATCAATAATCTAATAATTGAATCTTTAAAAAAAAAAATGACATATTATAAGTTTGATTTCGAGATCAAAGAATTTTAACATTTATTTTCAATTATAAAACAAAATAGGCATTGCATGACCAATCCAAAGTTAATAAATACTTTTATGTAAAATCTGTTATTGTAATGCAATTGTGTTATAGTTGAATTCATGATCAAATGCTTGAAGAGCTCACTCGGCCAGTAGGATAAGAGGCGTGTGCCTGTTCTTTAAGGAATACCCAACATGTCTTGAAGAAGACAAGACTGGAATCTATGAGAGTTGCCACTATTTTATAATAGAGACAAGTAAGATCAGAAAGGAAGTATAATCTTTTTCTTGTGCCTCAATAATTTCCTCCTCTTTACTTCGTCGGCAAGGATAGCAGGCTTGAAGATCAAAGACGGAAGCACTGAAAAATCTATCATACAATCACTTTTCGCTTATACTGTCGATCACTTGAGATTTAGATGACAAAGTGAGCCCTTCCAAATAGGTTAAATCGAAATCGAATTTAATATAATTTTTAAAAATCAAATAAATTTTTATTGATGTGCATTAGTGTGTAGTAATAAATTTTTTTTGGTAAATTTTGAATAAATATATTTAAAAAAGTTTAAAAAATATCAAAATTTGCATTTTGAAATGTTTTTTAACACTCAAAATAATATTCACAAAAATGAAAAAAAAATTGTTATTTTCCAAAGCTTGTTATTAGACATTGAAAATAGTTGTTCCACAAAGGATTTGTTTGGAAAGAAATTAAATAATTTAGCCAAAAAAAACTTGAAAATGTTTTTATAAATACAAAGCCATAAAATGATTTTGCAAAATGACAATATAAAATTCAAATGTAGTTAACACCTTTTATTGTATTTAAATTAAAATATAATAATTTAAAACACGATATATAACACCATAAAAATAAAAATAAAAGAAAATAATACAAATTAAACTGTAATAAACTTTGTATAGGAACATAATAAAAATATCAGCGAAATTTGGTTTTTTTTTTTTTTACGTAATATAAAAACGATTTTAGATGGATGCATTCGGAAATTTAACTGAATGAGTAGGGCATTGTAGTCATTTGGTCCTTATTACAGACTACCTTCGCAGGCCAAGTTCTCCCTCTCTCCACTGCTTCCAAAAACCTCGTAAACCCTCCTTCCATAGCGAGAGAGAGAGAGAGAGAGAGAGAGAGAGAGAGAGAAGCTGAGTCTTTTATCCTAGTTGGAAACGACATGGCGACTCAGCTCCCGGACGATTTCAAGTGCCCAATATCTCTTGAGATAATGTCGGACCCGGTTATCCTCCCATCGGGTCACACCTTCGACCGAGCTTCAATCCAACGGTGGCTAGACTCCGGTAATCGCACCTGTCCAATTACCAAACTTCCCTTACCTGAACACCCTTGTCTTATCCCTAACCACGCGCTTCGCTCCTTGATTTCCAATTATACCCTTGTCGCCCCTTCAAAATCACAACCTTGCCCTCAACCCCAAACCCTCGTACCTGCTCTGACCTCGCCATTATCCCCCGTCGGAGCCAAGCTCGACTCGCTCACCCATCTAGCCAGACTCACCAAGCATGACTCAGCACTTCGCCGCAAACTAACGGAGTCGGGAGCAGTCCCTGCCGTTCTCAAGTGTGTCGATTCGGACGATCCGAGTTTACAAGAAAAGGCGCTATCTTTACTCCTCAACCTGAGCCTCGACGATGATAACAAAGTGGGTTTAGTCGCAGAAGGCGCAATTAACCGACTCGTCAAAGTCTTACGTGTCGGGACACCCGATTGCAGAGCCGTAGCCGCAACGATCGTTACCAGCTTAGCCGTCGTTGAGGTCAATAAAGCGACAATAGGGGCATACCCGAATGCGATCCAGGCATTAGTTCGGCTTCTAATTGCAGGGAATGGAAGGGAAAAGAAAGAGGCAGCAACCGCTATTTATGCAATTTGTTCGTTTGCTGATAACAGAAGAAGAGCCGTAGATTGCGGGGCAGTGCCGATACTAATTGGATTATTGGATTCAGGACTGGAGAGGGCTATTGAAGTGTTGGGATTGTTGGTGAAATCTAAAGAAGGCAGAGAAGAGTTGATAAAAGTTAATGGGTGTGTCAAAGTTTTGGTTGAGGTTTTAAGGAACGGGAGTTCAAGAGGAGTTCAAAATGGGTTATTTACTTTGAATTGTTTGTGTAACTACAGTGAAAGCTTTTGTTTTGAAGTAAGAAAGGAAGGGGTTTTGGAGATTTGTATGATGTTAGCGGAGGAGGAGAATGAGAAGATAAGGCGGTATGCTTCAAGTTTGGTTCAGACTCTGCGAGAAAATCATGCTATTGGGTGAATGAAAGTTTCGGTTTTGGAAATGGAGGTGAGTTGTTTTTGTTTAGCATTTTGGTTTTCTATGGGATGTTTAGAAGGTTGATGGGTAGTTTTCTTGTACAAAAGGGAAAATGATTAGATTTTTGTATCTTGTAAATTTGAATAAAAAAGAATATGATGGATGGAAGGGCTTGTTCTTCTCTCTGGTCTTTAGTTGTTGTAGTGAAAAAAAAAGTTTCAAAATTTTGTTACTTGAATCATAATTTTGTATTGATTTAGAAATTTTCCTTGTGTTTAAAGCATGTCTACATAAATTGGAAATAGAAAGAAATGTTCTTATTTAGAGCTCCTTTGTTGGTATTAGAAGATTGAATAATGAGTTTTGTTAACAGTAATGATTATATATATTTTTTTATTCAATCAATTTTCATATAACTTTTACCTTACTTAGATGTTTTGTTTTATTAGGAATTTGATGTGATGAAATACAGTATTTTTTTAAATTAACTTTTAAATGTTATAGCCTCTGGTCGTGTCATTGAGAGTAAGAAATTTCTGAATCATAAGCATGCCTGATTCATAGTATACTTTATATTGCCATTTTCTCTTGTCTGAATACTAATATTACATTGGTAATGCCTTCAGGCATTGAACTTTGGTTTTTGGATACTTTGATCTGATCAAAGTTACTTGTTTGTTTATATTTTGATTTTGCATATTGTTACCAATGAGATGTAATAGATTTTTTTATTTGTTATACTCATTTGTTGATGCTGCGATCACTTATATGACTACAATTTAAATGTCTTCGATGTTGAAAAATAAAAACGCTGGAAGAATTGGTTCATTATTGATTGTGTTGTGGGAATTCAACTTTTGGACTCATAATTTCTCTTAAATGATAGCTCTGGTTGGATTATGAAGATTATAGTGCAACCAAAATTGCACATTGATACTCTTTCTTGTTTGGCAGGAAAAGCAAATTTTATCTTGGTTAGAGCATAAATAGAATGGATCTGTTATGCCCATAATAGTTTTGTACATGTTTTTTTGAGTTAGGAAGAAAAACGCTGGAAGAATTGGTTCATTATTGTTTGTGTTGTGGGAATTCAACTTTTGGACTCATAATTTCTCTTAAATGATAGCTCTGGTTGGATTATGAAGATTATAGTGCAACCAAAATTGCACATTGATACTCTTTCTTGTTGGGTAGGAAAAGCAAATTTTATCTTGGTTAGAGCATAAATAGAATGGATCTGTTATGCCCATAATAGTTTTGTACATGTATTTTTGAGTTAGGAAGAAAAATATTGAGACAATGAAAAACTATTGTTTATGCAAACTTTGTAATTTTAGATTGCCACGTCCATAAGTGTTTGGTTAGTTTGGCTGCTTGGGCTATCTAAGATACCAAGCAGATGTCAAGTGTATTTGTTGGAGCAGCTCGCCTTCTAGTTGAAGAGTATTTCGTAGCATGTTCTCACTTGGCCAGGACACAGCAAGTTTGGAAAACTTTAGGAGAATATATGCTCTATTGAAGTTAACTCCCCGATTTCTGGAGATTTCTTGATGGCTTTATTTACTCGAATTTTATGAGTTGATATAGATTGAATGTTATTTAAATTGTAATGAATTAATGCTTCATATCGGTGCTTATGAAGACTTTGATTTACAATTCTCAGAAACCATCCATAGTTTGAGAAACTACGAAAGGTGCATGTGAAAACTTTGAATTGAGCAACCCCCATTCGTCTCTTCCTATTGTGATCCTCAATGTTTCTCAATTTCCACTAGGCAAATTCAATTTTTGTTTTCACCATTTTCATTTGCTTGGTGAAAGTGGTTTACTTGAAATGATTTGTTTGTAGTGAAATTGCAATGATTAATAAATTTCACTCTACCTTCATTAGCAAGTTATTTCATGCACATCGAACGACGGATTGTTCTAGTTTGACAGTGCATCATTTGTAAGTCCATAGCTGTTCATAATGGCTTAGCTTTATATTAGTCACAATAAAGTTCTTATTTGCACCCCTTATACTTTGAAAAATCTGCAACAACAAACAGTCCATGAAGTGTTCGCGAAGCAAGGCCTTAGAATTTATGCCTTTGTTACTATCTGCGTTTTCTTACATTCAGCATGGACCTACATTGTGCCTAAATATCACGTGACAAACCTATAAAATTTTATATCCATACGTCTCGATGTTTAAATCGTTGTTTGGTAGGTAACATTGCATAAAATTAATTGCTTGATAACAGTGGTTGCTTTATCATCCCACATGCTATAATTGATCAAGCCGTGTGTAGTTGGCACTTGTTAGGTTTTTTATTATTTGATTTTTTTTTTTTTTTGGTTGAATAAGGAATGCGCCGCAGCTAATTAAATTAATATAAGACTGAAGGCTGCTATGGTAGCCAAGCCAAATTTGACTTTGATTTTATTGTTTTGCTATATTGTATGAGCATGAACGTGTTTGATCAGTTGCCACAGGTGTATTCTATATTCTAGTAGTGCTTTGAATTGGTATGTCGATGTCTGGTTCTGTTTCAAGCTTTCTTCGTAAGCTAGACTTCTGGGAGATTGAGACTGATAAGAATTTTTTGGTCTGTGGGAAGGAAAATGAACTGATTTCTGTTTTAAAATAGGACTGTGAAAGGAATTACCACTAGCATTTGTCACTTTTGTAAAGTGAATAACAGAGAATATGTTTGGGAGTTCTGTTGAAGCACGCGTGTTAAAGTAATTTGTAAAAAAAGAAGGCATCAAATCGAAGTGAAATGTCGGCTGCGAGAAGCAAAGCTTGTGCTTTCAGCTTTCTTACTTTGCGCATTCATCTTTCATATTTAATTCGAAAGCAAAGTGTGTTTGGGGTCCATCAAGCGGTACTTTTTTCCTTTCTTTTTGTTACTCTTTAATCTTGCATGTCTTCTTTTTCTATTGTTTGATGGCGACGTAGACAGCAAACAAGCCTAATCATACAAGAAAGAGAAGAACAGATCAGTGTGAAAGAAATTCCATGGAGCTTCCAATGAGATGGGAGATGCATTTACTCTTTGCTGCCTCCTCTAAAGGCAGCACTAGAGCAGGGGACGAGGGCGCAAGTCTTGGTTCCTTTTTTCTGATCTGACTACTTAAATTTGCAAGCAAACTAGTGTTACGTTATCATCATCTTTTTTTTTTTTTTTTGTTTTTTCCGTAAAATCGATTTATTGTAATATGTAACACTGTTTTCGTTTTCTGTGAGATTTAAACGTTCTATTTGCTGTGGTACCAGTCTCTGTTTCTCTCGTCTTCGTTGATATCGGACTTGGGTTTCAGTAGCTGGTTACCCCTGTTCTGTATGACAACAAACAAAGGTCATCGGTTAGTCTATTGGGCCTAATAGGTCACTGACGAGAAGCCATAGGCCTTTGATTCTACTTTAGCCTTTGGGATTTGAGGAAAACGGCGTTTTCGGTTTAACGCTGGCTTTCAACTCTCAACCCATGCTATCTGAACGTGCAGGGTAATCGGACGTGCTCCATTGATGGCAGCGATACGATATAACGTGAACCTAATCATGCATTAGAAGGAAATGTTGTACTTGGGGCCATCAGCCGAGGAGGAAAAGTAAAAACTCAAAGTGCATAAGAAAAACTAAAAACAAAAGTGAACCGAAGAGAAAATGGGTTAGGAGTACCGGGAAATTCTACTACGTTAATCATCCATAACGTGTAGTACTTACTGGATTGGGATTTGGGGTCCATCAGGTCAACAAAGAGTGGTGGACTTCAACATCACCTCTTTTGACTGGGGCAGTTCATGGCGTGGTTCACCAACAGTCCCTACTGCTGCTTTTCTTTTCTGAAAATGAAGAGATGAAAAGCCAATACTACACCATTACCAACCACCAAAAGGGGGGCAATTTGTAGCCATTATTGTGGAGTAGAAGAAGGTTTGTGATGAGTTCTTTGGGGTTTGGGTGAAAGAAGAGAAAAAAAAAAAAACAAAAAAGATGTGAGTAGACGTTTGGTCTCCTCTCCCTCTGATTACAAGCAAGTGCTCTCTATTGGTGTAATGAAATGGGGAGGCCAAGCCAGTAGTGGCCATCTGAAACACTCGTGGATTAAAGCAAAAGCCATTTCTCCTCAATATCCTATCTTGGGTCCATAGTCATGTTCTGCTTGTACTATTTTTCCCACCGCTTGAGTTCATAGCCATGGAGTTTATGACCTTTTGCAGATGTTATCATAACAACACTTTCCTGGAAAAGTTTATCATAGTCTAATGGCAGTCAATGTTCATTGCATGAACGTCATTTCCGAACGTTATCTCCCCAAGAGAGGCAGGGAATGTTGTAAATTTGAAGACGGTGGTCTCATCAAAAGGAGTGAAAAACAAGTGAGAATGCAATCATAAAACTCGCTAAACAAAAGAACAAAGAGTGCATGCAAAGGAGATCATTGAAGTTGATGAAAAGAAGATCAGATAACAATATAATTACAGTTTATAGGATTGTAATAATGGCTGTTAGTAGTATATAATACAATTAGAAATGCGTAAATGGGATGAAAATTGAAGGCGCGAGGGAGTTGGTATTAAGAAGATGTAAAGCACGCTTGAAGACAAACGCCATTGATGCCTTTTTCAGATCCCTCTAGAGACAAAGGAACAAGAGAAAATTTCAAACCAAAAACACGACATCATATGAAAACATCCTTCTAACAACTTCTTTTGTTTTGATTAAGACATAATGTTTCATTAATCAATTTAATTTCAGAGTTCAACAACTTGAAAGCTAAAGACAACACAAGTGGAAAATAAAATAAAAATGATACCACGTCAGATATCCTTGTCTAGAACTTAGCAGCCGCCCTGGAGGCATGATGACAGCACCAGCATAATTAGCAATGAATCCATCGCATAGTCTTGGCTTCTGAAATCATAGACTTTAATTTCCCTGGTTATCTGAGTTAAATGGCGTCATGATTCTGTCATTCTACCGATACTTTGACTGGGCAATTCTTCCTTTTCCTTCTTTTTTTAATGGGAAAACGAGAAAAGTTATTAGAATAAATGTGGCTATGATCTGTTAAGATCTGTCCAATTCTACACTGCACAAAGGGTGGCGATGACTTAGCAAGAACAATCCCATTCTATACTCTGCATAGATGGGATAGAAATTGCAACTTTAGAAAGTTATAGAAGTGTCAGAATTTGATAAGAAACAAGAAGAACAAGAAAGAAATTGTTTCTGATTAGGGTAGCTACATAGAATTCTGGGTTTATCTTTTCTAATTTTCTGTTTCTGGTCATAATTCTCAAATTACTAAGCAGATTTGCTTTACAAAAGAGTATTGATATGTGATTTATAGACCATAATTAAAGCAAATGATTTGATTTGAAAGGATAAGCATTAATATTTATCATTAATTAGCTAGGCTAGCTATGAATCTGGACAAAAATTCAACTAAAACCTGTTGGAAATCTTCTTTCTTTATGGGATTAAAAGTCAAGATTTGTAATTATAGTAATTTCCATTCTGAATTCAAAGCACAGCTGTTACAATCTTCTAATTTCCTTTCAGAGATTACAAGCCAAAATTGCAAGCAATTAACCATGACTTCTTGCCCCAAATAACCATCCATCCAACCCCAACAACTCTGTCAAGCAAAGAATCTTTGCTGTAAGAAAACAAATCTTGTTCATGGGGCAGCAGAAGTTACCTAGTTCTCGGTTCATCAAGTCTTTCTAAGAGGTAGAGTCTAATAAAATTTGAGATTCGAATTTCAGTACGACATGATACAAAAATTAAACTTCGATTTCAATTTCAATTTCTTGTGTCTAAAACCTGTACGATATCCCTTTCAGATGGGTGGTTGATTGCGAAAAGAGAAACAAAGGTTGCCATTGCCAAGGTGATGGTGAAAGAGTTGGTGTTCTCTTTAATAATAGAACTGACCATTTGTCTGTCGTTACTAGACAAATGGTTCACGATCTCTCTTTTCACTCCCTACCAAAAACAACTATGCAGAAATTTTATTCAAATTCACGTTTCTCTCAATCAAATTATTATTTTTTATTCTAATTTCTCAGACTGAGAAAGAGTTCTTGCCACAAACGGTTAGAGGAATACGTACATATGACGTATTTCATTACATATACCTAAGAGAATTACAAAATTAATGTTGGAAAAAGTCATTAATTACAAGTTCAGAAATTTCAATTTCAGATTTATTCTTCTTTAATTAATATTAATTGTTTTGTTCATCTAGGGATAGTTCTAATTTGACTTGATTATATATAATACATAACGAAATAAAAAATTTTCTGAAAAAAAAAATATATATATATATATATATAAAAAGAGATGAGGAGCAAGACGTAAATATTAAATAAATCCAAATTAAATAAAAAATATTAAAAAGAAAAATAGTTGACCCCGTAAAATTAGCCCTTAAACTACGACTAATCAAAGTGCTTGATAAAAGAGTATCCAAGTCACTATAAATAAAGGCCTTCCTTCCTCTCTTCTCTGCTCCATCAGTATTTAAGACGGAATATTTTCATTAACCTCCCCCTCCCAAAAGAAAGCTTCTCCTTTGCCTTCAAAAGAATTTAAAAAGTTAACCAAGAAGGAAAATGGCAACCAAAGTCTACATTGTGTAAGCATTCTAATCTTGTTTCTTTGTGATTTCTCTGTTTTGTATCCAAGAGTTGAATTTTTGCTCTGTTTCTAGCCATTGCTCTGTTTTTCTTGCATTTTTTTTATTGTACATTTAGCCATTAAGTTATGAAGTTCTATTTTTTCTGATGAATCAGATGGTTTTGGCTCTGGGGTTTTCTTTTAGTGATTAATTCTGTTAAAATTGTTTGCATTAATGATTTAGTTTATATTTTCTTTCTTTTTTTCTTCACCTTAATCTTTCTTTTTTAAGTTGAACGGAGTTTAAACTATGTTTTGTTTTGTCTTGTTAATGTTAAGAGTTGATTTGAACAGATTTGATCTTTCTATTGTTATGCAGCTTGAATCCGTATTTACATCTGTTTTTTTATGTTCAATCTGTTATCTTACAAGATTTTTCTGACAATCTAAAGAGTCTTCTTGTAATTAATGAAAATGAAGAATCTGATGCTTTCTTCTCTTTTAGTTTCTATATATCATGAATTCATGATCCAGCCTTAATGAGAACCAGCCATAATAAAAACAGAAAGAAAACACAGTAGAAATGGGATTTTGGTTAATTATTTACACGTGGGAAATGTTTATTTACTCAATACAAAAAGAAAAGAAAAAGAAAAGGAAAAGCTTCTTTTGAACAATTTTGGTGTACTTGATATGAGTAGCTCGGTTCAATCTTCAAAGTAAGAATTTTAAAGCAAAAAGAATGAAGATTTAATGGGGATTCTGCTGTTAATTAGCAACAAACCAAAATAATGTGATTGTGAAACATGACCTACCATTGAAATTATAATTAAGAGAAAACTTGCTGGCTCTTTTCTTTTGAAGCAAGTGGTCCCATTGTCCATTATTATTGTAGTCCAGTTCTTTGTGCATATAATTTACATAGTGGCTTTCATTTTCATGGCTTCCAAATGCTTGCAGATCAGCTTATACAATAGTTCTTCAAGATTACCTTTTATTTATCACCTAGAAAGAAATAATTGATATTTGCAGATGTTATGGACGTGGTAGATACTGTTTTTATGCATGCCAACAAAGAAAACAAAACACCCACAATTTTTCTTCCCTTGTTGACTGGGGTAGTCCCATCAAGCACTTTCATTGATATGCACATATGCTGTAACTTTCTCCTTTGTAATTGGCTTTGATTGATAATTTTCCTTGTTAAAACTGTTGCATTGTTAGGAAACATACCTACCAAAAGTATTAACAACTTTAAAATTACTTGGGTGTTTGGTGCAGCTACTATTCCATGTATGGACATGTTGAGAAGCTGGCAGAGGAGATTAAGAAAGGTGCTGACACTGTTGAGGGAGTAGAGGCCACACTCTGGCAGGTTTGATTTGATTATCTTCACAATGTTATCTTCTTGAATCAAGTTGAGATTGATATGCAATGGAATTTTGAATCGAGATGGGTGGTTTCAATATCTTCACAGGTACCTGAAACGCTACCAGGGGAAGTTCTTGAGAAGATGGGTGCGCCACCAAAGAGTGATAAACCTGTCATCACACCCAGTGAGCTTGCTCAGGCTGATGGTGTGCTTTTTGGATTTCCTACTAGATTTGGGATGATGGCTGCACAGTTTAAAGCATTCATGGATTCAACTGGTGGTTTATGGAAAACACAAGAGCTTGCGGGCAAACCGGCTGGATTATTCTACAGCACTGCCTCCCAAGGTGGTGGACAAGAGACTACGCCGTGAGTACTTGCATTTGAACTATAGTAGAAATATTAAATAGCAGTTCTAATAAAATTTTTATTAATTTTTACTTATTGGAAAACTTTGCAGCTTAACCGCAATCACTCAACTTACTCACCATGGAATGATTTTTGTGCCGATTGGGTATACCTTCGGTGCTGGCATGTTTGAGCTGGAGAAGATTAAGGGTGGAACCCCTTATGGTGCAGGAACTTTTTCTGGGGATGGCTCCAGACAGCCATCTGAGGTAGAGCTAGAACAGGCTTTCCACCAGGGGAAGTACTTGGCTGGCATTGCAAAGAAGCTCAAGGGAACAGCTTGATTTGTTCACTTGCCAAAGCTACTAGTATTCAGCTTCATAAACATGTTTTTTTTCTTTCCTTCTACTTGTTCCAGATATTTGATCTCCATAGAACAATATATATGCTTGATTGTCATGGATTTGTTGTCATATACTTACAGTGTTTCTTCAAGACACTAGTTTCTTATCATTGATGAATGTTCCATTCATGAGTGTTGAATTATAATAGATTATCTTTTGCCATATTGAAAACGGGACAAGTCCTATACTGAGGCCCCGTTACAAATAAGACAATTATATGAAAGGGTATTTTACACTTTCATCCTTAATTTTAATTTTTTTTATTATGTTATTAAAAATGATATAGTTTTAACAGTTATTTTTTTTTATTCTTATAGAAGTTAATTTTATCGTGAATCTAAATTAGGTCAAACATAATGATATAATCCGGAATAAACAACTGGAACTTGATTTATATTTAAACCTTAAAAGATTCAAATTCACTTAGATTCAGTGTCATCAGTAATTCTGTCCTGCATTGCCCCGTTGTGAGGTCAAGAACTTTCAAACCACTAGAACTCCCACTGGAGTCCAGGTTTGTCACCTGCATAACAAGGACCAGAACCAGTGTAGCTGAGCCCAATTTCCTTACAGACTGGTCCATTATCTTCTAGTCCAAGTGCTTCTTCGAACACCACAGTTGCAGACCAACATATCGAGTAACCCAAAGGGTAGAATCCAAAATCCATAAGAAGAGACATGATTGATGATTGATGGGTCATTTTTTATTTTTGGGCATGGAGCCAGGAATGATTAATGGATTGAAGCCATTTTCTTAACATGGAAAATCAATTAAGTGTTAAAATCTCTAAAATTTGACACTGAGATAGAGAATAAGTTCAATGATTAAAAAAAATTATGACATTTTGTAAGATTTGAATTTAAATTTAAATAATTATAATTTCAACTATGAAATTGTTTCTGTAATTTGATTTTTAAGTGAAATGTGTAAATACTCGTCAGTCAAGCATAGAATTTAACGATCTTGACTACTCTTATATGATAGACTAAATCAAACTTTCATGAGGCAACTTTCTTGATATAGTTGAATAATAACAATGCCATCCGTCTTCAACCTTTAATGAAATTTGGGGCTGAAATTCTCATACAAAAGAAAAGTATCTCCTTTGAAACGGGAACATTTCCGAGAAATCAAAGACCCTGACAGAACAACAGAAGAAAAAGTTGGCGAACAAAGCTTTTCATCCCATCAACAGCCAAAACTTGAAAGAATCTGTAACAATGGTACTGCAACAAGACCTCCTTGGAAGGCTATTACAAGCCAAATGGTTTGATTCGTATTAGATTCAAAGGAACGAAAAGAAATGACCCTTTCCAAGCTAGGCAAAAACTTGTAGTTGAAGACAACTATTGTTTGAGTTTTCCTTTGATTAGCCAAAACAAGAAAAAAGGGAACTCATACTTTATTAACATCAACAATGATGCCTATATGCTTTTCCTTTTTAGTATTCCTTTCCATGTTCCTGTCTTTGCATATTTTAAGTAACCCTAAGGCCAAAACTAATATATATATATATATATATATATATATGTAAGAATTGAATTCCATGGAGTACTCGAGAGCAGCACTGATCCGGATGCTTCAAGTTATGGCAGAATACCCATCAGCATATATCAATTCTAAAGTCACCAAAAGTTATAAAGCAGGCGGCAAGACCATATACCAATCAAGACAAATTATAGTAACTTTGTTTTTTTTTTTTTTTCATGATTGATAACTTGTCTCGGGCGATTCTTCAATATTAAGCTTCTTTTGAGCGTTTTGGATACTTGATTAAGGTTGAATAATATCTTGTTCTTAGATTAAGGATCTGATTGAAAAGCAATAATTTGAGGAAATAATGACTTCAAATGGCTGGTTAATGGATTCTCATGTGATCTGTCATGTCGTTTACTGTGAAATACTAAATTTAGGCAAAGATGATCAAGAAAAGTTAAAGAACTTTGAAATGTTCGCAAGATTGCTCTTAATAACTAATATATATATATATATATATATATATATAATGTCAAAGAATTTAATCAAAGTGTTAGATCTTAATTATATATAAAAGAAAATAATTCAAACCCAAAATTTAATCAAATTAATTCACTCAATTTTTCTTAAGAGGTTATTTTTCAAATCCAAACATTGCATCTCCTTATCTTATTATCTGAAAAAATAAAAATATATTTTACATCTTTAAGAGTTCTCAAAGGATATATTATTGCCTTAAAGACTAAGGTTACTATTGAATTATGCTTACTCCTATTTATGTAGGTTAAAGTTGCTGAAAATTCCACATTAAGAAAAGTTATGATATTCAACAGTGGAGCTATAGCAGATAATGATTAGAAAGAAATAATTATGTGTTATGCAAGTTTTAGCAGTGATCAAGTATTAATTAACTTAATTGCAACTTTTAAGAACAGTCAAGACAAAACTTTTCGAAGTATATATCTAAGTCATAACAACATAAAAAGGATCCTAGGTTATTAAGAGCTTGTCTATTATTAGCCAAAAAATGATAAAACCAATGGAGATAGTAAAAACTGATCTGATCCAAAAAATTCATATAATTAACTTGAATTCAAGTCTGATCGATTTGATTAAAATTCAATAATCCAAATGTAACCTTATTCAAATTTAAATTGTTCTGAATTCAAATTGATCCGAATTCATATTAATTCGAATCTGAATTGATATTGATCTAAATTAACTCAAATCTAAAAAAAATTAAATTTAAATTTAAGACTAACGATAAATTTTTAGATGTTCGAAATATGATCAAAGTATTATACTATGGTAAGAATATAATTCTTTTCAATAATATGAATGTTACATTTTTTGAATCTGCTGGTTTAATTTAAATGTTTATTTTTATATTACATTTATTTGAGTCTAACCAAAATAAAATTCTACAAGAGTTAAGGTAAAACTATTTAATGATTAATTTATCACCAAATACAGAAAACTGTATCATTTATACTTAATGCCTTCAATTATTCTATAAAAAAATTAAGAGAAATTAAAGATATATAATAGTCTATTTAAATATTTACTAAGGATTATTAAATTACTTCAAATGCCTAGTTTTAATAATTACTATAGCTAATAGAAATAAAATGAAGAAAAACGTAATTAATTTATGAATATTGATTAATATATTATAAAGGAAATGATCATATTGATTATTAAATATTTTGAATATTTTAATTTCAATTTTATTATAGGTCATGAAAAAAGAATAATTTATTTTCATGTGTTACGTGATTTCTAAAAATATGATTTGTATTCATTTTCATACAAAAAAACATTATACTAGAAATGACGAAGACTTGACTAAAAAACCCACATGTCTAACTCGAACCCAAAATTGATTAACTCAATTTAATTAAAAAAGTCAACAATCTAAATCCGATCTATTTTGAACCCAAATGAATCTAAACTTAAAATGATCCGAATTAGAGTGAATCAATTTTTTTTGGTCCTGAATCGAACCCAACCTAAATCCAAAATGATTTGATTCAAAATCGCCCAACTGGTTCATTCGCTACCTTTAAAAATCACCATTGTTCTAATTTTGGATTTATCTTCAACATTTTGAATTAAAATAAATGAATAGCTAATAATTTCTTGATTTTGTGATTATAAAAGAATTGTAACTTATTATTTCCAGAACGTATGAACATGTTTCAACTTACTATAGCCATCGGCCAGTGGCCATACCAACACAAAAGCATGATTTATGCCCCCCAATAAGATCAAATCCTAAACGCTGGATCAAAGCTGCAGCCACGCGCACACTCAAACACAAATGAAGAATCGAAGAGAGTTTTCCCTCTCTCTTTCTCTCTCTCAATCAAAATAATGAAGAAACCCTAAAAGCAGGAGCGGTGGGCCGCCCTCTGACTCCCACTACCACATTCCAAAACTATTATAAGAAAAATAAAATTGAAAAAGTCGAAACCCCAATCAAATGAGCTCCACTCACTCACCCCTAGTCAGCCTTGAACAACGAGAAATTCACATACAATGATACAATGATCTCTTTATTTAGTTTTCTCTCCACTAGTAACTGCCATGAGAAAAGGGGTGGCTAAGCTGCTTTATACACATACTCAACGGGAACAAAAGGGCTCCTTAACCCCATCTGCTAAATTCAGCTGCTAACATCAACAAACCACAACAAAATAAATAATCCAAGTCTATATATGAGTTAAGTCATGTCGATTTTCGCTGAATTTAGCACTTGTTCCTGTTGCTAATCACCTCCAACTATAATAAATATGTAATACTTGGATATTATTGAAAGAAAAAAAAAACTATATTTGTTTTTTCCTTTTTTGAATCCTTCAAGGGTTGGGTTCCTAATCATTCTCTAGCTCTTGTTGTAGCTGGCCCAGCAGTATTCCAGCACTTACTTCCTTCTCTTTAGCTTTTTTATCAAGACTGGTACAGCAAAGCAATGTGTATAGCCTTCTAACTGTTCCATTATCTTTTCTTTTTTCCATATTCTGAATTGAAGTTATGGCCGGACTCGGAGCTGGTAATTAATCGACTACTACAGTAGTTGTTGTACAACTCCCTTCTGGCTTTATTAATTATCTTTCTGTCTACCTGAAAGTTCCACCAAACGTTGGCGTCCAGAAATCAGCTGTGGTCTCATTAGCAACTGGGAATGTGCTCGAGATTGGCACCAAACAAAGCCCCCGGCTTCTTAGATCTTGTTTTGGCCCTTCTGTGTCTTTCAACTTATCAGTATTCTGCAAGAAAAAAAAAAAAGCACAGAATTCTTCAAAACCAGAATATGACAATTGCTGCGTTATTCTAATGGTAATTGGTAGTTATTATTTGCAGGCTGAGAAAGATGACCAGTTATTAAGTCATTTTTTATATACCTGTTGTTGTATGGAAGCTGCCGCTTGTTTCATATATGGAGTACTTAAAACCTGAAATTACGTAAAAATAACAATTTTTTAATCCATGCTGAGAATTCTCTATCTTATATAAAAAGAAGAAGATAGTGGAACATACATTGACTTGATCATGGAGGAATTTGATGTATTCAATAGCCTCATGGAGAACAGACGCAGTATCAGTCTGAGAAAAAGGTAAGGTACACATTAATCCAAAGGCCAAGATAAAAAGTAAAGCTTTCAATCATGTACTCTTTGAAATATCGGAAGGAAAAAAGAAGTATAGTAGAAGAAAAATCCAAAAATTCACCTTTCCGAAAGGTGAAACCAATTGCTGGAGCGCAGTGATCCGGTCCCCAAGCTTCTCTTTCCGAACCTGATAAAAACTGCTATAAATTATTATCTGATTCTTTGAATAAACGATCATGATGACTTGCTTGAAGGGGAAAAGCTCGAAGATCCAGCCAATAAAGAAACACGGTGGAATTTACGTAATAGTACCTTAAATGTTGGTAATGGCGATGGGGTTTCAATTCTTGGCCTTTTGAATGGAGGTTCAGTACTTCCTTTCTTCATCACTGACCCCGAGTTTCGAACTCCTTCGGTATTAGTCTATAATAACAATCCATAACATAAAACAAATATATCAAAGTTTTCACAGAACCCTAGCCATGGATTCAAGGCATGAACATTAACAAGTACTTTTATTATGTATCATCAAACTTTAATTATTTACCTTTTTCATCATGAGGCTGGGGCAATTAGGTTTCTCTTCAAATCTTTGTACAAGAAACTGTGATTGTGGAGAGGGTAAAAAACCGGATTTAACGTCGTTTACACCAGCGGCAGAGGCGTTCCAAAAGGGTGTGTTGTTGGATAAGTGCAAGCTACTGGGCTGCTGCTTCGGCATTGATGGCCTTGCAAATTGAGCTAGTTTTGGCCATGAAGGTGATAATTCATTAGCGCTTGCCACATAAGTGGATGTGGCGGGCGTATAGTTCATTGACCGGTTGTTGAAAAGCGACTGTTGTTGAGGTTGAGGTTGAGGATCAGGTTCAAACAAGCTTTGTAACAGTGTTGATGGGTACCCATATGATGCTGAACCCATTGGAAAACCAGCAGATAAACCCTGACAGGTTGGTGTACTGCTGTCGGAGCTGGTTACAGAATTCAATCTCTGATGCTCCAATGAAAAATCTTGATTGATAGGTCTGAAAATAGTAATGGAAGAATCTTCTCCGGGGCTTGTGTAGCTCTTTGGACTCCAATCCTTTCGGATTTGAGAGGAATCCATGCCTGGTTCTTGATGCCGGCAACTCAACCTTGAATTGATATCTTCTTGAAGAATTGAATTATAACTCTCAGTTCTCCCGTTACTCCGTGCACTGCAGACAAGGGTGATAAAGAACAGAAGTATATATTCAGTTGATGTAGAGAATTTTAATCTAATAATTAAGCATTTTTATAATGGATTATTCATATTGACTTCCTTTTCCATATGACTAGCATTAACCAACGAAAATTAACCACAAAAGTCTTAAATATTCTTCTTTCTAACTTGTGGTTGAAGCTTTGGACTATAAGGTCTTCTTGTATTTGAACTTCAGCCTTAAGAATTCATATTTAATCATGGAAAAGAAGATGAACTAATACCAGTTATCATTGTAACACATCAAACTTACAGCAAAGATTGGTTCCAATCCGATGTTGTCGATGATGAAAGGCCAAAACCCATCATCTGTAAAGTAGAATCAATCAAAATACTGCTGCCACCACTGTCAGAATCTGCTTGCTGAGGCCTTTGTTGATGAGTACCCTGGAAAACTATAGAGCTATGATCAGCAACTGAATTGTTAACCTGCTGATCAAAAGACCTTGCTTTGATATCCACCATATCGGTACCCCATCCGAAGCTTCCCATGTCAGCAATCCCCGCAGAACAAGGCGAAGAACACCCTGAGAACATGGTTTTCGACGAATTCCACCATGTCCCTCCACAAATCCCGCCTTGAAATTCTTCTGCCATAGTCAAAAACTTGAAGTCCTTTTTCACTTCCGTCTGTTGCCTTGGCTGAGAGCTCTCCCTCCTTGAGAGTTAAACGTTGTTTATATATGAAATGGTTAAGAGTACTACGGATTTGTGTAAAAGAAATTACCAGAATTTAGTTGACATTTCAAGGGATGATTGGACAATTGAGAGAAAGCATTTTGAATCGAATTTTTCTTTTCCTTTTAACTTTTTAAGTATTATTAATTATAAAAATAAATAAATAATTGTTTTAAAAATTAATTCTTTTTTCTTGTAAACAAAGGGTTGTGGGTATACGATGATGATGGAGCTTGATCTGACTACCACGTCATTGTTTCGGATTGGACCCACATTGTTTGTTTAATCGAACGGTTGATATTTCGTTGAATATAATAGTGAAAGAAAAGGTTTGGATAAACCTGAATTTTATGGACCATCGGGACCCAAGGTATGGCAGCTATTGGTGCGTTGTGGTGGCGCGTGACTGACACTTTCATAAAATTGGAATATAATCTAACTAATAAAAAAATTGTGACCTAACTTTACTTATTATAATGAAGATGAAAATTTAATTTGCTTTCTTGCTTTTATATACTTTGTTAATTATAGAACTTTTTTTTTTAAATTTCCTTTTTGATGAAAATTTCTTTGTGGGTAACATTCTATGTCAATACCAATACCTTTTTAAGGCTTTTAAATGTTAATTTAAATTCAAATCTTACTCATTAAAGTACTTTGTTAACTAGTGTTCTTAGAACACTTTCAAAATTAATTAAGTTACTATTTATAATAATATTTATAATAAATGTAATAGTTCATATATAGATGATTTGATGAATTTCAAAACATTGAAAATTAAGTCAATATATAAAATAAATTTAGAGAGTGTTTAAGGACATTCGTTAGCAAAATCTTTTATTAAAATTAAGAGTAAAGTTTATGGACATATATGTAAATGAAGATCAAATTAATAGACCTTTATACGCATCTAAAAACTGTTTTTTTTTTTTTTTGGATAATATGAATTGCTAAAGAATTTACGTCTTGAAGTTTTTACAAGATGGAAATTAAAGAAATGGAAGGAAACATGATGAAAATTCCCAAGGAGAAAATGGAAATTAGACAATTTGTTTGGCAAGTCAGAAATAGTAGGAAAGGGAAAATTAGCAAGAGGAATTGGCATTTGCCAGCATTTTCACACATTTCAGATTGAGTTTCCTCCATAAATGGAAAAGATTCGTGTTTTACGAAAGCAACAAAATGGAAGAAGATAAAATTAACAGGTCAACAAGTCAACGCCCAAAAGAAAAATCAATATCGTTAACCATGACTCCTAAAATAAAAATTAAGAGTCCAAATCCTAAATTAAACTTTTATAAAAAGATTGACTTGGACAGATAATTTAATTTCTTGATTATGGTAAAGCAAACTAGATTTTACCCCAACAAAAAAAAAAAAAAATTTGAAGAAAATAGTTGACTTTTGAAGAATTAAAAGGTGACAGTTAGGTCTGATCCATTAAATCTAGTTTTCACTAAAAATGCAAGGAAAGAGACCATTTTTGTTTGTTTAATTTCAAGTTTCAACACTGCTAACTTGCTTGACATTAATACTTCATCAAGTCATAATCCTTGAATCAATCTTTCAACTAATAAAATTTTGGTCAATTTTGATACATGTGGGGTTATATATATATAATATAAGTTGATACGTCTTAATAAATTTCAAATTTCATAAATTGTGAAAGTTTTAATCCTATATATCAAGACATTAGTCAAGCTAGGTTAGCTTTGGGATTAATTCGTCATTAGTCTACCATAGTTGATGACTCATGAATTTGCTCCCGCAACCAAAGAATAAATGGGTCTTGAAATTAAGCAAAAAGGGCATATATATATATATATATATATGTATATATGTTACAAAGAATATCTTAATTTAAAAGTAAGTGAAGAGATCGAAGATATTAAGATTTAAATTCTGTTAAATATTATTTTTTTAGAATAATTGTATGAATAATTTAAATCAAATTTTAAATTCAAAACCAATTATATGCTCTCTTTTGCATCACAAATATTTTCACAACCATGAGATAATTTTTGTTTTTCATTTAGATAAATTATCTTTCATTAATAATGACCCAGTTATTAATTAGATTCCCATTTTTTTTAAATCCATAAAATATATATAATTATATAAGCATAGAAAAGATTGAACTTGAACATTACACCTGGACCAAATCAAAGATGTTCTATTAGAATAATTAAGAACATAAGAAGAATAAATTAATAATGTATATATAATAATATTTAAGATAAAAAGATGCCACTTTGCATTCATCAAACAGAAAGTAATTTGTGATTCCATTAAACTATATAATTCCATTATTTCAGACTTTTTTATATGCTTAATCAGATCTTAATCTTAAAAATAAAAAAAAAGAAGGTAAACTAATTAAGAGATTAAACGCCATAAATTCCTTTGGCTCTTTAACCAACTTATGAACTTTCGAACTACCAAAGAAATGAGATTTGAGACATGAGAGGGAGAGAGAGAGAGAGAGAGTGACTTTGACGTCATGCTTATATAAAAATTAAAATAATTTGACCAAAGACGACGAGATTGAAGAGAAGAGAAGATATTCAGAGAGGAGAAAAGAAATGAGTCAACGTGGGGGCCACGCGGCCCGCGCGCGTGCGAGGAGACAAGTAGGGCCGTGTTTGGCGCCGCAAGAGTCAAAGGACGAGTGTGACAGGTTCTTACCATTAACAGAGTCCCAAAAAGAACCGTGTTTGCTAATACAAATATTAACCGTCAATGTCTTTTTCCTTCAACAATGTTATTTCCCCATTTGCCTCACTTTGGTTCTTTTAGTTTTTCTATTACTATATATATATATATATTGCTTTAAAAATGTACCGTTTAATTAATATATATTATGATAATTACTACTATTCTTTTTTTTAATTAATTAAGTGAAATATAAGAATATTTTAACACTTATAAGTATACAAACATTATAAATAATATTCTCTTAAAATAAAATTTATAATTTTAATACAATATAGTAAAAATAAATTTAGAATCTGAAGCTCAACTCGAATAATTTATATAATCAATTTTAATATGCGACTTTTAGCAAATTTAGAATTCAAATACTAATACATGTGACTATAACTCATTCCATTATTTCTCAAAGTTTCGATTTCTTTTGTATTAATATATATGAGTTTACATATAATACAGTGATAACAGTCTTTTTGCACTTTTAATTTATCAAAAGTTAATATCTCATTAATAAGTAAGTTTAAAAATATCAAACTCTTATAAATAAATACAAATAAATTTTTTCGATTTACTCAAAAAGGCTTGAATTTTATGATATTATGGGCTGAGACTGGGGAGAGAAGTTTAAATGTGAAAATTAATCGGTATCCATCATGCATATATGGACTATATGGTGCCTGCCATTTCTAAAGACACAGGGGCATTATCCCATCTGTTCTATCTAATTAAAGTGAGAAACCAAGTTTGAGGTTAGTCTCTATATTTGGGCAGGAAGGGAGGCTAATCCTTTGTCTAGCTGAGACTATATCAGGTTAAGACAGCATGGTCACTTTCCATTATTGAGGCAAAAGAGATTGTAGGTCATGCCCATCAAACCTTTGGATTTTCTTGCTTGTCTTCTTCTCATTGTGGAATGTTCTCTCTTCACATTTGGGGCACCCTGTTGCTCTGCTCATGTCATGCCTTATGACTCCTACCATATATAATTGGATTCGAGTTGTTCAAGTTTGTAATTATATTTAGTTCACTTATTAACTTAGGTTGATAATGGAAAACCATCAACTTATTTCCATTATGACAATTAACTAACTGTGCATATAGACTCGAAACAAAATATGCATGAAAAATCATATTTGTTTAAAATTAGCCTCACTTGAATTTATAAAAATGTTTACATCATGCATGGTAATTAAATTAACTTAGAAAGTAACTAATGGTACAATTAGGGTTAATATAGAAAGGATCACCTTGTAGTTATATCACCATAAGAACATCGTGTTCTATAAATTGCACTATATCATACATGGTGATTAAATTAGCCTCAACATTTGAATGCAATTAATTTCAAAGATTGTTCTTCTTGTTAATAGAGATGGCGTCAGAATGCATGTACGCTTAATTGAATACATGTATTTATACTGTAGAAATATACTATATAGTGATGTAATACTAAGGGAATCATGAGGTGTAAAAGATGACAAGAAGAAGAGGACGGAAAAAATACAAAGATATGGTTGAGAAGAGAGGAATAGTGACCTTGGTAAAGTAACCCAAGGTATCACGATGGCAACTAAAAATTAGGTAAATGAGGTGTAAGGCAAATGCTAACGAAATGTGAACAACATAAATAAATGGAGGGAGATGAGGAGAAAGAAAGAGAGAGGCCACGAGTTTTGTTTTTGGCCATGGGTTGACCAGCAAATTAAGGGTTTTTGAGAGTTCGACTCCAAATTTTCAACCCCAAATTGGTCCATATGTTTTGTGATTCCAACGTGTGCGGTGTCTTTGCTTTGTTTGGTCAACCCCCAAATCGGTGAAACACGCACCATAACAATAGCAGCCGCCCTTGCCTCCTTTTCTTCTCTCTTCTTTACAGATACCCTTTTCCATCCCTAGTATACTATAATTTATAAGTAAATAAGCTAGGTTTAACCTTACATTATATGATATATAGATTATTAATTGTCAAAATCGTGTAAAACATGATGGTAGTGGGGTTATTAATTTAATAGATACAGTAATACACTATCTTTTTTTTTTTGAAATTTGAAATTTTATAATCGTAAAATTTACGAAAAAAATGAGTTTCATGTTGGAACTTCATGCTTTATCAAATGATGGTTATATTTGATTTAAATTTAAAGTCTACGGCCTTGTGAAATATTAAAACAAGAAAAAAAACAAATGGTGAAATCTTTGTTTTAAGTGGCTTATTGATATTGTTTATTAGTATAGTAAAATTGCACTATATGATTTCTCCCTTTTCCATTGTGCAATAGTTTCTCCTTTTTTTTTCTTTAGAAGGAGATCCTCATGCGGTCAAGTGACAAGCAAATATTCCCCGTTTTCTTACCATCTTATTTTTGAATTCTATCGTGAGTGTCATTATCATTAATATCTAGGGTTATTTCTTCTAATCCTTGTCATTAATTCTCACCTACTTCCTCCTCTGCCTTTCAATAACACTACAACCCAATTATAACTTGTAAATCCTTCTCTTTAAATTAGGTGCGTCGGCCATCTCTGTCTAGCTTGACTTCTATGATCTTATGGGGTTGAACTTTTTGTTGAAATGCATTTTGCACCAAAGAGAAAACCTATTCCTAAATTCCAAAGCACAACAGCTCATTAATCATTGTTTTTGTGGACTTATGAACTTCCATTTGGTAGGGTTGACATGAATGATTGACCCATGTAAATTGAAACATTCTTTTTAGTCATTAGGGGTCCCCAGGCAATGCCTCCCTTTTAATATTCTTAAGATTGATTTTAGGACACTGATTGAAATAAGGGTCATTCCTTGTCAGCTAATGCTCACACATGTCCTTGATTATTGCTTTTTACATTTGCAACTGAAAGATCAGTTGTTGAAGATTTTCTTTGCGTTGTCTGCTATCTGTGCACCTGGAAGTACTTTCTTCCTGTTCATTAGAGTTTGCTAGGTGTTCTTGTGAATGTAGTCCTTTTCCTTTTCCCCTGATATTCCAAGTTTCTTCCTCAAGTCTGAAACTAGTATTGTTAATTCACAGTCTGGTATTACTAATTCTGTTGAAATAAAAGAGAATTTTCTCGTGAATAAACCATCATTTTCAAAAAAATTTCCCATTAGATCATACATCCTCATCAAAGGTTCATAGTGTTCACACACCCAATTGAGAAAGGAGAGTGGGGGGGTGGTTAATTTTGTGATATTCTCTAAGCTTATGAAACTGGTAAGAATTGAAAAGCCCCACAGCTTGACATCATCATTACACTTTAGAGTAAGAATTGGCAGATGGGTCAATTTCATTCTAATTGATCAAAGGACTCAGGTTTGAGGAGTTATACAAGGTAATGCTTGTTTTAGGTTTCATGATGGTAAAATGGAGTAGAGAAACGGGTTGGACCTACTCTCTTTGTTAGTCTTCTTCTTTTCATAATTGCTAGACAAAGAATTCCCCCACCATGCCAAGTTTCTTGTCCACACGCTTCTTTTCCCCCCTCCATTGTCTCATCTGAAATCGCTTGTTCTCATTTTTATTTCATACCTCGTGAAACATTCAAGTAGCTAGTGAAGTAATTCTCATTCGTTTTAGCTTCAAAATCCCAAAGTCAAATTCATGTGGATATTCCATTTTCATAACCAGCAGCACTCTCAATCTCAAAGCCAAAGGTATGTGTTCATGAAACTGTGCAGCTAATTCCTCCAGAGAAGTTGAGATGATTAAGTAACTTACCCTATATTAAAATGAAAACTAATACAAGATGATGACTAAGAAGAAGGATCATATCGAAAAGCTTTTAGTATTATGTGAGATTGGAGACAATTAAGAATGGGAAACAAGATTAGACAATTCTGTCAGATATCTCATTACCAGCTTAAGTCAAACAATCACTGACATAATTACTGCTTATCCTTTTAAGGGGTCCTCAATACAGCTTCGCTCCAAGAACAACATTCCAAATGACCCACAAGCGAAGGTTAAACTGCTCGCTGTAGAATTTGGTAAAGGGTTTCTTACTTTGATAAATGATCTTGACCTTTGTGTCAAGATAACAAAATAAGAAAACTATTATAAATGCAAGTTGCAACCAAATACATAATAATCAACTAGAAATTTTTGTAAAGCGAGTTGTGATAAATATTCAGAAACCCCGAATCCTGATGTATCAGATACAAAAAGTCAAATATTATTCTAGAACTTATAAGATTCAACCCACAGACAATCTATAGAATTCAGTACTTTTAGTTTGCCTAAACCAAATTAAAGATAAACCGTCACTATCTTTCATGTTTTCTTTAATTCGATGCATAGCCGATTAAAAGAGTAAAGAATGAAGACAACTATATCTTAATTCCTTTTCCCTGTTTCTCAGTTTTGTTTTTTTGGGTGCGTGCGCGTTCCAAAACCAAACCAGTTTTGCTGTAACTGCTGATATAATGTAAGATTTGGTCAAATAATAGTACTTAAATAATGGAGTGTGTTAGTTTTGTTTAAATCTTGCTATATGCTTATATTTAATGTTTGTATTATGTTTAATCATACTCATCATTTCTCGTAATAAGCAATTATAATATTAAAGGTTGGGAGAATAAATTAAATATAATATAATTTTTTTTAATTTTTATTAAATTCATGTATAAATTTTATAAAAAAATTAATTTGTTGCATCGTTTTCATATTTTATTTTTTATCATTTTTATATCATATTATTGTGTTTATTTAAAATTATCATGACTAATTTTGATTATTAATGGCAGGGAAAACTTGGGTTTTCGTCCTTAAATAATTCCACTTGGGAGACTATTTACGTTATTATCAATGACGTATCTAATTAGGCCTTGTTTCTTGATATCCTTCAACTTTGTGTTTGATATGATGTGATATGAACCTAATCTTTTTAAGTACTAAAGGAGCATAAAATTCGAGTATTAATATTTGTCAATGGACATTGCAAATCTGGTCTTCATACTTTAGACTTAATAGTTAATTCCCTTTTAAAGATTCGTCGAGTTTTCGCTACATTAATTAATCGCTTGGTCACTCTCAGGGTAGAAAATTAGAGCCATCTGATGAAAGTGATTGACCACATTCGACTATTAGCAGCGAAGATCTAATTACTGATATGCTCAAATAATATATTACTGAATCAGTGCATTGGGATTTAGTTCCGGTGGTTCATATAATATATTTTTTTTAAAATAATTTTGAGGTTCACATTTTAATACTAGTTTATTTTCATACCTAAAAGTAAATAGACAGTTGAAGTTTTGTGCCATGGCAGAGGCAGTCCGCTGTGATGGGCCTTGAAAGAGAGCCGACCATTTACAACAATCATTATTTAGGATGTTGGAAGAGAAGGAAAGAAATGGGATATGCAGGAATGAGTCTGACCATTTTTGCATTATTTCTGCTTTATGCAATTATGCCACTTAATTGATATGTTTTCAGGATCTAAAATGGCTGATCGGTTGAAAACACACTTTTCCTGGGCTGAATAACATCCTATACTAGTATTGAATGTTCTTGACGATCAAAAGGGTTATTAGGGTTCAGAGAAAGTAGTGTTATCATTTTGGGCTTAAACTAAAGCCTTTGGACTTTGGACTGCTTTTTAGATTGTCTGTTTTCTCTTTAGGGTTGAGTGTCCAACTCCAACTCCTCAGTTAAACTTGTTTTGTTTTGCTTGTGTTGACTCTCATAGTTCTTGACTTTGAGTTCAGCTCAGTTTAAAACAAGAAAAAAAATACAGATAAGGACAAAAGTCAAAAGACTGCAGGCCATGGGTGACGCGCCTCTTCCCTCCCCATTGCTGAAGCCAAAAGCGACGGATGGAGAATGTTAAGAATGGGTGAAGTGGAATTTGGACTCTTTCAAATGCTTTGGTCCATGTTAAGAATGGGTGAAGCAGCACCCTTGAAGACATCACAGACCAATGCAAAACCTTGAGTTAAGAGCAGATTCCTTTGCTGCATGATTTACGGGGTATAAATATGCTTTTACGACCTTTTATTGTTGTGTACTTCTGTTATCTCTGTTCAGATTAATTATCATATTTTCTTCCAGGCGGTAAGGGTGTGGTGTCTTTGGATTATTTGCCTGCTATGAACAACACAGAAAGGAAGAGTTGCCAGGGGATAACAGTAGAAATTGTCGCAGATCCTTTTGATTTTAGTCGGGTTTTAATTTACTGCAGAGATCATTTGCATTTCTCTAGTTTGATATGGCAATTTTCATATAAATGTTAGACTCAATTCATTAGTTAAACTACTTAGAATGACGGCTGATTTCCTTAAAGCTGGATGCATTTAAGGCATTTTTCAATTATGCATGAATGTGGACTTATTGGCACATTGCGTGAATTCTTGCTTTCTTCTAATGGTTGCCACCACCTCCTTTAGGGGATAATAATAATCTAGCAGCATAATTAGGTGCATGATGGGACTTGCCAGCTGCCCTCCCCAACCATCTTTGCAAGATCAAAAACCTTTCTAGAGTAAGATTTGTTAGGTTTCTATCAAATTCAGCTTGATCCATTTTGATCTAGTTCTATCAAGAAAAAAGAAAAAAAGAAACAAGTGATGAGGTTAATTATGCGATTTTGAAATTCTCAATTCAGCAAATAGATTAAGAGCAGTGAATCAATGGGTTGCTTGTACTTACATTAATGTTGGTTTTTCATGTGGTAATAATTGAAATGTCATTCTTTCTCCAAGATACCTTTTTTCTTCCAAATAAAACAAAAGTTGAACGGCAGTTATCCAAGTGCCAATTTCACCATTCTTCTCACATGTGCACAAACTTTATCTCTTTCCCTTAAGAAAAAGTGAGATAAAGTCTGTGTGGTGGAGATAATGATGTCTTTTCAAGTTACAGGCTAGAGAAATTTGCAGGAAAAAAAAAAACCATTTTTCCCTTACTCTGCCAAAATTTGCTCACTGAAAACCAGGTTTAAGATTGATGAATCTGTAATGGCCTATTACAGTTCCAGCTACTATGATGCCAATTTTGGTGAGTACTATCAAACTCCTTATGATGGTAGCCATGATTTTCTTTCATCAGAAGCCTTAGTAGCTCATTCTAGCTACACTTACAATGATTACAATTCTTTTGGGTATGATTCAGCTCTTTGTTATGGTGATTATGATCCTGGTATTGGTCAATCAATAGTTTCATACTCTTCATACAATTGCAGTGAGCCTAAATATGTCGAGTATGGCCTAGACCCTTATGGTGGGGATTATTGTACTGTTAAGACTCCGTTTATTGTCTCATATTCTGTCTCGGAGTTCAATGTGCCTGAATTTGATGAGTATGATCCAACGCCTTATGGGGGTGGTTACGATCCTGATGCAACATATGGCAAACCTCTGCACCCTTCCGAGGGGATATGTTATCCACGTTCATCAGTGGATCCAAATGATCAATCCTTGAATAATTTTTCTTATGGATCCATCGAGTCGCCTTATGGGAAAGAAGGAATTGATGAACCCGTAAAAAAGCCTAGCAATGGAAGCAAAACAGCCACAGCTAAAGATCAAGAGCAGCAATCCCAGGGTAGTGATGGAGATGATAATGTAGGTTCCAAAGGGAAGCCTGTAGACTCATACCAAGAGAAAGATAGTAAGGAAAATTATCCTGATGGTTACTCTTCTTGGAGTGGTAATGGGAATGGAGCAGTTGGAGATCATGGTACTGAATGTGAAAAGAGGGTGACTCAAATTCCTCCAGGGTATGGTTTGGAAGCAATGGACCTTTGTGAAAGTTTATTCGGTTACTGGCCTTGCTTGGCTCGTGCAAAGAGAGAGTCTGATTATCAGAATTATCATGGAATTTGTAGTAAACAGAGCAATGAAAACTGCCTATGGGAGGGGACTGCAGATTATCTTTTTGGTAATTCATATCCGTACGGTGAAAGATGGGGCAATGGAGGTATTTACGAGAATCCCATCTATAATTATGAAAGGCGTTATCAGGAACAACAACTGTCCAACCAGGTGGAGTATCATGAGGAATATTCATGGTTGAATTAAATCTTTCTTTTCTTTTACTTGGCCAAAATGGTCCCAATAAATAAAACTGTAATGAGGTTTGCAGCAGCATGAACAATTCTCTATCTGACCTGTAAGTCTTTCCTTCACGACTCCTACTTAGATCCAACATCTACCTACACTGGGTCTTTAGTTGTATGCATGCAGCTATTCTTTAATAATTCTGAAGCACTGCTTCCAAATGTTTCAAGCAATCTACTTGATGTAAAATCTGTAAAATTGCAGATCATATTCAAAGAAATTGCTTCATTATCTTGTTCTTGTCTAGGTATAATCCTCATTAACAAACTCTTTCCCAAAATTGAATAATAACTGTGATCAAAGAACAATAGCAGTAAGTTTTTAAAGGGGAAATGAAGTTGCAGAATTCTCTGAGATAAAAAACCATTGTTGGGGATCAGCTGTCTAATTCTAACAATGGATTGACAGACATCATTAGTATGGAGCAAAATAATTGACAAGAGCACAAGGCAGCAACTTAAATTTGATGGCTATTACTTGAGAATGCTTCTGGAGTTATCAAAATCATATTCTACCCGTGCCAGAACAGTCACAACTTATGATACTTACTGTAGACAATAAGGTGAGATTCCTCAAGATTTGCTAAAAAGGAAAAAAGTTGCAAACTTATATAAACTCCTTAGGTGAACACAGTTGAATTAAGAAGTTGCCAATATAGCTTTAATTAAAGAAAACAAAGCAGGGAACAAATAAAAGAAGAGATGAGAAAGAGTGAGGAGGATGGGGTCCGGTCAAAAGAAAGCTCCGGACATTCCAATCTATACATTTACAATGATATTATTAGAGGAGCAGCAAAAGTCATAAAGAGAGGAAAGTGGTTCTTGTTTATACCAATAATAATAAAGTATTTAAATCATTTTGTTTATTAATGTGGCAACCTATTAATTACCTTAATTCAAAACCCTTTAACTTGTTTTTTTCTAACCTGTTACATGTCAAGACTCCATGTTTAAGGGAGTTAAGCTTCCATTGTCATCAGTGATTTACTTAACACTAGTAGCAGTAGTATTATATGTGTTTACCAGGTTGATACTAATCAAAGAAACTAATTTATTTTTATTTTTTTTTAAAAGCAGAAAATAGCGAAGAAAGTTGTCCAACTCAAACCTTCTAATTTGATAATTTTGAAACAAAATTAGGCCATCCTTGCGCAGAGTAACGAACTGTTGTCCATTGTGTCAGATTCCTTTTCAGAAACCTTCTGCTAAGTTTAGATTTCCCGAATCACCCTCCAAATATGTTCACTTAAAGTCAAAACAGCAAAATATAAGAGGAGATTGAGAAAGGGTAGCCAGGTAAATATAAGTAAAAGTTTGCCAGCCTAGAAATGGACAGTCCTTCCTGGCCCCCACTGCCATATTCTATCATTAGAATTGACCCCGTACGGTACTACCCTAAAAACACAACCTTATTAAAAGTTTAAAACCCTCGAAAAAAACCTCAGCATCCCAAGTTTCTGTCTCTGTCTTTCAAGATCCTCCGAGCAATGTCTCTATCTCTGAAAACTCTGACACCCATATCTTTATTCTGTACTCTCTTTCTTCTCCTCCCTCTCATGGCCACCTCCTCCATACAAGATCTCCTCCAGAGTCAAGGCCTGCCTGCCGGTCTCTTCCCAGACAATGTCAAATCCTACAAACTAGACCCTGATAGTCGCCTGGAAGTGCACCTGGAAAGCCCATGCATGGCCAAGTTTGATGGGAGAGTGCTCTTTGACCGTGTGGTGAGAGCTAACCTTAGCTATGGTGGGCTTGTGGGGCTCGAAGGACTCTCTCAGGAAGAGCTGTTTTTATGGTTGCCTGTTAAAGGTATCATAGTGAATGATCCTTCTTCTGGGCTTATCTTGTTTGATATTGGTGTTGCTCATAAGCAACTCTCTCTTTCTCTCTTTGAATATCCTCCTGTTTGCAAGCCTCAAGGTAATTTTCTTCTCTCTCTTATCCTTTCTGACACATTGGTTTTGTTTGGGTTTTTTTCGTGATAGATTTGGAGAATGAATTTGTTTACAATTAGTGGTTTCTTTTATTCTGCTTATTTCCTCTGATTTGGTGGCAGAGAAACTCCGTCGAAAACACTAATGTAGGAAAATAATTATTCTAGATCTATAAATTTGTTGTCTTTTCCATATATGTGTTCCTAAATCAACTAAAAATTGGCTGTTGAAT
The DNA here is from genome assembly GCA_033439115.1 of Firmiana major. NCBI lineage: Eukaryota > Viridiplantae > Streptophyta > Magnoliopsida > Malvales > Malvaceae > Firmiana > Firmiana major. The sequence continues at coordinate 1,085,074 of CM065914.1, read as the reverse complement.
TAAATTTGTTCTTAAATCATCTAAAAATTGGCTGTTCAATGCAGAAGTTCTGTCAGAGAATGTTGGAAGGAAGAAGAAGGGATTCCAAGTTCAGAGATGAAATTCCAATCCTTCATGATTGATGGGAGATTTTGTTTTCCTTTTTTTCCTTTTCCTTTTTTTTTTTTTTGAATTTCCAAAACAAGATATGGAATTCAGTTTGTAGATGGTATCTTTATGGTGTAAAAATGGAAATGAAAGAAAAGATTTCGCAATCAAGTGACAGATTTTTAGGCTTACAAAACTGTCAAGGAAAAAATGTGATTTTCCCTTTCAGTTATCTTATTTCTTAGGAAAGTTACCTATTCTTGATTTTCCAAGGTAAAAGTTAGGACCCAGGATTTTCCAAGGTAAAAATTTTGGTGATTGCCAACTGTTAGTAAGCACTTAGCAGTACTACTGATTCTGATCAGGTTTAAGTTGAAGGTTTCGATTCTGTATTACTGGCACCACTCATTTGCTTGAACATCATAATTACGTGAGCCCCATAGTTTACAGATATATGTTCAAATTGAATTGACAGGCTTTCAAAATGGTTGGAAACTGCTAAATTATTGTAACAAAACATTAGAAAATCTGAAGTAATCATGTATATTAATGTACCCCATCATGTTCTCAGGTTCTGTAACTTTAAAATTTCCATCAAGCACTTGTCTAACTATGAAACTCCATTCTCCATCCTCAACAATATGAAAATTTTGAAGATAGTTGGTAGTTTATGTTTAAGACATCTTAACACTAGACTCGAGCAAGGGTTTTGAAAACTAGGTATGGGCTTCTAGGTTCCTCCTTGTGACGCGAAGGTGGCAAACAAGTGCCATCACAAATCCCCAAGGATGACATCTCCGCCAGCTGCAGACTTATCAGATGAATAATTCTTCCCAATTCCTGGACCCTCTGCTATCATTTTGACATTCGGTGGATCAGCATCAGCTCCGGCTTGTGGAATGAGTCGGGAACCGTCTGTCGCTTGAAACTTGACAACAAAGCAAAAACACTCGACAGCTAAAATAATGCAAAGGTGACAAACCGAGCCATAAGACTTAAATGCAATTGTAAAACTTTAGCCCTTGCAAAGAAACCAGTTTTGGTCATATAGAGAGAGAGAAGGAAGAGAAGGAAGCTTGAACTGTTCTTTATTGTCTGTATATTTTATAACAGTTGGTTTGAAAACTTGAACACTGTTCCATTTGTTTGTTTGTATAATACTCTTTTGGGGGGAGGTGGTGTTAGGGAAGGTATATTATGGGGAGATCTAAAGGTTTAGTCCTCAGATACTCTTCAGTTTAATTTACCGTAGAGAATGTGAGGAATCAACAAAATGACAAGGGCTAGCAGTTGTGTTCCATACGATTGCTTTCAACAAAAAACCCTTTTGCCCTTGGATTGAGTGAAGCTTGACCGTCAATGCAACTTCACCGAGCTTTAGTTTCATCAAAGCCATTAAAGATGGCTTCAACCAATGTCTTGAGTAAATTTGTCTATATTTCACAATTTAAACAATTTAATATTCAGCATCAAGTTCAATTGAATGTCTGTCAGCAAACAGGAAAATTAAATTTCTATAATAACCATGCAACGTCTTTTGCTCTAAAATATCCAATCTTAAGATCAATAATCAAGGTTCCCTCTCAACCATGAAAAACATTAGAATTCTTTAAGTCATATTATTACTGCTGCAATTCAGTATTCTTGGATAAATAAACTATAATCCTGGAATTGTCTTCCCAGATTCATAGATCAGACTCATCAATAGCACATTCAGATTTCAGGACAGTCTCTAATGCTTCTGACGATCTCCAAGAGCAAGTCCTGGACCTGCTCAACCACGAGAGTATCACCATAAATTCCCTGAAACCAGAAAAATTGTAACATTATATAGGTACACAAAGAATAGAGATATGAACCTTGAGATAGTTCACACTCATCACATGGAAATACAAAGGAGATGTTGAGGTTTCTGCAAGAACTACCGGAAATAGTTTTCTACTTGCTAAACTTACCTGTACGCAGGATGATATAAGCATTGCTCCTTTAAAAGTGGTAACATTAGTGTCACTAAGCTCAAAGCCAAGATAATTCATGGCCTCTATCAATTTAGTGAAGCAACCCCTTTTCTTCTCAAGGATAATCTTTATTAATAGCTTGTTCCCATCAATATTGCACACCTCAACTTCTTCCTGTAGGAATTGAATACGACAGAGTTATATTGATGAGTGAAAGAGATAAAAATGATTATAATGTGACTATGAATCATGAAAAGAGGGTGAACAACCTTTATCCCACATTTCTTCATATCTTCTGCAGCATCAATTTCAATACTCATTTGCTTCTCTCCCTCTTCAGATGATCCTTCCATTTGGAGTAGCTGCTCGCTCAGAGCCAGTGAAGTTTTCTGCAGCTCCTGGATGTAAGTAATTGCATCCTCAATTATTGTTGCTTTGTTCATCTACAATCAGGAGCAAGAGGGTAAACATTACCACAAGATTAGACAAAACATTGTGAAATTAGCAAATTGGAAAACTGAAATCTGAAGATATAAGAATATATGAGTTTTAGGTAGTTGCATTTGTGATTATTGGGACAATTGAACGCAGACTCAGGAGCCTGTCACTGAGTTTCTGCCTCCTCCGTCTCTCGGCAAGGAGGTTCTTTGATTTGAATTCTTTGTATCCATCATCTTCGAGCCTTCTCAGCCCCATTCTTCCTCTGCTAGAACCTCGATGATTAGTTATGTAGGATATTCCAGTCATTTCAGAGCCTACAAAATCCATATCCATGGAGTCTTGCTTTGCTAGTGCTCTTTGGATTGTGGGATATTATAATGCAGAGGGAAGAGAGAGCGCTAACAAAACTACAAGTTGAACATGGCGAGAACTTTTTTTATATGCATGATTCACACAAGTCACAGGGACATTGTTTGAGAGAAAGAATCTTGGCAGTTATAATGCTTGCCTGTTGGAGACACCAACCACTTAAAATTTACCATTAATATTTTCATGAGCCCCTACCCTTCTATTTGGACTAAGTTGCAAAACCAAATTTGTTATACTAATATCAACAAATTCACTAAAATATATATATATATATATATGTATATGTATATGTATACGTATATATATATATATGTATATGTATATGATTATAATTAGGAATGTAAATATATCAAGTTATTTGTGAGTTATTCAAATTTAACATGATAATTATTCGAATTTAACTCATTTATTCTCAAATGGAACACATTATATTGAGTAACAAGTTGAATTGAGTTTGAATATTTTAATATTCGATTTAAAAAATCCATAAATTTAATTGATGGTTTTTAATATATATTTTTTATATTTTATTATTAATTTACTATTTTATCTCAATATTGTATGATTTCAAAATAACAATTTAAGTCAATCCAATCGAATTTGAGTTTTAAAAATTAAATTTATTCAAACTACATTGTCAGACTGAATTTTAAAATAAAATCAAACTTGAATTTAATGTTAAATCATTTCAAATTAATTTGACTACACCTTAATTATAATAATTAATTTTACCAAAAAAATTTAACATTCAACCCAAAACTCAAGACAGCAAAAGAAAAAAAAAATAGTAATTATGTGTTCATTACAATATTTAATCAATGTTACTTTCATGTCTAACTGTACAAACTACTTTTGGTCTAACTGAGGATAAAAATGCGCAATGCCATGCCAAAGTTATGTACTTGTGTTAAGTGGCTTAATGTGCCATCCATGCATGGGTTCAGCAAACATAGTTTATAATTGTCTTGTAAAATTAAAAAAAAAAAAAAGAATTTACTTGTTAAGGAGTTATTACATATTATAAACTTGGCTTTAAATTTAAATAATTTTATTTTTTATCTTCATTTATGAAAAAAAAAAAAAGATTTTACAAATGGATGCTTTATAAATTATTATAGTAAATAATTTATTCTTTAACTAATTATTAAAAGTAAGAACTAAAAAAGATCCGATTTAAAGTTTGGAATAAAATGTTATGTATTGTTTAAATATTAAGCTTATAATTTTAAAATTACATGCTACTTATATAGAAGTCTTTGACGCTCAAACCAAGGGAACTCGGGAAAAAAGAAATGAGCAAAGCAACGGAAGCCTCTTCCCTCCGCCGTCTCGTCGGCCTCTTTACCACTTCTCTCTCTTCAACCACCAATCCTACCGTCACCAACGTCGTAACCTCTTCCAAATCCAAAACCGAAGCACGCGAGCTCCAAAAACTAGCCAACAAATTCAAGAAATCCTCCGAATCCAACAAATTCCGTAGCAACTACAAAAATGCCTACGCCGACACTGTTCGCCGCCTCGCGTCCGCAAAACAATTCTCATTGATTGACGACATCCTCCAACACCAAAAGAAGTACAAAGACATCTCTGAGGAAGGCTTCGTAGTCCGCCTAATGATACTCTATGGCAAGGCGGGTATGTTCGAGCATGCCCAGAAATTGTTCGATGAGATGCCTGAACTAAAATGTGAGCGCACTGTAAAGTCATTTAATGCCCTTTTGGCCGCTTGTGATTATTCGAAGAGGTTTGATAACATCGAAAAGTTGTTCGAACAGTTGCCAGAAAAGTTGGGAATAGAGCCTAATTTGGTTTCTTATAACACAGTTATTAAGGCATATTGTGAGATGGGGTCTTTGGATTCAGCGTTGTCGTTGGTTGATGTAATGGAGAAGAAGGGATTAAAGCCAGACATAATTACGTTTAACACGATGCTTGCTGGATTTTTTTCAATGGGTCGAATCGCTGAGGGAGAGAAAGTATGGGAGTTAATGGAAAGGAAGAATGTTGCTCCTAATGTTAGGAGTTATAATTCAAAGTTAAGAGGATTGGTTTATGAGAATAAGATGTTGGAAGCTGTTGAGTTGTGGGGGGAAATGGAGAGTAAAGGAGTCAAACCTGATATTAGGAGTTACAATGCTTTGATTAAAGGGTACTGCAATGATGGGAATTTAGAGCTAGTGAAGAAGTGGTATAGTGAACTGAAGAAAAATGGTTGTTTACCTGATCGGGTTACTTGTCTTACACTCGTTTCTTTCCTTTGTAAGAAGAATGAGTTTGACATGGCAGTTGAGCTTTGTAAGGAGGCTATTGATCGACGGGTTATTGCTGGAACTGCATTGATAGAAGGATTGATTGAAGAATCGATGGTTGAAGAAGCTATACAGCTCGTGGAATTAGGCCAGTCGCGATTTAATTTGAAGCTGAAATTGCCTTCAGTTTAAGGACTGCGAGAGAGTTATATGCATACTCTCATCTTTCCTTTTTTTTTTTTTTCCTTTTCGGTTTCTTGTTATCTGCTTGTTCCAGTTGATCTAATTTGTTATCCGGTTTTGGCTAATATTGGACTAGTTTAACAAATAATGAAATAATCTGTTGAAAACCCAATGACTAGAGATTATAAATTGTTGTATTTCTCATCAACTCTTGCATTTTGTATCTTCTTTATTTATAGTAGCTGGCTGATACTAGCAAGGAGTCCCTTGTCCAAGATACATTTGCGCAAGAGTATGCCATTTCAGAAAAGTGTTTTCATGGGTACACTTTCAACGAGGAGGGACCTCGTGTACTCCTCCAAGTTTGGAAGGCGATGATTTTCATCATAACTGTACATCAACGGAACCAATCTCGCAATATTTTGAGAAGCCTTGGCGAAAGACATTGAAAATGGATTCTGAGACAGGCATTCATAGTTGAGGCTCTTCCAGGAGTTCGAAATCATATGAATAACATGTTGCCTAGCACATCCAATCGCAATGCCTGGGTGTTCCTTCATGTAGCAATCAACATACGATCCATCGTGCCCCTCTTGATTCTCATCCTTCAATTATAAATTATAATTCAAAAATATTTCATCCATAGTTACTGAAATTTAATCATTCTACCAGCATCATTAACTAAAAAATTTTATTTGGAATTTGCTTCTGAATTTTTATTTAGTTACCTTGGCACTCCCCAAGTCATCCCAGAGGCGGAGGATTGATCCAGTAGATGAGATGATGCCAGGAATGTTGTCAATTAGTTCCACATTTTTTTTGTTTAAGCCATCGCCAAGGAGGAAGAAGATGTGAACCAGCATGATATGTACTCCTGAACTAATGATTCCATTATCCAAGTACTCTTGAGCCCTGGGCATCTTCCCTGAACCAAACCTCTGTGCTTCTACCAAAAATGCACCGCACAAAGTTGCCCACTGCAATAAAACAAAACCCACTAAACGACCAAACATTGGCAAATTACAACACGAAGGAAGATTTTCACCCAAAATGATATTCAATATTGACTCTTTTTTTTTTTTTCTTGCGCGTATTATGTTATTCATAATTTCAAACATTCTTTTGGTCTGAGAATTTCTACAGAATTTGATAACTACAAGATACATACCGCTTTCTTTAAAGAGTTGACAGGGTTCCACCCGTGCTCTTTATACACCTTGTGGCTGATTTCTTCAGTGATATCATGAAGAGCTTTGAAGCATATTTTCATGCAATCTGGTAGTGGATCAGTAGCAGCGTAATCCCACCTACATACAATTAATTAATTAGTAAAAAAAACTCTGATTTAATTTATATACAATAAGTATATGATACTAAAAGTTGATGCGCCTATATACCTCTCGATAGCTTGCGTGAAGAGAGTGAGTTCATCAAGTGTCCCATAAACATCAAAAATGTCGTCAATTATATAGATTAAGGAAATGGGTTTTGTGAGATCTATCCGTTGCTCTGACAAGCTCGGATCAGTGATGCTAGCCAAGGACCAACTGTACCATTGCAATGGTTGGTCTCTGGCAAACTCCAACTCCTTAGCTAAACCCAGCTCCTTCCACCAACTAAGCATTCATAAAGCATATGTAAACAAATTAGAGTTGGGATTTTTGGGGACCATGTAAAGCTTTTACTTGTGTTCCAAAGTCCATACTAATATAATTCATCTTACTTGAAAATGTGAACTATTTCTTTCTGATGTAAGGACTGGACTATATTGAAATCCATTTTTGCTAGTTCTTGGAGGATGTTTATCCATCCATTTGCACCATGGAAATTAGTTAGCAAGTTTCTGGCTGTGAATCTTGATAAGCTTTTATGATGAGGATGGTCCAGTGTATTCCTTATAGCTTTGCCATAAATATGGTCAACTGCAGTTCCACATTTTTTCAGGGTTTGGCAGCTAAATTCTCTGGCTTCATCAAGAATATCTTCTCCATCAATGCCCAGTTGTGAAGCTTCATACAGTTCCATCAATCCTTTGATGTCGTTGCCTAGTTCATGTCTGAAACTGCCCTCCCTGTCTTTGAACCTGTCAAACACTCCTTTAAATAAAAACCATTTCCATTAGTTAATTAACAGCTAGAACAAAATAATCTTTCGTTTATGAAAGGGCTTGAACTTGCGCTTCTGCACTCCTGCTGGGACAAAGTAACCTTCTTGTCTCAGTAGTCGAAATCGAAGGGCAACCTCATAAAGATCATAGTCATGACCACCATCAGTGCAAGATATCATGTACTGCTTTTGCAGAACTTTTTCAATGTCATATTGAAAATGGTGGTCGATGCCAAGGCGCTGGATAGCATCAATCATGGCCAAACCTTGTAATGGATCTTCACCAACTTCTCTAAATACACGCTTGAACACCTTCAATTTGTTTGCGTGTTCAACGCGAAACTCATCCTGCAAGATCAGTGAGTTGGTTTTGAAAACGGAGACAACTAAATAAGCTTAGGAATCAAAGAGAAATGCAAGGATATCGGTGAAAGATGGTAAAGAACATTGAAAAAAAAAAGAACTCACAGAAATGACGAGGTCTCCACTTGGATAATCAAATTGTCGTAAGGGTGTGGTGTGATCTTGAGCAAAGCTACATCTGGGAATCATAAGCAACGAAGCTGACGGAAGAAGGTGGTTGGAATTGTTAATTAGTGAAGTTTTGCTAATTGGAATTGGAGCATTCGTGGTCGAGAAAAAACCTTTGGCAAACAACGCCATGGCCACGTATTTCTTGAATTGCTGAAAGAAAAGCAAAGGTATGATCTATTTATAGGAATCTATGTTCATATACAGGCAACTCAAGAATAATACATAGGAATCGCTGTTTGCAACACGTTTCCTAAATCTAATTATTTATTTATTTATTTGAAAAGCAAACAATTTATTCCATTCACGTAAATTACATTCAAATAATAATCCTAATAAAATGAAACAAGAAACTGCGTTACAACTACAACAATCTCTTTTAAACTGAGGCTAAGCATTTAGGGAAATTGATTAGGACAGTCAATCAAACGCCACATGTGCCAGTTGCAGCTCCTTCATAATCCTCTTAACAATTAAGCTTTTGTTTGTTATACTGAAAAATTAAGTACCAAATATTTAGTAGTGAATTTAAAAAGTATTGAATCTGGATTATAAAAAATGTTTGGTATTTTACTAAAAATTAAGTGCTGAATGTAAATATATTGTTTGATAAGGGCAAATGTTAAATTTTATTTTGTATCTTTCCTTTTATTTCATATTAAATATAAAAATTTCATAAACTTAAAAAATATTTAAAAGAAATACCCAAAGATAATAAAATAATTATATTTAATTATTTAATAATTATTTTATCTTTTGTTTTTAAATAAATCATAAAAGTGATCTGAATCATCATCATTTTTATTATCAACTTGTCTAAAAAACCTATTGCCATTTAAAATATTTTTTCTAAAAAAAATATACTCAAAGCTCTCTTCCACTTTTTTTCTCTCCCATTCTTATTTTTTTCTTGGCTTTTTCTGTTCTTTTTTCTATTAATTTTGTTTTTTTCGATTCCAATTTCACTTTGGTAGTTAATTTGAGTTGAACAATTTCGAGACAAATTTGAGGAAAATGAATCTAATATAGGAATTCGGATTTCCAAAAAAAAATATTAAATTTAAATTTGATTTGTAGATTTTTTTTAAATTTTTTTATAAAGGTTTTAATTTGGAGATTATAAGAATCAAGTTAAAGATTGAAATTTACAATAAAATCATATTTTTTGGATTGAGATCTGTTTTTGGATTACTAAAATGAAAAAAAAAATTAATTTAATAAAATTATGTATAATGAAGTAGCTTTTTGGATAATATAATCAAAATTTTGGTTTTAAAAATCTTAATTTTCAATAAATTAAAAATTTTCAACACATTATCAAACCAAACCTAAGCCCATCTTCACCCAAAAAAAAAAAAAAATACCAAAAGAAACACAAATCTTCATCAAATCAGTAACAACACATGCAAGAAAACAGACAGAAAATAGAAACAGCCCGACCAATTCGTACATGGGACAGAGTTTCCACTGCTTGCTAAAATGTAAAGTTTCGACGAAAACAAAAGTAGGTTTGAAAAGTAGCATGGCAAAACAAAAATATGGACCCTCGCCGCCCTCCAGAAACTTAGGCAACATATAAGCAAGAACTGTGGAATAAGTTTTGATAACCAGTTTAACTACCACGCTTGCCGAATCATATTTTTCTAATCTGTAAAATGAATGGATCAATCATGTCGGCTATTGGTTCAAATAATTATGTTTTCACTACGTATAAGTCTCTTTAAACCTCAACTTTGACTCTTCAAAGTAGAGTCAAGTGGCTGTGACTCTCTTTATTACCTACAACTCAATATTGATTCTTGAAGGCAGTTATGCTTGCTTGTTCAAATTTACAATTAAAATTTCACCAGCCCATGCCCTTCTATGTGGACAAAGTAGCAAACACAAAATTTCTTAGACTAATATCAGCAAATTCTCTAAAATATCGATATTATACGTACATATATATGATTATAATTAGGGAAGTAAATAAATTAAGATACTCGTGAATTACACAAATTCGAAATGATAATTCTTTGCACTTGATATATTTATTTTCAAATCGAGTTCGAACTATTTAAATAACAAATTAAATTAAAATATTTTAATATTCGATTTGAATGATTTGTGAATCTAATTCAATTTTCTAATATATATTTATATTTTATTATTAATTTTCAATTTTATTATTATAGATATGATTTGAAAATAATAAATTGCCTATCGAATTAAGTTCGAAATTAAAAATAAAATTTTATCAAGCACAACTTTAAGTTTGAGTTTTCAAATCAAATTGAATTTAAATTTAATATTGAATTGTCCCCTCTTAATTTGATTATACTTTTAATTATAACTATAAGTTTTCCTTAGTAAATTTAACATCCAACACAAAACTCAAGACTGAAAAAAGAGAGATTAGTAATTATGTGTTTGCTTCAATAATGGGTTAATGTTACTTTTTCATGTCTTTGGAGAGTAGAAATGTGTGAGGCTTTGGCTAGAGAAGATCTGAACTTTGAAGCACAAACTATTTTCCGGTGTAATTGAGGACAAAGATGTGCAATGCCGTGCCAAAGTTATGTACTTGTTTTAACTGGTTTAATGTGCCATGTATGAGTTTGGCAAACAGTTTTTATTGCCTTCTAATAGTGTAAAGGGTTTTACAAAAAGTATATATTTAATGTATTTTCAGTATATAAATTTTATACTTTGTTATTGAATTATATTATGAAGTAATAAATATAATAATATTTATTATTAAAAATATTTTATTTTAAAATTTATAAATGATTAAATTAATGAAGTGATATATTATGATTAATTAATGACGTAAGTGTATTAAATATAATTTTTTTATAAATACTTTAAAAATTATTTGATATAATAATTTATTTTTTGACATATTAAAATTTTGAATTAAAAAGTATCCTCTTTAATTGTCACGACCCAAACTACCCAAAAATCAGAGTTAATTTTTCGCGTTTTGTTATTTTCTTACTTAAATTCTTATCTGTCCTCGAATCGTGACCAACACTCCACTAATAATTGGGCTGTGCGTCAATGTCAGTCCCACCATACCATTACCATCTAACTTATTTATTCTCCAGTCATTTATAAAATGTCTACAATATTTATACATCCCCTAGAGACACTTACAAACATGTTACTGTGCTATGCTTATGTAGATACAATATGTACAAGTGTATATACAATATGATGGGCAGCAGCGGATATCCGGAATGCAGTACTGAGTCGTCGCAACTTCAACTGGAGATTATCTGTGGGAGAAAATGAAAGGGGTGAGCACATCAAGCTCAGTAAGGCAATCCTACGAACAAGTAGGTAACCATACTACCTACATGAACGTGGTGCCATGCATAAACCACCCTTTCTCCACACATTTTAAAAACAATGATTTGCGTTATGATGTTATGTAAAACACATTTGCACGGAAAATCAACATGCAATTAATACAAGTCATTTCTTTCTCAATTAAAATTTTCACAATAAAGTCAGGACTCGACCCCCCCTGCGGGTGATCCTGACTCACACACAACCATGAAAACGGTTTACATCACACGTGGGTTTCGAAAAGCATGGAAATACCATCATGCAATTTAGTTTTAAAACCCAGTTTAAATCATCGTAAAAATCATCAACATGCGAGACTAGGCAACGTCTGTATATAGGCAAATAACTAGGACTATGGCCATATCTGTCCTCGGGAGTTCCTCAGCTACATGGATCCTAGTGTGCGGGTTCTCACCATGATCGGGAACCGCCCGGGAGGTGGGTCAGTCCATCCAGTCAGTCTTATCCGATCCCCGGCATCCGAAGATGCTGCATCCGAAGATGCCGTATCCGAAGATACCACACGGTACATCGTACTCCATGCTACTTGCACGGTACATCGTACTCCGTGAACCCATATAATATCTCTAGGTACTCCAGCCCAATTGGCCTGCTTCCCACAGAGGTTTTGTTTCTCAATACTCATGCCATGTCTCAAAACGCACGTGCGAGCCTATTTAATCGGTGACACACAGTCTACCCGATGCTCCAAGCACGGCTCATCGCATGTTCTCATAAAATCAGTGCAAGCGATGCTCAGCACTCTCATCAACTCAAATAAAACTGGCAGAGCCCGCTTTACATCCCCACAAGGCCGCCAACCTCATCCCTCACTCTCACCCCACCTAAGAGGTCTCTTGAGCCTGTTGGGCCTTTTGGCTGACTCCAAGGGCAGACAGCGCTACTCCACAAATCCGGTAAAACTAGTGCGAGCTAAGCTCAGCACTCTGTATATAAATCACATGAAAATTTTATAAAATCTGGTGCGAGTTAAACTCTAGCACCCTGTCTCGAAAAAGCATATGAAATCTGGCGCGAGTTGTACTCTAGCACCTATGCATGTAAAACTCTAGTGCGAGCTCTCGCTCTAGCACTAATGCGTGCATCACACAAATCGACAACATCGTGCGAGCTGAGCTCTAGCATGTCACATGTCAATAAAAACACGTAGGCGGCTCTGTTTCCTCAAAACAGTTTTCAAAACAATATCATGTTGAAAGTATGCAATGTTGTGCATTTTCTTTCAAGGTGAGCCAGCCTACTCATGCATGCATCAAAACACCTCCAGAATGAGCAGGAACCTTTTGTTCTTGCTCCTCCCAATTTTTCCTAACTTTGTAAATTTTACCCTTAACAAGGGTATTTTAGTAATTTTGCCTATACGGGGCACTAAAATTATTCTTCGACCTCTAGACAATTCAGATAAATTTTAAAGACTGCATATGAATTTAAAATTTCGTAGAGTTTACCTCTAGCAGTCCGTAGAATTCCCTTACCTTATTTTCCTGTCGAGTCTGACCTTTTCCTTTTCCACTGTTGTCTCGTCGCGCAGTCCGTTATGCTCCCAATCAAATGTCCGGAACTGTGTATTAATATTCCTCAGGTCAGATATTATGCAATTTAATTGTATTTAATACTTTCTGGGCTTAATTTAAATCATTGAGCCCGTTTACCCCTATTGGGCCCAATTGCACCTTAATGGGCCTTAATCGGCCTTAAGCCCGTTTTCCATTTAATTTTCACTTTATCGAGGCTTATTGGGCTCATTGGGCCCACCAATAATTTATTGGGCCTCGTTCTAACTCTCAAATAGCTAAATTCACTATTTACGACAATTATCTAAATTTCCATAATTTAATTCAATTTATGCGGAAATTAACTCAATATCACGCATAACGAGACAATTGTCGTAAATAAGGGTCACTTACCCAAGATTCCATGCTAGTACGAAATTCGAGGCTGTCTCGAACCCTCGGTGGATGCCAATCGTCGAGCTACACAATTTCACAATTTTTTCGGGTAAGTTTTCAGCCCAAAATTAATTAAATTAAATACTCCAAAATTTAAATCGGGTCAATTCGACCGCTCACTGACTTACCCGAAGCTCGATTACACCACAAAAATTTTCTCCAATTTTTTTCTCTTTTTCTTTTTCCCTTTTTCTTCCTTTTTTCCTCTCTTTTTGGCTGAACCGGTTCAGTCCGGTTCGGACCGGTTCAGACCGTCGGTTCACCCCGATTCGGTCGGTTCACCGCCGGTTCACCCCTTTTCCGGCCGGTTCTCCGCCGGCTTCCACCGCCAGTGGCTCCGTGAGGTTGTCCGCGTCTCAGATCTGGGCTAGGCTTCGCCCAAGGCCGCCGGAAAGTCGCCGGTCCGGCTGTTCTCCCTCGGCCGTCGGACCCATTTCCTTTCCTCCGTCGTTTTCGGCGTTTGCAGGCAGTTTCGCTGGTCGGGGCCGCTGCCAATCGACTCGTCTGGACCTCGAGAAGCCTCGGCTGGGGTCGGTCGGAGCCAAGATGCCGCCGTTCGCCGGGATCGAACCCCTCAACCCCGTCGGCCTTCTCCCTCGATTTTCGCCGCCGTTTCGCCGCCGTTCGTTCCTCTGTTAGGCCGGTGGTGGTCGGGCCTCGTCGGGCTTCCTCCGCCTGGGCCTTGCCTGGTCGCCTGGCCGCCGGCAGGGGCTGGGCCTCTGCTTCCGTTTCCGTTTCCTCTGCTCTTCGCGATTTTCGCGTTTCTCTTTTTTTTTTTTCTTTTCTTTTATTAATTTTATTATTATTATTATTATTTATTTTAATTATTTTACTATTCAATAAAATACTCCATAAAATCCCAAAATATCTACCTTATATTATTTTTTATTTTAATTTAATTTATTTAATTTAAATTTAATTTATTAAATAAATCTTTCTCTAAATTTTCGATATTATTTCTTCGCGCTTTTCGAGATATTGTTCCAGTAATTTTTTGATATTTTTAAATTTTCGAATCTTGATCAATTTAATCCAAAATAAATTTATTTCACTTTTATTGACCAAGATTTCTTAAATCCATATTTTTAATTAAATTTTCTTATCGAAATTATACCGACCTTTGGTCTTTTGACCATTTTGCCCTTACATGTGTTCGGGATTAATTTAACCCGACTTCCTTCATACTTCCCCCATCTTTTCTTATTTAATTTTCGTATTTTAATTAAATTCGGGTCTTACAACTCTCCCCCACTTAAGGAATTTGGTCCTCCAAATTAGAACCAAGTCATATGAGTCCATATACAACTCCGGGTACATCAATCGTATCATACTCTTAAATTCTTATGTGACCTTCTCCGGAGTGTATTACTACCAAAGGACTTTAATTAGGGAGATCATCTTAAACCTCAATACTTTTTCTTTCCTGTTTAATGCCCGAATCAACTTCTCAATATACTTATATTTTCGTTAGATTGAACTTTTGGAGTTCATATCCAATCACCTATGCTGGATCTGAATAGTATTCTCGAAGCATCAAAAGTGGGACACATTGTGGGTGCCTGCTTATTCAAGTGGAAATGTCACCTACAAGTCTTATCTCCCACTTGTCCAATCTCTCAAAATATTCCATCCAGCGCATCTCAATTTACCTTCTTCCAAAAGCTCGTTATGTCCTTATTCTCTTAGGACAATAAACATTTCAATCATACTAATTCACCAAGGGTAAATTCCAATACTTATCTATCTGCTCTGAGGTGTTCTTAATCTCTCATCCTTAACTAAACATCCTCAGAGACTTATTATCCAAAGTCGTAAATGATTCTACCTGTCACCCACTTTTTCTTATCCAATTTGGGGAACAACCCCTACAGCCATACACTCATATCTTGTTATCCCGATACTCAACTGCCAACTGTCGTTATTGGCAACTTCAATTAGAAATCAACTGATCATTCCAGGAGCTTATAAAATCAATGGCACACGCTTTCATCGGATCCTCCAGAACTTGTACAGTCCTCTCTAACTGACCATCTGTCTGAGGATGGAAAGCTGTGCTAATACTCAGTCGGGTTCCCATAGCTTCCTAAAAATATTCCCTGAAGTAGAAAGTGAAGCGGGAATCCCTATATGATACCATGCTCACTGGAACGCTACATAATGTTCCACAATCTTCCTTATACCTGAATCCTCATACACACTTTGAGTATTTAGGGAGTTCATAACCAGAAGGTGGGTGGACTTAGTCACTCTATCGACTATCATGCAAATAGTCTCCTGATTTATCCGGGTCCTCTATAACCCATCACGACATTCATGGAGACTTGCTCTCGTTTTTCCGTGCCGTGTCAATATAGGTAGGTGCTGCAATAACTCTGCAGACTTTTAATACTCTACCTTATTCTGTTGACATACTAGGCACTTTTTCACAATCTCTACCATGTATCTTTTCACATCTGACCACCAATACCCTTTTCGAGATTTCAATATATTTTTATCATCTTTCGTATGCACTGTATATCCCGAAGAGTGAGCTTCTGACAATATCACTATCCCATCAACTGTGATCCTAGGGAGCATTTATACTGTCTCTGAGCCTCTCTGTAAATCATTATCATACTCTGTGAACCCTTTCACTGTACCCTTCTGAATCTGACCCATACTATTGACATCCGGTCGATCATCACACTAAGCCTGGAAAATTCGGGCACTCTCATCCGGTTCTAATCATCAGGCTAGCTGTCACACAATCACTGTCATCATCAGAAGGGATCACATCTATACTGAGGCTCACAACTGCATCTAGCGGCTCACGCTCCCTGACCATCATATGTAATACCATCCCAAGGCTCTTTCTACTCAAAGCATCAGCCTTTCCTGGGTGGTACAATTTTCCACAAGCGAAATCTCTCAGAAGCTCTAACCCACTATGTATTCTCATATTTGTCTCTTTCTGTGAAAACAGATACTCGGGCTTTATGATCAGTGCATATCCACAATTTCTCACCATGTACATAATAGTACCATATCCTCGGTACAAGTACTACTGCTGTCAATTTTAAATCATGGGTATCTTCCCATTATACATCAATATACAGCTCCTTCATAATTTTGAGGTATCCATACTCACTGGGAACCTCTTGAGCTGTTGGGTATGACGAAATTAATCACGGTGGTCAGTTCATACTTCACTACACCGAAATCCATATCACATCTATCATCTTAGTTATCATCTCATTCCAAGACCATGTTTCTTAGTTAAACGTGTCAACAAGGTATATCCTTTTAGAACTCGTAGCAACCATCTGCAAAAGCAATTTCTTAATTGTTGCTTATAAATCGCCCTAGACTTTAACTACACCCAATATATCATTGATAATGATGATTACAACTCGATCTAATCCTTGACTTATTTACGCATAAGCGTACAAGATCCTTCTCAACCGCTTACGTTTTCAGGTACTAACCTGCATCATTTCCCTTTCTTATATTGACGGCTCCTACTAAATTTTTCTATGTTAGTTTTTATGATTGTCGAATTTAAATATTCTTATCGTCTTAGTAAAGGTATCCTAATGCTAAAGTTATCTATTACGACGCTCGATTTCACGTTATAGGTTATACATATATACTTTTAGACGCTGTCAAGTCTTCAGGCGGGGAGGTATTTTGAAATACCTTTATTAACCTTCAGACTTAACCACAACTACGTTATATCTCAGTCTCTGTGGTCACAATTTATATTCGCTACTAATTGCTTTAATCCTAATGACTCCATATATAAAGATGTTCCTACCTAGCATACGTCTCTTACTCCAATACATCTTGTATACATATCTCAAAGATTATCTCCTTAGTGTATCAATCATGAGAAAACTCTTACCATTATTCATTCCGTGAGTACAATCATTTGCTCCCTTAATTTCAACTGTCGCACCCCTTTTTATTACTTAAAATCTCTATATCAGTATTCCGTTAATTAATCTTCCTCCATTGGGGTACTCATCTATCAGTATTGTGCCCAATGATGTAGGCATTCATGCCTTTTACTCACTTATATGCGAATGAAGGCGGTATGAATAAATGTGTGGCACCAAGATCAATAAACATATGTACTTCATTATTCATAACAAGTGTGGTATCTTACACCACATCCATGAAACATCAATAGTGTCCTGGTTCAAGACATCCTCTCGCCTTCGTCCAACAGCCTACTTTCTTTTTTTTTTTTCGGCTATGGCCTCCCTTTTCGTTGCAGCTATACCAACGAAGTTTTTCTCTCTTTACTTTTCTGTGGGACGATCTCGCCCAATTCTGTGTAATCGAAATCAATGGTCCGTCTTACCACACTTAACGGCCATTTTCATCAATACAGTGTAGGTATAGACCCTCCTTTCAAGGTATCCACCACACATCCTACACTGCTTACAGCACTTACACTGCTACACTGCTTCGTAGTAGGTCGGGGTTCTCCAATCACAATGCCCCCCAAGAGTGCTAAAATTGGATGCACTGGGCCTTACCAATTATCTTACTCCATAACTCGTCAAATCAGATCTTTTACCAATTACCATTTTCTATTTTAACATCTCTGCCAATTCTCGATTCTCTTTCGGTCTCTATTTCAGCCCTCACTACCTTTCCCAATCTCAGAGACGTGCAATTCATATTCTTATTTATCCAACTGTAAATCTGCGCACTGCCTCGGTATAGGTAATATCTCGCGGGGCCAATCGAACTCAAGTTGAAAAGTTGAGCCATTTCATGAACTTTTAGACATCTCGACTGTCACTTGTTCATAGTGTCGAGGTAATATCTGCCAAGAATATAACTGAGTCTCATACTCATCAATAAATCAATTCTTTTGGGTCAGAGTAAGGACTTTTATCCATAATTTCCTTTAAATCATGTCCGGGATATCCTGTCATCGGAATACATCCATAAACATTTCTCATCTTAGCTCTGGATGTTTAACACTTAAGATGGGTCGAGCGGGTTTCCACCAATGCTCCGCTGCGCCCTCTGATCTCATTCATAATCTGAGCAATTTGCTCCTCAAAATAATTTTCATACTCCGCTTCAATCTCGCGAAGCGTCTCTCAATACTGTCCGATCACTCTGTCGAACTCAGTGGGGCATGCTCAACACTAGCCTACATTTCAATTTCATCATGATTCTCATAGTCAAACTCAGCACGGCTTAGCAGATTCAGGTCTACCTCTACGACCTCTGCCTCGTGCACTATCTCATCTAACGTGACTCATATTAAGCATTCCTGCATTCTCAACCATTTCTTAGTCAAGCCCATCTCGATATACACTATTGTATCTAACTAAGCACAGTAACACGGGGATGTAATTCCTAATTACTGACACTGACACACATCAGACCAATTGTGCTCTGATACCATAATAATTGTCACGACCCAAACTACCCAAAAATCAGAGTTAATTTTTCGCGTTTTGTTATTTTCTTACTTAAATTCTTACCTGTCCTCGAATCGTGACCAACACTCCACTAATAATTGGGCTGTGCGTCAATGCCAGTCCCACCATGCCATTACCATCTAACTTATTTATTCTCCAGTCATTTATAAAATGTCTACAATATTTATACATCCCCTAGAGACACTTACAAACATGTTACTGTGCTATGCTTATGTAGATACAATATGTACAAGTGTATATACCTTATGTTGATGGGCAGCAGCGGATATCCGGAATGCAGTACTGAGTCGTCGCAACTTCAACTGGAGATTATCTGTGGGAGAAAATGAAAGGGGTGAGCACATCAAGCTCAGTAAGGCAATCCTACGAACAAGTAGGTAACCATACTACCTACATGAACGTGGTGCCATGCATAAACCACCCTTTCTCCACACATTTTAAAAACAATGATATGCGTTATGATGTTATGTAAAACACATTTGCACGGAAAATCAACATGCAATTAATACAAGTCATTTCTTTCTCAATTAAAATTTTCACAATAAAGTCAGGACTCGACCCCCCCTGCGGGTGATCCTGACTCACACACAACCATGAAAACGGTTTACATCACACGTGGGTTTCGAAAAGCATGGAAATACCATCATGTAATTTAGTTTTAAAACTCAGTTTAAATCATCGTAAAAATCATCAACATGCGAGACTAGGCAACGTCTGTATATAGGCAAATAACTAGGACTATGGCCATATCTGTCCTCGGGAGTTCCTCAGCTACACGGATCCTAGTGTGCGGGTTCTTACCATGATCGGGAACCGCCCGGGAGGTGGGTCAGTCCATCCCGTCAGTCTTATCCGATCCCCGGCATCCGAAGATGCTGCATCCGGAGATGCCGTATCCGAAGATACCACACGGTACATCGTACTCCATGCTACTTGCACGGTACATCGTACTCCGTGAACCCATATAATATCTCTAGGTACTCCAGCCCAATTGGCCTGCTTCCCACAGAGGTTTTGTTTCTCAATACTCATGCCATGTCTCAAAACGCACGTGCGAGCCTATTTAATCGGTGACACACAGTCTACCCGATGCTCCAAACACGGCTCATCGCATGTTCTCATAAAATCAGTGCAAGCGATGCTCAGCACTCTCATCAACTCAAATAAAACTGGCAGAGCCCGCTTTACATCCTCACATGGCCGCCAACCTCATCCCTCACTCTCACCCCACCTAAGAGGTCTCTTGAGCCTGTTGGGCCTTTTGGCTGACTCCAAGGGCAGACAGCGCTACTCCACAAATCCTGTAAAACTAGTGCGAGCTAAGCTCAGCACTCTGTATATAAATCACATGAAAATTTTATAAAATCTGGTGCGAGTTAAACTCTAGCACCCTGTCTCGAAAAAGCATATGAAATCTGGCGCGAGTTGTACTCTAGCACCTATGCATGTAAAACTCTAGTGCGAGCTCTCGCTCTAGCACTAATGCGTGCATCACACAAATCGACAACATCGTGCGAGCTGAGCTCTAGCATGTCACATGTCAATAAAAACACGTAGGCGGCTCTGTTTCCTCAAAACAGTTTTCAAAACAATATCATGTTGAAAGTATGCAATGCTGTGCATTTTCTTTCAAGGTGAGCCAGCCTACTCATGCATGCATCAAAACACCTCCAGAATGAGCAGGAACCTTTTGTTCTTGCTCCTCCCAATTTTTTCTAACTTTGTAAATTTTACCCTTAACAAGGGTATTTTAGTAATTTTGCCTATACGGGGCACTAAAATTATTCTTCGACCTCTAGACCCTTCAGATAAATTTTAAAGACTGCATATGAATTTAAAATTTCGTAGAGTTTACTTCTAGCAGTCCGTAGAATTCCCTTACCTTATTTTCCTGTCGAGTCTGACCTTTTCCTTTTCCACTGTTGTCTCGTCGCGCAGTCCGTTATGCTCCCAATCAAATGTCCGGAACTGCGTATTAATATTCCTCAGGTCAGATATTATGCGATTTAATTGTATTTAATACTTTCTGGGCTTAATTTAAATCATTGGGCCCGTTTACCCCTATTGGGCCCAATTGCACCTTAATGGGCCTTAATCGGCCTTAAGCCCGTTTTCCATTTAATTTTCACTTTATCGAGGCTTATTGGGCTCATTGGGCCCACCAATAATTTATTGGGCCTCATTCTAACTCTCAAATAGCTAAATTAACTATTTACGACAATTATCTAAATTTTCATAATTTAATTCAATTTATGCGGAAATTAACTCAATATCACGCATAACGAGGCAATTGTCGTAAATAAGGGTCACTTACCCAAGATTCCATGCTAGTACGAAATTCGAGGCTGTCTCGAACCCTCGGTGGATGCCAATCGTCGAGCTACACAATTTCACAATTTTTTCGGGTAAGTTTTCAGCCCAAAATTAATTAAATTAAATACTCCAAAATTTAAATCGGGTCAATTCGTCCGCTCACTGACTTACCCGAAGCTCGATTACACCACAGAAATTTTCTCCAATTTTTTTCTCTTTTTCTTTTTCCCTTTTTCTTCCTTTTTTCCTCTCTTTTTGGCTGAACCGGTTCAGTCCGGTTCGGACCGGTTCAGACCGTCGGTTCACCCCGATTCGGTCGGTTCACCGCCGGTTCACCCCTTTTCCGGCCGATTCTCCGCCGGCTTCCACCGCCAGTGGCTCGGTGAGGTTGTCCGCGTCTCAGATCTGGGCTCGGCTTCGCCCAAGGCCGCCGGAAAGTCGCCGGTCCGGCTGTTCTCCCTCGGCCGTCGGACCCATTTCCTTTCCTCCGTCGTTTTTGGCGTTTGCCGGCAGTTTCGCCGGTCGGGGCCGCTGCCAATCGACTCGTCTGGACCTCGGGAAGCCTCGGCTGGGGTCGGTCGGAGCCAAGATGCCGCCGTTCGCCGGGATCGAACCCCTCAACCCCGTCGGCCTTGTCCCTCGATTTTCGCCGCCGTTTCGCCGCCGTTCGTTCCTCTGTTAGGCCGGTGGTGGTCGGGCCTCGTCGGGCTTCCTCCGCCTGGGCCTTGCCTGGTCGCCTGGCCGCCGGCAGGGGCTGGGCCTCTGCTTCCGTTTCCGTTTCCTCTGCTCTTCGCGATTTTCGCGTTTCTCTTTTTTTTTTTCTTTTCTTTTATTAATTTTATTATTATTATTTATTTTAATTATTTTACTATTCAATAAAATACTCCATAAAATCCCAAAATATCTACCTTATATTATTTTTTATTTTAATTTAATTTATTTAATTTAAATTTAATTTATTAAATAAATTTTTCTCTAAATTTTAGATATTATTTCTTCTCGCTTTTCGAGATATTGTTCCGGTAATTTTTCGATATTTTTAAATTTTCGAATCTTGATCAATTTAATCCAAAATAAATTTATTTCACTTTTATTGACCAAGATTTCTTAAATCCATATTTTTAATTAAATTTTCTTATCGAAATTATACCGACCTTTGGTCTTTTGACCATTTTACCCTTACACGTGTTCGGGATTAATTTAACCCGACTTCCTTCATACTTCTCCCATCTTTTCTTATTTAATTTTCGTATTTTAATTAAATTCGGGTCTTACATTAATATTCGGAATCAAATAAATATGAAAATATTATATTAGTAGTGTTTAAATACTAAGCTTAGAATTTTGAATTTACATGCTATTTGTATAAAAGCCTTCGACAGTCAAACCCTTCCACAAAATGGAGGAAAAAAAAAGAGCAAAGGCGAAGCTGAGGAATAAACGTATCAAGTTACTCATGAACTACTTGATCTCGATTTGATAATTGTTTGAATTTAACTTGTTCATTTTCAAGTTGAACTCAATTTCGAGAATTTTAATACTTAATTTGAGGAGTTCACAAGTTTAATCATGTTTTTTAATATATTTTTAATATTTAATATTAATTTATTATTTTACCTTCGTATATATGATTGAAAATTAACAAATGAAACTTATTCAATAGAGTTTGAGTTTATAAAATCAAATTCAAGAGTTTGAGTATTTTATCGAGCGAAAATTAAATTTTGAAACTTAACTCAATTAGACAACTCGAATCAAGTTTTAAATATAAAATTTTCAAATTGAGTCAAATTTAATTTAAATATAATATTAAATCATTTCAATTCGATTTAATTAAACCAATGAAATATTCTTATCTCTGCCCCATGTGGGCCTCTTCACCACTTCTCTCTCTTCAATTATCAAATCCCACCATCACCCCGTCGCAACCTCTTCCAAGTCCAAATCCGAAGCACGTGAGCTCCAAAAACTAGCCAACAATTTCAAGAAATCCTCCGAATCCATCAAATTCCGTAAGAACTGCAAGTATGCCTAGGCCAACACTGTTCACCGCCTCGCATCCGCAAAAAAAAATTTCTTCTTGATGTTGGTTGACGACATCCTCTAACACCACAAAGACATTGACAGCTCTTGCTGAGCTAAATACCAGCCAGAGAATGTCAAAGAAAAGAGATCAGAGAAGAATAGAAGAGAGAAGAGAATTTTTCTATATCCATTTTTGTTGTACGTACAGCATATATAGTGCATGCATTAAATAACTGTTTCATAAAAAATCTCGCAGAGTTAACAACCTCCTATATTATTCTTAACCTAGTCCTAGGTGCTCCCAGCAGTCTTCTTTAGCCCATAATATAATCGCTGGTCCAGGCAGGAATTTTGCTAATTCGTTTTCGGCCGGACTACTGTGTTGGCTCATGGGCTTCGAATGTATCAGACATCTCCGAGGAAGGCTTCGTAATCCGCCTAATAATCCTTTATGGCAAAGCGGCTATATTCGAGCATGCGCAGAAATTTTTCGATGAGTTGCCTGAACTAAAATGTGAGCGCATAGTAAAGTCATTTAATGCCCTTTTGGCCGCTTGTGGTTATTCGAAGAGGTTTCATAACATCGAAATGTTGTTCAAATAGTTACCAGAAAAGTCGCGAATAGAGCCTAATTTGGTTTCTTATAACACAGTTATTAAGGCATACTGTGGTTCCTGTTACCAGAAAAGTTGGGAACAGTTACCGCTTGTGCTCTTTTAACTTCTTTCTTTCATGTGGTTCCTGTTCTATGCTTGTTCCAGTTTATCTAATCTTTAATCTGGTTTGGGCTACATATTGGACTAGTTTAACAAATAATCTGCTGAAAACCCGACGAGAGATTATGAATTGTTTGATGAATTAGTTCAAGAAATTTTCACATGAACTGTCGAATTTTATGTCTTCTTTACTTCTATACTTATTGTAGCTGGCTGATACTAGTAAGGGTCCCTTCGCCAAGATTTTTGGGCAAGAGTATGCCATTTCAGAAAAGCGTTTTCATGGGTACACTTTCAAAGAGGAGAGACTTCGTGTACTCCTCCAAGTTTGGAAGGCATTGGTTTTCATCATAACTGTACATCAATGGAACCATTCTCGCAATATTTAGAGAAGCCTTGGCAAAAGAAATTGAAAATGGATTCGGGGACAGGCATTCACGGTTGAGGCTCTTCCAGGAGTTCGAAATCATTTGAATAACATGCTGCCTAACACTTCCAACTGCGTTGCCTTGGTGTTCTTTCATGAAGCAATCAACGTAGGATCCATCGTGCCCCTCTTGATTCTCATCCTAAAATTTAAAATTGTAATTCAATTAAGAAATATTTTATCCACCATCGTTGAAATTTCTTAAAATTCTTTCAGCACAACTAAGTAAGAAATTGCAATTGCAATTGCAATCTGCATCTGAATTAGAAGTTGAATTAGTTACCTTGGCACTTCCCAAGTCATCCCAGAGGCGGAGGATTGTTGCAGAGGATGAGATGATGCCAGGAATGTTGTCGATTAGTTCTATGTTTTGATTGTTTAAGCCATGGCCAAGGAGGAAGAAGATGTGAACCAGCACAATATGTACTCCTGAACTAATGATTCCATTCTCCAGGTACTCTTTAGACTTTGGCGTCTTCCCTGAGCGAAACCACTGTGCTTCAACCAAAAATGCTCTGCACAAACTGGCCCACTGCAATAAAACAAAACCCCACCACTTACTACTAATAAACGTCTGGAACGTAAAACATGAGAGAAGATTTTCACCCGAAATGATATTTAATATTGATTTTTTTTTTTGACTTGTCTTCGTTCATGTTATACATAATTTCTAACTTTTTTTTTTTGTCTGAGAATTTCTATATAATTTGAGAACCACAAGATTCATACCGCCTTCCTTAAGGAGTTGACAGGGTTCCACCCATGCTCCTTGTACACCTTGTGGCTGATTTCATCAGTGGTATCATGAAGAGCTTTGAAGCATATTTTCATGTAGTCTGGTAGCGGATCAGTAGCAGCATAATCCCATCTACATGCAATTAATTAATTAGTAAAAGAACTTTAATTTAATTATATATATAATATGTATATGACACTGAAAGTTGATGCGCCTATATACCTATCGACAGCTTGCGTGAAGAGAGTGAGTTCATCAAGTGTCCCATAAACATCAAAAACGTCGTCAATTGTATAGATTAAGGAAATGGGTTTTGTGAGATCTATCCTTTGCTCTGACAAGCTTGGATGAGTGAGGCTAGCCATGGACCAAATGTACCACTTCAATGGTTGGTTTCTGGCAAATTCCAACTCCTTAGCTAAACCCAGCTCCTTCCACCAACTAAGCATTCATAAAGCATATGTAAACAAATTAGAGTTGGGATTTTTGGGGACCATGTAAAGCTTTTACTTGTGTTCCAAAGTCCATACTAATATAATTAATCTTACTTGAAAATGTGAACTATTTCTTTCTGATGTAAGGACTGGACTATATTGAAATCCATTTTTGCTAGTTCTTGGAGGATGTTTATCCATCCATTCGCACCATGGAAATTAGTTTGCAAGTTTCTGGCTGTGAATCTTGATAAGCTTTTATGATATGGATGGTCCAGTGTATTCCTTATAGCTTTGCCATAAATATGGTCAACTGCAGTTCCACATTTTTTCAGGGTTTGGCAGCTAAATTCTCTGGCTTCATCAAGAATATCTTCTCCATCAATGCCCAGTTGTGAAGCTTCATACAGTTCCATCAATCCTTTGATGTCGCTGCCTAGTTCATGTCTGAAACTGCCCTCCCTGTCTTTGAACCTGTCAAACACTCCTTTAAATAAAAACCATTTCCATTAGTTAATTAACAGCTAGAACAAAATAATCTTTCGTTTATGAAAGGGCTTGAACTTGCGCTTCTGCACACCTGCTGGGACAAAGTAACCTTCTTGTCTCAGTAGTCGAAATCGAAGGGCAACCTCATAAAGATCATAGTCATGACCACCATCAGTGCAAGATATCATGTACTGCTTTTGCAGAACTTTTTCAATGTCATATTGAAAATGGTGGTCGATGCCAAGGCGCTGGATAGCATCAATCATGGCCAAACCTTGTAATGGATCTTCACCAACTTCTCTAAATACACGCTTGAACACCTTCAATTTGTTTGCGTGTTCAACGCGAAACTCATCCTGCAAGATCAGTGAGTTGGTTTTGAAAACGGAGACAACTAAATAAGCTTAGGAATCAAAGAGAAATGCAAGGATATCGGTGAAAGATGGTAAAGAACATTGAAAAAAAAAAAGAACTCACAGAAATGACGAGGTCTCCACTTGGATAATCAAATTGTCGTAAGGGTGTGGTGACGATTTTGCGATCTTGAGCAAAGCTACATCTGGGAATCATAAGCAACGAAGCTGACGGAAGAAGGTGGTTAGAATTGTTAATTAGTGAAGTTTTGCTAATTGGAATTGGAGCATTCGTGGTCGAGAAAAAACCTTTGACAAACAACGCCATGGCCACGTATTTCTTGAATTGCTGAAAGAAAAGCAAAGGTATGATCTATTTATAGGAATCTATGTTCATATACAGGCAACTCAAGAATAATACATAGGAATCGCTGTTTGCGACACGTTTCCTAAATTTAATTATTTATTTATTTATTTGAAAAGCAAACAATTTATTCCATTCACGTAATAATCCTAATAAAATGAAACAAGGCATTGCGTTACAACTACAACAATCTCATTTAAACTGAAGCTAAGCATTTAGGGAAATTGATTAGGACAGTCAATCAAATGCCACATGTGCCAGTTGCAGCTCCTTCATAATCCTCTTAACAATTAAGCTTTTGTTTGTTATACTGAAAAATTAAGTACCAAATATTTAGTAGTGAATTTAAAAAGTATTGAATTTGGATTATAAAAAATGTTTGGTATTTTACTAAAAATTAAGTGCTGAATGTAAATATATTGTTTGATAAGGGCAAATGTTAAATTTTATTTTGTATCTTTCCTTTTATTTCATATTAAATATAAAAATTTCATAAACTTAAAAAATATTTAAAAGAAATATCCAAAGATAATAAAATAATTATATTTAATTATTTAATAATTATTTTATCTTTTTTTTAAATAAATCATAAAAGTGATCTGAATCATCATCATTTTTATTATCAACTTGTCTAAAAAACCTATTGCCATTTAAAATATTTTTTCTAAAAAAAAAATACTCAAAGCTCTCTTCCACTTTCTTTCTCTCCCATTCTTATTTTTTTCTTGGCTTTTTTTGTTCTTTTTTCTATTAATTTTTTTTTTCGATTCCAATTTCACTTTGGTAGTTAATTTGAGTTGAACAATTTCGAGACGAATTTGAGGAAAATGAATCTAATATAGGAATTCAGATTTCCAAAAAAAAAAAATTTAAATTTGATTTGTAGATTTTTTTTAATTTTTTATAAAGGTTTTACTTTGGAGATTATAAGAATCAAGTTAAAGATTGAATTTTACAATAAAATCATATTTTTTGGATTAAGATCTGTTTTTGGATTACTAAAATGAAAAAAAAATTAATTTAATAAAATTATATATAATGAAGTAGCTTTTTTGATAATATAATCAAAATTTTGGTTTTAAAAATCTTAATTTTCAATAAATTAAAAATTTTCAACACATTATCAAACCAAACCTAAGCCCATCTTCACCCAAAAAAAAAAAAAATACCAAAAGAAACACAAATCTTCATCAAATCAGTAACAACACATGCAAGAAAACAGACAGAAAATAGAAACAGCCCGACCAATTCGTACATGGAACAGAGTTTCCACTGCTTGCTAAAATGTAAAGTTTCGACAAAAAACAAAAGTAGGTTTGAAAAATATCATGGCAAAACAAAAATATGGACCCTCGGCGCCCTGCTGAAACTTAAGCAACAAATAAGAACAGTGGAATAAGTTTTGATAATCAGTTTAACAACCACGTATGCCGAATCACACTTTTATAATGTGTAAAATCAATTGATCAATCATGTGGCTATTGATTCAAATAATTATGTTTTTATTTTGTAGAAGCCTCTTTAAACCTGTAAGACCCGAAAATTCGATGTCATTTTTAAGAAAATTGTTATTTGTAAACTTAGATTTTATGTAATCTTAATAAAAAATCGAAGAAATAATTCAATTTCGAGTCCAATTGATCAAGATATAAATTATTAAAATTTATCAAAATTTTTGTCTCGAAAAACGAGTTCAAAAATAATAAAAAAATATACCGAAAAAATAAAATCGAATTGATAAATTTATTTACGGATTAAATGAATTTAATAACTGTTTCATAAAAAATCTCGCAGAGTTAACAACCTCCTATATTATTCTTAACCTAGTCCTAGGTGCTCCCAGCAGTCTTCTTTATAGCCCATAATATAATCGCTGGTCCAGGCAGGAATTTTGCTAATTCGTTTTCGGCCCGACTGCTGTGTTGGCTCCTGGGCTTCGAATGTATCGGACATCTCCGAGTAAGGCATCGTAATCCGCCTAATAATCCTTTATGGCAAAGCGGGTATATTCGAGCATCCGCAGAAATTTTTCGATGAGTTGCCGGAACTAAAATGTGAGCGCATAGTGAAGTCATTTAATGCCCTTTTGGCCGCTTGTGGTTATTCGAAGACGTTTCATAACATCGAAATGTTGTTCAAATAGTTACCAGAAAAGTTGCGAATAGAGCCTAATTTGGTTTCTTATAACACAGTTATTAAGGCATACTGTGGTTCCTGTTACCAGAAAAGTTGGGAACAGTTACCGCTTGTGCTCTTTTAACTTCTTTCTTTCATGTGGTTCCTGTTCTATGCTTGTTCCAGTTTATCTAATCTTTAATCTGGTTTGGGCTACATATTGGACTAGTTTAACAAATAATCTGCTGAAAACCCGACGAGAGATTATGAATTGTTTGACGAATTGGTTCAAGAAATTTTCTCATGAACTGTTGAATTTTATGTCTTCTTTACTTCTATACTTACTGTAGCTGGCTGATACTAGTAAGGGTCCCTTCGCCAAGATTTTTGGGCAAGAGTATGCCATTTCAGAAAAGCGTTTTCATGGGTACACTTTCAAAGAGGAGAGACTTCGTGTACTCCTCCAAGTTTGGAAGGCATTGGTTTTCATCATAACTGTACATCAATGGAACCATTCTCGCAATATTTAGAGAAGCCTCGGCGAAAGACATTGAAAATGGATTCGGGGACAGGCATTCACGGTTGAGGCTCTTCCAGGAGTTCGAAATCATTTGAATAACATGCTGCCTAACACTTCCAACTGCGTTGCCTTGGTGTTCTTTCATGAAGCAATCAACGTAGGATCCATCGTGCCCCTCTTGATTCTCATCCTAAAATTTAAAATTGTAATTCAATTAAGAAATATTTTATCCACCATCGTTGAAATTTCTTAAAATTCTTTCAGCACAACTAAGTAAGAAATTGCAATTGCAATTGCAATTGCAATCTGCATCTGAATTAGAAGTTGAATTAGTTACCTTGGCACTTCCCAAGTCATCCCAGAGGCGGAGGATTGTTGCAGAGGATGAGATGATGCCAGGAATGTTGTCGATTAGTTCTATGTTTTGATTGTTTAAGCCATGGCCAAGGAGGAAGAAGATGTGAACCAGCACAATATGTACTCCTGAACTAATGATTCCATTCTCCAGGTACTCTTTAGACTTTGGCGTCTTCCCTGAGCGAAACCACTGTGCTTCAACCAAAAATGCTCTGCACAAACTGGCCCACTGCAATAAAACAAAACCCCACCACTTACTACTAATAAACGTCTGGAACGTAAAACATGAGAGAAGATTTTCACCCGAAATGATATTTAATATTGATTTTTTTTTTTGACTTGTCTTCGTTCATGTTATACATAATTTCCAACTTTTTTTTTTTTGTCTGAGAATTTCTATATAATTTGAGAACCACAAGATTCATACCGCCTTCCTTAAGGAGTTGACAGGGTTCCACCCATGCTCCTTGTACACCTTGTGGCTGATTTCATCAGTGGTATCATGAAGAGCTTTGAAGCATATTTTCATGTAGTCTGGTAGCGGATCAGTAGCAGCATAATCCCATCTACATGCAATTAATTAATTAGTAAAAGAACTTTAATTTAATTATATATATAATATGTATATGACACTGAAAGTTGATGCGCCTATATACCTATCGACAGCTTGCGTGAAGAGAGTGAGTTCATCAAGTGTCCCATAAACATCAAAAACGTCGTCAATTGTATAGATTAAGGAAATGGGTTTTGTGAGATCTATCCTTTGCTCTGACAAGCTTGGATGAGTGAGGCTAGCCATGGACCAAATGTACCACTTCAATGGTTGGTTTCTGGCAAATTCCAACTCCTTAGCTAAACCCAGCTCCTTCCACCAACTAAGCATTCATAAAGCATATGTAAACAAATTAGAGTTGGGATTTTTGGGGACCATGTAAAGCTTTTACTTGTGTTCCAAAGTCCATACTAATATAATTAATCTTACTTGAAAATGTGAACTATTTCTTTCTGATGTAAGGACTGGACTATATTGAAATCCATTTTTGCTAGTTCTTGGAGGATGTTTATCCATCCATTCGCACCATGGAAATTAGTTTGCAAGTTTCTGGCTGTGAATCTTGATAAGCTTTTATGATATGGATGGTCCAATGTATTCCTTATAGCTTTGCCATAAATATGGTCAACTGCAGTTCCACATTTTTTCAGGGTTTGGCAGCTAAATTCTCTGGCTTCATCAAGAATATCTTCTCCATCAATGCCCAGTTGTGAAGCTTCATACAGTTCCATCAATCCTTTGATGTCGCTGCCTAGTTCATGTCTGAAACTGCCCTCCCTGTCTTTGAACCTGTCAAACACTCCTTTAAATAAAAACCATTTCCATTAGTTAATTAACAGCTAGAACAAAATAATCTGTCGTTTATGAAAAGGCTTGAACTTGCGCTTCTGCACACCTGCTGGGACAAAGTAACCTTCTTGTCTCAGTAGTCGAAATCGAAGGGCAACCTCATAAAGATCATAGTCATGACCACCATCAGTGCAAGATATCATGTACTGCTTTTGCAGAACTTTTTCAATGTCATATTGAAAATGGTGGTCGATGCCAAGGCGCTGGATAGCATCAATCATGGCCAAACCTTGTAATGGATCTTCACCAACTTCTCTAAATACACGCTTGAACACCTTCAATTTGTTTGCGTGTTCAACGCGGTACTCATCCTGCAAGATTAGTGAGTTGGCTTTAAAACGGAGACAAAAAAATAAGCTTAAGAACTAAAGAGAAATGCAAGGATATCAGTGAAAGAAGGAAAAGAACGTAAGAAAACAAACTCACAGTAATGGCGAGGTGTCCACTTGGATAATCAAATTGTTCTAAGGGTGTAGTAACGATTTTGAGATCTTGAGCAAAGCTACATCTGGGAATCATAAGCAACGAAGCTGAAGGAAGAAGGTGGTTAGAATTGTTAATTAGTGAAGTTTTTCTAGTAGGAATTGGAGCAGTCGGGGTTGAGAAAAAAACTTTGGCAAACAACGCCATGGATAGTATTTCTTGAATTGCTGAAAGAAAAGCAATGGTATATATGATCTATTTATAGGATTCTATGTTCAAATATGCACTGATAAATAATGCACAAGAATCGCTATGTGTAACACGTTTCCTAAATGTCAAGTTCTGACGAAAACAAAAGTGTTTTTTAAATGGCAAAACAAAAATATGGACCCTCACCGACCTTGTGAAGCTGGAGCAAGACGTGTTGCATACATACAAATAATTGAATTTGAGGAAGAATTGTAGAATAACGCTGTACTAAAAAGTTTTCATGATCAGTTTACTACAACATACTCCAAATCACATTTTTATTATGTATACAGTGGGTCAACAACGTCGAATATTGATTTCAAATGGTCTTGTTTTTATTTTTAAAACGTTTCTTGAGGTCTCTTTAGACCTCAACATTGATTCTTCTCTTTAGAGTTACTGGACAAGTTGCTTAGACTCTCTTTAATGCCTACACTCAAGGAATACTTGTAAGAAGACGCCGAAGTTAAACTTGGGATCGCGCTCCAATCTTCAAATTAGTATTTGTTTGCATGGTGAAAAGGAAAAAGATGAGAATTTAAAGACGGAGAGAAGGCAACAGAGTTTATGGGAGTTGTCAAACTGAATCAACCTGTGTCTCGTGTTTCCTGAGTTCTGCCTCTTAAAGTTATGTGTTATCTTCTCAATGATGAGTCCCATCACCCTACAGAACTTCCTGCCCTGGTTGTCAACTCGGTCGAGGTAGCAGTCACCTAACTTGCGTCCTGGAAACTGATCATGGACTATCAAGGCTCAGACCCTTACGCAATCGTAAATTTTATGCTTGATTTGTTGACATTTGGCCTCAATGCACTCACAGATCTTACTGTGTGAGAATTCTAGTAGTTTCATGTTTGAAATTTAGCACTTACAACTAGGATTAGTTGGAAGTTCACTGGGGGTGGGGGTTTGGTTCGGCGTACTGATTGGCATCGGTGGTTATGCAATCAGTGAGCTCAATTCAAATAAAATAAAAAAGGTAAAAGGTAAAATTAATTTTTCACAATAAATTTTATTTTTTATTATTTTATTAAAAATAATTATTTTTTAATTATTATTTTATTTTTTTAATTTTATCGAAATAATTTTATCACCATCTAAATTAATTTTTAATTATTTTTGTTTAATTTAACTGTTAAATAGGCAAAATCAACGTATAATAATAATAATAATAATAAGCCAAAACAAGTGTTCAAACTGAAAAACCAATCTAGAAACAAGTTGCAAAACTGAATTGAAACACACCATACTGATCCTTATGAATTTTAATATTTTTGGTACCTACATAGCCATATACTATTGACCAAGATTTTACTGATGTTTTGAATCATTAATCAATAATTGCAGTTTTGAATGGCAGTTTGCTTGATTTTTTATTTTTATTTTTATTTTTGGATATTGATTCAGGGAGCTTTTGTGCTTTATGCACTGACAGGTGACGGAGTGAAGTCCTTTGGGCTTGGATGTTTTTATTGATGGGCAGCTTGTAAAAAAATTTAATTTTATATTTTTTATAGATAAATTAATAATTAATTTTATATGAGAAAATTAAATTTAGAGTGTAATTTTAAGTATTAAAAGTTCGTAGATTTATTTAGATTTTTGATTAATTTTAAAAGTTAAAAAATGAATATTTGAAGTTTCGGTTTTGAATATTTTATTTTTTGTAAAAATATTATTATTTTTTGAATTTAACAAAAAAATATTTAACTACTTTAACAAATATATTTTAGTTATATCTGTAATAGTTGTGTCTGAAAAATCAATGATTGTAAAAATATTTAATTTTTTTAAAATTAAAAAAAACGTTTAATTGTTTCAACGTACATATTTTCAGTTATGTTTGTAACAGTTGTGTTTAAAAATTAATAGTTATTAATTAACAGATAGTTACAACTATTGATTTGTAACTATTCAAAACTTATAAACTTTTACTTTATTACTCTTAATCTTTCACAATCCAAAAAAAAACTCTGAAGATTTTATTGTATTTTGTGATAATTTGCTTTCGTGTGAAATAATATTACACTAAAAAATATATAATACTACACACTTTAAAATTAAATCATCATATACCATCTGAAATTTTTTATCATTTATTTGGTATGTTATGTACTGATTTCGTGATTTTAAGATGTGTTTTTGATGTTTATGGTGCGTTTAAGTGGGTCATGTAGTTGCAGCCGAACTTATGGTGTGTTTAAATGGGTAATGTAGCTGCAGCAGAACCTGGTGTTCTTTGCAATTGCTTGCTTTGTTCCTATGTATATCTTTAGAAATCTTAGTAAAATCTTTTTAATTTAGAAAAAAAAAATCAATAATTGCGGATAATTCTTGCACACAAGACCACGTGATGATGTGACTAGAGAGGTGGATAAAGCCCACATAAATTAACCGAGGAGTGGCTGAAATTGTATGCTAGGGAGAAAGGACAAAACGTGGGTTGTTGATTACTTTATTTTGCATGATAATGCTTGCTCATTCAAATCATGTTCTTTGAAATTTTATTAAAAGCCAAATTGTATTGATTGGTATTGGTTACAACAATAAAATATCCGGTCTCGAGGAAAATGAGACATGCAATACTAACAAAACTGAAAATAAATGGTTGAGGCAATTCGTCGAACACCTCAGATCCAAAAGGTGAATCTCTCTGAATCTTCCGTTCTTATTACTTAATGTCAAATGTTTCTTGTTCGTAAGGAAAGAAAAGAAGTAACGACTGCTACTTCTTCAAACAATTATAGGCGCGGTGGTCCAATACAAAAGTGTTACTCGTTTGGATCATACCTGTTTGATACGATTAGAGCAATCTCATCTTGTGGAGACCATCGAAAAGCTTTTTTTTCTTTTTTTTACCCTTTTTTGTTTTTTAAATATAAAATATAAATTTTGCATCAAAAAAATATAAAATATAAAAATTATATTTATTTATTAAGTTTTTCAAGTAACTAATATTCATTTATATATTTATATAATAAATATTTAAAATAATAAATACATAAAAATAAATAATTTTATTAATTTTATTTTAAAATGTGCAAATATATTATAATTATTTAAATAAATTTTAGATATTTATTAACAAAAATATTATTAGATATAAAAGTATTTGAGTAAGTTTGAATTATTTGTTAATTTCACAAGTATAAAAATAAATAAAATTTTATAATATACAAAATTTAATTTAATATCTTAATTAATTTTCATTTTGTTTTCTTATTATATTTTATCTACATCTAAACATATCCCTCATCATGAATTTTAATTTTACTACTACAATACTTAATCTCACCGCTATAATAATTAATTAAAATTTTGTATTATTTTAAATATCATCAAAACTAATCTCAACGCCTCCCAAACTAACTCATAGTTGAATTTTAGATTTAATCTCTTATAACGAGAAGCAACATTTTTTAGATCAAAATTTGATTACAATTAAAGTATTTTATCATTATAACTAATGTATTTTACGTACTTTTATTAATTTGTGTATATACGTTGTGTTTGTTTTATATTAAACATGTATAGAATAGTAAAATTATTGTAATACAATTTATATTGACATAACAAATATAAAAAATAGTTTTTACTGAGTTCATATAAATTTTTTTGTCAAAACCTTAATTTGACATTTTTATTTTTTTTGTATCCTTCCATATTTGACTACAAATAAATTAAATCCTTATAGTATAATTTCTTCTAATATGAAGAGTAGTAATTTTTTTTTTCAAAAAATAAAAATTAAATCCTTATAGTAATTTTTTTTAACAATTATGATTTGATACAATAATTTTATTTTTTATTATCACTATTTTCATTGTTGTTTTTTTTAATAATTTAATATATTTGAAGGAAGCCTAATGAAAATTTTTTTTTCTCGGCCATTGTTTGAAGCACCAAAAGATAAGGTTGGCAGCTGAACCCAACGACCTGACATTTGAAATATGTTGAAAGGTTCCAAAATATGTAGAATGCAACCGGCCAAAATGTCTGCCTATGATAAAATTGCGTTGTTTGCCGACGGGAGTAGAATAAGGAACCGATTAAGTGGCAAAGCGTTGCCTATAAATTGAATTGCCACTGTCACTGAAATCTACTCCCGACTTTAATTTGATATCCATTATCCAAATTCCAAACGGCAGCTCTGAGCATTGCAACACCTGTTCTTCCTAATTTCTCTCCCTCCAAAAACTTATCCTAGCTGTTAAGTTCCTCTCCAATCTTGGCTGCTCGATTGCTTCCCGTCGCCATGGCCTTTCAATCAAAGCAACTGCAACTACCAAATACCAATGACACTTCCACAGTTGACTACAGTTCTATGCTCTCGTGAGACATATTAACTTTAAACCAAATATATCTGCTAACATATTTTATCTCTATTGATATTATGTTTAAACTTATGAATATGAATTTATGTCGACTTTATAATAAGATCAAAATGTTTTTTAATGTAAAGTTTCTCAAACGCAAATATACACGGATTGTCTAGTGTAGATAAATATTAAAGTATGACCTAATATTGTTCCATGATTCAAGATCCTGTTTGCATTTGTTCCTAGAACCAAGACTTCTCGTTCAGCAGCCAATAGACAGTCCGGAAACTACCTGCCTTGCCTTTGGAGTGATGATTTTCTGCAGTTGTTGAGAAGCAATTATAAGGTACGTAGTTGTCATTTTTATTATTAGTAGCCTTCATCTTTTTCAGTGTAAAAATTCAATCTCAGGGAGATGACTATATAAGACAAGTTGATGAGCTGAAAGAAAAAGTGAAGATGATGCTAAACAATGGAGAAGATAAGCTTTTAGATCAGCTTGAGCTGATAGACAACTTGCAGAGGCTTGGAGTGGCATATCATTTTGAGGATGAGATAAACAACATACTTGGCAACATTGACAAGAACAGCAACAATGAAAGGAAAAAGGACAACTTATACGCAACTGCTTTGGAATTTAGGCTCCTCAGGGAACATGGATATCATTCTTCACCAGGTATGAGTGGTTTTGTTTAATAATTTACAAAGGAAAATATAAAGGATTAACTCTTGTGTTGGAGTGGTTGTAACAAGTGATTTTGCTCTAGGGCAGATATTTTTGACAGATTTAGGGATAAGACAGGCAATTTCAGGCTCTCTCTATGTGATGATATCAAGGCAATGCTGAGCTTGTATGAAGCTTCATACTACTGTTTTGAAGGAGAGACAATCATGGAAGCAGCTTGGCACTTCACGACTAAACATCTCAGATATGTAAAGGCTGATCTTGTGGATCCTAATCTTGCCATCCAAATCAAGCACGCACTGGAGCTTCCGCTACAGTGGAGGATGCCAAGATTGGAAGCAAGGTGGTACATTGATGTATATGAAAGAAGAGCAGACATGAACACCATTGTATTACAGCTTGCAAAGTTGGACTTCAACATCGTACAAGGAATGCACCAAGAAGAACTCAAAGATATGTCCAGGTATACTTTAACATGAAACTTTTTTTCTTAAAAATGAAGGGCACTCATCGGGGAATCTATTTCTCATATTAAAACATGTAATTGGTTTTGATGCCTTCAATTTGCCTGCACAAGTGGTGGAAGGATACTGGCCTTGGAGAGAAATTGAGCTTTGCCAGGAACAGATTGGTAGAATGCTTCGTTTGGGCATTGGGAACTGCTTTCAAGCCTCAGTTTGGAAGCTGCCGGAAAATTCAGACAAAGGCCGCTGCACTAGTCACAACCATAGATGATATTTATGACGTCTATGGTACCCTGGATGAACTAGAGCTCTTCACTGATGCCGTTGAGAGGTTGGTGGAAAAATGTTCTGCCTTCTATAATGCCCTATTACTTTCCAAGAGAGGATAGACTGACTTCTTTCTCTTTTCTACATGTTTCAGGTGGGACGTTAAGGCAATGGAACAACTTCCGGACTATATGAAGATATGCTTCCTTGCACTTTTCAACTCGGTCAATGGGATGGCTTATGACATTCTCAAGGAGTAAGGTCATGATGTTGTGTTGACTCTAAAAAAGACGGTAACGTTTCTTCAATCTGATAAATGTCATCCAATTTCTTCTGTGATTCAGATCTAAGATGTAATGAGAATTGTTCTTAACTCTTCTTCTCTGCTTATGGCGTCAGTGGATGGATTTACTTAGATCCTACTTGTTGGAGGCAAGATGGTACCACAGTGGATATACACCGACTCTGGAAGAGTACATAAAAAACGCCTGGATATCAATAGCAGGCCCCATGTTAACAATCCATGGAAGTTTATCTTTCGTAAATCAGATAAACAAGAAGGAATTAGAATTCCTAGAAAGCTACCCAGATATATTATATTGGTCATCCGTGATTTTTCGATTTCAGGATGATTTAGGAACTTCATCGGTATGCAAGCTACCAAATTTTTTAAGAGCTTCGTCAGATTAACTTTGATTCTTCATGCACTGATCACCTTCCACTTGTAATCCAGGAAGAGTTAAAGAGAGGTGATGTTGCAAAATCAATCCAATGTTACATGCATGAAAATGGCGTCTCTGAAGAAGCTGCCCGTGAACATATTAGGAATCTAATGAGAGAAGCATGGAAAAAGGTTAACCTGCACCGAGCTGCTGTGTCCCCATTGTCCCAGACGGTCACAGAAATCATAGTGAATATGGTCAGGACGGCCCATTTCATTTATCAGCATGGAGATGGACACGGTTCTCAGAACCACAAGATCAAAGATCATGCAATGTCGTTGCTTTTTGATCCCATCCCTTTGTAGAAGAAAAAACTGCCGTTTCTCAACGTGGCTTGATAACATAGAAGACGAGAACTTGGGACTATAGGGGCATAGTTTGATTTAAAACTGCCGTTCTCAACGTCGCTTGATAACATAGAAGACGAGAACTTGGGACAATAGGGGCATAGTTTGATTTGATACAAACTCTATTGATAAATTAATGTAGCAGTTTCGTTCAGTGTTGGCAATCATCCACCAATGCTATTGGTTTTCTAAACAAAGTTCTTGGGCAGAAATATTTATCTTGTGTGCTGATAACAAAAGACAATTGCAGAAATTTATAGGGTTTAAAACCAAAATCAACATAATTGGCCAAAAAATAAAACCGGTCAAGCCAAAAGAATTCATCCTTTCTGAACTTCTCTTATACTTGATGCATTTCTGGATTATTATACAGATCCATTAATAAATCGACATGCTCATTCTTGTGTAACAGATGTTATGGAACTTATAAACGAAGACACTTTCAATCTGCAAATCTATTGATGAAATTTATCATACATGCTTATATGAAAAAAAAAAAAAAAATCTTAACTATTTTTCTTTTAAGTTATTCCACACAGTGACCTCAAATACTATGTATCTCAGTCCAGCCATAGAAGATTTTCCGAGCTGAAAATGGAATTATGTACGATTTATTATTATTAAGACAAGGAATTCAGCTTTTTCTCCGGCATTTTGGCCCTCCGAAGTGCATCCAAAGCCTCAGCTTGTTTGCCTGACCTTTTCAAGGTTACTGCCTTTATCTTTTCTGCCTTAATCCGCTCCTCTAATTAAATTCTCTCTCGGTCAACATTTTCACTTTCGGCAGCATTGGGTTTTACAAGCTCTGGTCTTTCTGGGCCAGGAGCCACAACACTGGAATCATCAAGTCCAATCACTTACAGGGCAGACAAAAGTTTAGGATCAAGAAGATCTTCAACAACTACATCTACTGGTTCTTCCCCAATGCTTGAAGACTTTGTTGAATCATGAGCAGCCAACTCTTCCAACTGGGTTTCGAAAGACTTAGCTAATTCAAACTCAGCTTCTGCTTCCTGCATCCAACCCTCTCTTCGGAGCTTCAAAGTCTGGCGCTTATGACTGATAGATTTCTGTTGCAACTTGAAGCGATCACGCCCAGACTGTGGTGTTGGGGACATACTTGAGGCACCCAGCTCCTCTTCTACATTAGAGTGAAGAATGGATGCAGATGTTGACACATCACCAGATTTAGGTGGAGTGCCATCTTCTGCCAGACTCTTCTCCAACAGCTTTGCCGACCAAAGTTCTTCTCGAGCTTCTGCCAATTTTCCATCTCTCTTCAAAGCAAGTGCCTTCTTCTGGTGAGGCAAAACTGCTTGCCTAAGTGAATCTTGGTTACTCTGAGAAGTAAATCCTTGTACTGAACTCACATGGACCACAAATGACTTCTGCTCTCCATTAACCACTCTACCTGAGAGATCCAATTTTTCCAACAAGGGTTTTGGAGGTTGCAGGAAATAACAGATCAGAATTCCTTAGGATAGGATTATCCATATCACTCTCCATTTCGAGCTTCCAATTCTGCCATTTCGGCTTCCAGTACCTTTGCCTTTGCAACAATTCCTCCGCATCTTCAGCTTGCCCATTTCGTCTAAGTGCAAGAGCCTTTCTTTTCAAACCCAGAAGTTCTTTTTGGATTTCCCCTCTACTTCTTGGTGGTGATACAGAAATGCCTGAACAGGGTTGACTGATGGATAGATGGCCAGAATGTAAAGACTCACGGGCAAGATTTTTAGAGTCCTTTTCTTGCATAGTTAGAGGTTCAAGTTCATCGTCCTGCCAACCTAAATTTCTTAGTATTGAGAGCATAGCTGGATCAGTAATCATTCTCTATAACATTCTCTTCATCTGCTTCTTTCCCGGAAACTTTAAGGGGCGGTACAGTAGCTTTTTCGTTTGGCCACTTTGATTCAACCACTTTCTTTGGTGCCTCCATCTCTGCCATCTCAGCCTCCAATGCTTTTGCTGTTTCCAGCACTTCCTTCCTCTGCCTCATCAGTATTTCCTAGGCGTCTCAGAGAAAGAGCTTTCCTTTTCAAGCCTAGTAGCTCCCTCTGTATTTCAGTTTTAGTTCTCTTGATGCCTTAGCTGGGATTTTTGGAGGGAATTGAGTCAATGAAGATTCAATAATTTGCTCAGAATCTTTTTGTTTAGAATGTTTTGGCAAAGAGTTTGAAAGCTCATCATCATTTTCATTCCAACCTAAGTTCCTTAGGATTGAAAGATATGTTGGATCATTCATGTCTTGATCTGTAACATCAACTCCTTCGATTGGCAGAGTTTCTGATACATTAGGATGCTCGTCTATAAGATCCTTCCCCTTACTGCCAGTAATTATCTCTGCAGCCTTCATGTTGAAAGTATTCTCCATTTCTTCAAGCTGGCGCTCAAGAATCTTGCCCTTCTTCAATTCTTCCTCTGCTTCATCCAATCTTCCTTCCCTTCACAAAGCAAGGGATTTCTTCTTTAAACCCAGAAGTTCTTTCTGAATCAACAATCCACTCTTCAGTGCAGGTTTTAGATCCTCAGCTTTCATAGCATTAACATTTTCATCACCCAACTTAATTGAATTCACTGATATATCAGCGGTGTGAGGAGTTGGACCATTTTGATTAACTGTCAAATTCTCCAGTTGAGAATCGAAGCTTTCAAGGTTCTTCTCAAGTAACTCTGCCTTCTTTAACTGAGCCATTGCCTCTGCAAAATTACCTGCCCGCTTTTGACTAAGAGCCTCTCTTTTTAATGAAAGATTTTCACTTAACAGTGCCTCACTGTTAACAGTAGCAGACAGAGCCATGACACCTTCAGTAAGATTAGAAGCCTCAGTCCAACCTAGTGATTTCAGAGTCAAAGCCTTGCATATGTTCATACTGAATTAAGATTTCATCTTGTTTATCATTGTCCATACTTTGAATTATAGCAGATAGCTCATCATCAGAATCTTCAGCACCAGCCAATAGTTCTTGTTCCTCGAGTTGCTTCTCTAAGACTTTAGATCTCTTCAGTTCTTCCTCTGCTTCTGCAAGCTTCCCTTCACGCTTCAACATAAGAGCCTTCTTTTTAATGGCAACAACTTGGATATTGTTAGCGGCATGGGCGTTAATCTTCTTTGGAATTTCTCCAAGAAGAAAAGAGAGTTCACCCTCCAAACTCATACTTGCAGATCTTTTATCGTTGTCATGTGGATCCATATCAGACCAACCCAATTCCCTGAGTTCAGCAGCCAGGTCATCCTTATCCCTATCCATTGGATGAAGGACCTTATTTTTTCTGCCAGTTTCTTTACTGGCATCTTTATTCTGGATCTCGGACATGTTTCCAGATGCCAAACTTTTTTTACGGTTTTTTCTTATATATGTCTCCAAAGACTCAGCCTGCCTCTCAAGCTCCTTCCCTTTCTTAAAGGCTCTTAGAGCTTCCTCAGGTTTCCCTACTCCTTTTAAAATTTTATACTTTCTTTTCTCATCCAATGCTTGCTCACGCAATTCCTAAGGAGTGGTTGATGCCATATCATTCTGCATATGCTAATCAAAAGACTGACCTCGACGTATTTCTCCTCCCTCATCATGACTGACAACTACTTGAACATTGGAACATGAACCACTGCTAGTTGCCCTTTGAACACTAGGAGTCATATCATTTTTGGAAGCTACTCAAGATGAAGATGATTCCTTTCGTCGGCACCTAGAATCTGGTTCAAAATGTCATCCTCATCTTTTGCAGCTGGTTTCAAACTACCTGCACAAAACGGCTAAACCATTTAATATTGAAGGTAAATCCTCTGGGTTTCATAGTGATAACTGAATACATGACCAAACAAACAAGCGAACCATATCCAAACTCAGCTTTCTAATACCAAGCCATTTATACAAAATGAAAATATATATATTAATAAGAAACAAGACAATAGTATCAGTGACCAAATGGCAAATGCACTATACAGTGAATCGACTTTGGGTAATAACAAAGAAGCAAAATACCTCTCCCAGCTGCACTTTTGTATCCACGGCGCAACTCAAATCGAGCAGCTTCTTCTAACTTTTTACAAGGCTCACAAATACGCACAGATGAATCACCCTGCCCACGCAAAACCATTCTTTGCTGTGTGCAAGTATGGCAGAATATACCCCCAAAGCTTCGGCAGTGATGCTGATAATCCAGAGTAAACGAACATCAATAACTAGAACAATTATCACAAGAGAAAATCAAATTTAAAATTTAGCATCGGAAAACTTCAACAAGTTATCCAATAAAGAATCTCAAATTCCGATATAATCATTCCTTATCAAAGAAATTCAAGAAGTATCTTAAAATACTTGCATTTCGAGTAAAATCAGTACGAACCCACGTATACAGAATTTAAGAATAACAAATTTTGAGACATAGGCATTGAGTTGGAGAGAAGAGAAGACAAGAATCCATAAAAAAGATTAAAACTCAAACCTTGCGGTTGATGAAGGTGAACTGAGAAGAACATCCTTGGCAATATGAAGCATAAACCACCCAATGATTCCCTTTCAACGATAGCTTTGCTGATAATCCGATCTTCTCCAACATCTCCTTCTCTATTTATTTAAAACAAAAAGAAAAATCAAACAAAAGATAATACTTTTCTCACTGCCTCTGATCTTGGATTTTCCTTTATTTTCAATTTTTTGCGTAGATTTATTGCAAAAATATGCAAGTATAAGACGTAAAGTGACGACGACGACGATGAAAACGTACCTGGGTTACGGAGGGCCCCGGCGAGGGCGTCGTTTTGGTTTTGGCACGAAGGGTATAGCCCACTGATACTGGAGAACAACTCAAAAGGATTGAGCCCAAACTCTTGGCAGGCCGATGTGAGCTACTCATAGCCAATTAAGCCCTAAGTTCAATTCTTTTCAACTGTCAAAGTGCCCAAATCAGCCCACGTTGCATTAGGTTAACCGCTTGGACCTATTAGTAGAAGCCCAAAATATAGCTAGGCTCTGCACTTCTCTTCTTTCCATGGTGCAGTTGATAAGCTCACAGCATTTTATCTATAACAAAAGTTTCTAGTACGAGAAAAAGAAACTGGTTTTGGGTTTCCAATCTCAAAATATAAGCTAATACTTAAATTCAACATGCTTAAGGCTTTGATTTT
The DNA here is from genome assembly GCA_033439115.1 of Firmiana major. Lineage (NCBI taxonomy): Eukaryota > Viridiplantae > Streptophyta > Magnoliopsida > Malvales > Malvaceae > Firmiana > Firmiana major. Next base: position 1,041,554 of record CM065914.1, on the reverse strand, counting down.
AGTGTATATAACAAAAGTTTTAACACCTCGAGAGACCGGGATACCACAAATTGGTTGACGTCAAGAGAATCACCATAATCAATGTACATAGTTGGTGATTGTCTCTACGAGAGTGGCATTGCCTCTTTCAAGGATGTTGGTCCAACCCTTCGCATTTATGGCTCACACACACAAACCGTGGTTCATTAAATTGCTGCATTTCCCAAAGAAAACATGACATTTGTTTTATCTTTCTTGGGAATCGCATGTAATTTGTCCCTCCATTGATGTCCTTGTTCATCTTTAATCATTAGTTCATTATTTAATTCTCATTCTCCAAGGGAAAGAGAGAACCATAGTATTGAAACTTGAACTCTCAAGGCTAAGGTACTGCTGAAGTTTTTCCACTTAAAATACCAAAGAAAATTTAAGGTAACTTTTGCAGTATCACCTTCTACTGTAACTTGGGTGCAGTACGTTTTGTCTGTAATGTATGTTTTACATGAACAGATGTTGCTTCAAACAAATATGAGTCATTTGCAAACATTCTGGGGTTCCTAAATCAGCTTTCGTGTAGTGAGCCCTGCAACCACGCCGCATAGTTCGCAGGCTGCCTTGGCAGGGAGTGACGATCGGTAAGGATATTCCTTTGGAAACATCCATCAATTTCCTTTTGTTGCTTCTACAGTTCTTCTAGAATGAAGTAAACCAGGAGGAGATATCCCAAATCCCAATCTATTGAATATTTGCTACCAACTGATAGTTCTTTACAAAATTTGAATAATATAATTTTGCATTTACTTTTACTGGATTCATACTATACAAATATTTTCAAAGACAATGTAGGGAAAAACCATCAAGAGTTTAGGGGCAAGACTATCTTTCAAGAACAGAGTTTTGGTAAGAATCTGGCATTATTACCAAGACTGGATAATCTTGTTCTTGGCATATTTCCTATCTGAGTCTGCATTATCCCACAGAACTTCTCCAGCTCTGTTATTCTGCATTGCATTCCTTGTAGCTGTACATCAAGTTGCTCGGCTTTCCTAGGAAGATTGACTCTTTTTGCATACAGAAGGTGTTGATCAGAATTTTTTTTCTCATTGATACTTTCCTCAGCTGAGAGGGAACCAGTAAAGGTGTCAAGGTGTTTTTTGCCATCCAGTAAAGTTTCTAGTTCTGACTGCTGATTAATGAAAGCTTGTATTGCTATTCTTGATGGAAATTTCGAGTTCCGAGCTAAATGTCTCAATGCATCTATTGAGAGCTTTGCGTAGTTAAGTGCACTACAGATGCTCATTTTCTCTGCTTCACCTAGTCCACCATGAACCTGTTCAGAAATTTCATCAGTCAAGAAATTTGAGTGTTTGGATTAGCATTCATACTAATAACTAATAAGTGATCTAATTCCTGTATGAGCATTCAAATTAGAATTAGCATGTAGAGAATCAGGTTTCCTTGAAATTTTGTGCAAAGCTATTAACTGCAATTTTATAACAAGGGTAAATATATATAAGTTCATAGCAGTACCTCTAGATAAATATCCATGGCTTGAAAAAGCCTATCATGGGATTCTCTTGCAGAATCTGGCAGCAGCATCAGTAATGCTGCAAATTTTGAAGGGTTCAGGTGGGAATCCGGTGCTACTTCAACAAGGTATGAGTCAAGTAAGCTAGCAACTTTTCGTAATCGCATTGGGGACAAGCAACAAGTTCCTTCAATGCAAAATGCCTTTACCAGCCTCAGAACCAGATTCACATCATAAACATAATCTTTTCTGTGTGGAGATGGGACAAGAAGAAAATCTATAGTTGCTTGATCCAGTCGTGAACCCATAAGATTTTCCAAAACAGATTTGCAATGTTCGCTAATTTTCAAGCTTGAAGCCACTCGAAATATGTCAAATAAGAGCTTGCAAGAAAGGGAGCTTCTCTCAAGCAAAGACAGCAGATTGATAATGACCTCTGTGATTTTGCACTTCTCAGTTGGGGTGGCACTCAGAAACCTTGATCTTTGATAACGCAAGAGGAACTTACTAATTGTGGCATGATCAAAATGTTGGAAAATCATCATTTTTATTACCTTATCAATCAAATCAATATTTAAAAACAGAAGATCCTCAAACCACCAAGATATTTGAGAGAAATTGTTTCCAATACCATAGCTGCTCCTTATATCACTGGAACACTGGAAACTGGAATTCTCTGAGGAAGATGAGTATGGACTTGCAACAATAGGAGAGGCAAGCCTACCAATAACACAATCCAGGACTTTATCAAATATTAGAGAAGAATTTGCGGCAGAAAGTAAATCTTGGCACTCTTTTAAAGCTAGAATGAGCTCAGACCAGGACCAGAAGCTGATACCATCTAGAGAATTTTTTGTTTGGTTTAACAAGCTAGGCCTGGTGCCATCGCTCTCCATCTCCATAAATTGCGGAGCACAATTTAGTAGGACTACATTGGCGGGAGTTATCCCAATTCTTCCCTTGTTATAGCAAAACCTTGCCACGAGCTCAAAACCCTCAGCTCCACCCGGGAAGTCATGAAATACCACATTCAGTTCCTGCTATCATCCATCAAATTAACAGACAATTTGCTGAATCTACCAGAGAAAGATGAAAAAGTTTTCTGCATTAAGAAAGAAATTGAGAGGAAGTATAGCACATACCACGATAATGAAAAGAGGAAACATTTTATGACAACTAGTTCATTTTACACCAAAAAGCCAAGCGGTTACCAACTCAAGAGGAAGCTGTAAATGAATCAAATAGTATTAATTAAAACTTACGCAAAAAAATGAAAGAATCTAACAATCTTGGGAAATTGTGGTGAGAAGTTGCTGTCAGCAATAAATTTAAGAGTGGTCCTGTCTCTTCTGCAATCTAATGGAGGGGGCCAATATCCATAGTGAAAGGAATAGATTAACAAAGCAGAAGAATCAGAAAAAGACACACAAAAGGGGAGTACACAGAGTAGCAACACATTGACTACAACTGAATGCAATAGATCATGGAGGCTGAAACAGGACTGAGTTAATCATGCCGACGGAAATGAAAACGACAATGGATTAAGGATTCAGCCCTACAAGAACAGAAAAAACACATTTGCCAAATGATACATATGATTTACTCTACCGAGAAAGATGGAAGTAAGGTGAAGAAGCTACAGTAACAGTATTGCCTTGTCTACCATGAAAACCTCTTCACCATTGATATCCACTTCAAGATCACAGCAGAGATGCATTGTTCAGATAAACTAAAGTGAAAACTGAAAACCCCACTAGAGTAAAAGAGGTTTTTGGAGCTTAGAAAAAGGAAGGTGCTGTGTTCAAAAAGGGGATGGACTTTTCAGGATTGAACCAAAAAAGGAGAATAAAGGACATGAGGACTGATGCAAAGAGAAAGGAAAGAAAGTAAGAAACACAGTAGGAAAGTAGCTTGTATGAAGAAGCTGGTACCCTGTTGGTTGGTCAATGGAATAATCGAGCATAAGAGACAAGGTTTGTTAGTAGAAGGTAGATAAAGGAGGGGAGGGAATCAGAGGCAACGAGGCATTTTTAAGACATTGGAGCTTTACAGTTGCTACCTCTCGTTACCAAATACACGCTTGTTTTTGCAAGTTCACACCCTTGGAAAACTGTATCAAATCCGACAGAAATGCATGTTTTTAATCTTAAGATGTCTTAAATTTAAATTTTAATGTGTTTTAATCTCTGTCATATCATTATCATTAGGATATATGAAGAAAATTGTATTGTAAAACCACTCAAATGCCATTAATTGTGCCACTAAAAACAGTTTTCAGAAAATGCCAATGGGTTTGATTGGTAATGTTGTTTTTATATAGTTACCTGAAAATTGGACATCAAAGTTGATTTCTACAAGAAAAAAGGAAGTTGATTGAAACTGCGAAAGATAGATGAAAAACTTCCTGCTACAACATTATCAAACTATATATATATATATATATATATATATATATATATATATATCTCATTTTATTTCAAAGAATATAAAGATTAGCACATCTTTACTTTTCTTCCAAGAGAAAAGCCCAAACTTGTAGGTAGCAACCCCTTGGCAAAAACGATGGGCAGAAAAGAGGAGCAAGTAAGCTCCATTGAGTAGATGAGAATTAGTAGGTTACAATAAAGCTCAAACCAAATGGTATATAAACTGTAGGTCAACACTTGAGCCCAAAAGTTTCACAGGTAAGCACAGATTAGTCCAAGTAAGAAAAAGTAGTCTACCCTCCAGAATAATTATAGGAACTTGGAACTCATTCATTTTGAGCACGAAAGAAATAAAAAATTAGCTGCAGCTGCTGCAGTCTGGCATTATTCTTCAGGAAAGCTTATGCATACAGTAGGCTGTTTCAGCTTGGTTAGGCAACTGACTGTTGAAGACAACTAGTAAAAATTGAAAATCATAAAAAAGAAGGCATAGCAATTGGTATTTTCTTTTAAATGAAAAAGAAAAAAAATCAGTTGCATGCACTTGTGATGGGTACTCTTTACCCATGACTCATACAGCAGAATTGTAGTCACTGACTGCATAAAACCAATACCAGTAAAACGCTCTGCTCTCACTGCGAAGAAGGCAATAGGCCTCTCAAAATTAGTAGCCATTTATCTGAGGCCTTGGAGTTGGACCCATCAACCGGGAAAATGGCATTTGGTTCCGGCCAGGCAGACCCCTTTGCCCAGCATACTGATCATCTGTTTTCTGATCTGAGAATGATTTGGAAAAGGCTTGAGCAAGCTCCACGGCTGATGCTGCTTTTCCATAGCGCACACCAGCAGCCTCAGGTGAGATTGGTTTGGGCTGCTCAGCAGGCTTACGCCAGGTCTCAGGTGAAGGCTGCCTATCAGGCGGCTGCTGCTGCGGCCTGTCAGTTTCACTGCCATTCCGCTGATTTTCATTACGCCAATTCCTCCTCTGCATATCAACTCTTCCATTGTCAGTACGATGATTCCTCTCAGATTTTCTTCCAGCTCTCTGATCAACAGGAGGATTCTCAACTCTTTCACCAAGGCAAGGAGCTGCTTGCTCAGCAGCTTTTTTAGTCTTCAGTACATTTGGTTTGACCCTTCTTATAACAACATAGAGATGCTACTGTTAAGTTTTAGCCAATTGGTGAACAAACCGAAAAAGAAAAATAGCAAAAATTCCTGGAATCGTGTTAAATACAAGGAGTCACTACCTATCAGGATGTTGGTCAGGCTCATGGTTGCTATTATCAATCCCTCTCTCCTTCAGAACCTGAGAAGCAGACCAGCAATCCTATCAGCTGCTATTATAAAAATCACAAAAATGACCATAAAAACAAGTATGAAACTATAAAGGAGTGATGAATCAACAAAATGCAATCCAATAATCAAGCAGGAGTTATTCACTCACCAGTTCCCGCGGGCGAGCACCACCAAACAACCCTTTTCTGCATCAATAACACTTAGCTGTAGTTATTCTTAAACTTCATGTGACAAATTCCAGAAAATAAACTAAAAACCCCTCAGTCAATCAAAGATTACAGTTGAAGTTGTTAGGACATGCAAACTAAAGATCGGATTGACATCAATTTTGTAATGCATTATGGTCACTCACATACCTCAATGATTCTGTCCCTTACCCTCATTGATTTACTCTTATCGAAGATGTAATACAAAGAAGACTTGATATATAATTAAATGTCCAAAACTCTTATCTCATGATTTTATAACAGGAATACACACCTATGAAACACTCATACAGAGTAACATTAATTCAAAGACTAGACACAGACTGACCTTTCCTTCTCAATCTTCCCTTCCAATTGTTCAATGGGCTGAGACCGAGGCTTTAAATTCAGTTTTGGACGCTCCACTGTCTGGTTCCCACTCTCACTGGAAGCTAATCCAGGTTTTGAAGTATTCACATGTCCATGTAAACCGTTACCAATTTCAGCAAGACTAAGGACAGATTCACTTAGCCACTGTTGCCCCTATTTCAAGAAATTATCACATTAGGGGAGAACCAAATCAATGCAAACTTCAATAGTATGGAATCATATCAATACCTGCTTCGGATCTGTAACAGTTGATTCTAGATTATCCAATGGCTTAGTCCGAGGAAGTAATTTCAGCTTGGGCCGCTCAGATGCTTCTGACAGCACTGATTGTGACGACTGCAAATCAGTACCACCAGATTTGCTATCTGAGCGATTTGATTGAACTCCTTCACCATAAACTACTGATTTCTTTTCTCTAACTACCAAGTAATTAGGACCACGATTCCTCTCGTAGTCAGATAACTCCCTTCTAGCGCCCTGAATTCCATCTTCAATATTCAATCCCTTTTCTACATGCCTTGCCAATGTCACATCAGAGTATTCCCTCCCACCCACAGCATTCATTCTGCTGTAGATCTTATCATCATAACCCTGGGAGTGCAAACCATTTTCCGTTTCTGAATGTTTACTAACATCAATATCTTTCTTATGTTGAACGGACTGCTTCGACTGCCATCTACCTGAGGAAACCTTTTCAAGCGCACTAGCATGAGCCAACTTCGAGACAACACTTTGTTCAGACAATGCAGACTGTACAGGCTCCACAAAACTCAATGCCACCTCCTTCCTAGATGTCCACACATTAGAGTAGGATCCAGAAGCAGCCTGCCCGTGATTCCCCCCTGAACTTTGAGAACCCAAACCAACATGAGCAGCTTCAGACACTCTACTAGAATATGAATTCCCCGCTCCACCCGACAATGGAGATAGTGGAGCTGACCCAAGTCGACCTGAAACCCTCCCCGCATAAGCAGACTCTGGTTTCAGCTCCACACGACTAGCTGGAACCCTAAAACTCTCATCACTGATAGTTCTACGTGGCGCAGAAACCCCATCTAGCGGCTTTCTTTCATCTTCGTCAAAATTACGACCAATATGCACTGAATTGGTAAGAAATGGGGTTTTATCATCCAAATGTCTAGTTGCAGGAGACGAATTGGGACGGGCACGGTGATCAGGCCGACCTATCGGGTTTCCCCACGATGTAGCTCTATCATAACCTGAACGATCGGTAGGCCTAACAACCCTGTCTCCATCAAATTCAATAAAAAACAAAAAAAAGAAAAAAATTAATAAAATAACAATAACTAGAGTTTCACTTGCAGATCCAGTAGCTCTCAGATCTAATCTAAAATGACCCAAATTTAATATTTTGGATTATACCCAGAAAGTATGCATCAAAAATATAAAGGAAAATAAAAAGAGAAGATTGGATCAAATTAAGCGGAAATTGAAATTAGGGAACTTACACGCCAGGAGCAGAAGGGAGAGGGAGATCACTAGGGATTGAACCGCCATGAAAATCTTTCAAAGTCATAGTATTGCCGCTGAAAGCTTTCTTCTTTGACATTTTTCTTTTGTTTCTTTGTCTCTTCCAGACAAAAAAAAAAAAAATCCTCACTTTCTCTTTCTAGATAAAGTTATGAATCAAAGAATTTGTATAGGCAAATAGAAAAGAAAAATAAACAGAGAATAAAAGAGGAACCCCCGATTTGTTGAAGCTGGAATGCAAAAGAAGAAAATACAATAATAGGGGAAGATAAGTGAAGAATGGAGAAGCTCTGGAAGGGGATGGGGGGTTGCCTCTTACTCACAGGCCCTCTGTTTTCCCTACTATACAAAGGTTAATGTTGTCTCTTCCGTCTAGATTCTGTTCATAGGCTATACGGTTCTTCCTCTTCTTCTGCTCTCTTTTTGTTGGTTTTGGTGGTTGGGTCTGCACTTTGCCATCAAATCAGGGGTTGAGCAATTCAAGTACAAGTTTACAACTCCAAAGTCCGTTGGGCTTTCTACTGTAAACAAAAAACAGAGTATTGTGTAAGCAAGCCGTTGGACATTTGGGCCGTCTTATGTTAATGTCAATAGTTGGGATACTTGGGCCTAGTTTTATTTTGGGTTTGATAAGTGATTCTTAAGTTTTGCTCAATGCATTTTCTTTGGACCGGTTTTGAGTTTATAAAATATGTATATATATATATATATATATTTATATATACTTTCTTGTCACTTAAACCAATGTTAAATGATTTCTTTTTGTTTTCTTTGAAATGTAAATAATTACTACTTATTTATATATAAGATCTCAATCCTATGAAAGAAGAATGATTAAATGGTTAAAGGGGCAATTCATCTGTTTAATTTCTTCCTAATATCTAACTTTTTTATTTAAATTAAAAAAGAAAAAACAAGGTGAATTTATGAAATGATTGTGGATTACCCTTTTATAATGCATTGGTAGTAATACAAGATTAGGGTGTTAAAGTAATAAGATTAAATTTGACATGGCGATGTATAAATACCATACATTGTTTATTGTTAGCTACGAAATAGTTACATCTTATTAACGAGTAATATCAAAAGTTAGGCAAGTCATTAAAAAAAATTAAAAAAATTATTGATATTTATTTATAAATATCTACATATTTTTTTTTATTTTTAAATATTAATTATGTGATATTTTGTGATTAATACATAAAATACAAACCTCAAAATTATTTTGAAAGAACATTTAGCTAACAATATTTCAGGTTAACGATTTAACATGAGTTAATTTATTGATTCATGTAACATACTTTAATATTGAGATAAAAACTCTAATAATGATAATGATTGAGCCAATAATATTAAAATAGATAATAAAAAACTTAACAAAAATATGGAATGGATTACAATAATAAAGATTATTCCTTTATAAATTGAAAGTTGCTAATAATAACCTTTTTTAGACTATATAATATAAGAGTATTATACATTATTATGTTTTTTTTAGTTGTATGAATGGGATTGCAAGTTGTGAAATAAACGGTAAACACGTTTATGCCGAAAAAAAAAAAGATGGCATGTGATAAGATTTGACTTATATTGGGAACAATCCATCAACCAATACTCATGCCTTCTCTTCTTTTTTATTTAATTCTTAACTATATTCGTCTACGTCTGATTAAAACTTCAATCTGATTAATCAAGCTTATAAGGCTCAATCAAGAGAGAGAAGATGTGCCTTCGCATCTCTCGGTCTTGAACTCCAAATCCATCTCCAAATTGATAGAGGCAATGCACCATGCGAGCGACATTAGCGGTAACTTTGACGAAGGGTTGCAGCAGAGGTGATTGAGCACTGAAGCATTGACCATTTATTTTCTTCCACGTGTTGGTTATCATTTCCTTGATATGCTCCCGAGCTTTTCCCTCTGAAACATTCACTTCTCGCATGTAGCACAGGATTGATGATGGAGCATCCCCTCTCTCTTTCTCTGCCTGTTGGAAGTCACGATTCAATGATTTTTCTTCAGCAAAACATTAAAGGAGTTGACATATGCCATGATGACAGATTTAATTGTTTCAGCTTGTAAAGTCGGATAAAATTTAATACATATCATACTTACGCAGCTTATGACAGTAAATCCTGGCAAAGTTTATAATGTAAAAGTCCAATAAAATTTAATTATTTAATTAAGTTTTTTATTTTTATAAATATATAATTTTTTTTTTGTAAAAGTTTTGAAAAATTAATAAAAAAAATTTGATGTGATTGTAAACCTAAACAAACGTGGATCACGTAAATCTTATATCATGTATATAATTGTTTTTATCTTTAACATTTTTTTTTTCTGGAAGAAAAGACAATTACCACTGCAGTTCCCAAGTCGTTGCAGAGTCGGGTTATGACAGATATATTGTAGACAAGATCTTGATTTTCCCCCAACAAATGGACCATTTGATCTGCTACATCATGCCCCACGGAAAGCATTGAGTGGACAGAAATCACAATGCCTCCTGATGAAATCAAGGCATTGCTCAGATATTCCTGAAGGGAAGGGATATGTCCTTCGTTATACCACTTCGCTTCCACAAGCAGTGCTTTACAAAATCCTGCCCACTGAAACAGAAGATCTAACGTCAATATCTAGCGCCATATGCGAAACGTGAAACACAACACATGGTTATGGATGAAGCACTAATTAATTAGTACCGCTTTCCTCAGATGAAGTAATGCGTGGAAATTCCAACCATTCATCTCTTGGATGTCATAAGCAATTTCATTGACAATATCATATAAAGCTTGGAAGCATAGCTTCAAGCACCCTGGCAGCTGCTGAATTTTGCTTGAATCCCACCTAAATTTAAGATTTACAATTTCCTTTAGAATTGCTTTACAAACATATGGCATTGTTTGTAATATTGTGTACTTTACCTATCAACAGCATCTGTGAATTGCTCCAGCTCTTCTAGGGAACCATAAACATCATAAACATCATCTATTATTAATATCATAGTGGTGATCTTAGTGAGGCATTTTCTGAAACAACTATACTGAGGCTCATAAGCGAGTCCAACTGCGCACAAGAAACTTTCAGCCAGTCGATCCCTTGTGAAGGTTAAATGTTCCATTAGCCCCAAATTCCTCCACCACCTTAAAACATATGATGGAGAAGAATAAATCAAAAGCTTTAATTTGTTAATTTCACTCAAATTAATTGTCAAAATTGTCAGGGAAATTTTTTATTAGGCTTTTCTAGGTTGGTCACCTGGAAATTTCGCTTAGATCTTTCTGAAGGGCGGCCTGGACTTTGTTGAAGTTAAGTTTGGCTAATTCAAGTAAAATTTTGTCCGGGTTTTTGTCGTTCTCGTAAATGTTGATGTGCCATTTGACATCAAACCACTGTACCCTCCAGTGCGTGGAAAGCTCCAAAGCATGTGCCACTTCCTTAGCTAAATTTGTATCCAGGGTAGAAGAAACACTCCTAAGAGTTTCTGTTGAGAAAACTTTAGCCTCTTCCAAAATGTTTTCTCCTTCGAAAGCTAGATATGAGGCCTCAAAAAGTTCAAGCAGTCCTTTGATATCTGTGCATTTGGTTACTGAGAAAATATCCTTTTCATCCGAGAAGGTATTGAATACATCTGAGTAATTGGCAGAGGCAACACAACTTTGATCAGAGAGCTCAGAGCTAGAAGAAAATAGGAAAATATATCAAAGCATGAAAAAAATACATGGAGATGTTAAATAGATTCATGCCTTGTGAAACCTCGTAGCCATGCAGCCTCAGGAGCCTGAAGCGTAACGCAGTCATGTAGAGGTCTTCTTCTTCGCTTTTCTTCATGTTCATGGATAATGCTACAGCTTGTAAAGCTTTATGCGTTTCCTCTGCAAAGAGGTCTGCCAGACCTAGTTTCCTGATCATGTCAATCAGCTCCAGTTTAGCTAACTCTTCCACTGCTTCAACAAACATGTCCTTCACATTCTCTCTCAACTTCTCAATCCTTCTCTTGTATTCCTCCCCCTGCAAAAGTTTCAAATATTCAGTTATTCATCAACGGCGTTATGATTTAGGATTTTGACCTTTAAGTAAAATCATACATTTCACGTAGCGTTTCATACATTTATTCACGTGCCTTCGACAATTTTTGTTTTGTACGCTTAATTTTCTAGAAGGCTTAAGGGGATACGTTACATACCTGACAATAGATACATGCACGGAACCTTTTAATTAACATTAAGAGAGAGACCAACATCCTCTTAGTCGAATGTTTGAAAAAAAAAAAGTTATTATATGCTATAAAGATTGGGTTTCAGTTCAAGTAATGTCATTCTCACTTTGATTATAAAAAGATAAATAAATAAATAAAGAGGGAAAGAGAGAGACTAGGATTGGAATGAATCTCACATCATATTTGCTACGAAGGGACTGTAAGAAATCATATTTCCAGATGTTTGGCTTATAATTTGAAGATCGCCTTTGTTGTGTCTTCACATCAAAGGCTTCTGACTTAAGTTTGTGAGTAGGAAGTAGCTGCTGATCTGCTTGCAATTGTTTATTGTAATTCATGGTGATGAACAACGAGGGATTTATAATATTTAGATGGGCGTACGTGTGCTGCAACTGAGTGAAATACTGGAAGAACATGAGTGACTTCGGCAAAGTTTATGCCCTACTTATAGGCACATACAAATCTCTCTTGTTGTCAAGCAAAGACGTGTGAAATTCTTACTCCTAATTTCGACGTTAACTTCATCTCCATAAACTATATCTGGGATTGGGAAGATACGTGGCATCGAGAATGTTCAACGTTGCAACCAAAAAAATTGTTCAACGTTACAGTTTGAATCTCGATAGATATTGTGGTAGTTGAATCTCCAACTACCGCATCTACCATGACATTAAAGTACCTTAGACCAAAAAAAAAATTATATTTGACGCAACGTTTTTTTTTTTTTTTAAGTTAGTTTTAAAATTTGAATTTTTTTTTTTACTTTTTTAAGCAACAAAAATACTTTAAGCAGTATGAAAATTTAATTAACAATTAATATTTGATTTAAAAATTATTATCTCATTTTAAAAGAAATTAAATTTAAAGATGGATTCCCCCATTAACTTTTATACCTCTTATAAAAATGCCGGTTTGAACTGTTAATTACCTGAAACTTTATTGTCTTGCATAAGGTGTGTATGGTCTAATTGGGTTAGTTCATGGTTTTAAAGAGTGATTACCATCCTGAAATGTTGCTTCAACCTATTAGGGAGGGTAACAACCCTTTTCTTAAAGGAATTTGGCAATACTCTCAATAACTAGATATTATCTTTTTTATAATTAATAATGAAACTTGAAATTATTTGTATTTAAAATTAAATCTCATGATATGTCATAATTAACATCTTTATAATATTTTTTTATAAGAAAGAGTGATAATTACAGCTTAAAAACAGAAACTCTAAACTTCCAAATTAGTCCACTTCAGAGGAGTATCCTTTCTCTCAAGAACAGTCAATACTTCTTACGAAAGATTGAAACAAAGGTAAACCTTTCAAGCTCTAGTTGATGCAGTCCTAATTAACTTTTCTAATTACAAAAGATTGAAACAAAAATTAACTTCTCAAGCTCCAGTTGATGCAATCCTAATGAACTATTCTAACGGTAAAACTCACGTCGGTAGCCAACAAGTCACGTCCTTGGGAGGCGATGTCCAATAGAAGGCCACACCTCCAATTGGACAAAAGTACGCTGAACACCACAATTTGAAATTGACTTTACGCATCCCACGTGAAACTGTCGCTCACAACAGACGATTTAAATCATTTTCGCTTTATCGCTATCGGCACTTCATTTAATCGTTTTCGTCGTGGACAAGTTGAATATAAAGTATTTTTTAATATTATTAAGTTTTTATTTTAATAGTAAAAAAATTAATTTTAAAATTTCAAATTTATATTTTATTATAGGTAAAATTGTGTTTAGTTTAGTTAATCATAGTTCTTTTAGTTTATTTAATTTGAGTGAAATGATTTTTATAATTATTAATTTAAAAAATACAATATATTAATTATGATGATAATTTTTTAAAATACTTTTTAATTTTATCAATTTCATATAAAATTTTTAAAAAATTTTAATTCATATCACTTTAATATATTTTTTATTCGTATTATAATAATATTATATTTAAAATTATTTGATTTAATTCTCAACTTAAACCTAATTTGACACATTAATCCATACCAATACAGTGTAATTAATGTACAATCTATCAATATAAAACAAAACAAAATATGAGATAAAATATCATTTTTATCCATAATTTTAATTTTTAAATTATTTTATTAAAAAATATATTTTTTATAATTATTGCTATCCACAAATTCTAAAACTAAAAACGGTTGCCCTCCACAAATATATTTGTGGTTGGATTGCTTCGGCTGACATGAAGAACCAATGACACAGGTCAGGTTCAGTGTTCAACGCGGAGTTTGCATTGTTTGTGATGTGTAAATGTTTGACCATGAAGCCTCGCGCTGCCACAGATTCCAAGGTATTAAAAATGTGTTCGCTAAATCCTTGTCGCCTGTGGGTGATGAAAGTCCAATGACGAAAGCTCTATACGTCAGTGCATGAGTCTCTTAAATTAAACTATTGCTTACTTATATAATAAAAACCCATTATTTTTTCTCATAGGGTTTCATAATTTCTTTTAAATTGAATTAATTCGATAGTGTGGATTACCATTTTAATTAAAATTAAGTTGTTTTGTGCGCCAATAAATAATAATGTAACAATAAAATAAATAAATAAATATTTGATATATTTTCCTTTTCCAGTCACCGGAAAAACAGTGATGGAATCAAATTTTTTATTTAGTGGGAGTTTAATTTAAATATATTAACATATAAAAATAACAGTAAAATTAAAAATGATATTAGTAATAATAAAAATTGAAAATTTTACAATTATTTTTGATGCAGTTTTATATTTTAAAAACATAGCACAATAATTTAAGTATATTTTTTCAATATATACCATTAAACTATTATTAAACAATTGATCATCTCTCACGCAAACAATTTTGAAATTATTCATTACAGATAATATTCTCTGTATTGTAAAATTGACAACTAATAGAATTGTTTCAACAACAAATAAATTAATAAATTCAATTTATCTTTTTTAGTTTTAATTATTCTTATCACGATTAGCAAAATTGTTAATTCCTTTTTAATCTCGAAAACTCAATACTAAAATACATATTTGTAATATAAATTTTAAAATGAACTTCAAACAACAAAAGATTTATCGAAAATTTCATTAAGATAAAATTTAATAAAAAGTAATAATTTATATTTATCTAACAAAACTTGCCTGGCAAAGGATTAAAGAAAAAGTTTGTCTTTTCCATTTTTTTTCAACACACTAATAATCCCAAGGATCAAAATAGTTTCGTTTTATTTTTTTCCTTTCTCGTTGAACACGTGCACAAATAAGAAACTTCTTTAGAAAAACAAGAACTGTTAAGTCTAAATAAGCTCAACAAAAGATCTAGGCCATGAGAACGTTAGAGCGGGCATCTGAATCCCATGCACTATCAAACAAATATCAGCAAAGAAAATAAACCATTATCGAATAAAGTTTGGAACAACGTTATTTTCGTGGTTGGAGGAAACATAAAAAGGTCACCATTATTCTTTTTATTTTTGTTTTGTTAATATCTTTACTTAATAATGAAGTCGTGTAATGTGAGAATTTATTGTATTAAATTATTATTATTTTGTTTTATATTAATGCCAACTGTCTAGAGATTTCGTTATTGGCCGATGCCGTAAGGATGGTTGTTCTACCAGACAGGTTTCATCAAATCAAAGCAGGTTTTTGGTACGTATATGAAAAATATCGATGAAGAAGACAAAACTCTTTCTAGACAGGTCTTCGGATCTCATGAAATCAATGCATGTTTGAAGTCATAATCGGTGATTTGGTGGTATTTTTTCCTGTTCTTTTACAATGGCAGCCATTGTTTAGACCCAATTAGGGAAGATATCTGTTAAAAATTTCTATGAACTTATGTCCTGAAAATGGATCGAACATGTTAAGTTATGTGCTTGCTTCACTGTTTTTGGATAGTAACAAATAATATGAAAAAGAAATACGAAAACCCTAAGAAAGTAAGCACTTTTCCAATAAAGATTATCATCCTATGAATTACATTAGTAGTTAAATTTTTTAATTTTATAAATGGAATTAAAAAATGAGCGTATAACTTTTTTTTTAAATATTTCTTACATGTATCATTCTTTTAATATTAAAATAAAAAAAATTGAAATCAATATATAAGATGCATAATCCTTACAATAATGGTTTAAATAAGGCAGAATGCATTTAATTAAGGCTTTTCCGATAATGTTCTAGCACAAGTTATTATATCAGGAAGGGGAGGGAAGTTAAGTTTTGGTATCAGGAGTGCAAGATATAAGGTGTTAGTCTCAAGTTCGAATTTTTAAAGACGTGAAAGAAAATTTTGAAGGTTAATGAACTCAAAAAAAAACAATACAATTGAGGACGATGTCATAGCAGTCAGACCAAAAGCCCATGAGGGGTTATGTCTGTGTAGGCTGAGCTGGGCCGATACAGTATATGCATATGACATGCATAGTCCAGAAATGCTTGGCTGTACTAGAAGCTTTTGTTATTCGTTAAGCTTGTGGTATGATTTTACGTAAAGGGTGATCTAAGGTCACGGTGGAATCTGACGACTAAACTTTATTCCACCTCTCAATAATCCTGCTATCTATGCTCTCTTTAGTCGACAATTTGCTGACGTTAGGATTGTGAGCTACTAATTGATAGAGATGAAAGTTTTAAACAGATGATACCACGTGAAAAGAATATAAATAAAATATATGTATGTGAAGTCGATTAAAATTAGATAAAAATTATATATGAATATAATAAAAATTAAAAATAAAATTTTGTATATTTTTTATCGACATGAACTTTAATACAAAATTTTCGTATTTTACGAATACAAATTTATATAACACAAACAATAATTGTTAGTATCAAATATTGTCCTTTGAATTGGATATTTTTCTAACTTCATTGCTGGGTAGGGTAATAGAGTTGCTGATTGTGTGTGTAACGAATGACAAGAATCGGACGTTGTCTCCCACCTAAAATGGTGGCTCTTCTCTTGTCGTAATTGTTTATTAGTGGAAAAACAAACAAATGAAGATAACAAACCTAACGGATGAGAGAAGAATTAAGTTCGAAAGTCGAAACCCTCTTCTCCCTTGTTTTTTATGTACCTAAAAAAAGAAAGTGACCTCAAACTCGCCTGGCTCTTAAATGATGCATCATCTCTGCCTCTCTGATCAAGGAGTATAATAGGTAAGCAAAGCCAACAGAGAACAGTAGGCAGGAGTCCTTTTCTTTAAGTTGTGCATTGTTTGATCATGAAGATATAAACCTTTAAAATGTAAAATCTGTAATGGATTGCTAAGGAAATCCGCCATACAAACCTTAAGCCTTAGTTTGACAATGCTTTTGCAATTGAAGGTAATCCAGATTGAAAAACAAAACTTGGGTTGATAGAGTCATCCCTCCAATGATCCAAAATTGCTTCTAAACTCAAATTAGATGATGTTTACCAAACGCAATAACTATAACCCATTTCTGTAAGCGAGCAACTCTTATTATCAAAATATAAATCAGGTTTTGAGACTTCTGAGTCCAAGAAGAGACAATGGCAGAGACAGAAGATAGGACAATGTCATTAATGAATTAGACCAGGCACAGCAGGATGGGTGCACTTCCAGCTGTGGTAGTAACTGTACTCGGGTTCTTCTCATTATTGCATACATTTCTCTGAGGAAACAAGCAATTACTCAAGAAGACCCTTGCTGATTTATGGTCAAATTGGACTCATATGCAGAACAAATGAACAATCCTAGAGGCAGTTCAACTAAAAGAAAATGGGGATGAGACGGGGCTAGAGAAGGGTGGTCAGAAACTTCAAGCAGTTGAGCTGAAAATCAAAGCATTGTTTAGACTTCCAAAGCTATGGCTAGCTAAAGCTTTCGCATATTGATGCAATCCTATTTCTACCTAAGTTATAATTTCAGCACTTGGCTGTGAGCAGATGACCACAAAACAATGGAGGAGAGCTGTAGGATTTAGTGAATAGAGTTCCTCAATATTTGAATGGCAATCTACTTTTCCAGCCACAGAATCAAAGCTTGATTGACCTTCCATTTCTTGCAAATTTTCTAAAGGTTTATGAACCCTTCCTGCAATTACCCTGCACACTACCAGAGCTTTTCTTAGATTCCGGTTCTCTTCATCAAGCTTAATGCACTCAAAAGCTCTTTTACTTTTGGAAGAAGTAAAAACACCCCGGAAACCGTTGGATTCCTTCTTGGTGAAGAATCCATGTCTTAGAATTGGACACACTCCGCATTTCTCCAATGTGCATAGGCTTGAAGTGTTTTTCATGCCAAGAGAGCATGCAACAGTAGTGCCATAGAACCTCAAAAGCTCATTCCCATCAGCCACGCAACGTGGATGTTTCTTGGATAGTTTGTTAGCCTTAATCTTTACCATTTCTCTGTAATCTTCAAACTGAGCAATAGTTCTTTGCATGTTGTGAACCTTCAATATCCTTTCAATCTGAACAAATTTATTTTCAGACTCCGAAAAACTCGTTTGGCAAATTAATTCCACAATTTTCTTGGAGGAGTCTCCTTCAGAAAGTACAGTGACTGCACGTATGAGACAATTGTCAGGTTTTTCAATAACCAGAACTACTTAATATAAAACAATTGGCATTCCAGAAAATTTCTCAATGACTATTGCAAGCAGCAGCCAGCCACTATAACAGTGTCAAGAGGGGAAAAAAATGCAATCAGATAGCTTGGTTGTTTTTAGAACAATGTAATTAGTCAGGATTAGCAGGCCAATAAAGCAGAAACCAATGTGGATTGAACATCAAAGGAAGGTCTTATCTGTTTAGGTTCTGCGACTGCATCATCCTAATTAACATATGAAAAATGCATATAAAAATGTATAAATGGATAAATGAACTTTACCAGCATGCTTGGAGAGGTGATGAGCTTCTATGGCCTTCAACTTTTTAAAATTTTCACCACATTTTTGGCAAACAAAACCTTGGGACTCTGCATCAGCAGATCTCCTAGGCCTTGAAGAGACGCCATTCCTTGAGAGGCTGAACGAGCTTCTGCAGCTATAGACAGGCTCTATAAGGCGGTCTCCAGGGCCAGGTGTATCAGGCCTAAGGGTGCCCACAAAAGTTGAAGCCCTCTTGCCACTCTCATTATCATCACAACACCGAGTATTAATCTTGAGCCCACGTTTTGAGCCAGTGAAAGCTACTTGATGGGTCATCGGATTCCATATGTCACTGCTCTCTATAGATCTTGGGTTACCAATTGTGTACCTCTTGCTTCCATGAATGACATCTCTTAAATTGGATAAAGATCTTGAACACCCAAACCTACATAGACATTGCTGTCTTGTCTCACTACTGTTGCCTTTGGGATCCTGGACATCAAACAACTCTGCTTTACATTTAACTGATCTCTTGAGACTAAACCAAACTGCGAGCATCTTCTGCCGTATTTTCTCTTATTCTCTGCCAATATGTTTTTATGTCTTCAATCTCCGAAAGCTCCTAAAAATCCCATCTTCTAAGCCTCTGTTACACCACTAGAATTACCAAGACAAGCGTACATTCCATCAAGGAAAGCCAAATTTCTTTGCATTTTGTGCACTATTCAACGCGTTTGTCAGCGATTTCCTTGTTCAGAACAGCCATATCCATAACAAAATCTTACACGTTTTGAGAAAGAAAATCTCAGGCAAGTTAAAAGAATGCAGATTAAGATATGCCATATATTTGCAATCATTTAAGTTGCCATTTCTTTCTTCTCCTTTGTTTTGAAGATTAATGTCAAACTTATGGGTTAGAAACACTATAATAAACGCCCTCAATCAATCAAGAACTAATTATTAGAGATCCGAAATGCCCTGATTCTTAGGTGTCAGACATTTAAGAGATTTCATGGCCTACTGATTCCGTGAAACAAGCTAAGAAACATTTGCCTTGACTCCCAACTCGAGTCTTAACTATGCTACCTTACCTATAATCAAAGGCAGAAATTGTCATCAGTGGCTAATCATCAATCGCCAAAAGAATTATTGTCACTCCTTCCGCTGGAAACACGTACTAGTATTTTTTTTTTTGGGTACTATAATACAAATAAATTCAATTATTTCCCCAGAAACATTGAAAATTTTATTTTAACTTTATTGCAATAATAGCCAATAAAGTTTTCATTTTCATTCAACTTCACACTCACAGCACAAACATAACACTCAGACACTACATGTACCAGCATTAACATGACAAATTATAATAGAAAACTGTTCTCTCTAGAAGTCTATCAGTTCAGAAAAGAAAATAAGAAGAACCAAGAACCGAGGTGTGATTTTTCCCGAGATTGCGCCCCCTCAGACACTCTAAATCCATTACCTGAGACTGATCCACAAAGAGGTTTACCTGAAAGCACAAGCCATTAATATGGATGATATACACACAGAACATCAGAATTTGGTCCGAGGAAAACTGAGTGAAAAATCATTATACCTTTGGTCCATATTGTTTGACAAACCACTCAGAAGCTCTTGCATTAGAAGCTTCAAACATGGTCCTCTCAAGACCTAGACGCCCAATAACCTTTGCAATTATGTCTGCCCGTACAGAATCAGCTTGTTTGCATAGATCATCTGCATCAATCATTATCATGTCTGCACCAGCTTCAAAGCATCTCTCAGCCCTTCTAATCAGTAGATCCACATCTTCAACAAATTCTGCAAATAAAGGTAAGCTTACGATTATAGACAGGTTTTCCCAACCCAAAAGCATAAACACAATTGAGTATTCTTCCAGGGACTATTCACCAGAAAGGCTCAGCAGCCACTTTGCCTTAGCTAAGCAAATACAATAATTGTGGCTGTTTCCAAATTAGCTCAGAGACCACATTGGTTTAATTATCTCTTACCTCCAAAACTATTGCTTCCTATTCTATATCTCTCAGGTCAATGTAGTACAAAAGATATCAAATAGATACAAGAACAACTATCTTGCGGCTTATAGTTGGTATAACTACAAACCCTTTACAAAATTACTTATCCAAAGCAATTTCAAGACAAAACAATCATGGCCCCAAGAGGACGTGAAATTCCATATTTAAATGGTTCCACTCACTCTAAACACGGCAAAAGCTGAACGTTATTGCTAAGACATGTTCATAGAAACAAAGGAGGTTCTCAAAGAGGCAATCATTAAAAAAGCGTTAGCTATCTATTCCACTGTTCCGAAGCTTAATAAATATAAAATAAGGCAAATTCAAAGCCCGCATGAGAAATTGGACAATCATTAAAAAAAGTACAAACTCGTTTAAAAGAACCTGATCCCATACCAGTTGATCGAGGTGAAGGAGGAACATAAGCCCCAAATGCCCTATCTCTACCAATGGGAATATCAGACTTGTTAAACTTGATAGCAAACTGAGGTTTGGCTTTTAGGCCTCCACTTTTAATCAATCTCACATATCTCAAAAGAGTTTCTTCAGGAACTTCAAGTGATGTCACATTAAGCTCAATCGTGTCAAACCCCATTTGCTTACACTCCTATAAACATTAAATTATTACTATATCAGAAGGCAAACACTTGAAAAGAATCAAAAGTTTCATCTGGGTATAGCAAGGCTCACCTCGACATAGTCTTTAAAAGCTGATGGACCTTTACGAAGCAAATGCTCTGCCCAATCACCAGTGCTAACATAAACATTATGCTGGTGAGCCATGTCAATCACTTGTCTGAGAAACGATTTTGGCATCAAGCTATGGGAACCCCCAGAGAACTTCAATCCATCAACAAATTGACCCATTGACTCAAATATATCCTGGTAAAGGAAGCAAATTTTCAGCTCAACCCACACCAACAAAGAAGTTGATCAAAAGTAACAAAAACCCATTAATTTCCATACCTGGAGGACGTTCTGGGTCAAGAGACTGTGATTGGGTCCTCGCATTTCCGTGACCCCAAACCGGCGAGGCTTTTCGGGTCGATCCTCGTTTTCCTCGAACTTCTTCAATCGGTAATATATCGACATCTTTGTTAACCCTTCCTTTCAGTATTCTGGAAAGGGAAAAGAGAGAATTCGTCCGCAATATATATATTTGGGGATAGTTTGCTTGGATTGATAAGATGCTGACAACAACAATCTTTGTTTGGCGTTTGCGCTGGGACTTTTGAAGTTTTGAGTTGGTTCTAGAGAAATGTTTCTGACAGTGATAGACTCGTTTCATGGTCGGGACCCGCCCAACACCTGTAATTTCTCAACTTTTTCACGCCACGTGTAACAGTTATTTTAGGCAAGAATTTCTTTCTTGTCAAAGGCCCAACTCAATCTTATTACTAAACTTCTTTTTTTTTTTAATCTTTATCATGTTTAAATTGTGAAATCTGTTCTGTAGATGACATCCGTAATTTTCATGAATTGTCAGAAGTTGGTAATTAAAGATTTGGATTTTAAACAATAAAAATTATACAATAAAATACATTTAACTGTATTTTTCATGATTTAAATACATATTTATTGGTAATATTAAAATTGTCAGATAAAAACTTGTTTGATTCCAGGATTCTTAGCTAAGGTTTTGAGTATGTCATTTGCTTCTCGAAGTTATATATGTTGAGACCATCTTTTCCATGATTCCAAGACGTTTTGATCAGTTAACTGAATCTTGAATTTGGGTACTCCGGAAAAGAAAATGGAGGGCCAAGACATCATACAGTTGCATGCCACTTCCAATGCACCAAGCTTGTGATTTGAGAATTAAGCCTATGATTAAGATTAAGTTAGGATTATGGTTTGCTGTTCACATATCTCAGGGATTGATCAAATGTTTCTCTCACTTTGGTGGATATATAATCTACTTTTCTTGTTCTCCATGGAAGGAATCCGAATTCCAAAGAAAAGAAGGTGAAAAAGAAGAATAAAAAAAATGTATGAACAAAAGAAGCTTTCAATCCAAGACTCACAGATTACATGCAGCCAATCTCTCTTGTATTTGCTACTATTAATCTGCATGCCTGGCCTGGTCCTACTTTATTCTTATTCTATTCTTCATTCAGACTCCAGAATTCATAAAGCTTGCCCTTATAAAGGGAGCCTTTCACTGAGAGATTTCTCCTGCCTTCCTTTACGTAAGACATGGCAAGAAACTTTGGTTTTCTGATTTGTCTCTTGATCATGGCTATGGACATTACTGCTGGGATACTTGGGATTCAAGCTGAAATAGCTCAAAACAAGGTACGGTTAGAATGAAAAGAGAATTCTAGTCTAAAGTTTTTCTTAATGATATCTAGATATGGTGTTGTTGAACAGGAGAAGCATTTGAGGATGTGGATCTTTGAGTGCAGAGAAACCAGCTTTAAAGCTTTCAAGCTAGGACTGGCGGCAACAGTGCTTCTTGGCCTTGCCCATGCTATCGGCAACTTACTTGGTCGTTGCGTATGCATTTGGACCAGGGAAGGCTTAGACAGAGCAACTGCTAACAAACAATTAGCCACGGCTTCTCTCATTCTCTCATGGTATGTCTTCTAATATCCTTTCATCTCTCTTTCTCTCTCTCTGCCTAATTTCTTCATATCCACTTCTCCAAGGCCTAAAGTTGATAACAACCTGAAACAATCTCTATGTCCAGGCCTGCCTTGCCTTTCCCAATCCATATTCAGTAGTGTTTGTTTGCCAGATTTATAAATCATGCTTTCCTTTATGGTCAAGAAACATCAATCTAAAATCTGTACTGATTTTGTTTTTGAGTGAACGGATTTATAATCATGCCTTCTAAGCTGTGTGATGACAAAAACAGGTTAGTGTTAGCGGTTGGATTCTCAATGCTGATCATAGGGACACTTTCAAACTCAAAGTCGAGGAAAACATGCGGCATATCCCACCATCGGCTTTTCTCCATTGGAGGAATTCTATGTTTCATTCATGGACTTTTCACTGTTTCTTACTATGTATCAGCCACAGCAGCAGCCCGGGAAGATAGAACAAATCGATCTCAAGCCACCGCCTAATTTCCCTTATCCTTCTTTCCCAAGCTTTGTAACAAAGTTAACATTTGATAATTGATTTTTAATTATTTGTACTGACATTTTGAATATAACCAGTTTCATGAAAGGTTTCTTGAAAGCAGAAGCTTAACAAATTAACAAGTTTAATAGATAAAGATTCCCTTTGGATAGCGTAGAAATGAAGGTGTCTCTACAAACGATGAAGAACGCTTACATCAAAACCAAAATACAACAATTCTCTTAGCCAAGCTTGGCAAGAACATCGTTCAGAGTAGATACAGTCTGAGCATAATACTTCTCTGCTTCAGGGGTGCTCTTGATCTTGACTGCATGATCCAGCTGCAAGAAAATATGATCATAAGAAAAGAAAATTCATATCAGATCAGAAACTCGTGATAATTTACAATGTTTCATTAAATGATAGTAACTGTGTGGCAATTATGCAGCAAAAACCAAAGCAAACTCAAAACTTACGTCGTCGATGGTATCGAAGAGCTTTTGGATGAGTTCCTTGAGAGACTTCTTCTCCTCTTTGGGCTTGGAAGAAATGATAGTGTTAAGGTCATAGCGGAGACACTCAGCCTTGAGACGGAGATTATTCTGGACGTAGGGCCAGGCCTTTTTGTCAATCAAACTCTTGACACCAAGAATGTCCTGGGTTGATTCTTTTGCCCTCTGAGCTGCCTGAGCTGGAACAAGTGGTTGGATGAAGAACCTATTTTTTCTTAATGGGAGATCAAGGTCTCTTGCCTCATCAGAATTCAGAGTTCCAGCTGCCAACATACCGATTTGACCATCAAATTACTGAAATGTATCAAATATATAATGATTCAATTTTCAACCATCAAATTTCAGTTGGTCATGTTCTTATGGACCCTACACTACAAAGTAAAGTTGATTAAATTTGGGAAACTACATTGGTGGTCAACCAATCCTCTAAGCAATTTATCAGGGATTGTTTATGAATGACCTACTAGAAACTATGATCAAGGTTCCTATGCAAAACCATTTCATCCGGATTTCATGTATTTTCTTCACTATTCGAAGCAAACTACTACTCAAACAAAGCTGAATGCAGGAAGGGAAAAAATCATTATAAGGTCTGTAGAAATTGAATGGAATTGATAACTTACGCAATCCACCAGAGGGTGGGGGAGTTGGGCCAATCTTGGCTTGAACAAAGGAGCCTGTGGCCAAACCAGCAGCAACAAGACCCAGCAAGGCTCTGCGTCCAGTTTCAAGCTACGTAGATGCCTGTTGGGCTCTAACGGTGAAACCAGGTCTAGCCACATCCACTCTATTGTTGCTAGCAATGTTCAAGCGACCAAGTTGGAGACTACGTTCCAGGACAGCCTGTGAGGAGCCATGTAAGCCAGCCATGGATGCCATTGCTTGTGCCATCTCCTCAACCAAGTGTTTTCTATGTTGCTGATATGGTCTCAACCAATTGTGCATAGACATGTGGTTGTCGATGATATTGGCAGTTGACATGTTGGATTGGGTTTCATGGTCTTCTTACACGTAGACTCTGAAAAATTTTGCATTGGCAGTACAGATTGTCAGACTTCAACTAATGGCATTGGCAGTACAGTACGCAAAACGTGGTATTTTCTAGATACCGGTTATAGTAGTTTTCTGAGGGAAAGTAGGTCGCCATTGAAGTGATTTCACTCTAACCTAATGAGTTGAATTAAAGTTCTCATGAGTTTCAGCCTAAAAATAATTTATAATAAAAAATTTTATGTTTAAAATTTTATTATGATAAATTCTTTAGATGACATAATATATGCTCTTATTTTGAAAGAAGTAGATTATTTTGTAAAACTTTGTGAGTATATGTCAAACATAAAATAATTTTTAATTTTTGTTAAATTTATTATATAAATTTATTTACAGATTTTATTAAATTTTAACTAGCTTCGGTATTATCGTATCATGTAAGTGAACAAAGTTCAACTGAGCTTTAAGATGTGTTGGTGGCCATAAGAGGCCCAGTTTTGATCCATCGAAGTCCGTCCAGTGAATATGGGCCAATCGGTCAGCAAATGGGTCTAGCGGGTTAGTGTAAATGGGCTAAACAACCCGACCCAATTGGGCCCAAAATAAGTTAAAGTATTGTTTTCCTATGGAGAGGCCGCCAAATCTAATTTCAAATCAGTTCAAAAGTTCAGTCTCCAGCTCCACCCCTCTCTTTCTCTCCTTTCATTTTCCAAACCCTAACGTTCCAATTTGTTCCCCAAATCCAAAATTTCCAAGAAATTAAATAAAAATCAATATCTTGAACTCCAGTTTCTTCCATAACAAAGGCCCAGATCCAATCCTCCTCTGATTTCCTCACTACAAAATACTATCAAACAACTCTCAGCAACAGCTTCGGCTGAGTTTCAAATATGGCTTCCCGCAACCAGAACCGACCTCCTCGCAGCCCTTCCACTGTAATCGATTCAATCCAATTTTTCTTAAAATTCTCTCATTTTTTTATTTTTTATTCATGTTTCAATCTGTTTGTTTTAATTATTTGCTGTTCTTATTGATAATTTCAGAGGAAAGAACTTGGAGATGAAAATCCATTAGACAAACGAAGAAGGCTTGGGGTAAGAGGAAGAGGAGGGGGAGCAACAGGAACCGGGCGAGGCCGACAAGCCTTTGCCGTTGTTAGCAACCGCCAAGACGTTACAACCGCCGCTAATGCAGAGGTCGGGAACGCCGAGGAATGTCCTAATCATGAATTCACCAAAGAAGAAGTCGAAGCGATACTGAACGAGAAACCGAAAGCAAAAAAGTTCGATCTCAAGGTATGACTATTGTTGTAATCAGTTCTTTAGTTATCTAAAATATTAATTTTGTTATTTTTTTTATTGTTGGTATTGGTGATTATTTGGTGTAGGCTAAATATGAACACGCAGCTGAACATAATAAAAGGCTTAAGCTTTGTGTGAAATGGTTTCAACAATGGGATGAGAATCATGTACTTGATAAAGAGAAGCTTAAGAATTCACTGGAATCTGCTGAGAAAAAATGCATTGACACTGGTAACTTATACTGCTTTCGAAAAGTCGGTTTAATTTATTGCTAGATGTTGTTAATTAACTTTTCTGTTCTGCAGAGTTAGAGAAGAAAAACAAGGAGGAAGAGTTGAATGCGGTTATTTCAAAGTTAAGGGACAATAATACGTCTTTAAAGGCGAAGCTTTCCAAGGAGGTGTCTGAAAAGCTGGTATGATCTTAATCTTAGTAATCTACCATGCATATCCTTTTTCCTTTAATGTTTATATACACGTTTGTTGGTTTTCAAAAAACTAGGATGCTATTGACCGCCATAGAAGTGAAAATGAAGCCAGGGTTACAGCTGAAAAGTCGGTTGCTTCTCTGACAGAAGAGCTTGAAAAAGCTCAGCAGGACTTAGCAGCTGCTAATGAGAGGGTAATGTATAAGTATATATACTTATATATAAATATCCTTTGCTTCTTTTTTTCTTTTGAAATTGATGCTATTATTAAATCAGTCTTTATTGTGCAGGCTGCCTCGCTTGACAATACTCACAAGCGATTACAAGAGTACATCTTGAGCCTTCAACAGTACAATTCCAAATTAATCACTGACCTTGAAACAGTTCGCGAGTCACTCAAACGTGTAGAAAAGGAGAAACTGACTATAGTGGAGAATCTTAGCACTTTAAGGGGCCACTGTAGTTCATTGCAAGAACAATTAACCTTGTCAAGAGTAAGTTTTTTTTTATCAGCTTGATCAATCAGCCTGTTCATTGCATTCTGTAGCACTGAGTTTTGCATGGAGACAACAGTTTTCATATTCAGAAGATTTTCTTATCTTTTGAATCTTATTGTTCTCAGGCTTCACAGGATGATGCTATTAATCAAAAGGAAACATTAGTTAATGAAGTCAAATGCTTACGAGGGGAACTACAACAAGTGAGGGATGATCGTGATCGTCAAGTTTCACAAGTGCAAGCCTTATCTGCAGAAATTGTGAAGTACAAAGAAAGTACTGGAAAATCATTTGCAGAATTAGATAACTTGACAATGAAATCAAAGTCCTTGGAGGTTGGTCAGTTTATTTCTTGCAAGTAGTAAAATCCATTTTGGCAAGCTTTCCTACTTGCTAGGTTTCTTTTGCAGGAGACATGCTCTTCTCAAAGGGAGCAAATAAGAATACTGGAGCTTCAACTTGCAGCTGCAAATGAGAAACTAAAGGTACCAATGACGTTGCTTGTTCTTTCTTTTCCTATCTTTCGATAGTCTTGTTTTTTTTTCTTGTTTTGCAAAATTATCATCAATCTTGTTCTTGATGTCATAGCTTGTTCTGTCTTTTCCTATCATCTCTAGATGATCGATTTATCAGCTTCAGAAACAAGGATGGAATATTTAGATCAAAAAAGAATCATACAAGAACAACAAGATCGGTTGGCAGATATGGAACATAAACTTATTGAAGGAGAGAATTTAAGGAAAAAGCTGCACAATACTATTTTGGTACTGCTGCTTCATTACTCGTAATTTCTTGCTTATAATTCTGTAATGATACTAAGTTATCTTTAATTGCAGGAACTAAAAGGGAACATTCGAGTATTTTGTCGGGTACGTCCTCTATTACCAGATGATGGTGCAGCAGAAGGTGCAGTTGTCTCTTATCCTACATCTATGGAATCTCTTGGCCGTGGCATTGACTTGATACAAAGTGGTATGAAAAATCTGTGTTCTTTCTTTCTTATTGAATTTCTGTTTAATATAAAATGCAACAAATCATTTTTATCTTACTTTACACAGGGCAAAAGTATCCTTTCACGTTTGACAAGGTTTTCAATCATGAGGCTTCACAGCTAGATGTTTTTGTGGAGATATCCCAGTTGGTACAGAGTGCCCTTGATGGATATAAGGTGATTCAGCTACTTTATGCTCTTGTTTTTGCAAATCTAAGCAAATCTTTTTTACTGCACTAGGAATGTAATCTATGGTGACTGGTAGATAATGATTTTTTATTTTTTATTGAGGAAGATTTAAGTTTGAGGCTAGTTGATTTCTTTTGTACATGACTTTTCTTGTTTGAAGTTGAATTTTACAATGTCTATGGTGATATTTCAGTTATTAAATCACTGGTAATTGTCTAGGTTTCTATCTGATCTGCACATTTTCCCTTTGATACAAAGGAAACATGCATTGATAGATTTTGGTGGTTTGTTTTGTTTGGCAGGTTTGTATATTTGCTTATGGACAGACAGGTTCAGGTAAGACTTATACCATGATGGGAAGGCCAGAAGCCCCGGAGCAAAAAG
This sequence comes from Firmiana major, assembly GCA_033439115.1. Lineage (NCBI taxonomy): Eukaryota > Viridiplantae > Streptophyta > Magnoliopsida > Malvales > Malvaceae > Firmiana > Firmiana major. Next base: position 1,012,808 of record CM065914.1, on the reverse strand, counting down.
GGTTGATACCGCGTTCATTGGAGCAGATATTCCAAAGCAGTCAATCGCTGCAAGCACAGGGATGGAAATACAAAATGCAGGTAATTTAATTTGGTTCTGATTTCAACTTATTACATTGGCCAACTATGGTCATAACCATCTCTTTCTAAAATTTTTAGGCTTCGATGTTGGAAATATACAATGAGACCATCCGCGATTTGTTATCAACCAATCGATCAACTGTTTCAGATCCAACACGCCCAGAAAGTGCAGTTTCTGGAAAGCAGTACACTATTAAACATGACGCAAATGGTAATACATATGTCAGCGACCTGACCATTGTTGATGTTAGTAGCATAACAGAGATTTCCTCACTTTTACGGCAAGCTGCTCAAAGCAGGTAAAATTGCTTGGAGTCTTGGTGATTTTTGCCATAATTATTGCATAGATTATGTCTAGAGTGGGTAACAGTATTAAAGCAAAAGCAACAGAGGTTTGTTACTGATATATATATATATATATATATATATATATATATATATATATATATATATATATATATATATAAGGCCTCTTGAGTTTTGTTCTCAATGTGTACAATATGGATGTTCGAGGGGGTTATACTTTTCTGCTTTGCAGGTCTGTGGGCAGGACACAGATGAATGAGCAGTCATCTAGAAGTCACATGGTTTTCACATTAAGGATATCAGGCATAAATGAGGTAAATACCCTTCCTTTAAGTGCTTTATGCTGAATCTCTTGATAACCCTCTTTCCTTTCTATACTGACATTTCTCTTCTTTGTTCCGTTAGGGCACTGAGCAACAAGTGCAGGGTGTTTTGAACCTCATTGATCTTGCAGGAAGTGAGCGACTGTCAAGGAGTGGTGCGACTGGAGATAGGTTGAAGGAGACTCAGGTGTTTAACATACCTTTGGATTTGTCTGTTCCATAAATTGTTCTTTAATTTTATTATGCTGACCTCTTTCCATGCAACCAGGCCATTAACAAGAGCTTATCGTGTTTGAGTGATGTCATATTTGCCTTGGCAAAGAAGGAGGATCATGTGCCATTTAGAAATTCCAAGCTGACATATCTTCTTCAGGTAAAGTGCCCTAATAGAGCTTATCATCTTTGATTGATGCCTTATTTGAGCTAACTCTGTTTTCTGATATCATATTCGAGTGCATATCACCATGATGGTGTCTTCTGAATGTGGCATCATTTTGAAAAGACATGACATATCTGTAATCTCGTCATGAAGTGGGGGGCAAAATGAATGATAGTATTTAGTTTTGCTGTTCTATCTGGTCAATCTAGATTTCCTTTTAAACTTGTTTCTATCAATAAACAGCCTTGTCTTGGTGGAGATTCCAAAACTCTTATGTTTGTCAATGTATCACCGGATCCTTCTTCGGTGGGTGAGTCGCTGTGCTCTCTCCGCTTTGCTGCTAGAGTGAACGCATGTGAAATTGGAGTTCCCCGCCGTCAAATGACCTTGCGGCCAGCTGATTCTCGGTTGAGCTATGGCTGAAATTATGATTATCAATCAAAACACATTCTTTTATAGCAGAAGTAACTATTTAGAAATCAAAGCATCACGCTTTATAACGAGTGTAATGACAATAAAACATATGCCTTGGGTATGTATCATCATCTATAGAGGTTCTGCTTGAGCTTGCTACTAATCTGTATTCTTAGATTTATGCTGTTTCTGATGGTTATGACTTATGACTGGAAAAAAAAAAAAAAAAATCAATTGGTTGACCATTGTTGTTACTTGTATGATCAAGTTCATCATTTGATGAATACATAAACAAAGGAATTATGTTTAATCAGAGTTCAGTTTTAGTCTTCCGAATGTTCCGAGTTCTGACTGTTGAAGTTTTTCTACATTCAATATTTCCACAAATTAAGAGTAGATTTGAGGTCCAGAGCCACGTCCATTAACCTTTGGCTATCGCCATTGTTTTCAGCCAGCTGACCTAGGACGATGAGAGGTCCAAGAGGAAATTTCTTAGCAATTAAATATAGACAAAATGACAAAAATCAGTAAAGTCTACACCTTCTACAAAAATCAGTAAAGTCATGCTCTTTAAAACACATATACAGGGAAGCTCATTCATTGTGCAGACTTCTTGGCGAACAAAGCACACGATAGTTCCTATGATATTCAAAAGCTGGATGGTATTCCTACTGGTTTAGGAAGTCTTCGTCAGTTGGATGTAATGGGTATTGGTTTACCCAGGTTTTCACATATACCAAAAAAGAAGTTATCAGGATAAGAAGAAAATGGTTTTCCGGAGGAAGTCAATAATTTCGGAGGGTTCCTTTTGTCTTTTCCTTCTAGGCTCTTCGACGTTCTAACAATTCTGATCAAGATAATGTGGGAAAAGGTGGGTCTAGCTTTTCATATTTTGTTCTAGTCTAAAAGGCGTTACTCTTTTTGCAAGTAAAATAACAAAAACATAAAAGAGGATTGCTCAAGGAGATGAAAGAGAAGGAAGAAAGAGATGGAGATAGAAGAGCAGCAGAAAAAGTATAGAGTTGTGATTCTTGTGAAGGTTGACTCTGTTGAATCCTGGGACTTCTATGTTAACCAAGCCACAAATCAAGGCTGCCCGGTATGCTTTTCAGTTCTTCACTTTTCATGTTTGAAACTCTCTGGTAGTTATATTCTGCCTTGTCGCTTGTCATTGTTCTTAAAAACAATCCCCAATTCAGCTATCTCGATAGATTTCTTTTCTTTTCGGTTTGTTACCCATCTGCTCCATTTAAGGCTTCTCTACGAAAGTTTCATGCCTACAATCATGTCTTTTCATGCATGGTCTTTTGATCTCAAAGAAATGACTTCATTTGGTCATTTTTCTCCAGACATTTTGATTTCTTTTTTGGTGGGCCCTGTTCTAGATTGTTGTACACTTCACTGCTTCATGGTGTATGCCTTCAGTGGCCATGAACCCCTTTTTTGAAGAACTGGCCTCAGCTTTCCAAGATGTTCTGTTTCTCACTGTTGATGTTGATGATGTTAAGGTAAGAATCATAGAACCTCTGACATTCTGTTCAGATGTGAGTTTTAAATCATGATTTAGCATCTTTGAAATGTACCCTACACATAGAAATTAGAAATTTAGAATGAAGATAGATCACAAATTTAGAGAGAGTTCATATCTTCTTTCTCCTCGACATTTTGATCCATGTAGTGTTGATATGGTGAAGATTCCATTGATTGAATATAATTTTGCGAACTGCTGATATGGTGAGGATGTGCTAGAATCCACTTTGGAAAGATATGCTTTGGCTTGTGGCTTTACTGTTATCTGCTAATTAGATTACAACTTGCAAAGGTGAGGATAAGTGTCATCCTTCTTTGATAAAGTTGATTTTTGTTGTTATTATTAGGTACAATGATGTTCTCTGTGGGCTCCCTGGTTAGAGGTTTTTCTTTTTGTGATTCGTTGAAGTAGAAGCAGAATTATTTTTGGTGCTTTTGAATGTTAGTTTACATTTTGCTCTATAGCCTGTCCTCATACCATGTTAGGTTTTTGGTAGGGTCAAGCTGTTTAGCTATTATGAACTGGATAGGTCTAACAATCTTAGAGATATGACATGAACTGGATAGGTCTAACAAAAAAACACCACAAATAAAAAATACAAAAATGACAAATTAAAATTCGATAAATATTCTATTTGACTATGACAAAAATTAAAAAATAATTGTGTTTGGTGTATCAATATAAATTTTAATATAAATTTTGTGTTTTACACAACTGGATATGGCTATCGACTAGTGATCTGTTTCATTGCTATTTTTTTATGAAGATGACATGAATATTTCTTTCTGAGTGGAATTATTAGGAGGTAGCAACAAGGATGGAGATCAAGGCCATGCCAACATTTTTGCTGATGAGGGAAGATACTGTAGTGGACAAGTTAGTCGGTGCAAATCCAGAGGAGATAAGGAAAAGGATTGATGCTTTTGCGCAATCCATTCGTGTTTATGTTGCATAGTATCAATGCTTGTGATATTATACATCTTTGAACATGTAAAATGTGGTCTTCTTGTTCTGAGAAAACAAAATAAGGGTGTTTGTCGTGGTGCATCACTGAAGCACAGATGATGTTTTGAAGATCTCGTTGATTTTGAAGATTGTTGTTTTGCTTTTGATAATCTTTCCGTCTTTGCATGATTGCTTCCTAAGCTGCCTGTCTCCATTTACACCTATATGTCTCTGTCTGGGGATTGCGACCCATCCCCAAGTAATCTCTTTTCAAATGATTCATCGTGCATCTTTTGGTAGTTGACGTAGCTATCAGACAGAATTCTTCCATTCCAAACCGATTTCATTGCTGAAAGTGTTTTCTCGGACATGTGACAGAACGCAAATCATAGTCCATAGCTTGCTTTTATGACCGAAATGGGTTTAAGACCACGAGCCCCTGTTTCTAGGCTTATAACTTGTTGGGTGGTAGGAATTTCACGAGTTTCAAGCCCATTTTCTTGAGTAAATGTGCGGACTTCAGGCATTCCCTCGTCTACTTTAGCAAGTGGTGGGTTCCTGGTTACGGTGGTGGAATGAAAAAGAAATACTTTAAAAAGGAAAAAAAATAAAATCTTGAGTTTCTCTCAAATCCCTTTCAATTCCCAATGCCGAATCCAAAAGAAAATATTCTCTACCTTTTCCCATCGTCACAATCTTCCCACCCAAAAGTCCTCAAACCAACCAAATTCACTCGTTCCATATCTCTCTTTCTCTCTCTGTTTTCTTTTCTTTTCTTTTTAATTGTTTTTCTTTACTTCTGCAACAACCCCATCTTCCGCCATTGTGTCATTCCTGAATTCTTGCCGGGGATATGGTATCCCGGCAACAGAACGGGGAGGATCCGGCCTCCTCGGAAAATCCCAACGCTTGGATTTTGGATGATTATTGTTTGTTAGAAGACATTCCTGTCCCTGGTGGTGGCCTTCCCTCACTTGACCCTTCAGGCCCAATCTGGTCATCTCACTCCCTCACTTGCTCTGCTCCTCTCAGGTTCCCCTCTTCTTCCCTTTTTTATTTTTTTATGCATTTTAAAATGAAATGAAATTTAGTATTACTTGCTCATCTCACGTTTGATTAACTGAACTGTAAGTAGGTTTCTATTTCAAGTAACGAGTTTTCCAACATTGTGGTACTCAAAGCAATTGCTTTTGGCTTGTTTAATTCTGTTCCAAGTTGTCTGTCGGTTTAGCCTTGTTTAGTTTAGCATTTTTTTAGCGATGGAATTAGGCAATAAGCTGAGTGGCTGGCAAGCTCCCGTGGCCCGACTGCTCCCTCAAGCTAAGCTATGTTAATTTCTCATTGTACTTCAATACATGCTCATTATTCTTTCTTGATGTTTCTGCAGTGTTGAATTTAATGAATCGTTTGGGAATTCAGACAATCTTAACGAAACAGGCTCCCAAAAACGGTATACAGCTACTCAATTATTAGATTTTTTTCTTCGTATTCACTTATTCACTACTGTGATGCAGTTTCTGCTCTAGCTTGGATTTGCTGCCTGGTTTCACACCATATCTCTTCACTATTCTATCACAGGGTGAGGTCTGGATCATGCAGTTCATCTGGCTCCAAAGCTTGCAGAGAAAAGATGCGAAGGGATAGACTGAATGACAGGCATGTTTTGTTGCCGTGAATTCTGTCCCTTTAACCCATTTTGCCTTCTCTGATGTTGACATTTTCAGTATCTCAGGTTCTTGGAATTGGGTTCTATCCTAGATCCTGGAAGGCCTCCCAAAGTGGATAAGGCTGTTATGTTGGTTGATGCTGTTCGGATAGTTACTCAGTTACGGGATGAAGCCCAGAAACTGAGGGAGTCAAATGAGAGTCTGCAGGAGAAGATTAATGAGCTAAAGGTGAGCCTGGAGGTTGTTCATTTATTCTATGTTCTATATGCTAGTATACGTGGACAAGGGATGCATGTTAAATTTTTTATTTGATGCATCAACATAGGTGGATTGCGTGTTTAATTCTTCTGGGTTGTGCTGATTATAGCTCTATTTTGTAGGCTGAAAAGAATGAACTTCGTGATGAAAAACAGAGGCTAAAGACTGAGAAAGAGAATCTTGAGCGGCAAGTTAAGGCCTCGGTTTGTCAGCCAGGGTTCCTACCCCATCCTCCTGCTATTCCAACTGCATTTTCTAACCCAGGCCAGGTTGTTGGTGGCAAGCTGGTGCCCTTCGTTGGCTATCCTGGAGTTTCCATGTGGCAGTTCTTGCCACCTGCAGCTGCTGATACATCACAGGATCATATTCTCCGCCCTCCGGTTGCATAAGCGGGCAGGCTGTTATTTTGTGTCTGCCTTCCTCAGCACAAAGAACCCTTGTGCATAATTATCTTTGTCATTGAGCTTGGAAGTTAACCCTCATCACTGATTGCTCGGATAGCTTCTAATTTTATACAACTAAATTTTGGTCAATTATGTTGCCCAATCTCTGAAGTTAGGTATGCTAAAAGCTGGAAAGCAATGATTGCAGAGGTGGATTATATTATTATAGGATCTTGCAGTTAGGCAGTTTGTGTAATTTCTATTTAATATTAAGTAAAATCAGCTTACTTATTGAAATTTTTACCTGTTAGTTTCATTCTCTGCAATCCTTTGATGTATTCCATGAAAGGAGGTTCTGAGCTGCTACTTCATTTCAAAGCTCATATAAAACATAGTTCGCAATTAAACAAGTTTACAAATTGATTTTCAACAGGGTAGTTTGAATCCCATGTAACTGCCTGATGAGTAGTCCTCCCAAACACCAAGAGCTCCAAAGCTAGTCATCAGAATAGCACTCAGAGCCATCACTATACCAACTGAGAACACGATCAGTGATGCCCTTCCGAACACTTTTACGGCTTTCTGCACCACCAACAATCCAACTAGCGACGCGACAAAACAGATGACTGAAAATATAAGGGCTGTGCCAGTGTGCTCCATGCCCAACAGTAAGTACTGGAACGCAGACATTGTAGATGAGAAGAAAACCATGAAGGAACAAGTAGCTGCTGTAACCTGGACCAAATGATTAAATCATTGTTTTAGACTATAGATAATATATGGAACTCTAAACTGTTTAACAGGGGAAAATTGACAGTGTTTACCTCGGGGGCTACCCCAACCTGAAGAAGAAGTGGGCTTATAAGCATTCCACCTCCAATTCCAAAACCTCCACCCAAGCCTCCAGCCAACAGTGCCATTAAGGGGAAAACAAATTTGTTAACCCCCTTCACAAATAAGGGAAAAAAAAGATGTTTTTAGATAATTTTTTTTTTCAGTTTAAGTTGTCTCATGTCTGGTAGCTAGTAAATTTTGTACATAAATTTGTCAAGCACCTGCTTGTTTGGACCTTGGCATGCAATGGCCTCTTTTCTACGAAGGATCCATACAGTAAAAGCTATGGCAAGAGGAATTTGAAACAGTGAGAGAGTCCAATATCCTACCCCACAAGGCTTCAATGGTATGATACCCTGCATGTTTCATAAATAGTTAAATATTGAAGCATGCGATAAACTACACATAAATTTGAAGATCAACTCCATCATTCCTTGCAGTTCTGATTCTCTAAGACAAAGTGAAAAATCTCCTTTCTTTTCCATTTAAGAGTGAGGCAGAGAAGGTTCCCAAGAAAATTCAATACACCTCAATACAAAAGTGGGCTGATAGTCTCATAGGCAGTGCTCTGTCAAAATCGAATACTTGGACCATTCGTAGTTGGTTTAACATATTCCTCGTGATTTTCACTAAGTAAAGACCAAAGTGAGGTAGCTTTCACTTCGCTCTCTTTTTTTTTATTGTGGGTTGGTGTAAAGAAAGAGACATTGGCTGATTAGCTGAATCCCATGAGATATACTAAAGTAATCTTCAAAGGTGAGTACTGAAGAATTTTGTGACAGAGCCATAACCTAATGTATAGTACTTTTTTATGAAGTATGGGGTTTCAAAGTTGAAATCTCCAAAAACATTATCATATTACGTTTTGTCAATATAGATTCAACTTATTAAATGACATATCATGTAATAATAAGAAAGAATTGAAAATCATGCAAAGTTTAAAAAAAAAAAAATCAGATAATAAGATGAGAAGAGATACCGGTCCATAGCGGCTGCCACGAAGGACATAGATGACAAAGAAGGAAAACCAGACCATAATTAAGACGGTCAATTTCTTCCATGGAAACCTCGATTTGTCTTTTCCTTCCATACCCGCCAGAGGTTCTTCTAGATTCTTAATCTCTCCACTTTCACTACAAATTCCATTTTTAGTCACCCCATTCTCCAGTTTTTCATTCCCATATCTGGTTTCCTGATGTTGATCTGATTCCATCTTCCAATGCCCGACCCCATTTCTACATGTCTTAAAGGTAGACCAAACAAGGAATATGGCAAACAAGATGGTGATCAACCACCCTGGGAAGAAAAGGTTGCAAACTATTCCAACACTTACTCCTAATAACATGCAGGGCTCTAACAGAAGTGCTATGTCATAGTCAATTAAAGTCTTACCCCCGAACTTGGCACTTTTTGTTCGCAAGTAGTACATAACATTTGCAATTGACCCTCCTGTGACCATGAAAGCTGAGAAACTTGAGGCAGTTTTGAGGTCTAGACCCGCAACAATTGTCAGAATGGGAATAAACAACCCTCCCCCACCAATACCTCCCGCACTGGATATGGAGGCAGCTATGAAGCAGAACACGCCTGCCAGCACAGTAGGGGCTGATAGTTTCAGTCTGCTTCCCTGGAATTTTATCAGATGACTTCTCCAATCGACAGTTTTGTTGATGAAGCTGTTAATTGTGAGATTGTCTAGAATGGGTTGCGTTTGTGTTGCATGGGATTGGCTCTGGCTGAAGAGGATGATGAAAATGGGAAGGGTGAGAGAAACCCATCTTGGCAAATTATGAATCTTCATTTGCTGGAAGTGTTTTGGTGGTGGAGATTTTGTGTTAGAGAGTTGTGTGGAAACAACAGTCCGATGAAATATTCTTATACGAGGATGAGTATCGTCAATTGCATGGCGATTGTCCGGAAAAGAACAAAAAGACAGGATCAATTTCAGAAAGTGTTTAAGTTAAATAACAATACAATACACACTCTCGATTTGCTTTATTGCTAAGCTCCATCCCAATCTTCCTTTTCATTACTTCAATTAGGCAATTCAATTTTAACTTCAGATACTAACTTTGTTCATGCCGGATCAAAAAACTATTCGGTTATTAAATTGGACAAGAAGAAAGTAATTATCCTCACATTTAAATTACTCTGTCAGTTAATAGTGAAGAATGAAATCAAGATTGTACTCAGGCTTTAATTTTATCAAATTATCTCAAAATTTCCACCTTTCATTAATGGTAATAAATATGAGAGCACCTGACATATAAGCTTGGTCTTTAGAGTATTTGTTTTCATTACCGTGTCCTGGAGAGGGTAAGTTCGACGCAGGTTACATGGGAAAAAGGGATAACCGCAGGAAGTTTCCTTTCGCACTACAGGTGGGGCAGATATCTCAGTATCTCATTTAGATACCATGAAATGGCAGAAAACTCCAACAAACTAGTAACACAAACAAACAAATTTGCTTATATATATATATATATATACAAAGAATTAAAAACCCAGAATTAGCTTACTTTTATATATATATATATATATATATATATATATATATATATATATATATATATATATATATAAAGACTTAGAGTTTCATATTTGCTTATAAATATATAAAATATCGAAAGTTTAAATTTGCTTTTATATTTATAAATGATTAAAAGTTTAATTTTATTTGTATATATAAAGGATCATACGCTTAAAATTAGCTTACTTTTATTTTTATTTATATATATATATATATATATTTGTATATATATAAATGGCTAACTCAGCTAGTAACATTTAGAACCTCAATTGGAAACAAAACAAGAGAGGATGGGAGGTTCTTGGATTTAGTTGTAGCATGTGGTACCATGATTAGCGGTTCTATTCCCAACATTTCCATCCCTACAAATGATGGTGAGTTCTGATTGCTTAGATCATTAATCTCCCTCGATGGAGACAAAAATTAGTTTAGTACAATCTCCGCGATTATTACGATGATAAATGAAATTGAACGTTAAAATTTTCTGTAATTCTAAAACAGATGACAGGATAATCTCCTGGCATGGATCGTTGCAATTGGCATACATAACAATGGCAATCCTAGTGCTTTTAATTGAAACCTACAATTTCCAAACACTATCTAGGATATAGCTCAGTAATTGAAGCCTCGTTGAAAGACATTGGGAGTAACTCGATTCTGGATGTGTTGGACTCTGATGCCCATGAACTAGTGGCCATCGAAGATGACCTATCAGTTTCATTGTTGCTATGCATAGAAAACGCTGGTTATGACGGCACTGGGAGGGTGGTCGAGAAGCTATGCAGCATGAGAACGACTGAAGCCGTGGTTGGTCTGGCATCTACGTTTTCTTGAAGACATAGCAGTGCAATGTGGATGCATCTCATCATCTCATTTCTTGAACCATCACTGAATGTGGGTTCAACCAGATTCAATGCTGTCCCTTCTCTCCAATTTCTACATGCCTGACAAGAAATCGTCAGTGTCCACTTAAAAAATTGAAATAGGACTCTTTTCACCTTTGCAAATTTATTTGCGTTATGTCACAGCTTATATAAGCAAAAGCGAAACAAACATGGCTCTAGTCTTCAGAAATCATATACTTACAAAGTAAAGTATGTACTCAATGTCGTCCCCGTGATGGAAGTACTTACTTTTCCGACCCCTGATAATTTCTAAAAGCAATATATCAAAGCTGAAGACATCTAATTTTACTGAAAAATGTCCATGAATAATATATTCTGGAGCCATATACCCATTATATTACATATGAAAAAAAACTTCGTAAACATAGTATTTTTTTCTATTTGGAGTCTGCAACATAAAATACTAGATTAATGTATACATACAATAAAAGAAAACACAATTCAAAGGTCTTACTAGGTTCCCACAATTCTACTAGTGTTACCTTGCGTTTCATCCTGTTTAAAAAGCTTTGCCATCCCAAAATCTGCAATTTTAATAATCATCTCTGCATCTAACAAAGTATTATTTGCTTTAAGATCACAATGAATTATACAAAGCCTAGAATCTTCAAAGAGATAAAGGAGTCCACGAGCAATGCCTTCGATGATTTTTTAGTGTGTTTTCCAATCTAATTGTGAACACTTGATCAGATCTATATTATCACAAAACTATTAGACCAGTTTTAATGTATAGGAACAAATTCTAGGGTTAGTATAGGCTTTTCCTCGGGTGTTATCAGTCTTAACATATGTCCTTCTTGATGTCTATGCAGCTAATCTGAAATGAAATTGAAACTGAAACTTTACCAAAAATGAAATGATCAAGGCTTGCGCTAGGCACAAACTCATAGATGAGAAGCCTTTCTGGTCCTTCCAAGCAAAAACCAAGGAGCCTAACTAAATTGCGGTGTTGAAGCTTGGCCACTAATAAGACCTCGTTCTTAAATTCTAAGTCCCCTTGTCTAGATTCCCTAGACAGTCTTTTCACAGCAATCTCTTGTCCATTTGGAAGCTGACCCTGAATATATCGTAGAATGTACCATTTGGAATGGACTTAGTAATTTTAAAAAATATGTAGAAACAATGGAAAAACGATAAGAGATGATGCAGAAGAAACGGTGAGAAGGATGGAATTGAGAAGAGATAAATGTATAGTTTCGTTAAGTATATTTAATAATTTTTTTAATGATGTAATTATATATTATGTGGTATAAAAATAAAAATTGAAGTGCAAATAAAAATACTCCTTCAGCTCTCATAGGACCTCGAAAAAAGTAATAATCGTGTACTTTCAGGCAAATGAGTAAACAGGTGGCGATCCTGCTCACAGTCGTGTCAAAACAAACGATTGAAGAAGAAAATTCTAGTCCAAGTCTACGTCGATCACTACTATTGGGTGTTGGCTGCCTTTTTCCTTTGCCTTTACGTTTTTTTTTTTTTTTAATAATCAGAAATTTTTATTAATGATATTAGAATCGTGGAATAGTGAAACAGCTAAATTTCTTCAATTCCTTTTTTTGCTTATTTTTCATGGCTTCTCCCTTCTGCTCTTTTTCTATTATTTATTTATATCAAGTTAATCTTAATATTAAAGAAAAATAATTGTATAAAATGATTATTTCACATTAATAAATATTTTTAATTAAGTTATTCCATATAATTATAATATTAAAAAACAGTGACGGTTCTTGAAATGTAATCTTGAGGGGACGAAATAATATTAGAGTGATCTAATTTTTTTCATAAAATATGTTTTATTATATCAATAATATATATGCATGTATATGTAAGTAGTATACTAAATAAAAAGAAATTGTAAGATTATAAGTGTTATCAATCCATAAATAAGTGTATAAAAACATGATACATCAAATAAATAATATTATTTATAATTGTGTGTGACTTTCTTTTAGAAAAAGTATAAATAAATCAATTATTAAATAGTATTATATTTTTCATCAAAATTAAAAAAAGTAAAATTTTTTATTAAAATAATGATATTGAAATTTGAAATTCGAAATTGGGTTTTTTTTTTAATAACATTTTATGAAGTGGTTCCGATTAAACTTTTATGTTGAAAAAAGTACATGATAAAAGAGAAAAACGATTTAAGGTAAAATTAAAAGCGAAAAACTATATGAAAAAAAGAAAAGAAAATTCAAATCTTTAACTTAATCCTAATAACAACGGTTCGGCTACATTTCAGCTGTTAAATAAAAAAATATATATGGTACTTAATTTGAGATTATTGGTATCTTAATGAAAAAAATTAAAATATTAATTTTATATTTGCATTAAATTTACATAATTATGATTTAACTTGGTAATAAACCTCTTAATTATTTTATAAGATTTGCAAGAGATGATAGGTTAGTATGATAAATAGATATGTATTAATATGATTTTTAACCTTCTCAAATTATAGTGCATAAAATTAAATTATGAGACCTCTAAAAAAATAATTTCAAAGACCATTTAAGTTTACTTAACAATATATGTTAAATATTTTTTTTTTTTTGTTTAAAATTTGTGGGGCCCAAAATACTTTTAAAAGACTATTTAAAATTTTTTAACCATATATATATATATATATATATATATATATATATATATATTAAATATACACTAGGGGATTTTAGATTTTTTTAGGGGGGTGGTCCCCAATAAATACCATAACCGTATGGAAAAGACAAATAATATATTATCAAAATTATTAATAAATTTTTTAAAATAAATATTTATTATTTAATTATTATATGTAATATAAAAATAGTGAATTCAAGCATTGCTACTATCACAGTAGATAATTCACTTTTATCAATAAATATGTTTATGCTCCTTTACATATTCAAATGAGAGATTGATAGTTAAATGATAAATTATTTGTATAAAAAAAAATGTGTTTCAAAATATTAATAACGAAACTATTATTCATCATTCTCAAAATATAAAATGGCATCAAAAACATTTAAAAGTTTTCTAACAATTATGATAAGATACAAAAGTTATAATTAGTTTATTATTAGTATTAATTATCATTATTTGTTATTGTTTTCTTAAAACTTAGTATATTTGGACCAAGCTCCTACAAAATAAATTTTGCTGAAATTTATTGAAGTTTCTTAAGTTGTCGATTGAAGATTGACTGCTCTCTCTGGCACTGGTTCTTGATTTCTGCGCTATTCCTCTTCTCGCATATGCATATGGGAAGCCTGTGCTATGCTAAAGTCAGTGAGGACCTGATCAAAGTGAAATTAATTTGATAGACAATAGCTTCTTTACGGAGAAGAGTAAGTTAAACCAATCTGTAACACATTACTAGAAACTAAGAATTCATACAGATGAGGAAGAGGCTTGACATTTCTCATGGATGAAGTACTAGAATGATTAGTTGAAATTTGAAACATTAATTGTACAGTAATATTTTTATTATGTACTTACTATATTGACTAATTCATTGTTCTCTATTAAAACAAACCATGTCTCAAATTGGTAAAATTGACAAGAAATTATTATGCAAAGTCTTTAGCTGCAATGAAATTCAAGATAATGAACTTACAACATACAATTTCCAAACACTATCTTGGAGATAGGTCAGAAATTGAAGCCTCGTTGAGGGATGGGAGCAACTCGTTGTTGGATCCTTTGGACTCTGACGTCCATGAATCAGTGGCCATTGAAAATAACCTGTCATTTTCATTGTTGCTCTGCGGAGCAAACCCAGGTTGTGACGGCACTGGGAGGGTGGTCGAGAAACTATTTAACATGAGAACAACTGAAGCCATGGTTGGTCTGGCAGCTACGTTTTCTTGAACACACAGCAGTGCGATGTGGATGCATCTCATCATCTCAGTTCCTAAACTATCAGTCAATGTGGGATCAACTAAATTCAGTGCTGTCCCTTCTCTCCAATTTCTCCATGCCTGACAAGAAATCATCAATTTCCACTTAAAAACATTGAAACAGGACTCTTCTAACGTTTACAATTTTATCTGCATTATGTCACAATCTATATAAGTGAGAACGAATTACAAACATGACTCTAGTCTTCAGAAATCATATACTTACAAAGCTTAGCATGTACTCAGAATGCTCCTTGTGACTGAAGCAATTATTTTTTTGGCCACTGATAATTTCTAAAAGTAATACACCAAAGCTGAAGACATCTGATTTTACTGAAAATTGTCCATTAATAATATATTCTGGAGCCATATATCCACTGCATTGTAGAAAGCTTCATGAATAAGGTATTTTTTTTATATAATTTTGGAGTTTTATGCTGTTTCTGCAGCATTAAATACTTGATTAATGTATGCATTCAAGAAAAGAAAACACAATTCAAAGGTCTTACTAGGTTCCCACAATTCTGCTAGTACTGCCTTGCGTTTCATCTGGTGCAAACAGCCTTGCCATCCCAAAATCTGCAATTTTAGGAATCATCTCTGTATCTAACAAAATATTACTTGCCTTGAGATCGCGATGAATTATCCGAAGTCTAGAATCTTCATGAAGGTAAAGAAGTCCTCGAGCAATGCCTCCTATAATCTTATAGCGTGTTTCCCAATCCAATTGTGCACGCTTGATCGGATCTATATTATCACAAAACTATTAGATCAGTCGAAATGTATAGGCAAATTAATTCTAGGATTAATATACGTTTTTCCTCAGGTATTATCGGTCTTAACATATGCCCTTCTTGATTGCCATATATGCAGCTAAAAGACAAAAACATACAAAGTAATATAGTCCTCGAAAACATGAAAACCAATTTAACTAATATAAATACAATCTGAAATGAAACTGAAACTGAAGCTGAAACTTTACCAAAAATGAAATGATCAAGGCTGGCATTTGGCACAAACTCATAGATGAGAAGCCTTTCTTGTCCTTCCAAGCAGAAACCAAGGAGCCTAACTAAATTGCGGTGTTGAAGCTTGGCCACTAATAGGACCTCGTTCTTAAATTCCAAGTCTCCTTGTCCAGATCCCCTAGCCAGTCTTTTCACAGCAATCTCTTGTCCATTTGGAAGCTCACCCTGAAAATATATTAGAATTTACCATAAGTGTCTTTTGATGGATTTAGAAACACAGGTTAAAATATGATACTCGTCGGGATACTACATTCATTTCTGATATTAGTGCAGATCTTTAGTTCTTTACCTTGTAAACAGCTCCAAATCCTCCTTGTCCAAGCTTATTGTCATCAGAAAAGTTATTAGTTGCAACCAGAACAGAATCAAAATCAAATTGCAAGGACTCATACCCAGCAATGTTATCATCCGCAGCTGCAGCTGCAAAAAACAATATATTTATTGTACAGTTTCTGTACCAGCTGCTCTATGATCATAGCAATAGTATACTTACTAATCCGCTTTCTGATTTTAGCAGGTGAAAATTTTGTTGAAATGTCATATTAACTGAGTCGATTTACTGAAGCATTGTCTCTCACATATTCAATCTCTGTTTCAATTCCTATCAAAATTATGAATACAGGAATTTGGCGAAGCAGTGGTCGTAACGTCTAGGGTTGATATGAAATTGGTTCCAAGTCAAAGATGGGTACAATAACATTGGATCAATCTTGGCCCCATGCTTTCGGCTCTTCCCGGGAGTTCCTGTTTTCTGTTTGTTTTCTTTGTTCGCGAGTGTTATGCTGGTGCCTTACTGTTTTGCTGGTGTAACCTTCACTTTTGTTTAGATGGTCTATAACGTGTGTTACGCTGGTGTATTCTTTTTGGTTGGTGTTAAGTGTTTAGGCTGGGGTTAAGTGTTTTTGAGAGTTGGTGGCTCATTAAATCTGTTCTTAGATTTTATTAATCTCATCTGGGATTTCCCCTTATTAATGAAAGCTTTGCTCATCACCAAAAAATAAAATAAAACAAAAATAAAAAACTGAGTCCATTTACTTACTTTCAACCTTTTTCGGTGCCTTTCTGCGTCTTATATAAATGCATATGGAGATGATAATTAGTATCAGAACGCCAACAACAGAAGCAATAACGATAATTACAGTTCTTGTTGTGTTATTCCCATTTCCTGCAAGACACAATCAGAATGTTAAAAACTGACATATATATAATAATAAATGAAAATAATTTATATTAGAATGGTATTAAAAAGTGAATATTTTAATCTCCAATAATATAATAAAACTTCAAATTTTTTTTAAAGAAATGTAATTAAAATTATACACTCATTTTCACCTAACCAACTTTGTTTAAATATATTAATCAAAATAAACTCTAATTAAATATATTTGCTTATTTATTTAACTCAAATTAATGAAAAAATTAAAAATTCACATAATTATCAAATAATTATTAACATTTAACAAAAAGATTAATCAAAAAGTAAAAAATTAATCTTGTTACTTTTCAAATTATTTTAAAAGGTAAAAAAATATGAGTCATCAAATTACAAAAATATTAATTTGAAAAGAAAAAAATTGATGACTCATTTTTTATACTTTTTTATTTATTTGAAAAGTAACAAGATTAATTTTTTGTTACTTTTTAAATTAATCTTTTTGTTAGATGTTAATAACTCTGTGTTATTTGAGTTTTAATTTTTTTTCATTAATTTGAATTAAATAGGTGAGTAAATGGATCAGTAGCAAACAAATTAAAGTGAGGAAATTGAAAAAAAAAAAAAAAAAAACGAAGGCCAATTACAGGGGGTTAAAGGAGCTAATCAAATATCCATTTTGTACCGTAAACGGAAAAGCCAAGATATATAGCATCTGTAAATTGTAAATTACATTTCTTATGCAAAGAAAATCTTTATATAGTCAAGAACTTACTATTTAAAGTTAATTTTCAATGAAAGAGATAGGAAGCTTTTTGCAGAAATGGCGAGATTACGCTTTACCTCCTTTTGATGTCGGAGTAGAAGAAGTTGCTGGAGGTGGTTGCGATGCCGGTCCAGGAACTCCAGTTGTATTATAAAATGGGTTGGATTCAAACCTCAAGATACAGGACGGTTTAAGAATCCTGCATCCCTTCCTTCCATAACAACAGCCTTGAAGGTCGATCATCGCCAAAGTTAGACAACTAGTGCAGTTTTGCTCGTCCAAATCAGGGGTACACTGTGCCGTAGCGTATGCCGTTGGCAAGTTACCAACCGTTACATTACCAGCTGCATACTTGCGATGAGGACCCTCAGCTGCAGCTTCGCTGCTCAGGTTTTGCAATAGTCTACTTACAGCCTGATTGAACACCTCACGGTTCGATGCATACTCTGGGCTGGTTTTACATGTACTTGGATCGTTCTCCAGGAGTCCGTATATGTCTCGGTTGGCGTACCGCACCAAACAACGTTCAGACCACGCGATCGCCTCCTTGTTCGAGGGACAATATCGCTGGAGCTTGGTTGCGGTGTAGTCGAGGCAATTGTTGCATTCCTGTTGGTTTAATTCACCCCTGCAAAGTGCGATTGTGTTAACATCGTCAGGGCTTTTACCAGCAGTCAGATTGAAGAACCCGTAATTTAATTGTGCAAGAGAGGAGAACTGAGAGATAGTGCGATTGAGGTTGGCGTGGTAAGTGCTGTTTGCGGTTTAATTGCCTCCGTTTTCACTACAATTATACTCAAAATAAACATCAACGTCCGACAGGGAGAGAATAGCAAGGGATAGAACTGAATAAAAAAGCAGAAGAAATCTTGAAGATCCCATTGCCAGCGTCTGTTCTCGCCCTCAATTTTTGGGCCTATGAAACCTATTATGAAGAAATCGTTCACTTCCACTACAAAACTTTAATTCTGTTTTTCTTTTCCGAGGATTAGCTAATAAATTTTTAAGATACAAATAATTAGCTAAATAATAATGGATATTATCTAACCTTGACTTTGACTCGCTGAAGTGCACAGCAACATCCTATTGAATATTCAAAGGAACTTCTAATTTGATAAAAAAAGAAAAGAAAAAAAGGACTTCTAAACTATACTAATAATCATTAAAAAATAAAGCTTCAAATTAAGTAATACATAAATAACTCTTTACATGTTAATTTGTTGAAGGAGTCCAATAATAGTACTTCTCTTAAATTTCAAAAGAAAAAAATTAACGAGTTTCATATAATCTGATTATTTGTGTTTGTTTTTTTTGTATAATATCAAATTTCATATTTTAAAATTATGAAATACTTTTAGAATTATCAAATGGATTATTCTAATATCACATTGTACATTTAAATATTAGATTCTGTATTTATAAATTATGTTGGGCAAGCAATTTTTTGTTAATACCTGTTGGCACATCAGATAACAGCCAAAGGTATGATCCAATGCACAGTACATGTTC
Source organism: Firmiana major (assembly GCA_033439115.1). Taxonomy (NCBI): domain Eukaryota; kingdom Viridiplantae; phylum Streptophyta; class Magnoliopsida; order Malvales; family Malvaceae; genus Firmiana; species Firmiana major. The sequence continues at coordinate 993,916 of CM065914.1, read as the reverse complement.
CATAATCTTCATCAGTTGTATCGAATCAGATCCTACACTACTTTTTGTGATGAGATCCATTAAAATTTCATATTAATTTAACTAAAATTACGTAAAATTTTAAATTATTGATAATGTGAATGATTGAAGTTTAAAGTTGCAAGAGGCATGCATGTCGTCCTCAAAATTTTGAAAACGAAAATCTTTTCTCATTTTAATGTTGTTTTCCAATGCTAACTTTGCTCAACAACTATTGATATCGACAACTTTTGTTTTTGGACTAAAACACATTGAAATTTGAATGTAGAAGCGGTTCAAGAGATACGGGCGTTGATTGAGAAGACCAAAGACAAAGTGCGATGGGTAAGAAAGAGGAATTTTTAAACTTTTTTTCTTTTATTTTTTTTTCATTTCTTTTTTAATAATAAAATATAATTTTATTAAAAATAACAATAATAATCAATATATTACATTTCATAAATGAATAACTATGAAAATTTATTAAATAACTATAACCTAAACTTTTGCTTGTGAAGGAATTTGTTGTAATTTGTTGCTCTCATTTCTCGGTAGTCCTTTTGGAGACTGATCTCAACGCTAAAAAATGGAGACAGAAATTGGAGGTGTTTCTTTCTCTAAATCCTGAAGAGAATGGCAAGGCTCATGTCATGCTTTAGAAAAGGCAGTAGTCTCCCGTGAAGGCTCCTTTAGAGTTCGAGATTTGTCATGTTTCATTTTCTGTTGGTCCATTTTGCGGTTTTGACTGGCCACCTTTTTGCTGGCCTTTTGTACGTTCGTTCTTTACTTCTTACTTTTCTGTGGCCATTATTTTACGTAGGTGGGACCTTTTGAAAAGTGAGGGTGAAAATGACGGAGAAGTTTGGTTTTACCTCTTGTGGGATCCATTCAAATAAAATAATAAATCAAAAGAAAACAGCTAAATTTCTTCCATTTCTTTCTTCATTTATTTTTGTTGGCTTCTCCCTTATGCTCTTTTCGTTTCTTACGTGTAGTTAAAAGGAAAATAATTGTACGAAAAAATTATTTGGCATTAACATATATATTTTTATTTAAATTAAATCATATAAGTATTGTGAGACCTCGTATATGTATAATGGTATATATGTACAAAGAAATGTAAATAGAGTTGTACTATGAATTCATAAGTGAAAGATATGTGATGTAAGTTCATGAGTTAATGTACACACTTATAATGAGAGTTGTGATTGTACATACAAGTTACATTATGTATGAATGTAAAGAAATGGACTTAAACATGTGGAGAATGTGAGTAGAATGGATTATGAGTAGTGTGGTAAAATGGAAGTAGAATTGCATAAGTTGTGCACTTCCATTTGGTTTATATCGTATACTTTTGGTTATACAAGGATTCCACACAAGTTTCAATAGAAATAAGGTATATATGGATGTCATTGTCAAGCCTCAAAGATGAATGAATGAGAAAATGATCATAGTAGCAAATTAATGAGGTTTGAGTATGAGTTGCTGCAGAAGAACTGTAGAAAATCTGGAAACTATAAAAGGCAGATCGATCTCATGGGATGAGAGATCGATCTGGAAGAGCCAGAATGCTCTTATTTGGGCAATGGAATAGAGCAGATCGATCTCCAATGGAGCCAGATCGATCTCCTAAGCATTCTGTAGTGAAAAGATCGATCCTCAAGCATCCAGATCGATCTCCTTAGCTCTCTGTTTGGGAGCAGATCGATCTCATGCTTCTACAGATCGATCTCATGCTTAAAATGCCGTGAAAAAGAGGGATTTAAGGGAACCAGATCGATCTCCTCTTGGACCAGATCGATCTCCTCAAGCTATTTCTATAAAAGGAGTGCTGAAAATTAGAAAATTTCGGGAAAAACACCATTATTCTACTTTCAACCCAAAAACCTAACTTTCTCTCTCTAAAATCAGCCATTTTCAGTAAGATTTGAAAAGAGACCATTAGAGGTAAAGTTGTTCCTATCAAGGAGAACAACAACATAGTTGGAAGGCATTATCCCATTGTTGGTATTGAATGAGTTAGGGGCATTTTCATTTGGAGCAAGAAGAGAAATCAAATTGGGTAAAATTTTAATACTCCAACTATGGTACATTGTCTAATAATTGATTTTGGAGTTGTTTGGCATGAGTATGGATGGTTAGAAACTATCTAAAATGCATTGGAATGATTATGACCTAGAAATGGTCTAGAGTGAGAAAGTGGAATGTATGGAGATTAATGATGAATGAGATATGTAGAAGTTATTAATAGTGTTGTGGTATGATTTTAAGATGTGGTTAGTGGATAAATTGTAAGATTTACCTAAAAGGAGTAAAATGTGGATTAAGGCATTGGTTAAATGCATAAGTGAATAATATTGACTAGTGAGGTCAATTATGGGTTAAGAACATTAACTCAATTGATTGAATGAATGAATCGCAGCTTCCGAGGATACGCCGAGGCGAGTTGAGCCAAGAGCGTGAGAAGCTAAGAGGAAAGGAGTCACACCAAGTAAATCAAGGTAAGGGAATTGTGTGGACTCTTAGAGATATCTGTGCGCAATTTGGGCACTTAAATGTTTTGCTAGAATGCATAAGATTAGGAAATAATATTAGGTGATTGAAGGGCAAAAGTTGGGAGTTTGAGAAATGTACATGAAAACAAAAGCATATTGCTTTGAAAATCATGTTTTATTGCTTTTTAGCAAATGATTGGTAGGTTGGCAGACATTGAAATGATTTGCAAAAGAAATGAGTGTGTTTTGGTTTTGTTAACCATACTTTGCAAAGTTTTGAGCCACCTACATGATTTCGTGAGTATGAAAGCGTGCTAGAGTATGACTCGCACGAGATTTGACATGTTTTATACACATGGGTGCTAGAGGCACTAGTTTTCACATGGATTTCATAATTGTTTTGGCATTGTGCTTGGAGTTTGTCTCGCACTGGATGCCCACCTTGCATGTTGCCGTGTTTGGAGCTTCGAGTAGACTGGATGTCACATCGATTAAATAGGCTCACACGTGCATTGTTTTGACATGATTAATTAGCCGTGTTAGGAGCTTCGGGTAGACAAGAGGTCGTACCGATTAAATAGGCTCACACTTGCGTTTGAGATGTGGCGTGATATGATGTGTTGATTGGGTCCACGGAGTACGTTGTACCGTGCATGTAGCATGGAGTACGTTGTTCCGTGTTGAGTTGTGATGTGCTGTCTTCGGACGAGATCTGCTATGGACCGGCAGGTAGGATTTGACCCACCTCCCGTGTGGAAGCAGATAGTGGTGATATCCCGCACACCTGATCCGTATAGCCAGTATCACAGGTTATGTACATAGGCTTGAGGTTATTACCTGTTGTTGAACTGCCTATCTCACATGTCTATTGCTTTGAGAATAAATCCCTGTTTGAAAATGATTTGTGGGTCAGGAAAGTCCGAGGGATGGGCTGAGACCTGACGTTGGATTGATTTGTTAATGGTTTTTAAAGTGCACGAATGCATGATGTTTAATACCATGCTTTATTGTGAAAATGCATGATGTTTAATGCCATGCTTTATTGTGAAAATGCATGATGGTTAATGCCATGTTATTTGAGAAAATGCATGATGGGTAATGCCATGCTTTTATTGTGAATTATGTATGATGATTTATACCATGCTTTGAGTTGAAATGTGCACTGAATTTTAATAGCATGAATGCTTTACATACCATTAACACAATCATACACTCATGTTTTGAGATAAACGATGAATTAAATGCTTTTGAGCATAGCATCACGATCACGTAGATAGTGCAGTATCTACCTGTTCGCATGATTGCCTTACTGAGCGTGTGGTTTGCTCACCCTCCTTATTTTCTTTCTCTCTACAGAGATTTGAGTATAGAGTGAGCGTGACTGGAGGCTTGTCCCTTTTGGTAATCCGCTGCATCCCATCGCTAAAGATATACATACTGTTGAAATTTTGTATTTAAACTTATGATAGCACAGTAGCATTTTGTATGTAACTATTGGGATGTAAAACAATGTAACACATATAACAACTCTGATATATATACATTTATACAAGTATTTACCTATGAATAATATACAAAATGAATTGGTATGATGGAGTGAGTTAGACGTCGGCACATAACCCAACTGTTAAAAGTGTGATTGTTCACGATCGAGGAAGGATGATTAACAGTTGATGCATGAAAATGCGAAAAATTTGTACGTATTTTGGTAAGTTGAGGGTCGTGACAAGTATAATATTAAAAATTTAAATAATTTATTATTAAAATTATTAATAATTTTTTAAAATAAACATTTAATATTTAATTATTATATGTAATATATAAATAGTTGATTCAAATATTGCTATTAGCACAGTAAATAATGCACTTTCAATAATAAAAATATTGTACACTCCTTTATATAATTGAAAAATAGATTGATCTTTGAATGATAAATTAATTGTATAAAAAAATATATTTTAAAATATTGATAACAAAATTATAATACATCATTCTCAAAATATAAGATCGTATTAAGAACATTTGAAATTTTTTTAACAATATAATTAGATACAAAAGTTCTAATTAACTTATTATAGGTATTAATTATCATTATTTGTTATTATCTTCTTAAAACTTAATATATTTGGACTAAGCTCCTACAAAATAAATTTTGCTGAAATTTATTGAAGTTTCATAAGTCGTCGATTGATTATTGACTGCTCTCTCTGGCACTGGTTCTTGATTTCTGCGCTATTCCTCTTCTCGTATATGAATATGGGAAGCCTGTGCTATGCTAAAGTCAGTGAGGACCTGAACAAAGTGAAATTAATTTGATAGACAATAGCTTCTTTACGGAGAAGAGTAAGTCAAAGCAATCTGTGACACATTACTAGAAACTAAAGAATTCATACAGATGAGGAAGAGGCTTGGCAAGTCTCATGGATGAAGTACTAGAATGATTAGTTGAAATTTTAAACATTAATTGTGCAGTAATATTTTTATTTGGTACTTACTATATTGACTAATTCATTGTTCTCTATTAAAACAAACCATGTCTGAAATTGGTAAAATTGACAAGAAATTATTATGCAAAGTCTTTAGCTGCAATGAAATTCAAGATAATAAACTTACAACATACAATTTCCAAACACTATCTTGGAGATAGGTCAGAAATTGAAGCCTCGTTGAGGGATGGGAGCAACTCGTTGTTGGATCCTTTGGACTCTGACGTCCATGAATCAGTGGCCATTGAAAATAACCTGTCATTTTCATTGTTGCTCTGCAGAGCAAACCCAGGTTGTGACGGCACTGGGAGGGTGGTCGAGAAACTATTCAACATGAGAACAACTGAAGCCATGGTTGGTCTGGCAGCTACGTTTCCTTGAACACACAGCAGTGCGATGTGGATGCATCTCATCATCTCAGTTCCTGAACTATCACTCAATGTGGGATCAACTAGATTCAGTGCTGTCCCTTCTCTCCAATTTCTCCATGCCTGACAAGAAATCATCAATTTCCACTTAAAACATTGAAACAATACTCTTCTAACATTTACAATTTTATCTGCCTTATGTCACAATCTATATAAGTGAGAACGAATTACAAACATGACTTAATCTTCAGAAATCATATACTTACAAAGCTTAGCATGTACTCAGAATGCTCCTCGTGAGTGAAGCAATTATTTTTTTGGCCACTGATAATTTCTAAAAGTAATACACCAAAGCTGAAGACATCTGATTTTACTGAAAATTGTCCATTAATAACATATTCTGGAGCCATATATCCACTGCATTGTAGAAAGCTTCATAAATAAGGTATTTTTTTTTTATATAATTTTGGAGTTTTATGCTGTTTCTGCAGCATTAAATACTTGATTAATGTATGCATTCAAGAAAAGAAAACACAATTCAAAGGTCTTACTAGGTTCCCACAATTCTGCTAGTACTGCCTTGCGTTTCATCTGGTGCAAACAGCCTTGCCATCCCAAAATCTGCAATTTTAGGAATCATCTCTGTATCTAACAAAATATTACTTGCCTTGAGATCGCGATGAATTATCCGAAGTCTAGAATCTTCATGAAGGTAAAGAAGTCCTCGAGCAATGCCTCCTATAATCTTATAGCGTGTTTCCCAATCCAATTGTGCACGTTTGATCGGATCTATATTATCACAAAACTATTAGATCAGTCGAAATGTATAGGCAAATTAATTCTAGGATTAATATACGTTTTTCCTCAGGTATTATCGGGCTTAACATATGCCCTTCTTGATGGCCATATATGCAGCTAAAAGACAAAAACATACAAAGTACTATAGTCCTCGAAAACATGAAAACCAATTTAACTAATATAAATACAATCTGAAATGAAACTGAAACTGAAGCTGAAACTTTACCAAAAATGAAATGATCAAGGCTGGCATTTGGCACAAACTCATAGATGAGAAGCCTTTCTTGTCCTTCCAAGCAGAAACCAAGGAGCCTAACTAAATTGCGGTGTTGAAGCTTGGCCACTAATAGGACCTCGTTCTTAAATTCTAAGTCTCCTTGTCCAGATCCCCTAACCAGTCTTTTCACAGCAATCTCTTGTCCATTTGGAAGCTCACCCTGAAAATATAGTAGAATTTACCGTAACTGTCTTTTAATGTATATAGAAAAACAGATTAAAATATGATACTCGTCGTGATACTACATTCATTTCTGATAGCAATGCGGATCTTTAGTTCTTTACCTTGTAAACAGCTCCAAATCCTCCTTGTCCAAGCTTATTGTCATCAGAAAAGTTATTAGTTGCAACCAGAACAGAATCAAAGTCAAATTGCAAGGACTCATACCCAGCAATGTTCTCATCCTCAGCTGCAGCTGCAAAAAGCAATATATTTATTGTACAGTTTCTTTAACAGCTGCTTTATGACCACAGCAGTAGTATACTTACTACTCTGCTGTTTGTTTTTAGCAGGTTAAAATTTCGTTGAAATTCATTTGATCGTTTTATTTTGGTGAATCAAGTTAATGTCATATTAACCGTAGGTTTACTTACTTTCAACTTTTTTGGGTGTCTTTCTGCGTCTCATAAAAATGCATATGGAGATGATGATTAGTATCAAAGTGCCAACAATTGAAGCAATGATTACAGTTCTTGCCGTGTTTCCTGCAAAACACAAAATTAGAATTAGAATTAAAATGTTGTGAACCAACACATATAAAATAGATTTATATTTGATGTATTGTATATTTTATAATTCTCATATTGATAATGAACAATAACATACCACTTTATTAATTCAAAACTTTAAGATAAAAAATCTCTAACTAAATATTATTAAATTCACTAATTAGTATGTGTTCTACTTTTTTTTTTTTCATTTTATTCTTATTTGTTTGTGTTCCAATTTGGAGGAAAAATTAAGGGAATGATCTCATGAGGTGGGTTAAAAACAGAGTATATTATTAATCTTTTATGAATAAAAATGTATAATAATCTTTAAACAGAGATCCAATTTACATATTCAATTTTTTTATTACTATAATTTTCTACTATAAATTAGCTGATTTATACTATGTTTTATTTATTTACTTTTTCATCAGTATTGTAATCCTTCAGCAATGGAGACAAATTAGAAAGGTCAACCTTCAAAAGGTTCACTAAAATTAAAGAATAATAAAATAGACTTCAAAGGTTCCTACCCAATAGAAAATTAAAGAAAACAATAAATTTATTTAGATCAGGGAACGGCTGTATCCTTAGAACAAAAACTTTGTGGTTTTGCCAATGGATCAGTAGCATCAAACTTAAACTGAGAAAATGAATAAATAGGAAGGCGATTTGCAGGGGATTCAAGGAAACAATCAAATATTTATTTTGTACCCAAAACGTAAAAGCCAAGATGTATACCCTTTCTAAATTGTAAAATACATTTCTTATGCTAAGAGAATCTTTTTTCTTAATGTTAACTTTCAATGAAAGAAAAAGATAGCAGAAAGGCGAGATCCCTAACCTGACGGTGGAGGAACTGCAGTCTCATTATAAAATGGGTTATTTTTTTCAAACCTCAAAATACAGTTTGGTCTAAGAACCCTGCATCCCAACCTTCCTTCGCAACACTTTTGAAGCTCGTCTCTCGCGTAATTTAGACAAAGATAGCAATTTCGCTCGTCCATATCAGGAGTACACTGCATCGTAGCGTATATAGTTTGCAGGCTAGCAACCTCTACTTTACCAGCTGCATACTTGAGATGTGGACCCCCAGTTGCAGCTTTGCTTAACAGGTTATTCAATAAATCACTTAATGCCTGATTGAACTGACCAGGATTCGTTGCATTCTCTGGGTTGTACGCACAAGTACGTGGATCGTTCTCCAGCGTTCCGTACATGTCTCGGTTGGCGTACCGCACCATACAAATTTCAGACCACGCGGTCGCCTCCTTGTTCGAGGAACAATTTCGCTCGAGCTCGGTTGCGGTGTAGTTGAGGCACCTGTTACATTCCTGTTGGTTTAAGTCACCCCTGCAAAGTGCGATTGTGTTAACCTTGTCAGGGCCTTCACCAGCAGACAGATTGAAGAACCCGTAATTGAATTCTGTAAGAGAGGAGAACTGAGAGATAATCCGATTGAGGTTGGCCTGGTAAGTGCTGTTGGCGGTGTAGTTACCTACTTTTTCATTACATCTACGCTCTAAATAAACATCATTTTGCGAAAGGGTGAGAGTAGCAAAGGATAGAAGAACTAAAACAAATAGAAGAAATCTTGAAGATCCCATAGCCAACGTCTCCTTGCCCTTCACAATATTAGGCCTAGGAGACCTATTTATGAAGAAGACACTAAATTCTGTGTTTTTCTTTTCTGAGGATTCGCTAATAAAATTATAAGATATAAATAATTAGTTGGAAAATAATGGATATATATTGGCTAACTTTGACTTGGCTTCTTGAAATGCATGGTACATTTGTGTAGGATTAATTTTATATTTAATATGAATTGAGATATTTTATAATTAAAAAAAAAATCCACTGAATATTTAAAAGAATTTCTAAACCATACCCTTTTTCTTTTTTTTTCTGGTCAAGTCAATCACTTTATTAGATGATAAAAAATAAGCCCAGGAGAGAAGGATCTCAACAGGAGTTGAAGAACGCACTCATAACATACAAAATACCAATAGGAATTAACATACTAATCATTAGAAAATAGAACTTCAAATTAAGTAATACGTAAATAATAACATGTTAATTTTTTAAATGGGTCCGATAGTAGTATTTCTCTTAAATTTCACAAAATAATAATAATGATTATTAATACAATAAAATTTTTTATTTCACAAATAAAATTACGATGATAATACATACTTTTTAAAAAATATTAAAAAAATAAATAAATAAAATGATGTATATATTATTATTTTAACTCCAGTTGTAAAATCTAAAAACTTCATTGACATTATATTAGATAATAATCTAAATAAAAATGAATGAGTTCTATATAATCTGATAATTTATATATCTTCTTTCATTTTTGTATAATATCAATGTTTATATTTAAAACTATAAAGTCCTATTACAGGTATCAAATGGATCTTTTCTAGGACTACACAGTAAATTTAAATATTAATTATGTATTAATGAATTATATTGGTACTACTTTTAACATGTTTGTGTTAGCACATCATATTACATACTAAGGGTATTACATGATCCAAAATCTTCATGAGTTGTATCAGATCATATCCGACACTAATTTTCATGTTGGAATCGGTCAAATTCGAGCTACTAATAATTTTATATTAATTTAATTAATGTTACGTAAGAATTTAAATTAATTATAATGTGAACTATTGAAGTCCAAAGTTGCCATAGGCATGCATGTATGTAGTGCTCAAAATTTTAAGAAAACAAAAATCTTTTTCACATTTTAATACTGTTTTTGAAAGCTTAGCGTTGTTTAAGGACAAACGGGGAATCGACAGCTTTTGTTTTTGGACTAAAAGACAATGAGAATTGAACGTAAGAAGCGGTTCGGTTTGGTTATTTTTCCAAGGCCAAGTCACCGGCATTGATTGGGAAGACTAGACAACGCGCGTGATCGGTAAGACTATGTCACCCAAAGGATCTTGTAATTTTGGATTACGGGTCAAAAAAGTCCATGAATTTCAATGTGATCATGAGTCTTAATTTTTTTTTTAATTAATTAAATGTTTAAATTTTAATTTTTATTTAATTAATTTTTTTATAAATATTTTTTAACTACATAAAATTTCAAGGAAAAACTAATTTTTTTTAATTCCTCTACTTAATTTTCTTAAACTAAATTTTACAAAGGGTTTTTCAAATTTCTATAGTTGATAAAAAATATTAGATTTATTTACGAAAAGCTCAATTGATTAAAAATTACAAATTAAAATTTAATTAATTAAAAAATAAAAGCTTTATTATTAATTATAAAATTTGAAGATTTTTTTATTCTTTAACTTGTAATTTTTCTTTTTTTTTTTTTTTATATATTTATCAAACAAACTATATGCGTACATTAATTTACCCTTGTATTTTATTAACGAAAGTTCCGAAAAGAGAATGGAAAGCACTGGATGACAAGTCATTGGATGTTCGTAATTTTAGCATTCGATTCTAAACCCCAACTAAAATATAGTTATGTAATTGAAGCTTCGTCAATGGACATTAGGAGTGTTTCACTATTGAACAAAATGGAATCGTAACCCAACAATTGTCAATGTTTGTGTAGAAAAAGTGAAAATTGGACTCAATGAACAACAAATAACTTCAAATAGATCCAATTTAAAATACATCTAACCTAAAACAATTGCAGAGGTTTTGTCCTTATTTGAATAAAAACAATTTGATAGTTAGAGATTTTATAAAAAATATTGTTTGAGTTTTTTTTTAAGTATCGTTAAAAAAAATTAAATTAACGTTTGATAAATTTAATATAAAAATATTATAAGATGTTGAAAATTATTTAATAAAATTTTGTAATTAAATCACAAGTTCTTAAGTGAAACAAATAAATAAAATTAAAATAATTTGTTAAGAAAAATAAAAAATTAAATAAATATAAAAATTACAAAAAATAAATAAATGTAAAATAATATAATTCTCTTTATAATTTTGTGAGTTATTCAAGAGTAAAGGAAAAATGTAAAATTTTTTACTAAATATAAATTATTAAAATTAGTAATTCTCGAAAAAATATTAATTTATAATTTCATCAAAAAATTAAATATTATTTTCCGCTTAAAATTTTGAAAGTTAAACGCCTCACTTAGTAAATAAATTTTTTCATAAACTAGACCAAACATGTAGTACATAAAACTCAATATTTAATAAGAGTTTTTATATATATATATATATATATATATATATAAAATGCACAAACCGCTATAAATTTTATATATTGTCAATTAATTATAGACTATCATTTTATTAATGAGTAAAGTTAAATAATATGTAGATCTTTTAAAATAATTATTAATAAAATTTTTAATTTATTTTTAAAAATTTATGCACATTTAAATTTTATTTTTTAATTAAATGATATTACGTAAAAATTATATAATACCAATATATCATGTATAAATATATTTAATAAATATAAGATAAGATTACTCAAACATGATCCCATCATATATAAACAAAAATAAATAAACCTATCACGTCGTGATACTCTGTAAAGAGACAATTCAATTTTAAAGTTGTCAACAGATAGCCGCAGAATGACTAAATGAGTTGTAACCAAAAAGGAAAAGAAAAAAAAGGGAGAGATGGCCGCCTTGACTAAATGAGTTGACGCAGAATGACTCTTGTCTAATCCTTGAATGAGTCTTAATACCCAATAGAAAATTAAAGATAACAGTAAATTTTGTTCAGGTTAGGACCGGCTGTTTCATTCCTAGAACCGAGAAAATGAAACAATAAGAAAACCATTTGCAGAAGATTCAACCAAAGATACATACCATTTATAAATTGTAAACAACATTCCTTATGCTTAGAGAATTTTTATTCTTAATCTCAATTTTCACTGAGAGAGAAAAGATAATCTTATAGAAGAAAAGGCGAGATCCTTAATCTCCTATTGGCACCGGAGAAGAAGAGGTTGTTGGAGACGGTGGCGGCGGCGGTTACGGTAGAGAAACTGCAATCTGATTATAAAATGGGCTAGATTCAAATCTAAAGATACAGGTTGTTCTAAGAACCCTGCATCCCTTTCTTCATGTATAGTTTGGTTGTCTTTCTGCGTCTCATAAAAATGCATACGGAGATGTAAGATGTATCAAAACGCCAACAACTGAAGCAATAACAATGATTACAGTTCTTCTTGTCTTATTCTCGTTTCCTGCAAAAACAAAAAAATTGAAATTAAAATCAATAATGAACCATAGCATATCATTTTATTAATTATAAATTTTAAAATAAAATGCTTTAACAATAAATATTATTAATTTCGTCAATTAGTATGTGTTTCAAGAAAAAACAAGGGAATGATCTCAAGAGGTGGGTTAAAAATATAGTATATTATTAATCTTTTATGAATAAAAGTACATAATATTCTTTAAACATTGATCCAATTTACATTTCTTTTTTTTTATTACTATAATTTTCTATTATAAATTAGCTGATTTATACTATGTTTTATTTTTTTCATCAGTATCATAATTCTTCAGCAGTGGTGAAAAATTAGAAAGGTCAAACCTCGAAGGTTCACTAAAATAAATGAGTAGACTGTAGACGACGGATGGGCCATGTTCCTACCCAACAGAAAATTAAAGAAAACAATAAATTTATCCAGGTCAGGGAAGGGTTGTATCTTTTCTTAGAACAAAAACTTTGTGGTTTTGCCAATGGATCAGTAGCATCAAACTTAAACTGAGAAAATGAATAGATAGAAAGGCGAATCGCAGGGGATTCAAGGCAACAACCAAATATCCATTTTCTACCCAAAACGGAAAAGTCAAGATATATACCATTTGTAATTTGTAAATTGTAAATTGTAAATTGCATTTCTTATGCTAAGAGAATCTTTATTCTTAATGTTAACTTTCAATGAAAGAGAAAGATAGCCGAAAGGCGAGATCCTTAACCTGACGTCGGAGGAGAAGTGGTTGTTGGAGATGGTGCCAGTGGCGGAGACGGTGGAGGATCTGCAATTTGATTATAAAATGGGTCAGATTCAAACCTCAAGATACAGGTTGGTCTAAGAACCCTGCATCCCTTCCTTCCTTGGCAACAGTTTTGAAGCTCTCTCATCGCGGAACTTAGACAAGTAGTGCAATTTTGATCGTCCATATCGGGAGTACACTGCACCGTAGCGTATACAGTTTGCGAGTTACCAGCCGATGCATTACCAGCTGCATACTTTAGAGGACCCTCAGCTGCAGCTTTGCTGCTCAGGTTATTCAATAGTCCACTTAGTGCCTGATTGAACTGAACAGGGTTCGATGCATTCGCTGGGTTGTAAGCACAAGTATGTGGATCGTTCTCCAGCTGTCCGTACAGGTCTCGATTGGCGTACCGCACCATACAAAGTTGAGACCACGCGATCGCCTCCTTGTTCGTGGGACAATATTGCTGGAGCTTGGTTGCGGTGTACTTGAGGCACATGTTGCATTGCTGTTGGTCTAAGTTACCCCTGCACAAGGCGATTGTGTTAACCTTGTCTGGGCTTTCACCAACAGACAGATTGAAGAACCCGTGATTGAATTGTGTAGGAGAAGAGAACTGAGAGATACTGCTATTGAGGTTGGTCTGGTAAGTGCTGCTTGCGGTGTAGTTGCCTCCGTTTACAGTACAATTGTACTCAAAATAAACATCAGCAACGTCCGAAAGGGCCAGAATAGCGAGGGATAGAATTGAATAAAAAAGGAGAAGAAATCTTGAAGATCCCATTGCCAGCGTCTCTTAGCCCTTCACAATTTTCGGCCTAGAAACTAGTTTATGAAGAATCGTTCACTCTCCGTTACAAGACTCTGCTTCTGTTTTTCTTTTATGAGGATTAGCTAGTAGCTTTATAAGATATAAATAATTAGTTAGAAAATAGCTAAACTTGACTTGACACCTTGAAATGCACGGCACGGGTCATAAACATTCTATTGAATATTCAAAGGAATTAACAAACCCTTTTTCTTTTTTTTTTTAAGGATTGAAACGGCGAAACGGAGCGCCGCTTCGGTGCGATTGGTTGGACCACCTTTTTTTTGTCCAATTTCACCGCACAATGGCTGCATCATGCATATCCATCGCGACACAGCCATGTTTTTGCACTGGACCCTTGATTTCTTCCATTCAATGTCGCAGCATTTATTTTTAATTTTCTCCCTATTGTATTTATTTTAAATATCTTATATTTGCCTCAATAATAAAAAATAACTTATATTTGGATGATCTTAAAAAATATTTATTTTAAAAATCAATAAAATAATAATACTTCATTTTTTTAAGAATATATAATAATTATTTTATACTTACCTAATCATATTAATTCTGATTAAATTAACTTTTTTGAGAGTAAACTATAATTAAATATACTTACTCATATATTTAACTCAAATTAATAAAAAAAATTTAAAACTTGTATAATTAATAAAGAGCTATTAAAATCTAACAAAAAAAAATATTAATTTGGAAAGTAACAAAAAAATTAATTTGTAAAATGCAAAAGAAAATTGTGTTTGACAAAATGATTTTGAAAGTAATTTCAAATGTAATAGCATAATTTGTTGGTCTTTCAAATATGAGTCCTTGGAAAGATTGTATTACAAAAGAAAGTAAATATTTATATTTGAAAATATCATATAATAACTCTTCGCATTTCTATTTCAACAAATTGTATTCATGTACTCGTCTTTTAATTCAATTTTCAATTCATTAACTTTTTTTTTAATTTTTAAATTAATGTTTTTGTTAGATGTTAATTGCTCTTCGTTAAAATTATGTGAGTTTTTAATTTTTTTTCTTTAATCTTAGGGAAATAGGTGAGTAAATTAATTTAATTAAGTTGACTTGACAATGATGAGTGTAAGCTAATTATTACATGTTTTTAAAAGAATATAAAGTGTTATTATTTTATTGTGCATAAAACACATATTTTCATGATCATCCAAAAATAAGTTATTCTCTAATTTTTTTTATATGGAAATGTCTTCCTATTTTTTTTTTTTACATTTTGATTTTTTAATTTAAAAAGTTGAAAAATTTTTGTTGATTTAATATAACAAATAAATATTATTATAAAAAAACTAATGTTTATATAAAATAAAAATAATATTTGATATAATATTATCATTTTAATAATTTTCAATTTATTAAAATATTTTTTAAAATAAAATAATTTTAGTAATTTTTAATTATTTATTAATTTTACAAATAAAATATTATACAATAAAACTTATTTTATATAAAATTTAATATAATATCTTTAATGATCATTTTTTATTTTCACTACATTTCACTTCACTATCACTGTTTTGATTATATATAAATACATATCCCACCATTGATTTAATCTTACTGCTACAGTTATTAATGTTACCACTACAATAATTAATCTCACTTCCATCATTATTTTCAGTTTCAGATGAGCCAAATGCGCTTTTCATCTAAATTAGCCCATGATCAACCATTTTATTTGATGATAAAAAGGTAAGGCAAGGAGAGAAGCATCTTCGGTTACTAGATACATTTGCTTAACGGGAATTGAAGAAAGCACTCATAACAGATAAAATACCAACATAAAATATACTAATCACTAGAAAAATATAACTTCAAATTAAGTAATACATAAATAATTGCATGTTAATTTTTCGAATAGGTCCAATAGTAGTATTTCTTTTAAATTTCACGAAAAAAAAGAAAAAAGAAATGAGTTTGATATATAATCTGATGATTTATGTATTATTTTATAATATCAAAGTCCGTATTTAAAATTATAAAATCATTTTAGAGGTATCAAATGAATCATTTTAGACGACATGGTACATCTTAAATATTAGATTATGTATCAATGGCTTATATTGGTCTAGCATTATTTTTTAACATGTTGTGCTGGCTCATCAGATAATAAATTAAAGGTATGACCTTATACACCGTACCGATCTATAGCCTTCATGAGTTGTATTGGCTGAGATAGGACACTATTTTTCATGCTAGGATAGGTCAAATATGATCCATTCATAATTTTATATTAATTAAGATGAAGTAAGATTTCAAATTATTCATAATGTGAACTATGTATTCAAGTTCATAGTTGCTATAGGCCTGCACGCGTTGTGCTTAAAATTTTAAGAAAACAAAAATATTTTCACATTTTAATATTGTTTTTCAAGGCTTCCTCTGCTTAAGGACAGACAGGAAATCGACAACTTTTCTTTTTGGACAAAGACATTGAGAATTGAACGAAGTAATAAGAGTTGATTATTGAGTAAATTAATTTAATTAAGTTGACTTGACAATGATGAGTGTAAGCTAATTATTACATGTTTTTAAAAGAATATAAAGTGTTATTATTTTATTGTGCATAAAACACATATTTTCATGATCATCCAAAAATAAGTTATTCTCTAATTTTTTTTATATGGAAATGTCTTCCTATTTTTTTTTTACATTTTTGATTTTTTAATTTAAAAAGTTGAAAAAATTTTGTTGATTAAATATAACAATTAAATATTATTATAAAAAAAACTAATGTTTATATAAAATAAAAATAATATTTGATATAATATTATCATTTTAATAATTTTCAATTTATTAAAATATTTTTTAAAATAAAATAATTTTAGTAATTTTTAATTATTTATTAATTTTACAAATAAAATATTATACAATAAAACTTATTTTATATAAAATTTAATATAATATCTTTAATGATAATTTTTTATTTTCACTACATTTCACTTCACTACCACTGTTTTGATTGTATATAAATACATATCCCACCATTGATTTAATCTTACTGCTACAGTTATTAATGTTACCACTACAATAATTAATCTCACTTCCATCATTATTTTCAGTTTCAGATGAGCCAAATGCGCTTTTCATCTAAATTAGCCCATGATCAACCATTTTATTTGATGATAAAAAGGTAAGGCAAGGAGAGAAGGATCTTCGGTTACTAGATACATTTGCTTAACGGGAATTGAAGAAAGCACTCATAACAGATAAAATACCAACATAAAATATACTAATCACTAGAAAAATATAACTTCAAATTAAGTAATACATAAATAATTGCATGTTAATTTTTCGAATAGGTCCAATAGTAGTATTTCTTTTAAAATTCCCGAAAAAAGAAAGAAGAAATGGGTTTGATATATAATCTGATAATTTGTGTATTATTTTTTAATATCAAAGTCCGTATTTAAAATTATAAAATCATTTTAGAGGTATCAAATGAATCATTTTAGACGACATGGTACATCTTAAATATTAGATTATGTATCAATGGCTTATATTGGTCTAGCATTATTTTTAACATGTTGTGCTGGCTCATCAGATAATAAATTAAAGGTATGACCTTATACACCATACCGATCTATAGCCTTCTTGAGTTGTATTGGCTGAGATAGGACACTATTTTTCATGCTAGGATGGGTCAAATATGATCCATTCATAATTTTATATTAATTTAATTAAGTAAGATTTCAAATTATTCATAATGTGAACTATGTATTCAAGTTCATAGTTGCTATAGGCCTGCACGCGTTGTGCTTAAAATTTTAAGAAAACAAAAATATTTTCACATTTTAATATTGTTTTTCAAGGCTTCCTCTGCTTAAGGACAGACAGGAAATCGACAACTTTTCTTTTTGGACAAAGACATTGAGAATTGAACGAAGATGTGGTTCAAATTAGTTCTTTTCCTGACAAAGGCCATGACGCGGGCGTTGATTGGGAAGACTAAGAAAATGTTTGTGAATGGGAAGACTAAGACAATGCGTGTGAATGGGAAGGCTAAGAAGGAATTTCTTTAAATGCTCATTTTAAAATTTTTATTAAAATCTTTTAGAATCTTTATAGTTAATCTAAACGGTGTTAAATTCGTTCATGAAAACATTTAATCGAGAAAAATTAAAATTTAAAGATTAACTGATTGCATTAAGATATTAAGAGCTTGGATTATAATCAGATTAAATTTCAAAGGGTTTTTTTGCCCTTTACCCTTTATTCATTTATTCTTTCATTTCTAATCAAGCGAAGTGAGTGGTTACCGACCTATTGCTCCTGGGCCACATAGTTAGGCCCATTGAGTACTAACAGAGAGTGTTTGACTTTTGTAGGAATCCAATGATGATGATTCTCAGCATTTCATTCCGGGAGCCATATTCTCTCAAAGCTGGATCAAAGAAATTCAATGCCGTCGCTTCCCCTACAAATGATTACATGTCAATGTTTGTGTATAAAAAGTGAAATTGGATTCCATTACCCTAAATAAATTTTTAATTAGAATCAATTTAAATATAAGATCTTATTTAAAGTCAATTGAGAATAGATTATGAGATTCTACCATCATTTAAATAAAATATAATATGAAATTCAATTTGTAAGGAATGAATACAGAAAGATATTACTTTAACATATCCCAACACGTATAGGTGAAAAGTATGTAAGCTTGTTACATGATAATTTTAAAAGTAATATAAAAAAAAATTATAAAATAAAATTTAAACTTTGTAATTAAATTTGTATATAAAATCATAAAAAACTTGATATTTAACAAATATAGATAATATTACTTTAACACTTAAATAGCTCAACAAATTTTACAGATTTTCTCTTTTCAAAAATAAATATTTTTTTCGATTCCTTACCATTTTCAAAGTTATCACATCAAAATGAAAACATCTAATTCCCCTTATAATTGGTCTCGTGCCATAAATCCATTGAATATGAGCATTTCTAATGGCATTCTCGATTTGAGGAACAAGTTTTTTTTTTTTTTTTTTCTTTTTTATAGATGGAATGTGACCAAATCTTCATTTGGAGTTTCAAGCTGTATCTGTAACATCATTATTTGTTGTATTTTTTATTTTTTTTATCGGTATTATAATTCACCAGTAGTCGTGGAAACAAAGAAAGGTCAAACTTCAAAGTTGCAAGGAGATGGCCTCCCTTGAATAAATGAGTAAACCCGATGGTTCTAAAGGCAGAAATATTTTTTATTTCTGCCTAATCCTTGAATGAATCTTAATCACTCAATAGAAAATTAATAAAACAATTCAGGATAGGGCTGTTTCATTCTTAGAACTGAGAAAATGAAACAATACACAAGCCATTTGCAGAGGATTCAACCAAATATCCATTTTGAACCCAAAACGGAAAAGCCAAGATAAATACCAATTACAAATTGCATATCACATTCCTTGTGCTAAGAGGAATCTTTATTCTTAATTTTTTTTTTTTAAGAAAGTACAATAGAAGGAAGAGAATGTAAACATTGGACTTTTTTTTTTTTTTTTTTAAGGAAAGATAACAATCATTTAAGTTAAGCCTTGATTGTGTTTATTCTTAAGATTAATTTGCACAGTAAGTGATATTTTTTTATCAGAAAGGCGAGATGCTTAATCTCCTATTGGCATCGGAGAAGAAGAGGTTGTCGGAGACGGTGGCTTTGGAGGTAACGGTAAAGGAACTGCAGTCTCATTATAAAATGGGTTATTGGTTTCAAACCTCAAGATACAGTTTGGTCTAAGAACCCTGCATCCCAACCTTCCTTCGCAACACTTTTGAAGCTCGTCTCTCGCGAAATTTAGACAAATATTGCAATTTCGCTCGTCCATATCAGGAGTACACTGCATCGTAGCGTATATAGTTTGCAAGCTATCAGCCTTTGCTTTACCAGCTGCATACTTGCGAAGCGGACCCCCAGTTGCTGCTTTGCTGCTCAGGTTATTCAATAGTTCACTTAATGCCTGATTGAACTGAACAGGATTCGTTGCATTCGCTGGGTTGTATACACAAGTACGTGGATCGTTCTCCAGCAATCCGTACATGTTTCGGTTGGCGTACCGAACCAAACAAAGTTCAGACCACGCGGTCGCCTCCTTTTTCAGGGTACAATATTGCTCAAGCTCGGTTGCGGTGTAGTTGAGGCACCTGCTGCATTGCTGCTGGTCTAAGTCACCCCTGCAAAGTGCGATTGAGTTAACATTGTCAGGGCTTTCACCAGCAGACAGATTGAAGAACCCGTAATTGAATTCTCTGAGAGTGGAGAATTGAGAGATAATGCTATTGAGGTTGGCCTGGTAAGTGCTGTTTGCGGTGTATTTGCCTCCATTTTCATTACATCTACGCTCTAAATAGACATCATTTTGCGAAAAGGTGAGAGTAGCAAGGGATAGAAGCACTGAATAAAAAAACAGAAGGAACCTTGAAGATCCCATTGCCAGCGTCTGTAATTGCCCTACACAATTTTTGGCTTTAGGAAACCTATTTATAAAGAAATCGTTCACTTGCACAGTTGCACTACAAGACTCTAATGAGGATTAGCTAGTATATTTATAAGATAAAAAAATTAGTTAGAAAATAATGGATATTAGCTAATCTTGACGACTCATTAACATTCTACTGAATATTCGAAAGAATTTCTAAATTCTAGTAAACAGTAAAAATTATAGAACTTCAAATTAAGTAATACATAAATAATTCTCCACATGTTAAGTTGTTCAATGGGTAGTGGGGATTCTATTAAATTTTGAAAAAAATCAAATGAGTTTCATGTATAATTTTTTATTATTTTCATATATAATTATAATTTATATTTAAATTATAAATTTTTTTAAAAAATATTAAAACGATTCATTTAAATATTAAATTATGTGTTAATAAATAATATAAATTTACTATTATTTTTAACATGTCAGGCTGACATCACTATAACAACTAAGACGATCCCTTTGTTCCGTAACATAATCCTTGGTCCTCGTGAGTTGTGTCAAATTAGATAATGTTTAGATACAACATTATTTTCCGTGCAAGTATAAATCAAGCTCGATTCAGAAATAATTTCATTTTAATTTAATTAAAATCTCGAAAGATTTTAATTTGTGAGGCACTATTCAAGTTCAAAGTTGCCATAAGTGTATATGCATGTGGTCCTCGATATTATAAGGAAAAAAAAACATTTCGCATTTTAATGTTGATTTTCCAATGCTTCCGACGCTTAAGGACAAACATGACAAGACAATGTTTTTGACAAAAGTAAAAAAAAAAAATTCTAAAAAAATCATATTAATAATTTATTTTTAAATCAATTAATATTTCAAATTTTAATTTATATTTAATTAAATCTTCTTTATATATTTTTAATTATACACAAATATAATAATTTTTGTTTACAAAATATTTAATTAAATAAAAATTTAATTGATTTTAAAAAAAATACTAAAATTTAATTATTAATATCATTATCTTTGATCTTTTTGTTTTTTATAAAGAGATTGATTAGAAGGAAAGAAGATTTTAGTTGCTTTATAAAGCTAAATTCTGATCGTTGACTTGACAACTTTTGTTTCTGGGCTAAAAGAAATTGAGGATTAATGCCAGCCGTTCAAATTTGTTCTTGACTTTAAGAGAGAGAAACATTGACGCAGGCTATGATTGCAAAGACCGAGACAAAACGTGTGAATGAGAAGATTAAGGACGGATTTATATTGCACCACACTTTCCAGCGTTGACAGAGAAGACTTTTGATTTTGAAGATTGCACTTCCATTGAGTCCGTCTGCGCTGGAAAAATAAATTGTCTGTGGAAGACACCGCACCTTCATGCGTTGATTGGGAAGACTTTCGAAGATCTGACATCCATTGAGTCTCCCTGCACTAGAAAATTCTCCATGGAATTTTATAAAAGATATAAGCTGAAAAGGGGAAAACACCAATAAATTACCAAATCGAAACCTTTTTTTTAAAAAAAAAAAATTGGGTATTGAATCTTTTCTTTTCTCAAGCTTTCTAATCACTAAATTAATTTTTTTTTTACCAAAAATCTATAAATTAATAAATGAAAAATGATTTTGTTTTTGCCAATATTAAAACTGGGAAAAGGTAGAGTTATTCGGTTGTTTACTTTCTCATTCATGACTAAGGACTATTGGCATATTACGTAGGGTAGAAGGGATTGAATTGAAACAGTTGATGACGATGGCCGTGGTTTTTTCGCATGTTTTATTGCCATAAGTTCTAAAAAGAGAAAATGAAAAACACGAGAGAATGTCCGATTGGATGTTTGTAATTATAACATTGGATTTTCAAACCCTATCTAGGATCTAGTTCCGTAATTGAAGCTCCGCTAATGAATAATAGATAGGGATGAAAAGAACCAGTGAATAGAAAGGGGTTCTTCCATTCACCATCTAAAAAGATAAATCTACCGAATCCTTCTGTAGGGTATGAAATTTATGATTTTCATCGACACAAATCACGTCCTTCTAGTGTGTATGAAATTTATAGTTTCCAACTTTTCATTGGCAAATCCAATCCTGGAATGTAAGATGAGAAAAAAAATTTTCCATTGATAACAATTGGTTATTTTTATTTTAATACCAATTAAATGAAAGAATAAATTTTATTATGTTCATAATCGTTAACTTATTTTTAATATTATTCATGTTCTATTTGTATTTGAAGAAAAAAAAATTTGATTATGTTTGTTTTCATTCATTTGGATATTAAAATGTTCATGAACGAATTTATTTAAATTAACTAGTTTATTTATTAATATTAAATGAACATATTCACAAAAATGAGTTTTAAAATATTAAGCAAATACATTTATGATTGTATAAATAAATATATTTACAAATACACATTCATATACACTAAACGAACAATAAAATAAATTTCATAAAACATTAAACGTTATATTTAACGAACAAATTTTAAACAAATTTTAAATAAATTTATTCGAAAATGTAAACGAACAACACACATTAAGTTGTATTCAATCATTTAATATACGAAAATTGAAATATTGTTCAAGATAATTTGTTAAGCTACATAAACAATAGAAAATTTAACATATTTACAAAGTTTTTATTCAAAGTTCTGTTGGTTGACAACCTAATAATGGAACTGTTTCACTTTTGCACACCATGGAATCATAACCCAACGAGGATGACATGTCGGATTCATTGTTGTTTTGCATGAAAAATGGTGGTTGTAATGGCAACGGGAGGGAGGTTGAGAAGCTATTAAGCATCAGAATAACTGCAGCCATGGTTGGTCTGTCAGCTGCCTTTTCTTGAACGCATAATAATCCAATGTGGATGCATCTCAGCATTTCATTCCTGGAACCATCTCTCAGTGTTGGATCAATAAGATTCAGTGCTGTCCCTTCTCTCCAGTTTTTCCAGGCCTGCAAATGATTGCCAATGTTGGTTTGTCTAGAAAAGGTGAAATTTGATTCCATGAACAGAAACCAATTGACTTCAGATGGTCGTACTTACGTAGCTTAGCAGGTCTTCCACACTCTCCCCGTTTTGGAAACAATTATTTTTCTGACCACTTACAATTTCCAAAATTATCACACCAAAACTGAAAACATCTGATTTTACTGAGAATTGTCCATACAAAGCATACTCTGGTGGCATATATCCACTGCATATGATATGAACATTTCTAATTTCATTCTTGATTTGATGAACAAGGTTTTCTTATAGATGGAATGTAACTAAATCATCATTTGGAGTTTCATGCCGTTTCTGTAACATATAGAGTGCTGAAATTTAAAAATATAGCAAACAATTCGAAGCTAAATCAGATTTCGAAACTTACTACGTCCCCATAATTCTGCTGGTACTGCCTTGTGTTTCATCCCGCACAAACAACCTTGCCATCCCAAAATCCGCAATTTTAGGATTCATCTCCACATCCAACAAAACGTTACTTGCTTTAAGATCTCGGTGGATTATTCTTGGTCGAGAATCTTCATGAAGGTAAAGAAGCCCACGAGCAATGCCACCTATGATTTTGTAGCGCATTCCCCAATCCAACTGTTCACGCTTGGTTTGATCTATATTAATACATGATCACACAAGTTTCAGATTGATTATAACAGAATAAGAAAAAACTACTAGGATTACAGTCTTCTGCTTGGATGTTATCAGTTTGTGAATGTGTTCTGTTGATGTCTATTCCTCATAAGAATCATAAAATTTATTAAAATTTTTAGGTATACATCTAAAACTGAAACTGAAACTGTACCAAATATTAAATGATCGAGGCTTGTGTTTGGCATTAACTCATAAATGAGAAGCTTTTCATGTCCTTCCAAGCAGAAACCAAGGAGCCTAACTAAATTGCGATGTTGAAGCTTGGTCAATAACAGGACCTCGTTCCTAAATTCTTTGTCTCCTTGCCCAGAATCCCTGGATAGTCTTTTCACAGCAACCTCTTGTCCATTTGGAAGCTGACCCTGAAAATAATATATAATGCAGGATTGATTTCAAAATGCAGGTTAAACTTGCATATTTTGAGACAAATTAATATTCTTTTTCAATTAGTAGGGTTCTTTACCTTGTAAACAGCTCCGAATCCACCTTGACCAAGCTTATTTGCATCAGAAAAGTTATTAGTTGCGGCCCGAACAATCGCAAAGTCCAATAGCAAAGACTCAGCCCAAATAACCTCATCAACAGCTTCTCGGGTCTTTCTGACTCTCCCAAAAATGCAGATGGCACTAATTAATATCAGAACTCCAACAACTACAGCAATCACAATGATGACAATACGAGTTCTGTTATTGCCTTTTCCTGCAAAATTCCAAAGTATGGGTCCAATTAAAACTAGAATTTTATATACTGACATATTGACATGGAATAGATAAACTTAGAAGACAATGAAGACAATAGTCCCCACAGGCCAAATTAGTATGGGTCCAACCACTACTCATAATTGGTTTTCCTGTATGAATAATTTTATTTCCTATCATGTTCTTCGCTTTGTTGGCTCTGTTTATTTGTATTAATTTTATCAAGAAATTAAGAATTGAATACTTTTAGGCAAAAGAGGGACTTTTGATTGGAAACATAATTAGGGCTTAGCTCAATTGATTTATGCAGTCACCCTTAAGAACTGCCATGGAAAAAATCCGCAACACCTCCTCTATTCAGGGATAGGGATTTTTTTTTTTTCCTTAGAACTAAAAAAATCTTTTGGTTTTCCAGTTCATCATAAGTGGGAATGCAACTTAAAATAAGGAAATGATTATATAAAAAAGGTCATTTGAATACAAAATTATACGCAAGTAAAAGTTTAAAATAAAAATATAACTATTAATTATTGAAACAGGTATTACAAATTGGTAGAAAAATAAATATTAAATAAATAATCAAATGCAAAACGTAAACAAATAATTAAATGCAAAACGTAAAAGACAAAAAGAAAAACGATATAATTAATTTTTTACATCTACGGACGCTGTTTCTAAAGTGAAATTATTATAAAATTTAGACAAAATTGTAAAATCTAAAAAACTAATGGAAGAAAACAAATACAAATATAAGATCTATTTATATTTCTCCCAAAAAACATCTAAATTATTAGTCCAAACTTAAATTTATAAATCAAAACTCTTCTTTTTTTTGTGATTTTTCAATGTAAAATTCTCCTAATGATCAATTAATTTCAACACATACATACATAGAATGGAATGCAAACACGATTCAGGAATCAAGGAGACAATTAATTTGATATAACTATTCTTATTATATATTTTAAATGAAAAAGAAAGTTAAAATTTAACAGCAAGGCTAAACAGATTACCTCCTGTAGAGGGAGGAGGAGAAGAAGTTGGAGATGGCGGAGGTGACGGTAGAGGAATTGGAGTCTGATAAAATGGGCTAGACTCAAACCTCAAGAAACAGCTTGGTCTAAGAACCCTGCATCCCACCTTCCCCAAGCAGCAACCTCCAATCCCTTGCTTAGCAACAGTTAGACAAACACCACATTCCTGCTCGGATAAATCAGGAGTGCACTGTACTAGAGCGTATAGTGTTTGAAGAACGGCCACCCATGAGTTACCTGCTGCATACTTGCGAAGAGCACCCCCAGCTGCGGCTCGACTGCTCAGATTATTCAACAGGACATCCAATGCTTGATTGAACTGATCAACGTTCGGTACACTTTGTGTGTTGTATAGACAAGAGTCAGGAGTGGTTTCCATGTCTCCAAAGATGACTCGGTTGGCGTAGCGCAGCGTACAAAATTCAGACCATCCGATCACCTCCTTTTTAAGGGGACATCGCTGCCTGAGTTCAGATATGGTTTCACTGAGGCAACTGTTGCATTCATCTTGGTTTCTATCCCCCCTGCAAAGTGCAATCGCGTTAACTTTGTTGGGGTTTCCACCAGCAGATAGATTATAGAATCCGTAATTGAATTCTGTCAGAGAGTTGAGTTGAGAGAAGATACTATTGAGGTTGGCCTGGTAAGTGCTGTTTGCAGTGTAGTTACCTGCTGTGTTTGTACAAGAAGACTGAAAGTATGGATCCGCTGCAAGGGTGAGAGTAGCAAGGAATGGTACAACCCAACAAAAAAGGAATAGCAGTTTTGAAGATCCCATTTCCATTGTGTCCCTCTGCACTTGAACAAAAAATCTATGGAATTTTATAAAACATAAAAGCTGGGAAACCTCCAATAAATTACTAAATCATAGTGAGAAATTGAAACTTAAAAAAAAAAAAAAAATTGGGTATTGACTGTTGAGTCTTCTCTTTTCTCAAGCTTTCGATTCACTAAATTATTTTTTAAGGAAAAACCTCGAAATTAACAAATGAAAAGTGATTTGTTTTTGCCAACATTGAAAAAGGGAAAAGGTTGAATTATTCGTTGTGTACTTCCTCATTTCATGACCAAGGACATTTGACTTATTGTATGGTAGAAGGAATTGATTTGAAAAAGTTGATGAAGATAGTAGTGGCTGATGACAAATCCGCCATGGATTAAACTTAGCTTTCTTTGTATTACTTTTGAGGATTTGTATTTGTATTTTATGTTTATATTTTGTAAAATTATATTTATATAGTGTAAAATATAAAAAATTTATATTAAAAATAGTGTTTACATGTTAAATAATTTTTTTTAAATTTTTATCAAATTTTTATCCGGATTATATTTATATTTTTTTCTTTCCGTTTTTGTGTCATCTGCGAGATTAAGGTGTTGATTACTAAAGATGTTATTTTTATTGTAGCAATAATAATAGATAGAATTAATATTAATATTTAAATTAACGAGCTTAATTTTTTTTTAATCCCAATCACTTTAATAACAAAACTGTCAATTCTTTTGACTCTAAAAACTCAATTTTAAAATCATGTATCTAAGATATAAATCAAAAATTAATTTCAATGCCAAAAATTTTACTTAATTTTCCAAATAAAACTCAAATGATGTACAAGTTTTAGTCTAACACACATTAATAGCTCCGCCACTGTTTTTGGTCCATGGAAATTGAGCTCAAATGGGCTCTTGACCTGACCAAAAGCGAGTGAAGAGGTGTTGACCGGTAAATGGAAGGAAAGAAGTCGAAAGCGTGTGATTGGTAAGACCAAGTCAAAGGAATTTTTTTTCCTCCTTCATTTCCAATCAAACAAATTATATGCAAACATAATTTTTACACTTGCACTTTATTAGCTTAAGTTCCAAAAAGAGAAAAAGGAGAACACTAGATGACATGTCAGATTCGATGTTTGTAATTTTAACATTGATTCTCAAATCCTATCTAGGATATAGTTCAGTAATTGAAGCTTCGTTAATGGACAATGGGAGTGTTTCACTTTTGGACGCCATGGAATCATAATCAGACGAGGATGACATGTCGTATTCCTTGTTGGAGTGCATAAAAAATGGTGGTTGTGATGGCAGCGGGAGGGAGATTGAGAAGCTATTAAGCATCAGAATTACTCTAGCCATGGTTGGTCTGTAAGCTACCTTTTCTTGAACGCATAGTAATCCAATGTGGATGCATCTTAGGATTTCATTCCTCGAACCATCTCCCAAAGCTGGATCAATGAGATTCAATGCTGTCCCTTCCCTCCAATTTTTCCAAGCCTGCAAATGTTTGTCAATGTGTACAAAAGGTGAAATTGGACTCCATGGACATAAACAAATGATTTTAAATGGTAGGTGGATTATAAATCTAGCCTAAAATCAATTGACAATATATGGTGAAGTCTTAGTTGGATATATGATTAAAGAGAACTCGATATTTTTCAAACGTGAAATGACTCCACTTTAGCATGTTTCCATCATGTGTATACAAAATCATGTAAGCTTATCAAATGACAATCTTAGAAGATAAAAGACAAAAATCAAAGAACAGAATCTGGACTATGAAGCTCAACATAAATATAAAACCAGAAGGAACTCAATATTTAATGGACGTAGACAACACTTACACGGCTTAGCAGGTCCTGCACGCTCTCCCCGTTTCGGAAGTAATTATTTTTCTGACCACTTACAATTTCTAAAATTATCACACCAAAACTGAAAACATCTGATTTTACCGAGAACTGCCCATGCATAGCATACTCTGGTGCCATATATCCACTGCATATGAACATTTCAAATTTCATTGTGGATTTGAGGAACAAGGTTTTTCTTATAGATGAAATGTAACCAAATCTTTGTTTGGAGTTTCATGCTGTTTCCGTAACATATATAGTGCTGGAATGTATGCATGCAACAAACAATTCAAAGCTCAACCAGATTTTGATACTTACTATGTCCCCATAATTCTGCTGGTATTGCCTTGTGTTTCATCCCGTACAAACAACCTTGCCATCCCAAAATCTGCAATTTTAGGATTCATTTCTGCATCTAACAAAATGTTGCTTGCTTTAAGATCTCGGTGGATTATCCTTAGTCGAGAATCTTCATGAAGGTAAAGAAGCCCACGAGCAATGCCACTTATGATTTTGTAGCGCCTTTCCCATCCCAACTGTGCACGCTTGGCTCGATCTACATGTTCACACAAGTTTCAGATTGACTAAATAGAATAAGAACAAATTACTTGGGTTATAGGCTCTTGCTTTGATATAATATCAATTTGTGAACATGTTCGGTTGGTGTCTATGCCTTTAAAGAAACATAAAATTTATTAAAATTCATTTGAAAGTGAAACTGAAACTGTACCAAATATGAAATGATCAAGGCTTGTGTTTGGCACAAACTCATAAATGAGATGCTTTTCATGTCCTTCCAAGCAGAAACCAAGGAGCCTAACTAAATTGCGGTGTTGAAGCTTGGCAACTAACAGTAACTCGTTCCTAAATTCTTGGTCTCCTTGCCCAGAATCCCTGGACAGTCTTTTCACAGCAACCTCTTGTCCATTTGGAAGTCGACCCTGGAAATAGTATAATGCAGCATAAGTAACTTTAGATTGATTTCAAAATTCAGATTAAACTTTCATAGTTTGAGATAAATTAATATTATACCTTGTAAACAGCTCCAAATCCACCTTGACCAAGCTTATTTGCATCAAAAAAGTTGTTAGTTGCAGCCCGAACAGTAGCAACGTCGATTTGCAAGTACTCAGCCCTATTAACCTCATCAACAGCTGCAAGGAGCGGAATGTTTTTACACATGCAGATGAAATAATGGCATTTTGTTTGCTTTTCAAGTACATTTCAATTGTCATATTGCATTAGGGTAGTAAATTTACTTACTTCCAACTTCTTTTCGGGACTTTCTGGCTCTACCAAAGATGCAGATGGCGCTAATGAGCATCAGAACTCCAACAACCGAAGCAATCACAATGATGACAATACGAGTTGTGTTATTGCTCTTTCCTGCATAATTTATGTGTGGGTGGAATCAAATTAGAATTTCGTATACTTGCACATCATTAACTCAGAAGACAAGGAAGACTGTAATCCCTCTGGAAAAAGGACACTAAAAGAATAAATCCTTGAAATCTGGTTTCACATATTACACCACTACTCATTGGTTTTCCTCTCTGAGTAACTTTATTTCCTTTTACGTGCAGCTCTGTTTGCTCTGTTTTCTCTGTTAATTTGTATTTTTTTTTTTTAAAGGAATTGATTACTTGCGCAACGGATAAGCACCGCCCTTGAATAATAAATGAGTGGACAGGTGGGCGGTGGGCTTAAAGCCACTTCTGTCTTACCCTTAGCCCTTCACAATCGTGTCAAAGCAAAACAAGACAGCAAAGAAAAAACTGGTACAAATACAGAACAAAGGAATTATTCAAGGATTGGGAGTATTTTTCTTAGAACAAAAAACCTTCTGGTGTTCCAGTTGATCATGAAATTGTATGCAACGTAAAATGATTCAGGTGTCAAGGAGACAATTAATTAGATATAGTTCTTAATATTCATTTTATATGAAAAAGAAAGATAAAATTTAACAGGAAGACTAGAAACCTTACCTCCTGTAGAGGGAGGAGGAGAAGAAGTTGGAGATGGCGGAGGTGACGGTAGAGGAATTGGAGTCTGATAAAATGGGCTAGACTCAAATCTCAAGAAACAGCTTGGTCTAAGAACCCTGCATCCCATCTTCCCCAAGCAGCAACCTCCAATCCCTTGCTTAGCCACATTTAGGCAATCACCACATTCCTTCTCGGACAAATCAGGAGTGCACTGTTCTAGAGCGTATACTGTTTGAAAAACGCCCACCGATGAGTTATCTGCTGCATATTTGCGAAGAGGACCCCCAGCCGCGGCTCGACTGCTCAGATTATTCAACAGGACATCCAACGCCTGATTGAACTGATCAGCATTCGATACGTCTTGTACGTTAAATAAACATTTATCGGGAGAGGTTTCCATGTCTCCAAAGATATCTCGGTTGGCGTAGCGGAGCGTACAAAATTCAGACCATCCGATCACCTCCTTGCTAAAGGGACATCGCTGTCTGAGCTCAGATATGGTTTCATTGAGGCAACTGTTGCAATCATCTTGGTTTCTATCCCCCCTGCAAAGTGCAACTGCGTTAACTTTGTCGGGGTTTCTACCAGCAGACAGATTATAGAAACCGTAATTGAATTCTGTCAGAGAGTTGATTTGATCGAAGATGCTATTGAGGTTGGCCTGGTAAGTGCTGTTTGCAGTGTAGTTACCTGCTGTTGTTATACAAGAAGACTGAAAGTATGGATCGGCTGCAAGGGTGAGAATAGCAAGGAATGGAAGAACCGAATAAAAACAGAACAGAAGTTTTGAAGGTCCCATTTCCATTGTGTCTCTCTGCACTTGAAAAAAATTAAAAAAAGATCCTCCATGGAATTTTATAAAACTAGCGTGCTCAAAAGGGTTGATGAAGATGGCAGTGGTTGACGACAAACCGCCATGGACCGAAACGTGGTAGCCTCCTTCCCCAAATACCCCATAATTTTATTTACTTTTTAGAGGCAAAACTAGATGTCATCATTATTTCCAAGGATATTAATATTGGTGCTGTCAATGTTAATATAGAATTGTTGACGGCATAAAACCAAAAAAAAAAATTGACAGGTTTATAAACGTCTGTTAAATAAATTACCTTTTGACTATTGAATGATTTAAATGGGAGTGGTTGAAGAAGATAAGCTGTGAAGCTTCAAGTTTATTTCCTTGTGCCTTGTGGCAATTATAATGCGTGCAAGGATATTTCAATACTTTTTTTTTTGACTTTTTAGTTTTGTTTATGGTGAGAGCTGGCAAATTCTTAGTGGTAGAGAATGCTGCCTGATGGTTTATATTAACCAGTCCAACAATCAGCCTAATCTGTTGACCAAAAGTTATTGGACTAAATTTACAATCCAAATCGACTTATAAAAAATAGATGGTCTAAGGGTGATCAGCTCAAAGCTGACAATCACTGAATTTTCTAACAATTATGAATGACAACGGTACTGATTTTGACACAGAATTGCTTAAAAAAGTGACCAGCTTGCTTATCTTGGATGCAACTCAGTAACTGAAACCTCATTTTCTGAGACTACCGCAACTTCGTTTCTGGAGTGACTGGATTTTGTTGTCCCTGAACTCTGCGACCACAGCATCCCTGATTGAGTGTTGCTGTTGATAAAAAATGCAGGTTGCGAGGGTAGTGGGAGTGTGACAGTGTTGGTAGTGAGCATCAGAACAACTGAAGCCATGTTTGGTCTCTCAGCTACATTTTCTTGAACACAAAGCAGCCCAATGTGGATGTATCTCATCAGCTCAGTTCTTGAACCATCCTTCAAACTAGGATCTACAAGATCCAATGCTGTCCCATCCTTCCAATTTCTCCAAGCCTGCAGGGTTTAATTCATGCAAATTATTAAACAGTACCTTCTTTTAATGCTTTGACTAAATCAGGAGTTACAATCTCATACTTGGGGACAAAGGAATACTTACAAAGCTTAGAAGATCTTCTACATTACTCCCACTATGGAAAGCACTGTTTTTTTGACCACTTAAAATCTCCAGAAGTAGTACACCAAAACTAAAAACATCGGACTTAACAGAAAATTGACCATGCATTGCATATTCAGGCGCCATGTATCCACTATAAGTCAATATAAGAAAAATTAGTTTTCCTTCTGCACGATTTATCTTATTTGAGTGAGAATGATAATTGATCATCATGTATTGGCGAAGATTATTCTGTTAGTCACATAATGGGAGAGCAGTTTAACAAGAGTAATGATAGTATATGCAATTACAAGTCTAATTATTCACTCAGAAGATTTCTAGCACTTACTATGTTCCCACGATTCTACTAGTAGCACCTTGAGTTTGATCAACTGCACACAATTTTGCCATGCCAAAATCTGCAATTTTAGCATTCATCTCTGAATCTAATAATATATTGCTAGCCTTGAGATCACGATGAATAATTCTGTATTGAGAATCTTGATGAAGATAGATAAGTCCTCGAGCAATGCCTCCTATGATTTTGTATCATCTTTCCCAGTCCAAATATGCACGCTTAACTGGGTCTGCATCACCATAGATGTACAAATCCGAATTAATGAAATAGAACATGGATGTTGGTCTTTTGCTTTGTAGTATACATTCTATAATACACTGATATATCATACCAAATAAGAATTTATCCAGGCTTGCATTAGGCATAAACTCATAGATGAGAAGCCTTTCACTTCTTTCTAGGCAGAAACCTTGGAGCCTAACCAAATTCCTGTGCTGAAGCTTGGCCACTAACTGAACCTCGTTTTTGAATTCAAGATCTCCTTGTCCAGAATTTGCAGACAGCCTTTTCACTGCTATTAATTCTCCACTGGCAAGCGTGCCCTGAGAAGATATCAGAATGAATTATATATTGTATGCTAATTGAACTTATCATTTAATGCAAAACCCTTTTTATTTATTTCTTACGGATGATCATAATTGTCTTACCTTATAAACAGCACCAAATCCACCTTGTCCAAGTTGATTTGCATCAGAAAAGTTATTTGTTGCAACTCTAATGGTGTTGAAATCATATTGCAAGGACTCTGCACTTCTGATTTCATCCACGGGTTCAACTGCTTCATTTTCTTCAGAGGTGTGACAAAAGAGCAAAAACACAAACAAGTAAATTGTAGATTTAGTCACTAACTAAATTCATTCACAACGTTCCAGAAGGAAAAAGAGCAAATACACAAAAATAAAAATTTAAAAAAAAAAAAAAGAAAAAGAAAAAGAGGAGAAACCCATTCTTTTACTTACTTTGAGCTTTCACCTTTGACTTCCTCACCCGTAAAAAGATGAAGATGCAACAGGAAATGAGAAGTATAGCAAAAGCAACAGCCGAGACGGTTACGATAATGGTAGTTCGAGATGAATTACTTTTCTTTCCTGCAAAATTTCAAAAAGGCGTTTTCTATATGATTGCTGAAATAGCTAACTTTGAAACTAGTCTAACCATTTACATACCAAAAGGATTTGAAAGTATCTTAATTTAATCATTTAAATTAAGGGAAACCCTTTTCTCTGTTGTCTAGGAAAGGAACATATTTTGGAGAAATTCTTGATATTCTGAGATGGACATTCTTATTTGGAAAAGAAGCACCTATTGACCTAACAAAACAAAGCAGAGAGGGTACCTGTTGTACTTGTGGTATCGTTTGAGGGCGGGGGAGATACTGGGGATGCTGGTGTTGGCGGCGGTGACGGTGGTGGTGTTACATCAGCAGCAGTAACATTATAGAAGCGGTCTATCTCAAATCTAAAATTACAGCTAGGCCCAAGTACCCTGCCTCCTTGTTTTCTGTCACAGCATACCGGAATATATCCAACAGCCTGAGACAAGCAAGAGTCGCATTCAATCTGGGTCAAGTCAGGAGTGCATTGAACAAGTGCATATATTGTTTGGAAAGATGTAACTTCTGCACTTCCTGTTGCAAACTTGCGAAGGGAAGTTCCCGATGAGGCGTTACTTCTTAGGCTAGCTAACAAAGTACCCAGGGCCCGATTAAAAGCATCCACATCGGTGACGTTATTTACATTCCACATGTAGAAAGAAGGGCTGGAAACCACAGCTTGAAAGATGGAGCGATTTGCATAGCGGAACATGCAATAGTCATACCAGATAATTGCCTCTTTCTGGTTGGGGCAGCGATTTCTGAGCTCAGTGGTTGCGTTATTGATGCAGCTGATGCAATCACCTGAATTCACATCTCCTCTGCAAAGTGCAATTGCGTTAACTCTGTCCGAGCCTTGGCCGGATGACAAATTGTAGAACCCGTACTCATTTGCTGTGCGAACTGAGAAAGAGGAGAAGAGGCGATTGAGGTTTGTCTCGTAAGTGCCGTTTTTGGTGAAATTACCACTACTATCACCACATATATGGTATAGAGGCTCTTGTTGGGCAACGGTAAGAGTAAGAAGGAATGCAATAGTTAAAGAAATGAAGAAAAACTGCCCTGAAAAATCCATAGCCCCGCCTGCTTCTGCGTCTGCAAAGCTTATTGGACCTATGATTTTCAGAGTTTATGTTATAATCATCAGTGAAACTTCTATCATGGAGATTGAATAATTTTGCCTCAGGATTCGCTGAACAAGGGAATTGAAAATAGCATTGTTTGCTAAAGGAACTTATGGGAGGTAGAACTGTCCAGTCTTTGAGTTGACCTGCAACTTGAGACGTATATTTTGAAAATTATTTGTTGTAATGCTCATTAATTTAATCTAATCTCATATGAAAGATAAATACATTTTAATGAAACACTTAATCACAAAACTTCGTGTTAACATGCTTAAAACCTTCGCATACGATTTAGGAATTGACAGATAATGATTATGTTCCGAACACAGCTGTAGAAATTTCTTGAAGATTATTAAAGTAAATGCTTGATGCAGACTTAACTGATTAAAATAATTCAAAGAAAGCCACTGCAACGCGGTGGATTTGGACTGGTGCGATATAAACAGTTCAAAGTCAATTGTTGGTTAGGTTTCGAGTTGCTTCACTTTCTTTGACTTTGGTTTTGCGTTATTCATAAATTTCTTTCTGAAGAAATTGCTAGGAGGGCTTCGCATTTCACACGCTCTGCTCAACATCAAAAGAAGATAATAGTATTGCCTCTATAAAGTAAAACTAATGAATAGGATGAGCTGAAGTTTTCTGTCTGGGGAATCAAAAGAGAAAGAATATCAAAATGTTAAGTCAATGACAGACAGATAATTTTCTCGTATTTTTCGTGTGTTAATTAATGTCCATCATTGCTGCCAAGAAAGATAATAATATTGGGTTCTCGATAAATCAGACCGTATCCTGGAGAATGAGTAAATGTAAATATAGCATAGAATTGTTAATTGTATAGAACAAAAAAAGAAAATGGAGGGGATTGCACGATGTTTATTAAATAAATCTATTGACTTGGGTCCATAGGCTTTTTAAAAGGTCTATGATTAAGATCAAAAGAGAGAGAAGTTGATTGAGACGAGAGTGGTGGAAGAGGATCTTCAAGTTTATTTCCTTGTGGCAATTATAATACCGTGCAAAAATCAATAACATTGCCCGTCAAACAAGGAGATTTTAATACGCGTATATATAGAATGGTTGATTCGGCTAAGCACTTGCTGGTTTCCAACTTGAAATATGGTGAGAGCTGGCAAATTATTCTTCGGTAGAAAACGTGGCCTGATAGTTCATATTAATTAGTCCATCCAACAATCAGCCTAATCTGTTGACCAACAGGTATTGGAGTACTTAATTTACAATCCAAATAGAAAAGATAGATGGTCTAACGGTGATCGGCTCAAACTGACAATCACTGAATTTTCTAACAACTACGAATGACAATAATACTGATTTTGACACAGAAATGCTTACAAATGTGACCAGCTTGCTATCTGGGATACGGCTCGGTATTTGAAACCCCATTTTCTGAGACTACCGCGATTTCGTTACTGGGTGTTGCCCCTGAATCAAAGTCCTGCGCCCGCAACATAGATTTACTGTTGCTGTGCATAAGAAATGCAGGATGTGAGGGTTGTGGGAGGGTGACAGCAGTGTTGCTAGTAAGCATCAGAACAATTGAAGCCATGTTTGGTCTCTCGGCTACATTTTCTTGAACACAAAGCAGTCCAATGTGGATGCATCTCATCATCTCAGTTCTTGAACCATCCTTCAAACTGGGATCGACAACATCCAATGCCGTCCCATTATTCCAATTTCTCCAAGCCTGCAGGGTTTAATTATGCAAATTATTAAACAGTACATTTTTTAATGCTTTGAATAAATGTCATATGATAAAAATCTCATACTTGGGGACAAAGGAATACTTACAAAGCATAGAAGATCTTCTAAATTACTCCCATTATGGAATTCACTGTTTTTTTGACCACTTATAATCTCCAAAAGTAGTACACCAAAACTAAAAACATCTGACTTAACAGAAAATTGACCATGTATTGCATATTCAGGCGCCATGTATCCACTGCAAGTAAATATAAAAAATTAGTTTTCCCTGTGAAAAGAAGGGACACGTGATTTAAGAAGCTTTGAATGGTCTGATTTATCATATTCCAGTGAGAATGATCACCAATCGTGTATCAGCCAAGTTTATTATGTTATTCACTTGATAGGGAAAAAAGTAATAATCTTTTATGCAATTACAAGTCTAATTATTCTCCCTAAAGATTTCTAGCACTTACTATGTTCCCACAATTCTATTAGTGGTATCTTGAGATTGATCAGCTGCACACAATCTTGCTATGCCAAAATCTGCAATTTTAGGATTCATCTCAGCATCTAATAGTATATTACTAGCTTTGAGATCACGATGAATAATTCTGAGTCTAGAATCTTGATGAAGATAGAGAAGTCCTCGAGTAATGCCTCCTATGATTTTGTATCGTCTTTCCCAGTCCAAATATGGACGCTTAACTGGATCTGCATCACCATAAACGTATAAATGCCAATTAATGAAATAAAAAATGGATGTTGGCCTTTTGCTTTGTAGTATACATTCTAATACACAGATGTATCATACCAAATAAGAATTTATCCAGACTTGCATTGGGCACAAACTCATAGATGAGAAGCCTTTCATTTCTTTCTAGGCAGAAACCGTGGAGCCTAACCAAATTCCTGTGCTGAAGCTTGGCCGCTAACTGAGCCTCATTTTTGAATTCAAGATCTCCTTGTCCAGAATCTGCAGACAGCCTTTTCACTGCTATTAATTCTCCATTGGCAAGTGTGCCCTGAGAAGATATCAGAATGAATTATATATGTATATGCTAATTGAACATGCTATAGCCTTTTTATTTCTTACGGATGACCATTATTGTCTTACCTTATAAACTGCCCCAAATCCTCCCTGGCCAAGCTTATTTTCATTAGAAAAGTTATTCGTTGCAGCTCTAATGGTGTTGAAATCATATTGCAATGACTCTGCACTTCTGATTTCGTCCTTGGGTTCAGCTGCTTCATTTTCTTCAGAGGTGTAATAAAAGAACACAACACAAGCAAGTTAATTGTAGATTTAATCACCATCTAAATTCATTCACAACGTTCCGAAAGGAAAAAGGAACAAGTACACACACTGAAAAAGAAAAACAAGAAACCCATTCTTTTACTTACTCTCAGCTTTCACCTTTGATATCCTCAACCTTAAAAAGATGAAGATGCAACTGGAAACGAGAAGTACCCCAAAAACAACAGCCAAGACGATTATGATAATAGTAGTTCCAGATGAATTACTCTTTTTTCCTGCAATGTTTCAAAAATGGTTTTCTATATGAGTGCTGAAATAGTGAACTTTGTAACTACTTTGTCCAATTGCATAGCAAAAGGATTTGGAAGTATCTTAATTAATTTAATTATTTAAGTAGAGAAACCCTTTTTCCTGTTGTCTAGGAAAACAACAATTCCACAGGCACATATCCCTTTGATACAAGATATTCTCATTTGGAAAAGAAACTACCGTTGACTTGACAAAACAAAGCAGAGAGGGTACCTGTTGTGCCTGTGGTATCGTTTGAGGGCGGGGGAGATAGCGTCCGTGTATCAGCAGTGGTAAGATCATAGAATCGGTAAATCTCATACCTAATATAACAGCTAGGCCCAATTACCCTGGCTCCTTGTTTATTCTGACAGCATTCCGGAAGATATCCAATAGCCTCAGACAAGCAAGACATGCATTCATCCTGGGTCAAATCAGGAGTGCATTGAACAAGTGCAGATACATTTAGGAAAGGTTTAACTTCTGCACTTCCTGTCGCAAACTTGCGAAGGGAAGTCCCCGATGAAGCGCTATCTCTTAGTCTATCCAACAAGGTATGCAGAGCCTGATTAAAAGCATACACATCCGTGACGTTATTCGGATTAACCGTGTAGATAGAATTACTGGTTATCGCAACACCAAAGATGGAGCTATTTGCGTAGCGGAACATGCAATTGTCATACCAGATAATTGTTTCTTTGGAGTTGGGGCAGAGATTTCTGAGCTCAGCGGTTGCTTTATTGATGCAGCCGATGCAATTACCTGAATTTACATCTCCTCTGCAAAGTGCAATTGCGTTAACTCTGTCCGAACCTTGGCCGGATGACAAATTGTAGAAGCCGTAATCATTTGCTGTGCTAACGGAGAAAGAGGAAAGGATGCCATTTAGGTTTGCTTCGAAAGTGCTGTTTCTAGTGAAATTACCATTATCACCACACCAATAGTTCAGAGGTTGTTCTTGGGCAACGGTAAGAGTAAGTAGGAATGCACTAGTTACTAGGGGTTAATCGAGTC
Organism: Firmiana major; assembly: GCA_033439115.1. Lineage (NCBI taxonomy): Eukaryota > Viridiplantae > Streptophyta > Magnoliopsida > Malvales > Malvaceae > Firmiana > Firmiana major. The sequence goes on along the minus strand of CM065914.1, from coordinate 954,769 downwards.
GAGTCGAGTCGATACAGTGAGGTGTTCGAGCTTAAGTTCAACTCGAAACTCGGTGCTTGATACTCGGTTCGAGCTTGATCGAGTCTTATTTTTTAAGCTCGAGCTCAGCTTGAGATCGAATTCGAGCTACTCGAGCTCGCTCGATTAGGCTCGATTAGGTTCGATTATATAAGCTCGATATTTTGCTCGAACTCGATTAGGCTCGATTAAGCTCGATTAGGCTCGAATCATTATATAAATATTATTATATTATTAAAATATATAAAAACTCGATGCTCGATTAGGCTCGCGAGCTACTCGAGTAAGGTATTTAAGTGCTCGAATTCGGCTCGCTCGATAGCTCGAGTAGCTCGAGCTCGAGCTCGACTCGACTAAAATCGAACCGAATTCGAATTTTTCTCGAATCGAGTTCGAGTAGCTTGCGAGCACCACTGTATCATTTACACCCCTACTAGTTACAGAAGAGAAGAAAAACTGCCATGAAAAATCCATAGCCCTGACTGAGGGGTAGAGGATTGTGCTGCTTCTACGTCTGCAATAGTTAAAGCCCGTGCTTGAGCAGACTTAAACAAGTCAAAGTCAACTGATGAAAATTTTAAGAAAGCCACGGCAACGCGGTGGATTCGGACTAGGGTGATATAAACAAGTCAAAGTCAACTGTTGAATAGAAATCAAGTTCCTTCTTCACTTTCTCCAAGTTTGTTCTTGGATTACTTTGCTAGGAGGGTTTCGCGGTCCACACACAATATTAATTAACATCAAAAGAAGATTCAGAATCGTTTAGTCAACAAAAAATTCAAGAACATATTAACCATATCAATGTCTGGATGGTGGACTATAAAATTTCTTGCATCTGCATGTACGTAACTTTTCAACAAAAATGCCAGAGAAAAAAAAACGAGAGAAAATATAATCTTTTAAACACTTAAAACTTCTTCTGCCATGCAAAGCAATCTCTTGCATTCCTTTTTTCTCCTCTTATTCTTTGCATATTTTTTTTTCTTCTTTTGGACTTATTCCATTTTCTAAAGACTTTTTATACCCTTGACTCACTTGAGCCACGAAATCGTATCCCAACGCCCTCTACTTTTTTGCCTTAGCAAAGAATCCAGCTAAGTACATTCAAAGCTTTGATTGGTGTCCACCTTACAATTTTCGGAAAAAAACATCAACAAGAATTAAAAAAAAAAATAGTTGGGTATTTATAGTTTAAAACTTGCATAAAGGGGCAATGTTTTTTACGTAAGGGTAAAACTTCTGTCTGGGGATAACAAAGAGAAAAAGAAAATCAAAATGTTAACTACATATATATATATTTTTTATGTTTTAATTAATGTTAACGTTACTGTTAAACCACAGACAACGATAATGTTTTGGAATCATTGCAACTTCAATTTAAAGGTAAAAGGATAACATTTGCGCAAGGTGGAATTGGTGCTGTTTATAAGCTACGTAACTAATTAATGCTTCAGAGCTTCAAATTAAAACATTTACATAAAATTAATGAAAGAATTTTTTTTATTTTTTCTGCTATATAATTTTCAAAAGAATGTTTCAACTTGCTACCAACCAGGGTAAAATTCAGTGTTAGGGTATTTCATTTGTCAAGCATTTGACGTTTCCTGTTGATTGATCTGACTCCAGCTCCGCAATTGAACTGCATCATTGTTAGTTTGAATATTTTACAAAATTAAACTTGAACATCAAATAAGCCTGCAACAATCACGACGTTGTCGCTTAATATGCAACCTCTTTCTTATCTATGGAGGAAATGATCTGAGCATTATAGAAAAGAAATTTCATCTTGGATTACATAGGTTAGAAGGTTCTCAGCACTGTCAGGGCTATAGAAATTGTTGTTTGTTTTGCCACCTATAATTTCTAGAGTCAAGACACCGAAGCTATACACATCGGATTTGAAAGAGAATATCCCATGCCATGCATACTCTAGAGCTATGTAACCACTAAAATGGAGGTATTGTTAGTATTGCAATGTTAATAAATGCTACATGAATTAAAACTAGCTTACTGGGCTAACTGAAACAGAAAATTTTGTGGAATTTACTGAAAACATAGTCCTTACTATGTTCCAACAACCTTCGGGGTTTGTTCAGGGTTGTGATTTTCTTCAACAATTCTAGCCATGCCAAAATCTGATATTTTGGGATTCATATCCTCATCCAACAGGATATTACTGGACTTGAGATCATGATGTACAATATTGAGCCTTGAATCTGTATGAAGTATAGAAGCCCCGAGCAATAAATTTGATTATCTTGAAACGTCCTGGCCAACCAGTTGATTTTGCCTCTCAGGATCTGCATAAATGGTGGCCTCAAGGCTAAGGAAGTGATTAAGGAACTAACCACAGAACCTTTCTGCAATGCAGAAAACTATGGGAATGCAATAGGTTTTGGGTATGAAACAATCAAAATCTTGGTCAAATGTAGTTCAAAAGAAGAAATACCATGTCCATAGAAAATATCAATGTAAACTAGAACATATATGTTTTGGTGAAAGCGAGTGTTGAAGAGGGCCAGAGCAAATAGGAAGGAGTCTAGGCTTTTGTTGGGGACAAATTCATAGACGAGCAACCTCTCTTCTCTTGCCACACAAAATCCCAACAGCCTCGCGAGATTCCGGTGCTGGAGTTTGACTACCAACTCAACCTCATTCTTGAATTCATGTGCACCTTGTTTAGATCTTCTTGATAGCCTCTTCACAGCAATTTCTTGTCCATTTGCAAGTGCACCATGATTGAACAGCATTGGCATTTTGAGACAATGTTTTTCAATGTTCAAGTTACAATAACTCTATTAATTTCTACTTTATACACACTGCCCAATCCATCCCTACCAATCTTGTTAGCTTCAGAGAAATTGTTTGTGGCTGCTTCAATTGTACTCAGATCAAATTGTAAAGATTTCATGCATGCTCCCTTGCTTTTATCTACAAATTATGTCAATCAAGCAAGTGAAAGGACATTAATCACGGATTCAGAGAGTATTTAATATAGTAATTAATAAGAGCAAATAGTAGTGTCACTGTACCATTCTGGTCCTTTGACGCATTTAGTTTCTTTCTTGCTTTCCTTCTTAGAACGAAATAACAAAATGCGGAGAAAACCACCAAGAAACCAACCGTTGGAACAATAATGTAAACAAGTGTCTGTGATGAGCTCTCCCCTTTGGCTGCATAAAGATGGAGAGTGAGGTTTCCTTTTTGTTGCATGAGAAAGTCCGCTTTATGAATGTAGTACTCACTCTCCATCCAAGCATAATTAGGTTTCCTAGATATGGGAGCAGAATCAGAGATAAAACAGAGGCCAATAAGAAACAGGGTATGGGTAAAAAACTGAGCGCTGAAGGAGTAGGTTAAAGGTAAAGAATACGAGTGTTTTAGCAAAGTCGTCCTCAAAAAACCAGAACCTGAATAGACAGGCTGCTTTTTTGGACTGCCTTTTCAATTGCATTGAACACTTCAACCAAAGTTGACAATAAATTGTACCAAAAAAGTTGACTTTAAATCAAAGGTCATGATGATAGCATGATTTCTCCATTAGGATCAATATTACCCTAAGTTGTTACATTTCCGTTCTGCATGTCAAATTTAACTTATCGCAGAAATTCAATTAAAGATCTAATTAAAAACTACCAACACAAAAAACAAAAGTATATAACCAAACCTGAATTTCTTGGCCGTGTCTCAGATCCTGGCGCTTCCCCTGCAGTTCTCTTGTAAAATGGGTTTAATCCATATTGAACATAGCAGCTAGGCATCAAAGAACTTGCTCGAGTTGCTTTCTTTTTTTTTGACGACAACAATTTGAGAACTCAGTAATTGCACTCTCAAGGCATAAGTGGCAATCCATGTTTGGAAAGATCTGGCGTGCACTGTGCAAGGCTGTAAAGCGTTTCAGACCCACTAAGATTTGCCTCTTTTGTCGCAAACTTTTTAGCACCCATTGGAGCGTCCGATGCCTTGCTTGCTACGTCTTTCACCAAAGAAGCCACTATGTCGACAAAGTCTTCTTCTTCTGTGGCAGTCTTGCTATCCCATGTTACCGCACTAGGCCTGTTTTCCATGGCAGAAAAGATGGATTCATTCGTGTAACGAGCATGCACTCGTCGTACCAAATTACAGAATTTTTCTCCACAGGACAAAGACGAGTGGCATTTTGGGCAGCAGCAGCGACACAGTTTTAGCAAATATCCGAGATAACATCACCCCGACAAAGAAAGAGACCATAGATTTTGTCGGGTGCCACCGTGGTGTTGTAGAATCCATCACTACGGTTGGCGTTGGAGGAGAGGGAAGAGAGAAGGAGATTGACACTGGTTTCATAGGTGCTGTTTCTTGCGAAAGTTGTTTCATTGTCGTAACAGATTTTGTACAAGAAAGTTGGGTTGGTTTCAGCTGTGCGGCAAAAGATGGAGAGAAACACAAAGGCAAAGGAAAGCTTTGAAGGAGACATCAATCACGATCAAGTTTTCTGTTCTTAGTTTCAGCATAGGGTGATCCAGATGTCTTGCTCCACCTTCCTTCTCTTTTTCTCATTCTTTCCTCTACTAACATGCACGAGTCAAAGTGAACGAGTTAAGTACAATAAAAGGGGTTGAAGATGTAGCCATATAATATATTGTTTTATAGCCGGCCATTACTATTGTGAGAACATCATGTCTAGCATATATTATCTCATGAAAAAAACCAAAGCTGAACTGAATTTGAAAAACCATATTATATATTAATGATATAATTTGAAAATTTGAAATGTATTCATTAGAATATAATTATTGAAGGGACACACATTATTAACAGTAAAAAAAAAGGGGGTAAAACAAGAAGATTTTATCTTAAATATGATTTCATTTCATGATGTACTCATCTACTATATATATTTCAAAATCACTAGTCAACATTGTGCATAATGTATGCACTTGTTCTTAAGTAATTACAATTTTATTTATTCAAAAACAAAATCCAAATGTCATGCAATATTAAACTATATTTAGGTCTAGTTTAAGATTAGGATTAAAAATAATTTTGGCATTCAAAAGTAGATTTTTAATCCAATTTCAATGTTAAATAAAAAAAAAAAAAAAGTGATTTTGCAATTTAAAAGTTTGGTTTGCAAACCCAACTAAAAAAATTTTCCGATAAAGTACATTTACATAATTAAATTCAATCTCAATTGTCGTAGCTAAAATGCATATATTACATATCTTTCTGTACATTTCAATTCACCACAATATTTTTTTTCCATCAATCATCAAACACTTAAAATTCTCCAAGTATATTTTTCTTATTATATTTTTTCAACTCAATTTTTTTTTAACCGTAATAGCAATAATAAACTGTTGGTATATTGCTTGTATAAAAGCCGGGCCAGAGCTCAGTGTTGGGTATGTGTTTGATTTGAGACCGAGATAGAATTTGGGTAATTTAGTATTGAATATGGGCTAAGTGGGTTGTGAAGTAGAGAGAGGGTACAGAAATTCAATCTTGATAATATCAAGCTTTTGTCATAATCATATTAATATTCTGAGATAAAGATGTTTTTTTTCTTTTTCAGAAAAAAAAAAAAAGAAAGCAAATATAATTGCGTCTGAAATGGGGATGTGTGGACTCAGGAATTTTGGCTGTCAAAATCTGAACAAATCTGCCAAATAAATTTGGATTCTCCGAGCTGTAGCCCACCTGGCAATGCCTATGATGCTATTGGTTTGGATAGTCAAATGAATGGGGTAATGATGGTGAAGGTGGAAGAGTTTTGCTTGCTACATTTACATTCGAATTTTTATTGTCAAATTTATAAGTAAAAATTTTATAAATTTAAAAATTTTATTAATAAATTCGAAAAATGTTATATATTAAGAATGAAGTTCTTTTCCAGCTCTTAAACTTTTTATTAAAAAAAAAAAAACCAAACATCACTTAAATATAAAAAATAAAACTTTCGGATTTTACACAGATGATCATGTCTAAAATCACCTTTTTCAGTCCAATAAAAGAGCCATACTCTTATTTTGTCTTCATTCGGAAAGTTTTTCTTGACTAACGTGACCTTGGAAAATAAAGTGATAGAAAATTCGTTAATGGAGACAGAAGTGAACGGATGATAACTGACGACAGATTTTTTAATTCTAGATAAAGATAGCCACTTCTGGGATAGCCACTTCCGGAAATCATTTAATTATTATCTTTTTTTAGAAAATAAGAATTAAAAAAATCATTTTTTTCTTAATTAGTCCATTGGAAAGAAATTTGGATCTCCACCCACAGGTAAAAAAAACTAGGGAATTTTAATATCAAAATAAGGTTAAAATAAACATAAAATAAGTTTATCTTATATTAAGATCAATCTTATTGTAGAATTTTCAACTACAGAAGGATTCCTAGTTCATATATAGTGAATAGATCAAGGACACAAATTCTGCTGCTGAATTTTACCAAGAGTTCACAACATTGGCAGAAAACGTCTCTTATTCAACATTGGCAGATGGATATCTATTGACTCACATTACCGAGGGTCTATTTCAGTAATGGATACGTCATTGATAGACCATGGCACTGATTTACTAGTGGATTGATCAGATTCCAGCCCCTTGTTTGGCATCATTCCCTCTGTTCTGCTGTGAAGGAAAAATGCTGGTCTGTTAGGCAATGGTAGGGTGACAGAGTAACTGTTAAGCATGAGAACAAGGGTAGACATTGTAGGCCTGTCAGCTGGATCTTCCTGAACACATAGTAACCCAATTTGGATGCATCTAATGACTTCATTTCTAGAGTAGTTATCCTTCAGAACAGGGTCTAACAATTCCAATGGCGTCCCATCCTTCCAATGTTTCCAAGCCTGCAGTGGTTCATCAAGATAAGGATATTTGAATTCACAAAACAGAAATATATATATATATATATATATATATATATATATATATATATATAGGCTGATTTCTACTCACATAGCTAATGAGGTCCTCAGCACCATCTGTTTGATAGAAATTACTGTTCCTTTGGCCACTTATAATTTCTAGAACTAAAACACCAAAACTATATATATCTGATTTCACGGAAAACTGTCCCTGCATTGCATATTCCGGAGACATGTAGCCACTATAGAACCAGTGGCAATGTTAGTATACTGACAAAAACAAAGGCATTTAGTTTGATCTAATAATTCATGTATGTTAACAACAAAATCTGTACCCGTTCAAAACTTACTAGGTACCAACAACTCTTCTGGTGGTTCCTTGAGTTTGATCAACTCCGAAAATCCTTGCCATGCCAAAATCAGATATTTTTGGATTCATTTCACCATCTAATAATATATTGCTGGCCTTGAGATCACGGTGTATGATTCTAAGTCGAGAATCCACATGCAGATAAAGAATTCCTCGAGCAATCCCTCCTATGATCTTGTATCGTCTTGACCAATCCAATTCTCCTTGTTTTGCAGGATCTAAGCAAATAGATAAGCAGTTTAATTTGTTCACACAGCAAGTCTAATATTAAGATACACCTATGTATCTTTCTTTGTCAGTCTTTAATAGCAATTCAAAGTCCCGAAAGAATTTTTGCAACAGTATATTATACGTACCAAAAAGAAAATAGTCCAGACTTTTATTGGGCACAAATTCATACACGAGTATCTTTTCTTCTCCCTCCAAGCAAAATCCATGTAGTCTCACAAGATTTCTGTGTTGAAGCTTGGCAACCAATACAGCCTCATTTTTAAATTCCTCAGTACCTTGCCCTGAACTTCTCGATAGCCTCTTAACAGCTATTTCTTGTCTGTTAGGAAGGGTACCCTGAGAATGTACAATAAGCCTCATTAGGAAAGCTTCCTGAGAGTTTCTCAAACTCTTTTGGACTCTGCATGTAATGGCTACATGTCATTTACCTTGTAAACATCACCAAAACCACCTTCTCCTAGCTTGTTGCATTCTGAAAAGTTGTTTGTGGCAAGTTCTATAGTTTTAAGATCATACTGCAGTGATTCTATTGTGGTTATATCATTTCCTGCTGTACAATCAAAATAGCAGACGTGATATATTCTGTAAAAGACTATCAAAGAACAGGGTGAGATCGAAGAAAGGAGATTGTTTTGTCTCAAGATAAGTTGTGTTTTACCATTTTTTTCTTCCAAAGCTTTGTATTTCTTTGCTCTCCTTTTTAATAGACAACAACCTGCTAAAAAGAGCAGAACGGAGACAGAAACTGGAACAACAATGGCAACAACTATTACCCACGACTGTTGGCTTTTTCCTGCAGAAGCAATAAGGATGAGTCACGATGATTTCTCTGTTAAATTTTTACTGGCTTTGTTAGAAAATACTTCTTATTTTTTCCTTCCTTGAAACTAAGGCTTTTTTTTTATTTTTTTAAAAAAAAGGAAAGCAAGTTTTTTAAGAAGGTTGCCTGAAGATATGAAACTATGAATTGAAAACTTTCAGGCAAAATAGGGTCAGAGTCCCATCGGAACCGCCCAATGGGTAGACAGGTGGGTGGCTGGCCTAAAGTCTCTCTGTTTTGCGCTTATGATAATAAGAAAAAATCTAGTCCAAATACAGAACAATAGAATTATTCTGGGTCTGGGATTGGGAGTTTCTTTCCCAGGAAAAAGAAAAACATTTTGGTTTTCCAGTTGATCATGAGTAGTATGCAACTTAAAATCAGAAAATGAATATATAAAAAGGACACATGTCTAAGGAATGCAAAAATCATTCAGGTATCAAGGAGACAAAATAACACCAAGACTAGAAACCTACCTCCTGTTGAGGGAGGAGGAGAAGTTGGAGATGACGGAGTTGAAGGTACAGAAATTGGAGTCCCGTAAAATGGTCTAGTCTCAAACCTCAAGAAACAGCTTGGTCTAAGAACCCTGCATCCTATCTTCCCCAAGCAGCAACCTCCGATCCCTTGCTTAGCCACAGATAGACATTCACCACATTCCTGCTGGGACAAATCAGGAGTGCACTGTACTAGAGCGTATAATGTTTGAAGAACGGCTACCGGTGAGTTATCTGCTGCATACTTGAGAAGGGGACCCCCAGCTGCGGCTCGACTGCTCAGATTATTCACCAGGCCATCCAGTGCCTGGTTGAACTGATCATAATTCGTTACGTTTTGTGTGTTGTATAGACAAGAGTCGGGAGAGCTTTCCATGTCTCCAAAGAGGAGTCGGTTGGCGTAGCGCAGCGTACAATATTCAGACCATCCGATCACCTCCTTGCTTAAGGGACATCGCTGCCTGAGCTCAGATACGGTTTCATTGAGGCAACTGTAGCACTCACTTTGGTTTCTATCCCCCCTGCAAAGTGCAATTGCATTAACTTTGTTGGGGTTTTCACCAGCAGACAGATTATAGAACCCGTAATTGAATTCCCTCAGAGAGGTGAGCTGAGAGAAGATGTTGTTGAGGTTTGCCTGGTAGGTGCTGTTTGCTGTGTAGTTACCTGCTGTTTCTATACAGTCAGCCTGAAAGTATAGATCGGCTGCAAGGGTGAGAGTAGAAAGGAGAACCAAACAAAAAAAGAACAGCAGTTTTGAAGATCCCATTTCCATAGTCTCTCTGCACTCGAAAAAAAATTTTCTACGGAATAATAATTTCATCTGGGGAACAAATTAATGCTCTCGCCAAATGACTTGTTCAAACCAAGATAATTCTATAAAAGCACAGTTACAGGTTTAATTATTTGATTTAATAAACGATGTCGTGTTTTCAGGTCACCCAGTCAACCATGGTGAAAGAAGATCGATGTAAGGACATTTACAAGTGTCTTTGATTGATGCTACGGGAGTTATTAAATTTCAAGTGTAGCTTCCACGTTCGTGGTGCCTCCAAAGAAACCACAAGTTCTCTGGTCCATCTTGCGGTTTGGAAATTAGTGTTCCTGATTGGAGCAGACTTTTCCGATTACGTTTAGCTTAACCTGTTCCTCAGTCCAATTTGACCCAAGCGTCCCATTCTTCTCCTAGGCTTATTTGACGGAGGTTCTTTTTTCCAAAAGTGGCACATATTTTCTTTTTTTTTTTTCAGAAGTACATTGCACGAGGCCGTACAGCATTTGAAACCCCGAAGTATTCTACTCTTTAGTTAGCAGAGTTTTTTAAACTTAACGTATAGTATTTACAGCCATGGTTGCTGAAGCATCCATAGTTTCAGTGAGCATATGCATATATATATATATATATATATATATATAGTTGAAACGTATTTAATAATTTAAATTCAAATTATTATCAAATTAAATTTAAATAATTTACAATTAATTTCATTCATTTATATTTCTTATTCATTGTTGTATTCGGACAGCCATGTTAGATATAAGTTTATTGGCTTCAATGGTAAAGCTAAGCAAGAGGAAAAGCAACAGAGTTAGATTGACTTGTATACATGCATTTTTTCCCTTTTTTTTGGGTAAATTTTATATAATTTTTTTAATTTTAATATTCAAAATTAATAAATTAATTTTAAAAATAAAATTTTTTTACCTAAAATTATCAATTTGATAATAAAAAAAATCCATTCGTTTAAATCACTGTTAAAAAATCTACATTAATTCCTTATGTAATACACATAATACTTTTTTGGATATTAAGAAATAAAAAATCTAAGTAAAATAATTTTTTAAAAATATTTAAAAGTAATAAAATATTAATAAATTTTTTTAGTGAAGGTTGATATTTGAGAATATAATATTATTTATTTTAACTTAATAATTAATTAAGATATGTTAACATTAGATTATAATTATGATTTTGAAATAAAATAATTATTTTTAAAATTAAATTAAAATAAAATTTTAAAGATTTTAATGAAATTTACTCCTCTTTTGTGAACAGAGATGAGTTTCTCAACTTGGGTTTTTCTCTCTCGTTTAAAGCTAACCCTTTTTACCGGCTATAAGACTTGAACTTCCAGACGCTAACCGGTCAAAAGCATGTGAACCAAATTTAATACGTAACCTTGATGTCGTACAAGTCAACCCCATTTACAAGTCTTCGATGGATGGAACGGGAGTAGCTAGTTGGAGATAAAATATCAAGTGCCGCTTTCGCTTTCGCATTCGCATTCGCGGTACCTTAAAATCGAAGGCCCACACGCGCACTGGCCTTCAAGGAAACCAGTTCCCAGCTCTTTCTCTCTGTTTGAATGTTAGTCCTCAGATTCCAACAGACTTTTCCGACTACGTCTGGATTGCTTTTTTTCTCTGTCCAATTTGCCGCTACCGTCCCCTTCTCCTCTCAAGGTTTTTTAAAGAAGATTTTTTTTTTCAAAAATGATATATATAGTAAATAGAGGTATAATTTAATGGATTATTATCTCATATATTTGTAATGAAATTTTTTTACTTTACAAATGAAATTAAGATAATTATGTGTAATTATCTTAATTCCACTTGTATATGATAATTATTTTAATTTAAATTAGTGGATTAAAAAATAAATTTAATTTATTACAATTTGAATTTAGCGATCATGTTCAAATTTTTAAAATTAAAATAGATCGATTTTGAATTAAATTTTCAAATTTAAATTTTCAAATTAAATTGAATTGAATTTCAACTCATTTGATATGGAATCGTTTTGATTCAATTTAACGATTCAATCAAATATCTTATTAGAATAATTCTCTTATGACTTCAAAAATGAAATTTTGTAATCTATCCCTAGGGTCAACTCTCTAACTCTTTAATCATCATAATCCCCAAAGACTTTCGTAGCATTGCAATACTACTCTAGGCTTGATCCATATATGGTTTTTAGGTCAAAATAACGAGTTTCCTCTTAATTTGAAGTTATAAATGTTATTATCCACTTCACTGAAGCTTTTGGCAAAAAACTTATATTTATTAAGCTTTGAGTCCTAATAGGCCATTTGAATTTATTCTCATTGCGGAGAAAGCTCATGACCCAAGCCCAGCTTACTTTCTTAAATGGCAACTCTGTTGTACAAATTTGTTGCACTGAAGAAATTTTGCAAAGTTCATGATGTTGGATTAAGACTTTCTCTAGGAAAGTTCACTATGTATCATAGTACAATAAATTTCTGGGTCTCAACTCTAAAGAATCTGATTGGATCCCCGGTTTGTTCTATTGATATATGAAAAGTATCTCTCATTGTCCAGTAAGACAAAAAGTGTAAAAATTGTTCATCCTTAAAATAGTGAAATAATGAAAGGTGCACCTACTAATCAATCATCGAGGTGACATATTTGAAATTGTAATCTCATTAACTGAACATACATTATCATTTGAAGTGGGTTGAATTGGTTCTGCAACAGCACGTCCAACAGAAAAGGCAGGTTCTGCTGGTAGAGGAAGTGTTATGGTCTCGCTTGCCAGCATGACAACCACAGATGACATTATAGGTCTATCTGCCAGGTCTTCTTGCACACACAATAGCCCAATATGCATGCATTTAAGTACCTCATTAGCCACACACGACTGAACAAGGAGGGGGTCTACTAACTCCATTCCTTGACTTTTAGACCATAGTTTCCATGCCTGTAATGTTACCTAAAATTAGAATGGCACAACCATTTTCTATTTGTATTGGAAACAAAGATATGATAAAAACTTACAAACGTTAGGAGGCTTTCACCAGGCTCCCAATGATGAAAGCCATTATTCCTTTTGCCGCTTATTATCTCCAATAAAATGACTCCAAAACTGAAAACATCAGATTTGATAGAAAAAAGTCCTTCCATAGCATATTCTGGTGCCATGTATCCACTATTTCAATTCAACAATAGATAAAATCAGGCTTGGTTAGGAAAATATCTTAATAAAAAATCATTAAGTTTGAATATTGCGTTTGTTATCAATTTATTAAAAGCATGTTTATACTTCCATACAAAATTGATGAATGATTAAAAAGTTTAGATTATATAGAGAACAACAATGTTTCTCTAGGAATAGAACTTAAAAAGTCTGTGATCGAATGTACTACTTTTCCATCTAACCAGTTCAAAGCTAATTCTTTTCTTTTCAATACAATTTTAATTAATAAAGATGCAATATTAAATATAAAAAAATAAGTAATTGCTGAAGAACCTATCTAGATTGGTATAAAAAAAAAAAAGGAATTGTGAGCCAAGGACAATGGACTTACTATGTTCCAACGGCTCTATTGGTATTTGCTTCGTTTTGATTTCCACCAAAAATCCTTGCCATCCCAAAATCTGATATCTTCGCGTTCATTTCATAATCTAGTAAAACATTACTAACTTTGAGATCCCTGTGAATAATTCTAAGACGAGAATCCTCATGTAAATACAAGATGCCTCGGGCAATGCCATTAATAATGCTAAGGCGCTTCTGCCAATCCAATTGCACACTAGATCTTGAATCTGAAAAGAACCCTCAAAAGAATAATAGTAGTTAGTTGATCTTTTACCATGTTTTATAAAAAATCTTCTAAAAAACAAAAGGTTTAATAGTTAAATATATCTTTAACTTTTTTCATAAAATGGATTCAAACCCTTAATATTTTATTGTGTAGAAATCAATTCATAAACTTTTATTTTACTGTAAATAAATTTTCAACATTTCAAAATCATACAATTAAATCCAGATCTACATCAACTGCCGTTTGGACATCTTACGTGGAAGCTGACATGAATAACTTAATTAATTCCCACGTGTGTAATACTAACGGAAGTTAATGACATTTACAGATTTAGACGTAATTGTATGATTTTGAAAAGTTAGAAGGTTTATTTACAGTAAAATAAAAGTTTATACATTGATTTTCATATAGTAAAACATTAAATACTTATATCTGTTTTGTTTAAAAAGTTGAGAATGTATTTCACTATTAAGCCAAAACAAAATGAATAAAACAAAAACAAGAATGTTTTGTTTGAGGATCAAACCAAAGAGGAACACGTCAAGGCTTTTATTGGGCATGTATTCATAAACAAGCAGTTTTTCGTTTTGCTGCAAGCAGCAACCCAATAGTCTCACAAGATTTCTATGTTGTAGTTTGGCAATCAGCATGACTTCATTCTTGAATTCAAGTAGCCCTTGTCCAGAAGTTCTAGAGAGCCTCTTAACTGCAATTTCTTTATCATTTGAAAGTTTACCCTAAAAAATACATGAACAAACATCATGAAAGAGCTAATTATGATATAAATTTTTAAAAATTAATTGCATCTTGCTTTTGTGAATGGGAAGAAATGCATAGTTACCTTGTACACAGGGCCAAATCCACCTTCTCCAAGTTTATTTTCATCACAAAATTGATTCGTTGCTGCTTGTAAAATAGCTAACTGAAACGAAGGAAACTCTTGAGATCTCACCCCTTCCTCATCTTGAAAATTTTCATTTGGGTAGCCGTCACTAACTCTTTCTCTTAATTCAATTAACTGAACTTCTTCACTGTTATGATCTATATTCTCTTCAAGAGAAAGAAATCAATTGACATAACAATTGTGTTAAGGAAATTTGAATTGGAACTAAGATCCAATCATCCAATGCATACCGTGAAAGTTTTTGCTTCTCCATAGAAGAACACCCCCGAAACAGAACAGAGTTAGTACAATAATCGTCAATAAACTGGCAACGATAGGAATCCACTTTGATTCACCTTCTTTGCTATCTCCTAATTCTGTTTTATAGTTTACTCAAAAAAAAAAATAAAAAAAAAATCACTTCAGTTGATTTTTAGTGGAGTAAATTTCTAATTTTGGCATTCTTATTGTGGCTTCTATTTGGCAGATATTAATTTGTAATTAGTTGCTATAACAGATATTTTTCCTACTTTCGGATGAATAAGTTCAGTATTTCAAGAAAATGATCATTAAAAATTAAGCAAGCTAAATTCTTTAGCTTCAGATGATAATTAACTGGCAGTTACTAATGAACAAATTCGATTCGGGGAAGAAAATTCAAGTGAAAATCATATATTCTAGTAAAGATTTTCTTAATTACAGTTTTGTGGTAAACGACCATGAATTGGAAAAAAATCTGGTCCAAATACAGAACAAGAGAATTATTCTGGGTCTGGGAGTTTCTTTCCCCCAAAAAAAAAAAAAAAAAAACATTTTGGTTTTCCAGTTGATCACGAGTAGTATGCAACTTAAAAAGGACACATGTCTAAGGAGTGCAAAAATGATTCAGGTATCAAGGAGACAAATTAACAGTAAGACTAGAAACCTACCTCCTGTAGAGGAAGGAGGAGAAGTTGGAGATGACGGAGTTGAAGGTACAGAAATTGGAGTACGGTAAAATGGTCGAGACTCAAACCTCAAGAAACAGCTTGGTCTAAGAACCCTGCATCCTATCTTCCTCGAGCAGCAATCTTCACTCGTTCGCACAGCCTCAATTAGACAATCACCACATTCCTGCTCGGACAAATCAGGAGTGCACTGTACTAGAGCGTATAATGTTTGAAGATTGGTCACCGATGAGCTATCAGCTGCATACTTGAGAAGGGGACCCCCAGCTGCGACTCGACTGATCAGATTATACACCAGGCTACGCAATCGCACATAAAACTGATAAGAAGTCGACATGTCCATTGTGTTGTATAAACAAGTGTCGGGAGAGGTTTCCATGTCTCCAAAGAGGAGTCGGTTGGCGTAGCGCAGCGTACAATATTCAGACCATCCGATCACCTCCTTGCTTAAGGGACATCGCTGCCTGAGCTCAGATACGGTTTCATTGAGGCAACTGTAGCACTCACTTTGGTTTCTATCCCCCCTGCAAAGTGCAATTGCATTAACTTTGTCGGGGTTTTCACCAGCAGACAGATTATAGAACCCGTAATTGAATTCCCTCAGAGAGGTGAGCTGAGAGAAGATGTTGTTGAGGTTTGCCTGGTAGGTGCTGTTTGCTGTGTAGTTACCTGCTGTTTCTATACAGTCAGCCTGAAAGTATTGATCGGCTGCAAGGGTGAGAGTAGAAAAGGAAGGGAGAACCAAACAAAAAAAGAACAGCAGTTTTGAAGATCCCATTTCCATTGTCTCTCTGCACCTGAAAAAAAATTCTCTACGGAATTTTATAAAGAAAATAATAATAGTTTCATCTGGGGAACAAAGGAGCAGGTAAAACGCTCTTGAAACAGAAAGAACGACATGACAGTTTATCACCTTCTTCGAATGTTTCGACAATTTAAAAATCTGAAGTTAAAGATGAAAATTTATCTGAAGTGAGTTATTAAAAGAGACTGAGAGGCCCTTCTCGGCAAGAAACTCCGTCTATCGACTTGATTTCTACAATCCTCGTCTCCCATCCACTCGTTCGGGGCCCGTTGATAATTCTATGCACGTCGTTCAAGTACAGTGTCTCCTTGGGTGCCCGTTGATAATTCTATGCACGTCGTTCAAGTACAGTGTCTCCTTGGGTGCCACTTTGATTATTCCATGAAGATGCCAAGACTTGTGATGAGGCCTACTGTAATGGTGCCAATTACCAAGCACTCCTCTTTTATTACCTCTCCTTTATTTTTATTTTTTAAAATTTTGTTTGAAATTTTTTTACGAATAAAATTGAAAAATGACGATTTTTTGTTTCTTTTTTTGGTGAAATCGGCTCAACTATAGTTTAACCTAGAGGCTAGAGGTAAAAGCCTTATGGGTTAGAAATCCTAACTGGCACTTACTAATGAACAAATTCGATTCGGGGAAGAAAATTCAAGTAAAAATCATATATACTGGTAAACATTTTCTTAATTGCAGTTTTGTGGTAAACGACAATGAATTGGAAAGATAATTACAAGGTCGTTGGACATATACAGTACAATGACTTTGAAATTTTGAGGTAGAATTCGTTCCAACACGCAAATGGAAATTCTAAGTTAAAGGTAAAGGTGAAGGGAAAGGGAAAGCGAAAGAGAGGGAGAATCACTGAATCTAGGCAGAACTTTTGGCAGACGAAGAAATGCGGGGCCAAGTTTTTCAACGATTGGTGTAGCTCCAGGAAGGTGCTTTTTTATGGTTTTTTGAAATGAAGGATGAGCTAGCCAGCTATCTGATTAAATTGGTGAAAATCTGCTAAAATCACACGAGTCAAGCGTCGTCGGAAATATGGAGCTGTCTGATTAAGAAGTATGTTCCGTTTGGTAAAACTAGGAAGGGAAATTCATGAGAAGTTACCAACTCCCCTTTTCGTGTAATGATTTCCTCTTTTGGACTTGTTAATTTAATCAGTATAAAACTATGACATTCATTAAATTGTATTGAAGGTACTTTGAACACATATTTGGCCTTTTTTTTATAAAAATAATTTTCAAAAAATATTATTATTTCTTAAAAAATTAAAAATTTTCAAAATATTCAAGCAGCACAATAAATTTATTATATTTACCGTAAAATTCATACTATGGAAAGGGTCACTTGCTTTTACATATGAAAAAGAGCACCAAAAGTGGTGATAAAAAAGTTCACATTTGTCAGATTGGAGATAATCAAGCACTTGAGATTCAAAGTTTACACGAAAAGAGATATTAAAACGGTATAAAGAGATTAAGAATCTTACGTTAGTTATGATATTTTGGAGACATAGATATAACTATCTCCTCTGCTTATTGTCTAATTTGAAACTCAGATTATCATGTTTTAAAAATTTCTCCAAAAAAATAGTAATAATAAAAAAATTATGAAATTATTAAAAATGGAATTGGACGGTCCATAATCCATTTTATCATGGGCCCATTAATTTCATAATTATGAAGAATTGGCCCACTGATACACTGATGGCAATTACTTGTGCTGAAGTTGGAGCTATGCCAGCCCCACATTCTCGCTTTGCCCATTTCCATCTCTTTCCAGTTCTTCCATTAACCGTCACACTAACTGAAGATCCCCTGGTCGTTATGGCAGTTACTCTGAAAAGATTATCCACCATTGTCCCTTTCAGACATTTCCCTAGTCAAAGCTTTCCCCTTTCCACTCCTTCACGTTTTGGCACACTCTATAATTTCTCAGTATCCTCAATTCACCAAACCACACCTCAAAGTGGCCTGGTTAAGTCCGGTCAGTTTCCTTAGCAGCTCAGTCGTTTGCTAATATGTCTCAGCGGACTTATCACACAATTACTTACCAGTTAACTTTTCTTTTTCTTTATTATTATTATTTTTTGGCAAGATTGAAAATGGAGCTGAGGTTGATGCGCAAGAGTTTTTAAAATGGGAAAATGGAGGTGGCCGTTTTCAGAAGTCAGCTTGCATTGATCCAACTGTGCTTATCGAGATTGGTGCCATAGTTCATTCAAAATCCGTGTTGGGTGCAAATGTTCATGTTGGGTTAGGGACTGTTGTTCGACCCTGTGTTAAAATCGGTCAATTTAAAAAGATTGGGTAAATCACAGTCGATAAGTATCTGCAAATGCACATGCAGACATCCTACATTGTTGACTTTTGTGTTTTGCTTGTCTTATTTATGATCTATTTTGGTTTTTTATTAATTTATGTTGGATTAAGGGTTTAAGACATTCCGTAGGAAAGCTCACTACATATCTTAGATAGTAAAATAAATTTCTGGTCTGAAGTATCAAGAAGCTAATTGATTCTCGGTTCGATCTATTAAATATGAAGAATATATAACATTGTTTTGTTGAAAAGGTCAGGTAAATTTTATGGGTGTCCAATCAGACAAAAAAAAAAGCTTAGTAAGTGTCTAGAAACTAGCATCCCTAGAATAGTAGTAAGATAATGGAAGATGCACCCACTAATCAATCATCGAGGTGATAAATTTGAAATTGTAGCCTCATTAACAGAACAAACTCTATCATTTGAAGTTGATTGTGGTTCTGCAACAACACGTCCAACAGAAAAGGCAGGTTCTGCTGGTAGAGGAAGTGTTATGGTCTCGTTCGCCAGCATGACAACCACAGAGGACATGGTAGGTCTGTCTGCCGGGTCTTCTTGCACACACAATAGCCCAATATGCATGCATTTAAGTACCTCATTAGCCACACACGACTGAACAAGGACCGGGTCTACCAACTCCATTCCTTGACTTTTAGACCATAGTTTCCATGCCTGTAATGTTACTTAAAATTAGAATGGCACAACCATATTCTATTTGTATTGGAAACAAAGATATGATAAAAACGTACAAACGTTAGGAGGCTTTCACCATGCTCCCAATGATGAAAGCCATTATTCCTTTTGCCGCTTATTATCTCCAATAAAAGGACTCCAAAACTGAAAACATCAGATTTGACGGAAAAAAGTCCTTCCATAGCATACTCTGGTGCCATGTATCCACTATATCAATTCAATAATAGATAAAATCAGGTTAAGTTAGGAAAATATCTGAATAAAAAATCATTAAGTTTGAATATTTCGTTTGTTATCAATTTAGTAAAAGTATGTTTATTCTTCCATACAAAATTGAAGGATGATTAAAAAGTTTAGATTATAGACAACAACAATGTTTCTGTAGGAATAAAAGTTAAAAAGTCTGTGACCGAATGTACTACATTTCCATTTAACCAGTTCAATGCTGATTCTGTTCTTTTCAATACCATTCTAATTAATACAGATGCAATATTAAATATAAAAAAATAAGTAAATGCTGAAGAACCTATCTAGATTGGCTTAAAAAAAAAAGAAAAAAAAAGAGAGAAAGAATTGTGAGATTAGGACAGTGGACTTACTATGTTCCAACCACTCTATTTGTATTTGCTTCTTTTTGATTTCCACCAAAAATCCTTGCCATCCCAAAATCTGATATTTTCGGGTTCATTTCATGATCTAGCAAAACATTGCTAGCTTTGAGATCCCTATGAATAATTCTAAGACGAGAATCCTCATGTAAATACAAGATGCCTCGGGCAATGCCATTAATAATGCTAAGGCGCTTCTGCCAATCCAATTGCACACTAAATCTTGAATCTGAAAAGAACCCGCAAAAGAATAATAGTAATTAGTTGATTTTTTTACATGTTTTATGAAAAATCTTGTTAAAAACAAAAGGTTTAATAGTTAAAATATACTTTTAACATTTTACATAAAATGGTTTCAAGCCTTTAACATTTTATTGCGTGAAAATTAATTCATAAATTTTTATTTTATTGTAAATAAACTCTCAACTTTTCAAAATCATACAATTAAATCCAGATCTGTTAAATGACATTAACTATCGTTTGAATATCTTACGTGGAAGATGACGTGAATAACTTAATTAATTACCACGTGGCATGCCCCGTGTGCAATATTAACGAAAGTTAATGACATTTAATAGATTTAAACTTAATTGCATGATTTTGAAAATTTGATGGTTTTTTTACAGTAAAATAAAAGTTTATGCATTGATTTTCATACAATAAAAAATTAAATACTTATATCTATTTTGTCTAAAGATAGTATTTCCCTATTAGAAGAAAACAAAATGAATAAAGCAAAAACAAGAATGTTTTGTTTGAGGGTCAAACCAAAGAGGAACACGTCAAGGCTTTTATTGGGCATGTATTCATAAACAAGCAGTTTTTCGTTTTCCTGCAAGCAGCAACCCAATAGTCTCACAAGATTTCTGTGTTGTAGTTTGGCAATCAGCATGACTTCATTCTTGAATTCAAGTAGCCCTTGTCCAGAAGTTCTAGAGAGCCTCTTAACTGCAATTTCTTTATCATTTGAAAGTTTACCCTAAAAAACACATGAACAAACATCATAAAAGAGCTAATTATGATATAAATTTTTAAAAATTAATTTCATCTTGCTTCTGTGAATGGGAAAAATGCATAGTTACCTTGTACACAGGGCCAAATCCACCTTCTCCAAGTTTATTCTCATCACAAAATTGATTCGTTGCTGCTTGTAAAGTAGCAAACTGAAACGAAGGAAACTCTTGAGATCTCACCCCTTCCTCATCTTGAAAATTTTCATTCGAGTAGCCGTCACTAACTCTTTCTCTTAATTCAAGTAACTGAACTTCTTGACTGTTACGATCTATATTATCTTCAAGAGAAAGAAATCAATTGACATAACAATTGTGTTTAGAAAATTTGAATTGGAACTAAGATCCAATCATCCAATGCATACCGTGAAAGTTTTTGCTTCTCAATAGAAAAACACCCCCGAAACAGAACAGAGTTAGTCCAATAATCGCCGATAAACTGGCAACGATAGGAATCAACTTTGATTCACCTTCTTTGCTATTTCCTTCTGTTTTATTGTTTACTCAAAAAAAAAAAAAAATTCACTTCAGTTGATTTTTAGTGGAGTAAATTTCTAATTTTTGTATTCTTATTGTGGTTTCTATTTGGCAGATATTAATTTGTAATTAGTTGCTATAACAGATATTTTTCCTACTTTTGGATGAATAAGTTCTGTATTTCAAGAAAATGATAATTAAAATTTAAGCAAGCTACATTCTTTAGCTTCTGATGATAATTAACTGGCAGTTACTAATGAACAAATTCGATTCGGGGAAGAAAATTCAAGTGAGAATCATATATTCAACTAAAGATTTTCTTAATTACAGTTTTGTGGTAAACGACCATGAATTGGAAAAAAATCTGGTCCAAATACAGAACAATAGAATTATTCTGGGTCTGGGAGTTTCTTTCCCCCCCAAAAAAAAAAAAAAAAACATTTTGGTTTTCCAGTTGATCACGAGTAGTATGCAACTTAAAAAGGACACATGTCTAAGGAATGCAAAAATGATTCAGGTATCAAGGAGACAAATTAACAGTAAGACTAGAAACCTACCTCCTGTAGAGGAAGGAGGAGAAGTTGGAGATGACGGAGTTGAAGGTACAGAAATTGGAGTACGGTAAAATGGTCGAGACTCAAACCTCAAGAAACAGCTTGGTCTAAGAACCCTGCATCCTATCTTCCTCGAGCAGCAATCTTCACTCGTTCGCACAGCCTCAATTAGACAATCACCACATTCCTGCTCGGACAAATCAGGAGTGCACTGTACTAGAGCGTATAATGTTTGAAGATTGGTCACCGATGAGCTATCAGCTGCATACTTGAGAAGGGGACCCCCAGCTGCGACTCGACTGATCAGATTATACACCAGGCTACGCAATCGCACATAAAACTGATAAGAAGTCGACATGTCCATTGTGTTGTATAAACAAGTGTCGGGAGAGGTTTCCATGTCTCCAAAGAGGAGTCGGTTGGCGTAGCGCAGCGTACAATATTCAGACCATCCGATCACCTCCTTTCGAAAGGGACATCGCTGCCTGAGCTCAGATACGGTTTCATTGAGGCAACTGTAGCACTCACTTTGGTTTCTATCCCCCCTGCAAAGTGCAATTGCATTAACTTTGTCGGGGTTTTCACCAGCAGACAGATTATAGAACCCGTAATTGAATTCCCTCAGAGAGGTGAGCTGAAAGAAGATGTTGTTAAGGTTTGCCTGGTAAGCGCTGTTTGCTGTGTAGTTACCTGCGGTTGGTACACAGTTAGCCTGAAAGTATGGATCGGCTGCAAGGGTGAGAGTAGAAAAGGAAGGGAGAACCAAACAAAAAAAGAACAGCAGTTTTGAAGATCCCATTTCCATTGTCTCTCTGCACCTGAAAAAAAATTCTCTACGGAATTTTATAAAGAAAATAATAATAGTTTCATCTGGGGAACAAAGGAGCAGGTAAAACGCTCTTGAAACAGAAAGAACGACATGACAGTTTATCACCTTCTTCGAATGTTTCGACAATTTAAAAATCTGAAGTTAAAGATGAAAATTTATCTGAAGTGAGTTATTAAAAGAGACTGAGAGGCCCTTCTCGGCAAGAAACTCCGTCTATTGACTTGATTTCTACAATCCTCGTCTCCCATCCACTCGTTCGGGGCCCGTTGATAATTCTATGCACGTCGTTGAAGTACAGTGTCTCCTTGGGTGCCCGTTGATTATTCCATCAAGATGCCAAGACTTGTGATGAGGCCTATTGTAATGGTGCCAATTACCAAGCACTCCTCTTTTATTACCTCTCCTTTATTTTTATTTTTTAAAATTTTGTTTGAAATTTTTTTACGAATAAAATTGAAAAATGACGATTTTTTGTTTCTTTTTTTGGTGATATGGGCTCAACTATAGTTTAACCTAGAGGCTATAGGTAAAAGCTTTATGGGTTAGAAATCCTAACTGGCACTTACTAATGAACAAATTCGATTCGGGGAAGAAAATTCAAGTAAAAATCATATATACTGGTAAACATTTTCTTAATTGCATTTTTATGGTAAACGACAATGAATTGGAAAGATAATTAAAAGGTCGGACATATACAGTACAATGACTTTGAAATTTTGAGGCAGAGTTCGTTCCAACACGCAAATGGAAAATTCTAAGGTAAAGGTACAGGGCAAGGAAAAGGGTAAGGGAAAGGGAATCACTGAATCTAGGCAGAACTTTTGGCAGACGAAGAAATGCGGGGCCAAGTTTTTCAACGATTGGTGTAGCTCCAGGAAGGTGCTTTTTTTATGGTTTTTTGAATTGAAGGATGAGCTTGCTAGCTATCTATCTGATTAAATTGGTGAAAAAAATCTGCTAAAAACACACGAGAGTCAAGCGACATCGGAAATACAGAGCTGTCTGATTAAGAAGTATCTTCCGTTTGCTAAAAATAGGAAGGGAAATTCATGAGAAGTTACCGACTTTCCTTTCCGTGTAATGAGTACCTCTTTTTTAGACTTGTTAATTTAATCGGGTATAAAACTATGACATTCATTAAATTGTATTGAAGGTACTTTGAACACATATTTGGCCTTTTTTTTTTTTTTATAAAAATAATTTTCAAAAAATATTATTATTTCTTAAAAGATTAAAAATTTTTGGTTGTTTGATTGAGTCAATAAAAGATATCTTTTGTTGTTTATTTTTTTTTAAAAATTTGTATTCTTTTTTCAAGTGATATTAATTGACTAATAAAATATTAAAAATTATATATTATTAATTAATTTATCAATATTAAAAATAATTATATTTTGAAAATAATATTTAATATTAAAATATCATATTATAAAACATTTAAAAGAAAACTATTTATCATTACTTATATAAATATTTTTAAAAAATTTTAAGTAATATTAATATTTTAATATACACAAAATATTAATAATATTTTAATATTTATTTTTGAAAATTAGAAATATTTATAATATTAAAATAATTATATATTTTTTGTACTAAAATTATTTATTATTAAAATCATAACAAAAGTATTATTTATTTATATTCATTATTCAAATATTAATATAAAAATTTGTAAATAAAATATAAAAACATTATATCTTAAATTAAAATATGAATAAATTGTTAAATAATAAATATATTATTTATTAAATTATTATTTATTGTTGAATTATTAAAAATATTTAAGATTAATAATATACAAGAGAAAATATCTAAACTTTAATTTTAATGTTAATATTTTAATTTTTAAAATTTGTAATCTAAAAAAAATTATTAATATAATAATATTTTATGTAGGGTTAATTATATTAAAGTTCAAAAAAAATTATATCTAAAATATAATTTGAATAGAATTCTACTTACGAATTTGGTAAATAACTTTACATATAAACAGTTATTTTTTAAAAATGTCTTTCTCTTTTTTAAAGTGTAAAATAATTTTATAGAAAAATAACTTAATTTTTTCATTGAACATGAAATCATTTTCTACTAATCAATCAATTTTTTACCAACCAAACACCTAAAAAAAGCAAAAATTATTTTTTAAAAACCATTTTTAGTAAACTAAACAAAACCTTAACTATTATTAACAGATTTTAAGTTAAATATAGTATATGCTGTTACAATTAGGGGTGTAATCGAGTCGAGTCGAGCCGATACAGTGAGGTGCTCGAGCTCAAGCTCGACTTGAAACTCGGTGCTCGATACTCGGCTTGAGCTCGATCGAGCCTTATTTTTTAAGTTCGAGCTTAGCTCGAGATCGAATTCGAGCTACTCGAGCTCGCTCGATTATGCTCGATTAGTCTCGATTATATAAGTTTGATATTTTGCTCGAACTCGATTAGGCTTGATTAGGCTCGAATCATTATATAAATACTATTATATTATTAAAATATATAAAAACTTGAGACTCGATTAGGCTCGCGAGCTACTCGAGCCGGATATCTAAGTGTTCGAATTCGACTCGCTCGATAACTCGAGCTCGAGCTCGAACTCGACTCGAATAAAATCGAGCCGAATTCGAATTTTACTCGAGTCGAGTCCGAGTAACTTATGAGCACTATTGTATCGTTTACACCTCTAATTACAACGTCACTAATCTTTTCAAGATATATGTGTTAAACTTCCCATACAAAATTCAAGCAGCACAATAAATTTATTATATTTACCGTAAAATTCATACTATGGAAAGGGTCACTTGCTTTTACATATGAAAAAGAGCACTAAAAGTGGGGATAAAAAAGTTCACATTTGTCAGATTGGAGATAATCAAACACTGGGGATTCAAAGTTTACATGAAAAGAGATATTTAAACGGTATAAAAAGATTAAGAATCTTACGTTAGTTATGATATTTTGGAGACATAGATATAACTATCTCCCCTGCTTATTGTCTAATTTGAAACTCAGATTATCCTGTTTTAAAAATTTCTCGAAAAAAATAGTAATAATTAAAAAATTTATGAAATGATTAAAAATGGAATTGGATGGTCCATCATCCATATAATCATGGGCCCATTAATTTCATAATTTTGAAGAATTGGCCCACTGATACACTGATGGCAATTGCTGGTGCTGATTAGAGGCCCAACTGAAGTTGGTGCTATGCCAGCCCCATATTCTCGATTTGCCCATTCCCATCTCTTTCCAGTTCTCCCATTAACCGTCACACTAACTGAAGATCCCCTGGTCGTTATGGCAGTTACTTTGAAAAGATTATCCGCCATTGTCCCGTTCAGACATTTCCCTAGTCAAAGCTTTCCCCTTTCCACTCCTTCACGTTTTGGCACACTCTATAATTTCTCAGTATCCTCTGTTCACCAAACCACACCTCAAACTAGCCCAGTTAAGTCCGGTCAGTTTCCTTAGCAGCTCAGTCGTTTGCTAAAATGTCTCAGTGGACTTATCACACAATTACTTACCAGTTAACTTTGCTCTTTCTTTATTATTATTTTTTTTGTCAAGATAGAAAATGGAGCTGAGGTTGATGCGCAAGAGTTTTTAAAATGGGAAAATGGAGGTGGCCATTTTCATAAGTCAGCTCGCATTGATCCAACTGTGCTTATCGAGATTGGTGCCATAGTTCATTCAAAATCCGTGTTGGGTGCAAATGTTCATGTCGGGTCAGGGACTGTTGTTGGACCTTGTGTTACAATTGGTCAATTTTCAAAGATTGGGTAAATCGGTCAACATGTATCTGCAAATGCTCATCTCACATTGTTAACTTTGGTGTTTCATTTTAGTCTTGAATTTATGACCTCTTTTGATTTCTGCTTGATTTATTATATTTTCTCAGGTATAATGCTGCACTCAGTAACTGTATTGTAGGCAATTCATGTGTAGTACACAATGGAGTTTGCATTGGTCAAGATGGTAAGGCCTGATTATTCTGAGCTTGGATTTTAAATCAGCTAATGTAAGTTAGAGGAGGCATTGGATTCATTCAACCTTTGATAGTGGTTCACTATCGAAATGTTTACTTATATCCACTTAATTTCCCTATTTGCATTACAGGATTATTAAAGTGTAATTTTGTACAGGAGTTGAATTGTTCCTCAATTTATACATTTGCAGGATTTGGATTTTTTGTTGATGAGGAAGGCAACATGGTCAAGAAGCCTCAAGTTGGTGGTGTTTATTTAAATTTAAGCAATCAAACATTTGGAAACTAGATAAATATATCAATAACTAGATTATATTTTCTTAGAACCCTGAATAATTGACAATGGACTAAACATGTTAATCAAAAAGCTCTAATAAGCTTTCAACACATGTACAATCTGTTGACTATTAGAATAGTTTTATTTTTTCTGTTATGTTACACAGCTCTTCATTAGAACTTGCTTGTGTTTTGAGCGTCGTCAGGCCAAAACTTTAGGCAAAGCTTTAAAATTCACATTTCTATTATCATTCATTTGATTCTTGTTAGCATCTGGCAAGCATCAAAAGGGAATATCAGATATTTTATTCTGACTTGATTGAACGATTAAGTCTCTTTGCTATATGATTTTCTTTCTATGTTGTATTTCCTCAGATGCTAAATGTTAGGATAGGGAATCATGTGGAAATTGGAGCTAACACATGCATTGATCGGGGCAGGTGAGTTATCTGTTGACTCTGAATGTTTTCCGCTCTTAACTAGCTTCTACATTTGTCTGCAGTCCCTACTTAGTAAAAGTATATCATCTATTTGGTTATGCAGTTGGAGAGACACAGTAATAGGAGATCATTCAAAGATAGATAACTTAGTTCAGGTGGTTTTTGCTGTCCGGCCTCATTGATAGTCATGTTCTAAGGTATAATCTTACTAAAATGATGGGCTTTGCAGATTGGACATAATGTAGTTATCGGGAAAAGTTGCATGCTTTGTGGGCAGGTTGGCATAGCAGGTTCAGTGATGTATGTTGTTATTTTTTAGTTCTCCCTTCTCTTCCTGTTTGTCCCTAAATTTCTCATGCATTTGAGAATACTCATGTATGTAAGCTTGATGAGAGTATTAAAGTTTCTGGGAGTTGTGATCATCTTTGGTTTCTCTCTCTTACCACAGGATAGGAGACTACGTAGTCCTAGGGGGAAGAGTAGCAGTTCGTGATCATGTCTCTATAGCATCAAAGGTATTTACTTGATTTTGAGCAGAAAAAAATAATTCTTCATTAAATTTATGCAGAGAGGGACAGAGTTACGTGATCAATATGACAATTAATTTGCATGTTTAGAAATTCAATATCATATTAGAAGTGAATTGGAGAAAAAAGAAAAAGGGGCCATTTCTGAACTTCAGAGCGCATACTTGCTCAAATGAGTCCTGTTTATATTTTTCCTTGTTCATTAATTTGATCATCTCTCATTGAAATAGCAGTGAGAGTTAAAGATTTGAAGGCTTCTGTGAAGAGTATGTTTCCAATCTAAATTGGTCATTGCAGGTTCGACTAGCTGCGAATAGTTGTGTCATTAAGGACATTAAAGAGCCTGGGGACTATGGTGGCTTCCCAGCTGTACGGATATGTTTTACATTCTTAATATCTCTGATGTGATATCGATAATTGTAGATCAAACTCATCAGCCAAATTGATTTGCTTGGACAACTGACACAAAATGAGGCCTAAACATATTCCAGTCGCTGTTTTGCAGGTTCCCATTCATGTTTGGCGTAGACAAATTGTTCTTCAGTGCCAGGGTTCAAATAGGGGGAAGTCATGAGGTTTTTTAAAAGCTTAGGTCATTCAATAATGTATAATATATTTGTGCCTCTAACAATACCTACTATTTTTTTCCTTTTCAAAATTAATTTCTAGAAAGAGAGGGATAGAGAATGCTAACTGTTATCCTGTGAACATATTATACTTTCATTGTCACCGATGCATCATTCATCTATACAGTTTTGTAGATCTAGTTGTTTAATTCAAATTCCAGTGATACAATTTCCACCATTCTGATTGAAGTTTAGGTCATACTGGTCCATGATTCATATCCATTAGCTTATATTTTTCATTTGATTGTACGTCGATTTTTTCAATTTCCTGTTTTTTGTTTCCAAGGCTAGCTATTAAGAAATTACAAATATTTCTTCTGAATTTAAAAGACAAAGGAATATTGTTTAATTACATGTCTGCATTTGATGGTTACATTTGAATACCTATATTCACCAACCTAAGAAATTATTTTTCTTTGTATCCGGAAACTCATGATTAATGTTTGCATAAAAAAAGAAAAAAGAAAAAAAAAGGTTACAAAATACAGCAAATCAGCAATCCATGCATAAAGAAGACCAAGGTAAGTATTAACAATACTTCAGTGAAATCGAGAGGACCTTAGTTTCCATTTTCTTGAAGCATGTCGAAGTTTAACTTTCTTCTTCTTGTTTGATATCTTGCCGTCTTTACCGATTGGTATCTTCCCTTCCCTTTCTATGCCATGGTGCTTACTCTTTATGCCCCATGTTTTATATTTGACCTTAGTTGATAAACCGACCCTTAATTCAGCTGTTGCATTCAGTATGGCATTCCGAAGAGCTGTCCAAAGGCGGGTTTCAACATCCACATGGTCAAGCACTTGGTGATTTCGATCCCTCCCTAGATAAAAAGAAGGGATAGTATTCTTCCCCACTGCATCTTGCCCATGATAAAAGACCAGCAAGATATCATCAAAGTAGATGCCAGAGTCTTTGTTTGGATTTTTGATATCGAGTTCATATTGAATGATCCCATGATCAGATGCTTTGCTATCATTTACCGCAGGCACAGAAAAATTCACGATGGTATAGTTGGGGCTTCTGGGACGCAAGGCTAGCCATAGACAAAGAGCAAGAAGGCCTAACAGGCCAACAATCTGGAGAAGCCATAAGTAGAAGTTCTTGGTTTCACACATTATTGTTCAGGATAGTTACATGATCTATGGAGAGAATAAAAGGAGGTAATTTCCACAAGGATTGAATTGATATATAGATAAGCCTGGTAAACGAATTTGGTTTATCTTGAAGGCTTGGGAATAGTTGTTTGAGTGAGAATAAAGTTTTAAGCCATTATGACATTTGGACGAATTGATGGATGGAAGTTTAGCATGGAACATTTATTATAAAGTTTTGGGGGAGAACCCTTGCAGCTATATTCTTTTCTTTAGCCTGTTACTTTGCTTTATATGGCAGTATATATTCATATGTAATTTGATTTTACAAATTGAAAAATTATATGGATATAGTAGTTTTTTTGTCAGTTAAAAAGATACCTAGAATTAAATAATTCCCACTAATTAATAGATAAATGCCCAATAAAATTTTTAATTGTATTAATTTTTGTTTTTGAATTTTTGAGCAAGAAACATGTAATAATAATTGTAGAGACAATTTTTAAAAAAACATGACTTTATACTTCATATTAAAACTTTAATTACTTGTGTCAATTTCATTAACAGTTTAGTTTTATTCTAATTTAATCTTTACAAATATATCCTATCAATTTAAATTATTTGTAAATTGTTATCGTATTAATTATGTTTACCTTTATATTACAATTAGATTAAGATCTTAACTTAAACTTGAGTAATCTTAATTTGTGTAGAAGTAAATGCACCAGAACTACAACGCCACAATTATAAAATTGCATTTTATAGTGGTTTATATTGAAAAAGAAATTGTTGAAAATTTTGATATAGAAGTGATTAATTATAGGTGATTTTTATGCTATGGGCTCAACCTAAAAAATGTAATTTTTTATGTTAGGGTTTTGGTTTAATTCTTGTTTCATATATTAGCTGGCTCGACGTTTATTATATATGAGTTTATCATTTAACATTCAAAAATTTTTAACTTCCGTTACCTTTGACATATGAATCCTTCTTCATTTCTTCAAAGAGGTCACCTTTTTGTGGTTGAAGCGTGAAGGCTTTCTGAAAGCTGTAATTTGTAAGATCATGCCATGCTCCAATACATTAAACTATAAAATTGTTTTTCTTTGTCTCTGGAAACTCATGATTAATATATACCAAAAAAAAAAAGGTGAGAAAATACAGCAAATCAGCAATCGATGCACAAAGAGGACCAAGGTAAGTATTCAGAATACTTTAGAGAAATCGAGTGGCCCTTAGCTTCCATTTTTTTGATGCATGTCGAAGTCTAACTTTCTTCTTCTTGTTTGATATCTTACCATCTTTACCAATCTGTATCTTCCCTTCCCTTTCTATGCCATGGAGCTTACTCTTTATGCCCCATGTTTTATATTTGACCTTAGTTGACAAACTGACCCTTAATTCAGCTGTTGCAT
This sequence comes from Firmiana major, assembly GCA_033439115.1. Lineage (NCBI taxonomy): Eukaryota > Viridiplantae > Streptophyta > Magnoliopsida > Malvales > Malvaceae > Firmiana > Firmiana major. The sequence continues at coordinate 923,923 of CM065914.1, read as the reverse complement.
TCAATATCGCATTCCGAAGAGCTCTCCAAAGGCGGTTATCATTAACATCGACAAGGTTAGGTACTAGGCGATCTCGATTCCTCCCTTGATAAAAAGAAGGGATAGTATTGTTCCCCACAGCATCCAGCCCGTGATAAAAGATCAGCAAGATATCATCATAATAGATACCAGAGTCTAAGTTCCGATTTTCGATATCGAGTTCGTATTTGATGCTCCCATGATCGGATGCTTTGCTATCATTTACCGCAGGAACGTAAAGATTCACGATTGTATAGCTGGGGCTTTTGGGAATCGTGGTTACCCATAGACAAACAGCAAGAAGGCCTAACAGGCCTAAAACTTGGAGAAGCCATAAGTAGAAGTTATTGGTTTCACACATTATTGATTGGGATAGTTAAATCAGCGGAGAGAATGAAAGATTCAACAAGGATTGAAATGAGAAGTATAGATCAACCTGAGGCTAGGAAATAATGGTTTGAGTGAGAATAAGTTTAAAGTCTTTAAGAGTTTTCCTGGTTGAAGGATGGAAGTTTAGCAGGGAACATTAGGCAAACTATATTCTTTTCTTTAGCTTGTTACTTGCTTTAAATGGTTATATATAATTTATACATTAAAATGAAAGCTAATCAATTACTAAAAGTCCTCTTTCGATGACCACCCGAATTCCAATGCATGTAACACGATGACCATTAACCGATGAATCTTTCTTCGTTTCTTCAAAGAAGGTCGTCTTTTGAATTCGGTATGCAGTCTCTTTCCGGCCATTAGAAAGAAAAAGGTTCACCTTGTAACAAAATATAAACTTGTGGTGGAAGGCTTTCTAAAGCTGTAATGGCATACTCCAATAAGCAGGAAGACTAGTGCTGGACTGGTACACATGAGAGCAGCATATAACAGAAGAAATTAGAGCTAAGGAAGCTTAATCCTTAATTAAGGCAAACGTAATTCTTATAAAAAGAGAACTTAATTCCTATCTTAGCTTAAGATATTGGAATTTTTTTTTTGGTAATAAATGAAAGCTTAAAAACAAAATTACAAAGAGAAACCTCGAGGGAAAGCAATTCCCCTCATATCAGCGTCTAACAAACTACTAAGTTCAGCAAGAGGGATCAAGATACCTCCAGATCGCAGGCCATTTTTGCAAGTTTGTCAGCACAGAAATTCCTCTCCCTTAGATAGAAATCCTGTTCAGCAGGAGGGATCAAGAGCTTTTCAAATCCACTTCTGTTTTAATAAGAGTTGCGACGGATAAAAATTTACATTAAGATTTAATTAACTCGAGTATATATATTGATTCATTTAGACTATCTGAAAATTAAAACAAAGACGATGATTTTTCTTAATAAACTAACTCCTCCAATTAATCTAGTGTATAATTAATTTGTCATTTTTATCTCTTTAGGCATAACTTCTGTCACATCTGAAAGCTTGAAAGGTCTAAAAATGGCAGCATCAATCATGATTCCATTAGATACATAACAGTAATTACAAATCAAATAAAATAAGAAAGATGATACAACAAGGGTAACTACATTTTTCCACATCGACAAAGCAAAACCAAAAGAAAATGAAAAAGACATAGAATGCAAGAATCAACTGAAGTAGACAGGACATTTCTTGTTCTTCCAAACTGGCAAGATCGCTCCATCTGGACCTACTGCAACATCACAACTGACATGCAGCTTGTGATGCTTACTGTCCCATGTCGAAACCTTAAATCTTATTACCGACGTTATATCTAAACGAAAAACCACCATCCCTTGTTGCCTATCACCCATGAACTCATTCCAACGGTTGCTGTTTACCGTAAGGGTAGCCGCATCGAATGTACGGTACACAATTGTAGTTGTCTTGGGTTCCTGGTAAAACGGGTCCAGCAACGGAGCTGACCCGATTTGTTGATCTCTGTAAAAAACTGACCCGACCATGGAGTCGTAATAGATTCCAATGTGTGGGTTGGAATTCCTGACTGTTACATTGAAAGTTATTTGAGCACCCTCAAACCCTGAGGGTTGAGCCAAAGCAGGCACCGAAAAGTCTATGATATGAAACCTCGGGCGATGAGGGCGTAAACTAAGCCATAAAATGAAGAAAACAATGCCAACAACTAAAATAATAGACAAGAATATGGCGCATATTACTTTGGTGGCCCTAGTGGTGAAGCTTTCACGAACACGATGGGCGTAGTAGCGGGCAGTTTGGTGGCGTTTAATGGGTTGTTTGGTTAGGGGTTGGGGTTGAGGGTTTGGTTGGGGATGGAATTGGATCGGCAACCTGTCGGAATTGGACATGTTTTTGAATAATTGAGAAGGTTTTCCTGGCGATTTGGCGATGAAACACAAGTGTTTGCAGGAGGGTGTTTATGTAGTGGTAACGTGATCGAAAGGTGGCGGGGAAGAGAAGGGACGTTAAGGAATTTGGAGCCTTTTTCAATGGGAAAGAAAGGAATAAGGCCATTTTTTTTATCAATAGGCTACATAAATGATGTTATAATCTTTCCTGTATCTAATCATTGATGTTGTTAAATTAAAAATTATAATCAATTCAATTATTTAGTTACCATGATTTTTTTTTTAATGCATACTATCACATTCTACAACATCAACTCTATGATTTGTCTTTATATATATATATATATATGTTTGTCTCTTGGATTATATTCTACACAATTAATTAGAATGTACTTAGAAGTTAGAGCTAATTAAATGTGTGACTGATACTTTATCTGAATCAAAATGAATTTAAGTACAGGGATCGTCAACTTTATATAAGGTATAAAGGTCTCTTGTGACGTATGGGAAGTGAAAAGTAAATTTGTACACTTGGGAGAAAGAATATAGTTGTGAAATTCGGTGGCAGCAATTTTGGATTTTAATTTAAGAGAAATTATCTGATTATAATTAAAACTTTTTATATTTTTACAAATTAAATTAATAGTATTATAATACATTTTTTTCTACATAAACATATATTTTATGATATATTAAAATTTAAAAAAGTTATATGTAACAATCTTTCAATCCACACTCTTAAAATTAGAAAAATTCATCATCTATTAAAAGAGAATTTTTATATTAATATAAATTAATTATCAATGTTGCGTGTCTCAGTTCCTCTTCTTTTTTCGTTTTAGATAGTATATTGATCCCAAACAAACTACTACTTAAATTAAGTACTATTTAGAGAAACAAAAGAACCAACCATTGAAGATATAGTAAGCTTCTTTAAAGCCAAAATATAGAACTAGTTTCGGTACCATCTTTTGTCGAATGAACTGTTTTCCTTTTTTTTTTTTTTTTTTAATAAAAAATCTGAATTTAAATTGCTTTGTGATGCAAGGGAAATTCCAGGAAAATTAATTTCTGGAGACAAACATATGGAAGAAAACACGAAATTGGCTACGGGCTGGTCCTGAGCTTGATTCGGGCTTGAGTAATACTAAACATGCTGCTTCATTACTCGGACAAAAGGTCAAAAGCCCCTGGGCTTTAAACTTTTTGCTTGAACCTTAAGTTGGAGCTATGAGCCATGGAGCAGTTAAGAGTACATGTAGTCTTTTCGTTGATTCTTGAGCTGCTTGCCGGGTAAAGTTTTGGCAGATCGCAGCTAAAACTTATGTTTCTCTATACTCTTCCATTGCCATTTGCCATTGCCATAAAGGAAAAACTGCTCCATTCTTATGACAATTTCAAAATTTCAGCTTTTGTGCCTGAAATTGAAGCCTCGAGAGCAATAATTTAAAGTTCCTTCATTCCCATGAATATATAGGATGCCAATTCGAGATTGGAAGTCCTGAGAAAACTACTTTCACCTAATGCAACATGTATTCAAGGAAATTTCATTATTGGACTTGGATCTCCCTGGTATTTGATTGGTTAAAAACTATATATTCTTTTTTAGTTTCTTAATAATTAAAGACTTTTCCAATGTATTTAGAATTAGATCATCATAACCTTGCTCCCATCAAATTGGGTTTTGTGTACAAAGAATTTAATAGCTAATAAGGCTTTGAACAAAGAAGAGTGAAAAGCAAAAAAAAAAAAAATAGAAGATTGCTTCCTTGGTGATTGGAGATGGAAAAGGATAACAGTTGGGAGTGACTAGCGGGTTTCTTTGAGAGAGATGAAAGTAAATTAAAGTGTGTGGAAATTGTTTGATGAAGCAACATCTAGTCAACATTACAATACCTAATATAAAGATGATGATGTAAATTGAAGGAAAGAAAAAGCTGTGGAGGAGGATTGAAGATGAAGGATAAAGATTTTGGAGCTGCTAGTGGGTTTGTTAAAGGAGATGGAAAGCAAGAGTGAGTTTTGGTTTATACGACTCATTTTTCTGTTGACTCTAAATTGTATTTAGTAGATTAAAAAATATCTTTTAGAGGTCAATTGATATTTACCTACTGAAGCTTAAATAAAAAAGTTATCAATAATTATATGATCAACTACCTTTTAGAGTAATTTTTAATTCATATAAATGAAGTAAAAGAATGAAAAATTAATGAGTACATCAGTTTATACAGTTCAATATAAAAATAATTGCAATGCATACTTATCTTTAAAAAGAATTGCTTGCTAAAAAAATTATTGATTTTTCACATCATATTGCTTGTTTTATTGTATTAAATAGTAAAAGGCTAATACCAACAACATCAAAGAAATGAAAGACTAATACCCACAACAAGTTTTAAAGCTTCCAATTCTAAAAAGCAAAATGTTATTATGGCATTGTTTGAAGTGCAACTAGGTTTTTTTTTTCTATTAATAGTAATACTGTAAGGGTAATGATCATCTCTCCACTCTGTCTATTACTATAAATAGATCATGGAGAGGAAACGATGCCTTTGCAATTCCAAATTCTATGTTTTTTTTCTCTCACTTCTTCTTAACCAAATTCCCATTTGATTTTCTTTCATATCAGCAATTGAAACAAAATCTCTGTTGCTAACTTCATGGAACTGTCCAACGTTGTAGCAAAGTCAGTTCAATTACAACAGATATCAGTTTAAGCACCCGTCTTTTTAAAAACAAAGGAGTTGTCTTTGTTCTGTTAAGTTCTTTTCTATCTTTGTTAAAAAGGTTGGTGATTCATTTTTCTTCAGATTTGTTTGATTTAAGAAAGTTTATTGCTTTCGAAGACTAGAAGTTATTGACTTCTAAACAGGAAGGGTCCTTTTTTTTTTCCCGTAATCAGGTGGTTCCCTCTTTGGATACGCAATTGGTGACCCTGTATAGAATCCTAATCCACCTCTAACCTCTTCTCCATTGGCTCTTCCTGTATTTTTATATATATATATTTTTTATCTTTGCTTTACTTTCCCGAGAAATTCTGGACATGACGGAAAATCCAAAGTTGGTAAGCTTCGTATCTCTGGGTTTTCAGTTTTCTTTCGTTTTGTTCTTGTAACTGTTTGATTGGTTATCGTTCTAATAAAATTCATTAAAGTTTGATCAAGTTAAGAGCTGTTTGTCTTTGTTTTTCTTTCCTCTGATTCTGTCTGGTTGGGTTCCTGATTTGTTGATAGGATTCGGCATCTCCCTACGAGAGTAGTGGGTCAGAAGAGAAAATAAACACTCAAAAGATTTCAGTTTCGGATCATATTAATGGATTTCAATACGCAACTGATAAATCCGATAGCTTTGTTATTGACATGGAAAGCTTCTCCCATGGAGGAGCCAATAAAGAAATCAATCCAAATTCAAGAATCACAGTAAGTTTCCTTCTGTTTGTTGCTTGGCACAATTTCAAATATGCTGTATTTGGTATTTGGAATGACACCTACTTATGCCTCAAATTTCCAGTTTCATGCATGTTTGAAAATTTCAGTTTTTATTGTTGAATTTTTCATGAATCTTTTTAAGCAAAAAGAAAAAAAATCCTTTTGAAAGTGAGTAATGGAGCTTTGCGTAAAAAGAAAAATATGAAAATGAAAATATGATAATTTGAATCAATATTTCAGACATTCAAATTTTATTTTATTTATATATTTTATTTAATGTTTACAAAATTTATGAAAACATAATCATTCGAATTAATATTTAAAATTTTAATATATAAAAGTTTTATTTTTCAAACTTTTTGCATATATTTAATGGTGTTGATATTTGTGAGTTTTTTTTTTAAAAATTTTTTTGTTAATTAAAAAAAAGTTGCAGAGAAGCCTTTCTCGCAAAGGATCTCAGCGAGGCGACAAGAAGATTATCACTCCTAACTGTAACAATTTTAGTCCTAGTTCCACTCTCAATGATAGAGACTCTTTCGTTGCTATCACCTCCTCACCCCGAGGTACAACTTTTTTCTTTACAGACGAACAGTATTTGCTTAGATTATGTCATTGCATTCGGTTTATCATTCATTTGTTTATTTGAACTTTTCCCAGGAAAATTGTTCCCGGGAAATTGGTTAAAAGGGAATCAGTTTGGCTAGGATTTTACAGTTTTTGTTTTTCCCTGATTTCATGGTTCAATTTTCTCGACCCGTATGGGTCACTGGTCCCTGTTAGGAGATTGTGTGGGTGCATGATTGCATCTGCAGAACACTAGCAAACAATAGTGAGAATAAATTAAGATTTGGCCATATTTGCTGTTTGCCATTTTGTAGTTTAATGCACGAACTCCCATCACCGACCTGGATCAACCTCACCTGGTTCAGTAGGCACCAATGGGCTCGCACTACTTAGCTCGACAAATTATACAGTTGATTTTATTATTATTAGGCTATACCAATTAATTTACTGATAAGATTCTCAAGAAAGATTGGGTCCTTTAGCATGTGCTGGCATACATGTCTTCTCGATTCTGGTTTTCTGCATGTATAGTTACTTACAAAGCCTACCATAATGATGCCAACAGATTCCATGTTAAACCATGTTAAAATCCTTGACTGATTGGCTTAAATTTATCTTATGCATGTTTTGATGGAAACTTTATGGTAAAATGCCTGTTAGTTTACATACTTTATTTGTAAGATTGGGGATGGAATTATTGAACTGCAACTACTCTGGCAGGGTCTAGCACGCCTGAACACCCGGCGGCGATCGCTGTAGGGTCCAGTGATCATGCCAGCAACCCACCAGTTCACCATCAGATCACCATTACAACCGGCAACATCACTTCTGCTACCGAAAGCAAATTTGGTTTAAGGAAAACTAGTTCCAGGCGGTCTTCTCCCCCGTGGCTACTAGACCCCAAGAGGATTCTCTTGATCTTTGCCACATTGTAAGTTTGCAAGTTATTATAGTATTTCACCGGCACAGAAATAACATCTTAACAGTTGGTTATATTGAAGTGAAAATTTTCCCTTTTTCTTCCACAGGTCGAGCATGGGTTCGATTTTACTGATTTACTTCACCTTGTCAATTAGCAGAATGAATGGAGATGAGAATGCATTAGATTAGTAGCCGGATCCATACTAACCAACTTATAGCTGATTAAAATATGCTGCAATATAGCACACACATGGGAAGTTCAATGCATGACAGATAGAAATGGATGCGTGTAGGGAAGAACAAAAAGAAAGTTCGACAAAAAGACAAGCCGGGGGACGGCAAAAGCTAATCAACCTTCCAATAATATAACTTAAAATTTAGCAGTTATATCAGAGATGAGGACAATAACAAACTCCATTGTGACAAAGAGATGGAATCTTTTCTTTTTAATTAAATATAAATATATGGATGGAAGAGATGAAAGAAACATTATATGTTACCTTTTTGTGCTTTTATTGTTTATCTCCACAGTCCACATACAGATGAATGGAGGATCAGGAGGTCACTTTTGCCTCCCATCTTCCTTTTTCCTTCGCCATGCTTTCTCTGCAGCTTCCTTTTCTGGCAATCCAACTTCATGTAGATGTTGTTTGTGGATTTCATGTGAGTGAGCAAGGGAAAGGCCATAGCTATGATTTTGCGGGCACTGTGTATTTTTATATTTGAATGGGCATGCGCACTTTGAAGCTTCTTACTTTTTTATCGTAGCTTGGGCCTTTGGGAAAAAAGGGGTTTATGGGATTCTTTTCTGAAGGCACACAGGCTGGTTCCCACAGCAGTCGAATAGGCCGAACACACTCACGCACACTTCAGTTGAAATGGCAAAGATGAATCATTCCCCGTATAATGCCAGGTTTCTTGTTTTTCCAAGTAATCATGGTGCTGTGCAAAATCTGTGTCACGTAAATAATGTTGAGAAAGATGCAGACACATCATGCAGTAATGACACTTTCAAACTTTGAACACTATCATCGGCAGAAAAAGTAAAATTCTCAAGCATCTACCCTGCCGCAAAGTGATTCATTTCTTTTTTTGAACACAACTATACTAGATACACATCAATTCTAAAATCAACAATCGAGCAATTGAATTAAGCAAAATTCCAAAAACAGTTAGTCATAGCCAAATAAAAACCTCTTAAGGCATGCAATTCAAGATCACCTAGAAAATATGGATTCATGCCCCAATCATGGATACAACCAAGTTTATAACCGAGTCTTGAGATACAATAAAGACACAAATAAATTATTAAAGACTACGAAATTTTCTCCACAAAATCAATATATGAGGTTTTGGAAAGATGAAGTTTAAGTAGTCACTCTGGATATACCATTGGATTTGGCTGTTATAAGTTATAACCACTCGTAACAAATAGGTAAGTGCCAGTGCCACTTTATTGAGAATCATTATATGTTCAATTGAGGCATAAGAAGACATTGTCTTCAGAAAAACTGCATAAGCAAACCACATGGCTGTACACCTTAACTATACTTGAGAAGGTAAACAAAAGAATCTTTATACGCTCAATCAATATACATTAGTAGTTAGGTTCATAAACGGTGAAGTACTGGTATTTAAGAAGCTAGAAACTTGGGCACCTTAGCTATATTTCATATTTTTTTTCCCAGGACTTCAAAATCTGAGTTATGAAGTAAT